>OY728146.1:662731991-672731991 GCA_963277665.1 Viscum album
CAGCTGATCTCACATCTATATCCATGGATTGAATAACCACGCAAACCTTAAAACAATCCATTAATTTTTGGAATAGTTACTAGCCTATCATATATAACATATTCCATCACATCCAACATATATGTGGTTAATGTAGTTACCAAACCACATTTTTTAGTCATTTAATTACCTCATTCCAATATCTTAACCTATTAGTAACATTTAAAAATTTCACCATAGGCATGTTTTTATATTCAAATACTATAATGAAAATCATTCCTTTACATAAGAACATGGTAAATTGAATAAGTGATATAATAATATTATATCCAAAGTCTACATGACTTGGAAACTCACCCAAACCTAGCATACACATTCATTAGTTTGGATCCTTAGATGAAAACTCTATCCAAAAATCCCATTTAATTAAGGAAAACACCATGTTAAAGTAATATTCTAAATATAAAAAAATCCATCATAAGAATTGGGTTCCCATAATGATTTATTACATCACATCAAATTATATATATACCTAATAATTTCACTTCATGCCAAAACCCAAACCATTTAATAGAATAATGACTGTCAAAACATCATTTAATATCACCTCATTCCATGGTTTTCGAAACATCTAACACACCCTTGGATCTAAACTAGGTTTTTTTCTCACACACTAGACCTATGTTTGTAATCATATTAATGGGATATGCACTAAATGTAAATGATTTTGAGGGAGTAAAACTAACACCATGTAAAAATTATTTATCCATACATCATAATATAAAAAAAATATCCCACATGGGTTATTCCTTAATCCGAACATCATCAATCATCTACATCATTAACATAGAGGTTGTTAAGGGACATTATTCAAGGTCCAATACATTCTGGTCTTCCAAGGGAAAATTTATAGGATCGACTATGTTTTAACTCATCAAATATATATCCCTATTGGGGTCACCAACCATTTATCATAATATTTAAATCATGTTCATTGTAATCAATTATTGAGGCATTAATTTTAAATGGTTAGAGGGTCTAATGTGGCCTGATGTATCATAAAATAAATCCTATAGTTCAATGGGATGAAATTCAATTAATTTTTCTCAATCAAATATTAGTGAAAATACCACATATCACATGTCATGTTAGAAATGTTTAACCTAATAGGAAAATAGTAAGATAACAGATGACTCAATATACTCAATACCTACTCATTAAATATATTTTGATGAGTCAAAATAAATTTAATGTATCCCCATATTAGTCAAAATGACTAAATGGTGTCATAAATAATGGAGTACATTTATTAATTAGATAATAAATTGGATAAATTCAATTTGAGTGATAAAATCATGTTTACACATACACTAGAACAAATATTACTTTAAATGTATGAACAAATGACAAAGATCTCCTTATTAGAAGAGAGAAACGAATGGATGGAATAAATTTAGTTCTACTACTAAATTAATGAGGTTGGACTAAATTATTTATTTTTATTATGAAAATGTTTAATTTAATTTATAAAAAACATTCTAGAAAACGAAGTGGATTTTGAAAAAAAATGGTCCCAAAATATTTCCTCCTTCCGGGGTATCCATTGTCACATGACCCCACTAGCCTCAAAAAAACACCCCCACCTAGTAATACTATAAAACTGGCCTCCAATAGTTGGGTCATGTTGTCACACAATCCTATACATTGTTACATAGTTTCTGACCATAGGCTAGTACTCCATAGAAAGACTAATGTTGCCATATCATGATGCATCCACATATCATGAAAGTATTTATTATAAAATAAATATATCACAATGTGACTAGCTACACCAAATAGTTATTCTAATGAATCCATTTTCATTCATCCATTATTTATTACATATGCCTCTCTATGGTATAACCCTCCTACTATGGCACAATCTTTCCCCTTGGGAAACCCTTAGGAAAAAATATCCCTTGATATGGTGATATCTCAGTGAACTCAAAAAAATCAATCATATATAGTGTTCATATAATTCTCCCCTTAAATTTGTATTCCACACTCTTTATTCCATAAAATTTCCATAATCTTTTATCTCTTACAAAACAAGATACACCATAAGAAATACAAGTTGTGATGTGACTTTCCCCCTACAAGAAAAATGTATTTCATGGAAAAATCTACCAAACATTTTTACTTTCCTGATCACTACAAACACCCCATGATCCTTTAAACACGTCAAAAAATATCTATAACATATTATCCAACTATATGAATTATAATCCATAACTAAATTATAAAATATCCCCAGCTATAGGAGGAAAAATTAAATTTTCCTATGATTTCAAAAACATGTAACCAAATGGGTCATTACAACCTTACCTTCATAATGCTTAAAATATTAATAAGTCTCTTTATACATCACCCATGTCTTCCACTATTCATAGAAAATTAATCTATAGTCCAATTTCTATCCTCCAATTGATCATTGTAAATCCCTATATTCTCCTAAAAACGTGAAAAATACTAATGGTCTAAAATATCATGATATAGATCATCATAAAACTACATTAAACTCAAATTTTGTGTGTTGATCCTTGTAAACATCATATCACTAGCTCATAATAAAAATTCACTTGTCGGAAACCCACCCTACTGACTACTTCTTAAAAAACATATGTCATGTGCACCAAATCATTAACTATATCCACCAACTCCTCATTAAATCACAAGACCTTTTTATATTTATAAATTATTAATTACTCGATTTGATAGACTAATGGATTGAATCACTGGTAAAAACTATATCATCATCCACTCATTATTGTGCCTGAGTAACTATAAACTAATCTCGTTAGAAACAACTATATCATACATATAACTATACTCAAAACAAAAAACCTCACCTAGCTATATTATTCATTATTATCTTTAATAGCACTAACATCCCTTAGGTATAGTCACATTACTGGCCCACTTTTAATCTCAGACATGATCCTTCCACTAGATTATGCCTCATAAATCATGGTCATCAGCTACCAAACATACTAAACCTAGCCAATTATTAATGATTAATACATATATGTTGGTATTCATCACTTTCTAACCCAACCAAGTTGGTTGCATCTGATCATCAATGTAGAACCAAAAAAACATCCATGTTGGTTCCACTTACACACCACCCTCATTGATTACTAAAACACCTCTCAAGAATAACACCACATGATTAAACTATCCATGATATACCTTCCACCATAAAATTTCCATTATCATAGATCACCAAGCATGATACTACCTGATACCCACCATCATCTAGATACTGAAACTCAAATTGTCTACTCATATATCACAAATATGAACATTTTTGAATCCTAACTCTAAATATTAATGGTATAGAGATTCCATGTGAAACGTATTTCCAATTATACTAACAATCCATTATCATGACACCTTGTCTTAGAAAATAAAACTCAAGAGTCATGGAATTTCTTACAATCATGTGACTCTAACATTAAAACTCATTTTAGACATCCCCTAGTACCTCTAGAAAATCCCAACAATTATGGTATTCCGCTCACAATAGTTTAGTCACTCTTTTAAATTCATATTCATCGTGATAATCTACTCATCCCATTTGTGTTTCATTAGTATCAACAGTCATTAGAACTTATTTCACATTGCACAAATGATCAAGACTCATCCTACATATGATATTATTGTCTCAACATATCCAAAATTGAACAACCACTAGTTCATTTTACTATCACACTAATGAGACCCCATATCACACACCAATCATGTCACCATTCACATTTTTTAACTGGTCAAACACACTCTAACATTCCACATAGTAGATCCTACTCTCATCAACACACAATGTACTATCAGGTTCCATAACCAATTTTTATTTTAAAATTGAAACTTGGTGAATTAAAAAATTTCATTGTCATCTCATATTTTTTCACAACCCAACATCATTTATTAACTAAATTCCATTGGCATCCCATGACCTTGCTCTATACAGTCCGTAAATCTATCAATTCTAAAACCCCACAACAACATATAGTCACCCCTTTTGGTCCTAACCCCAAATTTGACTTAGGGGAATGAACACAAACACCCTCGAATGATTTTCCCGCACACTAGGAATGTTTCACAGTTGACCAAAATGAATGTCATCCTTAATCATGTCCTCACCTCGAGGAGTAACTTGACTTACGCAACTCAATCTCTCTATCACAGATATCTCTTGATATCTAAACATCTACAAGACACACATGTCGTCCAAGGAAAATCAAGACTAACAAAACTTAATCATACATTCACATTACTAAACATATTTCATAAAAATCTATATACACTCAGGAATCAAAAAACACTCACTGCCTTGTTTCAAAGTAAGAGACTGTGTAATGACCTAGGTCTTTTAATATATGTGTTTCATTATGTGATATTAATGAATTAATATGATTATACATAAAACCATATTTTATAAGTTTATATTAGAAATTAATATTTTATTTATCGGGGTGATTTATATTTTAATATATATGTGTGTGTGACTGAGTGTTTTAAATATAATTTGACAAATAATTTTTTTTATTGAAGTAAATATATTTCAATTTTATCTAGGAATAGAGAATATTAATTCGAAATGAATACATTATGACATATAGAATATTAATAACATTATATAAATTTCATATGTAATTTATGGAATATAAATATTTTGAGAAAACATTATATATAGTTGTAGGAAAATCATAATAACTATTAATATATAATAAAGGTTGAATTATATGCATGACTTGGAATATAGATTATGATGATATGATTGATTATATAGAATTAGGTGGACAAAATTATAATTAGATAATTTAGTTAATCAAATTGATATACTTAGTTTGTTATATGAAAATACTAATTTAACAGATGATATATAAAATTGAAAATATGATTTGTGACATATATATATATATCACAATGTAAATATATATATATAAGATATAGAAAATATTTCAATTACTATATATATATATATTAAACCCAAAGAATAACCATATACATATATATATATATATTTGTATGCATATATTCATATATATATATAATTGATAATAATATTAAAGATTATATATATCAAAAAAGGGGTTAATATATGATATTTAATATATATATATATATATGTACGTAGTGTATATATATATACTTACAACTAGTATATATATATAAATGTAAGAAATTTATTGTATAAAAAATCAAAATCGAACAAAATAACTTTGAGTGAGGTTTATATATATACACACATACATCTTTGAATATTTAGATATATATATATATATATGTATATATGAATATTTATCATTTTTATATAATTATAACTAATACACATATATAAAAGTTTAAATTTTTTAAATAGGTATATAAATTTAAATATTTATATTTATATATGTATATGGATGAACTTTTAAGTAAAAATATATATATATAATCTGTACATGTCAGTGATGTGTGGGGGGGAATTGAAGAATATATATATATTATATAGGATTAGATCCCTATATACCTTTCTATAGTATGTTTGTGGTGACTGGATTTTCGAATATGGGATTGAGGAGGAAGAAAGGGAGTCAGGTTGTGAAGACTCAGCAATAGAGGATTCAATAGCATGGAGGGTTGTACTATTTTGTAAGTTTGGTTATTGTTGTGGGGAGAGAATGACTATGGTGTAGGGTCCCTATAAGAGGAATTTAGAAGCCCCTATAATTTTTTGGAATAGTTTTACCATAGAGGGTATGTTGTGGAATAGCATGGGCAAGATCTATGTCATAGAGTGAGGTTGCAGCAGAGGTCGATCATGTTTTATGGCATGGAGCAATAGGAAACAATGTAGTGCTTTGAGGGGTGTTTTTCCTTTTATGGGGAATTTTAAAAATACATCTTGGTTGTGGCATAGCCTCCCATCTTTTTTAATGGGTTATATGGTGTGGCGTTCTTGACTACACCATGGTTTATCCATGGGTTTATAGGGTATGTTTCATGTAGGCTACTATATTTCTCATAAAAAACATTAACCATACAAGATGTGGAATAATCTATTTATATGAACTATATTCCTTCATGTTTCTGTCAATTCTATGGCTTGGTCAATGGTTTTGTTTAATGGTTTTGTTTTTTTGAAAAAATAATATAAATACCCAAACCTCATATGAATTAACTTTCCTCTCGTCATTTTTTATCAAACCCTTGGCTCCCAAGAGATATTTTTTAAGGCCTTTGAATCCCCTTTCGATCATATTCAACCCCTACCTTCTAAGGATCAATATGTGGTGGTCTAAGGTGAGTTATAGATTTTTTCTGTCAGTTTATTCTTGGTTCAATCTTCTTTACTTCTGTTTTTTCTTAACATATTATGTAATTTTACTTCCATCATTCTAATGTAGTTTATTTTGATGTTTTGTAGTGTGGTTTTGGTGTCACAATATTATAGATACATATAATTACTTGTGGGAGAGGTGATCGTAGATCACTTTTGTCATTTCATTCCCATGTGATGATAATTTAATTCCTTGAAGTGGGGTATTTGTTTCTTCTCATTTTAGTTACTTGAAATAATGAATTTAATACGATTTATTTTTTGAGTCGTACTGGAATTAACCCTAAAACTTTATTAACCAAAATAATGAAATAATGGTTTATAATTAGATATCTCATGGGTTTTCTATCATGATAATGGTATAACTCTTGATTTACTAGGTATTTTGTTATCTATGTTCTTATTTCCTTAGAAGTTTTAGTATGTAACACTTATAATTTGTAGATTTTGATGAAAAATAGTTATAGAAAGTAAATCCAGTAATAACTGGTTGGATAAAGAATTAAAGAGGTATGTTTTATATAAATCATTATTATAATTTAATTCTTATAAAATTAATTCTTGATTCATGTTTAACTTAATTTTTTATTCCATGTGTTAAAGGAATTGGTTAAAGAACCTGAAGCAGCTAATGGTTGTTACTTATAAAAAAAGTAATGATAATGAAATGTTCTTCTTTAAAATTCAATGAAACTATATGTTATACTTGATATCACTATTTATATAAGTTATATCTTTTAACATATTATTCCTTAGGTTAACCATAGTTGTGACCTATGATAATTTAATAGGTTAATTCAACATTGAATGAAACCAATTTTTGATAAAGATAAATTTTTGGGGTCGAGTGAGACCTTTTTCTTATGAAGGATGAATGCTATGTTTTTAGGGGCTAGTTTCCCATTGAACTTATTTGAGGGTTACTACATTTATGATTTCTTGGATGTGAGAATTGATATTAACTATGATGTGTTCCTAGTATGGATGATGGTTGATGAGATATAGGCAGGGAGGCATGGTTTTGTGGTATCAAGTGACTCCTGTGACAGTGAGATGTATGAAAAAATATATAATAGTGTCAAGGATGTAACTAGATTTGATGGAAAAAATTGGATTTTGGGATTTCCCATTATTTTTATTGATTACATATGCTTGATTGACAATAAATCTGTTAGAATATTTTATGTTTATGTCGTTTTTTATCTGCATCCCTTTCCCTGCTGCTTGAGTCTACAGGTTGTTCTTTATTATATGTCCCCTTATTGAAGCTTATGGTCTTTACTAAAGTAAAAATAATTATATAATGGTAATTACTAATATATTCTGAAACACACTGGTTTGGTTCTTTTTTGAAATGATGAAAAGATATTATCCTTAAGAAAACATTGAATCAGTTGAATTATGTCTAGAGGGCAAGGAATTTACTCATATGGTCAATAAAATTAATTTGTTGTAATGTTAATTAATGGGTAGTGTATTAATTAACATAAATTGAATTGTATAAAAGTAAGGGTAAATACTCATCCCAATTATACTATATTAGGTTGTTACTTTATTACATTGGTACAAATTAAATGAAATTTTCATCCTAAATAACCAAGTAGTTTAGTAAATTTGGAAAAATGGATACAAACATATGTGTTATATTACATCTTGAAATGAAATTCTAAATAGTAACTCTATTTACAGGAAAGTAATTTATTTATTTAGAAAACACATTAAGGTAAAGTGAGAACCCATATAGTTCAGAATACAAGCATCAAGTACTAAACAAGATGCCTAATCCATTAAAGTCTAATTTAATCATATTCTACACATTATCTTTAAATAATTTTCAATGGATACATCCTACCTCTATATCCAGATAATCCCTAATGATATATTTGAACCAATAATCCATCTTTTTCCACATCTAGATGTAATCCTCTAGAGGTGTTTTTCATGCATTAGAACCTCTTATCAGAATACAGTTTGTCTTGTTGATCGACTCTGTCTTCTCTTTATTGGTTTCTACTAGTATCTATCTCTTCGACATCTTTTCATCATCCACTTTTGGGCTAAGAATTACAAGCCAATATTCCAAAATAACCTCCTTTGAATGATAGATAAGGTCCTTATTTGTAACCTCCTTAAATTCCTCTAACTGCGGGACAGTGGACTCTCCCATATTGGGATCGACCCGATCAATGGAGTCCTCATTGTTGGAGTGTTCAACCACCCGTTAAGCATCTTGTAACCTTTCGTTTTATCCATCACTCCATCCTAATTATTTTCAAGAACTATCAACTGACTAGAACATTGAAAATTCTCATATTACTTCACATTAATACGTTAAATGTGTATCTCCTTGGTCCTTTTTTCTTGGCAGATCTTATCTCCATTGGAATTGGTAGGAATCTATAATCCTTTTTCACCTTTGGTTTTGTGTTTTTTCATAAGAATGCAATTAATGGGGTCCTTGTTTAGTTTCCATCCCTTCCTCCTCTTCAGATTTTTATGCCCTCTACCATGTCTCCCCTATACACTATCTCCTGAAAATAAGCTATAGATCTCATCACTTTCCTCTTCCCCTGAGAGGCTTTGACCTTCATAAGAAACCTCATCTAGTATTATTTCTGGATGATCTTGAACCGAATATTCAATGTCTAGTCCTTTATACTAATTTCCCATAATAATGATTGGAATGTATTTTCTAGATCTAAGGAAATTAGTTCTCACCTAAAAACCCCATGTATCATGTATTCCATGGGATTTATAATCCTCATCACCCTTTTCAAATGATGACTGGAGAGCCACTCCAAGAGTAGATCCAAGGCTTGTGCACCCTACCCTGATCATTTGAATTCCCTACTTGATGTTGGATCAATTTCCAAATAACACATACTCTATATATATTTTTTTTATAAAAGGTTGGGGTCGAAGCCTCAATTTATTATTTAAAGCAAAGACCTCTTCTTAGAGGGTAGAGGGAGAACCAATACATAGCCCGAAGGCCCAAGGCCATGTGGCCTAAATACAAGGCTTGAAAGCCCATTTTTTGGCCCAAAGGACACTCGGTGAATAGTGCTGCTACAGTACCCTGTGCAGCTACAGTGCCTACTACAGTCCCGGATCTAGGCTTGGTCTATACTTCAATAACATCCAAGTCATGTTTCAACATGCTGAATACATCCACCACTTTCTGATTTGTCTTCCTTATATAATCCTTATTATAAGTAAGAATTTCTTGATCCATATAGCCATAAAAATGAACATCCCTCTTGGCATCTTCTATAGACTCCTGACCATTTCCATGAGGTCCTGGACCTTCTATGTTCAACTTCTTCTGCCTATAAGTTGTCAACAAATGACCAAGACGTTTGAAAGAATAATAGCAATCAACACACTCTTTAAATGAATAGGTTGTTGGTATCAAAATTCCTCTCTGACAGAAATATAACCAAAATCCACTATCATTCGAGATACCATCAATGTTTTGGATAAGACACCTTAAATAATCAGGTAAGACATCAGCTAATACCCAAACTAGTTTGTCACGTGAGACCTACCGATGCATCGATAGGATATAGTGGGACCCTCCTAATACATACTAATTACATTTAATTACTTGTATGAAAGGGGTGAAACATAATAAACATATAAATTCATATTTAAACTAGAATATTAAATACTAATAACTATACTCATACAATAAATATAATCATAAACCATCTAGTGTAATATAATTAATATTGTCAAAATAACACATCTGTAGTCAAAATAATCATAAAAAATCAATAAAATATGGTAGATGGAATCTTAAGAGTTCAACCACAATTAATCATAACATCCAAAAAAAGGTGTTGACATAGATAAAAATACTCTAACAAAATCTTTGAGAAATTATTAAGAGTAAAACCACTTTACATTGAAATCATTAATTTAAAAAGTTGTGAAATTAGAAAAGAAAAAAATCAGTAAAAGTAACCTTTTAAAGTTGTAATGGATTCTTCAAGACACTAAGGCATCATGAAATAAGAAAAATCCACCCATTCCATATAAGTTTAAAAAAACATTCCCTAAATTTTTTGAAAAAGAAACATTTAGAAGAGTATTTTTAAAAGAAAGTGATAGCATTAACCAAAAGAATTTATTATGTGTATCAAGTGTAAATCCAAATAAAATATATGGAAATAAAACATAAGATAATCAAAATTTATTTGACACATAATCATAAAAATACATAATCAATTGAGTATAATTTTAACCCAAATATTGGAAATTGGGTTAAGAGTTCCCTTACAACTTTGTGTACAGTCGAACCATATGCCCCCTAAAATTAATGATCATCAAATGAAATATTGAATTCCACAAATATAAAGATATTAATAATATGATATATTAAAGTGAATTTTTTAAACCATGAACATTAAATAAGGGTTGAATAAGGAATTTATCTCACATAAGTAAAAGTGAGATGAGAAACCCTTATCTTATGTCTGAAAGCGTTCAACACTAGTAGTCAATATTTTGGATAATAAAATAGATTAATTAATTACTTAACTAAAAACAAATTAAACATATATTTGATTTATTATAATTTTATTAAGTTCATTTATATCCATTTTGATGAGTTATAATGTTCAATTTCTTTGTTCTGGGAATGTTCGTTTCATGGTTTTATATTCAGTTCCATTGTGTATAAATATAGAATTTATTTCAAAATGGGAAAAACATCCCCAGATGTAAAATTATTTAGAATTAATAAACTTCATGTAGTTGAAATAGACTCATATATCATATGGTAATATAGTGTAAGGATTCTTCATTAGATTAAATGTCAGTGAAAATGTTGTAATTTATTTTGGTGGTTTTTAGGATTGTCACGAACTTGTTTCATTTTATTTGAAATTATATTTGTATATATTTGTTCAAAAACATGAAATAACTTATAATATGTTTCTTAAAATATTATTTATATATAATATTTTTTTTATGACCATCCTTGAAGGAGGTAATCGAAAATAAAAACTCATCTTCTATGAAGGTGGTGAATTATCACATCACATGCGATGTTTTCATTTGTAAAATAAAATTACACAATAAGGGATTTTGTGATTGGTAATCCATTATAAAAAATAAAATTCTATTATATATATTTTACTATATTAACCATTTTAAATTTTGTATGGGAGGTGAGGAGAAAATATGAAAATAAAAAAACATAAAGTATAAGGAATTTACCTCTAGAATAGTGTCTCCTTGGGAACCTCCTTAAGAGACATTGATTTTAAATTTTAGTAAGAATATTAGGTATTGGATGCTGGAAAAAGGATTGGGAAGAGAATTTGGTAAATATATAGAATATTCATGTATTATAAGGTGTGAGGTGAAGGCGTGGTGAAAGGTGGTATTTTTAGGGGATGAGAGTGGTGTTTTTTTTTTATTATTTTATTCGTTTATTTATTATTTGGGATCAATACTATAAATAGTATCAAGTATTCTGACTAAGTACAATAATATTTGTATGTTAGTTATAACTAATGGGTTATTATATCAGAAATGACTCAAAAATTAATGTAATTAACTTATAATGTTAACTACTATAAGTTACCGTATTTCACTATTCATCAAAATTTCAACTATTGTTGAAAAATCACCAAAATTTACCTGAATAAATTTCCGATATTTAGATTTATAGAAATTAATCCCTTTTATGCAATTAATTTTATAAATATTAGAAATTAAATTTTCAAATAAAATCATCATTTATTTGAAAAATACTAATTTTAATATTATATACAATTTTACGACACTTTGAAATTTTAATTATGATATCATAAAATTATATTATAATTATAATGAAACAAAATATTAATTCATAAAAATATTTTATGAAAATAAAATTTATTTTACATCATTATAATAATTATAAAATTGTAAATAAACACTTATGTTTCACAAAAAATACCAACACTTACTTTATCATTTTTAAAACATTTTTTACTTATTCCATGATATAAATATATCATATTTTCATTTATGAGACACCTAAATTTTATTTATACTTTAATAGGTGAGTTTATTATAATAATGGATATATTACTATTTCTAACGGTCATATTACTATTCCAACAGTCATTTTAATTTTTAATAGTATATCATTTTTCGTTTAAGAATAGTGTTGCATTCACTATAAGATATTGAATAAATTAAATTTATTTAAGAAGAAACATACCATAAAATATTGGGGTGTTATATTTTTCTCTCATTAAAAAAATTGAATCTTCCAAATTTTCATGATTTTTACCTTCTAAATAGATGGTGGTGGTTCTTCTTCATATCATCCTTAGGTCCCCATGTTGCTTCTTCCATTTTATGTTATCTCCAAAGAACCCTTACCAATCGAGTCATATGATTTCTTAATAATTTCTCTCTAGTGTCATGAATTTAGATCGTCTCTTCTCAGAAAGAAATATCATGTCCATGTTCTATTTCTTCAATAGGTGTGTACATGCGTTCGGTCTGGCATATACTTCCATAACAAAGATAAGTGGAAAACATCGTGTCCTTTAGAAAGGCAAGGTGGCATCACCAAATGGTAAGCCACAACTCTAATTATTTCAATAATTTAAAATGTTATAATGTACCTAGGGATCATTTTCCCTTTCTTACCAAGCTTTATGACACCCTTCCATGGAGATACTTTCATAAAGACATGATCTTTCTTGTAAAACTCCAAAACCTTTCTCCAGTTGTTAGTATAATTCTTTTATATACTTTAAGATGATTTAATGTGAGCCTAAATGGTATTTAACTTTGTCATTGTCTCTTCAATAATTTATGGGCTTATAAGTTTTCTCTCACTAACTTCATCTAAATATGTTGGATTATGACATATTTTTCCATATAATGCTTCATATGGCTCCATTTGAATGCTAAAATGGAATATTTTGTTTTATGAAAACTCTAAAAAAGGTAAAACAAATCCCACATACCTTTAAAGTCAAGTGATAATGATCTCAACATGCCTTATAATGTTTTAATAATCCTTTAATATTATCGATTGGTTTTAGGGTAATAGGAAGTACTCAAATGATGCTCAGTATCCAATGCCCTGTAAAGACTCCTCTAGAATTGGATGTAAATATGAGATCTATATCAATCACAATCAATAGAGGTGAACCATTAAGTATTAAAACATAATTAATATAGATTAATTCAAGGATCTCCGGTGGAAAATCCACCCTTATAGCAAGGAAGTGTGCATATTTTGTAAGTTGATAAACAATTACACATATTGTATCATTGTTTCGTAGAGACTTCGGTAATACAATGATAAAATCCATAGTAATTTCATCCCATTTCCATATAAAAATAGGTATAGGTTTCATGAATCCTCTAGTATGTTTTCTTTTATTATTCACCTATTAAAAAACTAAATATATTAACACATAATCAGTAATTTCCCACTTCATATTATCCCAAAAAAATGTTCCATAAAATCTATTTACACTTTAGTGCTGGTAGGTTTTATAGATAAATTTGATATATGAGAATCATCGAATAATTCATTTTTTATATCGGGTATAGAGGGAACACAAATCCCCTTCCCAAATTTCAAAATTCCATCTTCATATACGAATTATATCAATTTTTCATCATTTTAAACATTAATTTTATTCTAAAAATTCTCACCTTCAAACTAATAAATTATTATCTTTTCCAATAAATATGGTTTGGAAACAATTTGAAAAATTAGTTATGTTTCACCTTCCCTGATAATTACCATATTCATATTTACTAGATCCATGTACACAGGATCCCTATCAACCCTCATTTTTTTCAAAACACCATGATCCTTTGTTCTCAATGCATCTTCTACATTATTTTTCTTCCCTAGTTGTAGTGTATTAAACAATCATAATCCTTAAGTATCATAATCCATCTCATTTTCCATGTTTTGATCACTTTCTGTGAGAATATATATTTTAAACTGTTATGATCTGTATATATCTCACAAAATTCACTGTTGGGACAATGTCTCTATATCTTTAGGGAAATGATTACATCTACAAACTCAATATCATGAGTTGGAAAGTTATTTTCATGAGTTTTTAAATGACCTGATGCATAAGTAATAACTATATCATTATGTATAAATACTTATCCATGTCCTTTCTTCGATGCATCACTATAAATCACAAACACATAATTTCCTTATGGTAGATTCAAAATTAGAGAATTAACTAATATTCTATTTAATTCTAAAAGAAATATTCACATTCTTCTATCCATACAAAATTATTCACTTTATAAGTGACTTTGGATAATGGGTTATATAATCGATAAAAATTCTGTATGAAATGTTGATAGTAACCTTTTAAATCAATGAAAATGAATACCTCTATTATGTTTGTTGGTGTAGATCATCCTTAGACGTCATTTTTCTTCATAGGATCAATAGATATTCCAACTTTTGGAGACAATATGTCTAATAAAATAAACTGTTTAAATTTAGAATTCACACATGCTAAAATTCTCATATAACTCTTTTTTTCCAAGAGTCTCTAAAACAATAATTAAGTGGTTCTCATGGTACTCATAGACTTTTTAGTAAAACAAAATATCATAAATAATTTCCACAACAAAAATATCATGATATTCCTTAAATAATATGTTCATTAGATCCATAAAAATTGATGATGAATTAGTCGGTCTAAATGGAATTAATCTAAACTCATAATGTCTGTATCTTATTAAAAAAAATTTCTTTGGAATATCTTCCTTCTTTACATGAAATTGATTATATGAATAATGAAAATAAATATTTTAAAAATAATGATTTCTATGAATTTGTTAAAATAAGACATAACTTCCTGGAAGAGGATACTTGTTCTTTATGATAATAGTATTAATCTCTCAATAGTCATTTCGAATCCTCGTGCTTCCATTTTATTCGTAATAAAAAGAACAATAGCTCCCTAAGTTGAAACCCTAGGGTGTATAAATACCTTACCAATCAATTCAAATAGTTGTTTCTTTAACTCCTCTAAATACACTGTGTCCATTCTATTGGGAGTCTTTGATATAGGTCTTTCATTACGGAATAATTCAATATAAAACGAAACCTATAACTCTTTAGGATGTCTAGTTAATTCCTATGGAAATAGGTCAATATATTCAGGTACAATAGGTACATCTTTAGTTTTAAAACAACCTTTTTCAGTAGAATATTTTATCTGCTATTTATCCCTAAGAATATCTTTTAGAAGAGCTACTGGTGGTGAATCTAGATATGACTCAGATGATGAAGTCTCCCCTCTAATGATGAGAAGTCCCATATCTTCATCATGAATCATAATTTCCTTCTATTTGTAATAAATGTTTTCATTATATTTTAAAATATAGTCTATACTAGGGATTTTATCAAAATAAACCGTAAGTATGATAATAAAATCAGAATTTGGATCATGTTTATGTATTATAATAAGAACATCTTGACAGGTATTTGTTTGAATAAGGTTTCAACAAATAGTTTTTATTGGAAACTCACTTGTTAATGTGATTTGGGAATATCTAATTCTTATGGAAAACTAGAAATATATAAATGATTATTATGATATAGAGTCACATATAGATTTTGATAAATTTTAAAATATAATTAAAATACCTTCCACCATAGCATTAGGAACTTCAACCTCATCTTTTTTGAATGCATAAGAATGGTCTTTTACCATTGGCCTTTTCTGGGGAATGTTTCATGGACGTCTAAGAAAATCATGTGCATACTTTTACATCTCCTTACTATTGAAGAATTACATATTTTAGAATTCATTCTTACCCATAAAATCCTTGACATGGTGGCCTTTTTCTCCACACTTGTAACAAACTCTCATTCACAATAGGCATGTTTTGTGATGTTTCATTCCATATTAATTGAAATTTTTAATATTTAACTCTTCTAATCTTCCCGTTTACATATTACTCAGCACCCCTTGTCGTAACTTTTTTCCCTTCAAATCCATATGTCTTGTAAAATTATTTCTCTGTTTTTATAGCACATGATACTATATCCACGCATGATAATAATTATTTTTGGGAGACTAGTTCCCTTTGTAGAATTTATTTAAGACCGTCAAAGAAATAGTTAATACTTCTCTTTGGATTATGTATACAGTCGGTATAATTCCTTCCTAACCATGTAAATATTCCTTCACACATAGCAGTGTTTTCATACCCTTTTTATCTCAGACTCAAGAATTGACTCTCAATATCTACACATTGTTCATGAGGGATATATTTTACCAAGAAAATTTCATAAAAATCCAAACATTCCATATTTGAGATTTTTCCATCCTCCTGTGTGTTTTGAATTAATGACCACCATTGATCTCCACCACATGAGAGATAATAAACTACCATGATAGAATTATCCTTTTTGTTAATTCACAATGTGAGAAATATCTTCTCTAAGGAACATACCCATTGTTCAGCAACAAATGGGTTTCTAAATATGTTTAATGATAGAGGTTATTGTCACATGAAGTGCTCTAACATTGTCACAACGCATTATGTATTGGGCTTCCCCTTGTGAGTAGTGTTATCTCCCATAACCTGGTACAATTATTCCATTATAGTTATAAGTTGTTCAACTCTAGTTACAACACTAACTCAAACATCATTATATTTCATAATTGTGTGATCCCTACATGAAATATGTGTGTAGATATAGTTTTCATTCCTTCCACTTGGTTAAATTTCTAAACGATGGTATACATTAGATTATATTATAAAATTTTAATACTCGGGAAACACTTAAAAATTTTATGTATAAATAATCTCAAAATCATAATATGTTTTACCATAGAAATATTATAAAAGACATTGATACAATTATATTTACCTAATATACATTTTCTTAAATCTATTTTCCAATTTTTCTACTAAATATTATCTGATACCAACTATAAAGACCTCATTTCTAGTAGCTCAGAGCTCGCAAATACTTTATTACATTTTTATTAAGTACAAGCAATTCTCATCCCAAAAGACCAAATATTTTAGTAACTTTGAAAAACTAGAAAAAAAACAAGTATTAGGTTATATATTTAAATGAAATAAAATATAATAACTCCATCTAAAACACCCCTATACTCCAATGTTATCCCTCCGTGTTAAGAATAACACACATATTAGAATATTAGGTAAAAATAAAACATAAGAAAGGGGTGAGATTAGATTCTCAGTAAGGGTAATAATACAGTAGAATCTATCATAAATAAACATAAACAACAAGGTAGAGTCAATAAATAAAAACACATTCCATTCAATCATAATATTGAGAATAATATGGCAGGAATAAAAGTAGATCAAGTATTCCATATAAACAATCACATGAGAATGAAACTTAACCATGGATATTCTACAAGTCGAATAATCACAGGGATTATCAATAACTATTTTCATAATTAGTGAATTCATAATGCACAGAATCATAAACATACTTTGAATGATTCATCCAATAAACCATACATAATCAAGTAAGATATAATCCAATACCCAAACTAGATTTTCTCATCAGACATACTGAGGAATCATGGGGAAATAGAGGGCCCAATTCATTCCTCTTATTAAAAGTTTTAAGTATGATAAAAAATCAAATTCATATTGAAATTTGAATATCAAAAGTTTATAACTTTTCACAAATAATAAACATAATCATAAATAATCTTTTTTAATATGATGAATTGTATAAAAATAACACATCAACAATCAAACTGATCATAAAAATTTCAATAAGATATGGTATATGGTTTAATAATATATCAACATCAATTAAAAATAACACCAAAAAATGGTATTTAAATAGATGAAAATAATCTAATATAATAATTGAGAAATTATTTAGAGAAATACCACCTTAATTCTAAATCATTTTTTTAAAAATCTACACAATTATAAAAGGAAAATTTTTCTTTTAAAATAACATTGTAAACATTCAATGTATGCCTCAGAAAATAATGGCATCATAAAAGATGTAAAAACCATGCATTCCATATAAGTTAAAAAACATTCCATAAAAATTAATAAAACATTTAAAGGAGTATTTTTAAAATAAAGTGTGAGTGTTAACTGATCACACTATGATTCACTGTTTCATTTTCACCCTTATATTACTGTGCTAAACTAGTTTTTCATTGAAAATAATATAAATAATAAAAAATTGAACTTCATGATAGACTTAATTTTTTTTAACAATGTTAAAATGGAAAATATTACTTGTTTTCATAATCTCATTGAAGGTGGACGTGATTTGGAGGTCCCATGACGATGTTTATGAAAAATTAGCCAATCTGCATAGGATTCAATCATGCCAATTTACTAAACCAAAAACTTTTATTGAACCATGAATCCAAGTGGGTTGAAATATTTTTGGGTCCAAAATTCATTGGGATAAATTTCCTATGAAGGAACCCAAGCTCAATTTGACCATCTGGTGTCACAACCTACCTGATCTATCCAGAACACTGAATCCGCACAAAGTCAAAATTGGTGGGCTGTGATCTGTCTATATCTCTAGTTGTGATTGTCCAAATGGTTACAAACATTCATTGGAGATATTTAGGATGTGGGGATATAACTTTTTAGTTTTTTTAAAAAAGAGATAAGACTATATGGCAATTTAAAACCCTAGGCCAAGTGATTTTATTAAATATGGGTGCCCAAAACTATCTTCCACTTTACATATAAAATGGAACCGTGCGCTCCCCATTTGGAGTTTGAACCAAAATCAAATATATTCTATTTTGGATTCCTATAGGATTATTATATTCATACTAGATGTTTTGGAGTCCCCTATCCTAATATGAGCATCAATAATGAAGAAGGAGTTCCACCCGAGCTTCCTCCTCCTACCGATGTCGAGCAGATTTGTGGGTATTCGTTGTGAGGGAGCTACACACGTGTCAAAGGAGTTACGAAAAATATAGTAGATACTGTTTTGGAGTAATATGGGTGTAAAAAATTCCTTTCCATGTACCTTACATTATTTATTATTTTAATTCTTTTTCTGATGCATGTGATTGATTTTCCCTTAATTTCTAATCGATCGGTGTGAGGTTTTGAGTTTGTGAATTGTGTTGTTCCGATTGGATAGAACAAGAATAATTTTCATACCCAATATCTTGAGATTTAAATATGATTTGTAATAACTAATTCCATTAATATGTTTTGAAACTTAACAATATAATTTTTATGTCATGGTTTGGTTCTTCAAGAAATGAAATAAAGTCTTAGCAATTAATCGGGATTCCAATTAATTTCAACCAAATAATAACTCAAACCTAAATTAATCTCTAAGAAAAATGAATGTGAAATGTGTGTATTTAAATAAAAACGACCCATTTGTCTCAAATTTTTTAAAATCCACATGTTTTTTCAATTATTAAACTCTTTAATTTATGTTATTTTCATTAAATTATTTTCAAAATCACCCCCCTTTTTAGTACTTTTTAATAAAAATGAATACTCTAAACCGGTCAACACTCCTTGAAAGATGACCTATGGTATTCCCTCTACTATAAATAAAACTTAAAATCATAATAAATTTTATGAGTCATGACAACGCATTAAAATTTTGGTGTTTTGCGGGGGAGGTTGTTGGTTTTTAGTGCGTGTCTTTGATAAGATTTTTTGAATTTTTTTTTAATGTTAATTTATTTTCTCTTATGCCTTTTCATATATATTTTTTCTTATTTATTTATTTTGTAGGTTTGGTGCATGATGTGTTTCACTTCAGGATACTTACCACCTTTCAAACCTAAATTAGAGAGCATTTTAAGTCTGTGACATTGAGACACTAACGAGAACCCTTTAAAGGAGGACACACAAAACATTGGAACTCTTCTTGATCCTTCTACTTCTTCTAATAAAACTCACATTAAAACTAAACAATACATGCATAAAATTGCCAAAAATTACTATACATTAAAAGAACTAACCTCACCTGATGTTGATATCCAACCCACTTATATTCAAATGCAAGGAGATGCCCCCAATATTGAACTAATATCTAGCATAATTCACTTATTACCAATATTCTGGGAACTCTCGAGGGAAGATCCACATAAGCACTTAAAAGAATTTAATATTGTGTGTTCTATATTAAAACATGAAAATGGAGATGAAGAACAAGTAATGCTTAGGGAATTTTCTTTTTCATTATAAGACACTGCAAAAGATTTTCTTTACTATGTTAATTCACTAATTTGAGGCTAGGAATACATGGAAAAACTTTTTCTTGAAAAATACTTCCCCACCTATCAAAATGCCATAATAAAAAAATAAATCTATATAATAAGGAAATAACAAGTGGAAACACTTCATGAATATTGGGAATGATTTATAAGGATTTGTTCAAGCTGTTCAGACCATCAAATAATTGATCAACTTTTAATTTAGTATTTTTATGAAGTTATAATTCATATTGCTCGAAATATGATTGATGATGCTACATGTGGTGCGCTAGTTGGTAGGAGCCCAATTTCTACAAGAACCCTGATTGAGAACATGGCACAGAACACTGAAAAATTCATTTCAAGGTCTAGTTCACCCATTCGAGGTGTCCATGAGGTGCAAAGTACCGAATTCGAGAAGAAGGTGGACACAAAGTTCGAAGAGGTAAGTACCCTTCTTCGATAACATTCTTTTTACCAAGGTAAATACCAATATCCTCCTCCTATCCATTAAGGTATATATTCTTCTTACACCCACTACTCTAACAAATGTTCTCAATTGAGAGAAACATCTGAGATTTTTGAGTCAATATTTCCAGGCAGTCTCAATAACCAACCCTTTAGGAAAGAACCGTACTATTTATCCAACCCTAAGTGGAAAGAAAATCAAGATTACAGGAATGGGGGTATTGAAACCAACCACAACAAAAATGGTACCAACCAGGGTAGAGTAGTAATCTACCACCGCCCAAAAATCCTCAGCCACAAAAAAAACTTTCCAAAAACCACCTCCAAAACCTAATCCTATCCAAGAATACATAATGAAGAAAAAGGCACCCAAAAATCTCTAATTCCAACCAACCATCCAAGAAGTAATACAAGTCCTAAAACCCAATTATTCCATCTCACTAACTCTGTGGGGTAAATTCATAGTCATGGGTCAGGTAAAATACCCTCTTAAATAGTAATTAACCATAAGGATAAAGTAAATGTTAGTTATAGCACCCTTAGTAGTGGAACAAAACTTTAAAGATAAATTAATCCCCTATTAGATTTATCCTCTGCAAAGGAAAAAACAATCCCAACTATTGAAATTAGTCGAAATGTTCATAACCCATGTCCTATAAGAAGCCCTTTCGAAGGAAAGAGTGTATCTATTGATGAGTCACCTACAACAACTATTCCTCTTCCATTCCCCTAATGGGACACCCAACCTAGGAAACACAAGGAAATTTAACATGATAAAGAAATATTATAAACATTAAAAAAAGTGTAGGTTAACATTACTTTGATTGATGTTGTGAAGAAAATTCCTAGATATTAAATGTTTCTGAAGAAGATGTGTTCACAACAAAGGAAACTTTGAGGAGATGAAAAGGTGATCTTGGGGAGAAACATATCAAAATTGATAGATCCATCACTTCCCACCAATTTCAATGATCCTATGACATTATCATTTTAATGCACAATAGGGGAGTATTCATTTTCCAATGCTATGCTTGATTTAGGTGCTTCTTTAAATATGATACCTCACTCCATTTACTCAACATTATAGGTCGGGGAACTAAATCCCATTGTAATTGTTATTCAACTGGTCAACCGGAGTATCGCACACCCCTCTTGTGTGTTAGATGATGTTCTTATGAGGGTGAAAATTTTAATTTTTTCCTACTGATTTTTATGTGCTTAAAATGAAAGATGATAGGATGAATGGACATTCCTCGATTATATTGGGGATAACCTTCTTGAAAACTGCCAAAAAAAATAATTAATATCCATAATGGTGCATTATCTATTGAGTTCGGTGGTGACATTTTCCACTTCAACATCCTTAATGGCATGAAGAATCCCTCGGAAGAACATTCATTTCTTTGTGTTAATTCAATTAGTGTACTCCCTTCCCCATAAAAAATATCTTTTCTTTCCCACAAACCCCATTTTATGTTTTCATTATTGATTTAAATGCTAGGAAATTAATCATTCATTTATTATTTTATTGTTCTAGAAAAATGTCATGCATGTTTATTAATTGATTATTTCTTGAACCCTGTGGATCCAATGAACATTGATGGTACTACTGAGCTTATAAAAGCTTATTTCTCAGCTGAGGATGTTACCATTGAGTTTTTATATGAGTTCAATAACCTGTCACTTTCAAACACAGTTCCAAAAATCCAAAATCCCCCTAAAATGGAACTAAAACAATTTCCTCAAGATTTAAAATATTTATATCTTGAGAATGGAAACATGTTGCCTATCATTAATTCAATTTCAATCCCTCCTGAGCATGAATTACGACTGCTTTGACTTTTTAAGGACTATAAAAAAAATATTTGGGATGGGAATTTGCAGACATTCTGGGTATTAGCCCATTAATTTCTAGACATCATAAATTGTTAAATTATGGGGCTAAACCAATGAGGTAGTCACAACGTCGACTGAACCAAAACCTCCTAGATGTTGTTGAAAAGATTGTAACAAAATTATTTTCTACTATAATCATTTACCCTATATCTGGTAGCCAATGGATCAGCCTAGTACAATTGGTTCCTAAAGAAAATGGTCTTATGGTAATTAAAAACAATTACAATAAATTGGTTCCAAATCATGTGCAGAATAGTTGGCGTGTTTGTATCAACTATCATCGATTAAACCAACACACTAGGAAGGACCATTTCCCATTTCCATTCATCGAACAAATTCTAGATAGGATTTCAATAAGGTCCCATTACATTTTTCTTGATGGGTATTATGGATAATTTTAGATCCATATTGCCCCAAAGGATCAGGAAAATTCAACCTTTACATTCCCCATAGGCACATTTTCATATAGGAGGATGAAATTTGGTCTATGTCATTCTCTGGGTACTTTCAGCGATGCATGGTTAGTGTTTTTTTGTATTACTTGGACAATTTCATTGAGTTATTCATGGATGATTTAACTATTTATTTCTCCTCTTTTTATGAGTGTTTGAGAATTCTTGGATTATTCATATGCCACTGTATTGAAAAGAATATTTAATTAAATTATGAAACAAAATCCATTTCATGGTGTGACAAGGTATAGTTTTCATACATGTAATTTATATGGATGGTATCCAAGTAGATAAATCAAAAATTCATGTCATTTATTCCCTATCACTCCCCAAAAAATATATGGTATGTGTGTTCTTTCCTAGGTCATGCTGGATTTTACTGTCCATTCATGCGTGACTTTAGTAAAATTGAACTCCCCCACTCCTAATTTCTTTAAAAAGAAAAAGAATTTTTTTATAAAGAATGCGAAGAAGATTTTAATAAGTTAAAATGGATTCTCATGTCACCCCAATTAATCCAACAACTTTGTTGGTATTTACCATTTGAGCTCATGTGGGACGCCTCTAACTATGCAGTTGGGGAAGTCTTATAAAAAATAGTCGATCGAGATCCACATGTAATTGTCTATGTCGTACATACTTTGAACCATACCCAAGAAAACTAAACCACATCTAAAAATGAATTCTTTATCATTGTTTTTTCGTTGTAAAATTTAGTTCATAAATTTTAGGGTCCAAATTCATTGTGTTCTTAGACCATGCATCCCTCGGGTACATCCTTAATAAATAGGAAGCCAAACCACATCTCATTCACTGGATGATCCTCCATCAGGAATTAAATTTAGAAATTATGGATAAGAAAGGATCAGATAATGTGGTGGAAAACCATTTCAGTAGGATCCACCCATCCTCATACATTGACACATCATCCTATATTCCTATAAATTACATGTTTCCAGATCAAAAATTGTACCAAGTGCAAGATGGTATTCCTTGGTACCCCAAAATTTTAAATTATTTTATTTTATCATGCATTCCTGCTGATTTCAATATAAACTAGGTCTACCATCTAAAACATGATTCCCATTGGTACATTTCAGATGACACCTACCTTTGGCACACATGTAGTGATCATTTCCTTAGGTGTTGTGTTCCTGATAGATTGCTTCAGTATGTATGTAGGTTCTTATACACTCTTTCTTATAGAGGCCACTTTGGTCCTCAATGAACTACTCTCAAGGTCCTCAATTCTGGTCTCTTTTGACCCACATTGTTTTTGGTATTTCCATTATTTCTATAAATCTTGTCCTCATTGTCAAATAATGTGGAATTTATCTAAAATAAATGAGATTACAAAATAACCCATGATCTTCCGTAACATTTTTGATTTTTGTGGCATTTAATTTATGGGACTATTCCCCAATTGATTTTGGAACTTTTACATTCTTCTGGTAGTGGATTATGTTTCAAAATGGGTAGATGCACGGGCCACAATGACAGATGATTCAAAACAGCTGCGGAGTTATTGAGAACTCAAATCTTCTATAGGATTGGATTTCCAAGGTTCATCATTAGTGACCAAGGTTCTCATTTCCTTTACTAGAAAATGAAATCTATTTTGTGTCGATATGGGGTCATGCATATAGTGTCTACTTCTTGTCACCCACAAAAAAATGGTCATGTTGAGATGTCGAATAAAGAGTTAAAACAAATTCTTGAAAAAATGGGTCAACTGAATAGAAAAGGTTAGAGTCTTATACTTGATGAATCTATATGGGCTTACCGTACTTCCTTTAAAACTCTCATTGGAATTTCACCCCATCGGTTTGTGTTTGGAAAGAGTTGTAACCACCCTGTTGATATTGAACATCAGTCCTAATAAGCCATTAAAAAATTAAATTATAATCTTTCTGGTGAAGGTGCTCAAAGGAAGTTGCAGATTTAGAAGATGGAAGAAATTAGAAGAGATTTATATGAGAACTTCTGGATTTATAAGGAGAGAACAAAGGCTTCACACAACCATCTCATCCTTCTTCTCGGGTTCCAAATTGGGAAGAAGGTCCTCCTTTACAATTCAAGGATAATGTTCCATACAAGTAAGCTTCTTTCCCACCGGTTTGGACCATACATTGTTAGCAATTTATCTCCATTTGGTGTTGTTCAGGTTAAAAATGAAGAAACCAAGGAAACCTTCATTGTCAATGGGCAGCAGCTAAAGCACTTCCATGAAGCCATTCCATAGTCCCTACTAGAGGAACTCCATTTTCAAGAAGAAATCTATGAATGAAACCTATATGGTTTTATCTTTCCTTCCAACAGTATATTTTATTATAGTGAAGACACTACACCCTTTAGGTGTGGGGGGTATGGGTACATTCTGGGATTTGATATTAATTTTCATCATCTTTATTCTTTTTTTCTTTTTAGGTAGCTGAATAGTATTGTTGCTTTCCCCCCTTTCCCTTACTATCACCTTTATTTCTAAATATTCAATTTTTTATACCCACACTATTATTGAAAATGATGCTCATTTAATCATGGAAGTTATTGAAAATGCATGTTGAATTTCTGTATTTCATGTTGTTGTAACATTCAAAAAAAATATGATGAAATGTGAATTTCAGCAAGATTTCCATTCTATAGTGTCAATTTCTTTTGAAATTTATTTCTTTGTTGTTTATATAAATGGTTGTATAATTTTTAAACCATTAAGAATAATAGTACCCATTTTTTTGAATAATTTAAGGGAAAATCATTTCACTAAATCTCTCTGCAAATCTTTGCACCCAACCATGAAGTGTGAAAATTTCTTATTTAATGGAAGGTAAATATATTTTAGGTTTGTTTTTCTCTACTATCAAAAATCATTCCTCCATACGTTCATTCCTTATCTGATCTATTTCATTACTGTACTGGATTGAGCTATTTATTTTTACCTATTATCCGAATATTGTATACCTTAAAAATAAAAAATAAAAAAGGGTTGTATATTAGGATGGTCAAAAACCTCCCTTCCTTGAATTTTTATCTTGTTATAACTGCTACAATTATTTCCATGAAGATATCAAACAGAGGTTGAGAGAAGAGTGTGAGATTTATTCCAAGTGAAAATTTTGAAAAAAAATGAGGGGAGTGATGAAACGTACAATATATGGGGATATATAAGTTGAGAGAATATTATTTGACTTCTAGGAATGCTTAAGTGAGTGGGTCTTGGAATTTTATTACAAAATATATAGGGTACGTTCAGTAGAAAGGATCATGTACGTAGAAAATTTTTAAAATAACTTATATTATCTCAATAGAAAGTGGAAAGAATAGAATTAAATGGTTGTGACACACACACGTGGATAATTATTGACATGATTATATTTTCCCTTATTTTCTACGATTGGTATCATGAATCTCTTAGAATTTCATTCTGAAACAATTTTTGAGATGTCATTTTCCATGATCACTGAGATTAACTCCTTTTAGTTATCTTTTCTTTGATAACATTTATATTAGGAATAAAAATTTAACTTATTGTTAAATCTTTATGAAGTTGGAAATATCTACATTCATATTTTTTGGAAATATGACTTTTCCTATGAGTGAAAATGTTTAGGTGTGGGGGATTGATCACACCGCGATTCACTGTTTCGTTTTCACCCTTACACCACTGTGCTAAACTAGTTTGGAATTGAAAATTATAAATAAAAAAAATCACTTCATGTTTGATTTAATTATTTTGTGTTAATCACTATTAAAAAGTGAAACATTACTTGTTTTGATAATTTTATTGAAGGTGAAGGTGATTTGAAGGGCCCATGATGATGTTCAAGAAAAATGGGCCAAGCTGCGTAGGATCTAAACACCCTAGTTTATTAAACTGCAAACTTCTACTGAAACCTGCATCAAAATGGGGGTTCATTTTGTGATATTGTCCTCAATTAATTGGGATACATTTCATATGAAGGAAATAAATGCTCATTAGGACATCTTGTGGCACAACCGACCGGATCCATCTAGTACACTGAATGTTCACGAAGTCAAAAGTAGTTTGATATAATTTTTCTATATCTTCTACTGTGATTATCCAAATGGTTCCAACCATTCAATTTAGATTGTAAATATATGAGGCTAAAACTTTTTAGTTTTTTTAAAATATATAATAATTTTTTTTCATCAATAACCATGGTCCAAGTGGTTATATGAAATCTGTGTGCCCCAAACCACCTTCCACATTGCCTATAAAATAGAACCTTGGGATCCTGATTTGGTAGTTTGAAGCAGAAGAAAATCTATTCCATTTTGGATTTCTATGAGAGTATCATATTCTTCCTAGAATTTTTGTAAGCCCATTTCTTCATATTGGTGTCATGAATGAAAAAGGAGTTCATCCCAAGCTTCATCCTCTGACTGATGTCGAACTAAGTGGTGGGAGTTCATTGCGGGGGAGATACACACATGTCATGGGAATTCTGATGCTTATATTAGATACCGGTTTGGAGTGATTTGGGTGTTAAAACATTTATTTCCATGTATCTAAAATTATTTCTTATTATGATGATTTTTTATTCTTTTTTTTTTGATTTTATCTTAATTTCTAACTGACCTGTGTGAGGATTTGAGTTTGTAACTTTTGTTGTTATAATGGGACATCACAAGAATCATTTTCATACTCACTTTCTTGATATTTCAATAATATTTGGAATCTATTATTCGATTCATATGTTCTATACCTTAACAATGTGATTGTTATGTCAAGGTAAGGTTCTTGAAGCAATGAAATACAGGCTTAGGAATTAATTGGGATTTTGATTAATTTTAACCAAAGAATTTCATTAAACCTAAATGAATCTCTAAGAACAATGAACTTGAAATGTGTGTAGTGAAATCACAGCGGCCCCTTTGTCTCATATTTTTCAAAATCGACTTGGTTTGACAAAAATTTAACTCCTTAAGTTAATTTGTTTTCATTAAACTATTTCAAAATCACCGACCTTTTTAGTAATTTTTATTAAAAATTAATACTCTAAACCTATCAACATTCCAATAGAGATGAAATATGGTCTACCCTAAACTATAAATCGACCTTAAAATCATAATCAATTTGATGTGTCCTGAAAATTTTATCACTAACCAAATAAATAGATTATGTGTATTGGATATAGATCCAGATAAAATATGTTTAAAAACACATAATATAATCAAAATTAGTTTCACACGTAATAATATCATGACATAATCGATGGAGAAGTAGTTTAATCCGAACAATCGAAATTGGGTTAAGAATTCTCTTATCACTTTGTATACAGTTGAACCGTATCCCCTATAAAATTAATGATAATAAAATGAAATATTGATTGAATTTATGAAAAAGGGTTTCATGATATGATATATGAAATGGAATTATGTAAATGACACACAATAATTAAGGTTTGAATATGAAATATATCTCACCAAAGTAAAAGTGAGACAAGAAACCCTTACCATATGTCTGAAGGCATTCTAAACATGCATTTAATATCTTGGATAATCACGTTAGATTCATTGATTACTTAATTAATAATTTATTAAATTTATATTTTATAATTTATAATTTTATTATGTTAATTTCTTTCCATTTAAATGGGTTATAATGTTTAATTTCAATGTTTCCGGATCATTCGTTTCATAGTTTTATGGTTAGTTCCCTCGAGAATAAATATAGAATTACTTGTAAAATTGGAATAACTTCTAAAAAAGTAAAATTATTTAGTATTACTAATCTTATATAATTTTAAATGGTCTCATATATCATTCGGTTATATGTTATGAGGTTAAATCATTAGACAAAATGTTGATTAAAATGTCTTAATTAGTTTTGGTGGTATCTACAACCATCACAAACTAGTGTCATTTTATTTAATATTATGTTTATATATATTGGTTTCAGAACATGATATAACTAATAATATGTATATAAAAATATTATCTACAAATACTAATGGGTTTTATGACTATCCTTGAAGGTTGCAATTGAAAATTAAATCCCTCCATCCGCGAAGGTGGTGAATCATCACACCATGGATGATGTTTTCATTTTTAAAATAAAAGGAGACTAAATGGGATTTGTTGATGGATAATCCATTAGAAAAATAAAATTCAAGTATATACATGATGATATAGTTACTATGAAACTTTTTATAGTGTAATTTAGGAGAGGATATGGAAATAAAATAAATTAAAAGAGAAAGATGGAGGATTTTACCTCATCAATATTGTCTCATTGGGAACCTCCTTTAGAAACATAGATTTGGAATTTTGGTAAGAACCTAAGTTTTTTTATGTGATAAAGAGTTCTATAAATGTAATTAGGAATAATTTAGACATTCTTCAAGTCTTAGAAGGTGTCAGGATAAGTGGTGGTGAGGGGTGATATTTATAGGGGTGGAGTTTGGTGTTTTTCCTTATTTTATTAATTTATTTATTATTTTGGATTAAGACTATCAATAATATTTATTATTTGGACTAAATATAGTACCAAGGGAATTTTATTTGGAAATAATGGGTGCTTACATCATCAATGATTGAAAAATTTATGTATTTAACTTATAATGTTAAATACCATAAATTACCATATTTCATTATTAAAAAAATAAACTATTTTAGAAAAATCTCAACAATTCAACCTAACCATTTTTCAATATGAAGATTATAAAAAATGGAATAGATTTAAAAATGTTTTTCTACATATGAGAAATTTAATTTTTAAATAAAATCATTATTTTTTCTAAAAATAGTGATTTTAATATTATAACCAATTTTAGGACACATTGAAAAATTAATTATAGTCTCAAAAAATTATCTCATAATTATAATTAAGAAAAATATTAATTTATAAATCTATTATGGGAAAAAAATTCATTTCAATTAGAATATTAATTATAAAATTTTAAATAAAAATTTACGTTTCATAAATTTACCTACGCATATTTTATCATTTTTTAAAAAATTATTTACTTATTCCATTTTATAAATATATCATATTTCAATTTATGAGTTACTTAAAATTTATTTATAATTTCATTGGTGAGGTTATTATTATAATGTCTATATTTCTATTTTAAATGGTCACATTACTATTTCAATAGTCATGTTAATATTTAGTAGTATATCATGGTTTGTTTAAGCTCGGTATTGCATGCAATGTAAGCTATCAAATAAATTGAATTTATCTAAGAAGATACATAACCTAAAATATTGGGTTATTATAGTAAGAATTAATCTAATGGAAGTTTTCTTATATTCTTGTTTTCTTATTGGATTACCAATTCATAGTGGGGCTAGTTGGGTGTCAAAGAGATGTTAAAGTTGTTTATCCTAAGACTATATTAATTATCACAATGTGGTTTAAAGTAATAATATATATTTTAGATTTTATGATTTCATAGGATACTCCAGCCATGTCGGTAGGGAGACTGACACCCAGTGAACTATGGGAAATTTTATTCTCCAACATCCATGTTAGTGAGTTATTGATGGATGACTACCCCCTCTGGCCCAGATCTCTTCTCGAGGTAGTATTATATACTGGTATGCATGGTGGTTCGTTTCTCCATATATGTATATAAAGGTATCTAATGGAGTTTGGTTATTTCACACACATTTTTTACAATGTAGTATGTTATAAATAATTATAGGTTTCACATGTATGGGATATGATGGATTGATTTACATTACTTGGTGCATAGGTTGTGATGGTGTGAGGAATAATACTAAATGTACAATACATCACATAAGTGCTTTGGTGGATCCCAAAAAAATAAATTTTACTATATGGATATGTAAGTGAGATGATGTCATGAGGTGACGCATGATGTGAATGTTATGACACTTTAGCCTAGGTGTCATTAGACATAGTTCTTTTAGGAAAATATAGCTTAGGACGTGCGATGTTGGGGTAGAGCAGCAAACCATTATAGAAGTATAAGTGGATTAACCTTCTGTAATTATAATATATGTTCTCTTATATGAATTAGTTAGTGTGAGATGAACATGGGGGTGATTTAAAGTTAGTATACCTATTTAGGTGATGATTTAGTTTCACTTTTGTTTACTAGGATTTAGGATGATTTATTTATCTTTTATACAAGTGGTTTTGGGGAGGATCTTACTGAGTATACATGTTATTATCACCCAATGTATATATATTTATTTATTTATTTATTCAAGTTAGTAGGATCATATTTGATATTAGTATGGATATTACTATCTCTGGGTTATACATGAGTTTTTTAGGACTCATTGTCTCTGTCAAGTTTATCACTGGTAATTATAGTTCTTCTCTAGTATTATTTGTTTTTTATTCTATTATATGAATATACTCATGATTTCTTTTATCTTTTTTATTAGGCTTTTATTTCTTTACATACCTTATCCCTTATTACTTGTATTCATAAGAGGGTAATGTATCTCATTTGTATGTATGTTCTCCCCTCAGTGCTTGCCACCAACCCGTGTTCTATTGGAGGTGGGATTCAGGTTGTCATAATCTACATTATCTCATTATCATCCTAGGAGTGGGTGACCTTTGAGGAGGTCATTAAATAGTAGTATCAGAGGTTCATTTTTTTATATATGATGGAGTTTTGAGTTTGTAATATATAAGGGTTTATGGTTTAATACTACAATAATGTTAGAAAAATTCAATAAGCAATGTAAAAAATAAGACTATTTAAAAATGTGTATTTCGGGTCCCTGTGATTTGATGCATGGACCCCTATGTGAACTATTCCTACTAGGTGAGCTGATACTAGTTTTAGGGAGAGATACCTATGAAATGATCAAACATTATTCTTCTTCATTGCTTTGTTTGAAAGGTGTATACCTCAGTATTAGTTTAGAATTTAAATACAAAATAAGTTAACTAATTAATTATTTAATTTTAAATAAACCATGATCTAGATATATAAGTCTATAACTTTTTTTTCTTTTCCATGTATGGCTCTTGGTTAATGACCTTTTTAGGTTCATGCATAGGATGTTCATCAGGACATGCTAGTAGACTATTGTAGTTTAGAGTTCGATATTGATGCCACTTTGGGAAGGAAGCTCTTATATTTTTAGCACCAGGGCATGCATAAGTTTGAGGGGTCTATTTTAGACTTCGTGGTAGAAGACTGGTCATAGGGGGTTGAGATAGATTTCAAATCCATTTATGCTCGAAAGGAGTATTGGGTTTCATTGGATGTGACGTTGTTTTATGGGGAAGCGAGGAAATGGTGTATATTTTTTCTTAGGTATTTTGAGGAGTATGAGGTATCATGGGAGAATTTTAGGGACCATTTCTAAGTATATTTTATTCCTTTAGCTGCAATAAAACCTAATCACCAGGAGTCACTTACCCGTTAATAGGGGAGTTCCAACATGTTGAAGTTCAGGATATATTTCCAGGCGCTTCTCCATTATTCATCATACTTTTTTCCTGATGAGGATGATATAATGAGTCATTTTGAAGATGATTTTCATCCATAGATCAAGTTCCAGGTCACCCCATTTATTTTGCAGACATATCCAAAGGTTCTTATGATAGTAGAGGTTGTTCAGTGGATGTTGGATAGAATCAAATCATTATGAGTGGGGAGTCTTCGAGATTCTCCACATAGTAGAAGAGTGGTAACAGTTTCCAACTTACTTATACATAATATATTTCTTATAGTTTGGTGTATTTCTCATCACTCATCTTATTATTTCTTCAAGGGTGGTAGATATTAGTCCTTTTTTAAGGGATAAAATGTTTATATATGGATGTTGAGGTCATCGGTGGATGGAATTGTCAACCTTTCTATGAAGGTAGTGCGCATTAGGTGTTCCAATTTAGGTTTCTCTATTGTTGTAGTTTCATCTCAGGCAACAAAAATAGGATGCTTCATCATGGGATCAGTTGAGAGGAGATAGGGTAGAAGGTGGACAACCCTTAAATGATCCAATTATTTAGGGAGTATTGAACATTCATGGAGGTAGTCACCATCAGGGATGTAGAGTCCATGTACTAAGACATGAGCAGCTTCTTTATCTATCATTTACAGTACCAAGTTATCCAAACATTGTTCAAGGTACCCATTTTATATTTTTTACATGGGTGAATTCCCTATTTGATTCCAGAGAAAAAACCTCCTTCATATCACCTACACTAGTTCATTATTTAGGACTTGAGGTGTATCCACATTAAGTGTCCTTATTATGTATTATTATATTTGGAGGATAATATTATCTATATGAATTATAAATAGATAATAATCTAGTCCTAGAGTAGAAATTATCTTTAGAATACTTTTATGTTTATGGATACATCCTTATGACATCATCCTTCATATTAAATAGCTATACTCGATGTAGGATATTGTGAGATATATCAGGAGACATGTTTTGTTATATGATGCTGATGGAGTTTTTTTCTTTTTTTTTGTAAAGCAATACCCTCATAAAGGTTTTAGTTGTGTTCCATCCTTGTCTTCCTTGATGGTCGTGCTAATTTTGAGTTCATCATAGGTTTATCCTTGGTTGTTTCCCATGGTCATTGAAGTGTAGTGTTATTTTTTTCTAATGATGTTGTGGTGTTACCCCCTTGATGAGAGATTCATTATTGGATACATCTATAGTTGGGTTCTTCCCCCATCCACATACCTCTATATAGGATAGAACCTTCTGAGTTTTTAGAACTATGAGTAGAGCTCGATGATCTATTATAGTAGGGTTTTTTCAACAAAGTCTGTCACCTTACGGTGCACCATTTTTGTTTGGGAATAAGGATGGTGGATATTTGTGGATTTTTATTGATTATCATCATATGAAATAGGAGAAGGTGAATAATCACTATAATCTTTAATGGATTGATGATTTAATTGATCCATTGAAATGGTCTATTTAGTTCTTGAAGATTGATCTGCGATTAGGATATCATCATTTGCAAGTAAAGGATAAGGATATTCTAAAGACCCCATTAGGATATCCCTATGGGCATTACATGTTCATTGTAATTTCATGTTCTATGATGGATTATCTATTCATGTTCATGTGTTTGATTAATTCAATGTTCAAGGACTTTCTTAATTGATTCATTGTGGATTTCATCAATGATATCCTTGTCTACTCCACATATAACAAAGAGAACATAGAGAATCTACTGTTATTTTTTGAGAGTTATTTTTAATCAATAGTTATTATGGAATTTATTTAACAATGATTTTTGGTCTTTTGAAGTTTTTTTCTTAGGGAATTTCAAGTTCTCGTAAGGAGTAGTTTTGAATCCTTCAAAGACAAAGGCATTGTTTTCTTATGTATACCCTAAGACTATTTCAAAGTTGTATTGTTTCCATGGTATTTCATACAATTATAAGAGGTCCATAGATAATTTATAAAAGCCTATTACTCCTCTGATAGATTTAACAGAAATGACTTGTCATTCTTATAGACTAATCAATGTCTTGAAGCTTTCAAGTACCTGAAGGAGATGTTTGTTCAACACTTCAGTTCATCATTCTCAAGAATAGGGGGTTCAATTATGGGTTTTTGTATGATTTTCATATTTGGATAGGTTGTTTTTTGATGTAGTCGATACCAGTTGTTTCTTATAGGTCTTGGAAGTTACTCTCCTCGGAGCGTAACTATACCACCTATTATCATGAGATGGAAGAAGTTCAATTTCCTTCTAAGTTGTAGAGATATTAGCTTATAGGTGAATCTTGTGTGGTTTTTAACAACCATAAGATCTTGAGTTATATCTTCTCCCAAAAATAATTGAACTTTTAGGAGTGATGGTGGATGTAATTTTTATAGGATTTCAACTTTTGGATTTTTTATACACTAGTAAAGTTTAATATTGTAGCTTATCCACTGACCAGGAAGATACTTAGTCATTATATTTTTGATTCTAGAGATTCCTAGAGAGCAATGTAATAGCTATTAATGATATATCTTGATATGGTAGATGTTTGTAGAAATTGTTTTCTTTTTCATATGATAGTACAGTAAACTTTGGTGAAGAAGGTGTAGGAGTCTCAGCTGGGGGAATCTGAGGTTGATATCTGGGGAGACTGAGTTGTCTTTGGTGATGCCCCTAATGGTTGTTATGAAGATGAACAACACTGGGTGTTGTTCCAAGGGATTATATTCATCCCTTTATAGATTCAAGAGATGGTTTTTCTTGAGCTCCATAGCTCTAATTTGGAAATATATATTGTCTTAATGAAGATGTACTAGGCTCTAAGAGGGAAGGTCTTCTGTCCTTGGTCAAAGCATGCTATTATTGAGTATGTGTCTCAAATTTTGGTATTCTAAAAGGTAAAGGTCCAACATCCTGTTCCCACTTGATACAACATCTAGATGTTCTATAATGGAAGTTGGATGAAATATTGATAAAAAAATTTATTGGTTTACCATGAGTTTAGGGAGACATTGGTTATATATAGATGATAGTATACTTTTTTATGAAATCAACCCACTTTATAGTGATCAAGGAGTTGATCTATGTAGAAGTATTTTCTAGGTAGTATTAGAAGGAGGTGGTAATACTCCACAAGGTCCCCAGGATAATCATGTCAAATTGGGATCCATTATTACCTCTAGGTTGTGGGGAGGAATGCATCATGATTTTGGCTCTTAGTTGTTCCATAGCACTATATTTCAACAGCAATCAAATGGTCGGACAGAGTGGACTATCCAAACCATTAATGAATTGTAACATTTTTTTGTCCTCTATATGTGTGTTTTGTGGATGAGGAACCTAAATTTGGTAAATTTTTCATAAAATAATAGGTTTCACTCCACCATTGGTATGAAACTAGTTGAATATTTTTATAGTCGACCTTTCTGTTATCTATTGTACTAGACTTGGGTCATAGAGTTAGTAATCCTCAGGCCAGAAATAGTGTAAAACATGACATTTCATGAGACGATGGAGGTAAAATAGATTCATTATATTTCCTGTTATAATATTTTTAGGAGACCTCTATAATTCTACATCATATATCATGTGTTCTTGAAGGTGAATCCTCATCATGGGAAGTAAAGGTTTGGTCATGGGAGTAAGATTTCTTGGTTTGTTTGGCCTTTTGAGATGCTATCTTGGTTTGTATTTATGGTATATTAGATATCACTTACAATACAAATTATATGGATTCATGATGTCTTATGCATGTTGGATGTCTGTTTTTATCTTTATTGTGAATGTCATGTCATTTATTGAGGTGAGGTAAAAGTTGATAATGATGCAAATTTTCTGGAGAGGTATGTGAAGATCCAATACCTCAAGGTGAAGGTGTTATACAGGCATGTTATTCCATCGGTTTTGTATCTTGTGTCCACATAGTGGCATGTAGGAGATTACTTGGGAATGTGAGTCATTGATAAATACTCAATATCACAACTTGTTTTCATTTTATCTTATTCCTTATATCATTTCTTATTTTTTGGTTTGGAACTTTAGCTGGTTTATATGATGTTTTCCTCTCAATGTTTGGTTGGTGAACATTCTCTTGCATGAGAGGTATCTCCCCTATGAGAGAGTTTTGGATATTGTTGTTTTTATTACCTATTTTTGAACATGATTCCTCTAATATATGTTTTTGAGATCCTGTGATGGAAAGATTATTGAGAGGTATCTCAGGGTGTGGTTATTCAGAAAACGCATTTTCACTTTTTCTCTTTATGTTGGATTTAAATTAATTAGGATGTGAATTGTTTTAAAGATATTTTATGTAAGGTCCTAGATCCTTGTAGACCTTTCTTTTTTATGTTTGAGGTGATTAGAGGTGCCAAGAGGGTCTTGAGGAGGAATAAAAGGAGTTATGTTGTGAAATATCAATTTTAGAGGATTCTATGGTGTGGGAGGATGTACTACATCATAAGGTTCATCGTTTTGGATTGAGGATCCCAGCTACAACTTATGTTCCCAAGAGGTTGAATTTCAAAGCCAATACCTTTTTTGGTATGGTTTCACAATGGAGGGTAGGATATGATATAGATGGTCCAAGATCATTGTCATGGAGATGTTTTTTTTGGCATAGGCTAGTCAAGTCCTATGGTATGGAGTTATAGGATAATTCATACTGCTCCAAGGGGTTTTCTACTTTTTTTAAGGATGTGGTGTCATAGAGGTAGGCTACAGAATATCCTTCCTTCTTGGTTAATGGGTTATATGGTTTGGTGGTCTTGACTTTACCATGGTCCCTCCTTGGGTATATAATATATATGATGTGTAGGCCACCATGTTTCATGGAAATTCCTCAGACTAGGTAGGCTATGACAATTATTCCTTAAACTATGCTATATTCCTTCCTATTTCAGATGGTGATGCGGGGTAGTTAAGGGGGTTGTGATGCGGTGTTTTGCTTTTCATAATACCAATAAATAACCAATCCCACATTGAACCCACTTTTCAACCATTATTTTATCTTTATTCCTTGGAACCCCAAATATATTATCAAATGAAATTAAAGACCATTTCGATCTAATTAAATCACCACCTTCTAGAGATCAATTTGTAGTGATCTAATTGAGTTCTTTCTTTTTCATGTGGTTTCTTCTCCATTAGATCTCATTTCCACCCATTCTTTATTTCCATGTTATGGATATTGATATTCACCATTCTAATGGGGTTTATTTTTCTTTTGTGCAGTTTTGATGCAGCATTCATAGAGAGACATAACTATTATTATGATAGAACAGATTGAAGATCCCCATTATTATACCATTATCATGTGAATAAAATTGAAATAATTGAGTTATAAGATTCATTTCTTCTCATTTTATTTACATGTAATCATAATTTAATCATTATTTATATTTTTGGATGGAATTTGAATTAACTCTCATAAAGGAGTAACCATAATAATGAAATAATTATTTTTGGTTAGATGTTTCTTGTGTTTTCCACCATGATAATGGTTTTCTATTTTCTTTATTATATAGTTTTCTATCTATGTTATCATTTTATGATATTTTTTAGTATTATTTGGTTATCATGTGTTAATTTGATGAAAAATATTTTAATACCATAATGCCAGTAAAAATTGGTTGGATAATGAATTAAAGAATCATGTTTTTATAAGTTCTTCTTATAATTTTATGGGAATGAAATTGATGATTGATGAATGTTTAGTTTTATTGTTTCTTCCATTTTTTAATTTAATGGATAAAGATCATGAAGCTCATAATTCTTGTTAATCATAATAAAAAAGGTATTATAATGAAATGTTCTTCCTTAATGTCTAGTGAAACTAGAATTTATGCTTAAAATAATTGTTTATTAATTTTTATATTTTAATAGATAATTACTTAGGTTACCCATATTTTTCACCTATGATAAATTTATAGGTTAATTTAAAATGAAATAAAATTTATTGTTTTGTAAAGATAAATGTTTGCGGGTGAGTGACTGTGTTTTCTTGTGAAGGCTGGATGCCTTGTTTTTATGTCATGGTTTCCATATTGACCTTATTTGTGGTTTTATACCTTCTATATTACTATATATATGATAATATATACATTTTTTAACATAATTAGGGGATGTTTTATGGCTGATGGTATATGGGTGGCAATTCTTAGATTTGTGGCAGCATTTAATGCTAGTGATGGTGTGATACATTGCAATATGAATGATTGTGTTAAGGGTGAAACCAGATTTGATAGAATGTGTTAAAGTAGTGATTCACCCTTTTCAGGCATAAAGATATATTCTTTCCTGATAATAAATCATTGACAAGGATGGATTTTTAAGTTATATGTTTATCATTATTCCTTTCCCCACTACTTAAGGGAGCTGGTTGTGCTTTTTTATGCATATACTTGTCATATATTTGGATGTTTCCTAGAGTACCTTGAATTATGGAGTGGTAATGAATAATAAATTTTTAAACCCATGGTTTTAGTTTTTTTTTTGAAATGGGGAAAATTTATTAACCTTAAGAAACCATAGACTTCGTTGAATTATGCCTAGAGGGAATGGGCATTACTCGGATGGTTAATGAATTTAATATTGAGTAATGTTAATCAATTTCCTAAGAATTAGTTAAAATAAAGTGAAATGAAATGAAATAAGAGTTAATATAATTAATGTTCTCTTAAATGCATGTGTTCTTGTAGGATATCGAATTCTTAGTAGTGGTAACCATATGTCCAATAGACGTTAGCTATAGTATAGCATATGACTAGATTAAATCCCATAGTATGGTTGTCGTCTATATTATATTCTCTCTATTATATGATTTCATAAACTACCCCACCCATGTTGATAGGTTGAATGACACCTTGTAGACTATGGAAGGGTGTATTCCCCAACATCTAGGTTGGTGTGTTACATATAGTTTACTACCCCCTATGGCCCTGCATTCTTCTTATAGTAGTATTATGTGCTGGTATGAATGGATTTTTGTTTCTACATATATATGTGTATATAGATTTAGTAGATTATGTTTATTTCGTAGACATGTATCTCTACATATAGTATCCAAAGGATTATTATATGTATGATGTATATGGGATGTGATGGATCGAGTTACATTACTCAGTGTATGGGATTTGATGGATTCATGTATAATAGCTCATGTATGATACATGACATATGGGATCAGGTGAATCTTGGAAACTACTTGGTTTCTATATGGATATGTGGATGGAATGATGCAATAAGGTGATTCACAAGATGAATGTTATGATAATTTATCCTAATTGTATTCCAAATGAATTATTTTAAAGATAGATGGCTCAGGATGAGCGCCATTAGGGTATAGTAGAAAACCATTGGGGAAGTGATAGTGGGGTACTGTTTTTTGTTATTATAATATATGATATATTGTATGCATTACTTGGTGAGAGATATTCATACTGAGGCTGGGAATTTAGTATACCCATTTAGGTGTTGAGTTAGATTCATTATTGTTCACTTTGATTTATCATGATTTATTTATCTTTTACTTAAGAGGTTCTAAGGAGGATCCTAGAGAATATACTAGTTATTCACACCCTAGGTATATATAAACTATTTTTCAGTTCAAGGGAATAATCTTTAAGATCGGGATGGATATTAGTAACTCATGGTTGTATATGATCTATTTGGGCTTCATGGTCACTATCGAGTTTATCTTTTGTACTTATAGTTCCTTTTTAGATGTTTAAGTTTTTTATTCTATTACATGGATATGCTCAAGATTTGTTTTTTCTTTATAACAAGATCCGGATTGGTTTACTTTTCTTATATCTTATTCCAAAAAAAAATTATTGGTTAATATATCCCATTTTTATAAATTATAGACCATAGATGCTTGTCTCCAACCTGTAACCAATTATAGGAGGGCTTAAGGCGATCACTATATACCTTCTCTGATTGTCGGCCCAAGAATGGTACCTTTGAGTGGAGGGGTTCATGACATGTATATAATATATGTGTGTGTGTGTGTGTGTCTATGTGTGTGTGTGTGGTTAAATAAGTTAAGAAAATATATAATTAATATATAAAGTGCATTATGAGTTTAGGAAAGAAATAAAAAACTAATAAAAATATACATAAAAAAATCAATAAAAGATGTAAATTTTCATAGTGGACAAGTAAAAAAGTAAAAAATGCCACAACAATTTGTAATCCATCCCAAATATGTTTTTTGAAATATATATATATTCATAATGGAAACCCTAAAATTGATTTTATAAAAATACATAGAGGAAATGTTTCATAAGAAACAAAATCCATCACTATTTGAGGGCCTCCTCATATCGTGGGTAATAATAATAATAATAAATTTTATTTCACAACAATATTGGGTTACAAAGAATACCCTACACCTTTATTATTTTACAAATTAATCTGTACAAAGCTTCATCAAAAAATATACATGTTTTTCAAATTCATAGAGGTAGAGTGAGTGATGGGGATCAAGTCCTAGGGGTTTTCATTCATAAATGAGAATTAAAATATGGTTCTATTGTATTTTAGGTAAGGATAATTATTTTCAAAACAAATTATTTTAAAAAATTTTAAATTTATCTTCTATTTATATAGGATTAAAATTTCTCTTATGATTTTTTTCAGATTTTTTTCTAATGGAAATTCTTTTTCTGTATTTCTATTTTTAAAATGTTTATATGTTTTAAAAATTATCTAGTTACAATTATAATCATTGATTGTCAATTTATGGGTAAAGGGGGAAATTTTGTTTTTATAATGTTTTATTTTTAAGTTTACTAGAAAATTCATGGTAAAATAGTTGTGGGTTTCTGTTTTTAAAAAGTTATCATTTTAGGTGTTTTGAATTTTAGCTAATTATCATGAATATTTTCAATGATTAAATTATTGTATATCCATATATTATTTATTTTTAATTGAGTGTCCATGTATGTTTTGATTTATCTATATCTAGATATTTATTATAATAAATTATGGTTGATTATTATTTAGTGACAAAATAGATATATATATTCACTTATATATATATATATAACCATTATCAAAATTTTAAAAATATTATTTAAAACTCCATTGGAAAATTGAAACCTCAAAATGTTTATTAAAATTCAGCACTTTGATTTTATACACCGGATGATATATGGGGAGTTAACCAAAACCCCGAAAGACTTTATTAACAATGTGACGAATAGTCCATATATAGGCTTCATTGTTCTATGATTCCTCATGGTTTTGATTTCCAATATTGTTAAAGTTTGTTTTTGAGAAAAAATCAACATATTTTTTTAAAGTATTATTTGGAGTTTTTTTTCATATTATTTAAAAAGGTATGCAATCCATTCTATTAAAAATTGGTTTCCCTATATTATAATTATTAATGGTTTTGATTTCAGGGAAATGAAATTTTATAATTCAAAAAAAACCTTGATAGTGATTTTTCATTTTTAAAACTATTTATTAATTTGTAATGGAAAATTGGAATTTATATTTAAATAATATTTTATTTAAAAAAAAATTTATTTTTGAAGGGATTTCTTTGAAATATTATTTTTTTATTATTTTACAAAATAGATAGTTCCATTTTAAGACACTTTAATAAGTCATTTTATCGCCCAAAGTTTTAAAAGAAATCATTAGGTTTTTTATGAGTATGAAATATTTGAGAGATTAGGTCTTGAATATACAGATTTATTCTGAGTAGATTCAAGGTTATCTTAGAAGTATTTAGTTTCAATTAAAATGTATATTTTATTGAGATGATTTTGATTGAATTAATTATTACTCTAAATAATTCTAGAACTTAATGATCCTCATAAATGTTAAGAATGTATATAATTTAATGATGTTATGTGTTTTATTTAGAAAAAAATATTATACTTTGATCAAAATATATGAAGGCATGGGTCTAGGGTGATTTAATTTATATCGAAGGAAAATATCAGAAAAATTTATAAATTTTGATATTCATGATAATTTAAGACCTAAAATTTCTATTGAGGTTTTAGGTGATTATCTTTTAAGAAACTCTTAAGATTATAGACCATATGATCTAAGGGAAAATATTATAGACTTTTTAGGGTTCAGTATATTGTATCTAGGATTCGATACCATTCTTTTTTATGTAGAATCATTTTCATGAATTAATTACATATAATTTTTCAATGAAATTACCTTTAAGTAGTCATATCTAGAGTATATATATATTTGTTCCTCACCTCATTAAAAAGAAAAAATTTATCTTAAATAATTATGATGTTGAGGGCACAATCAGTTTTATGGGAGAATGTAACAACCCAGGTTTTCAATTATAGATTTGTAATTTTTTTATATTCAAGAAATTATATAATTAAACAAAAAATTATATTTTATATGGTTGTATTAAAATTTTATATTTTCATTATCATGGTGGTTTTTTACCGAATATATATGTGTGTGTTTGTGCGTGTTTTAAATATAATTTTTGAGAAAAAAATTAAAGTAAACATATTTGACATTTATCTAGGAATATAGAATAGTAATTTTAAATTACTATATTGTGAAATATATAATACTATTATAAATATATAAATTTCACATACAATTCGTGGAAAATAAATATTATAAATTAAATGATAGATTGTTGTAAGAAAATAAAAATAAAAATTAATATATTATAGATGTAAAATTATATAAATGGCTATAAATATTGATATAATAGTTATGCAGATTTTGGTTGATAAAACTATAATTAGATAATTTTTTAGCAAGGTGAAATACTTAGTATGCTATTTTAAAATACTAGTTTAAGTTAAGATATGTATAATTTAATATATGATTTAACATATATATACATTTTTTAAGTTAATGTAAATATATATATATATATGTGTGAATATATATATATATAAGATATATAAAATATGTTAATGAATATATATATATATAATACCAATATAATAACCATATAATTATATGTTAATATATGTATATGTATATATATACATATATATAAGTGATAATAAAATTTCAAATTATGTTTATAAAAAAATGAGTTGTAAAATGATATTAAATATATATATATATATATATATATATATATTAACAGTGTTTGTATATATATATGTACCTATAACTAGTATATATACATAAATAAAAGAAATGTATTTTATAAAACAAGAAAATGAAAACAAATGAAAGGGATATATATACATGTGAATATTTAGATATATATACAAAGAAATATTTATAGTATCTATAAACACACTTATAATGGGTACATATGTATATAAATGTAAAACGTTGAAAGTGGTATATATATATATACGTACAGATTAGAAAATTTAAATCATAAAATATATATAATCTATACATATGTGTAATTTATAAGGGGTGAAATAAATTAATAAATATATATAGTGGTGAAAAAATGAAAACTATATATATTAAATATATAAAGTTCCTTACTAGTAAAGGAATGAAAAAAAAATTAAAAAATTAAAAATTAAAAACGAATGAAAAAAATGTCAGTTTTCTTTTTGGGAAAGTAAAAAATATTGGACAATGACACTATTATTTAAAATTCTTCCAAAATATTTATTTAGAAAAAGAAAAGATATCTATATATATGTATCTATATAATGGGAACCACAAAAATTATTGGACAAAAATAAATGGAGAAAAAGATTCATAAGAAACAAAACTCATCATTGTTATAGGGTCACCTAAAATAGATTGTAATATAAATAATAATAATTGTTTTTCACAATGATTCTTGGTTATAAAGATGACACTCCGATTTTATTATTTCACAAAATAATGTACACTGTGATTCACTATAGAATATTTTCCTTTTTCATTTTAAAATAGGTACATTGATTGAGGAAAATAACTCCCTAGTGGTTCTTTTTCAAAGAGTAGAACTGAAATATGGTTCTGTTTCAGTTTAGGTCAAGGGATTTATTTTCATAAAATTTATTTTTAGATAAAATTAAACATTTTCATTTATTTCTAGAAAACTGGTCTGTAAGGGGAAATTTTTTCAAATTTTCTATTTTTCAAACATCTCTAGGTTATGAAAGTAATCTAACTACAAGTTTGAAATTATATTATTATTATATAGTTAATGGGGGAAATGCTTTTATGAATGAATTATATTTTTTTAGTACCTAGAATCTTCTTGGAAATAGAATTGTGGGTTTATAGATTTCCAAAGGTAATATTTTTTGTTTCTATCCTTATATTTAATTGTGATGAATATTTCCAATGTCTAAATTATTTTATATCTATAGATTATTTAATCTAATTTGGGAATCCATGTATTTCTTACATTATCTTAGTCAACATTTTTATTTTGTGGATTTTTTGATTCTTTCTAATTAGTAACAAAATACTTATACATATCGTTACAATTCTAAAAATAGGATTGAAAATTATAGTGAGAAATGGAAATGTCTAAAATTATTTATTAAAATTCACTTCTTTAACATTGTAATTAGGACAAGTTATGCAGATTGATCCTAAATCTCAAGGTACTTTTTCAACCATCTGAAATGTAGGACCTATATAACATTCAATGTTCCTTGTTGGCTCATAGTTTTTTTCAATTATGTGTAGAGTATTTTTTAAAAACCTCACTAGATTTATTAGAAAAAGTATTATTTTTATGTTATTTTTATTTAAAAAAAATGTACATTTTTATGTAAGTAAAATATGGGAGATCTCTATTTCAAAAATACCATAGGATTTTGTTTAAGGGAAATAAAATTTTATTCTTCAAAAAAATGTTCTTGAAAGTTATTTTTCTTTTTGAAGATAGTTTATGTATTATTATGGGAGGAGTGTATTTCATGTATAAATAATGTTTTATTTAATACAAGGTTTTCAATTTTTGAATGAATAGTTTTCAAATAATTTTTTCTTGTATTTTTAAAAAAACTATATTATCTTAAAACCCCTTACTGATCTATTTTCTCACCCAATGTTTTAAAATGTTTTTAATATGGTTTTATATGATAATGAGTTATTTTGGAGATGGGTATTGAATACATGGATTTAGTTAGAGAGGAAACATAGTTATCTTACAAGTATTTAGTTTTAAAAAATTTATATTTGAGTGAGATGGTTTTTGTTTAAATTTATCCTAATCATACAATACTCTAGACCTAAATTATCCTAAAAATGAAGGATTGTATATTTTTTAGTAATGTTAAATATTTTATTTAGAAAAATTATATATATTAATTTCAACACAAAATTGAGGACCATGGTTTTTGGGTGATTTAGATTGTCTAACAAGACACTTCTAGTGGTTTGTCACAATAGTAATTTTCAATCCATTACATCTTTGAGCATGTTTACATTCTTGTATCTCCCTACTACTCAAATCTTCTCAGGACACTATGAGATGCATTTCTTCATGTCCATGATAACTCATTAAATTAACTATCTAACCATGTATCTCAAAAATTTACAACCTATTAGTAAATTTGTACTACCAATGATCTCACATTCCTAATATCTAAGAATTCCCCATTCCTAATTAGAGACATGATCACACCCCATTGTCATGTCATCTCTATAAAAATCATATATACCTGATTTCCATATTTAAAGGTGTCTATAATAAACCCTTCCTTGGGAAACACTCATATATTAAAACTCATATCCTAATTTAATAGATAACTAAATTGCTTCCCATTTATTATACTCAATGAAAAAATATCCTAAGTCACCTCTCAACATTTCTATGAACTCTCACCTAGTCTATGGGTAAAACCCAACTATTTAACATTTTTTAGAGAATGTTTACATTCTCTCTTAGATAAAACAAGGAAATTCTTAGTTTAAAAAACTCACTCTAGGTTTGTAATCCTTACAAGGAATCCACATACTAGAAAACCCCCTCAATGAAAAAGATCACACCCACGTGCATATAAAAAACATTTCCCAATAAAGTTCCCTAAAAGGAAGGTCATACACTTTTTATTTGGTTAAGTATAATTTTAATAATAAGTTAACTATGAAAATTACAAATTCTTAATTTTCGAAACTTATGTAACAGAAACCGACATTTATTTTTTGGAACTAGACTCACCATCACAGAAAATCTTATATATTTCATATAAACCGAAACACCTAATATTATTCATGAACAGTAAATCTATATTTGTTGTTGGATAAGTGAAAACCCAAAAACCAAATAATCAAAAATAGAATACTCAGGTATATTCAACACAAAAATAATATTTAAATGAAAGGAAAATAATCCAAACTCCCTAAAATAATAAACATCATCATATATAGGTGTTGGAATGGTAAAAATATATCATCCATCCCATTTTCCAATAATTAGTATCTCTATTTTATAGTATTAAAAATAGTAATTAGGAATAATTAGGGATTTCATAATGCTTTGTAGCTTATCAAATTAGCATAATCAATAATAACTACAATGGTGTACCACCTGACCTTGGGTAGATCTCTCCATATGCTAGAGGCTTCCTATATGAAGTGAGGGTCTACAAAAATAATGAGGATACACAATATCCTCATTTATAAAAAACCATAAAAATCGTAAAAGAAATATATAAATATTGATTATAATATCCAAAAAATATCCAATCACATCTACAGCTAATTGAGGGAAAATCATATCCTATATGTTGTAGTGTAATGAATTATAAAAATTTCACATTATTATGGTACAGAAAAGTAAGATCTATAATGGTAATTTCATATAAAAATTTAAAAAATAAACATAATTAAATGTAACCACCACATTTTCACTTGTTCTAACTTGATCCCATCTCTTTACTCCATTAAATTGATTTAGATCAACAATTTAATATCAGTAATATACCCTACTAGTGTCTATAATCCTAAAATCTCCACAAGTAACCATATTCCAAGGCTGCCCAAGAAGGGTGTGAGTACAACATACTAAGAAACCACCAATGGTGTACCAAACATATCCATTATATATATTAAATTAACAATGCGATATTCCTAAAATAAAAAAGTAATCACTAAGAACATAATGCACATCAAGACTAAGTAATCTACCCAAGACACCTGGAAGTGACCATACCTACTCTATCCAAAACTAGATTATCTATGAAAAATTCATATATTAGTACAAAGTCTAAGTAGAGAAAAACTATATTACCATATCACATCATCAATTCCAAGGCTCGGAGTGGAACAATCCCATAATACCATATTATCTTATCACACTGCTCCATAGGTTATTGTATCACCCACCATGGATAACATCACATCCCATAAATAAAATTTATACCTCAGGTCAGAATAGTGTTTTCCCTTATTCTATAATCAATTATCAATACCCCTGGTAAAATTGGTACCCACCCTCAATTCTATCGTATACCATCAATAAACCAATATATAATGGATCCCTCCCAATAATCGGTCACATACTATTAGTACCAAAAGTTTGAATGTCATGTTCCACTAGTTTCTAAACCTAACATACATCAATGCCTCGTTTTATATTGAAACTAACCCCTAGTTCTATCACATGTGATCAAATCCTTCAGTTAAAATAGCATGATCCCTAGATTCAATTACATAACATCAATTACCAAGGAAAGAGATGCACCTTCCCCTGGTTCCTTCACATACTATCACCATCTCAGGTTAAAATATTGTATACCACTAGTTCAATCACATATTAATACCCTAGTTCATAATGGTTTCTTCACCTGATTCTATCATGTAACATTAATGAAATGGGTTAGAATAAACCTAACCCTTGAAACTATTTCACATCATCAATTCCAATGGTCAAAATGGGGCCTCCCATTGACACCATCCATTGGAAATGGTTGGTGTGTCTCCCAAATTATACCTTATATATATATCTATGGTCGGAATGATCCCCATACCCTAAATAAAAGCTCATGATGATTAGAATAATTCTCAACCCATCCTATGTAACCCATTCCAGCATGCCCCAAATTTACACAGTTGGTATGGCACCCAACTCACCTTTGGAAATTATTTAACAAAATTGCCCAAATAGAACTAGATATCAGTCACATTATATAAATTTATTATATGAATGAATTTGTATGGAAGTAAAATAATGAAATAATTCTTTAATTAAACACTTTATAAGTATAATAGCTCCAATGAATCACATATATCATAAGGATGCATAGGTAGGAAACCTTCTGAAATCCATCATACACTTTCCTTACACTGGCCTCTAAAGAGTACACCATATCCCCATATACCATTTCTATAAGGATTCCTTCATTTTAGTATTATATTATAAATCTCTAAAATAAAATAAAAGACTAGGGTATCTACCATGTTTTTCTATATTATATCAAAATACATGTAAATGTGTGAATTTTATCCTATATAAAAACCACACCCATTCAATGGTATAATGATATCTGAAACAACTTATATAAGAATATCATTCAATGGTTTTCATAACTTCTAATACATACATGGGTAAAATCTTGATCAATCCTCATATACTCAACCTATGTATAAAATCATAACTAATAGATATTCACTTAGTATATACATGTATAAGGGAGGAACACTAATTCCAGATACTATTCATTTTTTCATAATCTATAAAGTAACATGTAGACTTCATATGGTTCATGATGTATGTTTTCCTTCTTCAATCATCATTATCTTTAAATCAATGGATTCTAAGTGCACCTATTAAAGTTTTTACACATTCTCCTTTAATTATAGGAACTATACAATATCAAATATATTTTATCTCATTTATGGCATATCCCTCTTTGGTTCATTGGCCATTTATCTCACACATCAAATAAATCATGTTCTCAACATTATACAGGTCATTAAGGTTTAATGTAAAAAATTGTCAACAATGGAAATAATTATCCTTATTCAAGACATATGGTTCAATTGGAAGTAATTCAGATAATTCATGTTAGTCACACATTAGTAGTGAAATAACATCTCACATTACACTTGAATAGGAATAAAAAAAGGATATAAAATTTTGGGACCTCCTTCCATGATCCTCTAAGGCCTAATTCTTGAAATATATCAATATGATTCAAATCTAATGAAAGATTTTAATGAAATATAAAATCCACAATAATTGGAACATAAATGAAGGATATTATTGAGATAGTAGACAAAATTGAGAAAATATAAATGGGGATTCATAATATCACCTCTAGATATCGACTAGAAAAATAAGTTCTTGAATTTATGAATACATGAAAAGGACCTACCAATTGGATCATAGAAAAGAGTGGAAGGTATATAGTGATACTATTGAAAAAATGATTTAAACCATATATATTATTTTTTTATATTAAAACCATTAATTTACTAAATAAAAAAATATCTAGAACATTAATTTTTGTGTAAACATTATGGTAATGGTGAAATGTCTCCTTCCAGAGTCACTATTATAGTGTTGCCACATTTTCCATGTAAAATCACCCCAAAACCAACAGAACATTAAACCATACCTTCACTACATAGGTCATGTCGTGGTTTGACACACCCTATCACAGTGTAGTGGCCTCCCATAAACCAAGGCTCCATGCAAAGACCACTGCCACCATAATGTAAAGAGTCCATCCTTTGAGAAGGTTCTCATGGTAAAAAAAACATGTTATATCATGGCCAGTCACTTATATTGAAAATTTATCCTCACATGGTTCTCACCAAGCCCTGGTTGATTCATCATAGGTCACCCCTTGGGAAAACATCGATATGGTGAGATATTTCCCACATGAGAAAACTTCATTGTACAATCTCCCCATCTATATTGTGATCACCCCTAACTCCCAAAATAATCTCTTATATAAAGTGTTCATAGTCTGGTTTCCATCATTAAATATTAGACCCCATAACTTCCATAAAATTTAATATAATTCATTAAAATATAAGAAACAACAACCTAAATTATAGTATTATTTATCACATGTAATTGGAATTGATTGTAGAGAATCCTAAAACAAATTCTTACACTCAACCAATCACCCATGACAGCTCTTGATCCTATTAACCCATCCAAAAACAATTCTAAAATATATTTATACTTGGAATTATAATTTGAACCCCAATTATAAAACTTTTACCTTCTCTAGGACCAAAAAAAGGTTTATTAATTTCAAAAACCCCTAATGATCGAGGTATTTAAATATATCATTCAAGTTTAGTACATTAATGATATTGAACAAGATAAATATCTTTAAACAATAAAGGGTAATGATTTATAAGGAAGAAACACAGGTACATCTTTTAATCCTATGAATGTGGTTGAAGATGCTACCATGGTCTTGAATCTAAGTCCAAATTGGAAAAGTATCCTTCAAATGGTATTACACATTATCCATTAAGGATTAAATCTAAATATTCATTTCAATCTACCAAATAGAATGAAAAATATCATGATATCATAAGCCCTTCTCCTAATATAGAAATAATATTTGGACTATCTTCTCTATCCCTAGTGAAAAAACCTTGAAGTGATATGGTGGAATAGGATTATAAAAAATATGAATATGTGGTTCCATATAAATAATAATACTTAGTTAATTAGACTTTCATTGCGAATAGAGAATAATGTTAAAGGATATTTTTTAATGATCATGTTAAGGTAGTGAATGGGGAAATGATTCTTCCCATAAATTTTTGTATGTACTTTAGATAAATAATTGAAGCCCCAGATACCCTTGTAATAAAATTAATCTATAGTCATGTGGAATGAAATCAATAGGAAATTAAAGAATAAGATGTAGATCATTTTCTTAAACTGTTATAGGATTGAAAACACTAAAATGGGAAGATATATCACTTATCTCATTATTAAGAATAATACCTTTATATTTAGTTATATTTAAATTATGGTTAATTTTCAAAATCATATGACCTAAATTCGTGAAATTCTTTCTTATAGAGTCATTTCTATCAATATTAATTACGTTTTTGTTTAAATTATAATGATTATTTGTTCAAAAAGTATTAAAATTGTTTTTTTTTATAAAGTTAGAAAGAAAATTGTCACACAAATCATTGATTTTTAAAAGAGTAATTATTTTTTTATTGGTTTGTTCATTTAAAATATAATAATATAGGATAGATGTTTTTATGAAATTTATTCTCTCTTTGAAATAATTTTTCCCCTCAGATCACCAATAGTGAGTAAAATAATGTTTTAGATAGAGCTAAAAATGTTTTCCCTTACTATATTCCTATTTTATCATGAGAATTAAACCAATGTATAGAATGGAATTAGTTTCTTAAGGTCAATTTTATATTTTTTCTAATATACCTAGTACAAAAGATGTGTTAATAATTTCACTAATAAAATAATAGATAGAACACTTGTCAGTTGTAAATGGTTTGTACACTAGGACTCAATATTTTTTTTGACCCTTCAAAAAATGGATTTTGATTATCATATTATTTTTACTATCCTTCCTAGAGATATGGAAAACACCTACAACCACTATTATTTAATAATGATCAATTATTGATTCTAGAATATCAATCCCTACTATTAGAAACATGGAATTTTGATATTTCTATTAATTACCACTTTACTTATCATATAAAATTAATTCTTGTAATATAAAATCTTATAGACCATATTAATATATTCTTTAGTCAATTACACAATTGTATTTATTTCCATTAAATTCATTTTGAGAAAATTTAAAATGATTATTCTAGTTCTAATTAAAATTATTTCATGAATATTCTTTATATATCTTTTTTTCTCAAAATTTTAATGATCATGAAGGATGAAAATCTCAAAATGAACATTATATTTTTATTACTATAGAATATAGGGACAAATATTTATTTATTCAACATGTTGTATATAATTAGATAGACTAATTTTATTTTCAATCACATAATAATTAATAGTGAATTTACCACTAATAAATATAGTATGTAATTGAATATTCTAAAATAATATCAATTTCTTTAGTAAACATAATAATGTAGACAATTACTCATTGAAATATGTTATCCCTTAAGTTTTTAAATGTGAGAGAAAATATATTCCTTAATCAAAATTCTCATCAATAGGATGTCATGGAAGATTCATTCTCTTTGAATGAAGAGATAGTTTCTAGTCGAGATGGATTTACTAAAAATTCTGAGAAATTAATAGTTTTGATGTTTTCAAAAGTGATGAATCAATTTTTTAGAATGGAGTTCTTCCTGATGGTGTAAGAACATAATTTATTATCTTTCTTCCTAAATATAGTAATTATTCAGAAATGTATAAATTTAAAATATTTTATATGAAAAAAAATAAGTTATAAATTAATTATTCAAACATGTTCTAATAGGTTAGAAACTCTTATTTGTAAGATCATTTCTCATAATAAATGTAGCATTGTTCTTGGTATAAATACTCTAGGCATCTTACCACAACATATGGATGTGTGAATTTTCATAGAATGTATCTTTAATGTGGTAATATTTATAATAAATTATATTTTAGTAACTATTTGGAAATAATTATATGGTGGTTCATTTTTAAAATTCCTAATAAATTTAGTTTTAGTAACTTCTTTCTTAAATAAATTAAGACCTCCTTCAAAACTGTCAAACTCTCTATCCAAAATAATGGATCAGTAGAGAGAAATTTCTCTCATTCAAGAGAAATAGATACGGTGACCCCATCTATATAGTTCATTTTTATTATGGCTGATTACCAATGCAATATTCTTATTAAAAATGATGTGGAAAAGAAAATGATCCCAACTGAATGTGGTAGGGGTCATATTTCTCCCACTCATTAATTCTATTCTTATGAAATGTTTATTTTAACATACCTATATTTCAAAGAGTATTTTCCTTAAACAAATACTATGTTAATATATTTTTCTACACATAAAACTAATCAAAAATTGAAATTTTATGTGATAAAATAAAATTTGACCATTATAATATTTTAGTTAAATTAGTGGGTATAAAAGGAAGTAATCATAATATGAAATATATATATAAATAAATGGAATAGAGTAAAGATATTATAATGTATGAAACAAATTTTTCTATTCTTGTAATGGAAGTAGATTTAATAACGTTTTATATAGTCCAATACAAATCCAAACATAAAAAATTATGTTATGAGTGAAATCATATATGAGAGGAATTCAAGTTCATGCAAATCTCTATGAGATTTATGTCAGTAGAATCACAGCCCCTGAATACCACCACACATACATTGTTCATAGATATTTCATAGAAAACATGAGATGCTATGTAACAATATTCTATGAAAATATAAATGTGTAATTATTAATGAATAAAATAATTTATCACATGTTTTTTTTATATTTTGTAGTTTTACTTTTAAAGAACAATGATGCTTATTTTTTATAAAAAAATATTTATATTTATTTTATATAAACTAAATATATAAATTTTAGAATATAAATTAAATAAAAATAATTTCATTTCAGTATTTTTAATTTCAAAATTATCTTAGTATTTTATTTTGAGATTTTTCTACAATAATTGAATTTTAAATTAAAATTAATCAATATAGTTGTCTCCAAATCTATTACTTTTATTGCTTTTTTAGTATACAAGAGATACATTGTGTTTTAAAAAATCTTTTAATTGATAAAATATTTTATTATTTAATAAATTTATTTATTTTAATGAAATTGTTTTATATTTATAAAAATTAAATTTAACTATATAAAAAAGTAATTATATTTTTGGTCATTTCATTTTAAAAAAACAATATTTTGGTAAAATTCAATTGTGGTTTGGTTTGAAAGGAAAATAAAATTTATTTTCTATATAATGAAAAAAAATATGTCCTAAAAACCAAAACCCTAGATAATTTTATCCTAAACATAAATTATAATATTAAAAAAAGACATAACTATTTTCAATTTTTGTGTTCGTTTACTTGAAAATTAACATTTCACACCATTATAAATATTATTTGATAAAATTATTATCAAGTTTTAAAGAATAGGTTTAAAATTATGTAAAAAGTTTTATTATAATTTCATAAATTAAAAATTATTTACTATGTTTGAAAATTACTTACCCTCGTAAAAGTAAAAATGGTAAAATTTTGATTTAATAAGAGGAAATGACCCAAAAAAAATTAAAGTTTTATGTTAAATGTATTTTTGAGGTGTGTCTCAACCAATAATCACCTCCTATTCATGTTTTTCCTTCGTAATTGTATAACCCAATACATCAAGTAAGTAACCCATTTAATTAGGATTTTTAAGTATAAAAAGTGTTTTGGTGGAGTTTTAGAGGGTTTTCAAGAAGTTTTGAATGTTTTTGGAGATTTTATAAGGGTGAAAATTTGGTGCATATCTTTTTGAAACCATGAAATACCTATAGAATATTGTGCATATTGTGACTAGGGCTAAAAGAATCGGGCATGGGCTAGTGCACAAATTTTTCAAACCTTCTGACCACCTAGGAGAAACCATGAAATGTTGGATACTGGGCTTTTACATGGTTGGCACGTAGACTGTCTAACTGTACAGACCGACTATGCACGGTCCCCCTTGAGACAAAAGCTACCACCTGCTTAGTGGACAGTTTGTCTAACCATGTGACTAACCATGCCCAGTTTAAAAACTTGATCCTCAAGTTGTGGATATAGTTTGACATTAGTAATTAACCCATTATTTTCCCAAAAATGACCCTAACTGAAAATTTTATCCTCCCAAAGGTACTATAGGCTTATCCCATTGATTCAGAGGTGATATTAAGGATTTTATTAGTGCGTTAATGCTGGATTCCCACGATAAGTGTACGTTTATGGTATTTGTGCTTGGTTTTCCTGAGATATACTTCTCCTTTTCTCTTAGTTCATAGATCTAATTCCATTGTGGATATATATAAGGGTTTTAATTGAAATTAATTATATTTTTTTCTTTTTTATGATAGTGAAATATATCTATGGTGGGTTTTTGGAGTTCCAATGTGGTTTCATTGACGTTTTCATGACTTTCTTCGTGGTAATCATAAATCCTGAGGTAGGTGGATTCACTCTCAACGAATCTATTAATAAATTGAAGGATCAATTTAAAATTTATTGTTTTTATTAAAATAGGTAGTGAAATTAATGTTAGTTTCTATTTATAATCCCTCTTTAGTGATGGTTTATATAATTGTGGAAATCGATATTTTTTGTGGAAAGTGAAATTTGTAAATGGATTTTAAAATGGTGATTTTAAAAATTGTTGATTGGTTTTTTTCCATGAAATAGTTTTTTCTATAAAAGAGTTTGTTTTATTTAAATGATTTGAAGGTAAGGTTTTCAATAAATAGTGATTTTATTGAAATGATATAAATAGTTATTTTGGCATTATTTTTTGGAATAATTATTGTGTCTGTTCATGTGAATTCTTGACAGATGAGGGTATGAAGTCTCCACCACTATTAGTGGGATATATAAGGGTTAGTATTTCCCCCCTTAATAATGTCTAATAAATTATGTCTTAGTGAAAGGATGACTCACCACTTATGATCATTTGGGAGATCCTGGTTGTATGCATGGATAGATGTGTGGATTTTTTTAATGGAATTAGTTATGCCAAAATAGAGCATGTTAAATGGTTTTAAAGTATTGTTGGGTTACATTCCTTTGAAATTGGTTTGTTTTGAGACAACGGTTTTAATATAGAAATTGTTTATATTCTGATATAAACTTTTTTTATAGTATTTTATATAATTTTTTTATATAAATGTGATAACATGATTTATCATAATTGTGTGATTAGGGAAGTAATTTGGGGAAAGTATAATGAGTTTCATTACTCACCCCTACTTTTTCACTTTGGAAATTTTTTAGATGTCATTTATAAGTACATGCGCAAAGGTAAAGATTCACACTTCTCTAGTGCTTCTTAGTGATACTAGAGCTTTTTGTGGAGTCGGATCATGGTGTATGTTGAAGATTTGAAGTTATGTAGTTTTCATTGAGTTTGTATCAGTTATGTCTACCACTTTGTACTTGGATACTTTTTAATCTTATGTTGTGGTACTCTTTGTAGTTGTATTTTATGTATCTAATATTACTATGAGTTTTTGTATTGATATCATTCATCATGTAGTGTTATATTTTGTAATGGCATGTTTGGTTGGGTTTTTTATTTTCAAATGGAAAATCATCCCCCATTTGTAAATCAAGCCCCTAGAATTTATTGCTAGCCTTTAGTGCCTTGGGGATGTATCATAAGGTCAAGTAATGTCCTTATGGATTCTCAAGCCAATGATGAGGGTTGGGATGTTACAGTGATCCTTTTATCATTTAATAGAAACTTTATATTATAGAAAATGTAAAGAGCTCTTCCAAAAATTTACACCTCTTCAATTATAAAAGGAAATCTGTCTACCACTTCTTGTTACACATTTCCCTCAAATTTGACTCTAAAAACCTTACATTTTTATCCTATCAAAACACTCTCCCATTTATTTAAGACTCTAGTCACCATTATTTTTATTATTTACTCAATTTCGAAGAATATTTCCAAGAGAAAACTCAATCTCTTGACATAAATATTTCTTATTTTTTAATCTTTTCTTCTTAATACTCCTCATCCTAACCTCCTATTTCCATAAAAATATAATTATATTAGTGTAATTATTATAATGATATTTAATTATATTAATTTATAACACATTATTTATTTATATTCATCTATTTAGAAAAACAAAAGTACATCAACCATTTGTTGTGTAGACATCCTCCTCCAAAAAACAACATTATTCATTTTTCATTTAGATGTTAATTCATTATCCAAAACAATAAAAATATAATTCTTCAATATAAAAAAATATAAATTATATCACTTTTCTTTAATTATAAATATATTAAATACTCTCTTAACCATACTCATCCATCGAGATATAGAGCATGTCAATGTTCGGGATTGTTTAACTTCCAACTAATATAATATTATGGATGACTATGTGAAATTAAAAAATAATATTATTATAAGATAATAAGTAATTAGTTATTGTCTTTTAATTTTGAAATAATTATATTATTTAATTAAATCATTATTAAAATATCATAATTAGTTGATAAATTATCATAATAATCCAACACTCATTAAATTTACAAGAAAACATAGTAAATAAATTATATTAAATTAATATTATATGATAATAAATGTTCCATGTTAAATTAAATAAAGAATAATAATTTTCCTAATAAGGTATTTAATAAACATAATTTCATTATTCAAAAAATTTGGAACAAGTATAGAAGAAACCATGAACAATGTAAGGTTTTGAGTAAACACAATTTTCATCCATTGAGTAAAAAACATCCTTATTGAAAAAATTTCCAAGATTAATTTATTCTCCTAATTATTAATTTTTATTTTATTTCCCCATTTTATTTTGGGTTTTTTCAATTCTTCATTATAACCTCATTATCCAATGATTCATACCTTAACATTTATTTTTTAAAATGAAATTTTTGTTTCCATTTTACTGATGTGGTATTTCAACAAATGGTGTTTTAAAACATAACAAAGGATATTCTGAATCCTCTCTCATCAAATTTTGGTACATATTATTTTTTATTTTCTCCATTTTTTTATCTATTATTATCATGTATTTCATCCATGTATTTTATACATGTTCCTTAGATATATACTTATTTTTACTATACCATTCATTATTGGGGTTAATACATATTTTAAGTTCCCTTTGAAGTTCCCACTTCTAACAAAACAAGACATAATGGTACATTATGATTTCATTTTTCTTAATAACTATCACTTAATTAAATTGTTTTTTTACCATGAATATATTTTGAAAATCCTCATTATTTTAGTGAAAATCATCAATATTCAATTCCCTCCTAAAGGTAAATTATATGTTATTTTCTTAATTAAAATATCATATGATCATTTCGAAAAGCATCACTAACATGGTTAATTTTTATTGTTAATTATCCTTGAACATTTCCATTATTTTTCATACATAGGAATTCAATGTTCATGAAATATTTTTTCTTAAAATATGAACATTTAAAATGGATTTATTTTATCTTAACTTGTGAATACAAATGATATAGACTTTGGTTATTCTTTAAGTAACGATTATGAAACCCACTTCTTTATCATGGGTTTTGTCAACAATATGATTTACATATATATTATTTCCTTCAATTGGAATGTGTATTCATTTACATATTATTATTTTCATTATATAATGGATGGGCCTAGAATCATAGATCCCTCTAATATATTGTGTAAATAATTATATCCCATGAGATGTTATCTATGGGATTAGGGAGTGATCTTAATACATTATGGTATCATGAATAGTAAGATTATGGGAATCTGGAGTGAACAAAATCTATCATGGGACTCTTTCTACTATGATAGTATTTTACGTAGGCATAACAAATACTTATAGTGTCATTTATTATATTTATTCCATATATTCCGGGATTTCGTGATCCTATGATATAATTTCTTTTAGAAATGTTTCAATATTTATGATCATACTCATAGTTTTATTGGGTTTGTATAATAAACTGTATGTTCATGTTTTTTTCTTACATTTTCATACCCATATGTTTTTTAAGCCTTCTTTTTATCTTTTATTATTATATCTTATTCTTACCCTTTCTAAGTATTTGAGCTTACCCCTTATTTTGTTTCTCTTCCAAAAATATTGTAGGAAATTAATACATGTGGTGTGTATAAAGTATTATGTTGAGTATAAAATTTATGGCATATGTTAAATAATTTTTATGGATTAATCAGTTGATTATATTGTGGAAAATGTATATTAGTAAAAAAACATGGGTTTTATTAATTATTATTTTCCCTAATTTAATAAAATTCTAAACCTAAAATATATTTTTTATGTTCGGTAATGTAATATTTTCTTTAATTCATTTATTTTTACAGTCATGTACATGGGGTATCATAGTTGGTGGTAGATCTAGGTTTAGATCATTTTAGAGGTTAGGATTCTGGTTGAGAAAACTTTATGTGTTGATAAGATAAAATTGATCATATTTTCCAAGATATAGAAAATAACATAGATGAGTTGAGGTAATACTGAATATTTTTAGAAATATGATGATTGGACATTGATGAATACCATAGCGATAAGTCTATTTATAGGATAAAATTCTAAATTTTTTCCATGTCTTGATTTTATGATTTTTCTAGCAATGAAATCCTTCTAGAGATAATATAGGTGGATATCGTCTCTATTATAGATTTATATAGGGTTAATAACCCCAAAATGAGTGTATTGGGTATTATCTTGATCATTACCTGGTGCAAGACAAAGTGGAAATAGTGCATCGCTTCTTCGACACTTCTGAGGGATATCCTTTGGTTAATCATATGATATTTATGAACCACCCTATGGGATTGATTCCAAATTTATATTTTGGGGTTATATAATTAATTTTTAGAAAACTAAACTTAATTTAATCTAAGTTAAATAAATAATAATATAAGTGGAACTAAGATTGATAGAGTTTGAACTAAAAGAACGGTAGGCTAAAGTGCTAGAATAATAAAATAGAACATCTTTTGGTTAAATTTGTTCATGATTATTTGTGATTAAAATTATATAATGTTAATTTTTTTCACACATGTTAACCAATTGTGTTTTTATTAATGTTTATAAATATAATGAAACATATGTTTAAAGGGAAATGTGTATATTACCCCAATGGAAAACCCATCAGAATGGAAGTTGGAGTGAGAAACCTTGTGATTATAATAAAACAGATATCAAGAAATATAATTAATAATATGAACTTAGTAGAATTCTTAAATACACCAAAGAGTGTAAGGATTATGCCTAATGGATTTTCATGTGACAATGATAATTAAGGAAATAATATTCAATATTATACAAGGTTGAAATTTGGAAAGAATCATAGTGGAAATTGACTTAAATGGATGAGTATATGCTATAATTTTAGAGATAAAAGACATTAAACTAAAAAGTTTAAGGAAAATAGACAATATAAAAATATCCATTGGTAAAATTTAAATGAAACTAGACATTATAAAAATCAATTCCCTAATCCAAGTTCTAATAAACAAATAGGCACTACTAACCATATAGAAAATGAGAAAAAGGGAATTCCTAGGAAAAGAATTCTATTGAAGTTGAAATATATTTTTCACCCTATATTATTGTATCTCTTATATTGTATAATATTTAACCAATTAACTGTTGAATTATAAATAAAAATAATTGTGTTGTAATTAATATATCAATTGAAATATGATCTTCATCAAGGTCTATAAGAAGTTACTTTTTGTTTGCTTTCTATTAAAAATGGATTCTCTAATTTTACAAAGGGATATAAACATGGGTATAAGGAAATTTAAATTAGTATACAAAATTAACCCTTGATAAACTACCTATGTGGGGTTGATTAAGAACTACTAATGAAAATTATTCTCATCGTATCAGTTTTGAAATTATGAGGACACAACTTACTTAAGGGGGGAGAATATAATGACTTGATAATTCAATATGTATTTTCTTTAAATAAATATTATTCTAATATGATGTTCTCCAAAAAAACACAGAACTAAAATAGAGACATGATAGGTTATAATATAATTTTATAGTTATAATATATATTTCAAATCAATGGTTATAAAAGTGAATAACCATATTATGAAATCTATGATGGAATAAAATTTAATCGGGTAGAAAAAGTCCTAAGTATAAATATCATTTATCAAAGCTTGGAAAGTAAGTATATTTGTTAGGTTTTACTCTATACCAATCCTAAGATTAACTCAGACAATTATAGAATGTTAGATATTGTATTTTAGGGAAATTAAAGTTCATGGAAATTTTCCAGGACATCAATGCTATCAGAATCACCACCCTCGACTACCACCGAAGCATACCTTATTATGTGATATTAAGGAGAGATATTTAGTGGTTATATAACTAGAAATTAGTATGATATTAAGGTTTAATTATTTATGTCATAATTTATTTATCATATGTATATTTCATATTTTCTATTTTGACATTTAACGAAAAATGGTGTTTATTTTATATAAAAATAGTTTTTGTTTTATTTCATAATTAAAAATTATATTTATATCTTCTGTAATATAAATTAGATAAAACTAATATAATTTTTGTATTTATAATTTAAAATTATCTTATTTTGAATTTTTTCTGATAAAATAATAGATTTTGAGATTAATAATAAAAACTACCATTTTTAAAAAAAAATGGTGACTATTATTACATTATTAGAATATAAGAAAGATGAATAGATTTATAAAACCATTTAATTGTTTATATTTTTATTTAATGAATAAATTTTGTAATTTCAAACATATTTTTAATAATTTTATAAATCTTTTGCTTAACCACATATAATGAAATTACTTTTTTAATTAAAAATAGTTTTTGTTCATCTCATTTAATTAAACATTGCATTGGTAAAATTTAGTTTTGGATTGAATTTTAAGCCAATTAAAATTTATTTTATTATAATTAAAAAATTTATCTCTTGAAAATAAAAACTAGAAATAATTTTATCTAACACCTAAATGTTAATCTTGAAAATAAACCTTTCATAAAAACTATTTTTACGTATTTTGTGAATTTATTTTAAAATTTATATTTCACTTCTTAAAAAAATTTATTCGATAAAATGAATTTAAAATTTACAATTTAAATGTTATAATTAATAAAAAAGGTCAATTTTAATTGGATTCATTAAAAACTAATTAATAAGTATAATATATAATTACCCACAGTAAAAGTAAAAAATGTGAAAATTTTATTTACTCAAAGTAAATGACCCAAAAATAAGAGAAAAGTGTTTCCAATAGTATGGGTGAGGTGAGTATCAACCAAATGTGATATCCCATTTCTATTTTGTCACCTTTTTAGCCTTTTACTATTTAATGGTATCTTTACATTATGTAAAAAGTAAAGCATGCCTCAAAATTTCCCTCATATTCACTTTTTAAAATGGAACCTTTTTACCGCTTCTTGTTACACCAATACAATAGAATTTAATTATTTAAATCTATATTTTTCTCCCCCTAAAACCATATTCCACTTACTTAAGACTTTGGTCACCATTATTTTTCTTGATGCCACCATTTCCAAGTCGAATTCTAAGAGAAAACACATGCTCTCGATATAAGTATTACCTAATTCTTAATCTTTTCTTATTAATCTCCCTTCTCCTAACCTCTTATATATATACCAATATAATTACATAATTATCATTATTATATGGATATGTTATTATATTAATGAAAAACCCATAATTTATTCCTTTTCATCCACCTAGAAAAATAAAAAAATGTTAACCCTCTGTTGTGCGGACTACCGCCTCCTTGAAGTAACGTTTTTCATTTTTCATCCTGATTTTAATTATTTAGAAAAACCACATAATAGTTAACTCAAAATTATAAAAACATATATATAATATATATTTTTCTATTATAATTATTATATAAACCTCATTAACTATACCCACCCACCATGATATTGCATGTTTTTATTTGGTTTGGTTTAACCACCTCCATTAATAATTCAATAAAACTGTATCATGGATGACTATGGTAACATAAATACTATTATTATTATAAATTATTAAGAATTTAATTATTTTTTAAGGTAATATAATGGTATTAATTTTTATTTATCTTATTACTAAAATATCAGTTTTGATCGCTAAAATTATTTAAATAAAACAACATTTATTCAATTTTCACACAAACATAAGTAGAAAATATGTAATAAATAAAAAAATCTAATAAATAGTCCCAATAAAATTAAATATAGAATAATAATTTTATATATAAATTTTATTATAAAATTAATTTTATCATTCATGATATTAGGTTCAAGTGTTGAATGAATCGGGAATAAAGTAAGGGTTTGTGTTAACTAGCATTCAAGATTTCTTATTTAACTCCATTGATCCAAGTTTGAAAAATTACAACTAATGAATACTTTATATTATATTTTGTAATTATTTTATTGGGTTTTATAATTCTTCCATATAACCTCATTATTAAATTCTTCATATATCAAAGATCGTGTTACTTGTTATGGAATCTTATCTCAATTTTTATATATGGGGATACGATTGTTAATATATAACTGGTTTTATTTGGAATAATGTATCTAATTAACTTTAATTTTTTAATCATTATTATCTTATATTTTATAATATTCAATTTCCTATTGAAAATTGTTTCCCTCATGTAGTTTTGACTCGAAATTGTTAAAAATTGGTAAGGGTACTTCGTGACTAAATTTATTTTTTAATTAATAAATATTATTTTAGAAAATGATTTTAATGGATCGATTTCTTAAATTTTATGGTTATACTAAAATTAATTTCTTTGTGGAATGTGGTTTTTTTTATTCAAATATTAAAATTTGATAATTCATTCCTCAAAATTATATCAATGTTGATAATAATTGTCATCTTCTTTAACAACAATTTCTCTTCTTGTCTATAATTTACATTCCCACCAATTTTATCAATTTTAATTGGAATACTAATTATTTTTTATGTCATTTAACATACATTTTTACCTTCTTCTAATTTCTAAATAATGTTTTATTATCATTTTTATGATTTGGGATTTCAAAAAATTCTTCTTATAACCAAAAAAGGGATCTTCCATAACCATCTGCATTACTTTTGGCTTATGAATTCTCATTCCTTTTTTTAATGTTATCCTATATTATTTTCAAATATTTATTCCATGTTCCTTATATATTTCACTTAAATAATAACCCAGTTTACTATACTTTATTTGTTGGTTTGAATTCATGTTTTGTGTTTCCTTTGAAATCGCCAATTTTAAGTAAACCTGGTATAAGGGAACATTGTTTTTTTTATTTCAAGGAAATTGCCACCTACATAAAATTATTTTCACCATTGAGAGATTCTAAAAACCCTAATTATTTTATTGAAAATAATCCAAGTTCAATTCTGGTCTAAATTAATATTATACTCTATTAACCTCCTAAAATATTCTATACACATTTAGAAAATCATCACCTATGTGGATTCTATTTAATCATAATCATCCTTGGTCATTTTCATTATATTTCATACAATAAAACTTAATTTTAAAAGAATAGGTTTATTTATTAAAATATTAACTTCCAAAATAATTTAATTCTTTCTTCTCTTGGGAATCCTTTTTATATATCCTTCATTTTTTATTAGAGACAATATTTTGAGACCCACTTTTTTCTCATCGATTTTATTATGATTATGATTTATGTATATATTCATTCCCCAGTGTATCACCTGTATGAATATACATATTATAATTTTAATTATTTTATGGGTTGGTTTGTAATTATATGTCCCTCCAATGCATTAGGTAACACTTTATATCTCTTAGGATGTTATGTATATGATTAGGGAGTGTTCCTAATCTATTGTTGGAAATTTTCCACTGTGTTTATGGGAATCAGGAGTGAACCCAATCAACCATGGGACTCTATCCACTATGATAGTATCTTTTTATCCTTGAAATATGCTTATGATATTATGACTTATTTTGATTCCATGTATTCTATGATTCTGTGGTCTTAATATATCATTTACCTATGCCATTCTTTCATGCTTATTGTTATCCTCTTAGTTTTATTAGGTATTAATTCTATATATTATGTTCATGTCACTTGATCAAATTCTCAAACACATATGTATATCGTATTCTCACTTAAGATCTTTGATTATTATCATGTATTATTACCCTTACTGAGCATTTGAACTCACTCATTATTATGTTTCATTTTCACCATGTAATAATGGAAAGTAATACATGTGGTATGTCTAGAATATTATATTTTGTAGAAAATTTTCATGACATATTGAAGAAATTTTATCGATTAATCAATTTTATATATAGTGAAAAAAAATATCTATTAGATGAAAAGTGCATGGTTTTTGTTAGTTAATTATGTATCCTAATTCTCTAAAAATATAATCCAAAAATATCGTGGGAATGTGTTTGAATGGAATATTTTCATTATGTCAAGAAATTTGATTGTCATTTTTGTGGGGCATCATAATAATATTTTATTATGTCTATTTAAAAAGAATGAATAATAATAATAATGTGTTGGAACACCTTGAAAAAATATTATTCTAATGTATTCATGGATCAAATATAATAATTTCTTAAGGAAAGAATTTTCTATGCTTATAAAGGATTTTATTTTGGAAGGATTCTAAATAAATAAAGTTCATCAACCTTAAATGTATCTAGTAATTCCATTAAACTAAGGAATATGTAAAAACAAATTATTATATGATATTATTTATATAATTAAAACTCAAATTTATACATTTAAGGAGAAATACCTTTCTCTATTTTGATTGATTATTTCTTTCAAAACAAATATTTTTTCAAATATATATTATTATTTCACTGTATAAAGCTAGACATTGTATTTAATCATGATATCAAATGTTTATATAAATCACTTTATCTGTATTAAAAATATTTCTGAGTTGAAAATGTTTAATTTTCCTTGGAAAAATGTTGTGAACTATAATAATAATGTATTTTTATCATTAATGTCAATATAATGTCCCTCCTCAAAGAGGCTTTAGAAATAAAGTTTATTTGGATTATTGATAATGAAAATTTTGATTCTAAATATTTTATCAGGTGTAGAATTATAAAAATACCATTTAATATCATGATTTATTACATATATTCCTTAGTCTTTTCCTACGAGAAAAATATCCTTTTCAGAATCATTCTTCATATAATATGGAGGGTTTCAAAAAAAATAATTTAAATTTTTGGTCAACCATTTTGCATGAAACTAAAAATATCATTACTTATGAAAGATATCGTCTTGAACCTTGATACAACCAAAAAGAAATGAATATAGTGAGTAAATCAATTACCTAATGATTAAAGAAATTTTTTTAGGATTATTGGTTCCTCTATTTAAGGATATCATGATTTGGTAACATGCATATGATTGAATTATAAACTATAATAACTATTAATTATTCACAATTTGATCAGAACTAGACATTACTATTGGTTTTTAGCTTTCAGAAAAACATGGATTCCACCATTGTAATGGAATTTAATCTTGAAACATTTTCCCATAACATGATACCAATAGAGGTATCTTATTGATGGTAACAATATTATTCTTTCCAATTTCTCAATAGGAATAAGAAATAATTAGATAATTCTATTATAAAATATAAATATCTAATTCATGTATAATTCTATATTTTATTTTTATATGAAAAAAATGTTCTGGGTTTAGTATAAACCCTCAAAAAATCATTATACTTACATAATAGATTAACTTTCATAAAAAAAAATTAGAACATTAAAAAATAGTTTTGAAATTTTAGATTCATTAAACCTATGAAAATACCATTCATTATAAATTTACCCCTTCTTTTGATCATCATTTACGAGATCTTGAAAGTGATGTTCTATCTTTGTCAAGTTTATTATCAACATTTCCAAGATGATATTACCATAATTAAATCTACTAGTCATAGTCCAATTTTTTTTTGATCCATTATGTTTTTTCATTATTCATATTGACTCATAAATCTATTATGTACATTATGTTTTCATCCACAAGTGAGTAATTGATATAAAAAATACTCTTCCAACATCTCTTCCGTGGAGTGAATTAATATTTCCATTGTAGTTATTGTTTCTATCCTATATTCCTTTGTGAAATTACCTTTATTGATCCTTGTTTTAGATACTTTATTACACAAACTAGAATTTTCATGCCATTATTTATCAACTTTGTCTTCATCCTCCCATTATGGTTTACCTTAAAGAGTAGTATAGTGGTTTTCCAATGCCACCTTTTAATGAATTTCTACTTTTTATGGAGATCTACTATTTTCCAGTGATCCTTCATCTTTCCATGTCGATCTAATGAAAATCATTTTGGGAATATTTTAATAGTCCTATATATAACTACTTTTATTAACTTTGTAAAACTAATAAAAAACAATATCTAATGCATCATTTTTATCATTCTTTTCTCCTATATGGGGGATCTTTGTAGTGTATCCATATTATTCCAATTAGTTAGGTGTTATAGAGAACCATATATCCCTTGAAGATCATCTAAAGATTCAGTGGAACATATTACAAGGAAATTGAATACTTACCCAGCTTACGAATCCTTAACACTGTTTTGATTACACTGACACATTGACTTATATAATACACATCCTTTAGAATCATCATTATCCATATCATCTACACGTGTGATCTCAAACCTGTTATTCACCCTAATATTTACATTGGTCTCCCATGTATCTTCACTGTTAGTGGTGTATATAGTAAATCCCTTCCCCGGATTGTTATAATCAGGACTAGTAATCTTGTATTTATATTTAATTTATTAAGATAGAGGTTTTTTAGAATCCATCAGACCTTGAGACGTTGGAGCATGGAACACTATATTTTCAAGGTTTGACTATATGGTTGTGGTTTCTATAGCCATGCATGAGGGTATATTCAATGAGGTATCTCTGTAATCCATGGGTGGAATAAAATTTTAAAACACTCTCTCATTACTTATAGTCAATAGGGTAGGGTCTTGTATAGCGAATTAATCCTTCCATTCTACCAGATCATATGTTGACACACTAGGTGACCGACTCATATTAGCTTCTCTATTAATTGAATTTCCATTTGGGGTAAGAGTACATGTATACTTCATGATTCAATTACACTTATGGAAAATTTTAAATACATCTCAAATTAATATCTTCTTTTTTTCATAACCTCAGAAGAAATGTTTCTAAAGGTGTCCCAGTGAGTTATAGGAAGATAATTAGTCACACCATGACTCAATATGACCCATCTAATTAAATTGAAAATCATCACCAACCACTATCCATTAAAAATCTACCAGGGTCTTCAGAACATCCAATTCATCAATGAGATAAGGATTTATAGGATTAAAAAGTGCCTTCATCCTACCATATATAGTAAAAAATCTACCCACCAAATTACTTAGCATTTGAATAATGGTGAGTGTTTGAAACTGAATCGAAGCCCCAGAGATGATTACCCAAGTTACAATAGAAAGGGATCCAATTTAATATAAAATTGGTAAGTACATATAAAAATATGAAAGTAAATTTCATAAATAAGATATTTTCATTCAAAATAAGAATAAATAAGGACTTATAAAACTACAAAGAGAATGATCATATGGAAAGGGTCTAAAAAATTGATAGTAGAATACTAATTTAATACCCATGTAACATTAATGAATATATCAATAATATATTGCATTAGGTGTGTCTTTATTAATAGGAAAACCAAGTAATTATCATTACGTGTTTATTCCTTGGTCAATTATAGTATAATAGTAGAAGCATAACATTCCCTCAATGAAACAAATGGATTTTTTGGCTAAGGGAGATGAAGGGAAAGACTGGAAGAGATGCATGGTTTGTAAAATTGAATAAGTTCATATGAAATTCTAGAGGGGAACCAGCAATCCCTGCCCTAGATAAGATTTAAGCGCAGGTAGGGAAAGCATCACAGCCCCCTAGGGAACCACCTTTATGATAGTGGAGTGAAGAACAGTTGGGTTTTAAGTATCCAATTATTCATAATTAAGATTATTTTCTATATAATTTTATTAACTATACATATCCCATGTTATTTATAAATGTGTGTAAAAAATAGACCTTTGATTCAATTGATTATGATTGAATTGTTTCTCAGATATGGTTTTTCTTAGGCCTCTCTCTACCACATCAGTTGAAGAATCTATTTTTACTACTCTATTAGATGTTCATTTTATTCTATGGTAGAATAAAATTTATTTTATAATTGATTAGAATGTTATTTTATTTTATAATTTTATTTTTCTTATTATCACAATAGTGATGAGATTGGATATACAACTAGTTTATATTAATGATTCATTTTATTCATTATTTTTTCATATCGAATTTCCATTAATAAAATTCCTAAAATATATATGTAATCATCACTGTTGTTTTATAATTCCCCACCAACTTGATGGAATAAGGCTCTCATGAATGTTTTTTTGGAAAAATCAAATTAAATGTTATAGTGGTGTTTTTAAATATATAAATGGAATTCTGAGGGTATATTTTGTATGATAATAAGGATAAATAAGTTACATTTATACAGAGATAGTGTTTAGGATAATGAAACATTCAATATAATGTCTAATGATGTACACCTTTTATGGGTTTGGATTTTTAGGTGACTTGTCAAATTTTAAATTTCTTGTACTTATAAGGGTAGAAATGGTAATTTCACCTAGTAAATGATGACATGAATATTTTCTCGAAATTTTATTGATCTCAAAATGAGGTGATTACCCTAGGTATGGAATTTTTTGAGATTATCAGGTGAATTAATTTTATGGAAAATATTGATCATATAAAGTATTGAATGTTATAGTGAAAGGAAATAACACACACACAACCCCCATAGGCCCATAAGTAAAGGTCACACCCCTCTCAAAGGGTTGACCCGCACTATATAAATCCCATTAAAATTAATTTTTCCAAAATACCAATGTCCTGAACGATATTACTAGGTTTTATACCCTGATTTACAGCACTCATACATCACCACCTTGAATCATCACATGTATCACAGCGTACCTATAGGGACCCAGACTTAAACATAACATACTCTAGTTAATTCGACTATAATTCACTTTCATTCATTCCCAAATATCTTTTTAGTTTAGAGTTTTAGATAAATAGGTTATAATTAATATATAAAACCCAAAACCATAAAAAGTGGTTGCTAATAAATCAGTATCCACTTTTTTCGAAATATAATACTCTTTAACATAAATCATGATTTCTTTTCCCGAAAAATATTCACAATATTCATCTTGGATTCTTATTTTCTCTTAACCAACATTAAACCCTATGAGAAATATATTAAAACATGGGATGAGCACAAAAATCATAGTAATAGACATAAAAAATAAATATAGAAACCATTAATCCATGAATACTTATAATCATATGAAATCATTTTTCCAATTATACACTTCTCAGTATTAAAGTATAATATACTTAGTTTTTGTTAACATGATATTTCCAAAAAACATAAATAAACATAAATAAACAATTTAGGTAACTTGGGGAATTATTTTATTACCAAACATACTTATGATTATAACCCTCATGGTTACCATATGATTTGTAACCCCCATGGCTACCTTATAATGTAACTCTCGAGGCTACCTTTTGATGAAACCATCACAGTTAGACTTAAAATAACCATTAGAGTCAACTTCCATTATAAACATACCCAATGAATTGGAGGGATATCATGGAACCACCCATATTTGGTTTATAATGGAACCACTCATCATCATATAAAAAATTCCCAATAACCATAACATAATCATTAAATAATGATACTTGCATCATAAAAATCATTCATTAAGAAAAATTACTTATTAAAGAATAATATGCACATAAAAAAGAAAATATTTTCTTTGAAAATAATCATGTAATATTGTAAATAAAACATCCAAACATTAAAGAGTCTTAAAAGTGGAAAAACCCTCTCATTCAATACATAAAAAACCATTCCTTTTAAATTTTTTAAAAATATAAATTAAAAGAATATTTTTAAAGATAAGCCCATTACCTTAGGTTAAAATTCATTAAAATGGGATCAAAACTCATTTATAATGGTTTAAAGAGAGTTCAATTTATTATAGAAACAGATTAATATTTATATCACATTAAATGATCTTCATATGACATCTTTCCAACTATTAACAAATAATATTTAGTCATTTCCATTGTTTTGCGTGAATTCCTTTATAGGTTCCAAGGTTGTTTCATTATGTATTTTCTTTAGAAATGGAAATAATACTAGATAAGATAGAATAAAAATATATTTAGGTCATTTGAAAAGCAAATAAGTGAATTTAAACATTTCATGAATAAGTTAATGTGAAATGAAAAATCATCATCTATAAAGGCGGTGAATTGACACCCCATGGATGATGATTTCATTTTTAATAATAAAATGAGAAAATAAGAGTTTAATGATAGATATACCATAAAACAATAACCTTATAGTATATATATGATACATTAGTAATTATTAAACTTTTATAGGGTGAGTATATGGTATAATTGAGAAATAATTTAAAAGAGAAGGAGGAGGAATTTACCTCTCGAATATTTCTCTTTGAGAAACTCCTTAGGCACATGGAATTGGTCTTTTTGTGAGACCAGAAACACTAGAATGGGGAAATGGATTATGATATAAGAATTTGGAAGAATATATTTAATAAATATTAATTAATTTGAAGAAATTAAGTGAACAAATAAGCCCACTTTTATAATTGAGGTGAGGGGAAAAATTATACTTTACTTAAAATATTAAATATAATAATTCTAATATAGGGGTAAAGACGTCCAAAAGGGATAAAAATATAAATGGGATAAAATTTTTAATATAATATTATAATATTTGTCCTTATTCAATATTTTTAGTATTTTTAAATAATTTAATAACATATTTTATTTATTAAAAATTGTTTTTGTCAAATTAAACATTATTCATAATAATGACTTTAAAATCATAAAAACAAAGATTAAAATTAAAAGAAATTATTATATTGTATACATGTTTTAGTAATCTATATAATTCATGGATTACATTAAATGTCTCAAATTATCTTTATTTTAATATTTTAATAACATTTAATTGATTTTTTTATTAAATTAATAATTACTATATTATTATTATGTAAGCCATTAAGGTAATTTTGTATTCCCTAAAAATTAAAAAAAATTCCATGAAGAGGATAAATTTTTTATATTTAAAATTAATATTTATGGACAAAAATATATCCTGGAAAACCACATATTAAAATATTATACTAATAAAAAACTATAGTGTAAACAACTTGACTTTATTTTAAATAAAACATTATAAGTGAATTAATCATATCCAAGTGGCTCCCAAATGACCATTAATTCTACTTTTAGAAAACTATGGAAGAGATATTATCAAAAAATATATTCAAATTTTTAGGCCATTTAATAGTTCTTATAATTTTAATTACTATCATTTTATAGATTTTTCTTATGCTTTCTCAAGAACAGCATCAGTGTTGCATAATAATAAAATTTAATTGTTTAATATATAAAAAATAAAAATAAAACAATTTCAAAAAAAAATTATTAGGTTCAATATAATCATTTATATTCATTTATTAAGTATATTTAATCATATCAATGTATAGAAAACTTCTTTAATTTGTTAATTTACTTATCTTTCCTTGTGCAAGTATTCCACATGCATTTGGATAATACCCATGTTATATAACTATAAAATTAAAATATATAAGACAAAAAGATAAATTATATATAATAATTAATAAAAATATCTCAAAAATACTTTTTAACACCCAATTATTATCTATAAGGACCAAATTTGACTTTTTCAACGATGTGCATAAATTGTGTCGACACTAACAAAAAAATTTTATACTTATCCTGAAATAAATTATAACTTACATGTAATATATTATTTTTTTACAATAATTATATCATAAAATCATAATTTATTCATTCCATAAATTTAATAAATTTTATATCATTATTATGTTTGGACAAAGTCACTAAAATACTGTATTTAGAAAAACTGTATTTTTTAATATCCGCCCAAAATATAACTTTTTCAAAAAAATCTCAAAAAATCATACAAGGATAATTTAAACATGATAAATTAAAAAATTAATTTATTTAATCAAATTAATATTCTATAATTTAAAAAATAATCTTGTAAATATAACCATATAACAAATTAGATTAATAAAATTGTTGATTTTATAAAATTACTTAATTTAGTGAATTTGACTATTTAATTCAATAATAATAATAATATGAAAACAGATTATCCAATCTGTACCTAGGTTGTTACATTATCCTCCCCCACCCCCTTTTTAAATTAAATCCTAAAAATTTATTCACTAATTAAACAAATAGGGATACCATTCCATCATAAAATTTTCAGATTCTTATGTTGTATATTCAAGCATGCGAATTTTCCAAAAAACCTTAACCTAGTGGATTACCTTGTTCTCCAATACCTACTCTATACTATTAAGAAACTAAACTGGTTTCTCTTTATAATAAAGGTTCTCTTCCAGCTGAACCAGTTCTAGGATTATAACATTAGATGAATCTGGCACTAAAATTCATAACATCAAAACATGACAAACATTAAATAACTAAGATAAAATCAGAGGCAAATATACCTAGAAGGAAACTGGTCAAACATTCCAAATTATATCACAAGGTCTTATTAACCATGTACTTATCTTTCCTTTCTTACCAAAATGCATAACACTTTTTCATGGATATATTTTAAGGAAAAAATGATCACCTACCTCAAAATAAAGGTATCTCCTCATGTTGTCTACATAACTTTTTTGTATGATCTGATCTATCATCACATGTTATTGGATCATCTTTGATTTCTTCTCCACTTAATTTACTAATTATGGTCCCATCAACCTATATTTCTTGACTTCATCCCAAAATTTGTAGTTTAAAATCTCTTTTCATATTATTCCTCAAAAGGTTCCATATGTATACTAAAATGAAAACTATTATTATAAGAAATCCCAACTAATGAAATATGTTGGTCCCAACTTCCCCCAGAGTCCATTGGATAAGATCAAATAATATCCTCCAATTTATGAATTTTTCACTGTATTTTTCAACTAGATTGATGATGAAAGGTTGTGATGAGATTTAATTCGGTTCTATAAGACTTGTGATGGTCTTTCTAAAAGTAAAAAAGTGATCCTAGGACCATGATTAGATACAATGGAGAGATTAAACCCACGAAACCTAAATGTCTCTTTAATATAAAACCAGAAAAGTTCATATAGATATACAGTATCTCGAATATAAAGTAAATGTTTAGATTTACCTAGTCGACCCATATTAACCCAAATTGCATTGTTACATAGAGAAGTCATTGGTAGTCCCACCACAAAATCCATGGATATATTTTCCCATTTTTAATCTTGAATTAGAAATGAATGAAGCATCCCCTTTGGTAGTTTTCACTCTACTTTAAATTGTTGAAAATTTAAAAATTTCATGGTAAAATAATTAATATTTCTTTTCATTCCATTCTACCAGTAATACTCCCTATGGTCTCTTTATATCATAGTGCTTCCAGGATGAACTAAAAATAGAGAACTATGAGCTTCATTTAAAAATTAATTCATCATCTCGGAATCACAAGTCGCACATAATATCTTTCCAAATATCAATAGACAATATTTACCAATATTAAATTCAATAAACTCGCCTTTTTTAACCAATTATTATATTTTATATAACTCACAGTCATCCTTCTAAGCATATATAATTCTGTTTGATAGAGACAGATACACTGACACCTGAAAAAAAAAAGTAGAGTAATTTATTAAACCAATAACATAAAAGAAAAAATTCATTAAATCCTTAATCAGTGGGGCATGTTCTACATATAACATGGTTAAAGATTCATGATGTTTTTTAATCAATGAATATTCTAGTTTTATCGATTTTACTTCATTGGAGTTGATCATGAAATCATAATACTTTATTAGTTATAACAACCTTATTTGATTCTTGTTCAATTCCTTCTAAGTAAATATATACTTTAAACTTTTATGTTAAGTATATATCTCATATTTTTCTCTATATAAATAATGCCTCCAAATTTTTAAATAAAAAACCACAAAAACTGATTCCAATTCATGTTTAGGATAATTTAACTCATGAGGTTTTATTTGTCTTGAAGAAAAAGAAATTTTCGGATCATTTTTAATTAGAACACAACCAAGTCCCCTCAATTAAGAATCTCTATAGATGAAAAAATACCCATTTCATAACGTCAAGTAAACAATAGAATCATTAACTAATATTGTTTTTAATTCTATAAAATAATCATCACAATCATTTTTCCCAAAAAAACATTAACCCCTATTCATCTTAAGTTAGTTAGCTGGCTTGATAACCATGGAATTTGTTTAATAAATCATCAGTAATATCTTGGAAACCCAAGATAACAACAAATTTTAGTAAATAATTTAGGTCTTGTCCATTCATCAACCACTTTTGTTTTGGTGAGATCAACTTTTATGTTATCCTAAATTAAAATGTTCTAATAAATTAAGTCTATTGTAACCAAAATTCACATTTTCTAAATTCCATGTGTAACTTCATATATTTAAATGTTTTTAGAAAAATCCTTTGATGTTTTTCATGATCCCCATAACTTTTTGAAAAGAACAAAATATAATTAACTAATAATACCAAAAATCTGTCCAAATATTCACAGAATATTCTATTCATATTATCCATAAATACAGGAGGGTATGTTTTCATACCAATGGGAATAAAAAAACTCATAATGCCCATATCTATTATGAAAATAGGTTTTTAGAATGTCTTCCTCCTTCACCTTCAACTGATCGTACCCAAATCTCAAATAAATCTTGGAAAAATATGTAGCTACAATAAGGTGATGAAACAAGTCATCGATATGAGGGAATGAATATTTATTATTAATATTAGTGTTACTAAAATCTCTATAATCAATTCAAAGCCTCATGGAACCATATTTATTTTCAATAAAAAAAATTGGAGCACCCCATGGTAAAGTTCAATGATGAATAAATCCTTTATCAAGAAACTCATATTAACTGTTTTTTAAATTCTATAAGTCCAACATTAGTGCTTTTAAATTTTCTTAGCATTAGGAACTAATTAAATAGTAAATTCAACTACATTATCATGTATGACAGTTGATAACTCATCTAGAACCACATCAAGGTATTCATTTTCCAGTGGTATAAAATTAATCTTAATAGTTCCATTGTTTTAAAAAATATGAGAAAGATAACTTTCATTTCCATCTTGGAATATTTTACCATCTTCCTAATATATTATCAATGTTATGGGTTCATTCTTATTTATAAACCAAATCACTTTCTTAATAACAATTTATTTATCTCTACAATCAATCCTAGCATGGTAAATTGATAGCCAATCGATACCCATGAAAAAAATTGATCTCTATTATGGGTAAAACAACAAGTTTTGTATGTAATTTATTTCCACATAAAATAAAATAAAGATTATTATATTTCCTTTTTTAATTTAAAATTTCCCCATAGTGTTTTAACCATAAGTTATGGTTTTATTTCTTAAGGTGAAATTTTCAATTTAAAAAAAATTATTCCAAAATAAATTAATGTGTAGACCCCCAAAAAAATAAGAAATTCAAGAGATCCACGTAAACAAAATATGTACCTAATATCAATTCATTGAATATCCCAACATATGAATATGTAGTCTCAAAGTATTTCACTAAACCTTCCTAATTAAATTATTATTTTTTCCATTATTCATATTCTTCTCTAAGAAGGTATGTTCATAATTCCCCATCTCACTATATTTAAAACACATTATTTTTTTCTTTTCAGGATTAAACAAAAGATCATTTTAATTACAATCTCAGACCATATGTCCAAAAAACATATTAGAAACACTTATTGGATTTGTTAAGTCATTCCCCAGGGTTCTTTTTACCATACTTCCCAAAAAATGGAAACTAAATTTTCTTACCGTAAAGTTTTTTTCATTGATTATTACCCATTACTTTCCATATGGAACTTTTCTTCTTGTTTTTTTCAAAGTACACCTGATCATCAACAAACACTATTTTTACCCACTCATCACATCTAAAAATTTTTACATAACTTTTTATTTCAAAGTATTATAATGCCCTTCAATATTATGGCTTCAATCCAGAGTTAAACTGATTGATTTAACTATCAAGATCTTGAATAAGATTTAGAGAGTGCCTTACAGATAAAGTGATGTTTTATTCATACACATCCATTGAATCATACTCATTTTTTTAATTCAAGAAATTGTTTTCTATACTAAATATTACCACCTTAGGAAAATATTTTTAGAGGAAATATTCTTAAATTAGTCTCATTCTAAGGCATCAATCTCTTCGATATCCTTGATATTTTTTACCATTACCCACCACTGGTCATCATCACCTTAAGAACTATAAATATAAATACTAACCTTTTGATTACCTAAACACCCCATGAAATTGAATATTTTTTCAGTGTCTTTAATCCACCCTTCATCCACCGTTGGGTTAGAAGATCCACTAAAAGAGGGAGGGTTTTTCCTCATAAAATGTTCCACTATCATCATGTTTCTTCATGGTAGATCTGAATACTATATTTCATATATGCCACTTCCATTTATGTCCTACAACAACTTTTCCATTACTATCACAAATAGTTTGGGTGAAATTTCCACCATTCTAGGTTTTGGATTTGGAAATATGACATCCCCTCTCTATCTTCCAACTTCATCTTCTGTGTTTCTTCTATAGAAACCCGTTCTGAATAGACATATCTTAGAGGAAGAAACATGGTAATCTTTAAACTAACTTTCATTTAAACTTAAACATGATGTTAAAATAATTTATGGTATTCAATTAACAACATCCTTACCCCAAAATTTTTCTAACCGGGGCACTAATACTAACTATAATGAATCGGCCTTAAACATTATATAATCTAGTTAATTAAACTGGAATTAACTTCCATGCATTTTCAAAGATATTTTTAGTTAATATTTTTAGATAATTATGTCATAATTAATAAATAACAACCCATAAGTTCAAAAAGTGGAAACTAATAAAATAATTTTCATTTTCAGAATACAATACTCTTTTGAAGTAAATCATGATTTTTTGTCATGAAAAATCCACACAAAATTCAATTTGGATTATTATTTCATCTTAACCAACCTTAACCATTATGAATAATATTTTAAAACATTGTATGAGAAAAAAGGGCTTAAAAACAAATAGATAAATCATTATTCCATGAATAATTATAAAAATATGGAATCATTTTCAAAAGGATATGCTTGTTACCCTTAAAGTATCATATAATTACTTTGTGATAATATAAGATTTCCATAAAACATATAAAAAATAAATAAAACATTTAGGTGACTTAGAGAATAATTTTATTACCATAAATATTTTATTTTAACCATCACGACTACCATATGATATTTAACCCTCACTGATACCTTACAATGTAACCCTCGTGGCAACCTTATGATGTAAATGTCAAATTTACAATTGGAATAACCATTACATTCAAATTCCAACATAAACATACACAATGTGTTTTGGGGATATGAAAGACCCACCCATATTTGGTTTTTAATGAAAACACTATTCATCATGAAAAATTCCCATGAACAATTAAATAATCATTAAACAAGATTACTTACATCATTAAAATTATTCACTAATAAAAATCACTTATTAAGGAATATGTGCACATTAAAAGGAAAATAATTTATTTGATGATAACCATGTAATAATATAAAGAAAACATCAAAACATTAAGTCATCATGAAATCCAAATATTTCTATCCTGTCTTATATAAAAAATATATTCGCTTTTAATATTGAAAAAATAAAAATTAATAGTTTATTTTTTAAAAAAAAGATCATTACCTAAGGTTAAACATCCTTTAAATGTGTTCATACATCTTGTATAATGTATTAAAGAGTGTATTTAATTTATTTTATAACCATATTAATATTTAAAATACCTTACATGATCTTATTATAACATATTTCCAACAATTTATTAATAAGATTTTGGTGTTTCCATTGTTTCGGGTGTGTTTATTTCATGGTTCCAAGGTTAGTTCATTATGAATTTTCTTAGCAAATAGAAATAATTATCCAAAAGAGGTGAAATATATATATTTAAGTTATTTAAATAAATTATAAGTTAATTTAAAATTTCCTTGAATACGGTAAAGATAAATGAAATCTCATAGTTCACAAAGGTGGTGAATTGACACACCATGGATGACGATTTTATTTTTAAGAATAAATGGAGAAAATAAGATTTTGGTGATAGATATACCAGTAAAAGAATAAAATTATAGTATATATTTTATACTTGAGTTATTATGAAACTTTGTATTGTGGGTGAGGTTACCGTATAAGTGAGAAGTAATTTAAAAGAGTAGAAAAAGGAATTTACCTCTTGAATATTTCTCCTTGATAAACACCTTAGGCACTTAAAAGTTTTATAATATAGGGTTATATAATTCCAAAAGACCACAAAATATAAATGGGAATAAATTTTTCATATAATCTTATTCTATTTTCCTAATTTAAGATTTTTTTATTTTTTAAATAATTTAACAAAATATTTTATTCATGAAAATATTGTTTTTCAAATTAAACACTATTCATAACTATGACTTTAAAAAACATCCAAAAATTATTAAATTTTTGAAAAAAAACTCTTATTATATCCTATAAATGTTATATTTATATTTATAATTCATGAATTACCTTAAAAATCTCAAATTAAATTTATTTTAATATTTTTAATAAAATTTATTTAATATTTTCATTGAATTAATAATTATTGTATCATCATAGTGAAAGACTTTAAGGCAATTATTTGTACCCTAAAAATTAAAAATAGATCTTCGTGAATAAGATAAGTACCTTATATTTAAAATTAATATTTATGCTCCAAATTACCTCTATAAATTCCATATATTAATATATTATACTAATTACAAACTATAGTGGGAATAACTTTACAATTTGTTAAATAGAATATTATAAGGTTTTAATCATAATAAAGTGGCTCACAAATGGTCATTAATTAAATAATTTGACAAATATGGTCAAAATATAATCATATAAAAATATTTATATAAAATTTTAGGTCTTTTAATGGTTATAATAATTTTAACTAAAATCATATTATAAATTTTTTTTCTGCTAGTGCAATCACTACATAACCATTACATAAGCAATAAAGTTAATTATTTCATATCTTAAAATTAAAAAAAAACCATAAAAATTAAATTAATTAAGTTCAATATAATAATTTGTATTCATTAATTAAGTATATTTAATAATATTATTGCCAATAAAACATCATTAATTTATTAATTTGACATTTCTTACTTTGTGTAATCATTACACAGGAATTTGGATAATACTAATGTTATATAAATCTACGATTTGAAAATTTAATAAAAACACCAATTATGAGTAATCATTAAAAAATGTCAAGAAAATACTTTTTAACACTCAATAATTATCTTTAAGGAACCAAATTTTACTTCTTCAACACTACGCAGACACTATGTCATCACTAACATCGATTCATTATACTTATCATGAAATAAATTATAAATTACATGTTATAAAATATTTTTTTAGAATATTTTTATTAAAATATCATAATTTATTCATTCCATAAGTTTAATAAATTTTTTATCATTATTATGGCTTGACGATGTCACAAAAATACTGTATTTTTTACTATTCAATAAAAATATAACTTTTTTAGAAAATTCTCAAACATTATTACTAAGATAATTTAAAAATAATGAAATCAAAAATGATTTTTTTTTCAAATTAAATTTTTATAATTTTAAATTAACCTTATAAAGATACCCATATAATAAATTAGTTCAATAAATTTATTTATTTTAAAAAATTACTTAACATAGTGAATTTAACTATTTAATTCAATGATAATAAAATGAAAAAAAAGTTATTATATTTGTACCTAGGTTGTTACACTACCTACATCAGATCTTATTTCAATAATCATACCAAAAATCCTTCCAAGGGGAATGTTAGGATTCGAACCCTAGACAGTTGGATGTGGAGGCCAGTTGTGAGTGCCACTTGATCACAGCTCGGGCCACATAGAAAATATTACTATTTATGGATTAAATATCAATTATTACTTGAAAATATATGATGATATCTCCCAAGTGGTGCCTCAAAATGAAATTTTGAATCCATTTTTGAGTCTTCATTTAGGATTTTCACCTTAGTAATATATAAATTTAGTTTTGGTTCCTTTTCCAAAAACAAACATTTAAATGTATATATTTAAATTAAATTATTTTCATATAATCTCTCATACTAATTATAAAGAATTTCAAAGTAGTGATTCTACCTTGAACATGATTCCAATAATGAGAGATGGGGTGGGAGGAGAAACTACTAAATTCCCTAGGTAGTTCAATCAATATTGTATCTAGGTGCAGTAGCTATAGATCATGGTTCTAATCTCAATGATTTAAAATTTCACCATGTGGTAAGTTAGAAATTTAATTTTTCCCCACTATAAATTCACTCTCTATTATTAATTTTTTTATTGATGTGATTCAATTTTTTGTGTCTTGGATGGGGCCATTGGAGGTGATTTAGGGGAAAGGGGTTTGAATTTTATAATTTTATCAATTTTTTTAGTATTTAAAATGTTTTATACTTGTGTTTTTAGTGTGATGTTCTTGTTCTATAGAGGATAATAATAAGAATGAAAATTAATTTATATATATATATATATATATTAAAGGGGACACAGTGGGTGACCCACTTTAAAAAGGTAGTTTTGGTTACACTTACACGGGGGTCGGGCTCGGTATGAGGGTAACAAGGGTTACCCTTATGGAACAAATAACCCCTTGTATAAGGGTAACCTTTTTTACACCTAAACATAAAACCAACTTTTATAATGGTATTGTTTTCTCATAACATTATATGAAGGAAGTAGTTTTTTATCTACTTTTAAAAGGGATTTTTGTTGTGTAAAAAAGGGAATTTGGTGAGAAATAATTAATTAATTATTGAATTTAAATTTAATTTGTAATTAATTATGAAATAAAATTTTATGTCATATTATAACTAGTTATGTATTATTATGGGATTTTTTGGAATGAAAATATAGAGAAGTGCTCTATCAAATGAGCATAAAATTAATTTATGTATTATTCCTAATTAAACATCTAAAAATTATTATAATTGATATTAAACAAATAAATTATGCTATTAATTGTAAAATAAATTGAAATATATTTTTATAATTATTTAATGTTTTATAAATTCATTTATGGACTCATTTTGATGGATGGTAGTAGTTCGGATTTGTATGAGCTTCACTAATAAATAAGATAACAATGTAATTGATGTAAGTGGTCCCTAGAGAATACTCCTTTAGTAAATGCATTATATTTACATATATATGGGATTTTTTGTCTCACCACTAAGGTGATTGGGCTTAATAATTTAAATAAATCATCTAATAAAAATAATTTTCTATGAATGAAATGGATAAAGTGTCAAGGGCCATGGTGAACACTTGTGCACTGGCATGATTCCACAACTACAGATGGCAGAGGGATAAATTATTAATATGAGATTCAATATACATGGTCCACTTTTGGATAATAAATAAATGGATTGTGTTATTTTTTGTCCCTTAGTATATGTCCCTTAAATATATCGAGTAAGGATTTAAAATTAATTAGAAATTATAGGCCTGATTTGGTATCCTTAGAAACCTGAGAATATTTAAAGACTATGGGATGTTAAAGAAGATTGTAGGGTTATTATAGCGACCCATTATAGACATGAATTTATTTAACAACACATACATAAGATAAAAATTAAATCTTAAAAATAATCACACAATCCCAAGAAAGAAAGGTTTAGTTTCTTAGAGGACGAGCTATATAAGAATCTTATTTTATAACCCTTGTGAACATTTCTACAAAATTGAGCCACAATAGAATCTATCATATTCATATTATACATTACACTCATCTTCATAACATGGGGAATTGGAAACATAATAAGGGGGTGATATCTGATGCTCGATAAGCATAATAATAAGTGATAATTATTGAATATAAAAAGTGAAGTTAAGATGACCATATAGGTATAATCAATATACATAAGAAAATACATACCAAACTAATAAGAGATCAAAATATTTCAAACTGATTTGGAATAACATAATATATGAATCACAAGGGTGAGTCAGTAAGAATTATCCATGATATATTAATAGATTCATGAGAATCATCATAAACATTGAAACATCTTTCAACTCTGGAAAAAGAATTATTATAGGGAACATTTCATTCATGAGCCACACCATCAATTCCCATACTTACATGAAACTAAAATATACTCATTAATGATTATCCCATGAGATATAAACTTTAAACAATTAAATTTCAGGACAATATTAGTCACCACCCTTCATCATGTATGCTTTTGAGTGCAGCAATAAATCATTCACTTATCACATAATAAAAAACAAATAGAATTAATATAGGTTTCATAAAAAATTCCATATGAAAGTCATTCTGTTTTAAATAATAAAAAATCCATGAAAATAAAATGGGTTTCATTAAACACATTTTAAAGAACCAATCGAATAAAACTATGTTTCATATCAACTAACATAAGAAAATAATTAATATTTAAATCAATAATCATAACATGATAACCCCATAGAAAATAAATTGTTATCCTATTACATCAAGTAAAATTATAGATAAATACCATTAAATCAAGATAATAAAACAAAAGGAATATATACCACATAGATAATTCAAATGTGGTTAAGTCAATAATTTCCCCAAATCAATCAATTTATCGAATATAAATAAACACCATTCAATATAATGAATAAAAAAATAATCTATTTACATTGTAATAGAAATGGGTGAAATGATAGGATCATTCATAGTGGATGATTAGGAAAAACAAATGTAGTGATAGATCATTCCTCCAAAATAAAAGGAAATTACATAGGTAATCCATATAAATATAGTTTATTGTTACATTTCAAAAATATCCTTAATCAAGAATAATGAATTTCATATTTTTTGGACATTGATGAAAATTATTTTTAGTAGAATTAAGAAAAATGTCATTGTAGTTAAGAAAAATCCACGATATTTTTTAAAACATTTTAGGTATAAATATTTTATTAATAGAGGATAATCATAGTTTGTTTTAGAAAACCATTAAATATTATAAAGTTAGTATCATAAAAATCACAATGATGGTGGAAAGAGGTGTTCACATGGAAAATTTTAAAAATATATTCTTTTAACACATTGAGGAAAATAACCTGTACATAAAATGATAATAATTTCATTAATAAATAGCAAATATTATAAAGTGGTTAAAAATGACCCTAATAAACTATTTTAGAATATATGAGGACATTTAAAAATGCATCTGATTAATTAGGACATGTTAAAAGGGTAGTTCCAAACTGTAAAGAAGAGACGGGGTCTGTTTAACTTACAAGAAACACTTCGTGTAAAATACGAGTCAAGGGGAAATAAAATATCTAAGGAAAATATATTACCCCATGATTATAAAAATGGAATTATTAGAGGTTTTATAAATCATAAAAATTGTTCAAATGGTTCATTATTTAGAGACAATATTTGTGTTGAAAATAATATTATCAATGAAAACCTAATGTTTTGTGTAAACATTTAATCAAAATTCATTACAACATTTGTGTCTTTTGAATTAAATTATATTTAAATAATGAATAAGATATATCTATTAAAACCCCATTATTATATTAAAATTAATTCATTATTATATAATTACACCATATTAAACCTATCATGGTGAATATTAGTAAATATGTCTCTCAAAGTTAAACTTAAGACAAAGAACCCCTTACTTTATTCCCGTACTTATTCGAATGTACTGTCAGGCCTTTTATAACAAACATGAGTATCTTAATTAAATATTTTTCAACCTTTTATATATATATATATATATTTTTATCAACATAATTTATAATTATTATATAAATTTGTACTTTTTAGTTATTACCTATATGGGATGTCAGGTGTGGGTAATCTTGATCGTTTTGAACTAGTTTCGTAAAAGCGGTGTCAATATGCATTACTATTCTAATTTTCATCATTAAAAATAAATTAATGATAGTATAATTTATTACATTTAATTATTTATTATTATTAAATTTTCTTTTTATAAGTGATTTATTCTTTATTCATGAATATGAAATCGATAACAAGCATTATTTAGTGATTTTTAACCTATGAAAAGGTGTTTTCATAATTAACGAGTTGGATTTCGATTTATCTTTTATAGTAACAAAAAAATAATTATATAAAATTTTATATCATACTATACTATTAAATATATTTTTATAATCATCTATGATATTATTTCATAGCATTATTCAAGTAGGTTTTCAAATCGACCAAAACATAAAAATACCAAGATTGTTGATGATTATGAGGTGATTTGGTTGCAATATAATTACACTAGTAGAATAATGATATATTATAGTTTTTACTAGTGTGATATATATGAATTATAAATTATTCTTATGAATAAGTAATGGATATGAAAATATTACGTAACATGAATTAAATATTTCCCTCTTTTTATGCTTGTTTCAATGTTTGAATTAACGATAACTGTTTTTTGATCATAAAATTAAAATGCTATAAAATTTGTAATAAAATAAACATAAAGGTATCATAAACATAATATTTATACATTAAACCCATTCTCATTAACAAAAATTTATGGTGGTGATGAAAAGAAAAATAGAAATCAACCATTACATGGAGGCGATAGTCCACACATTCCCATGGTTGAAGATTTTGTTTTCAATAGAATGGGAGAGATGAATAATATTTTTTTATCTATTAAAAAAAGTACATTAAAAATATAATATTTATATATTAAATTAAACATTATTAATATCCTTGTAATGTGGTAAACGAAAATGAAACTTGAAATTTTGTAGAGGCGATAGTTCACACACACGCACACATGTTGTTTTCACATTTCCAAGGTAAAAAGGGAAGGTTACTTAAATATTGTACCATAATTAAAATAATATTATAATAATGATATATATTCTATCATTTTTATATGTTGAAAATAAATTTGAGAATTATTAAATGAACATATGGAAAAAAGGGATGAAGAGGTTGTTAGAAATCTATACCTTAGTACTTGGGTTATCTCTTTTTCCAAGGGGATTAAACCTTTGATGGATGGTATTTTTAGAAGACCGAAACCTCCTTAAAGTTTATAAAAATTTTTGATAATAGTTATAGGAATATTTTAGGTCAAGATAAGTGGGTTGTGGTGTAAGGGGAAGTGAGAAGAGTAGTTCCTCTTTTATAAGAGAAAATGAGTATCATTTTTATTAAATACACAAAAACTTTCAATAACGGAAAATCTCTCTCAATGAAAATGGATCCAAAATTAAAAAATAATATATATTATAAGGGATAATGTCAATAAAAACCTCCAAAAAAAATAAAAAAAAAATTTGACAATTTATTACCATTACCTCTTAGGTTACATTTTTTTACATTTTTTGTTTTCACCATAGTAACTAGTTTTTACCAAGGTAATTTCTCCATTATCCCCCAGAATTAAATTTTTTGTTTTATATAATTTCAACCAAATGATTCAAAATATAAAATAAATTTTTATTCAATTTTTAAATTGATAAAAACCTATATTAAAATATTACATGTATAATGTATTAAAAACAATTTTTTCAAAAATATAACTTAAATTCTAAAATATGAAATGTCGGTTTATAAATTAAAACCATAATTTTACAAATTATAAATTCAATTTTAAAATACAGATATTTTTTTATAAAAAGGATTCATAAATTTAAAATTCATAATTATAAACTAATAATGTCAAAAAAATCATGTTATTGATAAAAATGGAATTTTGCATTGTTCACCTAAAAAACAATATTTCTAAAAAAATATTAAAAAATAATGTTAATATAATTTTGAAATTTTTAATATAAAATAAATATATTTATTTAAAATTAATAGTATAATGTTATATATTATCTTTTAAATAAAAATAAATTATATTAAAAAATAGATTTTATTAAAAAATGAAATTTTTAAACTTCAAATGATTTTAATAATATTTCATATTGATTTAAAAATAATTTAAAAATGAATTATTAGTATATAAATGTAAATATTTTCTATTGTTATGAACATTTAACTAAGATAATTTTAATTTATTAATTTAAAATATGGTACCTTATTTTAAAGTGGTTCGTCAAAGGGCATTCGATCTTTTAAAATATTATTCAAATAAAAATAATAATATGTAATTGTTTTAATTAATTATTATATTTTTATTTATTAATAATTATATTATTCATGTAATTTTAATATGTATCATTTTGTTTTGGTGAGGTATTACATTAGTTTTGTGTTGTGTATGATTGAATCTCTCAAAGATAATATAAATTTAAAGGATCCAGAATATAGGGTAGTTATAGTCAGGTTTCCCCCGCAATTAGCCAATGAGAAACAGTTGGATATACACTATATAGTTTTAAAATTGTTCAAGTGTGTGATGACCAACCGAGGAGAAATTTTGAAATTAGGATGGGTTTGTGTCATCTCTCTAGTGTGAAGAAAGTGTGGTGGATCCAATAAGTTCAGTAAGGTTGTAAGATTATTGCGATGGAATAGTAGGACATGATTCCCTCTTAGTGATGGTCATGGATCTGAGGTAGATAAATTAGATAATTGGGGCTAGGTTGGGTGGATTTAATATAATGTGACCATTGAAAACTTTGAGGGTGCACCCTGATACATTGGCCTTAGAGAAGTTTTGTGTGATATGGGTAGTGATGATTGAAGGTGTTCCCTTTGAACCCAAATTGATGTTGGGAGCTGGGTATGGCTATAGAGAAAGGAGTAAGTCATTCACTAGAGAGATATACCTTGATTATATTATATAGGTTAAGAAAGTGGTCATCCCATGATATTATTCATATTTTTATTATCAAAAGATATTACTAAGTGGATGTAGGCCCCTGGATACACAATGATAGCTGATAGGGACCACCTCCCTAGGATTGAGAAATGGTTATCAAGTGTGGGATGTTAGGGATTACCTACCTAGGATCCAGATATAATTGATGATGGATACTCAAGATCACCTATCTATGATACATATATTATTGATGATGGGATGATAGGGATCACCTACCTAGGATCTGGTGGATGCACTCTTCTAACAAGAGAGATTATTAGGGTTTCCTAGGGTAAAGTGTTATATATTATTGTATTGGGAGAGATAATTGGTGAATCCAAGGATCTGGTTATTTTAATTAATAGTTTTAAGAATAACAGGATTTTACGATTTACATCCCTAGTATCCAATAATGATTTATGGTATCAATTTCTGAGAGATATCTTGGATCTATCATTTGGCCTGATAATATCATATTCCCTGGGTTATTATTAGCATTAAATGCTTATACTAGACATGAGTGGTTTCAATGGATAATTCATAGGATCTAGAAAGAGTTTTCTACTATTTTAATTCCTTGGATACTCCCTACTATCCATTTTTATACCTTGTGGAGTTGTGTTCATGAGATCTCAAGGTGGGTCTTGTTTCCTATAGTGGATATGTGACATGCTCAATGACACTTCAACATTAGATGAAGCCAGTATAGTCAATCATGGGTGTCATGCCAGAACATAAGAATTGAAAGTTATTATTTATTTATTATCTAACTATTCATTTATGTATTTTTAGTAAATCCCTCACACACATACACTACTTTTAAAGGTCATGTAGGGACCTCATTGATGGTTCCCTACATAGTTTTACTCAAAGCTACTTCAAGAGACCATGGAACTTTGGTAACCAAGAAGACTTCATTGTTCATGGGTTCAGGTTGGGTAGAGGCCTAAAGTATCATGGTTGAGTGGGTTAACTATGATGTAGTATGAAGGCTTAGGTTTTGGTAGGTCGATTATGTGATTTCATCTAGATTCCATCTTACTTTTAGTTATTATTTAGCATAATTGTCCATTATATCATTTTTTTATATGATAATAGTTATTTATTATCTATATTATCTCAATTATGTATTTTTTCATTATATAGATTAATGTAATTATTTTTATTCAAGACTCTTGGGGCCTCTGTTCCTCCCTTTTTTCTAAAGGTTTTTTTGGTTGTCCATTATAGGGACATAAAGGACAAATTAGAGGCATTGGAGCAGGGTTTCCAGTTAATATATGAACTGCATGATCATATGGATTCCTCGACTATTCATTTATGAATATGTAAGGAAATCATTTAACATATGAGTTATGACCTTTCAACATCTTCATCCTCATTGGATACTACTCAGAAGAGGGTCAAAGTGTTGACTAACTTGGTCGAGACTCTTCATCCTAGGGTAGAAGTGGAAGAGGTGGGGAGAGAGGCACTCCAGCGTTCCATCAACACTTGTCGCCAGACACATTCTGACCTTTCTAGTGTATTCGATTGACTTTTATCATAGTTAAACCTTTTAAATGTATTCACTTTTTTATGAGACTTTAGAGACTGAAAAATGTGGATATTCCTCTCCTTTTCATGGTATGAATGAATAGGTTTTCTGAACTTTATATATTTTATATAGTTTCTCTTTTATTTAGGATGTGCATGACTCCTCTTTGATCTTATATTATCTGAATGCCAATTATTCCCATCCTTTTCATAATATCAAGTAATCATGAATTTATGAATCTGAATATCTGAATCAAAACAGTCTCTTTTTCAAGAAGTGCTCATGAATTCTGACCCACGTAAGATTCCCTTATAACATATATGTTAAATTTATCTTAAAATAAACTAATTTTCAAAAGGATAATAGGGTATAATATATTTCCTAAAGGGAGAGTTCTCTTCTTTTTCTAAATATGATAGGCTTGGGTAGAGAATACTGATTGTGAAAAGGCCACGTAGTGGGCCTTATAAGTTTTTTCATACTAAAATCATTATTGCCTTATAGTTTAGGGTCTTTTATCTAGGTCCTTATATTGATTCATTTTATGGTATTTTAGATCAAACTATTCATTTCTATATTTTAGGGCCTTTTAGCTCACACCATATAATGCTTCAGTTTACGGGCTTTTTTCTCAGACCTTATATCTCTTTAGTTTAAGGTCTTCTAGCTCAGACCTTTTATTATTTTATTTTAAGGTCTTTTCTTCTTCGACCTTATATTTCATTTCTTTAATGTCTTTTAGATGAGACCTTATATTACATTAGATAAAGGTCTTTTGGATCAGACCTTAATGTATAGGTAATATGGGTTAAGCAGGCCATGGATGAATCAAAACACTCTAGGGTTCCGAATTCCACCATAGTGTTGTTACAACTCATGAGTATGGGAGTTACTTTCTTATAAAGAAAATATTCCTTTAGTTGGTGGGTTAAATACCTTATACATTGAAAGAATGGCCACATAAAGATGATATCCACTCTTTTCCAAGGGTCATGGAAGATTTATGAGTGTTAAAAGGTAAAGGGAAAATACTATAGATACTAAGTATTCCTGGATAGTTGGAATATGGATGTTATAAATCATAACACAAAATTTTTTGTCTATGAAAATGGGATGGAGCATTCATAATGGGGATTAAATTCAACACTCTAAGGGTCTAGGCTCCACCATGTCATTTTAGGGTAGGTCAAAGCCCTTATGCACCGATAGCATAGTGAATAGAAGATGATCTTCACATCTTTCTGAGGGTCATGGTTGATTTATGTAGAATAAAAGATCTAGATGATGAGGTTGGGAATGGAAATAAATTTATCTAGGAAGAGTTCTTGAACCCTAGGTAGATTTAGTTCATAATTTGAAGCTCTAGATCTATGCCGTGTGGTTTTGAATCATGAGGTGTTGGCCATGGAAGGTTCAATAGTGAAGTTATGCATTCCTTCTTTGAGAAAGGGTACAGAATATGGTGATGTTATGTTGAGGACATTAGATTTTCTCAGATATTTTGGTATGGGGATTGTAAATTATGTTTCAAAGTGTCCAGGTCATGAGGAAGGTAAAGGAAAATCATATTGGGGATGACCCAAAACACCATCAGGTACTGAGTTCCGCCACGGTGATGTCAGGCTCAAAGGGATTGTAAAGCCTTTTATATTGGGCCAAGATATCACCATTTATTTGATCTTAATTCCTTATGCATCGATAGAATGACTGAACCAAGAGATCTCTTTTTTCCTTTATAAGGGCTATGGGAGGTTTTCCGTTACCCAAAGTGCTCAGATCATGAAGATTGATTTATGGAGAATGTAATATTCAAGAAGGGATTGAGAACGCTAAAATTTGTGGCATCACCAAGAGAACATATTCCTATGGCGAGGAGATGTGAAAAATCATTTCCTAAATTATTCCTAGACTAGGGGGTCTAGTGATTATATATTTCTTTTTATTATGACTACAATGTAGTCCCTGTGATCTTTAGTCCTTATCAATTTGTGCACAAATTTTTTCCTAAACTCCATAGATGAATAGTTTATCAATTGAAGACTTGACGTTTTTCTCTCAGGCCACCATTTTTGGGCTTTCAAGATAATAATTTTTTTTGTCTATTTTTCTTGTAATTTATGGTCTTGAAATTTGGACCATCATGGGCTAGAGCATAAGGTCACATAGGTTTGACCAAAGTGGGGGTAGTTTAAAATCATGACATATGTGTACTTTATATGATGGATGTTACACAAGAACCTAATTAGGATACCTAGGATCAATAGAATTACAACATCCTTCTAAGAGGTAGATATAATTGTTGTAAATTATAGATCAAGGTTCATAGGTAATGAGTTATGATACGGGACAATCATACCTCGAATGAACCAAAACACCCTCAGGTGCTAATTTCTTCTATGGTGATGTCAGGTTCACAAGGATTATAAATCCCTATATATTTGTTAAAGATGTTGTCGTTTGGTGGGTCTTAAGACATTATGCATCAATAGAATAGTTTAACCAAGAGATATATTTTATTTTACAAGGTCTATGGGAGGTTTTTGATAACCTAAGGTACTCAAGAAATGATGTGTGGTACATATATTGAGGTTATTTTAAAAGATGTCATAAACACTCTATACTCTAGTTGATTGAGGTAACTCTTTTTTAGTCCTTTTATAAAGAATTAAAAATGGGTGAAGACCTGCACAGTTTATTATCATGCAGTGGGGTTATTTTTTGTGATGTTTTCCATCATGTGGTAATAAATTTTCCATATAGTTTAACATCATGTGGTAAGTTCGTATTTATTGTGAGGTTTTAATGTAATGTGACCAGGAAGTTTACCTTATAGTTTAACATCATGTGGTAAGGATGTACTTATATGCAGATTAATGTCAGGTGGTAAGTAAATTATCCTATGAAATTTAATTTCATGCGATAAGGACGTGGGAACCAAGGTAAAATAATTGTGCCAAGAATATTATATACACAAGAAATACATGTGTATATCTGACCTAGATGTAGGAAGAGTGAGCTTGTATAACCTAGTCCCCTGTGCATTTTGGGGTTCATTTTTTATCAGTTACTGAAGCTAGTCCCGTGATTGAAGATTCGGTCATCACTAAGTATCATGTGACGTTAGGAATCAAGACATACATTGTTCTTGAACACCTATATAGTTTAGTTTCATGTAGAGAGGATGAAGATAAACCGACATGAAAGAACGGAAATGTTGTGGTTGATCCCAAGGTTGGAAGACAGAGAAACACTAAATATCTCATGAAATTGAGGATTAAAAGACTTGTATTTTTTAAGGGTTTTGTAGTTTATCATCATTCAGTGAGAATGTGGGTCCATCTACATGAAATAGTATTATTGCGGTTGGTCCCATGAATTGGGTTCTAGGTGTCACTACATATCCCATGGTGGTAGGAATCCGGCAACATGTAGTTTTGAAGGCTTTTCACTACATAGGTATAACCCATATGCAAATATGGGGCACTCTTATACTTATCTTCTGTGACTGGTCCTAGAGTTATAAATATGGTTGCCCCTATATATCATATAATGATAGAAATCACGTCCCATGTAGTTCTTGAATTAGAAAATCTCTCTCTGCAGGTCGGGCTCATATGGAGTGGTGGGAACTTTTTACATTGATTATTGTATTTAGGTCTAGGATTATAGATCTAGGCATCACTACATATCATGTTATTATATAAATCAAGCCAAATATAGTTCATGTGAACTGTTCATTTTTATATCATGCAAAAAGGAAATTGACCATGCAATTTAATGTAATGTGGAAAGGACTCAGGTTGTTCCTTTTATGGTCTTTCTTTTAGAACCATGATGGACCTATATTGTGTTTTTATGCCTTGTTTTTGTGGGTAATACCTTAATACATTTTTTAATCTCAAGTGATATATGTTCAAAGTGAGAAAAAAAGAATATAAAGTGTTCCTCTCACCATATAGGGGAAATTACGACATGAAATGGGAATTCTATATCATGTGGTGGCTGGACCACGATATAGGATCTAGGAGTCCCTACATATCTCATTGAAATTGAGAATCCATCTGAACGTAGTTATAGAAGGTCATATAGATTAACATCATCTGATGAGGATGTAGATCCCCCCAAATTGAAGTAAAAGTGGGGTTGTGGATAAGACTAAAATGAGAATTTCAGACATCACTACATATCCTACAATGGATATAATTAATCCATACATAGTTATTGAGGAATCTTTTAGTTTGACATCATTCATTCAGGATGACCTCTATATAGTTTATCATCATGTGGTTAGGAAAAATTATATCATTTAGTTTAACGTGTTGTTATTTAGAGTTGGATTTTATAGTTTAACTTCTTGTAGTTAGGATGAACACTGAATAGTTTAACATCCTGTGGTTAGGACGATATTTTCTTGATAATAGTTACGTGAAGTATTTAATAATAAATATTTCATTGCTGGGGGTGTGACATTCTCCCCATCCATTATGGAAAATTAGTAAGCTCCATTATAATATACCTTATGTATGATGTATGGCCCTTCCCATTTGGGTTATGACTTCTGGGGTTTCTTTCCCGGTATCATTGGGGTTCTGAGAGGCAACAACAATTCTCCATAGAGAAGTTAATAGAGGAAAAAACTTTTTATTAAAGTCTTGTACAATTTGATTTTGATGGACCTCTAGGTTTTGTGGTGTGCACAACTTATTCTCATCTAGCCTTTCCAATTCATCCAGCTACTTTTGTGATTTTTCATCGTTTGAGAATTTTCCCAAAAAGGATATTCAGAGTGAAGGCATATGGACCTCTATGGGTATCACAGCCTTGGTCACATACCCCAAAGAGTATGGTGTTGCCTATGTGGTGGTATGCGTGGTGGTACGATAGGCCCATAAATTATGGAGTAACTTTTCCTACTATGAATTCTTATCCCTATTCAACATATTTTGGATTATATTAGATATATCCATATTTAAGGCCTATACCTATCCATTTGTAGAAGTGTGATATCAAGATGAGCGATTGGAATCGATATTTTACTCCTAGTGAAGTTTCTTCAACTCTGTAGAATATAATTTGGTGTCGATGTCATTTAATATTGTTTAAGGGACCCTAAACCTGGTGCTGATATGGGACTTCATGATGTTTATGATATTCTTCTTCCCGACTCCATTGAGGGGTATTTCCTCTGTCTATTTGTAAAATAAGATATAGTAGTAAATATGTACTTGAACTACTTATCTATAGATGGGGGACATGTCCCTACAACATTCATTCCCAAAATATAAAATGGACTCGAATATTTAGTTGTATGTAGAAATTATGGGGGATGATGGATGAAGTTTTCATGGACATGGAACGCATTAAATTTCTTGGTGTATTCCACGCAGTCTTATATCATGGTTTTATAGTAATATCCCAGCCTCTTTATTTGATGGTAGATTCTAGTCTCAGACTGATGGTCCCTACAAGATCCTTCATGGAATTATTCCATGATAGAAAAAATGTCTCCTTATTATGTACACCTGAGGAGGGTTACCTAAACACCTTAGTTGTAGAGGTGTTTTTGATCATTTGGGATGTCCTTAAGGGTGAAGTTTGCTGCATGGTACCAACTTTTTTCCCTTCCAACTCGGTCTATTGGGAGAGTCCCATTTTGTAGATAACTAATTATGGGATCCATCTATCCAAGGGTGGTCATTGGTTCATGATGCTCTGGGGTAATGTTCAACTGATTTATTTATTCCATATCACGCATGATGATCAATAAGGCCATTCTTGGATGCATGGTATGGAAGAGTGATTCCTCTGGATCATGTTTATCCAATATGGATGATTCATTAGCCAATGCATTGGCACAAGCATTCTGTGATTGGGTAACGTGATGAAATATGGTATCAAAAGGGAACTCTACCATCAGTCCCCTTACATAGCTATGGAGAGGGTTCAATTCTTCCTTTTTTATGGAATATTATCCCTTAGTATTCTTTATCGTTAGTTCTAAATCTTTTTTAATATTTAGGTAGGTTATGTTTAGTTGTAGAGCTAGGTCCAACCTAACAATGAGGGTTTGGTATTCTACCTTATTATTTATGCATCCTTTGGATTGGGAGAAAGATCACGTAAAAATTTATTTGTCTGGAGAGACAAATACTGTCCCTAGACCAACCTGATTTAGCTTCAGGTTTTCCATTATTTTACCAAAAAGACTCTAATAGGTGACATCAAAGTACATATCCATGTATGGGGAGTGTCATACATGTGGAATACCTCCTCATATGGATGCTCGGTGTCTTTTGTTGTATTATGTGGGGTAGTATGTGTTGTGATAAAATCAACCTGAGCTTTCCCTTTCACTGACTTTTGTGATACGAACTAATTGTTGTTTTACTGTATAATGACTTACCATCAGGCCAATCGACCAGTAAACATAGGGAGGACAAGGAAGTACTTGGGAAGATCAATACAAAAAACCATATATACATTGTGGTGCGTTAAGTAATGCCTCAACTTTTTCACTATGAATATAGGGGAAAGGTAGTTCTTCTTGACATCATAATATCTAGTCTCAGTACATAGCATCATCCAGCTAAGGTAATAGAGACTATTTTCCCTCCTTGCATTGTTTTCCTATATCAGGAGGGTGACTAGTAAAAACTCCAAGGAATCCACATATAAGATGAGTGGCCTACCTTCCACTAGAGGCATCAGAACTAATGTGTGTAGAAAGTACTTCTTGAGACTTCCGGATGCTTTTTGGTAGTGATCATCCCATTGGTAGAAAATTCTCCTATTCAGTAGCCTATTGGAGGGTAGAGATTTTCTGGCCAAATTGGATATTTATCATGGAATGTAGGTGAGGTTCCTTTGGATCCACCCTTGGTTCTTTGAGCTTTCTTTGGGTGAAATTGAAAAAATAGCACTATTCCTCTCTAGGTCAACCTCAATGATGTGGTGGTGTACCAAAGATTTAAGTAACTTTCCTATTATTACCCTAAAAGTGAATTTTAGATAATTCAACTTAAGACCATGTTGTTGTGGCTTGTTTAATATTTTTTCATGGTCCATAAAGTGATCAATTTTCTGTCGAGATTTAACAACTTGCTCATCAATATAAAACTCATCGATCCTTCTTAGGAATGGATTAAGGATGTGTTCCATGGAGATTTTGTATGTAGAAATATCATTATTTAACCTAAAATTCATGACCAGATAGAAAAGATCCCCTAAGACGCACTGAAGGAAACGAATTCTTTATCTTCATGGGAAATCTTTAATTGATTGTACCCTGAATACTCATCCATGAAGAAAATGGATTGGAATCCAACAGATGCATCAATCAAGAGTTATGTGATCGTAAATGAGAATTTATCATTTGGGTAGTGTGGATTAAGGTATCTAAAATCAATGAAGACCCTAATTTTTCCATTCACTTTCTTGATGAGGACAATTTTGTAAATCCAACTTGGGAACTTCACTTCTCAGACAAATTTGGATTTGAGAAAATAGTCAAATTCTTCCTATACATTTTTGGTTTGAGAGGGGTGCATCCTCCAGGATACATACTTAAAGCCTCGATTCCCATGGAGTAGGTTGGGATGGTTTATAGCCACATCAAGATTTAGTCTTAGAATTTTTGTATAGTTCCTAGAGAACACAAGTCGATGCTTCTTTATAAGTGCAATGTACATATCTTTCTCTTCGAGGGGCATGGAAACAATAATCAATGTAGGCCATGGGTATACATATATTACCATATTTATTTTTTGATCTCATTAATGGTGGTGGAGATACCTTCCACAAATAAAGGAAGAGATTTACTAAGATAATCCTCATATTCTTACAATTCTGAGTCTATGGAGGAATATTTAGGTTAAGATGAAAATTTGGGGGCCTCTCCATCACTATCATGGTGAGGAAGGGCATTAGAAGAGACATTATCATCCCCTTCCACATGATTTATGGCATATAGAAGTCAGACCAGATTTGTTTTACAGATTCACTACGGAAAGAAGGGTTTTGGACCTCTAGGTCTAGATCTATCACCTCGACCAGATTTATGCGGAGAACATATTTAGTACCAACCATAATCCATGGATTCGTAGGGGTGATCTCCAAGCCAATAGGGGCTACAACCTATATATCATCATTGCCATTGGTTTTCTTCCAACCCTCCTATAGAAATATGCTTTATCATATGCGGCTCTACAAATTTCTAAGGGGGAAATATCACCATTTAGTATGTTGACCTTTCCATTAATGGGGTATTTCAGATGCTAATTGAATTTTGAAGGTACCTACAAGTGATTACAGAGATAAATCCATCCAAGAAGAACATTATATGTAGTGCCTTACTGGATAACAATAAACTCAACATCATATGTGATTTTCACAAACCAAGCATTGAGTTTTATCTTCCTGAGAGGTCTTTTCTCATGTTTATCATACCCTTTAATGGTAAACCTTGAGGGATATAGGTCCCCTTATCCATATCCTAAATTTCAAAGGGTTAGAACTTGGATGAGATTGATCCTATAACCATTATCAATCTAATCCCTTTAGATGTTAACATTATTGAGTCTACTAGAAACATATATGTTCCTTATGTTCCTTTGGATGATCTCTTCTTGAACATGGTCATTGAATGAGATGGCGACATGGAATTCTGATGGCATGATCTTCATTCAATAAACCTCAGTGGTAGAAACTTCTATCTTGAACTCCTATGGGTTCCGGAAGGCTTTGAAAAGTGGCTACTAGAGTTATTTTCAAACCTGGAGTGTGTCTAGGATTGAGAGCTTGGCTAGGGTGATGTCTTGCACTTTTAGAATTTCAGAAATTTGAGCCATATGTTGGGCTTCCCGATGTGGGGTTTCTCTTAGACATAAAGACCTATAGATGATGCATTTGAAGTGTACAGACCTAGTACTTATTCATAGTATGTGGGAATATCTTATACTAGTGGAGTAGGTTGTTTTATCCTTCCTCGATGTTTGGTTTAACAAAATAATTTAACCCCTTCTTGGAATTCATGCAAGATTATTGGGTGAGGGTGACTACTGGAGGGTTATGAGACACATCCATGAATTTACATGGTTCACTGGAGTATCTTCCCGTGGGTATCAGCTACATATATGTCCTCTATGGGGACTTGATAGAAATATTAGGTCTGACCACACCCATTTTGTCCCTTGTATCCTTAGTTTCTATACATGCATCCTCACATTCCCTAATTATATGTAGATAACTCATATTCTGAGGATTTTTCATCATCAGAGTAGATGTCTACCAAGTATATCACATTTACAGAACCAAAGAGGAGTTATTCATCTAATAAGGCTTCCATTTGGTGGGGTGGTGTCTATGCTACGAATTTTGTAGGGTAAAAACCCTCAAACGTTTGTGCTTTCATTAGAGTATAATATGATTATTCTTCTTATTTTTATTACTAACTCCAGTGATCACGTCCTCTTTTGAGAGGTATGTCTGATGCCTACTTATTTGGTGGTGGGTATATTACTAGTATTCACATCTATTATTTCATAGTTTCATGATCTCGATTAACTGTTTTTCAAATCATCTATTTGTTGAACTTTCACAAACACCAAGCCAGAACTTTCGGCCAATCATCTTCTTCTTCTTATTTTACAATAGTTACATATTCCACCATCTCTGAGGCATTTTCTAATTCCACCTATATATAATTGACCATGCCTTGAAGGATTCCTTTTTAATATGAATAGATCCTATATATTATGATCTAACCTTATATGGTAAGGGATGTAGTCGGGATGATCGGTGATAACCTCATTGGGCTTTCTAGGTTTTTGGATCCTGAGCATGTTATTATCCATGGATGCTAAGAAATAACTGGGGACATTTTCATCCTAAAATCAGTATGCCTTATTTATCCATTATTTAAATCTCGTGAAACCATGGTTTTTTTATGCTTCATGCCTAGGTTGATTCTGGGGTTGATGCCACTTGATAGGAGGTGTCGTGAGGTTCAGAGCCTACTTCAATGCCTGGATGGGCACTACTACTATATTGATAGTGATAGTTGCAGCTTATTCTTTTCCCAACCACTTTCCCTATACTTGGATATGAGTGGATATTTGGATCTGTTTTGATGATTGGATTCTTTAAAATGTTGGGCCATTTCTGTGAAATCATGGAATCTATATGGATACTTCATTGGAATCAGAAGTGTCTATAACACATCCTTAATATTTTCATCCCACAGTTCCAATAGTTTCTTCTATGGAAAAGGAATTCTGAGTGAATATGTTAAACTTTTCCACCTTTTTATGAAGTCACCCTATCATTTTCATGATTCATATTGTTTCCTACATCGAATATTTTTTTTATTTAACGTGGAGTTGTGCTGGTAGAGGAAATGAAGACAAATATCTTCTCATCTTGTAATAGATCCAATAAGAAGACTATCATACCAAAAAAAGTATTCCCCTATCAGATTTTATATGAAACACCTTATATTTGTTACCTTCTGTTGACCTTGAGGGATTATCATCATCCCACATTGAGATACACAGTGTGTGATCGGTTTTTTATGATAGCATGCATTGTCAAAAGTAGAGAAGGTATGGTTTCCAAAATTGGGTGGAGATGTAGTATCATCCACCTATTTGGGATATGCATTCTTCTAAGGATACATAAGTATTCATCATCCTTCCATGACTTCAATTTGAGTATCCAAGGACTCGATGATGTTAAGAAACTATAGGGGTATTATTTCTTGAACCGTATCCTTTCCAAATGGAGTGGGAAAGGTCTGATGAGGTTGTCTCTCATTCATATCCCCCTGATTTTTGACTCATCCTAGGACTGAATTATTTCCCTAGTGAAAGAGAGGTTGTCACCACAACAGAGGAAAGTCATGATCATTTTTGACTTCCCTGTCAATGTAGACTGGATACCTATATATAGATCCTATTTGATACTCATATGCCACTTTTCCTAGAATATTGGCTTTCATGGGAGGTGGGATATTTGCCTCAAGCTAAAGATTATACCCAGTGGGGATATTTCCCCTATGTATCTACTCATTGAATTGTTAGAGTATTTTTATTTCACTCTCATATTATAACAATAGTACCTCAATGGAAGGTACTTTTCTGTTCTGGGCATTGGTTGGGATGTAGCTCTAACATTTCCTTTTTCATTGGTAGTGTTTTTTTAAGGAGGTGGTAGTTTTTTATTTAGAGGTTCCATATTTTTTATCCTTCTCTGGTTTAGGGTGCCTAAAGCCTCAATTTTTACATCTAGATTTCTCTCCTCTAAGTGTAGATTTTGGTGTTTCAACCCTCTTAATTTTCAAATTTATCCACAAATTCTACCATAATGATATTGATGACATTTATAGAGGAATATTAGGCCATGGTGGTTGGGATATTACTTTCGATGCAATAGGTTGATTCTACGATCCTTTTATTGGGACAATTCTTCAAAACCTTGGCCAAATTTTCCCATTTTATCTTTCAACCCTTTTGGAGTCTAATTTTCATTGTCATAAGTTACTTATATCTTGATCTATGAGTATTGGTCGTTAGGTAGTTTCTGGTCATGATTATCAAACATGACCCAAATAGTATATTTTTTATTATGGTGGGAGGAATAGATGGTGTGTCAACTGTTGATCTTTCCCTCCCAACCCCAAAAATTAATGATTCCTTTTGTGCTAATTATGATGATGAAAATTCCCCCAATACTAAGCATTGGGGGTTATTTTGGGCTGCAATTTGCATTGATTGGTCATGATATTGAGGATCCAATGACTCCAATTAGGGATTTGATTACTCCTGGGATAGACATGAATATATAAATTCACCCATCCTTGCAGGATGGGGGTATTCTAGAATCACCTATGATTCCTTCAGAAACCTCTCATGTGATAATTAACCTGAAGATGGTGATTGAGATATAAATTCCCCCATCCAGTTAGGCTGGGGTTTTTTACAACTATTGAAGATATGTCATGAATCCTATTTGGAATTAGAGATCTGAGAGGTGGAGGTAGTGGTAGATATTCCCCCTATCCTGGTGAGATAGGTCGACTCCTTAATGTATTCTTCAATAGCTACTATTGTGGCTCATTTGATGCGGAAAATCTATTATCATTTAGGATTTGGGTGTGAAGACAGCTTATAATGAGAACCATTATTTATTGAATGTTTTCCATATAATTCCAACTTTAGTCTTCGTGACTAAGATGCATTCCCATTGATTAGAGGGGCTAAGTTTGATGTATTTTTGGATATCCACTCCTTCCTTTTATGTGGTATGGGAATTGTTAAAGTGGTAGAATTCGGTTGTAGTGACCAACTAGATCTATTGTTACCTGGTACCCTGATTTTGAAAGAGGCTATAACATTACATGATGATGAATCTGATGGGATGTAATGGTCTATGGGTACGAAAAATTGTAACACTCTATACTTTCCCAATACTCAAATTCATATTTATGACATGGATTTGGAGATTAGGTATTGAAGGGTCGTGATTAAATAGAGGCATGAATGTTACAGATTTGGGTTGTCCTTTTCATGTTTTAGATCCTAGACCATGGAGATAACATTCATGTCTAGATGAAAAATGAGTACCTTAATTTTATGAAGATGAAACTATTATCCTGGATAAGGGAGATGTTTGTCCTTTAATTTTTGATGAGTAGGACACACATTTGGGTGTAGATAAGGCATGTACTCCTTTTATAGATCATCTGGGACCTCGTAGTTATATGTAGAGAGGGGTCAAAACATGATGGGGGGTTTGGAAAACTTTCTCCATATGACAATGTCTTCCTTCTCTTCATCACACTTTCACTCCTCCATCTGGTTAGACCATAGATGATGGTTCTGATGGTCAGCTGCTGATAGGAGTGTGGAGTGCTGCTGGAAGTTGATGGGGAACCATATAAAATTGACCCTGATGTTTTGATAACATCTCTATATAAATGTGTCATAGTTTGGGACACCCCTCTATATGAAGGTGTTTATGAAAGGGGATGATTTCCTTGTTCATTGGAGATATCTCCGTGGGGAGTTTGACCATGGTGGATGTGAGGAGTAGAGTCCATGTGATCCTTCTCCACACTACCATGAATAAGACTATGATGGTAATGAGGGAATTATACTTTGATTGAAGAGTTTATGAACCTTTGTGGTGATTGGAATGTGTCTCAAATGGACTCAAGGACATTAGCACTAAGAATATTGGGAATATGGCCCTTTCTCTGTGTCATGGTCAGAATATATTGACCATCCTTTTGAAATTGTGGGGGGATATGAGCCTGCTGTATTACGGTTTCTAGAAATTATGTATAACTGTTTGATGTGGTTGGAATAATCACCTAATACTGAGAAGATATTAGAATATTATAATGAGTTGACTCATTATTAAAAGGAATATGAGCCTATCCTAAGGCATGTTCTATTCTAACATGGAGAGCCTCAGTCAAGACGGGAGTATGAGCTCAATCCTGATCCTTTTGGATATGTCTCCAGAATTTCATGGAAAGTATGTGAGGATCTACCGAGGCATGTGCCACTCTCACTGAGTGAGCCCCGATTGGAACAAGAATATAACCCAAGTGTTAATATGAATTCCCCATCAAAATATACTGACAAAACTCTATAATGGGAGAAGGTATATGAGCCTCCTCATGTATTTCTTCCTAATGGTGTTGTTATAGTTGTTCATTGGTGAAAGTGGGAATATGTGTTTGGCTTCAGTGATTTGCTAGAAAATGCCAGGAAACTTCGCTGACAAGAATATGAGCCTATCATGAGGCTTGTTCCATTCTAACATGGTCAGCCCCATCCAGAGCGGGGATATATGCATGATCCTGGGCCTTTGGAATATGTTGATGGGCTTATTCGATAGTAATATGAGAATGTATCGAGGCTTGTGCCCCTCTCACATGGTGAGCCCAGCTTGAATGGGGATATGAGCTTGATCCTGGGCCTCTGGAGTATGCCTATGTAATTCTTTTATAGGAATGTTCCCTTGTCCTAAGGCATGCATCACTCTCACCTAGTGATCCATAGTTGAAAAAAGAATATGATCTCAGTCCAGCAACTCCTCCTTTATTAAAATATGCTGATAATCCTCCAAGGATAGAGTAAGAATATTCTCTTTCTCTAGCATAAATTTTTTTCATTATTATTAGAGTGTTGAGTTTACCTAACCGTAGGGATAGGAATATGATCATGTCCCTTCATCTACACCAGTGCCAGAATATTCCAGTAGATTTCATCAGTTGTTTCTAAAATATATTTTCATTTTATCAATGTGTGTGTAGGGATATAAGCCTAATGTTTTTTCATCACTATTATATACTAAAATATGTCTTCTCTTGAAGCACATATATGCACCCACTTATATCCTCCTTTTGAAAGTAGAATAATTCAATGGTCTTCATGCATAGGGGTTGGGATATGCACCCCCACCCCCCCCACCATGCCTGTTGCGGGAATATTCCCAAATACTTGTTCCGAGTGAGCAAGAATATGAGCATGCTCGCTGCTTACTGCTGGAATATACTGGAAGACATTGTAAATGGGAGTGGGGATATGAGTCCCCTATTGGGCATCCAGAACATTATTTTCATGATGTTTCTTCCTTTCTCTCTATTCATGGGCATCAGAGGTCACAGTGTGTTGGGTGGTACCCTTAGCAGGTGACTAGAGAGTACCAGTGGGATGGTGTTGGCGATGGTAGTTGACAGGTTCCCTCCTTGGTGGCACTTGTACCGAAAGGGAGATGTATTTAGCTTCTTGGTTCACCATTAGAAAATAATAAAGGTGGAAGTTGTCATGATTAAGTGATAATCTCGTAAAGCAGTTGGTTGTAATGATAAGGGATGTTGTCTTAGTAGGAGTCTTCCCTTGGAGATGCAGACTCACTAGTTTCTATGCTCGTAGAACCTCATGGGAAGATTATATAGTTAGTATTGTACTACATCAGTGGTACTCCCAAAAAATTATGCTCACCACCTAATATTAGGGCTTTCAAGGAGGTGATACTATTTTTTGACCTGTGGGATTGCAGCCAATGGTGAATTACTGGAGTGATCGCTGGATAATGATGACATTGTCTCTAATCAGGTTGTTGAGAGCAGTATCTACAGTTACGCAGCTGAAAAATAATAAGGTTATTGATTATTTCAATATCATAGGCCTAATATTCTCAATCTGATATGCATGTTTAACACAATTTTTCTTTTATTCCCTATTCGTAAATTCTGCTCGCTTGGACTTATCGAAGAAATAGTGGACTTATATTGTGAGAACCGCATTTTCAGAGAAACATCTATAAGGTCATGCTGGTTTTACTAATTTATTTGTATAGGGTATGTATAAAAAACTGGTCTAATGCATGATTATTCTATCATTTGATAGATTCATGTCGACCATTCCTTTTTTTCATATAGTGTGAAAACATAATGTCTTGATAGATAAGAACCAAATCTCTTTTTATTTTAGAGATTGACATTGGGTTCACCATATTTGTTTCATCGGGAAAAGGGATGGGGTGGAATGTGGTCCACCTGGTGGTATGATTAGAAGGGGTTTAAGGACTTTCCTGATTGCTGGCATCAGGTTTACCATCTAACGAATATTGCTTAAAAAATCCCAATGGTTCTCCCATCTGTAACTGGGTACGAACCTAGTTTCCAAAGGTATGTGGATACATGAATTTTCAGGCCTGATGGTAATTAGGGACTCGCATTGGTCAAGACGATGAGATGTCGGGTGGCTCACATGAACTTCATGAGGATTAGAGAACATGTTTTTGTTTAATTATTCCACCATTAGTCTTTGTTCTATCCCTTATATTGTAAATACCTTAGATTTATTCGGTGTCAATTTATTTCAATTCTCTCACGATCTATCTTATATGTGGGATGTTATTCACATGTCTTACCAGAATTCCTTCATGTGATCTATAAATAATCACATGAAGCGCTTTAAGCATGGTTCATGATCACTCTGGTAGTTCGCTGGTATATTACCTGACAGAAGAATTGTTTTTCGTGAGATCATTCACTTCGATAAACCCACTCTAGCACCAATGAAAAGTTATTAGAGTTATTCCTCTTGGTTTGGATGGGTAGCGGTGAATTTATCATGTTGGTATGGAGTATTTATATCACCACCCTGATAATTATCTAGTTTTCATGGCACTTATCACGCGAGTCTAGGATGGAGTCGGCGAAGGACTTTGGAGTTATACATCTTCATGAGTCTCCGTCATGGATCACTTGAAGGAAATCACCTTATTTTTCATTGACTAAAATCCCCTTTCTTAAACACATCCTTTATTGTATTATTTCCAATTAATTGGGACTTGTTGACTCATGCATACATGTTGAAGGACTTCCATGTAGTCACCCTAATATGTCCAAGGGACTTGGTGAGATAAAAGTGTTTGCTGAAAGGAATTCTTGAGATGCTAAAATACTTTTTTGGGTACATTTTGTGAATCAAGGATGGCTGGTTGAGGAACATCAAGGGATTTTGTCCACATTTTTGGGAGTCTTGAGAAGCCATACTGTTGACAGCCTTAGCAAGTCACAAGAATTTTATTACCGTGAGAGGCTCCCTCCTCCTACCCATTTTATTTCTTTTTTTATTTTAAAAATGTTAGGGTATTCCAAAGGATTCATGAGTATTGTCACAGAAAAATATCTTATATCTTGTTGATGTGTTTCATGAACAACAAATCTCTTATAGGGATGCATGGGAATTTCATTAGAAAATTAATCTATTTTTCCTTTGGGGTCCAAAGGGGGAGTTCATAGTTGTCTTTACATACCCAAGGCCTTTCACATGATGAGAATGACGTGCTAAAGGGACTTCATGAGATGAGGTGGTCAAGTCACCAGGGGCCTGTGGTGTCTTGCATATTTCTAGGGGTGTATTGCATGACATTCAGCGACCACAAGTGTCTCCCACCTCCTCCCCTTTATTTCCTTTATTTTATTCTACAATGGTCTGGGGGTCTCGTGAGTTTGCTTGGATGTCATAAAGGAAATTCACCCTTCCCATTGGTGATGTGTCACATGATATTTATGACTGGTAAAGGCCTCTGCCTTATATAAATTTTCCACCCATTTTCAAATGATTTTTGAATTTATTATCAGGCACTATCCAATAACAAACTACATGGAATTTGGGAGATTTATCCAGCTTCCACCACACATACACTAGTTATCCATAAACCTTCATAAGAGTATTAGGACATGTAAAAAGGGACTTTGTTATTATAGTTTACTCACTACACATAGTTTTTTCGTGTGACCATATGATGGTTATGCTATCACAAATCTCTTAGTGGATTTCACAATCCTTGAGCTTCATCCACCTTCTCCTTCCATTACCTCTACGGGGAAAATAAAACCCATATCCATGTATTTCTTCCTTTTTGAGTTTTATGATGTTCATTTGGTAGGCATCAACATACATGTCATTCATAATGATGATTATGGCCATAAATTATTTTTTTTCATTAAAATTATTATATATATATATAATCATGTGCATTTAATAAATTGTTCCTTTATGAGAACTACTTCTAAAATTGATTTTATGAGTTTATGAATGAAATTTTAATATATGGTTATTAATTAAAATTCCTTAAATTTATGTAATGTCTAATGGTGATGAGATTTGGTTGCTCCAAAATCTATCATATGTCTTCTTATGAAGGTATTTATATATAAATGTATGAAAATATATTTACATGTTTTTAAAGAAAAAAATCCAGTGAAAAATGTATATATATGTAAGAAAATATTAAAAAAATTATAAAATTAGGAACTTGATCTTTGTAAACATGATAGTTAAGTGGGGAATGAACCCATCCCTTAAGAAATTAGGTAGGCCTAGACAACCTTCAATGTTTCAATGGGACCCATGGTTTTTTTCAAAATCTTGAATAATGCTTTTTTGAAAAATAACTAGATTATTTTAGAATAAAAATTATTATAGTAATTTTAAAGGTATTTTTCAAAAGGTATATTAAAATTGTATTTTTTAAAATGTTTTCATTGGCCTTTTAGAAATCTCTTTCTGGGAAATTATTCTAACCCAATGTTTTTATAAAATGTTAATAGGATCATTTAGAAGTCTTATGCAGTTTAACTATGATAAGGAGTTAGCACATGATAAGCTGATTAGATATTTAATTATATTTTTTTATTACTCTGAAATTAGGTAAGGATTATATACTCCTCCAAATACTATACCGAAAAAGGTTTAGGTGTGTAAAATTTTCTACGTATTTTTCAGTTGTCTTTTATAAAAAAAAATTAACTGCAATTTTAGTACTGAATATGGAAGTGTAGGTTCAAGGAATTATAGTTGGAATCAAAGAAATGGTCTATACAACATTGGAGATTATTCATTGTGGTTTGAGGAAAAATATATGAGTTATAACTTTATTTTTCACCTCTAGGTAGATAAATACCATTTAGAATATAACATCTCAGTTTTTTCTTAATTCTCAAGATGGAAATTCTAAATTTTCTTATGTCTGATGAACAAATTTTGATGGAGAAATTATTTTAAGGTGGGGAGGATGTAACATACAATAAATTTTAAAACATTAAATAAGTGTTGAATAAATTAATTGTTTTATAATTTAAATAAACTATGATATGAATAATATTTTAAAAACTAATTGTTTAGTTAAAACAAATTTTGATTAAGTATAATTTTTTAAATAATATATTAAAGATTGGAAATAATATTACTTAATATCAATAATTATTTTATAAAAATTTTATTTTTTTAAAATATTATAATAAATTATTAATTTCAAAAAATAAGATTTTATTTTAAATTAATATTCTAAATTATAAACAAATTTTTTCAGAGTATTATAATATAAATATATTTAATTGATAATTTTTAAAAATAAAATATATGTTTTGAATATATAAATATTTTTAAAATAAAAAAAAATCAACTATTGAAGAATTACATTTTAAAATGGAATATACATATGTAATGAAATGTAAATATTTATCATTATTTAGAAAAACAAAATTTAATAAATATTTTCTTATAACAATAAAAATTACAATTTATTTTAATTATCAATGGTAATGATAATAATAATTAAAATAATTAAGGGTAAAACATATTTTTTTTAAGAGAAAATTATTATTTTCAGTAATATATTTTATATATGATATTGTAATGATTTTAAATTTTCCTATAAAAATTTGAATTATGAAAATTTTTAAACTCTTATTATAAAAATAAAGGTAATATAATATAAAATATTTGAAGTAAAGAAATTCATTGATAGTTATTATTAAAAATAGAAATATAAATTATATTAGAAAAATTAGATGAAAATTAAATTAAATAATAGATAGGGAAAATGAGATCATGAAATTAAAATTAGGGGAAGGTATTTGGGGGTTCATTTTTCAGAGGAATCAAGCGGAGACTAGGTCGAGAAATGTAACACCCCGAGATTTTATGAAAAATATTCTTTTTAATTTCATTAATGTCTTGTGTTGTACGCTACACCAAAAGGAGCTTCCACAACACGCATCCTTGACTTTCCTTTCATTACACACAAGCGTGACCTTCCGCGATAACGTGTGTTGTACGCAATACGGAGTTTCGCTAAACAATGATATGCTATTAAAATATTATTAAAACTAGCCGTTATGAATAGTAATAACCAGTTTTTGAAATTCTGTAAATTTTATTTTTCAAAATGGACTTCATTTTTGGATTCGGAATATCGGAATTAGCTTAGGGTGATATTTTGGTACTTTTCGGATAACTTTCATATTCTGATGAATAGTGAAAAATACTAAATTTTAATTAAAAACAACTTTTTTAATCAAAATAATTAATAGTGATAAATTATTAATTTGAGTGGTTTTAAAGTATATTTAGAATATATTTTTACAATTTAATACAATGTTGGTCATTGGATGTAATTTCAAATTTAAACCAGATATAAACAAGTGTCAATCTTTTGATAGTTATTATCTCTTAAAAACACGCTATTTGTTTTGACGACGGTAATTAATTTTTAAATTAATTAATGTAACTGATATGTTTTGAATTTGGTAAAATGACATCATTTTTGAATTCATAATATCAAATATAGCTTAGGCCTAATTTTTTGTATTTTTCTGGAAACTTTCATTTTTTTGATGAATAGTGAAACCACTAAGTTGTAGTTAAAAAAACTGAATTTTTCATAAAACTTAATTTTACCGCTTCTGTGAGTGGAATTTAGAAAATCCTAGAGACACGGTTAATATCAAGGACTAAAATGTGGTTCAATGAGATGAAAATAATTTTTGGTGAATAGTAACTTTTTACTTTTTTTACTACGGTTAAATGTAAATATGGTAATTAAGGGTAAAAATGATATTATTATTACCCTAACACATGTCCTAATTCTATTGGATAAGTTTAATTCGACCAAAAACAACCTTAGGAATAAAATATGACCATTTAAGCCCACTTGGATTAGATTAGGACATTTATTATTAATTTATTTAAAGAAGGGTTAAAATAGTTAAAATCAAAGTTTAATAAGTAAATCATTTTTAATATAGGGTTATAAATAAGATAAATTCGACTATAAATATTCATTAGAAAGCGAAAAATATTTCCTACATAATGATATTTTATTTGTAATTTTTAGACATTAAATAATTTAATTTATTTATGACACAACGATGATGCAGTAATTATCTTATTAATGAAATATTGACATAAATTATGTTATAAATACCCAAGTAAATGTAATTTGAGACTTTTTATGAATTAAACTAATTTTCTAGGTTAATATTACATGTTATTATTGATTAGATTTGTTTTAACTAATCATTCTGTTATGATTTTCACAAAAATCAATTACTAAATAGTGTCAAAATTGACATAAAATAGTTTTTTAAACAAATATTATATTATTAATTGTTATTTTATTCCTAAAAATCTAAGTTTCGGCCAAATGACTTAGATAAGGTTATATATATTAATAATAAACATCTTGGGGTTCGTTTGGCTTGATAGAGAATGTTTATTAACCTTATAGTTTAAGAAAACAAGAAGACACGGTAAAAGTTAAATTATCTAACTTAAAGTTAAATCTAAATGATAAGGTTAAAATTGATACCTAAACTTGTCTAAATTCTATTGTATGAGAGTATTTCTACCTATACCCACCTTATCTTCAAAATATATCAATTTGGAGCTATTAAAACCCGAATTGGACTTTATAATAAAATAATATTTTTAGTTATTCCAAAGGTGCCCCTCTCCTCCCTTATAAAAGGGCACCTCCTCCCTCTCTTCCTCACACCACTTTGAGCCTTCCATCTCGGCCAACCCCTACCAATTTCTTCTCTCCACTTCCCTAGAGACATCCTAGAGGTCCTGGTCTTCTTCAAAGACCAATTTTAGTGCCCTAAGAGGAGATATTAAATAGGCGCTTCAAAGAAGAGGTAATATCCGTTACCGATTCTTTCACCTTCATTTCTTCTTCCACTTCTTCATCTTAGGTTGTTTCATTATTAAGTAATAACATAAGTATCAGTCATATACTGATATGTTATTATAATTATGAAACAACCCTATTTCACCATCTATCCATCCTATGGAAAACGAAATCACCGCGCGTGCGTACGTACGGAATACCGTCTCCACGCCGTGGTGTAATCTATTTTCCACCACCACCTTACTTGGATGGGTATAATAGTGTAAATAATGACTATATATGATTATTGTAAAGTGATATTGATTCTGAAATAGTATATATATACTCCAATACAATTCCACAATCATGGGAACGATATCATCGCTCGTGCGTACGTACGGAATACCGTCTCCGTGATGTGATGCGACTCGTTCTACATGATCTTCATTTCATAATGATTATATAAATTAATTTAATGAATTAATATGATATATATTACCCTAATACCATTCTGGAAATGAGGTATCTATAACCTAAAAAGAAAAATAAGAATTTATTCGACAAAACACGCATAAGAACAAAAAGTAATAAACACCTGAATAACAAGTAATAATGAAATATTACTAATAAGAAGCTAAGAATATGACCATATATGATATCATAAAAATAATTATGATTCTGGAATAAGTCAATAACATTATTTAAATCATTATACAGTAGGTTTGGACACTTACGAAGAAAATCGGACCTAAGGTAAGGGAAATATCACAATCTCATTTTTATCCGAGATTGTTTATACTTTGGCATTTACTGGGGTGTATTTTATCATCCACATCCTTGTTTCCTCAATATGTAATATTATTTCTATTCACCTACAATTTTTTAAATCCTATGTTACCCTTCGTTGAGTTTGTAGTAAAAGATATGAAAGGAATCTTTTGTCGTTTTTTGTACGAGGTACTTTTTTGACTTTTCTGAAAAAAGTACGAGAAGAATGTTTTTTTAACTTATACGACATGAATGGATTTTTAAAACATTATTTCCAAGAAGCTTCCTTCACAAGTTTTCAAGTTTATTTTTAATCAACTTCTTTTAGTTTAGAATTTTATGACATGCTAAGAAAGGAAAAGTGTTTTTGAAGTAGAAAGGATATTTCCTTCAAGAATGGATTTCAAGTGTTTTATCAAAATTATTTTCCATCTAAGATAATAAAGGGTTATGTTTCTATCCTTATTATTAAATTGATTTGATTATGTTGTGCTGGAATTATTTTTAGGATTTCCTTTATCTTATATTAATTGTTTTATGATGTCCTGATGTTTAAGATTCCCTTTTTTATTACATGGGTTAAGCTATGATGTATGATTTATGATTTTGTAGCACACATAAGAATGGTATCATTATGATATGGGTGGGACCTATATCTCCCTCCAATGAATTGGGTAAATATATTATATATCATGAGATAGACATGACTGGAACGGTATGTTATACCGGTTCAGTGAAACAGGACTGAAACGAGGAGTGAACTCGGTTCAGAAAGGGACTTTGTCCACTAAGATAGTCTTGGCAATGAGTCTTGACTAATAATAAATGATTATCTATGATTATGTGTGTATTCCAAAAAGTTTCATGTTTTAGGTTATGATTATTGGGATTACATTTCACTACTATGATTTATCCCATGTTATGAAATTATGATCTCTTTTGCAGGTTAAGATTTCCAAAAGATATGTTCTTATGAATATGATGTGATTGATATTTCTTTTGTTTACCCTTACTGAGAATTTGAGCTCACCATTTTATGTTTTCCTTTCCCCAGGATATAAAGAAAGGATTTAGGTTAAAAAAAGAAGATCTTTATGGGAGATGTTGAAGATCTTTCACCACGATTAGAAGATTATATTCCGAGTTTCCAAAGACACTAAACTATTACGGTCCGTGTGTGTGTGTTTTTGTTATGTACTAAGTATTCCGCAAAAGTAATGTAATGTCTATGTATATTAAGCTTCGGGTCTCTACAGTTGGTATCAAAGGAAAAGTTTAGTCAACCTTTGGAAAGTAGGATGCGAAAACATTAGTGAGATCCCTAGAGATATTTCTAAGGTATGTCTAGGGATGTCCCTAAGGATAAGTATACGTATAGGATATAGTCCTAGAACTATGGTAATGATATTAGATTAAACCAAAGATGTTAGATATTGAAGTTACACCCCCTTTATTATGATTTTTGCCTCTCACACTATTCTTTTTGGGTTTTAGAAAATGGTTGGAAACAAGATGATTCACGATAATGGAGGATATGATGGACAATGGAATGATATTATTCATGAGCAACCAAATGAAATGGGATTTAGAGGTCCAAACATCATTATTATGCTGAATCAACAATCTCATAATATGATCAATAAAGTAAAATTTGGTAAGTTTCCTGACTCGGCTAATAAGAGAAAGATGGAGTTTCATGATGATCATAGAGGAAAGAAAGTTCAATTTCCCCTATGTAAATCATGTGGGAAGAGGCATCAAGGAGAATGTTTCAAAGGAACTAGAAGATGCTTTGGGTGTGGAAAAGAAGGACACAAAGCCAGTAAGTGAAAAAGAAAAGGTTCAGTTAACACCAGGGATGAGGATAATGGTATTGCTACGACATCAACAATGGTTAAATGTTTTAAATGTGGAATGTACGAGCATTATGCAAACCAATGCCCTAAGGGAAAGTCTCATGAAGAGAATCAGTATGGTCGTATGGGTAGTATTTATGTTGATGATGATGAAGAGACTACAAATGATATGTGAGATGAAAGAATTGTTGAAGCTCGGTCAATGGTTTAAGAATGTAGTGGAATGATTACATGTTTATCAAGTGTAATGTTGTATAAGTAGTCTCATGGTACTATGGAATAAAGATACATCTAAGTATTGTTACACTATTTCCTTTCCTTAAGCTTTGAAAGTATCTGATGAATGGTACCAGTATTTTTTGAAAGTAGATGATATGCGCATAATGAAGGGATAAGGAGAAAATTAAATGTTTGATAGTATTCATGAGCTCATGACTGATATAAGGAGAAGATTATATCATGGTTTGAGTATATAGAATTTTTGGATTTTGGTATGTAGAAAGAGTTAACTTTTGACAGCATTCATGTTTTCACTAAGGTTTAATGGGTATTCATTTTTCAATAGAATACATGATTACGGTATTCACATGATTGGAATGTGACCAACAAGATAATGGGGGCTAAATGATGGTTGGTTGATGACATTTCAAGTAATCATTTTCTTTATACTATGAGCTTTGACCGAAGTATTTTAGATAAGCCTAAAGATTGGAATGGATTATGTTGGACATAAGTTAGGATAGAAATTTTTTTCGATATTATTGATTGGATGTTATAGTATTATAGCTTTAGAAAAAGGACAACCTGCAGGATGGGCGACAGCCCATCCAGTCGGACAAGGCTGTGGGAATCGAACCCACAAACGAAGTGCGATTGGCCTTTATCGCCTACCACTGGCCTACAGGAAGTCCTTGTTTATTAGAAACTAGTTTTATTTTATTACGCGGTATGATATATGAAGTATAAGATCATTTTTGGAATCGTATACGATTAACTTCACCATAGATGGTCTTATATATTTTTGATAACTTTTATAACCTTTTGTTTGAGACAGATGGAATGACCCATAATTCTATCACATGATCTGCTAAAACTTCACGAATGACAAATCCAACTTCATTTCTTTAAGAGATGAAGTGGAAATTGTCCAAAGAATGACCAACGGTGACACAGTACCAAAATCACGAAAGTATTTCTTCTAATTCCAATTTCATCAACTTTAGGGAAATGATCTTGAAAACCAAAAATGTTGTCCTAGTGCTCTTATATCTGATGAATTAGATGGTACCTTAGATCGTCACAAATTTATGTCTTTGTGATTGCTGGCTTTTCCATATCCATGTTCTCTACCACTCTCCATCAGAACATGGGGGTTAGATTTCTCTTTTATATCCATATTATCACCTATGTGGAAACCCAGTGATTAGTTTATTTGGGTAACCATTACATTTCATACTTTTTTTTTTAAAAAATGGTTTTGGTATTCCTTTTTACGATGTGGGTTTCTATTAAAGAAACTTTCAAGTAGTAAACCATTTATAACCCCGACGAATTTCGAGGGCGAAATTCATTTTAAGGGGGGTAGAATGTAACACCCCGAGATTTTATGAAAAATATTCTTTTTAATTTAATTAATGTCTTGTGTTGTTCGCTACACCAAAAGGATCTTTCACAATATTCAACCTTGACTTGCCTTTCATTACACGCAAGCGCGACCTTCCGCGATAGCGTGTGTTGTACGCAAGACGGAGATTCGTTAAACAATGATATGCTATTAAAATATTATTAAAACTAGCTGTTATGAATAGTAATAACCACTTTTTGAAATTTTGTAAATTTTATTTTTCAAAATGGACTTCATTTTTGGATTTGGAATATCAAAATTAGCTTAGGGTGAAATTTTGGTACTTTTCGGATAACTTTCATATTCTAATGAATAGTGAAAATTACTAAATTTTAATTTAAAACAACTTTTTTTAATCAAAATAATTAATAGTGATAAATTATTAATTTGAGTGGTTTTAAAGTATATTTATAATATATTTTTACAATTTAATACAATTTTGGTCATTGGATGTAATTTCACATTTAAACCAGACATAAACAAGTGTCAATCTTTTGATAGTTATTATCTCTTAAAAAAACGCTATTTGTTTTGACGACGGGAATTAATTTTTAAATTAATTTATGTAACTGATATGTTTTGAATTTGGTAAAATAGACATCATTTTTGAATTCATAATATCAAATATATCTTAGGCCTAATTTTTTGTATTTTTCTGGAAACATTCATTTTTTGATGAATAGTGAAACCACTAAGTGGTAGTTAAAAAAACTGAATTTTTCATAAAACTTAATTTTACCGCTTCTGTGAGTGGAATTTCGAAAATCCGAGAGGCACGGTTAATATCAAGGACTAAAATGTGGTTCAATGAGATGAAAATAATTTTTGGTGAATAGTAACTTTTTACTTTTTTTTACCACGGTTAAAAGTAAATAGGGTAATTAGGGGTAAAAATGATATTATTATTACCCTAACACATGTCCTAATTCTATTGGATAAGTTTAATTCGACCAAAAACAACATTAGGAATAAAATATGACCATTTAAGCCCACTTGGATTAGATTAGGACATTTATTATTAATTTATTTAAAGAAGGGTTAAAATAGTTAAAATCAAAGTCTAATAAGTAGATCATTTTTAATATAAGGTTATACATAAGATAAATTAGACTATAAATATTCATTAGAAATCTAAAAAAATTTCCTACATAATGATATTTTATTTGTAATTTTTAGCCATTAAATAATTTAATTTATTTATGACACAACGATGATGCAGTAATTATCTTATTAATGAAATATTGACATAAATGATGTTATAAATACCCCAATAAATGTAATTTGAGATTTTTTATGAATTCCACTAATTTTATAGGTTAATATGACATGTTAGTATTTATTATCTTTGTTCTAACTAATCATTCTGTTATGATTTTCACAAAAATCAATTACTAAATAGTGTCAAAATTGACATAAAATAGTTTTTTAAACAAATATTATATTATTAATTGTTATTTTATTCCTAAAAATCTAAGGTTTGGCCAAAAGACTTAGATAAGGTTATATATATTAATAAAAAAAAACTTGGGGTTCGTTTGGCTTGATATAGTATGTTTATTAACCTTATAGTGTAAGAAAACAATAAGACACGGTAAAAGTTAAATTATCTAACTTAAAGTTAAATCTAAATGATAAGGTTAAAAGTAAAACCTAAACTTGTCTAAATTCTATTGGATGAGAGGATTTAGACCTATACCTACCGTAGCTTCGAAATATATCAATTTGGAGCTATTAAAAACCGAATTTGACTTTATAATAAAATAATATTTTTTGTTATTCCAAAGGTGCCTCTCTCCTCCCTTATAAAAGGGCACCTCCTCCCTCTCTTCCTCACACCACTTTGAGCCTTCAAGCTCAGCCAACCCCTGAAAATTTCTTATCTCCACTTCCCTAGAGAAATCCTAGAGGTCCTGGTCTTCTTAAAAGACCAATTTTAGTGCCCTAAGAGGAGATATCAAAGAGGCGCTTCAAAGAAGAGGTAATGTCCGTTACCGATTCTTTCACCTTCATTTCTTCTTCCACTTCTTCTTCTTAGGTTGTTTCATTATTAAGTAATAACATAAGTATCACTAATATACTGATATGTTATTATAAGTATGAAACAACGCTATTTCACCATCTATCCATCCTACGGAAAACGAAATCACTGCGCGTGCGTACGTACGGAATACCGTCTCCATGCCGTGGTGTAATCTATTTTCCACCACCACCTTACTTGGATGGGTATAATGGTGTAAATAATTACTATATATGATTATTTTAAAGTGATATTGATTCTGAAATATTATATATATACTCCAATACAATTCCACAATCATGGGAACGATATCATCGCTCGTGCGTACGTACGGAATACCGTCTCCACGATGTGATGCGACTCGTTCTACATGATCTTCATTGCATAATGATTATATAAATGAATTTAATGAATTAATATGATATATATTACCCTAATACCATTCTGGAAATGAGGTATCTATAACCTAAAAATAAAAATAAGAATTTATTCGACAAAACACGCATAAGAATAAAAAGTAATAAACACCCGAATAACAAGTAATAATGAAATATTACAAATCAGAAGCTAAGAATATGACCATATATGATATCATAAAAATAAGTATGATTCTGGAATAAGTCAGTAACATTATTTATATAATTATACATGAGGTTCGGACACTTACGAAGAAAATCAGACCTAAGGTAAGAGAAATATCACAATCTCATTTTTATCCGAGATTGTTTATACTTTGGCATTTACTGGGGTGTATTTTATCATCCACATCCATGTTTCCTCAATATGTAATATTATTTCTATTCACCTATAATTTTTTAAATCCAATTTTACCCTTCGCTGAGTTTTTAGTATAAGATATGAAAGGAATCTTTTGTCGTTTTTCGTACGAGGTACTTTTTTGACTTTTTCGACAAAAGTACGAGAAGAATGTTTTTTTAACTTATACGGAATGAATGGATTTTTAAAACATTATTTCCAAGAAGCTTCCTTAACAAGTTTTCATGTTTATTTTTAATCAACTTCTTTTAGTTTAGAATTTTATGACATGTTAAGAAATGAAAAGTGTTTTTGAAGTAGAAAGGATATTTTCCTCAAGAATGGAGTTCAAGTGTTTTATCAAAATTATTTTCCATCTAAGATAATAAAGGGTTCTGTTTCTATCTCTATTATTACATTGATTTGATTATGTTGCGATGGAATTATTTTTATGAATTCCATTATCTTATATGAATTGTTTTATGATGTCTCGATGTTTAAGATTCCCTTTTTTATTACATGGGTTATGCTATGATGTATGATTTATGATTTTGTGGCACACATAAGAATGGTATCATTATGAGATGGGTGGGACATATATCTCCCTCCAATGCATTGGCTAAAGATTTTATATCTCATGAGATAGACATGACTGGAACGGTAGTTTATACCGGTTCAGTGAAACAGGACTGAAACGAGGAGTGAACTCGGTTCAGAAAGGGACTTTGTCCACTAAGATAGTCTTGGAAATGAGTCTTTACTAATAAGAAATGATTCTCTATGATTATGTTTGTATGCCACAAAGTTTCATGTTTTAGGTTATGATTATTGGGATTACATTTCACTACTATGATTTATCCCATGTTATGAAATTATGATCTCTTTTGCAGGTTAATATTTCCAAAAGATATGTTCTTATGAATTTGATGTGATTGATATTTCTTTTGTTTACTCTTACTGAGCATTTGAGCTCACCCTTTTATGTTTTCTTTTCCCCATGATATAAAGAAGGGATTTAGGTTAAAAAAAAGAAGATCTTTATGGGAGATGTTGAAGATCTTTCACCACGATTAAAAGATTATATTCCGAGTTTCCAAAGACACTAAACTATTACGGTCCTTGTGTGTGTGTTTTTGTTATATACTAAGTATTCCGCAAAAGTAATGTAATGTCTATGTATGTTAAGCTTCGGGTCTCTACAAGAAACACCTTTGAGAGGGAGTAGACCTTGGTCAAGGGATTAAATATTCAACTGTGAAGAGAGGGTAGCGTGATGAGGGGTTTGAACTTGGTTGAGGAATATTCAACCACTAGGCATGGATTTGAATGTAGATAGGGTAGAGAAAAGGGCTCATAATGGGTTTTATTTATCGTAGAGAAAAATCCAAGAAAATTGACTAATAAAAGTGGTTCAAGTTTCGGTCACATAAGAGTGTGAGATATTTTTTGTCTTCATCCTCTTGTATTCAATTTAAAGATCTATATGAGGTACGTGTTTTGTCTATTTTTTTAGGTGTCCAAATATATTTTGAGTTAACTGTGATGTTCATCATTTTATTTTATTTTCTTCATTGATATCTATCTTCTATTTATCATTTACCAATGTAATTTTTGTGGTATTATTTGAATTTTTTTGAGATTGGACTATGAATAGAAGGTAAGTGGTTTTTCTATAAAGATATAATGTTATCCAAATAAGTATATATATTTTTTACATATTCTCGAATGCTTTGGACTATTTATTTTGGAGTAACCTTGTTTTGTTCTATTTTTTCAACGTTATGAATCTTTGTTTATCTAAGATAATGTGATTATATATATATATATATATATATATATATATTCCCAATCTATATTTATGTTTTCTTTGCAAGACATAAAAATTTGAGAATACTGTATTGGTTATGGATCTTGTTTTTTTATAATTGCTAAAACTATAAGTCTTCTTATAAAAGTTGTAAAATAAAATATGTTTTATTTCACTATATAATACTCGAGAACAATGACTATATATGCATATATCCAACCTATATTCATTCAATCAAAAAAAATTTATGAATCACATGTTCATATAATCTTCCACTCATTTTTATTTTTCTATGTGTGTTCAAACACTAATGGATGATGAATTTACTCTCTGTCTGAGAATCAGTAAGGGAATTATTGTTTTTAAATATCTACATAAATATTAAAAATAACGTTTTCTTGATATATATTTATTTTTATGAAAATATATTTAATGGGTATGAAGTTTGGTTCTGCTTCTATGTTTGTAAGGGATATATATTATTTATTTATCTTCAATTTATGATAAGTAAGGGTGTACTAAATTTATGTATCATTTTCAAAAGTCTTCAAGTTATTTTTTTTGGGATTCTAATTTAAAAAATTTATTCAAGTAAAGTTCTCAATATATTATAATATTTTAAAATTATGAACTTATATTATTCAAGTATATATATATGTGTAAAATATTTTCTAAATTTCAAGTTTATAGATGTATACATTGTTTTTCAAATTTAAATGTTATTCATGAATATATATATATATATATATATATATATATTATTTTCATGTTTATAACAATTATTAAATAAATTATTTAGGTATCTGATCAAAGTATTATTTTATGTAAGAAATAAAGGTTAAGTATACCATAATTACATGTAATGGAATCACGACATTTCAAGCTATAATTCTATACACAAGTCATTAGTAATCATGATTATGGTCATACAGTATTGATTATTCAAGAAATATCAAATATATATATATATATATAATCATGTGTATTGAATAAATTATTCCATATGAGAATTAATTTAAAAATGGATTTTATGAGTTTATGAAGGAAATTTTAATACATGGATTTTAATTATAATTCTGTGAATATATTCATTATCTAACGGTGATGATTTTTGGTTTCTCCAAAATCTATATGATGTCTTCCTATGAAAGTATTTATGTATAAATTTATGGAAATATGTTGCTATGTTTTTAATGAAACAACTATAGTGAAAAATGTATATATGTGTAATGAAAGCTTATAATGTTTTTATAAAATTAGGAAATTGATATTTGTAAACATGATAGGGCAGTGGGGAGTGAATCTATCCTTATAGATAGTGGGTAGGACCAGACGACCTTCAATGTTTCAAGTGGCTCTATGATTTTCTTTTCAAAATCTTACGCAAATATTTCCAAAAAATCATTAGATTATTTTTAAAGAATTTTCTTATTATTATAGTATTTTTAATGGTATTTTTTATGAATTATATTCAAATGTAATTTTCGAAAAAAAAATCACTGCCCATTTTTAAATCTCTTACTAGTAAATTATGTGCACCCTATGTTTTTATAAAACAATTATAGGATCATTCTGAACTCTCATGGAGTTTAGCTTCGATTAGAAGTTAGCACACAAAAAGAATATTAGATATTTAATTTTATTTTTGTAAAGATTTGAAATTATGTAACATTTATAAAATCCTCCAAAACCTATAAAAATATTTCTTGGTGGGTAAAATGTTCTGTGTGTTTTTTCAGTTGTCTTTTTTAAAAAACGCTGCATTTTAAGTACAAAATCTAGAAGAGAGGGTTTGGGAATTATATTATCATAAAAATATGATTAATTTAGAATAATTAGTATAAATATAAGTTTATTTATTAATGTAAAAACAATTATGTATTAATTTTCATCCACTTATAAAAACATTCGAATTTCAATCATGTGTGTGCAGGGACTACTGCCTCCATGAAAAAAAATTATTTTTCATCAAGAATTACATTATTTAACCATTAAACATTAAATCTTGTTCACTAAAATCAAAACTAAAAACTATAAAATTATACTTATGTTATAATGATATTATTTGAAAATAAGCACCTCCTCAACCATTCTCCCCCATCGAGTTCAAGAGTGTTCAAGTTTGGGTTAGTTTAACCACCTAAAAGAACAATTATATTAAACTCTATCATGGATTAATATGAAGAAATATGTAATAATATTATTGTATTATAACCATAAAATCATCATTATTATATTTTTTTAATTTTTGTATATGTTATTTAAATTATTATTTAAGTATCATCTTTTTTCACTAAAATCCATGAAATAAGCCAACCTGGATTCCATTTTCACAAAGTATAAATAAAACAATTATAGAATGATATAATAAATTTATAAATAAATATAATTTATATACTAAATTATATTCAATGACATATTAATGATTAAATTGGTATTAAATAATGTGTAATGATATTAGTATAATAAAATGTGTGCAAACAACCGTAATTATTAACACTCGATGGTTGAAATAAGCTATCACTAACCAATATGCCTGTAATAAATCATTAAAAATGATGGATATAAAAGATAAAATATATAAATAAGTTTATTAAATAAATTATTAATGTTGATATGTTCTTTTTTATGTGATTATATGGTTTCATTAACTAAGTAGGGAAAAAATTAATGGTTTTTATATAACTATATGATTTTCAACATTCTAATGACTTTTTAATGAAACATTATTAAAGTCATAAGTGGTTATCTATAATAAATTTGAGTTCCTTGAGACACTTTTTATTATACACCGTGATTTATTTTTCATGGTGAAAATATGGATCATTATCAATTCATATAATGATTCCCTTATATTTCATGATATTCAATATATTATTCTATATTCATTCTCTCATGGTTTTGGACTAAAATATTATAAAATTTTTAAGGTATTTCCTTGTATATTTCTATTCATTAATACATATTTTTTATTTATGCACCTATTTTTATTTAATTGGTGTGTATACTACCTATATGATATATTATATAAGAAAATTATTTTTTAATTTGTTTTATTAGAAGTTCAATTTCATGCCCTTTATCCAACATGATTTTTTATTTTAATTTCACTGAAGACAGAAGGTTTAAATTTCAAACCCCATTTTATAATCGATACCTCTAAAATATGATAACCCATTTGGGGAATTTTTATATCCTTTCATTCAAATATCACAATCATTTTATTCTATTATAGTTATCCTTGGGGATATTTTTCATCTCTTCACATTATTTAAATTTTTTTGTTTTGCAATCTTTTAATGTAATTTGATTCTAAAAAAAGTATTTTAAAAAAGGAAATTCCTTTTATTCTCAACTATTCATTTTTTTGGATATCCCTATAATTATTTCAATAAATTGAAATAGATAATTTTAAAATATCTTGGCCTTCATTGCAAATGTCTTAAAAGAAAATAATTTAATATTTTTTTGTGGTTTATGTTCCACATAATCACTTTTAATGTCTTCATGTGATTAAATATTTCCACCAACTTTTTTTTCTATAGAAAATCTTCTCTTTATTTTTAGGATTTAAAAATGAAATTATTTCAATTCAATTTTTATAAAAGTTTCTTTTAAAAATATTTTTTTAAGATATCATTTATATTCATTTTTCCAAAATTTGTTTCATTAATACTCCCTAAAAGTGTTTTTCACCTATTTATACTTCTTTTAACATATCTTATGTTTAATCAATATTATTATTCGAATGATAATATCAAACTTCTTTCTATAGGTGGATTATGTAATGTTCTTTTTGTTTAATGAAATGATTCTCCAATTACTTTTTTTAAATCAACCAGACTATATAGGAATTATTTTCTCCCAATGTCTTTCCTCTTTTAATACAATGTTATTTATTGCTTTGATTAAAGTGTATTCTCTGAGTTACTTGGACATATTTTGATTGGATTAATTTTTTAATAAACTATATACTCATTACCTATACTGCATAAATACAATATGTTATCTTATTTTAAGGGTATTTACCTAGAACATTTTTTCATTTCATTGGATACCCATTTATATTCCACAGGTTTATCATGATTATTTACCAAAATTTTAATTATTCCATTATATAAATCCATTTGATAAATGAAATAGACCAAATTCTCTTGACATTGGTTCATTATATAATGATTTGTAAATTTCATGAAAACCATTTTCATTCTATAGGTTATTTTATGATATGATTATTTTATTAAGTGGCACAAAAATATATGGATTATGATATGAGTGGGACCTATATCTCCCTCCAATTAATTATCTAAAGGTTTATATCTCATGAGAAAAAATAATATGTAGATAGGATAGAAATTATCTAAGTTTAAAAAGGGTGAGTCTGATGATCGTTAACTATACTCACAATATTATGTGGGAATATGTTGATGGGTAGCCAGTTCATAATGTTAAGAAATTATATGTTTACGATTGTTCCATTTTTATTCATATACTCTATGTCTTAGGATTTATTCTTCATGTTTTATTTTCTAATTTCATCATAGAGGTTTGATAATTTGATTTCATATATCTATCTTTTATTCTTATGGACTCATGTTTTATGATCTATGTTTTTTTGAGGTATGGTTTTATGATATAATTTTTTTAAAATAATAAAATAATTTTATGTTCATTTATGATATTTGGTTGTTATATATTATGATTACCCATACTGAGTGTTTGAGGTCACCCATTCTTATGTTTCATTTCCATAGGTTATAAATAAAAGTATTATTTATGATATTTCTAGAATGGTATCTTGTATATAGAATTTATTATATATATATTTAATACTTTTTATAGATTAAAAAGTTTCATATGTAGTGGTAAAATGTCCATTGGGTATAAATAACTTGGGTTTAACTAGTTAAAGAGTTTCATTAATTTTTAAAACTCTAAAACTAAATGGTTACATTCTAGGTAAATTTTATATTATGTGATAGTTATTTTTACTTAAATATTTTTATCAAATCCAATGTTTTAATTATGTGTTTTTTGAATCAGATCCACGAGCATGGGTTCGGGGGTGCATCAGTTTGTATCATAGATAGGTTTTAGATAACATTATTGGTTAGGATATTATTGTTTGAGGATAATTTAAAAGCTATAAAGGTCATCTAGGGATGATTGTTTAATATTGACCATATTTCATAATTGTATAAAATCATTTAGTTTGGTAATATTTAATTGTTCAGTTGTTTTTTGAAAAAAAATGAGAGAACATTAAAAAATACTTATTCCTATGTGTATAATAACATCTTTAAATTTTGGTAAATTAGATATCATATGGGTTATCTAATAATAAAATGTGGGTATCGATGCTAAAAAATGGATTTTGTTGTGACACAAATGCACTTAGGGTTAGTAAACTTGAAAGATGTACATTGGTTATTAACTCAAACATCACTAGATGAATGGTGAGTGGGTTTAAGACTAAACACCTAGATTGACATGCATGTGATATATTCTTTGGTTAATACCATCCATCCAACATTAATAAATTTTATTGATAATGGGTAAAATCCAAAAAAATCATGGGGGACTAAAATATTGGATCCCATGAGAATCATCTCTTGGAATATTCACACATTCCTAGGGAAGGGACCTGGTGGTGTTAAAGATTATACATGAGTTTAAAGAGGGGTCTCGGGAGGCCAGGAAGTCAGCTACCATATTACCCTCTCACCACATGTGGGTAATATCCATGTGAATAGAAATTATATTTATACATCTGCGTACATAATAAATGATAGCCTAAGGAATTTATATAACCACTGTGATAGACCCGTGGAGAATGGATAAATCTGTTTCTACCCCTATAAGACTGAATATGAACATGGATAACCAAGACTAAATCCTATAAAATTCATAAGTTATGTTATTAAAGTTTTTTATTATTTCCTCCTTTAAAGTATATTTTTTTTAATTATTTATTGATTTAATTATTCTCACACCAATACTTTCATTATTTAAAGTAATTATTGAATCCCAAAGAAACAGGGTATAAAATTGATGTAATGAGCAATGTGGTGATTATCTCAATGAGAAACTAAATGGGATTCCAGATGAAGTATATAATATTTTTATTATGTCTAATAAAAAATAACAATATGATCTATAACTAACTCCTAGATTCACCAAGGAAGACAATAATGGAGTTTCCCAAAATCTCTAGTTGTTGAGACCATGGAAGAAATAAGGTTCAATTTTCTAGGTGTCAAAAATATCAAAAAAACACCTAGGGGAATGTGTCGATGGGATAATAATATTCTTTTATGATAAATGAATAAATAAAACATTAAAATGTTAAGGTAAAATGAATATTTCAGTTAACATAAATAATTTAGATAAAACTCATCCTGTAGAATCACTAACAATTTAATGTACTATGTGTGGAGAATATAGAAATTATCCAAGTCAATTTCCTAATCCATGGATTGGTAATAATAATAGTAATCCACAACCTTCTGGACCCAAGGAGAAAGGGAGAACCTATGAAATGACTATCTATGAACAGGATATTGGTAATTAGGTTTCACTTATCCAATACCTTAAATTAGTAGTTGTATTATATTTCAATAAAAACTATTTCATTTGGGATGTTATCTAAGATAATAAATTCACCACCATTGGTGATTTTTATTTTAAGGAAAACATTTAGGTTTTTTAATAATTTTTTTTTGGAAATAAAATTTGTGAAAATCATAATATCCACCTTCATGAAAATGATTCGATTTTAGAAATAGAATGACTATATTCACGTTGAATATATATTAATTTCAATAATATGGTAAAATGCATTCTAAATAAATTGTGACAATCTATTCATGCATGGGAAATTATGAATTGTATAAAAAGAAAATAGAATCTATAACATATGTCTTAATTCCTAGTTCTGAGATATATTTCCAAGAAATGGTTTTGGAAAATAAGTGTTTTCTTTTCTTCCCTATGATATTGAGATTCATATCTCATTATAGACAATGTCTTTACACATTTAAATATATTTAAAACCTTTATCTATTCCAATTGTAAAATGATAATTAAATTTATGATGATGTAATATATTTAAGTGGAGTGGAATGTAACGACCTAAGATTTTGGATCCTTTAAAATATATACAATGTTTTATAACATCTATTACACAAAACACTCGACTTAAACATTGCACAAAATATTGGATGATAATTATTAATAAAACTATTTTAAACCTATATTATTGTAATCATTTAATAATTCTTACTTTTAGAGGATAAATATTAATATGATTTAATGTTTTAAAAGATTTATTTTCAAAGAAGAACAATTTTCTTTATATTTTGAGTTTTATTATCAAATATAAATTTTATATTTTTATATTTTTAATTTTATAAACTAAACTTAATTTTTTAATTTATTATATTTAAATTTTCTTAGGATAAACTTTTTATATTTTTCTAAAAGATTTTATTTTTTGGTGAATAATGAAAAATACTGATTTTTCTAATATAGCCAGTTTTATATGAATTTGAATATTTTGAAACATTTTTATATTAAAAATATATATTTTAAAAGTAAAATAAATCTTTTCAATTACTATGTTTAATTTATAAAACTAATTATTTTCATTTTAGGAAATCAATTAATATTTTTTGAAAACTATATAGCATCTGTGTTTTAATTAAATTTACGCATATGGAAATTAAATTTTGGATTTGATTTAATTTTATATAAATCCTTTTTTTTAACTATTGTCTTCATGATCTCATTAAAATCAATAACATTAAAAATTTAGTTGTATACATAAAATTTATGCTAAAAATAATTTTTTTTCTAAAAAATGGGTTTTACACGTCACATATGCTAGCATTAAAATTAATTTTCCCTATTGAGTTTTTTTTATGGAATTTATATAATATTTAATATCATCATTTTAATATTATTTAATGAAGATAATTTAATTTTTATACATAAAAATTTTATTTCTAAGGTAAATGTTAATTACCATGTTAATGATGACAGTGTTATATTCAAATTGTTTTAATAGAAACACATAGTTTTTATATAACAAATTATATTAATGTATTTTATATTATGAATCTAATACTATGTTTAAACATAAATAAAAAAACATTAACTCTAATTAAACATTTAATCGATAATAAATAATAGTAAGTACATTTAATGGTGAAAATAACTTTTTCTAAAAAGAAGTAGTTTTTCTAGATATAATTTATTTCAATTTAAGAGATATTTTTCTATCATATGGAAATTTAGTTGTATTAAATAGAGAATAAATTTAATTTCATTACATAAAAATTAGTTAAGACCGGTAACCTTTAAAATTTAGTAATATAAAAAATTATTTAGTTAAAAACTAGTTACTATAGTAAAAATTAATTTTGGTAAATTGTTTAAAGTAAAAAAATATAAACCTTATATCACTATTAACATGTCTAAAAATTAATTTATGAGATTATTTTCGACCATATATTGTTCCAAGCCCCTATTTTTTTAAAAAAATATCCATTTAACCTTTAATATTGTCATGTAATTATTGAAAAATGATGATTGTTTCCAAAAGTTCCCTTTTCTTCTCATATAAAAGGATACCACTTCCACCATTTAAAAGACACACATAAAATTATAAATATTCCTAAAAACTAGGATATTTTATCCCATTAAATCCCAATAAAACTACCAAGATCCCATGGTCACAATAATTTAACATAATACTATCAATTATAAAGAGTATTTTAAGGAAAGATCATTTCTACAACGCAAGTATTATCTTCTTTTTAGTTTTTTCTTCTTAATTATGCACATCCAAATATATTATCACCATTAATAATATTATGACTTAATTATCATTATTATACTTAAATGTTTTAATATTAATGTTAAAACCCTTATTTTTTTCATTTCCATCAACTTATAAAAAAAGGGACATTAATCGTGTGTGTGCACATATTACCATCTCCAGGAAGAAACATTCTTTTCATCGAGATTTTAGTTATTTATCCAAAAATCATAAAATCAGGTTCACCATAATGAAAACATCATAATAGTATCATAATTATTCGTTTATGATGATATTATATCAAAAAACACCTCCTTAAACATACTCACTCATCGAGTTAAATTGTGTTTAAGTATCGGTCGATTTAACCACCTATATGAACGATGTTATAAAATTCTCTCATAGAAAATGATAGGAAAATAAATACTAACATTATTATAATATAATAATAAAATAATTCTTTTTATAGGGTTGTGGAAATATTATATTAGGTATTAATCTTATTAATAAATTATCATCTTTGTTCACTAAAATCACTGAAATAATCCATCACTGATTCCACTTTCACACAACATAACAAAAAAACATATGGGATGACATAAGAGGTTTATGAATCAATATAATATATATATTAATGTATGTTAAAAGATATATATATATATGATTAACATGGTTTAAAATAATGTGATATGATATTAACATTATAAAACATGTGCGAACTATTACAGTTAGTAACACCCGACAATCAAAAGACACTACGAATAACCGAGAAACCCATAATAAATGATAATAAACGAGGGAATAGTTTATGAAATTTATGACTAAGGTATTTATTTTTGTTTTAATGGAGGATGGAGTGTCATCAAGTGAGCAAGGAAATAGTGTATGGTTTATTTATCTCAACTTCTCTTCATTGAGATATGTTTTAATGTTATTCACTAATTTCTAATTTATATAGTTTATATAGATAATAAAATTTTATTTTGGAATAATATATGATTTAATGCATGGGATTTATAGGACCATAATATGTCCAAAATTTCAATTACTTTTTATTCAAAAAAATATCAATGTCGTCAGGGGTTCTTTGTCTCAAATTTGTGTCTATTGATGCATGTTTTTGTTGTAAACCATGTTTTTTTTCATGGTAAAAATAAATCCCATTTTAATTTTTTATCATGATTTTATTATATTTCTTTATTCTTGATATTCTATTCTATGTTCATTCCCTCTTGAGGCTTAACTCAAAGATTACCAAAATTACAGAGGATTTTAATCTTCATTCACCTTCATAGATACCAAGTTCTTATTTAAGAACCTATTATTATTAAAGTGGTGTTATTCTTAATATTTTATATATTATATCATGGTTTAATTTATTTATCAATGGTGTTTAAATTTTAATCCCATGAAATTTATTTTTCAATACCTTTTATTTTATTTCAATGGAAACTACAAGGTTTATATTTTAAACACCATTTTAAAATCAAGACCTCTAAAATATGATAACCCATCTCGGGAATTTTTATATTCTTTCATTCTAAGATCAAAATCATTTTATTCTTATCTGATTATCTTTGGTGATATTTTTATTCTCTTCCCCTTTCTGAAAAATGGAAGTTTTTTAATCATTTAAAGTGATTTTGTTCTCAATAAAAGTGTTTTAAAAAGGGAATTCATTTGATTATAAAGTTTTTATTTTTTTAATATCCCTATAATTTTTGACAAAAATTAAAAATTTCATTTTCAACTACTATGACCTTTTTTAATAATTTGTTAATTGAAAACCATTTAATTTTTTCTAAATAGTTCATTTTTACAAAAATAATCTATTATAATGTTTCCATGTGAATAAATATTTTCCTCCTTTTTTATTTTATTTGAAATTTTCTCTCTATTTCATTATAATTCCAAAAAGTAAATTACTTATTTTATTGGTTTATAAAATGTTAATTTTTAAATACTTCTAAGTGATCAAGTATATTATTTTTTCCAATGGTCTCTTACCTAATGATCTTTAAGGTGTTTTTCATTTATTCCAACTTACTTTAACAAATATTATTCTTAATAAAGGATATTATTAAAATGATATCATACATTTTTTCTATTGATAGATTATATAATGTTTTTTCTTTTAAATAAATTATATTCCATATCCTTTGTTTTACATTATCATCTAATCTATATAGGCATGATTCTTCTTCCAATTATTTTCCTTTGTGAATACACAATTCTTGAATCCTTTTATTTAAGGGTGTTCACATAGTTTCCTACATATTTAATTATTGGGGAAATTATTTACTAAATTGAATACCCATTACCGATATTGTGTAAATACCATGTATCATCTTATTTAAAGGGTATTTACCTAGAAAGCTTACTTATTTCATTGGATTTCCATTTATTTTCAATGTATTTATTATGTTCATTGATGGAACATTGAATTATTCACTTATTACAATCCATTTGAAGATTTACATTAAACAAATTCTCTTTTGATGGTTTTATTATATAATTATTTGGAAATTCCATGGATCAGATTTTCTTTTTAAGGGTTTTTTATATAATTTTTATATTTAATTAACACATAAATGTATGGATTATGAGATGAGTGGGAAAAAATTTACATTCAATGACTTGGTTAAAGGATTGTATCTCGTGAGATAAAATGTTTTTGTGAAGAGTTTTGTGAGTAGCTAAGTTCATAATGGGCGAGTTTGATGTCGGTAAGCTCTAGTCATAATTTTATGTGTGAATAGGCCGGTGGGTAGATAGGTTCACAAAGATAAGAAATCATATATTTATGATTCTTCCATTTTCTTTCCAATGTTATATGTCTTATGATTTATTCTTCATATTGTTTTCTTATTACATGGTAAAGGTTTTATTATTTGATGTCATATGTATACATTTTATTCTTATTGAAACATGTTTTATGTTCTATAGTTAATTGAGGTGTGATTTTATTTTTTATATTGAATATACCCATATTCTAATATTATAATCACTTATTTTCATGGAAATTTATCTCCTGTGTTTACACTTACTATGTGTTTGAGCTCAACCCTTCTTATGTTTTTATTTCCCAGGGTTATAAATATAAGGCACAGCCTTAAACCTTACTTAATATAGAATTAAATGAATAATTCACATTGAGGATCTTTTCATGGTTTAGAGTTTTAGAGAATTAGGACATAACTATTACATCTCAAAAGATTACAAAGTAGACACTTTTACTAAGTTTCCTTCAAATTAAAACTCTTAAAAAGAAACATGTTTAGTTCTATGTTTTAGATAGCATGACTTTCCCTTGATCCCATCCTTGACCCTATTCCACATTAAGTCTTATGAAAAACATTTCAAAAAAAACTTGGGGTGAGCATAAAAAGCTCAGTAAGGGATACACAAAGAATGAAAATAGTTAGTTTTTCAAGACAACATGTAAACCATGTATACTTTATCAAAGTAATACTTTTCACCTTTATGAAGTAGTAAAAAAACTAGTCACTGAATAAAAGATCATTACTTACCCTTTTGTAACCAAAATATTACCATTAAACCCATATAAAGAACACATAACATATGAAGGTAACTTGGGACATAAACATACTTAAATGGAATAGCCATACGGTCGACTTCCACACATATCACTTAATGGAATAGCCATACGGCCAACTTCCATACCCAATGCATTGGAGGTTATAACGTAACCACCCGTCCTGGTATTCACGGCACCACCCATCATTTGGTTTATCACGCAACCACCCATCAAATGTCCAAGTTCCATTATAAAATCATAAGACATAAAACAAATATAATGGAAAGAAAAAATTTCCACACTTTGATCACAATATATCACTTAAATATATTGACATAAAAAATACATTATAAAAACCATTTTCAATACCAAAATACATAGAACAGTATATGGTATTTATTTCATTTTAAAAAACATTACGACTTGTTGAAGAAGCCAAAGACCAAATAATACTCGCGGCGGCGGAAAAGGTCGTTGTCACCGCGTATGTTAAAAGAAACATTCCTTTTTGTCTTTTAGTAAAATTATTCATAGAAAAATATTCCTTTTGTACAAAATTAAAGGTCAAAGGGGTTTATACACCGTATAAAAGATAGTTGTGTATAAAACGAAATATGCCTCAATGAAAGGAGATTTAGACGAAGTCCCTTACAAAGATGGTATCCTCAAATTAAGGATAAATAAATCTCATAATTATGTGTGACAAATATAAATACACCCAATATAAGTGGATATTAAGTGTAAAATAATAAAAGTTCATTCACACATATTCAAAGTATGACATATTCAATAACTACATGTTGAACCCAAAGAAATAGAAATTTGGATAAGAAGTTCCCTTGCAAAAATTTGACAGCCTAACGACGTCACTTCAAAATTCATAAAATGAGTTGATGAGAGATAAAAATGGTATCTCATCACTTGGAAATAAAATTTACAACAATAATGATATATAATAACATATCCCAGCATAATAGTATGTGAATTAAAAGACATAACAAAAGAGGTCTTTTAAAAAAAGGAGGGTGAAAGGTTCCCTTACCGACTTGGGTAACTTTCGAAACGTACACCCCATTGAAGAAGGGTCGTACAATGAATATGTAAATACCCATAAATAAAATTATATTACAGAAAGAGTATAATAATTGGAATTACATACACCACTCAAAAGAACTGGTGGCAAATGTAGCATAAATCTCACGGGAATAAAAGTGAGATGAAAAATCTCTTACGAAAACTCGGCAGCCTAACGGTGCCACTTAAAACTTCAAAAAATGGATTGATGAGATCAAATAGGGTCTCTCATCATATGAAAATAAAAATTACAGTAATATTAATATAAAATATCATCTCAATCATAGGAAATATGAGCTTAAAAGGAATGACATAAAAGAGTGTACTTAAAAAGTGAGGAGTAAGATCCCTTACCTCAAGTCCGACTTGTCTTGTTCGTTTCTTTATATTCCTGAATAATACACTTTGGTCAATTTATAATTTCCTAAGGAACTCTTTTAAAGATTATTATTCAGTTCATATCACATGTTATAATGTTATAATAATTGGTTAATAATGTGAGTTCATATCAGACGTTTTTGTCGATGTTTGGTACATGAGTCAAAAATGAACTTGTTTGAAAATGATTGTCCATGTAGTTATAAGTAAATCATCTCCAGAATAGTATTAATGATTTAAATATCATATATATCCAGTACATATTCATTTTATACTACTCCATAACATTTGGACATAAAAAGAAATGAAATGCACCATTCATGGAGACGGTAGGCCGTACGTACGCATGAACACAACTTTCATTTCTTTGTCATATTAATGTAATTACAAATAATTGAGAGATATATATATTATAATTACAGTATAATATATATGTTATATAGGTCACATATGTTCATTAATTTCATTCTTTATACATTCCATGTATTGCATGAACGAGTCACATCACTTGAGGGGGTGGTAGTCCACACTTCCTCGTATGAAATTTTTGCATTTGCACAACATGAAAAGCATAAAGGCATGTTTTAAATATAAAATTCAGAAGCATATAGAAAACATAAATACCATACATATCATAAATAAAATATAGTTAAATCATAATGGCCACCATGAAAGGTGTTAAGAGAATATTGAACAATCATCATTTCGTGAGGCAGAAATTCGCCATCCACAGAAACAGTATGTTCTTTAACCATTATATGAAGGTGTGTGTAAGTGTAGCTCTAATAAATCACATAAAAACAACCTAGTATATTTAATATACTGGTGTTGTTACAAAATAATGGAATAAAATGAGTTTAGAGGGTTGGAGAAGCCAAATAAAACATAAGAACACAAGAGAGGACACTACCTTTAAATCGGGTAACTCTCTTTGATTTGAGCTCAAAGGCTTCCTTGGAAAGGATTCTTCCCAAAGTGAGGCTTCAATGATGAATAGAGGGATGTGGAGAGATGAAATGGGCAGGGTTTGGCCGAGCCAAAGGCTTGAGAGGTGTGGGTAAGGTGGTAGAGGTGGGGGCCTTTTATAAGAGAAAAGGACAGGCAATCTTGGAAAGTTAAGAAAATATACATTATTATAAACTTATTTTCGGATAAAAAAGGTCCCACAATTATAAATATAGAGGATAAGGTGATAAGGGATCAAAATCCACACATAAAAAAGGTTTTTGACAAGTGTAGGTCTTATATTTTACATTATTGTTTCATTTTATTTAAATCGTTAAATAATGAGGTAATTGTTGCATCATCATGGTGTCATAAATAATTTAATTTATATAATGTCTAAAATTATATAAAAAATATAATTATGTAGAAAATCTTTTTATATTTCCAATGAATATTTATAGTCAAAATTATGACTTGTATAACCCCATTTAAAAATTGTATTAGTAAAACATCTCATGTTTGTGACATTTTTATTTTAACATTAAATAAAAAGTTATTAATGCCATTTTCCTACCAAAGTGGCACCATGGGGTCCCCAAGTTGACCCATAGATGGTCTTGGTCGGCCATGACAAATCCAATAATTTTAAGACATGTGTCTAGGTCATTTCATATCATTAAAACATTATTTTTACCTTAAACTACACTAATTACCTCTAATCGCGATTAATAAACTTGAAAGTTACTATTCACCAAAAAATTATTTTAATCCCATTGAACAACATTTTACTTCTTAATGAAAACCATGTATGTCGGATTTTTTAAATTCAAATCACAGAAGTGGTAAAGTTTCATTTAAATGAAAAATCAGTTTCTTTAACTACCACTTAGTGGTATCACTTTTTTTTTTTTACCAGGAAAGCTCAGCCAGGGACAAAGTCCCTGACCATTTATTAAAGAAAAGGAAAAGTACAGTAAAAGCAGGTTTAGGAGAACCGGAAACCTTACAGCCATACACCTGATCCCCCAAGCACAAACGACATCCGAAATTCAAAAAACAAAAACCACGAACCCTGAGCCTTCCTCGAGCCGCGCGAAACCTCGAGAAGCGTTTCACGTGAACCCGAGAATTACAATCCAAAATACAAAAATATCTAACACACAAAACGCGAAAAGTCATATCCGCTCCTCGGGCCATGCAACGCCGCACGTCACGCGGCTCCTCGGGACGCACAGCCACGAGACGGGAACCCATCATCACGCGCCTCCCTCATCACTCGTCGGCGACACCGTCCACCGGAAAGCTTGACAACAAGGTCACCAGAAACATCAACGCAGGACCACTCCCAGAATCAGCAGCATCCGCAACGATCTTCAGCAGGCCACATAACACCAAAACGACCCCAAAGAGGAGACGGAGCTTCATCCAACCCTTCCAAGGCAACTCCGCCACCAAAACCATTTCCATAGCAAAGAAACCAAAACTCACAGAAAACTCAGAACAACGGCATAATCAAACCTCACCTCGCCAGTATGAGATGAGAGAAACCAATCCGGGACAAGTCAAGAAAGAGACCCCAAATTCAAAAAGGGAATATCGAAATCAAACCGTACAAAGAAAGAACCAGACGCCACTATCCGCAACCACCAGAGACCGCTCAACCTCCAAGCACCCAGTCCTAAGGATGAAGGATCGAACTCAAGCCGCCGGATCAGGAGCTCAAGCGTAGATTCAACACTGCGTCATGGAATAGACACCAGTGCACGCAGACGAGCCATCAATGCCGCAACAGCAGAGAACCACCACCTCGAACCGCCGAGACTGAGAGAAGAGGAAGAGAGCTCCGGGGAGGGGACGGTGGTGTGAGAGAAACCCTAGAGAGCGCCGCTGTGCCCCTTACGGGCTCATCCAATCACTTAGTGGTATCACTATTCATCAAAAATTGATGTTTTTTAGAAAATTACAAAAAATTCACCCTAATCTATATTTGATCTTCCGAATTCAAAAATTATGTCCCTTTTACAAAATTCAAAAACATATAAGTTGAATTAATTAATTTAATAATCAATTCCCGCTGTCAAAACAGATAGTGTGTTTTTAAGAAACAATATCTATTAAAAGATTGACACTAGTTTAAGTCCTATTTCAAAGTGAAATTAATTCAAATGACCACTATTGGATTAAATGGTAAAAATATATTCTAATTTTACTTTAAACCCAATTCAAAATATAATCTAATCATATAAATAAATTATATTAAAACGAAGTTTTGAATTAAAATACAACATTTTTCACTATTCATTAAAAAATGAACTTTATCGGAAAAACACCAAAAATTTACAAAAAGTAAATTTTGATGTCCTGATTCTAAAGATGAATTTTATTTTGTCATATATAACACATAAAATTGTCAAAAAGTGGATTTAAAAGAGGTTCGCCATCAAAAGGCTGTTATTCGACCTTTTAATGAATATTAGAATGTTTACGCTTAAAATTAGATTCATTCGCATTTTTAATCCACTAACATTTATTGTGAAAAGTAAAAATATTTGACAAACATACATAATCATTTTTTAGTTAGTTCTGTTCTTTCCCTACATTACAATGGCTAGGCGTTAACTACCATTTAAAATAATATTATTTTATTATTAGAGTAAAACGTATGATTTCAAAGGAACTCGTTGTCACGTATTGGGTACGCCATCAAGCATATCATCCCCTTTAAATTAATATTAATATTTTATTCAAAAATATGGATAAATTTGAAAATGTAATATTCTTTATTTACCTGGGGTGTCACATCCTTCCCCCCTTTTTGGAATTGCGTCCTCGCAATTTTAAAATTGTGCTCAGAAACTTCATTGAAAGCCCCACATCGGAAAAGGTGTAAATTAAACTATCACTTTAAAAGAAAGAAAGGTAAGTACAAAAGTCACCCGAGTTAACCCATACTAGGACTCCATGTATGAAAACATGGATATGGAAGAAAAAATAAAGGGTCATGTTATGAGGGAGTGTGATAGAAAACATGTTTAGGAGAAAGTTAACCACCAGAAAATCACAAACTTGTAATGGGTTAAACGGTATTGGATTCCCCAGTAGGGAACGTTAACAGGCAACATTTTTTTAGTTACATTTCATTGAGGAATTTATTTTTGAGCTTAACTAAAACATAAGTAAACATACTTACTTGTCATGTTGACTTTCAACTTTTACTAGATTTCTTACATGAACTCATATTTTCTCCAAAAGATGAGTATTTAGGATGACTTGTTTACCTTAAGAGAGCTATAATCAACTTCTAGAGAATCACCTAATCCACAAAAGAGAAATACATACATCCCATGTCTTTAGACATTAACCAAAACCAAAACCAAAAAGGTTAGTACAAGATTAGATAATCCAAAAAAGGATAACCCTTTATAAAAAGAAAATCTATTCTTAATCTCCAAAATTTGTCCAACAAAACCCAAAGTTCAACGAAGACCATTTGACAAACAATTTGTCCATAAAATTTTTCAAAGTAAACCAAACTAAGATTGAAACCCAAATATTTGAAGTATTTAATCACATAGTCTTCCAAGGTACAAAATAACACTTATCTCCAAATAACATCAGTTGCTCTTAAATTCTCATATTGAAAAGTAATTAACCTAATAACATATCCTCCATGATAGGTTAATAATTTCTATAGATAACCCAAAATCAACTTACTCTTAATTCATAACATCATATAACTAAAACAAATTAGTCAAACTAAACAGGGACTTCACGTAGTCAAGTGGTGGGCGATAAATACCAGTCACACTTTGGTTGTGGGTTCGATTCCCGCAGCTTTGTCCGACGCGACGGGTTGTCACACGGTCTGCGTGTTGTCCTTTTTATAAAACTCCAAAAATAACCCTAACATGTTTTAACCTCAATAGTTTACTTATACCTCTCATTTTCATCCAAATTCATTACGATATCAATATATTAATTCTTGAAGTCTTATTTCACCGCCATAAGATTAAATAAAACGATTCCCAAAATGAATAATAGCATACCTTGATCATAGAGTCCACTCGGTTTCATCGTCATCTTGTTCACATAGGTAGACGTCCCATGCATTACAACAATGATTTAGAGATCCTTCAAAATCATTTTCATCCTCCGTCCAAATACACCTTGTACAACATGGGTCATATGGGTGTTCACAGAAAAATTGTTTTGGAAAATAATCATGTATGACATATAATTCCAAAACATCTGATAAAACATGATTTCTATAAAATAGTCGGACAGAATTTGAGTTGAAACTTTCTATTATTGGTCCTTCTAAAATACCATAAGTATGTGTTGAAAGAATATATTTTAAAAGAAAATATAAGTAGGTTGCGCAAGGGTCTCCTTCCTCAACACCATTTTTAAAATCATAATATGCTTCAAATTCTTGAGATAAGGTAAAATATTTGAAAATACCTCGATAATATTTTCCTTTCTTGAAAATATGAGAATATTGTGATAATAGTATTTGTCTAAATACAACCCATGATCCACGATGATAATGAGGTATAGTGGAGGTGTTTTATATCTCAAACAACTTCTTGCAAGTGAGTTGTATGCTAGAAAAAGTTTCACAATCATCCGAACATGACTATGAAATAATTACTACAAGCATGTCATCAGGAAGAGATAGGAATTTTGTTTGAGATTCTTCTCCTTCCATTCGTAACTGACTTTAATTTCCCTGAAAAAAGTTATAAAACAAGGATTTAACTGAAATAATAGATATAGGGACAAACCATTTTTCTAACAAAAACTCCTAATCCCAAAAGTTGTCTAAACCGACCTCTGATACCAACTATAAGGCCCAGCCTTAAACCATACTTAATATAGAATTAAATGAATAATTTAAATTGAGGATCTTTTCATGGTTTAGAGTTTTAGAGAATTAGGACATAACTATTACATCTCAAAATATTACAAAGTATACACTTCTACTTAGTTTCCATAAAATAAAAACTCTTAAAAAGAAACATGTTTAGTTCCATGTTTTAGATAGCATGACTTTCCCTTGATCCCATCCTTGACCCTATTCCACATTAAGTCCTGTGAAAAACATTTCAAAAAAAACATGGGGTGAGCATAAAAAGCTCAGTAAGGGATTCACAAAGAATGAAAACTGTTAGTTTTTCAAAACAACAAGTAAACCATGTATACTTTATCAAAGTAATACTTTTCACCTTTATGAAGTTGTAAAAAAATATCTTCACTGAATAAAAGATCATTACTTACCCTTTTGTAACCAAAATATTACCATTAAACCCATATAAATAACACATAACATATGAAGGTAACTTGGGACATAAACATACTTAAATGGAATAATCATATGGTCGACTTCCACACATATCACTTAATGGAATAGCCATACGGCCGACTTCCATACCCAATGCATTAGAGGTTATAACGTAACCACCTGTCCTGGTATTCACTGCACCACCCGTCATATGGTTTATCACGTAACCACCCATCAAATTTCCAAGTACCATTATAAAATCATAAGACATAAAACAAAAATAATGGAAATAAAACATTTCCACACTTTGATCACAATATATCACTTAAATATATTGACATAAAAAATCCATTACAAAAACCCTTTTCAATACCAAAATACATAAAACAGTATATGGTATTTATTTCATTTTAAAAAACATTATGGCATGTTGAAGAAGCCAAAGACCAAATAATACTCGCGGTGGTGGAAAAGGTCATTGTCACCGCGTACGTTAAAAGAAACATTACTTTTTTTCGTTTAGTAAAATGCTTCGTAGAAAAAGATTCCTTTTTTATAAAATTAAAAGTCAAAGGGGTTTATAAACCATATAAATGATAGTTGTGTATAAAACAAAATATGCCTCAATGAAAGGAGATTGAGACGAAGTCCCTTACAAAGATGGTATCCTTAAATTAAGGATAAATCAATCTCATAATTATGTGTGACAAATATAAATACACCCAATATAAGTGGATATTAAGTGTAAAATAATAAAAGGACATTCACACATATTCAAATGATGACATATTCAATAACTACATGTTGAACCCAAAGAAATCAAAATTGGGTTAAGAAGTTCCCTTGCAAAAATTCGACAGCCTAACGACGTCACTTCAAAATTCAGAAAATGATTTGATGAGAGATAAAAAGGGTATCTCATCACTTGGAAATAAAATTTACATCAATAAGGATATAGAAGAACATATCCCAACATAATATTATGTGAATTAAAAGACATAACAAAAGAAGACTTTTAAAAAAGGCGGGTGAAAGGTTCCCTTACCGACTTGGGTAACTTTCGAAACGTACACCCCATTGAAGAAGGGTCATACAATGAATATGTAAATACCCATAAATGAAATTATATTACACAAAGAGTATAATAATTGGTATTTCATACACCACTCAATGGAACTGGTGGAAAATGTAGCATAAATCTCACGGGAATAAAAGTGAGATGAAAAATCCCTTACGAAAACTCGACAGCCTAACGACGCCACATAAAACATCCAAAAATGGATTGATGAGATCAAATAGAGTCTCTAATAATATGAAAATAAAAATTACAGTAAGAGTAATATAAAATAAAATCCCAATCATAAAAAAATATGTGCTTAAAAGGAATGACATAAAAGAGTGTACTTAAAAAGAGAGGAGTAAGATCTCTAACTCAAGTCCGACTTGTCTTGTTCGTTTCTTTATATTCCTGAATAATAAACCTTGGTCAATTTATAATTTATTAAGTACCTCTTTTAAAGATTGTTATTCAGTTCATATCACATGTTATACTGTTATAATAATTGGTTAATAATGTGAGTTCATATCAGACGTTTTTGTCGATGTTTGGTACATGAGTCAAAAATGAACTTGTTTGAAAATGATTGTCCATGTAGTTATAAGTAAATCATCTCCAGAATAGTATTAATGATTTAAATATCATATATATCCAGTACATATTCATTTTATACTACTCCATACCATTTGGAGATAAAAATAAATGAAATGCACTGTTTATGGAGACGGTAGGCCGTACATACGCATGAATGCTACTTTCATTTCTTTGTCATATTAATGTAATTAAAAATAATTGAGAGATATATATATTATAATTCCAGTATAATATATATGTTATATAGGTCACATATGTTCATTAATTTTATTCTTTATACATTCCATGTATTGCATGAACGAGTCACATAACTTGAGGGGGCGGTAGTCCACACTTCCTCGTATGAAATTATCGCATTTTCACAACATGAAAAGCATAAAGGCATGTTTTAAATATAAAATTCAGAAGCATATAGAAAACATAAATACCATATATAAAATATATAAAATATAGTGAAATCATAATGGCCACCATGAAAGGTGTTAAGAGAAGATTGAACAATCATCGTTTTGTGAGGCATAAATTCGTCATCCACAGAAACAGTATGTTCTTTAACCATTATACGAAGGTGTGTGTAAGTGTAGCTCAAATCCTTCACATAAGAACATCCTATTATATTGAAGATACTGGTGTTGTTACAAAAGAAAGGAATAAAAAGAGTTTAGAGGGTTGGAGAGGAAAAATAAAACATAATAACACAAGAGAGGACACTACCTTTAAATCGGGTAACTCTCTTTGATTTGAGCTCAAAGGCTTCCTTGGAAACGATTCTGCCCAAAGTGAGGCTTCAATGATGAATATAGGGATGTGGAGAGATTAAATGGGCCGGTTTTGTCCGATAAAAAGGCTTGAGAGGTGTGGGTAAGGTGGTAGAGGTGGGGGCCTTTTATAAGAGAAAAGGAGGGGCAATCTTGGAAAGTTAAGAAAAGATACATTATTATAAACTTATTTTTAGATAAAAAAGGTCCCACAATTATAAATATAGAGGATAAGGTGTTAAGGGTTCTAAATCCACCCATAAAAAACGTTTTTGACACGTTTAGGTCTTAGATTTTACATTATTGTTTTATTTTATTTAAATCTTTAAATAATGAGGTAATCGCTGCATCATCATGGTGTCATAAGTAATTAAATTTATATAATGTCTAAAAATTATAAAAAAAATATCATGATGTAGAAAATAATTTTATATTTCCAATGAATATTAATAGTAAAAATTATGACTTGTATAACCCAATTTAAAAATTGTTTTAGTAAAACATCTCATGTTTGTGACATTTTTATTTTACCATTAAATTAAAAGTTATTAATGCCATTTTCCTACCAAGGTGGCTCCATGGGCTCCCCAAGTTGACCCATGGATTGTCTTGGTCGGCCATGACACATCCAATAAGGTTAGGACATGTTTCTAGGTCATTTCATACAATTAAAACATTATTTTTACCTTAAACTACACTAATTACCTCTAATCGCGATTAATAAACTTAAAAGTTACTATTCACCAAAAAATTATTTTAATCCCATTAAACCACATTTTACTTCTTACTGACAACCATGTATGTCGGATTTTTGAAATTCAAATCACAGAAGTGGTAAAGTTTCATTTAAACGAAAAATCAGTTTATTTAACTACCACTTAGTGGTTTCACTATTCATCAAAAATTGATGTCTTTTAGAAAATTACCAAAAATTCACCATAAGCTATATTTGATATTCCGAATTCAAAAATGATTTCCATTTTACAAAATTAAAAACATATAAGTTGAATTAATTAATTTAATAATCAATTCCCACTGTCAAAACAAATAGTGTGTTTTTAAGAAACAATATCCTATTAAAAGATTGACACTAGTTTAAGTCAAATTTCAAAGTGAAATTAATTCCAATGACCACTATTGGATTAAATGGTAAAAATATATTCTAATTTAACTTTAAAACCAATTCAAAATATAATCTAATCATATAAATAAATTAGATTAAAAAGAGGTTTTGAATTAAAATACAACATTTTTCACTATTCATTAAAAAATGAACTTTATCGGAAAAATACCAAAAATTTACAAAAAGTAAATTTTGATGTCCCGATTCTAAAGAAGAATTTTATTTTGTCAAATATAACACATAAAATTTTCAAAAAGTGTATTTAAAAGAGGTTCGTCATCAAAAGGCGGTTAATCGACCTTTTAATGAATATTAGAATGTTTACGCTTAAAATTGGATTCATTCGCATTTTTAATCCTCTAACATTTATTGTAAAAAGTAAAAAAATTTGAAAAACATACATAATCATTTTTTAGTTAGTTTCGTTCTTTCCCGCCATTACAATGGCTAGGCATCTACTACCATTTAAAATAATATTATTTTATTATTAGAGTGCAACGTAAGATTTCAAAGGAACTCGTTGTCACATATTGGGTACGCCATCGAGCATAGAGTCCCATTTAAATTAATATTAATATTTTATTCACAAATATGGATAAATATGAAAATTTCATATTCTTTATTTACCTAGGGTGTCACAATAAAAGAAGTTATTATGCATTATATGTCTAGAAGATTATCATGTATGAATAATTTATTACATATTTTAAAAATTAATTATGGATTACATAGTTTCATATATAGTGTGGAAAATTTATGTTTGATAAAAATAACATGGGTTATACTCTTTAATGTGTTTCTTAACTCTCTAAAAATATGAAAATAACAATGTTCGAGTTTTGTAAAGGTTTGATTATGAGAAGACGATTTTCTAATTAAGGATTTATATCTAATATAATGTTGTAATAATGTTTTTTCAACATCAAATCTAAGAGAATTGGTCTGGGATTTCCTTAAATACATATTTGAAATATATTTAAAACCTTATCTCTTAGTTTAACCCCACACTTTATCCCTTATTACCCTTACCGTAGTGAAAAACTTTTACCCTGGTAGCTATGAATTATGAGTAAAATTAAAATCAAAATTATTTTAAAATTACAACTTTATGATTCAAAATTTGAAATCCGTTTTATATGATTAAATTTCACTAATTGGTAAAAATTAATTTTATTGTTACTTTTCAAAAGGAAAAAAAATAGTGTCCGGAAAAATTACTTTTTAAGGTTAAAAATTATTTTATACAAAAATAAAAAATAATTTTTATTACCATAAATTTTGTTGGTTTATTAAGAGAAAATATAAGGATATTATACATTTAGATCAATGTAAAAAATAATATAAACTTAAAACAACCCCATTTAATTTAATTATCCATAAATATTTTCTAATTATATTATTTTTTTAAGTTTTTATGGTTGATAAATGGTTTTTGTTATTTCACTATTATATTATTGAGTGATTTTGAAATTTTAAGATGTGACTCGGTTGAGATTTTAATTGATGAAAGGATTGTGAAATATTGTTTAGGAGTGTAGTCATTACAATGTAATTAATCCATTACATCAAAATATTCCTTGGTTTCAGGGAATTTAAATGATCATTGACCAAAGTTAATAAAGGAGAGATAGTTGGAATGTTATATGCTTTTCGTATGTTCAGTGGAATTAACCCCATTATACTACAAGATTAGTTTTTTCCATTTAATTATATATTTTTGGTGATTCTTAGAATTTATTTTATTTCACATTCTTCCCTCACCCTTGTATAACCTAGGTAGAATCCATATAGTGCTTGTATTTCTATAGGGAGCCTTTAGTGTTTCCCTAGTTTTAATATTTTAAACATATATTCCAGTGATTGGATTGAGGTGTTTTATAAATTAGTATCACTTATACACTGATTCAAAGGTCAATGGTAGTGTATTCGGACACTAGATCAAGTTAAGTGATTTATGGGATCCTCTTTTAAAAAATAAAATTAATATTTTTGATTGATTTTATTCATTTCAATCCATTTTTTACATATACTAACAATTCCTTTAATCTATTCATTATTCATTGAATAATTTATACTCTTGATTTATTGATTGATTTTATGGAATATTATTTTGTTTTTATGGAAGTAGTTTAATGGTTTGTATTTGAGGATTTAAAAATATGTGGGAAATTATTATGTAATGGTCCAACTCTGGGTCACCCATGAAATAGGAACATGAACTGGCTCTTGACGTGACCAATATGTTGGAACTAAAATGAGGATGTAAAAACATCCAAGAGAGGGGTGAATAGGTATTTTTAAAATTAATTTAAATATTTTTATATAACAGTTATAAAATTAATTTAATGTTGCAAAATAATGAAATGAGATGCATATAAAAATTTTTATTGTTGTTTTAATCTAAATGATCCTAGTCCACTCTTCAATCCTCTCATGAACTAAAAGAGATGTAACCCACTAAAAGGAATCTTACAATTCCTTTTTCACACCTAGAGTCATAAACCAATTATAAATCATACTCCCCACTAAAGGAATAAACCTAAAACATACCTACCTTTTTCTACCAATAGAAAAAACTAGAATACAATTCCTTTTTTACCATCTAGAGGCACAACCCCATGCCTTATTTTTTTAGGAGTCACAACCCAAAATCTTTTTTAATGGGTAATATAACTCGTAATAATTATGCACACTAAAAAGTAATAAGAATAAGAAAACCATAGAATAAGATTAATTCTTAATATTTTGATAGAATATGTAGAAAACAACTATCTAGAATTATAGGATCAAAAGATTATAAATATTATATGAGAAATAGTTGAACAACAAATAATGTAGAACTTATACAGTTCATAGAATCCTAAACCATGTTGTCTCCACACTATTATTGGGTATCTCAAATCTATTTTCTATAGATTTTCTTTGTGAAAAACATCAAAAAAAATTAATTATATTGCATATCTCTTTTCCCAAGAAATAATTTCCAATTTGAAATGAATGAACTACTTCATAGTTTTCCATACTTGTTTCCAAAATAATATCCCACGCCTAAATGAAAAGAAAATAATTTTGTGTGTCTTCCATGATATCATGTAAAATAAATAAAAACTACATGATGGAATTCATTATAATAATTAATATATTAGTAGAAAATAATTATTAATAACCTATGAAACCTCACTAGTAATATTAAAGACTGACCCTTCATATTTTAGCCGATTTGAATTTGGGTATTTCAACATTAAATATTTTATTGAGAATGTAAATACATGATTAAACCCATGTGAATCTCATTTAATTAATCATACAATAATATAAAACCAATTATCATGTATTCTAGATAAATAATTGGTAATTTTAGAATAAATAAAAAATTAAAAATATTCATATTAAACTTACAGTAAACGGAAATGTGAAAAGTCACATAAAATATAACATATTTCTAAATATATATATATATGTGTGTGTGTGTGTGTGTGTGTGTGTGCGTGTATATATATCTAAGATTATATATTAGTTTTGAACACCTTCCAAAATAGATTTGTCTCCAAAATCCCTTCATAATATATATAAAAATAAAAGATTACTTCACATCCATGAAATAATTGATATAAAATGATTAAAATATCATTTTTGATAGATAATTTATTTCACATAACGAAAGGATGCCAATTAAGAAATTTTCTCTTCGTAGATGACTTTCACATTGTTTAATTGATCACATAGCTGATTTCATGTAAAAAATTGATCAGGTAACTGATTCATGCAATAAAATTTTACATAGCATAATTCACATAGCTTAATTCATGTAGCTGAATTCACATAGATGAATTTCTCTAGCCAATTCTATAAATTTGTAAACAACTTGACTTTTGAAAATTCAGGCCAAGATAATTCCTCTTAAATGACATCATCATTTTTCGATCCTATTAACTTATATTTATAAAATTTTATTATGTTTCCAAATAAACAATTATAACATTAATTATACTTATATAGATCATTTTATTATTAAAAAAGTAGAAAATTGGTTATGAAAAATTGAATAATTAATACAAAAAATAATCAGTTAATTATAACCTAGTTTATGACATGATAAATATCAATTCATAATTTTTTGTCTTATAATAAAATTTATATAATTTTTCTATCTTTTTAGCATAATAAGATTCACTCAATTTGGATTTATGTATCCCATGTTATGGTCACAAGATAGAAGGTAATTTTTTTAAAATATTCATAGGTGATTCAAAAATTAGTTGTATGAATTTTAAATTTTCTATGTAGATTTTGAATTACCTTCATGGTATATGATAATTTAGCTATGTCGGAAAATTGAAAATTATGTATAAATGATTACTTAGGGTCCAAAATTACTTATTTATGATAGGAACGCATCATGAAAATTGAAGAACATGATATGAACAATTAAAAAATGAAATCTAAATATTGTTCACGAAAGGAAAATTTAATAATATAATAAAAGTTATGTATAATTAAAATTAATACATTTAATAAAAATATGAATACAATACTAGGTAAAGTAGTGAAAAAAATATGATTTATCATAATATGATATTTTTAACTATCGAAACATAACTAAATAAATGTGATCGAAAGATAAACCTTTAGACTAGAGGCATCTTGGATCCCCACAATATTGAAAGAAGTTCTAGGGAATCATAATAAATAGTTAGGGATGATTTCACCAAATATGTAATATTAATCGAGTAGTATAATTATACTAAAACTTTAGCATGAGGTTTCCATACATTGGACCTCCATTATATATAAATAAGTGGAAGAAACTCTTAAAACAAAACCATATTTGGTATAACAAAATAAATACATACAACTACTCATAAATATAAAATATCAGTGGATGGGGAAGAACCAGAACACTAGAGATTGAAATGGAATACAGGGCTGATATAAAAACCAAAAACAGAAACACTTGACTATTATCCATGTGACCTATCAGTAACCATCCATTAATAACACCAACTCCATCCATAAGTGATCCAAATTGAACTTGATCACAAAAAAATAGGGGTTTACTAACACCAAGTGTCATAAATAGTGTGTGACCATAAGACAACTCATTAGGTATGAAATAAAAAATCCATTCATTTTCATTATTAGAAAACCTCAAACACTCGAGATATAAAATACAAATAGAAACCAGGGTCTTATTATTTTCTAATGAAAGATCATCCATTTGTTAAATCATCTACAAAATACCATTTTTAAAACATTTTTTAAAAATCCCAATTTTATTAAATCCACCTTTTCAACCAAACCCATAGGATAGGCATAGTATGTGACCAAAAACAGCAATAAGATAGATGAATATATGATGGTATCCAACTAGAATATATGAAAATGGAATATTGTAATTTTCAATAATAAATGAGAGTTAATATAGTATTTAATTGAATGTAAATAGTTGTAAATAATTATTATTTAATTAGGTGAAATCACTAAACATCCCATGACGTGTCCTTAGATTTATATGGGTTGTAATCATATTTAACAATATCAGTACAATCCTATGTCTATAACTAATGGGCTTCCATCCACTTTCCTTATTGAGGTCACTCCCATTAGGCCTCTAATACCATAGTGGATCAAGTATCTCTAATTAGTCCTACATAGTAGTCACATGTAATCCCTCATTAACATTCCAAGGATCCTCATAATGATAATAGTAATGGTAGGTGATGTTGTCTTTTATATAAAAATTGTGATTCTATAATACATATAAAATAAAATCATATGACCATCCCACATATCTAGACCTCACCATATGAAAATCACCTCTAAGAGAAACTAATATCATCTCAACATAAAAAAAATAAAGTGGCTTCCATGGATATTCACATTTTCAATGAAATCAATTCAATGTTCCAACTAGGCCGTAAAATTTGAAACTATAAATAAATTTATGAAATAACATCCTTCATTTAATATTGTTAAAAAATAAAGTAGTCGTTAAAATATTTACTCAATATTCATAACAGGCCTTCAAGTCATTCTTTAGAAAGTACCCTTTTTTATCTCTTTTTAAATCATTTTTAGAAACTTGGAGATAAGTTTAGAATAAAATCTTCAAAGAGGGGATCCTATGAAATTATATTTGTATATATAGATAAAAATATATGTTTAAAATTAATTTACGCATATAAATTTATCCAGTAAAATAGATATATATATATATATATATATATTCTCAATGAATTTTAAAGGAGAAGATAAAGAGATAAAAAACAAGTCATTAAACAAAATATAAAAACCTTCATGTAAAAACACAAACATGTTAAAGTATTATTAACCCAAAAAATTCAAAAACCAAACTCAATAACCACTGTGTATAAAATAATAAAGATAAAAATTTATTTTAAACCCCATAAATATTTTAAAAGTACACTTGGAAATTTTAAAAAACACAAAACATAAATAAACTTTTAAACGTAAAGGTATAAAAATTTAGAACCTTGGAGAATATCTTATTAACATCAAAACACTTTCTCAAAAATCATCTAAAAATTAATTCATTGAATTAAAAATAATAAAAATTCAATTAAAATGAATTTATAAATCTTCAAGCATCACATGGTGTGATTGTGAGAGTAAAAGGATGGAAATACATTCCTCAACTATATTTAAACACACACAAAAAACCTTTGAGTATGAATGAAGACTCAAAACACAATCTTCACACCCTAACATCACAATCATAACACATTATTTCAAAATATATCCTTATGGTTCATCATAAGAGACACCAGGATAAGGTGATAAATGGATACATGATGTAGATAATGTAAGAGATAAAGGAAGGTCTTATCTTTTTGTAAACAACCCAAAACAGAAGGATGAATCCTCATAATCAAAGGGGTGAATGATTACAATACCTCCCCTAATGCACCTAGGTAGGTTTAAATGAGTGGGTATGGAGTATGGGATAAGTGATTTAAAACTGAGTAGGTAACAAAATGAATTTCAAACATTTTAAATAACTATATAGGTTTCACAGTTTGGGTGTATAGCTTACCAAACAGGGTTCCAATTATGCTCCCCACACTGGAGTCACCTTTATAGTTTCCATGTTTTTCCACATGGGTTGGAAACCATTATATAGATATTAAAAACTTGTTTTTTAAGGACATCATAATTTATTAGGGCTACAAAACAGTTTTAACTAACCATGTGTGCTAAAAAAGTACCTTACCAAAATTAAAAAATTTCATATTTTTATGGGAAATCAGTGTAAAACTTGTGGATGAAAGTACAAACTCATAAATACATAAATAAAATATGAAAATGAAATTGTGGTTATGAAAATTCTCCCAAAAAAGCACATTTTCCCCTCAAAAAGTTAGTAAACTGAAATAGGACCTAAGAGAAATCTCAATCAAAGGAAGAATTAATCCATGTCATGATTTATTAATCCCCAAAATCAACAAAACCCATCTAGAGTGAATCTATCTTTAAAATTATTATAAAACAAAAAATTACCAAAAACCAAAGGAGTGAAACTCGAAAATGTCCACAGACCTAAAATAATACTCACACACAACTATCCAAAAGAGAATATTAAGTTAAGTATACCTTGGGTGATTCACCCAAAAATTTAGGAATAGGTGTGGTGGATAAATAAAACAAAGGAATTTTGAAAATATTCATCCAAAAAAATCCAAACCCCTAAACAAGTGACTCAATATAAACCCTTAAATCAAACAAACCATTGAAATATCTTGAAATAACCATTTATTATCTAAATAAATTATAGGAATAAAGAAACTTAAAGGAAAAAATACCTTATAACCACTCCAAAAATCTCAAGATATGAACAATTAATCCACTAACCATCAATATCCTAACCAAGAAAGAAATGGGAGGAGGCATTAACCACCAACATGCTCCATCAGAATAGTATGGCCATAACCTTAGGGTCAAAAAATAGGAATGGATAACCTAGGATCACCAAAAAATACCTCACTCATAATGATTCCTAAAAGTTCATGCTTTCACCATCTATTATAAAAACATGATTATTTCAACATGCATCCATTTTACAAAATTTTCAACCCTAAGGATTCTCCCATTCCCAAAAATCATAAAGTAAAAAATCTTTTCAGTTATAGCCCTAAAACCTTAAGTCAGACCATCAACCTCAATAGGTCTCAATAAAAATGTCAAAAATTCCATAACTTATAAAAATAAATACAGGAGAGACATAAGGAAGCACACCAAACTAAAATAACCATAAAAATCAATCAATTTAAAACGTATAAAAATTGATTCTATATATAGAACATACTTGATACCTTTTTGGGAGTAAAACTCTAAATAACGAGGAGAGTATATGACCATATAAATAATATCATACAAAAAAAATTACTTTCCAAAATAATTAATCATAGTCAAAACCCAATAAAAATATAACTCTAATCACCTTTCTAATATTTTTAAAACCATATCCTTATCCATTGTAGTCTTAATACTCAATTTGAAAACCCGTTTTGATCCCCAAAAAATAAAATCACAACACAACTCAATAAAACCATAATATATTTCAAAATTAAAAATCTATCCTTTAAAAATCCATAATTTTCTTTTAAAATCACTTTATATTTCGATTTCAATTAATTTAATAAAAAATATTGGAAAATATAAAAATTTAACATTAAATAAACTTTCACCAAAAAATTCCCATATTAGTTTTAAAAAACAAATTCAATTTTCAATTATAACTAATATTCTAATTAAAAACATCTACCAACATCTAATAAATATCATTACACAACACCAAAATATCTCTAATAGGGACTAGTGGTTGTGAAGTTCTCAGCCACATGGTTTATGAGACCATGGTCTAATCGTGAAACCACCATTAAATGTAATGTCAACCCATGCAATGAGGCTCCATATTGTTTTTTAAGTTGTGTGAGAATACATCACAAAATTAGTTAAACCCCCATTTTCATCACTTGATACATATAAATCATTTAAATAATCAACAATATGATCATAACAAACCATAGGCATACTAGAAACTAATATAAAATTTATAATAAAAAATTTTCAACCAAATGTTCCATCATAATGTGGGATTTTTAATGATTGGGGGTGCACAAGAACTCTCCCATGGCCTACATACTAATACCTAACTATCAAATATCGCATACCCTTAAATTATTAAATATTAAGGGTGAATTGAAACATTTTCCTTAATAAGATCTTAGGATTTGATACCAACTCTTCACAAACCCATTTTGGTTCACCCCTAAACATAACTTGAAAACTAGCTCATGACGTACCCGAGAGGCATCCCCAATACCCATGGGTTGGAAAAAAGTGATATGGAATCAAATTAAATAATTAAATATAATTTTACTAATAAGAATATTTTATAAAGTAGTGGAATTATATAGTAATTATGACCTGAATCATCAAAACATTGGACCTTCATTCTATAAAAAAATGTTAGGAAAAATTTTAAAACAAAACCAAATATGGAATAATAAAATATAAACATTAAATTATTCATAAATATAAAAAAATATTATAAATACAATTCCCAAAATATAGGTGTCTAACATAGTTGATACAACTAATATACAATCAAAAACAATAACACTCGACTCAATATCCTGGTGATCTCTTTGTCATAATCCATCTATAATACCATCTTTCAACGTGATCTAGCCAAATTGAACATGAATCGAAAAAAAGATCGAGTCTACAAACATTGAGGGGCATAATTAAGTAGTAATAATAATAAAACTTAGTAGGTAATAACCATAGAGTCCATGCATTTTCATCCAAAAAATAACACATGCATGCTTAATAGAAAATGCAAGTAGAAAATAGGGTTTTATCATTTTTCAAATAAAACACATAATTTTATTAAATCGCATTTAAAATAAAAAAATATATAAATTTTTCTAAATACCCATTTTATACAACAAACCTTTTAAACCATTCCCATAGAAAAGGATGGGTATCTAACCAAAAAACACTAATGAGTTAAATGAATAAATGATCACAGTCAAAAATAATATGGAAAAAATTCAACATTATAATGGTAAAAAATAAATTAGATTTAAAGTATAGATAAATTACAAGAGAATAGGAAATAAAAAGAATGTAATCTTGTTGAATTTGTGAACAACCCATTAGGTGACCATATATATACTCAGGTTGGAACCATATGTAGAACTATCGATGTATTCCTATATCTTTAACCAATTATATTCCTTCAACTATACTCACGGGTGACACTCCCCTATAACCTAAAATATAAAATAAAATATATCAAACCAATAAGGATTATAGAGTAGACATATTTCATCCCTTACTAAGTTTCCTAGGATCCCCATGTTGGTAATAGTAATTAGAGGTGAGGTAGCCTTTACATAAAACATATCAATTGAGAATAATCATAAAAACAAAAACATTCATCCCACCCCCTTCACTTTTCCATGAAAAACCCTCTCCAAAATAAAATAATAACATATCAATATAATAATATAGAAGATGGATTCCATGGAGGTGCACATTTCCAGTGAAATCATTTCAAAGTACTAATTAGTCCATAAAATTTGAAATTAGTTATAACATTAAAAAATAACTTCATTCCTTTAATAACATTAAAAACCATATTGGTCATTATACTCTCTACTCAAGGTTAAAAATTATCTCTTAAACCATTCTTTAGAAACAGACCTCTAAAATCTCATTTTGAAGTAATTTTTGGAAACCGATATGGGAATTGAGAACCAAATATTTAATGAGGACTTCCTATGAAATTATATTTGTATATATATATACACATATGTGTGTAAAATTCACATTCACATATATATATTTATATATATATATTCTCTCACATATATATTTATAGATCATCATAAGAAATGAAACATTACTTGAAAAATGGAGGCAATTCAGTTCCTTAAAAATACAAGAACCTTCAAGTAAAACCACTAATACCTCCAAATGGTAATAACACAAAAAATCAAAACTCAACCTCAATAACCACCATGTATAAAATTATAAAGATCATTAATCCCTTAAAATACCAAAATTAATTGAAAATTCATTTAAGAGTTTTACTAAGCACATAGAATATATATAATTTTAATCACAAAAGCATGCAAATTGACCACCATGAATAATATACTTTTTATGTTAAACATATATCTAAAATATATTTTAAAAAACAATTCATATATATAATAATTACGTAAATTAAATTAAAATGAATTTATAAAGCATCATGCATCTCATGTTTTGCTTGGAAGATGAAAGGGTCCAAAATAACTACCTCAAACCAATTTAGACACAACGAAACCTTTGAATATTGATTAAGGATGGTTGGAAACACAATATTTACACCCTAAAATAACAATCTATAATAAATTAGGTAAAAATACATCCTTATCTTTTATCTAAAGTGACACTAATACAATGGTAGATAGAAAACAAGGCAAGGGGAATGAAAGAGAGAAACTGAGGCCTTACCATGAAGGAAACCACCCTAAACTAAAGGAAGAAACCCCAAAATCAAAGGGGTATTATAATACCTCCCATAGTGTTCTTATGACAAGTAGAATGAGTGGGTAGTGGGTATGGGAGAGAAGATTTAAAATTGAGGTAGTCATAAATAGAAATTCATATTTTTTTAGCAATTAGACATGGTGTAAGGCTTGTCTTCACAGTTTTCCAAACCTTACACAAACTATGAACCACCTAACTATAGTCTCCTGGAGACTTACATTGTTTGATAGCATGATTTTTAAAATCACGTTCTCACCAAGAATAACATGTCTTTCAAGCTCTATAAAAATTCTCTTAGTTATCATACGGTTTGGACCAACTATATGGAATACCCTTGTGTGCTGTACAGATTTATAAATTCTAATATTTAAATGAAAAAAATGTCCAAAACTCAAGGAAAAGGTATATATTAATAAATAAATATATAATTAAAAAATGAAAAAAATATGGGTTTTGGCATATTTAGGGATTCTGGGAACCTTTTATTGGGACCTAATGTTGGGAAATTATCATCCTTTAATGGGTTTTGTTAAGGATATTTTGGTTTAGGGTTTTGGTTCTATTATGGAATTTTGTAATGGAGTGGGAATATAGGTTGACTGTATTGTTCATGGTTATGATAATTTGGTCAAAGTCATATAATAAATGAGTTATGATGGGTGTGGGGTCATTATTTGAATGTGTTATTGTCAACTTATACTTCTCTGGATATTTTTTTACCTTATCAAGGTGGATAGTATACATATACGTAAATGAAAATAAAATTACAATATGATTCTGTTAGGATTAGGATGATGGGTCGGTTAAGGAGGATAACAATTCTGATTTTAAGGTTATGAGGAAATGTGTTGTATTTTCACCTAATTTTCATGTGTTTTTAAGGATATAATTTATATTTTAAGGGTTCTTGTGGAAATATGAAATGGAAGGGGTTAGTGAAGTGAATTTTTTTATTTATATGTGTTATATGAAGTCATAATAATTGATAGATCGGTATCATATATTTTGTTAAAAAATAGGATGGAGTTCATAGTAGATCATAAGAATGGATTTCATTGGTGTTGTAGGGAGAAAATTTTATATAAACTTATAATTTTATATTAGTTATGGGATACCATATAAATCATTTAGGGCTCTTTTGATCCAATAAAATGACATTTGACGGACTACTAAGAATTTTTAAGTGAGATTTTTTAAATTATAAGGCACATTTTTTCAAGAGATAAATGAATTCTGATATTAGTTTTCACCTGTAATTTAATTTATAAATTATGATGAATTTTTTATGATTGCTTTGAAAAATAATATTGGTATTGATTTTATATTTCAATGTTTTGAAGTATTTATGTTTCATAGAGTAGATTGAAATTTATTTTCATTCAAAAAATTTAGACTCTGTGATTTTATTAGATATATGGTTAATAGAAACAATGTTGTTGTATACCTTGATAATTAGTTATCCATGGGTTTTGGGTGTTTTTTATTTAATGAAACATGTAGTGTTTATTAGTGGTTATAAATTATTTTCTTAGGTACTATAAGGGTAATTATTCCAATATTATGACCTTAAACCCTTTCTTCTAGTCACCAACCCATTTCCTATTAGAGATAAGCATTGGGGTTAATTCTATCTGATGTGAATTCCTGGGAATGTTTCTAGTGGAAATAAGTAATGATATAGTGGTAAAAATATTTCTTCAATAATGTTTTTTTATTTGATAATTATTTTTGATAAATTTATATTATTGAAATAATTTCTATAATAGATATGTTTTCTTGATATGTAGGTTTTTTAAATATAAAGTTCTTTTTCACATTCCAAATTTTAATCTCTTAAAAGTGTTTTTAGAAATAAAATTTTAAATATTATAAAATTTAATATATACTACTATGGTAGATTATATAAAATATAATTTAAATTGAATTATAACTTTTTAGGAAAGACAATTTATAATTTTATATATTGATATTATAATGTTAATGTCATATAGGAGACATGGAAGATAGGGAAAAGTATATTTTTGTTAAATGTTTTCTCATTGTATATGGTTTCTTCATTATTGTTTTTGGGTTGATGATGTTTATTTGAATTGGAGTAATTCATTATGAGGATAGGTTGGTATGATGAGTAGTGGTACATTTGAGAAGTGTATGAATTTACTTATGGTGTTTAGAAATTTTTATGATATTAAATTTTATTTAAGTTATTTTGAAAACCATAATATATTAATATGTTGATTTGAGTATATATCCCAAAATAATTTTTAGGGCTTCATGAACGAGGTGATAAAAGAGAAATCATGGGATATAGTTTTGTTGAAGATTTATTAGAATGTACTATCAAAATTTCTCATTACAGACTCAATTTATAAGAATGGGAAATAAATAGAGGTTATTGAACTTAGATCTAAATTATATAAGTCCCTAGATTGACTTTGAGTTTATATGAAATTTGGATTTAATTTTGTGGTGGTATAATTTTTTGGAAGATTAAAAATAGAAACTCTAATTATATGTATTAGGGAGAGTTTATTAAGACTATAATGAATTATTTTATTCTTATTATGAGATAAAAGATCATATAAAAAATATTATGGAGATACACTAGGGATATATATGATCACATATGTATATTTACAATTCAGTTGAAGGGATTGACCTAACAGTTTCCATATTTTCGATCCATCAATGAGTTTTAAGAATTAAATTTTGAGTATTCTCTAATGTTAGAGATAAATAATCAATGACTTGTTTATTTTTTAATTATGTAATGGATGTGAGATATCATGAATAATTCATGTAGATAATTTTATCCATTACGATTCATTATTGAGTAAGACTTTTTTAATTACTTTAATTTCAAAGAAGAGTTTTATGAGTTTTAGGTCTAAGGGTTGTTCAATGTATTGAGTAATGTAATATTATACTAGTTTGAGATTGATTCTAATCAATTATTGTTTGTAGGTTTATGTGTTCTTTTTAGGTTTTTCTTATCTATATCCATTGTAAAATTGTGGAACATTAGTAGTAAGAATATCACAATATTTATAAAACCTATTTAACAAAATTTGTCTATTGATTACTTTGTAAGTAGAGTGCATCATAGTATGATGATAACTTTATTTGTAGTGAGTATCCTTAATGTGATTTGAAAATTTTAATTTAACATTGTTTTAGGATTTCAAATTCAATTTTTAAAAAGTTAGTTGATTTATTTTTAACATAGTTTTAAAAGTTAAGGTAAATTTCATTGTTACCTGAAAATTTATTTCAAATATTTTATGAATATCATTCATGCATTTTAAATCATGTAACTAGTTTTTAAAAAAGATAATTTTTTTTGTAGGAAAAATTAAAAAATCAAAAAAAATTTGAAAAGAGTAATAAAATTTTTCATTAAATATAGATATTATTTTATATATTCTCACATTAAAATTTTTTAGGGAAATAAATAATGATAAATAATAGTATGATTTGATGGGTTGAGAGTTTGATGATTTCCTTGTTCTTATATGGTGTTTGATCTCTTTATATGGAGAGACTCTCATTTGAGATATATCTCACATGGAAATTAGGGTTTGTGTTTGTTTTCTTAAATTGGATGGTGCTATAGAATAGACCTTTTATAATTTATATAGGGTATATGTTATGGATGAATCATTAAAGCAAGGGTGTTCCTATTTATTAAAGGGTTTTGGTGGTGTGTACCAGTTCTATTTGAGAGGTATCATGTATTACTATTTTCCTTGTGTTTTTTCATTAGGATCTAGATTTTTCTGATTCTCAAGGATGATAATTACTTCAGAGATATATAATATAGAGGAATATATTTTCATGAAACCCTAGTTTGTGTTTTTTAGGTGTTTCATTTTTTGGGAATGAGTTTGGAGATGAAAAGTGGAAGGAAAGAGTGATTCGTGTTGAAATTTTATATGGTAGAAAAATCATTCCATAAGGATTTACCAATAATATAGAGACCTAGGCTTAAAATACATAGATATTATGTCTTTTTTATGGATATTAATTATATTATACAAACACATTCCTAAGGACCATAAGATTTTAGGGTCTTGGGAATCTTGGAAACATAAACAACTATTCCAAAGGAAAACTACATCATCTCCCACTATGATATTCATAAATATCAACCTTCCAAGAAATGGTATACGTAATACATTTATTCATAACCTTGGGGAAAGAAACATAATAAAATCATTGATTGGATTCTCTTTAAGGTTAAACAAGGGAGATATATAAGCGTAGCATGAACATAAGGGTATGCGAACATGAGCATAACATTTGAAAACCATACCGTGCGTATCAAAGATCAAAATATTGAGTCATGGAATAAATATTGGAAGTTCGTAAGACATGAATAATAAGGGATAAGATGAAAAATATCCATGAGATAATAATATTGTAATAATATATAGTTTTTTTATAAAACACATAAGTATATAAATTCAATTTCGTAGTAGTCAAGGATCACTACCAAGGCTATCATAGTGGAATGGGTTCACTCTCCAAACCATCGTAGTAGTCAAGGATCACTACCAAGACTATAATACTGGATGATGTACATTACAAATCCATGATCACTCCATATTCTATTCTTATCTATCTCATCAGATATAAATCTCCTCCCAATTCATTGGAGGTAGATATAGTTTCCACCCATTTCATAATGAAAACCAAATTTATGTGTTCCACAATATTATAAACAAATAATCATATCATAACCCATGAAATTAAATTTATTTTATAAATGTCTATTTATACCATAACCTATGGAAAATAAATGTGTTTCAAAATCATTTTATTATTTAATCATAGCATAACTCATTAAAATAAGAGGGGTTTCTTAAAAATTTTATCATGGTATAACCTTTGGAATAGAAATGGGTTTTATAAATGAATTTTAATCATAAACCATTTAGAAAAATTATAATAATGGTATCCTTATTTCATATCCCTTGTAAATAATAAGTTACATCAAAGTATTTAATATTTTATGTAAAATTATTTTGAAATATAAATCACTTTAAATGTTTATTTTAGAAGATAACATTTCATTGAAAATAACTTTTTAAGACATAAAAAATTTTGGAAATAATTTCCATTGAAAATAAATTTAAAAAATATTAAATGATGCTTTTAAAATCTTTTAAAACATTTCTTGAGGAAAATATCTTTTCTTCATTGAAAAAAACTTTTTAAAGCAATTTTATAAAAAAAATTACATTGAAATAATTTATTTAAAATATAAATATTTCAAAAAATATTAAGGGAAAAAATTCATTTTAAAATAAATTTTATAAGATGTATTTAAATATTTAAATCATTGAGTGGTTCTTATGGCGGGAAATACTCTTTAAGTCATACATGTTAAAAAATATTCTTTTCAGATTTTCAATAAAACCCAAATAGGAATTTTTTGGAAACTTACATGAACATTCATTTAAAAAAAATTAAAATAAAAACACGGGAAAAAAATTATTTAATAAATCATTTTAATAATGTTAAAATAGTTTTTAGAAGTCAATTTTATAAAACTTGGTTATAAAAGAAAAAGAGTTTTCGACTCATGACAGAAATAATGATGATTTTTCTTAAAAATGTTATTTTAAACTCTGTATTACATAAAGAGATAAAAATTAATGGAAAATATATATTACACATAAATAACCCTAGGAGAATAAAATAAATGTGTTTATTGATAGATATATCAAAATATTTAATCCTTGGAAGTATAATCATGAACAATCCTGACAAACGATGATATTGTGACGTAAAACCCTTACCACTTGGTAACTTTGAATCATTAAATTGGTAAAAAAAATTAAATAAAACTTATAATATCATTATAATAAATATATTAATGGTATTAAATGTCAAAAAATTCCATAAAAAGGCCTCATAAAAAAAGATAGGTGCATAACATACATATGTCTCAAGAAATGTAAATCGAGACAAAAATCCCTTACCGCTTGGGTATCTTTTCAGTCATAAACAACAATAAATAATAACATCAAATGAATATTTAAATATCATTATAATAAGTATATTAATGATATAACCTGTCAAAGTGGTGATATATACACCACACAAAATAAATGAGTGGTAAATTTTCATATATCCCCCAGAAATAAAAGAGAGACTATAAATCCCTTACCGCTTTTGTTAATTTTGAACTATAAACCCCATGAAAAAGAGATACAAAAATTTATATGTAACTATAAATAATTTTCAGGATAATTATCATAAAATAAATTAATGGGAGGTATATAGATAATAAAAAATTGAATATGGGGTGAATATGACATGTGTCTCACATAAGTAAAAAGTGAGACAGAAATCTCTAACCTTAATTCTTGACTTATGTCATACAAATTAAAACTTACTTAATAATAAATTTAAGTTTATTATAAATATATTATAGAACCATATTTATATTTATCATACAAACATTTATTTTCTTATGGCCTTTTATTACCTGTTTATTAAAAATTCCATGTGAAAGTCATGTTTAGAGCAATAACTACTTTGCTTTTCATATATGTTTTAACTTGTTATTTTTAGTATTCCTACATAGAAAATGGTTTCATAATATCCATAATTTTCACCTTGATATAAATATTATATATATTCATTATATATTTATTTAGAGTAATTCCTAAAATTTAGTGATAAAAATAAAATACATCCTTCATGGAGACGATTGGTCGTACGTATGCATGAATTTGGTTTCTATTTTCTTATCAGATTGAAAGAAAAATTAAATGAGGTATATTATCATTATAGAATAAGTTTATTCTATATATATCATGTATTTTTAAAACTCAACCCTAATAATTTTAATGTAATGTGTGAATGAATCACATCGCTTCACGAGGCGGTAGTCCTATGTACACACTAGTGATGTTATCGTATTCCCAAAAAATAGAAATAATGAAGGTATCTGTAATATAATAATTCCATAAGTATAATAATATCATAAATATCATATATAAACATTTTATTCATCGTTATATCTCTCCTTGAGAGGTTTTAATGGAAAAATTAATAGCATTAATTTGTGAGGTGGTAGTTCTTCTTATTCACAAAAAATTATTTCATAACTCATTTAATGAAAGTGGAGATGGTTATCTGTTATGCACTTAACATAAAAAATATCAATATTTTTAATCTACTGAAATTATTATATCATCATGTTATAATAATAATTTAAGTAGGTTAATTAATAAGTAAACTAAAAACACTTATTGATGAGTGTTACCTATTCTTTGGGTATCCTCCTTAGGGTTTCACCAAAATCCATTCTATGTAGGATTTATGTCCAAAATAATGATTCTAGGAAGATATATGGGAAGTTTGGAAGTGATTTGAGAAGTTATTGGATAAAAAAATTGGTTTTATGGTGTGAAGAAGAGAGGATATGGGGTGTCCTTTTTTAAGTGAGGAGATTGGCACGCTTGAAAATTTTTGAAAGAAAGAATCCCATCCTAGTTTTTTTCATCTCACAAGGCTCAAATAATGGTCCATTCTAGATCATAGAATATATAAGGTCAAAAAATGTCCATATAATTGGTTTTTTTTAATTTTTAGGTCATATTTTACCCTTATCTTTTTATTTTAACCCCCTGGGTAAACCCGTTTTTACCATAACCGTGGTAAATTATTTTTATTGTTATTACTATTAATTTTGGTCAAAAATTATGTTTGAATTATTATATAATAGAAATTATAATTATCAAAAATATTATAATCACTTTTTTCAACTTATATTCATATAATTTTAAAATTTTAATTTAAAATTAATCTCGCATATGTGATGAGAAAGAATAATTTTAAAGAAAAAATGGTCAGACATTTACAAAGTTTTTATATCAAAATTTAATATGAAATTGATTCCAATGTCCTAAATTGGATTAATAGATGTATAGTTGAGATTATTTTACTTTAAAACTAATTTAAAATATAATTTAACATGATAAATTAATAAAATGAAAATGCATATTTTAATTAAAATTCTGTATTTTTTACTATTCAAAAAAATTAAAACTTTTTAAAAAGATCCAAATAAATTCACCCTAAGCTAATTTATATATGATTATTTTAAAAATAATGTTTATTTTATCAAATTAATTTTATTATTTTTCACAAAAAGAAATAAATAAACACATTTTTTATAAAATATTACGTTCACAACACATAAAGACCATATTGGAAAATAATATAACTTATTATCATTTTTTTTATTTATATAAAACCATTATACATAATATTTTAATGGTAGTTATTAATATTTATATCACTATGTTTAACACCTATGTTATAACTCTTGTGTGTAAATATATTGTGGCTTTATTAAAACTTAGTGTTGTGTATAGCACAAGCTACCCCAATATTGTAAGTAGTGAGATATTAACATGGTATTTCATGTACCATAAGGTATTAAATAAATTTAATTTATTCAAAAAAATCAATAATAAAGGTGTTAAATTCTTCCCCCTTAAATGAATTTATCCAAAAAAATATCACCCCATTACAAACAAATGAGGATAATTCTACCACATCATATCCTCAATTTCCCACGTAGCTTATTAAAACTGATGGTTTCACCATAAAACATTGAGAAGTTGAGTGGTATTGTTTCATAGAACATTTTATTTATGATCTAAAATATTCAATGATTATTCATTATAAGAAATATCTATCTCTAATGGTATAATCTCATAGTTCAGTACATTTGAAGGGTCGGGTATGTACTTTCTCGGGAGAGATACATAGAACACATCTTGTTCAAGAGTGTTGTTTGGTGGAAGAACCAACAGATATTATATCATCCCTATTTGATTAATAATTTAAAAGGTATTGATATACCTATGGCTCAGTTTACCTTTCCTTATAAATCTCATTACATTATTCCAAGGGGGAATTCTTAGAAACACCTTTCCACCAGCTTCGAATTCTATATCACACTAGTGATTATCATCCAAAAATTTCTACCGACTCTATGTTTCTTTGATGTGTTGCTGAATGAATATATCCTTTTTTCATTTATTTATCTATCTCAACTCCCAATAGCTTTATTTATCCAACTTTATTCCATCTTGTATATGCTCCAAATTTCTTCCCATAGATTGACTTATAAGGATCCATATGAATGCTTGAGTGAAATTTATTATTGTATGAAAACTCAACTAGAGGAACGTGTTGATCCCAACCACCTTTGAAATCCAAAGAAAAAGATTTCAACATATCATCTAGGGTTTGAATTGTTCTCTCATACTTTCCAGAACATTGAGTTAATCCTCATATTCGGATTAGAAAGAATAGAATGTGGTACTCTTTGAAACTTAACCAGTTCCTTAATGTATATCCTTGAAATATGATTCAATGATGATTATTCTCTGATAGCAAATAAGTGATTTGTATTTATAAGGGTTTTGACTACAAACCATGTAGAATTATACCCTTTAGAAATGTTGGAGAGTCCAATAACAAAATCCATGGTGATGTTTTCCCATTTTCACTTTGGTGTGGGTAATAGATCTAACATCCCCTTAGACTATTTTCATTCAGCCTTAACTTGATGATATACCAAGAAAGGAGATATAATCATTGTGATATCACTCTTAACTCCATCCAACCAGAAGTACTCTTTAAAATATCTATACATCTTCATACTTCCTAGATGAATAATTAATGATGAACTATTAGTTTACTCTAGAAACTCCATAAAATAATATATAAATAAAAATACATATATGATTCCTAAACCCTTTCATTTTATCATGATCAAGGTTAAACTCGTGAATATTTATAACATTGTTTTAGCTCTACATCATCCTTTATCACATCTTTAATCCTCAATTAGATAAATTTTTGAACATTCTATTAATAAAGATATTATTTTACCCCTTCCTTTGGGATTTACATATTCATACTTTACAAATAAAAAAAATATTAGATATTTTTTAATCCTCTTCATATATATGCTAGCATGATCTGTTTAACATTAATTCATAATTCACCTTATTCCCTTTCCTATAGTGGTAATTTATTGAGAATTCATAATCTATAATCATATGTAACTATCTTCTATGTCACATATTCAAATTCTTTTATGTGAATGAATTATTTAAACTTTTATGGTCAAAGGATATGTCAAAATTTTATCAATAAATATAATTCCTCCATATCTTAAATGAAAAAAAGTTTTGTTGCAAACTCCATATCATGAGTTGGGTAATTTTTCTCAGGAATCTTCAATTTTCTTGTGGAATAATCTATAACCATGTAATTTTATATAAGAACACATCCTAATACCTTCTTGGAATAATAATTCTATACTATAAACCCTTATTCACAAAAATTTAATGTAATTATAGGTTTACTGACTAATATTATCTTTAGTTCCATGAAATTTTCCTCAAATTCATCTATCCCATGTAACATGACTCCCTTCAAAGTTAACTTGGTCATAGGGTTAGAGAGTCTTGAGTAATTCTCCACAAAATGTTGATAATATCTATCTAAACCAAGAAAAGTAAAAATCTCAGTCCCTGTGGTTGGTCTAGTATAACGTTCAATAGCCTACATCATTTAAGGATCTATCAGTATACTCTCTCTTGGGATTATATGACACAAAAATGAAACGTTTTTCATCCAATGTTCACACTTTATTAATTTTTCATATAGTTTCTCCTTCCAAAGGGTCTTTAGAACAACTATTAAGTGATTTTCATTCTCTTCCTTTCTCTTTTAATAGATTATAATATCGTATATAAATACTACCATAAATTGATCATGGTAATATCTAAATACTCTATTCATTAAAAAATGAACATCATGGGGGAATTAGTAAGACCAGATGGAATTAATATAAATTCATAGTGTCCATGCCTTTTACGGAATTCTATCTTGGGTATATCCTCCTCCTTCACATTAAATTGATGATATCCAAAATATAGATCAATCATGGGAAGTTATTGAGATCCATGAAGTTGATCAAATAAGCAATCAATATGGGGAATAGGATACTTGGTCTTAACTATGATCTTGTTTAGCACTTGATAATCATTGTATAGTCACATTGATATATTTTTCTTTTTAACAATAAGAACATGTGAACCCAAAGGTGACACACTTAGCCAAGTTAATCACTTTTTAAGGTTCTCTGAGAGATGATTTTTCAATTCCTAAAACTTAATCAAGGCCTTTCTATAGGGATTCTTTGAAATTAGTATGACACTAGGTATGAGTTCTATTGATAATTTAACTTCATGTTTTGGTGAAATTTATGGAAACTCTTCTGAAAAGATATCATGAAATTCCTGCAAAATTAAAATATCATCAATGCCACTTTTACCCCCTTCCATTGGAGATAAAAAACCCTTATGAATTGTAATTAAGACTCGTATAATGGATGAGATCTTCATTGGAAGTTTTTACTTATTATTACATTGATAGAATATCATAGTTTGGTTTGTAATATAAAATGTAACATCACCTACATGACAATTTTTGTGTGATTTATGTAGATAAATATAATCCATGCTCAAGATAACAACAAATTTAACCAGTGTAATAATTTAAATAATTGTAGGAATAACGTTCCCACCAAATCAACTAAAGAGGAATCATAGACTTTAGATGAAATCATCATACAATTATGTTTTCTCACTACTAAATATATATTTAATCATTTGGGTAACATATTTCTACCCTAAGAAAAATATTTTTATATGAAACAATGGGTAGATCTGAATTAAAATAATACATTAGAAGTTCTAGATTGGATGATAAGTGTACCTTTCACCATAACGTTATCGCACCTATCATCAGAAATAGTGATCGCATGGGACTTTTCTCTCTCTCTCATTTTAAGAGGTTTCTACCATAAATCATTGTCATTAACCTTAATATTTGGGAATTGGTTATCATAATTCCCATAATCATTTCATTTCAAACAGTAGAGTGTGGGTGGTGAATTTTTCTTATCTTTCTCTTTATTCATATCATTAGCTAACTTCTTCACATCATTTCAGTAATTAATTTCATTTTTAACTTCCGTTTCAAACATAATTTAATTAAAATTCCCCATAAGATAAATTATTTCTTGTTTCTTAAGACCCTTTGATCATTAAGGATGGTGCATCTTCTTTTATCCATGTTTTTAATATTTTTCTTTGAACTATATCTTCATTTTCTTGTCAAAAACCTGATATTGATATTTAACTTCAACCTCCATTTTCACATTGATAGAATATCAAAAAATATATTCATAAATAATAAATTATCTTATGGATAACACCCTTTAGAGACTTGGTTTTAATCCATGAAGGAATCAGTCAACCTTACTTTCAGGTTGGATGATAATACCAAAATCATACCTCGTGAGTCTTATAATATTTTCTCATATGTACCAATGGAATCATTATTATTTTTATTTATCTTAAGAAACTCATTATCTATATTTTTATAGAGAATAAAATTAATTTAATTATTGAAAAATAATTTCTTTAACTCATCCCAATTAATGGATTCAATTTCATCTTATTTCTGCATATTCTTGGTAAGAGCCCACCATTGATTTGCTTCACCTTCAAAGAAATAGATAGCAAAAATAACCTTTACATTTTCCAAAAACTAGAGAATGGAAAATATCTTTACAGTGGTAATAATCCATTATTCATAAACTAGTGGATCATAAGACCCACTGAAAGAAAGTTGATGTTTCCTCATGAAGGATTCAACATATGTTGTTCCCTCCTTTATTCATTTTGAAGTCCATCATGATTCATAGCTTGAGAAAGTTGTGTGATCATAGTAACAAGAATTTTTATTCTAATTATTATAAAATTTAGATAATTAAGAGGATAATAATTTCATTATCTATCTCACCGAAAATTAACATGGTTACTTTGGTTCCATCAATTGAATATAACCAAAAAACACAGTGTAAGAAACAATAATCATAGTGGGTAACCGCATAATCCTGAAAACCCACTTATAGGATGTCTAAATTATAAAACTGTATTTTTAAACTATGACACATTAGTTGTATCCTAATTCATTCATGGTTATTTTATATTTAAATCATTCATGATAGTTTATAAACATATTTTAAATTTCTAAAGTATATCCCATAGGAGTGTTAAACCAGATGTGCAGCAAGGCATGTTGCCATTCACCGGGTGACAATTTAGTCTAGTACAATGCACCATTTTCAAATTTATTATCCCTAGGTACCTCTATTAGAAATACACATCCACTTGTAGTATTCATATAGGGATATAATTTTTTATAAACCACTCGCTCTATAATTTACCAAAATTACAAGGCATTTTCTTATAGATTGACTCATCCTTATACTTATCCTCATACATGTTATTAGATATCTCACTATGCTTTTCCTATCCTAGTTTCCAAAGGTTAACTAAACTTATCCTATGATATCAACTATAATTACCAAGTCTTATCATATATATATATGTGTGTGTGTGTGTGTGTGTTTGTTACATACTTATTTTTGAATAATCATTTATTAATCAAACACATGTTAGAGTACCATAATAGTTTAATATATTTGGAAACTTGGAAACACAAAAAATTGGTCTATAGATAAATCATCTCCCAATATTACATCCATAACTAGAACTCTTATTAGACATATAATATGTAATATATTTCTTCATAATCTTGGGAAAGAAAATATAGTAAAGGGTGAGCTCGTATTCTCAGTAAAGGTAAACAAGGGTATACATAATCATAACCTGAAAATAATGGTATGAGAACATGAGAATAACATTTTAAAATCATTCCCTGCATATTAAAGATAATAGTAGTGGAATAAATATTGTAAATTAATAAGGAATGGATCACAAGTTAATCAAATAACATGATCCATGAGATCATAACATTGGAATAAGATAAAGATTCATGGCATACACATAATTATAGAAAATAATTTCCAAAATAGTCAATACCCACTCTCAAGGATATCATTTTGGAATGTGTTCACTCCCCAAACCTTCACAATAGTCAAGGTTCTATCCCAAGAACATCATAGCAGACAGAGTCCCTCACTAAACTGGGTTGACTCTCCATTCTATTCTTGCCTATATTAAGAGATATAAATATTCACCCAATGCATCAAAGGGAGATATGGGTCCCACCCATATCATAATGAAAACCATATTTATGTATGGCACAAGATCCTAAAACATTTATCATATCATAAACCATGATATGAAATGGGTTTCATAAAAATTTATTTATTTCATAACCTATGGAAAAGAGAGAGGTTTCATAATCATTTTATCATTTCATCATAGCATAACCTAAGAAAAGAAGTGGGTTTCATAAGTATTTTATCATGGTAAAAAATATCGAAGATAAATGGGTTTCATAAAAATATTTTCATCATAAATCATTTAGATAAATAATAATAATGGTATCTTGTGTTCATATACCCAATAAATCATAAGTTATATCAAAGTATTTATACTTAGATGGAAAATTATTTTGAAAGATAAATCACTTGGAAAAATTCTTGTGGAAGATAAATTTTCTTTCAAAATAACTTTTTAAAACATAAAACATTTTGGAAGTCATTTTATTCTAAAATAACCATGAACTATTATTAATTAATATTTAAAAATAATTTAAAAAATTTCTTAATGAAAATATCTTTTCTTATTTGATAAAAACACTTTTTAAACTATTTTAAAAATCCATTTTTTACATTGAAATAATTTATTTAAAATATAAGGATTTCTCAAATATTATGGAAATATTTTTCTCTAAAAATAAATTTTAAAAAAAAATTTAAATCGTGAAATCATTGAATGGTCCTAATTGTGGGAAATATTGTTCATTTCATTCATGTTAAAAACAAATATTATTTTCACATTTTAAGTAAAATCTTAACAGACATTGTTTTAAAAAATGATATAAATATTAATTTAATAATATTTCATAAAAATAAAAAATGGGTAAAAAAATAATTTAATAAATCCTTTAATAATTATAAAAAACTATATTTTGAAACATTTTTAGAATGCATGGTTTTGGAGGAAAATTGTTTTCAACTAAAGAGAGAAATAAAGGTGATTTTTCTTTAAAAAAATTATTATGAACTCTTACATATATAAATAAATGAAAATAAATGGAAAACGTGTATTCTCTATAAATAACCAATCTATAAAAAAATAAATGATATTTTTGACATATATATCATAATATTTCATTATTGGAAGCATAATCATGAGCAATCCTAAAAAATAATGAGATTGTAATGTGAAACAATTTTCTCTTTGGTAACTCTAAATCAAAAGCTCCATAAAAAATAATGTTAAATAAAACTTATGATATCATGATAATAAATAAATTAAAGATATTACATGTTATAATGGGATTTATATACACCTGATAAAAGAAGATATGTGCATAATATCTATATGTCTCAAGGAAGGAAAATCGAGACAAGAATCCCTTACTACTTGGGTATCTTTTGAATCATAAACCCAAATAAAGAATAAAATCAAATGCAACATCAAATATAATTTAAATAATAAGATTAATGATATAACATATAAAAGGGTAAGTTTATGCACCACACAAAAGAAACTAGTGGTGAATTTCTATATGTCTCCCTACAATAAAAGCGGGACTAGAAATCTCTTACTGCTTTGTTGACTTTTAAATTGTAAACCCCATGAAAGAGAGCTAGTAAAATGTATATTTAAATACCTATAATTTTCAGTTGAATCATCATAAAATACATTCATGGGAATTATATATATCACAAAAAAGAAATGTGATGGGAATTTGATCTGTGTCTCAAAGAAGTAAAATGTGAGACGGATATCCCTTACCTTAAGCCTTGAATTCTACAATACATGTTCAAAAATACTATATAATAAACATAATTTCATTATAAATATATTATATAAACATATTTATATATATAATACCATATATTATTTTCTTATGATTGTTTATTACCCATTTATTAATAATTCCATGTAAAATCCACATTTCGTGAAATAACAGCTTTGCTCTTTGTGTGTGTCATGATTTTTTATCTTTGGTATTATTTCATAGACCATGGTTTTATAATATTCATAATGTTAAAAAAGGTATAAATATCATATATATTCCTTAACTATATATTTAGAGTAATTTGTACAATTAATTGATAGAAAATGAAATACATCATTCATGGAGAGGGTAGACCATACATACGCTTGAACATAGTTTCAATTTTCTTGTTAGATTCAATGAAGGAAAATTAAATGATATATATTATAATTATTGAATTATTTTTATACCATATATTTCGAATATGTTTATTAAACTAATCCTTAATACATTCTATTTAAATCATTAATCAATCACATCGCTTCACAAGGCGGTAGTCCACCGTACACAGGGGCAACATTATCTTATACCTGCACTGTAGAAAGTATTAATGTATGTGTAATATAATAATTAAATAAGTATAATAATATCATAAATATAATATATAAAAAATTATTATATCATTATAACCATCATTGATGTGTGTTAATAGAAAAATGAATGACATTGGGTCATGAGGAGGTAGTCCACCTTACACACAAATGATGATTTCGTAACCCATTTGTTGGAAGTGGAGATGACTGTAGGAAATCTCCTAAAAATAAAAACATCACATTATATATAACATATTGTGGTTTTTATTTCATCAGGTAATAATTATAATTATTTACGTGGATGAAGAAATAAAAAAATGCCCATTGATGAATGTTTCCTCTTCTTTAGGTATCCTCCTTAGGTTTGCACCAAATGCCATTCTAGGTTTTCTTTATTTACAAACTAAGGATTATAGGGATGTCTGAGGAAATTTTTAATGTTATTTGGTCATGATTTTTCAAACCAAATGTGTTTTACGAAGTGAAGAATAGAGGACATTGGATGACCCTTTACAATTGAGTTGAGTGGCACAGTTGTAATTTTCTGGAAATCAATTTTCATCCACGTTTTTTTCATGTCACAAAGCTCAAATAATGTTATTTTCACGATAATAGAAAATATAAGGTATAAATTTCACCATTAAATTGGTTTTGGGAAATTTTTTATTATTTTTAACCCTTTTCTATTTATTTTAACCCCTTTGTAAACCCATTTTTTTCTTTGTTGTGATAAATAATATTTAATGTTTTTATTATTAATTTTGATAAAAAAATTATGTTGAACTTATTAGATAATATAAATTTTTATGATTACAAATATGGAATCAATTTTTTAAAATTCTATTCATATAACTGGAAGAATATAATTTAAAATTAATCCTGCATATGTGATGAGAAAGTAGGTTTTTAAATTGAAAATGTTCACAAGTTTATAATGTTCTTATATCAAAATTTAACATGAAATTGATTCCAGTGACCTAAATTGAATTAATGGATTCATAATTGAGTTGATTTTAATTAAAAATATAATTTAAAATATAATTTATATTTATATGTAATTTAAATTAAAAAATAGTTTTAAATAAAAATTTAGCATTTTTCACTATTAATCAAACAATAAAACATTTCAGAAAAAACCCAAAAATTCACCATAAGATAATTTTTACATTCAGATTTAAAAAATGAATTTTATTTTATCAAATTTAATTTCTAAAATTTTGAATATTTTATTTTATTTTTTTTCAAAAAAATAAATAAATTGAACTCTTTTTTTAGAAAATAGTATTGTCAAAACATAAAAATAATTTATTGAAAATTTAAGTACTTTTTATCAATATTTTTTCTTCATATAAACGCATTATAAATAATAGTTAAAAAATTATTTATTATTATTAATATCACTAATTATAATGTCTAGGTTATAACTGTCATATTTAAATATTCAATAGTTTTTATAAAACTCAGTGTTGTGTGTAACGCAAGCTGACCTAGTGTTATTTGTAGCACAAACTTAACATGGTGATATGTGTAATGAAATCTATCAAAGAAATTTAATTTATTCAAAAAAATCACAAAAACTCAATGTGTTACAATTATACCATTTTTTCAAATGGGAGCTAAAAAATAGAGATTCCTATAACTATTATAACCTAGTCATTTAACTATGGTTATTGGAGTTGTTGTATAATCATTATTGTGAACTATGAATATTAAGTCCAGAATAATTAAAGTTTCATTTTGTTATTATAGTTTTTCATGATTTTTCATTCTTCACCATGATGTTACTATATAATTTTAAATTTTATGAGGGAATTAAATTAAGAATTGAATAGTGGAAAACACTATGCTATGAATTTTGGATGTGTGGTCATTATGGTTTGATGAAACTGATTATATTTTATCATTTCTTAACAACATATAATTTAAATGGTCATCATTTATGAGTAATGAAGAAGTGATAAATGGATTAATTCATGGATTTTATAGTTCTTATTGATGTAAAAACATTATGTAATAACTGAAATTGGTATTCCATGATTTGGGTGTTTTTTTGTTAAACATAAATTTGAGGGGCTTATAAGATTTCATCGGAATTATCTAGCTTCTCTTGGTTATGTATCACCATTGGTGAATCTAGTGAGATATTCCATATAACTAGTGTTCCTTTCCTTTTCTCCTTGATTTGATATTAGATTCATATCTTCTAGATACTATATTTTTGGGATTTATATCAAGTAGAATGAACAAAATTATTTGGATCAATTTGGTGGTGGATTCATAAGTCATTTTATAGTAGAGGTTTTTGAGACTCTTTTTCTATAACCTTTAATTAATATTCCTTTTTTATTTGTGTTATTTCCTTCTAATTTTTACACTTATATTATCTATGCATTGGATTCTTTGATTATCTATTGTATAATTTCTAGTGAATAAATATTTGATTCCATAAAGGACTGTCATTATGTTAATGGGGGAGTAATTTAATGATGTTTTCATAATATAATTGTTAATTAATATGGATTTTTTTATGGATTGTGGGCACCCATCCATAGGGATTTATACATGGATCTTATCTTATTTTCATTGTTTTTATTAAGGATAGTTTAGTCAGGGGTTGTGGTTATATTCTAGTATTAAGGAAATTAATGTAGTAATAGGTTGATTCTTACAACAAATATCTTGTTAATGTTTTTAGATGATTATCATTAAAGATTAATGTTTGGTGTGTTGTTGGTATAAAATGTTGTTTTCGTGTTATTCCTCTATAAATTTTTTGGTTACATTTTTTGATTTAGGAAGTATGGGGAAGCTAAGAAGAAAAGATAATATTAGGATAATTACATCAAGAGGAAGAAGTTGGGTTGGTTTATGAGGATAAAATCTATATATTGAGGTCAATATGGAATTTATTTCATTTTCTCTACTGTTTTATGTGTTTTCAAAGATAAAATTTTGGATTTGGGGTGTCATGTGACTACTACAAATGAAAGTGACCTTTGAATATAATGTTGTTTTCTTGATAAATGTGTTGAAATAGTGGGTTCCCTAGACCCAACTATTCAGTGATTTGGATTACAACATCATGTATACAGTTATCTATACATGATTTTGTCTTACCATTATAGTGTATACTTTTCTACATACACTATTGAAATGGTAATTTTCATTGGTTAGTTGTCATATTGAAAGGTTATAACAGTTCCCAGGCTATAATGAGAACCTCTAGATACTATAACCTTAATCTTAAATATATGTTCTATGTTCTGGATACATCTTACTAATTATACATAGTATATGTTTGACTATCTGGTGTTGGGGGCTCATAAGCATTAAGACTTCTTCTCATGAAGTTCTCACTTGGTGATTTGTAGTAGTGAGATCCTGAGGACTGACCCACTAATAAGAACCACACATGTTTTGGGTGTCATTGGATATTACATTCTATGATCATGTGTAATGGTCTCATGACATGAGATCATTACCAATTTATTTCATTTGATTATGTAATTTTATGCAAGACTAAAACCATGGCAATGAAGTCATGGCGATGTATTTTGTGTTGGGTGCGTCGTTGGTGTCATGACATTAGTTGAATGGTCAAGAAAGGATTTGTCGCTTCTGGGTTATAGAAGTAATATATCACAGGCCATGTTGATATGGATGGTAGTACCTTTATAATACCATTTCCATGGTAGTTAAGGGTAAATCCATCCAATTAAATCAACAAAAAAATAAAGCAAGAAAAGGGTGATGACACGTGACTGCACCCTACATTATGAGATATTAAATACAAAGAGATTGTATTACATAGTGTGTGTTCATGGGTTCATTGTCGCTGCTGTGAAAATCCTTATCTCTACTGGGGCCATCATGGGTTGCTAGATCCCCCTCTTGGTCTATGAATACTATTCACTACTGTCGAGATAAGGGCCTAGAGGGTCACACACAATAGCATATTCAAGAATCTTCCTTATTCAGTTGAATATATGTTTTGGACATAGTGGGCCCCACCACTGGGGTCCAAGATTTGTCCAAGTTAAAACAATCACCAATGAAATAAATGAATTCATATTATTATAGTTTAGAATAATGAGTATTGAATTTATTTATTAAATGTATTTATGAGTTTTAAGTAAATACATGAAAAATATTAATTAACGAATATTAAATTATTCAAGGTTCAATAAATATTTATGGGAGCGAAGAGTCGAGTTAATGACTTAATTATTATCACATAATATATTTTAATAAATTACAAGTGAATGATGATAATATTTATGACTCAAATTAGTAGTAATAAAATGTAGTTGATGGTGTGTTAAGTATTCGGGGCAGACGAGGCAATACCAGGTATTTTAATTAACCATTATAAATATAAAAAGAGAGGAGATTTCCAATAACTATTCAGGGAGATTCTCTCTCTTCTCCTCTCTACCATGTTCTAGAGAGAGAGGATCTCGATTCAAGGATCCTGGATCATGTAATATCTCAGGCATCGCTAGTGAAGCGATGTGGTGATCGTTGGAGCTTCGAAGGCTTCGTTGGTATTCCGCACTAGCACTCAGATTATGATGAATTGCACTCCTTCGGATTCCTTGAATCATGTGTAGATGATCTAGAGGAATTAAACTTTGTATTCTTCGAATAGTTATCACCAACGAAGAGCAGACGTCGTGCGTGGATTTAGAAATAAACCAGGTACTTTAAGGTTTATTTTTGTGCTTAAAATCCTTCATGTGTGGTCCTTGGCTAAGACCTAGTTTCTATGCACCAACGTCGACAACTTTATGTCGATCGTCAGTGGAAAAATTTTAATAACCCACCAGTTTGTGGATTCGGCTGCACGCCTGGTTCCAAAAATTGGTATCATAGGGAAGTGTGGTGATTTTAAGTCAAATGAAATAATCAAATTTGCATTAAAATATTAATAGGGTGTTGATACTTTCCCAATGCCGCAAACCACATTTTAATCCGATACTAGATGAACATTATGTGGTCACTCGAAGTTTTAGGTTCGGATTAAAACCGGTAGTTTAACAAAGTTCAAAAATGATGAACTATTTTATCTAAGTAAGTTCACACTAGAATAGTATTTTCCGGTGGGAACTATTAATTATTTTTGTTATAATAATTTTATTATAATAATAATAGTTTTATTATAATTATAATTTTATTATTATAATATTATATTATAATAATATATTATTACTATAATGTTAAAGCCTATATATTATGCTAGAGAGAAACAAAAAAAGGGAGGGTAAAGACTTTCCAAGAAAGTATTTTTTTTAAAAAAATAGGAGGTTGGGTGAAAGAACTACTTTGCAGGTCTAGCAGGTTTTAAAAAAAGAGGAATAAGGGGCGATGACCCGAAGGGCCGCCTCTTCTCCTTCCCCACGGACATGCAGCAGCACCGTGGCATGGCACCCGGGCACACCTCGGAGGCCGCCTCCTCCCATCCCGCTCAAGGTGCTGCACCCAGTGGGCCAGCTCGGTGCTCCCCACCGTGGCCATCCCCTCTCCCTGAAAAGCTGCCTCCTGCCTTCATCAGGCTTGTAGCGCACCACCCAGCCAACTCCTACCCCGAACAGCTGGTCCGCGCGACAACCCACCTGCAGCAGGCCAACCCTGGGCTTTACACCTCCCCAACTCCTCTCTAGGCACAGAGCCTCCCGCACATGTCGACTGCAGGCTTCGCCTCACTGACTGATGCCTCCTCCAAGTTGTGATGCAATAGCAGCGACCTACCAGTGAACTGGCTCCCACCGCAGCTACCTTCTAATGCTTAGACACATACTACTGGTCACAACCTATTCCCGACCACCCTTGATCCCAGATGCACTACAACCAGAGTCAGAATCCCTCCTGCCTCACATACCTTTTCCGAACGAACCAGCAGCTGCCTTCAAGCCGCCCTCCACAAGCGGGCCACTGTTCCCATTGAGAGAACTTGATACTGACAAATTGGACTGCTTCGGCCTCCGTAAGAGAAATCTCTACTTCCTCCCATAGCATCCGCTGCTCCGCCCGAACCCGTAGTGTGGCGCGTACCAGTATGAGGTACCTTTTTCAGTTTTTTTGGTCTACCTAGCTCAGAACAGGCTTAGTCAGACCTACCCATCCCATAACGCCCCTACATAGGGTCTGCAAGGCATGAATTGGGCTTGTGCGGGTTCACCCTAACTTTCACAGGCCCTACCCGATTTTCAGGGCCCATATATAATTTTAATTAATCAAAAATTAATTAAGATAATTAATTTAATTATAGTTAAAAATTAAATTAATTAAATGTAAATTTTTTATTTAATAACGACTGCGGCGTAATTAATTTAATTAGGATATTTCTTAAATTAATTAAATGCGAACGAATGATGTAAATATTGGATTAAAAATATGAGTGAAATTTTAATTCAATTAAATGTCCTCAAGTTTAATTTTAATGAAAATTTAATTTATATTCTGCATTTATTTTAATATACATGAGTTTAATGCATATAATGATCATGAGCTGGAGACCAACCAATGATTGTCTGAAGCATTTCATTTAATTATTTATTTAATTTATTTAATTATTGCATTTCAGTTTGTAATAATTATTTTAATTAAATAAAAGAAGATCTGTGTGTCGTCTCAAGAGGCGTTATATGTATAAGGGTATGTGCACCCATTCTCCAAGTTTTAATTTTATACATTGATATCCCCTCTCCCGCATGCAAGTACTCTTATATAATGACGATACGAGGTATGACGCACTTTGCACCAAGTGACGGCGATGCACCAGATAAGAGTTGGATACATTGGATGAGTAGATGTTGTTGTTCAAGTCGCAAGACAAGAGACTAAATTTATTGTCCCTAGGGTATTGTTTGGTCCATTATTCACTCAAAGGATCAACCATTATAACTGGATCATGATCAGGTTTCTCATTTTATTTCTGTATGGTTTATTATTTTGTGAATGTGTAGTTAGAACGCGATAACATAAAATAATTATACACAAGCATGCAAGATAAAATGAACATGTGACGGGATATATTTTTCTATTTCATGTATGGTCAGTTGTGAGTGTGATCACATAGTACATGCTTATAAAATAGAAAATGATTTATTTCATCACATTAAAAATAATAAAACCCTCAATAATATATTAAGTCTAAACAGCCTTCCATCATTTAAATTTGGACAAAACTGGCTATTTGAGGTGTTGGCCATGCCATAGCTAAGGGTGCCTCTTACATCTGGGGAGTCCTTATAAGATTTATGGGTTGAATTAATTAAATTTTCATCACAGGAATAGCCATAAATATCTTGTTGTAATTTTAGAGGCATGCTTTGAGTTAATAAAGTATTGATTTTAGAAGTTGGGACTTCAATCAATAGTTCAAGGAACATCATGTTAAAGCGGTCAGCCAGCCAAAAGCCTATTATAACACTCTATATAGTGGAATGGCCCTAGCTTGTATAATAGGAGGGGTGGTTCCAGGATCCTTTCCACTAGAATACTCTAACGACATAGTATTCCGATTCTAGCACAGAGCCTTCCTAGAATCCGATAAAATATTGGGATACATTAAATGATATAAGTACTTAAACAAAATGTCTAAACCAGTCATCCAGAAAAAAGGCACTAAATTTGTGAAAATTAATTTTGTATAAAATTTCAATTTATTCCACAAGTTTAAAATTGTGATATTATATTAGAAAAAGTAAATTTCAACAATAACACGAGTATCCATGAATTGTACAGGTGCATGCGCATAGTACTATGATAGAGGAAACTCATGGTGTCAGTGTCCTCAACACTGTTAAACTACCTCAAGAAGCAAGGGTGAAAATGATTATAGGAGACTAATGTATAAAGAATATGATAGTCAAACCTATATTCTTCTATCAATGCCCGGTGTTAGTTGTGGTCTCTACACTAGGACATGGATGATAGAAACATGAAGTCTCATCTTCAATAATTTTTCAAGGAGAAAGCAAAGCAATGATATGAATTAGGAAATGGTTATACCGCCATGTGTAAATTGAAAGATCGATCATGATCTTTAAATGGATTACTCTATCATATCATTTCAACCTCTTTACTCAAGTTTCGTTACAAATTTTACAAATATTGAGTAAGCACTTCATTACCTATCTATGTAAGGTTCTCCAAGTGAATAAGAATAAAATACTATTAAGATTTAATTCTTATGGTGGATAAATTGAAAGACAATATGAAAAGGTTAAAGGAATTTAATTCCAATGACACATTCTTGACGTCCTTAAATTAATGAGGTATTAACAAAGTTTATTTGAAATGCATATTATAAAATAAAACAATGACATTTTATAAGAAATAAAGTGATTTAAAGAAGCAAGTTTCTGCTTCTACATCAGGAATATTCATTAATATAATGTTCTCGTTTAACTACTTGGGTATTTAATACTATATTCTTTTTACATATGTGTATTTAAATACAGTTACCAAGTAAGTATAGAAACATTACTAGAAGTCAAGTGTATTCTCCAAGTGGATGTGAAAGGGTGATACCTAGGCCAGTGGTGAGAAGTACACGACATCTTAATTTCCAAATGAAAGATTTGTGTTGAAATATTATTTATTATAACCACAAACATTAATCTCATGTGTCCTTATATGTAAGGAAACATTCTTTCAGGTTCTGGAATAAGTGTTTTATTTGGTAAACTCAATCACTAGTTTAGTAATACATGAATCATAGGCATTTAGTGATGAATATAAATGTAAGACTTATACCCAGTTGTGACAATATAATTCTTTGTCATGTAATACTAAAAGTTGACGTCATGAATATACCAAGTATGGTATTTAGTCGTGGTACCACAAAATAATTTTGGTATTATTTATGTCTTTAGTTTATAAATATAAACCTTTTGAAATAAAGGTATGCCACAATGATTTTTGGAATTAGATCAACAAGGGAGTGTGAACTATTCAAAAGGAAAGATAGAGATAAAGATACTTCATAGGATTCCATTAAGTTATTAAGGAATGTAATAGTGAAGTATATGCATGGTCAGGAGATATGAGTTTCTTTGGGTTGGGATACCAAAGAATATATCGACCAAGCATTCATCAATCATGATAATGTAGCATGGAGTAATTCCTAAACGCACATTACCTTATCGACATCAAGCCATTAATGTTAATGAGGAGGATTGATGATGAAGTCTTACATATCAACATTGATCAACAAACATGTAGCGTGGAGTAATTTCTAAATGCATATGCTATACATCATAATTTTGATGAAAGTAATATCAATGTTTCATTTAATAGAAACTTCCATTATATTTTATGAAATTATTTGTGAATAACAGTGATATCCCATAACCATATGCCAACTGTAATGAAAAATGGATATCATACGAGTCAAGTATGATAAAAATCTAGTATGTCATAAGGACATGTGTTTGGATGTAAATAGTTTGTTCGGATACAAACATACATGCATCAAGATAAACACATTGTCCATCTAATGTACTTATCATAACTATTTCTTAGAATATTACACAAATCCTTAAGATAGAAATGTTGTAGTCAAGTGATGGACTACATATCTAAATAAGGGTTCACATCTCTATTATGGACAGTGGGATCTATATTGACTTGTGTTTAGTCAATGCTCAAAATGCACAAATAATTGGCATATGAACTAGTTCCACAAGCGCATGTGGAACATAGTATGCTCTAGAGACACGTACTACGTAGGAAGGATAAAACCATGGTGATGGTTTTTATATTCACCACAGTTGGTGATCTATTATTCAATATAAACAATATTTCCTACAAGTAATCAGTATATGGAAATTAGCTAAAATTGATAATACCAACAAAAATTTAATTAACGGATTACATGTTTTAAAGTGCAAAGGGGATTATTATTTTGAATATTTTGGTGGGTATTCAATTGAGTTGATACATGGATGGTATAAGCTTGGTACCAATAAGGCTCTATTTGTTTCACTAAGTCATTATGTATAAATCTGTTAGAATTTTACTTATAATAGCTAATGTCTATGATAGAATTATTAATCATTGGATGTCATGACCACAAATTGTGGTTGGTGTCTATACGACACAACTAGATTGGGATATTCATGTCAAAAAATGCTAATAAATGTTGCAAGTTACATAAATATGGTTTAGGATTCAAGTAACCAACATGACTATAGAATATACAATTATGAAAAATGATTGCCATGTGTCTATGTGAGGTTAGTGGGAGAGTGAATGTTTTCCTAGTAAAGTATGTTCGGAAATATATGGAAAACAGACATTGGTCTCACAGTTAGTTAAGACCAAAATTAATTTATTCTCTAATGATTGACTTAAATTATCAACATAAATTCTAGGGAACAGGATCTACTAAGGTAGATCTATAGTTTTCTTGGTACTAGTCAATTTTACATATAGTTAAATTGTATTGAAAAATAAAAGTTACAACAATTCAAGAGATGAATTGTTGTCTATGTTACATGTCATAATCTCTCCATGTTGACATATCCGTGACATGGGAAGAGATAAACATGGTGAGTTTAAATCCATATGTCAGAGTGATGGATCAATCATACATGCCATCATATATACAAAAGATGATATTTCCAAGGTGTATTGGGTAGATATCAGTTATATCTAGGAGCACTACAAGGGGTGCAATCAGAACTATCTAATTATACTCAGGTATGTACAAAAGATATATACTTGGTAAGTAGAGAAGAAAGGATACTAGTTTTTGGGGATACAAACTAGTTTTCCATAGATCAATGTGATCCAGTATTGTAGTTAGGATAAAGATGATAAGAGATTCAAGTTCATATCCGCCAATGGTAGCCAGACCAACAAAGACCAAGTATGTTGCAGCTTCTAAGGATGTTAAGAATAAAATAGATTTGACGATTATTTCCAGTTCTTGGAATCTCACCTGGTGAGAAAAATATTATCATAATGTAAATTATGATATTCTTATTAGACAATATGTCAAGTTGTAATAGTGTAAAAGTGAGATATACTCAGGATAACATCTCTTGAGAAGTTATACTCAATGAGATAAGGTCGCAATAACATAATTTCCATGCATAGGAACCGTGGAAGACCCAGTAGCTAAATCCATTACTCATAAGAAACATGATCTTTATCATGTGATTAGCTAACAAGTTTAGTTAGCAAGTTGGATCTTGTGCAAGTGTTAGAGTTGAAATAGTGGGTGCCCTAGACCCAACTATCCAGTGATTTTGATTACCATATCATGTATAAAGTTATCTATACATGATGTCGTCTTACCCTCATAGTGTACACTTTTCTACGTCCACTATAGGAATGGTAATGTTCAACTGTTAATTGTCGTATCACAAGGTTATAGTGGTTCCCAGGATATAATGATAACCTATAGATATTATGAAATTAATCTTAAATATATTTTTTGTGGTCTAAATTCATATTACTGATTAGACATAATAGATGTTTTACTATAAGGTGTTGGGGGATCATAATCATTGATACTTCTTCTCATGAAGTTCCTACGTTGTGATCTTTAGTGGTGAGATCCTGAGGACGAACCCGCCAATAAGAACACCACATGTTTTGGGTGTCATTGTATATTCTTATCTATGATCATGTGTAATGGTCTCTTGACTTGATATCATTACCAATGAATGTCATTTGATTATGTTCTTTGAAGAAATAAAAAAACCATGGAAATGAATTCATGGTGAGTTAGTTTGTATTGGGTGTGTTGTTGGTGGCATGATATTGGTTGAATGGTTTAGAAAGTATTTTTCTCTTCCGAGTCATGGAAGTAATATATCTCAGGCCATGTTGATATATATGGTAGTACATTTATAAGACCATCTCGATGGCAGTAAAGGGTAAATTTTTCCAGTTAAATCAACAAATAATAAAGAACGAAAAGGGTGATGACACGTGAGTGTGTCTTGCTTTATGAGATATTAAAGACAAAAAGATTATATTACAGTATGCGTGTTCGTAGGTTGGTTGTCGCTGTTGTGACAATACTTTTCTCTTCAAGGGTTGTGACAGGTTGCTAGATCCCGATCATGGTCTATGAATACAATTCACTACTGTTGAGATAAGGGCCTAGAGGGTCACACACAATAGCGTATTCGAGAATCTTCCCTATTCAGTTGAATATGAGTTTTTGACATGGGGGGCCCCACCACAGGGGTCTGGGATTTGTCTAAGGTAAAATTATCACCAATGCAATAAATGAATTCATATTATTAGTGTTTAGAATAATGAGTATTGAATTTATCTATTAAATTTATTTATGAGTTTTAAGTAAATACATGAAAAATATTAATTCATGAATATTAAATTATTCAAGGTTCAATTAATATTTATGGGATCAACGATTCAAGTTAATGACTCAATTTTTATCATATAATATATTTTAATATATTACCACTGAATAATAATAATATTTATGACTTAGATTAGTAGTCATAAAATTTCCTTGATAGTGCGTTAAGTATTCAGGGTCGACGAGGTGATACGGGGTATTTTAATTAACCACTATAAATACAAGAGGAGAGAAGAATTATAATAACTATTTATAGAGATTCTCTCTCTTCTACACTCTCTCTCATGATATTGAGAGATAAGAATTATATCCAAGGAGAATCGATCAAGTAATCTATCAGGCATCACTAGCGAAGTGATGCGGTAATCGTTGGAGTGTCGATGGCTTCGTCAGTATTCTATGCTACCACCCAGATTACGAAGAATGGTACTCCCACTGATTTCTTGAAGTGTGTTTGGAAGATCTAGAGGAATTTGAATTTGGATTATTCGAACAGAGATCCCCAATGATGAGAATACGTCGTGCGTGGCTTCAGAATTAAATCAGGTACTTTACAGTTTATTTTTGTTCTTAAAATCCTTCACGTGTGGTCCTTAGCTAAGACTAGGTTGTTGTTCACCGACGTCGACAAGTTTACATTGATTTTTAGTGGAAATATTTTAATAAACCAGTTATTTGGGGCCTCCTCTACACGCCCAGTTTCAACAATATGATTTGGGAATTTGTAAGTAGAAATAGAGTGGTATCAGATCTTTAGTTGTGAGAAATGATGGAGTTTGGAGTTAGTCTCATGTGAGTATTTAATTAAATTGGTAGGTAAATGGAGTCATTTGAACATAACATTTAGTGTATTCCATCTACACTAACTAGGATAGACAGATTCCCTATACACCTACTTAAGGACCCTGATAGTCTAATAATCCTATTTTAGGGGAAGTGTGTCAATTACAAGGTTGATTGTTGGGATATGTACATAAAGTTTCATCGTTTATTATTAATGGAATAAAATTTTAAATTCTTGAAGAAGTTTATAATGTTGTTGTGTAAAATTAAATTGTAAATTTTCTGGTTTATATTATTGATATATTTATGTCTTATTGAGTAAAGTGAAAATTTTAATAACTAAATATTTTAGGAGGTCATGATTTATATTTTAGATAATGTGTTAAAGTATTATTTATTATTACCTACATTGAAATATAATGATACTTGGGTTATGTGAACTTCTTATTTGTTGAAATTTATTATGATGCTTTTTTGTAATCATTTATTTTCCATTATTCTATAATTGTAATGCATCTATGATTATGATTTTATACCCTTGTTATAGTCAATATCATATTTCCTAATAGAGGTCGGATTTAGTGGTCACTCATATCTTTAGTTTCATCCCATAAGGGTTTTTAGTGGGAACTCGTACAAATATGATTGATGTTGTGCTAGAATGCATCATGTTTCTATTCAAATAATTTAAATTTCATAATTCATTATCCATGTTTCTTACTAATTTATCTATATTTAATTTCATTATGTTTCATTATAGTTTTATTAAATTATTTTCTTATTATAATTATATGATAGTTGGGATTAGAATTAAAAATCCCCTGAACGAATTAGGAAGTGCTTATATTGATTAAGATGCTATGTACGAGACATTGGTAGTGAACCTATACCAATTATGTTATTTTTTTCTTTTTAGTTAGACTTTAATTACACTTATGATTTTTCATTGTTATGTTTTTTATAAATTCTTATACAAAAATTTCAGGATGTGATACATGTTTTTTCAATGTTAATGTTTCTTTGATGAGTCTATGATATTTCTTCATTATGTTGATTCCAATATTAATGATTTCCAAGGTTATTTCCATTTCCATGATTTTATCCTACACTTTCTTTTTCACTAGTGTCCCCAAGAATTCCAATTTATTAATAGGAATAATATCATGTATCATTTGTTTTACAATAATAGTTTTAAAAAAAATTATGGTTTTATTTAATGAGAATGATGTACAAAGTTCAAATTTTTCTAACACACTAAATATTTTTTCAAGGATGTGTAATAATATTTTAATTTTATACATATATATATATTATATTCCATTATTGTTTCCAAGAAATTATAAATATTTTGTAAGTCATAATGGTTAAGTATTTAATGTAGAAGAATATAAAAACTATAATGGAAAAAACAACATCATACTGAATCTTAGTGTTTTTAAAATAATATTTAATAGAGAAGATAAATTAATATTAATGAGGTGACTATAAGATATATAAGTATAAAAAATAGTAATATATGTTAATTATTTAAGTTTACCATGACCAATAATGTGTATTATGGTTTTGACCAACTATTTATGCCAGAGTTAAATATAGTTATTAGATAAAGTGAATAACTAAACCATAACAATATTTCATAGAATAAAAAATGTGTAAACAATGACAAGTATTGATGTGATACTATGAATTAATATATTATTAATTATAAAATAAGCTATTTAGTATATAAGTATTTCATGTTAAAATGATAATTAACTAGTGGAGTGTTGCAGCACCAATCATCCCCTCTAGGGAAATGGAAGAATCTCACTATAAATTAATCATTAAGCTTACCAAATTTATAAAAAAATAATTTTTTTATTTATTCGATGTTTCAATATATAATTAAATAAAAATATTTTATTTATATACATGAATATTACTCTATGAAAATATTGGATATAATTTTCATAAATGATATAGTGAGAATACATTTCACACCACTATTAATCATATCAAACACGCCTCCATAGTTTACCATAAACCTTTGAAATGTCCTAAAATGGAATATAATACAATTATGAATTTTAGTACAATTTATCATTCATGATCATATATAAAATATCAACCAAATATCAAAACACCAAAGTACATACCAAATTCATATACAAATAGATTCTATGGAAGACAAGTTCACATTATTCCATTACCATAACACTCTTTTAAAAATATCTATTATTCAAGAATTCAGATGGAATTATATAATGCATTAGATGGGAATAAATTTCACACTCTGACTTATTGTGATAGATTTAGAAAAATTAAATTACTAGTTCATGATTCAATAGATGATATAAAATATAATTTAATGGAAATTTAATACATTAAATTTTGATAGATTAGGGAATATTTTATTCATATAATATATTATGAGTCTTGGACTTTAAAGTGACTAATTTAGTTTCCTTTAAGATATATCCTTAGAAATGTTTATAGGGTTTGAAAATTTTCAAAAAAAAAATTAATCCCAACGTGTATTGTTCCACATAACATATTGAAATTCATAGTATTTTTTATTTAAACAAATCTTCTACAAATTATATATTCCATTTTACTCCCTTATAAAATTATATATTAGACCAATCATATATACTAATATTATAAGAAATTAAATTTTAAACTAATATATTATTTGATGAATAATATATATGACTTCTAAATTTTAGGAAGTCAAGACCATAATAAAATATGACATGTCTAGTAAATATTCAACATAAGAACCATAATTTTTAAGGAAAATTGATATATATTCAAAATAAAATAAATAAAAATTCCAAAGTATATTTGATCCCTAAGTTATGATTAAATTTTTTATAGTGAGATTTATTGATCGACATATATGAGTACTAAAAATTATATGTTATGTTTTAAAAAAATATTGTGTTCTTAATAAATTCATGTCTAAGAAATAAAAATGGAAATAATATTATCCAAAAATATCAAAATAATTTATATAGGAATGGGAGGAAAACTATGATTCACTCTAAAGGGCGTCTCAATTTAAACAAAACTTATATGTCAACGATTTAATGTTTCCAATAGAATATAAGTTATATAAATAGGGTTAAGTTAGTGATTGAAAACAATTAAAAAATTTGAAACTTTACTCGTATTATTTATTATTATGTTAGATTATTTCTCAACCTATCAAATCATGATGAATAATATACTCATATAATAAGGTATATGAAAAAAAATTATTGTACTGTTCAATGAGTCTTTATGATTGGTTGGTTGATATTGATCGATGATTGTTATCCTAAATTTCATAAAATTTATTTTTTATTAATGAAGTGAATTGAAAGAAAGGGAATGGCCTTGATCCCATTAAAATTACTTTCCTTTAACAATTAATATTCTTACCAATGTTATAAAAATATATGAATCATAAAAAAAATATTGATAAACTATAAATATAGATAAAACAATGATGATCTATTTCCTCTTACATAATTGACTTTAATCCAATATTGAAGTATAAACTCATTCCTAGATTAAAAATTATCTAAATCTATAATAGAATTATCCTAAGAAATGGGTTTTGATTTATACTTCTCAATGTGAATCAACATATTTAAATAGATATTTTATAATTATGGTGTTTATTATAAGACATGGCATGTTACTTAGTATCCCATGAAACAATCCATACAGATAATGATTAATATATCAAAATGTTAATAACTGATTTATTAAAATTAAACATAGACTGGGAAGACTACATGATTTGTTTTTAAAAAGCATGATATATTTTAATCTTTCTGCTAAAACCATAATATACAAAATTTTCAAGATGATCTTATTATATTGGATAATGAAATGTATTATTGATCTACACTTCTCACGAGGAAATGTTTTTCTATACCCACTAGGTTTTGTCTCTTCATTTCTCTACCACCTACTCCAATTTTATCTTTATACCATGTTTAAGATATAATATGTTTTTTATGTTTTATAACATTTGTTTTTAAACCAGGAAATGGTTTATTATTTTTATTGAATAATAAAATATTAATTTAAAATTCCTCTAAATTCATAATTTTCCAAAGCATTTAAAACACACCCATTATAACCACATATTGAATATAGAATATTGTGAATCAAAAATTAAATATAAGATTTAATAGAATCCTTATCTTCTTAATACTCTTTATATAAAATATTATCCCCATTAAACCTATAACATCACCTGAATTGACCCTCCCAAAGTTATTAAGTGCATTCTCAATCACCAAGGGCTGGATAAAATCACTAGAGTATCATAAAAGACAATATGGGAATCATTTCACCCTCAATAGACATACGATATAAAAGAAACAATAAATGTACTAAAGTGTAAAACTATAATACATCATATTTAAAAATATTAACTAGAAAGGCCACATCCAACATCTAGAAAAAAAATGTCTTAAAATAAAATAATAGGACTTCCAAAGTATGGAACCTGAAACAACCCATGGGTCCATCTCCACATGACTATAAGTCACCTCTGTCAAAACCCACTAGTAGTAACAAGATCATGGAGATGTTTCCACTACTTTAAACTCCTCCCTTTACCAATATCGTTCAAAACCAAGGATATAAATTCCCAAAGGAAAAGGTAGGTTGTGATAAAAAATTCTTTATACCTATTTTTATAGGAAGTCTATAAAAAGGGAATATATTTCTCCCATAATTCACTAAATCAAATAACAAATTCCTAGAGAATGCATTCAAGAACGTAGATGGATTGATCACTCTGGCCATCCATATTCTTTTAAAAATCAATTCTCAGCATCAATTGAGTTCTTATCACTATCTACAATACAATACATAATAGGGATATAATTCAAGGGTATATATAATAAATTATAGCTAATGGTACACCATTATGTTTAGAAACCACCATCTTCTACAAGTTCCCTAGATCCTATAACATTGATGACTCCTTGATAGTTTGGAAATGTGCTAATTTCTTAAGTCAATCAATAATCACCCAACTCACATCCTTACCAGTAGGAGTTAGAGGAAGCCTAATCACAAAGTCCATGGATATCTCATATTATTTCCACACTAGAATGGGTAATGGTTGTAACAACCTATTAGGTCTTTGATTTTCAACATTGATTTTATGACATGTGAGGCACCATGATACAAAACTTCCAATTGATCACATAATTCCTTGACACTAGTAATGAGGTCTCAAGTCATGGTACATATTGGTTGCTCCATGGTGAATGAAAACACTAAATAAATGTCCATTATCCATAAAATCATACCTCATGTTTATCAAAATAACCATTCTAACTCGAAAGTGCATAACTCCATTGGGAGACCTAGACCACTCACCCGAGGTCTCTCCACCATAAATGGTCCTGCTAAAATATTGAAACTCGATATCCTCATCCTGACCATTTAAAATATAATTATCCATGAGTGATTCTTCCTGAGTATATTGTAGGAATACTTATCTATCATCTTTATCTTATTCCAAGTGTATCTTGGAGAATATACTCAGTAATAACCACTCTTCCAATGATTCATGCACTAATGAAGTTGATAATTCTTGAATCAAATCATATGTGACCATATTCCCTTTACCAGGGGTGTAATAAATATCAAATAAATTTTCTGAGGATACTCCACTCAACGTAACTATCTCAATTTTAGATCACTATGAGTAAAATAATACTTCAAACTCTTATGGTTTGAATACACCATAAATCACTCACCAAAGATGTAGTGGTTCTAATCCCTAATCCCTAATATCATCATTTCCTACTCAAGATCATGAGTGAGATAGTTCTTCTCATTAGGGAGTAACGGAAGACATCCATAAGCTACCACTTATCTCGCCTGAATCAGAACACAACCCAAAATCATACCTAATGCAGTGCAGTATAAATCATAACTAGTACCTGACTCAGTGAGAGTCGAGACTCATGATGAATTCAAACTCACTTTTATCTCCTCAAAAAAACACTATAATGGATTGGTATAAACAAACATTACACCTTTATGGTTCCACTATATCCTAAACTACCACATGTCTTTATGGCATTATAACATGATCCAAACCCATACTTTATGCATCATAGCAGACAACATAACTAACACTCAAATTTAAAATAATCAAGACTGGATCTTAATTCAATATCACTTTCAACTCAAAATTAATCTATCACTACTCACTCTAAAAAACATTTACACACATGTAGGTCAACTCTGTCAGTAGGGATGCAATATTGGAGATGTTCCAAAAAAAAATCACTTGTAATAACTAGTTAATTGCCAGAAAATCCTGACCCCAAAAACATTTATAGGCCATACACAATACATCATTGCATAAAAATTTTCATGATCCTCTAGTACACATTTATCAAAAATTATATAGATTAAATATTCTACTTCCCAAATCAAAAACATACATTTGAATAGTTTTCCATACAGACTATGTTCTCTTTGTATTCCAATGATAGAATTTAGAGGCACATCATGTCATGAACTAATCTGGAATAAAAAAAATATTATCCCTAAATAAAACCATAAATAAATCTAAGAATATATGAAATATTTTTTTCATCAACTCTATAAATACTTCAGTATTTTTAGTGAATCCAAATGAAATAACCAAACAATCATAGTTCACATACCTTCTCCTAAATGAATTCTTAGGAATTTCTTCCTCCCAGACCCTCAATTGATTATAACTTGATCTTAGATCAATCTTTATAAAGCATTGACCCCCCTTAAACTGATCAAAAAGGTCATAAATTCTAGGCAAGGGATGTTTTTTCTTTTTAGTCAACTAGTTGAGTTTTAAGTAATAAACATCAAGTTAGATACTCCAATACACCTTCTTTTCAAAGAGCACAGGTGGTTCCCAAGGTGAAACACTAGGATAAATAAACCCCTTGGATTAAAGATACTTGATATGAGCCTGAAATTATAATTTAGTGGGTTCTATATGGTATGAAGTTATATATATGTTTTTTTACCTTTGATGTATGTATATATAGGATATAACATCCTTGTGGGTTGTTAACCCAGATAAATCATCTAAAAAAATGCATGGATACTCACACACCCTCATTATAATAAGTCTACTAATACATGGATCAATGACATTAAGAAATTACTTTGATAACTGAAAAGAGATCAACTAAACACTAGGAGTAATGTGGACTACTATCCCCGGTTGCGGATCCAACTCAACCTAGAATTCATGAGTGACTCTATGAGGATTTAGAAAGATAGTAATTGGAGAAGATTGTAATTTATCTAAGATTTTTAGTTAATCATCCAATATACACTAATGATATGGTAAAATATGTGAAGATAAAGTACTAAAAAATATCAAATAGTTTCACAGTTGGTGATCATCTCCTGACAATCAGTACATTTAAATACATGTTTTGAATTCTTTCCAAATGGAGTGGAAAGAGTCATTAGTAAATTCATGATCTCAAAATGAAAGTCTAAAGTATCGATAAGATTAAATGATATAAAAGAATAATTTTCACCTATATCAAACAAATCTATAACCAAGAATATTGTATAAACACCGTACCTCTTACGATAGCACGTCTTGCCTCTATATTCTCCAGTGAACACTTTTCCACAGACAAATATCCAACCTCATCCTACACTTCCTTTAGAGACTAGCCATATCACTTAGCACAAGGTTGAGATCCTAGCCCATTTATTACATCTGTTCTAAAATGGGATACCTTGGTGAAGTAGGATCTAAATCTACTTCTCTGGGATACTCCCTCATAGAAATGAAAAAGACAACCAGGCTTCCCATAAGAATGAAACATCCAAGGTGCGACCTAAAAATCAGTCTTGAGGGGCCACCTTCTCATGTACTGGTAATTGGCCACCTGAATCTTCCATGATGTCTATTTTGTTCTCCCGATTCCAACATGACAACAACCATCCCACTTCTCTTTCTAACCTGGAAGTGAACTATGGCTACCTCCCACTATCACTGGTTCTCCAAAGAGTCATGTCATCTCTATTATGGTCACCAAAACCATAGTTTCTTTATCTACAACCTCAACATAGGTTCCACTATAAGGAAAACAGAATTTTGGGGCAGTTTTTAGTGACGATTTTCAAAACCAATGCTAAATATTCCATAAAAAAATATTTCAGAAATGGTTATTAGTGAAACTTTTAAAATATGGTGTTAAAATTATTTTTCAAAATAAATTGTAGTTTTTTAATTGGTTTTAGCACTAGTTTTTCAAAAAAATATGTTAATTCATATTTTTCAATTTTTTTAAAAAAATAATTTATTTTTAGGAGAAATTTTAAAACACTATCGTGTTATAGTGGCAATTTTTTAAAAAATATTTCTAAATTATTGGAAAAAATATTGAATATTAAATATTTATTTATGATTTATTATTAATAATTATCATTTTTTATTAATAATCATTTATTTTTTATTATTTATAGTTTTAATTAATTAAAATGTATTAAATATTAATTACTTATAATTACTAGTAAGTAATTATTTAAAACTTAAATTAATTCATGGATAAGTTGAAAATTAGGCTGCAACATCAAATAAAGATAAAATTTGATTGAAGTGTCCATTTTAACCCCAAAACTAGTCAAATTAAATATTATGAAATGAGATAGAATTACATTACATAAACATTTGGTAATAATAAGTAGAATAAAAAATTGTTTTAAGAGTATTAAAAAAATCATACTTGAATTTCAAATGACCATAAATTTTGATCTGGGTGTTTTTTTAGGCTCTACCACATATCAAATCAAATCTTGTAATGAAATATAGGTTGTGGTAACCTTGGGGGACCTTCATCACTCTTTTTAAGTCAAAAATGGCTTGAAAGGCCTCCAAATTTGAGTTTGTTTTGTTCGAATACCAAGATTTTTGAACATTCAATTATATTTCAACTTCATTTAAGAGTGTATTCATATTCTTGCTGGATTGTCTATGATTTTATTTCATGAATTTACATTTATATTGGTTTAAAGGTGTTTTAATTATTGTGATTTTCCCTCTTTTGGTGATTTATTATATATATATATATATATATATCGGTGGGTGTGTATTTCTATACATCTATGTATATTTACCTATAATATATCAATATTTATTTAAAATTATTTATAATTGTATTTATGCATGGTTGTTTATGTTTATTTATGAATATTTATCTATATTTAAATATATTTGAAAATATTTACAGGTATTTATGTTTATATATTTTTATATCTTATATGGGTATATATATACTTGTGTTTATATATATATATACACAATTATATACTTGTCTGCATAGATATATATTTACGTAACATAAATTTATATTTATATATATTTATGAAAATTTTGTTATATGTATATATATTTATAGATATTTGTATCTATTTATTATCTATTTTTTTATTTTTTATTGTTTTATATTTATTTTTTATTTTTTATTTTTTATTTTTTATTTTTAAATTTTATTTTTATTTTTTTAAATTTATTATTTGTTATTTTGTATTATTTATTATATATTTTCACATAATATTTATAAATTATTATTAATTCATTATTTATTATTTATTTATTACTTATTAATTATTTATTAATGATTATTTATTATTTATTCATTTACTATTTATTCCATATTATTTATTTATTTCATTACTTATTTATTATATATTAGTTTATTATTTGTTATTAAATTATTATTATATTATTTTTTAATATTTATTTAATATTTATTCAATATTTATTATAAATTATTTATAAATTCTTATTAATATATTATTTATTATTCATTTATTATTAATGTGTTATTTAGTTATTATTTATTGTATATTTATTACTCATTTAGAATATAAGTATTTTTTTTATTTTTTTTAAAAAAAAATTTAAATTTTTTTTTTGATTTTTTTTATTTTTATGATTTATTTATTGTTCATTTATTTTATTGGAAATATTTTTAATATTTTCAATTTATTTTATTATATTATTATTTTAAATTTATAATTTATTATTTATATATTAATTATTTATATCTATTTTTTACTTATTATTTATTAATTTACTACTTATTTATGATATATTAATTTATTATTATTTATTTATTTATTATTTTTCAATATTTATTAGTTTCTTATTTTTCTCTATTATATATTTATTAAAAATTTATATATATATATTTATTTATTATTAATAGTGAATGATTATTTATTATTTATTATTTATTAATGAATTAATTATTTGTTTGTCTGTTTGTTTGTTTATTTGTTTATTTATCTTTTCTTTTTTATTCATTAATCATTTTTTAAATTATTAATTATTAATTATTTAGTTCGTATTAATTTGTCATTTGTTATTTTTTTTTAGTTTTTTTATTACTTATTATTATTATTTTATTTTATTATTTGTTTTTTATCTATATATATATAAGTATATTAAATTTTTTTTTCTGAGCATATGAAAAACTTGTTGGAGTGGTAATGCCTTTTTAGAATAACCAAGTGGTAAGCGGTTTAACATTCACCCAACACATATATATGCGGAATTTATTCTTGATAGATGCATGCATGCATGACATGTAAATATGCAAGAAATTAAAAATAAATAATAATTAAATAATAATTAAGTAATAATTATGTATATAAAAAATAAAAAAAATTAAAAATTAAAATTAAAAAAAACGTCTCAGAATAATTTATCGGATGATTAACCTCATGTAAAACAAATTAATGGTTGTTTAAACCATCACTAAATTATTCTCCTCATTTTTTAAAAGATGCAGTTAAATCATTCCATAATGGCCTTGGAAAACTACCTCTAAATGATTTTTGACACATGATTTAGAAATGGTTTCTCAAAATTATCGTGAAACGGTTTAGCGATGATTCAAATTACTGCGAAAATTCTATTTTGGGGTAGTGTGGGTAGGCACATAAAAATCAATATATATCAAATATTTACCTTTAAAACCATTTCAAACCTCTCTACTATGTGATAATCTTAGGAAACAAGATCTCGAGACAAGTGCACCAAATTGGAAAACTGAGTACCATACTCCATAAAAGAATAATGTTGATACTCCAAAGTAACATAGTATTGTGATTTCACTACCCATAATGTCTCAAGATAAAAATTTTGGTTGAAGGATTTTGTGAAGTTATTCCAAGTGATATCTTTATGTAACTTGGATTGCAACATAGATTCCCAGCACATCCTTGATGGACCTTTGAGAATTTAGGTGGTGAAGCTATCCTTGGAGTCTTTTAGAGTTTTTAGAAAGTGGAAAATTCTATTCAAGTTTCTTGATCCATTCCTCTACTTCTTATGGGACATTGTCACCATGAAATATCAGTGGATACTACTTAGTAAACTCGGAATCATGGTCCACCTTCGATTCAATTTCAACATTGGTGACTTTTCTTGTATATTGGATCGTATAGATGAAAGTTTTCAAAAAAATTATATTGAATGGAGGATCTTCCTATGGAGAATACTTCATGTCCTCCTCTCTAGAAATCTTGAGTACTCTTCTGAGATGATCTATAAACGATAAAACAAGAGTATGAAAGAAATTTTTAATAGAATATGATTAATTTAAAATAAACTAAATTTAAAGAATTAAAGATGAAAGATTAAAACCTTAGGCAATAGTATTTGATAACCCCGAACTACTAATGCTAACTCAAAGCTTTTCATGAAAATTAGCAGGCTATGCACACTCCCACACTACATCCCAAGTTTCAACAATCCAATCTTCAATCTATCGAAACCCCCAGAAATAATTGGGTGATACCCAAGAATGAGCACAAGATTTAACACAACCTGAGGATCTAATACTAATTTTTAATAGACCAAATTGGGTAAACCCATAATAACAACTAAATCGAACCCCCAAATGTCTATACTTTCATTCTCGATCTCCACATCCTAGAGACAATATCCTAGATTCCATAAAAAGATAATATGGGAATAATTTCACCCTCAAAAAATGTGATATAAAAGAAACAAATATGTTACTAAAGTGGAAATCTATAATACATCATATATCAAAAGAAAAACCATAAAGCTCACATTTATCATTTGGATATCAAGGTATCAAAATTAAATAAGAAGAATATTGAAGAATGCATATCGAAATAACACATGGGTCCATCTCCACAAGACCATAATTCACCTTTATACTCACCCACTTATAAGAAACAAGACCAAGGAGATTCATCCACTAAAAGACACTCTTCTCTTTATCTGTATCCTACAAAACCAACAATGCAAATGCTCAAGGGAAAAGGTAGGGTATGAGAAAAAATTCCCCATAGGATACCACCAATGAATCTATATGATGTCTAACAACATGAATCCATTATTTCATACTTAATATCCATATCTAAAACACTTAAAAGAAATAATTTTATATTTATAAAATATCATTTGGCTCTCTTTTCAAAATCATGTCATTCCTTTAAAAATCATGACATAACCAATAAAATAGTCCAATATGACACATTACATTTTCAATAGCATAAATAGATAAATAAATAGTATCCAAGAATTAATTTACATAAAAATTAAAAGTAGGAAAATAATCATATTGAAAGATCATGAACACAATTTAATCTCAAATAAACCAAGTGGGATATACATGATATAATTGTGTACACAACCAAACCTCTAATACTCTCAAAGGAGCCCAAGATGGTATTTGTGACACCTAAATTCTGGGAACCTCGGTCCTATAGAAATGATACCTCATTATCTCCATGAAGTATAAGGTACCTCCTCTAGGTGTATAAATTATTTAGTTTTTTCTCATGCCCCAGGATCTCTAAATTGTTCTATAACATCATCATTATGTTCAAGGAAACAAAATCAATGTTTTATAAACAATTGCTAAGGCATAAGACCAAACAATGTTTGATAATCATTTTCTATGGCATATGCTATTTCTAATCCAAGACCACATTTTTATGAAACATTTTATATATTTATCCTCACCACTTATCATATACAGACCCTAGCAATTTTCAGATATCATTACATGTTTTTAAGAATAATAAAACATTATATTACAAGCCAAGGATCATAAAGTCTAATGTCTCGTAAGACTAGGTACATAGAACTGATAACCTGGGACTAAATAAAAATTTTCATTATTATAAATAGATGATAAATTCCATTGTTCTCATATATATTCATAGGATAACCTGAGAATAACATGAACAAATGGATTAGCTAAAAAACCTAGTAAGGTAATAAACATAAGAATAAAGTTTTAGCAAATAGGTTAGAAGGCATGACATAATGAAATAAAAAGGAATGGAATATATGGATTCATAACATATAAAAATGGGATCATATAAGCATGGAGTCATAGTAATATGGAAGAAACATAAAATATAAATTTATCTTGAGTCAAGGTTTGTTTCACTTAGAGGAGCACAAGTCAAGGTTAACCACCAAGACTATTGTGCATGGTAGCACGAGTCAAGGTTAATCACCAAGACTATTGCATGTAACCTCTCATGAGACTAACCTTTACCCAATTAATTGGAGAACTATCTAGGAACATCCATCCTAATATGTTAATTAATATACTTTCTACATGTATAATCATATATAATCAATTATACATAATCATAAGGGTTACCCTTGGTAAGAATTGGGTATCATAATCGTCTCCTAAAGCATAAAAAATGGGAGTATCATAAAAATTTTCATTAAGGTAAGTAATTATATAATTCATGGACAATAAAAGGGTAGAATAGGCATATAACATGAAAAGTTTTTTCAACTATGAGTAATAACATGTAAAAAGAGTACTTAAGAAACTTTAGAATTAAAACATTTTAGTGTGGTTAATAAAATATCAAAGGTCATTTAAAAAATAAAAGGTAATAGTATTTTATATAAAACCATAATTGAACCAAGAAAGTTTTCATAATAAAAATATTGGTATTATAATAATAATGGTGGCTTAAAAACATATTATATATTGTACTTGAAAATGGGTAAGAATTCGGAAAGCTCCCTTAAAAAGGGCTTGTTTATCAGGAATAATCGAGGAGGGAATCATTTAAAAACATGTATATCCCCAAAAGATAATGATTAATGAATAATGATACATGATTTTTTATCATATAAACATAATTTATAATATGTGTAAAAAAATAATAGATAACTTCAATTTGGTAAAAAGAACGATAGAACAACCTGAAGGAATCATGGAGGTTCGAGTGGAATCCCATACCTAAAGTACGATAGTGTCCTTCACTTGATCATAATGTCCTAGATAACCAAATTAAATTCATTAATTAATACTTCCATAACCTCTTATAAATTCATTTTATTTATTATAACCTTATTAAGTTCATTAATTACTTTTTTATGGGTTAAAAGGTTCAATTTCATTGTTTTGGGAGCTTTTGTTTCATTGCTTTTCATGATTGATTTACTTATATACACGTAAGGATAAACATGTAAGGTGAGAATGGTGTTATATAATTTGAGTTATAATTTATTAGTGAAAATACATAAAATTACATGGTTATAAAATTAATTTGTTTATTTGGAGTGAAGATGAATCAATATATAAAACTTTAATGAAAACTATTTGGGTTAATTGGTGGTTTTTTATCACAACAAACACATTTTTCATTATAAATTAATAACATGTGTAAATAATATTTAAAAATATTAAATAATACAAAAAATATATATTATAGTATGGTTCAACGATAAAAATGATATCATGACTATAATTGAATATGGTAAAAGAAATTGAAAACCCGATGTCCTCGAATGTGATGAATTAACATATCTCAGATTGTGTTTTCATTTCTAGTGTAAAAGGAGGGTAAATAATAGACGATGATGAATTATTACATTATCATAAAAAATTATAGTACATGTAAGGTACTGGATTTATCATAAAATTCAGATGAAATGATGCGAGGAAAGAAAAAGAAATAAAGGAACGTGATAGAAAATAAATGAAATAAAAAAGGGCAATTTACCTCTTGAATGTATCTTCCTTGAGAGCCTCTTTAGGAGAGAGGTTTTGGTCTTTTTATGAGACCAAGAGATCATGGATGTGGGATAAGGTATTAGGGAGATATTTGAAATTATTTTAGAATAGAAACAGTTCTTGTGATGTGTGAGGAGAGGAGGAAATGAGGGGTGGTATTTATTATAGAGGAGAGGAGAGGTTTCCCGTTATTTTAATCATTAGTTTAATATTTTTTCTCAATACTATGAATAGATTTTATTATTGTGACCAAAAGTAGTAAACAAATCATGTGAGTTTAAAACATAGGACATTTACATCATCCATGACTCAATCATCGCGCATACATTCATTTATTTATCATTTATCACAAATTATCGTATTTTACTATTCATAGAAAATGAAAATATTTTAGAAAAATACCTAAAATTAGCCCTACTTATTTTTCAAGATATAGAATCCAAAAATGAACTCAATTTTATAAAAATAATTTTCAAAATATGGGAAATTTAATTTTTAATTAAAATCATAATTTACTTGAAAGATAAAAATTTTAAAATTAAAACTACTTTTCAAACACTTTGAAAAATTAATTAAGATATAATAAAATTATATTATAATCATAAGAAATAAAAATATTATTTTATGAATATTTTTAAGAAAATATATTTTATTTTAATTTATTAAATTAATCATAAAATTGTAATTAAATATACATGACTTACAAATATACCAACATTTAATTAATAATTTTGAAGATATTTAATTACTTATACTATGATATAATCATATTATATTGACATTTATAAGATTGATAAATTTTATTTATAATTTCACTGGTGAGGTTACTATTATATTAGTTATTTTACTATTCATAAGGGTCACATTACTATTCTAAAGGTTAGGTTACTATTTCATTGGTATATGTTCCTTAACATCTAGTGATACTTTTTATTTCACTCATTCTTCATTTATAAATTTTTCATTATGTTTATTATTTAATATTATATGATTATACTATAAGAAATAATTATAAAAAGGGAATTTAATTGATAAATCATTGGGTCATTACATATTAAGCGTAAAAATCCATTTACCTATTAAAATAAACTTTAATGAAGATCATCAAACACAACACTTGTGTCCAATGGTTTTCATCAAATACCCCCTTTTAAAAATGTAAATAATGACCTCAATGATTAATTCCTTTATTAAGAATAATTTTCCTAATAAAAAACAAAGGAAATCATTATACAACATAAATCATTCTAAGGGTTAGCCAATAGGATAGAGACATATGCCATGGGAATGAAAAAAAATGTTGTCTCTTCACGGCTTGTGATGGGAAACAAGGAGATAAAATTATCAATAGCCTATATCTAATGAAAAAGAAGTCAATTATCCATGTATATGATAGGCCCAATGTTCTAGTCTCATGATACATCAAAATAATGGAGAAATATGGGAGAAACTATATTAGAAGGAGTCCACTTACTATATTACAAAGAATGAATAGTCTAGCCTTCATTTCATAAAACGATTCGACAAAAGAGATAAAAAGAGATCCAAAACGTCACTATGGATCCTCTAAAATCATAATAAATCAAATTAGGGTTGAATATTTGGATTAATTGGTATTAAGAATACATTTTAGGCCAGAATTATAATTAGGCCCTTACAAATCTATGTCCCCAGCAAAGCCACCATCTAGCCGGTGGATATGGTCAAAGAGCATGTAGTTGTTGTGCTCCATTAGTTTGATGGTGGTACATAAAAACCAACATGCTTCTTTATTATAACACCATATAGTTGGTTTCCTTCACTGGCTAGTCGGTGCCCTCTTTCTACCACCAAATAACAAAAATTTGACTCCCAACCTATGAGAAGCCTCAAAATCTTAAAGATAAAATATTAAATTTCTCTATACCTCATAATCGCGTGTGACACTTAAATATAAATAAATAAAAAATATTATCCATTTTCCTAGGATATAACCTTGATTTTCCTAAAATCCTACATGATATGTTTTCCATATTTAATTAAATTCATCATTCCATTATAGTCTATATAACTCATATCCAACTCAAAAACTTTTATGATAATATTTATAGTAAATAGACTCAAAATTAATTTTGTATCTCTTGAATAATTTTTTAAAAAACTAGTCCATAGTATGCCCCTAATGTGAGAGTTATCAAAATATCACATTACAAGTCAAATTAATATTTATTATATAGAAATTTTCCATTTTTTACCATGATTCCTTTTTACTCAATATTTTAATTAGTATATCCATTTCTTCATACTATTCATAGGATATTTAATTTCCCCATTGTATTTCATGGTAATATAATAGAAAAAAATTGTTTCAAAATGTAATAAGAATACCAGCATATCTCCACAAGTGCTTATTTATTTTAATTTCCCTCTTTAATACTCAACTAATTACATCCCCTTCATGTTATGAAATTAACACTTCCCCTTAAATATATAATATGAAACTCATAGATTATTTTACTTTATATTTATAAAAATATATCTCCCCCATAATAATTAATATTTCATCAATTTTAGCACGGATTTTCCCCCATTATCTAGTTAATATCCCAAAAATTCGTCAACTTATTTAAAAACATTAAAGTGATATTAGTTTGATAATATAAAAAAATTACTCATTGAAATTTTATTATGGAATACACTCTTAGAAATACTCACAAGTGTTGTAATTCATAATTATTCGTCGGGTTTCATAATATCCAAAAAAATAATTTATTGAATCCTAATCCAAGTTGATTTATAGAGGGTTAGATTTTTACGATATTCTACATTCTAATTTTGAGGCATTTGAGGTGTTGGGATAATGTTTAGAGATAAATAGTGAAATAAAACTTGAATTTTAGTAGAACTATTATCTACAAAAAAAAATCATATCATAAATCTTTACATTTTTATAATGGTTTTTATAGGTTAAAATTGTAGTTGAAATTTTTCCATTATTTGTTATATCCTATTCAATTCAATATGATTTATTACATTGATATGAATTTTGTTACATTACATTATAATACCTTAAGATTGAATAATTTGGTGTTAATACCTAGTGATGTGCATAAGATGAAATTTCATCGATTCAATCCATGAATTTGGTGGATTTTCTTATTACATAATAATTATTACCATTTCACTATGATATTTTTAGTGTAATTTTTGTATAATGGATAAGTCAGTTATGATATTTAAGGTGAGGAAATTATTGAATCATGATAGATGATAATTTATCCATAGTAGTGTAAATTATAACATTTTACAACAATAATCATTGGATTTGTCAAAATTGAGTTGTCATTGACCAATAGATATGAGGGTCAATGAGAAAAGTTTTTCAATGATTTTTAGAGATCTAGTTGTGCAAACCCCAATGTGTTGTAACACTGTGTGTTATGAAAATATTTTTTTATTATTATAAATTTTAGTGGTTTCCAAAATATCCTTTAATTTCACTCTATTCATTTTAGATTTTGAGACCCTATAGACATACAAGATGAAATGGAATGTAATTTTGAGTTGAAGCTGGGTTTATGTGTGGGTGATGTATTATTGGTTTCTTGGAGGATTATTGTCAGTTTAATGGAATTTGATCATTATATCCTTCTCTTCTTGAAATTTTAATCATTCGGGCATTTTTTTGATGTAGGCTTTTTTTTATTATTTTTAATATAGTTTAATAATTATTAGTTTATCTTTAGGAATTGAGATGAAATTGAACTTAATAAATATAATTATTTGAATTAAAATTCACAGAAAAGTAGAATGAATAAATTTTACATGATTTTTAAGTTTTTTTTTGGTTTTTATTATTTTTAAAGAGAATTATTCTATAATTAAGGTATTATGAATGTGTGGAATTACATTTTAAATTTGTTGAATAAACTAAAAGAATCCTTTTTCATAAATAATTTGAATAATTTAATTTTTTATTTAGTATTTTTGTGTTATGCATGAAGAGATAATTTAACATAGAAGAGATAATGACAAGATATTTTTTTTGATTTATATTATTTTATAATAATTAATCTTAAATTATTTTTATAGTTGAATATTTTTTAGTGTTTTTTGAATAGTTTTTAATAGAAAGAGGGATTTTTTAATTCATCATTATAGTGGACTAATGCAATTAATGTGGCTAGTTTATAGAGAGTGTAGAAGAATCAAGAGATGTGGGTGAATGATAATTCACTAGTTAAATAAATATTTAATATGATTCATTTTTTAAAACATTAATTATTAATCAATGTAAAAAATTAGTTTTTTTACATTGGATATATTATCACTGACATATAAAATTAACATTAAAAAGTTTCAACATCGATTATATAATAATTGACATAGAATGTAAATTTATTATTTCATATATAATCTAACTGATATAAAAATATCTAAGTCTATTTTCTATAATTATTATAAAATAACTAGTATGTAAAACCTTTTAAAAAAATTATTTGACACTGATTATAGTTTTTGTCAACCTTTTTGGATTTCTCTACCGATATGAACCACAATCCCTCTTCTTTAAAACATCCATCCCTTAATCTCTCTTCTTCTTCTTCACCATCGTTATTATCATCATCAACTTCACTCTTCACTATCATCATTATTAAAACATCCCCTTATCCCCTTCATCTTCAAGATTCTATATCATCTTCACTTTATTCACGTGCCTCTATCCTGTTTTTTATTCCATCAAATTTGATTCTATAATATTTTAGATATCTCATGATAGTTAAATTATATTTTAATCATAATTGTCTCATGTTTTAAGTTGATTTCATGATGTGTTAAATGTTTAATTATGGAATTTTCCTCAATGAAACATTATAATTTGAAGAAAATATTATTTATGTCATTATCACTATAGAATATTGTTATATGGATCATTTTAAAACATTATCCTTTTTTATTGTATATAAATAAAAAAAATGCATGGCACTGTCATTGTCCTTTTATTTTTTATATGGTAGAATGTTTCTCTAAGAAAAATTATAAAACCATTTAATTTTGTGAATTACACTATCACTATCATATTTTATATTTTCTTATATTTTCTTATATAATATACAATACATAGAAAATTATTCATTTATTATTATATTTTAATTCTAAAATATATTTGTGGATTCCCATTTAATATGCTAAAAATATAAAAAAGTTATTGATTAAGAAAAATCATTTATCAATTTATATTATGTTATTTAAATATGTATTATGGGAAAATTAGATATTTGATTTCAAAATTGCATAATAAAAATTAAAAAAATTTATGTTTTATTACTGTTCATCATTTTAAAATCCATGATAAATTTTTTAATTTTATACCATTATTTTTTAGTTGTTTTGTTTATAAACATTTTTATTTTTCTTTTATTTGTGAAATATATTAAATTTAATTATTTTTAATATTATTTGTAAAGGAAAATTTAAAAAAATAATTAATATACAATAACTTGTATTCAACACTTGAAATTTTTAGTATGTGATAATTAATCATATTTTCATTTATGCAAGTTGAACATGTGATGAATATGAGGAAGGATTTAATTCTTTTTGGGAATTTTAGAGACACAATGTTCAAAAAAATTTCTTGTTTTTATTCCCATTCATGAAGTAATAAAATATTAATAATTTGAATGAAAATAAATCATAGATCATTTAAATTTTCATGATTTTAATCTGATTTACAGTCCTTGGATTTGTCATGGTTAAATTTTAAAGAATTCCAAATCTATTAATTGTGAATATTTTCAATATGATAAGTCTAAAAAATTAGAAAAATTATTCATGATATAGATATAGAAAAAATTGATAAATAAGCGATGATGTTTCACCGATATGGTGATTTTGGGAAACCATTGTGTCCATTTTGTACCAAATTTATAATTCTATCTTATAACATCCCACCCAAATGCATTGGATTGAGAGGTGGAAGAGGTGATACTAAAATTAGGTGACATACCCAAGACACATAATGCTAGAAATAAATTCCAAGGTATTAGTAAAATTTTGGGGGAAATTTATCCTAATGAATAAACAATCTTCTAAGATGAAAATATAACAACAAAACCAATAATAGGATTCATGATAAAATAAACCATACAACTCAATAAAATAAAAATAAAATAACTATATCTAAGTAAAATTTAAAAATAAATAATATTTTAAGGATAATAATTCAAAAACATAAAGAATATAGCATCCAAGTGGAACCACTATAGAATAAGATATAGACACTCTTCGGATCCATATCCAACTCGAGCAAAAAAGAAAAGGATGTCAAATAACTCCGATAGTGATGTAAGAAAACTACATGTTCCCTGTATATTGGTAAATGAAATCTGAAAATTCACCAAATTTCCCAATAATGGGATGTGAATAAAAATCAGTATATAATATAAAGATACTTCTTAACACATGCTACTATATAATAACAAGTTATCAAATTTTATACAAATAGATCAAAATTTCATAACTAGTTTATATCAAATCCCTAAACAAATTCCAAAAATGAAAAACATTAAAAGAGTTTTTCTTCCACTTATACCACATGGAATAATAATTCCTTTTCCACACCCACAAAAACACTGTACATGAAACCATATACCTCCCTATACTCGCAATTAGTGAGTCATCATATCACTAAGTCATCACTTGGTGACCCAATATGACGGTGATACTTTTGACCATGGTTTACCCCAAGTTTATTATTATTTGATGATAGATCTTCCAACCATTATCCATCCCATGTTTTATATTATTTGATAGTTCTAATTATAACCATGATCTATTCCACATTAACCCAAATATTCCAAGTTATCAATTAAATTTTTTTTAGAAACATAAATTTTACCAATACTCTTTAGAAAAAACATTATTTCATATTTCAAAACTAACATTTTGAAATCACAAAACAACAAGGGTTTTTCATATATATTCCTAAAGAGATTTCCAAATTATATACCAAAAAAATTTACAAAAACACAAGCCATCAAGTTTCAGAACTATAGAGTGAAGAAGAAGCCACCTACATTGAGATTGTTTGGCATAAAGGATCTAAGATGATTCTAACAATATAATCATTTCCTTTAATTTTTATATAAAAACCCAAGAAGGTATTATCAAATAAAATACAAACCCATATATTTGGGTATTACACATCGATCTATGGTTATATTCAATAAAACCCTGAAATTTCTAATACAAGAAGGAAAAATGGGATCCTAACCTTTGATTTCAACAATTGAACTCAAAAATATTCATTGAATCAAATTCTAGATGTCAAAAATCATTGAAAATTGCATTGAGTGACCCTAGAATTAGATAGAGATAAATAAAAAACTGAATGAGTATTTACAACCATATGTGAGACTAAAACAATATAGAACTAAACTATTCACTGTGTGAATCCCACATTCACATTTTGAATATTAGAGAGCTCGCTTACATTGAAAAAACCCATCACCTTAGAATTTAAATTCCAAAAACCTATCTCAAGTCATGAATGGATTTCCTATAATGATTATATTATCCATAAATTACTAATTCTAAAACCTTCCTAGAAATCTTTTGAGGTCCAAAGTGGCCACCAAAACTAGATTATGGAAGAATTCAACAACGGATTAAATTTCACTCTCAAGAAAACACCTTCACATCATTTGATAATTGAATATTTAATATAGGTATATATATTACCAAATATAAAAATCTTATTCAAGTTTGAGCCTAAAAACTTCTTGGGGGTTCATATGTGATGGGACTTGATAAGTTACAAAAACTTTTACCATATTAGAATACCAAGGTTTCTCTTCTTTCACCATGTAAAACTTCTATCCTAGAATTAATCCATCCACTAGTTCTTAGTATAAAGTTCCCACTTCAAAAATATTATGTACTCAACTTAGGTAATCTTCCACCTAGTTCGCATACCATTTATTTTCCTTGATCTCTATAGTAAACTCTTGAAGTAGCAACTTCCATTTCATAATATAAGGATTTTATTCTTTCTTGTTTATTAATTATCTAAGAGTTGAATGATTAGAAAAAACATTGACTTTGGTTTTAGTAAAATTTGATTTATACTTATCCAAGGAAAATAGAACTTATATAAATTATTTTTTAGAGGTTATTTAGTGGGTTTGGGTAGTATACAATGTACTGGAAAAATACATAATGACTCAAGGTCTCCCTTCAATACTTTGGGACAACATTACTCTAAAAACATGTTAAAGGGAATCCCATAGCAGTTAAAAGTTACAAAACTACTCCAAAAACATAGTTGGAAGCACTATAGAGTAGTTCAAAGGAATTCTCCCAGTTGGGTGGCTACATCATTGTTGGTTTGATTAGGATATGATTTAGTTCATTAAAAGATTACTACCACTCATCATCAAAAATAAATTCAAAATATTTAGAAAGTAATCAAGATGAAGGAAGAGAAACCTTACTAAAATCATTAATGAACCTCTTGTAAAATCATACATGTCTTAAGAAAGATAAAAAATATTTCAAAAAATTTTGATATGAAAATGAAATTATCACTTCAATTTTGGATTTATACACCTTGATTTATTTTTGTGAAATAACATGACCACAAACCGTTCCTCTCCCCACCACAAAATGGAACTTTTTAAAATTTAAAATAGGATTATTTCAGTGTAATTTTTCGAAATTTTATTCTTTTTTTTAAAAAAATGGTCAAAATAATACCTAAAAATAGTAAAATAAAAACAAAAAAACTTCTATAAAGTCTTAAATACGGTTATAAAATATACACACCATACACATTTGAAATATTCCTGGGGCATTACATAATCCAAATTAAATCCTTTTGTAGATAAAGGTTCCACAGAGGTAGGTAAGGGTTGTTTGATCCTGATCATAAAGTGTAATGGGAACCTAAAGGTAACCTGAAAATATATTCAATAAGAAGTAATGTGTAATTCCAACTCACCTTCTTAACATCTGGTTAATAAAGGTAATGTGGAAGTGATCATTTAAATTGACCTGATTAAACTTCCTATAATTTATATACACTATCTAAATATTATTAAAATTACTAGGATCAATTCATTTTTTTCCTCACAATGGTTAATCAATTTTTTTAAGAACTATGTGAATGGAGTTGATCTATTATGAGTCAAATATTGTATAGATAATTCTTTTCTTATAAAAAATTCTCTATCTAATTTTTGACAACCATTATCATAGATAGATTCAGCCTTATTTTTTTCTTCCTAATATTTTTTCCATTTTATTAAATCATAATTATATAGAAAAATATTTTGGGATTTATTCTAGGATAATCCCTTAAACTCTGTCCTATTTTCTAAAAATTTTCTTTTAAAAGAATTATTATTTGTTTTTCTTGATTATAGGATAGGTTATTGTTAATAATTACCTGAAGCATTTCGTAACACCCTGATATTTTATGAATTTTTTTCAAATTAATTTAATCTTTTTGATATTTTACATTACATTAAAAACTATGTTTATCTCGAGTTAAACCCAAAACTAAATTTGTCTTTCATTATACGCAATACCAAACTTATCTTATATTAAACACTACACTGAGTTTAACTGAAACATGACATATTATTAAAATATTATTATTTAAAATTATAGTTTTCACCTAGCCATTAGATTTGTGGTTATGAATAAGAATATCTAAATTATAAAAATATAGTTTAAAAATGTATATAATTTGAATTATTTGGTGACCAATTAATGACAAATAACAATAGTACTCTTTTAAAAATAAAAGGAAATCTTTCTATGAATAATTATTTGTATGTGAAAAAGTGTGTTTTATATCAATAAATTAACCAAATCACTTTTCATTAATGATTTTAATTACATTTATATATTATTTATTAAATAAAAATTTAACATTAATATTATACATTTTCTAGACAATGGATAATAATAACTCCAATTTTGTGCTTAAAAACATTATTTTTCTAAAAAATAGTATTCTACGCTTTTTACAAAATTATAAAAATATTAATTCTTGACACTTTTTGAAAAGGAATTTTATAAAATAAAATTTATTTTTGAGATCATAATATCAAAATTATTATAGGTTTGATTTTTGGTATATTTCTGAAAATTTGTATTTTTAATAAATAGTAAAAAATTATAAATTGAAATTCAAAACTACCTTTATTCCAAATTATTTTTAATGTCAAAGTATATTTTGATTTATTTTTAAAGTAAAATTATCTCAATTTTATATCAATTTATAAAATTTAGTCCATTGGAATCAATTTCATATTGAATGTTTATATATACGTAATTCATACATTTGAACATTTTCTCTCTAAAACCCAACTTTCTCTTCATGTCTAGGGGATTAATTTTAAATTAAATTTTGTAAATTATATGAATGGAATCTTTAAAAATGGATTTAATAATTATGATCATCATAATTTATAATGTCTAATAGTTTCAATTTAATTTTTAACAAAAAATTATAGTGAATTCAGTAAAAATTAATTACCACGAGTAATGTTAAAATGGGTTTACTCGGGGTTAAAATAAAAAGATAAGGGAAAAAATAACTTATAAACTTGAATAAAAACAATTTTATGTAAATATTTATACCAGGAAACCAATAATATTAGATAATTTCATAATTTTTACCATTTTTACATATGAAAAAGCATGGGCACACTTATTTATTTCCAAAAATACCAAGTGTGTCATCTCTCCCACTTATAAAAGACCACCCCCTATCCACTCTTCTTTGCATATTCAAAACACTTTAGTTAAATTAAGACCTTCCCAAATAAATTCAAAACATACATTTTAACATCCTATATTTCTTATTATAGTCATAAATCAAACCTTTGAAGGATTTTAGTGCAAACCTAATGAGGATACCCGAAGAAGTGATAATGTTCATCAACGATAATTTTTGTTCAATTTTTTCATCCACCCACTTAAATTTTTATTATAACATGATTATATAATAGAATAAGTATCTTAAATATATCGAGATTTTTGTATGATAATTTTATGAACTAAAACCATCTCTACTTCTATAAAATGGGTTACAAAATCATCGTTCATGTGTATGGAGGACGACCACCTCCTAAACTGATGTCGTTCATTTATCAATTACCACCTATCAAAGTTGTAAATAATGAAGTATTTATATTTTATAGATTATATTTATTATATTTATGAGGTTATTATGATTCTTTAATTATTATATCACGCATACCTTCATTGTCTTCATTTTGTGAAAATACGATAATGCCATTCGTGTCTACGGTGGACTACCACCTCACGAAGCGATGTGATTCATTCACGCATTACATGGAATTTATTAAGGGTGGTTTTAAAAAAATTATGTTTTATTTGAAATTAAAATGATTCTATAAATATAATATATTATTTAATTTTCTTTCTTTCAATTCAATAAGAAAATAAAGACAATGTCCATACATATGTATGGCATACCGTCTCTATGAATGGTGTATTTCATTTTCTATCACTAAATTTTAGGGATTAGTATAAATAAATATTTTAAATATATATATATTATTTATATAATGTTTTACATTTTAAGGATAATGAAATCTTGATCTAAGTAATAGGACCAAAAATTACAAGTCAAAACATATACGAAAGACAAAGTGGTTATTACCTAAAACAAAACTTTAACATGCAGTTGTTAATAAAGGAGTAATAAAAGGTCATAATAATATTATATATGGTATGATATATATATATATATATATATTTGTGTGTGTGTGTAATAAATTTAAAATTTATATTTATTATACAAGAATTTTGGATGAGTATGATGAAAGTCCAGACATAAGGTAAGGGATTTCTAGTCTCTCTTTTATTCCTAAGAGATATATGAAAATTCATCACTCATTTATTTTGTGTGGTGAATAGACCACCCCTTTTAAATTATATATATTTAATACCCTTACATTAATGATATTTAATGTTAAATTTTATGTTATTATTTATTTGTTATTACGATTCAAAAGATTACTAAAGCAGTAAAGGATTTTTGTCACAATTTTCCTTCTTTGAGACGTACGTTATATTATGCACCTATATTCATTAATGAGGTGTATTAAAATCCCCTTAATCGTGTAATATCATGAATTTATTTATCCTTGTGATAGTTAAGTTCCATTTTATGTTATTCCTTCCTAGGGATTATGATTTAATGATACCAAAGTTGCAATGATTTTATGTTACAATCTCATCATTTATCAGGATTGTTTATGATTATGGTTGGAATGATAAAATATTTTGATTCATATCTAAATAAAATCATTAATTTTCTTATAATATGGTTATTCATTTTATTTTAAAGTAATATTAAAATTTTATCCACTCTTTGGTACTTAAGATAATTGAAAAAAAATTAAGAAAATATGAATTTATTTATTTCTTCAGTCAAAAATCCATTCTCATCCAAAAACATGTCTTCTAAAAATAGTTCAAAAATGTTTTACTGTTACCCTTTTATTTTTTAAAATATATTTCTACCCATGTTTGAATTTTACAAAAAAAAATAAAGTAAACTTCTTGTCATTTTCCAAACAATGCTTGTTTGGATTTTACCCAAAATGTGAAAAGAATATATTTTTTTAAACATGCATGGGATGAATAGTATTTACCACTATCATAACCAATTAATAAATTAAAGATTCCTTTATAAGTTTTTAATTATATTTTCAAAGAAACGTTTTTCTTTAATATTTGGTAATTTTTTAGATTTTAAATGAATGATTTCAAAGTGAAAATAATTCTTAAAGTGTTATGTGTTTTAAAAAGAATTTTCCATATAGGAAATTGTATTTTAATAAAAAAATGTTTTAAATGATTTTTTAAATTATTAATTTATAATTTTTCAAATTTATTTTCAAATAAAAGGATTTTCATTAAGTTTTCTATTTTAAAATTTTATTTTCAAAGAAATTATATTTTCCTCAAGAAATGTCTCAAGTCGTCTTTCAAAATTATTTTCCATTTAAAATGAAATTTATTTGAGTTTACTTATGATTTATGGGGGATATTATCCAAGTATACCATTATTATTATTTCTCTAATTGTTTTATGTTTATGATGACAATATTTTTATGAAACCTGTTTCTCTTCCATGGGTTATTCCATGATAAAATTATTATGAAATCCCCTTATTTTCACAAAGTTTATGCATTGATGAAATGATAGAATGATTGTGAAATCTATTTATTTTACACACATTATGTTATGATGGAATGTTTTTAAACTCCATTTCATTTCAAGGTTTCTCGTATGATGAATGTTTTATGATATTGTGGTACACATATGAATGATTTTTATTATGTTATGATGGTTACATTATAACCAAGGATAGTGGTTATGTTATAACCAAGGATAGTGGTTACATTATAAAAAAGATGGATAAGACCTATATTTCCCTACAATTCATTGGGAAAATATTTATATCACATGAGATAGACATGACTGGAATGAGGAGTGAACATGGTTCAGTAAGGGATTTTTTCCACTATGATAGTCTTGGGGGTGAACCTTGACTAACATAGTGGTTTGGGGAGTGAACCCATTCCACTATGAGGAAATGTATTACATTGAGTATAGTGGTGTTTCCTACCCATGAGTTTCATCCACCAAAAAGGAGGTTACATGGGTGGTTATCCCAAGCTTGAAACTTGTACACTGATGGTTATCCCATTCCAAACATGTGATTAATGTCTTGGTAAGTAACCTTGACATAATAATTTCTATTATTATGTGTATTCCCCAAATATATGTATTATGAAAATGTTATTTTCTTATGGATAATGTTCTTTGATTACCTTATAATTAATGCCTTATGAACTACCAATATTTATTCCCTAACTCGTCTATGACTGGTTGGGTATGAACTTCATAATTTATGTTAATTATCACATACCATTTTCTTATCTTATGATTTCATATGATCATAAATTGATATCTTGTTTTTTTACACATAATGAGCATCACAGATCACCCTTTCTTATGTTTCCCTTCCTCTATTTATAAATAAAAGTTTTTATAGGGTATATCTATGAAGATTACTAGATGAGAAGATGTTTGTGTAAAATTGTGAAGATCATTAACCAAATTAGAAGATTATGTTCTGAGTTTCTAAAGGCTCTAAACTATTATGGTTTTCTAGAACGTGTTTGTGTAATTTATTGATTATTCATCTAAAAATATGTAATATCCATATATAAAAATCTTGGGCCTCTATAGTTGGTATCAAAGGAAAGGTTTAGTTAACATTTAGAAACTATGGTGAGAAAACATTAGGTATATACCTAGGGATATTTTAAGGATATATATAGATATTTATCTAAGGATAAATCTAAGGATGAGTTAAATTATAAGAAGATGTCCTAGAATTTGGGTAGTGGATAGAGTGAGTGGTTTCCAATCAATTACATCTCTTTATGGATATTACAAGTGATTTTGGCTCTAGAACATATATTCCTAGGTGTAAAAACCCTAAAAACCCATATTGATCATAACTTGATCTAGAACTAGTGCACTACAATAGGCCTTTATGGACACATGTTCTAACACTTCTGGGGGTTATTATTTGGAAATTAACAAACACTTTACAAACCATAATGAAGAATTTAAATAAATGGTGTCTATGAATGTCCTAGGATAAACCTAAGGTGTCGTAGAATAAAAAATAAGGTGTCTTTATTTACAACTCCTAAATGATTTTTCAGACTATGTGATTTTCCATTATGATTATAATTTACAACACTATTCTTTATGTTTATAGGGAATAGAAGTAACTAGAAATAACTAAACTAACATTGAATGTGATGGATGATTTTTTGATGAGAATCCAAATGGGATGATGATTGGAGTAAAGGATGTTGTGATTATGACTAATCAGTTTTCACTGAACATGATTAACAATTTATACCTTAATAAATTCTCAGACACACCAAATAAGATAAGTAAAGAGTTTATTGAGACTTCAGGTGATGGTAACTATGGAGGAAAGAAGATTTAGTTTTTAATATATTAAGAATGTAGAAAGAATCACCCATTTGAATGTCCCATAGAAATTGTATTATGTTTTAACTGTAGAAAAGGATACAAAGCAAGTTATCGTAATAGGGGAAATGAAAATATTAGTTCACATAATAGATGGTAATATTGGTCTCCCTAAGATATCGTCGATAAATGAATGATTTAAATGTGTAAATTATGGGAATTATTCAAATCAATTTCCTAAGGGGAAATCACATGAAGAAAATCAGAAAGGTTGTTTCAGTAATGGTTATATTGCTGATGATGAAGATAATACATATGACATGTGAAAGGAGAGAGGTATTAAGGGATAAAATGATGACTCCTAGATAATTTTTTGATATGGAAGTGGGATTAATGAAGTATTTATGTATTGGAATTAAAATATTATGTTATAAAATCATTAAATATATAAGTATTTTTTTGTATAACTTTTTCATTAAGGATTTAAATAGATATGTTGAATAATATTTATGGACTTGAAAAGTGATTTAATGGAACAATGATATATTAAATATAACCCTTAATCTGTTCTAGATGTTGAGATAATGATGTTGGGATGAAGAGATGATTGATTTGGAAAATGTAAATTTGATAGTACTGATTTACTTAGAAATAATTAATAATTTTTTGATAAACTGGTTGATGCAATCAATGATTATGTTTATAATATTTTTGTATTTAAGGAATATATCCAATAATATTTTTTTTATATAAGTAATGAGTAAGCTTGTATGTTTTCAATAAGGTTGAATAGTAATTACGGTTTTAAGGTAATACATGATGAAGGTATTGACAAGTTTTGTATGTGACCATTAAGAGCTATTTCATGCTATTTGGGGGATTAATGATAAGTTAGTTTTGTAAATTTAATTACCCTATTTATAAATATTTTGATTTTAATCTTTTGTAATAGTTATAAGATAAACAATTAATGAAATTGGTAATTTTGAACTTGAATGAGATTTTAGTTATTAATTTATTATTTCATTCATATTGGATAACATGTGTTAACCATTTTTTCCTTGTCACCACTAGAGATAAAAGGAATGAATAATTATTATTTGTGGATCTTATGATTCATTGGTGTTTCAAGCATTAAAGAAAATAAACATAATTTATTGGAGTATGAGATGAAGTATAAATTGATCAAGGCATAGACACAGGGTGATATTTTATATATGAAATGGAATAAAATAAAGTAATTATATCTTCTCATAAAAATTCTACAAAATTAGGAAAAGAATATTGAAATAAAATGGTGTCCTATTATCATAATTTTTTATGATATCACTAAATATTTTCATACCTCTATGGTTTATGTTTTTAGGTTCATTAAACATATTTGGATCACCCAATTTCTTATGATCAATGTTCTTTATCACACTTCTTTGGTATTCGAGTGTTAGTTTTTTCTTTTATGTCCATATTTTAAATTGCCTCCAATTTTATCTCATTTGGAAACTTGGTTTGTGTTACTCTAGGTGAATTATGGATATCCCTTTATCTTTTTAAATAGTATGTTTTATTAACCCTATTTATGATATGGGTTTTTATTAAGGATATTTTAAATGTTAAACCTTTGATGACTGAGACAAATTTCAATGGAGAAAATCATTTTAAGGGGGGTCGAATATAACACCCCAAAATTTCATGAATTTTTATTCAAATTAATTTAATATTTGAAATATTTTTATTTATATTATGAAATATTTGTATCCTAAGTTACATGAAACACTATGTTTGGATTTCCTTACATGCAACACTAATCTTTTCTTGTATTACATGCAACATAGAGTTTAAATAAAACATAACATATTATTAAAATATGATAATTTAATATGAAAATTTGCACCTATTCATTGGAATGGAGGTTATGAATAAGATCAAATAAATTATGAAAATATTTATTACACATGTATAAAAAATTATTTCTTTTGTGACCAATTAACTATAAATAAAAATAAAACCCTTTTGAAAATAAAAGTAAATCATTCTCTGAAAATAAAAATTAAGTGTAAAAGTGTGTTTTATATCAATAAATTGACTAAAAAACTTTTGGTTAAGTATTTTAATGAAATTTATATATTATATAATTAATAAAATCTTTATTATTCATCTTATATGTTTTCAAGATAATAAATAATAATAAATCCAATTTTACTTTAAAAAAATAAATTTTTCAAAAAAAATAGTTTTCTCTTCTTTTTGCACACATATATTAAAATTAATTTTTAAAAATTTTAGAAAAATAATTTGATAAAATAATTTTTTTTTCATATCATATTTTCAATATTATCTAAGGGAGAATGTCTTTTTTTCTGAAAAGTTTCTTTTTTGATGAATAGTAAAAAATACTTAATTTTAATTGGAAACTATATTTAGCTTAAATTATTTATAATGTTAAATTATATTTTGAGTTTTTTTCAATGTAAAATTATTTAAATTTTATACCAATTAATACAAATTATGTATTTTAGTAAATTTAATATTTAATTTTGATATAAAAAATTTCATACTTTTGAACTTTCTCTCTCTAAAAACCTGCTTTCTACTCACATCTGTGGGGTTATATTTATTTTTAAATTTTCCACATATATAAATGGAATTTGAAAAAATGGATCCAATATTTTAATAATCATAATTTCTAATTTATAATAATTTTAACTTTATTTTTTACTAAAATTAATAGTGAATGTAGTAAGAATTAATTTCCACGGTTAAGGTAAAAATTGGTTTACGGGAGGTTAAACTAAAAGGATAAGGGTAAATATTACCTATAAACTTGTAGAAAAACTATTTTATGGCCATATTTTTACCACTATACCACTATGGTTCTATAATGGAATAATTTGGTCCCTTTGTTACATATGAAAATCATGGGATCACTTATTTATTTTCAAAAGTTCCATGTGAGTCATGTACCCCACTTATAAAAGGTCACCCCCTCTCCTCTCTTCTTCACACCTTCAAACCCCTTTATTTCAGCCAAAACCTAGCCAAATAAGTTAAAAATGTTACTGAAAAACATCCTAGAATCATTAGTTTTTATATAAATTAAACCTAGGAATAATTTTAGTGTAAACTTAAGGAGGATACCCAAAGAATAGGTAATATCCAACGACAAGAATTTTTATTTATTTATTCCTCCACCACCTTCAATAATTATTATACCATGATTATATAGTAGCCCCATTATATTCCATATAATTATATTTTTCTATGTTAATTTCATTACCTACAACCATCACCACTTCCATAAAGTGGGTTACGAAATCATTATTCATGTGTATGGTGGGTTATCGCCTCGTGAACCGATGTCATTTGTTTTTCCATTACCACCTATCACATTTGGAAATAATGATGTATTTATATTTAATATATGATATTTATTACATTTATGATGTTATTATTATTTTTTAATTATTATATCACGCATACCTTCATACTCTCTAATTTGGGAGAATGTGGTAACATCGTTCATGTGTACATCGGACTACCGCCTCATAAAGCGATGTGATTCATTCATGCTTTAAATTAGTATATTAAGTATGGGTTTAATGAAAATATGTGATATATTTGAAATAAAAATTAATATTTAATGATAATATATTATTTAATTTTCTTTATTTCAATCCAATAAGAAAATTTAAATAACATTCATGCATATGTACGGCCTACCATCTCTATGAGTGATGTATTTCATTTCCTATCACTATATTTTATTAATTACTATTAATAAAAATATAATAAATATATATGATATTTATATCATGCCTTTAATTCTGAATATTATTAAATCTAATTTTAAGTAATATGAAAAAAAAAATAATTCAAAACATATATGAAAAAGAAAGTGGTTATTACCTGAAATTTAACTTTAACATCAAATTGATAATAAATGGGTAATAAAAAGTCTTAAGAAAATAATAGATGGTATGATATATATATATGTGGTTCTTTAATAGATTAATAATAGACTTATATTTATTATATAGTAATTTTTAATGAGTAAAACGGAAGTTAAGACTTAAGGTAAGGGGTTTCTAGTCTCTCTTTTATTTTTAGGAAACAAATGAAAATTCCGCACTCATTTCTTTTGTGTGGTGTATATACTAAAACATTTACATATTATATCATGAATATCATTATTTTCATGATATTTAAATATTAATTTTATTTATTTATTTATTTTGGATTAAAATTCAAATGATTAGTAAATCGGTAATTTATTTTTGTCCATATTTTCTTTCTTTAGACATAAATTACGATATACACCTATATTCTTTCACAAGGTTTATTTAAAAACACTTTGACTTGTAATATCATACACTTATTTATCCTCATGATATTTTAAGTCTCATTTTATTTTGTTCCTTCATGGGTCTTATGAATCCATGATACCAAAGTGGTAATGATTTTATGTTACAATATCATCATTTATTAGGATGTTTTATGATTATGGTTCAAATGATAAAGTATTATGATCCAAATCTCAATAAAATCATGAATTTTATTATACTTTGGTTATATATGATATTTTAAAGTAATAAAATCCATTTTTCCCAATATTTGGTACATATGATAATCGTAAACATATTTTTAAGAAATTTTGAATTTATTTCTCCCTTTGGTTAGAAATCTATTTTCCTCTAAAACCATATTTTCTAAAAATGTTTTATTATTATCCATTAATTTTTTAAAATAAATTTCTACCCATTTTTTAATTTTTTTTTCATAAATGGTTTTATAGTAATCTTCATGTCATTTTCAAAACAATTCTCATTTGGCTTTTATAAAAAATGTGAAATGAGTCTTTATTTCTAACATGCATGGTATGAATAGTATTTCCCCCTTTCATGACCACTCAATTACATAAATATTTCATTAAAATTTTGAAATTTATTTTAAAATAAAATTATTTCCTTAAAATTTCAGAAATTATTATAATTTTAATAAATTATTTAAAAGTTAAATGTTTTTTTAAAGTGTTTTATGTTTAAAAAGAATTTTTCAACGAAGAAAGGATATTTTTCTCATGAAATGTTTTAAATGATTTTTTAAAATATTATATTATACATTTTCAAAGAAATTTTCAAAGAAAATTATTTTCATAATGTTTTATATTTTAAACTTTATTTTCAAATAAAAGATAATTTCTTCATGAAATGTCCCAAGTAGTCTTTCAAAATTATTGTCCATATCAGATGATAATTATTTGAGGTTTCTTATGATAATATATAAGAACAAAATTCTTATTCTTTCTCTCAATGGTTTATGTTTATAATGAAAATAATTTTATAAAACTTGTTTCTCTTCTATAGGTTGCACCATGATAAAATTCTTATGAAATCTAATTCTTTTTTCGCGGGTTATGATTTGATGAAATTATGAAATGATTATGAAACCTATTTGTTTTATATAGGTTATGTTGTGATAAAATTTTTATGAAACCCATTTCATTTCATGGGTTCTAATATGATGAGTTTTTTATGATCTTGTAGAACACATATGTATGATTTTTATTATGAGATTTTGGTTATGTTATAACTAAATATGGTGGTCTTGTTATTACCAAAGATAAGTGGGACCTATATCTTCCTCCAATTCATTGGGTAAAGATTTATATCTCATGAGATAGATAGGACTGGAATAGAGTGTTAACTTAGTTCAGTAAGTGAATTTGTCTACTATGATTGTATTGGGAGTGAACCATAACTAACATGAAGGTTTGGGGTGTGAACTCATTCCACTATGAGGAAAGGGATTCCACTAGGGATGGTAGTGTGTCCCGCCCAAGAGGTCTACAAAATTAAAACGAGGGTACATGGGTGGTTAGTTCAGGCCCGAATCAAGTATACAAGTGGTTATCCCAAGACTAACATGTGATGAATAACTTAATGTGCAGCATTGACATAATATTTTATATGCTTATGTGTATGCAAAAAATATATGTATTTTTATAATGTTATGGTCTCATGGATCATGTTCTTTAATTCCCTTATGATTCATTCTTTATGAACATACAATCTTTGTTAAATGACTCATATATTATAGGGTGGGTATGAACTTCATCAGTTATGTTCATTATCATGTACCCTTATTCTTATCTTATACTTTCATATGATTATATACTGATATCTCTTATGTTTACCCTTACTAAATTTCTAAGTTCACGATTTATTATTTTCCCTTTCCCTAGGTTACGAAGAAATGGTTTATGTAGGGTATATCTATGAATAATATCAAATGAGAAGATATTTGAGGGAAATGTTAAACATTATTCACTAGATTAGAATATTTTTTCCAATATTCCTAAGTTAATAAACTATTAAGTCACTTAGAATTTTGATTGGGTAATGTAATGAATATTCATCTAAAAATATGTAATATCTTGGAATGAGAATCTTGGGTCACTATACCTTTACACTTCCATGAGGTACACATACTTAAAATCAGTTGGTAAAAGATTCGATTTTATATTATGAGGTTTTTTAAAATATGAGATAATAATTGGGTTTCTCATCACAAAAACTATAATTTCTTTCACATAAGATGACATGTAAAATTACTTTTCCTTAAATAAATATTAAAATCCCTCAAGTAATTCTAATGTTGAATTTCCTTCAATAATATAATCATATTTTCTATTTTTCTTAATATATGCATCCATGAAAGTTTTAACCATTGATTGTTTTCTTAAGGATAAAATTTTAAATAAAATACATACATCTTCACTAGAATCAATGACCTCAGTGTGTCATAGTGTAAGAAGTTATTGATCCTTCTAAGTTTATTTAATAGCATCAAAGATGATTAAATATACCATAATCTCCCTAAGTTCCATAATGAGTGTTCCTTCCTATACATTAATTTGGTCTTTGTTGTCTTAAAAAAAGGGTTTATCCAAAATTTTGGGTAACTATTGTAGTGTCCTATCATCCTCCATGTTGAGAAAATAAAATTTATCTAGAAATATCAGGTTTTGTAATATAACTAGAACATCCTCCAAAACTTTTATAGGGAAATCACTCAATCCATTTTCATGTTTAACTGAAAATATTTTGCTATTAAATCCTCACATATACAAAGAAATAAACATAGATGACGACATTACATTTATTTATACATTTAATTCACCCAAATCATATGAAAAATAAATAGAACCAATGGTTTAAGGTATATAAAATATCCCTAAGTATTAAAATTTTATAGGAAACTACTAGGTGATAAGGGCAAAAACATTTATTTCCTAATTTATTCTCTTATATCCTTTAAGTTACCTCTTTTGGGAGAACATTTTCTATTGAAATTTATCGTAATGTAGAATTTTCTTAAGATCTTCTTGGAGGGGAATATTTATCTCAAATTTCTGGAAAGATTCAAGAATTTGTCCTTGAATTTCTACCTCTTTCATGTTCCTCAACTAGATCATCATAGAGGGGAATGAGAGTATAATATAATTATTCCCCCTTTTCTAATTTTCAATGGTGTATTATGTCTCTTCTTATTTATTCTTGAATTATATTCCTATCTTTCCTTGTATTATTCCTCAATTTGGTTCTCATGGTTTTATCCAGATTTCATAGATTCAATTTTATTAGCTTTCGATTATTTTTTTAGCTCAAGTGCAACTACATATGGAATTTATTTTACAAATTTTAGGGTCATCATACTCATATTTCCCTTTGTATTGGTAACTAGTAAAGCTAGTAGTTTTCCTAGGTTATTGGAAAATATTTTTATAATACCCCCAAGTTGATTTCTTAACCCCTTAACTTCATTCCTTATATTCTCAACCAATAATCATTTCTACTACTGTTCTAGTTTTTTTAACTGGGGGTAAAACACCATGAGATTTTTTAATATATTTACATTCAAAAAAATTAATTTCTTCAATATCTAGGGATACAAGTAACCCTAAGTATAAATGAACTATAATATAGTATAGTGATATAACCTAGTCATTATATTGGTAGATTAAATAAGAATAACTAAATTTAAAAAAAAATAAAGGTTTTAGATAAAACAAATATATTGATAAATAAGTACTCAATTTTTAGTAAAGATGATATATGATTTAAAAATACATTTTTCCTCAAAATTGGTTTTTATTTAATTTTGTGAGAAAATTATATAATTAATTAATTAAAATTTTAGAATATTTATCTGAAAAAAACTCTTTTAATTTTTTAAATTATCATTTCAATATCATATTAGATTGAAATTTTTATATTTTATAAAAAGATTAATTTTTCAATGAATAATGAAAATAATAATTTTTAATGAAAATTATATTTTTGTTTAAAGTATTTAAAAACATAAATTTTATTTTAAAAAGGTTTTAAAATTATAATTAGTTAATATATATTATTAATAATCAAAAAATGGTCATTGTAATTAATTTTATGTTCGATTTTGGTATAAAAATATTTTTTTTTAAGAAAATATTTTTTTGGAATACTGTTTCTCATCACATTTTATAAGTATAATTTTAAGTTAAATTATATCACTTTTGTGAATTAAAATTTATAAAATGGATGAAATATTTTTAATCATAATAATTAATATTATGTAAAATTTTTAACTTAATTGTTTTCCTAATGAATAGTAAAAATATTAAAAAAAATTGTTACCATGATTAATGTTAAAACAAGATTACTTGGGGGTTAAACCAATAGAGGAGGCGAATTTTACCAATTAAAATTGCATAAATTTTATTTTATATCCAAATTTTAGCCTCATCCTATCCCACCTTAGATTATATGGCTATTTGGAATAATTTTTCTTGAGTATGACAATTTTATATTTTAATCATTTAAGAAATTCCAAGTGTTTCATATCCCCCACTTATAAGTGGAAACCCCTCATTTATCTTATTTACACAACTTTGAATCATATATCTTGAAAACCCCCTGAAAATTTCTCTTCTAAACTCCCCAATTCTTGTATTATAAGTTCTGGTCTTCTTAAGATTCCATTACAAGAGTCCTTAAAAAGGATCTAATGGAGTACAACTGAAGGAGAGATAATCATCACACCCAACCTCTTTCAAATTATTTATTATCCTAACTCCACTAAATATATGGTATTCATTATAAAATTATGAATTAAGTATCCAAAATATATTTAAATATTATTATGATTATGTAACTACTATTATTCACCCTATTTTCTATCAAATTTTTATTGAAAGTATTGCTCATGTGTACCTGCGAACTACCACCTCCACGTAGCGATACAATTCATTTCCATACCCATATTTCATGGATGGTAATTATGATGGGTTTAAAGTTAATATATTATATTTATAAAATAATTATCCTTCAATAATTATAATATAATATCAAACTTATTACTTTTCAATTTGTTGGAAAATTATAGTGTCGCTCGTATGTATGTGTGGACTACCACATCTACCAAGCGATGTGATCTATTTTTCATTTCAATTTTTCTTGGATGGTAAAATGGATATATTTTAGAAATATATAAGTTATTTATGAAATCATTATTTTTATATAATAATAAAGTAATATTTATCTTTTTTTTAATATTTTCTTTATAAAATGAAAACATCATTCATGCATATTTGTGACCTATCTTCTTCATGAACAATGTAAATAAGTTTTCTATCTCTAATCTTATAGATGATTATAAATATGTATATAATGAATAAATATGATATTTAATTCATAAATATAATTTTATAGATGATGGAACCATGATAAAAGTACAAGTACTAGAACTTCAGAACTGAAACATCCATGGAAAATGAAAACATTAACACCCAAAAATGATGATTTTAGTAAGTAATTATTAATAAATGCTACTAAAATGTTAAAGTTGATCATATTTGATATTATAAGTTTTTAAATGATTCTAGTAAGAAATATAATAAATTTAAATTTATTATATGTGAGGTTATATTACTTTCAAATCAATTCAAACTTAAGGTAAGTGATGTATGTTTAAGTCTCATTTTAATAAATATTTTTTATTATTAAAATTCCAATGAAGGAAATTATATGATACTTTTTTGATAAACTCATTTAATTTTCATATCCTCTAGTTATCCATGAGGTTTTAAATTAATTGTACCATTTTCATCTCATTATTAGTTTTAATGATCGGATCTTTTTATAAAAAATAGACAATATTTCCTATTTCGTCAGGAATATTTTTCTTCTATATCCATATTTTATTTAAAATGTTTTCAAGATTTTTTTTAATTATAATATGAATTTTTAAATTCATTTTTACCCATTTTTTATATTCTATGAAAATATCCAAAGGAATCTTATTATCTTTTTCTAAATGAGGTTCTTTTGCCTTTTTACCAAAAATATGAAAGGAATTTTTATTTTAACATACATGGAAAAAATGAAATTTCATGTCGTCGTGAATGCTCAATCCATTGAAGATTAATTTAAAAAAATTCATACATATTTTCAATGAAATTTTTTCACTTAATATTTTAGAAAATATTAGATTATTAATAATTGATTTCAATATAAAATGGGCATTTTCCTTAGGAAATGTTCCAATGATCTTTTAAATACATTTTTCATCTATGATTACATCCTTTGATATTACTTATTCATTATCAGGGATAGGATTTAATGATACCATCTTTATTATTTCTCTGGATGATTAATTGTTTTTATTATTATATGTTTATGAAACTAGTTTATTTTCCATGGGTTATGCAATAATGATATGATTAATGTTTTGTGATCTTGTGTTATTCACATGAACGGATTTTGATTTTATGACTAGTGGTACGAGAATTATATATTCATCCAATTGATTGGGAAAATATTAATGTTTTATGAGCTCAATGGTTACATGATAGGTTATCCCAAGCCCAAAAGAGGGTACATGAGAGGTTATCCCAATCATGAAAGAGGGTACATGGGAGGTTATCCCAAGCCTAAAGCAAGTACATGAGTGGTTATCCCGATAATAAAATGTTATGAATGTCTTGGTGGGTATCATTGGCATAATATTTCTATGATTATGATTATTCCACAAATTATGATACACTTTTATGACCTGGTCTTATGAAAATGTTATGTCCTAATGGCTCATGTTATTTAATACATTTATTATTTATGTCTTATGAACTGTCAAGATTTATTCCATGACTCATTTTTATGATCTAAGAATTTCTAGGTATTTTTTTAAAAGGTTAAGATTATGATATCATACCCTTATGCTCGTTTTAGGTTTATATGCTCCTTGATAACTCCCTTGTTTACCCTTATTGAACATCTGAGCTCTCCATTTTTATACTTTATTTTCCCTAGGATATAAATAAAGGTTTTAAGTACAATGGTTTTAATAAGGGTGATAGTTAAAATGTACTAAGTACAAGATGATGTAAATCAATCATGTACCAGAAGTTTATGTATCCAAGTTTTCAGAGAAACTAAACCTCTATAGTTCTAGCATGGATCTTGATGTTATGTAATGAAGATTCATCTAACAAGGTATAATAATTTTGTACAAAAAATATGAGTCATTATAGTTAGTATCATATAAAGGTTTAGTTATGCTTTGTAAATTATGATGACAAAATATTAGTAAGGAAACTTAGGATAATCCTAACTATCGTAGATAAACCTATGTTATTATAACAAAATAAGTGTGTTTTTGTTAACAAATACTTACTTGTCGATATACTAGAAAGTGGATCTGGATGAGGCATAGATTTACCTTCGGGTAAAAACTCAGAATGTGGAATATTGTGAATTAACTCAATCATCACTAGTGTATGATTAGTGGGCCTAATACTACACACCTTACTAGACACTGTTGGGGTATTTTCTTAGGTCAATTAATATTCTATTTCTGAATCATTATAATTTTTTTGAATAGATTATTACAATGAATAACCTAGGTCAAACATAAGGTTTCAGAGGTTAAAAATATGTTGTCCTTGTTTAGACATCATATAAATTATTTTTCATGATTATATGGTTTCTCAATATGATTATTATTGTTCACACTATGATTTTTGGTTAGTCAATGAATGGAACCTAAAGGAATTATGTTAACACATAATTTAATGCACAATTGAATACTTATCCTCCTATGAAACCAAATGTTATGGGAGATGGAATGAAAAATATCACTACTATGCTTACAGAACATTATCAATTCATGAATCATGATGATATTCCAAATGAGTAGATGAGGGGACAATGTTCAGTTGTGTCATTCATGAGGAAATATCCACCTTATTTTAGTGGGCCTACTGATCCACTAGTTTTTGAGCCATGGATCAGTACCACTAAAAAGATATATTTTGTTCTCTAGTGTTATGGGCATGAAAAATTCATTTTGGTTTTATATTTTTTAGAAGAAAAAAAAAACTCAATGGTGGAATCTCATCAAAAACATGACACACTGGGAAGAAATTATATCTATTGAGTGTATTGAGTTTAGAATTTTATTTTTAAACAATTACATTCCTTATATTATTAATATAAAAATAGAGAAGGAATTTTTTGACTTAAGGTAAAAAGAAGATTACTCCATTAGTACCTATGTTGGAAATTTTACAAGACATATGAGGTATTCTTATGGTATTAATATTATATGAGAAAGTTGATTGATCGATTTTTTAGTGGCTTAAAAACAAGTCTCTGAAGATTGTTATTCATAAGGAAATTCATTAACTTTGAAGAAAAAATTTAATGTGCTTCTAAGGTGGAAATGAATATTAGAGTTTCCCATAAATATAATGATTTTGATAAGAAAAAAAGAGTAATTAAGAATATATTATAATAATAAAAATTATAGATATAATAAGATGATCCTTCCATTATGATCGAAGTGTGGAAGGATACATGGAGTTGATTGTATTAAGGGGACTAGTAAATTCTTTAAATGTGGAAAGTAAGGTCATCGGGAAATTGAATACTAGATTGATGGAAAGAAGTTTTCTAATGATTTGAAGAGAGATAATTATCTAAAAAAATGCACCACTCAGACTCTAGTTTTTCAAATTCAAGGAGTATAGTCATTATGCTAACCAGTGAACAAATCTTAAGGTTATTGATGATGATAGATTTCAACAACATATTTACCCTAGAGAAAAAGTTAAATCACATGTGATCACCATTACCTATGTGGGGTTAGATAATAAAGTGGTTAAAGGTACACTTTACATCTACTCTAGAAAAACTAATGTCTAATTTCATTCTAGATAATCCTACACTTTTATATCTAAAAATACCACTCAATGATTAGATATTGAATTTAAAATCAAAAATCATAATGGTACGATGATCACAACTCTTATGATTCTTCTTCGATTGATGTTTGTCGGAATGTACTTCCTTAAAATCATGTTATTCTCCTTCTAGTTAAATTAAATGTTATTTGGGTAATAGATTTATTTCCTTTATATAAAACCCATATTAATTATTTGGAATGGGAAGCTACATTTTATAATCCAAACCAACCTATGATCATCTATCAGTGTGATAATAAATGTAAACATTTTATGGAAATATCTTACATTATATGCATCTTAATACCTATTAAACAGGGGCGTTTATCTCAGGTTCTTAGTGAGAAACTCAACATCAAATATATACGTATTATATGGGATCTCATTTATATATTTCTATAAGAATTTATTTATCTTCCTCTGAATCATGAAGTTGAGTTTTTAGTATAACTCATACCTGGTGATGCACCTATTTAAAAAATACATATAGAATGGCCCTTTTGAGTTTCAAGAATTGAAGAATAAACATTATGAGAAGACCAAGTGCATCACCATGGGGTGCACCTATTCTTTTTGTTAAGAATAAATATGGATAAATGTGACTCTGTATAAATTATCATGAACTTAACAATATCACAATCAAGAATAAGTATCATAGGTCCCGTATTGATGATTTTTTTGATCAATTATGAGGATATCAATATTCTTAAAAGGTTTGTCTCTGATCTCGACACTATTAATTATGAATCAAAAGTGAATACATATCTAAAACAATATTTTGTACGATGTATAGATACTATTAATTTATAGTGATTCCATTTATTCTTACTAATTCCCCCCTTATTTTCATGTATTTAGTGAATATAGACTTTAGAGATTACCATGATCATTTTCTGGTAGCCTTTAGAGAATATATTCTTATATATTCCAAAAGAAAGGAAGATAATTAATATCACTTGAGAATTATATTGAAGATCCTATGAATGGTTAATTTGTATGAAAATTTTTCCAAGTGTGAATTTTAACTATGAAAAGTTTAATTTTTTGGTCATATAATATCAATAAATGGAATATCAGATGATCCATCAAAGAAATGGGTAGTAGAACATTGGAATAGACCAACCAAGGAGATTTAAATATATGTTTTTCTTTGTTTAGATGAATAATATCGATTCTTTGTGGAAAATTTATCATGGCTATCAAATCCACTCACCAAGTTAACTTAAAGTGGAGTCAAGTCCCTTTGGAAAGATGAGTGTGAGGTATACTTCCAGGAACTGAATAAAAGGTTATTCATCACACTTGAATTTACACTAACTAGTAGTGGAGAAGGGTTTTTGATCTATAGTGATTCATCAAAGAAGAAATTGGGATGTCTCCACATGTATAATTTTATGGTGATAACTTATGCCTCATGAAAACTGGAGTATCATGAGAAAATTTACCTAAATCGTAATTTAGAGTAAGTTTTGGTAATTGATGCATTAAATATATAGAGGCATTATTTTTATGAATAAAGTTAAGACATATATACTAATCATAAAATTTTAAAGTATATATTCACATATAAATATTTTAATATGTGTCAAAGAATATGGATGGATTTGATTAAAGATTATGAATACTAAATACATAACCACCCTGGAAAAGCAAAAAAGGTGTCATATACCCTAGGATAAAAAGATCATTCAAGATTATTAATGATGAGTATCACAAAAGATATAATATTTCTATATTTTCAAATGGTGGATCTTGAAATATTGAAGTAAGGGGAGAAATCTTATCATTCTCAAATTTGTGTTCAACCATTTATCCAAGTGAGGATTAAAGAGGTGAAGAAGGAAGACGTAGAGCAGAAAAATATTGTAAGAAATGTTATTGAGTTCAATATTGATTTTTTTGGAATGATAAGGTTCAATAAATAGGTATGTTTTCTATAAATACCATACTTAAAGAAGAAACTATTGGATAAATCTTATTATTTATAATTCTCTATTTATCCAAGAAGTACAAAGAGGTATAAATATATGAAAGAGTATTTATTGTTAGATGATATGAAAGAAGATATTTTAGAGTATATATCTCATTACATTGTATTCCAATAAGTTAACTCTGGGAGAAAAAAGTCTAAGGGGATGTTACAACCATTACCCATGCTAGAATGTAAATGGGGAAACATCACCATGGGTTGTATTTCTTACTCTCCAAAACATCTAAAGGAAATAATGTTATTTGGGTTATAGTAAATCACCTTAAAAAGTAAACACAATTCATTGCTATCAGATAATATTTATATCTTCATCATATTTTTATAATATACATTAATAAATTGGTATGTTTCATGGAGTACCAAATTTTATTATTATTATCCGGATCTAAGGTCCACCTTGAAGTTTTGGTGAAGTCTTCAGTAAGATCTACATTCAGAGTTCTGTTTCATTACTAACTACTATACATAGATATATTTTCATTTTTAGAGAACCATGAATGTAACATACCAATTAAGTAATGAATAATAGATATTTTTATCTATGTCTAATAATGATTAAGATAGTGTTTTAGAGGCTTAAAATGAAAATAAATCTAATCTTAAGCATGGAATACACTAATATTCTTAAAAGATTGTTTTACTGCCTTATGATGGAAAACCCTTTTTAAATCTATCTTTTGACAATTTTATAAACTATGTTTGTCAAAATAAACTTATTCTTTAGAATTGGGACATCAAAATTTACTTTGTGTGAATTTTTGGTATTTTTCTGACAATGTTCATTTTTTAATGAATAGTGAAAAATACTGCATTTTACATCAAAACTGCTTTTTAATATAATTTATTTATATGATTATATTATCTTTTGAATTGGTATTAATGTGTAATATGAATATATTTTTACCATTTAATCCAATGGTGGTCATTGGAATCAATTTCACTTTGAAATTGGACTCAAACTAGTGTCAATCTTTTGATACTTATTGTTTCATAAAAACACGCTATTTGCTCTGACAGCGGGAATTAATTATTAAATTAATTAATGTGACTTATATGTATTGAATTTTGTAAAATAGACTTCATTTTTGAATTCGTAATATCAAATATAGCTTAGGGTGAATTTTTGGTAATTTTCTGAAAAACTTCAATTTTTGATGAATAGTGAAACCACTAAGTGGTACTTATAAAAACTGATTTTCCATTTAAATGAAAATTTTCCATCATTGTGTTTTGAATTTCAAAAATCCAAAATACATGGTTGTCATTAAGAAGTAAAATGTGGTTCAATGAGATTATAATAATTTTTTTGGTGAATAGTAACTTATTAAGTTTTTAATCGCGATTAGTGGTAATTAGTGTAGTTTAAGGTATAAATAATGCTTTAATAATATGAAATGACCTAGACACATGTCCCAACCTTATGGGTTGTGTCATGGCCGACCAATACAAGCCATGGGTCAACTTGGGGACCCCATGGAGACACTTTGGTTGGGAAATGACATAAATAACTTTTTATTTAATGTAAAAGTAAAAATGACACAAACATGATATGTTTAACTAAAACAATTTTTAAATGGGGTTATACAAGTCAGAATTTTGATTATAAATATTCCTTGGAAAGATAAAAAGATTTCCTACATCATAGTAGTTTTTTTATAATTTTTAGACACTAAATAAATTAAATTATTTATGACATCATGATGATGCAGCGATGACCTCATTATTTAACGATTTAAATAAAATGGAAAGATAATGTAAAATCTATGAACTACACATGTCCAAAACTTATTGGATGGGTGGATTTCGAAGACTTATCACCTTATCAACGAATTATATCAATGTGGGACCTTTTAAAACCGAAACACATTTTCAAATAAAGTAATATTTCTTTACTTTCCAAAAGTGCCCCTCCTCTCCTCTTATAAAAGGCCCCCACCTCTACCTCATTTCACACACTACTCAAGCCTTTGGCTCGGCCAACCCCTGCCCCATTAATCTCTCCAAATACCTCTCCTCATCCTAGAGGATTCCCTTTTGGAAGAATCCTTTCAAATGAAGCCTTTAGGCTCAACTCAAAAGGAGTTACACTTTTAAAGGTAATTCATTCTCTCTTGTTCATTTGTTTTATTTTTCTTCTCCAACCCCCTAAACTCTTTTTATTTACTTCCTTTGTAACAACACCAGTATCTTCAATATACTAGGATGTTGTTATAAGATTTATTCGAGCTACACTCTCACACAACTACATCAAATGGTTAAAGAACATACGGTTTTCGTGGATGGCGAAATTCTGCCTCCCGAAACGATGATTGTTCAATACTCATTTAACACCTTCAAGGGTGGCCATTATGATGTCACTATTTTTATATATGATATATAATATGTTTATTTTTTCTTTAAGCTTCTGTATTTTTCATTTTGGGCATACCTTTATGGTTTCCATTATGGATAAACACGATATCTTCATTTAAGGAAGTGCGGACTACCGCCCCCTTAAAGTGATGTGATTCGTTAATGCCATATGTGGGACGTGTAAAGGATGGATTTAAAGTTATTATATATAATTTTATACTGGAATTATAATATAACTCTATATCATTATTATTTCTTTCCATTAAAGTATGACAAATAAATGAAAGTAGCGTTCATGCGTACGTACGGCTTACCGTCTCCATGAACGGTGCATTTCATTTCTTATCCCCAAATGTAATGTACTATTAAAAGTACATGTATATAATGTATATATATAATTAATGATATATCTAAATGATGAATATAATTCTAGAATTAAAATATACATACCTCTCATTTAGTTTTAATTCCATTAATATGACAAAGAAATGAAAGTAGCGTTCATGCGTACGTACGGCTTACCGTCTCCATAAACGGTGCATTTCATTTATTACCTCTAAATGATTATGTAATATTATAAATACATTTATATTCTGGATATATATGATATATATGATATCCAAATCAGGAATTTCATTCTGGATATAAAAAACTTTTGACCACATGAACAACATGTAATTGTAAGAAGTCAACTTTCGACTTAAGAACCAAATATTGACAAAACAAACATTATTAACTTAAATGGTTACATAATGTTTATAACATGGCAATAAGTGATATAAAAGGAATAATGAAATTTAAAAAGGTTATTAATCAAGTATAAATTAACTCAAGTTTATTATTCAGGACGTTAAAGAACGATCGAGTCAAGTCGGACCCGAGGTAAGGGACTTCGTCTCAATCTCCTTTTATTGAGGCATATTTCGTTTTATACACAACTTTCTTTTATACGGTGTATAAAACCATTTTACTTTTACTTTTATACAAAAGGAATCTTTTTCTACGAAGCGTTTTACTAAACGACAAAAAGGAATGTTTTTTTAACGTACGCGGTGACAACGACTTTTTCCGCCGCCGCGAGTATTATTTGGTCTTTGGCTTTCTCGACAAGCCGTAATGTTTTTAGAATAAAATAAATACCATATACTCTTTTATATATTTTTTTATTGAAAATGGTTTTGAAAAAGGATTCTATTATGTCAATATATTTATGATATATTGTGATTGAAATGTGGAAATGTTATCATTCCTTTATATTGGTTTTATGTTTTATGATTTTATACTGGTACTTGGACATTTTAACGGGTGGTTACGTTACAAACCATATGACGGGTGGTGCCGTGAATACCAGGACGGGTGGTTACGTTATAACCTCCAATGCATTGGGTATGGAAGTCGGCCGTATGGCTATTCCATTAAGTATGTATGGAAATTGGCCGTATGGCTATTCCATTAAGTGATATGTGTGGAAGTAGACCGTATGGTTATTCCACTTAAGTATGTTTATGTCCCAAGTTACCTTTATATATGTTATGTGTTCTTTATATGGGTTTTATGGTAATACTTTGGTTACAAAAAGGTAAGTAATGATACTTTATTCAGTGAAGAGTTTTTACTACTTCATGAAGGTGAAGGTATTACTTTGATAGAGTATACATGGTTTACTTGATTTTGAAAAACTAACAGTTTTCATTCTTTGTGTATCCCTTACTGAGCTTTTTATGCTCACCCCAAGTTTTTTTGAAATGTTTTTCACAGGACTTAATGTGGAATAAGGTCAAGGATGGGATCAAGGGAATGTCATGCTATATAAAACATGGAACTAGACATGTTTCTTTCAAGAGTTTTTTTTATTATGGAAACTTAGTATAAGTGACTACTTTGTAATCTTTTGAGATGTAATAGTTATGTTCTAATTCTCTAAAACTCTAAACCTGAAAATATACTCAACATGAATTATTCTTTTAATTCAATATTAATTAAGGTTTAAGGCTGGGGCCTTATAGTTGGTATCAAAGGACGGTTTAGACAACTTTAGGGATTAGGAGTTCTTGTGAGACACATGATTAGTCCCTATATCTATTATTTCAGTTAAATCCTTGTTTTAAAACTTTTTTTCAGGTCAAGTAAAGTCAGTTACGAATGGAAGGAGAAGGATCTCAAACGACATTCCTATCTCTTCCTGATGACATGCTTGCAATAATTATTGCAAAGTCATCTTCGGATGATTGTGAAACTTTTTCTAGCATACAACTCACTTGCAAGCAGTTGTTTGAGATATCAAACACCTCCACTATCCCTCATTATCATCGTGGATCATGGGTTGTTTTTAGACAAATACTATTTTCACAATATTCTCATATTTTCAACAAAGGTAAATATTATCAAGGTATTTTCAAATATTTTACCTTATCACAATAATTTGAAGCATATTATGATTTTAAAAAGGGTGCTGAGAAAGGAGACCCTTGCGCAACCTATTTATATTTGCTTTTACAATATAGTCTCACATCACATACTTATGGTATTTTAAAAGGACCAATAATAGAAAGTTTCAACTCAATTTCGGTCCGACTATTTTATAGAAATCATGTTTTATCAGATGTTTTGGAATTATATGTCATACATGATTATTTTCCAAAACTGTTTTTCTGTGAACACCCATATGACCCATGTTGTACGAGGTGTATTTGGATGGAGGAAGCAAATGATTTTGAAGGATCTCTAAATCATTGTTGTAATGCATGGGACTTCTATCTACGTGAACAAGATGACGATGAAACTGAGTGGACGCCATGATCAAGGTATGCTATTATGAGTTTGTGTAAGAAACCTAGAAAGAGTTGAAAGTCAACATGACAAGTAAGTATGTTTCCTTAAGATCAAAAATAAATTCCTCAATGAAAAGTAACTTAAAAGAAAAATGTTGTCTATTAACTTTTCCTACTGGGGAATCAAATACCATTTAACCCATCACAAGTTTGTGATTTTCTTGTGGTTAACTTTCTCCTAAACATGTTTTCTATCACTCTCCCTCGGAACATAACCCTTGGTTTTACCATCCATGTCCATGTTTTCATACATGGAATTCTAGTATGGGTTATCTCGGGTGACCTCTATACTCCCCTTTCTTTATTTTAAAGTGATAGTTTAATTTGCTTCTTTTCCGATGTGGGGCTTTCAAGGATGTTTCCAAGCCCAATTTTAAAATTGCGAGGACGCAATTCCCAAAAGGGGGGAAGGATGTAACATCCCAAGTAAGTAATGAATAATAGATATTTTTATCTATGTCTAATAATGATTAAGATAGTGTTTTAGAGGCTTAAAATGAAAATAAATCCAATCTTAAGCATGGAATACACTAATATTCTTAAAAGATTGTTTTACTGCCTTATGATGGAAAACCCTTTTTAAATCTATCTTTTGAAAATTTTATAAACTATGTTTGTCAAAATAAACTTATTCTTTAGAATTGGGACATCAAAATTTACTTTGTGTGAATTTTTGGTATTTTTCTGACAATGTTCATTTTTTAATGAATAGTGAAAAATACTGCATTTTACATCAAAACTGCTTTTTAATCTAATTTATTTATATGATTAGATTATCTTTTGAATTGGTATTAATGTGTAATATTAATATATTTTTACCATTTAATCCAATGGTGGTCATTGGAATCAATTTCACTTTGAAATTGGACTCAAACTAGTGTCAATCTTTTGATACTTATTGTTTCATAAAAACACGCTATTTGCTCTGACAGCGTGAATTAATTATTAAATTAATTAATGTGACTTATATGTATTTAATTTTGTAAAATAGACTTCATTTTTGAATTCGTAATATCAAATATAGCTTAGGGTGAATTTTTGGTAATTTTCTGAAAAACTTCAATTTTTGATGAATAGTGAAACCACTAAGTGGTACTTATAAAAACTGATTTTCCATTTAAATGAAATTTTGCCATAATTGTGTTTTGAATTTCAAAAATCCAACATACATGTTTTTCATTAAGAAGTAAAATGTGGTTCAATGAGATTATAATAATTTTTTTGGTGAATAGTAACTTATTAAGTTTTTAATCGCGATTAGTGGTAATTAGTGTAGTTTAAGGTATAAATAATGCTTTAATAATATGAAATGACCTAGACACATGTACCAACCTTATTGGTTGTGTCATGGCCGACCAAGACAAGCCATGAGTCAACTTGGGGACCCCATGGAGACACTTTGGTTGGGAAATGACATAAATAACTTTTTATTTAATGTAAAAGTAAAAATGACACAAACATGATATGTTTAACTAAAACAATTTTTAAATGGGGTTATACAAGTCAGATTTTTGATTATAAATTGTCCTTGGAAAGCTAAAAAGATTTCCTACATCATAGTAGTTTTTTTATAATTTTTTGACACTAAATAAATTAAATTATTTATGACATCATGATGATGCAGCGATGACCTCATTATTTAATGATTTAAATAAAATGGAAAGATAATGTAAAATCTATGAACTACACATGTCAAAAACTTATTGGATGGGTGGATTTCGAAGCCTTATCACCTTATCAACGAATTATATCAATGTGGGACCTTTTAAAACCGAAACACATTTTCAAATAAAGTAATATTTCTTTACTTTCCAAAAGTGTCCCTCCTCTCCTCTTATAAAAGGCCCCCACCTCTACCTCATTTCACACACTACTCAAGCCTTTGGCTCAGCCAACCCCTGCCCCATTACTCTCTCCACATCCCTCTCCTCATCCTAGAGGATTCCCTTTTGGAATAATCCTTTCAAAGGAAGCCTTTAGGCTCAACTCAAAAGGAGTTACACTTTTAAAGGTAATTCATTCTCTCTTGTTCATTTGTTTTATTTTGCTTCTCCAACCCCCTAAACTCTTTTTATTTACTTCATTTGTAACAAAACCAGTATCTTCAATATACTAGGATTTTGTTATAATATTTATTTGAGCTACACTCTCACACAACTACATCAAATGGTTAAAGAACATACGGTTTCCGTGGATGGAGAAATTCTGCCTCCCGAAACGATGATTGTTCAATACTCATTTAACACCTTCAAGGGTGGCCATTATGATGTCACTATTTTTATATATGATATATAATATGTTTATTTTTTCTTTAAGCTTATGTATTTTTCATTTGGGCATACCTTTATGGTTTCCATTATGGATAAACACGATATCTTCATTTAAGGAAGTGCGGACTACCGCCCCCTCAAAGTGATGTGATTCGTTAATGCCATATGTGGGACGTGTAAAGGATGGATTTAAAGTTATTATATATAATGTTATACTGGAATTATAATATACCTCTATATCATTATTATTTCTTTCCATTAAAGTATGACAAAGAAATGAAAGTAGCGTTCATGCGTACGTACGGCTTACCGTCTCCATGAACGGTGCATTTCATTTCTTATCCCCAAATGTAATGTACTATTAAAAGTACATGTATATAATGGATATATATAATTAATGATATATCTAAATGATGAATATAATTCTGGAATTAAAATATAAATACCTCTCATTTAGTTTTAATTCCATTAATATGACAAAGAAATGAAAGTAGCGTTCATGCGTACGTACGACTTACCGTCTCCATGAACGGTGCATTTCATTTGTTACCTCTAAATGATTATGTAATATTATAAATACATGTATATGCTGGATATATATGACATATATGATATCCAAATCAGGAATTTCATTCTGGATATAAAGAACTTTTGACCACACGAACAACATATAATTGTAAGAAGTCAACTTTCGACTTAAGAACCAAATATTGAAAAAACAAACATTATTAACTTAAATGGTTAAATAATGTTTATAACATGGAAATAAGTGATATAAAAGGAATAATGAACTTTAAAAAGGTTCTTAATCAAGTATAAATTAACTCAAGTTTATTATTCAGGACGTTAAAGAACGATCGAGTCAAGTCGGACCCGAGGTAAGGGACTTCGTCTCAATCTCCTTTCATTGAGGCATATTTCGTTTTATACACAACTTTCTTTTATACGGTGTATAAACCCCTTTTACTTTTACTTTTATACAAAAGGAATCTTTTTCTATGAAGCGTTTTACTAAACGACAAAAAGGAATGTTTTTTTTAACGTACGCGGTGACAATGACTTTTTCCGCCGCCGCGAGTATTATTTGGTCTTTGGCTTTCTCGACAAGACGTAATGTTTTTAGAATAAAATAAATACCATATACTCTTTTATGTATTTTGTTATTGAAAATGGTTTTGAAAAAGGATTCTATTATGTCAATATATTTATGATATATTGTGATTGAAATGTGGAAATGTTATCATTCCTTTATATTGGTTTTATGTTTTATGATTTTATACTGGTACTTGGACATTTTAACGGGTGGTTACGTTACAAACCATATGACGGGTGGTGCCGTGAATACCAGGACGGGTGGTTACGTTATAACCTCCAATGCATTGGGTATGGAAGTCGGCCGTATGGCTATTCCATTAAGTATGTATGGAAATTGGCCGTATGGCTATTCCATTAAGTGATATGTGTCGAAGTAGACCGTATGGTTATTCCACTTAAGTATGTTTATGTCCCAAGTTACCTTTATATATGTTATGTGTTCTTTATATGGGTTTTATGGTAATACTTTGGTTACAAAAAGGTAAGTAATGATACTTTATTCAGTGAAGAGTTTTTACTACTTCATGAAGGTGAAGGTATTACTTTGATAGAGTATACATGGTTTACTTGATTTTGAAAAACTAACAGTTTTCATTCTTTGTGTATCCCTTACTGATATTTTTATGCTCACCCCAAGTTTTTTTGAAATGTTTTTCACAGGAATTAATGTGGAATAAGGTCAAGGATGGGATCAAGGGAATGTCATGCTATATAAAACATGGAACTAGACATGTTTCTTTCAAGAGTTTTTTTTTATTATGGAAACTTAGTATAAGTGAATACTTTGTAATCTTTTGAGATGTAATAGTTATGTTCTAATTCTCTAAAACTCTAAACCTGAAAAGATCCTCAACGTGAATTATTCTTTTAATTCAATATTAATTAAGGTTTAAGGCTGGGGCCTTATAATGAAAACCCTTTAGGATATGATGAGGTCTTATTCTATAAAATTCAAAGGTGTTTGTGATCAATACCCTCCTCTATTTGAGTTTTCTTATAAAAAATTCTTTGACTCGAGCATTCAAATGGTTCCTTATGAATTCCTTTATGGAAAAAAGTATATAACTCTAATGTGTTAGGGTCAAATTGGAGAAATAAAACTATTTTATCTTCAGTTATCTAAGGAAATGTAATACAAAAATAGATCCATTTATTATCACATCAAGGTATCTCATAATTTTAAAAAAAATTAAGTTTCTTAGGATCATGAAAACTGCTATAAAGGGGGGTTTGAATCAGTGGTGATCTTTTAAAAATTTAATTCTCATTAAATTAACCCTTTTATATTGTTAGAGTTTTTATCATTACAAAATTTATATATAATCCTCTAAATCAAGAAATTATAGTAATTTAAACCAAATCATAGAATATTTAAAATGTTCGCCACCAGTGTGGGAGACTATATCCTTTCTATAGTGACTCCCACAATTTCATATAATTACACTATGATAGAAATTGAGTAAAACTGATTTAACACTTTTTAAGATCCTTATACCTCATGATAAGAAATTATACTAACTTCTATCTATTATAAATTTTTCTTATGTTCTTAAGCCAAAGTTGATAAGAAATTTTTCTTAATAGCTCATTGAATGTTTATATTGAAATTCTCTTTCCAGTGTACTTTTAATGGTAAGAAAATTTTCCAAAAATTATTTTCATAAATTCTTTTGAAAAGTGAAATGGTTGGTCACATATTCCAAAAACTTCATCTAGTCAAACAAATTGGTTTTTCATTGGATAATTTATAGATTATAATGAATTTAAATTTCCTTATTCTTGTAACTTAGGAAAGTTACTCTCTTTTCTCCCACCATTTGTCCCCCTTGGTTCATGACTATCCTAGGGAGTGACATGTTGTGCCAAAAAATATATATTGTGTGCCCATATAAACCATAGAACCAGAAATATCCACTTAATCATGATATTATTTAGAATAATGATATTTCCATGTAGAAATATTTTTGAGGTTCATAAGATATTTCTGATTTTTCCCCCTGGTGTGGGGAAAATTTCTTATAGAGATTATTTTTAACTTTTGTTGATGTGATGTGTTTTCCACATTCCTTACCAATCCAGGATTTCAAAATATTTTTTCAAAAACCTTTATAGTTATAAAGATCATATGACCATTTATTTTAGTGGGTATAGATATCACCTAATTCATAGGAAGAGTTTTTGTAGAATCCTAAGATTTATCAAATTTTACTCCTAAAGGATGTTTTAAATGTTCACTAATATTCTTTAAGGTACTTTCAACTTCAAGAAATACTTATTATGTTTTACAAACCATGTATTTCATAGTAGTATTTTTCTTACTAAGATCTTCCACCATATTTTTTTCTAAAACTTTCAGTTTTAGGTTCTTAATCTTCTCAATGTACACATCTTATTTTTTAATAATATCATAAATTATTATATTATTTTTCACACCTTCTTACTTCATCATTCTAATTTATTTCTTTATTTTTTTGTTTTGATAAATAAATTCCACAAGTTCTGATCTTATATGATATTCTTTATAGGTTTATTCAACTTATCCGTATTCATTATTTGAGGGATCTTCCTTTCTCTCAACATTTTTAAATAAATTTTTGAACTTATCTAGGTTTTTATATTCTGAAGAACCATTTTCAGTAGAGTCATACTAAACTTTCTAACTAACCATACCCATTTTATTTCTAGAAAAAAATTTCTTATTCTTGTTGTATTTATTATCTTCCTTGGAAGTTTTTCTTCACATATTCCACCAATGTTTTTCTACAGAATCATTTTTATATTTTCCAACTTTCTTTTTATGAAAATTCATAGAAAATTTCTCAATTCCACCACACTCAAAAAAATTTAGTGGGAGATTTCCTACATATTGTCCACCACCTCATCAGTAATTTTTTGAGATAAGATACATGGTTTTTTTCATCTATTTCATCATAATTTTTATATTTATAATCATTTAGGTTAACCATCTCATCATCGTAGATTGGAAATTATCTCATAGAATAAAAATTCATTTCATCCTTGATCTTCTTTTTTAATGGTGGTACTTTCCTCATATCATATGCAACATGAATATTATGTAATTTTTTATGTAATAAATCATATTTCTATTATAAGGTATAAATATTACAACCAAATGTATCTAAAATGTTTATTATGAGTTTCTTGACAATGGTGGAATCTTCCACAACATCTCCAAATCCTCTGATGTTATAGATAATTTCATTTACACTATTGAAGTACTCATCAATAGTTTCTTAATCTTTTATTATTATATCTTTGAACATTATTATCTAGTTTTTTATCTTGGATTTCTTTACTTTTATATTTACCTAAATTATAGTTTAGAGTATTTCTAAAGTTTCGTTATATTTGTTTGACCCATAACCTTCATAAAAACAATTTTTTATAAAGACTTTACGATAGAATTTATAGCTTTACCATTTATCTCATGATTTATTTTCTCCCTGAATTTCATAGGAGCATATTTCTAAATGGGTGGAAACCTAATAGTAGTTGCATCAATTACCTCCATAATAAGTGACAAAAGATAGGGTATCATTATTTTTTTTCAAACCATGATAATTTTATTCCTTTAAATATAAGAATACCTATGATATACACTGAGTTGACATTTTCTATGATATGGATCAAACAAGGTAAACCTATTATGATACCACTTAAATTTTCTTAGGATCATGAGAAACAGTGATAATGGGTTAAATCAGTGGTTATTTTTTTTACAAATTTCAATTATCTTGAAATTAACTCCTATAACTTGTTAGAGATTTTACCTTTTTCAACTTTATATAAAAACGGATCAAGTGTGAAAAGATAAGAATGTAAAAAAAAGTACACAAGATTAGCATGGTTCACCCCCAATGTGGGTGACTATATCCTCACCATGGAAACTCTTACTGTTCCATGGAAAAAAATATGATAAAATTATAATAATACTGAGCTAACTCCCATTAAAATCATTCTATCACCCAATAAGAAATTATTGTAAATCATGTTAGTTAAAAAGTTTTCATTTGATTGAGATCCAAAGTGTATTAGAATCTTTTCTTATTAAATCACTAAATGTTCATCCAAAAATTATTTATATGTTGTACTCCATATGGTAAGACTTAATCCAATTCACCACTTCCTTCATCTAGTATAACTTCATCTAATGCACCTCACAACTATATGCCTCTAATCTAAGCTCTATATGGTGATAAAAAAAATTTACCTCTAACTCTTCCAAGTACCACTTTGTGGTACAGTATCTCACTACACCTCTGTCTAGTGTAAACCTTTAACCAAATGTTAATGTTACTTATGATTTTGAGAACCAATATGAAGTGGGGTTGGATAAATAATTTTTTTATAACTTCTAATTCTCTTAAAATTAACCCCTAAAACTTATTATAGATTTAATCCTTTTCAACTATATAAAATAACCTCACATACATGAAATGATAAGAATATAAATCAAGGAACACAATATTTAAAAAGATTACCCCTGTTTTGGGTGACTACATTTGTGTCATGGATACTTCTATCACTCCATGTAATTTCATTATTAAAATAAGTTAAAAATACTTGATTCAACTCCTATTTCTCTCATTCTATCTTCTGATAGAAAAGATTATAACAACTCCCATTAGTAATAATGTTTTTCTTATCAAACTAACACAATAAAAGAACATGAAACAATATAAAACATCTCCCAATAGTATCATCTGAAAATCATATGTTTGATTTTATCCATCTGGTAAGAGTCCATCTGGTTCACCCATCCGTCATCTAGTATTCTCCATCAAGTGAACCTCACTTCATATGCCTCTTATTATAATCATGTACATTAAAAAGCTGTTTCACCTCACAAACTACTTGGAAACTCTATACCATAATATCTCTATCTGGTATCTATGACTGATGAAACTATCCATTATCCATAATTAATAACACTAGTTTATTTTTCATCTCACTGCACCTCTTTTCAGGGTTCTTCAATATCAACCAAATCTCAACATAGTTAGAAACATTCACTTCTATAAAATCTCAACATTTTTTCTATCTATCTGATTTCACTATCCATAAAAAATTCTATAGAGATTTAGTTTTTTTATAGGTGAATGTTTTTATTATAAATTTTACTTGCACCGCTTTTATAGTTACACTAATTGAGAAAATGGAAGGAACTCAAATAAAATTTCCTTCTCAATGAAAAATCTAATTATGAAACTCACACTCAATTAAAATTCTATAGATGTGTCTCGGGCCTCTTAGAGTATTATAGAATCTTCTTGAAAACTTCAAACCATCTATATATCTTCGAACTTTCCTTAACCTCAATGTTAAGTAACTTCTTCAAACATCCTTAGTTGATCTCGATAACAAAAATTGATTGAAAATCATCACATTTACAGTGTTATGATATTTAAAAAGTTTATGTAAATATATTAAGAACATAGTCTGATGAAATGTTTCTCTAGTACATTATTTTTCAATCCAGTGAACATATGTTATTTCTCTTACTCGTGTTAATCACTTCTAGCTTCCATCTTTCTGATTTACATCAACTAACGAGATATGTATATTGAATTATCATGACACGATCTGATTATCCTAACTCATCTTAAACACTACACTTGGTTTATAAAACTCATTTTGTTATCTTCATAGGATAATATATCTAATGAAATTGCATTTCTCTATAAAATTTTCTTTTGTTCGATAGATCTTTATCCAATCACATGAATTTGAAAACCACATTATGTTAGCTGAATCGAAATAATTTGTGAAAAAATAGGCTATATCAAAATTTACTAGGTGGTTAGCATTGAATTTTGGATATTTATCTTATTATTATCACTTTATATATATGATGTGATTCAAATATTCATAAATTTAAATCATTATGCAGCCTATAACATAATATTTTCTAGTATTTCTTCTTAAAAACAATTTGTTTGAAAACATCATCTCTGTATGTAACACCTTGAGTTTTTATGAACTTTTTTTCTTGAATAAATTAATTTATTTTATGTATTGACTTTAATGATATACTAATTAAAACTTTATTTATATTTTATACCAATTTAATCTTTCACTACATGCATCACTAACTTGGATTGCATTACACGCAATACTAATTTTCTATGAGACAACATTTTATTTTTAAGTTTTTTTAAACGGAATAGTTATAACATTGACATTAAAATTAGTAATATGAATATTAATAACTGGTTTTAAAATATTATTGATAATGGATTTAAATAAATAAGACATATTTATATTAATACATATAATTTTTTAGTAAAGTTTTTATATGTTCGAAAATACTATTTTCTTAAAAGAACTGTTTTTTATGTTATTTTATGAAAAATAATAAAATTAATTATAAATAGTTTTTGAAATTGAATTTTATAAAATAAACATAATTCTTTGATTCACAATTTCAAAATTATATTAGGGTAAATTTTAGGGATTTTTATGGGAAACTTCATTTTTGGATGAATAGTGAAAATACTGAATTTTAATTCAAAACTGATTTTCATCTAATTTATTTATATAGTTAAATTATATTTTACTTAATTCATAAAGTTTATTGAGATTAATTGTACATAAATTAAAATAATTTAGGTTATTGGAACCAATTTTAAATTAAATTTGATATCAAAATATTCCAATCTTTTAAATATTTTTGCTTAAAAAACCTGATGTTGCGACCTGTCTTCTGGACTAAATTTAAATTAATTTCTGCCAATTATGTTATTATAATTTGGGAAAATATATTCAATATTTATAATTATAATAATTTAAAATGTATAAAAAAATAAACTTATATTTTCACCAAAAATATTAGTGAAATTAATTAAAATTTATTATAGTGATTAAGAGAAAAATAAACTTAACAAAGGACTAAACCGTAAAATTATGACCCAAAATGACATATAAACTTATAAAAAATTGTTATATGTTCATATTTAGAAATTATACTACCTTTTATATTATTCTAACTATTATTGGATCCATTTGACATAGTAAAAACGTGGGTGTAATTACCTTTTGAAAAATTTACAAGGATGTCACTCTTCCGCTCTAAAAAGGCATTGACCCTCCCACATATTAACACCTCTCAAGAACATTGGATCAGAAAAAGTCTTCCAAAATATCATAAAAACATCCCTATATCCATCCTATAATCCTACATTTTCTCATAAATCCATCCAATTAATCCCTTAGGTTACAACCAAAAGAAGTTACCCAAAGATGAGGTAACGTCCTTCCCCAAGATCTTTTGTTTTATTTTCATTATCCACCCCCTAAAATATTATTATTAAATTATTATAAATTAACCATAGTATCATAAATATAATTTTATTTTTCTATTCTAATGGTTTTACTTACACTTACTCACACTTACATCTAATGGGTAATGAATTTACCATTCTTGTGAACGGTGAATTATCGCCTCACATAGCGATGTTGTTCATTTTTCCTTTACCACCTCTCATGGTTGTTAATTATGATGTAAAATCTATTTTTATCTGATTTTTATGATATTTAGGATGTATTTATACTTCTAAAATTATTATATAACATATGCTTTTCCTTTTTTCTGAATACAATAATTTCATTTGGGGAAGTTTGGACTATTGCCTCTTCAAAGCAATGTGATTCATTCACACTCTACATGGAATGTATTAAGTATGGGTTAAGTAAAATTATATGATATATATGAAACAATAATGCTTCTCTAATTAGTATATATCTGTATACCTATATTTTATTGACATTATTTCTTTCAATACAATAAGAAAATAGAAACAACGTCCACGCATATGTACGTCTTACTGTCACTATAAACGGTGTATTTCATTTTTTATTTATACATTTAAAAGATTATTATAAATACATATATACTGAAGATAAATGATATTTATATCATGTTATACATTCTTTAAATCATGTTATAAGTATGAGGACCAAAAATATAACAAATTAATACACATGCGACAAACAAACAGATATTACCTGAAATGTAACCTTTATATGGAAGTGTTAATAAGTGGGTGATTTAAATCCATATATGGTATTAGATATAAGAATTTGTTTTTGTGTAAGATTTATAACAAAATATTATTTATTATATAGGAGTTTTTAATGAGTATGATGAGAGTCAATACATAAGAGAAGGGGGTTTCAAGTCTCGCTTTTATTTCAGTTATATTTATGCCTTATTCACCACTCAGTTCTTTTGTATGGTGTATATATTTCCCATGAATATATTATATTATTATTTTCATTACTTTTATGGGTATTTATGTATCCATTTTATTATCTATATTTAAATGGATTTATTTTTCAAAAGTTTCTAAATTAGTAAAGTAGTTTTTTTCTAAATTTTCCTTCCTGGAGACACATGCCATGAATTTCGAAAACCATGTTTTCAAAAATGTTTTCAAAAATGTTTTAAAAAATGTTTATAAATTTTTTTTAAGAGTATATTTTATGATAATTTACATGATTTTTTTTTTAAAATGTTCTATGGTTTCCAAGATTCATTTATAAGTTTTTAGTCTATTTCCAAAGAAAAAGGTTTTCGAAAATGTTTTATGTTTTAAAAAGTGTTTTCTGAAGAAGAAATGAGGTTTTCCTGAAGAATTTTATAAAAATATCTTCCAAAATTGTTTTCCATCTAATATAATGTCCATTTTTTGTTACTCATGCCTTTATAGTTAAATGATATAAAGGTTCCATGCATGTTCATTCTCTGAATGTTTTATGTTTTGATGGCATGATTTTTATGAAACTCGTTTCTCTTTCACGGGTTATATGCTTATGAGACCTGTTTCATTTCTTGGGTTATTCTTTGATGAAATGATTATGAAACCGTTATTTTTTCATAGGTTAATATATGACTACATGTTTATGAAACCCATTTCATTTTGTGGGTTATGATATGATTGGTCATAATATTGTGAAACATGTATGTATTATTTCATTATGAGATGGGTGGGACCTATATATAACTCCAATGCATTGGGTAAATATTTATATCTCCTGAGATAATAATGGGATTCAAGTCGATGACCTTGATCCACTATTGAATATGGGGAAACCTAACCCACTATTGGAAGATGGGGAAACCCAATCTACTAAAGGAAAATGGGGAAACCTATTCCCTCGCAAGGAAAGGACTACGACTATGGATATTGGTGTTGTTGGAACCATGGCTATTCTATGCATGAATTGGAGTATGGTTTGTTTTTTTTGTCAATCCTTAGTGTAAGTTTAGAATGTGTGCCAATAAAGTGATCATACAGTTCAAGCAGACAACAGTATTAATGGTGGTGCTGTTTCCCAGTGTTTGCCAAATTTTTGGGCCTCAAAATTAGAAAATGAAGACATGGATTGTTGGTAAAAGGAGGTGCGCGTAAAGAGGAAGTGGTGCACGAAAAAGGAGGGTTGTGCGCGAAATATATGAGTTGGGCATGAAAAATAGTGTGTTGCACGAAATAGTGGATCAGGGTTTTTCGGGAAAATAGTGCTTCGGAATCATAATGTCGAAAAATGGAAAAGACATGGGCTGCATGAAAAATCTGGAGATGTATATGAAAAATGGTACCTTAGTGAAATATTATGCACCAAATGAGATATTGTTAGCACCACAAGGTGTTTTTGCACGTGGGGGGTCTAAGACGCCTATAAATAAGAGGTGACCCCCCTCATTCTGTATGGTGAAAGACTTAGAGAAGATCTGAGGTCTGATGCACGTAAAAGGTTCATGTAAAGGGGATTGCGTGAAAAGTTCTACGTTGTGAGAAATATTCCAGTTTGTATGAAAAATCCGAGTTGCGTGAAAAATTATAGGTTGCGTGAAAAAGGGAGAGATGTGCATAAAAATTGAGGCAGCGCGTAAAAGATTCGGTTGCGCAAAAAAGGGTGTTGTTGCGCGAAATATTTTTCTGCGCGAAAAGGAAATATTTTGCGCAATATTAAGGTCTTGTACACAAAGGTTTGGTGTTGAGCGCAATTGTTAGTGAAACTTTTTTTCACGTTCTAGTTATCTGGTTCAGTGGTTCAGTGCGTAAAAGTGCATCATTTCTAAACTTCGATGCAAGCAGAGTCTCGTGCTAAGAAGTGGAAAAGACTTCAATGTGAATCTATTGAAGAGACCTTCACATCTATAAACTGATTGGGACATCACCAAAGGCAGTGAGCCAGGGGTAGTCAATGAGAGTGACCCAAGGGACATAGTGGGATATCCCTGAAAAGTTTTATAGGCAGTGAGCCTGGGACAAAGTGATTGTTCGCGAACCTTTGTAATCCACAACTAGTAAAGAATAGTTGAATTTGGTACGACCGAAAACCTATTGGTGTATGCTCCTTGGACGTAGCCCTTAGTGGTGAACCAAGTAAAAAGTGTTGTGCTTTCTCTTTACATGTGAATGTTTGATTTCTTCTCATATCTATCATACAGATTAAACTAGTTTCTACCAACATAGGAACAATATCCATCAGTTTAAAAGAAAAAGTTGACACCCTGATTCACCCCTCCCTTCTCAGGGTGTCCTGGGGTCCTATAGGTGTGTCTCTCCTAGTAGGTTTAGTCCCCATAAAAATATGTATTAAGTTTTGGAAATGTTCCTTGACTTATTGGGAATTATATTACATGTTTTTGTGTCTTCCACAATTCAATGTCTCAATCCTATGTTTTGATTTCATGGATTACTCTCTTTATTTCCTTATGATTCGTATCTTATAAAATACCAATATTTATGTCATGTTTTATGTTTATGATCATTGATATATCGGTTTTGATCTTATAATTTCATGATCATGTTCTCATACCTTTATGATCATGTTTATGCTTATATATCTCCCTTGTTTACCTTTACTGAGCATCTGATCTCATCCCTTTTTATGTTTCCATTCCCCAGGTTATGAAGATGTATATTATGTATGATATGCCTAAGAATGGTTCTAGTATTGAATAACCTAGTGGGTGATAATGTATCTCACTTATGTACTAGTGTTTATGTTTCTATGTTTCCAAAGGTACTAAACTAATAAGGTATTTGGGTGTTTGGCTGTGAATGTATTAACTATTCCAAACAAATGATAAAATGTTAATTTATTGAAATAAATTGTTGCTATAGTTGGTATCAAAGAAAAAAGTTAGCTACCCTTCAGAAACTAGGATGATAAAACCGTAGTGAGAACCCTAAGGACAAGTCAATTAATAAGTCTAAGGATAAGGAAAAGTACATGAAAATGTCCTGGAATTTTGGTAATGCATATTGTGAATGGTTTCCTAGAAATACATTCTTGTCTAGATAGTACAATTATATGTGTCTTTATCATAACTGTATATTGGGGTAACAAACCTGAAACACCATATTGAGCTAGAATCAATTGGGAACTGGTGCACGACAAAGGGCCTTGCTCCACACATAGTTTGACTCTACTGGTGGATATTCTTTAAAAATTCGCAAACTCTTATTTTACCATCATGAATATTTTAAATATGAGTTGGCTATAAATAACCTAAAATAAACCTAAGGTTTAATATATTAAATAATTTTTCATAATTTTATACATCTTATATATGTTTTTTTAGGATTATGTAGTTCCTCACTTTGACAACTATTTCTCACTCTATTTTTTTAGACAATGGTTGGAACACAAAGGAACCACATTAATGGTGATTTCAGTGAAAATTGAAATGAGTTTCCTCTTAATAATCTGAATGAAATAGGTTATGGAATAAAAAATCTCATTTTTATACTCACCCAACTTGTTCAATCTATGAATCATGTTGAGATTCCAAATAAGAAAAAGAGGGAAAAATTCATGTTTAGTCCATCATAAGTAAATTTCTGTATTCTTTTATAGGGTCTTCTAATCCACTTATCACTAAACAATGGATCAGTACCACTAAAAATATATTCACCATTCTCCAGTGTTCAGGTATTGATAAATTCATTCTGTTTATTTATCATTTAGAAGGTGAAGCCAACCAATAGTTGAATATAATCAAGAAAATGAGGAAGCAAGATGAAATCAAATTCATGGATTGGTATGAGTTCAATAAATTATTCTTTAATAGGTACTTTACCCATGTTCTTATTATGAATATGGAGAAGGAGTTCCTTGAGTTAAAGAAAAATTATGATGAATCCATCAGTACCTATGAGGATAATTTCACAAGACTTGTGAGGTATGATTTTGGAATTATCATCCAATAGGAAAGTAAATTTCTTAGGTTCTTTACTAAAATAAATCTAGGTCTCATAAGGGTGTTTCCCATAAACGAATTTAGTATCTATAAAGAGATTGTGTGTGGTGAAATAAAATTTGAAATGGAGGTTGTAGTTATATATCGATATCATGGCTTTAATAAGAAAAGGAAGATGGTTTTCAAAGGAAAATCTAAAACCCATGAAGTGAAGAAGATTATACTTTATTTATGCTCAATTTTTGGAATAAAGCATGTATGAAATTGTCTTATGGTGTCTAATAAATGTTTTAAGTGCATAAGGGAAGGCCATCGGGCAATTGATTGCCGATATAATAAGAATAAGTTGGCCAATGATGAAAATATAGGGAAAGATTAATCTAATGAACTTACCATGCTTTAGTGATTCAAATTTAAGAAGGATTGGAATTATATTAACTGATTCCCAAACCTAAGGGTTGCTGGTGATGATTGGTGTTAGCATCCTCTTAAACAAAGGGACAAAGGTAAATCTCATGTGATCCCCATTTTTTGAAGATGGGTATGATAATGATGTGGTTAAAGTTACACTAAACATCTAATCTAGAACTAATGATATCTTATTTGATTCTGGATCTACCCACTCTTTCATATCAAAATGTTTTTATATGGGTGTTAGGATTCCACAAAAAATGATTAGATGTGGAATTAGCATTGTAACACCCAAATGGTACGATGATTTCATCTCAAGACAATGATTCCTATCTAGTTGGTGTTTATGGGAATGCGCTTCTTGAAAATCTTTTCATTCTTTGTTTTTTTGAGTTTAATGTCATCTTAGGAATGTATTGGCTTTCTCTGTAACACCCCAATATTTTGTGACATATTTTTTTAATTAATTTAATCTTTTTTATATTTTTCATTTCACGCAACACTGAGAATAGTATATTTTATTAAAAAATATGGTTGGATTGAGTTATACACAACACCATGTTAATCATGAACTACACATAACATAAATTTTATATTTTCTTACATGTAATGTTTACTTAGCATATATTACATGCAACACCAACTTGGAATATGTTACAAGCAACACTGAGTTTCTATGAAACATCATTTTATTGTTATAAACATTTAAATGAGATAATTATAAACTATCTGTTAAAATTAGTAATATAAATAGAAATAAATACTTTTCAAATATTTTTTATAATGTTTTTATATAAATAAAACATGTTGATAATGAAAGATATAATTTTTGTTAAATTTCTTATATGTTTAAAAATAATATTTTCTCAAATGAACTACTTTTAATGTCCTTATATGAAATATAATAAAATTAATTTTAGGCACATTTATAAATTTAGTTCTATAATATAAACTTAATTTTTGAAATTATAATTTATAAATTATCTTTGGGTGAATTTTTGGGATTCTTTTTTGAGAAACTTCATTTTTTGATGAATAGTGAAAAATACTGAATTTAATTCAAAATTTCTTTTTCATACAATTTATTTATAAAGTTAAATTATATTTTAATTTTGTTTAAAAGTTTAATTAGATAATATTTTAATAAATCAAACCAATTTGGGTCATTTGAATCAATTTCACTTTTAAATTGAGTACAAAAACAAAGAAAACTTATGAATATTTTTACGTTAAAAACATGCATTATCAACCTGACTACGAGATTAAATTTAAATTAATTTCAACCACCTAGGAAATTGAAATTTTAAAAAATGGATTATATATTTAAAATAATCATAACTTATAATTTCTGATAATGTAAAATTATTTTTTTTCCAAAAATATTAGTGGAAGTGATTAAAACTAATTATGATGATTAAGTGAAAATTAACTTAACAAAGATCAAAACCTTAAATTTAAGACCCAAAAAGAATAGAAACTTGTCTAATATCCTTTTTACGGACATATTTAGACCCTATACATACTTTCCTAAAAAAAATTCCATTATTGGATCCACTTGCAACAATAAAAATAAGGATGAAATTCTCTCTTCAAATATTTATAAGAGTTTCACTCCTCCACTATAAAAAGAACTCATGTCCTCCCACTTCCTCACACTAATCAAAACACATAGTTTTTGAAAATATATAACCAATAAAGACTTAAAATTCCATATCATAGACCTATAATCCTCCCCTTGGGTAGAAATAAATCTAAATAAGCCCTTTGGTGCAAACCAAAAGGAGTTGCCCGAATTAAAAGGTAATGATTTCCAACGATCACATGTCTTTAATTTACTTCTGAACTACCACAAAACTACTTATTTAATTTTAATATAGTAACACTGTTATCCTAAATATACTAAGATTTTGTTTTATTATGTTTTCTACCTACACTTACATGCAATTCCATCTAATGGGTAAAAACATATTGTTTATGTGTATGCAAAACTACTACCTCATGAAACAATTATTGATCATTTTCCCTTTACCTCCTCTCATGGTAAACATTATGATAAAAAATCTATTTATATATGTTATATATTATATATATTATGTCTTTCATCTTCTTTAATACTTTTACAATTTATATCTTTATACTATCTATATGGTGTAAATATAATAATTTCATTTGGGGAAGTGTGGACTACCACCCCCTCAAAGCGATGTGATTCATTCACACGCTACATGGAATTTATTAAAGATGAATTTAGTGAAATTATATAATATATATGATATAATAATGATAATTTAATAATTATAAACATATAAATATATTTCATTTACTCACTTTCTTTCAATACAATAATAAAAGGGAAACAGTGTTCATGCATGCGTACGACCTACCATCTCTATGAATGATGTATTCCATTTCGTACTTCTATATTCTATATATTATTATAATACACATATAATGAATATAAATTATATTTATATCATGTTTTAAATTATTTAAATCATTATATATGTTTAAATACCAAAGATATGACAAATTAAGACACATGTGAAAAACAAAGTGGATATTACCCGAAGTGGATCCTTAACGTAGAATTGTTAACAATAGGGTAATATAAGATCATAATAAAACCTTATATGATTATAGATAAAAGGAAAATTCTTCTATAAAATATTTATAATAAACATAATTTATTATATAGGAATATTGTATGATTACAAAGACATTCAAGACACGAGGTAGGGGAAATTTCATCTTACTTTTTATTTCTATGAGACACATGTCTTGGACTCCACCCTTTTATTTTTTGTGGTATGTATACTACCCATGAATTTATTCAAGGATTATTATTGTCACTAAATTTAATGGTACCTGCATACCCATTATATGATCTTTCTTTCATGGGTTTTATGTTTCAAAAGTTACCAAATCAGTAAAGTAATTTTGTCTCAATTTTCCTTCTTTGAGACACATGCCAAGTTATGCACATATATTTTTTCATGTTGTGTATATACTTCCTTTGAAATGTTATATCATGAATCTAATTATTTTCATGATATTTTAATCTTCATGTAATTTAATGTTTCTTTTAAGGGGAATATAGTTCAAGGTTACCAAGTGGTTTGATCTTGTTGAAACAATCTCATTACTTTTCAAGATTGTTTATGATTATGCTTCCTTTGATTAAATATTATGATCCATATCTCAATAAAATTCATGAAATTTCTTCTCCTATGGTTATTAATAATATATTCATGTATTGGTTCCATTTATATAATCTTTGTTACATAATATAGTTAAGAATGTTTTTTTAATATGTCATGATATTACCCTCACTTCAGTAAGAAATTTGTGTCCCCTCAAAAACATGTTTTCTAAAAAGGGTTTCCAAGAATATTATATTATTCTCTTATCATCATAAATTCATTTTTCCTTTTTTTATTTTACCAATTTTTTTAAAGGAATCCTCTTATCACTTTCTGAACAAGTCATGTTTCTAACCTTTTACCGTATAAAAAATAGTGTTCTTCTTGCCTCGCATGACATGTACATATTTACCTATTTTCATGACAGACATTCCCTTGAATACTAATTTACAATATTAAAAAATTATTTTTTTTTAGAAAAAAAACTTTCTGATATTTTGGATATTCTTTATTTTTAATGTGGTTTCCAATGGAAAAGGTTTTCTCAAAAAAAATGTTTTATGTTTATCAATGCTTCCTTTAGAAGTTTTAAAATCTATTGTTAAAGGAAATGGTATTAAAAAATGTTTTATATTTTATAAAGTATTTTAAACATTTTAAATCTTTATTTATATGTTTTCAATGTATTTTCAAATAAAATGGTTTTCAAAAAAATTTAAGATTCTTTAATAAGTTTTATAGTAAAAGGTTTTCAAAAAAATTCCATATTTGTTTATAAGTTTTCAAATGATTTTCAAAAAAATAATTTTAAAATAATTTTAAATATTTATTTATATGTTTTCAAAGTATTTTCAAAGTTATTGTTTTTTAAAATATTTTCAATATTATTTCATATTTTTCAAAGTAAAAGGTTTTCAAAATGTTTTCAAGATCTGTTTATAAGTTCTCAAATTATTTTCAAAGAAATATTTTTCAAAATATTTTCAATATTTATTTATAATTTTTCAAAGTATTTTCAAATAAATAGATTTCAAAACTTTATCAAGATTATTTTATAATTTTTCAAGGAAAATGGCTTTCAAAAGGTTTTATGTTTTTAAAAAAGTAATTTTCATGAAGAAATGATATTTTCCTAAAGAAATTTTTTCAAAATATCTTTTCAAGTTATTTTCTATATAAGATGATATATTTTTATGTTACTCATTCCCTTATATAAAATGATCCAAAGGTTTCATTCATATTCTTTCTCAAATGGTTTGTGTTTTGATGGAATTATCTTATGACACATATTTCTCTTCCACAGGTTGTATGTTTTTGAAACCCGCTTCCTTTCATAGTTTATGCTTTGATGAAATGATTATGAAACTTGTATTTTTTTCACAGGTTAAGATATGATCACATTTTTATGACTCTTATTTCATTTCATGGGTTATGATATGATTGTTTAAGAATTTGTGGTACATGTATGTATGATTTCATTCTGATATGAGTGGGACCTATATGTCCATCCAATGAAATGGGTAAAGATTTATATCTCATCACATAGACATTTATAGAATGATAAATGAAATTGGTTCAGTATTATAGGGCTAGAATGATAAATACACTCGGTTCAGTATTATAGGGCTAGAATGGGGAGTGAACTTGGTTTAGTAATACTAGGATGGAACGGGGTGTGAACCTAGTTCAATAAAGTACATTTTCTACTAAGATAGCCCTAGAATTTATTCCTTTACTACTATGGAAATAATTATATATGCTTATGTTTCTACCACAATTCCTTGTGTTATTCCTATATTATGATTTAATGTCTTATGTTATTTATTTCCATATGATTCATATCTTATGAACTTCCAAGATTTATAACATGATTCATGTTTATAATCTTTGATATGCAGGGTATAATCTTCAAACGCTATGGTCGTGTTCTCATACCCCTATTCACATTTTTATACTTACATGTATCCATTGTTTACCCTTATTGATCATTTGAGCTCACCCATTTTTATGTTTCCTTCCCTAGGTTATGATGATATATTTCATGTATGATACATATAAGAGGGGTGATACTCTTGGAGAACCTAGTGGGAGATAATGTAGATTGCTTATGTACCAATGTTTATGTTTCCATGTTTCCAAAGGCACTAGACTAGTAGAGTCTTTGGGTGTCCATTTGTATAATGTTTTAAGTATTCTGTAAAAGTTATGTAATGCTAATTTTTGAAAAGAGAGGGTCTTTATAGTTGGTATCAGAGAAAAGGTTTAGTTAACCTTTAAAAGAAAAGATGATAAAACCTTATTAAGAACCCTAAAGACCACTATATGGATAATTCTAAGGATTATGAAGATATCATGGAATTTTGGTAAAGGATAGAGTAAGTGGTTTCATAGAAATATACCTCAATCTGGATATTAAAATTAGATATGGCACTAGAACTGATGTACCTAGGGGTAAAAAATCTAACAAGATATTCCAGGACTGAATCGGGGTAATATGGTACATAACAATGGGCCTTTCCACAAACCTAGTTTGACACTCCTAGGGGATGTTATTTGATAATTCACAAACTCTTTATGAACCATACTGAAGGATTTAAATAAAAATTTTCTATGAATAACCTAGTATGAACCTAGGGTGTCATAGATTAAGGAAGGTTCCATGATTGTAACATCCTATAAGTAATTATTTCAATGAATATATGGTTTTCTTCAATGATATGTAATTCTCACACTATGATTCTATTTTTAGTCAATACAAAGAACTCAATGGAATTGGATTAAGGTTGAATGTGATAGAAATTTTTCTAATGATAAGTCAAGTGGGATGATAATAAGAGTGAAAGTTATTGTGATCATACCTAATTATTTTTCACGGAACATGATTGAAAATGTGTACCTTAACCAATACTTAGAATCACCATGAAGAAGAAGGAAGGAGTTCGATGAGAGTTCGAGTAATGGAGGACATGGAGAAAAGAATATTTGGTTTTCTTTATGTCAACAAAGTGGAAACAATCACCTAATTGAATGTCTTAGAAGAACAAGAATATGTTTTGACTATGGAAAAGAAGGACACAAATCAAGTGACTGCAAGGGGAAAATGATTATTTCTGTTAATGAAATGGATGAGAATATTGGCCTCCCTAAGGCATCATCAAAGGTTAAGTGTTTCAAGTTTGAAATAAATGATCATTATGCAACTCAATGTCCCAAGAGGAAATATTCTAAAGAGAATCAGCAAGGTGGTGCGAGTAATGGTTATATTACTGATGATGATGAGACTACAGATGAAATGTGAAATGAAATAGGTATTAAGTAATAGGATGAGGTAGCCTTTTTATGGATTATAGATGAAGGGTAAGAATTGAAGTGTTTGTGTATTTGGGATTTAGGAATTATGATATATGAATGGTGAAATAAACAATAATTTTCCAATTTATGTTTTTCTCTATGGATTTAAAAGATTGTGTTGAATGTATCCGAAGGACTGGAAAATTTATTTAATGACATGGTGATATTTTGGATAAGGAAAGATAACCCATAATATATTACTTATGTTAAGATATATTTTTTTGGATAAATATATGTGGGATATGAATAAGTAAATTGGATGATATTGATTACCTTGGAACTAATTAAGGACTTGTTGACATGTAGTTCACGCTATTATGGATAAAGTTTAAAACTTCTTGGATTTATGGAATATATCTATTAATCTATTGAATAAGTAAGAATGTAGGTTTTATAAAAGGATTTATGTTAATTCAGGTTGTTACCATGTTCCAAGAGAATTTACCATGAGTGTATTCACATGTTTAGAATGTGACAACCGATAGATAATTTATGATATATGGGGGATCAATGTTAAGCTGATTTCATGAATTTCCTTCAATTTTTTTGGATTTTAATCTTTGAGAAGGTTTATAAGATTAAACATTCAAGAAAATTTTAATTTAAACTTTGGAAGAAGTATTTATTTATTGAGATTGTATTGAAACACATGGTTAAAATGATATTTAGTGATTAACCTTATTTCAACGATGTCCATCATATTTACTTTGGAAATTGTATTAGTGTTTTTCTTTTGAAAAGAACATAATGAATTTCAGGTGAAAACTAACAAATTTTGACAAGGTCATGGGTCTTGAAACCATGCCCAAAGGATGATAAAGGTTTCTTGCCTACCAATGGCATGCGCCATGTCCTAGTTAATGTAGAATCATTTGTTATGAATAATTTTATTATGATGAATAAGTAGTGTTACTTTTTAGGTTTAGATATTGATGTATTAACCATATTGATTTTTAAGAATAGTTATAGATAAATATTTATAATTTTCTTTCTTTTATGGGTTTTAATATCTTTTAAAAGTTTATTTTAGTGCTTCGAGCATCAAAGTTACTTTCTGGACATCCATTTCTTAAATTAGTGGATGAATTTGAATTAGTTAAAATCACCACCAAATAATTAAATCTTGTTTATAGAAATATATCAAGTAAATATATTTCATTATATTATTCTTCAATAAAATAATTTCTCAAATATAGGATAATGATCAAAAAAATTCTAATACCTTTTTTTGAACTAATGGCCTTATAAATATTCATAGATTTATGACTTTTAGGCCCTCCACTTTTCTTTGATAGTTAACATATTTTTTATTGATGACCTCAATCACTACCTATAAATATTAACATTTTTCCTCTATAGGATAATGATCAAAAATAATTCTAATACCATTTTTTCACGCAACACTGAAAATAGTTTATCTTATAAAAGAACTATGTTTAGATTGAGTTATACGTAAAAAAAGTTAATAATGCACTAAACACAACATAAATTTTATATTTTTTTACACGGAACATTTACTTGGAATATTCTACATGAAACATCGACTTGGTGTATGTTACATGCAACATTGAGTTTCTACGAAACATCACATTATTGTTATAATTATTTAAACAATATAATTATAACCTACCCATTAAACTTAGTAATATGAATAGAAATAACTAATTTTAAAATATTGTTTATAATGGTTTTATACAAATATAACTTATGGATAATTAATGATATAATTTTTTGTAAAGTCCTTAAATGTTCAAAAATACTATTTTCCAAATTGAATTGCTTTTAATATCTTTTTGTGAAAAAATAATAAAATTAATTTTAGAAATATTTAGAAATTTAATTTGATAAAATAAACTTTATTTGTGAATTTATAATTTCTAAATTATATTAGGGTGAATATTTTGGATTTTTATAAGAAACATAATTTTTGGATGAATAGTGAAAAATACTGAATTTTAATTCAAAACTGCTTTTTCATATAATTTATTTATAAGGTTAAATTATATTTTAATTTTGTTTAAAAGTTTAATTAGATTATATTTTTATAAATAAACACAATTTGGTTCATTGAAATCAATTTTACTTTTAAATTTAATATAAAAATATAGCAAACTTCTGAACGTTTTTACGTTAAAACCCACATTGTCGACCCGACTGCGAGATTAAATTTAAATTAATTTCAGCCACATATGGGATTGTAATTTAGAAAAATTAATTCCATATTTGTAATAATAATAATAATTTATAATTTATAATAAGTTCAAATTATTTTTTTACCCAAGAAAATAGTGAAATTGATTAAAATTAATTACGATGATTAAGAAAAAAATAACTTAATAAAAGGCTAAACCTTGAATTTAAGACCCAAAACAACCTATAAACATGTAAAAGATCCATTTTTTGGACATATTTAGACCCTAAACTACCTTTTATCTACTTTTTTCCATTATGGTATCCAATTTCAACATGAATAACATGGGTGGAATTACCTCTTCAAATATTTACAAGTGTGCCACTCCTCCTCCACTATAAAAGGGCCTCCTCTCCTCCCACTTCCTCACACATCACAAAACAATTATGTTAAGATAATATATTCCCAATACACTCCTAAAATTTCATATCTTATACCTATAATCCTTTCCTTGGGTATAAATATATCCAAGAAATCTGTTTGGTGCAAACCAAAAGTAGTTACCCGATTTAAAAGGTAACGCTTTCCAATGATCACATGTATTTCATTTAATTATAAAAAACCTCAAATATTCTTATTACATGTTAATATAATAACACCAGTATCATAAATATTCTTAAATTTTGTTTCATTAATCGTTATACCTACACTTACACTCACATCCATCTAATTGGTAATGAACATATTATTTATGTGTACAGCGAACTACTACCTCGTGAAATTATGATTGTTAATTTTTCATTTACCGCCTCTCATGGTGAAAATTATGATGGAAACTAAATTTATATATTATATTTTTTATATTTTTTATTTATTTAAACTTATTTAATAATTTTACAATATATATATGTATACATTCCACTTGGTGAAAAAACAATAATTTTGTTTGAGGAAGTGTAGAATACCGCCCACTCAAAGTGATGTGATCCATTTACAAACTACATAGAATGTATCAAGGACGAGTTTAGTAAAATTATATTATATATATGATTTAATAATTATAATATAATAATTATAAATATATAAATATATTCCATTTACTTTCCTTTCAATATGATAATAAAACGGGAATAGCGTTCATGCGTACGTACGACCTATCGTCTCTATGAACAGTGTATTCCATTTAATACTTATATATTATAAATATTATTATAATACACATATAATGAATTTAAATTATATTTATATCATGATTTAAATTCTGTAAATCATTATATAACTATAAGGACCAAAGATATAACAAATTAAGAGACATGCGAAAAAACACAGCAGATATTACTCGAAGTGAAACCTTAACATATAATTATTAACAATAATGTAATATAATTTCATAATAAAACCATGTATGGTATTATATACATGATTATTATTCTGTAAAATATCTTTAATAAACTTACATTTATTTATAGGAATATTTTATAATTATGAAGAGAGCCAAGACACAAGGCAAGTGAAATTTCATCTCACTTTTTATTTCCATGAGATATATGCCTTAAACACTACTCTTTTATTTTTTATGGTGTATATACTTCCCATGAATGTATTAATTGATTATTATAATTAAATTTAATGTTATTTACATATCAATTCCATGATATTTCTTTCATGGGGTTTATGTTTCAAAATTTACCAAATCGGTAAAGTAATTTTGTCTCAATTTTCCTTCTTTGAGATGCATACCATGTTATGCACCTATATTTTTACATTTGGTTTATATAATGACTTTGAAATGTTATATGATGAATCTCGTTATTTTCATGATATTTTAAGATTAATTTCATTTAATTTTTCTTACATGGAGAGTATGGTTCAAAGTTACCAAGTGGTAATAGTTTATTGGAACTATCTCATCGTTTTTCGACATTATTTATGCTTACGATTCCTTTGAGGAAATATTATGATCCATATCTCAAGAAAATTCATGAATTTTATTATCCTATAGTTATTAATAATATATTCATGTATTGATACCATTTCTCTACTCTTTGTTACATAAGATAGTTAAGTATGTTTTTTTTAATAAATTCTGACTTTACCCTCTCTTTGGTCAGAATTAAATGTTCCTTGAAAACCATTTTTTCTAAAGAGGGTTTCCAATAATATTGCACTATTCTCATATAATAATTAAAATTAATTTTTCCCCTTTTTCTATTTTACCAATTTTTTCAAATTAATATTCTTATCTCTTTCTAAAAAAAAGATATTTTTCTAACCTTTTATTGTGAAAAAAAGGAATGTTCTTCTTTTCTTGTACGGAATGTACGAATTTACCAGCCTTCATGACCGACATTCCCTTGAAGATTCAATTAAAATATTAAAAAGTTATTATTTTTTAAAATAAAATGTTTTCCTAATATTCTCTACATTAATTATTTTTAAATTTATTTTCAATGAAGAAGTTTTTTCAAAAATATTTTATGGTTATCAATATTACCTTTAAAAATTCTCAATTCTATTATTAAGGAAAAATATATTTTTAAAAAAATATGTTTGAAAAAAAATTTCAAGCATTTTAAATATTTCTTTATAATTTTTTAAATTATTTTCAAAGAAAATGGTATTCAAAATTTTTTCAAGCTTCTTTCATGAGTTTTCAAGTAAAAGGTTTTCAAAACATTTTTAATATTTCTTTATATATTTTCAAAGTATTTTTAAATAAATGGTTTTCAAAACATTCAACATCTTTCTTTATAATTTTTGAAATTATTTTCAAAGAAAATGGTTTTTAATATGTTTTTGAGATTCTTTTATATGATTCTAAGTAAAAGGTTTTCAAAACATTTTCAAGATTTATTTATAAGTTTTGAAAGTATTTTCAAAGAAAGAGTTTTCTAAATGTTTTTAATACTTATTTATAAGTTTTCAAAATTCTTTTCAATGAAATAGTCTTCATAACATCTTCAAGCATATTTTATATGTTTTTGAGGAAAATAATTCAAAAGGTTTTATGTTTTTAGAAAACATTTTTCATGAAGAAAATGATATTTTCCTCAAGAAATGTTTTAAAAATATCTTCCCAAGTTATTTTCCATCTTAGATTAAATATGTTGATGTTACTCATTCTCTTATAAGAAATAATCCAAAGGTTCCATTCATATTCTTTCTTGAACTGTTTGCGTTTTTATGGAATTATGCTTATGAAACCTGTTTCTCTTCCATGGGTTATATACTTTTGAAAATAACTTCATCTCATGGGTTATGCTTTGATAAAATAATTGTGAGACCTGTCTTTTTTCATAGTGTAAGATATGATTACATGTTTATGACACCCATTTCTTTTAATGAGTTATTATATGATTTTTTATTAATTTCTGGAACATGTATGAATGATTTCATTATGATATGGGGGTAACTATAGCTCCCTCTAATGAATTTGGTAAATATTTATATCTCATGAGATAGAAATGGCTTGAAAGGGAAATGAAATCAGTTTGGTATTATAGTACTATATTGAGAAATGAACTCAATTTAGTATTATAGGGTGGGAAGTAAGAGTAAACTCATTTCAGTAATATAGGGATGGAAGAGAGTGTGAACCTATTTCAGTAAAAGACTTTTTCCACTAATATGGACTTGGAATTGATGCCTTTACTACTATGGAAATCATAATATATGATAATGTGTCTTCCAAAATTCAATTTTTTATTCATATTTTATGCTTTCATGGATTATTTTCTTTATTTCCTTATGATTAATATCTTACAAACTACCAAGATTTGTGTGAGGATTCATTTTTATGATCTTTGGTATGCAGGTTGTGATCTTCTAACATTATGATCATGTTCTCATACCCCTATTCTCATGTTCATACTTACATATCTCCCTTATTTACCCTTACTAAGCATCTGAGATCACCCCTTTTTATGTTTCCTTCCCTAGGTTATGAAGACATATTTCATGTATGGTATTTCTAAGAGGGGTGATACTCTTGGAGAAGCTTGTCGCTTTTGTACTAGTATTTTCATTTCCATGTTTCCAAAGGCACTAGACTAGTATGGTCTTTGGGCGTCTGTTTGTATAAGGGTTTATGTATTACAAAAAAAATTATTTAATGTTAATTTATATAAATATAGGGTTTAAATATTTTCTATATCAATCTCACATAAATTTTTGAGTAAGGGAAGTTATGATTGATATTTCAAACCTATAGGTTTCTGGTGCGGTGGAAGCATGGGACGGACGTTGCCCAACTTTGATTTTTTCCATATTCAATGAAAAGTCCAAGATATATGTGGCCATGAACTCTACGATCCATGGAATTGAATGAAATAAATAGTAAAATGTAAAGAACCCCATAACCAAGAGAGGGGATCATCATATTTTGTTTATAATTAATTTAATTAAATAGAATTACCTCCAAGGTAATTATTTCTTCATTGATGCATCTGACCACCGATCTGTAGTGTGCCTTCATTTAGTTATATTTATCAGGGTTAGATCTCCACTATAAGTGATCCACAAATTATCTATAAATATTTGGATGTCTCTGAAGGAGTCTCCAGGTGCTAGCGCGTAATATCCCTCTGCTTGCATCATCCTCCTCCGATCGCCCTGAGAACCACTTCCAAAGCATTCTCTTTTATCTTGTGGAGGAGGATCACTCTCATTCTTGAGAGAATTATTAGAGATAGAATAACACTTCAGGATCAAGAGGTCTTCTCCAAATTTTTTTTCACCACTGAATAGGATTCACTTAGCACTCCCTTGTCTAATAAGATAATAATAGAACAAGATATTTATTTCACTAGGGTAATAATAAATTAATCTACACAAGTGCCTTAAATTATTTTATTAATCCTAGAGAAAAACCCCATGTAGAATAAGAGAAATATCTTTATTATTTCCTTATATGTGCTTAACTTGTGAGTTATAATTAAATATTATTTAATCAAATAATATTCAATATTATTATTTCTTACTGGACAATTAATTTCAGTCCTCCAATCCTCCACAATATTTATTAATTATTCTACCAACAAAATATTCCCTCAAATAACTAGTGATGCAATAAATGTGATTAGTCATACATGAATAATTATTAAACCATAACTGATAAAAATGTTTATTTAACTTTTTAAATAATAAATTATTTAATCGATATACTAGATACACTTAGTGTGTGACCCTCTATGCCTCTTTCTCAGTGGCATTAGGCGGAGCAGCCTAATGTCCAAGGATAACATCTATCAACAATCCAAGGAACCCATAGAAAAAGAATTTATTTACACAATGACATGTCACCTCATACAATTTTTTATCATGTAATATAATCCATTTATCACAATATCTCTAATCGGGTAGGTTTCATGCTAGTGCCATCAACCTATATGCTCGATATCTCTTTGTTTAAATTTTTGGAAATAGAACTTTCCTATAGAAAACCATGGCCATGGATTTAATTATGCTATATCATTTCCATTATAGGGAATCAGATATTAACTTCTATTAGTGAATAGAAGGGATAAATCCTTTCTCTCATTATTCATTAATGCAATATTACTCGTGATGCACCCAACGTATCCTGCCTCATAGAAAATATATGTCATCATGGTTTTAGTCAATATATCAAAATACACCACTCATAATATCAATTAATAATAAACTTAATGTATAAGGACCAATACACATGTCTATATATAGGAACATCAAATGGCACTTAAAAATGTGTATTTCCTATTGTTGGGTTTCATTCTCATAATATCATACTGGATATCACCAAGGGCATACACCATGATAAAGTCATGAAATGTCCTATGAGTCTCCACCCCTGATAGCCTACATCATTTGTGTCTTTCAAATGATAACATCCAGCCATAAAACATATATCTATGAATAGTTTCATAGCACTTCTGGGTTCTTATCATAGCGGGGGGATGCTATGACATTTTAGTGTGACAATAACTCTTGAGACATTTTCACATACAATGTTACGTAGAAGAGCAATTATAATGTGATAAGGTGTTTATTGATTTAAAAAAAACCATGAATATAAGTTATCATAAAGTACATAGAATTTGTTTTTAGTGTACCAAATCCAACTGACTCCCACTTACACTAGATTGAACTACTAAAAAACCTTCAGTCCTCCATCTCTCACATGATACTCATTCTTCTGCTGAGATAGTCCTTTAGTCAAGGGGTCTTCCATGTTCTCTTTTGTGGATACTCTACTCACTGGAACTTCACCCCGCTGTTGAAAATCCCACAAGATATGATACATTAGAAGTATGTGCTTTGTCTGTTGATGTGACCTTGGCTCTTTTGCAAGATCCACCGTTGCAATATTACCACAATATAATGTGATGTGGTCTTTACTTCTAGGTACCATATCAAGATCCTAAACAAAGTTTTGAATCCATATACCTTATATGGATGCATCATAAGCCACTATATACTCAAAATACGTTGTAGAATCAGAGGAAACTTACTGCTTTGAACTTATCTAGCTCATAGCTCTTCCATTGAGACAGAAAACATATCTTGATTGTGACTTCAGATCATTATGATCTATATGAAAACTAGTATCAGCATACCCTATGAGGAAAAGCTCCTCATATCCTCTATACACTAGGAACATATCCTTAGTTCTTCTTAGATACTTAAGGATAGCCTTAACAGCAGTCCAATGCTCTTATCCCTGATCTTATAGGTATTTTCCTTCCATGATCAGTGCATAGGAAACATTAAGTATAATATATAACATGTCATAAATGATTCATATTATCGTCGAATCATATGGGATCTTACTCATTCTCTCTTTATCTTGTAGTGTTTTGGGACACATTTTCTTAGAAATATGTAATCCATGTGACACTATAACCAATCCTATCTTGGATTGTTCCATACTAAATATCTTTAGTATCTAGTAAATATATGTACTTTTAATTAGTCTAAGTAGCCTATTGGATCTATCACAAATGATCTTGATCCCTAGAATTTAGGCTACTTCGCCTAAGTATTTCATGGAGAAGCACTTGTTCAACCATTCCATAAATGACTGTAAGACTGGTATGTCATTTCTAATAAGTAATATTCCATCAAAATATACTACTAGGATAACAACTGCATTCCCAGTAATCCTTTTGTAAACACACAGCTCACATTAATTTTTAATGAATCCAAAATCTTTTATGGATTCATCAAATCAAATGTTCCATGATCTAGATGTATGATTCAATCCATAGATGGATCTCTTCAACTTAAAATTCATTTTGGTATCACCTGGTGTCACAAACCCTTCTGGTTGTGTAATATAGACATCTTCCTAAAGGTTCTCATTAAGGTATGCATTTTTTGAATCCATTTGAAAAATATCATATTCATGGTAAGATGCTATATAAAATATTATTATGATGTATTTAAACATGGAAAATTGTGAAAAGGATTCATCATAGTCAACCCATATACATTTTTTAAACCCTTTAACAACTAGGCTTGGTTTATAGGTACTTACTTTACCTTCCATGTCCAGTTTCCTCTTGAATGCCCATTTACACCCAACAGGCTTTACATCAACCGGTGTATCAATTAGAACCCAAAATTGGTTCTGATACATGGAATCCATCTCAAAATTTATATATTCTAGCCTTTTGTAGATTCTGAGGTCTCTAATACCTCTGTATAAGAGAGAGGTTCATCGTTGTCCAATAATAATGAGTATCCATCCTCGGTGACTAGAAAACCATATCTATCTATTTCCCATAACTCTCTTACACTCCTACATAGTACTTGTTTTTTAGGAACTACTTCTTCCAATAGGACCTATAGAACTTGTTCCTATACCAACTCTATTGTATTTGAGCATCAACTTCATCGAAGTCAATCTCTCTCCCACTATCCTTTTTGATGATGTGCTTCCTCTCAAGAAATATAGTTTTTCTAGAGACAATCACTTTCGTGTATCTGTGGTTGTATATGTAGTATTCCTTTTTTTCATTGGGATACCCTATAAAGATACACATTGTGCCCTGGGTGCTAGTTTTGTCCTAAGAAATCCTTAACAAATACCCTGCATCCCCATATATTTGTATGCGAAAAAATGGGTTCCTTTCCACTCCATAGCTGGAAGGTAATTCCATTTTTCACCCTAGTTGGTACTTGTTTTAATTTTTATGCCATAGTTTGTAATTCGTATCCCCAAAAGGATAATGGAAGATCTAAATGACTCCTCATCAACCAAAAAATGTCCAAAAATTTACTGTTCTTCCCATCACTAACACCATTCCACTTTTGCGTATAAGGTGGAGTGAGTTTAGATAGAATCTCAAACTCCCGTAGAATGTTGATGACCACTTGGTTAATATAATCTCTACCTTGATACAATCAAATATTATTTATATTTTTACCAATATTATTCTCTACTTCATTGTTTAATTCCTTGAATTTCTCAAAGGACTCAAACTTATACCTCATCATGTAAATATAGTCGTATCTGCTCAAGTCATCAGTAAAAGTTATAAAGTAAGAATATCCACCTCTAGATACTACTGGAAATGGTCCACAAACATTAGTGTGTACCAATCCTAAAATCTTTGTGGACCTATCACCCTATCCACCTAATGGTGGTCCTGTTATTTTCTCTTATAAACAAGCGTGACATATATCAAGTGGTTTTATCTCAGAAGAGTATAAATAACCATCTTGTTAGAGATTTGTCAAACACTTCTCATTAACATGGCCAAGATGGCGAATCCATAACTGGGTGTTATATGATTCATCTGAAAATGATTCGTTATCAATTTCTAGCACATGTTTTTCATAATTTAATACATGCAAACTGTTATTTAAATGTTCTATACCATAACATGTGTTGTCCTTATAAAAAAACATTCATTTATAAACATGAAAATAAACCCAAATGTATCTCAAATTGATACATAAATTATGTTCTTGGTAATAATTGTTACATAATAACAGTAACATAAAACCAAAATCTTCCTGGTTAATAATAAAATGTGGTAGTTTTCAATGGAAAGAGCATCCAGCCTCGCACCATTGGCAGCTCATAGATCTACCTCTCCTTTGGCAATTTTCCGAAATCTACTTGGTTCCTGCATTTAGATATAGATGTGAGTACCAGAAGCTATATCTAATACCCAATGTGTAGAAATGGAAATATTGAATTTTATAATGAATGCACCATTGGATTCCCCTTGACTTTGAGTGCGGTTCCTCTTCTGGTGGTCTGAATTTTCACTTGAAAAACACACTGCCTCTTTTTCCTTTCCCTACCCTTGGATATTCTTCTTCTTGGTAGGACATTACTTAGGGTATTTAGACTATTTATAAGTCTTATGTCCATTTTATTTTACCTTCCTCTACCTAAAAGCAGTAAAGACTAAGAGTTTTTCATACCCCATGTCATTTTCCACCTAGAGAATCAAGGTCATATTTTCTGATAGACTCTTCTCGTTATTTCTCATATTATACTTCATAAAACAACAAGAGAAGGTCTTGTGTAGTGATGATAGTATGAGATATGTATGGAACTCATCTAGTAATTTAATCTCTAATATGTTCAGGTGTTCAATGTAGCCAATAAGCTTGACTACTTGAGGTCCAACTGGTGAAGACTCTCCAAGATTAGTTGTGTACATAGCGTTAGAGATCTCATACCTCTCTTATCATGACTTCTCTTGATAGATATCCTAAAATTTAGACATCATGATATAAGCATACATTTCTTCATGTTTCTTCAAGAGATCATTGGACATGGATGATATAATGAAGAACTAAACATTTGTAGCATCATTCAAGTGTTTCCCATACAAAGATATCTCTTCATCACTCATATAATTTCTAGGCACAACTGGTAAAGGTTCTTCCAACACATATAGTTTTCTTTCATGGTAAAGGATGACCCGTAGGAGCCTTTTCCACTCCTAGAAATTAGTGTTGGTGAAAAGGTTTTCATTCTCAAGTATATATCTCAATGATATGTTTGATATCATTTTTTATGTTGTTTTTTCAAATAAGATGAGTAAAATTTTAGAACTTTATCTGATAAAATTTATACATATAAATAATATTATATTTATTAGTATCCCACTATTTTATCGAAACCCAATATACCTCACCATTAGGTTCAAAATATCTTGTTTCTTGTACATTAAAGTGTCAAGGATCTATATTCCCCTTCTTATTACCCCAACATTGGTTGTTCAAGAAACTTAAGAGGTTTTATGTAGGTATTACAAATTCTAACTGCATTAACTCATAGTTCCTTGATCTGTTGAGTGGACTCCCAAATCATGAAATCATTAATTTATATTTCCTCAACCTTTTCCTTAAAGTTACACCAAGTCCTGCTTTTCTATTCAACCCTTGATGTCAACCATGTTAAGTCAACCCAAAAATTCAAATTCTAATTCCCTCGTAATTGAAAGAATCCCAAATTTTTTTGGTCAAGCGCTTTAAACTATGGTTCAATTCTAACTGAAGTAATGGAATTTTTTACCGACTTAATATTTTATTGAGGGATTTTATCTTTTATGCATAAATTGTCAACTATTATATTTTCAAATGCTTTTTATTATTAAGTGGTATTTTCTTAAGTGATTAACCTTGTGTTAGATAATATTTATGTATAGGATAGTTTATTTTTAGTTCCATATTTCATGCTTGTTAATTAATTAATTATGTGATCATGAAAAAACATTCATAATGAATAACCATGCAACTAATAGAAATAAAATAAAGGTTATTATCATGATATTAATTTAATAGTTATTTTATCTATTGGTTGATAAACTAACCGTTGACCTAGGGGAGAAACACTTGAACCATTTATGGTTCAGGTTTACAGCTTTCCACTATTCCAACTTTGTATCTCCTTGGATTGGTTTCGCCTCAACTCTTAACTTGAACCTCCTCCACTCACTTGGGAACCCCATCCATTACATATGATTTTACTCACACATATGTGAGGGGTAAAATGGGGTTTACATAGAATAAATAGTGGGCATTCAAGCCCTACATATTAATAAGGAGAGAAGTCATGTATACCAACAATTTCAATTAATAATAAATTAAAAGGAAATCAATCACATATAAAGGTCTAGTCTATCTCATGATCATCCACATGAATGAAATGAATTAAATATTTAATAAAACTAGAATTAAATTTTTTAATTGTTATTATTTAAGATAAATCATGTTTGAATCAATTAATTATTATCTTTAATTAATAAATACTTTTATCTTAATACTTTTCAGAATTACCTTGATATTATTATCCATTATAATTTTAAACAAATTAAAAATTCATTTAAAATTAACCTTCTACATAAATGTACCTTGGAGGTAACCTAATGAATAATCATCCAAATCTACTCAATATGTATTACACATGAATACACTTTATTCTTTGTGACATATAGTAGGAACAACTTATCACGTACTTTCATGACATGTACTTCATTGATTATTACATGAATTACATGAATTTTCGGTAACATGTTATGATTTAATGCACGTAGAATAATAACAGTAATACAACTTATACATGATATAAAGATATGAACATTACACAGATGTTAAAGTTTTAATTCTACATAATTGGGTAATAGTAAACTATATGTAGATCCGATCTACACGGCATATACTACCTTCACCGTCTATTTTAAGTACATGCCTAGAGACTCATCATAGGAGGTACACATTGGAATTCTTGGAGTACACATCATGTCCAGTGGTCCACATGTCGTGTTGACTCTGCATTACACGGTCACCGGTCAGTTAATCCGTGTATGGGATACACAGCCTAGCCCTAACCTGAAAGGGACTACACACCATGTCCAATGGGCCAAATGGCATGTAGTCTGGTTGACTGCACACCTGTCTATCTTGGTCAACATGCAGTGTAAGAATTAACTACATAGTATTTCTTTAATACACATGGTTTGAGTAATTTTCGAACTAATCCTGATGAATTGAACATTACTACACATCGTGTAATTCCGATCACATGGTGTGTACTGATGTGTTACCTAGAAAGAATCATTGTCCCCTACAGATAAGATCCTTGATATAATTTTAATAAAAAAATTAATTGTTTCTATTAGATCTGTTATAAATGATAGAGGAAGAAATAGATCTCATCATTTAGATTAAAATGAACGATTAAACTTGAATTATAAAACTAAATTATAAATGCACAAATCACTAATGATTATTAAATAATTATAAACAGTAACATTCCCTATCTTATAAAACTTGTAAGTTTCAGGCATAGAAGAAGCATAAGGGGGATGGTTCCCAACTTTGATTATTTCAATATTTAATGAACAATCTAGGATCTATGGGATGATGAACATCATGATCCATAGAATTTAATCAAAGAAATAAGATAAAGAAAAGAAACCCAGAAACAAGAGAGAGGATCAACATATTTTGTTTATAATTAATTTTTTTAAATAGAATTTCCTCTATGCTGATTCTTTCTTCGTTGATACTTCTGACCACATATCTATAGTGTTCCTTTATTTAATTGTAGAGATCAAAGGTATATCTCCTCTAGAGGTGATCCACATGTGCTCCACGAATCTATGGACATCACCAAAGGATTCTCTAGGTTCTAGCACAGAATATCCTTGCACTTGTGTCTTCCACCTTTGATTGCCTTGAGAACATCTTCCAAAGTGTTCTCTTTTTTCTAGTGGAGGAGGATCTCTCTCATTCTTGAGAGAGTTCTTAGATAGATAATAAATCAATAGGCTCGATAGGTTTTATCCAGATTTTTGTGCACCACCAAATAGGAGTCTCTTATCTTTCTCCTGGCTAATAAGTGAATAATATAATAATACATTTATTTCACTAGGGTAATAATAAAATAATCTTCACAAGTGCCTTTAATTATTTCATTAATCCTAGAGAAATCCCCAATGTAAAATAATAACAACATCATTACTATTTCCTAACATATACTTAACTTATGAATTATAATTAAATATAATTTAATCAAATAATATTCAATATTATTATTTCTCACTTGACCATTAATCTCGGTCTACCAATCCTCCTCAATATTTATTAATTATTCCACCCACAATATATTCTCTCAAATAATTAGTGATATAATAAATGATATCAAGAATAAATGAATAATTATTCAACCACAACCATGAATAATATTTATTCAGCTTGTTAAATACTAAATTATTTAACCTAAATTGTGGATATACATAGTGTGTGACCCTCTATGCCTCTTTCTCAGTTTTATTAGGTAGAGCAGCTAAAGTACAAGGTTGGAATCTAGAAACACGCCAAGGCACCCATAGAGAAAGAAGTTAATGTTGTAATGATATGTCACATCATAAAAATATTTACCATGTAATATAATCCCTTTATCACAATATCTCTAATCAAGTAGGTTGCATGCCTGTGCCATCAACCTATATGCTCGATATCTCTTTCTTTAACTTTCTAGAAATATAACATGCTTATAGAACACCATGGCCATGGATTTAATTAGGCTATATCATTTCCATCAAAGGGCATGATATATTAACTTATATTAGTGAACATAAGGGATAAATCCTTTTTCCCATTATTCATTAATGCAATATTACTCATGACGCACCCAATATATCCCACCTCATTGAGAACATCTGTCATCATGGGATTCATCAATACATAAAAGTATGTGACTCCTAATGTCTATTTATAAAAATATTAAAGTCTAAGGACTAATATGCACATCCGTAGATAGGAACATCATATGAAACTTATAAATGTGTATTTATTACTATCAGGTCTCATTCTCATAATATTCTACAAGATGTCACCAAGGGCGTACATCATGTGAAGGTTCCTCAAAGTTCAATGAGTTTCCACCTATGATAGCATGTATCATTTGTGTCCCTAAAATGATATCTTCCAGCCATAGAACATATATCTAATAATAGTTTCATAGAACTTCCGAGTACTCATCATTGCGAAAAACTACTGTGACATTTTAGTGTGACAGCTACTCTTGGGACATTACCACATACAATTTTACTGATAAGAAAAATCATGATATGATAAGGATTTTATCAATATTCAAAAACAATGAATATAAGTTATAATAAAGTACATAGAATTTGGTTCTATGTCATCAAATCTAACAAAAAAATGTGATCATCTATAAATGTGATGATAATTATGAACTTTCTATAGATATTGCATTAAGTGTGTGTGTCTTAATTCCCATTTAGAAGGCATGTTTGTATCAAATGGTTAGGGAGAAAATCAGAATCGATGATATAACTATTGTTCTAAAATTTGTGGATTTTCTCCCAGAAGAGTTTCCTAATATTATATTGAAATGTGAAGTTGAGTTCTTGATAGAATTCATACCTGGTTCTATGCCAATTTCAAAGAATCTCTACAGAATGTCCTCAATTGATTTGAATGAATTGGAGGAGTGACCCCAAGAAAACCTTGATAAGGGATTCATTTAGCCAAGTGTTTCACTTTGGGGTGAACATGTTCACTTTTTGAAAAAGAAAGATGGATCAATGTGACTCTTCATTGATTATTTGGAGTTGAACAAGATCATAATCAAGAACAAGTATCATTTTCCCCGTATTGAGGACTTGTTTGATCAACTGTGGGGAGATCAATACATTTCCATGACTGAACTTCATTCAAGATATCATCAATTAAGGGTCAAGAAAGAGGATATACCCAAGACATCATTCCATAGAAGGTATGGAAACTATGAATATATATTTATGTCTTTTGGTCTTACTAATTTCCTAAATATCTTCATTGATTTGATGAATAGATTCTTTGTAGATTACCTCGATCACTTTTTGGTAGTCTTTATAGATGATATTACTATATATTTAAAGAGAAAGGAAGATCATGAATAACACTTCATAATTGTACTAAAGATTCTATGGAAACTAAATCTGTATGAAAAAATTAAAAAGTGTGAATTTTGGAAAAAAATGGTTTCATTTTTATGTCACATAATCTCAAGAGATGGTATATTAGTAGATCCATAAATGACGGAGGCTATTGAATGTTGGCCTATACCAACCATGGTGATATAGATCCATTGTTTTGTTGGATTAGATTGGTATTGTCAATGGTTTGTGGAGAGTTTCTCATGACTATTGAATCCTCTGACCAAGTGAACTTGGAAGGGTGGGAAGTTCCTCTAGACAGATGAATGTGAGGAAAATTTTAAGAAACTAAAGATAAGGTTGATCAGTACACAGGTGATAACATTACCAAATAGTGGAGGAGGTTTTTAATCTATTATGAATCATCCAATAGGGTATTGGGATGTGTTCCTATGTATAATAACATGGTTATCAGTTATTCTTCGTGATATTTAAATATCCATGAAAAAAATTACCCAACTCATGATTTGGATTTAGCAGTGATAATTTCTACATTGAATATATGGAGGCATTATCTATATGGAGAAAAGTTCCATATATATATTGATCATAAAAGTAAAAAATATATATTCACATAGAAGGAGTTGAAATGATCTAGATAATATGGTTAGATCTTATTGTTCCCACTTTGTATATGGATTGTATTTTTTGTCAACTAATTTTCATTGGTTGTTAATTGTGATCAATGAGATAAGAATATATCTTGTGGTCAATATGAGAAAGTAGTTCCAAAGTCAATGGAACATGGATAAAGTCCTAAATTCATGAACATCCATCAATCATATGAATGGATTGAAGACTTTGAGTTTCATGATGATTGATAGAGAATGTGTTTGGATGTTTCATGAATTTTGTTCTGAAATCGGACTCACTATGCTTAATAAAGACCATTGTATAGGTTCATCAAACTCTACTAAGGTTTAGAATGAGGTTTTGATTATAATGAGGATCATAATTGGATTATTCATGGATCCATTCTGAAAGTGAAATTAAAGTTTGAAGGAAGGGGGGAGAGATAATACTGAAAATCATATTATTGTTTGATTGGAAGTAAAGATGTTAAAGGAAGAAAGGGAAGTTGAAATAATTTCCATGGTAAATATGACGATGTTTTTCTGGTCTGTATTTAACAATTATCGTAAGTTATTTGGAGAACTTTTGATGCAATATTTATAAAGGAAAGGGGAATAAAAGGTCTTTCCAATCACTTTATTATTTTATTGGAAATAAAGATGATACTAGATGACTATGAATCAACATGGTTGGTTTTGCCGAAGCAGGTTTTAAAGTGTCATAGTTTTCCAGTGTTTTCCAAATTTTTGGGGTCTAAAATTTTGAGGATGGTGAGCATTGCAAAATATGTATTTTCATGAAGATATCATGAAATTTCGGAAAAGGAATAATTTTCATGAAGATGGGATTCGTGAAGTGTGTTTTGCGAAGGATTAAAGAATGGTGATGATAATCTTCACAATTACGAGATGAGGAGCATCTCGACGGCTTGATGTTTTGACAGAGAGCTTCACAATAATGAGAAATCTTGATCGAGCTATACGAATGGAAGAGCGCCATGAAGATATTTTTGAGTGATCTGAAAAATGAGCTGGAGGTGGTGGAACATCATGAACATGTGAGCCTATAAATATGAGGTGAACCCCACTTCATTTTTATGGAAGTAATCATAGAAAATATGAAATTACTCTGATTTATAAAATGTTGAAGAGCTCCATGAAGTGGGATTTCTATGCGAGATTGAGCATCATTAAAATCCTTCTAAATTATTGGCTGATGTCAATGCTTCTAATTAATGGGTTCTTTTTTATGATGATACGTTCTGTGTTCAATTATTTAGCTTCACGAAGGCAGTGATCTCTGCAAAGGGAGATATATCCTTAAAGGTAGTAAACTTCACGAGGGTAGTGAGCTCTGTGAAGGCAGTTAGCTCTATGAAGGTAGTTTGGTCTCCGATAGTATTTTTATTTACGAAGGTTGTGAGCTTTTTTAGGCTGTTCTATGAACATTAGTTTTTAATACCTGGATTCAGTGAACCAGTGCTTTGGAAGACCCAACTGCACTATTCCATATTATTGTGTGTCCAAGAATAAGATAGTAGCCAATAAATATTTAGTTATTTGGGCCATATCAATTGTGATAATACTAAGTTCATCTGATCTTCATTGATTTAATAATCAAAAATTAATGTTGTGATTCCATAAAGAATAAGAAGAATAGATAACATGGAAGTTGGTTTTGAACTGAAGAAGAAAGTGAGAAGAATATTAGTGACTAACCAAATTAATTTCAGTTTATTATAATTTGGGTTAAGGATAATTTTTTTCATCAGTATACCACAGATCATATTTTTATGATAGATATAAGAAGAAGATTATGTAGCCTTTAGTTTGTTTTGGGGAAGAATAAAGAGGAGTTACTTGTATGTTTCTAAGAAAGTAACAATTAAAGTTTGTGGAAGAACAAAACTATACTATAATATGAGACAGGACTCAGTGGGTGGAGGAGTTTCTTAGTGTTACAAATCCTTATCGACAAGGAGAATATACTATCTTGGGAGCTAGTATAAAGATCTATACAATTACAATAAAAAAACTATCTTATAAGGAAGTATAAAGATCCTTCCAAGATTTTTAAAACATGCACTATTGGATTGTTTACATAGTGCACTACAAGTGAAAGGGTATATCCTACTTTTTGTAACCACATAAAAGGATTATTTTCTTGTGGTTGTGTGCTCTGGATTATTTCCAACCATGAAAAGGATGTATCTACTTTGGTAGAGTAGTGAACCTTGTAAAAATATTATGTCTCATCTTTACATCTTTCAAATACTTGCATGCGACGAGAAAAGAGAATAAGAGAATCAAGATCCTAATAGGTCCAAGAGTTATAGGGATAAAAATCTAGAATTGGTTTAAAAAATCCCCCAACACTGATTCACCCCCTCTTAGTGTTAGGCATATCCCAAATTGTTCCTCTCAATTGGTATCCTAAGAAATGTTTACCTCTGTTGGATTCTCTACAGTGAAGAAATTCTATTTTAAGGACTTGAGTTTCTTTCTTGAGTAAACAATGAAGTTTAGTTTTGGTGAAGAGTCAGTTATCACTGAGTAGAATTATATATCTACCAAGACCATGATGAATATAAAAAATAAAGATAATATAATGTTGAAGAATAATTCCCTACTATTTAAAGAAGAGGAAGTATTTCTTTCTTCATACCTTGCTAACAATGAAGGGAAATCAGATATGCAAAGTAATGAGAAGGTGGCTAAAGTTTCCACCAAGAAGATAGATAAAATTTCTACCTTTATTAATTAGAAGGTATGTGTTAGTAAATTTTAAAATTATCCTCAAGATGAAAATTCTAGCACAAGTGGTGGTGATGGTCAATCTACAAATTTTCAAGAATTTATAGTTGATAGATTAAGAGTTATTCAGTACGGTATTCCTAAAGAACATTTATCCCTTGTTTGTGGAGTATTTCAATGTTTGCAGGAAGATATCGCACAATTAGAAGAAGAAACTGATGTTTTGGAAAAAAATCGCAAGCAAAACTTATTGAATGTTTAAAGCTCTCCAGATAGGTTAGAACCTTTGAAACAAAAAAAAGAGAATATGAAATAAGTTCTTCAAAATTTCTCAAAGAAGTTGAAAAGAAAGAGGGATTCAATAAGACATTGTATGAAAAGATACATTCACTTGAAGATAAGATGAAGAAGATCACTGAATTCAAGGGTTTACATTTGGAAGAGATATCCAAGAAGATCAAGGAACTTGAATCTTTGTTACAAAAAAAAGTTAAGTTGCATGAGGATGAAGTTTAAGGAAAGCAGAATTTTTGTGAAGGGGATATTATGATGATTGAAGATCATAAAATCATCCTCAATATGAAATGTCTAAAATTGGAAGCTTAGTTGGCCAATCTTGAGAAGACATATTGATTCTTCACAAAAGAAGGAAATATTTTCTAATGGTACTCAATGTTCATTATAGTATTCTATGGTTTAAATACCTCCAACATGTGATAAGAATATCATGAGTTCATTCAATGATCTATCACAAGAAGATAAGAATTCAAAGTTACCATTCATACCAACTTGTACTCATGTTTCTAAATTTGTTTCCACAAGCTATGGAGGTTGGGATAAAAATTATAAACAAGTACGGATGAATAAAGGTGATAAGAAACCTACCACCATGACTACAGTGGATATGAGTAAGAGTATGGAAGATGGTTCCCCAAAAAGATCACAACACATATTGAAGAATAACCAACAACCTTATAGATAAGATATCAAGAAATCAAGATTTATTTGTCAATGTTAGTACTGTAATATATTTGGTCATTATGCATTGAAGTTTTGGTACAATACTCAAAATTTAAAATCACAAAAGAAGCCTATATCAAGGGGTAGAAATCTAGAGATGAAGAAGAAACATCCATAGGTCCAGAATTAGTTTTATACTATAATGTGATTTGGAATTCTTGACAACATCTGTGATGTATGCAATGAGAGTGGTCACGAGGTTGGTGCATTCCCATCTTAACATATATCCAAATATGATAAAAACAGAATACCAAAGAAGCTGGCTAGTAATGAAGAATCTACCTTTAGAAGAAATCCAAATAATTTTGTCAAAACAAATTCTCCCAATAATATTACAAGAAATAAAGCATAGAATAACTTGTATTATGAATCCAAGAAGTTGAAGGGTGGTATATCCAAAATAATTGTGAAAAATGATAACACTCAGAAGAATCCATTTGGAAGATCCAAACTTACTGCCACAACACCTAATGACAAGTTAGTTATTTTCTAGAATACTTGGAAAGAATAAGGAAACATAAAGAGTCGCAAGCTAAAGCTACTACAAAAAGGAAATGGAAATATTCCACATGATAAAGACAAAGTGAATGAGAGGTTGCAAAAAAAGGCAGCTCTTGTGATAAATATGTTCTGTGTGAGAGGTGGAAGAAATCTTCTCATATTGAAAAAGGTTGTTAGACCTTATTACCAGAATAAGAAGAATTCCTAAATATGAGTAATGTTTTATCATCCATGAATGATGTTAAGAATAATATTTCTCTACACAAAGTAAAATAGGATGTGAAGAGATCCACACTACATCAACGTAAATTAGAATAGATGTTCAGATGTCCAAGAATGAAGACTAGATCAAGTTGAGAAACTTGGTTGAGAAAACAATCTCAACCTTACTATTAATATAAATGAAAAAAATGAGGATCCACTTTATTCCCTTAAATCTTTTTGTATTGTGTTTTTATTTATAATATGGGGAATTGAAGGTGAATCAAGTTCGCAGAGGTTGATCCTGATAAGTAGTGAGTGTTTTCATTTCATGATAATAAAGATGGAGAAGTTACCATACATAAATGATTCTTCATTTTATATTCAAATATTAATATGATGATAGATCATAATGATGAATATGTAGAATAAATTATCTAGAATATCATCCTTGGTGATGTTGTGAATGTTTTCCAATGGATTTTCATAAGTTGAAGATCCATTCTTGTGTACTCTCCATATTCTAAATTCTTGAAATCCATTCTTGATGAGATCAACCTGTATGAATATGATAAGAAGTGTTTCCCTTTCGGGGGAGACAAATGATAAATCTTCTAGAATTGTTATTTCAATTTTTATCAAAACTGATTATTCTGGATATTTGATGAAGATCGCGCCATTCGCAAAAGAGTTTCATGTTGATTATTTTGAAAATGATTTCATATCACATTCAATACCTTCATCTTGGAATTAATGTGGAGAAACCTTGAAGACAAGTAAATTAGTTCTCATCTCATGAGGTATAATGATCAATGGTAAGGGATAACTTTATAGTTTAAACAAAATATTCTTATTTTATACATTGATCATAACTCTAGTAGACTTAGAGTGAAATGATGGATAAAACATTTCTTAATTATCGACAGACACCCTTTTATCTATGAACTTTTTATTTTTTTCAATAAGGGGGATAGAAAGTGAAATAAAAGTTTGAAAGGTAAAGAGGAGAGAGAATATAGTTCCATATATTGACACAATCATCTAGAAATAACTTTAAAGGTATTTCCAACAAATAAAAATGTGGTTGTTGTTGTTCCCACTTTGTGTATGGATTGTATTTGTGGTCAACTGAATGTAATTTGCAGTCAATATTGATCCATGAGATAATAAGATCTCTAGGTGGTCAATATGATGAATTAATTCCAAAGTTAATGGAACATGGATGAAGTGATAATGTCTTGAACTTCCATGAATCATGTTTATGGTTTGAAGACATTGAGTTTCATGATTATGGATGGATAAGGTGTTTGGATGTTTCAAAAAGTTTTTCCAGAAATTGGACTCATTGTTCTTAAAAAAGACCATTGTATAGGTTTATCAAACTCTACTTAGGTTCTGAATGAGGTTCTGATTGTTGTGAGGATGAGAATTAGATTCAGAATGGATCTTATACAAATCTGAAAGTCAAATAAAGGTTTGAAGGAATGTGGGGGCAGCTAGTGCTGACAATCATATTATGGTTCAATTAGAATGAAAGATGTTAAAGGAAGAAAGGGATGTTACAATACATTCCATGGTAAATCGGACAATGTTTTTCTAGTTTGTATTTCACAAATATCATAAGTTATTTGTAGATCTTGTGATGATGATTTATGAAAGAAAAAATGAGAATTGGTGCTTCCAATCATTTTTTGATTTGATTATAAATAAATATGTTAATAGATGACTGAAAATCCACATGGTTGGTTTTTCTGAAAAATATTTTAAGGTGGCGTAGTTTTTCGATGTTTTCCAGATTTTTGGGGTCTAAAATTTGCAGGATTGTGAGCATCACAAAATATGTATTTCCTTGAAGATCTCATGAAAATGTGGTAAAGGAATTAGTTTTGTGAAGATGTGCTTCATGAAGTGTGTTTTGTGAAGGATCAAAGAACTGTGAGGGTAATCTTCATGATTACAAGATGTGGAGCATCGTGAGGGTGTGATGTTTTGACTGAGAGATTCATGATAATGAAAAATATCGATGGAGATTTTTGAATGGAAGTGCTCCGTGAATATATTTTTGAGTGATCTGAAAAATTTGCTGGATGTAGTGGAGAATTGAGAATGGGAGAGGCTATAAATATGTGGTGACCCCCACTTTATTTTTATGGAAGTAATCATCGAGAATCCAAAATGTCTCTAATTTCGTGAAGGTCAAGGAGATCTGTGAAGTGAGATTTCTATGGATCTTGAGAATTTTGAAAATAATTCTAAAGTCTGGACTGATGCTAATGCTTATAATTAATGGGAAATTTGTTATGATGATATGTTATGCATTGACTTAGTTAGCTTTGTGAAGGCAGTGAGCTCTATGAAGGGAGAGAGCTTCAAGAAGGTAGTTAGCCTTTCGAAGGCAGTGATCTTCATGAAGGTAGTTAGCTTCTTGAAGGAAGTTTGGTCCAAGAAGTTCATTTTATTTTTTAAGGATGTGAGATTCGTGAGGGTGCTCCAGGAATAGAAGTTTTGAATACCTCATTTAGGTGAACCAGTGCTTGAGAAGACACCACTTCACTATACCATATTATTGTGTGTCCAAGAAGAAGATAGTGGCCAATCAATATTTAGTTATTCGTTCCATAATAATTGTGATGATTCTAAGTTGATCTGATCTTCATTGATTTAATAATCACAAAATAATGTTGTGATTCTCAAAAGAATACGAAGAAGAGATATTAGTTTGGTTGGTTTCACACTAAAGAAGAAAGTGAGAAGAAGATTAGTGACTAACCAAATTGATTTTAGTTGATTATAATTTGGGTCGGGGAGATTTTTTTTCTTCAGTCTACCACACATCATGTTATTTTGACTGATATAATAAGAATATTGTGCAGTATTTAGTTTGAGGTTGGGAAGAAGAAAGATTAGTTACTTGCATGATGCTAAGAAAGTAACAATTGAAGGTTTTTTAAGAACAAATCAGTACTATGACATCAGATGGGACTCAATAGGTGGAATACTTTTTTGGTGTGATGAATCCTTATCAACAAGGAGAAGAATCTCTTCGGAGACAGTGTAAAGATCCATCCAAGTGTTGTAAAAATACTTTCTTAGAAGGAAGTATAAAGATCCATCCAAGTGCTTTAAAACACGCGCTATTTGATTGTTTACATATTGAACTTCAAGTGAAAGGGTATATCCTACTTACTAGAACAACATAAAAGGATTATTTTATATTGGTTATGTGTTCAAGATTATTTATGACCATGTTAAGGATGTAGCTGCAATTGTTGAGAGGTAAACCATGTAAAAATACCATCTACTATCTTTACTACTTTCATATACTTACATGCGATAAGAAAAGAGAATAAGAGAATAAAGATCCTAACTAGTCCAAGAGGTACAGGGATAAAAAGATGTAATTTGTTTAAAAAATTCCCCAACACTGATTCACCCCCCTCTTAGTGTTAGGCATATCCCAAACTAGTCCTCTCAATTGGTATCATAGAGAAGGTTCCCCTATATTGGATTCTCTACAGTGAATCAATTATATTTTAAGGACTTGAGATTCTTTCCAGAGTAAAAATGAATTGCAGTTTTAGTGAATATTCTGTTATCTCTGAGTAGAATTCTAAAGCTACCAAGACCATGATGAATAGAAAAAATAAAGATAAGATAAATTTGAAGAAGAATCCCCTCTTATCTAAAGAAGAGGATGTATTTTTTTTCTCCATACCTTTCTAACAATGAAGACATATTAGATATGAAAAGTAATGATAAGGTGGATAAAGATTAAACAAAGAATATATATGAACTTTCTACCTCTAGTAATCAGGAGGTATGTGTTAGTACATTTGAAAATTATCCGTAAGATTAAAATGATAGCACAAGTGGTGGTGATGATCAATCAACAAATTATCAAGAATTATCAATTAGTATATTAGGAGTTATTCTTCATGGTATTACTGAAGATATTGAATCCCTTGTTTGTGGAGTATTTCAATGTATGTAAGAATATATCACCCAGCTAGAAGAAGAAACTAATTTTTTAGAGAAAGGCTTTCAAGAAAAAAAATCATGAATGCTTAAATCTCTCTAGATAGGTTGTAACCTTTGAAGCAACAAAGAGGGAATTTGAAATAATTTCCTCAATATTTCACAAACAAGTTGAAGAGAAATAGGATGTCAATAAGGTTCTAGAAGAAAATATCCAATCACTTGAATTTAATCTAAAGAAGAGAACTAAAGTTGATGGTTTACATGTGGAAGAAATATCCAAGAAGATCAAGGAACTTGACCCTTTATTACAAAACAAAGTTAAGTTGCATGAAGATGAAGTTGAAGGAATAAGAATGTCTTGTGAAGGGAATATTATTATGATTGAAGATCATAAAATCATCCTCAATATGAAATTCCTAAAATTGGATGCTCAGTTGGTCCATCTTGAGAAGACACATATTGAGTCTTCAAAAAATAATGAAACAGTTGCTACTAGTACTCAATGTTCATTAGAGGAGTATATGGTTGAAAGACCTCCAATATTTTATAATAATGTCATGAATTCATTCAATGATCTATCACAAGTATCTATGAATGAAAGGGTACCATTCATACCATCTTGTACACATGTTTCTAAATGTGTTTCCACAAGCAGTGCAAGCTGGGAGAAAAATTATAAACAAGTATGGATGAAGAAAGGTGATAATAAACCAACCACCAAGACTATGATGGATAGGATAAAGAGTGTGGAAGATGGTTCCCCATAAAGAACACAACACATCTTGAAGAAGACCTAACAACATTATACAAAATATATCAAGAAATCATGATTTTTGGGTCAATGTTGGTGTTGAAACAGATTTGGGCATTGTGCATTTAATTTTTGGTACACTCCTCAAAATGTAAAAGCACAAATGAAGCATCTCTCAAGGGGATAAAGCCAGAGAGGAAGAAGGAAAATCCATAGGTCTATAAGCACCTATATACTGCATAAAGATTTGTAATTCTTAATAACATCTGCAATGTATGCAAGGGGAGTGGTCATAAGGTTGGTTTATGATCATCTCAACATGTATCCAGGGCTGATAAGAACAGAGTACCACATAAGGTAGCCAGTAATGAAAAAGCTAAATTGGGATGAAATTATAAGAATGTTTTTAAAAAATTCTCTTAATAAGATTCCAAGAAAGAAACAGGAGAATACCTTGGATTCTGAATCCAATAAGTTGAAGGGTGGTTAATCCAAAATAATTTCTAAAAGGGTTAACACTTATAAGAATCCATGTGGAAGATCCAAACTTGTTTCCAAAGTTACTAATGACTTGTTAGTTATTTTTCCATAAGACTTGGAAAGAATGAGGAAACATGAATATGTACAATTTAAATCTCGTGAAAAATGAAATAGAATAATTCCACATGATGAAGAGAGAGTGAATGAGAGGATAAAAACAAAAGGAAACTCTTGTGATAAAGATGTTATGTGTGAGAGATCCAAGAAATATAGTCAAATTGAAAAAGGTTATATAACCTTAATACCAAAACAAGAATCAGACCTAAAGATGAGTAATGTTGTATCATCCATGAAGTTTGTTAAGAAGAAAAGTTCTCTACACAAAGTAGAAGAGGATGTGAATAGATCCCTTCTACCTCAATATAAATCAGAACATATGTTTAGATGTGTAAGAATGAAGACTAGATCAAGTGGAGAAACTTGGTTGAGAAAACCATCTCAACACTACTATTTATATTAATGAAGTAAGAAGGATCCACCTTATTCAATTAAATCATTATATATTTTTTTTGTGTTTATAATTTATGGAATTTAAGGTGAATAAAGTTCTCAGGGGGAGAACCTAAGAAGTAGTGAGTACTTTCAATTATTGATAGCAAAGATGAAGAAGATACCATCCTTGGATGATTCCTCATTTTATATTCAAATATTACTATGATGAAGGATCATCTTTCATGAACATGAAGAATAAATGATCTAAAAGATCATCCTTGGGGAATTTGTGAAAGTTTTCCAATATAGACTATCATAAGTTGAAAACCCATTCTTGTGTACTCTCCAAACTAGAATTTCCTGAAATCCATTCCTGGTGAGATCAACCATTATGAAGATGATGAGAAGTGTTTCCCTTGAGGGGGAGAAAAATTATGAAGCTTCCATTATTATTATTTATATTTATATAAAATCTGATTATTCTGGAGATTTCATGAAGATAATGTCATTCACAAAGGAGTTTTAGGTTGATTATTTTTAAAATTATTTCATATCACATTCCATATCTTCATCCTGGAATGAATATATAAAATCCTTGAACTCAATTACATGTTTTTTCATCTTATGAGGTATCATGATCAATGGAAAATAGGCAACTTTGTTGTCTAAAAAAAATCATTTTGTTTTCTACATAGATCATAGCTCAAGTAGACTTAGTGTTAAATTATGGATGACACATTTCTTAAGTATATACGTATAATCTTTGCTCTTTGAACTTTGTATTTATTTTCAATAAGGGGAGAGAAAGTGAAATTAATGTTTGAAAGGTAAAGAGGAGAGATATGATAGTTCCACATATTGACATAATCATTTGGAAAGAACATTGAAGTTATTTTCAAAAAATACAAAGGGGGAGATTATCGTTCCCACTTTGTGTATAGATTGTATTGTTTATCAACTAATTTTCATTGGTGTTAAATAGTGATCAGTGAGAGATGAATATCATTGTGTGGTCAATATGTTTAAGTAGTTCAAAAGTTAATGGAACATGGATGAAATCTTAAAGTTTTGAACTTCCATGAATCATGTGAATGGTTTGAAGACTTTGAGTTTCATGATGATGTATGAAGAAGGTGTTTGGATGTTTCCAGAATTTGTTCCTAAAATCAGACACATTGTTCTTAAGAAAGACCTGTGTATAGGTGCATCAAACTCTACTGAGGTTTATAATAAGGTTCTAATTATAATGAGGATGAAAATTGGATTTATCATGGATCTAATTCAAATCTAAAAGTGGAATGAAGGTTTGAAGGAAATAAGGGAGATATTGTTCTGATAATCATATTAAGGTTTTATTGGAAGGAAATATGTTAAAGTAATAAAGGGAGGTTATAATACTTTCCATGGTAAATATGATGATGTTTTACTAGTCTGTATTTCACAAATATCATAAGGTATTTGGAGAACTTATAATGAAATATTTATGAAGGAAGGGGGAGAATAGGTGATGCCAAACATTTCCAATTTTATTTTAAATAAATATGTTAGTATATGACTGTGAATCAGCAAGGTTGGTTTTTCCAAATCATATTTTAAGGTGGCACAGTTTTCCAATGTTTGTCAAATTTTTGGGGTCCAAAATGTAGAGGACGGTGAGCATTGTGAAATATGAATTTCCTTTAATATCTCATAAAAATTTGGAGAAGGAATGAGTTTCATGAAGATGGGATTTGTGAAGTGTGTTTTGAAATGGATCAAAGAACTATGATGGTAATCTTCATGATTACAAGATGAGGAACATCTCAAGGGTGCGATGTTTTGATGGAGAGCTTCACAACAATAATAAATATCAATGGATCTTTTTGAATAGAGGAGCACCACAAAGATATTTTTGAGTAATTAAGATAATTTTATGGAGGTGGTGGAGCATCATGAATGGGTGAGCCTATAAATATGAGGTAATCCCCACTTAATTTTTATGGAAGTAATTAGATAAAATCTGAAATCTCTCTAATTTTATGAAGGTCAAATAGATCCTTGAAGTTGGATTTCAATGCGATCTTAAGCATCATGAAAATACTTCTAAAGTCTTTACTGATGCCAATGATTCTAATTAATGGGTTCTTCGTTATGATGATATGTTCCACATTGAATCAATTAGCTTTATGAAGGTAGTGATATCTGCAAAGAAAGAGAGATCTGTAAAGGCAGTTAACTTCGTGAAGGTAGTGAGCTCCATGAATGCAATTAGCATTGTGAAGTAAGTTTGGTCTAAGAAGGTAGTTTTCTTCTCAAAGGTTTTGAGCTTCACAATGGTGCTCCATGAACAATAGTTTTGAATACCTAGTTTAGGTGAACCAATACTTTGTAAGACACCACCGCACTATTCCATATTATTGTGTGTCCAAGAAGAAGATATTGTCCAATCAATATTCAGTTACTCATGCCATATTAATGATGATGATGATAAGTTGAGCTGGTCTTCATTGATTTATTAATCCCAAAATAATTTTGTTATTCCAGCAAGAATAAGAAGAAGAGATGTTAGTGCAATAGGTTTTTCACTGAAGATGAAAGTGATAAAAATATTAGTGACTAACCAATTTGATTTTAGTTTATTATAATTTGGTTCGGGGAAAGTTTTCTTCATTATTATTCCACACATCATATTATTGTGACAGATATAAGAAGAATATTGTTCAGAATTTAGTTTACTATTGGGAAGAATAAAGATTAGTGACTTTCAAGTTCTTAAGCAAGTAACAATTGAAGTTTTTGGATGAACAAAGAAGTACTGTGACATCAGATATGGCTCAATAGGTGGAGGAATTTCATGGTGTTTTGAAACCTTATCAACAAGGAGAAGAATGTCTTGGGAGAAGGTATAAAGTACCATCTAAGTGATATAAAAATATTATTTTTTTAAGTCAGTATAAAGATATATCCAAGAGTTAAAAAACAAGCACTATTGGATTGTTTGCATAGTGCACTTCAAATGAAAGGGTATATCCTACTTACAGTAACAACACAAAAGGATTATTTTCTAATGGCTGTGTGGTTTGGATTATTTATGACCATTCCAAGGATGTATATTCTCTTATTGAGTTGTGAACCTTGTAAAAATATTGTGTTCTATCTTTACTGCTTTCATATACTTACATGCAACAATAAAAGAGAATAAGAGAATCAATATCCTAATAGGTCCAATAGGTAAATGGATAAAAGTCTGGAATTTGTTTAAAAAATACCCCAACAATGATTCACCCCCTCTTAGTGTTAGGAATATCCAAAATCGGTCATATCAATTGGTATCAGAGAGAAGGTTCACCTCTATTGGATTCTACGCATCGAAGAAATTATATTTTAAAGACTTAAGTTTCTTTCCTGAGTCATCAATGAATTGAAGATTTGGTGAAGATTTAGTTATCACTAAGTATAATTATATATCTACCTTGACCATGACAAATAGAAAAAATATATAGAATAGAAATTTTAAGAGGAATTCCCTCTTATCTAAAAAAGAATAAGTATTTGTTTCTCCATACCTTGATGAAAATAAAGACATATCATATATGTAAATTAATAATCATGTGGCTAAAGTTTCCATCAACTAGATGGATAAAATTTCTACCTCTAATGATCAGTAGGTGTACGTTAGTACATTTGAAAATCATATTCAAGATGAAAATACTAGAAAAAGTGGTGGTGATGATCAATCTATAAATTCTCAAGAATTATGAATTCATAGATTAACAGTTATTATGTATGCTATTCTTGAAGAAATCACATCCCTTATTTGTGGATTATTTCAATGTATGCAGGAAGATATCACCCAGCTAGAAGAATAAAATGATGTTTTAGATAAAGGCTTACAAGAAAAAAATTGTGAATGTTTAAAGCTCTCCAGACAGGTTGGAACCTTTGAAGCAACAAAGAGATAATTTAAAATAAGTTCAAAAAACATATCAAAGATGTTTAAGGGAAAGAGAGAGTCAATAAGACTCTAGAAGAAAAGATCTATGCACTTGATGATAAGCTAAAGAAGAGAACTGAAGTCAAGGGTTTACATTTGGAGGAAATATCCATGAAGATTAAGGAACATGGATATTTGTTACAAAACAAATTTAAGATGAATGAATATGGAGTTGAAGGAATGAATAAGTATATTTTTTAGGGAAGATGATTAAGATTGAAGATCAAAAAATCATCCTCAATATTAAATGTCTAAAATTGGATACTCGGTTGGCCAATCTTGAGAAGACACATATTGAGTCTTCACAAAAGAAGGAAACATTTTTTACTGGTACTCAATGTTCATTAGAAGAGTGTATAGTTTAAATACCTCCAACATGTGATAAGAAGATAATTACTTAATTAAATTATCTATCACAAGAAACTGAGAATGAAAAGGTACTATTCACACCATCTTGTACTCTTGTTTCTAAATGTGTTTCCACAAGCAGTGCTTCTTGGGAGAAAAAATCTAAAAAGGTATGGATTAAGAAACGTGATAAAAAACCTACCACAATGACTAGGGTGCATATGATAAATATTTTGGAAGATGGTTACCTAGAAAGAGCACAACAAATTTTTAAGAAGACCCAATAAACTTATTCAAAAGATATCAAGAAATCAATATTTGGGGGTTAATGTTGGTGTTGCAACATATTTGGGCATTGGGCACTGAATTGTTGGTACAATCCTCAAAATGTAAAAGCACAAAGGAAGCCTATCTCAAGGGGGAGAAAGAAAGAGAGGAATAAGAAACATCCATAGGTCCATAAGCATCTGTATACTGCAAACATATTTTTAATTCTTGACAACATATGTGATGTACGCAATGGGAGTGGTCACAAGGTTGGAAAATGCTTATCTCAACATGTGTCCAATGTTGATAAGAACTGAAAACCATAGAATCTATCCAAGAATAAATAATCTATCTTGGGAAGAAATCAGAATAATTTTTTAAAAACTAATTCTCTCAAGAAGATTCCATGAAAGAATGGAGAGAATACCTTGGATTATGAATCCAATAAGTTAAAGAGTGGTGCATCCAAAATAATTTCTAAAAAGTATAACACTTAGAAGAATCCATGTGGAAGATCAAAACATTCTACCGCAATTCCTAATGACAAGTTAGTTATTTGTCCAGAATACATGGAAGTAATGAGTAAACATGAAGAGGCACAAGATAAAGCTAGTGAAAAGGGAAATGGAAATATTACACATAATAAAGACAAAGTGAATAATAGTTTGGAAACAAAAGGAAACTCTTGTTATAAATATGTTCTATGTGATAGATGCAATAAATATGGTCACATTACAAAAGGTTGTTTAACCTCATTACCAGAAAAAGAAGAAGTACTAAATATGATTAATTTTGTATGATATAGTAAAGTTGTTAAGAATAAAATCACTCCATACAAAACATAAGAGGATGTGAAGAGATCCATGCTGCCTCAACATAAATTAAAATAGATGTTTAGATGTGCAATCATGAAGACTAGAATCAAGTGGAGAAACTTGATTGATAAAACCATATCAACCTTGTTCTTCATATTAATGAATAAAATAGGATTCACATTATTCCATTCAATCTTTTTTTTATTGTATTTTTTTTAATAATATATTGAATTTAAGGTGAAGAAAGTTCTCAGGGGGAGAACCTGAGAAGTAGTGAGTGCTATCAATTCTTGGAAACAAAGATGAAGAGTTTTCCATCCTTGAATGATTACTCATTTGATATTAAAATATTAATTTTATGAAGGATAATATTTGATGAATATGACTAATAAATGATCTAGAAGATCATCCTTGGTGAATTTTTGAAATTTTTCCAATATAGACTATCACAAGTTGAAGACCCATTCCGGTGTACTCTTCGTGCTAGAATTTCTTGAAATCCATTCCTAATGAGATCAACTATTATGAAGATGATGATAAGTGTTTCCATTAAGGGGGAGACAAATGATGAAGATTCCAGAATTATTATTTCATTTCTTATCAAATATGATTATTCTAGATATTGCATGAAGATCGTGTCATTGGAAAAGGATATTCAGGTTGATTATTTTTAAAATGATTTCATATCACATTCAATATATTCATCCTATAATGAAAGTGGAAAACCCTTAAATATAGGTATATTAGTTCTCATCTCATGAGGTATCATGATCAATGGTAAGAGAAAGATTTACTTTCTAAATCAAATCCTCTTGTTTTCTACACTGATAATAGTTCAAGTAGACTTAGAGTAAAATGATGGATGGAACATTACTTAAGTATGGAATGATACACTTTTCTCCATGAACTTTGTATTTCTTATCAATAAGGGGGAGAAAAATTGAAATGAAAGTTTGAAAGGTAAATAGGAGAGAGGAGATAGTTCTACATATTAACACAATCATCTAGAGAGAGCATTGAAGGTATTTACAAAAAATACAAAAGGGGTTATTGTTGTGCCCACTTTGTGTATAGATTGTATTTATTGTCAAATGATTTTCATGGGTGGTAAATAGTGATCAATGAGATAAGAAGATCTCTATGTGGTAAATATGATTAAGTAGTTCTAAAGTTAATGGAACATGGATAAATTCCTAAAGTCTTGAACTTCCATGAATCATGTGAATGGTTTGGATACTTTGAGTTTCATGATGATGGATGGAGAAGGCGTTTGGATATTTCAATAAGTTTTTATGGAAATTAGACTCACTATACTTAATAAATACCTTTGTATAGGTTCATCAGGCACTACTTAGGTTTAGAATGAGGTTCTAATTGTAATTAGGATGAGAATTGGATTCATCATAGATCTGATACAAATCTGAATGTCAAATAAAGGTTTGAATGAAATGGGTTAGAGTTGGTGTTGACAATCACATTAAGTTTTGATTGGAAGGAAAGATGTTAAAGGAATAAATGGAAGTTAAAATACTTTCCATGGTAAATCTTATGATTTTTTTCTAGTATGTATTTCAAAAATATCATAATTTATTTGGAGAACTTGTGATGCAGGATTTATAAAGGAAAGGGGGAGAATAGATAAATCCAATTGTTTTCTAATTTGATTGGAAATAAATATGTTACTAGATTAATATAAATCAGAAAGGTTGGTTTTTCCAAAGAATATTTTAAGTTGGCATAGTTTCTAGGTGTTTTCCAAATTTTGGGGTCCAAAATTTGGAGGATGGTGAGCATTGTGAAATATGGATTTCCTTGAAGATCTCATGAAAATGTTGTAAAGGAATGAGTTTCATGAATATGGGATTCTTGAAATGTGTTTTGAAAAGGATCAAAGAATGGTTATGGTAATATTCATGATTACGAGATGAGGCGCATCACGAGGGCATGATGTTTTGATGGAGAGCTTCATGACAATGAGAAATCTTGATAGAGCTTTGCGAATAGAGGAGCGCTGTGAAGATATTTTTGAGTGATCCAAAAAATGAAATAGAGGAAATGGAGCATTGAGAACGAGCGAGCCTATGAATTTGAAGTGACCCCCAATTCATTCTTATGGAAGTGTTTAGAGAAAATATAAAATTTCTCAAATGTCACAATGTTCAAAGAGCTCTGCAAAATCATATTTCTATGTGAGATTGAGCATAGAGAAAAGTCTTCTAAAGTCTTGACAGATTCTAAAGCATCTAATTAATGGGTGATTTTTTATGATGAGATGTTCCGTGTTGAATTAGTTAGTTCCATGATGGAAGTGAGATCTATGAAAGGATAGAGCTCTATTGAGGTGGTTAGCTTCATGAAGGTAGTGAGCTCTATGAAGTAAGTTTTCTTCATGAAGGTAGTGTGGTCCGTGAAGGTAGTTTTCTTCATGAAGGTTGTGAGCTTCACGAGGGTTCTTCGTGAACAGAAGTTTTGAATACCTATATTAGGTGAACTAGTTCTTTGGAAGACGCCACTAAACTATTACATATTATTTTGTGTCTAAGAAGAAGATAGTTGTCAATTAATATTCAGTTATTCAGGCCATATTAATTGTGAAGATGCTAAGTTGATCTGATCTTAATTGATGTAATAATCACAAAGGAATGTTGTGATTCTAACAAGAATAAGAAGATATACCAGTGTGGTTCATTTTTCACTAAAGAATAAAGTGAGAAGAATATTAGTGACTAGCCAAATTAATATTAGTTGATTATAATTTGGGTCTAGGAGATTTCCATTCATCAGTCTACCACACATCATATTATTGTGACTGATATAAGAAGAAGATTGTGTAGATTTTAGTTAGATGTTAGGAATAATAAAGAGGAGTTTATAGCATGTTTCTAAGCAAATAATGATTTAATTTTGTGAAATAACAAAGAAGTATTGTGACATCGGATAGGACTCAATAGGTGGAGGACATTCTTGGTGTTACAAATCCTTATCAACAAAGAGAAGACTATCTTGGGGGTAGCATAAAGATCCATCCAAGTGCTTTAAAAAGACTATCTTGGAAGGCATTATAAATATCCAACCAAGAGATATAAAGCACACACTATTAGATTTTTTACATAGTGAACATTAATTGAAAGGGTATATCCTACTTTTTTTAACCACAAAAAAGGATTATTTTCTAGTGGTATTTTGATTAGGATTATTTCTGACCATTCCAAGGATGTAGTTTCTCTTGTTGAGTAGTTAGCCTTGTAAAAATATCGTGTTCTATTTTTAATACTTTCATATACTTGCATGCGATAAGAAAAGAGAATAAGAGAATCAAGATCCAAACATATCTCATGGTTACTAGGATAAAAATCTGTAATTTGTTTAAAAAATCCCCCAACACCGATTCACCCCCCACCCAGGGTTAATAATATCCTAAACTATTCCTCTCGGATATGATAAAGGATTATGGATACTCAATACATTACCACCCTAGGAAAGAGAAAAAGGTGTAAAATTCTTTGAGTTGGAAGTATCATGTTATCTTATCCATGATGAGGATCACAAAAGATCCAATATTTCTAGATTTGTAAAGGATGGATCTAGAAATCTCTAAGTAAGGGGGGAAATCTTATCTTGATCAATTAAATGTTGAACCCTCTATCTAGGTTAATATTAAAGAGATATAGAAGGATGATTTAGTGCTACAAAAGAAGTTTAGAAATGCGCTTGAGTTTAACCTTGATCAGAATGAAATGATAAGTTTCAGGAACCGTGTATGTGTTCCTTCCATACCATATTTGAAGAAGGAGCTATTCGAGGAATCTCATAGTTCTTCATTCTCTATTAATCCTAGAAGTATGAAGGTGTATAGATAATTGAAGTAATACTTATATTGTGATGGGATCAAGAGGGATATCATAGAGTTTGTATCTCGGTGCTTGGTATGCTAGAAATGTTAGGTAGAAATAAAAAAGCCTAAGGGGATGTTTCATCCATTTCCCATATGAGAATCGAAATGGGAGAACATCACTATGGATTTTTCATGGGAATACCCAAAAAATATAAAGGGTTTGATGTTATCTGGGTGGTATTCAATCGCCTTACTAATTTTTTGAACGTCATTACTATCATATAATACTTCTCCCTGGATAATCTTTCGAGGATATACATTAAAAAAGTAGTAAGGTTTCATAGAGTAGCACTTTTCATTGTATCTGATCGGGATCCTTGGAATTCTTCAAAGTTTTGGAGATTTCTTTATCAATAACTTGATACAGAATTGAGTTTCATCACTACTTATCAACATCATATGGATGGTCAATCTGAAATAACAATCCAAACCTTAGATTATATGTTGATATCTTTTTTTATTTCAAATGTGATTTGGATCGATACCTTCATCTATTTGTGTTTTCTTCCAAAAATATCATTCAATCAATCATTAAGATAACTCCTTATGAAGCCCTATATGGGAAGAATTGTAGAGCTCCAACATGCTATAATGAATTTGGATAAAGAAATCTATTGGTACTTGAGATCGCTGAAGAAATGGCAGAGAATCTTAGAACTATTTGGAAATATATCAAGTCAGATCAAAGTGAGTAGAAAAGTTATGCTGATAATTGATGGCATAATCTAGAATTTGAAGTTTATGGGAATTTTTTTCTATGAATGTCTCTATGGAATAAGGTTATTGGGTTTGTGAATAATAAGAAACTAATCCCTAGGTATATCACTCCCTTTGAGATTATTAGTCATATCAGAATGGTAGCCTATCACTTGGAACTTCCCCCAAATATCTCTAAAGTCCATGATGTGTTCTACATATCTATTTTGAGGAAGTACATACCTAAACCTTCACATTTACTAAAATCATTATTCATACCGTTGGAGAAGAACCTTTCTTATGAGCAATAACCAGTTGAAATTATAGATCATACAAAGAAAGTTCTATGAAACGAGGCCACTCACCTGGTCAAGTTTATGAGGAGAAATCACCGGTTAGAGGAAAAAATGTGGGAGCTTTAGGATATTATGAGGTAGAATTATCCTCATTTTTTTATTATAATGATGAATTTCAAGAGTGAAATTCATTTTAAGGGGGGTAGAATGTAACACCTAGAGTTTTTATGAACTCTTTTTATCTCTAATAAATTAATTTTATTTGATGGATTATATTTCACACTAAACTAATTCAAACATTCATTATATACTATACCAAGATAAGCTTTCACTACACACAACACTGACTTGGATTGCATTACATGCAACACTGAGTTTCTATGAAACAACATTTTATTATTATAATTATTTAAACAGGATAGTTACAACATAGTTGTTAAAAATAGTAATATGAATATTAATAACTAGTTTTTGAATATTAATTATTATTGTTTTATATAAATAAAACATATTGATAATAAGAGATAATTTTTTTTAGTAAAGTCTTTATATGTTTGAAAATACTATTTTCTTAAAAGAACATCTTTTTATGTCCTTCTATGAAATATAATAAATTTAATTTTAGAAACTTATAATAAATTAATTTAATAAAATAAACATAATATTTTTAATTCATAATTTCAAAATTATTTTATGGTAAAATTTAGGTATTTTTTTCAAAAAAAATCATTTTTTGATGAATAGTGAGAAATATTGAATTTTAATTCAAAACTGATTTTTTATCTAATTTATTTATATAATTAAATTATAAATTCACTTGTTTAAAAGTTTAATTTGATTAAATTTAAATTAATTAACTAAATTTAGTTCATTAGAACCAAATTCACATTGAAATTTAATATCAAAACATTCCAATCTTTTAAACATTTTTTCTTAAAAAACTCGATGTGGCCACCCATCTTCAGGATTAAATTTAAATTATCTTCTACCAATTATATAAATATAATTTGTAAAAATATATTACATATTTTTTATAATAATAATTTTTAATGTATAATAAGTTTAAATAAGTTTTTTACCAAAAAATATTAGAGAAAGTTGTTAAAATTAATTACAGTGATTAAAAGAAATATTAGCTTAACAAATGACTAAACCTTAAACTTCAAGCCCAAAATGACCTAGAAACTTATACAAAATATTTTTTATGTTCATATTTATACCCTATTCTCTATTTTGTCTTATTTTTACAATTATTTTAGCCACTTTTCATAGGGAAAAAGTGCGATGAATTCCCTTTTCAAAAATTTACATGAATATCACTCCTCCTACATTATAAAAAAGAACTCACCCCTACCACTTATTCACACCTATCAATACATTTGGATTGGGAAAAATCTATAAATATCCTCCCAAAATCATTAATTTATCCTATAATAATCTCCTTAAGGATGAATCTATCCAAGGTATCCCTTTGGTGCAAACCAAAAGGATTTACCCAAAGAAGAGGTAACATCCTTCCTCAAACACATTTGTTTTATTTTCATTCTCCACCCCCTGAAATATTATTATTAAATTATTATATAATAACATAAGTATCATTAATATACATATATATTTTTATTATAAGTTTTATACCTATTCTTAGACAAATTTCTATCTAATGGGTAATGAAGTTGCTGTTCTTGTGTACGGTGAACTATCGCCTCACGAAATGATGTTGTTTGTTTTTCCTTTACCACGTCTAATGGTTGGTAATTATGATGGAATATATATTTTTATATGATTAATATGATATTTAGGATTTATTTATTCTTATTTAATTATTATATAACACAAACCTTAATGCTATCCGTTTTTTTGTAAATATGATAATTTCATTTGGGGAAGTATGGACTACTGCCTCCTCAAAGCTATGTGATTCGTTCATTCTACATGGAATATATCAAGGATGGGTTAAGTAAAGGTATATGATATATATAACATGATTATTATAATTTAATTATTATATATATTTATACATATGTTTCATTTATTTTAATTCATTCAATGTGATAAGAAAATGGAAACAACGATCATGCGTACTTACAACCTACCATCTCCGTGAACGGTGTATTTAATTTTCTATTTATATCATTCATATATTATTATAAATAATTATATACTGAATATAAATGATATTTATATCACTTTCTAAATTCTAGAAGTCATGATATAAGTATGAGGACCAAAAATATAACAAATTAGGACACATGTAAAAAACAAAGCACATATTACCTGAAACATAACCTTAACATGGAAGTGTTAAAAAGCGGGTGATACAAACCCATATATGGTATTAGATATTAGAATATGGTTATATGGTAGAATTATAATTAACTTATATTAATTATACAGAAGTTTTTAAGGAGTGTGACGAGATTCAATATATCAGGTAAGGGGATTTTTAATCTCAATTTTATTTCTGTGAGATTTATGCCTCATTCACCACTCGATTATTTTTTGTGGTGTATATACTACCCATGAATATATTCTATGATTATTATACTTATATTTATGGGTATTTACATATCTATTTTTTATCTCTCTTTCATGTGGTTTATGTTTTCAAATTTACCAAATCGGTAAAGTAGTTTTGTCTCAATTTTCCTTCTTTGGAAAACCAAGTTTTCAAAAATATTTTCAAAACTTTTCCAAAATGTTATCAAAGATGTTTTGAATAATGTATTAAAAAATTTATTCAAAAATGTTCTTAAATATGATATTTTAATCACATTTATAATGAAAAATAATTTTAAAAATGTTTTACAGTTTCCAATATTACTTTATAATTTTTAAAAACTATTTTAAAAGAAAAGGTTTTCAAAAATGGTTTATGTTTTAAAAATAGTTTTTCAATGAAGAAAGAATATTTTCCTCAATAAGTGTTTTTAAATATCTGACCAAATTATTTCCCATATAAGATAGCATCCATTGGTGTTACTCATGCCTTTATGGGGAAATGATCCAAAGGTATGATCCATATTCTTTATTTAAATGGTTTATGTTTTGATGGCATGATTTTTTTGTGACCCGTTTATCTTTCAGAGGTTATATTATTATGAAAACCACTTATTTTCACTAGTTATGATTTTAGTAAATGATTAAGAAACTTTTATTTTTTCAAAATTTGATATATGATTACATGTTTATGAAACCCATTTCATTTCATGAGTAATGATATGATTGTTTATGATTTTTTGTCACATGTATGTATGATTGCATTATAAGATAGGTGGTAAATATATATCTCTCTAATAAATCAGATAGAGATCTATATCTTATGATATTATGATGGTATTAAAGTCAATAGGATTGATCCAATATGAATGATGGGGAAAACCAATCCCATATGGGAAGATGGGGAAACCCGATCCGCTATGGGAAAATGGGGAAAATGATCCCTCACAAGGAAATGACTGTGACTGGGGATGGTGGTGTGTCATGTTTAGTGGGAGTAGTCCCAAGAAGTTTTCTGTTAAGTTTTAACAATGTTCCTTGACCTATAGGGAATGATATTACATGTTTATCTATTTAACATAATTCAGTGTCTTTTTCCTATGGTATGATTTCATGTCTTATGCTCTTGATATCCTTTAAATTTATGTCTTATAAACTGCTAATATTTATTCCATGATTCATGTTTATGATCTTTGATATAAAATTTATGATTTTCTAATTGCATGATCATATTCTTAAACCATTGTGTTCATGTTTATTCATATATATCTCCCTTGTTTACCCTTATTGTGAATCTTATATCACCTCTTTTTATGTTTCTATTCCCTAGGTTATGAAGGTATGTATTATGTATGTTGTGTATAATAAGGGTGATATTCATGATGAAACTATTGGGTGAAAATGTATCTCACTTATGTTTTGGTGTTTATGTTTCCAAGTTTCCAAAGGCACTAAACTAATACGGTCTATAGGAGTTTGGTTTTTTAATGTATTAAGTATTCCGCAAAAATAATGAAATTTTTATGTATGAAAAGTAAGGGTTTACATGGCCTATGTAAATTAAACTCAATTTATTGATTGTGAAATAATATTGTTACAAAATATAAATACTTATACTACAAAATTCATTCCCCATTTTTTAGTTACAATGACCACGCTCCATCTGATACTGCAGCTTCAACTTTGTATTATCTCTCAAACAAAAATCTTCATATAGCTTTAAACGTCTATCCATTTGGAATTTATATGATTTTTAAAAACTCATCAATGAGTAATTAATACAAAACCTCTAGATAGTGATAACTATTATGGTATTTCTGGTAGTATTATGGTACTTTTCTAACCACAAACATCTACATAATCTATTTCTGATGACATCTATCTAGTTATTTTTTCTGGTGATCTGTATCATGTGATCTTGTTATACATATTAAACGTAATACTAAAGAGTATAATTGCAGCTTAGATCATGAAATTTTTTTCATTATGTTAAGAACCTGATATCATCTTAACATAACATGATTTTATGAAAGTTTCCCGACATAGTTAATGAAACTTCCACCACCTCCTCCAGTAACTTGTTTGGAAAGTTTCCTAACCTTCATAAGGAAATATTTCTTAACAACATAAGTAACTATTTTTAACTTTTTTAACAAAAAAATCATAACAAGATATGTTGATAACAAATAAAAGAATTTTCATAAAAACATCCTAAAGAATATTCAAACTCACATTTTATATTTTTTAGCAACATTCACACAAAAAAAATTGACATTTTTTTAAAAACAACTATTTTTTCAACATTTCTTAACTTTTATAAAACCACAACCTTTCTCATAGTTAATGTCATGAAACCACACAATAGATAAATAAATTTTTTCAAGGAATTCAATCCCTTTATGATAATAAATTAGGTTTCCATGGTAAGATAATCCCCCCCCAATATTATCTTCTCCCCAATTTTATGATAAAAAAATCTATTGATTCATAACAATAATATTTTTATACCTTTTTACAAAACTATATTTACTATAACCTTTTGTCAATATAATCCAAATCACGGTGGGGTATTTATTCCTTAAAAACATTATGAATTCATTGTTAGAGGTCAAACATATAGTTGTAGCCTTAATTCCTAAAATATTTACCTTTGCATAGCTTTGGTGAAAGCATTAACAATTTGGTACTTTTTTGAAATATTCTCAACCATAACATATCTACAAGAAACTTTTTATTTCATAAAATGATACTTAACATCAATGTTATTTTATATGCAATATTTTACAATATTTTTGGAAACATCAATGGAACATTGATTATCAAAAATAATCTTCAATGGTGTTTTAGAATTTACTCTCAAATCTTCCAACTAAACTTTTAACCAAATCATTTTCAAGCAAGCATGGGTGGAGGAAATATATTCTGCCTCCACAATACTCAAAGTAAAATAAAGGTGTTTCTTATTATGCCATATCACAAAACATTCTATAAAGAAAAAAAGTTCCACATAATTTTAACTTTTTATAATTACAATGTAACACCCCCAAATGATAAAGGGTTAAATGACTAAATGATATGACTAATGTCAAAAAGGTGCACCTTCCTTTTGGGAAGCCTGTCTGATTAGAACTCCACAGTTAAGCGTGTTTGGCCTGGAGTAGTGATCAGGATGGGTGACATTCTGGGAAGTTTCTCAGGGTGTGTGTGAGTGAGGACAAAGCACACTAGAAAGGAAATGTGTTGGCATGTGGGGAAAATTATTAGTCAGATGACCCGTTGAGGCACATGGGTGGGCCCCAACGTGGGGACCACATGTCTGCGGGGGAACTAGAGATACCTGGCAGGCCAAGACCTGATGGTCATGTTATGGCAGGGTGTTTGTGCGGTCACCAGGACCCATTTGTTGCATTTGGTATCAGAGGTGGTACTCAGCCTTAAGTGTGGTGCACTGCCTGGGTTGATATGTGGGGTCCATAATGACAACATTGTGCTCTAAAGGGGGGTGACTGTAACAACCCCCAAATGACAAAGGGTTAAATGACTAAATGATATGACTCATGTCAACAAGGTGAACCTTCCTTTTCGAAAGCCTGTCTGATTAGAACTCCACAGTTAAGCATGCTTGGCCTGGAGTAGTGATGAGGATGGGTGAACTTTTCAGAAGATTCTCAGGGTGTGTGTGAGTGAGGAAAAAGCACACTAAAAAGTACATGGGTTGTCTTGTGGGGATAGTCATTAGTCATATGACCCGTTTAGGCACGTGGGTGGGCCCCACAGTGGGGACCACATGTCTGCGGGGCAACTGGTGGTACCTGGCAGGCCAGGACCCAACGGCCAAGTTAAGGCAGGGTGGTTGTGCTATCACTGGGACCCAGTTTTTTCATTTGGTATCATAGGTGGTACCCATCCTTAAGTGTGGTGCACTACCTGGGTTGAGATATGGTGTCACGACCCGTCCTCGGGGCCCATGTCGTGACTACCCCAAGCCCGCCTTCTATAGGCCAGGGGCTGGCGACTAGCACCAAAGGCGTAAATCCCGATAACTGGGAAGGCATTACCTTTATAAAAGTAAAAAAAACACCACAGAGTACAAGCGGAAGTAAAACACTAAGTAAAACTGAAACAAGCTGTGCTGAAAGTAAAGGGGCCAGAAATACAATCCCAACTGTAAAGTACAAGGAAATAGATAAAACAGCTGTAAGGTGACAAGAAACTCCCGGATCGTCCACCAAGGATCCTACCTGAAGGGTAGGTACAGATAGCGCAGCTCCTGGATCATCCACCACGGATCCTACCTGAAGGGTAGGTACAGATAGCCTCCACAACGCTCTCGCCCGTCAACCTCCTCCAAGTGTCGTCTCGTCGTGAAGTCCACCACCGGATACTGTCTCGTCGTGAGGTCCACCTCCAGGTACCGTCCAGTCCTCGGACACTCGGCCTCTGTCTGCGCTGCCCGTCGTCTGCAACCAACACAACGAGGTGCAGGCATAGCTCGTGCAGAGGTGAGTATAACGATACTCAGTAGGGATCCCGAGACCCTCCAGGTCTCACTAAATTCTACAAGAATAACCACAAAGAAGATCTCAACAGATAACCTCTACTTAGGTATATGCGCATACATATACCCAAGTTATCAAGTAACCCATCTCAATCATAAAGAAACACAAAGATTATGAAATAAACGGATAACCACTACCCAGGTATATGCCCATACATATACCTAAGTTATCAAGTGACCCATCTCAATCATGAGGTAACCACAAAGGTCATAGACTCAGCTCAAACCAGGATTTTCATTATCGAAACCGTAACTGCTGAAGAGCCCCGTCTCTGTCGAGTACAGTGATCCTGTCATGACTCGGAGGTACTGCTCACTAACCTAAGACTACTGGGTTACTCCTCCTTCGAGTACCGCAGGTCAGCCACCCAAACACAGTAGTGCTTCCCACCGGGGTCTGCCACCCAAACACAGTAGTGCATCCCCCCTAATAGCCTGCAGAGGTACTCTCCGGTCGAGTACCGCGGGTCTGAACCCAAACATAGTAGTGCTCCATCCGCCATGGGTCTGCACCCAAACAAAGTAGTGCTCTGTCCACTGGGATAGTCAACTCACTCCAAGTCGAGTCGGTCAAGCATTCGTCAGGTCTCAGCCGGCTACACGGTCTCCGTACTCTATACGCTCGTCTCCGGGAGGGTCCTCTCCATGAGCTACTGGTCGATACTCCAAGTATCACAAAGTCCCATGAAGAAGTATCTCAAAGGACCGCCTCATCATAGGGGTCTCAACACAATAGACAACACGTCAATCGGATTCCCGGTCTGTGAGTTATTATCCTTTTCATCCTAGGGGCCCGGTTGGTTTCGTGTACGAACCAACCCGACCGTATATCAACTGTACCTTGAACTCTCATAGGGTATACTCTTAGGGATCGTTTCTCAACGTGATCACCAACTCCGCTGATGGTTCGTCAAACGGACATCCATTCTGAAAGTTATCAGCTTTTCCGTTCAAAGGCTCAGGTTGGATTTCGGGTACAATCCAACCCGGCCTTACTCCAACTGTGTCCAAACCTCAGGTGAAGTATGCCAAAAGAACCGTCTCATTAAGAGGAATCCAACAAAGTCGACGGAACGTCAATCAGATGTCTGGAGCTCAAGTTATAGTAGGTCGAAGATTTAATAATAATATTAAATATATTATTTTCTGAGCGCTTAGGGTACCCGATCCAAAAACACGAAAAATATATCCAATATTGGACTCATAAATTCCTTCTCGAAGTCAGGGTCGCACTCCCACTGATGGTTTGTGAAACCGAGGTCGCACGAAGAAGATACCGTCAAAATACAGTTTTCCCAATGAAAATAATAATAACATTATTATATTATTATTATTTTGATTTTAATTTAATACATTAAACTCTCACACCCAATTCCACACACCACCAAAAAAATAAACCCCCCCCCTTGTTTCAAATCCAATCACTCCCCCCTCTTTGATTACCCCTTTTATTTATTTCTTTTATTATTTATCAACTTAATATCTCATTCTCTCTCCAATCTACCACATTATTCATGTTCCCTTCTCCTCCAATTTTCACGCTGCCCTCACGTACTGGGAACGCTGCACCTCCACCTCGCACACGGCCTGCTTCCGGCCTGCCGCGCTGCTACGCCTCCAGTCCGCTGCACCTTCGTTCTAACCCCAACAATTATGACGATCGCAGATTCTTGATCTTCAGATCGCGATCTCCGCGTCCGTATGTTGCTCTCAATGAAACATCGAGTTTCCAGCGTGCTTAATTATTTTACTAAGAAGAACACGCGAAGAATGCGCAGACCATGAATAAGAAAGGAACTAAGTTTAAGTGTGGATCGATAGCCATGTTAGTTTGGCCATTGTTTTTGAGAATCAAGAACACGGGGGATTGGAAATTAACTATTTATCATGCTTCAAAAATCTCAAACTCAGGATAAACAAGGAGAAAATTAATTCAATCAATTGTTTATCGATCCGTGAATTAATTAATTTAATTCACGTTCATCATGAGAAATCAAACCGGGGTAAGGAATCCACAAAGATAAATCCTACAAATAAACGCTCAAGCTTGAGGGTATAAACCATATAAATGAGCAATATAAAATATTCCCCTACCTCGCAAAGACGTCGCATGTCGTCAAACCACGGAAGACGAACATCACTGTGGTCGGACGTCGCAGAAGAATGGTGTCGATTCTGTTGACGTCGGAGGAAGAGTCGTCTTCGGGACTTCACGTTCTTCGTCAGAGGAAGAACACCTCTCTTTCTAATCCTCCAGAGGTTTCCCATCGAAATATTTTCTATCACAAATATTACAAAAGACTTATCCCATTTAAATAAGTGTCATGCAACACAAAATAATTCAAATTGTGATGTACCAATTTAATTAATGAAACCATTAATTTAATTATGTTGACAAACTTAATTAGAGGATTATGGATAGATCTCATTAATAGGGGAATTGAGGAGTTAACAAATTAATTAAAAAGGGGGTTTAAGGGGGGGTTTAAGAGTGGTTATGGGGAGATGAAAGTTTGGGGCTCATGTGGACCCCACCTTCTAAATATCCACACAAGGGTAGATAGGTGGTTTTGGTCCCACCCTTAACTCCACTTTGTAGAATTTAACCACCTCAAATATAAATAAAATTGTACACACTAATTTTATTTATTTTAAACTAATTCCCCCAAAAATTAATTCTCAACCCGCTTAAAACACAACTGCGGTAAAGGTCCCCTTAAGCAATAACTGATGTTGCGAGTTCATTGGTGCCCTCAGATTTCAATTCCGAGTACCGGTTCAAAAGATAGGAAAACCCACACAAACGTTTACTAAACGTACCCAAAAAAAAGTTCGTAAAATTATTATCAGTCACCCTCGACCCGCGCCAGTCAAGGTCAGGCTCTGCCTAAGTGAAAAACACCCCAACGAATCCAATGGTACTCTTGGATTTTCAATCCGAGTCACCGTTTAAAAGATACGAATTTTACAATAAAATAATTGTCATTTAATTATTTTATTTGCGGCCAAAAACTAACTTTTTCGGGTGGCCCGCGTCGGCCAAAGTTAGTATCTGCATAAATAAACCATTCCCTCACGGGTTCAGCGGTTGTCTTAGATTTTTAATCCGAGCTACCGTTTGTGAGTTATAAGCATTTGAAAAATAAAATAATTTATTTAATTATTTTATTTACGGTTATGCCATTTTTAGAATTTCTCACAGGAGGCCCGCGCCGACTAAACTTAAGTTGCGCCTAGGGTAAACCCGCCATCCTGAGCACAACGGTGCCCTCATATTTCTGATCCAAGTAACTGTTTAAGATTTATTAAACTTTTTTAGTAAAACTGTCTATGCGCGTTAATTTATGATTAACAAAACTTCAGAAAAATATTCCAGGCACACCGGGCCTCGGAATCAGGTGCCGTCAGAAACTGCGTACTCGTAAAATTCCAAAGAAATTAAAAAAAACATTCCTTGAAATTTCTGGGTCTTTACATTACTCCCACCTCAGGGATTTACGTCCCCGTAAAGCTATAACACAAACTAGGGAAACAAAAGTGGTACTGACCACGCATCTGAGCCTTACAATCCTATGTTCTCTCCTAGAGGTTCTCGTGCTGCCAGTGAAAGCGCACCTGATGGATCGACGGTTCACGTAGGACCCGCTCCTGTCGATCCTAGATCTCCACTGGAACCTCCGTGCATGTCACCCTGTCATCGACGTCTAACTCCCTGAGGTCGATGATGTGTGAAGGATAATGCACGTATCTTTTCAGTCGAGGTACGTGGAAGATTTCATGCACCCGGTGCAACTGAGGTGGAAAGGTGAACCGGTAAACCACCTCTCCTACGCTGATGGGGACCTAGAAAGATCCATTGAACCTCAGAGATATCTCTCCACCTTGGCTAAATCTCCGTAAACCTCGTTGAGGTGAGATCTGTATAAGAACGTGGTCGCCATCCTCGAACTCTAGAGGTCTCCCTTTCCAGATTAGAACTAAAACTCAAACTCCTGCTGCCACGAGGGTAAGGCTGGCCGACCCAGGAATGATCGGCTACACCCTCCCATGCAGGAATTTATCCTGTGATGCCTGGGGTTTCCTTTTTGCCGACCAAGGAAAACCCATCCTGATGTTTGCATAATACCGTCAATTTGAGTATGAGAAGTGATTGCCAAATCCATACTCAAACTAACGTCGTAAGGCCTCGATGCTTCCACCAAGAGGTCCCAACCGAGACTCTCGCCTCAAGGGTTAGATCACAACGTCGGCGTAAGTGTGACTATCAAGTCTCCTCCCAAAGGTATCTCCAGACGTGAGGGTCAATTCAACAGCTTAACCGGAAACTCTAGGTCTGGTACTAGATTCATGGAAGGAAGGGATGATTCGTATCGATGTCTGTGGCTATGGCAGCTAGTAGAAGACAAAGTTCGTACTTCGAATCATCCTTAGAGCCCTTTCAATCGCACTCCTTGACCACATGCATCTACTCTTTTCCCCTGCCCTCCAGCTCCCTAGGCCTGGAAGGGACAACAAAGGCGGGTGGTTGTAACATGTTGAAATGTACACCACCTCATGTTTCTCTCCTAGCTCTATCTCCACGTCTAATGCTCTATAGATTTATCTCTCCTTAACATTTCCTCTTCTTGAAACATTCTCATGCCCAAGTCTCTAAGACTGGCACCAGCTCGCTGCGTTCCAACTTCTAACATTCTCTAGCTGTATTCGTTCAGCCAAATAACATTCAACCTCAATGTTCTCTCTAGCACCCTAACGTGAGTAGGAATGCATAGAGGAAAAATTGATGGCTCGAATCATATTCATCGAGTACCTGGAATGTTCGGTACGCCTTTATGAATTCTCAGCTACTGACACGTCGTTCTGCCGAAGCTGTATAAGCTCTAGAAAACTCCCAGCCACTTCCTCAAGCCAGTCCTCAGCCGCCTATGAGTCAGGTTCACCTCGGAACTTGAGGGTATCGGATGTTAGAACACGTGTAAGGCAGTAAGCTTACATGTGTCACCTACCGGTACCGCCGGTTGTAACTGCTGACCAACAGGTAGTGATGTATAGCTGGCACACTACCCGAAGGCACTATCTCAAGAATCGGTCTACATACTGAAGCCTCATCACTATGCAGACCATCCTCATGGTCATTCACTGGAAAACACTAGTGACCAATTCCACCATCCACTCTACTGATGTCTCAGCTAGGCGGAAAACTATAGCAATCACCTCCAGCCAGTGCTCTGCTGTCTGGGAATCTGCCTTGCCTCGTATCCTTGGAGGCCGCTGCTGCTGGAACTCGTACAATGCGCTCTACCAGCGTGCACAGTTCGCTAGTTTATCTGGTGGCATCTGCTGCCCAACAGGTGGCGGTGCTGCTAGTACACCACCCGAGGGTGCCAACATAGTAAAAAGTGCCCCGCACCGGAGCCTCGTCGCTCGGTGGGCCGTCATCGTGTACTATCTCAGAAATCCAACTAACTGTCTGCATGGAGACATCCTGAACAAATACGACCTGGTCAAACGATTTATACCTGGTGAGCTAACCTAGTTTGAGCTGACTTTAAAACTCTTGGAAACACACACACAATCAGTGTTTTCATGCACAAAGTCGGAAATCAGTAGTCAGGGTCCTGGTGTACGGATACGTCGGCCGCCGCACCAACACTGGACTCCCTGAACTGAAAACCACACTCGGTACCCTTAACACTATTGCTTCACAAAAAGGGAATTTCAGAGTTATAAGTTCTGCGGTAGAACCGACTCCTCTAATACCAATTTGTCACGACCTGTCCTCGGGGCCCGTACCGTGACTACCCCAAGCCCGCCTTCCATAGGCCATGGGCTGTCAACTAGCACCAAAGGTGTAAATCCCGAAAACTAGGAAGACATTGCCTTTATAAAAGTAAACAAAACACCACAGAGTACAAGCGGAAGTAAAACACTACGTAAAACTGAAACAAGCTATGCTGAAAGTAAAGGGGCCGGAAATACAATCCCAACTGTAAAGTACAAGGAAAAAGATAAAACAGCCAGAATTTGACAAGCATCTCCTGGATTGTCCACCAAGTATCCTACATGAAGGGTAGGTACAGATAGCGCAGCTCCTGGATCATCCACCACGGATCCTGCCTGAAGGGTAGGTACAGATAGCCTCCACAACGCTCTCGCTCGTCAACCTCCTCCGAGTGTCGTCTCATCGTTAAGTCCACCACTGGATACTGTCTCGTCGTGAGTTCTACCTCCGGGTACCGTCCAGTCCTCGAACACTTAGCCTCTGTGTGCGCTACCCATCGTCTGTAATAAACACAACGAGGTGCGGGCATATCCCATGCAGGGGTGAGTATAACGATACTCAGTAGGGACCCCGAGACCCTCGAGGTCTCACTAAATCCAACAAGGATAACCACAAAGAAGATCTCAACAGATAACCTATACTTAGGTATATGCCCATACATATACCCAAGTTATCATGTAACCCATCTCAATCATGAGGAAACACAAAGATTATGAAATCAACGGATAACCACTACCCAGGTATATGCCCATACATATACCTAAGTTATCAAGTGACCCATCTCAATCATGAGGTAAACACAAAAGTCATAGACTCATCTCAAACCAAGATTTTCATTATCGAAACCGTAACTCCTAAAGAACCCCATCTCTTTCGAGTACAGTGATCCTGTCACGACTCTGAGTTACTGCTCACTAACCTAAGACTGCTGAGGTACTCCTCTTGTCGAGTACCGCGGGTCAGCCACCCAAACACAGTAGTGCTTCCGCTGGGGTCTGCCACCCAAACACAGTAGCGCATCCCCCCTAATAGCCTGTAGAGGTACTCTCCGGTTGAGTACCACAGGTCTGCACCCAAACACAGTAGTGCTCCGTCCTCCATGGGTCTGCACCCAAACAAAGTAGTTCTCCATCCACTGGGCTAGTCGACTCACTTCAAGTCGAGTCGGTCAAGCAGTCGCCAGGTCTCAGCCGGCTACACGGTCTCCGTACTCCGTACGCTCATCTCCGGAAGTGTACGCTCCATGAGCTATTGGTCGATACTCCAAATATCAAAAATTCCCACGAAGAAGTATCTCAAAGGACCGTCTTGTCATAGGGGTCTCAACACAACAGACGGCGCGTTAATCGGACGCCCGATCTGTGAGTTATTAGCCTTTTCATCCTAGGGGCCCGGTTGGTTTCGTGTACGAACCAAGCCGACCATATCTCAACTGTACCCCAAAATCTTAATGGTTATACTCTTAGGGACCTTTTCTCAACGTGATCACCAACGCCGCTGACGGTTCGTCAAACGGACGTCCGGTCTGAAAGTTATCATCTTTTCCGTTCCAGGGACCCGGTTGGATTTCGGGTACAATCCAACCCGACCTTACTCCCACTGCGTCCAAACCTCAGGTGAAGTATTCCAAAAAACCGTCTCATCAAGAGGAATTCAACAAAGTCGATGGCACATCAATCGGACGTCCGGATCTCAAGTTATAGCAGGTCGAAGATTTAATAATAATATTAAATCTATTATTTTCCGAGCGCTTCGGGTACTCGATCCAAAAACCCGAAAAAGATATCCAATATTGGACTCATAAATTCTGTCTCGAAGTCAGGGTCGCACTGCCACTGAAGGTTCGTGAAATCGAGGTCGCACGAAGAAGATACCGTCAAAATACGGTTTTCCCAATGAAAATAATAATAACATTATTATATTATTATTATTTTGAATTTAATTTAATACTTTAAACTCTCACACCCAATTCCATGCACCACCAAAAAAAATAAATCCCCCCCCCTTGTTTCCAAGCCAATCACGCCCCCTCTTTGATTACCCCTTTTATTTAGTTCTTTTATTATTTATCAACTTAATATCTCATTCTCTCTACAATCTACCACATTATTGCCTTCCCAGTTATCGGGATTTACGCCTTTGGTGCTAGTCGACAGCCCCTGGCCTATGGAAGACGGGCTTGGGGTAGTCACGGTACAGGCCCCGAGGACGGGTCGTGACATGTGGGGCCCATAACAAGGACCTTGTGCTCTAAAGGGGGTGATTGTAACACCCCAAAATGATAAAGGGTTAAATGACTAAATGATATGACTCACGTCAACAAGGTGCACACTACAAAGGACATGTGTTGGAGTGTGGGGACATTCATTAGTCATATGACCCGTTCAGGCATGTGGGTGGACCCCACGGTGGGGACCACATGTCTGCGGGGAAACTAGTGGTACCTGGCGGGCCATGACCCAATGGACAAGTTAAGGAGGGGTGGTTGTGCTGTCACTGGGACCCAGTTGTTACATTTGGTATCAGAGGTGGTACCCAGCCTTAAGTGTGGTGCACTGCCTGGGTTGAGATGTGGGGCCCACAATTAGGATGTTGTGATCTAAAGGGGTGGTGATTGTAACACCCCCAAATGATAAAGGGTTAAATGACTAAATTATATGACTCGTGTCAACAATGTGCACCTTCCTTTTTAGGAGCCTGTCTTATTAGAACTCCACAGTTAAGCATTCTTGGCCCGGAATAGTGATCAGGATGGGTGACCTTTTGGGAAGTTTCCCAGGGTGTGTGTGAGTGAGGACAAAGCACACTGGAAAGGACATGTGTTGGCCTGTGGGGACAGTAATTAGTCAGATAACCCATTCAGGGGGGGTCATTGTAAAACCCCCAAATTATAAAAGGTTAAATGACTAAATGATATGACTCATGTCAACAAGGTGCACACTGGAAAGGACATGTGTTGGCCTGTGGGGATAGTCATTAGTCAGATGACCCGTTCAGTCATGTGGGTGGTCCCCATGGTGGGGACCACGTGTCTTCGGGGCAACTGGTGGTACCTGGCGGGCCAAGACCTGATGGCCATGTTAAGGTAGGGTGGTTGTGTTCTCACCAGGACTGATTTGTTGCATTTGGTATCAGAGGTGGTACCTATTTTTTGGTCAGGATGGGTGACCTTTTGGGAATTTTTGCAGTGTGTGTGTGAGTGAGGACAAAGCACATTGGAAATGACATTTGTTGGAATGTAGGGATAGTCATTAGTCAGATGACTGGATCAGGGGGTGATTTTAACACCCCCAAATGATAAAGGGTTAAATGACTAAATGATATGACTCATGTCAACAAGGTGCACACTGGAAAGGATATGTGTTGGCTTGTGGGGATAGTCATTAGTCAGATGACCCGTTCAGGCAGGTGGGTGGGGACCACGTGTCCGCGGGGCAACTGGTGGTACCTGGCGGGCCAGGACCCGACAGCCATGTTAAGGCAGGGTGGTTGTGTTGTCACCAGGACCGAGTTGTTGCATTTGGTATCATAGGTGGTACCTAGTTGTTGATCAGGATGGGTGACCTTTGGGGAAGTTTCCCAGGGTGTGCGTGAGTGAGGAAAAAGCACACTAGAAAGGACATGTGTTGGCCTGTGGGGATAGTCATTAGTCAAATGACCCATTCAGGGGGGTGATTGTAACACCCCCAAATGATAAAGTGTTAAATGACTAAATGATATGACTCATGTCAACAAGGTGCACACTGGAAAGGACTTGTGTTGGCCTGTGGGGATAGTCATTAGTTATATGACCTGTTCAGGCACATGGGTGGGCCCCACAGTGGGGACCATGTGTCTACGGAGCAATAGGTGGTACCTGTCAGGCCAGGACCCGATGGCTATGTTAAGGTAGGGTGGTTGTGCTGTCACTAGGACCGAGTTGTTGCATTTTGTAGAGACCCGAAGCTTGACGTACATTGACATTACATTACTTTTTCGGAATACTTAATACATAACAAAAATAGACACACAAGGACCTTAATAGTTTAGTGTCTTTGGAAACTCTGAATAAAATATTCTAATCGTGGTGAAAGATCTTCAACATCTCCCATAAAGTTCTTCCCTTTTTTTCTTACCTAATACCTTTCTTTATATCCTGGGGAAAAGAAAACATAAAAAGGGTGAGCTTAAATTCTCAGTAAGGGTAAGAATGGATAAAATAAAACATACTATATACATTTGAACTTAAAAACATGAACATAATGTTTAAACATCAAAAGCTTGAGCAATGACATAAAACATGGAAGTACGTAAGGCATAGATCATAAAGAAACATTAAGAATGATAAAATAGCATGGGAATAAAACATGTAATTTTGGCATCCACTAAGCACATGTAATGATTTCTATTGTAGCCAAGGCATTTCTGCCAAGACCATCTTAGTGGGAAAAGTCCGTTTCTGAATCGAGTTCACTCCTCGTTTCAGTCCTCTAACACTGAACCAGATTAACTTACCATTCCAGCCATGTCTATCTCATGAGATATAAAGTCTTTACACAATGCATTGGAGGGAGATATAGGTCCCACCCATCTCATAATGAAGTCATTCTTACTTATGCCACAAAATAAACAAAAAAAATTCATCATAACCCAAAGAATAAAATGGGTTTCATAAACATCATCCCATCGTCACATAATCCATAAAAAAGAAATGGATATCATTTCATAATAAGAAAAGTGAAGCCATTTAAATCATATAGACATTATACTTGAAACATACACATATGACATAATTTCATTTTAGATGGAAAATGGTTTTGATAAAACACTTGAAATGAATTATTGAGGAAAATATCCTTTTTTACTTCAAAAACATTTTCCTTTCTTAACATGTCTTACAATTTTAAACTAAAAGAAGTTGATTAAAAATAAACATGAAAACTCATAAAGGAAGCTTCTTGGAAATAATGTTTTAAAAATCCATTCATGCCGTATAAGTTAAAAAAACATTCTTCCCGTACTTTTGTCGGAAAAGTCAAAAAGTACCTCATACGAAAAACGACAAAAGATTCCTTTTATATCTTTTACTAAAAACTCACCAAAGGGTAAAATTGGATTTAAAAAATTGTAGGTTGATGGAAATAATATTAAATATTGAGGAAACATGGATGTGGATGATAAAATACACCCCAGTAAATACCAAAGTATAAACAATCTCGGATAAAATGAGATTGTGATATTTTCCCTTACCCTAGGTCTGATTTGCTTCGTAAGTGTCCGAACCTCCTGTATAATGATTTAAATAATGTCCTTGAATTATTCAAGAATCATACTCATTGTTATGATATCATATATGGTTCACTTATGACTTTATATTACCCTTTATTTTGTAAATTCCATGTTAAAGAGCGTTTTGGGTAAAATCGTTTCATTTGTTGTCCATGTTTTGACTTGTAATTATTCATATGATTACTTAGATCATGATTACTTAATTCCAGAATATAAAACATGATTTATATATACTATATATTCAGAATATAAATATATATAATATATCACTAAATGGAATGAAAAAAACCGTTCATGGAGACGGTAGGCCGTACGTACGCATGAATGCTGTTTTCGTTTCCTTATTGAGTTGAATGGAATTAAGTTGATGAAATACATATATATACACATAAATCCAGTATCATTATTATGTCATATATTTCATTATTACTTATTATATATACTTTATAATCATTCATGAATGGTTAACGTGGAGAATGAATCTCATCGCGTCGTGGAGACGGTAGTCCGTACGTACGCACGAGCGATGATATCATTCCCAAGATCATGGAATTGTATTAAAGTGTATGTATAATATTAAAGAATCAATATAAATTTACAATAATCATATATATTCATTACTTTCACCATTATACCCATCCATGTAAGGTGGTGGTGGAAAATAGATTACACCACGGCGTGGAGACGGTATTCTGTACGTACGCACGCGCGGTGATTTCATTTTCCGTTGGATGGATAGATGGTGAAATATGGTTGTTTAATACTTATAATAACATATCAGTATATTATTGATACTTATGTTATTACCTCATAATGAAACAACTAAAAAAAAGAAGAAGTGGAAGAAGAAATAAAGTTGAAAGAATAGGTAATGGACATTACCTCTTCTTTGAAGCGCCTCTTTGAGACCTCCTCTTAGGGCACTAAAATTGGTCTATGAAGAAGACCAGGGCCTCTAGGTTGTTTCTAGGGAAGTGGAGAAGATAATTTGGCAGGGTTTGGCCGAGCTTGAAGGCTCAAAGTGGTGTGAGGAAGATAGAGAGGGGGTTCCCTTTTATAAGGGAGGAGAGGGGCACCTTTGGAATAACTAAAAATATTATTTTATTATAAAGTCAAATTCGGTTTTTAATAGCTCCAAATTGATATATTTAGAAGATAAGGTGGGGATGGGTCGAAATCCTCTCATACAATAGAATTTAGAGAAGTTTAGTTCATTATATTAACCTTATCTTTTAGTTTTAATTCTTAGTTAATTATATTGACATTTACCATGTCACTTTGTATTTTTATATTATATAGTTAATAAACTTACCATATACATCCAAGAGACCCCCAAGTGGTCCATAAATGATACAAATATCATGATATAAGTGTCTTAGACGAACCTTAGATTTTTAAAAATATAATAACAATTAATAATATAATATTTGTTTTAAAAACTATTTTATGTCAATTTTGACACTATTTGGTAATTGATTTTTTTGAAAATTATAACAGAATGATTAGTTCGAAAAAAAAATACATTAAATCAATAATAACATGTCATATTAACATATAAAATTATTGGAATTCATAAAAAGTCTCAAATTACATTTATTTGGGTATTTATAACATCAATTATGTCAACATTTCATTAATAGGATAATTACTGCATCATCATTGTATCATAAATAAATTAAATTATTTTAAGTCTAAAAATTAAAAATAAAATACCATTATGTTGGAAATATTTTTAGATTTATAATTAATATTTATAGTCGAATTTATTTTATGTATAACCATATATTAAAAATGATTTAGTTATTAAGCTTAGATTTTAACTATTTTAACCCTTCTTTAAATAAATTGATAATAAATGTCCTAATCTAATCCAAGTGGGCCTAAATGGTCATATATTATTCATAAGGTTGTTTTTGGTCGAATTACACTTATCCAATAGAATTAGAACATGTTTTAGGTTAATAATAATAACACTTTTACCCTTAATTACCCTATTTACTTTTAACCATGGTAAAAAAAGTAAAAAGTTACTATTCACCAAAAATTATTTTCATCTCATTGAACCACATTTTACTACTTGATATTAACCTTGTCTCTCGGATTTTTTAAATTCCATTCATAGAAGTGGTAAAATTAAGTTTTATGAAAAATTCAGTTTTTTTAACTACCACTTAGTGGTTTCATTATTCATCAAAAATTGAAGTTTTTCTGAATAATGCAAAAATTTCACCCTAAGCTAATTTCGATATTCCAAATCCAAAAATGAAGTCCATTTTAAAAGGTAAAATTTCTAAAATTTCAAAAAGTGGGCATTACTATTCATAATAGCTAGTTCATAATAATATTATAATAATATCTTGTTTAGTGAAACTCGGTATTGTGTACTACACACGCTATCGAGGAAAGTCGCGATTGTGTGTAATGCAAGGCAAGTCAAGGATGCGTGTTGTGAAATATCCTTTTGGTGTAGCGTACAACACAATACATCAATAAAATTTAAAAAAAAAATTTCATAAAATCTCGGGGTGTTACATTCTACCCCCCTTAAAATGAATTTCGCCCTCGAAATTCGTCGGGGTTATAAATGGTTTAATACTCGAAAGTTTCTTTAATAGAAACCCACATCATAAAAAGGAATACCAAAACATGGTTTTAAAAACTAAAGTATGAAACATAACGGTTACCCAAATTAACTAATAATTGGGTTTCTACATATGAGAACATAGGTGAAAATATGTATATGGAAGAGAAATCTAACCATCATGTTCTGATGGAGAGTGGTAGAGAACATGGCTATGGAAAATCCAGCAATCACAAAGCCATAAATTTGTGAATATCTAAGGTACCATCTGATTCATCAGATATAAGAGCACTAGGACAACATTTTTGGTTTTCAAGATCATTTCCTTAAAGTTGATGAAATTGGAATTAGAAGAAATACTTTCGTGATTTTGGTATAGTCTCACTGTTGGTCATTCTTTGGACAATTCCCACTTCATCTCTTAAATAAATGAAGGTGAATTTTTCGTTCTTGATGTGTTAGCAGATCATGTGATAGAATGATGGGTCATTCCATCTGTCTAAAACAAAAGGTTAGAAAAGTTATAAAAAAATACATAATTCCATCTATAGTGAGATTAATCATATATGGTTCCTAAAATGGACTTATAATTCATATATCATACTTCTTAATATAATAAAACTCGTTTCTACTAAACAAGGACTTCTTGTAGGCCAGTGGTATGCGATAAAGGCCAGTCGCACTTCGGTTGTGGGTTCGATTCCCACAGCCTTGTCCGATGCGATAGGCTGTCGCCCATCCTGCAGGTTGTCCTTTTTCTAAAACTAAATTACTATAACAACCCATAAATAATATCGAAAAAAGTTCTATCCTTAAACAATACTAACTTACATCCAACATAATACATTCCAATCTTTAGGCTTATCTAAAATGCTTTGGTCCAAGCTCATAGTATAATGAAAATGATTACTTGAAATGTCACATAACAATCATGTGAATGCCATCATTTATCCCCCATAAATCATAAGATATATCTTGTTGGTCAAATTACAAACATGTGAATACTTTAATCGTGTATTCTCTTGAAGAATGAATACCCATTGAACATTAGTGAAAACATGAATGCAGTTAAAAGTTAACACTTTCCACATACCAAAATCCTCAAAATTCTATATACTCAAAACATGATATCACTTAGTCCTTATATCAATCATGAGCTCATGAATACAATCAAAAATCTCATTATCTTCTTATCCCTTCATTATGCGCATATTATGTGCTTTCCAAAATATTTTAATCACTTTTCATGGTTACCGGTACCATAAAATTATTGAAGACCACAATTGACCAATACATAAATACTCTAATATTCCACGATACTATATACAACATTATTTTGGAATCCCATTACATAAACACTTAATCATTCCAACACATCATTTTCATATTCAACATCGCCAATAGTGATCACACGTGACTTCCCTTTTTCCTTTTCCTTAAGTGGTTTCTCATGTCGATCATCACTAACCCTTGGATTAGGGAATTTATTAGCATAATGCCCCATTTCCTTGCACTTGAATCATTGAATTGTTGGTGGTGCGTTCTTTGCAGTCTTTTCTTTATTCACATCATTAGAAACCCTTTTTCAATTACTTCGACACTCAGCTGCTCAATGACCTTCTTTTCCACACTTAAAACATTTTCTAGTCCCTTTAAGACAATCTCCACCATGCTTCTTTCCACACTTTGAGCATAAAGAAACATTCATCTTCTTTTCACCATTATTCTGAGATTTCTCCTTGAACTCCATCTTTCGTTTCTTGTCAAAACTATGAGATGGATAAGTAAAAGAAACTTCCATTTCTACCTTGATAGCACAACGCACAATTTCTTCATAGCTACTGAAGTCTCTTATAGCTAATTCCCTTCGAAGATTTGGTTTTAAGCCACTGAATAATCGATCAACTTTACTTTCAGGTTGGATGATAAATCCAGATTCATACCTTGCAAGCCTTGTAAAATTCGTTTCGTATATACCAACAGATTCATCATCCTTTTGCTTTAGTTCAAGAAACTCCTTCTCCATCTTTGTTCGAAGAATACGAGGGAAGTACTTATTGAAAAATTAGTTCTTGAAATCATCACATTCCATGGACTCAATTTCATCTCTTGGCCTCGTATTCTTGATAAGATTCCACCATTGATCAGCTTCACCTTCCAAACGATATACTGCTAAGATGACTTTATCATGTTCAGAACATTGAAGAACTAAAAATATCTTTTTAGTGGTACTGATCCATTGTTCAGTAACAAGTGGATCAGAATACCCACTGAAAGAAGGTGGACGTTGCCTCATGAAGGACTCAATAGAATATTGTTCCTTTCTCTGCTCATTTGGATGTCCAGAATGATTCATAGCTTGTGTAAGTATAACAATAAGATTTTGCACTCCATATCCCATAACATTTGTTTGTTCAGTAGGACAATCATTGCATTTTCCATTGCATTGATCAACATGGTTCCTTCGGGTTCCAGCCATCGTCTAAAACCCAAAAAGAATAGTGTGAGAGGCAAAAATCATGCTAGGTAAAACAACATAATAAATGGCGAGTACCTTCAATATCTAACATCTTAGTTTTAATTCTAAGATCGTTAGCACAATTTTAGGACTATAACCTATACTTATACTTAACCTTAGGGACATACCTTGACATACCTTAGAAATATCTATAGGGATCTCACTAAAGTTCTCTCATCCTAGTTTCCAAAGGTTGACTAAAACTTTCCTCTGATACCAACTGTAGAGACCCGAATCATTACGTACATGGACATTACATTACTTTTCCGGAATACTTAATACATAACAAAAATAGACACACAAGGACTGTAATAGTTTAGTGTCTTTGGAAACTCGGAATAAAATCTTCTAATCGTGGTGAAAGATCTTAAACATCTCCCATAAAGATCTTCCCTTTTTTTTCTTACCTAAAACCTTTCTTTATATCCTGGGGAAAAGAAAACATAAAAAGGGTGAGCTCAAATGCTCAGTAAGGGTAAGCATTGATAAAATAAAACATACTATATACATTTGAACTTAAAAACATGAACATAATGTTTAAACATCAAAAGCTTGAGCAATGACATAAAACATGGAAGTACGTAAGGCATAGATCATAAAGAAACATTAAGAATGATAAAATAGCATGGGAATAAAACATGTAATTGTGGAATCCACTAAGCACATGTAATGATTTCTACTGTAGCCAAGGCATTGCTGCCAAGACCATCTTAGTGGACAAAGTCCCTTTCTGAATCGAGTTCACTCATCGTTTCAGTCCTGTAACACTGAACTAGATTAACTTACCCATCCAGCCATGTCTATCTCATGAGATATAAAATCTTTACCCAATTCATTAGAGGTAGATATAGGTCCCACCCATCTCATAATGAAATCATTCTTGCTTGTGCCACAAAATAAACATAAAACATTCATCATAACCCAAAGAATAAAATGGGTTTCATAAACATCATCCCATCATCACATAATCCATATAAAAGAAATGGATATCATTTCATAATAAGAAAAGTGAAACCATGTAAATCATAGAGACATTATACTTGAAACATACACATATGAAATAATTTCATTTTAGATGGAAAATGGTTTTGATAAAACACTTGAAATGAATTCTTGAGGAAAATATCCTTTTTACTTCAAAAACATTTTCCTTTCTTAACTTGTCATACAATTTTAAACTAAAAGAAGTTGATTAAAAATAAACATGAAAACTCGTAAAGGAAGATTCTTGGAAATAATCTTTTAAAAATCCATTCATGTCGTATAAGTTAAAAAAACATTCTTCCCGTACTTTTGTCGGAAAAGTCAAAAAGTACCTCGTACGAAAAACCACAAAAGATTCCTTTTATATATTTTAATAAAAACTCACCGAAGGGTATAATTGGATTTAAACAATTTTAGGTGGATGGAAATAATATTACATATTGAGGAAACATGTATGTGGACGATAAAATACACCCCAGTAAATACCAAAGTATAAACAATCTCGGATAAAATGAGATTGTGATATTTTCCCTTACCATAGGTCCGATTTGCTTCGTAAGTGTCTGAACCTCATGTATAATGATTTAAATAATGTCATTGAATTATTCCAGAATCATACTCATTGTTATGATATCATATATTGTTCACTTATGACATTATATTACCCGTTCTTTTGTAAATTCTATGTTAAAGAGCGTTTTGGGTAAAATCGTTTCATTTGTCGTCCATGTTTTGACTTGTAATTATTCATATGATTACTTAGATCATTATTACTTAATTCCAGAATATAAAACATGATTTATATATACTATATATTCAGAATATACATATATATAATAGATCAGTAAATGGAAATAAATAAACCGTTCATGGAGACGGTACGTCGTACGTACGCATGAACGCTGTTTTCGTTTCCTTATTGAGTTGAATGGAATTAAGTAGATGAAATACATATATATACACATAAATCCAGTATCATTATTATGTCATATATTTCATTATTACTTATTATATATACTTTATAATCATTCATGAATGGTTAACATGGAGAATGAATCTCATCGCGTCGTGGAGACGGTAGTCCGTACGTACGCACGAGCGATGATATCATTTCCAAGATCATGGAATTGTATTTAAGTGTATGTATAATATTATAGAATCAATATAAATTTACAATAATCATATATATTCATTACTTTCACCATTATACCCATCCATGTAAGGTGGTGGTGGAAAATAGATTACACCACGGCGTGGAGACGGTATTCTGTACGTACGCACGCGCGGTGATTTCATTTTTTGTTGGATGGATAGATGGTGAAATATGGTTGTTTAATACTTATAATAACATATAATTATATTATTGATACTGATTTTATTACCTCATAATGAAACAACTAAAAAAAAGAAGAAGTGGAAGTAGAAATAAAGTTGAAAGAATCGGTAATGGACATTTCCTCTTCTTTGAAGCGCCTCTTTGAGACCTCCTCTTAGGGCACTAAATTTGGTCTGTGAAGAAGACCAGGGCCTCTAGGTTGTTTCTAGGGAAGTGGAGAATAGAATTTGGCAGGGTTTGGCTGAGCTTTAAGGCTCAAAGTGGTGTGAGGAAGAGAGGGAGGAGGTTCCCTTTTATAAGGGAGGAGAGGGGCACCTTTGAAATAACTAAAAATATTATTTTATTATAAAGTCAAATTCGGTTTTTAATAGCTCCAAATTGATATATTTAGAATCTAAGGTGGGGATGGGTCTAAATCCTCTCATCCAATAGAATTTAGAGAAGTTTAGGTCATTATATTAACCTTATCGTTTAGTTTTAATTCTTAGTTAATTAGATTGACATTTACCATGTCACTTTGTATTTTTATATTATATAGTTAATAAAATTACCATATACATCCAAGAGACCCCCAAGTGGTCCATAAATGATACAAATATCATGATATAAGTATCTTGGCCGAACCTTAGATTTTTAAGAATATAATAACAATTAATAATATAATATTTGTTTTAAAAACTATTTTACGTCAATTTTGACAGTATTTGGTACTTGATTTTTGTGAAATTTATAACAGAACGATTAGTTCGAAAAAAATAAATTAAATCAATAATAACATGTCATATTAACATAGAAAATTATTGTAATTCATAAAAAGTCTCAAATTACATTTATTTGGGTATTTATAACATCAATTATGTCAATATTTCATTAATAGGATAATTACTGCATCATCATTGTATCATAAATAAATTAAATTATTTTAAGTCTAGAAATTACAAATAAAATACCACTATGTTTGAAATATTTTTATCTTTCTAATGAATATTTATAGTCTAATTTATTTTATGTATAACCCTATATTAAAAATGATTTAGTTATTAAGCTTAGATTTTAACTATTTTAACCCTTCTTTAAATAAATTGATAATAAATGTCCTAATCTAATCCAAGTGGGCCAAAATGGTCATATTTTATTAATAATGTTGTTTTTGGTCGAATTACACTTATCCAATAGAATTAGGACATGTTTTAGGGTAATAATAATAACACTTTTACCCTTAATTACCCTATTTACTTTTAACCGTGGTAAAAAAAGTAAAAAGTTACTATTCACCAAAAAATATTTTCATCTCATTGAACCACATTTTACTACTTTATATTAACCGTGTCTCTCGGATTTTTGAAATTCCATTCATAGAAGCGGTAAAATTAAGTTTTATGAAAAATTCAGTTTTTTTAACTACCACTTAGTGGTTTCACTATTCATCAAAAATTGAAGTTTTTCTGAATAATGCCAAAATTTCACCCTAAGCTAATTTCGATATTCCAAATCCAACAATGAAGTCCATTTTAAAAGGTAAAATTTATAAAATTTCAAAAAGTTGGTATTACTATTCATAACAGCTAGGTCATAATAATATTATAATAATATCTCGTTCAGTGAAACTCGGTATTGTGTACTACACACGCTATTGAGGATGGTCGCGATTGTGTGTAATGCAAGGCAAGTCAAGGATGGGTGTTGTGAAATATCCTTTTGGTGTAGCGTACAACACAATACATCAATAAAATTTAAAAAAAATATTTTTCATAAAATATCGGGGTGTTACATTCTACCCCCCTTAAAATGAATTTCACCCTCGAAATTCGTCGGGGTTATAAATGGTTTAATACTCGAAAGTTTCTTTAATAGAAACCCACATCATAAAAAGGAATACCAAAACATGGTTTTAAAAACTGAAGTATGAAACGTAACGGTTACCCAAATTAACTAATCACTAGGTTTCTACATATGAGAACATAGGTGAAAATATGGATATGGAAGAGAAATCTAACTGTCATGTTCTGATGGAGAGTGGTAGAGAACATGGCTATGGAAAATCCAGCAATCAAAAAGCCATAAATTTTTGAAGAACTAAGGTACCATCTGATTCATCAGATATAAGAGCACTAGGACAACATTTTTGGTTTTCAAGATCATTTCCCTAAAGTTGATGAAATTGGAATTAGAAGAAATACTTTCGTGATTTTGGTATAGTCTCACTGTTGGTCGTTCTTTGGACAATTTCCACTTCATCTCTTAAAGAAATGAAGTTGAATTTGTCATTCGTGATGTTTTAGCAGATCATGTGATAGAATGATGGTTCATTCCATCTATCTAAAACAAAAGGTTAGAAAAGTTATAAAAAAATACATAATTCCATCTATAGTGAGATTAATCATATATGGTTCCTAAAATGGACATATACTTCATATATCATACTTCTTAATATAATAAAACTAGTTTCTACTAAACAAGGACTTCTTGTAGGCCAGTGGTATGCGGTAAAGGCCAGTCGCACTTCGGTTGTGGGTTCGATTCCCACAGCCTTGTCCGACGCGATGGGTTGTCGCCCATCCTGCAGGTTATCCTTTTTCTAAAACTACATTACTATAACAACCCATCAATAATATCGAAAAAAGTTCTATCCTTAAACAATACTAACTTACGTGCAACATAATACATTCCAATATTTAGGCTTATCTAAAATACTTCGGTCCAAGCTCATAGTATAATGACAATGATTACTTGAAATGTCACATAACAATCACATGAATGCCATCATTTATCCCCCATAAATCATAAGATATATCTTGTTGGTCAAATTACAAACATGTGAATACTTTAATCATGTATTCTCTTGATGAATGAATACCCATTGAACATTAGTGAAAACATGAATGCAGTTAAAAGTTAACACTTTCCACATACCAAAATCCTCAAAATTCTATATACTCAAAACATGATATCACTTAGTCCTTATATCAATCATGAGCTCATGAATACAATAAAACATCTCATTATCTTCTTATCCCTTCATTATGCACATATTATGTGCTTTACAAAAAATTTTAATCACTTTTTATGGTTACCGGTACCATAAAATTATTGAAAACCACAATTGACCAATACATAAATACTCTAATATTCCACGATACTATATACAACATTATTTTGGAATCCCATTACATAAACACTTAGTCATTCCAACACATCGTTGTCATATTCAACATCGCCAATAGTGATCACATGTGACTTCCCTTTGTCCTATGCCTTAAGTGGTTGCTCATGTCGATCATCACTAACCCTTGGATTCGGGAATTTATTAGCATAATGCCTCATTTCCTTGCACTTGAAGCATTGAAGTGTTGGTGGTGCGTTCTCTGTAGTCTTTTCTATATTCACATCATTAGAAACCCTTTGTCCATTACTTCGACACTCAGATGCTCGATGACCTTCTTTTCCACACTTAAAACATTTTTTAGTCCCTTTAAGACAATCTCCAACATGCTTCTTTCCACACTTTGAGCATAAGGAAACATTCATCTTCTTTTCACCATTATTATGAGATTTCTCCTTGAACTCCATCTTTCGTTTCTTGTCAAAACTATGAGATGGATAAGTAAAACCAACTTCCATTTCTACCTTGATAGCACAACGCACAATTTCTTCATAGCTACTAAAGTCTCTTATAGCTAATTCCCTTCGAAGATTTGGTTTTAAGCCACTGAAGAATCGATCAACTTTACTTTCAGGTTGGATGATAAATCCAGATGCCTACCTTGCAAGCCTTGTAAAATTCGCTTCATATATACCAACAGATTCATCATCCTTTTGCTTTAGTTCAAGAAACTCCTTTTCCGTCTTTGCTCGAAGAATACGAGGGAAGTACTTATTGAAAATTAAGTTCTTGAAATCATCACATTTTGTGGACTTAATTTCATCTCTTGGCCTCGTATTCTTGATAAGATTCCACCATTGATCAGCTTCACCTTCAAAACGATATACTATTAAGATGACTTTATAATGTTCAGAACATTGAAGAACTGAAAATATCTTTTCAGTGGTACTGATCCATTGTTCAGCAACAAGTGGATCAGAAGACCCAATGAAAGAAGGTGGACGTTGCCTCATGAAGGACTCAATAGAATATTGTTCCTTTCTCTGCTCATTTGGAAGTCCAGAATGATTCATAGCTTGTGTAAGTATAGCAATACGATTTTGCACTCCATATCCCATAACATTGGTTTGTTCAGGAGGACAATCATTGCATTTTCCATTGCATTGATCAACACGGTTCCTTCGGGTTCCAGCCATAGTCTAAAACCCAAAAAGAATAGTGTGAGAGGCAAAAATCATGCTAGGGAAAACAACATAATAAAGGGCGAGTACCTTCAATATCTAACATCTTAGGTTTAATTCTAAGATCGTTAGCGCAATTCTAGGACTATAACCTATACTTATACTTAACCTTAGGGACATCCCTAGACATACCTTAGAAATATCTCTAGGGATCTCACTAAAGTTATCTCATCCTAATTTCCAAAGGTTGACTAAACCTTTCCTCTGATACCAACTGTAGAGACCCGAAGCATTACGTACATGGACATTACATTACTTTTGCGGAATACTTAATACATAACAAAAATAGACACACAAGGACCGTAATAGTTTAGTGTCTTTGGAAACTCGGAATAAAATCTTCTAATCGTGGTGAAAGATCTTCAACATCTCCCATAAAGATCTTCCCTTTTTTTTCTTACCTAAAACCTTTATTTATATCCTGGGGAAAAGAAAACATAAAAAGGGTGAGCTCAAATGCTCAGTAAGGGTAATCATGGATAAAATAAAACATACTATATACATTTCAACTTAAAAACATGAACATAATGTTTAAACATCAAAATATTGAGCAATGACACAAAACATGGAAGTACGTAAGGCATAGATCATAAAGAAACATTAAGAATGATAAAATAGCATGGGAATAAAACATGTAATTGTGTCATCCACTAAGCACATGTAATGATTTCTATTGTAGCCAAGGCATTTCTGCCAAGACCATCTTAGTGGACAAAGTCCCTTTCTGAATTGAGTTAACTCCTCATTTCAGCCCTGTAACACTGAACCAGATTAACTTACCGTTCCAGCCATGTCTATCTCATGAGATATAAAATCTTTACCCAATTCATTAGAGGGAGATATAGGTCCCACCCATCTCATAATTAAATCATTCTTTCTTGTGCCACAAAATAAACATAAAACATTCATCATAACCCAAAGAATAAAATGGGTTTCATAAACATCATCCCATCATCACATAATCCATATAAAATAAATGGATATCATTTCATAATAAGAAAAGTGAAACCATGTAAATCATAGAGACATTATACTTGAAACATACACATATGAAATAATTTTATTTTAGATGGAAAATGGTCTTGATAAAACACTTGAAATGAATTCTTGAGGAAAATATCCTTTTTACTTCAAAAACATTTTCCTTTCTTAACATGTCTTACAATTTTAAACTAAAAGAAGTTGATTAAAAATAAACATGAAAACTCGTAAAGGAAGACTCTTGGAAATAATCTTTTAAAAATCCATTCATGTCGTATAAGTTAAAAAAACATTCTTCCCATACTTTTGTCGGAAAATTCAAAAAGTACCTCATACGAAAAACCACAAAAGATTCCTTTTATATCTTTTACTAAAAACTCACCAAAGGGTAAAATTGGATTTAAACAATTGTAGGTGGATGGAAATAGTATTACATATTGAGGAAACATGGATGTGGATGATAAAATACACCCCAGTAAATACCAAAGTATAAATAATCTCGGATAAAATGAGATTGTGATATTTTCCCTTACCTTAGGTCCAATTTGCTTTGTAAGTGTCTGAACCTCCTATATAATGATTTAAATAATATCATTGAATTATTCAAGAATCATACTCATTGTTATTATATCATATATGGTTCACTTATGACTTTATATTACCCGTTATTTTGTAAATTCCATGTTAAAGAGCGTTTTCGGTAAAATCGTTTCATTTGTCGTCCATGTTTTGACTTGTAATTATTCATATGATTACTTAGATCATGATTACTTAATTCCAGAATATAAAACTTGATTTATATATACTATATATTCAGAATATACATATATATAATAGATCAGTAAATGGAAAGAAATAAACCGTTCATGGAGACGGTAGGCCGTACGTACGCATGAACGCTGTTTTTGTTTCCTTATTGAGTTGAATGGAATTAAGTAGATGAAATACATATATATAGACATCAATCCAGTATCATTATTATGTCATATATTTCATTATTACTTATTATATATACTTTATAATCATTCATGAATGGTTAACGTGGAGAATGAATCTCATCGCGTCGTGGAGACCGTAGTCCGTACGTACGCACGAGCGATGATATCATTCCCAAGATCATGGAATTGTATTAAAGTGTATGTATAATATTATAGAATCAATATAAATTTACAATAATCATATATATTCATTACTTTCACCATTATACCCATCCATTTAAGGTGGTGGTGGAAAATAGATTACACCACGGCGTGGAGACGGTATTCTGTACGTACGCACGCGCGGTGATTTCATTTTCCGTTGGATGGAGAGATGGTGAAATATGGTTGTTTAATACTTATAATAACATATAAGTATATTATTGATACTGATGTTATTACCTCATAATGAAACAACTAAAAAAATAAGAAGTGGAAGAAGAAATAAAGTTGAAAGAAGCGGTAATGGACATTACCTCTTCTTTGAAGCGCCTCTTTGAGACCTCCTCTTAGGGCACTAAAATTGGTCTATTAAGAAGACCAGGTCCTCTAGGTTGTTTCTAGGGAAGTGGAGAAAAGAATTTGGTAGGTTTTGGCCGAGCTTGAAGGCTCAAAGTGGTGTGAAGAAGAGAGGGAGGAGGTTCCCTTTTATAAGGGAGGAGAGGGGCACCTTTGGAATAACTAAAAATATTATTTTATTATAAAGTCAAATTCGGTTTTTAATAGCTCCAAATTGATATATTTAGAAGCTAAGGTGGGGATGGGTCGAAATAACCTCATATAATATAATTTAGAGAAGTTTAGGTCATTATATTAACCTTATCGTTTAGTTTTAATTCTTAGTTAATTAGATTGACATTTACCATGTCACTTTGTATTTTTATATTATATAGTTAATAAACTTAGCATATACATCCAAGAGACCCCCAAGTGGTCCATAAATTATACACCTATCATGATATAAGTATCTTGGCCGAACCTTAGATTTTTAGGAATATAATAACAATTAATAATATAATATTTGTTTTAAAAACTATTTTATGTCAATTTTGACACTATTTGGTAATTGATTTTTGTGAAAATTATAACAGAATTATTAGTTCGAAAAAATAGATTAAATCAATAATAACATGTCATATTAACATATAAAATTATTGTAATTCATAAAAAGTCTCAAATTAAATTTATTTGGGTATTTATAACATCAATTATGTCAATATTTCATTAATAGGATAATTACTGCATCATCATTGTATCATAAATAAATTAAATTATTTTAAGTCTAAAAATTACAAATAAAATACCATTATGTTGGAAATATTTTTATCTTTCTAATGAATATTTATAGTCGAATTTATTTTATGTATAACCCTATATTAAAAATGATTTAGTTATTAGGCTTAGATTTTAACTATTTTAACCCCTCTTTAAATAAATTGATAATAAATGTCCTAATCTAATCCAAGTGGGCCTAAATGGTCATATTTTATTCATAAGGTTGTTTTTCATCGAATTACACTTATCCAATAGAATTAGGACATGTTTTAGGGTAATAATAATAACACTTTTACCCTTAATTACCCTATTTACTTTTAACCGTGGTAAAAAAAGTAAAAAGTTACTATTCACCAAAAATTATTTTCATCTCATTGAACCACATTTTACTACTTGATATTAACCGTGTCTCTCGGTTTTTTGAAATTCCATTCATAGAAGCGGTAAAATTCAGTTTTATGAAAACTTTAGTTTTTTTAACTACCACTTAGTGGTTTCACTATTCATCAAGAATTGAAGTTTTTATGAATAATGCCAAAATTTCACCCTAAGATAATTTTGATATTCCAAATCCAAAAATGAAGTCCATTTTAAAAGGTAAAATTTATAAAATTTCAAAAAGTGGGTATTACTATTCATAACAGCTAGTTCATAATAATATTATAATAATATCTCGTTTAGTGAAACTCGGTATTGCGTACTACACACGCTATCGAGGAAGGTCGCGATTGTGTGTAATGCAAGGCAAGTCAAGGATGCGTGTTGTGAAATATCCTTTTAGTGTAGCGTACAACACAATACATCAATAAAATTTAAAAAAATATTTTTCATAAAATCTCGGGGGGTTACATTCTACCCCCCTTAAAATGAATTTCGCCCTCAAAATTCATTGGGGTTATAAATGGTTTAATACTCGAAAGTTTCTTTAATAGAAACCCACATCATAAAAAGGAATACCAAAACTTGGTTTTAAAAACTAAAGTATGAAACGTAACGGTTACCCAAATTAACTAATCACTGGGTTTCTGCATATGAGAACATAGGTGAAAATATGGATATGGAAGAGAAATCTAACCGTCATGTTCTGATGGAGAGTAGTAGAGAACATGGCTATGGAAAATCCAGCAATCACAAAGCCATAAATTTGTGAAGATCTAAGGTACCATATGATTCATCAGATATAAGAGCACTAGGACAACATTTTTGGTTTTCAAGATCATTTCCCTAAAGTTGATGAAATTGGAATTAGAAGAAATACTTTCATGATTTTGGTATAGTCTCACTGTTGGTCGTTCTTTGGACAATTTCAACTTCATATATTAAAGAAATGAAGTTGAATTTGTCGTTCGTGATGTGTTAGCAGATCATGTGATAGAATGATGGGTCATTCCATCTATCTAAAACAAAAGGTTAGAAAAGTTATAAAAAATACATAATTCCATCTATAGTGAGATTAATCATATATGGTTCCTAAAATGGACTTATACTTCATATATCATACTTCTTAATATAATAAAACTATTTTCTACTAAACAAGGACTTCTTGTAGGACAGTGGTATGCGATAAAGTCCAGTCGCACTTCGGTTGTGGGTTCGATTCCCACATCCTTGTCCGACACGATGGGCTGTCGCCCATCCTGCAGGTTGTCCTTTTTCTAAAACTACATTACTATAAAAACCCATCAATAATATTGAAAAAAGTTATATCCTTAAACAATACTAACTTACATCCAACATAATACATTCCAATCTTTAGGCTTATCTAAAATACTTCGGTCCAAGCTCATAGTATAATGAAAATGATTACTTGAAATGTCACATAACAATCACGTGAATGCCATCATTTATCCCCCATAAATCATAAGATATATCTTGTTGGTCAAATTACAAACATGTGAATACTTTAATCATGTATTATCTTGAAGAATGAATACCCATTGAACATTAGTGAAAACATGAATGCAGTTAAAAGTTAACACTTTCCACATACCGAAATCCTCAAAATTATATATACTCAAAACATGATATCACTTAGTCTTTATATCAATCATGAGCTCATGAATACAATCAAACATCTCATTATCTTCTTATCCCTTCATTATGCGCATATTATGTGCTTTCCAAAATATTTTAATCACTTTTCATGGTTACCGGTACCATAAAATTATTGAAAACCACAATTGACCAATACATAAATACTACAATATTCCACGATACTATATACAACATTATTTTGGAATCCCATTACATAAACACTTAATCATTCCAACACATCGTTGTCATATTCAACATCACCAATAGTGATCACATGTGACTTCCCTTTGTCCTATGCCTTAAGTGGTTTCTCATGTCGATAATCACTAACCCTTGGATTAGGGAATTTATTAGCATAATGCCCCATTTCCTTGCACTTGAAGCATTGAAGTGTTGGTGTTGCGTTCTATGCAGTCTTTTCTTTATTCACATCATTAGAAACCCTTTTTCCATTACTTCGACACTCAGCTTCTCGATGACCTTCTTTTCCACACTTAAAACATTTTCTAGTCCCTTTAAGACAATCTCCACCATGCTTCTTTCCACACTTTGAGCATAAGGAAACATTCATCTTCTTTTCACCATTATTCTGAGATTTCTCCTTGAACTCCATCTTTCGTTTCTTGTCAAAACTATGAGATGGATAAGTAAAACCAACTTCCATTTCTACCTTTATAGCACAACGCACAATTTCTTCATAGCTACTGAAGTCTCTTATAGCTAATTCCCTTCGAAGATTTGGTTTTAAGCCACTGAAGAATCGATCAACTTTACTTTCAGGTTGGATGATAAATCCAGATGCATACCTTGCAAGCCTTTTAAAATTCGCTTCGTATATACCAACAGATTCATCATCCTTTTACTTTAGTTCAATAAACTCCTTATCCATCTTTGTTCGAAGAATACGAGGGAAGTACTTATTGAAAAATAAGTTCTTGAAATCATCCCATTCCATGGACTCAATTTCATCTCTTGGCCTCGTATTCTTGATAAGATTCCACCATTGATCAGCTTCACCTTCCAAACAATATACTGCTAAGATGACTTTATCATGTTCAGAACATTGAAGAACTGAAAATATCTTTTCAGTGGTACTGATCCACTGTTCAGCAACAAGTAGATCAGAAGACCCACTGAAAGAAGGTGGACGTTGCCTTATGAAGGACTCAATAGAATATTGTTCCTTTCTCTGCTCATTTGGAAGTCCAGAATGATTCATAGCTTGTGTAAGTATAGCAATACGATTTTTCACTCCATATCCCATAACATTTGTTTGTTCAGGAGGACAATCATTGCATTGATCAACACGGTTCCTTCGGGTTCCAGCCATCGTCTAAAACCCAAAAAGAATAGTGTGAGAGGAAAAAATCATGCTAGGGAAAACAACATAATAAAGGGCGAGTACCTTCAATATCTAACATCTTAGGTTTAATTCTAAGATCCTTAGCGCAATTCTAGGACTATAACCTATACTTATACTTAACCTTAGGGACATCCCAAGACATACCTTAGAAATATCTCTAGGGATCTCACTAAAGTTCTCCCATCCTAGTTTCCAAAGGTTAACTAAACCTTTCCTCTGATACCAACTGTAGAGACCCGAAGCATTACGTACATGGACATTACATTACTTATGCGGAATAATTAATACATAACAAAAATAGACACACAAGGACCGTAATAGTTTAGTGTCTTTGGAAACTCGGAATAAAATCTTCTAATCGTGGTGAAAGATCTTCAACATCTCCCATAAAGATCTTCCCTTTTTTTTCTTACCTAAAACCTTTCTTTATATCCTGGGGAAAAGAAAACATAAAAAGGGTGAGCTCAAATGCTCAGTAAGGGTAAGCATGGATAAAATAAAACATACTATATACATTTGAACTTAAAATCATGAACATAATGTTTAAACATCAAAATCTTGAGCAATGACATAAAACATGGAAGTACGTAAGGCATAGATCATAAAGAAACATTAAGAATGATAAAATAGCATGGGAATAAAACATGTAATTGTGGAATCCACTAAGAACATGTAATTATTTCTATTATATCCAAGGCATTGCTGCCAAGACCATCTTAGTGGACAAAGTCCTTTTCTGAATCGAGTTCACTCCTCGTTTCAGTCCTGTAACACAGAACCAGATTAACTTACCGTTCCAGCCATGTCTATCTCATGAGATATAAAATCTTTACCCAATGCATTAGAGGGAGATATAGGTCCCACCCATCTCATAATGAAATCATTCTTGCTTGTGCCACAAAAAAAACATAAAACATTCATCATAACCCAAATAATAAAATGGGTTTCATAAACATCATCCCATCATCACATAATCCATATAAAAGAAATGGATATCATTTCATAATAAGAAAAGTGAAACCATGTAAATCATAGAGACATTATACTTGAAACATACATATATTAAATAATTTCATTTTAGATGGAAAATGGTTTTGATAAAACACTTGAAATGAATTCTTGAGGAAAATATCCTTTTTACTTCAAAAACATTTTCCTTTCTTAACATGTCTTACAATTTTAAACTAAAAGAAGTTGATTAAAAATAAACATGAAAACTCGTAAAGGAAGATTCTTGGAAATAATCTTTTAAAAATCCATTCATGTCGTATAAGTTAAAAAAACATTCTTCCCGTACTTTTGTCGGAAAAGTCAAAAAGTACCTCGTACGAAAAACCACAAAATATTCCTTTTATATCTTTTACTAAAAACTCACCGAAGGGTAAAAATGGATTTAAAAAATTGTAGGTGGATTTAAATAGTATTACATATTAAGTAAACATGGATGTGGATGATAAAATACACCCCAGTAAATACCAAAGTATAAACAATCTCGGATAAAATGAGATTGTGATATTTTCCCTTACCTTAGGTCCGATTTGCTTCGAAAGTGTCCGAAACTCCTGTATAATGATTTAAATAATGTCATTGAATTATTCCAGAATCATACTCATTGTTATGATGTCATATACGGTTCACTTATGACTTTATATTACCCGTTCTTTTGAAAATTCCATGTTAAAGAGCGTTTTGGGTAAAATCGTTTCATTTTTCGTCCATGTTTTGACATGTTATTATTCATATGATTACTTAGATCATGATTACTTAATTCCAGAATATAAAACATGATTTATATATACTATATATTTAGAATATACATATATATAATAGATCAGTAAATGGAAATAAATAAACCGTTCATGGAGACGGTAGGTCGTACGTACGCATGAACGCTGTTTTCGTTTCCTTATTTAGTTGAATGGAATTAAGTAGATGAAATACATATATATACACATAAATCCAGTATCATTATTATGTCATATATTTCATTATTACTTATTATATATACTTTATAATCATTCATGAATGGTTAACGTGAAGAATGAATCTCATCGCGTCGTGGAGACAGTAGTTCGTACGTACGCACGAGTGATGATATCATTCCCAATATCATGGAATTGTATTAAAGTGTATGTATAATATTACAGAATCAATATAAATTTACAATAATAATATATATTCATTACTTTCACCATTATACCCATCCATGTAAGGTGGTGGTGGAAAATAGATTACACCACGGCGTGGAGACGGTATTCTGTACGTACGCACGCGCGGTGATTTCATTTTCCGTTGGATGGATAGATGGTGAAATATGGTTTTTTAATACTTATAATAACATATCAGTATATTATTGATACTGATGTTATTACCTCATAATGAAAAAACTAAAAAAATAAGAAGTGGAAGAAGAAATAAAGTTGAAAGAATCGGTAATGGACATTACCTCTTCTTTGAAGCGCCTCTTTGAGACCTCCTCTTAGGGCACTAAAATTGGTCTTTGAAGAAGACCAGGGCCTCTAGGTTGTTTCTAGGGAAGTGTAGAAGATAATTTGGCAGGGTTTGGCTGAGCTTGAAGGCTCAATGTGGTGTGAGGAAGAGAGGGAGGAGGTTCCCTTTTATAAGGGAGGAGAGGGGCACCTTTGGAATAACTAAAAATATTATTTTATTATAAAGTCAAATTCGGTTTTTAATAGCTCCAAATTGATATCGTTAGAATCTAAGGTGGGGATAGGTCTAAATCCTCTCATCCAATATAAGTTAGAGAAGTTTAGGTCATTATATTAACCTTATCTTTTAGTTTTAATTCTTAGTTAATTAGATTGACATTTACCATGTCACTTTGTATTTTTATATTATATAGTTAATAAACTTACCATATACATCCAAGAGACCCCCAAGTGGTCCATAAATGATACACCTATCATGATATAAGTATCTTGGCAGAACCTTAGATTTTTAGAAATATAATAATAATTAACAATATAATATTTGTTTTAAAAACTATTTTATGTCAATTTTGACACTATTTGGTAATTGATTTTTGTGAAAATTATAACAGAATGATTAGTTCTAAAAAAATAAATTATATCAATACTAACATGTCATATTAACATATAAAATTATTGTAATTCATAAAAAGTCTCATATTACATTTATTTTGGTATTTATAACATCAATTATGTCAATATTTCATTAATAGGATAATTACTGCATCATCATTGTATCATAAATAAATTAAATTATTTTTAAGTCTAAAAATTACAAATAAAATACCATTATGTTGGAAATATTTTTATCTTTCTAATTAATATTTATAGTCGAATTTATTTTATGTATAACCCTATATTAAAAATGATTTAGTTATCAAGCTTAGATTTTAACTATTTTAACCCTTCTTTAAATAAATTGATAATAAATGTCCTAATCTAATCCAAGTGGGCCTAAATGGTCATATTTTATTCATAAGGTTGTTTTTGGTCGAATTACACTTATCCAATAGAATTAGGACATGTTTTAGGGTAATAATAATAACACTTTTACCCTTAATTACCCTATTTACTTTTAACCGTGGTAAAAAAAGTAAAAAGTTACTATTCACCAAAAATTATTTTCATCTCATTGAACCACATTTTACTACTTGATATTAACCGTGTCTCTAGGACTTTTTAAATTCCATTCATAGAAGCAGTAAAATTAAGTTTTATGAAAAATTCAGTTTTTTTAACTACCACTTAGTGGTTTCACTATTCATCAAAATTTGAAGTTTTTCTGAATAATGCCAAAATTTCACCCTAACCTAATTTCGATATTCCAAATCCAAAAATGAAGTCCATTTTAAAAGGTAAAATTTATAAAATTTCAAAAAGTGGGTATTACTATTCATAACAGCTAGTTCATAATAATATTATAATAATATCTTGTTTAGTGAAACTCGGTATTGCGTACTACACAAACTATCGAGGAATGTCGTGATTGCATGTAATGCAAGGCAAGTCAAGGATGCGTGTTGTGCAATCTCCTTTTGGTGTAGCGTACAATACAATACATCAATAAAATTAAAAAGAATATTTTTCATAAAATCTCAGGGTGTTACACATTTAGTATCAGAGCTGGTAACTAGCCTTAAGTGAGGTGCGCTGCCTGGGTTGAGATGTGGGGCCCACAACAAGGATTTTGTGCTCTAAAGAGGGGTGATTGTAACACCCCCAAATGATAAAGGGTTAAATGACTAAATGATATGACTCATGTCAACAAGGTGCATTTTCTTTTTCAGGAGCCTGTCTAATTAGAACTCCACTGTTAAGCATGCATGGCTTGGAGTAGTGATTAGGATGGGTGACCTTTTCGGAAGTTTCCTATGGTGTGTGTGAGTGAGGAAAAAGCACACTGGAAAGGACATTTGTTGGCCTATGGGGACATTCATTAGTCAGATGACTCGTTCAGTCATGTGGGTGGGCCACACGGTGGGGACCACGTGTCTGTGGGGAAACTGGTGATACTTGGAGGGCCAGGACCCGACGACCATGTTAAGGCGGGGTGCTTGTGCTGCCACCAGGACCCAGTTGTTACATTTGGTTTCAGAGGTGGTACCCAACCTTAAGTGTGGTGCACTGCCTGGGTTGAGATGTGGGGCCCACAATTAGGACGTTGTTCTCTAAAATGGGGGTGATTCTAACACCCCCAAATGATAAAGGTTTAAATGACTAAATGATATGACTCATGTCAACAAAGTGCACCTTCCTTTTTGGGGGTCTGTCTAATCAGAACTCCACAGTTATGCATGCTTGGTTTGGAGTAGTGATCAGGATGGGTGACCTTCTAGAAAGATCCCCAGGGTGTTTGTGAATGAGGACAAAGCTCACTGAAAAGGGCATGTGTTGGTCTGTGGGGATAGTCATTAGTCAGATGACTCGTTCAGGCATGTGGGTGGGCCCCATGGTGGGGACCACGTATCTGCGAGGCAACTCGTGGTACTTGGTGGGTGAGGACTCGACGACCATGTTAAGTTGGGGTGGACATGTGTTGGTCTTTGGGAATAGTCATTAGTCATATGTCTCGTTTAGGCATGTCGGTGGGCCCCACGGTGGGGACCACGTGTCTGTGAGGCAACTGGTGGTACTTGGCAGGTGAGGACCCGACGGCCATGTTAAGGCGGGGTGGACATGTGTTGGTCTGTGGGGATAGTCATTAGTCAGATGAATCATTCAGGCATGTGGGTGAGCCCCATGGTGGGGACCACGTGTTTGTGAGGCAACTGGTGGTACTTGGAGGGTGAGGACCCGACGACCATGTTAAGGCGGGGTGGTTGTGCTATCACTGGGACCCATTTGTTACATTTGGTATCAGAGTTAGTACCCAACCTTAAGTGTGGGGCAGTGCCTGGGTTGAGATGTGGGGACCACATGTCTGCGGGGCAATTGGTGGTACTCATCGGGTAAGGACACGACGACCATCTTAAGGTGGGGTGGTTGTTCTGTCGTCGGGACCCAGTTGTTACATTTGGTATCAGTGTTGGTACCCAGCCTTAATTGTATGACCATGTTAAGGCAGGGTAGTTGTGCTATCACTGGGACCCAGTTGTTACATTTGGTATCAGAATTGGTACACATCCTTAAGTGTGGTGCACTACCTGGGTTGAGATGTGGGTGGGCCCCATGGTGGGGACCACCTGTCTGCGAGGCAACTGGTGGTACTTGGCGGGTGAGGACCTGACGGCGATGTTAAGGCGGGGTGGTTGTGCTGTCACCGGGACCCAGTTGTTACATTTGGTATCAGAGTTAGTACCCAACCATAAGTGTGGGGCAGTGCCTGGGTTGAGATGTGGGGACCACATGTCTGCGGGGCAATTGGTGGTACTCGTCGGGTGAGGACACGACGACCATCTTTTGTCGGGGTGGTTGTTCTGTCGCCGGGACCCAGTTGTTACATTTGGTATCAGTGTTGGTACACAGCCTTAGTTGTATGACCATGTTAAGGCGGGGTAGTTGTGCTGTAATTGGGACCCAGTTGTTACATTTGGTATCAGAATTGGTACCCATCCTTAAGTGTGGTGCAATGCCTGGGTTGAGATGTGGAGACCACTTGTCTGTGGGGATAGTCATTAGTCAGATGACTCGTTTAGGCATGTCAGTGGGCCCCATGGTGGGGACCACATGTCTGCGAGGCAACTAGTGGTACTTGGAGGGTCAGGACCCGACGGCCATGTTAAGGCGGGGTGGTTTTGCTATCACTGGGACCCAGTTGTTACATTTGGTATCAGAGTTAGTACCCAACCTTAAGTGTGGGGTAGTGCCTGGGTTGAGATGTGGGGACCACATGTCTGTGGGGCAATTGGTGGTACTCGTCGGGTGAGGACATGACAGCCATCTTAAGGCGGGGTGGTTGTTCTGTCGTCAGGACCCAGTTGTTACATTTTGTATCAGTGTTGGTACCCAGCCTTAATTGTACGACCATGTTAAGGCGGGGTACTTGTGCTATCACTGGGACCCAATTGTTACATTTGGTATCAGAATTGGTACCCATCCTTAAGTGTGGTGAACTACCTGGGTTGAGATGTGGGTGGGCCCCACGGTGGGGACCACGTGTCTGCGAGGCAGCTGGTGGTACTTGGCGGGTGAGGACCTGACGACCATGTTAAGGCGAGGTGGTTGTGATGTCACCGAGACCCAGTTGTTACATTTGGTATCAGAGTTAGTACTCAAACTTAAGTGTGGGGCAGTGCCTGGGTTGAGATTTGGGGACCACATGTCTATGGGGCAATTGGTGGTACTCGTCGGGTGAGGACACGATGACCATATTAAGTCGGGGTGGTTGTTCTATCGCCGGGACCCAGTTGTTACATTTGGTATCAGTGTTGGTACCCAGCCTTAATTGTATGACCATGTTAAGGCGGGGTACTTGTGCTGTCACTGGGACCGAGTTGTTACATTTGGTATCAGAATTGGTACCCATCCTTAAGTGTGGTGCACTTCCTGGGTTGAGATGTGGGGACCACTTGTCTGCAGGGCAACTGGTGGTACCCGTCAGGCGAGGACCCGACGACCATGTTAAGGCAGGGTGGTTGTGCTATCATCGGGACCCAGTTGATACATTTGGTATCAGTGTTGGTACCCAGCATTAAGTGTGGGGCACTTTCTGGGTTGAGATGTGGGGACCACATGTCTGCGGGGCAACCAATGGTACCTGGCAGGCTAGGACTTGACGGCCATGTTAAGGCGAGGTTGTTGTGCTGTCACCGGGACCCAGTTGTTACATTTGGTATCAATGTTGGTACCCAGCCTTAAGTGTGGGGCACTGCCTGGGTTGAGATGTGGGGACCACATGTCTGCGGGGCAATTGGTGGTACTCGTCGGGTGAGGACCCGACGACCATCCTAAGGCAGGGTGGTTATTCTATCATCGAGAGCCAGTTGTTACATTTGGTATCAGTGTTGGTACCCAGCCTTAATTGTATGACCATGTTAAGTCGGGGTGGTTGTGCTGTCATAGGGACCCAGTTGTTACATTTGGTATTAGTGTTGGTACCCAGCCTTAAGTGTGGTGCACTTTCTGGGTTGAGATGTGGGGACCACATGTCTGCGGGGCAACCGGTGGAACCTGGCAGGCTAGGACTTGACGGCCATGTTAAGGCGGGGTGGTTGTGCTATCACCAGGACCCAGTTGTTACATTTGGTATCAATGTTGGTACCCAACCTTAAGTGTGGGGCACTGCCTGGGTTGAGATGTGGGGACCACATGTCTGCGGGGCAATTGGTGGTACTCGTTGGGTGAGGACCCGATGACCATCCTAAGGCGGGTTGGTTGTTCTGTCATCGGGACCTAGTTGTTACATTTGGTATCAGTGTTGGTACCCAGCCTTAATTGTACGGACATGTTAAGGCGGGTTGGTTGTGCTGTCACCAGGACCCAGTTGTTACATTTGGTATCAGATTTGGTACCCATCCTTAAGTGTGGTGCACTTCCTAGGTTGAGATGTGGGGACCACATGTCTTTGGGGAAACTGGTGGTACCCATTAGGCGAGGACCCGACGGCCATGTTAAGGTGGGGTGGTTGTGTTGTCATCGGGACCTGGTTGTTACATTTGGTATTAGTGTTGGTACCTAGCCTTAAGTGTGGGGCACTTTCTGGGTTGAGATGTGGGGACCACATGTCTTCGGGGCAACTGGTGGTACCTGATATGCTAGGACCTGATGGACATGTTTAGGCGGGGTGGTTGGGCTGTCACTGGGACCCAGTTGTTACATTTGGTATCAAAGTTGGCACCCAGCCTTAAGTGTGGTGCATTGCAATGGATGAGATGTGGGGCCCACAGCGAGGATGTTGTGCTCTAAGGGGGGGTGATTGTAACACCCCCAAATGATAAAGGGTTAAATGACTAAATGATATGACTCATGTCAACAAGGTGCACCTTCCTTTTCGGGAGCCTGTCTGATTAGAACTCCATAGTTAATTGTGTTTGGCCTGGAGTAGTGATAAGGATGGGTGACCTTTTGAGAAGTTTCCTAGGGTGTGTGTGAGTAAGGACAAAGCACATTTGAAAGGATATATGTTGTCCTATGGGGACATTCATTAGTTAGATGACCTGTTAAGGAATGTGGGTGGGCCCCACGGTGGGGACCTTTTGGGAAGTTTCTCATGGTGTCTGTGAGTGAGGACAAAGCTCGCTGAAAAGGACATGTTTCGGCTTGTGGGGACAATCATTATTCATATTCCCTATTCAGGTATGTGGGTGGGCCCCATGGTGGGGACCACGTTTCTGTGGGGAAACTGGTGGTACCTGGCGGGCGAGGAACCGACAGCCATGTTAAGGCGGGGTGGTTGTGCTATCACTGGGACCCAGTTGTTTCTTTTGGTATCAGAGCTGGAACCCAGCCTTAAGTATGGTGCACTATCTGGGTTGAGATGTGGGGACCACATGTCTGCGGGGAAACTGGTGGTACCTGTCGGGCGAGGACCCGACAACCATGTTAAGGTGGGGTGGTTGTGCTGTCACCGAGACCCAGTTGTTACATTTAGTATCAGAGTTGGTACCCAGCCTTAAGTGTGGTGCAATGCCTGGGTTGAGATGTGGGTACCACATGTCTGCGGGGCAATTGGTGGTACCTGGATGGCTAGGGCCCGACGGCCATGTTAAGGTGGGGTGGTTGTGCTGTCACCGAGACCCAATTGTTACATTTCGTATCAAAGTTGGTACCCGGCCTTAAGTGTGGCGCACTGCATGGGTTGAGATGCGGGGCCCACAATGAGGATGTTGTGATCTAAGGGGGGCTGATTCTAACACCCCCAAATGATAAAGGGTTAAATTACTAAATTATATGACTCATGTCAACAAGGTGCACCTTCCTTTTCGGGAGTCTGTCTTATTAGAACTCCACAATTAAGCGTGCTTGGCCTAGAGTAGTGATCAGGATGGGTGGCCTTCTTAGAAGTTTCCTAGGGTGTGTGTGAGTGATGGCAAAGCACACTGGAAAGGATATATGTTGGCCTGTGGTGACATTCATTAGTCAGATGACCCGTTCAGGCATGTGGGTGGTCCCCACGTTAGGGGACTTCTAGGAAGTTTCCCAGGCTGTGTGTGAGTGAGGACAAAGCATACTGGAAAGGGAATATGTTGGCTTGTGGGGCAGTCATTAGTCAGATGAACCGTTCAGGCATGTGGGTGGGCCCCATGATGGGGACCACGTGTCTTCGGGGCAACTGGTGGTACCTAGAGGGCTAGGAACCGACGACCATGTTAAGGCGAGGTGGTTGTGTTGTCGTTGGGACCCTATTGTTACATTTGGTTTCAAAGTTGGTACCCAACCTTAAGTGTGGTGCACTGCATGGGTTGAGATGTGGGGCCTACAACGAGGATGTTGTGCTCTAAGGGGGGGGGGGTGATTGTAACACCCCCAAATGATAAAGGGTTAAACTATTAAATTTTATGACTCATGTCAACAAGGTGCACCTTCCTTCTTAGGAGCATGTCTGATTATAACTCTACATTTAAGCGTGCTTGGCCTGGAGTAGTGATCAGGATGGGTGAACTTCTGAGAAGTTTCCTAGGGTGTGTGTGAGTGAGAAAAAATCACATTGGAAGGGATATATGTTGGCCTGTGGGGACATTCATTAGTCAGATGACCCGTTCAGGCATGTGGGTGGGCCCCACGGTGGGGACCTTTTGGGAAGTTTTCCAGGGCGTGTGTGAGTGAGGACAAAGCTCCCTGGAAAGTACATGTGTTGGCCTGTTGGGACAATCATTAGTCATATGACCCGTTAAGGCATGTGGGTGGGCCCCATGGTGGGGACCACGTGTCTGTGGAGAAATTGGTGGTACCTAGAGGGCGAGGACCTGACGGCCATGTTAAGGCAGGGTGGTTGTGCTATCACCTGGACCCAGTTGTTACATTTGGTATCAGAGTTGATACCCAGCCTTAAGTGTGGTGCACTGCCTGGGTTGAGATGTGGGGACCACATGTTTGCGGGGCAACTTGTGGTACCCGTCGGTCGAGGACCCGACGACCATGTTAAGGTGGGGTGGTTGTGCTGTCATCAGGACCCAGTTGATAAATTGGTATCAGAGTTGGTACCCAGCCTTAAGTGTGGTGCACTGCCTGGGTTGAGATGTGGGGACCACATGTCTGTAGGAAAACTGGTGGTACCTGGAGGGCTAGGACCCGATGGCCATGTTAAGGCAGGGTTTTTGTGCTGTCACTGAGACCTAGTTGTTACATTTGGTATCAAAGTTGGTACCCAGCCTTAAGTGTGGCGCACTGCATGGGTTGAGATGTGGGTCCCACAATGAGGACATTTTTCTCTAGGGGGGGGGGCGATTGTAACACCCCAAATGATAAAGGGTTAAATTACTAAATGATATGACTTGTGTCAACAAGGCGCACCTTCCTTTTCGGGAGCCTGTCTAATTAGAACTCCACAGTTAAGGGTGCTTGTCCTGGAGTAGTGATCCAGATGGGTGACCTTATGAGAAGTTTCCTAGGGTGTGTGTGAGTGATGAAAAATCACACTTGAAAGGATATATGTTGGACTGTGGGGAAATTCCTTAGTCAAATGACCAGTTCAGGCATGTGTGTGGGCCCCATGGTGGGGACCTTCTGGGAAGTTTCCCAGGGTGTGTTTGAGTGAGGGCAAAGCACACCGGAAAGGACATGTGTTGGCTTGTGGGGACAGTCCTTAGTCAGATTAATCGTTCAGGCATGTGGGTGGATCGTACGGTGGGGACCACGTGTCTGTAGGGAAACTGGTGGTACCTGGCGGGCAAGGACCCGACGACCATGTTAAAGCGGGGTGGTTGTGCTATCACCGGGACCCAGTTGTTACATTTGGTATCAGAGGTGGTACCCAGCCTTAATTGTGGTGCACTGCCTAGGTTGAGATGTTGGGACCATGTGTCTGCGGGGAAACTGGTGGTACCTGGCGGGCTAGGGCTCGACGGCCATGTTAAGGCGGGGTGGTTGTGCTGTCACTGGGTCCCAGTTGTTACATTTGGTATCAAAGTTAGTACACATCCTTATGTGTGGTTCACTGCATGGGTTGAGATGTGGGGCCCACAATGAGGAGCTGGTGCTCTATGGGGGGGTGATTTTAACACCCCCAAATGATAAAGGGTTAAATGACTAAATGATATGACTAATGTCAACAAGGTGCACCTTCCTTTTCGAGAGCCTATATGATTAGAACTCCATAGTTAAGCGTGCTTGGCCTGGAGTAGTGATCAGGATGGGTGACCTTTTGAGATGTTTCCTAGGTTGTGTGTGAGTGAGGACAAAGCGCACTAGAAATGATATATGTTGGCCTGTAAAGATAGTCATTAGTCAGATGACCCGTTCAGGCATGTGGGTGGGCCCCACGGTGGGGACCTTCTGGGAAATTTCCCAGGGTGTGTGTGAGTGAGGACAAAGCACACTGGAAAGGACATTTGTTGGATTGTGGGGATAATCATTTGTGGGATGACCCATTCAGGCATGTGGGTGGGCCCCACGGTGGGGACAATGTGTCTGCGAGAAAATTGGTGGTACCTGGCGGGCTAGGACCCGACGACCATGTTAAGGCGGGGTGGTTGTGCTGTCACCGGGACCCAGTTGTTACATTTGGTATCAAAGGTGGTACCCAGCCTTAAGTGTGGTGCACTTCCTGGGTTGAGATGTGGGGCCCACAATGAGGACGTTGTGCTATAAAGGGTGGGTGATTGTAACACCCCCAAATGATAAAGGGTTAAATGACTAAATGATATGACTCATGTCAACAAGGTTGACCTTACTTTTCGGGAGCCTGTCTGATTAGAACTCCACAGTTAAGCGTGTTTGGCCTTGAGTAGTGGTCATGATGGGTGACCTTCTGGAATGTTTCCCAGGGTGTGTGTGGGTGAGGACAAAGAACACTAGAAAGGATATATGTTGGATTGTGGGGACAGTCATTAGTCAGATGACCCATTCAGGCATGTGGGTGGGCCCCACGTTGGGGACCACGTGTCTGCGGGGCAACTGGTGGTACCTGGCGGGCCAGGACCCGATGTCCATGTTAAGGCGGGGTGGCTCTGCTATCACCGGGACCTGGTTGTTACATACAATCACTAGCCTAGTAAGTATTATTATATCAAATAAAGTTCATATCATAACTTATTTTATACAGAAAGCTAAAACATGATGTTCCTTTAACATACTTGATTATTCTTTTTTACTGCCATCATATTTGATTCCTTTGGATCACTCTGATATATTGAACTTAATGTAACAACATATATATTATCTGGCCTTAAAGTTATAATATAGAGTAATATTCTAATCATGTTTTTAAAAACTTTTTCATTTTCATTTTTCCTAGCTTCATCTTTACACTAATAGAGCTAGAAGTAGAGAATTATTTTTATTCTGTGATGAAATACTTTTTTAACAACTATTTGTCATAATTTTCACATGATAGAAAGATATATATTTCCTTCTATTGGACTTATAGTCTTGAAAAAAAAGTTAACTCTCCAATAATTTACATTTCAAAGTTTTTCTTCATTTTTTCATAAAAGTATTCACATATCCTATCTCTATCACCAAAAAAATTATATCATCAATTTAAACAATTAAAATAATGGTATCTATTATCATTTCCTTAATATATAGTTTTGTATAAAACATTCCTTCAGAAAATTTAAAATTCTTTAGAAAATTTTCAAGTTTAGTGTACCAGGCATGTGGATATTGTTTCAACCCATACAAATCTTTCTTCAATTTACACGTTATGGTTCCATCTTTATCAACTAATAATCCACTTGGTTTATCAATTAAAACTTATTATTAAATTTATATATTTAATAAATTTGACTTAACATCCATCTAATAAACTTTATAAAAATGATGTATAGAATTTTCCAAAAACATTATTATAGTTTAAAGTCTTACAAATGAGGAAAAAGTTTCTTCAAAATCAACACATTCCACCTATTAGTAACCTTTAAAACAAGTTTTTCTTTGATTCATTACATTTTTTCATGTACATTCATCTGATTTCTAATCACCAACTTTGTTCTTATAAAACTATTTCATGTTGTTCATGGAATGATTTACCAGGTGTCATTTTTCTTAATATGATATAACTCTTCAATCATATCTTGTACCCATTCTATATGTTCAACTGCCTCTAAAATTTATTTTGATTCCACCCATAAAAGAAGAGACGTCTAATTCTCAAATATCAACTTCCTTCTTGTTTGCAGTAAAACTTTCTGATTTCTAATGATTCTATCATATTTGACCTATTTATTTAAAGTACTAAATTTTAGATATTTTCTCCATGTCTCACTTCCCACATCATAAGACTAATATGAGTCACTTTATACATTTTTTGGATCACTTGTATCTTATCATTTATTATCCTCATTAAAAGTGTTTGATCCATATTCTATAATATTTTCAATAACATTTCTTAAGGGTAATGGATTTTCAATAACTCTCACATCATAATATTCCATGAAGCATTATAAAAGCTTATTAAAAAAATTGTAACTTCTTCCATTAGATTAATATCCCATGAAAATTACTTATTTTTTTATAAAACTTTTCAAGATATTTAATTTTTATATTTATAAAGTAAGGACACCAAAAAACCTTGAATTATTTCACTATAGGTTTTTTCTTATAATACATCTCATAGGAGGTAACTTTGAATTATGGTCACAACAAATATCTATTTTGAATATTAACAACAAAACTAAAAGCTTCTCTCTAGAAAAACATAAATGTTTATATTCAAATTGTATACATATTCCCATTTCCACTAAAATTATATTTTCCCATTCCACCACTCTATTCTTTTAGGAGTGTATAGAGAACTTTATTAGTGTTTGATTCCATATTTATTCATATAGGATTCAAAATAATTTATCATGTACTCATTTCCATTACTATTTCTCTACTTTAGTATATAAACACCTATCTCTCTTTCAATTTTCCTTCTGAAATATTTAAACATCTATAAAACCTCTTATTTATGTTTCATGGAAATTATGTTGGTCATTCGAGGGAAATCATCAATGATATTAATAAAGTAAAAATCACTTTTTATTTATCAATGTATCATCGTCCCATAGATATCAAAATGAATGATCTCAAGTGGTTTGGTGGATTTCATTTCAACTTTCTTATGCATTCCCCTAACTATTTTCCTTTTCTGACATGATGTAAAAATAGAATCTTATTTCCTCTTATGTTTTTGTAAGTTTTTTAAAACATATACTTTGGAAAGTTTTTTCATACTTTTCTAAGTAATATTCTCAGGTATTTGATTCCACAACTTATCTTCATCCTAAACACTTATGTATAATGTGTTACAAAGATCTCTAATCAAGAAAATTTTTTAGATGGTTCTTTCTCCATTAGTAACAACATTACCATCTTTAAGGTTTCTGATGATATAATAATATTTCCTAGAGATAAATTTCTTACCATTATCACAAAGTTGGATAACACAAATTAAGTTATTTTTTATCCTAGAAAAATAAAAAAACATCCTTATATATAAGTTTCTGAGCTTAAATCTTATTAGTTCTTATTCCTCTATTTTTTTAGGAGTAGTCATTTCTAAAATTGATTGATACTCCTTAACATTCTTTAATATTTTTCAATATATTTATATCACCTATCATATGTGAGGAATAACCACATTAAATAATCCAAGGTTTATTCCTTTTTCAATATTTTAAAGAAATATCAATTATAAAATCTCTTTCCTCAATTTTATTCTTTCCAGAATCCTTTTCTTTTCTATCATAATAAATGTATCCTAGAAGATTTTTCATACATTATTTAGCAAAGTGACTTAGTTGGTCACATCTTCCATAAAATTCCTCTAGGAAATCAAATTGTTTTTACAATGTAACCTTTATAGGTTTTTATGAATTTGATTTTAATTATTTATATAACTTAGGAAAGTTACTCTATTTTCTTCCACCATTTCTCCCCCTTAGTTATTGCCTATTCTTGGGGAGTGACATTTTTTTCCAAAACATATATTCATTGTTCCAATATATACCACAACACTAGAAATATCCACTAAATATTTATCTTATATTGAAGTGGGATCTTTCCCACTAAAAATATTGATGTGGTTCATAACATATTTATGAATTTTTTTCACCCTAGTGTAGGGTATATTTCTTATGGTTATTATTTTCAACTTTTGTTGATGTGATGTGTTTTCTAAATCCTATCTCAATTAAAGATTTTAAAATGATTCTTATAACACCTGAATTGTTTGAAAGATCATAGAAAATTGTATATTTTTTGGGTATATATGTCCCCTAATTCTTGGAAAACGTTTTTATAATAGCCTGATATTTTTCATATTTTACTTATGAATCCCTATTAAAATGCTTACTAATCTTATTTTTAGAACTTTCAATATTGATTGAGTTTTACAAACATAATCTTAATTAGTATATTTCTTTTTAATAATATCTTCTTCCATATTCCCTTATTATAAAACTTTTAGTTTTAGGTTATTAATCTCCTGAATGTACACATTTCCTTTCATAAGAATATATTCCGTTCCTATATTATTTTCCACACCTTCATTCTTCGTTATTCTAATTTATTTCTTGAGTTTTTAGTTTTTATCAAGAAATTCCATAAGTTCACATCATAGATGATATTCTATGAAATTTTCTTCAACTTATTCTTCTTAACTATTTGACTAATCTTCTATTATCAAAAAAAATCAACAAAAAATTTATGAACTTCTCTGGTTTTTCATCTTTTGAAGAACCATTTTTAATAGATTCATACTCAAATTTCTTACTTAATATAGTTATTTTGTTCTTATAAAAATTTTTCTTATATATGTTGGATATATTATCTTCCTTATAAGTTTTTCTCCACTTATTCCATTAATGTTTTCCTTTATAATCATCTTCATATTCTCCAAATTTATTTTTAGAAAAAATAATTGAAAAAATCTCAATTATTCCACACATAAAACATTTAAGTGGGAGTTTTACTCCATATTTTTCACTACCTCTTCAGTAATTTTCAGAGATAAGAGGCATAATTGTTTCATTCATTTCATATTCTTATCTCAAAAATCATAAAGGTTAACAATATTATCATTTGGGATTTTCATTTTTCTCATATATTTAAAATTAATTTCATCCTTGATCTTTATTTTGAATGTTGATGTTTTCCTCATCTCATTTGAAACAAGAAGATTATGTAATTCATCAAGTGATAAATTATATTTAAATTATAAGGTATAAATATTGAATTCAACCCCATATAAAAAATTTCCCATGGTTTTCTCATAACTATAGAAATATTCAAAGTCATATCTGGATCCTCTAATGGTGTAAACAATTTTCTTTACTCTAGTGAATTGCTCATCAGTAGTATATTTATCTACCATTATGATATCTTTAAACTTGAATTACTTGAATTTTAGAATGGATTAATTTACTTTGATATTTCCCTTGAAGTTTCTTTTGATTTTATCCCAAGTTTATTCAGATTTTTTGAGACCCATCACTGTTATAAAAACATTTTTTATAAAGGCATTAGAATAGAATTTCTAGATTTCCTATCCATCTCAAGATTTCTTTTGTCCAAAAATGTCTTATGAGTGTCTTTATCAATGTTTGTAAACCCAATAGTAGTTTTATAAATTATATATAGGTAAATATACATAAGATAAATTATCATTCAACTTTTCAAACCATGATAATTTTTTCCATCAAAAGTAGGAATACCTTTGTTATTCACTGAGTTAAGATTTTCCATGATAAGGATCAAACAAGGGAAACCTGCTCTGATACCACTTGAAGTCCCTTAAGGTCGGGAGAATCATTTATAAGGTAGGGTTAAATTAGTAGTGACTTTTCAAAAATTTCAATTCTCTTGAAATTAACCTCTATAAATTGTTATATTTTTTATCCTTATCAACTTTCTCACTTTCCTCCAATGATAAGAAATTAAAGCAAGCAACACAAGATTTACAAGGTTTTCCCCCAGTGTGGGAAACTAAATATTTTCCATGGTGACTCTCATCAATCCAGGGAATTTCATTATAAAAAAGAAAAAAATAAAACTTGATCTATCTCCGGTTACACTTCTTCTATATCACAATAGAAAAGATTATACTGACACCAGTTAGTTTCAAAGTTTTACATATCGAAATAAGTGGGAATTAGAATGTGAGGATTTCTAAAATAGATCCTAAAAATATCATCAATAAATCATAAATCCAATTTTTCTGTATCTCATAATAGTATGTATGATGTGAACTACCTTCATCCAGTATACTCTATCTGGTGAACCTCACTTACTATGCCACTAATCATCATCCTTCATTTTGAAAAAAACCATTGTGCCTTACAATATTATTGGAAAATATATCTAACACTATATATTTATGGTATCTCATACTGATTAATTTGTCTGATATATTTTATTGGAAATTCTATTTGGTTTTACTTATTACTACATCTCTTTCAGGTTTTCTTTAACTTTAACCAAATCTCAACCTTTCTAGAAACTCATGCTACTCTAATATCTCATCTATTATACTCTCTGCCTGATTTCACTCTTTAAAAACACTTATGCATAAATTTATATTTTTTATAGGTAAAATATGTTAGTAGTAATTGTAATTGATCCACTTTTTCTAGGTGAACTCATTGGAAAAAAATTTGGAACTCAAATTCATTTTTCCTCTCAATGAAAACTCAAATTAAGAAACTCCCTCTCAATTGATATTAATTGGATAATTATGAATCCTTTAATATTACTCTATAATATTCTTATAAACTCAATTCTAGCTCAATCTCTTTAAAATTCCTTAACCTCTCTGTTAAGGAACTTCTTCAAACATTCTTATATCATCTAGATAACAAATATTAATTGAGTAGCATTGCATTTTAAATGTTAAGAGCTTTATAAATTTTATGTAAAACTATTAATAACTTTTTCCAATAAAATTTTTATCTGGTACACTTTTTAGCTATTTTTTGAGCATCTTATATCACTCATATTGATGTTAAGCACTGTTCACTTCACTTTGTAAGATCCTCTTCGATAAACTAACTCTTCATGGTGAATCTTCATGACTCTATCTGATTATTTTTCTTCATATTAAACACTAAACATGGTTTATAAATATCATTCCATTATCTTCCTGGGATAATTCATCTTAGACAACATATTACATAACCTAGTGTTTATCCATTTGATAGAACTTTGACCAGCACATGAATTTTCTAAGCCTATTTTTCAGCTATTTTAAAATTTCCTACTTGGTTCACATTTAATTTTAGCTACATAACTAAAAAATCTCTCTTTATCTATCTGATACACTTCTCATCTTCATAAAATTTAAATCATATAGCTTGAAACATAATCTTTCTACTTCAAACTCATACAAACTATCTATCCGAAAAATTTGTCGGCCAATATTCAGTAAACTCAAGTCATTGATTGTGTGATAACATTTTTGAAACATATAAAGGATTCCATTATAAAGAACATTCCACCTTTGTCTGGTTATAATGTCACTACTCCATCCATTATTACAGCTTTAACTTTTCACAATCTCTCAAACAACTATCTTCTTCTATATTTTTATTTCTAACCCTTTGTAATTTTTACACTTTGTATAAAATCATCAACAATTACTTCATTTAAACCTATGATTGGTAACAATCCATATTTTAATATTATGGTACTTATATATCCTCAAATATCTACTATATCTATATATTATTACATGTGTTTGGTGATTTTAATTTGGTAAAATGTGTCTAGTGATCTTGTTGTAATTCGTAAAATTTATGTGAAAGATTTCAACTTCATATTGGATCATGAAATTTTATTTATGATGTTTGGAACTTGATATCATCTTAGAATCATTATACTGTATGAAATTTTCCTAACATAGTTAAGTAAAATTCCACCACCTCCTCTAGAAACTAGTTAGGAATTTTCCTAAACTTTATAATAAAAACATTCTTAATAACATCAAAAACTCTTTATATCATGTTTAATAAAAACATTCAAAATAATATATATTGAAAAAATAAAAAACTTGTTACAAATGCATCACAAAGGATCTTCAAATCTTAATTTGGTGGAAACTTGTACTTCTTTGAAACATTCATCACTTCACATCCTTGTGCATGTATAAAAAATGTGTACATTTTACCCATGTATTTTATTGACACTCCCTTTTTAAAGGTGTTCTCATAGGTGAAAATCTATAAACTCAAATTCATTTTTCCACCCAATAAAAAATAAAATTTCAAAAATCCCACTCAAGTAAAATTAGTTGGATGCTTCTCAAGACTTCTAAAATATTCTTTAGATTTCATGATAAATCATTGGTAGAAATATATCTTTGAACTTCCTAATGAATTTAATGAAATTATTTAAACTTACTTACATTTGGTGATAAGAAAATTCATTAAAATTTATTAACCCTTATAGATAAGGAAACTTTGATTGCATAGAAAAGATCTTGAATGTTAATAACTTTATATAAACATTATTAAGAACCTAATAACTCTATCTGGAGAAATTTTTTCAAATGTACTATTCATTTTATTCAGTATATTATTCTTTCATATAAATAAATTATGTCTCACATAATATTTATTACATGTGTTGTATTGTTCTGTTATCTAGTGAAAGTTTGTTTGATGTACTGTTCATTCCATACAATGTACTATTTCTCTATCCATTGTATTCTTCATCCATTTATTATACTATTCATCTATCCATTTTTCTATTCCCCTATCTCTTGTACTGTTCATCCATCTATTGTATTTTTCATCTATCTCTTTTACTATTCCTCTATCCATTATTTTGTTTATCCATTTATTTATTTTTTGTTCCTCCATAAATTGTGATGTATCCATCTATTATACAATTCATCCATCCATTTTATTATTCCTTCATTCGTTGTACAAATTATCAACATTGTGTAACTATAATTTCAACTTTATTACTTTAAATTTGTAGAGCTTGTAACAAAAAAAATTCTACCTAAACTTTGTAAATCTTCAAATATGAACATTTTACTACATGAAGTAAAAACTATGTATAGCTTGTAACAAAAACATTACTATGACTGGTAGATTTTATATAAGTTTTTCTGATGAAACATTACAGATGTGCATCCTGTAGCATTTAGATTTTCTTAATTCTACTAGTTAATACAACATATTTATTCAATAAAACTTTTTCTAATGAAAACTTAAAACAATATAATTCATTTAGTAGAAAATTCATGGATTCATATCTTCAAACTTCACTTTAACTTTTTATTACTTACAAGTTAAACTTTGTAACTTCAAATTTATACAGCTCGCAACTTAAACATTTCAGATTAAACTAAGACTTATTCTCTTTATAAAAACTTTTATAAACTCATCTAGAATCATGTTAATCTTAATGATGTTAGGAACTTATAGATTGGCACAAATTCAACTAACTTGGTAAGGAAACTTTTTTATCCTCCTTAAGTATCTCATAAATAATATTTTTTAGCATGCTTAAGGAATGTTCCATAACCTACTCAAGGGAAAAAATTAAAATTATTAACTAAAAAATAATAAACTTCATTAGAAACACATTTTTCCTGAAATAAAAAAATTCATTGACACTATATTTACAAAAAATAAAAAACATAAAAACATTATAAAGGATCTTCAAACATTTATGTTGACAATCGTCAAAAAAATCGGTAATTAAAAGTTTGTGGGAAGATATTCCAATGAATTTATTCATTGAATAAGGTTATGACATTTGGAAATAAAGGAAAGTTAATCCCCCTGTATATTGTACCCTTTACGATTTTTGATTTATTAGGGATGGTATCTTATCTCTAGGTGCTTCCATCAAACCTATCTCAATTTCAAGGTTCATTTCATGTATCTTACTTGATGAAGTACATACTAGATCAATAAAATATATGGGACTATGAGGTTATACCACTAGAGAATGATATTACTTATTAATAATAAAATAAATAAATCTTGGATCTTAGAGATAAATTGTTATGGAATAATAATACTCACCTGGTTAAAGTTCTTTGGAGGAATCAGAAAATTAAAGAAGTAACACGGTAACCTAAAGATGCGATGAAGCGAAGATATCCTCATTTTTTGTATTATAGTATTGTAATTTTGAGGGTGAAATTAATTTTACGGTGTATATAATGTAATACCCTAATATTTTATGATATATTTATCTTAGAATAAATTTAATTTTTTCAATAGCTTAAGATATATACAACCCCAAGTCTAACTGAACCATAATATAGTATACCATTATAACATGGTCGTTAAGTTGGAAAATTGAATAGGAATAACCACATTTTGGAATATATATATATATATATATATTAATTAATTAGATAAATAAAATATATTAATAAAAAAAGTACTCTGTATTTAGTAAAGTCGTTATATTCTTTAAAAAAATTCCTCAAAATGGTTTTAATTTTTTTGTGAGAAAATAATATAAATAATTAATAACAATTTTAGAAAATTTATTTAAAAAAATAAAAATTATTTATAAAATCATCATATAAAAAATTCTTAGAATTAATTTTTGATAATTTTTTGAAAAAATTAATTTATTAATGAATAGTTTTAAATATTTATTTATATTGAAAACTATTTTTCATTTAAATCATTTAATAAATTAAATTTTATTTTAAAATGGTTTAAAAAGTAACATTAGTTAATTTATATTATTAAAAATATAATTATTTTCATTTAAATTAATTTTATGTTGTATTTTGGCATAAAAACATTTTATACTTAATGAAAACTTTTTCTAGAAAACAGTTTTTCATAATGTTTTAAGGGTTTAATTTTAAATTAAATGCCATTAATTTTTTGAAACGAATTTCATAAAATGGATTATAAATTTTGAATCAGAATAATTTATATTAATTAATAAGTTTAACTTAATTTTTTTCCATAATGAATAGTAAAAACGGTAAAAATTTATTACCATGATTAAGATTAAAATGGATTTACCAAGGGGGTTAAACCAATAGATAATAGTATGTTTTCCAATTAAACTTGTATAAATCCTATTGTATGGAAATTTTTTGATTTCATGTTATCCCAACATTGACTATCTATCAATTTTTAAGCATTGTTTTATTATGACATTATTATATTGTTCCAAAGTATTTTTAGTTTCATTTTTTTCAATATATAAGTATGTGTTTATAGGGAAAGTTTCTTAAGAAAGTTGGAGAAGTCTAGGAGAAGATATGTTACTAAATTCATGTAAGAAAACATCCCTATGGAATGTAATAATGTTTTCCTAACTGTGTTATGAAACATTACTAAATTAAAATGATGTTGTCCCAATATTCAAGTTCCTTACATCATAAATATACTCATGATCCAATCTAGGTTTATACACATTCATACAAACGGAAATAGTTACAAAAGATGATCAATGTTGTCGGACAAACAGACTCAATGTGAATAGATAGAGATATATATAATCCAAGTTTCAAATTTTGAATATAAGGATGTATGGAGATTGATCAATGATGTTGTGGACTTCTAGAGTTTATTTCTTAAGTTATCATGATCGGATGGAGGAAACCCATATAGTGCATCGGTTGGAGAGTTTTATGAAGCTTACTATATGAACATGAGAAAATCCATGAAAAATGAAAAGAAACTAGCAAAGGTGAGATGATGAATCAATAGAAAAAATTTATAAAGGGTAAGTTACAAAGTCTGTATGTAGAATGATTATATGCAGAAGTCTGATAAGTTATGATCATTTGAAAGAATGCAATGAAAGATTAATTGGAAAAATGATAATATGGAAATGATAATAGATAGAGATAACCAGTGCAGATCACCAAACATAGAAATCAATAAGTTCCTTAATAATGAGTTTAATAATGTTTAAGTAGATTGATTTGGTATCAAGTTTTTAAGAAGATTCAAGAATGTTCTAGATTTTATAGGCACATATTGAGAATTTTAGATGAGTGAGAGGTTAAACTTTTGAGTTCTGGTTGGGTGAAAAAACTTATTGGAGTTCCCAACTTTTTTCTTGAGTGGGAACTTATATAAATGGGTTAATTTTTTGTATGAGACTTATGCGAAACACAATTCATGTATGGAGGAGTATAAGTATTGAAGGAGTTTTTTCATGGGTATCCAAGTAAGGTTTTACATGGTTAAAGGAGGAGAATTGTATTGAAGAACTTTGAGAAGAATAACATTGGACAGAGTTTCATCAGCCCAAAAAGGAGATAAATTTGACTGAGCATAGTTTATTAGATAGAGAAGCATTAGACACCGGATAATTGGATGGAGTTGCATCAGATAGATCACACTAGAGTGAGAATTTCTCACTGACTTCCTACTTAGTGGAAGAAGATTAATTGGGCTGAATTTCATCAAATGAAGAAGGAATTATCAGAACAAGTGTCGTCGTTAAATGAAGAAGATAATCATGAGTTTTAAACTAAGTTTATACTTAGTTGAAGGAAGTGAATTAGATAAATAATAAGCATTAAATAGAGATTTATTTGATAATGTTTCACTGGAATTAATTACATTGATTTTAGGAGTACATGATGGAGTCATACTAGTTAAATTTTGTGAACCATCAAACAGAGGGAATACTAGATGGAACTCGATCACACAAACATTTTATAAGGTTAATTTATAGAAAAATTAATATAAGTTGAGATTGAGTAATCTAGGTTTTTCCAAGATCAAGAAGAAGTTTCAAGACCAAAAAAATATTAAGATATATATTGAAGATCTTGAAGATTTTATACAGGTGAAGGTGATCCAAATTACTTGTGGAGAAAGAACATTTGAAGAATAATATCTTTCTATAGTGGATAAGGAAAGAATAAGTAAGAGAATATGAATGTGTTGTAGAACTAGTTACTGAAAATTATTGTGGTTGGGGTGTATAACCATCTGGGAAGGAAGTGGATGTGAGAAGGATAGTTGGGGGGTATAACCAACTGTAGTAGAAGATTTTATCTTTCGAGTGTAAAAACATGGTTATCTAGGGGAATAACTACTAGGTCATAGAACTATTTTTTTCATGTAACATTTTATTCATGATAGAATTTAATAAAAGAATCCGTGTAAGGGGTGATAATTGACATGATAAGGAGTAGGTAATTGTACCGAACCTTGTAAATATCATGTTCTAATATCTTACCTTATATTACTATATATGAAGTGAGTTTGAGAGATATGTTTGAGTGGGTCATAACTCTAATTGGTTTTATAGGTAGAATTCATAATAAAAATTCATAAAAGAAAGGGATCATGGATTCACCCATCCCCCACTCAATGTTCTAACATTGATCGGGGAACAAAAATTGGTATAAAAGAAGGTTCCTTCTAAAATAACCTACTATATAATAAGGATAGATTATATAAATTTATTGAATAGTTGGGGTGTTCATGTATTTAATAGTAGAAACTATCACAATTGAAATAACAATATGTTACGCTATCTATCTTCTACAATTGAAGCAAGAGATGATGAAACTGTTTGATTTCCTCCCATTGATGTGGTTTCTATGATAGTTGCTGATAAGAAAAAAATTTAAGTTGATAGAAAATCTCATAATTCACTTTTAATAGATCTATCATAGAATTTTTATTTAAATATTATGGGGTTTCTAATAGATAAACAAATATGAGATATGCCGATAAGTGGATACGATGGAAATTAAAATTTTAAGGAAGCTAAGATAAAAATAAATATGAGAGGTTTTGAATATTTAAATATGGATAATGAAAAAAGTATTGATAAATAATTTACAAGATTTAATGATATTTTCAACAATATCAGAGGTTTTTTTAGAATCTTTAAGATTCTACTATCATTAAAAAACTGATGAGAAATTTTCTAAATATTTTTTATTTGAAAATTTAATCTCTATAATATCAATAAGATTTATCTATAGATGAACATAAAAATATACTTGTTTTATATGAAATGAGAAAATAAATAGTCCTCAATAAGAAGGATTATGAATAAATAGATTTTGATGCTTTATTAGAAGGGAAGTATAGATATAAAGAAGTAGAAGAAGAATCAAGTTATTTAGATAATGAGGAAAATAAAGAGGAATTTAACACAATCATTGATTTTATTTCTAAGAGATAAAAAAGGGGAACTAGAAATGAAAATGTAAGAAATTTCATAAATGTTGTAAATGTAATGATAGAGTAATTTTCCATAGATATTTTCCTCAGAATAATATTGATGATTTTTTAATTTGAATAATAATATGAGAATTTCTAAAAACAGGAGTGGAAGAAACATAAAAAAATTCTTGGAAAGAAGAATAAAAGTTTTTTTTGTGGAAGATATAAGGATGATTATTCATCTAAAAATTAATTAGATTTTCATTTCATCCTCATAACTCATGTTATAAGAGGAAGTGTTCCATCAAAAAATTATGATGATGGAGAAGAAAGAATGGAACTTGAGTGGATTCTAAAATAAAATATTATATGTGAATTTAAGAAAATTTTACATCTCAAGAAGCAAAGAAATAATTTGAATAAATAAGTTAATTAGATAACTTTTTAGAATGGCGAGTTAATAAAAAATGAGTTGATAAACCTTAATTATGTTATATCATAGAAAATTAAAGTGTCTGAGCTTGAAAGGAAAATGAAATTTTTTGAAGGAACATCATTCAGAGAGGAGAATATAAACATGGTAGAAACAACACTTTTTTATGAATATAAGAAGAATAGGCTAAAGTAAGCTCAATTAAAAAAAAGATAGTGAATATAATTAAATAAATTTTAGCTGTAAAATAAGAAGTTTTTTCAAAAAAATCAATATTTACTTCTGCATAAAGTGATTTAATAATGTTAATAGAATAATTTACCAAAGTAATTGGAGTTAAATGTGAATCTTCTCAAGATGATGAAAATCTAGGTTCAAAGAAGCATTTGGTTTCTATTCCCTCGATGTAAATATTTTTATATTAACAATAAAGGTTCAAAAGTTAATATTTATGTGAAATTTTCCTCTAAAAAGAAATATTATAAATCATCAATAAAGTATCTCTCTAAAAAAAATTACTCATTGTTTGTGAAGAAACAATAGCAATAAACTTTAGATAAGTACTAATATCGGTATAAAAGATAAAAATTTAGAGGTAATTACTATTGTTGTAGAGTATTCATGTATAAAACATATCCATGCTTGTATAATATGTCTCTACCATTAAAAATGTATGAATCTAGGGGGAGCTATATTGATAATACAAGAATAAAACGTTCAATAATATATTATGAGTAATAAAAGAGAGTTTAAAAGGATAAGTATGTTAAAACTACAAGTGAAAAGATCAAGAAATTTAATCAAGTAGAGAAATATTTCTTAGTTATTTATCTAGATATAATGTTCATGGCTATAAATATAGAGGAATCATAAAAGTATACTGAAGAAAATGTCAATAAATAGGCTTTGTAAGATGAGAACAACATTGATAATAAGTTTCTAATAGATGGTGGTCTGAAGATTTAGAAAAATTATAATAGTTTTTAAAAATATGGGTATGCTATTAAAATTTTTATGACTATTTTACTAGCCTAAGAGAAAAGAATAAAGAAGATTTTAGAAACTCACAGTAACAAAGATTTTATAAAATATTAAGATAACATCAAAGGTTCATATAAGGATTCTATAGATGAAAATAAATCCATTCAAAAATATGTAAAGGATAATCATAAGAAAAAATGTGCATCCCATGATAAATCCAAAAAGAATAAGAAGAAGTATAGACTGGGAGAAGACACCCAGTATGAATTTTACTTCTAAGGAACATTGAGGTACCTTCTTATTCACAAATTATTTCTTATTTATACTAACTTTCAAGAAATTAAAGGAAAATAAGTATGGAAACTTATTGTGTGTTTTGGTAGATTTATAGAAAGAAGATACACCCATCATGGAGTATTTTACAATCATGGTTAGAAACAGAGGGATACCCTTAAGTAGGAGAAAATTTGAAGATGAGGTATGAGTATCATAATTTTAAAGAATAAGTAATGATGTCAAGAAATATGAGATGTTATGGAAGCTTCATTTATTAAATTGAGTTATTTAAATATGTTTGTTAAAATGGGTGCAAGATATTGTATTAATAAAACTTACTCTTATTTACCTAGATATAAAGTTATTGAGAGAAACTTAAGAAAAGTATTACATGATATATGTGTAATGGAAAATATTGATCACCTTGATTATACCCTATTATTTTTTACACCAGTTTTTTCCACATAGACTTAGATTTATTTAGTTAAAGGTACTTTATTAAGGAGCTCAAGTGATATTATTTTTCTCTTAAGGAAGGTTATAAAGTTTCTGAGATAAAGGAAGATGAGGTGAGATGGTCCTTATGTTACCCTTTTCATTTGAATTTCAATAAGGAGGGTAAATAATATATATTGGAAATAAAATTCAAACATCATATGGGGATAAATTATTAATCACATATATTTACTTTAGAGATGTTTTAAGTTTTATGTGGATATTAACAACAAATGAAAATTGGGAGATTATTTTTCCAAAGTGATTTTGGTTGTGTTAGTTATAAATTTATCAATATGTTTTTATAGAGAAATATTCATAAGAATGTTACACATGTTTGAGATAAAAAAACTTACTGGATTTGTGGAAGAAAATTTCCTTATGGATTGTAAGAAAGTTTACTTAACTAGGTTAGGAAAATTTCTAAAAGTTGTATGATGTTGTGATGATCTTAAAGTTCATAACATCATGAACATAATCATGGTCCAAAATGGGTTTGTACACATTTATATAAATGGAGATAAGTAAAAAAATTTAACAATGTTATCGGATATAAAAAATCAATGTGAACAAACAAAATTGGATGTAGTCTAAGTTACAAAGTTCAATAATGCAGCTATATTAAGATTGATCAATGAATTTGTGCTTATAAAGAGTTGATTTCTTAAGTTATCATGATCGGATAGAGGTAACCCATGCAGTTCATCAGTCATAGATCTGTATAAATCTTACTATATGAACATGAACCAAGTCATACCGGATAAAAGAAAACTGGATAAAGCAACATAATGAATCAATAGAACATTTCTTATAGAGGTTGAGTTACAAAGTCTAGATACAGAATGATCATATAAAGAATTTTGAGAATTTATGATCCATTTAATGAATAAAATGAAATATTTGTTGAGTGGAGGATAAAATATCAATTCTATCAGATAGAGATAATAAGTATAGATCACTAGATAGAGAAATATATGAGGTTTCATTGGATGATGGCCTATCAGAAATAAACTAGAAATATCTAATGGATAGAGTATTATTATGACAACTTAAAGATAATTTTGATTCTATCAGATAGAGGCATTTCAGGTATAGAATTGAATACAAATATTGAGATGAAGTTGAGTTATATCAAATAAGGATATATTGAGGCCAATAGATTGAGGATTCCTAACAAAGTGGAACTGGGTAAAGATATATCAGAGAGATATTGTTTCTATGAGTCCATCGGATGGATAATGATGAAGATGTACCATAAAACAAAGGATTTCTTTCAAACTGCATCATAAAGACATAAAAAAATTAAGATATAATGAGATTTACATATACTTTTTAAATTTATTAACATTGAATATGTTGAATCTAGTCGTTAAACATTTATTTATCTTTCCATGGTTAAGGAAGTTTGAAGAGATTTATTAATTCTGAGTTTAATGAAGTTTGATGAGATTTATTTGGTGGTGAGTTAATAATAAGGTTCTTCATTATTCTATAATATTTTATATTTTTCTAGAAAATTTGATTATAGTGGGAGGTTGAACTTTTGAATTTTAGTTGAGTGGTAAAACATATTTGAGTTCCCACATTTTATCTCAAGTAAGAACCTATATAAAGGGTTTCAAGTTTTGTTTGATAGTAATTTGAAACACTATTTATGAATGGAGGTAAGGAAGTGTTAAAGGATTCATTTCATGAGTATCCAACCAAGATTTTACTTGAAATAAGGATAATAATTAGACCTAAGAGCGTTGCAGAGAGGAACATAAGATCATGTTTTGTTAGATGAACAAGTAGGTTTATCTAACTGGGCTACTTCAACCAATATAGAAACATAACAAAAAGGAGAATAAGAATAAGTTTCATTGTATAGAATACATTAGACAGAATTTTAGTGATAATTTCAAACTGATTTCCTACTCATTTGAAGAAGATTCATTAGGAAAATTTTCCTTGAAAGAAGAAGGAATTATCAGACTAAGTATCATCATTCAAATAAGAATCTAAGTGTGAGTTTTCAACTGAGTTTCTACTTAGTTAATGGAATTGCACCACAAAAATAAGGGGAATTATACTAAGGTTTATCAAACTAAGTTTCAAAATACTAAATTCCCTTGATTTGAGGGGTACAAGAAAGAGACAAACTAGATGGAGTTTGTGATCCATTAGATAGAGGTCATATCGGATGGTTCTCGATAGTATGGAATTTTGTTAAGGTAAAATTATAGACAAAGTTTTATAAGGCAATATTTAGGAATATAAGTCTTTCTAATATCAAGAATATGTCTTGAGGCCAAAATATCTTAACATATTTTTTAATGATCTTGAAGATTTTACATAGGAAAAGTTGATCCTACTTTCATGTGGAGAAAGACCATCTAAAGAAGAAGATATTTCTATAGGGGATTAGAAAATAAAAAGGAAGATCTTATAGCTGGGGTGTAGAAATGGTTGATAAAAATTATTCTAGATTGGTTGTATAAACTAATGAAAAATAATTGGAAAAGAGAAGGAAAATAGTGGGGTATAAGCAAGTGTGGTAGAAGAATTGATTACTAGGGTGTATAACTATGGTTAGAAGAAGGAATGATTACCAGGGTGTACAACCAGTTGTTTCATGTGCCTTTATATTCCTAAAATAAATTAGTATTAGAATATGTGATAGGGTGGATAACAAACATGGAAAAAAGTAGTTATTTTTATCGAACCTTAAAAATTTTCTGTGTTGGTCTCATACTTTATATTACTGCATACAAAGTGAGGTTGAGAGATATCTTTGAGTGGATCACAACTCTAAAAATTTTCAAAGGTTGAGTTCATAAGAAGATTTCATAATATAAATGGATAAATAATTCAAACCCTCCACCTCTCAGCTATCTTAAAATCATCAGGGAACTTTATGAACCATGATCAATGCACAAGGACCAGAACTAAAAAAATGAGACTTCTATGAAAAATGAAATAGTTAACACCCAGAAAAGACAAGTTTAAAAAGTATTTAATAATAAATTATTGTTGAAATTATATAAGTGGATTATATATGATATTACAAGTTTTTACATGATTCTATTTTATAATTATAACAAATTTAAATTTATTACACATAACATTAGAGAACTTTCAAAGAAATTCTAAGTTGCAGTAAGGGATTTATGTTTCAAAATAATTTTAAACAGTATTTTTTATACTTGAATTTTAATTAATGAAATTATATGATCCTTTTTGGATAAACCATTTTAATTTTCCTATCCTTTGGTTATCCATGAAATTTTCTATTAATAGTACCATTTTTCTCTATTAGGTAATTAAAATGACTAGGAAAATGTTTATAAGAAAAATAGACTTTACTTATCTTTGGTGCGCAGTTTTTTCTTTAATTTATATGTTTTATTTAAAATACAATCATGAAAGTTTTTTATTCTCATATTATTGTTTGAATTCTATTTTAACCATGTTTTACTATCTATAAAAATGTTTCAAATGAATATTTTTTTCATTTTCCAAATGAGTTACTTTTGAATTTTTATCAAAAATATGAAAGTAATATTTATTTTAACATACACATTATAAACAAAATTTCCCATCATCATGACCACTCAATAATTTGAAGTTTCCTTTAAATTTTTATAAGTTTATTTTTAAATAAAATTTATTCCTTAATTTTTTGGAAATTTTTAGAATATGAATAATTGATATAAATATGAAAATGGTATTTTCCTCAAAAAATGTTTCATTGATATTTTAAAGACATTTTAATATGATAACATAATTTGATATTACTTATGATTTATGTGGGATATGATCTAATAATAATATTTTTATTCTTTATTTGGATGATTTATGATGTTGATGTTGATATGTTTACAAAACCCATTTATTTTTCATGGGTTAGGCTATGATGGTATGATGGATGTTTTATGACCTTTTGGCATGAATATGAATGGATTTTGATTATTTGATAGGTGGTCCTAAAATTATATATCCTACTAATTAATTTCATAAAGATTAATGTTCTATGAGCTCAAAGGGTACATGGGATGTTATCCCAATACCTAAAGAGGGTAAACTAGAAGTTATCCCAAGCCTGAAAGAGAGTAAATGGGAGGTTATCTTATGCTTGAAGAAATTACACAAGTCATTATCCTAGTCCTAACATGTTATGAATTTCTTGGTGGGTATCCTTGACATAAAATTTCTAGGGTTATGATTATTCCACACCTTATTCTACTCTTTTATGAAATGATATTAATTTAATGTTATATTCTCATGGATCATGTTCTTTGATTCTTTTATGATTTAGGTCCTATAAACTATAAATATTTATTCCATGACTAATGTTTATGATTTAATTATTATTGGGTATGGTTTTGAAATTTTAATCTTATATTCTCATACCCTTATACTTATGTAATGTTTAAATGATCATCAATAACTCTTTTTTTACACTTACCAAGAATATAAGCTCAACTTTATTATGTTTTCTTTTCCCCATAATATTAAGAATGGTTTTAGATCTGATGTTTCTAAGAAGGGTTCTAGTTTCAATGAACTAAGTAGGAGATGATGCAGATCCCTTATGTACCAGTTGTTTATGTATCCAATTTTCTAAAGACGCTAAATCTTTATAGTTCTAGAGTGGATTAAAGTGTTATATAATGAATATTAATCTAATAATAATTAATATTTTCATATGAAAAATATGGTTCTCTATAGGTGAGGTTTTTTATATGGATTATTTTATTGAGAAGGTGGTTGGAAAGCTGGTTAATGAAATGGTGGTATATGTGGTTATTGAAAGTGTGGAACTTATTAAAAAGAAGGGGATTGTTGGTAATATTATTGGTGGGGTGGTTCAACCTAATTTGGTTGATTTAAAAATATATATTAGACTCGAGAAGGCTCTATTCAACCTAGATTTTTCTATGGAAATTCTATGTATTGGTATGATATTATAAAATATTTAGTTCCTTGTACTTTAACACATCGATCAATAAAATGATTAGGAGATGATCATAATCCACACAAATTAACTGGTAATTATTATTCAGTAGTTTTTTTAATTTAATTTGTCTTATAAAGGTTATTAGTTCATTAATATTGGACTCTAATAAAGGTGATGAATCAAAAGTTCTTACCTCATGCAGGCATGTACTATTCGTGTCTTTTATACAAAATTATTTAGAATTTTTTGATATCTTCTTAATGCTTCGTTTTTCCTCCCTTGGTGGCTTATCAATTAGTGATATTCTTAATAATGTATCAACTAGGGTCATTTTAGTGTCAAAAAACCTTGAAAGAAAAAGATAATAAAATTTTGTTCTTTTATGGCATGATGTGGGACACTAGCACAAAATATTTTGAATTTATCTCAATACTCATATAGAGTCTATCTTGGAGATTTTCTGAAGGATTGTATTTATTTTTTGATTATAGTACTTAGAGAGGAGAGGAAAAATATCTTTAAAATGATTTTTTAAATATACTCCCAATAATTTACATCTTTTATTTACAAACTATAAAAACCACTCCATAGCTTTTGCCTTCAATTAAAATGGGAAATCTCTCCATTTGTCCTAGTTCTCTATCACTTCTCTTAGATTCAATATTGAGCAGACCAAAGTAAAATCTTTTATGTACTTTCTAGTATCTTCTCTTATAAGGAAATTAAATTTTAGTAGCAAATTGATTAGCCTATTTTTGAGTTCAAAGTCATTTTTCAAGGAAGGTATGGAAATTTTATTATTTTGATGAATGAAGTCAGGTGTAAAAAGATCTCTCAATGTTTTATTAGAATTTTTTCTATTATGGTAGGCCTATAAGGAACATTTTTAGTATCACTAGATTCTTTTAAAGAAATTTATTAAAATTTATTTTGTAAATTTAAATTCTTAATCATTTTTAATAAATATCTATATATCTCGGGGTATATAGAGAATTTTTGGTTATTAGAATATATGGTCATACAATTGAAAAGTTATAATTTTGTACACGTACTCCCCAGATAAAGTTTCATGTTTTTTATAGAACTATCATTGGTATTTAAAAATATAATTAATACTAGGTTAAATATAGTATTAGTAGAAACATAGGGTTCACTCTAGAGAGTAATTCTCAATAATTAATTATCACTTTCAGTTAGAGGAAGGGTTTTTTTGGATTATTGATTTTGGAAATGAATTAAAAGTAATGAAATAAAGAGATTGAAAACAATTTGAGAAAAGTTATTAAGGTAGGGTTTTTTAACCAATTATAATTTTATCATAGTATTAAATAATCTACCCTTCTTCCTATTAGCTAATGAGTAAGAGGTTCCACAATATTTTTACCCCTCACCCATAATTGAAAGGATTTTGTGGTGTTATATTCTAATGAGATCTGTTCTAAACTATAATCCTTTGTATATAAATGTTTTTATCATCCCACTCCTAGTTTACCGAAGAAAATCCCAATCGGTTTTTCTTGTTCCCTCGAAACCCAAGAGTGATCCACTAACTCCATAAACATGCTATGAATTTTCAATCACTTCAACAATCAGTCAAGTGTATTCAATTTTATATATACTCAACTAAGGTATGGATATGAATGATCACTGATTGACGAAAAATACAAAGAAAAATGGAAATTCAAACACAATAATATTCAAAAAAATTATTCTATCACTGCACATCAAAATCAAATAATAAAATAATGATCCTTATTCATTTATGTGAAAAACTAAAACATTAAAATTCGATTATCTTCCCTTACAATAACACCTAAGGTTCTTACTCACCCATGAATGGTATAATAGTGGTGATAAGGGAAGAATAAATCATTATAGAAAATAATAATGATGATAATAAAATTGGAAAACTATAAAGTAGCGGCAGGGGTAAAGGTCTCACTCCAAACCCCCGAACACTCTCAGGATTATCTTCATTTTAAAATATCTTTTTACCCCTATTATTTGGTTGATCATATCCTACTAAGATCCTTATTCTTTGAATTCATAATGTTCATTTATTCCTTTCAATTTTACTTGAGATTCTCAATCCAAACTTCCACAAAATATATATATTTTTACATTTTCTTTTTTTCAACATATCATACATAAATCTTGATTATAATCTACATGGACTACTATTATTGAGTTAAATTCATATTGATGTTCCACCTAATAATGCAGTGTGGAACTCATATATAGTGTAGGATTTTCTCTTCTTCTAACTATAGAATCACCTTCGGTTTGATGTTGTATCCTCATCATATATCATAATTAATATTCATCTCATCATGATGTTTTATACATTTGAGAATCATTTTATGCCTCGAATGGATTATTTAATTATTCATAAAGTTAATTTTAGAAATTAAAGGGTCAATGTAAGGATAAAAAATCCCATTATGTGGATCTTCTTATATCAACCACCTAATCAATATCCTCATACATCGAGGAATCTAACATGAATCCCTTTATATAGAGGATAGTTTTGAATCCCCTTATTTTGATCACCTCACATGATTCTACTTACACTGAGTCCACTTATGTGGTTCACTCTATTTCATATCCCTTTATAAAAATCCCCATACTTGGGTGGATGGTCCTTACATGAGCACTTGTACATGGATTCTGGACTTTGTCATTTTTACATATATGTATTCAACTCCCTCTCTAAATATTCAGAGTAGTTATCAATAAATATAACTTAACTCCTAAAAGACATCAAAAGAAAATAAAAATCTAGACATTTAGTTATCCCAAAAATTAAATTAATAAATTTAATGTATAATTTATCTAATTTAAGAAACATTCATCAATTACACTAAAAATACACTTTAATTCCAAAAATACTTCAAACTTAATGAATTAATAAATATATTGAGATAAAATGAATGGAATATTAAAAAAATATCTTAAATTTATTAACTATATAAATTTAACCACACTTTATCCTTGGAATACCAAACAAGTGAACTTTAATAATATTATCCAACTATAATTCAACTTACTAGTCAATGTGAGTTCCTTTCGCAATATTGTGTCGCTCAATCTTATCATGACTCCAGGGTATTCTTAAGTACATATTCATAATTAAGTGTATTAAATTAATTTTAAATCTTTTCATGCTACTAATCTCACTTATACCTACCTTGAAATATTTCACTCCTTAGTCAAATATGAATTTAATGTGAAAGGACCCAACATAATCGGTGTGATCTCTAGGAGGGGGAGAAGTGAATCAATGGTATTTTATTTTTTCAATTTATTTCCTATGAAAAAAGTATTCACCTCAAATTAAAGACTTATAACTTTGATAAAACCATGAACATAAGCACATTCCATAGGAACATGATAATTTATAAGATTCACTACTCAGTAAGAGTAGGTAGTCCTTAGTATAGTTTTTAAATAATTTAATACCACACAATCCACTAAAAACAATCCTTTTCTATGGTTACAAGAAACAGGTAATACCATTAAACTTTTGATTAACTATTATTAAAACTATTGTGTATGATCCGTACATGTATATAATATATAATAAATATTTTGTAACAGCTTTTAGAAACCTTCACCAATAAGCTCAGAATGTTTTCATTTGTGCTGCTCATACATGTTCACTTTTTCTATTCTTGAAAAATACTTCTTCGTAAAAAATTTTACCAAAAAGTAGGAAAGATATTATACTTTATATAAATTAATCCTATTCATCTATAAAATAATTCCATCAAATGTTTCTATCTGAAATATTCATCTGAAATTTTTGTCTAAAATGTTTATCTAAAATGTTCATTGGGTTCCACCTGATATAAAAATTTGTCTAGAGGTTTTTTTCTATTCCCTCTAATCCCAAATTTTATTCTCATTAACAAATTATTTTTCTTATTATTCTTATTCAATAAGATATTCCTTGGTTGGAAACTTCCATGTTCAATCTCTAACTTTCATAAGTTCATCTGATTTATCTATTTAAAACTAGTTCTACAACACTTCATCTTATGTATGTGTGAAAATTTCACTCTTGAACACTAATAATTTCATTATATTTATAAATTAATTACAATAAGAAAATGTGTGGTTTCAATTTTCATTTTCCACTTAATGATAATTTGAAATTCAAAACTCCCGCACAAACTAATTCTCAGAAATTTTCTCAAGAATTCTACACTATTCCTGAAGCTTCTCACATATTCGAATATCCACTTCCTTAATCTTATTTTCTTCAAACTCAATGAGTATCATGGATTCCCCCATTATGTTTAGGACATTTAAATATTACATTTTCATAGTAACTTTTGATGTCTTTATGAAAACTTCAAATAGAACATTTGAACCAGTAAAACATTATACCACTAAAAGTTCACATGATTCCACTTTGTTCACCTAATTCCACTTTATTTATAGAATTCCACTTTATTTTTCTAATTCCACTTTATTTTTCTAATTCCACTTTTTTCATCATATTCTACTTTGTCCATATTATTACACTTTTCACTTTAGAAACTTTGCTTTTCTCACCAAACTTATTAGATGTTGAACATGAACTTCATGTTGTAGAATTTTCACATAAAAACGATTTTTCTCTCCTTTTTACTTAATCAATAATATCCATCTTTCCAATTAATATATAAATATGAGATATTCAAAAACTCATGGTATTAGGAACTTATTTACATAAAAGCATCACTGGATTTTATTTTCACACAAAAGAAATTCAACGATTTTGTAACAAAAAATATAGAAATTCATCACATTTTCTAAGAAAGGGAATCTTCTCCAGAATAATCTAACTGATGGAATTTGTCTGGAATGTTCATACATTCACCAATTTTTTGAAATATAAATGAACTTTTATGATTTATGTTTGACCATAAAAGGCATAAAATCTTGAAAACTTTCATAGATACATTCAGTGTCTTCAAAAACACCTCCTAACATCCTTCTCCCAACAATATCTCCCTTTGAATTTGGTTTTAAACCAAGGACTATAAATCACTAAAACTTGGAATCCCAGATAATTGAATTTATATCCAATAATTATAAGCTATCCTAAGTGAAATTGTTGTGAGAAACAATAATCATTGAACAAAAATGCCAAGATATAAAAAAGAAGTGACTTAAGAAACTTCTTACTTACACCTCTTCTTCCACTAGAAACTTTCATCAAAAAATAACTTTTTCCTAAAAGATTATATTTCCATCATCCACTTCAAAAAAATATTAAAATATTTCATACATAATTAAATCAAATATTAACCCTTTTACAAACTCCCCCTAAATACATGTTTTCCTTTAAAGGTTAAGCACATACCAACGGATAGATTTATGCTACAAACATTTTATCTCCCTTAAAAACACAATACAAAGAGAATATGGAGAGGGGATAGATATCAAAAATATTATTCTTAGAGAGGGAGGTTTAACACATATTATCAACCTCATTTTATGAAATGTTTCCTTCAGCAGTGGTTTTGTTAAGATATCAGCAACTTTCTCCATTGTAGGAGCAAACTCTAACCTCGGTTAACTATTCCCCACATGATATTTGATGATTTTATATTTTATATAAATGTTTTTGGAATGATAATATTGAAGTATATTATTATTTATATTCATATAACTATAATTATCATAGCCCATGGGAAGGGGAAACTTCTTATTAACAAACAAGCCTTCCAAATGTGCCTTCATCAACATAAGTTGTGTTACTTCTTGAGTGGTAGAAACATACTCATATTACATTGAAAAGAGAGTTACTAAATATTTTTTATTTTTATTCCAACTAACACTTCTTTAACTTAAGAAAAATACTCCACCAGATATTTATTTTTTATCATCAACACTTCTTGCCCAATCTGTAGGTTCCGGACGTAGTGAAAGTGGTGGATGGGGCATGCCCAACTTGATTTTTTGTCATGATTGATGATTAATTATAGATTCAATGTGATGATAAATTTCATGATAAATAAAATTTAATTAATAAATAGAGACAATAGAAAAATTTCATAACCAAAGCACAGGATTATCACATATTATTTATAATTCATTTAAGTAATTAAGAATTATCTTATAAGGAGTTCATTCTTAGTTGATGGATCTTACAATATCTCTAGTTTGTACCATCATTGTGTTGTAGGAATCAAGAATATATTGACTCCAAAAATGATACACACATGTTTCATGAACCTTTTAACATCATCATAGGAATCTCTAGGTACTATTAAGATAGATCCTAATGCTTGCATCATTCACCTTCGATCACTTTGAGAATCACTTCAAGGAATGGTTCTCTTAGATGTCTCTATAATAAAGAGTGGTGGTGGATGATAATCACTCTCCAGTCTTGATAGAGTTATTTAATAGGGATATCTCTAGGTATTTGAGAGTATTCCCTCTAGATCACGTTGCGCACAACAAAATAATTGTCTCTCTTAAGGAAATAATATAATTGGGTTTATATACTTCTAGGGTTAGAAAATGATAATTAGAAAAGTTCCCTTATTATTTTAGTAATCCTTGAAAAACCTCATGTATATAATAATAATAATATTATTATTATTTATTGATATGCGCTAAACTCATTAATTAAATTAAATATTATTTATTCAAATAATATTCAATAAATATTATTTCTCAGTAGAGCATTAAACTCAGTATTCCATTCCTCCACAATATTTATTGGCCCTTGAATAATATCTATTTATTTAAAAAATAAATATAACTTAATTATTCACTAATAAATAAATAAATATTATATTCACTAAATAGAAAAAGAAATATCTATTAAATACTATACTCATAAAATATTTTCTTAGATAATTGGTGATGGAGTATATGCAATAAAAAAATATGAATAATTATTAAACCACCTATGTAAATAATATTTATTCAACATTTTAAATAATAAATAATAATATTTTTCAACTAATGTTCTAGATATTCTTCGTCTGTGACCCTCTAGGCCCCTTTATCTTTGTAATTAGGCGAACCAACCTAAAGTATAAGTTTAACAACTAAAAATATATCAACGAAACCATAGAGAAATAAGTTAATACTATAATGACATAATACCAATGTGAATACCTACTGTGTAATATAATACCTTTATTGTGATATCTCTAATCAATTAGGTTGCATACTGGTGCCCTCAACCTATGTGCTCGATGTCTCTTTATTTGACTTTTTATAAATAAAACTTTTCTATGGAACACTATATCCATATATTTATTTAGGCTATATAATTTCCCTAAAAGGGTAGGAGATTTCAACTTATGTTATAGAAAAAAGTTGCAAATCATTTCTTTCATTATTCAAAAATGTAATATTACTCATGACACACCCAATATATCCTAACTCATTGTGAACATATGTCATCGCTAATTTCATTAATACATAAAAAGAAATGAATTTTAATACTCATTAATATTAATCATTAAGTCTATAGATCAATAAACACATCTATAAATTGGAACATCCAATGAAACATAAAAATATGGATTTTCTACTAATGGATCTCGATCTCAAAATATTTTGCACTGGATATTACCAAGGGAATACACCATGAGAAGGTGCCTTAAAGTTCTCTGAGTCTCCACCCTTGATAGCCTAAATCATTTGTTTCTCTAAAATTATTTCAAACATCTATAGAAAATATATTAAAGAATATTGGCATGGAACTTCTGGGTACTCATCATAATAGGGAACTTCTATGACCATTAAATGTGATAACTACTCTTAGGACATTATCACGTACTAAGTTAGACTGAATAACAATCATGATGTGATATGTTTTTTATTAATATTAAAAAAAATGAATACATGTTATCATAAAGTAAAATTAATGGTTCTAGGTAACCAACTCTAATAGACTCCCACTTGTACTAGAGAAAACTTCTAACAACCTTTATTCCCCTATCTCTCACATGATACTCATGATTCAGATAATATAGTTCTTTAGTTAAAGGATTCACCATGTTTTCTTCTATAGGAACTCTATTTACTACAACTTCACTCCTCTAAGAAAAATATCAAAATAGGTGGTGCTTATGAAGTATATGCTTTGTATGTTGGTGTGACCTTGGTTCTTTTAAAAGATCCACTACTTTAGTATCATCACAATACAATGTGATAGGGTCTTTATATCTAGGTACCACATCAAGATCCTGTAAAAAAAATTGTATTCGAATAGCTTCCTTGGATTCATCAGAAGCCACTATATACTCAGACTCCATTATAGAATCGGTGAAAACTATATAATTTAAACCCTTACTGTTTATATCTCCTCCATTGAGATAGAAAACATAACCTAACTGTGACTTCAAATAATTTTTGATCTATCTACAAACTTTAATCAATATAACCCCTGATGACCTGCTCATCATCTCCTCTATAAAAAAGGAATATGTCCTTAGTTCTTATCAGATACTTAAGGATAGCCTTAACATGAGGCCAATGTTATTCTCCTAAATTAGCTTTAAATATTCATACCATGATCAATGCATAGGAAATATCAAGTCTGGTACATAACATGTAATACATGATTTATTCTATTGCCGAAGAGTATGGGATCTTTCTCTTTCTATCTTTCTCCTATTGTGTCTGAGGAAAATTTTTAAAAATATATGTATACCATGTGACACTACAACAAATAACCTCTTAGATTATTCCATGATAAATATATTTAGTATTTGGTCAATGTATGTTACTTAACATATTCCAAGAATCGTCTTGTATCTATCATGAATGATCTTAATCCCTAGAATTTAGTCTCCTTCACCGAAGTCCTTCATGGAGAAACATTTGTTTAACCAATCCTTAACAGATTTTAAGAATGATATATAATTTATTATAAGTAATAAATCATCAACATATAATTATAGGAAAATTATTGTATTCCAACTAAACCTCTTGGAAAAAATGGGGGCCATTCATTCTTAAAGGAGAAAAATTATTTTATATCTTCATCGAATCGAATGTTCCATGACCTGGATGCTTGCATCAATCCATAAATGTATCTATATAACTTGAAAATACATTTAGAATCACCTAGATTCACAAACCCTTCTAGGTTTGTCTTTTATACATATTACTAAAGTTTCCCATTAAGGAAATCAGTTTTGACATCCATCTTCAAATTTTTATTTCCACGGTAAGTTGTTTTAGCAAGTATAACTCTGATGGATTTAAACATGGAAACTGGTGAATTTTTTTTATTATAGTCAATTCCATAACATTGTTTAAAACCCATTAACCACTAGAATTTATTTATAGATTATAACATTACCATTAATGTCTATTTTTCTCAAAAATACCCATTTTTATCCTACAGAATTTACATCAAATGGAACATTGACCAAAACCCAAGATCTGATCTGATACATGGAATACATTTCAGAATTCATGTCTTCTTTCCATCTTGTGCATTCTGAGCTCTCTATTGTATCTTTTTAAGAGACATGTTCATAATTTTAAACCAATAATAAGTCACCATTTTCAATTAATAAAATACCATATCACTATGGTTCTCCTACCTCTCTAGTTCTCTTATGTAGTACTTATGTTTCAGGAACTAGTTCTTCCATGGGGACCTATGGAATCTGTTCCTATACCAAATATTTTGTATCTTGAGAATCAAATTCATCAAATTAAATATTTCTCCCATTATTCCTTTTGAGTATGTTATCCCTCTCAATAAATATATCTTATATGGGGATAGCTAATTTCTTGTCTAAGGGGTTTTATAGGTAGTTTCACTTTATTTACTTAGGATATCATATAAAGATACACTTTTTTCCCTAGGGTGGTATTATTTTCAGAGAAGTCCTTAACAAATGTCTCATCACCCCATACACATGTATATGATATAATTGGTTTCTTTCCACTCCATAACTCAAAGATAATTCCATTTACCACTTTATTTGGTACTCATTTTAGTGTTTATACCACAATTTATAATCCATATCCTTAAAAGAATAATGGAATATCTGTATGAATCATTGTCAACCTTACCATGTATAACAATGTATTGTTCACTGTTTCACTAACACCATTCCACTATGGTGTGTAAGGTGGAAGGATTTTAGAAATAATACCAAAATCCTATAAAAATTCATTAAACTCTTGGTAAATATATTCACCACCTTGATTCGATCAAAGATTATTTTTCTTCATTACAAGTAGATTCCTTAATTTATTCTTGAATTCTTTGAATGTCTCAATGAACTCAATCTTATACCTCTTCAAGTATACACATATATATCTACTCAAGTCATCAGTAAAAGTTATGAAATAAGAATAACCACCTATATCTTCTACTATAAATGGTCCACACACATCAGTGTTTATCAATATTAAAATATTTATGTCCCTTTCACCCTATCCACAGAATGGTAGTATGGTCATTTTTTCTTATAAACAAGCATGACATCCTACAAGTGGTTTTAGCTCAAATGATTATAAATAACCATCTTGACAGAGATTTGTCAAACACTTATCATTTACATGTCCAATATAGTGATTCCATAGCTGGTTGTTATGTGGTTTGTGTGAAATTGATTCTTTATATGTTCAATAATTTAATATATAAAGACCATTAATTAAATGTTGCATACCATAACATATGTTGTCTTTATAAAAGAAACAACTTTTATTTCCAAAATTTTCAATAAAACTATGTGTATCTAGGTATGATTCATAAATTATGTTCTTTGTAATAGTTGATATATAATAAAAATCTCTTAAAACCAATATCATTAATGTCAGTAACAAAATTTGGTAGTCTCCAATAGATAGAGAAGGCAGCCTCACACCATTTGAATCTCGCAAATCCACCTCCCCTCTGAAAATATTTTGAAATATACTTGGTTCCTATATTTAGATGCAGATGTGAGTACAAAAATATATATCTAATAACCAATGTGTATATATTGAAATATTACACTCGATAACAAACACACCTATAGATTCCTATTACTTCTGTATGTAGTTCCTCTTCCAGTGGTCTTACTTTCCATTTGCAAAACTTATTTTTTCCTTTTCCATACCCTACCTCTGGATCTTCCTCTTCTTGGATGGATGGTGATTGGGATATTTCGGCTTATTATGATTTTTGGTCTCCTTTACCATTTTAATTCATTTCTTATTCACCATAAGGAATGTGGGTTTGTCACACCCCATGTTCTTTACCTTTTTGGCGAATTAGAAAAATAAATTATGAATGAATTTTCTCATTTTTTGGTCATGTTATAATTAACAATAAAATAAGAGAATGACTTGTTTAGTTAGTAAAGTATGATATCTATGCATAACTCATCAATGAATCTAATTCCTAAGATGTCTAAACATTTAATATAGATAATAATCTTGACTACATGATGCCCAGATGGCGCTGAATCTCCAAGCTTGGTTGTAAATATATCCTTGGAGATCTAATATATCTCTCATATCACCTTCTATTGATAGAGTACCTAAAGTGAGGCATCATGTTATATGCATCCATATCCTCATGTTTCTTTATAAGCTCATTAGTCATGGGAAATATCATAAAACACTAAACATCTATAGCATTGTTCAAGTGTTCCTCATAGAGAGACAACTATTCTTCACTATCCTCTTTACCAGGTGCTTCAAGAATTAGTTCTTCCAATACATAAAATTTTCCTTTCATGGTGTTGGATAATGCATAAGCACCTTTAACAATCTTGTAAATTTTAACTAGGGATAAGGTTATCATTATCAATTATGTATCACAATGATATGTTTGAATTCATTTTTATTTTCATTTCTAAAAATAAGAAGATCAGAATTTAGTACTTTATCTAATAAAATTTTTAATTACAAATATATATTATATTTATTAATCTCACACTATTTTATTGAAACCAAATATCCCTCAATATTGGATTTGAAATATCCTATTTATTGGATATTCTAGTGTCAAGGATTTATATTCCCCTACTCATCACCCCAAATTTGGTCAGTTAATCAATTTGAAGGGTTTTAGGTAGGAATTCCAAATGGAAACTACATTAACTCACAGTTTCTTGATCTGTTGATTAGACTCCCCAATCCTGAAACCCTTAAATTGGATTTCCTCAACATTTTCCTCTTATTTACACCAATTCATTCTTTGATAGAAAACCCTTTATGTGAACTAATTTAATTCAACATATAACTTCAAGTTAGAATTACTCGATAATTGAAAGCATCCCAACTTTAATTGGTCAATAACTTTGAACTATGGTTTAATTTTAGCATAAGTAGTGTAATGATATACCAACTTAATATATATATTTTAGGGATTTTATCTTTATACACAAATTTTCAATTATTATCTTTTTTACATGCTTATTATTATTTAGTGGATTTACTTAAGTGATTAACCATGTATTAGATAATGTTTATGTATAAGTCAGTTTATTTTAGTTATGTATTCCATTATTGTTAATTTACTAATTCATGTGATTTCAAAACAGCATACATAATGAAATAACCATAAAAATTGATAGAAATAAAATAATTAAGTGGTATGATCATGAGATTTTACTAATGGTTATATTATCTAACAGATGATAAACTAAAGTTTTAATTAGGGGAAAAACATGAACTATTTATGGTTTATGTTGCATATTTCCACCTATCCACTTATATATCTCTCCTGGAATGGTTTCACCTCAACTCTAAACTTAAACTACCTCCACTATCATGGGAGTTCCATCCATTACATATGATTTTACTCACATGCAGATGAGGGGAACCAAAGGATTGGTTAAGGGGTTTATATAAAATAAACCATGGGCACGCGGGCCCTTACATAATGAGAGGAGGGATGACATGCAGGCCAAAAATTTAATTTAATAATAAATTAAAAGAAACCAATCACATAGAAAGTTATGGTATATTCTCATGATTATCTACAAACATGCAATGAATTACACAATTACTAAAATAGAATTCAATTCTAATCATCCTTATCTAAGATAAATCTCTCTAAAATAAGTTAATTATCTTCTTTAATAAATATACTATTTTATATTAATTCTCACCCAAATTTTTTTTAAATTCTCATGCATTATGGTTTTAAACAAATTAAATAAATTTATTTAAAATTAACTATGTATAAAAAAATGAACCTTAGATGCAACGCGGTGAGTACCCATCCAAACTACTCAAAATGTATTATACTCATATATTATTTACTCATAAAATATATGGAATACACAACTTATCATGTAAATTCATGGTTTGTAATATAAACTTAATGACCACATGGAAAAAATTGTATTTACATAATATGTTACTCTTTAATGCATGTAGAGTAATACCTGTAATAGGAATTATACATGATATGCAGATCTAAAAATTATTAATAAATTAATTAGACATTTATATATATGTATATATAACCCATAATATGGTGTGTGATATCAACTTAATGACCACACAGAACATATGTTGATAATGGTTTAATAGTATAATAAATTAATTTTAATTCTGTATAATTTGGTAAAAGTACACATTGTGTACATTACAACTACACATCATATATTATTCTCAATTTCTATCCATGGTATACACCTAGGGACCCAACATGTAACCATTCCATGTAAATTATTAGATTACAGGGTGTGTACATGGGATACATGGTGTATGGTCTCCGAGTTATATGGCCACGAGTCATGTAGGTCATGTTAGAAGATACACGGCCCATTTGTGACAAAAGGAATACATGAAATGTATGAAAGTTACATGGAATGTGCTTCAGTTGACTGTGTTCTAGGCTAGCCCAGTCAACATGTGGTGTGTAATTAAGTTCACTACATGTAATAAATGAAAATGGATTGAATAATTCTAATTTATTTTGAGGTAAATTAAATATGGGTACACGACGTGTAACTTTGAGTTATATAGTGTTTACTCTTTTTTTATTCATATATACTCCTTGGAACATTCATATGAGATCTTCAAATTTATTTCATTCATAAAATTAATCATTTTGATTATATTTTTAAGAAATAAGAGAAATAAGATCAGATCTCATGATTCATATTAAATAACAATTTAACTGAAATTGAAAATTGATGAAAAATTAATAAATCAATCAATGATATTTAAATAATTATAAATAATTATGTGACTCCCTCTAATACCAATTATAGGTTCTGGGTGCAGTGGAAGTGGCGGATGGGGTTTGCTTAACTTGTATTTTTTTCATGATTGATGATAAATCCAATATTTACATGACAATAAATATCATGATCAATAGAATTGAATCAATGAATATTGAAAATAGAAAAACACTAGAACCAATGTGCAATGTCATCAAATATTATTTATAATTAATTTAATAAACTAAGAATTACATTGCAAAGAATTATTTCTTTGTTGATGGATCTGACAATGTCTCTATATCATTTCATCGTTTTGTTGTAAGAATCAAGAATAGATTCCCTCCGATGATCATCCACACATGTTCCACAAACCTCTAAACATCATCATATAAATCTTCAAGTTCTAGCATGGTAGATCCTAATGCTCGAATCATTCTTCTTTAATCACCCTAAGAATATCTTCAATGAAGGGTTCTATTCAATCTCTCTAGACTAGAGAGTGGTGTTGGAGGAGGATTTATCTCCATTTTTAGAGCATTATTTGAGAGGGAGATCTCTAGGGATTTGAGATGATTCTCTCAGGATTTTTCTTGACATGCGTTAAAATCACAAATTAAATTAAATATTATTTATTCAAATAATATTCAATAAATATTATTTATCACCAGACCATTAAAATTGATCCTCAATTCCTCCACAATATTCATGAGGCCTTGAATAATGACTATTTATTTAATAAATAAATATCACTTCATTATTCTCTAATAAATAAATAAATATTATATTCACTAAATATAAAACAAATATTTCTTAAATATTCTGTTCACAAAATATTCTCTCAAATAACTAGTGATAGAATATATGAGATTAACAAAAAAAGAATAATTACTAAACAATGTGTTGGAATAATATTTATTCATATTTTCAAATAATAAATAATTTTATTATTTAACTATGATTCTAGATACACTTAGTGTGTGAACCTCTAGGCATGTTTCATAGTTTCATTAAGCAAGGCATACCAAATTCCAAGGCTAGCATCTAATAACATGTCAAGTCACCTATAGAGAAATAAGTTAACATTTTAATGATATAAAAACTCATGCAGATGATTACTATATAATATAATTCCTTTATTATGATATCTTTAATCAATAAGGTCGCATTCTGGTTCCATCAACCTATGTGCTTGATGTCTCCTTCTTTAACTTTTTGGAAATCAAACTTTTCTAGGGAACCTTATAGCCATGGATTTATTTAATATATATCATTTCCATAATAGGACTTGAGATATAAAATTTAGTTAAAGAACATAAGGTAAAATACTTTCTCACATTATTCATTAATGAAATATTACTCATGACATGCCCAACTTATGACCTTTTAGTGTGATAGTTACTCTTAGAAGATTATCACATATAATGTTATGTATAAGAATAATCTCGATGTGATAATTAGTTTATTAATATTCAACAAAATGAATACCAGTTATAATCAAGTACATAGAAGTTGGTTCTAGAGAACCAACTCCAACACAATCTTCATCTATATAACCAAACAAATTATTTTTTCTTGTGTTGTCATATTTCAACCCAAAATCAAGTGTGCATTTGATATATCTGAGAAATAAATTTCTAGCCATGAGTTGAGATTATTTTAGAGAAATTTTATATCTAGAAAAAAATTAACATCATACAATATATTTGGCCTTGAATACATTGGATATTATAAACTTCTAACAAAATTTCTAAATTTATTAGTATATATATCTTTTCCTACACCGTCTTTTGACAAAATTGTTCCCACTAAAATTGGTATAGAAACTAGTTTGGATACTTCCATTCAAAACATCGTTATAATTTCCTTTACATCTTCTCTTGAGATAGTAAAATATATTTCTTATTTTACATGATTTGTAAAATAAGAAAATATTTCATTTCTCTCAATATGGATATCTCAAAAAAGGATCTTCATCTCCTCATTAAACTTTTCAAAAGTTTCTTCATCATTACCTAAGAATACGATATAGTCAATATAAAATATAATAATGAGGGAAACCTCTTGATTTTATTTCATGTAGAGGGTGCTATAAACTCTTTATTTCTAGAATTTCAAATTCCTTAATCTAGTATCCAATTTTGAATACTAAGATCTTGGAGATTTCTTCATCCCATATAAATCCTTTTCCAATAAGAACACAAAACTTTCATCTTTCCCAATAATGAATCCATAAATTTGTTCAATATAAAATTCTTTACTAACCTATACATTAAGATGAGTTTACTTGAAATCCATGAGGAAAATTTTATATCTCCATTTCTTAGAAATGGAAAGAAAGATTCTAATAGTTTATAATCTTTCAATTAGATTAAAGGTCTCATAAAATTAGATGTCTTCAATTTTTGAGTAACCTTTACAAACCATTAATTACATATTTATTATAACTTCTCCTATTTCATTCAAATTGTTTCAGAATACCCACATTGTACCAATCACATTTTTATTATTTGGTTTGGGTAGAAGTTCCAAAGTATAATTCTTTTCAATTTGGTCTAACTCTTTATTCATGTCATTAATCCTATCCCAATTCTCCAAATCTTCATTAAAAAATTTTAGATCAAATTTTCAATATAAGGAAAAGTGTGATACTGAATTTGAATCTATTCTGGTTTGAACCTATTTTCATTGATCTATAATTATGTTATGAAATTACACTTAATTCCTCATCCTAGGATGAGATGAACATAATTATTCTTTATCACTTGATATAGGTGGGTTATAATCTTCATCTAAAGAAGCTTAAACATTTTTATTATTATTAAGAACGTTTTCACATTGTTCAACTTCAACCACCTCATATTTACTTTTTTATAAATATGAAACTATTTCAGAAACATTATTATCATATAGTTAAATAACATTAACATATACTGAATTGATCATATTTATTAATTATTTATTAATACATCTATATCATCTACCATTAGAATTTTATCTAATAAATATTCCATCAACACCTCACTAATCAAAATTCCTCATAATTTTAGCTTTGACTTTTATAATGTAGGGACTACTGAAAACCCTCATGTGAAAAAAACTTGGGGTTTCATCATAATAAATCTTGTAAGGACTAATATCATATATAGAACTATAGAATCATCAATTTCACACATAAACTACTACTCTAATACTTGCCTCCACAAAAATCAAAAGTATTATGTTCGGTCAATATTGTTCATTCCATCTCCAAAAAAACTATATTTATTCCTTTATAAACACCATTTTACTATGGTGTTGAAGGAGTATTACACTCATGATGAATTATATGATTTTTAAGGTAGTATCTGAACTTCCCACTTATATGTTTTCCACCATTATCAATTCAAATTTTCTTCATAGAACATTCACACTCTTTTTCCACACTTGTCATGAAACTTTTAAAAAAATTGAGAGCCTTTGATTTATGTTTTAGAAATATAATAGTTGAAATGTGAGTAAAGTCATATATAAAAAGAATTAAGTATTTATATTCAGGTTTTTATTGTTTACTCATGGTCCCACAAATATCAAAATGTATCATCTCTAAGTGATGGGTTGAATATATCTCATCATTCCTGTGCACCAAGTTTTTAATATTTCCTTTTTGTAAAATAGAGCAACACAAATCTCTTATTATTATCATATCAAGAATATCATGAATAATTTCTCTCTTTTTAATATTTATCATGTTTGGATGACACATATTCCCCAACATTTTATGTCACAGCTGATTTTGTTCTATCATGCTTAGATACCATGAACATTGTGAATCACCATCTTGAAAAAGGTTTCCTTTTATTTTTTGGCCTATTTTAACACATTTTATATCCTATATACTCTTCATAAAAAATCATATTTTTTGAAAAAAAAACATTGTTACCTTATTCAAAAATTTACAATACACTTAAAAAGTTTCATTTCATACCTTAAAGAAACAAGGCTCATTTAGATTTTAATTTTTCTTCCCCAATAATATCTGATCTAGTACCTTTGATTCTACTTGAGTCATCATTTCCAAAAGTCATTGGTCCTTATTTAAAATATTTTACATTACTAAAAACCTACAATTATACTATCATATTTGAAGAACACCCACTATCTGAAATCTATGGTTATTCTCCTTTTATTGTGTTGAGAGCAGTTTCAAAAACTAAGGATGTTTATTTTCCTTTTTCTTTCTTATCATGTATATTTTTAGATTTTTTGTATAATTTTCTTTTTGTGTTATAACAAGACATACATTTGAAATATATCTAGGTTGATCGCATATTTCAAAAATAGTTTCCAAAGATTGAAATCTATTTGTAGTCTTCAGAATAAATTTCTCAATATGTCTCTTTTGAGTGGGTTTACTCCCACTTAAACATTTCATCCTTTTTTTGGATTCTCTATAATTTTGATATCTAAACAAACACATATATACTGTATTCCCAAATCCACCAAAATCCTATCAATGACATTAGAAATTATATCTCCATTTGTAACTGTCATACTATTCAGAGTTGTTTTTTTTCCATCAACTTTATTACCATACAAATGGATATTTTGTTACACACCAAAGATTTGGTTACATAAAAATATTTTCTTATACTACTTATATTTCTTCTTTGACTCAATATAATTTCTTATAGTAACAACATTTGGTTCAAACATTGTAACCTTAGAAACTTATTATTTTTTAGCTCTGATTGTTTTAGCTACATATATTGTTTTATTAACTTACTATTCCTTATAAGAATATTAATTCTTATTATAAACCATTTAGAATGAATTTTCTTATCCTTATTTGGTTTACTCTTCTCAAAACTTTCACCAACCTCTGCAATTGAGTTTTGAAAATTTGTAACTCTATATTAATATTTAGTAAGTTTTTTTAAAATAAGTTATAACTCTTTCTCCTTCACCTTAAAATTTTCTTCAAGATAGATGTTGTGGTTCTTCTTTTCATAAAACAACTTTTTATATTATCAACCTCTTTTAGAAAAATATATTTTTATTCAATAAATTATTATTGATCATTATTTAAAAGATTTTTCTTTTTTAACTTTTTTATCTCTCTTTCAAGTATCACAATCTTTTCAATAAACTATTTAATATATCTCTTTAGAATAATAACTATCTAAGTATCTTCTTCATATTAGATATTATTTTCATCACTGGTGAATTTTCCATCATTATCTTTTACAATTAGAATTTTTTCAATAGCAACATCACTCAAGTTATTAGCTTCTTCTTAGTTACAATCATATTTATCACACTTAAAAAAATAGTCTCTCCTTTTGTGTTTATAGAAATTATTATCATTTCTCCTAGGATTGGACTTGTATTTTTCTTCCTTCTTCTTAAATTACATTCTTAAATTTTTTTTCATCTTTATCACTTTATTATTCTTCCTTTCGATGTGGATAATTTGTAGCAAAGTTAACAATATCTCTACTGCTAAAGAATTTCTATGGAAACTTTAAATTATGCTATTATATTCCTTTTTCAATTTTTTAGAAAAAAAATCATAAATTTATCAAAAAAATTACTCAAATCATCTTCAGTGTTAGAGCTGCAAACTTCTTCATCTTTTAGAACTTTATTATATTTTCACTACTTTGTCGCTGAATACAATTTCTCAATCATCCTTTTCTTTATTAATCATAATTTTTTTGTCCTATCAATTTATAAGTGATTATATTTTAATGAATATCATTTAGAGATAGAGTTTTAGGATCACTATCTTCCAATGATGAAACTTTTTCATTAAATTTATCAGGAAGAATTTGTAAGATCTTTTGAATAATAGTTGAATCTTCTAAATTCTCATCAAGACATATTATGGTGATAAAAATTCAATTCACCCTTGTAAATAAGTTTCCAATATATTCATAATCATCTATATTAATATCTTCATACATGAACCTTTATATTTCTAAATTTTCCTTCTTCAATTTTATATTTCCTTTATAGATTTTTTTCAACTTCTCCCATATTCATATTATTATTCCAACTCCTTTAAATCTAAGAAACTCACTTTCAAAGAGTGAGAAAATTATATAATAATGGCTCACCCATAATTTATAAAATTATTCTTTTTTGTAGTTGTAAGGGGGACATTTTTAGTATTTACAGGAAAACCATCTCCAAAAACATTAAAAACTTCATAACCAAGGGAAATAAGATATGGTAACATTTTATTTTTCAAAATATTATACTTATTTAAAAAAATATTAATCCCCTTGGTATTCAAAGAATTATGAATTCATATAGAAACTTATATTTTATTCAAACTTCGGAAAAGATATGAAAATGGAAACATTTCTTCTAATAGCACTTTAAATAGCCCAGTAGGTTCTATGTGATCACTGAGAGGGTAGGGGTGAATCAGTTATCTTTTCTTATTAAAATTTATCTCTTATAAAACAACCTTTTTTCTCATGTTAAATAGTTTTAACTTTTTTCAAACCAATAACACAATCAAATTCCATGGGAAAATAAAAATTTAATAGTATCACTACTTTGTAAGAGTAGACAGTCCTTGTAATGGTTTGGAAATAATCCAATACTACACACTCTACTAGAAACAAAAATCCTTTTTATGTGGTTATAGGAAGCAAGGAATGTCCTCACACTTACATTGCACTATTATAAAATATAAATTTCATTTTTTCACAAATAAAAGATATAAAAAAATATTTTTTAACACATTTTAGAAACCTTCACCAACAGGCTTAGAATATTTTCATTGTGATAATTGTACTTCATCACTTTTTATCTACCTTCAAAACACTTATTCTTCACTTTTATTACCTATAATTAGTCAAGAAATTACACTTTTAGATTTTTCCATTTGATCTATCCATGTGATATGTCTATCTGAAATGTTCTTCTAATATTTTCATCTACAAGTTTTATAAGGCCCCAGCCTTAAACCCTACTTAATCATTAGTTATTACAAGATTACACATTGAGGTTCTTTTCAGGTTTAGAGTTTTAGAGAATTAGATCATGAAACTTGCATTACATTCCACATTTAAACAAAGTGGTTACATAAAAGACAGTATTCATTCTTACCATCAACGAAAACATATTGAAAATAAAACATGGATTATTTCTTGACACATCCTTGACACTATCATCACATCATGTACCTTTCCCTTGACCTATGAAAAACATTTCAAAAACTTGGGATGAGCATAAAAAGCTCAGTAAGGGTTATAAAAATATGGAAAGGAAACATGAGTTCATATATACATAAGAATGAAATCATACTTTACCCATAAAACATAGGCACTTTACCATACCTCATCAAACCATGAATAAATCATATAAATCATAAGACATAAAGGTATCTTGAGGCAATCATAACATTCTTACGTAGGGAGTAACCCTCTTGGTTATGTTTGGAATACCCATCACAGTATATTCCCTAAATCTCTTCAGAGAAACCTCAACGTTTCACTCCTTTGCGTTACCCAATGCATTGGAGAGCTATATCGGGCTCACCCGCCCTTAGTTTATCACGGAACCACCTGTCTTCATAATAATTCCCAAGAACCTCAACATAATCATATCACATAAAACATGTATAAAGGAAACATAACATTTTCACCTTTCAATCACAAGATATCAATACAACACATTGATATAAAAACATTATGAAAACTATTTTCAATACCAAAATAAAAGAAAAGTTAAACATGGTATTTATTTTTCTTTTATAAAAAGGTATGGCTTGTAGAGGAAGTCGAAACTCAAATAATGGTCACGGCGATGGAGAAGTCGTTGTCGCCGCATACGTACGACAAAAACATTCCCTTTTGTCGTTTAGTAAATGCTTCGTATAAAAAAGATTCCTTTTGAATAAACGTAAAAGTCAAAGGGGTTTATACACCATATAAAAGAAGGTTGTGTATAAAACAAAATATGCCTCAATGAAAGGAGATTGAGACGAAGTCCCATACAAAGACGGTATCCTTGGATTAAGGATAAATTAGTTACATAACTATGTGTGACAAACGAATACACGAAATATAAGTGGGTATTAAGTGTAAAACAATCATAGGACATTCACACATAATCATAGAATGACATATTCAAGGTGTACAAGTTTATCCCAAAGAATCGAAATTGGGTTAAGAAGTTCCCTTGCAATAATTAGACAGCCTAACGGCGTCACTTCAAAATTCAGAAAAAGAGTTGATGAGAGATAAAAAGGGTATCTCATCACTTGGACATAAAATTTACATCAATAAGGATATAAAAGAACATATCCCAAAATAATATTATGTGAATTAAAAGACATAACAAAATAAGTCTTTTAAAAAGAGGAGGGTGAAAGGTTCCCTTACCGACTTGGGTAACTTTCGAAAAGTACACCCCATTGAAGAAGTGTCATACAATGAATATGTAAATACCCATAAATGGAATTATATTATAAAAGGAGTGTAATAATGGGCAGTACATAAACCACTCAAAGGAAATTGTGGCAAATGTAGCATAAATCTCATGGGAATAAAAGTGAGATAAAAAATCTCTTACAAAAACTCGGCAGCCTAACGGCGCCACTTAAAACTTCCAAAAAGGATTGATGAGAGGAAATAGGGTCTATAATCACATAAAAATAAAGTTTAAATAAAGATGAATATAAAAGAACATCCCCCAACATAACAAAGAGGAGCTTAAAATAAGTGACATAAAGGAGAGTACTTAAAAAGAAAGAGAGAGGTTAGATCTCTTACGAAAATTCGGCAGCCTAACGACGCCACTCAAAACTTCCAAAATGGATTGATGAGAGAGAATAGGGTCTCTCATCATATGTACATAAAAATTACAGTAAGATTAATATAAAAGAACATCCCAATCACAAGAAATATGAGATTAAAAGGAATGACATAAAAGAGTGTACTTAAAAAGAAAGAGAGGAGTAGGATCCCTTACCTCGGGTCCGACTTGACTCGATCATTTTTTAACGTCCTGAATAATAAACTTGAGTTAATTTACACTTTATTAAGAACCTTTTTCTAGTTAATTATTCCTTTTAGATCACTTATTTCCATGTTATAAACATTATGTAATCATTTAAGTTAATAATGTTTGTTTTGTCGATATTTGGTTCTTAAGTCGAAAGTGGACTTCTTACAATTACATGTTGTTCGTGTGGTCAAATTTTCATTATATACAGAATTATATTCATGATTTGGATATCATATATATCATATATATCCATAATATACATGTATTTATAATATTACATAATCATTTAGAGGTAAGAAATGAAATGCATCGTTCATGGAGACGGTAAGCCGTACGTACGCATGAACGCTACTTTCATTTCTATTTCATATTTTTATGGAATGGAATAATAATGATATAGAGGAATATTATAATTCCAGTATAAAATCATATATAATAACTTTAAATCCATCCTTTATACGTCCCACATATGGCATTAACGAATCACATCACTTTGAGGGGGCGGTAGTCCGCACTTCCTTAAATGAAGATATTGCGTTTACCCATAATGGAAACCATAAAGGTATGCCCAAAATTAAAAGTACAGAAGCTTAAGGAAAACATAAACATATTATATATCATATATAAATATAGTGTCATCTTAATGACCACCTTTTAATGTGTTAAAAGAATGTTGAACAATCATCATTTCGGGAGGCCGAAATTCGCCATCCACGGAAACAGTATGTTCTTTAACCATTAGATGTAGGTGTGTGAAAGTATAGCTCGAATCCTTATTATAACAACATCCTATTATATTTATTATAGTAGATTTGTTACAAAATAAATGAATAAAAATATTTTAGGGGGTTGTGGAAGCGAAATAAAACAAAAGGACTCAAGTGAAGACATTACCTTAAAATCGGGTAACTCCCTTTGGTTTGAGCTCAAAGGCTTCCTTGGGAAGACTTCTGCCCAAAGTGAGGGTTCAAGGAGTAAGAGAGGGAAGTGTAGAGACACAATTGGTAGAGGTTGGCCAAGCCAAATGCTTTGGGAGTGTGGGTAAGGAGGTAGAGGTGGGGGCCTTTTATAAGAGGAGAGGAGGGGCACTTTTGGAAGGTAAAGAAAAGTCACTTTATTTTAAAATGGTATTCGGATTTAAGAGGTCCCACATTGATTTTTTTCGAGGATAAGGTGATAAGGGTTATAAATACACTCATCCAATAGGCTTTGGACATGTTTAGGTCTTAGATATTACATTATCTTTCCATTTTATTTAAATCGTTAAATAATGAGGTCATCACTGCATCATCATGATGTCATAAATAATTTAATTTATTTAATGTATAAAAATTATAAAAAAATACTATGATGTAGGAAACCTTTTTATCTTTCTAATGAATATTTATAGTCAAAAATCTGATTTGTATAACCCCATGTAAAAATTGTTTTAGTAAAACATTTCATGTTTGTCTCATTTTTATTTTAACTTTAAATAAAAATATATTAATGTCATTTTCCAACCAAAGTGGCTTTATGGGGTCCCCAAGTTGACCCATGGGTTTTATTGGTCTTCCATGACACATCCAATGAGGTTAGGACATGTTTCAAGTTCATTTCATATTATTAAAACATTATTTTTACCTTAAACTACACTAATTACCTCTAATCGCGATTAAAAACATAATAAGTTACTATTCACCAAAAAATTATTTTTATCCCATTGAACCACATTTTACTTCTTAATGACAACCATGTATGTCGGAGTTTTGAAATTCAAAACACAAAGATGGCAAAATTTCATTTAAACGAAAAAATCAGTTTTTATAAGTACCACTTAGTGGTTTCACTATTCATCAAAAATTGAAGTTTGTTAGAAAAATCCCAAAAATTCACCCTAAGATATATTTGATATTCCAAATTCAAAAATGAAGTCTATTTTACAAAATTCAAAACATATAATTCACATTAATTAATTTAATAATTAATTCTCGTTGTCAGAGCAAATAGCGTGTTTTTATGAAACAATAAGTATCAAAAGATTGACACTAGTTTAAGTCTTATTTCAAAGTGAAATTAATTCCAACGACCAATATTGGATTTAATGGTAAAAATATATTCTAATTTCACTTTAAAACCAATTCAAAAGATAATATAATCATATAAATAAATTAGATTAAAAATAGGTTTTGAATTAAAATACAACATTTTACACTATTCATTAAAAAATGAACTTTATCAGAAAGATACCAAAAATTTACACAAAGTAAATTTTGATGTCCCAATTCTTAAGAAGAGTTTTATTCGGTCCAAAAGGATGTATAAGAGTGAACAAAACTATATTTAATGACGGTTCTCTATCAAAAGGTGATAAGTGAACCTTTAGTGAAAACTAGGGCATATACGCCTAAAATTGAATTCTTTCCGTATTTTATGCCTTTATCTTTTATTGGATAAATGTAAAAACATTTAAAAACATATATAATCATATTTTAGTTATTTCTATCCATTCCCTCCAATTCAACGGCTACATGTTAACTACCATTTAAAATAATATTATTTTTTTATTAGAGTGCAACGTAAGATTCCCAAGAAAATCGTTGTTGCGTGTTGGGTACGCCATCGAGCATAGCGTCCCCTTTAAAGTCATATTAATATTTTATTCAGAAATATGGATAAATATGAAAATTTCATATTCTTTATTTACCTGGGGTGTTACATCCTTCCCCCCTTTTGGGAATTGCGTCCTCGCAATTTTTAAAATTGAGCTTGGAAACATCCTTGAAAGTCCCACATCGGAACAAGAGTCGGTAAAACAATCACTTTAAAATAATGGAAGTTAAGTACAGAGGTCACCCGAGTTAAACCATATGTAAAAAAAATATGGAAATGTAAGAAAAAGAAAAGGGTCATGTTCTTTAGGGAGAGTGATAGTAAACATGTCTAGGAGAAAGTTAACCATAAGAAAATCACAGACTTGTGATGGGTTAAACGGTATTCGATTCCCTAGTAGGAAAAGTTAATAGACAACATTTTTTTTTAAGTTACTTTTTATTGAGGAATTTATTCATAAGGAAACATAATCACTTATCATGTTGACTTTCAACTTTTACTAGATTCCTTAATCAAACTCATATTTTTTCCAAAAGACGAGTATTTAGGGAGACTTGTTCGCAATAAGAGTACTATAATCAACTTCTATAGAATCACCTAATCCACCAAAGAGAACTATATACATCCCATGTCCTTATGCTTTAACCAAAACCAAAACCAAAAAGTTTAGTAAAAGGTCAGATAATCCAGAAAAGGATAACCCATTAAAAAGAAAATCTATGCTTAATCTCCAAAATTTGTCTAACAAAACCCAAATTTCAACGAGGACCATCCGATAAACAATTTGTCCATAAAATTATTCAAAGTAAACCAATCTAAGATTGAAACCCAAATATTTGAAGGATTTAGTCACATAGTCTTCCAAGTTAAATCGTAACATTTATCTCCAAACAACATCAGTTGCTCCTAAAGTCTCGTATTGAAAAGTAATTAACCTAATCACATATCCTCCATGATAGGTTAATCATTTTCATAAATAACCCAAAATCAACTTACTCTTAATTCATAAAATCATATAACTAAAAAGAATCAGTCAAACTAACCAGGGACTTCATGTAGTCCAGTGGTAGGCGATAAATACCAGTCGCACTTTGGTTGTGGGTTCGATTCCCGCAGCTTTGTCCGACGCGACGGGTAGTCACACGGTCTGCGTGTTGTCCTTTTTCCAAAACTATATAATTCTTAAATCATTCCCCAAAAAGGGATAAAATCATCAAAAATAACCATAACATAATTTAACCTCAATTTTATCTCATGCCTTTCACTTCAATCATAACATATAGTAACCCATAATTACCTCAAAAGTAAGGATCATATAAACCCAAATGGTTCTTTATAACTATGTTCACAAAAGAAAAGATAACTATTCCTTGAATAAAATTTTCCTATATTAAACATCAGGGTTACACATAATATAAAAAGTCTTCTAATGTAACCCCATCATCCAAAAGAGACTTAATACTCTTAAGAATTTCACCATAACTCTTGAAGCCCTTATATGTTGACATCTTACTCATTCAACATTCTTCATGATCCATTAACCATTCCTTTCCAACTTATTCCGAAATACCTCTTTCCTACAAACAAAATCATGAATCATATCCTAAGATTCCAAAATAGGAAAACAATAGTCCTGAAATAATACATACCTTTGATTGGTCATTGTCAGTTTCTTCATCCTCAATCGGAATGGCATTAGGTATTGGTAAACGAACATTTGTACGCTCTTGGTGATCCCATTCACGAAACTTCTTCATAGTACATGTGTTTGCATAATGACCATTCACACCACATTTAAAACATTCAATTGATCCCTCAGAAAGAACTTCTTTCCCTTTCCTCGAGTCAACTGGATGCTTCCTTTTTCCTTGGTAGGTTCTTGCTTTATGACCTTAATTTCCACATCTATAGCATATTTCTGTCCCTTTGAAACATTTTCCTAGGTGTTTCTTTCCACATCTTTGACACATAGGTTTTTGAACACACTTACCTTTATGATTATTACCTATACTTCCGTAGGGATTTGTTTCTCGCATATATGATGCCTTAGAGAAATCACCAAGGTTTAGGTGGTCAATCATGACTCCAGATAGTTGGTTGAGGATAATCACAAGAGTTCTCATTGCAGCTCCCATATCATTTAGTTGCTTTCTCAAAAAAAACTGTCACAGTTTCCTTCACATCCACTGTTACTTTGGTGCCTGCTAGATCCAGCCATTTACTAAAACCAAAAAGGTCAGTGTGAGTATATCAAAAAAACCATCATGTACTAATGAGGAAGATAAACACTAAGATATACTTACTAATTCACTTTATCTAAAACTAGGACTCTTTCTGAAATCCTAACCATTATGGTAATTCCACTTATGCTTAAAGAATACCCTAACCTCTAAAGTTATCTAAACCGACCTTTGATACCAACTATATGTCTCCAGCCTTAAACCTTACTTAATCTTGAGTTATTACAAGATTACATATTGAGGATCTTTTCAGGTTTAGAGTTTTAGAGAATTAGATCATGAAACTTGCATTACATTCCACATTTAAACAAAGTGGTTACATAAAAGACAGTATTCATTCTTCCCATCAACGGAAACATATTGAAAATAAAACATGGATTATTTCTTGACACATACTTGACACTATCATCACATCATGTACCTTTCCCTTGACCTATGAGAAACATTTCAAAAACTTGGGATGAGCATAAAAAGCTCAGTAAGGGTTATAAAAATATGGAAAGGAAACATGAGTTCATATATACATAAGAATGAAATCATACTTTACCCATAAAACACAGGCACTTTAACATACCTCATCAAACCATGAATAAATCATAGAAATCATAATACATAAAGGTAACTTGAGGAATTCATAACATTCTTACGTAGGGAGTAACCCTCTTGGTTACGTTTGGAATACCCATCACAGTATATTCCCTAAATCTCTTCGGAGAAACCTTAACGTTTCACTCCTTCACGGTACCCAATGCATTGGAGAGCTATATCGGGCTCACCCACCCTTAGTTTATCACGGAACCACCTGTCTTCATAATAATGCCCAAGAACCTCAACATAATTGTATCACATAAAACATGCATAAAGGAAACATAACATTTTCACCTTTCAATCACAAGATATCAATACAACACATTGATATAAAAACATTATGAAAACCATTTTCAATACCAAAATAAAATAAAAGTAAAACATGGTATTTATTTTTCTTTTAAAAAAAGGTATGGCTTGTAGAGGAAGTTGAAACTCAAATAATGGTCACGGCGGCGGAGAAGTCGTTGTCGCCGCATACGTACGGAAAAAACATTCCCTTCTGTCATTTAGTAAACGCTTTGTATAAAAAAGATTCCTTTTGAATAAACGTAAAAGTCAAAGGGGTTTATACAACATATAAAATAAGGTTGTGTATAAAACAAAATATTCCACAATGAAAGTAGATTGAGACGAAGTCCCATACAAAGACGGTATCCTTGGATTAAGGATAAATTAGTTACATAACTATGTGTGACAAACAAATACATGAAATATAAGTGGGTATTAAATGTAAAACAATCAGAGGACATTCACACATAATTATAGAACGACATATTAAAGGTGTACAAGTTTATCCCAAAGAATCGAAATTGGGTTAAGAAGTTCCCTTGCAATAATTAGACAGCCTAACGGCGTCACTTCAAAAATCAAAGAAAGAGTTGATGAGAGATAAAAAAGGGTATCTCATCACTTGGACATAAAATTTACATCAATAAGGATATAGAAGAACATATCCCAAAATAATATTATGTGAATTAAAAGACATAAAAAAATAAGTCTTTTAAAAAGAGGAGGGTGAAAGGTTCCCTTACCGACTTGGGTAACTTTCGAAAAGTACACCCCATTGAAGAAGTGTCATACAATGAATATGTAAATACCCATAAATGGAATTATATTACTAAAGGAGTGTAATAATGGGCAGTACATAAACCACTCAAAGGAAATTGTGGCAAATGTAGCATAAATCTCACGGGAATAAAAGTGAGATGAAAAATCTATTACAAAAACTCGGCAGCCTAACGGCGCCACTTAAAACTTCCAAAATGGATTGATGAGAGGAAATAGGGTCTCTCATCACATAAACATAAAGTTTAAAGAAATAGGAATATAAAAGAACATCCCCCAACATAACAAAGAGGAGCTTAAAATAAGTGACATAAAGGAGAGTACTTAAAAAGAAAGAGAGAGGTTAGATCTCTTACAAAAATTCGGCAGCCTAACGGCGCCACTCAAAACTTCCAAAATGGATTGATGAGAGAGAATAGGGTCTCTCATAATATGTACATAAAAATTACAGTAAGAGTAATATAAAATAACATCCCAATCACAAGAAATATGAGCTTAAAAGGAATGACATAAAAGAGTGTACTTAAAAAGAAAGAGAGGAGTAGGATCCCTTACCTCGGGTCCGACTTGACTCGATCGTTCTTTAACATCCTGAATAATAAACATGAGTTAATTTACACTTTATTAAGAACCTTTTTCTAGTTCATTATTCCTTTTATATCACTTATTTCCATGTTATAAACATTATGTAATCATTTAAGTTAATAATGTTTGTTTTGTCGATATTTGGTTCTTAAGTCGAAAGTGGACTTCTTACAATTACATGTTGTTCGTGTGGTCAAATGTTCATTATATCCAGAATTATATTAATTATTTTGATATCATATATATCCAGAATATACATGTATTTATAATATTACATAATCATTTAGAGGTAAGAAATGAAATGCACCGTTCATGGAGACGGTAAGCCGTACGTACGCATGAACGCTACTTTCATTTCTATTTCATATTTTTATGGAATGGAATAATAATTATATAGAGGAATATTATAATTATAGTATAACATCATATATAATAACTTTAAATACATCCTTTATACATCCCACATATGGCATTAACGAATCACATCACTTTGAGGGGGCGGTAGTCCGCACTTCCTTAAATGAAGATATCGTGTTTACCCATAATGGAAACCATAAAGGTATGCCCAAAATGAAAAATACAGAAGCTTAAGGAAAATATAAACATATTATATATCATATATAAATATAGTTTCATCTTAATGGCCACCTTTTAAGGTGTTAAAAGAATGTTGAACAATCATCGTTTCGGGAGGCCGAAATTCGCCATCCACGGAAACAGTATGTTCTTTAACCATTAGATGTAGGTGTGTGAAAGTGTAGCTAGAATACTTATTATAAAAACATCATAGTATATTTATGATACTGTATTTGTTACTAAAGAAATGAATAAAAAGAGTTTAGGGGGTTGGAGAAGCAAAATAAAACAAAAGGACTCAAGTGAAGACATTACCTTAAAATCGGGTAACTCCCTTTGGTTTGAGCTCAAAGGCTTCCTTGAGAAGACTTCTGACCAAAGTGAGGCTTCAAGGAGTAAGAGAGGGAAGTGTAGAGACAAAATGGGCAGAGTTTGGTGGATCCAAAGGCTTTGGGAGTGTGGGTAAGGAGGTAGAGGTGGGGGTCTTTTATAAGAGGAGAGGAGGGGCACTCGTGGAAGGTAAAGAAAAGTCACTTTATTTTAAAATGTTATTCAGATTTAAGAGGTCCCACATTAATGTGTTTCGAGGATAAGGTGATAAGGGTTTGAAATCCACTCATCCAATAGGTTTTGGACATGTGTAGGTCTTAGATATTACATTATCTTTCCATTTTATTTAAATCGTTAAATAATGAGGTCATCGCTGCATCATCATGATGTCATAAATAATTTAATTTATTTAATGTCTAAAAATTATAAAAAAAATACTATGATGTAGGAAATCATTTTAGATTTCCAATTAATATTTATAGTCAAAAATATGATTTGTATAACCCCATGTAAAAATTGTTTTAGTAAAACATTTCATGTTTGTCTCATTTTTACTTTAACATTAAATAAAAATATATTAATGTCATTTTCCAACCAAAGTGGCTTCATGGGGTCCCCAAGTTGACCCATGGGTTGTCTTGGTCGTCCATGACACATCCAATGAGGTTAGGACATGTGTCAAGTTCAATTCATATTATTAAAACATTATTTTTACCTTAAACTACACTAATTACCTCTAATCGCGATTAAAAACTTAATAAGTTACTATTCACCAAAAAATTATTTTTATCTCATTGAACCACATTTTACTTCTTAATGACAACCATGTATGCCGGATTTTTGAAATTCAAAACACAAAGATGGCAAAATTTTATTTAAACGGAAAAATCAGTTTTTATAAGTACCACTTAGTGGTTTCACTATTCATCAAAAATTGAAGTTTTTCAGAAAAATCCCAAAAATTCACCCTAAGATATATTTGATATTCCGAATTCAAAAATTAAGTCTATTTTACAAAATTCAAAACATATATGTCACATTAATTAATTTAATAATTAATTCCCGCTGTCAGAGCAAATAGCGTGTTTTTATGAAACAATAAGTATCAAAAGATTGGCACTAGTTTAAGTCTGATTTCAAAGTAAAATTAATTCCAACGACCACTATTGGATTTAATGGTAAAAATATATTTTAATTTCACTTTAAAACCAATTCAAAAGATAATCTAATCATATAAATAAATTAGATTAAAAAGAGGTTTTGAATTAAAATACAACATTTTACACTATTCATTTGAAAATGAACTTTATCAGAAAGATACCAAAAATTTACACAAAGTAAATTTTGATGTCCCAATTCTTAAGAAGAGTTTTATTTGGTCCAAAAGGATGTATAAGAGTGAACAAAACTATATTTAATGACGGTTCTCCATCAAAAGGCGATAAGTGAACCTTTAGTGAAAACTAGGGCATATACGCCTAAAATTGAATTCTTTACGTATTTTATGCCTTTATCATTTATTGGATAAATGTAAAAACATTTAAAAACATATATAATCATATTTTAGTTATTTATATCCATTCCCGCCAATACAACTCCTACATGTTAACTACCATTTAAAATAATATTATTTTATTATTAGAGTGCAATGTAAGATTCCCAAGAAACTTGTTGTTACGTGTTGGGTACGCCATCGAGCATAGCGTCCCCTTTAAAGTCATATTAATATTTTATTCACAAATATGGATAAATATGAAAATTTCATATTCTTTATTTACCTGGGGTGTTACAATTTTCATCTAAAATGTTCATCTAAAATGTTTATCCAAAATGTTCATCTGAAATGTTCATCCAAAATTATCATCTGAAATGTTCATCTGAAATGTTTGTCCAAAATGTTCATCTAAATTTTCATCCAATTCCACCTAATATAAAAGTTTATATGGTGAATTTTTTATTTTACCTCTGATCACAACTTCTCTACTCATTAACAACTTCTTCTTCTTATTCAACCAAGAGATTCCTTGGTTGGAAGCTTCCCCACTCGATCTCTGGCTTTTAGAATTTAATTTAATTTATCTATCCAAAACCAATTCTATATCCCTTCAACTTTTTTACATGTTAATATTACACTTATCTATACTTTTACTTGAATCTTATTTATATATTTAAGATAAAGAGAAAAGGTGGGATTTTAATATTAATTTCATGTTCAATGAAAAATTGAAATTCAAAACTCCCTTATATGCTAATTTTTTGAAATCTTATCATGACATGTAAATTTTTTTAGAAGATTCTTAGATATTAAAATATCCACTTACTTCAACTAATTTTATTCGAACTCAATGAGTATTAGGTATTTTACACAAATGATATTTTTCACATTTAAAGATCAGCTTAGTATCGTTAATTTTATGTCTTTATGAAATATTTGTAAAGAAAGTTTAAACTGGTCAAACATTATACCACTAAAAGTTCATATTATTCCACTATGTTCATATGATTCCACTTTTTCATCTGATTACACTCCATTTATCTTATTCTCCTTTATTGGTTTGATTCCACTTTGATCGTCTAATTACACTTTATTCATCTAATTCCACTTTTTTCATCGAATTTCACTTTATTTCTTTGATTATACATTGTTCATAAAATTCCACTTTATTAGTTTGATTCAAATTTATTCTTTTCAACTTTCCTTTTTTCACCAAACTTCATAAACATTAAATAAAAAATTTATGTTGTGGACTTTTTAAATACAAATGATTTTTCTCACCCTTTTTACTTAAGAAATAATCTCTCACTTTTCACTTAAGCTAAAAACGTGATATATTCCAACCCTAATTATATTAGCAACATAGGAATAAAAAATTATCACCAAATTTTATTTTTAATGAAAAACTTTATCTTCTGATTTTTTAACCAAAAATATAGACATTTAGCACATTTACTAAGCCAGGAAATCTTCATCTCGAATAGGTTGTATGATAGAATTTTTCTAGAAAGTGAATTTTTTCACCAATTATTGTAAATCTCGAAAAAAATTATGATTTATGTTTGAAAAAAAGGACAAAACTTTCATAAAAACTTTAATAGAAATTTCCAATATCTTCAAAAACACCTCCAAAATTCATGGTCCTAATATAAAGAAAAAAAATTATCATGCCATGTTCATGTAGGGGCAACTAGGGGCTTGATGAATTTATTCATCTCCACCCCATGAGTCTTGTATTTTTACATATCAGGAGGATTTTTTGGGTTTATTTTTGAATTAAGGGTTAGTAAGTTTAAAATGTAAAAATTATTATTGTATAATAAGGACTATTATCTTTATTTTTAAGTATAATTCATGATTTATAGCTTCCTACAAGAATGGAATTCTCACTCACTCCCCTTGTAAGAACATGATATCTAAAACCACTTGATTCTCCTGAGTAGTCCACCCTTTAGTATTCAGTGAAAACAACAACTTTTTTCCTTTTTTCCTCATTTGTAGTAATATTATTTCATATTTTTAAATCTATAATTTCACCATAGTTTTTTTTGTTTTTGAAGGAAATATATGAATATTAAAATTTAAAAGAGTAGTGAACTCCCAAAGAAACTTTTAATGTTATCTTGGACCTCCACCTATCTTTCTAGATTAGTTTTTTTTCATTCTTCATAGTAGTAGTAATATTGCACAACTTTAGTATTTTGATCAAATCATCTTGAAAAAACCTATCTTATTGATTGATATCCTTTATCTTAAAATTTTGAAAGTATGGTTCACACCTTATAACTTTAGTGGTATAAAAAATATCTCCCATATGATTCCTCCAGTAAGTATCATTAATTTTTTTATTATTATAATTATATTTGATTTTAAAGGTAGATATCCATGTTAAATTATTAATTAGGTGTTTGAACATCTTTTCCCTATCCTAGGAGATATTTTTCTTCTATTTTGATTCTTCCTAGGGCCTTTCTCCAAATAAATTCAAAAATTATTCTAGGTCACACCTCTAGAACAACTCATAAGAAGCAGTTTATACCAATTAGCTCCCTTCCCCAAACATGAATTCAACATAGATCATGCATTAACTTCTAAATCAAATTATATAGGAATTTTTGTCTTATAATGTGGATGTATAATAATTATAATAATGTATTTTAAGGTATAAAATGATTAAATATAAAAAGTGGGCTAAAAATATAAGTTTATTATAAAAAGGTAATTTTGTTAGAAAAAATAATGCCTCAATAATGTATAGCACAAGGTCCTCAATTTCCTAAGGTTTTCATAAAATTACTCCACAAATTATAGTTTTTCATGAATACCTTAGTTCTCTTAATATATTAGGGTATTGTAATAAGATGTTAAAATTGGTCTAGAGGACTCTCAGGTAAGTAATTTAAATATAGTTCAGTATATTACAACATGATATTGAAAAATTAACAGTATTTTCCCAAATTTCCCTCACTTAGAATTTAAAATAAAGTTAATTTTATCATTCATTTAAGGTGATAAAATGTGTAATATCAGTGTCCCCATATTAGAATAGGTTCAATATTTTTAATTGAATTAAAATTGATCCTAGTTGGTTTTTAAGAACTCAAAAATAAAAAATAAACATAAAAATATTAAAAATACAAAAAAAAATTAAAATACTAAGCCAAAAATCCTAAACTAAAAATGTTCCCTCCCCTAAACTTAAATGATATAGTTTCCTCCATTAATTTTATCAAATTCATCATGTAAAATACATATTACTTAAAATACATCTATAAATTAAGTGGTTAGGAAAGGTATAACATGGTCAATATCATTGGTAGACAAGTAGGATGAGTGTGACATCCTCCATAGGTTCTTGGGGAATATTTATATAGTATTTATCCATTATTTTATCATTAATGGTAAATTTGTTCTTGTATCTATATTTAATGATTTACACAACACTAAAATTATATGCATTAGTGGGTATAAAAGGAACTTCCCATTTGGAATGAAGTTTACATGGCATCATCTTGAGTCTATAATTATAATTCAACACCTGGACCTCAATATGTAAGTATTTATTTTTAATTAACTTTTAATGATCCATTCTAACTCATTCCTTTTAAATCTTTGACTTCTCAAAATCTTCCCTTCTAGTTTCTTCGAGCTCCTACAATTATAGTTTTAAATATTTCCCACCTCTACCTAGATTCATATTTATCTCCATAACTACCTAGTAGGCATTGTGCTCTAGATCCTTGGGTATGTGATAAATCTTCTCCTAAAGCAACCTATATGAACTCATTCCAACCTTTAACTCCAGTACTTCCCATTTGGATTGAAAGTTTTCTCTAGGATTGTCTTAATTTCCCTCTTAGAAACTTCACCTTGACCGTTAGTTTGGGGATAATAGGGTTTTTATGTCTGGTTATTCACCCCATACTTCTTCATAAAATCTTTCATTCTACTATTATAGAAATGAGTCTCCTGATCACTGATAAGTGACCTTAAACTCTAAACCTAGGAAATTTTTATCACCAATAAAATCAAAAAAAAACATTATCATCATCAGTTTTGGTGTCTTTATCTTCTACCCATTTTATGATATAGTCAACTACCAATAGAATATATCAATTTTAAAAGGACATAGGAAAGGTTCCTATGAAATATATTCTTTAAAAATTAAATATTTCACAAAAACTTATGGCTCTTTGAGGTGTCTCGTGCCTTTTGGATATTTTTCTAGTAAATTGATATTGTTCACATATTTTACAAAACTCATTGAAATACCTAAAAAAATTGTCTAATAAATACTAAATTTAAAAATTTCATAGTAGTCCTTTGAGATCTAAAGTGTCCTCCATAATCTATAGAATGAAAAAATTCAAGAACAGATTGGATATCACTCTTGGAAAAAACACCTTATCATTTGATCATTGTATATTTTCAATAGGTATGTATCTTTAAAAATATAAAATTTGTTTCGTATTTGTGCCCAAAAAAATAATGGGGATTTAAATGTGATAAGATGTGGTAATTTATAAAAACTTTTACCATATCAGTATACCTAGGTACCTCTCCTTTCATAATGTACAACTTCTCTCCTAGAATAAATTATTCCACTAGTTCTTGATCTAGAATCTCCACATCAAAAATATTAGTCATCCTACTTAGGATATATTCTCCCTTAATCTTATAACATTTATTTTCATAGACCTTTAAATTAAACTCTTCAAGTAGCATCATCCATCTCACAATCTTGGGCTTTTCTTCTACCCTTTTTTCAATGCTTGGGGGTACAATTACATTAAACACAAACACATCGTGCACACACAGGCCTGAAAGGTAGGTCATAGCCCCCCCAAGGGATACCCACCCAAACTTATGTTTATTACATTATATATATTTGTAAATATATTACATTGGTCATGAATCCCATTACATGGCCACTAGGCCCAAAAATTGTTGGATTAAGGTGCATTCTGTGAATAGTATTGCTATAGTACATCGATTGCTACAGTACCTGCCCCTGCTATAGTGTACGCCACTTCTATAGATATATTTCCCTCCACCACTATAGTTTCATCATTTATATAGTGCCTATTCTACTACATTACCATTAGTGCCTCTTCTACTACATTACCGCTACAGTAACCTATGCCTAATGGGTTTTGAACCACCATTTTCTATGTAGAATTATTGGGTTCTTTCCACTAAGCCAAAACCCAACTACAAATAGTGACTTTAGTTCTTATAAAATGTGATCTAAATTTATCCAAATCATGTAAAACTTATAAGAATTATTTTTAGTGGTTTTTTATTCATTTAGGAAGAATAAAGTGTCTAAAGTTGTATGATTATAAAAAATAATGACTTTAGTTTCTAGAAAATTTAATCTAAATTTATCCAAATTAAAGACAACTACTATGAATTATTTTTTAGTGGTTGTGTATAGATCTAGTTAGCATCAAATTTTATGTGAGAATATTAAATTACTTTAGTTATCCCTTCAATCCTTTGGTAAAACACTGCTCCAACAGTGTGGTTGGGGGTATCATAGAATAGTTTAAAGGTAAGCTCCCATTTTGGCGGTTGTATCACTGGTGGTGTTATCATCTTATGCTTTAGATCATCAAAATATTTCATTCAATAATCCTTAAAAATAAATTTAGAATATTTCAAAATTAACCTAGAAAAATAAATTGAAACTTTACTAAAATATTTGATGAACCTCCTATAAAATCATACATGACCTACAAAAGATTTAACAAGTCTCACACAAGATGGATATGTAAAATAATTTATAATTTCAGTTTTGTATTTATCCACCTCAATTAATTTTTTTTAAATGACATTCCAAAGAAATATTCCTCTCGCCACATTGAAATGAAACTTTTTGAAATTTAAAACAAGGTTATTTTCAATGTAGGTTTTCAAAACATTATCCAAAATTTTTAAGAAATGGGTAAAAGAATCACCAAAAATAGTAAAATTATAAGAAAAAAATTCTTCTAAGAAGTCTTTAATATGGTCATAAAATATATTTATCATTAATCTATGGAATATACATAGTAAATTACACAATTAAAATAAAATAATTTTATACACAAAGGTACCATAAGGGTAAGTAAAGGTTGTCTTATCCTAATCCTCATGTGTAATGGGTTTCTAAAAGTAATTTGAAAATACATCTATAAAACTGTATGACTTATTCTTACTAACATTTCTAACAATTATCCAATAAATTGAATGGATAAATTATCCTTTATAAGGACCTAATTTAACTTCCCATAAATTATACACACTCTATAACTATTCTGGATTACAATAGGGATCAATTCATTTTTTTTCTCAATATAGTCAGTCCAATTTTTTTTGGAACTATATGAATAGGGATAACCCATTATGAGTTTGAGATTGGATGTATTATTCATTTATTTTCACAACTTCTAGGTTTTTTTTCTTACTACCTTCAACATGATTGGATTCATCCTTATTTGGTTCTTCCTAATAGGTATTTCATTTTCTAAAAGAAAAATTATATCCATGTAGATTTTGGTATTTATTCTAGGTATATATCTTAAACTTCATCCCATTTCTTGTGCATTTTCCCTTTAAAGTTTAATAAGTTGTTAACATTTATTATAAGAAAGGTTTCTAGAAATATTTATGACAAACATTTCCCCTTCCCTGGGGTATACATACTTGATATTATTTATTAAAGGTATTTATTCTAGATTAGGGGGTTATTCTAAATATTGGATGGGAATTGGGTTCCTCACCTAAAAAGATATATTTTACTAACATGATATGAAATATAATCATATTTATCCTTAAATAAACAATCAAGTAAATCAATAGATTTAGATGTTGACTTTTCTTAAAAACTATAATCATGTTTTCTATATTTATTAATATACACCCTCATAATAATTTCAATAATTAATTGTTTCCCTAAGGATAAAATATCATGTAACATAACTGTATATTCACTAGGCTCATCCAACATAGTGTGTTATAGTGTAATAAGTTCTTGATACTCCTAATGGTATTTTATTGTGTTGAATATGTTGAAATAGATGGTGTTCTCACCAAATTCCATTGTAGGAGTTCATTAATGTTAATTGATGATGGTATTTAATGTATTTAAGAAGGTTATACCCAAAATTATGGATAAATATTATGGTTTTCAATCATACTACATGATGAGAACATAAAATTAGCCAAGAAATATCAGGTTTTTTACTCTGATTAGGACATCCTCCAAGACACTTGCTGGGAAAGTAATCAATCAATCTACAACCTATATTCATCTCTCACATATGAAAATAAATAAACATATAGTGAGGAATTTCATCTATAGATGCACCTAAATCACAAAAAGCATAAAAAATAAGTTGAACCAATGGAGATAGGTATAAAAAATATCCTTGATTATTGACATTTTTTGCAAGACTATGGGGTGATATGGGATGAAACACTTCTTTAAAAATTTATTTTATTATCCCATTCAATTATCCTATTATTTGTGAATAGTTCCTTAAATAACAAAGAATACTTTTTAATAATATTTAGATATTCTTTGAGGGTTATGTTGGTATTTTATTTCTAAAAATTTTATAGAATTTTCTGTTGAATTTATTCCATTATAATCATTATCAACTAGATCATCTGGGAAATGAATATAATTAAAAGATACTTATTACCATGTACTACTTTTTCAAGGGTTACTTTACACTCTTCTTATTTATTCAAGACTTACCTTACTCTCTTTTATTTTCATATTCCCTGGAATGGTTCTCAAGGTTCTATCTGGATTTCTCATATTTAGTTTTCTTAGCTTCTAGTTGATTTTTTTATGCTTTTTTAATTTGGGGAGTGAATTTATTTTCTACTTCTAATGGTTATAATACTCACATTTTACTTTAGATTAGAGAATTTTTTATATGAAAATTTCCTTAGGTTCTTGGATAATATTTCCATAAGAAGTTCAAGTTTTATTTCTTATCTATTTCACTTCATTCCTTATCTCCTCAACCTATACTCCTTGTTGATGTCTTTCTAGGGGTAGTTAATGGGGGAGGGTTTTTTATATGTATTATTCTATTAAAATGTTAGTGAATAATCTAGTTGACTAAATGGTGGTTTCTATTATTCTTTAAAGGGTATAAATTATTAAATTTTTGGGTTTATTTGTATTTTTATTGATAAGTTGGTCTATATTGATTTAGTTTTTTTCCATATCGATATTAGACTTGAGAATTCTCTCTCTATATTGAATTTTATTATGGAAATTGTCTTTTCCAGTATATTTTTACATAGATTTTAATACCAAACACCTCAACAGACTGTTAATTAAAATGATTAATAGATAAACTTAATCCACACACCTTAACTAGTGATTTCAGTTCACTGATTTATTTCAATTCCATTTTCCGTACAAAGGTATTTAAATCTTCAATCATTGACTCTAATAAATATAGTAAATCAAAATTTATTAACTCGTGTAGGCATATAGTATCATTAAATATTATACCATATTGTTGTGAATTTTTTGATACCTTCCCAATGAGTAATTTTTCTTTCACTAATGAATTTTCAATTAGTTATCCTTGTGGTTATTCATTAAGCAATTTCATGTCACTATCCAAAAAAACTTGATAAAAAAAAGATAAGAAAATTCTATTATTCTATGGATTGATGTGGGAAACTCGAACACAATTTATTGAATATCTCTTAGTACTGAAAGAGGTTCTCTCTGGGATATTTTTTGATATGATTTATTTCTTTTATAGTTATAGTACTCCATGAGGTAGGGAAAAATATATGGAGTAATATTCTTTTAAGATCCTCCAAATTATTTACCTCTTTTGGTTACAAACAATACAACCACTCCTTGGCTGATCCCTTCATTTAAAATGGGAAATCTTACTATTTGATCTACTCAATTACCATTAATCTTGGCTTTAATGTTAATAAAACAAAGGTTAACTTATATATATTCATGTTACAATATTATCTTGGAAGTACATGAAATTTTTTTAGCAATTAGATTAGACCATTTTTTAGTTCAAAATATTTTTTCAAAGCATGAATGGAAACTTTATTATTTTGATGAATGACATGGGGCTCAAAAATATTTCTCAAGCTTTGATTAGGATTTTTTCTATTATTTCATGATCACAGTAAACACTAGAAGTCTAACTAGAGTCCATAAAATATATTTATTTATATTTAGTTTGTAATTTTAAATTCATGAGAATTTTTAAAAATTATATCTATATCATGGTCTAGTGGGAAAAGTTTGTTATTATAAGGTCTAGTCACACAATTAAAAAGTTAAAATTTTTGACACTAGATCACAAATAATGGAACCAAGTTTTTTACATAACTATAATAGGTGTGTAAAAAACTAATTTATTCCTAGGTAGAATATAGTATTACTGGAAACCTATTCATATCTCCAGAGAGGGGTGATAAAAAATTAATTGTCACTTTTAGTTAGAGTAAGGGGTGGTTTATCTTATTGACTTTAAAAATTAAGTAAAATAATTTAAATAAATACATTGAAAATGATTTAATTAAAATTGATTGGGTTAGGTTTAGTTAACCAACTATAATGTTTTCATAGTATTAAATAGTTTACTCTTCTTCTTGTTAGATAATGAGAGAGAGGTTTCACAATTACATCACCCATAACCCTTTATTAAATGAATTTAGTGAGGTTAGATTTGGAGGAGATATTTTCTCAGTCTATCTACCTTCCTTTGTGTGAAAAATTGTTAATTTTTCCACTTTTAGTTTACCTATGTAAGACCCAATTGGGTTTTGTGGTTCATTGGAAACCCAAGAGTCCTCTAATAACTTTACACATGTGCTAGAAATCACCAATCACTTCACCACTCATCCAAGTATATTAAATCATATATAGACTAAACTCATTGGAGGAACATGAATTATCATTTACCAAGGCATTATACAAGGACAAATTAAATTTAAAAAAAAAGTTTCATTCAGAATATTAAACTTCCTATTAACATCGATTTGGAAGAGATCTCTTCTTAGTCTATCCTCCTTCCTTTGTGAGAAATGTTGTTTAGTATCCCACTCCTAGTTTACTTATTCAATACCAAATTAGGTTTTTTTGTTACACATTAACCCAAAAATTATCCACTAACTCCAACCACGTGCTAACAATCGCTAATAACATCTCCACTTAGCCAAGTCTATTCCATCGTATATAGTCTAGACTGGGTGCAGTGAGATAAATGAGAATTAACCAAGTAAGTATAAAATGATAGATTAAAATTTCGACACAATATTATTCAAATTATTAAACTTACACTACACACCAAAATAAAATAAGAGAAGAAATTTCTTTCTTTATTTAATTTCAAAACTCAAGCATTACAATCAGATTCCCTTCCCTTCCCCTGTTAATTGAGGTCCTTAATTTTAAAACCCAGGTAATTAAAGAAATAAATAAATTTTATGATTTGTATTATTCATTTTATGGTTTCATATTCATCATCATATTCATTGTAGTTTTATAAAATGTTTTATATAATTTTTTAATTGAAAAAAGAATAGTTTTATTTAACTAAATTCTTTTTTACATGAATTAAATGGTTTTATTTAAAAGTTAAACTTATTAATTTTATAATTTAAAATTAATAAAATTAAATTCATTATTGAATTAATTATTTCAAAATTATCTTAGAATAAGTTTTTTGTTTTTTATGAAAATTTTGATTGTTGGTTAAATAGTGAAAAATATCGATTTTATAAATACCATAACTGTTATGACATCATTATGACATAATCCTAAATTAAAAACTTGAAAAAAAAATTAGAAATTAAAAATATATTTTAGGGGTAAAATAAATTATTTTAAATTATTATTTTAAATATTTAAACCCATGTTTGAGTCTTTGGAACCAGAGTTATATTTTATTGAAGTAAAAAACTATTTTTGATTTTTACCTTTAATGAGGTGGTTAAATTTTTACATTCTATTTTAACCTAATATAAATGTCAAATAACCTTCATTATTTTAACGATAAACCAAAAAAAATAATTTTAATCAATTCTATACTATATTTTTTTGTAAATCTGTTTTTTATTCTTAAAAATTAATTTTTCTAAAAACTGTTTTTCACTGAGTTTTCATAATTATATTAAAAATAATTTCTTCCACCATTAAATATTTAATTTCACAAAATGTATTTTATATTTTGAATAATAATTTATAAATTTTCTTATGTGGAAAATTTTGTTTTTTCATAAAAAAACATACCATGGTAAAACTTTATGTTGTCACGATAAAGGTTAAAATGGGTTTAAATGGGTTAAACTAATAAAGAAGGCTCCAAATATCTCTAAAACTTTTATTAATATGATTTTATTAGTGTATTTAAACCATTAATTATTATTTATTTTAAATTATACTAAATTGGATCCACTTTCCATGAGAAATAAATTTATTATATTTAAAAGTTCTTAATATTTAAAGGATGTCACTCTTTGCCTCACTTATCCGCAAAATTTGAGCACTATATATTGATAAATCTATAACAAAATCCCTCCCAAATTATCATCTAAATTTCATATAGGTTCTAGTATCATCAAAATTACAATCCTATAATTCTTAAGGTGTAAACCAAATGAAGGTATCCAAAGAGGAGGTATAAGACTTAGCCAAATTCTTTCAATTATTTTTATTCTTATACATCCTTAAAATATTTTTTAACCATTATAATATAATAAAATATATATATTTACAATAATTAAATTTTATTATGTTCATGAAGCAACTATTTTTACATCATTTCCATCCAATGGAAAATGAAAACATTGCTTGTACGTACGTGTAGAATATCACCTCCACAAAGCAATGAAATTAATGTTTCATTGGCATGGATGGTCAAAATGATGGATTTTATAGATAAATATTATATTTATAATATTATTATGATTATTTAAAGTTAAAAATTTGTAAACATTATTTCCTTTTCAACCATTGTAAAAAATGAATATGTTGCTCATGTTTACATGCTGACTACCACCTCCATGAAACGATGTGTCTCATTTTTCAATACTACCCTACATTGATGGTTTTAAAATTTTATTTAATGTAAAAAATGATAATTATAACATTTTTAAGATTCTATTAATGTTTTAATCATGACCCTTTGACCAAAAGAAACAGACCAAATATTTTTTGGACTAAACAACCCCAAAACATTTGAGGTGAACTTAACTGATTTAGTAACTAAATAGAACATGATAATAAATGAAATAAAAGGAATAATGATAATTAAATGAAAAATAAATAGGTTATAAATAAATTAAATTATTAATTAAATTTTATTATACAAGAATATATAAGATGTATGTGGTGTTTCAAGACTTGGGGTAGGGGAATTCTCATCTCAATTTCCTTTCTTTGGGACTTGTGCCATTTTCACCACATGTTTTCTTTTATATGGTGTATAAAATTCCATATAGATTAATTTTTTCATTAATTCACCAAAATTAAAGTTTTTTAAAAATCCATTTAAATTTATTTCATTCAATTTCCTTTTTTTCAAAAGTTATCAAACTCGTAAGGTATTTTTCTTTAAAACACTATGTTAAAGTCTTCCTTCCAAATCATTTTCACCTATTTCATTATTCATAAAGAAAATTAATTAATGGAATTATCTATAATCAAAAAATTATCTAGAGTAATTTTAAAATATCATTGTATTTTTTAAAATGTTTTAAAAAGTAATTTTTTAAATGTTTTTGTACATATCAATTATAACTCTTTTTACAAAAGTTCAATGAATTTTATTTTTATAAAATTTACCATATGAACCCCTTTCCTGTCATTATAAATATTATTTTTATCAAGATTACACTAAATTTTTTAATGTTTTTTAAAAGAATATCATATTATCATTATTTTTTGGATTTTTTATTTTTAATAATTATCAAAATGAAAGGATATTTTTCCTTATTTTTATATAGAAATGGAAAGTGTTTTTTCTTATGAGTTAAAATGAATTTTTCAAGTCTTTCATGATGAAAAATGAATGATTATAAATTTTTTGTTCATGATAAGATACTTAGGAATTATATATGATTATGGTAGATCTTGTGATATTACTCTTCAATGCATTGTGTAATGATTTAATCTTATAATACAAAATGTTGGATATAGCTGATTATGTTACATTCATTTAAAGGGTTCTATAGAAGACTTTAATATGGGTTCAAATATGATTCCTCAATATTGCCTCATTGTTTTTCTATGAAATCTATGGGTTTTAAATATTTTCTTTGAGAATAGTTTTATATTCAAAAGTGATTGTGATTTATTTTATAATCTCAATGTTTATTTTGAAATAGATAAAAAAATTAAGGATTTTTAGGTTTTTTATGAGAATAATGGGTTTCCTTTATTTTTATATCTCTTACTCAGATTTTAATACTCATCCTATGTTTTAAAATTTTATCACACGACTTATGGATGTGTTGAAACTATAGAATGATGTTAAATATACTTTTAATAAATTAAAATTTATGATTAAATTAACATGAGATAGCTTTTTAGGATTTCAATTTTGATTCATATGATCCATGTCTATTCAGAATGGTGTTTCACAAAGGAATATGGAGAATAAGGTAGGAATCCATCAAGAGAAAAATATTCTTTTGAATTAGAAACTTGAAATGGTTATATTTAGACCTGATCAGTTTTTTGTTGTGTTAAATAAATTCATGTAGGTTATCAATAGAGGTACCCATGCAAGGGGGTGGATGAATTAACCATATAGGTACATGTCCATAGTGGATAATTTAATGAAACAACATCCTTTTACTTTTAGTGGATCTTCATAACTAGTCATAGCTGATGAATAAATCAATTCTTTGGAAAATATATTCAAAATTTTTGTATGTTAAAGGAATTATAAGGTAAATATTTATATATACCATATTGAATCTAAATCGAATAAATGTTGGTCTTTAATTAAGAATAAAAATGATATAAATGAAATTGAAACCACATAGTGGAAAATATTTAAGGATCTTTTTTCTTAAAAAAATCATAAAGTTATTTAAATTATAATAGAAATGAAATTTAAAGAACTTAAAAAAAATAGGAGATGGATTAGTTTCCACTTACAATTAAAATTTCACTAAACTATAAAGGTATTCACTAAATTTAATCATATCCTATGAATGTAAATTTATAAATTTTACATAGGAATGAAACCAAGTTTAAGAAGATATTTAGCCTCTTATAAATTTAGAATCTATGAGTAAGTTATTAAACATGATGATAAAGTTAAGATTTTGTTATTTAACACTTACTTATCTATGACAAAAAGAATAATAAGTAGTCAAGGTGGAGATAAATAAGAGAAGAAGTTGTTTCTGACGCTTTCGTCGGGGCACACGCATCCGTCTATAGAGGACGCATAGTTGTTGCCCCGCATTCCCACTTTCGAAAGGCGGGCAGCATCTATTCCTTACTCAGGTATTTTTTTCTCCTTGATTGAAATGGGATGATGGGATGTAGGTTCTTCCTTCTGTTGATTCATCCTTGGAAATCGTTACTTAGTCTGGGTCTCCTTTATAGATTAAGTTTTAGTTTGTGAATCTCGTTCCTGGTGCCATATCTTTATGGACACCGGTTAATTACACTACTTCCGTGAGGACATTCCATGGGTTCTTGACATGGTAGAAACCTTCAGTCAGAGTAGATGACAACATCAGGCATGTCGAGGCATCTCTGGATTTGTGGACATTGGGGAACCTATATTCTTTCTCTTAAGAGAGAATCCCAAGGTTGCAGAACCTGAGGCATCCCACGTCAGTCATGGGTATCTTATGCCAGAGGCATGTCTCTGAGGTTTTCCTCAGCTTCCCATTTTTAACACAGGGTATGCCACGAGTTTAATGTCTTGTGGAGACAGTTATTCCAAAGTCATGTCTTTTAAGGTTTTCCTCAGGCATCTCATTTTTAACACATGGTAGGCTGTGAGTTTAATGTCTTGTGGAGACGGTATAAGTGTGATCAGAATATCCCATAAAGACGGATCAAATTGGTACATCCCTGGGAGGGAGCACCTGGAGTGTTTACTGGGTGGATGGATCAGAACACTCAATAAGAGAAAACGCAGGATGGTGTGTCCCATAAGGGGAAGATTTCACACCGTGAAGGATGATCTAGACACCACTTAGGACAGACCAGGGAGTGTGCACCCTAGAATGGGGGAACACCAAGGTTTACCATTGGCTAGGATTGAACCTCGTGGAGGTTTCCTACGTACCCTATGTAGACAACAGGGATAAAAACCCACGTATTTTGAAGGGGTGATGAATCGGGGTGTATAGAAAGCACAACAACCCAGATACATGTTGGGGCTTACGCATGGAAAGCGGCCAAAGTACTACTAGGAGCAGCGAGGAGGTGGATGACATGATCCCACTGGGATGTGGCTGCCCAGGTAAGAATCAAGATGGATGATGGAGAGTTGAATGAAGTGGAGGTAGAATGAGATGGAACCTATGTGAGGACGATGGTGATGTTGGGCTTGAGCCTTAAAGAGACTTCCTATGTATCCCCATGGTAGGGAATCAAAGTCTGTGTAGTTCGGTGGGACGATGGGACACCTAAGGAGGCGGCCCGTGAGAATAGATGCATGGATGGGATCTGGAGGAAATAGAACCTCCGGGTTAGGTCATGAACTTCCCGAAACACATAGAATCAAGGGAGAGATCAGGATGAGACATTAGTGATGGGATTGAACCTTAGGGAGGCTTCCTATGTATCCCTATGGTAGGGAATCAAAGTCCACATAGTTCATCTGAAGATGGATTACGATCGATCGGGGACTTCAATGGCTTACTGTCGATTGGGAGACTTCAACGGCTTATTGTCGATTGAGGTACTTCAATAGCTTATCGTCGATTGGGGTACTTCAACAGCTTACCACCGAATGGGGTTGACAATTTCGTACTACAGAATGGGGTTGACAACGGCTTACTGCTGAATGGGGTTGAACCTCAGGAAGGGTTCCTACATACCCTATCTAGGAGATAGGGATCAAATCCCATATAGTTCAAATGGGTATAGTCTAATGTCTTACAGGACAAAAGGGGGTGTACAGTTTAACGTCATGCAGGATGGGGGTGGACCGACGTGAAGTAATCGGGACCGATGGGTGTTGGGATTGAACCTCAGGGAGGCTTCCTACGTACCTTGTCTTGGTGAGGATCAAGGATCACGTAGTTCACATGGTGTGGGAACCAATGTGAAGGGGGTCTGAACCAATGGATGTTGGGCTTGAACCTAAGGGAGGCTTCCTACCTACCTTATCTTTGCAAGGATCAAAGACCACATAGTTCAGAATGGTGGGAACTGATGTGAAGGGGGTCAGAACCAATGGTTGTTGGGATTGAACCCCAAGTAGGCTTCCTACGTACCTTTCCTTGGCAAGGATCAATGTACATGTAGTTCAAAATGGTGGGAACCGACATGAAGGGGGGTCGGAACCAATGGTTGGTGGGATTGAACCTCAGGGAGGATTCCTACGTACCTTTCCTTAGCAAGGATCAAAGTCCACCTAGTTCAGATGGTGTTTGGGTCTTACACTCTAGGTTTCCCAGAGAGTGTGTCATGGTTTATGCTTACTACTCTAATCCCACATGATTCTTTCTCAGTGTGAAAAACAAGAGTTATCAAGGACCTGATGATCACGGCACAATGGTGTGTCCATAAAGGGTGGTGAATGGGTCTTATGCAAGAAATCTTCCCAGGTGCCGCTATGGAGCGGCAATGGTGGATGGGGCTTATGCAAGAAAGTAGCTCGGGTGCCGCTATGGAGCAGCAATAGTGGATGGGGCTTACACAAGGAAGCTGCCCAGGTGCTGCTATGGAGAGACAATGGTGGATGGGGCTTACGTAAGGAAGATGTCCGGGTGCCGCTATGGAGAGGCAATATTGAATGGGGCTTACGCAAGGAAGTTGCTCGTGTGCCACTATGGAGTGGAAATGGTGAATGGGGATTATGCATTGGCACTACTCGTGTGCCACTATGGAGCAGCAATGGTGAATGGGACTTACGCATGGTCGTTGCCTAGGTGCCGCTATGGAGCAGTAATGGTGAATGGGGCTTATGCAAGGAAGTTGCCCAGGTGCCGCTATGGAGCGGCAATGGTGAATGGTACATATGCAAGGAATATGCCCAAGTGTTTCTATGGAGTGGAAATGGCGGATGGGGCTTATGCAAGGAATCTTCCCAGGTGCCGCTATGGAGCGGTAATGGTGGATGGGGCTTACGCAAGGAAGCTGCTCGTGTGCCGCAATGGAACGACAATGGTGAATGGGGCTTACACATGGGCACTGCTTGTGTTCCACTAGAGAGAGGCAATGGTGAATTGGTCTTATGCATGGGCGATGCCCGGGTGTTTCTATGGAGCGGTAATGGTAGATGGGGCTTATGCAAGGAAGATGCTTGTGTGTCGCTGTAGAGCGGGACTGGTGGATGGGGCTTACACATGGGTGCTGCCCGGGTGCCTCTATGGAGCGACAATCGTAGATGGTGATTAGACAAGGAATTTTCCCATAATGTCTTCCTCATGTCTATCCATGAGGCATCCCAACTCACTGGTGGTTTGAGGTATATAATTGGGGCCAACACCTATTCACAAGTGCACAAGTGTGATAACACCAAGGGGCATTGGAATTAGTCCAAACAAAGGGAGATGAAAAGTGTGAATCACATGACCGACATTCGGAATGCAATGAGGGTGGCATGGAGATGGAGTATAATTGTTGACCTTGTTCAAAAAATAGCATCCATATCACTCTATCCTGAAATGGGGACAAACAAATGAGGGTCGACTGCTGAACATGTTCGAAACATAGGACCTGACTCGAAGTGTTCTCCAAAGTCTTAGAGGGTGTTGGCCCAGGACGGTAGGTGAGACGATGCGGCATGGGACCAGGCTGTTAGGGGGTAACTTTAGACATGGAAGTGGATGAATATCCGAATAAAATACATGCAAATAATGAGGTGGAGTGATGGAATGTTTGAACAGATTCCAATGCTCTTGAAATTACACCACTGTAATCAGGGCATTAGGCATCTTGTGCTTGGAGCATAAGGCATCTCTTGTTTGGAGCAAGAGGCTTCCTATGTTTGGCACATAGGTTGTACTATAGTTTATAGTCATGTAGATAGGATTATTGGTGTCTCATGCTTGGATCATAAGGAATCTCTTGTTTGGATCAAGAGGAATCCTATGTTTGGAACATAGGGCGTACTACAGTTTAGAGTCCTGTAGAAAGGACTGTTGGCATCTCATGCTTGGAGCATAAGGCTTCTCTTGTTTGGAGCAAGAGGCATCCTATGTTTGGAACATAGGTAATACTACAGTTTAGAGTCATTTAGAAAGTACCGTTGGCATCTCATGCTTAGAGCATAAGGTATCTCTTGTTTGGAGCAGGAGGCATCCTATATTTGGAACAAAGGGTGTACTACAGTTTAGAGTCATGTAGAAAGAACTGTTGGCATCTCATGATTTGAGAAAAAGGCATCTCTTGTTTGGATCAAGATGCATCCTATGTTTGGAACATAGGGCGTACTACAGTTTAGAGTCATGCAGAAAGGACTATTGGCATCTCATTCTTGGAGTATAAGGCATCTCTTGTTTGGAGCAAGAGGAATACTATGTTTGAAACATAGGGAGTACTACATTTTGGAGTCATGCATAAAGGACTATTGGCATCTCATGCTTGGAGCAAAAGGAATCTCTTGTTTGGATCAAGAGGCATCCTATGTTTGGAACATAGGGCGTACTATAGTTTATAGCCATGTAGAAAGGACTGTTGGCATCTCATGCTTGGAGAATAAGGAATATCTTGTTTGGAGAAAGAGGCATCCTATGTTTGGAACATGGGGCGTACTACAGTTTAGAGTCATGTAGAAAGGATGTTTATGAAGAAGGCACCTATAAAGGGCTAGTGTTGGGACTTATGTAAGAGCAGCCCTTTCTGGTTCAACCTGACATATGAGTCAAGTGGTGAGGTTTTGAGGAGTTTCTTGAGGAATGGTTCAACTCAAGGTGCTCAGGGAATTTATGATGAGACTCTCAACTCACGACATGGGAAACAAACCAAGAGGAATATGTCAACGCAAGGTGTTTCATGGTGTACGGAGGAGTATCTCAAATCATGGTCTTCCATAGGTGGAAGGTGGGTGCACATAAGGGCGCAATGGAAAATGACGACATCCCGGCCCAAAAAGTTCACGGTGTGACTCTCCATTTTTCATGGGAGAGAGTGACGGAAGTGAATGGACTGGCCCGGAGGGCCAGGGCCATAGCCTGGCACTAACCCCAAGAGAGGGTGTGGGGGAGCAGGCCCTGCGGTATGGAACAGTGGGTTCCAAGGTTGGATCTTCGCAAAGGATAGGTCTTCGCGAAGTAACGTTGCAGAGGAAAGGGGCTCACAGAGCATGGGATCTCACGAAGCATCTTCGTGAAGGAAAGTTTCTCGCAAAGCATGGACTCATGGAGCATGGACTCACGGAGAATGGACTCGCGGATCATGGACACGCTAACCATGGACTCACAGAGCATGGACTCGCAGAGCATGGACTCACGGAGCAGTTTTGCGAAGGAAAGCTGAGATCTGTGAAATGGGAGATCGACCGCCAAAGTGGCGGTGTGATCATCGTTATGAAGGGGGTGTGCCGGGTATTTATAAGCGAGAGGCACCATGAAGCAGAGTCCGCTTGGCGCAAAGATAGAGCTCGCTCCGCGGTGGGTTCACGAACATCAAAGGGGTTCGCGAAGCATCCCACCTCCTTGCTCCGCGGCGGGTTTGTAGATGACAAAGGGGTTCACGAAGCATCCTAACTCCTTGTTCTGTGGCAGGTTCGTGAATTTCAAAGGGTTTCGTAGAGTATCCCGCCACCTTACTTCATAGTGTCTTTGCGAAGGAGGATATTTTCACCGACATGGGGCCCCGGGGGCTCTAGTCAAGTAGCTTCGCGGCGCTTGTAGAGGGATCTTTGCGAATGGGCTCCATGAACCAATTTTCCAGCCCAACTTCAAATGTCCATAACTCTTAATCTGTAACTCCATTTGGGCCCTATGACCTACCAAATCAAAGATTTAGCAATGGGCTACAATCTTGGATCATGTATGGAAGCATTTGAAATATTTTGGGGACGCATTTTCTGGTTCCAATAGAAGTCAATAAGGAAATATGTACGTAAGCCTCCAAAAAGTTCCAAATGTGGAAAAATGAATTTTAGGGAATGTTTGATATGATGAAAAAAATACTGATGTGGAAAGTTTTTTCATTTATCTCATTATTATAAGGAAAATAGTTTTTATGAGACTAGAATTGAGAAAAAAGATATTCAATCCATATATAAATATTTTAATTTCAATAGGATGGGTTACTATTTGATATCATGTTTTGAAGTTAGTTACTCAAGTTTGGAATCATAAAGATCAAAATTAGAATGGTGTAGAAAATTTTTATACTACTATTATGGTTGATACTGGACCATAAAATGTAGTATTGAAAGGTATATTACTTGTTTACTCAAATTATGCCAATATATTTTTTGATTTTGGATCCACACATTCTTTTATTTATGGGATGTTTTTCAGGTAAAATTGAAATATCATCTCAAGAAATGGGGATGAAAGTTTTGGTAAAAACTTACAGGGTAAGTATTGAAGAAATAATAATTTATAAAAATATTAATATTATCATCCATGGTATAGTTTTTCCTAAAAAAATTATATTACCCAAAGTAGAGTTTGTTATTATTCTAGGTGTGAATTAGATTTTATTTTATCATTATAACATAGATTGTAGAGCTAATGAGGTTATATTAAACTTTTTTGATGAGTCAATATTTGAATATAAGAAATAGTTAATACCTTTGATAATATTTCATAATGATAAGAAACTAATTAAAGATGAGATTGAAAGTTATCCTGAACATATCATTGAAAGTAAGTTAACTGTTTAAATTAGGGAAGTGAAAGTAGTGAGTTAATTTTCCAATGTATTTCTTGATATTCTAGATGATTTTATTCATGATTTTGAGGTTTAATTCACTATTGGATTAATTCCCAATGTTATTCTAATTTCAAAACCTCCTTATTAAATGGCTCATTTTAAGTTATTTTAGTTGAAAAAGAAGTTACAAGAATTACTTGATGAGGGTTTCATCCACCCTAGCACTTCATCTTGGGGTGATCTTGTCTTTTTTGTTAAAAATATATGTCGTTCTATTGGTATTTTCATTGATTATAAATCACTCAATAACATTACTATTAAGAACAAGTATATACTTCTTTATATTGATGACTTGTTTGATTAACTTCATGGTACATAGTATTTTTCCAAGATTGAACTCTAATATAGATACCAATAGCTAAAAGTGAAGTAAAGGGATATTTTGAGGATATAATTTCATACAAGGTATGGCCATTTAGAGTTTTTGATTATTCATTTCCAGTTAACAAATGCAGATACTATATTTATGGATCTTATGAATATATCTTTCTCTGAGTACCTAGATAAATATGGGGTGATAGTCATTGATTACATTTTTTTATATTCTAAAAGTTGTGAGGATCATTAAAAATATATAAGGATTTGTCAATGGACCATGAAAGAAAATTTGTATGAGAAAATCAATAAATGTGGATTTTGGTTACATAAAATTTAATTCCTCGGGCATATTATTTCTAAAGGTGGAATAAATTTTAATCATACTAGGAATAAATTAGTGTAAGATTGTTTAAGACCTACAAATGTTATTTAGATTCAAATTTTTCTTGGACTAGAAGGTTATTATTGATGGTTTATAGAAAATTTTTCTTATTTATCTAGCCCATTAACCAATTTAACTCAAAAGGGAGTTAATTTAACTTAGAAAAATAAATGCGATTAATGTTTTCAAGAATTGAATATAAGAATAGTTATTGCACTAGTTATAGCCCTTCCAACTAGAAATTTGGATTATTTTATTTTTATTGCTTCTTCTTTTAAGGTCCTTAGGTGTGTTTTGTTAAAAAATAATTGAATAATTATTTATGCATCATACCAATTGAAACTCCATCATTTGAATTATCCAACATAAGCTATTGATCATTCTACATTAGGTAACTCACCTAGTTATAGTTTTTTTCAAGAATCACTTGATTGAATAAGTATCATGGGAATCTGAAAAAGTTATGATGGAAAAATATCCTCACTTGGTTCACCCTCATTGGGCTATGTCCAAGGAGCATACACCGGCAATGTGCCAATGTACCAAATCCACTAAAAACAAACTATGATTTACAGTGTTCAGAATGGACTCATTTTCCCTCCTGGTTTACAACCAAACACAATTTGAAAGTTCACTGCTCTCTCAACTGAAGTGTGCTCACAGTTTTTTCAAAAGATCCACTCGCAATGTATAGACTTGTAAGTCCTTTTATTATCACTAATGAATGAATCCTCCACTATATGTTGATTCTATATTGATGTTCCACTTTCATCTACTGATGAATAAAACCTTACAACAAAACACTGGACAATCCCTTTAAAACACTTTCACAAAGAACACTGGATTCACGAAGCTCCTTATTTCGTGAAGCTCAAACTATCCTTCATGAAGTAAAACTATTTCACAAAGCTCAACTGGCCTTCGCAAATCTCCAAACATTTCTCAAATATCACTTATCTTTTTCAAATTCCCTTACTTTCATGAATCTCAAATCATTCGGCTGGATTTTACAGGCTTCGCAAAATTATTTATAAACCACCTTCACGAACCACCTCTACGAACTAGCTTCATGAACCACCTCTACGGACCACCTTCATGAACCACCTTCACAATCTCAGATACTTATAATTCTCATTGAGCCTCTATAACCCTTTTAAAGGGGGTAGAGACCTATTTATATGTGTTTCTACGGACTCTAGGACCTTCTAGACCACATCGGAACTATTTTGCGAAGCTCCCAATTTTCCACCACAATGATCCATTTTTCATGAAGCTCCATAGAAATTTTTCATTAAAATTTATAGTAATAAACATAGATCCTTCCATCAAAACATTGTGCCACTGCAATTCTCCACTCTCAAAGAACCTCACCTTCACCATTCATAATGCTCATCGTAATCACAAAGATCACCGTCAGAATTCTTTGATCGTTTGAGAAACACTCTTTATGAAGCCTATCTTTTAAAAACTCATGCCTTTTCGTATTTTGATGATTTATTCAAGGAAATACATATTTAAAAATTCTAGTCAAACTACAAATTTTGAAACCCAAAAATTTGGAAAATTCTAGGAAACTGCGCCACCATAGACTCCTGCTTCAGAAAACACCAACTATCCTCATTCCCAATCATTTGGATTTTTCAACAAACACAATAATTCCTAAAAACATTAATATGAAAAATTGAGGTATTTTTTCCAACAATATCCCCCTTTGGGTTTGTTTAAAACTCTCTAATAAAAAAAGATATCTCTTTATAGCTTTATCTAACCTCTACCACCATTCTATTCATACGATTTAGATAGAGATCAATGATTTACTCAAAAAATACTATAAGACCACATGATTAATAATCAATGTGAGAAAAAAGAGTATAATAAAAAATTCATCAATGAATCACTTCATTCCTAACATCAATTCTTGAAACCAAACAACCAAACAACTGCTTTCATCACAAAACTTTGCTATCATGATATTTATTCTTTGATCAATCACTTTCAACATCATCATATTTAAAACTAACCATATGTAATTGCTTGGATTCGTGTGTCTTTTAATTCTTAAAGATGTCCAAGATAAGATTTTATAACTTTACATTACAGCTCCCCCTATCTCGCTGCTCCACCTCACCTTTAACTCCCCTTATCTTACTACTTATCTTATTCCTCCACCTATAAGCTTCTCCCTGTGTCTTGAAAAATACATTTTCTCCCTTTTATTTCCCAAATTATACCCCTTTTTCAATAAACCCAAAGGTCACTCTTTGGTGGTCTGCAACATGGTAAAGAACACATATCAATACATTAGCAAAAAATACACAATACCTCTGGGAGAGGGGAGTCTCACATCAACACTTTTTCAAGTTTAGGGAGTCAATTGAACATCTAGATCCATTTGATGCCTTTTAAATGGTTCTTTGGGTAATACCTTTCTTATAATGTCCACAAACTATTGTTATATAGGCATGTAATCCAACTTCACAAGCCCTTTCTCCACCCTCTCCTTGATGAAATGATACTTAATTTCAATGTGCTTCATCCTTGAGTGATGGATTTGATTTTTTCTAATATTTATAGCACTTATCATAATGGATTTCGATTGGAGACTTCACTTAAACTCCCATATCATCATGATATTGATTCATCCACAACAATTGAGTGCAAGCTTGTGTGGCCTCAATATACTCAACTTTTGCAGTGAAAAATGAAATAAAATCTTGTTTCTTTATTAGAAAATAAATTCACATTCCACCAAGATAGAAAGAACCTCCTGATGTTGATTTCCTGTCATATTCTGAACTTCCCCAATGTACATCTGTATAACCCAATAACTCTAGATGAGATTTTTCCTTATACATTAAACCAAAATCCACAGTTCTCTTGATATACCAGAGTATTCTTTTCACTACAAGAATATAGATTTCCTTAGGATTTCTTTGATATCTCACTGATTGGCATGTGGTTAAAATAATATCAGGTATCGTTTCTATAAAATAAACCAAGTATCCAATGATTTTCATGTATTCTGTGATATTAACTTCATTTCCATCATCATCTTTTGATAGTTTTGTCTAGGTAGAAACCGGGGTTTTCATATCCTTGGAATTTTCTTGTCCAAATCTTCTCAGAACCTCCTTTGAATATTTGGATTGATAAATGAAAGTTTTATTCCTTCCTTGTGTCACTTTTAAACCAAGGAAAAATGTCTGCTCACTAATCATTGACATTTCAGACTTTCTTTTCATGATTTCATAAAATTTTATGCATTGTGCTTCATCTGATCCACCAAATATCATGTCATCGACATAAACTAGCACCATAATCTATTAATTACTATCATTATTCAAATATAGATTGTAATCAACTCCACCATTCTGAAATCCAATCTTCTTCAAATATTGATCTAGTCTCAAATACCATTCTCTTAGTACTTTCTTCAACCCATATAGCACATTCTTCAGTCGAAAAACTTTTTTCACATCTTCATGAATTAGAAAACAATATCTATACTCAATATACATTTCATATTCTTCTATAACCCCATTAAAAAAGGAGGACTTGATATACATCTATAAAACTTTGAACTTCTATTGCACTATAATGGACCAGAATAATCTGATTGTCTCCAGCCTTATAACAAGTGAAAATGTATCATCGACATTGATTACAACTATTTATGAGTAACCCCTGCACACTAGTCTTTATTTTTTTCAAATCACTACACCATATTCATTCATCTTCTTGAGAAATACCCATTTAGTCTCGATGAAATTCTTATATGTTGTCCTCAAAACAATCTACAACATCTGATTCTTCTCAATTCAGTCTATCTCTTCATTCATAGCTTGTACTCAGTTCTCATCTTCAGCTGCATTGCCAAAACATTTAGGTTCTAACTGATATAGGAAAGATGCATGTTGTAATGACTTAATTCGTATTGGTTGAACAGGAATTTTCTAATCACCAATGATGTTTTTACTATGAATTTAAACATGAATTATTGGCTTTTTTGTAGATACAGACTTGATGTCTTCTTACTCATCATCAGTTTCATCTTCTGAATAAAAATCTTCCACTTATACTACCCCTATGTTTCTTACCTCTTCATCACTTTCAGGAGGAAACTGTTTACTGTGTCATTGAATATTCTCTTCATTTTCCACTAAAGTGACATCATTTCTCTGAATTACTTTTCCCATTCTCTTATTAAAGTTTTTATATTCTTTTATTTTTCTTTATTAGATAATAAATATCTCCTCATCTCCACATGACTCAAATTTATTGTGTTTCTATCTGTTGAGAATAAAGTACTTACTTACAAAGATTCGAAATTATTTTAATGTTGTCTTCTTTCCATACCACATCTCATAAGGAGATTTTCCTTCCTTTGAAGACAATAGATCCCTATTGGAAATATAGACCAATGTAAGAGTATTTCCTTCCAAAATTTCTCTGGTATGACTTTTTCAATAAGAATCATTATATCCATGTTGTTGATGATCTGATTTCTCATCTCAACCACTCCATTATGTTGGTGAGTTATCACTTAATAAACTTGATGCCTTGTCCTTTATTTCTTGAGATATTCTTTCACCTGATTGTTTGTGAATTTTGTAACATTATCAATACGAAACTTTAGAATTTTCAACCCAATCATCCTTTTAGATTCTCTCTGATACTTTTTTATGAAACTGAACACATCAGACTTACGGGAAATGACAAATAACCATGTCATTATTCTATAGTCATCAATGAAAAGAACATAATATATCTACCCATCAATGGATCTTAGTGAGATAGGTCCACAAACACCTACATGCACCAATTCAAGCACTCTTGTTGACTTCTTTTCCATTTCCTTATACGTCTTTATGATGATCTTACCTTGTTTACATGAATCACATGTATGAGTATGATCATGTGATAGCTTAGTTAGGTCTCTAGCTGCATCACACTTTACCAAATCTTCCATGGATGGTTGGCATAGATGAACAAGTCATTTGTGCCACAACTTTTTTTCTTCCTCCCTAGATAAAAAGTACATATCTTCTTCCCCACTTATAAGGTATATATTTTCCTTTTTCATTTTCCCCTATATAACAACTACACCATCTCTTACTTTTATGATACACATCTTATTAGTAAATCTTATATAATTCCCAAGGTCACATAGTTTACTGACACTAATCAATTTGTGATTGAGACCTTTTAATACTAATACATCATCACATCTCATTTCTTTTCCCCCAATATTATCCTTTCCAAATCCAATAATCTCCGGGCCTTCTTCATTTACAAACTTCAAAAACTCTTTCTTTGTCATATTTTATGACTATAACAAGATCCTTATTATCTGGAATATGGAATGTGCAACCACTATCAAGGATCCATACACCAAAAAGATTTGATGCTTTAAAGGAAATTTCTGTAACCACTTCCTTCTCTGCTCTTTTCTTTTTTATCCATATTTTTGATTTCATACTCAGTGAATATTGATAGTCTTGACCTCTCTCAAAGTATGATGGACAAGCTTTATCTTATAGAGATGCAATTTATTTTGAATTTTCAGCTCGCCTGTGGATTCTTTGATTTGCTACTTGTGACCACTTTTATTCAACTTTGGCACATTCCTCTATATGGTTGATGTAGAATATCTATCCATTTGTCCAAATCCTCCACACCAAAAATAACATCCCTCAAAATATGTTCTATAATACTATCCTCTATTTGGGTTCCACTACTATTCTTGTTCCCTTCAGTATCGCGTGGCTATGGAATAATCATTTTGTGAGTGTCCCATATTTCCACAACAATAACACCTAATGTTAGGTGAATTCCTACGTGTCACTTCTATACTCCAAGTTGTCCCTTAGTTTCTTTTAATCTTCTAATTTTTCTTCGTACCGAAATTAATTTTCAATTTCAGAGAAGGTGCTTATGTTCTGATTTCAACCATGATTGTGTTCTATTTATGATCAAGCCTCATACTAGCATTATCATTTATATTTTCTTGTTGCTTTTATTTTTTGGTACCTCTATGATCCACTTCCAACTTTTCCATCTTATTAATGGTCTACTTTACTAATGTCACATTTAGAGTCAAGATCTTTTCTTGATCCTTAAATTTTAGTCATAGACAGAAAACTTCCTCTTCAAGATCTTCAATACTTTTTATTTGATCCTTTCCAGTGTTAATAAAACTATAAATTTAACTTTTTTGTTCCTCGATTTTAATCGTGTACTCAACAGTATTTTCTGATCTCTCTAGCATTGAAGAATTAAGTTTTTCAGTTTATTCAATTATCTCAGACTTATCTTCTTCCTTCTTCTTCATATAGAGTTTGGCATCACGAACCACTTTGTTTTCTTTCTTTATTTTGGCTCTTCAAACATCTATCTCCACTAGAGAGGCCTCTACCTCATCCAGAAAATCAACTCTTCCTTCAACTTATTCTTCATCAACATTGGTTTCTTCCTTTTTCTGAGAACTATTGAAAACTTCCACCATAAAATTTTCTACATGATCTTTTCAATTATCTATCTCTTCAACCTCTTTGACCACAAATTCATCTGATCTATCACATTCCTGTGAAAAAATATTCTTCTTCTTAAAGAAATATTTTTTAAATTCCTCTTTCCTTTCAAATAGGTCGGAGACTTCTTCATAGGGATTCCAAATTCATCCTCATAATCTTCTTGTAACTTCTTGGGGAATCTTACTACAATATGGCAAACCTTTCCACACCTAAATCAAGTAAGTGGAAGTTTCCCTTTGAACTTTCCTTTTCTTCTTTTTAGATTTTAATAAATTAATGATACCACCTTGTATGTCTCTTATTATTCCTCAGAATATTCGATGGTGAGATTATTCATGACCTTGAATGAAACCTATTTATATTTACCCTTTTCCACTGCATTGTTATCATCATTTCTCTTTTTATATGATACAAGGATTCTTTGCAAGTTATCCAGTGTCATATATTTCAGATATTTATCATTAAACACTGAAACTTTTAGATTGAATTGAGGTGAAAGTTTCCTCAAGATACATTTCACAATCTTTATATCTTCAATGACTTCCCCAAGACCATGCATATATTCCACTACAATATTTACCTTGTCAAAGAATGTATCAAAAGACTCATTTGGGTTCATTCTCAGATCTTCGTACTTGTTCCCCTAAAGTATTTATTCCTTTGGTTTCATCATTCAATTCCCTTTTTTAGCTTCTGATAATGCACCACTATCAATGTTGGCTGAGATACCATGCATCGCTGCTGTAAAAACATCCATTCCTAAGGATCAGAAGTAGTGTTACATCTGATTCTTCTATAATTGAAAATTATTCCCATAAAATATCAAAATCCATTTTTGATTGATAACCTTAATTTATAGAGAAACAAAGATATTAACCTTTGCCTCTAATACAAATTTTTAGTCCCACTAGTTCAAATACCCTGAGAGGGGGTGAATCAGGGTATGGTAGATTGAAACAACTTCCCCTTTTGATATTGTTTCACTATAAAACAAAACTCTATTCTCTCTCTTTCCAATAGTATAGTATAAATAAGAATTAAAACATACACAAGACACAATAATTTTACTTGGTTCACCCTCACTAGGGTATATACAAGGATCATACACCGGCAATGTTTTGATGTACCAAATCATCTAAAAGCGCACTTCTTTTTACAATGTTCGGAATAGACTCATTTTCCCTCTTGTTTTACAACAAAATACAATTTGAAAGTTCACTACACTCTCAACTGAAGTGTTCTCACTACTTCTTCAAAAGATACACTCATATTTTATAGACCTTTAGGACCCTTAATTATCACTAATGAATGTATCTGACACTATTAATATATTCTCTATTGATTTCACACTTTCATCCACTGATGAATACCACTTTACCACAAATCATTGGTCAATACCTTTTAAAACACTTTTGTAAAGCAAACTGCCTTCATGAAGCTCCTTATTTCGCAGAGGTCAAACTAGCCTTCATGAAGTACAACTCTTTTTCAATGCTCAAATGGCCTTTACAAAGCTACTGCCTTTTTAAAGGTTAACTATCTATTTCAAATTCCCTTGGTTTTGTGAAGATCCGATCATTTGGTTGGATTTTACAGCCTTCGTTAACTTTTTTTCAAGCCAACTTCATAAACCACCTTTATGAACCACCTTTGTGAACCACCTTTGTGAACCACCTTTGCGAACCACCTTCGTGAACCACCTCTACAAACCACCTTCACAAACCCAAAAAACTGAAAATTGTCATTTAGTCTCGATCACCCTTCTAATGGGGGTAGAGGCCTATTTATAGGTGTTTCCACCGACTATAGAACCTTCCGGGCCACGCCAGCACCATTTCTTAGTGCTCTCAATTCTCCACCACAATGATCAATTTTTTTGAAGATCTATAGACATTTTTTATTCTCAATTCTCATCATAAATAATGATCTTTCCATCAAAACTTTGTGCTTCCATGATGCTCCACTCATAAAGTGCCTCACCTTTATTGTTTGCGATCCTTATTGTAATCGCATAGATCACCGTTAGAATTCTTTGATCCTTTGAGAACCAAAATTCATGAATCCCATATTCTCTACACTCATCCCTTTTCTATATTTTGATGATATATTCAAGGAAATCTATATTTCTCAATGCTATCCAAACTACACATTCTGGACCACAAAAATTTGGAAACACTGGGAAATTGCGCCCCCATAGACACCTTCTTTGGAAAACACCAACTGTCCCCATTTCTAATCATTTGGCTTTGTCAAAAAACACAATCATTCCTAGAAACACTGAGAGGATTCCTTTAGGGGTTTATTCCCAATATTTTTCAATTGAAAAAGGAATAATTTTATTTAAATAAATTTTTTTCCATGTGTTATTTGGTTTTATTTAAAAGTTACACTTCTTAATTATAGAATTTTAAATTGATAAAATGAATTTAATTTTTGAATTTATTATTTAAAAATTAACTGAGTGTGGTTCTTTATGATTTTTCTAAAAAGTTTTATTTTTGGGTAAATAGTAAAATATACTGATTTTACAAGTACTGTAACTTTTATGACATAATTATAATATAAGCATGAATTAAAAATATAAAAAACCTTTTTATAGACTAAAAATGTAATTAATTATCAAAATAATTCATTTTAAAGTATTATATTGAATTTTGAAACTCATGATTGACTTTTTGAAACCTAAGTTATATTTTATTCAAATAAAAAACCATTTGTGATTATTTACCTTTAATGAGGTGGTTCAATGATTCCATTATTTTTTATATTACTATAAATATTAATTAACCTTAATATTTATTATAATAAACCAAAAAAATCATGGGAATCAATTTTATACAATATTTTGATCTAAAATCATTTTTTAGGATTAAAAATATATTTTTCTAAAAATTGTTTTTCTTTCTGTTTTGAATATTTATATTAAAACTAATTTCTGATACCTTTATAAATTTAAAATTATATAAAATATTCCATATTTTTAATTATCATATCCCAAAAAAATTTATAAGTTCAATTTCATTCTTATTCATAAAAATAACTTACCATGGAAAAGTTTATCATGATAAAAGTTAAAATTGGTTAAAAGGGGTTCAACTAAGAGATAAGGATTATAATATCTTCAAACCATAAATAAATATGATTATATGAGTGTATTTAAACATTAATATATCCAATATTTTAAATTAAACTAAATTGGATCCACATTCCTTCAAAATTAATTTATTATATTTAAAAGTTATTAATATTTCCAAGGGTGCCACACCTCTCACTTATAAAAGGGAAAATCCTCTCCTTAATTATCCAAAAAAATTGAGCACTATAGATCAACCAAGATCTGAAAAAAGCCTCCCTAACTCTCTTCCCCATATCCAAGATTCCTTTTTCTCACCAAAATACTAATCCTATAAGGCTCTAGGTGCAATCCAGAGGAAGATATCCAAGGAGGAGGTACAAGTCTTACCCAAATTATTTCATGTTTATTTCTTCTTCTACCTCCTTCAAATATATTCTAACCATTATTATCACTACTAGAAAAGGGGGCATTGGATCCCCCCAGAATCGGGCGACCGCCAATGGCGGTCGCTGGCCTTTATAAAAAAAACGATCCTTTTTGCGCCCCCCCCCCCCCGTCACCCCCCCCCCCCCGCCTCCCGGCCTCCCCCGCCGCCACCCCCCCGCCTCCCGGCCTCCCCCGCCGCAACCCCCCCCCCCCCCGTCGCCCCCCCCCCCATCGCCCCCCCCCCCCCCCGCCTCCCGGCCTCCCCCGCTCCCCCCCCCCCCGATGCCGCCCCCCCCCCCCCCCCCCGCCTCCCGGCCTCCCCCGCCGCCCGGTCTCCCCCACCGCACGCCCTCCGCCTGCCGCCCTCCGCCCTCCGGCCTCCACCCCCTCAGCCCTCCCCCCACCCCGGATGGCTCCGGCACCCCGGACAGCCCTCCCCCCCCCCCCGCACCCCGGACGCCCCCCCCCCCCCCCCCGCACCTCAAACAGCCCTCCCCCCCCTCGCTGCCCGTCCCCCGTCCCCTCACCGCCTCCTCTCCTCCAGCTCCCCGCCGCCGCCGCCGCCCATCCCCTCCCTTGCTGCACCGCCTTTGGCTCCCGCTCCCCTTCGCTGCATCCTCTCTCTCGCTGCACCGCCTTCGGCTCCCCTCCCTTTCAGGTTTGTAGCTCAATCAGGTAACATGGGCTTTTAGTTACATTATTATTTTATCAATGGTTCATAAACAAATGATTAATATTTATTTTAAATATAGTTGATTTGAAAAATTTAAATGTAATAAGTATTGTGTAAATGTTTGTTATACAGATATAATTATGGATAAGAGTTGGATTGATCTTCCAAATTGAACGTCTAGAGAATATTTTAATGGCATTATGCAGTTTATTGACTTCACGAGAGGATTTGAAAGTGACTATATTAGTTTTCCATGTAGAAAATGTGCTAATAGATATCAATTCACACGAGATACTATGAGAGAGAACCTTTTCTTTAATGGATTTCTAAAAAATTATAAGAGTTGGACTCATCATGGAGAAGAATATGTTCGTTGTCAAAATACAGATGCAGCTCAGATGGATGTTGATGCAAGGATGACTGATCCAATGCATGAAATGCTTACTGAAATGGTACGTGGGTTTGATCCTGAAGGCATTGACATCTAGAATCTTGAGACCGGTGAGATAAATCTTCGCTCTGGTGCTGATCGTGATTTGAGGAGGTTTTATGAAGCACTTGATGATGCGAAAACAGAATTATATCCTGGATGTACTTCTTACAATAAACTGTCGTTTATCGTGGAGTTGTTGCATTTGAAGACTTTGAATAATTGGTCAGACACATCATTTGACATGCTTTTGGTTTTATTGAAAAAAGTTCTTCCTGTCAACGCTAAGATTCCTGAGTCATATTACTATGCTCGTAAGTTGATAGAGAACTTAGGTTTTACATATGATACCATAGATGCATGTGCAAACAACTATATGTTGTTTAGAAAAGAAACTGTCCATTTGGATATTTGTACGGTTTGTGGTGCTTCCAGGTGGAAAGAGAACAGGGGAAATAATACTCATCAAAGTCATATTGCGATACAGGGGAAACCGATTGCCTTAAAGAAAATGCATTACTTTCCCCTTAAACCGAGGTTGAAAAGATTTTTTATGTCATCTAAAGTTTCTAATTTAATGAGATGGCATGCAGAAAGAGTTCATGAAAGTGATATGTTAACCCACCCGGCAGACTCTCATGCATGGAAGGATTTTGATAAGAGACATCCCGACTTTTCTAAAGATGTTCGTAATGTCCGATTGGGATTGGCAGCATATGGTTTCAACCCATTCAAGTCTATCGTTGGTGCAACTCATAGCACATGGCCCGTGGTGTTGGTTCCATATAATCTTCCTCCGTGATTTTGTATGAAGCAACAATTTATATTACTTTCCACTCTTATTGATGGACCTAAAAGTCCAGGGGATAAGATTGATGTTTACCTTCATCCATTGATTGATGAGTTGAATGAATTTTGGGGCGATGGTGTGATGACTTATGACTGCGAAACGAATGAAATGTTCAAACTGCATGCTGCTTTATTGTGGACAATCAATGACTTCCCAGCTTATGCAAATTTATCAGGCTGGAGTACGAAAGGGGAATTTTCTTTCCCTTGTTGCAATAAAAGTAAAAAAATTTGTATGGCTTAAACATTCCAAAAAATGGGCATACATGGGTCACAGGTGTTTTCTCCCTCCTCAGCACAGATTCAGAAAGGACAGAGTGGCATTTGATGGTTCTAGAGAGTTCAGCCCAGCACCAAAGATCATGACAGGAGTCGAAATGTTATCGCAGATTGAGGAAGAAAACATCTGCACGGTATATGAAATTCAGGATTTGGTGGCTCCTCCAGTACGTAATATTCGTGCTGCGGGTAGGCAGCGCAGTCACAATTGGAAAAAGAAAAGTATTTTTTATAGTCTTACGTATTGGAAAACTAACATGTTGAGGCATAATTTGGATGTCATGCACATTGAAAAAAATGTTTGTGATAACATATTGTGGACCATTTTAGGTGTCAGTGGAAAGTCAAAGGACCATGTTAATACATGCCGCGATTTGGAAGAAATGGGTTTAAGGAAACAGTTGCATTTACAGTTAGCTGAGGGAAACAAGGCATATATGCCTGCTGCAAAGTATACGATGACTACAGAGGAGAAAGAGACATTTCTTTCCATTTTGAAGATGGTCAAGGTGCCTGATGGTTATTCTTCTAATATTTCAAAGTGTGTGAATCTGACGAGCAAGACATTGCAAGGGTTGAAAAGTCATGACAATCACATATTACTTCAGCAGTTGATTCCAATCGCAATTTGTGATTGTTTATCCCCCAATGTTGTTCAGCCCTTGATTGAGATGAGTAATTTTTTTAGACAACTTTGTTTAAGAAATCAACGAATGAGTGATTTAAAATGTTTGCAGGACCGAATTGTACTTACACTTTGTCACTTTGAGAAACTTCCCCCCCCCCCTCATTTTTTAATGTTATGGTCCACTTGACAGTGCACCTAACTGATGAAGTAATGGCTGCTGGTCCAGTGCAATTTAGGTGGATGTATCCTATTGAACGGTATTTGAGTACATTGAAAAGATTTGTACGCAACAGAGCTCGTTCAGAGGCATCAATAGCCAATGGTTATTTGATGGATGAGTGTACTACCTTTTGTGCAGAATATCTTACGGATGTTGAAACAAAATTAGATAAGCCCTCTCGGATTCATGATGGTCCAGTTGGAGAAGGAACCACATTTGATATGGACAACATCGAGTGGATACAAGCACATCGATATATCTTGTTCAATACTCCATCAGTTGCACCATTAATGCAGTAAGTATCTTATCAATGTTCTTGTATAACTTTTACATGTTTTGTTTGCATAAGATGGTCTTTTAAACATCACGTTATCATTTGTAGGAAACACATTAATGAGATAAAAGAATAGATGCATCGTGCGACTGAGTTGCAAATTCAACAATCTCATTATGCGTCATTTCATGATCGGTTCAAGGATTATGTATGTATAAATTGATTTTCATTATGAGTGAAGTATTATACTAATTCTTTCTGCATATATCAGTATTTATTTTTATAAATTATGTAGGTTCATAAGCTGAGGGAGTTAGGGGACCCCACGCTACCTGAAGTATTTATCCAACTGGCTGAGGGTCCATCTATAACGGCTCGTCGTTATAAAGCTATTGATGCTAATGGTTTTCGATTTCGCATTAAAGATGTTGACGACAAACGAGCAACACAAAACAGTGGCATCGGTTGTCCCTTTGTCGATTCTGGTTATTACTATGGTCAATTGATAGATCATTGAAGTTGTATACACACACGGTTTGACGTACATATTGTTAAAGTGTAATTGGGTTGATCTAGTGCGTGGATGTAAAGTCGATCAATATTAGTTTTCATTGGTGAATTTTAACTATATGTTATACAGAAATAATGAACGAGTTGAGAATGAACCTTTCATTTTGACATCACAAGCGGAACAAGTATTCTTCGTTACTTTGCCTTCGGATCCAAGTTGGCAAGTTTTTGTCAAAATGTCTCGGCGAGGAGTGTTTTTATTTGAAGAAGTTGAACTCGAGACTCTTCTGTTTGTTTACTAATAACTTGATCAACATACCGTAGTTCAACGTGAAGAAGATATTTATTGGGTCAGAGCGGCTGTTGAAGGAGAAACGGTCTATTTGCATGCTTAATGAAAGGTATAATTGTTTTCCCGCTATTCAGTAGAATGTCCTAGGATATCATAAATTATCTAATCATTTTATAAATCTTTATAAGTTTTAATCCTCACTTTTGTAAGTTAATTCAATCATAAATATTTAGGTTGTTTTTACTCTTGATTTATTGATGTTATGGTCGGTGTATCATCCCTTTGAGGTATTCTTCATCTGATTCATGTGCTGCTTGAATTTTTATTAGTTCTATCTGAAATTTGGCTATGCATTGACTGGTTTTGTACATAATTTGTATATCTGTTTTGTTAACTTTCTGATTTTTTAAAATTCATTCACAACTAATTATTCAATCCATTTTTTGTTTGATTAACAGTTGTACAAGTTTGATTTTTTAAGAACAATCCAATTTATATTTTAAACACTTTGGACTCATTACTGATGTTTTCTATGACTGCAGACATTTCAGGGGAAGAGGCAGAAGATCCACATCATCCATCTGAGGCATCTACGTCTTAGGGTCGAGGTATGTTTGAATGTAATTTTCTATATTTTTTATGTAATTGACATACATATATATATATATAACATTTGTCAATTTATATATAAAATTGTTTTCAACAGGATCAGACTCGGCTGCTTCTTCCTCTCGCAGGAGAGGCCCTGGTCGTGGCATATTATCATGGAATTCCGACACGATGATAGATGTTTCATTTGATGAGGTTTTTCATCCTGTGGGACTGAATGCCCCGGCATTTATTCATCAGTCGGGTCATATAATACGTGACCCACATCGATTTCCATTGACCACGCGTGACTGGGCTTCTATCCCTCAGGACACATTAGATCGTCTATGGAGGGAGGTTCAGGTAAGAAAATCATTTTACTTTATTTTCTATGTATAAAGAATACTAATATGTTTGATTATTTTCTTTATAGAAAAATTTGAAAGTATGCCCTGAAGAGTTTCGGACCGTGTGTATGAGAAAATGCCGTAAGATGTGGAAAGATTATAAAGGCAAAGTGAAGAGGGACCACTGGGTACCAAATGTGGGTGCCCTAGACATTTTGGAAAAAGTCCCGAGAGGTGTCCTCCCGGCTCAGTGGCGTGACTTGGTTGCATATTGATCTACTGAGGGTGTTTCGGTTTGTATATTAATTATTTTGGTGTATATATATTTTCAAGAATATGTGATTTGTTTGAAATTTGAATGAATTGAATGTAGGAGGTGTCAACACGCCATTCTGAAAATCGAGCGTTACAGGGACCACCTCACAGGCTCGGGACTCGTCACATGTCTCAGATCCGACATGAGGTATATATTATTCATTTTTTAATTTATTAATTAATATGGTTTTGTGTTTATATTCTTTTAATATATAGTTGCGAGAGCAAGGTGCAGCAACTGATAAAATGTCGGTGTGGATGAGGACTCGTGATCGCAATGATCCAGAGGTTGCAGCATTGATAGTAAGTGTCTGTACTTACCAATAATTACATAAATCAATATATTAACATATATATATTTATATATATTTAAATATTTCACAGGCTCAATTTGAAGTTGAGTTAGAACATCTGCCAGAGGACCAGCGACAGCTTCCCATGCGACGGGATGAGATCCTTCATCGCATTATCGGTCGGGACGGGCATGGCTATAGTTTGACCTATGGAGCAGGGATTCCTCGTTCTGTAGTGTCACGCACTGCGGTTGTCGGTCCTGTTGTTGCTTATATGTCACAGTAGATGTCAGATTTTGAGGCACGGTTGCGCGCTTCCGAGGAGGCAAATGCGCAATTGACAGCTGAGGTTAGAGCACTGCGGGAATATGTGCGTCGAGCTGATGGTGCAGGTGATCATACGACGCAGGTATATACTGTATTTATTTATTTAATTTAAATTATTTTTTTATTAAAATATTTATAATGTTTATTTTTTGTAGGCCCCTGGCCCACCAGAAGGAGGTAGCAGTGATGACAACGCATGACGCATCATATATTCACGAGATATGTTTTTTGTTTTTAACTGGTGGGGTTGACATTGATGTACTGTATTTATTCATTTAATTTAAATTAGAAGGTTGTGTACTTATAATTTCTTTCTTTTCTTGTTTATTATATGATAGCTAATATTATCCAAGGTGTGCATTTAAAAACTCTAACCCCCCGCACCCCCGTACAGCCCCCCCCCCCCCCCCCCCCCCCCGCACCCCCGAACAGCCCCCGCACAACCGTACAACCCCCCACCCCCCGTACAGCCCCCCCCCCCCCCCCCGTACCCCCGTACAGCCCCCCGCACCCCCGTACAGCCCCCCCCCCCCCCCCCCCGCACCCCCGTACAGCCCCCCGCACCCCCGTACAGCCCCCCGCACCCCCGTACACCCCCCCTCCCCCGTACAGCCCCCCGGAACCCCCGTACAGCCCCCCTCCCCCCCCCCCCCGCACCCCCGGACAGCCCCCCCGCACCCCCGTACAGCCCCCTGCACCCCCGTACAGCCCCCCGCACCCCCGTACAACCCCCCCCCCCCACCCCCCCCCCCGTACAGCCCCCCTGGCACCCCCGTACAGCCCCCCGCACCTCCGGACAGCCCCCCCCCCCCCCCCCCCCCGCACCCCCGTACAGCCCCCCGCACCCCCGTACACCCCCCCGCCCCCCCGTACATCACCCCCCCCCCCCCCCGCACCCCCGAACAGCCCCCCTCCCCCCCCCCCCCCGCACCACCCGAACGACCTCCGAATGCCACGAAACCGTACGACAACAGCCGGTGCGTGAATTGTGAAATGGTCGGCCAGACGGCACGTCATTCGGAGGTTCCGTTTGACCGCGGCGGCCGAAAACGCGTTTCCGGTGCCACAAAACACCAAAACGGCGTGCGGCGGTCCAATTCGGAGCAAAAGTGCTCCGAACGACCTGAAACCGCATGAGAACGATATAAATATTATTCCTGATATGCAGGAGGAGGCGGCACGTCCATCGGACGTGCAGTGCGCGCGGCACAACCGAATGCGTCGTTTTCTGCAGTGCGGCGCGCACTGAAATGCCGCGTTGGGGGGTCAAAACCACCCGAACAACCTCCGAATGCCACTAAACCATATGAAAACAGTCGGTGCATGAATTCTGAAATGGTCGGCCAGACGCACGTCATTCAGAGGTGCCGTTCGACCGCGGCGGCCGGAAAACGCGTTTCCGGCGCCATAAAACACCAAAACGGCGTGCGGCGGTCCAATTCGGAGCAAACGTGCTCCAAACGACCTGAAACCGCATGAGAATGATAGAAATATTATTCCTGAGATGCAGGGGGAGGCGGCACGTCTATCGGACGTGCGGTGCGCGCAGCACGTCAGAATGCGTCGTTTTCAGCAGCTCGGCGCGCGCTGAAATGGCGCGTTGGGGGGGTCAAAACCACCCGAACGACCTCCTAATGTCACGAAACCGCACGAAAACATCCATTGCGTGAATTTTAAAATGGTCGAGCAGACGGCACGTCAATCGGAGGTGCCGTTTGACCGCGGCGGCCGGAAACGCGTTTCCGGAGTCATAAAACACCAAAACGGCGTGCGGCGGTCGAATTCAGAGCAAACGTGCTCCGAAAAACCAGAAACCACACGAGAATGATAGGAATATTATTCTTGAGATGCAGGAGGAGGCGGAACGTCTATTGGACGTGCGTTGCGCGCGGCACGACCGAATGCGTCGTTTTCAGCAGCTCGGTGCGCGCTGAAATGGCGCGTTGGGGGGTCAAAACCACCCGAACGACCTCCGAATGCCACGAAACCATACGACAACAGCCGGTGCATGAATTTTGAAATGACCAGCTAGACGACACATCATTCGGAGGTTCCGTTTGACCGCGGCGGCAGGAAACGCGTTTCCAGCGCCATAAAACACCAAAACGGCGTGCGGCGGTCCAATTCGTAGCAAACGTGCTCTGAACAACCTGAAACCGCACGATAAGGATAGAAATATTAGTCCTGAGATGCAGGAGGAGGCGGAACATCCATCGGAGGTGTGGTGCGCGCGGTACGACCGAATGCGTCGTTTTCAGCAGCGCGGCGCACGCTGAAATGCCGCGTTGGGGGGTCAAAACCACCCGAACGACGTCCGAATGCCACGAAACCATACAACAACAGCCGGTGCGTGAATTATGAACTGTTCGGCCAAACGGAACGTCATTCAGAGGTGTCGTTTGACCACGGCGGCCGGAAACGCATTTCTGGCGCCCTAAAACACCAAAACGGCGTGCGGCGGTCCAATTCGGAGCAAACGTGCTCCAAACGACCTGAAACCGCACGAAAACGATATAAATATTATTCCTGAGATGCAGGAGGAGGCGGCACGTCCATCGGACGTGCGGTGCGCGCGGCACAACCGAATGCGTCGTTTTCAGCAGCGCGGCGCGCGCTGAAATGCCGCGTTGGGGGGGTCAAAACCACCCGAACGACGTCCGAATGCCACGAAACTGTACGACAACAGCTGGTGCGTGAATTATGAAATGGTCAGCCAGACGGCACGTCATTCGGAGGTGTCGTTTGACCGCGGCGGCCGAAAACGTGTTTCCGGCGCCACAAAACACCAAAACGGCGTGCAGCGGTCCAATTCGGAGAAAACGTGCTCCGAACGACCTGAAACCACACGAGAACGATCGAAATATTATTACTGAGATGCAGGTGGAGGCGGAACGTCAATCTGACGTGCGGTGCGTGCGGCACGACCGAATGCGTCGTTTTCAGCAGCGCGGCGCGAGCTGAAATGCCGCGTTGGGGGGTCAAAACCACCCGAACGACGTCCGAATGCCACGAAACCGTACGACAATAGCCGGTGCGTGAATTCTGAAATGGTAGGCCAGACGGCATGTCATTCGGAGGTGTCGTTTGACCGCGGCGGCCGGAAACGCGTTTTCAGCGCCATAAAACACCAAAACGGCGTGCGGCGGTCCAATTCGGAGCAAACGTGCTCCGAACGACCTGAAACAGCATGAGAACGATAGAAATATTATTCTTGAGATGCAGGAGACGTGCGGTGCACACGGCACGACCGAATTTGTCGTTTTCAGCAGCGCAGTGCGCGCTGAAATTGCCCGTCAGGGGGTCAAAACCACCCGAACGACCTCCGAATGCCACGAAACCGTACGAAAACAGCCGGTGCGTGAATTGTGAAATGGTCGGCCAGACGGCTCGTCATTCAGAGGTTCCGTTTGACCGCAGCGGCCGGAAACGCGTTTCCGGCGCCATAAAACACCAAAACGGCGTGCGACGGTCCAATTCGGAGCAAACGTGCTCCGAACGACATGAAACCGCACGAGAACGATAGAAATATTATTCCTGAGATGCAGGAGGAGGCGACACGTCCATCAGATGGGCGGTGCGCGCGGCACGATCGAATGCGTCGTTTTCAGCAGCGCGGCGCGCACTGAAATGCCGCGTTGGGGGGTCAAAACCACCCGAACGACGTCCGAATGCCACGAAACCGTACGACAACATCCGGTTCGTGAATTCTGAAATGGTCGGCTAGACGGCACATCATTCGGAGGTGCCGTTTGACCGCGGCGGCCGGAAACGCATTTCCGGCGCCATAAAACACCAAAACGGCGTGTGGTGGTCCAATTTGGAGCAAACGTGCTCCGAACGACCTGAAACTGCACGAGAACTATAGGAATATTATTCCTAAGATGCAGGAGGAGGTGTCACATCCATCGAACGTGCGGTGCGCGTGGAACGACCGAATGCGTCGTTTTCAGCAGCGCGGCGCGCGCTGAAATGCCGCGTTGGGGGGTCAAAACCACCCGAACGATGTCTGAATACCACGAAATCGTACGACAACAGGCAGTGCGTGAATTCTGAAATGGTCGGCTAGACGGCACATCATTCGGAGGTGCCGTTTAACCGCGGCGGCCGGAAACGCGTTTTCGGTGCCATAAAACACCAAAACGGCGTGCGGCGGTCCAATTCGGAGAAAATGTGGTCCGAATGACCTGAAACCGCACGAGAACGATAGAAATATTATTCCTGAGATGCAGGAAGAGGCGGCATGTCCATCGAACGTGCGGTGCGTGCGGCACGACCGAATGTGTCGTTTTCAGCAGCGCGGCGCGCGCTGAAATTGCGCGTCGGGGGGTCAAAACCACCCGAACGACCTCCGAATGCCACGAAACCGTACGAAAACAGCCGGTGCGTGAATTGTAAAATGGTCAGCCAGACGGCACGTCATTCGGAGGTGTCGTTTGACCGCAGTGGCCAGAAACACGTTTCCGACGCCATAAAACACCAAAATGGCGTGCGGCGGTCCAATTCGGAGCAAACGTGCTCCGCACGACCTGAAACCGCACAAGAATGATAGAAATATTATTCCTGAGATGCAGGAGGAGGCGACACGTCCATCGGACGTGCGGTGCGCGCGGCACGACCGAATGTGTCGTTTTCAGCAGCGCGGCGCGCGCTGAAATGCCGCGTTGGGTGGTCAAAACCACCAGAACAACCTCCGAATGCCACGAAACCGTACGAAAACAGCTGGTACGTGAATTTTGAAATGGGCAGCCAGACGGAACGTCATTCGGAGGTTCTGTTTGACCGCGGTGGCCGGATACGTGTTTCCGGAGTCATAAAACACCAAAACGGTGTGCGGCGGTCCAATTCGGAGCAAACGTGCTCCGAAAAACCTGAAACCGCATGAGAATGATAGGAATATTATTCCAGAGATTCAGGAGGAGGCGGCATGTCCATCGGACGTGCGGTGCGTGCGGCACGACCGAATGTGTCGTTTTCAGCAGCGCGGCGCGCGCTGAAATGCCGCGTTGGGGGGTCAAAACCACCCGAACGACGTCCGAATGCCACGAAACCGTACGACAACAGCCGGTGCATGAATTCTGAAATGGTCGGCCAGACGGCACGTCATTCGGAGGTTCCGTTTGACCGCGGAGGCCGGAAACGCATTTCCGGCGCCATAAAACACCAAAACGGCGTGTGGCGGTCCAATTCGGAGAAAACTTGCTCCGAACGACCTGAAACCGGACGAGAACGATAGAAATATTATTCCTGAGATGCAGGGGGAGGCGGCACGTCCATCGGACGTGCGGTGCGCGCAGCACGTCCGAATGTGTCATTTTCAGCAGCTCGGCGCGCGCTGAAATGGCGCGTTGGGGGGTTAAAACCACCCGAACAACCTCCGAATGTCACAAAACCGCACGAAAACATCCGTTGTGTGAATTTTGAAATGGTTGGGCAGATGGCACGTCAATCGGAGGTTCCATTTGAACGTGGCGGCCGGAAACGCGTTTCTGGAGTCATAAAACACCAAAACAGCGTACGGCTGTTGAATTCGGAGCAAATGTGCTCCGAACGACCTGAAATCGCACGAGAACGATAGGAATATTATTCCTGAGATGCAGAAGGAGGCGGCACGTCCATCGGACGTGCGGTGCGCACGGCACGACCGAATGTGTCGTTTTCAGCAGCGCGGCGCGCGCTGAAATTGCGCGTCGGGGGGTCAAAACCACCCGAACGACCTCTGAATGCCACGAAACTGTACGACAACATCCGGTGCATGAATTGTGAAATAGTCGGCTAGACGGCACGTCATTCGGTGGTGTCGTTTGACCGCGGCGGCCGGAAACTCTTTTCCGGTGCCATAAAACACCAAAACGGCGTGCGACGGTCCAATTCAGAGCAAACGTGCTCCGAACGACCTGAAACCGCACGAGAACGATAGAAATATTATTCCTGAGATGCAGGAGGAGGCATCACGTCCATCGGACGTGCGGTGCGTGCGGCACGACCGAATGTGTCGTTTTCAGCAGCGCGGCGCGCGCTGAAATGCCGCGTTGGGTGGTCAAGACCATCCGAACGACGTCCGAATGCCACGAAACCGTACGAAAATAGTCAGTGCATGAATTTTGAAATGGTCGTCCAGACGGAACGTCATTCGGAGGTTCCGTTTGACCGCGGCGGCTGGAAACGCAATTCCGGCGCCATAAAACACCAAAACGGCATGCGGCGGTCCAATTCGGAGAAAACGTGCTCCAAACGACCTGAAACTGCACGAGAACGATAAAAATATTATTCCTGAGATGCAGGGGGAGGCGGCACGTCCATCGGACGTGCGGTGTGCGCAGCACGTCCGAATGTGTCGTTTTCAGCAGCTCGGCGCGCGCTGAAATGACGTGTTGGGAGGTCAAAACCACCCGAATGACCTCCGAATGTCACGAAACTGCACGACAACATCCGTTGCGTGAATTTTGAAATGGTCGGGTAGACGGCACGTCAATCAGAGGTGCCGTTTGACCGCGGCGGCCGGAAACGCGTTTCCGGAGTCATAAAACACCAAAACGGCGTGCGGCGGACGAATTCAGAGCAAACGTGCTACGAACGACCTGAAACCGCACGAGAACAATAGAAATATTATTCCTGAGATGCAGGGGGAGGTGGCACGTCCATCGAACGTGCGGTGCGCATAGCACGTCCAAATGGTTCGTTTTCAGCAGCTCGGCGTGCGCTGAAATGGCGCGTTGGGGGGTCAAAACCACCTGAACGACCTCCGAATGTCACGAAACTGCACGACAACATCCGTTGCGTGAATTTTGAAATGGTCAGGTAGACGGCACATCAATCGGAGGTGCCGTTTGACTGCGGTGGCCAAAAACATGTTTCCGGAGTCATAAAACACCAAAACGGCGTGCGGCGGACGAATTCGGAGCAAACGTGCTCCGAACGACCTGAAACTGCACGAGAACGATAGAAATATTATTCCTGAAACATAGAATGAGGCGTCACGTCCATCGGACGTGCGGTGCGCGTGGAACGACTGAATGTGTCGTTTTCAGCAGCTCGGCGCGCGCTGAAATGGTGCGTTGGGGGGTCAGAACCACCCGAACGACCTCCGAATTCCACGAAACCGCACGAAAACATCCGTTGCGTGAATTTTGAAATGTTCGGATATGCGGCATGTCAATCGGAGGTGTCTTTTGACCGCGGCGGCCGGAAATGCGTTTCCGGAGTCATAAAACACCAAAACGGCATGCGGCGGTCGAATTCGGAGCAAACATGCTCCGAAGAACTTGAAACCGCACGAGAAAGATAGGAATATTATTCCTGAGATGCAGGAGGAGGCAGCACATCCATCGGACGTGCGGTGCGCGCGGCACGACCGAATGCGTCGTTTTCAGCAGCTCGGCGCGCGCTGAAATGGCGCGTTGGGGGGTCAAAACCACCTGAACGACCTCCGAATGCCACGAAACCGCACGACAACATCCGTTGCGTGAATTGTGAAATGGTCGGAGAGACGGAACGTCAATCGGAGGTGCCGTTTGACCGCGGCGGCTGGAAACGCGTTTCTGGAGTCATAAAACACCAAAACGGCGTGCGGCGGTCGAATTCGGAGCAAACGTGCTCCGAAAAACCTGAAATGATAGCATTTCTTAAATCGGGGGTTTTAAATTATTATAGCACAATGATTCGATATTATTCATATATTTAATATTATATATATTAAAACATTTAAAATATATTATATATATATATTTAAAATATTGTATTTAATAGTATATATGTGAATATTTTTTTGAATATATATATATATATATATATTTATTTATTTATTTATTTCAGTGGAATTTTTTTTTTAAAAAAAAATTCACTATAGCGACCGCCAAAAGCGGTCGCTATAGGTTGCTCAGTAGGAGGCCTGCAGCGACCGCTTGGCGGTCACTGGAGGCCGAAATCCGGGCCTCCTATAGCGACCGCCAAAAGCGGTCGCTATAGGTTGCCCGGCAAGAGACCTACAGCGACCGCGTGGCGGTCGCTGGAGGCCGAAATCTGGGCCTCCTATAGCGACCACCATTGGCGGTCGCTATAGGCCTCTAGCGACGAGGCTAAAGCGACCGCCAATGGCGGTCACTGGGCGGCCGCTAGAGCCCTATAGCGACCGCTTTTGGCGGTCGCTATAGGAGGTTTTTTTAGTAGTGTATGTATCTTTAATATAGTTAAACGTTATTATATTGAATTAATAACTATATTTCACCTTCTTTCCAATCAAAATAAAATGAAAACGCCACCCATAAGTACATGTGTAATACTACCTCTACAAAGTGGCAAAATTTGTTTTCCATCACCACCTCACCTGGTTGTTCATAAGGATATATTTAATGGATATATATTTATTTTTAATATTATTATGATTCTATAAAGTTAAACTTTAATCTACCTTATTTCTTGTTCATCCATTAGAAAAAATGAAAAACATTCTCATGTGTACAATCGGACTATCGACTCTATGAAATGATGTATCTCATTTTCCATTACTGCCTTGCAGAGATGGTTTAAAAATTGAATTTAATGTAAAAAATGATAATTGTAACATGTTTAATATTATATAGATTATTTAACCAAGACACCTTTGACCATGGTTAACACCCTAAACCTGTTTTAGACCAAACGACCCCAAAACATCTGAGGTGAACTTAACCGATTTAGTAACTAAACAGAACATGATAATAAATAAGATAAAATTAAATATTATAATGAAATGAACATGAAAATGGTTATTAAGAAAATAAATAAATAATATTTTTTATGATTCATTTATGTACAATATTTTTGTGGTGAGTCAGGACTTAAGGTAAGAGATTTCTCATCTCAATTTCCATTCATTGAGACTTATGTCCTCTTCACCATATGTTTTATTTTGAGTATTATATAAACTACCATATGGATATATTTTATCATTAGTTTACTAAAATTAAATTTTTTTACAAATATATTTAAATTTATATCCTTGAATATCCTTTTTTCACAAGTTACCAAATTCATAAGGTATTTTTATTTAAAACCTTATTTTAAAGTTTTCCTTCCAACTCTTTTTCATCTATATCCATATTTTTTAAAATGTTTCAATAATATTATTATCTATACTCCACTGATTTTTTAAATTAATTTTAAACTATCCTTTACTTTTTATAAAGGTTTTAAAAAATAAATGTTTTTAATGTTTTTTATACGGGTCACTTTTGACTCTTTTTTACCGAAGTGAAAAAGAATATTTCTTTAATGTTTACCACATGACCTCATTTTACCACCATAGTAGATTTTATTTATTATCAAAATTACTATATAGGTATTCATTTTTTTCCAAATAAGATTATATTCTCTTTATTTTGGTAATTTTTTTTAGATTTCTCAAAAGAAAAGGATATTTATCCTTATTTTTATATGAAAATGGAAAGTGTTTTTGCTTATGGGTTAAAATGATTATTTTAAGGGTTTTAGGATAAAAAGAGAAAAATTATAAATGTTTTGTTTATGACATAGTACTTGGTAATTATAGATCATGATGGTTGACATCAATATATAGCTCTACAATACATTGGGTAATGATTTAGTATTTGAAGACAAAATGTTGGATATAACCAGTTAGGTTACTCTTACTGAAATAAATCAATAAAAGAGTTTAATGTGAGCTCAAATATGATTCCTCAGGATGAAATCATTTTTTATATGCTTTCTATGGTTTTTAAATATTTTCCTTGAGTAAAGGTTGATTTTCACATTTTATTATAATTTATTTTATATGCTCAATATTTATTGTTAAAAACAGAATAATTTTATGGTTTTTTATGTTTTTCACTAGACTAATGGATTTACTTTATTTTTATAGCCCTTTTTGAGATTTTTCAGATCATTATATGTTTTAAAATATTTTTAATTGTATTTAAGGATGTGTAGTAACTATAGAAATTTCAATATGCTACTATGGTGATTTTTATTAAATAAAGAAAAAGTGTCTTGAATGAAATAGGGGTGTAAATTTAGATTCATTTTTTATGGAAAAAAAGTACAGTGTGTATAAATTCACACTTTTTTATTTAATGGTTTTATTAATTCTCTAAAACTCTAAACTGAAATGATATAGAAATATAATAATGTAAAATTATTTCTATTAAAATTACAATAATGGGTTATCCAAGCAATGGGGTGTTATATTTGGTATTAAAGATAAGATTTAGATAGATTTAGAGGTTATGGTGACGTTAAATAAAATTTTAAGGGGTTATAATTTATGATTATATTATAATGAGATATATTTTTGAGTATTTTCATGTTATTTCATCTGATACAAGCCTATTCAAAATGGTTTTCTATAGAATAAATAATATGAATGAGGTAAGAAGGAAACAATAGGAGAATATCCTTATGAATGAAAAACCTAAAATGGTTGGAGTTAAAGCTAAGTAGTTTCTGGTTGTGTTAAATCAATTGATGTATGTTATCAATGGTGCATCCCATATAAGGGAGTGACTAAGTTCTCTGTAGAGGAAAATTTCTATAATAGGGAATTTTAAGAAACAAAACCCTTTAGATTTTAGTGGATCTTCATACCTACTGGTAGCTAAAGGATGGATTAATGCTTTTTAAAAATATTTAAATTTTTTGAATGTTTATTTCATACTAAATTAATTCTTTTTATTGACCATTTTAAAGGTAAATCCTATCGATGGTGGTCTTTAATTAATAATAAAAATGAGGAAATTGAAATTGATATCATGGAGAGGATAGTATTTAAGGAACTTTTTCTTTAGAAATATTTCCTTAATGTTCTTTGAGTTGTAATATAAAGGTAATTTATAGAATTGAACAAAATATAAGAGGACTTAGTTTCCACTTATAAAAAAATTTCACTAGACTGGCCAGGTATGCACTGAATTTTACTCTGGACCATGAAATTAAAATTAATATATTTTACATTATCTTAAAATTAAGTTTATATAGAGAATTGTCCTCTTATAAATTTAAAATTTGTGAGGATGTTGTTAGATTTTTTGAGAAATTTTAGACTGAGTTTTCCAACACTTAAGTACCTCTTGAGAATAAGAATAAAAATAGGTCAAGGTGGAAATCAATGGATAATCAATCAACAAATAAATATATAGGTAATACTCTAACATGTTCCAAATGTGGTAAAATACACTTTAAGTAGTGTTTTACATGATCAATAAAGTTTTACTGATGTGTTAAGTTGGGTTATTTAGCCCGTGATTACAAGGGAATGACTTCCGATTAGACCAAAAATGAAAAAATAGATAGTCAGTCTATAGTGAGATGTTTAAATTAAAATGAGAGGGGTATGTGGTTCCCTTTAGGTCACAGGTATGATTTAATTTGATATTGATTTAACCTTTTGGTTTTTTTAGGGGGTTTTCAGAGATGGGGGTTGAAAACTTGAATTTTTGGAGAAAAAAATATAGGTGCATAGTTTAGGCACATGATTAGTACTGATTGTGCTTTAACTGTGTGGTGTCGGATTGTGAAGCTCCTGTGTCGTTTTCATGGTTTGAGCATAGTTAATCAAAACATGTGGCTTTCCAAGGAAAACATGTGGGTGTTTAAGTGATTTTATATAGGTACCTAATGGCTTGAGCATTGTTTTTTCAAACTGAGTGGGTGTCTAGGTGGTTGTCTAGAGGTGTCGCATGGCTAGATCATGGTTTTCCCAAACCACACAGCTCATCTCAAGTAATTGTGTGCCCCGATATGAACCTTTAATGATTTTGAATTTACCTCTTTTACCTTGATCATTTTAATATCTAATCACCTCTCAATCCTGTAGGGTACTGAAAAAAATCCTCAAAGGAAGAATGAAAATCCCCTTGAATACAAGATTCTACCCAATTTCACCCAAAAGAATTGGGAAAGGGGGGGAAATACTCAATGGAAGGCACAAGCTGAACTGGTCCGCAGACCGGTCCAATGATAATGGGTTGTGACCGGTTCCGTGAAGCACCCCTCCGCGGACTTCTGTTGTTCGCGTAATGGAGGCGGATATCCTCCGCAGGCGCGAAGCAGGACGGGTGCCAGACTGGTCCATCGCCACAAACCGCCCCAGCCGCGGACCGCGTCGACCGTCCCAGACCGCATCTGCTGTCATTCGCGGAATGGAGGCGGAAACACTATGTGGTCGTGAAGCACTCCCCGAGCTCGTTTTTTTCGTGGGGGAGATGCGTTCAATTCCCTCGGCGAGTTGCAGATTGACCGAGTCATCTGTAAACTGGGTTTTCGATAATGGGCCTCTACAAAAGGTGCCACATGACCATAGATACATCTCTTTCCCCACTCTATAAAAGTAGACCGAGGGGGAAGAGGAAAAAAGGAGGATTTTCGGAGAGATCGACCAGATTCGGGTGGAAGGATTTCAAAGGAAGGAGATTAGGATTTCGCAAACTCCGAAGTTCCAGTCCGCAAACCAGAACAGGTATGTAGCTGGAAGAGAATTAATAAGGAACCGAAAACTTATAATAACTTGGTGAACCGCGAACTTAAAATAAAAAGGAAAAGAAGACCGTGAACCATGGCCCCTCTGCGGATGCACTCCACGCGGACCAGGGAGTTTATTCCCCTTTTCCGATCCGTCGCACCACGTAACACCCTCCTACGTGGGAGAATCCCCAACCGAAGAACCCCCGACCACTGCCGCCCTTGGCCGCCGATGCTCGCATGGATCCCTCTGCGTACCACCCTGGTACATGGGCCGAACCCGAAGCCGCGAACTACCCTGGTTTGCGGGATGCCCGCCAGTCCACCAACCACCCTGGTTCGCGAGATGCCCATCAGTCCGCGGACCACCCTTGTTCGCGGACAGCTTCTCCCGTTGCGTAGAACCTCCCTACATGAAGGGTTCCACCACTCATACACCCATGTGGTCCACCAAATCCTTCGGAGTTCCCATTCCCCAAGCCGGATAAAATCCTCCAAGTCCGGCCTGATCCTCCGCATCCCCCTCATTGGACCATTCATCATCCTTGAGCTGAGGCCTCCACCAGAGCCACCAGACCCGTGTGATGTAACCTTCAGGCACATCAGCGCGCTAGTTTGAATTCACATACCCACGGTAAGCAGGGGCGAAGGGGCTTCCCTGACCCTTGGCCGGATTCCTGAAGCATTCATGGGTTCACATTCCCATGGTAATGCGGAGTCCGAGCCTGGGATCCCCCTTTCTTCCCGTCCACTTGTTAGGACTGGGGAATTTCTCCCCTCCCCGAGGCGTGGTGGGATACCCATCCTAAGGAATCCCCCATGCACCTCCGTACTTCCCCATGGCCATGCCCAAGGAAGGGCATAGTGGGAAAGGGTGCTACTCCTTCCTTATTTGGGTCCAAGTCCCTCTCCTTCTGCTCTTTGTCGCCCTGGGCATCCACCTCGGAGTAAGCCCCGACTTTATGGGATGCATCTATGCGTAAGCCCCACTCCACTTCCCACGGATTCACCATTCGCGACGTGATCATCTGGTCCCTGATGCCTCTTGTTTCTCACACCGAGCATGACTCACATGGGCTTAGAATAAGCATCGACCATGACATCCTCTTATGGGTCTTCTTAGAGTGTAATCCCCAATCCATTCCTAGGGGCCTCCTTAGAGTGTAAGCCCCAATCTATTCCTACGAGCCTCCATAGAGTGTAAGCCCCAATCCATTCCTACGGGCCTCTTCATAGTTTAATCCCCAAGCTAATGTGAACTACGAGGACTTTTATTCCCTACCATAAGGATACGTAGGAAGCCTCCATGAGTTTCAAGCCCGATCACCGCCAGACCCCCGGGTCCACATTCATGTCGGCTCTCTGAAACTCCTATTCGAACTATGTGGACTTTGATCCGTGTCTCCCAAGAAGGGTACGTAGGAAGCCTCCCTGAGGTTCAAGCCCAATGACCGGTCGATCCGACTATCTTCATGTCAGTTCACCGCGCCACTCCTAGTGCTGACTCAATGAGTCCAGACTCCTCAGGGTCATTAATCCAACGAGAGATGGTAAACCTCGGTCATAAATGATTCCGAACTCCTGCGTCCAGCTGACCATTTTCAACCAAGAGTAATCCGTAGATAATATGCTTAGGTATAAACCAAAGATTCGCTAACATATGAATACATCTGAAATCTATAAGAGAGTCTCGGAACATGCAATAATTCCCCCCAAAAGGGTGAGATGAACCTGAATTCCCATCCTCTCGACCAATGTGAGTTCTTAAGTGTCGTTGGACAAACCGCCCAACGAACTCCTGCCTTTGGAAAGAAGGTCCATGTATCGTCAGATACAGAACCGTTAGGCATTTCGAACAGATCCGGAACAAAAACGGTGAACTCGACGTGAATCTTTATCCAAGCATGACAGATTCAACCTAATCCCACCCTGTGCCCCCATTATACTCACAAGGAGGGCCAAGCAAGGTCATTAATTACGCATGGGGTCATGAGATGATTCTTTGATGGGTTTGCTGTTTTTATTTGTTAAAATGTTCTATAGGTACCATTCAGAACTCCCTTAGATCCAATGACGTCACAAAGGAACTCACAGGCGCGTGCTTCCAACTATGCAATGACTAGACTTTCTCACCAACGGAGGACCCCGTCACCTACCTAGCGTCTCCAATGCTGGGTCTCAGACTCATTGATCTGAGAGTACCACGTGAACAGTACTCTCCCAATGGTGGAGGTGGCCATGAACACCCTCCAATCCACCATGACTCACTGGTCTCCCGCCCAGTAGCGACCGCAAAGGCAGATACAGATGGCTCCGGTTGCCGTCTCAAACCGTTTTGGGAGTTTCTCCCTGGAACGAGACAATGCATGCCTCCCTTATCTTAGGGAGGCAGATGAGGTCGACGCTGAGGACTTCATCCCTGCTGAATGGGGGCTCCGCTCCAAAGCCCCCGAAGGAAGACGTCATCGTGGTCACTCCGTGACTCAACATCCTCGCGATAAGGAGGATGTCACCCCAAGGATCCAGGCCCACGCTCCCTGAGTTCCGGCCCCTCGGACCACCCGACGAGGGCGGAAAAATTACAACCGGGGACCGGTCATCACCCTTGTCCCTGAAGAGGAGCTTCGCTGCCCAGCCACGAAGACGCATCACGAACAGGCACATACACATGTTCGCTCCTCCAAATCCCGCCATCCAAATATGGTGGCCCGCCATCCAGACATGGCGGTATCATACGAGCAGGGGCGCATCCCTGACGCGCTCCATCAATCTTGTTGCTCAAACAGGATGGCACCTACCCAGAAGGCACCTCTCCCTGCCTAGGGTCGTGAAGCCCACCAACCTGACGTGGTGGTGACCCGACGTCTATAAGACCAGCTCCTAGAAGATTCTCCTGACGCCTACCATCCCGATATGGTGGCAATCAACAAATCCCGCCACCCAGATGTGGCGGCAACTCATAGGCAGGCACATCTACCTGCCAATAAAGGCCACCGACTCGATACGATGGGAAACCAACATATGCAGGGCCTGCTTCCAGTGGATGCAAGTAAAGTCTGTCATCTCGATGTGGCAGAAAATGGAGAGATAAACTAGCATATCCCGGCCCAGGGGTAGAGTCGTTCACCTGCCCCGACACAGGAGAATTGTCAGTACCTACTGACCACCAGAGGACCGGAGCAGGATATTTCTACTCCGATACCGGAATGGTCCTTAATACCCGTTCCAGCAAAATATGTCTCTCTGTATATCCTGTAAATGATGGAGGAGCAGGTATCAATCCCAGATCATATCTTGTAGAATTTCTAGAGTGTAATTGCATCTGCGGCAACAGCAAGGACTCAGGCCTGTGAGCCCGTCTCCCCAATTGAGGTGACTCATCTAAGAGATGACATAGCCTCCTTAGAGCAGATCTGAATCCCTGCTTCCGCCCAGGAGGGTCATCGGCTATATTATGCGATGCAAGTTCAACTAGATCGATCAGCTTCACTCGTTCCAACTGGGGGACACCCATCCATCACAGTGGATGATCCAGAGCAGGCATATATCCCTGATAAAAGTCAAGATGTTCGTCGGCATATCCCGAAAACATCACGAGACCCAATTAGAAAGGTACCCAAAGGTGAAGGTCGTTTTCAATAGTAGACGGTCCCCGCTGCCCGCAAGAAAGCGCCCCGAACACGCCAAAGGCAGTCGGAAAATAAAGAGTGGGTTCATGACTCCACTCTGCTAGAAGTCAGGGTTCCCAACACTGCTAAGTGAATATCGAAGGCTCCGAACCCTACCCACCTATTACCATATTATGGGAGTGGTAGTAGCAGTTGTGAAGGTGCTCCCCGTAATTCCGCTACCAGCAACTCTGAAGGTCCTCCCCAGAGCACCCGTGGGGGCCTCCCCAACGGGCATATAACGATCGATCACGAGAGCTCCTCTTTTGATGCGAGTCATGAAAACCCTCTATGTGACCAGAAGATCGAGCAGGAATAAGTTCCTCCACTTGCTACGGTCCACCATAAAGGTCCTCCCCGAGGTATACACTACAAACACTCTCCATGCAGTGGGACCACATATTATGATAGTAGTACTCGCTATCATAGTCGCAACTGAGGAGGCCCTCCCTACAGTGACATCTCATCACGATAAGAAGGCCCTTCCCTTGTCGTGGACTTCCCTGAAGGTCCTCCCCAGGGGTTACGTTGCAACGACACTCAGTGCAGTCGAGCATTAGATCACGGTGGTAGTCCTCACCACCCTGATAATTGAGGCCCTCCCCATAGAGACGTAAAGCAACGAGAAGCCCCCCCCCTCTTTACGGTACATTCTGAAGCCCCTCCCCAGGGTGTACCCCGCAGATATTCTCCCTGCGGCATCTGTGATGGTATTCATCGCCATTGCAGTAGCTATGATGGTATTCCTTGCCACCACGGCCTCCATTGCGAAGGTCCTCCCCGCAGTGGCCCCAAGCAATAAGAAGGTCCTCCCCTTGTCACAGTGTTTCTTGAAGGTCCTCCCCAGGATACACATCGAACTTCAAACCATGATGGTCATCCTCACTATGATGGAAGTTGTTGCAAAGGCCCTCCCCGTAACAACTCTACGTAGCCAGAAGGTCCTCCCCTCGTTGCGACACGCCTTGGAGGTCCTCCCCAGGGTGTGCACTGCAAAAGTCCTCTATGCAGTGAGGCGTTAAGCATGAATGGTAGTCCTCACCATTACAACCGCCATTGCAAAGGTCCTCCCCGCATGGCATGTCATATCGACAGGAAGGTCCTCCCTCTTCTGAATCAAGCACATAAAAGCCCTCGTATGCTGAGGCACTCAGAAGGACGAGATCGAGCATGTCAGATTCCCAGCTAGTTGCCAACGACATCCTTCTTCAATCGGGAGACATTCTGGGGCCACGTTCATCATCTGAACCACCCCGGAATCACCCATATGATAATTCAACAACTACCAGCCCCACTGCCTCCGACCACACTATCAGTGACCATCTCAGTTGGGCTGACCAGGTAGAGGAGTCACTAGCGGAGGAGTATGCCGACATGTTGCACCTGAGGAAACGACTAGCTAGGGATGATATACCAGTTATGTTTTGGCCCACACCCACCTCTCAATTCGACATACCCAGAGAGTTATTGGAAGAATGCGTGGACGACATCTGCCATAATATATGGACAACCCTCCACCGACTGAGATGAAGCTTTCTGCCCTATTACGGGTATGTAGACCATGTCAAGACAATAGGAGACCTCCTGCGTCACATCGACCTGGAAGCTCTTCCTTCGGCGTGACAATAGTGACCTGAGAGGTGTAAAGGAAACATGGAGATAGCCTGCCTCCATGCGCTGCACCAGTTGCGTCGCCTCATTGGTGAAGCCCCGACGAGAGTCCATATCAGGGGATGGGAAGAACATGGAGCTCTGCATTTCACTCCGCTCCCCGCCTAAAAGAACCCGTTCGGAATGGTGTCTTGCAACGTCATCACATCAAGACAGAAATCGAGTGGTCTCCTTATTCGCGAAAGGAAACAAACCCAACAGAGTCAGGACATGAGTAAGTCTCAGAAGCATCAGGGCCGACAGGAACAAGCCATTCAAGAACTTTTGAATCAGGCCACCGAGAGCATACAACAGGCCTCTCTCCTAAGAGAGGCCAATCAGCGGTCATTGCCTACCTCCCTAGAAGGGATTGATTCACAGAAGAACTCGGCACTAAACCCAAATCACCCCTGAATGGGGGTACGAGAGATCAAGCAAGTCATAATAGCAACATCCACCGCCGCAATCTAGGGTCATCCCCAGCCTACAGGGCTGGGGGCATTTTTAACAAAAAATTCCCCCCGTAAGGCCAATAAAAATAGGGAGAGACTCAACGTCCAAGGAACGGAGCCAACCCCAGCCCTCAGAGATGGGGGAATTATTACCTCCTCAACAACAACATCCCCCATGAGAATTAGTATTCTCTCGTTTAGGGAGGATGGTCAAAAGAGGAGGTTCCTGCCCTATCCCATCGTTTGAATCATCATCCCCTCCGGAAGGGAGGCGTACCGTAAGGTAACATAAAATAACTCTCCGCGTCACCCTTCATTAAGGATCCCGAAGGCAATCCCGGGATAGAAGAGGGAAGACCAATAAGAGACGTAGGATATCCTCTTCCTATTTGGAAGATGACATCTTCTACACCCTGCGATACGCATCCATCAACGCCATAGAGGCTAACCCCACGGGTAACACTGAAGATGGTGAAAATCCAGATGGATCGGGAGACGATGGTTCCGGTCAGGATGTGACTCACAACAAACCACTGGGTGTACACACCCGGAACCAGAGGGATGCTCTAAACATGGACTCCCCTTCATGTAACCTTCCTCTGCTCACCCTGCGAGATTCCAATAAGGATAAGAACAAAGGACCGGTCACCCTTAACCCACCTTCTTCTCTCGATAAAAATGATCCATTTACACTCGAAGATAGATTCGCTCGATAGGAAGAGGAAATTAAAGAATTGAGGTGGCTTAATGCTGAGCTACTCTAGAGGAACCGTCTTATTGAAAGTGCATCCCAAGAGGAGCCACATCATGAACTCCCAGTAAGTGCATCTCAAAGACCAAGGTTGGCCCTAAAAAATGAAGCACGGTCAGGGCTTCTGCCCAATGAGGCGTCCGGCCCGTCCAACTACCTAAATGTGGATCTGGATAAATACCAATAATTCCCTCCACTTAGGAAGAAACCAGAGCGTGTACATCTAAACCCTCTGAAGGTGTCACAAATGACACATGCACCCCTGGTGCTAACCGAGCTGGATCCTCAAGCAATGCCTCGGGCTACACTTTCCCAGGACCGGGCCCAACAGGATCGAGGCACTAATAGCTCGATTGGAAGCAATGGATGGTCGACGTGATCCGATACAGCCAGAGTGGAATCCCTACCCGGATTGGGTGAGTAACACGCCGCCTCCACCCAATTTTGGGAGCCCTGTATTGCATATTTTCAATGGATCATGCGATCCGAAACAGAACTTGATGTACTATGCATCTTATTACGACCCTATGATGGGAACTCCGGAATAACAAGAAGCAGTGAAACTCTGATGCTTTGTACAGACCTTGCAAGGATCCGCCTTCGTCTGGTATACGAGTCTTCCAGGCCAGTCAATAAAAAGCTGGGAAGACCTTCGGGAGTAGTTGATGTTCCACTTCAGCTCAACGTTTCCTAAAATGACGGTCAGTGACCTCATGAACTGCAAGCAGAGGGAGAACGAGAGGGTCTCAGATTTCATTGCCAGATGGAAAGGTCTGACCTACTCTCTGAATAGGACAATGCCTCAAGATGAGTTGCTCACCATATGCATCGACAATCTTCGAGATGAGCTACGAACACCGCTCATACTAGTGGAGTTCACCACAGGCTTCCGCCATCTCTCGGTCATGGCCCAGAGAATCGAGGACTCCCTGCAGCAGACCAATTTGAAGTCCCAAATAGCCTCACGGGATCCTGCAAAGCGAACAGTTAGAGATGAAGCATCCTCTGTCACGCTCAAGCCATCCCCTGTGCCTACTCCACCACTTAGGACTCCACCAAATTGTCAAGGTCCCTCTGTATATCAGTGGCCGCCTCCACCTAGGTAGGATGATCAGAAAGGGTCGAAGTGGAATCAGTTTTAGGAACGAAGACATAAATCATACTCGTTCCGAGAGGACCAAGTTCGCAGCTACTTCATCGCCGCCATGAATTGAAACTTGCTCCGCCTCCCGGAGCTGAGGAAACTCGAAGAAGTCAGCCGTGATGAAAGGCTAGACTACTATCCCTACCATTGAATGTTGGGGCACAATATTCGGGAATGCTTCGTTTTCAAAGACCTCATGCAAAGGATGGAAGACTCCGGGCAGGTTGAGATGGGACCACCCCCATCACATGTTACATATATATTTCTACCATCAAATCCGACAAAGGGGAGGGGTGGCAGGATGTCACCAGCAAGAAGGGGTAGAAATTAGATAACTGGATTACTTGGAAGACTATCAATCGAGCCCAGGGCATACTCCGAGCTCAACTATAGCAGCCGGTGTTGCCGCCAACAGCCCCTGACGCCGCACAGCTGACAATATCGGCCTCACAACCCTCCATGAGCCGGTAATCCATGCGTAATCAAGAAGGGAGGAGACAAGAACAAGAGGATAAATCCACAATAAGGCCAAAGTTAGCCTCGACGCTGTCAGATTTCTTGCCCTCAAATTTGGCGCCACAGGCACTGACCCACCAAACGACACCATCAGGGAAAACCGACCAGGTTGACCTGTCAGAGGATGAAGAGCCAATCTTTGGTTCAAACAACATCATCCATCTTATGGAATCGTTCCCTGATGAAGGGTATGGTTATGAATCCGAGTTCCCAACACGAGGAGACGAGACGAGGAATCGCAGGGGTAGGGGATATTAGGGAAGGCACAGTCGCGGCCGAAACCAACCCTATGGTTGGAACTAAGACCAAACCGTTAATATCACGGAAACCCGTGAGAGAGTCCTTCAACGGACTCAGCAGGAGAAAGAACATCCCTCCACATCCGCAAGCGGCCACTCTTCCCCCGTCATCCTGCGGTACCCATCAAAGGAAGAACAAGTGTCTAGCCGCCTAGTGCGCACAAACAGACCGGCCAGGCCAAGTCCCCAGAACCTGGGGACATCATCGACATCTGACCCCGCATCCAGACCCTCCTCATCACGTATTACAAATCCCAAGATTCCCGCTAAGACTCCCCCACCAATGGAGAAGCATCACTGCTGGGACAGAAACATGACATCCTTAAGCAGCTGGTGTCGGTACCAACCAAACTGTCGATCCTGGATGCCCTGAGATTGTCAGCAGACCTCAGGAAGGCACTCATAGAAGCCTTGCTCAGCCCTCAGGTGTTCCAAGCCGAGGTAGCTGCCGCAGAGATTTACCAGACAGATACTGTCTCAGCTGAATGTGATGTGGTGATTTCCTTCACCGATCTGGATGAAGATTCCATCATGCAAGAACACATCAAGCCACTATATGTGTCTAGAACACTAGATGATGTTGAGATCCATAAAGTCTTTATTGAAAACGGATTTGGAGTTAACCTCCTTCCCCTATGGACACTTCGTAAGTTGGGCTACAGTGAGGTAGATTTAATACCCCCATCCACAACTCTGATAGGTTACGATAAGAGTGAACAGAAGCCAATGAGAAAAATTAAGCTAAAGACCCATTTTGGAGACCTTGTGGCCTATACGGAATTCCTGGTGGTCCGGCAGAACACAGCATTCAATGCCCTGCTGGGAAGGTCATGGATTCATAAGCATATGGTCGTTCCTTCATCCTACCCCCATTGTATTAAGTACAAAGTTAATGGGAAAAGTGGGACATTGCATGCTGACAAGGCCCCTTTCGAGCTCTCCGAGTCACACTACATTGACGCCAAGTTTTATGAGAAAAATAAGAAGAAGACTTCGGTCGATGGTGTCGACTGGATCCCCGCTCCAAATGGTTTAGAGTTGGTTCCCAATGACCCCCTCAGATATCTTGGTAGAGACTACATACTGCCCATCAACCATATTGAGAGCAAGGATTCGAGTTCGTGTACACACTCAGCTGTCGTCATGACTTCAGGCATAACGACCAGGTGTGACAATGTGGGAATGAATGCCAACCCTCAATTTGAGGTTGGATAATTGAGCAAAGATTCCCAAAATACCTCGCCTCCAGACTCCCAGGAGCCCGAGTTAAGAACTCTCCCCCCTTCAGATCAAGAAGATGAGAATATGGGATAGGAAGAGGTGGAAGATCTCAGGGATGCACCTCCCGCATTTGAGGAAGGTATCTCCACTACGGTGGACGAGCTCAGGGAAATAAACCAGGGTACTGAGGAAGACACGAGGCCCACTCTTGTTAGTGCAGCCATGTCCCCCAAGGAGCACAAGATATATAATTCCTTCCTAAGGCAACACCGGGATGTTTTTTCCTGGAATTACACGGAAATTTTGAGACTCTATCCCGAAGTGGCAACGCATCACCTAGGTCTGCCAGAAGACCACCGGGGCTATAAACATGCCGCTAGAAGGAAACACCCCTCACATGCTCCAAAATAGAGGATGAAGTTGATAAGCTCATCAAAGAAAGCTTCATTCAAGAGGTCCAATACCCGATCTGGTTGGTCAACATCATCCCCGTCAAGAAAAATAATGGACAAATCCACATCTTCATTGATTTCAGAGATCTCAATTGGCATTGTCTGAAAGATGATTTCCCAGTACCGATCACCGAGTTATTAATCGATGCAACAGCTGGGTATGAGGCTCTATCCTTCATGGAAAACTATTCTGGCTATAATCAAATCAGGATGGCCTGAGAAGACAAAGAAGCCACTGCCTTTAGGGCCCCTCAATGGGTATTCTGTTACAAGGTAATTCCCTTTGGTCTCAAGAACGTTGGCGTCACATATCAATACAACATGCATTGTATATTTAAACCATTCCTGGGGAGATTCGTCTAATGTTACGTAGATGACTTGGTGGTCATGTCCAGACAACGCTCAGATCACCTGTCAGACCTTGAGACCGTCTTCAACAAACTTCGACAACATAGACTGGAGATGAACCTCTTGAAGTGCGCCTTCGGGGTTACCTCAAGGAAATTCCTTGGCTTCTTCATACGCCATCGTGGCATTGATATCGACCCAAAAAAGAAAAAGGCTATCCTTGACCTGCCGCCTCCCCACAATCTCACTGAGTTGAGAGCATTCCAAGGGCACCTGGCCTATATCAGGCGGTTCATAGCCAACACGGCAGGAAAATGTTTTCCCTTTACCAGGTTAATGAATAAGGGAGTCACGTACCAATGGACAGATGACTGCCAAGAGGCATTCGACAGCCTAAAGAGGTACCTCTTAAGCCTACTGGTGCTTATGACCCTGGTTGAAGTAATACCTCTCATCCTATATGTGACATCCCTAGAGCGGTCGTTGGGGGCCTTCCTCGCGCAAAAAAATGATGCCGGCAGTGAAAACAGTATTTATTAACTCAGCCGAACCATGATTGATGTTGTGACTCGATACTCAAAAATCGAGAAGAGTTGTATGGCCTTGGTCTTCACAGTTCAAAAGTTGTGACATTATCTACATCATCATGAAGTCCACTTGGTCTCACGTAATAACCCGCTCAAGTACATCCTCAATCGCCCGATGCTGACCGAGCACCTATCCCTATGGGCAGTCATCCTGCAACAGTTTGACATCCGGTTTGTGCCTCAGAAGGCCATCAAAGGCCAGGCATTAGTAGATTTTCTGGCAGAGCACCCTTCAATAGGGACTGCCACACCAGACGTCGAGCTACCCGATGAAGACATCTTCGCGGTTCAAGAGGAGCTCCCAATATGGGAAATGTACTTCGACGGCGTATCCTGAAGCCCAACCAGAAAAAGGATGGAAGATCCCAAATTTAACAAGGTGGGCTTGGGTATAATACTCATGTCCCTGGAAAAGGCAGTATTTCTATATTCCTTCCTCCTGTCAGAAGGATGTACGAACAATGAAGCGTAGTATCAAGCCCTCATTGTAGGCCTGGACCTCACACTCCAGGCACAAGTATAGCACCTTAAGGTGAAAGGTGACTCGGAACTAGTCATTAAGCAAGTCAATGGTGACTACGCTATTAAAAAGGAGGAGCTGATTCCCCTGTTTGACCATGTCTGAGGGTTAATGGCAGAATTCTCCACCGAACCAACATTGACCTATATTCCCCGGTCTCAGAATGCCCAGGCCGATGCATTAGCTAATGAGGCCACATCCCGAACCGACCCAGACCAGGATGAAACAGTTATCAGTATTGCTCACCGCTGAATGGTCTGGCCGTTTGTCCAGACCAATACAGAGGAAATCCACGAAGTTAGTCTTGTCCCTGAGCCATATGCTCCCGCCACCGATTGGATGACCCCCATTGCAAACTACCTTCAACGGGGAGAAATTCCAACAGATAGGGATGAACGAGAGAAAATACGGAGAAGGGAAATCAACTTTGTCCTATATGGTGGAACAGGTCAGCAAGAGGTCGTCTACAAACAAGGCCTCGACGGAGTTCTCCTTAGATGCATTGATGGAGAAGAAACTGTTGTCGTCATGACTGAAGTGCATGCCAGAGTATGTGGAGCACATCAGCTGGGGTCCAAGATTTCCCATCAGGTTCGGAGGATCAGGTACTATTGGCCCACAGTGGCACGATATTGCGAGCGCTTTACCGCAAAATGCCACTCATGCCAAATTCATGCCAACTTCATACACCAACCCCCAGAGTTACTCCATCATGCCAAGTACTCTTGGACATTTTCCGTCTGGGGAATGGATGTCGTGGGACCATATCCTCCCACCACAGCCAAACAGCTGAAGTATATCCTCACGACAACCGACTTCTTTTCCAAATGGGCAGAAGTTGTACCCCTTAAGGAAGTTGGGGCAAGAAGAATTGTTAGCTTTGTGAAAACCAATATCATCACCAAATTTGGTGTCCCTCATACCATACTGAAGGATAACGAAACCAACTTCTGCTCTACTGAATTGGAGAAATTATACCAAGAGTATGGTATCAAGGCTAACCATTCATCCCGCTAACACGTAGCGGCCAATAGACTGATATAGGCTTTCAACAAGACCTTGTAAAACATTCTCTAGAAAATGGAGGACAAAGATAAGAAGTCATGGCTGAATAAACTCCTCCATGCATTGTGGGATTATCGAACTACAATCTACATCACTACTCGGGCTACTCTGTACTCATTAGTATATAGAACAGAAGTGGTCCTTCCCATTGAACTCCAATTACCCTCGCTTAGTGTTTCCATTTGTGATCATTTATCCAATGATGAGCAATCAGAAAAGCAATTGGGTGAATTGGAACAGTTGGGTGAGAAGCGCTTCCACACTTTGCACCATATGGAAGTATACCAGAACCGGATTGCACGAGCCTTCAATAAAAAGGTCCATCTTCGGTCTTTCTTGGAAGGAGAATTGGTATTGGTACTCCAGACCCCAATGATACCAGGAAAGAAACCTCCAAAGATGGAGCCCAAGTGGGAGGGACCATATATTATACACAAGGTCTATTCCAATGGAGAATATGACCTGATCTCCATGGATGGGAAATTCACCACCACTCCTACAAATGCAAGATTCCTGAAGAAGTATCTCGCATAATAACTAAAAGCATTTATCGTCTGAGCTGCTGGACGTTAAACTACCAAGAACCCAACGGTCCAAACTCTACAACCCTAAACTAAGAGTATCCCGTCCTCACCAGCATAACTAAAAGAAGTTATCGTCCGAGCTGCACGATGTTAAACTGCCAAGCACTCAACGGTCCAAACTCTATGACCTTAAACTAAGAGTATTTCGTCCTCACCACACGATGTTAAACTGCACGAACAAGGAGTTTTAAAAAAAAATGCCCATTTTCCCCATGTGTGGATCAGCCCCGCATGGGGTGTACTCCAAATAGAACTACGTAAGGCTGGATTCCTTCCCTCGCAGGATATGTAGTGACGCCAGAGTTCCACACCCTGGCCCAACCACTCCCAAATGGAATAAAATTTTCCCCTTCCCCTGGGTACAGACCAGCCCTACATGGGGTGTAATCCTTTTAGAGAACTATGTACGACTTTATTCCTACCCTAGCAGGATATGTAGCGATGCCAGGGTCCCCCACCCTGGCCCAGCCATCCCTGAATAAAAGTTAAAATGCCCTCTCCCCCCATGTATGGGCCAGACCTGCACACGGTGTATTGCCTTTCAGAGAACTACGTAAGTCTTGATTCCTGCCCTCGCAGGATACGTAGTGACGCCAGAGTTCCACACCCTGGCCCAGCCACCTCAAATGAAGCCAAAAATATCCCTTCCCTCGTACAGACCAGACCCACACGTGGTGTATTTCCCAAAATAACTACGTGAGGCTTGATTCCTAACCTCGTGGTATACGTAGTGATGATTGGATTCTGTATCCTGGACCAGCCATTTGAAAAAAAATGCCCCTTCCCCCCGTGTTAGGACCAGACCTGCATGGGGTGTATTCCGGGAAAGAACTATGTGTGGCTTCATTCCTGCCCTCAAAGGATACGTAGTGACACCAAGGTCCCCCACCCTGGTCCAGCTGTCCCCAAATGAAGGTTAAAAATTCCCTTTCCCCTATGTATGGACCAGACCTGCATGGGGTGTACTCCTCATCTTCACCGCACAACATTAAACTGCACGGATAAGAGGTTAAAAATGACCTTTTCCCCCGTGTATGGACCAGACCTGCATGGGGTGTATTTACCAGAGAACTACATGAGGCTTGATTCCTGCCCTCACAGGATACGTTGACTCCTGGACTCCGTATCCTACCCAACCATTCAAAAAAAAATTCCCTCTCCCCCCATGTACGGACCAAACCTGCATGGGGTGTATTCTTCTTCCTAACTGCATGACATTAAACTACACGGATAAGAAAATAAGAATGCTCATTTACCCCGTGTACGGACCAGACCCGCATGGGGTGTACTCTTCGTCCTCGCCGCATGACGTTAAACTGCACGGATTGCGTCCTCACTGCACGAAGTTAAACTTCACGGACTTCGTCGCGACTCACCCAAGATATATGGAGAAACGAGATGGAAATACTCCTCATGCATTTGGATTCACCCCCTCCATACATCAGACTCCATGACCCGGATAATTATGGATCTTCATAACCATTCACGGCCATCAGAAGTGGAAATTTATCAACCTGTGGACACCTTTGCATGACTATGCATACCATGCCCTCAGTGGATCTACATATTGATAGCCCCTGGCTCATCTACCAAAGGCAAGATTTCCTCAGGCGATACTCTTCCTAGCTCTATACGCTTACTGGCCTTAGAGCCCTCATATCATACCTCCCGATCCAGAAATTTATGGTGCAGTGGTTTACAAGTCCCCCCCCCCCCCCCTTCACATCCAAACGTTGCCAGGGTATCCCTACCCGGTTAGCCTATGTATCCGCCAATGGTTCACATGACGACCTGCATCTACGAACATCAAGCCATGGCTAGGCTACTTTGACTCAACAGAAAATTACAGTGAAGATGTTTCTTGTATGCTTGGACACCATTATCCCCACATTCCGAACTCTGTACTGTGAGCAATATCGGGTTTTCATAATCATTCATGACCATCAGAAGTGGAAAGTCAACGACCTAGGGACACCTTTTCATGACTATGCATACCATGCCCTCAGCGGCTCTGCATATTGATATCCCCTGGCTCATCTTTCAAAGGCAAGATTTCCTTGGGCGATACTCTTCCTAGCTCCGTACGCTTACCGGCCTCAGAGCCCCCACACCACATCTCCTGATTTGGGAGACCTCAGAGTTACAGTTTAAAACCTTCATCCCCAACCCTGTTCAGAGTATATCAGAGCATGGTAACTCAGTTATCCTTCGAGTGACTACAGCAATAGTCACCCAACGGTCTGAGCTCTATGACCGCTAAACTAGGATTACTCTGTCCTTACCGCATGACGTCAAACTGCGTGGAGTAAAGGTACACCCCTATGCGTAAGATAAATCAGTGTAGGGAACTCTCTAAGCTTTAATAGCAACCAGGGTTGAATATGCCTGACATGTCCAGACATTTTCTTACTGAATGACAGACTTCGTGGCCCGAACAATTGTGGATCCCCATAACCATTGATGTCCATCAGAAGTGGAAAGTCATCGACCCAGGGACACCTTTGCATAACTATTCATACCATGCCCTCAGCGGCTTTGCATATTGATAGCCCCTGGCCCGTCTACCAAATGCAAGATTTCCTTGGGTGGAACTCTTCCTAGATCCGTACGCTTACCGGCCTCAGGGCCCTCACATCATTTCTCTTGATCCAAGAATCCCTGGAACCACAGTTTACACCATCAACCCCTCTCCACGTCTTGGGCATGTTTAGGTGTTCAAGCCCAGTTACATTCTGATCAAGAGCAGCCTTTGCAACTACGCCCTTACCGCATGACGTTAATCTGCACGGAACATCTTGACCTCTTGGCGTAAAGCTGCAAAGACCAAGCATTAAACATTTAGGGAGATTCCTCCAACTATGAGCATTTTCATTGGTTTAAAAATACCCTTGTCCTCGTTGCATGACGCTAAACTGCATAGCATCCTTTAATATTGCCCCCGTCCTTAGAACATGACATTAAACTGCACAGCATCCTTGAATAATGCTCCTCGTCTTTACCGCATGACGATAAACTGCACGAAAGCTGTCCTTACCACATTATGCTAAAATGCATTGTCAAACCTATCATAGGTTCAGTAAAGAACAAAGGATTTTCTCTATCCCTCAGTGCACGGGTTCGACCTTCACAAACCACTGTCTCACACCAGCATGAGAAGGGATGACTTCACCCATTCTCGGGAAATTTAGCCTGGATGTTTCTCCCGTATCAAGGCACCCTCTCCTCATAAACCATACTCTGTACTCAGAAAAATCAGAACTCTCATAAACCACCCCTAGTGGCCCTGAATCACAAACTTCCTTGAAGTTGCTCAGCTATCAGGAGAAAGAAATCATTGACCTATGGACACCTTTGCAGGACTATGCATACCGTGCCCTCAGTGGCTCTTCATATTGATCGCCCCTGGATCATCTACCAAAGGAAATATTTCCTTAGTCAATGCTTCTCTCCGTACACCCCTTGGCCTTTGATCCCCCACGTCCGTCTTGGGATTCGGAAAACCTTTGAGCTGCAGTTTACCATCCTCTTTCATGACCCTGCCTAAATATGTTGGAACATATCTGATGAGATTACCGAGAACCAGGAGAAGCCGTTTCATTCTAGATATTTTCCTAGCTGCATGACTTTAAAACTACGCCAAGCTCCAACCATCCTTTATGCAAGATAAATGTGTAGGACAGGGACCCTGAGTCCACACTCCTGATTAGTACAGATGTTCTCAAACCCTTTCAGACATCACACACCCTTTCCGAGCCACCCTTGGTGGCTTTCATAATTCCCCAAGCCACCCACGGTGGTTTCTATAAGCTGGGCTTCCATGAAGTCTTTTGGCCATCAGAAATGGAGATTCATAGACTTAAGGAAACCTTTGCATGACTACGCATACCATTCCCTCAGTGGATCTGCATATTGATTGCTCATGGCCCATCTACCAAAGTAAGATTTCCTTGGGTGATACTCCTCCTACCTCTGTACGCCGATACGGCTCCAATGGCTTGAGACTTTCCCCGCATGTCATTCAAATCCAAGAATGTTCCACCTACATGCGTCTGGAGGATGTTGAGACATATTTTAATCAAACAAACCACATTGGGGCCCTTTCCCCACCATATATGGTCAAAGTTATTCGACTTAAAACATCAGTAATGATAGTCTTGAGGGTGGGACTTTAAACCGCTCACAAAGAGAAAAGGAGGCACAAATCCTGTTAGGCCGAAAACCCGAAAAGGGTGACCTAAGCAAAAGTCGGGTCATACCCGCTGGGTCCACACCAAATGGGCCCAAACAAAATTAGGGAATTAACATGAAAAGACAAAAATTTTGTGGGGATTTTCTACAAAAACCTAGCAATAGTCAAACTATGCTCATTGGATCCCATGGTCCAGGAAAAAGTTAGAGTTTGTTTCTATCTTCCTAAGTTGTGATTAATTCTGATTCAGTGAATTGTTATTCATGCAACAATTGTTCTAGTTACAATCAAATTTTACAACAGCAAAATATTGACATAGATTGTTTTCCATTAAAAAAAGAGGAGGACGTCCACAAACTGGGGCCTCTCCCTCACAGTGGAAAAAAAGAGTGGGGGTCAGCAAAACAAAGTGCAGGAATGACTCTGACCATCACAGAGGATCCTGGCTTGCCCTCTCCACTAGATCGATGACTGTGCGGTGGAGGTTGTTACAATTATGCTCCAACACGGCCTTCTCCCTAGCCTCAACCTCAGCCACCGAATGAGTGTGCTCCACTTTTGTTTGGAGATCGTTGATCCCTTTCCTGGTGACTTCAAGGAGACTGGTTGTAGTCGACAATTGATCCCTCAGAATCCTTGCCCGTACTTCACATTCAAGTAACTCAGAGGAATGGACGACCACCTAACCTCGAGATCTCACCTCCTACGCAATCAGCTGATGAAGCTTTATCATGGCTTCCTCTAGGGCTCGGGTCCCACAATGAGACGCGGCGAGGTGAGAAAGTTTGTGTTAATTAGTGGAAACTTCCTAATGGGCCATTACAACTTGTCAAGTGAGATAATGGAACTGCCGATAGTCAAAGCCACCTGACCCCAAACCCAGGAAGAGTTATCGAAGAGCTTCAGTTTTAGTTTCCATCTCAGCTAGAGGAGTTTCAGCAAAAATCTAGCAAATCCAGGGCCAGGCCCACCTACACACTGCTCGGTGGTACTCCATGACACGAGGATATTTGGTATCCTCGCTAGATAGCATGGGAACAAATTTTGGCATTGCGATTAGTGCAGACATGTGCACGCCAAAAGATGGTTCTGAAGCTGGAAGAACTAAAGCTTCTAACCCTGGTTCGGGTTTGGGAATCAAGTTTTTGAGTCCGGTATCAGCCGGTAAAACTTCAGGAATGGTCTCTCTAGGACCCAAAGCCACAGGGTCATCCTTATCCACATCCAAGAAGGATGGGTCCATTTGATGTTCAACCGTAGAGGGTCTGGGAGAGGAAAATCCCCTGAGTCACTTTGACCGACGAGCCATCAGTCAGTCCTCCCTCAGAGCTGATGAGGATGGCATGGTAGGCACAGCCGCCGTGATGAATCCTGATTTGGGAACCTACCGTACATCCTTCCCCAGGATTCCATCGGGATAATGTTTTACCCACATTCTTGTGTACTCCAAGGATAGGCTGGCAGCCACTTCTATTCCAGGCAAGAGAATTATTATGTCAGATCCTTCCCGCATCAGCATCAACCACCATTCACGGAGAGTGGTCGGGTGTAGTCCTCAAGCCTGAGGAGGAGGAGGAAGGGAAACATTAAGTTGCATACACCCAAACTAGCGGTAAAACAGTGGGGGCATACAACTCGCACAAAGAAACCCTGTCAATCCGTGCAGACAAAAACCCATCCCGCAGAGAAATCATGTAAGAATGTTCTTCAAGGCTCCCCCTATGGTTTTCAACCACGATTCCAGAAGGGATGGGGTATGGAGTGAAAGAAAACTGGGATAAATCACTTAGAATCTCAATGATTTTGTCAGAACTAAGAGACTTCAGACGAACCCCATCTATATCAAGCAGGGTAGGCTGAAAGGCAGGAAGCGTGATGACTGTGTTATGACAATACTCATAACAACGACAATGATTCGCTATCCAGCCGTATGAGAATGGAAATTGCCCACTCAGATGGTAGGGTGACCCTCCCTCCTGCATGTGGCTCAGTAGTTCATAAATACGAGCCAAGGTGGGCACAACCAAATTCACCAGGCGGCCCTCTGCCAAATCCACTTCCATCATCAAGGTGAAAACCCTGATGCCCAGGTTGATATCCCGAGAAGGGAATAAACACCTGATCAAAGACATAGCAAACAGAAATGCTAGCCTGATCATAGGCGGCACGCCGGGGGGCACCCCGTAACCCCATGAGAGGTAGTCACCCTCTTCCAGAACCGCCCAGTAGGAACCTGGGATGGTTCGTGACTGTTGGGAAGGATGAGTCCTGGGGTGCTTGATCTTTGGCATAGGACCGATGACGTTCATAAATAACCCTATCTAGGTGCTATAGGGAATAATAGAGTGGGCACTCAAGGCCTGAACCAGTGACCGCTCCGCCATAACCAGCAGATCCCTCGCCAACGAAGGCACTTGTTCAATGTTGTCCCACGTGTCAGGAGTGGGAAGAAACTCATCATACATCTTACTAATGATTGTAAGCCCTCCCAATTGGTAGATTTACCATAAGATAATGCCAACTTCACCATGGGCTAGGTGGAAATTATTATTACTTGAACACCAGCGACTGAGTAGGTCATGTAGGATCAAATATGGTGGGTAAACAGCAAACTGGGAGGCCCACACTGTGGAGTACAAATTGACTTCTTCCAGTGACTTGGGAGATTCCCGACAATGATGGTGGACCCAGAAGGCCCAGGCCCAATCATTTGAGAAAAGTCCACCAGACCGAATATCCCATCTAGAAATCCACCCTACGTCAAGATCCACTCAAGAAAGGTGGATAATAGAGGGGTAACTCTTGAAGATAGCTTCTTGAGAAAGTTATTGTGTGTACTGATCACTTTGGGTCCAGACAGAGCCTCTCAAAATGAAAGTGTATTTCAGATCAGAATCAGAAATCATTTCCCCCAATGGGGTAAGGTTCGCCTGAATGCACTCTGGTAACGCTTCTATGAAATGATACGAAAGACCTGAGAAAGTAGGAGGGATAAAGACGTCGTCTTGAAGACCGAAATCGTAAAGCAGAATTCGATTTGATAGTGGATAACCCAAGATCTCAGGAGAGAGCAAGTCCTTCAAGACACCATCGTCAGGAATTATGGGCCAACTAGGGTCCTCTTTGATGCTCTCTACTCTAGGAATCATAGTTAGATGTCTCCCTCATCCAATTGGGAGATGCTCGGCAGCAGGCCTGGGTGTTGGGAGAGGGGGAACCATATTTTCTCCCTGCATTATAAAATCCAGGAAAATGGTTAGTCTGGAATAATAAAATCTGGAAAAAAATACCAAATATATGGCTAAGGATTCAGTTGAGGAGCCTTCATGGAAAGGTCCCTGAGCAAGCCTCAAAAGGTGGTTCGTGATGACTGCATCCCGTGAACCAACCCTGCGTGGAAGTAATCCACGGTACTCTGGCCCACAGAGCATTGGATAGAAAACTGTGAACCAAGTTCCTCCGCAAAATCCTAATCCTAGATTTAAATAATTAAGATTCAGAAGACTTAATAAATTTTCAAAATTTGGAAGATTTCAGTTCGCGGACCATCAAAACCACGGAGCAATTTCCTACGCGGCCCGTCGTGACATACTTTTTAATTAATTAAAAGTGTTAGTTCATGGCTGAAGATTGGTCTACGGGTGAAGGTGACCACGAATGAGGAATGGTTCGTGGAAATGGAAGCTGATTCACGGAAAATGCGTTTCGCGAAGGAATGAGAACGTGGAGACAAAAAGCGAAAGAGCTCTGATTTCGCGAAGAATCTGGTAAAAGACAGAGGAAGGGCCCCCATATTTATAGGTGTGGTCCCCAACTGGGTCCACTCCTCTACCGCAAACCATCCAAGTTTCATGACCACTCTGCATAGAAATGGCCTCTTCTTCGTTCCGATCAGACCCTATTCTGATGGGGGGAATTTGTAGGGTCTTGAAAAAAAAATCCACAAAGAAAGAATGAAAATCCCCTTGAATACCAGATTCTACTCAATTTCCCCCAAAAGAATTGGGAAAGGTGGGGAAATACTCAAAGGAAGGCATAAGCTGAACCAGTCGGCAGACTGGTCCAATGATAATGGGTTGCAACCAGTTCTATGAAGCACCCCTCTGCGGACTGCTATCATTCACGGAATAGAGGTGGAGATCCTCCACGAGCGTGAAGCAGGATGGGAGCCAGACCGGTCCATCTCCATGAACCACCCCAGGCGTGGACCATGTCGACCAGCCCAGACCGCATCCGCTGTCATTCGCGGAATGGAGGCGGAACCCTGCGCGACCGCGAAGCACTCCTTGAGCTCGTTTGGTTCGCGGGGGAGATGCGTTCAATGCCCCCCGCGAGTTGCAAATAGACCGAGTCATTCGTAAACTGGGTTTTTGGTCATGGGCCTCCGCAAAAGGTGTCACATGACCACATATACATCTCTTTCCCCACTCTATAAAAGGAGACCGAGGGGGAAGAGGAAAAAAGGAGGATTTTCGGAGAGATCGACCAGATTCGGGTGGAAGGATTTAAAAGGAAGGAGATTAGGATTTCGCAAACCGCGAAGTTCCAGTCCGCGAACCAGAACAGGTATGTAGTTGGAAGCGAATTAATAAGGAACCGAAAAAGCATAATAACTTGGTGAACCTTGAACTTAAAATAAAAAGGAAAAGAAGACCGCGAACCATGGCCCCTCCGCGGATGCACTCCCCACGGACCAAAGAGTTTATGCCTCTTTTCCGATCCGTCGCACCGCGTAGCACCCTACTATGCGGGTGAAGCCCCTACCGATGAACCCCTAATCGGCGCCGCCCTTGGCCGCCACTGCTCGCATGGATCCCTCTGCACACCACCCTAGTATGTGGGCCAAACCCGAAGTTGCGAACCACCCTGGTTTATGGGATGCCCATCATTCCGCGAACCACCCTAGTTTGCGGGATTCCCATTAGTCCGCGGACCACCTTGGTTCGCGGACGACCTCTCTAGCTGCGTACCACCTCCCTACGCGAAGGGCGCCACCACTCATACACCCATGTGGCCCACCAAATCCTTCAGAGTTCCCATTTCCCGATCTGGATAAAATCCTCCCAGTCCGGCCTGATCCTCTGCAGCCCCCTCATTGGCCCATTCATCGGCCCTGAGCTGAGTCCTCCACCAAAGCCACCAGACCTGTGTGATATAACCTTCAGGTGTATCATCGTGCCGGTTCGAGTTCACATACCCACGGTAAGCAGGGGTGAAGGGGCTGCCCTGACCCTTGGGCAGATTCTCGAAGCATTCCTAGGTTCACATTCCCATGTTAATGCGGAGTTCGAGCCCGGGAGCCCCCTTTTTTCCCCTCCACTTGTTAGGACTGGGGCAGTTCTCCCCTCCCCGAGGCGTGGCGGGATAACCATCCTAAGGAATCCCCCATGCACCTCTGTACTTCCCCACGACCATGCCCAAGGAAGGGCGTAGTGGGAAAGGGTGTTGCTCCATCCTTCTTTGGGGCCAATTCACTCTCCTACTTCACTTTGTCACCCTGGGCATCCACCTCGGAGTAAGCCCTGGCTTTATGGGCTGCCTCTATGTGTAAGCCCCATGCCACTTCCCACGAACGCACCTTTCACGACGTGATCATCTGGTCCCTGCTGCCTCTTGTTTCTCACACCGAGCATGACTCACGTGGGCTTAGAGTAAGCATCGACCATGACATCCTCTTATGGACCTCCTTAGAATGTAAGCCCCAATCCATTCATATGGGCCTCCTTAGAGTGTAATCCCCAATCCATTCCTATGGGGCTCCTTAGAGTGTAATCCCCAATCCATTCCTACAGGCCTCCTCAGAGTGTAAGCCCCAAGATAATGAAAACTACGAGGACTTTGATTCCCTACCATAGGGATACGTAGGAAGCCTCCATGAGGTTCAAGCCCGATCACCACCAGACCCCCGGGTCCACATTCACGTCGACTCTCCGACAATCCTATTCAAACTACGTGGACTTTGATCCCTATATCCCAGGCAAGGTACGTAGGAAGCCTCCCTGATGTTCAAGACCAATGATCATTCGATCTGACTATCTTCGTATCGGTTCACCGCTCCACTCCTAGTGCAGCCTCAATGAGTCCAGACTCCTCGGGGTCATTAATCCAACGAGGGATGGTAAACCTCTGGCATAAATGATTCCGAACTCCTGCGTCCTGCTGACCATTTCCAACCAGGATTATTCCATGGATACTATTCTTGGGTATAAACCAAAGATTCGCGAACATATGAATACGTCTTAAATCTATAAGAGAGTTTTGGAACAGGCAATAATTCCCCCCAAAAGGGTGCGATGAGCCCGACTTCCCATCCTCCCGACCAATGTGAGTTCTTAAGTGTCGCTGGCCAAATCGCCCAGCAAATTTCTACCTTTGGAAAGAGGGTCCACATATCGTCAGATACGGAATATTTGGGAGTTTTGAAACGAACAAATCCCTATTAGGCTCAAACTAAACCATCCCCAGTGCTCTAGAGGTCTCTCGCCTTAGATTCTTAATGGTTTTCCTTTTTTCCTGGTGGGTCTCTTCAAGGAATGTTCTATTTTTTATTAATTTTTATCTCCTTTTTCTAGATCCTTTATTGATATACTCTCCCATTATCTCATTATATCATATTTGTGTTGCGATCATTAGATATAAGGGTTTTTATAGATCATTTTGAAGGACCTCAGAACACCCTAAGAGGGGAGGGTGAATCAGGGTGTCAAAGTTTTCTTCTCAACTGACAGATATTGTTCCCAGGTTTGTAGGAACCTATTAAACATGTCTGATAGTAAATTTAAATAATTAAAACATTCACAAGTAGTGATAAAACACATAAATTTTATTTGGTTCACCACTAAGGGATAGTCCAAGGATCATACATTAATAGTTTGTTGGTCATACCTAAATCAATTATTCTTCACTAGATGTGGAATACAAAATGTTCTGTCACAATCACTCTATTCTAGGAACACTACCTTTATAATATTTTATAGATATCTCACTACGTCCCTCAGAATACTTCCATCAACTCCCCCTATCTCACTACTTTGAGAGAAGTCTAACTCGGTTTATCGACTTTTAGGTCACTTTAATATATTGATATTAAAATCTTTTTCCCTATATAGCATGAGACTCTACTTCCTCCATAGACTTTAGTTTATGCACACTGAAATCCTTTTTCACATAAAAACTAATTTTCAAAACTACCTTTCATGAATCTCATTCATAAAAAACACTCCTTCACGAAGCACCCTTGCCTTCGTGGAACAAAGGGCCTTCACGAAGCTTGATGAGTCAACGTGGTATACCCTATCATTGTGAATCTCACATTACTCATCAACATTATCATCAGTCAATACTATAAAATTATTTTCATGATGCTCAAGATCTCTTAGAAACATAAATTCATGAAGCTCCCCTAGCTGTGTGAAATCAAAGAGATTTTAGATTTTCCTTGAAAATTTTCATGAGAAGTGAATAGAGGTGTCCTTATATTTATAGGATCGGTGTTCATGATGCTCCACTACCTCTTAGTAGTTTTTTCAAATATTTCCAAAATATATGTGGGGTGATCCTCCAATCGAGAATCCCTGTGGAAATTTTACATTCATGGTGCTCGTCGTAACCGCAAATATCTCCATTAAAACCTTCATGATGTAGTGAAGCTCCAATTCTCATAATCACAGAGATCACCGTCAGATTTATTTGATCCTTCGTAAAAAAAATTGTGAAGATATTCTTCATGAAACTTATGTATTTTACATATTTTCATAAGGCCTTTAATAAAAACCACTTTTTTCAATGCTATCCATTTTCCAAATTTTGGACCCCAAAAATTTGTTAAACGCTGGGAAAAAATATCACCTTCAAAATTATTGTCAATATGAACTGTAAGATCCCTTTTATTTCAAACTCTATGATATTCCATGTACTCAATAATCTTACATGTTGAGGATTAATAATAAACACAAACCAAACTCCATTTTTAGAAAATAATAGCATTTCTTCCAACATATTTATGACGCTTCTTATATATCTAGGCTTTTGAGGACTCAATCAACTCATTTCCAATCTATCTTCTCAAAGTAAATTAATTTTCCTCTTTTATTGAGGTTATTTTATCTATAAAAATTTTCTAACTCATACATTACTTGATATTGTTGAAAATTAATTTGATTTGTTTTATGAAATTGATTGATTTGATATCAAAGTGATTCTGTTTAAAGAGGTTCATGTGTTTGAATGGTTTTTTATTTATAAAAATATTTGTGCATACTATGTGTTCAATGAAATTCCTTAAAGCTGGTTTTGAATCTGAAATGGGTTTTCAAGAATGTTAATGGTGATACTTCACTATAAATATGTTTTAAAAATTTTGAGCATTGTTTTTAAATAGTTTTTGGAAAACATAGAACATTGGGGTCCTTGGGTTTGTCGATAAATGGACATATGTCACCTTAGAGTGTGTGTCACCACTAGGGGTTCTCTAGTTGATATCAAAAGACTATGGTATGACTAGATATCATTTGGATTCATGTTATTCCTAGATTAGTGTTCCTTTATATGTATGATTACGTGTTCCCATAGGTTAGAACCCAATATTATGCTTTTTCAGTTATGCGTTATTTTATTCATGATGGTACATTCTATGCCTAGTTGCTCACTTATATTTCTTATGGTGTATCCATGGATGTTTTTACTTATGATTTCATGTTATCTCACATCTTCTTATCATATTCCTAGTTTATGTGAATATGATATGTTTTTCTAAAAACCAAAGTATGTTTTACAAAATGATTCTCTATTGAAACTGATTTATAAACTAGATTTGTTTCAAATATAAAACTAATGTTTTCACGGTATTATACATTGTATAAATTGTTTTTGAAATCATATTGGGATTTTTTATCACACCTTACTTTTTCATTTGGTTTTTTATAGATATGGTTTTTCAGGACACATATAAAGGGAAGGGTATTATTTAGTTCACTAGTTTCTCTTAGGGTTAATCGCCTGCTTAGTGAGATAGATTGGTAGTGATAGATAGTCATATAAAGGATAAATTATATCTTGTATGGTCTTACATTATAGTTTATGCCATTTCAATTTATATTTTACATATAATGGATGTTATTCAACACTGTACTCTAATATTTATCTCTTTCTAGATATTCACGAGACTTGTTTGGTTATTTGTTGTTATTTATCTTGTAGTGGGCCAACTTGGGTGATATATCAGGTTGAACTGGACTAGTTCTTTATAAAATGGTATTTTATTCATTACCCAGCCTGTAGTGTTTTTAAACTACTAGGGTTTGGTTCAGGTTTTGTAGTAGAAAAGAGTTAGGGCCATCAGAATTTGAGTAGTAAGTATGGGAGGGACCCTATTCAGCTCACTTGTGTGTCTGAACATGAGTTACCTTGAGTGTTAGGGGATTTTTTCAAGATTAAGACTAAGTGTTTGAGGTCATTTAAAGTAACTTTATTTTAAGTTTATTAGAATTAACCTATTCCTTTTTAATTTTTTCCCTTTTATTCATAGAATCCATGATTATTATTTAAAGGAATTGATATGGATTCTTAAAGTTGGTGTTAGATTCTGGAATTTCACTTGATCTAATTGGTCATTTTATTTTGTGTTTATTAGAAAATTCCTCCTATAAGAGCTCTTATGAATCTAAGTGAGGAAGTTGTGAGACAGGTTTCACAAGAAAATTCATGAGTGGACCCTTCCTTAGTGGAAGCTATTATACTCACTATTTAGACTCTAGGTAAGGTAGGTGTTAGAAACCAGATATGAATAGTGGATCATGGATCATAAATTACCAAGAAGAATCTACACATCTTATGTGGTGAAAAAGGACCCTAGGAATCCAAATATTTTCTTGATTGGATTGAAAGTGTCTTAAATATTTTGAAAACTCTAGAGGAATATAAGTTAGGTTTTTCCACTAATATGGTTGGAGGACTGGGAAGTAAATAGTGGGACTCTATCATGTAATCTATGTTACATGAGGATCTCACCTAGAATTCTTTCAAGAAGATATTCAACCAATAGTTCTATACTGAAACATTTCTAGTGGTGAAGACTAGGTAATTTTAAACCTTAGAGAAAGGGGAACATTTAGTTTTGGAATATTCCACCCATTTCTCCAAGTTGTCTCACTTGGAAATCAGTCTCATCACAAATGATTTCCTTGAATATTATAGGATAGATATTATACTAAGGGATGATATTAAGTAGATACTAATTCTCTTATGTCTTGCAACCTTTATAGTGGTAGTCGATAAAGTGAAAATGGAAGAGGTAGACATAGCTGGAAAATGGGCTTAGGTAGTGTTTTAAATGCTACAGGTGGAAACCAGAGTGCATCTTTTATCTAGAAAAGGAAGCATAAGGGTGCCTAGTTTTTTTAGGGACCAGTTCTAGGGTATTTTTTTAGGATAGCATTATGTGGTTTTCTATCATTGTGGGAGGAATGTTTATAGTAAGCCTAATTGTGTTGATGCTCTGAGGATATATCACCATAGTGAATAATCTGGTCATCTCAACGTTTTTATTGAAAAATGTACCAAGGAATTAAGGTTGGACTACCCTCACCAAGGATTCACAGGTTCGTTCTGAGGCTTCTAAGGTTTGTGGGTCTCATACTTATGCTAATGGGGATATTCATGTGTAAAATATTTCTCATGGAGAAGCTGAGACCATACATATTTATGCATTGGGGTATGTGCAAGAGGAATTTGAAGTAAGACCGGTTATTATTTGATGCATGCTGCTCATTTCATCCCCTATGGTGTTGGATTTTTTTTATATAGGTAAAACTCATTATTTCATCCTGTCAAATTTAATTTACATATTAGAATTACATTTTGAAATTATTTTTTTTCATGTTGGATCTTTCCATGCCTTAGGTAAATAGGCCTAAAAAGGTTTTATATGTCTCGTATATTGGGTGGAGATAGTTAAATTTGAAGTGGTTTAGTATTTATTGGTTCTTGATCATGATATCTTCGAACTTATTATTGGAATGGATTGGATGATAAGAATTAAATCCCAAATCAATTGTTATCATCTTTAAGTTTAGTTTTTGTATCCCAATAGGATATCTTATGTATTTCATGGTAATTAGGATACTAGATCTGGGAGGGTAGGGATTATTGTTCCTTATGATAGAATGATCTCAATTCAGTTGTCGGAGATGTTTCTTGAGCTCGTTGATCCTCATTTGAGAAATCCACTTTCTATAGTGGTGATTGAATACCCTAAGGTATTTCCTAATAATTTTTATAGAATAACACCATAGATAGAGGTCAAGTTCACTACTGACCAACTCCCTGGTACAATTCCCATTTCTATGTTATCCTATCACATGAAACCTACTATGTTAAAACGGAATAAATTTCAGATTTTGGATTATGAGGGAAATGAATTTATTAATCCCATAATGTCCCTTAGGCTTCACCTATTCACTTTTCCAATAATTGATACAAGAGACTCATACTTTTTTATTATCAAAAGCTAAATCAGGTGACTATTAAGAGCAAATACCTATTACCAAGAATTTATTATCTCTTTGATCAACTAAAATGGGCTCATTGGTTTTATAAAATTGAACTATGGTTGGGGTACCACTAATTGAGATTCCAATAAGAGGATATACCTAGGATAGTGTTTAGGAGAAGGTATGGACATTTTGAGTTTCTGTTTATGTCATTCGGTCTCCCTAACACTCCTGTGATATTCATTATTTGATAAACTAGATATTCCATTGGTTTTTATACTCATTCATAGTCACGTTTTTGGATGATATTTCTTATGTACTTCAAGTAATAGGAGGAACACATGGATCATTTCTATAGCATCCTTTGAACCTTAAAAGAACATCACTTGTATGGAAAGTTCTCCAAGTGTGAATACTGGATCCAAGAAGTGAATTTTCTTGGAAATGTTCTATCAGATATGGGAATATCAATAGATCCTAGGAAAATTAATATGGTAATTTGATGGGATAATCCTAGAAATGTGTTTGAGATCTGGATTTTCTTGGGCTTTATGGGTTATTATAGGCAATTTTGTTTATACTTCTCCAATATTACAGTTCTGATGATAGGTTTGACCCAAAAGGGTGTTAAGTTTGAATGTAATTAAAATTTAAGGAATATTTCAAGTAATTAAATAAGAGTTTGAATTTGGATACAGTTTTAATTCTTATGGAACTAGGTTCAGGATATGATGTTTCTGCGATGCTTCAGGTATGTGATCAGGTGTGTCTTGATGTAGGTAAAAAAGGTGGTGGCATATGGATATCTATAATTACACCATAATGAGAAGAACTACTCAGCCCAAAATCTTTATTTGGTAGCTATTATGTACGCACTCAAAAAAATTCACCACTATCTCTTTAGGTATTGGTTTATGGTATGTTTTTATTATAAGATCCTGAAGTATATTGTCACTCAAAGGGGTCTGAATTTGTGATAGATATTTTGGGTTTTCTATATTCTAACTTTTGATTTTTATATTTCTTACACTTTATGGAATGGAAATGTGGTTGTTGATGCATTGGTCCAGAAATAACTAACTCAATCCTTGAAAGAATAAGTGTAAGAGTGTTATTTGATGTGTTTGTTAACTGAGATAAGATTGGGAGTGGAGGATGTTAATCAACAAGTGTTATTAGCTACTATAAAGGATGAATAATCATTTAATAATCAGACTCATAACAAACAAGTAAAAGAAACTGATTTCTAGTGCCTTAGTAAAATCCTAAATGGTGGGAAGACCTCAGGTTATTGGTCTCAGCCACATGTTAGCACCTTGTGTTTCTGAAGGAGGCTGGTTATTCTTATATATTTGAGGCATGAGTTGAAGAATAGTGTACAAAGATCTTGTTGGTATATACACCTTGTAAATACCAATATGTATCATGATATGAGACTTTGTTATTGGTTGTCAGAGACGAGACAGTAAATTATAGACTTCATATCGTGGTGCCTTACTTGACAGAGAATTAAGGAATAGCACAAAATACTGACTCGTGTATTGCAACCTTTTTATATTCTATTATTATAGTGGGATGAGATTTTTATGGACTTTATCACTGGTTTACTACAAACTTATAGTGGGAAGGATACAATTTTGGTTATCATTGATCAAATTATGAAATAATCCCATTTTATACCTATCAAGGAGATGATGAAAGTGTAGAATCTTGGGAGCTTATATGTCTGAGAGGTTTTGAAGCTTCATGGGGTTCCTTATATAGAATGTTTTTGACAAGAACCCTAATTTATAATCTATGTTTTGAAAAAAAATCACGTTTTGATGAGTTTCAGTTGGAATTTATAATGACATATCATCTGTAGATGGATGGGAAGACTAAACGAGCTATTTAGATCCTTGAGGATATGCTTCAGAAAAGCGTTCTTGATTTTTATGGTACATGGTAGAGGCATCTACCTTTGGTTGAATTTTAATATAAAAATAGTTATTAAGACTAAATTAAGATGGTTATCTTTAAAGTTTTATATGGGTGTTCATGTTTATCTTCCTTATACTAGGTAGAGTTGGGAGAGTATTCCTTGGTTGGATAAATCCTTTCTCAAGAGATGAAGGATAGAGTGAAGTTGATCCATAAGTGGTTAGTGATTGATTAGAATATGCATAAACCTTGTGTGGACCATCTTCATTGCCTATTAGAGTTTAATGTCAGTGATCAGATCTTTCCCATAGTCTCACCTCACTTGGGACACCATCGGTCAGGTAAGCAGGCTAATTTGTCACTAAGGTTTGTTGGTCCTTTCAATATCATTCAATGACTTGGAAAAGTGTCTTATAAGTTGAATGTGTTGTCTTAATTGATGTGGATTCATGATTTGTTTCATGTTTCCTAGATGATGAGGTATTAATAAAACCATTTCTATGTGATTGAATGGGAAGGTGTTGATCTCAATCCTGACACCACCATGGTTGAACAACCGGTTTAGATTATGGTTTTCTAAGACAAGTTGTTTCATGTAAGAACAGTTCCCTTGGTCCATGTATTGTGGTAGTGTGTATGGAATAGACATGAGATGTGGGGTGGGAATTGTTGATAAGGTAATCGTGGACTTATCTTTTTGTGATTTTATAATATTGATAATTTTATTGTGATAAAAAGCTTATATGGTGAGGATAATTGTGGCGCTCATTAGGTCACAGGTGTACTTCAGTTTAATCTTGGTTTATCTTTTTGGTTGTTTTAGAGGTTTCAAGAAGACAGAGGCTAGAAACATGAATTTTTATTGAAAAAAGTCCATGATCATAGTTTATACACTTGGTTAGTACTAACTAGGTGGTAACCGTCTGGTGTGACACTATGAATCTATAATGGAATTTGCACAGTTTGGGCACGGTTAATCAAACCATCCAGATTACCAAGGAATCCATGAGGGTTTCTGGGTGATTGTAATGAGTTTTTTTATAACTTTATCACATTTTTTCTAAACCATGTGGGTGTATAGGAGGTTTTCTAGAGGTTTCACATGGCTTGGGTATGGTTTTCCCAAACTGTGAGACTCATCCCAAGTAACCATGCACCATGATCTGAACCTTTAAAAATGGAATTTACCTTTTTTACCTTGATGATTTTTATATCTAATCACTACTTAATACCTCTTAGTCTTGAATTAAACCTTCATCAGCACTCCATAGGTCTCTCAACTTGAATTATTGATGGGTTTGTTTTATTCTTGATGTATCACTTCAAGTTATGTTCCATTTTTTCCAATTTTCTCTCCTATTCTTAGATCCTTGATCGATCTCTTCTCCTATTGTCTCATTGGATCCCATTTGGGTTGTGGTCCCTATATTTAAGGGACTTTGTATGGGATTGATGATGTTTCTTATGGATCTAGGATTTTGAGGACCTGATCCACTCATTTATAATATATGTTCTTGAAAATGATTATTTTTCCTCTATTATTAAGATAGGTGTCACTATACAAAAGTTTTAACTCATGAATTACTTTAAGTTTTGTAAATTACTTTGGTTTGTTTTATGAAATTGATTGATTTGATATCAAAGTGGTTTTTAAAATATATTCATGTTTTTAAAAGGGTTTTTCTTGAAAACATATTTTTTCACACTATATTTTCGATGAAATGCCTTAAAGGAGGTTTTAATTATAAAATGGGTTTTCAATCATGGGAGTGGTAATGCTTCACTATGAAAATGATTTTTAAATTTTGATCATGGTTTTAAAATGGTTTTTAGAAAACATAGAACATTAGGATCCTTAGGTGTATTGGAAAATGGACATATGTCACCTCAATGTGTGTGTCACCACAAGGGGTTCTCTTATTGATATCAACAGACTATGGATAGGCTCGATATTAGTTGGATCCATATTATTCCTGGATTAGTGTCCCTTTATATGTTTGAGTATGTATTATCATGGGCTAGATCATAATATTTTTCTTTATCATTTATGATTTATTTTATTAATAATGGTATATTTCAAGCCTGGTTCCTCACTTTTATTTCTTATGGTGTATCCATGGATTATTTTACTTATGATTTCGTGTTATCTCACATGTACTTATCCTATTCCCAATTTATATGAATATGATATTTTTTTCTAAAAACCAAAGTATATTTTAAAAAATTATTCTCTTTTGAAACCAATTTATAAACTGGACTTGATTCAAAGATAGAACTAATGTTTTCATGGTACTATACTTTTTATATATTCTTTTATGAAATCATACTGGGATTTTCACTCACACCCTACATTTTCCTTTGTTAATTTGTAGATATAGTCTTTTAGGACACAATTAAAGGGAAGGGAATCATGTAGTTCACTAGTTTCTCTTAGGTTCCATTTCCTTATTAGTGAGACAGATTGGTGGTGAAAGATAGTCACATGGAGACTCAGTTTTGTCTTGTTTTGTCTTAGTTTCTTAATTATCCATTTTTTTCTTTACGGTTTATGTATCATGTGTTTTTTTACTTTATACCACAATATACTATGATAGTTTATATATTTCCCATTATTCATGAGAAATGTTTGGTTTTTTCATTATCTTATTATGGTATAACTTGAGTTATGTGTTAGGTTGATCCAAACTAGTTAATTATAGGCCATTATGAAAACATATGTCCTATTATAGTTACTAATGGTGGGAATCATTATGATAAAAAATTCAAATATATGGAAAATTATTTTACTTATATTATGATAGATATTGGGCCTAAAAATTAATTGGCGATAGGTATATTACTTGTTTACTCAAATTATTCTAAAGTCTTTATTGATTCTCGATCTATGCATTATTTTATTTCTAGGAAGTTTACATGAAAAATGGAAATATCACCTCAAGAAATGGGGATTGAAATTTTGGTAAAAATTTTTGGGGGAACTATTAAAGTAATATGAATTTATAAGAATCTTCATATTATAATCTATGATATTTTTTCCCTATACACCTTAATGTCTTACCCATATTATACTTTTTTGTTATTATATGTATGCATTAGATTTCATTTTATCATGTTAAGATAGATTTCAAGGATAAGGAAGTTATATTTAATTTTTAAAATGAGACCCAGATTGTATATAAGAGTAACTTCATACCTTTAATAAAATATCATTAATCTGAACAACTAATTAAATATGTGAGTGAAAGTAAACTTTAAAATATCATTGAAGATAAGGGAATTGTTCAAATTAGGGTTGTACCTGTAGTAAATTAATTTTCAGATGTATTTTTTGATGATCTTCCTTTTTTTATTGCTAATCGAGGGGTTGAATTCACTATTGACTTAGTTCCATATGCTAATAAAATTTCGAAACATCCTTTTTTAATGGATCCAATAAAGCTGTTAGAGTTGAAAAGTAAATTATAAGAACTAATTTATAAGGGTCTCGTCCACCCTAACACTTCACCTTGGGGTGATATTATTTTTTTCTTATAAGGAATAATTTTTTTATAAGTATTTTGGTTAATTATAGAGAACTAAATAACATTATTGTTAAGAATAATTATTTTTCCCTCATATAAATGACTTGATTGATAAACTATAGGGTTTTTTGTGTTTTTATAAGATTGTCCTTAGATTTAGATACAGTTTAAAGTGAAGGGAAGAGAAATTATGAGGATAATATTTCATACTAGGTATAGCCATTATGGGTCTATCATTATTCCTTTTATGTTAACAAATGAACCCATCATATTTATGGATATTATGAATAGAGTTTTACATAAGTACCCAAAAAATTTGTGGTGGAAATCATTGATAACATTCTTGTGTAATTTAAAAGTTAATATTATCATTAAAAACATATAATTATTTTTTATAGACCTTTAAAGTAAATAATTTATATAGAAAATTTCGTAAATATGAATTTTGGTTATATAAAATTTAATTCCTCAAACATATTGCTTATAAATATAAAATAATTTTTTATCCAACCAAAACTAAAGTAGTGAAAGAGTGACAAAACCCTACAAGTGTCATTAATATTCAAAGTTTTCTTGGATTATCATATTACTGCATTTAGTTTTTTTTTAATTCTTGGAAATCTATCCCACTATCCTAGCAAACTCAAATGGGTGTTGAATTCACTTTGATAAAGGAATGTGATGAATATTTTTAAGATTTGAAATTAATATTGGTTAATATGCAAGTTTTATCCCCATAATCTTGAAATTTAGATTTTATTATTTATACTAATTCTTATTAGAAAGTCCTTGGGTGTGTTTTGATGTAGAATGATTGGGTAATTGCTTATGCATCAAGATGATTGAAACTACATGAGTAGAATTATCTAACACAAGATCTTAAGATTGTTATAGTAGTTTTTTTTAAGATTTGGTAACATGTTCAATATGGATTGAAATATGAAATATAAAAATTCATAAAAGTTTAAAGTATATATTCACTCAAAAATAATTGATCATAAAGTAAAGAACATGGTTGGAGCTGAAAATGTATTATGATTTTATGATTCACAATCATTTAGGTAAATAAGAAAAAGTAGTTTATTATTTGATTTGAAAGGATAATGGATCATTAACCTTGATAAGTTTGGAACATGATCTTTTAGTTGATGATTTAGATAACATGGGATTATAAGTTGTGTGTTCAGAAACCTTACCTCTTTTGGATCGGGTATCATAAAAATCATCCTTGTCAGAAATAAATAAGAAATATTTGAAGTAAGATTTTGTCTTTAAAATAAAGGTAGAATTGGTAAAGGAAGGAAATTTATCTGAATTTAATATTGATTAAGAATGTATTATAAGTTGTATAAAAAATTATGTGTATTAATTATTTTTTTTTTGAAGAAGTAATTATTGGGTGAGGCTCACAACTCTCTATTTTTTTCCATCCTGGTATCACTAAGACATATATATACATTCAAGAATGTTATCTCTAGGATAAAATAAAGAAATATATTGTTGATTTTACTATAAAATGTTTAGATTTTCAATGTTTTAAAGCTAAAAAATAATATCCAAATGGGAATATTTAGCCTTTTCTAGTTTATAAATGGAAATTGGAGGATATATCTAGATTTAAAGGTGGGATTACCAAATACATCTTGAGGTAATAATTTGATTTGATTTATTGTTGATTGATTGAATAAATATGTGAATTTTATTCATATTCAGGATAGTATGCATTTGGATCATCTTTCTAGTCAGGTTTCATGGATTCTCTCTCTATTTTATATGATCATGATCCCAGATTTACATCCAATTTTTCAAAAATACTTCAGAAGTCGATCGGTACAGAATTAAATTTTAATACAGTTTTTCAACCAATATAATGGATAGTTAGAATGAAAAATTCAGACTTGGGAGGATATTATTATAGCATTATCATTGTATTATCAGAAAATTTGGGTTTAATATCTTTTATTAGTGTATTTTTCTTATAATGACAGTTTTCATTCTAATATATAGATGGAATCATTTTAAGAATTATATGTAAAATAGTGTTGAAATTCAACATGTTGGGATGAAGTCCATGAGAGAAATTTTTCGAGACCATAATTGGCAGAAGATATGGTTGATAAGGTAAAGATGATTTAGCACCATATGAGGGTAGATCAAAGTAGGAAGAATAGTTACACTAATAACTAGAGAAAACATATTTCATTTTTTATAGGGGGCCATTTTTTTCTTAAATTATCTCCTTGGAAAGGTGTTCCACATTTTGGTAGGAAATTAAAATTAACACCATGACATATTGGTCCATATGAAATTATAGATAAAATGGAACCAATTTCTAACTTTTTATCCTTAAATTTTTGTTTATCTAAGGTATATGATGTGATTCATGTTTTTTGGTTAAGAAAATATGTGTCAGATTCATATCATATTTTTATCCCTAAAGTGGTTCAGTTAGAGAAGAATTTTTATTATAAGTGAAAGCCAGTTAAAATTCTAGATCATAAAGATAAATTATTTTTAAATAATTTTACTCACTATGTTAATGTTTTTTGTAAGAATCGTATGATTTAAGAAGTGACATTGGAGTTTGAAAACCCTATGAGGGGAAAATATCCTCACTTAACTAAATAATAAATAAAATTATAAGGATTAAATTTTCTTAATATTGAAAATTTTTAAATCCCACATAATCCTATAAATAAATAAATTTTATGATTTATAAGTATTCAATTTATGGTTTCATATTCATCATATCTTTATAAATAATTTTATATAATTTTCCAATTGAAAAAAGAATAGTTTTATTTAGATAAATTGTTTTTCCATGTATTACATAGTTTTATTTAAAAGTTAAAATGTTTAATTTTAGATATTAAAATTGATAAATTGAACTTCATTTTTAAATTCATAATTTTAAAATTATCTTACGGTGTTTTTGAGTATTTTTCTAAAAAGGTTGATTTTTTGGGTGAATAGTGAAAATACCGATTTTAAAAATACCATAACTTATATGACACCATTATAATTTAAGAATGAATTAAAAAATATAAATAATTTTTCTTGACCAAATATAATTTGAAGTAGTACAATAAATAATTTTATAGTATTATGTTGTATTTGGAAACTCATGTTTGACTTTTTGGACCATAAGTTATATTTTATTCAAATAAAAAAACTATTTTTATCCTTTACCTTTAATAAGGTGGTTCAATTATTCCATTCGGTTTTAGTTTGATCTAAATGTATAATAACCTTACTTTGTTTAATAATAAACCAAAAAATCATTTTAATCAATTAAATACATGATTTTGGTGTAAATTCATTTTTTATTCTTAAAAATACATTTTTCTAAAAAAATGTTTTTGTTAGATTTTGTGTACTTATGTTAAAAGTAATTTCTTAAAACATTACAAATAAAATAAAATAAAATGGATTTCATATTTATAATCATCATGTATATATTTTTTATAATTTAAATTTCATTTTTTTCATAAAAATGAGTTACCATGGTAAAAAAATTAAGTTATCACGATAAAGGTTAAAATGGGTTAAATAGGGTTGAACTAAGATATAAGGCTTATAATATCTATAAATAATATATAAATACTATTATATGAGTCTATCTATAAATTAAATTATCATATCTTCTAAATTGGACAAAATTGGAGTCACTTTACTTGATAAATACATTTACTATATTTAAAAGTTCATAATATTTACAAGGGTTTCACTCCTCTAACTTATAAAAGGGAATCTCATATATTCACTTATACACAACTTTTAGCAATTTATATTGACCCAGATCTATCCAAATCCCTCCCCAAGTATTCTACCCACATCTTATAGGTACTTTTATCACCAAAATTATAATCTTATAAGGCTTAAGGTGTAATTCAAAGAAATATATCCAAGGAGAAGGTATAAGTCTTAACTGAATTATTTCAAGTTAATTAATTATTCTACCTACTAAAATTATATTCTAACCATACTAATTTAATTAAATTGATATATTTACTATAATAAAGTTTTATTATGTTAATGTAACAAATATTTTCTACCTACCTTCCATCCAATGGAAAATGAAAACATCACTTATGCGTACATACATAATACCGCCTCCACAAAGAGATGTAATTTGTTTTTCATCACTACCTCATGTGGATAGTGATAAGGATGGATTTAATAGATAAATATGATACTTATAATATTATTATGAGTATATAAAGATAAAATTTTCTCAACTTTATTTCTTTTTCATCCATTGGAAAAAATGAAAATGTCGCTCATGTCTACGTACGGACTACCACCTCCACGAAATGATGTATCTCATTTTCAATTATTGTATTACAAGGATGGTTTTAAAAATATATGAAATGTAAAATAATTATAATTAAAACATATTTAAATTTATTTTTATGATGTAACCATGAACCCTTTGACCATGATCAACACACCATGGTTTTTTTTTGACCAAACGACACCAATACATTTGATGTGAACATAACTGATTTAGTAACTAAATATAACATGATAATAAATGAAATAAAAGGAATAATTATAATTAAATTAACATTAAAAATGTTAATAATTATTTAAATAATTAATATTATTTTATTATTTAGTAAATTGAATGATGTACGTAGTGATTCATGACTCGAGGTAAGATATCTCTCATCTCAATTTCATTTCTTCAAGATTTAGGCCATTTTCACAACATGTTTTATTTTATTTAGTGTATAAAATACCATATAAATTTATTTTATCATTAATTTTCTAAAATTAAATAATATTACAAATAAAATTAAAGTTATCTCCTTTAATTTCCTTTTGTTTCAAAATTTACCAAAGTCGTAAGGGGTTTTTCTTTAAAACCTGGTTTTACAGTTTTCCATCCTACTATTTTTCATCCATATACATATTATTTAGAATATTTTAATGTGGTTATTCTATATACACAAATAAATTTCTAAATCCATTTTCAAATTTCCTTTTCTTTTTTAAAAAGTTTTCAAAATCAAATCTTTTTTACATTTTCTGTACGAGTCACTTTTGACTCTTGTTTACCAAAGTGTAAAAGAATATTTTTTTAACATTTACTGCATGACAGCCTTTTCATGTCATCTTAGTTGTTATTATTTATAATAATTATTGTAATTTTTTTTATTAATTTTCAAATAAAATACTATTTTCATTCTTATAATAATTTTTCCTCATTAATATTGCTAAAAATAAAAGGATATTTCATTAAATTTGTATGTGAAAATAGAGAATCTTTTTCTTATTGGTTAAAATTATTTTTTCAAGGTTTTTATGATACAAAAAGTGAAATACTATAAATGGTCTATTCATAGTATGGTACTTTATAATTATGGATGATAATGGGTGATCCTTGGATATAACTCTCCATTGATTTGGATAATTATTTAGTTATCAAAGAAAAAATGTTAGACATATTCAATTAGGTTACTATTATTTAATGGGTTCTATAAAAGAGTTTAACAAGGGTTTTAATATGATTCCTCAATATGACTTCGTGGTTTTTATATGATTATTATGGGTTTTAAAAGTCTTATGTGATCAAAGGTTGATTTTCTCATGCAATTATGATTTATTTTATTTGTTAAAAGTTTATTGTAAAAAAGATAAAAAAATTTGGTTCTTCATGTTTTTCATTGGACTAATGGATTTAATTTATTTTTATATCCCTTACTGATTTTTTCTACTCACATATCATTATTAAATGTTTTTTATAGGATCTAAAAATGTGTACGAACTATAGTAAGGTAATATTTCTACTATGGTGATTTATCTTAAATGAAGAAAAAGTGTCTTGAATGAAATGGGGTGTAAATTTAAGAACCTTTTTTTATTCAAAAAAATATACACTATTTTTGTCATGACCCCCTCCCCACAAAGTGTACCCCTCCGGGTCCGGCAATGTGAGAAGTGAGATAATAACCCCCGGAGTCCCACCTCCAGTAGGCCCCGAGTTGGCGACTAGCACCGAGGGTATAGCGAACACACAAATGGGAGGCATTACCCTCTAAGAGAACACATGTGGAAGAGAGAGATAAGATAGACACCAACCAACTCCAACTTAGATAGAAATATAAATGAAAACCCAAGTACACATATGAAATGTCATACAAAACTACTACAACATAAAGGGGAAAAACTGCAAGTACCCAAAAGAAAGTAAAACAGCAACAACCACAAGCTCGAATAGCTCCTGCAACCCCATGTTAGAAAAACCATCCTGATCTCCAACCTACTCAAAGTGACCTGAAAAACAGTTTATATATACATAGGGTTAGTATAATAGTATACTCAGTAGGATCCTCACCAAATCCTCTAGTGAAAAAGTAAAGAAAGCATCCTAAAGCACAGTGAACAACAAGTGAAACTAACTCATCAACTAAAAAGGTATACTATGTTCCCAACCTCACCATGGATACTCTCACCAAGTAAATTATACAAAAGTGTATAATATAATAAATAATATCAAGGGTACCCTACTACTACTTCCCCACCGGTTTACCACTTTTCCCCAATATCACACGTCCTAAGCATCTCTCTCTAAAAAGGCTTTCCCACAGACACCTGAGCGAAGCACCACAACATTCACCTCGTGCAACAAAACCACCACATCCATGTAAGAAAAGTAACTGAGTAGTTTCTAGGATCCACAAAATCCCGCATAACGTGTATCATACGTCGGGTATTATACCTCAAGCCATTAAAGCCCATACACCGAGTAAGGGTCCTCAGGCCATCACAGCCTATACACGCTACACCTATAGTAGTCCATGGAAAACTACATCAAGAATATATGTGTGTGAAAAACCAAAATCCATTACAACCCTATACACACATATATGGGGAAAACTAACCATTCTGCCTACCAACACAAGTAACTGCCAAGAGAAGAGTGTGGGGGGAAAGGGGGTAGTTAGCCATTCATCCTCCCACTTGAATATTGGGGAAACCCCCCCCCCCCCCCAAGGGCTCAGAATCCCCAGGGTGTCAGTTTCCCTTACTAACAGGGTGGAGTAACATATAGAAACACAAAAATAACAGGATATACTATATATCACAACCACACTATGGTCATAACCTAGTCTTAGACTCAACTGCATCTAACGTCTCTCGGACTCAGGGCTGTTACTTCTAAGACTGGGTATCCTATAAGCACACAACCATTTAAAGAGATTTAATAGATTACTTCATTCCATTTTTATCAGTTGCACTTCACATTAATTAATTATTTAAACATTAATTAATCATTTACAATTACACATTAAAATTCTTTAGCATCACACCCAAAGTCCACTGTCCCATTAAAATTACAACCTCATCATTATGTTCCATCAACTCCAACCCCAAGGGTAAACATCATTTATTCAATTATTCATTACTGAATTACTTTCCCATATTCCCAGGAATTCTAGAAAAACATTCTATGATACTAAACACAAGGGGGATCAACACGGTGAGTAGATGTACTACCCGTCGAGTCTTTGCCACCTATAGCAAGAGCATAGACCCATCCTCCCTTGAGAAGCTAAACACAGAAAGCACGTGGCATACCCCGTGCATCTTCGCCTCTTTCAAAAGAAGGGTAAACAAGACCAGCTTCCTTGAGTAGTGGGGAAAATTAAAGCATATAATCAACCAATAATAATGAGCAAGCATCCAACAATCACATCCATCCTGTTCCATCATCCCTGGTGTCCTCCCTAACACCCACATGCATAAACCGATGCATCTCGCCACTCTAGGCATCATTTGCTACCATAACCAAGGGTCTCCATGCCCACACATACCACAACAGCCATCCAGGCTTACATCACAACACAAGCAGCAGGAAAACAAACATCTTAACAATTGGGATCTTGGACCTTTAACAATCAAGAGGGTAACTCAGAACCCTTCAAGGAATTATCAAACAATCAATTCTTTAATCCATCCTGAATTAACTGATTTATTATTCATAGGTTCCAAATTCATGAAACCTAATCAGTAATCTATAAAAAAAATAATTAAACATTCTTACTATGCCAATTTGATTAACATCAAATTATAACAAGGAGAACCAGATTCATTTACATGCCTCTTTATCTTTTAACCAAAAAATTATCAATTAATTATTTTTTATGTTCATTACCAATTTCCATCAAGAATGAACAGCTAAACAAAGCAAGCATAAATATCACACCATCTAGAAAAACAAGAGGCAATAACATACGATCGATATCAATTTATTTATCTGGTTCAAATATTCATTATGTCAATTCCATTTTCATCCAGTGGGATAAAACATGCTAGTGATACAGTTGCACATAAAAGAAGAGAGAAGCAACAAATCCCCTACCTCAAATGGTTCTTGATGTTCTTTATATTAGAACAGTCCACACAATGGGTCACGATCCTCCTCTCACGACAACTACATCCACCCGAGGATGCCACGGTATGACCACACCAATAGAAACCCAAGAAAACTCTATCAGAAGCATGTAGATCACATGCATGAGAAAGAACGGGATGTTCAAGCATCTCACACCCAAGAAAAAGGAAAAAGAATTTGCGAGGATGATATCCCATCCCTTTAGAAGATTTAAGGGAGAGATGGTTTAAGATACATTTAATTTCCCATTAAAAGTGGATCGCATTTAAACCATACGGTTTGACCAACTAAAAACATCCCGAGCCTTAGGGATAATTAATATAGGATTTATAACTTTTGAATCAGTCTTAGAGTCCTAAAAATGAGGCTTTAAATGCATTTTACGTCAAAAGAAACGTCAAAGGGGTGAAACGGTTGGAAGCTGGAAACACTGTTCACCGTTGGAACCTCACCGTTCTGGAAACACTATTCATAAACCTCACCGTTGGAACCTCACCATTCTTGAAACACTATTCATGAACCTCATTGTTGGAATCTCACTGTTCTATAAACACTGTTCATGAACCTCACCATTGGAACCTCAACGTTCTGGAAACACTGTTCATGAACCTCACCGTTGGAACCTCACTATTATGGAAACACTGTTCATGAACCTCACCGTTCTAGAAACATTGTTCATCTAAGGTTATCATTGCACTGTTCACAATGGTCTACCATTGGAACTGTTCACCTAAGGTTATCGTTGCACTATTCACAATAGTCTACCGTTTGAACTGTTCACCTAAGGTTACCGATGCACTGTTCACAACGGTCTATCGTTGGAACCGTTCACAGAAGGTCACAGTTGCACTGTTCAAAACGGTCTACCATTGGAACTATTCACCTAAGGTTGCCGATGCACTGTTCACAATGTTCTACTATTGTAACTATTCATAGAAGGTTAATGTTGACATTGTTCACAACGGTCTACCTTTAGAACTATTCATAGAAGTGGAAAATTGGAAAATTGTTAGGGATAAGTCACCTTGACCTCCTGGAACACTCAAACACTAGATTTTCAAAAAGGAATGGACCAGAGAGGTTTAATCCATTACATCAGATACCTATCAAAACATTCTCATCCTCGAGAATTCAAAACCCACCTAAAGGGAAAATGAAACGGGGTTTGAACAACCACCCATCGAGATACCTCTCAAAAGAGAGAAAGCCATAATAAGAAACAAAAGAAAAAATTCATATTATAAACATGAAAAGGTCTAACCACAAAGGAAAATATTTTACATGAAAAGAGTTAATCATCAAACAAATCTGGGTACTGAACACGTATCTATGACTCACATTCCCAGGTACTCTCCTCTATGCCACAGTGTCGCCACAAGACACGAACCAAGGGAATAGAACGCCCATGCAACACCTTATCCTTGCGGTCTTGGATCTCCAAAGGTCGCTCCTAAAAGGTCGCATCATCATCAACATCAATCTCTCCCCAATCGATGATGTAGGAGTCATCATGAAGATAACGACGAAGCTGTGATACATGGAAAACATCACGTATCTGACTCATCTGTGGGGGAAGTGCTACTTGATATTCCATAGCTCCAACATGAGCTAACACCATGAAAGGCCCAATAAACCAGGGAGAAAGATTACTCCCACGACCAAACCTTCGCTGCCCACGATGGGGAGTCACCTTCAAAAACATGTGATCCCCAACATTAAACTCTAAGGGTCTCCTCCTTTGATTAGAATATGATTTCAAATGATCTTGTGATGTCTTCATCCTCTCATGAATCACCTGAACCATCTCTATTATATTCTGCACTAGTTTTGGTCCGAGAATTGCTGACTCTCCGACCCTAGTCTAGCACAATGGAGAACGGAAAGGTCAGCCAGACAAGGCTTAAAATGGCGCCATACCGATGGTGTTGTGAAAACTATTATTGTAAGAGAACTCCACCAAGGGTACGTACCTCACCCATGAACCTCCAAAATAAATAACACAAGAGCGTAACATGTCTTCAAGAGTCTGGATGGTTCGCTCTATCTGACCATCCGTTTGAAGATGAAACATAGTGTTATGGAATATTTGAGAACCAAAATCATGTTGGAGACCTCTCCACACCTTGGAGTTAAAATGAGGATCTCAATCAAAAATGATCGTCCTTGGGACTTCATGAAGTCTGACCACCTCCTCTAGATACTTCCTTGACAAAACTTCCACTGAGCTCGACTCCTTGATCACTATGAAGTGGGATGATTTTGTTAAATGATCCACTACCACCCAAATAGCATCATGTCCTCCCAGAGTTCGAGGTAAACCAGTAAAAAAGTCCATTGAGATGTCCTCCCACTTCCACTGAGGAATCTCTAATGGCTGGAGAAGACCACCAGGAACACGGTGTTCGACCTTCACCTTATGGCAGACCAAACATCGGGACACAAACTCCTCAACTGCATGCTTCAGCCCTGGCCACCAATACTGGCTCCTCAAGGCTCGGTACATCTTTGTCACACCAGGATGCACCACTAAAGGTAAACTATTAAACTCTCTAAGAACCATCTCGCGCATAGTCAAAGGAACAAAAATCCTTCCTTGATACAACACTCGGTGTTGTTCATCCTCCGACCAAACATCAGGGGCCTCGCCACAAACAACTCGATCTCTCCAGAACTCCACCTCAAGATCCCCCAACTGGGACTCTTCCACCTTCTGCACCAGGGATGACTGTACCGTCATCTAAAAAAGACAACATCTACCCCCAACTTCTTCCATATCAATATGTAATGCTAATAGCTCTTCCATTACTCTCCAGGAATCACCAGATTCATGCACAGCATCACTACGTGACTTTCGACTCAGTGCATCAGCTACAACATTCCCCTTTCTAGGTGTATACGATATTTTGAAGTCGTATTTATGTAAGAACTCCATCCACCAATGTTTTCGTAAGTTCAGGTCACGCTGGGAGAAAACATACCTCAAACTCTTATGATCGATGAAAACCACAAAGTGCTGTCCAATGAGGTAGTGTCTTCACAACTTTAGATCAAAAACCACGGCTGTCAACTCCAGATCATGGGTGTAATAGTTACGTTCATGGGGATGCAATTGTCGATACCCATAAGAAACAAATGACCTCTACTGCATAAGAACACAGCCTAACCCAAGATGTGAAGCATCGTAGAAAACATCAAACTGAAATCCCTCAGCTGGAAGACAAAGAACTGGAGCACTTACTAACTTCTTCTTTAGATACTCGAAAGATGCCTGACACTGATCAGTCCATAATAATGCATGATCCTTCCTGGTCAAAGCTGTCATAGGAGTCACAACTCGTGAAAAATTGGCTACGAACCTCCTATAGTAACCTGCAAGACCAAGGAAACTTCGCACCTTTGACACTGTCTTGGGGGCTTCCCAAGACACAACTGCTTCTATCTTCAATGGATCCATATATACTCCTTGTCGGGACACAACATGCCCCAATAAACGGACTTCTCGAGCCCAAAACTCACACTTCAACAACTTCCCAAACAGCTGATGTTGATGAAGAACTCTCAAAATGGCGTGTAGATTCTCTTCATGCTTCTCCTTAGATGTGGTTTACACAAGGATGTCGTCAATGAAAACCACCACGAACTTTTCTAGGAACTCATGGAACACAGCATTCATCAATCCCATGAACACAGTTGGAGCATTCTTCATGCCGAACGGCATTACAACTAACTCATAATGACCATGATGACAGCGGAAAGCAGTCTTTGGGATATCCTCATCTTTCACACACATCTGATGATATCCTAACCACAATTCGATATTTGAGAACCAAATTGAACCCTTTAGTTGATCGAATAAATCATCAATCCGCGGAAGAGGATAGAGATTATTTATTGTCACTCTGTTTAAGCAACTATAATCGACACATAGCCGCAAACTGTCGTCAGCCTTCTTCACGAACAAAATGGGTGCACCCCACAATGACACACTTGGCTGAACAAAACTGCACTATAATAGAACATCAATATGTATACGTAGCTCTCGTAAATCAGAAGGGGTCATCCTATATAGAGACATAGAGATAAGATATGCTCTTGGTTGTAGTTCATTCCCAAACTTAATCTCTCATCGAGGGGGTAATTCTACAACCTCTTCAGGAATGACATCAGGGTACTCTTCTAAGACCCTAGGAAACGCCAACTGCTGAACCTCTGAAGAACTCAACATCAACTCAGCCATCATGGATGATAATGACAGAATGCACCTATAACACATCTGAGGATCTCACTCACCAAAAAATACCGTCGACTCTCCATCCGCACCAATGAAAACGACCTTCTTCCTGAATCAATCCATGATAGCCTTCACCGAATACAACCAATCCATGCTGAGGATGAAATTATATGGTTGTATTTGTAAACATAAGAAATCTCCCCAAGAGTGGTGTTTCCCCAACACTAGCTCATAGTCTCTACATACTTCAAACAAGTCAGCTCGGCCTCCAACTAGCATAGTCAACGCCAAGGGCACTGGAAGTATCTCTACCTCAAATCCCAAAGAATGGAAAAAGGTAGGTGATATGAAGGAGTGTGTTTCTCCTGAATCAAACAAGGCATACAATAAGGTAGAAAACAAGCAAAGGGTACCTCAAACGACGTCTGGCTCACCAGGAGCTGGTAACGCTAGAGCATGAAGCTGGCCACGACCTCCTCCATGGCCTTTCTAACCCTGATGTTAACCACCACCACGGCCGCACTCTATTCTCTGAGGATGAAGAGAATCATGGGGTTTTCTTCTACCTGCCCTATCTACCCTCTACTGGTCTAAAGCTGGTGTAACCTACTACTGCTACCTCGGCTGAAACTGCCTCAACGGAGGAACCTAGAGCATAACACCTAGTGCACAATGACTGATCTGAAAGGTAGGGCACTCCCGCTGCTGATGACCATGACCACCACAAGAAAAAAAAGTGTCTGATCGCTTGTCATAGGCCTGAGAGTTGCTACCTCTAGAGAAACAAGATGTGAAGGGATGGGACCTACCCCCAGCTGAACGGAAACTCTTCTGCCCTGAAAACTGGGAACCTCATACCATTGCTCTACTTCATGAGGAATCATGATGATTCTCCTATCATGATGATCTGGTCCTAAACAAAGTCCTCTCGAAAACCTATGCCCTCACCAACACCTCAAGATATGTTTTCAGAATAAATGGGGTGACCTGGCGCTGGATATCTAGATGTAGAGCCTCCTCGAAATGCCTCGCCCTGGCCTCCTCATCTAGTAACAGGTCCAAAGCATATTGTAAAAGGTTCCTGAAATGGATTCCAAACTCTTGAACACTAGAGATCCCCCGTCGAAGGGTAAGAAGCTCCTAGCGACTGGACACCTTTGCAGTCGAAGAAAGAAACTCGACTCTAAAATTGTCTTGGAACTCCTCCCATGAGATAGTTGACTTCTCATGATCCCCTAGGAACAAGAACCACCACTTCCTCGCTGCTCCACGTAGCATCGTCATAACCAAGGACACCCAGTGATCCTTCCGAGAACGGATCGAACTGAAGCCTATCTCGACCTCCTCCAACCAGTCTTCTATGACTGTATCTGAAACGGAGCCCTCATACTTCTGAAAACTTTGGCACTGAAACTCTCGGAGTGTCTTCCTCCAAGTGTCGTCGTCGTCAACCTCTAACCTGCGGTGATCTTCTGGAACAGCCTTCTGGACATTATCTGCGCAAACATGATGAGGACGTCGACCTGGAGCCATACCTGTAAAATAACAAACTGTTAGAGCTCCTAAACCTGTAATATAGAAGAATCAACATTAATTAATTTATTATTTTCTTTCATTGATTTTAGGTTAACATATCCCAAGTTCTACCCATTCAAACACAGGCACAAATAATAATGATGGATGATCCTTTCCTAGGTCTCTACCCTGCAACTAGTACCACCTTGTTTAGTAGTCATTGTAAACTTAAAGGCTTGTAAATAAGATCATAGGGGTCCCTAAATGCCTATGTCTCAGTCGGTATTCAGTGTTTACATCACTTTCTAAACATGAATGACACTATTTCCCTACCAACCAGTGAAACCTCACCTATGCCTAACTCTAAACTCCATCCTATCCCTCAACCAGACCTCTAATACCACTCTATCACGACCCCCTCCCCACAAAGTGTACCCCTCCTGGGCTAGAAATGTGAGAAGGGAGATAATGACCCCCCGATTCCCGCCTCCAGTAGGCCCCAGGTTGGCGACTAGCACTGAGGGTATAGAAAACACACAAATGAGAGGCATTACCCTCTAAGAGAACACATGCAGAAGAGAGAGATAAGATAGACACCAACCAACTCCAACTCATATAGAAATATAAATGAAAACCCAAGTACACATATGAAATGTCATGAAAAACTACTACAATAGAAAGGGAAAAAACTACAAGTACCCAAAAGAAAGTAAAACAGCAGCAACCACAAGCCCGAACAGCTCCTGCAACCCCAAGCTAGTAAACACCAGCCTGATCTCCAACCTGCTCCAAGTGACCTGAAAAACAGTTTATATATACATACGGTGAGTATAATAGTATACTCAGTAGGATCCTCCCTGAATCCTCTCATGAAAAATTAAAGAAAGCATGATAAATCACAGTGAACAACAAGTGAAACTAACTCGTCGCCTAAAAAGGTATACTATGTTCCCAACCTCACCATGGATACTCTCACCAAGTAATGCATACAAGAGTATATAATATAATAAAGAATATCAAGGGCACCCTACTACTACTTCCCCATTGGTTTTTCACATTTCCCCAACGTCGCACGTCCTAAGAATCTCTCTCCAAAAAGTCTTTCCCGTAGACACCTGAGCAAAGCAACACAACATGCACCTCACGCAACAAAACCACCACGTCCATGCAAGCAAAGTAACCATGTAGTTCCTGGGAGCCACCACAGCCCGCATAATGGGTATCATACGTCGGGTATTATAACTCAATCCATTACATCCCATACACCAAGTAAGGATCCTCAAACCATCACAACCTATACATGTTACACCTATAGTATTCCATGGGAAACTATATCCAGAATATATGTGTGTGAATAACCACAAGCCATTACATCCCTCTACACACATATATGGGGAAAACTAACCGTTGTGTCTACCAGCATATGTAACTACCAAGAGAATAGTATGGGGCCAAAGGGGGTAGTCAGCCATTCAACCTCTCAACGAAATGTTGGGGAAAACACCCCCCCCCCCCAGGGATCAGAATCCCCTGGGTGTCAGTTGCCCTTACTGAAAGGGTGTAGTAGAGTATAGAAACACAAAAAGTACAGGATATACTATATCTCAAAACCACACTATGGGCATAACCTAATCTTAGACTCAACTGTAGCTAACGTCTCTCGGACTCTGGGCTAATACTTCTAAGACTAGGTATCCTATAAGCACATAACCATTTAAAGAGATTTAATAGATTATTTCATTCCATTTTTATCAGTTCCAATTTACATTAATTAATTATTTAAACATTAATTAACCATTTACAATTCTACATTAAACTTCGTTAGAATCACACCCAAAGTCCAATGTCCCATTAAAATTACAACCTCATCATTATGTTCCATCAACTCCAACCCCAAGGGTTAACATCATTTATTCAATTATTCATTACATAGTTACTTTCCCATATTCCCAGGCATTCTAGAAAAACATTCTATGCTAATAAACACAAGGGGACTCAACACGGTGAGTAGATGTACTACCCGTAGAGTCTTTGCCGCCTATATAAAGAGCGTAGACCCATCCTCCTTTAAGAAGCTAAACATGGAAAGCACATGGAATACCCCATGCGTCTTCACCTCTTTTGGAAGAAGGGTAAGCAAGACCAGCTACCTTGAGTAGTGGGGAAAAGTAATGCAGATAATCAATCAATAAGAATGAGCAAGAATCCAAAAATCAAATCCATCCTATTCCATCATCCCCAGTGTCCTCCCCGACACCCATATGAATAAACCGGTGCATCTCGCCACTCTAGGGATCATCTGCTGCCACAACAAAAAGGTCTCCATGCCCACACATACCACAACAGCCATTCAGGCTCACATCACAACACAAGCAACAAGAAAACAAACATCTTAACAATTGGGCTCTTGGACCTTTAACAATCAAGAGGGTAACTCAGAACCCTTCAAGGAATTATCAAACAATAAGTTCTTTAATCCATCTTGAATTAATTGATTTATTATTCATAGGTTCCAAATTCGGAAAACCTAATCATTAATCTATAAAAAATAATTAAACATGTTTATTGCGCCAATTTTATTAACATCAAACTATAACAAAGAGAACCAGATTCATTTACATGCCTCTTTATCTTTTAACCAAACAATTATCAATTAATTATTGTTTACATTCATTACCAATTTACATCAAGAATGAATAGATAAACAAATCAAGCAAAGATATCACACTATCTAGAAAAACAAGAGACAATAACATACGATCGATATAAATTTATTTATCCGGTTCAAATATTTATTATGTCAATTCCATTTTCATCTAGTGGGATAAAACATGCTAGTGATATAGCATGTAAAAGAAGAGAGAAGCAAGGAATCCCCTACCTAAAATGGTTCTTGACGTTCTTTATATGAGAACAGTCCACACAACGGGTCACGATCCTCCTCTCGTGACAACTGCATCCACCCGAGGATGCCTCGGTATGACCACACGAACCGAAACCCAAGAAAACTATATTAGAAGCATGGAGATCACATTCTATAATATGGATAGAGAAATAGGATAATATGAACCCAAAAATAACGATGATAAAATAAACCTTATATCAAAGATTGATCGATACATCTTGGTTGCATCAAAATAGAGCGGAACAAATACAAGGAGGAAAGTTTGATTGTGTAACTACTTTGAGAAGGAACAGGATGTTTGAGCATCTCACACCTGAGAATAAGGAGAAAGAATTAGGGAGAAATATATCATATCCCTTTAGAAGATTTAATGTAGCGACGGTTTAAGATACATTTAACTTTCCATTAAAAGTGGATCGCATTTAAACCACGTGTTTTGACCAAGTAAAAACATTCTGAGACTTAAGGATAATTAATATAGGAGTTATTGCCTTTGAATCGGAATTAGAGTACTTAAAATGATGATTTAAATGCATTTTATGTCAAAGTAAATGTCAAAGGGGTGAAACAGTAGGAAGCTGGAAACACTTTTCACTGTTGGAACCTCACCATTGGAACCTCACCATTCTAGAAACATTGTTCATGAACCTCACCATTGGAACCTCACCATTGGAACCTCACCGTTGGAACCTCACCGTTCTGGAAACACTGTTCATGAACCTCACCGTTGGAACCTCACTGTTCTGGAAACACTGTTCATAAACCGCACCGTTGGAACCTCACCATTCTGGAAACACTATTCATGAACCTCACCGTTGGAACCTCACTGTTCTTGAAACACTATTCATGAACCTCGTCGTTGGAACCTCACCATTCTAGAAACACTGTTCATCTGAGGTTACCATTTCACTGTTCACAACGGTCTACCGTTGGAACTGTTCACCTAAGGTTATCGTTGCACTGTTCACAATGGTATACCGTTGGAACTGTTCAACTAAGGTTACTGATGCACTGTTCACAATGGCCTACCATTGGAACTATTCACAGAAGGTCATCGTTGCACTGTTCACAATGATCTATTATTGGAATTATTCACCTAAGGTTACTAATGCACTATTCACAATGGTCTACCATTGGAACTGTTCACAGAAGGTTAATGTTGACACTGTTCACAATGGTCTACCATTGGAACTGTTCACAGAAGTGGAAAATTAGAAAAGTGGTAGGGATAAGTCACCTTAACCTCTCAGAACACTCAAACACCAGATGTTGACAAAGGAATGGACCAGAGAGGTCCGAGCCATTGCAATTTTGAAATTTCAACTTTATTATATAATGATTTTTTTTTAATTATCTAAAACTCTTAACCTAAAATATCTTAGAAATGTAATAATGTGAAATCCTTACTATTATAATCAAAATTATGGGTTCTTTAATCTAAAAGGTGTTATACTTACCCCCCCTAACCCCATGATAGAGATAAGAGTTTAAAAAAGTGAATAAAAATTATTATAGTAAAGAATAATGCTGAAAATAAAATGAGAAAATAGAAAAGTGTAAATAGTAGTCCAAGACACACTAAATACCTTCAAATTCTTTCATTATTCTAATATTTTTAAATTATTTCCATTCCCTTGTTCTTCAACTAGTTAAATCCTCCCAAGATCCTTACTTCATTGAATTTGGGCTTTTTCCTTGTTCCTCAGAATTTTTATAGAGAATCGTGGTCCACACTTCCACAAAATCAACATATTTTCTCCTTTTTTGATCAAAATATCATCAATAAATCATGATTATAATCCACATGAACTCCCTTTTTTAGGTTACATGCATATTGATGTGGCACCTCATCATGTGGCATGGAACTCATTAGTGGTGTAGCAACAACTATTTTTCTTTCCATGATACCACCATTGTTTTGATGATGCATCCTTATCATGGATCATAATGAATTTCCATCCCATCATGATGTTTGATTCCTTTTAAGATCAGTACATTCCTCACATGGATTATTTTACTCTTTATAAAATTAAATCTAGAAATTTTACTATCAATGTAAGGATAAATAATCCCCTTATATATATATATATATATATATTCTTATGTCAACCACCAACTCTAAATCCTCATATGTTGAGGACTCTAACATTTATCCCCTTATGTGGAGGGCAGTTGGGAATCCCCTTATGTGGGCCACCTTACTTGATTCTAAATACATAGAATGTAACATCCCAGGTAAATAAAGAATAAATAATTTTCATATTTATTAATATTTTAGAATTAAATATTAATTTTACTTTAAAGGGGTTGCTATGGTCGATAGCGTGCCCGATACGCAATGAGTTTCTTTGAAATCTTACGTTGCACACTAGTAATATAATAATATTATTTTAAATGGTAGTTAATATGTAGCCGTTTTATTGGCGGTAATGAATAGAAATAACTAAAATATGATTATATATGTTTTTTTAAATGTTTTTACATTTATCCAATAAAAGATAAAGGCGTAAAATAAGAAAAGAATTCAATTTTTGGCATAGATACTCTAATATTCACTAAAGGTCGACTTATCGCCTTTTGATGGCGAACCATCTATAAATATAGTTTCAGTCACTCTTATACATGATATTGGACCAAATAAAATTATTCTTTAGAATCGGGACATCAAAATTTACTTTGTGTAAAATTTTCGTATTTTTCCGATAAAGTTCATTTTTTAATGAATAGTGAAAAATGTTGTATTTTAATTCAAAACCTCTTTTTAATCTAATTTATTTATATGATTATATTATCTTTTGAATTGGTTTTAGAGTTCAATTATAATATATTTTTACCATTTAATCCAATGGTGGTCATTAGAATTAATTTCACATTGAAATTGGACTTAAACTAGTGTTAATCTTTTGATACATATTATTTAATAAAAACACGCTATTTGTTTTGACAGCGGGAATTAATTATTAAATTAATTAATGCAACTTATATGTTTTGAATTTTTTAAAATAGAAATCATTTTTGAATTCGGAATATCAAATATAGCTTAGGGTAAATTTTTGGTATTTTTCTGAAAAACTTCAATTTTTGATGAATAGTGAAACCACTAAGTGGCAGTTAAAAAAACTAATTTTTCGTTTAAATGGAACTTTACCACTTCTGTGATTTGATTTTAAAAATTTAGACATACATGGTTGTCATTAGGATGTAAAATTTGGTACAATGGGATTAATATAAATTTTTTTGAATAGTAACTTTTAAGTTTTTTAATCGCGATTAGAGGTAATTAGTGTAATTTAAGGAAAAAATAATGTTATAATAATATGAAATTACCTTGACACATGTCATACCCTTATTTTATGTGTCATGGACGACCAAAACAATCCATGGGTCAACTTGGGGACCCCATAAATCCACTTTGGTAGGAAAATGACATTAATAACTTTTTATTTAAAGTTAAAATAAAAATATCACAAACATATATTGTTTTGCTAAAACAATTTTTACATGGGGTTATACAAGTCATAATTTTGACTATAAATATTCATTGGAAATATAAAAAGATTTCATTCATCATGATATTTTTTTTATAATTTTTAGACATTAAATAAATTAAATTATTTATGACACCATGATGATGAAGCGATTACCTCATTATTTAACGATTTAAATAAAATGAAAAGATAATGTAAAATATAAGACCTACACTTGTAAAAAACCTATTTTATGGGTGGATTTCTAACCCTTATCACCATATACTTGAAATTTATAATTGTGGGACCTTTTTTAACCGAAAATCATTTTATAATAAAGTATCTTTTCTTAACTTTCCAAGAGTGCCCCTCCTCTCCTCTTATAAAAGGCCCCCACCTCTACCTCCTTACCCACACCTCTCAAGACTTTGGTTCGGACAAGATATTCTCATTTTATCTCTCCACATCCCTCCATTCATCCTTGAATCCTTACCTTGGGTATAAATCTCTTCAAGGAACCCTTTTGGTTCAAACCAAGAAGAGTTACCCGATTTTAAGGTAATGTCTTCACTTCTGTTCTTTTGTTTTATTTTGCTTCTCCAACCCTATAAACTCTTTTTATTCCTTTATTTTGTAACAAAACCAGTATATTCAATATACTAGGATGTTTTTATGAGAAGTATTCTAGATATACTTACACACACCTCTGTCTAATGGTTAAAGAACATACTGTTTCTGTGGTTGGAAAATTTCTGCCTCACGAAACGATGATTGTTCAATCTTATTTTAACACCTTTAATAGTGGACATTAAGATTTAACTCTATTTATATATGATATATATTATGTTTATGTTTTCCTTAAGTTTCTTTATTTCTCATTTATGGGATACCTTTATGTTTTCCATTATGGTTAAACACGATAATTTCATTTTAGGAAGTGCGGACTACCACCCCCTCAAAGTGATTTGATTCGTTAATGCCATACGTGGGACGTATAAAGGATGGAGTTAATGATATTATATATGATATTATACTAAAATTATAATATACCTTTATATCATTATGATTTAACTCCATTAAATATGAAATAGAAATAAAAGTAGCGTTCATGCATACGTACGGCTTACCGTCTCCATGAACGGTGCATTTCATTTCTTACCTCTAAATGTTATATACTACTATAAATACATGTATATGATGGATATATATGATATATATGATATCCAAATCATGAATATAATTCTGGATATAATGAACCTTTGACCACATGAACAACATGTAATTGTAAGAAGTCCACTTTCTACTTAAGAACCAAATATCGACAAAACAAACATTATTAAATTAAATGATTACATAATGTTTATAACATGGAAATAAGTGATATAAAAGGAATAATAAGATTGAAAAAGGTTCTTAAGCAAGTAGAAATTAACTTTAGTTTATTATTCAGGAGATTAAAGATCAATCGAGTCACGTCGGACATGAGGTATGGGACTTCACCTCAATCTTCTTTCATTGAGGCATATTTTGTTTTATACACAACTTTATTTTATACGGTGTATAAACCCCTTTGACTTATACTTTTATTCAGAAGAAATATTTTCTATACGAAGAATTTTAATAAATGACAATGTTTCTTTTTAAATTACGCGGTGACAACGACCTTTCTGCCGCCGTGAGTATTATTTGATCTTTGGCTTCCTCAACAAGCCGTTATATTTTTAAAAGTAAATAAATACCATATACTCTTTTATGTATTTTGGTATTGTAAGTGGTTTTGATAATGGATTTTTTATGTCAATATATTTAAGTGATATATTGTGCTTGAAATGTGGAAATTTTTTCTTTCCTTTATAATTGTTTTATGTGTTATGATTTTATAATGGTACTTGTACATTTGACAGGTGGTTACGTGATAAAACATATAACGGGTGGTTCTGTGAATACCAGGACGGGTGGTTACGTTATAACCTCTAATGAATTGGGTATGGAAGTCGTCCATATGGCTATTCCATTAAGTGATATGTGTGGAAGTCGATCGTATAGTTATTCCATTTAAGTATGATTATGTCCCAAGTTACCTTTATATGTTATATGTTCTTTATATGGGTTTTATGGTAATATTTTGGTTACAAAAGGGTAAGTAATGATCTTTTATTCAGTGAAGAGTTTTTACCACTTCATAAAGGTGAAAAGTATTACTTTGATAAAGTATACATGGTTTACTTGTTGTTTTCAAAAACTAACAGTTTTCATTCTTTGTGTATACCTTACTGAGCTTTTTATGCTCACCCCAAGTTTTTTTGAAATGTTTTTCACAGGACTTAATGTGGAATAGGGTCATGGATGGGATCAAGGGAAAGTCATGATATCTAAAACATGGAACTAGGCATCTTTCTTTTTAAGATTTTTTATTTTATGGAAACTTAGTAGAAGTGTCTACTTTGTAATCTTTTGAGATGTAATTTTTATGTCCTAATTCTCTAAAACTCGAAACCATGAAAAGATCCTCAATGTGAATTATTCATTTAATTCAATATTAAGTAAGGTTTAAGGTTGGGGCCTTATAGTTTGTATCATAGGTCAGTTTCGATAACTTTAGGAGTTAGAAAATTGATAAATTATAAGTTAATTTATGGTATGATTGAAATGATATAGCATTTAAAGATTACCATGTTGCTTCACCTAAGATATTTCTGTGTTCAGAATGGTTTTCCGCAGAGGAAACAAAGCAGCTATGTTCGGACGATATCAAGAGGAAGAAAACCATCCAAATCAGTAACCTGAGATGGTCGGAATCGGAACTGAACAGTTTGTTGCAGTGATGGCACAGTTGAATCAGGATATAAATGGTGGTGGTATCCATGCACGAGATCAGCCCGATCAACTGCAGAGGAACATGTCAGTGGTGGAACATTTCATGAGGCAACATCCCCCATAATTTAGAGGATCATCTGACCATGTGCGAGCTGAAAGGTGGATTAAAGCACTGGAGAAGATTTTTGATGTCATGGGGTGTTCATAACATCAAAAGGTTAGTCTTTCTGTTTACCGTTTTGAAGGTGAAGTTGATCAGTGGTGGTCGATGGTGAAAAATATCAGGGATAGTGATGAGATTGATGATCTTCACTGGGACGAATTCAAAGGTATGTTTCTTGAGAAATATTTTCCTAAGGTGGTTCGTCTTAGGATGGAAAAACAATTCCTAGAATTGAGGCAGGAGGATGACTCAGTGGCTGCTTATGAAGCAAAGTTCACTCGACTGTCAAGGTATGCTCCAAATTTTATACGAGATCTTGATAGTAAAATCAACTGTTTTTACTCAGGGTTAAAGCCAAATTATAGAAGATATTTAGCTTCTCATGAGTTCAAAAGTTATAAAAAACTTGTTCAATTTGCAGAGAAGGTGGAAATGGAGTTTGCCGATGATTAGGTGTTCTTTGACAAACAACAGAATAAGAGGTCCAGTTAGCAGGAAAAAGGGAAGAATTCATCAAAGAAACAAGGAGGTAAGAAAACCAAATATCCATACTATGATAAGTGTAGTAAAATGCATCCTGGAGAATGTTTATCCAAGTCTGGAAAGTGCTTTCGGTGTGGTAATTCTGGTCATATTGCTCGTAACTTTAAGGAAGATGAACAAGCAGGCAATGAAAAGACAGCAATAAGATGTTTTAAGTGTAATGAAATGGGTCATTATGCAAATGACTGTCTAACGAAGAACTCAACTAGGGGAAAGTAGCCAGACTACAAGCATAAAGGGGTGGTGAAATCCTTTTTAACTACTTCAGCAGATGTTGGGTCATCGAATGAAGTAGTATCAGGTACACTGTTTGTTTGTTTAGATTATGCCAATGTGTTGTTTGATTCAGGGTCTACACATTCTTTCATTTCTGAGAAGTTTTCTAGTAAATTGTAAATTCCATATCTAGATATGAATCATGAACTTATGTTAAAAACACCTGGAGGGAACGTTGAGACAAAAAGGAATTATAAGAACCTTCCTATCCTTGTGTGCGGAAAGAATCTACCAATAAACCTTATTGTTTTTCCTCTAGTAGAGTTTAATGTTATTTTGGGCATGGATTGGCTTTTTGTTTATCATGCTAAGATTGACTGCAGAGCTAAAAAGGTTTATTTTCATAAAGATTTTCAGTTTTTCTACAAGAATGAACCATTGATTTTGAAAAAATATTAGGAAGTTGAGAAACTAGTAAAAGATGGAAATGAATGTTACCATGCACATGTTGTTGAAAATAAAGGAACTGTTCAGATTAATGATGTGACAGTGGTAAATGTGTATCTTAATGCTTTTCCTGATGATTTTTCTGGTATTATTCATGATTGGGAAGTTGAATTTACTGTTGACTTAGTTCCTAATTCTAATCCAATTTCAAAACCCCCTTATCGAATGGCTCAAGTTGAACTTTTAGAGTTAAAGAAGCAATTGTAGGAGTTATTATATAAAGGTTTCATTCAACCTAGCACATCACCATGGGGTTCTCCTGTCTTGTTTGTTAAAAAGAAATATGGTTCAATGAGACTTTTCATTGGTTATAGAGCCCTGAATAACATTACTGTTAAGAACAAGTATCCTTTGCCTCATATCGATGGTTTTTTTTATCAGCTCTAGGGAGCTCAGTATTTTTCGAAGATTGACTTCAGGTCAGGGTACCATCAGTTGAATGTAAAACAAGCAGACTTTCCAAAGAATGCATTCCGTACTAGATATGGCCATTATGAATTTGTAGTTATGCCTTTTGGGTTAACCAATGCACCTGCTGTATTCATGGACCTTATGAATAGAATTTTCCATGAGTTCTTGGATAAGTTTTTGGTTGTTTTCATTGATGATATTTTTCTGTTTTCTAAAAGTATAGAGGAGCATGAAAGTCATTTAAGGGTTATCTTTCAAACCTTAAAAGAAAAGAAATTGTATGGAAAATTCAGCAAGTGTGAGTTTTGGTTACAACAAATTTCTTTCTTTGGTCACATTGTTTCAAAAAATGGCATAACTGTTGATCCTTCTAAAACAAAAGTTGTTGAAGAATGGCCAAGACCCACAAATGTAACCAAGATCCGTAGTTTTCTTGGTTTGGAAGGTTACTACTGAAGGTTTTTTGAAAAAATTTCACGGTTATCTAGTCCAATGACTAAGCTAACTCAGAAGGGTGTTAAGTTTATCTGGAAAAAAGAATGTGATGATTGTTTTCAGGAGTTGAAAAGAAGATTGGTGAATGCTCCAGTTTTGGCACTTCCTTCCAGGAATGGTGAGTTCGCTATCTACAGTGATGCTTCATTGAAAGGACTTGGTTGCATCCTAATGCAGAATGATCAGGTAATTGCTTATTCTTCACGTCAGCTGAAAACTCATGAGGTAAATTACCCTACACATGATTTGGAATTAGCTATTGTTGTTTTCGCTTTAAAAATTTGGAGGCATCATTTGTATGGAGTAAAGTGTGAAATATATACTGATCACAAAAGTTTAATGTATATATTCACTTAGAAAGAATTGAACATGAGACAGAGGAGATGGCTGGAATTAATCAAGGATTATGATTGTACAATTCATTACCATCTGGGAAAAGCAAATAAAGTGGTTGATGCTTTGAATCAAAAAAGTAATGATTCATTAACCATGCTACGTTTAGAACGAGATCCTTTGGTTTTTGATTTGATGAACTTTGGCATGGAAGTTGTTTGTGCATGAAGTTCTTCTGTTTTGTTTCAAGTGTCAGTGAGATCATCTCTATTAGACAGAATTAAGCAAGCGCAGAAGAAAGACAGTGGATTGTAGAAAAAGTTAGAGCTAGTTTAGAAGGGTAAGTTGCCTGAATTTAACATTGATAATGATTGTGTTTTGAGGTTTGGGAAGAGATTATGTGTTCCTTGTGATTCACAGTTGAAGGGTGAGTTGTTATGTGAGGCTCGTAATTCCCCGTTTTCAGTTCATCTTGGCAGTACTAAGATGTACAGAGATCTGTGGGAGTATTACTGGTGGGATGGAATGAAAAGTGATATTTCCGATTTTACTGTGAAGTGTTTGACTTGTCAGTAGGTTAAAGCAGAGCGGCAGTTACCGAAAGGGATGTTGTAGTCATTACCGGTTCCAGAGTAGAAATGGGAAAATATATCCATAGACTTTGTTGTGGGATTATCGAGGACATCTCGAGGTAGTAATGCAATCTGGGTTATTGTTGATCGATTGACTAAATCTGCTCATTTACTTCCTATTCGAGATACTTTGTCTCTAGATAAACTTGCTCGGTTGTATCATAAAGAGATAGTCAGGTTGCATGGAGTTCCCCTCTCCATTGTATCTGATCATGATCCCAGGTTTACTTATAACTTTTGGAAAGGCCTTCAGAAGTCATTGGGTACTGAATTAAATTTTAGTACATCTTTTCATCCGCAATCAGATGGGCAGTCAGAACAAACAATTCAGACCTTGTAGGATATGCTACGTGCTTTCTCGATGGATTATTAGGGAAGTTGGGACCAACATCTTTCTTTGGTTGAATTTTCATACAATTACAGTTTTCATTCTAGTATACAGATGGCTCCGTTTGAGGAATTATATGGGAAGCGGTGTCGGACTCCGGATTTTTGGGATGAAGTAGGTGAAAGGAAGTTGATGGGACAAGAATTGGTAGAAGATATGGTAGAAAAAGTTTAGTTGATTCAGAAACACATGAGAATAGCTCAGAGAAGACAGAAAAGTTATGCAGACAACAGGAGGAAGGATCTCTCTTTTGAGGTTGGTGATCATGTTTTTCTCAAAGTTTCACCATGGAAAAGTGTGATGTGATTTGGTAAGAAAGGAAAGCTGAGTCCAAGGTTAATTGGACCATATGAAATTCTAAAGAAAGTTGGATCAGTTTCATAGAGAGTGGCATTACCTCCGAGTTTATCTCAGGTACATAATGTTTTTCATGTTTCGATGCTGAGAAAGTATATGCCAGATCCATCTCATGTTTTGAGCCCAGAGGTAGTTCAGTTGGAAGAGAATATCTCTTATGAAGAACAATCGGTCCAGATTCTTGACCATAGAGAGCAAGTGTTGCGGAATAAGGTAATTCACCAGGTAAGGGTTTTGTGGAAAAACCATATGGTTTAAGAGGCAACATGGGAATCTAAAAATGCTATGAGGGATAAATACCCCCACTTATTTTGATAAGTGAATAAAATTGCAAGGACACAATTCCAAAAAGGGGGGAAGGATATAACATCCCAGGTAAATAAAGAATAAATCATTTTCAAATTTATTAATATTTGCGAATTAAATATTAATTTTACTTTAAAGGGGTTTCTATGTTCTATAGCGTGCCTGATACGCAACAACGGGTTTCTTTAAAATCTTACGTTGCACACTAGTAATATAATAATATTATTTTAAATGGTAGTTAACACGTAGTCGTTGTATTGGTGGGAATGAATAGAAATAACTAAAATATGAGTATATATGTTTTTTTAAATGTTTTTACATTTATCCAATAAAAGATAAAGGCTTAAAATAAGAAAAGAATTCAATTTTTGGCATTGATACTCTAATATTCATTAAAGTTCGACTTATCGCCTTTTGATGGAGAATCGTCTATAAATATAGTTTTGGTCACTCTTATAAATGATATTGGACCAAATAAAATTCTTCTTTATAATCGGGACATCAAAATTTACTTTGTGTAAAATTTTCGTATTTTTCCGATAAAGTTCATTTTTTTAATGAATAGTAAAAAATGTTGTATTTTAATTCAAACCCTCTTTTTAATCTAATTTATTTATATGATTAGATTATATTTTGAATTGGTTTTAAAGTTCAATTAGAATATATTTTTACCATTTAATCCAATGGTGGTCATTGGAATTAACTTCACTTTGAAATTGGACTTAAACTAGTGTCAATCTTTTGATACATATTGTTTCATAAAAACGCGTTATTTGTTTTCACAATAGGAATTAATTATTAAATTAATTAATGCAACTTATATGTTTTAAATTTTTTAAAATATAAATAATTTTTGAATTCAGAATATCAAATATAGCTTAGGGTGAATTTTTGGTATTTTTCTGAAAAACTTCAATTTTTGATGAATAGTGAAACCACTAAGTGGCAGTTAAAAAAACTGATTTTTCGTTTAAATGAAATTTTACCACTTCTGTGATTTGATTTTCAAAATTTCTACATACATGGTTATCATTAAGATTTAAAATGTGGTACAATGGGATTAAAATAAATTTTTTATGAATAGTAACTTTTAAGTTTATTAATCACGATTAGAGGTAATTAGTGTAATTTAAGGCAAAAATAATGTTATAATAAAATGAAATTACCTTGACACATGTACTACCCTTATTGGATGTGTCATTTCTGACCAAAACAATCCATGGGTCAACTTGGGGACCCCATGGAGCCACTTTGGTAGGAAAATTACATTAATAACGTTTTATTTAAAGTTAAAATAAAAATGTCACAAACATGTATTATTTTGCTAAAAAAATATTTAAATGGGATTATAAAAGTCATAAGTTTGACTATAAATATTCATTGTAAAGCTAAAAATATTTCCTTCATCATGGTTATTTTTTTATAATTTTTAGACATTAAATAAATTAAATTATTTATGACACCATGATGATGCAGCGATTACCTCATTATTTAACGATTTAAATAAAATGAAAATATAATGTAAAATATAAGACCTACACTTGTCAAAAACCTATTGGATGGGTGGATTTAGAACCCTTATCACCTTATTCTCTAAATTTATAATTTTGGGACCTTTTTTATCCGAAAATAATTTTATAATAGAGTATATTTTCTTAACTTTCCAAGAGTGCCCCTCCTCTCCTCTTATAAAAGGCCCCCACCTCTACCTCTTTACCCACACCTCTCAAGCCTTTGGTTCGGCCAAGATCTGCTCATTTTATCTCTCCACATCCCTCCCTTAATCCTTGAAGACTTTCCTTGGGCAGAAATCTCTTCAAGGAACCCTTTTGGTTCAAACCAAGAAGAGTTACCCGATTTTAAGGTAATGTCTTCACTTGTGTTCTTTTGTTTTATTTTGCTTCTCCAACCCTATAAACTCTTTTTATTACTTTCTTTTGTAACAACACCAGTATATTCAATATATTGAGATGTTGTTATGAGAAGGATTCAAGATACACTTACACACACCTCTGTCTAATGGTTAAAGAACATACTGTTTCTGTGTTTGGCGAATGTTTGCCTCACAAAACGATGATTGTTCAATATTCTTTTAACACCTTTAATGGTGGCCATTAAGATGTCACTCTATTTATATATGATATATATTATTTTCATGTTTTCCTTAAGTTTCTGTATTTCTCATGTATGTGATACCTTTATGGTTTCCATTATGGGTAAACACGATAATTTCATTTTAGGAAGTGCGGACTACCGCCCCCTCAAAGTGATTTGCTTCATTAATTCCATACATGGGATTTATAAAGGATGGATTTAATGATATTATATATGATATTATACTGAAATTATAATATAACTTTATATCATTATGATTTCACTCCATTAAATATGAAATAGAAATGAAAGTAGCGTTCAAGTGTACGTATGACTTACCATCTCCATGAACGGTGCATTTCATTTCTTACCTCTAAATGTTATATAATACTATAAATACATGTATATGCTGGATATATATGATATATATGATATCCAGATCATGAATATCATTCTGGATATAATGAACCTTTGACCACACGAACAACATGTAATTGTAAGAAGTCCACTTTCGACTTAAGAACCAAATATCGACAAAACAAACATTATTAACTTAAATGATTACATAATGTTTATAACATGGCAATAAGTGATATAAAAGGAATAATAAGCTTGAAAAAGGTTCTTAAGAAAGTAGAAATTAACTTTAGTTTATTATTCAGGATCTAAAGAGCATCGAGTCACATCGGACACGAGGTATGGGACTTCGCCTCAATCTCCTTTCATTGAGGCATATTTTGTTTTATACACAACTTTATTTTATACGGTGTATAAACCCCTTTGACTTCTAATTTTATTCGAAAGAAATATTTTCTATACGAAGCGTTTTACTAAATGACAAAAATTATGTTTCTTTTTAACGTACGCGGTGACAACGACCTTTCCGCCGCCGCGAGTATTATTTGATCTTTGGCTTCCTCAACAAGCCGTTATATTTTTAAAAGTAAATAAATACCGTATACTCTTTTATGTATTTTGGTATTGGAAATGGTTTTGATAATGGATTTATTATTTCAATATATTTAAGTTATATATTGTGCTTGAAATGTGGAAATGTTTTCTTTCCTTTATAATTGTTTTATGTGTTATGATTTTATAATGGCACGTGGACATTTGACGGGTGGTTACGTGATAAACCATATGACGGGTGGTGCCGTGAATACCAGGACGGGTGGTTAGGTTATAACCTCCAATGCATTGGGTATGGAAGTCGGCCATATGGATATTCCATTAAGTGATATGTGTAGAAGTCGACCGTATGGTTATTTTATTTAAGTATATTTAGGTCCCAAGTTACCTTTATAAGTTATGTGTTCTTTATATGGGTTTTATGGTAATCTTTTGGTTATAAAAGGGTAAGTAATGATCTTTTATTCAGTGAAGAGTTTTTACTACTTCATAAAGGTTAAAAGTATTACTTTGATAAAGTATACATGGTTTACTTGTTGTTTTGAAAAACTAACGGTTTTCATTCTTTGTGTATCCCTTACTGAGCTTTTTATGCTCACCCCCAAGTGTTTTTGAAATGTTTTTTCACGGGACTTAATGTGGAATAGGGTCAAGGATGGGATCAAGGGAAAGTCATGCTATCTAAAACATGGAACTAGACATGTTTCTTTTTAAGAGTTTTTATTTTATGGAAACTTAGTAGAAGTGTCTACTTTGAAATCTTTTGAGATGTAATAGTTATGTCCTAATTCTCTAAAACTCTAGACCATGAAAAGATCCTCAATGTGAATTATTCATTTAATTCAATATTATGTAAGGTTTAAGGATGGGGGCTTATATAGAATCCCTTTACATGGTTCAATTTTTTTATATACCTTTATGTTAATCACCATATGTGGATGGATTACACTTGTATGGGAACTCTTACATAGATTATAGACTTAGTCATCTTTTCATATTTGGCTCAACACCCTCTATAAATCTTTAGAGGGATTCTCAATCACTTTAACTTCACTTTAAAAAAACATTAAATGAAAATAAATATAGCTATTCAATTATTCCAGAAATTAAATACATAAATTAAAAACACAATTTATCTAATTTAATCAATATTCATGAATTCTAATGAATTAAGACGTTAATTCAAAAACTTCTTAGAAATAAACTAATTAATTAATATGAATAGATAAATTGATTGGAATATTAATAAAATATCACAAATTCGATGACTATGTAAATGAAATTCACATCCATTATAGATTAGGTTTATTTTTATATTATATGGAGTTTATTGTTAGTTAATCTTATGTTACTAGGATTTATAAGGATAATGACTCTTATTCGTGTTTTTTATACCATCAGTTCTAGCCTCCAACCTATGTCCTATTAGAATCGGGCTCTAGAGGATAACACTCTTCATCACTACTGACCTAAGAAGGGTTCCCATTGGGTTTGGGTCATGATATAGTTGGTGATCATGTAATTATTGTGACCCGATTACCCAAATGGTACTGAGTCGTGTCAACAAAACACCTCAGGTACACCTCCTGGTCATCGCAGCATAGAGTAAATGTTGTGGGTGGAATAAATAATTGGTAGTAGATGGTTTTATTCCATATATTTAAATATAATTAAGGGTAATGGAATATCAATATTTTGGAAAAATACTTGAGGTTTTTGGACGTTTGACCCAAAATACAATGATCTCCACAAAAGGTAATTATTTCTCAAAACACATTTATAATATAAGATGAAGAATCTTCATTAATATGCATACATACATATTCTGGGTCGAAAATACCTAAAAAATTGAAAAGGTAAGTAAAAATGTTCTATACACAAAACCACCATGCCAAATGAGTCATGAGGTTCAAATGAGGAAGACGTCCATATAGAAACTCTCATAAAAAACATTTTAGATATCCCCTATTTGTCCACTCCATACACCCTCCAAAAAGTGAAAATGGTATCACCCATGTTTTAATCTATATGTGGTATTATCTTGAATTATTCTATGATTTTCTTTTATCTATATCATTTATAATAATTTATACACATGTATAATAGGAGAATGTATAGGGTATGAGTATAAAAATCTATTAGTCAGTCTCCAACCCACCCCTACTTACCTTTCATAAACCCAAGTGCATATATCCTACAATATATAGAAAAATTAAAGGCCTAAAAAATAAAATAATATCTTTGACATACCTTAAATCCTAGAATTCATAACTAAAATAAGTAACTCCCAATACTGGGAGGCTCTCACCTTTACATACCAATTTTGTTCATATCCCGGTATCGATGTTGGGTTAGACGTAGGGTAATCTTACAGAACATCCCATCTCTGAAATCACAGAGTAGAATCAAGGAATTATACCATATCATGGATAAGGGAATGAGTGTACAAATTCCGGGATCAAGATCATTTTGTGGTAAATGGGGAGGCATATACCAATTTAGGGCCTTGTGAGCCTATCCCATCGTCATACTCCAAATCAAGTTTTACCTAATTTAAAAATAGATATATAAGATAAATACCCACATCTAGAACACTTATTAGTCACCAAGTAGCATTTAAAAGTTATATAATACCTCGGGGAAGAAATTAAAATAAACATACTTATAATAACTTTATAAAAGATTCATATAACATATTTGAAACCCACTTTTTAATAGATAATGGTAAAAATTAAACATTTAAATTTATACACAAATACAATAGTACTAACATGGAAAAGGATACATGATGATCACTCATGGAGTGTTTACAAAAAATATATAAATTTCAATAGAACCCAAATAACTTTAAAACTTTATGAATTGTAATTTAATCATTCATTATCAAAAAAAATAATTTTTGGTAAATTCACTCAACTCTATAACGATTCCAATCTATCCCTTAAGGGGTATGAGAGAAAATAAGGGTACACTTACTAAAAATAAATATTGTAACATCCTTGAGGTCTGAGTAGAATAAGTATTACACCACAAGACAACTATAATAGATGAATTCAAGAGGTTGTAAATGGATTTAGGTTGATTTGATTTAGGAAATTAATAATTTGAAAGTAAAACCATGGTGCTACCTTTAATGTAGGTAGGCTAAGCATCTGCAGTATCTAATGAAAAAGTGATTTTATGGATTTTAAAAATTTTACCATATATAGATTAGAGATAAGAATAATAAGAATATGTAGATAATACAAGAATAATATGTATTAGATGGAGGTGAAGCCTTGACTAGATTAGGATGAGCTTCCACAACCAAATTATAGGAACTTGATCAAAATTTAAGGGTAGGAGTTCTTGGAGAGGTTTATAGGAGTGGGAAATCTCTCATATAGTTGTTATGATGCTCAAATAAAGGTTAATCCTAAGTTATTTTAGTTTAATGGGTTTATTTAACATGTGAAAATATAGAAGTAACCCCAACACTAAAAAACGCCTAGAAATGTTTTGACACCCACTTTGTCACTGTGGTGTTTATTTTATATTATTTTATTAGTTTGGTGATAGCTTTAATATTTTTAGAAGTTTTATCCCAAAACATAGAAAATTGGGGTGAGGTGGGTTTCAAGTGTGTTGATTGGGGAAACCATGTAGCTGCCCTTATGTGGTGTCATTAGAAACTTATGTGTTGTTCATATTGAACACATGTGGTTTGGGTCACATGGTTAGTGCATAGGTTGATTCCAAACCATGTGATAACTATGAAAAATGGTGTGGTTCCTCTAGTGATTCTGGGTTATGGTGAATAACATGCACCATAAGTTTATAGTTCCATTTAATTTTTTTTATAAGTTTACAGTTCCATTTAGAATGGTTGTAGCATAGTTTGTACAAATGTTTGGGGTCCCAGTTAAACTTTTCAAGTGGGATTTTGGCTAGAAAGTGGCTAGTGCACAGTTGGCACACAATTTATCAAATGGTGTATCAAAATCTGTGTCCTTAAAAAATTAATTAAAAAGTGAATGTACACTTTTTCCCTTACTCAGATTAAAGCATCCATCCCTCATTTCTCTCCCCCTCTTGTTTCACCTATATCGATCTTTTAGGGGAAGGTATGTGGTTGGATGGTGATCATGGTTCACTTGGAGGTTTTGGGAGCTAGTTTTGGGTTTTTCTTCAATTTTTGTGTTATTATATATTCTATTTTTCTCATTTTGTTTTATTCTCTAGATTATTTATAATTGTTTTTAATATTCCATTATTTATGTATTCATTGTTTTTCATGTTGGGATGTTCAATTATGTGTATCTCCAGTTGGACTTTTTTATTTATTCCTTTTCTTTGCATATTCATATCATTGTATGAGGGTGATATATTTCCTAAGGTGATCCCTATGATTCCCAGGCACTAGTTTCCAACCCATGGGTAAAGGAAACGCCCTTCAAGCTTTGTGATAGACTGATTTGAGTATCAGGTTAGATAAACCCCTAGGATGATTTGTTAAAAAAATGGTATCGAATCCTAGGTTATTAATGAGGCCTAGGTTTTGAGGTTCCATCTTATTATTTGGGGTGTTATTAGTTTGGAGATAACATTTTTGTGACTCAGTAGGTAGATGTGAGGATAGTTTGACAAGCTCTTTATCACCCTAAGCCTCAAGTTTCCATGGGTAGTTGGGAATTTTTATTTGCTTCTGGTTTTCTATTTTATAGTGTTTTTTATTATGGTTTTATGCTGATAGAAGAGGTGTATTGATCCTCAATTAAATGGATTGAGTTACCTTGGAGGTCATATTTTATGTTTGGATGGAGATGGAAAAGGGTATTGAAGTATTAATTTGTCTTGTAGGGCTTGATAAACTATACTAAAATTAAAGGTTTGATGCCCGATATTTTATGGGGACCAATGAATTATTGGAGTGTGGTCATCAACCATGTGGCCAATTTAGTAATGGTTCTGCATCTCGGTTGATTTTCTCTATTTTGACCACATGACGCTAGGATTTACTAGCGTGTTAGGGAAATAGTAAAAGGTTCAAGGTAGATCCTGTGATATGTTGGTACCTTTGTATTTTAGTTGAGGTTCATGTTATTCCTCTATTTATACAATTTTTTATGTGATTTTAAATTCAATTTGTGTGGGTAAAAAGTATATTTCATGAGAAAAAAATTTTGGTTTAAAAAAAGGACTTAGGGGTTGTTCATAAACTGAAATTAGTTTTATGAAATGTTTTAAAATTCTAGGTTTCATTTGTAATTTGGAAAAAATTTTAAGTGTGGTTTATTTTCTAATCAAGTGCACATGGTGTTTTAAAATATGAGTTTCCTATTTAAAGATAAACCAGTGATTTATAAATTTAATTTTTTTTCCATTTTGGGGTTTTTACCCTAGGTGAATGTCTAAAAATGGGGAAAATATTTGAAACTGTTTCAAATGGAAAGTGTTTTCTTATTTTGGAACCTCAAAGGGTTTTTGGTTTTAAAACAGGTTGGTGTTTGTTTCAAAATTAGTTTTGGAAATATTTTGAAATAACCATGTTGTGATAGATTATGGGGTTTGAAATTTTAATACGGTTTCTGTTTGGTTTTTCATGAAAGAAAGCCTAATTTTAATGGTTCCCTGGTTTTGAAATAGGATTTTAGGAAACCTTTTCTATGGGTCAATTTTTCTAAAGAGGATTTTTTTAAGTGGTTTTATTTTTTTAGAAAATTGGTTGATTTGATTCATCCCTCATGCATTTGTGGACTTATTTTTGGGATTTGTGAGACATGATCAATTTGAGATCATGCCACATGTTTCTTAGTGTAACTATCCTAGAAAGGTCTAGTATATAGGAGGAGTGTTTGACTTGGGATTCTTTTCTCCTCCCAATGTTAACACCACCCAAGCTCTAAATAGAGTGGTATGTGTCATTTCTTTTTTTGAGTGGTATTCCTTGGATTTATTTGGGCCATTGTTTCTCTAGTGGATCTTTTTTAATCATGTGGGTAAAGTGGTTTATACCCATGATCTTTGGTTTGATGATTAGATCAGTGAGAATTGGTATTCTTGAAGCCTTTTATGTGATCTCTCATTTGAGGATGTTTTTTTGACCGATCTTGAAGATGTTTGTGGTTTATGGATGAGTTTCTATCATTTTTTTAACCATCTAGTGTTTGGTTGTGTCACTTTTGGATGGTGGGATGTTTTGGTAATTAATCTTGTTGATCTTGGAGTAATTATAGAATAGGAAATCCTTTATGATGTTTATTTGGTTACTCGTCATGATTAGTAGTTTTATTTGGGGAAATTGTGTGCCTCATTAATTGATGGTGTTAATTTTTTCCCTTGTATGGTGTAGAAAATGGGCTAGTTTTTTCTTATTAATTTGAACATGGGTGTGACCTAGGATGTATACATGGATCTCTAGAGGTGTACTTGTTTTATATTAGAATTTGGGATTTACCAAGCTGTGTTTTCTATCAAAATCACTATGGGATGGTATTCCAAGGATTTGGATATAAACACACCCATGTTCTAAATGTTACCCTTGGGTTAGATTTGTTCAGTTTCTTCATGAATAATGTTTTTGAGTGATGTGCTCCTTAGTTTCAGGATTACATGGATTGGTGATCTAGTTTGGTGATCCATTATAATGTTTATGGGAGTAGTTCTCTCTTTTTTATTCTAAAACAATTTTTCATGGTTGGTCATGGGTGGTTTTTTGGTATGATTCCCTTGTAAATTTTGGGAATATGGTTGCTCGGTGATGTCCTCTTATTTTAGGAAAAAGGGATTGTCAACTATTCCACCATTTTAGGTCAATTCTAAATATTAGGGATACCTATCCTCAGTCTATATATATTTAAAGCTTCTATTTTATTGGTTATTGTAAAATTTTACTTGAGTATGTGTGGTTATTATCTGAAGATTCACTCTGTTGTTTGAGGATTTCTCATTTTCCTTGGGATATTGTTTTAGAATTCATTCTCTTTTGACCTCTACTTTGACTTGAGACAATATGGGGGCATAAGGTGGCATGGTAGGGAGAATTTTGACACCCATTATATAAATATGGTTTTTATTTTATATTATTTTATAATTTTAGTGATCATTTTATGTTTCTATGAATTTTTATCCCAAAACATGTAAATTTTTGGGGTTCATTTCAGGTGTATAGTTAAGTTGCGTGACTTTGACTAAACTATGAAGATACCCTTACATGGCACCATGAGACCTTTACATGAAGTTTATTTTTAACATGCATGGTTAATGTTGCATTAGTGTCACATGGGTTGAGTCCAAAACCATGTGAGTACTAGTATAAATCGTGCAGGACCTCTAGTGACTCTGAGTTATGGCACACAACATGTGCACAGCTAGGTAAAACATCTGATAAGTGTGTGAATTTCATCTATAAGTTGATAGTTCTATTTTTCATGGTTGGATCAAGGTTTTTACAACCATTTGGGGTTCCAGGTAAACTATGATAGTGGGGTTTTGTCTAATTAGTATCTTTCACATGGTTTGGAAAACTATGTTCCCAAACTATACGACATTCCCAGTTTCATTAAAAATGAATTTACTATTTTCCCATTGGCCAAATTAAAGCTTCTATCACTCCTTTCTCTACAAATATCATTAAAATGGACCATATGTGACCCCCTTGGAAGTATCCCCTATTATCCTTCTATTTTTTTGTTCTTATACCTTGGATTCAAGTGGGTTTGTCCTTAGTAAGTCCCTCTAAACCTCATCCACTTATTTATTTATTCTATTCCCACTGATTTCTATTCTCCCAATAACCCTAATCTTGATATGGATAATTTTAGGGTTGGGTTTAGTCCTAATCATGGGTCTTTTCTCATGTGGGGGTTTTAGAGGGCACATATTTTTTGAGGGAGTGTTCTCTATCATAGGTGACAACTTTTGACTTGTTCACTGTTGAACTGAGGTAGGTGTTTATTTGTGTTAATTTTTATTGGAAGCCTTTAAGTTATTGTTTGATTGAGAATGTATTTTCATGTAAATTATGTATATATGTATGACCCGTGAGGGATCAAGTATATTTAAAGTAATTTTAATCCTTATAATGGAATTTAATTCCATTAAAAGTGTTTGTGAAAATTAAAAAAGGATTTAAAAAGGATTCTTTTGGTTTTAAAAGTAGTTCCAAGCACCATCTTGAGGTTCTAAAAATATATTTGGCATAAATTTCATTTCAAACCAAGATATTGGGTGTTTTAATGTGTTCAATATGGTTGAAATGGGTTATTTGGTTTTAAAGGGGGGGTGTTAACCCTTTTACTCTATATTTGAAAGGTTTTTACAACCTTTGTTGATTTTCATATCAATGTTTTGAGGTGTTTAATGATTTTGAAATAATAAAATTGGGTTGGTTGGTTTCAAAAGGATGTGTTGTCCCATGTGAATTATATTTTGAAACTACTTGGTGGATTTGGATTTTTTAAAGCTATTTTAAAGGGAAGTGTGAGTTCCCATTGAGTTTCAAAGTTGATTTGATAAAATTGGTCTCAAAATAAGATTGAGATAGATTTTGTGAATAGTTAGTTGGATTGTAATTTTAATAATGTTTTTAAAAGATAAGTTTTATTTGATGTTTTATAAAAAATAGTTTTCATAAAAGATGTGAGATCATCTTGATCCCCTTTTGAATCTTTTATACCCATGGTGGATTTTGATCCCATAAGGGGATGTTTATTTTTGATTCATTCATATATATTGCTTATGTTTTATGTTTATAGGGATAGTGCTTGTAAGGGTGTATAAGGAGAGGTGTGAGTAAATTTCAAATGTTTTATTTTTGATCTATGTGATGATTGATTGTTCACACCTCTATTTGAATCATCATGGGAGTCCTAATTAGTTATTATGTGACATGTGTGTTAAAAACCCTTGTGGAGACAGTGTGTTAACTAAGGAGAGTTTCTTGGATACTTTGAGATGGTTTGACCAAAAAGAGTAGCAGGTGCTTATTCGATAAATATTTCATTGGTCACATGGAAAAAGGTGTTCTAGGGAAATTATATTTCTTGATCCCATGGACTAATACATTCTAAGGATTTTTATTTTTGGGTAGTTCAATGAGACTTCCAGGATTGTAGAAAGGTTCATTAGTTTCGGCCTAGGTTCTTTATCACCAGTATAGGTCTATTATTACTAGAGCCTAGGGAATATTCCCATTTAAATAGGATCTTTTTGAGGATATTTCGGGGGATTTATCCTTGTGGTTTGATTACATATCATATTTCTTGGATTATTTTTTGGAACTCGTGTTCTTGATTTTTATTTATCCTTGTTGTGTGACTTGATATAGTGGTGTCTAACTATGTGTTATAATCCTTCTTTATGTGTGGTATTCTTTGGATTTTTTTAAAAGATTTTGTGAATGGTTTTAAAGGAAGGAAATAGAAAGAGTTATTTTAAAGTTATTTTAAACTATTTTGAAATGGTTTTAAAATATATTTTTTTAAATGTATAGTGTTGTATTAAAAAGTGTTTCAAAGTTATTTTAAATTAAACAAAGGATTTGGTTTGTTTATAAACTTTTGTGTGAATTTTTTTTAAATGTTTTAGTATGACATTCCTAGTTTTATGGAAATATTTGTTTTCAAAGAAGTTTGGGAAAACTATGTGAAGATTTTGGAATCTCATTGAGTTTTGAAATATGTATTTCAAAATAAGTGTATGTGAAATGGTTTTAGAGTGGGAATGTAAAATTTTGGTTTATCCAAGAGGTATTGGTTGGGGAAATGTTTTTTCCAAGTGATTGTTTTTATTTAATGAAAATCCTAGGAAAATAGTCTTAACACACTTGAAATTTATGTTGTTTATTTTATAAATCCTTATGAAATTTTTTTATTTTTATAAAATATTTCAAACTGGCATTGTTAGGTTATAATATGAAAAAACTACTTTGATTAAGTGGGTTGAGAACTTCTAGGTTATTTATCACATGCCTATATTTTATAATTATAGGTTTATTCTAGCATGTTATACCTCTATTTATCTTATATTGTAACGTGTTTGGTTGGATGGTGACTACGGGTCACTCAAAAATATAGGGATATGGTTCATGGTTTTTCTTTAACTTTGAGTTCTTGTATCGGTCATTTGGACCATTTTATTTCATAATCTTACTTATGTATATTTTTTTACATTTTTCCTTTATTTATATATTAGTTTTATGTCATATTAGTAGGTTTATCTATGCTTATATTCAGTTATATGTTTTATTACTTCTTTTTTACAGCTTATTTATATCATTGTATGAGGGAGAAATCCTTCCCAAGGTTCTTCATGTGATTCTCAGGAACTATTTGTTAGCCTGTGGGGATTGATAATTCCCTTCAGTCCTTGTGGAAGACTAATCTAGGTAGTGGGTTCAATGACACCCTAGGGTGGTTCATTACAAGTACCATCAGGTACCCAGTCCAGGTCACCGGGTACTTAATGGTACTAATAGCCACCAAGAATCCACTAGACTTCCATAGGATACTCGATGATAGTCCACCTTGTTCCTAATTCCTCTATTACTAGATAAAATCCCCATTTTCTCCTCTTTATCCTCTAAAAATAACTCAAACCCTTATTCTAACTTTAAATTTTACTTGAATGAGATGGAGTGACCATAAATTTAAAAGATAACTAAACTAATGGGTTAAGGTATTTATAAACTCCCCAACATAAAGCTTCTTATCCTTGAGATTCTTTGACCAACTACTTTATGGAATAAATATGGCTATTGGATATACATTTAATCCTCTCTCTCCTAAGTCTCTTATTTAAGATTTCTATACTTCCACTAGACCCAAAAAATAGGAAACACATTTCCCCGTAACACTTTCTAAAATCTATCAAAAAATGTGGATAGGATGATCCAAATAGGATGCATCAAATTCCAACTCAATATCATCATATCAAATCACCACATGGGTCTGGGTACATGCCTTATAAATTATGAAACATGAAAGGTGTTGTGTGTGGAACTAAATTTTGGAATCAAGTCTAAGTGATAAGTGACTTCCCCGACTCTGTTAATAATTTCAAAAGGACTAACATGTCTTGAGGTTAAATTCCCTTACTTTATTATCCTTTAATGAACCAATATGGTTGAAACTCAAAGGAAAACATGATCACCAACTTTTAATTCTTATTTTCACCTTCAATGGTCCACATAAGATGTTTTCCTTCTCTAAGAAATTTCAAGATGTTTTTAAATTAGCTTTACCAGCTCTATTGCTTCATAAATAATACTAGGCCCAATCATATAAGATTTTATTATCCCAATCAAATATATATGATAATGAAATTTCTTCCCATATAATACCTAATAAGGTTTTATCTATAAAAATTATTGATGGATATTTTTATAGGATAATTCCACCAGAGGAAGGTGATCCACCCACAAGCCACCAAAATTGAGCATACAAGGTCAGAGAATATATTCCAATATATATATAGTCCAATTGAATTGTACATCATTATAAGGATGAAACATGGTACTAAATTTCACCTAAGACCCTAATACTCACTAAATCCATCACCATAATTAAGATATAAACCTTGTATCCCTGTCAAAAATGATACTAGGGAAGCATTTTAGAGGAATGTATAACATCATAAACATAGAATAAGAGAAATTCCAAAACACCATTAATTCTAAAATCTATATGTTCATTTACAATTAAAAAAATAAATAATAATAATAATAGCATACATTTCACCATTTCAATATGACCTATTGAAGCTTCAAATAAGTTCTTGATCAATATCACTGAGAAGTATTTGAAAGACTCATTCCTCTAGGATTATCCATATATCATGGAAATCACCCAATGCTCAGGTATGATCTCTCTTAATGTCATTAACACTGAGTTAAAATGTGGTGGAGATATGATAAATAAAGAATGATCTCATTTTTTAGTATTCATACACAAAATTTTGACATAATAGATATCCACACCCTTTCATAAGATTCAACCAACTTATATAGGACATTAGGAACTCAAAACATTTGGCCAATATTTATTAGATCATTTTATAAATATTACATGTGTTTCAAAAATTTTAAATGATTAGTTAAACTCCTCATTGATTTTTTAAAATTTTAACAATCATACAAGATTTTATAACTCCTCACATTCATTATCACATGATGAATTACTAAGTATGATATCATTTGGAATAAAAAATTTAAAGGATTATTCATGTTATCACATTATGTGATAATTTCATGCACACAATACCATAACATAATGTCTTCGCTATGTCATGGGGAACCTTGTCATGGAATATGACATATACTATGTCTTGGTAATTTCAATTTTAGTCCACAACTATATCAATCCCCTACTTTCACTAAAGCCTCATTGATTTAGGGAACTTTCACATTATGTCAAATTTATATTCAATAACACATGAATATATATCCAAAACTGTTTTTTAAAATCATATCATACATTTTCAACAAATTTTATATAATATATAAAAAATTATGTAAATACATCCATAGCTTCTTCTAGATATCCTTCAAAACACTTTTGGGTTAGCTCTAAAAGTTTTAGAAACTTTATCCTCATTTTCATTACCACAAAGTGATACCCCATAGACCTCTATAGTGTTGAAACAAATGATTCTATAATTTATAAATGAAATCAATGAGTGGCCTCTAGAAAAGAATCTATTCTGCTCAATATTTAAAGAGATATGGTGTGATCTCCATCAAACACATGTATCTTTATACCTATGTTCACAAACTACATCATATATAGGCACGTATAATCATATAATCCCTTTTTCTAGTATATCAAGTGATAATGGGACATGGAGTATTTCAATACCACATATCCTACTCATACATTCTAAATTCTTTGAGTATAGACCTGTCAGGTTAACAAATACATCACATGTAAGTCATCTTAGTAGATAATCAAATCACATTCCCATTACCTTAATATATAAACACATTATATTTACTATCTAGGTATAACTATACAATTTACCTTATGTCTCAATCAAGAGACCAAATTTTATTCTAATCATATGAGGGAAAATATTTTGTCTTGGTTAAGCTCCAACCAACGACATAATCAACAACATACCTAACCATCCCCTGATTAGCTAAGCCTAAAGTCTATCATAAAAATATATCAAATTATAAAGTCTCTCATTATAGGTATCTTAATAATCTCAGGTATGGGGATTATATATGAAACATGCACCCCTAGTAGACCAAATACATAGCGTATGACACTCTATGTGGTATATAATTAGTTATTTATCCAGCACAAAAAAACCCATTTCACACCTCATGATAATTTTCATATCTTGACATAATAATCCTACCTATGTTGACCTTGACATTTCATCACAACCTAGAATAATTCATGAAAAACATCGGTTAAGGATAACTCAAAGTCATACTTTGAGAGATCAATAATCATTTCACTTCATGAAATATATGTGTGTTTGTGTGTCTGTTCAACATGAAATAATGATAAATAGAATATTTTCATTTTTTATAACATGATACATTTTATGTTATTAAACTCTTTAAGAATTCTTTAAAATCCTTACATAACTATTTTTATGAAATATCCCATGTGATAGGCTAACTGATCAGCCTTATATTTTCTATAATTTTCAAGTTTAAACTCATTAAAACTCTATATAATTATCGACACATCGCTATATGACTATTTTATAAAACAATCCCACTAAAATCCTTTATTGAGTAACATATATTAAGAAATTCATATTAAATAGTGGTGATTCTTAAGAATCATATTCCCAATTTTCAACACATTAAACAAGTATTTAAACCGTTTACCTTCCAATTTTAAATGTTACCATGTTAATAACTTCTTATATCTATTTATAGCTATTTTTAAGTTTATCATCATCATTATTCTTAGAACCTTTCCATAAAACTTTTAAAATTAAGATCATTTTGGTAACTATTGTAACCCTTTGCATTATTTATTTACCAACACATATTAAAACTCATTTAGGACATGAAGCAATATTCACCACATTAAGATAAATAAATGTAACACTGTAAATTTATCTTTACCATCATATTATAAACTATTTTTGGATATTGAGTGATATTAAATTTGAATTCTGACTAGTTTAATCATTTATTTTTTATATTTTCACTTCTTCAAATACAAACATGCTCTCACTATACTCTTAGAAATTATATTCTCTTTGTAATATCATGCTAAGATAAATAAACATATTTTTTTAGTAAAAAACATTTATTTCCTTTATGGGAATACTTATCAAATAAATTATTTTATCAATTTCATATATGGTATGTTATGTGTTTGGAGTAATATTCTGAAAATAAGATCTTATTTTTTAAAATATTACACTAATGGGTGGTAGAATATGAATTCATCATAATTTAATGAATATCATGGATAAACTCTTTAATCCTAGATAAAATATTTTTCCCCTATCTTCTTCTAAGACATATTATAAAATTGGATATAATTATAACCAATGTATAACCTTCATCTCATATTGTTAATAGCAACACTTTATTAATAAAAAACATATCTTATCATATAATAGGAATGAGATAACTATACACATCCTTTATTTAAAACCTTTTGATCATAATATATATCATTTCATTCAAATAGTGATTCAACAACCCTTTTCCTCATTATTTAAGCTCCATTAATTAATTCCTTAATTATAAACTCCAGTATATTTATAGAATTTTTAAAGTACACATTTGGTATCATATACTCTTAAAAATCAAATAATTGATTTCAATAACACTAATAAATAAAATGGAAATTTCATGGAATTTCAAAAACTTTTGTAGGTGTTCTAGATAATTCCATCCTATAGAACAATATATTCCCTTCTTAATAACTCTTGGATTCTATGACATTATCTAGTTATTATAAGAAACATTATTAGAATTTCTCATCAAATTTTCTTCTTCTAGTTTGAACTTTAACCCTATGGAACTATCTATATAGTACCTCAATCAATACATCACATGCTTATTTAATTTATACTCAATGCTTTGAGAAAATAGGGTAAACTTTTATAAAATTTATTCACATTTTCAAAACATTTCCAATAATGATTCTATAATGAATTAAATAACAAGATATATCTTTAAGGAAACATCTATCCACTCCAAGTCATTAACATATAAAATAATATCAAATATATGAGCATAGAACAAAATTAATTTAATCATTTTAAAGCTTTTTATATATCATCCTATTCTTATTATGGTAATATAAATTAATTTTTTGAACTACATTAACAATTAGTCACTCAAAATGGGGTTTTTATAATACAGAAAATTTTCCTTCTTACTTAATAAATTTTTTATGTTACCAATCTAAGAAGTTTCTTACATTATTATTACCATTTCAAAAAAATATATCTCAAGGTTAACTTGGATTAGTATTATTCCATCTATCTATAATGGAAACTTTTATCAAATTATTATCAAGTTTTATATTCATTTAATAAGGAATTTTATTAAAAATATATCTCACTAAAATTATAAACCCTTTTAAAGTCATTATATATATTAGTGGGTTAATATCTATGTTTCACTAAACAATGAGTGTTATATGTAATTTCTCTCACCACATAGTAATTTATATAGTTAATCATACCAATCATATTGTATATAACTCTTGGATATTTAATTTTAAAACTCTTTTCCTTATCTATAATATAGATAAATTAACTCTATTCATATATTAACTTATCCTATTGTGTCTCCCAACTAAGTGTAACCCAAATAAAATTACATGAATGGGAAACTAATACTATCAGATTCACTCTTTACTTATTTACTTACACAAGATAATCTAGGGGCACCCAGCATTGACATGAACTACCCGATTGGATGATCGAGGTCTTGAAAAGCATTTTATTTGGAATGAATCTGGTAATTAGTATTTTTAAAGGTAATTAATATCACTATAGTATATGATGTTATTATATTTACAATTATTCATGCTACAATGATTTATTTTTTAATCTTATTTCTTCCACCAAATTGATATTTACAAACAATATTGATGTGAAACTCTTTAGATAGCTCATAGCCTGTGTTACTAACCTAAATTAAAAGTCTGATACATTTACACATATCCAGATGTATATTATACATAACATACATGAAACCATTTTATGTAAATTTTTAGAATCATACTAAATCAAAAATCCTCTTGAGTGACAGATACCTAATCTCTAATTTTTTAGATAAGGCAGAAGCCTCCAGTCCTGTGATCAGTCTGACATAAAGTCTCTCTACATAGGGAAACTTTACTCAAGAGGGACTTTAATTCCATCATAATTATAAAACCTAATATTTAATTCAAGCTCATAAACTATGATAAAGAAAAATTCAAGGTAGGATAAAACCAAATCCTTTGTCATACCTAATATGTTACACCTTAGATGCATGTATGAAAATTTAGAAATAGTTTATAACTTTAAACTAAATCATACAACATAATTCATAATATAACAATGATATTCATCAATAAAGTAGGTAATAAATAAATAAATAAATTATTCTCATATTTAAACATAAGATAAATAATTTATGAACAATTCATAAATAAATTATAAACACTTTATAATTTAGACATGAATAAAAATTAATAATTCACTTTTATCTGGTATGAATGTTTTATATTTTAATTTACGTGGATTTAATTAAAACTCCTTCATATTTCAAATATGAGATATTTTATGAACACTTTTATTTTTTAATAATAAAAATTTCAGGTTTTATATAAAAAATTTACATAAATTAAATATATCATATATTTGATTTTATTTAAACCATTGATCATTTCAACATCTAAAAATTATTTTTGGAATGGCTTAAATACATTTTCTCAAATAAATCCTTAACATAAATATTTTATATTTACATTTATGAACTATTTATAAATAAATAAAAACAATTTTATATTTTACCCTGTTTAATTTATAAATATTTTGTAAAGTATTAAATAATATAAATCCACTTTAAACTATGATCATATCTACCAAAATAATTTTGGTTCAATTTAAAACCCTATTTAGATTCATCACAGGACCAGAGGGTCTATGCTAGCAAAGGATTTTGATAATTTTAACAAAAATATAGTTTTCTTTAAAATTATATCCAAAAATACTTACACCATGGAGTGTTCTTCTCTATAGATAAAACATATTTTATGGGGAGACCATGGTTGTTTCAGATTATATTTTAGACTAGCCAAGTAATTTCAATCATGGTGTTTTAGGTATGAATTAATATGTACAAAATGGATTGTCCATTTACATTATTTCATGTAATTCGTAATTTTTAAAGATTCCATGACATAGAAATATAGACCTTGAAGTGTTGGAATTACATACGATACTCTATTTTATACAACATTCTATCAATTACTAAATTGAATATTTTTCCACCCTATATTGTGGTCTATTATAATCAAGAACCAAGATTATCATTTTCAAAAGAAACATTTTGTTGTTTTAAATTCTCAAGAATATAAATGAGAATTTTTGTGTTGACTATGAAGTGTCACCTTGAAAACTTTTTTTTCTAGTTTCTTCATCCATTCAGATTTTAAACCAAACAATGATAGATTTTCTCTGATACCACTGAAGGTTTTTTTAGAGAATTATAACATCCTAAGCATAGTGTAATAATAAATAAATAAACACTATTACTCCTAGAATATCTCTATATGTTTAGAATGAACAAAATAAATAACATCAATGGTGTACCTTTTCCCATGTCCATCCAGCTGGTTGAAGGTTCAAATAGGTGTTTGATCGAGATTACTTAGTGGAAAAAATAATCCTTCCTATAGAGGTATCCAAAAATTATGAGAATATACTGATACTTAGGTATGATCTATCTCAACACCATGGTCTACTAGAACATTGAGTACAAAGGTGAGAGAGAAACAAGAGATAAGGAATGATCTCAGTTTCAAAGAGTTCTACACAAAATTTTGACACAATGGATAATCACACACTTTCATAAGATTTATCTGACTTATATAGTACATTTGGAACTCAAAAAATTCATCCAAATTTAATTAGAGTGGCTCATAAATGTTTCATACATTTTAACACTTTGAAATGCTTGGTTAAACTCCACATTGATTGTTTAACATTTAAACAATGATGCAATGAATTTTAACTCATAAAATTCACTATCACATGATGAATTATTGATAATTATATAATTTTAAGTAAATTTTATAAAGATATATCATGTTATCAAATTACGTGATAATTACATGCACACAAAACCATGACACTGTGAGTTTTACTATATCATGGAGTACCTTGGAACAGACTGTGGCATACACTGAGTTATTGGCATGCCTATTTTAATTTACAACTCCATCAATTATATGGTACACTTTAAATCTTTATGATCTATCTGATATATAATTTCCCAAGTTCAACCACTGAGAAAGCTTCTTTAATAGGTAAAAAGTGAGTCTCCTAAGTTATATGATCCACTATCACCCAAAACACATCTTTTTCCTTTAAATTAATTAGATAAACTAGTCATGAATTCCACTCTGATTTCATCCCAATTTCATACGGGTAAAGGAATTGGATTAAGAGTACCCATGGTATTTTAATTTTATTATTTTACTTGCTAATATGTGATGCATTTAGAGATGAACCCTAAAATTTCTTTCTTTATGTCATCCCACCAAAACTGGTGATGGATATTATAGTACATTTTCATGATCCCATGTTATGAAGGATATATAGAGGAATTTGATTCCTTCATTAACTTATCTTTTATACTAATAGGGACTATGTGGAATCCATGGATGTATAGGAAGGAATTAAATTCTTTGAACTAGCCATCAAGGATCTCCCTACCATTGAGTCTCTCTTGAATAATGGTAAAATCAGGTTCCAAAATTCAGAAGTCCCTAACTCACTTCAAGATAGAAAATGAATTATCAATATGGTGTAAGTGTATCCCCATTTAATCCTACACCACATAAAAATTTATCTCATCTATATGTGACATCATTTTCCATTCATCTTTATCCTCTTACACCTTTTGATGGGGGACTTTCTAGATAAGAGAATCGATAACGGAATTTCCCTTACTAGGAGTGTATCGAATGTTAAAAATTGAATGACTAATGATATTCCACCCAATGATGCTACCTGGGATTTAATTCCTAGTACGAGAATATGTAATCTAGTCTCTTTTATTATATAATCACCAAAAACAATTCACCGAATAGATTATCCCACTATCATTTTTAAGAATGAACCATGGTGAAATTTCCAAATCGTGTGTATGATAGTTCCAATCATGAGGATAAATTTTTATGAAACCATTTCCCAACATGATAATCATGTATAATAGATAAAATTAGTCCAATATAGGAGGCATCATAGAACACCTCAAACCCCTCGTCATACTGGTGTAAAATAAAAACATGAGTGATATTCAGCCACGTCTTCATATTCGTAAAGTCTTCCTGACACTAGTATGACCAAATAAATGTCAACAAATTTTTATTTAGATCAATTATGGAAGTATAAATCCTCATAATTTCAAGGATGAAGCGGTAGTATTACCTTATGAGTGTGAGAAAAATTCTAATCTTAAATACATTTTATGGGATTTACTAGGATATTACAGATTCCACCATTTCAAGGTCTATAGATATACCAACTTTTTAGATCACATTTATAAGGAACATAATTTCTCTAAAAGAAAAATGTTAATGACTTAGAATATAATTGTTCCTCCTATAAATTTTATATATATATATTGTATCTATATTCTCATATGAAATTTAGTTGAATATTAATTGACTGAATATGAGATGAGGGCATGATTTCATTGTTTGTTTTGTTATTATGGCTAGACCGACATTTGGAATAATATAGAGGAAATCATGAAATTTCAAGAAGATAATGTTACTATATTCCATGATCAAAAAGGAATCAAGTAGATCAATTTTGGAATTAGAATAATAATTTCAATGAGGTTGAATGTCTTTAGGATGTTTCTGAGGCTCGAAATTGATGATGTGGGGTGAAATTAAGCTTTAGGTTATGTAAATACATGATTCATTTCATGAATCATGTTCATGATGTCTGTAAAGACCCGAAATTTCTGTGGAAGGTTTTTTCTTAAATACATATAAATTTTACGAGTCCGCGAAAACTGACGGCGCATGATTCTGAGGCTCGATGTGCCCGGAATCAATTTCTGAAGTTTTGTTCGGGTATGTTTAGTTAACGTATGAGCGGGTTTTTATAAATTTTGAACTGGTGCTCAGAATTGAAAATTGATGGCACCGTTGAACTCACAGCGCTAGTATTCACTTAAGAAGACTTTCACCTTGACGGCATATGGTCGAGAATAAAAGATAGTTTTGGGGTTTTATGTGGGAATAAAAAAATAAAATAAGTGCATGTATTATTTTATTTTATTTGCTATAACCAACATGTGGAAGTTGGAGGTGGGGACCACCACACCTTAACCTCCCATGGGAGGTTATGGTGGTGGGGCCCAATCGAACCTAACCTCCTCCTAATATTTATTTTGGTGGGGACCACCCGAGGTTGAAACCTCTTGAACTCCCCATTAACTGGGGAGAAACCTCTTGAGCTCCCCACTTTATGGTGACAAATCCTCTCAATTAATTAATTGAGCACATAAATTAATTAATTTTAATCTTTTTGAATTATGTGAGAACGATTAAATAATAGGTAAGAATAATCTATTATATTAGGTTGCCATTTGTCTTTGTAGAGAACTTGGGAGAAGGATCCCGGCGAAGAACATCTTCCACCGACAAAGAACGCTCCAACTGACGAAGAACATCAACCTCGATCCCAACTTCAACTTCCTTTCTCGAAACCTCCTTGACGTAGGACAAATTAGTCTACAAATAATCGACGTCCTCATTTCTGTGAATTCATAAATGATCAAGAAACAAAGGTAGGGGTTCGAACTTTTATTTGTTTCTCGTTCCTCATTTTCTGTCATGGATTATAAATCGAAGCTGCATGCTATCACCCTAATGCGGAGGGTACGGGCCGAACAAACACGGTCTGAACCCTCCGCCTACTTTGTGGAGTTTGATTTTAAACAAAAAATAGGTCCTAGATGAGAGTTACTCTTCAACAATGGTTGTGGATCAAAGTCGATGTCCCGAGAAGTGTGCGACTTCTTCCGGAACAAGAATCGAGCCACAGGAACTCATCCAGTAACCCGTGGAATGTTCGCCAACGGATGGAGCGACAATCGTCATCACATGGATGGCGGTGGCGCAACCGTGCCGTTGGAGGAGTAACTCATGGCCAACGGATCCCGGCGGTGTAGTGGCGGCCAGCGCAGGCCCGGCCGCGAAGAAAACCGGTGGCCCGAGCTGCCGGTTTGCAGGAGAAGGCGTTGCGCAACAGCGTCGCGCGGTAGAGAAAAAGGGCTTCGCAGCCCCTTGTCGCGGCAGTGCAATGGCGGCTGGCGCAAGTCCAGCCGTGAGGAAGATTGGAGGCCTGAGCCTCTAGGTCTCCAGAGGAGGCACGATGCATTTGTGCCGCGTGGGAGTCGACTGGCCGCTTTGCCATCCGGGAGGAGCGGGACCCTCCGCTGGGTCCCGCATGATGCAGATCGGCACCACGTAGCACCGGTTTTTCTCCCACTCGAACAGCATAGCCTTCGGGATTCCCAGGGGGTGCAGCCTCCCCCCTGGATGCAGCTAGGGCGGACCCCATGGGCCGCCAGCAGCACGGTCCGCCAGCCAAGTGGGCCGGACCCAGTGCGGGCCGGACACCAACATGCGTCGGGCCACCCTCACGGGTCGGGCCGCCCCCACGGTCCAGATCAGACCCACAGTCCGGGTCAGACCCACAGAGCGGGTCGGACCCACGAACCGGGTTGGACCCCAGTCCGGACCCAGGTCAGGCCGATTCGGTCCAACTGGGTCGGACAAGACCCGGACCAGTTTGACCAGTTTCCACTCTTTTTCCCGTAACTTGAACTATGGGCATCCGATTGACGAACCATATGTGGAGACCAAAACCTTGGAAGGAGAAGGTTATTTTGGTATACCCCACTCGAGGTTTGGACACAGTTGGGGTATGGCCGGGTTGGATCGAACGTAAATCCAACCGGGCCCTTGGAACTGAAATGCAAATAACTCTCAGACCGGGCGTCTGATTGACGCACTGTCTGTCACCATGAGTTTATTATGGAGAGACAGATCTTTTGGATACATCAACTTGGGACTTCGTGGAATTTGATGTATAGACAATTGGATTGGGGAGCGGACCCTCCCGGAATCAAGCATGCTTTGTGCGGGACCCAATGGCTGGTTGTGCTTTGACGACTGTTCATGGATCCTATGTGGGTTCGACAGCACTAAGGACTATTCCTGGATCCTGTGTGGGTTCGACATCTCTGACTACTATTCCTGGATCTTGTGTGGGTCCGACAGTACAGACGACTGTTCCTGGATCTTATGTGGGTTCGATAACTTCGACGACTGTTCCTGGATCCTGTGTGGGTTCGACAGCTCTGTTTACTGTTCCTGGATCCTATGTGGGTTTGACAATTCTGATTTCTGTTCCAGGATCCTCTATGGGTTCGATAGAATAGATGATTCAGTGGCTACATATGATCATATCTATCTCTCTACATAAGTTGTATACCTGTGTGAGCTGAGTTAGTAACTTTGTGTTTTCCTCATGATTGAGATGGATTACTTGATAACTTAGGTATATGTATGGGCATATAACTAAGTGGGGTTAACTATTGTTTTCATACCTTTTGGTTTATCCTTGTGAGATTTTGTGAGACCTTGAGGGTATTGGGGTCCCTACTGAGTATCGTTATACTCGCCCCTACATGGGCTATGACCGCACCTCGTTGTGTTGGATGCAGACAACGGACAAAACTGACCGAGGCTGAGTGTATGAGGACTGGACGGTACCTGGAGGTGGACCTTACGATGAGTCGGTACCCGGAGGAGACTGAAGGACGTGGAGTGCTAAGGAGGCTATTTGTACCTACCCTTCAAGTAGGATCCATGGTGGACGATCCAAGAGCTGCTTTTCACCTTTCAGCTATTTTTTCCTTTTCAGTTGTACTTGTACTTTGAAATTGGGCTTGTATTTCTGGGCCCCTTTACTTTTCAGCACTCTCTTGTTATACAGTTTTACTTAGTGTTTTGTATCCAGCTTTGTGCTATGTTGTGTTTGTTTACAGTTATAAAGTAAATTCCTTCCCAGTTTAGGGATTTACGCCTTTGGTGCTAGTCGTCATCCCCTGGCCTATGAAAGGCTGGCTTGGGGTAGTCACGTCATGGGCCCTAGGGGATGGGTCGTGAAAAATTGGTATCCGAGGAGTCGGTTCTATTGAAGAACTTAGGACTCTGATCTTTTATATGAAGCAATAATGTTAAGGGTACTGAGTGTGGTTTTCAGTTTAGGGAGTCCAGTGTTAGTGCGGCGACCGACGTATCCATACAACAGGACCCTGAATTCTGATTTCTGACTCAGTGCACAAAAACACTAATTGTCTGTGTGTTTCAAGAGTTTTCTTAGTGATCTCTTTGAGTCAGCTCACCAGGTATAACTTATTGATCGTGGCGCACCTATTTATTTTTAGGATGGCCCTACGTAGACAGCTAGCCAAGGTTCCAGGCTTTGTACGAGATGGCAGCCCACCGAGCGACGAGGCCTCGGTGTAGGGCCCTATTACAGTGGAGGCTCTAGTGGTACTATTTTCGACGCTTTCTCCGGGGCGCGCGCATCTGTCCGTGGAGGACGCGCAACTGTTTTCCCGCATTCCCGCTTTCCAAAGGCGGGCGAAATTCGCTCCTTGTTTAGGGACGTTTTCTCCTTGATCGAAACGGGATGATGGGATGTCGGTTCTTCCTTCTATGGATTCCTCCTCAGAACTTGTCACCTAGTCCGAGTCTCCCTCATAGATTTAATACGTTGTTCGTGAATCTCATTCCCGGTTCCATCTCTTCATGGACACCGGTTAATTACACTACTTCCGTCAAGACTTTCCATAGGGTCTTGACATGGTAGCGACCTTCGGTCGGAGTAGACAGCAACATCAGGCATGTCAGGGCATCTCTGGGTGCATGGACATTGGGGAACCTGTATTCTTCCTCATGAGAGATGGGCTTGAACCTCAGGAAGGCTTCCTACATACCACGCCTTGACATGGATCAAAGACCTCGTAGTTCAAAGGGTTTCATCGGTGAACTGACGTGAAAGTAGACCCGTGGGTCCACTAGTGGTGGGCTTGAACCTTGGGAAGGTTTCCTACGTACCATGCCTTGACATGGATCAAAGTCCTCGTAGTTCAAAGGATTGATGGAATACAGTTTAACGTCATGCGGGATGATAGTGAACCCTGACGTGAATAAACGACAGGCGGTGGGTGTCGGCGAACCGACGTAAATGAGGGACCTTGGTCTGATGGGAGATGGTCTTGAACCACTGGGAGGATTCCTACATTCCATGCCTTGACACGGATCAAAGTCCTCGTAGTTCGGGTTGTGGAATACAGTTTAACGTCATGCGGGATGGGGGTGAACCGATGTGAATGAGGTCAGAACGACCAGATGGTGGGTTTGAACCTTGTAGAGGGTTCCTACGTACCATGCCTTGACATGGATCAAAGACCTCATAGTTCGGGTTAGTCACAACGGCTTGCCGTCGGACTAGAATGCAGTTTAAAGTCATGCTGGACGAAGGTAGAACTCGACGTGAATTGGATGATGGGTGGGCTTGAACCTCAGGAAGGCTTCCTACGTACCACGCCTTGACATGGATCAAAGACCTCGTAGTTCAAATGGGTGTGCAGTTTAATGTCATACGGGACAAGGGGGGCATACAGTTTAACGTCATGCTAGACGAGGGCGAAACTCGACATGAATGAATGACCAAGAAATGTGGCTTTAACCTCATGTAGGCTTCCTACGTACCATGCCTTGACATGTATCAAAGTCCTCGTAGTTCGCTATGGGTGGGGGTCAGGGTCGGTGATCACTCTAAGCCCACGTGAGTCATGCTCGGTGTGAGAAACAAGAGGTTGCAAGGACCTGACGATCACGTCGCGAAGGATGCGTCTGTGAGAAGCGAAGAGGGGCTTACATGTTAGGTGGCCCATGGTGCTGGGACTTACTCCAGGATGGAGGCCCAAAGAAAAGGATGATGATAGTTTCAGGCTTGAGCCTTGAAGAGGCTTCCTACGTATCCCCATGGAAGGGAATCAAAGTCCACGTAGTTCTTCTGATGACGACATATCGTCGATTGGGGGTTTCAACGGCTTACCACTGGATTGGGTCATAACGGCTTACCGCTGGATAAGGATGTGAACGGCTTACCACTAAATGGGGTCACAACGGCTTACCGATGGATTGGGTCACAACGGCTTACCGCTGGAAAAGAATGTGAACGGCTTACCGCTAAATGGGGTCACAACGGCTTACCGATGGATTGGGTCACAACGGCTTACCGCTGGAAAAGGATTTCAATGGCTTACCGCTGCATAGGATCACAACAGTGGATGGGGCTTACGCGAGGAAGCTGCCCGGGTGCCGCTATGGAGCGGCAACGGTGAATGGGGCTTATGCAAGGGGCTGCCCGGATGCTGCTAAGGAGCGGCAACGGTGGATGGGGCTTATGCAAGGAGCTGCCCGGGTGCCGCTATAGAGCGGAAATGGCGAATGGGGATTACGCAAGGAGCTGCCCGGGTGCCGCTATGGAGCGGCACTGGTGAATGGGGCTTACGCAAGAAGTTTCCCGTAATGTCTTCCTCATGTCAGGCCATGAGGGCATCCCAACTCACTGGTGAGTTGAGGCCTTCACTTATGCACTGGTGCGCAAGAGGGATAATGCCAAGGGGCATTGGAATCATGCCACTGTAATCATGGCATTAGGTGTCTTATGCTTGGAGCATAAGGCATCTCTTGTTTAGTGCAAGAGGCATCCTATGATTGGAACATAGGGACTACTACAGTTTAGAGTCATGTAGAAAGGACTGTTGGCATCTCATGCTTGGAGCATAAGGCATCTCTTTATTGGAGCAAGGGGCATCCTATCATTTGTTAGATAGGGAGAATACTACAGTTTAGAGTCATGTAGGTAGGACTATTGGCGTCTCATGCTTGGAGCATAAGGAATCTCTTGTATAGGGCAAGAGGCATCCTATGTTTGGAACATAAGGATTACTACAGTTTAGAGTTTTATAGAAAGGACTATTGGCATCTCATGCTAGGAGCATAAGGCATCTCTCATATAGGGCAAGAGGCATCCTATCATTTGTTAGATAGGGAGTGCTACAGTTTATAGTCATGTAGATAGGACTATTGGCATCTCAGGCTTGGAGCATGAGGCATCTCTCGTATAGGGCGAGAGGCATCCTATCGTTTGTTAGATAGGGAGTACTACAGTTTATAGTCTTGTAGATAGGACTATTAGGCAGAAGGTGCCTAGAAATGGTTGGTTTTGGGACTTACGCAAGGGCGGCCCTTTCTGGTTCAACCTGGCATAGGAGCCAAGTGATTGGGTTTGGAGGAGTTGCATGAGGAATGGTTCGACTCAAGGTACTCGGGGAATTGATGATGAGAACCTCAACTCACGACATAGGAAACAAACCAAGAGGAATACGTCAACTCAAGGTGTGTGGAGGAGTGTATCAAATCATGGTATTCCATAGGTTGAAGGTGGGAGCGCATAAGGGTGCAATGGAAAGTCCCGGCATCCCGACCCGAAAAGTTCACGGTGCGACTCTCCATTTTTCATGGGGGTCTGTGATGGTAGCGAAGGGACCGGCCCGGAGGGCCGAGACCGCAGCCCGGCACTGACCCCGAGCGGAGGTGCGGGGGCGCAGCCCCCGCGGTATGGACCGGTGGGCGCGAAGGTAGGATCCTCGCAAAGGATAGGTCTTCGCGAATCATGGCCTCGCGGAGCAAAGGGGTCTCGCGGAGCAAAGGGGTCTCGCGGAGCTTGGTCTCGCGGAGCAGCATCACGGAGCATGGGCTCGCGGAGCATGGAATCACGGAGTATGGTCTCACGGAGCAGTATCGCAGAGCATTGGCTCGTGGAGCAGGGCCTCACGGATCCTCGGCTCACGGAGCAGCAACGCGAAGGAAGCTGCTCGCGGAGCATGGCATCGCGGAGCCGCAATGCGGAGCTCCGCTCGGTTGCCCAAGGGGCGAAGTGGCTGTGGCCATCCTTCCGGAAATGGGGGGTGAGCTGGGTATTTATAGGCAAGGGGCGCCGCGAAGCAGAACTCCCGCTCTGCCTCAGGAGCTTCGCGACGCACTCACGAACGTAAAATTCATTCGCGGAGAGGTACCGCCTCCGGAGCTTCGCGGCGGGCTCGCGAACGTCAAATTCGTTCGCGGAGAGTTACCACCTCTGGAGCTTCGCGGGACCATGATGCTCGGGTGCTTCACATCGGTGCTTCGCATCTGTGCTTCGCATCAGTGCTTCGTGAGGGGTCTTCGTGGCGCATCGCGAACATAAAACGGGTTCGCGGAGCCTCTCGCCTCATTACTTCGTGGTGGCGCTCAGCGATCACGGAGGGGGCTTCGCGAATGGGCTTCGCGAACCAGATTTCCATCCCAACTTCAAATGTCCATAACTTCTATTCTGTAGCTCCGTTCGGGCCCTGCGACCTACCAAATCGAAGCTTAAGAAAAGTTCTACGATCTTGGATCGTGTATGGAAGCATTTGAAAAATTTTAGGAATGCGTTTTCCGGGGTCTATAGGTACCACTACCTGTTGGGCCACCGATACCACTAGCCCCAGTAGTAGAGAGTGCACGCCGCCTGAGTACGTTGCATGAGTTCTAGTGCCAGAGGCCGCCCAGGTACAGGGGTGAGATGGACCCACAGGTGGCTGAGGGTTGGCTGGAGGCTGTGGTGAGAGTCTTCAAACTGGTAGGGACACCAGCAGACCTTATGGGGGTCCTTGTCACGAGTCTCCTTCAGGCAGCAGTAGGCAGATGGTGGAGCCTGATGCTCCAGGTGCATGATGAGGTGACACTACTCTGGGCAGACTTCAAGATCCTATTTTGAGCAGAGTTTTTCCCATCCACCCTACGTGTTGTGCGGATATAGGAGCTACTTCATCTACAGAAGGGTAGCATGATGGTATCACAGTACTCAGTGAGGTTCACCGACCTCTCACGCTACTCCACAGATATGGTATGGGACCCATTTTTCAAGGCCCGGACCTTCGAGCAGGGGCTCAGGCGAGAGATCAGGGCTTAGATGATCTCCTTTAGCATCCTGAAATAGGCAGGGGTGTTGGAGCGAGCCCTCTTAGTGTATATTTTCCTTGCTGAGCAGTCACCAGCAGCGAGACCTACCACTGGGCATCACCTAGAGGAGTCTTCTGCAGCTGGCAGCAGACAGATGTCACAAAGGTCTAAGAGGACCAGACTATCTGGTGGACGACCTCAGGACACAGGTTTGGTTGTTTGAGGCACAAGATACAGAGCCAATCATTCGAGGAATAGGCAGTGTTTCACATGCGGTGGGCAGGGTCACATGGCTCGTGACTGTCTGACCTATCGTTCGGATGACCAGCAGACAGTTGAGGGACCTCCCAGGTAGAGGTAGATGTTCGATCGAGGCGATCTGATGGGCGCAGGTGGACGTGGCAGAGGATTTGGTCGTGCAGCTGGCAGTGTATGATGTTATGAGGTGTTACGACCACCACCAGGAGGTCCACCCCGACCACAGAGAGTAGGTGGAAAGGTGAGAGCTCATCTTCAGGAAACTGAGGCTTACGATCATGGTGCTCTGGAGATGATTCGAGGAATGATCTGTGTCTACTCAACCATAGCTGCAGTTATTATAGACATAGGTGTCGGTCACTCTTTCATTGCCACTACCCTCGTTCGGAGCTCATAGATTCTGACAGAGCCATTGGCTCGATCCTTACAGCCAGAGATTTCTACGGGAGCGGATTCGACGATTACACACTGGTGTCGGTAGTGTGAGCTTACTCTAGGAGGTGAGAGCTTCGGATGGGATCTCCAAGTAGCAGTGTCAAGGCCTTACAACATCATCTTGGATATGGACTGGTTATCTACAGTCCATGCTCATATCGACTGTATTAGGTGAAATTTGTGGTGTGTCCACACGGATGGTACCAGGTTCACCTTCACTGATGAGAAGGGAGCCTTTGTAGTGCAAGACGGACTTACTCGGAGGAGGGTTCAGCTGATCACTCATAAATTGGCCTACATTACCCTTAGATAAATTGATGTGGAGAGTCTGAGCTATCCTATAGTGGTGGACCAATACACAGATGTTTTCTCGGATGATGTTCCAGGTTTACCACCTCGTGGAGAGATGGACTTTTATATTGACCTGCACCCCAGGACGACACCAATATCTACACCAGTATATCAGATGGCTCCCACTGTGCTTCGTGAGCTGTAGGTACAGCTAGAGGACTTGTAGGGAAAGGGATTCATCCGATCCAGTGTTTCTCCCTGGGCAGCCCTGATTTTATTCGCCAAGAAGGCGAATGGAAGTTTGAGGCTTTGTGTCGACTATCGTCTCCTGAACTAGGTGGCCATGAATAACAAGTACCCACTCCCGAGGATTGAAAACCTATTGGTATGGCCACTACGAGTTCTTGGTTGTGCCTTTTAGCATAACCAACACTCCAGAAGTGTTCATGGGACTCATGAATAGGATTTTACAGCCATACCTCAATCGCTTTGTCGTAGTCTTCATCGATGACATTCTGATCTACTCGATTACTGAGGAAGAGTATGCCTACCATTTTTAGGTAGTACTGGACACACTCCGAGAGAACCAGCTTTATGGTAAGCTCTCGAAGTTCTAGTTTTAGATCTGAGAGGTTCACTTCTTGGGACACATCATCTTGGAGGCTGGAGTTGCAGTGGATCCGGCAAAGATTGAGGCGGTACTTTCTTGGGAGCCACCCAGGAGTGTGACGGAGGTATGAAGTTTTCTGGGTTTGGATGGTTACTACTAGAGGTTCATTCCAGACTTCTCCAGAGTTGAAGCACCACTATCATCCTTGATGAAGAAGGGGTAACCCTTCGTGTGGTTGGAGAGATTCCAGTAGAGCTTTCAGGAGATGAGGCAGAGGCTGACTAGTGCCCCCATCTTGAGGCTTCTAGAGGAGGGCATAGGTTACGTAGTCTACTGCGACACATCAGGGACCAGACTCAGGTATGTCTTGATGCAGGAGATAGAAGTGATCGCTTATGTTTATCATCAGCTGAGACAACATGAGCAGAACTAAGCCACCCATGACCTGGAGTTAGCAGTAGTGGTCTTCTCCTTGAAGATGTGTTGGCACTATCTGATGGGCGAGCGTTTCACAGTCTACTCTGATCACAAGAGTCTCAGGTATATCTTCTATTAGAAGGACCTGAACATGAGATAGTGATGTTGGCTTGAGTTCTTCCAGGACTATGACTTCGAGATAGTATATACTCCTAGTAAGGGGAACGTTGTTGCAGATGCACTCAGTAGAAGATGTGGTATACAGTTTTAAGGCGATGCGACAGAGCAGCTGAATGCCTTAGAGATATCCTTTGTAGATAGAGATGGAGTAGACTTCCTTCAGTCTCTTACAGTCACTCCTCCACTTCTCCAGTGATTCAGGGAGGCACAGCGTGGAGACATTGATTGTGATACACGACGCACTCAGATGTCCACAGGGCAGGCTCCTGACGGATTTTCTGAAGGTGGGGAGCACGTCATCCTTTTCATAGGACATACCTTAGTACCAGTGGCACTTCAGGAGGAAGTTTTGAGGGAGTTCCATACTTACCCTCTAGCGGTACATCCAGGAGCCGAAAATATGTATCAGGACCTCAGACGACAGCACTAGTGGCCAGGTATGAAGAAAGCAGTAGCCGAATATGTCTCTTGATGCCTCACTTGTCAGCAAGTGAAAGCGGAGCATCAGGTACCAACAGGCTTGGTTCATACTTTAGAGGTCCCAGAGTGGAAGTGGTATGGGATATCCATGGACTTCGTGATAGGACTTCCATGTACATCCAGAGGTCACGACTCAATTTGGGTGACTGTTGACCGACTCACCAAGTCGGACCACTTCTTACTGATCAGAGAGCAGGTTTCAGTAGAGAGCTTGGGACGCCTCTATGTGCAGGAGATTATGAGGCTACATGGAGTACCTTATTCTATTTCTCTAATCATGATGCATGATTTAATTCCTCGCTATGGAAGGGGTTGCATGAGTCTTTCAGGATGCAGCTTCGTCTGAGCATCGCCTTCCATCCTCAGACGGATGGCTAGACTGAGTGAACCATTCAGACCCTCAAGGATAGCTCTGTTCTAGTGTCCTCGACTTCGGTCGCAGCTGGGATGATCACTTACCTTTAGTGGAGTTTGCATACAACAATAGCTATCACTCCACCATTGGGATGGAACCTTTTGAGGCCTTGTATGGTCGACCTTGCAGATCTCCACTATGCTAGACAGACCCAGGGGAGTCAGCACTAGTGGGACCAGAGATAGTACGAGCTACCACGGAGAAGGTTCAGATCATCTAGGAGCAGATGAAGACTACACAGAGTAGACAAAAGTTATATGTAGACAATAGATGGAGACCTCTAGAGTTCGAGGATGGCAACCACGTCTTTCTACGGGTCTCACCTCAATGAGGTTTACAGATATTTGTCTAAGGCAGCAAGTTATCTCTACGTTTCATCGGACCTTTTCAGGTCCTTAGCAGAGTTGGTGAGGTGGCATACCACTTAACTCTTCCACCTCAGTTTCACCGGGTGCATGACGTCTTCCGCGTATCCCAGCCGAGGAGATACATGAATGACCCTTCTCACATCATTGACCATGGGGAGATGGACTGTAAGAACCCGGATCATCTTTTCAGGTACGTTTTTCCTTTTTATAGAGTTTTTGAGAAAAATGAATTTTCTATAAATTTTCGAAGCACATGTCGTGTACTTTCGGAGTACACGCCGTGTACTTTTTCCCCGCTCGAAGCCGTGTGCTGGCCGTGCCGGGCCACACACACGGTGTGTAAGGCTGAGGTGGAGGCCGGATAATTCGGAGTACGGAAAATTGAAGTACACGCAGTGTACTCAATAAGTACACGCCGTGTACTTTATTTTTTTTCATTAAATGGACTGGGGTTGCACCTAACCCCCAAAATCATCTTCTTCTCCAGATTTCGTCCACCTGGGAGCGACCGTACGGCCGAATCTTCTCTGAGCTCCCGCCTCGTCGTCCGTTCTCCGATTTGAGAACGGTCAATTGCGTTGGAATCGCAGCGGTGAGTTCTTCCTTCTGCTTTAGCCTTGTTTCTTGATTCCTCCTTGTTTCCAAGTTATCATGGGATGAATGTTTTATACATTTTCCCAGATCTACGTTGTTCTAAGAGGAATTTGTCGTCGTGGTTCACATATATCGATCTCCTACGATCGAGGTAGGTGGTTTGTGCCTTTCCTTAGAAAGTTGATGAATATTATGTTCAAATTCCACCAATACCCTTGAACGGGGTATTGCATGTTTCTTGTTTTTCCCCTTTTGTTTTTCTACTTTTTCTTGTTTTCTTTATTAGAGGTTATTGATTGTGAGAAGAGTAATTTATTTTATGCTCAGGTTTCCTTTCCATGCTTGTTTTGCCTGTTGGGCGTTTTTCCAGTTGCCATGCCTAGTTGTAGGATAGTGGAACTGTTGTTTTATTATTGCTGTTGAGCCGTAGAATTATAGCCAAGTAGTTCTTGAGGTTTACTTGGAAGATACACGTGTGCTGAGCATGTTTAGTTTCACTCAGAACTGTGAGAACCTAGAGTAGTAGACCAAATGGAGAATTGACGGAAGGGCATCTCCAGAGTGTCTTTTAATTACGATGCGAGACTACAGGGGGAATTGACGTTGAGTGCTTCCTCGGAGATTCTGTAGTTCCACGACGTGGGCCAAAGGGGGAATTGACGTTGAGTGCTTCCCTAGAGAGCCTTTAGCACGATACGAGACTATAGGGGGAATTGATGGTGAGTGAATCCCTAGAGAGTCTGCTTAATTACGTAGCTGAACTAGAGGGGTGAAACTTTGTGTGCCTCCCAGAGGGTTGATATTACTTGTGGGTTGAACCATAGGGGTTAGGCTATGAGAGATACCCAGAGGGTTACCTGTTTCTTCTTTTGTTGATGGCTTCTTACTTGTGTACTTATTTGTTAGAACTGTGGATTGTAGCTGCTTGTGCTTTCCTGTTTACTGCTTCTTGTTATATTACTTCCATGTATTCATTGATTGTTAGGCATAGATATTTGGGCGATTTCCTATTGGGATTGTATCTCACACCCTGTTTGGGCCATGATTTTGGGCCCAAGAAGACTATGTTGCTGCAGGTATAGATAAGGGCAATCACCCTTTTACCTCAGGTTCTTGATCGCGCTGGAGCTGTATAGCATGGGACCGAGCCATGACTCGCGATGCTGAGGAGTTTATTTTGTTTTCCATTGCACTTTTTTTTAGTTTTATTCCATCACGTTGATGTGTTTGCAGTTTTCCATAGATACTTGTACCTGCTGCATTATTATCATCATTGTTATATATCTAAATTGCTTCTGCTGTTTGGTTTATGTTGTTATGCATGTTGTTACTGCTTCCACTATTGACTGTTGCTTTTTCCGCTGTATACCTTACCGAATGAAGGCATATTTTCCCCACCGACTCACCAAGGCCCTCACTGCTAGTCGGCAGCCTCTGGCGTTCGGGGAAACGCGCTTGATGTCATGTGGCGAACCGGGTACGGGGCACCAGCGGAGGGGCTCCAGACTCAGGTCGTTACAAAGTGGTATTAGAGGAGTTATTTTCTCTTGATTTACTGTTTGGAGACTTTAGCCAGGGATAGGATGGATTTGGTACTTGGCATTAAGTTGTGCTTAGGAGTAGATAACCCGTGTATAGGGAAAATCCATACTACCTCGTTAATTGCAGTTGCTGATTTTGATATTTTATAGTTGATCTGATTTCACCGAGAGTGATTCACATGGCTTCTGTTATTACTGTTTTGATATTGCGGTTCTATTTCTGTCGCAACCCAATGAGATGAGGGTATGCCATTCATGCATCATATAGACACTTGTAGGAATCACATTCCATGCATTCTTGCCATGCCATCTAGGGTGCATTAGCGATTTCATGCTGTTGTGATAGACTGTGTGTATATTATGCATGATGTTGTGATAGTTGCTTGATAGATTCTCTGTTTTTATGTTAGAAAATTGTTGTTTTGTTCTTTGTTTAAAGTGAACGCCAAATTTTGGTTCTTGAGGTGTTATGGGCCCTCACGGATCGGAATTTGGCACTTTTTCACCTTGTTTTTAGTGTTTCTGGAATTCTGTGCAGTTTCTGAGATACTGCCTAGAAAAACCCAGAATACGTGGCGTGTACTTTTTGGGAACACGTCGTGTAGTTTTCAGGCCATGTCACTGACCGTGTGAGCAGAACACGGTGTCGTGGAAGTAACTTCGAAAACACACCGTGTACGGTAGCTACACACCGTGTAATCCCGGAGCTGTGTACCCGGCCATGTCACTAACAACACGGGTCGGGGAAGTAGGGGTAGAACACGTCGTGTCCATAGGGAACACACCGTGTAGTCCTGTCCAGGTACCCGACTGTGTCACGAAAAACACGGGTTGGCGTTACCTTCCTTTCCACATGTCATGTTTGTTCGGAACACGCCGTGTAGTCTTGTCCAGGTACCCAGCCGTGTCATGAACAACACGGGCCGACATTACCTTCCTTTCCACACGCCATGTTTGTTTGGAACACACCGTGTAGTCGTGCCCAGGTACCCAGTCGTGTCACGAACAACACGGGACGGTTTCGCCTTCACCTATATACGCCGTGTTTTCTCATAGCACGTCGTGTAAGGTTCAGCCGTGTAGACGGCTGTGTACTCAACAACACAGACCGTCGAAGCCTTGTCTAGTGCACGCCGTGTTTTTTTCGAACATGTCGTGTAGTCTCGGGTTAAGTCGGACCGTGTGGGTTAGCCATGTAAGGAACTCGGGCATGGGAATAGTTAAAATTATACGCCGTGTGTTGGGGTCAACACACCATGTAGTTTGAAGTGTACACAACTTGTAGGGCAGGAGTACACGCCCATGTTAGTGGCTTAAAAAGACATGTCGTGTAGTTTTTATACATGTCATGTAGTCGTGTTTTGAAATATTTTATGTTTTTATTCCCCTGTTCCCGTTTTGTACCCTTGTGATCTATGTCCTTGTTTTCCTGATCTAAGGTGTGCTTTTGATCTTTCAGACCTATGCCTCTGAGACATCCTCTGGTCGTACGTCTGTCGTCAGGCAGTGATCAGACGCCAGATATGGCTGATCAGGGACTTCCTGTCGATCCCCCAGCCGAGCCAGCCTTGGCACCGGCTGTTGTACCAGTTGTGGGCACTGATGCGCAGTTCAGGGAAGGTTTCATGAGGATGATGCAGGCCTTCCAGGGAGCACCGCCTCCTACCTTGTCTATGGAAGACTTGACGCGGGTCCTTCAGAAGCAGCATCCTCCCACGTTCTTGGGGGAGGGAGGACCTCAGGCTGTAGAGTCATGGCTGGAATCCATGCTGACTATATTTGAGCATCTGGAGACACCTCCAGAGAGGTGGGTCAAGCTCTCCACCTACATGCTCCGAGACTCCGCCAATAGGTGGTGGGACGTGGTCTCACTGGCGGGTCAACAGCAGGCTATGACTCGGGAGGAGTTCCAGCGCGTGTTCTACGACTACTTCTACCCGGAGACCCTAAGGGCCGATTGAGCCCAGGAGTTCATGAGCTTAGAGCAGGGTACTCTATCTATCATGGAGTATTCCTCTCGTTTCACCGAGCTGCAGTGTTTTACACCCCTTTTGGGATGGGAGTGGGGTGTTATTGGTGAGAAAGTTTGAGGATGGACTCAGGCGGGAGATCCGCTTGTAGGTGAACATCTTCCAGCCAACTTCCATTATTTCCATCGTCAACCAGGCACTGATTACGAAGCACAATCTGAGAGACTCTAGAGCTGCGAGTCAGGGAGGTTCTGCTTCCATAGCTAGCTTTCTTCCAGATGACAGCAAGAAGCACCGTAGGGAGACTACACACGGTGATTCGAGGAAGCGAGACGCATCATCAGGCAGCCAGGTGATGTGCTACCAGTGTGGCCGGACAGGGCACACGAGGCCGTAGTGCCAGAGAGACCCCGTGGAGTGCCGGTCTTGCGGCAAGATGGGTCACCTTCAGCGTTTCTATCAGGTTTTCTCACCAGCAGCTGGTGACCGGGGTTCTTCCATGACTCCTCATTCAGGAGCAGCCCCACCAGTTTCTCACCAGTCGGGAAACTGGAGTTCTTCTGGCCATTCGGGCCGAGGTGGAGGTTGAGGTCGTGGCAGTTAGCCACCAGTTCCTCAGCACCAGCAGGGGGTTCAGCTCAGAGTGGTCATCCAGGGGCATAGGGCCACAACACGGGCCAGTCTTTCGCTGTAGAGCAGACTTATCATGAGTAGGATCCTAGCCCTTCTACTGTACGAGGACATCTAATGTAATCCAGTGTAGAGAGTTCCCTTTAGAGGTGGCAGGGTATCACTTCTTATGAGATCTCTATGTCCTAGATATGACAGGCTATGATGTCATTCTCGGCATGGACTGGTTGATTCCCTTCCAGGCAGTCATTGACTGTTATCGCCACAGAGTCAGTTTCATCTCACCAGAGGGTGAATCATTTATCTATAGAAGCGAATGGTATGTTCAGGCGAGTCGGGAAGGACCCGAGCATCTTGGGCTAGGAGGGTGACAGCCCAGATTTCTAGTCTTTATCTGGATGATCAGGGGACTCCACAGTTGCACTTTCCTCCAATGGTGGATCGCTTCAGTGATGTATTTCCAGAGGACTTTTCGGGTTTGCCTCCAGAGCGTGAGTTAGACTTCTCTATTTAGCTCATGCCAGGAGCGGCACCGGTGTCCATTCCTCCCTATAGGATGGCCACACCTTAGTTGTTGGAGCTCAAGAATCAGTTGGAGGAGCTACAGGCTAAGGGTTTCATCCAACCCAGTACTTCTCCTTGGGTTTCGCCTGTTCTGTTTGCGAAGAAGGAAGACGGTACCCTTCAGCTTTGTGTGGATTATCAGAAGCTGAACCAGTTGACAGTCAAGAACCGATGTCCCTTGCAGCGGATTTATGACCTTTTTGACCAGCTTCGAGGAGACCGGGTGTTCTCGAAGATCGACTTGAGGTCCAGTTATCATCAGTTGCGCATTAGACCATCAGATATACCTCTGATAGCCTTCAGGATCAGGTACGGGCTTTATGAGTATACAGTCATCCCTTTCGGACTCACGAACTCACCTGTAGTTTTCATGGCACTGATGAACCGAGTGTTCCATCCTTACTTGGATTCCTTCATCGTGCTCTTCATGGATGATATCTTGGTGTACTCTCACACTCGACACGACCATTCCACCCATCTTGAGATCGTTCTGAGTACACTGAGAGAGCATCGGATTTATGCTAAACTCTCAAAGTGCCACTTCTGGATGGATCAGATTCACTTCTTGGGTCACATCATCTCAGAGGCAGGAGTATCTGTGGACCCAGAGAAAGTGAGAGATGTAGTTTCTTGGGAGTAGCCGAAGAACATCTTTGAGGTACGGAGTTTCCTAGGGATAGCTGGATACTACGAACGCTTCATTCGGGACTTTTCTCATCAAGCAACACCCTTGACAGGTCTGACCAAGAAGGGGGAGAAGTTATTATGGTAATATTCTTGTGAGTCAGCATTTCAGGAGCTGAAAGGGAGGTTGATGTCAGCACCGATATTAGTCTTGCCAGAGCCAGGAAAGAGCTACACTGTTTATTGTGATGCTTCTGGTGTCGGGCTAGGAGTAGTGCTTATGCAGGGAGAGGGAGTCATTACATACGGGTCTCGGCAGTTGAGGCCACATGAGAGGAACTACCCTACGCACGATCTAGAGTTGGCAACTGTTGTTAATTCCTTGCGTTGTTGGAGACACTATCTTCTGGGATAGAAATTTTTGGTCTTCACTAACCACAAGAGTCTCAAGTATATCTTCACTTATCATGATCTGAATCTGAGGCAGCGCAGGTGGGTTGATTATCTACAGTCTTTTGACTTCGAGCTTTCCTATACGCCAGGAAAGGGCAACACCGTGGTAGATGTGTTGAGCAGGAGAACTCAGATTCAGGCAGTTCAGGAGGCCAGTAGTGAGTGGCAGTTGATGGATATGTACTCTGAGATGCATCTGGAGGTGCACGACAGACGGGGATAGACTTTTCTATCTTCTGTAGTTGTTACCTCCATGCTACTTGATCGGGTATGAATGAGGAGGCTATCAAAATCATAAGGCTTAGTCCTGCGGGAGAGTGTGTCAGGAGAGGACCCTCTTCCTGGATGGACAGTGGGTGAGGATGAGATCTTCCATTTCCAAGGACACATATGGGTGCCAGTAGACATACGCGATGAGCTGATGCGGTATTTTCATTCCTCTATTTGGGAAGTTCATCCTGGCGTCACCAAGATGTATTGGGACCTTCATCACCAGTACTGGTGGCTGGTTATGAAAAAGGATGTTGTTGGTTTTGTCATGAGATGTTCTACTTGTCAGCAGGTGAAAGCAGAGCATCAGTGACCAGCGAGGCTTTTACAGCAGTTACCCATTCTGGAGTAGAAGTGTAATGATGTTGCGATGGACTTTGTGACCGGGTTGCCGAGATCACCTCGGGGAAACGATACTATTTGGGTTGTCATTGAAAGTCTTACGAAGGTTTCTCGCTTCTTGTCGATCAAGGATACCTTCAGTTTTGATGATCTGGGAAGACTTTACATCAGGGAGATTGTGTGTCTTCATGGAGTTACACACTCCATTGTTTTAGATAGGGATGTGTGCTTTACCTCTCGGTTCTGGCAGGGACTTCAGAAGGCCTTGGGTACACAGGTACTTTTGAGTAAAGCATACCATCCCCAGACTGATGGCCAGTCTGAGTGCACGATCTAGGTGCTTGAGGATATGCTCTGGGATTGCATCCTTGACTTTGGAAGTTCTTGGGAGAAGCATATCCTTCTGGTGGAGTTCGCCTACAACAATAGTTTCCAAGTGACCATTCAGATGTCACCATACGAGTCTTTGTACGGTAGTCCATGCCGATCACCCTTATGCTGGCTAGAGGCAGGAGAGGCAGCTTTGCTAGGACCACGTCTTGTTCAGGAGACTTCAGAACAGATAGAGCTGATTCAGAAGAGGATGGCTACAGCACGGTCTCGGTAGAAGTCTTATGCTGATCAGCGGAGATGACCTCTGGAGTTCGAGGTCGGAGATCAGGTTTTCCTACTTGTCGCACCGAGGTTGGGACAAAAGAGGATTCGGAGATAGGGTAAGCTTTCTCCGCGGTATTTCGGGCCGTTTGAGGTCTTGGAGAGAGTTGGTCCGGTCTCCTATCAGTTGCAGCTACCTCAGCGGTATCGGGCCATGCACGACGTCTTCCACGTCTCTCAGCTCTGACGTTACTTTTCGGACCCATCTCATGTCTTTCAGCCTGAGGAAGTTGAGCTTGAAGCGGATGCATCATTCAAGGAGTATCCTATCCGGATTGTCGATCGTAGTATGAAGGTTCTCCGCGGGTGGTCTGTTCCTCTGGTACGAGTACTATGGAAGCACGGGCGAGTACAGGACGAGACTTGGGAGAGGGAGACCGATGTAGGATCGCAGTGGCCGGAGCTGTTCGGTGTTTCTCCTTCTCCACCTCATTAGGGAAATTCAGGGATGAATTTCTTTAAGGTGGGAAGTTTGTAAGAACCCGGATCGTCTTTTTAGGTACGTTTTTCATTTTTCTATAGTTTTTGATAAAAATGAATTTTCTGGAAATTTTTGAAGTACACGCCGTGTACTTTCTGAGTACACGTCGTGTACTTTTTCCCGGATCGAAGCCGTGTGTTGGTCGTGCCGGGCCACACACACGGTGTGTAAGGCTGAGGTGGAGGCCGGTTAATTCGGAGTACGGAAAATTGAAGTACACATCGTGTACTCAAGAAGTACACATCGTGTACTTTATTTTTTTCATTAAACGGACCGAGGTCGCGCCTAACCCCCAAAATCATCTTCTTCTCCAGATTTCGTCCGCCCAGGAGCGACCGTACGACCGAATCTTCTCCGAGCTCCCACCTCGCCGTCCATTCTCCGATTTGAGCACGGTCGCTTGCATTGGAATCGCAGTGGTGAGTTATTCCTTCTACTTTAGCCTTGTTTCTTGATTCCTCCTCATTTCCAAGTTATCATGGGATGAACGTTTTGTGCATTTTCTTAGATCTACGTTGTTCTAAGATGAATCTATCGTCGTGGTTCACATATATCGATATCCTAGGGTCGAGGTAGGTGGTCTGTACCTTTCCGTAGAAAGTTGATGAATATTATGTGCAAATTCCACCAATACCCTTGAACGGGGTATTGCGTGTTTCCTATTTTTCCCCTGTTGTTTGCCTGCTTTTTCTTGTTTTCTTTAGTAGAGGTTATTTCTAGTGAGTAGAGTAATTTATTTTGTGCTCATGTTGCCTTGCCATGCTTGTTTTGTCTGTTGGGCGTTTTCCAGTTGTCTTGTCTAGTTGTAGGATAGTGTAACTGTTGTTTTATTATTGTTGTTGAGCCATATAATGATATCCAAGTAGTTCTTGAGGTTTACTTTGATGATACACGTGCGCTGAGCATGTTTATTTTCACTCAGGACTGTGAGAACCTAGAGTAGTAGACCAAAGGGAGAATTGACGGAAGGGCTTCTCCAGAGTGTCTTTTAATTACAATGCGAGACTATAGGGGGAATTGAAATTGAGTGCTTCCTCAGAGAGTCTGTAGTTCCACGACGTGGACCACAGGGGGAATTGACGTTGATTGCTTCCCCAGAGATCCCTTAACACGATACGAGACTATAGGGGGAATTGACGGTGAGTGCTTCCCTAGAGAGTCTGCTTAATTACGTAGCAAAACCAGAGGGGTGAGATTGTGTGTTCCTCCTAGAGGGTTTCTAGTACTTTTGGGTTGAACCATAGGGGTTAGGCTGTGAGAGCTACCCAGAGGGTTACATGTTTCTTCTTTTTTTGCTGGCTTCTTACTTGTGTACTTATTTGTTAGAACTGTGGATTGTAGCTGCTTGTGCTTTCCTGTTTACTACTTCTTGTTATATTACTGACATGTATTCATTGACTGTTAGGCATAGATCTTTGGGTGATTGCCTATTGCTATTGTATCTCACACCCTGTTTGGGCCATGCTTTTGGGCCCAATCATACTATGTTGCTGCAGGTATAGATAAGGGCAAGCACCCTTCTACCTCAGGTTCTTGATCACACTGGAGCTGGAGAGCATGGGACCGAGCCGTGACTCGCGATGCTGAGGAGTTTATTTTTTTTTCCTTTGCACTCTGTTTTTAGTTGTATTCCAACATGTTGTTGTGTTTGATGTTTTCCATAGATACTTGTACCTGCTGCATTATTGTCATCATTGTTATATATCTACATTGCTTCCGCTATTTGGTTTCTGTTGTTATGCATGTTGTTACTGCTTCCGCTATTGACTGTTGCTTTTTCCGCTGTATACCTTACCGAATGAGGGAATAGTTTCCCCACCGACTCACCAAGGCCCTCGCTGCTAGTGGGTATCCTCTGGAGTTTGGGGAAACGCGCTTGAGGTCATGTGGCGAACCGGGTACAGGGCACTAGCGGAGGGGCTCCGGACACGGGTCGTTACATGGACGTTGACAATGGGGTGACTTTTACGGAGGTTCCATTGGAGATTGAGGATCGACAGGAGTGGGTCTTTAGTGGATGGTTGATACCTCTAGTGCGCATTCGTTGGCAGCACGGGAACCTCCAGGAGATCACATGGGAGCGGGAGGATCAGATGCGTGCCCAAGACCCCGATTTGTTTCCTTAGTTTGATTTGTGGCTTCTGGGGATGTAGATCCTTGATGTGGGGTGAATGTAAAGACCCGGAATTTCAATTGAATTTTTTTCTTAAATACATGGGAATTTTACGAGTCCGTGAAAACTGACGGCGCATGATTCTGAGGCCCGGTGTGCCTGGAATCAATTTCTGAAGTTTTGTTCAGGTACGTTCAGTAAATGTACGAGCTGGTTTTTATAACTTTTGAACCAGTGCTTGGAATTGAAAACTGAGGGCACCGTTAAACTTGCAGCACCGGTATTCTCTTAAGAATACTTTCACCTCAACGGAAGATGGTCGGGAATAAAAGATAGTTTTTCAGTTTTATGTGGGAATAATAAAATAAAATAAGTGCATGTCTTATTTTATTTTATTTGTTATAACCACCATGTGGAAGTTGGAGGTGGGGACCACCACACCTTAACCTCCCATGAGAGGTTATGGTGGTGGGGCCCAGCCAAACCTAACCTCCTCTTCATATTTATTTTGGTGGGGACGACCCGAGGTTGAAACCTCTTGAACTCTCCATTAAGTGGGGAGAAACCTCTTTAGCTCCCCACTTTATGGTGAAAAATCCTCTCAATTAATTAATTGAGCACATCAATTAATTAATTTGAATCTTTTTGAATTATGTTCCAACGATCAAATAATAGGTAAGAATAATCTATTATTTTGGGTTGGTATTTGTCTTTGGGGAGAACTTGGGAGAAGGCTCCCAGCGAAGAACGTGTTCCACGGACGAAGAATGCTCCAACCGTCGAAGAAATTCGACCTCGATCCCGACTTCAACTTCCTTCCTCAGAACCTCCTCGACGTAGGACATGTTCGTCTACAACGAATCGACGTCCGCCTTTCCTCGACTTCATCAACGATAAACAAACAAAGGTATGGGTTCGAACTTTTCTTTGTTTCTTGTTCTTCATTTTCCGTCATGGATTATTAATCGAGGCTGCATACTATCACCCTAACAGGGAGGGTGGAGGCCAAACAAACACGGTCCGACCCCTCCGCTTACTTTGTGGAGTTTGACGTTAAATGCGGCATGAGTCTGGGATGATTTTTAATCATCAAAAATGCTTTCGGATCTAAGGCGACATCCCAAGAAGTGTGCGGCTTCTTCCGGAACAAGAATCAGGCCACCGGAACTCGTCCGGTGACCCGCAGAAAGTTCACTAACGGATGGAGTGACAATCGTCACTGCATGGATGGAGGTGGCGCAACCGGGCTGCCAGAGGAGTAACCCACGGCCGACGGACCACGGAGGTGCAGTGGCAGCCGGCGCAAGCCCGGCCGTGAAGAAAATCGGTGGCCCGAGCCGCCAGTTTACCGGAGAAGGCGCGGCACAACAGCGCCGCGTGGTGGAGAAAAAGGGGCCCGCAACCCCTAGCCACGGCGGTGCAACGGCGGCCGGCACAAGGCCGGCCGCGAGGAAGACCGGCGGCCCTAGTCGCCAGGTCACCGGAGGAGGCGCGACGCATCTGCACCGCGTGGGAGTCATCTGGCCGCTCGGCATGCCATGAGGAGTGGGACCCACTGCTGGGTCCCGCGTGACACAGACCTGTGCCACGTGGCACCAGTTTGTCTCCCACCCGAATGGCATAGCTGTTATGGATTCCCAGGGGGCGCTGCCTCCCCCCTAGATGCGGCTAGGGCGGACCCCACGGGCTGCCAGCCGCGCGGGCCGGACCTCAGCACAGGTCGGGCCGCCCTCGCGGGTAGCCCCCCCCCCCCCCCCTCGGGCCGGGCTGCCCCCACGAACCAGGTCAAACCCACGGACCAGGTTGGACCCCAGTCCGAACCTGGGTCGGTCCGACTGGGCCGGACCGGACCCGGACCCGTTTGACCAGTTTCCACTCTTTTGCTCGTAACTTGAACTACAGGCATCTGATTGACGAATCGTCTGCAGTGATGGAAACCTTGGAAGGAGAAGGTTCTTTTAGTATACCCCACTCGAGGTTTTTCACATATTTTTTGTACATCCAGGTTGGATCTAACGTAAATCCAACCGGGCCCTTGGAACGGAAATGCAAATAACTCTCAGACCGGACGTCCGATTGATGCACTGTCTGTCGCATTGAGTTTCTTATGGAAATATGGATCTTTTGGATACATAAACTTGGGACTTCGTGGCAGTTGATGTATCAACAATTGGCTTGGGGAGCGTTCCTCCCAGAATCAAGCATGCTTTGTGCGGGACCTTGTGGCTGGTTGTGCTTCAACAACTGTTCCTGAATCCTGTGTGGGTTCAACAGCACTGAGGACTGTTCCTAGATCCTGTGTCAGTTCAACAGCTCCGACTACTATTCCTGGATCCTGTGTGGGTCCGACAGTAGAGACGATTGTTCCTGGATCCTGTGTGGGTTCGACAGCTTCGACGACTGTTCCTGGATCCTGTGTGGGTTCGACAACTCTATTTACTGTTCCTGGATCCTATGTGGGTTTGACAATTCTGATTTCTGTTCCTGGATCCTGTGTGGGTTTGACAGAATATATGATTCAGTGGCTACATCTAATCATCTCTATCTCTCTACATAAGTTGTATACATGTGCGATCTGAGTGAGTAACTTTGTATTTTCCTCATGATTGGGATGGATTACTTTATAACTTAGGTATATGTATGGGAATATACATAAGTGGGGTTAACTGCTGTTTTCATACCTTGTGGTTTATCCTTGTTTGATTTTGTGAGACCTTGAGGGTCTTGGGGTCCCTACTGAGTATCGTTATACTCACCTCTGTATGGGTTATGCTCGCACCTCGTTGTGTTGGATGTAGATGACAGACAACGCTGACCAAGGCTGAGTGTACGAGGACTGGACGGTACCCGGAGGTGGACCTCACGACGATTCAGTACCCGGAGGATACTGACAGATGTGGATTGATGAGGTGGTTATCTGTACCTACCCTTCCGGTAGGATCCATGGTGGATGATCCAAGAGCTTCTTTTCACCTTTCAGCTATTTTTTCCTTTTCAGTTGTACTTGTACATTGTAGTTGGGCTTGTATTTCTAGACCCCTTTACTTTTCAGAACTCTCTTGTTATACAGTTTTACTTAGTGTTTTGTATCCAGTTGTGTGCTCTGTTGTGTGTGTTTATAGTTATAAAGGAAATTCCTTCCCAGTTTAGGGATTTACGCCTTGGGTGCTAGTCGTCAGCCCCTAGCCTATGGAAGGCGGGCTTGGGGTAGTCACGGTACGGGGCCCGAGGGACGGGTCGTGACAATGTGTGAGATAAAAAAGTTGTGACATTTTTATAGTATATGAAGATAAAGAATTATAAAAAAGTGGTTCTTGTACTTTTTATAGTGTGAACACATGTTTCAACCGTGAAACATGTCCAGTTAGCCTGGATACATGCTTTAGATGTATATTTTTGACCAAGAGACATCTTTTTTGAACCATACCACCATTTAATCACATTTTAGACCCAAGTAAACTAAAGGATGACATCTAGGATTATAAATAGTGATTTTTTCTGAGGAATCTAGGATTCATTCCAGGCATAGGGATTAGACCACTAGGAGTCTACCACTAGGGTTCCAACTCAGAGATCGTTCTTCATGGATGGGTTTTCTTTCTAATTTCCTTTAGTCTATTCAAGTTTAATTCCAATTGCATTAATTTTATTCCTATCTCATTATTTCTCATCTATTCTATTTCCTAAGGTTTTGGGTTTATTCGTCATTGGCGATCACCCAATGATGGTTCGATAAATCTATAGGGGAGAGAGGAATCGATCGAAATGGGTGCATACCAAATCATACTATTTCTTTCTTCACTTATAATGATTATATTCAAATTATATTGTGTTTAAACACATTATTTTTATATCTATTATTAAATCCCGAACCAAGTGAATTTGGCAACAGATAAAATTCAACATGATAAAGATAATTAATTCACAACCACTAAATTAGATTATTCTTTTATTTTTTCAATATGACCCTAATGTATCCTAGTATTTTAATTTATCTAGACATGAATAATTAGGGTTATATGGTAGATTAATATGGATTTACCATTTCATATATCAATAAAATTGATTGATTATGCAGCCAATGAGTATTACTATTTTTCAAGTGCAGTCAGGATTTCTTTTTAGCACAACTGCCCATGGAAACTAATTTCTATCACTTTTTATTTTCAGGTATTTACATATTTATTTTAATTTTTTTATTTATTTTATTTATTTTATTTAATTATTCTAAATAAAATCAATTGATATCAGGATGACCCAGCCTTTGGTCAAGAGTTTCCATCACTGCATTCCCCTCTCTCTATGGGATCAACCCTATACTAATGTTATGATATGCCTTTGTATCTAGTGTAGCTTGGGAAGATATAAATATCTAATTTTATTATATTAGAGGATTTAATGGTGTACTTTGTACGTATAAAAATTCACTAGGATAATTCAAATATATCAATCATATTCTTCCTAGTATTTATAAAAAAAATAATGCATCATCCATAAAAACCATAATAAATAGGTTTGTATATGAATTGAAGATCTCATTCATTAGATCTATAAACATAGCATGAGAATTAGTCAACCCAAAAGGAATTACGAAATACTCAAAATGATTATACCAACTCTAAAACATGATATTGGGTATATCCTATGATCTATCCCAAAAATGATGATAACTTCTATAAAGTACAACTTAGAAAATCATCTTTCCCCCTTTAACTAATCAAACATATCATTGAACTAGGAAAGGGATAATGGTTCTTGATTATAACCTATTTAATCTTTTAATGGTCTACACAAAGGCATATAATTCCATAATCCTTATTAGAAAAAAGAATCATAGCACCTAAAGTATAATTTCTTGTCCTAATGAATCCTTTTTCTTCAATATCCTCCATTTGTATCTTCAATTCCCTTAATTTGGTTGGAGCCATACGATATAGGGGAATTGAGATAGGTTTAGTACCAGGTAAGATATCAATAGTGAACTCCACTTATCACTCTATAGGTATCCCATAAAATCCTTTTGGGAACACACCATGTCAAATATACACTACCAAAGGTAAGATTGGTTATCCCTTAGCTTCCACTATATTAGGAAAAAGACTAGCTATTTTTGTAGTGATTTCCCCCACTTTCCCCTGACCAGGCCCTACTCAGCCAACTTGGAACTCCCATTCCCATCAGAGATTATATTACACACCATCTAGAGATGAAAATGATACCCTCCTAGTATAGCAATCAATGCCTACCCAAAATCATGTTAACCCTCCCATTCCCATAAGACATCAAAGTGTTTCATATTAGGAACTATAAAAATCCCATAAATTCCCACATGAATCCACTAAAAATCACAAGATGAAAATTTCCTTGTTAGATCAATATTATTCCTCATTGCTATGCTAAAACTCATATAGGAATGTGATACATATACTTTTAGACCATGAAGAGAGAATATTTTCTCATAAATAAAGTAATGTGAAGAACCTATATTAAACAAATCACAAGCTAAATTAGAGGATACTAGAATAATACCTCTAATAATAGAAGTGATTACTTAAATATTAGTAGTGGAATAATCTATAATATGCATTATACCTAATCCCTATGGAGGTGAAATTACCTACATAGAAGATTACATGGTAGCTAATCATCCCTGAATTCCCTAGTGGTCACCTTTACCCGACCTCCCTGGTGGTGGTTGATAACTAATAATAGACTGAGTTTTTGACTAAGCCTTAAATTCTTAGGCCGACTGTAGTCGTTGTCAAACACTTTTATATATTCTATGTTAGAATAACCTTTGGATATAGATAAACCATCAACAAGTGTAACATTACCTCACCTCAAAGGTTTATTTTGGCTTTATATATAACGGCTCAACCCACCTGGGCCTGCCTGGCCTAAGGAAGGACAATCCATCACAACCCAAAGACCACCTAAAATAAGATAGGGTATGGATTCCATATTCAAGTTACCATATCCCATGTATTGGTGAGTATAAAAATACCTATTATGTTCCCTAAAAACAAAAAATAAAAGGTAGAAACTAAAAAGGAAACAACACTCTCAAACCCAATCCATAGAAGGGAATCCTGGAGATAGAGAAAAAGAACTCCATATCGACCGCTCCTAATATATACATGTCTAATCAGATCATATCCACATTGTGTATCAAAAAATATACATGGAATCATCATAAGAACTCCTAGAAAATCCAAGATATACTCATCTCAGAATCCAAGTCTTATGATGTCTCAACCTCATAGAATGCCACAAGATTCTACTTGAAGTTCAAAGGTGTCACTCATCCAATATAACTCACCCCACAAGCCCTACCATCCCTGATGGATCTCTTATGAGAGATATCACTAATTGGGTACAGATCTTCCATCCCTAGTGGAACTCATCTAAGATAACACACTCATTGGGTATCACTAATCCCATGGCGTATCCCTACCATCCCTTTTAGCATATATTTGAGAGCATTATCTTCGGGACTAAACATAAATAAATTCATGTTGGAACCAACGGATCTCGATAATAAAATGAGGGATCCCTCCCATCCCTAATGGGGGACTCCATGAACCCAACTAGAACCCAAAAGATCTCAACTCCAAGATAGGGGATCACACCCAAGAATATTGGGGGACACCATGAACCCAGTTTGGAACTTCAGAGAACATAACATTCAGATAGGGGATCTCACCTAAGACCATTGGGGGTGTCACAAACCCAACAAAGACTCAGAACCACTATACACAAAGAGGGGATCTCACTTAGGACTACTAGGAGATATCGAAAACCAATCTGAATCTATCCTTCAAGAAGGGGATCTTACACATGAAGATATCGCGAACCCCATTGGATCAACCCTCTAAGTAGGGGATCAACACCCATGCAAGAGTGTTATTCTAATACTATAAACACCACCTAGGAATAACAAAGAAATAGAGGATCCCACCCCAGCTCTCATAGGGATACAAAAACCCTATCCAAACTCATCATGTCGATTGGATCATAATCATGTGCAAAGGATGTATTACCACATTGTACCCTCATAGGGATAGATCAAGGGAACACACCCACTGATACTCATCTCTACATCACTAATGATAATATCAAAATCATTGCCTTTCATCACATATATCATGCTGAAACCATGGATATCATCATGTTCTATGTGTAAAACTACTCAATATGGTCTACTAGAGGGCCTCCATCTGTGTCCCAAAAATGGAGATACACTAGGGAGAAATATCTAAGGGGATTAAATGGTGTGTACCCTCAGTACATGGTATGTCTCTCAAAATTGGCCTCATGACATGTCCTATTTCGATACTAAGCATGTATAAGGATTGTACTTGGCATGTACCCCATGTCACATACCATGTGACCTCTTACAAACCCATCAGTGTGTCCTTTCTAGCACACAGCCTGACTGGACATGTTGCCATACATGGTGTGTACCCATGGTATAAAACATGTTATCCTTAGCCCAGTCCATGATTGTTTACTTGGTTTTTATTATGTATCAAAACTCATGCCCATTCCATCTGGTTGTGTACTACTACATGTCCATAACCCTAGACATGAAAATCTTCACCATGTCCTCAGCCGTATGACCTAGGTTCACTAAACAGTGTGTACCCCCAGTACAGTAAATATATTCCCCAAAATATTATATTGCCTGAATGGTAAGAATTAATGGCATGTGTTACTACACTATACATTGTGTGATTATAATTTCTAAAAAACTAAATCCCTTAGAGCCACTTAAAACCCCTGATTTCCACCTGAAACCCACAGATCTACCCTAAGGGGATCTATGGCAGGAATAATAGGTCTCTAAAACCTCAAAAAAATTTATAAATGGGGATAAGGACATAAATATTGTAACTCCTCCTACCTTGTGGTGAAACTCTAAAGCTTCGGGCCCAACATGATTCCCAGAAGTTGTTTCACCGCGATCTGGTGATTATCGGCGTCAAAAATGCGGTCCAACAACACCTTCTCACCTCGATTCCTCCTTGGTACATCAATCACCATGGGATATAAGTTATCATTCCCTTATATACATATAAATCCAAATGGGGGTGGTAGTTTTATTAATTTAATTTTTGTTAAATTAATAAACCTCCATTTAACACCCCGCCAATGATCACCTCCAACCAAGTTCCCGATGCTGACAAACTTTATATCGTACATAGGAAAAAACCCACATTCTAAACTCAATCATGGTCTTAGATTTTTGATCCAATACTCTGATCAAGAGTTATTCCACATTTCTAAAAAACCATGTGCGTGTGAAATAAAATATTTAGTATTTTTAATATCACCACATTGAGGCTCTCCAATCCCTAGAATCATGTGATGACTCAGCACCGGTCTTTGAAAATATTCCTTGAAATATTACAAAGTCTTACATAGAAAAAATAGATTTTCTACACTCTACCCACCTTCAAGTATTTTCATCCTAAAAATAAAAATCTTAAGCATAAGGGATAATACGGTCCTCTCAGTTGGGTCTCCCACACGAGTGAGCTCTCCAAAGGGTTCCCATGCTGTCTAAAAACACACACTCAAGGGTACCACATGCCTAAGAAGGGTCCTATCTGGTCAAATATAAACACCACTGGGTACTACAAAAGTCCAATCCACACCCACCATCCATCACAAACCATGTCTACATCAGGCAATGAAACATGCACATGACTCCTCAGCAGTAACTGGTAGACGAACAACAAGCACCTGATATAATTTTGGTCATAGGATTTAGTGGTAAACCACCTCGCTAACCCAATTCAGATGGTGATGTAACCTAGAAATCCTCAACCTCCCATGGATGAACTACACACTCAACATCTATCACTATTATGAACTCTAGGCCATCAAATTTTGTATCTGTTGGCTCTGACCAGTACATTGGTGACCTGTAGGGCCTCCCTTACATGACCTAAAATGGTGTTATGCCAATGGTGAAGCTACAACTTCCTCACACCAACATGAAAATTGGTTAATTTCTTTGTTATTTCACTCAACAACAGAAGAATGAAACCTTTCTAGAGCATCTGATACTATAGACACACCCTCGGGTGGCCCCCAAGATAACATTACCTCAACCTATGCTAGGTACACTATCACCCCCATGTCTAAGAAGACATATCACAAGAATTGGACCACTAAAAACTATAATTTTTTATATTATATTTCCCCAAGAAGTCGGTACCTTCAGAGCATGTCTAGAATTTATCCTCAAGTGTCTCATGTGTAGCCATGATTTCAAGCACATGAGGGTTCCAACAAGAAATACTATCATGATTTGATCCAAAAATGGTTAAAGAATCTAATTATAAAGTCTCACATCCACCTCTTAGGAGAACATAGGGCTGCCCAAGTGTACACTCTAGGTCTTACTAGTCCCTCCATATTAAAACCTCTAATTGAACCATAGCTCATGAATCTCCATATAAGTCAATGAATATACTATTGAAAATATCAAGGCAATCCCTTGGTGTCAGTCTATGTAGAAGTCTATCTATCAGTGGGGAGGTAAAGTTGGAACCTCCTTAGGATGAAATCCTCAACACCACCACCACTATAGAGAACTGGAAGCTCATAGAATCTACTAATTCATGGGTTAAACTATCCATCTGATAAAATTTGGATGTATCTTCCCACACATGATCTTGTCTTACTCAGCCTAGGATCACTCCTATATAAAGGAGGAAAACTCTGTACCATAATAAAGAAACACTTCCATATCCACTAGAGGATACCATCTGAGCATGGATGGTAGGAAAACAATCCATACTAAGGAAGAACATCATAGGGTCTCTCTCTACCTCTATGGACAGGTTCTATATGAATATATCCCTCCAACAGAGTTGGGTCACACTACGAATAAAAGTGAATGACCTATGATCCTCTCTAATAGAGCCTCCAAGCATAAGGATCAAGAAAAAAGGGTCCAATTATAATTCTAGGCCTCAAATAAGGGACTACACTTAGGTGAAATTGGATCATGAACCTATGATACTGCAGCTGCATAAGTAAAGTCACAGGTCACACCTTGAACCACACTAAAGCCTTTTGGCCAAAAGACCCTTCCACCTAAATTTCATCATTTCACTTGACCACCTATTCAACCTAACCAAGGATTTACCCAATACCTTCATAAAAACTTTTTCAAACACACAAATCAAAGGAACTCATCTACCCCACCTCAACCCTGTCCTCTTTGGGTAGCACTGAATCACCCGTATGGTTTTGTATTGCATCACAAGAATGTGTCTTGATAGGGGATGAATCCCTCTTCTTCATGAGTCTAAATATACAATAAGAATCAACATCACATGTATCTAATGATACTCCATGTCACCCTAGATATCCTTAAACAAAAAGTGGTAGGAAAATGGTATATCACACCTTTTTCTAAAAATACTACTATAAAATTAGAAATGGTACATATTGTGCCTATAATCATCTTAATAGGATCTAGTTCATGGGACTTTATGTCTTGAATTTTCCCTCACCCCCATCATCTTGATCCTTAAGCCTAGAATAGACCAATTTTGGGTAGTGTTAGAAACAGATCGAACCATATGCTTCCTCCTACTGCTCTCCTTGCTCCCCTACCATATTCACTATCATGTGGAACTCTATGACCTTATCATTTTATATGATTTGTAGGTCCATCAACTTTCTCCCTCTCAGTAGCACGGAGGGTCATAAAATATCTTGTGAGGCGTATCTATCTGTCATAATCGAAACATCGCCTCTCCTGTGAATGGCTAGATCTAGACTAGGAGACCTGGGTTGCAGACCCTCCATCCTAGGATCATCCCCTAAATTAAATCGCACACCTAGATCATTAATCCTTCCATCGTTTAACTACTACTAAGGTATCATCTCATGAGTTTTCATAACCAATAGTCAGAGTCTACTTAGCTTGAAATCACTCCACTAACGAGGGCCACTCAAACACTCTAACATAAGTGGGAATGGACAAAAATATCACTGAAGCCATGATATCTCGACATAATACCTACTCAAAAGTTCATGATTAGAAAAAATGATCTCAAACCATATCCATATAGTATCTCAAAAGGTTTTTGAACCTCACCAAAAACTAATCAACTGTCATGCTACCCTACTGAAGCTATAGAATCTCTTTAATAGGCACCGATCTCAACATGTCAGGATAAATTATTCCTTAGATTCACTCAATCTATATCCAAGTGAGAAACATATCATCATGTTTCGGAATCACTAGACTCCACCATCTCTAAACTGGTTCCTATATAATACATGCTTCTAGGAACACCATCTAATTGGAGGTGTCCTCACAAGGCAGAAAACATGTGTGACTTCCTCAAGTCGGCCATCAACTACTTGGGGGTATAGCTCACCCTAATACCTGGGAGGTTTCTACCTATAAAACTCATTAAGAACACACATACTACATTTATTCTCATCCGGTACTGCTGGCATAATCTTCTTATCAATGGGTGGTGGCTCAGCTAGTAAACTACCTAGAGACACCACCTTATGTGTAAACCCCTACACCAAAGTGTCATCACTAGGAAGACCATCATCACAATCCCTCTATGGAACCATATCGGGATATCATCATGGTGGGATCCTAAAATATAATCAAGATGAACCACATTAAAAGATTACACCTATAGAGATGAATCCAGGAGGAAATGGAAATCAAAACCTATTCATGTATGATGCATGTACCAATATTTCTATGTAATTAGTGTCTACATATACCAAGTCAACAAGTAGGATAACCGAATCTTGGTTAATGGATAGGTTGGTTTCCGCACCAACACTAGAATCCATGGCCTAAAATAAAAACTCTAAATACCTTAAAATAGTAACCATAAATCCCAAACCAGGCTCACAGCTAAAAAATCCCAGCATTGTGGTCCCAAAGTGAAACCCGCTCTGATACCACTCTATAACGGCCTGACCCATTGGGGCCCTCTTGGCCTAAAGAATTTCAAGCTGTCACAACCCTAATACCACCTCTAATAGGATAGGGTTGGAATCTACTGTGGATTAATCATATCACACAAATGGGAGGCCTTAGTCTATGGTACTTGTAAGCACGTACACACATCCATCTTCATGAAATAATGCAGAGATAATAAAAAAAGATTAAAAAAAATGCATGCATACATCTATCCCACAATCAGAGTACTGAAAACATGAAAAGGGAAAAATAAAACCCCACCAAAAACAAATAATATCAACAAACCTGATTAGTAGGAGGGGACTATCAGAAAAAGCAACCACTGGTACACACCACGGTCTTTCGAGCTCACTATGCTCTACCTACTTCGGGTCCTCCTAGGAATCCACCAAAAGGCCTATCATTTTCATAAGACGCAACAAGTTTGGGAAAATAACATGTAGAGGTGACTATAAGAATACCCATTGGGTTCCCCAAAAACCCAAAATAAAATGGATAAACTAAAAGTCAATAGTCCTCTCAAGCCCAATCCATAGGAAGAATCCCAAGAGAGAGAGAACAGGAACTCCATATAGATTTCCCCTTAGTTATATAAGTCTAGTCAACTAATTTTCACATGGTGTGTCAAAAAAGATACATGAAATAACTGAAAGAACTCTTAGAATATCCCAGATATACGCATCTCAGACTCTAAGTCTCATGAGGTCCCAACCACACAGCTTTCTACAGGATTCTACTCAAAGATCAAAGGTATCACTCATCTAGGAGAACTCACTTCATGATCCCTATGATCCCTGATGTCTATCATATGATAGGTATCACTAATTTAATATATCTATAGAATCCCTAATAGAACTAATATGAGAGAAAAAACTCATCGGTTATCACTAAGCCAACGGAACATCCCCTCTATCCCTATTGGTGTATATCTGAGATCATGATTGTCGAGACTCACCATTAAGAATTCACACTAGCACCCAGCGGATCTCGGTACTTAGATAGTAGATCCCACCCATCCTTGATGGGGGGACTCCACAATCCCTAATATATCCTAGAATATCTCAACTCATAGATAGGGGATCACACCCAAGACTACTGGGAGGCACCATGAACACATTCAGAACTCCAAAGATCATATTGCTCAAATAGGGGATCACACCTACGACCATTGGGGATTATATAAACCTTACCTAGACTTAGAACCATGATACATGGATATGGGATCTCACTTAGGACCACTGGGAGATACTGAAAACCCAATCCGGATATATCCACCAAGTAGGGGATCATACACACAACGATACTGCGAACCCCACCGGATCAACCCTCTAAGTAGGGGATCAACTCCCATGAAATATGGTCACACCAATACAAAAAATCCCCACCTAGTAATTAAAAATTTAAAGAGGATCCCTCCATAGATCTTGAAGCGATACATGAACTCTATATAAACTCATCATGTTAAGGAAATCACAATCTTATGTAGAGGACATAATACCACACTATACCCTCATAGGGATAGATCAATGAAATACACCTACTGATACTTTTTTATACATCACTGATGATCATACCACAAGCATCACCTTGCATCACATCTCTTGTTCCAAAATCATGGCTACCACCATATACTATGCATAAAACTACTCATTATAGGCTATTCATGGGCCTTTATATAATTTCTAAAGATAGAGATGTGTAAGGGAGAAATATATAAGTTAAGTACATGTTGTGTACCCTAGGTACACTTTATGTCTCTCAAAAATATCCCCAACACATGTCCTATATTGATACTTGGTGTGTACCCCATGTCACATGGCATGTGACCTCTTCTGAACTCATGGGCGTGTCCTCACTCACACACGGTCTAACTATCCATGTCACCACACACGGTGTGTAACCTTGGTACAATTTGTTTTTCTCTTGGACTAGACCAATATCATTTCCTTGGTTATAATTCTATATCACAACTTTTTCTCATGTCATTTGTCCATGTATTATGACACGACCTTGTCCCTTAACATGAAAATCCTAGACATGTCCTCAGCCACACATCCTGGGCTCACTACACAGCATGTACCACCAGTAGACAATGTGTATCCCCCAAAATATCATATTCCCCAAATAGTAATAAAACACATTGTGTTCTCTGACACTACACACAGTTTGGTTAGGATTTCTAAATGGTAAATCCCTACAAACCACCTGAAACCCCCAATTTCAAACTGAAACCCACAAATCTAAGGGATATCTAGAAGTCATAATAGTGATATAAAACCATAAAAGAATTCATAAATTGGGATTGGAATTCAAATTTCGTAAATCCTTCTACCAAGTGGAAAAACACCGAAGCATTGGGTCCAACATGAAGCTTGTGAGCTATTGCACCTCAATCTGGTGACAATCGGCATAAAAAATGGGGTCTTGAAACACCTCCTCACCTTGGTTTCTCCTAATTCTATCCATCATCATGGGAGAGAACCTACCTTCCCCATTACATATATATAAATAAAAATGGTGGGTAGGTTTATTAATTTAATTTTTATTAAATTAATAAACCTCATTTTAACACCCCGCTAACAATCACCTCCAACCAGGTGCCCGACGCTGTCAAACTTTATGTTGTACCTAGGGTAAAACCCACATTCAGAACTCAACTATAGACTTAGATTTCCTATCCAAGAGTCTAGTTGAGAGTTATTCCATATTTCCATAAAAAATAAATTCACATGATATAAAATATTTAATATTTGTAATATCACTGTCTTAAGGATCTCTGGGCCCTAGAATCCCATGCTGACTCAATTCCTGGATTCAGAAATATTCCTTGAAATATTCCAAAGTCTTACATGGAAAAACTAGAGTTTCTACATTATATTTACCATGTACCAAAACTAGTAGAATTTCATGAGAGGCCTTGTTAACCTAGGTGAAGAAGGTACCCCACTACCCTAGCTCTCCTGGTGTGAGGCAACCATACTCTCCTCTTCCCACTATCACTTACAACCACTAAAAGAAGAATCACCTAGATCCTATATTGGTATAGATATACCCACTACTATACCTCCTTTAGATATCATCTCAGTGAGGTTGGTCTTCTTAACCACTTCAAAGAATATAGGTAGGTTGAAAACCATTACCTAGGTCAAAAATGGATCTTTCAATCTCATATCAAATAACCTCACCTTAAAGTCCTCATATCCACTTAGATATGTAGAAATGTGTAGGAGATCCATGAACTTGGAAGAATACACCATCATAGTCATAAAACCTTGCTAAATATTTATTAACTCTTATTACTTCACTTGATGTAAGTTTTGGGGTATAATTTTCCAAATAAGAGATCCTAGAAATTCTTCCAAGTGAGGCCTTGGTCTTTCTTCACATAATATATGAAATCACACCATCAATGAGTTTACCCTTCTAGTATAAAGTTGGTTAGCATAACCCAATGTTTATTTGGTGTTTATATGATTTCAATGATATAGTGGATGTCAATGATCAACTCATGGACTTCTTATAGAGAGGCATCACCTTGAAATATTAGAGAATAATTAAATTATAAATATTTCATGACATAAAAAGTCATAGGTACCTTTCAAGTAACCACTTGACTAGTAGCTTCAAGCAATTTAGAAAGCCCCTCCAAGATTTAAGGATCAATTTTAGGTCAAACTGGTGGTGCATGATCACCTACCACTTCCTACATGGAATGTGATGGATGTCTAGGTGGAATATTGTATAATAAAGTAGGTAAAAGAATTAGTTTCTTTCCCATGGTAGACAATCCAAAATTTAGAATAATATTAACATGATTAGGACTACCTCTCCCCATTTCCTCTCTCCCTTTCATTCTTTATTTATCAAAAACACATTTTTTTAAAACAATTTTCATAAAAAATTTAATTTAGTTTGGAATTAATTTAAAATAATTTAAACACATATAAAACATGATTTTGATATGACATAAAAAAATAATACCTAGTTATCAATATAAATAGACAAACTTTCCTAACCAAGGAATTGACTATCAGTTCATATTAACATAATTATTAATATTAAATATTTTGGAAAACACTCTTTATTTATTATCAATGTTTTAATTAATATTAAACCTCCAAATGACTCTAATTATAGAATATAAGTTCCTACCTCTCAAAACCCAGTATGATGCATGACTCAAGTATATAAGAATAACTCAAAGAAAAAGGAATTCACAGACCACACATGGGAACTCATGCTTCCTCCATAATTATATTGTCTAGGTATATTTATCTATTACTTCCTAAGACTCGATGGTCTTATCTCCTGGGTACACTCAAGTAACATACCCAAGATCCCTTAAAGTGGACTATGATACCATTTTTTAATGACCATGACCCAATTACCTAAACTATACTGCTTATAAAGAAGTGTGATTTAAAGAATATAAAGATATTGTAAGGTTGAAGAAACCATCCAAGGATTTATTTAGCATTGAGGTTTTTTCATTGGGAGATTATTATCCCTTGTATGAGGGATTAAAGAAGCTAGAGTGGATATATGATTATATGTGTAGTGAAGCTACATGTAAATACTCTTATATTTTCCAAAGTTAGTTGGAGTCATTTGAGATGTTCTTAAGTGGTTTGAGATTCCTTGAGATGTATCATACAAGTTCTAAATATATTTGAAGAAACTTTGAAATAATGTGAATGAACTAAAATATGGATAAATCTTGAATTTTTCATAGGGGACATATGGTTCTCGTAGGGGTGACCTGATTTATGTAGGGGTAATTTTAATTCCATAAGGGTGATTTGAACTCTATAGAGGTCACTACTATTATCATAAGGGTCATTATAGAACCAGAAAATTAGAAATGGAAAAGATGCCTACATGTGTTCCATATGAGTCATTTGAAATCTTTGTATGGATCATTTGACATTTTTTATAGGGTTCATCATTACATGAAAAAATGGAAAAGAAAGAGTCTTTCTAAGAAACATAGGGTTTATTTATCTATACAAATCAGTTGATGGAGTGAGAAATGTAGAGTTCATTCACCCTTATGAAGTAATATTTTCACTGAGCAACATAAGGTTCATTCATCCTTATGATATGCTTATTGAGGGATATGTGAAAAAGGAAAGAACTATCTAATATTTATGTATGTTTAATACCCATGCTTAAATTATAGTAAGTGGAAATTTTATTTTCATTAAACTATATTAAAATGAACATTTTAATATTTCATGGCATAAAAATTATAATTTGATGGGATGAATATCTATTTGGAACTTACTATGTCAAAATAAGTCAAGAATAACTTTTTAAAAATTTCCCTTAGAAATAATATTTTATAAATAATTGACAATGTATTATTTAACAAATAATACTATAATTTATAATAATGTGTTATAATATGTATATTTAACAATGTATTTATTATCAATTTAATATAAATAAATAAAATATTATTTGGAGGTAAAAAGTGATATTTTTTATAAAATGGTTTTTAAGTGAATAATATTTTTCCATTTTAATTAATTAAAATGATCTATAATAATGAATGATTTAAATTAAATTTATAGATTATATATATAAATATATTAATTTAATTTTATATAATGATGATTACTAGTCATAAAGTTAATATAATATCATTTTATTATTGAAAAATGTATTTTCATGAGAAACTATTTTTTCATCATGCTTTGTGGGTTTATTTTTTAAATTAATTTTTGAAACTTATTATAGGACCCCGGAGCACCCTGAGAGGGGATGGGTGAATTAGGGTGTAGGATTTTTCTTTCAATATGGAGGATCTTGTTCCCATGTTGGCGGGAACTTGTTAAACCTGTCTATTGGAATAGTGCAGTAATAAAACATTCACATACAAAGAGACAACCAGTTATTCAATGCCTGACTGAATCTCAACACTGCACTTACACAGAACACTTCCTACATTAATGTTTTTGGGATTTTCACACAAGATTCCTTTTGCACAACCCTTATCTTTCATGAAACCACACCATGAGATTCACTTAGTCTTTATGGACTCAAGGATCATTCTACATGTAATATTTACTATGTTTAAGTATTCTAACCAAAACTCTTTCATGTGGTAGAGACACTGGATCATTGTTGAAAAATTTGTAATTCTTGAGAGGGGGTAGCCACCTATTTATATGCCTCGATGACCCTACGTGTAAGATTTTAACGCGTCTTCATCTGTGTGCATAAGATAATATCTGAGTGCATAAAAATAATTTGAATTCACATTGGATTTTTAATTCTCTTCTACACAACCTCATATTTCACGTACATTTAAATCTTTTTCATTCTTTTTTCCTTTTTCCATATTTTGATGTAATGATCTTGAAACATTCCTTGCACGCAACTTCCTTTTCCAAAACCATATTTTTCCATTCTACAATTTTTAGAGCCAAAAAATTGTTAAACACTAGGAAATGACGCCACTATCAATATTGTTGTCATCTTGAACTGTAAGATTCCTTTCCTTGCAAACTCCCTAATATTCCATGTGAGGATTGACAACGAACACAAACCATACTCCATTTCCAACATAGAACAGCCTTGGTTTCAAAACTTATATGAATGGAATTTGATAAAATGGTTTCTATATTGGAATCATAATGTAAGAAAATTAATTATTTCATTTTCATTTTTTGTCATTATGAATAATAAAAATGATAAAAAGTGGTTACCACAGTTACGGTTAAAACAGGGTTACCGGGCAATTAAACTAAAGTGATAAGGGTTAAAATGGATATAAAAATTGTCTAAATCCTATTGGATGAGGATATTTTGACCCTTTATTATATAAAATTTTAAATAGACTTAATTTTGACCCACTTTACCAAGAAAGTGCCTTAATAATATTTTAAAATTTTGAAAAATTATAAGTGTGGTATCCACCTCACTTATAAAATGGCACCTTCAACCCTCATTTATTTAGGCCTCTTAAGCCATTTATCACAAATAAAATATATCAAAATATCTCCACTATATCCTTTTACACATTTTATAGGTTAATGTATTCCCAAAATACCAACCCTATAGTCCTTAAGAGGATATATAAAGGAGCTCTTTCAAAGAATAGGTAATAATCTTAACCGAACACTTTAATTTTTATTCTTCTTTTACCACCTTCGATTATGGAATAATGATTAAAATATAATAACACCAATATATAGCATATGATAATATGTTATTATGATTATTTTATAATATTTATCCATCTCTTTATCTATCAAATGGAAAACAAAACCATCGCTCATCAGTACGACAGACTATCACCTTGTGAATCGATGTAATTTTTTTCCTTCACCGCCTCACATGGATGGTGTATATAGGTAGATTTATTGAAATAACATGATATTTATCATATAATTTTAATTCTAAAATGATAAAATAATACTTAACTCTTTTATCGCATTTCCATTGTAAAATGATAATAATGATCGTGTGTATCTGTGAACTGCCACCTCTATGAAGGGATGTGATTCATTTTTTATTACCGCATTACATATTTGATTATAAAAATATATATAATTAATAAATATTATATTTATAACATGACTATAATTATTTATACGATAAACTATAACCTATTCATAAGAATATAAATATCTTCAATGAAACATGCATGAGAAAATTAAAAAATTAACACTCGATAACTAATTTTAAAAAAATAGTAATGAATGGGTAAAGATAATATATATATATAAATTAATATAAATATTAATATGGTTTTTTTATGAATTGATAACAATTTTAAAACCATTATACAGGATTTTAAATCATGTTAAACTAAGTAGAATCTTGATGTAAGGGATTTCATCCCAATTTCAACTTCATTGAGGCAAATTTGGAATTATGCACCTATTTTATTTTATGAGGTATATATACGAACCCATTGATGTATATAACATGAATATATATTTATTAATGTTAATAAAATTTTCAATTAAATTTTTCTCTTTCAATGGGTTACAATTTAAAAGTTACCAGAGAGGTAAGTATTTATTTTACAATCTCATTTTTTTAGATTTCTTAAATTTTCATTGAAGGAATCATATAATATATCCTTCATAAACTCCATATATTTTATTATCCACTATATATTTAATGTTTTTACATGTCTTATTCTATATTTTTCTCTCTTTGGTACTTTATCAAGAAAATAAATGTTTAAAATAAAATCTGATCTTATTTCTCTTTTTTTTCAGGTATATTTTTCTTCCATGTATATATTTTTCAAAAAAATTTACAATATCATTTTTATTTACTCAAATGTTTTATTAAGTTCATTTTATGTTATCCTTGACTTTTTAGAATGTTTGGAAGGAATATTTCTAATTTTTTCTGAAAGGGTCTTTTTTGACTTGGGTTATTTTTCAATTTATTTACCAAAAGTCAAAAGAAATTTTATTTTTTAATATATACGATGTTAATAGATTTTTCAACCTCCATAACCATTTTATGATATTTATATTCTTATATAATTTTTCAATAGTTTTATAAAGAAAATTATTTAATGAAAAGTTACTATAAATGTTTCACTTACATTTTCTTATATTCTCTAAAATATTTTATTTTTACTACTAAATCTACTTTTTAATGAATTGATGGTCATATCTAATCTATTGATTAATTTTATGGTCGTCAAATTTATCTTGAATCATTAAATTTATTGTGATCATATTTCATCATACATATCCATGTTCTTTGTATCATTTATATCCTTATTTCCTAAACTGTATACCATTTCTATATATAGTGTTTTACTATGAAAATTATTTGATTCACTGGGGAAATATTGATATTTTGTATTATTTACTCAATACAGATATTTTTTGATGAGAAAAATAGTTTATGAATTAAATTTATCATTAAATATATGAGGAATTAATTGGATATCCAGTTATGGGTGGGGCCTATATATATATAGCCCCTCGAGGCATCAATGGGTCTCATGAGACAAACCAGTTTTCTATCCTTATTAAATGGTTTTTTTGTGTATGCCTACCCATCAATTAAACTATCATGGAACAAGGAATTAGTGGTAAGAATTAAGGATGTCTTATATTATGACATCCAACATTATGCATTTCCCTTAGTGAGAATTCAATTAATATTATCCATAAGGTTACTATATTTGATATTATCTATGGATTAATTTTGGTCTCAAGTCATTGATTAAATGACATGTGTTTCTAGTTATTTACCACGCCATATTGATTATTCCTTATTTACTCATTATTTCTTCCATTTTAAGTATCGCTTACTAATAATTTTAGTTCACCCTTATTTTTGTTTACTTTCCCTGATATATAAAGAATGAATATTTTAATGAGTTTCAAGAATAAAAAATATTTTATTTTGATTGGTTTTATATTTTATTTCCAATGTAAAATGTTAATCATGTATGTATCTGGTTCTTTAAGACTACTAAACTGATTGGTTCTTGGTGATGTGATCCCTTGTATCTTATTCCAATTATTGGGTCCAGTGTTTAATTTTTTGTTAATGATGTGTCAATATGTTTTTGGTGAGTTGATGGTGAGAAGTGGTGTCACGTAGAGAATTGTTATGGATTCATTTAATGTCATTAGATGTCATGCTTGGATAATTCTACTAGATTAATTATGATGATTATTAAGACTAATATCCACTGTAAAATACATGTGTTATGGGGGACACATTTCTTACAAAAAGTGAATACCATGAAAATATTGATTTTCTTAAAGAAGAGTTTAGAATAAGAATAATTAAAGAAGGCCATGAAAAATATTATTTTTCATGAGGAATATTGAAATAGAAATTATAAGTACTATTATGGTTTTTCATTTTATATGGAATGTTTCACTTAGAAATTTTTCAAAGTGTTAACAAAAAATATGGCCAACTATGAAAGGCACATGGACCGACTCAATCCCACACACGTGGGATGAGGACCTCAACCACATGGGAGAGTCATTCCATATAGCCTGTATGGAGGTAGGAGGATGGGATTACATTAAGGGAACAAGGACTCACATGTGATCACACATAAGATGATGGGATTGGGAAGGTGATCCAGCATAATTTAGGCATAGCCCATGAAGCCTATGTGTGAATTGTTTCTGATGATGAACCCCATTCCATAGATTGATGGTGATGTGACGTGATTTCTAATATATGGGAGAGCGAGACTACTCAAAAATTTAATGTGGGAGGGCAAAACCACGTGCATTTTTCTTCCATTAAAATTTATATGGACAGAACATGGGCCACTTTATAATTTTTATCTTGTAAATCTGATTGATATGTTCCATTATCTTCAACCTCATCCTTCATCGAAGAGATCTACGCTAGAGTTTATGCATGGTGTGACTTCCATGGTTGAGCAATGATTAAATGATAAATATTGTGAGATGATGATATAAAGAACCTTCATGAATGAATCCTACTCTTCTCATGAATTCATGAGTTTGAGGAACATTCCACTACCAAATAAAAAAGGAGTTTTAGGAGGTAGTTTGAGCATCCAATAAGAATGGATGAGTTTGAACTTTTAAAACATGAGGTGAAGCACACGATCAGCATCACATGCACATGAGGATAATTCATGTAAGAAAATAATCCATTATTTTCAGCATAATATATTTGAGAAATACCAACATATTTTATATTTATTTAAGCCTTGATAAGTCATGATTTTTGGGAGCCCGGATGTAGAATTTTTCTTGAATTAAAGACACTGGAACTCACCTATAAATATGAAGTAGTGAGGATGAGATGGTTGTTATTTCTTGAGATAGTATTGGTGTTTTATAGAAAAATATATCCACCATGAACTTATATTTCAAAAAAATAATATATATAGAGTTTCTTTTTGTGAATAAGATGAAGTTTTAGACATTTCACTTTTGTTTAACACACTTGAATAGATTCGCGACGAATTAGTTCTGTGAAGCCATTCGGGATTACACGACACCCTTATGTGTAACCTCACTAGTTTACAAGAATGTATTGTGACACTACAAGATAGTGCATAACCTCACTATGTTATATTAAGGATAAAGGATGGATATAACCCATGCACTTGATATCCTATGTTTCATGTACTTGTGTGAGACTTGAGTCATTATAGACCTTGCACGAAGAGAACTGATTACATAGTATCAGTGGTCCATGACCAAACATAAGGGAAGAAGATCCCATGCATGATATTATATAGAACATATGGTTTGAAATAGTTTAAAGAAAATAGAAGAATTAATTTATATAAAAACATACATGGGGAATAGTGAATGAGGGTTGAGACATATTGAGAAATAACAAAAGATAATAATGAGGAAAATAAATAATATGTGTTATGGTTATTAAATTATTATTCTTCAACCATGTATGCATTATAATAAAGAAATTTTGATAAATACATGAAGTATATTCTAAATGCATGAATTTTTTTTTGAATAATTTTCGTGCACCACTTTCACACATTTTAGAGAGGTAATGAATTAAATCATAAGGAAGAGTAACAACCTGATCATTTGTTACAATGAGGAAACTAATTAGATTCATGTGATCATAGATATTTTAGAAAGACCATAAATCTGATAAGGTACTTGAATAGGTACATGAAAAAGTGTGATTTAGTGAGCTCATTGAGTAAGGTAAAGATATTATCCTATAGTGAATCAACCCTAAAGAAGGGAGGAATTATTTTGATTGGAGTTGGAAGCAGGAGAAGTCTCTCAATTGAAGCCGAGAGCAGTGGATGTCAGTAAATTGGAGTGGGGAGTAGAAAAATTCATTCAGTTGGAGCCAGAAGTAAGAAAAGACTCTAGTGGGACTCTAGAGTAGGTCGGTGTGGATTCTGGTAACATTGTGTGATGCAGTATAAAGATCTAACTATGTGGATTCAAGAATTAAGATATAGTGTGATTCTGTATCGACCATTGCAATTAATAAAAATATTATAGTTGAGAATCCATGTAGGGGGTATAACCAACATTAAAAGGAGAATTCCTTTCATCCAAACCTTCTAAATACCATGTTATGTGATCTATTTTATCATTTCTAAATAGGATTTGAGACTATGAGATATCACTAAGTGGACTAAGAACCTTTTCAAGTTCAATAGGTTTAATTCAAAAGAAAATAATTCATAAAAGTAAACCACTGATTAACCCCCCACCCATCAAGGGTCAATCCATCCTAGAATTATACACCAATGTAATAAAGTAGAAACTAGCTCTGATTTACTAGAGTTGGGGTTGTTATAGTAGGGAACATTTTGTAGTGTTTATTGTGACTTCATAACAGTCAAAACTTAACAAAATTTAAGGATTTTTCTAGAATTGAGAATTCTAGAAAATATAAATCATGAAATAATAATGTTATTTAGTATTAATTTAAATATCATAAATGAATTGTGATTAAAGAAAAATTATGAGAAACTAGTCTTAAAATTTTTTAGAAGAATATCAAAGGATAAAATTCTAAGAAATAAAATAAATCATAAATAGAGAAATTCTAGATTTAATGATTCTGAAAATTAAATGTGATGATCCTTGAATGGTTTTAAAAGGATTTAAATATCAAAAATGGGTTTATGATTATTATTGAGAATAGAATATAACATTCTAATGAATAATGTGAATAACATTCAATCTAAAGACAATTCTAAAATTTATAGATAGTTATAACCACAAAGAGCTAATCCATGTCACAACATATAATTACTATATATTTTTATACATTCATGAAGATTGATTTGTTTTTTGGATATTTTTGGAAATGTTTTGAGAAGAATATTCTCAATAATACTGGAAGAATTAAGTGAATAATTATTCATTAGGGATAAATTTATAGTAAATGATAATAAAGGTGTTCTTGGAATTAAAATAGAGATAAGTAGTCAAGGAGAAAGGAATACTCTTGAGATCATGGGAGCTCACCCTTGTAAGGGAATTGAGTAAATATTCATAGATCATGGTACCGATATTGTTTAAAGGATTTTATATATTATTTAGTATAGAAAATAAATTATTTTATTCCATATATAAAAATATAAATAAGAGGAAAGAGAAAAAGGGATTGATTATTAACTCAATACTGCTCTTGTGAAGAAAAACCTTATAAGTATCGAAAAAGTAAAACCTATTGAGAAACTGAGAGTCGATCTTGTTCATTAAATTTTACAAAAGAAGGAGGAGTATAATAATATCAGTTGATATATCCTATGATATTTTCATAGTAGAAGATGATGCAGTATAAGGGAGAAGAAAAAGTTAAGATTAAGGGTGAAACTATTCTATTTTCCATGATCTGTGTGTCAACCCACTTAAACAAGATTGGGGAGATGTTAGATTATTAAAGATCATAGGATATAAATAGTTAGTGAAGTTAGTGATAAGATTATATAAAATACATGGGATAAAGGCCATTTATAGAGACAATCATGAATGCACTCTAATAGATTATTTAAAGTTATCTGAATATTTTGTACTAAGGACGGAGATCAGGTTGATAGGTGTAGTGAAATCTCAATCATATTGAAAATGTACTTCAATAAATTTAAGGAAGTGTTATAAGAATATCATGAGATAGTATAATCTAGTGGGATGTTATATAATTTAAGGAAGAATGGTTAGTTTTGGATAATCCCTCATCACCACACTTGTAATTGATGGTGATATTATTAGTGTAAAATATGTGACTTGGACTTGATCTGATCACAAGAAGGACTTATTCACCCACATTGAGGGAGAACCATGTAAAAATCTCATGTGTAGATCTTTACATTACATTTTTCATTACATGTAATGTATGTGATAAGGCTATATAAATAGATTCACAATTATATTAACTGATATAATAGGTTCAAGAACTGACAGGAGAACTTAAGTGAGTGAGAGTTCTAAAGTATAATATCTAAGTAAAAATTTGTCACACCTGATTTATCCCCCCCCCCTCAGGTGAATACACCCATTCTTAGGAACCTTAACGGGTATCAGATATAATCAGGTTACATTTGGTTGGATCTATTTGTTAAACCTATTTTTATCATATTGATATAAAGTTCATATTTGAATATTTTTTGGAAGATCCTCAGATGAAGAATTATATTTCCATCCCGTAAAAAGCTAAAATAGAAATTTTAGCCTGGTATCTGAAAAATATAAATAAAATATAGGAAATGAATATGAGAAAAGATTCAAAAGAGAAATAATATTGATAACTATCCAATGGTGATCAAAGTGATAGATGTTATATTAAATCTATTGAGAATGATTCTAATGATAACTCAAGTAGAGGCTGTAATGAAGATGTGTTTAATGAATCACTCAGTGATTTTTATTTTAAAGTTAGTGATTATTTGAAAAAAGTTTCTATTGAGGTTTATACTCTCATATTTTCATTTATTAAGGGACTATATGATGAAAAACATAGTTATAGTTGGAAACTGATGCAATGGAAGATGCATTGGTTAAAAAGTTAAGAAGATGTAACACTCTCACAAAACATGTTGAGTCCAAAGAGAAATCTATATCTATTGAAAATTAAAAAATTTATTTGATTGAATAATAATTGAAAATGATTGATTATGAGAAGGCTATTTTTATTGAATTAATTTGTGCATTATATAACTTGTATAAAACCTCTATGAATTTCAAATATTCTCAACTAGAAGTTAAAGAAAAGTGAATTAAATAGCTAGATAATTATCCTTTATAGGAAAATTAGATGCATGAAGATCAGATTTAAATGGTTAAAAATTAATTTAAATATAGGGAGAGATTACTTGAAGACTAGAAGAATTATAAATATTTAAAATGTCTAGAGTTAGAGGTAAAGATGGGAAATATAGAAAACAACCAAGTAGAATCTTCAAAAAAAATTGAAACAAGAAGTGATTAGACAAATGGTTATGTAAAGAGTCATTCTTCCAAAAATAAATCTCTCATGTGGAAAAAATTCTTGATATCTACCAGTGAATTATCAACTTCAAGCTCAAAGAACAAGGTAACTCATTGTCCTAACAAATATGTTTCTACTAATCTGGTTTTGTCTATCGATGCAGGATACAAATAAAAGTATAGAAAAAATATGATTATTGAAACAAAGTTTATCACTTATATAATAAATTCTAGTATATAACAACCATAAAAAATTATTATTTTGATGAAAATATAAGGCCATAATAGTAAAATAAGTAGCTGATAAAAGAAGACAAGTATGTCTTGAGGAGTAAACAAAAGAAAAAAACAGAGTAAAATGATCCCCAAAAGAAAAATAATATATCTAAAAAAATTTTCTCAACCAAGAAGAGATGATTTTATTATTCTAGGAAAGGTTACATCATGTAAAATTACAATTTGGACAAGAATATCATAACTGCACAAAGAAAGCTGAAATCAAAAAGAGAATAAATCCAATAAAGGGATAATAGTATTATATTGGTGCAAGATATCGAAGATGAAGAATATTAATTACATAAGAGTTTTTCCAAAAAATATTACCCAAATGATAATGAATAATTGTGTGGGTAGTGTAAATAATCTAGGAATATAACTATTAAGTTCATTAAATGGATGTTAGAACAAGAGAAATTATCCAAGGATAAAGGAAAATCATCAGTGACTTCTATCTCTAAAATTCTTATTATGAAAAATGAGTCTAAAAAAGTAATGATAAGAATGTTGGCTTAGTCTAGAAATTCCATGATTTAATAATCAAAAATAAAGTTCATTTTTTTCTAATAAATTCAATGTTTTATGAAATTTAAATATTTTCTCAAGAAGTTATGTAAATTTCCCTAAGTTTGGAATCAAACAAAAATCTAGGGATCGACCGCATAAATACCTTTTATCGATTGTATGAAGGAACCTAGAGAAGATAATTTTTGTCAAGTAATAAAGTGATTTCATGGAAAATGAATTTATCATGTGACCACATGATCATTCATGATAGAAATATTACAAGGTACTCAAGATACCATAATCCCAATCAGAGAGACTACATTGTCATTGTATTGATTTCATGCTTATTCAATTGACAATGATGGATTTCTCACTAAGTGCTGGAGATTATTTAAGACCATACTAATCAACCACATTCTATTTAAACCAATTATATGACCACATTTTATTTTTAAAATAATCTTAAAGATACCATATAACTTCAATCTATCGCATGTTGAAGTGAAGTGACTGAATTAGATAATTTAATATCAAAAAATTGTGGGATCGGTCATGTGATGAAATCAAGAAAACATATGAAAAAGTTTTATTTTGTAAATGTATTGAAGAGATCATATGGACTTAGAGCAACCATGTCAGGTGGTCATAACTTTTCTATGAATTAAATAAACCAAGAGTTTATATTAAGAGACGGCATGATCAAACAAATTAATTTACTAAGTGTGTAATCAACTATGAAGTCTAATGTGGCACACTTTCAAGAAAACATATCTAAATTGGGATTATATTTTAATAATATATAATCCATCCACCTTCTATGTAGAATTAAATGTTAGTTAAAAAGCATTTAATTATATTGGTTTTAAAACTGACTTTAAGTATTTGTAATAATCATTCAGTAATGGAACTTTTTAAAGGAAGGTTTATTTTTATAAAGAAGACCGAAGTTAGATAATATAGAGAAATAAAAAAATGTGAGCCAATACTCTTTCCTTAATAGCTTATGTGACTCTGATTTTATCTATGATTTATTGTAATATCTTAGAATACTTTCCAATATTTTTATCTCATATTATAACTAAATGAAGACATTGAGAAAATAAGTTATCTCTATAGAACAACAAAACTTTGATCTACTACTGCATATAACTTTCATTTCTCTCTTTCATTGTTTTATTTTACTTTTTAGTTGTGCTAAAACTTATTTTTATATCCATTGAATCACTTACTCCTATAGATCATATAATATTACTTTGGTACTCTTCCATTATTTCATTTATATTTATACTCCCATAGAAACTGTGGAAGAGGATTTTTTATAGCATTAAAAACCTTGTGTGTTGTTTTACTTTCAATACTCGATCCAGGTTTTTGATCTATTTATTGTTTAAAAAAATTATTGGTAGTAGATGAATTTCATGTGGAGAGTATTAGGTCTCAGCATGATACTGAACCTCTTGTATTTTTTTTTTGTGTTATTTAATTTTTTTCTTACTCTATTTAAAATATTAGTTTATATTTTCAAAACCCTTTTTCAAAAAATTAATTTAATAGTTAAATTTAATCAATTTTATATATATTTTATTTGATGTGATTATATTTGTTTCAAAAGTTAAAGTGATTTTAAAATTATATTAATTGGGTTGTGATCGAGCCTTTGAGAATCCTTTTTGAGAATATCAAATTATATATCTCTACTATTTTATTTAACTATGCTATTTTTTAAATCAGTTCATTTTATTTTAAATCATTTTTAAATGGGAATTTTTATTAGAAGCTCAATTCCCCCCCCCCTCCTTAGGTTTTATGCTCCGACCAATATTTGGTATCAAAGTATTTTATTTCTTTATTATTTGTATTTATATAACTTTAACTATGATCTAGTTTTAAACCAAAAGATCTAAATTTCTATTTATTTTGAATTTCTATCTTTATGGATTATATAATACTTATATAAACATATACTAATAGACCTATATATTTTAATTGCAGTAATTTTTCTCAATGGAAGATTAAAATGAAAATACACCTTGAAATTATGGGATTCAATATTTTTTCTACTATTGAAGATCAACATGAAAAACCATATTTTTTTCAGATCTAACTAGAATGATACTACTAAATCTACTTACGATTATAATTATAAAGAAATGAATACTTTATATTGTTTTAGGGATAATATGAATTTAATAGAATATCTACAAGTAATATATCTTATGAAATTTGGGATACCTTCTCTATGTCTCATGAAGGAAAATATAATGTAAAAGAAATGTGTTTAAATACCTATACTATTAAGTATGATACATTAAAGATTAAGCATGATGAACCCATTTTTAATATGTATCTCAATTTTAATGAGATTATAAACTTGAAACGTGAATTGGGGAAGACTATTAATATCAATTCTCAAGTACTGAGGATTATAATATGCTTACCTAAAAAATGGAGAGACACTACCATATCCATTTATGAATCATGTGATTTGAGAAATTTTCCAATGAAGAAGATGATAGGGAAAATAATGATGTATGAGGAAGATATTAAATTGAATGATGAAGATGTTGAACCCAAAAAGTAAATAACATTCAAAGATTCTCAGTAAAAATCTAATAAGTAATAAAAGATAAAAGAACATATATAAATTATTATGACTTTGATAGTGATGATTAAATGGACCATTTGAAAGTAAGATTCAAGATATTTTATATGATGGATATATTCTTCAAAAAATAAAATCTTAAATAAAGTATGATAATAAAGGATATTGTAAAATTGATGGTAATTTTGTGGAAGTTACTTATTATGAGTGTAATAGAAAAATACATATGAAAGATAATTTTCCAAAGTTGAAATAAAAGAAAAAAATATGAGGATCAAGGAAAGGAATATAATAAATCCATGAAGGCCACTTAGAGTGCATCTGAGGATAGCTCTAGTGACTCAGATACTATCCAACAAGATACAAATGAGAAATAAAATCTATGATTTAAGGTAATAACATCTGAGGTAACAAAATCTATTCCTATTACTTTTGAAAATGTAAATCATGATGAAAATGATATGTCCAGTGAAGATCAATTTGAATATTGTAATATGTTGAAAGAAATATTTAATGAACTAAATGATAAATATAAGAATTTAAAAAATAACATTCCTTATCTACTAATATTAAATCAAATATTAATATTGAAAAGGATAATAACAAAATGATTCTTAAATAAAATAATGACTTGAAGTTAGTAAATGAGAAACTAAAGAAAGATATTGAAGGTTTTACAATAAGAATTAAAAAACTTAACAAAATTATGGGAAGTCATTATGTACCTAAACCAAGCGATGGTTTTTCTTTTCATCCTAGAAAGAAAAAATATATATATAAAAATATTTTATTCTTATTTCAAATACTGTTAATAAATCTGTAGTAAATAGTACAATTGAAACATCTAAATCTGTAGAAATCTATTTTTGACCAAAACGAGCTTATTTTTCAAATACTTTCAAATATATTCATAAATATAGAAGTAAATATATCAAGAAAATGTATATTCATAAAGATTTAGTTTTTAACCTTTCTAGACCCAAATATATTTGGGTACCAAAATCAATGTGTATTTGATGGATTATAGGAAACCTGCATGAAAATTTCCAATAATGAGCTATGGTATATTGATATTGGATGTTCTAGACACATTATAGGATACTTATCAACTTCAAAAGTTTTAATATAGTGGGTGGTGGTCATGTCAATTTTAGTGATAATGAAAAGGGTAAAATTATTGGACTTGGTTAAGTTCGTAACTCTAAAACCTGTTTAATTTTTAAATTTTTATTTATTGATGGCTTAAAATATAATATGATAAGTATATCTCAGCTATGTGGTGATGGTTTTCATTTTAATATAAGAATAATTCATATAATATTTATGATTTTAAATTCAATTATTATTTATTGATTTGAGTAATGACAATGTTTATGCAGCTGATTTAAATTCCTTATTTTCTCAAAAAAAATCTTGTTTAAATGCATTTAATTATAAATCTTGGTTGTGTCATTGGATATTAGGCCACTATAATATATAATATCTTAGAAATATAGTAAAATAATGTTTATACAATAATCTACCTAAACTATATTTCCCAAAAGACAAAGTGTGCAATCCCTATCAAAAGGGAAAGGAACATAAAGTTTCTTTCAAACCAAATAAATAGGTTTCTACCTCTCAACCACTAGAATTTTTCTACATTGACTTGTTTTGACCATCTAGTGTTTCAATTTTAACTAAAAACACTATTCTTATGTAGTTTTTTATAATTATTCTAGGTTTACATGGGTATATTTCATGGATCATAAAAGTGAGGCTTGTAGATGTTTTTTAAAGTATGGAAAATCTATAAATAAACTTAGTGGACTTACCATTAAGAATGTGAGAAGTGATCATGGTCGTGAGTTTAAAAAACAATACTTTGAATTATTATTCTCACAATATAGATATAATCATAATTTCTCTACTCCTCAAACACTTCAACATAATGGGGTTGTTGAAAGAATAAATATGATCCTTCAAGAGATAGCCCGACCCATGCTTAGTGAATATGACCTTATAGTTTATTTTTGGGATGAAGCTATAAGTACAACTTGTTATATAAATAAAAGTTTCTTTATAATACCCCTTTTAAAGAGGATTTCATATGAATTATGTAACGAGAATAATCCTAAGATAAATTATTACAAAGTTGTTGACTATAAAGTTTATATTCTAAATATAAAGGATGATCTTGATAAGTTTTCATCCAAGAGAGAAAATGGAATTTTACTTGGTTATTCTACATCTAGTAAATCTTATAGAGTCTTTAATAAAATAACAAAAATAGTGTAAGAATTTGTTCATATCATATTTGATGAAAATATCCACATGAACCTAAAGTTTACCTATAAAATCAAGAGGATTATATGTCAAATTTAAAGATCAATAACACATACAAGGCCAATGATCATGCTACTAATTCACTTGAAAAATATCCCAGAAAATACCTTTTAAATGAACCAGGCCCTGAGAAAAACATATAACAAAATAGTACCAAAATATCCATAACCATTACATCCCGTAGAGACCATACTTTAGATGTTTTTTTGTGATCTGGGAAAAAGAACTCAAACTTGAGAATCACTTAGAAATAAGTTTGAAAATAAAGCCTTTTTTCATAGCATGAACCCAATAACATTAATGAGGCAATTATTGATGAACATTGTGGGATGAATACACAAGAATAACTGAATTTTTTTGAAAGGAATCAAATATGAGAACTAGTTGAGAGACCCAATTACTATTTGACCATTGGAACTAAATGAGAATATAGAAAAAATGTTGATGAATCTGGTAATATTATTACAAATAAAGATAGACTATTGGAATAATTTCATAGTCAAGAACAGGGTATTGACTATAAAGAAACCTTTTCCCCTATATCTAGACTTGAAGTTATTAGGATACTTCTTGCTTATGCATTTTATCTAGACTTAAAATTATATAAAATGGATGTCAAGAGTGATTTTATAAATGGTTATATTTGTTAGGATTTTTTTGTTGAAAACCCCACTATATTTTCAAAACCTCATTTTCCAAATCATGTTTTTAAATTGACAAATGTAAATTATGGTTTAAAACAAGAGAACCATATTGGTATGATAGGCTCAAGACATTTTTTTTCAAATGGTTTTAAAAAATTTGTTGTTGATCCTATCTTATTTATCAAAATAATTTCAAAATATGTTTTGATTGAATAAATATATTTAGATGATATTAATTTTTCAAGAAATTATTTGTGTACTGAATTTTCAAAACTAATGTAAAATAAATTTGAAATGTGTTTGATGGGTAAACTAAAATTCTTTCTTGGTTTTAAAATATTTCAAAATAAATAATGAATTATTTTTAGCCAAAGAAATTACACTAAATATCTAGTAAATTTTTTTGTTATGGACAACTCAAAGGAAAGTGATACACCAATTAGACCTTGACGAAACTAGGAAACTAGTTGACTAAACTATTTGTAGTTGTTTCACTAAGATTTTACTTTACTTGATAGCTAGTCGACCTAACATGATATTTAGTGTGTGTATGTGTGCTTTTTTTCAAGAAAATCCCTAGGAATATCATTTTATTATTGTTAAAATAATGTTTAAATACCTCAAAAGTACAACTAAATTAGGACTATTATACTCTAGAGGACATGTTTTGATTTAATTATCTATTCTGATACTGATTTCAATGGTTGTAAATCAGATAGAAAAAGTACATCTTGAACATGACACTTTTTGGGAGAATAAATAGTATCTTGGTGTAGTAAAAAAGTATAATTCTATTTAATTTTCTATTATTGAAGCTAAAAACATAGATTTAGGAATTTTTTGTGCTCAAATAATTATGGATGAAACATGCATTGCTAGAATATGAATATCAATTTAGACATGTCCCTATAAACTATGATATCGCAAGTGCTATTAACATTCATAATAATACTTTATATCATTCGAGTATGAAACCCATTAATATAAGATATCACTTTTCGATATATCATTTTCAAAAAGGGGATATCACTCTGTAATTTAATTCCACTAAACATCAACTAGATGATATTTTTACTAAGTTTATGAATTCTAAGAGATTAAATTATATCATACATGAATTAGGGATGATTAATTGTTCCTAAATCTTATGCCTATATCTTTTTTTAATTTTAGTTCTTTATTGATGTTAGATAAATAATGTCTTTAGTTTCTTATTTGGTAATATAAAATTATTTATTATATTTTTTAACTTAGTTTATGAGGAAAATGGAAAAAAATTAATTAAAGGAGATTGAACTTATCCTCCTGTGTTTTTAAAACCATTCTATCATGCCCTATTTTCTAGATTACATGTACATTTTAATTTATTTTAGTATATTTTACTCTTTACCATGAATTATTATAGAAAATACCTAAATTATTTCATTTAACATGATCTAAAATGAATATTATTCAACCCAAAATTTCTGAAATTCAAACCTATCCCATTTCTACCCTTGTTTTACCAAACCCAAGCCTTCGAATATTTCAATCTCTACTTAGAGTAAAAAAGATAAATAATTTTTTTAAAGAAGATTCTCCTGAATCTTCTCATGTTTCCAAAATATTGAAATCCAGCACAAGTGGAAATAAGAACCTTATAAATTCACATCTTTTTTTGTGTGAATTCATTCCAAAGAATAAAGTATATGTTGAGTGTTTTATACTTATTCATTATCTGATATAGAGAGTTTTGATTTGGAAATTATGGACTGACTAGTTCTTGGATGATAATTAATTTTACTATCCATGGTTAGTAATTTAATTTTAGGTAAATATGATTTTTGAAGTTGGAGAGAAGTTGAATCTCATTAGAATAGTTGATCATAGTTAAGAATGTGAATTTTTCTTCAATTATTTGGACTGGGAGCTTAAAAGTATCACATCAGGGTGAATATGATGATTACAAGACTTTTTATCCTTTAAATAATCTGCATTTTGAGATTATAAATTCTTTGGAGGAGCTAAATGTTGATAGTTACTCTCGAAAGCCAAGTGTTAGTGAGTTAAATGGTGATTTTATACTAGTGTTAAAGTTTATACAACATACCATTTTCCCTAGAAAAAGATATTTCAACACTCTCTGACATAAATAACTTTTTTCTATATTTGATAGCGTATGGGATTTAGATTGATCTTCTGAGATTTATTATGATGTGTATGGAAAATCTAAGTAAGAATTATTCAATATTTAATACACTACATTATCCCAAGTTTATTTCACCTCTACTCAAACAGAAGAGACTTATTCCTAAGGGAGTGTAAAATTCATTACTTTTAGGTGGTATTTGTCTTAACCAAATCACTTGAAAGAGGATGAAAATTAGCTATAATTCATGGATGAAGATGTGTGTAGCATATTAGGATTAAAGTTTTGAGTGTTTCAATCCTATAAAGAACCCTAAGAGACCAAATGACGCAGTGGATTTGGGATTGGACCCTAAACAGGTAGTTAAATATGATTATTCATCTCATGAACGTAGATCAGAGGTTGTTGTTGATATTAATGAATAATTCAAAGGGGGTTCTGGGGAAAGCATGGGATTCTCTCCTGGTCTAGAAATTTCTAAGGATCCAAAAGTTATAAATGTTATAGAATCAGTAAATAAAGGAGTAGTAACTCCTGAGTGGGAGAAGAATCCTAGAACTATGCTGTTTGGACCTAATCTAACTGACTCTAGAAGTTATGATGATTTTTTTTGAGTTATAGATATTCCACCCATTTTTGAGATAGAAGGAGCACCTATCTTTTATTCTACACCACCAAGATGAGGGGAGTCTCCTAATAAATATCATATGGATATAAATTGTTTTTCTATATAAATTATTTATGGGGATGATGGTAATATAAATATTCCACCCAAGATGGGTGGATAGTCTATTCATGTTGTTCCCAATGATCCATAGAAGGTTAAGAAGAATCCTTCTTCTCTAGTTCTTCAGAAATAGGGTTACATGAATCTTTCAGTAGATGATGTGCTTCAAGAAATTTTTAGATCTACTCCTTAAGTACCAAATATGGCTTATTCCCCTATTCATGATTCAAATAACCCTTTATAAGGTGATCCCATCTATGACTCATATCCTTGGATAGTATTTTTTCTTGTCGAATATTCAAATAGTTTGATTAAAGAGATTGAGAATCCAAATTATGTCTCCTCAGATAATAAAGGCTCCATATTGAGACCCTATGAGTTGGTTTTTTTTACTCAACCGTTATTCCTTCTTCACCTAAACCAATTACTTCAATTACAACTTCTATTATTACTTCAAATGACCTTACCCAATTTAATAATAATCTATTGGATGTTTTGAAATATACCTTGGTCATTTTGTGTAGTGTAAGAGAATATGGTAGGAAGGAAGATATTTCTTTCACCGTTGATAGTGTTATAAAACATATTCATCCAAATTTATTTCTAAAGGTTGATCATATGTCTTATGAACATGAAGGTTTTAAATCCCAAATAGAAGCTTTACTGGTAGATCTAACAGACATGTTAGTTAAGCTTAACCAATGGTTTCTATCTTCTGTCATTAGTTAATCTATAACTTTTAATCCTAATCCTTATCCTCCCCCTTCACCTATTTCCATTGATGAATATATTATCATAAGAATTATGCATGAGGAAAACCATATTCTACCATACAGTTTCAAGGATGCTAAGAACTTGATGCAAATGGATCTTACTTCCCATGGTGAAAATCACTTTTATAAGGTTCATATATAAGTGGATAAAACTGTAAAGAATAGTGTTACTATCAAAGGGTCCATCAAGTATTATATTAGCATAATTTTAACTAAATAGGATTTAAAAACCCTATTTTGGTTTTTGGATAAAGATCTGAAAGTACCTACTTTCACCCAAGCTTTCAAGTCTGTTTTTGAAAAGTTGATCATTGTGAATCCTCTTTTGGATTAGTTTGTTCCAAATAAGGATGAGATTTTTTAGATTATAGATCATGGTTCTAGAGCTGTGTCAAATATTACTAGGCTCTTGGATCCCTATATATATGTTTCCAATGCTCCAGTTATGGTACCCCTTTCCCTTCATGTACCCAGCATCTCTATTTCACCTTCCCCATATTCTGTATCTATAACCGCAACTCCTACCACACATACAACATGACCTTTTAGTATCACCCTTCCTCATTACCTTCATCATATTAGACCAATATCCAAATACATTTTGATTACAAGAGTCTCATCTACTCCTTATCCTATCTCCACACCACCTCCTACTCCAACCAAGGTCAAAGTAAAATCCCCTATTGATCCTTCTACCCTTCGAAAAAAGTATAACTTAGATTCTGATTATGAAATCTAATAGAGAATTTTTAATATATTATTTTTACATTTCATGATATATATCTTCTCATTATTTATTTATTTTTAATTATTTACATTTTTTACTTTACCTTTTAGCATTACCATTAATCTTTTTTGGATAATCCCAAATGAGAGAGAAATGATATATGGGTGGAAATTCGTTTTATATAGTTTCTTGATTTTATAAATGTAATGATTTTTTATCATCAAAAAGAGGGATATTGTTGGATTTTTTCATCAATCCATTCTTTTAATAATGAAAAAATCATGTTCATTTTGTTTCTGTTGTGAGTGGGTGCCCTAGACCCAACTCCTTTATATACTTTGATTACCATTATATGTAAAAACATTAATATATACATGTGTTTATTCTAACCATAATAGTATTGATACTTATACATCCACTATTTATATGGTAATGTATTTAGATTATATGTTGTATCAAAAGGTTATAGAAGTTACTAGATACAAGGAGAACCTCAATATACTATGAAAGTAATCTTAAATATATGTCTTATAGTATAGATGCATCATATTGATGGGACACATATGACGTCTTACTATCATGTGTTGGGGGATCATAAACATTGATACTTATTCTCATGAAGTTTTCATATGGTGATCTTGAGTAGATGAGATCATGAGGACTAACCCACCAATATAAAAACCACATGTTTTTTGTTAGATTGGTTGTTCCTACTTATGAACATGTGCATTGGTTTCTGAACTTGAGATCATTATCAATGTGTACCATTTTTTAAGATCTTGGATTTTATTTGAGGTATGAAACCTTTTAATTTTTGGTTAATTCCTTGGTTTTTTCCTTTTGTGAATTTTTAATAAAGTTATAGAGGAAATGAGGGAGTTTATAGCTTGTTTGGATCCTGGATCCCTAAATTTTAGAGAAAACAACAGGTCTACATGGTTAGTATACACCGTGGAGCCTAGTCTACATAGTTAGATAAACTGTGTGGGGTCTTGTAAGTCTCTACAGAGGGGAGCACATGAACTACACATGGATTGTCTAATCTTGCACTAAAGTTCATGTGGGGTGTGCTCCCTAGGTATAAGGGGATGCACGGATAGAGAACAGTAAGAAAAACCATGCTCCCCAACCATGAAGGTCATTGTCCTTGGATAGTACCTAGTACATGGTTTGTCCAACCATGCATCCAGACCATGTGACTCATTAATTTTTGGGGAAATAATGATTTCACCCCTCCTTTTTAACTCACCCTTCCTTTTTCTCCCTTATTTATCTCACACAACAACCCCTAACCTCATGAGATCTCCTCCTAAATCATAAGGTAGGATTTGTTGTTGCACCTCCATCCAAGCTTAAAATCAACTACTGTTCATCTTGTTAAATCCCTCTCAGTAAGAGATTTGATCCTCTTCCTTTCTTTATTAGTTTCTCTCTTCCTCTTTTTTTATTATTTTTGTGTGATCTTATATGCCCTATTTTCTAGGAATTTGTCTATTTTGATGATTTATTCTAATCTAGATTGAATCAAAGGATGATAATGAATGAGGGATCTTCAACCAACCTAAGGTAGGTGGTCTAGTTCTTTTTTCCCTAAAATTTTGATGTGTTATATGATGTACCATTTTCTCATGCACCAAACTCCTCCAACGATGCCTTCTAAATGTATAATAAATTAAATTAAATGATAATACCTTATTTAATATAATCCTAGAAACCATCTAATTCACATCTTAGGGTGAACACCCTGACATGAGACTCCCCTAAGGGTGTTCCTTCCTCAAATTCCTAAGTACCTCATGCCTTGTATTTTTTTAACCACCTTTTGAGGTGTGTGATATGTTATTGGAATTTTCATGTTGTTTTTATTACATGGTAATTGTTTCATGTTAGCTAAAATCCATACCCTTGATTTTAATATGATGTTGATACAAGGATATTTATTTAAGGTTAACTTAGATGAGATCATCATTATTTATAATTGGAACTTTCCAATGAATCTAAATATGTCAGGAGCGATACTTGGTTTCCTTTAGTAGAGTACCTTAGACAAGCTCACCAAAGGGATGACTTACCCTTAAGCATTATCGGTTCCCTAAGGGAGTTAACTTGGGTGGGCTTGGTGGATTATATGGTTATAACATGATACAAGTGATACTTGGTCCTATATGTGGTATACTTATGATAGGCTCAGAGGTTCATTCTTACACCATACTGAGAGTGATACCTGGGATTCATTTTATGGATCACCTTAGATGGACTCTTATGGTGATGGGTATTTATAATGATCCTAGAGTAATATTTAGGTTTCTATTTATGAATCATCTTGTATGAGATTAGGATTCCATCTATATTAAATTCTCATGATGCATTTTATTAAATTCTTAGAATAAAAAACTATGAAATTAATGATATTCTCACCAAGACAAATAACGTGCTTGGGTACGGTATATTTTTTATAATTGATTTTGATAAACATTTATACACCAATATTATACACATATAGGTTGACTTCTTTCATAAATATCTATCTCAAGCTGAAGTAGGTAGTGTTGGTTGGGTATCCATGAGGAACCTAGTCTAATGTGGTTTATTTATTTATTGGCTTATATTTATTATGTACTAGCAACATGCTCATTTAATATACATATACTGGATAGTTCTAGAAACCATTGGTGGTGGCCTATTAATAATATCTCACATTCTTATTAGGCAACCTCTAGTACCTAAACAGACCTCATGGTTAAATGTGTAGAAAAAAGGAAGTTCCCAACTTTCGATGTTTAATTTTCAATACTAGGATGGAGTACATGATCAGAGGACTTGGCTTATGCTCATAATACTAGTGGAGTCAACTTTTCATCTTTTTTTATTTATTTTTATCATGTTGATATTCATGTACCCTTGTATCTTGTGTACTTAACTTTTTGTATAGCATCATGAAATGATCATCATTATTGTATTGAATATTGATTAAGTTTCTATCTGTTGGTTATATTGAATGATTTTTTATTATTCTGCTACTGCTTTTTATTTTCTACTTATGTTGTTTCCATTCATTATTTACTATCATGGCTTACTCTAATCATGAGGGTATATTCTTTCCAACGTACCATCACAAACCTTCACTTATAGTTGGAAACCTCTAGAATATGGGGAGGCAATCTTGAGGTTATGTAGCCAACCAGCTTGGGGAACATCTTAGGGGATTCCAGTTTGGGATGCTACAAAGTGGTATCAGAGCTCTTTTTCCTTTTGTATTACTATTTGGGTATTAGATAAGATACTAGAAACTTGTTATAATTTGGTAATGATCTTGTGTTTGTGAGTAGCTAACCCACACACAGGTGAAACCCAAATTACCTAGAATGGGTCATTGTTGTTTTGGTTTTTGCCTATTACAGTTGTATTGATTTTACCATTAGTTGATGCACATGTTTTGTGATGTTATTATTATTTATATTATTATTATGTATTTTCATGTATCCTTTGACTGGAATGGTAATGAGGTGTCCTCTCACGAATCATTATAGGTAATTGAGTATTTACATGTCTTGCATTATGCCATTCCATATTTATATTACTGCATGAATTTCTTGTACTGTCTCTGACTATTTTGAATTACTTGATTATTATATATCAAAATATGATAACGTTTCATGAATGGATAATATAATTGGATTAATTAACATTTATTCATCAATATAAATGGTATAACATGTATATATTGATAATGGAACCTTAATTAACCAATTATTTTATGTTTGATCCATGAACCATTGGTTCTATGGGCTGAAATGTTAGTTTATTTGACTGCTTGAATTCCAATTTTGATTTATGAATCATGTACTTGTATAAATTTAGAATGGTATTTAATTCAATAAAATCATTATACATGACCTATTACATCCTGATATTGATGTAAAGGTCAGTTCACAGTTACATGACACACCAATTGCAACTTATAAAGAGTATTGGCCTTTATAAATTGGGAATGGTGATGAATTTAACTAAACTATGATGTATTTATAAATATAGACAAGAATGAACATAAATAGATTTAAATTTTAAATGAAATGGTTACCATTAAATGGGGATACCAATTTTAAAGTAAAGGTACCTTTCAATTGAAACTCTATATACTGGAACCTTTGCAGTGCTATATGAGACCTTGACCCTGAACCAACCTTAGTAGTGGGAAGTATGTAGTGTCTCATGTGACTTTTGTGATATTTCTTATAACCTAGACCTAGATTTATGAGTAGGTGAATATGTATGACTCGTTTATAGGAAGTTTGTGTACCTATATTTTCTATTATCATTAATCCAATTTTTTGAAAAATATTATTTGAGGCATGTATTTAGAAATTATAGAGCTATTCCACTACAACATTATCTAGTAATCTTCTAGGAGCGTGGAAAAGACCATAATCTAAATTTTTTGGGCCCTGATCCACTAGAATTACCTCTTGTAGTGCCACTATAGGAACCTCTTTTTCTTCCTCCACTAGGCATCGATGATCAGTTTCGAGATAGCTTCTTATTCTTTATGTGGTCTATAAAGGGAGATCTATGACATGCCTCTTGTATGGCAGAGTTGAAATGGGGATTCCAACAGTATCATCCTCCCACCTTCTTAGGGGATGGTAGTCCTTAGGCTACTGATTAATTTTTATAGGCTATGTTATCCATCTTCGAGCATTAAGATATACCTCCAAAGTGGAGGGTTAATCTTGCCACTTGTATTTTTCATGAATCCACTAAGTGTTTGTGGGATGTTATCTCACAGGCCGATCGTTATCAGGTTATGTTCTGGGTGGACTTAAAAATAGCCTTCTATTATTACTTCTTCCTAAATATGATGAGAGTGGACTTTTCTAGAGAATTTATGCAACTATATTAGGGTGTTGTGTCTATAATGGAGTATTCGGGTCATTTCATTGAGCTTCAGCATTTTATGCTGACACTGATCAGTGATGAGTTGATTACTGTGAGAAATTTTGAGGTTGGTCTTGGATACACTATTTGATCATAGTTTAATGCCTTTCAAATGACCATCAATTCGAAAATAGTGAATTAATCCCTTATAACTAATCATAACCTAATGGAATCAGGTAGTGTGAGTCAGGTTGGTTCATCTATGAGATAGGGAGATAGTTCATGTAGTATAAAGAAACATCATTTTGAGTTTAATCATGGGGTAAGAATCAGTCATATGACATGAATAAATAGTTATGTGGTGTGCCATAAATGTGGTAGGATAGGCCATAATAATCCCTATTGTATACGGAACCCAATCGAGTGTTTATCTGAAGTAGGATGGTTCATCTTCATCATTTTTGCCAAAATTTACCTTCTATGCCTAGTGAAAAGGGATATGTACTAACACTACATTCATGTGTAGGATAATTATCTCTACTTCAAGTAGGTAGCTGGTCTAATACCAGTTGATTAGGCTGAGGAGTGGTTGTAGTCAAGGTAGTCATACTTTAAATGTTCATCACCAGCAGAGCAGACCTACTCAGGTTAGTCAAGTTACATCTCAGGGTCATGGATCAGGTCATAAATTTCAGTGTATCCTATACCCAAGGAGTAAATTTTAGGGCCTTCTAAAATTAGAGGTATTATTCTAGTAGTATCTACTTTTTTTCTTCCTTATTTGATATAGTATTTTCTCACTCTTTTATTTTTTTAGCAATTATGAAAATTTTGACCTATAAATAGAGTACTTATGTGGTGTGATGACATTCAACATAGCATTAGGTGTTTGATTAGATATTATACTCTAGTGTAAGGATTTCCCTCTTAAGTTTGGTAGATATCTCTTCCAATGGAATATTTATTTCCTCAAGATGATAGGATTTTATTTCATTCTCAAGATGAATATGTTATCTCCACACCATGCTCATATTGATTTCTATCATCAGAGGGTGTCATATACATCATCTGAGGGAATTTATTACTTTCATAAAGGAGAATGGTATGTCCAGGAAAGTTGATCTGGACCCAAGAATTATGGGCTAGGCAGACTGACAGCTCAGATGGTTAGTCTCATTATGAGAGATCAAGAAACATGATGTAATCCTCTTATTGTGGATCATTATAGGGATTTATTCCCTGAAATATTATTTGGATTACCTCCTATGATATAGGTATAGTTCACCATTGAGATAGTTCCAAGGGTGGGACCAGTGTTCATTCCTCCTTATAGGATGACACCTACATAGCTCCAGGAACTCAAGAAGTAGTTAGAAGACTTGTAAAAAAGGTTTTATACAAACCATTACTTCTCCATGGGGTTAACCCATCCTTTTTCCAATAATTTAGATGGTAACCTTAGGTTTTTCATTCATTACCATAGGTTTAACCAGCTTACAATTAAGATCCAGTATCCACTACTACATATAGATGAACTCTTCAAACTACTTTAATGAGAAATGGTTTTCTCCAAGATCGATTTGAGGTGGGGATACTATCAGGTGTGTTTGATACCATAATCCATTACACATATAGTGTTATAGAGTAGATACAGATTGTACAAATACCTGGTTATGTTTTTTATCCTTATGGATACGCTAGTAGTTTTCATGGATCTCATGAATCTGTTTTTCCACTTGTATCTTGATTCATTTGTGGTTGTCTTTATGGATGATATCTTGGTGTATTCTCTCACTCAACATGACCATGAAAAGCATCTTGAGATCATGTTGAACACATTTATAGAGAATAAAATGTATGTTAAGATCATAAAATTCCACTTTTAGATCAATAAAGTTCCCTTCTTGTGTCATATAATCTCAGAGTCTGAAGTTTCTATTGACCTAGAGAAGGTGATCGTTATAGTTTCTTAGGAGAGGCCTAAAAATGTCTTTAGAATAAATAGTTTCTTAGGTATTTCTAGATATTATAGTTGATTTATCCAAGATTTATTCCTTCTTACAGCACTTCTTATAGGCTTTACCAATAAGGGTATCAATTTTACCTAGTCTCAAGCCTGCGAGATATCCTTTCAGGAGCTGAAATGATGTCTTACTTCATCACTGATTCTATTTCTTCCAGAGTCTTTAAGAGGTTATACAGTGTTCTATGATACATCAAGAATTAGACTGAGAGTATTTATGATCTATAGATATTGATTCTTCGCATATGATTCATGGCATTTGTAGCCCCATGAGCATAACTACCCAACATACAATCTCGAGCAAGTTGTTGTTGTTTATGCCTTATGTTTCTAGAGACATTATTTTCATGGAAAGCGATTTTTGGTATATACAGACTGAAAAATACTCAATTATAACATTACATAGCTTAAATTGAGTATTATACAATAGATATGGTTTGAATACATTCATTATTTCTATTTCGATCTTGGATATACGCCTAGTAAGGGAAATTAAATTACTAATGCATTGAGCTAGAAAACTTAGCAACAAGCCATTTAGAAAGCTAGTAATGAGTGGAAGTTTATATCCCTATTATCTGAGATAAATTTTTAGTTTCAAGAGATTCATGAGTGGCCTTTTCTTGTAACCTTATTAGTTACCTCTTCACTCCTGGATCAGGTAAAGAGAATGTGGGTTTTAGACCCTTAAGGTTTGGTTCTATGGGAAAGTATTTCAATTAAGGACCCTCCTATATATTAGTTTTCCAATGGGGATGAGATATTATATTCCTATGGATGTATCTAGGTTTATAAATACATGTGAGATGAGTTTATGTGAGAATACGATGATTATCAGTGTGAATTGCACCTAGGTGTCTCTAAGATGTACTGTAATATGCACTGCCGACATTGGTGTCCTAGAATGAAACATCAGATTGTGGATTTTATCAATTGGTGTTCCACCTATCAGTAGGTGGAGGTAAAACACCAGAATCCTACTATCTTACTAGAAACCTTACTATTACTGGAATATAAATGGGATGATTTCATGATATATTTTTGTGAATATTTTATAGATTTCACCTTGAGGTGGTGACGCGGTTTGGGTTGTTATCAATAGGCTGATGAAGGTAGCCCACTTCCTTTATAATAGGGAGACCTTCTAAGTGGATGTTCTTAGATGATTGTATGTCCATGAGATTATAATCCTACACAAGGTCCCTTGTAATATCATTTTAGGTAGGGATGCTCATTTCACATCAAAGGTCTAGAAAGGGTTACAGAAAGATTTGGGTACATAGGTGCTTCTAAGAATATATTTTCACCCTCATACTGATGGATAGTCAGAATAAACTATATAGGTTTTAGAGGATATGGTCTGATCATGTGTCCTTGATTTTGGGGTTTCTTGGGAGAAACATATACCCCACGTTGATTTTTCCTACAATAATATATTTTAGAAAAAAAATAATATGGATCTATATGAGACCTTATATGGTTGGTCATTATATTCACCTATGTGCTAGCTAGAGGTGGGGGGTAGCACTTCTAGGTCCTCGTCTCCTGCAGGAAAATTCATATTAGGTATAGTTGATTATAAATTTGATGACTATAAATTGAATTTGTATGTCTATATTCATCAATGACCTCTATAGTTTGAGTTCGGGGATTTTTTTTTTCTTACATTTTTTCACTAGTATAGGGAATAGGTGGATACAGAGATAAGGGAATTTTTCTCCTCATTTTGTTGGGCCTTTTGAGATCTTGGAAAGATTCAGGCCAGTAGCCTATCGATTTCTGATACCTCAGAGGTACCATTCCATGCATGATGTGTTCCATGATTCACAACTTCACTATTACCATATTGATTTGTCTCATACTTTTGATCATAAGGATGTTGAGTTATATTCTAATGCTTCTTTTGAGTAATATCCTATCGGCATCATTGATCAGAACACAAAGGCTCTCTAAGGCTGGTCTTTAGTAGAAAATCCATGTACAGGATGAAACCTAGGATTGTGAGGCTAACGTGAATTCTTGGTGCCTATATTTATTCTCATATGATGATTTACCACCCTTGGAAGGACAGCTCAGGGGTGACTTCCTTTAAGAGAGGAAGACTATAAGATCTAAGCTTTTCTTTGAGGTTTAAAACCTTTTAATTTTGGTTTAATTCCTTTTTTATCCTTTTGTGAATGTTTAATTGTGTTACAGAGGAATCAAGGGATTCTGAGGCTTGTTTAGAGCCCGAATCTCCGACTTTTGGATAAAACAACTGGGCCTTGAGGTTAGTATAAATCGTGTTACCTAATCTGCATGGTTAGATAAACTATGTGAGTTGTTGTAGGGATCCATAGAGGGAAACACATAGCCTACGCACAATTTTTCTAACCATGTGTTATAGGTCATGCAGGGTGTGTTCCATGGGTAGAGGAGGACACACTGTTAGACAAACTGTGCTCCCCAACCATGTGGTTCACTATCCTTGGACATTAGCTACCACATGGTTGGCGTAAAATTCAGGAAACCATGTGGAAACACTGTGCTCATTTTTAATTTTGGTGGAAATGGATATTTTTACCCTCCATATATTTAACTCACCCCTCCTTTTTCTCCCTTATTTCTCTCGTACAGCATCCCATGATCTCTTCTCCTTATTCCTAATCTCGGATTTTCTATTTATCCTCCATATAAGCTCATAATCCACAACTGTTCATCTTGATGGATCCCTCTCGGTAATAGATTCAATATTCTTTCTCACATTCTAACTTTCTATAGACCTATTTTGTGATATTTTGGTGTGATCTCATATGCTCTATTTTTAGGTAATTTTTTTATTATTTCTTCTATTGTATCTCATATCAAAAGCTAAAAATGGATGAGGGGTCACCAACCAACCTAAGGTAGGTGGTATAGTATTTTTTTCTAAAAGTTTGATGTTTTATATGATACATTGTTGTGTCGTGCATCGGAATACTCTGATGATGCCTCCTAAATGTATAATAAATTAAATTAAATGATAATACATTGTTTAATGTAGTTCTAGAAACCTGTGAATTCATGTCGTAGGGTGAAAACCTTGACGTGAGCCACCTCTAAGGGTGTTCCTTCTTTAATGTCATAAGTGCCTCATGTATTGAATTATTTTAATCACCTTTTGAGGTGTGTGAGATGTCATTGGAATGTTCATGTTGTTTTTCTTAAATTATATAAGTTTAATGTTAACTAAAACTCATACCCTTACTTTAATTCGAGGGCGATACAAGGGTCCCGACTTAAGGATGCCTTGGACGGGATCTTCATGATTTATAATTGTAACTTTTAAATGAATCTAAATACATAGGGAGTGATACTTTTTTTCCTTTAGTAGAGTACCTTAGATGGGATCATCGGGTGGATGAATTACCCATGAGAGATACTAGTTCCCTAGGGTATTACCTAGGATGGGCTTGGTGGGTGATACGGTTATACCATGCCACAATGTATACTTGGTCCCCTATATGGTTTACTTGGGATGATCTCAAAGGATCATTCTTACAACATGATGATAGGGATACTTTGGATTATGTTTATGAATCACCTTAGATGGAGCCTTACATTGATAGTTATTTATAGTACTCTTGGAGAAATACTTGATATCTTCTTTATATGTCACCTTGGATGGGATCAGGATGCCATCAATATTAAATTCTTAGGATGCCTTTTATTAAATACTAAGAATGAAAAACTATGAAATTGAGGAATTTTCTTCCAAGCCAAATAACATGCTTGGGTGCATTCCATTTTTGATACTTGATTTTGATGACCATTTATAAATCCATATTATATCTGTATAGGTTGAATTGGTTTATAGATATCTATCTTAGGCTGAAGTAGGTAGTGTCGGTTGGGTATCCATGAGGAACCCGGTCCGATGTAGTTTATTTATTTATTGCCTTATATTTATTATATACATTCACAATTATAATTTTATATGTATAGACTAGATAGTTATAGACACCATTAGTGGTGTCCTTCTAAGTATATCTTACACCTTTTTTGGACCGCCTTTGGTGCCTAAAGATACCTCATGGTTACAGGTGTAGAAAAAATGAAGCACTCGGCTTCTGATGTTTGATTTTTAGTAATGGGATGGAGTATGGGAGAAGTGGATCAATCCTATTCTTGTGATACTAGTGGAGGCATATTTTTGTCTTTTTTCTTTATATTTATCATGTTATACAGGCTTTTACCCTTGTATCCCATGTACTTCCCTTTTTTCATAGCATCATGACATGATAATCATTATTATCTCGTATATTGATTTAGTTTATTCTTGTTGGTTATATTGGATGATTTATTATTATTATGATCCTTATTATTTACTGACTCCACTATTTCTATTCATTATTTACCATTGTGTATTACTCTGATCATGAGGGTATAATCTCCCCATCATACCATCATAGACCCTCACTGCTAGTTGGTATCCTCTGGCGTATGGGGAGGTGCGCTTGAGGTCATGTGGCCAACCAGGTCGGGGAACTTCTTAGTGGCTTCTAAGTTAGGATGATACACATTTTATTGTATACTTTTATTCAAGGGAAAAACCATGACATTGAATTTATTGTGAGGTATCAAGTATTGGGTTCAACTTTTGTGGAATGGCCTTAGTTGAATGATCAAGATAGAATTTTTCACTTCTAAGTGGAGGAAGAGATATATCATGGGACCAAGTTGACCAGGATGGTAGTACCTTCATTAAATTCATGTTCATGGTACTAGAAATTAAATCCATCTGGTAAGGTCATGAAATATATAAGTCATCCAAAGGTTGATGACACAAGTGTGCATCCTATTTTATGAGATATCATGCGATAAAGAGATTATATTACACAGATTATGTTTATATGAGGTAATAATAGCTATGACATTCCTTATATCCTTAATGTCCATAATGTATTGATATACTATGCTCTTGGTATATGGTTTGGGCTCACTACTATCGAGAAGAGGACCTCGCGAGTCACATACTAAAAGTATCCACAAGTTCCACCTATTCAGATGAATTGGGATTTAGGATGAAGTGAGACCCACATGTGGGGTCTAGTGATCATCTGAGTGTGATTTATCATAATAAAAATAATTAAATTATATTATTAAAGTTTATAGTAATTATTATTGAATTTATTTCTTAATTTATTCACAAGTTGTTTGATCATAAAAGTGAATATGAGAAAATATAACTTTTTGAACAAACATTAAACATTCAAGGTTCGTTAAATTATTTGGAGATCTTAGGAGCCAAGTTAATGGTTCATATTTTATCATGTAACGTGTTAAAGTGTTACAAGTGAGTGATAAAATATTTGAGACATTTATGATAAGTTTATTAATCCATAATCTTTTGTAAAGGTCTAAAATTAAGGTTATTACTTTCTAAGGACCAAATTAAAATTTTGGAAAGTATAACCTAGGTATAAAATCATATTTTATCCTCAAAATAGTGATATAAATAATTTGGACGAATTTAGAGAGATAATATCTCCTCTCCTATCCTCTTAATCCCCTGGAGAGAGAATCTGAAGGAAGAACAAGGTCAGATCAATCCCACTTTCTCGATCAAGTCTGTGCACTTCATATGATCAAAGGGATATTGAAAAGCTATTTTATTTCCCATTCTAGAGCCTAGGAATAATAGATCAATGATATAAGAGTTTTGGTTCATGTTTTGGTGATCTATATTATTCCTAGTTTGGCACATTTAAGCCATGACACATCGATAGTGAGCGAATCAAATTGACGATTTCAAATGAAAAAAGTACCATTTATGCTTTCATTCGATTTTATTTTTCAAGTTTAAATTGAATTTAACATGATCCTTTAATAAATATAGGTAATTTTTTATATATTTAGTTTTATTAAAATGAATCCAAACTAAAAAAAATTATTTTTTGTGTTTTTCATGCTTATGTTGCACCCTAGGTTCCTTCAATTATTATTAGAACAAACATGTAATTATTTAAGATAAAAACTTTGAAAATTAAATTAAATATTATATGATTCAGATAAAAGTGTTTTTATATAGTCCCAATATAACTTATGTCACATTGATTCGAGTTCATATCGCCAAGATATGGCCAATTGAAGATCAACTGTTTTGCATAAAAATTATGATGGAAATTAAGGTTTTAATTTTTGCTTCACATCGATGGATACGAATGTGGCATATTTTTAGCTGAAGCAAGATGAGAGAAATTTTTATATTCTTTGGAAATACTAGAATCTATTTGGGGTAGTCCATTAAAAATACAATCATGTTGTGGGATATTGATTCATTTTCCAAAACGATCAAAAAAATGAAGACAAATCTTCTTTTAGAAGCTTGTTTATAAAAAAAGGTGTTTTGCCCACACCCAAATGGGTGTGGACATATTTTCCCTCCACTTGAAGGTGAAGTGGATATTTTTCTACCACTTTATTTGGGGTGTCCTGGCCTAATATGTATATATATATATGATGTGTGTGTATATGTGTGTGTGTGTGACCTTAAAAGGATGACCTAACTAGACTTGGACATACCAAATTGGTATGGGTCCAACCATCCTGGCCCCTTAAACTCATTGGAAACCCTAAATTAATTTTTAGATATCATCTTTAGCTCCAAATGGACCTGGAAATTTATAAAAAAAAGGAAATTTAATTTAATTTCCTGGGATTTAATAAAATTATTTCAGTTTTTGTGGGATGTATCTATGATTAATTAAAATTATTTTAATTCAAGTTAAAGAATTAAAAATACTCTTGAGTTTAATTTTAGAAAATTTTATTCTTCTTAAGAAATATAATTTCATTTTTACTGATTATGGTCCAAGATCGACCCGAGCATGTCTGGTTTATCATTTATTTAATTTAATTATTAAATTTATGTTTTTTTAAATATAAGATTTTTTTGATGATCTGTGTATCATACCTATGTATTTAATTTTTATAAGGGTCTGTGTGTCCACATTTAAGTGATAAATTTTATTTTTTCACCTTTATCCCCACTCACATGTGTGTGGGTATAAATTTTAAATATTAGAGGACTTCTTGGAGATGTGGATCAAGATGAGAGTCGGCATAAATAAAACGTGTGAAGTGCATAGGAGTTGTGGGAGCATCAATTCAATTAAGTTATTGACTTAAGGAATTCCCCTAGGGTCTTAGTTAATCCATTATTCACTCAATGGATTAACTAATAGATGATGAATCATGAACACATAATTATTTATTTATTTTATCTTATACATGGTTTATTATTTTGTAAATGTATAATTATTACGTGCGATCAAATAGTATAATATTAAAAAAGTATGAAAATATAAAATGAACATGTGTGAGAATGTTTTCTATTTAAATCATGGTTAATTTGTGAGTGTGATTACATAAAATGATCATGTTAAATAGAAAATTATTTCATTCTCCGAGATAAATTAATACATCCCTTAAAGAAAATATTAAGTCATTAAAATCCATTCATTGCATGAATTTAGACACAACCAATTGTTTGAGGTTCTCTTCAGTCCTAGTTAAGGGTTCCTATTACTACTAGGCAGTTATTATGATAGTTTTGGGTTGACTTAACTAAAGTTATAAACAAATGAGTAATCATAGCTAGATTTTTTCAACATTATAGGCAAAGCATTGAGAATTTCAAGGTAATTCGTTATAGAAGATGGGACTCCACTCAAAAGATCAAGGAGTCCTGAGTTAATGCGATTGGGTAGTCAAAATCCTGACTCAGTGTAACGCCCCAAGATTTTATGAAAAATATTCTTTTTAATTTCATTAATGTCTTGTGTTGTACGCTACAACAAAAGAAGCTTTCACAATACGCATCCTTGACTTTCCTTCCGTTACACGCAATCGCGACCTTCCTCGATAGCGTGTGTAGTACGCAATACTGAGTTTCACGAAACAACGATATGCTATTAAAATATTATTAAAACTAGCCGTTATGAATGGTAATAACCACTTTTTGGAAATTTTGTAAATTTTATTTTTCAAAATGGAATTCATTTTTGGATTCGGAGTATCGAATTTAGCCTAAGGTGAAATTTTGGTACTTTTCGGATAACTTTCATATTCTAATGAATAGTGAAAATTACTAAATTATAATTAAAAACAACTTTTTTAATCGAAATAATTAATAGTGATAAATTATTAATTTGAGTGGTTTTAAAGTATATTTAGAATATATTTTTACAATTTAATACAATGTTGGTCATTGTTTGTAATTTCACATTTAAACCAGACATAATCAAGTGTCAATCTTTTGATAGATATTGTTTCTTAAAAACACGCTATTTGTTTTAACAGCGGGATTTAATTATAAAATTAATTAATTCAACTTTTATGTTATGAATTTGGTAAAATAGACTTCATTTTTGAATTCGGAATATGAAATATAGCTTAGGATGAAATTTTGGCATTTTTCTGAAAACCTTCATTTTTTGATGAATAGTAAAACTACTAAGTGGTAGGTTAAAAACTGAATTTTGCATAAAACTTAATTTTACCGCTTCTGTGAATGGAATTTCAAAAATCCGAGAGACACGGTTAATATCAAGGACTAAAATGTGGTTCAATGAGATGAAAATAATTTTTTGGTGAATAGTAACTTTTTACTTTTTTACCGCGATTAATAGTAAATAGGGTAACTAAGGGTAAATATGATATTAATATTACCCTAACACATGTCCTAATCCTATTGGACAAGTGTATTTCGACCAAAAACAAACTTAGGAATAAAATATGACCATTTAGGCCCACTTGGATTAGATTAGGACATTTATTATTAATTTATTTAAAGAAGGGTTAAAATAGTTAAAATCAAAGTTTAATAAGTAAATCATTTTTAATATGGGGTTATACATAAGATAAATTCGATTGTAAATATTCATTAGAAAGCTAAAAAGATTTCCTACATGATGGTATTTTATTTGTAATTTTTAGACATCAAATAATTTAATTTATTTATGACACAAAGATGATGCAGTAATTATCTTATTAATGAAATATTCACATAATTGATAATATAAATACCAAAATAAATGTAATTTAAGACTTTTTATGAATTCCACTAATTTTCTAGGTTACTATGATATATTAATGTTGATTTAATCAACTTGGTTCGAACATTTAATTCTGTTATGACTTTCAAAAAAATCATGTATCAAATAGTGTCAAAATTGACACAAAATAGTTTTTAAATCAAATATTATATTATTAATTGTTATTTTATTCCTAAAAATCTAAGGTTCAGCCAAATGACTTAGATAAGGATATATATATTAATAATAAACAATTTGGGGTTCGTTTGGCATGTTATAGTAAGTTTATTAACCATATAGTGAAAGAAAACAAAAAGACACGGTAAAAGTTAAATTATTTAACTTAGAGTTAAATCTAATTGATAAGGTTTAAAATAATATCCAAACATGTCTAAATTTGATTGGTTGATGAGATTACAACCCTATCTCATCTAATATTCGAATATGAGTCATTTTTGGAGTTTTTTTAAGTGGGGTTAGATTTATTATAAATTAATATTTTTAAAAATTCCTAAGGTGCCCCTCTCCTCCCCTATAAAAGGACACCTCCTCCCCCTCCTCCTCACACCAATTTGAGCACTCAAGCTCGGCCAACCCCTGCCAAAATCTCTTCTCCACTTCCCTAGAAACATCCTAGAGGTTCTGGTCTTCCTCAAAGACCAATTCTAGTGCCCTAAGAGGAGGTCTCAAAGAAGCACTTCAAAGAAGAGGTAATTACCGTTACCAATTCTTTCATCTTTATTTCTTCTTCCACTTCTTCTTCTTAGGTTGTTTCATTATGAAGTAATAACATCAGTATCACTCATATACTGATATGTTATTATAAGTATGAAACAACCCTATTTCACCATCTATCCATCCTACGGAAAAAGAAATCACCGCGCGTGCGTACGTACGGAATACCGTCTCCACGCCGTGGTGTAATCTATTTTCCACCACCACCTTACATGGATGGGTATAATGGTGTAAAGAATAACTATACATAGTTATTACAACATAATATTGATTCTGATATATTGTATAATCCACTCCAATTCAATTCAATATTTATAGAAATGATATCATCGCTCGTGCGTACGTACGGAATACCGTCTCCACGACGCGATGAGATTCATTCTCCATGTTAACCATTTAAGAATGATTATAATGTATATACAAGAAATAATAATGAAATATATGACATTATAAAGCTACTGGATTTATGTATATATATACATATGTATGTCATCTACTTACTTCCATTTCAAGACAATAAGGAAAGAAAAACAGCGTTCATGCGTACGTACGGACTACCGTCTCCATGAACGGTGTTTTTCATTTTATTTATCTATCTATTATATATATATATATATACTGAATATATATGATATATAAATCATATTTTATATTCTGGAAGTAAGTAAATCATGATATAAGTAATAATGATGTCAAGAACAACAAGTCAAAACACCTACGATAAATGAAACGATTTTACCCAAAACGCTTCTTTAACATGGAATTTACAAAAGAACGGGTAATATAATGTCATAAGTGAACCATATATGATATCATAACAATGAATATGATTCTGTAATAAGTCAATGACATTATTTAAATCATTATACAGGAGGTTCGGACACATACGAAGCAAATTGGACCTAAGGTAAGGGAAATATCACAATCTCATTTTTATCCGAGATTGTTCATTCGTAAGTATTTACTGGGGTGTATTTTATCATCCACATCCATGTTACCTCAATATGAAATATTGTTTTTATACACTTGCAATAGTTTAAATCCAATTTTACCCTTAGGTGAGTTTTTAGAAAAGAATATGAAAGGAATCTTTTGTCGTTTTTCCGTACGAGGTACTTTTTGACTTTTCCGACAAAAGTACGAAGAATGTTTTTTTTTAACTTATACGGCATGAATGGATTTATACTGTTTTATAAAGCCTTATTTTCATGAAGCTTCCTCTAAAAGATTTCATGACTATTTTCAATAAAATCTCTTTCTTTTAAAATTGCATGATGTTTTGTGAAAAGAAATTGATTTTGAAGAAGAAAGGATATTTTCCTCAAGAATTCAATTCAAGTGTTTTATCAAAATTATTTTCCATCTAAGATAATAAAGGGTTCTGTTTCTATCCATATTTTTACATTGATTTGACTATGTTGTGATGGAATTATGTTTATGAATTCCTTTATCTTATATGAATGGTTTTATGATGTCATGTTGTTTAAGAATCCCATTTTTATTACATGGGTTATGCGATGATGTATGATTTATGATTTTGTGGCACACATAAGAAAGGATTCATTAAGAGATGGGTGGGACCTATATCTCCCTCCAATGCATTGGGTAAAGATTTTATATCTCATGAGATAGACATGGCTGGAATGGTAGGTTATACCGGTTCAGTGAAACAGGACTGAAACGAGGATTACTCGATTCAGAAAGGGACTTTGTCCACTAAGATAGTCTTGGCAATGAGTCTTGACTAACAAGAAATGATTCTCTATGATTATGTGTGTATGCCACAATGAGTAATGTTTTAAGTTATGGTTTCATTTTCACTACTATGATTTATCCCATGTTATGAAATTATGCTCTCTTTTGCAGGTTAAGATTTCCAAAAATGTTATGTTCTTATGAAAATTATGTGATTGATATTTCTTTTGTTTACCCTTACTGAGCATTTGAGCTCACCCTTTTATGTTTTCTTTTCCCCAGGATATAAAGAAAGGTTTTAGGTAAAAAAAAAAGAAGATCTTTGTGGGAGATTTTGAAGATCTTTCACCAGGATTAGAAGATTACGTTCCGAGTTTCCAAAGACACTAAACTATTACGGTCCTTGTGTGTGTGTTTTTGATATGTACTAAGTATTCCGCAAATGTAATGTAATGTCCATGTACGATAAGCTTCGGGTCTCTACAGTTGGTATCAGAGGAAAGGTTTAGTCAACCTTTGGAAACTAGGACGCGAAAACGTTAGTAAGATCCCTAGAGATATTTCTAAGGTATGTCTAGGGATGCCCCTATGGATAAGTATACGTATAGGATATAGTTCTAGAACTATGGTAACGATATTAGATTAAACCAAAGATGATAGATATTTAAGTTACTCCTCCTTTATTATGATTTTTGCATCTAACACTATTCGGTTTGGGTTTTAGAAAATGGCTGGAAACAAGACGATTCACAATAATGGAGGATATGATGGACAATGGAATGATATTCTTCATGAGCAACCAAATGAAATGGGATTTGGATGTCCAAACATCATTATTATGCCGAATCAGCAATCTCACAACATGATCAATAAAGTAAAATTTGGTAAGTTTCCTGACTCGACTAATAAGAGAAAGATGGAGTTCCATGATGATCATAGAGGAAAGAAAGTGCAATTTCCCCTATGTAAATCATGTGGGAAGAGGCATCAAGGAGAATGTTTCAAGGGAACTGGAAGATGCTTTGGGTGTGGAAAAGAAGGACACAAAGCAAGTAAGTGCAAAGGAAAAGGGTCGGTTAACACCATGGATGAGGATAATGGTATTGCTACGACATCAAAAATGGTTAAGTGTTTTAAATGTGGAATGTATGGGCATTATGCAAACAAATGCCCTAAGGGAAAGACTCATGAAGAGAATCAGTATGGTCATATGGGTAGTATTTATGTGGATGATGATGAAGAGACTACAAATGATATGTGAGATGAAAGAATTTTTGAAGCTCGGTCAATGGTTTGAGAATGTAGTGGCATGATTACATGTTTATCATGTGTAATTTTGGAATAAAGAGACATCTATGGATTGTTACACTGTTGTCTTTCCTTGTGTTTTGAAAGTATATGATTAATGTTACCAGTATCCATGAAAGGTTATTCAGATATTTCTGGAATGTAGATGATATGCGCATAATGAAGGGATAAGGAGAAAATTAAATGTTTGATAGTATTCATGAGCTCATGATTGATATAAGGACTAAGTGATATCATGGTTTGAGTATATAGAATTTTGAGGATTTTGGTATGTGGAAAGTGTTAACTTTTAACTGCACTCATGTTTTCACTAAGGTATTCAAGAGAATACACGATTAAGGACTTTGAATGTTTGGAATGTGACCAACAAGACATATCTTATGATATGTGGGGATCAACGACAGTATTAAATCTCTGGTGATCGTTGTCACTATATTATGATAGTGGACTGCAGTATTATGTATAAGCCTAAAGATTAGACTGGATTATATTGGACATAAGTTAGTATTGTTTAAGGATAGAAGATTTTCGATATTATTGATGGGATGTTATAGTAACGTAGTTTTAGAAAAAGGGACAACCTGCAGGATGGGCGACAGCCCATCGCTTCGGACAAGGCTGTAGGAATCGAACCCACAACCGAAGTGCGACTGGCCTTTATCGCCTACCACTGGCCTACAGGAAGTCCCTGTTTAGTAGAAACTAGTTTTATTATATTAAGCAGTATGATATGTGATGTATAAGTTCATTTTAGTAACCATATATGATTAATCTCACTATATATCGATTTATGCATATAATGTTTGCTAACCTTTTGTTTGAGACAGATGGAATGACCCGTCATTCTATCACATGATCTGCTAACACTTCACGAATAACAAATTCAACTTCATTTATTTAAGAGATGAAGTGGAAATTGTTCAAGGCACGAACAACAGTGATATTGTACCAAAATAAAGTAAGTATTTATTGTAATTCAAATTTTCAACTTTAGGGAAATGATCTTGAAAACCAAAAATGTTGTCCTAGTGAACTTATACCTGATGAATCAGATGGTACCTTATATCATCACAAATCTATGGATTTGTGATTACTGGCTTTTCCATAGCCATGTTCTCTACCACTCTCCATCAGAACATGATGGTTAGATTTTTCTTCCATATCCATATTTTCACCTATGTGGAAACCCAGTGATTAGTATATTTGGGTAATCGTTACATTTCATACTTTAGTTTTTAAAGCCAAGTTTTGGTATTCCCTTTTACGATGTGGGTTTCTATTAAAGAAACTTTGAAATAGTAAACCATTTATAACCCCGACGAATTTCGAGGGCGAAATTCATTTTAAGGGGGGTAGAATGTAACGCCCCAAGATTTTATGAAAAATATTCTTTTTAATTTCATTAATGTCTTGTGTTGTACGCTACAACAAAAGAAGCTTTCACAATACGCATCCTTGACTTTCCTTCCGTTACACGCAATCGCGACCTTCCTCGATAGCGTGTGTAGTACGCAATACTGAGTTTCACGAAACAACGATATGCTATTAAAATATTATTAAAACTAGCCGTTATGAATGGTAATAACCACTTTTTGGAAATTTTGTAAATTTTATTTTTCAAAATGGAATTCATTTTTGGATTCGGAGTATCGAATTTAGCCTAAGGTGAAATTTTGGTACTTTTCGGATAACTTTCATATTCTAATGAATAGTGAAAATTACTAAATTATAATTAAAAACAACTTTTTTAATCGAAATAATTAATAGTGATAAATTATTAATTTGAGTGGTTTTAAAGTATATTTAGAATATATTTTTACAATTTAATACAATGTTGGTCATTGTTTGTAATTTCACATTTAAACCAGACATAATCAAGTGTCAATCTTTTGATAGATATTGTTTCTTAAAAACACGCTATTTGTTTTAACAGCGGGATTTAATTATAAAATTAATTAATTCAACTTTTATGTTATGAATTTGGTAAAATAGACTTCATTTTTGAATTCGGAATATTAAATATAGCTTAGGATGAAATTTTGGCATTTTTCTGAAAACCTTCATTTTTTGATGAATAGTAAAACTACTAAGTGGTAGGTTAAAAACTGAATTTTGCATAAAACTTAATTTTACCGCTTCTGTGAATGGAATTTCAAAAATCCGAGAGACACGGTTAATATCAAGGACTAAAATGTGGTTCAATGAGATGAAAATAATTTTTTGGTGAATAGTAACTTTTTACTTTTTTACCGCGGTTAATAGTAAATAGGGTAACTAAGGGTAAATATGATATTAATATTACCCTAACACATGTCCTAATCCTATTGGACAAGTGTATTTCGACCAAAAACAAACTTAGGAATAAAATATGACCATTTAGGCCCACTTGGATTAGATTAGGACATTTATTATTAATTTATTTAAAGAAGGGTTAAAATAGTTAAAATCAAAGTTTAATAAGTAAATCATTTTTAATATGGGGTTATACATAAGATAAATTCGATTGTAAATATTAATTAGAAAGCTAAAAAGATTTCCTACATGATGGTATTTTATTTGTAAATTTTAGACATCAAATAATTTAATTTATTTATGACACAAAGATGATGCAGTAATTATCTTATTAATGAAATATTCACATAATTGATAATATAAATACCAAAATAAATGTAATTTAAGACTTTTTATGAATTCCACTAATTTTCTAGGTTACTATGATATATTAATGTTGATTTAATCAACTTGGTTCGAACATTTAATTCTGTTATGACTTTCAAAAAAATCATGTATCAAATAGTGTCAAAATTGACACAAAATAGTTTTTAAATCAAATATTATATTATTAATTGTTATTTTATTCCTAAAAATCTAAGGTTCGGCCAAATGACTTAGATAAGGATATATATATTAATAATAAACAATTTGGGGTTCGTTTGGCATGTTATAGTAAGTTTATTAACCATATAGTGAAAGAAAACAAAAAGACACGGTAAAAGTTAAATTATTTAACTTAGAGTTAAATCTAATTGATAAGGTTTAAAATAATATCCAAACATGTCTAAATTTGATTGGTTGATGATATTACAACCCTATCTCATCTAATCTTCGAATATGAGTCATTTTTGGAGTTTTTTTAAGTGGGGTTAGATTTATTATAAATTAATATTTTTAAAAATTCCTAAGGTGCCCCTCTCCTCCCCTATAAAAGGACACCTCCTCCCCCTCCTCCTCACACCAATTTGAGCACTCAAGCTCGGCCAACCCCTGCCAAAATCTCTTCTCCACTTCCCTAGAAACATCCTAGAGGTTCTGGTCTTCCTCAAAGACCAATTCTAGTGCCCTAAGAGGAGGTCTCAAAGAAGCACTTCAAAGAAGAGGTAATTACCGTTACCAATTCTTTCATCTTTATTTCTTCTTCCACTTCTTCTTCTTAGGTTGTTTCATTATGAAGTAATAACATCAGTATCACTCATATACTGATATGTTATTATAAGTATGAAACAACCCTATTTCACCATCTATCCATCCTACGGAAAAAGAAATCACCGCGCGTGCGTACGTACGGAATACCGTCTCCACGCCGTGGTGTAATCTATTTTCCACCACCACCTTACATGGATGGGTATAATGGTGTAAAGAATAACTATACATAGTTATTACAACATAATATTGATTCTGATATATTGTATAATCCACTCCAATTCAATTCAATATTTATAGAAATGATATCATCGCTCGTGCGTACGTACGGAATACCGTCTCCACGACGCGATGAGATTCATTCTCCATGTTAACCATTTAAGAATGATTATAATGTATATACAAGAAATAATAATGAAATATATGACATTATAAAGCTACTGGATTTATGTATATATATACATATGTATGTCATCTACTTACTTCCATTTCAAGACAATAAGGAAAGAAAAACAGCGTTCATGCGTACGTACGGACTACCGTCTCCATGAACGGTGTTTTTCATTTTATTTATCTATCTATTATATATATATATATACTGAATATATATGATATATAAATCATATTTTATATTCTGGAAGTAAGTAAATCATGATATAAGTAATAATGATGTCAAGAACAACAAGTCAAAACACCTACGATAAATGAAACGATTTTACCCAAAACGCTTCTTTAACATGGAATTTACAAAAGAACGGGTAATATAATGTCATAAGTGAACCATATATGATATCATAACAATGAATATGATTCTGTAATAAGTCAATGACATTATTTAAATCATTATACAGGAGGTTCGGACACATACGAAGCAAATTGGACCTAAGGTAAGGGAAATATCACAATCTCATTTTTATCCGAGATTGTTCATTCGTAAGTATTTACTGGGGTGTATTTTATCATCCACATCCATGTTACCTCAATATGAAATATTGTTTTTATACACTTGCAATAGTTTAAATCCAATTTTACCCTTAGGTGAGTTTTTAGAAAAGAATATGAAAGGAATCTTTTGTCGTTTTTCCGTACGAGGTACTTTTTGACTTTTCCGACAAAAGTACGAAGAATGTTTTTTTTTAACTTATACGGCATGAATGGATTTATACTGTTTTATAAAGCCTTATTTTCATGAAGCTTCCTCTAAAAGATTTCATGACTATTTTCAATAAAATCTCTTTCTTTTAAAATTGCATGATGTTTTGTGAAAAAAAATTGATTTTGAAGAAGAAAGGATATTTTCCTCAAGAATTCAATTCAAGTGTTTTATCAAAATTATTTTCCATCTAAGATAATAAAGGGTTCTGTTTCTATCCATATTTTTACATTGATTTGACTATGTTGTGATGGAATTATGTTTATGAATTCCTTTATCTTATATGAATGGTTTTATGATGTCATGTTGTTTAAGAATCCCATTTTTATTACATGGGTTATGCGATGATGTATGATTTATGATTTTGTGGCACACATAAGAAAGGATTCATTAAGAGATGGGTGGGACCTATATCTCCCTCCAATGCATTGGGTAAAGATTTTATATCTCATGAGATAGACATGGCTGGAATGGTAGGTTATACCGGTTCAGTGAAACAGGACTGAAACGAGGATTACTCGATTCAGAAAGGGACTTTGTCCACTAAGATAGTCTTGGCAATGAGTCTTGACTAACAAGAAATGATTCTCTATGATTATGTGTGTATGCCACAATGAGTAATGTTTTAAGTTATGGTTTCATTTTCACTACTATGATTTATCCCATGTTATGAAATTATGCTCTCTTTTGCAGGTTAAGATTTCCAAAAATGTTATGTTCTTATGAAAATTATGTGATTGATATTTCTTTTGTTTACCCTTACTGAGCATTTGAGCTCACCCTTTTATGTTTTCTTTTCCCCAGGATATAAAGAAAGGTTTTAGGTAAAAAAAAAAAGAAGATCTTTGTGGGAGATTTTGAAGATCTTTCACCAGGATTAGAAGATTACGTTCCGAGTTTCCAAAGACACTAAACTATTACGGTCCTTGTGTGTGTGTTTTTGATATGTACTAAGTATTCCGCAAATGTAATGTAATGTCCATGTACGATAGGCTTCGGGTCTCTACACTCAGATTCTTAGAATAGTGGTGATTCCATAGCCTGGGATATGAATTAAGGTTTAAGAATCCTTTCCACTAGAATAATCTAGTGACAAAGTATTCTAAACATAGTAGTTGAGGGATACTAGGATTTGATAAAGTGATAGGATACATTTAAAATTAACAGTTTGAAAATTTATATTGATAATAAATATAAATTACTAATATAATAATTTTAATTGTTTTAGATCAAATGGAAACCATCACCAATTCAATTTCACTACGAACAATATTGGATAAAGAGAATATCCTGACTGACCATAACTTCCAAGAGTGGTACAGGTGATTACACATAGTACTTCTCCAAGAGAGTAAGCTTTATGTGATATAATATCTGTTTCTGACGCTTTCGTCGGGGTGCGCGCGTCCGTCCGCCAGGGAGGGCGCGCTGCTTGTGGCCCCGCATTCCCGCTTTCCAAAGGCGGGCGGCCTCCGTTCCTTGTTCAGGGACGTCTGCTCCTTGATCGAAACCGGGATGATGGGATGTCGGTTCTTCCTTCCGTGGATTCCTCCTCGGAGCTCGTCACCTAGTCCGAGTCTCCCTCATAGATTTAAGATGGGTTCGTGAAGCTCATTCTCGGTGCCATATCTACATGGACTCCAGTTAATTACGCTGCTTCCGTCAAGACGCTCCAAGGGGTCTTGTTGGGACAGTAACCTGCGGTGAGGAGAATGGTCACGTTGGGGCATCGTCGGCATGTCTGTCTTTGGTCCCTCATCACAGGGCTTCTCGAGGGAGCGGAAGCCCGAGGCATCCCACATCGAACGCGGGGAATGTGTACCATCTGAGGTTTTCCTCAGCTTCCCATGTTTAACACAGGGTATGTCGCGAGTTTAACGTCTTTCGGAGACGGATCGGGTTAAAGGGTCCCTAGGGGGAACACCGATGTTGGGGCCAGCACGTGGGTGGCCTCCCGTATAACATGGAGTGGGAAAGGGTGGCATGATCTCACCGGGATGTGGAGGCCCAGGTAAGGATCAGGATGGATGGTGGGGTGAAGCATGGGGCTTACGTTCTGAGACGGACCAAGAGGGGGAATACAGTTTAACGTCATGCGGGACGAGATACAGTTTAACGTCATGCGGGACGCGATATAGTTTAATGTCATGTGGGACGGAATACAGTTTAACGTCATGCGGGACGAGATACAGTTTAACGTCATGTGGGACGAAAGATTTGGGGCTTACGCTCTGAGGCGGCTCAAGGTGGTCAGGGAACCGACATGGAGAGGTCGGGATGACCGGGTGGTGGGCTTGAACCTCGTGGAGGCTTCCTACGTACCATGCATTAGCACGGATCAAAGTCCACGTAGTTCGTTGGGATGGGGCTTACGCTCTGAGGCGGCCCATAGGAGGATGTCATGGTCGATGCGCACTCTAAGCCCACATGAGTCATGCTCGGTGTGGGAAACAAGAGGCGACATGGACCAGACGATCACGTCGCAAATGCTGTGTCCGTGAGAAGTGGAATGGGGCTTACACATTGAGCGGCCCAAAGAGGAAATAGGGGCTTACGTGTGGTTAGCGGCCCTTGGTGCCGGGGCTTACTCCAGGGTGGAGGCCTGTGGTGCGACAAAGCGCAGTGGGAAAAGGACTCCACTGGCCTTGGCAGGGGGGGAAGTACGGAGATGCACGGGTGCAATCATCCGTACGAAAGGTTAGGGGCTTACGCTCTGAGGCAGCCCTTCCCCCACGGACAAACGCCGCTCCGACAAGGAGGATCTCATTCCATGTGAGGAAGAGTCCACTCCCGTGGAGACGAGTGGGCGTAAAAAATGTCCGATCTGGGGGGACCCTGCGTGCGAAGCACGGGGTCGGACCACAGTTTAACGTCTTGTGTTAAGGACGAGGTGCTTAGCAGTTTAACGTCCTGCAGCTTGGACAAGGTGGGTTTGCTCCACATCCCTAGGGCTTACATGCCCAACACCCTCAAACCCTTGTGAAAGGGAAGGCATCGGCAAGTCCATGGAAAAGGGGGGCCGTAGGGCAAACCACCGGGGGGTCCACGTTAGTGTGGCTATGTGAAGAAGCAATAGCTGTTAGCGTGCCTATGCGGAGAAGCATAAGGCAAAGAAACACAACGGGAAACACGGCCCAAGGGACCTTGAGGTTACTTCGCACAAGCCTGGAAGGCCGTGCGGGAAAACAACGCATGGCGCACATGCCCGGCAGGGGAGACATCAGGTGTCAGTGTAGAGGGCATCCAAGGCGCGTCAAGGTGAGGGGTCCTCGGCTCTGTGCGCGCAAAAGGGATGATTTGCGCGCAAAACACCGGGACGGCGCGCAATTGGAGTAACGGAATTGCGCTCGAAGAGGGAATTACGCGCAATGTTTTGCGCACAAGGCAGGGTATTGCGCGCACGGACCACGGATTGCGCGCAAGTGGGGAAACCGGGCGAAGGGACAAATTCACTGAAGCCGGTGGAGTTGCGCGCAAAGGCGAACTCTGGGGCAAGGTTGCGCGGAATTTGGGATTACCTGGATGTCATCTTTCACGCGGAGGGATCCGAATTGCACGCACGAGAGTCTCTTCGGGTTCCTCAACCCCCAAACCATTCGGGGTCACCTTATATTTATAGGTGACCTCCGGCGCGAAATCCAGGCGGCGCGTGAAGTTTTCCGCGCCGGGAACCACTTGTGCGCAAATTCTCGCCGCGGAGACACGGGGCGCGCAATTATTGCATGCCTCACCGGTCCAATTCCACGAATCCCGGGAGCACTTCGCGCGCAGAACATTTTTGCGCGCGGATCCTCCTTTATTTCGTGCACCACCTCCCGGGCCTCCGGATCGGGCCTCTGATTCCGAATATGACTTCGCTTCATCATTCCGAAACTTCCTCCGGGAGTTGCAGGCTTTTTTCGGCATCAACAAATGCCCCCCCCCTTGGAATTGGATCGGCGAGAGGTCGCAACGATCAGATTCCAAGGGAAACGCCAAAATTCTAAGTCTCCTGATCTAGTTGCGCGCAAAAAATCCGACGGGGCGCGCAAAACCTACGGACGCGCGTGAAATATTCTTTCCGTGCGGCGCGAAACCCTGGCCTCACCTATAAAAAGGGGCGCTGGGTCCCAGATCCGTACTTCGGCTTTTTCCGCACGATAATCTTACCGCTCTCATGCGCGAAATCGCTCCGTGGCTACACGGAATAACGCACTGGAAGCGCGGAATTCCTTCCGAAATTTGGCCGTGATTTCGCGCCAAACCGGGATCTTTCGCGCTTAGCATGCCGATTGCACGCTCAACTCCAGGATTTCACGCAACTCAGCCAGATTGCGCGCCGAACACTCCGATTCCGCGCACTGCATCCTGATTTCGCCCAACTCCCGAAAAATTCGATATGGCTGCAAACCGAGTCGATGAGGGGGAAGCCGCTGCCCGTAGGACAGAAATGGCGGCGAACGAGGAGGTATATGGCGCCAAGGTGATCGTCTCCAACAATCTCACCTTGTTCAATCTGCTGACTCCGGCCCAAAAGGCATATCCCTTGTCGAACAACCTCCCACTCTGGAATTTTGGCATCCTGGAGGAAGTACCACTGCCGGGCTTCGAGGTGGACACACCGCGGTCCTGGGTGACTCGGGAGGATGAACTTCCTCGCTACAACATCACCAACAACGGCCGTCCTACCAGGGAAACTAGACACATGGATGTATATGTTCTGAACCCGAGGACTAGGACTATTACTGGGGACGAGCCTGTGGCGGAGGATTCTCCAGCCCTCTACGCGAGCACGTTCCGTCAGAGCATCACGGATGACACGAAGGGCTGGCTGAAGGATTGGGACCTGCGGTCCGGGGGTAACTTCACCAGCGAATGGGCCTGGGCGTTCTGGGTTCGCCATACCTACGACCAGTTCGGAGACGAACTGCGGTATATCGGCCTGTTCGAGGCGGTATGGACATCACAGTTCCATTTCCACCATCAGCCTGAACTCGGACCAGAGCTATTCACCCGGTGGTCTCCCAACACCAACACGTTCCACCTTCATCACGGGGAAGTCGGCATCAGTCTTTGGGATGTTCACTGCATCGGCGGTATCCCACTGGAGGGTTACCAATACGACGAGTTCGTTCCTCCAAAGAACACCTGGGGAGACAGGTCGCGGACGCCTATACTGACGTGGCACCTGCTGCAGTTAGCCAAGGAGAGGCTGGGGGTCAAGGATTTCCTGAAGGACAGCGCCTACAAGGGCTGGTTCAGCCTGTTCCTTGAGAAGGATCCCGCCGTCAAGATGCCGGGACGGGGCAAACGGTTCCCAACCGTGACTCAGAGGAGCAAAGATGGGTCATACTGGAAGACCCTAGAGGCAGGGAAATACCAATCATGGGGCTACCGCGTCATTGAGGCCTGGGACCCGAACGTTCAGTATGCCGGGTTCCTTGCCGCCTTCCTGAGCGGGTGGCTCCTGCCGGTGCAGGACACGAGGATGGGCATCCGTCCATCAACTTTGGTGATGGCGGGCTCCATGGCCACCAACAAACGGTTCAACTTGGGCATCCCCGTGCTGTCCAAGATGTATACCATTCTGGGGAGCATCTCACGAGGGGGGTCGCCTCGGAGAGTCTGTGGTCCCTTCCAGATCTTCCACGGCTGGGTGGCGACTCATCTTGGCGGGTATACTTTCCCAAACGTCGTCCATCCTCCGGGCAATGGCTTGCGATCGTCCTTGCTAAACATTGCAGGGGTGGCGCCATTGACGCTCAATGAGGAGGGCGTGAGGATCCGCATTGGTAACCATGCCAACTTCAACTTCAGCCCGTCTCCCACCCCAGTTGGACAGCTGGTGGACAACGGGCGAGGCTCTCTGGAACAGCAGGAATACTTCCAGAGCATTCGGGGCGGGGTGCTCGTGGCTCGGATCAACGGGAAGGTGATCTGCGAGTCGTACATGCCATCCCGATTTGCCAAGCAGTTTGGGTGCCTCCAGAGAATGCCGAAGAAGGTATTCACGGCTTTCTGGCAGGATAAGAATCCATGCGTCCTGTGCCAGATGTGGTTGATGTTTACCACCTTCGGCTCTGGCGACATCGTTACTCTCCCTCCCACCGGGGTCGATGCCGGCCTAGCAACCGAATATGCCGAAAACTGGACCATCGCGTACCCTGAGGGGCTATTACGCAAGCGCGTCTGGCAACTTGAGGTTACTCGTGCGGAAACCGGGTGACGGGAAAGAAGGGAAGGTGCCGTCGGAAGGGGAGAACCGAGGGCGCGCCAGGCAGCGAGGCTTGCGCAGGCCGGGACTTCGGCAGCGAGGACATCACATGGTGCCTCCACGTCCTCGTTACCCGTAGGTGGGTCACATGAGGCGGCCAGGGAACTGCCTGGGAAGCAGATAAGATATCTGCTTGAACCTTCCCAAGATGCAATTTTCCCAGCACTATGGTCGGCCTGGATGACCCTGTGGCAATCGCTGAGCGTCGAAGCCATCTGGCAGAAGATAATGCAGAATGGGATCCAACTGCCAGAGGTCGGGATCGTTCGGATTACCGACCGAGTGAACTTCCATCGGCGGCACGCTTATCTGACGGCCATGGACGCATACGCACGCCAAAGGGGGCGGCGTGCGGAGCCAACTTTCCTAGTGAAAGTGATGCTCGGCCAGGAGCATGATCTGGAAGCGATGCCACCGGGAGAAGGCGACAGTGATGAAGAGCCGGAGGGGGAGGAGGAAACCGGAGAGGACGAAGGCGAGGGAGAAGACGAAGAATAGGAGCCCGAAGGTGAGGGTTCGCAAGGGGTGACCTACCAAGGGAGTCTCCGAGAGAGCGGCGAGATTGCCGACTCTGATCTTGACATAACCGAGATTCTTGAGGTTTGTCTCTGTCTTCATTCATTTCCCTCATTCATCCATTCTACTTTCCAACTTCTAACTCACTTCCCCATCCTACTCAGGAGCAGTTGAGCGGTGGACGGGCGTCCCCACCAGAGGAAGGCGGAGAGGAACTAGTGGTACATGATGGGGATCCGACACCCATCATTGAATTAACCAGCACAGAGGGGTCTCCCCTTATGGCGGCTCCTGCAGCAGCCGGAACACTGGGGACTGATGCTCTGGATTCCTGTAAGTCTCACGCTTCACTACTGGTGCTTGGTGTCAAAAGATCCCGTCTGACCAGCGTATGCCCCGCGCAGTGATCTCAACACTGGAGGCATGTCAGGCTACGGAGCCCGGGCCATCCGTGAGCGGACCAGCGGCGGACATACCACCTCGCTCGGAACATGCTCTTTGCACTGAGTCGGCCCTGACAATAGATGAACAGAGGGCAGCGGACATCAGCGGCGCTGTTCCCGGAACGCGGTCAGAAGCTGGTGGAGGCATCATTGCTGCTGGGGCGAGGGAGGGTCGCCCGGACGTCGAGGATTCTATTCCCCATGAAGACATCCCTGGGGTGGATCCTGCTGTCGATCTGCTGGCGGCCTTCCCCATATACCGACCTGCCGACCCTGAGGAGATTGATGACTCAGACTCAGAGGCAGCCGAGGAGAGCCGGATGACATGGCGCAAGGGGTGGAAGTGTATCCAGCGCTTTCTCAGGCAGCCCCAGTCCGATTGGTTGAGGTGGATGGGATCACTCCAGACCTGGCTGCGCTTCCTGTGCGCCGGAGGGGCTGATGCTCAGCGCCTTCATCTAACGGTCCGTGATTACATGGCTGAGAAGATGCGCGAGAGCAGCCGGCGCACCGAAATTTCCCAGTGCCAGGAAGGATCGACGAGCGCTCAAGCACTGCTAAGGGCGGAGCAAGAAGTCCGGCACCTCGAGGGGCAGGCGGCAGAAAAATAAGTCTTCATCGCAACATGCTCTGAGCTCGTGGAGCAACTGACCGCCTAGCTGGCTGATCTCCAGGAACAACTGGTGGAGGCGAGTCACCAGATGACCGTGCTTCGAAGCGAGCGGGCGTAGGCACAAGCTAGGGCTGATGAGCTGCGCTCTATGGTGGCCGATGAGGAGAGAGTCTTCGAAGAGCGAAAAGCGGTCATGGAGGCTACCAGCCAGAGGGTAGCAGCGCTGGAAAGATCGGTTCAGCACGCTAAACCCTGAGGGCTTTGTTTTCGCCATCTCATGAACTTTTGCTTGTATTTATCATCGTCTCAATCCAATATATGGACAAATCCACTCTATTGTACCCTTGGTTTAATGCGCTCAACCATAGTTTCGAAACGAATAACAACTCACCCCTAGGCTCCTGTGGGACATGCCCAACGCAAGAAGCAAGAGGTGCTCGTACCATCATTCCGTTCAACTGTGGGGCATTGACCAAGCTTCAGGCATCCAAAATCGGGCCTGGAATTTTGAAGAGACCCCGGACCGATTGATGTGTCGACTTCTCAATGTGTCTTAACACACGAGTGGGGCAATGCTGGGGGAATTGAAATCCATCCAAACACAGGGGGATGGAGAGAAAGGGTGCATCACGCTACCCAAATTCGGAACCCAATGGGGCGCAACCATGGAGGATAACTGTCAACCGTGGCGGAAACACAGCACCCATATCACGTTGGCCCGGAATGGGAGGACAATAAATGAGGGCTGACTGCTGACCATGTTCGCAACACGGGGCCTAACTCAAATATCATTGGTCAGTTTTCCGGAACGTTGGCCCAGGACAGTAGGCGGACCATAGGTCGAGCATCCATACTGTTAGGGGGTCCCTTCAAACATGACCAGTTCTCCGGAACGTTGGCCTAGGACAGTAGGCGGACCATAGGTCGAGCATCCATACTGTTAGGGGGTCCCGTCAAATGCGAAAGGAAATGAGGGTCCGAATAAGGGGGAACGCAAAGCGTGGGAGGTGGAGTGGTAGCTTGTTCGAACAGAGTCCAACACTCTCGATATTGTGCCACCTGGGCGAAGGCGCATTAGGCGGACGTACCAACCTGATCACGGGTCATCCCAATTTCCAGGCAGGACCTCTTTGGTGAGAGAACCGCCGCTTCCCATCATTACCATGGGGCATCCCAAACTTGCTTGGTGTAGATATCCTGATTACACCATTTCTCATGAAGTCGGGCCGAGGGGCCGACAATAAAGAAGGACGGTGTTCAGCTATCCCTGGGGATGGACCCAAGACGAAACGTCCGGGCGGTCCTACGTATCTCATAAGGATGAGAATCAAGCCACACGTAGTTCTGAAAATACGGTTTAACGTCATGCTGGTCGAAATACAGTTTAACGTCATGCGGGACGGAATACAGTTTAACGTCATGCGGGATGAAATACAGTTTAACGTCATGCGGGACGAAACATGGATCTTAGTTTTAGATCTTAGAGCTCGGACCATGAGGATCTTAGTTTTAGGTCTTAGAGCTCGGACCATGAGGATAAGGGAGAAACGGACACATGGCCAGGCGGCTACAAAACCCGACGTGAAGGAGGACCTAAGCCCTACTTGACATGTGCTCTCCGGGGAAACGATCGAGTCGAGGGACCGAACACGGAGGTAGGCTGGACCCGCGGGGAAGTGCCCTAGGTGTTCCTACATATCTCATAAGGATGAGAATCAAGCCACACGTAGTTCTGAAAGTGACATGGTAAGATACAGTGCCAAGGGAAAAGGGGGAGTGCGGGCATAGCCCTTGCACTAAAAGAAGCGGCATTTGATAAATCTTGTTTGTCCTTTAAGGTGAGTGGGGTTTTTTTGTTGTGAAGCGACAGACCTAGAGTAGCAGGCCATGGTGTCGCCACAAGCATCAAGCTGTGATAGGCGTTGACAAATGGCATGGCATAAGTCCAATACCCAACGTGATGTCCTCTACAGCGAGGTCACCACAATGCAGTGCCGTTTTTCATCGTGCGGCCAGGATGATAATGTCACAGTTTAGGGTCGTGTGATAAGACCAACAACACAGTTTAAGGTCATATGGTTTGGACCAACAGCACAGTTTAAGGTCATGTGGTTTGGACCAACAACACAGTTTAAGGTCATATGGTTTGGACCAACAACATAGTTTAAGGTCATATGGTTTGGACCAAAAACACAGTTTAAGGTCATATGGTTTGGACCAACAACACAGTTTAAGGTCATATGGTTTGGACCAACAACACAGTTTAAGGTCATATGGTTTGGACCAACCGAGAGAGGAGCCTCGGGCAAAGGAGCCTACGAGGGTTCAACAATCGGGGAGGGGCAGCAGATGCTAGCTCCCAACTATGCTGGGCCCGAAACGCAATGTCTGGGCGACTCCTCACTCCCCTAAGGGGATGAAGGTCAAGCTGCACGTGACCCGCAAGGAAGAGACCCAAGCACATACTCTAGCGCTCAGGCCGTAGGAGCCCCAAGAGACACCGTTACGCAGCTCGGTCTGTCTGATGTGCGGGGGTGTACTGAGGGTTAGTACAAGGAGTATCGAGATTCCACCTTGGCACAGCGGGGCGGAAAAATGACATGAACCATGCCACCAACATTCAGGGCCTGGGGAACCGGCATGACGACTGAGGACCACTGTTGACCATGTTCGCAACATAGCATCCTGTTGTGTTAGCCATGGGGACAAACAAATGAGCATCAACCGCTGACCATGTTCGCAACGCGGGATTTGTATCAATTTTTTGTCTGAAACCCTCGGGGGCGTTGGCCCATGACGGTAGGAGAGCCCTTGGGCGTTGTATCCAGACCGTTCTTGGGGGTCCCTCCGGGTATGAAAGATGACGGGGGCCCGAATGAAGGGGAACACGGAGCTTGGAAAGTGTATGGAACTTGTCTAAGTTGAATCTGGAACTCCAAGTTCTAGACCAGAGTGCTTTGAGCACATCAACAGACCACTGGAAAGGGTCAGAGGGCTCAGTCCGAGAGCGGCCAAGAGATGGCGGATCCCTGGGCAAAAGAGGGGGCATAATTACAAACACCCTGAGCACCGGGAGATCATGGGATCTCCTAAGAGATGGGGCTGGACCTAACATCTAGGTGTTCAGGCAGTCCTACGTATCCCATTAGGATGGGAATCAAGCCACACGTAGTTCTTGATATGCGTCTTTAAACGTCGTTGGACAGAGGAGGGCTAAACCCTGAGGACAGGGTGCGCGGGGTGCAGTTATTGCAAACCCGATGTGAATGGGGACATAATCTCACACCACGCCATGCGACCCTGTGATCGAAGTCCCAAAGGCGAAATAGACGCGACAGCGGACCTCAAGCTGGACCCCAAAGGTGAAAGGTCTGGGCGTTCCTACATATCCCATTAGGATGGGAATCAAGATAGACGTAGTTCTGGCAATACAGTTTATCGTCATGTTGGATGGAATATAGATCTTAGTTTTAGGTCTTAGAACTCGGACCAAGAGGGAAGAAAGGGCAGAATTTGGTAACTCCTGGGTTGGACCCGAGACGAAATGTTCAGGGGGTCCTATGTATCTCATGAGGATAAGAATCAAGCCACACGTAGTTCTTGACAATACAGTTTATCGTCATGTTGTACGGAATATAGATATTAGTTTTAGGTCTTAGAACTCGGACCAAGAGGATCTTAGTTTTAGGTCTTAGAGCTCGGACCATGGAGAGCCCAGATGTAGGGCAGAGTGTAGTTTAAGGTCGTGCTAGACCATACAGTTTAAGGTCATGCTGGACTGTACAGTTTAAGGTCATGTAGGACCATAACAGTTTAGGAAAAATACTTCTTGAGGAACCTGGCGTTGGTGGGAGGAGTGATACGCTCCCCATCCATAGTCACTAGGGAATACGCACCATTGGGATAGACCTTGTGGACAATAAAAGGTCCCTCCCACTTGGGCTCCAACTTGGGTGGTTTCCTGCCAGGAATCATTGGCGCTCTGAGAGCCAACACCAGGTCACCTTGCAGGAAGGAGCGGAGGCGAACCTTCTTATCGAAAGCTCGAGCCATCATACTCTGATGCCTTTCCAGGTTATGTAGAGCGCAAAGCCTACTTTCGTCTAGCGCTTCCAATTCGGCTAGACGGATCTCGGAAACTCTGTCCGGTGCTTGCTGGTCGTAGACCGCCATGCGCAATGAGGGTAGTTGGACCTCGATGGGAAGGACGGCCTCAGCTCCGTACACCAGGGAATACGGGGTCACCTGGGTGGAATTGCGAGTCGTCGTCCTATAAGCCCAGAGGGCGTTGGGGAGCTTGTCCGGCCAACTTTTCCTATTCTGACCAACCATTTTTTGCAGAATGTTAGAGAGGGTTTTGTTGAACGCCTCAATCTATCCATTCTCCTGTGCATGATAGTGGGAGGTGTGGTTCGAGCGAATGTTGTACTTGGCGTACAATCTCTTCAGCTCGGCCGCCTGGAAGTTGGCTCCGTTGTCCGTGAGGATAACGTGAGGTATTCCAAACCGATGAATGATATTGGAACTCACGAAGTCGGTGATAGAACTAGCCTTAACTTCCCTAAGTGGGGCTGCCTCTGCCCACTTTGAGAAGAAATCCGTGGCGGTTAAGATGAACCGGCACTGGCGGGCCGTCGCTGGCGGGTAGGGCCCTACGACATCCAACCCCCAGACTGCAAAGGTCCAAGAATACTTAGTAGTATGGAGAGGCTCCGGTGGATGATTCACAAAGTTAGCATGAACTTGGCACGCATGGCACCTCTTGGCATACTCGATGCAGTCGTGGATCATGGAGGGCCAGAAGTATCCCGGTCTCCGAATCTGGTGGGACAACTTCGACCCGGCCTGGTGGGCGCCACAGGAGCCAGCGTGCACTTCCTGCATGACCTGTGGGATCTCAACTCCTTGAAGACAACGGAGGATAACACCATCAAACCCGCGCCTGTAAAGGAGCTGCTCACGGCTAGGACCGCTTTGAAGGGTGAACTGCGGTGCACGGCACCGGATTCGTTCCCGCTCTGCTCGGTCCATCGGAAGATTGCCGTGCTGGAGATATTCAACCAGGGGTGTCCTCCAGTCAGGGACTATCTCGATCACCATGCCTGGAACCCCGGGGGATCCCGATGCGGGGGCACCAGCGGTGAGATGGTTCACCCGCGGGCCACAACCACCCTCCGGGATAACAGGAGCAATGACTCTTCAGTGCGCCACATGGATGATTAGGTCATCCTGTTCGGGCTCCACGAGTGATGCGGCCAGGCTGGCCAAAGCATCTGCTCAACTGTTTTGCGACCGGGGAATGTGAACGACATCTGGTTAGGAGGGGAACTTAGCCATTAGATGGAGGGTGCACTCCATCAACGGCACGAGTTCTGGCTTCCTGACAGCGTAGTCACCGTTAACCTGCTTGATGACTAGCTCAGAGTCCCCTTTTACATATAGGTGAGGTATGTTAACCTCCAGAGACAACTCGAGGCCAGTGATGAGGGCATGATATTCTGCCTCATTGTTGGTGCAGCCCTCTGATAATAAGAAATAATATGGCAGCACGGCCTGCTCTGGGGTGATGAAGACGATACCCAGGCCCACTCTGTTAAGCCTAGGATCGTTGAGCCTTCTACTGGTAGGGCTTCGGGAGGCACCATCAAAGTGCATTTGCCAGCATGGGGTGGCGTGATCGACTGAGAGGATTGCCTCATCAGGAAATCCCACATCCAGCGGTTGGTCCGCAGAGGTTGGATGAGCAGCTAAGAAGCCTGCCAACGCCTGTCCTTTGACGGCCTTCTGAGATACGAACCTAATGTCGAACTGCTGGAGGATCACCGCCCAGCGTGCCAATCGGCCAGTCAACATAGGCCTACTCAGGATGTATTTCAACGGGTCTACCCGAGAGACCAACTGTACCTCATGGTGCTGCAAGTAGTGCTGCAATTTCTGCATGGAAAATACGAGCGCCAGGCAGCTCTTCTCTATGGGAGAATATCTAATCTTCGCATCAAGGAGCATGAGGCTGAGGTAGTAGAGGCTATTCTCTGTTACCTCGTTGTTTTTCTGGGCGATAAGGGCGCCGAGGGATCGCTCCAGGGCGGTCACGTAAAGGACCAGCGGCCTTCCGGGAACGGGTGGCATCAGGACCGGAGGTTGAAGCAGATACTGCTTGATTTCCTCAAAAGCGGTCTGGCACTCTTCATCCCACCCATAGGCGGCACATTTCTTCATGAGCCGAGAGAAGGGCTTACACTTGCCGGCCAGATTCGCAATGAATCGGCGTATATAGGCTAAGTGGCCTTGGAGGCCTCGAAGCTCCCGAATATTACTCAGGGGAGGCATCTGACTGATGGACTTGATCTTCTTGGGGTCGATCTCGATACCTCGATACCTGACGATGAAGCCAAGAAACTTTCCGGAGGTGACCCCGAAGGCACACTTCAACGGGTTCATCTTCAAGTGACGAGAACGGAGCAAACTGAACACTTTCTCAAGGTCTCTGAGATGGTCTTGGCGCTGATGAGATTTAACCACCAGGTCATCTACATAGCACTCCACCAGCATCCTGAGGATCGGCTTGAATATGCGGTGCATAGCCCGTTGATAGGTGGCACTGGCGTTCTTCAGGCCGAAGGGCATATCCCGATAGCAGAAAGTGCCCTGGGGGGCCCTGAAGGCAGTGTACTCTTCATCCTCGGGGGCCATCCGGATTTGGTTATACCCGGAGTACCCATCCATGAAAGAGAGGTCTTAGAACCCGGTCGTTGCATCGATCAACAACTCTGTCACGGGAAGGGTAAAGTCATCCTTCGGACAGTGGCGATTAAGATCATGGAAGTCGATGCAGACCCTGATCTGCCCGTTCTTCTTCCTGACGGGCACAATGTTGGCTAGCCACCTGGGGTACTGGACTTCCCTGACGAATTTGGACTTAATGAGCTTATCAACTTCGGCCTCAACCATGGCACCGTGAAAGGGGTGCATTTTTCTGGGAGGCTGCTTGAACCCGCGATGGTTTGCTGGGAGGCCAAGGCGGTGGACGGCTACCTGGGGATCTAGTCCCGGCATCTCTTCATAACTCCAGGCAAACACATCACGGTGCTGTTTGAGGAAGTCTATGTACCGTTGCCGTTCCTCGGGAGGCATAGCGGCGCTGACCAATGTGGGTCTCGGGTCTGCCTCACTACCGAGGTTCACCTGTACGAGCTCGTCGACTGTGGCAGAGACGCCCTCCTCAAAGGCAGGAGGAGCATCTTCCATGTCTTCTTCTCCGCTTGGGGAAAGATCATCCATGAGGGGAGCCGTTTCGGAGCTGCTCGACCCTGATGGGGAGCTAGCACCGGCTTGGGCGGCCAAGGTCGTCACGACGGGAGGTTCATGCACCGCGGAGACCGTAGCAACAAAGGCGGTTGATCCAATCCCATCCGGCTTGCGGCCCAAGGGGGCACGCTTTACGACATCGAAGCAGTGGTGTCGTGTTGGCCTGAGTCGGTCGATCCTGGCTTGATGAAACATGCACGTATGACGCACTGTCGTTGCCATAAGCCCACCGTCCTGATATCGTACGGGGGTAGAAGGCTCGGGGATCACCCGGGCCTGGTTGGTGTAAGAGTACGAGGTGATTTCCCGTCGTCGCTTAGACCTGGAAATATGCATTCCTCTAGTACCCGAGACAACAAATCACTCTCCCATATCGGGAGTTGTGGCCTCCAACCGATGGATTGGGAAGACATATGAGTCATCCAAACCTACACAGGGATCACTCGCGACAGCGGCAGGCTCAACCTCACCTGCCAGGATCTGCTTGTCCTTGCTCTTGTAATAGTCTGCGTCTAGGTAACGAGCTTCACAAGAGGCAAACGGGGACGCATCTCCTTGGATCACACCCACTCGACCCTTAAGGGATTATTTGAGGCACTGATGGTATGATGAGGAAACCACTGCGTGAAGATGGAGCCACGGCCTGCCCATCAACGCGTTATAGGCAGTGTCCTGAGAGACAACCATGAATTCAGTATTGGCAATTAAGCCGCCGAACTGGGTCTTCAGACGAATCTTGCCGAGTGGAGTTTGCTCGGTCCTGTCATACCCCTGGATTATGAGGTGGGAGGCAGTTAAATCATCCTCAGAAAACCCCAGTTTTCACAGTGTCCGAGTTGGGATCAAGTTAATCCCAGAACCCGTGTCGACAAGACAGCGACGGACCTCCACGCCATTGAACTGGACGGTGATGTACAGCGGGCGGATGTGCCCCTGTATGGGAGGGTCTTCATCTTCACCGGAGAATGAGATAATCGCCTGACATTCGGCGTCCTCAATCACCTCGGTGTGGAAGGCTTCTGCGGCCGCTACCTCCGTTTCAAACTGGAGGGGGCTCCTCAGAGCCTCGGCGAGCACCTCACGCATTTCAGACGACAGGAAGAGGGCCTCAAGGATGGAAAGCCTCGCCGGAATGCCGGCCAGATGCTTCAGGACATCATAATTTCGCTCCAAACGCGAGCTTCTGCTTACAGGAGGTCGCTCTGCGATTGGGGGAATGACGGGCCCTGCTGGCGGGACCGATGACTGACTGGTACTAGGCATGTCCCGTTGTTCACTAGCTGAAGCCCGGGAGGTGGCTACCATGCTAGGACCGGAAGGTCATAGTCGGCCAGCGGCACGGCTGGGCTGGTTGCGACGCGGGCAAGGCGATTCCGCCCGATCCAGCAACACGAATGGTGGTGGAACGGAACCTGTTGTCACCGGATGAGGGAGCCTCGAGTGCTACTCTCTACACCGGGCCTACTATCTGGTCTCGGTAGCATGCACGACCTGACTGGAGGTGACGACCGCCGTGCCCCGGCGGTTCACGTAGCCACGGCTCCGTCGACGTTGACGACGGCTGGGGACATTGGGGGGATTCACCCGGCGCTCCTCGTCGTCGGGAGCCACGAAGGGATTTACCAGCTCTACGGTGTTAACCGAAGCGTACCCCGGGCTCTCGGGGAGATTCACTCGGCGCTCCTCATCGTCAGGATCCACAAAGGGATTTACCAACTCTACGGTGTTAACCGAATCGTAACCCGAGCTCTCGGGGAGATTCACCCGGCGCTCCTCATCGTCAGGAGCCACAAAGGGATTTACCAACTCTATGGTGTTAACTGAAGCGTACCCCGGGCTCTCGGGGAGATTCACCTGGCGATCCTCATCGTCGGGTGCCATGAAGGGATTTACCAACTCTACGGTGTTAACCAAAGCGTACCCCGGGCTCTCGGGGGGATTCACCCGGCGCTCCTCGTCGTCGTGAGCCACAAAGGTATTTACCAACTCTATGGTGTTAACCGAAGCGTACCCCGGGCTCTCGGTCGAGGAGTCATCCATTAACGGATGGGGTCTCGGAGGGATCCCCATTCCCGGGGGCATGAAATTGCCAAGCGTGCGAGAAGATGACGGAAATGGCAGGGCGCGTTCTTTCTTCTTGCATCGCCGCCTGCTCTTCTGGGAAGAAGCAGGCTGGGACGACAAGGCCGAAGCGGCGCTCGCGGATTCTGAGGGCTCTGGCCGGTCCAGGCGGGCACGGATGATTCCATGGGCACGGGCGACCATCCTGCGGGCCATCCAGTCGTTATAATTCCGGGACCCATGGTCGGAAACCTGTTCCCACCCATCCCCGTCATCACTACTGCCATCCGATCCCACGAAGACACCTTCCACCTGTGTCGGGGCTGGGCCCAACCTGACTATGTTGTTGTCAATCTGGTCTTGGAGCCAGTCCTTGAACACATAGCATTGTTGGATGGTGTGTCCTAGGAACCGGTGATAAGGGCAGTAGTCAGGGCGATCCGCGAGACACGCCTCTTCTGGCTTCCGGCACTCAGGCAGCCGCACAATCCTCTGCTCCAAGGCGCTACGGAAATAACCGGGGACCTGGGCCTCGTCAAATGAGTAAGCCCGATTCCTTCTGACTGGAAAGGGGACCCTTGGGGGCTGACCATGGCCAGGGACCGGAGGAGCAGGCCGAGGAGGCGAAGCCGGATTACCTCGCCTAGGTGGTGGCGGTGCGTTACGCGGAGGCGCCTGCCGATTTTGAGGCGGTCGCTGCTGGGCCGTAGGCTGTGGGGGTGGACCCCTATGAGCTTGTTGAGCTGGCCTCACCGGCAGGAACTCTAGCTGTCTGGGGGCCTCTATCTGCGCCACAGCAGTGAGCTCGGCTCTGGCGGCTCTCCTTGCAGAGATCACAGGAGGCAGCGGACGTGCCTGGCTGGCCTGTTGCAGGGCTTCTTCGAGGCGCTGAGCCTTGTCCGAGAAGTCCCGGAACCCTCCAGGGTAATTCTGCATGATCAGGGAAGGAACCAACTCCGCCTTGACATTCCCCACACACATCGTCAGTAATTCCTCCTGAGTCAGTGGCATGTCAAGGGAGTACGTGAGCCCCTTCCATCGGGCGACGAAGTCCGCGACTCGCTCGTCAGGCCTTTGCTTGCACCTGAAGAGGTCTGCAATGTTCTTCTTCCGGGTTGTGGAACTGAACTGGTAGAGGAATTGTCGACGAAGGTCCTCCCATCTAGTTACTAATCCAACAGGGAGCTGACTGTACCAAACGAACGTTGGTCCCTCCAGCGTCTGAATGAAGCACCGGAGCTTGGCAGCCTCATGCTGCGCTGGAGTCCCCAACATAGGCCCGCACCTCGAGTTGAAGTGGGCCAAGTGCTGTGGAGGGTCTTCGGTCCCGTTAAAGGGGGCAAAAGTGGGATTCCCAAATCCTGGCGGGGCCGGCATGTCATCCACCCATGCGGGGTACGGCTTGCCATCCGGTGGGATCGCCACCTGCCGAGTTTCCAGGGCCTCCAAGCGAGCGATGAGTACTTCCATCAGATCATCCAGATGCGGATTCATGTCCTGACGGGGATCTCTAACCACAAGTGCATTTCCAGGCTCTTCGATACGATGGCCGCGCTTAGCAGCTCGGGGGGTAGCTGGCGGAGCGACTGTCGGAGCGGCGGGAGGAAACCGAGCAGGGTCTCCCAGGTTGCCTCGCTGCTCGGGAGGGTTCGGCGAAACATATCGCGCCCTCTTTCCATGGGCTCCAGTGTCTCCCCTATCGGCGAACACGACACAGTCATGGTTGCCCGGGGGGATCTCAGCAAGGGGTAGATGCTCATGCCCCTGCTGTCTTGGTCTGGGGTTGCCGTAGACAGGCCGCCGCTCTGCAATGCGTTCGGCCAGGAGCTCATCAACCAGCCTTTTTTTCTCGGCTAGCTGTTGGAGCAGTGTGGCCTTCTCGGGATCTTCCTCTGCCTTCTGCACTGAGGCAGATGGGTCGGTGAGTTTGACAGACCCGACGGGCTCTTTACCCCTGCCGATGTTTCGGCTCAGCGCCAGTGCCTCCGTGGGTACAGGAAGGCCTAGGAGGCTCCTCTGTTGGCGATTAATCCTCCCAGATGGGTCCATCAGCGGCCTGTCCTCAGGGGGTGAGTCCCCATCGAGGGGCTCCACAATGTTTCCCTCATCTGAAGGTTCAGCCATGTTGACTGCTACTGCCCTTGGCGACGTTCCATCAGGGCTGCCCAGTGGGTCGGGCTGCTGGCGGATCGCACAGAAGAGGAGAGCAGCGTACTGCCCCCACCCGCGGATGTGAACATGAGGGGGTGGCCTCCTCAATAACTCTGTGGAGTACTTGAAAACTCTGGACGCATTGTTGCTGAAGGGCCTCGTGGAGGCCCAGCGACTCGGGGTGCCAGACCGCGGGGAGTGCTGCTAGGTCAACCCGGTGGCACTGCTCACCAATCTCCTCGAGATGCGCTTGGCTCCCGGGATAAGGCGCTAGCTGATGAAGGAGGTGGGAGTGAGTCACCCGAAGAATCTGGCGGAAGCATTCAAACTCTCCCGGGGTGAGTGACTCTGACACATCAAAACCCGATTCTGCGACCGGCCAAAACTTCTCAGGGAAGTGGCCCACTGCAAGAATGGTCCAGAAGCTCCACGGCTCTGGCTCGGGGTCCGGAACTTTCTGCCCTTGCTCGTCCACCGAGGAAACTCAGTGAATTGGCAACGGCGCCGAGGCGGGCCGTCGGGACGGTGGGCTGGCCGGCGGGGAATACGGCGAACAGGCCGATTGGCCGCCGATCCCTGGGTCATCCTCCCGAGGTTGCAGTGCCCTGGCCGCCACATCGCGATAGAATGGGTCAGTGGATGGGCCTCCTGTCACAACGTCGGTTCTCACTGAGGGTGTGTCGCCTCGCGATCCTTCCATCGGTCCCCAGATGAGCTCCTCACCATCCCTAACAGGGGCGGGAGGTGCTTCCGAGGAGATCAGCGGCAACTGCGGGCTTGATCCCTGGCGGTACGCCAAATCCTCGTCCTCCTGGATATACCTTCGAAGGGAGGAGGGAATAATATGGATCTCACATTTGGTGAGTACGAGACTGACACGCTGCATCCCCATACCTGCCCTCAACTCGAAAGGTTGGGGGGAGGTTCTATCATCGAGTCGTACTCTACCTCAGAATCCGAGAAACAGACTGGTCTGATTCCCGTCCGGACTCCCCTGACATTCCTCCGACAGCGACGACGCCCGGCCTTCCTGCCCCTGGGTAGTTCCTCAAGGTAAGGACGACTTCTGTCATCGGGTCCCCCAGCCAGAATAGAGCTGGGGTAGAGGGGACCGAAGGCCGGGGTGCGAGAAGCACCGGGACAGATGTCGAAAGGGACATGGGGAGGACCTCCATGTGAGTGAGCGACTGGATACACAACGGATCCATGCTCGCGACCAGCGGTAGGGGGAGTGACCTCATACCCCATGCAGTGGGTGCTGGAAGGAGTCGTACCCGAAGCATAGCCGTCGCGAAGAAGCCTTCGGCTTCCCAGATCAGTGGCACGGGATGAGCCTTCATGGTGAGCGGCACTACCGTGGATTGGCCCGCAGTGGCCATTGCCAGTGTCCGCGACCGGGTGATTCGACCCAACCTGCCTGCAGGGCGGTCGGGGTTTCGATCCCAGTCGGGCACACGGCTTCCCCTGCTCAACATGCGCAGGGATCTGGGAACAGGAGTCAGCAGTGGCTGGGGCCACAATGGCTGCTGATGCTGGTGCCCCAGGACGGGCATTCTCCCCCACTCGCACCCGACGCTGGCGTCGAGTCAGATGAGCTGGAGCCGGCGGTGCGGGCATGAAGATTTCTTGCTCCTCATCTCGGGGAGTCGGGCGGCGGCGTCGACGCAGCCTGGCGGGGGTTCTTGCCGTTAACCCCTGTGATGGATCGCCGATCGGGTGGACCCGGACATCCCCCACCTCATTGGCATAGGGGAGGGATGTGTCACAACGCTCCGGGGATAGGCTCCCGAAGCGGTTGAACGTCGGCGTGGGGAGCGGCGGCTCCCTGCGCGGCCCTCGAGGGTGGCGATGGTGGGGAGGCACGGCCGCCTCTAGATCCAAGCGGGCCATTCCCCTGGTGGGGATGATCCCTTCCTCTTCATACCTACGAAACAGGTTATTGATCACCCTCCGTTGGATGATTTCTGACGGGGAGAGGGGGCGCAAGTGCCTGGCTGCTACGGCGGTCGAAGTCGGAGTGACCGTGGGATAGGCGGGACCGCGTGGGGTAGCCGTGTCGGCACTGCCCCTGCCCCTGCGCCGGTGGGAAGGTGGCGATCAAGCTCCGAATGCAGTGATCTGATTCCTTGAAACAGGGAGATGAACCCATTAGTATCAACAGGAAAGGAGATCAACAACCAAGGCCCAGCATCATTCCGTCTTCAGTGGTCGGCGAGAGGGAACCACGCTGACGACGTCACAGACCGGAGTAGTCAACGTCCTGACAGCCTCGACCCCTGGCGGGTTCACGTCCCGGTGAGGGTTACCCGGACCTGGTGACATGCTATTATTCTGATGCTCCAACGGCTATCATTCCCCATGTTGAGGAGAAGAGCTTCACGTCGAATTCACCATTTTTTGTTTCCGACGCTTTCGCCGGGGCGCGCGCGTCCATCCGCTGGGGAGGGCATGCTGCTTGTGGCCCCACATTCCCGCTTTCCAAAGGCGGGCAGCATCCGTTCCTTGTTCAGGGATGTCTGCTCCTTGATCGAAACCGGGATGATGGGATGTCGGTTCTTCCTTCCGTGGATTCCTCCTCGGAGCTCATCACCTAGTCCGGGTCTCCCTCATATATTTAAGACGGGTTCGTGAAGCTCATTCCCGGTGCCATATCTACATGGACGCCAGTTAATTACGCTGCTTCCGTCAAGATGCTCCAAGGGGTCTTGTCGGGACAGCAACCTGCGGTGAGGAGAATGGTCACGTTGGGGCATCGTCGGCATGTCTGTCTTTGGTCCCTCATCACAGGGCTTCTCGAGGGCGCGGAAGCCCGAGGCATCCCACATCGAATGCGGGGAATGTGTACCATCTGAGGTTTTCCTCAGCTTCCCATGTTTAACATGGGGTATGTCGCGAGTTTAACGTCTTGAGGAGACGGATCGGGTTAAACGGTCCCTAGGGGGAACACCGATGTTGGGGCCAGCACGTGGGCGGCCTTCCGTATAACATGGAGTGGGAAAGGGTGGCATGATCTCACCAGGATGTGGCGGCCCGGGTAAGGATCAGGATGGATGGTGAGGTGAAGCATGGGGCATACGTTCTGAGATGGCCCAAGAGGGGGAATACAGTTTAACGTCATGTAGGATGAGATACAGTTTAACGTCATGTGGGACGCGATACAGTTTAACGTCATGCGGGACGGAATACAGTTTAACGTCATGTGGGACGAGATACAGTTTAACGTCATGCGGGACGAAAGATTTGGGGCTTACGCTCTGAGGCGGCCCAAGGTGGTCAGGGAACCAACATGGAGAGGTCGGGATGACCGGGTGGTGGGCTTGAACCTTGTGGAGGCTTCCTACGTATCATGCGTTAGCACGGATCAAAGTCCACGTAGTTCACTAGGATGGGGCTTACGCTCTGAGGCAGCCCATAGGAAAATGTCATGGTCGATGTGCACTCTAAGCCCACGTGAGTCATGCTCGGTGTGGGAAACAAGAGGTGACAGGTACCAGACGATCACGTCGCAAAGGGTGCGTCCGTGAGAAGTGGAATGGGGCTTACGCATTGAGCGGCCCAAAGAGGAAATAGGGGCTTACGCGTGGTTAACGGCCCTTGGTGCCGGGGCTTACTCCAGGGTGGAGGCCCGTGGTGCGACAAAGCGCAGTGGGAAAAGGACTCCACTAGCCTTGGAAGGGGGGGAAGTACGGAGATGCACAGGTGCAATCATCTGTACGAAAGATTAGGGGCTTACGCTCTGAGGCAGCCCTTCCCCCGCGGACAAACGCCGCTCCGACAAGGAGGATCTCATTCCATGTGAGGAAGAGTCCACTCCCGTGGAGACTAGTGGGCGTAAAAAATGTCCAAGTTGGGGGGACCCTACATGCGAAGCACGGGGTCGGACCACAGTTTAACGTCTTTTGTTAAGGACGAGGTGCTTAGCAGTTTAACGTCCTACAGCTTGGATGAGGTGGGTTTGCTCCACACCCCTAGGGCTTACATGCCCAATGCCCTCAAAACCTTGTGAAAGGGAATTCATCGGCAAGGCCATGGAAAAGGGGGGCCGCAGGGCAAACCACCGGGGGGTCCACGTTAGCGTGGCTATGCGAAGAAGAAATAGCCGTTAGCGTGCCTATGCGGAGAAGCATAAGGCAAAGAAACGCAACGGGAAACACGGCCCAAGGGACCTTGAGGTTACTTCACACGAGCCTGGAAGGCCGTGCGGGAAAACAACGCATGGTGCGCATGCCCGGCAGGGGAGACATCAGGTGCTGGTGCAGGGGGCAGCCAAGGGGCGTCAAGGTGAGGGGTCCTCGGCTCTGTGCACGCAAAAGGGACGATTTGCGCGCAAAACACCGGGACGGCGCGCAATTGGAGTAACGGAATTGCGCGCGAAGAGGGAATTACATGCAATGTTTTGCGCGCAAGGCAGGGTATTGCGCGCACAGACCACGGATTGCGCGCAAGTGGGGAAACCGGGGGAAGGGAAAAATTCACTGAAGCCGGTGGAGTTGCGCGCAAAGGCGAACTCTGGGGCAAGGTTGCGCAGAATTCGGGATTACCTGGATGTCATCTTTCGCACGGGGGGAGCCGAATTGCGCGCACGAGAGTCTTGTCGGATTCCTCAACCCCCAAACCGTTCAGGGTCACCTTATATTTATAGGCGACCTTCGGTGCGGAATCCAGGCGGCGTGAGAAGTTTTCCGCGCCGGGAACCACTTGCGCGCAAATTCTTGCCGCGGAGACACGGGGCGCGCAATTATTGCGCGCCTCACCGGTCCAATTCCGCGAATCCTGGGAGCACTTCGCGTGCAGAACATTTTTGCGCGCGGATCCTCCTTTATTTTGCGCACCACCTCCCGGGCCTCCGGATCGGGCCTCTGATTCCGAATATGACTTCACTTCGTCATTCCGAAACTTCCTCCGGGAGTTGCGGGCTTTTTTCAGCGTCAACAATATCCACTTCTTTTTTATCCCCCTAAAGATAAAGAAATCAGGATAAATATAAATATTGAAAACATATGGATGATGTGATAGATGTTCAGTGCTTCATGTTTTCATTTATGTTTAGTGAAATGAAAAAAAATCATGAGAAAAAATATGCTTTCCAAATGTTGTCTTATCTTCAAGAGATATACCAGGAGAGAGATTTTAAATAAATATATGAGATATTAAATGAATTTTATTGATTCAGGCTAGAATAATGGAATCAATTAGGACCTCATATACTCAATTTGATCGGGTACATTGAGAGACTGGAGACCCTGAGGTTCAAACTAGACCCAGAACTAGCAACTGATCTCATTCTTTCCACTTTAATACATAGATTCTTGATTTTAATTATTAATTATTATATAGTTCACCAAAAAGATAAGGATATTAAGAATTCAAACTTTTGATTCCTTATGGTGAAAAAAAAGAAGAAAAGAAAGGGAAAAAGTGTTAAAGGTTAAGACCCAATCAAATATAAAGATGCATTGACCTTTCAGAAAGAAAAAAATATAAAGAGAGAGTAATGAGTAGGAGGAACTCTACTTTGAATATGGAAAAAAAGGCCACTAGAATAAGAATTACACAATTTTAAAGAAGAATCAATTTGATGCTTATGCTTCAAGTATATTTGTCATTGGATTAAATCTATATATTTCTATAAGTTTGGTATTAGATAATGTATGTGGATCGTATAATTATATTCAAATATAGGAACCAAGTAGATTCATGATAATTGAAAAAGGTGAAGTGGATCTCTGAGCAGAAAATGGTGAGAGACTAGAAACAATAGCAGTAGGATATTATCATCTTGAATTGCTTAGTGTAATAGTTCTTATACTGAATAATTATTATTATGTACCATTTGTTACAAAAAACATAATCTCAATGTCAATTTTAGACAATAAGGGATATTATTTAATGTTTGGAAATAAATATTCTCTTGTGTATAAGGATAACATATGTTACTATATGACACATCTTAATAATGGGTTATATATACTTAAACTATAAAATCTTATATTGGAAATCAATGAAAAATCTAGTGAGAGTGACTCATATCCTACCTGACTATGGCACTTCAGGCTAGGTCATGTAAATGAGAAGTGTTCAAAAAAAATTACATCAAGAAGGGTATTTAGACTTCATTAAGTTAAAACTCTTAGATACAGGACATTCTTGTTTACATGGTAAAATGACCAAAGTTCCTTTGAATGGGAAAGGAGAAAGATCCAAAGAACCATTGGAATTGGTTTATACTGATTTATGTGGTCCATTTCTAGTAGAGTAAAGGGGTGGTTTTTCATACTTCATTACTTTTACTGATGACTATAGTGGATATAGATATATCTACTTAATAAATTATAACTCATATTCCTTTATAAGTATTAAGGAATATTATATTGAATTAGAGAATCAACTTGGTAAGAATATTAAGAAAATAAACTCAGAACGTAATGGAGAATTTCTTAACCAATATTTCATTGATCATTTAAAGGAGTGTGGGATAGTTTCCCAAATCACTCATCCTTATACACCTCATTGGAAAGGTGTTAGTGAAAGGAGGAATCAGACCCTGCTTGACATGGTCAGGTCAATGATGGGTAATGAAACTCTACCATTATCCTTTTGAGGATATGCACTACAGACTACATCATACACACTAAACTAAGTACCAACTACAGTAGCAGATGAGATTCCATATGATTTTTAGTATGTAAATAATCCCAATATGTCACACATAAATGTATGAGGATGTGGGGTTTTTATCAAGACTGTACCTAGTAACAAATTATTATATCAAAGCATGAATTTCATCTTTATATATTATCCTAAGGATACTAAAGGATGTTACCTATATAAACCTTCAGATAGAAAGGTTATTGTAGCAATAAATTCTAAATTTCTAGAAAGGGAACACATTTTCAATGTAAATAATGGGAGAAAGATTAAATTTGATGAGGTTGATGTTCCATATGCATAAGATTTGGTATGGGAACAATCTCCATAATAGATAGTGGTAGATAAAGATGTTCCTAATACACATGTACTTTGTAGGTCTACTATATAGGTTATATAACTAGAGAGATGTGGTTTTCTTTTCACTAAAATAGGTGACACATTAATCCTAGAGATTAATGAACCTATAAACAACAAGTAATAATTATATTGTAATGAAGATACTAAATGTAAAGAATTTGTGAATTTTGAAATGGATTCAATATACCAAAATCAAGTTTGAATTTTGGTAGACCCACCTGCTGATGTAAAACCTATTGGGTATAAATGGGTATTCAAGAAAATATTGGACATGGGTGGTCATGTAAGCACCTATAAGGCATGTCTAGTAGCTAAGGGTTTCATGAAACATCAAGGCATCGACTCTGATGAAACCTTATCAATTTATTTAATGTTGAAATCTATTAGAATGTTACTTGAAATAGCATCCTTCCATGGTTATGAAATTTGGAAAATGGATTTCAAAACTACTTTTATAAATGGTAAGTTAGTTTAATAAATATATATGACACAACATGAAGGGTTCATTATGTCAAATAGTTCTAATAAATTATACAGATATCCATTTATAGATTGAAACAGCCATCATGATCATGGAATGTTCATTTCGATGAGGCCATAAGATAATTTGTTTTCATTAATAATTAAAGTGAGCCATGTGTCTATAAGAAGGTTGGTGGGAGTTTCATTTTTTTCCTAGTATTATATGTTGATGACATATTATTAATAAGAAATGAAGTGAAAGTATTATAGTTAGTGGAGACTTGGTTAAATGAATTATTATCCATGAAATACTTAGGTGAAGAATCCTATATTCTAGTGATCAAGATCCATCAAGATAGATCTTAGAGGCTACTTGGGAAAATTCAAAGTGCATATATTGGAAAGGTACTAAAAAGGTAAAATATAGAACAATACAAGAGAGTATTGTTTATATTTTCACATGGAATTAATCTCTCTATGTATTTGTGTCTATAGACATAGAAAGATATTGAAAAAATGAGTATAATCCCTTATTCTTCAGTAGTGTGATATATCATGTATTCTATGATATGTACTAGGTTTGATATTTCCTTTTATTTAAGCATGGTAGTAAAATATCAATCCAATCCATGAGAGTTACATTGGGAAGTTATAAAAACTATCCTTAAGTACTTAATATGTACAAAGGATATGTTCCGGGTATATAGAGGAGATAAGAAGCTAGTAGTGAGGGGATACACTAATGTTAGCTTCCAGATAAATCATGATGATCTGAAATCATAGTCAATCTATGTATTTTTCCTTAATGTTGGTGTAGTGAGCTGGAGGATCTTGAAGCAGTATATGGTTGTTGATTCTACTACAAAATTTGAGTATATAGTGGCTTCTGATGTATCTGAGGACTCAATTTGGATATACTAATTGGTTTTTGAACTTGAAATTATACCTAGCAGTGTAGACCTTTTTACAGTAATCTTAAATATATGTTCTATGGTCTAGATACATGATATTTTCAGGACACAGATGATGTCTAACTATTAGTTATTGGGGGATCATAATCATTAAGACTTCTTCTCATGAGTTTTTCACTTATTGATCTCGAGTAGATGGGATCATGAGGACTGATTTTCCAATAGGAACGCCATATTTTTCAAGTGTCATTATTTTTTTCTATCCATAAACATGTGTATTGGTCTTTAGACTTGAGATCATTATCAATGTGTACCATTAAATCACATACTTTGATACAATTTAAAAACCATGACATTGAATCTATGGAAAGGTAAATTGTGTTGGGTGCATCTTTGGTGGTATGAAATTAATTGAATGATCAAGATATAAAATTTCTCTTCTGAGTTGAGGAAGAGATATCTCATGATCCCAGGTTAACCAAGATAGTCATACCTTAATTAAATCCAAGTCCATGGTACTGGAAGGTAAGTCTATCAAATATGGTCATAAAATATATAAATCATCAAAAGGGGGATGACACAATTATGTATCCTTATTTATGAGATATTGTGAGATAAAAAAATTATATTAAACAGAGCGTGTTCATAGGAGGTGGTTGTAGATATGAAATTCTTTATCTCCTTAGAGCCCATGATGGGTTTATAGACTTTACTTTTGGTCTATGGGTTAGAATAACTATTATCGAGATAAGGACCTAGACGATCACACACTAAGTGTGTCCACAAGTTCCACCTATTCAAATGAATAGGATTTTAAAACAAAGTGGGCCCCACTTATGAGGGTCAGTGAACATTTGAGTGTGATTGATCTCAAGTAAAATAATTCAATTATATTATTTAAGTTTATAATATTTATTATTGAGTTTATTTCTCAAGCTATTCACAAGTTGTTGGGTCATAAAAGTGAATATGAGAAAATATATTTTTTCAAATGAACATAACATGTTCAAGGTTCATTAAATTATTTGGGTAGATAAAAAGTTGAGTTACTAGTTCATATTTTATCACATGACATGTTAAAGTGTTACAAGTGGGTGATAAAATATTTTTGACATTTATGAAAAGTTTATTAAGTCATAAGTTTTCACAAAGTTCTAAAATGAAGGTAACTACTTTCCAGGGACCAAAGTCTAATTTTGGAAAGTATAACACAGGTATAAAAGCTCATTTTAGATTTATGAATAGTTATATCCATAATTTGGACGAATTTATAGAGATAATATCTCATATACTCTCATCTTAATCTCTTGGAGTGACAATCTGAAGGAAGAACAAGGTCTGATTGATCCCACTTTCTCGATCAAGTCCATGTTCTTCATGTGATCAAAGGGATGTTGTAAAGATCTTTGATTTCCTACACTAGAACCTGGGAATCATATATTGACAATCTATGATCTGTGGTGAACATTTGGATAATCTATAGGATGTCTATGTTGGAACATTTGAGCCATTATACCCTGATAGTGAGTGAATCAAATCGATGATTTCAAATGAAAAAGTTTTCATTTGCGCTTTCATTCGATTTTATTTTTCCTGTTTAAATTAAACTACACATGATACTTTAAGAAATACGAGAAAGGGGTTCTGTTTATTTAATGTTTTTAATATGAATATGAGCCAAAAAAATTTAATCATCATGTTTTTCATGATTTCATTGTGCCCCAGGTTCCTTCAATTTCTAATCAATTATTTGCTTTATGAAAGTTAAATATTTTCTATGGAAGTTATAAAAAAATTTCGAATTCTAGAATCGATTGAAAAGCTATGGATAGACCACATGAATACCTTATATAAATAATATGAATGAATATAGATAATATTAATTTAATAAATTACTAAAGTGACCACATAGTAAATGCATCAACCTTGTGACCACCTGATCGACCATGATAGAAATCACGAAAAATACTCGAGATACCATGGGACTGATCAAAGTGTATACACAACCATTGGATCAACCTCATGCCTATTTGATCTACCATGATAGGTTCCTTGATAAGTTTTGGAGCTTCCACAATACTAGACTAAGGGACCACACACTATGTCAACTGAACATATCACAACATAGGCTTTTTGAAAAACTACTGAAGCTATTGTGTGAATTCAAGCCATTGCACATTGAAGTGAAGTGACTGTATATGATAGTTAAATAATCATAAAGTATTAGATCAACTATGTTATTAAGTCAAGAAAACATATGAAAAAATTTTATTCTATAAAAGTTTTTAAAAGACCCTATGGACTTCGAGTGACTATGTCAAGAAAGTCAGAAATTTTCTAAGTATTGAAGAAACTGTGAGTTTAGAGAAAGTGATTGCTCTATCAAACTAAGGAATTTTACAAGTGTGAAATTTATTGTGAAATCTAATGTGGCACACATCATGAGACCGTATCTAAAATGGGATTATATTTTAATACTATATATTTCATCCACCTTATGTGTAGAATTAAATGTGAGGTCAAATGATTTTAATGATATTGGTTTTTACACTAAGTAATAGGACTCATAATGATCATTCTCCAATGGATCTTTTTGAAGAAATATTTATTTTAAAATATAATACTGAAGTGAGATAATATAGAGACAAAAAAATAATCTAGTACTCAGTTTTCAACAACTTATGGAACTTTGATTTCATTTATACTTCAAGGTAAGATCTGAGAATAATTTTTAGTCTCCATGTTTCATCTCATAACTAAAATAAAACATTGAGAAGAGAATATATCTTTTTAGAACAAATAAACTTCGATCTACTAATGCATTAAAATTTCTTTTCTATCATTCTATATTTTATTTTATTTTTGATTTATACTATAATTTATTTTTATATCTATTAAATCGCATAATTCTGTAGATCATAGATGAGTACTTGGATACTCTTCCCTTATTTTATTCATATTTATACTCATATTTAAACTATAGAAGAGGCTTGGTGATATCTTGGACATCCTTGTTTTATTTTGAAATTTTTATACCTGATCTAGTTTTTTTGGATCTATTTATTATTTAATAAACATGTTTAGAAGAAGGTGACTATCAAGTGGATAGGATTAGGTCTTAAATTGAGACTGAACCTCTTGTTTTTATTTTCACTGTGTGTTTTTTTTTTACTCTGTTTTAAATATTAGTTTATTTTTCAAAAATATTTGTAAAAATAATACTTTGATAATTATCATTAATCAGTGTTATATTTTTTTGATGTGATTAAATTTTTTACAAAGGATAAATTTGTAACGCCCCGACCCTAGTTACCCAGAGTTGGTGCATTACTACATAACATTGGCATGATCACAAGAAAGATCAAATCTCGAAAGACCGATTGGTTTAGTAGCCTTGGAAACACTAGATATATTCATAAGTTTTACATTAAATCATAAAATGAAAAACTACTACAACAACATAATGTCTCCATAATCCACACTCATATCCCCACATAATATCCCTGCAGTTCATTCATAATTTACTTCTTCACTTCCTGGGAAAAATAAAACATAGAAAAGGGGCGAGCTCAAATGCCCATTAAGGATAACAATATAGCGGAAACTTTCATAAATAAGAATAAACATTTAAGGAAATGTATAAATAAAACAACAGCCTTTCAAACTTGAACTTTCAACATTGTATGGCATAAATAAAATGAAATAATGCCATTTACTCATTCACATGGATATTCTACTAATCGAATAATCACATGCAAAATCATTAACCACTTTCATAATGTTGGAATGCATAATGCCAGACTATCATAACCACATAGCCAAGGCCTCGTGCCAAGACTACAAATAAGATTTTGTCAAGACCTTGTGCCAAGACACTAGTTTGTCTCATGAGACCTACCGATGCATCGAGGAGCTATAACGGGCTCCACCCGTCACATATTAAGTCCAATGCATTCCCATATGAAAAGGTTTAAACATAACATAAACATTCGTATTAAAACTAGCATAGGAAATGTAAATAATTTCACCATAAACTATGAATGGTATAAAAATAGCACATCCACAGTCAAACATATCACAAAACCTTCAATACAATATAGAAGTTTTGTATAATAATAAATCAACTTCAAATAAGCGTAAAATCCATCAAAGGATGTTGACATAGATGAAATCAAAACACTTTTTAGAGAAATATCTCTTTCTATTTTTGAAATCATTTAAGAGCCATATAAAATAAAACATTTTCTTGAAAATATTCTTATAAGCTTGTAAGTAAAGCTTTGAAGATTTTATAACGGTGGAAAATAACCGCACCCGCCGTATAAGTTAAAAAAACATTCTTACCTTAATTCTGTCGAAAAGGTTAAAAAGGACCTTGTTTTGAAAACGATGGAAAGATTCCTCTTATAAAAAGTAAAACAAGGGTATAAATGACTTTAACTCATATTCTTGTAAAAATGTTTTGAAATACATTTTGAAGAAACATGGATGTGGATGATAACGAGATCCCAGTAGATTATTACGTATAAACAACCTCGGATAATGAAGAGATTGTGAAATAACTCTTACCTTGTACTTTTCCTTGGTTGGGGTAGGTTAACCTCCTGTATAATGGTGAAATAATTGTTATTAAATTATACAGGAATCATATACATTAATATGATATCATATATGATCTTTTAATATTGATTTGATAATAATATCTTAGTATTATCGTTGTTTCGGGTGTTAACTTACTTGTTTTCTTTTATATGTTTTGTTACGTAAGACATGTTTGTAAAGGATAGGTTGTATATTATTCATATCCAGAATGATATCAAGTCCTTAAAAATAATTTTTTAAATCATCAAATGATAATTATATTTGAATGGATACGATGGAGAATGAATCTCATCGCGTTCGTGGAGACGGTAGTCCGTACGTACGCACGAGCGACAATATCATTCTTTTGATATTAAAATAATATATAAATGGATGGTATATCATATATACAGAATCATTAACATGTTATATTTATTATTTACATGAGTTACACATCATTATTATACCCATCCAAATAATATTATATTGAATAACAATTACCCCACGACGTGGAGACGGTAAGCCGTACGTACGCACGTATGGTGACATGTTATTCAAAGGGTGGATAGAATACTGAATATGGTTGTACCATATTTATAATAACATCACAGTATATAAATGATACTGGATTTATTATTTTAGAATGGTAACAACAAAGGAAGAAGAAGTGGAAGAAGAAATGAACTTGGAAAAGGGTGGTGAAATCATTACCTCTTCTTCGGGTTCTTCCTTTTGATTTGATCAAAAGGGCTCCTTATGTTGGCTTTATGATCAAACTAAGGCCCCTAGGTTGTAGTGAGGGAAGTTGGGAGAGTATTTGGGCAGAGTTTTACCGAACCAAAAGGCTTTGAAGGTGTGAAGAAATGAGAAGGAGGAGTGCCCTTTTATAAGAGGGGTGAGGGGCACCTTTGGAAAAGCTAGAAATATTAATTTATAATAAATTCATATTCGGTTTATAATGGATGAAAAGTTTATTATTTAAATGTTAAGGTTGGTATGGGTCGAAAACAACTCAAACAATAGAATTTAGATAGGTTTGGGTACTTATATTAACCTTATCTTGAAGTATTAACTCTAAGTTAATTAGTTTCACTTTTACAATGTCTCTTTGTATTTTTATATAATATGGTTAATAAACTTACTATATACATCCAAGAGACCCCCAAATGGTCCATTAATGATGAACCTATCATGATATAAGTCTCTTGGCCGAACCTTAGATTTTTATGAATTTAATATCAATTAATAATATAATATTTGTTTTAAGAACTCTTTTATGTCAATTTTGACACTATTCAATAGTTGATTTTTGTGAAACTCATAACAGATTGATTACTTCGAACAAAGTCAATTAAATCAATCCTAATATATCATATTATCCTTTAAAATTATTTTAATTCATTAAAAGTTTCATATTATATTTATTTGGGTATTTATAATATCAATTATTTTAATTTTTCACTATTATGATAATTACTGCATCATCATTGTGTCATAAATAAATTAAATTATTTAATCTCTAAAAATTGAAAATAAAATATCATAATGTAGGAAATCTTTTTATATTTCTAATGAATATTTATAGTCGAAAATCCAACATATATAACCCTATGTAAAAATTGTTTTTCTAAAAGATATATGCTTGTGTCATTTTTGTATTCATTTTAACTTAATTAAAAAAAGTGTCCCTATCACCTACAAGTGGCACCATGGGGTCCCAAAATCGACCCAAAGAAGCCTATGGTAGAACTTGTATCAACCAATAAGGCTAGGACACGTTTTAGGGTAATTTAGTATTATTATAATATTATTTTTTTAACCCTTATTTACCAGATTTACCCTTAACCATGGTAAATAAAATATTTACCACAGTAATTATTCAAAATGTCTAAAAATAAAAGTTACCTATTTACACAATTTGGACATCCTGATTCCAAATATGGAATCCATTTTTCTAAATTCAAAACACAGAAGTGGCAGAAATTAATTTAAAATTAATTCCCGTTGTCAAAACAAAAAGCGTGTTTTTAAGAGATAATAACTATCAAAAGATTGACACTTGTTTATGTTCGGTTTAATTGTAAAATTGTGTCCAATGACAAAAATTATATTAAATGGTAAAAATATATTCTAAATATACTTTAAAACCACTCAAATTCATAATTTATCACTATTAATTATTTTGATTAAAAAAGTTGTTTTTAATTAAAATTTAGTAACTTTCACTATTCATCAAAATATGAAAGTTATCTGAAAAGTACCAAAATTTCACCTTAGGCTAAATTCGATATTCCAAATCCAAAAATGAAGTCCATTTTGAAATATAAAATATATATAATTTCAAAAGGTAGGTATTACTATTCATAACGGCTAGTTTGATTGGTTATGGTGTGTTAGAACTCGGTGTTGCATACAACACACGCTATCACATTATTCAAAGAGAAGCGTACCGTAGAAGCTTGGGGTGTTACATTCTCCCCTCATTCAAATAATTTCGTCCTCGAAATTTCTAGAATAATTCACATGAAAAGACTAGGGTGGTTCTTCATCATAAGTTCCTCGGGTTCCCACGTTGCCTCTTCCATCTTATGGTTTCTCCACAAAACTTTTACCAGACGCGTCGTCCGGTTTCTCAGTACTTGTTCTCTCGTATCAAGAATCCTGACGGGCTCTTCACAATAGGAATGATTGGGTTCCAGTTCTAATTCCTCATAGGTGAGTACATGCGTTGGGTCAGGCATGTATTTCCTCAACAGAGATACGTGGAACACATCGTGAACTTTGGAGAGACTTGGCGGCATTGCCAATCGGTAAGCTACAGCCCCAATTCGTTCTAGAATTTCGAAAGGTCCGATGTACCTGGGACTCAATTTACCTTTCTTACCAAAACGTATGACTCCCTTCCATGGAGATACCTTCAGGAAAACATGATCACCGACTTGAAATTCCAAATCCTTCCTTCGATTATCGGCATAGCTCTTCTACCTACTTTGAGCTGCTTTGATGTGATTTTGGATTACCTTCACCTTTTCCATCGTTTCCTCCACCAGTTCTGGGCCTACAAGTTTTCTTTCACCAACGTCATCCCAACAGGTTGGTGTACGACATCTCTTTCCGTATAACGCTTCATATGGTGCCATCTGAATACTCTAATGGAAGCTATTGTTATAGGAAAATTCTACCAGTGGTAAATATTGATCCCACATACCCTGAAAGTCAAGTGAGCAAGATCTCAACATGTCTTCTAAGGTCTGAATAGTCCGTTCTGATTGTCCGTCTGTCTGAGGGTGGTAAGCAGTGCTCAAATGAAGTTCAGTATCCAGGGATTTCTGAAGACTTTTCCAAAATCTTGAAGTAAAACAGGGATCACGATCAGAAACAATCGATAGGGGTACTCCATGAAGTCTCACAACTTCATTAATATATAGTCTTGCTAGACGTTCCAGGGGTAGATCTTCTCTTATAGCAAGAAAATGTGCTGACTTGGTAAGACGATCAACAATAACCCATATTGCATCATTCCTTCTAGGATTCTTTGGTAGCCCCATGACAAAGTCCATCGTAATATTGTCCCATTTCCACTCCGGTATGGGAAGAGGTTGCATGACTCCTCCAGGCTGTTGCCTTCCAGCTTTCACTTGTTGACAAACCATGCATCTTGACACAAAATCAGCAATCTCCCTCTTCATGTTGTCCCACCAAAAATGTTCCTTCAAATCTCTATACATTTTGGTGCTCCCAGGGTGTATAGAGAAATTGGAACTATGAGCATCATCCAACAATTCCCTTTTTAGATCAGGTATATCGGGAACACAAAGTCTCTTCCCGAATTTTAAAATTCCATCTTCATACACAAAGTCTCTCAATCTCCCATCATTAACAGCTTTAATCTTCTTTTGAAATTCTTCATCATCGGTCTGAGAACTCTTAATCCTTTCTAGTAAAGATGGTTTGGCAACCATTTGAAAAAGCATTGATGTTTCACCTTCCCTGGTTATTCCCATGTCCATCTTCACTAGATCCATGAAAATTGGATCCCTTTCAATTCTCATATTGTTCAAAACTACATGGTCTTTTCTACTCAAAGAATCTGCCACCTTGTTTGCTTTCCCCGGGTGGTAGTGTATCGTGAAATCATAATCCTTAAGTAATTCAAGTCATCTCCTTTGCCTCATGTTAAGTTATTTTTGTGAGAAAATATACTTCAAACTCTTGTGATCAGTATAAATCTCACATTTTTTACCATAGAGGTAGTGCCTCCATATCTTTAAAGCAAATATCACAGCTGCTAACTCGAGATCATGAGTAGGATAGTTTTGTTCATGAATTTTCAACTGTCGTGATGCATAGCCAATAACTCTATCATTCTGCATAAGGACACAACCAAGTCCTTTCTTTGATGCATCACTATAAATAACGAACCCATCATTCCCCGATGGTAGAGTCAATATAGGAGCATTGACTAATCTTCTCTTCAGTTCTTCGAAACATTCTTCACACTCTTTTTTCCAAACAAATTTAACCCCTTTACGTGTGAGCTTCATTAATGGGTTAGCCAATCGGGCAAAATTATGGACGAAACGTCGATAATAACCTGCCAAACCAATAAAACTACGTACCTCAGTTATACTCGTAGGTGCTGGCCATTCTTGGATTGCCTTGGTCTTAGAAGGATCAACAGAGATTCCATCTTTAGAGACAATATGGCCAAGAAAAGAAATCTCCTGAAGCCAAAATTCACACTTGCTAAACTTCCCATATAATTCATGCCTCCTCAGAGTCTTCAAGATAATGCGCAAGTGATTTTCATGATTTTCGTAGGTTTTGGAGTATACCAAGATATCATCAATAAATACCACCACAAATTCATCGAGATACTCCTTGAAAACTCTATTCATCAGATCCATGAATACAGAGGGTGCATTAGTCAATCCAAACGGCATTACAGTAAACTCGTAATGCCCGTACCTGGTTCGAAATGCTGTCTTCGGAATGTCTTCCTTCTTCACACACAATTGATGGTATCTAGATCGAAGGTCAATCTTTGAAAAGTATTGAGCTCCATGCAGTTGGTCAAATAAATCATCAATGCGAGGTAGGGGATACTTGTTCTTTATTGTTATAGCATTGATCTCCCTGTAGTCGATACATAACCTCATAGATCCATCTTTCTTTTTAACAAAAAGAACAGGGGCTCCCCATGGAGAAACACTAGGGCGAATAAATCCCTTATTACTCAATTCCTCTAGTTGTTTCTTTAGTTCAACTAATTCTACAGTGGCCATTCTATAAGGGGTCTTCGATATAGGCCTTGATCCAGGAATCAAATCAATGGAAAACTCAACTTCTCGTTCTGGAGGATGTCCAGGTAAATCTTCCGAAAATACATCTACAAATTCTTTCACAACAGGTACATCCTCTATTTGAACATTCCTTTCCTCACCGACAGTTATTTCATTCTCTTCCTCCCCAATAATTGAATTAAGTTGAGCTACTGGGGGTGGATCTAAATAAGAATTATGTGGTGACGATTCTGCTCTAAAGATAAGGTGTTCCTTATCATTATCATCAAGAATCGTAACCTCTTTCTTCTTACAATAAATCTTCGCATCATAGTCCGAAAGCCAGTCCATATCGAGGATTATATCAAACTCAATCATAGGTATGACGATGAGATCAGCAGATAAAGAACATTTATGTGCTCTAATGGGGACTGATTCACAAAACTTTGTTGCAATGATACTTCCCTTAGGAGTTTTAACTGACAACTCCCTTGTTAAATAAAATTGGAAATATCTAATTTTCTTAGCAAACTGGGAAGATATGAAACAATGCGATGATCCAGAATCAAATAATGCATTTGCTAAACTTGAGGAAACCATTAAATTACCTGCCACCACATCTTTCGGAGCTTCTACCTCAGCAGTAGTGATAGCATAAGCCTGGCCTTGATCCCTTGGCCTTTTCTGAGTTAAGTTCTCCTGACGCTTAGGACATTCATTTGCATAATGCCCCATCTCCCTGCAATTATAGCACTGAACGTTGGTAGCTTCCTTCTTCCCCTTGCAATCACGAGCTTGGTGGCCTTTTTCACCACACTTGTAACAGACTCCCATTCCCTTAAAGCAAGTACCAGGGTGTTTCTTCCCACATTTACCACAGGATGGATATTCAACCTTTCCCTTCTTCCCCTTATTTATATTCCCAGATTGATCAGCAGGTCTCTTCTTCTCTTGCTTTGATTTAATGTCATAAGACTTAGAGAATTCCTTTTCGGTCTTGATAGCACATGAGACAATGTCTTCATACGATGAAAAGGATCGTGAGACTAATGCTCGACGAAGAAATGGTTTTAACCCATCAAAGAAACGATCAATCTTACTTCTTGGGTTACGTATATAATCTCCATCATACCTTGCTAACCTTGTAAAGTTAGCCTCATACTTAGTGACATTCTCATCCTCCTTTTGTCTCAAACTCAGAAATTGCCTTTCCATATCTGCTCGATGGTCGCGAGGAAAGTATTTTTCTAAAAACAGATCTTTGAACTCCCTCCATTCCATATTTGATACTTCATTATCTTCCTTCATGTTTTGAATCAATGACCACCATTGATCAGCATCTCCAGTGAGGCGGTAAACTGCCATGATAACTTTTTCCCTTTCACTGCTCCCCAAAGCCTGAAATATTTTCTCTAGGGAATTTATCCATTGCTCAGCTACTAAGGGATTTGTACTCCCATTGAACGTTAGTGGTTGTTGCCTCATGAATCGATCTAACATTGATCCTCCACGTTGTGGATCAGGGTGCTCCATACGGGTAAGGTTATTATTCATAACCTGAGTAAGTTTTCCCAGTATGGTGATTAGCTGATCGGCACCAGTTGCATCACCATCCCCACTATAATTATCTTGAGCAGGAGGGAAATCCCTACATGGAGTGCGTGCATTGATACGGTTTCCATTTCTTCCACTAGGCGCCATTTCTAAACAATGGCATAAACTAGATCAGTTTATGAATCAAAATACATAATCCCATACTTATAAAACACTTAACATAAATTGAACTATTTATGGATATAATCCATAATCATAAAAATGTTTTCTTTGAGGAAGTATATACTCATAAACCCTTCATAATTATTTGTAAAAAAAATGAGAGTTATCCTAAGAATATCCCCCGGGAGTGTCGTAACCAAGAGTGTAGCAAGGCCCATGTCGTGCACCAGTTCCCGTTCGAGTCTAGCTCAAAGCGGTGTTTTCGGGTTTTACCCCTAGGTACATCTGTGTCAGAGCCGCCTTTACCTGCTCGTATCCAGACAGGGATGTATTGCTCGGAAAACTCACAAAATCTCTACAATACCAAAATTCTAGGAAGTTCTTCTATACTAATCCTCAAAGTTCATCTTAGGTCTACGTGCTCTAAACAGAGTTTATCTAAATCTAGCTTCCAAGGTTTGTACTAAACTTCCTCTGATACCAACTGTAACGCCCCGACCCTAGTTACCCAGAGTTGGTGCATTATTACATAACATTGGCATGATCACAAGAAAGATCAAATCTCGAAAGACCGATTGGTTTAGTAGCCTTGAAAACACTAGATATATTCATAAGTTTTACATTACATCATAAAATGAAAAACTACTACAACAACATAATGTCTCCATAATCCACACTCATATCCCCACATAATATCCCTGCAGTTCATTCATAATTTACTTCTTCACTTCCTGGGAAAAATAAAACATAGAAAAGGGGTGAGCTCAAATGCCCAGTAAGGATAACAATATAGCGGAAACTTTCATAAATAAGAATAAACATTTAAGGCAATGTATAAATAAAACAACAGCCTTTCAAACTTGAACTTTCAACATTGTATGGCATAAATAAAATGAAATAATGCCATTTACTCATTCACATGGATATTCTACTAATCGAATAATCACATGAAAAATCACTAACCACTTTCATAATGTTGGAATGCATAATTCCAGACTATCATAACCACATAGCCAAGGCCTCGTGCCAAGACTACAAATAAGATTTTATCAAGACCTTGTGCCAAGACACTAGTTTGTCTCATGAGACCTACCGATGCATCGAGGAGCTATAGCGGGTGTAACACCCGAGATTTTTATGAGTAATATTTTGTTTTTATATATATCATCAAAGGAATCTTTCACTACATACTAGCTTGGCTTACTTTACACGCAACCGCGACCTTCCTCGATAGCTTGCATCGTACGCAATACTGAGTTTCACTAAACAACGATATGCTATTAGAATATTATTAAAACTAGCCGTTATGAATAGTAATAACCACTTTTTGAAATTTTATAAATTTTATCTTTCAAAATGGACTTCATTTTTGGATTCAGAATAACGAAATTAGCCTAGGGTGAAATTTTGGTATTTTTCTGAAAACTTTCAATTTTTGATGAATAGTGAAACCACTAAGTGGTAGGTTAAAAACTAAATTTTGCATAAAACTTAATTTTACCGCTTCTGTGAATGAAATTTTGAAAATCCGATAGACACGGTTAATATCAAGGACTAAAATGTGGTTCAATGAGATGAAAATAATTTTTGGTGAATAGTAACTTTTTACTTTTTTTACCACGGTTAATAGTAAATAGGGTAACTAAGGGTAAATATGATATTACTATTACCCTAACACAAGTCCTAATTCTATTGGATAAGTGTAATTCGACCAAAAACAACCTTATGAATATAATATGACCATTTAGGTCCACTTGGATTAGATTATGACATTTAATATTATTTTATTTAATGGATAGTTAAAATAGTTAAAATCAAAGTTTAATAAGTAAATCATTTTTAATATGGGGTTATACATAAGATAAATTCGACTATAAATATTCATTAGAAAGCTAAAAATATTTCCTACATGATGGTATTTTATTTATAATTTTTAGACATTAAATAATTTAATTTATTTATGACAAAATGATGATGCAGTAATTATCTTATTAATGAAATATTGACATAATTGATGTTATAAACACCAAAATAAATGTAATTGGAGACTTTTTATGAATTACACTAATTTTCTAGGTTACTATGATATATTAGTGTTGATTTAATCAACTTTTTTCGAACATATAATTCTGTTATGACTTTCACAAAAATCATATATCAAATAGTGTCAAAATTGACACAAAATAGTTTTTAAATCAAATATTATATTATTAATTGTTATTTTATTCCTAAAAATCTAAGGTTCGGACAAATGACTTAGATAAGGATATATATATTAATAATAAACAATTTGGGGTTCGTTTGGCATGTTATAGTAAGTGTATTAACCATATAGTGTAAGAAAACAAAAAGACACGGTAAAAGTTAAATTATTTAACTTAGAGTTAAATCTAATTGATAAGGTTAAAATAATAACCTAAACTTGTCTAAATCATATTGGTTGATAGGATTTCGACCCATCCCGACTTTAGATTCGAAATAAGACCCTTTGGAACCATTATAAACCGATTTTGACTTTAATATAAAATAATATTTTGAGATATTCCTAAGGTGCCTCTCTCCTCCCTTATAAAAGGGCACCTCCTCCCCCTCCTCCTCACACCAATTTGAGCACTCAAGCTCGTCCAAACCCTGCCATTTTCTCCTCTCCACTTCCCTAGAATAATCCTAGAGGTCCTGGTCTTCTTCAAAGACCAATCTTAGTTCCCTAAGTGGAGGATTCAAAGAAGCGTTCCAAAGAAGAGGTAATATCCATTACCGATCTTTTCAATTTCTTTTATTCTTCAACTTCTTCTTCTTTAGTTGTTTCATGATAAAGTAATAACATCAGTATTACTTACATACTGATATGTTCTTATAAATATGAAACAACCCTAATTCACCTTCTATCCATCCTACGGAAAAATGAAATCACCACGCGTGCGTACGTACGGAATACTGTCTCCACGCCGTGGTGTAATCTATTTTCCACCATCACCTTAAAAGGATGGGTATAATGGTGTAATGAGTAACTATTTATGATTATTATAAAGTAATATTGATACTGAAATAATATACATATACTCCAATACAATTCCATGATCATAGGAACGATATCATCACTCGTGCGTACGTACGGAATACCGTCTCCACGATGTGATGCGACTCGTTCTACATGATCATCATTACATAGTAATTATATAAATGAATTGAATGAATAAATATGATATATGTTACACTAATACCATTATGGATATAAGGTATCTATAACCTTAAAATAAGAATAAGAATTTATTCGGCAAAACACGCATAAGAACAAAAGGCAATAAAGACCCGAGTAACAAGTAACAATGAAATATTACTAACAAGAAGCTAAGAATATGACCATATATGATATCATATCAATATGTATGATTCTGGAATAATTCAATAACATTATTTAAACCATTATACAGGAGCTTCGGACACGTACAAAGCAAATCGGACCTAAGGTAAGGGAAATATCACAATCTCATTTTTATCCGAGATTGTTTATTCGTAAGTATTTACTGGGGTGTATTTTATCATCCACATCCATGTTTCATCAATATGTAATATTATTTCCATCCACCTACAATTGTTTAAATCCATTTTTACCCTTCAGTGAGTTTTTAGTAATATGTATGAAAGGAATCTTTTGTCGTTTTTCGTACGAGGTACTTTTTGACTTTTCCGACAAAAGTACGAAGAAGGTTTTTTTTAACTTATACGGCATGAATGGATTTTTAAAACATTATTTCCAAGAATCTTACTTTATAAGTTTTCAAGTTTATTTTTAATCAACTTCTTTATTTTATAATTGTATGACATGTTAAGAAAGGAAAAGTGTTTTTGAAGTAGAAAGGATATTTACCTCAAGAATGAAGTTCAAGTATTTTATCGAAATTATTTTCCATCTAAGATAATAAAAGGGTTCTGTTTTTATCCCTATTATTACATGGATTTGATTATGTTGTGATGGAAATATTTTTATGAATTCCTTTATCTTATATGAATTGTTTTATGATGTCATGTTGTTTAAGAATCCCATTTTTATTACATGGGTTACGCTATGATGTATGGTTTATGATTATGTGGCACACATAAGAAAGGATTCATTATAAGATGGGTGAGACCTATATCTCCCTCCAATGCATTGGGTAAAGATTTTATATCTCATGAGATAGACATGGCTGGAACGGTAGGTTATACCGGTTCAGTGAAACAGGACTGGAACGAGGGTGACTCGGTTCAGAAAGGGACTTTTTCCACTAAGATAGTCTTGGCAATGAGTCATGACTAACAAGAAATGATTTTCCATGATTATGTGTGCATGCCAAAAAGTTTCAAGTTTCATGTTATGATTATGGGGATCTCATTTTCACTTCTATGATTTGTTCCATGTTAAGATATTATGATCTCTTTTGTAGGTTATGATTTTCAAAAAGATATAATATGATTTTTATTTCCTTTATTTGACCTTGCTGAGCATTTGAGCTCACCCTTTTATGTTTTCTTTTCCCCAGGTCAGGAAGATGGATATTAAGTAGAATATTCTAAAAGGGACCCTAGATATGATGAAATAAATGGGAGACACTGTAGAAGATTTATGAACCAGTTGTTTATGTTTCCCAGTTTCTAAAGACACTATACCTATACGGTTCTTTGTGGTTTTGTCATATGTTGTAATAAGTGTACTTCAATTTTGAATTATTAACAATGTATGTAAAGTATGGGTCGTTATAGTTGGTATCAAAGGAAAGGTATAGTCAACCTTTGGAAACTAGGATGTGAAAGCCTTAGTAAGAACCCTAAGGATAAGTCTAAGCATAGAACACAATATTAGTGTTTTAGAAATGGCCATGAATAACCTAGGATAAGACCTTAAGCGTGAAAATTTTATTCTTGAATTATGTGGTTTTCCTATTATAATTAGTGTTGCTCACACTATTCTTCTTGGTTTTAGTCAATGGCTGGAACCCGAAGGAACCGTGTTAATGAGGAATGCGATGGGCAATGCAATGATTGTCCCCCTGAGCAACCAAACGATATGGGAGCTGGAATGAAAAATCTTGTAGCCATGCTCACACAACTTTCTCAAGATATGAATCATGCAGGACTTCCAAACGAGCAAAGGAAGGAGAAACATTCTGTTGAATCCTTCATGAGGCAGCGTCCACCTTCTTTCAGCGGGTCTACTGATCCATTAGTTGCTGAACAATGGATTAGTACTACTGAAAAGATATTTTCAGTTCTTCAATGTTCTGAACATGATAAATTCATCCTAGCAGTGTATCGTTTGGAAGGAGATGTTGATCAATGGTGGAATCTTATTAAGAATACGAGGCAAAGGGATGAAATTGAGTCCATGGAATGGGACGAGTTCAAGAACTTATTTTTCAATAAGTACTTCCCTCGTATTCTCCGAACAAAGATGGAGAAAGAGTTTCTTGAACTGAAGCAAAGGGATGATGAATCTGTTGGTACCTATGAAGCAAATTTTACAAGACTTGCAAGGTACGCTTATGGTATTATTATCTAACCTGAGAGTAAGATCGATCGATTATTTAGTGGCTTAAAACCAAGTCTTCGAAGGGCATTAGCCATAAGGGACTTCAATAGCTATAACACAAGAAGAGGAATCCAACTCATAAATCTTGAGTGATGAGGATGAAGTTCAAACAAATCATCCTAGGTTGAGGAAACAAGTGGAGGCTCAGAACATTATTGGACATCAACATCAGAGGGTTAAAACAAGAAGAACAATGAATGCTATAACACATACTTATATTTATTCGAAAGTTGAACCGAATGATGTAAATGAATCATTTGAGCATCCAGAATGGGTTCATGCTATTAATTAAAAGCTTGATCAGATAGAGAAGAATGATACTTGGGAACTTGTACCCAAGCTGGACAACAAGAACATTATTGGCACGAAGTGGGTTTTCCAGAACAAGATGAATGAAGAAGGTAAAGTAATAATAAACAAAGAAATATTGGTTTTCAAAGGGTATTAACAAATTGAAGGTATTTATTTTGATGAAACCTTTGCTCTGGTGGCAAGATAAGAAAAAATTAGAATCTTTCTTGCTATTTCTGCACAACAAGGTTACAAAATCTTTCAAATGGATGTGAAATCTACATTCTTGAATGGTGACCTTGGTGAGGAAGTTTACATTGATCTACCTTGTGGATTTGATATTGTAAATGATGAAAGTTATGTTTTAGGGTGAAGAAGGCTTTTTATGGGCTAAAACAGGCTCCTAGGGAATAGTATTCTAAATTAGATACTTGCTTAAGGAAGATGAATTTTAAGAAAGGTAGAGTTGACAAAAATCTTTACATCAAGGAGTGTCAGGAGTTTTCACTGATTTTTATTGTTTAAGTTGATGACATTATCTTTGCTGGGAATGGTAAAATATCATGTGAAAGATTTTATGAGGAGATGAAGAAGTTATCTGAGATGTCCATGCTGGGAGAAAAGGAATACTTTCTTGGGCTACAAATTTCACAAAAGAAGAAACACGTTTTTCTATATCAAGAAAAGTATGCTAAGGAACTTCTGAAGAATTTTGGCTTGGAAAATTCAAACTAGTGTCCACACCTATTTTAGTGGGAATCAAGTTTTCTGCTACTCAAGCTGCAACTCAAATAATGTGGATGAAGACTCAGTTGGAAGATCTACTTGTAGAAGTAAATCTACTATTTCTCTTGGGTTGTGATAATCAGAGTGAAATAAATCTTACAAGAAATATGGTACAACATTATCATTCAAAAAAAATTGATATAAAGTACCACTTTATCAAAGAGAAGGTGGAGAAGAATGAATTGAGGCTGGAGTACATTCCTATATCTGAACAAGTTGCCGATATATTCACAAAACTTTTACCGAAATAACCATTTGAAAAATTGAGGTTGAACATGGGTGTCCAAACTCCTTCTCATCAAGGTTAGGGTATGTGTTTCTATCCCCACTCTCATCTTACCTTTGGATAACATTATCAAGGGGGAGAATTGTTTCATAAATCTACCCTTATGGAAGCATGCATAACGAGGGAGTTGTGGGTAAGCTGTGAGTCCAACATCTATGTGTGTGTGATCTATTCTACTGTTTGTTGGAGTGGTTGTAGGAAACAATGTTGTTTTATTCCAGGAAAGATGAATAAGTGAAGAATGATGAAGTAGAAGCTTGAATGATGTTCTAAAGAAGGCTGAAGAGATATGATCATTGAATTTCATAGTCACTGCTTTTGGACAACATGGTTTTGGCTGTCAATAATTATTTTTTCCTATAATGAGTTAGCTCACGTAGGCTTAGAATTGTTGATAAGTTATCCATTTCACGAAGTTACAAAGTTCAGTGATTTATGAATCTTGTTTGAAAACAAAATCCAAATGGGGATATTGTTGGGACCAAGTTGGATAGATAAGGAAGTAAGAAGAGTTTGCTATTACATAGTGTTTGTTTTTGTTGTCAAAGAAGATAAATCAATTCAATTTGAAAAGGACTTGTAAACCAAATGATGCTTTTATGATTTGTATTTCACAAATATCATAAGTTAGGAGAACTTTTGATGCAAGCCTTATGAAGGAAAATGGGAGAAATGATGATTCCAGTCATATACAGTTTTGATTGGAAGGAACGCTGCTGCTGGAAGAAATGGAAGTTTTAGTACTTCCCATTGAAATTATGACGATTCTAAATATGTTCTATCAAAGGACATATATCACGATAGTGGTTTTCATGATGAAAGATGAATAATAATTATGGAATGCAGTGAATATAATCATGATAAAGGAATGGATGATCTGGAGGTAGCATAAAAGAACGTTTTAAGGTGGCGTCGTTTCCCAGTGTTTGCCAAATTTTAAAGCCTGAAAATTGGGAGATGAAGAATTGTGTTTTTGGAAAAGGATGTTGTGCACAAGTTTGAATATGTCTTGGTATATTGCGCGCAAGTGGAGGTCCATGATCTGAACATCAAAATATGGCAAAGGAGAGGCCTATGCGGAAGATTGGGGTTTTGCGTGCAAGATTGGTTTTTGCGCGCAAGATTGAAGGTAGTTTGAAATCTTGCACGCAAGGCATGATTTGAGGTCCAAACTTTGAAAAATGGAAAATGAAGGAAGAGTATGAAAGATTCAAAAAGTGCGTAAAATATGAGGTCGACGCGAAATAAACTTACACACCAAAGGTGACGTCAATTGGTGTTTTGCGCGACGTGGCAGGATCTTTCACGACGTTTGGAATGTTGCGTGTAAGCCATGATTCGGGGTCCAAACATCGAAAAATATCAAAGGAAGAAAGTGCATGAAATATTCAAGAAGTGCATGAAATAAGAGGTTGGCATGAAAGAGACTTACGCACCAAAGGTGACGTCAAATGGGGTTTTGCGCGACCTGTCAGGATCTTGCATGACGTATCAGGTTTTTTGCTTGTAGGGGTCAATGAAGTCTATAAATAAGAGGTGAACCCCTCAAACTTGTGTGGATAAACACATAGAGAAATCATGAGCTCTGAGGCATAGAAAAATATAAATAAAAGGAGAGTTCACGAAAGAAATAGAGTTGCGCTCAAGACGGAGAAGTTGCGCGCAAGAAGAGAGTTGCACGCAAGATTGATGTTGCGTGCAAGAGGTTTTTCATGAAAAAGTCAAATCTTGAGAACCTAGCATAGAAGTTTCATGCAAGACACCTAAAAGAGTGTGTGAAAGATTTTGGATCTTCGAAAGTATTCGGTTGTGCGTAAGACAGTTCTTACTAGTTTCTTGGTAAGAAAGTGAAGATTTGTACTTCAAAGAACACACCGATTCAATTGTAAAGAAGCACTGAAATACTGTAATTTCCTATTTGTGATAAGAGGGTGAACACACACTTGTGGATTGTTTTCCAAGTGCTACACGAGTGTAAGGTTATATCCTAATTGTTGTATTCCACATCAAAATATTTTTTTTCTAGTGGATTGTGTGGTACTGGATTATTTCCGTACCATACCAAGGACGTAGCTACTCTTGTTGAGTAGTGAACCTTGTAAATCTTGTGTTCCTATGGTTGTGTGTGTTCAGCAGGGCAGAAACTCTTTTACAGGAGGTGAAGGTTGTTTTAAAAAGAATGAAACTTAAAAAGAAAAGATATCACTGATTCACCCCTCCCCCTCTCAGTGATACTTAGAGTCTGATTGGGAACATCAGCTTCCTGCTGTGCTGGAGTTCCCAACATGGGGCCAAATCTTGAGATAAAGTGGGCCAGGTGCTGTGGCGGGTCCTCTATCCCGTTGAAGGGGGAAAAGGTGGGATTTTTGAAACTCGGGGGTGCTAGCATATCATCCACCCATGCCAGGTATGGCTTTCCATCAGGTGGGATTGCCACCTATCGAGTCTCTAAGGCTTTGAGGCAGGTGATGAGTGCCTCCATTGGATCATCCGGGAGAGGATTCCTATCTTGAAAAGGATCCTTGACCACCAGTGCATTGGTGGGTTCTTCAAAACGATAAACGGGCCCAGCGGCTCCTGGAGTGGCTGGTGGTACGACCTATGGAGCAGTTGTGGGAATCCGGGCTGGGTCTTGAGGATTGTCATGCCGTTCAGGAGGATTTGATGACATATACCACACCCTCTTGCCGTAAGTCCCAGCCTTAACCCTTTCTGTGTGGGTAGGATAGTCAGGGTCACCTGCGGGTAGTTCGCCAAGGGGATGTTGTGCGTGCCCCTGCTGCCCTGGCTGAGGATCACCATAGTCTGGCCGTTGCTCCGCAGCGCATTCAACAAGGAGGTCATCCACCACCTTCTTTTGTTTGGCGAGTTGCTGATGAAAAACAGCTTTTTCAGGGCCGTCTTTCGCCTTCTGCACCGAGCTATATGGTTTAGAGGGTTTGATGGTTCCGAGGAGTTCCTTTCCCTTGTTGGGATTCCGGCTAAGGACTAGTGCCTTAGTGGGCACGGGAAGACCCAGTAGATTTCTCTATTGGTGTGTGACCCTTCCCAACAGATCTAATAGCTACGACACTCCCTCAGGTGGTAAGTCCCCATCAAAGAGCTCCATCTCATTCTCTCCCTTTGATAGGTCAGCCATGTTAACCACAACCCTACTTATAGGCATATCCTCTATGTTTCCTGGAAAATAAGGCTGCCGCTGGATGGGACTGAAATGGAGGGCCGTGTACTGCACCCAGCCACAGATTTGAACATGGGGAGAAGCCTCCTTTATTATCCTGCAGAGCACTTTAAAGATCTGGACACATCGCTGTTGGAGGGTCTTATGGCGGCCTGGTGACTCAGGGCACTGGGCCATGAGGAGTGTGGCCAAATCGACCAAACAAAAATGTTGGTTGATATCTTCAAATTGTGCCCGACTCTTGGGGTAGGTCACTCGTTGATGCCGAAGGTGGAAATAAGTTGCCCAGAGGGTCTGGTGAATGTATCCAACCTCCTCCTAGGTGAGCACTTCTGGTGCCTTAAAATTTGGTGCTGCAATTGGCCATAACTTCTCAGGGAAATGGTCTGCTATGAGGATATACCACAAACTCGTTGTTCCAGATTTAGGTTCTAAACCTTCATTGCCCCACTAATCTACTGGAGGTGGCTAGGGAACCAGTAGTGGTACTGATACAGACTGTTGTGATGGTAGGCCGATCAGTGGAGAATACGGCAAGCGAGCTGACAATCCATCACATCTTGGGCTATCCTCTAAAGAGTGTAGTGACTTGGTCACCACATCATGGTAATACGGGATGACGACCACACTTTTTGGCATAGGGACTATACTGGTGGCGATGGGTTACGCTACTACTCGTCCACCATTTATCCCTAGAATAGATCTTTGTGATCTCTAGTCGAGGTAGAGAGTGCTTCTAGTGATTATGGTTGATTCTCGCTCAAATTTACCCAAAAGAAGAAGGTAGGACGGTCCTTGTGGTTTAGATTAGGTTGTCAAATCCACTGAGACCTAAGAAGATACCTAAGACACACAACCTATGAGGTGGATTTTTGGCTATGAAGTGGCCAACTTGGTTTTGATTTTGGATGGTTTTAAAGAACACTAATAAACCTAAGTGAATTCAATTAAATGAAAATGGGTTTATCTTAAGATTATTCTAGGGGTGTATTGAATGAATTTTACTTCTTCAGACAATTTTTGGTTTAATTAATTCTTGATGAATCCATTCTTAAAAATAACACTACCTTCATCATTTTCTAGTTTGATGAAACTAAAATCAATTACTAATCCCCTACACACTTAGAGAACCAAATTCATGATGTCTCCAAGGTATATGGCCATTTTAGTAATTGGATTTAGCTTCCTCAAACACAGTTAAGATGAAGAGTGGAAATAACTGAAGAATGGAAGTCTTAAATTATGAGTTGGATTCCTCTTCTTGAGTCATCAATTAGTGACTCTATAACCTACAATTTTCTTTCATATCATAGTGGTATGTGAAAGAACCTATACCACTCTTAGAAATTAGTTATAGTAAGGGAATGTTTGTCATCCAGTATTGATTATAGTGATTTTTTGGTATTATTTTCCATTTTTATACAAAATGATAATTTAGTATATTTGTATTTTTATCTTGATAACTAATTTAGACATTATAAATTTATTAATATTAAATTTCTCCAACTATTTTATTCAAATCATAGTATCCCTCAATTACGAGATTTTTTGTACTCATCTGATTAAATATTCTAGTGGGAAAGGATCTTTAAACCTATCTTTATAAACTAATATATAGCATCACCACTACTATGAGAGTCTAAAGTGTTATTTTATATTTTTTATATAAAATGAAACTTTAGAAGATTAGTAATTTTAACTTGATTACCAATTTAAACATTTGTTGGCGCCAAAATTTGGGACGAACAAGAACAAAAAGAAATCATTAGGGGCTGACTCACGAAGCCTATTCGCAGAGCCCCTGGGGCCTCGCACCAGTGAAAAGCTCCTCCTTCGTGAATCCACCACGAAGAAATGAGGAGGGATGCTCCATGAACCGATTTGACGTTCACGAACCTACCACAGAGCAAGGAGGTGGGATGCTCCGTGAAACGATTTGACGCTCGCAAACCCACCACAGATCCAGGAGGTGGGATGCTCCGCGAACCCCTTTGATGTTCACAAACCCTCCACGGAGAAAGCAATGTCTTTATGCTGAGAGGGCTCTCCTTCGTGGATCCTCTTGCCTATAAATATCAGTCTCCCCTCGAGCCCAAAGGATGGATCCTCCAACCTTTCGTCTTCTGAGCTCCCACATCGTGAAGTAATTTCTACTCTGTTAACCATGAGATTTTCATGGTACTTTTACATCGCGAAGTGCCTTCCCCTTTGCATGAATTCCGCCCCTCTTCAAAGAGGGATGCCCTTTGCGGATCCCACAGGCCTCCGCAAAGGAAGGAGATCCCCAAAGGGACTCAGGTCTTCGTGGAGCACTTGGGCTTCATGAATTACCCTTCATGTACATGTGACCCACATTCTAAGGCAGGGTCACTGTGCTACGCGAGGCACATTTCTTTGCAATATTATGCTTCGCAAGGCACCCTTACTTCACAAGGAATTGCTCTGTGAATGTCTTTCCACTTCGCGAAGCACCTTCCATATGCACCTATGCCCTATTCCTAGGCTAGGCCGCTTCACTTCTCAAATCACACCCCTTCACGAAGCCCCTCCACTTCATGGATCACCAGAGCTCCACAAGGATTCTACCTATGACCCCCTTTTCTCTACAACTCCTTTTTCTCGTGCATCCCTTTAGGCTTGCACGAAACAATTTCAAGGTCCCTTGGGTGGTACTTCTCGTTGCATTGTTTTGTCTCATACTTCTTTGCATAGGCACACTAACATCTATTGCTTATTCGCATAGCCACACTAATGTGGACCCCTCAATGGATCACTCCATAACACCCCCTCACCACAGAATTGTTGATGTCTTCCCTTCCCCAAGGGGAAGAAGGTATCAGTTATGTAAGTCCTAAGGGGTGCGGAGTGAACCCACCTCATCCGAGATGTAGGACGTTAAACTTTCAAGTGCCATCATCCTCAGCACATGACGTTAAACTGTGACCTTGCCCCATACGTTGTACAAGGGGTTCCCCCACCTTGGACATTCTTCATACCCACTAGTCTCCACAGTAGTGAAATCATTCCTCACATGGAATGAGATCCTCTTTATTGGAGCAGTGTTTGTCTATGGGGACAGGGAAACCACCTTGGTGTAAGCCCCTAGCTTTTCTTGTAGGAGGTATCATCCTTTCTCCTCCTCTCTTCCTCTGTGCCAAGGGCCAAAGAGGGGAAGATGGGAACCGGATCCCTCCTTTATTACTCGGTGCCAAATCCCTCTCCCTCTGGGATTTGTCACCACATGGGCCTCCACCCTAGAGTAAGTCCCAATATCCATCTCCCTAGGATTTTAACCATGCATAATCCCTTGTTTTCTCTTTGGGATGCTAACCATGTATAAGCCCCACTTCACTCCCCACGGATGCACCTTTCAAGACGTGATCGCCAGGTCTTTACTGCCTCTTGTTTCTCACACCGAGCATGACTCACGCGGGATTAGAGTAAGCATCAACCATGACATCCTCTCTTGGAATCCTATAGTGTAATCCCCACACTCCATCACGAACTATGTGGACTTTTATCATTTCCAAGGAAGGGTACGTAGGAAGCCTTCTTGAGGTTCAATACCAACAACCATTAGTCTTGACTATCTTCACATCGGTTCCCACTCCTCACGAACTACGTGGACCTGATCCTTGCCAATGCAAGGTGCATAGGAAGCCTCCCTGATATTTAATCCAAACAACCATTGGTCTCGACCATCTTCATGTCGGTTCACCAAACACCATTCTGAACTACATGGACTTTGATCCTTGCCAAAGCAAGGTACGTATAAAGCCTCCCTGAGGTTCAATCCCACCATTTTCTCCTGAACTATGTGGTCTTTGATCCTTGCCAAGGAAATGTATATAGGAAGCCTCCCTGAGGTTCAAGCCCACCATCCATTAGTTCTGACCTCCTTCATGTCGATTCCCACTCCATTCTGAACTACATGGACTTTGATCCTTACCAAGGCAAGGTACGTAGGAAGCCTCCCTAAGGTTCAAGCCCAACAACCACTGGTTCTGACCCCCTTCACGTCAGACCACCATCGTCATGCATGATGTTAAACTGCATTCCCCCTTTTCGTCCTGCATGACATTAAACTGCATACACCATCCCGAACTAAGTGGTCTTTGATCCTTGTCTCCTAGATAGGGTACGTAGGAAGCCTCTATGAGGTTCATCCCCATCTAGCTGTAATCCATTGTGACCCCATCCAACGATAAGCCGTTGTGACCCCATCTAGTGGTAAGCTGTTGTGACCCCATAAAGCGGTAATTCGTTGTGCCCCCATCTAGAGATAAGTCGTTGTCAACCCCAATCGACGGTAAGTCATCTTCATATGAACTACCTGAACTTTGATTCCCTGCCACGGGGATATGTAGGAAGCCTCCCTGAGGTTCAATCCCATTGCTCATGTCTCATCCTAATCTCTCCCTCGAGCCCATGTGTTTCGGGAAGGTCATGCCTTAACCTGGAGGTTCCACTTCCTCCAGGTCCTATCCATGCATCCATTCTCACGGTTCGCCTCCTCAGGTGTCCCATCGTCCCACCAAACTACGCGGACTTTGATTCCCTGCCATAGGGGTACGTAGGAAGTCTCTTCAAGGCTCAATCTCAACATCACCATCATCCTCACGTCGGTTCCATCCCACTATCTCTCTACTTAATTCAACTCTCCATCATCCATCCTGATTCTTACCCGGGTCACCACATCCTGGTGAGATCATTCCAGTTCATCTCCTAGCATCAGTGTTCCCTTCAAGGGTTGTACCTATCTGATCCACTCCCATTAGTGTTCTGATTAGTCTGATCCATCTCTGCTAGATGTTAAACTCATGGAATACGCTGTGTTAAACATTTGAATCTGAATAAAAACTCATATACATGCCTATGTCATATAATTCGTCGCATTCAATGTGGGATGCCTCGGGCTTCCACGCCCTCAAGAAGCCCTATAATAAGGGGAAGGAACCCAGACGCGCTAGTGTTCCAGCGTCCAGATGTGCTAGTGATGTCCAATGTGACTACTCCCCCAACATAAGGTTGTTAACCTGACCGGACCCCTTGGAATGTCCTGACATAAGCAGTGTAATTAACAGGCATCCATGAAGACATGGCACTGGGAAGAGTTTCATGAACAACGTCTTAGTCTATAAGGGAGACCCGAATTAGGTGAAGAGTTCTGAGGAGGAATCCTCAGAAGGAAGAACTGACATCTCGTAATCCTGTTTTGATCGAAGAGAAAACATCCCTGAATAAGCGATGGATGTCGCCCGCCTTTGGAAAACGAGAATACAGGACAACAGTTGCGCGTCCTCCACAGACGGATGTACGCACCCCAACAAAAGTGTCAGAAACATAAATGGTGAACCCGACATGACGTTCTTCTCCTCAATGTGGATATTAGTAGCATTCCAGATATTAGTGGATTAGTATGTCACTGGATCCAATTATCTGGTGTCAGGTCCCACCAAGAAAATAGCGGGCCTAGCGTGAAACTCACCAGAAGTTGGGGCACTCAAAATGTTGGACATCCCAATCTGTGACGTTGTCAATGTGGATCCTTCTTACTAGCAATGGGAGATATAATGGTGATGGGGCACTGGACATTGATTTCTTTGTTTCAGTACTAATGGTTTAATCTCCCTGCTTCAAGAAACCAAGATGTTGCACCAGGAATCTGATCACCACCCACCCACCAACACAGGGGCAGGGGAAATGCCAATGCATCAATCCCGCATGGTTCAATTGTTTCTGTAACATCTTCCACACCCACAGCTTCTGAGTTCCCATGCCTCATATCCCCTTCTGAATTCGTACAATGAAGGGTGATAAGAAACTTCGTATGCCAATACGAGGAGGAGGAGATTATCCCAACTCGGGATATGGACTACCAGGATTTAGAGGTGTCTATGCCTCTTCTCCACTGGCTCCCCCAAGGGCCACATAAGGGGATACTGCTCCCCACCCCAATGTACAATCATTTCGGGAGCCTCTCCCCGGAACATCTTGACGACTCCCTCCCCTACGCCGACGAGGCAGGGGATGTCTAGGCCAGCCCGGCCAGGATCCCATTCCAAGGTTCCCCAAGGAGGTCCCCCACTAGGACACACTAGCGCCACTACCAAGTCCCACAGTCTAAAGAGTAGGTAATCTATGTACCTACACCACCGTCCCTAGTCTGGCTGACCTGACGCCAGCATCGGGCGCAGGCCAAGGAGGACTCTCGCCAAGGGGCGTCGGCGTCAGCAGCTACTATGGCCTATGACACCATCGACGTATATCATCAGCCTCTTTTGCACATTGAGCAGGGGTGCTTATATACCTGGCCCATATCGAGGCCCCAACTGCCCAACGGGCAGGCTGGGTCGACTCTCTCGGCCGCCGATAGAGGGAGAACCCGCTGCGGACCGACCCACAGCAACGACACCCAATATAGAGGTCCTCCCCATACTGTCACCATGGAGAACGCGGGTCCTCCCCGCTTCCAAACTCGGCATGGAGGTCTTCCCCATGCTACCCTCAATCTAAATGAGGTTCCTCTCCATGGAAGTGACACTCAGTACAGAAGCCTCTCTCGCGCTCATTACGTTGGGTATGGGGTCATTCCTCCTACCACGAACCGCCAATATGGAGATGATATGCATCCGATCAATCTACAGTATGGGGGGCTTCCCCATGTCCTTGCAGTAGCTGGTGAAGGTCCTCCTCGCCTCAGCATTCAGAGGAGTGAAGGTCAGCTTTGCTTCACTAGCACCCAGCATGGAGGTCCTACCCGTGTTCGGCTTGGCCAGTACGAGGACCCTCCTCGTGCTGACGCTGCCAGGGGAGGCAAGCATGGAGGTCCTACCCATGCTTCTATCAACTCCATTAGAGATCCTACCTGCTCCAACATTTCCCATGTAGGTCCCCTCCACACATCAGCCGGCGTACACGAGGTCCTCCCCATGTTCCCTTTGATATCTATCCAGGTGATCCTCATACCCCAGGTCACTCAGGTGGAAGTCCACCCTTCGCTATCACTAGTATGGCTGAAGGACCTCCTCATGCCAGAAATCTACCATGTCCTGAAGAACCATCCTGGGGTAGGAGGGTGGGTCATCGCCTCCATAAAAAGAATACCAAGAAGATTCAGACTGAGATCAAACCAGTTTTTTTCTCAGATTCAGAGGCAGAATACGACTCAATGATGGAACCCTCGCCTAGATCCTCCTTGTCGAGGGTTGAGGCAGGAACAAGGCACATTAGCCTCATACTTCCAAAATGTGAGGTCCATCGGATTCCCACCTCCCTCTACAGGTATATCCAGGAGGATGAAAATTTGGCAACCCCACAGGTTCCAACCGTGCAATCGCCACCATTGATTATCCAATAAAAACACATATTTTAATTAAATTTTAATGGTATTAATTGTTCATTTTTGATCTTATGGGCCTGAGTTAGTGGATTTTGATTTTGAACATCCATTCTCATCATTTGTGCACTTCATGCCTAATGTAAACCAATTTAGGCCCAATGAGTCATCGGATTATAAGGATTGTAATTATCCATATTTTAATTTGATATTTTGTTAAATGTATCTTCACTTAAATTTAAACATTTTTCATTCAGGGGTCAATGGATGATTCATAAAGGATAAGGGAGATATTTGGCGATGAAAAGAAACAATTCTGGAGAAGGAAGATTGGACAAAATCCCACTGATGAGAATGTGGGACCCATAATAAAGGCCCACTGAATCCCAAATTTAGTAGGATACTATAAGAAATATAGGGTAACAAATAATTATTCAGTATCTAGTGCTAATTATTTCTCCATTATGGTTATTTAAGCATCCCAAGTTAGAGATAAAATTCTGGGCCATATTCTGCGGCCTAGAAAAACATCCCACTAATATGATCATATCTCGGAATCCACAACTCCAAATGGGCCCAAATTTTACATAAGTTTAGAAGACATCCGAGGCTCCATTTTATTTATCTATGGACCACTCTTATTCTGTAATCTAGAAGGTCTTCCAAGCTCTTCTGTTCGGTGAAGGAAAGCTGGATGCCACCTCGGTTCAAAGGTGGAAAAATCAACTCTCCCTTACTTTCCACCCACCTATGGCCTACCACAATTAATTGAAGAGACTTGGACTGTTGGAGGCTTGACCCAAGGGCTCAAAAATTCCTATTTAAGGCATTGGTGTTGGAGGATTTAAGGATCTTGGGTGTTTGGTTTAATTGTAATGTTATGCTGCCACTTTGTGTTTGTAATCGCATTTCAATTTCCATGTAAGTTTCCTTTTTGTACTTATTTGTTCTTAATCAACATATTTCTCTTCTATTCTTCCCATTTATTTCATTAAAACTTTATAATCACAAAGTACAGTGATATCTCTTTGTTGTTCTGAATTATTTCACACATAGGTGTGAATTTCATTCACACACACGGAGGAGTGCTCGTTATTTCCGCGGTTTTAATTTCTTCAATCTAATTCTTGTAAGCCATCTTCCGCCCACCATTGAGAGTATACCATCAATGGAGGGCTAACCCTTTAATGGGTTGATCTTATTAAGATGAAAAGTCTGTATTGAATGTTATTTTATGAATGAATTTTTGTTAATTGGTTAACTAATTTAAGACATCCATTCTTTAGTTATTTCCACTCTTCATCTTTACTGTGTTTGAGGAAGCTAAATCCAATTACTAAAATGACCATATACCTTGGAGACATCATGAATTTGGCTCTATAAGTGTGTAGGTGATTAGTAATTGAGTTTAGTTGCATCAAACCAGAAAATGATGAAGGTAGTGTTATTTTGAAGAATGGATTCATCAAGAATTAATTAAACCAAAAATTGTCTAAAGAAGTAAAATTCATTCAATCCACCCCTAGCATAATATTAAGATCAACCCATTTTCATTTAATTGAATTCACTTAGGTTTATTATTGTTCTTTAAAACCATCCAAAATCAAAACCAAGTTGGCCACTTCATAGACAAAAATTCACCTCATAGGTTGTGTGTCTTAGGTATCTTCTTAGGTCTCAGTGGATTCGACAACCCAATCTAAACTACAAAGACCGTCCAACCTTATTCTTTTGGGTAAATTTGAGCGAGAATAAAATTTTGGCAACATTTTCGGGGACCCAAGTAATTCATCTAAACACCCATTCTATTCTCCCCCATTTCTTCTTTTCTCATCCAAATTCTCTTATCTTGTCCCTTTCTCGTTTTTTTTCTTTTGGCGCATGTCCGCCTACACTCGCGATCAATCAAACCATCTAGTTAGGGTGGATAGTCCTGGGGTTGGGGAGTCTAGTACACCAAGGGAACTCTTTCCATTAGATCATAATCTTCCTAACACCCCCGAGTCAAAAATTGATCCCATTTCAATGGAAGTTCTTCAAATAAACCAACTCATAAACCCAGGTGGGAACCAAAATGGGAGTGGATCAGATAGGTACAACCCTTGAAGGGAACACTGATGCTAGAAGATGAACTGGCATGATCTCACCAGGATGTGGTGACCCGGGTAAGAATCAGGATGGATGATGGAGAGTTGAATTAAGTAGAGAGATAGTGGGATGGAACCGACGTGAGGATGATGGTGATGTTGAGATTGAGCCTTGAAGAGACTTCCTACGTACCCCTATGGCAGGGAATCAAAGTCCGCGTAGTTTGGTGGGACGATGGGACACCTGAGGAGGCGAACCGTGAGAATGGATGCATGGATAGGACCTGGAGGAAGTGGAACCTCCAGGTTGAGGCATGACCTTCCCGAAACACATGGGCTCGAGGGAGAGATCAGGATGAGACATGAGCAATGGGATTGAACCTCAGGGAGGCTTCCTACATATCCCTGTGGCAGGGAATCAAAGTTCAGGTAGTTCATATGAAGACGACTTACCGTCGATTGGGGTTGACAACGACTTATCTCTAGATGGGGGCACAACGAATTACCGCTTTATGGGGTCACAACAGCTTACCACTAGATGGGGTCACAACGGATTATCGTTGGATGGGGTCACAATGGATTACAGCTAGATGGGGCTGAACCTCATAGAGGCTTCCTACGTACCCTATCTAGGAGACAAGGATCAAAGACCACTTAGTTAGGGATGGTGTATGCAGTTTAATGTCATGCAGGACGAAAAGGGGGAATGCAGTTTAACATCATGCATGACGATGGTGGTCTGACGTGAAGGGGGTCATAACCAGTGGTTGTTGGGCTTGAACCTTAGGGAGGCTTCCTACGTACCTTGCCTTGGTAAGGATCAAAGTCCATGTAGTTCAGAATGGAGTGGGAATCGACATGAAGGAGGTCAGAACTAATGGATGGTGGGCTTGAACCTCAGGGAGGCTTCCTATATACATTTCCTTGGCAAGGATCAAAGACCACATAGTTCAGGAGAAAATGGTGGGATTGAACCTCAGGGAGGCTTTATACGTACCTTGCTTTGGCAAGGATCAAAGTCCATGTAGTTCAGAATGGTGTTTGGTGAACCGACATGAAGATGGTCGAGACCAATGGTTGTTTGGATTAAATATCAGGGAGGCTTCCTATGCACCTTGCATTGGCAAGGATCAGGTCCACGTAGTTCGTGAGGAGTGGGAACCGATGTGAAGATAGTCAAGACTAATGGTTGTTGGGATTGAACCTCAAGAAGGCTTCCTACGTACCCTTCCTTGGCAAGGATAAAAGTCCGCGTAGTTCGTGATGGAGTGTGGGGATTACACTATAGGATTCCAAGAGAGGATGTCATGGTTGATGCTTACTCTAATCCCGCGTGAGTCATGCTCGGTGTGAGAAACAAGAGGCAGTAAAGACCTGGAGATCACGTCTTGAAAGGTGCATCCGTGGGGAGTGAAGTGGGGCTTATACATGGTTAGCATCCCAAAGAGGAAACAAGGGCTTATGCATGGTTAAAATCCTAGGGAGATGGATATTGGGACTTACTCTAGGGTGGAGGCCCATGTGGTGACAAATCCCAGAGGGAGAGGGATTTGGCACCGAGTAATAAAGGAGGGATCCGGTTCCCATCTTCCCCTCTTTGGCCCTTGGCACAGAGGAAGAGAGGAGGAGCAAGGATGATACCTCCTACAAGAAAAGCTAGGGGCTTACACCAAGGTGGTTTCCCTATCCCCATAGACAAACACTGCTCCAATAAAGAGGATCTCATTCCATGTGAGGAATGATTTCACTACTGTGGAGACTAGTGGGTATGAAGAATGTCCAAGGTGGGGGAACCCCTTGTACAACGTATGGGGCAAGGTCACAGTTTAACGTCATGTGCTGAGGATGATGGCGCTTGAAAGTTTAACGTCCTACATCTCGGATGAGGTGGGTTCACTCCGCACCCCTTAGGACTTACATAACTGATACCTTCTTCCCCTTGGGGAAGGGAAGACATCAACAATTCTGTGGTGAGGGGGTGTTATGGAGTGATCCATTGAGGGGTCCACATTAGTGTGGCTATGCGAATAAGCAATAGATGTTAGTGTGCCTATGCAAAGAAGTATGAGACAAAACAATGCAACGAGAAGTACCACCCAAGGGACCTTGAAATTGTTTCGTGCAAGCCTAAAGGGACGCACGAGAAAAAGGAGTTGTAGAGAAAAGGGGGTCATAGGTAGAATCCTTGTGGAGCTCTGGTGATCCATGAAGTGGAGGGGCTTCGTGAAGGGGTGTGATTTGAGAAGTGAAGCGGCCTAGCCTAGGAATAGGGCATATGTGCATATGGAAGGTGCTTCGCGAAGTGGAAAGACATTCACAGAGCAATTCCTCGTGAAGTAAGGGTGCCTTGCGAAGCATAATATTGCAAAGAAATGTGCCTCGCGTAGCACAGTGACCCTGCCTTAGAATGTGGGTCACATGTACATGAAGGGTAATTCATGAAGCCCAAGTGCTCTACGAAGACCTGAGTACCTTTGGGGATCTCCTTCCTTTGCGGAGGCCTGTGGGATCCGCAAAGGGCATCCCTCTTTGAAGAGGGGCGGAATTCATGCAAAGGGGAAGGCACTTCGCGATGTAAAAGTACCATGAAAATCTCATGGTTAACAGAGTAGAAATTACTTCACGATGTGGGAGCTCAGAAGACGAAAGGTTGGAGGATCCATCCTTTGGGCTCGAGGGGAGACTGATATTTATAGGCAAGAGGATCCACGAAGGAGATCCCTCTCAGCACAAAGACATAGCTTGCTCCGTGGAGGGTTTGTGAACGTCAAAGGGGTTCGCAGAGCATCCCACCTCCTAGATCTGTGGTGGGTTTGCGAGCGTCAAATCGTTTCACGGAGCATCCCACCTCCTTGCTCTGTGGTAGGTTCGTGAACGTCAAATCGGTTCATGGAGCATCCCGCCTCATTTCTTCGTGGTGGATTCACGAAGGAGGAGCTTTGCACTGGTGCGAGGCCCCAGGGGCTCTGCGAATAGGCTTCGTGAGTCAGCCCCTAATGATTTCTTTTTGTTCTTGTTCGTCCCAAATTTTGGCACCAACAAATGTTTAAATTGGTAATCAAGTTAAAATTACTAATCTTCTAAAGTTTCATTTTATATAAAAAATAGAAAATAACACTTTAGACTCTCATAGTAGTGGTGATGCTATATATTAGTTTATAAAGATAGGTTTAAAGATCCTTTCCCACTAGAATATTTAATCAGATGAGTACACAAAATCTCGTAATTGAGGGATACTATGATTTGAATAAAATAGTTGGAGAAATTTAATATTAATAAATTTATAATGTCTAAATTAGTAATCAAGATAAAAATACAAATATACTAAATTATCATTTTGTATAAAAATGGAAAATAATACCAAAAAATCACTATAATCAATACTGGATGACAAACATTCCCTTACTATAACTAATTTCTAAGAGTGGTATAGGTTCTTTCACATACCACTATGATATGAAAGAAAATTGTAGGTTATAGAGTCACTAATTGATGATCCACCTCAGGAAGTGAGTGAGGGTGAAAAGGAATGAGTTGAAAAAGTAACATGGGGTCATGGATGATTACACCATGTTGTCTCACCTCTAAGAAGTTTATGAGGAGAAGGTGAAGAAAAAAATGAATGAGATTATCATTACACTGAACACATGTAAATTGAAATATGTAATTCAGGACATTCCTCATGTACTTAAGATAATAAAGTACATTGATCTATTAACAAAATTGGGATTTAAATTGAATCAAGATCTTTAAATAAATCTCATTATATCATTCTTGTCACTCAAATTATGAAGCAACTGTTTCAATATCTATTATAAAAGTTTTTACAAGAAGATAAGAACTTAAATAAAGTTAAATATTTAGTTATTATGAAGAGAAATAATAAATACAAGTAAAAAAGGCCAATAAAAACTAAGATTCCAAAAGAACCTGCACTGCCTTCTCCAAGGGCACTCCGCTCAGCTTTGTCGTCACCGTGGCCTTAAGGGGTGAGGAGGAATACAAAGGAAGGTGGAAAGGAGGGGTGGTGATCAGCCTCCTCCTACGACTAATGCCGAGGAGCACCCGCAGGTGTTGTTGGATCTTGATTCCTCCTCTTCGCCCTCAGGGATCCCCTCTAGGGTGCCTCCGGAGCCTGCGGCGTAGGTACTTCCTGAAGATGCCCTGGCTATCTCACCGGTCATTCTGAAGAGTATTTGGGACCTTCGGGTCCCCCCCTCCTAGATTGTTCCTGACAGGCTCCCCCAGCCCACGGCAACATGTGGTCAGGTTTGTGTTAAGTTCCTGGGGCTCGGGTCCCTGCCCCCTGTTGCAGATGTGGTTTTGAAAAGTAGATCAGGGGTGAACCAATGGGTCATGGAATTGCTCACACAAGTCTCTAGCGATGATCCTAGGGTGACCTCTCCCCCTCCCTTGGCTATAATGGGCCAGCCCTCCCTGATTTTTGCCGAGGGGTATCCCCCCTATGTTGTGGATGCCAGTGAAGGTGGGTCTCGGTCAGCAGTCCGGGCGAAGAGGAAGCACAACTTGAGCATGCTAGGTAGTCCCTCTTCCCCCTCAGGTTGGACGTCCAATGATACTGGTGGTTGTACTAGATCTAAGGGAAAGATGCATGAAGGGGTGTTATCTTCCCTTGTTTCAAAGGATAAGGTCTCTGGAACCAGCACCAGGGCGCTCATCTTTTAAATGATTCCCTTGTTAATATGGAATGCCAGGGGGCTTGGTGCCCGAGTGAAATCAGATTTTCTCACCTCTAAATCTTCCAGGAACAAGGTGAATGTGGTGGAGGTTCTTGAACACAAACAAAAACCTTCCAGAATTGGAGATTATACTAGAAAGCTACGGCTGCATGGCTGCATGCAGGCTGAGTCGGTTAACAAGTATATTTGGGTTTTTTGGCATAAAAAATACTCAGTGATATTGGTTCAAGATTAGGATCAGTTCATTACCGTTAAGGTGATCATTGGTCTTGTCTCCTTCTTTTCTTCTTTCGTATTTGGAAGCTGCGATATAACCACCCGGGAGTCCATGTGGAGGCAGTTAAGTATCTTTGATCCCGGAGTGGAACCGTGGATTGTTGGAGGCGATTTTAATGTGGTGGCTGATCCAGAAGAAAGGAAGGGCAGAGGTCCTTTTCCCAAGAAATCCAGTCTGGATTTTTTGCGTTTCATGGAAGCGAAGGGTCTCTCAGACCTAGGCTTTGTGGTTGACCAGTTTAGATGGTTTAACAATCAGCGAGGACCTCGCCGTTCATAGGGTAGGCTGGACCAGTGCCTGGATAATATCCAAGCTTTATCTAGCTTCTCCATCACAAAGGTAACTCACCTCGTTCAGGGTCTGTCAGACCAGTCCCCCCTCTTAGTCTCTCTGTTGTCCTCACACAGGCCACAAGCGCCATATAGATACTCTCAGTACTGGGTGGACTCTCTAGGCTATCATGACCTGGTCAGATCAGTGTGGGGTGTTCCTGATCAAGGCAACCTATGGAACATTCTTCATGGAAAATTAAGGAGGCTTCATCCCTTACTACAGGTGTGGTCTAGCAAACTGGTGCCCCCTAAGGAATAATTAAGTTGCGTTATGCAGGTTATCGAATGTATGGAAAGCAGTCTGGAGGAACAGTGGGATGAGGGGGTCTATGAGGAGCTTTCAGAGAAGAAGGGTATTATGGCCGACTTACTGCTCAAGTAGGAGTGATTGGCTAGAGAGAGGGCTAGAATAAAATGGCTTAAAGAAGGAGATAGGAACTCGGGTTTCTTTCATGCGTGTGTTACAGAGAGGAATCGGCAGGTTAGGCCTAACATACAGTTGGATGATGGTTCCTATACGGACGATAGATACATTGTGAGCAGTTTGGCCAGTTCTTTCTTTCAGGATCTTTTGGCTAGCCCTTAGTTGAACTGGACCACTGGTTATCCATCAGATTCCATAGAAATATTCAATGTTATTCCTAACTTGGCTTCGGAGCAGACCAATAAAAGCCTGGGGGCCGTGCCTGACGAGGGGGAGATTAAGAAGGCACTCTGGCTCTTGTCTCCGAATAGCGCCCTCGGCCCGGATGGTTTCCCTGCTTCTTTCTATAGGGTCTCCTGGGAGATCGTGAAAGCGTCCCTCATAGCGGCCATACATGATTTATTTCAAGGGGGTAGTTTTCCTAGGGTGGCCTGCGCCACCACTCTCGTTCTCATATCCAAGACTAAGGCCCCATCCTTGATCTCACAGTATCGACCGGTTAGTATGTGTAATGTCCCCTATAAGATCATGGCGAGCCTTATTAACTCGAGACTGGTCACCCATCTTCCTCAATGGATTTCTCCCAAATAGCATGGATTCATCAAGGGTCACTCTATCCAGGATGCGGTTGCCTTGGCATAGGAGATGGTTAACGATGTTAACTTCAAAACTCGTGGATCAAATATGGTCATCAAACTGGATATGAACAAGGCCTATGACTGAGTCGAATGGAGATTTATTAATAGAGTCTTGGCATGCATGGGCCTCAACTCGTGGAACGTAGATATCCTCTTCCATTGCTTCAGCGTTGTGTGGTTTTCGGTTTCATTTATGGGAAAATCATATGGTTTCTTCAAGTCTACCCGAGGCCTTAGGCAAGGGGAACCGATATTGCCTACGCTGTTCATCCTAACTTAGGACGTGTTGAGCCGACTCCTCTAGAGGAGTATCAATAACGGAGGAATTCTCCCATACCGCTGTTGGTTGAAGTCTCCAACAATCTCCCACCTGATGTTTTCCGATGATACCATCCTATTTCTGAATGGGAAAAGTAGATCCCTGCGGTGTTTAAGCGAGGTGCTGGACGGATACTACCGTTGGAGGAGGCAGAGCATCAACAAAGATAAGAGCGAGTTCTTCATCTCCAACAGGTGCGCGGTTGAGAGGGTAGAGTCGGTCAGCATGTGTTTGGGCATACAGAAGGGGACTTTCCCTATGACTTATCTTAGCTTGCCTCTATTATCTAGGAGACTTTGGATTCGGGACTTTGACGTCCTCCTCTCTAAGATTATGGAGAGAGTTCTGAACTGGAAAAATAAATTCTTATATTTTGGAGGGAGGATCGCCCTAGTGAACAACATCTTGGTGGCCGCCCCCATTCATGATCTCTCCTCTAGAAAGGTCCCTAAGGGTGTGATCAACTCCATCGATAGGATCCTCACCTCCTTCATATGGGACCTGTACACAGAAGGGAAGAAACACTGGGTGTCCTGGATCAGAATGGCGAAACCTGTGGGTGAAGGGGGGATCAATGTACGGAACCTAAGTGATACCATATTTTATATGCAAGAAAGGCTTGCATGGAACATGCTGGAATGGCGTACTCTCTGGGGCACTACCATGCACACTCACTCTTCGTGGTTTCATGGATCAGTGGATGGGGGTCGCTCTACCCTATGGTCGACATTTAGGCCGATTGTTGAGATCCTTAGACCTTTTGTGCGTTGGTTGGTTGGGAGAGGCGAACTCTCGTTCTGGCACCAGGACTGGGGGGGGTGTGCTGGCATTTACTGGATGCCCGGCCATGAATATTACGTTCAGGGAAGCGAGTGTCTTCCCATCTTTCATCTCTCTGGTTCTGGATAACAGTCAGAGGGATAGTTTCCATTTTATTGAGATTAAATCTGAAGATGACAGATGTGTCTTCACCGAATCCACCTCATGTCTATTCTCATCGAAGAGTTTCAGGGGTGTGGTGCATGAACCGGTGCAGCTAGGGGGATGGGATGAGATTATCTGGGTGGAAAACATTCCTACTAAATATAACTTTCTCACATGGAGGCTCCAAAACAGAGACCTGCCGACTGATGATAGTATTCACAGGCACGGTATACAAATGGAATCCAAATGCATGTGTTGTTGTAGGGCTCATATTGTAAGAACCCGAATCTTTGTTCAGGTATGTTTTTCCTTTTTTATGGAGTTTTTAAGAAAAATGGTTTTTCTGGAAATTTTTAAAGTACACGCCGTTTACTTTATTAGTACACTCCATGTACTCTATTCCGGCTCGAAGCCGTGTGCTGGCCATGTCCGGGCCACACACACGGTGTGTAAGAATAAGGTGGAGGCCGGTTAATTCGGAGTATGAAAAAAATTGAAGTACATGCCGTGTACTCTAGAAGTACACGACGTGTACTTTTTTTTCATTAAATGGACCGGAGTTGCGTCTAACCCCCATATTCGTCTTCTTCTTCAGTTTTCGACCATCCAAGAGCGTCCGTATGACCGGATCTTAGACGGAGTCCTTCCTCGTCGTCTGTTCTCCGATTCGAGCACGGTTGATTGCGTTGAAATCGTAGTGGTGAGTTATTCCTTCTGCTTGAGCTTTGCTTCTTGATTCCTCATCGTTTCCAAGTTATCGTGGGATGAACGTTTTGTGCGTTTTCTCAGATCTACATTGTTCTAAGGGGAATCTATTGTCGAGGTTCACGTATATCGATCTCCTAGGATCGAGGTAGGTGGTTTGTGCCTTTCCATAGAAAGTTGATGGATATTTTGTGCAATTTTCACCAATACCCTTGAACGGGGTATTGCGTGTTTCCTATTTTCCCTTGTTTCTTTCCTGCTTTGCTTGATTGCTTTAGTAGAGGTTATTTCTTGTGATTAGAGTAGTTTGTTTGTGCTTAGATTGTTTTTCCATACTTGTTCTGCCTGTATGGCGTTTTCCAGTGCCATGCCTAGTTGTAGGATTGTGGACTATTGTTTATTTATTTCTGTTGATCCTTAGTTGATATCCAAGTAGTTCTTGAGGTTTACTTGGATGATACACATGCGTTGAGCATGTTTAGTTATACTCAGGACTATGAGAACCTAGAGTAGCAGACCAAAGGGAGAATTGACGAAAGGGCTTCTCTAGAGTGTCTTTTAATTACAATGCGAGACTATAGGGGTAATTGACGTTGAGTGCTTCCCCAGAGAGTCTATAGATCCATGACGCGGGCCACAGGGGGAATTGACGTTGAGTGCTTCCCCAGAGAGCCTTTAGCACGATACGAGACTATAGGGGGAATTGACGGTGAGTGCTTTCCCAGAGAGTCTGATTAATTACATAGCTGAACCAGAGGGGTGAGACTGTGTGTGACTCCCAGAGGGTTGCTAGTACTATAGGTTGGACCATAGGGGTTAGACTGTGAGAGCTACCCAGAGGGTTACCTGTTTTCTTCTTGTTGCTGGCTACTTACTTGTGTGCTATACTTGTTAGAACTGTGGTTTGTAGTTGTTTATTCTTTCTGTTTACTACTTCTTGTTTTGGTACTGTCATGTATTAATTGAATGTTAGGCACAAATCTTTAGGTGATTGCCTACTGGGATTGTATCTCACACCCTGTTTGGGCCATGATTTTGGGCCCAAGCAGACTATGTTGCTGTAGGTATAGATAAGGGCAAGCTCTCTTCTACTTCAGGATCTTGACTGCATCAGGAGATCAGGAGCATGGGACTGATCCGTGGCTCGCGATGCTGAGGAGATTATTATTTTTTCTTTTGCAGTTGGTTTCATTTGTATTTCAGAACTTTGTTGTGTTTACTTTTTTCCTTAGATACTTGTACCTGCTGCATCATTTTCATCATAGTTATATATCTACATTACTTCCGTTGTTTGGTTTCTGTTGTTATGCATGTTGTTTACTACTTCCGCTGTTTATTGTTGTTTTCTTACCTTTTATACCTTACCGAATGAGGGCATAATTTCCCCACCGACTCACCAAGGCCCTCGCTGCTAGTCGGTAGCCTTTGGCGTTCGGGGAAATGCGCTTGAGGTCATGTGGCGAACCGGGTACGGGGCACCAGTGGAGGGGCTCCGGACTCGGGACGTTACAAAGTGGTATCAGAGGAGTTCTTTTCTCTTGATTTACTATTTGGAGACCTTATCCAGGGATAGGATGGATTAGGTACTTGGAATTAAGCTATGCTCGGGAGTAGCTAACCCGTGTATAGGGAAAAGACATACTACCTCATTAATTGCAGTTTTATGGTTTTGAAATTTTATGGTTGGTATGTTTTCACCTAGAGTGAATCGTATGACTTGTACGGTTATTGTTTTGATATTTTGGTTCTATTTCTGTCGCAACCCGATGAGATGAGGGTATGATATCTCATGCATCATATAGGCACTTGTATAAATCACATGTCATGCATTCTTGCCATGCCATATAGGGTGCATTAGCGATTGCATGCTATTGTGATAGGATCTGTGTAGATTATGCATGCTGTTGTGATAGATGCTTGATAGATTCTCTGTTGTTATGTTAGAAAACTGTTTGTTTTGTTCCTTTCTTAAAAATAAACACCGAATTTTGGTTCTTGAGGTGTTACGGGCCCTCACGGATCAGAATTTGACACCTTTTCCCTTGTTTTAGTGTATCTGGAATTCTGCGCAGTTTCTGAGCTACTACCCAGAAAAACCCAGAATACACGGTGTGTACTTTTAGATACATGCCGTGTAGTTTTCAGGCCGTGTCACTGACCGTGTGAGTAGAACACAGTGTCGTAGGAGTAACTTCAGGAACACGCCGTGTACCATTGGTACACGCCGTGTGAGTTCGGAGCCGTGTACCTGGCCGTGTCACTAACAACACGGGCCGGGGAAGCTCGGTTAGAACACGCCGTGTCTGTAGGGAACATGCCGTGTAGTCCTGTCTAGGTGCCCGACCGTGTCACGAACAACACGGACCGGCATGACCTTATTTTCCACACACCGTGTTTGTTCAGAACACGCTGTGTGGTCTTGCTCAGGTACCCGGCTGTGTCACGAACAACACGGGATGATGTCGCCTTCACCTATGCACGCCGTGCTTGTTCAGAGCACGCCGTGTAAGGTCCAGCTGTGTAGACGGCCATGTACTCAACAACACGGACCGTCGAAGCCTTGTTTAGTGCACACCGTGTTTGTTCCGAACACACCATGTAGTATCGGGTTGAGTCAGACCGTGTGGGTTAGTCGTGTAAGGAGACTCGGGAAGGGGAATAGTTTTCAAGTACACACCGTGTGTGGGGGTCAACACGCCATGTAGTTTGTAGTGTACACGACTTGTAGGGCAGGAGTACACGCCCATGTCAGTGGTTTAAGAAGACACGCCGTGTAGTTTTATACACGCCGTGTAGTCGTGTTTTGCAATCTTATGTGTTTTTCTTCCCCTGTTCCCGTTTTGTACTCTTGAGTTCCTTGTCCTTGTTTTTCTGATCTAAGTTGTGCTTTGATCTTTCAAATCTATGCCTCCGAGACGTCCTCCGGTCGTACGTCTGTCGTCAGGCAGTGATCAGACGCCAGACAGGGCTGATTAGGGACTTCCTGTCGATCCCCCAGCCGAGCCAGCCTTGGCACCGGTTGTTGTACCAGTCGCAGGCGCTGATATGCAGTTCAGGGAAGGTTTCATGAGGATGATACAGGCCTTCCAGGGAGAACCGCCTCCTTCCTCGTCTATGGTAGACTTGATTCGGGGTTTCCAGCAGCAGCATCCTACCACGTTCTCAGGGGAGGGAGGACCTCAGGCTGCAGAGTCATGGCTGGAAGCCATGATGACTATATTCAAGCATCTGGAGACGCCTCCAGAGAGGTGGGTCAAGCTCGCCACCTACATGCTCCGAGACTCCACCAAGAGGTGGTGGGACATGATCTCACATGCGGGTCAGTAGCAGGCTATGACTTGGGAGGAGTTCCAGTGCGTGTTTTACAAATTCTTCTACCCGGAGACTCTGAGGGCCGATCGAGCCCGGGAGTTCATGAGCTTAGATCAAGGTACTCTGTCTGTCATGGAGTATTCCTATCGTTTCACTGAGCTGTAGCATTTTACACCCCTTTGGGATGGGAGTGGGGTGTTTTTGGCAAGGAAGTTTGAGGATGGACTCAGGCGGGAGATTCGCTCACAGGTGAACATCTTCCAGCTGACTTCCATTACTTCCATCGTCAACCAGGCACTGATTGCGGAGTGCAATATGAGAGACTCTGGAGCTGCAAACCGGGGCGGTTCTTCTTCCAGAGCTAGCTTTCCTTTAGATGACAGCAAGAAGCGCCATAGGGAGCCTACGCGCGGTGATTCGAGGAAGCGAGATGCATCATCAGGCAGCCAGGTGACATGCTACCAGTGTGGCCGGACATGGCACATGAGGCTGTAGTGCCAGAGAGACCCTATGGAGTGCCGATCTTGCAGCAAGTTGGGTCACCTTCAGCGTTTCTGCCAGGTTTTCTCACCAGCAGCAGGTGACCAGGGTTCTTCCATGACTCCTCGTTTAGGAGCATCCCCACCAGGCTCTCACCAGTCAGGGAACTGGAGTTCTTTCGGCCGTTCAGGCCGAGGTGGAGGTCGAGGCCGTGGCGGTCAGCCACCAGTCCCTCAGCACCAGCAGGGAGGTTCGGCTCAGAGCGGTCAGTCAGGGGCACAGAGCCACGGTGCAGACCAGTCTTTCGCCGTGGAGCAGACTTATCATGAGCAGGATCCCGGCCCTTCTACTGTTCGAGGTATGATTTTAGTAGCCTTAGTTTTATCTTCATCCCTTTTCGATACTAGTGCTACGCATAGCTTTATCTCTTTTGCTGTTGTGGAGATCCTTGGACTCTGCATCTTTTCTTCTGCTGACTCGTTGACACTAGACACACCTTTGGGAACGAGGACATCTAGTGTGTGCTAGTGTAGAGAGTGCCCTCTCGAGGTTGCAGGGTATCACTTCTTATGGGACCTCTATGTCCTAGAGATGACAAGCTATGATGTCATCCTTGACATGGATTGGTTGATTCCCTTCCAGAAATTTGTCGACTGTTATCACCACAAAGTCAGTTTCATTTCACCAGAGGGTGAATCCTTCCTTCATAGAGGCGAATGGGACATTCGGGTGAGTCGGGTGGGACTCGAGCACCTTGGGCTAGGGGGAGTGACAGACCAGATTGCTAGTCTTTATCTGGATGATCAGGGGACTCCACTGTAACACCCGAGATTTTATGAGTAATATTTTGTTTTTATATATATCATCAAAGGAATCTTTCACTACATACTAGCTTGGCTTACTTTACACGCAACCGCGACCTTCCTCGATAGCTTGCATCGTACGCAATACTGAGTTTCACTAAACAACGATATGCTATTAAAATATTATTAAAACTAGCCGTTATGAATAGTAATAACCACTTTTTGAAATTTTATAAATTTTATCTTTCAAAATGGACTTCATTTTTGGATTCGGAATACCGAAATTAGCCTAGGGTGAAATTTTGGTATTTTTCTGAAAACTTTCAATTTTTGATGAATAGTGAAACCACTAAGTGGTAGGTTAAAAACTGAATTTTGCATAAAACTTAATTTTACCGCTTCTGTGAATGGAATTTTGAAAATCCGATAGACACGGTTAATATCAAGGACTAAAATGTGGTTCAATGAGATGAAAATAATTTTTGGTGAATAGTAACTTTTTACTTTTTTTACCACGGTTAATAGTAAATAGGGTAACTAAGGGTAAATATGATATTACTATTACCCTAACACATGTCCTAATTCTATTGGATAAGTGTAATTCGACCAAAAACAACCTTATGAATATAATATGACCATTTAGGTCCACTTGGATTAGATTATGACATTTAATATTATTTTATTTAATGGATAGTTAAAATAGTTAAAATCAAAGTTTAATAAGTAAATCATTTTTAATATGGGGTTATACATAAGATAAATTCGACTATAAATATTCATTAGAAAGCTAAAAAGATTTCCTACATGATGGTATTTTATTTATAATTTTTAGACATTAAATAATTTAATTTATTTATGACAAAATGATGATGCAGTAATTATCTTATTAATGAAATATTGACATAATTGATGTTATAAACACCAAAATAAATGTAATTGGAGACTTTTTATGAATTCCACTAATTTTCTAGGTTACTATGATATATTAGTGTTGATTTAATAAACTTTTTTCGAACATATAATTCTGTTATGACTTTCACAAAAATCATATATCAAATAGTGTCAAAATTGACACAAAATAGTTTTTAAATCAAATATTATATTATTAATTGTTATTTTATTTTTAAAAATCTAAGGTTCGGCCAAATGACTTAGATAAGGATATATATATTAATAATAAACAATTTGGGGTTCGTTTGGCATGTTATAGTAAGTTTATTAACCATATAGTGTAAGAAAACAAAAAGACACGGTAAAAGTTAAATTATTTAACTTAGAGTTAAATCTAATTGATAAGGTTAAAATAATAACCTAAACTTGTCTAAATCATATTGGTTGATATGATTTCGACCCATCCCCACTTTAGCTTCGAAATAAGACCCTTTGGAACCATTATAAACCGATTTTGACTTTAATATAAAATAATATTTTGAGATATTCCTAAGGTGCCCCTCTCCTCCCTTATAAAAGGGCACCTCCTCCCCCTCCTCCTCACACCAATTTGAGCACTCAAGCTCGTCCAACCCCTGCCATTTTCTCCTCTCCACTTCCCTAGAATAATCCTAGAGGTCCTGGTCTTCTTCAAATACCAATCTTAGTTCCCTAAGTGGAGGATTCAAAGAAGCGTTCCAAAGAAGAGGTAATATCCATTACCGATCTTTTCAATTTCTTTTCTTCTTCAACATCTTCTTCTTTAGTTGTTTCATGATAAAGTAATAACATCAGTATTACTTACATACTGATATGTTATTATAAATACGAAACAACCCTAATTCACCTTCTATCCATCCTACGGAAAAATGAAATCACCGCGCGTGCGTACGTACGGAATACTGTCTCCACGCCGTGGTGTAATCTATTTTCCACCATCACCTTAAAAGGATGGGTATAATGGTGTAATGAGTAACTATTTATGATTATTATAAATTAATATTGATACTGAAATAATATACATATACTCCAATACAATTCCATGATCATAGGAACGATATCATCACTCGTGCGTACGTACGGAATACCGTCTCCACGATGTGATGCGACTCGTTCTACATGATCATCATTACATAGTAATTATATAAATGAATTGAATGAATAAATATGATATATGTTACACTAATACCATTCTGGATATAAGGTATCTATAACCTTAAAAGAAGAATAAGAATTTATTCGGCAAAACACGCATAAGAACAAAAGGCAATAAAGACCCGAGTAACAAGTAACAATGAAATATTACTAACAAGAAGCTAAGAATATGACCATATATGATATCATATCAATATGTATGATTCTAGAATAATTCAATAACATTATTTAAACCATTATACAGGAGCTTCGGACACGTACAAAGCAAATCGGACCTAAGGTAAGGGAAATATCACAATCTCATTTTTATCCGAGATTGTTTATTCGTAAGTATTTACTGGGGTGTATTTTATCATCCACATCCATGTTTCATCAATATGTAATATTATTTCCATCCACATACAATTTTTTAAATCCATTTTTACCCTTCGGTGAGTTTTTAGTAATATGTATGAAAGGAATCTTTTGTCGTTTTTCGTACGAGGTACTTTTTGACTTTTCCGACAAAAGTACGAAGAATGTTTTTTTTAACTTATACGGCATGAATGGATTTTTAAAACATTATTTCCAAGAATCTTCCTTTATAAGTTTTCAAGTTTATTTTTAATCAAATTCTTTATTTTATAATTGTATGACATGTTAAGAAAGGAAAAGTGTTTTTGAAGTAGAAAGGATATTTTCCTCAAGAATGAAGTTCAAGTATTTTATCGAAATTATTTTCCATCTAAGATAATAAAAGGGTTCTGTTTTTATCCCTATTATTACATGGATTTGATTATGTTGTGATGGAAATATTTTTATGAATTCCTTTATCTTATATGAATTGTTTTATGATGTCATGTTGTTTAAGAATCCCATTTTTATTACATGGGTTACGCTATGATGTATGGTTTATGATTATGTGGCACACATAAGAAAGGATTCATTATAAGATGGGTGGGACCTATATCTCCCTCCAATGCATTGGGTAAAGATTTTATATCTCATGAGATAGACATGGATGGAACGGTAGGTTATACCGGTTCAGTGAAACAGGACTGGAACGAGGGTGACTCGGTTCAGAAAGGGACTTTGTCCACTAAGATAGTCTTGGCAATGAGTCATGACTAACAAGAAATGATTTTCCATGATTATGTGTGCATGCCAAAAAGTTTCAAGTTTCATGTTATGATTATGGGGATCTCATTTTCACTTCTATGATTTGTTCCATGTTAAGATATTATGATCTCTTTTGCAGGTTATGATTTTCAAAAATATATGATATGATTTTTATTTCCTTTATTTGACCTTGCTGAGCATTTGAGCTCACCCTTTTATGTTTTCTTTTCCCCAGGTCAGGAAGATCGATATTAAGTAGAATATTCTAAAAGGGACCCTAGATTTGATGAAATAAATGGGAGACACTGTAGAAGATTTATGAACCAGTTGTTTATGTTTCCCAGTTTCTAAAGACACTATACCTATACGGTCCTTTGTGGTTTTTTCATATTTTGTAATAAGTGTACTTCAATTTTGAAGTATTAACAATGTATGTAAAGTATGGGTCGTTATAGTTGGTATCATAGGAAAGGTATAGTCAACCTTTGGAAACTAGGATGTGAAAGCCTTAGTAAGAACCCTAAGGATAAGTCTAAGCATAGAACACAATCTTAGTGTTTTAGAAATGGCCATGAATAACCTAGGATAAGACCTTAAGCGTGAAAATTTTATTCTTGAATTATGTGGTTTTCCTATTATAATTAGTGTTGCTCACACTATTCTTCTTGGTTTTAGTCAATGGCTGGAACCCGAAGGAACCGTGTTAATGCGGAATGCGATGGGCAATGCAATGATTGTCCCCCTGAGCAACCAAACGATATGGGAGATGGAATGAAAAATCTTGTAGCCATGCTCACACAACTTTCTCAAGCTATGAATCATGCAGGACTTCCAAACGAGCAAAGGAAGGAGCAACATTCTGTTGAATCCTTCATGAGGCAGCATCCACCTTCTTTTAGCAGGTCTACTGATCCATTAGTTGCTGAACAATGGATTAGTACTACTGAAAAGATATTTTCAGTTCTTCAATGTTCTGAACATGATAAAGTCATCCTAGCAGTGTATCGTTTGGAAGGATATGCTGATCAATGGTGGAATCTTATTAAGAATACGAGGCAAAGGGATGAAATTGAGTCCATGGAATGGGACGAGTTCAAGAACTTATTTTTCAATAAGTACTTCCCTCGTATTCTCCGAACAAAGATGGAGAAAGAGTTTCTTGAACTGAATCAAAGGGATGATGAATCTGTTGGTACCTATGAAGAAAATTTTACAAGACTTTCAAGGTACGCTTCTAGTATTATTATCCAACCTGAGAGTAAGATCGATCGATTCTTTAGTGGCTTAAAACCAAGTCTTCGAAGGGCGTTAGCCATAAGGGACTTCAATAGCTACGAGGAAATCGTTCGATGTGCTCTCAAAGTAGAGATGGAGATTGGAGTAACCCATCAGTCATATGGGTTTGATAAGAAGAGGAAAATGGAATTCAAAGGAAAATCTAAAGAGCACACTGAAAAGAAGATGAGCTTTCCCTTATTCTCAAAGTGTGGAAAGAAACATGGAGGGAGTTGTCTTAAAGGGACAAGTAAATGTTTCAAATGTGGAAAGGAAGGTCATCGGGCATTTGAATGTCGCGATAATGGGAAGAAGATGTCTAATGATGCAAACAAAGGAAGGGATACACAGAATGAACCTACTACACTTCAATGTTTCAAGTGCAAGGAGATGGGGCATTATGCCAATCAGTGACCAAATCCAAGGGTTGATGATGATGGTCGACGTCAACAAAATCTTAAGGCTAAAGACAAAGGAAAGTCACATGCAATTTCTATCAGCGATGTGGAATACGATAATGAAGTGGTGAAAGGTACACTTACCATCCACTCTAAAGTAGAAAATGTTTTATTTGATTCTGGATCCACCCACTCTTTTATTTCTGAAGAATTTTCTAAGGGTATCACCGTATTACCTCAACAATTAGATGTTGAGTTAGCTGTGACAACACCTAATGGCACATCAATCGCATCAAAATTTTATAATTCTTCTCTGATCGAAGTTTGTGGGAAAGTGCTTCCTGAAAATCTTGTGATCCTTCCTATAGTGGAATTTGATGTGATTCTTGGCATGGATTGGATTTCTTTATACGGAGCTCATATCAATTGCCAAAGAAGGGAAGTCACATTTCATATTCCAGATCAATCTATGATCGTCTATCAATGCAAGGATGAACATAACCTTCCAGTGGAAATTTCTTCCATTTTATAGGTATTGATTCCACTAAATGAAGGTTATTTATCTCAAATGGTTGGTGAGAAACTCGCGATTAAGAATATGCCCATCGTACGGGAGTTTGATGATGTCTTTCCGGAGGAATTACCAGGTCTTCCACCAAATCGTGAAGTTGAGTTTTCAATAGAACTCGTACCGGGTGCTTTGCCTATTTCAAAGACACCTTATAGAATGGCCCCAATTGAGTTGCAGGAATTGAAGAAGAAACTCCAAGAGAATCTTGATAAGGGATTCATACGCCCTAGTGCGTCACCTTGGGGAGCACCTGTTCTATTTATTAAGAAGAAAGATGGATCAATGAGACTCTGCATTGATTATCGAGAACTTAACAAGATCACTATCAAGAACAAATATCCTCTCCCACGCATTGATGACTTATTTGACCAACTACGCGGAGCTCAATACTTTTCCAAGATTGATCTTCGTTCAGGGTATCATCAATTAAGGGTCAAAAGGGAGGATATACCAAAGACGGCTTTCCGTACAAGGTATGGACACTATGAATTTATAGTGATGCCATTTGGTCTTACTAATGCCCCTGCTATCTTCATAGATCTAATGAATAGAGTCTTTAGAGACTATCTTGATCAATTTGTGGTAGTCTTTATAGACGATATTCTTGTCTATTCAAAGAGCAAGGAAGAGCATGAAGATCACTTGAGAATTATATTGAAGACCCTGAGAAAGGAGAAGCTTTATGCCAAATTTACCAAGTGTGAATTTTGGCTTCAAAAAGTTGCATTTTTGGGTCACATAATCTCAAAAGAGGGGATATCCGTGGATCCAGAAAAAACAGAGGTTATCGAAAGATGTTCGAGACCAACAACAGTAACTGAGATCCGAAGTTTTCTTGGTTTGGCTGGATATTATCGACGTTTTGTAAATGATTTTTCACGATTATCTAATCCACTCACCAAGTTGACTCGGAAAGGAGTTAAGTTTGTTTGGACAGAGGAATGTGAAGAGAATTTCAAGGAGTTGAAAAGAAGGTTATCCAGTGCACCTGTGCTCACACTACCTTGTAGTGGAGAAAGGTTTGTGATCTACAGTGATGCATCCAAGAAGGGATTGGGGTGTGTTCTTATGCAAAATGATATGGTGATAGCTTATGCCTCACGACAGTTGAAAATCCATGAGCAAAATTACCCAACACATGATTTGGAGTTGGCTGCGGTAATCTTTGCATTAAAGATTTGGAGGCATTACCTTTATGGTGAAAGGTGTGATATTTATACTGATCATAAAAGTTTAAAGTATATTTTCACACAAAAGGAGCTGAATATGCGTCAAAGAAGATGGTTAGAGCTGATTAAGGATTATGACTGCTCAATCCATTACCACCCTGGGAAAGCAAACAAGGTGGCAGATGCATTAAGTCGACAAGACCATGCTAGTTTATCCATGATGAGGATCACAAAGGATCCAATATTTATGGATTTACAAAGGATGGATCTTGGAATTATAATGGAAGGGGAAAAATATTATCTTTCTCAAATGAATGTTCAACCATCTATACATGTGAAGATTAAAGAGGCACAGAAAGAAGATGTCGAGTTACAAAAGAAGGTGAGAAATGTTCCTGAATTCAACCTTGATTGTGATGGGATAATAAAGTTCAGGAATCGGGTTTGTGTTCCTCCCATCCCCGAATTAAAGAAGGAGCTGCTGGATGAGGCTCATAGTTCATCATTCTCTATTCATCCTGGAAGCACGAAGATGTATAGGGACCTGAAAGAGTACTTCTGGTGGGATGGCATGAAAAGAGATGTTGCTGAATATGTCTCTCGATGCTTGGTTTGTCAACAAGTTAAAGCTGAGAGACAAAAGTCTAAGGGGTTGTTACAACCATTACCCATACCCGAATGGAAATGGGAAAACATCACTATGGACTTTTTCATAGGACTTCCTAAAACATCCAAAGGCAATAATGCTATTTGGGTCATAGTTGATCGTCTTACAAAGTCTGCACACTTCATTGCTATTAGAGAGGATTTCTATCTAGATCAGATTGCCAGGATATATGTAAAGGAAGTGGTAAGATTGCATGGAGTACCACTTTCTATTATATCTGATCGGGATCCGAGATTTACCTCGAAGTTCTGGCGAAGTCTTCAGCATACTCTGGATACAGAGTTGAGTTTCAGAACTGCTTATCATCCCCAGACAGACGGTCAGTCTGAGAGAACAATTCAAACCCTAGAAGATATGTTGAGAGCTTGCTCTATGGATTTCAAAGGAGGTTGGGATCAACACCTACCTTTGGTGGAATTTTCTTATAATAATAGCTTTCACTCCAGTATTCATATGGCTCCTTATGAAGCTCTCTATGGAAAGAAATGCAGGACTCCAACTTGCTGGGATGAAGTTGGGGAAAGAAAGCTATTAGGACCTGATCTCGTTGATGAAATGGCAGAAAAGGTCAGATCTATTCAACAACACATAAGAGCAGCTCAGAGTTGACAGAAAAGTTATGCCGACAACCGAAGAAAAGACCTAGAGTTTGAAGTGGGTGATAAAGTGTTCTTACGAATATCTCCCTGGAAGAGGGTTATGAGATTTGGAAAGAAGGGGAAGTTGAGCCCTAGATATATCGGTCCTTTCGAAATACTGGATCATGTTGGAAAGGTAGCTTACCGATTGGCGCTTCCACCGAATCTCTCTCAAGTTCACGATGTGTTCCATGTATCTCTCCTGAGAAAGTACATACCTGATCCTTCACATGTACTCAGCTCAGAAGTTGTACCGCTGGAGCAAGATCTTTCTTATGAAGAACAACCGATAGAGATTCTGGATCGTAGCGAAAAAGTCCTACGAAACAAGACCACTCGATTGGTGAAAGTTTTATGGAGGAACCACCAATTATAAGAAGCTACATGGGAGCTTGAGGATATGATGAGGGAGAAGTATCCTCATCTGTTTGTTACAAAGTGACGAATTTTGAGGGCGAAATTCTTTTTAAGGGGGGTAGAATGTAACACCCGAGATTTTTATGAGTAATATTTTGTTTTTATATATATCATCAAAGAAATCTTTCACTACATACTAGCTTGGCTTACTTTACACGCAACCGCGACCTTCCTCGATAGCTTGCATTGTACGCAATACTGAGTTTCACTAAACAACGATATGCTATTAAAATATTATTAAAACTAGCCGTTATGAATAGTAATAACCACTTTTTGAAATTTTATAAATTTTATCTTTCAAAATGGACTTCATTTTTGGATTCGGAATACCGAAATTAGCCTAGGGTGAAATTTTGGTATTTTTCTGAAAACTTTCAATTTTTGATGAATAGTGAAACCACTAAGTGGTAGGTTAAAAACTGAATTTTGCATAAAACTTAATTTTACCGCTTCTGTGAATGGAATTTTGAAAATCCGACAGACACGGTTAATATCAAGGACTAAAATGTGGTTCAATGAGATGAAAATAATTTTTGGTGAATAGTAACTTTTTACTTTTTTTACCACGGTTAATAGTAAATAGGGTAACTAAGGGTAAATATGATATTACTATTACCCTAACACATGTACTAATTCTATTGGATAAGTGTAATTCGACAAAAAACAACCTTATGAATATAATATGACCATTTAGGTCCACTTGGATTAGATTATGACATTTAATATTATTTTATTTAATGGATAGTTAAAATAGTTAAAATCAAAGTTTAATAAGTAAATCATTTTTAATATGGGGTTATACATAAGATAAATTCGACTATAAATATTCATTAGAAAGCTAAAAAGATTTCCTACATGATGGTATTTTATTTATAATTTTTAGACATTAAATAATTTAATTTATTTATGACAAAATGATGATGCAGTAATTATCTTATTAATGAAATATTGACATAATTGATGTTATAAACACCAAAATAAATGTAATTGGAGACTTTTTATGAATTCCACTAATTTTCTAGGTTACTATGATATATTAGTGTTGATTTAATAAACTTTTTTCGAACATATAATTCTGTTATGACTTTCAAAAAAATCATATATCAAATAGTGTCAAAATTGACACAAAATAGTTTTTAAATCAAATATTATATTATTAATTGTTATTTTATTCCTAAAAATCTAAGGTTCGGCCAAATGACTTAGATAAGGATATATATATTAATAATAAACAATTTGGGGTTCGTTTGGCATGTTATAGTAAGTGTATTAACCATATAGTGTAAGAAAACAAAAAGACACGGTAAAAGTTAAATTATTTAACTTAGAGTTAAATCTAATTGATAAGGTTAAAATAATAACCTAAACTTGTATAAATCCTATTGGTTGATAGGATTTCGACCCATCCCCACTTTAGCTTCGAAATAAGACCCTTTGGAACCATTATAAACCGATTTTGACTTTAATATAAAATAATATTTTGAGATATTCCTAAGGTGCCCCTCTCCTCCCTTATAAAAGGGCACCTCCTCCCCCTCCTCCTCACACCAATTTGAGCACTCAAGCTCGGCCAACCCCTGACATTTTCTCCTCTCCACTTCCCTAGAATAATCCTAGAGGTCCTGGTCTTCTTCAAAGACCAATCTTAGTTCCCTAAGTGGAGGATTCAAAGAAGCGTTCCAAAGAAGAGGTAATATCCATTACCGATCTTTTCAATTTCTTTCTTCTTCAACTTCTTCTTCTTTAGTTGTTTCATGATAAAGTAATAACATCAGTATTACTTACATACTGATATGTTATTATAAATATGAAACAACCCTAATTCACCTTCTATCCATCCTACGGAAAAATGAAATCACCGCGCGTGCGTATGTACGGAATACTGTCTCCACGCCGTGGTGTAATCTATTTTCCACCATCACCTTACAAGGATGGGTATAATGGTGTAATGAGTAACTATTTATGATTATTATAAATTAATATTGATACTGAAATAATATAAATATACTCCAATACAATTCCATGATCATAGGAACGATATCATCACTCGTGCGTACGTACGGAATACCGTCTCCACGATGTGATGCGACTCGTTCTACATGATCATCATTACATAGTAATTATATAAATGAATTGAATGAATAAATATGATATATGTTACACTAATACAATTCTGGATATAAGGTATCTATAACCTTAAAAGAAGAATAAGAATTTATTCGGCAAAACACGCATAAGAACAAAAGGCAATAAAGACCCGAGTAACAAGTAACAATGAAATATTACTAACAAGAAGCTAAGAATATGACCATTTATGATATCATATCAATATGTATGATTCTGGAATAAGTCAATAACATTATTTAAACCATTATACAGGAGCTTCGTACACGTACAAAGCAAATCAGACCTAAGGTAAGGGAAATATCACAATCTCATTTTTATCCGAGATTGTTTATTCGTAAGTATTTACTAGGGTGTATTTTATCATCCACATCCATGTTTCATCAATATGTAATATTATTTCCATCCACCTACAATTGATTAAATCCATTTTTACCCTTCGGTGAGTTTTTAGTAATATGTATGAAAGAAATCTTTTGTCGTTTTTCGTACGAGGTACTTTTTGACTTTTCTGACAAAAGTACGAAGAATGTTTTTTTTAACTTATACGGCATGAATGAATTTTTAAAACATTATTTCCAAGAATCTTCCTTTATAAGTTTTCAAGTTTATTTTTAATCAACTTCTTTATTTTATAATTGTATGACATGTTAAGAAAGGAAAAATGTTTTTGAAGTAGAAAGGATATTTTCCTCAAGAATGAAGTTCAAGTATTTTATCAAAATTATTTTCCATCTAAGATAATAAAAGGGTTATGTTTTTATCCCTATTATTACATGGATTTGATTATGTTGTGATGGAAATATTTTTATGAATTACTTTATCTTATATGAATTGTTTTATGATGTCATGTTGTTTAAGAATCCCATTTTTATTACATGGGTTACGCTATGATGTATGGTTTATGATTATGTGGCACACATAAGAAATGATTCATTATAAGATGGGTGGGACCTATATCTCCCTCCAATGCATTGGGTAAAGATTTTATATCTCATGAGATAGACATGACTGGAACGGTAGGTTATACCGGTTCAGTGAAACAGGACTGGAACGAGGGTGACTCGGTTCAGAAAGGGACTTTGTCCACTAAGATAGTCTTGGCAATGAGTCATGACTAACAAGAAATGATTTTCCATGATTATGTGTGCATGCCAAAAATTTTCAAGTTTCATGTTATGATTATGGGGATCTCATTTTCACTTCTATGATTTGTTCCATGTTAAGATATTATGATCTCTTTTGCAGGTTATGATTTTCAAAAATATATGATATGATTTTTATTTCCTTTATTTGACCTTGCTGAGCATTTGAGCTCACCCTTTTATGTTTTCTTTTCCCCAGGTCAGGAAGATGGATATTAAGTAGAATATTTTAAAAGGGACGCTAGATATGATGAAATAAATGGGAGACATTGTAGAAGATTTATGAACCAGTTGTTTATGTTTCCCAGTTTCTAAAGACACTATACCTATACGGTCCTTTGTGGTTTTGTCATATGTTGTAATAAGTGTACTTCAATTTTGAAGTATTAACAATGTGTTAATCCTACTCAAGAAGAGGAATCCAACTCATAAATCTTGAGTGATGAGGATGAAGTTCAAACAAATCATCCTAGGTTGAGGAAACAAGTGGAGGCTCAGAACATTATTGGACATCAACATCAGAGGGTTAAAACAAGAAGAACAATGAATGCTATAACACATACTTATATTTATTCGAAAGTTGAACCGAATGATGTAAATGAATCATTTGAGCATCCAGAATGGGTTCATGCTATGAATTAAATGCTTGATCAGATAGAGAAGAATGATACTTGGGAACTTGTACCCAAGCTGGACAACAAGAACATTATTGGCACGAAGTGGGTTTTCCAGAACAAGATGAATGAAGAAGGTAAAGTAATAATAAACAAAGAAATATTGGTTTTCAAGGGGTATTAACAAATTTAAGGTATTTATTTTGATGAAACCTTTTCTCTGGTGGCAAGATAAGAAAAAATTAGAATCTTTCTTGCTATTGCTGCACAACAAGGTTACAAAATCTTTCAAATGGATGTGAAATCTACATTCTTGAATAGTGACCTTGGTGAGGAAGTTTACATTGATCTACCTTGTGGATTTGATATTGGAAATGATGAAAGTTATGTTTTAGGGTGAAGAAGGCTTTTTATGGGCTAAAACAGGCTCCTAGGGAATAGTATTCTAAATTAGATACTTGCTTAAGGAAGATGAATTTTAAGAAAGGTAGAGTTGACAAAAATCTTTACATCAAGGAGTGTCAGGAGTTTTCACTGATTTTTATTGTTTAAGTTGATGACATTATCTTTGCTGGGAATGGTAAAATATCATGTGAAAGATTTTATGAGGAGATGAAGAAGTTATCTGAGATGTCCATGCTGGGAGAAATGGAATACTTTCTTGGGCTACAAATTTCACAAAAGAAGAAACACGTTTTTCTATATCAAGAAAAGTATGCTAAGGAACTTCTGAAGAATTTTGGCTTGGAAAATTCAAACTAGTTTCCACACCTATTTCAGTGGGAATCAAGTTTTCTGCTACTCAAGCTGAAACTCAAATAATGTGGATGAAGACTCAGTTGGAAGATCTACTTGTAGAAGTAAATCTACTATTTCTCTTGGGTTGTGATAACCAGAGTGAAATAAATCTTACAAGAAATATGGTACAACATTATCATTCAAAAAAAAATTGATATAAAGTACCACTTTATCAAAGAGAAGGTGGAGAAGAATTAATTGAGGCTGGAGTACATTCCTATATCTGAACAAGTTGCCGATATATTCACAAAACTTTTACCAAAATAACCATTTGAAAAATTGAGGTTGAACATGGGTGTCCAAACTCCTTCTCATCAAGGTTAGGGTATGTGTTTCTATCCCCACTCTCATATTACCTTTGGATAACATTATCAAGGGGGAGAATTGTTTCATAAATCTACCCTTATGGAAGCATGCATAACGAGGGAGTTGTGGGTAAGCTGTGAGTCCAACATCTATGTGTGTGTGATCTATTCTACTGTTTGTTGGAGTGGTTGTAGGAAACAATGTTGTTGTATTCCAGGAAAGATGAATAAGTGAAGAATGATGAAGTAGAAGCTTGAATGATGTTCTAAAGAAGGCTGAAGAGATATGATCATTGAATTTCATAGTCACTGCTTTTGGACAACATGGTTTTGGCTATCAATAATTATTTTTTCCTATAATGAGTTAGCTCACGTAGGCTTAGAATTGTTGATAAGTTATCCATTTCATGAAGTTACAAAGTTCAGTGATTTATGAATCTTGTTTGAAAACAAAATCCAAAGGGGGATATTGTTGGGACCAAGTTGGATAGATAAGGAAGTAAGAAGAGTTTGCTATTACATAGTGTTTGTTTTTGTTGTCAAAGAAGATAAATCAATTCAATTTGTAAAGGACTTGTAAACCAAATGATGCTTTTATGATTTGTATTTCACAAATATCATAAGTTAGGAGAACTTTTGATGCAAGCCTTATGAAGGAAAATGGGAGAAATGATGATTCCAGTCATATACAGTTTTGATTGGAAGGAACGCTGCTGCTGGAAGAAATGGAAGTTTTAGTACTTCCCATTGAAATTATGACGATTCTAAATCTGTTCTATCAAAGGACATATATCACGATAGTGGTTTTTGTGATGAAAGATGAATAATAATTATGGAATGCAGTGAATATAATCATGATAAAGGAATGGATGATCTGGAGGTAGCATAAAAGAACGTTTTAAGGTGGCGTCGTTTCCCAGTGTTTGCCAAATTTTAAAGCCTGAAAATCGGGAGATGAAGAATTGTGTTTTTGGAAAAGGATGTTGTGCACAAGTTTGAATATGTCTTGGTATATTGCGCGCAAGTGGAGGTCCATGATCTGAACATCAAAATCTGGAAAAGGAGAGGCCTATGAGGAAGATTGGGGTTTTGCGTGCAAGATTGGTTTTTGCGCGCAAGATTGAAGGTAGTTTGAAATCTTGCACGCAAGGCATGATTTGAGGTCCAAACTTTGAAAAATGGAAAATGAAGGAAGCGTATGAAAGATTCAAAAAGTGCGTGAAATATGAGGTCGACGCGAAATAAACTTACACACCAAAGGTGACGTCAATTGGTGTTTTGCGCGACGTGGCAGGATCTTTCACGACGTTTCGAATGTTGTGTGTAAGCCATGATTCGGGGTCCAAACATCGAAAAATATCAAAGGAAGAAAGTGCATGAAATATTCAAGAAGTGCATGAAATAAGAGGTTGGCATGAAAGAGACTTACGCACCAAAGGTGACGTCAAATGGGGTTTTGCGCGACCTGTCAGGATCTTGCTTGACGTATCAGGTTTTTTGCTTGTAGGGGTCAATGAAGTCTATAAATAAGAGGTGAACCCCTCAAACTTGTGTGGATAAACACATAGAGAAATCATGAGCTCTGAGGCATAGAAAAATATAAATAAAAGGAGAGTTCACGAAAGAAATAGAGTTGCGCTCAAGACGGAGAAGTTGCGCGCAAGAAGAGAGTTGCACGCAAGATTGATGTTGCGTGCAAGAGGTTTTTCATGAAAAAAGTCAAATCTTGAGAACCTGGCATAGAAGTTTCATGAAAGACACCTAAAAGAGTGTGTGAAAGATTTTGGATCTTCGAAAGTATTCGGTTGTGCGTAAGACAGTTCTTACTAGTTTCTTGGTAAGAAAGTGAAGATTTGTACTTCAAAGAACACACCGATTCAATTGTAAAGAAGCACTGAAATACTGTAATTTCCTATTTGTGATAAGAGGGTGAACACACACTTGTGGATTGTTTTCCAAGTGCTACACGAGTGTAAGGTTATATCCTAATTGTTGTATTCCACATCAAAAGATTTTTTTTCGAGTGGATTGTGTGGTACTGGATTATTTCCGTACCATACCAAGGATGTAGCTACTCTTGTTGAGTAGTGAACCTTGTAAATCTTTTGTTCCTATGGTTGTGTGTGTTCAGCAGGGGAGAAACTCTTTTACAGGAGGTGAAGGTTGTTTTAAAAAGAATGAAACTTAAAAAGAAAAGATATCACTGATTCACCCCTCCCCCTCTCAGTGATACTTAGAGTCTGATTGGGAACATCAGCTTCCTGCTGTGCTGGAGTTCCCAACATGGGGCCAAATCTTGAGATAAAGTGGGTCAGGTGCTGTGGCGGGTCCTCTATCCCGTTGAAGGGGGAAAAGGTGGGATTTTTGAAACTCGGGGGTGCTAGCATATCATCCACCCATGCCAGGTATGGCTTGCCATCAGGTGGGATTGCCACCTATCGAGTCTCTAAGGCTTTGAGGCAGGTGATGAGTGCCTCCATTGGATCATCCGGGAGAGGATTCCTATCTTGAAAAGGATCCTTGACCACCAGTGCATTGGTGGGTTCTTCAAAACGATAAACGGGCCCAGCGGCTCCTGGAGTGGCTGGTGGTACGACCTGTGGAGCAGTTGTGGGAATCCGGGATGGGTCTTGAGGATTGTCATGCCGTTCAGGAGGATTTGATGAAATATACCACACCCTCTTGCCGTAAGTCCCAGCCTTAACCCTTTCTGTGTGGGTAGGATAGTCAGGGTCACCTGCGGGTAGTTCGCCAAGGGGATGTTGTGCGTGCCCCTGCTGCCCTGGCTGAGGATCACCATAGTCTGGCCGTTGCTCTGCAGCGCATTCAACAAGGAGGTCATCCACCACCTTCTTTTGTTTGGCGAGTTGCTGATGAAAAACAGCTTTTTCAGGGCCGTCTTTCACCTTCTGCACCGAGCTATATGGTTTAGAGGGTTTGATGGTTCCGAGGAGTTCCTTTCCCTTGTTGGGATTCCGGCTAAGGACTAGTGCCTTAGTGGGCACGGGAAGACCCAGTAGATTTCTCTATTGGTGTGTGACCCTTCCCAACAGATCTAATAGCTACGACACTCCCTCAGGTGGTAAGTCCCCATCAAGGAGCTCCATCTCATTCTCTCCCTTTGATAGGTCAGCCATGTTAACCACAACCCTACTTATAGGCATATCCTCTATGTTTCCTGGAAAATAAGGCTGCCGCTGGATGGGACTGAAATGGAGGGCCGTGTACTGCACCCAGCCACAGATTTGAACATGGGGAGAAGCCTCCTTTATTATCCTGCAGAGCACTTTAAAGATCTGGACACATCGCTATTGGAGGGTCTTATGGCGGCCTGGTGACTCAGGGCACTGGGCCATGAGGAGTGTGGCCAAATCGACCAAACAAAAATGTTGGTTGATATCTTCAAATTGTGCCCGACTCTTGGGGTAGGTCACTCGTTGATGCCGAAGGTGGAAATAAGTTGCCCAGAGGGTCTGGTGAATGTATCCAACCTCCTCCTAGGTGAGCACTTCTGGTGCCTTAAAATTTGGTGTTGCAATTGGCCATAACTTCTCGGGGAAATGGTCTGCTATGAGGATATACCACAAACTCGTTGTTCCAGATTTAGGTTCTAAACCTTCATTGCCCCACTCATCTACTGGAGGTGGCTAGGGAACCAGTAGTGGTACTGATACAGACTGTTGTGATGGTAGGCCGATCAGTGGAGAATACGGCAAGCGAGCTGACAATCCATCACATCTTGGGCTATCCTCTAAAGAGTGTAGTGACTTGGTCACCACATCATGGTAATATGGGATGACGACCACACTTTTTGGCATAGGGACTATACTGGTGGCGATGGGTTACGCTACTACTCGTCCACCATTTATCCCTAGAATAGCTCTTTGTGATCTCTAGTCGAGGTAGAGAGTGCTTCTAGTGATTATGGTTGATTCTCGCTCAAATTTACCCAAAAGAAGAAGGTAGGACGGTCCTTGTAGTTTAGATTAGGTTGTCGAATCCACTGAGACCTAAGAAGATACCTAAGACACACAACCTATGAGGTGGATTTTTGGCTATGAAGTGGCCAACTTGGTTTTGATTTTGGATGGTTTTAAAGAACACTAATAAACCTAAGTGAATTCAATTAAATGAAAATGGGTTTATCTTAAGATTATTCTAGGGGTGTATTGAATGAATTTTACTTCTTCAGACAATTTTTGGTTTAATTAATTCTTGATGAATCCATTCTTCAAAATAACACTACCTTCATCATTTTCTAGTTTGATGCAACTAAAATCAATTACTAATCCCCTACACACTTAGAGAACCAAATTCATGATGTCTCCAAGGTATATGGCCATTTTAGTAATTGGATTTAGCTTCCTCAAACACAGTTAAGATGAAGAGTGGAAATAACTGAAGAATGGAAGTCTTAAATTATGAGTTGGATTCCTCTTCTTGAGTCATCAATTAGTGACTCTATAACCTACAATTTTCTTTAATATCATAGTGGTATGTGAAAGAACCTATACCACTCTTAGAAATTAGTTATAGTAAGGGAATGTTTGTCATACAATATTGATTATAGTGATTTTTTGGTATTATTTTCCATTTTTATACAAAATGATAATTTAGTATATTTGTATTTTTATCTTGATAACTAATTTAGACATTATAAATTTATTAATATTAAATTTCTCCAACTATTTTATTCAAATCATAGTATCCCTCAATTACGAGATTTTGTGTACTCATCTGATTAAATATTCTAGTGGGAAAGGATCTTTAAACCTATCTTTATAAACTAATATATAGCATCACCACTACTATGAGAGTCTAAAGTGTTATTTTCTATTTTTTATATAAAATGAAACTTTAGAAGATTAGTAATTTTAACTTGATTACCAATTTAAACATTTGTTGGCGCCAAAATTTGGGACGAACAAGAACAAAAAGAAATCATTAGGGGCTGACTCACGAAGCCTATTCGCAGAGCCCCTGGGGCCTCGCACCAGTGCAAAGCTCCTCCTTCGTGAATCCACCACGAAGAAATGGGGAGGGATGCTCCATGAACCGATTTGACGTTCACGAACCTACCACAGAGCAAGGAGGTGGGATGCTCCGTGAAACGATTTGACGCTCGCAAACCCACCACAGATCCAGGAGGTGGGATGCTCCGCGAACCCCTTTGATGTTCACAAACCCTCCACGGAGCAAGCTATGTCTTTATGCTGAGAGTGCTCTCCTTCGTGGATCCTCTTGCCTATAAATATCAGTCTCCCCTCGAGCCCGAAGGATGGATCCTCCAACCTTTCGTCTTCTGAGCTCCCACATCGTGAAGTAATTTCTACTCTGTTAACCATGAGATTTTCATGGTACTTTTACATCGCGAAGTGCCTTCCCCTTTGCATGAATTCCGCCCCTCTTCAAAGAGGGATGCCCTTTGCGGATCCCACAGGCCTCCGCAAAGGAAGGAGATCCCCAAAGGGACTTAGGTCTTCGTGGAGCACTTGGGCTTCATGAATTACCCTTCATGTACATGTGACCCACATTCTAAGGCAGGGTCACTGTGCTACGCGAGGCACATTTCTTTGCAATATTATGCTTCGCAAGGCACCCTTAATTCACGAGGAATTGCTCTGTGAATGTCTTTCCACTTCGTGAAGCACCTTCCATATGCACCTATGCCCTATTCCTAGGCTAGGCCGCTTCACTTCTCAAATCACACCCCTTCACGAAGCCCCTCCACTTCATGGATCACCAGAGCTCCACAAGGATTCTACCTATGACCCCATTTTCTCTACAACTCCTTTTTCTCATGCATCCCTTTAGGCTTGCACGAAACAATTTCAAGGTCCCTTGGGTGGTACTTCTCGTTGCATTGTTTTGTCTCATACTTCTTTGCATAGGCACACTAACATCTATTTCTTATTCGCATAGCCACACTAATGTGGACCCCTCAATGGATCACTCCATAACACCCCCTCACCACAGAATTGTTGATGTCTTCCCTTCCCCAAGGGGAAGAAGGTATCAGTTATGTAAGTCCTAAGGGGTGTGGAGTGAACCCACCTCATCCGAGATGTAGGATGTTAAACTTTCAAGCGCCATCATCCTCAGCACATGACGTTAAACTGTGACCTTGCCCCATACGTTGTACAAGGGGTTCCCCCACCTTGGACATTCTTCATACCCACTAGTCTCCACAGTAGTGAAATCATTCCTCACATGGAATGAGATCCTCTTTATTGGAGCAGTGTTTGTCTATGGGGACAGGGAAACCACCTTGGTGTAAGCCCCTAGCTTTTCTTGTAGGAGGTATCATCCTTTCTCCTCCTCTCTTCCTCTGTGCCAAGGGCCAAAGAGGGGAAGATGGGAACCGGATCCCTCCTTTATTACTCGGTGCCAAATCCCTCTCCCTCTGGGATTTGTCACCACATGGGCCTCCACCCTAGAGTAAGTCCCAATATCCATCTCCCTAGGATTTTAACCATGCATAAGCCCTTGTTTTCTCTTTGGGATGCTAACCATGTATAAGCCCCACTTCACTCCCCATGGATGCACCTTTCAAGACGTGATCGCCAGGTCTTTACTGCCTCTTGTTTCTCACACCGAGCATGACTCACGCGGGATTAGAGTAAGCATCAACCATGACATCCTCTCTTGGAATCCTATAGTGTAATCCCCACACTCCATCACGAACTATGTGGACTTTTATCCTTTCCAAGGAAGGGTACGTAGGAAGCCTTCTTGAGGTTCAATACCAACAACTATTAGTCTTGACTATCTTCACATCGGTTCCCACTCCTCACGAACTACGTGGACCTGATCCTTGCCAATGCAAGGTGCATAGGAAGCCTCCCTGATATTTAATCCAAACAACCATTGGTCTCGACCATCTTCATGTCGGTTCACCAAACACCATTCTGAACTACATGGACTTTGATCCTTGCCAAAGCAAGGTACGTATAAAGCCTCCCTGAGGTTCAATCCCACCATTTTCTCCTGAACTATGTGGTCTTTGATCCTTGCCAAGGAAATGTATATAGGAAGCCTCCCTGAGGTTCAAGCCCACCATCCATTAGTTCTGACCTCCTTCATGTCGATTCCCACTCCATTCTGAACTACATGGACTTTGATCCTTACCAAGGCAAGGTACGTAGGAAGCCTCCCTAAGGTTCAAGCCCAACAACCACTGGTTCTGACCCCCTTCACGTCAGACCACCATCGTCATGCATGATGTTAAACTGCATTCCCCCTTTTCCTCCTGCATGACATTAAACTGCATACACCATCCCGAACTAAGTGGTCTTTGATCCTTGTCTCCTAGATAGGGTACGTAGGAAGCCTCTATGAGGTTCAGCCCCATCTAGCTGTAATCCATTGTGACCCCATCCAACGATAAGCCGTTGTGACCCCATCTAGTGGTAAGCTGTTGTGACCCCATAAAGCGGTAATTCGTTGTGCCCCCATCTAGAGATAAGTCGTTGTCAACCCCAATCGACGGTAAGTCATCTTCATATGAACTACCTGAACTTTGATTCCCTGCCACGGGGATATGTAGGAAGCCTCCCTGAGGTTCAATCCCATTGCTCATGTCTCATCCTGATCTCTCCCTCGAGCCCATGTGTTTCGGGAAGGTCATGCCTTAACCTGGAGGTTCCACTTCCTCCAGGTCCTATCCATGCATCCATTCTCACGGTTCGCCTCCTCAGGTGTCCCATCGTCCCACCAAACTACGCGGACTTTGATTCCCTGCCATAGGGGTACGTAGGAAGTCTCTTCAAGGATCAATCTCAACATCACCATCATCCTCACGTCGGTTCCATCCCACTATCTCTCTACTTAATTCAACTCTCCATCATCCATCCTGATTCTTACCCGGGTCACCACATCCTGGTGAGATCATTCCAGTTCATCTCCTAGCATCAGTGTTCCCTTCAAGGGTTGTACCTATCTGATCCACTCCCATTAGTGTTCTGATTAGTCTGATCCATCTCTGCTAGATGTTAAACTCATGGAATACGCTGTGTTAAACATTTGAATCTGAATAAAAACTCATATACATGCCTATTTCATATAATTCGTCGCATTCAATGTGGGATGCCTCGGGCTTCCACGCCCTCAAGAAACCCTATAATAAGGGGAAGGAACCCAGACGCGCTAGTGTTCCAGCGTCCAGATGTGCTAGTGATGTCCAATGTGACTACTCCCCCAACATAAGGTTGTTAACCTGACCGGACCCCTTGGAATGTCCTGACATAAGCAGTGTAATTAACAGGCATCCATGAAGACATGGCACTGGGAAGAGTTTCATGAACAACGTCTTAGTCTATAAGGGAGACCCGAATTAGGTGAAGAGTTCTGAGGAGGAATCCTCAGAAGGAAGAACCGACATCTCGTCATCCTGTTTTGATCGAAGAGAAAACATCCCTGAATAAGCGATGGATGTCGCCCTCCTTTGGAAAACGAGAATACAGGACAACAGTTGCGCGTCCTCCACAGACGGATGTACGCACCCCAACAAAAGTGTCAGAAACATAAATGGTGAACCCGACATGACGTTCTTCTCCTCAATGTGGATATTAGTAGCATTCCAGATATTAGTGGATTAGTATGTCACTGGATCCAATTATCTGGTGTCGGGTCCCACCAAGAAAATAGCGGGCCTAGCGTGAAACTCACCAGAAGTTGGGGCAGTCAAAATGTTGGACATCCCAATCTGTGACGTTGTCAATGTGGATCCTTCTTACTAGTCATGGGAGATATAATGGTGATGGGGCACTGGACATCGATTTCTTTGTTTCAGTACTAATGGTTTAATCTCCCTGCTTCAAGAAACCAAGATGTTGCACCAGGAATCTGATCACCACCCACCCACCAACACAGGGGCAGGGGAAATGCCAATGCGTCAATCCCGCATGGTTCAATTGTTTCTGTAACATCTTCCACACCCACAGCTGCTGAGTTCCCATGCCTCATATCCCCTTCTGAATTCGTACAATGAAGGGTGATAAGAAACTTCGTATGCCAATACGAGGAGGAGGAGATTATCCCAACTCGGGATATGGCCTACCAGGATTTAGAGGTGTCTATGCCTCTTCTCCACTGGCTCCCCCAAGGGCCACATAAGGGGATACTGCTCCCCACCCCAATGTACAATCATTTCGGGAGCCTCTCCCCGGAACATCTTGACGACTCCCTCCCCTACGCCGACGAGGCAGGGGATGTCTAGGCCAGCCCGGCCAGGATCCCATTACAAGGTTCCCCAAGGAGGTCCCCCACTAGGACACACTAGCGCCACTACTAAGTCCCACAGTCTAAAGAGTAGGTAATCTATGTACCTACACCACCGTCCCTAGTCTGGCTGACCTGACGCCAGCATCGGGCGCAGGCCAAGGAGGACGCTCGCCAAGGGGCGTCGGCGTCAGCAGCTACTATGGCCTATGACACCATCGACGTATATCATCAGCCTCTTTTGCACATTGAGCAGGGGTGCTTTTATACCTGGCCCATATCGAGGCCCCAACTTCCCCACGGGAAGGCTGGGTCGACTCTCTCGGCCGCCGATGTAGGGAGAACCCGCTGCGGACCGACCCACAGCAACGACACCCAATATAGAGGTCCTCCCCATACTGTCACCATGGAGAACGCGGGTCCTCCCCGCTTCCAAACTCGGCATGGAGGTCTTCCCCATGCTACCCTCAATCTAAATGAGGTTCCTCTCCATGGAAGTGACACTCAGTACAGAAGCCTCTCTCGCGCTCATTACGTTGGGTATGGGGTCATTCCTCCTACCACGAACCGCCAATATGGAGATGATATGCATCCGATCAATCTACAGTATGGGGGGCTTCCCCATGTCCTTGCAGTAGCTGGTGAAGGTCCTCCTCGCCTCAGCATTCAGAGGAGTGAAGGTCAGCTTTGCTTCACTAGCACCCAGCACGGAGGTCCTACCCGTGTTCGGCTTGGCCAGTACGAGGACCCTCCTCGTGCTGACGCTGCCAGGGGAGGCAAGCATGGAGGTCCTACCCATGCTTCTATCAACTCCATTAGAGATCCTACCTGCTCCAACATTTCCCATGTAGGTCCCCTCCACACATCAGCCGGCGTACACGAGGTCCTCCCCATGTTCCCTTTGATATCTATCCAGGTGATCCTCATACCCCAGGTCACTCAGGTGGAAGTCCACCCTTCGCTATCACTAGTATGGCTGAAGGACCTCCTCATGCCAGAAATCTACCATGTCCCGAAGAACCATCCTGGGGTAGGAGGGTGGGTCATCGCCTCCATAAAAAGAATACCAAGAAGATTCAGACTGAGATCAAACCAGTTTTTTTCTCAGATTCAGAGGCAGAATACGACTCAATGATGGAACCCTCACCTAGATCCTCCTTGTCGAGGTTCGAGGCAGGAACAAGGCACATTATCCTCATACTTCCAAAATGTGAGGTCCATCGGATTCCCACCTCCCTCTACAGGTATATCCAGGAGGATGAAAATTTGGCAACCCCACAGGTTCCAACCGTGCAATCGCCACCATTGATTATCCAATAAAAACACATATTTTAATTAAATTTTAATGGTATTAATTGTTCATTTTTGATCTTATGGGCCTGATTTAGTGGATTTTGATTTTGAACATCCATTCTCATCATTTGTGCACTTCATGCCTAATGTAAACCAATTTAGGCCCAATGAGTCATCGGATTATAAGGATTGTAATTATCCATATTTTAATTTGATATTTTTTTAAATGTATCTTCACTTAAATTTAAACATTTTTCATTCAGGGGTCAATGGATGATTCATAAAGGATAAGGGAGATATTTGGCGATGAAAAGAAACAATTCTGGAGAAGGAAGATTGGACAAAATCCCACTGATGAGAATGTGGGGCCCATAATAAAGGCCCACTGAATCCAAAATTTAGTAGGATACTATAATAAATATAGGGTAACAAATAATTATTCAGTATCTAGTGCTAATTATTTCTCCATTATGGTTATTTAAGCATCCCAAGTTAGAGATAAAATTCTGGGCCATATTCTGCGGCCTAGAAAAACATCCCACTAATATGATCATATCTCGAAATCCACAACTCCAAATGGGCCCAAATTTTACATAAGTTTAGAAGACATCCGAGGATCCATTTTATTTATCTATGGACCACTCTTATTCTGTCATCTAGAAGGTCTTCCAAGCTCTTCTGTTCGGTGAAGGAAAGCTGGATGCCACCTCGGTTCAAAGGTGGAAAAATCAACTCTCCCTTACTTTCCACCCACCTATGGCCTACCACAATTAATTGAAGAGACTTGGACTGTTGGAGGCTTGACCCAAGGGCTCAAAAATTCCTATTTAAGGCATTGGTGTTGGAGGATTTAAGGATCTTGGGTGTTTGGTTTAATTGTAATGTTATGCTGCCACTTTGTGTTTGTAATCGCATTTCAATTTCCATGTAAGTTTCCTTTTTGTACTTATTTGTTCTTAATCAACATATTTCTCTTCTATTCTTCCCATTTATTTCATTAAAACTTTATAATCACAAAGTACAGTGATATCTCTTTGTTGTTCTGAATTATTTCACACATAGGTGTGAATTTCATTCACACACACGGAGGAGTGCTCGTTATTTCCGCGGTTTTAATTTCTTCAATCTAATTCTTGTAAGCCATCTTCCGCCCACCATTGAGAGTATACCATAAATGGAGGGCTAACCCTTTAATGGGTTGATCTTATTAAGATGAAAAGTCTGTATTGAATGTTATTTTATGAACGAATTTTTGTTAATTGGTTAACTAATTTAAGACATCCATTCTTTAGTTATTTCCACTCTTCATCTTTACTGTGTTTGAGGAAGCTAAATCCAATTACTAAAATGACCATATACCTTGGAGACATCATGAATTTGGCTCTATAAGTGTGTAGGTGATTAGTAATTGAGTTTAGTTGCATCAAACCATAAAATGATGAAGGTAGTGTTATTTTGAAGAATGGATTCATCAAGAATTAATTAAACCAAAAATTGTCTAAAGAAGTAAAATTCATTCAATCCACCCCTAGCATAATCTTAAGATCAACCCATTTTCATTTAATTGAATTCACTTAGGTTTATTATTGTTCTTTAAAACCATCCAAAATCAAAACCAAGTTGGCCACTTCATAGACAAAAATTCACCTCATAGGTTGTGTGTCTTAGGTATCTTCTTAGGTCTCAGTGGATTCGACAACCCAATCTAAACTACAAGGACCGTCCAACCTTATTATTTTGGGTAAATTTGAGCGAAAATAAAATTTTGGCAACATTTTCGGGGACCCAAGTAATTCATCTAAACACCCATTCTATTGTCCCCCATTTCTTCTTTTCTCATCCACATTCTCTTATCTTGTCCCTTTCTCATTTTTTTTCTTTTGGTGCATGTCCGCCTACACTCGCGATCAATCAAACCATCTAGTTAGGGTGGATAGTCCTGGGGTTGGGGAGTCTAGTACACCAAGGGAACTCTTTCCATTAGATCATAATCTTCCTAACACCCCCGAGTCAAAAATTGATCCCATTTCAATGGAAGTTCTTCAAATAAACCAACTCATAAACCCAGGTGGGAACCAAAATGGGAACCCAAATGAGGTAGCACCAAACTTGGGGAATGCAATTGATCAAACCATGAATGACTACCTCACACCTTCCTGGACCAATGCCCCCTCATGAATTAGACATAACTCTCTAGGATATTCCAACTACATCTTTAAACCCCATTTCCTAAACCATCTTCCCACATTCCATGGAATGGAGTCCGAGATTCCCTAACTTCACATTAATAAGTTCAATGACATTGTAGAAACCATGTGTCCCCCACATCAACTAGAATCAGCTAAGATGAGTCTATTTCATTTTTCTTTAAAGGATCGAGCTAAAAATTGGCTAAACAATTTGAGACCATCATCCATAAACTCTTGGGACCAACTACAAATAGAATTCTACAAGAAATACTTTCCCCATCACAAAACAATTTCACTTAAAAAGAGCATCCAAAACTTTTTTGAAAAATATGGAGAGTCATTCTATGAAACATGGGAGAGGTTAAAAGACACCCTAAACATGGTTCCACGCCATGGTTTTTCTATTCCTGAACAAGTGAGAATTTTCTATGAAGGGTTGGGTCTGGGGAACAAACAATTCATTGACATGATGTGTAATGGAACCTTTAAAAACAAAGCCCCAAATGATGCTTACGAGTATCTAGAAAGCCTTTCTGAACAAAACCAAACATGGGGAACTTCACCTTATTCTGAAAAGCCACAAAGAAATACTGGAATTCATACACTTAGAGAAGAGGAAATCCTTAGGGCTAAACTCGCAGCACTATCTAGGAAGGTTGAAGAGATAGACCTTAGAAAAGTCCATGAAATCCAAACTGTTGACCCTGTTTGCACAATTTGTGACAAACATGACCATAAGATAGAAAACTGCCCAACCATTCCATCCATCAAAGATGTTCTTTTAGGAGGACCCCCAGCGGAAGTAAATGCTTTGAAATTTCAAAAGCCTCAATACCAAAACAACTTCAACCCAAGGTATAATGACCACTCAGGCTTCCGCTGGAAAGATAACCAACAACCTAGCCAACCACAGGGACAAAATCCTTACCCCCATCAGAACTACCAAACCCATAACCAGTTCCAAACCCAACCTATCCAATACCAACAACCACCGGTCCATTTTCAACAAACCATCCCACCTCCAAAATATCCCCATGGGATAAACCAATATTCTCAAGCACCAACCCAAACTATTCCACAAAGCCTACTAGAAAAACTGTGCAAACAAATGGAGAGGATAAACTCATAAGTATCTTCCCTAAAACAAGAACTTCAAACAATAAAAACTGGAAAGGCACCCATGCCTACTCAGGCAGTGCCATCCTCAACTTCAAGGGGAGAGTCAATTTGTGCTCAAACAACTCATGAACAACTAAAGGTTGTAACTGTTTTAAGAAATGGGAAATCAATTGAGAAACTTGAACAACTAATTTAAAACCCATCTAAAGATTCAAACTTGGATGAAAATTCAAATGAACCAAATGATCAAACTAAAAAACATGATAACATTGTCAAAGAAACAACTCTTCAACAAAAAACCCCACAACCTGCACCATTTCCTCAACGCATGAGGGGGGAACCCAAGCCTGAACTGAGTGAAACATTGAGGGAAAACTTCTCACAAGTCAATTTGAACATTCCCCTTCTCGATGCAATCTAAACCATACCTGCCTACTCAAAGTACCTTAAGGACTTGTGCACTTTTAAAAGAAAATTTTCACATAAAAACCAAGTCCTTTTGGATGCTAATGTGAGTACCACCATTCAAGGGACCATTCCTCCTAAGTTGAAAGACTCGGGTTGCCCTTACATCAATGTTGAACTAGGAGAGAGCAAAGTTGTCAGGGCCTTGTGTGACCTAGGTGCTAGTGTCAATCTCATCCCATATGTTGTGTACTGCAAGTTAGGCCTAGAAGAGCTCCAACCCACATCTGTCACACTTCAACTTGCTGATCGTAGCATTAGGGTTCCAAAGGGGATTTTAAAGGATGTTCTGGTAAAGGTTGAAAACTTCATCTACCTTGTTGATTTCATTGTCCTTGACAACCATCCAAACTTAGGAAATAAGGAACAAACCCCAATCATCCTTGGTCGTCCTTTCCTTATAAAAATCAACTCTGTTATCTGAGTCTGAAATGGGAACATGACCATAACCTTTGGAAACATGAGTCTAGACTTGAACATCTATAATGCAAGCTCACAAATAGGGGATTATGAGAAAATTCATGAAGTAAACATGATAGGAATCATTGATAATGAATCCATAGAACATCAAGGGATATTTTATGAATGTTTAAGTCAGAATGAGATTGATTTCCTTTGTTCACATGAAGGAAGTTTATCTCCTTGGCTTGAATCATTTTCAAACTGCTCTTATGATCAAGTCTTAGGTCCAACAATCAGTGAAACCTTTCAAGAAACCACTTTCATGGAGACCACTCCAACTTCATCCCCTAAATCTGATCAAGAAAATATAGTAGATGAAACTTCTACATGTAGGGAATAAATCCTATCTAAAACTTTAGGAAATAAAATTGATCTTGATCCAATGTCCCAATCTTCTGCTGAAATTCTGAACCGACTTGATCTTGAATTGAAGGAACTTCCTGCTGCACTAAAGTATGCCTTCCTAGGGGACAATCAAACACATCCTATTGTCATTTCTTATTATCTTGAAGCCAATCATGAGATTATTCTTCTAGATGTCCTTAGGAAACATAAGAAATCCATTGGTTGGACCCTGTCTGATATTCTCGGGAGTAGCCCACTTATCGGGACTCATAGGATTGTTCTAGAATCTGATTAAAATCCATGTCATCAACCTCAATGATGAATCAATCCTAATCTCATGGAGGTAGTAAGGAAAGAACTTCTGAAATTGTTAAAAGTTGGTATCATATATCCCATGGCTAAGAGTGAATGGGTGAGCCCAATCCAAGTGGTTCCAAAAAAGGCTGGAATCACAGTGATAACCAATGAGGATGGAGAGATTCTTCCAACAAGGGTGAGTAGTGGATAGAGGGTCTGCATTGACTATAGGAAGCTAAACTCATTCACCAAGAAGGACCATTTCCCATTACCATTCATTGACCAAGTCCTTGAGAGAGTGGCAGGTCATGCCTTCTACTGTTTCTTAGATGGGTACTCGGGGTACAATCAAATTGAGGTATCCCTAGAGGATCAAGGGAAGACTGCATTCCCATGTCCATTTGGTACCTTTGCCTTCAAACGCATGCCCTTTGGTTTATGTAATGATCCTGGAACCTTCCAGCGGTGCATGATGGGAATCTTCTCAGACAAGGTAGGGGATTTTCTAGAGGTCTTCATGGATGACTTCTTTGTGTTTGGGGATACATTTGAGGGATGTCTGCAGAATGTGGAGATATTTTTTTCAAGATGTGAAGAAAAAAATATGGTCCTAAACTGGGAAAAATTTTATTTCATGGTTAAAGAGGGACTAGTTCTAGGCCATCTGGTCTCAGGTAGGGGGATTGAAGTTGATAAAGCCTAGGTTGACATCATTCGTCACCTTCCATCACCCAAAACTATCAAGGAAGTGAGGTCTTTCTTAGGACATGTTGGTTTCTATAGAAGATTCATCAAGGAATTTAGTTCAATCTCCCATCCCCTTTGTGCTCTGCTAGTAAAGGATGCTCCATTTGTTTGGATAGAAATCTGTGAGGGTTCATTCTCAACCCTCAAATCCTCTCTCACCTCTCCTCCAATTATGAAATCTCCAAATTGGAACCTTCCTTTTGAACTTATGTCTGATTCCAGTGACTTTGCTGTAGGAGCTGTGTTAGGACAACGTTGTGATAAAAATCCTTATGTCATTACTTATGCAAGAAAATCCTTAAATGATGCCCAAATCAACTACACCACCACTGAAAGGAGTTACTTGATATTGTGTTTTCCTTAGAGAAGTTTAGGTCCTACCTCTTAGGATCCCCCATCACTGTGTTCACTGACCATTCTGCACTAAAATACCTCTTCCAAAAACAAGATGCTAAGGATAGACTGATTAGGTGGGTCCTTCTCTTACAAGAATTTGACCTCACAATCAAGGATAAAAAGGGAATTGAAAATGTTGTAGTTGATCACCTCTCTAGGATGGAATTCAAAGACAACTCAAACCACCTTTCTGTGTCTGATTCATTCCCTGATGAACACCTATACTCTGTGAGTGACTGCCCTTGGTATGTCGACATAGCCAATTTCTTAGTTACAGGAGTCATTACAAAATTCTTAGGGACTAAAGCTCGAAGTAAATTCCTTTCTGATGTTAGACACTATGTGTTTGATGATCCATACCTCTATAAGTTCTGCCCTGACCAAGTCATTAGGAGGTGTGTTCCAGAATCTGAACAAGGGTTCATCCTTAAATTCTGTCATATTGAGGCATGTGGAGGTCACTTTTCCTCTAAGAAAACATCTACTAAGATTCTTCAATGTGGTCTCTTCTAGCCCACCCTCTCAAGGGACTCCTACACATTTTTTCAAATTTTTCCTAGGTGTCAACAAGTAGGGTCCATCACAAAAAGGAATCAAATGCCACTCACTCCCATCTTAGTGATTGAAATCTTTGACTGCTGGAGAATCGATTTCATGGGTCCCTTCCCAAACTGTAGGGGATACCTCTATATACTCATAGCTGTTTATTGTGTCTCAAAATGGGTTAAGGCTATTCCCACTAAGTCCAATGATCATCAAGTCGTGATTCGATTTCTGAAAGAGAACATACTTTATCGATTTTGAATTCCTAGGGCTATAATCAGTGATCGAGGAACCCATTTCTGCAACCGTCCATTCTCTTCACTCATGTCTAAGTATGGGATTTCTCATAAAGTGTCCACTACTTACCACCCACAGACCAATGGTCAAGCTGAGTTATCCAATCGTGAAATCAAACAAATTATTGAGAAAACTATCAATCCTTCTAGGAAAGATTGGTCTGAGAAACTATTGGATGCTCTTTGGGCATATCGTATAGCATTAAAAATAATCCTAGGAATGTCACCATATAGGTTGGTTTATGGAAAATCATGCCATTTACTTGTTGAAATTGAGCATAAGGACTTTTGGGAAATTAAGAAAATGGATTATGACCTCTCATTGGCCGGAACAAAAAGGAAATTAGATCTTAATGAACTTGAGGAACTTAGGATGGAGGATTATGAAAATTCAAGGATAAATTAAGCTAGAGTTCAAGCCTACCAATCTAGGAATATCAAAGTCAAACATTTTGAACTGGGAAAATTTGTGCTCTTATATAGTTCAAAACTTCATTTACACCCAGGAAAGTTAAGGTCTAGATGGTCAGGTCCTTTCATAGTGCATCATGTGTACCCCCATGGGGCAGTAGAGATTCAAGATCCCACTAGTGGTCACATTTTCAAGGTCAATGGTCATAGGTTAAAACCATTCATTGAATCATTCAATAAACAAGAAATAGAGGGTGAGTTAACTAATCCAACCTATAAACCGGAAAAAAATTGATAGATTTAGGATCCATGTCGGGCTAACGACATTAAACAAAAGCGTTGCACGGGAGGCAACCCATGGTTTTCATGTTTCTAAACTTTCTGAATCATATTTATTTTTCAAATAAGATTAATTAATCATTTTGATATTTAAAAATAATAATAATAAATAGACTTTTGACCTGTTATTCTATTATGAGTATGGATGGGTACGAAAAGGGATCACCATATTCATCCGTGTCACGTGGTGTGATCCTTGAGTAATACCTTACCCAGAAATTTAAAAAGAAGACAATGCATCATCAATTTATTTTATTTTATATATATACTTATATTTTACTTATATATATTGTTTTGTTTTGTTTGTTTTTTTCCTTTTTCCACTAGGGAACTCTGCAAGCGACATAGATATCAAAGAACTAAATTGGAGCGGCAAGAACTTCAAACTTCAACCACCAGGTGACTTCATTCCATGATCATAATATTTCAATTTCCTTATTGAAATTCTCTTTTATTCCTCTACCCCATTCTAAATTTTCTTTTTACGAAACTAGGGACAGTTTCATTCTAAGTTGGAGGGTGTGGAAACAAAATGTTTGTTAAAAAAACAATGATAAAAAAAGTAAAGTAAAATTCCTTTATCATTCATATAATAACATCTTTGCTCACATTAAAACTATATAGAAAATAATTTTTATTTCCTTGACTCTTAATTTAATTCATGATTAAGTTTTAAATCATTGATTTTGGAAGTTTGGTTGTCCAATGAAAATTTTAATCATTTTTATTTTCATCCATTAAATCAAAATGCCACAATGCACGTCCACTAGACTGTGGGGTACTAATTTGAATTTTTGGGGTCCCATAATAAATAGCATAGGATGGTTTGATTTTTATGAATAATATGAGTATTCAAAAAAAATAAAAAAAATAAAATAAAATAAAAGTAAAATAAAAATTTGCGTGTAGAGCAATGGATTGATAAAATGCAAGGCTTTCAGCACTTGGGGATCGTGACTCCAGAGTTGTATAGCCCTGAGTTTTTTTCTCTATCTCTATTTATGTTAATATGAATTTGTTTTTGATTAAGTTAACTTGATATGATGCCCGAGTATGTGGGCTTCACTTGGTGCCCTAAGGCCTTTGAGTCTGGGAGTCATCGGCAAAGTCTTGCTACATGGGTTAATTTGATTAACTGCAATCTCAATTACTATGGAAATATTGCAAAAAAAAATTCAAAAAAAAGGAATGAAGAATACTCATATTAGGATTAAATGTGATTCCACCTAGTGCTTCCATGATTTCCCCCTTGAATGAAAATGAACCCCCATATCTATTGTGATTCACAACACATCATTACACCTAATTGAGTTGGATGAAGTATGATGATGGATTTGATCAAAGGAATGGGCTTGGGATTGGGATCTGCTTTTAAATTTATCTTGTTTTAAATTATTTTGATAGGTTATAAAGATATATTTGTGTGCAGTTTACATTGTGAGCACTGTTTGTTATAATGTGTTTGAAGAAAGGAATTCAAATAAAATCATTGAATTATTTTCTCGGGACTAGAAAATCTCAAGTTGGGGGGTTTGATTATCCAATAAAAACACATATGTTAATTACATTTTAATGGTATTAATTGTTCATTTTTTATCTTATGGGCCTGAGTTAGTGGATTTTGATTTTGAACATTCATTCTCATCATTTGTGCACTTCATGCCTAATGTTCACCAATTTAGGCCCAATGAGTCATCTGATTATAAGGAATGTAATTATCCATATTTTAATTTGATATTTTTTTAAATGGATCTTCACTTCAATTTAAACATTTTTCATTCAGGGGTCAATGGATGATTCATAAAGGATGATGGAGATATTTGGCGATGAAAAGAAACAATTCTGGAGAAGGAATATTGGACACCATCCCACTGATGAGAATGTGGGGCCCACAATACAGGCCCAATGAAGCCTAAATATCTTTGGATACTATAAGATATATAGAGGAACAAATAATTCTTCAGGATCCAGTACTAATTCTTCATCCATTATGGTTATTTAAGCGGCCTAAGTTAGAGATAAAATTATGGGCCAGATTCTCCATCCCATAAAAACATCCCACTAATATGATCATATCTCGGAATACACAACTCCAAATGGGCCCAAATTTTACAGAAGTTTAGAAGAAATATGAGTCTCCATTTTCTTTTTCTATGGCCCACTCTTATTATGACATATAGAAGGTCTTACAATCACTTCTGTTCGGTGAAGGAAAGCTGGCAGCCACCTCGGGTCAAAGGTGGAAAAATCAACTCTCCCTTACTTTCCACCCACCTATGGCCTACCACAATTAATTGAGGAGACTTGGACTGTTGGAGGCTCGACCCAAGGGCTAAAAAATTCCTATTTAAGGCAGTGGTGTTGGAGTATTTAAGGATATTGGGTGTTTGTTTTAATTGTAATGTTATGCTGCCACTTTGTGTTTGTAATCGCATTTCAATTTCCATGTAAGTTTCCTTTTTGTACTTATTTGTTCTTAATCAACATATTTCTCTTCTATTATTCCCATTTCTTTCATTAAAACTTTACAATCACAAATCACAGTGATATCTCTTTGTTGTGCTGAATTATTTCACACATAGGTGTGAATTTCATTCACACACACGGAGGAGTGCTCGTTATTTCCGCGGTTTTAATTTCTTCAATCTAATTCTTGTAAGCCATCTTCCGCCCACCATTGAGAGTATACCATCAATGGAGGGCTAACCCTTTAATGGGTTGATCTTATTAAGATGAAAAGTCTGTATTGAATGTTATTTTATGAACGAATTTTTGTTAATTGGTTAACTAATTTAAGACATCCATTCTTTAGTTATTTCCACTCTTCATCTTTACTGTGTTTGAGGAAGCTAAATCCAATTACTAAAATGGCCATATACCTTGGAGACATCATGAATTTGGTTCTCTAAGTGTGTAGGGGATTAGTAATTGATTTTAGTTGCATCAAACTAGAAAATGATGAAGGTAGTGTTATTTTGAAGAATGGATTCATCAAGAATTAATTAAACCAAAAATTGTCTGAAGAAGTAAAATTCATTCAATACACCCCTAGAATAATCTTAAGATAAACCCATTTTCATTTAATTGAATTCAATTAGGTTTATTAGTGTTCTTTAAAACCATCCAAAATCAAAACCAAGTTGGCCACTTCATAGCCAAAAATCCACCTCATAGGTTGTGTGTCTTAGGTATCTTCTTAGGTCTCAGTGGATTCGACAACCTAATCTAAACTACAAGGACCGTCCTACCTTCTTCTTTTGGGTAAATTTGAGCGAGAATCAACCATAATCACTAGAAGCACTCTCTACCTCGACTAGAGATCACGAAGAGCTATTCTAGGGATAAATGGTGGACGAGTAGTAGCGTAACCCATCGCCACCAGTATAGTCCCTATGCCAAAAAGTGTGGTCGTCATCCCGTATTACCATGATGTGGTGACCAAGTCACTACACTCTTTAGAGGATAGCCCAATATGTGATGGATTGTCAGCTCGCTTGCCGTATTCTCCACTGATCGGCCTACCATCACAACAGTCTGTATCAGTACCACTACTGGTTCCCTAGACACCTCCAGTAGATGAGTGGGGCAATGAAGGTTTAGAACCTAAATCTGGAACAACGAGTTTGTGGTATATCCTCATAGCAGACCATTTCCCCGAGAAGTTATGGCCAATTACAGCACCAAATTTTAAGGCACCAGAAGTGCTCACCTAGGAGGAGGTTGGATACATTCACCAGACCCTCTGGGCAACTTATTTCCACCTTCGGCATCAACGAGTGACCTACCCCAAGAGTCGGGCACAATTTGAAGATATCAACCAACATTTTTGTTTGGTCGATTTCGCCACACTCCTCATGGCCCAGTGCCCTGAGTCACCAGGCCGCCATAAGACCCTCCAACAGCGATGTGTCCAGATCTTTAAAGTGCTCTGCAGGATAATAAAGGAGGCTTCTCCCCATGTTCAAATCTGTGGCTGGGTGTAGTACACGGCCCTCCATTTCAGTCCCATCCAGCGGCAGCCTTATTTTCCAGGAAACATAGAGGATATGCCTATAAGTAGGGTTTTGGTTAACATGGCTGACCTATCAAAGGGAGAGAATGAGATGGAGCTCCTTGATGGGGACTTACCACCTGAGGGAGTGTCGTAGCTATTAGATCTGTTGGGAAGGGTCACACACCAATAGAGAAATCTACTGGGTCTTCCCGTGCCCACTAAGGCACTAGTCCTTAGCCGGAATCCCAACAAGGGAAAGGAACTCCTCGGAACCATCAAACCCTCTAAACCATATAGCTCGGTGCAGAAGGCGAAAGACGGCCCTGAAAAAGCTGATTTTCATCAGCAACTCGCCAAACAAAAGAAGGTGGTGGATGACCTCCTTGTTGAATGCGCTGCGGAGCAACGGCCAGACTATGGTGATCCTCAGCCAGGGCAGCAGGGGCACACACAACATCCCCTTGGAGAACTACCCGCAGGTGACCCTGACTATCCTACCCACACAGAAAGGGTTAAGGCTGGGACTTACGGAAAGAGGGTGTGGTATATGTCATCAAATCCTCCTGAACGGCATGACAATCCTCAAGACCCAGCCCGGATTCCCACAACTGCTCCACAGGTCGTACCACCAGCCACTCCAGGATCCGCTGGTCCCGTTTATCGTTTTGAAGAACCCACCAATGCACTGGTGGTCAAGGATCCTTGTCAAGATAGGAATCCTCTCCCGGATGATCCAATGGAGGCACTCATCACCTGCCTCAAAGCCTTAGAGACTCGATAGGTGGCAATCCCACCTGATGGCAAGCCATACCTGGCATGGGTGGATGATATGCTAGCACCCCCGAGTTTCAAAAATCCCACCTTTTCCCCCTTCAACGGGATAGAGGACCCGCCACAGCACCTGGCCCACTTTATCTCAAGATTTGGCCCCATGTTGGGAACTCCAGCACAGCAGGAAGCTGATGTTCCCAATCAGACTCTAAGTATCACTGAGAGGGGGAGGGGTGAATCAGTGATATCTTTTCTTTTTAAGTTTCATTATTTTTAAAACAACCTTCACCTCCTGTAAAAGAGTTTCTCCCCTGCTGAACACACACAACCATAGGAACACAAGATTTACAAGGTTCACTACTCAACAAGAGTAGCTACGTCCATGGTATGGTACGGAAATAATCCAGTACCACACAATCCACTAGAAAAAAAATCTTTTGATGTGGAATAAAACAATTAGGATATAACCTTACACTCGTGTAGCACTTGGAAAACAATCCACAAGTGTGTGTTCACCCTCTTATCACAAATAGGAAATTACAGTATTTCAGTGCTTCTTTACAATTGAATCGGTGTGTTCTTTGAAGTACAAATCTTCACTTTCTTACCAAGAAACTAGTAAGAACTGTCTTACGCACAACCGAATACTTTCGAAGATCCAAAATCTTTCACACACTCTTTTAGGTGTCTTGCATGAAACTTCTATGCCAGGTTCTCAAGATTTGACTTTTTTCATGAAAAACCTCTTGCACGCAACATCAATCTTGCGTGCAACTCTCTTCTTGCGCGCAACTTCTCCGTCTTGAGCGCAACTCTATTTCTTTCATGAACTCTCCTTTTATTTATATTTTTCTATGCCTCATAGATCATGATTTCTCTATGTGTTTATCCACACAAGTTTGAGGGGTTCACCTCTTATTTATAGACTTCATTGACCCCTACAAGCAAAAAACCTGATACGTCAAGCAAGATCCTGACAGGTCGCGCAAAACCCCATTTGACGTCACCTTTGGTGTGTAAGTCTCTTTCATGCCAACCTCTTATTTCATGCACTTCTTGAATATTTCATGCACTTTCTTCCTTTGATATTTTTCGATGTTTGGACCCCGAATCATGGCTTACACGCAACATTCCAAACGTCGTGAAAGATCCTGCCACGTCGCGCAAAACACCAATTGACGTCACCTTTGGTGTGTAAGTTTATTTCGCGTCGACCTCATATTTCACGCACTTTTTGAATCTTTCATACTCTTCCTTCATTTTCCATTTTTCAAAGTTTGGACCTCAAATCATGCCTTGCGTGCAAGATTTCAAACTACCTTCAATCTTGCGCTCAAAAACCAATCTTGCACGCAAAACCCCAATCTTCCGCATAGGCCTCTCCTTTGCCAGATTTTGATGTTCAGATCATGGACCTCCACTTGCGCGCAATATACCAAGACATATTCAAACTTGTGCACAACATCCTTTTCCAAAAACACAATTCTTCATCTCCCGATTTTCAGGCTTTAAAATTTGGCAAACACTGGGAAACGACGCCACCTTAAAACGTTCTTTTATGCTACCTCCAGATCATCCATTCCTTTATCATGATTATATTCACTGCATTCCATAATTATTATTCATCTTTCATCACGAAAACCACTATCGTGATATATGTCCTTTGATAGAACAGATTTAGAATCGTCATAATTTCAATGGGAAGTACTAAAAATTCCATTTCTTCCAGTAGCAGCGTTCCTTCCAATCAAAACTGTATATGACTGGAATCATCATTTCTCTCATTTTCCTTCATAAGGCTTGCATCAAAAGTTCTCCTAACTTATGATATTTGTGAAATAAAAATCATAAAAGCATCATTTGGTTTACAAGTCCTTTACAAATTGAATTGATTTATCTTCTTTGACAACAAAAACAAACACTATGTAATAGCAAACTCTTCTTACTTCCTTATCTATCCAACTTGGTCCCAACAATATCCCCCTTTGGATTTTGTTTTCAAACAAGATTCATAAATCACTGAACTTTGTAACTTCGTGAAATGGATAACTTATCAACAATTCTAAGCCTACGTGAGCTAACTCATTATAGGAAAAAATAATTATTGACAGCCAAAACCATGTTGTCCAAAAGCAGTGACTATGAAATTCAATGATCATATCTCTTCAGCCTTCTTTAGAACATAATTCAAGCTTCTACTTCATCATTCTTCACTTATTCATCTTTCCTGGAATAAAACAACATTGTTTCCTACAACCACTCCAACAAATAGTAGAATAGATCACACACACATAGATGTTGGACTCACAGCTTACCCACAACTCCCTCGTTATGCATGCTTCCATAAGGGTAGATTTATGAAACAATTCTCCCCCTTGATAATGTTATCCAAAGGTAAGATGAGAGTGGGGATAGAAACACATACCCTAACCTTGATGAGAAGGAGTTTGGACACCCATGTTCAACCTCAATTTTTCAAATGGTTATTTCGGTAAAAGTTTTGTGAATATATCGGCAACTTGTTCAGATATAGGAATGTACTCCAGCCTCAATTCATTCTTCTCCACCTTTTCTTTGATAAAGTGGTACTTTATATCAATTTTTTTTGAATGATAATGTTGTACCATATTTCTTGTAAGATTTATTTCACTCTGATTATCACAACCCAAGAGAAATAGTAGATTTACTTCTACAAGTAGATCTTCCAACTGAGTCTTCATCCACATTATTTGAGTTGCAGCTTGAGTAGCAGAAAACTTGATTCCCACTGAAATAGGTGTGGACACTAGTTTGAATTTTCCAAGCCAAAATTCTTCAGAAGTTCCTTAGCATACTTTTCTTGATATAGAAAAACGTGTTTCTTCTTTTGTGAAATTTGTAGCCCAAGAAAGTATTCCATTTCTCCCAGCATGGACATCTCAGATAACTTCTTCATCTCCTCATAAAATCTTTCACATGATATTTTACCATTCCCAGCAAAGATAATGTCATCAACTTAAACAATAAAAATCAGTGAAAACTCCTGACACTCCTTGATGTAAAGATTTTTGTCAACTCTACCTTTCTTAAAATTCATCTTCCTTAAGCAAGTATCTAATTTAGAATACTATTCCCTAGGAGCCTGTTTTAGCCCATAAAAAGCCTTCTTCACCCTAAAACATAACTTTCATCATTTCCAATATCAAATCCACAAGGTAGATCAATGTAAACTTCCTCACCAAGGTCACCACTCAAGAATGTAGATTTCACATCCATTTGAAAGATTTTGTAACCTTGTTGTGCAGCAATAGCAAGAAAGATTCTAATTTTTTCTTATCTTGCCACCAGAGCAAAGGTTTCATCAAAATAAATACCTTCAATTTGTTAATACCCTTTGAAAACCAATATTTCTTTGTTTATTATTACTTTACCTTCTTCATTCATCTTGTTCTGGAAAACCCACTTCGTGCCAATAATGTTCTTGTTGTCCAGCTTGGGTACAAGTTCCCAAGTATCATTCTTCTCTATCTGATCAAGCTTTTAATTCATAGCATGAACCCATTCTGGATGCTCAAATGATTCATTTACATCATTCGGTTCAACTTTCGAATAAATATAAGTATGTGTTATAGCATTCATTGTTCTTCTTGTTTTAACCCTCTGATGTTGATGTCCAATAATGTTCTGAGCCTCCACTTGTTTCCTCAACCTAGGATGATTTGTTTGAACTTCATCCTCATCACTCAAGATTTATTATTTGGATTCCTCTTCTTGAGTAGGATTAACATAGTCTTCAGTATTATCAGAATCGTTAACAAAATCTTCTCTATCCTGCTCAACTTCAACATCAACATATAACTGCTTTTCTTTCTCAATATTTTCAACAAATTTTACATCTAAAGATTCAATAATTATTCATATTTCTTTGTTGATACATCTATATCCTCTTCCTTCTAGATCATATCTAAGAAAAATTCCATCATCTCCTCTTTGCTAAAACTTTCCAAGGTTTCCACCTTTCTTCTTTATAATGCATGGACTCCCAAATACTCTTAAATGTTTCAGACTTGGAGTTTTTCCATAAAACATTTTGTATGGAGTCATATCTGAGTTTTGCCTATAGAATCATCATTTATGAATATACACAGTAGTGCTCATGGCTTGCCTCCAATAATAATGAGAAAGACTATGTTCAAGTAACATAGTTCTCCCCATTTTCACCAGACTTCGATTCTTTCTTTTAGCAACCCCATTTTGTTGAGGTGTGTATGGTGAACTGAACTCATTCCGAATTCCATATTTCTTGAGGTAACTTTCAAACTCTTTATTCTTATACTCTCCGCCATTATCAGTTCTCAACTTCTTCACTGAATACTCACATTCCTTCTCTGCTTTCCTCCTAAAACTCTTAAATATTTTCAGAGCATCTGACTTATGTCTCATGTACATAACACAAGTAATGCAAGTAAATTCATCAATGAAAGAAATAAAGTACTTATCTCCATTTTTATATTTATTTCTCATTGTTCCATATATATCATATTGTATGAGTTCTAAGGGTATTTTTGAGTGAATTTAAACTCTCTTATGAATAGAGTTTGTAATCTTCCCTTTCTCACAAATAGTGCAACACTAATCTCTTCTTCTTGATAAATCAGGCATATCTCCGACACTGTCTCTCTTTGATAACTTGTACATATTTCTCTGACACATATGTCCCAGCCTTTTATGCCATAAATTATTTTCATCCACCATTCCCATGTAACAAGAGTTCTTCACTTCACCAACTTAGAACAAATTCCCTCTTGTACGTTGGCCTCTTGTAACTATATTTCCATTATTTTCACATTTCACAACAAATCCATATTTTCTGAATATAACTTTGTTTCCCTCATCACAGAGTTGTGACACACTAAGCAGGTTATGTTTCAGCCCATCAACATATAGTGTTTTCCTAGATTTAATCTTTTCTTTTCCAATGATGGCAGATCCAACACCTTTGATCCTTAGAGATTTATCATTTCCAAATGTCACTATTCCTTCTTTGAAGTCTTTCACATTCTTCAGCAGCTTTAAGTCTCGTGTCATATGAGAGGAACACCCACTATCAAGAATCCATGGACGTTATCCTTTTGTAGCTTTCAAAGTGATTTCGACAATGAGAGCTTTTTGTTCTCCCTTTTCTTCAACTTTCTATTGTGATTCCTCCAATTTCCTAGCCAAGTCAATGTGTTCTGGCCAGACAACCATGTACTCTTTCTTTTTGAACTTTTCAAAACTATCCCTTTTATTTTTTTTAAAACTTTGGCTTCTGAGGATTATTAAGAAACTTTTGTTTCTCTGGTAACACACTAAAGTATCCCTTAGCAAGATTTCCTGGTTGGTCACATCTTTCAAAAATAGTTTCTAGTGGTTGGAACCTATTCTCAACATTCACACCAACCTTCTCAGATATCTTCTAAAATATATTTGGAGATTTTCTCTTTTTATTAGATTTAATCCCCCTCAATCCTTGTTTTTCAAGACATGTCAAATATTTGTAATGTTATCGGTTGAACCAACACATATTTTCCATGTGTCAAAATCCACCACAATACCAGCAGTAGCCATAGAATGAATATTTTCTTCAAAAACTTTCATACTGATTGGAGTTGTGAACATGCTTATCAACCATCTTCTTACCATAATTCTAATGACCATTGAACTTCATATATTTAATTGTAACTTTCTTATTCAACTTAGATTTCTGTTCAGTCTTACTGGAGTCAGAAGTAGTAGATATCTTTCTCGACTCAATATTTTTAGATGCTTCTGATTTTTCAATATTTCTAACTTTGACCACATATATAGACTTTACAACATTTCACTTATCAGTACTCATTCCATCTTTGTTTTCAATATTTGAAGACAACTTTTGTAGATCCTTATTAGGCTCATTCTTAGCAGAACATTCACCAACTTCTGTAACAGAATTTTTGAACCTTGTGTTCGTTTCTTCAGCTTTAGAAAGTTTATGTTGGAAAAGTTCCGACTCATATTATTTTGCCTTCAGATTTAATTCCAGATGATCATTATGATTCTTTTCACTCTCAAGATAATTTTTTAGATCATCAATATCATTTTCATATTTTTCTTTCTTGTCAAGAAAACATGTTTGGTCATTTGATGAAGAGTTTTCATTTGTCAATTTTCTATTTTCCTTCTCAAGACTTCTGATCTTTCTCAAACATTCCTTCAACTCTTCTTTCAGATATTGTTCAAGTTGATTTTCTTCTTCTTTAGTACTAATTATATCATAATCATCATTATTCAATGTTACAAAAAAGGTACTCTCTCTATTTTTATCAGTAATATATTTTTCAGATTCAGTCTCACTATCATCATCTTATTCATATTTTGACAATAAGCTTCTTCTTTTTGATTTGAAGAACTTTTTATTCTTACCTCTATCAAAATATTTATATATTCCACCTTGTTTCTTCTCTGACCTTCTTGGTCTTCTGCCTTCTTCATCACAGTCTTCATCTTTCCATTTTTGAGGGAAATTATCCACAAAGTGGCCAATAGCTCCACATTAAAAACATTTAAAAGGGAGTTTCCCTTTGTATTTCTCTATCCCTCTTTTAACATTTTTAGAAAACAAGGATAAAATTTCATCAAGATTTTGACACACCTTATTTTCAGAGTCGGATTCACCAGATTCTTCTTCAATATGAATTTTCTTCGACTTCTCTTTCTTTTCAGACTTGAAAGACATTTCTCTATTGGTTTTTTCTTTTCTCTTCATAGTCTTCTCCCTCCTCATTTCATAAGTTATAAGAGTGCTATGAAAATCATCTAGAGATAATGTTTCAGGGTCTCTGTCTTCCAGTGATGAAACTTTAGCATCAAATTTTTTGGGAAGAATTCTCATGATCTTCTCAACAACTGTAGAATCTTCCAACTTTTCACCAATACATCTGATTATACTGACAATTTAATTTACCCTATTAAATAAGTCCCCAACAGATTCAAATTCTCCCATTTTCAAGTCTTCATACTTCAACCTCCATATTTTTAGTTTTTCCTTCTTCACTTTTTTATTTCCTTCATAGATGTATTTAAACTTATCTCAGATTCCTTTGGCTGTAGAAACACCTTTAACTCTTAAAAATACACTCTCAGAAAGAGATGAGAGTAATTCATTTTTATCTCTTCCATCATTCTCAAGATTCTTCTTATCGGTAGGTAAAAGAGGAACCTTATCATCAATAGTAGAAAATCCATCAGTTCTAGTTTCAATAACTTCATATACAAGAGATATAAGATAAGGCATCATTCAGTCCTTCCAGGTGTGATAGTTCTTTCCATCAAAAATCAGAATCCCCTTACTGTTCGTGTAATTTAGATTCTCCATAACAACTTCTCTTCAAACACTTCAGCAAAGAATAAACGAAGGGAACCTACCTCTGATACCAATTTATGTTCCCAATCAGGATCTAAGTATCACTGAGAGGGGGAGGGGGTGAATTAGTGATATCTTTTCTTTTTAAGTTTCCTTCTTTTTGAAACAACCTTCGCCTCCTGTAAAAGAGTTTCTTCCCTATTGAACACACACAACCACAGTAACACAAGATTTACAAGGTTCGCTACTCAACAAGAGTAGCTACATCCTTGGTATGGTATGGAAATAATCCAGTACCACACAATCCACTAGAAAACAATCCTTTGATGTGGAATACAACTATTATGATCTACCATTACACTTGTGTAGCACTTGGAAAAAAATCCTCAAGTGTGTGTGCACCCTCTTAGCACAAATAGGGAATTACAGTATTTCAGTGCTTCTTTACAATTGAGCAAGTGTATTCTTTGAAGTACAAATATTTAATTTATTACCCAGAAGCTGGTAAAAACTATCTTACGTACAACCAAATATATAGGAAGACCCCAAATCTTCTACGCACCCTTTTAGGTGTCTTGCACACAACTTTTATGCCAGGTGCGCAAGATTTTACTTTTGTTTCGAAACACCTATTGCGCACAACTTCAATCTTGTGTGCAACTCTCTTCTTGCACACAACTTCTCCTTCTTGCGTGAAACTCTATTTATTTCGCGCACTCTCCTTTTATTTATATTTTCCTGCAGCTCAGTGCTCAGGATTTATCTAAGTGTCGAGCCACACAAGTGTGAGGGGGTCACCTCTTATTTATAGACCACATTGACCCCTACACACAAAAACCCCGATACGTCGCACAAGATCCTGACAGGTCACACAAAACTCCATTTGACATCACCTTTGGTGCTTAAGTCTCTTTCGCGCCAACTTCTTCTTTTGCACACTTCTTGAATCTTTCTCACAATTTCTTCCTTTTCCAGTTTGCGATGTTTAGACCTCGAATCATGGCTTGCATGCAACATTCCAAATGCGGCTCAAGATCCTGACACATTGTGTAAAACCTCGATTGACGTCACCTTTGGTGCATAGATTTGATTCATGTCGACCTCATCTTTCACACACTTTTTGAATCTTTCGTTCGCTTCCTTCCTTTTCCATTTTTCAAAGTTTGGACCTCGAATCATGCCTTGTGTGCAATATTTCAAACTACCTTCAATCTTGCGCGCAAAAACCAATCTTGCACGCAAAACCCCAATCTTTCGCGTAGGCCTCTCCTTTGCCATATTTTGATGTTCGGATCATGGACCTCCACTTGTGCGCAATATACCAAGACATATTCAAACTTGTGTGAAACATCCTTTTCCAAAAACACAATTCTTCATCTCCCGATTTTCAGGCTTTAAAATTTGGCAAACACTGGGAAACGAGGCCACCTTAAAACGTTCTTTTATGCCGCCTCTAGATCATCCATTCCTTTGTCATGATTATCTTCACTAAATTTTGTAACCATTCTTCAGCTTTCATCACGAACACCACTATTGTGATATATGTCCTTTGATAGACCAGATTTAGCATCATCAGAATTTCAATGGGAAGTAATGAAACTTCCATTTATTCCAGTAGAATAATTCCTTCCAATCAAAACTGTATATGATTGAAATAATAGTTTCTCCCCCTTTACTTCATAATTCTTGAATCACAAGTTTTTCTAACTTATGATATTTGTGAAATACAAATCAGCAAAGCATTGTCTGGTTTACAAGTCCTTTACAAAGTGAATTTATTTATCTTCTTTGACAAAAAAAACCAACACTCTGTAATAGAAAACTCTTCTTACTTCCTTATCCATCCAACTTGGTCCCAACAGAAGCCTCCAAGCTTTGGTGTTTTGTATAGACATTGGAAGGGTCGGCGTTCGTCTGGTACAACCAGCTCCCCATAAGGTGAGTGGCCATCTGGGAGGACCTCTGTAGGAAATTCCTCTACTAGTTCAGTTCCACCACTCAGAAGATGAGTATCATAGACCTCTTTAAGTGCAAGCAGAGGCCTGATGAGCACGTTTCCAACTTTTTTGCCCGGTGGAAATAACTCACATACTCTCTTGACATTCTGCTAACTCAGGAGAAATCTCGGACGATGTGCATAGGGAATTTCAATATGGAACATGTCCCCTCTCTGATCACCCAGAACTACCTTGGGGGATTCTGAGACTTCTCTAATAAGCTCCAGAACCTAGAGGAAGCCTTACAGCAGACTAAGAAGGCATGTTCATTGCCTCCTGCAATCCCCGTGAGAAGGGCCGCCAGGGCCCAGCCCATTGCAGTCGCTCAAATAGAGGCCCTCAGGCAACTAGAATTGTTACCAGTGGAGCCACCTCTACAACCCCATAGAGGCCCTCCACCTTAGGCACAGCCTCCGGTCCAATAGCACCCACCTCAGAATCAGCAAGTACCCCCGCGCAATGTGCCGCCATCGCCTAGGCGAGATAACCAAGCTCTACCTCCTCAGTAGGCTCCTCCAGCCCCTTGTCAGGGTCAGTCTATGAGGGGGGCCTTCTCATATAGGAGGAACCATACCTACTCATTCAGAGAGGCACAAGTCCTTGGTTATTTCCAAAGTTTCCTAGAGTAGGGGATTGTACGTTTGCCTGAGTATAGAAGGCCAAAAGAGGCGAACCTCACTAATCATCCTAATTACTGCCCCTACCACCGGATCCTAGGGAACACCCTCAAACAGTGTTATGTGTTCAAAGATTAGCTTTAATACCGGGTGGATAAAAATATAGTCTGGTTAGGCCCAGCTTCAGCATAGGTGTCATGCGTCTTCGTGAGGCCAGACAGTAACAGCGATAGTGAAGGCAAGTGGCATCAGGTTTTTAACCATGGGTCCTAGAAGTATGAAGACTGAATGGATTGTAAAATAGTCTCCTACACCCAAGGTGTTATCAGTGCATGCCTGAATCGGCCAGAGACTTCAGAAGCTGCAGCAACTACTTCTACATCATCGTGTCAGCAGTCCCCTTCTCATAAAATCAAACACCAGTGATGTAAGGAAAAGAAAAGTCCCCCAACAATTCCATCGTCATCCCGTACTCTCAGTGAATTCATGCCCCCATAGATAGAGATCCCTCCCAGAATCCATCCAGTAGTGGACGACTATTCGAGTTACAGTCAATGGTACACCTCAATTAATATCATAGAGCTGGTAAATCCCTGCATGATTCTTGACGATGAGGATCACCAGGCGATTCCTCCCAATATCCCCAACTGTTGTCAACATATATGGAGCCGAGGAAATATGGGTCGTCGGAGTGCCTCGATCGGTAATTCTAGTCAGGTTGTGCATGCGACCAAAACTAGGTAGCAGGCCCAGCGTAGAGCTCAGTATATGCAGCCTTCTCATCTGGTGACATTAGGTCCGCCTTTTCCACCGTTCATGTTGTTGGATCAGGTAGAGTTGCCCCGACTGTGCTGTGACCAACCATGCTTTGCTACAGGCCGGTCTCAATTGTATTGCCCTCATTTGGTAGTCACTCTACAGGCTTCAACTAGTGAGAAGCAGGATATTCCTAGCACCAGTCGGCCTAGTTAGCAGGACCCACCATACCTCCTGTCATAGAACGGCCTCCTGTAAGCAGAAGTTCATGCCTGGCATGAAAGTATGATTTTCTCAAACATATTTCAAGCATTCCATCAAATATCTATATCATGGAGGTCTTTCACCTATCATCAGATATTCATAAGGCCCTCTCTAAGGCTTTAAGAAGCCCCCTCTAGTTGGAGACAGAGGTAGAAGCCGCAGAAGCCTTTCATGTTGATGCGGTCGAGAATGTTGAATTCCAGGCCATCATCTTGTTCTCTGGAGAAGATGAAGTCTCTCCCATACAAGGGAACATTCACCCACTGTACATCACCGGCCAGTTCAATGGCATGGAGGTCCACCACTATCTTGTCAACATGGGCTTTGGGATCAACCTAATCCTGACTCGGACACTGCAAAAACTGGGGTTGTCCAAGGATGATCTGAGTCCCTCTGACCTAAGAATCTAAGGTTATGACAGGACGGAACAGACACATGTCGGCAAGATCCGCTTGAAGACCCAGTTCGATGGCATACTTTCTAGGACTAAATTTATGGTTGTCTCCTAGGACACCATCTATAATGCATTGATGGGAAGGCAATGGCTCTACCTACATGTGTTGGTTCCCTCATCATATCACCAGGGCCTTAAGTGCTCCCTTAATGGTCAAGTGGGCATGCTTCAAGGAGACGTGTCTCCCTTTTCCTCTTGTAAATCCCGCTATCTAGATGCCAACTACTACAAGAGCAAAGACAAGAAGATTCATACTAATGAGGTTGAGCATGCCATGGCTGCGACCAACCCGTGGATAGATCTAGATAATGCCTACATATTTCCAATCCACCAATTACAGGCTATGACCCCGGACATGGGACAATGCTTCGTTGTTTCTGGAATGATGAGGGAACACATTCCCAAGCCTAAGAGATGCCATAATATCACCTCGTACTCCTATAAAAATCAGGCTCAGGTGATCCCAGATCCTCTTACTCCCATAAGGTATCAGGATGTCTGCCCCAAGGCAACGGAAATATGTCATACTTGCTTGTTTCACTGGGATGGAATTAATCGTCTCAAGCCGACGTGCCATTATTGCTTTGATATCATCAAGCATGGCCCCTTGGTCCAAAGACTAGATGGGATCAGATCGAAAGCCTTCATCGTTATGGTTGTGGCAGCATAGGAGTCCCCCGATACAATGTCCACTGCCACTCAGGCTGGTACCAGCCTCTCGTAGGGATCTGTCGACTCAGAAGAAACTCCTCCCGCTAAGGATCCCTCCTCCATAAGTGAATAAGAGTATTTAGATGATTCTCCTCCCACCTTTGAAGAGGGCGTCTCTTCCACTGTTGATGAATTGGTATAGGTGAACCTTGGTAGCGAGGAAGACCCAAAACCCACACTGATCAGTGTCGCTATGCCCCTCGGGGAGAAACAGTAGTACATAGATGTCCTTAAACAACACTGTGATGTATTTTCCTAGAGTTATGATGAGATTATAGGACTAGATCCTCAGGTATCCATCCACCGCCTCGGTCTCTTGGTAAATCACCGCGAGTTCAAGCAGCCTCCCAAGAATATTCACACTTCCCATGGTGCCATGGTTGAGGCCAAAGTTGACAACCTCATCAGATCCAATTTCGTTAAGGAGGTCTAGTACCCCCAAATGGCTGGACAACATTGTACCAGTCAGTAAGAAGAACGGACAGATCAGAGTCTTCATCAACTTCTGGGATCTCAACTTTCTCTGTCCGAATGATGATTTTCCCCTTCCTGTGACGGAATTAGTGATCGATTCTACAGCTGGGTTCCAATCCCTCTCCTTCATGGATGGGTATTCTGGGTATAACCATATCCAAATGGCCCCTGAGGATGAAAATTCTACATCCTTTAGAGAACCACATGGTACTTTCTGCTACTGATTTATTCCCTTCGGTTTAAAGAATGCAGGTTCCACCTATCAGCAGGCTATGCATCGTATATTTAAGTAGATCATCAGAATGTTGGTGGAATGTTACATGGATGACCTGGTGGTAAAATCGCACCAGCATCAGGACCATCTCAAAGACCTTGATAAAGTGTTTGTCTTCCTCCTTTCTCACCACCTGAAGATGAACCCGTTGAAGTGTGCCTTCGGGGTCACCTCTGGAACGTTTCTCAGCTTCGTTGTCAAATACAGGGGCATCGAGATCGACCCAGAGAAGATTAAGGCCATCATTCAGATGTCTCCCCTGAGCAACATTCGGGTGCTTCAAGGATTCCAAGGCCACTTAGCCTACATACGCTAGTTCATCACGAATTTGGATGGAAATTGTAATCCCTTTTCTCAGATCATAAATAAAGACATCATCTATGAGTGGGATGAAGAGTGCCAGACTTCTTTTGAGGAAATAAAGCACTATCTGCTCTAGACTCTATTCTTAATGCCACCAATCTTCAGAAATCCACTAGTCCTTTATGTGACCACCCTGGAATAATCTCTTGGTGCCCTTCTCACCCAGAAGAACAACTAGGGGGCATAGAACAACCTCTACTACCTCAGCTGCATGCTCCTCAATATGGAGACTAGATACTACCCTATCGAGAAGAGCTACCTTGCGTTGGTATTCACAGTACAGAAATTGTGGCATTACCTCCAGCATCATGAGGTACAGTTGGTGTCCCGGTTAGATCCCCTGAAGTACATCCTGAACCACCCCCTGTTGACAAGCCAGCTAGCTCGATGGGCGGTAATCCTTTAGCAATTCGATATCAAGTTCATCCCTCAGAAGGCTATCAAAGGGAAAGTATTGGCAGACTTCCTTGCCGCCCATCCAGCTCCTGCGGACCAGTCCTTAGACCTAAATTTCCCTGATGAAGCAATTCGCTCGGTGGACCAAGCTATCCCGTGTTGGAAAATACACTTTGATGGTGATTCCCGGAGCCCCACCAGTAGAAGGTTCAATGACCCTAGGCTAAACAGAGTAGGCCTAGGTATCGTCTTCATTACCCCAGCACAAGATGTTCTGTCGTACTCATTCCTATTTTCAAAAGGCTTCACCAACAATGAGTGAGAGTATTAGGCTCTCATTACTGGCCTCGAGCTGGCCCTCGAGATAGATGTTCCCCATTTTCATGTGAAAGGGGACTCCGAATTGGTCGTCAAGAAGATCAATGGTGACTATGTCGTCAGAAATCCATAGCTCTTTCCATTGTTGGAACGCACTCTCCAGCTAATGGCCCAATTCCCATCTCGTCTAGAAGTTACTCATGTCCCTCGACCTCATAACGGTCGAGCCGATGCCCTGTCTAGCCTAACTGCATCACTTATAGAGCCTGAACATGATGATTTGATTATCCACATGGCACAGTGAAGATTCATTACTCCCGTCACTCTAGGTGATGATGACAGCCTGTAGGTAAGCCACCTTACCATCGGTGCCTCCACGTCAGGACCCCCAGGTCCCCTAGATGTGGTGATTGAAGTGAATCCCAACTAGAGAGCCCCCTTTGTTGAGTACCTCTAAAACGGTAATCTCCCAGAAGATCGGTCCGAGTGCAAGCGAATCTGATGCCGCACGTTACAGTTCACCCTCCAGGATGGTCCTAGTTGTGGGAAGATCCTCTACAAGCATGGGTTTGATGGGTTTCTCCTTCGTTTCATTCAAGGAGTTGAGATTTCCTAACTCATGTAGGAGTTTCATGTCGGTTCCTGCGGGGCTCATCAAGCTAGGCCAAAACTATCTCTCTAGATCTAGAGACTGGGGTACTTTTGGCCCTCTATGATCCGTGACTACATAGAGTTTTCCAAAAGGTTCCACATGTTCCAAATTCATGCTAACTTCATGCATCGGCTGCCAGAGCCTCTCCACTCCACCAATTACTCTTTTCCATTTGCAGTATCGGGACTTGATGTTGTGGGACCATATCCACCAGTGATAGCTCCCCAGTGTAGATTCATCCTGATGGCCACATATTTCTTCTCCAAGTAGGCAGAGGTAGTTCCACTCAAAGTGGTCAAGGCTCATTCCATCATTGACTTTGTGAGCTCCAAAATAATCTATAAATTTAGAGTCCCTCATGTTTTCCTCATCGATAACAATACGAAATTACGAGCAGTTGAGCTGAAAAAATTGTACGCTAAGTACAAAATCCATTCTAACCATACCTTCTGCTATCATGCACAAGAAAATGTACAGATCAAGGTGTTCAACAAAACCCTCTCAAACATTCTGCAGAAAATGGTTGGTTAGAATAAGAATAGTTGGCCGGAAAAGCTCGCCAATTCCCTCTGGGATTATCGGACGATGACTCGTAATTCCACCCAGGTGACCCCATATTCCTTGGTGTACGGAATGGAGGCCATACTTCCCATCGAGATTCAATTTCCCTCATTGTGCACAGATGTCTATGATCATCAAGCTCTAGATAAAGTAGATGAAATCCATCTAGATGAGTTGGAAGCGCTCGACGAGAACAGGCTTTGTGCCCTGCACAACCTGGAAAGGCATCGGAACAAGATAGCTAGAGCTTTCAACAAGAAAGTTCACCTCTGCTCCTTTTTGCAAGGTGACTTGGTATTGGACCTGAGGGCACTAATGATACCTGGAAGGAAACCACCCAAGTTGGAACCCAAATGGGAAGGACCTTACATCATTCACAATTTTTACTCCAATGGCGCATACTCACTGGTTACCATGGATGTTGAGAATATAACTCCTCCCACCAATGCCAAGTTCCTCAAGAAATACTTTGTTTGAGTCCCCACGGTCCTGCATGACCTTAAACTGTATGGTCTGGCATGACCCCAAACTGTGTTATGGTCCCGCATGACCCTAAACTGCATTAGGGTCCTATATGACCTTAAACTGTCCGGTCCTACATGACCTTAACCTATGAAATGTCCTACATGACATTAAATTGTGTGTCATCCTGCAATATGTTAAACTACATCTTAAGAACTACATGTGGCTTTATTCTCATCCTTATGGGATATGTAGGAATGCTCGGACACCTCATCCTAAGTCCAGCCCCACACTCTTCTCGTTTGGGTATCCCTCCTGGGTGTAGATCCCTTGGGGGATCTCATGTGATGCAGTCCAAGATTCTTTGGCCCCACTCATGTCAGGATTATGATGATTGCACCATGTGCCCCTCCTCGTTCTTAAAATCCTCCCATGTCCTTACCGCATGAAGTTAAAATGCATGGCCCTTTCAGAACTATGTATGGATTGATTCCCATCCTCATGGGATACGTAGGACCGCCCAAACATTACGTATGTAGGCCCAGCCCCAAAATTTGAGACCTACCATTGGGATGAAACACATGGTGGGGTGCAGGATTATGCCATCATTCATGTTGAGTTCATCATGACCATACCATGTTACACGATGTGGATGCTATGTTTCGAACCTGATCAACAGCTATCCTTTGTTGTTGTCACCACCTCCATATGTTCCAAACATGGAGTGTAGTGGTTCATTCTGCCTTGTTGTCTCTCCAAAACTCAGTCTACCTTGAGCAAGAGTGTAATTCCAGTTGTCAAACCCTTATGTGATGACGAGATCCTAGTCCTACTCTTTGTTTCCCACACCGATCATTGCTCACGTGGGCTTAGGAGTTGTGATGAGGCAATGCCCGCATGAGAGGTCATATGGCTATAGTTTTTTGGGGCACTCAACCTCAAGTCCTTTGACCCCTTTGACCCCCTGGCCCAAGTTCTCATTTGGGATTGTGCAGTGTGGTATGGACTCACATCCTTATTCACGTCAGGCTATTGCGTCGCACCACACAGATCCCCTTGAGACATCCCTACCTTCATTTATCATCTATCTCACGAGCACCGTCCCGGACATGTTTCACGAGCCCCATAATTTGGGTTTCCCATAACCTTCTATATCTAAAAGGACCCCCGGATGGCATGGATGCTCAGCCTAAGGGCTATCCTACCATTACGGGCTGAAATCCTTGAGGATTGCGAGCGAAAAATTGATACAAGTCCCATGTTGTAAATATGGTCAATGGTCAATGCTCAATTGTTCGGCCCAAACTCTGATCACACAAAGGCGAATATTATGTTGTGAACCTGGTCAATAGTTGTCCTCTATCATCGTTTTCACTTTGTGGTCTTCCACAGGCGCGATGGTTCGCCCTCTCCGCTCAGTTATCCCATGAATATGAAATTAAACTAGGAATCTCTGGTCCAAGCTCTATGACCTTAAACTAATATCACCATCATCCTTACTACAAGACGTTAAACTGCAAGCTGGCTATGACATTCTGCTCATGGCCCAGCCTCAATTCCCTCAGCCTTCTTAGTCCCCTAGCCTAATTTCTCACTTAGGATTGTATGGTGTGGTGTGGTATTATGTCCTCATTCACGTCGGTTTACTCATCGTGTCGTACAAGTCCCTTGTTGGGGTATCTTGCCCTTATTTGCATCATCTTTTTCTCTAGAACTACATACAGCTTTATTCCCATCATCATGGGATACGTAGGACCACTTGAATGCCTAGTATTTGGGTCCAGCCCCATCTCTTCGAAAACTTCCTATCATTTAGGCCCCTTGTCCTACATTCTTCTAGGAGATGGGTATACATTGTGGTATGGGCTTATGTCCCCATTCACGTCGGGTTTATAACAACCACGCCGCATACCTCTCTCTCTTGAGTGGCCTTCGATCCCTTTCCCTACTCTCATCTCTTTGAGTCAGTTTCCCTTAAGTCGGGTCACTTAAACCTCTTTGGTGATTCACCAATGGGCCCATGAGTACTCTGGTCTAGATCCTGGAGTGTCAAATTCTGCCTGGACATGCTTTCACCCATTTTTTAGGCTTCGTGTTCCCCTTCATTTGGGCTCCCATTATCTTTCACATCTAAAGGGACCCCCAAATGGCATGGATGCTAGGCCTAAGGGCTCTCCTACCATTACGGGCTAACATCCTTGAGGTTTTTAGACAAAAAATTGATACAAGTCCCATGTTACGAATATAGTCAATGGTCGACGCTCATTTGTTATTCCCATTTTAGGTCACATGATATGGATACTATGTTTCGAACATGGTCAATAGTTACCCTCCATCGTCACACTAACCCCTTCAAGCCTTAAATGTCAGTTACATGATTCAAATCATTTTCCACCCCATTATGTCTAAGTGGAATTTCAACCCTCCTGGTATTATCCCTCGGTGCACATTTTCACATTAGGAGGACAAAGTCGTGGTAAGGCATCATTCGGGGCTCCGCACCGACTTCCCTTTAGAATGTATTCCAGGTATTGCAAAAACCTCTTCTGCCCTTGTTTCCCACACCAAGTTTGACTCACATGGGCTTTGGGATTGAATTGAGGTTCATGCTTACTTGGAAGGATTATACTTCTCCATGGTTTGAGCTCTAAGACATTAAACTAAGATCTCTTTTACAACTACGTATGGCTTGATTCCCATTCCCATAGGATACGTAGGAACACCCATACATCTCATCTTTGGGTCCATCTTGAGTTACCCTAATTTATCTCTTCGGTCCTGCCTTTTAGGCCCTATTTGTCCTGCATTACATTAAACTTCACCTTCTATAAATATGTATGGCTTGATTCCTATCCTTATGGGATACATAGGAACACCTAGACATCTCGTCTTTGGGTCCAGCTCAACTGAGAGCTAGTCTCTCCTTCCCCATAATCTCTAACCTTTTATGTCCCCCTCGACCCAAGGTTTCTTTCTTGGAATTGCGTACAGCGTGGTATGGACTCACGTCCTTATTTACATCAGGTATTCTTTATCACTCCGTGCACATTACCTCTTGAACATCACCTCTCCTGTATATGTCTGAGCCATATGACTCTAAACTATGCTTCCTAGTCCCACATGACTTTAAACCGTTACGTCTATACTGCACAACGTTAAAATGCATGGTTGGTCCTATCACATGACCCTAAACTGTGACATTATCATCCTAGCCGCACGACGAAAAATGGCACTACACCGTGATATCCTCACTCGAGGGGACATCATGTTTAGTATCGGTCACACACCATACCATTTTTCAACGCCTACATATGGCTTGATTCTTATGGTGATACCTGGACTTTCTATCCTAGATCCATCACTTCACAAAAAAAACAACACTCATTCATCCTAAAGGACAAACAAGATCTATCAAATGCCGCTTCTTTTGGTGAAAGGGACAGACCTGCACAACCTTATTATCTCAAGAACTGGTATCTTACCATGCCATCCCTAGAACTATGTGTGGCTTGATTCTCGTTATCATGGGATACGTAGGAACACTTGTGCACTTTGCCTCGGGCCCAGCCTAACTTTCTTTTCCGGTCCCTCGACCTAAAATCTCCCCAAGGAACACATGGTGATATGGAATCTAGGTCCTCATTCACGTCGGGTTTCATAATTACCTCACCATGTGTCTCTCGCATTCCCTACCATATCTGGTCCAAGTTTTATGACCATAAACTAAAATTACTCTACATCCTTTCCGAAAGACATTAAATTTCATGACATCTTCCAGACATATTATCCTCGGGTTCGGCCCCAAGAATCTGAAATCATGCCCTCTCTCTTTCGGCCCCTAGGCCCGACCCCTTTTAGGAACATGTGGTGTGGAGAGTACCTCATGGGTTCTCATTCACGTCAGGTTTTTCAATAGCCATACCATGTTCCCCCCATGTCTTTTTCCAACCTGGTATGAGTTCTATGACCCTAAACTAAGATCATCCTATGGGAACTACGCATTGGGTTTGGCTACTTCGCCGCCCTGCGCCCAGTCCATTAAATCAATCTCCCCTTAATGGACCATCCTAAGACCATTAATTTTGGAAGCGTGCAACCTCTGGACCCTTTTCCTTGGAGGGGGACTCAACTCCCTCTATCTAATACGTCTTGTTGTCATACTTAGATGCATTGAGGCAGTGCTCGAAGCAAGAAATTTTCACAGGGAAATTCCCTCATTCCATGTCCAAGCTTCATGAGCCCGTTATTTGGATCCTCATATTATTCCATCTCTAAAGGGACCCCCTTTATGGCCTAGTCTCATGTCACATTGGCTTACCTATCGTCTCAAGCCAACTTCCTTGAGGACCTCAGACGACATTTGCGACAGGTCCCGTGTTTCAAACATGGTCAGCGGTCGACCCTCATTTGTCTGTCCCCAATCTAGGCTAACACAAAATGGATACTGTGTTTTGAACATGGTCAACAGTTATCCCCTATCGTCATGCCACCATCATTGTGGTCCAGATCTCAAGCATCGTGATTCACACATTTCTGCTTCCTTATGTCCAAGTGGAATTCCAACATACTCGGATTTACCCCTTCGCACATCTAGGTACACTATGTAGGTAGGTATGCATCATTGGGATTCCATTCACCTAGCGTCCCATCACCCCTGACATGTGCCTTCCTGTGCTAGGGAAGTCCCATCACTACTTCTTGTTTCCCACATTGAGCATGACTCGCATGGGCTTAGTAGTTCTGGTAGGACGTGTACTGGCACAACCATGCCACACATGCCTTTCTTCTTCCCGTATGATGTTAAACTACACTCTCAGAACTACATATGGCTTGATTCACATCCTCATAGGATAAATAGGAACACCCATAAAATCCGTCTTGGGCCCAGCCCAGTTTTCACAATCAGTCCCTCGACTTAGGGATTATCCTGAGAGCGAGTGGTGTAGCATGGACTCTTATGGTTCTCATTCACATTGGGGTATGTACCACACCACACATTTACTTCAGGGGTAGCGATGCCCTCAATACATGACATTAAACTATGGTTCTACCCTGAACAAGTTCAGGATGCCCTATGTTAATCATGGGATGCATCTGTTTCCTCTCCAGAGAGGATTCTCCATACCATCGTCGGTTTATGACCACACCTTTCTTCAAGAACTACATTTGGCTTGATTCTCATCCTTATGGGATACGTAGCGATGCCCAGACATTTTTCCTTGGGCCCAACCCCAGGTTCATTAACCCTTCTGGACCCTCAGCCCCGATCTTGGTCCATGAAGTATTACCTTTAAACTATGTTCACCGTCCTCACTATATGACATAAAACTACATGTCATTCCATGTCTTTACCAGATAGGTCCTGTTTAGAATTAGGTATGATCCCTGATCAGACCGATGCGCCCACCTAATGTGCCTTCACCACGGTGGCGTAATTTCAAGAGTGTTGGACTCCATTCAAACAACCCATCACACCACACTCCACACTTTGTGTGCCCTTTATTCGGACCCTCATCCTATTTCACATCTAAAGGAACCCACTAATAGTATGGATGCTCAGCCTATGGCTCGCCTACTGTCCTGGTCCAACGTTCTGGAAGACTAATGGATGACATTTTGAGTCAAGCCTCATGTTTCGAACATGGTCAGCGTTCATTCCTCATTTGTTATCCCCATTTCAGGCTAACACAATAAGGATATTGTGTTTCGAACACGGTCAACAGTTATTATTTATTGTCACGGCATCCCTATAGTGTTCTGAATTTTGGGTATCATGATTCACACCTTCCACTCCCCTATGTTCAGATTAATTCCAATGCCCCTGGCATTACCCCACTCGTACACTAGCGCACACTGGGAAAGCGATGATTCAACTATTCTAAGAGCTTCATCCTCTAGTCAGGACTCTCCCTTTCTTCTCAAAAGTCTAGATTAGTTGTTCAAACCCCAGATGCCTGGAGCTTGGTTTTCACTCTTATATTCGAGTGGAATGATAAGGTGGTCATTCCTTGTTTCACGCATCGAGCCCAACCCGCGTGAGCTTAGGGACTGATCGCCGTATGTTCCATGAATATAAAAAAAATGCAATAAAACAAAAAAAAATAATAGAACTCATGCATGCATCTAGCATAAATAGTTAAATCATGAAATTGTGTTCAAAATTTTCATGCATCACAGTACCCGAGGATCGATGTAAGAACCTGGGTTTTTCAAACGGGTTAAATTTCTGACCCTGTTTGAATTTTTCCGCTTTTCTATAAAAATTTTGGATGATTTTTGAGAAGTCTAGAAAATCTGGGAAGTTTCTGGAAATTTCCAAACTACACACCGTGTACTCCCAAGTACACGCCGTGTATTAGCTAGGTAGGTGACAACCCATCTGAGACCAAGTACATGTCGTGTGGTGCCCATGTGTAAATTTTCCATCTACACGGCGTGTAGTTCTTTAGGACACACCGTGTACCTCTTTCCACATAAATGGATGAATCCCTGGCCGTGTGATGACCTTGTACATAGTCCAAGCTCTGCACTGGACTCCGCTTAAGTCGGAGTATGGAAAAGTAATCTACACGGCGTGTAGCCTTGAAATACACACTCTGTACATTTTTTTATTTGTGCAAGTGGGATTTCATCGCGTCTTATTTCCAGAAATGCATTCTTCTTCTCTGTTGGATGAACCCTTCATCCGAAAAACTACCAAGAACACATATCCTCCTAGAATCTTTATACGTTGTCCGTTCTTCGATTCGTCGGTGGCTGCGGGACTGCATCAGAAAGGCTAACCTCGTGCACCCATCTTTGTCCTTGATTCCTTGCCTATTTCTCTGCAGATTCTATCTGAGCGGAATTGCCGGAATTTGACGGGAATGCAGATCTACTATGATTTAGACCAATTCAGAGGCATATATCGAAGGAGTGTCATCGTACAAGTATGAGGTGGGTGTTTCATACCTTCTTTCATGTTTTCATAGACTTTTTGGGGTTTCGACCTTCGGGCGCGATGTTGGGTATTCAGTGAAACCATGTTTAATTGTTTTTATTTAATTATCTATATTGTGGGATGCCTATGGGTATTCCCTGACCCTGTTGTAATTGAGCGAGGCCAGGTTAGAGGTCGTTGCTCGTTTGGGGCAATTCGGTCGGGGGTGCCGAAATGTGTATGAATTGGATCATCGTTTAAACTGCTATGTTTAGACTGCTTATTGAGTTTCTTGAGTTGAACTGTTTAGTTATGTTGGTAATGGCCCGAATATTTTGTATAGTGATGTTGATCACAGGTTGGGGATTTTCCCAGGTTACTTGGGTGGTTTCTACCACGGGATTGGGCGTCATGGACGTCGCTTGAGGTAGTTGGACTGTCAAGTTGGGATTGGCCTGGGTTACTTGGATGACAAGGCCATCAAACATGAGTGACAGGTTCGCAGGGACACGAGGTGTCATAAATGTTGTGTCTTGGGAACTTATTGAGGTGATTACCGCTCACCGGGTACTTTTGAGTAGTGTGCACACAGATAGACTCCGTGATGAGGTGGTACGGCCACTCGTTGGGTAGATGCCCCCGATAGATGTTGTTATGTATTATTGGTTTGGGGGTTCTTGCCATAGGAAGCCACGTGGGAGGTGAGGAGCCTTCAGGAGATAGCATTGAGGCTGTCAAGTTGGGGGCAAAGGCTCTCCGTGATTTGAGGTTAGATATCATTGTGCCTCCAGTTACTTGATTTGACGGCATACATCACTGTCCCTCCAGGTATTATTTGAGGTAAGACATCGTTGTCCCTCCGGTTATTATTTGAGGATAGGTATCATTGTTCCTCCGAATGTTGTGCCATGGGCAGGTTGAGATTTCAAGCTGGGTTACGATTGTTGGGCGTGCCTTCGGGACGTCGGTACTTGAGACACGTGGTGTCAGGAGGTAGTTGGTTCCAGGTTACATGGCAGACATTCCGGCGTTGGCCAAAGCAGGTGAGACTTCCTGGTGGCTTCTGAGCACCAGTGAAGTATGTGTTTACTTTTGGGCATTGTACTGTTTACTGCTTTTCTTTATATAAGCATGTCTACCTAAACACTTATATTAGGTATGCACCTTTGGGTGGTATCCTACTGAGACTCCTCTCACACTCTACATAGGCCCTTCGGGACGCGTGTAGACTTTATGAAATTTCTTACAGGTAGAGGGTCATCCTCAGGAGCTAGACCTTAGTGCTGTTGGCGTGGATACTGGCATGGACCTTGAGATCGTGCCTTGCTGGAGTTATTTTTCTTAGTTCCCTTTTTGTATTAACATGATTACTTTATTATGTACCAACTGTTGGTTATCCATTGGCACCATTCTATGTTAATATGTGTGACTTTATATGGATGCATGTTTGTTTGTTTACAGCCGTAGTTGCTTGTGATATTCATCATGTTGTTCTGTTTAATTTCTTCTGCTATTTTTTCTATATTGCTTCCACTGTTTATTGTTTTTGGATATGTTTCCGCTCTGTGGGTCTGGTTTGAGTCTGCTGAGTCATTTAACTTCCGCTGCTTATAGACATTATACTCGGACCAGTACCTTTATTTCCTCTGAGAGGGTATAGCCTCCCCCACTATACCTATTAAGACCATTGCTGCTAGTTGGAAGCCTTTTGCGTTCAAGGGAGGTGCGCCTAAGGTGGTGACACCCGACCCGTTTGGCACTGTTCGGGTGGCTGGCCGGGTCCGTGTTATTACAAAGTGGTATCAGAGGAGTTCTTGACAGGGATTTAGTAGCATTGCTTTTCTAACTACTAATGAGTTTGAGACTTCTCTTTTTTTATTTCTACTGGTTTTACTATTTTGGATATGGTATACTGAAGATCGGTTGTTACTGGGACTGGGTTTCTAGCTTGTTCTTGGGTGCCTACAGCCCCAGGTACGAGGGATGGACCTAGTTTCCATGGGTGGGAATTGCTGGTTGCTTTTTTCTCAGATTACGGTTTATATGATTTCCACCTCAGTGACTCACTTGATGTGTGATGTTATTGATTGTGATATGTGAACCTTGACCCGGTGTGGTAAGGGAGAATTGGACCTTAGCCCGGTATGGCAAGGCTTGTTTGCTTTTCTTTTTATAGGCACATTTTAGGGTATTTCAATTTCATAATTGCATGTATGATTTGTGAAGTAATAATGCCATGTGAAAAAAATCAATTACCATGATATGTATGCTTTGAAATTTGAATAGGTGAAACTCCTGATAGAATTTCTTGTTTATTTCAATATGTATGCTATGCTTTGTGTATTTTTAGAATTGCATATTGCAGGATATTTGGGTCTGGATCTTATGAGAGTAGGCAGGTATTATGACTGAGGCAGTGTGACTGTCAGGATTGGGTGACTCGGTCATCGGTTTGAGGCAACGTGAGTTTTCAGGATGGGCATGGCCTGAGGTACTATTGATACTTGGCTCTGTTGAGGGCGGGTAAGGAGGTCTTGAGGTCGGGATGCTGAGGGCATGGGTTGCGATAGGGGAGAGTAAGGGTGGTTGTTGTACACTACCTCTTTAATGCTTTAATTATCTGTATAGAATATATTGTTATATATATATGGGTTGTCTGACCATTTATGGTATTCAGCAAGTTACTCCTTTACGAATCGATGGAGTGTTAGGAAGGAGATGATACAGTGCCGCAGGATCAGGTTCAAGATCTGGTGCAGGCAGAGTAGAAGCTGGAGGTACAGGCTCAGGGACAGGATCAGGTTCAGGAACTAGTGTAGGCAGGGCATTAGCTGGGTTTGGCAGCGTTCGGACCATGGCTTGACGAGCAGCTCTGAGCTAGCTTGGTACATGTCTTACAGGGAATTGACAGAGGCGCGCAAGGTACAGATCCTTCTATGTCATATCTGACGTGGGAGTTCTATTCGCAGCACCTGCCACTTTTTCAGGGTGAGGGTGGTCCACAGGCGGCTGAGAACTAGATAGAGAGCATGCAGATGATCTTCTAGTAGCTCGAGATGCCTCCAGGGAGGAGGGTCAAGCTGGCGATGTACATACTGAGAGGACTGGCAAAGCGTTACTGGGATGTACAGGTACAGGCTCGTAGGCACGAGGGACTGGCTTGAAAGGACTTCGAGGATAGGTTCTTTGAGCACTTCTATCCAGAGACACTAAGGGAAGAGAGAGATTGAGAGTTCTTGAGTCTTCAGCAGGGAGATATTTCTGTCATGGACTACGCAGCTACCTTCACAGAGTTGTCTCTCTTTGCACCTGGTATGGTAAGCGATGACGCAGCTAGGGTGAGGCGCTTCGAGGATGGATTACGACACGCTATTCGGGTCCATGTGAACATTTTCAGGCTGAGTTCCTTCTCCGAGGTGGTGAACCGGGCACTTATAGTAGAGGGAAACCAGAGGGATAGACCCCAGATTGGAAGGGCGACAGCTTCAGGTGATGGTTCGGATAGCAGGAAGTGAGGTAGAGATGAGTTCCAGCAGGGTGGGTAGGCCAAGGACTCATTTAGGCCACCTCGTGGAAGTTCAGCGGTGGTTTGCTTTCATTGTGGGCAGTCGGGACATGTTTGGGATCAGTTTGATAGGCCTATGAAGGAGTGTCGGGCATGTGGACAGGTCGGTCATCTGGAGAGGTTTTGCAGGCAGCCTTCTCAGATAGCCGGTAGGCAGGGACCAGGACAAACTGTGGTGTTGGGTGTTGGTTCAGGTTCGGTACCAGGAGAGGGTAGTCAAGGTTCAGCTGTGTGCGGAGGACGTGACAGAGATGGTGGGACCCAACTGAGGGTTCAGTGGACGGTGACCAGAGTAGCACCGCGGGGAGGTCAGGCATCAGGCAGTCGTACTTCAGGTCAGGTGCACGCTGTGGAGCTGCCAAGGACTGAGCAGGCTGGTGAGCCAACGACAGTGGCAGGTACACTGTGGTTGTAGTCGTGATTTTTCTTTGATTTCTTTTGGCATGGCCTCTTGGGGCATGTCTGGTTGATTGCATGAGTTGCACAGGATACTTGTGGACTGACTAGATGCTAGTTAGTGGGATTGGAATCATATCAGATGTGTTATATATTTTATATTTGAGATGCGTAGCATCAGGAGAATCAAGGATGCAGGTTACGTGAGGTGTCGTGGGCATCGGGGCATCGTGTATGCGGGTTACTTAAGGTGCAAGGCACCAGGTTTTGATTGGAGCATCTATGAGATGCAGGACCTCTTGGAGGCGGACACTGATGCGGTGAGGGTTACGTTGGGTGTCGGAAATTACACGGGAGCACTGAGGAGGTGCAGGGGTGATGATACGTCACGGGAGGACCATGGGTCCGATAAATAGGTCGTTGGGACTTTTTTCATTACTAGTTTGATTTGAGCTTTGTTAGTTGAGACCGAGTAGGAAATTCCTGAGGTGGGGATCCCCTTGAGGGATTTATCCAGGACCGTTGAGACTGGGGAAGTCCGGGTTACTTTGATCGGGGTGGTATGTTCGGTACCATCTTCAGGTTTCGTTCGGTAGCTCGAGGACGAGCTACATTAAGGTGGGGAGTTTGTAAGAACCCAGGTTTTTGAAACGGGTTAAATGTCCAACCTTGTTTGAATTTTTTCGCTTTTCTATAAAATTTTTGGATGATTTTTGAGAAGTCTGGAAAATCTGGGAAGTTTCTAGAAATTTTCAGACTACACGTCGTGTACTCCCAAGTACATGCCATGTATTAGCTAGGCAGGTGACAACCCGTCTGATACCAAGTACATGTCGTGTGGTGCCCGTGTGTAAATTTTCCATCTACACAGCGTGTAGTCCTTTATGACACGTTGTGTACCTCTTTCCACGTAAATGGCCGAGTCCCTACCCTTGTGTTGACCATGTACACGGTCCAAGCCATGCACTGGACTCCGCTTAAGTTGGAGTATGGAAAATTAATCTACACGGTGTGTAGTCTTGAAATACACGTCGTGTAATTTTTTTTATTTGTGCGAGCGGGAGGTCATCGCGTCTTATTTCCAAAAAGGCCTTCTTCTTCTCCATTGGACAAACCCTTCGTCCGAAAAACCACCAAGAACACATCTCCTCCTAGAATCGTCATACGTTGTCCATTCTTTGATTCTTCAGTGGCTGCGAGACTGCATCATAAAGGCTAACCTTGTGCACCCATCTTCACCCTTTATTCCTTGCCTATTTCTCTGTAGTTTCTATCTGAGCGGAATTGTCGGAATTTGACCGGAACGCAGATCTACTGTGATTTAGACCGATTCAGAGGCTGATATTGAAGGAGTGTCATCGTAAGGGTACAATGTGGGTGGTGTATACCCTCTTTCGTGTTTTCGTAGACTTTTGGGGGTTTCGACCTTCGGGCGCGATGTTGGGTATTGAGAGAAACCTTTTTTAATTGTTTTTATTTAATTATCTGCATTGTGGGATGCCACTGGGTATTCCCTGACCTTGTTGTAATTGAGCGAGGCCGAGTTAGAGGTCGTTGCTCGTTTGGGGCAATTCGGACGGGGGTGCCGAAATGCGTATGAATTGGACCATCATTTAAACTATTGTGTTTAGATTGCTTATTGAGTTTCTTGAGTTGAACTATTTAGTTATGTTGGGCGTGGCCCGGATATTTTGTGGAGTGATGTTGATCACAGGTTGGGGATTTTCCCGGGTTACTTGGGTGGTTTCTACCACGAGATTGGGCGTCATAGACGTCGGTTGAGGCAGTTGGACTGTCAGGTTGGGCTTGGCCCGGGTTACTTGGATAGCGAGGACATCAGACGTGAGCGATAGGTTCATAGGGGCATGAGGTGTCAGAAATATTGTGTCTTGAGAACTTATTGAGGTGATTACCGCTCACCAGGTACTTTTGAGTAGTGTGCACACAAATAGACTCTGTGATGAGGTGGTACGGCCACTCGCTGGGTAGAGGCCCCCGATAGATGTCGTTAGGTATTATTGGTTTGGGGGTTCTTTCCATAGGAAGACACGTGGGAGGTGAGGAGCCTTCGGGAGATAGCATTGAGGTTGTCAAGTTGGGGGCAGAGGCTCTCCGTGATTTTAGGAAAGATATATTTGTGCCTTCGGTTACTTGATTTGAGGGAAGACATCATTGTCCCTCCGGGTATTATTTGAGGGTAGACATCGTTGTCCCTCTGGTTATTATTTTAGGACAGGTGTCGTTGTTCCTCCGGATGTTTTTCCATGGGCAGGTTGAGCTTTCGAGCTGGGTTATGATTGTTGGGCATGCCTTCGAGACGTCGGTACTTGAGACACGTGGTGCCAGGAGGCAGTTGGTGCCAGGTTACATGATAGACATTTTGGCGTTGGCCGAAGCAGGTGAGACTTCCTGGTGGATGTTGAGCACCAGTGAAGTCTGTGTTTACTTTTGGGCATTGTACTATTTACTGCTTTTCTTTATATAAGCATGTCTGGATAAACACTTATATTAGGTACGCACCTTTGGGTGGTATCCTATTGAGAATCGTCTCACACTGTACACGGGCCCTTCAGGACACGTGTAGACTTTATGAAATTTCATGCAAGTAGAGGTTCAGCCTCAGGAGCTGGACCTTAGTGCTGTTGGCATGGAGACTGGCATGGACCTTGAGTTCGTGCCTTGCTGGAGTTATTTTTCTTAGTTCCCTTTTTGTATTAGCATGCTTACTTTATTATGTAGAAATTGTTGGTTAGCCATTGGTGCCATTCTATATTGATATGTGTGACTTGCTATGGATGCATGTTTATTTGTTTATAGCTGTAGTTGCTTGTGATATTCAGCATGTTGTTCTGTTTACTTTCTGCTGCTATTGTTTCTATATTGCTTCCATTGTTTATTGGTTTTGGATATGTTTCCACTCTGCGGGTCTAATTTGAGTCTGCTGAGTCATTTAACTTCTACTGCTTATAGACATTATACTCGGACCAGTACCTTTATTTCCTCCGAGAGGGTATAGCCTCCCCACTATACCTATCCAGACCCTCGCTGCTAGTCGGCAACCTTTGGCGTTCAGGGGAGGTGCACCTAAGGTAGTGACACCCAACCTGTTTGGCACTGTTCTAGTGGCTAGCTGGGTCCGGTTCATTATAATCGACCCCTCCCATGGATGGGTTGACCCCATAAAAAGAACTTTGTAGCTCTTCCACCCTTTGGCTCATGGTGTCCATGATCCGTTGTCACCTATTCAGTTCCTTCTCCTCCTCGACAGCGATGGGGAGCAGTTCGTCATCCGCAACCCGAGCCTGCTCCTCGACGCTCCGGACAATAGCCATCTCCATCAAGGCTTGTTTCATCTTATCTTCATCCTCTTCTAGCTGGGCCTTCAGCCATGATATAATTTCTGACTGCACATTGAGGAGAGAATAGTGTTCATCTACCTGTATTTTCAACCGTTGAATCTCATTTTTAGCCTCCTGGAGCCTCTTGATGTTCACCGTTTTTCTCTACTACCAACCCACACCAAGGTCGCAATCATACTCCTGAATCTTCTCTGCCATGAGATCTTGGATGAGCATGTGAGGACACTGGACATATACTCCCCTAGTGCATAGTTCGCGCAGTCATGAACGAAGTCTCTCCATATGGTCTATCCATTGTGCTTGAGGGGTGTCATCGATAAAGCACTTGATCAGCTTCCATGATCAGTGATGGACTATCTTGTTATCCTCTTAATCAGAGGTCATTTCGTCCCAGTCCATGGGGTTGGTGGGCTCGTATGTAGGGAACGCCCCTAAGAACTCATCAGTAGGGTCCGCATATGGTGTCTGATCAGGTGTGGCAGGACCCGGGCTATCTGAACGATCTTCATCATCGGATCCCACTTCAATAATCTTAGGCACAACCCAGCCAACGGTCCCACCAGTGATCTGGGGTGCCGCAGCTTGGTTGTTCTGGATATCTGCCTCCACGACCACCGATATTCCCCTAGGAAAAGCGCTTCCCGGAATACCAACCAACCTCACCAAGGAAGCCCATGCCATTTGAAGAACTGTACATACCAAAAAGGCACGGATGTCAGTTAGCCTGGTCAATCGGTGGCATTCATGAGTTTTGTAAAGGAGACTTATATATATAATATTTTTTATATTTATCATAGAATAATTTATTGACATTTAATTAATAAAATAGTCATTATTCAAGGATTGGTAAATATCAACGAGGGAAAGTGGACTGAGTTTAATGGTATGAATAATATAAATGATATTTATTTATATTTTTATGTGTTTAACATGTCAATAAATTATTATTATTATTATTATTATTATTATTATTAATGGACATGGGGTCATTTAAGAATATTAAATACGGTTTGGGATTTGTGTTCGATTTTCAAACCTTAAACTAGATATAATAAATATGTAATTATATCGCTTTCCTAATTCACTTTTGGTGTGAAAATGGATAAGGGAGATACTTTATCAAGACTTAGAGTGAATTCTCTCCTCCTACTCTCTCAATATTTCAAGAGAACATCAATCATTCTTCTTCCTTCATCAAGATAATAACTATGATCAACCACAAACAGTGAAAGTGATCAGGATGAGTCGTGCTAGCACCTGATGATTCTACAGTGTCGATCAGAGATATGGTGCATATTTGGATCACTACTAGAGGTATTATTCCCTTGAATTATATAGCACAACAATTTTGCAATTAATTCTATTCCACTGGATCATCGATGGAAGTAGAATTACAAGTTGAGGTAATTCTATATTTTCTCATAAATTTTTTATAAATTGCATGTGAAGATCCTCTCCCTATGGTTCTGGCATGTAAATTTAGTCTATTAGTATACTATTTTTCAATGTACATGATCTCAAAATAATATAAAGCAACAATTACATGTCATTTAAGACTAAGATTTTGAGTTTTTCATACCTTCAAAAGATTCTTCTACTACACTTGAAACCTAAAGTGGTATCAGAGCAGTCACAAGTTTAATTTATAATTATTTATTATTCATTTAATGATTTCATGTGTTTTAATTTTCTTTTACATAAAATGATTCATTTTAATATCTGATTTTTTTCATTTCTTATTTTCTTAATTCTTGATAATATAACTAGTAACCTGTTAATGATTAAAAATGAAGAATCATATGGAGAATACCATATGGAAATGCCAAAGGTTCTTCCTATAGAAAAACAAAGTACAAAGTACACATAATGTACTTCTTGAGTACATGCCGTGTAGTTTTTATTTACACAACCAGATCTCATGATAAAGTTAGATAGATCTGATCTAATCAGATATAATATTTGATAAAAACATATCATCATGTGGATATAGATAGACTGGAACATGGATTGATGAACTATATGTCATGTAACCACTGTACACAATGTGTAGTACACTGTGTCTTACGTCCAAGCACATGGGGTGCCCCAAGTGATCCATGTATTGGATACATGGCATGGGGACTACCAAGATGTATGATCTGAGGTTACATGTTGTTTACTTTTGTATGTATTGTGTAGTATTCTTCCAGTAGTGTTCTCAAATTTTCATAATAAAATGAATTAAAAGTATAATTAAATCAATTGATTATGTGTTCCTTATATCATTCATTCGATAGTACATTCTATATCATAGGATTAACAATTATATATTATGTTAATTTCCATATTAAAATTTTTATAAACACATGAGGTTTCCTCCAAGTACACTTATATACTACATTAATTTTAAATTAAATTAGTTTTGTTTAAAATTATAGATGATGGTGAGTTAAGGATGTTTGGATAGAATTAAGATAAATTGAAATAATTAGATTAATTCATGGCACATTGTCTTAATTAAAGAACAAATCAAAGTAATTGATAACAAGATTGCAAAATTTATGTTTGTTTCTTGATGTTTGGATGATCCTAAGATTATACCAAACCTTGTGTGTGATTGGTTTATTTTAATTTATTATGGTTAAATTATTATTGATGGAATGTGTGTCTTCCCCTCCTCCTAATTATGTATGGACCAACATGATCGTGGTTTCTTTTATCTAAAACTCCTTTATCTAAATCCATTAGATCCCCTCACCTATGTGTGAGCAAAATCTTATGTAAGGATGGATCTTCCAAGAGAGTGGAGGCAGTCCGAGTTAAGGAACCAAGGTGAGACCAATTAAGGCAATGCATAGGAGACAAGGTAGAATATTGAAACATGAACCAATCTATGGTTCAAGGTTTTTTACCCTAGGTTCGAGGGTTAGTTTATCATCTTCTAGATAAACTAACCACTAGAAAAATCTCATGATCAATCCACTTTTATTTTATTTCTATTAGTTTCATTGTTAATTATTTATGTTTTTGAATGAAATTACCTAAATGAATGAATTGACTAGCATAAAATATGGAATACAATATAATTTGATTATACATAAATGTTTTATTAGACATGGTTAATCACTTAAGTAAAATCCACTTAATATTAACAGGGAATGTAAAAGGATAAAATGATCTTTATGCATAAGGATAAAAATTCCTCAATTAAAATATTAATTTGGATAAGCCTTTAATTACTTAAGTTATAAATAACCATATAGTTCAAAGTTTTTGACCAACCCAAGTTGGGGTGATTTCAATTATCATGGATCTTTTAACTTGAATTTTTGGGTTGACTTAACTTATTTTACATCAAGGGTTGACTACCCAAGCAGGACTTGGTGTAACTAAGAGGAAAAGGTTGAGGAAATATTAAAAATGGGATTTCAGTATTATGGATTCCACTCAATAGACCAAGGAACTACAAGTTAATGTATTCATAAAGTTAAACCTACCTAAAACCCTTTCAAATAACTTTCCAGACCCAAGTATGGGTTATGATAAAAGGAATATGGATCATTACCGCTAGAATATATAAGCGAAAAGATATTCTGAAACTGGTGGTGAGAAATATTAGGTTTTGAAAAATAGTTTGAGATTAATAATAATTTAATTAATTTTAAATTTATTAATCCATTTTTTAATCAAAAACAAGTACTAATTATCTTCTCTTAAATTTTAGAAATGGAAAATCAAATGACATTGGCAATATCACTATGATCCATGCTAGAGAAGGATAACCTTCTCACCGGTGTGAATTTCTAGGAATGGTATAGGCACTTGAGCATTATACTATGCCACAAATGGAAATCATACATGTTGAAAGACCCACATCTTGAGTTCATTTCCAAAGAGGCTAATAAGGAAGAATTATCTATCTATTTCAAGCATGTGTACGATGTTATGGATGTTCAACGTTTTATGATATCCTCCATGTCCAGTGAGATTATAAAGCAATATAGAGATATGGGTGTGTATAACCTCATTTATCACCTTAAATATATCTATAAAGAGAGGGAAAATTAGAGAGATATGAGATCTCTAATTCACTATTCAAGTGCAAATAGGGAGAGTCAGTGCCAACTGGGGCATATGTAGTCAAGATGATTGTAACGACCAAACATTTTATCAATGGAATTGTTTCCATTATTATAATTATGTTGTATAGTATAAAACACATACATAGTATATAGATCCCAATAAAAACATAATTCTAAACAAATTTAAATAATTAATATTTAAAGAAATTAAGGAACCTATCTCGATAGAATAATAACCTGACCTTTGGAATAGTAAAATGACCATTAGAAATAGTAATTCAGCCAATAGAATAGTAACCTCATATATTAAATTATAAATAAAATTTAGGCATCTAATAAATGATAATATTATATAATTATATCATAATATAAGTAAATAAATGTTTTAAAAATGATAAATTAAGTGTCAGTATTTTTTTAAAGCATAAATGTTTATTTAAAATTTTATAATTAATATAACTATTTAAAATAAAATTTATTTTTATAAAATATATTCATAAATTAATATTTTATTTTCTTATGATTATAATATAATTTTGTGAGTCCTTAACTAATTTTTTCAAGTGCCATAAAATCGGTTATAATTTTAAAATCAGTATTTTTTTAATAAATGATAATTTAAATTAAAAATTAAATTTCTCATATTTATAAAATTATTTTCATAAAATGGAGTTAATTTTTTTAATTATAAACTTTTAAAAAATTGTTAGGATTCAGTTTTTGGATTTTACTAAAGTAATTGATTTTTTTGGTGAATAGTGAAATATGGTAATTTATAGTTTTTAACAAATACATGAATTATTGAGTCATAGATGACGTGTGACTTATAAAATCCCATAATATCAAAATATACTTCATTATTTAATATATTTAGTGATAATTTTAAAACAATTCATAGACTTTATCCAAAATAATAAACTAGTAAATAAAATAATCAAAAAACACTCATCTCCTCCCCTATAAATACCACCCCTCACCACCTCTTCTCCTCACAACTTCCAAGATTTGAAGCTTGTCCAAATTATACCCAATACACTTTATAATACCCCCCCCCCACATCTAGGATCCTTTTTTCTCAATAAAATACCAAATTAAATTTCTTTAAGGAGGTTCTCAAGGATAATAATTCAAGAGGTAAAATCATCTTTCTTTTTCTTTTAATTTATTTTCAATTTCATTTATTTTCTTATTATCTCCTATTATCCTTTAATACAAGTGGAATGATAACTAATGTATCTTATATATACTGGAATTTTATTATGTTAATGGAAGATACTTCATAAAATCCCTTCTCATCTCCATTTTATTCTAAAAATGAAAACATCATTCGTGATGTGTCAATTTACCGCCATCATGGATGATGTGTTTTAATTTTCAATTAACTGCCTTCAAGGCTGGTCATAAAACCATTATTATGGTTAAATAGAATTTTATTATACATATTATAATTTATATAATGTTCTAGAACCAGTATATAAACATGATATTAAATATAATGATATAAGTTCACGATGGTTGTAAAAACTGTCAAAATAAATTAAATCATTTTCATTAATGTGTTATCTAATGAATAGTCCTAATAATATAGAACCAAATGATTTATAATACCAATTAATATTATTTTATTTAATTAATTACATATAATTTCAATTCTGGATAATTATTCTCATTTTACATGATCTTCTATACATATATACAAGTGAACCAATCATTAAAACCAATAAAACAAACACTCTCGAACGATGAAGTCAAACTCTATAACTCATCATAATGGCCATAAAATAACTTAATAAAAGTATAATAAATAAAATACATATAAAATATATTCTTTATTTATTAATTAATGAATCTAATTTTATTATCTAGGATATTAAAGTGAATAAAGCATTCAGACATATAGTAAGGGGATTCTCGAACCCAATTTCTTTTCTTTGGGTTATTCCTACTTCATGAAAAATTTTAGTGTGGATGATATTTAATATTACTAAAATATAATTTATTTGTTCTTAACTTTTATTTTATGGGATATAAATTCTTTCAATATGATTTTATGAAAAATGAAAATATTTTTCCAAAAGAACTCTTCTTTCTAAAAAATGCATCTTTTACTTCTCTTGAGATTGTTTATTTTTCACTCAAGATTGATGATTATTATACCAAGTATGTTATTAAATTTTTATTTTTGAAACCCCATTTTATATTCATGAAATTATTTTTTATGAAATTCTCATGAAATCCATTTCCTTTCCATGGGTTATTTTATGGTAAATATTTTTATATGTTATATGTGGAATGTGTGATTATGTGAATGTTAGGATGTGATAGGTGAACCTGTAATTATATAGTGCTCTAATGCATTATTTAATTTAAGGTATCTCATGAGATAATGTGAAATATGCATGATAATGATACTATCTTTGTTTACAATGATGATGATGTTATGATTATGCACATATGTTATATGTGAACATGATGCTAGCTTTGTTCACAACTATGTGTGGTATTTGACCACTAAGACATGATGTTTCATTTTTATGCATTTCCACATTTCAATTATTTATCAAATTCTTACTCTAGTTATTATGATATTGACCCTATTATTATGTTATTAGGATGATGATTATGCTCACCCATGTTATATTGATTCATGTCTTTATCTATCCTCTCATTGGGATTCTAGCTCACCCCTTTCTTTGATATATATCCTTAGGTGATTACTTGTTCTAAGGAGAAAATAAGGGCCACTAAGAATCTGGATAATAAGAAATTAAATAATGTTTATTTTTTATTATGTAAATTTTATATATGCTCCTAATTTTTCCAAGACGCTAAACCTTTGGATCCTGGTTTTTTAATAATTTCATGTTGTTTATCTTTAAAATGATGTAATAATCATGAAAGAAAATTAAGGCCATTATAGTTTGTATCAGAGCATGGTTTGGTTAATTTTGGAATTAGGATTAGATAACATTAGTGAAAACCCTTAGTATGAGACTAAGTAAATTTAAGTACCCAAGAATATTTGTTTTAGAAAAATTCTAAATATAAGGATCCCATAAGATATGCCTTTAGAGTTAATTTCACAAAGGAATAAATTATTTATTCATAACTTGTTGACTTGTGTTTTGTTAAAAACTTTTCTATTTTATAAAATGGTGGGAACCAGGAGAAACCAGGTCAATAACCCATGTGAGGGAAAATGTAGTGAATTCCCAAATGAGATCCCCAATGCCTTAGGAGGTGGAGTTCAAAATTTCATGGAGATGCTTACCTAGTTGTCTCAGACTATGAACAATAACCTGAATAATGTAGAACATTTGCCTTCCCCTAAGAGGTAGAAACTGGTTATTGAGTATTTTATGTGGCAATGACCATCGATGTTTAGTGGATCTTCCAATCCACTTGTCATGGAATAGTGGATTAACTCAATGGATAAGATCTTCTATATGCTTCGTTGTTCTGAGATGTAGATGGTGAATCTGGTTGTTTATCATTTAGATAGAGAGGCCAACCAATGGTGGGTGTTTATTAAGAACATCGAGTTGAAGGATGAAATTAAAGAGATGGAGTGGGAAGACTTTAAGTAAATATTTCTTAATAAGTATTTCCTTCAAACTCTTCAGACAAAGATGAAGAGAGAATTCATAGAGCTAAAGCAAAAGGAAGGTGAATCTATCATGGCTTATGAAGAAAATTTCATAAGGCTTTCAAGGTATGCCTCAGGTTTTGTTATCAAAAATGATAGATAAATAGATAAATTATATAGTGTTTTAAAACCAAACCTTTTAAATACTATAGAAATTTGAAACTTTGGGATTTATGAAGAATTTTTTTGATGTGCTCTAAAAGTGGAGATGGAGTTTGGAGAATGGTCCCATGGATATAGAGATAAGAAATGAAAGATGGAGTTTCAAGATGGGGGTCTTTTGAAAAATATAGAAAGAAAGCTAAACCACTCACATGTCAAAATTTTGGTAAGAAGAATCATGGGAATTACCTCAAATGGATGGGGAAATGCTTCAAACATGGGGGGAAGGCCACAAAACTCATGAATGTCGAAAAGACATGAGGAAGTTGGAAAATATGGTGTAGGAAAGGAGTGCACCACCTACGGTTCAATTCTTCAACTATAGGGAGTGAGGGAACTATTTAAGCCAGTGCACTAAACCTCAGATCCTTGAGGGTAATTAGCATCAACAGCTACCAAATCCAAAGGAGCAAGGGAAAGCTTATTTCATCACTACTACTGAGGTGGAGTTTGAAAATGATGTGGTGATAGGTACGCCGGTTATTCATTCAAGAATAGAAAATTTACTATTTGATTCTAGTTCTACGCATTCATTCATATCTTGAAAGTTCAATAGAACTATTCAAGCACCACCTCAAAATATGGAGGTTGAGTTATCTATGAGAACATAAATTGGGTAAATTATTACATAAAAAGTATATAACTCTTCCCCAGTTAATTTTTGTGGACTGAACCTCCTATAAAATCTTTTCTTACTTTCTTTGGTGGAGTTTGATGTTATATTGGGCATGTATTGGCTATCTTTATACAAAGATAACATCAACTGTCGGGAAAGGAATATCACTCTTCTCATCCTAAGGCATACTCTAATTTTGTACAAGTGTCAAGAGGAGGATGATTCTCCTTAAGAATCATTATCTCAATTTTGGATATTATTTCCTTATAAGTAAGCATATTTAACTCAAATGATTAATACAAATGAGATAATTATAATTGAAGACATGTCCATTCTGAGGAACTACATTGATGCGTTCCTTAGAGAATTTCCCGGTCTTCCTCTTAACCAATAGGTTGAGTTCTCAATTGAAATTATTCCTAGATATCTTCTTATATCAAATACACCTTATAGAATTTCCCCCATTGAGTTGGAGGAACTGAAGAAGAAATTACAAGATAATCTAGATAAGGGTTTTATACACTCGAGTGCTTCACCATGGGGTGCACCAGTTCTCTTCTTCAAGAAGAAGGATAGATCGATTATCTTCTGCATTAATTATCGTGTGCTCAAAAAAATCATGATAAAGAACAATGTAAGATCCTGACCTTTTCTAGAGTTATCTCGAGATTGTTTGCAGGTACACTTTTTCTAGGTATTGAGTACTTTTCATTTGGGTTTTACTTTGGGGTGTGTTTGGGTGAAATTTGGAAAAAATGAAAGAATAAGGGGTTGTGCACAGTTGGTGCATGGTTTTCCCAAACTGTGTGCCCTCTTAGGAGTAATCGTGGGACCCCATAATAATTGGAGCATGGTTATGGAAAACCATGCACCCCTGCCTAGCAAACCATGCATGATTTTAAAATTCACCTGGATTTTAATTTTAAAATCCCCCAAACCCCCTAAACTCACTCATTTTGACCCCCATTTGACCCCGGGAGGTATTTCATGGTTTTAGATATCTTTGGACAAATTCCAAGTCTTCCCAACCTCCATTATTTGTGATTTGAATCCCAGATCAAAGATTTGAACCTCTCCTCATAAGTGAATCATATTCTGGTTTTTTCTCATTCTTCTCTTGTTCTTCTTGCTTTCTTTAAGCAAAGTAATCCTCTATTTTATTAGATCTAAATCTGTTTGGTGAGCTAAATATCTACAATTTTAGATATAGATCTAGATTTATAAGATCTTTATTTCATTAATATTGATTTAGGGTTTTAAGATTTAGATCTCATTTTACGTCATTGTGCCACTCAATTTTTTGGGATTTCTATTGGGTAATTATTCATCGATGAATTGAGGTGGGTGGTCTATAATTCAAATCCCAAAGTCTTAATTGTAAATATGTGTATGTAATTTTAGAATTTCTTATTATATGTTTATCAATTTCATTATTGATCGAATTAATTAATTTGATGAATTAATTAATTGAGGAAAATGTTCAAATTGGGATGTTCGGATTATATATTATGAATAATTAATTGTTGAATTAATTATGAGTGAATTGGGATTTTAAATTATATAATTAATTGATAAAATTGATTAAAAAATATTGAATTAGGATTTGGGGATATTGAATTGAATGAGTTGGAATAATTAATTGAGGAATTAATTATGGGATTATTGAATTGATTGAGTTAGAATAATTAATCGATGAATTAATTAATCAAAGTAATGTGATTATTTAATTGTTCAATTAAATAATTGGATTAATTAATTGATGAATTAATTAATAGAAGTAATGTGATTGTTTAATTATTGAACTAAATAATGGGTATTAATGTGATTAATTAATTGATAAATTAATTAATGGAAGTAAAGTGATTATTTAATTATTGAATTAAATAATGAGATTAACTAATGAATTAATTAATTAATGGAAGTGAAGTGATTAATTAATTATTAAATTAAATAATGGGGATTAATGGGATTAATTAATTGATAAATTAATTGATGGAAATGTGTTTATTTAATTGTTTAATTAAATCATGGGATTAATTAATTGATGAATTAATTAATGGAAGTAAAGTGGTTATTTAATTGTTGAATTAAATAATGGGATTAATGAGATTAATTAATATATGAATTGATTAATGCTAGTAATGTGATCAGTTAATTATGAATAAATTAATGGAATTGACATGGACAATTAATTGGCAAATTAATTGAAGTGATTGAATATGATTAATTAATTGTGAGTTGATTAATAAAATTAATGTGATTAATTAATTGGTGAATTAATTAATGGGGATTGTTATGTTGATTCAATTGAATGACATAAATTAATTAATTTGATAATTAATTAATGGGGATTATTGTGTTAATACAATTTAATGACATAGATTAATTAATTGGTGAATTAATTAATGGGGATTGGTGTGTTAATGCAATTGAATGACATAGATTAACTAATTGGTTAATTAATTAATGGGTAGTGTTGTGTTAATGTAATTGAATGATTTAGATTAGTTAATTGATGAATTAATTAATGGGGATTGTTGTGTTAATGTAATTGAATGAGTTGGATTAATTAATTAGTGAATTAATTAGTGTGGATTATTGTGTTAATTCAATTTAATGAGTTAGAATAATTAATTGATGAATTAATTAATGGTTGTTATTGTTTTAATATAATTGAATGGGTTATATTAATTAATTGATGAATTAATTAATGGGATTAATGTGCTTAATTAATTATGGAATTAATTAAGGGGATTTATGTGATAAAATAATTGTTGAATTAGTAATGAAATTAGTGTGGTTAGTTAATTGTTCAATTGAATTAAGAATTTAATTGATTAATTAATTGTTGAATTAATTAATGTATTTGATATGATTAATTAATTATTTAAATAATTAATGTTATTGATGTGTTTATTTAATTATTGAATTAACTATAAGAATTAAAGTGATTAATTAATTATTTAATTAATTAATGTATTTGATGTGATTAATTTATTTTTGAATTAATTAATATTATTGAATTGTTTAGTTAATTGTTGAATTAAATAGATGAATTGAAGTGATTAATTAATTTTTGAATTAATTAATGTGTTTGATATGATTAATTAATTGTTTAATTAATTAATATTATTGATGTGATTAGTTAATTGTTGAATTAACTAGATGAATCAAAGTGATTAATTAATTTTTTAATTAATTAATGTACTTAATATGATTAATTAATTGTTAAATTAATTAATATTATTGATGTGATTATTTAACTGCTGAATTAACTAGAGAATTTGATGTGATTAATTAATTGTTGAATTAATTATTATTATTAATGTGATTAGTTAATTTTTGAGTTAACTAATGGAAATTTTGTGTTTAACTAATTGTTGAATTAGAAATAGAAATTGTGTGGATAATTAATTATTGAATTAATTATGTGTTGTTGAATGGTAATTTAAGTGATTAATTAATTGTTGAATTAATTAATGCATTTGATGTGATTAATTAATTAATTAATTAATTAATTAATATTATTTATGTTATTATTTAATTATTAAATTAACTAGAGGAATCGTAGTGATTAATTAATTATTGAATTAATTAATATACTTAATGTGATTAATTAATTTTTCAATTAATTAATATTATTGATGTGATTAGTTAATTATTGAATTAACTAGATAAATTGATGTGAGTAATTAATTTTTGAATTAATTAATGTTATTAATGTGATTAGTTAATTGTTGAGTTAACTAATGGAAATTTTATGTTTAACTAAATGTTTAATTAGAAATAAAATTTGTGTGGATAATTAATTATTTAATTAATTATGTGTTAATGAATGGTAACATGGTCATTCAATTTTTAAGTTACGAATGGTAACATGGTCATTAAGCTATGAAATAAAGAATGGTAACATGGTCATTTTATTGTGTGTTAAGAATGGTAACATGGTCAGTCTAATGTATGTTAAGAATGAGAACATGGTCATTCTATTTTTTGAAATACGAATGGTAAAATGGGCATTCAAGTATGAATTAAAGAATGGGAACATGGTTATTCTATTATGTGAAGTATGAATGGTAACATGGAAATTCAAGTATGAATTAAATAATGGTGACAATGGCATTCCAAGATATAACCTCACTTGGGAATACTTTGGGATTCAGCATGAGTCGAAGCAGGTATTGAGATATGATATGACCTGGGAATACTTCGAGCTCTGGCATGATCCAAATCAAGTATTGGGATATGATATCACTTGGGGACTCTTAGATCTCTAGAATGATCCAAAGAAAGAATTGAGGTACAGGTGTCTATGGGAACCCAGAGGTTTATGTGATTAAATAAATATTAATTAATAATGTGATAAATATTTACTTGTGCATTGTAATTATTTCTTTATACAACAGCATACACAATTATTTTACTAAATATTGTTTTAGATAGTGTTGGTGGTGGACTTCTGAGATGTACTCACACCCTACTCAAGCTGTCTAATTAGTACCCGAATATATTACATGATTGTAGGACGGGTTAAGGGTAAGGTCCCTGTGTTTGATGGTTGGTTTGGGATAGAGCATGGATGAGGGAATAGGACGTGGTTCGGGGCCCGCTTGGGATTTATCAGTGTCTTACTTTTGAGTTTTCATTAATACACTTGGCATGTACATTTGCCTGGAATATATAATTTTTAGTTTTGATATTGTATTTCTAGTTTTGGTCCTTTTGTGATATGGATGTTGTTCTAGATATGTTATATCATTTGGTTATTTAGTTGATTATTGTTATTTATTTTCACTGGTGTATTACTCTAAAAATAAAAAAATAGGGTATAGTCTCCCCATGATGGATATTATACCCTCACTATTAATCAACAGCCTCTTGTGTACGGGGAGGCACGCTTGAGGTCATGTGATCAATCGGCTTGAGACACTGACATGTGGCACCCGGGACAGGATGTTACAAAGTTTTATTAGAGCTTAGTTTTATTTTCTTTTTCTTTTGTCTTACTATTTGGGAAAGGTAGACCGAAGACTAGGAGGATTTTGGCCTTCTTTATGATCTCATGCATGGTAGTAGCTACCCCATGTACGGAGGAGAACCCAAGTACCCAGGGTGGGATTGTTGTTATTACTATTTTCTATCACAATTGAATATTATTTCACCTTGTTTAACTCACTTGTTGTGTGTTGTGGTTATTGATGTTGAGATTTTTTGATATTTTACTCATGGATCGGTAAGGAATGTGAGTTGAGTATGAATGAATCATTCTAGGAACTCAGGATTATTTCATGATGTGCATCATTTTAGGCATGCATGGGGAAATGGGTTTTGGGTAAGTTGTTGAACTTGAACTATTTTTCCTTGCTTGTGAAATTGAACTAAAAATGGTTCCTAATATGAAATTGATAATTGTAAAATGATGCAAGATGTAAATAAATGGTTTTATACTAAGAAACTTGAATAATGAGAATGATTTTACACTTTGTTAACCATGACCTAGAGGTAGGATGGTTAAGGGTGGAGATAGTGCCTCATTTTTGACCATGTAGTGGAAAAAAGGGGAAAAGACTTGTTATGGTTTTGTGTAAATACCTCTTATTAATTGTGTTAATGTTGTGAAATGAGAATTATTTGTGTTTTTTATTTGGACCTTAATGTGGGTGGTTTGGTTAGTGAGAATTCCCTAGTTTGAGAACTCGGTTGTAGGTTGTGCAAGGGACCATCTGGTTTTGGATCATATGGTGAGATGTTGGTGGCCAAGGAAGCCCGAGGCTTTTGATAAGTTAAGGTGTTTCCGTAGTGGGAGGTAACATCAGTGATGGAGAATTTGTGGTGGTTTTCATCAAAAAATTATTTTGTACTTTTAATTAGTGGTGATAATGTCCCCTACCTTGACATCATCCTCAGTAAACTAAGATATATTTGGCTTTATGACTAGCTACCTGGATGTGTTTTGGTTGGGTATTGGGCCCCTTAGAGGTTGCGCTTATGATTCGGTATATATGAAGCAAGACCATGGGTTGGAAGTGGTGGAATCGAAATTACAATGAGGAATCTATAAGGTGTATGTTTAAATTCATGAGGGAAAGGCTAGGTGGGCCTTGGAGGTGGTGGATGGGCATCCTTTCCAGGCAGTTTTTGATGGCAAGGCTAAGTACCAATGTTGGATAGTGCTCTTTTATTTTTTGGGCATGGTGAGTTTGGAAACGTGTTGGGTATGTTTTGAAAGTTGAGATTGAGACCAATGTGTCCTTTTAGTAGAATCTGATACATGTGTTAGATCATAGTGAGGAAGTTTTTCAGGGAAAGACGATGTTAATAGTTCATGTATTGTGGAAACATAGATGGTTTTAGGAGGAAACTTGGGAGAGAGAAGCGGATATATGGGCTCATTGGCCTGATCTTTTTGACTCTAAATCTTAGAGGATCTTGGGAGTGTAGCTTGAAGAAGAGTTGTTATAAGGTGGAGATATTTTAAGATCCTGACCTTTTCTGGAGTTGTTTCGGGATCATTTTTAGGAACTCTTTTGCCTTGTATTGAGTATTTTTCATTTGGTTTTTGATTTGGGTGTGTTTGGGTGAAATTTGGAAAAAATGGAAGAAGAAGGGGATGTGCATAGTTGGTGCATGGTTTTTCCAAACTATGCTCCCTCTTAGGAGTAGCCATACTCCCCCAAAATAATTGATGCACGGTTAGGGTGCATGGTTAGGTAAAACTGTGTGCCCCTGCCTAGCAAACCATGTGAAATTTTAAAAGTCACCTAAATTTTAATTTTAAAATCCCTTAAACCCCTAAAACTCACCCATTTTGACTCCCATTCGACCATATGTGGTCTTTCAGGATTTTGGAGTTCTTTAGAATAATTCAAAGCCTTCCTGACCTCTGTTCTTCATGATTTGAAGCCCAGAATAAAGATCTTTACCTCTTTCTATAAGTGAATCATATCTCGGTTATTTTCTCATTTTTCTCCCATTCTTCTCGCTTTCATTACACAAATTAATCCTTTGTTTTTCTAGATATAAATATATTTGGTGAGATATAGATCTATGATTTTAGATCTATATCTAGATTTATAAGATCTTGATTTCTTTAATCTTGATTTAGGGTTTTAAGATTCGGATCTCGTTTTACATTGTTATGTCATTCGATTTTTAGGGATTTCTATTGGGCGATTATTCATTGATGGATTGAGTAGGTGGTTTATAATTCAAATCTCAAAGTCTTAATTATAATTATGTGTATATAATTATAGAATTTATATTAGATGTTTATAAATTGTGTTCTTGATCGAATTAATTAATTTGATGAATTAATTAATTAAGGGAAATGTTCAAATTGGGGGTGTTAGGATTATAGATTATAAATAATTAATTGTTGAATTAATTATGAGGGAATTGGGATTATTTAATTAGATAATTAATTGATTAAATTAATTATGAAATATTGAATTGGGATTTAGGGATATTGAATTGAATGATTTAGAATAATTAATTGAGGAATTAATTATGGGGTTATTGAATTTATTGAGTTGGATGATTAATTCATTAATTAACTAATGGAAGTAATGTGAATATTTAATTTTTGAATTAAATAATTTTTATTTATTAATTGATGGATTAATTAATGGAAGTGATGTGATTATTTAATTATTGAATTAAATAATGGGGATTGATGGGATTAATTAGTTGATAAATTAATTAATGGAAGTAAAGTGATTATTTAATTATTGAATTAAATAATGGGATTAATTAATTGATGAATTAATTAATGGAAGTAATGTGATTATTTAATTTTTAAATTAAATAATGGGGATTAATGGGATTAATTAATTGATAAATTAATTAATAGAAGTAATGTGATTATTTAATTATGAAATTAAATAATTGTATTAATTAATTGATGAATTAATTAATGGAAGTAAAGTGGTTATTTAATTATTGAATTAAATAACAAGATTGATGAGATTAATTAATTGATTAATTAATTAATGTGAGTAATGTGATTAGTTAATTATGAATTAATTAATGGAATTGACATGGACAATTAATTGGTGAATTAATTTAAGGGATTGAATGTGATTTATTAATTATGAATTAATTAATACAAGTGACGTGATTAATTAATAGGTGAATTAATTAATAGGGATTATTGCATTGACAAAATTGAATGATATAGATTAGTTAATTAGTGACATATTTAATGGGGATTGTTGTATAAATGCAATTGAATGACATAGATTAATTAATTGGTGAATTGATTAATGGGTATTATTGTGTTAATGTAATTGAATGACATAGATTAATTAATTAGTGAATTAATTAATGGGAATTATTTTGTTAATGAAGTTGAATGAGTTAGATTAATTAATTGGCAAGTTAATTAATGGGTATTGTTGTGTTAATGCAATTGAATGAGTTTTATTAATTAATTGGAAAATTAATTAATAGGGATTGTTGTATTAATGCAATTGAATGAGTTATATTAATTAATTTATGAATTAATTAATGGGATTTTCATTCTTAATTAATTGGAGAATTGATTAAGGGTATTTATGCGATAAAATAATTTTTGAATTAGTAATGAAATTTCTATGATTAATTAATTGTTGGATTGACTAATAGAACTGAAGTGATTAATTAATTGTTGAATTAATTAATGTATTTGATGTGATTAATTAATTGTTTAATTAATTAATATTATTGATGTGTTTAGTTGATTATTGAATTAACTATAGAAATTGAAGTGATTAATTAATTTTAGAATTAATTAATGTATTTGATGTGATTAATTAATTATTGAATTAATTAATATTATTGATGTGTTTAGTTAATTGTTTAATTAACTAGAGTAATTAAAGTGATTAATTAATTTTTTAGTTAATTAATGTATTTGATGTGATTAATTAATTATTTAATTAATTAATATTATTGATGTGATTAGTTAATTTTGAATTAACGAGAGGGATCAAATTGATTAATTGATTTTTGAATTGATTAATTAATTTTTGAATTAATTAATGTACTTAATGTGATTAATTAATTGTTTAATTAATTATTATTATTAATATGATTGGTTAATTGTTGAATTAACTAGATAAATTGATGTGATCAATTAATTATTGAATTAATTAATGTTATTAATGTGATTAGTTAATTTTTGAGTTAACAAATGGAAATTTTGTGTTTAACTAAATGTTTAATTAGAAAAGAAAATTATGGATAATTAATTGTTAAATTAATTATGTGTTGATGAATGGTAATTGAAGTGATTAATTAATTATTTAATTAATTAATGTATTTTATTTTATTAAAAAAATTGAATTAATTAATATCATTGATGTGATTAGTTAATTGTTGAATTAACCAAAGGAATCAAAGTGATTAATTAATTATTAAATTAATTAATTTAATTAATGTGGTTAATTAGTTATTGAATTAATTGATATTATTGATGTGATTAATTAATTGTTGAATTAAGTAGATAAATTGATGTGATTAATTAATTGTTGAATTAATTAATGTTATTGATGTGATTAGTTAATTGTTAAGTTAAATAATGGAAATTTTGTATTTAACTAATTATTGAATTAGAAATGAAAATTGTATGGATAATTAATTATTGAATTAATTATGTGTTGATGAATGGTAACATGGTCATTAAATTGTGAAGTTATGAATGGTAACATGGTCATTTATTTTTGAAATAAAGAATGGTAACATGGTCATTCTATTGTGTATTAAGAATGGTAACATGGTCATTCTAATGTGCGTTAAAAATGGGAACATGATCGTTCTATTGTGTGAAGTATGAATGATAACATGGGAATTAAAGTATGAATTAAATAATGGTAATGTGTTCATTATATTGTGTGAAGTATGAATGGTAACATGGTCCTTCAAGTATGAATTAAAGAGTGGTAACATTGGCATTCTGAGATATGACCTCGCTTGGGAATACTTCAAACTTCAACATGAGATGAATAAGGTATTGGGATATGATATCACCTGGGAATGCTTTGGGATCTAGCATGAGATAAAGTAGGTATTGAGATATGATATCACTTGGAAATTCTTCAAGCTCTGGCATGAGTCGAAGTAGGAATTGAGGTACGGGTGTCTATGGGAACCCATAGGTTTATGTGGTTAAATAAAGATTTATTGATAATGTGATAATTTTTTACTTATGCATTGTAATTATTTATTTATAAAACTAAATATATATTATTTTACTGGATATTATTTTAGATGTTTGTGGTGGTGGCCTGCTGAGTTGTAATCACACCCTACTCAAGTTTCCTTATCAGTACCCGAATAGATTACATGATTGCGGGATAGTTTAAGGGCAAGGGCCTGTGATAGATGGATGATTTGGGATGGATAATGGATGAGGGAACTAGACATGCTTTAGGAACCACTTGGTAGTTGTCAGTGTCTTTCTTTTGAGTTTGAATTTTGACACCCGGAACGTACATTAAAATGGCATATGTACTGTTTAGTTTTGATATTGTATTTATAGTTTTGGTCCTTCTGTGATACATATATTGTTCTGGCTATTCTATATCATTTTTTTATTTAGTTTATTATTTTTATTTATTTGTGTTGGTGTATTACTTTGAAAAGAAAAAAAAGAGGGTATATTCTCACCATAACTGATATTAGACCCTCACTGCTAGTCGGCATCCCCTAGCATATGGAGAGGCGCGCTTGAGGTCATATGATTGATTGGAATGGGGAACTGTTGTGTGGCACCTAGGCTGGGATGTTACAAACAAGTATCCCCTTCCATGTATAGACGACTTGTTTAATCAACTACGTGGTTCCAAGTATTTCTCTAATGTGGACCATCGATCGGGATATCACCAATTAAAGGTGAAGAAGAATATATTCACAAGACTATCTTTAAAAAGTTGTGGACAATATGAGTTCATAATGATGACCTTTAGTCTCACTAATGCTCCAGTAATATTCATGGACTTCATGAATAGAGTCTTTAGAGATTGTCTTAACAAATTTGTGGTAGTATTTATAGATGATATTTTAATATACTCCAAGATCAAGGGGGGAAATGTGGATAATTTCAATACTATGCTAAATACTTTATGAAGGGATAAAATTTATGAAAAGTACAGTAAATGTGAGTTATGGATGGAGGAAGTATCATTCTTGGGGAATGTTATCACCAAAAAATGAATATTTGTGGACCCTTTAAAGATAAAGGAAATCAAAGAGTGTCCCGGGCCAAAATCTGTAATGGATATCCATAGTTTACTTGGTCTATTTGGGTATTACTAGTGATTTTTTAAGAAATTATCATGATTATAAAACCCACTAACTCATATGACTTGGAAGGGATAAAATTTTGTATGGACCTGTGAATGTGAATAATGCTTCAAAGAGTTAAAAAAGAGGCTTATCACTATGCCAGTAATCATACTTCTGACAAGTGGGGAACTCCTTGTGGTATACAGTGATGCTTCAAATAAGTTATTAGGTTATATACTAATGAAAAATGATAAAGTGGTAGCCTACACCTCAAGGAAGTTTAAAATTCATGAGAAAAACTATCTCACACATGATCTGGAGTTGGCAGTTGTGATCTTTGCATTGAAAATATGGCAGTATTGTAACGCCTCGACCCTAGTTACCCAGAGTCAGTGCATTATTGCATAACATTTGCATGATCACAAGGAAATCATGTCTCGAAAGACCGATCAGTTTAGTATTATTGGAAACAAGATTCATACATAAGTTCGACTTTACAGCTTGAAGAGAAATACAATATAAATATATTTCATTAGAAACATCCAAGCCTCCTAGATTATGCCTGTAGGTCACTCATAACTAACTTCTTCATATCCTGGGAAAATGAAACATAAGAAAGGGGTGATCTCAAACGCTCAGTAAGGGTAAGTAATACAGTATAAAATGGCATAAATATTAATAATGGTGAATAATTGAAACCACATTCCTTTACCAATAATAAACATGAATACTTTTATGGCAAGAAGATGAGCTGAGTAAATAATGCCAAAATAAAGCATAATCATGGGTATTCTACTGGTCGAATGACCACATAAACCATCAATATTATTTCCATAATGAGGGAATGTATAATGCCAGACATTCTGAAACATTTTGTCAAGGCCTCAACCAAGACGTCTAAAAAATGATTAAGGCCTCGGCCAAAACCATATATCAAAATTGGGAAAGGGCCTCGGCCAATTCCACATCTAGTTGTCTCATGAGACCTACTGATGCATCGAGGATATATATTAGGCTCCACCCGTCACTTACTAAGTCCAATACATTCCTCATATGAAAAGGTTTAAACATATCATAAACATTCATATTAAAATTATCATATGAAATGTCAATACTTTAACCATAAACCAGGAATGGAATAAAAACAACACATCAACAGTCAAACATATCACAAAACCTTAAATACAATATGGAAGTTTTGTATCATAATAAATCAACTTCAAATAAACTTAAAATCCATCAAAGGATGTTGACATAGATGAAATCAAAATCCTTTTTAGAGAAATATCGATTTCTATTTTGAAATTATTTAAGAGTCACATAATTATAAAGAAAAAATTTATTTTTAAAATATTCTTATAAGCTTTTAAGGGAAGCTTTGATGATGTTATAATGGCGGAGAATATCTGCACCCGCCGTATAAGTTAAAAAAACATTCTTACCTTAAATTTGTCGAAAAGGTCAAAAAGTACCTTGTTTTGGAAAATGACGAAAAGATTCCTTTCAAAACACATAAGGGTATAAATTACTTTAACCCACTATCTAGTAAATAGTAAAAATGTTTTGAAATATATTTTTAAGAAATGTGGATGTGGATGATAAAGGGGGTCTCAGTAGATACTTACGTAAAAAAACCTCGGATAATAAAGAGATTGTGAAATTAACCCTTACCTTGTACTTTTACATAGGTTGTATCTTATTCATATTCAGAATGATATCAAGTCCTTAAACATTATTTTTAATCATAAAATGAAAATTATTCTTGAATGGATACGATGGGAAATGAATCTTATCACGTTCGTGGAGACGGTAGTCCACGAGCGACAATATCATTCTTTTGATATTAAAATAATATATAATTGGATGGTGTATCATATATACAGAATTATTATCATGTTATATTTATTATTTACATGAATTACACATCATTATTATACCCATCCAAATAATAATGTATTGAATAACAATTACACCACGACGTGGAGACGATAAGTCGTACGTACGCACATATGGTGACATGTCATTCAAGGGATGGATAGAATAATGAATTTGGTTTTACAATATTTATAATAACATCATATTATATATAATATACTGGAGTTATTATCTTATAATGTAAACAACAAAGAAAAATGAAGTGGAAGAAGAAAGGAACTTGAAAGAGGTGGTGAGATTTTTACCTCTTCTTCGGGTTCTTCCTTTTGATTTGATCAAAAGGGCTCCTTAACTTGGATTCATGACTAAAGGAATGCCTATAGGATGAATTGAGGGAAGTTTATAGAATATTTGGGTAGGGTTTTTCTGAACCAAAAGGCTTTTAAGGTATGAATTTGAGAGAAGGGGGAGTTCCCTTTTATAAGAGAGGTGAGGGGCACCTTAGGAAAAACTTAAAATATTATTTTATAATAAATTAATATTTGGTTTATAATGGATCCAAAGTGACTTATTTATATGATAATGTGGGGATGGTTCTAAATTCTTTTAAAAAATAGATTCTAGATAGGTTTGGGTCACTATATTAACATTATCATTTATATTTAACTCTTAGTTAAATAGTTTGACATTTACCATGTCTCTTTGTATTTTTATTTTATATAGTTAATAAACTTACTATATACTTCCAACCGACCCCCAAGTGGTCCATTAATGATACACCTATCATGATATAAGTCCTTTGGCCGATCCTTATATTTTTAGGAATAGAATATCAATTAATAATATAATATTTGTTTTAAAAACTCTTTTATGTCAATTTTGACACAATTTAATAATTGATTTTTGTTAAAGTCTTAACAACTTTATTAATTCGAAAAAAAATTAATTTAAGAAATCCTAACATGTCATATTAACCAATAAAATTTTTGGATGTCATAAAAACTTTCAAATTATATTTATTTTAACATTTATAATACCAATTATTTGATTCTTTCATTAATAGGGAAAATACTGCATCATTATTGTGTCATAAATAAATTTAATTATTCAATGTCTAAAAATTATAAATAAAATACCATTATGTAGGAAATATTTTTATATTTATAATGAATATTTATAGTCTAAAATATAACATATATAGCCCTATGTAAAAAAAAATTTGCTAAAAGATATATGCTTATGTCATTTTTGTATTTACTTTAACTTAATTAATATAAAGTGTCATTATCACTTACAAGTGGCTCCATGGGGTCCCAAAATCGACCCAAATATTTCCATGGTCAGACATGTATCAACCAATAGTGTTAGGACACGTTTTAGGGTAATTTAATATTATTATAATATTATTATTTTTACCCTTATTTACCGAATTTACCCTTTAACCATGGTAAATAAAATATTTACCGAAATAATTATTCAAAATGTCTAAAAATAAAAGTTACCTATTTACACAATTTGGATATCCCAATTCGAAATATGGAATCCATTTTTTCAAATTCAAAACATAGAAGTGGAAGAAATTAATTTAAAATTAATTCTCACTGTCAAAACAAAAACGTGTTTTTAAGAAATAATAACTATCAAAAGATTGACACTTGTTTATGTCTGGTTTAAATGTGAAATTATGTCTAATTAAAAAAATTGTATTAAATGGTAAAAATATATTCTAAATACACTTTAAAACCACTCAAATTAATAATTTATCACTATTAATTATTTCAATTAAAAAAGTTGTTTTTAATTAAAATTTAGTAATTTTCACTATTCATCAAATTATGAAAGTTATCAGAAAAGTACCAAAAATTCACCCTAATCTTATTTTGATATTCCGAATCCAAAAATGAAGTCCATTTTGAAAGATAAAATGTATAAAATTACAAAAAGTGGGTATTACTTTTTATAACGGCTAGTTTGATTGGTTGTGGTGTGTGTTAGAACTCGAAGTTGCGTACAATACACGCTACTGTATTATTCAAAGAGAAATGTACCATGGAAGCTTGGGGTCTTACATTCTCCCCTCCTTCAAATAATTTTTTCCTCAAAATTTCTATAATACTACCACATGAAAAGACTTGGGTGGTTCTTCATCATAAGTTCCTCAGGTTCCCACGTTGCCTCTTCCATCTTATGGTTTCTCCATAGAACTTTTACCAGATGAGTCATCCGATTTCTCAGCACTTGTTCTCTTGTATCAAGAATCTTGAAAGGATATTCACAATAAGATAGATCGAGTTCCAGTTCTAATTCCTCATAGGTGAGTACATGCATTGGTTCAGGCGTGTATTTTCTCAACAATGATACGTGGAACACATCGTGAACTTTGGAGAGACTTGGCGGCATTGCCAAACGGTAATCTACAGCCCCAATTCGTTCTAGAATTTCGAATGGTCCGATGTACCTGGGACTCAATTTTCCCTTCTTACTGAAACGTATAACACCCTTTCATGGATATTGTAACATCCCAGGTAAATAAAGAATAAATAATTTTCATATTTATTAATATTTACGAATTAAATATTAATTTTACTTTAAAAGGGTTTCTATATTCGATAGCGTACCAGATACGCAACAAAGAGTTTCATTGAAATCTTTCGTTGCACACTAGTAATAAAATAATATTATTTTAAATGGTAGTTAAAACATAGTCGTTGTGTTGGCGGGAATGGATAGAAATAACTAAAATATGATTATATATGTTTTTTAAATGTTTTTACTTTTATCTAATAAAATATAAAGGCTTAAAATACGGAAAGAATTCAATTTTAGGCGTATATGCCCTAGTTTTCACTAAAGGTTCACTTATCGCCTTTTGATGGAGAACCATCATTAAATATAGTTTTCTTCACTCTTATACATTCTATTGGACCAAATAAAACTCTTCTTTAGAATCGGGACATCAAAATTTACTTTGTGTAAATTTTTGGTATTTTTCCGATAAAGTTCATTTTTTAATGAATAGTGTAAAATGTTGTATTTTAATTCAAAACCTTTTTTTAATCTAATTTATTTATATGATTAGATTATCTTTTGAATTGTTTTTAAAGTGAAATTAGAATATATTTTTACCATTAAATCCAATAGTGGTCGTTGGAATTAATTTCACTTTGAAATCGGACTTAAACTAGTGTCAATCTTTTGATACTTATTGTTTCATAAAAACACGCTATTTGCTCTGACAGCGGGAATTAATTATTAAATTAATTAATTCAACTTATATGTTTGTAACTTTTTAAAATTTAATTCATTTTTGAATTTGGAATATCAAATATATCTTAGGGTGAAGTTTTGGTATTTTTCTGAAAAACTTCAATTTTTGATGAATAGTGAAACCACTAAGTTGTACTTATAAAAACTGATTTTTTCGTTTAAATGAAATTTTACCACTTCTGTATTTTGAATTTAAAAAATACGACAAACATGGTTTTCATTAAGAAGTAAAATTCGGTTCAATGGGATTAAAATATTTTTTTGGTGAATAGTAACTTATCAAGTTTTAATCGCGATTAGAGGTAATTAGTGTAGTTTAAGGTAAAAATAATGTTTTAATAATATGAAATGAACTTCAAACATGTCCTAACCTCATTGGATGTGTCATGGCCGATCAATACAATCCATGGGTCAACTTGGGGACCCCATGTAGCCACTTTAGTTGGAAAATGACATTAATACATTTTTATTTAATGTTAAAATAAAAATGTCACAAACATGAGTTGTTTTAATAAAACAATTTTTACATGGGGTTATACAAATCATATTTTTGACTATAAATATTCATTAGAAATATAAAAAGATTCCCTACATCATGATATTTTTTTATAATTTTTAGACATTAAATAAATTAAATTATTTATGACATCATGATGATGCAGCGATTACCTCATTAATAAAGGATTTAAATAAAATGAAAAGATAATGTAAAATATATGACCTACACTTGTCCAAAACCTATTGGATGGGTATATTTCGAACCCTTATCATCTTATCCTCAAATTATATCAATGTGGGACCTCTTAAATCCGAATATCATTTTAAAATAAAGTGACTTTTCTTTACTTTCCAAGAGTGCCCCTCCTCTCCTCTTATAAAAGGCCCCCACCTCTACCACCTTACCCACACTTCCAAAGCCTTTGGCTCGGCCAACCCATGCCCATTTTGTCTCTCCAAATCCCTCTATTACTCCTTGAACCCTCACTTTGGGCAGAAGTCTTCCCAAGGAAGCCTTTGAGCTCAAACCAAAGGAAGTTACCCGATTTTAAGGTAATGTCTTCACTTGTGTTCTTTTGTTTTATTTTGCTTCTCCAACCCCCTAAACTCTTTATTCATTTCTTTTGTAACAACTCCAGTATCTTAAATATACTAGGATGTTTTTATAAGAAGATTTAGAGCTACACTTACACACAACTACATCTAATGGTTAAAGAACATACTGTTTCTGTGGTTGGCAAATTTCTGCCTCACGAAACGATGATTGTTCAATATTCTTTTAAACACCTATAATGGTGGCCATTAAGATGTCAATCTATTTATATATGATATATATTATGTTTATGTTTTCCTTATGATTCTTTATTTTTCATTTTTGGTATACCTTTATGGTTTCCATTGTGGGTAAACACGATAATTTCATTTTAGGAAGTGCGGACTACCGCCCCCTGAAAGTGATGTGATTCGTTAATTCCATATGTGGGACATATAAAGGATGGATTTAAAGTTATTATATATGATGTTATACTGGAATTATAATATACCTCTATATCATTATTATTTCTTTCCATTAAAGTATGAGATAGAAATGGAAATAGCGTTCATGCGTACGTACGGCTTACCGTCTCCATGAACGGTGCATTTAATTTCTTATCCCCAAATGTAATGTACTATTATAAGTACATGTATATAATGTATATATATGATGAATGATACATCTAAATGATGAATATAATTCTGGAATTAAAATATACATACCTCTCATTTAGTTTTAATTCCATTAATATGAAAAATAAATGAAAGTAGCGTTCATGTGTACGTACGGCTTACCGTCTCCATGAACGGTGCATTTCATTTCTTACCTCTAAATGATTATGTAATATTATAAATACATGTATATTCTGTATATATATGATATATATGATATCCAAATCAGGAATATCATTCTGGATATAAAGAACCTTTGACCACACAAACAACATGTAATTGTAAGAAGTCCACTTTCGACTTAAGAACCAAATATCGACAAAACAAAAATTATTAACTTAATGATTACATAATGTTTATAACATGGAAATAAGTGATATAAAAGGAATAATAATCTTGAAAAAGGTTCTTAATCAAGTATAAATTAACTCAAGTTTATTATTCAGGACGTTAAAGAACGATCGAGTCAAGTCGGACCCGAGGTAAGGGACTTCGTCTCAATCTCCTTTCATTGAGGCATATTTCACTTTATACACAACTTTCTTTTATATGGTGTATAAAACCCTTTGACTTTTACTTTTATACAACAGGAATCTTTTTCTACGAAGTGTTTTACAAAACGACAAAAAGGAATGTTTCTTTTAACGTACGCGGTGACATGACCTTTTCCGCCGCCGCGAGTATTATTTGGTCTTTGGCTTCCTGAACAAGCCGTAATGTTTTTTTTAAAATGAAATAAATACCATATACTCTTTCATGTATTTTGGTATTGAAAATGGTTTTTATAATGGATTTTTTATGTCAATATATTTAAGTGATATATTGTGATCAAAGTGTGGAAATGTTTTCTTTCCATTATATTTGTTTTATGTCTTATGATTTTTATAATGGTACTTGGACATTTGACGGGTGGTTACGTGATAAACCATATGACAGGTGGTGCCGTGAATACCAAGACGGGTGGTTACGTTATAACCTCCAATGCATTGGGTATTGAAGTCGGTCGTATGGCTATTCCATTAAGTATGTATGGAAGTTGGCCGTATGGCTATTCCATTAAGTGATATGTGTGGAAGTAGACCGTATGGTTATTCCACTTAAGTATGTTTATGTCCCAAGTTACCTTTATATGTTATGTGTTCTTTATATGGGTTTTATGGTAATCATTTGGTTACAAAAGGGTAAGTAATGATATTTTATTCAGTGAAGAGTTTTTACTACTTCATGAAGGTGAAGGTATTACTTTGATAAAGTATACATGGTTTACTTGATGTTTGAAAAACTAACAGTTTTCATTCTTTGTGTATCCCTTACTGAGCTTTTTATGCTCACCCCAAGTTTTTTTGAAATGTTTTTCACAGGACTTAATGTGGAATAGGGTCAAGGATGAGATCAAGGGAAAGTCATGCTATATAAAACATGGAACTAGACATGTTTCTTTTTAAGAGTTTTTTATTCTATGGAAACTCAGTAGAAGTGTCTACTTTGTAATCTTTTGAGATGTAACAGTTATGTCCTAATTCTCTAAAACTCTAAACCTGAAAAGATCCTCAATGTGAATTATTCATTTAATTCAATATTAAGTAATGTTTAAGGTCGGGGCCTTATAGTTGGTATCAGAGGTCGGTTTAGACAACTTTAGGAGTTAGAAAATTGTTAAATTATAAGTTAATTTATGGTATGACTGAAATGATATAGCATTTAAAGATTACCATGTTGCTTCGCCTAAGATATTTCTGTGTTCATAATGGTTTTCCGCAGAGGAAACAAAGCAGCTATGTTGGGATGACATCAGGAGGAAGACAACCTTCCAAATCAGCAACCTGAGATGGTCGGAATCGGAACTAAACAGTTTGTTGCAGTGATGGCACAGTTGACTCAGGCTATAAATGATGGTGGTATCCATGCACGAGATCAGCTAGATCAACCGTAGAGGAACATGTCAGTGGTGGAACATTTCATGAGGCAACATCCCCCATCATTCAGAGGATCATCTGACCCCGTGAAAGCTGAAGGGTGGATTAAAGCACTGGAGAAGATTTTTGATGTCATGGGGTGTTCAGAACATCAAAAGGTTAGTCTTGCTGTTTACCGTTTTGAAGGTGAAGCTGATCAGTAGTGGTCGATGGTGAAAAATATCAGGGATAGTGATGAGATTGAGGATTTTCACTGGGACGAATTCAAAGGTATGTTTCTTAAGAAATATTTTCCTAAGGTGGTTCGTCTTAGGATGGAAAAACAGTTCCTAGAATTGAGGCAGGAGGATGATTCAGTGGCTGCTTATGAAGAAAAGTTCACTCGATTGGCAAGGTATGCTCCAAACTTCATACGAGATCTTGATAGTAAAATAAACCGTTTTTACTCAGGGTTAAAGCCAAAGTATCGAAGGGATTTAGCTTCTCGTGAGTTCAAAAGTTATGAAAAACTTGTTCGATGTGCGGAGAAGGTGGAAATGGATTTTGCCGATGATCAGGTGTTCTATGACAAACAATAGAATAAGAGGTCTAGTTGGCCGGCAAAGGGTAATAATTCATCAAAGAAGCAAGGAGGTAAGAAAACAAAATATCCATCCTGTGAGAAGTGTGGTAAAATTCATCCTAGAGAATGTTTATCCAAGTCTGGTAAGTGCTTTCGGTGTGGTAAGTCTGGTCATATTTCTCATAACTGTAAGGAAGATGATTAAGCAGGCAATGAAAAGCCAACGGTAAGATGTTTTAAGTGTAATGAAATGGGTCATTATGCAAACGAGTGTCCAAGGAAGAACTCAACTGGGGGAATGCAGCCAGACTACAAGCAGAAAGGGGTGGTGAAATCCTTTGCAACAACTTTAGCAGATGTTGGGCCATCAAATGAAGTAGTATCAGGTACACTGTTTGTTTGTTCAGATTATGCCAATGTGTTGTTTGATTCAGGGTCTACACATTCTTTCATTTCTGAGAATTTTTCTAGTAAATTGGAAATTCCATCTCAAGATATGAACCCTGAACTTATGGTAAAAACACCCAGAGGGAATGTTGAGACAAAAAGGAATTATAAGAACCTTCCTATCCTTGTGTGTGGAAAGAATCTACCCGCAAACCTTATTGTTTTTCCTCTAGTAGAGTTTGATGTTATTTTGGGTATGGATTGGATTTCTGTTTATCATGCTAAGATTGACTGCAGAGCTAAAATGGTTTCTTTTCAGAAGGATTTTCAGTTTTTGTACAAGAATGAACCCTTGATTTTGATAACATATCAGGAAGTTGAGAAACTATTAAAAGATGTAAATTAATGTTACCTTGCACATATTTTTGAAAATAAAGGAACTGTTCAGATTAATTATGTGCCATTGGTAAATGAGTATCTTGATGTTTTTCCTGATGAGTTGTCTGGTATTATTCATGATCGGGAAGTTGAATTTACTATTGACTTAGTTCCTGATTCTAATCCAATTTCAAAACCCCCTTATCGAATGGCTCAAGTTGAACTTTTAGAGTTAAAGAAACAATTGCAGGAGTTATTAGATAAAGGTTTCATTCGACCTAGCACATCACCATGGGGTTCTCATGTCTTGTTTGTTAAAAAGAAAGATGGATCAATGAGACTTTGCATTGATTATAGAGCCTTGAATAATATTACTGTTAAGAACAAGTATCATTTGCCTCATATCGATGATTTGTTTGATCAGCTCCAGGGAGCTCAGTATTTTTCGAAGATTGACTTGAGGTCGGGGTACCATCAGTTGAAAGTAAAATAATCATACATTCCAAAGACTGTGTTCCGTACTAGATATGGCCATTATGAAGTTGTAGTTATGCCTTTTGGGTTAACCAATGCACCTGCTGTATTCATGGACCTTATGAATATAATTTTCCATGAGTTCTTGGATAAGTTTGTGGTTGTTTTCATCGATGATATTCTGGTGTTTTCTAAAAGTAAATAGGAGCATGAAAGTCATTTAAGGGTTATCTTGCAAACCTTAAAAGAAAAGAAACTATATGTAAAATTCAGCAAGTGTGAGTTTTGGTTACAACAAATTTCTTTCATGGGTCACATTGTTTCAAAAGATGGCATAACTGTTGATCCTGCTAAAACAAAAGTTGTTGAAGAATGGCCAGGACCCACAAATGTAACCAAGATCCGTAGTTTTCTTGGTTTGGCAGGTTACTACCAAAGTTTTGTTGAAAATTTATCACGGTTATCTAGTCCAATGACTAATCTAACTTGTAAGGGTGTTAAGTTCATCTGGACAAAAGAATGTGATGATTGTTTTCAGGAGTTGAAAAGAAGATTGGTGAATGCTCCAGTTTTGGCACTTCCTTCTATGAATGGTGAGTTTGTTATATACAGTGATGCTTCGTTGAAGGGACTTGGATGTGTCCTTATGCAGAATGATCAGGTAATTGCTTATGCTTCATGTCAGTTGAAAACTCATGAGGTAAATTACCCTACACATGATTTTTAATTAGCTGCTGTTGTTTTTTCTTTAAAAATTTGGAGGCATCATTTGTATGGAGTAAAGTGTGAAATATATACTGATCACAAAAGTTTAAAGTATATATTCACTCAGAAAGAATTGAACATGAGACAGAGGAGATGGCTGGAATTAATCAAGGATTATTATTGTACAATTCATTACCATCTGGGAAAAGCAAATAAAGTGGCCGATGCTTTGAGTCAAAAAAGTAATGCTTCATTAACCATGCTATGTTTGGAACGAGATCCTTTGGTTTTTGATTTAATGAACTTTGGCATAGAATTTTTTGGTGCAGTAAGTTCTTCTGTTTTGTTTCAGGTATCAGTGAGATCATCCCTATCAAACAGAATCAAGCAAGCACAGAAGCAAGATAGTGAGTTGCAGAAAAAGGTAGAGCTGGTTCATAAGGGTAATTTGCCTGAATTCAACATTGATAATGATTGTGTTTTAAGCTTTGGGAAGAGATTATGTGTCCCTGGTGATTCACAGTTGAAGAATGAGTTGTTATGTGAGGCTCATAGTTCCCCATTTTCAGTTCATCCTGGCAGTACTAAGATGTACAGGGATCTGCGGGAGTATTACTGGTGGGATGGAATGAAAAGAGATATTGCTGATTTTACTATGAAGTGTTTGACTTGTCAGCAGGTTAAAGCAGAGTGGCAGTTACCGAAAGGGATGCTTCAGCCTTTACCAGTGCCAGAGTGGAAATGGTAAAATATATCCATGGATTTTGTTGTGGGATTACCGAAGACATCTAGAGGTAATAATGCAATCTGGGTTATTGTTGATCGCTTGACTAAATCGGCTCATTTCCTTGCTATACGAGATAATTTTTCCCTAGATCAAATTTCCCGTTTGTATCTTAAATATATAGTCAGGTTACACGGAGTTCCTCTCTCCATTGTGTCCGATCGTGATCCCAGGTTTACTTCTAACTTTTGGAAAGGCCTTCAGAAGTCGTTGGGTACTGAATTAAATTTTAGTACAGATTTTCATCCGCAATCATATGGGCAGTCAGAATGAACAATTCAGACCTTGGAGGATATGCTACGAGCTTGTTCGATGGCTTATCAGGGAAGTTGGGACCAACATCTTTCTTTGGTTGAGTTTTCTTATAATAACAGTTTTCATTCCAGTATACAGATGGCACCATTTGAGTCATTATATGGGAAGCGGTGTCGAACTCCAGCATTTTGGGATGAAGTGGGTGAAAGGAAGATGATGGGACCAGAATTGGTAGAAGAGAGGGCAGAAAAAGTTCAGTTGATTCAGAAACACATGAGAACAGCTCAGAGCAGGCATAAGAGTTATGCGGATAACCGGAGGAAGGATCTATCTTTCTAGGTAGGTGATCATGTTTTTCTCAAGGTTTCTCCATAGAAAAGTGTGATGAGATTTGGTAAGAAAGGAAAGCTAAGTCCAAGGTTTATTGGACCATATGAAATTCTATAGAAAGTTGGATCAGTTGCTTACCGAGTGGCTTTACCTCCGAGTTTATCTCAGGTACACAATTTTTTTCATGTTTCGATGTTGAGGAAGTATATGCCAGATCCATCTCATGTTTTGAGTCCAGAGGTAGTTCAGCTGGAGGAGAACCTATCTTATGAAGAACAACCAGTCTAGATTCTTGACCGAAGAGAGAAAGTGTTAAGAAATAAGTTAATTCACTAGGTAAAGGTTTTGTGGAAAAACCATATTGTTGAAGAGGCAACGTGGGAATCTGAAAATGCTATGAGGGATAAATACCCCCACTTATTTTGATAAGTGAATAAAATTGTGAGGACGCAATTCCCAAAAGGGGGAAGGATGTAACATCCCAGGTAAATAAAGAATAAATAATTTTCATATTTATTAATATTTACGTATTAAATATTAATTTTACTTTAAAAGGGTTGCTATATTTGATAGCGTACCAGATACGCAACAAAGAGTTTCATTGAAATCTTTCGTTGCACACTAGTAATAAAATAATATTATTTTAAAAGGTAGTTAACACATAGCCGTTGTGTTGGCGGTAATGGATATAAATAACTAAAATATGATTATATATGTTTTTAAATGTTTTTACTTTTATCTAATAAAAGATAAAGGCTTAAAATACGGAAAGAATTCAATTTTAGGCGTATATGCCCTAGTTTTCACTAAAGGTTCACTTATCACCTTTTGATGGCGAACCATCATTAAATATAGTTTATTTCACTCTTATACATTCTATTGGACCAAATAAAACTCTTCTTTAGAATCGGGACATCAAAATTTACTTTGTGTAAATTTTTGGTATTTTTCCGATAAAGTTCATTTTTTAATGAATAGTGTAAAATGTTGTATTTTAATTCAAAACCTTTTTTTAATATAATTTATTTATATTATTATATTATCTTATTAATTGGTTTTAAAGTGAAATTAGAATATATTTTTACCATTAAATCCAATAGTGGTCGTTGTAATTAATTTCACTTTGAAATCGAACTTAAACTAGTGTCAATCTTTTGATACTTATTGTTTCATAAAAACACGCTATTTGCTCTGACAGCGGGAATTAATTATTAAATTAATTAATGCAACTTATATGTTTGGAATTTTTTAAAATGGACTTCATTTTTTAATTCGGAATATCAAATATAGCTTAGGGTGAAGTTTTGGTATTTTTATGAAAAACTTCAATTTTTGATGAATAGTGAAACCACTAAGTTGTACTTATAAAAACTGATTTTTTCGTTTAAATGAAATTTTACCACTTCTGTGTTTTGAATTTCAAAAATCCTACATACAAGGTTTTCATTAAAAAGTAAAATTCGTTTCAATGGGATTAAACTATTTTTTTGGTGAATAGTAACTTATTAAGTTTCAATCGCGATTAGAGGTAATTAGTGTAGTTTAAGGTAAAAATAATGTTTTAATAATATGAAATGAACTTGAAACATGTCCTAACCTCATTGGATGTGTCATGGCCGACCAAGAAAATACATGGGTCAACTTGGGGACCCCATGGAGCCACTTTAGTTGGAAAATGACATTAATACCTTTTTATTTAATGTTAAAATAAAAATGTCACAAACATGAGTTGTTTTACTAAAACAATTTTTACATGGGGTTATACAAATCATATTTTTGACTATAAATATTCATTAGAAATATAAAAAGATTTCCTAAATCATGATATTTTTTTTATAATTTTTAGACATTAAATAAATTAAATTATTTATGACATCATGATGATGCAACGATTACCTCATTAATAAAGGATTTAAATAAAATGAAAAGATAATGTAAAATATATGACCTACACATGTCCAAGACCTATTGTATGGGTATATTTTGAACCCTTATCACCTTATCCTTAAATTAAATCAATGTGGGACCTCTTAAATCTGAATATCATTTTAAAATAAAGTGACTTTTCTTTACTTTCCAAGAGTGCCCCTCCTCTCCTCTTATAAAAGGCCCCCACCTCTACCACCTTACCCACACTTCCAAAGCCTTTGGATCGGAAAACCCCCACCCATTTTGTCTCTCCAGATCCCTCTCTTACTCCTTGAAGCCTCACTTTGGGCAGAAGTCTTCCCAAGGAAGCCTTTGAGCTCAAACCAAAGGAAGTTACCCGATTTTAAGGTAATGTCTTCACTTGTGTTCTTTTGTTTTATTTTGCTTCCCCAACCCCCTAAACTCTTTTTATTCATTTCTTTTGTAACAAATATAGTATCTTAAATATACTAGGATGTTGTTATAATAATATTTCGAGCTACACTTATACACATCTACATCTAATGGTTAAATAACATACTATTTCTGTGGTTGGCGAATTTCTGCCTCACGAAACGATGATTGTTCAATCTTCTTTTAAACACCTATAATGGTGGCCATTAAGATGTCACTATATTTATATATGATATATATTATGTTTATGTTTTCCTTATGATTATTTATTTTTCATTTTTGGTATACCTTTATGGTTTCCATTGTGGGTAAACACAATAATTTCCTTTTAGGAAGTACGGATTACCACCCCCTCAAAGTGATGTGATTCGTTAATGCCATATGTGGGATGTATAAAGGATGGATTTAAAGTTATTATATATGATGTTATACTGTAATTATAATATAACTCTATATCATTATTATTTATTTTCATTAAAGTATGAGATAGAAATGGAAGTAGCGTTCATGCGTACGTACGGCTTACCGTCTCCATGAACGGTGCATTTCATTTCTTATCCCCAAATGTAATGTACTATTATAAGTACATGTATATAATGGATATATATGATGAATTATACCTATAAATGATGAATATAATTCTGGAATTAAAATATACATACCTCTCATTTAGTTTTAATTCCATTAATATGACAAAGAAATGAAAGTAGCGTTCATGCGTACGTACGGATTACCGTCTCCATGAACGGTGCATTTCATTTATTACCTCCAAATGATTATGTAATATTATAAATACATGTATATTCTGGATATATATGATATATATGATATCCAAATCAGGAATGTAATTATGGATATAAAGAACCTTTGACCACACAAACAACATGTAATTGTAAGAAGTCCACTTTCGACTTAAGAACCAAATATCGACAAAACAAACATTATTAACTTAATGATTGCATAATGTTTATAACATGGAAATAAGTGATATAAAAGGAATAATAAGCTTGAAAAAGGTTCTTAATCAAGTATAAATTAAATCAAGTTTATTATTCAGGACGTTAAAGAACGATGGAGACAAGTCGGACCCGAGGTAAGGGACTTCGTCTCAATCTCCTTTCATTGAGGCATATTTCGCTTTATACACAACTTTCTTTTATACGGTGTATAAACCCCTTTGACTTTTACTTTTATACAAAAGGAATCTTTTTCTACGAAGCGTTTTACAAAACGACAAAAAGGAATGTTTCTTTTAACGTACACGGTGACAACGACCTTTTCCACCGTCGCGAGTATTATTTGGTCTTTGGCTTCCTGAACAAGCCGTAATGTTTTTTTTAAAATGAAATAAATACCATATACTCTTTCATGTATTTTGGTATTGAAAATGGTTTTTATAATGGATTTTTTATGTCAATATATTTAAGTGATATATTGTGATCAAATTGTGGAAATGTTTTCTTTCCATTATATTTGTTTTATGTCTTATGATTTTTATAATGGTACTTGGACATTTGACGGGTGGTTACGTGATAAACCATATGACGGGTGGTGTCGTGAATACCAGGATGGGTGGTTACGTTATAACCTCCAATGCATTGGGTATGGAAGTCGGCCGTATGGCTATTCCATTAAGTATGTAGGGAAGTTGGCCGTATGGCTATTCCATTAAGTGATATGTGTGGAAGTCGACCGTATGGTTATTCCACTTAAGTATGTTTATGTCCCAAGTTACCTTTATATGTTATGTGTTCTTTATATGGGTTTTATGGTAATCCTTTAGTTACAAATGGGTAAGTAATGATATTTTATTCAGTGAAGAGTTTTTACTACTTCATGAAGGTGAAGGTATTACTTTGATAAAGTATACATGGTTTACTTGACGTTTGAAAAACTAACAGTTTTCATTCTTTGTGTATCCCTTACTGAGCTTTTTATGCTCACCCCAAGTTTTTTTGAAATGTTTTTAATAGGACTTAATGTGGAATAGGATCAAGGATGGGATCAAGGGAAAGTCATGATATATAAAACATGGAACTAGACATGTTTCTTTTTAAGAGTTTTTTTATTCTATGGAAACTCAGTAGAAGTGTCTACTTTGTAATCTTTTGAGATGTAACAGTTATGTCCTAATTCTCTAAAACTCTAAACCTGAAAAGATCCTCAATGTGAATTATTCATTTAATTCAATATTAAGTAATGTTTAAGACCGGGGCCTTATAGATATACCTTCAAGAAAACATGATCTCCTACCTAAAATTCCAAATCTTTCCCTCAGTTATCGGCATAGCTCTTCTGCCTGCTTTGAGCTGCTTTGATGTGGTTTTGGATTACCTTTACCTTTTTCATTTTTTCCTCAACAAGTTCTGGGCCTACAAGTTTTCTTTCACCAACATCATCCCAACAGGTTGGTGTGCGACATCTCTTTTTGTATAACGCTTCATATGGTGCCATCTGAATACTTGAATGGAAGATATTTTTATAGGAAAATTCCACCAAAGGTAAATATTGATCCCACATACCTTGAAAGTCAAGTGAGAAGGATCTCAACATATCTTCTAAGGTTTGAATAGTTCATTATGATTCTCCATCTGTTTGAGGGTGGTAGGAAGTGCTCAAACGAAGTTCAATATCCAGGGCCTTCTGAAGACTCTTCCAGAATCTTGATGTAAAACATGAGTCATGATCAGAAACAATTGATAGTGGTACTCCATGAAGTCTTAAAACTTCATTAATATATAGTCTTTCTAATCGTTCAAGTGTTAAATCTTCTCTTATAGAAAGAAAATGTGATGACTTGGTAAGACGATCAACAATGACCCATATTGCATCGTTCCTTCTAGGAGTCTTTGGTAGTCCCATGACAAAGTCCATCATAATATTATACCATTTCCACTCAGGTATGGGAAGAGGTTGCATGACTTTTCCAGGTTGTTGCCTTCCAGCTTTCACTTGTTATCAAACCATACATCTTGACACAAAATCAACAATCTCCCTCTTCATATTGTCCCACCAAAAATGTTCCTTCAAATCTCTATACATTTTGGTTCTCTCAGGGTGTATTGAGAAATTAGAACTATAAGAATCGTCCAACAATTCCCTTTTTAGATCAGTTATATCAGGAACACAAAGTCTCTTCCCAAATTTCAAAATTCCATATTCATACACAAAGTCACTCAATCTCCCATCATTCACAGCTTTAATCTTCATTTTAAATTCTTCATCATCAGTCTGAGAACTCTTAATCTTTCTAGTAAAGATGGTTTGGAAACCATTTGAAAAAGTATCAATGTTTCACCTTCCATGGTTATTCCCATATCCAACTTTACTAGATCCATGAAAATTGGATCCCTTTCAACTCTCATTTTGTTCAAAACTTCATGATACTTTTTTCTCAAAGGATCTGCCACCTTATTTTCCTTCCCCGGGTGGTAGTGTATCATGCAATCATAATCCTTGAGTAGTTCAAGCCATCGCCTTTGCCTCATGTTGAGTTCTTTCTGTGAGAAAATATACTTCAAACTCTTGTGATCATTATATATCTCACATTTTTTACCATAGAGATAATGTCTTCGTATCTTCAAAGCAAATATTACAGTAGATAACTCAAGATCATGAGTAGGATAGTTTTGCTCATGAATTTTCAGTTGTCGTGATGCATAGGCAATAACCCTATCATTCTGCATAAGGACACAACCAAGTTCTTTCTTTGAATCATCACTATAAATAACGAACCCATAATTCCCCGATGGTAGATTCAATATAGGAGAATTGAATAATCTTCTCTTTAGTTCTTCAAAACATTATTCACACTCTTTTGTCCAAATAAATTTAACCCCTTTACGTGTGAACTTCATTAATGGGTTAGCCAATCGGGCAAAGTTCTGGACAAAATGCTGATAATAACCTGCTAAACCAATAAAACTGCATACCTGTAACGACCCGAAATTTTGAATAAATCTTGTTTCCTAATTTTGTGTGTTATTTTATTTTTATACTCAACAAAACTGTTTCATTTGATAACATGAGTATAATTAAAATGAGATCGTTGGGTTTTGACTGTTATATGACCATTGGTCAATATGACTGCTGGAACTAAACGTTTCGATTATTGTATCTAAATACAAGTGATCTTGGTTAATTAATATAGAAAGAAGATTCGATGGCCTCATCCAGTAGTCTCAGGCCAATCGAAGCCCATCTAACGGAACTTGGGAAGGAGGTAGCACCACTAGGCTTTGCTCTGGACCAAACCCAAGCCGAAATTCATCGTGTGAAGCTAGAATGGAATCGCCTTCACGAGAAGTTCAAACTGATAGAAATTACTACTCGTTCAATGTTGGCCGAGCCGCCCTCATATTCTCTCACCTTAACACACCTTACACTTAGGTCCTATGCTGGGGTTATAAGGGGCTATGTAAGGAGACCGTAACTGCCTTGTGTAATCCTTTGTTTTAAATAAAAAATTTGATTTCTTCTTATGATGAAGTTTATGAATTTTCAAATGTCCGGATAAATATAGTATGCATATTTTTTATGAATTTTAGAGAAAGGATATTTTAAAAATGTTTATGTAAACCTTAAATAATTAAAAATGTGTAATGATTTTCAAAAAAAGGTCTTCTACAATTATGTTCAGTACGAAATTTAGAGTCTAATAAGATCAACTTAATTTTTGATGAATAGTAAATTATGAATAGTGATTTTATGCTTAGGATTAATAATGTGACCAAATGGATTAGTAATATCACTTAAAGAAATTATTGATGTAATCTAGGCACCTTGATTAAGTAATGTGATTCAATAAAATGGTTAAATAACGATTTCATAAATTATTAGTCAAGTATTAGTTTTTTCAGGTGAATAGTGTTTTTTAATTAAAAACTAAATTAAAAATATTTAAAAAATTATTTTTATAAAAAGTACTTTATTTTTGAACTCAGAGCATCGATATTATGTTATGGTAATTTTTGGGGTTTTTTTCTGAAAAAAATGAATTTTCGGTGAATAGTGTATTTATTTAAAAATTAAATTAAAAATATTTAGAAAATTATTTTTATAAAATGGAGTTCATTTTTGAAATCAGAGCATCGATATTTGGTTAAGGTGAAATTTTGGGATTTTTCTGAGAAAGTTGAATTTTTGATGAATAGTGAAAATACAGTTTTTAAGTTACTGGTGTTTAATGACATCATTAAATGATGTATTAAGTATGTAATAAATATGGTCGACTTATTAATAGTAAGATAAGGTATGAGGTGTTCCAAGTGGCCAATACCATGGGCAAATACCATGGGCAAGCCCATGGTTTTTCCAAAACCACTAATGAGGTGTCCCTTGGCCATTAATGCCTTGTCCCCTCACTTTCCCTATAAATACCCACCCTTCCCTCCTTTAGTTTTTACTCCCAACTCTCCCCCAACTAATACCTGGTCTCATTATCTCCCAAGGAGTCCTCCCAAGGTTCCCCCAAGCCCTCAAGGTCCCAACCTTTGAGTTTTAAGAGTTACGTTTAAGGTAAGGGATCCTACCTCTCTCTTTCTTTTCAAGTAATCTCTTTTATGTCATTTCTTTTATGCTCTATGATCTTATGTTGGAGGATGATCTTTTATATTCCTCTTACTGCCCTTTTCATGTTCATATTATGAGATACCCCTTCTTTCTCTCATCAATTCGTTTTAAGAAAGTTTAAGTGACGTCGTTAGGCTGCCGAATTTTTAAGGGATTCTTTCACCTTTCTCATTTTTTTTAAAGTTCTACTTTCATATTAAGTATTTAAAGTTCCTTTTTATTATTTTGGGTTATGATATATATATCTATCATACTGATCTTTTATGTTCATATGATTAGAGACTCTATTTGATCTCTTCAATTCAGTATTTTGAAGTTTTAAGTGGCGCCGTTAGGCTGCCGAATTTTTAAGGGATTCTTTCACCCTTCTCGTTTTCAAGATCTATTTTCATGTCAAGTCTTTCATGTTCCTTTTTATTATTTTGGGGTATGATATTTATATCTATCATACTGATCTTTTATTTTCATATGATGAGAGACCCTATTTGACCTCATCAATTCAATTTTTTTTAAGTTTTAAGTGACGTCGTTAGGCTGCCGAATTTTCATAAGAGAAATCTTATTTTTGTCTTTCTTCCATGTTTTTTAATTCATATGGTATGTCTTTAAAATTTCATTACCATGTTCTTATATCCATTATATTCTGTCCCTCTACTATGTTATGAATTATTTATGAGTGGGTGACTCATGTCCACTCTCTTTTCAATGTTTTCTAAAACCCTGTAACATAGCCGTTATGATGCAGAATTTTCGTCTCAAAATGTCTCTCTCTTTTCTCAAATTCTTTTAATTTATTAAGTGAATAATCAAAGATCTTTTTCTACAGGGGTATTCACATATATATCAAAATTTTATATTTTAATTCTAGGATTTACATACACGAAACTCACTTTCCTTTTTTGTGGGTTTAAAGTGACATAAAGATCATGTCTTTAAAGCAGTTTTTAAAATGTTATGATTATGAAAGGAAACCCATTTCTTTTATGCTATATGGGTTGTTTATGAAATGTTTGATGATGATATATATGTCTCACATGATAATAAATACAAATTTAAGGGTGCGCCCTGATAGCGCTCCAATGCATTGGGTAAAGACTTAATATCTAGAGATGACCATTTTTAACGACGCCTTGGTGAATAACCTTGGTAATTTTAATGACACCTTGGGGATGGACCTTGATGAAACGGAAATGATTGTCAATGTTAAATGTTGTAGCCACATATTCAAGTTATTAAATACATTATTTTTATTATGATATGCCTCATTATTTCTTTCTCATTCCTTAAAGTTCTTTTTCATGACATTGTTGATGTATCTCAAGTTCACATGTTAAATGTTTCCCTTGTTTCCCTTACTGGGCCTTCTTCTCACCCTTTCTTTTGATGTATGTCCCCAGGTTATGAGATGTAGTAATTAACCTGGTATGAACATAAGGAAAAGCCTTTCAAGTGTTTAAGAAGGATTTTTTATGTTTTTATTTTTTAAGTTCCTGGTTTCCAAGACACTAAACCTTAAAGATCCTCGGTTTTGTAAAATGTAATGAAAAGTTATGTTATAAAAAGGCGGGATGCTATAATACCTCAGTTATACTCATCAGTGCTAGTCATTCTTGGATTAACTTGGTCTTAGAAGGATCAACAGAAATTCCATCCTTAGAGACAATATGTCCAAGAAAAGAAATCTCCTGAAGCCAGAATTCACACTTGCTAAACTTCCCATATAATTCATGTCTTCTAAGATTCTTCAGGATAATACTCAAGTGATTATCATGATCTTCATATCTTTTAGAGTATACCAAGATATCATCAATAAATACCACCAAAAAATCATCAAGATATTCCTTGAAAACTCTATTCATTAGATCCATGAATACAGAGGGTGCATTAGTCAATCCAAAAGGTATTACTGTAAACTCATAATGCCTGTACCTGGTTCGAAATTCTGTCTTTGGAATGTCTTACTTCTTCACACACAACTGATGGTATCCAGATCGAAGTTCAATATTTGAAAAGTATTGAGCTCCATGAAGTTGGTCAAATAAATCATCAATGCGAGGTAGGGGATACTTGTTCTTTATTGTTATAGCATTGATCTTCCTGTAGTCAATGCTAAAACTCATAGATCCATCTTTCTTCTTAACAAAAAGAACAGGGGATCCCCATAGAGAAACACCAGGGCGAATAAATCCCTTATTACTCAATTCCTCTAGTTGTTTCTTTAGTTCCACTAATTCCATAGTGGCCATTCTATAAGGGGTCTTCAATATGGGCCTTGATCCAGGAATTAAATCAATGGAAAACTCAATTTCTCGTTCTGGAGGATGTCCAGGTAAATCCTCTGGAAAAACATCAACATATTCTTTCACAATAGGTACATCCTATATTTGAACATTCCTTTCTTCACTCACAGTTATTTCATTCTCTTCCTCCCTGATAATTGAATTTAGTTGAGCTACTGGGGGTGGATCTAGATAAGAATCAGGTGGTGACGATTATGATCTAAAGATAAGGTGTTCTTTATCATCATCATCAAAAATAGTAACCTAATTCTTCTTACAATAAATCTTCTCATCATAGTCTGAAATCCAATCCATACTAAGGATTATATCAAATTCAATCATGGGTATGATGATGAGATCAGCAGATAAAGAATATTTACATGCTCTAATGGGAACTGATTCACAGAACTTTGTAGCAATGATACTTCCCTTAGGAGTTTTGATTGAAAACTCCCTTGTTAAATCAAATTGGAAATATCTAATTTTCTTAGAAAACTAGGAAGATATGAAACAATGCGATGATCCAGAATCAAATAAATCATTTTCTAAACTTGAGGAAACCATTAAATTACCTTCCACCACGTCTTTCGGGGCTTCAACCTTAGTAATAGTGATTACATAAGCTTGGCCTTGGTCCCTAGGCCTTTTCTGAGGAAAGTTTCCCTGATGCTTAGGACATTCATTTGAATAATGTCCCATATACCTGCAATTGTAGCATTGAACATTGGTAGCATCTTTCTTTCCTTTACAATCACCAGCTAGATGGCCTTTCTATCCACATTTGTAGCATACTCCTTTTCCTTTTAGACAGGCACCAGTGTGCTTCCTTCTGCAATTATCACAGGGTGGAAATTCAATTTTTCCCTTCTTCCCTGTTTCCTTATTTCCTTTCCCAGATTTTTCAGTAGATCTCTTCTTCTCTTGCTTTGATTTAAATTCATAAGACTTAGAGAATTCCTTTTCTGTCTTGATAGCACACGAGACAATATCTTCATACGACGAGAAGGATTGTGAGACTAATTCTCAACAAAGAAATGGTTTTAACCTATAAAATAAATGATCAATATTAATTCTTGGGTTACCTATATAATCTGCAGCATGCCTTGCTAACCTTGTAAAGTTAGCCGCATACTTTGCAACATTCTCATCCTCTTTTTGCCTCAGACTCAGAAATTGCCTTTCCATATCTGCTCGATGGTCCCAAGGAAAGTATTTTTCTAATAAAAGATCTTTGAACTCCCTCAATTCCATATTTGATACTTCATCATCTTCCTTTGTGTTTTGAATCAATGACCACCATTGATCAGCATCTCTAGTGAGGCGGTAAACTGCCATGATAACTTTTTCCCTTTCACTACTCCCCAAGGCATGGAATATTTTCTCTAAGGAATTTATCCATTTCTCAACCACTAATAGATTTGTACTTTCATTGAATGTACGTGGTTGTTTCCTCATGAAGAGATCTAACATTGATCCTCCACGCTGCGGATCAGGGTGCTCCATATGGGTAACGTTATTATTCATAACCTGAGTGAGTTGTCCCAGTATGGTGATAAGATGATCAGCACCAGTTGTATCACCAGCTCCACTATAATTATCTTGAGCAAGAGGGAAATCCCTACATGTAGTGTGTGCATTGATACGGTTTCCATTCCTTACACTAGGCACCATTTCTAAACAATGGCATAAACTAGATTAGTTTATGAATCGAAATATATAATTCCAAACTTCTAAAACACTTAACATAAATTGAATAGTTTATGGATATAATCCATATTCATAAAAATGTTTTTTTGAGGAAGTATATACTCATAAATCCTTCATAATGGTTTGTAAAGAAAATGAGAATTATCCTAAGCATATCCCCCGGGAGTGTCGTAACCAAGAGTGCAGCAAGGCCCGTTTTCGTGCACCAGTTCCCATTCGAGTCTAGCTCAAAGCGGTGTTTTTGGGTTTTACCCCTAGGTACATCTATGCTAGAGCCGCCTCTACCTGCTCATATCCATACATGGATGTATTTCTTGGAAAACTCACAAAATCTCTACAATACCAAAATTCTAGGAAGTTCTAATATACTAATCCTCAAAGTCTATCTTAGGGATATGTGCTCTAATTAGAGTTTATCTAAATCTAGTTTCCAAGGTTTGTACTAAACTTTCTCTGATACCAACTGTAATTCCCTGACCACAGTTACCCGGAGTCGGTGCATTATTGCATAACATTGGCATGATCACAAGGAAATCATATCTCCAAATACCGATCAGTTTAGTATTATTGGAAACAAGATTTATACATAAGTTCAACTTTACAGCTTAAATAGAAATACAACACAAATATATTTCATTAGAAACATCCAAGCCTCCTAGATTATGCCTGCAGGTCACTCATAATTAACTTCTTCATATCCTGGGAAAATGAAACATAAGAAATGGGTGAGCTCAAATGCTCAGTAAGGGTAAGTAATAAAGTGGAAAATGACATAAATATTAAGCATGGTAAATAATTGAAACCACATGCCTTTACCAATAATAAACATGAATACTTTTATGGAAAGAAAATGAGCTGAGTAAATAATTCCAAAATAAAACATAATCATGGTTATTCTACTAGTCGAATGACCACATGAACCATCAATATTATTTCCATAATGAGGTAATGTATAATGCCGGACATTCTGAAACATTTTGTCAAAGCCTCGGCCAAGACGTCTAAAAAATGATTAAGGCCTTGGCCAAAACCATATATCAAAATTGGGAAAGGGCCTTGGAAAATTCCACGTCTAGTTGTCTCATGAGACCTACCGATGCATCGAGGAGCTATAGCGGGCTCCACCCGTCACTTACTAAGTCCAATACATTCCTCATATGAAAAGGTTTAAACATATCATAAACATTTGTATTAAAACTAGCATACGAAATGTCAATAATTTAAGCATAAACCATGAATGGTATAAAAATAACACATCCACAGTGAAACATATCACAAAACCTTCAATACAATATGGAAGTTTTGTATCATAATAAATCAACTTCAAATAAACTTAAAATACATCAAAGGATGTTGACATAGATGAAATCAAAATCCTTTTTAGAGAAATATCACTTTCTATTTTGAAATTATTTAAGAGTCACATAATTATAAATAAAACATTTATTTTTAAAATATTCTTATAAGCTTGTAAAAGAAGCTTTGATGATGTTATAACGGCGGAGAATAGCTGCACCCGCTGTATAAGTTAAAAAACATTCTTACCTTAAATTTGTCGAAAAGGTCAAAAAGTACCTTGTTTGGAAACCAACGGAAAGATTCCTTTCAAAACACATAAGGGTATAAATTACTTTAACCCATTTTCTATTAAATAGTAAAAATGTTTTGAAATATATTTTTAAGAAACATGGATGTGGATGATAAAGGGGGTCCCCATAGATACTTACGTAAAAACAACCTCGGATAATAAAGAGATTGTGAAATTAACCCTTACCTTGTACTTTTCCTTGGTAGAGGGTAGGTTAAAATCCTGTATAATAGTTAAATCATTATTATTAAATTATAAAATAATCATATACATAAATATGATATCATATATGATCTTTTAATATTGCTTTGTTAATAATATTTTAGTATTATCGTCGTTTCGGGTGTTCACTTACTCGTTTTCTTTTATATGTTTTGTTACATAAGCCGTGTTTGTTATCTATAGGTTGTATCTTATTCATATTCAGAATTATATCAAGTTTTTAAACATTATTTTTAACCATCAAATGAAAATTATTCTTGAATGGATATGATGGGGAATGAATCTTATTGCGTTCGTGGAGACGATAGTCCGTACGTACGCACGAGCGACAATATCATTCTTTTGATATTACAATAATATATAATTGGATGGTGTATCATATATACAGAATCATTATCATGGTATATTTATTATTTACATGAATTACACATCATTATTATACCCATCCAAATAATAATGTTTGAATAACAATTACACCGCGACGTGGAGATGGTAAGCCGTACGTACGCACGTATGGTGACATGTCATTCAAGGGATGGATATAATAATGAATTTGGTTGTACCATATTTATAATAACATCACAGTATATATAAGATACTGGAGTTATTATCTTATAATGGAAACAACAAAGAAAAATTAAGTGGAAGAAGAAAGGAACCTGAAAGAGGTGGTGAGATTTTTACCTCTTCTTCGGGTTCTTCCTTTTGATTTGATCAAAATGGATTATTAATTTGGATTTATGACTAAATTAAGGCCCCTAGGATGAATTTAGGGAAGTTTAGAGGATATTTGGGCAGGTTTTGGATGAACCAAAATGCTTTGAAGGTATTAATTTGAGAGAAGGGGGAGTGCCCTTTTATAAGAGGGGTGTGGGGAACCTTAGGAAAAACTTAAAATATTATTTTATAATAAATTCATATTCGGTTTATAATGGCTCAAAAGTGACTTATTTAGAAGATAATGTGGGTATGGGTCTAAATCCTTTCAACCAATAGATTCTAGATAGGTTTGGGTCACTATATTAACCTTATCATTTATATTTAACTCTTAGTTAAATAGTTTGACATTTACCATGTCTCTTTGTATTTTTATATTATATAGTTAATAAACTTATTATATACTTCCAAGAGACCCCCAAGTGATCCATTAATGATAAAACTATCATGATATAAGTCCTTTGGCCGAACCTTAGATTTTTAGGAATAGAATATCAATTAATAATATAATATTTGTTTTAAAAACTCTTTTATATCAATTTTGACACTATTTAATAATTGATTTTTTTTAAAGTATTAACAACTTTATTAATTAGAAAAAAATTAATTTAAGAAATAATAACATGTAATATTAACCAATAAAATTCGTGGATGTTATCAAAACTTTCAAATTATATTTATTTTAACATTTATAATACCAATTATTTGATTCTTTGATTAATAGGGAAAATACTGCATCATTATTGTGTCATAAATAAATTTAATTATTCAATGTCTAAAAATTATAAATAAAATACCATTATGTAGGAAATATTTCTATATTTCTAATTAATATCTATAGTCTAAAATATAACATATATAACCCTATGTAAAAAAAATTCTAAAAGATATATGCTTATGTCATTTTTGTATTTACTTTAACTTAATTATTATAAAGTGTCATTATAACTTAAAAGTGGCTCCATGGGGTCCCAAAATCGACCCAAATATTCCCATGGTCGTACATGTATCAACCAATAGGGTTAGGACACATTTTAGGGTAATTTAATATTATTATAATATTATTTTGTTTACCCTTATTTACAGAATTTACCCTTTAACCATGGTAAATAAAATATTTACCGAAGTAATTATTCAAAATGTATAAAAATAAAAGTTACCTATTTAAAAAATTTGGACATCCTGATTCCAAATATGGAAACCATTTTTCCAAATTCAAAACACAGAAGTGGTAGAAATTAATTTAAAATTAATTCCCACTGTCAAAACAAAAAGCGTGTTTTTAAGAAATAATAACTATCAAAAGATTGACACTTGTTTATGTCTGGTTTAAATGTGAAATTATGTCCAATGAATAACATTGTATTAAATGGTAAAAATTTATTCTAAATATACTTTAAAACCACTCAAATTCATAATTTATCACTATTAATTATTTCGATTAAAAAAGTTGTTTTTAATTAAAATTTAGTAATTTTCATTATTCATCAGAATATGAAAGTTATCTGAAAAGTGCCAAAATTCACCCTAATATTATTTTGATATTCTGAATCCAAAAATGAAGTCCATTTTGAATGATAAAATGTATAAAATTTCAAAATGTGGGTATTACTATTTATAATGGTTAGTTTGATTGGTTGTGGTGTGTGTTAGAACTCGAAGTTGCGTACAATACATGCTACTGAATTATTCAAAGAGAAGCATATCGTGGAAGCTTGGGGTGTTACAAGTATTATCTCTATGGGGAGAAGTATGAAATATATATTTATCATAAGAGTAAAATATCTATTCGCATAGATGAAGATTAATATGAACCAGCGAAGATGGTTATAGCTCATCAAAGATTATAACTTCTTAATCCAGTACCATCCTGTTAAGGAAAATAAAGTGATAGATGCTCTAAGTATAAAGGATTCTGCAACATTATCAATGATGAAAATTGATAAGGATCCAATATTCTTATATTTGTAAAGTATGAACATGGGAATCATTAAGGAAGTAACATCATCAATCCTTTATCAAATGATTTTTCAATCATCCCTCATGGATAAAATAAATGATGCTCAAATAAATAATGTGGAAATTCAGAAGAAGGTAGAAGCTTTCAGAAAGGATAAATCCTTGGAGTTCAAAATTTGTGAGGAAGGAGTCATAATATTTGGGTCACGACTATGTGTACCATCCAATCCAGAGATAAAGATGGAGCTTCTGAGTAACACACATAGCTCAACTTTCTCTATTCACCCAAGAATCACAAAGATGCATCGAGATCTCCAAGATCATTATTGGTGGGACAAAATGAAGAAGGAGATCATTGAATATACATCAAATCGCCTGGTATGTTATCAAGTTAAGGATGAAAGGAAAAAATCTAAAGGGATGATGCAACCATTACCTATACCAACATGGAAATGGTAAAAAATCACCATAGACTTTGTCAACCTAATTCAAAACACATATAGAGGAAATAATTCTATATGGGTTTATGTGGATCATCTCACAAAGACAGATCACTTTATCACAATTTGAGAGGACTTCTCACTGGATCAACTTGCATGGATGTACATTAGAGAATGGTAAGGCTGCATGGAGTACCACTATCGATTATATCTGATCGAGATCTGAGATTCACCTCCAAGTTCTGGAAAATCCTCCAACATGCTCTAAACATTGAGCTAAATTTTAGTATAGTTTATCATCCTCAAACTGATGGCCAATCTTAGTGTACTATTCAGACACTGAAAGAGATGTGTTCTATGGACTTCAAAGGAGGATGGGACCAACATCTTCCTTTGTTCGAGCTCTCTTACAGCAATAGTTTCTATTCAAGCATCCAAATGGCTCTATATAAAGCCTTTTATGGGAAAATATGGAGAACACCAACATGTTGGGATGAAGTCAGTAAAAATAAGCTGCTAGGAAATGAAATTGTCAAAGAAATGGTAGAGAAGTTAAAAACCACTCAGCAGCACATCAAGGCATCCCAAATTCTACAGAAGATCTATGCATACAATCATCAACATGACCTAAATTTTAAGGCTAGAAACATGGTTTTACTCTGCATATCCCTTTGGAAGAGGATCATGAGATTTGGGAAGAAGGGAAAGATAAGTCCTGGGTATATCGTCCCCTTCGTGATACTTGACCATGTCGGAGTTGTGGCCTATCGACTAGCAATTCCACCAACCATGTCTCAAGTATAATATGTATTTCATTTATCCCTATTGAGTAAGTACATACTATATCCCTCACATGTACTGAATCCATAGGTGGTATATTTAGAAAATGATCTCTCTTACGAGGAGCAGCCAATGAAGATCTTGGACCGTAGAGACAAAGTTCTACATAACAAGACTACTCATCTGGTCAAAGTATTATAGAAAAACCATAAGTATGAATAGGTAACATGGGAACCAAAGGAGGCAATGAGGGAGAAATACCCTCACTTATTTATGTAAAAGAAAATTCTGCGGGTGAAATTTCAAAAGGGGGGAAGAATATAATGACCCAAACTTTTATCAATGGAATTATTTCCCTTCTTATAATTATGTTGTATAGTATAAAACACATACATGGCATTGATATCCCAATAAAAACATCATTCTCAATAAATGAATAATGAAATAAGTAATATTTAAAGAAATTAAGGAACCTATGTTGATGGAATAGTAACCTGAACTTCGGAATAGTAACATGGACATTAGGAATAGTAATTCATCCAATATAAGTGTAAACTCATCAACGAAAGTATAAATAAAATTTAGGCATCTTATAAATGATAATATGATATAATTATATCATAGTATAAGTAAATAAATTTTTTAAAAATGATAAATTAAGTGTTGGTGTATTTGTAAAACATAAATGTTTATTTGCAATATTATAATTAATATAATGATTTAAAATAAAATTTATTTTCATAAAATAGATTTATAAATTAATAATTTTTTTTATTATGATTATAAGATAATTATATGGGACCTTAACTAATTTTTTCAAGTGTCATAAAATCAGTATTAATTTTAAAATTAGTATTTTTTGAATAAATGATTATTTTAATTAAAAATTAAATTTATTATATTTAGAAAATTATTTTAATAAAATGGAGATCATTTTTTAAATCTATACATTGAAAAATGGTTAGGGTAAATTTTTGGTATTTTTCTAAAATAGTAGATTTTTGTGAATAGTAAAATACGGTAATTTACGGTATTTAACAAATACATGAATTTTTTATTCATATATGATGTATGGCTGATGTAATACCATAATATCAAACTATCCTTCATTATTTAATATATTTAGTGATAAGCTTCTAACTATTCATATTCTTGATCCAAAATAATAAACTAATGAATAAAATAATCAAAAAACGCTCATCTTCTCCCCTATAAATACCACCCCCCACCACCTCTTCTCCTCACACCTTCCAAGATTTGAATATTTTCAAAATTATTCCAAATACCCTCCCCCATTTACAAGAGCCTTTGGCCTTAATAAAATACCAAATTCAATTTCCCTAAGGAGGTTCTTAAGGAGAAGAATTCAAGAGGTAAAATCCTCTTTCTTTTTCTTTTAATTTCTTTTGAATTTCATTTGTTTTCTTATTCTATACTCACCTCCCCTAATCCAAGTGGTTTTATAAATCCATTATATTATATATACTATAATTTTATTGTGTTAATATAATATCCTTCATTAAATCCCTTCTCCTCTCCCTTTTATTCCAAAAATGAAAACATTGTTCTTGATGTGTCAATTTACTACCATTGTGGATGATGCATTTTAATTTTCAATTAACTACCTTCAAGGTTGGTCATAAAACCATTATTATGATTAAATAAAATTTTATTATGAATATTATAATTTATATAATTTTCTAAAACCAGTATATAAACATGATGTTAAATAAAATGATATAAGTTTGTGATGGTTTTAAAAACCACCAAAATAGATTAAATCATTTTCATTAACATGTTATATAATTAATCATCCTAATAATATATAACCAAATGATTTATAAGACCTATTAATCTTATCTAAGTTCATTAATAACATATAATTTCAATTCTAGATAATTATTCTCATTTTACATGATCTTCCATACATATATATAAGTGAACTAATCATGAAAACCAAGAAAACAAACACTCCCAAATGATGGAATCGAACTCTATAACTCATCATAATGGTCATAAATGAACTTAATAAAATTATAATAAATCAAATAAATATAAAATATATTTTTTATTTATTAATTAATGAATCTAATTTTATTATCCAGAATATTAAAGTGAAGAAAGCATTCAGACATAAGGTAAGGGGATTCTCAAACCCAATTTCCTTCCTTTGGGTTATTCCTATTTCATGCTAAATTTAAATTTAGATGTTATTTAATGTTCCAAGAATATTATTTATTTTTTATTACCTTTTCTTTTTTTTAATATAAATTCTTCCAATCTGATTTTATGATAAATGTAATTATTTTTCCAAAATAACTCTTCTTTCTAAAAAGCACATCTTTTACTTTTCTTGAGATTGTTTCTTCTTCACTCAAGATTGATGATTCTTATACCAAGTATGTTATTAATTTTTTATTTTTGGAACCATGATGTTTATTCATAAAATCATGATTTATGAAATTCTCATGAAACCCATTTCTTTTCCATGGGTTATTTTATGGTAAATAATGTTATACATTCTATATAGAATGCATGATTATGTAAATGTTATGATGTGACAAGTGTGCCCAGAATTATATAACACTCCAATACATTGGGTAATGTGATTTAAATCATGAGATAATGTGCAATGTGCATGAACAAGATGCTATATTTTTTTAAAATGATAATTATGTTATGTGTGAACATAATGCTAGCTTTGTTCACAACTATGTGTGGTATTTGAGCACTAAGACATGATGTTTCATTTTTATTCATTTCCAAATTTCAAGTATTTATCAAATTATTCCTCTCATGATTATGATGATGAACCTATGATTATGTTATGATGATGATGATTATTCTCACTCATGTTATATTGATTCATGTATTTCTCTATCCTCTTACTAGGCTTTTAGCTCACCCCTTTCTTTGAAGTATATCCTCAGGTGATTAATTGTTCTAAGGAGAAAACGAGGTCCAATAAAAATATAGAGAAGAAGGAATTAAATAGTGTTTATGTTTTATTTTTCAAATGTCATGTATAGTCCTAATTTTCTCAAGACACTAAACCTTTGGATTCTGGTTTTGTAACGATTTTATGTTTCTTATCTTTAAAATGATGTAATAATCATGTAATAAAAGTAGGGTCGCTATAATGATTGGAGACATTGAGCATCTAGACATCTTGGGTTTTAAGATCTCTGATGTGTGGTGCACAGATCTCATTTTTTCCTCATTACACAAAAACTTATACAGATTAATTAGGAATTATAATATGATCAATAGTGAGAATACATTATTGAAAATTTTTACACTTATTCACTAAGTTGATAAAGACATGTGGCATGAAAAACCCACTGTCCTTATGGTAAATAATAAGAGAAAGAACAAGGAAAAGGCACTGAAGAATTATTCCAAGTCTAAGGATTTGGAGAACCATCCTTCCAAGAAGAATAATATCCAGATGCAAGTAAAGGAACATGATTTGGTATGTTTTCCATGTGGAAATCAAGGCCACTGGAAGAGAAATCGCACCAATCCAAAGAAGAAAGGGGAAGCTTCAAGTGCATTCATTTTCGAGTGTAATCTTTCTATATCAACAATTTGGGTATTAGATACTACATTTGGTGCTTGAATTTGTATCCAAATATAGGATCCAATTATATTTATAAAGGTTGTAATAGGAGAGGTGGATCTTTGAGCTGCCAATTGAGCAAGGTTGGTTGTTGTAGCCATTGAAGACTACAATCTCACACTGCTGACAAGGTTGAATTTGGTTTTAAATAACTTTTATTATGTTCCAAGTGTTACCAAGAACATTATTTCTATTTACTTATTAAAAATGGATGTATTTATTTTCATCTTTTGAAATAAAGTTTTCTACTCTTATAAAGATAGAATATGTAATGGTATGGCATAGATAAATAAAGTTCTTTATGTATTAAATTATGAAAACCAAATATTGTAAACTTATAATGAAACTAATACACGTGATTCATATGAAACCCAGTTGTGGCATCACCATCTTGGTCACATAAACAAGAAACATTTAAAAATATCTATTAAGATGGTTATTTAGACTCTTTTGAGATAAATACACTTGAAATATGTCATGCTTGTTTACAAGGAAAAATGACCAAACCACCATTCGATGGTCAAGGTAAAAGGGCAACAGATATTCTATAAATAGTAAACATTGATGTGTGTGTACCTTTTCAAGTAGAATATAGAGGTGGATACTCATACTTTATTAATTTTACCAATGAATTGAGTAGGTATGGTAATATATACATGATGAGGTGTAAGTATGAATCCTTTGAGATGTTCGAAGAGTTCAAGAATGAGGTTTAGAATCATCTTGGTGAGAAGATTAAAAAACTTTGATCATATCAAAGTGGTCAATATATTAACCAAGACTTTATTGAATTTCTATGGGAGTATGGGATTTTATCTCAACTCACTGTACCTTATTCACCACAGTGGAATGGTATTAGTGAAAGGAGGAACCACACCTTGTTGGACATGGTAAGGTTGACAATTATTCATGTAAGTCTTACATTATCCTTTTGGGGATATGAATTATATATAACATTATACATACTAAACTGAGTACCAACTAATATGAAAAATGGTATTCCCTTTGAGTTATAGAGTGTAAAGAAACATGTTTTGTCACATATTCGTGTATGAGGTTGCAAGGCATTTGTTAAGGCTAGATCAAGCAACAAACTAGCACCCCAAGGCATGAAGTGTATCTTTATAGGGAATCCTAGGGAAACAAGGGGATACTATATATACAACCCATCAGATAAGAAAATAATTTTCACAATATAGTTCATATTTATTGAAAGGGAGAACATCCCCAAGGAGGATACTGGGAGAAATATTGACTTCGATGAATTTGATGCTCAAGATACACAAGAGTTGGTACAGGAACCGATTCCATAGGTCCCCATGGAAGATGTTGTTCTTGAAACAAAAGTACTGTGTAGGAGATCAAGAGAGGTAAGAGAACCAAAGATATATGTTTTTCTAGTCACTAGTGATAGTGACTTGTTATTGATTGAAAATGATGATCCCATCTCCTACAATGAGGCAGTAGAGACCTCAGAGGCTGCAAGTTGGTAAGAAGTTATGAATTATAAGATAGATTCCATGTATAAAAATAAAGTTTTGGTTTTGATTGATCTTCTAGTTGATGTAAAACCAGTTGGATGTAAATGGGTATTCAATATAAAGATGGACATGGAAGTTATAGTGAATACCTATAAATAAAAGCTAGTGGATAAAGGGTTTAGACAATGTCAAGGTATTGACTATGATAAAACCTTTTCTCCAATTTTCATATTTAAATCCATCGTAATCTTACTTTCCATAGTATCTTACCATGACTATGACATTTGAAAAATGGATTTTAAAACTAAATTCCTTAATATGAACCTTTAATAGGATGTGTATATGACACAACTAGAAGGGTTTTTGACTCCATGAACTGCCAAAAAGTTATAAAAGTTGCATAGATCCATTTATATATTAAAGTAAGAATCTTGGACATGGAACATTTGATTCTATGAAGCCATAAAATAATTTGGTTTCATTAAGAATGAATATGAACCATGTGTTTACAAGAGGTTTAGTGGGAGATTAGCTTTTTCATGGTAGTATATGTTGATGACATATTACTAATTAGAAATGATATACTTTACTTACAAGAGGTAAGGCATGGTTAAGCAAGTGCTTCTCTATGAATGACTAAGTCAAAGTACATGCATTGACCAAGAGGCTGCTCAGACTAATTCAAAGTATATACATTGACCAGATACTAAAGGGGTTTAGTACGGAATAATTCAAAAGGTGATTGGTTCTAGTATCACATGGTATTCATATTTCCAATAAAAGGTTTCCTCGGATATAAGAAGAAATAGATAGAATGAGTAAGATCTCATACACTTCTACGATTGGATCTATCATGTATGTCATGTTGTGTTCAAGGATTTATGTTGCCTATGATTTAATCATGGTATGAAGATATCAAGAAATTCTAGGTGAACAGTATTGAACTAATGTTAAGACTATCCTTATGTATATAAGGTATACTAAGGATATGTTCCTAGTGTATGGAGCAGATGAATAACTAGTCATCATGGGTTGTATAGATTCTGGTTATTAGAAAAATTAGAATAATCTAAAGATGTAGTCTATATATATATTTTATATCAACAGAGGAGCTTTGATTTGAAAGAGTTCAAAGAATCTAGTTTTCACTGATTCTATAGTGGAGTCTAGGTATATTGTAGATTCTGATGCAGCCAAGGAAGTAGTATGGATTCACAAATTTTTCCAAGAGCTTGATGTGGTACCTAATAGTAAAGATCCTATCATAGGTTACTATGATAACACTATAGTGGTGGCTCTCTCTAAAGATCCAAGGTCACACCAATAGACAAAGTACATACTTCTAAAGTTTCATATTTTGAGGGATTTTTTTCAGTGAGGTGAAGTTGGAGTGAGAAGAGTATCAATGGGGGAAAACATAGAAAACCTCTTAATGAATGTTTTATCTTATAATAAGAATGATTATCATGTGAGAGTTAGTGTACTGAAAGATGTTGTTAGTTGGATCTAGTGTAATTGGGAGTTTGTTGGAGTTGGTTCCCTATAACCAACTAGTTTAGTACTTGATTACATGTTTTTTTATAAAATAAGTTTTTTTATCACATCTTTATTGTTCTAATGCATGATATTTTTATGTGATAATATCCTTAGAATATATTTTTCACTAAAAATTCATAGTAGTTCCCTGCTATGATGATAAGATAGAGGTTCCGCGACATTATTCTTGAATCTTGTTCTATGGTCGGATGATATTGTCTGACAGGACACAAACAATACATGTTATTAGGGGTAGGAGGCTCATAAGACATTGAGATACCTTCTCATGGTGTTCTCCCTTAGTAATCTCCAAGATAGAAGGTTATGAGAACAGGCCCATCAATAGTAAATCCACATTTCCATGTGTCATTCGGTGTTTCTATCTATCAACGTGTGTATTGATCCTTAGATTTTAAGATTATCATTAATAGATACCATGACTCATATAAATTTATGTATTGAAAAAAAATTGTGATGAAATGTGTTTTTTTAGAATAAGGATATGTTGGGTGTGTTATGAATGATATATCATTAATGGATAATGTGAGAAAAAGGATTTATCACTTTTTTCTCCTAAAAAAAGTTAATATCTCAGGCCCTTTGATAGGAATGAAACCGCCTGAATAAATCCATGTCCATGGTGTTTGATAGATGATTTCATTTTTGAAAATTCAAAGAAAGATACATCGAGTATATAGGTTGATGGAATCATCATTCAACCTGCTTGATTTGAGATACTGTGATAAAAGAATTATATTACATGGTAAAAATTTGTAGGAGTTTGGATGTTGTTGCTACGTTAACTTCTTTCTCTATGGATGTCTTTGTGTGTTTCTAGATTTTAACCTTGGATTTTAGTTGGTTATACCTAATTCCACTAAAAAGGAGGCCTAGAGGGTCACACACTAAGTGTATCTGCAATCTCAGTTAAATTATTGTATTGAATTTAACAAGTTGGAATAAATAGTATTTATTTGGGTTTGGTTGATCACCATAATTTAATCACAAGTTATTCAAAATAATAAGTGAGTTAAATTCTAATAATAAATATTAGTTTTTAAGTTTGAAAAATATAATATTTATTATATTTATCATAAAATAATGTAGTGATATTTATTTAATTAAATAAACATTATTTGAGGAATGGTAAATATCGATGGGGGAAAGCAGACTGAGTTTAATGGTCTGAATAGCATAAATGATATTTATTTATATTCTTTATTCATCGTACATGTCAAGAAATTAATAATAATATTATTATTATTATTGTACATGGGGTTATTTAAGAATATTAAACATGGTTGAGGGCTTGTCTGTGATTTTTCAACCCTAAACCAGATATAATAAATATCTAATTATATTAGTTTCCTAATTCGATTTTGGTGTGCACAAAGGATAATGGAGAGACTTTCTTAAGCCCTAAAGTGAATTATCTCCTCCTCTCTCAATATTTAAAGAGAACACAAAGGGTTCTTCCTCCTTCATCAATAAAACTGTTTCAATCAACCATGAACAACGCAAGCGATCAGGATAAGTCGTGCTAGCACCCGATGATTGTATAGCAATGATCAGAGATTATGGTTCTTGTGTATATCACCACTAGAGTTATTATTCACTTGAATATTGAAGATCAATGACTATGTAATGAAATCTATTCCACTAAATCATCAACAGAATCAAAATTACAAGTTGCGGTAATTTTATATCTTCTCATAAATTAATTATAAATTACATGTGAAGATCATATCCCTAGAGTTATGCCATATTATTGTAGTCTATTAATCTACTATTTTTCATTGGAAATGATCTCACGATCATGTAAAGAAATGATTACATGTGACTTAAGACTAAAATTTGAGTTGGTCATACCTTCAAAAGATGATTCCACTATACCCAGAACCTACATGTTGAACTTGGGAGATTAAGGAAGAACCCAATAAATACATATGGAATGATGGGTTCTCCTCATACTCAAATAGTCAAAGGAATAGGATTCCCATACTATTATGGGTAAATAAGAGTGTATTTATTATCTTGGAATAACTTTCTGAACAAATTCTAAGTAGGGGATATATATATATATGTGTGTGTGTGTGTGTGTGTGTGTGTCTATCTTATGATTAATGATTTGATCTTCATGTGAAATACTAGTATTTATGCTTGTGTGTATACAAAAATTTATAATGAGGTAAAGAAGTCGGTTGTTTTACATCTTGTGAAGAGATATTATTTAAAGAAAAAAATTTGGAAGATGGTTGAAGAAACAATCCAATGAATTATTTAGCATGGAGGTTTTTGTATTGAGTGATTATTATCTCTTTGATGAAGGTTTGAAGAGGCTAGAGTGAATTTGTAATTACAGATGAAGTAAAGCTACATAGAAACACTCAAAGAAGAATTTACATGCTACAAGAAGACTTTGGAATTGTATTGAAGTGCTTTGGAAATATTCTTATATTTTCCAAAGTTAGTTGGATTCATTTGAGATGTTTTGAAGTGGTTTGAGATTCCCTATGATATATCATAGAAGTTCTAATGATATTTGAAGAAACTATAGAATTCAATGATTGAAGTTAAAGTATGGTTAAATCCTAGAATTTTTGTAGGGTTCATATGTTTTTCATAGGAGTTATTGAGTTTCTTAAGGGGTTATTTTAACTCTTTTTTATTCATTGATATTACTATAAGGGTCATTTCTGAAGTGGAAAATTGGAAAAGGAATGTATGTCTCCATGTGTTCTATAAGGGTCATTTGACATCTCTGTAGGGGTCATTTTACATTTATATAGGGGTCATAAGTATGTAAAAAATTAGAAAAAGTGTCTCATTAATCAATGTAGGTTTCATTTACCCATACAAAGAAACTATTGGAATAAGAAACATAGGGTTCATTCACCCTTACAAAGTGATTATTTCACTAAGAAACATAGGGTTCATTCACCCTTACAATATGATTTCTGAGAGATATATGAAAAATTAAAGAGACTTTAAGATTTATATAGGGTTCATGATAATTTTTTATGGTTTATTATGACTCCATAAGGGTCAACACTAGGAAAAAATTGATGAGATTTTTGAAATTGAGAATTTTGGAGAATATAAATCAAGTGATGTTAGTGCTATTATTTATTGATTTAAACATCACAAATGAATTGTGATTCAATATTAATTATGAGAAACTAGTTTTCATATTATAGAGAGAAATATTAAAGGAATATCAAAGTAAGAATAAATTTTGTGAAATAAAATAAATCATAAATGTAGAAATTATATATTATATGATTCTCAAAATTAAATGTGATAATCCTTGAACTGTTCTATGGAATTTTAGATGTCAAAAATGGGATTTTAATTCCTGTTGAAAATTGAGAATCCCAAATTGTGATGAATTATATGAATAAAATTAAAATTGAATATGATTCTAAAATTCATAGATTGTCATGACCGTAAAGAAATGATCCACACTACAACATATAATTGCTGCATATTTTTATAAAATCATGAAGATTGATTGATTTATAGATATTTGTGGAAATGTTTTGATAATAATCTTATCAGAACATCTCATAGAATTAAGTGAAGAATTATTCATTAGGGATAAAGTGAGAATAAATAAAAAGGTTATTTGGGGAATTACTATAGAGAAAAGAAGTTGAGGAAAAAGTAATATTCTTGAGATCATGGGAGCTCACCCACTTGAAGGCATTGAGGAGATATTTGAAGATCATGGTACTGATATTTTTTTAAGGAATTTCTATATTTTTTAATATAGAAAATATATTATTTGATCCCAAATATAAAAATTTAAATAATAATAAAGAGAATAAGAAACTAATTGATAACCTGATACCACTCTTGGGAAGAAAAACCCTTTGGGTATTGAAGAATTACAAACCAATGAGAAATAAAAAGTTGATCTAGTTCATCAAAGATGATTGAAGGAGGAGGGGAGAATTAGTTGATCTATATTATGAAATTTAATCATAGAAAATGATGAAAAATAAGGGGGAAAGGAAATTTGAAAGAAAGGGGTGATTCTCTTCTGTTGTTCATGATCTATGCATCTAAATACTTAAACAAGATTGAGGAGTTGCAATATTATTGAAGATCGTAGGAGATCAAGAGTGAGAGAAGTCAGAAATATGATTCTATACAAGATTTAGGATCAAGGTTATTTATATAGACACACGTGAATTCACTCTAGTATATTATTTAAAGGCATTCAAAGACTTTGTATCGAGGAATGAGATCTGATTGGTAGATGCAGTTACATCTCAAGTAGATTGAAGATCTACTTTAAGAGGTTGAAGGAAGTGTTACAAGACTATTGGGAGATTGTATAATCTAGCAGGATGTTGTGTAAATGTGGGAAGCACTATGATTTTAGGATAATCTATGCTCATCCCACTTGTAATTGATGACAATATTATTAGTGTAAATTCATTACTTATACTTGATATGATCATAGAAAATATATAGTCACCCACATTAAGGGTGAACCTTGTAAAAATGTAATGTGATGCACTTTACTTTACATTTCTCATTTCATGTGGTGTATATGACAATGTAATCTAAACAGATCCACTTTTATCTTAATTGATAACATTGGTTCAAGAACTGATAAAACTTAAGTTGGTAAAATTTCTAAAGGATAAGATCTTGGTAAAAATTAGCCATACCTAATTCACCCCTACACTCAATTTATTACGCTCATTCCTAGGCACCTCAATTATAAGACCATATCTCTTTGGTTTTATCTTCTTACATATTTTATGTATCTAGAACATTCATTTTCTATGAGATCTTATGGAACTTATTCCTGTTCCAACTACTTGTTCATCTAGATTCTTATATTTATCCAATTTTATCTTGTTCTCACTATCTTTAATAGATATGTGCACCCTTTTATTGAAATATAATATCTCACTTGATTGTAACTTTTCTATCTTAGAAATTTATGTAATATCTTTAGAAAACTTTAGGATAATTGATTGAGATGCACTTTGTGTTTTTCTTGATGCAAGTTTGTTTCTTGACTTTAGAGTTAATAGATACTTTGCATCAATACACATCATCTTGTGAAATAATGGATTTATTTAATATTATAACATATATGATATACATTTTTCATTATATTTTGTATGTGGTTAAGGGTTAATGTTTTTATTTTCAAATAATGACTTGAAAGGAAAAAATTTAAGACTCGCAATACTTATATGATTCATCATCAATCCTCCTTTTACTAACATCATGGAATTGATATGTGAGGAAACGAGAGTTTAGAAATTACTCCACTCTAAATTTTAATTATAGATGAATTCTTGGTTAAGATATTTTTCAGCTTACCTTCCTGAAGAATCTCTTATTTTATAACCAAGAATATTCCTTTCTTCACTTTTATATTCCTTAAATTTCTTAAAAGAATCTCATGAAATACATGAATTTACCTCTATCTTTTACTTTAAATAGTTCACGAATATATTTTTGAACTATTTCTATAAGTTGTTTGATTTCATCACCTTTAATGTCAAAAGGTGACCTATTCACTTTAGAACTTATGAGCAATCATGTCAAATACTTAAGTTTTTTATCTCAAAAAGAGTATAAACACCCTTGTTGTTATTTCTTTGATATTTTCTTCTGGATTTATTTGACCAAGAATTAGCATGCCACAACTGGGTATAAATTGAGTCTTACATTTTATATTCATCATTAATTACTGATATAGGAATTTTTTTATTCAAGTATAATTAAACTATTAATTAATCATGGTATATTATAATAATTTAATTTCAAACTTGAAATAAAATCTCGTTGTGTCCAAAGTTGACGTTGAGATGATGTTTCAGTAACACACGTTACATAACAATATTTTCAGATAAAAAAATCTGTTTGCTTGGTATTTTGAAGTTATGATCTTCTCTAGATAACATAGGAGTCAAGATTCATCAGCAACTTGAATATTCACGTCACTCTTGTAATCAATTTGAATTTTGTTTGGTTCTTGTATTTGGATACAAATATGTAAGTCGCATATTGTATAGAATACCCAAGAAACAAAATATAAATATTATATGCAATGATGAATATACCTAAAGTAGAATATTTTTCTTTCTTCTTCTTCAATTCATTATATTTTCTCTTCCAATGAACTTTCTTTACACATGTGAAATAAATAACCTCATGTTTGATGCTCTCCCTCTTTATCTTTGGTTTCTTAGAAGGATGTTATAAAGGTGCCTTTGTAATCTTACTTTCTATTGGCATTTTCACCTTTCCTTTATTCTTTCCTACTATTATAAATAAATATTTAACTTTATTTAAGTTCTTATCTTCTTGGAAAACCTTTCAAAAAAGATATTGAAATAGTTTCTCCATGCTATTCATTTTATAATTCACAACGAAATTGGAGTAACTGAGTGACAATAATGAGAGAACAAGATTTATTAAAATGTCATGATTCAAATTGAATCCCAATTATATTAATTGATCAATTTACTCTATCATATTGAGTACATGAGGAACTACCTGAATTCTATCTTTCAATTTACATGTGGTCAGTGTAATGATAATCTCATTCATCTCTTACTTCACTTTCTCCTCACAAACTTCTTGGAGATGATACAACATTTTGTAATCATCCATGACCTCATGTTTATTTTTTAACTCATTTACCATTAGTAATAACATTATAATGTAAAAATAAAAAGTGTATAATCTCGTGTTATTGAACCGGACTAAAAAGCGTAGGTTTTTGAAATTTTTCTTTTACTGGATGGGTCGTTTTTAAAACTGAGTTTTGGAACATAATTCTGAGATTTGGACCACCATTAAGTGATGTTTTTGGACTTGGGTGAAGGCCCGAGAAGTCTCTTGGGTGGCTCAATAAGTTTTGTGGGTGTCGCACCTGAAAAACTTCAATTTTTAAATGACAGCAGACGATGCACAGTTTGCGCACGGTCTTCTAAACCATGTGGCCCACAGCACTTAATCATGCAACCCTATTTAAAAATGGGCAGTGTCTTAGTGCACGTGTTGCACACAGTTTTCTAAACTGTGCACCTAGCCTGTTCAGGGTGCGTCTTGGAGGCAGTAGGCACCACACGGTTTGCGCACTGTTTGTGAATGGTTTGGAAAACCGTGCAGGCTTAACCATGCGTGACGCCCAGTTTTTAAATTTTAAATTGTTTTAATTTAATTTAATTAAATTAAAATAAATAAAACCTAAACACTCCCCTATATCCCTCATATTGAGATGCACCAGGGGGTGCCCCCGTTCACCTCACGCTTAGACCACCTCCCAGCTCCACCTTCGATCGCTGTTTCCATCTGATTTCTTCAGGATTCTTCCTCAAATCATCAAGGTACAGTCTTTTGTCCCAGTTTCTTTTCTTCTCGTGGCTGATTTTGGCCTCTTCTTTGACCCACAAGTTTTTTCCGAACCCTAGGGATTTAGGGGTGATCTGATTTTTTGTTTTCTCTTGTTCCAGGTTGGTGCAAATGGTCTCTTAAGACCCGTGGGTGCGTGTTCTGACAACCGCCACCAAAGGCGAGGCAGTTCGGGTGGTTTTGGTCCACCGATAACATTTCAGGGTAAGGTTTATACCTTATTCCTTGTTTCACACCTCTTGAATTAAGATATTTATGTGTCCTTGAATCCATTTTATTAAATCGGTAGGTTGTTTAGTTGTTCTAGGTGATTTCACTTTGTTTTGGTTCATCACTGAAGTGGACAGCTTGGTTCCACCTTGAGGTAGGATCCCTTTCCAAGTCCTCAAATTCTATAAATTCATTAATTAATTACTTACTAAACTTAGTTAGAATTTAAATTCATGTAGTGAAGTATTTATATTGAATTCTCTTAAATTCGGTTTATCATGTTTCATATTTAAAATGCTAAAGGTGATAAATGATTTGTGTGATAAGCAATATCATGTTTTTATAATAAAATCCCTCCAACGTAGGTGCGCTGCCTTCAAGATAAAAAGTAGTGGTTACACCTTTTTTTCTTGACTTTTTGTGTTTATAATTCATATTCCTTGATGTTATGTTGAAATGAGGCATGTTTAGGACATATCCCTAATGGCATTAGAAACATTGGGTTTCCTTTTTTTAAAATGATTAAAGGACCGAAGCATCATCTAAGTGTTTGGTCCAGTTTTTATATCGGAATTACCCATGTAAGTAATTGTCCTTTTCATGGATACTTGGAGCCTTATAAATGAAATTGACATGTTTTGGTAAGTGGAATGAGTTTAGTTAAATGAATGGTTAATTCTTAATGATTGGCCCTCAAATCAAATTTCCAAATTGTTTTCAAATGTTTTGAATGCTAATAACACCTTGGGTGACACGTCGGTTTCCAAGTAGGAATGACATGATGGACTCAATGGGTTTTCATACTCATACCTTGGGATATACATGGATTCCCATGTAGGAATTCCATGGACAGACTCGGGTTCATGAGAGAATAATTGGTTCCACATCCGTGGAAACCCTTACCATGTTAAGGGAAGGTAGTGGTCTGGACCTTGCCCTTTTAAAATTCCTTAATGGTTTTTACTAAATGGTTTTAATGCTACTTAACCTTTCCAAAATAATGGAATGCAAGGATTGAACCAATTAATAAATGGTTTCAATGCATCTTGACCTATAAAAAATAGTGGAAGGGAAGACTTGAACCAAATGAATTATTACATGATTACCATATCAAATAGGAATGGACTGACTCAATCTCGCCTTGGATTCTAAGAGGAGAATACCTTGGGTATTGGGAACCCCATTCTGATTCAAGGATACAGTTTTCTTAGGTTGATACCCACCTAGACTCTAGTTCTTGTATATTCCTTGGATGTTCGGTATACTACTGTTGGGTCCCTTCTTCTTATAAGATACCTCGGATACACTCCTTAGATCCAGTATTGACTAGTAGGTGCCATGGTTAAATCCCATCAGGCCCTATATTTTATTAGCCCTGTTTTACCTTGTTCTATCACCTTGGACTTGGTAGGCGACTTATTGTGGAATGCCTTGGATTATACTCCTTGGATTACACTCTTACCCCTTATCTAGACTCGGATACTACTGAGTTAGCTTTCTGTGAGTTTATGTTACCTTGGTTTTTACCCTGGAACTCCCTCACTGGATATCTTTTCTAGGTTTCCTTGTTACATATTGGAACTTTAACTACTTATACTATCACAGGATACCTTGGATACACTCCTTGGGTCTAGCATTGACAAGTAGGTGCCATGGTTAAATCCCATTGGGCCCAGTCATTGCTTAGCCCCATTTTACCCTGGAGGAAACTCCTTGGACTCAATAAGGGACTTACTCACATGTGACTTATGAATAAAATGGTAACACTCAATTAATGAACTGGTTACATATTTAGACACCAGCCAAGGGCTGAAGCAGGTGCTTGGGTATTTAGTTACATTGCACTGCTTTATTTATGCATGATTGCACCCTGTTTAATTTATATTATACTGTCGGGATTGGGTTAAACACTAGTGGTGCTAGCCTACTGAGATTTATATATCACACCCTACTTGGGCCACCATTTCACTGGGGTACCCGAGTAGACCTTTCATGTTCGTAGGGCCTCGGACCTTGTTTCTTGTCGTTTGCTTGTACCCGGGAGTTAGGAGCAAAGGACTGAGCTGGAGCTCAGGATGCTCGTGGAGATCTCCTTTGGGATTTTTGTTATTTTCTTTACTTGAGTCCTACATTACCTGGTATTGAAAAGCATGTTGTACTATTTATTGATTTCTATAATGTATTAGTACCATGTCATGCATTTATTTATTGTATAAATTGGTGTTGGCCACTTTTGTTCATTTATATGAAATATGTCTTCCACTGCTTTTTCGATTATGTATTACTGCTTCCACTGTTGATTATTATTTACTCTGTTATACAGTTGTGCATGTAATGACCCAATATTTTATAAATGGAAATTTCTTTATTATAAATATGTCATGAAATTACAACAAAATAAAATACTAAGTTCTATGTGACCTTTAAACATATTTTTGTCACTTCTGTGTTTTTAATTTTGAAAATCTGACATACATGGTTGCGATCAGTAAGTTATTTGGAGTCCGATAAGAAAAACTTAATTTTTGGTGAATAGTAACCTACCCTTATGAATAGTAATGTTACCCTTATGAATAGTGATATACCCTAATGAATAGAAACCTTACCTATGATAGTATAAAAATAATATTCAAGTGAAAGTATGATGTACCTGTATGTTAGAATAAGTAAATGAATGTTTTAAAACTAGTTTTTTAATAATAAAATATGATTTTAATTAAATATTAAATTAATCATATTTATAAAATTATTTTTGAAAAATGGATTTTATTTTTGGATTCTACACTTTGAAAATTGGTTAGGGTGAATTTTTCATATTTTTCTGAAATACTTGAATTTTTATGAATAGTAAAATTTGATAATTCACAATAAATGCTAAAACCTGAATTTATGCATCATGATTGAGTCATGGATGATGTAAATGACCATTGGTTCAAACTCACGTGAATTTATTACTATTCTTGGTCATATAATCATCACTATTTCTGGTCTTGATAGAAATTAATAAACTAATGATTATAAAATTATGAAAATCCTCCTCTCCTCTACTATAAAACCCCCCATCACTCCAAATTATCTTCACTACTCTCAAGCCTTGTGACTTACCAATATTCTACCCAAATATCTCTCCAAGATTCTCCCCCACGTCCAACAGCCCCAAGTCTCTTCAAAATACCAAAACCTCTCCCTTTAAGAGGTTCTCAAAGGAGATAAACTCAAGAGGTAAATTCCTCTTTCAAATTCTTTTATTTCTTTTAAGTTCTTTTCTTTTCTTGTTTCTTTCCTCACCTTACTTAACCCAAATAGTATGATAACTCCAGTAAAATACATGTACTAGAATTTTTTTATGCTAATGGTATATTTCATTTTCATCTCTCCTTTCCCTACCTTTTATTTGAAAGAAATGAAAACACTGTTTGAGATGTGTTAATTTAGCACATTTGAGGACAATGATTTATCAATTTCTATTATCATATGTAATTCGGGTCATGAAACCTTTTTTTATATGGTTGAACCATATTATAATATATGTAATATATCCTTGTTATGGTTTCTTTTATACTAATTTTATTATGTTATAAAGCAAAACATGTTCATTGTAATCAAACCCACCGATTAACCAAAACGGTTATCACTAAGGTTTTATATAATATTTAGACTTCACTATAAGTAACCAAATTAAATTTGTAACCATTTAATCTCTTGGATTTTCACTAATAACATATAACTTAAATTCTGGACAATCACTTTTATCTTTCATGTGTATCCAAACATGAATATAAGTGAACCAATCATTAAAAACCAAGTAAACAAATGAGTCCGAACAATGAAATTGAACCTTATAACCAATCAAAAAGGTCTTGAATGAACCAAAAAGTGTTATAATAAATCAATTACATATATAATAGGTTCTTTAATTGTTAATTAATAAACCTAATTTGTTTATTCAGGTCATTAATAATAAGTGGATAACACCACCAGATTTAAGGTAAGGGATCCTCTCCATTTCACTCTTAATCAAGATTGTCCTCTATGCTATGACTTTTTATGTGTAATACCAAATGATGAGGTATGATTTCTCACCTCACCCATAATTCCGTAATTATGTATGAGTGATGAGAAACCCATTTTCTCTCTCATCAATCCCTCTTAGAAACACCCGACACCATACCAATAAACCGTAATGAATTCTACCCAAACCTCATTTGTTCTTTCGGGTTGCCTTATCTTTATTTATATCAAAATGGAGTTATCTTATCAATTTATTTGAATATTATAAATTATTTTTAGTTTTAAAAAATTCATTTATGAAGACCCTTTCATCACTCTCTTTTGGTATATACATGTTTTTAAAAGATTCTCTCCTTAGAACTTTCTGATAAGTAAACTTGTTTTAAGGGGACTTCCTGAATTTTTACCCAATTTAAAGTGAACTATATCCTCTGTTTTAATCCACCATTGTCTTTATAAAATCATTATTTTTATTATTAAAACATTTTTGTTTCAATTCTGATTTTATATAAAATATTGTCCTCTTTTCTATTTTAAAATCTCTATAGTATTTTCCTTAAAACCGCACAAAAATATTTTAATGCTAATGTTTATCAAATAAATTTATTATATGTTGTCAATTATGTTTGACACATATTACCATGTTATATGCCTATTTCACCTTAATAATTTCTATGTATGTTCTAATCCATTTCTTTCATGGACACTTTTATGATACGCCCATTGGTTATGCTTTATGTCATGATTGTGGTAGCCAATTCTTTCCACAGGTACCCTTATGTTTATGTATGGCTGATTATGTATGATTATTTATGTGGAAAGAATATTCATGAAAATTTTAATATGGTTGCACCTAGATAGAACTCCAATTCATTGGGTAAAGTTAAGTCTCATGATATGCGATGTGAAACAGGATTGGCGGTTAGCCTTGACCCATACTAAGATGGGAAACAGGATTAGCAGTTAGCCTTGACCCATACTAAAATGGGAAATAGGATTAGAGGTTAGCCTTGACCCGTACTAAAGACATGTTTTATGATTATTCCACATTTATATGATTCCATGTTTATATGATCTCATGCTTATATGATATGATTTCATATGTTCCATGCTTTCGATATCATTATGTCATGCCTCCTAACTCATGTGCTTAAGATGTATCCTTATTTTATTTACCTCACTTAGTTTTTTTAGCTTATCCCTTTTTTCATGTGTTCCCTAGGGTACCCTATGTAGATGTAAGGGCTCAAAGGAAGTTAGGAACTATTTATGGAGATTAAATAAATAAGTTTTTTTTTATCCCCATGTTTTATGTTCTATGTACCTAGTCTTCCAATACACTAGACTTAATGATCCTTAACTTGTACTCTGATGTATAATTATGCTTAAAATCATGTAATATTATATATAAAATGATAGGGTCACTATAGTTGGTATCAGAGGATGGTCTAGTTATTTTTTTAGATTAGGAATAGATCACCTTAATGAGAACCTTAAGGATGATACTAAGTATAAGAAAACATTCCTAAATTTTGGTGAGTATTGAGTAAGTGGTTTATCAAGAAAATACATCCCTATCTAGATATGATCAGGTAGAGGCGGCTCTGGAATGGATGTATATGGGGGTAAAACCCAAAAATACCGCTTTGAGCTAGACTCGAATGAGAACTGGTGCACGACAATGGGCCTTACTGCACTCTTGGTTACGACACTCCCAGGGGATATGCTTTGGTAGATTCATGAGCTTAGTACAAACCATTATTAAGGGAAAAAAATCCCATAAGAATATAATTTAAGAAATATATTGATGATAACCTATATTTAAACCTAAGTAATCACAAGTTAGGATATACTTATTATTTATAATATTATCCTTTTATGTTCAAAGTTTCCTTTTTATACTCAATATCTAAGTATTCAAGCCCTCTAATTATAAGTTCTTTTTATTAGTTAATGGTGGGAAATAGAAGAACATGTTCCAAAAACCAATGTGATAGGAAATGTGAATATTTATCTAATGATATGTCTGATATGATGGGATCGGGTGCTCAAAACTTCATGACAGTACTTGCTCAGCTGGCTCGAGTTATAAATAATAACTTGAATCATGTGGATCACCCTCCTCCTCTAAGGAAAGAGAAAGTTTCTATAGAATCATTCATGTGGAAAAGGCCTCCCATGTTTAGAGGATCTTCTTATCCCCTCCTCACGAAATAATGGATTAACTCCGTTGAAAATATATTCTCCATCCTCTAGTGCTTGGAAGAAGAGAAAGTTGTATCGGTGGTCTATAATTTTGATGGGAAAGCTGATTAGTGGCGGATACTGATGAATAATAAAAAGTCCCAAGAGGAAATTGATTCCATAGATTGGGAGGAATTCAAGAGGATGTTTTCAATAAATATTTTTCTCAAACCCTCCATCCCAAGATGGAAAGAGAGTTCCTTGGACTCAAGAAGAAGGAATATCCATCGGGGCATATGAAGCAAAATTTACAAGGATTTCAAGGTACACCTATGGATTTGTCTTGAATACTGAAAGCAAGTTAGATCACTTCTTTAGAGGACTAAATCCAAGTCTACGAAAAGCTTTGGCGATTTGAGACTTCAAAAGTTATGAGGAGATTGTCTGTTGTGCCCTCAAGGTGGACCTTCGGTCGGGATATCACCAACTAAAGGTGAGGAAGAAAGATATTCCCAAGAATGGATTTTGAACGAGGTATCAACACTATGAGTTCATAGTGATGACCTTCAGACTCACTAATGCTCTAGAAATTTTCATGGATTTAATGAATAGAGTCTTTAGAGATTACCTTGAAAATTTTGTGGTAGTCTTTATTGATGATATTCTGATATACTCCAAGAGAAAGGAGGAACATGAGGAGCATTTGAATACTGTGTTAAAGACTTTACGAAGGGAGAAGTTTTATGAAAAGTATAGTAAATGTGAGTTATAGATGGAGGAAGTATCATTATTGGGGCATGTTATCACCAGTAAAGGGATATATGTAGACCCTTCCAAGACAAAGGCAATTAAAGAGTGGCTCAGGCCAACTTCTGTAATGGATATCCACAGCTTTTCAGGTCTATCTGGGTATTATCAACGATTTGTGAAGAAATTTTCATGATTTTCAAACCCAATGACCAAGATGAAACAGAAGGGGGTAAAGTTTTTATGGACTTAGTAATGTGAAGACTATTTCACGAAGTTGAAAAACAAGCTTATCACTGCTCTAGTACTCACACTCTCATCAAGTGGAGAACTATTTGTGGTGTATAGTGGTTCTTAAAAGAAGGGATTAGGCTGTGTGCTAATGCAAAATGATAAATTGATAGCCTATTCCTTAAGGCAGCTAAAAATCCATGATAAAAACTGTCCTACGCATGATCTGGGGTTGGCGATACTGATCTTTGTGTTGAAAATCTGGTGGAATTATCTCTATGGGGAGAAGTCTGAGATATATATTAATCACAAGAGTATCAAATATATTTTCACACAAAAAGATATTAATATGCGCCAACGAATATGGATAGAGCTCATCAAGGATTATGAATACTCAATCCACTACCATCCTGGTAAGTCAAATAAGGTGGCAGGTGCTCTAAGTAGAAAGGATCCTCCATCTTTATCAATGATGAGAATTGAAAAGGATCAGGTCTTCTTAGATTTGTAGAGGATGGACATGGGAATCATTAAGGTAGGAACATCATCAATCCTTTCTCAAATGATTGATCAACCATCTCTCATGGAGAAAATAAAGGATGCTCAAAGAAAAGATGTGGAAATTCTAAAAAGGGTGGAAGCTATCAGAAATGATAAATCCTCAGAGTTCAAGATTGATGAGGAAAGAGTTGTAAGATTTGGGTCACGATTATGTGTACCATCTGATCTAGAGATAAATAAGGAGATTTTAAATGAAGCACATAGCTCAACCTTCTTTATCCACCCAGGGAGAAAAAAGATGTATCAAGATCTTTGAGATAGCTTTTGGTGGGAAAATATGAAAAGGGAGATTGTTGAATATACATCAAAGTGCCTAGTATGTCAGCAAGTGAAGGCTGAGAGGAAAAAGTCTAAGGGGATGATGCAACCACTACCCATACCAACATAGAAGTGGGGAAAATTTATCATGGACTTTGTCATTGGACTTTTAAGGACATCCAGGGGAAACAATGTTGTATGGGTTATTGTGTATCGTCTTACAAAGATAGTTCACTTTATCACAATTCAAGAGGACTTCTCATTGGATCAACTTGCATGGATTTACAACAAATAAGTGGTAAGGATTCATGGAGTAACACTATATATTGTATCAGATCGTGATCCAAGATTCACCTCCAAGTTCTGAAAAAGTATCCAACATGCTCTAAACACTGAACTGAACTTCAATACGGCCTATCATCCACAAACTGATGGCTAATCTGAGTGAATTATTCAGATACTTAAAGACATGTTGAGATCATGTTCTATGGAATTAAAAGGAGTATGGGACCAACAACTTCCACTGGTTGAATTCTCCTAAAAACAACAGTTTTCACTCAAGCATCTAAATGGAACCATATAAATCCCTTTATGTGAAAAGGTGCAGAACATCGGCGTGTTGGGATGAAGTCAGTGAGCATAAGCTGCTAGGACTTGAAATGGTCAAAGAAATGGTGGAGAAGGTGAAAACCATTTAGCACCATATCAAGGCATCCCAAAGTCGATAGAAAAGTTATGCAGATAACCGTTGACGAGACCTTGAGTTCAAAGTTGGAGACATGGTATTTCTACGCATATCTCCATAGAATAAGATCATGAGGTTTGGGAAGAAATGAAAGATAAGCCCCAGGTATATTGGCCCCTTCGAGATCCTTGATCGAGTCAGAGTTTTGGCCTATCGACTAGCACTTCCACCTACCATATCGAAAGTACATGATGTCTTTCATGTATCCCTCTTAAGGAAGTACATACCAGACCCTTCATATGTACTCTCTTCAGAGGTGGTATAGTTGGAGGATGATCTTTCCTATGAGGAACAACCAGTGAAGATCTTGGATCGTAGAGATAAATTTCTACGTAACAAGACTACTCACCTGGTCAAGGTACTACGGCGGAACCATAAGTATGAAGAGGCAACATGGAAACTAGCGGAGGCAATGAAGGAAAATTACCCACACCTGTTTACGGCTTAGAATTTCGAGGGCGAAATTTCATAAGGGGGAAAGAATGTAACGACCCAATGTTTTATAAATATAAATTACTTTCTTATAAATATGTCATGAAATTACAACATAATGAACTACTAAGTGCTATGTGACCTTTAAACATATGTTTTTCACTTCTGTGTTTTGAATTTCGAAAATCTGACATACATGATTACGATCAGTAAGTTATTTGGAGCCCGATAAGAAAAACTTATTTTTTGGTGAATAGTAACCTACCCTTATGAATAGTAATGTCACCCTTAAGAATAATGATATAACCTAATGAATAGTAACTTTACCTATGATGGTATAAAAATAATATTCAAGTGAAATTATGATGTACCTATATTTTAGAATAAGTAAATGAATGTTTTAAAACTAGTTTTTTAATAATAAAATATGATTTTAATTAAATATTAAATTAATCATATTTAGAAAATTATTTTTGAAAAAATTGATTTCATTTTTGTATTATACGCACCAAAAAATGGTTAGGGTGAATTTTTTATATTTTTCTGAAATACTTGAATTTTTTTTTAATAGTAAAATTTGATAATTCACAATAAATGCTAAAACCTGAATTTTTGCATCATGCTTGAGTCATGGATGATGTAAATGACCATTGTTTTGAACTCACATTAATTTATTACTATTATTGGTCATGTAATCATCACTATTACTGATATTGAGGGAAATTAATAAACTAATGGTTATAAAATTATGAAAACCCTCTTCTCCTCCACTATAAAACCCCCTCACTCCATCTTCTCTTCACTACTCTCAAGCCTTGTGCCTTGACAATATTTTGCCCAAATCTTTCCAAAAGATCCTCCCCCATATCCAACATCCCATAGTCTCTTCAAAATACCAAAACCTCTCCCTTTAATAGGTTCTCAAAGGAGATAAACTCAAGAGGTAAATTCCTCTTTCAAATTCTTGTATTTCTTTTAAGTTCTTTTCTTTTCTTATTTCTTTCCTCACCTCCATTCACCCAAATAGTATGATAACTCCAGTAACATACATTTAATGGAATGTTTTTATGCTAATGGTATATTTCATTATCATCTCTCCTTTCTCTGCCTTTTATTTGAAAGAAATGAAAATACTATTTGAGATGTGTTAATTTAGCACATTCAAGGACAACGGTTTATCAATTTCTGTTATCATCTTTAATTTTGGTCATGAAACCATTTTTTCTATTGTTGAACCAGATTATAGTATATTTAATATATCCTTTTTTGGTTCCTTTTATAATAATGGTATTATGTTATAAATCAAAACATGTTCATTGTAATCAAACTCACCGATTAACCAAAACGGTTATCACTAAGGTTTTATATAATATTTCGACTTCACTATAAGTAAAAAAATTAAATTTGTAACTATGTAATATCCTAGATGTTCAATAATAACATATAACTTCAATTCTGGAAAACCACTTTCATCTTTCATGTGTATCCAAACATGAATATAAGTGAACCCGTCATTAAAAACCAAGTAAGAAAACAAGTCTGAACATTGAAATTGAACCTTATAACCAATCAAAAAGGTCTTGAATGAACCAAAAAGGGTTATAATAAATCAATTAAATATAGAATAGGTTCTTTAATTGCTAATTAATAAACCTGATTTTTTTATTCAGTTCATTAATAACAAGTGGAGAACACCACTAGATTTAAGGTAAGGGATCCTCTCCATTTCACTCTTAATTAAGATTTTCCTCTATGATATGCCTTTTTATGTGTAATACCAAATGATGGGGTATTATTTCTCACCTCCCACATACTTACCTCATGATGTATGAGTGATTATAAACCTCTTTTCTCTCTCATCAAGCCCTCTTATGAACACCCAACACCATGTCGATAAACCGTAATGAATTCTACCTGAACCTCCTTTGTTCTTTCGGGTTGCCTTATCTTTATTTATATCAAAATTGAGTTATCTTATCTATTTATGTGCATATTCTAAATTCTATTTAGTTTTAAAAAATTCATTTATGAAGACATTTTCATCGCTCTCTTTTGGGTATATACATGTTTTTAAAAGATTCTCTCCTTAGAAATTTCTGATAAGCAAACCTGTTTTAAGGGAACTTCCCAATTTTTTACCCAATTTCAAGTGCACTATATCCTCTGTTTTAAAAAAAGGTTGTATTTATAAAATTATTATTTTTATTATGAAAACATTTTTGGTTCAATTCTAGTTTTATATAAAATATTTTCCTCTTTTCTGTTTTAAAAGCTCTATAGTATTTTCCTTAAAACCGCACAAAAATGTTTTAATGATAATGTTTCTCAAATACATTTCTTATATGTTGTCACTTCTGTTTGACACCTCTTACCATGTTATATGCCTATTTTACCTTAATAACTTCCATGTATGTTATAATCCCTTTCTTTCATGAACACTTTCATGATACGCCCATTGGTTATGCTTTATGTCATGATTGTGGTAGCCAATTCTTTCCATGGGTACCCTTATGTTTATGTATGGATGATTATGTATGATTATTTATGTGCAAATAATATTCAAGAAAATTTTGAGATGGGTGTGCCTAGATAGCGCTCCAATGAATTGGGTAAAGTTAAGTCTCATGAGATGTGATGTGAAATTGGATCGGCGGTTAGCCTTGACCCGTACTAAGATGGGAAACGGGATTAGCAGTTAGCCTTAACCCGTACTAAAATGGGAAATAGGGTTATAGGTTAGCCTTGACCCATACTAAATACATGTTTTATGATTCTTCCACATTTATATGATTCCATGTTTATATGATCTCATGCTTATATGATATGATTTCATATGTTCAATGCTTTGGATATTATTATGTCATGCCTCCTAACTCATGTTCTTAAGATGTATCCTTATGTTATTTCCCTTACTAGGGTTTTTTATCTCATCCCTTTGTTCATGTGTTCCCCAGGGTGCCCTATGAAAATGTAATGGCTCAAAGGAAGTTAGTATCTCTTTATGAATATTAAATAAAGAAGTGTTATTTTGTATCCCCATTTTTATGTTCTATGTACCTAGTCTTCCAAGACACTAGACTTAACAATCCTTGGCTTGTACTATGATGTATAATTATGCTTAAAATCATGTAATGTTATATGTAAAAGGCTAGGTTCACTATAGCTCAACTCTGATAAGATAGTATAGTCTCCCCACTGATTATTATTACACTCTCGCTGTTAGTCGCCAGCCTATGGAGTACAGGGAGGTGCACTTGAGGTCATGTGGAGACCGGTCTAACTGCCGTATTAGTGGTGAGCTGGGTTAGGAAGTTAAAAAGTGGTATCATAGGTGTTTTTTCCTTTTGGATTACTGTTTGGGTTGGTAGACAGGAGACTAGGAAATTTTTGGCACTTGGATAATAGTCGTGCTTGGGACTGATCACCCCATGTATGGGAAATGACCAAGCGGCCTAGGCTGGGATTACTGTTTATGTTGTTTGTTGTTACAATTGATATGATTTCACCTAGAGTGACTGGTGTACATTCCATTGCTTATGATTTTTTGAACTTTGGAAACTTTCCATGGCCTGATATGGCAAGGAAGTTTCATTACATGCATCATATTAGGCACTTAGAAATTCACATGCCATGCGTATATTCCATGACATGCAGTTTCATTAGTAGGTTGCCTGCTAAGTATGATTCGGTGCCTTATCAATATTACTTTATTATATTTATACCTATTTAGGTAATACATTAGCATGACTTCTATACTTACTTCTTGTTATAACATGCTCCTGTGATTAAACTACCATGCTTTTGTAATTTTAGCTTGTTGCTCCATGTTAGCTACTTGTAGTGACATGCTAGCTTACTTTAATATAAATAGATGGTTGTCTAGGATAAGTTATTGGTTGCGGTTATGACAGGAGCCATTTTCAGTTTTAAGGTGTATGGGCGCCTTATAGTAGGGAAAAGGTAACTTGTGTAATCGAACCATTGTGAAAAGGCTATTAAATTCAATTATTAAGTGAAGTCAGTTTAGACTAAAGGGAGCCAAATTCCAAACTGTAAAGTGTATGGGTGCTTTATATATTGGTAGGTGGCCACCCATATAATTTGTATTGTTATGTTTATCATTTTAAATTCTGAATTGACATTGGTACTAATTAATGGGAGCCAATTTTCAATCCATGGAGTGTATGGGCGCTTCATGAATTGGTAAATGGCAACCCATATTAAATGAAACGGAATGATGCTTTGTGAAATGCTTATAAATGTTAGAGATGTTTAATGTTGATCAGAAATCAAATGGATAGCTTTCAAAATAAAACTGAACCTAAGTAGGTTAGTTGCAAAAAAAATTTATTAGATGACCCATTTGGGTGATTAAAATTTCAATAAGTGTGCTTTTTCTATTGGGTTGCCTTGTAGAGAACTCAGGTTGGTTAAAATGGTACCCTCGTAGGTCGCCTTGTCTGCTTAAAGGAATATATTTTGATAATTTTCTTGAAAATGATAGGATTTTAACTAATGTAAAATGTTTTTAAATGGGAGTTTTATAAAACTTGCATGTTTTTCCCTGGGGGCATTGGTTAAAATCAAGTACATTGTGATTTGTGCTGAAAATGGTACTTTGATGTTTTGATTAAATCTTTTGATTATTAAAGATTAAATGTGATTTAATGTAAGAGTCTTGGAAATGGAACCTATAGTGGTGTCCACTGTTTAAAACCCTCATGTAAAGGGTAGTTCGGACATCTCTTGAGTTTCCTTGGAACAGAAGCGTGAGTATTTTCTGTAGATGTTCTTTTCTGTAGCATTGGATTTATGATCAGATTTGATCCTTTTACTTTTAGTTTGGCACGACCTGGTGTCAGGGTTAAAACCTTTCCTTCGTAAGGGGCTAACCCATGGTAGGTAGCACCCTCGGAACTTGAATGCCTTACTAGTGCTATGACTTTTCTCACTTTTGGTGTTGTTTGGGTGTCATTGTCCCAAGAAGGATTTTCAATTTTAAAGTGACACCCTTGTTAGATGGGTGGTCATATCTTTCTTGACCTTTTTATGGACTCGAGCATTGATTAATACTCTTTTTCAGTTGGTTATACGTGCATCGGGCATGGTCGGCTGCTTCATAGGTCGTTTGACCCTCTCTTCTTCTTAATTGATGGACGACTTTGTATGGCGTCGTCCAGGAAAATGGTCGTATGAGACAATACGACTCCAAGAAAAATCTTCTTGTACTATTGATTACGGTCTCAGGTCATCTCCAAGTAGAGTGGCTTGAACGTTAAAGAATAAGTTCCATTCCAATACTTGTACTGGATTTCAAAATACTTGGGTGTTTTGACATGCCGGTCTTTTTGTTATAATCTATCGCACGTATGAGCAGTTAGTTTTCCTTCCTTTTCATCTAGGACACTCATAAGGTGGGAAGTGTTGTGTTGAACCATATAAACATGCCCTTCCAAGTAGAAGGAACACCTAAGATAACCATTGGTAAATGGTTGGTTATTGCTTGTTTGTCCTTGAGGCTTGAAAGTCTTAAATCAAGTCGGTGATTGCTTGGCATCATAACTTTTATTTAGTTTGGCTTTTTATTCTTCCAGTCTATGGGTGTGTTTGACTAGAAACCCCATCTTAAATACTCTTAGTGTACTCTTTTTATGAGATGGTCATGTCCCCTATCTTGACGTTGTCCTTGATGCACTAAGAGAGCATCGGTATTACACCACACTAAATCTTTAAAAGTTTTTGAGCTTGTTGGATGATCCTTGCCAGTGTTATATGCTAAAGTGTGGTGCTTATCGAGGCTTGGTAAGTCATGAGTGATTCTTGGGTTCCCAAGTAGGAATTCCTTGTTCAGACTCATGGAGTCCAGCCGTTTCTTTTGAATTTCTCTGCCCACCTAAGCCATACATCTACGAGATACGTCAGACAAGTGGATAAACTCATTCTCTCTTACTTTAGTTCAATGTTTACGGTTGTAAGGGGCCGTTTTAAAGCACATTTCCATGAGAAGGAAAGTGTGGTCTCAAGGTCAGCAGTGTCTTTTGAGAAATCCTGCTCGACCGGTTTTGTTAGGTCGATCAGAATTCGACCATTTCTTTTTTACGAAATCATGCCATGGGTGTTGTAATAACACCCAGAGTTGTGCTTTGTACAGCATATCTGATGGTGGAGGTACCGTGGCTTGGATTTTCCCCTTCTTTAAGTTTAGACCTATGGTGGGGAGAACCATCGGTCGAATGTCTATCGAGATGATGACGTGATCATGTATCTATATAAATGGGCTCAAGTAAGCTTTGTTTCTGTGTTTAAGTTGAACTTTGAGCATTGGCACGAGTTGTAAAGGCTGAAGTCCAGGATGTATAAGAAATGCTTAAGGTGCATTTTGCGTTGGTAACATAATGCAACCATTTGAACAGAACTTCACAATCCTTGTAGGTCGGGTGATGTTTACGTTGTTCATGAAGTCTTCTCGGGGATGAGAAGTTTTTAAGGTTGGTAGATTGTAGAATACCATGTTTTTAAAACCAGACTAAAAAACATATGTTTTTAAGCTTTTTCTTTTACTGGATGAGACATTTTTTAAACCAAGTTTTGGAACTTAATTTCGAGAGTTAGACCACTCTTAAGTGATGTTTTTGGACTTGGTTGAAGGCCCAAGAAGTCTCACGGGTGGATCGAGAAGTTTTGGGGGTGCCGAACCTGAAAAACTTCAAGTTTTAAATGACAGTAGAGGGCACATGGTTTGTGCATGGTCTGTTAAACCGTGCAGCCCACAGCAATTAACCGTGTGACCCTATTTAAAAAGGTGTAGTGGCTTAGCGCATGGGTTGCACACAGTTTCCTAAACCATGTGCCTAGCCCGTGCGGGGTGCGTCTTGGAGGCAGTAGGCACCGCACAGTTTGTGCACGGTTTGGAAAACCGTGCGAGCTTAACTGTGTGTGACGCCCAGTTTTTAAAATTTAAATTATTTTAATTTAATTAAATTAAATTAAAATAAATAAAACCTAAAAACTCCCCTCTCTCCCTCAGATCGCGACACACCATGGGGTTCTCCCCTTCGCCTCATGCTTGGACCACCTCCCAGATCCTTCTTCGACCACCGTTTTTGTCTTATTTCTTCACGATTCTTCCTTGAATCATTAAGTTATGATCTTCTGCCCTAGTTTCCTTCCTTTTCTTAGCCGATTTTAGCCTCTTCTTCACCCCACAAGTTTTAGCCGAACCCTAGGGCTTTGGGGGTGATCTGATTTTTAGTTTTCTCCTATTCTAGGTTGGTGAAAATTGTCTCTTAGGACCCATGGGTGCATGTTCCAACAACCGCCGCCAAAGGCAAGGCGGTTCAGGTGGTTTCGATCTGCTGACAACGTTTTGGGGTAAGTTTTATACATTATTCCTTGTTTCTCACCTATTGAATTAATATCTTTATGTGTCCTTGACTCCCTTTTATTAAATCGATAGGGTGTTAAGTTATTCCGGGTGGTTTTAATTCGTTTTGGTTCGTCGCCGAAGTGGACGGCTTGGTTCCACCTTGATGTAGGGTCCCTTTCCAAGTCCCCAAATTCTATAAATGCATTAATTAATTAATTACTGCACTTAGTTAAAATTTAAATTCATGCAGTGAATTATCTATATTGAATGCTCTTAAATTTGGTTTAGCATGTTTCATATTTAAAATGCCAAAGGTGATAAATGATTTGTGTGATAATAAATATTATGTTTTTATAATAAAACTCCTCCAACAGAGGTGTGTTACCTTCAAGCTAAAAATTAGTGGTTAGACCTTGCTTTCTTGAGTTGTAATGTTTATAATTTTTATACCTTTATGTTATATTTAAATGTGTCATGTTTAGGACCTGGCCCTAATGGAATTAGAAACACTGAGTTTCCTTTTTTTTAAATGATTAAAGGACCAAAGCACCGTCTAAGTGTTTTGTCCAGTTTTTAGATTGAAATTACCCATGTAGGTAACTGTCCTTTTCATGGATACTTGGAGCCTTATAAATGCAATTGACATGTTTTGGTAAGTAGAATGAGTTTAGTTAAATGGATGGTTAATTCTTAATGATTGACCCTCAAATCAAATTACCAAATTGTTTTCAAATATTTTGAATGCTAATAACACCTTGGGTGACACGTGGGTTCCCAAGTATGAATGACATGATGGACTCAATGGGTTTTCATACTCATACCTTGGGAGATATATTGATTCCCATGTAGGAAATCCATGGATGGACCCGGGTTCATGAGAGAATAATTGGTTCCACATCTGTGGCAACCCTTACCATGTTAAGGGAAGGTAGTGGTGTGGACCTTGCCCTTTGAAAATGCCTTAATGGTTTTTACTAAATGGTTGAAATGCTACTTGACCTTTCCAAACTAATGGAAGGAAAGGCTTGAACCAATCAATGAATGGTTGCAATGCTACTTGGCCTATCCACACTAATGGAAGACAAGGCTTGGACCAATAAATAAATGGTTGCAACTCTACTTGACCTATCCAAACTAATGGAATGCAAGAATTGAACCAAATTAATTATTACATGATTACTATATCAAATAGGAATGGACTGACTCGAGCTCATATTGGATTCTGAGAGGAGAATACCTTGGGTCTCAGGAACCCCATTCTGATTCAAGGATACAGTTTTCTTAGGTTGATACCCACCTAGACTCTGTTTCTTGTTTATTCCTTGGATGCCCGGTATACTACCGTTGGGTCCCTTTTTCTTACAGGATACCTCGGATACACTCCTTGGATCTAGCATTGACTAGTAGGTGCCATGGTTAAAGCCCATAGAAACCTATCTTTACTTAGCCCTGTTTTACCTTAGTCGATCACCTTGGACTCGGTAGGTGACTTATTGTGGAATTCCTTGGATTACGCTCATTGTATTACACTCTTACCCCTTAGCTAGACTCAGATACTACTGAGTTAGCTTTCTGTGACTTTACGTTACCTTGGTTTTCACCCTGGAACTCCCTCACTGGATATCTTTTCCTAGTTTCCTTATTACATCTTCGAACTTTCACTACTTATACTATCATAGGATGTCTTGGATTCACTCCTTGGGTCCAACATTGACAAGTAGGTTTCATGGTTAAAGCCCATCGGGCCCGGTCATTGCTTAGCCCCGTTTTACCCTGGAAGAAACTCCTTGGACTCAATAAGTGACTTACTCACATGTGAATTATGAATAAAATGGTAATACTCAATTAATGAACCGATTATATGTTCAGACACCAGCTGAGGGATGAAGCAGGCACTTGGGTATTTAGTTATATTGTACTTCTTACTTTATTTATGCATGATTGCACCCTGTTTAATTTATATTATACTGTCGGGATTGGGTTAGACACCGATGGTGCTGTCCTACTGAGATTTATATCTCACACCCTACTCAGGCCTCCATTGCACTGGGGTACCTGAGTAGACCTTTCTTATTCACAAGGCCTCAGACATTGTTTATTGATGTTTGATTGTACCTGGGAGTTAGGAGCAAAGGATTGAGCTGGAGCTCAGGATGCTCGTGGAGATCACCTTTGGGCTTTTTATTCTTTTCTTTATTTTATTCCTACATTGCATTGTATTGATAAACATGTTGTATTATTTACTGCTTTACATAATGTATCAATACCATGTCATGCATTCATTTATTGTATAAACTGGTGTTGGCCACTTTTGTTCATTTATATGAAATATGTCTTCCGCTGCTTTGTCAATTATGTATTACTGCTTCCACTGTTGATCATTATTTACACTTTTATACCATTGTGAAACTATGATAAGAGGGTATAGTCTCCCCACTGACTATTCTTACTCCCTCACTGCTAGTCGGTAGCCTCTGGTATACGGGGAGGCGCGCTTGAGATCATGTGGTGACCGGTCCAACCACCATCTTAGTGGTGAGCTGGGTCAAGACGTTACAAAAAGAGTCATTCATGAGTCTTCTGTAAGCTTCATTTTTACACTCACTTGCTTCCAGAGGTGGATCATCAAGTATTAGGGACTCCAGCACATACAATTTTCTTTCATATCATAGTACTATGTGCAAGCGCTTATACCAATCTTAGAAATTAATGCCAGTGAGGACGTTTTTGTCGTCTAGTATTGATCATAGTGAATTTGTAGAATTATTTTCCATTTTCTAAAAAATGAAACTTTATAAGATTAGTATTTTTATCTTGATTACTGATTTAGGAATTATGAATTTATCAATATTAAATGTATCCTTCTATTTTGTTCAAATCATAGTAGTCCTCAATTACTAGATTTGGAGTACTCGGCTGCTTGAATATTCTGGTGGGAAATGATCTTTAAACCTCTCTTCATAGCATGAGCTATGGTATCACCACTACTCTGGTATTATTTTCCATTTTTTCTACAAAATGAAACTTTAGCATATTACTACTTTTATATTGATTACTGGTTTAAAAATTATAGATTTATTAATATTAAATATCTCCCACTATTTTATTCAAATCACAGTATCCCTCAATTACTAGATTTGGAGTACTTAGTCGCTTGAATATTCTAGTGGATAAGGATCATTATATTCAGAGTTGTGGCCTCACCGCTACTCCAAGTGTATAAGGAAAGCTTTTGATTGCCCACCCACATTAGCTTGTAACTCCTTGATCGGTTGAGTGGAGTCTCATCTCCTATGAATCCTTAACTTTGATTCTCTCAACACTTACCTCTAAAATTACACCAAACTAGCTACAACTATTTGTTTGATGTCAATTTTACTTAAGTCGGGCAATTAATCTTCTTAGAAATCCTCAAAAGAAGGATACACCCTACATTATGGCTAATGAACATCCTGACTATAGTTTCATTTTAAGTTAATATTTAATTTGAGGGATTTTTAAATTTTTTGTTTTTCTTCATTATTGTAATCTAATTCTATTGATCATGGTTGTTATTATGTGATCGCAATCACAAATTTAAACATCCAAAAATAGAAATAATTCATTGCATGTGTTCATTTATTTTATTTATGCATGTTTGCTAACTATCACATGTGATCATGTATCATTCCCACAATCACAAATAATTAACCATGCATAACAAAATAAATAAAAAATGACATTATTATGAGTTATTTTTATATTGGTTAACTCATCGAGCGGATGATGGATCAACCGAGACCTTAGGGTAATTCCTTGAGTCATTTTTCAACTCGAATTGGAGCGCCTGTCAAGATTCTGTGCATTTTTTTTGTTTAGTTTTACGCTAATTCTCATACTCGAATCACATCATCACAAACTCCTATAATATTTATAAGGTATATGTACACATAGGCGAGGTGAACTTAGGATGAGCGAATTACATTTTATCGCCTAAATATGGACACACAGACTCTTATACATACTAAAAATGGAGGGAAATGCAAATATCATCTAAAATTATATTTAATAAATAATTATTACAAACATTTACCATTAAAATAATTAAAATTAAATAAATAAATACTCAAACATGTGTGGATCGGTCTTAGTTCATGATCAGACAAAATGCATTAATATTTCATAATAAAAATAAAGATGCTAAAATTCAATTTGAGGGTATTTTTTATGTTTTAGAGTAGCAAAAAATATTTTTAATTAATATTTGATACATTCTACAGTTCTCGAAAAAAAATCATAAATTCCAGATCTTTTCTTTAAATTATGGGGAAAATAGAATTTTTCTAGTCTAATTGGATCCAAAACAGGCCATTGAAAGGTTATTAGGCCCTTACTGGGCCTAGTTGCACTGGTCGGGTCGGGTCTGTCCCAACCTGGGTTAGGAGACCTAGATGCTAGCTAGGTCATGACACATGGTTCCCCATGTGGGGGGCATGTAGGTCACACAGGCAACGCCCGAGAGGCGCTGCCCTTTTTTTAAAAAAGATTTTTTTTATAAAACCTAGTGCTTGTATGTTGCAGGCGTTATCCATGTCACCCCCAGCCATAGACCCACGACCGTATGCCCTCTCCGGTGGGATCTCTATTGCACCCCTGGCCTGATGATTATGTATATAAGCTTTATATATATAAATTTTATTTATTTATTTATTTTGATTTCTTTGATCAAATAATTTTCAGATAGGCATAATTTAGTCATTCAATCTCAAATCGTCGCATCGTTAGTGACGTTGGGACCTTATCGAAGCCATCTATCAGAATTCCAACAAATTTAATTTAAGTTTTGACTTAAATAAATGCATGATAACTTTAATACCATTAAAGGATTCGGGTATGTTGAGAAATCATGATTATAGATAAAATTCAAATTTTTTACACTGAATCCGTCCCAAGGCACTTGATTCGGTACAACAATACCCAATTCATTCCATGGATCTTATGTGATTAATTTTAAGTACAAAGAATGAAAATAAAATGGTACCCTAGTGGAACAACATGATACCAGTGTTATTCACTCATCTCTAGATCATCGTATCTTGAGGCACCATATGAGGCGTGTCACACCCCAACCCAGAACCTTGCGGTCATGGTTTGTTTGTTTATATTTGAGTCCTTTTTTTAGTTTAAAATTGATTAAATTAAAATAAAAATGAAAGAAAATAAAATAAAAAGAATTGTTTTAATATTATTATTATTATTATTAATATTTAAGAATATTATTATTATTATTATTGTTAATATTATCATTAATTTTCTAATATTATTATTAAGTTATTGTTGTTGTTGTTGTTATTTTTATTTTTATTATTTTTATTTTTATAAGTTTTAAATTAGATTTTTTTTTAAAAAAATTAAGGGGTCTCCTTCCCCTTCCCCTCCTCCACAGCGTGACACCATCTCCCCCTTCCTCTATAAGTAATGTACCCCTACGGCTTGAGCTCCCCTCCATGGCCATCTCCCTCTTTACGAGCTCCCTCGATTGGACCCCCCTATGGTGCGACCCTCCCTTGCAGCACAATGCAACCCCTAGTTGAGCTCCTGTAGTGCGTGATGTGTGCTCCTCCCAGCTCCCTCCTGTGGTTGTTTTCATCCAATCTCTTCATGATTCCCCTTTGATTCATCATGTTATGGTCCTTAGGCCCCTTCTCCTCCATCATTTTGGCGGTTTTCACCACTTTTGGCACCTGGTGGGGTTCAGTCAAAACCCTAGGTTAGGGTTTAATTCGGGTTTTGTGGTTCCTTGTGATTTAGGGTCATGCAAATGGTCCCCTGGGACCTATTCTTATGGATTTCTTCAACCGTCACCGAAGTCGATGTGGTTCGGCTTGTTTCACTTCCCCACTGCCATATGAGGTAAGGGTTTAAACCTGCTTTTGGCTTTCTCACCCTTAATTTGATAATATTATGATGTTTAAGGGCCCCAGTTATTATGTGTAGTGATTCTAGTGCATTTGGAAGACTCGCAGACACATACAAAGGTATGTATATATATATATAAATGTGTATATCCTCCATGTGCATATTCCCTCATGGTGCGGGGAATACAGGAATTGGGTAAAGGGTATACACAAATATATATGGAAGTATGTGCGCACAAGAAAATGACTGCTTGAGTTAGAAAGCGTTTAATGCCAAGTGTTGGCTTGGTCTGCTTTAGGTAGGATCCCTTTGCATTGTCCTTTAAATTAAATAATTATTGATTTCTTTCTTTTCTAACCTGTATTTAATGATAGTTAGTAATGCTAGATTGTAATATATGGTTTTTAGAATAAATTCTTGTTGTGAAGTAGAGTGATTTCCTCTTTGTATGTAAATTGCATGAAATTGTTTTATTAAATGTACATACCAAGTGCTTGTCAAATTGCTCAGTTGGTCTTTGTAAGTAAATTTTGGGTTTTAAAATAATTTCTTGGGTTGAAAATGTGTTTGGGTGCTCAAATAGATTTATTAAATGGGGTTTCAAGCGGTTTTGAGATTGAAAGTGGTGTTTATTTGATTCTTTGGAAATGAGTTAGCGTGTGTTGGTTCTTTGGAAATGATTTAGTGTTAAATGGTTGATTTAGGATCATTTGGTACTCTGATAAAACAAGTTACTTTTAAAACTCTCCTTGAGATGAACCTCTTTCCTTATTGGATGATGATGGGAATGGGTGGTCCTCTGATGGGACTTCCCTCATGTGTTGTTGGTTGATGGAAAGAGGGAGAAATCCCTTTGAGTGAGTCGGGGGTGATTTTTGTGTGTGTTCCTTGTGTGTGATGCATGTATACGTGGTTGGTTGCTTGTTTGGTTTGATTGGATCGCCCCTTTTTAGTCTGAACATGGGAACCTAGTATAGCGAGTGAATTTTTGATGAACGATTGTTGCACTAGTCTAGTTTATGGCACTAGATATTGTCCCATAGTAAGGGGTTATTTTATTATCATTGCTATGGTATTGGGCCCCTCAGTCAAGCCAAGTAGGGCGATGATCGGGCATTCGGGCGTTGTGATGTCATCAGGTAGGGCATGCCTTCTGGATGAGTCACATGTATAGTACATTCTAGATTATTCATGATCTCTTAGGTTCTCTCATGTATTTTGGAACCTAGTTATCTACGGCGGATGATTATGGTGCATTGTTTGGTTGGACACTCTTGTGTGATATCTTCCCATTGCCCTTATTATATGACTCTTGTGCTTACTTTCTGAGTAGTGTAGCTTTATGCCAAAAATTGTTTAATTTTTTTTGGAAAATGGTTTTAAAAATGTTTTACACTTTCTTCTTCTCTATCCCTCCATTAAAAGTTTAAAGCTTCCTTCTTGGGAAAGAAACTGGTTTAAATAAAAAGGTAAATGGACCATGATTTTCATTTATGGAAAAATGTGTGAAAAAACTTACTTTTATACTTTGGGGCTCAAACCTGAACTTGATGATTCTTTTATTTAAAGGAAATGCATTTGGGAATAGATTACTTTGGCACGCCTACTGAGTTTTAATACTCACGCCTATACCTTGTTCTTGTTTTTAGTCTTGGTTGTATGTTTCAACTTGATCTCGATCGTTGGGGGCGATATTGAGTCTTATGATCGAAGTGTGAACCATGGGGTCATGTGGAGTTTTAGTGGTCATCAGATCAAGTTAGTTCCATTTATCAGTTCTTGCTTAGTTGTTATGTTTGGTTTATTTATTTTAGGATGCTCTTTTATTTTTCTGCTACTTTTGTTTATTTATATTGGGAGAAAATTTTCTCATTGTCACTCTATTGATGCCCTTGGCGCTTGGCGCCAGCCCGGGAGGATCGGGAATACCTCTCAGGCCTTGTCGCAAGCCGGCTCGGGTGACTGGTTCAGGGTCGACCCGAGTTGGTTCGTGATAGAATGGTATCAAAGGAGGTCAGTTCTTTAGTGGACCTTGCTTTTAGAGTGCCCATTATTAATTAGGGATGTCGAGGTAGAAGGAGTAGGATTTTCAGGACTCAAGGGGTAGGTGCGGGAAGTGCATCGCGAACTCTTGCTCGTTTCGAACCTCAGGTTGCTAGGGGATGTCCGGGTTTGATGGTGTCCTTTGGTTCTTGTGGATATTTTGATGTTGGGAAATAAAAAGGGAGTTGGGAAGTAGCTTATGTGAGCTCACAGGGCATGTAAATCCATGTGGAGCATGGAACATTACCCTAGAATACTCTCCATAATTGTGGCATGAATGGCATATGGTCGCCAAACATGTGTCTGAGTCACCCGTCGACACTTGTTTCCCCTTGTGAGATGTTTGGGATCTCTATCGAATCTGTAAATTGTTTGAAAACTCTTATTGTGGATTTATGAAAGGTTGAATTTAAAGTGGTTTGATTTTCAAAGGGTGGAAAATGCATTTTCTGATTTTTTTTGGATGAAGTTTTAGAAAAGTGGATTTTTATGAAACAGTTTTTGTGTAATATAAGAATGGTTTTAACGAGAATGATTTTTCTTAATCAAAACATGAGTTTTTTTTAGAAAATTGACTTTCAAAAAATGGAAATTTACCATCGAAAGGATTTTGGGAATTTTTTTCAAATGAGAATATTTGGGTTCTTAATTAAAACAGTTATGATTAAAATAAGGTTAGTTGTGCAATTGGAAGTGTTTTGAAATGAGTAAAATGTTTTGGAAGGGGTGTATAAGGTTTGGAAATGAGTTTATTCGAATGGTTGGTGTTTTTCTAAAAATGTTCTGTGAAATTCAAATTGGGTCATGATCTTCATGACTAGCGAATTTTGAAAGGAGGCTTGGTGAATTTTGAAAATGGAGATGTGGGTTGAATGCTTTTTTTAAAAAAAAGTGGAAAAGTTTTTTTTTTTGACCTTTGGTGTTTTTGTGAGTGACCACGTGCATAGGTATGTGTGAGAAAGTTAATGGGTGCCCACTATGGAATAAGGATATGCATGTGTGAGGATCCATGGGATTCCATTGGTGAATGTGCAACCCACCAATCCTGTTTTATTTTTGAAAATGATTTTAAGGAAAAGATGTGACATTTTAACAACCAATGGTTGTGTGGTGTGTCTTTTCGTGTTATGGATGTGTTGTTTGCAAGATGTTTGAGTTTGAAAGTCCTTCATGTCTAAAGGGTGTTTTCTAGTTTGATTTCCCTTTGGTGAGTTATTTTTGGGATAATGGTTGGTGGTTTCTTTCAAGGAGTGCTTTGGGGAACCCTTATGGTGGTTCCTATTGTCTGATCGGATTTTTTTTGTGGTACGTTTGGGCCAATGGACTAGTTTGGTTTGGGTCCTTGGTTTTCCTTGTTGGCTAGTGCGTGGCCCCATAAAGAGTTAATGAATGATTAAAGTGTAGCCATGGGTGATTCACCACTGACAGACCCTCTAGTTGATTAAAGTAAGGACTCTCCTCTTGAGGTTCTTCCTTTTTGACTAAGCGAAACCTCTCGCAGCGAAAGAGCGAATGCGGGAGGAGTTGAAAGAAATCATAGTTTCTTGGTTCACTTGAGTCGTCGAAGGTGAAATCGGGAATATTTGAGTCTGAAAGTCCTATATGGAAATGGTGAATAGAATTCCAGTGGGAGAAGTGGAAAGTAGCCTGGGTTTGTTGGTGTTGGCCACTTATAGGGATCGTGTGTTGTTCGAGACTCAGTTTAAGGTCCCTTTCCTGGTAAGGCCTCTTGTGATGTAATGGTCATGTTCGGTGACATTTTCCAGTGTTGTGTCCCTGTTCGAAGGAAAAGTTGGATGTTGTGGAGCCCTTTTGAGAACTTCTATTTTGACATAAGTGTATTCTTTGGGAATTCCTAACTTCTCGATTTCGGATGAAAATGTTTTCCCTTGCGTCCTTTCCTTTGTGTTCCTTATTCGAGGTGAAAGGGATGATGTGTGTGCATCTTCTAAGTCCTTGTCGTGATAACGTGTCATGTTGAGGCAAAGTGAATCTTGGGTTGTGTTGGGCTCTGTTGGTTCGATTTGAAATGTTGTGTGGTTGCTTGTGGCACCGGAAGGAGAGTTCTGTTAAGGGGTTACTAAAGCCCGACTGTGAGGTAGGAGATACTTCAATCATCAGAGCTCCAGCCATAGGTCCTGGAGTGAATATGGTGCATAGTCAAGAGAACCCCAGGGCTGTGAAAGGCTTTGGTCTAATTTCCGTCCTTAATGTGGAAGATGGAAATAGTTTTAAACCTCCAGTGTCGTTGTCCTATTTCAGTTGTTTCTGTTTGGTATAAAGAGATGGGAGGAGCTTGTTTCCACGTTGTGACCCATTTGGGTGTAAGATTTTTCCCTTGGTTATAAGGAGGGTTAGTTATCTCACTTTCTTGGAACCCTAGTGGCTGTGTCTCACCAGGTGTAGGCCTCTATTTAGTGGCCCTTATGGGGCCTGCTTGTGTGAATCGGTCTCAATTTCGTTTTGTGGTCATCTGGGGATGTCAATTTATCAGTCGTGGTTTTTATGCCCCGTTAGTTGGTCCCTTCCCTCCCCACCCATTTTGGTGGGGGTGTTTGGTCAGTGTTAGGAAGTTTTCGAGTTCGTTTAATTCTGTTAGTTCTTATAGTGGGGAGACCCATTAAGAGTCTCACTGAATCCAGTGTCAGCTTGTTTCATATGGTGGGGAGTCCATTCGGGCCTCCCCGTGTTGGTGTCACAGTTCTGTCTCAGGTGTTAGGTCGTTTCTTATGGTGGGGAGTCCGTTCAGGCCTCCCCATGTCAGTAATTCAGTTTCATTCCTAATGTCAGTTTGGTGGTAGGTAGTCACATTCGGAGCTATCTAGCCCCAAACTCCACTCTTGAGTCAACGTTGGAATTGGAGCATGCCCAATAGTTTTGCTGAATTAAAATCATGAGGGTATTCATTAGATGTGATTTGGTCTTGTTTGGTAATTTCAAGAAAGTGGTGTGGGTTAAGTTTAGTAATGTTTGAGATGTTTCAGTTTGAGGGCTCGGATTGTGCATTGTGGGAAGCTCTTTTCCTTTGATCGATCAACTGGAGGTGTTTTCACTTTTGGGGGTGGGTGGAAAACAGTGAGGAGTCCAATTTGAGTCTCCTAAGTTTGATTTGTAAGTATCTTCCTTTGTTGATAGTATTATGGACTTTTCTTGTTTGTTGTTCTTTGAGAATCCCCTCGGACTATGAATGGGTATCGGTTTCTACGTTGGGGTTAGGCCTTCTTGTGGATTTCGGGAGACGGAAAGCGTTATGGTGGGGAGAATTGAAGAATGTCAAGTACTTGTTTTGGCTCCATCTCGAGACCTTACATGGCAGGTTAAGAAGTTCATTACAGCTGAAAATTTATCATCTTCTAGAGATCTGGATGTAATGTACAACAAACCTCTTGAGGCCTCTATCGTTACCACTCCTAGTGTAATTCTTTAGGCTTTTAAAAGAGAGGATTTTCTGGGAACTATTATGTTATGTTTTTCAAATTTGGCTTCACTGAAATTGCTACATTCGGTGGATCTTCTCTCAAAGTGTACTGTTTTACAGCTGAGTCATGTGGCAGTTTATTTACTATTAGTAGTGGAGAGTTTGAGGCCTAGGCCTCCCAAGGAGACAGAAGTGGTGAGATATATGGGGTTTTTCAATGTGGAAGTGTCTGGACGTGTACTTTATTAATGATAAGACTTTCACTTCATCCTGATTTTTTATATTCTGGTTTCTCAGTGGTGGGTTGGATCATGGATGGAAACCGATACACTTCACTTTGTCGCTTTTTCCTGTGTAACCTTTCACTACTTCTTGTTGGTGCATGCTCTTTTCACCTCATGTTTTCACTGTAAGCTTTCTTTTCTTAATAAATTTTTGAGGGATATGAGTTGGGTGACCAATTCATGCATACATTTGTCTAAAAAAAATATTATTATTATTATTATTGTTGTTGTTAATATTATCATTAAGTTGTTAATATTATTATTATTATTTTTTTGTTGTTGTTGTTATATTATTATTATAAGTTTTAAATTAGGTTTTTTTTTTAAATAAGGGGTATCCTTCCCCTTCCCCTCCTCCACGGCGCAGCACCATCTCCTCCTTCCTCTGTGTGCGATGCACCCCAGCAGTGTGAGCTCCCCTCCATTGCCATCTCCCTCTTCGTAAACTCCCTCGGTCGGACCCCCCTATTGCGCGACCCTCCCTTGTAGCGCGACACAACCTCTGGTCGAGCTCCTGTAGCACGCAACAGGAGCTCATCCTGACTCCCTCCTTCTGTGGTCATTTTCTTCCGATATCTTCATGATTTCCCTTCAATTCATCAAGGTATGGTCCTTATGCCCCTTCTCCTCCATCGCTTTGGTTTTCACCACTTTCATCAACTGGTGGGGTTCAGCCGAAAACCTAGGTTAGGGTTTAATTCGGGTTTTGTGGTTCTTTGTGATTTAGGGTCATGAAAATGGTCCCCCGGGACATATTCTTATGGATTATGTCAACCGCCACCAAAGACGAGGCGGTTCGGCTTGTTTCGCTTCCCCACCACCGTCCGAGGTAAGGGTTTAAACCCACTTTTGGCTTTCGCACCCTTAATTTGAGAATCTTATGATGTTTAAGGGTCCCGGTTATTATGTATGTATGTATGTATGTGCACGGGGAATACGGGCATTGGGTAAAGGGTATACACAAATATATATATATATATGGAAGTATGTGCACTCTAGCGAATGACTGCTTGAGTTAGAAAGCGTCGAATGCCAAGCGTTGGTTTGGTCTGCTTGAGGTAGGATCCCTTTGCATTGTCCTTTAAACTAAAGAATTATTGATTTCTTTCTTTTCTTGCCTTTATTTAATGCTAGTTAGTAATGCTAGTTAGTAATATATGGTTTTTAGAATAAATGATTATTTTGAAGTAGAGTGATTTCCTCTTTGTATGTAAATTGCATGAAACTGTTTTATTAAATGTACATACCAAGTGCTTATCAAATTGCTCGGTTGGTCTTTATAAGTAAATTGTGGGTTTTAAAAGAATGGTTTGGATTGAAAATGTGTTTGTGTGCTCAAATAGATTTCTTAAATGGGGTTCCAAGCGGTTTTGAGATTGAAAGTGGTGTTTATTTGATTCTTTGGAAATGAGTTGGCATGCATTGGTTCTTTGGAAATGATTTAGTGTTAAATGGTTGCTTGAGGCTCGTTTGGTACTTTGATAAAACAAGTTACTTTTAAAACTCTCTTTGAGATTCACCTCTTGCCTTGTTGGATGGTAACGGGAATGGGTGGTCCTCAAATGGGACTTCCCTCATGTGTTGTTTATTGATGGCAAGAGGGAGAAAATCCCATAGAGTGATTTGGGGGGGTGAATGTTGTGTGTGTTGCTTGTGTGTGATGCATGTATATGTGGTTGGTTGCTTGTTTGGTTTGATTGGTTCACCCCTTTTTAGTCTGAACATGGGAACCTAGCATAGCGAGCGAATTCTCGGGGAACGATTGTTGCACTAGTCTAGGTTATTGCACTAGCTAGTGGCCCATAATAGGGGGTTATTTTGTTATCATTGATATGGGATTGGACTCCTCAGTCGGGTCAGGTAGGGCAACGATCAGGTGTTTGGGCGTTATGACGTCATCGGGTAGGGCATGCCTTCGGGATGAGTCACATGTATAGTAGGTTTTAGATTATTCACGAGCTCCTAGGTTCTCAAATATATTTTGGCACCTAGTTACCTATGGCGGATGATTGTGTTGCATTGTTTGGTTGGACACTCGTGTGTGATATCTTCCCATTGCCCTTGTCGTATGACTCTTGTGCTTACTTTATGTGTAGTGTGGCTTTACGCCAAAAATTGTTTAAATATTTTTAAATGTTTGTGGGAAATAGTTTTAAAAATGTTTTACACTTTCTTCTTTTCTACCCCTCCTTTAAAAGTTTAAAGCTTCTTTCTTGGAAAAGAAACTAGTTTAAATAAAAAGGGAAATGGACCATGATTTGCTTTTACGGAAAAATGTGTGAAAAACATACTTTTATACTTTGGAGCTCAAACTTAAAGTTGATAATCCTTTTGTTTAAAGGAAATGCATTTGGGAATAGATTTCTTGGGCAGGCCTACTGAGTTTTAATATTCACACTTATACCTTGTTCTTGTTTTTAGTCTCAGGAGCAGGTTTTAGCTTGATCTCGATCGTCGGGGGCGATGTTGAGTCTTGTGATCGGAGTGTGACCCATGAGGTCAAGTGGAGTTTTGGTGGTCATTGGGTCTGGTTAGTTCCATTTATCAGTTCTTGCTTAGTTGTTTTGTTTGGTTTATTTATTTTGGGTTGCTCTTTTATTTTTCCGCTGTTTTGTTTACTTATATTGGGCGAAAACGTTCCTATCGTCACTTTGTTGATGCCCTTGGTACTTGTCGCCAGCCTGGGAGGATTGGGAACGCCTCTCGGGCCTTGTCACGGGCCGGCTTAGGTGACCAGTTCAGGGTCAACCCAAATTGGTTCGTGACAAAGCGCGTATACCCCAGCTCCTCGAACAATATTCTTCGATTCTCGTGTGCTAGTGTGGAAGATCGAAGTACTTGATGGTGCTTCTTCGATCATCAAAAGATCACGTGATCGATCCTCGAGCTTGGATCGACCCGTTCTTGATCATTCATTTGATTTATATCTCTATAAGCTTGAGAGAAGGGATAAAAGAGAAGATCTCGAAATCCGTGCAAATGGCTTCTCACACTATTCATGGCTCAAAAATGAGCTTAAATAATTAGATTTAATTTTTCAAAAAACACACTTAAACCCTTGGATAAGTTAAACCTATTAAATCAATGAAAAACGATACAAATAACTAAGTAACGTGTCATAAATGTCACGAATATTTTACCAACTTGTAACATTATTAAATGTCACGTGATGAATTATTAACCATTAACTCGTCTCGTTCTCCCAGAAATGTTTAATGAACCATGAATACCTCGAGAAATAAATTCAATTATCATTATTCTAAATAATGTAATTGAATTAATTTACTCGTGATGGTTCACACTTGGATGTTCATCGGCCCCCGCACATAGGGTTCACTTCATCCTAAATTCCAATTCATCGGAATTGGTGGAACTTGTGGATAAACTTTGTGTGTGGCCATCTAGACCTTTATTCTAATAGTAGTCAATCATATTTGTGGGTCAATGACGGTATCTAACAACACATCATGATCCCTAAAGAGATAAGAAAAAGTCATAGTTACGACTATCTCCTGCGAACACATACCGTGTAATATTGTTTCTTTATCTCTTAATATCTAATAAATCAGTATGTATACTTCATGAAATCATCCTTTGATGTTTTATTTATCATTGTTGACCGTATTGAATGGACTTGTCTTCATCTACCATGGTCATAGATTTGGTCAAGACACACCAATGATGCATCTGACGCGAGCTACCTCACCACAAACATAAATGTCATGGTTTTCATCTTGCATCAAATTACACGATCAAATGATACACATTGATAATGATTTCAAATCAAGAGACCAGTACACATGCTTATAGATAAGAACATTCAATGACACCCAAAATATGTGGTGTTCCTATTGACGGGTCAGTTCTCGTGATCTCGTTTGCTCGAGATCACCAAATATAAACTTCATCAAACATCATCAATGTCTTGTCAGTATGATGTATCTAGACAATAGGATATATGTTCAAGATTACAGTCATAGTATCTCGAATTTCTCATTATAATTGAAAAATGTTATAACATTTTGATACAACAAATGATCCAAGGAGATTGTTATGTAAATAGTATACGTACAGGTAATAATATTATTATGGTAATATAACACCACGTTGTCCCACCGTTGGTGGTGAGGTGGTACGGGTTTGGGGGTGAGGGACAAGTTGAGGGGTCAAGTCCCCAGGTTTGTGTGTTTAATGTAATTTCTTTCCTTTGCATTGTGTTATGTGGTGTCGAATGTAATCAACTATATATATTATTATAACACCATGCACAACTCTCTATATACATGATATGATGATCAAAAAGTATTGTTCAAGTTGGGTCTAACACCCACTTTTACAGCAAACTAATGGTTATTGAGAAGTTGAAGCATTGTTGTGTTTTTGTAAAACTTCATTGATGAACAAAGCTTGAGAGGTAAAATATGGACACACACTAGATCGGTCTCTAAATAGCATCGTGGACAACTATGCAAATTCAGATACAATAGCAACATGGGGTATTGTAACACCGTGCTACTTAATGAACTCATTTCGAGTTAAGAGTTTTGATCTAATATGATGAAAATTGTTCAGTTTCTATGTGGGTGTAGGGATTCTTCCCAAACCCTATAAATCCTTGTGTGTTCATTCATTTTTTTCCCCTCAACTCTCATTTATTGGAATCATTTTGCCATTTGAGCTCCTGTTGTTCCGTAACACCCCAGCACAGTACATAAGCCTTTCACCCTCGTTCTTAAGCCTGATTTTTATTTGAAAATTTCTAGAGAAAAAAAACGATTTGACCTACTAGACATCAATGGTTCAACTGTATGATGACTCTAGAGATGACAAAAGACAGTCTTCGGGACTCTTCAGGCGAGGAAATAGAACCTGGCCAGAACCAAATTATTGAACATGCTGCAATTACAGCAGGTCTGACTGATCTAGCATCAAGTAATGGCATGTCATTTGAAACAGACACGGTTAGAAAAGGAAGACCAACTGGGCATGCACCAGCAAATCTTATATACAACTGTTAAGGACTGATGAATGACAGAGTGAAGAATGAAGGGGGCCATTTTCAAAGCCTCTGCTGCCACTCCTTGATTGCAGAGAGAAGAGCCCGATTCGGCACCAGGCTCAGGTGTGCAAGCTTCACACCTGACACGGGGGAACACCCATTCCCACCGTCAACCCATCCTCTGATCGCCTCTGCTTCATACGAATGGCCATCGGCCGCCACTTGAGGATCTTGCATCACTCGCTGCCAATTAGTAGAGATTGTATGTCCATTTAGATGTCAATCAAAGAATGTTCCATTAGAGAGTTCGGCGAAATACCTGAAAAATAGGACAAATGTAATGGCAAGGAACCCTGCTGCCTCTGTAGGAACCCATAGGAATCGGCACAGGGCCCCCAGTGGAAACCGTCATTGCTTCCAGCACTCCTGAAACATCCGATGCAAGGTCTGGCCGGCTCAGGCCATTCATCTCACAACACCTCAATGCCAGCTCAGCCAACTGCTTTGCCAGTTGGAAAGGCCAGTTCCCAGCTAGAGGATCCAACACGCCGCTCAATTTTCCCTTGTCCACTGCATACCGCACTTCCTTTATGATCCCCACAGCTGGTCTCCCAGTCAATAGCTGCAATAATATTACTCCAAATGAGTACACGTCAGACATCAGAGTAAGGACTCCCGTTGCTAGGAACTCCGGATCGACATATGGAATTGTGCCCTTGGGGAGGGGCGTTTCACAGCATGATATTGAATTATCGGTTAGATCTGCATCCTCGGGTATTACGTGACAGATCCCGAAGTCACTGAGTTTGCTAACGAAGTTGGCATCAAGGAGAACATTGGACGGTTTCAAGTCGGCATGAACAATGCCATGAGGCTTAATAGAGTGAAGGAACATGAGGGCAGAACAGAGTTCAGCAGCGATATGCGTTCGGATTTGCCACAGCAGTGGAGCAGTGTCATCTTTACAGGTGAGCCGGTCTTCAAGACTCCCGTTGGGAAGATACTCATAAATTAGCGCCCAGGTTTCAGGGCATGCTCCAATTAGGGTAACTAGGTTTGGATGCCTCAACTTACTCAACACTTCAACCTAAAACACAACTAAAAAATGTGAAAACATAGAAGAATTCAACCATTTTCCATATTTAACAAGATTTTTCCATCCGCAGATCAATTGAATTCCACCCTTTGTTTTTAAACAATTTTAAAGAAACTGACAGCAGGGCATATTGGATTAGATGACTAATATAACAACACATCATGGGAAATCAAAAGTTGATCATTTTCAATATTTAGGCAACTGACAGCAGGGCATATTGGATTAGATGACTAATATAACAACACATCATAGGAAATCAAAAGTTGATCATTTTCAATATTTAGGCTCATTTATGCAATGTAATGGTTTTTGGAAGCTTTGTGATCGTAAAATTACTTTGAAATTGAAGGATAAATTTTATAGAACTGTTATTAGACAGGAAATTCTATATGGATATGATTGTTGGCCTTTAACGGAACACCTTGAACAAAAAAAAATGAGGGTAGCAGAAATGAAAATGTTAAAATGGACATGTGAACATATTAAGATGGAAAAATGTGTTCGGGAGAATTGGAGTGCCTCCGAATACTCAAACTAGATTAAGATGATTTGAACATGTTATAAGAAAACCTAGGGATGCACTTGTTAATAGGATAAACTTAATGACAAATTCAATTATTAAAAGAACAAGAGGAGTAAACCTAAAAGGACCCCCATAACAAATCATTCAAGATGATCTTGTTCTAAATGATTTTGATGAAAATATGGTCTTCAATAGAGTTAATTGGTGACATTTGATCTATGCAGCCGACCCCAATTAATTGAGTTTAAAGATTGTTATTGCTATATAAAAATTATATAAAGACAGGTGCAAATCAAGGAATCAGGGGCGGAGGTCATGCATTGAATAAGATACTCAGCATTCTATTCGTCACTTTTACTAATTTAATTTTCCAGCTAGGATATTTTTGGTATTTTACAATAACTTTGCACTTAAATCTTACATTGCAGCACGGATGTAATCAGATTGCAGGGATTGACTGTTGTTGAATCAGAAATCCCCATTACCTCAATGTGAGGAGAGGGCCTTCATTTATAGAAAAGAAAGAGGAAGTTACAAGGGAAGTTACAATAAAAGTGGGGCAGGAAGTTACAAAGGAAGTGGGGCAGGAAGTTACACATACTCCAACACTCTCCCTCAAGCTAGGTGTACCTAGCTTGGACACATAATGAAAAACAGACAAATCAATAAAAAGACCGCAACACTCCCCTCAAGCTGGGCATGCCCAGCTTGATGACAAAACAAGACAAAGCAAAAATAAAAGATAAAAGCGGCAAGGATGATGCTCCCCCTCATGATCGCAGCTCCTCCTCAAAATGAGGGATGGATGATGTTGAGGGCACAGCAGAAGAAACCACTCAGACTGACCGGTTGACGGAACGCCAGGAATGCCGCACTAGTGGGGCCGGTCGATGAAACGCTGGGAAATCCAAACTAGCACCGGGAAAACCGCACTTGCGGGGCCGGCGACGGGAGGCGGGGATTCCGCAGAATTGTTGCGGGGTCTGACGGTGCCAACGGGCCCAAATCCTAGGTGGTCGAGCTGCTGTGTCAGCGAACGGGCATGCCGGCGGATAGAGATGCGGCTGCCGGGAGTCGTCGGGAGATGCCGGTGAGGCGGGGATGCCGGAGAGCCCAAACTTGAAGCAGGGCAGCCGCTGGGAGAACCTGGAGCCGGCTGGCTGCCGGAAGAGGAGTGCAGGAGGAGGCCGGCGAGGGAGCAGGACAGCGGGAGGCAGCGCTGGAAGCCGACCGGGAATGGAGGCCGGCTGTCGCGCAAAGAGGGGCTGGCGAGGCTTGAGGCCGGCTGCTGCTGGAGGAGCCGGCCGGGAATGGAGGCCAGCTGTCGGAGGCGCCGGCAGGGGGAGAGGCCGGCAATAGATGCAAGTACGGGGGGATCCGCCGGAGCAGGGACGACCGTAGGAGAAAGCGGTGCAGGAAGGGCGCCGAGATGCCGGAGGGAGATCGGGCCGCCGGGAGATCGGGCCGCCTGGAGAGAGGGTTGCCGCTAGGGGAGCCGCACTGGAGATCCGCCGGGATGGGAAATCCGCCGGGAGAAGACGCCGGGAGCCGGGGGGGCGACGCGGCGCAGGCAGAAGGGAGGGCCGTCGGGGAATCCGTGGGATGCGCGGCCTGCACAGGAGCAGAGGAATATGGGTCGCCGCTGGAGGAGCGCGCAGGGACGGTGCGAAGCCGAGCCGAGGCGGGGAGGGCCTGCGCGCAGGAGGAGCGGGCGCCGGAAGGGAAGGCGCACCGAGGGGGAAGCCGCCGAACAGAGCCGGAGCGGGAGGCTGGCTCGGGAGGGATGACCGGCAGGTGCAACGGGGGGGGGGGCCGACTATTTGGATGGGAGCCGCCGCCCCCCGCACGAGAAAAAAAAAAGTAGAACCCAAAATGAAAAAAAAAATATGTGAGGGAGGAATCAAACCTCCTCTGATACCATGTTGAATCAGAAATCCCCGTTACCTCAAGGTGAGGAGAGGGCCTTCATTTATAGAAAAGAAAGAGGAAGTTACAAGGGAAGTTACAAAGAAAGTGGGGCAGGAAGTTACAAAGGAAGTGGGGCAGGAAGTTACACATACTCCAACAACTGTAATCACTTTATTTCAAACCAAATGCTATAAAGTGATTGCAGCCAATAATTACACTGCAAAGTTATTAAAATCCTCAAACGAAACACCACCTTATACTTCCTTGTTTTCCCTACACTTTTTAATATGGTTTCTATTACATATTTGGAAAATAAAAGCAACGAATGTTTTTTAAAACCAAATACAACCTAATACTCAAGTCAACACAATAGTATTCCTAACCTCCTGATGATATTCTGATGGCCCCTGAGAGCCTTCAGCATGTGGCATCTTTATAGCTACTTCAGTATGACGGAGGACCCCTCTATAAATGCTCCCATAACCTCCTCCCCCAATCTTGAAGGATGGGTTAAAATTTTGAGTTGCTTCCCTGATTTCAGAGAATGAGAATTCAGAGAACTGAGGCAGCTGTGCGGAAGATTCCTCTGCAAATTGTTCTCTTAGCATCTCAGCTTCTTTGAGTGCACTGTCCTGCTCTGACTGCAATTGTTCTCGTTCTTTCTTGTAATTTCCAAACAGCTCCACAGCACTGACCATCTTCTCCTCCATTTCTTTCAACATCTGATCAGAATTTGCCTTTTGCTTCTCCATTATAGATTTCTGGTCCAGCGCAACCTGCAGCTTCTTCATAATTTCATCTTGCTGGTTCTTTAAATTTTCAAGCTTGTCCCTTTCTTTTGCTAATAAATCCTCAAGGCCCCTCCTCTGCCTCAGTTCATTCACATACAAGGTTTCTGCTGTTTTAACCTGTTTAATGACCACTGTAATTAGACATGTACTTTAAGGTGCACTGGATTTATTTCATGCAATAAATGAATTGGGGAAGTTAAGTGCGGATGATGTTGCTTCTATTGGGTTGACATTCTCAATATATTAATATCAATTATATTGTTCCTCCAAAAGCAGAAGATGGGGGAAGATACAGTTTGTTCACCAAAGGTCAACTGCTTGGCTGGATCGTTACAAAATGAACAAGAAACAATGAAGAGGAAGATAATGATCAAGAAATTTCATGGATTAATAAACACGCCAATCAAGATGGTTAATGCATCATCACATTTCACACCATCCCTAAGGGTCCGTTTGAGAGCACTTAAATTCCAGAAGAAAACCAATTCGATAAGTGGCAGAAAGGCATTTTTTCAGTAAGCAATCTGGAAACACTTGCATAGAAACCGCTTATCATAAGTGATAGATGCTATAAGCAGTTTTTATCAAGTGTTGTGAAACGGAGTCTAAACCTATGACTAGAAAATTGCTATACAATATGCATACTGAACATGAATCCATTAGATGAAAACCATCAGTTTGACAAATATTAGGAGGTTTAAGGTAGGTGAAAACAAATTGTTTTCATTTTTCAAAAATGTATTAGAAAATTTAATAAAAAAAGGTTTTGGAAATGTATTAGAAAATCAAATAAAAAAGGTTTTGGCTCATGGAAGGAAGACAAAAAAGGCATCAACTTTTCAAGCATTTTTAATTTTTTAGAAAAAATATGAACAAGTTTTTTTATCTTAAAAATTCTATTGTTTTCATTTTCATTTTCTAAAAAAAGGTTTTTCATTCATACAATTCAACATATTTTTTAATATATATTTTGAAAAATACAAATGAAAAATGCTTTCGAGTACCACACACACCCCCCCAATGCCCACCACCAAGAATACATGACAGTAATATGAAAAAAAAAAAGCAAAAAAAACATTGCATTGTAAACATCTAAGCCAGAGGTAACCCCAAATAAAAGCAGAAAAGATAGCTTCACAAGCACAGATAGCCTACTCTGGGAAAAGCCTCCATGGCTTCTTTCTCAGCTTTCCCAAGCTTGATAGATTCTTCAAATGCATTCTTCTTGGATATCTCAGCCTCTAACATAGATTTTTGAACTTGCCTGTAAAGTTCATCATCCATGCATCCATCCTGCCAGAATTCATTGAACACATGAGTTTAGCAACAGCTGTATATAGCGACAGCTCAAAAATAACTAATGCTCAAACAAATTGGTGAGTAGATAGCTTTTTTGTTATATATATATAGAGAGACAAAATATGAGACGAAATATATGATGTTTCTGTCAATAATACATAAAATAGGGAATAATTCTGTCCATGAGCTTTATTCTTCAAGAAAGGAATGAACATTCCACCCAAATTGGAAAGAATACTAATCCCTTGAACAATGAAACGGACACTCCCTCACTATCTCCCTCAACCACAACCCAAACATGATTTTGTATCATTATCTCACCCATTCGTTTAACCAAACCGCTGTTCCATCATACCAAACATAGCCTTCAACATGTGGAAAGTCAAATAAAAGGTACAGTCCTACTCTTCAAATTTTGACATGCAGAATTAAAAATACAAAGTGCATGATACATGTGAGAGAAATAACAGTTTCAACATACTGGCACAGTCATTGGAGATAAATCGAGATCCTCATCGTACTGAGACACAATGGATGACTGTATGTTACCATTGCACCCCATATTTTTTTCATATTGAATCAAAGCTGAAGGGGCGACAGGTTCAGTAGAACTGTATGACTGAATACTTGATCCCATAGAACTCCTCCTTGATTGATCACATTCATCAGAGCTTCCTTCTGAATCAAATCCACTCCAAGGACCTGATGCTAGTCGAGCATTCCCTGGGAAGGAAAACACTTTGTGTGTGCCATAACCCGGATTATTGGTTACTATTCCTACATGACCATCCTTAGCCAGTGGAACTGGTTGTGACCTCAAATTTTTCAGTGGCTGCATAGCTTCAGTTGGAGACACTGGATGCGGAATAGGCCTCCCATCACCATCTAGTTTGCCTTCCCTAGTTAGACATTCTACATACATTAGTAAGCAAATAAAATTAAACTATCAAAATTATTCAAGGACTCTCATATAAATAAAACTGTATTGAAAGGAACTAATTCTCAAGAGAGATTATTATTTCCCTTAAAGAGTGTTCTTGCACATTAAAGATAAATATTGGTTTTCTATATTGAAGGGAAGTTATTTATTTCTTTCAAAGAAGGAAATCAGTGCAAAGCTTATAAGAAGATTGTATGATTGTACAAGAGGAAGTAGTAGACAGATTGACGGTTTTACAAATTGTCACAAAAATTTAGGGCCCATTTGGTGACACTTATTGAAAACTACTTATCACGTATGATAAGCAGTTTAAAAAAATAAGTCGTGTTTGTTCAGTTTTAGAAGAAAACCACTTAAATAGGCAACAGGAAAACAATTTTTCAATAAGCAATCTGGAAACAATTACACAAAATCACTTATCATAAGTAATAAGTGCTATAAGGGTCCATTTGACAATACTAATTGAAAAATGCTTATATAACTTATCACCTGTGATAAGTGCTTCCATGCAAGAGTTTCCATATGTATTATATGAACTAGACACAACATAATTGAGACAGTAAATGTGATAACCCCCAGCAAAAAGCTACATGTAAAAGGTTAAGCATACCTTGAGCAGATGAGATGGCCCCTGCATAAAAACCAAATGTGACAAGAAGTAGGTGATGCCTCATGTGCAAAGATGGCTTTCTTAGACTTGAGTTTCATATTCCTGCAATGCTAACATGGAAGCGGTCTTACGTAAAAAAAAAATTATGTTAAGCCTACTTAGCCACTGTCAAAATTTATCCCTATCTAGCCATCAACAATGCTGAAAATGCCAGAATAAGTAAAGAATATAGGAAGACAACATGTGCCGTATCCATTTCATGGATATTATCCAGAGCTAAGTCACATTCACTGCATTGATATTAATCATTAGCTATTAGACCAAAAGAAATGGCACTTGTGTTTTCTTATAGTAGACCATGCCCCACCGTTTGTGGTGGGGTGGGGTAAGGGTTTGGGGGGTTGAGGGGCAAGCCACGGGGTCAAGTCCTTGAACTTGCATGTTTACTACGATTTTCTTCCTTGCGTTTTTTTCAGCAGTGGCGAATGTAATCAACCTACTATTATAGTAGACCATATTTTAACTTGATCTTTGGTTTTATAATGGCAATAACAATGCATGTTTTCGTTTTTCACATTCATATTAATATGATGAATAATGCAATTTTCAAAATATTTGTTAACAAGGTATGATACACGTACCTTGAGTAGCGCTTGTCAGCTGCAGCACCCATAACAAGTTTCTTGACCTCAAACTGGGAAACAAGGTCCACAATTCCCCTTTCAACAGAGTCCATCTCGATATAAAATTTCTCTGCAGCAACCTAAAACCAACATCATCAAAGAACAGAAGAAACTAAATAACTCCTCTGAGGCAGACTATATGAAGACCCAATTAGCTGCCTACGAAATTAAATAATAGTGGAGTAAGCTAATGTGGAATCACAATAACCAGAAGTAATGAGCTTCACTTTTTCATTCAACAATTCAAAATGGTGCAAAGATGTAGAGAGATAAAAAGAGGTACCCGAAACCCCAAGGTCCTCTCTAAAGGAGCCCTTGAGGTTCTTTTATAATGAATACTAAAGACCACATCGGACCACAAGTCCGATTTGGGATGCAGACTCCAACACTCCCCCTCAAGCTAGATGTACCTAGCTTGGACATATAAAGAAAAGAGACCAAACCAAACCAATGAAAACAAAACAATCAACAGACTGCAAACACTCCCCCTCAAGCTGGACATATTCAGCTTGACGACAAAACAAGACAAAACAGTATAAAAGATAAAGCTTCAAGGTTGTTGCTCCCCCTCACGATCGCAACTCCCTCGCAGGATGATGAATGGATGAAGTTGTCGGAGCGCCAGGAATGCCGAACTAGTGGGGTCAGTCGATGATACGCCGGGAAAAGCACACTAGCACCGGGAAAGCCGCACTTGCGAGACCCGCGACGGGAGGTGGGGATTCCGCAGAATCGTTGCGGGATCTGGCGGCACCAAAGGGCCCGGTCCGAGGCGATCGAGGTTGTAGGATCGAAATATAATATGAGATGCTCAATATACAAGAGGGGGGGTGAATTGTATACTTTAAAAATTCCTTTGGAACCTTTAAAGTTAGTTATGAACAACTAAAGTTTCCTTAAGAAAAGGAAAGGACTAAGTTTAACAAAGTTAAACTAAGTAGATTCACAACACCTCTAACACCGAACTAAACTTGGAAGGAGATTTCAAAAGTAGGTTCCGGAAATATGGTTCCGGAAATTGAAACTTAACAAAAGTTACAATATGAGATTCTACCTTAAAGCGTATAGAATCTAAATGAAACAGAGTAAGTAAGGAAGTATAAGAAAGTTATACTTTCCTTAAGATACAAATTGCAGCGGAATAAAAACAAGTAGTAAAACTACTAGTAACAAGATAATAGTCTTTTAACCCAAAGAGAAGGGTATCCAACAACCTTGGATAAAGGTCCCTTGATTTATACTTTCAAGCAAGTCTGTCTTACCCACACCAGGGTAAGCCCTCGATACGAAGATCGGAGTCTCTGTCTTGCTATCCCCGCAAGCCCTCAACTTCAAGGTAGTTGGCAACCTCTGTCTTCCTCAGCAAGGAAGTCCTCGATCTTTAAGGTAGTCGGCAACCTCTGTCTTTCTCAGCAAGAAAGCCCTCGATCTTTAAGGTAGTCGGCAACCTCTGTCTTTCTCAGCAAGAAAGCCCTCGATCTTTAAGGTAGTCGGCACCTCTGTCTTCCTATCCCCGGAAGCCCTCGAATGTAATCACCAACATTCGGAGTCGCACGAAGCTTTGAGAGTTAATAAGAGACTCTCTCTCTAGAAATCACTTCAACAGCATGTAAGCACTTTTTCAGCAATCAGCACCGAGCTCTTTCAAATGAGCTCCTATTTATAGGTAAGGTCGGCTCCTCTCCAACGGTCATATTTTCCTTAAAGTTCGGAGGGACCTGTACACGTGTCACTTAGACAACGGTTAGTTTATAACAAAATGGACGACATCGTTTTATAACAAGGTAAGTGTAACAGAATGTACGACATCGTTTTAAACTCTAACATAAAGGTTCGGAATAGAAATTTCGGAGTGAAAGTTCGGAGTGAATAAATTCAGAGTGTATAAAACAATGATAATCAGATTCTGTTTAATAGGTGAATTCGGAATGAGAATTCGGAATAGGAATTCGGAATAGGAATTCGTCATCAGAAATCGTAATGAGAATTCATCATCAGAATCCGTAATGAGAATTTATCATCAGAATTCGTAATGAGAATTCGTCATCAGAATTCGTAATAAGAATTCTTTATCAGAATTCGTAATGAGAATTCGGAATGAGATTTCTTCATTAGAATTCGTAATGAGAATTCTTAATTGGAATTCGTAATGAGAATTCTTCATTGGAATTCGTAATGAGAATTCTTCTTCAGAATTCGTAATGAGAATTCGGAATGGGATTTCTTCATTAGAATTCGTAATGAGAATTCTTCTTCAGAATTCGTATTCTGAATCTGGAATAGAACTAAGTCAGAATTCATATCCGGAATTCGGAATGAAACTTCCTTATAGTTCTTGTCCAGAACCGAATCCTAAAAACAGAATGCTTTTTATCAGTTTTAATGATTCCGAGAAAGTGAATCCGAATTTCATACTTAAGAAAAATATTAATGAAAATATGATAAGGATAAATTTTTCTTATAAAAGCGATTTTCCTTAAGAAAGCATTTTTCCTTATAAAAGCAATTTTCCTTAAGAAAGCATTTTTCCTTACAAAAGCGATTTTCCATAAAGAAAGCATTTTTCCTTACAAAAGCGATTTTCCATAAAGAAAGCATTTTTCCTTACAAAAGCGATTTTCCTTAAAGATAAGGTGTTTGTGATTTTCAAAACAAGAAGGAATGGAAAAGTCATAAGGAAAACCTTATTGACTCAACAGAGGTGCTGCGCCGGGTAATCCACACTTGCGGTGTCGGACATCGGAGCGCCGGGAAATCCGCAGGACGAGGGCCGGCATGAAGGCGGGGGCTGCCGCAGGTGGAGGCCGGCATTGAGGGAGCAGTACTGGAGGCGTCATGCAAGGCGGAGCCGCTGGACAACAACAGAGTCGTCGGAGCTGTCGAACAGAGAGGGGGCACGGGGATTCCGAGCAGGAAGGGCCACGGGGCAACGTGCGCAGCGACGGGAGGAGGGCGCCTCTCAGGTGGGGCAACCAGATGCGCGATGGGATCCCGTCGGGATATGGAGGCGCGACGGGATCGGGAGGGTCGGGTCTGGCGCACGCGGCAGGGAGGCGGAGCTGGTGGAAACTGTCACGGGGAGGGTTCCGCTCGGGGGGGCAGAGGGTTGTCAATCGTTGGAGGAAGGCGGCGCCGACGCAGGAGGACCTCCGATTGCGGGAGGGAGGCGGCATCGGGATGTCGTAGTAGGAGGCGGGAGAGCAGCGCCAAACCAGGAAGCCCGCAAGAAGCAGTCGGGGGCGGGAGGGCCATCGACGATCGTCGCGCAGGAGCAAAGACGCAGAAGATGGCCCCGCACGGGAGTTGCGCGCAGGAGGGTTCCTCGCACGGGATTCGATCTACCGGGAGGGTGATGCCGGCAAAGGAGTCGCGACGATGCAGAGGGAGAAGCCGGCAGGGAGGAGATCCGCCGGGAGGGAGGCCAAAGCAGAGAGGGGTCCGCCAGGAAAACACCGAGAGGCCGCCTGGGAAATGAGCCCAGAGGGGCAGCGGCAGAAACTAAACCCAGCCCTACATGGGGGGCCGCCGCCCCCCACGGGGGAGAAATTAATGAGAAACCCGAGACGGAATAAAATAAAAATGGGAGGGAGGGTTCGGAATTAGGTTCCCTCTAATACCATGTAGAGAGATAAAAAGAGGTACCTGAACCCCCAAGGTCCTCTCTAAAGGAGCCCTTGAGGTTCTTTTATAATGAATACTAAAGACCACAACGGACCACAAGTCCGATGTGGGGTGCAGACTCCAACAAAAGAAAATTAATTAAAAACAAAAGAAAATTAATTAAAAGAAAAGTGAAAATCCATAGCTACTTAAGGATCATTATTTTCATTGAATTTTTTATTTGTTACTTTAAAAAAAATGTTCCATTAATAATGAAGCTAAAAATATATAAAGATACACAAATGGGAAAAGGTAGATGATAATATAAGATAAGAAATCCTCAACAAACCATAAGAGAGTTATGCAAAATATATACATGCACTAACCCCAACAATCAGTTATATGGTGAAAAAGTTCTATGATACATGATAATATTCAAAGCAACTGCAGTTAAAAAACCCATCAATGGAAAAGAAATAGTACCCCACGTTGATGACAAAAGTTAACATAGTCATCCAGGATGTTATTCATATTCTTCCTCTCCGAATTTCGGTGTGCATGGACTAGCTGTTCTTCCACGCTGCTTGCTGGAAATTTTGTACCAACTGTGAATAAAGTATAGTCATAAACAATCACAAAATAACCTTCACTAAGAACAAAAACACAATATAAATAATCAGAAGCCCCGTTTATTGGGCAGGATACAATAACATCCACACTACAGAAATTACAAAAAAAAATGTTGAAAAGGCTTTCTGATCAGGAAAAAATGTATATATGATCATACAATTTTGGTCTTGCATGGTACCAAGGCTCCACTTTATGGAGAGGGGAAGAAAATTGACCCGTACAAGGAACCATAAATAGTGATACCACCATTGCTAAGGGATTTGAACTGGTAGGAGCCGATAAAACAATAATGTTGGCACCACAGTAAGATAAACCATAACAAAAAGTCGTGCATGGTTCTATGAGTTAAATGGTGCATTTTAAATGCTGTCATATCACTGCAGAGGTAGGAAACAGAAGATTTAACCCCTCCCCCGCCATTTCATGTTTCCAAAAAACAAGAATTTCCCAGCCATGAGTTGTTTATCTCAGGATTATGAAAAAACAAAACACCATGATAGTTTCCCAATGTCAATCAACAAACTCTTACTAATAACAAGAGATTACAGACAGATAATAATTGATTGCATGTGATGATACGATAGCTAAAAGAAGAGCAGATGATAAGAAAAATATTAAGTGAAAATGTGCCCTACATTCACTCGGGATCATCTGTGCAGGCTGATGAACATGAAGGATAAATATTTTTGAACATCCTGAATTCTTCATTGCCCACAATAGAGTAGATTTGCTCGTCTTCACATCATTTCCCACAGCAACGTATATGGTATCATACATAGGTCGAGCCACTGGTTCCTCTGCAATTACATCCATACTCCACACGATTCCCCAAAACCCAAAGTTATGAAACATGATTGAATCGTGGATTGTGAGGCAACGGCTCATCACAACAAGTCAAAAAACGGCTCACTTGCAGCCACAGTCCCATTGAACCGGCAAACCGCCCAATAGCCCCGTTGCCCCCTGTCACATATTAGTTCACTTCAAAAATATCCCTCACTTTCTCTTCGTTTGACCAGAAAATCTCCACCAGCCTCTCCCAACAAAAATCAACAAATTAATAATCGCTCGTACCAATTTCAACTCTCCTGATCCCAAGATAAACAACTTTTTTTCTTTTTCTCTGCCCCTTAGAGAACAATGCCCGGATTCACCGAAAGCAAGCCCTTCAAACTTCGCCACCAAGAAGAGACTGAAAATTCCACACGAGCAAACACGCACACTCACTATCTCTCCACGGCGGCGAGAAACATTCTACTCCTCTAATTCAACCATCCCTCCAACATGTCTGCGTCGATGTAAACCACCCGATCAAAACGTCGATAAGAGCAATAAATTCGATGCAGACCAAGAATATTCGGAGAACGCGAGAGCGGGCTCCACAAGCGTCGATTGGATGGACGTGAATGAGACATCGAGCCCTGGTACGGCTCGAAAGAACCCTTGAAGCCTGCTTCCCGGCAACTCCGCCTCCCATATCCAGCCAAAGGATTTGAAATCAGGGATTGACGAAGCCCGGCAGAGCATTTGATGACAAAGCTTTCCGTACTCTGGAAATGGAAATCAGTTCGGTTCGTTGCCTGCAGAACTTTTACTGCTTCGATCTTTTTTCTTGAATCGGCCGTATACGGTTTCACCTCGCGGTGCTTGGTTGCTTTCCGTCTGTCGATCGATATTAATTCAAGTGGGGAAGATGCCATGTGTCATTTAATAACTATTCTTTGAAATTTTATAAATGTCATTTCGGGATCATCTGAGCATTTAATTATAACTAGCTAGCTTTGGATTAATATCCTCACAGATAGGCCCTTTAACAACAATACCCTCTTTAAGGCTGCAACTAATGTGTGTAGAATATTTATTACAAATATATATATTATTTATTATATAAAATTTTATAATATATATAATATATTTATTACATATATATATATAATATATATTATTTATCATATATACATTGGAAATTTTCCCTTGAAAATTTACTATGCAAATTTCTATCATAAATTTCATGTGCAAATTTTCACATAAAATCTCCGCTTCAAATTTTCAATTAAAATTATAATGAAAATATATTAATATATAAATAAAATTAATTTGAAACTTCACTTCAATTTCCGGTACACAAATCCACTTGATTTTTATTATAATTATACTGAAAAGTTGATTAACAAAATTCTAAAATAAATGGATGCTTGAATTTTCAATTTTAATATATTAACACATAAATAAATAATGTAATTTCGCACTTAAAGTTTGAACTATAAATTTTTTATGAAAATTTTTCGTGCAAACTTCCATTGGAAATTTGTGGTGTAAAGTTTCGCTGGAAATTTGAAGTTCAATTTTTCACTTAAAATCACAATGTAGATATATTAAAGCATAAATAAAAAATTAAAATTTTCAACAATTAAAACTAAAATACAAATATATTGATACATAATAAAATATGTGAATTTTCATGGAAAATTTGCACAAAAAACTTTTAGTGCAAATTTTACACTAGAAAAGTTTAGTTCAAATTTTTACTTGAATTTTCAGTGTAAATTTCCAGTTGATTTTTATTGTAATTATAATTAGAATTTTTTAAACTTTTTTATTTACAATGCACGTGAAGAAATAAAATCGGTCCGGGGACTCGACCCCGCGACCGCCGCCCCAAATCCCCGTGCCACCACAGCCACTTGCGTGGGGCAATAATTATAATTAGAATTTGAACTGTAAATTTTCTAGGGGATTTTCTAGTGTAAACTGCCATTGGAAAATTCCAGTGCAAATTTCTACTGGAAATCAGCAGTTTAAATTTTCATTTAAAATCACAATGTAAATACATTAAAACATAAATGAAAAATGTAGATTTTCACTGAAAATTGCATTGAAATTTTGCATTCGAAACTTTTACTATAAACTTTCACCAGAAATGTCCACTTAAAACTACAATAAAAATTATAAAATTTCATAAGAAATTTACATTGAAAATTTATACCGAAAACTTTTAGTAGAAATTTCCATTACAAATTTGTAGGTAAAATTTCCATTTAAATTTCTAGTATGAATCACCAAATTATATTTTTTGTGGACTGAGATTTTACTGTTATCAATGTCAGTACTCAAAACTTGCATTGAATTTTTACAGTGAAAATTTGTATTGGAGACTTGATTATCAAAATTTTAAAATAAGTAGATGTTTAGATCTTCAATACAAATATATTAATACATAATATTATTATATATTTATCATTATTGTTTTTTATTTTTATTTATCCTATTTATTAATTTTTTCTAAGTTACTTTTAAAAACTCATTTTAATATGTTTTTGTTGTTAAAATAAAATAAGGGGCGTTATATATTTTTTAATTGCATGATGTTATCAAAAATTATAAAAATAAAAAACTTATGTTAGCATATATTCTATTTTAAAATAAAATGCTAGACATTATTTTATATTTTAGAATGCTATAAAAAATATATAAACATTACTATATAAAAAATTATAATAATAAAATTAAAATGCATAAATCAAAATACCAGTAAAGCGTTGTATAAAAAACAAAAGGATGGTTTTATATATCCGTTTTCGGAATTATTACATCGTTTTTTAATACATCAATCCTATTTATTAATTTGGTGTCATGCTCCAAATAAACACACGTGTCATCCATCCCACGGTCAACCCGACCGTCAGGTTCAAAACCCAACATGAGATGATATTTTTCTCCTTTGAAATTTTGTAAATGTCATTTAAGAATCATCTAAACATTTAATTATACCGGGCATGAGCATAAAACTCAATAGAGTCTCAACAAACACCCCTAATATATGTTGTCATATCAATGAGTATGCATGAGGAAAAGAAATAACATAAATAAATATGCTAGTCGGGTCGTTCTGCGCTAACCAAACCACCATGACACACAACAAGGTACACACACTTGTTAGGTCATCAAGTGTTAGTCAGGCTACCCTGACCCTGACCATACCTGCTTCGACGCTATGATGGAATCCACTCGTGGCCTCATGCCATCATACCAATGCCCAACCTGTACCCAAAGAATAAGGGCAGGGCAACGTCCAAAACCTCAACTCACTACCTGCAGATACCAGACACAGTTATACATCAACAAGCCTTGACCCATCCCTTTTGAAGGTTTCTGGCATAGTGAAAGCGACGTATGGGGCATGCCCAACTCAATTTTTTTGTCGTAATTGATGATTGAGATGTACATCAATAATAAACGTTGTGACCAATAGAATTGAATCAAAGATTAATTGACAATTGAACACTGAAACAAAAATGCAAGATCATCACATAATATTTATAATTAATTTAAACAATTAAAGAATTACCTGGTGATGAATTCTTTATTCGTTGATGGATCTGACGTCTCTACATAGCATCGTCATTGCGTTGTAGGAATCAAGTGTAGATTCCCTTCAGTGGTGATCCACACGCGTTCCACAAGCCTCTGAATATCGTCGTATGAATCTCCAAGTGCTAGCACGATAGATCCAAATGCTTGTACCATTTGCTTTTGATCACCTCAAGAATCACTTCAAGAAGGATTCTCTTTGATCTCTCTAGAATCAAGAGTGGTGGTGGAGGAGGATTCAATACGGGAAAAATGGGTATTTGTGACGGGGGTATTTACCCGTCGCAAATAAGTAGGCTTTTGCGACGGGATTGCTTTCCCCGTCGCAAAAGAACTGGCGCGCGTTGCGCGCCAAATCGCGGGAAAACTATTTGCGACGGGGGAATATTCCCGTCGCAAATAACCGGCGGCGGTAAAAGGTATTTGCGACGGGAATATTCCCCCGTCGCAAATAGTATGTCGGCAGGTGGTTATTTGCGACGGGTCCCGTCGCAAATAACTATTTAACCGTTGACCGTAATAAATGTTGGCTAAGGTATTTGCGACGGGTACCGTCGCAAATGGACCCGTCGCAAATAATCTAACCTATAAATACCCCCATCCGTTTTTTTCAAATCATTATCAAACTCCATCTTCTTCTTCTCTCAAAGTTGTATTTCTAAAGTTCATTTTTTCTTCAGTTTAATTTTTTTCTCCGGAGTTGATATTAAAGATTTGAAGAACGATCAGAGCAGATCAATTTTCAAGGTATTTATGTTTATTTTAATTTAATATTTATTTTTAATTTTTTATTAGTTTCAATTATTCTTAATTAGTTGTAATTTAATTATGTTTACATTGTTTTGTTACTTAATAAATTTAAATTATTAGTATTGTTCATAGTTAATGGTAATTAGGAATAATTAGTAATAATTTTTAATAATTAAGAATAAATATTAATAATTAATAATAAATACCAATAATTAGGAATAATAACATTATTACATTATTAGTATATTTTATTATTAATATTAAAATAATATAATTTTATATATATATACAATTCTCTTTTCATCTGTGTGTTTGCTGTCTTCACATGTATTATTTGTATGTGGAGATAGAAAACGCACAGATGAAAGGAGAATTGTATATAAATTAGAAAATTATATTATTTTAATATTAATAATAAAATATACTAATAATGTTATTATTTGTAATTATTGATAATTATTCCTAATTATTAGTAATTATTCATTTAATTACTAATAATTAGGAACAATTACCAATAATTATCAATAATTAGGAATAATTAGTAATAATTACCAATAATTAGTAATAATTACCAATAATTAGTAATAATTACCAATAATTAGTAATAATTACCAATAATTAGTAATAATTACCAATAATTAGTAATAATTACCAATAATTAGTAATAATTACCAATAAGTAGTAATAATTATCAATAATTACCAATAATTAGTAATAATTAGTATTAATTACCAATAATTAGTATTAATTACCAATAATTAGTATTAATTACCAATAATTAGTATTAATTACCAATAATTAGTAATAATTACCAATAATTAGTAATAATTACCAATAATTAGTAATAATTACCAATAATTAGTAATAATTACCAATAATTAGTAATAATTACCAATAATTAGTAATAATTAGTAATAATTAGTAATAATTACCAATAATTAGTAATAATTACTAATAATTACCAATAATTAGTAATAATTACTAATAATTACCAATAATTAGTAATAATTACCAATAATTAGTAATAATTAACAATAATTAGTAATAATTACCAATAATTAGTATTAATTACCAATAATTAGTATTAATTACCAATAATTAGTAATAATTACCAATAATTAGTAATAATTACCAATAATTAGTAATAATTAGTAATAATTACCAATAATTAGTAATAATTAGTAATAATTACCAATAATTAGTAATAATTAACAATACTTACCAATAATTACCAATAATTACCAATAATTAGTAATAATTACCAATAATTAGTAATAATTACCAATAATTAGTAATAATTACCAATAATTAGTAATAATTACCAATAATTAGTAATAATTACCAATAATTAGTAATAATTACCAATAATTAGTAATAATTACCAATAATTACCAATAGTTACCAATAATTACCAATAGTTACCAATATTTACCAATATTTACCAATATTTACCAATATTTACCAATATTTACCAATATTTACCAATAATTATAAATAATTACCAATAATTAGAAATAATTACCAATAATTTGGAATAATTACCAATATTTACGAATAATAACATTAGTACATTATTTGTATATTTTATTATTAATATTAAAATAATATAATTTTCTATATTATATACAATTCTCTTTTCATCTGTGTGTTTTCTATCTCCACATGTAATATTCGCATTCTTTTTCAAAATTATCAACCTACTCGCCAATGGAGAGGTGAAAGTGAATGCAAATATTACATGTGGAGACAGAATGTTAAACACACAGATGAAAGGAGAATTGTATATAATATAAAAAATTATGTTATTTTAATATTAATAATAAAATATACTAATAATGTAATAATTTTATTATTATATAATTAATGTTTATGAAAAAATTATATTAGTATTATTAAAATAATAAAAAATCAATATAATATTAAAATTATCAATATTTGTAACATGTTTTGCTTTATTCTCAATATATTCAATCTTTACTTGAGTGTTTTTTCTAACAAATTATTCAAAACCAGTAATGCTTTTATATTTTATAGAGAAATATGGAACAACGAGGTCGTCAACAATCATTATTAGGTGACCACATATGGATAAATCAACGTAGAAATCCAAACGGTTCTGGTTTAAATCCAGTATATGTTGAGGGTGTGAAGACTTTTTTATCATTTGCGGCATCAAATTCAGAATTTGTTTCAGAAGGCAAAATAAAATGCCCTTGCAGAAAATGTGCATTGAGAACGTTTGACACGTTTGACAAAGTGGGAGAACATCTCTTGCGTTTTGGTTTTCAACCAGATTATGTTTTTTGGTATCAACACGGTGAACGCAGTTCCAGAGCAGGTGATACCAACTTGATTCCAGATCCATCCCGGTTTCAAGATTTAGTACATGATGTTGCAGGTTCATCTGTTCAACATACAGAAACTCCAGCTGATATAGCTTCAAATCCTGAGTTGGCACCGTCTGAATTTTATGAGTTGTTGAAATCTGCTGAGGATGCATTATATCCTGGCTGCAAGATGAGAAAATTAGAAGCAGTTGCAAAATTTATGGCTATCAAATCAGATAACGGAATGTCAAACACCTGTTTTGACCAGATATTTTTTTTGCTGAAAACACTGTTACCCGAAGGAAATGTTTTACCTGCAAATTACTATGAGAGTAAGAGGCTGGTTCGAAATTTGGGACTTACTTGTCAGAAGATTCATGCATATTCAAATGACTGCATTTTATATTCTGGGGAAAATGAGTCGTTGGATAGTTGTCCTACATGTGGGCAACTGAGATATAAAGAAGGACAACACGGGAAGTCTGGTTTGATTCCTGTAAAACAGTTGAGATATTTTCCGCTTACATCCAGACTTCAGCATTTATTCATGTCTAAGAATACAACGACAATGATGTCATGGCATAAAGAGAATATTTCAACTGATAAAAGCTTGAATCATCCAGCAGATGGTGATTTATGGAAACATTTTGATAGAGTGCATCAATCCTTTGCTTTAGAAGCTAGAAATGTTCGACTGGGCCTTTCTACTGATGGTTTCTGTCTGTTTGGATCTTATGGTAGTCAATATTCATGTTGGCCTGTTTTTTTAACTCCGTACAATTTACCTCCATGGATGTTGATGAAGGAGCCATATATCTTTTTGACTTTACTAATTCCAGGACATCCGAAGAAAAATATTGATGTTTATTTGAAGCCATTGATTGATGAATTAAATTTATTGTGGAGTACTGGTGTCAGTACATATGATGTTGCAACGAAACAGAATTTCATACTGAGAGCAGCATTGATGTGGACAATAAGTGACTTCCCGGCTTATGGGATGTTATCTGGCTGGAGTACACATGGTCAGAAATCATGTCCTTACTGTATGGGAGAGAACAAAGCATTTATGCTCATTCATGGAAAGAAACCTTGTTATTTTGACTTTCATCGCAGATTTCTTCCAGCTGATCATCCTTTTCGCATAAACAGATCTCATTTCAGAAAAGGAACAGTTGAAAGGGATGGACCTCCAAAAATGCTATCAGGTTCGGAGTTAAAATCAGTTGTATTTTCATTACCCCCCATCACTTTTGGTCCCACAATAAACCAACAGAAAATTTCTGGTTTTGGGAAAGAACACAATTGGATTAAACGTAGCATATTTTGGGATTTGCCATATTGGTCTGATCTGTTGGTCTGACACATGTTAGATGTCATGCATATTGAGAAGAACTGTTTTGATAATTTGTTTCATACAGTTTTGGATACGCCAGGAAAGAGCAAAGACAATGTAAATGCACGTTTAGATCTTGCCCAAATTTGCAGGCGCCCAGAATTGGAACTATTTGAGAATGTCAGAACAGAAAGGTTACTGAAACCAAAAGCAGCTTATACACTGTCTAAAGAAAACTGTTTATTATTTTGTTAGTAGATTGCAGATTTGAGACTTCCAGATGGCTGTGCTTCTAATTTGGGTAGATGTGTAAAGAATGGTCATATTACTAGATTAAAAAGTAATGATTGTCATGTTATAATGGAGAGACTTCTACCCATTGGATTAAGAGGTCTGTTGAATTCTGTGATTTGAGATTCCATAACAGACATGTCTCATTTTTTTCGGAAAATTTGTGCGGCTACGGCAGATTATGATGCTCTAGGCAAACTTGAAAAAGATGTTGTTGTAATTATATGTAAACTGGAAAAAATATTTCCGCCGTCTTTCTTCGACTCAATGGAACATTTGATGTTACATTTGCCATATGAAGCCAAATGTGGAGGTCCGGTACAGTTTCGATGGATGTACCCATTTGAAAGATGCATGCAAAAATTGAAAAGAAAAGTACGTAACAAAGCATCTGTTGAAAGATCTATTGCAGAAGCTTATTTGCAAGAGGAAATATCTTTTTTCTGTTCCCATTATTTTGAATCTGAGTATCCTTCAAAACACAACCAAATGGGATGGAATGAGAGGAATATTGATGAAATCGACAATCAATTATCTATTTTCAACCAGTCAGAGCTTGGTTTTGGTGGAGTTTATGAACACTGGCTTTCAAATGATGAACATCAAAGAGCTCATACGTATGTTCTTCTCAACTGTGAAGAGATGACATCAGTTGTACTGTAAGTGTTTATATCACTTATTCTATCATTTATGTTACAGTAAATAACTTTGGTTTTTATAGGTTGTATGATAATCATATCAAGAAACAAATTCCACAAATTACAGCAGCTGCTCTCGAAGAACGTCGACTGAAAAATTTCTCTCAGTGGTTTCAAAAACTGGTAACATAAATTCTTTATCTTTTAGCAACTCATTCAATGTATAGTTTACTATATTGATAATTATTTCACAAATTTTCAGGTGTCTCGACATGATGATAAAATTGACAAATGGCTGTGTGTATTGAGTAACCCACCTTACAAACTTGTTAAAACTTATAATGCATATGTGGTGAATGGATTTCGATTCCACACACATGCATATGGGGAATCGAAAAAAACAATGAACAGTGGAGTTAGCTTGAGAGGATCTCATCATCGATAAAATGAAGTTGAATTTTATGGCATACTTGATGAAATAATTGAACTCTGTTATCTTGGACAACATTACATAACCATGTTCAAATGTCGGTGGTTGGATACAAAGAGAGGCGTGCGTGTTCATCCGACTCATGGAATCATCGATATTAAATGTAAAAGTGTTCTCGCAGTAAATAAACCATTCTTATTGGCTCAACAGGCATATCAAGTTTATTATGCAAAGTACTGTGCAACATCAAGAGACTTGACTGATTGGTGGAGTATAATAAAAATCAAAATTCGAGACAATCAATTTAGTCAAAGTGAATGTGCTTCCACTGATGTGCAAAGAATTGAAGTTTTTCAAGAGAGTACTCAAAATCAATCTTTTTTACAAAGAGACATGAGTATCGATGACGACACCCCACATTTAAGAGTCGGTGATGACGATGATGTTAATGATGTCACATATGAATTTGAAATGGTAAGAGATGAAGCAACTGTAACTCGAATGGATATCGATGATGTTGAGGAGGAATATGAAGATGACATTGACATATATGAAGATGATGATGAAGATGAACACTGATAGCATTCCATGGTATTTATATACAATCATAATATGTATATATGTATATATAATAGTAATTATCAATTATTTGCTAACATTAACATTTTCTGTTTCAGATGGACAACGCCACATTTCGTGAGTTGGCGGATACTGACCTGACTTTCGATGCGGATGCGTTGCTGACAGATGACCCTCAGCCTGCAGGCGCTCCAGGGAGTACGCGGAGGGGGCGCGGTCTTGCACGATTGATGATTCCTGACCCCGTCCCCGAGCGACGTCCACGTCTTGGGTTTGATCCACGCACACGGAGGTGTGATAACCTGTGGATTTGACTAAGATTTCATTAATCTATTCACATAATAAATGTTTATTATTTTTTCAGTTTTCCGTATATAGCAGTCGGACAGGGCATCACTATTTTGCGCAACTATTTCTCTCAGCCGTGGACCACATGGGAGCAGATTCCCATTGATGTGCAGCAGGCCATTTTCGACCATTGGTTGGTACGTACGTAAATAAATAATTTTTATTTTGAAAATTATTTCATTTCTAACTTGATATTTTGATTTATTTGTAGGGTTTATGGTATCCGATCGAGGATACCATGCGTGACGCCATCCACGAGGCATGGGAGGTGGCCATGCGTGATCGCCTTCGTCAGTTTTTGCACAATTTAAGAAAAGCTGCGATGAAGAAAGCAGGAGTGTCAGATTTTGAGGAGTCATGTAGAGCACACCGACCAGAGTATATTTCATCCCATGTATGGGATGGATTATGTGCGCACTAGTTGAGTGGTGCCTTTCAGAGGAGATCATCGGTGGGGAGGTAGAATCGGGGGAGACAGGAGGTGACTCATCGAGCTGGGAGTCGTTCTTTCAGTACTCATAGACAACATCTGGTACGTACATTATTTATAAATATTTTATATAACTATAAATATTAACAGTTTATTTTTTATTCTTATAGGCTGTCGAGCACCCCGATATTACAGAGTACGACGTATATCGGAGGATGTATAGTGATCCTGCTACTGGGGAGCTCAGAGGTGATCGTCAGCATCACATCGTGGTCAGTATTATTTGTTTTCAAGTTTAAAAATTAACTGCATATAATATATTCACAATTTTAATTTTAAATTGCAACTATAGGAGTCATATGAGGCCGCAGCGTCACAGACCCGACCTGAGAGTCAGGCCGAGTCATCAGATCAGACCACTGCCCGTCAGTTTGATGAGGCGACATGGATGCAGGCCACCCAGTATGCCTTCGAGAAGGGCCGAGTAGTTGGTATCGGCTCTCGACTGACTCCCGGAGATTATTATGGCAGTGCTGCGATGTCGGCATCCAGCTCGAGAGGAGCTCGTGCATCTTCTTCTACTACACAGTATGAGGATCAGTTGCGATCTCAGACTGCACAGATAGAGAGTCTCCGACAGGAGCAGAAGCAGATGCGTCAGCAGCATGAGGAGGAGCGTCGACGCCAGCAGTAGTTGTACGAGGAGCAGACGAGTCGGTGGCAGCAGCAGCATCAAGAGCAGATGGAGTACATGCGCCGACTCACTCATGCTTTAGGGATGGAGTTTCCTCCACCACCATCTGCAGATCCCCCACCTCCCCCCCCTCCTTCAGATTAGAGTTTGTATTTATGTTATAAAATTTGGGAAATCATTTTTTTTTCTATTCTTAGTTTTTGTCTCATTATAAAATATTAATAATATTATATTTTTAAATAAAAATATTAATATGAATAATAATATTATTTATATTTTATAATATTAAAATATATATATATATTAAAATTTTATAATATTATAATTTAATTATATTTTTTGTAATACTTTAATTATTTTAATATTTGAATGTAAAATAATTCTATTATTTTTATATTAATTAAAATAACTTATTAATATTTTTTTTATTTATAAATTATAATTCTAATATTATTATATTAATTAAATCATTTATTAATATTCTATTATTTTTTATTTTTGAATTATAATTCTATTATTATTATATTAATTAAAATAATTTATTATTTTTATTTGTGAATTATAATTCTATTATTATATTAATTAAAATAATTTATTAATAATTTATTTTTTTATTTTTTTATAGTATTTGCGACGGGATACTATGCCCGTCGCAAATACTAGTATTATTATATGCATTAAAATAATTTATTAATAGTTTTTTATTTTTTTTAAAAAATAGTTTTTGCGACGGGTCCCGTCACAAATACTATTTTAAAAGTTTTTTACAAATATACGGAGTACTATTTGCGACGGGGAAAATAACCGTCGCAAAAAAAGGCTTTAGCGACGGGTCCGTCGCAAATAAGTGTTGTTGCGACGCCGTTTTCAGCAACGGGCCATTTGCGACGGGCCCCCGTCGCAAAAAGCCATTTGCGACGGGATCCCGTCGCAAATGACCCCTCGCAAATACCTGTTTTTCTAGTACTGATTACTTATCATTCTTGAGAGCGTTCTTGGAGAAGGGGGTGCTCTAGGGACTTAAGAGAATTCTCTAAATATTGTTGTGCACAACAAAACAAATGTTAGCTCTAACAAAATAATATAACTGAGTTTATATACCACTAGGGTTAGAAAATAATAATTGCACAGGTTTCCTTTATTATTTCTTTTATCCTCGCGGAACCCCATGTCTATAATAATAATAATAATAATATCATTTCTTGGCATGTATAGAGCTAGCGAATTAAATTAATATTATTTATTCAAATAATATTTAATAAATATTATTTCTCAGAGGACCATTAAACTCAATCCTCTATCCCTCAACAATATTTATTAAGCATTAAATAATAAGTATTTATTTATTAAATAAATATCACTCCATTATTCACCAATAAATAAAAAAATATTATATTAAATAAATAAATAAATATTATATAAAATTTTCTGCTCAACAAAAAATCTCTCGAATAACTAGTAACGAAATATACGTGATCAAGTAAACATGACTAATTATTAAACCATGTGTGAGAATAATATTTATTCAACATGTTAAATAATAAATAATATTTCTTATTTAACTGAGGTTTTGAATATACTCAGTGTCTGGCCCTCTAGGCCTCTTTCTCAGTGGTAATAGGTGGAACAATCCAAAGTACAATGTTAGCATTAAGCAACACGACAAGGTACCCATAGAGAAAAAAGTTAATGTCACGACGACATAAAACCTCATACGAACACTTATCATGTAATATAATCCCTTTATTGTGATATCTCTAATCAATCAGGTTTCGTGGCATTGTCATGAACCCATGTGCTCGATGTCCCTTTCTTTGACTTTCCAAAAATAGAACTTGCCTACAGAGCACAATGACTATGGATTTATTTAGGCTATATCATTTCCATAAAAGAGCTTGAGACACCAACTTCTATTAAAGGAGGGATAAATTCTTTCACACATTATTCATTAATGAAATATTACTCATGACACACCCAACGTATCCTACTTCACCACGACCATATGTCATCACAATTTTTATCAATACATCAAAGTACACAACTCATAACATCCATTAATAATAATATTAAAGTCTAAGGACTAATACACATGTCCAAATATCGGAACATCCAATTACATATAAATATAGATTTCTTACTAGCAGGTATTGTTATCATAATCTCATACTCTAGAAATTACCAAGGGAATAGACCATGAGAAGGTGCCTCAAAGCCCTATGAGTCTCCACCCCTGATAGTCTGTATCAGTTTTTTCCTCAAATGATTTAATCCGACTATAGAACATATATTTAAGAATACTATTGTGGTGCTTTTTGGTTCTCATTAAAGTGGGGAACTGATATGACCTTTCAATATGACAGTTACCCTTGTTAGAGTTGGTGTCCTATAACCAACTATTTGTACTTTGATTACATAGATATTTAATGTATTTAAATATTAAACATCTTATTACATATTGTTCATTGTTCTGCATGACTGTGATGTAATAATATCCTAGAGTATTTTTTGCATTGATAAGGTCATGACAATTCCCTACTATGATGAAAACCTTGAAATGCTATAACAATTTTCTTAAATATAGTTTTATGGTTGGATGAAATACTATGATGTGACACATAGCATGCAGACCGTCGGGTGTGAGTACTTGTAAGTAGATGATATTTCCTCTCATGAAGTTCGCACTTGGTAATCTCCAAGACAGGAGATTATGAGAACAAACCTGCCAGTAGGAATTCCGTATGTTTTGGTGTCATCAGATATTTCTATCTTCAAGTGTGTGTAATGATCCTTAGACTTTAATATTATCATTAATACGTGTCACAACTCGCGCACTTTAATTTATTGACGAAAATCGTCACGCAGATAGTTGGCAGGAAGTAGGGTACGTTGGGTGTGTCACGAGTGACATGTTATTAATGGATGAGTCGAGGAAGGATTTGTCCCTTCCATTTATGGAAGTTGATATCTCGGCCCTTTGATTGAAATAGAACTGTCTTGCGAAATTCCATGGACACAGTGTAATGACAAGTTTATTTTAGGTAGTCAAAGAATGACGTATCAAACATAAAAGTTGATGACACTATCACGAATCCTTCTTGATGAGATATTACGACAAAGAGATTATATTACATAGTGAGCGTTCATATGTGGATGTCATTGTTGCGACTTTAAGTTCTTTCTCTTAGGTGCCTTGACCCGTTGCTAGACAATACTCTTGAACTTTAGGCAAGCCCGCCTAATGTCAATGAGAAAGAATCCTAGAGGGTCACACACTAAGTGTTTCTAGTGGTCTTGGTTAAATTCTATTTGAATTTAATTAATAAATATTATTCTCAAGATAGTGGAATAATTTTATTCAAGTTAAAATGATTGCATGAATTAAATAAATATTTATTCACCGTATTGTGGGTAAAACATATTTATTTATTTTATTGAACATTTAATAAATATTTATTTACTAGTTTGTAAATAAAATATTTATTTAAGAGAATAAATTATTTATTTATTTATTCGGGTGTTCAATAAATGGAAGTGGAGTTCGAGCGGACCAAGACCGGTCTGGTAGTAAAATAATCATTTGCAAGATGATAAATAATTATTTAACTAGTTGACAAAAATTAAAATAACACTACTATTATTTTGTGACGCGGAATTTTATTTATAATTCTGTTTTGCACAAGTTAGTGCACCATAAATAATGACGCGGTATTATTATTAATAGAATGAGTTTTCTCTAAGGTTATGAATGTATTTAATTGCCGCTACATATTTAAATATTGTAACTGAATCCCCATGTTAATAAATAGACATGTACGTCTATTGTGCCATGTACCAAACCGCACACCTGGTAAATTGATAATTGTTGAGCTAAACAATTTCTCTCTCAAATCCTCTTCCCACCTCTCTCAAAAACGAGAGATGTTCTTCAAGGCTGAAAAACAAGCGATCAAGAACGATTGACAAAAGACACTTATTTCACCGCACTAGCACCCAGAGAACAAGTGGTGTCAATCAGAGACCACCAGATCATGTGTGGATCACCGCTAGAGGGATTCTAGTTTGGATCCTCACAAGTGTAATGAGATAATTCAGAAGGGTCATTCCGGATGATCAACATCATCAACAAAAAAATTACCAAAGATCCGGGTATTCTTTTCTTTATGAAATTAATTAAATTAATTATAAATATGATGTGCAAGATCATCTCTAATGGTTTTGGGCCTCTTTCTTCTTTATCTAAATCTTTGATTCTATTCCGTAGAGACTAGTGTTCATCGCTGTATTGATCCCAGAATAATCATTGATTGTGGTAAAAAATTAAAGTTGAGTGCCGACCCAACTGCACTTCTGCTACGCCCAAAACCTTCAAGTGGTATCAGAGGGGTTACATCATAGTTTATAATTATTTAAATATTTTTTTGATGATTTACGCATTTAATAATTTAGTTGTTTCAATTCAAGTTAATCATTCTATAAATCTGAATCTCGAGATCTGTTCCTCCTCTTTCGTTTCTTGTTCACCTTATAGAAATGATCTTTTATTTTAATTTTGATTAAAATAAAACAGAGGATCTCATCCGAAGGTGCCAGAGGTTCTTGGTCGTACAACACCAAAACACATGACATGTATTCGGTAGTACACACCATATAGTCAAGGTTCAATACACCGGGTCTGGTCTTTCAAGACAAGCCGTGTCATTAGAGTATGTCTAAGTCTTAATGACTCCGCGTGTTGACAAGGAACAGGTGCACACGGTTTCCAGATTACACACCATGTGGCCCACTGAACATGGCATGTAGTCCCTTCGGGTTAGGGTTGGACCATGTACCCCATACACGGCTTTCCCGACTGGAGACCGTGTAATGCAGATACTACACGACGTGTGACCCACTGGACACACCATGTATTCTGAAGATTTCTGAAGTACACTTACATACCGTATCCCTGGGCGTGTACTTCGGATGGACGGTGAACAATAATACACACTGTGTAGTTAGAACTACATGCCGTGTACTCATCCAAATTACACAGATTTATTAAAATTTATTATTATATTATACAAACCCTTGAGACGTATACCATGGTACGGGCGTAAAGCTAAGGCACAACACGTGATAGGTGTTATATATATATGTGTGTGTGTGTGTTTAATTTAACATCTGTGTAATGTTCATTTCTACTCATTGGGTAGTTATGAACAAAAATTCACCGGGTTGCCTCCAAGGTACAAGTTACGTACAAAGATAATTTTAAATGAATTTAGTTGTTTAAAATTATGATGGATGAGAATCTCAAGGAAATTCATAAAGGAGTTTAAGATAAAAGGATTAACTAATTAAATATGGTAATTAATTGATCGGGCGTGATTTATCTTAAACAATAACGATTAAAGAATTGAATTCTAGTTTTATTTATACATAAATATCGTTGCATGTATGGATGATCATGATCTAAACAAGAACCTTTGTATGTGGATGGTTTCTTTTAATTTATTTATTTAAATTAAATTTGTCATCTTGCGAGCCTTATCCTCATTAATATGTAGGGCCTGTGTGCCCAAGGCTTCTTTTATGTAAAACCCCATTTTACCCCTCACCTGTGTGTGAGTTTAAAAGCATATGTAATGGATGTAACTCCCAAGCTAGTAGAGGTGTTTCAAGATGGAGCTGATATGAAACCAATAATAGGAGATACAAAGGTGGATAGGTGGAAAGCTGTAAACATGAACCTAAAAGGTTCAAGGTGTTTCTCCCCTAGGTCAGAGTTAGTTTATCAACCGCTAGATAAACTAACCATTAGAAAATCTCATGATGATGAAATTTTCTTTATTTTATTTTTGTCAGTTGCATGGTTTATCATTATGGATGTGTTGTCACGATCACATAATTAATGAATTAAACAAGCATATAAGATGAAACTAAAATAAACTAGGACTTATGCATAAATATTATCAAGACATGGTTAATCACTTAAGTAAGTTCCACTTAATATTAATAAGCATGTGATAATGATAATAAGCAATTCACGCATAAGAGATAAAAATCCCTCAAATAAAATATTAAGTCAAACCAAGCCTTCTGTTGCTTGATTAAGGGTAAAACTCAATAAAACTACGTGTTTGACCAACCCTTGTTAGGACACATACTTTTATATAGGAATCCCTTATGAAAGGTTTCAGGTTTAATTAACCATATTACATCAATAGGAGTATCCCTTGCTAGACTTGGTGTAATATTGGAGGTAAGAGTTGAGGAAATCCAAAGTCAGGATTTCAGGATTAGGGAGTCCACTCAACAGATCAAATAGCTTCAAGCCCATAGTTGGAAAAAACCTGCCTACCTAAATACCTTCAAATAACTTGACCAACCCTTGTTAGGGTTATGTGAAGGAGAATATGAATCCTTACCACTCATATGTCATGACAACTAGACATTATGAGTTCAATGGTGAGGGCCATTGGGACTTGATAAAATAGTGGGAGACTTAATAAAATTAATTTATTATTTCTCATAAAATGTAATCAAGAAAGTACTAATGATCTGCTCTTTTAATTGTCAAATAAAAATGACAAGCTCATCAATCACACTATCCCTACGATCAATTCTGGATAAAGACAAAATACTCACCGATAGTAACTTCCAGGAATGGTTTAGATGCCTCCGGGTTATCCTATGCCATGAACGGAAGTCTTACGTGTTGGAGTCAGTATTACCTGATCTGCCTACCAAAGAGGTGAGTGATGAGGATTTCCTAATCTATGAGAAACATATGAACGACGCGATCGATGTTCAATGTTTTATGCTCTCATCAATGTCTAGTGAGCTCATGAAGTCTCATGAAAACATGGATTCTTATAGCATGCTCGAGCACCTCTGTGGTCTTTACAAGGAGAGAGCAAGACAGAAAAGGTTTGAGATCTTCAAGTCACTCTTTCAGAGTAATCTTGGAGAGGGTTCCCCAGATGAGCCTCATGTAGTAAATATCATTGGCTACATTGAGCGCTGGAGGTTCTAGGGTTTAAACTCCCTGAAAAACTGGGCACCGATATCATTCTCGCACCACTCCCTCAGAGCTTCTCCAACTTTGTTGTCAATTTCAACATAAACAACATTGAGAAGTATCTATCTGATCTTCTTATCCTCATTCACCAAGTGGACAAAGATATGAAGTGTGGAAAGTCTTCTGTCCTTATGGTGAATAAGAGTAAAGGGAAGGTGAAAAGCTTTATGCCCAAAGCTTCTTTATGACCTTCCAAGAAAAGAAAGATCAAAGGGGAGGCAAGGGAAAAGGAGGTTGTTTGTTTCGCATGTGGCAAGAAAGACCAATAGAAGAAAAATTGCACCCAGCCTAAGAAGAAAGGGGAAGCTGCATGTGTGTTTTTTATTGAATGCAATCTATCTGTTTCTACAAATTGGGTATTAGATGCAGCTTGTGCTGCTCACATTTGTATCCAAATATAGGATCCAAGTAGTTCAGAAAGATTGACTGAGGGGAGGTAGATCTGCGAGCAGCCAACGGAGCCAGACTTGCTGTTGTAGTTGTTGGGGACTACCACCTCACATTGCCAACTGGGATGATCTTGGTGTTAAAGAGTTGTTATTATGTGCCATCTATTACTAAAAACATTATTTCTATATCCAGATTAGATACATATGTATTTTTTTTCAAGTTCGGAAATGAATGTTGCTTCTTTTACAAAGATATATTTTGTTTTGGTAGGGCACATTTATAAAATGGTCTTTACATGTTGGATTACACAAACCAAGTAATGGAAATTGATAACAAATATACTTTACATGACTCATACCACACCCAACTTTTGGCATCACTGGCTAGGTTATGTAAACAAGAAATGCTTGAAAAAGTTACAACAAGATGGATATTTAGATTCTTTCGAACTAAAACCACTTGGAGTATGTCATGCATGTTTACAAGGAAAAATGACCAAATCCCCATTTAGTGGGAAAGGTGAAAGGGCTAAAGAACTTCTTACATTGGTTCATACTAATGTATGTGGACCATTTCCAGTTTAAGTAAGGGTAGGGTACTCATACTTCATAACTTTTACTGATGATTTTTGTAGATATGGATATATCTACTTAATGAGGTATAAGTAGGATTATTTTGATAAGTTTAAAGAATACAAGAATGAAGTAGAGAACCAGCTTGGTAAGAAGATTAAGAAACTCTACTCAGACCGAGGTGAAGAATATCTTAATCAATACTTCATTGATTACTTACAAGAGTTTGAGATCCTATTGCAAATCACTCCTCCTTACACGCCCTAGTGGAATGGTGTGAGCGAAAGGAGGAACCACACCCTGTTGAACATGGTGAGATAAATGATGAATCATGAGAGTCTTCCATTATCCTTTTAGGGACATGCGTTACAAACAACGGTGAAAATACTAAACCAAGTAACAAATAAATCAATAAATGGTATTCCATACGAGTTTTACAGTGGAAAGAAATCCATGTTATTTAATTTACATGTGTGGGGAAGAAATGCATTTGTTAAGACCTCTTTAGGTAACAAACTTGCACCCCGAGGCACAAAGTGTACCTTTATAGGATACCCCAAGGAAACAAGGGTGTATTACCTATAAAACCCCTCAGAAAAAAAGGTTATAGTGGTTAGACATACCATATTTTTTGAGAGGGATCACATCTTTAAAAGAGATAGTGTGATCGAGATAGACTTCAATGAAAACGAGTCTTAAGGTACACAAGAGTTGGTACAAGAGAAGATTCCACAAAGCCCCATGGAAGAAAGAATTGTTCTAAAGACATAAGAACTGTGTAGGAGTACAAGAGAGGTTATAGAACTAGAATGGTATAGTTTTCTAGTTACTGAGGATGGTAACTCATTATTAGTTAATAATAATGATTCTATAACCTACAAGGAAGTAGTAAGTGGCACATATGTTGCCAAGAGGCAAGAAGACATGAATTCTGAAATGGATTCCATGTACCAAAACCAAGTCTAGATTTTAGTAGATCATCTAGTTGATGTAAATCCAGTTGGTTTCAAATGGGTATTCAAGAAGAAAATGGACATGGAAGGACAAGTCAGTACCTATAAGGCATTATTGGTTGCAAAAGGGTTCAAACAAAATCAAGGCATTGACTATGATGAAACCTTTTCATCAGTTATAATGATGAAATCCATCAGAATTATATTGGCCATTACTGCTTACCGTGACTATGAGATTTAGAAAATGGATGTCAAAATAGCCTTCCTTAATAGGAACCTTCAGGAAGATGTCTACATGACACAACCTGAAGGGTTTATGTCTCCAAAGGATTCCAATAAGGTATGCAAGTTGTAGAAATCCATTTATGGATTAAAGTAAGCATCCTGGTCATGGAATATTCATTTTGATGAATCCATAATGAAATTTGGTTTTATCAAGAATTAATGTGAGCCTTGTGTCTACAAACAGTTTAGTGGGAGTGCATTTGTTTTCCTAATAGTATATATTGATGACATATTACTTATTGTAAACGAGATACCAGTATTACAGTCTGTTAGGGAATAGTTGAATCAATGCTTCTCCATAAAGGAATTGGGAGAGGTGGTATATATTCTTGGGATCAAGATCCATCGTGATAGATCCAAGAGATTTCTGGGCTGAAGTCAAAGTACATACATTGATAAGATACTAAAGATATTCATTATGGAAAAATCCAAGAGGGTATTGTTACCAGCGTCACATGACATTCATCTTTCCAAGAAAATGTGTCCTCAGACACATGAGGAAAGAAAGATAATGGCAAGGACTCCATACGCATCAGGGATTATGTCAGTTATGTATGCTATGATATGTACTAGGCTGGATTTCACCTACACATTGAGTACGATAGACAGATATTAAGCTGACCCAGGTGACCGCCATTGGATGGCAGTCAAGACTATCCTAAAGTATATGAGGCGTACTAAGGATATGTTCTTGGTTTATGGAGGATATGAGGAACTAATCATCAGAGGATATGTAGATTCTAGTTTCCAGACTAATCAAGATGACATGAAGTCACAAATGAGATACATCTTCACTTTGAATGGAGGTGTAGTGAGCTGGAAGAGCTCAAAGCAGAGTGTGGTCACAAATTCTATAGCTAAGTCCGAATATATCGAAGATTCTAAGGAAGATAAAGAACTAGTTTGGATTCTAATCTTCATCCAGGATCTGGATGTGATACCTAGCTATAAATATCCCATCACATTGTACTGTGATAATACTGCATTAGTGGCTCTTGCAAAAGATCCATGGTAACATCAGCGGACAAAGCACATACTTTATAAGTATCATCTCTTGAGGGATTTTTCTCAAAGAGGTGAATTTGCAGTGAGCAGTATTTACACAGAAGAAAACATGGCAGACCCCTTGACTAAAGCCTTGACTCATAAGAAACATGATTATCATGTGAGGTCTAGTGGACTAAAAGTCGTAGGCAGTTGGATCTAGTCCAAGTGAGAGTTTGTTAGAGTTGGTGTCCTAGAACCAACTTTTTTTAATTTTATTACATATATATTTAATGTATTTAAATATTAAACAACTTATTACATATTATTCATTGTTCTGCATGACTGTGATATAATAATGTTCTAGAGTATTTTTTGCATTGATAAGGTCATGGAAGTTCCTCGCTATAATGAGAACCTTGAAATGAAATAAAAATATTCTTAAATATAGTTCTATGGTTGGATAAAATACTATGATGGGACACATAACATGCATAACCTTAGGTACGAGTACTCGTAAGCAGATGAGAATTCCTCTCATGAAGTTATCACTTGGTAATCTCCAAGACAGGAGATTATGAGAACACACCCGCCAGTAGGAATTCCGCATGTTTTTTTGTCATCAGATATTTCTATCTACGAGCATGCGTAATGATCCTTAGACTTTAATATTATCATTAATATGTGTCACGACTCATGCACTTTGATTTACTAATGAAAACTGTCACATAGACAGTTGGCGGGAAGTAGGGTATAGGGTGCGTCATGAGTGGCATGTTATTAATGGATAAGTCGAAAAAGTATTTGTCACTTTCATTTATGGAAGTTTATATCTTGTACCTTTGATTGAAATATAACTGTTGTGTGAAATTCCATGTCCATGGTGTAACGACGAGTTTATTTCAGGTAGTCAAAGAACGACATATCAAGCATAAAAGTTGATGATACTATCATGAAACCTACTTGATGAGATATTGTGACAAAGAGATTATATTACACAATAAGCGTTCGTATGTGGATGTCTTTATTACGACTTTAAGTTATTTCTCTTGGGTGACTTGACCTGTTTCTAAACAGTAATCTTAGACTTTAGGCAATCCCACCTAATTCCAATGATAAAAAATCCTAGAGGGTCACACACTAAGTGTTTCTGGTGGTCTCGGTTAAATTTTATTTGAATTTAATTAATATATATTATTCTCAAGACAGTGGAATAATTTTATTCAAGTTAAAATGATTTTATAAATTAAATAAATATTTATTCACCAGATTGTGGGTAAAACATATTTATTTATTTTATTGAACATTTAATAAATATTTATTTACTAGTTTGTAAATAAAATATTTATTTAAGAGAATAAAAAATTTATTTATTTATTCGGGTGTTCAATAAATGGAAGTGGAGTTTGAGCGGACCAATGCTGGTCTAGTATTAAAATAATTATTTATAAGATGATAAATAATTATTCAACTAGTTGACACAAATTAAAATAATGCTGCTATTATTTTGTGACGCAAAATTTTATTTATAATTCCATTTTGTGCAAGTTGGCGCACCATAAATAATTACGTGGTATTATTATTAATAGAATGAGTTTTTTATAAGGTTATGAATATATTTAATTGATGTTACAAAATTAAATATTGTAACTGAAGTCCCATGTCAATAAATAGACACATATCTCTATTATACCATGTACCAAACTGAACACCCAGTGAATTAATAATTGTTGAGCTAAATAATTTCTATCTAAAATCCTCTTCCCGCCCCTATAAATAATGAGAGATGTTCTTTAAGTCCAAGAACAAGCAATCAACAATGACCGACACAAGAAACTTGCTTCACCACGCTAGCACCCAGAGAATGAGTGGTGTTAATCGAAGGCCACCAAAGCATGTGTGGATCACCGTTAGAGGGATTCTAGTTTGGATTATTGAAAGCACAATGAGATAATTTGTAAGGGTCATTCCGGATGATCAACACCATCAATGAAGTAAATACCAAAGATCAAGGTATTCTTTTCTTTATGAAATTAATTAAATTAATTATAAACATGATGTGTAAGATCCTATCTAAAGGTTTAGGGCCTCTTACTTATTTATCTAAATCTTTGATTCTATTCCATGGAGACTGGAATTCATCATCATATTGATCCCAGAATAATCATTGATCGTGGTAAAAATTAAAGCTGGGTGTCAGTCTAACCGTGCTTCCACTGTTCCCAGAACATTCAACTCTCAGAACATTATCACATACTATACCACACATAATAATAATCATGATGTAATAAATAGTTTATTAATATTCAAAAATATGAATATAGATCATCCTAATGGGCAAAAAAGTTGGTTCTAGTGCACCAACTCCAACAGACTCCCACTTGCACTAGAGCCAACTACTAACAACCTTCAGTCCACTAACACTCACATGACACTCATGCTTCTATTGAGATAATGCTTTAGTCAATATATTTTCCATGTTTTATTCTATATAAAATCTAATTACTAAAAATTTACCCCTCTAAGAAAAATCCCTCAAGAGATGATACTTCTGGAGTATGTACTTTGTTCGTCAGTGTAACCTTGGATCTTTTGAAAGATCCATCACTGTAGTATTATCACAATATAATGTGACAGGGTCTTTACTTCTAGGTACCACATTAATCTTATAGATAAAGTTTCATATATAAATGGATTCTTTGGCTATATCAAAAGCCACTATATACTCAGAATCTTCTATAGAATCATCAACAACTGGTTGCTTTGAACTCTTCCAGCTCACAACTCTTCTGTTGAGGCTAAAAACATATCATGACTGTAACTTTAGATCATTATGATATGTTTGAAAACTAGCATCAGTATAACCCTTGAATACTAGCTTCTCATATCCTCCATACACGAGGAAAATATCTTTAGTTCTTCTCAAATACTTAAGAATAACCTTAACATCAGACTAATGTTGTTCACATGGATCATCTTGATATCTCCCTACCATGATCAATTCATAGTAAACATCAAGTCTAGTACATAACATGACATACATGATTGATATTATCATCAAATCATATGGGATATTACTCATTCTCTCTTTCTCCTATTATGTTTGAGGAAACATTTTATTGGAAAGATGTATACCATGTGACACTATAACTAATCCCCTTTTAGATTCTTCCATACTAAATATATTTAGTATCTAGTTAATGTATGTACCTTGAATTTTCCAAGAAACCTATTGGATCTATCACAAATGATCTTAATCCCTAGAATGTAGGTTGCTTTACCTATGTCATTAATGGAAAAACACTTGTTTAACTAATCCTTAACATAATGTAAGACTGGTATGTTATTTCTAATAAGTAATATGTCATAAACATATAATACTAGGATAATGACCAAATTCCTAATAAAATGTTTGTAAACACACGACTCATATTCATTATTAATGAAACCAAAATCCTTTATAGCTTCATCGAATCAAATGTTCCATGACCTGAATGTTTGTTTCAATCCATTAATGGATCTTTACAACTTGTATATCTTTTTTTCATCACTTGGAGTCACAAAAACTTCTAGATATTTCATATATACATCTTTTTAAATGTTCCCATTAAGTAAATATATTTTAACATCCCTATTCCAAATTTCATAGTCATGGTAAACATATATAGCAAGTAGAATTTTGATGGTTTTGAACATGTAAATTGGTGAAAAGGTTTCATTTTAGTCAATGATTTGATGCTGTTTAAACCCTTTATCCATAAACCTTGCTTTATAGGTACTTACTTTACCTTCCATGTATAATTTTCTCATCAATACCCATTTTCACCCAACAATATTTACATCAAATGGCAGATCGTTCGGAACCCAAACTTGGTTTTAATACATGGAATCCATTTTAGAATTCATGGAATCTTTCCATATTACAACTTCTAATCTCTATATTGCCTCTTTATATGAGATAAGTTCATTATTTTCAACCAATAAATGAGTCACCATTTATGGTGACTTGAAAACCATATCTCTCTGGTTCTCTTACCTCTCTGGCGCTCCTACACTATACTTGTGTTTTAGGAAAACTTCTTCCACAAGGATCTACAGAATCTATTCATACACCAACTCTTGTGTATTTTGAGAATTAAACTCATTGAAGTAAATCTTGATCTCACTCTCCTTCTTGAATATGTTCTTCCTTTCAAGAAATATGACTTGTATGGTGACAATTACTTTCTTCTATGAGGGGTTGTATAGGTATTATCCTTTTGTTTCCTTATGACACCCTATAAAGATTCACTTTGTTCCTAGAGGTGTTGGTTTGTTTTTTGATAAGGCTTTAACAAACTTCTTGCAACCCCATACATGTGTATGTGACAATTTCTTTTTCTTCCAATCCACATCCCAAAGGGAATTATATTTTCTGATTAAGTCAGTACTCAGTTTGGCATGTATGCCACAATTTGTAATGCATATCCCCAAAAGGATAATCAAAGATCTGAATGACTCATCATCGAACTTACCATGTATATCAAGGTACAATTCCTACTTCCAATATCACCATTCCACTATGGTGTGTAAGATAGAGTGGGTTGATAAAGAATCCAAAACTCCCATAAAAAGCTGATAAACTCTTGATTAAGATATTCACCAGCTCAATCTGATCGAAGATTCTTTATCTTCATTCCAATTTGATTATCTACATCATTATTTAATTCTTTTAATTTCTCAATGGACTCAGAATTATTCCTCATCAAGCTGACATAACCATATCGACTTAAGTCATCATTAAAATTTATGAAGTAAAAACACCAACTTATTAGTTCTACTGGAAATGGTCTACACACATCAGTGTGTAAAAATACTAAAAGATATGTGTCCCTTTCAACATTTACACCGAATTATGGTTTGTTAATTTTTTCTTGCAAACAATCATGACATCTTTCAAGTGATTTTAACTCAAAAGAGTCTAAATAACCATCTTGATAAATCTTTTTAAAATGCTTCTTATTTACATGACCAAGATGGTGATGCCACAACTTGTTGTTATATGAGTCACATGAACATGATTCATTATCAATTACTAATATTTTTTTTTCATAATTTAATACATAAATACCATTATTTAAATGTAATATACCATAACATATGTTGTATTTATAAAAGAAACAACTTTTATATCCAAACTTGAAAAAACCACACACATATATATATATATATATCTTGGAAGGATACATAAATTATGTTTTTTGTAATAGTAAATACATAATAAAAATCTCTTAAAACCAATATCATTACTGTTGGCAATGAAAGGTGGTATTCTCCAATGGTTAGAGCAGCCAACCTCACACCATTGTCAACCTTCAAATCCACCTCTCCTATAACAATATTTCAAAATCTACTTGTTTCCACATTTAGATACATATATGAGAACTATAAGCTATATTTAATACCAAATGTGTATATATTGAAATATTACACTCGATAATGAATGAAAATTTAGCTTCTCATTTATTTTGGGTGCAGTTCCTCTCCCAGTGGCCTTGCTTTTCACATGAAAAACATACCACTTTCTTTTCTTTTACATGCCTCTAGATCTTCCTCTTATTGGAAGGATGGTGCTTGGTATTTTTATACTTTTTATGATTCTTGGACCCCTTTTTCCTTCTTCTTCCTTTTATTATTCACCATAAGGATCGTGGGTTTGTCACACCCCATGCCCCTATCAACTTGGAGAATCAAAGTAAGAAGTTCTGAAAGACTCTTCTCAGTATTTATCATGTTATAATTAATAATAAAAATGGATGACTTTTATAGGGAGGAAATTATGAGTTCTATGTGAAACTCATCTAGGAATTTAATCCCCAAGATGTCTAAGAGTTCAATGTATCTAATAATATTAACTACATGATGCCCAGTTGGTGCCGACTCTCCAAGTTTTCAAGTAAAAAAGAATTAGAGATCTCATATCTCTCTTATCCTATAACAACCCAGGTACTTACAAAATATTTTTTTTCATTATATAATTAAATAGTCAAATTCTTTATAAATGTATAATTAAATAAGTGGTATTTATAGAAATTAAGGGATTTATACTGATGGAATAGGAACTTGACCTTAGGAATAGTAACATGACCATTAGGATTAGTAATTTGGCCAATAAAATTGTAAACTCACATAATAAAGTATAAATAAAATTTATCCATCCTATAAGTGAAAATATGATATATTTATATCATCGAACAAACAAATATGTTTTTAAAAAAATTATTAATTAAGTGTTGGAATTTTTGCGAGTCATAAATATTTAATTACAATTTTATAATTAATATAATGATTTAAAAGAGAATATATTTTCATAAAATATATTCATAAATTATTATTTTTTTTTCTTGTTATTATAAGATAATTTTATGAGACTTTAAATAATTTTTTCAAAGTGTTATAAAATCATTTATAGTTTTAAAACTCATATTTTTCGAATAAATTATGATTTTAATAAAAAATTAAATTTATCATATTTAGAAAATTATTTTCAAAAAATGGAGTTCATTTTTGAATTATACACATAAAAAATGATTGGTGTGAATTTTTGGGATTTTTTCTGAAATACTTGAATTTTTAGCGAATAGTGAAATACAGTAATTTACAATATAAGCTAAATACACAATTTATTGAGTCATAGATGATGTAAGGATGATGTAAGCCCAAAATCTCAAACTCTCATTCAATATTTTAATATATTTTATGATAATTATTAAACTATTTGTATTCTTGAGCCAAATTAACAAACTAATGAATATAATAACGAGAAAACACCCCTCTCCTCCACTATAAATACCACCCCCACCACCTCTTCTCCTCACAACTCAAAGCCTTATATCTTGTTCAATTTCTGCCCAAATACCTTACCAAGCCTATTATCCACATCCGATACCTTATGGTATCACCAAAAGTCCAAAACTGAGGGACTTAAGAATGTTCTCAAGGAGGAGAATTCAAGAGGTAAAAAACCTCTTTCATTTTCTTTTACTTTCTTTTCAATTATTTTTCTTTGATTATACTCTCTTCACCCACCCTTACCCAAGAGGCATGAAAAATAAAGTATCTTATATATAATTTAATTTTATAATTTTTATGGAAAAATTAATCATCATACTTCTTCTCCTCTCCCTTTTATTCTAAAAAATAAAAACATCGTTCGTGATGTGTCGATTTATCAACATCATGGATGATGTGTTTTCAATTTCCATTAATGATTTCATGGAAGGTCATAAAACCATTTTAATGGTTGTAATAGATTTTAAATTTCATTATATATCCTCTTTTATGTTTTTTAATTAATATATATTCATAATATTAAATTATATAACAAAACTAGTTCATGATTATCGAAGAATTGCCAAAATGATCTAAATGAATATCATTAATGTTTTACCTAATGATTCATCATCATATCTAAAAAATAAATGATTTATAGTATAATTTAATATTATGGAAACATATTAATACCATTTCATTCCACTTATGGAGTTTTTCTTCTATTCGACAAGAAAATCCATTACGAACCGACCATGGAAACCATGTAAAGAACGCACCCGAAACAATGAAAATAACAAAATATTATTAATAAATGGGTGGAATTATGTTATAAAATAATCATATAAGGTGATATAAAAATGAATATGTTTATGTAAAATATTAATAACACTCTTTAAACCATTATATAGGAGGTTTAAACACACTTTAAGTAAGACGAACTCGAGGTAAGGGAATTATTAACCCAATTTCCATTCTTTGGGTTAACCATATACTTTATTGATTATGTGGCACTAAGATTATTCGTGAAACTAATTTTTATTATATTATGTTTTATTATGTTAATTTATAGTGTATACACATATTCCATTATTTTTATCAATTCTCACTTAAAATATGTGATATTTGTAAGGGACTTTTCTTTAAAAATACTCTTTTAATTTGTTTTTTAAGGGAACGATTTATATGATGCAAGTATTCCTATTTTATTATTAATTTATAGTTCTTGAGAATTGTTTATGATTAAGGGTGTGACCTATATCTCTCTCTAATTCATTGGGTATGTTTAATTTGGAGATCGACCATTTGGTTACTTTAAGTGTAACTACGATGGTTGTACTATAAGGTAGTCATGAGGGTCACATTGTAAGGTAGCCGCAAGGGTTACAAATAATAAGGTAACCACTATGGTTACAATATTAAGTAATAAATTACCCAAGTAAACTATATGGTTTATTTTTTTTTCTATGTTTTATGAAAATCTCATGTTTTTCACAAGTATGTATACAATACTTTATGGGTGAGAAGTATGTCTTTGTGGAAATAATTTCACATACTTATAAGTATTTATAGAATAATGATTTCTTTCCTTATTTTTATAAACCTTACTGAGATTTTGTGCTCATTAAAAGTTTTAAACTATTTTTTCATAGGGTTTTAGGATGGGTCATAGAAAAGAAGAATCCAAGATGAATGTTGTGAATATTATTCATGAAAAAAATCCATGTTAATTTTTTTTGTATTATGAAAGAAATAGATACTATTTTAGTAGTACCCACTTTGTATGATTATGGGTTGATATTTATGAATTATTTCCTAAAATTCTAAAACTTTAAACCAAAAATATATTTTGAAATGTAATAAGTATATTCTAGTAGAATTAACTAAATTATGTAATGTTTAAGGTCGGGTCCTTATAGTTGGTATCTGAGCACATTTTAGATAACTTTGGGGGTAAGGATGATTTTAATAGAATACCATAAATGATTATAACCTTATTTTTATATTGAAATGATATAACATTTTAAGATTACCATGTTGCTTCATCTAAGATATGTATGTTCATAATGGTTTTCTGCATAATAAACAAGGAAGCTAAATTTAGAAGGAACCGAGTGGCTGATATATTTCTGAATCCACAACCCGGAATGGTAGGGATTGGAATTGAGAAATTTGTGATAGTAATGGATCATATGACTTAGTCAATAAATGTTATTAGAATCAATGCAAGAGAACAACCAGAACTACCATAAAGGAACACGATGATAGTGTAACATTTTATGAGGCAATACCCTCCTGCTTTCAGTAGATCTTTTGACCCAATAGTAGATGAAGGGTGGATTAAATCCCTTGAAAAGATATTCAATATCATGGGGTTTTTATATAATTAAAAGGTTATTCTTGAAATTTATCATTTTGGAGGTGAAGCTGACCAGTGGTGGTCAATGGTTAAGAATAACAGGGATAACAATGAGATTGATGCCTTGGAATTGATGGATATAAGAATTTTTTCATTGAAAAATATTTTCCTAAGGTAGTATGACTTAGGATGGAAAAAAAATTACTAAAATTGAAACAAAATTAGGAGGATTCAGTGGCTGTTTATGAAGAAAAATTCACCATATTGGCAAGGTATGCTCCAAATATTATTCGGGATCTTGATAGAAAAATCAATCATTTTTAATCAGGATTGAATCCAAGATATCGAAGGGCATTAGATTCCCATGAATTTAAAATATGTGAGAAACTTTCCCAATGTGTTGAGATGTTATAGATTGAGTTTTTTTGATTATCATGTGTATTTTGACGACAAACAGAAGAAGAGGCCCATATGGAAAATGATGGGTAAGAATCAATTAAAGAAATATAAAGGTAAGGAAGTCCAGTTTCTAGTTTGTGAAAAGTGTGGTAAAAACCACCTTGGGGAATGAATTAACAAAAATGGGAAGTGTTTTCGATGTGGTAAGTTTGGAAATGTGGCCCAAGATTGTAATGAAAATGAACTTAAGATCAATTCTAATAAGCAATCTATAAAGTGTTTTAAATGTGGTGAGATGGGTCATTATGAAAATAACTAAACAAAGAAAGATCCGAATGATGGAAAATAGTTAGATTATAAGAATAAATATGTAGTGTGATCCTTTTAAAATACATCAATAGATTTTGGTCCATCTAATGAAGTGGTATTAGGTACTTTCTTTGTTTACATATATTTTTCTAATGTCTTGTTTGATACGAGGTCTACACATTCCTTTATTTTTGAGAGATTTTCTGGTAAATTGGAAATTTCACCTCAAGAAATGAGACTGAAACTTATGGTTAAAACAAAAAAGGGAAATATTAATTCAAAAAGGCATCATAATAATATTACCATTGTTATCTATGGAAATACATTACCTTAAAACCTTGTTGTTTTACCCTTAGTAGAGTTTGATGTCATTATGGGTATATATTAGCTTTCTGTTTATCATGCTAAGATTGACTGTAGATCTAAATAATTTGTTTTTCAGAAAGTGTTTTAGTTTTTATACAATAATCAACCCATAAAATTGATAACATACCAGGAAGCTGAGAAACTATTAAAAGATGGAAATGAAAGTTATCTTGCTCATATTGTTGAAAAAGAAGGTAACTGTTCATATTAATGATGTTCTAGTGGTAAATGAATACATGATTTTTTTCCTAATGATTTACCCAATGTTATACATGACCGAGATGTTGAATTTACCATTGAATTAATTCATGATGCTAAGCTAATTTCAATAACCCCTTATCAAATAGCTCAAGTGGAACTTCTTGAATTGAAAAATCAGTTGCAGGAGTTACTTGATAAAGGATTCATTCATCATAGCACATCACTATGTGGTGCTCCTATTTTGTTTGTTAAAATTAAAGATGGATCCATGAGTATTTTCATTGATTATAGAGATTTTAATAACACCACTATTAAGAATAAGTATCTATTACCTCATATTGATGACTTGTTTTATCAGATCTAGGGAGATCAGTATTTTTCCAAGATTGAATTGAGATCTAGGTACCATCAGCTGAAGGTGAAGGAGGATGAAATCCCAAAAATAACCTTTCATACTATATATGGGCATTATGAGTTTGTTGTTATGACCTTTGGTTTGAAAAATTCCCCTGTTGTATTCATGGATCTTATGAATAGAATATTCTGTGAATATTTGGATAAGTTTGTTGCTATTTTGGTCTTTTCAAAAAGTTATGAATATCATGAAAAACATTTAAGGATTGTATTGCAAACTCTCAAAGAAAATAAGTTATATGGAAAATTTATCAAATATGTTTTTTGGTAGTAACAATTTTTTTTTCTTGGTCTTATTGTAAATAAGGATGAAATTACAGTTGATCCCACCAAAAAAAAAGTGTTTGATGAATGAGCAAGACCTACAAATGTTACATAGATTCATAGTTTTCTTGGATTAGCAGGTTATTACTGATGGTTTGTTAAAAACTTTACTTGGTTACCTATCCCACTAAATAAGTTAACATGAAAAGGGGTTAAATTTATTTGGAAAAAAGAATATGATGTTTGTTTTTAAGAACTGAAAAATAGATTGGCGAATGATAAAATTTTGGCCCTCCCTCCCAGAAATGGTGAGTTTTTCATCTATAGTGATACTTAATTGAAGGGACTTGGTTGTGTTCTAATACATAATGGTTATATAATTACTTATGATTCAAGAAAACTGAGATATCATGAGTTAAATTATCCCAAACATGATTTGGAATTAGTAGTTGTGGTTTTTGCTCTGAAAATTTAGAGGCATCATTTATATGGAGCCAAATGTGAAATATATACTGACCATAAAAGTCTGAAGTATATATTCACTCAAAATGAATTAAAAATGAGGTAGAGAATATGTCTTGAACTGATTATAATTGCATAATCAATTACCATCCTAGAAAAGAAAACAAAGTATAAGATGCCTTGAGTCAAAAAAATCATACACCATTAACCATGTTATGTTTAGAATAAGACCCCTTGATTAATGATTTGATGAATTTTGGCTTGAAAGTTATTGGTGCAGGAAATTCCTTTATTTTGTTTCAGGTGTTAGTGATGTCATCTCTATCAGACAGAATTAAGTAAGCGCATAATGAAGACTATGAGTTGTAGAAAAAGGTATAATTGGTTAAAAATGGAAATTTTCCAAAATTTAACATTAATAAAGAGTATGTTTTAAGATTTGAAATAGATTATGTATGCCTTATGATACCCATATAAAGAAAGAGTTGTTAAATAAAGTTCACAGTTCTCCATTTTCAGTTCATCATGACAGCACCAAGATGTACATAGACCTTCAGAAGTATTACTGGAGGGATGAAATGAAAAGTGATATTATTGATTTTACCATGAAATGTTTGAAATGTAAACTGGTTAAAGTAGAGAGACAACTACCAAAGGGGATGCTCTATCCTTTTCTAGTGCCAGAGTGGAAATAGTAAAATATATCCATAGACTTTGTGGTGGGACTACCAAAGACTTATCAAGGAAACAATGTGATTTGGGTTATTGTTGACCAACATAATAAATCTAAACATTTCCTTTATATTCAAGATACCATGTCTTTAGATAATCTTTCTTGACTGTACCTTAAAGAGATTATTAGGTTACATGGAGTTCTTCTATACATTGTATATGATCATGATCACATGTTCACTTCTAACTTTTGTAAAGGCCTTCAGAAGTCATTGGGCACAAAATTAAATTTCAGTACAACCTTTCATCCTTAATCAGATAGACAGTCAGAACAAACAATTCAGACATTGGAGGATATTCTTCGAGCTTGTTCAATGGATTACCAGGGAATTTGGTACCAACATCCTTCTTTAGTTGAGTTTTCTTATAATAACACTTTTTATTCCAGTATATAGATGACACCTTTTGAGGCATTATATGAAAAGTGGTTTCAAACTATAGAATTTTTGGATGAAGTTAGGGAAAGGAAGTTTATGGGACTAGAATTAGTATAAGAGGTGACAAATAAAGTGAATATGATCCAACAACACATGAGAACAGCTTAAAGTAGAGAAAAAAGTTATGCAGATAACAGAAGGAATGTCTTTTCTTTTGAGGTAGGTGATCATGTTTTACTTAAAAAATCACTCCTTGGAAAAGTGTTATGAGTTTTGGTAAGAAAGGAAAGATAAGTACACGGTTCATTGGAACTTTTGAAATCCTGAAGAAAGTTGGACCAGTTGCCTACCAAGTAGTTTTTCCTCCGATTTTATCTCAGGTGTACAATGTTTTTCATGTTTTGATGTTGAGAAAGTATATGCCAGATTCATCTCATGTTTTGAGCCCAGAAGTAGTTCAGTTGGAAGAGAACATCTCTTATGAAGATAAACCTATTTAGATTCTTGATCATAGAGAGAAATTATTGCAGAATAAGGTAATTCACTAGGTTAAGGTTTTGTGGAGAAACCACATGGTTGAAGAAGCAACATGGGAATATGAAAATGAAATGAGGGAAAAGTACCCTCACTTGTTTAATAAGTAAATAAAAATTGAAAGGACACAATTTAACGAAGGTGGGGAGAATGTAATAACCCAGGTACTTATAAAATAATTTCTTTTCATTATAGAATTAAATAGTCAAATTATTTATAAATATACAATGAAATAAGTGGTATTTATAGAAATTAAGGAATATATACTGATGGAATAGTAACTTGACCTTAAGAATAATAACATGACCATCATGAATAGTAATATGACCAATAGAATAGTAACCTCACCTAATAAATTATAAATAAAATTTATCCATCCTATAAGTTAAAATATGATATATTTATATCATTAAACAAGTAAATAATTTTTTTGAAAATTATAAATTAAGTGTTGGAATTTTTGTGAGTCATAAATATTTAATTACAATTTTTTAATTAATATAATTATTTAAAAGAAAATATATTTTCATAAAATATTTTCATAAATTATTATTATTTTTTCTTATAATTATAATATAATTTTATAATACTTTAAATAATTTCTCAAAGTGTTATAAAATCAGTTGTAGTTTTAAAACTGGTATTTTTTGAATAAATTATAATTTTAATAAAAAATTAATTTTCCCATATTTAGAAAATTATTTTAAAAAAATGGAGTTATTTTTTTAATTTTACATGTTGAAAATTTTTTGGGGTTAATTTTTTAATTTTTTCTGGAATACTTGAATTTTTGGTGAATAGTAAAATACGGTAATTTACGATATAAGTTAAATACATGATTTATTGAGTCATAGATGATGTAAGGATGATATAAGCCCAAAATCTAGAAATATCCTTCAATATTTTAATATATTTGATTATAATTCTCAAACTATTCATAGTCTTGAGCTAAATTAATAAACCAATGAATATAATAATGAGAAAATACCCCTCTCCTCCACTATAAACACCACCCCTCACCTCCTCTTCTCATCACAACTCAAAACCTTGTATCTTGTTAAATTTCTTCCCAAATCCATTCCCAAGCCTATTCCCCATGTACAAGACATACTGGTCTCACCAAAAGGCTAAAACCAAGGGCCTTAAGGAGGTTCTCAAGAAGGAGAATTCAAGAGGTAAAAACCCTCTTTCATTTTCTTTTACTTTCTTTTCAATTATTTTTATTTTCTTATACTCTCTTAAACTACCCTTAAACAAGAGGCATGAAAAATAAATAATCTTATATATACTTTAATTTTATCATGTTTATGGAAAAATTCATCCTCATACTTCTTCTCCTCTCCCTTTTATTCTAAAAAATAAAAACATCATCCATGATGTCTTGATTTACCGACATTGTGGATGATGTGTTTTCAATTTCCATTACCACCTTCATGCCTGGTTATAAAACCATTTAAATTGTTTTAAAATATTTTAAAGTGTATTATATAACCTCTTTTATGTTCTAGAATTAACATTTATACATAATATTAAATTATATAACAAAACTAGTTCGTGATTATCAAAGAACTGCCAAAATGATCTAAAGGAATATAATTAATGTTTTATCTAATGATTCATCATCATATTTGAAAAATAAATGATTTATGGTATCATTTAATATTATAGAAACATATTAATACCATTTCATTCCACTTATGTATTTTCATCCATTCGACAAGAAAATCCATTACGAACCAACCATGGAACCCATGTAAAGAACGCACCCGAAACAATGAAAATAAAAAAAATATTATTAATAAATGGGTGGAATGATTTTATAAAATGATCATATAAGGTGTTATAAAAATTAATATTCTTTTTTTAAAATATTAATAACACTATTTTAACCATTATACATGAGGTTTAAACACATTTTAAGTAAGATGAACTCAAGGTAAGAGAATTCTTAACCCAATTTCCATTCTTTGGGTTAACCTTCTACTTTATTGATTATGTGGTACTAACATTATTTGTGAAATTAATTTTGATTATATTATATTTTATTATTTAGATTTATATTTTATACACATATTCCATTCTTTTTATCAATTCTCACTTCAAATATATGATATTTATAAGGTACTTTTCTTTAAAAATCCTCTTTTAATTTCTTTTTTAAGGGAACGATTTATATGATGTAAGTATTATTGTTTTATAATTAAGTTATGACTATTGGGAATTGTTTATGATGAAGTTTGAGACCTATATCTCCCTTCAATTCATTTGTTATGTTTAATTTTGAGATCATCCATTTGGTTACTCTAAGTGTAACTGCAATGGTTGCACCATAAGGTAGCTGTGAAGGTTATATTGTAAGGTAGCCATGAGAGTTACAAATAATAAGGTAGCCATGAGGTTTATAATATTAATTAAGTAATTCCCCAAGTAGACTATATGTTTTATTTATGTTTTTCTATGTTTTATGTAAATCTCATGTTTTTCACAAGTATTTATATGATACTTTATAGTTGAGAAGTATGTCTTTGTGGAAATAATTTCATATACTTATAAGTATTTATGGACTAACTATTTCTTTCATTATTTTTATATCCCTTACTGATATTTTTTTCTCATCCAAAGATTTAAACTATTTTTTCATAGGTTTTAAGGATGGGTAATAGAAAAGAAGAAGCCAAGATTAATGTTGTGAAGATTATTCATGAAAAGATTTCATGTTAATTTTTTTTGTATTATGAAAGAAATGGATAATATTTTAGTAGTAACCACTTTTTATACTTGTGGGTTGATATTTATGAATTATGTCCTAAAATTATATAACTCTAAACTAAAAATATATTTGGGAATGTTATAAGTGTATTCTAGTTTAATTAACCAAATTATATAATGTTTAAGGTCGGGTCCTTATATGTCATATCTTCTCTTGATATATATCCCGAAGGTGAGACATCATGTTATACACATCCATGTACTCATGTTGCTTTAAAATATCATTATTCATGGATGATAACATAAAAAATTGAACATATATGGAACTATTCAAATGTTTCTCATAGGGATACAACTCTTCCTAACTTGCCTCTTTACCAGGCGCTTCAGGAATATGTTCTTCCAGCACATACAATATCCATTTATGCCTTAGAATAATGCTTAAGCACCTTTTCCACTCTTGGAAATTAGTTCCCATGAGAAGGTTATACTTCTTTAGCATGGATCACAATGATATGTTTGAAGTCATATTTATTTCAATTTCTACAAATAATAAGAGCACAATTTTATTACTTTATCTGATAAAAGTAGATAATAAATATTATATTATATTTATTAATCACCCATTATTTTATCTAAACCCAATAACCCTCATCATTGAGTTTAGAATATCTTTTTACTTAGACATTATAGTGGAAAAAACCCATTTCCCCTTCTCATAACCCATACTTTAGCTTGACAAGTTATTTAAAGGGTTTTAGGTAGGCATTAAAATACCGATTGCATTAACTCACCATTCCTTGATCTATTGAGTAGACTTCCCCATTAAATCCTTAAATTTGATTTCCTCAAACTTTTCCTCTTAGTTACACCAAATAATTTTGTATTCAACCCTTGATGTAAACTAAGTTAAGTCAACCAAAAACTTGGACTTTGGAGAGTCAATAACTTTAAAATATGGCTAGACTTTAACTTAATTAGTGGAAGGATATACCAACTTAATATATATAATTGAGGGATTTTTATCTTTATTAATAAGTTAACCATTTTATCTTTATAACATGGTTGTTAATATTAAGTGGATTTACTTAAGTGATTAACCATGTCTTAGGTAAAATTAAAGCATAATAAAATTTAATTTAGTTCTATCCTGCATGCTTGTTAATTTATTAATTTATGTGATCGTGAAAAAACATCCATAATGAAATAACTATTTAAATTGATAGAAATAAAATTATAAAGTGTCATGATCATGAGTTTTTGAAAATGGTTGGTTTATCTAGAAAATGATAAACTAACTATTGACCCAAGGGAAAACACTTTGAACTATGCTATGGTTTGTGTTGCAATTTTCCACCTGTCTACCTATGTATCTCTCTTGGATTGGTTTTTCCTCGGCTTCATTCTTATACCGCCTCCACTAGATTGGGAGATCTATCTATTAAATATGATTTCACTCAATTTAAGGTGAGGGTAACCAAATTATTAGTTAATGGGTTTACATAAAAGAAACCATGGGCTCGCAGGTCCCAATATAATGAGAGTAGGGATGATGCAAAAGCCATCAATTTAATTTAATAATAAATTAAATGGAAACCAATCACACACAAAGGTTTTCTATATGCCCATGATTATCCACATACATGAAAAAAATTACAAATTTAATAAATGACACATGGAACACATGTTGATAAGGTTTAGATATATAATAAATTAATTTTTAATTCAACTTAATTTGGTAATATACACAGTTTATACAATCCAACTACATGTTGTGTATATTTCTCACTTTTTATCTGCGACACATGCCTAGGGACTCAACATGTAATCTTTCCATAAAAAATAATGGATCACATGATGTGTACATGGGATACATGGTGTGTGATCTCTGAGTTACACAGTCATCGGTCATGTAGGCTATTTAAGAGAATACACAACCTTTCTTTGAATAATGGGCTACACATCATGTGGGGATGTTACACGCCATGTAGTTCAACTGAACATGCTCCATCCCAGCCTGGCCAATACATGATGTATTTAAATACACATAATGTGTAATAAATTCACACAACTTGAATTAATTATGAATTAATTCTTGGTGAATTGAACATGGGTACACGGTGTGTACCAATGGGATACACAACATGTAATCTTGTAATAACCAGCCAGAATCCTTGGAACCTACAGATGAGTTCATCAAATGTTATTCTTTAATAAATTAATCAATTTGATTATATTTGTGAGAATTAAGAAAAAGAAGAGTATATCTCATGATTCAGATCAAATAATGATTAAACTAGAATTTAAAACTAACGATAAATTCATAAATCAATCAATGATTATTAAATAATTATAAATAATTATGAAACCCATTTGACACCACTTGAAGGTTTTGGGTGAAATAGAAGTGATATATGGGGAGTGAAAAACTCAATTTTTTTTTTCATAATTTATGATTAATTCAAGATGTAAATCAATGATAAATGCCAAGGCCAATGAAATTGAATCAAAGATTAATTAATGATTGAACACTAGAACCAAAATGTAGGATCATCACATAATATTTATAATTAATTTAAACAATTAAATAATTACCTTGTGATGAATTATTTTCTCATTTATGGACATGAAAACTTCTCTACATCATACCATCATTGCGTTGTAGGAATCAAGTGTAGATTCCCTCCAACGGTGATCCACTAATGCTCCAAAAACCTCTAAACATTGCCATATGAATCTTTGAATACTAGCATTATCATAAACCGAATCTAGTCTCCACCAATACCGGCACCAAAACCAGCCCGTGGAAAGGCACAAAGGAAATTCCCTATCCCAATGGGCTAGAACAAGTGCTTGAGTATCATTTATCTTGGTTTGGGAACGATTTACCTGAATATGTATGCATAAAACATCAAAAACATTTGATAAACTGAATCTGAAAAATTCATATCAGACAAGGTTTATACAAAAATCCAGAACTGAATACATAAGTTTAAATGAACTATAAAAGGTCCAAAGACACAAAGAAACAAAATCAAAACATACCCAAGGAATCCACATGACATGGGGTCATCACCCACAAGCCGTCTCCACAACTCCGCACCAAGGATGAGAACTAACACCCCGAACTGCCATCACCCATAGCCTTCCCTTTAACCGAGTCAAGAATAATAAAGTATACTTACACCCAAGGTATGTAAGTAGGGTGTGATCCTAAGAACAATAGGATGCCACCCAATGATTCCAAAGAGCATGCAATACAATGTGAAAAAGCAAGTAGTTTTAATACGTAATGAAAAACGGTGACAAATTCCAAGAAATGAAACTTTCAATTGAAAATACTTTTCAAGATAAAACATTCATAATGTTAAAACATTTAAATTTTAATGTTAGATATTGTAATATACTGACAAAAACAACCAAATACAAGGGTAAATACCACAAATCCAATGAGAAACAAAATCGGGAACACCCCTAGGCACTAGATAGTCTCGAGCCCCAGGTACCTCGTACTTCGGTGTAAAGTAACCATAGTAAAACCAGTTCTCATGCACGAGCCACTAGTAGGGAACATACCCATAACATAGTGGTCCCCAATAATCATACATATAGTTTAGTCAGAGTTTTCATTATCCAAATGCTAAGTGAAACAGGGAAAAAACCCATCCGGTCCACTAGCAGTACTAGTACATATCCACCCCACCCAGGTACCCGGGATTCCCACTTTGTGCTAAAAAAATTTCAACATGATACATAAATCTATTTTCATATAAAACACCACTAATGGTCATTTATAATCAGTACATTATCTATACACATTTTAAACCACTTAAAACACACAACAAAACACTTTGATTTTCAAATGAAATAATTTCTCAAAATCCCACGTTGTTTTGCACCCAAAACTCCTTGAAAACCCCACTTTGTACAATATATTCACACTTGTAAGTTACCAAAACAGAAAATTCAGCCCAATATATTTCAATGAAACCAAAAAACCAATTTTAGGGCAGCCCCATGTGAACCAAGAAATGATAACTTTGTAAAACCTCCATTTACACACAAACATGGCACTTAATGTTCACATGTTCCACAAATACCATTAAAACCCATTTTCGCAAAAAATAAAATAAAATAAAAGGGGATAAACATTAAAAATAGTATTTTCATCTTTATTATAGTTCAATAAAAACAACTAAGTATTTATAGGCCATCCCCAAATAAACCAATAAAACATTTCTTTGGAAAACCCCCAATTTCACACCAAATCGGAATTTAAAATTCAATTGAAATAAAAACACCACTAAAACTAATTTTTGCAGAAATAATAAAACGAGATAAACCTGAAAATATGATAAATAAATAATTCTAATACAAAAAGATTTCATAAACATTGGAATCACCTACAAAATCAAAGGAAACCCTTGAATCACTGTGTGAAAATCAAGTCGCACCACCGCTGCACCAAGAGGGACTTAGATTGAACTAAAAAACACAATAATTGACCAATAAAACCCAAGGTTAAACCCCAGTTTCTAAACCCTACCCCCTGGTCATTTGGGACTTCAAGGAAATTGAAAGAAACTTCATGGAAAGGGAGGAACTAAGGATGAAAGACACTTACTTGAGATTCTTTGAAGTTCCTCCACCAAATCCCTGTTCAAAATGGGGTTACAAAGAGGCTTTGAGAAACTTGTAGGGATTAAATGGATGTTAGGTTCAAATATGAGGAGGAAGGGTCGAATTAGGAACTGGAATGGATGAAAATAAGTAAGAATTGAGAGAGTTATGAAGGAAAGAAGTTACCTCTCCAAATCTGCATGATTTGAGACACCTTAAGAAGTTCTATTCTAAATCACAATGAATAAAAGATCTAAAGAGGGTAGGAGGATAATGGGAGCGCTTCTGGGTTTAGTGGTCTTGGGTGAGACTTGGAATCACTGAAAAATCCTTAAAATTGAATAAGCTATTAAAAAAACAATTTTTTTTTAAAATTGGAAATGGGCCTTCGGGCTGGTCCAATTCCTTAAATAAAAACCCAAATCCACCATTATTATGGATTCCTAAAGGGTAAAAATTGAAATGGTGGTGTTAATAGGTTAGGGGAGTCCATTTAAGAATTGTAATTAGTGCAAAATATTAAAAATTTAAATAGTTAAAAAAGAAACAAAATTGGGTTTTTAAATCTAGAAATGGGTTCATAGTTTGGTCCAAATCATGAAAACTCACCCTTTCCTCCAAAAAATCTTGGGAAACCCAAAAAAAAAGCATGAATGGAAATTAAATGAAATTTAAATTTAAAATAAGTCATGGATGTGACAATTATCCCCACCATGAAAGACTTTATGCCCCAAAAAGTCAACCTGGAGCTTGATTGGAAAACAAGAATGAATACTCTTCCTTGACCCATGACTTCCACTCCCATGTCTCATGTGTATAATTCCTATGCTACCAAAGAACCCAGACCAACTGAATGGACTTCCCTCAAATCACCTTATCTTGTGAGTCCACTATTTTCACTGGCCGCTCAACAATAGATAATTCAGGCCCTATCTCCAGTTCTTCCTAACTCAACACATGGGACAGATCCAGGTTGTATTTATTCAACTGGGAGACATGGAAGACATCATGTATGGATGTCAATTGAGAAGGTAAATCCAAAATGTATTCCACCTTACCAATATGCTCAGTGATCTCAAAGGGTTTGACATACCTCAATGTTAACTTCCCTTGCTTCCCCAATCGATGATGGCCCAGACGAGGGGCCACTTTCAAGAATACCCTGTCACCCACAGAAAACTCTAGGTCTCGACGCCTCCAGTAAGCATATGATTTATGGAGAATATGAGATATCAATAAATGATGCCTTCTCAACTTGAACTTCTCATATGTCTCTTGCACTAGACTCGACCCTAGCAGTGAGGTCTCACCTACCTCAGCCCAATGCAGGGGGGACCGACAAGGCCAACCATAGAGCACCTAAAAAGGGGCCATTTGAATCAAGGATTGGTAACTGTTATTATAAGAAAACTCAACTAACCCCAAATGGATATTCCAAGAACCTCCAAAGTCCAGGACACATACATAGAGCATGTCCTCCAAAATCTGATTCGCCTGCTCTGTCTGACCATCTATCTGAGGATGGTATGCTGTGCTCATCTTAATCTGAAACCCCAAGGCCTTCTAAAGGCCTTCCCAGAACCGAGAAGTGAAATGGGGGTCTCTATCTGATACAAATACTAATGGCACGCCATGGAGTCTCACCACCTCATGAAGATACAAACGACCCAACTCATCCACTTTAGATGTATCTCTGATCGGAATGAAGTGGGATGATTTGGTCAGACGATCAATCACCACCCAAATAGAATTCTTACCCTGAGGTGTATGAGGTAATCCAATAATTAAGTCCATGGAAACCTCTTCCTACTTCCAAGTAGGAATGGGTAATGGATGGAGAAAACCGGAGGGCCTTTGATGCTCTACTTTCACCTGCTGGCATGTGTAGAATCTCGACACAAAGTACGCTATGTCTCATCTCATACCAAGCCACCCAAACTCCCGAAGGACATCATAATACATCTTGGTGGCACTCGGATGGACAGACCACTGAGACCGGTGGCTGTCCTCCATCACCACCTTCCGCAGAGATAACGACACTACTGAACGACCCTTGAAGCACAAGATGCCCTCGAGAGACGACGACCAATCAGTGGATGTCTCCCCACTGTGAAGAAACCACTTTGACCACTGACAAAGCTCATCACTGGGCTGTTACCGCTGAATCAATTCCAATAGAGAAGGAGTGAAATGGATGTTCACTAAGAATGCACCTCTACTATGATCCCTGGTCTCCACATGCATCTGAGAAAAGAGCCCCATCAAAGTCCACTCATCACTGGACTTCCTCAAATCCTGCACTGGAACTCTTCTTCTCAAATAATTGGCCACCACATTACCCTTTCCTAGGGTATAGACAATGTCAAAGTTGAACCCCTACAAGTAATTGATCCAACGACACTACCTCTAGTTGAGGTCCTTCTGTGAGAAGATATATTCCAAGCTTTTGTGATCAGAGTAGACCTCAAACTTCTCCCCAAAGAGGTAGTGATGCCAAGTCTTCAAATCATTCATCACCGCTGCAAACTCCAAGTCATGGGTTGGGTAGTTTTTTCCATGTGGTCAGAGTTGGTGAGAGCCATACGCCACCACGTGATCATCCTGCATAAGCACGCACCCAAGAACCATACCCGAGGCATCATAATAGACCACATACCCCTTTCCAACATCTGGAAAAATCATCACATGGGTGGTAGTCAACCAACTCTTCATCTCCTCAAACAATGCCTGATATTCTGGGCCCCATACAAACTTTACCCCTTTCTGGGTGAGAGCAGTCATCGGTGAAGCAAGCCAAGAGAAATCCTGAATGAATCACCTGTAATAACTAGCCAGACCAAGGAAAATACTGATCTCAAACACATTATTTGGCTGCTCCCATGAAATAACCACACTAGTCTTCTTAGGGTCCACTGAAACCCTCTACTCAGAGATCACATGCTTCAGAAATATCACTTCCCTGATCTATAAAGTGCACTTTGAAAACTTTTCATAGAGGCGGTGATCTTGCAAAGTGCCCAAGATGATCCTCAAGTGAAGTTCATGTTCCTCCTCAGAGATATAGTATACTATAATGTCATCCAAAAACACCACAATGAAGGAATAGAGATACCAATGGAACACCCTATTCATGAGTTCCATAAAGACTATGGGAGCATTGGTCAATCTTAAGGGAATAACCAAATACTCAAAGTGGTCATACTTACTTCGGAAGGCTATCTTCAGGATATCTGCCTCTCTCACCCTGAGTTGATGGTATCCTGAATGCAAGTCTTTTTTTGAGAACCAATTTTCCCCATTCAACTAATCTAATAAATCATATATTCTGGGAAAAGGGTATTTATTCTTAATTGTTACCTTATCCAGCTTCCGGTAGTCAAGGCACAACCAGAGAGATCCATCAGTATTTTTCATGAAAAACATAGGAGTGGCCCAAGGAGAGATGCTCAGACGAATGAATCCTTTGGATTCTAAGTAGTACAACTGTATCTTTAATTCCCTCAGCTCAGTGAGGTCCATACGATAAGAGGGAAGAGATATTGGCTATGTTCCCAGCGCCAAATCAATTAAAAACTCTACATACCGCTCCGGGGGAAAACCTACGAAATCATCTGGGAATAACTCCAGAAACTCATTAAATACATGAGGTAGTGAACATTCATGGGAAAGAACATCATCCTCTAGCACAAGCAACAATAACTAGAAGGTAAGACTTTCCAACTCTGGGAGTGGAGGTCCTGCGCGACCCAACCGAGGATCCCATTCTCCACAAAAAACATAACAACTCCCATTAGGTACCATGAAACTCACTCACCACCTATAGCAATATATGTGTGCCTGGAAGTGTACTAGCCAATCCATGCCAAGTATTATGTCAAATAGATCCATATCTAGGACCAATAGGTCCCACTACATTTGAAACCTTGACACAGAAAGCGCATAAGAGGGGCACCTGAGACCCTGCTCCTTATTCTTTCCCAGTGGCGTCACCAACTCCATCGCGAAAGACAACAACTCAGTTGGAAAACTCAGCATGTCCACAAAATGGGCAGAAATGAATGAAACAAAGTCTCCAGTATAATAAAGAGTAGCAACTATAGAAGATGTGATCAGAATGGTACCTCGAACTGTCGACGGTCCTGCCTCTGATTCTGCTGGTGCCTAATCCACTGCATGGAGATGTCCAGTCTCTGCCTGAGGAAGACTGCTAGTCTGTGGCTGTGCCCTAAACTAGATCTTCCCAAAAGATGGCCCAGCCCTACCACCATGAAATCCAAATCGAGATCCCCCAATCCTCGATGGCTCGGACAGTGCTGGTACTCCTCTTGAAGCCATTGACCTTGCCCCACTCGAAAGTGGACGTGCCACCCCAAAGAAGTGCTGAAAATTCCCCAAACCTCCACATTGGTAACAATGCTTTAGAGGAAGTGGGAATACTGATAGGATGTACCCCGACTTCCCAGACTGGTGGCACATGACCGATCTCAAATCAGAAGTCGCATACGAAAACTTCCTGGAAGAGTGGCCTGAACTACGACCTACCTTCTTCACCTGTTCCTCCCGCTTCCTTTTCTTTTCTAAAGATATTCCACTACCCACTATGGATACTAACCCAGATAAACCAGCCTTACCTTTATGGTCAATCTCCACTATGCACGCCCGATCAAATACCTTAGTATAGGTCCTCAGCTTAAATAAGAACACCTGAGAGTATATCTATGGTTGCAAGCCTTTCTCAAACCTCTCAGCCTTCAATTGTTCATTCGAGACGATTTCAAGGGAATACATAAAAAAATTAGTGAAATGGTTGGCATAATCCATCACAGAAAGATTCCCATGAACAAGTTCTATGAACTCACAGGACCTGGCATATGCCAAGACCTTTGGGAAGCACTGTTCATTGAAGATGACCTTGAAATCTGCCCAGTGGATCTACTCATTATTCCCAGTCTGAAGCACTAACTCCCACCACTTACGGCTGAGACCCTCCAACAGAAAGGAGGCACACTTCACCCTGATCTCCTTAGGTGTTTCCAAGAACTCAAACATACAATCGATCTTTTCGAGCCATTCCTCTGCTTCCTGGGGTTCTGAGATGCCTCGGAAGGTAGGAGGCTTGTTTTTCAGAAACTTCTATGCTTTATATTTTCTAGGACTCATCTATTCTACCCTAACATGAATAGGAGTAGGATCCAATCCCTATCCCAAATCTTGGACATCTTGGACCACAACCTCAACTAGCCTCTGATCAATCGATGTGAGAGAACTCTCTTCGGTTTCCTCCCATGGGCGCGTGGGAGCTTTCCAAGGAGACGTGTAGCTACAAAATGCAACAATAACAAAACAATAATCAATAATAGAATTATGAAAATTTTAATCAAATATATCAAATATAAATAATCTAAACACATTTCAGTAATAAAAAAACAACTACTCTACCCCCGCCCGATGTCCACGTGTGGTCTGCAGCCCACATGTCTCACCTGTAAGTGAAGTCAATCCGTAAATTCCAACATCTCCTAGTGTCTTAATGTTTTCCACAAGAGGTGTAGTCTAGGAACCCTAATCATGACCAAAACCCTGATCCTTGATATTCCTAGCTTTTATCTATCCCGACTCATCCCAAAATAACAATATAACCCAAAAACATTAACCTCATCTGATACTATTTTGTCACGAATCGAATCTGGTAGCCACCAATACTGGTACCAAACCCAGCCCATGGAAAGGCCCAAAGGACGTTCCCTATCCCCATGGGCTGGAACAAGTTCCTGGGTATCATTTATCTTTTTTTGGGAATGATTTACCCAAATATGTATGCATAAAACATCAAAAACATTTGATAAACTGAATCTGAAAAACTCATACCAAACAAGGTTTATAAAAAAATACAGAACTGAATACATAAGTTCAAATGAAATAAAAAAGGTCTAAATACACAAAGAAACAACATCAAAATAGACCCAAGGACTCCACATGACATGGGGTCATCACCCACAAGCTGTCTCCACAACTCGACACCAAGGACGAGAACTAACACCCCAAACCGCCATCACCCATAGCCTTCCCTTTACCTGAGTCAAGCATAATAAATTCTACTTACAACCAAGGGTTGTAATTAGGGTGTGAGGATAAGCCCAATAGGATACCACCCAATTATTCTAGATAGTATGCAATACAATGTGAAAAATCAAGCAGTTTTAATACGCAATGAAAAGCAGCGACAAATTCCAAGAAATGCAACTTTCAATTGAAAATAGTTTTCAAGATAAAACATTCATAATGTTAACACATTTAAATGGTAATGTTATATAATGTAATATACTTCCAAAAACACTCAAATACAAGGATAAATACCACAAATCCAATGAAAAAAAAATCAGGAACACCCCTAGGCACTAGATAGTCTCGGGCCCCATGTACCTCTTACCTCAGTGTAAAGTAACCATAGTAAAATCCATTCTCGTGCACGATCCACTAGTAGGTAACATACCCATAACCTAGTGGTCCCAAATAATCATCCATAAAATTTATTTAGAGTTTTAGTTATCCAAATTCTAAGTGAAACAGGGAAAAAACCCATCCGGTCCACTAGCCGTACTAGTACATATCCGCCGCACCTAAGTACCCGGGCTTCCCCCTTTGTGCTCAAAAAATTTCAGAATGATACATAAATAAATTTTCATATAAAACAACACAAATGGTCACATAAAATCAGTATAATAGATATACACATTTTAAACAACTTAAAACACACAACAAAACACTTTGATTTTTAAATGAAACAATTTCTCAAAATCCCGTGTTGTTTTGCACCCAAAACTCCTTGAAAACCCCACTTTGTACACCATGTGCACACTTTTAAGTTACCAAAACAGAAAATTCAGCCCAATAAATTTCAATGAAACCATCAAATCAATTTTAGGGTATCCCCATGTGAATCAAGAAATGATAACTTTGTAAAACCTTCATTTACACACAAACAAGGCACTTAATGTTCACATGTTCCACAAATACCATTAAAACCCATTTTCACAACAAAAACCAAAGGGTATAAACATTAAAAATAGTATTTTTATCCCTATTATAGTTCAATAAAAACAACTAAGTATTTATAGGGCAACCCCAAATAAACCAATAAAACATTTCTTTGGAAAACCCCCAATTTCACACCAAATTGGCATTTAAAATTCAATTGCAATAAAAACACCACTAAAAATAATTTTTTTCAGAAATCATAAAATGATATAAACCTGAAAATATTATAAATTCATAATTCTAATACACAAATACTACATAAACATTGGAATCACCTACAAAATCAAAGGAAACCCTTGAATCACCGTGAAAAAATCAAGTCGCACCACCGTCGCACCAAGAGGGAATTAAATTGAACCTAAAACCACAATAAATGACCAATAAAACCCAATTTTAAACCCTAGGTTTGAAAACCTACCCTCTGGTAATTTTTTACTTTAAGTAAATTGAAAGAAACTTCATGGAAAGGGGAGGAACTAAGGAGGAGAGACACTTACTTGGGATTATTTGAAGTTCCTCTACCAAATCCCCCTTCAAAACGGGGTTCCAAAGAGGTTTTGAGAAACTTATAGGGATTACATGGATGTTAGGTTCTAAGAGGAGGAGGAATGGTCGAATTAGGAACTGTAATAGAGGAAAAGGAGTAATAATTGAGAGAGTTATGCAGGAAAGAAGTTAACTCTCTAAATCTGGACTATTTGAGACACCCTAAGAAGTTTGGTACTAAATCACAATGAATAAGAGCTCCAAAGAGGGTGGGAGGATATTGGGAGTGTGTATGGGTTCAGTGGTCTTGGGTGAGACTTTTAATCACTGAAAAATCCTTAAAATTGAATAAGTTATTAATTTTTTTTGTTTTAAACTGGAAATGGGCCTTCGGGATGACCCAATTCCTTAAATAAAAACAAAAATCCACCATTATTATGGATTACTAAAGGGTAAAAATTTAAATGGTGGTGTTAATAGGTCAGGGGAGTCCATTTATTAATTAGAATGGGTGAAAAATATTGAAAAATGAAATATTTATAAAAGAAACAAAATTCGTTTTTTAAATCTGGAAATGGGCTCGCGGTTTGGCCAAAATCATGAAAACTCTCCCTTTCCTCCAAAAAAGCTTGGAAAAACAAAAAAAAAGCATGAATAGAAATTAAATGAAATTTACCTTTAAAATAAGTGATGGATGTGACAATCATGGTAGATCCCAATGCTTGAATCATTATCCTTTGATCGCCTTGATAATCTCTTCAAGAATGATTCTCTTTGACCTCTCTAGAATCAAGAGTGGCGGTGGAGGAGAATTTCTCTCCATTATTGAGAGGGTTCTTGGAGAAGAGGGCTATCTAGGGTATTGAGATAATTATACAAATGTTTTTGTGCACAACAAAACAAATTAAAACACTAAGAAAATAATATAATTGGGTTTATATACCACTAGGGTTAAAAAATAATAATTACACAAGTTCTATTTATTATTTTTTTAATCCATTCAAAACCCCATATATATAATAATAATCATAACAATATTATTATTTATTGACATGCAAAAATCTATGGAATTAAATTAAATATTATTTTTTCAAATAATATTTAATATATATTATTTCTCACCAAATCATTAAACTCAGTCCGCCATTCCTACACAATATTTATCAGGCCCTGAATAATAATTATTTATTTATTAAATAAATATCACTATAGTATTCTATAATAAATAAATAAATATTATATTCACTAAAAGGAAAATAAAATATTTATTAAATATTCTGCTCACAAAAAAATCTCTCAAATAATCAGTGAAGGAATATATTTGATCAAGTAAACATGAATAATTATTGAACAATGTGTGGTAATAATATTTATTTAACATGTTAAATAATAAATAATATTATTTATTTAACTATGGTTTTGGATACACTTAGTGTGTGATCTTCTAGGCCTCTTTCTTAGTGTCAATATGCGAAGTAGCCCAAGGTACAAGGTTAACATCTAGTAATACACCAAGGTACCCATATATAAAGAAGTTAATGTTGTAATGACATAAAATCTCATATGGATGCTTACCATGTAATATAATCCCTTTAGAATGATATCTATAATCAAGATGGTTGCATGATGGTACCATCAACCCATGTGCTCGATGTCTCTTTCTTTGAATTTTTGTAAATAGAACTTTCTTACAGAACACCCTGATCATGGATTTATTTAGGCTATATAATTTCCATCAAATGTCCTAAGATATCAACTTACATTAAAGAAGGGAGAAATCCTTTCTCGTATTATTCATTAATGAAATGTTACTCGCCACTTACCCAATGTATCCTAATTCTCTATGAATATATGTCATCATAGTTTTCATTAATACATAAAAGTATGTGACTTATAACATCCATTACTAATAATCTTAAATTTTAAGGACCAATATACACATCTGAAGATAGGAACATCCAATGACACATATAAATGTGGATTTCTTAATAGTGGGTCTCGTTCTCATAATCTCCTACATTGGAAATTACCAAGGGAATATACCATGAGAAGGTGACTTAAAGTAGTCTCCACCCCTAATATCCTGTATCATTGGTTCCCCTCAAATGATTCATCTAGCTATAGAACATATATTTAAGAATACTATTGTGACACTTTTAGGTTCTCATAATAGAGGAAAATTGGTATGACCTTTTAGTGTGACAATACTCTTAGGACATTATCACATATCATGTCATGTAGAAGAAAAATCATGATATAATAATCGGTTTATTAATATTCAAAACTATGAATATTTGTAATCATAAATTATATAAAATTTGGTTATAGGTCACTAAATCCAACACTTTCTCACTCAAGGGAGGTCCATTAGTCATGACTCACATCATCCCATGACCCAAACCCTAGGGAATTCCTCCACCTCAACCTAAGACACTCCTAGAAAGGTCCTCTATCATATGTCAACATATGCCTTCTCACTAAGGATGTGGTCATATAGGATTTCTCACTCAATAAAAAGGACCCTTCTACAACCACTGCCCTATCACTTAGGGTATGGACCAAATACATGTACACCAAACCAAGCCATGTATGGGAAGGTCCTTAGCCTAATAATCGAAGCATCGAGGCATGTTCATCACACTGACCCATCCCTACAGACTCTAGGCATGAAATTTCAAGCACATGTAACACATATAGGGCCCACAATCCATCACACAACACATCAACTGATCCTATAGGGTGCTAGTTTCTTGAGACCTATCCCCTCATCACATTAAGTATCAACTCGCCCGATAGGGCTACCATGGTCTCTACTCGTCTATGATATCTAAAAAATTCCACTCATTGGTGACTCTTGGGAACCAGATTTGATCTGAGAAATGCCTCATAGAGTAGTGTTTCATCTAATCCACTAGAAAAACATGACAAGAACAATGTACACCGAACTAATGTTCATCCAATCGGATCATCCTGTATAGAAGAAAACTCTACAAATCTACTAGACATAGGTTTGTATGAAAATTGCCTCATTTAAGTTTTTACACTGAAACTAGGATGATATCACACATAATAACCAAAAAATACTCCATGAAAACACTTCATAAAAACAACAAAACAAATAGAAAAACAAGATTTAAGTGGTTCAGAAAGATATCACACATCCATGGGATAACACTGCAAACATTTTCATTACTAGAGATATAAGTGAATACAACACTCATCGCTCACACCCTCTCCACTTTAAAAAGTCTTAAATAATTGAGTCATAAACTATCTTCTATTTAGTATAGGAATAACATACACCATATCTGGTCCACCACCTCTCTTTATAGAGGTCTCTTTCCAATGAATTGGTTGCACCGACCTTTGAGATTCATGGTCTACCTCTTGTTGACTAGGGAAACCTCTAATACACTATTGAATCATCTAATGAAACCACCAATAGTCAGTCACCATGTATATAACCCATGCATTGAGTCAACACCTCATTAAAAACCATCTATAATAACTCTATCTGATGGACTTCATCTGATGGAAGTATGTCTGGTGAAACATTCGTCAGATGATATTTTTCTTATGATCTCCATCCGACCATCTATTTCTGATGAAATCCATCTAGAAAACTCTATAAAATGAAACTAAATAATTTCTATAAACCCAACAATCTCATACTTAGAAATTACTTCAGTATTTCAACCCTCTTCAACTATCCACCTGATCTCATACTCTATTTGATGTATGCAATGTTCCCATCTATGTCTGATCATCCAATTTCAACTGAGGCTAATGTTGCTTCAGAAATTATTGGACTATCACCTTTGTAAACATATTAATAGAATTTAAATTCCTAATAATATTCTATAGATACAACACTTTATCTTTTAGTAGGATTTAAATAAAGTGACATTTCAAGTCAATGTGTTTTGTTCTTGCATTAAACACTAAATTGTGAGCAATATGGTTGACACTCTGACCATTATAGAACAAAATTCATCTATTCAATCCCTTTTTGATTTCCTTCATAAAGTATATGAACCATATCAACTATTTCACTACTTCAATAGTAGAAACATGCTCTACCTCAGTTGTAGATAAAGTAAAAAATGACTACAACCAAGACATCCAGATAACCACTATTCCACTAAAATTAAAGACAAAATAGGTAGTATATTTCCATGAGTCCATGTCTCTAGAAAAATCTGCATCAAAAAATCCTTTCAACTGATTATCCTCACTAAAAAATAAATATGAATCCTACGACCCCTTAAACTATTAAATTATCCATTTAATAGCTTTCCAATGTTTCCTTCTAGTATTTGAAATGAAATGGATAAAAACTCCCACTACAATAGAAATATCTAGTTGATTACAAACCATTTCATACATCAAAATTCAAATAGTTAAGGCAAAAGGCACCTTACCCGTGTCACAGATTTCTCTATTCATTGATTTTTACTGTGATTTAGAAAGTTTAAAGTGTCCGATGAGGGGGTTTGAGAGATGTTTACTATCATCCATTTCTAATCTTTCCATAACCTTCCTGATATATTTCTTTTGAGTTAAAACCAAATTCTAGTTTTTCTATACCTCTTGATTCTCATCTATAATATATTCTTATCTTGTCCAAGGTTCTTCATCTCAAACCTTTTTTATAACTTCTACTTTAGTTCCTCAATTCGATGGAGCTCCAGAAAAATAGTCAACATATGATCCACATACAATAATAGTATGATATATGTTTCATCATCCCATTACTTTTTGTAACAACAATGATCAAAATCACATTGAATAAATATTTACTTAATAATGAAAGTGTCAAACTTCCGATTCCAATGTATTGGTTCTTTCTTTAATCTATAAAGACTTCATTTCAATATGAAAACAAGATACTACTTCTGATGAACTTTATAACCCTTAGGTTATTCCATGTGAATTTCTTTCTCCAAATCACCATGAAGAAAATTTGTCTTTACATCCATCTTCTCTAATTATAGATCACTAGATGAAATAATGATAATAAATATTATAATGTTTGTGTGCTTCATCACTGGTGATAAAATTTTAGAAAATTCAATCCCTTTCTTTTTATGAAATCCCTTCACCACCAATATTACTTTGTATCTCTTACTACCATTAGTTTCCTCTTTCAAACAAAATCCCATTTGTTTTCTAGATAATTTTTTCCTTCCAATAGTTCAACCAAAACCCAATTACTACAATGATTTAAGGAATTAATTTCCTCCTCAATAGATAACTACCACTATTTTGAGTCTCTGATATTATCTACCTCTTCTAGGCATTTCGATTCCCCTAAAACTGTTAGAAGTCAAAAGTTCATATTAGCTCCAAACCTCTGAATTGGTTTTCTGATATGAGTGGATCTCCTCAGCATAACCTCTGGATCATCCATTGTAAACTCTCTATATAATAGTTCTCCATATGATATTTCTTCATTCGGTAACATTCAATACGAACATTCTCCATCTGGTAGTGGTATGTTCGATCATCCTCCATCTGATTGACTGGATATAGAAGGACTATCCACTAATGTTTCTTCCAAATTTATTAGATGGAGATTCCATATAGTAACCTCTATATGATTTCCTTAAACTTAAAAACTTTATTTAACATCAACTTCATTTTCATCCAGGTTTTTATCTTTATATAGAAGCTATTCATTGAAAACAATATCTTGACTAAATATGACTTGTTTCTTTTCATCATCCCATAGACAATATCCAAATTTCTCATCTCTATAAATGATGATAAATAACACCTTGGATTTCACCTTCAAATTATCTCTATGTTTATCATTAATATGACATACATGATACTTTCAGATTTTTTAAGATGGTTTACCTTTGTTCTCTTACCAGACCAATGTTTTTCTGGTAGATCTTATCCCACAGATAGAGCTAAACTTATGTTCACCAAATTCATTGTTGTATTTATTAACTTTTCCTAAATTCCATTAGGAATTACAGAGTGAATCCTCATACTATGATATTTCTATTTTAGAGTATAATTCATCATTTTGGCTACTCTATTTTTTATAGAGTTACTAGAATATTATTCTCATTACTTATTCACTTCTTCCAATAAAAGTTATGAAAGTTGTGTCTGATGTAATCCCCACTATTGTATGTCTAGAGACACTTTGACTTTCATTCACACTATTTTTCAGCCAAAATATTCCATTGAATAAATGTCTAAAACACATCAGATTTATTCTTCAGTAAGTAAACCCATAACTTTTGAGAGATATCATCATTGAAGGTCACAAAGTACAATGATCCTCTATTTGAGTGAATAGGGAATGGTCCACAAACATCAGAATAAACAAGATCAAGATTTCAATTCCTAATATTTCTACCATCCAAGTTAAAGGAAACTACATTATATTTATCTAGTATATAACTCTCATATCTTCCAAGGTATCCATGATCAAGTTTAAGTATACACTTTTCCACTAGAAATTTCATATTATTTTCAATGAGGTGACCAAACCTATAGTGCTAAATTTCTAGATTGTATGATGAAGTTATTTTAATCACCGCAACTTCATCCCTTAATCTGATCATATACAATGTTCCATTATTTACTCCATGAGCAATCACTATGGACCCTCTTTTGATCCTCCAAACTCCATTCAGAAATGTCATTCCAAAACCATAATCATTAAGTTATCCCACTAATATGAGGTCATTTTGGAGACCTATAATATTTATAACATATTTTAATCTAAAAAAACTCCCATTTTTCATTTTACTTTTAATATATCCCTTACCATCTATATATAAAGATTCAGTATCTACAAGATGTACACTATCTAAGATTCCCAGTACATAATCAACTATGCACCCGCACTCACCAGTTGAATGAAAAGATGAACTAGAGTCAACAATCCATGAATCTTTGGGAATAATCATACTCAATATCAAGCTGTAACCTCTTTCCATTCTACTTACTGAGTTCTTATATCTGGAATTGGAAGCCTCTATCTAATTCTTGCAATATTTTTTGATATCTTCCTTCTTCCCACAAAGCCAACATGTAGGACCATTTCTGATCGATTTTCCTTCACTTATTCTCTACAACCTATTTTATGGAGATTTATTCTTCTAACAATCCTTCCATTTAGGTGGATTTATCTATCTGATAGCATTGAGAGCACTTTTGGACAAAGCATGAACTTCCTTCTACCTCAAATCCTCATTCAATATCAATTTTTGAATGCCATAAAACAAAATATATGCCTTCACAATAGAGTTGTTCACCACTTTCACTATGAAACCCAACATTCTAAAAGTGATTAAATAAGAATAAAATCCCAAACATTATCTATGAAAGTTAACTTATCGATTCGATCTACTCTTGGATCACATTGAAGTTATTCACATGATCCTCTATAGGTCTTCCATCTAATAACCTCAAGCTGTTCAATCTTTGAACCATGAAAACTTTTTTAATATACATTGGATTCTCATAAATTTCATCAAAAAATTTAACAACATACATAGTAGTTTTCTTCTCTTGAATGTTAAATTCAATATTCCGATCAAGTGACATCTTGTTCAAGGACAAAGACTTTCTATCCAACCACCCTCATTCCATCTTACCCTTTATTTCATGAAATTTATAGGACAAAGGATCATAAATAACTTTTTATATGAAAATATAATCCAGTTGAATTCTCTAAAAATAAAATTCCATTCTATTGAACTTATCAATATGGTCCTTCCCTTCCTCTAAAGTCATTCTTCCCAATAATAATAAAATTTACTAAAATAAAAATAACTTTCAAGCCAAGTATAAGAGAAACCAGAATGTTGTGAGTAAAGTAGAACCAACCCTTTGATACCACTTGTTAGAAGATAGATTCAATCCAAGAAGGACTACATGAGAAACCATTTTTCCGATCCACCATATAGACATGATAAGCACACTGTACACCAGACTAACATTCATCTGATTGTCTCATCCTATGAAATAGAAATCTCTAAAAAGCTACAAGATAGAGGTTTTTTTAATAAATGCCTCCTCCAAGTTTGTTTACTGTAACTAGGATGAGATCCCACCTAATCACCACACAAGACTCTATGAATACACTTCATATAAACAACAAAACATACATACAAAAAAAATATTTACACGGTTTAGATAAATGTCCTACATCCATATGATAACACTAAAAATATTTTCATTACTAGAGATAATAAAATACAAAACTCATTGATCAAAACCTCTCCACTTTATAAAGTCTCATAAAATTAAGTAAAAAATGCTCTTCTATTCAGTATAGGAATAACATAAATCATAGCTGGGCCACCACCTCTCTTTATAGAGGTCTCTTTCCAATGAACTGGTTACGCCAACCTATAAGATTCATGGTCAACCTCTCATTGAATAGAGAAGCCTCCCATACACTATTGAATCATCTAATGAAACCACATACAACCATTCACTATACATATAACCCATGCATTGAGTTTCCACCCTGGTGAGCACCATCTATGAGAAATCCTCCTGAAGGACTCTGTTCGATGGAATATGTTTGATGGAGGTATGTATGGTGAATCCTTTATTCCTAATAATCTTAAATAAAATAATAGGAGAACATACATCCAGTGATCTCTATTTGATCAACTTTTTCTAATGAACTCCATCCAAAAAACATTGTCTGGTGAAATTGAAGAATTTACAAAAACCCAATAGTGACATCTCTACCTAAAGGCTCCCACTAACCCATACCCCATGGGGTTATTCTACATCCTTATCATTGTATCTCGACACTCTTGACCTCACTACCTAAAGACTATCCTAATCCGTCACACTCTAAACCTCTTGGAATCTTGATGTTAATTCTTGAGCAATGCTTGAGACCCTCACCTAGGTCTTATCTCACATCTCCCAAGGGAGATCACTAAACTTGTCACCCAAAGGAAAATTTTCCCCATCATCCTAAACTAATTCATAAAGGAATAATCTTTATACAAGTGCACAATAATACTCACCTCCATCCTTAGGAGGGTTCCCCTCATCACTTGTGATATGTACAACCATCTCACCCATCGTTATCCGGACCCAAGCTACCCATGACCACCCACTATCACTAGAAACATGACTTAGGATATCAAAAACTCATATAACAAATAATTATCTCCCATAGATCACTTTTCAGCTCAACCAATTCCCTACCCCCTTAGAGACATAGTCTCTAGGTGATCCCAATCCATTAAAGCACTAAAGAGCACTTGGTCTCCACCTAGGAGGCTCAATCCATCCCATCATCTCACCTAAGAACTCCACTAGTCCTTATTCCCCATTCCTGAAGCCCATGTAGTATACGGTCATGTACACTCATAAATAAACATGCATAGGGTTTTGAATTATAGGGGACACATACCTAGAACATGGAGTTAACACCGAGCTTCGTTGAGTCTCATCCAAAACAATCATGCCTCTCCCGCGCCCCCAATAACCTATCTCATGCCACATGAAGTCCATAATTAATTATAATAATTTATATCTAATTAAAAAACTTAATAAAAATAGGTTTAAATGACCAAATACTCATTAAACATCAACTACTTGCTAAAATTATGAGCAAACAGGTGTAGGTCACTCATGACACACCTCTGAACCTAGGATACATAAAATCCCCAATAGTTATGATCGATTACTTAAAATTTCACCTAAAACCCTTGGAAAAAAATCACCGAGTGATGTAACTTCACTAAAACTACTTAAAATGGTGTTCATATGATATCTCAGGACGTACTCTATGAAAGCCGAGAAAAATCCCCTTCAATTTCAATAGATTTTACCATGATCAAGTGGAATATTCACCAAAACCTAACCCAAAATAATTCAAAATTAGATATCTAGTAATGGGGGAGCCAAAAATAGAAGAAAAAAACTCTTACCATGGATTTCTGCCATATCAGACCCAAAATAACCCCCTCAAGGGGGATAAAAGAAGGGAAAATAGAGGGGGTTTCAACCTGAAAATGGACTCTCCTAAGGCCCTCCCCTACCTAAAGCCTAAAGGCCCCCCACTTCCCAAAAGAAACATTTTCCCCCCACTTAAAAAAAAATCCAAATAGACTCCAATGGATAGACTGTGAGCCCCGAAATCCTTCCAGGCTCTTGCCCAACCCAATGGTTGGATGGTGGCTACTGAAGCTTCCCAACCACCCCAACCTTTCCTCTAATACTTTTATGAGCCCCTTAGTCACCTCTCAAGCCTTTAACCTTATCTAGAAACATATATTTAAGGCATTAAAACTCCTGAAATTACATTTCAATCTTCTATTCTCTAAATTACCCAATCACAAAATCGAAATTCAAACTCTTTCTTAGAACATAACAACTCGAAATTCACAAGGTGTTACAAACTACTCACTAAATTAATATCATCCTCAAGAATCCATGGTAAACCTCAAACCACATCTCCTAAACCATTCTGATAATCAAACCACTGAGAGTTCACCACATTCCATCTTTTAATTTCAAATGTTCTTCTGCTATGAAACTCCAAAAACCAAATACACCATTCACCAGAAGTCGAGCCACCTATTCACTAACAACGTCAATACTGAGAATAATCTCACCACACCCATATCTCCCAACATGCCACAAATTTTTAAACCATCTCAAACCCATGCTTATGGTTCTCCCCAATATAAGGCTCTATAAGTAGATTATGATTCCAATCCATAGTGATCCCCATAATAAGAATCACCTACTAAAAAAAAAACCTCCAGAGGTCTTCTGACCCACCAACTATGTTTCAAAAAATACTCACAATGTGGTTCAATCCTCACTGAATCTAACCTCAAGTAAGAATGGAAATAAAAACTCCTCTAGAAAAATTTTCTTGAAATGATCAACCACACTTACCAACGCATCCTCAGAAGAAACACCCACTCAAACTCAACATTTCTAATAACTACCTCTACATGGAGGGTCCAACTCATTCCCCAAGCCATGAAACCATCCTTTATTTCTTCCTAAATAATTTCCATCCCAACTGGAACCATCACATTGATTCACCACATGATTCAAACCCTGAATCATGTGACAAAACATTATTTCACCCCACAAACCAAGTGATAAAACATGATTCATCTCATGAACCATGCAACTAATCATAGATCACCCCTTGAATCACCATTAGATCACACCAGGTTTCCCCTAAGCCTGATTCTAATGCATAGATTTTAACCAAAACCTCTTCTTAATTCCAAATTTAGTATTCATTAAGGAACTATATCACATTAGATTTTACCACACACACTGACATCTGGTGTTGCCTCAACTATCCATTGAATATTCTCACTACACCCATGACCCTTCCATCATAAGGGTCGTTTGACTGCAATCGATACAATGATCTCCACCATAAGGGTATCATTATATTCACCCATAAAATAACCCAAACACCCACTATCCATATACCATGCTCTATCCATTACCACATTAAAGGATTGAATATGGTTGTTCTGATCATACCTAAGTTCTAACACCAAACATCAATTTCCCATTTCCAACCCTCAAGGAATGACATTATCTAATATCTAATGGTGTGCTCCCCACCATATGGAATTCCTTAATTCTCTCCTCAAGAGATGAACCAAATAGGTCCCAACTATATATGAGTCACATCTCTTGAGTTACACTCACTTTCTATCAACCTCTGAGACCACACCTCCCCAACAAGCTATGTCAAGGCCTCCACTCAGGTTGACCATACCACAATATTACTTTCCAACACCGATGTCACCTCTCATCACTAATGAAATTTACCATCTCTCATTGAACCCTAGGCCATCATGACCATAAGATTCTCACCGAACACACCGATCACCTCAATCTGAGAGTAAATCCAAATTGAACTACTATAACACTACCACTAATACATCACTCGAGTTTCTCCAAAACCCGAACAATTATCAATGGGCATGCACATGTTCTATTCATCAATTAGAAACACCAACCAACACCACACATACCTAATGCGTACCAATTCATATCCCCAAAACCCACTCATAGGTTCTTGCTTATGATCCCACTTGGTCTCAACCTAACCCAATGATCACACACTCATTTGAAAATAAATAACACACCTCGACTCATGCTCCTACAAGTCATGTACCATCAAACCCAAGATCACATGACTAACCCACCGACCATTCCCCAAACACATGTCAGGCTCAACCAATAGCCCAAGGAATCTCCCAAACTAAGGATAACCATATGATCACCTACCACATGGGAACCACCTCAAGAACTATGATAATCCACCCACACTACACGAAAGAATATCCCAAGAACCACTAAGCTAGGAATCCAAATTATCCTACCCTTAAACCACAACCTTGATACAATAAACACTCCAATTTATTCACATCCTAAAATACCAAGTTATTTCTAATGTCTTTCTCTATAACTCCTCATGGTTTCCATATAACCACCAGCTCTGTTTAAGTAGAGTTCCACCAAGAACCTATATGGGAAAACACCATATAGGTTAGCTTTGACACTTAAAATAATAAAACCAATCCCAATAACCCATAAGGGTCCATCATTATTAGGGAAACTCATGACCATCATTACATCACCCCTCATGTATACCATTCCCTCATTGATTCTTCACCAGGGAATTAAATACCTACACCAACCAATAATGTGTCTCCATACATCCCTTGATAAAGGGACTATATTAACATCACCATAAAAACTATTACCATATGATCCACATGAACTTACATCAAAAGTAAATACACCATAGACCAAAAAAGTAGAATTCCATTAAAACAAGTTATATGGGAAAACACCATATAATTTGTTTTTGACACTTTAAACAGTTGGACCTCTCATCAGGAAATAACCACAAGTAATAAAATATATGTTATGTAAATTATATGTGCCTACCTTGATGCACGTACATGGTCTCTTACCAATTATCCAAGCACCAAACCACCGTAAATCATAAATCCAAAAATTCCATGTGCATCACCTAAGGTGAAATCATACAACCATAACATCAAAAACTAATAATAATAATCTCATTCTCCTAGTAACTTGGAATTCTTACACAAATAGGTGTTCTTAACACACCATTATGATATCCATCAAAAGACTTGATATATTTCCAGATCACCTATCTACTATATCCACAAATAATAAAGTAAAAAAATCTCTAATAACATTTTGTAATTCCTTGGACCAAGGCCACTCATAAATGCCTGGACCAGATGTGCCACAAGACATTATACATGCCTCCCCTTATACTAGAATATTACGAGTAGTAGTGAGGGACCAATCCATATAGTTGGTAGACTATACCCTTGAATAATAAGCCTATAAATAGTGAAAAAATAACCAAGGATCATACACATCCATAAACATCAGAGTATATGGAATAAACAATAAACATATCCAATAATATACATGATGTTTTAATACATAACATACAACTGATCTCCCACTAGGAAGATCCAAAATAAAAAATAAACTGAAAATAAAACCCATGTCCATTGGCCCTACTACCATCCCTAAGCCTCATTCTAACCTCCTGATACTCTCAAGATACTCCACCCAAACCTTTGTACCACATGTACTTTGACTTGAAATTAATATATAAGGTTTACATGTGAACTAAGATGCCCGTGAAGGGTGTGAGCATAAAATTAAATAGGGTCTCACCAATAACCCCGAATATACATCACCACATGTATGTGTATACATAAGTAAAAGAAATAACATAATTAAATACACTCTTTGGGTCATCGTGCACTAAACATGTCACCACGACACCTGATGAGGTACACATGCCTGTCATGTCATCGGGTGCCAACCAGGACACCCTAACCCAGACCATACCTACTTTAGTACTATTTCAGAATACACCAATGGCCTCTTTCCATCACATCGATTCCCAGCCCATACCCAAATTCTTAGGGTAGGGGGCATCAAAAATCTTGACCCAGTACCCATAAACACTGGTCAAGATCATACGTCCACAAGCCTTGACCCATCCCTTATCACTCAAGAAAGGTCCATCGGTCACACCTCGCATCGTACCATGACCCATCCCCTAGGGAAATCCTCTTACTTGAACCAATCCAATCCTGGAAAGGTCCTCTATCATCATTAAACTCATTCCCTCTCACTCATGACTTGGTCAACTAAGCCTCCTCAGTCAATATAACAACCTGTAAAATAATCAACCCATAATTACATGATTTATCACATGATTTTCACTTTATTACATTCCCATGATCTTATAGTTTTATAGTTTTAGAGAATTAGGAAAACCATTACATTAAATAGATAATACTGACACACAATGTACATTTTCCCCCACAAAACCAGCTTCTTAAATTTACACCTTTGTTTCATTCAAGATACTTATTATTCTTCTAAGATGAGTAAAAAGAGGAAAGTTTGACCTTAGTATAGTTCTTACACATGATTAGATCATGTCAAAAAAATTGAAAACCTAGGATGGGAAAAAAACTTAGTAAGGGATATAAAAAATAAAGGAAACTCATTAGTCTAATAAAAAACTTGAAAACCCATGAAAATGTTTACCATTTTCATAATAAAACTTTTATAACATAAATACAACATATCCAAATTAGAAAATAAATATTTTATCAAATATAAAATTTGAAACCCATTGGTAGTATATAATCATGAAGGTGTCATGAGGTACATGAGAACTCAAGAAAACATTAATTAAAAAAACATTCACCTTTAAAAGTTTATAAATTTTTCTTTCTTTATGAAATCAAATGATTCCCATGAAAACCCTTAGTAAGGATGAAATTGGTATCTTGGAGCATCATATTCATAACTCAATGTTCACTCATGTTTAAATCATTTAATAAATAACTAAGTCCTAATTAATTCTATATGAGTAATATACCTGGTTATCTTCCTCAATTTTCACCTTCAAAGACTATTCATTATCCAATTCATTAAAGAGATATATCGAGATCACCCATCATCAAGCGATATATTTTTCTCACCCATCATCATATATAATTATTAATTACCATTTAATGTAAAAAAAATTATAAGATTTCACCTTTTCATTATAAAACCTTTGAAAAACTAACTTGAACCCATAAACAAAGAACTTTCCATTTTCATCTAAAAATACATAGAAATATCCCTTTATTTTGAAAAATATTTAAGTGAAATATTCCCAGAATATCAAGAATATGATATTATTTGAAAAACAATGAGAAATTATAGAGGTATATTGATAAAAAATAATTTATATGGAGGAAAAAATATGGTCAAGTCATATAAATTAAAAAAACATTCTTTTTCACTTTGGTAAAATAAGTCAAAATGACCCATATGGTATATTTTAAAATGATTCTTTTTTAAACCTTTAAAAAGAAAATAAAATGCATTTTAAAATGAATTTTAACAATATTTTATTATTAAATAATAAAATTCTTGGAAATTTTTTAGGAACATGGATATAGAGGAGAAATATTTGAAAGGAATACTTTAAAATAAGGTTTTAAAGAAAAATCCCTCACCTAAAGTCCCGTATTGCTTCATGCATTTTCTAAACCCTAAATAATAAAATTATATCAGTTTTATACTTGATTAATAACCTTTTAAATTTTAATTTCATTATTATTATTCCTTTTTATTTCATTTATTACCATGGCTTGTTTAGTTACTAAAATGGTTAAGTTCACATTGGTCATTTCGTGGTCGTTCAGTTTATTACCTCAAAATAACATCAGTGCATTGACTGTGGTCAAAGGGTTCATTGTTCCATAATCTATATAATCTTAAAGATGTTATAATTATCATGTTTTTTTACATTAAATAACATTTTAAAACCATCCATGTAAGGTAGTCATGAAAAATGAAGCACATCATTTCATGAAGATGGTAGTTTGTACATACACATGAATAACATTTCCATTTTTCTAATGGGTGGAAAATAAATAAAGTTTATAATATTTCACTTTTAAATAATAATAATTATATTACACATGTCATATTTATTGATTAATTCCATACTTATGACCAACCATTGAAGGTGATAAAGAAAAACAAATCACATCGTTTTGTGGAGGTGGTAGTCCACACGCATGCACAGGCGACGATATAATTTTCCAATGGATGAAATGGTAAGAAGTCATGTAATAAACCACTTATTACCATTATATTAAGAATACAATAAATCATTAATAGGCCTTAAGAAACATACCTAATATGCCAAAGGCTGGCAATAAATGCTGAATGGTTTTAAATGAAAGTGTGGGATGATTTACCCTTTAAGAAATAAACCACTAACCAAACAACCATTATATGATGCATGATAAAAACAAGACACCTCAGACATCATATTTATAACAAAACCACACAAAAGTATAATATAGTGGAATAAAAAGAAAATATCAAAGTAAATAGTGGAAAAAACTACAATAACTCCAAGATAACCATAAGACTCCATGCTCCACAAGCTCTATGCTCCAACATCACCAAACAGCCCAAGTATCACAAGGTAGTGCTAAATACATGTGATACTTTACCTTTTCCCATGTACTAGAAGATAACATCTAAAAAAGCACTAAAGTTCCATAGAAGGGGTGAGTATAAAACTCATTAGGCTTTCCGCAATGACTTCCCTACTCACACCATTAGGATAGAAAAGTTAGAAACATTCATGTAAAACAGTTTATATAAAACAATTTCCTAAAACAGTTTATAAATAAATATAAACAAGATTCAAAGCTATTTAAAACAAAAAATGTACATGTGATATTTCAAAAAATTTCCAGCAAGTCATACTTCTAGAAAAACAACCAAATAAGGCTTTAAAACCACTTCTCACTAAAATTTTGGCATAACCATTCCATTTCACTTATTCACACATACAACTATGCATGCTTCATTTTGACAATTCTATACTCATGAGAAGTCTCTCATTGATCTACCATGTCATCACATGATAATTATACCCCATGTTCCATTACAACTTTGGCACTGAGCACAAGGTCATATTCCAACCAAGCCTTGTTAATGACACACACACACACACCACTATTATGCTAAAACCATTTAAAATAACCTTTTCAAACCATTTCAATAAAAACATTCTTTTATTGAAACCCATTTAAACAATCCAATTCAAAACACCCATTTTATCTCAATAAAATCAGTTATTTTATTGAAAACCCTTTTGATAAAATACATTTACCATAATTATAGAAAAATCAAATTTTAAAATCTTCATTTTAAAATCAAGTATCAAACACTTTATTCAAAAGCACCAATTTTCCATATTTTCCACAACCACCACCAAAGAGGTTTTCTAGTAATCATAAAGCATCCAATTCACAATAAAATACACCCAAAGAAATCAATTTGAAACCATTAAATTTAGTTTTACTAAGAGAAGTTGAGAGTGAATCCCCCCACCTCGATCATTTTGGTGAAAACCGAAAACAAACAAAGAATGCTCAAGAAAACCAGGTTGATTCTCCATGAAAACATATTAGATCTCTTTTAATACCAACAAAAAGACCAAAAATCATCATATTTGGCATCCAAAATCTTATATACACCCATAAAAGGTGTATATATGAGAAATCAAGAGAAGAGGAGAAGTAGATCTAGGTAGATCTAAGAAAACATGACAAGAATGGTGAAAAACAACACTTACCACAAGAATTGGGCTTAAAAATGACAAGGGAGGGATCCAGATTGACTCCAAATCACTTAGGAGAGGTTATCCTACATCAAATGGAGAATAATATTGAATTAGGGTAGAAAAGGAGCAAAAATGATGGAATTATAGGCAAAAACCTGTGAGATCCACTTTTTTAGGATCTCACTTTAATCCCGCACACAATTAGTTCACACAGCTAGACAAAACATGTGCTAACCATGTGTTAGCTATTGTCTAGGAAGACCCTCACATGAACTCCTCTCATGGTATACTTAAACGTGTGTACACCATGCCAAAGGTACTATCCAAAATTTTCCAAAGTGCACAGTTTATCTTAGGATTTCCACACGATTTGGACAAACCGTGTGCAGCCCATGTGCCTCTCCTTTTTCCCCAAAAACTTATTGAAAGTTCACCAAACTCTCCCAAACTTCACCCATAAACTTTATATACAAGAAAATAAATAAATAAAGGGCTACATACTAAAATATTGAGGTACTTAATTCTCCCCACCATTAGTCTTTCTGACCTCAGAAAGTATAAAACCTTTGTTGCACTGAAAGAGTTATGGCCATTAATCTTTTATTTCCTTCTTGCATTCCAAAGTATCTTAAAAAATATGACAATGTTTTCATAAAACCCACACTAGACTGATATTTTTCCACACAAGAATTTATACTTCTTATCCTCAATCTGTACCGAGATATGTACCAATGAAGCATCTGACTCTAGGTCAATGTGATCCCATCTGATCACATTGCCAGGATCAACTTGATAATTTTTCAACTAAGATACGTGGAACAAATTATGCACCAAACTGACCAAACTGAACCATGGTGGAAATGAAAAATGATATTCCACCTATACAACCTATTCTAGTATCTCAAAAGGGCCAATGTAATGAGGAGATATGTAACACCCCGCCCCTACCTCATTGGATTGAGGAGGCAGTGATGGTTACTTGGCCTTAAGTGACATTCCCAAGGCACTAAAGGCTGGAAATAAATGTCGAGGGCTTTGAGAACAATTGGGAACGATTTTCCCTTGAGACAAAACCAACCAAAAAACCACAACTAAATGATGCATGTCAACAAAATCAAACTCATACATTACCAAGGAAAACCAGACAATCCATAATCTCACATGCCAACACAACCCAATACAACATCAGAGTACAATGCTGAAGACTCAACAAGAGCACTACGAGCCATGATACCACCACAACTCCACACCAAGCTCTAAGCTCCAAGTTCCACCAAGACATCACAACGCACCACTAAAGGAGGTTGATGCCTTACCTTTTCCCACATCACGGTACACAACATCTGCAGAGACACCACAGTGCAAAAGTAGGGGGTGAGTACTAAAACTCATTAGGTTTTCCCCAAATGACTTCCCTACACACTCCACTAGGATAAAACCGTTAGCACATTTATATAAAATATTTTATATAAAATAAAACACAAGTTCAACCATTTTCATAAGCCAAACGTTCCCTTAATAGGACATTACATCCAAACCAAGCAACCAAGGGAAATCCAACCAAACAAGCCACAAACCATTTCATCATTTATACGTTAGCACAAAAACTTCCATCTTTCAAAGCAATGCACAAAAAACAATCAAAACAGTGGGACTTCCGCCCAACCCGTTCACCCATTCACACCAAAACAATCAAAATAGTGGGACTTCCGCCCAACCCATTCACCCATTCGCAACTAGAGGTACTTCCCGACCACTGCTCATATGGTGGTTCTTCCAACCACTATCCATCCCCTTTTTATAGTGAGACTTCCCGCCCACTTCCACACAACATTTCAATCAAGCCAATTCCAAGCATATAATTCACCAAGGTCACAGTCACATGAAATCAACCAATTTCCATTGCATATCAATTCACTTCAATAAATCACCTATTTATTGAAAACCATTTTCCATGCCAAACAACATTTCAATAAAACAACCATTTTTATTGAAAACCATTTCCATCAACCATTTTTACAAATCAAACTCAGCAACCCATTTTAAAATCTCCATTTTAAAATCTACAACAAGAGCATTTCACCACAAAACCCCTTTTCCCCAAAAATCCCCAAAACACCACCCAAGGGATTTCCAACCACATTCACACATCAAAACAAAATTAATTTTTATCACAACAATTAATTGTAACAAGGAACCACAAGTTCTAACCAAGTGGAGTTGAGAGAGAAGCCACTTACCTTTAGGGTTCCCGAGAAAACAACCCACAAGCCACTACACCTCAAAACTGGCGAACGCACCACCGAAACCTCTCTAGATCACTTTCCCTAACATTCACAAGCCTTAAAATTAACATCCAAGGAAACCCCAACCCTATATCTACACAAAACAAGTGTAGATCTAGAAAACCAAGAAAGAGAGGGATGTAGATCTATAGGAAAACACAAGAGAAACAAGAGGAGAGACTTACCCAGGAGAAATCACCTTGAATACACCTTGAAACCCCTTCGAATCGCTTCCAAAACGTGTGGGAGAGCCCCTCCAACCCCTGAGAACCGAAAATCCCGAGTGAGTCTCGAGTGGGAGGAAGAGAGGAGTGAAATGAGGTAATATTGAGTGATCCTAGGTTTTAAAACCCTAACTTTAAGTGGCCGCACGGTTAGCCTGCACGGTTTGGAAAACCGTGCGCTAACCGTGCGCACGCCACTGACTCGAGAGCCAGAGTCCACACAGTTTCCTCGCACGGTTTGGAAAACTATGCGCAGGCCGTGCAGAGCCTACTGTCTCCCCCTACACGGTTTCCTGGAGCATCTTCATGGTTTACATTAACCGTGCTCAAACCGTGCACCCCTTTAAAAGCCTCCAAACTCATCCAAAACCATTCCAAACTCTCCCAACCTCTCCCCAACTCATCCCATTCACTTTAAACACATAAAAATGCGTAAAAAAAGGCTACATACCTCAAACTAGGGGTGCTACATTCTCCCCACCATTGGACTTTCCGTCCTCAAAAATTAGTGAACCCGCCTGTAACACCCCAAGATTTCATAGAGTGTTATTTCTTCAAAATAATTCAATAACTTGCACTACACGCAACACCAAGTTCAATCACACCATGACTTACAAAAAAATCCATTCAAAAGAGGTTATGAATAGTATTATCTAAATTTTAAACTTTATATAATCCTTATAATTTTAGAATCCATATTATGAGTTTCTTAGATATAAGGCAAGAACAAATTCATTTTCAGTATTGCACTTTTATCAACTTTTAATAGTGAACCCTTTTTAAATACAATATTTTAAACTTTTTGACTAAATGGGGACATCAAAAAAATTTAAAATGAAACATCCCAAGCTTCCACGGTACGCTTTCCTTTGAATAATACAGTAGCGTGTGTTGTACGCAACTTCAAGTTTTAACACACACCACAACTAATTAAACTAGTCGTTGTGAATAGTAATACCTACTTTTTGAAATCATATATATTTTATATTTCAAAATGGAATTCATTTTTGGATTCGGAATATTTAAATTATCCTCGGGTGAAATTTTGGTACTTTTCAGATAACTTTTATATTTTGATGAATAGTGAAAATTACTAAATTTTAATTAAAATCAACTTTTTAAATCAAAATAATTAATATTGATAAATTATGAATTTGAGTGGTTTTAAAGTATATTTAGAATATATTTTTACCATTTAATTTAATGTTTGTCATTGGACATAATTTCACAATTAAACCAGACATAAACAAGTGTCAATCTTTTGATAGTTATTATCTCTTAAAAACACGCTTTTTATTTTAACAACGGGAATTAATTTTAAATTAATTTCTGCCACTTTTGTGTTTTGAATTTGGAAAAATGGATTAAATATTTGGAATCAGGATGTACAAATTATGTAAATAGGTAACTTTTATTTTTACACATTTTGAATAATTACTGCGGTAAATATTTTATTTACCATGGTTAAAGGGTAAATCCGGTAAATAAGGGTTAAAAAATAATATTATAATAATAAAAAATTACCCTAAAACGTGTCCTAACCTTATTGGTGGACACATAACCGACCATGGGCATCCTTGGGTCGATTTGGGGACCCCTTAGAGCCACTTGTATGTGGTAGGGACACATTATATTAATAAAGTTAAAATAAAAATAAAAATGGCATAAACTTACATCTTTTAGAAGAACAATTTTTACATAGGGTTATACATGTTGGATTTTCGATTATAAATATTAATTAGAAAGCTAAAAATATTTCCTACATAATTATATTTTATTTATAATTTTTAGACATCAAATAATTTAAATTATTAATGACACAATAATGATGCAATGTTTACCTCATTAATAAATCATTTAAATAAATAAGATTATAATGATTAAAATATTATCTAAAACCTGTCAAATTATTATTGGTTTATGTTATTTAGAAAATGAGTCATCTTATCTTCGACCTCAATGATTTTTGGACCATTATAAACCGAATATAATTATATTATAAAGTAATACTTTCACTCTTTCCTAAAGAGCCCCTCCTCTCCCTTATAAAAGGAGACCACTTCTACTCATTCCTCACACCTCTCAAGCCACTTGGCTCGTCCAAACCCTGCCCAAATACTCTCCCAACTTCCCTCACTACAACCTAGAGGCCTTAGTTTGATCAGAAATCCAACCTAAGGAGCCCTTTTGATCAAATCAAAAGGAAGAACCCGAAGAAGAGGTAATGTTTTCACCACCCCTTTTCAAGTTCCTTTCTTCTTCCACTTTCTCTTTCTTTGTTCTTACCATTCTAAAATAATAACTCCAGTATCTCACATATACTGTGATGTTATTATAAATATGGTACAACCATATTCAGTATTCTATCCACCCTTTGAATAACATGTCACCATACGTGCGTACGTACGGCTTACCGTCTCCACGTCGTGGTGTAATTGTTATTCAATATATTATTATTTGGATGGGTATAATAATGATGTGAAACTCATGTAAATAATAAATATAACATGTTAATTATTCTGTATATATGATATAACATCCATTTATATATTATTTTAATATCAAAAGAATGATATTGTCGCTCGTGCGTACGTACGGACTACCGTCTCCACAAACGTGATAAGATTCATTCTCCATCGTATCCATTCAAGTATAATTATCATTTGATGATTTAAAAATGATGTTTAAGGACTTTATATCATTCTAGATATGAATAATATACAACCTATCCATTACAAACATGGCTTACGTAACAAAACATATAAAATAAAACAAGTAAGTTAACACCCGAAACAACGATAATACTAAGATATTATTATAAAATCAATATTAAAAGATAATATATGATATCATATTAATGTATATGATTATTTTATAATTTAATAACAATTATTTCACCATTATACAGGAGGTTAACCTACCCCAACCAAGGAAAAGTACAAGGTAAGGGATTTTCTTATCTCACATTCAATTCCGTGAGATTTCATTGTTCGCCACTAAATTATTGAAAGTGGTGTATTGTGTACTGCCATTTGATATATATTATCACGATTCTCTTTATATTCATGTTATTCTGTAAATAATTTGGTGGTTATTAACTTTTGGCCATACGACTCAGTTGATTAACGTGGTAAGGGGTTTTCATCTCACTCCTTATTCTCGTGAGATTCATGCCATATTGCCACCATTACCTTTTGTGTGGTGTATGTACTGCCCATAATTATATTCTTTGTGTAATACACTCTAATTTATGTGTATTTACATATTCATTGTATGATACCTCTTTCATGGGTTGTATGTTTCATAAGTTACCAAATTGGTAAGGGTTTATTTCACAATCTCTTCATTATCCGAGGTTGTTTATACCTAATAATCTACTGGGATTTCTTTATCATCCACATCCATGTTTCTTCGAAATGTATTTCAAAACATTTTTATTATTTACAAGAATATGGGTTAAAGTCATTTATACCATTTTTTGACTTTTTATAAGAGGTTTATAAAGGAATCTTTCCGTCGTTTTCAAAACAAGGTCCTTTTTAACCTTTTCGACAGAATTAAGGTAAGAATGTTTTTTTTAACTTATACGGCGAGTGTGGCTATTTACCGCTGTTATAAAATCTTCAAAGCTTCCCTTACAAGCTTATAAGAATATTTTTAAATAAAATGTTTCATTTTATATGGATCTTAAATGATTTCAAAATAAAAAGAGATATTTCTTTAAAAAGAATTTTGATTTCATCTATGTCAACATCCTTTGATGGCTTTTAAGCTTATTTGAAGTTGGTTTATTATGATACAAAACATCCATATTTTATTAAAGGTTTTGTGATATTTTTGACTATGGATAAGCTATTCTTATGTCACTCTTGTTTTTTTTAAGTATTGACATTTCATAAGTTATTTTTAATCCGAATGTTTATGTTATATTTCAACCTTTCATTCAGATGAATGTGTTAGACAAGTATGTTCCGGGTTGGGGACCGGTAAAAGTAAGCCCTCCGGTTTGGTCTCCGGTTATTAGAGGAACTCCGGTTTGGTCTCCGGTTATTAGAGGAACTCCAAGTTGGTGTCCGATTATTAGAGGCACTCCGGGTTGGTGTCCGGTTATTAGAGGCACTCCGGGTTGGGTTTCGGTTACAGTTAGCCCCAAGGTCTTGGGACGAGGCCTTGACAAAGAAATTAAAGTTCAGCATTATGCATTCCATCATTATGAAAGTGGTTATTGATATTGCATGTGATTATTCGATTAGTAGAATATCCACGTGAATAAGTAAATGGCATCATTTCATTTTATTTATGCCATACTATGTTGAAGTTAAAGTTTAAAAGGCTTTTGTTTTAGTTATACATTGCCTTAAATGTTTATTCTTATTTATGAAAGTTTCCGCTATATTGTTATCCTTACTGGGCATTTGAGCTCACCCCTTTTATATGTTTTATTTTTCCCAGGAAGTGAAGATGTAAATTATGAATGACCTGTAGGGATTTTATGTGGGGATATGAGTGTGTATTATGGAGACAATATGTTGTTGTAGTAGTTTTTCATTTTATGATGTAATGTAAGACTTATGAATATATCTAGTGTTTCCAAGGCTACTAAACCAATCGGCCTTTCGAGATTTGATCTTTCTTGTGATCATGCCAATGTTATGTAATAATGCACCAACTCTGGGTAACTAGGGTCAGGGCGTTACAGTTGGTATCAGAGGAAGTTTAGTACAAACCTTGGAAGCTAGATTTAGATAAACTCTGATTAGAGCATGTAGACCTAAGATGAACTTTGAGGATTAGTGTAGAAGAACTTCCTAGAATTTTGGTATTGTAGAGATTTTATGAGTTTTCCGAGCAATACATCCCTGTATGGATACGAGAAAGTAGAGGCGGCTCTGGCACAGATGTACCTAGGGGTAAAACCCGAAGACACCGCTTTGAGCTAGACTCGAACGGGAACTAGTGCACGACAACGGGCCTTGCTGCACTCTTGGTTACGACACTCCCGGGGGATATGCTTAGGATAATTCTCATTTTCTTTACAAACCATTATGAAGGGTTTATGAGTATATAAATCCTCAAAGGAGAAATTTTTATGATTATGGATTATATCCATAAATAGTTCAATTTATGTTAAGTGTTTTATAAGTATGGGATTATGTATTTTGATTCATAAACTGATCTAGTGTATGCCATTGTTTAGGAATGGCGCCCAGTAGAAGGAATGAGAAATCTAGCAATGCACATGATACAAAGAGAAAGAAGGACCATATATTTCATGGTCTTAAGCCAGAATTTATAAGAGAAATAGTCTCGCATGTATTATCATCATATGAAGAAATAATATCATGTGTTGATAAGATAAGTAAAGAGTTTACTGAGTCCTATGGATTTGAAGGGAAGCAAGAGAAGAAAAGGATGGAAGAGGGAAAGATGGATAAAGGGAAGAGGGAAAAGAAGAATTTTCCCATATGTGGTAACTGTGGAAAGAAACACCCTGGAACTTGCCTGAAAGGAATGGGAGTTTGTTATAAGTGTAGAGGAAAAGGGCACAAATTACATGACTGCAAGGGTAAGAAAATGGTTTCAAATGTACAATGCTTCATTTGCAAGGAGTTTGGACACTACGCGAACCTATGTCCCAGTCATCAGACTATGCCGCAAATGATGCTATTGGATAATAGTCAAGTTATGATACTACCACAGATGAAGAGGAATGATTAGAGTTCTTATGTTGATTATGTCAATTGAGTGTTGTATCAACAATGTACTTGTTATAATAATTATGGAGTATATAAGGATTGTACTACAGTACTATTTCATTAAGGACTTGAGATTGTGTGGAACAAAGAAAAGTGACTCAATAGGAGGATAAATTTTTGGAAAATATATGGTTGAGAGAATGATAAATCATAATATAGTTCTGATACTGAGGTAGTGATTTTGGAATAATATGTGATTGTTTTGGATAAATTATATTGGATATTCTTGACTACCTTGGAACTGATTAATGATTTGTATATTCCATCATTGTTGGGGTTTAAAACATTTTTGGATTGATGAAGTATATCCATCATTCTATATGGAATAAGGGAACAGGAATGTAATCAATAAGGAATATGTTAATTCAGGATGTTTCAGTGTATTAAAAGAATACATGATGAAGGTATTCATATGCTATTACGGGGTAAAAAGGATCTACATTATGTTTACCTTCCTTATAAATGTTGGACTGTGAGTTTGGACAAAAGTATTCTGGATAGTTCTAGTTTGGATTATTTTGGATTTCCATAAAAGGACAACCCGGAGGTCGGGCGGCAACCCGTCGCGTCCGGCAAGGCTGCGAGACTTGAACCCGAAACCGAAGGGCGACAAGGGTGTATCACCTACCACTGGCCCAGGAGATGTCCTGGATTAAATAATGTAGTTTTTATTAAAAGATCTTGTAGATGAATTATAAATTCGTTTATTTTGTAACCCTATACGAATAGTGTAAATAGAATTTTTTTACATTCTATTATATTTTAGAGTGAAAGATGAGTTTGTGGTAGAAATTTATTAATGGATAAACCTCTAATTATAAAGTAAGTATATCTCCTTATGATCTTAGCCAATCTCATAAATAAATTCCTCAATATTAAGAAAAGCAACTTAGAACAAAAATGTTTTCCTAGATGGTACCTTAAATCATCACTAATTTACGGCTTTGGGATTGTTGGCCTTTTCATAGCCATGTTCTCTACCACTCTCCATCAGATAATTGATGGTTAGATTTTTCTTCCATATCCATATTTTCCTACATGGAACCCTAGTATGTGTTATTTTCGGTAATATTCATACTTTCGACTCTTTATTTTAAATAGAGGCCTCATTAATTCATTTTTCGATGTGGGATTTCAACTAAGATATTTTGAAACGTCAAAAATGTGTTATCCTAATACCCTATGTGTTGTTGAACCAATGGTATTTCAAATCATCATAGATTGATGAGTTTAAGGACCTCAATTTTATACTTGTTTGTGATTGATGACCTCAATCACTACCTATAAATATTTACGTTTTTCCTCCAATTATATGTCTCTAATTGCCACCAATGTTCTCCTAATCGAGATCATAATTTGGTGGTGACCCTTTCATTTATCTTTTCCTCATATTAAGACTAAATTTTAGTAACCCAATTTCCGATGTGGGTTTTCCCACAAATATATTTTCTATTTTCAACCTTTTATTTTTGAAGAACAATTTCAAATTGTGAGGACACAATTTATTGAAGGAGGGGAGAATGTAACACCCCAAGATTTCATAGAGTGTTATTTCTTCAAAATAATTCAATAACTTTCACTACACACAACACCAAGTTAAATCACACCATGACTTACAAAAAAATCCATTCAAAAGAGGTTATGAATAGTATTATCTAAATTTTAAACTTTATATAATCCTTATAATTTTAGAATCCATATTATGAGTTTCTTAGATATAAGGCAAGAACAAATTCATTTTCAGTATTGCACTTTTATCAACTTTTAATAGTGAACCCTTTTTAAATACAATATTTTAAACTTTTTGACTAAATGGGGACATCAAAAAAATTTAAAATGAAACATCCCAAGCTTCCACGGTACACTTTCCTTTGAATAATACAGTAGCGTGTGTTGTACGCAACTTCGAGTTTTAACACACACCACAACTAATTAAACTAGTCGTTGTGAATAGTAATACCTAATTTTTGAAATCATATATATTTTATATTTCAAAATGGACTTCATTTTTGGATTCGGAATATTGAAATTATCCTAGGGTGAAATTTTGGTACTTTTCGGATAACTTTTATATTTTGATGAATAGTGAAAATTACTAAATTTTAATTAAAATCAACCTTTTTAATCAAAATAATTAATATTGATAAATTATGAATTTGAGTGGTTTTAAAGTATATTTAGAATATATTTTTACCATTTAATTTAATATTTGTCATTGGAAATAATTTCACAATTAAACCAGACATAAACAAGTGTCAATCTTTTGATAGTTATTATCTCTTAAAAACACGCTTTTTATTTTAACAACGGGAATTAATTTTAAATTAATTTCTGCCACTTCTGTGTTTTGAATTTGGAAAAATGGATTACATATTTGGAATCAGGATGTCCAAATTATGTAAATAGGTAACTTTTATTTTTACACATTTTGAATAATTACTGCGGTAAATATTTTATTTACCATGGTTAAAGGGTAAATCCGGTAAATAAGGGTTAAAAAATAATATTATAATAATAAAAAATTACCCTAAAACGTGTCCTAACCTTATTGGTGGACACATAACCGACCATGGGCATCCTTGGATCGATTTGGGGACCCCTTAGAGCCACTTGTATGTGGTAGGGACACATTATATTAATAAAGTTAAAATAAAAATAAAAACGGCATAAGCTTACATCTTTTAGAAGAATAATTTTTACATAGGGTTATACATGTTTGATTTTCGATTATAAATATCAATTAGAAAGATAAAAAGATTTCCTACATAATTATATTTTATTTATAATTTTTAGACATCAAATAATTTAAATTATTAATGACACAATAATGATGCAATGTTTACCTCATTAATAAATCATTTAAATAAATAAGATTATAATGATTAAAATATTATCTAAAACCTGTCCAATTATTATTGGTTGATGTTATTTAGAAAATTAGTCATCTTATATTCTACCTCAATGATTTTTGGACCATTATAAACCGAATATAATTATATTATAAAGTAATACTTTCACTATTTCCTAAAGAGCCCCTCCTCTCCCTTATAAAAGGAGACCACTTCTACTAATTCCTCACACCTCTCAAGCCACTTGGCTCGTCCAAACCCTGCCCAAATACTCTCCCAACTTCCCTCACTACAACCTAGAGGCCTTAGTTTGATCAGAAAGCCAACCTAAGGATCCCTTTTGATCAAATCAAAAGGAAGAACCCGAAGAAGAGGTAATGTTTTCACCACCCCTTTTCAAGTTCCTTTCTTCTTCCACTTTCTCTTTCTTTGTTCTTACCATTCTAAAATAATAACTCCAGTATCTCACATATACTGTGATGTTATTATAAATATGGTACAACCATATTTAGTATTCTATCCACCCTTTGAATAACATGTCACCATACGTGCGTACGTACGGCTTACCGTCTCCACGTCGTGGTGTAATTGTTATTCAATATATTATTATTTGGATGGGTATAATAATGATGTGAAACTCATGTAAATAAAAAATATAACATGTTAATTATTCTTTATATATGATATAACATCCATTTATATATTATTTTAATATCAAAAGAATGATATTGTCGCTCGTGCGTACGTACGGACTACCGTCTCCACAAACGCGATAAGATTCATTCTCCATCGTATCCATTCAAGTATAATTATCATTTGATGATTTAAAAATGATGTTTAAGGACTTTATATCATTCTGGATATGAATAATATACAACCTATCCATTAAAAACATGGCTTATGTAACAAAACATATAAAATAAAACAAGTAAGTTAACACCCGAAACAACGATAATACTAAGATATTATTATCAAATCAATATTAAAAGATCATATATGATATCATATTAATGTATATGATTCTTTTATAATTTAATAACAATTATTTCACCATTATACATGAGGTTAACCTACCCCAACCAAGGAAAAGTACAAGGTAAGAGATTTTCTTATCTCACATTCAATTCCGTGAGATTTCATTGTTCGCCACTAAATTATTGAAAGTGGTGTATTGTGTACTGCCATTTGATATATATTATCATGATTCTCTTTATATTCATGTTATTCTGTAAATAATTTGGTGGTTATTAACTTTTGGCCATACGACTCAGTTGATTAACGTGGTAAGGGGTTTTCATCTCACTCCTTATTCCCGTGAGATTCATGCCATATTGCCACCATTACCTTTTGTGTGGTGTATGTACTGCCCATAATTATATTCTTTGTGTAATACACTCTAATTTATGTGTATTTACATATTCATTGTATGATACCTCTTTCATGGGTTGTATGTTTCATAAGTTACCAAATTGGTAAGGGTTTATTTCACAATCTCTTCATTATCCGAGGTTGTTTATACCTAATAATCTACTGGGATTTCTTTATCATCCACATCCATGTTTCTTCGAAATGTATTTCAAAACATTTTTATTATTTACAAGAATATGGGTTAAAGTCATTTATACCCTTGTTTGACTTTTTATAAGAGGTTTATAAAGGAATCTTTCCGTCGTTTTCAAAACAAGGTCCTTTTTAACCTTTTCGACAGAATTAAGGTAAGAATGTTTTTTTTAACTTATACGGCGAGTGCGGCTATTTAGTGCCGTTATAAAATCGTCAAAGCTTCCCTTACAAGCTTATAAGAATATTTTTAAAGAAAATGTTTTATTTTATATGGATCTTAAATGATTTCAAAATAAAAAGAGATATTTCTTTAAAAAGAATTTTGATTTCATCTATGTCAACATCCTTTGATGGCTTTTAAGCTTATTTGAAGTTGGTTTATTATGATACAAAACATCCATATTTTATTAAAGGTTTTGTGATATTTTTGACTATGGATAAGCTATTCTTATGTCACTCATGTTTTTTTTAAGTATTGACATTTCATAAGTTATTTTTAATCCGAATGTTTATGTTATATTTCAACCTTTCATTCAGATGAATGTGTTAGACAAGTATGTTCCGGGTTGGGGACCAGTAAAAGTAAGCCCTCCAGTTTGGTCTCCGGTTATTAGAAGAACTCCGGTTTGGTCTCCGGTTATTAGAGGAACTCCAGGTTGGTGTCCGGTTATTAGAGGCACTCCGGGTTGGTGTCTGGTTATTAGAGGCACTCCGGGTTGGGTTCCGGTTACAGTTAGCCCCAAGGTCTTGGGACGAGGCCTTGACAAAGAAATTAAAGTTCAGCATTATGCATTCCATCATTATGAAAGTGGTTATTGATATTGCATGTGATTATTCGATTAGTAGAATATCCATGTGAATAAGTAAATGGCATCATTTCATTTTATTTATGCCATACTATGTTGAAGTTAAAGTTTAAAAGGCTTTTGTTTTAGTTATACATTGACTTAAATGTTTATTCTTATTTATGAAAGTTTCCGCTATATTGTTATCCTTATTGGGCATTTGAGTTCACCCCTTTTCTATGTTTTATTTTTCCCAGGAATTGAAGATGTAAATTATGAATGACCTGCAGGGATTTTATGTGGGGATATGAGTGTGTATTATGGAGACAATATGTTGTTGTAGTAGTTTTTCATTTTATGATGTAATGTAAGACTTATGAATATATCTAGTGTTTCCAAGGCTACTAAACCAATCGGTCTTTCGAGATTTGATATTTCTTGTGATCATGCCAATGTTATGTAATAATGCACCGACTCTGGGTAACTAGGGTCGGGGCGTTACACCGCCTTTTGCCGAAAGAGCTCGGGCCACTGTTCGAGCATTTCTTTCTCCCACTCCCATGTCTCCTCTTGAACCTAACCATGTTGCCACAAAAAACGAACTAAACCGATGATTTTACCACGCAAGACTCTCTCTTGCCTATACACAACCCGCACCGGCACATGCACCAACGAAGCATCCGGTTCTAGATCAAAATGATCCCATCGAATCACATGGTCACGATTCGGTTGATACTTTTTCAACTGCGAGACATGAAACACGTTGTGCATCGCACTAAACCGTGGTGGAAAATCCAAATGATAATCCACCTCACCAACCCTCTCAAGAATCTCAAAAGGTCTAGTATACCTCGGAGATAACTTTCCTTGCTTCCCAAACCGACGATGTCCCAACCTAGGAGATATTCTCAAAAAAACATGATCACTCACCTCGAACGACAACGGTCGTCGACGATGATCCACATATGATTTATGATGACTCTGAACCGTATCCATTATTTTTATGATCAACTTGATCTTCTCCGTATTCTCTTGGACAAGGCTCGGTCCAACCATTGAAGACTCACCCGTTTCCACCCAACATAGTGGAGAACGACACGACTGCCCATACAATGCTTCAAACGGAGCCATCTGTATGGATGTATGATAACTATTATTGTACGAGAACTCAACCAACAATAAGTGATCCTCCCACGATCCACCAAAATCCATGACACAAACCCACAACATATCTTCTAGAGTTTGTATCGTCCTCTCGGATTGATCATCCGTCTGAGGGTGATATGTCGTGCTCATCGTCAACTGCGTCCCAAGGGCTTGCTGTAAGGATTTCCAGAAACGAGATATAAACCTCAGATCTCTATCTGATACAATCGAAACTGGAACACCATGCCTCTTTACCACCTCCCCGATATAGATTTTGGACAGATCCTCCACCGTATGAGATTCACGAATCGGGATGAAATGGGCCGACTTCGTTAGCCGATCCACTATCACCGAAATGGTATCGTGCTTCTTGACCGTTCTTGGGAGACCTGTGACAAAACACATCACTATCTAATCCCACTTCCAAACAGGGATTAGTAAAGACTACAACATTACTGCTGGCCTCTGATGCTCTGCCTTGACCTGCTAACAAGTCAAGCATCTAGAAAAAAACTCAGCCACACTTCTCTTCATACCAGACCACTAGAACTGTGCTTTCAACGCTTTATACATCTTCTGAATTCCAAGATGAACAGCCCACCTAGAATGATGATACGCCCTGAGAAGATCCTCCTGGAAAGCAACTGGTACAACCATCCGATTCCGAAAACACAACACTGAATCTCCATTTAGTTTCCAACCCTCAATGGTATCCCCACCATTGAGTCTTGACCCCATGGTCACACACTTAGAATCAGATATCTGTGCCTCTCTTACCAGGACAACCAAGTCAGGAATCAACAAAACTGGAAAGAAGACCACTCTATCACCCTGGTCCTCACATTCCAACCTCATATCAGCTATAACTGACATCAACTTCCACTGGTCTGTTGTCTGTTTCACCACCTGAGCATATGATTTTCTACTTAATGCATCTGCTACCGAATTTCCCTTACTCGGTGTGTACATTAAGTCAAAATCAAACATCTGGAGATATTATATCCATATCCTTTTCCTCAAGTTCAAATACCTTTGTGAGAAAATGTGTTTCAAGCTCTTATGATATGTATATACCGTGAATTTATCACCAAAGAGATAATGATGCCACACTTTCAAAGCATGGACCACTGCTGCCAACTCTAAAGCATGAGTTGGGTAGTTCTTCACATGCACTCTCAACTTTCGTGAGCCATATGCAACCACATGATTCCCTTGCATGAGAACGCACCCCAACCCTAATCCCGATGCATCGTAATACACCACGTACCCTTTTCCCAGTTCTAGAAAAACCAAGATTGGTGCTGATGTAAGACGACCCTTTAGCTCTTCGAAAAATTGTTGACACTGCTCATTCCACTGGAATGAAACATTCTTTCTCATCAAACTATCATTGGCGAAGCCAAACGTAAAAAATCATGAACAAAACGCCGATAATACCCAGCTAGACCAAGAAAAATCTGTATCTCAAACACATTCTTTGGCAGTTTCCATGAGACAATAGCCTCTATCTTTTATGGATCCACTAAAACACCCCTTTCAGAAATCACATGTCCAAGAAAACAAACTTCCTATATCCAAAAGTCACACTTTGACAATTTGGCATACAATCAATGATCCCTCAAGATCCCCAGCACTGTTACCAAGTGCTGCTCATGCTCCACCCTTGTATTTGAATACACTAGAATATCATCGACAAAAACCACCACAAATGAATCCAGATATCTCTGAAATATCCGATTCATCAATTCCATAAACACCGCTGGTGCATTCGTTAGACCAAAGGGCATAACCACATATTCATAATGGCCGTATCTACTTCTGAAAGCTGTTTTAGGAATATCCTCCTTCTTCACCCGCAATTGATGATATCCCAACCTCAGGTCGATCTTGGAGAACCACTGGGATCCCCTCAAATGGTCAAACAAATCATCGATTCTTGGAAGTGAATATATATTCTTTATCATAACTTGGTTAAGTATATGATAATCAACACAGAGCCTCAAGGTTCCATCCGCCTTTTTCACAAACAACACTGGCGCTGCCCACAGAGATGTGCTAGGCCGGATAAACCCTTTGTTTTCTAACTCTTCTAACTGGATTTTCAATTCCTGCAATTTAGCTGGTGCCATCTGATAAGATGGAAGTGATATAGGACTGGTCCCCAGAAGGAGATCAATCGTAAACTCCACTTCTCTTACGGGAGGTAACCCAGAGAATTCATCAAGAAAAACATCCCTGAACTGATCCACCACTGCTGGAGGAACACTCTGCTCAACACCCTCTACCGATTCCAATGACAAAACCGCCAACTGATACGATAACGTACCCACTGCTGGTGCCAACAAACCCGTTGCACCCTGCCTTTCATACCTCTCTCCTCTAAAGAGATGTCTAACGCCATCGTGTGTCGTAAAATCCACTGTTCACGCATCACAGTCGATGTGGGCCTAAAAATCCACCAGCCAATCCATTCCCAGGATTACATCATAACCATCCATCTCAAGCATTGAGAAATTCCACACTATCTCAACCTCGCCCACAACAATACAAGATTCTCTACACAAGAAGGCTTGACACTCTCTTCGACCTAGAGGGGTTTGAAGTTTTAAAACTGAGGGCATCATTTCTACCTTTAAACCCAGCAAATCAACCATACGTGTAACAATAAAAGAGTGTAAAACAACCATATCAAACAACACTTGCATCAAGGTAGAATTTAAAAGAATAGTACCTCGCACTGTGGATGGCCCCGACTGATCATCCACCACAACCTGTTTATCTCCAAACACATGTTTTCTTGCCACACTCTACTCTTTATTGTTCTGCTGAGGCGTCGTGGTATTCTGAGAATCACCATGACCCACTTTACTCTACTGTCGAGGGGTATTCTGTTGTCCCCGTCCCGTCAAAGCATACGACGTCTGTGATCCCTGATGAGTGTCACGCACACCTGACCTTGGAGTATTCCGACAATAACACTGTAGATACCCCATCTGCTTACAATTATGACATGATCGAGGTTGTGCTGTACAATCCTGCTTGATGTGGCCTGTAGAACCACACTAAAAACATCCCAGCTTGCTCTGGGGCTTCAGAGGAAGATTCACCGATCCTGCTGTCGGATTATATGTTATATCCCCACACTGGGAATAAGTGTCCCTCTTCTGCTTGAACCCAGCGTTAGAGTTCCCACTATTCGCCATGGGTACCACCATGCTTCCCCCGCCCGGAGCTCCCAACAGATCCCACTCAGCCACCGAGGCTCTATTCACCATCTCCATGTAATCATCTATACACAACACCGCTATCTTTGAATGGATTTCTTACCTCAACCTCGCTTCAAAGATCCTTTCCTTCAACGACATGCTACCCTCCACCTCGGGTGCAAACCGTACTAAGTTCATAAAATTAGCTGCATACTCTGTCACCGACATCAGCTCTTGATTCAAACTGAATAAATCAGTCATACGCTGAATTCTAAACGTATGTGGGTAGAATTGTTTATTAAACAATTCCTCAAAGCCTTCCCACGTCATACCCTAGTCTGTCCCAGCTTGGACTACCAACTCCCACCACTGAAGGGAAAGATCTTCCAACATATACATGGCCAACTTCACTTTTAACTCTACCGGTATTCCCAAGAACTCAAAGATCTTGTTCATTCTATTCAACCATGCTTCTGCCCTCTCTGGCTCTGAATCACCCCTGAAGATGGGTGGATTTTGCTTCTGAAACTAAACCACATTATCCACATGTCTTGGTTCATACACTCTATTTCCACTTTCCATAGCTTTGAAAGCTTGCACTATGCTTTGCACTAGCTGCTGGTTCACCTGAGGCTCAGGTGCTACCACATTCTCAGCAGCCTCCTCCGGTTGGTCTCTACGACGCCTACCTGGTGCCATTTCTATCAACAGAAAACAAACTACCATGAGTCTCACTTCCGTAGACATCACAAAATCCCATTTAAAATCACATTACACAACACTATCACAACAAGTCTTTCAACCCGTTCACATTTTTCCACATGTGCCATGTTTCACCATTTTGAAAACCAAACCATTTTCAAAATACCAATATATTCACATTACAATTTCACACATTCATATCACATCATAAATCATTATACCCCAATGAAATATGCATCCTACTGGGAAGTCATTTCTACCATGCATGCCATGCTCATCTCATTGGCTACACCCATAACAATGAGATTTCCAATGCCTATAAGTGTCTCCAAAACACTTATGTACCCAACTCTCTGGTAAATTGAATTTCAGCATAAAAGGGTTAGCTACGTCCTTTTATACTATACATTCCAAGTTCTAACAATCCTACGCCTTGCTACCATCCCGACTCAAGGAATGTAACAGAACAAATGTCAATGCCAAATCCAAAGATCAACTCCAAAGGACCGAACAAACTGATACCACTTGTAACACCCCCGCCCCTACCTCATTGGCTTGAGGAGGTGGTGAGGGTTACTTGGCCTTTAGCGACGTTCCCAAGGCGCTAAAGGCTGGAAATAAATGCCAAGGGCTCCGAGAACAATTGGGGAACGATTTTCCCTTGAGAAAAACCAACCAAACAACCACAACTAAATGATGCATGTCAACAAAACCAAAATCATACGTTACCAAGGACAACCAGACAATCCATAATCTCACATGCCAACACAACCCATTACAACATCAGAGTATAATGTGGAAGACTCAACAAGAACACTATGAGCCATGACACCACCAAATCTCCACACCAATCTCCAAGCTCCAAGTTCCACCAAGACATCACAACACACCACTAAAGGAGGTTGATGCCTTACCTTTGCCCACGCCACGGTACACAACATCTGCAAAGACACCACAGTACCAAAGCAGGGGGTGAGTACTAAAACTCAGCAGGTTTTTCCCAAATGACTTCACTACACATGCCACTAGGATAAAACCGTTAGCACATTTATATAAAATATTTTATATAAAATAAAACACAAGTGCAACCATTTTCATAAGCCAAACGTGCCCTTAACAGGACATCACATCCAAACCAAGCAACCAAGGGAAATCCAACCAAACATTCCACAAACCATTTCATCATTTATACGTTAGCACAACAACTTCCATCTTGCAAATCAATGCACCATAAACAATCAAAACGGTGAGACTTCCGCCCAACCCGTTCACCCATTCACAACTAGCGGTACTTCCCGACCACTGATCATATAGTGGTTTTTCCAACCACTATCCATCCCCTTTTTATAGTGAGACTTCCCGCCCACTTCCACACAAAATTTCAATCAATCCAATGCCAAGCATATAATTCACCAAGGTCACAACCGCATGCAATCAACCAATTTCCATTGCATATCAATTCACTTCAATAAATCACCTATTTATTGAAAACCATTTTCCATGCCAAAAAACATTTCAATAAAACAACCCTTTTTATTGAAAACCATTTCCATCAACCATTTTCACAAATCAAACTTAGAAAACCATTTTAAAATCTCCATTTTAAAATCCACAACAAGAGCATTTCACCACAAAACCCCTTTTTCCCAAAAATCCCCAAAAAATCACCCAAGGGATTTCCAACCACATTCGCACATCAAAACACAATTAATTTTCAGCACAACAATTAATTGAAACAAGGAACCACAAGTTCTAACCAAGTGGAGTCGAGAGAGAATCCACCTACCTTTAGGGTTCCCGAGAAAACGACCCACAAGCCACCATACCTCAAAACCGGAGAACGCACCACCGAAACCTCTCTAGATCCCTTTACCTAACATTCACAAGCCTTAAAATTAACATCCAAGGCAACCCCAACCCTAGATATATACAAAACAAGTGTATATATAGAAAACCAAGAAATAGAGGGATGCAGATCTAGAGGAAAACACAAGAGAAACAAGAGGAGAGACTTACCCGAGAGAAATCACCTTGAATCCACCTTGAAACCCCTTCGAATCGCTTCCAAAACATGTGGGAGAGCCCCTCCAACCCTTGATAACTGAAAATACCGAGTGAGGCTCGAGTGAGAGGAAGAGAGGAGTGAAATGAGGCAATCCCGAGTGAGCCTGGGGTTTAAAACCCTAACTTTAAGTGGCCGCACGGTTATCCCGCATGGTTTGGAAAACCGTGTGCTAACCGTGCGCACGCCACTGCCTCGAGAGCCAGAGTCCGCACGGTTTCCTCACATGGTTTGAAAAACCATATGCAGGCCGTGCGGAGCCTACTGTCTCCCCCTGCATGGTTTCCTAGAGCATCTGCACGGTTTACACTAACAGTGCTCAAACCGTGCACCCCTTTAAAAGCCTCTAAACTCATCCAAAACCATTCCAAACTCTCCCAACCTCTTCCCAACTCATCCCATGCACTTTAAACACATAAAAATGCGTAAAAAGGCTACATACCTTAAACCGTGGGTGATACAAGATAACTTTCCCTGCTTCCCAAAATGATAATGTACAAGCCTTGAAGAGATCCTCCAGAACACATGATTACTCACCGTAAACTACAATGTTATTCAATGATTATCCACATACGATTTATGAAAACTATGAGCCATATCCATCCATTTCTTGATCAACTGAATATTCTCCATTGTTTCTTGTACAAGGCTTGGACCAACTAGTGAAGTCTCATTTGTTTCCACCCAACAAAGTGGAGAACAACCTGGAATCCCATAAAATGCTTCAAAAGTATCTAATAGAATTTATTATATGAGAAATACAATAAGGGTATATTCTCTTACCATGAGCCACAAAAATCCATTACACATGCCTACAACATTTCCTCTAATGTTTTTATTGTACTTTCGGATTGTCCACCGATCTGAGGATGATACACTGTACTCATAGTCAACTAAGTCCCAAGGGATTTTTGTAAGAATTTTCTGAAATGACATGTAAACCCTAGAACTTTATGTGACATGATCGAAACTGGTATGCCATGTATCTTTACCACCTATTATATATAGATTTTGTATAGATCTTCCACCATATGAGTTTCATGAATAGGAATGAAATGGGCCGACTTGGTGAGCCAATCCAATATCACCCATATAGCATCATGTTTTCAAACCACTCTTGGGAGGCCTGTAACAAAATCAATGTCTATATACTCCCATTTCCACACTGGGATAGGTAAAGACTGCAACATACCTTCTGGTTTTTGATGTTCTGCCTTAACTTGCTGACAAGTTAAGCACCACGAAATGAACTCAGCCACTTTTTGTTTCACACCAATCCACCAAAACTGTGATTTCAATGCCTTATAAATCTTCTATATACCCAACTTTACAACCCTTATCTAATGGTGATAATCATGAATAATTTTCTCATGAAAATCCATAGGTATAACTATCCAATCACTGAACCACAAAACCGAACTCCCATCAAGTTTCTAGCTCTCAATGGTCTCCCCACCATTGATTTTTGAACTCATAACCAGGCATTCTGCATCGTATGTTTGTGACTCTTTGACTTTCTTTACCAAATTAGGAACTATGAAGACTGAAAAGAAAAATACAACACCACCTTGGTCTTCACATTCCACATGCATGTTAGCTAGGACCAACATTAACTGCCATTCATCTGAAGCTTCCTTCACCAATTGAGTATATGACTTTCTGCTTAATGCATCGACCATCAAATTTACTTTTCTCGGTGTATACATTAAGTCAAAGTCAAACATCTAGAGATACTCTATCTATATCCTTTTCCTCAAATTCAAATCCCATTGTGATGAAATAATTTTCAAGATTTTTTGGTCTATGAACACAGTAAATTTCTCACCAAAGAGATAATAACGCCAAGTATTCAAATCATGGATGACTACAGATAACTCCAAATCATGTGTTGGGTAATTATTCTCATGAAATCTCAACTTCCTTGAACCATAATCAACCATATGGTCTCCTTACATGAGAACACATCCCCACCCAGATCACAAAGCATCATAGTATACCATGTAACTTTGTACCGATTCTGGAAAAATCGAGATAGGTGTTGATGTAAGATGAACTTTCATATCTTGAAAAGACTTCTGGTATTCCTCATCCCATCATAATGTATCATTCTTATTTTTAAAAATTGTTATTGGAAAATATAGTTGTGAGAAGTCACACACAAAGTGTCGGTAATAACCAACTAGACCAAGAAAAATTCTTATATCAAAGACATTTTTCGGAAGTTTCCAAGAGATAATAACTTTTATCTTCTCTAGATCCACTGAAACAACTTTTTTAGAAATTACATGTTCAAGGAATCATACCTCTTGAATCAAAAAATTACACTTTGATAATTTGACATACAAACAGAGGTTTCTCAAGATTCTCAACATTGTCGCAAAGTGTTGATCATGATAAGACTTTTCCCTTTAGTACACCAATATGTCATCCACAAACACTATAATAAAATAATCCAAATATCTATAAAATATCTGATTAATCAATTCCATAAAGACCGATGGTGCATTTTCCAGACCGAAAGGCATGACTACATATTCATAGTGTCTATATCTACTTCTGAAAGATGTCTTCGAAATATCTTCCTTCTAAAATCACAATTGATGATATCCTGATCACAAGTTAATTTTTGAGAACCACTAAGATCCTCTCAATTGATCAAACAGATCATTAATACATGGAAGTGGATACCTATTCTTGATCATAACTTGTTTAATCTTACAATAATCTACACATAGACTTAGAGTTCCATCTAATTTCTTCACGAACAAGACCGATGCTACCCATGGGGACATACTTAGCTGAATGAAACCTTTTATTTCTAGCTCCTCAAACTTCAATTTCAATTCCCTCAACTCTGTTGGTGCCATTATATAATATGGAAGAGAAATAGGACTGGTCCCCGGAAGGATATCAATCGTAAACTCCACTTTTCTTATAGGTGGTAAACCTGAGAAGTTTTCAGGAAACACATCAAAAAATTGATCCAGAACTGCTACAAAACTAGTTTCCTCAATCTATTATATTGATACCAAAGTCAATGCCACTAACTAGTAAGAGATCGTGCCCACCACTGGTTACAAAAAGCCTGTTTCACCTGTCTTTATAAGCCTTTTTCCTATAAAGGGATGTTCGATGCCATCATCAGTTGTGAAACTAACCATTCTGCTATAATAGTTGATGCGAGCCTTGAATATTTTCAACCAATCCATACCCAAGATTACATCAAATACATATATCTCTAACATTGAGAAGTACCATTTTAGATCATATCCATTAATAGTTATAGAACATACTCTACACAAAAAGTCATAACATTATATTTCACTGATAGGAGTTTGAATTTTTAACATAGAAGGCACTATTTAAAGCTTTAAAATTATAAAATCAGCAGTACAAGAAGTAATGATGGAATATGATGCGCCAGTATCAAACAACACTTTCATAAGGTTAGAATTCAATAGAATCATACCTATCACCGTAGATGGTCCAAACTGATCATCTAAAACCATATACTAAACTCCATATAATTTTTTTATCACTAAACTTTTCTCTTTGTTACTTTGATGAGATTTCCCTTGCTAAGGATTCATGGTGTTCTTAGAATAACCATGGCTAGATTTTCTCTACTGATGAGTCTAATTCTATTGGCCCCGTCTTGTTGAAGCATACGATACTTGCGACACCTGAGAAGTGTCTAGAGCACCTAACCTCAGAGCACTACTACAATAATTCTTAAGATGTCCCATATTATTGAAATTATGGAATGCTATAGGTGGTGTTGAGAATTCTTATAACGACCCGAAATTTTGAATGAATTTTTGTTTCCTAATTTTGTGTGTTATTTTAGTTTATACTCAACAAAACTATTTTCTTTAATTAATGATGTGAGTATAATTAAAATGAGACCGTTGGGTTTTGACTTTTATATGACCGTTGGTCAATATGACCATTGGAAACTAAATGTTACGATTGTTGTCTCTAAATACAAGTGATCTTGGTTAATTAATACAGAAAGAAGATTCGATGAACCCATCTGGTAGTCTTAGGCCGATCGAAGCCCATCTGACGGAACTCAAGAAGGAGGTAGCACCTTTGGGCTTTGCTCTAGACCAAACCCAATCCAAACTTCATCGTGTGAAGCTAGAACAGAATTGCCTTCACGATAAGTTCAAGCTGATAGAAATCACTACTCGGGAAATATTGGTCGAGCTGCCCCAAGATTCTATCACCCTATCACAACTTACTCTTAGGTCCTATGCTGGTGTTATAAGGGGATATGTAACAAGACCGTAACTACTTTGTGTAATCCTTGAGATAAATAAAATTGTGATTTCTTCCTATGGTGAAGTTTGTGTTTTTTTTCAGATGTTTGAATAAATATAGGATATATATTGATAAATTTTGGAAAAAGGATATTTTAAAATATTTATGTAAATCTTAAATAATTAAAAATGTGTAATGATTTTCAAAAAATGCTATTCTACAGTTGTGTTCAATATGAAATTTAGATTCTAATAAGATCAACTTAATTTTTAGTGAATAATAATTTATGAATAGTGATTTTATGCTTAGGATTAGTAATGTGACCAAATGGATTAGTAATCTCACTTAAATAAATTATTGATATAATTTAGGCACCTTGATTAAGTAATGTGATTCAATAAAATAGGTAAATGTCTGTTTAAGAAATTATTAGTCAAGTATTAGTTTTTTCAGGTGAATAGTGTTTTTTAATTAAAAATTAAATTAAAAATATTTAGAAAATTATTTTTATAAAATGGAGTTCATTTTTGAATTCATAGCATCAATATTAGGTTAAGGTGAACTTTTGGGATTTTTCTGAAATAGTTGAATTTTCAGTGAATAGTGAAGATACAGTTTTGAGTTTCAGGTGTTTAATGACATCATTAAGGATGTAATAAGTATGAAATCATTCTTGTCGAATTATTAATAGTAAGATAAGGTATGAGGTGTACCATGTGGACAATACCATTGGAAAATACCATGGGAAATCCCATGGTTTTTTCAATACCACCGATGAGGTCCCTTGGCATTAATGATTTGTCCCCTCACTTCTCCTATAAATACCAAGAATTTCTCTCATCCTTTTCATTTAAAAATCCTCCTCAACGAAGTTATAGTCTCCTTAACTCCCAAGGAGTCCTCCCATGGTTCCCTCAATCCTCCCAAGGTCCCAACATTCAATCTTTCAAAGTTACTCTTCAAGGTAAGGTATCCTTTCACCCTTCTCTTTTTAAGTCATGACTTCCTTTATGTTGTGTCTTATATTTTCCATCTCTTTATGTTGAGGGTATGTTATTATATGTTCTTATTACTGTAAATTTTATTTCCAAATAATTATAGACCCTTTATTCTCTCATCAATTTGTTTTCTGAATTTTTAAGTGACGCCGTTAGGCTGCCGAATTTCTCGTAAAAGAAATCGCATCTTCTCTTTTCTTTCATGTTTCATTTTCATGTGGTGTGTCATTAAAATTTCCATAACAAGTTATTATATTCATGTTATTATGTATTTATACTGTATTATAAGTTATTTATGAGTGGGTTACTCTTGTACCCTCTCTTTTCAATGTTTTCTAAAACCATGTTATATAGCCGTTATGTTGCAGAAATTTCGCCTCAAAATTTCTATCTCTTTCTCTCCAGAAATTCTCTTGTTTTATTTATGTGAATACCCAGACCTATTTCGTTCCTTTGGGTGTTCATAAAAATATAAATATGATTTATTTGATTCTATAATTGACATACATATAACCCTCACTCCCTTTCCATGGGTTAGAAATGGCATAATGATCTTATTTTTTTAGAACTTTTAAAACGTCACGATCTTGAAATGAAACCCATTTATTTTATTCTCCATAGGTTATTTATGAAATGTTTGATTATTATCTATGTGGATCACATGGAAGTAAATACATATTAATGGTGCACCCTGATAGGTATCCAATGCATTGGGTAAAGATTTAATCTCTAGAGATGACAAGTTTCACAATACCTTGGTGAATAACCTTGGTAATTTTTTTGACACCTTGGGGATGGAACTTGGTGATATGTTCATGAATGTCTAAATGAAATGTTGTATCCACATATTAAAGTTATGTTTCAAGTTATTTTCATTATGATATTCCTATACTTCCATTTATCATATCTTTATGTTGTTATTCAAGTTCTTATTGATATCACAAGTACACTGATTCCCTTATTTACCCTTACTGGGCCTTCTGCTCACCCTTTCCTTTGATGTATGTCTCCAGGATATGAAAGTCAGTATTTGTATTTAGGATGATATTATGATGAATCCTTACAAGTGGATTATAATAATGTTTTATGTTGTATTAAAGTTTTATTGTTCCTAATTTCCAAGACACTATACTTTAAAGATCCTCTGTATGTAAAATGTAATGAAAAGTTATGTATTAAAAAGGAGGGATTCCACAGTTGGTATCAAAGGATAGTTTAGTTATTTATAGAAATTAGGATATGAAAAATTTAGGAAGAACCCTATAAAAAAGTTTAAATATAGGGAAAACTTCCTGGTATTTTGGTGAGTATTGAGTTAGTGGTTTATTAAAAAAATACATCCCTGTCTGGATATGAGCAGGTAGAGGCAGCTTTGGCACAAATGTACATAGGGGTAAAACCCAAAAACACTGCTTTGAGATAGACTTGAACAGGAGTTGGTGCATGACAACGGGCCTTACTGCACTCTTGGTTACGACACTCCCGTAGGATATGTTTGGTTAATCACAAGCTTTTTATGAATCATTATGAAGGAATTATAGAGAAATATAATTGTTTAAGCATGAAGTTTTAAGACGTAGAATCATTTATAGTTAAAATATTCGTAAATGAAACAATTTTCTCACTAAGATTTTATTCTTTTAGAAAATGGTGGGCAATAGGAGGAACCGTGCAAATGGTGACTGTAATGGACCATGCACTGACGACCCTCCGATGGAATCTGAAATGGAAACATTCATGCGAATGATGAACCAAATGACTCAAGTTATGAGTAATAACTTGAATCAAGTTGAGAGGATGATCTCACCACGAAGGGAACAACATTATATTGAGTCCTTTATGCGCAAACGACCACCAACCTTCAGTGGATTGACTGACCCATTGATTGCTGAGCAATGGATCAACTCTATAGAGAAGACCTTTTCTATGCTACGTTGTTCAGAGCAAGAGAAGGTCACCCTGGCTGTCTATCGCTTAGAGAGAGAAGCTGATCAGTGGTGAGAAATGATCAAAAACACGAGGCAAAGAGTGGAAGTTGAAGCTATGGAGTGGGAAGAGTTCAGAGGGATCTTTTTCAGTAAGTATTTCTATTGTTCCATGAGAATAAGAATGGAGAAGGAGTTTCTCGAGCTAAAGCAGAAATAGAATGAATATGTGGGAAGCTACGAGATGAAATTCACAAGGATTTCATGATATACCTCTAACTTTGTCATGGACCCAAATGGTAAGGTTGATAGATTCTTCGGTGGATTGAGACCTCATCTGCAGAAGAATCTAGCCAACCAAGATTATGATAGATACAAGGAGATCGTGCAGAGTGCGATGAAAGTCAAGCTAGAGTTTGGTGAGACGCAGTGGTATCATAAATCCAATGAAAAGAAGAGGTCGATGGAGCCCAGCTTAGGAAGGAATTTTGATCAGGGAAGATGAGGAAAGCAAGTGAAACTTCCCACGTGTAATAAATGTGGGAAGAAGCATTTGGGGAACTTTCTGCTCAGGAGTGAGAAGTGCTACAAGTGTGGTAGAGATAGCCACATTTTGAGAAATTTTCATGGTGAGGTGAAACCTCAACTTCCAAACACAAACGATGAGGGGAAGATGGTATAGGCCCAACCTGATGTCCAGTGCTTCAAGTGTGGACAACGTGGTCACTTTTCCAATCACTGTCCAAATCCGAGGGCAGTGGAGGGAAACCACCATCAGCCTCAAAAAAGGCCAAGGGATCAAGGCCATGCTTTTTCTATTGTGACAGCTGAGGTCAATGCTCTGAATGATGTGGTAGTAGGTACTCTTATTGTCCTCTCAAAGTTAACAAGTACTTTTTTTGATTCTGGTTCTACACATTCCTTTATTTCCTCCAAGTTTTCAAGGAATTTAGAATCAACCCCCGAATTGCTAAAAGTAGAGTTGTCAGTCAAGACTCTTGGTGGGACTATCCAAGCATCGTCAGTGTTTAGGAACTCTAGTATTTACTTTAGTGAGCACAATATTATTGCGAATCTAGTAGTCATTCCCATGCTGGAATTCGACATTATACTAGGGATGGACTGGCTCTCAAAGTATAATGCTAAGATCAATTACAGAAACAAGGAAATATCAGTAGTCTTGAATGGAAAACCTACCGTTATCTTCCAAGGAGAGATATATCAACCTCATATTTGTCTAAAAGAACCCCCTATATCCTTCTTTATGGAGTTGATCAGTGAATAAGAAGAAGGATATGAGAGTTTGATGATAGAAAATGTACCCATCATCCAGGAATACATTGATGTATTTCCGGAGGAGTTGCCTGGAACTCCCCTAGAAAGAGAGGCAGAGTTCTCCATCGAACTCGTACCTAGATTTCATACGATATCAAAGACCCCATATAGGATGACAAATGAGGAGATGGAGGAATTAAAGAAACAACTCCAAGATCTTTTGGAGAAGGGGTTTATTCGACCAAGTGTGTTTCCTTGGGGAGAACCTGTTCTCTTTGTGAATAAGAAGGATGGATTGATGTGGCTATGAATTGATTATAGAGAACTGAATGAGATCACAGTGAAGAACAAATACCCTCTTCCAAGAATTGATTACTTATTTAACCAACTTCGTGGGGCTCAATTCTTCTCTAAGATTGACCTTCAATCTGGTTATCATCAATTGAGGGTGAAGAAAGAAGATATTCCAAAAACTGCCTTACGATCAAGATATGGGCATTATGAGTTTATTGTTATGCCCTTAGGATTGAATAATGCACCTGGTATTTTTATGGATTTGATGAATAGAGTCTTTAAGGACTACCTTGATAACTTTGTGGTAGTTTTTATTGATGATATTCTGATATATTCTAAAATTCGCGAGGAGCATGAAGATCATCTGAGGTTTATTTTTCAAACTCTGCATAAGGAGAGGCTTTTTGGAAAGTTCAGTAAATGTGATTTATGGTTATAACAAGTTGCTTTATTAGGGCACATTGTAACCAATGAAGGAATCACAGTTGACCCTACAGAGACAAAAGTTGTAGAGGAGTGGCCTCAAACTACAAAAATAACTAAGATTCATAGTTTTCTTGGATTTTCAGGATATTATAGGAGGTTTGTGAAAAACTTTTCATGAATTTCTAATACATTAACCAAGTTAACTCGAAAAGGGGTCAAGTTCATCTGAACAAAGGAGTGTGAGGAAAGTTTCCAAGATCTGAAGAAGAGATTGGTTACCGCACCTGTGTTAACTCTGCCCTCAAGTGGAGAAGGATTCGTTATTTTTAGTGATGCATCTCTAAAAGGGATTGGGTGCGTCCTCATGAAAAATGACAAGGTCATTGCTTATGCATCTCGACAGTTGAAGATTCATGAGAAAAATTATCTTACACATGATCTGGAGCTGGCTGCAGTCATTTTTTCTCTGAAGATATGGAGGCACTATCTTTACGGGGAGAAATGTGATATATACACAAACCATCGAAGTTTGAAGTATATTTTCACACAAAAGGAATTGAACATGAGACAAAGGAGATGGTTGGAACTTTTTAAAGACTATGATTGTTCAATTCATTATCACCCTGGAAGAGAAAACAAAGTTGCTGATGCATTAAGTAGGAAAGACCCAGTTATTCTTTCTATGATGAGGATTCAAAAAGATCCTTTGATCAATGAACTAGTAAAGCTGGACATGGGAATTATAAGGAAAGGGACATCATCAAACCTAACCCAAATGATTTATCAACCATCATTACTAGAGAAGATCAAGAAGGCTCATAAAGAAGATCCTTTGTTACAAGAGAAGTTTGAGGCTGTAAAGGATGGAAAGTTTCCTGAGTTCAATATTGATCAAGAAGGTGTACTGAGATTTCGTACAAGCCTATGTGTTCCATCTATTCCAGAAATAAAGAAGGATATGATGGATGAAGCTCATAGATCTACTTTCTCTATACATCATGGAAGCACAAAAATGTATAGGGACCTTCATGATCATTATTGGTGGGATAATATGAAAAGGGAGATTGCTGAATACACTTCAAGGTGCCTAGTATGTCAACAAGTGAAGGCAGAGCGACAACTTCCTAAAGGGGTATTGCAACCACTACCCATACCAGCATGGAAGTGGGACAATATCACTATAGACTTCATCACTGGTCTTCCGAGAACTCCCAAAGGAAATAATGTGATTTGGGTTATTGTGGACCGTCTCACCAAGACTGCCCATTTTATCTCTATCCGAGAAGATTTCTATCTTGATCAACTTGCCAGGATTTACGTGAAGGAATTGGTAAGGCTTCATGGAGTTCCATTTTCTATCATATCTGATCGTGATCCAAGGTTCACATCAAAATTCTGGAGAAGTATTCAATAAGATATGAGCACTGAATTGAATTTCAGTATGGCCTATCACCCCCAAACTGATGGCCAATCTGAAAGGACTATTCAAACACTCGAGGACATGCTGAGAACACGATCAATGGAATTTAAAGGTGGATGGGATAAACACCTCTCTTTAGTTGAGTTCTCTTACAACAACAGCTTCCACTCGAGCATTCAAATGGCACCCTATAAAGCTCTATATGGGAAGCGATGTAGAACTCCTACTTATTGGGATGAAGCTAGTGAGAGAAAGCTTCTTGGGCCTAATCTTGTGTAAGAGATGACAGAAAAAGTCTATGCCATCCAACAACACATTAAGGCTTCTCAGAGTCAGAAAAAGAGCTATGCCGAAAACCGTCGAAGGGACTTGGAGTTTGATGTCAGTGACAAGGTCTTTCTTTGAATTTCACCTTGGAAGAGAGTCATGAGGTTTGAGAAGAAAGGGAAGCTCAGCCCTAGGTATATTGGCCCCTATGAAATCCTTGATCATGTAGGAGCATGTTGATGCTCCTTTCCGTCACAGAGTTTAACAAATGGAAAAGGGGAATACCTTAAGCACAAAGAGATTCATCCTTTGAAGAAACATCAAAAATTGACAAAGTCATGAACAAGAAACTCTTTAAACATGGGTCATGAAAGTTTTATTATGTTCACACAAGTATAATTGCATGCCACATAATCATTTTTTCACCCAAGGTCCTCAATGGCCTATAAACACCCCCTGTGGGCCCCCCATTTCGAGGACAAAAAATCCAAAACTCAGAATTAAGCTCTGGTCGCCCTAGTCTCTGCTTGAAGTCTTATGAATACTTCTAAGGTAACTTCTTACCTATAATGGAATATTTAAAGCGAAAGAATAAGTCCTAAGTGTTAGAACTCATTAACACTTGCGCGCCTAAGGGTCCAGCCCTTAAGGAAAATGGATACACTTGCTCGCCGCCTTGTCTTCTCATGGAAACTTGCATGCCACCTATCTGAAAGCCTCTAGGGATGATACTAAGGGATCCCATTCAAATTCTCCCAAGTATCACTTCACAGGTTCTTCATCGCCCAAGTGAACTTATGTCGTGCAAGTATACTTGTGTGACCAGGACTTGCGCGCCAGACTAATACTTGCGCGCCTCCTTTCAATTCACTTCCTTTCCTCAAATCCACCTTTCCTCTTCAAAGATCTAGCCTTCAAAACCCTCTTCAAAGCCACTTATGGCATGGTTCCTTTGTTGGATTCCTTATCTGAAAGGAATTATATAGAACATCTCTCAAAACCTTGTGATTTATATAATTTTATATCACTACAGTAAGAGGTTCCCTTCATTAAACCTCATACCTTAAGATGAGAGAATCTTTGATTTGGGAATCTTTCTTAGGAGTAAGCCCCAATTATAAGTCACATCCCCCTTAATCTGGGCATCCTCCTTAGAAGTAAGCCCCGAGTCCCCTTTAACTTTGGGCCTCCTTCTCAAGAATAAGCCCCAAGTTACAAGTCTCCTTAAATTGGGCCTCCTTATCAGGAGTAAATCCTAATCATAATTCCCTTTAAGTGGGCCTCCTTATTAGGAATAAGACCTAATCATAAGTCCCTCCTAATTTGGGCATCCTCCTTAGGAGTAAGCCCCAAGTTAGAGTATCCAAATATCCAAAAAGCACAAATATCTTTATGGACCTTGTTCCTAGGTTTCTTTCCAGAATTAAATCCTAGTCTCCATCTACTTGGGAAATCACACGTACATAAGTCCCATATCATTCCTTGTGACCGCATATTTCGTGGCACAAATCGTCAGGTTTACTGATACCTCTTGTTTCTCACACCGAGCATGACTCACGTGAGCTTAGAGTGTAAAAGTAACCACGACATATATTTTTGGGTCGTTAATCATACGTATTCCCTACAATTATTAATTGAACTACATGGACTTTGATCTCTGACTTAAAAGTAGAGTAAGTAGGAAGCCTTTCTAAGGTTCAATCCCATCAACCATTAATTTTCATTCATTCCATATGACGTTAAACTATATCTTAAATTCCCAAACTACATGGGTTCTGATTCCTCTTTAACAAGGATACGTAGGTAGCCCATCCGCGGGTATGATCCCAACTCTAAAATAATTCATGTCCTTCTGAATGACAATAAACTTCAAGTGCCCCACTGAGTGGATTTAAAATCAGTATGGTCATCATAATGACCAATATATTTCTATATAATGTATTGAAGGATACCATTGAATAAGAATCTCCAATACATATGGATTAATCTCCATCAATGAAGAACCTAAAATACATATAAAAGATTCTCTAAATCTCATACATATCAATCATTGATTGCCAAGTCTAAAGGAAAACTCATTTTCATGCTTGGTAAATTAATAAGGATTCACAAACATAACTCAAATCTATAAGAGAGTCCTGGAGTAGACAATAATTCCTCCCAAAAAGGTGTGATGAGTTTGACCTCCCGTCCTCTCGACCAATGCAAATTTTTATGTCTCATCAGTCCACAACTAATGGGCACCTACCTTTGGAAAGTAGGTCCAAGTGGATATAGAATCACTGGATGTTTCTGGTTCTATGAATAAACCCGTTAGAAACCGATTGGAAAGTTTGAACCTTAAACAAACGAGGTCATCCCCATTTCTAAAAGAAACAAAAATGGTGAACCCGACGTGAATCCTTAACCAAGTTAAATGATGTTTTTATTATTTATTAGGAACCTATTTAACTTAATGTGGGGGCCATAAAAGCAATCAATAACATATGTGATCATCCAAAATATGTATTCTGGCCAAAATTATCTTAATTATGTCTATTATATCAAACATGCACTCTTTTCCAAGATCTCTTTGCATTATAGAAATGGCATTTTTAAAATTCACACCTGTAAATGCCTCTACCGCTACTCCTGCTGGATCCTCGTCCGCTATGAGGACGACATCACCTACTCAGTGTCTGCAACACTAGGTCTCAAATGCATCGGTTAAATAATACCATCAACATGGTACTATTCTGACTCTAGAGTCCACTTGACAAGCCCTCCAAGTTAACAATTCACCCTGGTTGTCCGGACAGTGACGACCAGTGGTCAAGAAGCAGGCGGTGCTAACCACCGTCTCCAACTGTTTTGGGTCGTTATCCCCGGAACGCAACAACCAGTCCATCCCATATTACAGGGAGGTAAATGAAGAGGTCACTCAAGGCCTCAGTTCAAGAATACAGGATTCCTTCCCGAGGGCTCTCATCAACAATCGCCGCTAGACTCATGCGGTAGTGCATCCTCAACATGATGAGGGTACCTCCTTTAGGGGTTCAGCTCAGGTTCCTCAGACCCGAGCATGCAAGACGAATTGTTAGAGGTGAAATCTGGTCAAAAGGGAGCAGGTTCTTACTTATTCCACATTTGGAGAAGTCCATCAAGCTAACTTGATGGCAAGAAATGAGCGGCCACACATATCCGTTCGTTCTAATCCCGATGTCCAGCAGACTCTTCTGGAAACAACCCACCAATCCCACCAGGAAATTCCGGTGGAGTATTATAGGCAGGCATATACACCTATTTATAATTCATCAACTAGTCAGTAGGCTCATCTTACTGCACCCAAATAAGCTCGCCAATACAAATATGGTGACCACTAATAAGCAGGGACATACACCTGTTTACAATCAACAATTCTGTCAGCAGTCTCATCTACCAGTATTGAAGGAAAATCGTCAACCATACTTGATGAAGAATACACATCAGACATATACACCTGCCAATGTTTATCAAGCCTGAAAACAGTCTTGTTTTGTAGCACCCGGAGAAGTCAGTCGGAAAGCTCCAACGAAAAATTTGGAGCAGAATCAACTCTCTTCCCCTATGCATAAGTACTGTAAATATCCGTTGATAGGAAAAGAAGGACATGAGTAGGCACATAAACATACTCCAGATACGAAATGGACGTATATTCCCATTCCGGCAGCTGAAGTCACCAAGCACATTCTGACAATGGTGAAAGAGCAGAAGAAAATCCCTGCTCATATTCTGGATTCCTGCCAGAATATAATAACAACTTCAGTAGCATCACATGGAAAGAAACATGAATCTATCCCTATAAATGGAGTGACTCATCAACAAGTCACTCTGGATTAGATACAAACCTCTGTTCTAGTCCATGAGGGTCATGAGGCATACTCCCCCATGTCATACGGACAATCAAGTCGGGCACATACACCTGATTTAAATGGAGATCATCAGCCTAACCTGACCATTTCTCCTGAGCAGGCACATAAACCTGCCCATAATAATCACTTTCATCAACAAGTGGTTTCCAAAGTGAGTAAGAAGGTGTCTAAGAAAAATACCCATTCCGCACAGTCAAAAAATCGAGAGCCAATCTGTAGTAAGGCCTTGCTCGATGCTGGAGTTCTTGATGCACTTAGACAATTATCTATTGCAACTCAAGATTATACTCTCTCACTTCCCAATAGTGGGAACAATAATTCTGAAGGTCTTCATTAGACACTTCTTCATGAAGGCTTGCTTCCTGATAGTTCGGTCGATCTCGAAGTATCATCTTCAGATGAGAGCCACAATAACCCTCTGCATGGCCAGAAGATCAAGGAGCAAGAGGTTTCATCTTTTGCTGTAACCCACCATGGTGGTCCTCCCCATGATGATGAATTTAGCTACGAAATTCCTCTCTATAGTAGTAATTCGCATTTCTTGGAAAATTCTTCAAAGGAAAATGTAGTAATGAGAAAGCCCTCTTATCTTGAGGCACTTTCAAATGTGAAGCCAGTCATGTCTGATGCTTTATGGATAGCAGGTGAAATACTTTCTCAACCAGAAGATAGCACAGGGTGTAGGTCATTCTTCGAACCACCCCTGGGTCATTTATCTTCTAATTTGATAAGTGAATTATCTACCAATCTTATTGAATCTGATGAATCATCAAAGAAGAACTAGCTTTGGTCTAATCAGGTAGAAGAATCTTCATCGAATGATAAGGAGTAAGTGCTTAATATGAGAAAACAACTAGAAAAAGGTGAAGTACCAGTCATGTTTTGGCCTTTGGATGACTCTCAGTATGATATTCCATAAATGTTGATGGAAGATTGTATTCACGATATTCATCTAAACATGTGTAAACTCTTTGTCACTTAAAGTAGAAAATATTATCTTATGATGAATATGAAAATCATGTCAAGATAATAGAAAGGTTATAGTGCCAAATTGATTTGGCATCTCTCTCAGTTTCTCGATATCCAAAGGTTGAAAAGCAGCAGAGAGCTCTTCATCGTTCATGCCTTGGCGCACTAAAAAGATTGCCCCAGTTAATTTCCAATGCCTCATCTGGTATTCATATCAGGGGATGTGGTGTTCATGGAGAACTACATTTCACTATGCTCTCCAGTCAACAATGCTCGCCAAAAGTGGTCTCATGAAATGTTATTGCCCACAGACGACCACAGCCAACTGGTTTTGTGTGTAATCAGATGCTTTTTCAAGAACATGCCTCAAATATTTCTTCTCAAAGTCAGGCATACAAAGAACAAGTTGTCGAATTACTCTTACATCAAGCAAATGAGAATATCGAATAAGCTTCTAGTTTAGATCAGACACATCATCAAGTGATATAAGTGTTATAAATCATCCAACAGTCATTTGAGCCAGGTGATTTGAGTGGATGTAGGTTGATACATCCAGCCAATTTCTAGACTAAAGTCTGCAAAATCAGAAGAGATTTTAAGAAAGTCTCAGATGTAGCATCTCAAGAGCCACCTCAACTTGCCAGATTGGGGAATCTTTTAACCCAACCCTTGGGATCAACAGATAGGATTTGAGAAGTTGAGTAGGAACAACCCCAGTCCATCGGACTGGGGACTTTTTCAAATCCTCAATCTCTTCCTCAAAGAAAGTTAGTCTTCTCTCGATTAGGGAAGAAGCCACAAGAAAAACGCAGAGCCGAATTATCAGGGTATTCCCTCTAAATTACAGTTCATCAAGAAGTTCCTAAGGGATCAACTCAACCAAGGGAAATGTATCATAAAGGACATGGAAGAAGACAATATCGCAAAAATGATGACAAAAGATATGCATCGATAAATTTCATCAATGACATTGTAACTGATCCCCCAGAACATGAGGCTCACTCAGAGGAATCAGATGAGGAAGTTCCTGTTCAAGAGGTTGTACACACGAAGGCAAATGAAGAAGGTGTGCATACCCGGAATCAAAGGCTTACCCAGAATCTAGGTATTCCTTCAAATAACCAACTACCCCCTATTCTAAAGTAATCCAACAAGGGGAAAGGCAAAAGTAAGGTTACATTCCACCCTAAATCTGGAGAAGGCCAATCACTCTCATTAGAGGAAAGGTTCGTACAATAAGAGGCGAAAATGAAGGAGTTAAGGAGGTTGAATGTAGAACTACTTCAAGGTAGTCTTCCTCCTAAGCATGCTGGAGTCAGTCAGTCAAGGGAATTTGTTGCAGCTACTGGGATGGATCAAGAATATCCTCCTTTACCAGTACACCCTCATAGGTCCAATCCTATGGGTTATACACAACAACAACCAGCAATACTACCATTAGTGGCAGTCTCGGTTGTTACACCCATCCAAACTCCAGCTCTTGCACCTGCACAGGTCCAATCCCAACCTGATGTTTCTAAAAAATTAATGACTACCATTGAGTCATTAATAGATCAGTTGGAAGCTATGGAAGGAAAGCGTGCACCGGTTCAACCGGAGAAGAGAGCTTACCCTGAATGGGTAGATGAAATTCCTCCCCCATCAAATTTTGCAAGTACCACATTCCCAATTTTTAATGGATTTGGATATCCAGAACAACACTTAACAAATTTTGTTTCTCGTTTTGATCCCATGATGGGAACTCCTCAACAAAAAAAATCATTTAAGCTCAGGTGTTTTGTATAATCATTACAAGGACCTGCTTTTGTATGGTATACAAGCTTGCAATCCCGGTCAATTACTAGGTGGGAGGATCTCTGTAAAAAATTCCTTCTTCAATTCATCTCAACATTTCCAAAGACGACAGTTTTTGATCTTACAAATTGTAAGAAAAGGGAGAATGAAATCATTTCAGATTTCATTGCTCGATGGAAGGGATTAACATATTCCTTAAGTTTAGCACTCTCTCAAGAAGAATTATTGCCAATCTGTGTGGAAAATTTGCGTGATGAATTATGAACACCGTTGATCCATGTGAAATACACAGGAGGGTTTAGAGACCTTACTTCAATTGCTCAGCAGATTGAAGATTCTCTTATAAAGACTAAGGCTAAAACTTGTGTAATTCCACCAGTTCCAGGAAGGAGAATAAGGATAACAGAGACTGCTATAGTTATGATTAAACAAGCACCTGTACCTGCTTCCACTTCAAAACCTTCATCATATTGAAGGGCTCCTCCTCCTGAGCATCAACAATAACGACCACCTTGTCAAGATGATCAAATAAATCAAAGGCAGAAACAGTTTGAGGATTTGAAGAATAAAGTCTATTATTTCTGAAATGAACAAGTTCCTGGATACTTCATTTTGGCCCTGGAAAATAATTTAGTTCAACTGACAAGGCCCAAAAGGCCAAACAAGGAAGGAGATGAAGACCTTCAAAACTATTTCCCATTTCATCAGATGTTAGGGCATCCCATTCAAGAGTGTTTTGTCTTTAAAGACCTCCTGTAAAAAATGGTGGACTCTGAACTCGTAAAATTGAAAGGCTCTTCAGCCCAGGTAGCATGTGTTACTGCTACTGATCCAGAGGAAGAAGGCGAGTGACATGAATTCAAAAACAAAAATGTGAAGAAATATGATGATTGTATGGTTAGGAAAACAATCAAACAAACTCATGCCATTTTACGAATGCAATTGAAGAAACCAATTGTGTCTTCTGCTATGAATGCCACAGAAAAACCCCCTTCATCAGAAGACAAATCTTCAAAGAGGCGGCATAATTAGAAGAAATAAGAACAGTCAGAAGAAGACGATTTTGGGTCAAAGCCTAAATTGTCTTTGACTCTGGAAGATTTTATGCCATCTACTTCAAAAGTACGGGCACCACCCCATAAAACGGCACAGCCTAAACTGGCTAATCAGGTAGAATCTTCATCAAATGAAGAGTTGATTTTTGGTTATGTTAACATGATTCACTTAACAGATCCTTATGCCAATCACAGTTTTGATCTTGATGAGCCTGAGTTACCTGTATCAAGAAGAGGAATTAGAGAGAGTTCCATAGGTCTAGGATATAGAGGAAGACGTGGATATCCCAGAAGCCACTATTTCAATCCCACCCCTGCTAGAACTATCTATGCAACATAAACTCATGGCAGAGCCCTTCAGAAGGCTCAACAAGAACAAGAAAGTTCTTCCACACATGGAAGATTTAGTCCTGACACAATTATTCTAGAGGATCGTTTAGAGGTTACACCTTCTTCCTCTCAGCAAATAAATAGACCTAATCGGTCTAATCTGCCAAATCCAGAAGTATTTCCAACTCCTACCCCGATACAAGATGCATCTACTTCCAAAGCATCATCTTTTAAGGCACCTGCGAAACCACATGTTCCTATTGGGAAATGCAAACCTTTGGATCAAAATTATGATGTCTTGAAACATTTAGACCAAGTACCGACCAAGTTATCAATTCTGGATGCCTTGAATCTATCAAAGAATCTTCGAGAGGCACTCGTTGAGGCTTTGTCAAGTCCTCAGGAATTCGAAACTGAAATTGCTGCAGCTGAAGTCTACCATATAGAGAATGATCCTGCAGAATGCCATGCAGTGATATCTTTTACATATGAGGATGAAGATGATGTTGTGCATGGACATATTAGACCTTTTTATTTATCTATCAAGGTCAATGATGTAGATATCCGACGAGCTTTTATTGATAATGGCTTAGGAGTCAACCTCATCCCTATTCGTACACTTCATCGATTGGGCCTCACCGAATCTGATTCATCTCCTTCAACTTTTATGTTTCAAGGATATGATAAAAATGAACAAGAACCTCTGGGTGAGATTACACTCAGAACTCAGTTTGGAGACCTTGTATCCAATTCAGATTTCATGGTTATTCGTCATGACACAACCTTCAACATTTTTCTTGGAAGACCTTGGCTACATCAACATGTGGCTGTACCTTCGTCATACCATCAATGTCTCAAATATTGTTTCAATGGTCAAATTGGGACATTGTATGGTGATAAAGCCCCATTCAAAACATGTGAATCTCAATATATTGAGGCAGAATTCTATTACATGGAGGGAAAGGAGGTATCTACGGTAAATTAGGTTACCAAAATTAATGCTCCATATGGTTTGGAAAAGATTCCAGTAAACCCATTCATACATGTGAGTATAGATTATGTGTTGCCTATCAGTCAAATTGACAAGGTAGACCCAAATCCAAATACTCTTATGGAAACTTCCATAATGTCAATTACGACAACCAAGCCAGACAACATGGGAGAAATTGTTGATTCACTAAGCAATGATGAATGCTCAAATGGAGATGTCTTTATTCCATCTACTGAAATCCATAAATTCTATACTTCATAAACCAAGACAGAAAAAGTTATAGCAATGTCATAGATGAATGATGATGTCAATTCTCGATCCATCATCTCCTCTTTATTAACCAAGGAAGACCCTTCATCATCAATAGGGTTAGAAATGGTAGCCTCTTCTTCAATATGTTCAAATTTTAACATCTCTCTTGATCATGGAAATTATGCTTCATCATCTACTATGCAAGTAAAAATAGAAGAAATAACACATGTTGAAGAAGAAGAGGAAGATCTCAGGGATGCTCCTCTAGCTTTTGAAGAGGGTATATCTACCACTGTGGATGAACTCAGAGAAATAAATCTGGGTACAAAAAAATATCCATGCCCCACTTTAATTAGTACAACCATGACTCTTGAAGAGCAAGAAATGTATACTTCATTTCTAAAGCAAAATTGAGATGTATTTTATTGGAATTATACAGAAATGCCAGGTCTTGATCCCGAAGTTTCCACTCATCATTTGGGTTTGCCAGAAGAACATCAAGGATTCAAGAAAGTCATAAGAAGAACACACCCAACTTATGCTTCCAAAATTGAACCTGAAGTGGATAATCTTATCAAATCTAACTTCATCAGAGAATTTCAATATCCCAAATGGTTGGCTAATATTGTCCTTGTGAAAAAGAAGAATGGACAAATTAGAGTTTGCATTGATTTCAGAGATCTTAATCGGCATTGTCCCAAGGATGATTTTCCAGTTTTAATCACAGAACTCTTAATTGATGCAAAAGATGGATATGAAGCACTTTCCTTCATGGATGGATATTCTGGGTATAATCAAATCTGAATGGATCTAGAAGATGAAGAATCTAAATCCTTCAAATCCCCTTAGGGTGTGTTTTTCTATCGGGTAATGCCCTTTGGCCTAAAAAAATGTAGGTGCAACGTATCAACATGCCATGCACCGTATCTTCAAACACTTTTTAAGGAATTTTTTTGAATGTTATGTGGATTATTTTTTGGTTAAATCCAGACAACATTCTAATCACTTGGCTGATTTGGAAATAATATTTCACAAACTTTGAGAAAACAATTTGAATATGAACCCCTTGAAATGTGCTTTCGGGGTAACCTCAGGAAAATTTCTCGGCTTTGTTGTACGCCATCGTGGTATCGAAGTCGATTCTGAGAAGAAAAAATCAATCCTTGGTATGTCACCTCCTTGAAATTTTAAATAATTGAGAGGACTTCGAGGAAACTTGGACTATATTTGGCTTTTCATTTCCAATTTGGTAGGCAAGTGTTTACCCTTCACCAAATTAACGAAGAAGGGAGTCACCTACCAATAGACTGAAGATTTCCAAGAGGCATTTGATATCCTTAATAAATACCTCTTGAGTCCACCAGTATTAATGCCACCTATTGAAGGAAGACCACTTATCCTCTATGTGATAGCTTTAGAGTGATCATTGGGTTCCTTCCTTGCCCAAAAGAATGATGCTGGGAATGAAAACAACCTTTACTATCTTAGTCGGACTATGCTTGAAGAAGAAACTTAATATTCAAGTATTGAAAAGTGCTTCCTAGAATTAATATTTGTAGTTCAGAAATTGAGACACTACCTACAACATCATGAAGTTCAATTGGTATCTCGCAATAACCCGCTCAAATTTATCCTTAGTTTTCCAATGCTTACAGAATATCTGGAAAGGTGGGCAATTATTTTGCAGCAGTTTGATATCCAATACGTGTCTCAAAAGGCAATAAAAGGCCAAGATATAGCTAATTTTATTACTGAACACCCTTCAGTAGAAGATACATCTTTAGATACTGAACTTCCTGATGAGGAAGTATTATCTATTCAAGATAATCTTCAAACATGGGAAATGTACTTTGATGGTGCTTCCATAAGTCCAACCGGGAAGAAACTGGAAGATCCTAAATTCAACAAATTTGGTTTAGGAATTGTGCTTATTTCCCCAGAAAAGGTAGTTCTACCCTATTCCTTCTTATTGTTGGGAGGTGGTACAAATAATGAAGAAAAATATCAATCTCTCATCGCAGGCTTGGAATTGGAACTTCAGGCACATGTGAATCACTTAAAAGTAAAAGGTGATTCAGACTTGGTAATCAAACAAGTCAATGGGGATTATGCCATCAGAAAAAAAGAGTTAATCCCTTTTTATGATTACGTAAGAGAGTTAATGGCGGAATTTCCTTTGAAACCAACATTTTATTATGTCCCGCGATCACAAAATGCTCAAGATGATGCACTGGCTAATGTAGCCACAACTCTAGCAGATCCAAATCGGGACAAAACAATCATTATTATTTCCCACCGTCGTATATTTTCACCTTATCTTCAAATCAGAACAGAGGAAATCAATGAAATTAGTCCCATTTCTGAACCATATGGTCATACTACATGATGGATGACACCTATCAGGGAATATCTTCAAAATGGAACACTCCCACCTGATAGAGCTGGGAAAGAACAAATCCAATGACGTGTGGTCAATTTTACTCTTTATGATAGACCAGATCACCAAAAAAATCTCTACAAGAGAGGTTTTGATGGAATTCTCTTTAGATGTATTGATGGTGAAGAGACAATGGCTATCATGAAAGAAGTACATGCAGGAGTTTGTGGTGCCCACCAGTTTGGACATAGACCGTCTGATCAAGTTCGAAGGCTTGGATAATTCTGGCCTACAATAATACAAGATTGTGTTGATTTCACTAAGAAGTGTAATTCTTGTAAAGTATAGGCCAATTTCATTCATCAACCCCCATATTTTCTCCATACAGCTAAATACTCATGGCCATTTTCCACATGGGGAATGGAGGTAGTATGACTTTATCCTTCAGCTACATCCAAGCAGTTTAAGTATATTCTTACTGCTACTGACTTCTTTTCCAAATTGGAAGAAGCAATAACTCTCAAATAAGTCAGTTCTAAAAGTATTGTTAGCTTCATCAAGTCTAACATCATTACTAGATTTGGTGTCCCTCATACCATATTGACGGACAATGGCACCAACTTCTGTTCATCCGAGGTAAGGAAGTTGTATCAAGAATACAACATCAAATCCAACCATTCATCTCAGTATCATACAGTGGCCAATGGCCAAATAGAGGCCTTCAATAAGACTCTTTCAAACATACTACAAAATATGGTGGATAAAGATAAGAAATCATGGCCTGATAAACTTTTTCATGCTTTATGGGCTTATCAGACCACCACCCGCACTGCTACGCGGTCAACTCCACATTGGTATATGGAACAGAAACAATATTTACCATTGAGGTTCAATTACCTTCACTCAGAGTAGCCATTTTTGATCAGTCATCTATAGATGAAAAATATCAAAGGCGATTGGATGAATTGGAATGATTAGTTGAAAAAGATTGTGCACCCTGCACCAATTGGAAGTCTATCAGAATCGAATAGCATGGGCTTTCAACAAAAAATTTTGTCTTCGTTCATTCATTCTAGGAGAATTGGTATGGTCCTCATAACTCCAATGATACCAGGAAAGAAGCCTCCAAAGCTTGAGCCAAAGCGGGAAGGACCTTATTCAACACATAAGGTCTACTCCAATGAAGCTTATTCTTTAATCTCAATGGATGGAGAACTCATTACAACTCCAACCAATGCAAGATTCTTGAAGAAGTATTTTTTATAACACAAATGTAAAACCCAACGTCCTAGCTACATGACGCTAAACTGTACAGTACTGGTCCATGCATATGACCTTAAACTATTTTAGTCCTCACTGTAAGACTTTAAACTGCATAGTCCCCATAATACGTCCTACATGACGTAAAACTGTATTGTCCTACATGACATTAAACTGTTCACATGTTCATTCTATATGACATAAAACTAAAAAAAGTTCCTTAATACGTCCTACATGACGTTAAAATGTATTTTGTTCCTGCTACATGACACTAAACTGTGCAACACCAATAGTCCTTACGACAAGACTTTAAACTGCATAGTCCCCTCATTCGTCAAACACGATGTTAAACTGTGTCCCCTTTGTTTTTTCGTCCAACATGACGTTAAACTGTTCGTCTGAGCCATAAGATGTTAAACTGCCAAGCACCCCATATCTGTGACACATGTCATTTAAACTGTGAAACAATCCCTTTTATGTCATACATGACATTAAACTATGCATCGTTAGGGTTGTTGCTACCTCTTGTTTCTCACACCGAGTATGACTCATGCGAGTTTAGACTAAACTTCAACCATAACACCATATTTGGGCCTCTAACTATGCATAAGTCCCAACACCATCTTCAGGTTGTCCTTAAGTACAACTCGATCATCAATTCATTCTTCAATTTAACTACGCGGACTTTGATCCTTGCCTTCTAGGATGGGTACATAGGCAACCTACCAAGGTTCAAGCCCAAAACCAATCTCTTCACGTTGGTTCACCTTCGTCCCACACGACGTTAAACTATGTACATCCCTTTTGTCCCTGCTACATGACACTAAACTATGAAGCACCATCGTCCTTTCTATATGACATTAAAATATACAGTCCCCCATTGTCCCTCGCTTGAGGGGGAATCATCATTGAAATTGATCTCCAATTATGTAATATTTCAAAAACTACGTGCATACATGGTAATGCCCGAACCTTTAATTTTGGGTCAAACCATCATTTCACTAAAGTCCCCTTTCACCCTTCACTTCTACGAACCAAATATATATAGAAGGTATTTTAAGAACTACGTATGGATTGATTACCATCCTCATGTGATATGTAGGAACATTCAAGCATCCCTCAAATCCATCCCCAAGCCTTTGGGTCTAACCCCAAATTCCACTTTCAGTTCCTTGACTGAAAAGTCCCCCTGTGATCACATGAATGTGGTATGAAAACCCTGATCTTTATTCACATCAGGTTTATAATAAGCACACAAGGTGTCTCCCTCATTATGGTACAAACTCTATGACCCTCAACTAAGATCTCCTACATTATCGTCCCACATGACGTTAAAATGTATTTCAAGAACTACATTTGTCTTGATTCTCATTTCTAATGAGATATGTAGTGAAGTCTAGCTTCTCAATTCAGGACCCAGCCAAAACACGATTATGGTCAACATTGGTCTATGTATCTCCTTTATGCATTGGACAATACCCATTTTCATGTGTCATACTCCTAATATTAAATACTTCTAGATATCCATAAACCTTTTCTTTACTTCTGATCACAAAATGTCCGATACCTGGGAATTCTTTTTCCTGACTATGCAGCACGTGCCCTTAGGTGTCCTTACATAAGTATTCTAAATAACAGACCTATCAGCCAAAAGATGCTATTATTTGATTATGCATACAATTCCCTTAAGTGGCCCTGCATAATTCAACCCCCTAACAGGTTTGTCAAATAGTGGTAACTTCATTATTGGGGGGAAAACCTCTTTTGTCCTTATTTTTCTTAATGAAAATATGTAGGGATCCGCAGAAATAGCCATCCTTAAAATATTTTTCCCATACACTTTTTCATGATCTAAAAGTATTAAAGTCTATGGTTTATATTTCCCTTCCCTACGTTTGGGTCAGACCTTCGTAGGAGTGACATTAATCCAATTATTTGATAATCTTGATTGGGAATATCCTCTCCATATTCAAGTACCTCTCTCCATACAACAGACTCTATGCTTTGGAAAATTTTAATTTCCATAAACTTTCATTGGCTTTTTAGCAATAGAAAAGTAAAATTTCTGAGAGTTCTTTTGCCTGACTATGCAGCACGTGCCCCTAGGTGGCCATGAATAAGTAGTCTACATAATGTACCTATCATCCAAAAGATTCTATTATTTGACTATACAACCAATTCCCTTAAGTGGCCCTGCATAATTCAACCCCTTAACGAGTTTGTTAAATAGTGGTAACTTCACTCTTAGGAAATACTTCCTCTAATGCCCCTTAGCCCTTTTTTCATATTATCCCTCAGATTAAAAATTTCTTAAGTCACAGTTTACAATTTTCCCCTCCATACTTGAATATGGTAATATGTTTTCAAACATATTATAAAGGAATTGAGTCAATTTTAATCCATTCGATCAAAGCTATTCGACCTTTAAACATTAGCCTTTTTATGTCCGACATGCATGAATTTAAACTGCCGACAAAAGATAAGGGAACTCTGAACAAAAGTCAAGTCCCAAATCACTAAACATACATTTTGTATGATTTAGGTAATATTGAGCAATAAAAATATTCAAAGTTTGTAGGGTTATTTTTATAATCCTAGAAAAAAATCAAACTATGCTTACTAGGCCCATTGGCTTAGGTAAAAATTTAAAGCAGGTAGTAAGAGAATGCAGGCACAAATGATTGAAGATGAAAGTGTTTTTCATTGATGCACAAGAGTTAGAAGGACATCCATAGACTGGAGTCTCTTCTCTTTTTTAGGAATTACAAGAGGCTTTCAACATAACTCTTCATTTGATTTACGGCATTCTGAGATTCATCAGTAGTCACCTGGAATTCATTCATTCAACTGGATACAATAAGAGACGCAGTGATACCAACTCTTCTTGGAACAATTGTAAAAGAATGTCCTTGAGTGCGGTTTGATAAAATTTTCTGCTGATCAAACAGCGACTCTGTCTCCATCCAAGATACTTGGAAGATGGATACATGGATTTGAGAATGGAGAATTGGAAGTAAAGAGCCATTTGGAGAGAGTACTCTTTTCAGATATTGTTCTAATGTTATGATAGTCTTCTCTCCACAAACTGGTAGTGGAAAACATATCATCCCATGGGGTTTCCATTTTCATATCTTCAAGGAAATGGCATGGAGGAAAAATTTGAAAGTTCACACCATTGTTTCTGTTCTTAATGCACAACATAACTGAAATATAGGAATAGCAGTGAAGATGCATCTCAGGCGTATAGTTCTTTGGCTCTGGAACGTTGACTCCTTGTAGATGACCATGGCAATACAGAGGTAGGTAGATGCTCTGTGGGAAATTAATATGATACTTCTTCAAGTACTTGGCCAAATCTAGGAGAGTGCTGTTGCAGATATCATAGTAATAGTGGCCAACGATGTTCATCATGTCATCAATCCACTTGCTAGCCAACTCATCAGCCAATCCAATTATTTTGGGAGCCATTGAATCTGCACAAACATCAGATAATTAACTTTTAAGTAAGTTGATTTTTCATAAAATTTGTGAAGAAATTCCAAAAAATGGCTAAGGCATTAAGGCGCGCAAGTCCCATATTGGCGCACAAGTACAAGTTGGTCGTGTAAGTTTTACCGCGCTAGTACTGGCACGCAAGTAAGAAAATCACTACAAAAGCATGACACGAACAGAAGTGTGTACAAGCAGAAAGCCGAGTCACTTGCGTGAACGAGATCCCACTTGTGCGACAAGGGTGAGTTCTCTTGAAAGCTGGGTGCTTTTTGCGATAGTGGAACCCATATTTATAGGCAAGGCCGTACCCCTACATGCCAGACCCTGTGCACCAGAAGCATACCTGCATGCCTACTACTTGCGCGCCGCAGATCCTTATTTCTCGTTTTCCTCAGAGTCAAATTCTCTTTCCTTTTTTGGATCCAACTCTGAGGGGGGAATTTTGCTGACGCTCCTTTCCGTCACAGAGTTTAACAAATGTAAAATGGGAATACCTTAAGCACAAATAGATTCATCCTTTGAAGAAAAATAAAAAATTGACAAAGTAATTAACAGGAAACTCTTTAAACATGGGTCACACAAGTTTTATTATGGTCACGCAAGTATACTTGTGTGCCACATATGGGTCACGCAAGTAATTTGCGTGCCCTATTCAATTTTTCACCTAAGGTCCTCAATGGCCTATAAATACCCCCTGTGGGCCTCCCATTTCAAGGATGAAAAATCCAAAACTCAGAATTAAGCTCTGGTCGCCCTAGTCTCTGCTTGAAGTCTTCCGAACACTTCTAAGGTAACTTCTTACCTAGAATGGAAGATCTAAAGAGTAAGAATAAGGCCTAAGTGTTAGAACTCATTAACACTTACACGCCTAAGGGTCCAGCCCTTAAGAGAAATGGATACACTTGAACGCCACCTTGTCTTCTCATGGAAACTTGCGCGCCACCTACCTGAAAGCCTCTAGGGATGATACTAAGGGCTCCCATTCAAAGTATCCCAAGTATCAATTCACAGGTTCTTTGTCACCCAAGTGAACTTATGTTGCGCAGCTATACTTGCGTGACCAGGAATTTCACGCCAGACCAATACTTGAACACCTCCTTTCAATTCACTTCCTTTCCTCAAATCCACCATTCCTCTTCAAAGATCTAGCCTTCAAAACCCATTCTTCTGGAAATGGGGACGACATCATTTGTTTAAGGTTCAAACTTTCCAATCAGTTTCTGACGGGTTTATTCGTAGAACCAGAAACATCTAATGATTCTATATCCACTTGGACCTACTTTCCAAAGTTAGGTGCCCATTAGTTGTGGACTTATGAGACTTAAGAATTTGCATTGGTCGAGAGGATGGGAGGTCAGACTCATCACACCTTTTTAGGGGTAATTTTTGTCTACTCCGGGACTCTCTTATAGATTTGAGTTATGTTCGTGAATCCTTATTAATTTACCAAGCATGAAAATGAGTTTTTCTTTAGACTTTTCAATCAATGATTGATATGTATGATATTTAGAGAATATTTTATATGTATTTTAGGTTCTTCATTGATGGAGATTCATCCGTATGTATTAGAGATTCTTAGCCAATGGTATTCTTCAATACATTATATAGAAATATCTTGGTTATTATGATGACCATACTGGTTTTAAATCCACTCAGTGGGGCACTTGAAGTTTATTGTCATTCAAAAGGACATGGATTATTTTAGAGTTGGGATCGTACCCACAGATGGGCTACCTATGTATCCTTGTTAAAGAGGAATCAGAACCCACGTGGTTCGGGAATTTAAGATATAGTTTAACGTCATATGGGACAGATGAAAATTAATGGTTGATACGCTTGATCCATAGAAAGGCTTCCTATGTACTCTACTTTTAAGGCAGAGATCAAAGTCTACATAGTTCAATTAAGAATTGTAGGGATTACGTATGATTAACGGCCCAAAGAGATATATCGTGGTTACTTTTACACTCTAAGCTCACATGAGTCATGCTCGGTGTGAGAAACAAGAGGTATCAGTAAACCTGATGATTTGTGCCACGAAAGATGCGGTCACAAGGAATGATATGGGACTTATGTACGTGTGATTTCCCAAGTAGATGGAGACTAGGATTTACTTCTGGAAAGAAACCTAGGAACAAGTTCCATAAAGATATTCATGCTTTATGGAGATTTGGATACTCTAACTTGGGGCTTACTCTTGAAGAGGATGCCCAAATTAGGGGGGACTTATTATTTGGGCTTATTCCTGAGAAGAATTCCCACTTAAAGGGAATTATGATTGGGATTTACTCTTGAGAAGGAGGCCCAATTTAAAAAGACTTATAACTTGGGGCTTATTCCTGAGAAGGAGGCCCAAAGTTAAAGGGGACTTGGGGCTTACTCCTAAGGAGGATGCCCATTAACAGGGTCCATAAAGGTAGTTGTGCTTTATGGAGATTTAGATTCTTAATTTGGAGCTTACTTTTAAGGAGGATGCCCAGATTAAGGGGGATTTGACCTATAATTGGGCCTTACTCCTAAGAAAGATGCCTAAATCAAAGATTATCTTATCTTAAGGGATGAGGTTGAATGAAGGGAACCTCTAACCGTAGTGATATAAAATTATATAAATCACTAGGTTTTGAGAGATGTTCCATATAATTCCTTTCAGATAAGGAAGCCAACAAAGGAACCATGCCATAAGTGGCTTTGAAGAGGGTTTTGAATGATAGATCTTTGAAGAGGAAAGGTGGATTTGAGTAAATGAAGTGAATTTAAAGGAGACAAACAAGTATTGGTCTGGCGCACAAGTCCTGGTCGTGCAAGTATACTTGCACGACATAAGTACACTTTGGCGATGAAGAACCTGTGAAGTGATACTTGGGTGAATTTGAATGGGATCCATTAGTATCATCCCTAGAGGATTTCAGATAGGTGGCATGCAAGTTTCCATGAGAAGATAAGGCGGCACACAAGTGTATCCATTTCCCTTAAGGGATGGACACTTAGGCGCGCAAGTGTTAATGAGTTATAGAACTTAGTCCTTATTCTTAATCTTTAGATCTTCCATTCTAGGTAAGAAGTTACCTTAGAAGTGTTCGGAAGACTTCAAGTAGAGACTAGGGTGACCAGAGCTTAATTCTGAGTTTTGGATTTTTCGTCTTTGAAATAGGGGGCCCACAGGGGGTATTTATAGGCCATTGAGGACCTTGGTCGAAAAAATGAATAGGGTGCACAAGTGACTTGCACGACCCATATGTGGCGCGCAAGTATACTTGCGCGACCATAATAAAACTTGCGTGACCCATGTTTAAAGAGTTTCTTATTCATGCCTTTTTCAATTTTTGATCTTTCTTCAAAGGATTAATCTCTTTGTGCTTAAGGTATTCCCCTTTTCCATTTGTTAAACTCTGTGACGGAAAGGAGCGTTAACAGAGTAGTGGCCTATCAGCTTGCACTTCCTCCAAATCTAACAAAAGTTCACGATGTCTTCCATGTATCCCTCTTGAGGAAGTACATACCTGACCCTTCACATGTAATAAACTCATTGGTGGTACAACTGGAACATGACCTCCCCTATGAGGAGCAGCCAATGGAGATCTTGGATCGTAGAGACAAGGTTCTACGCAACAAGACTACCCACCTTGTTAAGGTGTTGTGGAGAAACCACAAATATGAAGAAGCCATGTGGGAACTAGAGGATTCTATGAGGCAGAAGTACCCAAACCTTTTCGTTTCTGAGGATACGAGTTAAAATTTCAGGAATGAAATTTCTTAAGGGGGGAAGAATGTAACGACCTGAAATTTTGAATTAATTTTTGTTTCCTAATTTTGTATGTTATTTTAGTTTATACTCAACAAAAATATTTTATTTAATTAATGATGTGAGTATAATTAAAATGAAACTGTTGGGTTTTGATTTTTATATGACCGTTGGTCAATATGACCGTTGAAAAATAAATGTTGCGATTGTTGTCTCTAAATACAAGTGATCTTGGTTAATTAATACAGAAAGGAGATTCGATGGCCACATCCGGTAGTCTCGGGCTGATCGAAACCCATTTGATGGAACTCAAGAAGGTGGTAGCACCTATGGGCTTTACTCTGGACCAAACCCAAGCTGAACTTCATCGTGTGAAGCTGGAACGGAATAGCCTTCGTGAGAAGTTCAAGCTGATAGAAATCACTACTCGGGCAATATTGGCCGAGCCGCCCCAATATTATATCACCCTAGCACACCTTACTCTTAGGTCTTATTCTGGTGTTATAAGGGGCTATGTAACGAGACCATAACTACTTTGTGTAATCCTTGAGATAAATAAAATTTTGATTTCTTACTATGGTGAAGTTTGTGTTTTTTTTCAGATGTTTGAATAAATATAGGATGTATATTGATAAATTTTGGAAAAAGTATATTTTAAAATATTTCTGTAAACCTTAAATAATTAAAAATGTGTAATTATTTTCAAAAAATGGTATTCTATAATTGTGTTCAGTATGAAATTTAGAGTCTAATAAGATCAACTTAATTTTTGGTGAATAGTAATTTATGAATAGTGATTTTACGCTTAGGATTAGTAATGTGACCAAATAGATTAGTAATCTCACTTAAATAAAGTATTAATATAATATAGGCACCTTGATTAAGTAATGTGATTCTATAAAATAGGTAAATGATTATTTCAGAAATTATTAGTCAAGTATTAGTTTTTTCGGGTGAATATTGTTTTTTTAATTAAAAATTAAATTAAAAATATTTAGAAAAATATTTTTATAAAATTGAGTTCATTTTTGATTTCAGAGCATCGATATTAGGTTAAGGTGAATTTTTGGGATTTTTCTGATATAGTTGAATTTTCGGTGAATAGTGAAAATACAGTTTTGAGTTTTGGGTGTTTAATGACATCATTAAGGATGTAATAAGTATGAAATAATTCTGGTCGACTTATGAATAGTAATATAAGGTATGAGGTGTCCCAATTGGCTAATAACATGGGCAAATATCATGGAAAATCCCATGGTTTTTTCAATACCACCGATGAGGTGTCCCTTGGCATTAATGACTTGTCCCCTCACTTCTCCTATAAATATTAGGCCTTTACCTCATCCTTTTCATTTCTAAATCCTCCTAAACAAAGTTTTGGCCTCCTTACCTTCCAAGTATTCCTCCCAAGGTTTCCTCAAGACTCCCAAGGTCCCGGACTTCATGCTTTCGAAGTTACTCTTCAAGGTAAGGGATCCTTTCACCCTCCTCTTTTTAAGTCATGACTTCCTTTATGTTGTGTCTTATATTTTCCATCTCTTTATGTTGAGGGTATGTTATTATATGTTCTTATTAATTTACATTTTATGTAAAAATTATGAGATACCCTTTCTTCTCTCATAAATTTGTTTTCTGAAGTTTTACGTGATGCCGTTAGGCTGCCGAATTTCTCATAAAAGAGATCACATCTTCTCTTTTCTTTCATGTTTCCTTTTCATGTGGTGTGTCATTAAAATTTCCATAACATGTTCTTATCTCCATGTTATTATGTATTTATACTGTATTATAAGTTATTTATGAGTGGGTTACTCTTGTACCCTCTCTTTTCAATGTTTTCTAAAACCATGTTATATAGTCGTTATGGTGTAGAAATTTCGCCTCAAAATTTCTATCTCTTTCTCTCCAGAAATTCTCTTGTTTTATTTATGTGAATACACAGACCTATTTTTTCCTTTGTGTGTTCATAAATAAATAAATATGATGTATTTGATTCTATAATTGACATAAATATAACCCTCACTCCCTTTCCATGGGTTAGAAATGTCATAATGATCTTATTTTTTTAGAACTTTTAAAATGTCACAATCTTGAAATGAAACCCATTTATTTTATTCTCCATGGGTTATTTATGAAATTTTTGATTATGATATATGTGGATCACATTAAAGTAAATACATATTAAGGGTGCTCCCTGATAGCACTCTAATTCATTGGGTAAATATTTAATCTCTATATATGAAAAGTTTCACGATACCTTGGTGAATAACCTTGGTAATTTTTATGACACCTTAGGGATGGACCTTGGTGATATGTTCATGAATGTCTAAATGAAATGTTGTAGCCACATATTCATGTTATGTTTCAATTTCTTTTCATTATGATATTCCTATACTTCCATTGCTCATATCTTTATGTTGTTATTCAAGTTCTTATTGATATCACAAGTACACTGATTCCCTTGTTTACCCTTACAGGGCCTTCTGCTCACCCTTTCCTTTGATGTATGTCTCCAGGATATGAAAGAAAGTATTTGTACTTAGGATGATCTTATGATGAATCCTTACAAGTGGATTAGAAGAATGTTTTATGTTATATTCTATTTTTATTATTCCTGATTTCCAAGACACTAGACTTTAAAGATCCTCTATATGTAAAATGTAATGAAAAGTTATGTATTAAAAAGGCGGGATGCCACAATTCTCGCTTCATGTGGTCCAAGAAACCATATTGGAAACATCTGAATTTTGTCATGGGTCTTGGAGGAAGATTAACTAATCTAACTATTTGATTCTGAGTCATTATCCTACCTTTCAAGTAGGTGTCCCTCTTTCGCTTGCTTCCAGCATTCGAGTTCCCACCATTCCCTATAGGCATCATCATACTTCCTCCTTCCACAAATATTGAGATGTAATGTTCAACCACTTCCACTCTATTCACTATCTCTATATAATCCATGATATATAGCACCACAATCTTTGAGCGGATCTCTTGCCTTATCCCTGATTCGAAAATGCATGCCTTCAAGGCTATACTCACTGCAACTTCTAGTGAAAAGTGAACTAAATGAATGAATTTAGCCACATATTCTATGACAGAGATATTTTCCTACTTTAGATTGAATAAGTCCATCATTCTTTGGATCTTGAACATGTGAGGATAGAATTTTTTTTGAAAAATTCCTCAAAATCCTCCCAAGTAAGACCTTGATCAAGTTTATCTTACACCGCTAGATACCACCACTAGCATGAAAGATCCTTGAGCATATAAGTCAACAGCTTGAATTTCAGGTCTGATGGTGTGCCGATGAAATCGAAGATATGATTCATCCTGTTCAACCACACTTCTACCTTTTCTGGTTCAGAATCACCCTAGAAGAAGGGTGGATTCTACTTCATGAACTGGATGGAATGATCCACATGACTTGGTTTATCCCTCTGGTTCCCCGTATCCATAACTTGAAATGATTTAATGATACTCTGTACTAGATCTTGGTTCATCTATGGCTCCAGTGCAACCAAATTCTCTACATATTCTTTCGATTGGTTTCTATGACACCTACCAAGTTCCATTTTCTAAACAAACAACAAACTCTTTAAGTATCACTCTTTAGAAACTGATGGATTAGCATTTAAAATTCTATCACATAAACTACCAAAACATTACTTTCCAAAAACAAACTTTTTCAAGCTTAACCATTTTTGAAAAACTCTATCTTTCTTTTGAAAATCAACCCATTTCAAAATACACAAACCATTTCCTTTTCAAAACCTTTCAATTGAAAACAATTTCTACATTTTTTTTAAAATTTACACCTTTGCAAAAAATCATAAATCATTACTCCAAATAAAATTTGAAATCCTAGTGGGAAGTCATTCTTCAAATTCATATCATACTCATCTCATTGTCTAAACCCATGAAAATGAGATTCCAAGATCCTAGAAGTGTCTATAAAACACTTATGTACCCAACTCCCTTGTAACTTAAAGTTCAACATAAAAAGGTTAGCTACATCTTTTTATGCTCTACATTTCAAGTCCCAATAATCCTACTCCTTTCTAAGATCACAACCCAAGGAATATACAAGAATGAATTTCAACTCCATAACCAATAAAACTGATGACTACTTGTTCTGCAAGGGAAAGAAAAATATGATACCACTTATCTCAAAGAAAATTTTAAATCGAACAAACTAATACCATTTGTAATGACCTACTTATTCCTATTGGCTTGAGAATACAATAAATCATTACTAGGCCTTAAGAAACATCCCCAAGATGCCAAAGGCTGACAATAAATTCCAAATGGTTTAAAATGAAAGTGGGGGATGATTCACCCTAAATAAACCACTAATGAAACAACCATTATATGATGCATGACAAAAACAAGACACCTTAACCATCATCTTTATAACAAAACCACACCAAAGTGTACTATAGTGGAAGGAAAAGAAACTATCAAAGTAAACAACATAAGATAACTACAAGAACTCCATGAAAACCACAATAATACATGATCCAAAATCTCCATACTCCAACATTACCAAATATCCCAAGTATCATGAGGTGGTGCTAAATATGTGTGATACTTTACCTTTTCCTATCTCCCAGAAGATAGAATTTAAAAAAGCACCAAAGTTCCAAAGCAGGGGTGAGTATAAAACTCAGTAGGCTTTCTCCAATGACTTCAGTACTCACACCACTAGGATATAAATGTTATAAATATTCATATAAAATAGTTTATATAAAAAAATTTCCCAAAATAGTTTATAACTAAATATAAACAAGATTCAAAACCATTTAAAACCAAAAGTGAACAAGTTCCATTTCAAATTTTTTCCAGCAAGTCGTAATTCTAGAAAAAAAATCAAACAAACATTTAAAACCATTTCTCACTAACATTTTTTCATAACCATTCCATTTCACTTATTCACACATCCAACTATGCATGCTTCATTATAACAGTTCCATACTCACGAGCGGTATCTCATTAATCTACCATGTCATCACATGATAATTATACCCCATGTGCCATTAAAACTTTGGAACTGAGAACAAGGTCATATTCCAACAAAGCCTCATAAATTCAATACATATACATACAACTATTATGCCAAAACCATTTAAAATAACCATTTCAAACCATTTCAAACCATTTCAATAAAACTGTTCTTTTATTGAAACCCATTTAAACAAGCCAATTCCAAACACCCATTTCATCTTAATAAAATCAATATTTTTATTAAAAATAATTTTTATCAAATCCATTTACAATAATTCTAGAAAAATCCAATTTTAAAATATTTATTTTAAAATCATGTATCAAATACTTCAATCAAAAGCACAAATTTTCTTGATTTTACACAACCATCACCAAAGATGGTTTCTATCAATAATAAAGAATCCAATTCACAATAAAATCCACACAAATAAATTAATTTAAAACCATTCCATTAATTTCTAATAATAGGAGTCGAGAGTGAAGCCACCTACCTTGATAATTTTGGTGAAAACTGAAAATGGATGAAGAATGCTCAAGAAAACCAGGTCGATTCTCCATGAGACCATCTTATATCTCTTCTTCTACCAAAAAAAAAGACAAAAAATCATCATATTTGGCATCCAAAATCTTAGATATACCCATAAAAAGTGTATATTTGAGAAATTGATAGGATAGGAGAAGTAGATATAGGTATATCTAAGAAAATGTGACAAGAACGGTGAAGAAAAAAACTTATCGTAAGAATCAGGCTTGAAAATGCGAAGGGAGGGCTTTAGTTGACTCCAAATTTCTTGGGAGAGGTTCTCTTACCTTTAATGGAGAAGAATCCCGAATTAGGGTAGAAAATAAGGAAAAACAAGAGAGTTAGAGGAAAAACGTGTGAGATCTACTTTTTTAGGATCTCACTTTAACCCCATGCACGGTTAGTTCTCACAGTTAGACAAACCATGTGCTAACCATGCATTTTCTACTATCTAGGAAAACCCTCACATGGTCTCTTTGCACAGTCTACTTAACTGTGCATACACTGTACCAAATCTAATATCCAAAATTTTCCATAGTGCACATTTTTTCCTAGGATTCCGAAATGGTTTAGAAAAACTATGTGCAGCCCATGTGCCTCTCCTTTAGCCCCCAAAACTTATTGAAAGTTCACCAAGCTCTCCCAAACTTCACCCATAAACTTTATATACAAGAAAAATATAAATAAAGGGTTACATACTAGAAACCGATGGTACTAAAAGTTAAGTAATATATTATCACTAAAGAATAATAATTATGTCATAAATATTATATATATTTATTTTATCCATAATTTTAACCAGCCACATGAGTTGGTTATGAAAAATAAAACATGTCACTTCATAGAGGTGGTAGTCCACATGTACGCACAAGAAAAATTTTCATTTCTCATAGTATGAAAAAATAGATGAAAAAGAGTTTCTTCATCAACATAATAAAATTTTAGTATATTTAATATATTTATGTTATTATATCATCATGGTTAAAGAATATTTTAAGGAGGTATAAGAATAAATAGATATGAAAACACTCAGTTAATAGTTATACTTCTTCTTTGAAAACCTCATTTGGCTTAAACCTTAATCCTTATAGGTTTGGTCCTTTGGTGAGACTAGGACCTATAAGAAGTGAGAAGGGATGTTTTAATGTATTTTAGAAGGTATTGGTTGATAAAAATGGCTCAATTGGTGTGAATAAGATAATAGAGGAGGCACCCTTTTATAAGTGCAGGGAGTGACACTCTTGTAATTATTCAAAGTTTTAAAATAATATTAAGTATTAATCATGATAATGTGGAAATAAATAAATTAAAGTTAGAATATAAGTCAATAAGGGTATATATAATATCATAAAATAATATTTAATATGAGATTTTGTGACCTTATGACTTAGTTTTAACCTTAATTAACCCGTTTTACCCTTTTATCACAGTGACAATATTTTTACCAATGTTGCTATTCATAATTCCAAAAATGAAATTGAAATCTTCAATAAATTTTAATCTCCTAATTAAAAATATAAAATACATTTTTCAATATTAAATTGATAAAAGTGTAAAATATCACTTTTAATATAAGTGTTCAAAAAGCAATGAAAAACAATATTTAGAAAAAATGCATTTTTAAGCATAAAAATAAACTTATACCAAAATAAAATACAACGATGATTAATATGGAATTAATTATATTATGTTTAATAAAAGGGATATTATTTTACTTTAAAATAAAATTAAAAATATAATGGTACTTTTAAATTACTTAATTTAAATAAAAGCAATGATTATTTTGTAAAAATCATCATTTTCACTATTCACTCAAAAATCAATCTTTTTTATAAAATACCAAAAATTATCCCTAAGATAAATTTTATATAATGATATAAAAAATTAATTAAAGTTTATCAAATTTAATTTCTAAAATTTAGAAATTTAACTTTAAAACTAAACATATAATTTAAGAAAACAATTTGGTAAGAAAAAGCTATTTCTTTTTAAACTTAAAAATTTCTTAGAATTAGTTTAGTTTATATGAATCCATAAAATATAATTGTGAATATTAATAAGTCATGAAATTGATTTATTATAAAAAATATCTAGGTTTTCACATCCCCCCTTATGAAATTGTATCTTTGTAATTTTTATTCATTACTTAAACAGGTGATGATATTTTTCCCTCATAGATTTTTATAATTCCCATGTTACTTCACCAATCATATGTTTCTTCCATAAAAACTTTTCTTAGTAAATCAAATTATTTCATAGTAAATTATATTTATTATGTATAATTTGAGCTATATTTTCCCCATAAGAAATATTTTCTTCCAATTGAACTACTTAAGGGATCGAGAAATAAAATTCATCAGGTACATATTTCCTTAACAATGAAATATAAAATACATCATGTTCCTGATATAAAATTGGAGTTAAGGCCACTTGATATGTAACTAATACCACCTTTTCCAAAATTTCATAATTACAATTATACTTTGGACTTAAGTTTACTTTCCCTCTAAAACACACAACACTTTTCTAAGGATATACTTAAAAAAACATGACCTCATACCTCAAATGAGAGATCTTTTCTCTATTTATGCATATAACTTTTCTTCCTTCCCTGAGATGTCCTCATACAGTGATGGATCATCTTTACCTTATAAAATACCACTTTTAATAATTCTGGTCCCAACAAATTCCTTTCACTGTATTCACCCCAACATGATGGCGTTCGATATCACCTTCTATATAATGCCTTAAAAGGTTCTATCTGTTTACCAAAATGAAAATTTTTATTATAAGAATATTACACTAATGAAATATGATTATCCCAAATTCCTTTATAATCTAATGAAAAAGACCGAATCATATCTTCCAATGTATAAATTGTTCACTTTGACTATCCATTATATTAAGGAAGAAAAGTCACACTAAAATTAAATTCAGTACCTAATGTCTTCTAAATTACTTTCAAAAAATTTAAGCTATATATGGGATCATGATCAGATACAATATAGAGAGGGAATTCATGAAATATGACTATCTCTTTAAGATAAATTCTAGAAATTTGATCTAAAGACATAGTTTCTCGAATAAGAAGAAAATGTAAATATTTAGTCAAATGATCAATAATAACCCTAATCACATTATTACCTCAAGATGTCTTTGGTAATCCCACCATGAAATCCATGGATGTATTCTCCCATTTCCATTTGGGCACTAGAAAAGTCTAAAACATCCAATTTAGTAGTTTTCATTCATCTTTAACTTATTAAAAAGTAAAACATTTCATAGTAAAATCAGTAATATATTTCTTCATTATACCCCACCAATAATACTCCTAAAGATATCTATACATTTTAGTGCTACGAGAATGAACAAAAAATAGAGAGTTATGGCCTTCACTTAATAATTCATTATTCAAATATGAATCAATTGGAACACACAAAATATTTCCAAATATTATAACACTTTATTTTTCAATTTCAAATTCAAGAAACTTTACCTTATTGATAAATTTTACCCTTTCTTATAAATCATGATCTTCATTTTGAGCATGCTTAATTATGTCTGACAAAGATGACTGCTCTAACACCTAAACCAAAAGAGATTGAGTTTTTGAATAAAAAATTTCTAGGCCAACATTCATTAAGTCATTAACTAAAGGAACATATTCTAAATTTATAATAGTTAATGATATATTATCTTTTCAACTTGAGGAATCAACTACCTTGTTTTCTTTACCCAGATGATAGTGTATCGTGCAATTCCAACTATCTTATTAGACTCATGTTCAACTCATTTTGAGTGAATATATAATTTAAACTTTTATGATTATTATATATTACACATTTTACCCCATATAAAATATGCCTCTAAATTTATAAATAAAAAAACACCTCTACAATCTCAAGATCATGTGTAGGGTAATTCTATTCATGGAGTTTCAATTAATTTGAAGCATACACAATTAACCAATAATCTTGAAAACATTCATCAGATTTATTTCCCCAAATGAATTTAACTCATTCTCGAGTTAACTTAGTGGGATAGATAACTGAGAAATTTTTTTCAACAAACCATTGGTAGTAACCTGTTAAACCATGGAAAAAATGAATCTTAGTGACATTTATAGGTCTTATCCACTCTTCCACCAATTTAGTTTTAATTGGATCAATAGTTATTATATATTTAGAAACAATATTCCCAAGTAAATAAATATTCTACAACCAAAATTCACATTTTCTAAATTTTCTATATCCATATTTGTTAAATGTTCCATTTTTTTATTTTAATGTCTATAGAAAAATTATTTTATGGTTATCATGTTACAAATAGATTTTAGAATAAACCAAAATTTCTCTAATGAAATAAAAAAAAAATTTATCCACATACTCATGGAAAACTCTATTATTATTATCCATAAATATAGTAGGTTATTTCATCAACCTGAAAGGTATAAACACAAAATTATAATAGCCATACCTAGTATGAAACAACTTCCTCATAATCTCTTCCTCCTTCACTTTTATATGGAGATAACCATACCTGAGATCAATATTTGAAAAATACTAAGCACCCTGAAGCTAGTCAAACAATTCATTGATATGAGGAAACATATACTTGTTCTTGGAAAACATGTTTTTGAGTGATATATAATTAATAAAAATCCTCATGGAACCATCCCTATTTTTAACAAATAAAATAGGAGAACCCCAAGGTGAAGTTCTTGGGTGAATGGAAACCTTATCAAGATACTATTGTGACTGATTTTTAATGATAAAAGTTCCACTAGATCCATTTGATATAAAGATTTTGAAATTGGGTTTTCATCAAACACTAAATCAATAGTAAATTCAACTTCCTGATTAGGAATAACACCAGTAAAATCATTAGGAAATATATCCATATATTCATTTACTACTCAAACACAACTCATTTGAATAGTTTCATTATTTTCAACAATATGTGAAAGATATATTTAATTCTTGATATGTTATCAACAGTATGAAATCATTCTTATATATGAATTGAAACTCACTCTGAAAATTAAATATGACTTATTTAGTTCTAAAATATATCTTAGAATGATAAAATGAAATCTAATCCATACTTAGAATAACATAAAACTTCACTAAAGTTATGAAAACAGGGATTAAGGGAAAACCATTCCACATATGATGCTAGGAATGTTTCTATAAACTCTTATTTCCTTAATACTACCCTAATGAGTTTTTAACAAAAGTTATGACTTTATTTATTAGATATTATTTCTATTATACTTAAAAATTTCCTAGATATAGAAGAATGTGTGGATCCTAAATCAAATAATTCATTGAAATAATCTAAATAAAAAATTAATGTACCTATAACCACTTAATTTGAGGGTCCTATATCTTCAATAGTAGTAGAAAAATACTTTCCACCCCTTTATGTTTGTAATATTTATGATTACAACATTTAGTAACTAAATTCAGACATGAGTTAGTGTAATAACCCAACTCATTATAGCTAAAACATTACACTTCTGGATGACTATCTTTTTTACCATTACTTTTATGATCAAAACTCTTTTACTTGTATTCATGAGCCAAATAAATAATATTACCAAATAGATAACACTTTCTTAGTCCTATCAAACATTCTTTAAAATAATTTTTACCACATTTATAACATTTGGTGGGATTACCTTCAGATTTATTTGTTGACTGCTTCTTAATTACTTTCTACATTGATCACTTATTACCCTTATTTTCACAAAGTACATAAGTGTCAGAAAACTCCATATCAAGTTTCTTAGTATAACAAATAACCTCATTATAACTTTTAAATTCACGATAAGATAAATATATTCATAAACATGGTTATAGAACTATTTAAAACCCATCAATTTTACTCTCATGGTGAATAATGAAATTTAGTGCATACCTGGATAGTCTGGTAAAATTTTCTTCATAAAAAACCATTGAGTTTTCTTTATTTTATTTCAACTACATAAATTGCCTTTAAATTATAATTCAAATAAATTTAGGAATTTTTTTCTCAAGAAAAAGATATTTAAATACCATTCACTCCATAGAATAAATCTCATCCTTTTTCTTATTATTCTTAATCAAAGAGCATCACTGATCAACTTCATCTTTAAAAGGATAAACAACAAGAGTTATATTTTGATGCTCCATACATTTAAAAACTTCAAATATATTCTCAAATTAATTTATTAATCTTTATAATTTTATCAGGTTTTAAGAACCACTGAAAGATGAAGAGTTCTGTTTCATGAAATTATCCACTATAGACATGTTTTTCTATGTAGAATATAATTACTCTCTTTCATGGGCACCACTATTAATATCCTATAAAAATTGAATTAACACTTTCACAAACTACTCTGTTCTAACCATTCTAGATTACTAATTCATAAGGTTATTATCCCCATGATTCCTTCATACTTTAGCTATCCTATTTTCTCTATAGAAAAACATTCGGAATATATATGGATTAGATAAAGAAACATATAAATATTCAAAATCTATCTCATGATAATATAAACATAAATTATAATCTCTTAAAATCATATTTTATCATAACTATATCCTCTAAAGTTATCTAAACCTTTTCTCTATTCCATCTATAATGCCCCATAATATAATCAACCAATAATTGCATGATTTATAACATGGGTTTCACTTTATTATATTCCTATGATATTTTGGGTTTATATTTTTAGAGAACTAGAAAAACCATTACATTACATATAAAACATTGACATATAATATACATTTTTTCCATAAAAACAAGTTCTTAAATTTATACCCCTTTTTTATTCAATACACTTCTTTTAAAAAGAGTCCAAAGTAGAAATTTTAACTAAAATATAGATATTATACATCCTTATATCCCATGAAAAACATTTAAAAACTTAGGATAGGAAAAAAGTTCAATAAGGATTTAAAAATAAAGGAAACTCATTAGTCTAGTGAAACACATGAAAATCCATGAATTTTTTTACCATTTTCACAATAAAACTTTGAGCACATAAATAAAACATATCTATATGAGAAAATAAACCTTTTTCTTAAAGATAACCTTTGAAACACATTGGTCTTAATCCCAATCTATGTATATTGTATTTATTTTCAATTATTGTTGATGATTATCAATGAATAAGAATAATTCATTAATGTAAATATGTTGAAGAAGGAATTGAAATAAATAAGATTGGTGATTATGATGTATTTATTATTAATAATAAAGATCCTAATCTTGGAGGAGAAGTATACCATAAGTATTTTTTATTGTTTAGTTCTTAATACTTAGAATATTGGTTTGAATATTTTAAGTTCCATAGATATTATCTTAATATCACTATGATGAAGGAGTTTTCACAAGGTTCATCCATGGATGTTTTAATGAAGCTAAATTAGTCGATGCCTTGTAAGATATTCCTCATTTAGGTAAATATCATGATTATATGATCATGATTTAGTACATTTATAAATCTAAAAGGCCTCACCCATGGTGGAAGTCATTTTGGAGAATCTAGGAAAGGCCATTCCCATAGACTAGGTCATATTGAGAAATCCATGCCCAAAACTGGAAAATAGAAAGGGACTACACCTGTGGTGGTCCCCATGGTGGAATTTAAATACACCACTCCAAAATGAGCATAAGAAAAATACCATTCCCATAGTGGATGTAACCATGGTATATAGGTGGAGGTGCAAGAAAACATATCCAGGATGACCATACTATATGCCATAGTGTTCCGCGTGTCGAGTAAAAAATAACAAATATGTTTTATACCATGCTGGGGAGAGGAAGTCATTTTCATGAAAGTGTTTTTTATTAAAAACCTATAGTACAAGAATAAAAAAATGAGCTTGAACACACCCATGGTGGAGGTGGAAGTGGTAAATAGGTGGAGTAATAGGTCAAAACAACTATATCCTAGTGACCACTCCCATTGTGCTCAGTGTTTTGGAGGTAAAATGGATATAATCTTTGCACTAGGCCATGGTGTATGCCATGCCAAGATTTGGAATGAAAAATCAGGAGGCTCACATTTATAAAATGAAAGAGTTATGTGTTTAATATTTCATAATCATGTGCCTTAGGTTTTATTACTTGATTTAATCCATTTTGAAGGTTGGTTGTACCAGTTTAAAATATGGATAAAAGGGTATTTAAATCGCATTTAAATCTATAATTCAAAAATTCCACAAAGTAGTTATATTTTTGGAGTTATGAAGATGATTGAGGAAATCATGGAAGAAGTTTTTGGAGGTATTATTAGTGATTTGAATTATCCAATATGATGGTGACAAGTATCAAAATGTTGGGTGAATAATTCCATTATTTAAAAAAGAAGTTAAGACCTCTTAAAATGTGTGCGTGGAAAGACTATAAAATTAATTTAACATCTGAGATTATGAAGAGTGAGAGTTCCTCTATGAAATTTACATTATATATATGATAATTAGAGAAGAAGTGAGAATCGACACAAATCTTGTTATAAAATCTCTATGTGTCAAAGCTAGTGAATAAATCCAGTGCAGTTCAGTTATGAATTAAAGTTAAAGAAGAAAGAAAGAGAAGAATAGGTTTTGTGCAAAAAGATATTACACAATAAATAATAATAAGAATAATTCTTGCAATCAATGAAAAAAGGTATTTACATTACTTTCTACTATAAAGATAAGAGTATTGTATATTTATTTTTCTATAAAATAGAATTTAATAAGTCCTTTCATGCTGCAATGATAGTAAAATAATGGAAAAAGAAGATAGAAGAACACATGAGTAACAAGAAAAGAGTCTCAATAGATATTATACTTTCTTGTTTTTATTCCAATTTTTAGTAAACTATCAGTATGCCACTATGAAGAATCAGTGGTATGATATGGAGTGCGGGATTCGCTAAACATGGGTACAAGGATAAACCATTATTTATTTTATTCACAAGTTGATACTAGTTGATCTTGTGATATTGGCAGGGCCGGGATCATACCAAAGACTATCCTTTCATTTTAAAATTAAAACTTATAAATCTCCATGCCTCTTATTTGTTTGTGTTTAATAGTGTTTCTTGAAAAAATAAAAAACAATATATATATATATATATATATATATATATATATAGAGAGAGAGAGAACAAGAGAATTATCACCTAATAGTAAAAAAGGTAAAAGTTTAAAGGGTTTGAAAAAGTTATATTTAGACACTTATATTGATTTACCCTCCCTATTAGTGTATAACATATCTCTAACAAATCCTCTCAAGTGGTATCAAAGGGATAAGTTCACCTATATAGGATTGTCAAGTTTAATATGTTCTCTTTGAATACATGATGTTTTTTTCTTGTAATTATTATGAAGTGTATTTTTGGATATTTTTTTTTTCTATTTCAAATCAGAACTTAGTTTATGCCAAGAATTTTATGTATAGGAAAAATAAAGAGAATAATAATATAAGGAATATTTCCCTCTTGTCAAAATAGGAATAAGTTTAAAGTTCCCTAAGAAGGAAGATAAACCTAGATTAGAAGGATAAGAACAAGTGGTTCGATATAACACAAAGAATATGGAAAAAATTTCTACCTAAAATATATCAAGGGATTAAAGTGATTCTAAGGCATGTGATGATTTTGGTTTAAACAATCCATAAAAAGAAAAATGAAGTGTGTGTGATCATATGTTAATAGATTTATCTATTAAACCATTAAAAGATATGTTTCATGAATTACCAAATGAATTAGTTTCTATAATTTATTATATTTTTTAATGTTAGTAGGAAGAATTCACTCAAATTTAAGAGGAGGTAGATAACTTAGAAAAATATTTGAGATAAATGTCTCTAAATTGCATAAATATATCTAAAAAGTTACTATTAAAGAAGGGAAGTGTGAGGAAATTTAAGAAATATACTAAATTTTTTAAGAGAAGTGGCCCAAAAAAATCTGAGAGAAGGATGATTCCACTAAATAATTTTATGATAAGATCCATGCATTGAAATAAAATATAAAAGATAACATTGATATCAATAATGTACAATTAGATATCAAATATAGGAGGATCTAGGAGCTTAACATATTGTTACAAGATAAAGTTGTAATTCATGAATAGAATATTGGGAAGATAAGAAAATATTGTGAATATAGAATAAAATTTATTAAAGATCAAAATAATAATCTCAATAAGAAGTGTCTTGAATTAGAAATCAAGTCAATTGGTTTAGAAATAACACATATTGAGTCTTTACAATTAAATAATTATAGATCCATTATCAAAAATAATTATAAGGAGGATTATATCAGTAAAATACCACTATTACATAAAAATAAGATCATGAAATATTTTGATGATATTTCTCAAGCAATCTTAAAGAAAAAGGCACTATTCATATCTTAATGTAATGATTTTTCAATATATTTTTCTATAAACAGTGTATGTTTAAATAAAAAATCTATAAAAATATGGATGAGGAGAAATAAAGAAAATCCTAACACCGTGACTATTTTAATGTGTGAGAATGTTGGTTTCCCAAGTAAATCTAAACTAGTGATAAATATGGACTAAAAATAGTATACTACTGAATCTAAAAAATATGGGAACTATACAATAAATAAGAGAAGAACAAGGTTTGTTGGGTAATGCTGGTGGTGTTATCTATTTGGGCATTTTATATTGGATTTTTGGTATAATATTTTAATTTTATAAGCATAAAGTAAGCATATTTTAAGGGGAAGAAAGTTGAAGAAGACATAACATTCAGAGATGATGGAGAATCTGTTATACTCAAATAGAGTCAAATAGATTGATGATTTCTATGGTGTTTGTAAATATGGTTGTAAAAAAGTGATTCATTTTCATATAAAAAATGCATCAAAAGATAATGGGAATAAAAGAACACATGAGTTAGTTAACAAAGTAGAGTCATCCTTGGGATATAAGTTTAAGAAGTCAAAAAAACATATTATTCTCAAGAATGATAAGAATATGTAAGATTCATCTATGAAAAAAATGAAATACCAGATTCATGGAAATTAAAATAAGACCAAGAGGATTAAAAAATCAAGAGTAAATAGTTTGAATACTAACACTTATAAGTTTCCTTGTGGAGAATTCAAACAAGCTGTCAATAATCCTAAAGATATATTAGTTATTTGGATAGAAGATTTGGAAAAGGAAAGGATGATGAAAGTAATAATAGAAAAATAATGTGCTAAAGGAGAATAAGAAATTCCATATGAATAATTCAAATTTCATGAGAGGTTGTTAAAAAATTAAAAACCCTATGTCAATGAAGTTCTATGTGCTAGGTGAAACATTGATAGACACACTCCTAGAGATTTATCTATAATAATTCAAGCACAAAAAAGAGTTATTAAGGAAGATAAGAGTTTAAAAAGGTGATAAAAGTACCATAAGATATCTTGAGAAGATAAAATTCACAAATAATTAATTTTAAGAAGTGATTAGTACCATGCTTCCTCAAGATAAATTATAATTGAAGGTCAAATGTGTAAGTATGATAAATAGAAGAAATGAAGAAACTTGGTTGAGAAAATATCAAACTTTCTATTCACATTGAAGGATCAAGGTGATCCACCTTATTACTTTATATCTTTTACGTTTTTTATTTTCACTTAAAATATAGAAAATTTAATGTGATTAATGGTCTTAGGGGGACTTCCCAAGGAATTAATATTTTCATATATTGACAATTAGAAAAAGGGGATTATATATGGGATTGATCCCTCATTTAAAATTATAGAGAAAAATATTATGAATGTAACAACCTTTATGAAGTTAAAGAAAGTGACAAAAATGTTGGACAACAAGATGATGATGATTCCATCTTAGAGTGATTAATTGTAGAGACCCTAAGCCTGACATACATAGACTTTACATTACTTTTGCGGAATACTTAGTACATAACAAAAACACACACACACAAGGATCGTAATAGTTTAGTGTCTTTGGAAACTCAGAACGTAATCTTCTAATCGTGGTGAAAGATCTTCAAAATCTCCCATAAAGATCTTCTTTTTTTTTATACCTAAAACCTTTCTTTATATCCTGGGGAAAAGAAAACATAAAAGGGTGAGCTCAAATGCTCAGTAAGGGTAAACAAAAGAAATATCAATCACATCGTATTCATAAGAACATAACATTTTGGAAATCATAACCTGCAAAAGAGAGCATAATTTCATAACATGGAATAAATCATAGAAGTGAAAATGAGATCCCCATAATCATAACATAAAACTTGAAACTTTGTGGCATGCACACATAATCATAGAGAATCATTTCTTGTTAGTCAAGACTCATTGCCAAGACTATCTTAGTGGACAAAGTCCCTTTCTGAATCGAGTAACCCTCGTTTCAGTCCTGTTTCACTGAACCGGTATAACCTACCATTTCAGCCATGTCTATCTCATGAGATATAAAATCTTTACCCAATGCATTGGAGGGAGATATAGGTCCCACCCATCTTATAATGAATCCTTTCTTATGTGTGCCACATAAATCATAAATCATACATCATCGCATAACACATGTAACAAAAATGGGATTCTTGAAACATCATGACATCATAAAACCATTCATATAAGATAAAGGAATTCATAAACATAATTCCATCACAACATAGTCAAATCAATGTAAAAATATGGATAGAAACAGAACCCTTTATTATCTTATATGGAAAATAATTTTGATAAAACACTTGAAATGAATTCTTGAGGAAAATATCCTTTCTTCTTCAAAAACATTTTTCCTTTCATAACATGTCATTAAACTTTAAAATAAAAGAAGTTGATTAAAAATAAACTTGAAAACTTGTAAAGTAAGCTTCTTGGAAATAATGTTTTAAAAATCCATTCATGCCATATAAGTTAAAAAAAACATTCTTCTCGTACTTTTGTCAGAAAAGTCAAAAAGTACCTCGTACAAAAAACGACAGAAGATTCCTTTCATATCTTTTACTAAAAACTCACCGAAGGGTAAAATTGGATTTAAACTAGTGTAAGTGGATGGAAACAATATTACATATTGATGGAACATGGATGTGGATGATAAAATACACCCCAGTAAATACCAAAGTATAAACAATCTCGGATAAAAATGAGATTGTGATATTTCCCTTACCTTAGGTCCGATTTGATTTGTACGTGTCCGAAGCTCCTATATAATGGTTTAAATAATGTCATTGACTTATTACAGAATCATATTCATTGTTATGATATCATATATGGTTCACTTATGACATTATATTACCCGTTCTTTTGTAAATTCCATGTTAAAGAAGCGTTTTGGGTAAAATCGTTTCATTTATCGTAGGTGTTTTGACTTGTTGTTCTTGACATTATTATTACTTATATCATGATTTACTTACTTCCAGAATATAAAATATGATTTATATATCATATATATTCAGTATATATATATATATAATAGATAGATAAATGACATGAAAAACACCGTTCATGGAGACGGTAGTCCGTACGTACGCATGAACGCTGTTTTCCTTTCCTTATTGTCTTGAATGGAAGTAAGTAGATGACATACATATATATATATACATAAATCCAGTAGCTTTATAATGTCATATATTTCATTATTATTTCTTATATATACTTTATAATCATTCTTAAATGGTTAACATGGAGAATGAATCTCATCGCGTCGTGGAGACGGTAGTCCGTACGTACGCACGAGCGATGATATCATTTCCATAAATATTGAATTGAATTGGAGTGGATTATACAATATATCAGAATCAATTTGATGTTGTAATAACTATGTATAGTTATTCTTTACACCCTTATACCCATCCATGTAAGGTGGTGGTGGAAAATAGATTACACCACGGCGTGGAGACGGTATTCCGTACGTACGCACGCGCGGTGATTTCATTTTTCCGTAGGATGGATAGAAGGTGAATTAGGGTTGTTTCATATTTATAATAACATATCAGTATGTAAGTAATACTGATGTTATTACTTTATCATGAAACAACTAAAGAAGAAGAAGTTGAATAAGAAAGAAATTGAAAAGATCGGTAATGGATATTACCTCTTCTTTGGAACGTCTCTTTGAATCCCCCACTTAAGGAACTACGATTGGTCTTTGGAGAAGACCAGGACCTCTAGGATTATTCTAGGGAAGTGGAGAGGATAAAATGGCAGGGGTTGGCCGAGATTGAGTGCTCAAATTGGTGTGAGGAGGAGGGGGAGGAGGTGCCCTTTTATAAGGGAGGAGAGGGGCACCTTAGGAATATCTCAAAATATTATTTTATATTAAAGTCAAAATCGGTTTATAATGGTTCCAAAGGGTATTATTTCGAAGCTAAAGTGGGGATGGGTCGAAATCCTATCATCCAATAGGATTTAGACAAGTTTAGGGTATTATTTTAACCTTATCAATTAGATTTAACTCTAAGTTAAATAATTTAACTTTTACCGTGTCTGTTTGTTTTCTTTTACTATATGGTTAATAAACTTACTATAACATGCCAAACGAACCCCAAATTGTTTATTATTAATATATATATCTTTATCTAAGTCATTTGGCCGAACCTTAGATTTTTAGGAATAAAATAACAATTAATAATATAATATTTGATTTAAAAACTATTTTGTGTCAATTTTGACACTATTTGATATATGATTTTTGTGAAAGTCATAACAGAATTATATGTTCGAACCAAGTTGATTAAAGAAACACTAATATATCATAGTAACCTAGAAAATTAGTGTAATTCATAAAAAGTCTTAAATTACATTTATTTTGGTATTTATATTATCAATTATGTCAATATTTCATTAATAAGATAATTACTGCATCATCTTTGTGTCATAAATAAATTAAATTATTTGATGTCTAAAAATTACAAATAAAATACCATCATGTAGTAAATATTTTTATCTTTCTAATTAATATTTACAATCAAATTTATCTTATGTATAACCCCATATTAAAAATGATTTACTTATTAAACTTTGATTTTAACTACTTTAACCCTTCTTTAAATAAATTAATAATAAATGTCCTAATCTAATCCAAGTGGGCCTAAATGGTCATATTTTATTCCTAAGTTTGTTTTTGGTCGAATTACACTTGTACAATAGAATTAGGACATGTGTTAGGGTAATATTAATATCATATTTACCCTTAGTTACCCTATTTACTATTAACCGCGGTAAAAAAAGTAAAAAGTTACTATTCACCAAAAATTATTTTAATCTCATTGAACCACATTTTACTTACTAATATCAACCGTGTCTGTCGGATTTTTGAAATTCCATTCACAGAAGCGGTAAAATTAAGTTTTATGCAAAATTCAGTTTTTAACCTACCACTTAGTAGTTTCACTATTCATCAAAAATTGATGTTTTTCAGATTAATGCCAAAATTTCATCCTAAGCTATATTTCATATTCCGAATTCAAAAATGAAGTCTATTTTACTAAATTCATAACATAGAAGATTCATTAATTAATTTTATAATTAAATCCCGCTGTTAAAATAAATAGCGTGTTTTTAGGAAACAATATATACCAAAAGATTGACACTTGATTATGTCTGGTTTAAATGTGAAATTACAACCAATGACCAACATTGTATTAAATTGTAAAAATATATTCTAAATATACTTTAAAACCACTCAAATTAATAATTTATCACTATTAATTATTTCGATTAAAAAAATTGTTTTTTAATTATAATTTAGTAATTTTCACTATTCATCAGAATATGAAAGTTATCTGAAATGTACCAAAATTTCACCTTAGGCTAAATTCGATACTCCGAATCCAAAAATGAAGTTCATTTTGAAAAATAAGATTTACAGAATTTTAAAAAGTGGTTATTACTATTCATACCGGCTAGTTTTAATAATATTTTAATAGCATATCGTTGTTTAGTGAAACTCGGTATTGCGTATTACACACGCTATCGAGGAAGGTCGCGATTGCGTGTAATGCAAGGAAAGTCAAGGATGCGTGTTGTGCAAGCTCCTTTTGGTGTAGCGTACAACACAAGACATTAATAAAATTAAAAAGAATATTTTTTATAAAATCTTGGGCTATTACATTAATCATTTCTCAAGAGTATGGATTGAAAAAGATCATTTATGGTGAAGATGTGGAAGTTTTCAAATCCGAGCAACCACATAAAGGAATAATTTTTTATGTATTCTATATATTGTAACATATTTAAATAAATTATTAAAGTGATTAACCATTATTAATATGCCGAGGAGTGTTTCCCTTGAGGGAGAGACAAGTGAAGAATAATAAAGAAACTGCCAGAAATTATTATTTTATATAAATATGAATTCTCTAGAAAGTACTTAAAGGTGGTATAATTAAAAAGGTATGTTATCACAATATCTCATCTTTGTAATCAAAATAATATTCTAACATAAAAGAGGATACTTTTAATAAATTTCAAAAATTGGAAATTTAAAGAAGTTCCATGGTAGTTGTCAAATCCTACTATGTTTGAAATGTTATAATTTGTGTATTCAAGTGATACAAGAAATTTAGGATTGAAATATCATATGATAATATGTATATCAATTTTATCTATCACTTGTATTATCCTAAATATAGTTTGAAAAAAATCTTGAAGATATATTGTAAGTGGTTTCATTTCTAGATGTCATCGAGTTCAATTGATTTTGTATAACTTATTTATTTAAATTAGACCCTATTATTTTCCACACCAAGGGAACATGAGGTATATGAATCATGGAAACATTCATTTAAAAATATTCACCTTTAAAACTTTTTCTTTCTTCATGAAATCAAATGATTTCCATAAAAACCATTATCAAGCATGAAATATTTATCTTTTAGCATCATATTCCTAACCCATGTTCACTTATTTTCAACCCAGGTTAGAAATAATTGAGGCCCAGTTAATTCCACAAGAGTAACCAACTAGGTTATCTACCTCATTTTTCTTCTTCAAAGACCATTAATTACCCAATGCTTTGGAGTAATATATCAGACTTTCCCATCATCATATATATTATCAAGTACCATATAATGAATAAAAAATTCATAATATTTCACCTTTTCATCTTAAAACCCTTGAAAAATACATTTGAACCCATAAGTAAAGAACTTTACATTTCACTTAAAAATTAGGAGAAATTTCCCTTTATTTTGAAACCTATTTAAAATAAATATTTATAGAATTAAATTAATACAATATTCTTTTAAAAACCATGAAAAATTATATATTCACAATTTCAATGATGGCAGAAAAATGTGGTCAAGCTATATATGTTTAAAAAAAATTCTTGTGAACTTTGGTAAAAAAGTCAAAATGAGTTGTTCAGTAAATGTTAAAAAGATTCCTTTTTAAACATTTAAAAAAATTCAAAATTATTTGAAAATGAATTTTAAAAATATTTTATGTTTAAGTAATATAATTATTTAAACATTTTGATGAACGTGGATATGGAGAAGAATGATTTGAAAGGTATATGTTAAAATAAGGTTTTAAATAAAAATCCTTTACCTTAAGTCCAGTATAGCTTTGTATATTCTCTTACACATGAATAATAAAATTATATTTGTTTTATAGTTTCTTAATATATATTTTTTTATTTTAATTTAATTATTATTATTCCTTTTATTTTATTTATTACCATGACTTATTTAGTTACTAAAATGGTTAATTCCACATTATTGGTGTTGGAACCATGGTCGCTATTTGCATGAATTGAAGTATGGTTTGTGTTTGTTGTCAATCCTCAGTGGAAGTTCAGAATGTGTGCCAATAAAGTGATCATACAGAACAAGCAGATAACAGTATTGAAGGTGGCATCGTTTTCCAGTGTTTGCCAAATTTTTGGGTCTGAAAATCGAAAAATAGAGAAAATTGGTTTTAGAAAAGAGACTTGCGCACCGTTGTCTTCAAGGTGAAGAAACTTGTGTGCCATATGTTTTTCAAGATCAGAACATGAAAATATGGAAAAGGGAGAAGGGTTCCCAGGTGTTATGTTTGGTCGTTCAAGTGACTTACGCGGTAGATACTTGCACCCTGAAACTTGCGCGCCGAGGGAAGACTTGTGCATCATCACACAGGGTATCCAAATGCCTATAAATAGAGGTCGACCCATCCTCATTCACATTTAAAGTTTAGACTTCGAGAAAATCAGCGCTCGCATCACGCAGGTGTAGTGGTCGCGCAAGTGGTTGTGGGTCTCGCAAGTAGAAGTTGCGTGATAGTTGTTTGCTGCGCGTCCAAGGTGGTTTGGGCGAGAAAGGGGGTGAGTCACCCAAGTTTGGAGTTGGTGAAGGAGGTGTTGTGTAGGTGGTTTGGTGACACTTGTGCGCCATAATTTTAAGAAGCGCGACAGTTGAAAATTGTGCGCCAAAACTAGTTTGGGTGGAAAAGAGTGTGAGTCGTGCAAGTTTGAGGTTGAAAAAGAAAGTTTCACTCAAGTAGTAGAGGTGAACTTGCGCGTCGTCTTTAAAACTTGCGCGCTAGCTTGGAGAAGCGCGCCAGGTGTGAATTGAAGCTCACCAGTCTTTTTGGGGCTGCATAAAAGCTGGAAGTTTTCCCGATACCTTTGGTGCAATGTGAGTTTAGTCTATGGATGGAAGTTGGACTTCAACAGAGCATCTACATAAAATAGAGGATGTATTTATTAGCGATGATGAAGAGACATTCATGTCTATAAACTGAGTGGGAATTCACCAAAGGCAGTGAGCCAGGGGGAGTCAAAGGGAGTGACCTGAGGGACGTAGTAGGCTATCCCTGAACAGTTGTAAAGGCAGTGAGCCTTGGACAAAGTGACTGTTCCCAAACCTCTGTAATCTACAACGAGTAAAGAATAGTGGAATTTGGTACGACCGACAACCTATCGGCGTATGCTCCTTGGATGTAGCCCTTAGTGGTGAACCAAGTAAAAAGTGTTGTGTCATCTCTTTGCATGTGAATGTTTTATTTGTTCTCATATCCATTATACAGGTTAAACTAGTTTCTAACAATGTGGGAACAAGATCCGTCAGTTTAAAATAAAAAGTTGACACCCTGATTCACCCCTCCCCTCTCAGGGTGTCCCAGGGTCCTTCAGTTGGTTTTGGGGGTCGTTCAGTTTATAACCTCAAAATAACTCCGGCGCATTGATTGTGGTCAAAGGGGTCATTTTTCACCATATATAGAATATTAAAAATGTTATAATTATTATGTTTTTACATTAATTACACTTTTAAAACCATATATGTAAGGAGTTCATGAAAAATTAAGCACATTGTTTCATAGATACGACAATCTGTATGTACACATGAATGATGTTTTCATTTTTCTACTTTATGGAAAATAAATAAAGTAGATAATATTTCACTTTTATAAAATTATTAATATGTTATATATTTCATATTTATCCATTATTTTCATCTTTATTACCAACCATGTGGGGGTGATAATGAAAAATGAATTACATCGATTCGTAGAGGTGGTAGTCCACACGTATGCACAAACAACATTATCATTTTACAATGGATGGATGGGTAAGAAGGTAAGAAATATATTATATTTAAAGAAACATAATTATTTCATAAATATCATATATATTAATTTTATCCATTATTTTAATCATCCATATGATTCGATGATGAAAAATGAAACACATCACTTTTTGGTGGTAGTAGTCCACACGTACGCATAAGCAAATTTTTCATTTATCATAGGATGGAAAAAGAGATGAAAAAGGGTTATGAAATAAAAATAATAAAATTTAATTATATTTAAGATACTTATGTTTTTATATCGTCATGGTTTAAGAATATTTTAAGGAGGTTGATGATGAAATAAACACGAAAACACCCGGTTAAGAGTTACACCTCTTCATTGGAAACCTCATTTGGATTACACCTTAAGCCTTCTAGGTTCGATCCTTTGGTGAGACCATGAAATCTAGAAAATGGGGATAGATTTTGGGAAGGTATTTTTTTTAGTAATTGGTTAAGATAAATGGATCAATTGATGTGAGTAATAGAGGATTGGAGGTGCCCTTTTATAAGTGATGGGAGTGAAACTCTTATAATTATTCAAATTTTTAAAATAATATAAAGTATTACTCATTGGAAAGTGAAAATAAATCAATTAAAGTTAAAATATAAGATAATAATGGTAGAAATATTATCATAAAATAATATTTAATATGATATTTTCTGACCTTATCACTTATTTTTAACCTCAATCAACCTGTTTTATCCTTTTACCACAGTGACAACATTTTTAACAAGGTTACTATTATTAATGACCAAAAATGAATTTGATATCATTAATAAATTTGAAAATAATAATTCAAAATATGAAATCCATTTTTAAATTTTGAATCTGTATAAGTGGTATAAATTAATTTTAATATAAGTGTGCAAAAATGCAATGAAAAACAATTTTTAGAAAAAATGTGTTTTAAACATAAAAATGAACTTATACCAAAATCAAATATAATATTGATTCCTATATAATTATTTATATTAATTTTAATAAAAAAGATACCATGTTACTTTAAAAAAAATCCAAAAAAATAATGATACTTTTATATTACTTTATTTAATGAAAATAAATGATAATTTTGTGAAAATCATCATTTTTCACTATTCACTAAAAAATAAATATATTTAGAAAAATCCAAAAAACACTATTCGATAAATTTTATATGATGATATAAAAAATGAATTCAATTTTATCAAATTTAATCCCTAAAATTTAGAAATTAACTTTTAAATAAAACCATATAATTCATGAAAAACAATTTGGTTAGAAAAAATATTTCTTCTTCAACTAAAAAATTGATTAGAATTATTATAGTGATTATGAATTAATAAAATGTAATCCTGAATTTAATGAAATAACTCAAATCACCCAGTCAAATATGAAGTTCCACATGAATTCATGCTCACCTCCTTATACATAAGTGGTTTTTGACTTGTAGTGAGGGACCGAACTATGTAGTGGAGAGACTATACTATCAATATCAATAACCATACACCACAATCATAGAAAAGTATAACACACCATAAATATACAATAGAGATAAAAAATAATAAATGTTATATAATATGGCATGCCAGGTATCATAGAGTCATATGAAAAAATAAACGAAGGGATCCAAATGTGTTAGGTCAACAAATCTATAAGAAATAAACATGAAAAATAAATAACAATGTTGCAATATCTATACAGAGTCTATCTTAGTACTGGATCCATCACTATTCACCATCTCCTCAACTCCCTGTCATAAGGAACTTTCCCTTCCCTAGATCCCTAATCATGATTTCTTCATACGCATTAATATTCCTATATAGGGTTTGAGTACAAACCTTGTAGGACACCACCAATGTGTAATTAATATAAGTGCACATGCATAAAAGGTGTATGGATTGATAATAAAGAAATTAAAAATGAAGAAATAATGAATGATGTGTCAAGTGATCTTTTACTAACCAATCCTATATGAACCCTAACCATACCTACTTTTAATCCATGTCGAAAGAATAATCATAATAGAATTCATGAACTTAGTCAGCTACAAGGACACCATATAAATCCCTAGGGAAACCACATGGCCAACATGCCTCAGGTTAGAACACAAAGATGTTGAGCCCTATATAAATCATGAGTTAGGATGTAAGGATATCATACCACATCTCTATCATGGGTTAGTCCTCAAGGACACCACATCCCTCTACTGCCTCAGGTCAGACCTCAAGGTTGTTGCACCCCTACCATATTTCTCGGTCCATCATCATCATTATTGTATGTCACACATTCTCCCCCCTTAAGGTCTAACCAATCCAAAATGGTCCACCTATCAATTGCTACTATAATTAAACCTCTAAAGGCCATACATTCACACAAAATATGGAATAACACATGTAAACACAACATAGTATATCAAGCATGAGTCTCAACAACCATATACACATACAAAAATGTGATCAATATCAAACATGGGTCTCATGGGCTACACACACACATGTGATCAATATCAAACATGGGTCAATGCACATAATAACATACCATAATACCATGACAATAACCATATATAAGATATTTATATGGTAAGTATATTTTTACCTCAATCGTGTCGATGTCAACATTAAGGTTTTTCAAGATCCTATTTAAAAATCTTGCTTTCACACTAACCAAATATCACCTTAGATTCATCTAGATCTGATAAATTAGTATAGAAGGAGATAAAATCAATTAATAGAGGAAATAATGGTTAAATAATGCATTAAACGCTCATTGTAAGGATAAAACACATTTCCATTAATATTCATAACCCCCTGAGAGACTAGCAGCTGAATCTGTCATTTAAAAAACTAAAACAACCATCACCATAGTGTGGTCTTTCTTACCATAGTCATGGCAGCCTTGAACATGCCTATACTAGGTAACTTTACACGGTTACCCACCATGGAGTGGTGTAAAACTTTCCCATTTTAGACTTATAACATCCTTCACCATGGTGTAGGGAGGCCAATCTAGCCATGGCCCACATGTGGTCTCACTATGCCACATGCCCAAGCCATTCCCTACCATGGGTGTTTTATTCAACCCATTTCACACATGCAACTTCCAAGCACAAAATGTCCTACACCATGGAATGTTCATACCCATGTAATTCCCTAAAATAACAAAAACCCCATTTAAGCATAAAAAAACCTATAACTCATCTCTGATCCAAGTTAAACCATTACAAGTCCCAAGATTACATACTATTAAAAATTGAATATATTACAAGTCTCTCCCAATAATGAATTATCATCCTCAAGAAGTTTCTTTAGATGTCTTTCTTGAAAAACTCAGGCCATTGAGCCCAAATATTAGACTCTGACTCCCACACCTCCTCTTGGATCCATCCATACCACCACAAGACTTGAACAAGTGGTACCATATTTCTCCTCAACACCTTATCATTTTGGTCTATAATCCACATCAGACACTCCACAAAAGATGCATATGGTTCCAAATCAATATCTTTATAGTAAAAAATATGGGCATGATTTGGATCTTACATATGAAGATGAGAAACATGGAACACATCATATATTACTTAATATCATGGAGGAATTTACAATTAGTTATATACTGATATGATATTCTTAGTGATCTCAAATGAGACCACAAACTGTAGTGTTACCTTCCCTTACTTCTATAGATGGCGATGCCCCAACCAAGATGTCACCTTCAAGAAAACCCGATCACCCACAATGAACTCCAATGGTCATCTCATACATTGGACATACTATTTTTTTCTACTTTAAGTGGTAACCAACTAATTCTTGATCAAATGAATCCTCTTTGAGGTCTCCTAAACCATACTCATCCCAATCACAACTTCCTTACCCACCTTGTGAAAACACAGTAGTGAGTGACACAACCATCCATAAAGAGCCTAAAATGGTTACATGTGAATAAAATCCTAGAAAATGTTATTATACACAAAATAAACCAAGTACATATGATCATTACACACTACCAAATCTAGGACACATTCCCAAAGCATATCCTCTAAGATCTGTATCATCCTCTCCGACTCTCCATTAGTCTATGGATGATATTCCATACTCAGTTTTAGATGATTCCCCAAATACTTATAAAATCCTTACCAAAACCATTATGTAAAATTCACATCCCAGTTTGATAAAATAGTATAAGTCAATCCATATGGGCATATAATCTCTCATACATAAAGCTTTATTAACTCATCAACATAGTGAGTTTCACAGATCAGTAAGAAATGTTCCACTTTCTTCAGTTGATCAACTATCATCCAAATAATATCTCAACATCTCGGGGTCCTAGGAAACCCCATAAATAAATCCATTATCACCTCATCACACTTTCACATAATCATTAGAAGTGGTTGAAGAAAACCTCCTAGTTAGTGATGCTCTACCTTGACCCTCAGATAAGTTAGGAAATGAGAGATGAAGTCTGCAAAATCTCTCTTTATTTTTGACCTCCAGAAGGGTCACCTAATATCTCGATACATATTTGTTGAACCTATGAAAACTAATCACTTTAAGGCATGGGATTACCTTATCATATTTTACCTCATGGAAACATTAACTACAACTCTCCCATGAATATATACCACGTCATCACTATCCATCGACCATCCTAGAACTGGGTCACTTACCACTAATATTTCCCACATCATTATGCATTCGAGATCCAAATCTTGGTTTGTATTTAATTAGTACAACACTGTTAACATGATAACCAAGGAAGAAAATGTCATTACACCATAGTCCTCATATACATTCACCAACCATTCAGTCAATAATATTATAAACCACTATTTCTTTACTAGAGGTCACTCTCGAAGATCGTACATTTCCCTGATGATATTATATACAATGAAATTCCCTTTCCCTAAAGAATGATCCATATCAAAGTCAAATTTATATAAATAATCCACCTAACTATGCCAGTGATTCAAGTCATGTTGAGAGAAGATGTAATGTAATCTCTTATGGTCTGTGTATATGAAAAATCTCTCACAAAAGAGATAATGGTTCCAACATTTCAGATCATGGACCGCAACTAATAACTATAAGTCATGTGTATGGTAGTTCCACTCATGAGGATGTAGCTAGAGAGACCCATAAGACACTACCTGATTCTCCTATATCAACACAACTCCTAAACCAACACATGAGACATTATAGTAAACCATATATCCAATCCTAGGATTTGGAAATATCAGGATCAGGGATGATGTAAATCTCCTATTCATCTATAGGAAGGATTCTTTAAACTGATATTTCCACTCAAAATTCACCCCTTCTTGGTAATCCCAATCATAGGTGATGAAAAACAAGAGAAGTTATATATGAATGATCTATAATACCCAACTAAACTAAGGAATATTCAGATATAAAATACATTTATAGGGTGTTCCCAAGTCAACACAACTTCTACCTTCTTTGGGTCTATAAAAATTCCCATCTCAGAGATCACATATCCTAGGAAAATTACCTCATAGATCTACAAGTGTAACTTTAAGAGCTTGGTACAGAGACAATGTTCTCTAATTATAATCAACATAATATCTAGGTGTCTAGTATACATATATGAGGTTTGTGAGTATATGAGGATATCATCAATGAAAACCATAATAAAATAGTTTATATATAGATGGAAGATTTTGTTAATGAGATCCATGAACACAACTGGTGAATTTTTTAACTCTAAGGGCATGAAAATTTACTCATATAACCCACATCTACTCTTGAATTCTGTCTTAGGAATATCTTCCTCTCTAAGACAAATCAAGTTGTATCTTGATATTAAGTCAATATTGGAAAACCATTAGGATCCACAAATATGATTAAATAAGTCACTTATCATTTGCGATAAGTATCTATTATTCATAGTCACATGATTTAGCTTCATGTAGTCCATACATAATTGAAGGCTAGCATATTATTTCCTTGTGAACAACACTAGAGAACCCTATAGCTATGTGATCGGTCTAATAAAAACCTTCACCTATAAATCCTCAAGATGAAACTTGAGTTCCTTCAACTCGTCCAGTGTAATACAATATGGAGAAATCAATATAAGTAATGATCCTGACATGAGTTTGACCTCAAATTCAATCCCTTTACCAGAAGGGAGTCTTGAGAAATCATTTGGAAATAAATCATAATAAAGGTCCACTATAGGAAGAAAGGAAGAGGAGGATACTACTATATTTTTCGTAAGATCCAAGATTGCTTCCTATTCCATAATAATGCCAAGTAAAATTAGGTATAAATATATTCTTCTTGCTGCGACATCTCATTCACTGGTCAAAAAAATCCCCCCCTTAGGTATAGTAAAAGATACTCATCTCTTATAGTAGTTGATGTGAACCCTATAACTAGTCAACCATTCAATGCCAAAAATCAAATCTAATATAGTCAACTCAAGTATCATTAAATCACAAAAGTTTTCATAGACAAAAACCACTCTGAGAAATCCTAGATATCTCTAAAGATGTTCCACTTTATTTCCCAAGGGTGTATTAGGACATAACAATTCAAAAGATAGCTTGACCAAAAATTCAATACCAAAAACAACTTAAGAATATATAAATGATTGATAACCTCATATATCAAACAAGGCACAATACAATATAGATATGATCTAGACCATACCTTGAAAAATCAATGGTCCTTATCCACTGTTATCTGGAACATGGTCCACTATATAAACTATGCCCGCCTCAGCTCCATGGGCCTACCCTTGAGGCACATAACTCACATAGGTCATCAAAGTATATGGGGTCAGAGAATACTACTAAGGACCCTGAATAGATCCCTAGGTTATAGTCTATGTTTTCCCCACACCCCTATAATAACCTATTCACAATGCCCTTGAATATAACTATTCAAGATGCCGCATCTCGCTACACTGAAGACAGTTGTTCTGATTCCTTAGATTTTTTTTGATAATTACCACTTTATCTATAGTTGAAACACAAATTACATATAACTCCAATCGAGGGGGCTGAAGAAACACTACTCTACGCTAATTTCTTGCTACTACCATGATAAAAATCACTAGATTTAATAATTTTTCCAACAAAAGATACACCCACTACAACACCGATAAGTCTATTAGCTGATCCACAAAGAGATAAAAGAAGACTAGTATATTTGTCCTCATACAGACCTTTCTCAATCATCAAGTCCTTTAGAATAACCTCAGAATATATTTTTAGGTCAAAGTTCCTGACTTCACACCCCAACTCTAGTCTAAGTTTGATCTCAAATTTTTGGGCCTTCCACTCCTTATTCCCAACTAAGATAGGATAAAAGTGAAGAAAATATGTGAAATGAGAAGAGTAAGAAGTCACTGAAATAGGTCTTTTTAGAAGCTTTATAAGCTCCTAATAATGGTCTATCTTCAACATATCCATAAATTAATCCTTAAAGAAAAGGTCCTTGAAGGTTTACCATGTAATACCCTCATGTATCCCTTCTTGGTTCGTAACCCTCACACCTTCTGGTGGGTCCATGAAGTATGAAAAAATACAACCGTACCTATAAATACTATAGGATATTCACTAGATAAAAGATCCTTTTGATTATGAAAATATATTCCTTAGTATCCTAAGGGCCTCCAGTTCCCTAGAAGTATGGAGGATGCTGGATTTGGAAGTCCTATGCATAATCGACCATTGTCTCATGAGCGCCACAAACTTTAACATGCACCAATCAGAAGACTCTAGGTTGTATTAAGTCTACTACATAAACCACTAGAGTAGGAATAGGAACATATTCCCTAGCAGGAGCATTCTAACCTACTTCTTTCAGTAGTTATCTTAGAACTCTTATAGGTAGAATTGTCTAAAGTTCCAAACTCATGCTTAGAACGACTATATTAGCTTACTTAAGACTTCAACCTAATTGGTTTATGGGAACACAAAATATATTTATATAGAAAACCTATCCTAGGAGGCTACCCAAAATAAGAAGGCATAACCATCATAGTAATACCCAAGGGTCAATCCTAGTTCTCCATGCCCACACATTAGTCACAGTTATATACATATAACAATAAGAATGATCAAGTTCAAATAATCTAAATTTCAGAATAGTATAATACAGAATCATCAAACATAGATCAAGAAATTTAATTAAATAAATTACCATGGATAAAAAGAAATTGGTATATATGATACGTTATCCTACATTCCTAGTCATGATGCATGAGCGCACCCTAAATACCATAAACTGCAACAATACACCATTCTCAGGATCAACATGAAACTGTATAACCAAAAATATAATAGTATTCCATTCATTTGTAACTCAAAGGCCAGTCATATAAGAGGTTTCCATGAACTTATGTGAATCCTCTACCTGAGTTCCATATAACCTAACTCATTTCTACCTTTCTTTGAACACAATCAAGAAGAAAATAAAAGGAAAATATTATTTTATACCACTTTATAACACCCTGACCCAAATCACTTGGTATGGGTCGAAGTGTTACAAGAACTCATATGAACCTCCCTACACACAAGAGGTTTCCAATAATAGAGATAGTATAAACAATGTAGTGGGGAGACTATAAACTTAGTATTAATAGTCATACACCATAATAATAGACAAGTATAAAATCCTAGAAATGCATAGTAGAGATAAACAATAATAAATTCTATATTAGATGGCATGATAGGTATCATAAATTCACATGATAAAATAAACCAAGGACCCCCAATATGGAAGGTCAACCAACATATAAGAAAGCATCAAGAAAAATAAATAAAGACACTGTAAAATCTATCAAGATTATATCTCAGTACTGCCTTCATCACCATGAACCATCTCCTATGCTCCCTATCACTAGGACCTTTCCTTTACCTGGATCCCTAATCATGTAGTTTTTACATGCATCGATATTCCCATGTAGTGTGTGAGTATAAACCCAGTAGAATACCACCAATTCATCCTTAACATAAGTTCACATGTATAAGATGTGTATTCCATGATAATAAGGAAATGTACAATTAATCAACAATCAATCATGTGATGAGAGGTTGTGTTCTAACAAAGATTCCAAGAACCTTGGTTATACCGACTTTAGATCCATGATAAAAAAATTATAACATAAGTCAAAAAAATGGTCAGCCATAAGGACACCACATAAATCCCTAGGTATCCATATGGACAATGAGCCTCAGGTTAGTCTATAAGGCCATAAAGCCTCATCAAGCCTCGTCACTATCATAGGTCATGACATAAGTCCATAATACCCTATCTATATCACAAGTTAGGCCTCAAGGTTATAACACCCTCCACTATATTGGGTCAGGCCTCAAGGCCATCACACCCCGCCCTATGTCTCAGTCCATCATCTTCATCATTGCATGTAACACCCTATAAGGGATAACTATTCCATGATGGTCCACCTGTTAATTACTGCCAGAAGAAACCCTATAAAGGCCATACATTCACACATAATAGGGAGTAACACATATAAGAACAAAATTCCATATCAATCATGAGTCTCATTATCCACACAAACACACACACATGCACGCACACACACATGTGATCAATATAAAACACGAGTCTCATGGGCTACACACATACACACACACACACTTGTGATAAATATAAAAAATGGGTCTCACAAGATGTACACACATGTGATCAATATCAAAAAATGGTTAAATAAATACAAGAACATACCATCATATTATTCCAAAAAACATATACATGGGATCTATATGGTAAGAATATTCCTATATAAAGTGTGTTGATTCCAATATCAAGGTTCATCAAGTGCCACTTTCCACATCATGCCCGTACACCGACTATATCAAGACCACATTCTAAGGGTTACTATAACATATTATAAACCAATTTAACAAGGGTCATAGAATGGTATTCAAGAAAGGAATCATGATAAGAGGGTATAACCATATCACTTACCCAATGAAAACCATCGTTAATAGTTTATCTAGGTATGGTTGAAGGAAGAGAACTTGTTGCTCCTAGAATAATGACTAGAGAAGAGATCCTAAGATCCCTAAAATTTATCAACATGAATAATCCTTTATCTCACAAGGTTTGATCTTCTAAAAAGTTTGAACATGGATATGGTTGAGAAGAATGACGTTTTATCATAAAAAGGGTCATCTAGATCTCACCCAATATTCTTCTAGATTAGAGAACTCATAGTAGAAGGAGGGATAAATGATTAATAGTGGAAAGAATAGGTTAATAATTAATTAAAAAACCCCTCATAAATATTGTATGCATTTACATTAAGAGTTGTAACTCTCCCTAAGAGATTAGTGGCCAAATAGTCCATTTAAAAAACTGAAACATTTTTCACCATGATATGGTGTTGGTCACCATATCCATGGTGGGCTCAGACATGCTCAACCCAGTCAATCCGACATGGATACCCAATATGAAATTGTGTAAAAATATTTCCTATTTTGGACTCACCATGCCATCCACCATGGCATGGTGAGGCTGATCTCTCCATGGTCCATAGTTATACTCACCATGACACACACTCAATCCACGCCCTACCATAGGTGTTTTGGCCATCCCATTTCACATAGTAAATTTCCAATCAGAAAAAAGTCTACACCATGGCATGGTTCTACCAATAGTGTACCCTAAAACATAAAAAAACCCTGTTTAAGTATCCAAAAACTTCCAACACATCCTAGATCCAAGTTAAAACATTTCATAACCCAAAAGTACATACTATTAAAAATTGAGGATGTTATAATGAATATTAATAAGAAATAAAATTTATTTATTATTAACATTACATTGGTTTTAACACTCAATAACAAGGCTTCTAATACAACCACTACCCTATCACTCCAGATATGACCTGACTATGTGAACACCAAACTATGCCACATATGGAAAGGTACTAAACCAAATACCCAAATCATTAGGGTAAAAACATTACATCAAACCATCCCAATAGAATATATGGAGTTTATGTGAAGAACATTCAATATAGATAGGCCCCAGAATCCATCTCACAAACCACTGGATGATACCATGTTGCTAGTTTCTGGAGACCTAGCCCCTCATCACATCACATATAAAATGTTGTGAGTGGGTTCCCTATACCCAACTCCTATATGTACTTTGATTACCATTATATTTATATAGTTTTATATATACATGTGTTTATTTTACCATCATAGTAAAGTTTCTTTTTCATGTATTATTTATATGGTAATGCCCTTAGATTACATATCATATCAAAAAGTTATAGTAGTTCCTAGCTATAATGAGAACCCAGAGATACTATAGTAGTAATCATAAACACATTTCTTATGGTCTAAGTACATCATACTGATAGGACACAGATTATGTCTAACTATTAGGTGATTGGGGATTATAATCATTGATACTTATTCTCATGAAGTTCACACTAGGTGATCTCCAGTAGAGGAGATCACGCAGACTGACCCACCAATAGAAATATCACATGTTTCAGGTGACATTGATTTTTCATATCAATATACTTGTATATTAGTCTTTTTTACTTGAAGAAATTATCAATATGTACCATTTGATTTAATATTTTGATGCAATAAAAAACCATGACATTGAATTTGTGGTGAGGTATATTGTATTAGGTGTTTCATTACTGGTATTACATTGGTTGAATGATCAAGATATGATTTATCACTTTCAAAATGAAGAGATATATTGGGCCTAGTTGACCAGGATGGTAGTACCCTTATTAAATCCATATCCATGGTTATTGAAGGTAAGTTCATCTAGAAAGGTCAATGAATAAATAAATCAATAAAGAATTATGACATAGAGTGTTTATCCTGCTTTATGAGATATCACGAGATAAAGAGATTATATTGCATAATGGGTGTTCGTAAGAGGTTATTGCAACCATGATTTTTTTATATCCTTAGGATCCATGATGGGTTGCTAAAATATGCACTTGGTATATGAGTGGGACTCACTATTATTGATATAAGGGCTTAGAGGGTCACACAATAAGTGTATCTATAAGTTTCACCTATTCAGATGAATAATTTTTTTGGATGATGTAGTCTCCATGTGCGGGGGCTGGTAAATATCCATGTGCGATCGATCAAAAGTAAAAATAATTAAATTATATTATTCAAGTTTATAATAATAATTATTGAATTTATTTCTCAAGTTATTCAGAAGTTATTTAACTATAAAAGTTAATATGAGAAAAATATAATTTTTCAAATGAACAGAACACGTTCAAGGTTTGTTAAATTATTAGGGTAGATTATGATATGAGAAAATGGTTTGACTTTTATCATGTGAAATGTTATTAATGTCACAATATTATGATAAAAATTTTATGATCATTATGACCAATTAATTAGAGAATAAGTGTTTTTTGGCCACTTTTGATGGTTAAGTTTCCATAGGGTCCAAAACACAATTTATAGAAATTTAACCCCTAGTATATAATTGTTTTTTAGCCCAAAAAATGAAGTGGGTATCCTATTTCATGAATTTTTGTGCTCTCCCAACTTCTCTCTATTTTTTTGAGAGATAAAATAATGTAAAAACAAGTCTGGACTAATTATCCCTTGTGAATCAATCACCCAATATTCATTAAATTAAAGGGACATTGTAAAGAACTTAAATTTCCAATGCTAGCACTAAATAATTGAAGAATGATGATCCAGGAGATGTGGTGAATATATGGATGATATAGAGGATGTCTCTTTTGGTTCCTTCTATCTATAACACACCAATGGTGAGAAAATCATATTATTATTTTCAAACAAACAAGGTACCATTTACAATTCTATTTATTTCTATTCTTCATGCTTAAATTTAATTGCATGTGATCCATGAAGAATATGGAAAAGAGGTATTTCAGATTAAATAATTTTAACATGAATATGAACCTAAAATTTTAAAATAACTATTTTTAAAATTCAAAAAATACATGGGTTCCAACATCAAGTCTCTTGACAGGGCATCCATTGGGTCCTCTATACCTACCATGATCTCTGCTCATTGACGTCATATCAAAAACCATCACCCACTGGTTACATTATTGCCTAAAATCCCCAACTAACCTAAAACCCATGGACTTAATCCATATCCTTTCCAAAGTCTCTTAATACTCCTGATTTTTCCACGCAAAGAATATCCCAAGCTATAATACTTTAAACTTATTTGAATCTTGTTCCCAAGTCCTAAATAATACCCAAGACCCTCACTTGGGTCTCATCCCACATATCCTAAGTAATATTTGTCAACCCATCACCTAAAGTCAACCCATCCCTATCATCTTAAACTAAGTCTCAAAGGACTAGTCTCACTCCAAGCACATGCTAAGACCCACCTCCACCCTCAAGAGGGTTCTCCTCATATATCGTGATACATATAACTATATCACCCATCATTATCTATCCCCAAGCCACCCGTTACTTCCCACTATACTAAGAAACTCAAACTAGTTTATCCATAAGTCATATCACCACCCAATACCTCCCATTGGCCACTCATCATCTTAAAAAAGTCCCTATACCCTTGGAAACATATTATCTAGGTGACCCTAATCCATTATAATGTTAAAGAGCACTTGGTCTTTACTCGAGAGGCTCAAGCCATCCCATAATCTCATCTATGGACTCCATTAGTCCTTATTCCCTATTCATAAACCCCATCTAGTATGAAAGAATTCACATGTATAAATAGGCATGCATAAAATTTTGTATTATAGGATTTACCTACATAGAACATGAATTTAACCCCTCACTAATCTTCATCGAGTCTCATATAAACTTTCCAAGCCTCACCCACACCAATGAGCACTTTCCTCACACCAAAGGATGTCCACAATTAATTATAAGCATTTATAATTAATTATATAACATAATTTAATTAGGAATAAATTCCTAATTACTCACCAAGAATCAACCGCTTGCTAGAATCATGAAACCATGCGTAATTAATTCCCGATTCACCTTCAGAACTAGGATATACAAAATCTCCAATAGTTATACCTAATTAAATGGTCAATTAATTCAAATTGTGCTTAAAACCCTTGGAAAAAATCACCAGTCAATGCACCTTCACCAAAAACGCTTCCAAAAATTAATAGACAACATCTTGGGACCTCATCAATAAAATTTGAGCAAAATAACCTTTAATATTAGTCAATTACACAATGATATTGTAATTGCCCGGACCTCTCCGATCGATTACTTTGTAAAAACGTTTTTTTTTGATGTGGTCAATACGGCGAACATCAAAAATAATAATTATTATTAATAATAAATGGTGACGTGTTAATAATTTTTTTTGGGGTTTTGTTATAAGTGTTATACTAAATAATTATAATAATAATGTTGGTTTTTTTTGATAGATCTGGTAATAATTATTTAATGAGAATTATGTTTTGAATTAAATGCAATGAGATTTGTGATATGAGAATAAATTAAAGATGTTATGATAATTGTGTAAAAATAAATAAATAAAGGTTTAAAATAAATTTGGGGCGTGCCACAAGGAGAGAGAAGATGAAAAATATAATAATATGAAATAAAAGGGGAGGCGCACCAACAAAATAAAGATTGGAGAGAGAAAATAAAATTTATTGAAAAATAAATATAAGAGAGAGGCGCCACTTTTTGTGGGAGAGAATCTTGGGAGAAAGAATTAATAAAGATTGGAGAGAGGGAGGAGTTATATGATATTAATGGGAATAAAATTAAGTGTGAAATAAATAGTAAAGGAGATAATTGGTGATGAATTTCCAGTGTGAAAAATGACAAATGATGATTGATTGGAGTTAGAGAAATAAATAAATAAATAATTAATAAAATATTGTTATCTTTTTTTTTGATAATAAAACACTTTTTTCACAATAACTTCTTCGTGCGACCTCAGTTTCACGAACCGTCAGTGGCAGTGCCACCCTGAATACGAGACGAAAATTATGAGTCCAATATTGGATGTCTTTTTCGGGTTTTCGGATTGGGTACCCGAAACGCTCATGAATTAATAGATTTAATATTGTTATTATTACGGGATCTTATATCCAACGTATCTCCCTCATACGGTATCGGATTGACGATCCGTCAGTGACAGCGTAACCCAGAAATTATGATGGTCATTTTAAGACCATTAATGAGATACTTTTATGACTCATGCCTCGGGTCAACGAAACACCACATATTGATAGAATTATCATTATTATTAAAACGCGTGGAAACCGCGTGACGTGTTGTGTGTTAACCAATCAAAACATGTAAGGTATGTACGGTCACACCGTGTATTCATTAATGCACGCTGAATACGGATTTACCTATTCGTTGCCTATATAAGAACGAGGTCATGTTTTATCTTCCATATCGATCGCTTCTTTTTCGCACGACGACGCTCTTGGACGATCGAGAAGTATTCCTCCTCTAACTTCTTTGTCTGAGCTCCGAATTACGATCCGTCAGTGGCCACAGGATCGTAGCGACGAGACGAAGCTTCTAAGCCCGGACTTGTCACCTTTCCTTCCTTACTTCCTTCTCCAGATTCCATCCTAGGAGGCATTTGTCGGGTTTGGCGAAGGCAGAGGACACCAAAGGACGTCGTCAGAAGCGACATGATCGGGACCTTTTGAGGTAGGGGTTTACCTTCGTCTCTCTTTTTGGTGCAACATGCGGGGTGGGATATTTTTATTTTGTTCCATGGGATGCAGTTGAACTTTAAATAAAGATAATAACTGGATAAATAAGGGTTTGGGGTTTTATGCTGTTTCTATTGCCTTCCAGTTTCTTTATCTTCTGATTGTGATTTTGGATTGAAAGGCCTTTGCCTACTGAAAATCAAGGCCGTTGGTGGCCTTTGCGTGCGCAATTGGTATCTGAATTGTTTGTGGTTGGTTTTGTTAAAACATGGAAAATGTATAAGCACGTAAAGACTGGCTGATTAAATGAGAATGAAAACCTTGTGTGATCACCCCGGTTGAACAAAGTTGGAATAATGAACATGTTGGTGGTTTGGTTGTTTGTGGAAAATGCCTTTATTTATGAAAAGTGTTTTGATTATGAAATGTGTTTTGAAGTAAAAGGTGTTTTCAAATGCGGAAATGTTTTGTGTGTGGAAAGGGTTTTATGTGTGGAACTTTGAAATAAATGAATGATGGAATGTTGTATGGTTGTGATAATATTTTGTAAATGAAATGGCATGTGGTCGCTTGCGTTTTACCTAACCTTGGTTGTGGATGGCAGGGATATGTTTGTGAAAGGTTTTGTCTGGATGATAGTTGCCCAGTAGTAATAATTTGTTAAACCATTGCATGAAACATGAAAACCTAAATGGGGTTGGGGGATGATTTTTTGGTTGTTGATGCATGCTTCGTGGTAGCAGTGCCAAGGCACATGATCAGTTTCTCTTTTTAAGAAGCCATAGGTTGAGTTGTGTGTTTGGTATATGTATATATATAATTGTATCTTTGTGTTTTGTCGCACCACACCCATGTCAAGCACCTATTGCCGAACACTCCCATTTTATGGGAGAGGGTGTTCCCCCTTAGTTACTAGATCCTTCCTGCTCCTTCCATAGGCTATGATGGCTTGAGGTGACCTTACACCCAAGACTCTTTGGGTAGGTCTCGGAGGCTGTGATGGCTTGAGGCGACCTTTAACCCAAGACTCTTCGGGCAGGCTTACCATTCCCAAGAACCTTCGGGATGAGGCCCAGGTGTCTGCGGGCGGGTTAGTGGTTGTGGCCCAAGTGTGTGCGGGCGGGATGCGTGGTTTGGCCCAGGTGTGTGCGGGTGGGAAGAGTGTGGTAGCGTCAGGACGTTTGCCGTTAGGAAGAGAATCATCTAATTAAGTGGGAAATGGTGCGGGGTACCCAATACTTTTGTTCTATATATATACTAAACTTGTTTGTGTTACTTGGTGAGTGTGACCAGTGAGGCTGGGTGGATAGTTTTTCCTTGTTAGTTTCTGGTTCTTCTGTTTTCTCACGGGACCTTAGGGTGTCTCCCCACTTTTGCACGAGAGCTTTAGGTTCTCTATTGAGTATACTTGTATGCTCATCCTACGTTGTTTCAGGTTTTCAGGAGGACTACCAGGGCCATGCGGGACCCTACTAGTCAGGCAGTGGGAGCTGTGCAATTGCTATTTTCTTGTTTTTCTTTTGGTACTGTACTCACTTGTACTTTGAGCTTATTTGTACTTGTACCTGTTTCAGTTTATTTATACATGCATATGGGACTGGTTTGGGTTTCTTTTCAGCACCTTTGTTCTTTTTACTTTTTGGTGGTTGACTTTTCCTATTTCCGATCCTAACTATAAAAAGGGTAATGCCTCCCATGATTGAAAAAAAAATAAACTCATACCCTTGGTGCTAGTCGCCACCCCGGGGCCTACTGGAGGCGGGACTCGGGGGTCATTATCTCCCTTTCACCATTGCCAGCTCAGGAGGGGCATCTTTGATGGAAGGGGGTCGTGACAGAATGGTATCAAAGGAATGGTTGAGAGATAGGATGGAGTCTGGAGTTAGGCACAGTGAGGATTGCATGGGATGGTAGGGAAACAGTGTTAGCTGATCTTGGTGTGTGACATAGGCCAGGGAAGACCAGCTAGGACATGGGATTTTAGGGCCCCCCGTGATCCGATGCAAGGACTCTGAGCTTACCGAACAACCAAGTGAGGCTACATTGATTTTAGGGTAGAAACCCTAGGAAAGGTACATGCATCATCATGTTTGTGTTTTACTTGATTTGGGGAATTCTGGGAATAAAGTAAAATGATAAAATGAACCCTTGAGAAATCTCCTTACTACTCGGGCTTAGGTTTTCCTTGTTTACCGTACAGCTATGGCACCTGGACGGCATTCCCAGTTGGCTCAGGCGGCCGAGGCCCAGCAGGTTCAGGCGATCGATCAACTGAGGATCGATCGAGAGGAGGAAGACAACCAGTGGCAGAAGACCCTCCGTTCTTTCCAGCATCAGACTCTCAAGAAGTACGAGGGAAGTACTTCGGACCTGGAGATGGAGGGGTGGATTGAAGAGCTAGGGATTGCTTTTACCTTGATCCGTGCTCTGAAGGAGTACTAGGTCCCCCTAGCGGTCAGTCAGCTGAGAGGCGCAGCGCTCCAATGGTGGATGCTCTACCTCGGGGAGAGGAAGTAGGCAGAGATTCCATGGGCTGACTTCGAAAAGGAGTTCCGAGAGGAATTCCTTTCTTCTTTGATCAAGGCGGAAAAGCGTCAGGAGTTGCTCTCCCTTCAGCAGGGGAGTATGACTGTTCGAGAGTTGGGAATTAAGTTCAAGAATCTCCTACGCTTTGCTCCGGAACTCTTTCCGGATGAAGTGTCTCGGGCGAGACGTTTGGAAGAGGCGCTTCGTCCTTCGCTCCAGTATGCTGTGACCCCCTTCACCCTTCCGACATACTTAGCCGTACAGAAGAAGGCGGAAGTTGTAGAGAGGATGCACTTGCAGGGAGGTGCACCCCGAGAAGGGATCCAGGCGGGTCCGTCGAAGGGGAAGGCAGTCAGTAGCAGACCTCCTGCGACCGGACCTTCCAGGTTCAGGCCGGTGGGGAGCAGGCCCCAGCGGTTCCAGTTCAGGTCTCCAGGCCCTCGTCCTTCCTTCTCGAGTCCTGGACTGAAGTGTTTTTCTTGTGGAGGTTTCGGGCACGTCCGGAGTCAGTGCCCGACCAGAGCTCAGCACAGTGGAGGTGGTCAGGATCAGTACCCGCGTCAGCAGCAGTTGCCGTCGAGGCCCTTTCAGCAGCAGCAGGGCCCTCCGAGGGTAGACCCTGTAGGAGGAGGCCGATCTCAGGGTGCTCCTCAGGGACCTCGACCAGGGCGTGGTCAGGGAGGCGGTCGACATCAGAGAGGCATAGGAGCTGTGCGTGGACAGTTGCACGCAGCAGAGTTGGCAGCTCCAGCAGGACCAGAGGTGGTACGAGGTACGATCTGTTTGTTCAGCACTCTTGTTTCTACCTTGTTCGATTCAGGAGCTTCGCACTCTTTTGTTGCACCCAGTCTAGCCCACGCTTTGGGTCTAGACGTAGAGAGACTTTCTATACCCCTGGTACTGAGTACGCCTGTTGGAGGTCAGACCCGTTTGTCTTGTGTTTGTCGGGGATGCGAGCTGACGTTGGGACTACATCGGTCTATTGGAGATCTTCTTTTGCTACATATGCAGCCATACGACGTCATCTTAGGCATTGACTAGCTGTTCTCTGTTAGTGCTGTTATCGACTGCTTCCAGAGAAGAGTCGTGTTCTCCGATATGGATGGACAGCGTGTGACTTTTGTTGGCGAGAGGAGCTATCAGGTGGGAAGCCGGCATGTGAAGCCTCTCTTTTCTTTGTTGGGTGGGATATCAGCGGTTCCAGCTGATACGGAGATGATGAATGTTCCAGAAGTTGTTGGGGAATTCCTCGATGTCTTTACCGAGGAGGTTGTGACTCTACCCCCTCGACGTGATGTTGAGTTTGTGATAGACTTACAGCCAGGTGCCCGTCCAATCTCGATGGCTCCTTATCGGATGGCACCTTCGGAGTTGCGGGAGTTGCGGATTCAGATTGACAATCTGATGGAGAAGGGTTTCGTTCGACCCAGTGTGTCGCCATGGGGTGCTCCGATTCTGTTCGTGAAAAAGGCGGATAGTGGTCTCAGGCTATGCATAGACTACCGGAGGCTGAATCAGGTAACTGTCAAGAACCGTTACCCCCTTCCAAGAATAGATGATCTCTTCGACCAGCTGAGGGGAGCATGTTGGTTTTCTAAGATTGATCTGCGGTCGGGATATCATCAGCTGAGGGTAAAAGACAGTGACATCCCAAAGACAGCTTTCAGGTGCAGGTATGGGCACTTCGAGTTTGTAGTGATTCCGTTTGGGGTTACGAATTCACCAGCTGTGTTCATGGGTCTTATGAACTTTGTCTTCTGAGAGTTCCTGGACCAGTTCGTCGTTGTGTTCATCGATGACATCTTGATCTACTCAAGATCAAAGGAGGAGCACGTTGAGCATCTCAGGGCTGTCTTGGAAGTCCTTCGGCACCATCAGCTTTATGGAAAGTTGTCAAAATGTAAGTTATTGACGCAAGAAGTAAACTTCCTTGGGCACGTGGTGTCTCATCATGGAGTGTCAGTGGACCCGTCGAAGGTAGAAGCAGTTGTTTCTTGGACAGCACCCAAGATCGTGGCAGAAGTTCGTAGTTTCCTGGGGTTGGCTGGATACTATCGGAGGTTCGTCTCAGACTTCTCTCGAGTTGCTGCTCCTTTGACAGCTTTGACTAGGAAGAATCAGGTCTTCCTGTGGAATGAGCAGTGCCAGGAAGCTTTCGACTACCTGAAGGAGAAGTTGGTTAGTGCTCCCATCCTTAGGTTTCCAGAGGAAGGATCCTTGTATGAGGTGTTTTGTGATGCCTCTGGCCTTGGCTTGGGATGTGTGATGATGCAGAAGAAGGGTGTGATCTTCTATGGGTCTAGGCAGTTGCGTCCTCACGAGCGGAACTATGCCACCCATGACTTGTAGCTTGCAGCAGTAGTGTTCGCATTGAAGCTGTGGCGACATTACCTCTTTGGGGAGCGCTTTGTGGTCTTCACCGATCACAAGAGCTTGCGCTATATCTTCTCCCAGCGTTACTTGAACTTGAGACAACGGATATGGGTCGAGTTTCTCCAAGACTACTACTTTGAGATCTCGTACACTGAAGGTAAGGGAAACGTTGTGGCTGATGCCCTGAGCAGGAAGCCGCATCAGGAAGTGGTTCAGGAATCTGCTGATGCTTGGAAGGCGATGGGGGAGTTGGCTGCCTTGCACTTGGATGCGAGGGTGGAAGGTGCTAGAGGATGCTTGTTTCAGATGACGGTACAATCCTCTTTGTTGGAGCAAGTGGAAGAGTCTCAGTGGGGAGACCCTGAGGTGGAAGTGTTGCGGGATCGTGTCGATCAGGGGAACGCTCCGGAAGGATGGTCGGAGGACAGCCGACATCGGATGCTCTTTCATGGAAGGTTGTTTGTTCTAGAGGTGATGCGTGATGAATTCCTTCGTGAGTTCCATAGCTCAGCCTTGGCAGTACATCCAAGTGTTTCGAAAATGTACCAAGGCCTGAGGGGACAGTTTTGGTGGCCCGGGGTGAAACGGGCAGTGGCCGAGTTTGTGGCTAAATGCCTGGTGTGTCAGCAGGTGAAGGCTGAACACCGCGTTCCTGGTGGTTTGTTGCATCCTTTAGATGTTCCCGAGTGGAAGTGGGACGACGTCTCGATGGACTTCATCACAGGACTACCCAGAGCTCAGGGCGGGCATGATGCTATCTGGGTAGTGGTGGATCGACTGACAAAATCTGCTCACTTCTTGGCCATCAAGGAGTCAGTACCTGTTAGTACCTTAGCACAGAGGTAAGTGGATGAGGTGGTGCGTTTTCATGGAGTTCCGAAGACTATCATCTCAGATCAGGACACTCGGTTCACCTCACGAGTCTGGAAGGGGTTACGGCATGCTTTTGGCACCCAGCTACGCCTTAGCACTGCTTTTCACCCTCAGACTGATGGACAGACAGAGCGGACTATCCAGACATTGGAGGACATGCTGCGAGCATGTGTTCTGGATTTCGGAGGATCATGGGTACGACACTTGCCTTTAGTAGAGTTTGCCTACAACAACAGCTTCCACTCTACTATCGGCATGGATCCTTTTGAGGCTTTGTATGGAAGACCATGTCGTTCACCCTTTTGCTGGGCAGAGGTTGGTGAGACTGGTACTCTTGGACCAGAAGTAGTGCAGAGCACCACGGAGAAGGTCCAGCTAGTGCGGGAGAGGATGAAAGCAGCTCAGGATCGGCAGAAGTCTTATGCTGATCGTCGGAGGAGTCCCTTGGAGTTCGAGGTGGGAGATCATGTGTTCTTGAAGGTTTCCCCTCGACGGGGGCAGCGGAGGTTTGGAAAGGGGAGTAAGCTCTCCCCTAGGTTCATCAGACCTTTCGAGGTGCTGAGGCGAGTTGGAGAGGTGGCATATCAGCTGGACCTACCACCTCAGTTGGAGAGGGTCCATGACGTCTTCCATGTATCCCAGCTTCGTCAGTACTTACATGATGACTCTCATGTCATCAACTGGGGAGAGATAGATGTGGGAGAAGACGCGACCTTCGAGGAACGGCCAGTCAGGATCGAGGATCGCAAGGAGAAAGTGCTCCATGGACGAACCATCGGCTTGGTTCGTGTGTTGTGGAGGCATGGCGGCCTTGAGGAGAGCACTTGGGAGTGGGAGACCCAGATGCGCGCTCAGTACTCGGGGTTGTTTTGACTTGTACCTTCCTTTGTTTGTTGGTGTTACCCTGTACCTTTGATATATAAAATGTTGGCTTGTTGGATGTGAGATCTTTGTTCCTTGTTCTTGGGAAGTGTGTGGCTTGTCCGGATATATGGGAAAGGAAAAACCTGATCCTTAATCAAGACACATTAATGAGGATGCGATTAAACCCGTGCAGGCGAGTCAGTGCCGCCTAAAGCGGATATTATCTTGACATAGGAGAGGGAATTCCTAACTCATAGAGATGCTGGTTGGTTCCTTGTCATGAAGAAAGACCTGAGAGGTATCTTGTGGAGTGGTTCTTCAGATCCTTTCCTTCTTCTGGGTCAGTTTTTAATTCTCGAGGACGAGAATGTTTTGAGAGTTATCTAATGTAATGTCCCGGACCTCTCCGGTCGATTACTTTGTAAAAACATTTTTTTTTGATGTGGTCAATGCGGCGAACATCAAAAATAATAATTATTATTAATAATAAATGGTGACGTGTTAATAAATTTTTTTTGGGGTTTTGTTATAAGTGTTATACTAAATAATTATAATAATAATGTTGGTTTTTTTTGATAGATCTGGTAATAATGATTTAATGATAATTATGTTTTGAATTAAATGCAATGAGATTTGTGATATGAGAATAAATTAAAGATGTTATGATAATTGTGTAAAAATAAATAAATAAAGGTTTAAAATAAATTTGGGGCGTGCCACAAGGAGAGAGAAGATGAAAAATATAATAATATGAAATAAAAGGGGAGGCGCACCAACAAAATAAAGATTGGAGAGAGAAAATAAAATTTAATGAAAAATAAATATAAGAGAGAGGCGCCACTTTTTGTGGGAGAGAATCTTGGGAGAAAGAATTAATAAAGATTGGAGAGAGGGAGGAGTTATAAGATATTAATGGGAATAAAATTAAGTGTGAAATAAATAGTAAAAGAGATAATTGGTGATGAATTTCCAGTGTGAAAAATGACAAATGATGATTGATTGGAGTTAGAGAAATAAATAAATAATTAATTAATAAAATATTGTTATCTTTTTTTTTTGATAATAAAACACTTTTTTCACAATAACTTCTTCGTGCGACCTCGGTTTCACGAACCGTTAGTGGCAGTGCGACCCTGACTACGAGACAAAAATTATGAGTCCAATATTGGATGTCTTTTTCGGGTTTTCGGATTGGTTACCCGAAACACTCATGAATTAATAGATTTAATATTGTTATTATTACGGGATCTTGTATCCAACATATCTCCCTCATACAGTATCAGATTGACGATCCGTCAGCGACAGCGTAACCCAGAAATTATGACGGTCATTTTAAGACCATTAGTGAGCTACTTTTATGACTCATGCCTCGGGTCAACAAAACACCACATATTGATAGAATTATCATTATTATTAAAACGCGTGGAAACCGCGTGACGTGTTGTGTGTTAACCAATCAAAACATGTAACGTATGTACAGTCACATCGTGTATTCATTAATGCATGCTGAATACGGATTTACCTATTCATTGCCTATATAAGAACAAGGTCATGTTTTATCTTCCATATCGATCGCTTCTTTGTCGTACGACGACGCTCTTGGACGATCGAGAAGTATTCCTCCTCTAACTTCTTTGTACGAGCTCCAAATTACGATCCGTCAGCGGCCACAGGATCGTAGAGACGAGACGAAGCTTCTAAGCCCGGACTTGTCACCTTTACTTCCTTCCTTCCTTCTCCAGATTCCATCCTAGGAGGCGTTTGTCGGGTTTGGTGAAGGCGGAGGACACCGAAGGACGTCGTCGGAAGCGACGTGATCGGGACCTTTTGAGGTAGGGGTTTACCTTCGTCTCTCTTTTTGGTGCAACATGCGGGGTGGGATATTTTTATTTTGTTCCATGGGATGCAGTTGAACTTTAAATAAAGATAATAACTGGATAAAGAAGGGTTTGGGGTTTTGTGCTGTTTCTATTGCCTTCCAGTTTCTTTATCTTCTGATTGTGATTTTGGATTGAAAGGCATTTGCCTACTGAAAATCAAGGCCGTTGGTGGCCTTTGCGTGCGCAATTGATATCTGAATTGTTTGTGGTTGGTTTTGTTAAAACATGGAAAATGGATAAGCACGTAAAGACTGGCTGATTAAATGAGAATGAGAACCTTGTGTGATCACCCCGGTTGAACAAAGTTGGAATAATGAACATGTTGGTGGTTTGGTTGTTTGTGGAAAATGCCTTTATTTATGAAAAGTGTTTTGATTATGAAATGTGTTTTGAAGTAAAAGGTGTTTTCAAATGCGGAAATGTTTTGTGTGTGGAAAGGTTTTTATGTGTGGAACTTTGAAATAAATGAATGATGGAATGTTGTATGGTTGTGATAATCTTTTGTAAATGAAATGGCATGTGGTTGCTTGCGTTTTACCTAACCTTGGTTGTGGATGGCAGGGATATGTTTGTGAAAGGTTTTGTCTGGATGATAGTTACCCAGTAGTAATAATTTGTTAAACCATTGCATGAAACATGAAAACCTAAATGGGGTTGGGGGATGATTGTTTGGTTGTTGATGCATGCTTCGTGGTAGTAGTGCTAAGGCACATGCTCAGTTTCTATTTTTAAGAAGCCATAGGTTGAGTTGTGTGTTTGGTATATGTATATATATAATTGTATCTTTGTGTTTTGTCGCACCACACCCATGTCAAGCACCTATTGCCGAACACTCCCATTTTATGGGAGAGGGTGTTCCCCCTTAGTTACTAGCTCCTTCCTGCTCATTCTTCCATAGGCTATGATGGATTGAGGTGACCTTACACCCAAGACTCTTCGGGTAGGTCTCGGAGGCTGTGATGGCTTGAGGCGACCTTTAGCCCAAGACTCTTCGGGCAGGCTTACTGTTCCCAAGAACCTTCAGGATGAGGCCCAGGTGTCTGCGGGCGGGTTAGTGGTTGTGGCCCAAGTGTGTGCGGGCAGGATGTGTGGTTTGGCCCAGGTGTGTGCGGGCGGGAAGAGTGTGGTAGCTTCAGGGCGTTTACCGTTAGGAAGAGCAGTATCTAATTAAGTGGGAAATGGTGCGGGGTACCCAATACTTTTGTTCTATATATATACTAAACTTGGTTGTGTTACTTGGTGAGTGTGACCAGTGAGGCTGGGTGGATAGTTTTTCCTTGTTAGTTTCTGGTTCTTATGTTTTCTCACGATACCTTAGGGTGTCTCCCCACTTGTGCACGAGAGCTTTAGGTTCTCTACTGAGTATACTTGTATGCTCACCCTACGTTGTTTCAGGTTTTCAGGAGGACTACCAGGGCCGTGCGGGACCCTACTAGTCAGGCAGTGGGAGCTGTGCAGTTGCTGTTTTCTTGTTTTTCTTTTGGTACTGTACTCACTTGTACTTTGAGCTTATTTGTACTTGTACCTGTTTCAATTTATTTATACATGCATATGGGACTGGTTTGGGTTTCTTTTCAGCACCTTTGTTCTTTTTCCTTTTTGGTGGTTTACTTGTCCTATTTCCGATCCTAACTATAAAAAGGGTAATGCCTCCCATGATTGAAAAAAAAATAAACTCATACCCTTGGTGCTAGTCGCCACCCCGGGGCCTACTGGAGGCGGGACTCAGGGGTCATTATCTCCCTTTCACCATTGCCAGCTCAGGAGGGGCATCTTTGATGGAAGGGGGTCGTGACAGATATAGTGAAATTGACACTGAAACCTAACCCAAAACTATTCAAAATTAGAGGTCTAGAAAGGGGTGAACAAAAAATAGAAGGAAATAGAGGCTCTTACCTTAGATATCTGCTAGATCAGCATAAAAACATCCCACTTAAGGGGGGGGGGGTCAAAGGGGGGAATGGGGAGGGAGATTTAGGCATTAAATTAACTCTCCCAATCCCCTTCCCATCTAAAAACTAAATGCCCTAGACTGCAAAAAAGATGCATTTTCCCTAATTAAAAATTTCAAATAGGCCCCATCGGCTAGATTGTGGTTGTTGCAGTAGCCTAAATACCCCAAGCATTCCTCTTCTAAAAGCCTTTAGTTCACCACCCAATCCTTAAACATAATCCAAAAACATCTTTTTAGGGCATTTAAACCCTCAAAAATTCTATTCCAAGCATTGATTCTCAAAACAACTCATCTACCAAATAAAAATTCAAATTATTTCTTAAAACACAATGTATTGAAATTCACAGGGCTTTACAAAATTTTCCTATATGAAGAATTTATTTTGAAATCAAAAGAATGTGTGATTTTTGAATGTAGCTAGAACATTGAAGGCTAGAAATCTAGACCTGAAATACACTAATGTTTAAATACCCTCACCAGTAAATTCCCTTAGAGGGTCACTGTATTATGTGACATTTTTTGATGATTCAAAATGGAAAATATGAATTTATTCATGAAAATAAAATTTGATGCATTTACCACATTTTATAAGTAGAATAATTTGGTGGAAAATAAATTAGGATAAAATATAAAATACTTAAGGTATGGAAATAGAGGAGAGTATAGTAGTAAATAGTTTAGGGAATTCATTCATGATAATGGAATTATTTGGTAGAATACTCTACTAGGTACTCTACAATAGAATAGTGTGTCTAAGTATATAGATAAGACATTGAATGAATGTTCCATGATTATGAGGGTGCACTAAGGGCTACCCAAGATTTTTTGGGTAGCAGAAGTCAATATAAGAGCACATATTATCAAAATGAATCCATACGTTCCCATGAAAGAATAAGTTCCTAAGAAGATTTGGTTAGAAAATGAGGTAATAATCTCTTATTTATGAGTATTTTTTGTTTGGAATATGTGAATATAGATTCTGATAGAAGGTATAAACTGGATACACAATCCAAAACATGCTTCTTTATTAATTATGGTGCTAAGAAGTTTGGATATCACTTCTGGGATGATGAAAATAAGAATACCATCAGAAGAAAGAACATTATATTAAATGAATGTGGCACGTATAAGGAACATCATGTAGTTGAAACTAATAGTGGGAATAAATAATCAGGGTTCCAAAATCAAGTGGATCTTGAAGGTGTACCTGATCATGTGAAAAAAATAGTGGATCCTATTTATCAAGTAGATTTAAGGACATAAAAAGGAATTATAAGAATTGTGAAAAGGTATTAATCACCACTACACTATTTATTATTAAATGATGATGGAGAGACTGAATTCTTTGAAGAGACAATTCAGTTAAAAGAGTTGAGAAAGTGGAAGTGGACTATAAAGGAGTGGATTTATTATTTATATGATAAAAATACTTGGGAGTTGACTCCATTAACATAAGGGAATAAGTCATTATAAAAAAAATGGGTATACCAGGTTAAGGAATATCATGATGGTTAGAGGATATAAAAGATAATGCTAGTGGTAAAAGGATTTTAGTATAAGGAAGGTGTGTATTTCATAGAAATTTTCCCACTTGTTGTGAAGCTTATGACCGTTTGGGTAGTTTTTAGTATTTTTTAATAAAATTATTTATATCTTGAGAAGATTGATGTGAAGACTTATTTCCATTATATAGATATAGTGGAATACATCTATATGGTGTATCAATACAGATTTTTTGAGAAATTAAATAAATATATGGCGTGAAAACTATAGAAAATTTTATATGGGTTAAAGTACTCACCTAGGTAGCAGAACAATAAATTTGATGCATTCATGAGTAATAATGTATACAAATGATTTGGCATATACCAATGGTATTATTCCAAGTCCTTTTGTGATGAGTACATTATATTACTTTTTTATATGTATTAAATTCTTATTTAAGGATTATGTCTGCAAAGGATTGAAGAGATAAAAATGAAGCTAGCTGAGGAGTTCAAGATAAAAGATCTTGGTGAAGATATACAGATTTTAGGGATGGAGATAAAGTGAGAGACTGGACCTAAAACCTTGATGTTATTATAATATGATTACATTTAATTTTTTTGATTAGGTTTATTATATTGTAATATGAGAGTCCTAGTGGACCAATGTAGACACCTGAGAGGGAGGGGGTGAATCCGATGTTTCCAATTTTTTTATCAAATTCCAAATTAATATTATAATCCTTTTGACCCCTTTTATATTTGAAACCTTTACACATTTTAGGATTTAAATGGATTTATTAGTCTCTACCCAATCATATACACCACATGTAGTGATGGAAATATGTAAAGTGTAGTACACCATATTTTGATAAGGTTCAAACCCGATGCGGGAAACCAACTCCTTGCTATGATTGAGTTTCATTGAGTATTAAATTTTCCACTAATAATTTTATCATCAACTACAAGTGAGTTTTCAGGGATTATCCTAAAACCACATTCACTATATTACACAGGTTAATATCCACAATATTATACTTGTGAATACAAGCCGCTCCCATGGGGTATTTATACTCACTCCCATGATTTATTATCACTTATTCCAACCTTTGAAGTAGAACTTATATTAACATAGTATATCAATATATCCACAACATCAAATCTATTTTCTCAAACATATATAATTTGACTACCTTATAATATTTAAGAGTACCAACATGAAACTTGGGTACTATTATCTTCCAAAATCTTAGTTCTTATTTAGAAAATGGTTGTTGGTATCTCTCAACTCAAACATCAAGGTTTTAAACTACCCAAGATTTATCAAATATGATGCATTAATACAGGGCTTCAAAAATTCTTCTTCCTCTTACTTTTTCAACACTTTTTAAATATTTTTTATCACAAGAACTGGTATAAGAATCAATTTCTTCTTATTCTTTTTCTTCTCATTCTATATTATTATTCTTTGATACATGAATAATATTTCTTCTTAAACACTATATATAAATTTTCTTCACCTCATATAAAGATCTCAATTATTATTATTTTAGAGTTTTTCAAGTATCTTATTCTGCTGACCAATTATTTTCCTTCAAGATTTTTATATACAGATCACCAACATCATATTTTATATATTTTTAATATAAAAAACTACCTCTAAATCAGTATGGTGATCCTTATCATTTACTTCAATGAAATGTATTGATTAAAATCAAATGATTTGCATTTAGTTTTACTCAAATAAAAAATTTCTATTTATCCCCATGATCACATATATTCCCTTTTCCTCCAATGGCTGTACCAGTAAAATATTAGGAATTCCCTTTATTAGATTTATTTTTCATTTTATTTCATCTGAACAACATTTCTTCATTTTATTTTCATCAATAGGCTTAAGTTTATTCTATATTCAAGACTAATCTAGGTTATTATAAAACCTATCCATACTTCATGTTATAAGTTCTTCCTGAATTCATAAGGGTATTTTTTAAAACAATCTCCCCCTTTGGGTTTGTTGACAACCCCTCAAAATTGATTCAATACATATTCATTAAAAAAATTCACAACCGACTAGAAACATAGTATGAAACCTCATGCCTTTAGATTATAGATCAATGATTTACTAATAACTAACTCAAATCCCACAAAATTAACACTCATTGTCTTCGACGGGGGACATACGTGGTTATCTTTGGGATGAAGGTGATGAAGATGACAAGAGGCGGGTCGATGTTGGAGGCACGACTCGATGAAGGGTTCAGTCTCATCGGAGCTCTATTTTTACGGGTGTATACTCTGTTAATGACAGTATTGATGGGTTGAAGCAATATTGGTGATGGTGGTCAGGTGATTGGACCATGGGGGCAACGTCAATGGTTTTGCTTTTCTCAATACACCTAATTCACAGCAGGTGAAAATGATGCTTTTGGATTTGAATTTTGAATGTTTGAATTTTGAAAGCGGGTTGATGGGGGTTTTGATGTAATTGGTTTTGGGTTTTTCAATTTTGTGTGAAAGTCATGTGGGTTCCAACTAACCCCTTAAAACTGGTTTATTCTGAAAATAATAAAAACATCATTTTGGAGGAAAGCTCTCTAATTTCAAAATATTCAACATGAGATGGTTACCCCTTTTTCAATAACAAAAAAACAATTCTATCCATCTTTATCTTAAATCATGGAAAAATTCTCTCAAGAAACACATGGATAACTTCTCCCCATTTTTTAACAGACCTAAAGAACACTTCTATAAAAATTCGCAAGAGAGAGTTAGAAATCCCAACAAGAAATTAAAGAGAATCATAATACATATTACATAAAAGAGTGGTGGTTTCTTCTATAAACCATTTATTTAGATGGATATGGTTGAAATCCAAGAGAAAACTGATGCCTCTTGAAATAATCCTTAGGTAATTCCTTTTTTTATGATGCATGTAACCTGATTTTGGGTTGACACATACTACAACTTCACCAACTCTTGTTTAATCTTATCCTTAATTAAATGATACTCTATCTCAATGTGAATTTTATTGAAACGAAGGATGATATTTTTTCTAAGATTTATAGAACTCAAGTTATCACACTTTATTTAAATATGAGAGTCCACATCAACTCTAACACCCTCAAGCTATTGCTTCATCTATAAAAATTGAGTACATGATTTAGTATCCACACTATACTTAGCTTCCACAATACTTAGAGAAATACTATTCTACTTCTTTATGAACCAAGAAATTCATAATACTCCAAGATAGAATGCACTACTATATGTTGACTTGCGATCTTCCATTTAACTGGTCCAATTCACATCGATATATCCCAAATAATTCCTATATTGATGCTTTAGGATAAAATAGTCTAAAATCTATCGTGATTTTGATATAACAAATAATCCTCTTCATTTATAGAAAGTGTATTTCCTTAGGAAAACATCATTACTATCTGACTTGGTAATTTTCAAACACAATACCTAGTTGTTTTTATATTATGTACAATAGGATTTCAATGACTTTCCTATATTATTTCACATAAAACTTTTTTGTCATCATCATCTCTTGATAATGTCATATGAGTAACTATTGGTGTTTTAATTTCCTTGTAATCCTCCATTATAAACTTCTTCAGTATCTCTTTAAAAAATTTTGACCAGTAAATAAATTTTCCATACCTTTATAGAGTCACATGTTGACTAAAGAAAAATATTAACTCACCAATCAAGGACATATCAAACTTAAAGAACCTAAATTTTAAAAAAAATATTTCATTATGCTTCACCTGATACTCCAAATATTATGTTATCCACATAAATAAGAACCAATATAATTTGATCATTCTTCATCTTGATATAGAGACTGTGATCAACTTCTCTTCACTAGAATCAAATCTTTATTGATTATTGATAAAGACTTAAATACCATTCCCTTGGTGACTTCTTCATCCTATAAATTTTTTTCTTCAATATACATACCTTACTCTAATATTTATCTATAATAAAACATCTGGTTGTTCAATTTACACTTATTCATCAAGGCATCTATTAAATAACATTGATTTGATATCCATTTAAAACACCTTGAATCTTCTTTGCACCATAGTTTCCATAAAAATTTAAATTGTTTATAACTATTTTATAGGATAAAAAGTGTCGTCAATATCAATAACTTTAATTTAAGAATATCCATTGTATACCAACCATGATTTATTTCATGTTAAATTTTAATATTCATTGAGTTTGTTACAAAAAAACCACTTGGTTCTAATGACATTTTCATCTTTTGGTCAGGGAATGATTTCCTATATTATATTTTTCTCAATTTAGTAAATCTATTCATGCATAAATTTGATAAAATTGTCATATTTATAAGAATAATCATAATTAATTTAATTTAATTAATATAATAATTATATTTTCTATAAATTATTCATCATTCTAGTTTGCATCAGAGCTCTCTTATCACTAACTATGTTCTCTTGATTTATTTCATCACAGTTTATTGCCTTTATTATACTCACTAAACCTTACCTGATTTACTCATCATAATTGTATTATTTTGAATCCACTTCTTCTACATGTTCTCCCCCTAGGCTGCTTACTTTAGTCAAACTTTCCTCTATACTTTCATAATTTTTTGAAAATTACTCATTGAATAAAAAATTATACTCATTTTCCACAATAATGATGTCTTGAACTTCAAATATTTTTCTACGTCTTTTATTATGGAATTTGTATGATTTTATCTTGTATGAGTATCCAATAAAAATAACCTTATCCCCATAAGCTTCAAACTTATAGTTTTTATCCTTATTAAGAATAAAAATCATAATTCCAAAAAATTCAAAAGCTTTTCATTGATGGATTCTTCCCTACCACACCATTTAAGGTGTCTTATCTTAACCTAGACATAAAAAATAATTATTGGAGAGATAAAATGATATATACATGTTTTCCTTCCAATACCTCCCTGATAGATATTTCTAAATAATAATAATCCAATCTATGTTTTTAATGATCTGGTTCCCTCTCACAATGACATCATTTTGTTAAGGATTAATCATCACTAAAACTTAGTACCTTATGATATTATTTTTTATACATTACTCCACTTTATTATTGGTTATTTTCATTCCATTATCACTCTAAAATTTCTAAATTTCCAATATAATAATTCTCTCCACCAACCTCCATTAAGGTATAATACATGTAAAAACTTTATATTTGTGATAGATTACCATTATTTATGTAATCCTACTATAATAATTGATGAATATCACATAAAACCTTTTTCCATCCATGGATTTGGGTGATATATTTACATACACATCAGTGTTCATTGAATCAAGAAACTTTGTTGACTTTTTTCCTTTGTCTTGTAAGTCTTCTAAATGATTTTCACCTTTTGAAAAGTATCACATGTAGGATAGAAATAAAGTGAGATTTTATGGATATCATAATATCATATATTCTTCAAAAAATAATCCAAGGAATTATGTATCAAGTTTGAAAGTATTTTGTGCCAGAATTCAGTATCTTCTTTTTTGGTTAAAAAATACCCACATTCTTCCCCACCAATGAGGTATAGATTTCCCTTTGAATAATTTATTTTTATCATAATTGTACCATATCTTCCTTTGATAATGTAATCTTTCTTATTGAGATTTATTTCATGCTTCATGTCACACAATAAAATTATACTTAGAAAATTGTGTTCAAGGACATTAAATACTAATAAATATATACACATCAAGTCTCTACCTCTGATTTTATATTTCCAGGACCTTATGATCTTCAAACCATTATCATTTAAAAAACAAATGAAACCATATTTGTTATGATTTATGCCTATGACATCATATTTTTTTCCTAATTTATTGTATGTACATCCATTGTTCAAGATCCATACTTCATATTGATTTATTACTCTAAAATCAATGTTATCTACATTACCCTCCTCATCTTTTTCTTTATTGAAACATGTTCACTATCTCAATTCCTTTAGCGGTGAAAACAATTTTTCCACCTCTAGATCCATTGAACCAACCTCATATTAAAAGGATGAAAATTAAATATATTTTTTTATCCCACTTGATGACTCTTACAACTACTGAGATCTTATTTTCTTGGTCTCCTTTCACATATATCTTACACCACTAATGATCAATTCATGGATATATGTACATAACCTTCACAATAAAAAACAATAGTTGTTAAAAACATACTTAGTGTAGGAATTTATAATGGTTTGTTTTTAATACTCTTTTGGTTGAAGTTTCACTTTTATATAGAACATATATACCATGTATTCCTAATATTTCCATAATAATAACATCAGATTAATTGTGCATTATTTCATGTATTTTCTTCCCCATTTATGGACTTTAGTTTTTATTGATACACCCAAATTAATCTCCTTATGGGGAGCAGGTTATTGTAATCTTACATCAATCATTAACATATTTTTCCTATGATCAACCACCTCAATAGTTTTTACTTTATTCTTGAAGTGTTTCACTTTTAGAAAATTATTTAATTTTCCTATTGACTCCCCATATTCCTCCTTAACTTCTTCCTTATCCTATACACTCTAACTTCCTAATGTTATGTTGAGCGTTATAAGTCTCTCTTTATCATCAAGATTTTCTAATATCTTCATGAATTATCCTTCAATATCCTTGACCAATATTACATGATCTTTCATATAATTAGTCAAGTAATTGATAATTCAGGCATGATCTTAAATTTTGAGTTTATTATAGATCACTTTTTCTGTGTTTTCTAGATTTCCATATTTGAGTCATTCAATTTCCACCTTCAACTCAGATTTATTTTCTTCTTACTAATGTATATATAGTTTATAATCATGAATGACTTTATTGGACTTTTTTTCTTCCTATCCAAATTCCAATTTCCTTAATATTAGCTTCTAGTTCAACATTGATGTTAAATATTGCCTCAAATTTATCACTTTCATCACCACTTTGCTTCAATTGTGGTTTGTCTATGATAACCAAAATATCTTGCTAAATGTGGTCCTTGAAGTCCTCAATTTCTTCCACATACATTTCTTCTAAGCTAATATCTTCTTGTGAATGACATATCTTATTTTTAAATAATTTCTACTATAAAATCCCATTTAATTTCATATATTTTAATGATTTATTTTTGGATACTGCATCTTCATCATCATCTAAAAAATTTATTTAGGCACTTTGTAGTGATATGTCCAAATTTTACACATCGAAAGAAATAAAGTGGAATCTTAACTTTGAATTTTCATTTTATCTAATTGAGATTTGAAGAAATAATTGATATTACATCATCAAATTAACATCTTTTAGATCATCTTCTAATGTGTGTTTATTCCTTGAATTGAATACCACTTCTTGATAATTCTAATTTTCCAAGGACTCATTGTCATTTTTACTTCTCCCATATGAAATCAGGGTGTTGTGAAGACTATTCAGTGTCACCTTCTTTGGGTCTTTGTCTTCGAGCACCGAGGCCTTCATGTTGAAATGTGGTGGTAATATTTATAGAATAATCTTCATAATTTTGATATTGTTTAGGGTTTATCTGAGTTCATGTATGAAATTTATAATAATGTTGACCTAACTGAAGAATGAAATAAAACATTCACTTGAATACACTCTTAAGTCCTCATACTTGTTCCATTGAACCTATAATTTAGCTTAAAATACCTTATAATCACCTTCATATATGTTTAAATTTTTTTCCACATTTCATGTGGGGATTTATATGACATAAACTTCATGTAGATGACATTGGATAAATATCATCCTAAAACATTGAATCTTTTGGTGTCGATATTAAACTCCCCTTGATATTTCTCTAATAATGCTCTAATTTCCATTCCAACTAAGATATCATGTATAGAAGCTGTATAGACATCCATTCCCAATGATAAAAAATAGTTTTACATTAGATTTTACATAATTAAAAATTATTTCCATGGAATATTAGAATTAATTTATGGTTTATAATCACTTCCATGGATTCAAAGAGTTAATACTTCACAAAGAACCTTTATCTTTGATACCACATAGTAGTCCCATGAAAGGTATATACCTTGAGAGGGGGGGGGGGTAAATTAGGGTATGCTTATTCCTTTAAAAAACCCTCACTAGTGATATTTTTCCAATATTAGTAGGAACAATTCTCTCCCTCATAGTAGATACGAAGAGAAAAAATAGAAAAAAGAGACACATATAATTTTTACTTGGTCCACCAAAACTAGGATAATACAAGGAGTATACAATGATTATGTGATGATTTACTAGAATCACTAAGTTCAATACTTGTTTATTACAATTCAATGTAGCTATACTAACCCTATAGGTAAAAACTAACACAAAAGTATAGAAATCACTACTCTTAATCAATTAGAAAGATCATGAATCTTCCAAGAAAAACCATCTCGATCTTCATGAACCAAAAATGATATTACACTATTAATGGTGTGTCAATATTCTCCACCTTCATCCACATAATGAACTCCACAATCCTAAGTGAGATAGACACCTGGATATCCTTTCTTTATTCTATAAATTTTCATAATAGTTATTGAATCTCTCTTTTTTCAAGATCTTCATTCTACTCTTTATAGATAATTATATATTTCCAAAATTGAGAGAATCTCTAAGTTTAAACTTTAATTGATCACTAATTAACCTTAGTTAAGGTAAAAAAATGCATTCAACTAGGCCTTTAAATCTGATTTAAAAATAAACCTTGAAAAGATCCCATAATATTCCTAAAAGATAATAACTTTGAATTCTAGAAATATTATTAACTCAAATTCTTCATGGAATTAACAATAATATCATGATGTAATCCTAATTCCCCTTAAAAACTTCAAATTTAAGATCCTAAATCCTTAGGAACCTTCCTGGGATGGCACTATCCCTTGTAATGTTTAAACATCAAACTCTGTATTTCACAGATCACACTCCTCAAATCACATTATGGTGAATATTTTAAGACTCTCCTTTTAGAATCTCACCATGGAATGATCACACCAACCATGATGTGATGTAACTTTGAGTATTTTAGATTCATTATTACATAGATTTTATTTAATCACATGGATGGTGAGTCATGGTGTGACACTAGATTCCCTGAAACAACCAAAAATCCACCTCCCAATAGCCTAACTCTTAATATTCATGGGTTCATTGTGTGAAATATTCCCCACCATAACCCATCTCCAGAACATGTTATCCTAATGCAGCTCAATTGTGGTGTGAAATAACCCTTCGAAATGTTACATATTATAAAATAACTTTTCCACATACATGATATATTCCTACATAATCCCATATTCATATGATATAGATACATAATGGCATAATATATGACAACATGGTTCAACCATTCCATTATCCACAAAACTTTAATTTGACATGAGATACATTACAGTGTGAAATATTGTAATGCGGTGTGATTTATTTCCTATAGATAAAACTAATATAGATACTTAAAAAAATCCTCCAGTATCAATTTTATAATATATTAACTACTTTATAAGATACTTTGGAAGTCTCTTAAATAACCTTTTCAAGAAATACAACCTAAACTCCAAGGGAATTTTTTCTAACAAGGTTACTTCACTCCAATTTCTTTAGGTTGGGTTCTCTTTGGGTTTGTTAGGAGTATGTTTTACCCCTTTAATTTATGGTTTATATACTTGTTACTCCTTTGTGTATATTACCATATCACATGAATTTATAATTATTCTAGTTAATCTACCTAATATTGCACTATTGTTATCTTGAATGGAGATTGGTGGTTATATATAGATCTATTAGGCTAAGGCCTCCAATTTTATGTGATATGCCTACTTTATGCTAGTCACTAGCCCTTGTACCTTTAGAGGAGGGATTAGGGTGGAACAATTAGAGTACTACTTTTTTAAGTGGGGACTTAGTGTGTTAGTTCATGTCAGAGTTTTATCAAAGTGCCTCTATCTTAGGGTTTGAATTTTAGACTTAGGATTCATGTGAGGATTGGTTTGAGAACTTGGTATTTAGGATAGAGAACCCAGAGTTAGTGTAATTTTATAATTATCCATTAACTAGTAATATGATAACCTAATTTTCTACTTATATCTAAAAAGCATTGACTATAGGGAATAATAAAAAATTACATGCATCATATATGAACTGTTCATTGAATTCCATGCCCTTCTTAAGTAAGTTTCCTAGATATGATTTAATGACTGTGGTTTATATTTTAATTACATGCCACTTCCACGTAGATATCCATCCAAGATCCTAATTAATGGTTATAAAATTACCTTGTCATTGATTGAGTCTCTATTCACTAGACAGATGACTGATGAGGCCTCTATAGAGTGTCAAATCATTAGATGCCCCCATTGGGAGAGAAAGGAATAGTTCCTCCACCCATGTTGTCACAAGGAACACTAGCCACATTCTAGGTGGAATTTCCCTCAGTTATATAGTAGAATATTATTCAAGTGGTACATAATGAGGATTCACATAGGTTGAGTGTGCTTCATGAGTTTTAGTGATAGATACCACCCAAGTTCTAAGGTGACCCTGACCCTCAGGAAACTGAGGACTAACTAGAGGTTGTAACTTGGGTGCTTCGCTTGGTTTGGAAACCTAATGATTAGATAGTGGTTCTAGTATCTATCCTTATCCATAGAGTGGTGAGTTTTTGGTAGACCTTGATCATCCAAACCCCTGATGAGGAGACTCTTCCATGAGCAGAGTCAAAAAATTTATTTTATGAGGAGTATTACCCAGATATGTTGATGACTATGCGTATTTGAAAGATGTTGTATTTTTACCATGGTAGTATGTCTATATAAAATTATGTATCGAGGTTTACTAACCTCATGAGGAATTATCTTGACATAATTCACTATGGATTCCTTCAGGCATGTAAGTTTAAGTATGAACTTCACAATGAAATATACACTGACATTGTTCCTCTCTACATCCCCATTTACATTGGGGTTCTAGAGATAGAATTTGTGATTAGGATCTTATCAATATAGGGAAATTAGGTGGTAGGTGTTGGTGTTGGTCATCTAAGAGAATATTCATCAGTTATGACTAACTTAAGATAGGTTTCAAGATCGAGACGCTGAAGGAATACACATGCGTAGTCCCGATCCTGAGGATTAGTTGCTCAAGAGTTTCACATAGGATCCAATCATCTCAGAGACATGATTTTCCATTCCTGTGGAGTAAAAGGTCATATAGATCTTGAATTCCCATCCTGACATGTAGTATAGAGTTTTTAAGTAGTAAATTAATAAAAAACATGCTTTTTAACAAGATAAAACCCCTAGGATTCTATAAAAACATTTTAATCCATTTTCAAAATTTAAAAAATTCCATCAATTAAATTTCAATAATTAATTTCATAAATTATATTGAAACCATTTTCATCCATTTGTAAACACACCCCAATTCATGGAATTGGGGGTTTTTCCCAATTTCTTTACAAAACCATTTCAAATCTACCAATTTACTATAATTGGATTTTAATCAAACCAATTGAAATAAATTTCAAACAATTGAATTTAAATCAACAATTGAAATAAATCAATAAATTTAAGGTTGATCAATTTGTTCAATCAAAATGAAATCACCTACCTTTTTTCTGAAACTCAACACCCACAACAAAACTCACCAATGAGAATAAAGGTAAAAAAGTCCTTGAAATTAAACCTAGAAACAAGATCCAACAACACAAGGTTTAGATCCATAAATTTCATGATGATCTATTGAAACCAAAGGAGGAGAAAGATAGTTAGGGATGAAGAATAGAGAGAATTATTACCCAAGAATCCACACCGTAAGTGAAACAACGATCGAATGATGAATGAAAGGACCTGGAAGGGTTGTAGGGATCCGAGATCACCTGGGGAAGGCCTTAGATCAAGAGAAATGAGATTGAAGAGGAACCAAAATAGATATATTATCCATATTTCCTATTTAAAAACAACATTTAGGGTATTACCTGATGTGTAACCCCATTACATGTCATGAAATAGTTAATTTTTGTAACTACTTAAAAACCCGACACTCTGAATTAAAAACCATTCTTTAATTAACTCATGACATGTAAAAACTCATCATTCAATGTAACCTTTCATGGAATGAACCCTTCTCATGGTATGCACCAGAAAACTATTACACAATGTGTATCCCTCCTATAGCCTATAGAAATAGCTAATTAAAGTTGAGAGTCCAACAAATCCATGACTTCACCATCACATGTATTCTCCTAATTTATTATCAACCATACCTAGTAACAAAAAGGAAAAACTATGATAAGGTTAAATATGTACCTGTTAGATCAGTAATGGGATGTTATAGAAGTTCAAGAATATAAAATATATCATGTTATATAAAATTTAGTCTCAACTTTATCATTATTTTTTATATTGGAAGCATATATTCATGAAGTGAAATGATAATTTTCCCCTAAAAGTATGAATTAGAGTTATCTATAATTGACGATCATCATGATATATTATATTTTATGATAAAATTTTAGGATTAACACGGGTTGTGTTTTATAAAGGGATTAAAAATATACTCATGAGATATAAAAGGAGTTTTGTGGGAAAAATAACCCACTATATATACCATATGGACTGTCATAAACTATGTATTTGGTATATCAAGGGTTAATGTTTGATATCAAATATCTATATTTTAGGTTTACAAGATACCTAACATGATAAACATTATATTTTGATACATTTATTATTCTAGCCTTGAGGCTGAGCTAATCAAGGGATGGTTGAGTAATTTTCTGATCATTTCATTGGTTGAGGTTTAACCTAGATGGGACTTATCCTATGGTATGATGAGTATGAAATATGAGACCTTGATTAAGATATATTATGTAAGTGTATAATCATACCTAAATAAATGTCTTGTGATGTGATTATCAATTTAGATTAGGAGAATATGATGTGATCATCCATATGGGTGAATGATAAATGATGTGTTAATCCATCTGTCCAGTATATACTTAAAGAATTGAGAATGTGTATGTAGGATATATGATTAATGTATTGTTTTTCATGTGGCATGGATAGAAAAGTTATTACCTAAGTTAAATATAGTTATATTTGTAACCTAATTAGTCACCGGATGAGGAGTGCACATAAAAACTTTTTTTTCACTTTTAAATTGGTTAAATAAAAGGGGTTTTAATTTCATCTCGTGCTTTTTAGAACTTATAAATTTGTTGAAATTGAATTTTTAAAACAATTTATGAAATTTTTATTAGGTAAATCTTGGATAAACATATTGAAATTCAATCATAGTTCTCAAATTTTACAACCTTCTTCTAGAATTCTAGTAAGAGATATATTCCACAATCACTTCCTCTATCTCCCTTAACTATATGGTGATGGTAATAATATGACTAACTAATATCTTAGGCTAGTAAACCCTTATTTATATGCATGTAAGTGTTATAGAGGTCCCTTTTGTATGAATCAGATAATTCCCAATCAGTTTTTTCAATTCTTAAATGACCAAGAGTTCTCACTACCACTTCCACATGTGTTGATGATCACTAATCACTTCAAAACCTAGATCTAGACTATTCCATTATATAAAGAGTAAAATTCATGGAGTAAGATAATGGAAAATTGACCAAGGAAATAAGCATTGGAAAAATTTAGAACCAAATATCACCGCACTTGATTATAAATACTATAATTTTAGTATTAAAACAAATTAAACAAAAGAAAGAAAGGGTTTTATTCCATGAAGTGCGTGAACTAAATCATTAAAACATGTTTATCCTCCCATCCATTGATCAATTAGAGTTTTTACCTCCATGTGAAGTGAAAATGAGAATATTTTGGGGGAGATAAAGCAACTACAAAACATAAATAGAAATAAAATGATAAATAAAATAAAGAAATAATAATTATTCAACATGAGTTTGTGGTCTAAGATTCATGAATAATTCCTCCATTCAACATGTAGTTCCTATTGATTTATAAGAAGAAGTTAATTATTGCATGGTGGGGAATCCAATTATTCTTTGATTGGTCAAACCTTTGTGATCTTATCCTTTTGAAATATCTATTCTTTTCCTTTTTTTCCTCAGATATTTATTCTTTCATGATTAAGTCTTCTAGGGATCCCATGACTTTCTTTATTTATTGAGATCAAAATATTATGAATTATAAGTTCATGTGGTAGCCTCTAAATGTATGCATGAGTTCTGATATGTCAAACTAAGGACTCAAATTGATGTACATATTAATTTTATGCAGTATCCTTGTTTTCATCCTTTGGTTGATTTATTCTCAAAGTAAAATATCCTACACGGGCCACCGTAAGATAATTTTCTTGCATATGTATAATAATTTATATTACTATGGGTCCTTTTATGATAATTTACTTATGTGTGTAGGATATTTTATATTATGTTAAGTCCTCTTAAGATAATTTATCTTATGTTAAGTAAAATTCCTTTGTCAATATTCTACTTCTAGTTCCAAAATTCCATATTTATTACTTATTTTTTTACTACATGGTTGACCCTTCAAAGGAATAAATCAAATATTCTTCCATTCGAATTAAATATTCAGTTTTGAGTCTTATATATTTTTTCAAAATTTCACCTCAACCCAAGAATAGATGAAAAACTTATGGTATGATCATTAAATTAAGGTTTAGTTTGAAAAATCCAGTCTATAGTTGAATCATGGGCCCATGTTATCCATAAAATATTATGATCCAAATCATGGTATTAAAAGAAATATAGTATCCCAACATGTTTAAAATTATATATAAAAATATCAAATTAATATTAAAAAAATATATTTTATGATAAACATACAAAGTGAAATTAAAATGGAAGAATTGGAATTTCCATATAGTTTGCAAATTCATTCTCTAATTTTAATTCCCTATAAAACCATCACTTAAAAAGTATGAAATTTCCAATTAACATAAAGGGTGAGTAAAAAAACTCAAAACTCAATAATTAATTCATCTCAATATTTTACACAAATTATTCTTTTAATATGAATATGTGACAATTACCCATGAATTAACAATTTTGGTTGGATTCTAAACATTATAATTCAAGTAAAAAATATAAAAATATTAACTTTTTCAGTGATATTGGAATAATTCATATCCCATTTTATGTATTTATCTTGGAAAAAGGGATAATATGATTATGTATACTTGTATATGATATAGCTGATAAACATGGGTTTGGAGATACATGTGTTTAATAGAAATAATGTCAGACCCCTTTATAACTTGAGTATTATTATCACTTTTCTAGAGGCTTATCTTTGCTTACAATTAGGTATTATTAAATTTATAATAATTCTAAACACTAAAATGGCCTTGGGGATTAAACTTAGTGGTTTTGGAAATAAGGATTAATATTTGTTACAAAGTGTTTATAAAAAACTTTAAGAGATACACTAAAAGTGTTTTTAAGGATATGAAAAAGAGGTTATCTATTTATTTTAAAATATTTTTACAAATTATGTAACATGTGGTGAAAATAAATGACATATTTTATAATAGGATTTTTAAAATATATCCAAAATGAGTTTTTTGGATATGTTTTCCCAAGTTGTTACATATGACATGGCATAAGGTGAATGTGTGATAAGTCTACGAGGATTTAGTGTAAGTGAGATATTAGTAAAAATATACACTAAATACTAAACTATTATGTGGTGTTATAAACCATTCCATGGTTTGATAGAGTATAAAATAATACATAGTGATGGATACTACGTCATGGTTTAGTGCATGTCAATGAACATGTTATGATATAATGCTCAACATTTCGGTTTTTCTTCCTCCTAACCTATCATATTCATTTTAATCATCAGGTTATAAGGATTTTTATTTTTTTTGGACATTTATATTAATTTATTAAACATTAATAAATAATTATAAGAATTAAATAACGAGTTATAAATAATTGTAACATTTAAAACATTTTTAAAATATTTCATTAATGATAAATAAAAATTTTAGGTTTGTTTAGTTTCCTTAGATGGATATATAAATGGGTTCAAGATTATTTAAATGAGTTGCATCTGAATTATTTAGGAAAATATTATTACACTCCTTATATAATAATCCTGTTTTCTCTTTATATATCCATTTCTCTTTAAATAAGGTTATAAAAGACCATAAGGAAGTGAGGATCCTTCCAAAGCATCAAGATATTCATTCACCCCATGGATATATTGGGATAAATAATTCCATTGGATGCTTCTTATTTATTCCTATTAGACTAATGTGTTTGAGATTAAACAAGTTGGACAAAAAAACAAAAGGTATTCATTCTTTATTTATTTCATTTAGTCTAAAACAAATGGATGGATGTTGGGAAAATTGGGGTTTGGTTGATTTTTTCCATTATGTTTAGACAATTATTATCCCATCCACAAACAACATCACAAAACTCCAAGGTAAATAGTGACAAAACAACTTAACACTATAACCTACAATATAACTCAAATGTAAATAAATTATGATGAAATACTCCAACACATAATTAACTCCTCATGTTGGATATCATTTCTCCTAACATCAACTCTAATTAAATATTATAAATATAAATAAAAAATATATATAGTAGGGGTGAAAATATAAATATAATTAATAGATTTATTCAATAAATCCTCAAAAGTCTAAATTAAAAGTTCATACAAATTCATTAACAAATAATGAATACTTGGTAATATGACTAAAAAACCATCCCAATGTAGTTTATAACAATACATACACCATATATCTCATGATATGAACACTCAAAAAATCACATGATATATATAAATCACTAAAATAGATATAAATAGGGATCTTTTTGATAATTCACTAGTCAAATCATCACCATTAGTCTCAATATCTATCATCTTGAGTCTCTCATATCTTTAACCAGTGCATATATCAATAAGATAATAAAAAACCCCATTAATAAAACATTATAATCATTATAAAAATGCACTATAAAGACCCCTCTACTATATCATCATCATCATCAAGGTATACAAATATACCTAAAGGAAGAGTGGGAGAGGGAAATATATCGACTATCCAAAAGTCTCATAGTAACTAATATTGGGTGAAATCCACATAATATATGATAGAATAAATAAATAAACATTCTCAAATGATAATAAGATAATAAACTCACAAACCCCACATAATCATACACTATTTAATCGTCATATCTTTTATTTTTTCATCCTATAATTTAGGGTAACATTAGTGAGTTAGAATGGATTTTTAACACCACCATCCATTTTATTATTATATCATTTAGTTTAGATAAACCTTATTTATTAAACAAAATATAGAAACAAAATTACCCTATGACCTAGTATACTCTCAAAATAAGTTCCAAGGAGTAAAAAATCATCACATCTTGGGCATAATAATATTCCAATCACTAGTCATATCATATAATCTTCAAAATCAACTATAAATGGATATCTCTACTCATAATCATTAATGTACATCCCAAAAACTATATAATAAGTCACACCATTCCTTATAAGGGTTTTATGAAGTTCTTAAGAGAGTTATAGAACTAAATATTGGGAGTGAAACTCTCTCTCATACTCTAATATTCCCCCATGTCAAAGGGAGAAGAAAGAGAGAGAAACAATAGGTGGAAGGATAACCATGCTATTTTTTAATAACACCATATTAATTTAGAATGATCCCTATAAAATTATTAGAAAGGGTGAAAAGTTTCACAAGAAAGTGGTATGAATATCATGGAATTTCTATGAATTTATGCATTTCACCGTATCATTGTTAAAAGTATAATCATCATTATAGGTAACTTATAGAAGATGGAACAACCCCCATGTCATTTGGAGTGAATTTGTGCCAAAAGTAAAAAAATATAATTAATACATATTAATATAAAACTTGATAGCAGTAGTATTTTACACATGACATACAACCATGATTTTTTTGGCACCACCAAATGACCATATCATGGTTAACATTTTCCACCATAATTTAGTATAGTAAAATCTAATATATATCTACTAAATAATCATAATTATATGAAGAATAATTCCAAAACACATATTATAATTTATAATACCCCTATCATCAACTTTAGAAATATTATTTATTCTTTTGAATCATCTTAAATTATATAAAAATTATAAAAAAATATAATAAATTAACAAATATTAAAATGGATGAAAGTCTAGAGTAACCTATTTAAATTACTTTATGATTAATTATTCAATATCATTTATGTTTTTGTCTTTGCTCATTATTCATTACCTTTGGCTCACCACACAATTAAAGGATCAAAATTTTTCCTCAAGGTGAATATGAAAAAAGATATTGGTTGTGTAAATAAAATGAGAGGACCAAAATCCTTTTTATAGATGAGAAAACCTCTTAAATAATCAATTTTTTTTAACATAATAACCTTATAAATATTTCAAAACCTTTTGAATTTCAACCTTTGAATTCCACTTTTTACCATCCCATAAAAAATTCTCCATTTAAAATAGTTGAACATGAGAAGCTGACTCTACCTAATTCTTCTAAAATTTTATTATACTTATCAAGATAATAATATAAAATTATTTATCAATATTAATAATTCTATAAATATAGAATGAAAAAAATAAATTATTTTTATAAATTCTAGAATTATCCAAATTTTGAATCATTATATAATTTTCACAAAAATCATATACAAGGGTAAAAAGTTGATTTTGAGTTAAAAAAACCTGATAATAAAATTCCAAATGCATCAAAACTACCATTTTACCTTTATTATAAAAAATAATCAAAATAATTTCAAAAACTACAAAAACTCCGAGAAATAAAAAATACGAGTCTCTACATCATCCCCACATTCAATTTTTTTTTGTAATAATAAATATTAAAAATACCTTATAAATAATAAAGAATAATGATCTCCTAAAACACTTATATTAATTTTGAAATTTCTATATACATAAAAGACTCCTATTATATGAAAAAATATGAGTTATATCACTGTATATAATATTATATATCATAGGAGATGATATCACTACTTTATAAGATGTCAAAGGTTTGTGATTATTGTAATAAAATATCATTTTATTTATCTTATATAATATGTGATGATGTATTTAATGAAATATGATCATTGAAGATGTTGAAAAAAATATCTTATGGCAACGTTTCTGAGTTTTTTGGGTTGTTGTGTTTTTCACTAATATAATTTTTCCATATACCAACAATTTTAAACTATTGATATAAAACTAAGAACTATTATAAAATGAGATATTGGTATAAACCAATACCAATTGTTCTTTTAAACTATTGGTATAGGGTGTTGGGATATGCTGATACCAATGTTTCTTTAAACTGTTGTCATAACATGATATACCAATGGTTACAGAACCATTGGTGTAGGCTCCCACACCATAAAACTACCAAATATGTCTCTATCCTCTCTATAATATATATATACAAACCTTAAAAAAATTATGTATTTAAACATTCAAAATACTCATTAAAAAAACATATACTATATATTTTACATTTAATCTATTGATAACTTAAAGAAAAAATCATAACACATATATATAATTAGTTTTATTCATAAAACACCATACACACAATTGTTTCATAAATATAAAGTTATAAATGGAGGGATTAATACATACCTCACCATGACCACTACCATCATTAATATCATTCTCATCATGGATGTCCTCACAAACACAATCATCTATAACATCAACATCATCATAAGGCATGTAATCACCCCGACCACCACTAGGACCATTATTTCCATCACTCAATGCATCATATAGGGAGAAAATATTTAATATTCATGATTAAAAAACCACAATAGTATCTGGTGGAAGTGAGGGAAAAAAATATATCATAGTTTTTATAAGCTTCTTGGTGACCTTTTGACTTTCTTCACGCTTCTGCATTGCTAATTTTTTAGCCCCTATTGCTTCTGCATGATCCTATTACAAATTAGTGTTATTAGAGTTTTTAGAGTACCTTAAAGTGGGAAAATACCTAGTTAGGATGATACTATTACCAGTTTGACAATGAAATATCCCCTAGTTATCATCACCAAATATCTATTATAAATGATCATTTTTTGTGAAGTTATCATCTTCTTTCTCAAAAAGGGCCTACAAAGCACACTATTAAGGATATAAATAAGATATATAATTATGAAATAAATATTAAAATTTAAAATCACCATAATAATACTTACAATATTTTCTTATGTTTTTTTATTTAAAACACTCACATATTTCTTCTTGCGACTCAATCAAAACAATTTTTCTCAATGAACACGGCCTTCAATGTTCATTATCACTCACTAAAAATGAAATTGAATGTAATAAACCATTATTTAGTAATATTGTTTTATTAAAGAAAATAAAATCATTATAACCAATATTTATCTGATCAAAAAAAAAAAAACTGAACTAAATCTCATCAAAATGAGTTATATTATCCCCATCATAGTGAAACTAGAATCAATCAAAACAAAATGAACTAAATTAGATTATCTTAGTTAGGGTATATTTAGATTAGTTTTATTATTTTTTATTGGGTTATGTTTAGTTGGTTATATCTAGTTTAGTTAAAATAATTTTTGTTCATTTTTCATTGGTTTGACTAGGTTTGGGTGATTTTAGTTTGACTAACTATTGTTTAGGATAATTTACCACTTTTATATCCAATTCATAATTTTTTGGTTTCATTATGAATAAAATATACTAATTTAGTTTATTTTTTGTCAATATAATTTAGCTTATTTTGGGATAGTTAGGTTCAGATCAATTTGGATTTGTTTATTTTGGTTCAGTTAAATTTATTTTTATTTTTTTAGTTAAAAGATTAATTAAATTTTATTTGGTTGGGTTCAGTTCAATTTTAGTCATTTTGGTTTCTTTCTATTCACTTCCATTTTTTGTATTTCAATTTATTACAATATAATTTATATTGTTTTTTTACTTTTTATAATTTAGTTCTATCAAGGTTTGATTTTATTTAAGTTGATTCAATTTAATTTTATTCAGGTCCAGTTAGCCAAGTTTTTTAGGGAAAGTTTGTTCCATTTTGCTTTAATTTGGAAAAATATAATTTGTTTAAAATAAGTCTTTGTTTAGATATTTTTTTTAATAAATAGGATTATATAATTTAAAAGTGTTTTATATTGGTTTTGTTAGTTTTGAATGAGTATTCAAGTTTTGAAATTATGTGATTCATATTTAATAATTTGGGAGAAATCCATAAAATGACTTGGTTTTGATATAAAATGGGTTTGGAAACATTAATTTATTAGAATGAATTTATAAAATTAGTGAATTTGATTAGAGATTTTATGGAGATAAAATTAAAGGTTTTAGTGAATATCCATGTAAATTTTTGGTTAAAACTTGAAATAATCTTACAAGTATAAATATTATAAATGATTAATTCCAAATGGTTTGAAATAAAATTCTGAATTTTATAATTTATAATTTTGGTAATTGAGAAAATCTTTGGTTTAGTTGGTTTCAATATTTTTTTGATCAATTCATCAAAACCGCTTCAATTTTTTTATTCTGTTTTTCTAATTTCATTTCTATGTAGTTTGATTTCATTATATTCTATTTTGTTTGGTTCAATTCACATTATTTAATTTTGGTTTATATTGTCCTGACCCATGTCACATCAGATATAGATTATTTGGTTTGCTGAAGACAGATTTTTGTGTTGTTATGTTTTTATTTATTAAAGCTTGTTTAGATAATTTTGGTTTAAAACTATTATATTTGATTTTATTCATTTAAAGTTTTTAAAATTTAACTATGTTTTATTTTATTGGATTATATTCAATTAAGTTTAGTTAAGTTTTGTTATATTCAGTTTTATTAAGGCTTGGTATTACTCATCTCAGTTCAAAAAAATTCTTGTTCTTTTGATTTGGGTTAGATGTGTTTATAGTTGAGTTTGGTTTAGATATATTTAGTTTTGTTAAATATATGTCATGTTATAGTTTTTTGATTGATATCAATTAAATTCATTTTGATTGGTATTTTTTGGTTAAGTTTTGTATCGATTGAGTTCACTTCCATTAAATTCAATTTTATTTTATTTGATTCAATTAGTTTTTCATGCCTTGAGAATAATATGATTTGGTTTATTTAGGCTTGGTTACTTTTAAGATGATTTAATTCAATTAATTTTGGATTAATTTAGATATACTCTATATAGTTAAATTTATTTCATGTTTGTTCAATTCAAATTAATTTATATTGAGTTTTTCTGATTTTGTTTGTGGAAGGATAGTTTGGGTCAAATTGGTTTGATATAGTTTAGTTCTATTTGGTCCATGTCAATTAGGTTCAATTTCTTTTAACTGGGTATTGTTCTATTAGTAATGGGATGGTTTAGTTCATTTTATATTAATATTAGTTCTATTACATTTAATTCAATTACGTTTTATTTATTTTTGTTAAATAATATTTTTATTTTTTTGGTTTTATTGAGTCGAATTCATTTTATGGTGGGTTTCATTGGCTAGGATTGGTTCAGTTTTCGTTATATAAGGTTTATTTTATTTGATCGGGATGGGTTTAAATTTAATTGAACAAAATCAAAATAAATTTATTTGAATTAAAAAAAACTAAAACAAATTAAACTTGATTGAACGACACCATAATTGCATGAAAAAACCAATCATTAAAAAACCAACAAAAAATTAAACCAATTTGAATTGAATAAAACAAAAGCAATAAAAAATAATCCAATATTAAGAAAATAGAAATAAACCTATCCAATTTGTATTGAGGTTAATCAAAAATAAAAAAATAAAATAGATTAGACTTAGATAAAAATTAATTAAAAAGAGAAAACCTGACAAAAAAAAACCAAATTAAATCTAATCAAAACCATTAAAACTAAATAGATCATTCCCATCACCATATGGAATTACCAAAAATTTACATAATAAAATTAAATCAAAACAAACTAAAATTATTTTAATAGTAATATAATTTATTTTTGAATTTTATTACTTTTATTTGATTCATGTTGAGTAATGTACAATGTGATAGGTTTGACTTGGTTTGATTAAGTTGTGTTGGTACCTAATTAAACTCATTTGGTCATTAAAACACCTAATTTCTCTCATGATCCTCTATAATAGTGTGCACAAAAGTGTTCATGTACTTCATAGAACCCTTGTTTTTTATTTCTTTATGAAGAATCATGAAAAAGAAAATTCAACAATATGAAACAAATTGTCAATGAAAATAATAATAATTTAAATTTCAATCCAAAACCATTAAATTTGTATAATACAATAAACTCATTACTATTCCAATAATCTATCTTTTCCCAGAATCATGTAACTAGATAATTTTTGACAATTATTATACCCTCTAACTTGATTCTAAGTATACTCATCCAACTAATATGTAGATCATGCTTAGATGATTGCCATAATTCCCATAGTTCCATTAACTATTTTTTCATTCACATCTTCACCATCAAGAAAATTAAATGGAATCTGTGACCAAAATATTAATTAATATAAATAAAATATAAACATAGATTTAAATTTAAAATTTTTTCTTACCCATATCTCAAACCATGCATTCCCCTTGATTTGATTATCGATATGCCTCTATTATATTGGTTGAACTAGAATGATGTCACTATAATTAGACACCATCTCTATGAATATTATATGTTGTCTAGAATTTTCATCGATCAATTGGTTATATTCATTTTAATCTTCCATGATGTAATACATTTATACATATTATCATTTAAAATTTAATAAATATCTTGGTTTTTGAGTTGGTAGAGGGGTCGAAATTTGAACCAGGATTTGAGATTTTTTTTGAAAGCATGAAAACCCCAAATAGGTGTTTTAGACATGGAATAAAGCTTGAAGGGTATAAATAGGAGTCATGGGAGTGAAATAGGGTTTTTGGACACTGATCTAGGGTTATAATATAATTCTATAGCACCACCGGCTAGTCGATGGACAAAAAACGAACCCTAGGTTTTTCTTGGGGCCACTTGCTAACCTATGGCATCATGGGTTCATATTAATGAGAGGAACCCGATAATTTCACCTGGTCCACCCCTTATTCTATTAATTCGGGATTTATACCCTTGGGGTTCTAGGGAAACCCCCATACATGGCTCCCCCTCATTGTCTAGGAAGTATCTCCCTTGATCCTCAGTTGTTCGGAGCATTGTCACTTGTGATGCAGAGTTAGAGGTAAGGCTACACATCCTCACCCTTATATTATTTGGTTGTTAAGCTTTAAAGATAAACCTATCTAGATTTTTATGATATGATTTATTTCTAGGGTGTTTATCTATTTCTTTATTTTCTTCTAATTTATGCTGAATTGGAGGTTGGTACTTGATAAGTGGGATTATTTAAGAATGATGTAGGAAATACCTCAACTTAACCCATAATATTGTTTTACTTTTTGTTGCATGAATTGTGTGGTCTCACTAGTTTTTAGTGCACTGATCTTGGTTTTTATTAAAGGTTTGAAATGTTTTTTTCCTTAATTAAATTGGATAATATAGATATGCAACCCTACTTTGGTTATTTTTATTGAAATATTGATCCATGTTACAATTGTTCAAAAATTGAAATTATATTTTTGAATCAATGATTGTGAAATATAATTTCAAAATCATTATTTTAGTTAAAGGGAATGGAATCTTGAAATATATCTACTGAAATGGAAATCTTGGTTTTAAAATGTTGGTGGTTTGGGTTTTGGTTTGAGTAAATTGAATAGAGTGGTATTTTCTTGATGAGTTTTTTTTGAAATGAGAAGAGGGGGTTTATAATTTCATAAACTATAGTTATGTGCCTTAGTTATATTAAAATGAGTGGTAAATTCTTTTTTTGTTAGTTCTTTTTAAGAATTTATAAAGGGATTGTGATTTTTTTTGAAAATTGATTTTTTCTTAAAATCTTTTAAATTTATAAAAACACAAATTGGTGGTAGCCTAGGTTTAAAAGATGATAAAAATGGGTAAGGGGTTTCAGGATGGTAAATTTGTATGTCCGTTATAAATTGTCTTAGATTATTTATAAAATGATGTTTTGTTTTCTTGAAAATGATTTAAAGGAAATGAAAACACCCCTTGGGGGTTAGAATTAGTTTTAGAACAGAAATGTAAAATGACCCCTTATGACTTGAGACTATTTATTTTGTATTTAATGATTATATGTGAATTCTATTATTTTAAAGTAAACAGAATTGGTTTGGTTGTTCTTGGAAAACCCAGGTGAACATAACCCCAAGGAGGAATTGGGTTATACTCATTAAACTTAGGGTGAACACATCCCCTGAGTATATTTTGATTGTGCTCATTAAACCTAGGTTGAACATGAAACCTAGGTAGATTTGGTTATGTTCATTAAACTTGGGGTGATCAGGGCCTTTATATGGATTTGGTTGGATCCCGAGGATGGGTGTATTACCCCTAGGTGTTGGTTGTTTCACCAGGGATGGGTATATTACCCCCAATGGGAGATGGGTTGGCATATTGACATGCTCAGAGACACCCTGACACTAAACAAAGTAGGCATGCACCATTTCTGGGTATCATCACAGAGTCCAGGTTAAACTTTTAATTCATTCCTTTAAATTGAAATGTTTAAATGGTTGTTTTTGTTAATTGATTATATTGATAACTACAAAATGAAATTTTATTACAAACCAGTTATTTTTGGTACGTCATTAGTGGTTTCCTGATGAGTTATACTCACACCATAATTGGGTCACCATGGCACTTGGGTACCTGAGAAAACATCACTTGTTGGTAATAGGTTACAGATTTAGGGTACAGGTAGTTGTATGAGGTTTTTATTGGTATGATAGAGTGGTGTATGGGTGAAATTACCAAGATAGACTCAGGACTAGTTGATCCTACCTTAAGGGATATATTGTAGTATGTATGGAATACTCCATTTTTATAGCGTTCTGGTGTTTGGTTTATTTTATCAGCACTTTCCTATTTTATCTATGATTTTTAGCTGGCATGGATTATACATTTCTATTATTTCCACTGTTATTTATACTTTGAATAGAGGGCATAGTCTCCCCAAAATATTCTCATAAAAACATGTCACTAATTGGAAGCCTTTGGAATATTGGGAGGCACACCTGAGGTGATGTGGTGACCACCAGTTCAGGCACCAATTAATGGTCTGGTGTAGTGAGATATTACAAAGTAGTATAAAATAATTTTTAGTTGTTTTACAACTTGGTAAAGGAATAAATGAGAATAATAATTTATCAGAGCATAGTAATGAGATCATTCCATAGAGTAAACAACCCACACATGGTGGAAAACCCAAGATTCTTAGGATGGGACTTTTTTTTAAATAATTTATCTTGTTACAGTTGTATTTTATTTTCATCTTGAGAGAGACACATGGTTTGTGATATTACTAGTTCATGAGATTTTTAATATTGTAATGATATAGAAAGAGGGTATTAGTGAATTTATACTTCATTTCAGGAATTCATGGATTCACATGACATGCATTATGCTAGGGACATGGGATTCATATGTCTATTGCATGATTATTTTTATTTGTATCATCCTGTGGTTATATTTGTATGATTTATATCTTCCTTTGGTTATGATTATCTATTAATAAAAAAGGGGTTGGTTATTTAAATTGTTTGAAATGTCACATATAGTGTTTTCCTGTATAAGGCTATGGTGGATTATTACACGAACAATTCTCTAGATGATCCTTTGATGTATAGGTAGATATAAATAAATTCTCAAATGGGGTTCATGCTTAAATAGATCTCCAGTAATAAAACTATAAACTGTTTTCCCTCATAGATTGTGAATGGAAATATATTTAAAAAAAGCTTTTAAATGTGAAAATTTTGGTGAATCCTGAATGACAAAATATGAATCCTGTGAAATGGTGAGGTTTTGAAATATTAATCCCTTGGGCTTTGGGATTTTAAAAATGTAGTCTATATAAGATGTTAAAGTTTTAAATGTGAGTCTTATAATTGGTGGTTTTTAATACTATTTTACTTGGAATGTTTTTAAGTGTTAGTTTTTTGAGAAAAGGAAACATAAATATTGTTAACAAGTAGATTTTATAGTTTTTTATAAAGATAAATCCCTTATAAAAGAAAAGAGTGTTTAGAGCCCATGATTATGGTGTTTGGAACTCTTATATATATGTATTAACTTTGCATATGGATTGTTGGAATTGTTGAGAGCACTCGGTATAAGGAACCAACCTTAAACAATACATGATCTTGATTTTTATTCTAGAAATTACTTTCTTTAACTTTGAGGATATTTTTATGTTTAGTTTTTTAGAGAATTAGGCCATAAATTATTCATAACAAAACCATAAAATATAAAGTGAATACTTATGATTACTATCCATTTTTTCCATAATATACAACTTTTAAAATAAAGCATGATTTATTTTCATGTAAAATCTCCATGACTTTCAACTTGACATATTCCATTCCATTAACCATCCTTAAACCTTATGATTTTTTTTTAAAAAAATAGGATGAATAAAAAATCTTAGTAAGGGATATAAAAGGAAAGGAAAATATTTATTCAGTAAAAACATGAAAACCCATGAAATATTTACCTTTACATCAATATCATTTAAGTGAAATAAATAAAACATTTTCAAAAGAAAAAATACCCACTTATTGCTCAAATAAATCCTTTAAAACCCATATAAATTAATTAAAACCCCTTTTTTGGTTACTTAGAGCATCATATTCTTAAAACCCTTTCAAAACCCTTTTAATTAGAATAACCATAGGAATGACTTTCAATATAATCTTTACCCAATACATTAGATAGATATAATGGGGCTCAACCTTGGTATAATTAATATCAGGATCACCCATTTTCATGAGATATAATAAGTCTTAACACTTTGTATAAGCTATATCAGGCTCAATTGTCTGCTATAATGGGGCTCAACCCTTCATTTAAGCTATATCAGGCTCACTCGTGAGGGATAATGGAGATAAAACCTTTATATAAGATGTATTGGGATAACCTATTACATATAATGATTAAGTAACATATCATAAATAAAAATATTTCATTATAAAAGCCTTTTAAAAATGATTTTAAACTCAAATGAAAAACACTTTCGGATAAAAATACAATTTTATTTTTAAACCCCCTTTTCAATACCAAAATACACTTTTATTTTGAAAAACCATTTTCAATACCAAAATAACTAAAAAAATAAAATAGTTTTTATTTGAATAAAAAACTCAATATTACAAAGTAATATAAAAATAAAATAATGGTCATGACGGTGGAAAATTCATTGTCTCCATTTACGTTAAGAATACAATATTCCTTTTATCATTTGTCAATACATTCCATATAAAACACATAAAAATATTCCTTTTAAAAAAATTTGAAAATAAATTAAAAATAGTCATAAAATGTACTTTATAAATATTTTGTTTCCTTATAAAAACTTTCATAAAGTCATTAGAATACTTGAACATGGAAGATAAAGAGTTGGAAGGAAAAAATTCAAAAGATGATTTAAAAAAAACCCCTTATCACTTGGGAAACACTTGAATAGTAAGACCCATAAAATAATAACATTAAAAAAAATTAAATATCATAATAATAGATAAATTTATGATATAAATATGTCAAAGGTTTTATATATACACCTTATAAAAGAATAAAGGTGTATAACATCAAAACATGCCTCAATGAAAGGAAATTGAGACGAAGTCCCTTACCTTGAGTCTGAATTGTCACATGTGTCTTTATATTCATGAATAATAAAATTATTTTAATTATGTAATTTTCTTGAGAACCTTTTTAAAGTTTATTACTAATTTTATTTCACTAATTACAATGTTGTATACAGTTACTTAATCAATTAAGTTTACATCAGATGTTTTGGCCATATTCGGCTTATGTGTCAAAAATGACTTTGGTAGGTTGAATATGGTAAAAGAGTTAATTATTTAAACATATACAGAATAATAAATATCAAAAAATTATAATATTAATACATAAATTATAATTTTAAAATAAATCACGATATATGATTACAAAAAATGAACTAACATTATAATCATGAAGACGGTAGGCTGTACGTTTGCATGAGTAACATTTCCAGTTTTCAATAATCATTATAGAAAGAAGATATGTAATATTTTATATTTAAATAATGATCATTATATCATAAATAAAACAATATTTAATTATATATAATTATATATATCATCCTTGTTATGTGGTGATGAAAAAATAATCACATCACTTTAAGGAGGCGATAGTCCACACGTCCACGAACGACATTATCATTTTTTTGATGAGTGAAAATTTAAGAAATAAAATGATATATTATATTTAAATAATGATAAATATGTTATTAATATCATATTTATTTCATTTATATCACATATATTCATTATCTTTACCCTCATTACCTTTTATGTTATGTGTTAGTGAAAAATGAATCACATCGCTTCGCGAGGCGGTTGTCCGCCGTACACACTAGCGATGATGTTGTATACATTAAATAATAAAAATTTAAAAGGGAATATATGATATAATGAATATATAGGTATAATTATTTTATAAATATCATATATAAACTTTAAATCCACCATCATACCTAACCATGAAAGGTGGTAATGGAGAAATGGACGATATCGGTTCGCGAGGCGGTAGTCTGCCATACAAAATAATAATGATTTTGTAACCCATTTTATGGAAATGTGTGTGGTTTTAGGTGGTAAAATTAACATAATAATATTTAATTATATAGAATATACTAATTTTATTATATCGTCATGGTATAATAAGAATTTAAGGGGTGTAGAAAGAAATAAAATAAAAATTTGTGTTTAAGAATGCTACCTCTTCTTCAGGTATCCTTCTTAGGTTTATAGAGAAACATTCCTAGGATAGATTTATACCCAAATTAAGTATTATAGGATGATTTAAGGGATTTTAGGAAGTGTTTTTGGTAGGTTGTTTTCAAAGAAAATGGCTTGATAGGTGTGAATAAGTGAGGGGAGTGAGTTCCCTTTTATAATTGAGGAGTGACATTCTTGTAAATACACAAAAATATTCACTATTGGGAGGTCTAGATTACCTAATGTGATTAAAAAAATTAAAAAATAATATAGTTTATGGAAATTATGGTCGATCAAAACTTACACCAGATAAAAAAACACATGTTTTAAACATGTTGTCTCGTAATTTCTAAGTTTCCTTACTTTTACCAATTTTGTTTCTACTAGTCTTTTTTTATCTATGTAATTCATCATTTAAGTAAAGAAATAAAGTGAATATTATTATATAATTTATACCCACTAATTATAAATATTAAATCCAATTTATTAAATAAAAATCCTATGTTTTTTAGAAAATTAATTTTAGCACAAGCGCATGTAACGTGTAAAAACACAGTTTTATCCTTAACCATAAAAAAATTTCTTACTCTTTAATGAAACATATATTATATTTTTAAACATTTAATTTTTTTTTCTTCAGAATATAGGATTTTTAGGAATTTTAAATCATTTAATAAAATATTATTTATTATAAAATAACTCTAATGTCAAATTTGACATTATTCATTTAATTTGAATAAAAAAATATCAAGAAAAATATTGAATTTGAATATATTATATTAAAACCTATGTAACATGATATATTTATCTTAAAAATTAATTAAACACTATATATCATTCAATTTACTCACTTTTATTATTTTTAGCATCATTTATTTTATTAATTATTAACTAAATAATTATTGCAGTGGTATTTCTTAAGCATTTAAAGTAATAATTTCATCTCTAAAAAAATTTAAAATAAATTATCATTACAAAAAAACATATTTATCATTAAAATAAAAATTTATAACCAAATATAGGTTGTTTTTTCCCTATCCCAAAGCTTTATAGATATTAAAAGCAAGGAAGGTTCCTTTTTTGTCTTTTTATTTATTTAACTTATTATATGGGTCATTTTCAAATTAAAGTGTAAATAAATTGACATATTTTAGAGAATATGATTTAAAAGTTCAAAATAAACTCATAAAAAAATAAGATAATATTTTAGGGTACTTTCACTCTTATCTTTTTAGTTTAACCCCCCAATAAACTCATTTTTACCTTAACTGTGGTAATTAATTTTAATAGTTCGGACTAATTGTTATGTTAAAAAACTAATTTGTACTTATTAGATAATATATATATTTTTTAATTCCAAATATGGAATCCATTTTTTCAAATTCAACTCATAGAAGTGGAAGAATTTAATTTAATATTAATCCCACATATGTAATGAGAAAGTGGGGTTTTAAGTGAAAGTGTTCAGAAGTTTACAATATTTTTATATCAAAATTCAATATAAAAAAGATTCCAATGACCTAAATTATATTAATTGATATAAAATTGAATTAATTATAATTTAAAACTAATTAAAATTTAATTTAATATTATAAATTATTTAAACTAAGAGTCGTATTTCAAATAAAATTCAGTACTTTTCACTAATCATAAAAAATGATACTTCCTAGAAAATCCCAAAAATTAACCCTAACCTAATTTTTGAGTTATAATTTAAAAAAATAAATTTTATTTTTTTCAAATAAATTTTATATACGTTCTAAAAATCTTTTTTAAAATAAGTGTGCCATAAAAAGGTGACAAAACTATTTTTTTTAAAAAAATATAATTTTAAATGTAAAATTAGATTTATTTTTATCTCTTATATAGAAAAAAATAGGATGAATGTTAAAAAGCAGATTGAATATATAATATATGTTTTCATTTATATAATCCAATAAGAGTGATTTGTTTAAACTTAGTGTTTCATGTCATTTACACTATCAAACATAATTCTCTTCTTTTAAAATCCCTAAGTGTTACATCCTCCCCCCTTTAATAAATTGCATCCTCATAATTTGAAATTTATCTTGGTAATAAAAGGATGAAAATTTGAAAATATTTTTTTAAATACACATTTTAAAAGGGGTTAATAAAACATTATCTTAATAATAGAGAAAGGGAAGTACAAAATTCATACGAAATAACACATAACTAGGTTTCCAAATAGGATAACACAAGTATGAATGGAGGAAAAACATAAATAATTATAGAGAGTGATTGAAGAAATTGATCACAAGAAAGTGAATGATCAGTGGAATATTAAGGGCCTCAAAACCATAAATATATTATGATCTAAAATACCATATGATTCATCTGATATGAATATAATAGGGTAACATTTTGTTTCAAGATCTTTTTCCTAAAGTTGAGGAATTATATTTCTATATATACTAAGATAATATGGAAACATAGTTACCTGATGAGTATAATTTCATACATTTATTAATTTCCTCTATAATCTCATCTTTTTCCCTAAACTATGAGTATTTATGATGAATTTTTCATGCCTAAAGCACTAAAATGAACTTTTAAAGGACCAAATAATCCCCAAAATCATAACAAGATATTCTTCTTATCCTTAGAAATTAACTAAAACCAAAATATTTAGAACATGGTAATATCATTCCAAAAATTAATAAACCTTCTTTCATTAATCTCCAATATTTCAACAGTAACAATCAAAGTTCAAACTAAATAATTCCATTAATAAATATCCTTAAAATTATTCAAACATTTATTGAATAAGTTAAAAACCCAATGATTTAAAGGATTTTATCATATATTCTTCCAAGATAAATCAACCATCATTACTCAAAAATAAAATCCCATATGTTACCCATATACACTCAATATATACCTATAAAAATGTCATACTAACTAGGATATCATATAAGCCAGTGGTAGTCATGAAACCCTTATCCTCATTTAGTCATGGGTTCAAGCCCCACCTACTTTCTGAATACGATTGGTTATCACCCAATACATGGGTTGTCCTTTTTTCTTTAATCATGAAAAATAATTCCTACCTAAATAACACATCATTTTGATCCCAGGGGTTACAAATACCTCAATCCAATAAAACATCTCAAACAATTTCATTAATAACCTTAAAATTTTTACTACATAAAACTATCGAATGAGTTGTCTAACACTTTGAAATTATGATAAAACTTAATCTTATAGACCTATTATGGTATCCATAAATCTTAAGATAACCTCACATGAAAACATCCTAATATCCAAATTCATCTAAACTAACCTTTTATACCAACTATAATGGCCCAAACTTAAATATTACATGATATTAAGTTTTATTCAAGAAATTAATTTCTTTCAATTTGAGCATATTTTCAGGTTTATAGTTATAAATAATTAGTTCATAACTCATATATAAAAAAAACATAAAATACAAAGTGGAAACTTCTAATTAGTATCCATTTTTCCCATAATATAAAAATTTTAAAATAAAGAATGATTTTTTACTTGGAAAATCTCCACGACTTTCAACTTGACTTCTTCCTTTCCCTTACTCATCCTTAAACCTTATGAAAACATTTTAAAAACTTGGGATGAGCACAAAATCTCAGTAAGGGATATAAAAAATAAATTATACCATTAGTTTAATAAAAAAATAAAATCCCATGAAATATTGACCATTAAATCAATGTTCTTTGCATGAAATAAATAAAAAAATTTCACAAGAATACACACACACATTTTTCTCAAAGAAATACTTTAAAACCTATAGTAATAAATTAAAAAAACCTTTTTAGTGACTTAGAGAATCATATCCATAAAACCCTTTCAAAAACCTTTTAATTAGAATAACCATATGACTGAATTACAATATAATCATTACCCAATGCATTAGATAGCTATAATGAGGCCCGCCCTTCATGTAAGATATATCAATCACACATGTTTTTCATGAGTTATAATGAGGATCAACCATTCATATAAGATATTTCGAGCTCACTCATGAACTATAATGGGGCACAAAACTTCTTATAAGCTATATTGGGCTCATCCGTTTCATATAATGCTCAAGTACCATGTCATGAATAAAAAAATTTCATCATAAAAGACTTTTAAAAAATCTTTTAAACTCATACAAAAACAATTTCAAATAAACAGACTATTTTCTTTTAAAAACCATTTTCGATACCAAAATAAAATTTTATTTTCAAAATCCATTTTCAATACCAAAATAACTGAAAAAAATAAATGGGGTTTTCTTTGAAGAAAAATGAATTCTTTAAAAGGAATATAGAAATCAAATAATGGTCATACCGGAGGACAATTCATTTTTCTATCTATAATAAAAATAGAACATTCCTTTTATTGTTTGTCAAAACATTCCTTATAAAACACATAAAAAGATTCCTTTTGAAAAACTTTGAAAATTCATTAAAAAGATACATAAAATTTACTTTATAAATATTTTGTGTCTATATAAAAACTTTCATAAAATCATTTTAAAACTTGGACATAGAATAGAAATATTTGGAATGAAATTTTTTAAAAGATGAAATTTTTTAATGAAAAGTCTCTTATCATTTGAGAAAAGCATGAATTATAAGTACCATGAAATAATAATATTATAAAAACATTAAATATCATGATAATAGATAATTTCATTATATAACATGTAAAATGCTCTATATATACACTTTATAAAATAATAAAGGAGTATAACATCAAAATAATCCTCAATGAAAGGAAATTGAGACGAAGTCCCTTACCTTAAGTCTAACATGTCATACGTGTCTTTATATTCCAGAATAATAAAATTATGTCAATTATTTTCTTTCTTGAGAACCTTTTTCTAGTTTATTATTACTATTATTTCACTTATCACAATGTTTTATATAATTACTTAATCAAATAATTTTATGTTGGATGTTTTGACCATATTCAGTTTATGTGTTAAAAATGACTTTGGTAGGTTTATTATAGTCAAATAGGTCATTATTTAAAAATTTCAAGAATAATAATCATATCAAAATTATAATATTCATACATAAATTATGATTTTAAAATAAATCATGAAATATGGTTATAAAAATTAACTAACTTTATAATCATGGAGATGGCAGGCCATACATACACATGCATAACATTTCCATTTTTCAATGATCATTATGGAAAGAAGGTAAGTAATATTTTATCTTTAAAAAATTATAATTATATCATAAATACCATAATATTAATTATATATACTTAAATATACATTCCTTGTGATGTGGTGATGATAAAATAATCACATCGATCTAAGGAGGTCGTAGTCTATACATCCACAAACGTGTTGGAGTTGGTTCCCTAGAGATCAACTTCTTTATACTTTATGATAAAACTGTATTCATTGGATGAATATTAATAAGCTTTTTATCACATCATGATTGTTCTTCTATGTGACATAGTATGTGATAATGTCCTAAGAATAACTATCACACTAAAAGGTCATAACAGATCCCTACTATGATGAGAACCCGGAAGTGCTATGACACTATTCTTGAATATAAATTATATGGACAAATGATATCATTTGAAGGAACAAAAATGATACATGATATTAGTTGTGGGGATTCATGAAACTTTGTGGCACCTTCTCATGGTGTTCACCCTTGGTAATATCCAGGAGGATATTATGAGAACAAGACATGCCAGTAAAAAATACACATTTATAAGTTTCATTGGATGTTCCTATATGTGGACATGTGTATTGGTCCTTAGACTTTAAGATTATTATTAATGGGTAATATGACTCACACAATTAGATATATTGACAAAAACTGTGATGATAGATGTTCTCAGAAAGGTAGGTTATGTTGTGTGCATCATGAGTAATACTACATTAATGAATAATGTGAGAAAGGATTTGTCACTTCTACGGAAGTAGATATCTTAGGCCCTTTAATGGAAATGATATAGCCTAACTAAATCCATGACCATGGTGTTATCTAAGAAAGTTCAATTCTAGGAAGTATAGAATGAGAAATCGAGAACATGGGTTGATGGCACTTGCATGTAACCTGATTGATTGGAGATTTCAGGACAAAGGGATTATATTACACAGTAAGAATTCGTATTAGGTGACATATATTTGTGACATCGACTTCTTTATCTTGGATGCCTTGACCCATTTCTAGACAATAATATTTGAATTTAGGCAAGCTCAACTAATACCAATGAGAAAGAGGCCCAGAGGGCCACACACTAAGTGTAGCTAGTATCTCAGTTAAATAATTTATTATTTTACAAGTTTAATAAATACTATTCTTGGTTGTGGTTTAATAATTATTCAAGTATGTCTGATTGCATTTATTTAGTCACTATTTATTCTAGAGAATATATTTTCTATGGAATATTTATTTATCGATGAATAATGTAGTTATATTTATTTAATAAATAAATAGTCATTATTCAGGGCCCAGTAAATCTTAAAATGGATTGTCAGACCAAGTTATGGGTCTAATGAGAAATAATATTAAATATTATTTGGTTAAATAATATTTAAATATAATTTGCAAGTTAATCACATGTCATGGAAATAATAGCATGGATATTAATATTTGACATGAGGTTTTACATGTAATAATAAAATAAGTAATGACACTTGTGATAATTATTTATTATTACCTGGTGAATTAAATTCCCCATTATGTTATTATTCTCTAATTAGCCAAGGGATCATTCGACCAGTTAACCAATGGTTGTGCACAAAAAATCCTTGGAGAAAATATCTCAAGCCTAAAGAACTTTTCCCTCTCCAAGAAATCTTTCAAGAATGAGAGATATCCTCTTCCACCAGATCTAGGAGAACGCTTTGGAAGTGATTCTCAAGGCGATCAAAGGTGGACATCACAAGCGAAAGGATCTTTGATTCTAGTACCTAGAGACTCCTTCAGCGATGTCCAAAGATACATGGAGCATGTGTGTATCACCACTCGAGGAATCCTACCCTTGGATTTTACATCACAATTAAGCTGCACCTCGTACTCATGGTTGAATTCATCAATGAAGAAAGAATCACTTTGGAGGTAATTATTTAATTAAATTAAATTAATTATAAACAAAATACGTCGATCCTCTCTTCTCAGTTCTGGGTTATCTCCTTTTTATTTTATCTTTGATTAAATTCAATGGATATTAGCATTTATCATCATATTGATCCTGGATTAATCATTAATCGCGACAATTTTCAAAGTTGGGTACACACCCATCCTGTGCTTTCACTGCACCCAGAACCTACAGAATGAGGTTATCACTTTTTCAGTGAGTGAAAAGGTAATAAAAAAATGATATATTATATTTAAATAATAATAAATATTTCATTAATATCATAATAATATCATTTACATCACATATATTTATTATATTTACCCTTATCACCTTCCATGTTTTGCATTAGGGAAAAAAATTACATCGCTTCGCGAGGTGATTGTCCATCGTACACTCGAGCGACATTATCATATCCATTATGGAATGGAATATTAAAAAGGTTATATATGATATAAATAATAAAAATATATAATTATATTATAAATATGATATATTAAATTTATATCAATCATCATACCCAACTGTGATAGGTGGTAATGGAAAAATGAACAACATCGATTCACAAGGTGATATTTTACCGTACACATGAATGATGATTTTATAACCCATTTTATGGAAGTGTGTATGGTTTTAATTTGTAACCTTAACATAAAAAAATATCAATATATGAAAGATACAAAAGTTATTATATCATCATGGTATAATAATAATTGAAGGTGTGGAGAAAGAAATAACACAAAAATACTAGTTGAAGAACGTTACCTCTTTTCGATTATCCTTCTTAGGTTTGCACCAAAACCTTCCTATAATGGTTTTATGTACAAAATAATAAATCTAGGATGAGGGGAGGGAATTTTGGAAGTTATTTTGGTATGGTTTTTTTGAATCAAATGGATTAAGAGGTGTGGAGAAATGAGGGGAGTGTGTGACCTTTTATAACTTAGGAGGAGTGACATTCTTATAAATACCCAAAGGTATTTACTATTTGGAGGTATCCATTACCTTTTGTGATTACATAATTAAAAAATAATGTATTTTAAGGAAATTATGGTTGATCCACACTTAGACAAAAAAATACATGTTTTAAACATGTTGTTCATTAATTTCTATGTTTCCTTTCTTTAACCAATTAATTTTCTACTATGGTAACTAGTCTTTTTATATACATAATTAATTATTTAAGATAAGAAATAAAATTATTATTATTATATAATTTATACCCAATGATTCTAAATATTAAATTCGATTTATTAAATAAAAATCCTATATGTTTTGAAAATTAATTTTAACACAAGTGTATGTAACGTGTAAAAACACCGTTTTAACCTTAACCATGCTAACATGGTTTTTACTATTTAGGGTTCAATAAAGTCACTATAAAAGAATAATTTTTCAATTAATAGAACATATATGATATTTTTAAAACTTTTAAAATAAATTTTAATAATATATGTTTTTATAAAATTTAAATCATTTAATAAAATATCATTTATTATAAAATAACATTAATTTCAATTTTGTCATTATTTATTTAATTTGAATTTAAAAAATATCAATAAAAATATGGAATTAGAATATATTATGTTAAAACATGTGAAACATGATATATTGATCTAAAAAAATTAATTAAACATAATAATTCATTCAATTTACTTCACTTTTTTTTATTTTTTGAATTTATTTATTTTATTTAATTATCAACTAAATAATTATTTCATTGGTGTTTCTTAATAATTTAAAGTAATTATTTCATCTCTAAAAAAATTAAAATAAATTATAATTATAAAAAAACATATTTATATTTAAAATAGGCATTTGTAACCAAATATATGTTGTCTTTGTCCCTATCCCAAAGCTTTATAGATATTAAATGCATGGAAGGTTCCTTTTTTTCTATTCCATTACTTAAGTTATTAAACAAGTCATTTTCAAAGGAAAGTGGAAATAAATTGCAATATTTTATAGAATTTAATGTCCAATTTAAAAATAAACTCATAAAATAAAATTAATATAATATTTTAGGGCATTTTCTCTCTAATATTTTTAGTTAAACTCTATAGTAAAATCATTTTTACCTTAAATATGGCAATTAATTTTAATTGTTTTCAATAATTATTATGTTAAAAAATTAAGTTTTCATTATTAGATAAAATAAAATTTTCTAATTCCAAATATAGATTTCATTTTTATAAATTCAACTTTGTAAGAACTCGGGTTTTTGGAATGGGTAAAAATCCCGACCCTGTTTGAACTTTGACTCGCTTCTAAGAAAACTAGGGAAATTGGACAATTCTGGGTTAAACCTTTAAAGTTGGGGAGGTCGTGCAGGTGCGCACAGTTGGTGCACAGTCTGAAAAAACTGTGCGGACAAAACGTGCGAAGTCTCTCGGTGAGATAGTGGGCTCCGCACGGGCGGCACACGGTTTGAAAAACCGTGCGGGTTGGCCGTGCGAAGTTCCTGGGTGAGGTAGTGGAAACCACACGGTTGGCGAACAATTTGCTAAACCATGTGGGTTAACCATGTGGCCACTTAAAATTAGGATTTTTAAGTTCCGGGCCACCCAGGAATTCCCATTCTCCTCTTTTTCTTCCTTCCACTCAGGGCTTATGCGGGGAGGGCCGGCTGGACCTTCAAATCCCTCCCGGATCTTCGTCTGAACTCCGTTTTGAGCACCGTTTGATCCATTGGAACCCCCTCAGTAATTCCTTGATTCTACTTGATCTATTATTATTTATTTCTATACTAAAAAGAGTTTTTGTGTATTGAGCGGTTTTGTTTCTTTTGTAGATTTTCTGTGTTTTAGGCCAAATTGGAGGTTGCCATCGAAGGAGTATCATCGTACTAGTACGAGGTAGGTGGTGCATAACTTCTTTCATGTTTTCGTGGGATTTTGGGTGGTGCAACCTATGGTGCGTTTTCAGGTATTTTTGAGAGAGACCCTAATTTATCTGCTATTTCATCTTAAGTTGTTTATTACACCTGTGGGACATCTTTGGGTATTCCCTTTGTCCTGTCTTGATTGAACAGGGCCGAGCGAGAGGCCGTTGCACACATGGGAAATTTTGTTTGGGGGTGCCAAAATGATTATACTTGGAATGTATGGGTTTAAACTGTTAGGTTTAGTTATTTAAAGCTTGATATGAATTGTTGGAGACCTTAGAAACTTCAGTGCTGGTATAGGCGACACTTAGTGCAATTAATCTGTTTAGATGGTTTTTCTTGTTATGTGTTCTGTTAAAATGCGATTATATATGTGATGTGTGATTTTGTATATGCTGGAACCTTCGGGTTGTGACGGGCATGGACTGAGTTACTTGGGTGGTTTTGACCACGGGATTGGGCGTCATGGATGTCGGCTTGAGGCAGTACGACTGTCAGGTTGGGCTTGGCCCGAGGTTACTTTGGGTGGTTTTAACAACGGGATTGGAAATCATGGACGTTGGCTTGAGGCAGAATGACTGTCAGGTTGTGCATGGCCCAGGCTACTTGGATGTCAAGGACATTAGACTTGAGCGACATGGTCGTAGGGACATGAGGTGTCAGATGTGTGGTGGATTAGGTACTATTTTGGTGATTACTGCTCACCCAGAACTTTGAGTAGTGTGCACACATAGATACTCCATGATGAGGTTGTTTTGACCACTCATGTGGGTAGAGGCTCCCGTAGATGTGGTTTAGGTACTTCGGTTGGGGGTTCTTTCCGTAGAAAGCCACGTGGGAGGTGAGAGGCCCCCAGGGGATAACTTTGAGGCTATCGGGTTGGGGGATGAGGCTTGTTGTGATTTGAGGGAAGATATCATCGTCCCTTTGGTTACTTGATTTGAGGGAAATTATTTCTGTCCCTATAGTTATTTATTTGAGGAAAAACATCACTATTCCTTCAGGTTACTTCTTGGGCGTGCCTTCGGGACGTCGGTACTTGAGACACGTGGTGTCAGGTGGCACATGGTACCAGGTTACTACTCTTGGGCGTGCCTTCGAGACATTGGTACTTGAGACACGTGGTGTCAGGTGGCACATGGTGCCGGGTTACTATTCTTGGGCATGCCTTTGGGACGTTGGTACTTGAGACACGTGGTGTCAGGTGGCACATGGTGCCGGGTTACACGATAGAGATTCCGGCATTGGCCGAAGCAGGTGACACTCCATGGTGGCTGCTGTGCACCAGTGGAGTTTGTGTTTATTTGTGCACTGTTCTGTTACTGATTTTCTTATAAATTCATGCCTTCTTAAACACTTATATTAGGTACATACTGTTGGGTGGTATCCTACTGAGATTTGTCTCACACCCTGTACAGGTCCTTCAGGACGCGTGCAGACTTTATGGATTTACGTGAAGGAAAAAGGCCAGCTTCAGGAGCTGGGCTGTGTTAGTTGTTGTATGGAGATGGTATGGACCTTGGGTTCTTAGCTAGCTGGAGTTTTTCTATTTTTATTACTTTCTTGTATCAACATGCTTGTTTTGTAGCTACTGTTGGTTAGCCATGGGTGCCCCCTTTTTATATTCAGATATGTATGACCTACTTTGGATGCATGTTTTATTGTTCAGTAGTAGTTACATTTGTTCAACATGCTGTTGTATTTATTTCTGCTGTTGTTGTTATATTTATTGCTTTCTCTATTTGTCAATATTGTTGTGCTTCCACTCTGCGGGTCTGGTTTGAGTCTGTTGAGTCTTTTATTCCGCTGCATCTTTACTATTACACTTGGACCAGTACCATTATTATTGTCCTCCGAGAGGGTATAGCCTCCCCACTATACCTAGCTAAGATACCCTCGCTACTAGTTAGCAGCCTTTGGCATTCGGGGGAGTGCGCCTAAGGTAGTAAAACCTGACCCGTTTAGCACTGTTCGGGTGGCTGCTTGGGTCTGGGTCGTTACAAAGTGGTATTAGAGAAGTTCTTGACAGGGATTTAGTAGCAGTACCTTGCTGATGACTAGGAGTTGAGGCTTATCTTTTTATTTATGCTAGTTTTACTATTTGAGTTATGGTAAATTGAAGATAGTTTGTTACTGGAACTGGGTTTCTAGCTTGTGCTTGGGTGCTTGCAGCCCTAGGTATGAGGGATGGACCTAGTTTCCATGGGTGGGAATTTCTATTTTCTTTTGCTTAGATTACAGTTGTTATGATTTCCACCTTAGTGGCTCACTTGGTGTGTGATGTTATTGATTGTGATATGTAACCCTTGACCTGGTGCGGTAAGGGAGAATTAGACCTTGGCCTGGTATGGAGAGTCTTGTTTGCTTGGCTCTTGATAGGCACATTTTAGGGTATTTCAATTTCATAATTGCAAGTATGATTTGTGAAGTGATAATTCCATGTGGATAAAAATCAATTTCCATACTTTGTATGCTCTGAAATGTGAATAGCTGAAATTCCTGATAAAATTGCTTATTGTTGGAATTTTTATGCCATGCTTTATATTTTTAGAATTGCATGTAGCAGGGTATTTGGGTCTGGATCTTGTACGAGAAGGCATACACTTTTGGTTGATGTGGTTTTGATCACCAGGATTGGGCGACTCGGTCATCGGTTTGAGGGAACGTTAGTTGTCAGGACGGGCATGGCCCGAGGTACTTTTGATACTTGGCCCTGATAGGGGCGGGTAAGGAGGCGATGAGGCCGAGATGCTGTAGGGAATGGGTTGCAGTGGGGGAGAGTAAGAGTAGTAGTTATGCACTACCTTCTACTACTTTCTTATCTATGTTGAATATATATTGATATATATATATATGGGCTATCTGACCATTTATGGTATTCAACGGGTTCCTCCTACACGTCTCAACGGAGCGTCAGACAAGTGAGGATACAGTGCCGCAGGTGCAGGATCAGGTTCAGGATTCGGTATAGGCAGAGCATGAGCTGCAGGTATAGGCTTAGGGACAGGATCAGGTTCAGGATCCAGTGCAGGCAGGACAACAACTGGGTTTGGGAATGTTCGGGCCATGGCTAAACGAGCAGCTCCGAGCTATCCTGGTACATGTCTTGCAGGAAATCGACATAGGCACATAGGGTACAGATCCATCTATGACATATCTGACACGGGAGTTCCAGTCACAACACCCGCCACTTTTTCAGGGTGAGGGTGGTCCGCAGGCGGCTGAGAACTGGATAGAGAGCATGCAGATGATCTTTGAGCAGCTCGAGACGCCTCCGGGGTGGAGGGTCAAGCTGGCGACGTACATACTGCGAGGACTAGCAAAGCGCTGGTGGGATGTGCATGTTTAGGCTCGTAGGCACGAGGGCTGGCATGGAAGGACTTCGAAGACAGGTTCTTTGAGCACTTTTACCCAAAGACACTGAGAGCTAAGAGGTCTCGGGAGTTCTTGTGTCTTCAGCAGGGAGACATGCCCGTCATGGACTATGGAACTACTTTCACTGAGATGTCTCTCTTTTCACCTGGTATGGTAAGTGATGATGCAGCTAGGGTGAGATGATTCGAGGATGGCTTACGACACGCCATTCGGGTCCAGGTGAATATTTTCAGGCTGGGTTCCTTTTTGGAGGCGGTGAATCAGGCGCTTATAGCGGAGGGAAACCAGAGGGATATGCCCCATGTTAGACGGGCGATAGCTTCCGGTAATGGTTTGGATAGCAGGAAGTGAGGACAGGATGAGTTCTAGCTGGGCAGTCAGGCCAAGGACTTAGCTATACCACATCATAGTAGTTCTACAGTGGTTTTCTTCTAGTGTAGACAACCAGGGCATGTTCGGACTCAGTACGATAGACCTCTAAATGAGTACTGGGCATGTGGACAGGTCAGGCATCTGGAGAGGTCTTGCAGGCGGCCTTCTCAGACAGCCGATAGGCAGGGACCATGACAGACGGTGACATCTGGAGTTGGTTCAGGTTTGGTACCAGGAGAGGGTAGTCGAGGTTCAGCTGCTCATAGAGGACGTGATAGAGACAACAAGATCCAGCTGAGGGGTCAGTGGCCGGTTGCTGGAGCAGAACCGCAGGGAGTTCAGGCATCTGGCAGCCGTGTTTCAGGCCAGGTGCATGCCTTGAAGCTTCCGGAGGCTGAGCAGGCTGGTGAGCCGACAAAGGTTAGAGGTACACCACGGATGTGGCCGTTATTTTCCTTGTTTCCTTTTGGAAAGGCCTATAGGGGCATGTCTGTTTTGAGTGCACGATATGCATAGGATCTATGTGGACCAACTAGATGCTAGTCAGTGGGATTGGATCCATATCAGGTGCGTGATATTTTTATATATGTATATGTATGAGATTCATAACATCAGGGGAATTGAGGATGCAGGTTACTTGAGGTGCCATGGGCATCGGGGCATCGAGGATGCAGGTTACCTAAGGTGCCATGGGAATCAGGGCATCGAGGATGCAAGTTACTTGAGGTGCTAGGCACCAGGTTCATTTTGAGTATCCATGGGATGCAGGACCTCATAGAGGCGAACACCAATGCGGTGCAGGATATGTTTGGGTGTCAGAAATGACACGGGAGCTCCAATGAGGGGTAGGGGTGACGATGCATCATGGGAGGACCTTGAGTCCGGAACATAGGTCTGTGAATGTTTTCTTGTTCTGAGTTTTTTCAGGTTGAGACCCAGTTAGGTGATTCCTAAGGTGGGGAGCCCCTTTATGAATTTATCCAGAACCTTGTGATCAGGGAATTATGGGTTGCTTTGATTGGGGTGGTATGTTCGGTGTCATCTCTGGGTTTCGTTTGATAGCTTGGAGACGAGCTATGTTAAGGTTGGGAGATTGTAAGAACCCGAGTTTTTGGAACGAGTCAAAATCCTGACCATGTTTGAATTTTGACTCGCTTATGAGAAAACTAGAGAAATTGGACAATTCTGGGTTAAACTTTTGAATTTGGGGAGGTCGTGTAGGTGTGCACGGTTGGTGCACGGTCTGAAAAAACCATGCAGAAAAACCGTGCGAAGTCTTTGGGTGAAACAATGAGCTTTACATGGGCGGCACACGGTTTTCCAAATGGTGTAGGTTGGTCGTGCAAAGTTTTTGGGTGAGGTAGTGGAAACCGCATGGTTGGCGCACGGTTTTCTAACCCGTGTGGGTTAACCCCGCGACCACTTAAAATTAGGGTTTTTAAGTTCCGGGCCACCCGGGAATTCCCATTCTCCTATTTTTCTTCCTTCCACTCGGGGCTTACGTGGGGAGAGCCGACCAAACCTTCAAATCCCTCCCAGATCTTCGTCCAAACTCTATTTCGAGCACCATTTAATCTGTTGGAACCCCCTTGTTAAGGCCTTGATTCCTCTTGATCCGTTCTTCTTGATTTCTATCCTAGAATGAGTTGTTATGGTTTGAGTGGTTTTGTTTCTTTTGTAGATCTACCGCGTTTTAGTCCAAATTGAAGGTTACCATCGAAGGAGTATCATCGTACTAGTACGAGGTAGGTGCTGCATACCTTCTTTCGTGTTTTTGTGGACTTTTGGGTGGCGCGACCTATGGTGAGTTTTTGGGTATTTTTGAGAGAGACCCTAATTTATCTGCTATTGCATCTTAAGTTGTTTATTACACCTATGGGACACCTTTGGGTATGCCCTTCGTCCTGTCTTGATTGAGCAGGGCCAGGCGAGAGGCCATTGCTCACATGGGGCATTTTGGCCAGGGGTTCCAAAATGATAATACTTGGAATGTATTGGTTTAAACTGTTAGGTTTAGTTATTTAAACCTTGATATGAATTTTTGGAGACCTTAGAAACTTCAGTGCTGGTATGGGCGGCACTTTCATAGTTCAATTCATCTGTTTAGATGGTTTTTCCTGTTATGTGTTCTGTTAAAATATGATTATATATGTGATGTGTGATTTTGAATATACTGGAACCTTCGGGTTGTGATGGGCATGGACCGAGTTACTTGTGTGGTTTTGACCAAGGTATTGGGCATCAAGGACATCGCCTTAAGGCAGTACAACTGTCAGGTTGGGCTTGGCCCGAGATTACTTTGGGTGGTTTTAACCACGGGATTGGGCGTCATGGACGTCGGCTTGAGACAGGATGACTTTCAAGTTGGGAATAGACCGGGTTACTTGGTTGGAAAAGCCATCAGACTTGAGAGGCATGGTCTTAGGGACACGAGGTGTCAGATGTGTGGTGGCTTAGGTATTATTTTGGTGATTACCGCTCACCCGGAACTTTGAGTAGTGTGCACACATAGATACTACGTGATGAGGTGGTTTTGACCACTTGTGTAGGTAGAGGCCCCCGTAGATACAGTTTAGGTACTTTGGTTGGGGGTGCTTGCCATAGAAAGCCACGTGGGAGGTTAGGAGCCTCCAGGGGATAGATTTGAGGCTACCGGGTTGGGGGATGAGGTTCGCCGTGATTTGAGGGAGGATATTGACGTCCCTACGGTTACTTGATTTGATGGCAGGTATCGTTGTCCCTCTGGTTATTTATTTGAGGACATGCATCACTTTTCTTTCGGGTTACTTCTTGGGCGTGCCTTCGGGACTTCGGTACTTGAGACACGTGGTGTCAGGTGGCACATGGTGCCGGGTTACTATTCTTGGGTGTGCTTTCAGGACGTCTGTACTTGAGGCACGTGGTGTTAGGTGGCACATGGTGCTAAGTTACTATTCATGGGAGTGCCTTCAGGACGTCGGTACTTGAGACATGTGGTGTCAGGTGGAACATGGTGTCGAGTTACACGGTAGATATTCCAGCGTTGGCCGAAGCAGGTGACACTCCATGGTGGCTGCTGAGCACTGGTGGAGTTTGTGTTTATTTGTGCACTGTTCTGTTACTACTTTTCTTATAAATTCATGCTTGATTAAACACTTATATTAGGTACACACCATTGGGTGGTATCCTACTGATATTTATCTCACACCCTGCACGGGGACTTCGGGACATGTGCGGACTTTATGGATTTACGTTCAGAAAAGAGGCCAGCTTCAGGAGCTGGGCTGTGTTAGTTGTTGCATAGAGATGGTATGGACCTTGGGGTCTTACTTAGCTAGAGTTTTTCTATTTTTCTTACTTTATTGTATCAACATGCTTGTTTTTTAGCTACTATTGGTTATCCATTGGCACCCCTTTTTATATTCAGATATGTATGACCTACTTTGGATGCATGTTTTATTGTTCAGTAGTAGTTACATGTGTTCAACATGTTGTTGTATTTATTTCCGCTGTTGTTGTTATATTTATTGCTTCCACTATTTGTCAATATTATTGTGCTTCCGCTCTGCGGGTCTGGTTTGAGTCTGCTGAGTCTTTTATTCCGCTGAAGCTTTACTGTTATACTTGGACCAGTACTGTCATTATTATCCTCTGAGAGGGTATAGCCTCCCCACTATACCTAACAGACCCTCACTGCTAGTCAGCAGCCTTTGGCGTTCAGGGAGGTGAGCCTAAGGTTGTAACACCCGACCCGTTTAGCACTATTAGGGTGGCTGCTCAGGTCTGGGTCATTACAAACTTACAGAATTGGAATAATTTAATTTAAAATTAATCCCACAGACATGATGAGAAAAAAAAATTTTTAAGTGAAAATGTTCAAATGTTTACAATGTTTTTCTATCAAAATTCAATATGAAAAAATTAAAATTACCTAAATTGTATTAATTGATATAAAATTGAACTAATTTTACTTTAAAACCAATTAGAAATATAAATTAACATTATAAATTATTTAAACGAAAAGGTATATTTCAAATAAAATTCAGTATTTTCATTATTCATCAAAAAATTAAACTTCTCAGAAATATACCAAAAATAAACCCTAAGATAATTTTGTTATTACGATTTAAAAAATTAATTTTATTTTTTAAAATAAAAATTATAAAATTTCCAAAAATTAGTTTTAAAATAAGTGATCCATAAAAAGGTGACAAAACTATTTTTTTTGAAAAAATATAGTTTTATGCATAAAATTTGATTTATTTATATTTATTATCTAAAAAACACATAGTATGAATGTTAAAGATTAAATTGAATAATATATATATATATATATATTTCATTTATATAGTTCAACAAGAGTTGTTTTTTTAAACTTAGTGTTACATGCCGTTTATGCCATCGAACATATTTTCATTTTTCTAAAATCTTAAGATGTTACACTCGGGGTTTGAGCTCTTATGATGTGTGTATAGATAAAATTTTTTTTGGGGATGGTTTAACTTGGGTATGTGTAGTTTTTACCTTATCTTGAGGATGGTTGGGGACTAGATAAAGAGCCCAAGTTGGAAAGTTTTTCTTGATGTGTGGCATTCTGCATTGTAAATGCTACGCCTATTGCTTTTTTGGATCAATCCATTAAATCTATGGGTTGTGATTATAAAAAACCTAAGTAATATTAAATAAATTTCATGCCATATTAATAATAATTAATTATATTAAATATAATTATATTTATTATAATAATATTAAGTAAATTTTCAATCAAAAAAGAAATAGTTTTATTCTTACTAAATTTATTTCTGAGTATTTTATGTTTTTTAAATGATTAATATCTAAATTTTAGAAATTGAAATCAAAAAACGAAATTAATTTTTTAAATCATAATATAAAAATTAAATTGGTGAAATTTTGGGATTTTTCTTAAAAGATGGACTTTTCATTAAATAGTGAAAAATAACATTTTTTATAAAAAATGTCATTTATTTTCATTGAAAAATATCACTATGATTTGAATTTTATTTTAAATTAAAAAATTATCCTTTATTTATAAAAAATATAATTAAATAAATTAGAATATGTATTATACCTGATTTTGGTATAAATTCATTTTTGGCTTAAAAACATATTATTTCTAAAAATTGTTTTTCATTGCCTTTTACACATTTATATTGAAATTGATTGCTTCCACTTATATATATTGAATCTTTAAAAATTGATTCCATATTTGGAATAAAAATAATTAATATAATGTAATTGGATTAACTTATTTTTGGTCATTATGAATAGTAATCTTAGTAAATATTTTTCACCTGGGTAATGTTAAAACTAGTAAAAAATAGTTAAAACTATGAGATAAAGCTTTAAAGTATCTCTAAAAATTTATTTTATCCTATTTTAATAGTTTTTATTGATAAAATATATGTTTAAGGATTTAAATAATTTATTTTAATACATTATTTTGAATTTTGGAACCCAAGCTTGACTTTTGTGAAGATAAGTTAGATTTTATTCAAATTAAAAAATATTTTTGAGTATTTTTATTTAATGGTTTTTATTAGAAGGTTAAATTAAGTTTTGGATTGATAAAAAATTATAAAAACATTACTTTTTTATTAAATATCAATTTTTTTTTGTAAACCAACTTTTTATTTTATTTCAATGTAAAATTATTTTTACGCTTAAATCAGGTATTTTCCTAAAAACTATTTTCATGCATTTTTTGTTATTATATTAAATTTAATTTCTTATACTAATAGAAATTTAATATGATAAAATGTATTAAAAATTTGGAATCATAATTTACAATTTTTTTTAGATTTACCATTTTATTTTTTGTTATATAATTAAGTTATCATGGTAAAAAGGTAAGTTATCACATTTAAGGTTAAAATAAATTTTCTGTGGTTTAACTAGAAGATAAGGATTAAGAAATATAAAAAAATTGTTTAAATGTGATTGGTTGAGTATATTTAGACCTTATCATATCTTATATTCTAATTTTTATTGCCATTTTTCTACTTTAAATGATTATGATATATATATATATATATATATTATTTAATCATTTAAGAAATTCTAAGTGCGTTCTTTACCTCACTTATAAAAGGAAAACGCCTTTCCTCTATTCCTTATATATTTTGAGCACTATAGTTCAGCCAATACCTACCCATGTATCTCTACAAAATCCCTCCCCATTATCTATAGGTCCTAGTCTCACCAAAATACCAAACTTAGAAGGATTGAGGGGTAAGGCAAAGAGGTTATCTGTGGAGATGGTATATAAATCACAACTGACTTATTTCAAGTTTATTTGATCTCCTACTTTTTTAAAATCCTATTTAACCATATTTAAATAATAAAATTAGTATCTTAAATATACTAAAATTTTATTATGATTATGGTAAAACCCTTTTCATCTCCTTTTCCATTCCTTAAGATATGAAAACATCACTTGTGCATACATGTGAATTACCACCTCCATGAAGTAATGTGTTTGGTTTTTCATCACCACCTCCGAAGGATGGTTATTATAATGGATTTAAATAATATATATTCTATTCATGAAATAATCATAATTTTTTAACAGAACAATATCATCTATTTAATTACCTTACCATCCATTAAAAATGATAACGTCGTTTATGCGTATGTGTGGACTACCACCTAGATAAAGAAATGTGATTCCCTTTTTATGTACATATTTCATGGATAGTTCTAAAATAATATTTAATGTATGATAATTATAATAATTTCATGATCAATATTATTGATATTATGGAATAATTGTCCCTTTGAAGACAAGAAACCCATGAAATCTATATTAGGATTATGAACTAAACATTCTCAAAACGTCCGACGTAAATGTAACTGATTAAGTAACTAAATAAATCATGATACTAAATAAAATAAAAGAGATAATGATAATGGAATGAGCATTAAAAATTTTATTAATAAAGTAAATAACTAATATAATTTTATTATTCAGTAGTTAAAGAACGTACAACACTATACAATATTTAAGGTAAGGTATTTCTCATCTCAAATTCGTTCCTTTAAGAATCATACCATTTTCACCACATGTTTTATTTTATATGGTGTATATAGTAATATATGATTGTATTTCATAATTTATTCACTAAAATTCAAGCAGTTTATCTATTCTTTTCAAGCCCTCTCCTTCAATTTTTTATGATTCAAAAGCTACTAATCATAAGGATCTTTTTAAAGCATTATTTTAAATGTTTTAAACTCTTTCACCTCTATATCTGTTTTGTTTTAAATATTTCAAGAATTTTCTTATTTATGATTCAAATACTTTGAAAGTTCATTTTAAACCATTTTTTAATTCCTTTTAAAATATTTTAAAATTGTTTTTTTAATATTTTCTATATGGGTTACTTTTGACTCTTTTTACCAAAGTGCAAAAATATTTTTTTTAACATATACAGTATGAATGTATCTTAACACAGTTATGTATTTTATTTTTTATTAATAATACTATAAAAGTTTTCAAATATTTCTAAATCCAATTTCCATAATTCGTTTTGTAATTTTTTTTATTTTAAATATTTTTCAAAAGAAAGAGACATTTATCCCAATTTTTATGAAAAAATGGAAATTTCATTTCTTATGGGTTCAAAAGGGGTTTTAAATGGATTTATAATGAAAATGTGAAAGTATAAAAATGTTTTGTTTATGATATGGTACCTGATTATTATAGATTATTATGGGTAATCTCGATAAAAATTATACTATGGGTGACCCCGATTGATCATATACGGTGGGTGATCTCGATATAGATCTCTAATGCATTATGTAATAATCCTTTTCTTCAAAGGAAATAATGAGGAAGTTAAATATAGAGGTTTATCCTATGAATTTAACTAGGCTCTAGTTTTTTTTTGACACAAGTGAACTTAGGTTATGAATATGATGCTCTAAGATGTCTTTAAGGGTTTATATTTTATTACTACGTGTTTTAAAGGTTTCCTTTGAGAAAAAAATAATTTTCTCTATATGGATATGATTTATTTTATACTCTTTAAAGAATAATGTGGGAAAGATAAAAATTTTATGGATTTTTATGTTTTTCACTAGACTAACAGATTTATTTATTTTATATACCTTACTAAGATTTTTGTGCTCATATCACATTTTCAAATGTTCTTCATAGGGTTTAAGGATGAGTAAGAATAGAGAATAAGTCAAGTTGAAAGTCATGAAGATTTTTCCTAAAAAGAAAACATGTTTCATTTTTAAGTTTTATATTTTAGTAAAAGCAAATACTAATTAAAATTTTCCACTTTGTAATATATGGGTTATCTATATAAGAGTTATGACTTAATTTAATTAAACTCTAAACTGTAAAGATCCTAAAAATGTAAGAAAGTGAATTTTTGTCTAAAAACTCAAGATTATGTAATGTTATAAGGTTTGGTCCTTATATTTGGTATTAAAGTAAATGTTTAGATATATTTAGAGGTCAAAATAATATTAATAAAATTTCATTGAAATATTAAAAATTGTGGTTATGTTGAAATGATATTTCATTTTAAGATTAATATGTTGTTTTATATAATACATGTCTATTCAGAATGGTTTTCCATAGAGGAAACAAGGAAGATGAAAAAGGAAGGCATCAGAAGGATAATATCCTTTAAAATTAGCATCCTGGAATAATTGTAATTATAAAATATTAGTTTTTTGTAGTGATGGATCAGTTAACACATGATATAAATGGTGGTTGTATTTATGTTAGATAGAAACTAGATTTACTATAGATAAACTTATAGATAATTTAGTATTTTATAAAGAAACTCCCTTATAATTTTGGGTGAACCTCAGATCTAGTAGTATCCAAAGGCTGTATCAATGCTCTGGAAAATATATTTTAACTCAAGGGATATTTAAAACAATAAATAGTAACTCTTAGAATTTATCATTTTGAAGGTGAAGCTAATTGTTGATGGTCACTGGTTAATAATATCAAGGATATAGAAGATATTGATTCCATGGAATATGAAACATTTAATAATCCTTTTTAGATAAATATTTCCCTAAGTAAGTTTGAATTACAATAGAGAAAAAATTATTTGAATTGAGGAAAAATGAGTAGGATTCAGTAGCCACTTATGAAGAAAAAATTATAAGATTAGCCCAGTAAGCACCAAATTATATTTGGGGTATTTATAGTAAAACTAATAAATTTTACTCAAGATTGAAACCAATTTTATAAATATATTTAGAATCAAAATAATTTAAAAGTTATGAGAAATTTGTTCATTGTGATGAGAAAGTTGAGATGGAGTTTTCTAGTACTTATTTTACTTCTGATGATAAGAGTAAGAATCAGTCAAGGTGGAAATAAATAGAGAAGAATCCAACTAAGAAATCTACAGGTAAGCCATTAACATATTCTAAGTTTGATAAAAAATATTTTAGGGAATATTTTATAGGATCTGTAAAGTGTTACCGATATGGTAAGTTTGGCCATATGGCTCATGGTTTTAAAGAAAAGAGTTCCAATCAATCCAAGAATAGGTTTATAGATATCAAACCAATGATGAGATATTTTAATTTCAATGATTTGGGTAATTATTCTAATGTGTGTCTAAATTTATTTACTCATGGTGGAAACCATCTAGATCAAAGGAAAAAAGGGGTGGAAAAATTATTTTATACTATTATGGTTGATGTTGGGATATCTAATTAAGCATTGAAAAATACGTTACTTATCTATTTGAATTATGTAAATACATTGTTTTACTATAGATCTTAACATTCCTTAATTTCTAGGAAATTTTCAAATAAAATAGGAATATAAACTCATGAAAATATGATATAAATTTTGGTAAAAAATCATAGTGGAAGAATTAAAGAAATTAAGATTTATAGGAATCTTTTTTTGTTATTATTGGGATGATTTTTTTGAAAATATTATTGAACTTCCATAGTAGAGTTTGATAGTATTCTAGGAATGGATTAGATTTCATTTTATATTTCCAAGATATATTGAAGAGCTAAGAAATTTATATTCAATGATTTTGTACCTGTGATAATATATCAAGAAGTTGAGAAATTGATTAAATATGACAATGAAAGTTACCTAGAACATGTTATTGGAAAAATTTAATTGAATAAATTAGCAATGTGTTAGTTTTAAATGAATATATGGATGTATTTTATCATTATTTTCCTGGAACTATTTATGATTAGGAGGTTGAGTTTAATTTTGACTTAATTTCTAATGCTAAGAAAATTTTAAGGCCCCCTTATGGAATAGATCAAGTAAAAATTTTGGAATTGAAAAATAAGTTACAAGAGTTTCTTGATAAAGGTTTTATTCATCATTTTGCTTCACTATGAGGCACTAATATTTTATTTATTAAAAATAAATATGGTTCAATGAGGTTGTTTTGATTGTAGAGTCTTGAATAACATCATTATTAAGAACAAGTATCCATTACATCATATTGATGACTTTTTGATCATATATAGGGACTGTAGTGTTTTTAGAAGATTGATCTTAGGTCAGGGTATCATCAGTTGAACATGAAGGATAAAGGTATTACAAATATGGATTTTTAGAATTTATATAGGCATTATGATTTTGTGTTTCTGCCCTCTTGGTTATCTAATGAACTAATTTTATTCATGGAACTTATGAATAGAGTTTTCCATGACTATTTAAATAAGTTTGTGGTTATGTTTGTTAATGATATTTTGATATATTCTAAAATTCATTAGGATCAAAAAATAAACCTAAGGATTGTTTTGAAAACCTTAAAGATAATTAGCTATATGGAAAATTTAGTAAATGTGAATTTTGGTTGCAGTAGATTTCATTCATTAGGAATATTGTTTCTAAAGATGGTATAACTATTGAAATTGATAAAAATAAAGTGGTTTAATAATGGAAAAGACCTATAAATTTCATAGATATTCATATTTTTCTTAGATTAGTGGGTTACTATGGGTAATTTGTTGAAAAATTTACTCATTTATTTTGACTACTAACTAAGTTAAATCGAAATAGAGTAAAATTCATTTGGGTGAATGAGTGTGATGAATTTTTATAGTAACTGAAAATTATATTAGTGAATGATCCAGTTTTGGAATTTACCTCTAGAAATGGTGAAATTTTCATCTTTAAAGAAGGTTCTTTGAAGGAACTTGGTTGTGTTTTGATGTAGAATTATTAGGAAATTGATTATGATTTACATCAATTGAAACCTCTTGAGATAAATTATACTACACATGATTTGTAACTAGATATTGTGTTTTATTCTTTAAAAATATGGATATATAATTTATACAGAGTAAATTATGAATTATATATTAATAATAAAATATTGAATTATATATTCACTTAGAGAGAGTTGAATATAAGGCCAAAAATACGGATAAAACTAATGAAGGTTTATGAATTCATGATTCATTATCATATAGGAAAAGAAAAGAAAGTAGATGATGATTTGAGTTAAAAATATAATGCATCATTAATCATGATACATTTGAAAAATCATCATTTGGTAAATTATTTAATGAATGATTTCATAGAAATCATGCATGCATGAACTTACCCTATTTTGTTTCAAGTGTCAGTGTAGTCATCTTTGTCAGATAGAACTAAGAAATCTTATAAGGAATAATGTGATTTTCAAGAAAAGGTGGAACTAATAAGGAAATGTAACTTACATAAATTTAATATTGTTTAGAAAGTTATATTGAGATTTGGAGAAAAATTTTGTATTCTAGCTATTTCCCAGTTAAAAAAGGAATTATTGAGTGAATCTCACAACTCCCCCCTTTTTGTTCATCTTTATAGTGCTAAGATTTATAGATACCTTCAAGAATATTACTGATGGGATGGAATAAAGAAATATATTATATAATTTACCATGAAATGTTTCACCTGTCAAATGGTTAAAACTGAACAAAAATTATCTAAAAGGATGCTTTATTATTTTCCAATACCATAGTAGAAATTTGAAAATATATCCATGTATTTCATGGTGGTATTTCCAAATACATATTAAGGTAATAATGTGATTTTGTTTATTGTTGATCAATTGACTAAATCTATACATTTCTGTCCTATTTGAGAAACTATGTATTTAGATCATCTTTATTGATTATATCTCAAGGATATAGTCAGGTTACATGTAATTACTATCTCTATTGTATCTAACTATGATCCAAAATTTACTTTTATTTTTTTGATTGGCCTTTAGAAGTCATTGGGTACTTGTTAAATTTTAGTAAAAATTTTCATTATTAATATAATTGACAATAAGGGTGAATTATTCAAAACTTTTAAGAAATTTTTCATAGTTTTTCAAGAGATTAATAGGTAAGTTGAGATCATATTTCATTCATTGAGTTTTCTTATAATAAAAATTTTCATTCTAGTATACATTGAAACCTTTTGATTCATTATATGGAATGTAGTGCAGTTTGCAGTTCTTAAACTTCTTTCCACGGTGCGGCGCGACGGCGCCACGCATATCCTTCCGCATGAAACCACGTGGTGCGACGACACCATGCTCTCCCGTACCAACCACAAAGGAACCAACACGAAAAATCAAGGAGGAGGGTCGGCCATGTTTTTGCGGTCCGACCCCCTCGCGTTATTCTATATCAAATGGTTTAAAACCACGAAGATCGTCAAGTTGGTATTCACAAATAGATAAATAAATAAAACCCCTACCTCGGTTTCAAGAATGGTGCACGTCAACGAGCCGCGGAAGACGAGCGTCACAGAGGTCAGGCGTCGTGGAAAAAGAACGTCGACGTCGCGAAGCGAGGATTCGAAGACGTTGAAGGCGATTTCATCGCGGAAAACCGTCGCGGAAGATGAACGTCGTGGAAGAAGTTCTCCGCGTTCTTCGGCGGAGATGTTCTTTGCTAAGGACAATGTTCTTCGCGTTCTTCGTCGAAGAAGAAGGTGTTCTTCCCAAAATCTCTCAACGACAAAACACTAACAACAAAATAAAATAAGCCTCCCACTTATTTTATTAACCCAACATAGGTTTTTGAATTTCAATAGTTTGAAAATTCAAAACCCACATTTAACTCACTTAAGTTATAACATAAGATGTTATAAAATTAATGAGGACATAAGTTAGCAAAACTTAAATGGGGGGGGGGGTTTAGAGGGGTTAGGAAAGTGAGGGGTTGGGCTCGTGTGGGTCCCACCCTACTTTATCCTCTCAAGGTTGGTTATCACAAGTGGGTCCCACCCCCAACATCCTTACTTAGGATAAAACTCCCAAGTGGGAAAAAAATAAAAATTGTTAATTTTTATTTCCAACTACCACAAAAATTAATAACTCCCCTCATGTAAACACAACTCCGAAACAGGAGTTCCTAAGCAATTACCGGCGTTGCGGTTCCATCGGTGCCCTCAGAATTCGATTCTGGGCACCGGTTCAAAAGTTAGAAATTCCCGCTCGTTCGTTCACTGAACGTACCCGAGTTAAACTTCGGATAGAAATTCCGGGCACACCGGGCCTCAGAATCAGGCGCCGTCAAAAACTACGTTCTTGTAAAATCCCAAAGAAAATTTAGAAAAAATTTCCCTTGAATTTTACGGGTCTTTACAGGAAAGAATCAATGACATACTATTAAACTAAAACTAGGATGATATTAAAGTCTTCTAGATCTTGTATTCTTCATAAAAATTGGACAATATAGTTTACTCTTTGTGCTCTAACCTGACATCATTGTATAATAAGGGTAATCATTTATCATACATATAAGCACAACACAATATGAAATATATCTTTTGAAGAAGCATCATATATACACAGTCACACATTCCAAAGCCACTTCAACTCTTTTATTATAGATTGAATGTACATATCTATATCATTTATAGGATCATAAGGTATAAATATGAGTATACTAATGAAATTGAATGTTTTTTCATACACATACATGGAGGATGGTTATAATTATGAACACAAATTCTCTATGTTTTTTGAGAAGTAAGAATATGACCAAAAATATTAAAACCATCACATGATAAACCTAAATTAGCATTACACACCTCAACTTCAAAATCAGGTTATTATGTATAAAATGTTCACCATGATAATCCATCCACAAGATAAACCAACTCAACATTATCCTTAATTATATCCATATCATGCCATCACATATTTATTGAGATTTCATCAGAAATGAAAATATTTTAGGGAATAAGTATCAATGGAAAGTTCAAAATTACTTTCCATGGAACATGATATGGTGTTACATCTATATTTAGAATTATCAAGATATACCAAATTATTTAAAATAATTTATGGTCATTATTTACTCCCAGAGTAATTTGCAATATTTCATTAAATCATGAATTTTATTACTAGAAAATACAAGATGGTTAATTAAATTCCATTCCATAGAATAACTTAAGGGAATATCTCCATCATTAATAAGCTTTTCCTTTAATAAGGAAATAATATAATTGATTAAAGTATTATAAATTCAATACATGGTTTTCCCATGAAATATTCACATTAAAAATTTCATCTTTTTAATTTTACAACATTCTTGATATATAGGATTCTTGACATCATCCATTAATATTTTCACTTTCTTAACATCAGCATTTTTATTAGCTTCCATAAGTGTGTGGGTATTATTATATTATTGAATTCACATACTATCTTTCTCATGATGATCCATAAAAGAAAACTAATCAAATATCAAATTACCCATACCAATTCTTTCATTTCAACTATGAATAATATAATATTATATTTTCTCTCCATTGTGATACCATATATAAAATTTTGTTTGAAAACATATTTTTTATAAGTTATATAACTACTTTCTAACTTAACCAAGGTCTTCCAATATAATTATAATAAGGCTAGCATATAATATTCTATTTGAAGCATTGTTAAATGAAAAATCTAAAAATATACAGGTTCCTTTGAAACATGGTTGAGATCCAATCAATATCATACTTCCAACTTCTAACTATTCTGTTACATAATTTTTTTTATTAATATCAACATAGTAAACTATAATTAAAAAATTTCTGACAACTATGAATCTTTTTAATATAAATTCAAATAAATTTATTTCTTTTATATTTGATTTTATGTATTTTTATTCATTTTATTCAATTCAATTCAGTTTATATTGTTTTGAATAGAAATAAATCCAATTAAATATATATACCTTTTTGAAGAAATTATTTTTTAAAAAAATTCATTATTTTGAATGTGAAATAAATCCAATTAAATACATGTATTTATCATTGACCAAATTTATTTAGGAATAAAAAATTTTTCCCACCCAACATGAAAACACATGTATTTGATACAAAGGTTTCTATCAGGGAAACATTCATAATAACAAAAAGTTATAATTTAGTATCACATGTAAATTGAATATTTCAAATAAAATAATCCAAATACCAAATTTCATATGAAAGTAATCAAATCAAACCAACAACTATCCAAACACATAATAATAGATGGAATATTCTATAATAAATTCATACTAGTAGCAACCAAAAAAAATTATAAGACATGGAATAAGGAATATCTAATACACACTATTTGATTAGGTTAAGGTAACAAGCGACTATTAAATTAACTTTATTTAATTACCAACATGAACATTCAAACATTTCACACAAAATTAAATTGAAATTAATTATATATAAATTTTATATCATTCAATAATTAAAATAAAAAAATTCAATGAATAATTTCCTTACGACCTAAAACATTAACAAAAAAAGAAATTACTATAATAATTTATTACATAATCACATAATATATATTATAGAGAAAATAAATTTATATTAGATTTATGTAGAATTAGTGATTAACTAAATTTAAAAAATAAATAAACTATGATTAAATTTATTATGGAATACTATAGTAAATATAAGCTAAATGAACCTTAGTTCGATTAATCTGGAAGAATAATAACCTGAAAAGACCATGGTTAGTGTTTAATGCCTTGATAAAAATGAAAATTCCATTTGGAAGGATATATGATGGATTCAAAACTCACCAATTTGATGTTTAAGAAGAATGGAATAGAAAAAATGAGCGAGGGGAGATAACCGGGGGAAAAGAGGGGAGGATATCACATGTGGTAGGGAGGAATTAGGGATCTTGGGGGGGGGGGGAGGCTATGAAACTCATATAATGCAACACTATACCAATGATTTCTTAAAACTATTGGTATATCTTAACCAATACTAACTATTTTAAAAACTATTAGTATATGATATTGTAAGTCACTCAATAACAATTATTTTAGAAAAACTTAGTTATAGAGGCATGGATATAGATGAAAATTTTACTATTGTGTTGAAAATATGGGTTAAAAAAGTTCCACATGTTTTTTTGAAAAAGATGGTTGGAAATGTGGGTTGAGAAACACTTGATGGCATTAGAGAATTGAGTAAAAAATTAGTTAAGGAAGTTATCAAAGGAGAATAATTTTTACATAGTACATATGTGAACACATATAAGTTATATAGTATCCTATTTGTGTATAATTTATGAAACCATGAATGAATCATGCGGGTCTTATCATTTGTGAAGATGAAACATAAGTATTTTGTGAACTGTGAAGGATTTATTTAAGAAATTCCATGAATAATTTTATTGAATGATATTTTTTAAAGGAAGGTTATAGAGGTTTTTTGTGCATATACAAATGAGTTATGTGGATGTAACAACCTGATACCCAAACCCCCAAATTAGATGTTAGAAACATAAAATTTACATTTCTAGATTTGATACGGATAAATGTGACCTAATTTAAAATATAAAAAAATTAAAAAATCAAAGGAAATATGGGAACACTTTCATACTAAAGGACCTTTTAGGTTTAGAGTTTTATAAAATTAGGAAAAACTCTTATATATCATGGAAAAATAAACAACTTACTCATAAAAATTTATATCATCTCATAAAATTTATTCTCACTTAGCACCATTATTAAACACACCTTACTTAAAATATTTCTTTATAAAATGGGGAATGGGAACATAAGAAAATAGCGAGCTCAGATGCTCAGTAAGGATAAAAAAAGTGAGATATAAATGATTAATTAAGTGTAACATGAGAATAAGGATATAAGAACATGAATTTTTTTTGAAAATTATATTATACATATCAAAAATCATAAACTTGATTAATGGAATAAATCTTGTCAATTCATAATATATGAATCATAAAGGAATCAAAGAACATGATATATGAGAGCATATCGTTGGCATACGTTATGGAAGTGTGGCATACATATAATCATACAAAATCATTTCCTTAGTAGTCAATGATCTTTTCCAAGATTATCATATTGGAATGGGTTCACTCCCAAAAAACATCTTAGTAGTCAAGGTTCACACATGATACTATCATAATAGTCAAGGTTCACTCTTAAGACTATCATATTAGTCAAGTTTAACTCCCAATATTATTATATTAGTCAAGGTTCACTCCCAAGACTATCATGGTGGTTAAGGTCCCTTACTAAACATAGTTCACTCCCCATTCCAATCATATTTATCTCAAGAAATATCAATATTTACTTAATGAATTTGAGAGAGATATAGATCCCAACCATCTCATAATGAAAATAATATATATGGGTTCCATAAGATCATAAATGATTCATCATATTAGAACCCATGAGAATAAATGAGTTTAATAAACATTTCATCTTAACATAGCTCATGGAAAAGAAAAGGGATTCATAAACATCATGTCATCATAAAAATGAACCATCCGGAGAAAGAATGAGGGTGGTAAAACTAGTTCATATCCCTAGTAAAGGTTAAGTAACATAAAGTTATTTAATATTAGATGAAAAATTATTTTTAAAGATCACTTTGAATAATTCTTGATGAAATTAACCTTTCCATTTTGAAATAATTTTTTTGAACCAGTGAACTTATAATGGAAAAAACCATTCTTGAAAATAGACATGAAAAATTATAAAGTAAGATTCAAATAATTGATGTATGATGATGATGGAAAAAACCTATTATGTTTTTTATGTTAAAAATATTCCTTTTGTATTTTTTTTCTTCAGAAAATTCCCCAAGAACCTTGTTTAGAAAATGAAAAATATATTCCTTTCAGACAATTTTGTAAAAAGTGAATAATGGGTAGAAATGGATTAAAACATTCATAGGATAATATTAAAAATATTTTTAAAAATATTTTTAGAATACATGGTCATATAAAATAAATATTCCCCTATAGAGAATTTAACATAAACATATTCGAATAATGATGAGATGGTGAAATAGACCCTTACCACTTTGATAACTTTTAAATCATAAGCCTAATGAAATAAATTACTTTATATGGATATGTATATCTCATAATTTTCATGAAAATAATCATAAAATACATTCATGAGTAGTATATACACCACACAAAATAAACAAGTAATGTATGAGGCATGTGTCCCATAAAAATAAAAGTGAGACAAAAATCTATTACCTTCGGTTCGAATTCCTTTGAAAGTTATTTAAATTCCTGTATAATAAATTTAACTTTATTATAAATATATACCATAATAATTTAATTGATAATTATATCATATATGTTAATTATATATATATATTTAAAGTCATCTATAATGATATAGATAGAAAATAAATTATACCGTTTATAGAGATGGTGGGTCGTACATACACATGAATGCTGTATTCTCTTTTTTAAAGGATAGAATAAAAGAAAGGTAAATAATAATTAAAATTTTAAAAATAATAATAAAAAATATATATCATATATATTCATCATACCCATCCTCCTTACAATCCATGTAAAATAGAAATGAAAAACTAATCACATCGCTTCGTGGAGGTGGTAGTCCACACGTACGCACGAGCAACATTATAATTTTAAAATGGTTTATAAGGTAAGAAGGTAGGTATTATATTTTAATTAAAAAGGAATAATTATTTCATAATTATCATATATGAACTTTTAATCCATCATATTAACCATCCATGAAATATGTTAATGGAAAATGAATTGTATTTCTACGTGGAGATGGTAAGCCGTACGTATGAACGAGTGATACTTTCATTTTCTATTTGATGGGAAAGAGGATTTATAGTTATATTTTAATAATCATAATTACATTTTAAAATATTTAGTATAATTAATTTATTATTTTATGATAAATATTATATATTTTTATAAGGTAAAGAAGATTTTAAAAACAAAGTGATCAATTAGGGCAATTATGTCTTCTTCTAAATGAGTTCTATAAATATCCTCTAAAAGGCTATAGGGTTAGTCTTTTGGAAAAAAATATCTTATAACTGTGACTAAGTAGGTTTATAAGAGAAATTGGAAGGGTATGGTCGAGCTATATGGCTCCATGTGGTGTAAATAAGTGAGGGATGAGGGGCCCTTACATAATTGGGGTGAGGGTCACTTTTAGAATTTCACAAAAGATTAAATTATAATAAGACTATTCTAGAGGAAAATTCTTCCAAATGACCTATAAATGAATATGGGATTATATTTTTAACCATATAATATCCCCTTTATCCTTATTTAATATATTTATGATTTTTAAATAATCTAATAAAATATTATTTTCATAAAATATCATTATTTTCAATTTTGACACTATTCACTATTTTGACATTAATAACATCAAGAAAATAATATAAATTTGAAACAAATATTATAATAAATTAATATAATTTTATGTTAATATATAAAATTCTTTTATATCCTAAATTATCTCAAATCATATCACTTTTAATATTTTTAATATCATTAATTTTATTTTTTCTTTAATTTAATAATTCCAACATTAGCAGTGTGTAAGAATTTAAGATAATTATTTCTTCACTAAAAATTAAAAATAAATTATCATATTGAAGATAAATCTTTTATATTTCAAAATAATTTTTATAGTCAAACATATCCTCTTGTTAACCCTATATTAAAAATAATATACTTATTAAAAATAAGAGCATGATATGTTTGACATTTTGTGAAATAAAATACTATAAAGGCTATAATCTAATCCAAATGGCCAAAAAAGGTCATATAAATGAAAATTGGATGATTCCGGACTAAATTAACTAACCCTAAAAAATTATTCAAGTTTTGGGGTCATTTAATAGTCCTTATCACTTTATTTTAACCTAAATTACCTGATTTACCCTTACCACAATTAATAAAATTACTAAGTTTACTATTCATATTGAAAAAAAATAAAATTGAACTATTTAATAAATTTATACTCAATGATTCCATATGGAACCCATTTTTAAAAATTCAACACACAAAAGTGGGTGAATTTAATTTAAAATCAAACATACAAAACACTTCGAAAAACAGGTTTTCATGAAATTTCACTTTTTAAATATAAAATGTTTTTCTACTAAATTCAAGTATAAAATACATATCAAAAGACATAATTAAATTATTTTAAATCAAAATTAACTAATTAAATTTTAATACCAACCAAAATATATTTTTTACTTTGTAGATACATTCATATAAAAATACAATTTTCAATAAAAATAAGTATTTTTCACTATTCATTGAAAAATCAAATTTTCAAAAAATTATCAAAAATTAATATTAAGATATTTTCTATATGATGAGTTAAAAAAATAAATTAATTTTTTAAAATAAATTTTCTAAATCTTTAAGAAATTAATTATAATATTTACTCATAAGAAAATTTTTTTTGGAGAAAACTAATTTTTGAAGAATAAAATGACTTTGATAAAAATAAAATGATTATTTACAAATAATTTACCAATATATTTATATTGAGTAAGTAATATATTTATATATATTTCATAAAGTAGTTAATCATATTCATACTTTCCAAATTAATGACTAGGTTATAACTATCACATTAAATAATAATATTTTAATAGCGTATCATGATTTTTTTAAACTCGGTGTTGCATGTAACACATGTCATTGAAGAAATAAAATTATTTAAAGTGAAATATTTTATAAAATATCAGGTTGTTACAACATAAGTCTTACACAATAATAGTTTTCACATCCATAAACGAACTACATGACGACATCATCATTTGTAAAAAAAGGCAATAATTTATATAGGGAATCAAGTGAGAATCTTATATGATTACACATAAAGGGAAAATCATATGGTAAGGGAAAAATGTTATCTTGTGGTTAGTAAGTTTTCTAGGGTCTTTTACCTATATAAAGGCCACTAAGAACTTCATTTAATGAGGGAGAAGAAGATATTTGAAGAGAGAAAAATATTAAATAAGACTGAGTCACATCATTTATAAGAAGGGAAATATATAATGTAATCATGTAGAAATAAGGAGTTTATAAAGAACTTATGTGGTGTATTTTAGTTCATAAAGAATTATGAAAAAGAGTTCATGAATAATTTTACATAATGGATAGTTAAAAAAGGATAGAGTCTGTAAAATATTTACATAGAGGTGACACATTAATGGGTAGTTAAAAAATGACTTATAAAATGGATTGTTCACAAAGGAGGTAGTTTAAAGAGTATAGTTCATAAAGGATAGTTAATTGAGAATATTTTTTAAAGGATAGTTCATGAAGGATATTTCACGAAGGTTAGTTTAAGAAGGAATTAATCATAAATAATATTTTATTAGATAAAAATGATTTCATCCCATTAATGAAAAAGGATATTTAAGTCAAACTTATGTTAGTGTAAACCAACTTAGAGCTGATATAGATCATTTAAAGGTTATTTTAGATGAATAGTGATATCCTTTTAGTCAATAAATTATTGATTTATGAAAAGAATGAATGGTTATAAACCATAGAAAATGATACTGGTACTAAAATTATAACAACAATGTTCTTCGATGATTCTAGTACACTAACACATCACCATTATATACACATTTTATTAGAATTCTTTTGGTGAACCAAGTAAAATTACTGTGTCCCATACATGATTTTAATTATATCATATAGTTATTTTAGATAAAGAGAGAGGATTATTTTTTTTAATAATGAAATAAGATCACAAAGTGGGATTATTTTAATCTTTCATTTTCTTATTCACCGCTGCTCAAAGTATTTAACCAAGTGAGAGAAAAAGTAGTATTAGTGCCAAATGTTAATGTCAATTAATCTATATTCATGGAATATATGGAAGTAGTAAATCACATTGGAGATATGATCTTCAGTGGAAACAAATTTCATCTTTAGAAGAATTGTACGAATTATTACTTATGATATTTAGGAATGTATGTTTATAAAGTTTCTTTATGTTATTAGTTTATTCATAACTTTTCTTCTACTCATTTTTATTTATTTTCAATGAAAAGTGCATAATTAGTGTGAAATACCCATGCTTTAATATTAAATATAGATTTTGAGTAGTATTTGAATTAATCCAAATTTGATTAAGTTTACTATTTTAATTATAAATATCAACTTACTTATAAAAATTGAATGATTCTTAATTTTTTAGGGTTCATAATTCAGCATAATACAAATCACTTAACTAGAGATTTGTCTAATTTGACTATTTAAAGGGTCATTTAGACCAGATAAAAAGTCCCACACAATCTATGGAGAAAACTATACCATCCATGATGATTTAATTTCTAGGAACAATCCTTTAACACCTGAATTTTCAATTCCATGCTTTGATTCTAATACTCTTTTGGTTCTTAGCTTTCTCTTGGTTTCTAGGTGTTACAGTTTTAAAATTTTGGTGTCTCTTGTGTTCTTGACCTATGAATTTGGTATTGGGGGTATTTTATGGTAATTGGACTACTATTTTTTCAAGGGTATGGTGTGAGGTTGTGGTGTTTTGGAGTTGGATTAGTGACACTCCTAGTGACACCTCTTGTGGGGTAAGTTGTTGAGGTGGTTTTCACCCTTGAGTTGGATGAGTCTTGGGGTGAAAATATGATTTTATTTTGGGTATTATTTCCCTCTATACTTGGACTATCTTTCCCCCTTTGTTTCCCCCTTATAACCCCATGAAATTAGAGGATAATGGATGGTTTTTTGGTGGCCAAGATAGGCTGTACGGTTAGGCCATACAGTTTACTAAACCGTGTAGGCAAACTGTGAAGGGGTGTCCAGGTCATTAAAATCTTTTTGAATTTCCCATTTTTCCTCCTGAAAATAAATCTAATCGGCTCCATTCTTACCCCATTAGACCCCAGAAGCCATGGGATGCCTCAAAGCTCTTAAAACATCCCATGTAACTCATTTTTTATGGAGGATATGATGGAGAAACCTCAAGATCATTCAAGTAAGTGAATTACTTATTGATTTATTCCATCTTACTTTAGTTTTATTTCCTCTTTATTGAAGTTACTCATGTATATAAGTTAGGGTTAGAACCTAGGGTTTGATTTGGTGTCTTTTTTGTAGAATCTTGTGGTCTAGGACAGGATTTATCTTCCTTGAGGTGTGACGGTGGTGCGGTTGATGTTTCACACCCGGTTTTAAGGGTTTGGCACAAAAGGTATGTGGTTCCATGTGTAAGAAATTTATGATGAGTTAGGTTTCTTTATTTACTTATTTTAATGTTCCTAATATGCTGTTTGTGGTGTAAAAACTGTTTTTGATGGATTTTCTTAAGTGTTTAATTTTATAGTTTCATTTTATCTTGAAATTTGGTGCTTTTCATGTGTGACTCATGGGGTAATATTTGGGTGTATTTTTATCATATGAAAGTGATTTATTAGTGATGAAAGGGGATGAAAATTATATTTTGTTAATTCCTTAGTGTTATGTGGGCCTTTAAAAGAGGTTTTCAAATGGGTTTAATGTGTAAAACCATGTTGTACTTCTTGAAAGTGATTTGTGAAAACGTGTGTTTTTAATGTGTACCTTTTTTGGTATTATTTTAGGTATTTTTATAACACTTGGGGGTGGTTTGATAAATGCTTTTAGGTCTTAAAATTCTATTTTTATTGGTATTTGTATGATTTTGGTCTTGAATAAGGGTTTTTGAAATGGGTTTTGTGTGAAAAACATGGTTATACCTATTGGGTTTGTTTTATGAAAATTGAAAATGATTTAGTGAGTTAAAAAAAGATGGAAAATGGTGTACATGTACTGTTTTGGTGATTTTATTCACTTAAGATAGGGGTTTTAAAGGTAAAGAGGTGATTTAAGATGTCAAACATTTTTAGAATGTTTTATAAATTTCTGAAATGTTTTATTAAATTGTGATGTGGGTGAGAAACATAGTTGTGGGTTGTTTCATGTGAGTTTGATGATAAAATAAATTTTGAAGGTGATAAGGGTATTATGTGATATGTGCATGGGCTGTTATTTGAGTTGGAATGTCTTGGAATGGTTTTATAAAATTATTTATAGGATTTTTGGAAGTGTTAAAGAAATGTGAAATGTTTTGTGGGCTGTTTTTGTGTGAGAGTGATTTCAAAATAAATTTGAATAAAAAAGGGGATTTTTTCACTTTTTTGATATAAATGTGGTATTTTTGGTGAATGTGTGATGTGGAAGTGGTATTTTCATGTGAAAATTATATTTCTTATCTTTTTGAACTTGTTTGAGCACAAGAGGGAAACCCAGGTATCTAGGTGGGTGTACGTGTACTAGTATGCTAGTGATATCGTGGAGTTTGGCCTCAGTTTCATGTAGAAAGTTTGATTATTACAACACTAACTAAACTATGATGATGATGAAGAGGGACCACTAGGTTATGGGTATGTTCCCTACTAGCTTCTCATGCACGAGAACAAATATTTGTGATGGTTACTTTCACTGAGATACGAGGTACCTAGGACCCACAGTGAGCTAGTGACTAGGGGTTATTTTCACATTCATTGTGTTCATTAGTTACTTTGTTCTTACCATTGGCATATGGAATGGTTGGTTGGAAAATTCAGTAGCATTGGATTTATTTTTAAAATTGTTTATTCTTTAAAATATCCCACTTGAAAATTGGTTTTACTTAATGTTGCATCCTATAGAAATTGTAACTAGCATTTCTTGTTTACAAAACTTGCAAGATTTTCCTCTTTAAATGTTTATAAAATGGAACCTATTAGTGGTGGTATCATACTAGGATTTTAATCACCCCCTACTTAAACCTTTGGGTGTAAGTAGACTTGGTTACTTTTGTCACAGGTTTGGGTGCAGTTTTTAGTGCTAGTGGTTCAGGTTTCTAATAGGTCGTGGTGATATCTTGTGGAGATGGGTTGAGGGAAGTGCCTCTTTCCATGAGGATGGTTCTTGGGATGTAAATTGTGGGTTTATTCCGTTGTTTTAGTCTTTTATAACTGTTTTAAATTATGTAATTCAGTTCTGAAATTTTGTAAAATATGGTTTTATTTGAAAAATACAGATTTGTTTTATTGGGTTTGTTTATCATTGTATGTTTAGAAACTCGGTTAAATCATTCCCAATTCTAATTTTATGATACCTAAGAACTTTTGAAAGCCCGTGGGGATCAGGAACACCCTTTGGTTCTTTCCATAGGCTGGGTTTGGTGCTGGTTTTGATGGTGACCAGATTCAGTTCGTGACAAATTGGTATCAAAGGAGGTTCAGGTTAACACTTTGGGTCATGTTATTTGGGGAGCAGTCAGGATAGTTTGGAGTTAGGATTTTTTGGACTTGGTATTCTGGTTATGGGTAGTTTTCCTGATCACCACATATCAGGAATGGATTTGAGTCTCCAGGGGATGTTGGGATTTATCTAAGTCCTCTGGTTTTCTTGGTTTGATGATGATTAGGGGAAATGAAAAGAGAGTTTGGTTAAGGGTCTCAGTGAGATCATAGGGCCTGGAAAACCATGTGGCGCCAGAGATATTCCCTAGAACACTATTTATGATGGTGAATTTATTAGAATATGTCTTCCAACCATATATCCAAGTCACCCACCAGAACTATTTTCTTCTCGCATCGTCTCATGTCCTTTAGTTTCAGAATCCTGGAAGTTTGATTTTAAAGCAAAAATGGCATGGTTTTAAGAAGCATAAAGTTTTTGTGAAATTTTTTTATAATAAAAAAGGAATTGTTTTATTTTTCAAATGTTGGAACTAAATTTTTTAGAATTTTTCTGAAATGGAAAATGATGTGTTTACACCTTTTTTGAAAGATGAAAATTATGTTAAAGTTGGTTTTGAAAAAGTGTTCCCAATAGAGTTTTCTAAACTGGTAAAATGTATTTTAATTGGATGAGATTTACGCTAACTGTTGAACCATTTATTTTCAAAAAGATAACTTTAAAGAAAAACAATTATGTCTTTATGATTGGTTTGGGATGGTGTGTATTAGTGTTTTGAAAATTTTGAGGTTTTGGGATGTTTTGTGTCCAAGAACCCATCCTGTTTGAACCGTGTTTTGGGTTTGTGTTTGGTCGGTAAGTTGGGTTGAAGATATGGTTACTAATCTATTCTGAGAAATGTTTCAGGATGCCTTTATGGTGGTTCCCTTCATGTGTTCTGTTCTAGTTTTTGGCACTTTTTGACAAATTTACCAGCTTGTTTGGGTCCTTGGGTTTTCTCATTGGATAAGGTACGCCCCCATTAAGGGTTAGTGCACAACTAAAGTGTAACCCGTATTATTTCTCCGTTGGGAGACCCTCCAGTTGATCAATATAAGGAATATTTTTTTCTTGAGCTTTGTAGATTGATTCAACACCCTTTTCTTTTCTTGGTTTTGTGGATCCTCTTGTAGTGGGAGAGTGCTCGTGGAAGGTTGAAAGAGACCTTAGTTTTTTAAGTGACATGTTTTGTCGAAGGTGGAAGTGTTCTAGGGTTGTTAGTATGGACTAATATCTAGATGGTGTCTAAGAGGGAATATGGGTCCTTCATAGTATCTTAGAATCAAGAGTTCATGTTAAACCAACATTGTGGGAAATCTGGTCATGGGTTGATATTATGGACACTTTCTGGAAATGCGTGCTGTTTGGGACTTGGTATAAGATCCCTTTCCTTGTATTGTTCCTATCAGTCATAGTGGTTATTTTCAGTGATGCCTTGTGAAGTCATGTTCTCATTTGACTGTAAAGTTTAAGGTCGTAAAATACTATGAGATTCTCTATTATGTTGGGAGTATGTCTCCCTTGAAAAAACTTTAAAATCCTCTATTTTAGAGGAATGTTTTTATATGTATCCTTTCCTTCTATTGTTTCTCACCTGGAGAAACACGGTGTGATGTGTGTGAATCCTCTAAGAAATTGTTTTAGTGAAATTTCGGGTTAGGTAAAAGTGATTTTTGGAGTGTGTTATATCTTGGTGAACCCATATGGGATTAGGGTATTTTTTTATGGAAATAAAAAGAGAAGTCCCATTCCGGGGGTTTCCAAAGCCTAACTATATGGTCGAAGATGCTTCAATCATTTGAACTACAACCATAGGTCCTAGAGAGAAGCTAGCGCATAGTCAGGGGAAATCCTAGGGTTGTTTAAAACCTTGTACAAAGTACCATCCTTAGTATGAAAGATGGGGAATAGTTTAAACCTCTAATGTTTCCATATTTATTTTGTTGTTCCCGTTCGATGGAAAGAGGTGGGAGGAACTCATGTACATGTTATTTCCCAATGTCATTCCCTCACCATTTGGATTCCCTTGAGTTTTTGGATAAAGGTTTTAAATTTGTATAGAAAGGTTGATCACATGGTTTTTTCATGATTATTTGTGACCATGCCCTAGGAAACCTTGCAAGTATAAGGATCCACACAGTTAGCGCACGGTTTAACAAACTGTGCAGAATGACCGTGAGACCGTCCCAACTCTTTAAATTTGGGTTATTCCTATGCTGGCCCATGTTGGTAGGTTAATATGGTTGGTTCTTATGGTGGGGAGATCCACTATGATTCCCATGTATTTTCCTTTGAAACTTTCGAATGGAAGTCTACCCCTTGTACTGGGGAGTCCATTCGAGACTCCCCTTGTTAGTATCCCGATCTTGTGTTAGGGAAATTCAAGTTGTATCTTATGGTGGGGAGCCCATTTATGTCTCCCCATACTAGTAACTCATATTTGTCCTTGGTCATGGCTTGGAAGTATGTAGTCTTTTTTGGAGCTATCTAACTACCTACGTATTCCTTGGGCAAACGTTGGGATTGGAGAATGACCATTGATTTGGTTAAATCAAGGTATGTGTAACTTTGTTTGTGGTTGTTTTTCATTTGGGTAAATTGCTGGAATATTGTTTGGGTAGTGTTAGAGGAGTTTTATTTTGGGATAAAATCTAAATTTGCTTGATAATTTTAGGAAAGTGATGTAAGTCTTGGTTGTGAGAGTATTGCTTCATTAATTGATCACTAGAGGTGTTTTAGCCTTTGGGGGAGAAACATGGAAAGGGAGTCCATCTTGGTTTATCGGTTTGGTTTGGTTTTTGATTTTGGCTTTACTATGGTTTTTTAGGGGTAGAAATCTTTATGGTGGGGAGAATTCTCACACCTGGATTTTCAATTCCATGCTTTGATTCAAATCCTCTTTCGGTTCTTAGCTTTCTCTTGGTTTTATGGTGTAACAGGTTTAAAATTTTGGTCTCTCTTATGTTATTGAACTATGAATTTGGTATTGGGGGTATTTTATGGTACTTTTCATCATCTTTTGTCAAGGGTATTATGTGTGGTTGTGGTGTTTTGGAGTTGTATTAGTGAAACTTCTAGTGACACCTCTTTTGGGGTAAGTTGTTGAGGTGGTTTGAACCCTTGAGTTGGATGAGTCTTGGGGTGAAAAGGTGGTTTTATTTTGGGTATTATTTGACCCTAACTTTAGAATATATTTTCCCCTTGATTTCCCCCTTGTAATTCCCTAAAATTGGGGGATAATGGATAATTTTTGGGTGGCTAGGACATGCCGCACGGTTAGGCAGCATGGTTTACTAAATCGTGCAAGAAAACCGTACGGGGGTGTGTAGGTCATTAAAATATTTTGAATTTCCCATTTTCCTCCCAGAAATAAATATAATCTGCTCTATTAATCCCCCATTCGACCCCAGAAACCATGGGAGACCTCCAAGATCTTCAAAAATCTCATGGTACTTATTTTTGATGGAGGATTTGGTGGAGAAACTTAAATATTTTTCACCTAAGTTAATTCCTTCTTGGTTTCTTCCATCTTTCTTTAGTTTTATTTCCTCTTTCTTGAAGTTACTCATGTATAAAAGTTAGGGTTCTAACCTAGAGTTTTATTTGGTGTATTTTTGGTTGAATCTTGTGGTCTTGAGGTAGATTTAGTTTCCTTGAGGTGCGGCGGTGGTGCAGTTGATGTTTCACACCAAGTTTTCAGGGTTTTGACACAAAAGGTAGGTGGTTCCATGTGTAATCAATTTTTGATGAGTTATATTTCTTGATTTATTTATTTTCATGTTCCTTATATGCTTTTTATGATGTGAAAACTATTTTTTATGGATTTTCTTAAGTATTTAATTTTATAGTTTCATTTTATCTTGAAATTTGGTGCTTTTCATGTGTGACTCTTAGGGTAATATTTGGGTATATTTTATAACATATGAAAGTGATTTATTAGTATTGAAAGGGGAGGCCAATTCTGGTTTGTTAATGCCTTAGTGTCATGTGGGCCTTGAAAAGGGGTTTTTGAATGGGTTTAATGTGTAAAACCATGTTGTACTTCTTGAAATTGATTTGTGAAAATGTTTATTTTTCATGTGTACCTTTTTTGGTATTATTTGAGGTATTTTTATAACAATTGGGGGTGGTTTAATAGATGTTTTTAGGGATGAAAATTATGTTTTGGATTGGTATTGGTATGATTTTGGTCTTCAATGAGGGTTTTTGAAATGGGTTTTTTGTGAAAAACAAGGTTATACCTATTGGGTTTGTTTTATGAAAATTGAAAATAATTTAGTGAGTTAACAAAAGTGGGAAAATAGTTTACATGTAATATTTTGGTGATTTTGTTCACATAAGATGTGTTTTTGAAAGGTAAATATGTGATTTAAGATGTCAACATTTTTAGAATGTTTTATAAATTTCTGAAATGTTTTATTAAATTGTGATGTGGGTGCGAAACATGGTTGTGGGATGTTTGGTGTGGGTTTGATGATAAAATGAATTTTAAAGGTGAGAAGGGTATTATGTGATATGTGTGTGGGATGTTATATGAGTTTTAATGTCTTATAATGGTTTTATAAATTTTTTAAAGGATTTGTGAAAGTGTTAAAGAAATGCGAAAAGTGTTGTGGGCTGTTTTGGTGTGAGTGTGATTTCAAAATGAATTTGAATGAAAAAGGAGATATTGTGAATTTTGTGACATACATGTGGGATGTTTGGTGAATGTGTGATTTGGAAGTGGTATTTTCATGTGAAAATTATATTTATTGGCTTGTTTAACTTGTTTGAGTATAAGAGGGAAACCAAGGTATGTAGGTGGGTGGATGTGTACTAGTATACTAGTGATCTTGTGGGGTTTGGTCTCAGTTTCACGTAGAAATTTTTATACTTAAAACACTAACTAAAATATGATGATGATGATGGGGGAACACTAGGTTATGGGTATGTTCCCTACTAGTGGATCGTACATGAGAATAGATATTTTTGATGGTTACTTTCACTGAGATATGAGGTACTTGGGACCCACAGTGAGCTAGTACCTAGGGGTTATTTTCCCATTACTTATGATAATTAGTTACTTTGTGATTACTGTTGGCATAAAGTATGGTTGGATAGAAAATTCAATAGCATTGTATTTATTTTTAAAAGTGTTTATTCTTTAAAATATCCCACTTGAAAATTGGTTTTATTTAAAGTTTCATCCTCTAGAAATTGTAACTAGCATTTCTTGTTTACAAAACTTGCAAGATTTTCATATTTGAATGTTTATCACATGGAACCTATTAGTGGTGGTATCCTAATGGTATTTTTCTCACACCCCACTTACACCTTTGGGTGTAAGTAGACATGGTTATTTTTGTCACAGGTTTGGGTTCAGTTTTTAGTGCCAGTGGTTTGGGTTTCTAGCAGGTCCTTTGTGGTGTTGTCTTGTGGATATGGCTTGAGGGAGGTGCCTCTTTCCATGAGGATGGTTCTTGGGATATCCATTTTTGGTTTCTTTAGTTATTGTAGTCTTTTATAATTGTTTTAAATTATGTAATTTAGTTCTAAATTTTTTTAAAAAATGGTTTTATTTGAAAAACCCAGATTTGTTTTTATTGGGTTTGTTTATCATTGTGTATTTAGAAACTAGGGTAAATCGTTCCCAATTCTCATTTTATGATACACAGACACTTGTTCCAGCCCGTGGGGATCGGGAATTCCCTTCAGGTCTTGCCATGGGTGGGGTTTGGTACTGGTTATGATGGTGACCAGATTCGGTTCATGACAAATCTAGAAGACCAAATTTAATTAAACTCTGCAATATGTTCAAGGATATCATATACCATATTTGATAAAAATTTAAAGTCCCAAATCAACCAAAAAGAAACCCAATTAATACAGGAACGTCTATCCCAAAATTCTGTATGGGATTTTAAAACATCACACTATTCATGAATTTACTATTAATCAAATAGATCAATTGAGTTGAAATTTTGTGGTGAGAAATTAAATATGCAGGTGCCCAAATTTTTAGAAGAAATGGTTCATATTTTAGGACATATTATTTGACATAAATTCATTCATAGTTAGACCATGTAAAAACTCAACTCAAAATTGGACAACGAAACACGGTTTGGGAAAATAGATATAACGCGGGCCAAAAAATTGAAATTTACACCAAATTTGGAGGGTGAACATTTAAAATTCATATATAAAACATTTAATAATAATATTTATCTATATTTATCTATATAAAGGGTCAAATGATCGATCCAACTTTAAGGTTATTTTTGAAAGGAAAATAGTCCACCACCTAGGGTTATAAACACCCCCCCTATTCTCTTTGCAATAGGTTATAATTTTAGTGCTTAATAGGATATATTTTCATGAAAATATAATTTATAAAGTCCTAGGAGGACCTTAAAAACTAAAGTTTCCACTTGATATACCTTTCCTCCACACTTTTCTTGCATGTTATTTTTCGTTCACTTTATTTGTAATCTTTTATGTGCTTGCGTTGTAATTTTGTTTAAATATTAATGAAAGTCTCTTAATAATATGTTATTCTCATACAACATTTGTAGTGTAATATTAATGTTATTTTTTAAATCATATTAGAAACCATTCCATTCTTTCACTTTCTCATTCAATCAAAAGTTCATGTTTAATTTTCTTCACCATTCATGTGTGTGTTCTACACACTACTCTTATATTGCTTCAGTCTTTTTCTTATATTTTTTTAACTAAACAACCTAAAAAAAAAATTAATAACCATATCAATTTACAATTAAATCATCTATTTGTGTGATTCATAATTTTGGGATGTTAAGTGATTAAGATATTTTTCTCGTTATATATTCTATAGGTTAACATTGTGTATGTTAAACTGAAAATGCCATATATTAATGACATGTTTTTGTTTAATTTGTGGATTACATGTATTATTGGAACCATATATAAACTACTATAAACAATAATTTATTGAAATTATAACCCTAGTCATTTTAAAGACTGGATTAAAGTCTCAAAACTTAGGAATTTCAATCAAAATCATATTGTGAAGGGGGTGTTAATTTAATGCCATATCACAAAAAGCTCAAGGATATCATTATCTTAAATCCATGATAATGAACTCACCCTAATATTTATCAATTTTTTAAATAAAAATTCATCCATAAATTAATTTAATTAAGATTTTTAAACAAACCCCCCATTCAAAAGATAAATCAAAATAAAAAAAATCAACTACAAAAAAATAGTACCATCATGGAGGATTCGAACCAAGTTCCACTATACACATTATCAAATAACCAAAATATTGAATGATATATAGGTTACAATATTTTATGCTTAAAATGGTGCTATTTCTTGGTATGGTGGAACTAGTAGTCAATAATATTTATTTTTTAAAAAAAAAAATTAAAAAAAAATCAAAAAAAAAAACACAAAGAAAAACCCATCTTCCCATGAAAATCATAAACAGAAAATAAACACAAAGAAAAAACCTCCTTCCTAATACTTTCAAAGTTTCTATAAATGCCACATAGACTCCCAAAAAATCCATTTATTTTTTTTGACATGGAAATAGAGTGAAAAATTTTCCAACATAGGAGGAACATTATTGATAATGAAATCACTCTAGACCCATTCATTATCCATCAAATTGAAGTATATATGACCAATCCTAGGGAACAAACACATAATGAAATCATCCACCTGATATGAGTTACTAACCCCTTATTATTAAATATACAAACATCAAGGTTGATTTTGAACTCAAATTGGGTTTGATTCATTTTTACCTCATTTTCATAGTTTGAATAGTAAAGATCCTCATCTTCACCACAAAGAGTTCCAAGGCACGTGCTCTACCATTAAGAATCAAGGGATTACTGAAGAACAAATCAAAACTTGATAATTAACTTTCTCCCTAGACAAACTTTATAAATCATGGATTTACTACCTCCCTCCTAGTTCCATAAACACATGGAATGATATGAGGTGAATCTTCTTATAGGAATTATCCCTACTTCTCAAACTGATTCTATCCTAAAGGAAATAATTTATATCCATCAGTTCCCTAATGAATCACTCCATGAGTATTGAGAGAGGTTCAAAAAGCTCATGGAAACCTTCCCACACCACCAAATTCCTAACCAAATCTTGATACAATACTTGTATGAGGGGTTATTAGCTATGGATAGAACTCTAATTGATGCCACAAGTGGTGGTGATCTAGTTGAAAACACTCCTATAGCTGAACAAGACCTCATAAGTAACATGGTTGTAAAAATGAAACAATTATATACTTGGGATGCTTAGGTTAGGAAAGTCTAAGAGAATCAATCCATAGAGACTAACAAGATGACCGAGTGGATGAGTGAACTTACATATGTGGTTTCCAAATCCGCAACCTCATTTACTCCACAATATCTATCCCTTGGACCTATAATAAATTGTAGAATCTATATCTCACCATCTCATATAGCCGACACATGTCCACAACTTCAATATGATCCATCTAATTCTTCTAGTCTAATAGAGATCAACACAACATTTTTTCAGAGTAAAACCATCCCTCAACAATCAAATCAGTTAATTAGAAAATCTAATCAACCCAACTCCAACCCCTTATATTCTACCTATAAACCAGGATTGAGGTATGGTAATACCATCTCCCACCACATTAGTTCCCTCCTCAAAATCCAAGACAATTTCAATATGGTCAAGGTGGTAGTAACTTCCAAAAACACTATCCTTTTATTACTCAACTTAAAATGATTAATCCTCCTCCATATCCTCCTGGATTACACTATCCTAGTGATCCTTCTCAATTTCCAATAGAATACAAACCCTTTCCTAAGAACCCAAATCAAGGAAATGCCAATGTGGGATATGCATCTTCTTATAAGAAACAATCAGAAAGTTTTATGTAATATCTTTTCCACTTCACCAATTTCAATCTAAAAAACATTGAAAACTAAATTGGTCAACTTTTATCTAACCTCAACTATAAGAAATAATATAATTCTTCCTAACTCTAAGCTTAACCATTACCCAACCCAAGGGAAATTTTAGTGTAATTTCACTTAGATCAGGAAAGAGAATCGCTATACCTTATTATGAATCCTCTAAATACCATTTAAATTCTGATATAGAAAAAGAAAAGAATAAGAAACCAAAAAATGAAACTAAAGAAACTCCCTCACCTCTATCCATCCCTCTAAAAAACCTAATTCATTTTCCTCAATCTGTCTCTAAGCCAAAGAATCCCTTTGAACCCAATCATGAAATGATTGGAATGTTTAGATGTGTTGAAGTAAACATTAACCTTTTGGATTCCATTAAAAAATTCCTAAGTATAAAAAGTTTATTAAATATTTTTCTCCCATAAGAGATAGATTTGGACCATAAAATTTTTTCAATATAGTAGTCCATACTCATGAAGTGCAAATATCCAGGGACATTTATTATTCCATTCCAAATAGGGAGTGAAAACTTTAATAATGCACTCATATACATAATATCCTAGATAAATTTCATTCCCAAATACATCTTCCCCAACCTTTATCTAGGCCCCTTTCACCCAATGGGTGTTTTTTATCCATTTATCCAATTGACACACTACTAGTCCTGAAGAAATAATCGAGTATGTCATTGTCCGGGTCAATGCTATTATCTTCCTAGTAGATTTTTATTTCCATGAAATGGAAGGTGATAAATATTCTTTCCAATATCCTCTAATTATAGGAAAACCTTTTTTCATCATATCAAGAACCAAAATTGACATCCATGTTGGCATCTTATCAATGGAATTTGGTGACCAACTAGTTAAGTTCAATATTATTTAAGCCACGTGATACCCATTAGAGAATCAATATTTATTCTCTATACACGATTCTAAAATCATCTCTAGGATTTTATTGAACCCTGATCCATCATGTTATTAATGTTTTAATGATAAAGGAGATTGTGAATTTTTCATCCTCATTAACCAAGTCATAAATAGAGAAGTTGAAATTGACCTTTTACGTGTAAACTCTATCAGTCTAAAGGATCTTGAAAAATCTTTGAAATTCCATATCACCTCTAATATATACTGATACAACATGGATGGTAATGCAAAAAATTAACAATAATTTTCATTTATTGATTAAAATCATATTTTCCAACATTCATCATTTCCCATCCATGATTATGAAAATTCTCTTGCATGTGAGTTGAACCCTAAATAAATATGCTTATCTTGTGTCAATGGGAGTGAAGGTTGTGAGATTTATTCCATAATTAATAAATTGATCACATATGAGGTTAAAATTGTCTATTATTTAGTAAATAACATTCATATAAAGGACATTGAAAAATCTATTGAGTATCATGTCCCCTTTGATCCTCATTACTTATCATTAGAATGAAATAAAAAAAATGAGTTTAAAACCAATGGGATATCATAATATTATTTCATACTTTTTAAACCACATATAAATTAACCATCAAAATCAAATAATCTTTATAAAATTCCAAGCATATAAAACCAACCCTCATTGGACTGAATTATTCCTCAAGTTTAAGAGAAAAGGGAAGATACCCCCATTCTCTTTACAACCCCATTGAATTAAAATAATAAGAACAAGGAAGGGAATAAATTATTAAATGAACAATCAGTCCTCACAAAAGAGAAGTTTTTCTGGAAACACACCGGAGTTAAGAAAATAGGGTGTCCACCATTGAAAAATAAGCAATCCATTGTAACTATCTAGCTATATAGAAAATAAATACACTGCTTCTTGGGAGGTAAGACAAGTTTTCTTTAAATTTTTTGAAATTTTAATTTCTATTTAGTTTTTAATTAAATAAATAACAAATTTTCTTTTTTAGGTAATTTAAATCTTCCAAATAATCACCATAGAGGACACATCCCTTTGGAACAACACCGACCCACCACTGGATGGAGTCAACGACCCACCAAATCCAAACCAGGGGGTACATGTCTCTCTCAATATCATTTCTTCCTATTTAATTCTAACTTTTCTTACCCCTTTCTTCATCAAAACAATTTTTTCCTCTTTCTATTTCATGTGGGTGTGTATTTTTAAAAACTAAAAAAAACTAAAAAAAAAGAAAGAGTCACAACTAATCACCATTAAATTTTGAATTTTTTTCCAACCATTATAGGGATTCAAAATAATTTTTTTCATGTCAAACAATTTATATTTTTATCATAAATTTGGATAAAGAATCTTGTGTCAAAAATATTAAATTTTGAATGATATTTTTTTTTGATTTGGAAAATGATTCTTCCCCAAACCATGTTGAACAATTTTATCTATCATTATAAGGTCACATAAGAAAATATTTTCATATTATGTGTTTTTAATCCCCAATTTTGAGTCTTGAGTTTTTGTACCTTTGAGATGAATTTACTCCTTTAGAGTATATTAATATTATAGAGGAATTTTCTAAACCCAAGAGAACTAAAATATCCAAATAGCCTCCCATTACAATTACAATGATCCTCCCCTGTAAATCCCATTTTGAGCCTATGAAAACCATTTTTTGATTTCCATATTTTAAGAACAAAAACTTATCCCACCCAAATCTATAAGGATTTTCATTTCACAGTTTATTGGAATTTAAGTGTGGTGGAATGTATTTTATTTTGGGTACCATTTCCTTGATTTTAAATGTATCATCATATTATTGAGGGAAATAATTTATTCAAGTGCGGGGGTGAGTTTTTCATTCATTTATTTTTAGGAATGTATATATGTTTATGACATATTGTACAAATGATATTGAAAAGTTTTCAAAAAACTGAAAAAAAAACAAAAAAGAAAAAGAAAAAAAGAGAATGGTTTGTGTCATGGGAGGGTCAAAAATATCTCTTAGTTAACCATTGATATTATTATAACTATTATAATTAGTGTCATGAGGAGATAAAACACAGGTTGGGGGATGAGTGTGATATTCTTTTCAAGTTCAAATTTTGAAAAAATAAAAAATAAAATAAAAAATAACCCTTGGATTATATTTTATTGTGTTATGGGAGAAGTTTTATTATTTTTTACATATTTCATTAATTTATCCCCTTCCAATTTTCTCCATATCTTTTCTTCCTTAAAAAATTCATTCCCTTGTAAATTTTTTTACTTTTCCTTTACATGTATTATTTAAAAAAGTGTGCATTTATTTTTCCATGTTGGTGTTTTACCCCTCTTTTCCTATATTTTTCCCATTATATTCTTAGTGTCCCATAACCACTAAAACCCCCCTAAAAACACCTCTTGATTCTTTTGAAATTTATAATGGGGAATGAAAGCTAAAAACTCTTTTAAACTCTAATATTTTCATTATTGGTTGTTGAATGAGTGATCCTCCATAAATAATTTTTTATCATCTCGAGAAGAGTAAGTTTCAAGTCCCTACATTTTCTATTTTTAATTTTGAGCATGAAAAATTATTTTTTGAAACATTTTTGCTATATTTTTTTAGGGGAATTCATTTTGGAGGATTCAACTAGTCTAAACCCCATGATTGGAGAAACATAATTTTAATATTTATTAGTGCATAAAAATGATTTAGTTATGTTTTTATATTTGATTTACATGAGAAGATAAATAAGAATAAGTGAGGGGGATTTGATGTTATTAATTTATTTATAAATTTAAATCTACTACTTTTTACTTATTTTTAAGGAAAAGTGCATAATTGGTGTAAAATACCCATGTTTTAATATTAAATATAAATTTTTAGCATTATTTGAATTAATACAGATTCGAGTCAGTTTAATTTTTTAATTAAAACTATCACCATAGTTTTAAAAAAATATGTGATTATTATTTTTTAAGGTTTATAATCCAGTATACTACAAATCATTCAATTTGAGGTTTGACTGATTCAGCCATCTAAAGGGTCATATGGACTATAAAATATAGCCCACCAAATCTGTGGGGAAATCTTGACCATCCATGATGATTGAATTTTGGGTTTAATAAAGAAACCTCAATTTGATTAAACTATAAAATATGTTCTATTATATCATATCCTGTATTGTAAAAAAATTTCAAGGCCCAAATCAACCAAAAATGGGCCCAATTTATGCATTCAATTCCAACCCACAATTATGTACTATATTTTAAAACATCCCACTATTATTGAATTTCCTCCCAATCCAATGGAACAATTGAGATAAATTTTATAGTAAGTAAATTTTTAGACTATAATGTTTTTAGAATAAATGGTTTGGTTTTTTAGGAATATTAATAAACTTAAATGCATTCACATTTAGACTATAGAAAAACTCAACTCAAAACTGTACAACAAAATATGGTTTGAGAAAATAGCTATAACATTTCATGAAAAATTAAAATGGATGAAAACTTTTGAGGTTTAACTTTAAACATCAATATACACAACGTTTAAGAAGAATATTTCTCTAGATTCTGCTATATAAAGGGTTAAATGGTTAATACAAATTGAAGGGAATTTTTGGAACGAAAATAGTCCACCACCTTAGGCTATAAATACACTCCCCTCTTTCCTTTACAAGAGGATCAAATTTTAGAGCTTTAGAGGATAAATTTTCATGACCATAACCTTTAAAAATTCCAAGGAGGACCTTAAAAAATAAAGTATCTAATTTATATACCTTTCCCTATCTCTTTTATTTCATGTTCTTTTCTATTTCCTTTCATTTATAATCTCATAAGTGTTTGTGTTGTAATTTGGTTTAAATATTAATGAAAGTATTTTAATTATATCTTATTATAATACACCATATGTAGTGTAATATTAATATTCTTAATTTTTTTAAATAAATTTTAAAACCATTCCATTATTTCTATTTCTCATTCAATCAAAAGTCCATATTTAATTTTCTTTAGTGGATGAGTAAATTATCCATTGGTGTGAGTCATAATTTGGGGATATCAATTGATTGAGATATTTTTCTCGTTAAATATTATTTATGTTAACATTGTGTATGTTAAAATTAAAATTTCAGGGATTAATGACTTTTTTTGTTAAATTTGTGGATTACATGGATTATTTAAACCATAAATACACTACCATAAACAATAATTTATTGATATTATAACACTAGTTATGTTAATGTTTGGATTAAATCCTCAAAATTTGGGAATTACGATCAAACTCATCTTGTGAAGTGGGTGTTAATTTAATGAAATATCATAGGATTCTCAAGGTTATAGTTATTAAATCCCAAATAATGAACTCACCCAAATATTTATAAAAGTTTTAAATCAAAATTCATCCATAAAAAAATTTAATTAAGCTTTTCAAACAAACCCCCATTCAAAAGTCAAATATATAAAAAAAAATTAACTCTAAAAATTAGTACCATCACTAAGGATTCGACCTGGGTGATGCAATATAGATTATTATAGAACCAAAACTTTGAATGGTCAGTAGGAAAAAATCATCCAAGCTTTATTTCTATTCATGGTATTTTTGTTAATATTGACAAAAAATATTTATCATAAAGAGACTATAAATAACTGTATGCTGACACTAGAAGAATCAATTCTTTAGGGGGGGATTTATCTATCACAATATACATGAATATATTTTCATGAAAATCATTACATACTATATGGGAAAATATGATTAACATATTTCAAGTTTACAAAAAGTATGAGAAGAAAAATTTCAGGTTTTTTGGAACAAGTACAATTACTTGAAGATGCACCTTGATATATTTGCTGATATATTTTTTGATTAGGTAAAAGTTATTATGAAGGGTATGTATTGTCATATAGAAACCTTTAATGATATGAATATCGAAAAGTTCATATTGATAGGTTTTCCACCTTGGTTTAATATGAAATTATCTATAATTAAAGATAGGTATCCTAAGGATATGAGATTGTATAGTCCTAACAACCCTCTTATTTCATATTATATGAGGAATTATGATAATGAAATTATAGAAAAGGAGAAATATAAGGAGGTGTCATTCATATAAATAAATAATATCACCATAGGAGACGATCATGATAGGGAGGTCGATGAAATCATGATATTCTTCTCCTCAAAATTTAAAAGGGGAAAGTAAAGTTCAAAGGGAAACTTATACTCAAATGATTTTGATGTGGAAAGGTTGGGAACCCATCAGTAAAGTTTACTAAGATGTTTCAAGATGGTAATGAGGATGGATAAGTTCTCAAGAAGAAATATTCAGATGATGTGAAAGGAAGATGGATTACTAAACAAAATTTCCTCAAGAAGAACTTATTTTCACTAGAGGATAACATCTCATAAGAGGCATAGGCGGAAGAGATTGTGGATAGAGAATAACTCAAATAAGATGTTCTCATAGCTATTATAGAGAACTCATAGATAAGAGAAAATAACAATGATAAAGTATAAGAAGTAGAGGGGCGAGTTAATCACAAAGTAGAGATGAAATATTCTCTTGAAGTGACAGATGATTGGATAGACAAAACAAAGAAATCCAATGGAGTGGTTTATGATTCCAAACTTAACATATAATAGTAGGAAGAGGACAAGTTTGAGTTGAGGGTTGAATTAAAATTCTAAAATATAAAAATCTAGAAATTTTAGAGAAATTTGTTGAGTACAAGATCAAGGTCTAAGAGCTAACCCAGATCATTAAAGGTTTGACTAATATGATTAAATATCGAGTGAACCATATCAAAGTTATTTAGGGGGATGCCATTAGTCTGTGATAAAAAATAAATGACCAGGAGTGACTCTTGAATCCAAGTATGACATTGAGAAATCAGATCATACATGTCATAGAGATAGTGAAGAAGGGGCATGGTGTAACACCATGAGATTTTAATATTAATTTACATTTAAATTAAAAATATTTTGAATAACTTGTTTCATATACAACACCAAAATTAAAAAAAATGCTGCATTTTAATGAAAGAAGAATATTAATACATTATTAGAATGAAATAATGAAATAAAAAGGTAGTATTTAATTAATATATTTTATTGTAAATATATATATATTCTTATGAAACACATTTTATTATTATATTATGTATATATAAAATTTAAATAAATATTTTAATATAAATGGATTAGTAAAATTAATTTTTTAGAATATAAATAATTACTTTAAATGTAATTTAGAAAAGATTATTTAAAATAAAAGTAATATTTTTAAAAAAAATATTTTTTTAAAAGTTTTGTGTATTTTTATTTAATCTCGAATAAATAATTATTTTAATAAAAATAATTTATTATATTTATAAGAAAATAAATTAACACCCATATAAATATTTATTATTGGGGAAGTTTTAAGAATAAATTTATGCAATGTTTAAAAAAGCATTTTATTAAAAATTTCCTTTTTATATAGTATGCATTATTATTTTAAGAAACTAAATACATCATTTTTAAATGGCGAGAAATTATATTTTAATATTAATAATATTTTAACACTAATTTTTTTTAATTGATAGGAAATAAGAATAAGAACAATTAGTATTTTAATAAGTTATCTTCTTTAACAATGATTTTTCATTATATTTTGTGTTTCCATTTAAAGTTTAATTCCTAAATTTTAGAATTTTAATTTGAATAAATTTAACTTCATTTTTATAATTTACATGATAATATTATATTTGTATGGAATTCTAGGATTTTTCTAAAAATATTGATTTTTTGTTGAATAGTACAAAATGCTGTTTTTAGAAATTCCATGAATTTTATGGCATAATTTGGATATAATTTAGATTAAAAAAATTTTGTATCCATTTTAATAAATAAATATGTATGTAATAAGTAAAATTATACATTTTAAAATTTTAATTTTAATTTATAAACCTATTTTTTATATTTAAGAACTAAAGTTATTTTTTATAAAACTGTTGTTATGCGTTATACATTTATTATTTTAGATTTAATTTTTTATTTTGATAGAAATTTAATATTATAGTATGTTTTTAATATTTGGAATAAAATCAATCATATTATTTAATAATTTAAATTTAATTTCTATCCATAAAAAATAAGTTACTTTGGTTGAAAAATGAGTTAGTCGAGTAAAAGTAAATTATACGAAAAGTTAAATTAAGCGGAAAAGGACTAAAATATCTAAAAACATATCAAATATTTGTGTGGATGGTAATTTAATTTAAAAATAATCCAACTCTATCTCTTATTTCCCATGATTTGATCTCATTTCCTTTGAACATGACATCCCTTTAATATAAAGTTATGGGTATTTACAAAAATGCCACCCCTTTCACTTATAAAAGGAGCCTTTCACCACCCCACTTCTCATAACACAAAGATATGATTGGATCAAACAAATTATGAAAAAATAAATCCAAAAATATTTATATTAATTATTATATTTTAGGGTTTCACCAAAATACCATTCTAATATGGCTCAATGGCTTTTCCCGATAAGTAAGTTAAAAATTCCTAATAACTCCTTTTCCATTTCTTTTCCTTTCATTATTATTTTACACATTCAAATATTTTTCACCCATGAAAACATAATTACATAAGTATTATAATTATACTTAAATTTTATTATATTAGTTTAATTATAATTTTCTACCTTCCACCCAACCATTTGAAAAATGAAAACATCGCTCGTGTTATGTGTTGACCACCACCTCCATGAACGATGCTTTTAATTTTTCATCACTTACTCACATGGATGATTATAAGGATGGAATTAATGAATAATTATTATATATATGATATAATTATGATTCTATAAATATAAATAATTTTCTAACTTCCTTCCCTTTCATTCATTAGAGAATGAAAATGTACCTCGTGCACATGTGCATTCTATCACCTCCATGCATGACATGTTTTATTTTCATCATTGAATTACATAGATGGTTATAAAATATATTTTATGAATATATATGATATTAAGGATTAATATATATATCAAAAATATGGTTTCTAATGGATGATTGTTTTTTACAATAATTATAAAGTAATCATTTGATATCGGTGAATTACTCAAAATAAGATCTTCATGGATCCCGTTCTCTCAAACCACGCCCATTGATTTCATTAAATGAAAATGGGGATGAATAAATCATTAAAAAAATTATTTCATTATCCTTTCTATCAAATTTTTGACAAAGTTATTATCAATTAATGGGGTTCGACCTCGCCATTATGAAACATGTGTGAAAAAATTGAAATTAATTACATTCGATGATGAAAATAAACATTAAATAGATAATGAATTTACAATGAATGATTATAATTAAATAATATAAAAGGTAAAAAATATGAATATCATTATTAAATAAGTTATTAATATTATTATGATTATTATATATGAGGTTAAAGTACATTCTTTGAAACTGGTGTAAAGGCAAGAGTTTCTTGACCCAACTTTCTTCCTTTGAGGAATATGACATATTCACCACTTATTTCTTTATTTTCTTCTGATGCATATACTGTTATATGGATTAATTTTATCATAAATTTAAAGAAATTATATGGATTTAAAAATGTATCTTCATTTATCCATTTAAAGTGGGTTTGACTCAAATGTTACCAAATCCATAAGGTTTCTTTCTAATCTCATTTTCAAACCGAGATTGTTATGAATGAATTTACACATGGGGGAACAATTGTGTAAAATTTATCTCTAAAACCACAATCATTTTATTCTACTCTGGTTATTATTATGTTTTTATATTTCTTATATTAATTTAACTTCTCTGGTTAAATAATTTACCTGATGTGATGCTCGTAAGTGAAGCTGACCCCACCTCTTATTTTCAGTCAGGAATCTTCCTCCTCTATGCCCATATTCATCGGATGATTTTATGGATTTCTTTATATATGATTCAATGATTTATTAAGTATTTTTTAACATTTTTAATATCTTTATAAATGTTTTAAATTAATAGTTTAATGTTTTAATCATTGGTTATTTTTGAAAGTATGAAAAGAATATATTTTTAAGTATTTACTTGTGAACACATTATTTTACGATCATTATTAATTAAAAAGATTAATTTTCATGTATTAAAATTAATTTACAAATAATATTAATTTTTAATGGTTTTGAAAGAAGAAATTGATTATTTATTATCATTTTTATATTGATTTATCCAAAAAAAATTAAATTATTTTTTCATTTATGTCAACATCCTTTTATGTTTCTTATGGTACACTAGTGATATGTTCTTATGCTAATATTTATCTTCTTTCTCTTGATTTATTATGAAATGTTCTATAGAATTTTTTATGAAACTTTTCTCTTTTCCATGGGTTAATTAAGTGATGTTTTAAATATGAATGTTTTTATGTTCTTGTGGCACACATATGTATGGTTTTCATTATGCGATAGGAGGGCATAGAATTATATAGTCCTCTAATGCATTGAGTGAAGTATAATAACTCTTGAGATAAATATAGAGGCATGAATATGATTCCTAACCCACTATTTAATGGGAGGAAGGAATGTGATTCCTGATAAACTATGTTATTTTAGGCCAAAACATGATTCTTTATCCACTATGTTATGATTTCTATGCTTATTTTTGTACCACATTCAGATGTTTTGCATCATACTCATGTTATAATGGCTTATCTCTTATGTCATACTCAGATCATTGATTTATGATCCATGTTTATTTTTGTATAATATCCTATTATAATGTTATTGGAATTTTATTATGTTCTCATACCCACATTCTTATCTTTTGTTCACTTATGATCTTAGATAATTATCTATATTGTTTACATTTTACAAGCATTTGAGCCACCCGTTTCCTGTGTTTATTTACAAAGGTTTTAAAGAATATTATTATGCATGATGTATCTAAAAGATATCATGTTAAAAAATATTTATTGTAGATGTTTAAGATACTGTAAAATGATATTATTATGTAACTAATCTCCAAAGACACTAAACCTTTGGGTTTTGGGGTGTGATTATTTATGAGTTTAAATGAATATTCTTGTAAAATGATGTAATATGTATGAATGAATTGTTAATGTCACATTAATTGGTATTATAAAATAGTTTAGTTATTTTAGTGATCATTTTAGTTATTTTTAGTATTATTACTAGATAACATTAATGAAAACCCTAATGTAGAAGCCTAAATATTGAAAAAAAATACAAAAATATTGGTAAAGTATAGAGTGTGTTGTTTCCTAACGATGAAATCACTATATGGATAAAAAAGAGTGGATATAGGATCTGACATAGATGCACGTATGGGTAATTACCATGAAAAGGCTAGTTGGGTATTAACTCAATCTTCACTCAGTGCACAACAAGGGGCCTAACTGAACACTTAGTTTGACACTCCTAGGGGATATTATTTGGTTAATTGACATGATATATTTGAAAAATCATGAATTATTTTAATATATTGTTATGGATATGATATTTTATTAATTGGGACAATGGGTTAACTGATTTTGAGAATGTAAGTTAAACAATATAAATATACTTAGGTGTTGAAAAGCGATTTAGTGATATGGAAATTTAATATTTTTTAGGGAAATATTAATATCTTTTTGAGGGTATATATGGTTATGGTATATATTAATGTATATATAATTATATGGATCATATATTTAAATGATTTTTGGGTTTGGAATATAGTAATAAATTTAACTATAATTTTGGTATAGTTATTTATGGGATTAAGTTGAGAAGTATTATAGAACCAAAATTAAAGAACCCAATTTAAACCTAATATACCATAGGTTTAAATAAAGGGTCCGTAGGATATTATTTTATAGGAATATAATTGATATTAAATTTAATATTTATATATATATTAATATTAAATTAAAATATTCCTTAAGACTCTAACAATTATTAATTCTTGTTGTTATATATTGTTATTAACTATTAATTTTTCTTCAATAGAGTCAAGGTCATCTTTGAGATGAAAAGGCTGAAGTCATAAAAGACCTTTATTTATCTATCAAATGATTTAATTGAAATAATCATTGAAAAATATACTACATTTTATTTGAAAACCTTTTTCCACATCCAAATTATATTCAAACAAATTTACAACATACCCTAATCCTATTCTATAACATTTTATCATGAAGGATAATGGGAAACATTTGAACATATTTTGAAAACCTAACTATCCCTTATTACTCGTTTTAGAGAATACCATATGTAATTTTACTTTGTTTTTACAATGTATTAATAAAAAAGACTTTGAAATTCTCTATTGAGTTATAAAAGTTGGTGGCCATTGAGAAGTATATGCATTTATCTTATTGGATTACTATTTTAAATATGATAAATGTCAAAAATTATTCAAATAACTCAAGTAAAATCATATCTAAAGGTATTATATAAAAAAATTTCAAGATGATGTTTCAAAACTATATAATAAAAAAGGTTTATTCACTAATTTCCATTTTTATTAATATCTATTTTAGCCATGATATAACAATTGTATATGGATAAAGGAGGTAGAGGAGTTTGGAATGGTTTTGATTATTCTATCAATGCATGGTCTCAACTTGGTGTATCTTGGGGAATAAGATGTTGAAAATAGTTTTAGAATTCTTGGTGATCTATATTTCAGAGGTATGTATAAAATACTCCCTTATCTAAGACAAAGAGGATAAATTTCAAGGACATAATTTAATTGGGGGGGATGAAACACACAAATATTTTAGTATTAATTTCCATTTTTTTATTTTGAATAAATTTTTACACATGATACACCAAAATAAATCTAACAATGATACAATTAATGCCAGAAAAACATTAATACATTATGAGAATATAATAATGAAAAATATTAATACCTAATTAAGATATTTTATTATAAAAAAAAATATATTTTTATGCATCATATATTATTATTATACGATGTATTTATAAAATTATAATAAATATTTTAATATTAATGGATTTTTAAATATAAAATTTTATAATATAATTAATTAATTTTAATTTTATTTGGGAAATATTATTTAATATGAAAACAATATTTTCCAAAGAACTATTTTTTAATTGTTATGTATGTTTAATAACTATTTACTATAGAATGATTTTAATTAAATTAATTGATAATATTTATAATAAAATAAATTAATATCCATCCAATATTTATTATCATGAAAGTAATAATAATAAATTCATTTTATACATAAAAATGTCTTTTACAAAAAATTGTCTTTTTTGTGTACTATACTTTTTTATTTTAAGAAAATAAATATATTATAGTTAAATGATGATAAATTATATTGTCAATATAATTAATATATTGACATTAATTTAATATGTAATTGATATTAATTAAGAATAAGAACATTTAATGTTTCAAAGAGTCATTTTTTTTATAAAAACAAGTTTTCATTATTTTTCGTGTTTCCATTTAAAGGTTAAAATACCAAATTATAGAATTTGATTTTATAAAATGTAATTAAATTTTTTAATCAGCGTGAAAATATTATATTATGTATAAAATTTATAATTTTTATGGAAATATTTATTTTTAGATGAATAGTATGAAATATCATTTTTAAAAATTCCAGAACTTTTATGAAATCATTAGAATATAAGCATAATGTAAAAAATTTATTAGACTATTTTACTAATAAAATATGAATTTAATAAGTAAAATTATATATTTAAAAATATTATGTTTACTTTATGAATCTTTGTTTAACATTTTTTAACATAAGTTATATTTTTTTTTTCTAAAATGGGTTTTATGCATTATAAATTCATTATTTTAGAATTAATTTTTATCACTATTAGAAATTTAATATTATAAAATGGTTTTAATATTTTTAATAAGAATATAAGAATTATTTAATAAGGTTAAATTAAATTTTAGTCATAAAATTAAATTACCAATGTTAAAAAATGAGTTACCATGGTAAAAATAAACTATGGTCAAAGGTTAATTAAGGGGAAAGGACAAAATATCTAAAAAATTATCCCATATTTGTATTGATGAGATGTGGATCAAAAAATAATACTCCCCTCCCCATTATTTTTCCATATTTATTCCAATTTATTTTGAAAGTGACATGCCTTTAATATAAAGTTATGAGTGTTTACAAAAATTCCACCCCTTTCAATTATAAAAGGATCCTTTCACTACCCCACATATCCTCAAACAAAAATACCATTAGCTGAACAAAATTATACCTAAATGACTCCATAACTCTATATCTCAATTATTAGCGGTTATGGACTCACCAAAATATCATTCTAATATGGCTCAAGGGTTTTTCCTAAGAAGTAAGGTAAAAACACCCAATCAATCCTTTTCCCTTTATTTTCCTTTATTTATTATTTTACCCCTATAAATATATTATATACGTGATAAAATAATGATATTATTATTATAATTATAATTAAATGTCATTATATTTATATAATAATAATTTTATACCTTCCTGTAAACCATTCGAAAAATGAAAATGTTGCTTGTGTTATGTGCGTACTATCACCTCCATGAACAATGTATTTTGTTTTTTATCATAGACTCACATGGATAGTTATAATTATTTATTTAATGAATAAATATTATATATATATGTAATAATTAGTATTTATTAAATACAAATAATTATCTATCTTCTTTTCCTTCCATTCATTAGAAAATGAAAACGTGACTTGTGCGTACGTTCGAACTACCGCTTTCATAGATGATGTGTTTCATTTTCACCATCACCTTACATGTATGGTTATAAAATATTTTTTATGAGTATATGTTCTAATAATGAGTAATATATATCATGAATATATTTATGAATGGATGAAAAAAATTAATGATCATTATAAAGTAATCCATTATTATCATAAATTTACCCAATATGATGCTCATAAGTGAAACCAACCCCACCTTTTATTTTTAGGTAGGAAGATTAATCCTCTCTATCTATATTCATTGGATGATTATATGTATTTACTTATATATGATTCAATAATTTATTAAGGTCATTTTATACTATTTTGACTCTCTTTACAATTGTTTGAAATGAATCATTTAATGTTTTCCACATGGGTTTCTTTTTTAAAGTGTAAAAAGAATATATTTTTAATGTTTTTATGTGAAAAAATTATTTATTAACATTATTATTCATAAATATACCTTTTAATATTTTAAAATGGTTTTTAAAATAATATTAATTATTATTTTTTTGAAAATAAAATTAGGATTGCTTTTTATTTGTCAAGGTGATTTATCTAATAAATTTTAAAAGGTATTTTTTCATATATGTCAACATACTTTTATGTTTATTCTATTAAACTAAGTATATGTTATTATAATACTATACACTTTAATTATTTATATGGATTATAAAATTTTCCATGGATGTTTTTTTAAAACCCATCTTTTTTCCATTGGTTAATTTTGTGATGTTTGCAATATGAATGTTTTCATGATCTCATGGCCCATAGATATATAGTTTTTATCATGTGATGGGTGATCCCATAATACCATACCTCTCTAATGAGTTGAGTAATGTATGATATTTCATTAGATAAGTATGGAAGTTAATGAAGTGATTCTCGATCCACCATGTGATGGGAGGAAGAGTGATTCATAATCCACTATGTTATAGGGGGAAGGAACATGATTCCCGATCCACAATGTACTTTTTTTTATGATTATGTTGGGCCACATTCATATCTTTTTCATCCTACTCATGTTATGATGGATTATGCAATATGTTATGCTTAGATACTTTATTTACGATCCATGTTTATTTGGGTATAATCTCCTATTGTAATTTTATTTGAATTTGATTATGTTCTCATACCCATATTCTTATCTTATGCTCACTTATGATTATTTATAGTTATCTCTACTATTTTCCCTAACTGATCATATGAGATTAACCAATCCTATTTTTTTACCCATGTTATGAAAAAAATTATTATATATGATGTTTCTAAAGGATAGAATGTAAAATTAATTTTACAAGGGTTGTTTAAGAGGTATAATAATTTTATTATGTAGCTAATCTCCAAGGACACTAAACCTTGGGGTTTTTTGGTGTAATAAATTGTGAGTTTAAATGAGTATTCATGTAAAATGATATAATTTGAATAAATTAAATGTTTGGGATGCCTCATATATAATTCCAAGATGATAGTTAGAAAAATATATATTGAAGAAAAAGAAACATCAGAATGACAAAGCGGGTTTAGGTCTTAACCACAAGCAGAAGGCATTGATGAATAATTCCATAATTTTATCTCCCACTCCAAATTTGAAGATTGATTTGAGTGTTAACTAGAATAAAAACACTCAATGAACCAAAAATACCACTAATGTAGTAGAAATTACATATAAGAGTTCACCGTGAATCAGGTATTACTATTATGGAAATTCAGGGCAGTCTTAGAATGTGTATTTCATATATAAGAAGTAATGGAGTGTAAATATGAAACAAATACAACCAAAGAGACTTTAAAATTATAGATATTATTTTATTGGATGATATTTTTGGTGTAGAGGATATGAATATATAGACATGTATTTTTCATAGATGATGTAAAGGAACATTCCTTTGAAGACCTAAAGTGGTTGTACATAATAGTTCGAAGAATCATCAAGTAGGATAAAAATGAAAAATAATTTTTTTCTATGCCAGATAAAGTTGTTATATTATATTATGATAAAGATCAAACCTTTAAATCATTATAGTTGTTGCAATAAAAAAAATAATTCAAAAAAGAAAAATATAGAAGAAGGTATTGGTTACAGAGGTTTCCTTAAAACACAAGAGCCTCAACGCAGTTGATGAAGACTCGACAAGTACATCCAAGAGACCTGAGATCAAATCTGGGCAGAGAGATATTTCCGTGTTACTATAGTAGTACTGTATTAGGTACTTTTCAGTACTATAGAAGTTATAACTATTCATATGTTTGGGCTCTCAGGCCATCAGTTTGGTCCTTGAATCCTTAAAAGCCTTAAGACCACCCAAGGCCTTCGTTTCAGTAAGTAATTTGGGCCACCTCAAGGCCTTCGGGCCATATCAAGGCCTTTGGGCCATCTCAAGGCCTTCGAGCCACATCAAGGACTTCAAGACACATCAAGTCCTTCGAGCCACCTTAAAGCCTTTGGGCCACATAAAATTGTGCTTAAATAGACCGGGAAAACTCTACAAGGAGCAGTCTCCAGATGATGATTCAGAGTAGGAACATTCATGAGAGCAGAGAAATCAGATTTGGAAGAATGAGAGGGTATGGAATTTTCCATTGGGAATAACCTATGCATGCTTGGGAATCCTAGCTGAACAACCATGTGAAGGTGGAGAGTTGATATTATAATTTAGATGATGGGGAGGGGAATTTACAAGTAGTTATAGTCTGGATGAATTTTTCTAAGACCTACGGGTCATGTATTGTAACAAAGCCTATGAGACATGTAAGGGTTCCCCTTCAAACCTTAAAAAGTGGATTATAAAAAATGAATAAAAATATAAGGTATTCAGGCCATTCAGGCTATAGAGGTTTCCTTGAAAGCATCAGATCATTCCGGTTTATAGATCCTTAATAGTAGATATACATCCCATATAATAAGAACTAAGGATATTATCACATAAATTAAGTACAATAAGGAAAGTGTTGTTATATTTGTGAGTTATGGATTCTTAAATATTGTTGGATTAAGAAAATATATGCTTTTTTTAAATTCATGAGACATGTAAATGTCTTATTTTTTGAGCACCTAAGTTACAACTTACTAAGTGTTAGTATACTATTCGACTTAGGGAATGTAATAAACATTACCCATAATTCCTTTATCATCAAGGGAAAGGATGGTGTAATTTTAATACCATAGAAATGAACAAAGGGGAATCTATAACTTTTTAAAAAATAATTGGATATGTGATTTATATGTAAGGAAGAAGAAAATGGATTGTGTCATAAATATATTAGCCACTTCAGCCAAAAATCCTTGGATGATCTAGTAAATAAATATTAAGCTCCCGATATCCCTAAAATTTCACATGATCATACAAAAATTTGAGATATTTTTTAAAAAGGATTTTTTTGAATTATATAAAAGTAAAAAGATTAAAAGTAGTCAAGTGTGATTGAATTGGTTCATGATGATGTCTGTGGACTGATATCATCAAGATCCATTGATGGGAAGAGATATTATGTACTTTTCATTGATTATTATAGTATGGTGGCATGTTTTATGGTAATCAATCACAAGTACAAGGAGTTCTATTGAATTTATCAATATCAAAGGAAGGATGAGAAGATTACTAGGTATATAATTATAATATTGCAAAATGATAATGGAATAAATTTTATTAACATCTAAGTGGAGGATTATCTCATGAAAAAATTTATAAGGTACCAAGTCTTAGTAGTGAGAACTCCTTAGAAAAATGCTGTAGTTGAGATGAGAAAACATATCATAAAAATATTCCCATAATGATTCTTATTAATAAATTCATACTAAATATGTTTTTGAATTAAATAGTGAGAACATAAGTTGGTATTTTTAATATAGATTTGTTGTTTCCAAGATAAAATAATAATCCATCTGATATTAATTATAGAAAGAAACCAAAATTGTAATAATTTTGAATCTTATGAAGTAATTGAATCATTATCTATAATAAGAAACACATGAAGTTTGAGTATTATAGATATGAAGGTATTTTACATGTATAATAAACCTTGGTAAATGAGTATAAGTTCTCTAATATATGGATAGGGAAGATTTTCAAAACCCATGATGTCAATGTAGTAAAGAATGAATAGAATCCTCAATAGAATAGGCAAAAAATTCAGTAATATAGTGAAGTTTATTTGAGAATCTCATGGGGAATATAATGAGATATTGATAATTCTAAAGAAGAAACTAATAATGAAAAAAATAAAGTCAAACCATCAATTGCACAAAAGTTAATGGGTAGGGATGAAATTGACGAGATAAATATCATCAGTGACTAAACACCACTAGTGAAGATGATAAGAACGAATTCTATATAATAATAATTTATTCTATCATAGTTATAGAAAAGTGTTTTAAATAGGCTACAAAAGATGATAATTGGGTTCAAGATATTCATAATGAGCTTGAATAGATTGAAATTAATTAGGCATGGGATATTTTATTGAGGTTGAAAAATAAGAACATTATTAGGACCAATTGGGTTTTCTGTAACAAACTAAATGATAATAACTTTATGATCTAAAAAATGGAACGGTTTTTGTTCAAGTTATACTTATATATTGAAGGTATTAGTGCATTTGAAAAAATTTATCTCTTCTAAAGGATAGATACAATTTAACTATTTTTATCCATAGTGGTGAAAAAGGAATTAAAGGTTTTCCAGATAGATGTAAAATCAAAATTTATAAATGGATTACTTGAATAAAAGGTGTAAATTAAGTAGATATATGTTTTTGTTAACAAAAAATATGATAATAAGTTTTTCCTATTGAGTAAATCACTTTATGGGATATAAAAGGCACTAAGAACATGGTATTCAAGACAAGATCAATACTTAAAAATATGGATTTCTAGCGTAGTAAAGTTGATCATAATATCTACATCAAATAAGAGAGTGATAAAAGTATAATGGTTTTGGTATATACAAACAACATAATATTTCATGGATCAAATGAATAATGATGCGAGTAGTTTGCATAATTCATGAGTTACAAGTTTGAAATGTCATTTATTAGAGAACTAAATTTTTTTCATGGTCTATAAATGATATAAGGAAGTTATAATACATTAATATCTCAATATAAATATTCCAAGGGGGTTCTAAGATTTTTTTTAATTGAGTATTCCATTATTACGACAACGCTGATTTCTATCTAGATAAAATTTTCATTAGATGATGATAACAAATTGGTCAATGTTACAAAATACAGACAGATCCTTTGGATCCTATTGTAATTAATAGTGATATGAATTGAGATTTTGTTTACCACCTGTAATGACACAATATATTAGAGTATAACCAAATAAATCCAATTGATAAAAATAAATAGAATACAATAGTTTATAAAATTCATAATTGATTTTAGTTTTATTTGTAATGAAACATCAAAATAGGTGTTGTTGGTATATACAGATTCTGATTGGATTTGTTCAATAGTTGAAACATCAAGAAGTTCACTCTATAATGTAATATTTTTAATTTCATGTATTATTAAGAAATTTTATTTCATTTCACTAAGAACTACATAAGATAAATATATTTCAACCACTATTTCTTGCACACAACTATTGTAGATAAAGAATCAATTTGAAGACATAGGAGTTAACATGAAATATATGATTGGAATAAATTTTACTAATAAAATTACTATCTATATTTTTAAGAAATCCTATCCATCACTCAAGGACGAATTACATTAGAATTATTTACCACTTTATAAAGGACAAAGTTAATCTTGAGTCGGTGAAATTTGATTATATTCCCATTGAACTTCAATTGAACGAAATCATGAAAAAATTCATACCTAATAAAAAGTTTTTATGGAAGTGGTTGGATCTTAGAGTCCAGTGAACCCCATAGTTAGATAGTGTGGATATGTAACCCCATAAATGATACTTAGATATTCATATACATTGGATAATAGTTTTTATTTTCCTTTCATATTCTACAAAGGAGTGGCCTTTGGGTTTGTTAATGAAGGGGTGAAATATTATATATAAAAGGGGGAGGCATTTCTTAAAATCTATGTGGGGATGAGTAAAGTTGATAAAGGGGAAGAAATATTAAAAGTTAAATTCGAGGTAGTATAGTTAAAAATGATGATGTAAAAGTTGTTCTTATATGGACTAAATATCACAAAGATAAATCATGACACAATCTAGATGTAGATGAGGATTAGGTGGAGACCAAGTGATAAATAAAGCAACTCATTAATGATATTTACATGTTACTCTAATTTTTCACACCAATATTGTCTCACATGGGATTGGATTATGTGTTGAGTGATACTTTTATTTCTATCTATAGTTTCATAGGGTGTGAAATGTTTAAATAAGAAAGTTTACAAGTTTGTTTAATAAAATGGTTAATAAGGTTGAAGTGTTGCCAAAAAATTCAAGGGGGAGATTGTTGAAAAACATATTTCAAGGTCTTATTTCATAGTTTTTTAGGTTTTTTGTATGTTGACAAAGAGGGCTTACAAAGTTCTAGAGTGTTTATGTTTGGATCAAATTCGTAAATGTCTGATATGGGGGGGATCAGTGTTGGTATTCTCTTTTCCAATTTTAAGATTTATCCCTTCACAACTATTCACTTATTCAGCGAGTAGATCTCTCTATACTTATCAATACTTTAGGATGTATATAGATATATAATAAGAAAGTGTTATTACCTAGTTCCTAAGAACCTTTTACCTTTCATTTCCCTAGGTTTGTGGGTTTCAAAGGGGTGTTTAAGAGCTTAGTGATAGATACTGGCGGTTTCAAACTTAGTTTGGTGGTATACACTAGCGGAAGATTATGGGGGTAGATATTGGTGGTAGATTTTAATGGTAGATTCTGATGTTAGATTCTGATGATAGATTCTGGAAGTAGATTCTAGCAGTAAAAAACTTATCTTGGTAGTATATTTTGGTGGTTGATTCTAAAAGTAGATTCTAATGTTTGATTCTAATAGTATATTCTGATGGTAGATTCTGAGGGTAGATTCTGATGGTAGATTCTATAAGTTGCAAGTTATAATTTTTAAAAAATTTATAGTTTTTAATTTTTATTTTTTTTGATGAAAAATGGTTTGAAAAATCAATTAACTGAATTTAGACCCATTTTAAAAGAGTATATTTAAATAGTTGGTTTCTTAAAATCTTGGAGCTTTTAAATGACTCTTCAGTTTGGATTTATTGATACCTGCATTAATTGTCAATTAAAATCATATTTTTGATAAAAAACATATCATTTTATATCTATTAATTCTAAAAGTAAGATATTTATTTTTTTCATTCTAGCTTTCTTTATCTCAATATAGGATGTCTCAGGGCACTTCCCTTAGAGTCGTGGAACCCTGTTGCTATTTTTGGTTTTTGGTCTTCCTATAAGCAGTTACTTCATATGTGTTAAACACCTATTTTGGTGCAATAAATCATGGGAATATTATTTCTTCTAGGTAGGGGATCCTTCATTTCTCATTAGTCATATCATGTGGGAGGGTTTCATGGTTTTTTTATCTTTTTGAAAGATAGTATACACTTAATTATTTAACATAATGAATCGATTGATTGAAATTTAAGGGGTAGGGGTTTTAAACATATATTTTAATAACCATGATATTATCACAGATACTATTATTGTAAGGGCTTGATGCCTTGCATAAAATCTTAGAAACCGGAGGTTTTGTATTCACTATAGTTGTGGTGTTAGAGAACCACTATTTTCATGATTGTTTAATATCACTCTAAATATAATTAGATAATAACTTATATTCAGTTAATGAAATGGTTTCCCTTGGAAAATTATTCTTGTGTAAGGATACCCTTAAGAGTGAAGTGTAATTGATAAAAATCCCCTCAGACAATCTAAAAAATGATATGTGACATGTTATGGAAAGTGTTGTGATGTGTGAATGTGTGTCATGTTATGTGGCCATACTATGGGGTGGTTAGGATGGAAAGTGGTGGTGATGTGGAATTTGTGATGAGGAGGTTGATGTGGCTATGATGGTAGCTCTGTGGGCTTGTTGGCATGAAGATGATGGGTTGTCTGTTGTTGTGATGTGTTATGTTATGCTAGTTTCCCAAGAAGTAATGGAATTAAATATATGATAACATTGAAATCAAAATAGTATGGGATGGTTTCAAATATGGGTTTAAATAAATAATTATCACTTTAATTGAAGTGGGATATATAATTTTGATGTTCTTAAGGATTGTAGAACAACTTATAGGGGGGTTGAATCAGTTTTTTTCTTTTTAAAAATTTCAATCTTTAAGAAACTTAACCCTTGATTTTTTTTGAGTTATTTCCTTATCACCTTTTTAAAAAACTCACATGCTTGGAAATATATTAATGTAAACAAATCACACACAATTTCTATGTTTTATCCTCAGTTTGAGAACCTATATCCTTTCTATGGACACTCTCGAGGGTCCATGGAAATTTACTATTACCAAGAAGTGAATAAAATTTTTGTGTAAACTTCTATTATACACATTTTATCTCCCAATATGAATTATTATACTGACTCCCATCAGTTAAAAATTTTTATTATAAAATCTGAGCCACAACACAAGTATATAACTTTGTGAAATATGCTCCACCAAAGTTCTATTTTGAAACTTTGTCTGATGTTCCCACATATAATGGGCCTATGTCCAATGGCCTTTTTTCTATGTAGCTTTTATGAAATTAAGAATTTTACAAAACCAAATTTCTGTTTGATATAGAAAACTTAATACCTTATGAAAGATTCTACATGGAAACCCTATCAATTAACTTTATTCAATAATCTCTATTTGGTTCACAAAACCAAACCCTATCTGATAATTTTTCATGAAAGCTGTATCCAAAAATATTATTGAAAATAATAACTGAATTTGGTTGGAAAATCAACTCTGAAATAATCTCTGCAGTACTTTATCTTTTTTCACACAAGAAAAATATTAAGTATGATATACCTTTTCATTTATATTTTTAGGGTTTCCCCTATGCCGCCTTCATCTTCACCATCACTGATCAGATTTCTCCTCGGCTCCTCTGCTCAGTGTGTTCACGACGTGCATCCCCTTCCTATTGCGGCTTCGTGTGGGTTTGTGACTCTTGAAGATCCCATCGTTTGCTTATGTTTAGGGTTTTCTCGGTAGAGTAGTGTTGGTCCGGAGTTCGGTCTTCAGTTACTGTGGCCCAGGGGTTGTCGTTGTGCTTCGGGTCGGATGTGGGTGTGCTGGAGGGGATGGTCTCTGTGTGCGGGTTTGAAGGTGGTGGTGGGATCTGAAGCTCTGGTTTCGGCAAGGTCCTCTTCTAGCGCAATTTGGGAGGTCCTCAATTGGTGCTCGTTCGTGATTCTTTCTCCTCATTTGCAGCTTTTGGTTTTGATTTTTCTATGGGTTAACTTCACTGGGTGGATCTTTTTATGCCGATTGAGATTGGTTTAGATTGCTGGTCAAGAAGATGGTTTCTTCTTACTACTGATTTCTTTTGTTGAGTTTGGTGAAGTGATTCGTTATGGGGTGTGTGGGTTCTTTTGGTGTGATGCACTCGGTGTTTTCATGGTTCTTTTTCGGGGTGGTATTGATAATGGATGGTCCAAGGATGGTTTCGCAGCTTTGCGACGTTGGTATGGCCCTGACCTTGGTCCTCACTGGTCTCCCCCTCTTCTACTTCAGTATGCTTTCTCGATTCGGCCTCTGATGTGTCTTCCGAGTTTCGGTTCAGATCTGCGGCTGCTGTTTCAGTGGGAGGCTTATGGGTTCATTGCGGAAAGGCTACGTTCTGGCGTTCAGGTTACTATCTTCATTGGTGAGGTTTTTTATGAAGGTGAATAGGTGTACTGGATGCATGATAATGGTGGGCATTGTTATTGGAAACTATGGGTTCTCGTGGCTCGAGGTCTCCTCGGTTCCTCTGGCTGTTTTGAATTTTGAATTTTCATTTTGAACTTTAGAATTCAGATCCCACGTTTGGTGTAAGTGGTGTTGTGGTTACCACTCACCCATAAAGCGGGTATTTGGAAAATCAAAAAAAAGAGAATTTTCAGTAAAGGTAAGAAACCATTTTTTCATTCCCAATCAATGGAATTCAAAAATCCAAATTTCACACTCATTTGAATCTAATTGGGATGCTTCTCAACTCTCCTCAACTCTTATGAAGTCTTATATAATCTTATTAAATCTCTTCAAATTATACAATGTTCCAAATTTAATTTAATTAATTATTTTTAGATATTAGGAAACATAAAACTCCATCATTATTTTACAGATATAAAAAACAATTGAAAGAGAATATAATAACATCATCAGATTTATAGGCTTTATAATGTTAAGTAAATATTTCTTGATCCTCTACCTAGTAAATGAATATCCAATGAACATCTTTGAGAAACTCCTCTGACTATTGAATGGATTATTTGAAATTATTCTTAGTTAAAACATTATAAACTATTTAGAGAAGTTTTTTGTTACTTTCTTATAAAGTGTTAATTTTATTGATTTTCTTAAAAAAATTTCATCTGATGAATTTTCTTTTAAAAAGTTCATCCAATGGAATTTATTAATTTTTTTATCTAATATACTAACTTAAAAAATTTATTGTAATGGAATTTCTTCACTAGAGAATCAAAACATTACAAATTTGAACTTTATATTCCTCTATCAGATTATCTTGAACCATTTGAAAAAGAACTAAATCTAAATTAGTTAGTTCCACTTATTTTATTGAATATGGTTGACTACATTGTTGAAATATTTAGAGAATTCTGTTTTTTTGCAATGTTCCTCCCAGTATCAAATTCATATTTCTTATTTTTGAGTTTTTTTGATGCAAAAATCAATATTTGGTAAATATTTTATGTTTTTATCATGGATATATGTATTCTTATCTGAGACTGATCACCTGTTTTTGGTCATCTGTTTCCAATTAAAAATTTGATCTTTTCAAAAAAAAATCTTTGTTTCATTCTATTTATCTTTTTACATGACCAGATTCCACGATGCAATACTTTATAAGAAAAACAAGTGTCTGAATAGTCTGTTTTCTAATCTGTGACTGATGCCTTTTTTAAAACTTCTCTTTCTAACAAACTCAAAAACTTCTTGTTGTCTGATTAGGTCTATCAAGAAATCATGTCCAATCATTAGTGTACAATGCTTCTCTTCTAGTCCATCCAATTTTCATATTATAAAAAACAACACCTCCATCATTATTTTCTCATGAATTGTAAAAACTTTGAATTTACAATAGAATATTTTTATGATAAAAAACTTTAAAAGCTTTGAAAATCAAAATTGAAAATTCCAGTTTTTTATAAACTTCATCATTTGGTGTTTCTATGTCTGATAAGCAGTGTCCGAAAAACTTCGACTTCCATTTTTTATCAAAATATTGTATCATGATATTTTTTATGACTTAATAAATTTTGATATCAGAATAAAATAATTCTAATTAAGGTTTTAAATTTAATAAATTTATAAATTTATTAATTTTCCTTCTCCAACAACTTTTCTAAATCGTTTATACATCCAGAATTCCAGAAACTTCACAACAAACATCATTTAGTAACTTTCACTTGATTTACAAAATCCTCTTTTACAGAAAGTTTGTTGTAAAAAAATGTTAAAACTTCAAAAATTATCTTCAAGCCCCACTTTGGATTTGTTGACAACATTCATTAATAAATTTTAACACTCATCATTTTTCATCACTCAGACTTCTTCACAACTCATTTTTGTAACAACTCAATTTTTTTAACTTTTACCAAAAAACACTCTTTCTAAAAATAGAGTTTCCTAACACCACAATACTATATAAAATAATATTTTTAAAGGAATTACATTCTTCTATGATAAGAAAATTTGTGTAAATGTTAAGATAAAATCTCCCTCACTTTAATCTTCTCTATTTTTTAAAAATTCAAATTTTCACTCTCCCACCTTTTTTATCTCCCCCATTTTATGATAACCACAACTTCATATTTAATAAAGAAATAATTGTAAATAATTCTTACAAAGTTGTTACTTTCTCACCCCTATTGTAAAAATAATCCAAATCATGGTGGGGGAGTTCCTTATAAATTTTAAGAAGTCAGAGGTGGAGACTGAACATGAAGGTGTAGCCTCAATTATAAAAATATCTCTTTTGAAATTACTTTTGTGAAAACATTATAAATCTAATATTTTGTTGAAATATATTAAAGAAAAACATATCCACTAAAAAAATTTCTCCTTCATGAAGTGAAATTTAATATCAATGTTCTTTGATCTTGAGTGTTGGGTGAGTTTTTTAAAATATCAATTGCACTCTCATTATCACAAAGTATCTTTAATGGTGTAGAAAATTTAAATTTAAAATATTCTAGATGAAATTCCATCCACAAAATTTGAGTACAGGACTGAGTAGTAACAATATATTCTAATTTGGTTGTGCTCAACATTACTGAACTCTAATTTTTATTATTCTATCTAATACATTTATTCTAAGAAAAATTCTCCTTCTGAAGTTGATTTTATATTATTTCAATCTCCATACCATTCATCATCAATATTACCATGAAAATTTATATCACTTTCTCTTTTATACCAAAGTCCATGTGATGTTGTTCCTTCGATATAACTCAGAATTATCTTTATTTTGAACATATGAGATTCTTTTGGATTACTGTAATATCTATCACACAAAGTTACAATATAAAAAATATATAGTCTTTAAGCTATAAGATAAAGAAAACTTCATATTATACTTAAAAATATTTATGATCAACACTTTTATCTGGATTCATCATTGCTCAAATTTTTTCTCACTGAAATCAGATTAGAAACTTATTTTGAATCTATCATGCCATTTTTTTAGAATTACCTGACATACTTTTCTTGGGATAGGAAAATGATTTTTTTAACTTATAGACCCAAGAAGAAAGTTAATTCTTATAGAATTAACATCTAAAAATTCTTTTTTATTTATTTTGGAAATTCTCTATAAGAATTTTATCAATATCATGAAAAGATTATTTAATCTATATAATTAATTGAAATTAGAATACATTAGTCCACTTATATCAGAAACAATTTTTTTTTCAAATTTCTATTTAAAAAAATTCATTTTTCATAAAACTTTCAAGTTTGGAGTACAAGGACTGTGGATCATTTTTTAACCCATATAGATATTTGTTTATCTTACCATCGCTACTTCCATATTTATAAATTAGAAACCCACAAGGTTTCTAAATGTAAACTTCTTCTTCAATATCTTTATTTAAGAAAGATGAATTTATATCCATATGGTAAACTTTATAACAATGATGTCTAGTCACAACTAAAAACATTCAAATAGTTTCAAATCTTACAATGGGGGGAAATTTTCTTCAAAATACACACCTTCCACCTTTGAATATCCATTAAAAACAAGTTAAACCTTATTTATTAAAATTTATCCATAATTATTTATTTTGTTTCGATAAACCCACTTTGTACTAATAACATTATTACCTGTTGGATGTTGAACAAGTTCCAAAGGTTCATTTTTCACAATTTGATCAAGTTACTAATTTATATAATCAACCCATTATTTATGTTAAAATGATTATGAAATTGATTCTAGATTAATCTATGAGATGTGTGATGTTTGATTTTCTAATATTAGTCATATTTTTGTCTGAGCTGGAGTTTCCTGTTTCCCAAGAATATTTTAAGTGTCTATGTGTTTATGTAAAGAATAAAATTTCATTTTTTCTCTCCCAGTGTCACTTTATCTATCACACAACTCTTCTGATTATTCAGTCACTTTTTGTGTCTCACTATCATCTTTAGAAATATTTGATTTATCATCCACAAAATTTTTGACAAATTTTTTTAATGAATTTAGATTTTTAATAAGTTCCTCATCATATAAATCCACTAAATTTTTTAAATGTATTTTTGAACGTTTAAAACTTCTTCTATTGGGTGAATATCCCATGAAAATTTCTTATTCATCTTTCTCATCAAATTTACCATGACATAGATTTTTAATTTTTAGTAAACCGAGACTTCTAAAAACCTTGAAATATTTCAATGAAGTTTTTTATTAAACCAAATTTCATAGGAAGTTTATTGGATTCTATCCTTAAAAAACATCTATTTTTCACATGTATAATAGTGCTTATAGATTCTCTCTAGTAATACTTTGAAAGTTTATACATCTCTAATATGCTTCCTCTTATTTTCACTAAAGTTCATTTTTTACTTTCTTCCACTCCATTTGGTCAAGGGGTGTATGGAGCACAATATTGATATTTGATTCCATGATTTTTTAGATAATATTTAAAATTATTTCATGCAAATTATTTACCATTATTAGTTCTCAAATTCTTTATATAAGCCCCCATTTCTCTCTTAACATCACTTCTAAAAGATCTAAACATTTCTACAGAATCTAACTAGTGTTTGATAAACATGATATTGTTCATCTGAGTAAAATCATCAATAAAAGTGATAAAGTATAAAAATCCCTTTTTATTGATGTTTTATTATCCCACAAAGATCTGAATAAATAATATCAAGAGGTATGGTAGATTTAACCTCAACTTTCTTATAGATTTTACTAACCATAGTCTTTTTCTGACTTATTATACATATATAATATTTATTTATTTTCAACATTAGGAGATTTTATATAGCATCAATTTTATAATTTTTTTTCATAATTTTGTTATAATAACCCAGTTTTTGCTATAAAAGACTTTGGAATATTCTTGATGTTATTCCAGAGCGGCGGCTTCAGACGACGTGTGATTCCGAGCCCCGGTGTGGCCGAAATTAAATTTTCAGTTTGTTCACACTAGGTACGCCAAATAAATGGGATAACTCCTAAATGGTAATTTAGATCCTAAATCTGAGAGTATGGATGGGTCCGAAATGGGGTGTTTACCCCAGGAATGACATAGAACATGTCGGCGCGGGACGTTGGGACCCCTCGCCCATTACCAGAACGTTAAATGGATAAATAAAATAATTAATTTATTCGTTTAATGGTTAAAATAAAGTATCTGTTAAATAGTTTCTCAGATGAGAAAACTGAGGGCACCGTTGAGTCAGGAGCATGCCGTTTACCCTAGGAGGGGTGTAATTTTTGTGGGCGTAGGCCTCCTGTGAAAAATGCCACCAGGGACATTTTCTTAATTTAGTGACCTCAGGCGTTAAGTTTTATAAATTTTGAACGGAGGCTCAGATTAAAATTCATAGACTGCCATTGTGCTCGGGAGGTGGTGTTTACCCTATGGGAGGTTTAATCTTGTCCCCACTAAGAGTTTCGGGTACGGGTCTACTGGTGGGGGATTAAGATTAATTAATTAAAAGTTTAGTAATTTCTTTAGTTAAACCAAACCCACTTCACCTATTCCCCTTTGAGAATCCTCTGGCGGAAGGTCTCTCAACCAAGGAGACCTCCCTTCAACCTCAATCCCCTCTCCTCTCCAAGACGTTTGCAGATCTGGCTCCGGCGGGTCGCTCGTGAAGCGACAGGCTACGCCCAACAGGTAGGCATCATTTTGTTTCATATTATGTTTATGCACCCTCTTTGAACTTGATTCATGGTGTCGAATTGACATTATTTTGTTGAGTGAATCCCATAATTGCGTAGTATATGTTCTGAGATTTCCTATGCATCTTTTGGATCTAAAATTCGAGTCCCAGGGAGTCCGGGGTGGTTCGTTGAAGTTTTCCTGTGGTTTTTGAGCTTTTTTGGCTGGATTTGGGGGTTTTGGCGGCGGTCCGACAAGCGGTAGGCGGATAAGGCGGTGATGAATCCTTCAGGCGGTTTGGTGGAGAGGTGGTCAACACTGGTGTGGGGCCTCTTAGGTGGGAGAGATGGAGGCGTCGGCGCGAGCAGGCGTCGACGAGGTGGACCGGGCAGTGGGGTCGTCGCCAGGGCGCGACGACGCGGAGAACCCAAGGTCCTCATGATCCCGGTCGGTAGATAGGACCTGCACCATGCGGGTCCACTTAGAGACTTGACCGGAAGAGCCAGTCCAGGCGGTTCAGGGCGGTCTGCGTGGTGAACTGCGGACCGCCGTTCCAGGGTGTGGGTGGCCCAGCCGAACCGGCCCGACCCACCTATTTTTTCATCCTAAAAATTTTAAAACGCTCCCAAAATGCGGACCAGGTGTTGGATTTGCGTTTCGTCAGCGACGACACATTCTTTGAAATGAGGAAATTTTTTTGAGAGGGTCTCAAGGATTTTTAATTATCTAGATGAGGGGCTCGGTGGTGCGACATGTATGTTAAAGTGGTTTAGCGCTTTTTCCGAGGTTCTTGTTTTGGATGGCGCATACACATCCGATGTCCGATTTGAGCACCGTTAGGGGAATTGGGACCCTGGCGCTGAGGCAGAGCTTTCCAGGGTGGTTTTAGGAATTGAAGCCGGAGTTAAGGCATGAGCCCCATGACCAGTCTTTTAAGCTGCGAGCAGCGTTTAGCAACTTTTTCATCGGATGTCCATTTGGGGCGTGCGAGCAGTCGATTCTGTTTATTTTTCTGAGGGTATTGTAATGACATAATCTGACCTTTTTAATTTTGCATGATTGTGTGGGCCCCACAAGGTCCGTTTTGAGAGTTGGCAGTGATTTTCATCTTTATCACCGGGTGTCTATTTTGGACAAGTGATTATTTAATCTCGTGTACTTTTTCTGAGGGGATCAATATGGTGCGATGCGCCCGACTGTTTTCAGGACCGAGGCTCGGGACCACGAGACGCTGTTCGGGCGTAAAGCGGTGTTGGTGACTTTTCCGTCAGATATCCGTTTGAGGAAATTAAGTAGTCTATCTCACGTGTTTTTCCATGAGGATTAAAACGATATGATCCATCTGAAGGTGCAGAGTCTCACTCGAGATCTCCTTAAATGTGGAAGCATGAAAGGTGTACCGGTGGTGGTTCTTCCTACGGTGTTTGTAGGGAACCATTGGCGTGTGATCGAGTTCACTTCTGTGAGAGTGAAGTTAGTGTTTAAAGAGGTATGGTTGGCCATGCTAGGGCCATGGAAGAAATAGGTTGGAGAAATTACATTTTTTCTCTTCGCGCTGACTTTGGGTGCCATGCGTTCGATAGCCTTTGGGTTAGAGATGTGATATACTCTGGGAGTATACAAGAATGCTGGGAGGTACATTTTGCAATTGTACCTGGGAACGTTTGTGTTCGTGGTTTGGAGATAAGATAGGGCCACACATTGTGTGGGACCCTTGTGCATTTTGTGTTCTAATTTACGTACCTTTGACCTCTCATGACGTAGAGGGTCCTCCTATTCACGATGGTTTAGACTAGTAGGGTTGAGTGGTTTCCCCTGGTTCTGTTCGTGACGGTTTGATCGACAGAGTTGTTTGGGTTCCCCTTTATCTTTTAGTCGTGTGGCCTTTCAGTATCACATCCCTTCATGTTCCCTAGTAGAATTTTGAGGATTTGGTGTGACTAATACATAACGCAGACACCGATCCTCTACCCAGGAGTTTGTTTTCAGTAGGTATGGCTAGAGAAGTTCCGGGTTTACCCTCTAGTGGGGCTGGGCAGTGGGTTTCTCATCGATATCTTAGGGTTCACCCTCCAGCACAGATTGGGCAGTGGGTCACCTGATAACCTCTTAGGGTTTACCCTCCAGCACAGACTGGGCAGTGGGTCACCTGTCGAACTCTTAGGGTTTACCCTCGAGAACCGACTAGGCAGTGGGTCACTCATCGAACTCTTAGGGTTTACCCTCCAGCACAGACTGGGAAGTGGGTCACTCGTCGACCTCTTATGGTTTACCCTCCAGCAAAGACTAGGCAGTGGGTCGCCCGTAGAACTCTTAGGGTTTACCCTCTAGCACAGACTGGGCAGTGGGTCACCCGTCGACCTCTTAGGTTTTACCCTCCAGCACAGACTGGGCAGTGGGTCACTCGTCGACCTCTTAGGGTTTACGCTCCAGTAGATATTGGGCAGTGGGTCACCCGTCGACCTCTTAGTGTTTACCCTCCAGCGGGGCTGGGCAGTGGGTTACCCGACAACTTCTTTTAGAATCAGTCCTTTATACTAGGCTAGTCTATGGCTTTTCTCCGCGACTACCGGAGCGGGACCCTTGGTTGTACGGGTCAGTTATGTGACAATTTTGACTTTGAGAAGACCTCTCGACTATGTGACAGTGAAGAGGTGTGGTTTGAATTTCCCTAAAACTATCAAGTATGAGGGGCGCTTTCCCCACCAAGACGTGTCCTTGAGACATGACCTAAAACCGTGCGGGCGAGTCAGTGCCGCCCAAAGCGGATAGTGTCAAGGTGCGGTGATTTGAGACCCTTGACTTGCTGTTCAGGGTAGATGTGAGGGATGCTGGGCATCGATGGTGATTACTTTTGGGACTGTTGGCTACTCATTTTCTTGGGCTGAGCTAAGGGATGGATATCCCCTTGTGATCTTGTTTGGGTTTCTTGATTGAGCATATGGATATGTATATACCTTTTTCCAGTACCCACTTCTTGGGTTTTGGTTACTATCCTTCCAGGAGAGGCGAAGATGCGCGGGGTATGCCACGTGCTTTCTGTGTCTAGATTCTTGTGGTTGGATGAGTCTACTCTCTTGCTATAGGTAGCGAAGTCTCGATGAGAAGTTAATCTTTTCACCATTTCTATCTCCTTGTGTTTAGACGAGTCTACTTCCTTCCTCTTGTTGGGTTGAGCTGTACTCTTTACTGCACTCTTTATTGTACTCCTTTACTATTCCCTGTTCGATCTACCACTCACCCTTCGGTACCTCCTTTGTTGCTACCTCGAGCCATCGGGGTATCCTACTGAGTATTTTTAAACTCACCCCTGCTTGGGCTTCGACCACACTTGGTGTGACCTTGCAGATGAAAAACATGTTTCTCATGACTACAGAGGATCTTAGGAGTTCCAGAGCTTGGACCACATGCAGTGGTTGTAGTCAGGTTCCAGGCGTGGGACTTTCCCAACTATTTTACTTTTGTTTACCTGTTGCCGGGTTGTGGAACTTTCTTGTTGGGCACGTGTTTTTCCCTTTTCTTTTCAGTTTACCTTCAACACTCTCTTTGTACTGTTTAGAGGTCGATGCACCTTGTTGGTTTGTTTATAGCAGTTGGTACTTTACTTTTCCTTTTACTCTGCATTTCTTCATTGAGTGGGCTGCGTGTGTGTGTACAGGTACTTAGGAAAAGGCCTCCCTGAGTTGTTAGCCTTCGGCACTTATCGCCAACCCCTGGCCTATGGAGGCAGGATTGGGGTAGTTGCGGCTCGAGCCTGGGTAGGGTCGGGTCTTGACATTTGTTCCAAATATTACTGAGTCTACAATGCCACAAATTTTTCTCATCTTTAGCACTCAAGTAATGTGCGTTATCAAGTTATTTGTTCTGAATAACATTTCTACCAGTTCATTCTCCTATTGTAATAAGATTTCCTTCTTCTAAAATTATGATGATGCAAGAATATTTTGAGAATATAACTTATTTTTCATCATCACAAAGTTAAATCACACAAATAAGGTTATTCTTGATCCCATCAACATATAATACTTCTTTATATTTTAGTTTTTGAGGTTTTATCCTAGAAGTTCCTAATCCTCTTATTTTTAAGAAACTATCATTTCTTAAAGTAACTTCTCCTCCATCATGATTATAAATGTATTTAAAGATTTTTATAACCCCCATGACGTGTTAAGAAAAAAAAATCAAGAATATATGGTTTGTTCTTTTCTACTAGATTTGGTTGTTATCTCAACAAAAAAATCTCTTTAAACAGATTTTATCTTTCCTACCTCCTTCTATTTTCTAGCATACTAACTTTGTCCAAGATTTGTAGCCATAAATTCTTCAGTAATGTGGAAAACTTAGTCACATATTTTACTCACTTATTCTAGATAATCAATTTTTGTATTGGATGTTTTCTAACATCTTCATATTTTACTTTTAAAACTGACTGTGGATTAGGAAAGTTACTCATTCTCCTTTAACAAATGATACTATTTTATTAATGTCTCTTTCTAGAAAGATACATGTTATGCCAAAAATTGTAAGATCTGTTCCCATAAATTCCACATCACGAGAAAAAACTATCAAATCATGGTTTTATATAGAATAAAGAATTTTATCTAGAGAAATTTTCTCGAGGTTAAAAACTTATTTCTATTCTTGATTTATCTAGTCATGGGACATCTTTATTATTGAGGTAATTTTCTATTTTTTTAATTTGATATCTTTATCACATTCTTTTTAAACCAAATATTTTTCAAAATTTCTCTCAAAACGTAAAATATTAGTAAAATCAGATGAAATTTTATATTTAGTGGGTAAAGATTTCACCTAATTCTTGGAGAGATCGTTTTGTGAAACTTTAGATGATTCAACTTTTACTTCTAAAGCCTTGATAAAATTATCATTCATCTTTATTAAGGTGGTTTCAAAATCAATAAGTTCTTACTAAGTTTTGTTTACTTCATATTACTTAGATGATAATTTTTTACTGAGATCTTCAACCATATTTATTTGTTCAATAATTCTTAGTTTGTAGTTTAAGGTATCCTTGATGTACTATTATTATTTCATAAATTCATATTTTCTACCTTAAACATCTCTTTAAACTTATTTTTTCATTAATATGATTTCTTTCTTGAGAGTTCAATTTTTTCAAGACATTCTACAAGTTCTGATCTAAGATGATATTCTCTATATCATTCTTCACCTCCTCATCACTCTTCATTATTTAAAAAATCTTCAAATTTCTCAACATTCGAAAAGATAATTCTTATTCTTTCTAAACTTTCATCTTCTAATGAATCAATATCATCTTATTCAGATTCAAATTTCTTTCTCAAAATAATTTCCCTATTTCTAGTGACCGTTTTCATTCCACAATTGTAATTATTTTATTATTTATAAGTTATGTTTGGATTCTTTTATCAAGTTCTTTTCTTAAGAATGATCTTCAAATTCACCAACTTTCTTCTTGGGGAAATTCAAAGAAAAATGCCCAATCCTACCACACTTAAAAAATTTGAGAGGAAGTTTTCCTCCATACTTTCCTATTCCTCTTAGATAATTATTGGTGATAAGTGATATGATTTATTTAACTCAACTCAGAATGTTAATTATATTCAGAATCATAAAGATCAACATATTTAGCATCTTGAATTTTCATCTTTCTCATAACTTAAAAATCTATTTAAACTTTGATTTTATTTTTGAATTCTGAATATTTTATCTTTTCATAGGAAATAATAAAAGTTTTGAAATTCATGTAGAGATAAATCTTCTTTATCTTATAAAGAAAAAAATTTAGAATCAAACATGTACAAGAAGTTTCTCATGAGTTTATTAATAATTGTAGAATCTTCCAAGACATATATGAAACCCATGACATTTTAAAAAACTTCATTCACTATGGTGAATTATTCATAAATAGTTTCTTCATCTCTCATTATGATATCTTTCATCTTACTTTGATATATTTGTAACTTTTACTCATTCACTTTATTATTTCCCTCAAAGATAATTTAAAGAATTTCAAAAATTACTTTTTCTTTTTTGAGGCCTATTACATCCGTATAATTTTTTTTGAAGAGGAGATAAGAATAGAATTTCTAGATTTTCCATTAACTTCAATGTTTCTCTTGTCAAAAAAAGTCATGGAATATTTTTTATAAATAGGTGGAAACCCAATTATAGAAGTATTAACAACTTCTAATCTAGGTGACAGAAGGATGGGAATCATTACATTTTTCCAACCAAGATAATTTTTTCTGTAGAAGGTAAGAATAATTTTCGATTGAAAGAATCAATATTTCCTATGATATGTATTATTAGGGGAACCTACGTAGATACCACTTGATGTTCTTAAGAATCATATAAAATTTAAAAGGGGGGGGGGAGGGTAAATCAGTTGTTTTCATTTTTAAAATTTCCATATTTATGGAGAATAACCACTAAAACTTATTAGAGTTATATCCTTATCAAATATTTTACCAGCTCACATGCATAAATTTTTTGGAAATTAAACAAATAACACATGATTTACAAGGTTTAGCCTCAGTATGAGAACCTAAATACATTCCGTGACCACTCCCATGGGTCCATATAAATTTACTATTACCAATAAGTAAACAAAAATTTCATATAAACTCTAGAGAAACACCTTCTATATCCGAATATGAATTATTATATTTAATCCCATTATTTTGTAAATTTTACTTATAAAATATGGGCCACATCATAAGTTTGTAACTTTGTGAAATCTACTCCAACAAATCTCTATTCAAAAACTCTGTACAATGTGCCTACTTCCAATGGGTCTGATTCCGATTTCCTCCATCCAATGTTTTTTAGAAATTGAACCTTTTTAAAAACCCAAATTCTATCTGATTTAGAAAACTCCCAACCTCATGAAAACTTGTTCACATAAACCTTATCTATTACCTCTATCTAATTATTTATGTTTGATTATCAAAACTGATCTCTTTTGGATTCTTTTGTATGAAATATCAATCCATAAAACTTTTTCAATACTAAAACTGAATTTGGTTAGAAAATAAAATCTGACACAATCTATGAAGCACTTCAACTATTTTCACATGTGACCAGTATTAAATATGATGTACCTTTTGAATCCTATTTATAGGTGCTTCAGAAATAGAAAATAAATAAAACCAATTTTTATGTCCCGCTCACTAAAATTCATAAATCTGAATTTCAAACTCATTTAAATCTCATTGGGATGATTCTCAACTCTTATCAACACTTATAGATTCTTCTCAAATATTCTTAAATCCCCTCAAATTATTCAGTGTTCCAAACATCTTGAATTTCCTTAACATTAGATGTTAATAAACATTAAACTCCACCATTCTTTGATAGATTTAAAAACCAAGTGAAAGAACATATCATAACATCATTAAATTTATGATATTTATGAAGTTATTTAAATATTTCATGATCCGATGCCAGATAAATGATTATCCAATGACCATATTTGAGAAACTCCTCTGACCAGTGAATGGATTGTTTGATATTATTTATTTAATATTCTTCTTATCTCAAACCTTGTAAAATATCTAGAGAAGTTCATTTAAGGAATTTATTATGAAAATTTCATCCAATTTAATTAATTAATTTTTTTGTCCAATGTATTTTATTACACAAATTTCATCCAACAAACTTTCTAAAAAAATTTAATCTGATGTTCTTTCTTACAAAAAGTCCATCAAATGGAATTTCTTCACTTGAGCTTCAAAACTTCACAAATTTGAACTTCATATTCCACTTTCATATGATCTTGAACCATTTTAAAAAGAACTAAATCTACCTTAGTAATTTCCTCTTAAATTGTAAAATATAGTTGACTACATTATCAAAAATTCTAGAGACTTCAGTTTCCTATAACATTCTGCCCGTTAACAACATCATTTTTATTCATTTTGAGTTTTTTGGACAAAAAACTTTTTATTTGGTAAAACCCACATGTTTCTATCTTGGATATGTGTCTAATTATTTGATACTTCTCTCCTATATCTAGTCATATATTTTTGATTACAAATTTTAGCTTTTTAAAAATATTCTTTGTTAGATGATATTCATCTTCATACAATCTGAGAAACTATGATTTTAAACAATTTAACAAAAACAAATGTCTATATAGTCAGTCTGATGATATGTGACCAGTGACTTTGTTCAAAAATTACCTTCATAAGAAACTAAAAAGATTCTTTCTATCTGATGATGTATCTCATGAAATCATATCTGATCATTAGAATCCAATTATTCTCTTTTAGCCCATAAAATAGTCATCATCTGGAAAACAATATCTCCTTCTTTATCTTCTAATTACTTGTAAAAAATTCAAATTTTTAACTGAAGCTTCATCTGATGTTTCATCCAATCAATAAATTTATAAACCTTAAAAATTTATAAAATTAAATGTTATAGTTTTATAGAAAATTCTCCATATGGTGTTTCTATTTTCAATAATCTATGTCTAGAAAAATTCATCTTCCCTTTTATTATCAAAATAATTAATCATGAGTTTTTTCATGACTTAATAAACTTTTAGATTAGTATAGAAATATATGAATTAAGGTTATAAGGTTATAAAATTTCTAACTTTATAATATTTCATTATACAGAAACTGTGTTAAACACTTTATACATTCGGACTTCAAAAAACTTCACAACAAACTTTAGAAAATTTCACCTGATTTAAAAAACATTATTTACAAAGTGTTAATTATAAATAAGAAGATATTTATTAAAAAATCAAAAGGATATTAAATCTCTTCCTTTGTATTTTTTAACAACATTCATTAATATCTTTTAACAATAATTATTTTTCATCACTCATACTTTTTTAGAACTTATTTTTTTAACAAATCAAAATTTTCAACTTTTACCAAAACATTGCCTTTATCTAATGAGAGTTTCCTAATATCAAACTACTAGATAAATTAATTTTTTTGAATTAATTCCATCCCTCAGTTAATTTTTTTCCATGTTAATATAAACTCCCCCTCACTTTGATCTTCTCTAGTTTTTAAGGACTCAAATTATCACTCTCCTTCCTTCTGTCCTCTTCCCCATTTTATGATAACTATAACTTCATATTCAATAAAGAAATAATTTCGAATACTTATTACAATTTTTTTACAATCTATACCTCATTTTCAACATAATGTAAATCAAAATGTGTGTGTTCTTGATGAATTTTAAGAAGTTATAGGTGAAGGATGGATATAAAATTTCATCATCAATTAAAAAAATATCTCTTTTGGCATTGATTTTGTAAAAACATCAGTAATATGATTTTTTATATAAATATATTCCAAAAAAAATCTCAACCAAAAAATTTATCTTTTATGTAGTGAAACTTAATATCAATGTACTTTGATCATGAGTGTTGGACAAGATTTTTTTAAAGATCAATTCCACTATGATTATAAAAAATTATCTTCAATTTTGTACAAACTTTTACTTTAAAACCTTGGAGATAAACATTCATCCATAATATCTGAGTACAAGACTGGGTATTAAAAACATATTTTGACTCTATAGTGGTCAAATTTACCAAAATCTGATTTTTTACTATTTTAACCAACACAACATTCTCCTAAGAAAATTATTCCTCCCAAATTTTATTTTTTATCATTCCAATGTATAACCTATTCAACATTAGTGTAACCATGAATGTTTATATCACTACTTGTTTTATAAAAAATTCTATGTGATGTTCTTCCTTTGATATATCTCAGAATTATATTTTCTACTAACCTATGATATTATTTTGGATCACTCTAATATCTAGAACATAAAGTTACAACATAAATAATATTAGGTCTTTAATATATATGATAAAAAACCTCCCATAATCCTTAAAAAATCATTCCTATTAACACTATTTTCAGATTTATCTTTACTCAAATTTATTCTCACTAAAATTAGATTAGAAACTTCTTTTAAATATATCATTCCAATTTTTTGTAGGTATTCCCTGGAATAAATTTCTTAAGATAGGAAAATGTATTTTTCTTTTTTTTGAACTTTTAGAATCATATTGAAAGTTAATTTCTCTATCATTGAAATCTCAAAATTCTTCTTCATTTCTTCAAGAAAATCTATACATGAATTTTTTATATCACCAAAAAATATATCATCTATATAATGAATTAAAATTTTGGTACATGAATATTCTTCTTTCACATATAAGTTTTTGTCAAGTTTCCATTTATAAAAATTTATCTTTTTCAGACAAATACCATGTTTGGAGTACTAGGAATGTGGAACTTATTTTAACCAATACAGGTCTTTTTTCAGCTTACAAACCTTTCTTCCATCTTTATCAGGTAAAAACCCAAAAGGTTTCTCAATGTAAACTTCTTATTCAATATGTCTATTTAAGAAAAATGACTTTAAATTTATCTAATAAACTTTATAACAATGATGTGAAACCACAAATAAGAACATTTTAATAGTTTATAATCTTGTAATGGGAGAAAATGTTTTCTCAAAATAAGCACCTTCCATATGTGAATTTCCATTTCAAACAAGTCAATACTTTTTTATTTAAATTTATTCATGCCCATTTAATTTTATTTTATAAAAAAACTTTTTCCAAATAACATCATTTCTTGTTAGACATGGAAAAAGTTCCAAAGTTTCATTTTTTTTCAATTTGATAAAGTTCCTCATTCATAGAATTAACCAATTATTTATGTTGTACATCTTCTGAAACTGATTCTGAATCAATCTATAAGATGAGTGATATATGATTATATAATTTCAATATTTTACTTATCTAAAAAGAGGCTTCCAGGATACTAATAATTTTTTTAGTTTCAACCAATTTCTATAAATTATGAAATTTCATAGTTTATCTCTATTTATAAATTTTTCTATCACATGAATTTTTTGATTCTTTAGCCACTTGTTTTGGCTCATTATAATATTTGGAAGAAATTTATTTATCTTCTACAATATTTTAAACAACATTTTTTAAAGAAGTTATATTTTCAATAATTTTAACATCATAGGAATCCAAATTTTTTTGTAAATGTTTGTTACAACATTTAAAACTTCTTTTTTTGGGTGAATATCCCATGAAAATTCCTTCTTCATCTTTCTCATCAAATTTCACATGATTTGATTTTTTATTTTTAGTAAACAAGGACTTCCAGAAACCTTAAAATATTTCAATGATGTTTTTTATATCACATTTAATAGGAATAATTTTTTTATTCTTTCCTTAATAAATATTTATCTTTCACATGTATATCAGTACTTATTTCTTATATTTAATAAAAATTTGAAAGTTTTTACTCTTCCAACATGATTCTTCACATTTACTCTAACGTGCTATTTTCCCTTTTTCTACTCATTTTTGTTGAGGGGTTCATGGAGCACTATATCGATGTTTGGTTCCATGATTTTTTAGATAAGACTCAAAATAATTTCACATGAATTATGTACGATTATAAATTATAAAACTATTTATATAAACCCTAATTTATCTCTCATAATCCCTTTTGAAATAGCTGAACATTTCAATAGCCTCTGACTTGTGTTTTATAAACATGATGTTGGTCATCTAAGGCAAATAATTGATAAAAGTGATAAAGTAAAATTTTTATTTTATTAATTAATATCTCATTGGACCGCAAAGATATTAATGAATAATATAAATATTACTATTAGATTGAATATCAACTTGCATATGGATGTTACCAACCATCTTCCCTTCCCAATATTTTATACAAACGTTATATTAATTGCTTTTTAACATTGGAAAATTTCATACAAAATCAGCTTTAGGATGTTTTCTTCAAACTCTTATTTTCAATATTCATGAGTCTGAGATGCCACAAATTATTCTTATCTTTAACACTCAAGTAACATGAGTTATCAAGTTCTCCAATTTGAAAGAGATTTCCAATGGTTCTTTCTCTTCTTGTAACAAGTTTTCCATCTTCCACACTTTTTAAGATTTAATAATATTTATTTAATATCACTTATTTTCCATCATCATAATGTTGAATCACACTGAGAAGGTAGATATTAATCCCATAAACATAAAAAACTTCTTTAGATTTTAGTTTATGAGGTTCTATCACAGTAGTTCTTATTCTATTGATTTCTAAGGAACTATCATTTCAAAAAGTAACTACTCCTCCATCACAATTTTCAATATATTTCAATTTTTTTATATCTCCTATAATTTTTGAATAACGAATAGTATCAAGAATATATGGTTTTTTATTTTTTACTTAGTTTTTTATCAATAAAAAAATATCTTTTAGCAATATTTATCTTTCTGGCCACCTTCCCTTTAATAGCGTAATAACTTTGTCTCAGAAGAGTAGTCATAAATTATTCATTAACATGGCCAAATTGGTCACATATTCCAAAAAACATCCTCTATATAGTTAAATTTGTTTTGTTTTTTAAGTTTTCCAATATCATTAGATTTAAATTTTGTAACTTCCTATGGATTAGGAAAGTTACTCATTCTTCTTCCACGAATACTCCCACTTTTTTCATGACTCTATCTAGGAAAAGACATGTTATACCAATAGGTTTAATATCTATTCTAATAAATTCCATAATATCAGTAATAACCTTTAAATCTTGGTTTTCTATAGAATTAATATTTTTCCCTAGATAATTTTTTCAGAGGTTTATAACTTATTTATACTATTTATTTCTCTGGGAAGGGTCTATATTTCTTATAGAGGGAATATTAAAATTATGTTTATTATATAGATTTATCTCATTATTTTTAAACCCAATATTTTATAATATTTTTATCAATATATAAAATTTTAGTAGAATCATATGAACTTTTATGTTTAGTGGGTGAAGATTTCACATAATTCTTGGAGATAAATTTTTCTAAATCTTTATATGATTAAGATTTTACTTCTGAATCCTTACTGAAATTTTCATTCATCTTTATTAAGGTGGATTCAAACTCAAGAAGTTTTGATTGAGTTTTTTTTACTTTATCTTTATTAGATACCAATTTTTTATTGAGGTATTCAAATATATTTTCTTATTCAACAATTATCAGTTTGTAGTTTAGGATCTTCTATATTTACTCTTCTTCTTACTTAAGTTTATATTTTATTAATTCACCAATTTTATACATTATTTATTAAATATTGTGATATATTTCTTTATTGTTATGTTTTTCTTAATACATGACATAATTTTTGATCTGTGCTTATATTCTATATAGTATTCTTCAGCTCTTTCTCCATCTTCATTATTTTAAAAATCTTAATTTTTATTTACATTAGAAAACAAGGTTTTGATTCTTTCCAAACATTCATATTATGATGAATCAATCTCATCTATGTTATATTCAACTTTTTTATTGAACATACTTCTTCTATTTCTAGTGAAAATTTTATTTCCACTAGTGTATTTATTTTATTTCTTAGAAGTTCTGTTTGGATTATTCCATCAAGCCTTTTTTCAGAATGATCTTAAAATTCAACAACTTTATTCTTAGGGAAGTTTATAGTAATGTTCCCAATTCTACCACACAAAAAACATTTTATAAGATGTTTTCCACCATACTTTCCTTGTCATCTTGGATGATTCTTGGAGATAAGTAACATGTTTCTTTCATTCAACTCACTATATTATTTATCATTAGAATCAGAAAGATGAAAATATTCATCATCTTGAATTTTCATCTTTCTCATAGTTTTAAAATCTATTTCATCTTTGATATTCTTTTTTTAATGAGTAATATTTTTTCATTTATTAAGAAATAAGAAAGTTATGAAATTCATCAAGAGATAAATATTCTTTATATTTTAAAGAATAAATGTTAGAATCAAACATGTCCAAAAAGTTTCTCATGTGTTTATTAACAATTGTAGAATATTATAAGTCATATTTGAAACATATGATATTAAAAAAGGCTTCATTTACTTTGGTGAAGTATTTATCAATATTTTTTTCATCTATCATTTTTATATCTTTAAACATTCTTCTCCAGATTTATAACTATTCATCCTTCTCTTTAGTCTTTACCTAAAAGACACTTTTGAGCATGTATTAAATTTCTTTTTATATTTTGAGACCCATCACCTTTATATAATCATTTTCAGATAGAGAAATTAGAATATAATTTATTTATTTTCCATAAAATTCAATGTTCATCTTGTTAATAAAAGTCATGGATTAATTTTTATCAATGGGTGGAAACCAAATTGTAGTAGTATCAACAACTTCCAGGAAAAGCACTAAATGATAGGGAATAATTATATTTTTCCAACCATGATAATTTTTCCATCAAAGGTAGGAATACCTATAATGTTAACAAAATTCATATTTTCCAGGATAAGGATTTAACAGGGTAACCTCATTTGACTCCACTAGAATTTCCCAAGGATAACAGAAAAATTGAGAAGGGTGAGGGGTGGGGTGGGGTGGGGTGGGTTGAATCAATTATTGTATTTTTAAAAATATATAGACTTAAGAAACTTAACCCTTTAAACTTGTTATAGTTATTTCCATATAAATTTTTAACAAACTAACATGCATATAAATATTGGAATGTATTGTTTGACCTTAGTGTGAGAACCTACATCCTTGCTATGGGTACTATCGTGCATCCATGTAAATTTAAAATTACTAATAAGTGAATAAAAGTTTTGTTTCAACTCTTATTAAAAACCTTATATCTCATAATATGAATTATTATATATAATCTTGTAAATTTAAAATTTGTCATATAGAATTTAAACCAAAACACAAGTATGTAGCTTTGTGAAATCTGCTCCACCAAATTTCATCCAATTTTTTTCTTCTAATTTTCCTTTTTATGATGGGTATATATCCAATGTCTTATTTATGATGAAAATTTTCGGAAAATATACCTTTTAAAAAGCTAAGTTTTATTTGATTTAAAAAATTTAGCACCTTATGAAAACTTCTGCATAGAAACCCTGTCTGTTGCCTTAGTCAGATGCTCTTTCTCTGGTTCTCAAAACTGAACTTTGTTAAATAATTTTGTATTAAATTTAAATCTGGAAAAATTCTTCAACATAAAAACCGAATTTTCTTTGAAACTCAACTCTAACACAATATCCGTAGCACTTTAACTTTTCTCACACATGAACAATATTATGTATGATGTACCTTTTCATTTCTATTTATAGGTATTCTAGAAATAAAAAATGCAAGAAATAAATTTTTCTTCCTCACTCACTAAAATTCATAAATCTAAGTATCACACTTATTTTAATATCATTGGGATGACTGTAAACTTTTCTCAAAACTTCTGTAGTCTTATTAAATATTCTTGAATCTTCGGAAATTCTCCAATGTTCCCACCTTCTTGAATTTCCATAACTTTATATGTTAAGAAAAATTAAACTACTTCAACCTTGAATAGATATAAAAAATGAAAGAATATATTAAAACATCATTATAATTATGGGATTTACAATGTTATGTAAATATTTATTGATCCTTTATTAGGTAAATTATTATCCGATGACCAACTTTTAGAAACTCCTCAGACTGGTGAATAGATTGTTTGATATTCTTTCTTTGATATTATTCTCAGCTCAATATTTTTAAAATCTTTTGAGAAGTTCATACAAGGATTTATTAAAAACAGTTCTTCCAATTTACCTTCTTACAAAAAGTTTATTCGATAGATTTTCTTATAAAATGTTCATCCAAAGGAATTTCTTATAAAAAGTACTTCCAATGGATTTTTTTTACAAAAATTTAAACCAATGTAATTTATTAATTAGATCTTCAAAACATCATATATTGGAACTACATATTTCTATGTTAAAATCTCTTGACCCATTGGAGAATGAAATAAATACACCTTAGTCAGTTTCTCTTGTTTTATTGATGATGGATGACTATATTATTGAAACTTCTAGAGTGTTTAGTTTTTGGAAACGTTCTTCTCAGTAGAAACTTCATTTTTATTATTTTTGAGTTTTTTTGACATAAAAATCAGAATTTGATATAACACACAAGTATCTATCTTGGATCTATGTCTGCTTATATAATACTTATCTCCCCTTTCCATTCATCTATGTTTGATTAAAAAATTTATATTTAAAAAAAATTATTTTTCTGATGATCTTCATCTTCATTCATGATTAGAATCTTTGATGCCAGACATTTTAATAAGAACAAGAACCTATAAATTATATCTGATGATCTACAACTGGTTCCTTTCTTTAATACTTTCCTTAATAAGAAAACCAAAAAGTTACTCTTGTATGATTAGGTCTGTCCACAAATCTTGTCTAATCATTAGTGTGTGATTCTTATCTTAAAGTCAATTTGATAGTCATCATCTTGAAAACAACATATCTTTCTTTATATTATCAATAATTATAAAAACTTTAAATTTCTAATAGAATTTTCATTCAATGGTTATTTTTATCAGAAAATTTACAAAACTTTGTACATTAGTAAATTCAAACTTCTATTTTTCTAGAAACTTCTCTATCTAGTGCTTCTCTATCTGATACGCTATGTTTGGAAAAAATAAAATTCTCTTTTTTTATCAAAATATTATATCATGATATTTTTCATAACTTCATAAACTTTGACATCACCATAAAATCCTATAACATAATTTTATAAATTTAATAACATTCTAACCTTTCCTTCTCCAACAACCTTTATAAAAAATTTCTGTGTTCTGAATTCAAACTACTTCATAACAAAATTCCTTTATAAACTTTCAATAAATTTAAAAAAACATTCTTTACAAAAATATATTTGTTAAAAAAAAAACTTTGTTAAAACATCATAAAGGATCTTCAAGTTTAAATGGTTAATATTTACATAGGAGTTAATGGACTGAAAATTTTAAAATATATGTACTATTAAAATTGTATTGGATGGTAAATGGGAAATTTGGGAAATGGATCATTTATAAATGAAAAGTGGAATATTGACTCTTCCTTATTATGTGGTGTTCTGATTTTAGAGATGAAAACGAAAGTGATGGAGGCTTTGAGGTATTGGGGATGATGTTGTTATTTAGGATGGATCTTGTGCGGTGTACCCATAGGTTGGGCTTGTGTGTTATGATATTATATATACATTGTACTTCTATGTGATTTTATATATGAACCCACCCATTTTGAGAACCCAGTGATGAAAACCAGAAATATTGGGGGTGTTTTTCCAACACCTTGGTGGTGAGGATGGATGATTAGTCACCTGATCTTTCCTAATACCTCTTATAGGAAATGATTATTTGCATAAGAAGTAATGTCCAGAAGTTAGAAGTGTACTGTCAAGGTGTGATGTGATGACTCAAGTGTTTTTGAGTGAGTTGATGAGATGTATTCTGGCGGGGTTCGTTCATGATGGGGGAGTGAATAATATTGATTCCTTTCATATTCATGATACCCTACTATTCCGGTTATGGTTGTGATGTGAGGAACCATGTGTCTACAGGAGGGATGTAATGTACTGTGACATGATGTTATAGAAAAGTTGTGGTAGTGGTAGTCCATATGTTGTTGGCCTATGAGAGAGACCAATTAGTGGTAAAGTGGTGCAATGTGACTTTATCTATATGCTTATTATTATGTTATTATATTTGGAAGTTTTATTTAGTGATCATACCAAGCTGGGAATATAGATTTGTTAGTTGACCCATTTCAATGTTGTTTGGTTCTATTGTTTACTCACTGGTGCATTATTATGTTTCTTTTATATATGCCTAAGGGACTTTGGTTACCCTACTAAGTATACTTGTGTACTCACCTTTATATATGCATGAGAGACTTTGGTTACCCTACTAAGTATATTTCTATGCTCACCCTTTGTATATAAAATATTTTTTAGGTTTATAGGAGGAATTCATAGATCATTTTGGACACCAATATCTTGGACTTTTGGACTGCTGTTGTGTTTCTTCTTTAGTTAATACTTTTGGGTACTTCTAGATTCTTTTATCTATATTTGTTTCATTTACACATGCATTGTGGGATGGTTTGGGCTTATATTAAATTATGTCCTGATGTTTCTTATGGTTTATTATTCATATCTGTAGATCCTATTTTATTATAGAGTGTAATTCCTTCCATTTGTGATATTTTTATACCCTTGGTGCTAGTCACCAACCCGGGGCCTCCTGGAGGTAGGAATCAAGTGTCATTATATATCTCATTTCATGTGGTATATTTGGAGGGAGGGGGTCACGAAAGAGTAGTATCAGAGGTGATGGTTGAGAGATAGGAAGAAGTTTGGAGTTAGGAAAAGTAATAATTGCATGGGTTTCTAAGGAAACGATTCCAGTTGATCTTGGTGCATGCCATAGGCCAGGGAAGACCGACTAGGTCACATGATTTTAAGGAACCCAATGATCTGACACATGAACTATTAGCCTACCAAATAAATAATAAAGTTGGAACATCTAGCACCTAAGATACCTAGGATAGGTATATTCATCATGATAAATTGTGTTTGTGTTTTAATATGGATGGTTTTGGGGAATTTAAAATGAATTAAATAAATCTTAACCAAATTTCATACTATTAGGCTTAGAAAAATATTCATTTCCCTTTTAGCCATTGATCCTGGTTATCATCCACATTTGGTTCAGGTAGTGGATGTTCAACATGTTGATTCAGTTGATCATCAGAGGGATGATCCTATTGAAAAGGATGATCAATGGTTAAGGAGGTTTCACACTTTTTAGGAGTAGGATTTGGGGAAGTAAGAGGGTAGTGTTTCTAACCTAGATTCAAATATATGGTTGGAGTATCTTGAGATCTCTTTTAGTTTGATTTAGGACCCAGTGGTGTATTGGGTCCCACTAGCAGTTAGTCAAGTTTGAGGAGATGTACATAAATGGTGGATACTGTATCATGGTTATATGAAGGAAAATGTTTCATGGGTTGAATTAGAGAAATAGTTTCACATGGAATTCCTTTCATCTAATATGAAGGTATTAAATAGGTAAGAGCTACTCTTCTTAAATAGAGAAGTATGTCTCTGCGGGATGTTTGGATAAAGTTCAAGGATCTTTTACAATTTTACCCAAATATTTTTCCAAATGAGGAGTCCTAGGTGAAACATATTGAGGAGGCACTTCATCCTTACATCCATGATAAAATTACGAAAATTATATAATTGATATATCTTGAGGTTTAGAATAAGGGAGAGGTGATCAAGTGAAAGCGTTCATGAGGAGCTAGCAGGGTTCCTTGAAGATAATAGTTGTTATTGGTAGGTCTCAAGCACTAAGGACTTCAAGGTTTTGACCAGTTGAGAGTTGAAATCCACAACCTCTTTTTTGGTCTTCTAGGTCCAGTGGTTTCTATGATCTTTCATGGGGATTTTTTCTATTGTGTTTTTTCTATGGGGGTAGTGGACATTACCAGAATTAGTGCCTAGTGGTTTTCAATTTTAGTTTAGTAGAAATGGTTAGGTTTATCATCAGCCTCAGTGGTAGCTATTAGAGAGTCCGTTTTAGTACCAAGGGGATTGGGTTTTTTCTTTTCTAATGGGATATGGAGAGGGTAGAAGTCGAGCTCATGATCTTTCTCATGTTTAGGGTACTTGACCCAAGCATGGTTATCGAGGTGTCCATCAATAAAGAGGCAGAGGATTTGGGCATGGTTAGTTACATACGAAAGAGGCAATAATGCTAAAGGGGCCATAAATTATTATAGGTATGATCATCTTTCCATATACCATTTTTTTTGATTTTTTTGATTTAGGAGATTCACACTCCTTTTTTATTCCCACTCTAGTTTGTGATTTGAAATTGGATATAGAGAGGATTACCATACCCTTGGTTTTGACTACACCAGTTGGAGGAAAAACTTACTTGTTTGATGTGTGATGGGGATGCACACTGATGATGGGGCCACATCCGTCATGTGGGAATATTTTATTACTAAATATGCAGTTGTATGATTTCATCATAGGAATGTACTTGTAATATTCTATTTGTGTTGTTATTTACTTCTTTTTATGGAGAGTCATGTTCTCAGATGTGGATGAATAGAATGCTATTTTTTGGAGAGAAGAGTTTCTAGGTGGGAAGAAGACATACGGATAAACTTATTTATTTTATGGTTGAGTTTCCTATAGAGTTTGTAGACACTGGGAAATTAGAGGTTCCTAGATTCATTAAAGACATTCTATATGTTTTTCCTGAGGAGGTTGTGACACTATACCTTGACATGATATCGAGTTTGGAATAAGCTTATAGCATGATGATTCTTTGATTTAGATGGATTATTATAATATGAAACCTCATGAGTTACAATATATGTGTATTTAGATAGATGATATATTGTAGAAAGGGTTTATATGGCATAGTGTGTCACCACGGGGTACTCTACTTTTGTTCTCCAATAAGGAAGATGGTAGTATAAGGTTGTGTATAAACTACTAGAGGTTGAATTAGGTGATGATCAAGAATATTTACCCTCTTACAAGGGTAAACTATATTTTTGATAAGTTGAGAGGGGTGATTTGGTTTTCAAAAATTGATATGCGGTCCAGATATCACCAGTTGAGGGTAAACGAGGATGATGTCTTGAAGACTGCCTTCAGATGCAGGTATGGGAATTTTGAGTTTGTGGTCATGCCATTCGGTTTCAAGAATGCACCAGATATGTTCATGTGACTCATGAAATCCATGTTCCATGAATTCATGGACCATTTCTTCATTGTTTTCATCAATGAAATACCCATCAACAAAAATTTAGAGGAGGAGCAGGCTGACCACATCAAGGATATCTTATAATTTAGTCAATGCCATTAATTATATTAAATGTTTCCTAAGTGTAAGGTATGGACATAATATCTACATTTCCTTGTTTATGTGGTGTCCATTTATTGATTATATTTGGTCCCATAAATGTTTTAGATAGTTATTTCTTATGCATCTCCCAAGAGTGGAAAAGACGCCCGTAGATTCCTTGGCCTTACAGGCTATTACCAAAGGTTTGTGTCTGATTTCTCATGGATTAAATCCCCATTGTGAAATATTTGACTAGGAAGGACTAGTTTTTTTTATCAAGACTGATCAGTGTTAGGTAATGTTCAACTACTTGAAATCGAGATTGACTAGTGACCTAGTGCTTCAGTTTCCAGTAGAATTGGTGGGGTTTGAGGTGCTTTGTGACACTTCCTATTTGGGATCGGGATGCATCTTAATGTAGTATAAGGTAGTGATATATTTTTGGTATAGGCACTCATTCCTCCATGAGTGTAACTATACCACCCATGATCTAGATTTAGCAGTAGTTATGTTTACACTAAAGCTTTGGTGACATTACCTCATTGGGGAGTGCTTTACGGTCTTCACAAATAATAAGCACTTGAGGAATATCTTTTCTCAGTGTGATATGAATCTATGAAAATTGAGGTGGATGGTTGTTGAATAATAGTCTTGGGGAGTGGAAAAACAAAAATTTATTATTACCTACTATAGTATAATAGTTAACCTAGGTATTCTCTTGAATAGGAGGGTACACATAAATAGGTTTGTCACTTTTTATTATTTTTTAGAAAATTGATTTTTGATTGGTTTGAGAAATTGAAGACATAAATTGGTTTAAATTGATTAATTCAAATGATGGAAGTGGTGATCATGGAGAATTTGGATAGACCTTAAGCAATGTTATCATGGTTTAAAATTCATTCATTATTTTCCCTCTACTAAACTAGTAAGAGGGAGATTCCTCTATATCCCTCGACAGATGGGGATGGTGAGGGTATCCCAAATCAAGTCTTAATCATTCTACCCTCCTTCCTCTATGTGTGGAATTAAAAAAATTCCATTTAATAAATCAATGTAATTCCCAATTTGTAATTTTTATTCCCTAATTAATAATAATCCCCATCACAATTCCTCAGATGTGATGGAAATCATCGAAAACAAACCACCTAACCATGATAAGTTATATAGAAAAAATAGGAATTAGGTAGAGGGATAGTTTGGATTATTGACCAAGGTAAATAAAAATAAATAATCTAACCCCAAAAAAGTTTCATTCGATATTAAAAACTAAATTAATAATTGATACAAGGAGGAAAGAAAAAGAAAGGATACAATTCATTTAATGCACAACTCTCAAAAAAATATCAAAGGTCCACCCTCCCCCATTACCCATCACTCAAAGGAACTACCTCTCCATGGATAGATAATTAAATTTAATTCCATAGAGGGGATACATAAAATAATGATGAAAATAAAAGTAAAGTGAAGTAAGGAAATAAATCGGAAACATGCCATTGTCTAGATTTTCTCTCCTCAATTTATATTATTCAATACACCCCTAGGATCTTATTTATAAGTATGGAAGAGGTTTCAAGGCATTATAAGTGGCTTAAAATGGCTATCTTGAGCGGGCTTAGTTCATAAATGGGGGGAGACCGTATTAAATCCTATCAAAATCTATTATTTACATATCTGTGTTGAGGGTTACACATTGTGTAATTGGTGTACATGATGTGTAATGTATGAGGCCATGAGTTTTTATTCACACTATGTAATTCTTTACATTCTATAAATATATCAAGTTACACATCATGTAAATGACTTACGTGATGTGTAATTTTGATTTCCAGTGTTTTTCACCCAGTTTAGTGTGGTTCTTCATTTACTATCTCTTGGTTAGATCCTTGACTATGTTGCATATTAAATATATATTAAAAATCTAGTGTCATGTGGTGACGCTTTATGGTGAGGCGTGAAGTGTTCATGGTTGACTAAATTTGTCAATTTTTTTTTTCATTTTTTTCAAGATCCATATCTTTCCACAAAACATAAAAAAAATTAATATCATAAAGATTATTTATATAAAACATATAAAATATATGTTTTATACAAAAATATATAAGTAAATTATTTCTCTATCAATGGAATTTCTTTAGGATTATGACTTTGAGATCTCCTACAACTCAGGAAAGGGAAATGTTGTAGATTATGCTTTGAGCAGGAAGTCACAAAAGTTTATTGTTTGAGAGTCTGAGGATGCTTAGCGAGAAATGAATGAGTTATCAGCCCTGCACTTAGATGCGAGGTTATATTATTATAGAGGTTTCTTATTTTAGAAGACAATGTAGTATTATCTGATATAGTAGATGAAGGATTATTAGTGGGTAGAATCATAGGATGAGGTAATGCATGACCATTTGGCCATGGTGATGCTCTAAGGGGGTGGTAAGAGGATGATCATAATCAAATTTTTTTTAGGGGAGGCTATTTATCCTACTAGTGATGCATGGGGGAGTCCTTCGTGAGTTTCATAGCTCTCCCTAAGGTATATTACTAAGAGTTTCTATGATTTACTATGGCTTAAGGATGTAGTTTTGGTGGCCCAATATGAAATGGGTGGTGGTGGAGTTTGTGGTTCAGTGTCTGTTTATTTAGAAGGTAAAAACCAAGATTCATTTTCATTGTGGTTTTCTAAAGCCTTTAAATGTTCCTAAGTGAAAATTGGATGACATCTCAATGGTATGTGTCAAAAGGTTACCCTAATATCAAGAAGGTTGCGATGCTATCTGTGTAATCATGGATACTTTGATGAAATTAGCTCACATTATAGTGACCATGGATTTGTGTTCCATGGAAGTTTTGGTGAGGAGGTATGTGGATGAGGTGGTGTAGCTACGTGGACCCCCAAGGTCCATGGTATCAGATTAGGGAACAAATTTTACCTTACAAGTTTAGAGGGGATTACAACATTATTTTAGAACTCAGCTTCACCTTAGTACTTCTTTCAAACCTCTAATGGATGGAAAGATGGAGTAGAATATCCCGACACTGGAGGATATGTTGTGAGAATTTATCTTGGACTTTGAAGGATATTGGGATAATCACTTGCCTTTGTCTGAGTTTTCTTATAGAAAAAACTATCATTCATCCATTGGAATGGACCCGTTTGAGGATTTATACGGGTGACCATGTCATTCCCCATTTTATTGGGATGATGTTGGGGAGCTGGTTATTCTTGGGCATTATGTGTTTATAAGAATGATAGAGAAGTTTAGGTTGTTCGTGAGAGGATGGAAGTAGTGAGGGACCGAAAAAATTCATATACTAATCATGGGACGAGGCCCTTAGAGTTTGAGGTTAGAGACCAAGTGTTCTTTAAGGTTTCCCATTGGTGTGGGTAGTAGGGGTTTGATAGGGGGATTAATATCTCACCCTGGTTTGTTAGAAATTTAAAGGTGTTGGGGAACATTAGAGAGGTATCTTATTAGTTGGAACTTTCACTGTGAATAGACCGAATTCATGACATCTTACATGTCTCTTAGCATTGTTGGTATCTTCATGATGACTCCCATGTCATTAACTGTTGAAAGTTGGATATCAAGGATGAATCTACATTCATTGAGAGACTATTAGAGATATAATATCATTGAGATAAGGTGATACGAGGGAAGACCATTCATTTGGTTCATGTGTTGTAGAGGCTGGGTTTCCTAGAGGATTGTACTTGAGAGCGTGAGACACAGAAGTGTGCCCATTACCCTGAGTTATTTTGTGCTTGTCTAGTATTTACTTTTTTTGATGATGTAATGTTTGTACCTTTCTATTTTATATGATATATAATTCTTCCCCATTTATAGGATTTTTGATTAAATATTCAATGTAAACACGAAAGTTAAAAACTAATTCCTAATCAAGACATGTTATACCTTGATGTGATTTAAACCATGATGGAAAGTCAGTGATGCCTAATGTAGATAATATCATGACATGGGATATGGAAATCATTGATTTGTGTACTTGGGACTCTTCATCGTGTTTGTTTTGGTAGTTTTTGGCCGAGGGATGTGTGGAGGGTTGAAAGGGTTTCACAAGTGGTTATGTGAAAGAGATGAGTCTAGTGGTTATAGTGTTTGGTTGGTGTCAGTGTTTTAGTTATATCAATATTCTTGAGAGGTATTTCATAGGTTGGTTGTTAGGAATATAATTTTTCCTTCCCCTCTCTTTGAGTCGGGTTTATTTATCAAGGGCAAGAATTGTTCAAGAGGTATCTAATGTAATTCCCCGATTCCTAAGAACCTTTTACCCTTGAATTTCCCTTGACCTGTGGGTTCCAAAGGGGTGTTTTAGATTCTGAAAGTAGATGTTGGTGGTAGATGATGGTAGTAGTAAACCTAGTATGGTGGTACTTACTGGCTTTAGAATCTCATGGTAAATTATGGAGATAGATTCTTGTAGTAGATTCTGATGGTATATTCTGATGGAAGATTTTGATGGTTGACTTTGACAATATATTCTAGTGGTAGGTTTTGTCAATAGAAATAGATTCTGATGATAGATTCTAATGGTAGATTTTGATGGTAGATTCTGATGGAATATTTCTACAGTATATTCTAATGGTATATTTTTTTAACAGAAAGTTATAGTTTTTCATAAATTTATATTTTTCCCTTTTTACATTTTTTTGATGTAATAGAGTTTTAAAGAATTAATTAAGGTAATTAAGGACCATTTCAAAAGTGGATATTTATGCCCTCCATTTATTAAATGTCTATAGGCTTTAAATGGATTTAAACATGAATTTAATGAGACCCACATTAATGGTCAACTAAAATCATATATACATTCTAAAATACTAGTCATTTCATATATATTAATTTTAAAAGGATGATTTTCCTTCATTATTTCCTACTCAATTTATCTTAAGATGGAAAATTCTTGATCCTTTCTCTTAGAGTCATGGAACCCTATTTCCACTGTTGTTTTGAGTTCTTCCTGTAAGTGGTTCCACCATGTGTGTGCAACCCCTACTTTTTGTGTATCAAATTTCGGAAATCTTATTTTTTCCAGATATGTGGATCCTTCATTTCTCATTAGTTGTATTATGTGAGAGGGGTTCATGGTTTTGATATAATTTTAGAAGATAGTACACCCCAGATTAATGAATATAATGAAATGATTAATTGAAATTTAAGGGGGAGGGGATTCAATTTCATGTTTGTATAGATTTGATTTTATTACTGATATTACAATTGTGTGAGTTTGATTCCTTGGTGAAAATCAGGGTTGTTTAGGAATTTTTTCACTGTATTTGTGGTTTTAGGGAACCACCACATTTTTGATTGTTTGATATATCTCTAAATATAATTGATTAATCACTTATATCTGGTTAATGAAATAGTTTCCCCTATAAAATTCTACTTGGGTGAGAATATATTTAAAATCAAACTAGAATTGATGAAAAAGCACCTAAAAAATCTAAAAAATGATATGTGAAATTATTTAGTTAGTGTTATGATGTGTAAATGTGTGTCATGTTGTGTGGATATTATATGAGGTTATTTTGATGGAAAGTGGTGGTTGTATGGTAGTTGTGATAAGGAGGTGGATGTGGAAATAATGGTGGTTGTGTGGGCATGTTGGCATGAAGATGATGGGCTGTCTATTTTTGGGACGTACTACGTTATGCTAGTTTCTTGAGAATTAACAGAGTTAAATAAATGATATAATTTAAATCAAAATGGTATGGGATGGTTTGAAACATGGGTTAAAATGAATAATGAAAAGTTGAATTAAAGTGGGTTGTTTTTTTAAATGGTTAATGATTATATAGGAATTAATAGGCTCAAAAATGTGAAATAAATAGACACTTATAATGAGATTGGTTGGTAGATGGAAAATCAAGTAAATAGATCATTTATAAATAAAAAGGGGAATATGGATTGTGTCTTATTATGAGGTGTTAGTATTTTAGTGATGGTAGTGAAGGTGAAAAAGTCTATGAGGCATTGGGGGTGATGTTCTGAGTTGGGATGAATCTTGTGGGGTGTACCCATAGGTTGGTATTGTGTGTTATGATATTATATACACATTTTACTTCTTTGTGATTTTATATACATGTCCCTCCCATGTTGAGCACCTCATGATGATAACCAATAGTTTTGGGGGAGTTTTTCCCAACACCTAGATAGTGAGGATGTATGATTGGTCACCCTCTCTTACTTACTCCCTCTTCTAAGAAATAATGACATACATAGGTTGTGATGACCAAAATTCAATATTTGACTATTGAGATGTGATGTGAAGTGATGGTCTAGGTGTCTTCAGAGAAGGTGTGATGTGATTAATCATGTATTTTTGGGTGATATTAAGAGATGAGATATGGTGGGTGTTGTTAATAGAAGGAGGAGGGAACAAGGTTGATGTCCATCACATTCACAATACCCTACTATTTTGTTTATGGTTGTGATGTGATGACCCAGGTGTGTGTTTAAAGGTTGTTATGTTATTCAGAAGATGTGGGAGTTCATGGGTGTATGTTGTTGGGTTGTGAGAGTAACTAATTAGTGGTAAAGTTGTGTGGGGTAACTTTATCGATATGAATAATATTATGTTATTTTACTTGGATGTGTTATTTGGTGAGCGTTCTATGGTGAGAACGAGGACTGGTTAGTTGAACTGTTTATGTGCTTCTTGGTTCTACTATTTTCTCACTGGTTCATTAGTATTATCCTTTCACATGTTCATGAAAGAATTTGGTTTACTTATTAAGTACTATTTTATTCTCACCTTACTTCTATAAACATTTTTCAGGTTTCTAGGAGGACTTCATAAACCACAATGAACACTATTAGCTCAGACATTTATACTATTCCTATGTTTCTACTTTATCTTTTACTTTTGGGTACTTTTGAAGACTTTTATCAGTGTCAATTTCATTTATGCATGCATTGTGGAATGGTTTTAGTTTAGTTTATATTATTTCTTGGAGTTTCTTATGGTGTATTATTCCCATATCCTGATATGGTTTTATCATAGAGGGAAATACCTCCCATTTATGATATTTTTAAACCCTTGGTGATAGTCCTCAACCTAGAGCCTACTGGAGGAAGGACTTGAGAGACATTATCTCTCACCTTTCATTGTAGTATCTCATGATGGTGGGGGTTGTGACAGAATGCAGCATGAGGGAACACTAGGATTTTTTGATGAGGTTCACCCACTAAGGATTATTATGTTCCTAATGCATCATGGTTATTAGCCCATGCACATAGATTCTTTATTATTATCAAATAAAATACAATAAAGAGTATATTATTGAACTCTTTTATTTTAGCACCGACTAGATACAAATTAAGAAAAAGATTACTAGTTTGTTACTCTTTACAGAATATAGGAATCATCTTGGTCCTCTTGAAGTTGATTAATAGGGAAGCTTCATGTCATCTAGGACAATGTAGTTGATATATTTCCTTAACCACAACAATTTGGTTTATTGCCTCAAGTTTCAAAAATATTCCAAAATGCATCACCTTCCTATTATTCTTTTACAATGCATAAAAAAATTAAGACACCATCTTCTAACTTTGCCTTAACAAGATGATAATATTTCTAAAAGTTAGATTCCCTTATCTCCATTTTCAACTTACAGAATATTTAGCAGAATATCATTAAACCCTACCTATCTCCTCTTTTCTCTATATTTTATTCTCATATATACTAACTATATTTCTTGAATATTTTAATTTTAATTCTCTCACATCGAAATTCATAAAATATTATACTTCAAGTATCCTTCTTCTTTAGTTTTCCCAAAGACTCGGTATTCTAAAATTCCTCCATTATGATAGTTTCCAAAACTCAACATCTTTTATATTCATCTTATTTAAAATTTCATATTAAGAAAAATGAATACTTAGAAAAAAATTTCCATAATTAATCTCATTCATCTAAGGGAATCATGGAAAATTCATCGTGATATTTTTCTCTTGATCAATTGACTCACTTTCATCTTCATAAAAATATATCATAAGACTTTTTAAAAGGATTATTATTGGCAGTTTCATATGACATTATATATCTTATGATCATCAAATGTGTATACTACTCTTCAAAGTTATATGCTCACAATTTCATATGAAATTCTTTATCAAATTCATATTATTATCAAAGTTGTATGCTTAGGTTATAAAAATCTAATTCATTCAAACAAGTCATATGATCGACATCACACAAATTCAATGAACTTATCCTGTATCATTATTCCTATTCATATTCTACAATTATGACTATATATTGTGATGTGTTAGTGTTCAATGTGATGTAGAAATCATATTTAGTGTTGATTGACCAAAACCTCAACTATGACATGGTTTTGTCTCACAATTTCTCAAAGGAATAATTTCAATACACAAGGGTCATCACTTACAGTGTGCTCATTATTCATTCATCATTTTCCAGTTACACCGATCTTCTTCTCTATGACATATGTTTTTTGAATTACAATACCAAATTAATCCAAAAACATTATTTATCTCATTTATTTGTCTCAAGTATTAATTATACCATTAAAAACATGATGTTTAATCATTTAGGAATACCAATTCATCATCTAATATGTATTCCTAAATTCTCATAGGAGCTCATTTAATCTTATCCTCACATAGCTTACGTTTATGTGTTTACTTTTTACCTTGAAATATATCTTTGTAAAATGTGTTTACATCTATATAGATCTTGGATCACCTTTATATATAAGTTAAGTTACCTTTACACAACCAGCGCAGCTTATAGATTACTTTTACATAGCCTTTAGGATTTTCTCAGTACCCTTACATAGATTCTAGTCTTCAAATTAATTTTAAAAATCCAACTCCCAATAGTATATATCTCTATAAAGATCTGTTTTTACCATTCTAAATCTCATGGTTACCTTTATCTAGATAGTGCATAAATCTAATTACCTCTACACATGTCAAGAAATAACACAAAACTTCACAAAACTTATTTAAAATGATCCATGAGATTTCTAAAATAAAAAATATTATCTCATATAATTATCAAAGAATTATTCATCCAATTATAAAAAAAATATATACTTGATACACAATGAATGATTTTATCCACTATATTCCATCCTTTCATTCCTTCATATAATCTCTTCAAGATACTCTTTAGCAAGATTTATTTAATTCTCATGATTTAGCTTCCTATTCTTAATTTCCACAATATTATTATAATATATTCTATATTTACATGGTGCTTAAATATTTCAACCATAATTTTTCTTCAATATAAATAAATATTTATAACTCAAATGGAATCAACTCAAATTAGTTTCAAGCCTTAAGAAAATAATATACAGAAAGACATTTCTTGGGAAATTCTCTTAACTAGATACTTGGGATACTTCTTTCAACTTCTAACATTTTATTCATTACTTTAATTATTATTCAATATATTGATATTAAATACCTCAATAATGCTCTATGATCATTGAAAAAAAATAAAACAAACACAAATTGTGCTAAACTATCTCCCCCTTTTCACTTATTATCAATAACAATGCCCAAAAATGGTAAGTCAATATGTCACTCAATTCTTCTTCTTAATTCATCATCTTTTATTATCCACAATTTCTCATTATCCTCTATTAGTTTCTTCCACATACTTATTTATAACAAATACAAAGTACATGGAAGATGTCAGAATCAATTATTCCTTTAGCAATGTTCCATAATTTATCCCACTCAAATTCTAGTGATCCTTGATCGATTTAGAAAACATGAGGGTTTGAATCAGACAAGAAAGTTATATATAAAATCAAGAATTTTATACCAACTCATATTAATTACTTCAACTCATTCAAATACTGAACATAATTATTCAGTTTGAATTTAGATTATTCCAATTGATACCTTTATTCTTTTTAAAATAACCACCTGAGATTTTTTTTAATTAAAATATGTCAAACACCTTCTAGAAATTTTATATTTATATCTATTGAATGATTATAGAAAATTATCAAGATCAAATCCCCCTTATGGTATGATATCCATCTATAATTTATTAAGGTATATTTTTTTATTAGATTACATTTATAATTCCAATTAATAATCATACTATTATGGTGGCTTCTTTAGATATGAAATAGTTATTCCACCTTACTTTAATTTATTGTTTATCAATTTAAGAACTAGAATAACCTTCAATTTAAAGAATTGTGAGCACAAAAATAAAAAACAAATGACCATGGAATAAGATGTAAAATTATTTGTTTTTAATATGAAAAAATGGGTTGATATTTTCTTCTCAACTAGTTTTCCCTCTTCAATTAAGCTCAAAGTCAAGTGCACCACCATTTTCCAAATCTAATTTTTTCTCTCGGAAGAATTGATTATTTTCTTTTATAATTATGTGGAATTTTATTTTTATCATAAGCTATTAAGGAACATGAATCACCTAGTACATATTTAATGTTCTCTAAGATTTCTTATTAGGGTGGAATAACCGTTATATAATAATTAGAGTTGTTTACATCCATCTTTAACTTACCATAGCATTATTTATGAGATCCATGAATATCATATCTTGAAAAACTCTCATGAAATTTAGATCCTTCTTGATGTGGAATTTTTCTTTTCCCTATGTAAATTTATATTTCTTATGACTATTATCTTTTACTAGATTTTTTTCAAGATCATAAGGAAAAATAACTAGAAATTCCTTGGGTAGGTGATAAACCTCTATTTTTTCATATGGTTTATTGTGAATTCTTTTCACCAAGTTAGTCCTATTATTATTTTTTGGGACTACCCTTCAATTTTTTTATGATTTATTCTATCAATATTCAAATTAATGGATTATTTACTATCACATAAATGACTTATTTTAAATATATATTTAATTTAATTTACTTTTTTTCTTTTTTTGGGGTTTTCATGCATTTTTGGAGGAAAGGGCGTGTTTTAATGACTTGGGCTAAACCGTTAGCCCATTTCCATATTTAAAAACCAATTTTGTTTCTTTTTATTACTCCTTAATTTTTAAATATTTTGCACTCATTACACTTCCAACATGGCCTCCCTTGACCTATTAACACCACCATATCAATTTTTACCTTTTAGGAATCCATAATAATGGTGGATTTGGGTTTTTATTTAAGGAATTGGGCCATCCCAGAAGCCCATTACCAGTTTTAAAAAAATATTTAATATATTATTAGATTCTTGTGATTTTTCAATGACCCTGAGAATCAAATGAGACCACTAAACCCAGGAAACCCCATTCTCTTTCCCCAAAATTTGGATCTCGTATGTATATCGAAATAGGGCAGAATTTTTTAGGCTTCCTCAAATCGTCCAGATTTGAATAGGTAACTTGTTTCCTTCATAATTCCTTAAATTATTACTTTTTTCCCCATTTCAGTTATCTCATGTCCTATATGACTTATTAGAACCTCAATTTCATTTTTGGATATTTGGAAATTCTGATACTGGTGTATTTGGGGTGATTTATTCAAGATACCTCAAGTAAGTGGGTATTTTTCATTCTTCCTACCATTTTCTTGGGTTTTTCCTTTTTATTAGGGTTTATTCTAATTATTATTGAATTTTCTAATTTCTATCAAGTGGGGATTTGAAAATATGGTTTGATCTTGTGTTTATTGGTCTATTATTGTGGCTTTAGGCTTGATCTAAGTCCCTTGTGGTGCGACGATGGTGCAGTTGAATTTTCACACAAAGATTCAAGGGTTTTGACCCTTGTGGTTGGTGATTAGATGGGTAATAAATTCTAGATGAGTTATATTTGATTAATTTATATTTTTATCACACTTCCCCTTTATTATCCTTACTGTAAAATCTGGTTTTGGTGACGTTTGTTAAGAAAATGATATTTAGGTACCAATCTTGTGTTAAATTGGGTGTTCTGCATGTCTATTTTATGTTATGACAATTGGGGTTGTTTTATAACTCATGTAATGGGTTTATAAAAATTATTTTGGTGATGAAAATTCTGTTTTTATGAATATTGGTTTGTACGTGGTGTTGAATGTAGAATTTTTAAGCTATTTTGTGTGCAAAACATTGTTATTTTTGGTGAAGTTATTTTATTGAAATCCTAAAGGTTTTATTGAGTGGTGTAAGTGGTGGAAAACACGTGTAGCTTCTATTTTAAGTTGATTATGACCATAAATGATGTTTTTATGTGATAATTTATTTTGGTATCATGAGATAATGGTTTGATCAGAACGAGAGAAACCTGGGTACTTAGGAAGGTAGATATGTACTAGTACGCTAGTGATCCAGATGGATTTTATCCTTGTTTCACTGAGAAAAATTGATAGAAACAACACTAAAAAAACTATATTCATAATGATTTGGGACCAATAGGTTATAGGTATGTTCCCTACTAGTGTATTGTGCATGAGAATATATTTTTCTATGGTTACTTTACATCGAGGTACGAGGTACATGGGGCCCTAGACTACTTAGTGCGTAAGGGTGTTCCTGAGATTGGTGCTAAATGAATCTTGTGTATTTATCATTGGAATATGGTGGTTTTTTCTAGAAAATAAAGTATCTTATATGTTTTATTTAAATTTTCTCACTCATGGAAAATTCCCTTTGAAAAATGTTTACATTTAAAAGTTTCATTCTTTAGAAATTATTTCCACCACTTTCTGCTTATCAAAACTGGAATGCTTTTTATCTTGTATTTTTTACTCTATGGAATATCTTGGTGGTATCCTATTGGGATTAAGATCACACACTACTTACACCCCTTGGGTGTAAGTATACTTGGTCATGTTTGACATAGGTAAATGAAATGCTTTGGGTGATGGCAGTTCAGGGTGTTAGTTCCCATCCATGGTGTAGCGTTTTGGAGACAACTTGTGGGTGATGACCCCTTCTTGCGTGGAGTTCTTGGGGATGTTTTTATGTTGTCTTTATGTGTGTTTGGACATCTTGTTATATTTTTGAACCTATTTATTCAGTTCTAGATTTTTTTAAGTACTGTTTGGCATGAATTTTTAGAATCGGTTTATCGATTGTATTTGATGTTTTATGTATCCATATTTGGGTAAATCATTCCCAAACAAAAATATATGATACCTAGGCACTTGTTCCAGCCCATGGGGATAGGGAATACCATTTGGAACTGATCATGGTCTGGGTTTGGTTCCAGTTTTGATGGAGACCAGATTTGGTTCATGACATAATGGTGTCAAAGGCGGTTAATTTTTTTGGGTTGTATTATTATTTTGGGATGAGTTGGGATAGAAATGAGATAGGACTATCATTAATTAGAGTTTTGGTAATGAGTAAGGTGATTTTCCCTCACCTCTCTTGGAATACCTTGAGTCACCATGGGATATTGGAATTGTTTATTTTAATTCACTTCCAGGTGAAACGTGTGGGCTACAGACTATACGTGGACATCCGGAGGGGGTGAAGTAGTGGTTTATTTTATTATTGTAATGTTTTTGGATTCATTATATTTAATGATATTGATAGAATTTTTCATAATTTTTGTACTGATTTTTCTCTTATGGATGTTTCCTTTTTGTATCAACATGCCTCCCCGGAAAGCTTCCATACGCCCATGGGAGGAAGACAGAGAGAGTTCTCCCACACCACTTGATCAAAGGCTAGTAGGGGCTGATTTTCATGCTTTACAAGATATAGGACATGGACTGTATCCTGTTCTAGCTCCTATTATAGAATATGAGATTGGCTTTATTAAGGAAAAGGCTTAGTAGTTCTTGAAAAATAATCTTCCTACCTCCTGAGGTAGCATAGAACCCAAAGAAGCAGATGAATGGATCGAAAATATAGGGCAGATGTTCGAGTTCCTGGACACAACCAAGGAGGTCAGGGTGAAGTGTGCCTATGTCTTGTTTTAGTGTCCCAGCTGCAGGTGGTGGGAATTGGTACTTCAAACTGAAAAGAATGTGCAGATGCGCTTGGGATATTTCAAGGCCGTCTTTAATGAACAGTACTACCCTGAGGTTTTGGCATATTCTTGATCACGAGAGTTTAGGGATATTGTTTATGGGGATATTTCTATGATGGATTATTCCAACCATTTCACTGAGTTGGTTTGGTATGCTCCTGAAATAATCTCTAATGATAAAGTGAAGGACCAGAGATATACTCCCAGGTTTTCTTATTTAAGCTGAGGACCTATGTTGAGGTGGTTGATCAGGTGTGCATGGTGGAGATTGACCAGAAAGGGAGGGATGGTTTCTCTGGGAAAATATCAGTACTGGGAATTGGAATCTATTTAGATAAGAAAAATAAGTGAGAGGATTAGGTGAAGAAGAGAGGTGGTAGTTCAGGCCACTCTTCTAGGTAGTTTTCATCTATGGATTCTGATGCGAGATCAGTCGTGTTCCACCAGCATGGGAGACCAGGGCACATACGAATAGCATGACCACTTCCTTTGAATACCTATTATAAATGTAGAGGTATGGGTCACTTGCAACGCTTTTCCAGGGTGGCACGCCTACTTTAGAGTGGGGCTGGATCAATGGATTCAAGAGGAGTTCCCGCCTAGTCAGAGCCATCAAGGATGAAGGGATATCATTTTTGTGTCTGTGGTGTTAGTGATGGGTCATATTTTGGACATATCCTTTTTAGGGAACATCCACAGACTAGCGGTTATCCTCAAGAATAGATCAGACATCTCCATACAGTGGATCAGGCACTAGCAGGATTAGAGGCGGGACTGTCGATAGTTCGAGGTGCCGTTTTGATTGCATCATCTATAGATGATAATCTTTTTGATACTGGTGGATCTGTTTAATTCATTTCTACCAATTTTGTGGAAAATCTGAATTTTCCAACTGAGTTGTTTTCTTTTGCGATGGAGTTGGTGACGCTGCTGGGAAAGAAGGAGCAGGGTCTCAGGTGCCCGTCGTGTGTGCTTTCTGTGTCAGGGGTTGAGATAGAGTGGGAACTCTTGGTATTAGATATGGATCTATTTGACATAGTAATTGGCATGGATTTTCTAGTAAACTTCCAGGAACACATATATTTCTATAGGAGGAGGGCCATTTTCACGACACCTGATGGGGGTCGTCAAGTTTTTCATGGGGAATGGGATCCTCAGTTGATTCGTGTGAGACCTCCACTCCCGGAGTTGGGAGATCTTGTTTTCTAGTTATCATCACTCATGATAGAGGATTATGGTCATGCTTATGATGGTGGAATACCTCATTTAGTGGATGAGTTTCTGGAGGTATTTTCGAATGATTTTTCAGTTTTCCCCAATAGCGGGATGCGGAGTTCTCGATTGATATAGCGCCAGGAACACAGCCAATATCTCTTCCCTCGTATTTCATGCCCCCATTAAAATGAGGGAATTAAAGATATAACTAGATGAATTTGAATCCAAAGGATTCATTCTCCTGAGCGTCTCTCCTTGGGATTCTCCTATGTTGTTCTTGAAAAAGGATGACCGATCCCTCCGGTTGTGCGTTGACTACCGAAAGATGAATAAGGTAACAATCAAGAACAAATATCCTTTGCCCTGAATAGATTACTTGTTCGAATAGTTGAAGGAGGCAAGGTGGTTTTCTAAAATAGACTTGCATTTGGGATATCATCAACTTAGGGTGAAAGTGGTAGATATCCCAAAGAAAACCTTCAGAAGCAGGTACAACCACTTTGAGTACTTTTTCATGCCCTCCAGATTGACCAATTATCTAGCTGTATTTATGGCACTCATGAACAAAGCGTTCCACCAGTATATTGATTTTTTATCATGGTATTTTTGGATGAAATCCTAGTTTATTCGCTACCCAAGGAGGAACATGAGAATCACTTTCAAATCATTCTGGGCACTTTGCGAGAGCATCACCATTATGAAAAGTTTTCCAATTGCACTTTCTAGATCAGGGAGGTGAAATTTCTGGGTCATGTGATCTCAGAGAAGGGGGTTTTGTTGGACCTTGAGAAAATCAACATAGTTATGTCATGGGATCATCTGAAGAACGTGTTTGAGATCAGAAGTTTTCTTGGCTTGGATAGTTACTACCATTGGTTTGTTTGAGATTTCTCTCATCTTTCTTCCCCCATGAATACACTCACCTAGAAAGTGGTGAAGTTTTTATAGGGCCTAGAATGTCAAGAAGACTTCAAGGAGCTAAAGAGGAGGTTGACTACCACCCATGTTCTAATTTTTCTAGAGGATGGAAAGGTGTATGTGGTGTATTGTGATGCTTCACGTATGGGTCTCAGGTGTATACTTATACAGGATGATCATATGGTGGCATATGGCACTCACTAATTCTGACCACACAAAAAAAAATACATAACCCATGACTTGGAGTTAGTAGCTGTGATGCATGATTTGAAGACTTGGAGTCACTACCTCTTTGGGGAGAATTTGGTGGTCTAATCTGATAAAAAAAACGTGGCCTATATATTCTCACAAAAGGACCTCAATCTGAGGCAGCGCCATTGGATAAAGTACTTGAAGGGGTTTGAATTTGATATCGTCTATACCCTAAGAAAGGGTAATGTGGTGGCAGATGCTTTGAGTATAAAAGTAACAGTTTAAGACTTTAGGAATTCCAATTATGAGTGGACTTAATAAGTATCTTTTCACAAATGCATATAGAGACGAATGAGCACAATGAAGGTGCATTCTTAGCGAGCATTCATTTTAATCCTTATCTCTTGGAGTTGATTCAGAAGGAAATACCTAGTGATGATCTTTGTCAGTGGTCAAAGCAGTTTCTTCATGGCAGGGATACATCTTCAGATTGGTCATTGTCTCTCGAGGGCATCCTACACTTTAAGGGCTATTCAGTAGTGTCGTTGTCTCTACAGAAGGTGGTGATGCAGGATAGCCACCAATCTTAGTGGTTTATACATCCGAGTTCCACCAAGATGTATTATGATGTCTGTAGGCAGTTCTGGTGGCCTCATATGAGTTAAGATATCACAGACTTTGTGTCAAGATGCTACACATGCCAGCAAGAGAATGCAAAGCATCAAAGGACCTCTAGTTTGCTCCATCCCTTACCCATTCCTACCTGGAAGTGGGAAAAGGTATCCATGGACTTCATTTTTGGCTTTCCTCGTACACCTATGGGTAATAATTCCATTTGGGTGGTGATTGATTGTCTGAACAAATCATCCAAATTCATTCTGATCAAAGATAAAACTAAAGTGGATGAGTTGGGCCGTTTGTATATTCAGGAGGTGGCAAGGCTCCATAGTGTGCTGTCAGCAGTTGTCTTAGATAGAGACCCCCCATTTTACTTCTTAGTTTTGGTAAGGCCTTCATAAGGCCTTGGGGTTTTAGAATAAGATGAGCATGATATACCATCCTCAAACGGATGGTCAGACAGAGCGAGCGAATCAGATTTTGGGGACATGATCCATGCATGTGTTCTACACTTTGGAGGTTATTAGGATATCCATTTGGGATTGGTTGAGTTTTCTTATAATAACAGTTAATAATCCTCGATTCAAATGGCTTTTTTTGATGAACTCTATGGTTGGCCTTGTTGGTCCCCCCTGTGTTGGGCTGAGGTAGGTGAGACCTCACTACTGGGACTGAATCTGGTGAAAGAGACATTTGAGAAGGTCAAGTTGATCAGACATATCTTATTGATAGATCAGAGTCACCATAAATCATATGCTCACCATAGACATCGAGACCTAGAGTTTTCAGTGGGTGAAATGGTATTCTTGAAAGTGGCCCCTCGTCTAGGCCATCGTCATTTGGGAAAGCAAGGGAAGATGACATCGCAGTATGTCAGACCTTTTGAGATCACCGAGATTATTGGAAAGGTGGAATATAGGTTAGCCTTACCCACTCATCTGAAATCCATCGATGACATCTTCCATGTCTCCCAGTTGAAGAAATACAACTCTGATCCATCCCATGTACTGAATTGGGAGGAGTTGGATATAGAGCCTGATTTATCTATTTTTGAGAAGCCGGTGCGAATAGTGGAATTCCAAGATAAGGTGATTTGAGTAATGTCTATTCCACTGGTCTGGGTCCTTTGGCAGCATCAGAATGATACACATGAGACTTGGAAGCAGAAGTTGTGGGTTGAGATGGAGTACCCATTCTTGTTTTCTAATCAAGATTCAGGTTGACTTTCTGGGGCTGAAAGTTTTTTATGGTAGGAAGAATTATCACATACATAACTTATTTTAAAGTTAAATTAAATTAAATTTACTTTCTTTATTTTTTTGGGTTTCCCATGCATTTTTGGAGGAAAGGGTGAGTTTTCAGGATTTGGGCCAAACCGTGAGCCCATTTTCAGATTTAAAAACCATTTTTTTTTATTTTATAACTCTTTCATTTTTTTAATATTTGGAACTCATTCCACTTCCAAAATGGCCTAACCTGACATATTAACATAATCATATCAATTTTTACCCTTTAATAATCCATAATAATGGTGGATTTGGGTTTTTATTTACGGAATTGGGCTAGCCCGGAAGCCCATTTCCAGCATAAAGAAATTTGTTTATTTAATATAATATTCAATTTTTATTATTTTTAGGTGATTCGAAGTCTCACCCAAGACCACTAAACCTAGGAGCACCCAATTCTCTTTCCCCCTCTTTGGATCCCGTATGCATCATGAAATAGGGAAGAACTTCTTAGCCTTTATAAAATCATCCATATTTGAAGAGGTAACTTGTTTACTTCATAAGTCCTTCAATTCTTACTCTTTCCCCCCATTTCAGTTCTCACATGACCTTATCATACTTATTCAAACTTCAATTTCATTTTTGGAAGTTTGGAAATTCTGATACTTGTGTATTTGGGGCGATTTCATCAAGATACCTCAAGTAAATGGGTCTCCTTCATTATTACTCCCATTTTCTTAGGGGTGTTTTCCATTTTTATTAGGGTTTATTTAAATTATTATTAAATTTTATAATTTCCTGAAAGTGGGGATTAAAAAATATGGTTTTATCTTGGGTTTCTTGGTCTATTCTTGTGGCTTTAGGCTTTATCTAAGTCCCTTGTGGTGCGGCGGTGGAGCAGTTGAATTTTCGCACAAAGATTCAAGGGTTTTGACATTTGTGGTAGGTGATTCCATGGGTAATAAATTATAGATGAGTCATATTTCCTAAATTTATATTTTTATCACACTTCCCCTTCATTATCCTTACTGTGAAATCTGGTGTTGGTGATGTTTGTTAAGAAAATGATTTTTAGGTACTAATTTTGTGTTAAATTGGGTGTTTTATATGACTATTTTATGTTATTACAATTGGGGTTGTTTTATAACTCATGTAATGGGTTTATAGAAATGATTTGTGTGATAAAAATTATTTTTTAATGAATATGGGTATGCACGTGGTGTTTAAAGTGGGATATTTAAGGGATTTTGTGTGCAAAAACATTGTTAAGTTTTGTGAAGTTATTTTATTGAAATCCTAAAGGTTTTATTTAGTGGTGTAAGTGGTGAAAAAAATGTGTAGCTAATGTATTGAGTTTATTATAACAAAATATTATGTGTTTATGTGATAATAGATTTTGGTATCATGAGATGATGGTTTGACTACAATGAGGGAGACCCGGGTACCTAGGAGGGCGGATATGTACTAGTACGCTAGTGACCCAGATGATTTTTATCTCTGTTTCATTAAGAAAAATGGATAACGATAACACTAAAAAAAATATATTTATAATTATTGGGCACCACTAGATTATAGGTTTGTTCCCTACTTGTGTCTTGTTCATGACATTTTTTTTCTATGGTTACTTTACACTGAGGTACGAGGTACATGGGGCCCGAGACTACCTAGTGCCTAGGGGTGTTCCCAAGATTGGTGCTCATTTACTCTTGTGTATTTATCATTAGAATATGATGGTTTTTACTGGAAAATATAGTATCTTACATGTTTTATTTAAATTTTCTCACTCATGGAAAATTCCATTTGAAAACTATTTACATTTAAAAGTTTTATTCCTTAGAAATTATTTCCACCACTTTGTGCATATCAAAACTGGCATGATTTTTATCTTGTATTGTTTACTCTATGAAATATATTGGTGGTATTCTATTAGGATTAAAACCAAATCCTAATTAACACCCTTGGGTGTAAGTATACTTGGTCATGTTTGACATAGTTAAAGGAAAGAATTTAGGTCATGGCAGTTCGGGGTGTTAGTTCCCATCCATGGTGCGACATTGTGGAGACGACTTGTGGGTGATAACCCCTTGTCATGTAGAGTCCTTAGAGATGTTTTGATGTTATTTTTAGGTTTCTTTGGACCACATATTATATTTTTTAACCTATTTATACAATTCTTTATTTTTTTAAAGTCTTGTTTGGCATGAATTTTTAGAATAATTTTATTGATTGTCTTTGATGTTTTATGTATACATATTTGGCTAAATCATTCCCAAACAAAAATATATGATACCGAAGAACTTGTACCAGACCATGAGAATAGGGAAATCCCTTTGGGCCTTGTCAAGAGTTGGGTTTGGTGCTAGTTTTTATGGAAACTAGATTTGGTTCGTGACATTTACAAGTTTGCATGATGTGTACACTTCTTTCTACAAAATAAACAAATTTTCCCATTTGGTGTGGCATCCTTATTGATCTTCTTGGGTGTTGTTGATTATAGATTTTTCTTCCTCTTATCACCAAAGGATAACTCACCAACATTCTTCATAAACTTATTAGGAATTATTTTTTAGTATTTTTCACATGATTATTTCCGAAGGTAGGATTTTATCCTTTATTCAACTTATGCGACTTTATCTTATCATTTTTTAGTTTCATTCTTGAATAATTTATACATACATGTATTTTAACTATGACCTCTTCTATTGAAAAATTTATAGATATATATAATAGTTTCAAATATGTTTGATATGTATAGATCATTTTCCTTACTTTGTGAGTTTTTCCTCAACTCAACCTTTATTCCCCATGATGTAGGGTATTCATTTCTCCCAGATTGTGCCAGATATCCAATGATTTGTCTCTAAACCCTTTTCAACACCAATAATTACCTAAAAATATTATTTGAATTTTATGATATTTAATCTATATATAATTTAAAAAATTTCATTAATAATATTTTTGTGATATATTACTCCTTATTAGGTCTTGCTTTTGGGAATAACTCCTCATATACTTTATCCTAACCACATTGGATATAGTGGTGGACCTCTATTTATTTTTCTCCATAAACTTTTGAATAAGTTTTATATTTAATCCTATAATGTACATGGAAAAAAATATAGTATAAAAATTATAATCAGATCTGGGTGGTACCTTATCCTTTTTGGATACTATATATTGATCAGTAAATGACATCAGGATGTTACTGTGACTAGATAAAGGAATTTCAATATAATATTCCTCCTTTATAGTTTTTGTTGAAGTAACTTTCATTTAAAATTATTATAAAGAAATTAATTGAACTGATTATATATTATTCAATTTAATTGAAAGATCCAAGAATTTCATATTGAGGATTCTTATCTTACCCTCTACTAATTTTAGTTTGTATTCATAGATATTACTTATATCTTCTACTTGATCATCGTGAATTTTTTTCCATATAGTATATGGTCAAGCTCTTTAATCATATTATCCTTGACTTCATGTTAATAAATTTTAAGTACGACTACTTTTTTAGATTGATGGATTATTCCATAATATTTTTCTTAAATTCTTATCTCTCATGAATTTTAGTGAGACATTCATTCTCAAATTAGTAGAAACATTATTCAAGATACTCTTTCATGGTATTTGATTCATCTACCTATTTGGAGAGATTAATATAGGTTTTTATCGTTTCTTTAAAAGACTTATCATTATTTTAATTCTTATTTTCTAAGTGGGTGATCTCATCTTGCATATTTATAAAAATTCTATAAACATGTGATACTATTTCATTAGGGAATTTATATAAGATGAATTTCAAATAATTTACCGATTCATCCAATAAATCCTCAAAATTTTAATATTCTACATTAATACTTGGTTCATCTAGAGGATAGTTTTGATAAGATATTTTAGATAACACTTATTCTTATGAAGATGAAGAACTATATGGGTAAGAGATATTTTATATCACCCCATCATTTTATTCTACCACTAGATATTTTTCTTATCTATGTGATTTATCTTCATTAGGATTGTTTCATGGGAAAAATAGATTTTCTTCCTTTTAATTAATAAGGATGGCTTCTCATCAAAGTTTTCTTTCTGTGATATATAGTTTCCTTGGATTTTTATACATAGATATTTCATCTTTTTTGATGAATATTCAATAAATTACATAAACACATGCCCAAGAATGATAATAGTTTAGTGTATTTTGAGACCAGGTGCACAATATTATAATTTGATGAAATATATTCAACATGTCCAACAAATATCTTATTACATAGTACACCTATTAGGTATACCCTGACTAAACCTTTATTCATAACCTGTGGAATGAAACATAAGAAAGGGTGAGCTCAGATGCTCTATAAGGGTAAACATAAGAGATATCGATCTTTGATCATATAAAATAATAAGATAAGCATAAGGGTATGTGATCATGAAAATTAATTAAGAAGTTAATGCACAACCTGTCAAATATCATAAACATGAATCAAGTCATAAAACTTTATCATTTATAAAACATAGCCTATAAGGGTGATAAATCATTTTAAATTAATCACTAACTATAATATCATGTCATAAAAGTGTAGCACCATCATAATATAGAAAACCATTTTATACCTCAAGGTTAACTACTAAGACCATTAGCATAGTGTAATATGACTTATCACCTATTTCCCATTGTGGTCATAGATGTACTTGTTTCCCATTATAGATCAGGACACACCTGTTTCCCATAGTGGATCAGGACAAACCTATTTCCCACAGTGTATCATGTTCATAAACTTCTATCCCATTTTTATATCTGGATATAAAAACTTTTACCCAAGGGATTAGAGAGAGATATAGGTCATAATCATCTTTGGTTATAATGTAACCATCGTACTTGGTTATAATGTAACCAATTTCACATTATGAAAATCATACATATGTGTGAAAAAAGATAATAAAAAATACATTATATCATAAAACATGAAATGAAATAGGTTTTATAAACATTTAATTACAACATAACCCATGGAAAATAAATTGGGTTTAGAATCATTTCATCATTTTATCAATTCATAACCCATGAAAAATGTGGATTTTATAAGCATTTTATCATGGTATAAACCTTGGAAGAAAAATTGGTTTCATAAAAATCTTGTCATCATAAACATAAAACATTTATAGAAATAATAAGAATATTATCATTGTATCATATCCCCAGTAAGGTATAGGTAACATCAACATATGTCATATTATATGGAAAATGATTTTGATCGACCATTTAAAACATTTATTACAGAAAATAAACTTTCCAATTTGAAAAATAATTTTATTTAAAATATAAAACATTTTGAAAATCCTTTTATTTTAAAATATCCTTGGAAACTTATAATATAAGCATTAAAAATATTTTAACACATTTCTTGAATAAAATATATTTTTTTTTCACTTTGAAAAATTAATTTTTAAAACATAAAACACTTTAAAAGTACGTTTTACTTTGAAATCATTTATTTAAAATCTAAAAATATCCCAAATATTAAGGGAAAAATTTTATTTGAAAATAACTTTGGAAAATTTTAAATAAATCTTGAAATCATTAAGAATTTCTGATGGTAGGAAATACAATTCATACTATGCATGTTAAAAGAAAAGAATCTTTTCACATTTTCAGTAAAATCCAAATGAGTATTTATTTGGAAAAAGGCATGAATATTAATTTTGTTTTTTTTTAAAAATTAAAAAACGATTAAAAATGTATTTTAAAAATAATATGAGAATAATAAGACATTTTTGGAAACATTTTTAGAAAACGTTTTTTAAAAGAAAATAGGTTTTTCACCGAATAGAGGAATAGAGTCATATTTTCTTAAAAAAACATTTTCTCAATTATTTTAAGTACCAAAGAGTGAAAAAATAATACTATTACTTAAAAAATATCAGGAATAACTATAGGATAGGAAAATTCATAAGTTTCTTGAGATATTGATTATAATATTTTATCATTAGAAACATAATCATAAACAATCTCAATAAATGCTGAGATTGTAACATAAAAACATTACCACTTTGGAATCTTTGAATTATCTGTCCCATGAAGGAATAAGATAAAATAAAACCTAAAATATCATTAGGATAATTAAATTAATGATATTATATTTCAAAGGGGATGTATATAAACTTTTTAAAAGAAGATAGATGCATAACATAATAGATGTCTCAAAAAAGGCCAATTGAGACAAAACCCCCTTACCGATTTGGTAACGTTTTAACCATAAAACCCGTGAAAGAGATATAATAAAATAGATACGTAAATCCCTAAAATTTTAAGGATAAGAATAAAATATATATTCATGGGAAATATATACATCATATAAAATAAATAGGTTGTTAATGTGGTATGTGTCTCACATAAGTAAAATGTGATACAAAAATCCCTTACCATTGTAGTAATCATTGGAATCATAATTACCTATAAAGTATAACATCAAATGAAACTATAAATATATTGAAATTAATGGTATTAATTATATAAAACTTCAAAGGGGTAACATATACACCATAAAAAATAAACGAGTAGTGAATTTGTATATCTTTATGAGAAATAAAAGAGAGACTACAAATCCATTACCTTAAGTCTCAAATTCCTTCATACACATTCAAAAATCCTAAAAAATAAGTTTAATTTTATTATAAATATTTTAAAGAAACAAACACACACACACACACACACATATATATCATACCAAATATGACTTCCTTATGATCTTTTATTACCCATTTATTTTCAATTTCATGTTAAAGTCATGTTTCAGGAAATAATTGCTTTGTTTTTCATGTATGTTTTTGAATTGTTATTTTTTATAATATTACTTAAATTATGGTTTCATAATACTATAATGTTAACTATGATATAAATATCATATAATATCAGTATATTTGTATTTTGAGTAATCCATAAAATTTAGTGATAGAAAATGAAATACACCATTCATGGAGATGGTAGGCTATACGTACGCATGAAAACTATTTCCATTTTCTTATTAGAATGAAATAAATAAATTTAAATGATATATTATCATGAAATAATAATTTTTATTTCACATATATATCATATATTCATTAAAATCACCCTTAATACTTTCCATGTAAAGTATGAATGAATCACATCTCTTCATGTGTCATTAGTCCACCCTACACATGAGCGACGTTATCAAATTCCCAAAAAATGGAAATCATAAATTTTTGTGTGATATAATAATTAAATAAGTATAATTACATCAATAATATCATATATAAATATTAAATATATCATTAAAACAAATTGTGAGATGTGATAATGGAAAAATTAATGACATCAGTTTGTAAGGCGGTAGTCTGATGTAAACTCAAATGATGATTTTGTAACCCATTTAATGATAGTGAAGGTGGTTGTAGGGAATTAAAATAAATTTTTTGATAGTATAATTTCCATTATAATCTTGTTTTTTATTTTTATAATTACTTCAACCCATTATTATTTGTTTTTTTATAAATTTGTTTAAGTGTTTCATATTTATTATGTCAAAATATATATTTTATATCTGAAGCAGTAATGATTGTACTATTATGAAATTTTTTATGTTTGAAATATAATAATATTATATTAATTTCATCTATTGATTTAAAAATACAATTCAGTTGTTTCGATGGTGCAAAAATTCACTAAAGCTGTAACAAGCTATTCAAGTGAGAGTGTGGTTTTCAGCTTAAAGTCACATTTGATTTATGATTATATATCAAGCTAAAATGAACTGATTTATGTGATTCTTATAAATTTTTATATATAATATATTAATATAAACTTAATTATTTAATAATGATGTCTAAAGGGGCTATTTTGGTACTCTAAAAAATCACCAAAGTTGCTCAAATAATTTAGAAACTCTATTGTCTATAGATTTGGAAAGCTACTTTTAATTTTATTTTATTGAATGTGATACAGATATAAAAAATGATCAAAAAATAATGATATGGAAATACAAGATGATTATATTGATTTTATATTTTACATCAAAAGATAATAAAAATCCTTTGAATGGTCAATAAAATACAAAATTTCTTTGATGATTTCAAAAAACTTCAATTTTTACAGAATGGTATTGCTTCAGTTTTGCAATAATTTTAGAATTTATGCATTTTATATTGATACACTTATTTATCCATTATAAATACCTTTATATTTTATAAATAAAATTATTCTAGGAAAAATATTGAATATGTTGTTAATAGGATCTAAAAATTCAATCATGTATGAAGTTAATATGTTCAGATTTTCAGAGGCTTTTGAACCCTACTTTCTAACAACCTCACTTTTGAGTTAAATGTATGATTAAATAAACCATAAAATACTTTTCAAAAAATATAATTTTGATTCAAAATCATGGTTCATGTACTATATATTGTAATGAAATGAACCACATCGTACTTTCATGAACCCTACACTACATTCATGAACCCTATGCTACTTTCCGGAACCCTAAGTTCGGATGAGAATATACCATATTTTATTACTTCCACCATGTTGTATTCTATTGAATGTTTTTTATACAATAGAAGTTTTTTAAAGAATTAAGCTTAAACATATTTCTGCATGTTGTGGGATCACACTAGGAGATTGTATACTATAAGTCTCAATACTACTCAACTTGCTGTATAATAACACAGTTCTCTTCATGTGGAGACATCACCTACTAAAATAGTGATATATTATGTTCTAAAAAAATAGATTCTTAGATTAAATTTTTAAATATGGAAACTAATGTTTTGTGTCTTCCATTATTACAAGATAAATATGAGAGTTTTCGGTGGTGTCTGTGACACACTCATGCTTCTTGAGTTGCTGAAAATAATTTTTTGATTTCAAAATGAAACACTTCATGCTGAAAGGAAATCTGCTGCATCAACCCACTTGAATATATTATCAACTAGGCTATTAAAATAGTATTAAAATTTTAAGGATATTAATAGTACATTAAATCAAATCTTGAAAATTCTATATGTTGAATTATTCTGAAATACTACAACAATCACGAGTTTTTGTACACAGGAACATGACATGGGTGTGTTACATGAACTATCTTAAGGTGGAATAAACCCATGCCATACATGAATGGAATTGTATGGGTGCTTAAAAAACTTGTGTTCTAAAAAATAGATGAAACATTCTTTACGTTTCATGTTAAAAAAGCTAGAAATTAAGGCCACCCAGAGGAATGCGGAGATGTTTAGGAACTCAAACAAGGATGTACTTAATATGGATACTGTATTCTTGTAAAACATAAAGTGCTACAAGGAATATTATATATTTTATGAATGTTTTCTGGAGACATATATATGATTAAGAATTATCAAAAATATGAAAGTATCCAATATTTTTGATATTTTATTAGTAGGTGATGATACTCTATTTTATATGTTTCTTGGTATTTCTATATGTTTCATTTTTATATAGATGAACTTAAATGGTCTATTAGCTGGATAAATTCTCATTAAATATAATGATTATTATCAAAGAGTTTATAAATATTATCTCATAGTATTTTAGAGAGAAAAAATATTTTTTATTCTATCATTATTTTTATTGTGAAGTTAGAGGACAAATGGTTATTCAAATTCAACTATTTGAATTTACATTTGGATTGTGCTGTTTGTTTCTTGAAACTATTAAATATTTTTTAAAACAAGGTTTTAATGGAATTTAAATATGTTTTAAAGGATCATTAAACACTGTTATTATTATGAATATATTATTTGGTGATTTATTCCAATTATTTTGAATGATTTTTTAGAGATTTATTCTAAAAGAATAAAGAGGGAAACAAAGCTACATTATTCTTAGAGATATTTATGAAGGATATTGACTTAATTTATTTTCAGTATCTAAAGGAATAGAAGTTCTGCAACTGTTGGATATTTATTATATATATATTTGTCTCTTTAAGGTTAAGTAATATATGTAGAAGTGTGTACATATGAATACTCTATTAAAAATAATGTGAAAAAATATTCATATTTAAGCTCAATGATTTTGAAAATATAATTGAAATATTTTTTATATCCATTATTCCCCAATTGTGTGAAGAAAAAAAACAAGAATACTTCCCATTCCTAAGGAAAAAATTTATTTGCTACTTTTTGAAGAAGAATAAGACTACATGACATTGAAGATTATTTTTCTACTTCTATGCATTATTTAATATCAAATAAAATTATCAGTTACTAATATAACTGTAATTGAAATTAGTTATCTCAATAAAATCTATATATATTAATTTATTTGAGTATCAACTTCTCGAACTCAGTCATGTTGGAGTGTTATATTCTCAGACTAAGCTATGGATATTTTAGTTTCCTATAAATGAACTAGATGGCCATATAAAAGCCTTGTAAGTTGTCAACTGACTATACTCAGTTGTAGAGGTCTCGGAATATGAGGACCTACTAGTGAAAATCACCAACCTCATGGAGTAGAGTGTTGGTGGAGTGGAATAGAGTAATTTTATTCACCAAACCACTATACATCATTGTGTTATTTTCTTTAGTTATTTCCACAAATCACTCATCTTTAAGAGATAAGGAAATGACCATTTTATTTCAAGAGGTATATTTTAATTTTGTCAAGATTTTTGAAAGGACACAATTTTCTCCCCTATTGTGTCTTTTTAATATCCATTATGACACAACAAGTGGAATCAAAGGTTGGCCTCTTTTGTAATATTAAAAATTTATTTTGTCCCTAACAAGGCCGATTTAAAGATTTGGATGACGAAAAATTTCAATGGATGATCTTAGAGAAGGTATATTGATGTTCCATGATATTTATTTTAATAGTGATAATTATGGATGATAGAAATATTTCATGATTATTTATTATAAGAATCTTGGTTTCAAATTTTACATTAAGATTGTAAAATCTTATGAAATCCCTAGGGAACTAGAAAAGTGGGATGTTGTGAAGGAATTTGAATATGATGTAAATTAAAAAGGCATGAATGTAATTATATGTGGACTTGTTTTGGATGAATTTAATCATGTTTCATAATGAGATACTAACTATGATATGTGGAATATAATCATAGTTTCTTATTAAGGAACCAATAAATTGACATAATTTTTGAATGATGTTGTTTCCTTGGGAAATATAATTTCAGAATTAGATTAGGTATTAAAGGAGTTGATTGAGTTGTATAAATCTAATATGCATGAAGAAACTGAAATTCACATTTCTATCAGAAAGGAAAATGATTCTCTAAATGTTTCAATGGATAAATTTTATTTTTCTAGTCATTTGGATTCAAGTGATGAGTTTACTTCATACTCTGAAGCTGAGCATGAAAATTAAAATGTAAATCTACGTCTTATGGTGCATGATAATGAGATGCAATCATCTTTCTCTCAAAGTTATTATTCATAATTTTTTTTTCATCATGAACTTGATAAATATTGTTTTTTGTTTCAATAAAAATTTAAATCCTTAATGAAATAGAATAGAAAACTTAGAAAATATTATGATTCTATTTCGATTGATAAAGATAGTTTTTCAAAACAGATTGGAGATTTAAGATTTAATTCTTCAAAAATTTGTTATGATATATATGAAAATAAATTTAAATAATTATTAGATTAAGTAAATACATCAAAGAAAGATTCAATTATTTTTATCAAGGGGAAAAATTATTTGAATCAAATTCTTGGTAAAATAAATTTAATAAAGAAAAAATTGGTATTGGTATTAATGGAGAAAATCCAAAATTATATAAGAATTATTTTGTTCCTGGTTCAAATATAAAAAAGAATGTATATTGTTAATTTTTTTTATTAAGGTGTTAAGAAACATTATTCTAATGACTATTATTTTAAAAAACCTCATTTTTATAGTGTCAAACATGTTCATTATTAAAAAGAATTGTCTAGAATTAATTATGGAAGGTTTGATCAAAATAAATAAATTTTATTATTAAAGTTTTTAATTTCTAACACTACTGGGCCCAAAAGAATATTTGAACAAAAAGGAACTTGTATTTGATATTTTATACATTTTCACCACTGGGCTTCATCATTATATCATCAACTAGTATCTTAAAATATACATAGAGATTTATTTTAATTATTTTATAAAATACAAACATCTCTGAAGTCTTTTATTAAATGAAAATTTTCATAGAGATGGAACAATTAAAATACATGAATTATTTCATTTCCATTTTAATATTTTATTTAAATGAAATAACTATTTTATAAAGGGGGATAATTTTTTTGATGTTTTATCTTTTATTTCTCTATATTTAATTATACTTATACGTAAACTATTAATTCTATTCCGAACACTATTATTTTATGTGACAAATTAATTCATGTTAATTAATTTATTAACAACAAGCATGCTCTTTAATATATTATATTGAAATGTATTTATTAAAATTTATTTTTCTTATAAGCATGGGTTTTAATTTATTAATATTTAAATTAATTTCATGGGCTAAATTACTATATTACTATATGTGATAAATTATTCTATTATTATATTAAAATGTTTTGGTCAATTATGATATGCATAAAATTAATTTTAAATTATTTAAAAATACATTATTTTAAATTCAATGAAAATATTTCATGTAATATTCCTTGAATATATTTTATGTAATACATTGAATGTATTTTATAATTATTCTATGTATTAGGCAGAGTTATTTTAAATATTTAGCATGTATTGAAATTTTTTATTATTATGGTATGAATTAAAGGGTTCAACAAATTCATTACAACCCTTATTATTCATTGATTAATATTTTATATGTTTTCGATGATCCTTGATTATATTTGTTTATATGTTTAAAGGAAGCATAAATTTAGGAGGATTTTTTATTTCTATATCTATCAGAATATATTTTTTCATATCATTCCTAATAACATATCATTTTGATATTCTAAAAAGGGATTAGATTTTTTTTCAAATTATAAATATTTTTGATACTAATTATTAAATTTATAATTCCTATTCTTTATAGAAGGAATAAATTCATTGTGTAATTCTCAAGAACTCATATTTTTGAACCTTATAAAACAAGAGAGAAAACGTTTGTAGGAAATTAAGGATTTTGATCATAAACACAGGGAAGAATGTTGAGTGAATACTTTACATTCTCATCATGGTTTGGTTTTGAGAATTAATTCAACCCATCATTCAATATTTTCTAATAATTTTTTAAGTGTTTCAAATTTATTATGTCACAATATTAATTTTATATATGAAGAAATAATGAATGGAATCTTATAGAGGTTATTACATATAAAAGATAATAATATTATCTTTATTTCATCTGTTTATGGTGTAATTCAATTCTGTCAAGAAATAACCTGGATGGACCCTGAACCGTTCACCTGATTTGATATGTGACATAGCACGAAGGGCGTTACTGATCCCCATGTGTGGTAAACTAGTGTCAGGCATCAATAGAGAAACCTAGAAAATGATTTCTCCTAATAAAAATAAATAAACAGAATAGTTGAAAATAAAAATAGTATTCTAATATATATATATATATCAATATCCAAATTGAACATCATTTTACAAGGTATAATGATAAAAAAATACACAAAAAAACCCAAACTAAAACTTGACAACACAACACCTTTATGTGGCCCTGAGGGACATTATCTGATACAAAAAAACTATCACCTCTAGCGATTGAGACCTAGCTGAGAACTGAAACACAAGCTAAAAACAATAAATAACTATAGGTGTGAGTATTAAAAATTAGTAGGTATGCCTGAAAAAATCTATTCCTAATGAATTTCCTTTAAATAAAAGAAACATCAACTTCAAATTTGAAATAAAATATATGAAAGTAAGATTTTTCACCCATGTCTATTGGCACTTAGTTTTCTGTGGTGAATGATTGTAATGCACTATTGTTTATATTCTCTTGTGAAATATTTTACCTTTTCCCTTTTCGTATGATTTTTGTTCTTACTTCTTGAGCGGTGTGGCTTTATAAAAATATTGATAAAATGTTTTCAAGTGTTTACGGAAAAGGGTTTTGGAAATGTTTTACATTATTTCTCTCTTATAAATGGAATTTTACCTTTTCCTTTTAAAATTATTATAGTTCCTCCATGGAAAAGTTTGTGGTTTTAAGTGGTAAAAAGGGAAATGAACCGTATTTGATTTAAAGTGGACAATTTGTGAAAAAAATTACTTTCATATATTATATTTCAAACTTGAAGATGATGTTTTTTTATTTAAAGGAAGGAAATTGGGAATATATTTTCTCAAGCATGCCTAATGAGTTTTAATACTCATGACTATAGTTATTTCTTGGTTTTAGCTTGTGTTGCTGGTCTCAGCTTAGTCTCGATCGCCATGGGAGATGGTTGGTTTTGGTATCGAAGAGTGACACTGGGGGTCACATAGAGGTGTTGTGTTGTTAAGTTTTAGTTTGGTTTTTTGTGTAGTTTTTAATATCTTTTATACATGTAAAATAATGATTAGTTTGTATATTTATATTTAAATTAGGCTGCTCTGTTTATTTTCTACTGTTCATTTTATTTATTTTCATTGGGCGAAATCATTACCTTGGTTTTTATATTGTTACCCGAAACTAGTTTCCAACCCATAGAGATCAAGAATGACATTCGGGGCATATCTCAAATTATCTTGGGTGACCAGTTTAGGGATGAACCATGTTGGTTCGTGAAAAATTTAGTTGTTTTGATGGTGCAAAAATTCACTGAATCTATATCAAGCTATTCAAGTGAAATTGTAGTTTTCAGCTTAATGTTGCCTCTAAATTATGATGATATCTCAAGTTAAACTGAAAAAATTCACATGAGTCATCTACCTTTGGATAGATAAGATATTTATATAAACTTTACCAGTTTATGAGGAAGTTTTAAAATGATTTTTTATACTCTAAAAAATCACTGAAGTTTCTGTATCAGTTTAGAAACTCTATAGTCTGTAGATTTAGAAAGGTACTATTTTTATTTTAATTATATTTTTTTAGATATCGTAATTTATTGAATACAAGAGAGATGAAAATATGATATTATTATCTTGATTTTTTTAGTTGAAATCGAAGGCTAAAAATGTCATTTGGATGGTGAATAAATTATCCAAAGTTATGCGATGATTTTTTAAAACATTATTTTTTCAAAAATTTTATTACTTATATTTTTTAAACATTTTAGAAAATATGGATGTATGTTTAATATGATTCTTGATCTTTGATAAATATTTTTATATTTCATAAAAATAATTATTCTTGTATAAATTCTGAATATGGTGAAAGAGGCTCTAAATATTCAGTTAACCCTGAAGTTAAAATGTTTATATTTTTAGACGCATTTGAACCCTACTTTTTAGTAACCCTACTTTTGAGTTAAAAGTATGGTTCAATGAACCATATGATACTTTTTAGACACTATAATTTTGATTCAAAAGTATGGTTCATATACCATATGTTGGAAATAAATGAACCCAATGCAACTATCATGAATCCTATGCTACTTTGAAGAACCCTATGATTCAGTGAGAATGAATAATAAATTTCTAATAAAAACATGTTATATTCTATTGAATATTTTTTTTTTCTAAAATAGGATTTTTCTAAATCACAAATCTCGTACATATTTTTTCATTCTGTTGGATAACACTATGAGATTGTATAATATAACTATTACTAATACTCAACCTGCTGTATAATACATCATTTCTCTTCACATGGAAACATCACCTTCTAAAATAGTGATATGTTATGTGCTTTAAAAATGGAGGTTTAGATCCTCTTTTTTATAATTAAAACTAATGTTTTGTTTCCCTAATTATTACAATATAAATAGGGTATTTTTTTAGTGGTGTCTATGGAACACTCAGGATGCTTGAGTTTTTGAAAATTATTTTTGCATTTTAAAATGAAAAACTGAAGTCTGAAATTCGATCTGATATATCAACATACCTGAGGAGATTGTTTATTGGAATGTTCAAACAAAAATAAATCTTTAAATAGATTAATATTACATTAAATCAAATTTGTAAAATTCTATATGATTAAATATTATGAAATGATGTAACATTCACGAGCTATTGTACATAGGAACATGACATGTGTGTGTTACCTAAACTCTCTTAAGGTGGAGAAAACCCACACCATGCATGAACAAAATTATACAAGTGAATACATATATTGTGTACTAAAATAGATATGAAAAATTATATGAATTTCATGTTAGACATTATGGAAATTAAGGTTGCCTAAAGGAATGAAAATATGTCTAAGAACTTGAGCGAGGATGAAACTGATATAACTACCACATTCTCATAAAATATAAAGTTCTTAAAGAGAGATGATATATTTTGTGATTAGTTTTATGGATATATAAGAGAGATTATGGATTATAAAAAATATAAAAATATCCAATATTTTGTATATTTCATAAGTAGGTGAAGATACTATATTTTATATTTTTTGGTAATTCTTTCTACTACATTTTTATCTGGATAAATTTTAGTGGTTTATCAGTTGGATAAATTCTCATTAAATATAAGGAATATGATCAAAGAGTTTGTGAATATTATTATGTAGTATTTTAAAGATAAAAATTACTATTTATTATAATCACATTTTTTTGATGAAGTTGGAGGACACAAGGTTATTCAAATTAAAATATTTGAACTTATATTCAGATTGTTCTTCTTGTTTCTTGAACTATTTTATCTATTTTAAAGGAAGGTTTTATTTTAATTTTAATATTTTTTGAATGATCATTCAATGATTCTATTATTATAAAGATATTACAAGAGAAGTTATTATAATTTTTTTTAATTCTTTTATAAGAGATTTATTCGATAGGATTAAATAGTACAATGGTGCTACTCTATTTTTGGGGAAATTTATAAAATCTATTGAATCAATTTATTTTGAGTATTTTAATGAAGAGGAGTTCTGAAACTACTGAATATTTATTATATATAAATATATGGAAGGTTAAGTAATATATATAGAAGTACAGATATGTAAATACTCGGTTAAAAATAAATTGCTGGAAATATTTAAATTGAATCTTGATGCTTTTGAAGAGAGAATTGAAATACTTTTTATATACATTATTCCACCACTTTATGAGGAAATAGAAGAAGAATATAGCCAATGCCTAAGGAAAAATATTATTTCCTTCAATTTGAAGATGAATATTCTTACATGAAATTGAAGAATAATTTTCTACTATTGTGCATTATTGAAGATCAAATATAACTATCAGTTGCTATTGCAACTATAAGAAAAATATGATTTCTAAATAAAAAATTATCTATTGAATTATTAGAGTATCATAAGCATAGAATAAGTCATAGTGGATGTTCGTCTTCTTAGACTATGATGTGGATATTTCAGTTCCTTATAAAAGAACCAAAAGGCCTTGTAAATGACTAATAATGTGTTGGATACCCGTACTCAATTGTAGAGGTCTCAAAATAGGAGGAATTACTAGTGAAAATAACCAATCTAATGGAGTAGAGTGTTATTATAGTGTAATATGGGATTTATATTCCCTAAACCACTATACTTATCTATTTTCATTACTTTATTTATTTTTATTTCTCACACATCTTTAAGAGAGAAGGAAATGATGACTTCATTTCAAAAGGGATCTTTTAATTTTGTCATAATTTTTAAAAGGACACAAGTCACCCCTCGTGTCTTCATAATTTACATTATGACATAAAAATAATAATAATATATAAATACATGGAAGTAAATAAGTTTATTATATGATCGTCGTATAATTATAATTGAAAGAGGTGGTGGAATAAATAAAACAGAAATGTTCATTGATGAATATTACCTATTTTTGGGTATCCTCCTTAGGTTTGCACTAAAACCCTTACTTGGTAGTATTTATTTCTAAAATTAGGATTATAGGATGAGATGAGGGAAGATGGGAAGTTATTTTTATAGGGTTTGGCCAATCCAATGAGCTTGAGATGTGAAAATAAGTGAGGGGAGTGAGTGACCTTTAATAATTTAGAAGTGACATTTTTTGTAAATACCCAAAATTAATCACTATTGGGATGTCAATCTTACCTCATATGCCTAAAAAATTGATCAATAAAAGAGATGAGTGAGAATATCATCGAGTCACACCTTCACAAAAAAAAATACATTTTTAAACATTTTGTTTCTTATACTTTAAGTTTAATCACCTTTACCATTTTAGTTTTTAGCACTGCAACTTATATCTTTTTAGTTACTTAGGTAATTTATCCTTTAAGACTAAAAGTAAAATGATATTTATTAGATAATTTATACATAATGATTATAAATATTAAATAAATATATTAAATAAATATCCTATGTTTGTGTAAAATTAATTTTAACACAAGAGCAAGTAATGCGCAAAAACCTTATTTTAACCTTAATCACGATAATTAATTTTAATTGTTTTCACTAATCATTATGGTTGAAAATAAATTTGAATTCATTAATTAATATAAATTATTCTAATTCTAAATATGGAATATATTTTATCAAATTCAATTCACATAAGTGTTAGAATTTAATTTAAAATTAATCTTATAGACCTGATGAGAAATTGGGTTTTTAAAGAGAAATTGTTTAAAAGATTACAATGTTTGTATATCAAAATTCAATATGAAAACGATTATAATGATATAAATTGGATTAATTGATATAAAATTAAACTAATTTTACTTTTAATCCAATTAAAAATATAATATAACATTATAAATTATATAAACAAAAGGCAATTTTTAATTAAAATTCATTTTTTCACTATTTATCAAAAATTGAAATATTTCAAAAAAATCACAAAAATTAATCCTAGGATAATTTTGATATTATTATTTAAAAAATTATGTTTATTTTTTCAAATAATATTTCTAAAATTATTCAAAATTAATTTTAAATTATGTGTGGAAATTGCGACTAAACCATATTTTATAAAAAATATATTTTTTAGAAAACATTTATTTTTTATTTTTAATGATAATTATTTTATTTCTAATAAATATATAAATAATAAATGTGTGTAAATTATATATTTTAGTAAGTTTTTAATCCTATTCATACTTTCTATTCTAAGGGCTAGGAAATATATTAAATAATAATGTTAATAGTATATTGTTGTTTTGTAAAACTTGGTGTTACACATAATGAAAGATATCAAGAAAAATAGTTTATCTATATAACATAATGTAAATCAATGTTGTGCATAGCAAAAGATTAACTTGTTTTTTCATGTAATGAAATCTATTAAATAAAGTTAATTTATTAAAAAAATTATTTATAAAGACTTGTGGTGTTATATTTTACCACCTTAAAATGAATTTCACCCTCTAAATTCATCACATTAGTACCAAAAACCAAGGATGATTATACCTCATTACATCATCAAGTTCCAACATAGATTCATCAAGATGGAGGTTTCACTAAAAAATATTGACTAGGTATGTACTTCTCAGGAGTGATACATGTAACACATCATGAACCTGTGAGAGGTTCTATGGAAGAACCAAATGATAAACTATTTTCCTGATATGATTAAGTATTTTATTGGGACTGGTATATCTAGGTCTTACTTTTCTCATATTTCATATATGGATAAATTCATATAAATACATTCTCACCAAATTCAAATTCTATATAGTGTTGATGATTATCAACATAAAATTTCTTCCAACTTTGTGTAGTCCTTAAATTTTGCTAAATGGATCTAACCACCCATGTCATCTCATCAATTAGCCCAGGTCCTAATAGCATTCTTTCTGCAACTTCATTCTAGTATGTATAAAAGGAATCTTATATAGCCATAAAAATTATTGATTGAAATCTACTTTTATAAGGAAAATCAACTAGGTGAAGGTGTGATCTCAAACACCTTTTAAATACATTGAAGCATATCTTAGCACATAATATAGGGTTTTAATTGTTCTCAAAGTACTAAAATCAACCTCTATATCAATATCGTGTTCAATAATTCACCAAAAATTAAAGGTGAACTTCAGATCCTGATCAGATACAATTGAATATGGTTCCCCATAAAACCTTATAACTTTCTTAATATATATTCTAGAAAGTATATCTAGAGAGAAATGTTATCTAATAGAAGAAATTTTGCTGACTTCGTAAAGTGATTAACTACACCCCATATTTACCTCAACATCAAATATAAGATAAACCCTAAAGGTTAACATTACCTTTAATCATATTTACAAAAAGTGTAAATGAATTCCTCCTTTAATAACTTTTTCACTTGAACATATACAAAACTAGAGGGTTATATTTCCATAAATGTCTCTTAAAATATCCTTAATTTTGATAAAATACAGTCACTGAAAACTTTAAAAGGGGTGTGAGTAACATTGAATATATTATCAAAATTAAACTCATAAACCCATGATGGTATCCATAACTTTTATGTTAAAATTACATGGATACATATATACTTTCAAAATATAATTCAAGTTTTATTCCTTAAATAAGCTCTTATATTATATAAAACAATTTCCATTGGAATATTGGAATCTACCTTGTACTGATAGAATATCTAATGTGATTTAATTATTTCAGAATTCATGTAGAGGGAGATATCACAAAAAAATTCACTAAAGGACGAACAATATGGTTGTCATAGGGATCATTTCTACAAAATCAAACATGAAATTCCCAACCAAGGAGAGGAGATAAGTGTTCCCTAATTATTATGATTTGCTTCATCCATTGTGATTTCATAGGCTTTCATTTTTTTCTTTTTCTTTAAAGGTTGTTGTGGATTATAATCCGCATTATCGCTTGGATTGGGGATTTGATTTTCATAATTCCCAAACTCCTTGAACATGAAGCACTGGAGTTTGAGTGCTGTATTAGATAACATCCTCTTCTCATACATTGCATTAACCAACATATTTATCAAATTTTGATATTCATGGGCTTTATGACATGCCTTTACACATTTAAAGAACCTCTTAGTTACATTAAACCAATTCCCTCAATTATTATTACCACATTTCTAGAATACATATGACTGAAATTTCTTTCCACTCTTTTAGTTTTCATGATACTTGATCTTTCTTTTATTATCAAAATAATAGGAATGGTGGGAATATTCAATTTCCATTTATACATTTAGTAAATATAAAATTACTTCTTAATAGCTATTGAATTCTATTATAGACAAGGAATTTCAAATAATTAGTTTTATGTGTAATGTCTCATAAATTCCATGTATTTTTTTAAATTATATAATATTATTTTGAGACCACTTGCTATGATGGTATGTGATTCTGAGGCGCATAGAACCTTCAAAAAAATTCTGAACTTTTTTTAAGGTATGTTTAGTAAATGTGCGAGTGAGATTTTATAACTTTTTAACTGGTATTCGGATTGAAAATATGAGGACACATTTGAATTCAGAACATCAGGATTTGCCTATAAATGACTTAACTTTGGCCGACATGGTCCAAATGGAAAAGTTTTTTTTGGACTTTTTGGGAAAAATAATAAAATAATTTAAAGGAATTACTTTATTTCTTTACTCACCATTGGGTGGCGGACAACGACATTTCAGTGTAGTGAATGAGCAGTGAAAAGGAGAATTAATGAGGCTCATTAATGGCCCATATCACATAGTGTAGCGATGTAATAATGTAAGTGTAACAGTGATACTGTTTCATAAATGAAACAGCATAATGACAAAACGTTGCAGCCTTACAGAAACACTGAGACGTGATTGTTTTTTAAATAAAACACATGGGATAATGGGGAAGTAAACTATGAGGATTATCTAAAGAACCACTGATATTTTTCCTCTCTAACAAAGAATGATGAATGTCGGTGAGACTTCATCATCTTCAACTTTCCTTGAAGAATGGAGCCAGAAGTGACGTCGACGTCGTGAAACCTCAAGGATGAACACTTCAGCATCGAATGTCAACAAGGAAAGGGTTTATGCAATATATGTTTTTAATTATTTCTTCCTCATTCTTGAAAATTAATGATTAATACAAAATCAACTGACTAACGGGTTGATCCGTGAGTCACTCGTTCTTGCGGGGGGATATTGTGCGGGGGTTTGAATTTGGGTTTTACTCTTGTTGTGTGGATTAATACTTTCCACCATGCTTAAACTATAATTTGGAGCGGTCTCCTTACTTTGTGGAGGTTATACTACTTTCTTATCTTTGTGGTTTTCTATGTGCGGTATTCCCTATCTGTGTTTACAGGTTTAAAGGTAATGCCTTCACATTTTGGGTTATGCCTTTCTGGTGCTAGTCACTAGCCCCTAAATATGGAAGGTAGGCTTGGGGTATTCATGACACGGGGCTCAAGGGATGGGTCATGACAAAGTGGTATCGAAGGGTGGTCAGTTCTACCAAAAGAAACAAGAGTTTTTATTTTCAATGGGGGAATAGTGTTAAGTGTCTTGAGTTCAGATTTCAGTCCAGGGAGTTCAGTGTTGGTGCGGAAACAGATGTATCCATACACCAGGGCCCTGAATTCTATTTTTTGACTCGGTACACAAAAACACTAGTTCCATGTATTTTGTAAATGTTTTTCTCTAGATATCTTTTGATTCAGCTCACTAGGTATAACTTATTGACCGTGGAACATCTATTTCTCTACAGAATGCCTCCACAAAGACAGCCGGTTAGGATTACAGTGAGATATCACAATGATGGTCCACCAAGCGATGAGGCATCAGTGAAAGGACCTCTTACAATGATAACACCTTTGGGTAGTGAACCAGCAGCACCACCATCCAGAGAACAACAGTTTCTACTAGCCCCCCTAGCAGACAGTACATGCTGACTGAGCGCACAACACGAGTTCTAGACACAGAGGCATCTGAGGTTTTGAGCTGAGACATATCCTTAGGAAAATGAGGAGTGTCTAGAGGAAATTACCTGGGTTTTTTATCCTAGTAGAGTAACCTGCAGACCAGATGGTAGTTCAAGCCTCTAGCCTTATTCAGGGAATGACATGGAGGTGGTGGATCTTGATGCTATAGATACATGAGGAGGCGACCCTTGTTAGGATGGACATTGAGAGCCTTTTCAGGGCAGATTTTGTACTAGTGACACTATGCTAAGTGCGTATTCAGGAGTTACTGCACCTGCATAAGGGCAGCCTGACTGTGGCCCAGTACTCAACAAGGTTTACCGACCTCTCCCACTACTCCACCGACATGGTACGAGACCTTTTCTTTAGGGTCCAGATCTTTGATCAGGGACTCCAATGGAATATTACGATGTCGATGTATTTGCTCAACATCCTGGTGTAGGCTAGAGTGCTAGAGCGAGCCCTACTGGTGGAGAGCTTCCTAGCTGAGCATGAACTGACGATGAGAGACACAATCAGATGATAGGTGGCCAATTCATCTGTAGCAGGTAGTAGGAAGATGACACATAAGTCCAAATGAGCAAGACCTTTCAGAGGATGACCCCCGATTTCAGGTTCATAGGTACGGAGCTCGTGAGGTAGAATAGGTCATATAAGGACTAGTGTTTGTTACTATTGTGGCGTACATGAGAATAAGGCTTGTAACTATCCAACTCCCCACATATATGACCATTATGCGATCGAGATACCACTGAGACAACAATAAAGGTTCGAGTGTGAAGGTTCAAAGGGTGGGGGACATGGCAGGGGAGAAGGCTGAACGGTAGGCTGTGGATGGCAGTTCGAGGTACCACCACCACCACCCCCAGGAGCTCCACCATGAGCTCTGGGGGAAAGTGGATATAAGAGGGGCCTTCTTCAAGAAATGGAGTCCTATGAACATGGTGCTCTAGAGATGATTAGGGGTACGATCTATGTCTACTCTACCTTAGCTGCAGTTCTTATAGACACAGGTACTAGTCACTCTTTCCTTTCCATGGATCTTTTCGGATCTCATAAATTTTAGTGGAGTATTTTGCTCGATCCTTATGATTAGAGACTCCTAAATAAGGGGATTCGACGATTGCAAACTAGTGCCAACAGTGTGAGATTACTCTAGGATGTGAGAGCTTCAGCTGGGATCTCCTAGTAGCAGGGTTTGTGCTTTATAATGTCATCATGAGTATGGAATGGTTATCCACAATCCATACTCAGATCGCCTATTTTAGGTGCAAAGTGCAGTGTTTCCATGAGGATGGGACCAGGTTTTCCTTCACTAGAAAGAAGGGAACCTTTGTAGCACAAGATGAACTTTCTCGGGGAATGGTGCAGCTGAACCCTCACCAGTTGGCTAGCGTCACTCTTGATACGGTGGATGAGGGGAGTATGATATTTCTTGTAGTGGTGGATGAGTATGATGATGTCTTTCCATAATATTTCCCAGGACTACCTCTTCTTAGATAGGTAGACTTGTTCATTGACTTGTACCTAGGTACGACACTGATATCTACACTTGCATATCAGATGGATTCAGAGGAGCTTCATGAGTTGAGGGAACATCTAGAATACTTACAGAGGAAGGAGATTGTAAGGCCCAGTTTTTATCTATGGCTAGCCGTTGTGTTGTTTTCCAAGAAGGAAGATAAGATCTTGAGGATTTGGGTGGACTTTCAGTGCCTGAACCGGGTGACCGTGAAGAACAAGTATCCACTATTAAGGATTGACGACCTCTTCAATTAACTGAAGAGAGTGAGGTGGTGCTCGAAGATTGACCTCAGATCAGGCTATCATCAGCTTTGGGTACAGGATGAAGACATACTGAAGAAAACCTTTAGATGATGTTACAACCACTATGATTTCTTGGTGATTCCCTTCAGCATGACCAACACCCCGATAGTGTTCATGGGACTCATAAACATGATCTTCTCGCCTTACCTCAATTATTTCGTGGTAGTATTTATTGATTAAATCTTGGTGTACTCAACGTCATAGGAGGAACATGCTTCACACCTTTATATAGTCCTAGATTCACTCTAAAGCACCATATTTATGTTAAGCTCTCTAAGTTCCAATTTTGGATTCGGGAGGTCCAATTTATGGGTCACGTCATCTCAGAGGCCTGAGTTTCAGGAGATATGGAAAAGATAGAAGTAGTTCCTGCTTAGGAGCCGCCCTGAACCATGACCGAGGTGCGATGTTTCCTAGGGATGCCTTAGTACTACTGGAGATTCATAACTGACATTTCCATAGTAGCAACACCCTTTTCAGATTTGAAAAAGAAGGGACAACCCTTCGTATGGATGGATAGATGCCAATAGAGTTTCTAGGAGCTGCGGTAGAGACTGAATATTTCCCGTATCATGAGACTACCAGAGGAGGACGTTGGGTATTTAGTTTACTGCGATACATCAGGGACCAGACTATGTTGTTTCCTAATGCAGGAGAAAGTAGTGATCACATAAGACTCATGAAATTTGAGGAAACATGAGCAGAACTACGCCACCCATGACCTGGAGTTAGAAACATCGGTCTTTTACTTGAAGATGTGGTAGAAGAACTTGATTGGTGAATGGTTTACATTTTAATCTGACCACAAGAGTATTAGGTATATATTCTCCCAAAAGGAACCAAAATGAAGACAACGTTAATAGCTGGAGTTCCTCAATGACTATGACTTTGAGATAGTCTGTAATCCAAGGAAGGGGAACATGATGATAGACACACTCAATAGGAGGTTTGGTTTACAGCTGTTGAGTGAGGTGACAGAGAAGCAAGCCACGATGTAGATATCCTTCGTGGATAGTGATTGAGTAGCTTACCTTTAGTCTATGAATATTACTCCCCCACTCTTACAATGAGTCAGGGAGAAATATCTGGTGGACATGGACTGTGAGGCCTGATGTGCTCAGTTATCCTCAAGATGAGTTACTAATGGATTTTCAATAGACGGGGAGCATATCATCCTTTTCAGAGGGATCTTCGTATTACTAGTGATGTTGCTGGAGGAGGTGTTGAGGGAGTTCCATACATCCCATTTGGAGGTACATCCTGCGATGATGTACCAGGACCACCGATGTTAATACTGGTGTCCATGGATGGAGAAATTGGTGGTCGAGTTGGTTTCACAATGCCTCACTTGTCAGCAATTGAAGGCCGAGCATCAGGTTCCAACAGGCTTGGCCCAACCAATTGAGGTACCAGAGTGGAAGTGGGATGGTATCTCCATGGACTCTGTGATGGGGTTACCACATACATCTAGGGCCCATGATTCCCTTTGGGTGATCATTGATCGACTCATGAGGTCAGATCAATTTTTACCCATCTAGGAGCAGAGATCGGTAGAGGTATTGGGACACCTATATTTCCAGGAGATAGTGAGGCTCCATAGGGTGCCTTCAACAATCATCATATATCAAGACACTCGCTTTACATCCCAACAGTAGAAGGGATTATAGGAGGCGTTAGGGACTCATTTGTGTTTGAGCACAATTTTTCATCCCCAGACGGTTTGTCAAATGGAGAAGACCAAACATACCATGGAGGACAAGATTCGTGCTTGCATCCTATACTTTGGTCATAATTGGGAGTAACACCTACTACTGGTGGAGTTTTTATACAACAATAACTATCACTCCACCATTGGCATGGATCAATTTGAGGCCTTATATGGGTGACATTTCAGATCACCCCGATGCAAGAAAGACCTAGGGGAGTCAGCACTCATGGGTCCAGAGTTGGTATTGGCTACCACTGAGAAGGTTCACATCATCCAAAAGTGGATGAAGACTACACAGAGTGGGTATAAGTCTTATGCTGACAGGATATAGAGACCCTTGGAATTTGAGGAGGGTGATCATGTATTCCTTTGGGTCTCACCCCAACGAGGATTACAAAGATTTGGCTGGGGCGGAAAGCTATCTTCGAGGTTCATCAGACCTTTTCAAGTTCTGAGTAGAGTTTCCGATGTTGTGTGTCACCTAGCTCACCCCCCATATATGCACTGGGTGCATAATATTTTCCACATGTCGCTACTGAGGATATATGTGCATGATCCATCGCATGTCATCGACTGGGGCGAGGTGGGCATTGAAGATGGGGCGATGTTTTCAGAGTTTCCAATGGATATAGAGGATTGATAGGAGTGGGTACTATGTGAGAGGTTTATTCCTCTGGTTTTAGGTTGGTGGTAGCATAGGAATCTCTAGGAGATCACATGGGAGAGAGAGGGTCCAATTCGTGTTCAGTACCTCCATCCGTTTGTTTAGTTTTGTTTTGGATTTTGGGGAAGTAAATCCCTAAGGTGGAGAGAATGTAATGTATCAGAAATTACTTGTATTTTTTAAAATTATATGGAATTAATATGAGACAACTCAATCTGAAGACATGTGATTCTGAGGCCCGGAGAGCCCAGAAAGGAATTTTGAACTTTTTTAAGGTACGTTCAGTAAACGTGCGAGTGAAATTTTCTAACTTTTGAACCATTGCTCAGATCCAAAATCCAAGAGCACCGTTGAAGTAAGAATGTTGGGATTCACATAGAAATGAATTAACATTGGCTAAAAAGGTCAGAGCAGAAATGTTATTTTTTTTGGAATTTTTGAGAAAAATAATAAAATAATTTAAAGGAATTATTTTATTTATTTACTCACCTTTGGGTGGCAGACAACGACGCTACAGTGTAGCGACCAGGTGGTGACAAGGAACATTAACGAGTCTCATTAATGAACCATATCACACAATTTAATGTTGCAATAATGTAAGCGTAACAATGATTCTATTCCATAAATGATACATCGTAACAATGCAACTTCATAGTATAACAGAAACACTGCAACATGATTCTTTTTTTAAAGCCAACACATGTTAGAATAAGGAAGTAAACTATAAGGATCCTCTAACAAACTACCTGCAGTTTTCTTCTCCAATGAAGAATGAAAAATGTCGGTGATACTTCATCATCTTCAATGCACCTTGAAGAACATAGCTGGAAGAGGCATCAATGTCATGAAACCTCAAGGAAAAAGGATTTGACATTGAACGCCAACAAGGTAGGGGTTTATGCATTCTATGTTTTTGATGATTTATTCCCCATTCTTGAGAATTAATTTAGAATGTGGAATCAACTGACTAACAGGTTGATTTGTGAATCACTTGTTGTTGTAGGAGGATATTGTGCAGGAGTTTGAATGGGGGTTTTACTTTTGCGGTGTGGATTAATAATTCCCTGCATGCTTAAACTCTAACACGGAGTGCTTGTGCCGACCCGAACAAGACCTGGACCCCCACATGGTTGTTTATTATGAATTATTTGGGACGACTTTTCAAGATGGAGATAATGTGTGTTTGAGGCTGTCTCAATGAGGGTGACGGTCTAGCGATTCTATAGATGCAAGTAGCTTGAGAAACAGACCATTGGAGCGACTCTGGTGGCCTGTTGAAGGTACCGCCACTGCCAGCGGTGACCAGCGGTGGCCCGTGGCAGCAGCCATAGGTGGAGGATGGTGGCACATAGTGGAAAAAAGAATCCATGGCTGGAAGACCAAGGTAGCAAGGTGGTGCGGTGCTCACCGGCGCCACGTGGAGGAGCGACCTGCTCGGGCCACTCGGGCGTGCTGGAGGCATGCATACCTGGTCTGTGTGTGTGGAAAATGATTGGCCAGCATGAACGGATACGTGGAGCCACCACAGTCACTTGACCATGGCAAGGATAATGCTTCGTGTTGACTGTGGGGTGGGAGGGAGGCTGAACATGGCTATCTGCCACATCCAGGCCGGGCAGACCGGTCTGCCTGTGGAGAATCGGGTCGGCCTGCGGGCCAGACCCATCCTACCAAGGCGGACCCACAGGCCAAATGGTCTAGTTTGTCCAGACCCATATGGGACCCACAACGGACCCCCATATAGGTTTGGGTCGGGTCGGTCTGACCGAGTCGGACCGGACCCGGACCCGACCGACCCCGTTTCATTGAAACGATCATAACATGCAGACTGAGCATTCAATTAACACACCATCTATGGTGCGAGGACCCTTGCGACGAGGAGGTACTTTTGAGATAATACACTTGAGTTTTGGAAGAAGTTGGAGTATGGAAGGGTTGGATTAGAATCGAATCCAACTAGACCCTTTTTACTAAAAATCCCATAACTTATAGTCCGAGCTTCCGATCGACGCGCGATCTATTGCATTGGGGCCCCTACGATGAGATGGTCCTTTAGGGTTACTCTATGTGGGACCTCATGGTGGTTGAGGTATAACTGATGGATTGAGGAGTGGGTCCTCTGGAAATAAAGCGTTCTAAGTGTGGGAATCCAGTGGCTAGCTCTGACGTGGAGAAATAATAACAATCCTATGTGAGTCAACACCTAGAGATCCCCTATAGGTCAGTACCTAACGATCATCTATGGGTCAGCACCTAGATATCCTTTGTGGGTTAGTACCTAGAGATTTTATGTGTGTCAGCACCTAGCGACCCTCTATGGGTCAGCACCTAGCGGCCCTGTGCAGGTTAGTAGCAGAGCCTCTTGATAGAATAAGATGATCTAGCTTTACAAATAATCATCTATATTTCTGTAATTAAGTTATATATGATGTGAGATATTTATTTTACTTTGTGGTATGTGTTTGATATCATTCTGGGTGGTGCTAACATAGTGGTATTTCCTTTGTGGTGTTTTCCCTCGTGGATTACTGAGAGACATTCGGGGGTCTATGGGTCCCTACTGAGTATTGTTATACTCACCTCTACACAGGCTTTTCTTGCACCTATTGTGTCTTGTGCCGATGACAGACAACCTTGACAGCAACTTTGGGGATCCAAGACTAGACGATTCTTAGAGGTGGACTGATAGACGTGGTGTGCTGTAGTGAAATCTGACAGAGATCTGTACTTAGCCTTCAAGTAGGATCCTTGGCAGGTGACCTACGAAGCTTGTACTTCTTTTACTTTGCATTCCTTTCAGTTGGGCTTATATTCTGGACCTTTTAATTTATGTTAGACACTTTAATCTCAATAGTGTTACTTTTTGGTGGTTTTACTACTTTCTTTTCTCTTTAGTTTTCTTTGTGTGGTATTCCCTGTCTGTGTGTGTATAGGTATAAAGGCAATGCCTTCCCTTTTGGGGTTATGCCTTTCCAGTGCTTGTCACCAACCCCTGGCCTATAGAAGGTGGGATTGGGGTAGTCACAGGATGGGACCCAGGGGATGGGTTGTGACATTAGGCCACCAAATAATCGATTAATATTTATTTATAGGATGATTATTAATCAAAAATCATAACATGAAAGTGTTTCAAAATTATCTTCATACGTACCAATAGATTCATCATAATTTTTTATTAAGTTTAAGGAATTAATTATCCTACATTGTTCCTAGAATATGAGGGATGTACATACTGAGAAATATCCCCTTAGAATATTCATATTATATAGAATCAATTCCTTATTATTCCCTTATATTCTTAATAAGAGTCCACCACTAATATGCTTCACCTTCCAAATGAAAAACAACTAAAACGACCTTTTGATTCTCCAAACACTGAAGAATTAAAAATATATTTTCATTGGTAATGATCTATTTCTCAGAAACTATTGGATTATTGAAAACACTAAATGAATTTTGACATTTCCTCATGAAGGACTCAATATAATTTTGTTGACTCCCTTGCTTGTTTTGAAGTTCAACATGATTTATAGCTTGAGAAAGTTGTTTGGGAATATTTTCAAGATTTTTTATTCTAGATTCCATAATGTTTGGTTTCTAAGGAGGAAAATCATTTCATTTTGTATCACACTTAGCATTAACACAGTTTCTTTGGGTTCTATTCATTCACTAAAACCAAAAATTATAGTGTGAGAAACAATAATCATAGTTGAAAACCAAATAATCATAAAAAATCACTTATAGTATTTCTAAATAATGAAACATTTTTTTCAATCTATGAAACCATAGGTTTATCCTATATCATTTATGGTAACCCTCTATTTAAAACATTCTTGAGGATTCATAAAGAGTTTTTGAATTTCCAAAGCATATCCCTTGAGAGTGTCATACCAGTTTTGAAGTAAGGCCCATTTTCATACACTAGGTAATGATCGAGTCTAGATCAATGCGCCCTTTTCAGAGTTATTACCCCAAGGTAAATTTATTCCAGAGACACATCCACTTGTAGTATCCAAAATGGGACGTGATATCTTAGAAACCACTTTCTTTTATCCTTTAACAAAATTATAGGAAATTTTTTGAAACATTTAGCACTACAAAACTAGGTTTATCCAGTGCTATCTAAAAGAACTGTTAAAGATCCCATTTATCAGTGCTAGAAAAAGCACTGTTAAAGGGGGTCTTTAATAATTTTTAGTGATGTTAATGGGGTTCTTTAATAGTGCTAAAAAAGTACTATTAAATGGGGGCCTTTATCACTGCTTGTAAGAAAGAACTGATATGGGGGGGGGGGGGGGTCTTTATCAATGATTTTTTAGAAGTACTGATAAAGAAACCCCTTTATCAGCGTTTTTAAAGGGTGTATTTCAAAAAAATTATATTTCATTAAAAATAATATTTTAAAATATAAATATATTTATATTGATATAAATATAATATATACCTTTTAAACATGTTTTAGATAAGTCTAAATAGGAATTTACACATAATATATAAGATATTTAGTGAAAATAGAATATAAAATAAATAAAAAAATATTTTTAATTAATAATTTTCTAATTATTATTGATTAATATTCATTTAATAAAAATTTGAAGAAAAAAGAATTAAAAAGATCAATAAAAGATCGAAAATAAGTTTAAAACCTAATTTGAACTTCAAATGACCATAACTTTTGATTTGGATGTCTCTTTGATCTATAAAACATATCAAATGAAAGATTGAAATGAGATCAATGCCCTAGAAACTGACAAGAAACACCAATCACATTGATTAAGGAAAAAAATGCCCAGAAGGTCTCCAAAACAGAGTTTTTAGTTAGGGTACTTCAATTTTTTAACATTCGATGGATTTTTAGCCTCATTTAATGGGGTCATTTTCCCCTTTTTTAGTGGGGACTACATTTATTCCTAGGGATTACATTCATATTAATATTATAGATTTGAAATTTTATCATTTTTCATAATTAATTTTTATTTATAATTAAATATGTGAATATTTTATTATATTTACTTATAATAAATCACTTGTATAAATACATATATCAAAGTATTTATGTAAAAATGTATTTTTAAATATGTAAAATAAATATTTATTATTCAGTTTTTAATGTAAAAAATTATCCATTTTATTTACCTTATAAAAATGAAATAATATATATATATATATACCTATACAATTAATGTTTATATATAAACATGCATTTGTCAATAATTAACAAATTGTATATATATATGTATATTTTAATATATGTAAATAAATTTATATTTTAAAAATGAATTTTAAAAAATATCTAACCATTTTTTAAATTATAAAAATATATTTATAATGATTATATATACCTATATGTGGGTATTAATAAATGGATATATATTTATATTATATTCTATTATATATACCCGAATATAATATATAATATATTTAAATAAATATAAGTATATATATCATTCACACACACATATATTTTATAAATGTATTTAATAATAATTATATAAAAATATGTGAACAAAAAATATATATGTAAATATATATAAACTAACAGAAATATCATTAAATAGACAAAAAACAACATGGTGTAGGGGTAATGGTGTTCTATCTTCAAAGGATAGGTTTAGGTTTTTAATCCAAGTGGGTGCATATGAAGTTAGAAATTTGAAAATCATTGATAAAAGGGTGTGGGTGGGGGGGGGGTAGAGAACTGTTAAAGGGGTTAGGTCATAGATGTTTGAATTTTTTATCCCCTTTGGCAGTACTAAAAAATCACTATTAAAAGGGTACTTTATCATTACTAAAAAACCATGAGAAAGGGGTGATTTATCAGTTCTTTTCTAGCGCTGATAAAGGTCCCATTTATCAGTGCTTTTCTAGCGCTGATAAAAGCCTAGGTCTTTTAACCATGATTTAGTAATTAGTGTTTTTTAGCGCTAATAAAGTACAATTAAAGAATTATTAAATTCCTCTTTTGTAGTAGTTTTTAGCTCATCCTTAGACTTATCTTTAGAGACATCCCTAAAAATATCCTTATAAATACCCCTAGGGATTTCACTATTTTTTTCTCATCCTAGTTGCTAAAGGTTAAATAAACCTTTCCTGTGATACCAACTTGATAGACCTAGGATTTTCATATATAGATATCTCATAATTTTAGATGAATATTTAGTAAATTACACAAACTCATACCCAATGACCATAATAGTTTAGCATATTTGGAGACTAGGTACACAATATTGTAATTTGGTGAAATATATTTAATATATCCCAAAAATATATTCTCAAATATTACTTATATTAGGAACACTATACCAAAACCTTTCTTCATAACATGGGGAATGAAACATAATAATGTATGACCTTAGATGCTCACAAAGGGTAAACATAATAGATATCAATCTATTGTCATATGAAATAATATGATAATCATAAGGGTATGTGATCATAAACATAACTTTTCAAGTTCATAACTAATATTTAATATATGATAAACATGATTCATGGCATAAAACTTTCTAATATCCAAAAACATGTCCCATAAGGGTGATAAATCATCATAAATTAATCACAAACCATAATCTCATGTCATAAAAGTGTGGCACCATCATAATATATAAAACCATTTCTTAGATCATAATTAACTTCCAAAACCATTATCATAGTAGAACATGACTTATCACCTATTTAATATTGTTGATCAGGATTCACCTATTTCCCATTGTGGATCAGGACACACCTATTTCCCCTTGTGAAGCAGGACACACCTGTTTCACATGGTGGATCGGGACACACCTATTTCCCATAGTTTATCAAGACCATACAATTTTTTACTATTTTTATCTCATAATGTTTAAATATTTTCCCATTTCATTTTAGGGAGATATAGGTCCCACCCATATTTGTTTATATTGTAACCACTATCCTTGGTTATAAAGTAACCACCATCATTTAATGAAAATCATACATATGTGTGTGACAATATCATAAAAAAATTTATTAAATCAGAACCCATTAAATGAAATGGAGTTTACACACATTTCATCATAACATAACCTATATAAAATAAATAGGTTTTATAGTCATTTTATCATTTCATCAATTCACAACCCTTGGAAAAATAAGCAGGTTTAATAAGAATTTTATCATGGTATAACCCATGGAAGAGAAATGAGTTTTATAAACATATTTTCATCATAAAAATAAAGCATTAAGAGAAATAATAATAATTCTATCCTTGGATAATATCCCTATTAAGTCTTAGGTAACATCATAGAATGTCATTTTAGATGGAAAATGATTTTATTCGATCATTTAAAACATTTCTTTAGGAAAATATCTTTTCCAATTTGAAATTTTTTTTATTTAAAACATAAATCATTTTTAAAATCATTTCTATTTGAAAATATCCTTGAAAAATTATAAAGGAATATTTAGAAATAATTTAAAACTATTTTTAAAGAAAATATCCTTTCCACTTTGTTTTTTTAAATATAAATAAATTTTAAAATACTTTTCACTTTGAAATGATTTATTTAAAAGCTAAAAATTTCTAAAATATTAAGGGAAACATTTTCTTTGAAAATAAATTTGAAAAATTTTAAAGTAATATTGAAATCATTGATAGGTTATGATAATGAGAAATACTATTCATGTCGTGCATGTTAAGAAAAAATTCTTTTCACTTTTTTTTGTAAAATCCCAATGGTCATTGTTTTTTGAAAAGAACATGAAGATTAATTTTAAAAAATTTAGTGAAATTTCAAAAATGTGTAAAAAATGTCTTGTAAAAATCATAGGATAATATTAAAAAAATTCCTAATTTTTTTAGAAAATATGGTTTTGAAAGAAAATAGATTTCCGACCGAATGGAGGAATGAAGTTAGATTTTCTTAAAAAATATTTTATCAATTATTTTGAGTTCCAAAGAGTGAAAAAATGGTACTATTACTTGAAAATATCATGAATAACTCTATGTGAATAAAATTAATGAGTTTCTTTAGAGATATATCATAATATTTTATTATTTTAAACATAATTACAAACAATTCCAATAAATGATCAGATTGTAACATAACATCATTACCAAATTATTATATTTTAATCATAATCTCCATGATGGAATAAAATAAAATTTAACTAAAAATATCATGAGGATAAATAAGTTCATGATATTATATATAAAAGGGTATTTATATACACCTTGTAAAAGAATATAGGTTCATAACATAACTTATGCCTCAAAGAAAGAAAATTGAGACTAAAATCCTTACCGCTTTGGTAATATTTTAAACATGAAGGAGATATCTTAAAATGGATATTTAAATAACTATAATTTTAAGTATAATAATCATAAAATACATTCATGTTAATTATTTACAATATATAAAAGAAATAGTTTGTGAATATGGTATGTGTCATACAGAAGTAACAAATGAGACAAAAATCCCCTACTGCTTGAGTAATATTTTGAATCATAATGCCAAGTAAAGAATAACATAAAATGAAAATTTAAATATAATTAAAATAATGGTATTCATAATATAATATTTAAAATGGGCATTATATACAACACATAAAATAAGAGTGGTAAATATTCATATGTCTCTTACAAATAAAAGAGAGACTAGAAATCCCTTACCTTAAGTCTCGACTTCCTTCATAAATTTTCAAACCTATTATGTAATAAATATAAGTTTATTATACATATATTATATATATATATACACACACATCATACCATATATTATTTACTTATCACCTTTTATTATCATTTATTATCTATTCCATGTTAAAGTCACGTTTTGAGCAATAACTGCTTTGTTTTTCATGTATGTTTTGGATCATTAGTTTTAGTTCCCTTAATTCAATCATGGATTAATAATATCCATAATTTTTAACATTATATAAATATCATATATATTCAATATGTATGTATTTAACTTAATCCATAAAATTTAGTGTTAGAAAATGAACTACACTATTCATGGTGACAGTAGGCTGTACGTACTCATAAATAGTGTTTCCATTTTCCAGTTTGATTGAAATAAATAAAGGGAAATGATATATTATCATTATAGAATAATTTTTATTTCATATATATATCACATATATTAATTAAACTCTTCCTTAATACCTTATCTGTAAATCATGAATGAATCACATCACTTAACTAGATGGTAGTCCGATGTAGACACGAGCGACGTTATTGTATTTCAAAAAAGTAGAAATAATGAAGGTGTGTGTGATATAATAATTAAATAAGAATAAAAATATCATAAATATCATATATAAATAATAAATATAACATTAAATTCAATCATTATAGTTTGTAATTGAAAAACAAATGGCATCAGTTTGCGAGGTGGTAGTCTGCTATACACACGAATGATGATTTTGTAACCCATTTGATGGAGGTGGAGATAGTTTTAGGTAATGATCATAACAAAGATAAATATAATTATATGGAACATAATATGTTTATTTCATCATCATGGTATAATAATAATTTAAGGAGGTGGATGAATAAATAAAATATTTTTTTTTATGAATGTTACCTCTTTTTCGAGTATCCTCCTTAGGGTTTCACTAAAATCCTTCATTGGTTGGATTTCTGTAAAAAATAAGGCTTTTAGGATGAAATGAGGAAAGTTGTGAAGTTATTTTCTTATGTTTTGGTCTTTATAAATGTCTTTAGAGGTGTGAACAAGTGAAAGGAGTGAGTTCCCTTTTAAAATTGAGGTGTGACATTTTTTATAAATACCCAAAAAGTTTCACTATTGTGAGGTCAATCTTACCTATCATGCCTCCAAAACTGATCAATAAAGGAGGTGATAGAGGATATGGTTGATCCAAAATCCACCGCACAAAAATATCACATTTTTAAACATGTTATTCCCTATACTATAGGTTTACTCCACTTTACCTTTTTAGTTTCTACCACATTAACTTGTTTCTTTTTATTTACCTAGGTTATTTATCCATTAAGAATAAAATTAAAATGAGATTTATTATGAAATTTAGACATAATTATTATAAACATTAAATAAAATTATTATATAAATTTCATATGTGTGTGGAAAATTAATTTTAACATAAGAGCATGTAATGCATAAATATATCGTTTTAACCTTAATCATGATAATTAGTTTTAACGGTTTTTGCTAATTGTTATGGTGAAAAATAATTTGACTTTATTATATAATATAAATTATTTTTATTCCAAATAAATAATATATTTTATCAAATTAAACTCATATATTTGGAAGAATTTAATTTAGAATTAATATCGCAGACGTGATGAAAAATATAGCTTTTTAAGAGAAAATGTTCAAAAGTTTAAAAAAATTTTATTTAAAAACTCAATATGAAAAATATTATAATGAAATAAATTTAATTAATTAATAATAAATGTAACTAATTTTACGTTAAAACCAATCAAAAATATAATTTAACATTATAAATTATTTAAATGAAATAGTAGTTATCTATTAAAATTCAGTCTTTTCACTATTCATCAAAAAATAATAATATTTTAGAAAAATACCAAGAATTTATGATAATATAATTTTTACAGATTTATTCCAATTTTTTTAATTTTATAAAATAAAATTTCAAAAATTGGTAAAAATTAATTTTAAGTTATGTGCGCAAATTGAGACTAAACAGCCTTTTAGAAAACATATAGTTTTTTTTAAAACATTTATTATTATTTTTAAATGATTATTATTTTATTTCTAATCAGTAGATATATAATAAATTAGTGTAAAATATATATTTTCAAAAGTTATTTAATCCTATTCATACCCTCAATTATAATGTCTAGGAAATATATTAACTAATAATTTTAATAGTATATTGTTGTTTGGTAAAACGCGGTCTTATGTGTAATGCAAGCTATTGAGAAAGCTTATAGTTTGATGTTACATAAGGAAACTAAGTGTTGTGTGTAACACAATATTAACTTGGTGTTTCATGTAACACAATCTATTAAATATATTTAATTTATTAAAAAAAATTCATAAAAACTCGAGGTTTTACATGATATATTATCAATGGAAATATTTATATGTAATTTAATTTGATTACCTTAAATTATCAGTGAATCATTGTTATTTTCTTTATTATATGAGGCCTTTATAAAATTATTTTCATCTCTTTTATTTTTGTACATCATCATTTTGGGTGAAATATTTTCTCCAGTTACTTTGACTAATAATTTGTATTCTTCTTCAAATCTGCACTTCATCTAACCTTTTAAATGTTAAAATTAATTATTCTAATAAAACTTTAAATAAAATATATCAAATAGGTTCATGACATGACCTGATACTAATTGTTAGGATGGTAGAGAGATGTTTCCTACACCGGGGAATACGTGAGGTGAATCAATGTTGGTATACTCTTTTTTAATTTTATTTTTTATCCCTTTTAACTTATTCACTTATTCAGTGAGCATGGATCTATCTATTTATCTATACTTTGGTCGGTATATAGATATAAAATTTTAAGGAAACAAAAGGGAGCATCGAGGTTTGTTGATGGGGTTCACCTCCAAAACGATGAATATATCCATAATGAATCATGGTTATTATACACCATGCAAAAATCCCTTCTAATTATCAATGTAATTATGGGAAATAGTATGGAATTAAACTCATTTATCCTAACACCAACCAGGTACAAAGAAAGATGTGTATTATTAGTATGTAACTCCTTATAAAAGGTTAGAATCATCCTTCTCCTCATGAATTTAATTAGAATTTAAGATTTATGTACCACATAGTAAGTGTAGATGATCTCCTTCCTCAACCATATCAATTAGGTTAGCTTCCCCAAGCTTTAAAAATCTTTAGTGCCATCTCACCTTTCTTTAAATTTTTACAGTAGAGTGTTGTAAGTTGGATTTATTAATTATTTCAACATGAATATGATCACCAGTATCATAGGATAAAAAAACTTCTCACCTTATACTTATTTTTATTCATTAGTGAATAAGAATATAATTTGGACACCTAATTATTCACTATAACTTATAGAATGTGAGAAAACATTCAAGTTGGATTACCTTCCCTCTCTTCATAACTTATGTAATTTTTAGTAGCCAAATATCTAACCCCACCTCTCTACACTATTATATTTTTTTATTTTCATCTATATTAATTTTATTTATTAAGTATATTTCTAAAAATTCTTGTACTTTTAAACTCCTCAAACATCAGACTTCAATTATCCTTCTTCTTTGGTCACCTTGAAGACTTAATGTAACACCAAGAATTTTTAAAAGAAGAAAATTATATTCAACCACAAAAAAGACACACAAAACTGAGTTTAAACTAAAAAATATTGTTGAATTATATAAATTAAATTTATATATTATATATTTAATACAATTTTTAATATTTATCCTATGTGTTTTCTAGAAAAGACATAAAAAAATCTATGTTTTTAGATTAAAATTTTATTTTTTCAAAAAAACAGTTTTGTCACCTTTTTATAGTGCACTTATTTTAAAAATAATTCATGGAAAATTTATAATTTTTTTTTGAAAAAATAAAGATAATTTTTAAATCATAATTACAAAATTATATTAGGGATAACTTTTGGATATTTTCTGAGAAATTTCTTTTTTTGATGAATAATGAAAAATACTAAATTTTATTTGAAATATTTCTTTTAGTTTAAATGATTTATAATGATAAATTATATTTTTAATTGGTTTTAAAGTAAAATTAGTTAAATTTTATATCAATTGATAAAATTCAAGCCATTTTAATCTTTTTCCTATTTAATTTTGATATTAAAACCAATAAACCTTTGAACATTCTAACTTTAAAATTCACTTTCTCATCGTGTCTACAAGATTAATTTTAAATTAAATTCTTCCACTTCCATGAGTAGAATTTGTAAAAATGGATTAAATATTTGTCATCAAGAACATTTTTATTAAATAATAATGAAAAATTAATTTTTTAACATAATAATTATTGAAAATAGTTAAAACTAATTACCACTGTTAAGGTAAAAATGATTTTACTATGTGGTTAAATTTAAAATATAAGAGTGAAAATGAATTAAAATATTATATTATTTTTATTTTATGAGACTATTTTGAAATTTTAAATCAAACTCTATAATATATATCAATTTATTTTCAATTTCATTTGAAAATTATATATATAATATGTTAAGTAAAGAAAAAGTCAAAAAATAACCCTCCTTACTTTTAATATCTATAAAGATTTGAGATAGCGAAAAAGACAAAATATATTCAGTTATAAATGATTATTTGAAATATAAACATGTTGGTTTTATAATGATAATTTTTTTTAAATTTTTAGATATTAAATAATTAATTTAAATTCTTAAAAACACAAAATATGTTAATTATTTAGTTAATAATAAAATAAAATAAATCATACTAAAATAATAATAGTGAAATAAGTTGAATAAATTATAGTGATCCATTATTTTATAGATTAATATATCATGTTACATATGTGTGAACATAATATATTATAATTCCATATTTCTTTTGATATTTTTTTAAATTCAAACTAAATTAATAATGTCAAAATTGACATAAATGTTATTTTATTAAATGATTTAAAATTCCAAACAATACTATATTCTATAAATTGTTTTTTAAATGTTTAAAAATATTATATGTGTTATTATAATGTATTAAATATTCTTTTATAGTTAATTTATTGACCCCTAAAGAGAAAAAACATTTTTTGAATGATTAAGCTTAAGATGATGTTTTTACACATTACATGCACTTTTGTTAAAATTAATTTTCAACACACATAGGATTTTTATTTAATAAATTATATTTAATATTTATAATAAGTGTTTATAAATTATATAATAATATTAATTTTATTTATTTTCTTAAATTAATAATTATATAGATAAAAACACTAGTTACCTTTGTAAAAACTAAATTGATAAAAGTAAAGAAACTTAGTGGTTAAGGAAAAAAATGTTTAAAACATGTGATTTTTTGTGGTGTAAATGTGGATCAAGAATAATTTCCTTCCGATCAATTATTTTTCAATTTTTCTAAGAACATTAGGTAAGAGAGACCTCCTAATGGGGAATACTTCTGGGTGTTTACAAGAATTCCACATCCCCTCCATTATAAATGGGCAATCACTCCCCTCACTTATTCACACCTATCAATACATTTGGCTAAACAAAAACTACCAAAATCACTTTCAAAATTATCTAATATTTTCCTAGAAGCCTTATTTATACATGAATTCAACCAAGGAAAGAATTTGGTGAAAACATGAGAAGGATACCCGAAGAAGAGACATTGTTCATCAATGAGCATTTTTGTTTTATTTCTTTCTCCACAGAATTAAATTATTATTAAACCATGATTATATAATTATCTTAGTATATTACATATAAATATATTTTATTATGTTAATTTAATAACATAAATAATTTACCTCTTCCATCAAATGGGTTATGAAATCATCATTTGTGTGTACAAAAGACTACCACCTCTCATGGTTGGGTATGATGATGAATATAAATTTTATATATGTTTTTTATAAAATAATTGCACATAAGGTGTAATTATATTATATATACCATTTTTATATTCCTTTCCCTAATATATTTGATAATGTTTCTCTTACATATGGCAGACTACCACTTCATGAAGCGATATGATTCATTTTTGAGTAATGTTTAACAAGGAAGGTAATAAAGGTATATATAATGAATATATTTTATATAAATGAAATTATTTTTATGTTAAGTAAATATTTATCATTCTATAAATATAATATATCATTTTATTTCTTAACTTTTACATCATTTAAAAAAGTGATAATGTCGTTCATGGACGTGTGGACTACCACCTCGTTGAAGCTATGTGATTCTTTTTCATCCACACATCACTAGGATTATATATATAAGTATATATAATTAAATATAAAGGCATTTATGATATAATTATAATTCTTTGAAGATAAAATATTACTTACCTTATTTCCATAATTATCATTGAAAAATGGAAATGTTACTAATGCATACGTACGACCTACCGTCTCCATGATCATAACGTTAGTTTTTTTTATAACCATATTTAATGATATATTTTAAAAATGTAATTGATGTATGAATATGATAATTACATAATGATGATTAGTATGCATATTCTTAAGTAATTACCTCTTTGACTATAGTCAACCTACAAAATTCATTTTTGACAATTAATCCAAATTTGGTGAAAACTTTTGACATAAAATTATTGATTAATTAATTATATAAACATTGTAATAAGTGAAATAAAAAAATAATAAACTTGATTTTTTTTCAAAAAACTAAATAAATAATATAATTTTATTATTTTGGAAGATAAAGACACATGTGACAAGTCAAACTCAAAGTAAGGGACTTCGCCTCAATTTCCTTTCATTGAGGCCTGTTTTGATGTTATGTACCATTATTCTTTTGTGAGGTGTATATACGGACCATTTGACATGTTATATAATGAATCTATCTACTATAATTATATTTAATGTTTTTTTAATTTTATTCTTTCATGGGGATGGTGATTCAAGTGTTTCTCAAGTGATAAGGTTTTTTTCTTAAAAAAAACCTTTTAATGTTTTTCCTTCTAACTATTTCTATTCCATGTCTAAGTTATCTAATGATTTTATGAATGTTTTTATATAGAAATAAAATTTTTATAAAGTAAATTTTATGTCTCTTTTTTTACTTTATTTTCAAAGGTTTCTAAAATGAGTATTTTTATGTGTTTTATGTGGAACATTTTAGAAAATGATAAAATAAATGTTATTTTCTTAAAGTACATGATGAAAAAGATTTTTCTACCACTATGAATATTATTTTATTTATAGGTTCATTGTTAGGATTTCATGTTTTCTTCAAAGAATAATCCCTTTATTTTTTTAGGTTTTTTGGTATTGAAAATGTTTTTTAAAAGAAAAGTGTATTTTGGTAATGAAAATGGGGTTTTAAAACAAAATATTATTTTTATATGAAATTGTTTTTCATATGTGTTTAAAAGATTTTTTCTAAGGGTTTTATGTTGGAAGTGTTTCATTCATGACATGGTACTACATAATTATATGAAATGGGTGATCCTGATACAACTTATATGAAGGGTTGAGACCTTTATAGCACACATGCTAGCCTGAAACAACTTTATGAAGGGTTGGACCCCATTATAGATAATGAAAAAAAGTGATTAAGATATAAATTATATGAAGGGTCAGCCCCATTATATCTCTACAATACATTATGTAATTGTTATATTGTATTTCATCCATATGGTTATTCCAATTAAAAGAGGTTTTAATGGGTTTTATGAATATGATACTCTAAGTCACCAAAAGGCTGTTTTAATTGGTTTCTATGGGTTTTAAATAAATTATTTGATAAAAACATACACATGATTTATTGTGAAAATGTTTTATTTATCTCACTCAATAAAAATTGATGTAAGGGTAAATATTTCATTGGTATTCATGTTTTTAATGAACTAACAGTTACCTTTCATTTTTATATCCCTTACTGAGATTTTTTTTTTCTAATTCCATGTTTTAAATTTTTTTTTCTTAGGGTTTAAGGATGAGTAAGGGAATGTAAGAGTTCAAGTTAAATACTATAGATATTTTTCCTAAAAAGAAACCATGATTTATTTTAAAAATTTTATATTATTGGGATTAATGGATACTAATAGTAAGTTTCCACTTTTTATTTTATGATTTTGTTATGTATGAGTTATGAAATTTTTTTCTAAAAAACTAAACCTAAAGAGATAATCAATGTGAAAGAAAGTAATTTATTGAGTAGAACTCAAGATCATGTAATGTTTATGGCTGGGTCCTTATAGTTGGTATCAAAAGAATGGTTTAGATAACTTTGGATATTAGATTTTTTTCATTGAGGTTATCTTAAGAGTTATGGATACTGTCATAGGTATATAATATTAAGTTGGATCATGAGTTCAAATTACTATACACCCCACTGGACGTTTTGTTGGAGTTGGTGGACTAGAACCAACTACTTTTTACTTTATTCATTAATAAATACCTGATCACATCTTGATTGTTTTTATATGTGACAATGTATGTGATAATGTCCTAAGGATAGATGTTGCATTAAAGGGTCATAGTGGATCCCTACTATGATGAGAAATCAGAAGTGCCATAACAATGTTCTTGAATATATGTTCTATGACAAGATGATGTTATTTTAGGGACACAAATAATACAGGCCATTAGGGGTGAGGAATCATAAAATCTTTGAGGCACCTTCTCATGGTGTGCGCCCTTGGTAATATCAAGGAGGATATTATGAGAAAGAGACCCGCCAGTAGGAAATCTACATTTCATAGTGTCATTGGATGTTCCTATCTGTGGATATGTGTATTGGTCCTTATACTTTAAGATTATTATTAATGGGTATTACAACTCGCACACTTAGATGTATTGAAAAAAACTGTAACAACACACTATTCACAGTGAGGTAGAATATGTTGGGTGTGTCACAAGTGATACCGCATTAATAGATAATGTGAGAAAGGATTTGAACCTTCTGTTCCATAATAGAAGTAGATATCTCAGGCCCTTTGATGAAATTCATATAGCCAAAATAAATTCTTTCACATAGTGAGGAATGGGAATGTTTAATTACGGAAAGTCAAAGAAAGAATAATCGAGCACATGGCTTGATGACACTAGCATGAAACTCACTTGATTTGAGATATCGAGACAAAGAGATTACATTACATGGTAAGTGTTCATAGGATGTGACACGTCATTGTGGCATTAAATTCTTTCTTTATGGGTTCCTTGGCATGTTGCTATACACTAACCTTGGACTTTGGGTAGACTCCACCTAATTCCACTGAGAAAGAGGCCTGGAGGGTCACACACTAAGTGTGTCTAAGTATCTCAATTAAATATTAATTTAACAATTTGAATAAATATTATTCTCAACTGTGGTTTAATAATTATTAAAGAATGATTGATCACATTTATTTAGACACTAGTTATTCGAGAGAATATATTGTGGGAAAAATAATATATTTATTAGAAAGTAATGCAGTGATATTTATTTTAAAAATAAATATCCATTATTCAAGGTCTAATAAATGTGGTGGAGGAAATAAAGAAGAATGGAAAAAACAAAAGTACATGCCATGAATATTAAATATACACACCATATATTATTTATGGGAATTTATGAGAAATAATGTTAATTATTTAATTAAATAATATTAGGTGTAATTCACTGGGTGCATGTCAATTAGTAATAATAGTCAACTATTATTATTAGACATGGGTTATTACTACGAATTAAATGAAATTAATAAATTATTTCAGGTAATTAATTTATTTTATTATTCTATGTAATTAAAAATTCCAATTATATATTTCTCATTAGCCTAGAAATTTTTTGTGGTTGTTCACAATGGATCTAGATAAATCTCTCAAGCCAAGAGAGAATCCCTTTATTCAAAGAACGCTCTCAAGCTATAAGAGAGAAAGATCCTCCTCCACCAGATCAAGGCTATCGAAGTCAGACATCACAAGTGAAGGCTCTTCCACTCTAGCACATAGAGATCCCTTAGGTGATGTCTAGAGATACGTGGAGCATGTGTGGACCACCAATAGAGGAATTATACACTTGGATTCTATGGTGTAACGATAGATCACATCTGATCGTGACCGAAAACATCAAAAAATAATGAATTACATCATGTAATTATTGTTAATTAATTAAATTAATTATAACCAACATATGATGATCCTATCTATGGTTACAGAGCTCCCTTATTTTATTTTTCATTATTCATTTTATTCTGAAGATCCGACATTTTATTATCATGAAATATCTGAGATTGATCATTGTTAACACTAAAATTAAAGTTCGGTACACCCACCAATGCACTTCTGCTATGCCTGGAACCTACAAGTGTTGTCAGAGGGGTTATATCATTGATTATAATTATTTTTTTGTTGGTGATTTACGCATTTAATAATTTATTTGTTTCAATTCATGTTAATCGTTCTTAAATCTAAATGTTGAGATATGTTCCTCCTCTATCATTTCCCGTTCACCTTACAAAAAAAAAATTTCTTTTAATTTTGATTAAAATAAAATAGATGATGTCATCCAGAGGTGCGAATCATTCATGGAAGTACAAAACTAGAATACATGAAGTGTATTCGATAGTACACACCATGTAGTCTAGGTTCAATGCATTAGACTGGTCTGCCAAATCAGGAAGTGTGTTGGAGTATTTCTAAGTCTTGAATGACACCGTGTGTTGACCATAAACAGGAGGCACACATTTTTTAGATTACATGCCATGTGGTCCACTAAAAACATCGTGTAGTCCCTTCAGGTTAGGGTTGTACTGTGTACCACATACATGACTTTCCTAGCTAGAAACCATATAACATGGATACTACACAACGTGTATCCCACTAAACACACCGTGTACTCTAATTTTTTTTAAGTACATCTACATGTCATGTACCCAGGCATGTACTTCGGATGGATGGTGAACAAAATTACATGCTATGTAGTTGGAACTACATGTCGTGTACTCATCCAAACTCTATAAATTTATTAAAATTTATTATTATATTATACAAACCCTTGAGACGTGTACCATAGTGTAGGAATAAAGTTGAGGTGCAACACGTGATAAGTTTTTTTATGTATTTGTGTTTAATTTAACATCTATGTAATGTTTATTTCTACTTATTGGGTAGTTATGAATAAGAATTCACTAGGTTTCCTTAAAGGTACAAGTTACGTACAAAGATAAATTTAAATTTATTTAGATGTTTAAAATTATGATGGATGAGAATATCAAGGAAATTGAAAAAAAAGGATTTAAGATAAAAGGATTCATTAATTAAAGATAATTAATTGATTTGATCATGATTTATCTTAAATAAGAATGATTAAAGAATTGAATGCTAGTTTTATTTATGCATAAATATCGTTGCATTCATAGATGATCATGATTCAGACCACGACCTTTGTATGTGAATGGTTTCTTTTAATTAATTTATTTAAATTAAATTTGTTGGCCTGTAAGACTTATCTTCATTAATATATAGGGCCTGCATTCCCAAGGTTTTTTTATGTAAAAACCCACTTTACCCTTCACCTGCGTGTGAGAAAAAAGCATATGTAATGGATGGATCTCCCAATCTAGTGGAGGTGGCTCAAGTTAGGAGCCATAGTGAAACCAATCCAAGGAGATACAAAGATTGATATGTGGAAAGCTGTAAACACAAAACCAAAAGGTTCAAGGGGTTTCTCCCCTAGGTCTTGGGTTAGTTTATCCACCGCTAGATAAACTAACCAATAGAATAAGCTCAAGATCATACCATTTATTTTATTTCTGTCAGTTTCATGGTTTTTTATTTTGGGTGTGTTTTCATGATCAAATAATTAATTAATTAAACAAGCATGCAAGATGGAACTAAAATAAGACATGATTATGCATAAAATATTATCTTAGACATAGTAAATCACTTATGTATATCCCACATAATATTAACAAGCATGTAATCAATGATAATAAAATGGAAATTTAAGTATAAGGATAAACTCCCTCAAAGAAAATATCAAGTTAATATATCTTTCCAAAATCTTGGTTAGAATCGAATCATAGTTCAAAGTGCTTGACCAACCCTAGTTGGGGTGCTTTCAATTATAAGGGAATTCTAATTCAAGGTTTTGGGTTGTCTTGACTTGGTTTACATCAAGGGTTGACTACCACAGTAGGACTTGGAGTGAACAAGAGGCAAAGGTTGAGGAAATCTAAAATAAAAGGATTTCAGGATTGGGGAGTCCACTCAACGGATCAAGGAGCTACGAGTTAATGAAGTTGGTATTTGTAATGACTACCTAAAACCCTTCAAGTTGCTTGACCAACCCTAGTTGGGGTAATGTGAAGGGAAATATGAATCCTTTGTACTATAATATTCAGGCAACAGAATATTCCGAAGTCAATGGTGAGGGATATTGGATTTCGATAAAATAGTGGGAGACTAATAAGTATTAATTTATTTATTTGCCTCAATTTTATCATAATAAGGTACTAAACCTTTTCTCATCTTAATTTGTAGAAATAGAAAAAATGACTTTAAACATATCCTTGTGAACCATACTCAATATGGAAAACCTTCTCACCAGCACCAATTTCCAAGAGTTGCAGAGGCGTTTATGCATCATCCCCCGCCATGAGAGGAAATTTTATGTGCTGGAAGAGCCTATTCCAGTTGCACCTAGGAAAGAGTCCAATGATGAGTAACAATCTCTATATATGAAACATATGGATGATGCCACAAATTTACAATGTTTCATGATATTGGCTATGTCTAATGAGATCTGAAAGCAACATGAAAACATGGATGCGTATAGCATGATATCTCACAATAAGGATCTCTACCAAGATAAGGTAAGATAAGAGAGATATGAGATCTCCAACGCTTTGTTTACAACTAATTTTGGAGAGTCTGTGCTAGCTGGGTCTCATGTAGTCAAGCTTATTAGCTACATTGAATGCCTAAACATTTTAGGGATTACGTTCCTAGATGACTTGCATACAAATATCATCCTATCATCACTGCCCAAGACCTTCTCTAGCTTTATTATCAACTATAACATGAGAAACATTAAGAAGAGTCTATCAGAACTTTGGACCTTAATTCTCCAAGTAGATAAGGACATGGGGAATGAAAAAACTACAGTCTTTATGGAGAATAAGAAAAGGAAGGACAAGGAAAAGGGGCTAAGGACTTATAAATAGTCTGAAGCCCCCGAGCATCATCCCTCCAAAAAAGGGGAATATTTATAGGCAGGGAAAGGAATGTGAGGCGGTATGTTTTTCATGTGGCAAGCCAGACCACTAGAAGATTAATTTCACCAAGAAGCAAGGGGATGCTAAAGTTACATTCATTACCAAGTGTAATCTTTCCATTTCTACACATTGGGTATTAGATACAGCTTGTGGGGATCATATCTGTATTCAAATGATAGAACCAAGTATATTTAGAAAGACTACTATAGGAGAGGTGGATCTTCGAGCTGCCAATGGTGCAAGGATGGCTACATTGGCCATTGTCTATTACCACATCTCATTGCCAACTTGGATGATTTTGGTTTTACATAACTTTTATTATGTGCCTAGTGTTACCAAAAACATAATTTCTGTATCATGTTTGGATATAAATGGATTGATTTTCAAGTTTGGAAATAAGGGTTGCTTATTTTATAAGAACAATGTATTTTATGGAATAGAGAATTTAAATAATGTTTTGTATGTATTAAATTACTAAAGCCATGTGTTGACAATCGATAACAAAACAAACTCACATGACTCATACATCACCTAGTTGTGGCATCACCGTCTCAGTCATATAAATGAGAAGTGCTTGACAAAGCTCTTCCAAGATGGCTATTTAGACTCTATTGAGCTAAAACCACCTGATAGATGTCACAATTTTTTACAAGGTAAAATGACCTAGTCACCTTTCAGTGGACAAGGTGAGAGGGACACAAAGATTCTAGTATTGGTGCACACATATGTGTGTGGACCATTTACAGTGGAAGTTAGAGGTGGATACTCTTATTTAATTACTTTTACTGATGATTTGAGTAGATATGGCTATGCCTATTTAAAGAGGTATAAGTCATAATCCTTAGGGAAATTTAAGGAATTCAAGAATTAAGTAAAAATCAGCTTTGTAAGAAGATAAATAAGCTTTGATCGGATCGAGGTGGAGAATATCTGAACCAAGAGTTCATTGATCTTCTACGGGAGTCTAAGATTCTATCTCAGCTCACTCCTCCTTATACACCACAGTGGAATGGTGATAGTGAATAGATGAACCAAACCTTTTTGGACATGGTGAGGTCGATGATGAGTCATGCAGATCTTCCATTATCCTTTTGGGGATATTATTTATATACTACAACATACAAATTAAATCGGGTACCAACTAAGGCATCAAATGGAATTACCTTCAAGTTATGGAATGTAAAGAAACCCATTTTTTCACACACATGTGTATGGGGATACGAAACATTTGTTAAGGCCTTCTCAGGAAACAAACTAGCACCCCAGGGCACAAAGTGTATCTTTATAGGATATCCCAAGGAAACGAAAGGATATTACCTATATAGCCCTTCAGACAAGAAAGTGACTATCTCCAGACAAGCCATATTTCTTGAGAAGGATCACATCGTCAAAAAGGATAGTGGGATAAAGATTGACTTCGACGAAGTTGGTGCTCAAGATACACATGAGCTGGTACAGGAAAAAGTTCCATAGGTCCCCTTAGAAGAGGTTCTAGAAATACAAGTACTACGTAGGAGCTCAAGATAGGTAAGGGAACTAGAGAGATTTGGTTTCCTAGTCACTGAGGATGGTGAATCATTATTGTTGGACAATGATGAACCTCTCTCCTACCAGGAAGCAGTAGAAATATCATAAGATGCAAGATGGCTAGAAGCTATGAATTCTAAGAGGGATTCCATGTATCATAACCAAGTTTTCATTCTGGTCGATGAGCCAGTTGATGTAAAGCCTGTTGGATGCAAATGGGTATTCAAGAGAAAACTGGACATGGAAGGTCACGTTAGCACCTATAAAGAAAGGCTAGTGGATAAAGGATTCAGACAACGTTAAGGAATTGACTATAATGAAACCTTATCTCCAGTTTCCATATTTAAATCCACAAGATTCATACTTTCCATTGCAGATTACCATGACTATGAGGTTTGGAAAATGATTGTCAAAACAACATTCCTTAATGGTAACCTTCAGGAACATGTCTATATGACACAACCAGAAGGTTTTGTGACACCAGTTGAACCCAAATGGGTTTGCAAGTTGCTAAAATCCATTTATGGATTAAAGCAAGCATCCAGGTTGTGGAACATTCAATTTAATGAAGCCATAAAGAAATTTGGTTTCATTAAGAACGAATTCGAGCCATGTGTTTATAAGCGGTTTAATGTGAATGTGGTCATTATCCTAGTAGTATATGTTGATGACATATTTCTTATTGGAAAAGATTTATCAGTCATACAGTCACTTAAGGACTAGTTGAACAAATGCTTGTCCATGAAGGACTTGGGTGAAGCAACCTACATTCTAGGGATCAAGATCATTCGTAATAGATCCAAGAGGCTGATTGGACTAAGTCAGGGTACATATATTGACCAGATAATAAATAGATTTATTATGGAACAATACAAGAGGGGATTGGTTCCAGTGTCACATAGCCTACATCTTTCTATGAAAATTTGTCCTCAGACACAACAACAGAAAGATAGAATGAGTAAGATCCCAAAAACTTCATCTATAGGATCCATAATGTATACCAGGTTATGTACTGGGCTTGATGTTGCCTATGAAATGAGCATGGTAGGCAGAAATCAAGAAGATCTAGGAGAACAACATTGGAATGCTCTAAAGAGTATCCTTAAGTATCTAAGAAGAACTAAGGATATGTTCCTGGTGTATAGAGGAGGCGAGGAGCTTTTCATCAAAGGGTATGCTGATGCTAGTTTTCAAACAAATCAGAACAATCTGAAGTCGCAATCTGGATATGCTTTCTATCTCAATGGAGGAGCTATGAGTTGGAAGAGTTCAAAGAAACAAGTTTTAACCGATTCTACAATTGATTATGAATACATAGTGGCTTCTGATGCAGCCAAGGAATCCATCTGGATTTGGTACTTTGTCTAGGAGCTTTATGTGGTGCCTAGCAGTAAAGATCCTATCACATTATATTGTGATAATACTGCAGTAGTGGCTCTTTCAAAAGAACTAAGGTCACTTCAATGGACAAATCACATACTTCAGAAGTATCACCTCTTGAGGGATTTCTATCAAAGGGGTGAATTTATAGTGAGAAGAGTGTCCACGAAACAAAATGTGGTGGACCCCATGACTGAAGTCCTATCTCAGCAAAAGCATGAATATCATGTGAGAGTTAGTGGGTTAAATTTTTTTAGCAGTTGGCTCTAGTCCAAGTGGGATTCTATTAGAGTTGGTATCCTAGAACCAACTACTTTGTACTTTATTCAATAATAAATACCTTATCACATCTTGATTATTCTTATGTGTGATGATGCATGTGATAATGTCATAAAGATAACTGTTGCATTAAAGGGTCATAGTTGATCCCTACTATAATGAGAACCTGGAAGTTCCATAACACTGATCTTGAATATATGTTATGTGGACGGATGATGTTATTTGAGGGACAAAAATAATACACCCCATTAGGGGTGAGGACTCATAATACTTTAAGGCACCTTCTCATGTTGTGCACCCTTGGTAATATCCAGGAGGATATTATGAGAACAAGACCCGCCAATAGGAAATCTATATTTCATAGTGTCATTGGATGTTCCTATCTACAAGCATGTGTATTTGTCCTTAGACATTAAGATTTTTATTAATGGGTATTAAAACTCATGCACTTAGATGTATTGACAAAAACTGTGAAGACACACTATTCACATCATGGTAGGATACGTTGGGTACATCATGAGTGATACTGAATTAATAGATAATGAAAGAAAGGATTTGTCCCTTCTGTTCCATAACAGAAGTAGATTTCTCAGGACCTTAGATGGAATTGATATAACCTAAATAAATCCATGTCCATGGTGAGGAATGAGAAAGTTCAATTTCGGGAAGTCATTTAAAGAATAATCGAGCACATGGGTCGATGGCACTAGCATGCAACCCGCTTGATTCGAGATATCTAGACAAAGGGATTACATTACATGGTAAGAATTAATAGGAGGTGACATGTCATTACGACATTAAATTCTTTCTTTATGGGTTCCTTAGTGTGTTGCTAGACTCTAACCTTGGACTTTAGGTAGGCTCTGTCTAATTCTACTAAGAAAGAGGCCTAGAGGGTCACACACTAAGTGTGTCTATATATCTCATTTAAATATCAATTTAACATGTTGAATAAATATTATTCCCAACTATGGCTTAATAATTATTCAAGAGTGCCTAATCACATTTATTTAGACACTAGTTATTCGAGAGAATATATTGTGGGTGAAATAATATATTTATTAGTGAGGAATATAGTGATATTTATTTTAGAAATAAATATCCATTATTAAAAGTCTAATAAATGCGGTGGAGGAAATAAAGAAAATGGAAAAAAACAAAAGTACACGCCATGTATTTTTTCTGGGAATTTATTAGAAATAATATTATTTATTTAATTAAATAATATTATGTGTAATTCTCTGGGAGTATGTCAGATAATAATAATAATCAACTGTTATCATTTGACATGGATTATTTCTAAAAATTAAATTAAATGAATAAATTTTTTCGAGTAATTAATTAATTTTATTATTCAATGTAATTAAAAATCCCAATTATATATTTTTCATTAGCCTAGCCATTTTTTTTGTGGTTTTGTACAATAGATCTATAGAAAGCTCTCAAGCCAAGAGAGAATCCTTTTCTTCCAAGAATGCTCTCAAGATATGAGAGAGAGATCCTCCTCCATCGGATCAAGGAAATTGAAGGTGGACATCGCAAGTGAAGGATATTTTGCGCTAGCACCTAGAGATACCTTCAGTGACATCCAGAGATACATGGAGCATGTGTGAATCATATCTAGAGGAATCCTACACTTGGATTCTACGATGCAAAGATGGATCACATCAGATCATGATCTGAAACATCAATGAAGAAAGAATTCCATCAAGGTAATTCTTTCCAATTAATTAAATTAATTATAACCAAAATATAATGATCCTATCTGTGGTTCCAGGACTCCCCTCTTTTATTTTTCATTCTTCATTATATTCTGAATATCCAGAGTTTTATTATTGTGATAAATCTCAGATTGATCGTTGTTAATGCTAAAATTAAAGTTAGGTACACCCACCAATGCGCTTCTACTGCGCCCTGAACCTAAATGTTTTAAGTAGTAATTTTTTTGAAGTGATTAATGAAATTTTGGAAGATATTTCATTGGGTTGTGGTATCTGTAACCCCTTTGATTAATATAAAGTGTTATTCAAGGAATAATTATATTTTCATGTTTTAAAAAAAGGACAACCCGAAGTTCGGGAGACAACCATCGTATTCAACAAGGCCATGAGATTAAAGCCACAATATAAGGGAGAAAAGGGTAAAATGAATTTATTTGGCCTATATAATGTCTTAGTAAGTAAGAAATTTTTTTACTGGTAAATATTATATTTATTTTGGAAACATATGGTATTTTTTTAGGAATAATGGTTTATTTATCCTGTTATAATACATGATCAAATCCATCTAATCTTTCAGTTTCTAACTAAGTGAGGATTTGTATGAATAATTTTATGGATAATTACTTATGAAATTATTTGGTTTAAAATTTGAGTATTATTGTTGAAATTTGAAGATTTATCTATGAAGGTTTATTCATTTTTGGAATTATATTACGTTGTGTTAACTATTTTGGTTTTTGTTATTGTATAAGGACATAAAGAATATCTTATTATGATTTTGGGGATTATATTGTCCATTAAAAGTTTATTTTAGTGATTTAGTATTGAAAAATTTATTGTGAATACTCATTATTTTTAGAAAAAGATAATATTGTAGAAGAAATTTATAAATGGATGAAATTATACTCATCAAGTAAGTGTATTTATATATTATCTTAGTCTATATGGTAATTAAATTACTCAACTATATGAAAAGGATTGTGAAACAAAAGTTTATCCTATTACATTAATATCTGATGAATCCTATAAGATTTTAGATCCTCATAAAATTATGGTTTTGAGTCCCTTAACTTTACATTGATCATTAAATTGATTATGATCAATTAAATCAATAAATATCTATGATTATTTAAGATTTTCTTCCACCTCCAAGTCTTCAATTCTCACTAATGCTATCCTTTTTAGAAACCTAATTATGTGTTATTTTATATGACCTGTGTACTTCCCTTTATCTCCTATTAAGAGGATATTTTATTAACCATTTTTAGAATGTGGGTTTATAAAAAAATTATTTTTAAATATTCATCCTATGATTACCAAGATAAAGTTCAAATTGCGAGGAGAAAATATTTAATAAGTGGGGGGGGGGGAGATGAAACACCCTAAGATTTTAAAAGAAGAAAATTATGTTTGTTAGTATAAACGACATGCAATGATGAGTTTAAAAAAATCACACCTTTTGGATTATATAAATTAAATATATATATATTATATTTAAGATAATATTAAACATTCATCCATTGTGTTTTCTAGACAATAAATAAAAATTAATTCAATTTTATGATTAAAAATGTATTAAAAAAAATACTTGTCACCTTTTTATGGCACACATATTTTAGAACTATTTTTTCGAATTTTTTTAAAATTTATTTGAAAAAATAAACATCAATTTTAATGTCATAATACCAAAATTATCAGAATATTAATTTTTGGTATTTTTCTGAGAATTTTCATTTTTTGATGAATAATGAAAAATACTAAATTTCATTTGAAATCTTTCTTTTAGTTTAAAAAATTTATAATGTTAAATTATATTTCAAATTGGTTTTAAATTGAAATTAGTTCAATTTTATATCAATTAATCTAATTTAGGACATTGTAATCTTTTTAGTTTCAATTTTGATATAAAATTTTTGTAAACTTTTGAACATTTTCACTTTAAAAACCAGTTTTCCATCGTTTATACAGGGTTAATTTTAAATTAAAATATTCTTATTTTGTGAGTTGAATTTGGAAAAATGGTTTCCATATTTGGAATCATAAAAATTTATTTTCTCTAATAATAAAATATAAATTTTAACATAATAATTACAGAAAACAGTTAAAATTAATTGCGGTAGTTAAGGTAAAAATGAGATTATAGCGAGGTTAAACAAAAAATATAATAGTGAAAATGACCTAAAATATTATATTGATTTTATTTTATGAGTTTATTTTGACATTTTACATCAAATTAACAAATATATGGAAATTTCTTTCCACTTTCCTTTGAAAATGACCAATGTAATAAGTTATGTAAAGAAAAAGAAAAAAAGGAACCTTCATTTCTTTTAATATCTATAAAGAAGAGGAAATGTTAATTAATGATAATTTTTTTGTTATTTATTTCTATACCTCTTAAATTATTCTTAAACCATGATTAAATAATAAAATAAATATATTACATATAATTAAATTTCATTATATAAATTTAATAACCAAAATCATTTCCATATTCCATCTAATGAGTTACAAAATCATTATTCGTGTGTATGGGGGACCATCTCCTAACGAACCGACATCATTTTTTTTTCATTACCACCATTCATGGCTGGGTATTATGATGTATATAAATTTTTATATGATATTTATTACATAATTATACCACAAGAATAATTATATAATATATAAATATTTTTATTCTATTCCGTATGGGATATGATAATGCCGCTCGTGTGTGCGGCATATTATCGCCTCACGAAGCGATGTGATTTTTTTTCACTCATGCGTATCATGGAAGGTAATAAAGGTAACTCTAATGAATATATGTGATATAGATAACAAATTATGATATTAGTGAAATATTTATCTTTCTTGAAATATAATGTATCATTTTCTTTCTTACCTTTTCACTTACCGAAAAAATTGATAACTTCGTTCATGGACGTCTGGACTACTGCCTCCTCGAAGCGATACAATTATTTTTTCACCACAAAAAAACAAGGATGATATATATAAGTATATATAATTAAATATTATGGTATTTATGATATAATTATATTTTTTAAAGATAAAATATTACTTACCATCTTTCCATAATGATCATTGAAAAATGGAAACGTTTCTTATGCCTACATACAACCTACCATCTCCATGATCATAATGTTAGTTTATTTTTTATAACTATATTTCATGATTTATTTTAAAAGTATAATTTATTTAAAAATATGATAATTATTTTATTATTTTTATTCTTTATATGTTTTAATAATTACTTCTTTGACCATATTCATACTACCAAATTCAATTTTGACACATAAGCCGAATATGGTCAAAACATTCGACACAAATAAATTTTTTTAAGTATATAAAACATTTTAATAAGTGAAATAAAAGAAATAATAAAATTTAAAAAGGTTAAAAATAAATTTAATAATTAATATAATTTTATTATTTAAGAAGATAAAGACACACGTGAAAAGTCTGACTCAAGCTATGGGACTTCATCCCAACTTCTTTTCATTGAGGCCTATTTTGATATTATGCACCTTAATTATTTTATAAGGTATATATAAATCCCATTTGGAATTTAACATAATGAACTTATCTATTTTAATTATATTTAATGTTTTTAATTTTATTATCTAATAGGGATTACAATTAAAGTGTTTACCATGGGATATGGGACTTTTCTTTAAAAACAAATAATAGTTTAATGTTTTTCTTTCCAACTCTTTATATTCTATGTAAAAGTTTTTTTTTTTTATAAATGTTTTTATATAGAAAAAAATATTTATATTTTATATTTTATTTCATTATTTACTTTATTTTCAATGTTTTTCAAAAGAAATATTTTTAGGTGTAATGATAAAAGGAATGCTCTATTCTTAGCATACACTGTGACAAAAACTTTTCTACCACTATGAACATTATTTAATTTTTAACTTAATATGAAAGATTATATGTTTTATTAAAATAAAAACCATTTTTTTGAGGTATTAGGTTTTTCAAAATGTGTTTAAAAAAGAAAAGTGTATTTTTATCTGAAAGTGTTTTCTATATGAGTTTACAAGAATTTATAAAAGGGTTTTATGATGAAAGTGTTTTATTCATGGAATGGTACTTGAGAATTATATGAAACTAGTGATCATAATATAGATCATACGAAGATTTTATCCCCATTATAGATCACAGTTGAGCTCAATATAGCTTATACAAAGGGTTTATACTCATTATATCTTATGAAATATGGGTGTGCCCAATTTATCTTATATGAAGGGTGAGCCTTGTTATTGATCTTCAACACATTGGTTAATGATTATATTATCATTTGGCCATATTGTTATTCCAAAAAATGGTGTTTGAAATGGTTTCATGAATATTATGCTCTAAGTCACCAAAAGGGGGGTTTTTAATTTCTTGATATCTGTTTTAAAGGATTTATTTGAGAAAAATATGTGTGTTTTTTCTTACTAATTTTTTGTATTTATTTCACTCAAAGAAAATTGATGTTGAGATAAATATTTCATGGGTTTTCATGTTTTTAATGAAATAACAATTTCCTTTATTTTTATATCCCTTACTAAGATTTTGTGCTCATGATAAGTTATTAAAATGTTTTTCACTGTATTTAAGGATTAGTAAAGGAAAAGAACAATTAAAGTTTGAAATTATTGGAAATTTTATATGAAAAAATAATGATTTATTTTAAAATATTTATATTATAGAAAATATTGATACTAATCATAAGTTTTCACCTTGTATTTTATGGTTTTGTTGTGTTTGATTTATGGCCCAATTCTTTAAAACTATAAAACTGAAAAGATAATCAAAGTTAAAGAAAGAAATTTCTTTAATAAAACTCAAGATCATATATTATTTAAGTCTGAGTCCTTATAAAAGTCCTCAATTCTTGTAGTTTCCAAAATCAACATTTTTGGCCTTCATATTGTTTTAAACTTCACTTTAATCAGGATAAAGACTTTTTACACACTTTCCACAACTCTAATCATTTAGTGGAAAAAATAATAGAAAATGCATCATGATATTTTCATTTTCATGGCTAAAATTACTTTATTTTTCATAAAATGATATCATAACACTTTATAAAAGACTTTAGGTATTTATGTATGACTTTATAAGTCATATTATCATAAAAAATGTATACTCCTATTCAAATTCATACACTCACAATGTCATAATATACTATCCATCAAATTAATATGTTTATAAAATTTATATTATCAAGTTATACAAACTAAATTTATTTAGACATGTCATAAGATCTTCCATACATGAATTCAGTGAACCCGATTTGTGTCATTATTATTATTTATATTTTACACTTCTCACTATAGATTAAAACATGTCACTATTCCTTAAGGTGTAGAACTCATCTTTAGTGTCGAGACACCACAACCTAGACTATAATGTGGTTGTGTCTCACCGTTTCTCACAAGTATATTTTTAATATGCAATGATCATATCTTATAGAATAATCATCATTATTTCACTATTTTCTAGTTACCTTGATATTATTATATATGGTGAAAGATATTTAAATTCCAATACTAAAATAAATAGAATATTTTTTATTTCAGTTATTTTTATTGAATCAGGATTATCCCACTCAAAACACAATGTTTAATCTTTGAGTAACACCAAATTAAAATCTAATTGATTTCTCATTTTATAAAAATATATAAATTCAAGAATTATAAAAAGATATAATTTAATCTAACTATTATATAGGATACCTTCAGGGAGTCGTCGGTTACATTAACATAGATTATTTTAAACTTATGATACCTTTATGATGGTCTTGGATCAGCTTTAAGTAGAATTTGTGTTACCTTCGCACATCTAGTGCAACTTACATATTAGATTTACATAGCCTTTAGGATTTTTTGAGTACCCTTACATAGATTCCAGTCCATATAGTACCTTTAAAAATTTCAATCTCAAAAGTATATACCTTTATACAGGTCATCATGACACTTATTTATCTCATGGTTACCTTTAGATAGCTACTGTAGAAATTTACTTACCATTATACAGGTCAAGAAATAACTCCAAACCTTAAAAATATCCTTTAAAATTATTCAAGGGCATTATCAAACCCAAAAACTCAACTAAAATCATTATCCATGATGTATTCATACCATAATACAATAACTTGGATACTTGATACTCAATTAATTATTTCTCCAACTCTATTCAAACCTTTTCTTACTTCACAACACCTCTTCCTAACCCTCTCTATCCATTTTCATTTATACTCATACTTCTACTTCCTATTATTAATTTCATCAATATTAATACAATATATTTGTATATTTAAATGAAGATAAAATACTTCAAACATAATAAAATTCAACATAAATGTATTTTTATAACTCCAAAGGAAGTAACTCAAATAAATTCTATGACTTAATATTATTATAAATAATAAGACCTTTCTTGGGAACTTCTCTTCACTAGATACATCAGATTATTCTTCTAAATTACAAGAATTTATTTTTTACTCCAATTATTATTTAAAAAAATGATTTCAAATACATAAATAATACTTTATGATCATTGGAAAAAAATAAAAAAAAATAAAAAGTGGGCTCAATAGGTTGTTGACAAAAAGGTTTTGGAAACACTTAGATGTGTTTGGGAATTGCGTATAAAATCAGCCAAGGAAGGAAGTTTTATAAGGATAAGAAGTATTTGGTATAATTTATATAGAATATTAAGATTTATACAGTATATTATTCATGCATTAATTATATTATTTTTAAAAAATTATGTGGGGCATGTTTTTTGTGAAGATGCGGTGGAAGCCATTTGTGAATTGCAAAGGAGGGATTTATGTGAGGCCCTAAGTTTTTTTGGTTAAGTAGATTTTACAAAGGTACTTATTTAAGGTTTTATTTTAAAAAAAATGAAAATACGTTATATGGATGCGTTATGTGGTAGATGTTTTCATGTCTTCAAAGTAACTATGCGATAGACTCGTTATTTGTGAACGAAAAACGATGATTTCCATGGGTTGTGAAGGGAGAATGTTATGTGATATTGCAAATGGAAAATAGTATACAAATGGAGAAATGTTATATTGTGATTATTGAGTTTTACATAGAAAATTTACTATATGAATTCACCTAATAAATTTTATTAAAGATAAAAAATAAGAAATTTGGATATAGTTAAATATTAATGAAGTGAAAGTCAATTCATTTACGAGAAGGGACTCTTGTGAATCAATCACACAAAGATAAGAGATCAAGGAGAAATTATGTGGTGCATATAAATTTTTAAATTACATTTTAAATGATTCCATAAATATTGTTATGTGATTTTTTTCAAATAAGATAGTTTTTAGAGTATTTACATAGAGGTGGCTCACAATGGGGGTAGTTCGTAAAGGACTTACATGGAGGATTATTCACAAATGAGTTAGTCCGTGAAGGATATTTCATGGAGTATAGTTTGAAAATATAACAACCAAAATAATGATAATATTAAATAAATATAATTCCTTATTAATATTCATTAATTTTATTCTATATATTTATATTCATTATAAGAATATGAAGTAATATTTTCTTCAAAAAGGAAACAAACTTATTCTCACTAAATTTGATTATATATATATATGGTTTTATTTAAAACAATAATTAATTTTTTTTAAATTTCATTTGAAAAAATATATCATTTTTAATATCAATTCTTCAATATTATCTAAGAATGAATTTTTTGGAATTTTTTGAAAAAGTTTATTTTTGTGTGAATAATAGAAAATACTGATTTTAAGAATATTGTCTTTTATTTTCATGTATTTTCAAAGGATAATTCTGTTTTTTATTGGTTTAAAAATGTGATTATTTATGTTTTATTAATAATAAACCAATAAATTCCATTTAAATCAATATTATACTTTGATTTTGTGTCAAAACGTATTTATACTTAAAATGCATTTTTCTTATAAACCATTTTCATCATGTTTTACAGGTTTATTATTAAAAGTAATTTTTGAATCACATTTAAATTGAATTTTATAAAATGTAATCCATATTTTTAATTAATATTTAGACGTTTTTTAATGATTATACTTTCATTTTTGGTTATTATGAATAGTAACTTTGGTAAAATGTTTGTTACCAAAGTAAGAGTTAAAATTGGTTAAAAGGGTTTAAACTAAAAATATAAGGGTCAAAATGAACTTAATGTTTTTCTAAATAATATTATATAGAAATATTATGACCATATGTTATCTATTATTTGAATAAAATTCATTTTGGATTCATTTGGATTGAGTAACAATTTAATATATTTTAATCTCTTGAAAAATTCCAAGTTTGTCCTCTCCCCCAATTATAAAAGATCACCCAATATTCTCTCTTATTTAAAATTTAAGAGAAACTTATATCATAGAAAACCCACCAAAATACGTTGATAAAATCCCTAAACACATTATATAGGTCATATTTTTATTATATTACCATCCTAGGAATTCTTCACGTATAAACCTAAAGAGGTTGTCCGAAGAACAGGTCTAGTTCTTAACCAATGGTTTTCATTTTATTTATTCATTTACACCATGAAAATATTAGTCTACCATGATTAAATAATAAAATTTTTATATTCAATATAATATAATTATATTATATCTATGGTATAAACCCTTTTCATATACTTAACTATCTAACAGAATATAAAAACATCAATCGCACGTATGTGTAGACTACCGCCTCTTGAGTCGATGCATTTAATTTTTCATCACCAACTCATATATTTTTACATAATAATGGTTCTAAGTGAAATAATATTATATATATTATATAAATTTAATTCTATAATTATTGATATATATAATACTTCTTTCTTTACCATACAATTAAAAATAAAAAACATAGGTCATGTGTACGTGCAGACTACCGCTTCATGAACTGATGTATTTTATTTTTTGTCACTTCATCACAAGGATTTTATATATTGTAAAATTTAAAGAATAAAAATTATATTTATGATATAATAATAATTATATAAAGATTGAATTACACTTTCTTAATTTCCCACATTTTTTTGAAAAATAGAAATGTCACTCATGCGTACGCACATCTTACCATCTCCATGATTGTAACGTAATTATTTTTTCATAACCATCATACATAGTTGGTTACAAAATTATAATTAATATATATAAATGATAATTATAATATTTTTAATTTTCTATAAATGATATAATCATAATGAATTTGACCAAAGACAATCTACCAAAGTCATTTTGGACTTATAAACCAAACATAATCAAAACGTTCAAAGTGAACATAATTGATTAAGTAATTTAATATAACATGAATATAAGTGAAATTAAAGGAATAATAAACCTGAAAAATGTTATTAATAAAGTAAATAATCAACATAAGTTTATTATTTTCTATTATAAAGAACATATGTGACAATTTAGACCTGAGGTAAGGGACTATTTACCGTAAAAGATCATTTTAAATGGTTAAAATATTCATTTTATAAATACTTTTTCTCCATGTCCATATTCTAAAATATTTAATTTATATATTTATATTTCCATATATAAATTATAAAATACATTTTATGTCTATTTTTACTTTCTTTCAAAGGTTTATAAAAGGAATATTTTTACTTTTTGTATAAGGAATGTTTTGACTTTAATTACAAAAAGGAAAAAGGAATGTTATATTTTGATGTATACAACATCATATAATTTTCCCACCACCACAAATATTATTTTATATTTGGATTACTTTAAAATATTTTATATTATATTCTAATAAAAACCCTCATTCTGTTTGTTTTGGTAATTTTAATTTTGAAAATGGGGGTTTAAAGGAAAGAGATGTATCAATACTGAAAAATGTTTAAATATGGTTTAAAAAGTATATTTTTATGATTTATATGATCTAAATAAAATATTTTATGTGTTTAATATATGTTACAGTCCTTGAAATTTTTTTATGATGATGATTGCTCCAGATATATATCTCTAAGTCATTCAATAATGATTTTGTTCTCTTGATAATTATATAGGAATTAACTGAGTAGGTTATTCCATTTTTAAGGGTTCCTATAAGTGACATATAAAGATGATTTCTTAAGGAACTTACATTTATTTTATATGATTTATAATTATTTTTCAGGAAAATATTTTGATTTTACAGGGTAAGCTAATGATATTTTGTTAAAAGTAATTATTATTCCCTTTTGAAGTAAAAATGGATGTTTTAAGGAAAATGTTTTTCACGGGGTTTCATGTTTTATAAGTAACCCATAAGATTATAATTTTTTCCTTTAGGTTTTATTATTATTTTTGAAAAGCCTTGGGTATTAATGTTAATTTCATGTGTACATAAATAATTATTTAAACTCAAATTTTATTCTATTAAAGAAAAATACTCTTATATGATCTCATGGTTCTGAAATTGAATATTATATTTATTTATTCCCTTTTATATATAAATTAATTATATTTATATAAAAAAAACATATTTTCATATGTTTTTCATAGGGTTTAAGGATGTGTAGGAATAATGCTGAATTCATGTTTAAAATTGTGAAGATTTATTATTAAAAGAAAACATGATTAATTTTAAAAGTATTATATTGTGAAAATAATGATAATGAGTAGAAGTTTCCAACTTGCAATGTATGGGTTTGTTATGTAGGAGTTATAACATAATTCTATAAAAATATAAACCTGAAAAGATCTTTTTTAATTCCAGAAAATTAATTCTTATTTAAAATAAAATTATGGGTTTAATATGGATTAGTTATTTATAGTTGGAATCAGAGAAATGATTATAAAATTTTAGAGGCCAAGATATTGTAAATAATTACCATTAAGAGATTATATTTTATGCTTATCATAATATATCATCTAATTATTACCATGTTTCTTTATATAAACTATATCTATTTAGAATGAGTTTCCATAGAGTAAATAAGGAACCTTAAGTATGAAGACACCAAAAAGATAATATCCTTCCCAATCAGCAACCTAGAATGGTTTGTATTGGAAAAAATAAGTTTTTTTTATTTTATGGTTTAGTTGACCTAGGCTGTAAATGGTGGTGGTGTACATTTTAAATAGTAACCATATTCACCACAAAGTAATATGTTTATTTTATATAATTTAATGAAATAAGACCCTCCATAATTTAGTGGAACTTTTGACCTATAAATTTTTAAAGGAAGTATTAAGGAAATGAAAAAGATATTCAAAGTCAAGGGTTATTTAGAGAAAAAAGGTAACTATTATTATTTTCCATTTTGAAGTTGAAGTCGACCATTGGTGGTTAATAGTTAAGAATACTAGGGAAGGATAAGTGATTGATTTCTTATAATGGTATAAATTTAAAAATATTTTTCTTGAGAAGTATTTTCTCATGTATATTCATCTTAGATTAGGAAATTTTTTTTATAATTGAGTCTAGAAGAAGATTCAATGGATGTGTATAAATAAAAATTTACCCGATTTCCAAGGTATGTATTAAATTTTATCATAGATCTTAATAATAAAATTAACCAGTTTTATGTTGGATTGAAGTCAAGATATCATAGGGAATTAAGTTATCATGAATTTAAAATATTTGAGAAACTTGTTTAATGTGATGAGAAGTTTGAAATAGAGATTACTGATTATCATGTGTCCTATGGAAAAAGAAGAAAAAGAGGTCCAAGTGGAAGAAAAATTAGAATCATCCTTCAAGGAAATCCAAATGTAATAAAATAAAGTTTCCATATTATGATAAGTGTGTTATAAATCACATAGGAAAATGTTTTATAAAATATTTTAAGTGTTTCTGATGTGGTAAGTTTAGACATGTGACTCCTAACTTCAAAGAAAATGATCAAATTTAGGATAAAAAAAATAATGAAAAGTTGGGAGTAAGAATATTTAACTGTAATGATATGGGTTATTATGCAAGTAATTTTATGAATATTATAATAAAGTACGGAATTAATAAATATAATAAGAATAAAGGTCTGGCTAAATCATTTGTAACTACTTAATATGATATTGGACCATCCAACAATGTAGTGTTAGCTTTATTACTTATTTATTCAGATTATTCAAATGTATTGATTGATTCTATGTCTATATATTATTTCATTTCTAATATATTTTCTAGTAATTTGGAAATTTCAACTCAAGAAATGAAGTAAAAAATTTTGGTAAAAAAACCTAGGGGTAGTATTAAGGGAAATATTTATTATAAGAATATTACTATTATTGTTTATAGAAAGGAATTACCTTAAATTCTTGTTGTATTTACCCTTGTGGAGTTTGGTATTATTATTGGTATATATTCAATTTTTGTTTATCATGATTGGATATATTGTGGAGTTAAAGATGTTTTTAGAACAAGTTTTAGCATGAATACAAGAATAGATTAGTACCTTTGATAGCATATCAAGAATCTAAGAAATTGATTAAATATAGAAAGAATGTTATCTAACACATATTATTAAGAAGAATAATACTATTCAAATTGGTGATGTTCCTGTAGTAAATGAATATCTAGATGAATTTCCTAATTAATTTCTTAATATTATACTCGAAGAGAGATTAAATTTACTATTTAATTAGTGCTTAATTCTATAGAAATTTCAAACCTCCTTATATAATGGCTAAATTATAACTTTTGTAATTAAAAAAAATCCACATGAGTTTCTTGATAAAGGATTTATTCATCCTATCACTTCATTATGGGGTGATCATATTTTGTTTGTTAAAAATAAAGATGGTTCAATAAGGATTTTCATTGAATATAGATCATTGAATAAAATTGATATTAAGAATTAGTATTCATTTCCTCATATAGATGACGTGTTTGATCATTTCCAAAGAGTTAAATATTTTTGAGGGTTGATCTTAGGTCTGAGTATCATCAGATGAAGGTTAAGTAGGATAAAATTCCAAATATGACATTTAAGAATAGGTATGGTTATTATGAGTCTGTGGTTATTACTTTTGTGTTGATAAATGTTCCAACTATATTTATGGAATTTATGAATAGAGTTTTCCATGTTTTCATGGATAAATTTTTGGTTGTTTTTATTGATGATATCCTCATATATTCTAAAATTTATTATTATCATGAAAAAAATTTGATGATTTTTCTACAAACCATATAATAAAAGAAGTTATATAGAAAGTTCAATAAATATGAATCATGGTAGTGACATATTTCTTTCCTTGAACATATTGTAAATAAACATGTGATGATAACTGATCTAACTAAAACTAAAGTTGTTAAATAGTGGAAAATACCCAAAAATGTCATAGAGATTCATAGTTTTCTTTGATTATCTGGTTACTACCAAAGGTTTTTTGAAGAAACTGATTGATTATTTAACTCGCTAACTAAGTTATCAGGAAAAAGAGTTAAATTAACATGGATGAAATAATATGATAAATGTTTCAAGGAATTGAAAATAATATTAGTGAATGCTAAAGTTTTTTCCATACCATATAGAAATGGTGACTTTATATCTATAATGATTCTTCTCTGAAGGGACTTTGTTGTGTTGTAAAGAAGAATGATCTAATAATTTCTTATGATCGATGTCAATTAAAAACCAATGAGATAAATTATCCAATATATAAACTTGAAATAAAGGTTGTAGTGTTTTAATTATAAATATATAGATATCATTTATATGGAATAAAGATTGAAATATATACAGATCATAAAATGTTGAATTATATATTCACTCAGAAATATCTGAACATGATATAGAGAAGATAGCTAGAACTGATTTTGGATTATGACTTCATGATTATTTACTATCTAGGAAAGTAAAACATAATATTTCATGTTTTATTCTAGAAATATAATTCCTCAATAACTATAATATGTTTACAACATGATACTTTAGTAAATTATTTAGTGAATATTGGTCTATAAATTTTGTATATCGGAAATTCCTCCATTTCTTTTAGGTGTCAGGGAAATCATCATTATTAGATATAATTAAGTAGGCATTATAGGAAGATATTAATTTGGAAGAAAGAGTAAAACTAGTCAAAATGAATAATTTTCATGAGTTTAATATTGATAAAGAAGGTGTTTTCATATTTTTAAATAGTTTATCTGTTCTATGTTATTTCTCTTTGAAGAGATAATCATTGAGTGAAGCTCATAAGTCTCTATTTTTTTATCATCCTCAAAACACTAAGATGTATATATACCTTCAATAACATTTATTATTTGATATAATGGAAATATATTTTACTAAATTTAAAATGAAATATTTTAATTATCAATAGGTTAAATCAAAATGAAAATTACTAAAGGGGGTTCTTCATCCTTTACCAATATAAGAGTGAAAATGGGAAAATATATCTATTGATTTCATGGTTGGATTTCCAAATACATCTTGAGTTAATAATGAAATTTGGGTTGTTGTTGATTGATTGACTAAATATACACATTTACTTCCCATTTGAGATACTATGTCCTAAGATAAATTTTCTTGAGTGTACCTCAAGAAGATAGTTAGGTTACGTGGAGTTTCTCTCTCCATTGTATCTAACCGTGATCCCAAGTTTACTTCTAATTTTTATAAAGGCCTTAGAATAAATTGGGTATTGAATTATATATTTATATAATAATTCATCTTAAATATGAAGTAAAATTAAAGTGAATAATTAAATCATTAAAAGATATATCTACTCTTTTTCAATGGATTATTAAAAAAGTTGGGATCAAAATATTTCATTATTTCAATTTTTTATAATATAAATCTTAATTCCAGTATACATATGGCACCTTATGAGGAATTATATATAAAATGGTGTTTAACTACAAATTTTTGGGGTGGGGTAGGTTAAAGAATACTTTTGGGGCGATAATTAATAGATGAAATGGTTGAAATGGTAAATATGATTCAAAAACATATGAGGATAGATAAGACCAGACATATAATTTATAGAGATAACTAGAGGAAAGATATTTCATTCAACGTTTTCAAACATGTTTTTCTTAATGTTTCTCTATTGATAAGTGTTATGTTTTTTTAAAAAAAAAAGTTAAGTCCATAGTTCATTCAACCATATCAAATCTTAGAAAATACTAGATTAGTTTCTTAATATGTGGAATTTCCTATGAGTTTATCCCATGTACATGATGTGTTTCAAGTTTCATTATTAAGTAATTATGTACCAGATGCATCTCATGTTTTGATCCCTAAAGTAGTGTAGTTGGAAGAGAATATTTCATATGATGAACAACCGATTCAAATTCCTAACAACAGAGAGTAGGTGTTATGGAATAAGGTGATTCACCAGGTTATTTTTTTTGTGAAAAAATATATGATTGAAGAAGAAACATAGGAATCTAAAAATGATATGAAATAAAAATATCTCCACTTATTTAATTAATGAATAAATTGTGAGTATTCAATTTTCAAAATGAGGGAAGAATAAAAAACCCATGTAATGTTAAAAATATATCAATTTCATACCATATTAATATTATTGAATTATATTTTATAGAGTTATATTCATTATAAGAATATTAAGTAAATTTTCAATAAAAAAGTAAATAGTTTTATTATTACTAAATACATTTGTATATATTATATGGTTTTATTTAAATTATTAATTTCCAAATTTTATAAATTCAAAATGAGAAAAAATTATTTAATATTTTATATCATACAGTAAAAATTAACTTAGAATTATTTTATTGGGAATTTCCAATAAATTTCATTGTAATCAAAATTATACTTTAAATTGGTATAAATTTTTTTATACTTAAAAAATAATTTTTTTTAAAACTATTTTTTATCGCGTTTTATGGATTTTTTTATAAAATTATTTTCTACCGATTATAGAAATTGAATTTTATAAAATTAAATCCAAATTTGGAATCATTATATTGAAATTTTATAATGATTCAAATTTCATTTTTTGTGATTATAAATAGTAACTTTTATAAAAAAGCTAGTTTAAAAGGTAAGATTTAAAAAGAGTTAATACGGTTAAAAATAATAGGATAATGGTTAAAATAAAGTAATTTTTTTTTCTAAATCCTATATTTATCAACATATTTTAACCCCATTTTATATATTCTTAAATTATGAGTCATTTCTGAGCCATTACTCTTTTGTAAGGCATTAATATATTTTAATCTTTTGAAAAATAATTTTTTTTCTCTTCCCAAATTATAAAAGAACACCTCATGTAATATATTATTCACAATTTAAATACCATCCCATTTCCCTTTTTAAAATTTCTACATAATTCCTATAGGTTTTAGTTTTTTTATAATACCATCCTTGGAAGGCTTTATATATAATCATAATGAGGTTGTCCAAAGAACAAGTATACTTCTTAACTGATAATTTTAATTTAATTTATTATTTTAACCCCTTAAAATAATTTTCAAACAAGATGAAATAATAACATCAATATATTAAATATAATATAATTTTAATATGTTTATGGTATAACCTGTTTTCATATACTCAACCATCTAATGAAAAATAAAAACACCACTCTTACGTATGTACGGACTACAATCTAGTGAGATGATGTATTTTATTTTTCATGATAAAATCTCATAGTTTTCCATAATAATGGATAAAAATTAATTAATATTATATCTATTATATAATTTTCATTATATAATGGAAAATAAATATTATAATTTTTTATTTAACATCCAATAAAAAATAAATACATCACTCCTTTGTACATGCTTACAACCGCCTCGTGAACCAATGTATTTTATTTTCATCACCACCTAACATGGATTATATATATAGATGTATTTAAATAAATAATATGATATTTATTATATTATCATCATTCTAAAAATATTAAATTATACTTACCTTCTACCCCTTATATTCATTAAAAAATGGAAATGTTACTCATATGTACGTATGAAATATCGTCTTCATGATTATAATTCCATTCATTTTTTCAGAACCATGTTACATAGTTGGTTATAAAATTATAATTAATGTATAAAAATGAAGAATTATTATAAAATTAAGAATATTTTAATGATATAATCATAATACATTTGGTCAAATTCAACTTACTGAAGTAATTTTGGACTTATGAACTAAACGTAATAAAAAAATTCATAGTAAAATTAATCAACTAAGTAATTAATTATAACTAGAATATATGTTAAATTAAAGGAATAATAAACATGAGAAATGAAAATTCTAAACTAAATAATTAAAATAATTTTATTATTCAGGAATATAAAGAATGTATATGACAAGTGAGACCCGAGGTAAGAGATACATTAACTTGAAACCCCGTTTTAAATTTTTTAAGGATTTATTTTCTTAATATTTTCCCTATATTCCAATATTCTTAAATTTATTTTATGGATATAATTATATTGACATAGATAAATTATAATGGAAATTTTATTTATATTTTGACTTTCTTTCAATGGGTATAAAAGGAATCTTTTTACAAATTTTATACGAAACCTATTGATTTTCTATACAAAAAGGAAAAGGGAATATTCTATTTTAATATATAAAAAATAAAAGTATTTTACTTCTACCACACCCATTACTTTATATTTGGGTTAATTTACATGAATAAGTTTTTTATTCAAATAAAAACTCTTATTCCCTTTGATTAGGGTATTTTAGTTTTGAAAATTAGGTTTTAAAGGAAATATATATATATATATCAATATTTTAAAATGTTTTACATATTGTTTAAAATGTATATTTTCATGAGTTTGATGATGTAAATGAAATATATTATTGGTTTTATGTATGTTATAGTCTTTGTAAATTGTTAATTATGTTGGGTGAGATCAATATAGCTCTCTAATTCATTGGGAAATGATTATGTTATCCTTAAAATTATATTTCAAATAAGTGAGTTAGTTAGTACATTTTGAGGGTTCTTATAAGGGTTTTATGAAGATTATGTTCCAAGTAACATACATAAATGTTCATTTCTTGATAATTAGTTTTTATAAAAATATTTTTACTTCACAAGTTAAGCGAATGATCTTTTTTTCTAAAAAACGATTACAACCTTTTAGGGTAAAAAATATGTTTTTAATAAAATATCTTTCACAGGCTATCATGTTTTCTAAGAAATACTCATGATTAGGTTTTTCATTTTTGTTTTTTATAAAGTTTTTTGTGAAAAAAGTTTGGTAGTTAAGATAATTTCACATGTAAGTAATTGATTATTCGAGATCAATGTTTATTATGTTAAATGAAAACTATATTATATGATATCATGATTTTGAAATAGATTAAAATTTTTCTTTATTCTCTTTTATATGTCTCTTACTGAGATTTTTCTGATCATACCATGTTTTAAAATATCTTTCATAGGGTTTGAGGATGAGAAAGAAGAAACATAAAGTCAAGTTCATGATCATGAAGGTTTTCAAAGAAATGAAAACATGTTTCATTTTAAAATTATTTTATTATAGAAAAATAAACACTGAGTGGATGTGTTAAAATTATAATTTATGGGTTTGTTATGAAATATTTATGACATAATTATGTAAAATTATAAACTTGAAATGATCTTCAATATTTTAGGGACATGAATTATTTTTTAAAAATGAAAGTATGGGTTGAATAAGGATATGGACCTTATAGAAAACGATAGTTCTTAAAGGGCATTGAAAGAAGGAAAATCCATAAGGTATAGTCTATGAAGGAATTAATCATGAAGTAGGGTTTACAGATAATAAGATTTCATTACATTGATGAAAAATGAGATTCAATTCACACCTATTCCATTGTTAACCAACTCAGAGCTAATACAAATCATCCGAATATTCTTCTAGTGGATAATTTCACTCTTTTTAGTCAAGAGCTCAATGATTTATTTAAAGTTTGAATAATTTTAAGGTAGGGGTATAGTGTGTTTACTCTAAAAATTGTAAGAGTATTTCACTTTTGTGATTATTATATATCATAAAATGTTCATTGTAGGATCTTTCGATTACCATGGTTTGTGTGAACCAATTAAAATTTTTGTGTAACATTTATTCTTTTTATTTTACCATATATTTCTATGAGATAAAAAGAGTGGTTTGTTTAGTTTAACAATAAAAATAAAACAAAAAATGGGTTTATTTTAATCTATTATTAACTAATTCACCCCTCTTAGGGTATTTTACCTAGTGGGTCCAATGATAGATTTTAAATATCACTTGTGATAAATAAAGAAAATGTTATTGGATAATAATGTAAAAAATAGTTTGTTAATGATTTGATAAATTACTATACTTAAAATGATGACTTATTAATAATGAAGTATTATAAAAAAAATTTGATGATATATTTTCAATACATGTGAATTTATAAGTATGAGTTGCTAAATAAATGAATATCTTTTCTCTTTATTTCTTCCTTAATTGATAGAGGATAATATAATATCCTTATAATACAAATAAAGACCTTCAAAAGTTTCATATATATTCTATATCTAGTTGATTACATTTATATATATTAAGAATCTAATTGCTATTGAGTGGTTACCATAAACAATAGAAAAAAATATAATGGATAAATGTATGTTCTTATTTATTTCTTCATTGTTATTATTACTTTAAATCATTTAAATGATACTATACTAATGTGTTTTATGATTTAACTACATTTAAACATATTTGATATTTTTAAAATTCATAAATGTTATCATATCAATATTTGGATAAAGATTAAATAATCATTGAATGTAGTGATAGGGTGATATTGTTTTATATATTTTAATTTGGGTTAATATTGATAATTATTTATAGAAAGACATATTAATATGGGGCATCTCTACCCACAATATTTCTTTGCAACACACTTTAAAATAAAGTAATGTAATGTCTCTATGATATGAAGATGTCACTAAGTTTGATAGAGTTCAAAATTGATGGATTTTTTATTTTATAATTTGATATATATATATATCATTGTTTTTGAAAGCTAACACAACTAAAAATTATGGCATAATGATATAACGATAAAGGTTATCACATATATCATAAGACAAAATATATAATAGAACTTCGTTCTATGGACAAGCTAGTATTATGAGTTAATGTTTTTTGATATATGATTACCTATATCTTGGAAAAAATATAGGGATATTTATGTCCGTGATATTATTGTTTAGTTTTTTTGTAATGAAAAGAATAATTTGCAGTTATTATAAATTATAAATTACGGCTATTATAATGTGTCTATATTGATATATATGAAATGTTCATCAGGAATAATGCCATATTTTGAATAATGTATTTTATTTACATATATATTAAAATTTTTATTGATGTATTTAATTTCTTATTTAATATTCATGGATATAAATTATTTATATTATGATTTTCTTTATGATTTAATTTAAATTAATTAAATTCTTTCTTATGAATACTATTCTGTACAAAGTTACATGCTAAGTATAATATAAAATTTTAATTTATTATAATTTGAATAAAGAATTTATTTTATATAAGTAAATATTTGGATATTTTTTAAAATTATATTTATATATTTATGTTTAATACTATATTAGAATCAAGATCACTCTTGGGTATCTATTTATAAATATAGGGACTTTGGGTCATACTTTTATAAGACTAAGGATTATGGTTTTGTCTAAAAAGGTGAGGTAGGATACCTGTCACACCATATATGCACTTGAGTATGATTTTGGTTTAATATGATTTTAATATATCCCAAGAAAGAGTTTCATATACTTTATGAATGAGGTACATATTGAAATGTATTAAATGCTATAATTAAAATTATCATAATGGATTTATAATAATAATCACGAGTTGTATAATAGTAATATATTAGTGTGACTAAAATATGATAATTTATTTTAAGGAATGATATATATATATAAATCATTAGAAACATGTATAAATATAGGGAGTGAATGATCTGCATTAAAGTAATGGCGATATCTAAAAAAACCCTAAAAATACTATGTTTTATATTCCTTCCAAATAAAAAACCTTTAAATACCTTTGTCATTAAAATGACTGGGTCATTCCAAAGTTAAGTACTCATGGATTATCCTAGTTAATGAAATCATAATATGGGTAAATTTTATCATGACATGTCTATATCTGGTGCAAATGTTGGGATACAATTCATTGCATGTCTCTAATTTTTAGGCTTCTATAATAATATAATAGAGATAATACATTAGATGAATATGGGTAAGGTAATGTTCACTCAAATATAAAAGAGGTTTATGTCGTATAATTAAGATGATTGCCAATATAAGTAGATAATTGTTAAGGAAATAAGAAAAGATAGCTTAAATATTAATAAAATATGGATCTTGGATCACTAATTGATATGATTTATAAGATAATCATTTTAGTGGGAGTATATTTAATAAAATTCCGTATTTTGTACTTTGTAAAACATGATACTCACTTGATTAAAATATTCACTTATAGAGTAAATTAGAATTAAATTAATATATCGTTTTATGATTATTTATACATCAGTTTTATAACATGAGAAGGGTTCTCAATTATATAGAAAAATAAAAACGTTCTTAAAGAATTGAATGTTATATAATTAATTTTTTTTATTTAAATATTTGTTGTTATTAACACATTTATGATAAAGTGAATATTCTCAAAAATAGAATAAAATTGATTAAGGGATAATTATATATATGTATTGGTAATAAAACAAGATTTGTTTCATTAGAGGTGGGAATATATTATCTTTGTTTACCAAGTTTATTAATTTGTGAATTAGAAGAATGTTACTATACTCCTACCATAAATAGAAGTTTTATTTATATTTTTTATTTGGATAAGAAAATATTTTCATTCATTATTATGAACAAGAGTTTATATATATATATATATTAATAAATTAAATGTTTTATGTTTTGAGATATAAACTCAATTGTTTATATATTCTAAAATAGGACATTCTAGTATATAACATTCCAAAATAAGATGACCAAAATAAATAATTCAAATAAAACCTACTTTTAGAGTTTTTTCATTATATATTTAAATATGAAATATATCCAGTGGCTCAATAAATATATATATTTGGAATTATTTTGATTACGACACATTTGATATGTGTGAATATTTTTTATTAGAAAAAATGACCAAAGAAACTTTTAAAAGTGAAATAATAAGTAGGTTATTGAAATTGACACATAATAATGTATGTGGTCTAATGAGTAAACATAAAAGAAGTAGTTATTAGAACTTTGTAACCATAATTTATAAATTTATTTTTTATGGTAATTTTTTTATTATGAAGAAATGTTTGAAAAGTTTGAATAGTTGAAACTGTTAAAAAATTAGGAAATAATCAACTTGATATAAGTATTAAGTTACTTTTATTAGGTTTAGGTTAGAAATAATTATGTAAAGATTTGATGAATGAGTTATACCATAAAGAATTATATAAAGGTGTATGATATTGAAATGTAATATAATAAGATATGATTTTTTCTTGGGAATATCAATATATATGATATATAGATATCATATTAATCTTTCTTGATCCACGTGGTGTTGTAATACTTAGGTTACACCTTATGATTTATTAGGCCACTGAATGATAATTAATATTATTGAAGAATAATTTACACATAAGATATCATTAAATTAAACATGTTATAAGATAAAAAATTGTGAGTGTTGATAATTAAATGTTTTAAATAGTTTGTGATAGTTTCCATTAACTTCTACCTCTCATAACATATGAGTTAATTCATTTATACAAAAGAAATTTCATGGGGTCATATAAAATAGGCCAAACCCATAGATATTAGTCTTTGATTAATTTTGTGGGTTATATATTAAAGAAACATTCTATATACTCCCTAATAATCCATGAGATACTAACATATCATGCATTGAGAAGGGTATTTCCCATGCAATGGGAGATTCAATTTTATCCTGTGGATACACCACAATAGAGGGAGTCCTTTGGCTACATATTAAAATTTTTTATCAACAAAATGATTGAAGATTGATGTGAAAACGTTTATTAGTGTAAGGTATATAAAATTTCATCATTTTATATGTATTCCTGGTTTTGGTTTTCATTCATTATATATTTTGGGTTTATGGGGCTCGTATTGTTTTTACTCTATTGATTGAGGGTCAATTGTTAATTAGAAACCAGACAGTGGTATTAAAGCAATTTCATATTGCTTAATTATTGAAAAATTGTTGAGAAATATGAAATATTTTGGCTATAATATTACATATAATAAGATACCATTGCAATTTTAAAATGTGGCTAACATTAAATTATATGATAATGTAATCTGTGTTGGGATAACACCATATTATATAAGATATTGTAGGAACCGACATAACATAATCCCTAAGTTTATGATATGTTGTATTATACAATATAGTTAGTTATATTTGACAATGGAACTTATATGTGGTTGAATAATATAGTTTTACATTATTAATATAACATACAAGATATCATAAAAATTATTTCCATGAAAGTGTTAATATTACACAATGACATATCATATGGTGAGACTTTTGGGGTGTGATATTATTATTATGTAGACATTAAATTCATGGGATTACCATTAAATAACATCTTATTATTGGAAAATATTTCTATGAACTTAGGTTTAATCCTATATAGGTCTATGAGGGATAATTTCTTGTTGCGTAAGGCTCACATATTGATTTTAATCGTATGAATTCCTTATTGTAATCTCAAAAAACTGAATGTTGTGTAAGTTATCTTACACATTCCCTATGTGCTAGTTTTCCTTGCATGAGCTGTAATCTATCTATCATATGGTATGATAGATAGATACCACATCCCTTTTATCACACAAGACATATCACCTTATGGATTAAAGGATATCGTTAAATAAGATATATAGAGGAAATTTTTATTTTTCTAAAATTTCAAAAAAGAATTGAATTATATGGTTTATAAATTGCAATAAATCATGTAAAAAATAATTTATACTAATTTATTTATAAAATTTATTTTAATATTAATCAATTTTAAAATATTATGACTAATTAATTAACTATTTATGAAACATTTACTAAATAAATATCCATAATATTAATTATTATTATTAAAATTCATTTTTCAAATTATACGAAATGATTTATAGTTTTTATATAAATGGTTTATACAGAAGTTATAAGTTTAATTTATAAATTTAATATAAATTTAAATATAAGGAACATATATAAGATGTTAATATTTATTATTATGAATTATTCATAACATTTAATTTGAATTGTTTAAAAAAATGGGCCAAATATGAGAAATTATTTGAAAAACATAAAAAGTAGTATTGATAATTGATATGGTTATGTTTGAAAGAATATGAAATATATAATATTTTGAATATTTAAACTGTTTACCAAATAGAAGTGAAATATAAAATGTTTACATTTAATTTAATATCATATATTAAAAGTAAATTTCATTTAAAAGGGTAATATAAAAGGGTTAATATTATAAATAAATATAATGAGTTTCTATTATTTTAAATTATGATTTTTCATAATAAATAGAAAAAATTATGGAATGTTTATAATTATATTTATTTATGAATTATTCATAAATGTTTTTATCCTGTTTAAATTCATGAATTATGGAATGTTTATAATTATATTTATTTATGAATTAAGGCCATTATCATACCTCGCATGTCTGTTTTAAGAAATGTAAGAAATGAGGTAATACTAAGAGTTAATTGCCTCATTCCAAGTGTTTCCTTATGGTTATAATAAATAGAAACCCTAATATTCAGGATAAAAAAGGAATGATGTTGATTTTATCTATATAATGGATTGGACAAAGAGTTATTCGAGAAAACATACAAGAGTTATATATTATATAATTGGAATAATGGCTTACCTAAATCGCTAATTGACAAGGTTTAAACCAATGAATGGTCATTACTTAGTGAGATATGGATATTTGATCAATAATGTATATGTTTAATTTAAAATGGTACATCATTTTAGCAGGATAACATTTAATAAAATTACTTATTAAACTAATGCTATACATGATAATCATATGATAAAATATTTAGCTGTAGATAAATAGAATCATTATCACCTGACATAACATTGAGATTAAACCATTAAAAATTATAAGATTACTACAATAAATTTCATATAATTTTATATAATCCTTAATAATTATTCTTAATAAAGTAATAAATATGTGTTAGGGAAACCTATCATGAGTAAGTAACTATTTAAGTTTTTTAACATTCGAATCTAGATGATTATGAGAGGGATAAAAAGATTCAATCAAGGATTTAAAGGCATTAAATGAAATATGACATAAAGATTTTAGTCTTTGCTCATATATTCAATATGATTGAATATATTGATGACTTAGTGAAACCAAAGTATTCCAATAAAAATTATTCTAGTTAATGAATTCATGCCATTATCATTTTTTTCGAAATTTTATGATAATGTGAATGAGTTCATGAAATTTTTAACATTTTTTCTCAAATTTTTTAGGGAAGATGTTCTGGGCATGATATTTATAGGATATGGTGATAACTTGACTATATAAAAGGGTAATGGTTTAAGAAAAAAAAGAATATATTGATTTTTTTCTAAAACTTATATATGGTTATTGAATCCTAATATAAGTATAGGGAGTGAATTTGGTTTTTTATTATATAATTATTTAATATATATGGAGGGGTTTTAGAAACTCCATTGAAGGTCCATGTTAGGTATCAGTGTTATAGAAATAAATTCTTTAATTTTAAATGGTATGTGATATTGATTGTATGTTTTAAAAGTGCTATCAATATACATGAATTCAAAAATTGAGGATGAATCGATAAAGCATGAAGTTTTCATTCAAGTGAAATTATAAGGAGTCAATACATAAAATATTTTATTATACAGAAATATATCAATCTCATATGGATCTTATTAAATGATGTGTATCTTCATATTTATGTTCTTAATGGATCATGTTGGTTCATTACACGGGGGGGGGGGGTAAGTGAATTAATGTATACTAGTTTTACTAGTTTTTTTCCTCTTATTTTTTACCCATATTATGTTCAAACATTTTAACCTATTAGGATGGATGGATATATGATATCCAAACAAAATCACACCACATAGAAGATAGAAAGAAAATAAATAAAAAACATGGTATTTTTATAAGTTTTTTCCTTAATATGGGCGACTATATTATTTCTGTGTTCGGGTCAAGTATGTGAAATAGATTCTTCATTAATAACATTTATTTTAATTATAGTGGGTTGTGACAATTTGATATCCACTTTTAAGGTTATAGTGGATGTAACATCCCAAACTGACTGACCATTAACCTAGTAGCCAGACCGGTGGGTCACATGGCGTCAAGCATGTCTCTCCGTATGCTAGAGGCTACTGACTAGTAGTGAGGGAGTAAGGAGGTGATAATAGGGAGACTATATCCTCATGATTAGTGTTTTATAGTGGTATAATATTATATAAATAGTTAAAAAATAGTGGAAGTAGTATAACACAAGGATAAAGAAGCAGTAGATAGATAATAACAATTTAATATAAGTGACCAACACCAGTTATATAGAATATGAATGCATGTTATGGTAGAGATACATATTAAAAAATATTAAACAAAACATTATGATTTTCAATAGAATACAAATAAGGAAAAGAAATAAAAAGTCCTAATACAAATATCCACAAGAATTCTGAGGTTCAGATCAGTCCTTTGCACCTAACTCCTGGTAAGAGCATACAATAGCAAGAAAGGTCCAAGGTCTGTAGTCCTACAAACAAGAAAGGTCAACTTAGGCACCCCACTATAATGGTGGCCTGAGTAGGTTGTGAGATATAAATCTCAGTAGGCTGGAACCACTGGTGTCTAGATTTATCTTGATAGTGTAATATAAATTAAATAGTGTGCAGGTACATAGAGATAATAATATAACTAAAAGAATAAATCAATACCCATCCAAGTTCTTATGGGACACCCAACGATTATGCCTACTTCAACTCATGGATGGTATGTCGGATTAGGTCAATTATGTATATATATATATAGTGGTAGTATATATATATATATATATATATATATATATATATGAATATAGATGTAATTTGTGGTGAATCGGGATATACCACCACCATACAAAATCTAGGGGATCTCTCATGCTGTGCCCAAAACCTAGGTCCAAGAGCCCTTAGTCTCTTGGCCTCTATGCATTAGATTTATATTGGGGTAGATCGAGACATACCACTGCCATCCAAATTAAAGGGGAGCTCTCATAGTCTGCCCCTAACCTAGGTACATGATCCCTTAGTCTCTTTTCCTTCAAGCGTTATCATACTTATAATATAATGCATAAGGCAATACCACTTATGCATTTACCATAGTCATACCATATTCATAATATAAGCAATCAAATTCAAAACTCTACATAAGGTAAATTATCTTAATTATTTCAATTTAAACATGAACATATTAACCACGTTCATATCAAATGCTTGAGTAAATTCATTTAACATTAACACATAAGAAATAAATCCTTATGCATTTCAATTTGACACATCTTATCCCATTTAATCCATTCAAGGAAATAATTTCATTAGACAAACCATCAACTAAAGGTTCAACACACTAAATTTTCCTAACATGGAAAATTAGTTTATAGGTCTACTTCCAAAGGGTTCATTCTTGTTATGCTTAAGGAATTATACCCACTTCCCTTATTCATTCCTACTATTTCACTCACCTTAACCATTTACTCTAACCCACTAAAACATAGAAACTGATGTTCAAGGGCTCAAGTGTAATAAGTGGTGTCCAAGCTACAAGGCATGTGCCTACCTGAAAAAATACTACATTAAGGGGGTCATTAAAACTATAATTCCATTTAACCATTATACTCTCAAGTATAAAGAAACACCATGGAAATAATGTAAGAAAATAGAAATTCTATAAATACATATTTTTCGTGAAGGTAGTGCACCTCCATTGGAGGGGTTTTATTATAAAATCATGACTTTATTTAATAAACAGATAATTTATCTCATTTAATATTTTCTTCCATTTCACCAAATAAAATTATTCAAGACAAAGCTATTATATTAGGCACAACATTAATAAGGGTTCAAAAAGGTGAAATTAATTAATTAATTTTTTCTTACGTAAAGAGTGCAATGGAAAGGGACCATACCTCAAAGTGGAACCAAGCCATACACTTCATCTCTTGGTTCTTTCTATCTAAAATATGATTATCCCCCACTTAAAATATGAACCTTCACAAACATGAAAATACACCTAGCCCTTATGCACACATCTGCATGGCCATGAGAATGTGAAAGGGGATCCTTACACATGTGCTTATAAGCATATACCAGTCACCACTCACCTATGCATGCATTTATATATAGAAATGGGCACACCTATCCCCATAGATGTGAAATATTTTCCATGGATGATTATATACATAACATGAGAATGCACATATATATATATATATAGACACACACACAAACACACACACACACACCTATGCCCCTGTAGGCGAGTCGCCTTAGACTTCGGTGAATCAAAATCACAGAGTAGTGACCAACACACTACAAGATGATTACTACAAACCTTAAAACACATAAATTTCATTATTTAACATGTGAAACACAAACAAAAATAATAAAATCTTACCTCAAAACAAATACGGTAGACCAAAACACACCGAACTGACTCTCCTTTGGCAGCAGTTGTCGGAACATGCACCCAAGGGTCCTGTGAGACATTTCACACCAACCTAGAATAAGAGAAAACCAAGAAATAAGATTACCCAAAAACCCTAGGGTTATACCGATCCTCAATAGGCAATGAAGAGGCCAAAAATGTCTAGAATCAGGGAGGAGAAGGTAAGAGAAAGACTACCTCGATGATTTGGATGACAAACATGAAGGAATCTGGCCGGATCAACGAGAGGAGAGGGACCCATGGATGAGGGGTGTCACACAACCCACAGGATAGAGGGGTGAGTTATGTCATGATCCAAGGTGGGGGGGGGGTGGGGTAGATTAGGTTTTAATTTTTAATATAATTTAATTTTAAAATAATAAAATTTCTAAATTTGGGTGTTGTACATGGTTATGCAGTATAGTTTGGGGGACCGTGCGCTAACCGTGTGTCCACCACTAGACATATGGAGCACCCCATGCAGGTTTGGGTAATAGTTTGGTAAACCATGCATAGACTGTAAAAAACATCACTGTCCCCTTAAAATAAGGCCACATGGTTACCTACAGTGGACCGCACAGTTTAACAAACTGTGTGCCAACCATGTACCCTCTACTGTTCTTCAAAACATGTTGTATTTTAGGTCCGACATTCCTAAAACATCTCAAGCCACCCAGGAAAACTTAATGGGATTCACCCAAGTCCAAAAAAATCACTTAGAAGTGATATAACTCTCATAATTAAATTCTAACGATCGGTTTTAAAAACAATCCATTTAGTAATTGAGAAAGTTAAAAAAACTTTTCTTTTTAGTCCAGTTCGAAATGCAGATCATTACAACCTTTCCAGCATAGAACTTATCATCCTCAAGAATCCTTTGGGAACAACGTACACCTCACCAGACCTATAGGGTTCATGATACTTTTCTCAAATGGCATCTTTGTGTTCCCATAATCCCAACACACCTTGAAGTACCTCATAATCAAGAAACACTTAAGCCCTTTAAAACCCCGTGAAAACACTCAATTTCCAATAAAAACACCAAGACAACACTTACTTGATCCCATTAAACTAGATACATGATCAAATCATCATATCATCAAGTATTTAGACCAAGGTACATCCCACCATAGGTTTTAACGTTAAATTATCAAATATAAACCACAGTTCAATCCTCCATTGGAATTGACTCTCAAAACACGCTCTAAACTTTCTAATGATGCTCCCAGTGTGATTTTGAAATGATCAAACAATTGATTCCCATCAACCTCAAATCCCAAGTTGAGATGGTTGTTCATGAAAAGCACATAATGATAATAACTACAATCATATACACATGATGATATGCCAAAAAATGGTCCTTCACTGACCATCAACATTAGAAAACATAGGGAAGGAGTTAGGCCACATGTCCGACTATTCAAGAAGATGCCCAGATTAGACTGTTTGTGTTTCAAAAACTGAACCATGATGACTTCTCCCAAGTCATCTCACATTTACTACCAAAATGCTCACCAAAGCCTCCACCAAAATTCTGATGCAAATTTTAAGATCAAACCACAAGGGAACCACACATCCTGCATGCAACACCTTAAAAGAACCACCCAAATAATCCCAACATCTTTAAAGAGTTAGAGTAGTGTAAGACTGAGACTCCCATAGTGCATCTAGGATGAAGAAAAGATGGAGAACATGATTTTAACATAGCATATTACACTAAGGGGATTGAAACGACTTCTAGTTAATCATACCCAACTACTAGATGGAAGAAAAGTCAAACCAAAACTGGTTAACTACTAGGAAGGCACTCGACTTCACCTGCCGACGAACTACCTTTTTCTAAACACAAAGCCTTCACCACATGAGGAAATCCATGATAGTTCAAACTTTTCCACCAAAGTTCATAAAAAGCCAAAGATGTTTATCAGGAGTTCCCTTTACAACCAAATATAAGAACGTCATGTTTTTGAGTAGGCACTGACATGTATTTAAAAATCCCAAGCTTCAAGGCATTCAAGAATGATCAACCATTACAATAAAATTTTTTAGGTAGTGTCCCTTATATTTGGAAGTCCACATTTACCGGATTCGACATGAAACTCCCCACCATCTTGTGTCCTATTCGTCGATGGGAAAGAAGGTAAACTATCCCTCACAAGTTCACTAGTAGAAAAACCCAATAAACGAACGTGGGACACCCTTCTACCAATGATCACGACGTCAAAAAATTTAAAGAAAACCAAACCAATAAGACCAGAGTGTCAAAACATTCAAGTCATAGAAACTCATCTCGAGAATTGGAAAAAACATATTTATTCAATGATCATGTAAATCTACCTGGAGATGACCCAAGACCGTACTCAAAGGCACAAAACTCAAAAATTTAAATGAAATTAACCAGTTTTTTATTTCATTTAACACTTGAAAATACCACATATATCAATGTATACTACTTGAGAAAAAAAAAACGATTCAACGATCAACAAAAAAGGTAACCTTGCCTAAAACATGCATAAACTTCTTGTAAAGAGCATTACTCAATGCTCACACCAACAAAAAAAATCCAAAAATAAAATGACCACCCATCCGAACCAGGGTGTCACTTAAAAAATGAAATTTCTTTAAGGGACAATGACACATAAACAACACCAAAAATTAGAAAATTTACAACACCTTCTAGGAATTCAAGTCACTAAGGGATCTACCTACCATGGGCTAGCCCCTTACGAAAGCACAAGCATTGACCTAAGGATTTGGTTATGACAAAAAAATTATAGGATCAAGATCTTAATATTTAATCTATTTATAATAAGAAAATACCCTAGGGAAAACACATATGACTCTTTTCTAAGGAAACTAAAAGGAAAAGACTACGTTACCCATACACCAAGGTTTTACCGAGGTCACCACTTGTGGTTCTACTTCCAAGCCCTTTATATATAATCACTTTTAAATCATCAAACATATAAAATATTTAATCTCAAGAATCAAGTACCATTTAAAACAAAACATAAGGTACTTGATTTAGCTAACACCCTAAGGAAAATTCAGGCAAGTTACATCAAACTTCCTTTCTAAAATATTTACATTTAGACATTCAATGACATCCCATTATAAATAGGAAATTTATCTTAATAAATTCCTTTTACTATTATGGTAACCTAAATGGGTCCCATTAATCAAATTAAAATCAGATCAAAATTGAAAAGCTTTCACACAAATAAGAATTTCAGAAAACATCATGTCATTACATTTAATATGGTTTTCTATTAACCTACTCATGAAGTGGCCATATGCTTCATGGATTAAAAATTGGATCCCATTTATCAAAACAAAAAATAACTTTTGAATTTTACCATGATAACCTATATATAAAAGTGAAGAGAGATTGGTGGCCATCTACCAACCCATAGAGAACCCATACACATTACAGTTTGAAATTTGACTCCCATTTAATCACGATAAATTCATTATTGTATATAAACTGTAAAAACCTTTAAATTTTATCAATAACCTTAAAATTTATTCATATTATGCTAAAAATGGTTTGAATATACAGGATACCCTTTCCTAGTTGTATGGTGACCAAACACCTTACAATCAGAAATTGGTTCCCGATCATTCATAACCTGGATATATAAGGCAAACATGCTATCCTAATCATTAAACACATAAGGTATGCTAAAAAAGAAAAATAATGGCACAAAAAGAATCTAAAACAGATGCATATTATTTAAGAACCTTAGAATCGCATATAAACACTAATCATGGAATAACACCCAAGGAACAAAACCCAATCAGTAGGTAAACTATAAATGAAACTACATGGAGTTTCACTATGCATGGAATGTTAATTTATATGTTCCCAGTATGATGTGTGGAATTTAACTTCCTTATCATAATAGGAAAAAGGTAGAAATTCCAGAAATTCCATAAATCATAAGAAACAGAAAGTACAATAGTCACTTTATGTGAAATCAAATCAAATGTAACATCGAACAACATAAACAACAAACCCATACCTGGACACATGGTCATTTTCTATACGCGGAGTGATCAGTCCCAAGAACGACTGTTAACCAAGTGAAAAAAAATTCTCAATATCTTATATACCAACCCAAAATAGAAAGACAAAGAAAATAAAATATCCTCTAATACCACTTTGCAACGTCCGGACTTGACTGACCATTAACCAGGTAGCCATAACAGTGGGTCACATGGCCTCAAGTGCATCTTCCCATATACAAGAGGCATCTAACTAGCAGTGAGGGTGTAAGGAGGTGATAGTAGGGAGAATATACTCCCATGATCAGATTTTTACAGTAGTATAACATTATATAAATAGATGAAAAATAGTGGAAGAAGTATAAAACAATGATAAAGCAACAATAGATAGATAATAAAAATTTAATATAAGTGGCCAATGCCAGTTATACAGTATATGAATCTATGAAATGGTATAGATACATATCTGAAAGCAGTAAACAAAATAGCATACTTCAAAATATAGTACAAATAAGGAAAAGAACTAAAAATTCCTAAGACCAATATCCATGAGCATAATGAGCTCTATCTCAGTCCTTTTATCCTAACTATAGGTTTGATCATACAACAATAAACAAGATCCATGGTCTGCAGTTTTATGAACAAGAAAGGTCTACATGGGTACCCCAATACAATGACGGCCTAAGTAGGGTGTGAGATATAAATCTAAGTAGGTTAGAACCACTAATGTCTAGCGATATCCATACAGTGTAATAAAAATTAAACAGTGTGTAGGTATGGAGAGATGATGACAGAATTGAAAGAATAAACCAACACCCGTCCAGGTTCCTAAGGGACACCGGACGACGATTCTTACTTCAGCCCCTGGCTGGTATGTTTGATCATGTCAATTATGTATATATATATGTAGTAACATTATATATATATATATAAAGATAGATGTAATATAGAGTGTATTGGGACATAAAACCACCATTTGAATTCTAGGGGAGCTCTCATGGTCTTCCCCAAACCTAGGTATAAGAGCCCTTAGTCTCTTAGCCTCCATGCATTATATTTATATTAGGGTGCATTAGGATATACCACCAACATACAAATTAAAGGGGATCTCTCATGGTCTTCCCCTGACCGAGGTCCTAGAGCCCTTAGTCTCTTATCCTTCATGAATTACCATAATTATAATATAATGCACAAGAAATTACCTCTTATGCATTTTCCATAGTCATACCATATTCATAATATAATCAATCACATTCACAAATATAATTAAGGAAAACCATATTATGTATTTAAATTTAAACATGAACATATTTACCTCATTCCTATAAAATACATGAAGAAATTAATTTAAAACCCACACATAATGAATAACCCCTTATATATTTTAATTTGAAACATCTTATCCCATTTAATCCATTCAAGGAAATAATGTCATTAGATAAAGAATAAACTAAAGGTTCAATGCACTAAATTTTCATAACATGAAAAATTGATTTATGGGTCTAGTTCCAAAGGGTTCATGCTCATTATGCTTAATGAATGCTACCCACTTCCCTTAGTAATTCTGACCATTCCACTCACCTTAAAAATTTCTTTTAACCCAATGAAACATAGTAAGTACTGTTCAAGGGCTCAAGTGTAATAAGTGGTGTCAAGGCTTCAAGTCATGTACCTACTTGGGAAAATGCAACATAAAGGGGGTCATGAAACCTAAAATTAAATTTAACCATTATACTCTCAATAATAAAGAATCATCCTGAAATTTAGGTAAGTATACAAAAAGTCTATAACTAAATTTTTATCTTGAAGGAAACACACTTTAATTGGAGGGGTTTTATTATAAAATCTTGACTTTGATTAATAAACAAATCATTTATATTGTTTAATATTTTATTCCATTTCAAAAAAGGAAATTATTCAAGACAAATCTACTATATAAGGAATACCATTAATAAGGGCACAATAAGGTGAAATTAAATAATTAATGCTTTCTTAAGTAAAGATAGAAATGGAAAGGAACCCTACCACAAAGTTGAACCAAGCCATCCACATTGGCTCTTTGGACTTTCTAACTAAAGGATGATTCTCCCACACTGATCATATGCACCTTTACACACATGAAATAACACCTAGACCATATTCACACACCCTCATGGCCATGAGCATGTGCCAGGGAATCCTTACACATGTTCTTATATGAATATACTAGTCACCAATCAGCTAAGAATGCATTTATATATATATATATATATACACATACATGGCTACACCTAGCCCCATATGTGTATAATCACTACCATGGATGATCATATACATAATGGGGGAACCTAGATATATATATTTACTTATCTATGCACACGCAGATGAGTCGCCTTAGACTCTCGTGACTCAAAATCACAAAGCAGTGACCAATATTCTACCAGATAATTACTACGAACCTTAAAAAATATAAAGGAACTTATTTAATAGGTGAAACCCAAACAAAAAACAACAAAACCTTACCTTAGAACGAAGCCGATGAACCAAAACACACCGAACCACCTCCCCTTTGGCGATAGTTGTTAGAACATGCCCCCATAGTTCCCGAGAGACCTTTCACACCAACCTAGAATAAGTGAAAACCAAGAAATAAAATTACCCAAAAAACCTAGTGTTCGACTGATCCTTACTGGGTGATGAAAAGGCTGAAAAATGGATTGAATTAGGGAGGATAATATAAGAGAAAGCCAACATCGACGATTCGGATGATAAACACAAAGAAATCTAGCTGGATCAATGATAGAAGAGGGAGCCATGGAAGAGGGTTGTCATGTGACCCTTGAGAGAGAGGGGGAGCTATGTCACAATCTAAGGAGGAGGAATAGATTAAGTTTTAGTCTTTATTTTAATTTAATTTTTAAATAATAAAATTACTAAATATGGGTGTCATGCACAGTTAAGCCATACATCTTGGGAAACTGTGCGCTAACCATGCATACAACACTAGATATCTAGAGCACCCCACATGGGATAGGCTCATGGTTTTGGAAACCATGTGCATTCCATTAAAAACGTCTATATCCCTTTAAAATAAGGCCACACTTTTACCTGTAGTGGGCCACATAGTTTAGCAGTCCATGCACCAATCGTGTGTCCTCTGCTGTCCTTCAAAACTTGATGTCTTTTGGGTCCAACAATCCCGAAACTTCTCCAAAAACCTCGGAAAACTTAATGGGATTCACCAAATTCAGAAAGCATCACTTAGGATTAATCCAAATCTTAGAATTAAATTCTAAATCTCGATTTAAAAAACAACCCATTTAGTTATTGAAAAATTTCAAAAAACTTCACTTTTTAGTGTGGTTAGAAACATAGATCGTTACAGTGGAACCCCACCAGTGTTCATTATACTGGTATCCCAAAAGTGTTATTTATATTTACATCCCACTAGTTTATACAAATACAACACCAAAATAATGATTATTATCACATTAGCTCTAACCTACCACTACAAAAAAAAATCTGATCTTACTCTTCAAGAAACTGTGATAGGAAGATTATTCACTTGATCACTTCCACTAAAATCATTCAAATGAAACTGAATAAAATTAACAACATTGAATTAAAGTTTAATCATTAATATTTTGATTGAGTATAAATATTACATTCATTTTATATCACTATAGTATTATAATGAACAGCTGATAAGTCTTTAAGATATTTAAAGTTGTCTTCTTCTTTACTTTACTGAAAGATATCACTTCACCTCAATAGAATATTGTTAATAGTATTTTTAATATTCTTAATTCATGAAATTTAATTATTATATTTTCATGAAAATAATATTTCATACATGGTTTAGTCATCATTATACAAGCATTAAACTTACATAACAAATTCTTTATTCAGCAATAGGAGTGCGTGAAACTGACTTTCTTCTGACCAAAATAGTTCACATGAAAATAATAATTGTATGAAAATATCCACACAACTTTTATATATTATTTGTGTAATAACACATGAAATAAACACTAATTCTTCTCTTTTCAAATAATCACAATCTTCATGTAACACGTTCATATTACTTTATCACTTTGTACAATACAAACAAGTGCACCTCAATTTTTAGGATTTCATGAAATTTATTTTTACATGCACTCAATCACTATTTTTATAAATTATTTAACTGAAGTTATGTCTTAATATCACTATCCATTATTCCTGAAATCTTGAGTTTCATGTGTTTATTTCTCTTCAATTTTTTAAATGATCACAAATACATAGTAATCTTATTCTTGCAACATTACCATTGAATATATACAAACTCCATGCTATGCATGTGAACATTATATAAAATAAAACAAAAAAATTATTCTTATTCTTTTTCATGAATGTAAACATAATAAGCTACCTTTTTCTTCATATAACAATAAGTAATCTATACAAAATTTCTTTCTTCTTAACGTAACTTAGAGTATGTGGAAAATGTCATGTATGTATGGAAACACTTCACATAATCTTACATATATTATTTCATGTTATATAAGTGATGTAAGAAATATTATGACCTGAAATTGATCTATTCACATGAAAATAGATCAACTCACTTATCCTTCTTATTTTTTTCTCTCTCTATTATTCGATGCATGTTTTTACTCATTACAAAAATAGTGAAGGTAAGAGATTTAAAGAAAAATCTCAACTGACCTAGTATAGGATCCTAAGAGTAGCTTAGATAAATGTAATTACAAGAGGGGGGGGGGTAAATTTTAGTTGAAAATTTTAATCAAAAAACAAAACCTCTTAACATAAATAGTCAGACTCAGACTTTGTCTGATGGATAGAGTAAGAGAATTAGAATCACGGTTGATCTGATTAAATAAAAGTATGTTTTTTATTGTATTCATAGGTACACTGATAAAACAAAGAGTATAGAACCATATCTACAAATACTGACATTCTATTAATTTCAAAATATAATATACTTGTAAAAACAATCAAAAGAATAGCTACTAAAACTAAGAATTACTTAAAATGTATATTAAAATAATAAATTTTTTTAACCTTAAGATGTTAAGTAGTCAATAACCTTGACTAAAGGTATAAAAAAATTTATAATTTCTATAAATTCTGTCTTTCTTTACCTGGAAATCCTGAGATGTGATGATTGGAATAATGTTTCTCTTCCTATCTATGGGATCCCTTGATCATAACTATGATCAACGTATGTCTTCCTTACCTTAGAAGCCCTCAATTCGATGGATCAGATTCATTATCTTTCTATCCCTAGAATACCTTGATAATAACAATGATTAGGTGAAGAAGAAAAAAGTAGTTATTCTTAAGGAAACAACCCTGAAAAGGATTCCTTAGAATGAAAACTCTCTAAAGTATTAAAATTACTAAGAACAAGATGTTTACGTAGTGGAAAATTCAGAAGACTTGAGTTTTGAAAATTATTAGCTTACAACCCTTCAAATGGATGACTATTGTAGACGAAACACCAACAATCATATTTTTGAGTTAGTTTCAATTTCCATAGATAGCTGGCTCTTTGGAAACAGATAATTCCATGGCATAATTTAATTTCTAATTTCACTTTGTTTTATCACCATTACAATGATAAAAATATTCCTTACAATAGAAAAAAATCTCATATAGCCTGATTATAAACTTTAGTTAGTCAGATGGAATTTTGTATTGATTATAAATATGGTGAATAGAATGAGGATTAGTCCAATCTATCAGTACCAAGGTTAGTACACCGATCATTACTTTTTTCATTCAGGTAGGAAAAAAAGTCTAACCACTAGTCTAAATAAATGTTATTCCAATAATCGGATGCACATTCAGTCTGATGTATCATATTACGAAATGTAAAGATTATATTTGTAAAACATCAGAGAATTTCTATTTATGGTAGAAATTAATGTTTTCTATAAAAAAATACTAAAATTATTGGGACTTAAAACGTTAGTAAACAATGTTTTAAGAGAGTGGTTGTGATTTTTAAAACTAAAGGAATGGAAAAGTCAGAAGTAAAACTTCTGAATCAAAAATCTCTCCCTTCTCAGAAAGTAAAAACCAAAAGAACTTAAATGAAATAATATATCCTAAAAACTTTATGCCCTTTGTTATTTTAAGAAATTTGAATTTATTCTTTTCAACTTAACTCCCTTTGAGTTCGTAACTATTTTGAATATGATGGAAAGTATTAGAATAATTATTCCTGAAAGAATACTCCTCTAAATTATGAATACATATCCCCCAAAGGATAGTATATTTAATTTTAAAATAAATTCTCTTCTTTTGTAAAACATACTCTCCCTTAATAAAACATTATCTCCATTTCATATTTTCAAATAGTAATGGGAATGAATCTAAAGTTTCCCAAAATGTTGGAAAAATAACATATGAAACAATATTGAACTAACTAATCATACATGTAAATATGATAGAACATATAACCAATCATAATAGGAAAACATTCAAGTATAATGAATTTTGATGAAGTGATAATTATATTCATCAGTGATTCAAATGTTTGATAAAAATAGATTAAGAGTTCAAAAGAAAAGTATTCATTCTTTCTTCATCAAAGTATTCATGAAATAATTCATCTTCTTAAACTCATGATGATCCATTTAAATATTCATTATCATTTCCTAAAAAGAATCTTGATTCAAAACTTCAGTCCTCATCCTTTTAAATTCCTCAGATAACTCTTTATTATCTTCCATCACAATGATAAGTTCATCTTTACAAGATCTGATCATACTCATCTCCAAATCCATGTCACACAACTTTTCTTTTAGAACAATCACCTCTGATCTCCGATCATCTGTTGTATCTCTGAATTGTTAAAAAAACTTTACCTTGTCAGACATATCTAAGTATAAATGGTTAAAAAAATTGATTCTAAAAAAAATTCTTAACCTTTTGAAACTGTTCATCATGTTCAAAAATGTATATATATGTTTGATTAGACCTCTTCACCATCTGATTACATGATCTTATGTGATTATGAGAGTTTTATGGAAACTTCTACAGGTATGCTTCAATATAATTAACTGATTCTATTAAAACTTTTATTGACTCTGATTTTTCACTAAGGCTATCTTAAATAAGTTGGTATATAACTTTATTCCTGGGAAAGTATAGGATAGTTTCTTCGAATCTCCTCAAGACATAGAAAATATTATCAAAACGTTTTTGAGAAATCACAGCTTCTAAATCCAATTTATCAGGATCAATCTATAGACGGTTTGGTTTATTGGTTTTGGTACTAGATTTTGAAACTAAGTCATCTTTCTCTTAACCTTTCTTTTCAACTTTCTTTGAAACTTTATTATCATCTAAAATTTCAAGAATATTCACATCCTTATTGGATTATTTATTATCATTGATTTTGGTATTTGGTTGACAATCAAGTTCTTATTTCCTATAGTATGAATTATATTTCTTTTCTCATGACAATAATTCTTGATAACTTTAGGAATTTTCATCCTTATGATATTTTGAGGTAAAATATGAGGAAGATAAAGATGATTCTGATGATTCCTTTTTTTGATCATTTATCTCTTTGGGTTTCTTAATCATAAAATTCCTCCTTTTATTTATGTTCCTCCTCCTCCTCTTCGTCATATACTTATTATTATTATTATTATTCAAATTATTCTTTAAATTATTTCTCAAGCTATCCCTCTAACTATATAGCAGTTCTCAAGGCTCCTCTACCAATAGATTCACATTCTGATTCCTTATCAAGTATATTAGGAACCAAATCTTTAGAAACTTACATCCCTTACCCTTTACCAGGTACCGATGATATATTAGTAGGGACAACTAAATTTTCTTTAAAAACTAGTTTGACTTACATAATGGATTGATCAGTTTGAGAAATCAAAAGAACTGGGTTTTTAAATGCTTTCTCAACATATTTCAACCAACATTCAACAACCCTTGCTTCATGTAACCTATTCCTTTTCTTTTTTATTTCTTCCTCTAACAATCATACTATCTAATTTTTTAAGGCCTTATTGTCATCAATATAAAGACCAAACTCTAGATTCCCTGTTTTCTTTTGAGATTTATGTAGAATTAATTTATCTAACTCTTCACCAGACATTTTCTTCTCTTTTGTTTGTTTAACTATATGATAAGTTTCATCCTTTCTCTTATTTTTAACTTCTTACACATTCTTTTATGGTTGATAATTGGAAATAGACCCATCAATATTTTCAAAAAATTTCCTTTTCTTATATTAAAAAAACTTAATCCACAACATTGTATCTTCACTTATGAAAGAAATCATTTCCTTGGATGGATATGATTTATTCAAAACCTTAAATAGATCCATACACTTTAATTTAATCTTGATGATAAAAGCTACGAAGATAGTTATCATTGACCAGATATAATCGATTTTTATATTATCTACTATAATGAAGATAAAATTCACCTGATCAATCTTATTCATATTTACTAAATAGTCAAGAATTAAAACATCAAACACTTTCAAGGTATCCCTATCACCTTTCATAGGTATAATATATCCCTGAATCCATAATGAAATTAATATGTTTTCTAATGTCATATTAGAATATTTTTTAAATTTCTCATAGAAAGAAAAGTATAATCTTTAGCTTTATTATTGTAAAAAGTTCCAAGTTTGTTTGGTAACTTCTGAGAAGGTAAGTAAGAATCTCCATCAGATAGAATTACAAACAATTCTTCTACACTTTAAATTAAATATTTTACCTTTTCCCAAACATGGTGAAGGAAAATTTATCCTTACCATATTATTTAGAGAATTTAACTCAATTATAAAACCTCCTAACCAACTTACGATAATAAAGATCAATTTCATTCTCAGGATTCTCTATGAAAATAGATTGACATCATTTAAAAGAAATAATACTCCTGAGAATGGAATCGTATTTATCAAACAATTATCTTTTAATGATTATTTCTCTAAAAAAACCATTTCTTGTAATCTTATTGGATTTACATCATAATTTAACTCATACCAGTAGATTAGAATAAAATGAAGAGTATTGAATTGATAGTTTGGAAGGGTGAGAAAGATTAGGAGAGAAATATATGAGGGTCAATGTGGGACAATGGGTTAACTGACCATTATATAGATGGTGGAGGTGGTGATTCAACTTCTATATTGAAAGAAACCATTGATATTGAAACACTTTATGATATGAAAACCATGATTTAATTAGATAATTTCTTTAAGGTTTATTCGAACTCTCAAGGTTTTAAAACTTTTATCCCATTGAGAATCATTCAGATTAGGAAAACTTTTAAATTTTTTAAAATCAAATAAATGTAAAAAAAAATTATAACAACTATAACAATTATATAATAAGGTAATGAAATAGTGAAAAAACTAAAAGAATAGAAGAGTACCTTTTAGAGTGGAAGGTTTCATTAGTATGATTAATCTATTCTTCTTGATTTTTCTAAAATAAAGAGATTATGACAGTTTTGTAATAATGTTTATTTATGACTATTTTATTAAAAAATCTGACCACGATAGTTTTTTAAGAAAACTTTTTACGATATTTCTATAATAAAAAAATTATTTATATATAAATATATTGAGTCTATAAATTTTATAACAAATTTTGGTCTCGAAAGATAATTATGGAAATTAAATTTTAAAAAAATTAATTTTTTTAGAAAACCAAAATATTTAAGAAAAACTAAAAGTTTTTGAAAAACTTAAAACATATATATCTCCCCTTCAGAAAAGAGGATATAAATATAAGTAGATAGGTCAAAAATAAGTAGATATTAATAATCACTTAACATCGATCATTCATAGATTCTATTTAATGTATTCAAATCTGTCAGAACTAAGGGGTTTTTTATATTATCAACAAATTTTTATTGCATTCTAATGAATTGTAAAATTATATATCCTTTATGTGTATAATCCTGATAGAAATGGTGTCTTATATTTTTTTTATAACATGAGTGATTTGATGGGTTTCTACGTAATGAAATTTCATTTGTATTATAACAAAATTTTTCAGTTTTAGTAAAACTCATGCCACAGTCAGTGAGTGTGTGTTGCATCCATAACACTTGAGCACAACAACTTCCATTTGCCACATATTTGGATTCAGCTGTGGAAAATTATTTTGAGTTTTGTTTCTTATAATACCAAGAAACTAAATAATCACCTAATAAATGAAAAGTTCCAAATATACTTTTCTTATCCATTCTATATCCACCAAAGTCAATATCCGAAAAAATTTTAGTTCAAAAAATTTTCTAGAAGAATAGAATAGGACTAAATCCATAGTTCCCTTAAGATAATGATTTTTATAGATTTTATATGGGATTATTTTGTATTATATTCATATCTTTCACATAAGAATAATAAAAACATTAAATTTATATTACTAGGAGTTAAGTAAAGTAATCTTGTAATCATACCTCTAAAAATCTTTTGATCAATTAGTTTCTCAAACTCATCAAAATATAAATTATTGGATGTACCAATGAGAGTTTTAATACTTTTATTGTTGTTATATCCAAATTTATTAAGTAAATATTTTATATAATTATGTTGAGATATAAAATTACCTTATCGTTTTCATGATATTTGAAAACCAAGGAAATATGTTAAATGATACATCATACTCATTTCAAACTCATTTTTCATAAGATACACAAAGGAATATATTTATTATTTTTGAGTGTAACCACATATAATGTCATCCACATACAATTTTAAGATAATAATGTTTTTTTAACTTCTTTATAAAAAGTTTTGAATCCAAAACTCCCTTAATAATATTTTTTGTAACAAAAATATAGTTAATATATCATAGAAATCTCTAGGGTCTTGTTTAAGTCCATAAAGTGAATTGGTACATTTATAAACGTATTCTAGATGTTTTTTATTTTAAAAACTAGATGGTTTGTCAACATATAATTTCTCCGAAACATATCCACTAAGAAAAGAACACTTCACATCTATTTGAAAAGTGTGGTTTTCTTAATGGACTATTTAAATAGATTCAAGTATTTCTTCTGGTGAATAAGTTTATTCATAATCTATTACCTATTTTTTATTATAAACCTTATCAATAACTCTAACTTTATTTATAACTATTATAAAATTTTCATCAAATTTATTCTAAAATAAAATTTTTTCTATAATTATAGAAGTTTCTATTTGATCCTTTCGAACTAATTGAGTTTATACTGCATTGAATTAATCTAATATTTATCACCTAAATCTTCATCAGGATTCTTAGATTCAAATTTGGATAACAAAGCTACATTTTAAATTTAATTTCATAAGGAACTTTTAGTCATAACTGGTTGATCTACATCACCAATTCTACTTTCATTAAGATCATTCCAAAAAAAAAAACAGATGACTTATTAGTGATTCAAAAGTCACTTATTCAACAATAGGTATAAAATCATCCTAAGAAGTATCTTTATAAAAAATTTATTGAGTTATTTCCTTATGAGAAGAACTTTCTAACAAAGTTTGAAAATTATTTTTAGAAATAACATCTGAGGATGTAGGTTGAGGTTGTTTGAAAACAAAGAGATCATTTTCATCAAACCTAACAAACAATATTTCCTCAACAATGTAATATTTTTTTAAAATACTCTATAAGCCTTATAAGTAGTGGAATAACCTAAAAATATTACGTTATTGGATTTTACTGAAAAATTATATAAATTATATTTAGTATTCAAAATGATATTTTGAAACCAAAAACGTTGTAGTAAGAAACTTTTGGTTTTCTTCCTATCCAAAATTAATAAGAAGTTTTATTAAGAAAATTCCTAATTAAAACATGACATATAGTATAGCAGGCAGTACTCACCACTTTTTCCCAAAAATGTTTAGAAAGTGAGTATCCACTCATCATGTTTCTATTAATATGTTGAAGAATTCTATTTCTTCTTTCATCAACACAATTTTTGAGGTATTATGGGTTCAAAAAAGTTATGTTCAATACCTTTATTACTACAATTTTTTTCAAAATCACAATTTTCAAATTCTCCAACATGAACACTATGAATAGTTGTCAAGGATGGGTTTTTCTCATTTTGGACTCTAGCTATTATTTTTAAAATAACTCAAGGCTCCAGATTTCATTATAAGAAAATAAAACCATGTGTATATAGTGTAATCATAAACTAAGATATATAGATAATATTTTCCACCAAAACTTCCAGTTTGTGTAGAACCAAATAAGTCCATGTGCACTAACTATAAAGCATTGGAATTTGTGACTTCACTAATAGATTTAAAAATTGAATTATGTTTCTTACCATATTGAAAAGTGTCATAAAAGTTTGAAGTATCAAACCTAAGATCTAGCAGATTACTAACAAATTATTTCATAGTAAACTTAGATATGTTTCTAAGGTTACAATGTCCTAACCTTCTATTCTATAACCAAGATTGATCTTTCATTTCACTAAGGAAAAAGATATTACCTCATAATGTCTTCTAAATTTAGTGTGTAATAATTCTCATTCCGATTGGAAAAAAGAATAAATTTATTATTGGAACTATGTACTATACATTTATCATTCCTAAAGCTCAAAAGGTAACCTTAATCACATAATTTAATTATTCTTATAAGGTTATTCTTATGTAATACAATAAATAAAACATTTTAAATAAGAGATTTTCCAATAAACAAAATGTTACCTATATTAATGATATCTCCTTAATAATTATATTTGAAAGTTATTTTTCCACCTTAAATCTTTATAATATTATTTAAAAAATATTTATTTCCAGTTATATTCCTAGAACATCCACTATCTAAGTACCAAATATTTTTGTTGTTGGTACTATCATTATTTTCCTGAAAAACAAATAATTAGTTTTTCGGAACCCAAAACTTCTTGGATCCAATATTTCCTAAAAAAAAATCCTGGGTAAACAAATTTCTTTTGAAAAATAGGACTTATGAAAACCTAAATATTGTAATCTATTAAAAGGAAAAATTTTCTTACAGTGACATCCACATTATCACTTAGGGAAAAAAGGTTCACTTTTAGGAATAAATTAATTCTTTCTAAAAACAAGTTTTTTAATAGTAAAAACTATTATGGTATTATCACCATAAGGAAGAATTAGATTATACATTTTATGGAAGTTTTCTGGAGTAGTGGTAAAATTTAATAAAAGTTTCTTTAAGAAATAATTTTAGATTTTAGTTTTACAACTAAATTATTATTCTTATGACTAATATTTTTGGAACTATGTTTTTAAAAACTCGTTTGTAATATATTTTTCTCAGAAATAAATTTTTTAAAATAAATTGAGATAAATTATTTTTTAGAATTATTTTTTTGAAGATATTTCAAAATATCTAGTATTTAATTAGTCAAAAGAGTTATTCTCAAATCTACCTTAGCAAGTATTGATTTGTCCTCACTATTTTTTTTACAAATCATAGAATTTTCATTTTTTAATAGTTTTTCAAATATGGAAACTTCATCCTAACTAGGTATAATATTATCTTATATTGAGGAGGATTAATAATTAAAATATTTAGAATTTTTCTCATCAAGATAATTTTAATTTAAATAAATATTAGTTTGATATTTATCAATGTGTACCTTTTCCACTAGATAATGATTTACCATGGGTATGTTTGTAAAAAGGCCAATTTTCTTTTGTCCTGATCTTTCATTATCATTATAATCATAAAAAGAGTCTACATCATTATAAGTCCATGTTTTATAAGATTTAAAAAAGTTATTACCATTTTATTTATAACATTTCATATAATTTCTTTTTTAAATTATTTTCTTTTTATCTTTCTTTTTAAACTTTGGACAATCAGGTCAGATATATCTAGCTTTCTTACATTCATAAAAATTTTCCTTAGAATATTTATTGTCACCTTATCCTTATGAACTTTATTATATATGGATTGAAAACAATTCTTCCCCACTGTCTTGTTTATACTTCTAACAAGATTAGCCAACCCATTTTCCAATTTTTCTAATGTACTAGAATCTTACTGAATTTCAACTATCTTCTTTCTATAATATTTCATAACTTTCTCAGGTGATTTAACTTTAGTAGATATACTAGAAGTTGTAGAAAAATAAAGACCACCATTTTTTCTCTTTCTTATCATCTATTTTATGAATTCCCTTATACTTCATGAAATAACTAATAAAATCATCTAGAGTAAGATTAGTAAGCTTTCTTGTGTCATCCAAAACTTTTCTTTTTTGATTCCCACTCATTAGAAATTATAGAAAATAATTTTTAGGACAAAAAATATCATCATAAATTACTCTTTCTCCTAGAGACTATAAAATATTTATAATCATTATAAAACTTTTGTGCATCTTGGCAACTGACTCTCCATGTAAGAAATCAAAGTATTGGTAATCATCTTTATGCATTTTTTTTGTTTCTATAACTTTGGATGTACCAAAATTTGTTACTTACTATTTAATCCAAATAATATTAATATATTCATAAAATGATATCTGGATATAGATATTCTTTATCCTAGAACATAGTGAAGTATTTATGACTTTATAGTTCAATTGATATTCTAACTTCTCAACATTTTTAAAAGTAGAAACTTCATTATCATGAATCTTATATTTTCTATTAAGTATTAAGAAATTGTTAAATCTAGTGTTGACAATAGAGTTTTTCATTCTATGTCTCCAATAATCATTGTAATTCCCCTTAAATTTTTTTTTTGATTAGGATTTATATTGTCAAGAGATCCAATATTCATACCTTCCATATTAAAATAATAGGAATTGTTTTGTACAAGTACTTCAACAAACATAATCATTATTACACATTAATAATTGATTTATGAAATAAAATTACAATTAATGCAACCCAAAAGTTAGATAAATATACTATATTTGGGAATCGGGTACATTACGAAACAACATAAAATAGGGAATACAACATCTATATTAAAAACTTTTTTAAGATGCTCAAAATAATCCTTCAAACTTAAAACTATATGGGATAACCTAAAGAAATATATAATAAATGGGTGAGATATAAATCCCAATAAACAAAAAACATGTCATAAGTGATAGATGTTATAAAAAATAAATATCAATGAGAAATAAAGAAACATTAATAATAAGGCCTGATACAGCATGATAATACTAACATGGTAAATGTGGAAACAACTTAAAACAATGAATCATAAACATATGTCAAGGCTAAACCACAAATAATTAATGGTTGAAAATCCCCATAAAGAAATAAGGTACACCCCTGTCCCAAAATGAAGTATCATGATACTAAACATTACCTAATGTCTTGGAGCGCTATCTAGGTGCACCCAGTATAATCATTTCATTCTCTTTCTTAAGTATACCACATAGAATATTCAACATGGATTTATTCATCACCATAATTTATTCCAATATAAATGAGTGTGGAATAAATACATGTAAGTCCCCAATCAATAAGTATATGTTCATAAAGGTGAATATTCTTGATAGAATAATTGGTATGGTATCCCCTACACAATTGTTTTGGCATGGAAAATCATAGTGAAATTTTGGCAGCATAACGAAGTAACCTAAAAATAAATAATAGTGTTTGATGAGAGTTAAAGGGGTCTATACTTATTTTTAAATTAAATGGTAAGAATTAGGTACATGTAAAATCATATCCCAATATCATAAATTTGGAAATATAAGGAATAAGGTAATGAAGAAACATGAAGAGAGAAAATGATCCTTATGAAATTTCAGCATGGTAACAGGTTTACATAAAGGATCGTGGGATAATTAATTAGAGTGAAAAGAAGATATCATAATTTGTACTTAAAATGTCTATTAAGGGAAAATTTTAATATCATATCCCATCATAATAAAATGAAAAGTAAAAGATAACATAAAAGTAGTGCTTGATAAAAGAGGAGAGTGGAAGATCCCTTACTTGAGTGTGTGAATCCAAAGGGTTTTGAGGGGATTCTTGTAAGATTAGGGGTTAGTTTATAGTAATATAAGAAGGGTAAATCATATCAAGCACATGATATAAGAAATTATAGTGAATAGAAATGGGAGCTTGGGTGGGTTTATATAGGAAAAGAGGCATATTTCTTTATTATTTTAGTTTCTGATTCTACAGAATAAAATATACAAAACCAAAAACAATCCCATGGTTTTTTCCCATTGTTTATAAAAAAATGGGAGTGGTTTTTATAATTTTAGAAGTCCAAGGGACGAAATTATTAAAATATTTTCCATTGTGATGTGGAGGTTAGTCATACTCTAAAAGAAATGATTTTGAAATCATAAAATATATGAAAAGTCTTGGAGGACTAATAATGGATTTAAAAAATAAAGAAACTTAAAATCACATTATTTTAAATGAAAAAATATATTTTATCATATATACTATTTATATTACTTATTATATCACTTTCGGGTCATGGTGATATCATAAATCAGAAAGTATATTTATACGGTACTTAATTTCTACCTGAAAAATCGAATGTCTTATAAAATTAGAAAAAATTCACCATTAGATAATTTTGATATAATTATTCCTAAAATAATATTCATTTTATCTAAATTATTTTATAAATAAGTGAATTTTCACTTTTAAAATTAAAACTGACATTTATTGAAAATGAAATGTTTTTTGACAAAAACATTTTTTAACCGGTATAAAAATTACATTTAACTTCATAAAAATTATATGATCATTTATATTTAGTCATAATATATTTTTAATATAAAATTTATTTCGAAAATCCATTAATTAATCGAAATATATTTCTTAATTGAATTTGAATATTAACCAAAAATACCATTTTTGTTTTATTAAATCAAAATAAAAATAATTTATAAATCAAAAGAATAGGATGGAAATATATTCATTATAAGAGAAAAAGTATTATATATAATCATATTTCTAGGGCCTTGTTTCATATCTCTTTAATACAAGATAGGACACCCTAAGGGTGAGGTGCATAATGGTGGGATTTAAATGGGGTGGTTAGGTGAACATGGTTTCGATCATGATCTTGATGAGCTTTAACTTCTCCCATAAATGGTTTCGATCATGATTAAGTTATTGGATCTTATCCTTGAATTGTTCAAGGGAAAATCCAAGAAATTATGTCTCTATTACAAGCTCTGATTAATGGGATTCAAATGGTATGATCCTATTGGTTGAGGCCATCACTTTTTTTTTCTGTGTCAATTGGATTTATTAAAACCCTATATTTATACTAACCATGTGATCACTGTTCAATGACTATATTATCAATGGTAAGGATACATAATGGTCATTTAAATACATTTAAATATAATAATGAAAAATAAGTGCATGTTTTTTCTATATCCATATTATTTAATTAGACATTTAATAAAAATGCAAGGGAAAATTTATTTATAAAAGTTTGGGTTGTTACAATCTTTCCTTATTTAGAAGTTTATACCTAAAAATTTTCTTTTCCCATTCTAAAAATGATGAGGGTAACTCTAATTCATCACCTATTTGGTTCCCACGTTGCTTATTTAAACTTGTGGTTTCTCCACAAAACATTGACTAGGGTCATTGTCTTATTTCGTATAGATTTTTCTCTATGATTTAAGATCTCCACTGGATGATCTTCACAGGAAAGGTCATTATCCAATTGTACCACCAATGGATTGAGAAAATGTGAGGGGTTTGGTATTTAATTTCTCAATAGGGATACATAGAATACATCTTGAACTTGAAATTGGTTCACTGGGAGTTCTAGTCGATAGGTCACCGATCTAATGTGATAAAAGATCTCAAATGGGCCGATATACCTTGGACTATGCTTTAATTTCTCCCCAAATCTCACCACTTTATTACATGGAGATATATGGAGTAATACCATGTCTCAAACATCAATATCTAGGTCTTGTTGATGATTGTCAACCTAGATCCTCTATTGACTCTGAGTAGCTTTGATGTGTTAAGGAATGGTTTTAACCTTCCCCAGAATTTACTCAATCATTTTAGGACCTATAAGTTTGTGTTCCACAAATTCATCCCAACATGTAGGCATTCTATACATTTTATCAAAATGGGATTCACAAGGAACTTTTTGGATGCTTGATTTGAAACTTTTGTTGTAAGAGAACTCAAATAGAATAAGATGTTGGCCCCATCATCCTTTGAAGTAAATTGAGCATTCTCTCAATGTATCCTCAAGTGTTTGGATTGTCCACTAAGATTGGCCATCAATTTTAGTGTGATAAGCTATACTGAAGTTCAGCTCAGTGTTTAGATCATGCCCGATAATTTTACAAAACATAGAGGTAAATCTTGGATCTCGATAAGACATAATCGATAGTGGTACTTCATACAACCTCACCACTATCATATGCATATCTGTGTGAGTGGAGCCAGTGAGAGACCCTATCAAATCACAATTAAGAGTGCAGTCATTGTAAGATGATCCAAAACATACCAAATAACATTGTTTCCTTTGGATTTCTTCTAAAGTTTGGTGACAATTTCCAAGGTGATGTTTTCCTATTTCCATATTGGTATGGGTAATAATTTCATCATCCCATTAGACGTTTTCCTTTTATCCTTCATTTATTAACATACCAAGCACTTTAATGTATATTCAATGATCTCCTTCTTCATGTTGTCTCACTGATAGTTCACTCAGATATCTTGATATATATTTGTGTTTCCTGGGTTAATGGAGAAAGTTGAACTATTTGCATCATCCAATAGTTCATTCTTTAACTTTGGATTCTATGGAACACATAGTCTTAACCTAAATCTCACAATTCCTTATTTATTGACATTGAAATTTGAGGATTTATATTTTATAATCATATCCAATTTCTTTTGAATTTCCACATCATCTTTTTGAGCATCCTTTAACCTTTCAAGAAGATATAGTTGAGAAATAAATTGTGAAATAATTGATGATGTTACTTCTTTTATGAACGCCAGGTCCATACACTCCAATTATAAATGAATTGGATCCTTCTCAATTATCATAAATGATAAAATTGATCAATCCTTTCTACTTATATCATCCACCAGTTTATTTTATTTACCAATATTGCAGTGAATTGAGAATTCATAGTCCTTGATCAGATCTATCCATCTTCATTTGCACATATTAATCTCTTTCTATGGGAATATATCTTTGAGGCTCTTGTGATCAGTATATATCTCACACTTCTCCCCATAGAGACAATTTCACTAGAATTTCAATGCAAAGATCACGAAATCCAACTCTAGATCATGCGTTGGATAGTTATATTCATGGAATTTGAACTACCTTGAAGTATAGGCTATGGCCATTTCATTTTTCACCAATGAACAGACTAATCCCTTCTTCAAATCATCATTGAATACTATAAAAATTTATCCACTTGTGGGTAGTGTGAGCACAGGGGCCATGATAAGTCTTATTTTTTAACTCCTTGAATATTTCTTCACATTAATCATTATAAGAAAAATTCACTCCCTTCCAAGTTATCTTGGAAATATTGTTTGACAATCATGATAAATGTCTCACATATTGGTGATAATACCCAACTATCCTAAGGAAACTATGGATATTTATCATAGATGTTGGCCTCAAACATCATTTGATTGATTTTTTCTTTAAAGGATCCAAAAATATCCCATTTCTTGTGATGATATGAACTAAGAATGAGACTTCCTTAAACCATAACTCACACTTTCTATAGCTATCATAAAGATTATTATTTCATAAGTTATTTATCATAATGTTCAAATTCTTATAATGCTCCACCTTGTTATTGGATTATATTTGGATATAATCTATAAATACTAACAAAAATTTGACAAGGTAATTTCTAAAGACTCTATTCATCAAATCTAATCGTATTTCTAGACCATTAGTGAGTCTTAATGGAATCACTATAAACTCATAGTTCCTGTACCTTGAACTAAAAGCAATCTTGGGGATATCTTCCTTATTCACCCTTACTTGATAATATCCACTTCAAATATCCACCTTGGAAAAGTATTTTGATCCACATAGATAATTGAATAATCCATAAATCCATAAAAGATGATACTTTTTATTTATCTTGATATTATCGAGTTCACAATAATCAATGCAAAGGTGCATTGAACCATCATTCTTTTTGATGAAGATGACTCGTGAACCCCATGGTGAAACACTTTGGCATTAAAAACCTTTATCTAGATTCTCCTATAGTTGTTTATTTAGCTCCTTAAGTTTCAGAACCACCATCCTATATGGAGTCATGTATATTAGCAATGCCCCGAGTATAAGATCAATTGAAAAATCAAAATCCTTGCTTGGAGGAAGACTAAGCGATTCCTCATGAAACACATCAATATATTCCCTCACAATAGGCACCTCTTTAAGGATGATATTTTCCTTAGAATAAATCATTTGAGATAGAAACAATTTATCATAGGGTAATAATATACATACTTGATATGATGGTTTCAAATAAGATTTATCCCTCTCCTTTCAATTATACAGAATTAGGGGTTGATTCTCCATACAGAGAGTGATTTCCTTCCCATGAAAATTTATGTTGGATCTATATAGGGAAAGCCAATCCATGCCCATAATTGCATGAAATTACACTAAATTAACTATAAAAAGTTTTTATTGGAATTTCATCCCACAAATTTTTATAAGGGAGGAGTTATATACATGGGATGTAATAATATCCACATTTTCCATTTTCACCGACATCTCTACTTACATGATTTTTTGTGGTGTTTTAATAGTTCTACTATACTTTCATGATATGATAGAATGTGTGGAACCAGAATAAAAAATTATGTTCTATATTATTAAATGAATAACCAGTGTACTTGTCACTACTTAATTATTAAAATTCACTTTAGTGGTAGTTATGGAAAAATACATCCCTTACTGCCTTGGTGGTTGTTGGTTGCCTCTGAAAACCATTGTCTTAGGTAATTGGTTTTAAAAGTTCCCTGGGTCTATGTAGTTGAAGCAATAGACAATGATTAAGGGTTTAATGGAGAATTCCTTTCCTCCATCTTATTAGTGGGTTTCTCATGTAGGAAAATATTAGCCAAGTGTCCTTCCTTCCCACACTTAAATCATTTAATCATTCCTTTTAGTAAATTTTTGGGGTTTTTCTTTCTGCACCTTTGACAAGTGGGATTTTATAATTTCTTAGAATCATTATATTTTTCTCCATCAGAACACCAAAATTAAACTCCACTTTCTACTTCTTATCAAAATAATACCATTGGGATTCACTAATCCCTATTTTCAGTTTGAGTGAACATTAGTCAATTCCCTCATATCTATCAAATTCAAATATCTATATGTATTTTCATAGACTAGTCTTTAGACCACCAAATAAGTATTCATATTTTAATTTGGGTGTAACGACAATGCTGGAGGTGTATCATGTAAGTCTTGTGAAATTTTATTCATACCACCTGATATATTTATCATATTGTTTTTTAAGGGTGAGGAAATCCCCTTCCATTTTATGTCAGAGAGTGAGAGGAATATATTTATCGATTTTTTTCCATAATTACTTCCACTCCATCACTTCTATCTCTTTGTCAGGATTAGTATTCTTGATCACCATCCACAACTGATTGCTTGTCCCTCCATATGATAAACATGTAGTAGAACCCTATATTTATTAAAATATTGAATGATAGAGAAGATCTTATCAATATATTTGATCCAATGTTACAAAATTAAGGGATCATATGATCCAATGAAAGTAGAAGGCCTTTATCATATGAAGCACTCGATTACAACTTGTTCTCTCTTAGGGTTGGTTTGGGAACTCCTCCTGATCCAAGATTCTATTCAAAACCTAATTCAGCTGAGAGATTATAGTGAGAAATTTTTCAATTCCTGCTCCCATAGGATTGGGTATCTTGTTAGGGTAGTCATCACATTTCCGTCACATTTATTGTTTACCTGATCTCTCATATTTTTGGTCATTATCTAGAATAAAAGAAAAATCAGGGATGACTATTTTAAACAATTAAACACATAAATGGGGATCAAATGATATTAAAGGGATAACATATAAATTACATTTATCTCCTTAACTTATGATTTTATAGTCTTCAATATATGTTATCCATGATCTATTTCCTAACATATATTCTCATGGTACTTTATCCCTTAAAAATATTTTATAATGAGATTAATAATTTACCAAATTATTTCCCCTAAGAGTGTCAAAATAGGTGCGTATTACGGCCCATTATCGTGTTCCAAGTTACCCTGAGTCAGGCCTGAAACACCTTGTTGGAGTTGTTACTCCTAGGTACATCTATTCCAGAACCACATCCACCTTTATTTTCGAGACATTAAATTATTTTCTTAATAAACCACTTACTCCATTTACCAAAATTTAGGGATTATTTCTTATAATTAGTCTTATCCCTAAGGATTTATCTAGAGTTCTCTAATCCTAATCCAAAAAATGACTAAACTTTTGATCTGATACCAACTATGACAATGCTTCTCTTTATTAAACATCAGTACACAATTTATTACATAAAATTACACTTCATACATCCCAAAATATTGATAAGTCTAGTGTATTTTTTGGATTAGGTACATTACATTACAAAATAAAACATGGAATATAAAATCTATATAAAAAAATTCTATGGCATGCTCAAAATAATCATTTGAACTTAAAACTACATGGGATAACCTGGGGGAATACATAAGAAAGAAATTATCTATAAATACCAGTAAGGTAATAAACATGACATAATTTATACAAGTTAGAAAATAGGCATATCAATAAGGAATAAAAGGAACATGAATAATAAGGAATGATATATCATGATAATCATAACTTGGGAAATGAAGAAAAAACTCAAAACACTGAATCATAAACATAGGCCAAGGATAAACTACCAAGACTTCATTGTGAAAAAATTAACATAAAGGAATCAGGTATACCCCTATCCCAACATCATTTATCATGATACTAAGCATTACCCAATACATTAGAGATCTATCTGGGCACATCTATGAAAATAATTTCATTCTCATGCTTAAGCATGTCACATAGATCATACGACATGGATTCATTCATCTTAATAATTTATTCCATGATCAAGGAATGTGTAATAAATACCTGTGAGTCCCTAATATATAATTATATGTTTATAAAGGTGAATAACCTTGATATAATAATGGGTATGGTATCCACTGCATAATTGTTTTGGCATGGAAAATTTCTTTGAAAGTATGGAAGCATAACGATGTTACTTAAAAATTAAAAAAAAGGTTGATGAGTGGGAAAATGGTATATAATTATTTTAAAATTAAATGGTAAGTATTAGGGACATAGAAAATAATATCCTAAAATTTAAAATTTGTAAATATAAGGAATAATTTAATAAAGAAACATGAATAGAGAAAAGAATAGTTATGAAATTTTGGCATGTTAATAGATGTAAAAAAAGGATCATGGGAGCCTTAATGAGAGTTAAAGGAAGTTCTAATAATTTATAAATAAAATGGAAAGTAAGGGTAATATGTAAAATCATATCCCATCATAATTAAATGAAAAAAAGATATAACATAAAAGGAGTTCTTAGTAAAAGAGGGGAGTGGAAGATCCCTTAGTTGAGTGTGTGGAACCAAAGGATTCAGAGGGGATTCTTGAAAATTTGGGGGAACCTTGTGAGGACTCTAAAAAGGGTATTTTAGATTAATGATGTTCTAAAAGTTGTTTCAGTGAATAGATATGGGTTCTAGAGTAGGTTTATATTTGAAAAGAGGGAGACTATTTTTTATTATTTTTGTTTTGGATTATACATAATAAAATATCTAAAAAAATAAACCATACTATGGTTTTCCCCATGGTTTCTAAAAAAAGGAATTATTTTTTATTATTTTAGAAGGAAATAGGACTAAATTATTAAAATATTACCCTTGGTGCTGTGGATGTGAGTCACACATTTAAAGAAACGATTTTAAAAACTTAAAATATCTTATAAGTCTTGAAGGATTAATAATGGCTTTCAAAAATAAATAAAATAAACCTAAAATCACATTATTTTAAAGGTAAAACATGTATTTGGTCTTGGATCCTATTTATATTACTTATTACACCACTTTTGGGTCAGTGTGATGTCATAAACATAAAGTATATTTATACGGTACTTAATTTTTACCTGAAGATTCAACAGTCTAAGAATATTATAAAAAACTCATTGTTGGATAGTTTCGACATCTATATTCCAAAAATAATATTCATTTTATCTAAATAATTTTAAAATATTTGAATTTTTTGATTTAAAATAAAAACCAACATTTTTTGAAAATGAAAAGTTTTTTTACAATAACATTTTTTGAACCCTTATAAAATTACATTTGACTTCATAAAAGTTATATAATACTTTATATATAATAATAATATTTTTTTTAAAAAATATTTTATTTTCAAAAGTCCATTAATTCATGAAAATTGATTTGTGAGTTGAAATTGGAATACTAAGAAAAAATATTAATTGTGTTTTATTAAATCAAAATAAAAATCATTTATAATATAACAATAATATGATGGAAATATATTCATTATTACAAAAAAATAATATATATACTCATATTTCTAGGGCCTTGTTATATAACCCTTTAATACACCAGCAAATACCCTAAGGGTAAGGCGTGCGATTCTTGGACTTTCGTGGGGTGGTTCGGCGAACATGGTTTTGGTTGTGATCTCGATGAGCTTGAAATTATTCCATAAATGGGATTTCTCATTTTTAAGTTACTGGATATCATCTTGGGCTTGGTCAAGGGAAAATCCCAAAAATGCTATCTCCCTAAGAAGCTCTGATAAATGGTCTTCATAAGGTATAATCCTACTTGTTGAGGCCATCAATTCCTTTGTATGTATCAATTTAATTTGTTAAAACCATATATTTGTACAAAACATGTGATAAATATTCAATAAATATATTATAAATGATAAATATACTTAACATTCATTTAAATATAATTGGATATAATAAAGAAAAAGAAGTGCATGTTATTTCTATAAAAACATTACATGATAACACATTTAATAAAAATTCAAGGGGAATTTTATTTATAATAGTTCAAGTAGATACAAGTACTCGTTAGTATAAAAATTTTTATAAACAAAACATTATATCAAAACTTTAAAAAACTTGTATTAAGTAAATAAAGTAAAAACATAGTATGTATATAATAAGTAGAAACCTACTCTGATACCAATTATTGGATATTAATATTATATTATAAGAATATACTTACAAGAGGTGGGGTGGGGGTGGGGGTGGTGGTAGGGGATAGATTTTAGTTTAATGATTTTAAACTATTTAAAAAAACCAATTAAAGTAAATAATTGGACTCAAACTTCATCCAGACATCAGACTAAGAGAATCAAAATCATGGTTGATCTAATTAAATCAAATTATATTTTTATCATATTCATAGGTAAATTGATAAAAGAAATAATATAGAATGATATATATGAAGACTAACTTTATATTACTTGTATAGAAGAATATAATTTAAAAAACAAGCAATATAATAGATAGTTAAATTAAAAATGATTTACAATATATATTAAAATAATACACTCTTTTAACCATAATAGTAAAGGTATTCAATAACCTTAACTAAAGGTATCTAAATTTTTATATTTACTGTAATGTGTTTCTATCTTTATCAGGAAATTACTTGATACAATGATCAGAATATGGCATCTCTTCCTATCCTCAAAATATTTTGATCATAATGATGATCGACATCTATCTTACTAGACCTGAAATCCCCCGATCCAATGGATCAGATTCACTATCTTATTATCACTAGAATCCCTCAATCATAATAATGATTGAACATAGAATAAAAAATTTGTTTTTCTTAAGGAAACAACCCAGGACATGATTCCTTATAATGAAAACTTTCTAGATTATTACAATTACTAATAAAAAGATGTTCATTTAGAGAAAACTTCAAAAGAATTGAGTTGAAAAAAACATTATCTTCCAACTCTTCAAATGAACAACTCTTTATAGGTGAAGTTCTAGTGTTCATATTTCTAATTTATTTTCAATGGACTTGGACATCCATATCTTTGACAGCTCACATTTCTTTGGCCTAATTGAATGTCCGATGTCATTTTTTAGCACCATTACAATGATAAATTTTTTCCTTATGATAGAAGTAATTCTTAAGTAATCTAATTATAAACCTTATTTAGGCTGATAGACATACTAATTTATTATCAATATAGTGAAAAAAGGAGGATTAGTGTGGTCTATCAGTACTAAAGTTAGTCTGATGGTCATTAATTTTTTTAGTCAGGTAGAAAAAAGATAAGTCTAACCACTGGTCTGACTAAAAGTCATTCTAATAATCAGACACACCTTCAGTCCGATGTATCTTATTAATAAATTTGAAGTCTATATTCATAATACATTATAAAATTTCTCTGTATAGTATAAATTAATGTTTTCTAAAAAATAAAACTAAAATACATGGGACATAAAAAGTTAGTAAATAAAGTTTTAAGAGTTTGTTTGTGATTTTCAAGACTAAAGGAATTCAAACGTAAGAAGTAACACTTCTAACTCAGCACATAGAGTATATATATTTATATAAAACTACTCATTGAATCCACCTCAACTCAGTACACACACTGACTCACTAGATCAACCTTTTCATAGACAACATTGGAAGATCCTATTTATCTCATTATAAAATGGAACTTTGAAGTTTTAATGAGATAGATGATGTCTATAAAGGGATATTTATTGGAGATTGTCCCATAGAACAAAAGTTTTTGTTCTTTATGATTATATATATTCCCAGTTTAGAATTTTAATAAACTACTTTTCACATCATGATTGTTCTTCTACATGATATTGTGTGTGATAATGTCCTAAGAGTAGATGTCTCACTGAAAGTTCATAGTAATTCCCTATTATGATGAGAACCTAGAAATTCCACTACAATATTATTTAATATATATTCTATTATAGGATGAAGTCATTTTAGGGACAAAAATGATATAGGCTATCAGGGGTAGATACTTATAGGAATTTGAGACACCTTCTCATGGTATATTCCCTTGGTAATTTCTAGTGTAGAAGATTATGGGAATATGAACTCCCAAAAAGAAATCCATATTTATATGTATCATTGAAAGTTACAATATATAGAAATGGGTATCAATAATTAAAATTTAGGATTATTATTAATAAATATTAGGAGTCACGTACTTTTATGTATAGATAGAAACCATGATGACATATTTTTACAATGAAGCTGGATACGTTGGGTGCGTCATGAGTTTTATTTGTTTAATTAATAATGAAATAAAGGATTTTACCCTTATATTCTTTAACAAAAGTTGATATCTTAGTCCATTTAATGAAAATTATGCAACCTAAATAAATTCATGAACATGGTGTTCTGTGGGAAAATACATTTTTAGAAAGTCAAAGTAAGATACATAGAGCACATTGGTTGATGACACTAGCATGGAATATACTTGACTTGAGATATCATGATAAATGGATTATATTATATAGTAAGTGGATGTATGTGGTTTTACATCATTGCGACATTAAATTCATTCTTTATTGGTTCCATGACATGTTTCTAAATGCTAACAATGGAATTGGGGCAACATTGCCTAATTCCCTTGAGAAATAGGCCGACAGGGTCACACACTTCGTATACCCAAAAACCTCAGTTAAATAGTAATATTATTTTTTATTTAAATTTTTGAATTAATATAATTCCCACACGTGTTTTAATAAATTTCATTATTTTCTTGATCACATATATCCTTTCAATAGTTTTTTATGGAATAATTTGTGAGAAGAATATTTAATAAGTAATTATTTTTTGTTTAGTTTATATAATATTTATTTATTTATTAGAGAGTAATGTAGTGAAATTTATTTATTAAATAAATATTCATTATTCAAGTCCTAATAAATATTATAGTGGAATTATAGACCAATATTATTAGTCTGGTGAAAAATAATATATATTAATTATCATTTTAATAAATAATATTTAATCCATCCATGAGTTTTGTGCACGTAAAAAAATTATTACTATAGACATGGGGTTCCAAAGGGATTAAAGAAATAAAAAGTTTGTATGTTTAATTATAATTTTCTAGCCCAAGAACATTTTAAACCCAATTATATTATTTATAATAGATTTCCATTTCATTTTCTTGTGCATAACTACATTCGGATAATTATATCAAATCCCTAGAGAGCTTCCTCTACAATAACACTCTCAAGAACAGAGAGCGATCCCCCACCGGCACTCTTAATTATAGAGAGATCAAATATAATCCTTCTTTAATATATTCTTAGGGTGATAAAAGACAAATGGAGGAGGTATTAGGATCTACCATGCTAGAACACTAAAATTCCTAAGATGATGTTTGGAGGTTCTTAGAGTGCATGTGGATCACCACTGTAGGTAATCTATACTTGATTTTTACAAAGAAACGATGGTATGACATTTATACATTATCATATTCATTAATGAAGAAATAATTCATCATAAGGAAAGTCTTTACTTTTTTTGAAAAGGTATAGAATTTTTATTGACAAAAAAGAGGTTACACAAGTCTAAAGTAAGGTCTTTTGCAAACATCCCGAGCATAAAAATGGATTAATTCAGAAGGTAGATCATCCATCCAATGTAAGTCCTGAGTAAATCCTAGATTGGAAATCCCATCAACGATCTTGTTGGCTTCACAGAAGGTGTGAGTGGCGATGAAGTTAAGCCCAACAAGAGAATTCAAAAAGTCTATCCAGCGAGCAGTGAGAGGCTAAGCAAGGTGGATGGTACCATTCCAAATGGCTTGAATGATATTAGTGGAGTCACTCTCTATCTAAATATTGTTCCAGCTATGTAATCTGGAAAAGGAGATGGCATGGATGACACCCATCATCTCAGCTTCCAAAGTGGAAGAGGAACCTCAAGAGCCATAAAAGCATCCCAAAATCTGGTCCAGGTGATTTCTGAAGATGGAACCACAACCCGCTGGTACCGGGTTGCCTTTGGAGGATCCATCTACATTGATTGTAATCCATACTAGAGGGGGAGGGAGCCAAAAAACATCAAGATTAGAGTGAGGGTGATGGTAGATCCCCTCCATCCCAACACGTCTGAGGATCCCAAAGTCACGGACCGAATTTTTGTAGTGAGATTTTTGGATTGAAGCCTCTTCTTGAATGACCACGAGGATTCTCGTTTTTCCTGAATTAATTTTAAAAGAATTATTGCAGAAAATTAATTCATTTCTACCATACCAGATAATATGAAGAAGTTCCATGATATCCAAAACCAAAATATTCTTAATTATAAATCATTATAATATGATCCTATGTTTTTGGATTCAATGTTCTCTCATTAATTAATATTTTATTCAATTCTGTTGGTCACAATGTTTATTATTGATGTATATCTAGGATTAACCATCGATTATGAAAAAAAGTTGAGTTAGGAATACCCCATCCGATGATTCTAATGAACCTAGAACCTTCAAGTGGTATCATAATTGTCACATAATTATTTATAATTATTTAAATACCATTGATTGATTTATGAATTTATATTTAGTTTTCAATTAAATTTTAATTATTCTTTAATATGAATCATTTGATTTTATCTCCATTCCCATCGGACTTGAAAATATAATCTAAATTAATTAATTTTAGGATTGAATAACATTTTAAGAACTCACCCAAAGGTTCTAAGGATTCAGTATGGATAACACACGAGTACATGTCATGTATCCTTTTGGTACACACTCTGTACCCATGTTTAATTCACCAAGATAATTCGTGAATTAATTTAGAATTATTTCAATCCATGTGAATGTAATAAATATGGTGTATATTTAAATACCACACATATGTATTTTTCTATACTAGTGAACAATTAAGAATCCTAATGAATTGTAACATTCATACATGATGTGTAGTCCATTAGTCAATGGGGGTCCATGTATTTTATTACACAAAATACATGACTGGTGACCATGTAACTCAGATAAAACATGATGGATAAAATATATAAATGCTATTTACACCATTAATTTCCATGGAATTATTACACATTGAGTCCTTAGGCATGTTCTATAGCTAGATGGTGAGAATTATACAAGAGGTGTAGCTGGATTTTACACAATGTTTATATTAATAATTTATGAAAAAATCAAAATTAGTTTACCATAACACCTAAACCTTATCAAATTATGTTCCATGTATCATTTATTTTACTATTCACATTCCATGTCTATGATGCACTAAACATATTTATATTTGTAATAATAATATTTTGTTAATCATTAGTATTATAATTATTTTGTTTTGTTTAATAATGGTACTGCCCAAAATAATTGTTGGCAGAATAAAAATAAGACATATTTTATTCAATAGAAATAATGAAACCTTACATTTTCCATAAGTCCAAAAGACCATCAATAACCTAGAATACTTACTAAGAGACCTATCTGAATCATCGGGAGACCACCACACATAATAAACAGAAAAATAAAGTAGTGAATATTCTTCAGGTCTATCAGAATGAAATACATTATGGAAAGAATAGTTGGAACCATACTAAGCACCAATGGGATGTATAAAACCATCTTCATCGAAATGGTTTTTGATGTTTGGAGCACCATAAATACATATTTATAAGGAAATGAATATAAATATGACCATTGATATCCGTTGGGGTCTTTAGATGATATTTTATTTTGTTAACAACCATAAAATTTAATAACTGTTAGGTATTTTATGTATTTTGATTATTTTTAGTATTCTATGTATATAAGTATTTTAAGTATTTAAAATGTTTTAAAAATGATTTAAATGTTTTAATGTTATATAATTGGTTAAATAATGAAATAGTATTAATTAATGATAAAATTTTATTTTAAAACCATGAGGTTTATTTTAAAATGAATATAAATTTATAAAAGTAAATAAATGGTTTTTAATTGATTCCATATATATATTTTAAACTTATAATGTTTTAAAACTCAAAATGTATATAAACTTATGAAGTAATGTTATTTAGAGTTTTTTTAACCATAAGAAAGTATATATATTCTGTTTTTTCAAAACATTATTATATACATGTGTTCTTATGTTTAATGAAACAAAAATTAAGTTTTGTTTTGACCAAAATTTGTGTGAGTACCCACCCAACTAAGGGAAGCCTTGAAGTCCAATCGCTTAAGGTATTGATGGGAGTCTCACATAGAACCCCGAGGTCAAAGAACCCTCGGGCATCACATTCATGATGCATACCAAGCCGCACACATGCCATGCATGGTGAAGCCAAATCATGCGCACAGAACTGTGTATAGGGCCTACTCTGACCCACCCAGAAGGCGAGGCAGGTCATGCACCAGTGTGAGTGTGGGTGGGCCAAGGCCTGCGAGGTGGGGGTCCCATGTGTAAGGACCCCGTGGGGTATTCTATGATATTGGTATATGGATGGTACACTGAGTATTATAAGGTAGTCTGGAAACCATATTTGTTTCGATGTGTTTTTAGGATATGCGATCTGAGCCGTTGGATTGGGATGGGGTTGATCTCATCTACTCAACCCTTTATAAAACTCACAGTTTCTCCACAACCATCAGTTCAAGCCACGAAATGATCTCAACCATTCATCTGTTTTTAAAAAACAAGGAAGCCACTGTAGCCGTCCGATCAGTCTTGGTCGATCGTGGTCGTCCATCAATTTTCACATATTCTCTCTTTCTTCTTCTTATTCTATGCCCCACACCAGTAGCTATCTCCGTCCTTCTCCAATGCTCCTTCCTCTCCCGTGAGTCCTCCTATACCTCTCCATGACCCGATTGTCCCCTTCCTTCCTTCCAAAAGTCATCAAGGGTGGTCTATTTTAATATACACCCAAATTGTTTCCATGAATATTTTTCCACAAAATATATATTATTAGACAACCAATCCATTTAGGATTTGAGTTGATTATGGTTTTTATTTTTTCCAAATAGTTTGATTCGAATTGATTCAGGTCTCTTTGTTTATTGTTTTTATGCTTACCTATAGTATATAAAATTATATATATACATTTTATATAAACCTTTTATATAAACCATTTATATACACCTCCTTTATCAACTTACCCCTATGGGTTTTCCTCTCCTCAACCTTTCTCCAAACTCTACATAGCTCCACCTCACCTATAAATCATGTAAGTTTTTTATTTTTAGTTTTTTATTTGGTTAACCCTTATATACATATATGTGTATATATGTGTATATTTATATATCAAACCGATTCTCTTTTATATTTTTTGAATGATGCACCTTTGTGTTTTAAATGATGTTCTTTACTCATGTAATTCATTTAGTGGTTATGTTACCATTGTTTTAGACATGAAAAACCTATATATATTTATTTCTTGTGTATATATGGTAAAATTTATATATATATATATATATATATAAAGATTTTAATTTTAATCTAAATTAGGTTTTCATATAATTGATATCAAGTAATTAAATAATGTTTTTAAAGTACACAATATTTATAAGGATTTATGAAACCTTGTTTTGGTTATGAAAATCCCATGTTTACACTTTGTGTATACACCATTTTATATATTCTTAAAAATACTAATCTATTTTGGGACTTTCAAGTGGTAATTATCAGTAATGTTTTTAGGCATGTATTACTTTTAAAAGGGTTTACTAAAAACAGTTTTGAGTTGCTAAATCAATACATATATGTAGAAATATATATATATATATATATATATATATATATTTGTATAATGTTTTAATACTAACATGATTAAACTTTGTTCTTCTTAAAATAAGCAATTATTTTTAAAGGTGATCCTTATCCTTATTATTATTCATTTAACTCTGATTTTCCGACCAACATGTATATATATAAGTATCACAATTATACTTTGATGTTGGAAAACAAATAAAATATTGTTTTGTTATTTTCTACCTTAAAATATTAAAATAAGTCATCACCATGTTATTTCAATTAACATTACATGAATCTCAATTTATAAATTTAGGTAGTATATTTTTATTAATACATATACATATAAATGCATAGTGAATTGTGTTTAATTATTTATGAAACAATATCTTACATGAAATGAGTGTTATACATTTAAAAAAATTATATTTCAATTCATGATGAACCTGCCACAAATAATACTCTTATTTATTAAATTATATGATTTTACTAACACCCCTATTTGTTAGTGTATGGTAAATATGAATGATAAATGTCTAAAATTCAAAACATGTATATTAGTATATAAAATGTTTAATTTATTGAAATAAGGGTTTTGAATTTTTAGAGTTATTATTTTATGTGACAAACCCAAATAATCAATTATTAATTTATCACATATGATAACTTATGAATTAAGAACATAATTATTCAAAGTGGTATGTGACACTTTGAATAAGAGACATAATATAATTATTTAAATTAGTATGAAAAAATTTGAATAAGAGACTTAATTTAATTATTCAAAGTACCATGGGATAGTCTGAATAAGAGACGTAATTTAATTATTCATAGAGGTATGGGACACTTTGAATAAGAGATATAATTTAATTATTCAATGAGGTATGATACACTTTGAATAAGAGACATAATTTAATAAATCAAAGTGGCATTCGGAACTTTGATTTAAAGACATTTAGACATATGAGGAATTAATTGGACTGATTATGTGATGGATTAGGCCTTCTATAGCCTTTGGAGGCATCAATAGGTCTCATGAGACAATCTAGGTCATGGAACAAGGCCTTGACAGAATGATTATGTTTGGTCTTGGCATGAGGTCTTGACAAAATATTTGCGATTGTTTGAAAATTTTAATTTCACTAAATAAGTGATTAATATTTAACCGACCATGTAATTATTAATGTAACACCCTAAGCTTCCACGGTACGCTTCTCTTTGAATAATACAGAAGCCTGTGTTGTACGCAACTTTGAGTTATAACACACACCACAACCAATCAAACTAGCCGTTATGAATAGTAATACCCACTATTTGAAATTTTTTAAATTTTATCTTGCAAAATTTACTTCATTTTGGATTTTTAATATCGAAATTAACCTAGGGTAAAATTTTGGAACTTTTCAGGTAACATTTATATTTTGATGAATAGTAAAAATTACTAAATTTTAATTAAAAACAACTTTTTTAATAGAAATAATTAATAGTGATAAATTATGAATTTGAGTGGTTTTAAAGTATATTTAGAATATATTTTTAACATTTAATACAATTTTGGTCATTGGACATAATTTCACAATTAAACCGGACATTAACAAGTGTCAATCTTTTGATAGTTATTATCTCTTAAAAACACGCGTTTTCTTTTAACAACGGGAATTAATTTTAAATTAAATTATGCCACTTCTATGTTTTGAATTTGGAAAAATAGATTCCATATTTGGAATCAGGATTTCCAAATTGTTTAAATATGTAACTTTTATTTTTAGACATTTTGAATAATTACTTCAGTAAATAATTTATTTACCATGGTTAAAGGGTAAATCCGGTAAATAAGGGTAAAAAAATAATATTATAATAATAATAAATTACCCTAAAACGTATCCTAACCTTATTAGTTGATATATTTCCGAGCATGGGCATCTTTGGGTCGATTTTGGGACCCCATGGAGCCACTTGTAAGTGATAATGACACTTTATATTAATTAAGTTAAAATAAATACAAAAATGACAAAAGCATATATCTTTTAGAAAAATAATTGTTACATAGTGTTATATATGTTGGATATTCAACTATAAATATTCATTAGAAAGCTAAAAATATTTCATAAATAATGGTAGTTTATTCATAATTTTTAGACATTTAATAATTAATATTATTTAGGACACAATAATGATGCAGTATTTTCCTTATTAATGAAAGAATCAAATAATTGGTATTATAAATGTTAAAATTAATATAATTTGAAAGTTTTGATGACATACATGAATTTTATTGATTAATATGACATTATAGGATTGCTTAAATGAATTTGGTTTGAATTTATAAAGCTGTGAAGACTTTAACAAAAATCAATTATTGAATAGTGTCAAAATTCACATAAAAGGGTTTTTACAACAAATATTATATTATTAATTGATATTAAATTTCTAAAAATCTGTGTTTCGGCCAAGAGACTTATATCATGATAGTTATATCATTAATGGACCACTTGGGAGTCTCTTGGATGTATATAATAAATTTATTAACTATATAATATAAAAATACAAAGTGACATGGTAAATTTTAAACTAATTAACTAAGAGTTAAAACTAATAGATAAGTTTAATATAGTGACCCAAAACTGTCTAAAACCTATTTGTTGAGTGGTTTTAGACCTATAACCAACTTAACCTTTAAATAATCCACTTTTGAGCCATTAGAAACCGAATATGAATTTATTATAAAATAATATTTCTATCTTTTCCAAAGGTTCCCCTCACCCCTCTTATAAAAGGGCACTCCCCCTTCTCACTAATTCACACATTAAAAGCCTTTTGGATCATCAAAACCCGGAAAAACTACTCCCTAATCTTTCATTACTTCAACATAGAGGTCTTATTTTGATCAGAAAGCCAACCTAAGGAGCCCCTTTGATCAAATCAAATGGAAGAACCCGAAGAAGAGGTAATGTTTTCACGACCCTCTTTCAAGTTCCTTTCTTCTTCAACTTCTTCTTTATTTGTTATTCCCATTATAAAATAATAACTCAAGTATATTATATATACTGTGATGTTATAATTAATATGGTACAACCATATTTAGTATTCTATCCATCCTTTGAATGACATTTCACCATATGTGCGTACGTACGGCTTACCGTCTCCACGTCGTGGTGTAATTGTTATTCAATAAATTATAATTTGGATGGGTATAACAATGATGTGTAATTAATGTAAATAATAAATATAACATGATAATTATTCTGTACATATGAAATAGCATCCAATTATATATTATTTTAATATCAAAAGACCGATATTGTCTCTCGTGCGTACGTACGGACTACCATCTCCACGAACGCGATGAGATTCATTCTCCATCGTATCCATTTAAGTATAATTATCATTTGATGATTAAAAATAATGTTTAAAGACTTTATATCATTCTGGATATGAATAATATACAACCTATCCATAACAATCATGGCTTATGTAACAAAACATATACGAGTAAGTTAACACCTAAAACGACGATAATACTAAGATATTATTAAAAAATAAATGTTAAAAGATCATATATGATATCATATTAATGTATATGATTCTTGTATAATTTAATAACAATTATTTCACCATTATAAAGGAGTTTAACCTACCCCCAACCAAGGAAAAGTATAAGGTAAGGGTTGTTTCACAATATCTTTATTATCCGAGGTTGTTTATATGTAATTATCTACTAGGACCTCTTTATCATCCACATCCATGTTTCTTAAAAATGTATTTAAAAAAATTCTTGATATTTTACAGAATATGGGTTAAAGTCATTTATACCATTTTTTGAATTTTTATAAGAGGGTTATAAATAAATATTTCCTTCATTTTCCAAACAAGGTCATTTTTAAACTTTTCGACAGAATTAAGGTAAGAATGTTTTTTTAACTTATACAGCGGGTGCAGCTATTTTCCGCCATTATAAAATCATCAAATATTCCCTTACAAGCATATAAGAAAATTTTCAAAGTAAATGTTCTATTTTATAATTATGTGACTTTTAAATGAATTCAAAAAAGAGATATTTCTCTCAAATAGTTTTTATTTCATATATGTCAGCATCCTTTGATGGATTTTAAGCTTATTTGAAGTTGATTTATTATGATACAAAACATCTATATTGTATTGATGGTTTTGTGATATGTTTGACTATGGATGAATTATTTTTATACCATTCATGGTTTATGGATGAAGTATTTACATTTTGTATTCTAGTTTTAATACGAATGTTTATGTTATGTTTAAAACTTTTCATATGGGAATGCATTGAACTTAATAAGTGACAGGTGGAGCCTGATATAGCTCCTCGATGCATCGGTAGGTCTCATGAGACAAACTAGTGTCTTGAAACAAGGCCTTGACAAAATTTTATTTGTAGTCTTGGCACGAGGCCTTGACTATGTGGTTATGATAGTCTGGCATTATGCATTCCATCATTATGAAAGTGGTTATTGACATTGCATGTGATTATTCGACTAGTAGAATATCCATGTGAATAAGTATATGGAATTATTTCATTTTATTTCTTCCATATTATTCCAAAGTTCAAGTTTTAAAAGGCTTTGGTTTTAGTTATACATTGCCTTAAATGTTTATGCTTATTTATGAAAGTTTCCACTATATTGTTATCCTTACTGGGCATTTGAGCTCACCCCTTACTATGTTTTATTTTTTCTAGGATATGAAGAAGTATTTTATGAATGACCTGCAGGGATAGTATGAGGGGATAAGAGTGTGGACTATGGATACTATATTGTTGTAATTTTCATTTTATGATGTAATGTAAACTTTATGAATGTATCTAGTTATTCCAAGGCTACTAAACTAATTGGTCTTTTGAGACTTGATCTTTCTTGTGATCATGCCAATGTTATGTAATAATGCACCGACTCTGGGTAACTGGGGTCAGGGCGTTATAGTTGGTATCAGAGGAAGTTTAGTACAAACCTTGGAATCTATATTTAGATAAACTCTGATTAGAGCACGTAGACCTAAGATGGACTTTGAGGTTTGGTATAGATGAACTTCCTAGAATTTTGGTATTGTAGAGATTTTGTGATCTTTATGAGAAATACATCCCTATCTGGATATGAGTAGGTAGAGGCAGCTCTGGCACAGATGTACCTAGGGGTAAAACCCAAAAACACAGCTTTGAGCTGGACTCGAATGGGAACTAGTGCACAACAACGGGCCTTGCGACACTCTTGGTTACGAAACTCCCGGGGGATATGCTTAGGATAACTCTCATTTTCTTTACAAATCATTATGAAGGGTTTATGAGTATATACGTCTTCAAAGAAAACATTTTTTTGATTATGGATTATATCCATAAATAGTTCAATTTATGTTAAGTGTTTTATAAGTATGGAATTATGTATTTTGATTTATAAACTGATATAGTTTATGCCATTATTTAAAAATGGCGCCTAGCGGAAGAAATCGAAACCGTATCAATGTGCACACTCCATGTAAGGATTTCCCTCCTACTCAAGATAATTATAGTGGAGCTGGTGATGCAACTGATGCTGATAAGCTAATCACCATACGAGGAAAACTCGCTCAGGTTATGAATAATAACCTTACCCGTATGGAGCACCATGATCTGTTGTGTGGAGGATCAATGTTAGATTGCTTTATAAGTCAACAAACACCAACGTTAAATGGGAGTAAAAATCCATTAGTATCTAAGAAATGGATAAATTCCCTAGAGAAAATATTTCAGGCTTTGGGGAGTAGTGATAGGGAAAAAGTTATCATGGTAGTTTACCACCTCACTGGAGATGGTGATCAATGGTGGTCATTAATTCAAAACATGAAGGAAGATGATGAAGTATCAAATATGGAATAGAACTAGTACAAAGATCTGTTTTTAGAAAAATACTTTCCTCGTGACCATCGAGCAGATATGAAAAGACAATTTCTAAGTCTGAGATAAAAGGAGGATGAGAATGTCGCAAAGTATGAGGCTAACTTTACAAGGTTATCAAGGTATGTTGGATATTATATACATAACCCAAGAATTAATATTGATCATTTCTTTGATAGTTTTAAACCATTTCTCCATCGAGCATTAGTATCACAATCCTTCTTGTCATACGAAGACATTGTCTCATGTGCTATCAAGACAGAAAAGGAATTCTCTAAGTCTTATGACTTTAAAGCAAAGCAAGAGAAGAATAGATCTACTGATCAATCTGGGAATGGAAATAAGGGGAAGAAGGGAAAAGTTGAATATCCATCCTGTAGTAAATGTGGGAAGAAACACCCCGATACTTGCTTAAAAGGAATGGGAGTCTGTTACAAGTGTGGTGAAAAAGGCCACCAAGCTCGTGATTGCAAGGGGAAGAAGGAAGAAACTGATGTCCAATGCTACAATTTTAGGAAGATGGGACATTATGAAAATGAATTTCCTAAGTGTTAGGGGAACTTACCTCAAAAAAGGCCATGGTATCAAGGCCAAGGTTATGCTATCACTACTCCTGAGGTAGAAGCTCCAAAAGACGTGGTGGCAGGTAATTTAATGGTTTCCTCAAGTTTAGAAAATGCTTTATTTGATTTTGGATCATCGCATTATTTCATAACTTCCCAGTTTGCTAAAAAGATTAGATATTTAAAATTTGATTTAACAAGGGAGTTGTCAGTTAAAACTCCTAAGGTAAGTATCATTGCAACAAAGTTTTGTGAATCAGTCCCCATTAGAGCACATAAATGTTCTTTATCTGCTGATCTCATCGTCATACCTATGATTGAGTTTGGTATAATCCTCAGTATGGATTGGCTTTTGGACCATGATGTGAAGATTTATTGTAAGTAGAAGGAGGTTATGATTTTTGATGATGATGATAAGGAACACCTTATCTCTAGAGCAGAATCATAACCACCAAATGCTTATCTATATCCACCCTCATTAGCTCAACTAAATTCAATTATTGGGGAGGAATAGAATGAAATGACTGTGGGTGAGGAATGTAATGTTCAAATAGAGTATTTACCTATTATTAGAGAATATATAGATGTGTTTCCCGAAGATTTACCTAGACATACTCCAGAATGAGAAGTTGAGGTTTCCATTTATTTAATTCCTAGATCAAGGCCTATATCGAAGACCCCTTATAGAATGGACACTGTATAATTAGTTGAACTAAAGAAACAACTATAGGAATTGAGTAATAAGGGATTTATTTTCCCTAGTGTTTCTCCATGGGGAGCCCCTGTTCTTTTTGTTAAAAAGAATGATGGATCTATGAGGTTATGTATCGACTACAGGGAGATCAATGCTATAACAATAAAGAACAAGTATCCCCTATCTCACATTGATGATTTATTCGACCAACTGCATGGAGCTCAATACTGTTCAAAGATTGAACTTCTATCTAGATACCATCAGTTGTGTGTGAAGAAGGAAGACATTTCGAAGACAACATTTCGAACAAGGTACGGGCATTACGAGTTTACGGTAATGCCTTTTGGGCTGACTAATGCACCCTCTGTATTCATGGATCTAATGAATAGAGTTTTCAAGGAATATCTCGATGATTTTGTGGTGTTATTTATTGATGATATCTTGGTATAATCCAAAAGCTATGAAGATCATGAAAATCACTTACGCATTATCCTGAAGACTCTGAGAAGACATGAATTATATGGGAAGTTTAGCAAGTGTGAATTCTGGCTTCAGTAGATTTATTTTCTTGGCCATATTGTCTCTAAAGATGGAATCTCTGTTGATCCTTATAAGACCAAGGCAATCCAATAATGGCCAACACCTATGAGTATAACTGAAGTAATCAGTTTTGTTGGTTTAGCAGGTTATTATCGATGTTTCGTCCAGAATTTTTCCCGATTGGCTAACCCATTAACAAAGGTTACACGTAAGGGGGTTAAATTCGTTTGGACAAAAGAGTATGAAGAATGTTTTGAAGAACTGAATAGAAGATTAGTCAATGCTCCTATATTGACTATACCGTCGGGGAATGATGGTTTCATTATTTATAGTGATGCATCTAAGAAAGGACTTGGTTGTGTCCTTATGCAGAATGATAGGGTTATTGCCTATGCATCAAGATAGTTGAAAATTCATGAGAAAAACTATCCTACTCATGATCTCGAGTTAGCAGCTTTGATCTTTGCTTTGAAGATATGGAGACACTACCTCTATGGTGAAAAATGTGAGATTTATACTGATCACAAGAGTTTGAAGTATATTTTCTCACAAAAATAACTCAACATGAGGCAAAGGAGATGACTTGAATTACTCAAGGATTATGATTTTACGATACACTACCACCCGAGGAAGGAAAATAAGGTGGCAGATGCTTTGAGTAGAAAAGATCATGGAGTTTTGAACAATATGAGAATTGAAAGGGATCTAATTTTCATGGATCTAGTGAAGATGGACATGGTAATAACCATGGAAGGTGAACCATCTTTTCTTTTTCAAATGGTTTCCAAACCATCTTTACTAGAAAGGATTAAGAGTTCTCAGACCGATGATGAAGAATTTCAAAATATGATTAAAGCTGTGAATGATGGGAGATTGAGAGACTTTGTGTATGAAGAAGGAATTTTGAAATTTGGGAAGAGACTTTGTGTTCCCGATATACCTGATTTAAAAAGGGAATTGTTAGATGAGGATCATAGTTCCAATTTCTCTATACACCCTAGGAGCACCAAAATGTATATAGATTTAGAGGAACATTTTTGGTGGGACAACATGAAGAGGGAGATTGCTGATTTTGTGTCAGGATGTATGGTTTGTCAACAAGTGAAAGCTGGAAGGCAACAGCCTGGAGGAGTCATGAAACCTCTTCCCATACCTAACTGGAAATGGGATAATATCACTATGGACTTTGTCATGGGACTATCAAATACTCCTAGACGGAATGATGTAATATGGGTCGTTGTTGATAGTTTTACCAAGTCAACACATTTTCTTGCTATAAGGGAAGATTTACCACTTGAACGTCTAGCAAGACTATATATTAATGAAGTTGTGATACTTCATGGAGTACCCCTGTTGATTTTTTCGGATCGAGATCCCCGTTTTACTTCGAGATTATGGAAGAGTCTTCAGAAGGCCTTGGATACTGAACTTCATTTGAGCACTACTTACCACCCTCAAACAGATGGACAATCAGAACGAACTATTCAAACCTTAGAAGACATGTTGAAATCTTGCTCACTTGAATTTCAGGGCATTGGGAACAATATTTACCTCTGGTAGAATTTTCTTATAACAATATCTTCTATTCAAGTATTTGGATGGCACCATATGAAGCATTATACAGAAAGAGATGTCGCACACCAACCTGTTGGGATGAAGTTGGCGAAAGAAAACTTGTAGGCCCAGAACCGGTGGAGGAAACGATGGAAAAGATAAAGGTAATCCAAAACCACATCAAAACAGCTCAAAGTAGGTAGAAGAGCTATGCTGACAATCGAAGAAAGGATATGGAATTTTAGGTGGGAGATCATGTTTTCTTGAAGGTATCTCTATGGAAGGGAGTTATACGTTTTGGAAAGAAAGGTAAATTGAGTCCCAGGTACATCGATCCTTTCAAAATTCTAGAACGAATTGGGTCTATAACTTACCGTTTGGAAATGCTGCTAAATCTCTCCAAACTTCATGATGCGTTCCACGTATAACAGTTGAGAAAATACATGCCTGACCCAACGCATATACTCACCTATGAGGAATTAGAACTGGAACCCGATCTGTCATATTGCGAAGATCCCATCAGGATTCTTGATACAAGAGAACATGTGCTGAAAAACCGGACAACTCGTCTGGTAAAATTTCTATGGAGAAACCATAAGATGGAAGAGGCAACGTGGGAACCCGAGGAACTTATGATGAAAAACCACCCAAGTCTTTTTATGAAATAATATTCTAGAAATTTCGAGGATGAAATTATTTGAAGGAGGGGAGAATGTAACACCCCAAGATTCCATGGTACGCTTCTCTTTGAATAATATAGTAGCACGTGTTGTACGCAACTTCGAGTTCTAACACACACCACAACCAATCAAACTAGCCGTTATGAATAGTAATACCCACTTTTTGAAATTTTATAAATTTTATCTCTCAAAATTGATTTCATTTTTAGATTCAGAATATCGAAATTAGCTTAGGGTAAAATTTTGGAACTTTTCAGATAACATTTATATTTTGATGAATAGTGAAAATTACTAAATTTTAATTAAAAACAACTTTTTTAATCGAAATAATTAATAGTGATAAATTATTAATTTGAGTGGTTTTAATGTATATTTAGAATAATGTTTTACCATTTAATACAATTTTGGTAATTGGACATAATTTCACAATTAAACCGGACATGAACAAGTGTCAATCTTTTGATAGTTATTATCTCTTAAAAACACACTTTTTGTTTTAACAATGGGAATTAATTTTAAATTAATTTCTGCCACTTATGTGTTTTGAATTTGGAAAAATGAATTCCATATTTGGAATCAGGATTTCCAAATTGTGTAAATAGGTAACTTATATTTTTGTACATTTTGAATAATTACTTCAGTAAATATTTTATTTACCATGGTTAAAAGGTAAATCCGGTAAATAAGGGTAAAAAAATAATATTATAATAACAATAAATTACCGTAAAATGTGTCCTAACCTTATTGGTTGATACATGTACGACCATGTACATCTTTGGGTCGGTTTTGGGACCCCATGAAGCCACTTGTAAGTTATAATGACACTTTATATTAATTAAGTTAAAATAAATACAAAAATGACATAAGCATATATATTTTAGCAAAACAATTTTTAGATAGGGTTATATATGTTGGATTTTCAACTATAAATATTCATTAGAAAGATAAAAATATTTCCTAAATAATTTTATCTTATTTATAATTTTTATACATTTAATAATTAATATTATTTATGAGACAATAATGATGCAGTATTTTCTTTATGAATGAAAGAATCAAATAATTGGTATTATAAACGTTAAAATTAATATAATTTGAAAGTTTTGATGACATACATAGATTTTATAGCTTAATATTACATTATATTATTTCTTAAATGAATTTTTTTCGAATTGATAAAGTTTTTAATACTTTAACAAAAATCAATTATTGAATAGTGTCAAAATACACATAAAAGAGTTTTTTTAATAATATTATATTATTAATTGATATTAACTTCCTAAAAATCTCAGGTTCATATAAGAGACTTATATCATGATAGGTGTATCATTAATGGACCACTTGGGGGTATCTTGGATGTATATAGTAATTTTATTAACTATATAATATAAAAATACAAAGTGACATGGTAAATGTTAAACTAATTAACTAAGAGTTAAAACTAAAAGGTAAGGTTAATATAGTGACCCAAACCTGTCCAAAAACTATTTTTGAGTGGTTTTCAACCTATCCCCACCTTAAACTTTAAATAATATACTTTGAATCCATTATAAACCGAATATGAATTTATTATAAAATAATATTTCTAGCTTTTCCAAAGGTGCCCCTCACCCATCTTATAAAAGGAAACTCCCCCTTCTCACTAATTCACACATTCAAAGCCTTTTGGATCAGACAAACACTTCCAAAATACTCTCTCAACTTCCCTCACTTCAATCTAGAGGCATTATTTTTATCAGAAAGCCAACTTAAGGAGCCCTTTTGATCAAATCAATAAGAAGAACTTGAAGAAGAGGTAATGTTTTCACCACCCTCTTTCAAGTTCCTTTCTTCTTCAACTTCTTCTTTCTTTGTTATTCCCATTATAAAATAATAACTCTAGTATCTTATATATACTATTACTTTATTATAAATATGGTACAACCATATTCAGTATTCTATCCATCCTTTGAATGACATGTCACCATACGTGCGTACGTACGGCTTACCGTCTCCACGTCGTGGTGTAATTGTTATTCAATAAATTATTATTTGGATGGGTATAATAATTATGTGTAATTCATTTAAATAATAAATATAACATGATAATTATTCTATATATATGAAATACCATCCAATTATATTTTATTTTAATATCAAAAGAATGATATTGTCACTCGTGCATAAGTACGGACTACCGTCTCCATGAACGCGATGAGATTAATTCTCCATCGTATCCATTCATGTATAATTATCATTTGATGATTAAAAATAATGTTTAAGGACTTGATATAATTCTGGATATGAATAAGATACAACCTATCCATAAAAACACGACTTATGTAACAAAACATATACGAGTAAGTTAACACCTAAAACGACGATAATACTAAGATATTATTAACAAAGAAATGTTAAAAGATAATATATGATATCATATTAATATATATGATTCTTGTATAATTTAATAAAAATTATTTCACCATTATTAAGGAGGTTAACCTACCCCTAACCAAAGAAAAGTATAAGGTAAGGGATATTTCACAATCTCTTCATTATCCGAGGTTGTTTATACATAATTATCTACTAGGACCTCTTTATCATCCACATCCATGTTTCTTAAAAATGTATTTCAAAACATTCTTGATATTTTACAGAATATGGGTTAAAGTAATTTATACCTTTGTTTGACTTTTAATAATAGGTTTATAAAGGAATCTTTATGTTGTTTTCCAAAGAAGTTCCTTTTTAACCTTTTCGACAGAATTAAGGTAAGAATGTTTTTAACTTATACGGAGGGTGCGACTATTTTATGCCATTATAAAATATTTAAATCTTCCCTTATAAGCATATAAGAAAATTTTCAAAGTAAATGTTTTATTTTATAATTATGGGACTTTTAAATGAATTCAAAAAAAGAGATATTTCTCTCAAATAGTTTTGATTTCATCTATGTCAACATCCTTTGATGAATTTTAAGCTTATTTGAAGTTGATTTATTATGATACAAAACTTATATATTTTATTGAAGGTTTTGTGATATGTTTGACTGTGGATGTGTTTTTTTATACCATTCATGGTTTATGGATGAAGTATTTACATTTCGTATGCTAGTTTTAATACGAATGTTTATGTTATGTTTAAACCTTTTCATATGGGAATGCATTGGACTTAATAAGTGACGGGTGGAGCCCTCTGTAGCTCCTCGATGAATTAGTAGGTCTCATGAGACAAACTAGTGTCTTGGCACATGGCCTTGACAAAATATTATTTCTAGTCCTGTCATGAGGCCTTGACTATGTGGTTATAATAGTCTGGCATTATGCATTCCATCATTATGAAAGTGGTTATTGATATTGCATGTGATTATTCGACTAGTAGAATATCCATGTGAATAAGTATATGGAATTATTTCATTTTCTTTTTTCCATATTATTCAAAATTTCACATTTTAAAAGGCTTTTGTTTTAGTTATACATTGCCTTAAATGTTTATGCTTATTTATGAAAGTTTACGCTATATTGTTATCTTTATTGGGCATTTGAGCTCACCCATTTCTATGTTTTATTTTTCCCAGGATGTGAAGAAGTATTTTATGAATGACCTGCAGGGATAGTATGAGGGGATAAGAGTGTGGACTATGGAGACTATATTTTTGTAGTTTTCATTTTATGATGTAATGTAAACTTTATGAATGTATCTAGTTATTCCAATGCTACTAAACTAATCGGTCTTTCGAGACTTGATCTTTCTTGTGATCAAGCCAATGTTATGTAATAATTCACCGACTCTGGGTAACTGGGGTAGGGGAATTACAATTAAACTTGAATAATGTCCTTGGTTAAGAATTTTTTACTTATGATAATTCCACTAACTGTACATGGCATAATGATGAATTTACTTAGGAAGTCATTTATAAAGAAAGTGTAGAATCTATATTTAGAACATTAATATAGAAGTTAATATTACATTTTCAATTTTATGAATAAAATTTTAAGTGTTAATTGAATCATTATATTGTTACTTATTCAATTCTAAGAAATTATTACTACATGTGCTATTTTTTTACCTTCACCCTTTCATGTCACCCTTAATTTAGTTTGATCAAATTATTGATATTATGCAGAATTCCATGAAATTTTGTACAAGTATGCGTACTTTGAAATGTGTTTTAGACTTTAAATAAATATATAAATTTTTGTGTAAGATATTTTCCCAAAAATTATTTCAAGTAACCTTTGAAAAATAATGATGATTTAATTCATGAAATGATGTTTACTTTTAAGAAAATTTTTATGATTATTTTAAAAGGGTGTTTAAAAAATATGAATTTCAATAATTAGTTTTAAAATCCCTTACTAAGAGTTTTAAATACTCACCCTATGTTTTCAATTTATTTTATAGGATTAGTAGATTTTCCAGCTTTCAGTTATACTATATGGTGGCTGAATTTTGAAGCTCCTCTCATTTCAGTTATGAAGAAGAGTATTAGTTGTATCTAATTTTCTATAACCTAGACCCAGAAGATCCTATGTGTTGAGATATGTTGTGTAGTTTTATTAGCATCTTTTAATAAAAAAAATTACACACCATGTTTTAAGCACCAGCTCTGGGTTACTGGGGTCTGGTCCTCACAGTTGGTATCAGAGGAACGGTTTAAACAATTCTAGAAAATTAGAACAAAACAAAACAAAATTTTAGCTATGCCTTTCTATGTAGAAAAGTTTCATAAAATATTTAGATGGTAGGAGAGGGTTCACCAAGAAACCTCTTGTCTCTCCCTACCAAATTACTTGAGAACATAATTTTCAAGTCATGTTCAGAATCATACCTGCCTTTTGCGCAGCTACGTATAACCTACAAACAACTCTATCAAGTTTCCATCAACCCAAATATCCTTCAGTACTACCAAGGAGATAGTTATGTCTACCACTATATGGAAAATTTACAATTTGTAGAATATAGGCATAGAGGGAATTATCATGATGGTCTGTTCCTCTATTTTACTCTGTTAAAATATTTCCTAGCCTTAGGAAAGTTATAGGAAGTTTCATTGGAGGGTGACCTTTGAGCAGCTTAGCTGTTCCAGGTTCTGTGTTTTAGTATCTATGGAAGACTCTATGACATCATAACTCTCAGGCATGAAATTGTTTGACCGATTTATAAGGAATGAGTCCATGCCAAAATATCCATATTTTTACCTCTCATTGCTCCCTTTGGAAACCTGAGTGTTTTATGTGTAGGTTTCACCCAAACTGCTTGAGGTGTGTCTGGTATAGGAGAATTGAAAAACTGAAAACTACCATGGGAATCCACTTTAGGTCATTAGTGGATTATCCATGGTGGTAGACCTAGTGAAGATATAAAATAATTTTTTTTTTCAATCAAATTTTTTTAATTAATAATAAATAAAACATATATTGTAGGGACATCGAGGTTAATGGAGAAGTTAGTACTGTGGAAGTCTAAGAGTACAATAGATTTGCGAGGGAGCAATTCCATTAAGTGGGGGATAATGTGACACCCCAGACATATTTATATTTGTAATAATAATATTTTTGAATCATTATAATAATTATTATTATTTTTGTTTAATAATGGTGTCATCCAAAATAAATGTTTGTAGAATAAAAAAAAGACATGTTTTATTCAATGGAAATGTTACAACCTAACATTTTTTATAAGGCCAAAATACCATCACTAACCTAGAATACTTACTAGAAGACCTATTAGTATCACCGAGAGAGAACCAAAAACAACAAACAGAACAAGAATGTAGTGAATATCCTTCGGGTCTATCATAATAAAAAACATTATGTAATGAACAATAGAAACTGTACTAATTATCAAGGGGATGTAGAGAACCATCTTTACCAAAACGATTTTTGATGTTTGGAACACCCTAAATAAGTATTTGTAAGGCCTTGAAGATAAATATGATCATTGATATCCATTAGGGTCTTTAGATGATAATTTTTTTGGTAACAATCATAAAATTTAATAACCGTTAGGTATTTTAAGTTGTTTTATTATTTTTAGTAGTCTAAGTATATATGTATTTTAAGTATTTAAAATGTTTTAAAAATGATTTAAATGTTTAAAAGTTATATTGTTTTTTAAATAATTACATAGTTTTAATTAAAGATGAAATTGGATTTTAAAACCATGAGGTTTCTTTTAAAATGAACATAAATTTATAAAATTAATGACATGGTTTTTAATTGAGGTCGAATTTAGATTGTGAACTTATAATGGTTTAAAAATCAAAATGGATACGAAATTATAAAAACAATGGTATTTAGAGTTTGTTTTAACCATAAGAAAGAATATATATTCTATTTTTTTAAAATAAATATTATAAATATATATATGTTCTTATGTTTAATGAAAAAATGAATTTTTGTTTTTAAAAACATTTGGGAGAGTACCCACCCAACCGAGGGAAGCCTTGAAGACCAATCCCTCAAGGTCTTGGTGGGGGTCTCACATAGAAACCTGAGGTCAGAGAACCCTCGGGCAGTGCATAAATGATGCATGCCGAGTTGCGCACATGTCGTACATGGTGAGGCCGAAGAACGTTAAAAGGCCCGTGTATAGGGCCTGTTCAGGCACACGTAGGGGGTGAGGCATGAAACCAACCGACATAAGTTTTGGTGGGCCATGGTCCATAGTGTGGGGTCCCATATTTAAGGACCCCGTGGTGTATGCTGCGTTATTAGAATATGGTTGGTACATTTAGTATTATAAGGAGGTCCTGAAACCATTTCCGTTTTGATGTGGGATGTGGTTTTTTCCAGGAAATGTGATCTGAGACATTGGATCGAGACATGGTTGATCTTAGCCACTCAACCATTTTTAAAAATTGCAGTTTCCCCACAACCCTCTGATTAATCTATGAAATGAACTCGACCGTTCATCCGTTTTTAATAACTGTGGAATCTGCCACAACTATCTAACCAAGATTAGTCGATCGTGGCCATCCATAATTTTCCTCATCTTCTCCCTTTCTTCTTCTTATTCCTCATGCCACACCAGTATCCATCACAATCCTTACCCACTGCTCCTTCCTCTTCCATGGGTCCTCCTATCCCTCTCCACAGTCTAGTTTCCCACTTTCTTCTTTCCACAAGTCTTCATAGGTGGTTTATTTTAATACAAACCCAAACTGCTTCCATGGATTTTTTCCACAATATATATATATATATATTATTAGACTACCAATCCATTTAGGATTTGAGTTGATTACAGTTTTTGTTTGGTTTAAATAGTTGAATTTGAATTGATTTGGGTCTAGTTGTTTATTTTTTTATGCTTAAATATAGAATATGAAATTATATATATATACAGTTTATATAAACCATTTCTATAAACCTACTTTTTCACCTTAACCCTATGGGTTTTCCTCTCCTCAAACTTTCTCCAATATCTGCATGGATCCACGTCACTTGTAAATAATGTATAGGTTTTTTTTCTAGTTTTTTGTTTGATTAACCCCTATGAAATTTATGTGTATATACATTTATATGTATATATTCAAATTGGTTCTGTTTTATATTTTATTAATGATGTACATTTGTGTTTTAAATGATTATCTTTACTCATGTAATTCATGTAGGGGTTATGTTATCTTTGTTTTAGACATAAAAAACCTATATATATTTATATATTGTGTATATATGGTTGAATGTATATATATATAAATTTTAATTTTAATCTAAATTAGGTTTTCATATAATTGATATTAAGTAATGAAATAATTATTACTGTATGATACTTATAAGGATTTATCAAACCATGTTTTGGTTATGAAAATCCCATGTATAAATTTTGTCTATACACAATTTTTTATAATCTTCAAAAACCTAATATATTTTGGGACTTTAAAGTGATAATTATCAGTAATATTTTTATGCATGTGATACTTGTAAAAGGGTTTACTAAGAGTGATTTTGAGTTTCTAAATCAATACATATATGTATAATTTTTTAATCCTAAACCGATTAAACATTATTCTTCTTAAGATAATCAATTATTTTTAGAGACGATCACTGTCCTTATACTTATTCATTTAATTTTTATTTTCAAAACCACATGTATATATATATATATATATAAGTATCACAAATATAATTTGATATTGTAAATCAATAACAAAACTTTGTTTTGTTATTGTGTGACTCAAAATTTTAAAAGAAGTCATCACCTTGTTATTATAATTGACCTTACATGCATCTCAATTTATAATTTTAGGAAGTATCTTTTTATTAATACATATACATATAAATGAATATTGAAGTGTGTTTAATTATTTATTCAATAATATCTCACATGAAATGAAGGTTATACATTTACAAAAAATTATATTTCAATTCATGATGAACCTTCCACAAAGAATACTGTTATATATTAATGTTTATGATTTAAATGACACTCTTATTTGTCAGTGTATGATAAATATGAATGATAAAAATCATAAATTTAAAACATGTATTTTAGTATATAAAATGTTTAAATTCATGAAACAATGTTTTTTAATTTCGAGAGTTATTATTTTATGTGACCAACCCAAACAATATATTAATAATTTATCACTTATGATAACTTATGAATTCATAATTTAATTATATGGGACACTTTGAATAAGATACATAATTTAATTATTCAAAGTGGTATGAGAAGATTTAAATAAGATACATAATTTAATTATTAAGGGTGGTATGGGACACTTTGAATAAGATACATAATTTAATTATTCAAAGTAGTGTGGGGAACTTTAAATAAGAGACATAATTTAATAAATCAAAGTTGTATGAGAAACATTGATTTAAATACCTTTGGACATATGATAAATGCATTGAACTGATTATGTGGAGGGTGAGACCCACTATAGCCTCTCGATGCATCAATAGGTCTAATGAGAAAAAACTAGGTCCTGGAATGTGTCCTTGATAGAATGATTATGTATGGTGTCGGCATGAAGCCTTGATAAAATATTTATGATTGTATAGAATTATGAATTTACCCTAATATGTGATTAATATTTAACCCATGATGTGATTATTTGACTAGTATAATATCCTTGGTTAATAATATTTTACTTACGATAATGACAATAAATTCACATGGAATAATGATGAATATAATTAGAAATTCATTTATAAAGAAAGTGTAGCACATATTTTTAGAACATTGATACAGAAGTTAATATTACATTTATCATTTCATGAATTTCATTTTAAGTGTTATGTGAATCATGTTATTGTTACTTATGTCATTTTAAGCAAGTATTATTACATATGAAAATTTGTACCTGTACCATTTCATGTCACCCTTAATTTAGTTTGATAATCTTCTAGATATTATGCAGAATTCCATGCATTTTTGTACAAGTATGCGTACATTGAAATGTGTTTTATCCTTTAAATAAATATATAAATCCTTGTGTATTCTATTTTCCATAAAATGATTCCAAGTAAACTCTGGAAAATAATGATGTACTTCATGAAATCATGTTTACTTTTAAGAAAAATTTGATGATTATTCTAAAAGAATGTTTAAAAAAAATCAATTTCATAAATTAGTTTTAAAACCACTTACTAAGTGTTTTAAATTCTTAACCTAAATTTTAGATTTATTTTACATGATTGGTATATTTTTCAATTTTGTTTTCTTCTATATGGTTCCTGTATTATAAACGTTAAATTGTTTTAGTTTTGAAGAAGTGTATTAGTTATATGTGGTTTTCCAGAACCTAGACTATGAAGATCCTCTGTGTTGAGATGTGATAAGTAATTTTATCAGCATTTTTCATAAAAAAAATTACACACCATGTTTTAGGCACTGTCTTTGGGCTTCTGGGGTTGGGTCCTCAAAATGTGATAGGTTTTATATATATTAAATATAAAATTTATTTCTATGTATTGTCCGAAACTGTATATCATTTATGAGTCATAGTACCGTCCTTAGTGTAATCACATTGAAACATAACATGATATATAAATAACATGTGTTAGGTGTATTATTTATTTTACTATGTACATTCCATGAACATAAGTTATAAGTCATGTATTCCAAAAGCTAAATGAGTGAACAATATACGAATATAATACACACTGAGTAGTTTGGATGAGTACTCAATGTGTCACCTCTGAGGTATGTGTTTTGTATATAGTTAATTTTAAATAAATTTATTTAATTTTTTTAAAATTATGATGGATGATAATCTCTATAAAGTTTATACAAGAATTAAGATAAAATAATTTATTAATTAAAGAAGATAATTTAATGATTCTAATGCAATTTATCTTAAATAATAATGAATAAAATTTAATGCTAATTATATTAAATGCATAATTTATTACATGTATGTGGATGATATTGAGAAAATACCAGACCATTTTATGTGACTGGTTCCCTTTTAATTTATTATTACATTTAATTTATGGTTTTCACATCATCTCTATGCTCATTATGTAAGGCATTTTGTGCCCATAGTTACTTTTTTTTTGTAAAACCCTCAACCAATACTTTAGTACCCCCAAACCATGTGTGAGTAAAAGATTATGTAATGAATGGAGCTACAAAGATAGTGGAGGTGGTACTGGTTTGGAGCTAAGGTGAACCCATTCCAAGAGGTACATGGGTGGATAATTGGAAAGGTGCAACACAAACTAAGTCACGGTTCAAGGTGTTTTTAACCTAGGTAGATTTTTAGTTTATCCTACACTAGATAAACTAACAATTAGTAAAATATCTTGATCATAGCCCTATATTATTTTAGTTCTATCAAGTTTCATGGTTAATTTCATTATTATTTTTTTGGGATCACATGAATTAATGAGTGAACAATATTGAATGGTAAAACTAAATTTAATTGGATCATGTGTAAATTTTATCTAAGAAATGGTGGATCACTTATGTTTATCCACTTAATATTAACAGTAATTTAATCAAGATAAAAATGGGTAATTTTCACATAATGATAAAAATCCACCAATTTTATATATTAAGCTAGTATAGAGTTATACTATTTAAGTTGAAATTGAACCATAATTTAAAGTGCTTTACCATCCCAAGTCAGTGTTCTTTCAATTCTCTAGTAATTCTAACCTAAATTTTTGGGTTTAATTAACTTAGTTCACATCAAGGGTTTATTTATCATGAAGGTATTAGTGTAACTAAGAGGCAAAGGTTGAGTAAATCCAATTAAAATATTCTAGGATTGGTGAGTACACTCAATAGATCATGGAACTATGAGTTAATGTAGCTGGAATTTTTAATGCCTACCTACAACCATTAAAATAGTTCTTCAATCCTAATTTTTTGTTACTTGTCTAGGAACATTGATCCTTTCCACTAGAATTTACAGTAAAAAGGACATTCTGAAGCCAATGGTGAGGGATATTGGGTTTTAATAAAATAGTAGTATATTAATAGATATAAAATTTATTCTCTACTCTAATAAAAAAAGTACTAAAATTATTCCCTTCTTAATTTTAAAAATGACTATAAATATAACTTAAAAAATATCACTTTGATCCATATTTGAGAAAAAAAATTTATTACTAGAACTAATTTCCAAGAATGGAAAAGGTGTTTACACATTATCGTACATTATAAAAGGAAATTATATGGGATGAAAAACCCTATTCCTAAAGTGCCTGGATAAACAGATAATGATGAAGAGTTTTATCTATATGTGAAACATTTGGATGATGACACAAATATCCAATGTTTCATGATATCAGCGAAGACCAATGAGATTCTAAAGAAACCTGAGGATATGGATGTGTATATATTGATGTATCATCTTATGGATCTCTATTAAGAGAAGGCAAGAAAAGAGATGTATGATATCTCTAATTCACTATTTACATGCAATATTGGAGTGTTAACAATACCTAGAACTAATATAGTCAAGCATATTTGTAGAGACCCGAAGCCTGACGTACATAGACTTTACATTACTTTTTCGGAATACTTAGTACATAACAAAAACACACACACACAAGGATCGTAATAGTTTAGTGTCTTTGGAAACTCGGAACGTAATCTTCTAATCGTGGTGAAAGATCTTCAATATCTCCCATAAAGATCTTCCCTTTTTTTTACCTAAAACCTTTCTTTATATCCTGGGGAAAAGAAAACATAAAAGGGTGAGCTCAAATGCTCAGTAAGGGTATACAAAAGAAAAATCAATCAAATCATATTCATAAGAACATAACTTTTGGAAATCTTAACCTGCAAAAGAGAGCATAATTTCATAACATGGGATAAATCATAGTAGTGAAATGAAATCACAATAATCATAACTTAAAACATGAAACTTTGTGGCATACACACATAATCATAGAGAATCATTTCTTGTTAGTCAAGACTCATTGCCAAGACTATCTTAGTGGACAAAGTCCCTTTCTGAATCGAGTAACCCTCGTTCCAGTCCTGTTTCACTGAACCGGTATAACCTACCGTTCCAGCCATGTCTATCTCATGAGATATAAAATCTTTACCCAATGCATTGGATGGAGATATAGGTCCCACCCATCTTATAATGAATCCTTTCTTATGTGTGCCACATAATCATAAAACATACATCATCGCATAACACATGTAACAAAAATGGGATTCTTGAAACATCATCAATTCATATAAGATAAAGGAATTCATAAAAATAATTCCATCACAACATGATCAAATCAATTTAATAATAGGGATAAAAACCGAACCCTTTATTATCTTAGATGGAAAATAATTTTGATAAAACACTTGAACTTCATTCTTGAGGAAAATATCCTTTCTTCTTCAAAAACATTTTTCCTTTCATAACATGTCATACAACTTTAAAATAAAAGAAGTTGATTAAAAATAAACTTGAAAACTTGTAAAGGAAGCTTCTTGGAAATAATGTTTTAAAAATCCATTCATGCCGTATAACTTAAAAAAAACATTCTTCTCATACTTTTGTCGGTAAAGTCAAAAAAGTAACTCGTACGAAAAACGGCAAAAGATTCCTTTCATATCTTTTACTAAAAACTCACCAAAGGGTAAAATTGGATTTAAACTATTGTAAGTGGATGGAGACAATATTAAATATTGAGGGAACATGGATGTGGATGATAAAATACACCCCAGTAAATACTTACGAATAAACAATCTCGGATAAAAATGAGATTGTGATATTTCCCTTACCTTAGGTCCGATTAGATTCATATGTGTCCGAACCTCCTGTATAATGATTTGAATAATGTCATTGACTTATTATAGAATCATATTAATTGTTATGATATCATATATGGTTCACTTATGACATTATATTACCCGTTCTTTTGTAAATTCCATGTTAAAGAAGCATTTTGGGTAAAATCGTTTCATTTATCGTAGGTGTTTTGACTTGTTGTTCTTGACATTATTATTACTTATATCATGATTTAATTACATCCAGAATATAAAATATGATTAATATATCATATATATTCAGTATATATATACATATAATAGATAGATAAATGAAATGAAAAACACCGTTCATGGAGACGGTAGTCCGTACGTACGCATGAACGCTGTTTTCCTTTCCTTATTGTCTTGAATGGAAGTAAGTAGATGACATACATATATATATATACATAAATCCAGTAGCTTTATAATGTCATATATTTCATTATTATTTCTTATATATACTTTATAATCATTCTTAAATGGTTAACATGGAGAATGAATCTCATCGCGTCGTGGAGACGGTAGTCCGTACGTACGCACGAGCGATGATATCATTTCCATAAATATTGAATTTAATTGGAGTGGATTATACAATATATCAGAATCAATATGATGTTTTAATAACTATTTATAGTTATTCTTTACACCATTATACCCATCCATGTAAGGTGGTGGTGGAAAATAGATTACACCACGGCGTGGAGACGGTATTCCGTACGTACGCACGCGCGGTGATTTCTTTTTCCGTAGGATGGAAAGATGGTGAAATAGGGTTGTTTCATACTTATAATAACATATCAGTATATGAGTGATACTGATGTTATTACTTCATAATGAAACAACCTAAGAAGAAGAAGTGGAAGAAGAAATAAAGATGAAAGAATTGGTAACGGTAATTACCTCTTCTTTGAAGCGCCTTTTGGAGACCTCCTCTTAGGGAACTAAAATTGGTCTTTGAGGAAGACCAGAACCTCTAGGATGTTTCTAGGGAAGTGGAGAAGATATTTTGTCAGGGTTTGGCCGAGCTTGAGTGCTCAAATTGGTGTGAGGAGGAAGGGGGAGGAGGTGTCCTTTTATAAGGGAGGAGAGGGGCACCTTAGGAATACCTCATAATATTATTTTATATTAATGTCAAAATCGGTTTATAATGGTTCCAAAGGGTCTTATTTCGAAGCTAAAGTGGGGATGGGTCGAAATCCTATCATCCAATAGGATTTAGACAAGTTTAGGGTATTATTTTAACCTTATCAATTAGATTTAACTCTAAGTTAAATAATTTAACTTTTACCGTGTCTGTTTGTTTTCTTTTACTATATGGTTAATAAACTTACTATAACATGCCAAACGAACCCCAAATTGTTTATTATTAATATATATATCCTTATCTAAGTCATTTGGCAGAACCTTAGATTTTTAGGAATAAAATAACAATTAATAATATAATATTTCATTTAAAAACTATTTTGTGTCAATTTTGACACTATTTGATATATGATTTTTGTGAAAGTCATAACAGAATTATATGTTCGAAACAAGTTGATTAAATCAACACTAATATATCATAGTAACCTAGAAAATTAGTGGAATTCATAAAAAGTCTTAAATTACATTTATTTTGGTATTTATATTATCAATTATGTCAATATTTCATTAATAAGATAATTACTGCATCATCTTTGTGTCATAAATAAATAAATTTATTTGATTTCTAAAAATTACAAATAAAATACCATAATGTAGTAAATATTTTTAGCTTTTTACTGAATATTTACAATCGAATTTATCTTATGTATAACCCCATATTAAAAATGATTTACTTATTAAACTTTGATTTTTACTACTTTAACCCTTCTTTAAATAAATTAATAATAAATGTCCTAATCTAATCCAAGTGGGCCTAAATGGTCATATTTTATTCCTAAGTTTGTTTTTGGTCGAATTAAACTTGTCCAATAGAATTAGGACATGTGTTAGGGTAATATTAATATCATATTTACCCTTAGTTACCCTATTTACTATTAACCGCGGTAAAAAAAGTAAAAAGTTACTATTCACCAAAAATTATTTTTATCTCATTGAACCACATTTTACTTACTAATATCAACCGTGTCTGTCGGATTTTCAAAATTCCATTCACAGAAGCGGTAAAATTATGTTTTATGCAAAATTCAGTTTTTAACCTACCACTTAGTAGTTTCACTATTCATCAAAAATTGATGTTTTTCAGATTAATGCCAAAATTTCATCCTAAGCTATATTTCATATTCCGAATTCAAAAATGAAGTCTATTTTACCAAATTCATAACATAGAAGATTCATTAATTAATTTTATAATTAAATCCCGCTGTTAAAATAAATAGCGTGTTTTTAGGAAACAATATATACCAAAAGATTGACACTTGATTATGTCTGGTTTAAATGTGAAATTACAACCAATGACCAACATTGTATTAAATTGTAAAAATATATTCTAAATATACTTTAAAACCACTCAAATTAATAATTTATCACTATTAATTATTTCGATTAAAAAAAATTGTTTTTTAATTATAATTTAGTAATTTTCACTATTCATCAGAATATGAAAGTTATCCGAAATGTACCAAAATTTCACCTTAGGCTAAATTCGATACTCCGAATCCAAAAATGAAGTTCATTTTGAAAAATAAGATTTACAGAATTTTAAAAAGTGGTTATTACTATTCATACCGGCTAGTTTTAATAATATTTTAATAGCATATCATTGTTTAGTGAAACTCGGTATTGCGTATTACACACGCTATCGAGGAAGGTCGCGATTGCGTGTAATGCAAGGCAAGTCAAGGATGCGTGTTGTGCAAGCTCCTTTTGGTGTAGTGTACAACACAAGACATTAATAAAATTAAAAAGAATATTTTTTATAAAATCTTGGGCTGTTACATTCTACCCCCCTTAAAATGAATTTCGCCCTCGAAATTCGTCGGGGTTATAAATGGTTTACTATTTGAAAGTTTCTTTAATAGAAACCCACATCGTAAAAAGGAATATCAAAACCAATCTTTAAAAACAAAAGTATGAAACGTAACGGTTACCCAAATAAACTAATCATTGGGTTTCCACATAGGTGAAAATATGGATATGGAAGAGAAATATAACCATCATGTTCTGATGGAGAGTGGTAGAGAACATGGCTATGGAAAAGCCAATAATCACAAATCCATAAATTTGTGACGATCTAAGGTACCATCTGATTCATCAGGTATAAGATTACTAGGACAACATTTTTGGTTTTCAAGATCATTTCCCTAAAGTTGAAAATTTGAATTGGAATAAATACTTTCTTTATTTTGGTACAATCTCACTATTGTTCGTGCCTAGAACAATTTCCACTTCATCTCTTAAATAAATGAAGTTGAATTTGTTATTCGTGAAGTGTTAGCAGATCATGTGATAGAATGACGGGTCATTCCATCTGTCTCAAACAAAAGGTTAGCAAAAATTATATACATAAGTCGATCTATAGTGAGATTAATCATATATAGTTCCTAAAATGGACTTATACTTCATATATCATACTGCTTAATATAATAAAACTAGTTCATACTAAACAGGGACTTCCTGTAGGCCAGTGGTAGGCGATAAAGGCCAGTCACACTTCGGTTGTGGGTTCGATTCCCACAGCCTTGTCCGAAGCGATGGGCTGTCGCCCGTCCTGCAGGTTGTCCTTTTTCTAAAACTATATTACTATAACATCCCATAAATAATATCGAAAAAACTTCTATCCTTAAACAATACTAACTTATGTCCAACATAATCCATTCCAATCTTTAGTCCTATCCATAATACTGCAGTCCATTTTCATAACATAGTGAAAACGATTACCAGAGATTTAATACCATCGTTGATCCCCATATATCATAAGATATATCTTGTTGGAAACATTCCAAATATTCAAAGGCCTTAATCTTGTACTCTCTTGAATACCCATTGAACCTTAGTGAAAACTTGAATGCAGTTAAAAGTTAACACTTCCCACATACCAAAATCCTCAAAATTCTATATACTCAAACCATGATATCACTTAGTCCTTATATCAATCATGAGCTCATGAATACTGTTAAACATTTCGTTTTCTCGTTTTCCCTTCATTATGCGCATATCATCTTATTTCCAAAAATATCTGAATAACCTTTCATGGATACTGGTACCATTAATCACACACTTTCAAAACTCAAGGAAAGACAACAATGTATCAATCCTTAGATGTCTCTTTATTCCATAGTACCATGAGATTCTTTATACAACATTACACTTGATAAACATGTAATCATTCCACTACCTTCTTAAACCATTGACCGAGCTTCAACAATTCTTTCATCTCACATATCATTTGTAGTCTCTTCATCATCATCAACATAAATACTACCCATACGACCATACTGATTCTCTTCATGAGACTTTCCCTTAGGGCATTGGTTTTCATAATGCCCATACATTCCACATTTAAAACATTTAACCATTGTTGATGTCATAGCAATACCATTATCCTCATCCATGGTGTTAACTGAACCTTTTCCTTTGCACTTAATTGCTTTGTGTCCTTCTTTTCCACACCCAAAGCATCTTCCAGTTCCTTTGAAACATTCTCCTTGATTCCTCTTCCCACATGATTTACATAGGGGAAATTGAACTTTCTTTCCTCTATGATCATGATAAAAATCCATCTTTCTCTTATTAGCTGAGTCAGGAAACTTACCAAATTTTACTTTATTGATCATATTATGAGATTGCTGATTCGGCATAATAATGATGCAAACACTTCCAAATCCCATTTCATTATGAAGAATATCATTCCATTGTCCATCATATCCTCCATTATCGTGAATCATCTTGTTTCCAGCCATTTTCTAAAACCCAGAAAAGAATAGTGTGAGAGGCAAAAATCATGCTAGGGAAAACAACATAATAAAGGTGGAGTATCCTCAATATCTAACACCTTAGGTTAAATTATATGATCGTTACCGTAGTTCTAGGACTGTATCCTATACGTATACTTATCCTTAGGGACATCCCTAGACATACCTTATAAATATCTCTAGGGATCTCACTAAAGTTCTCGCATCCTAGTTTCCAAAGGTTGACTAAACCTTTCCTCTGATACCAACTGTAGAGACCCGAAGCCTGACGTACATAGAATTTACATTACTTTTGCGGAATACTTAGTACATAACAAAAACACACACACACAAGGATCTTAATAGTTTAGTGTCTTTGGAAACTCAGAACGTAATCTTCTAATCGTGGTGAAAGATCTTCAATATCTCCCATAAAGATCTTCCCTTTTTTTACCTAAAACGTTTCTTTATATCCTGGGGAAAAGAAAACATAAAAGGGTGAGCTCAAATGCTCAGTAAGGGTATACAAAAGAAAAATCAATCACATCATATTCATAAGAACATAACCTTTGGAAATCTTAACCTGCAAAAGAGAGCATAATTTCATAACATGGGATAAATCATAGTAGTGAAATGAAATCACAATAATCATAACTTAAAACATGAAACTTTGTGGCATACACACATAATCATAGAGAATCATTTCTTGTTAGTCAAGACTCATTGTCAAGACTATCTTAGTGGACAAAGTCCCTTTCTGAATCGAGTAACCCTCGTTCCAGTCCTGTTTCACTGAACCAGTATAACCTACCGTTCCAGCCATGTCTATCTCATGAGATATAAAATCTTTACCCAATGCATTGGAGGGAGATATAGGTCCCACCCATCTTATAATGAATCCTTTCTTATGTGTTCCACATAATCATAAAACATACATCATCGCATAACACATGTAACAAAAATGGGATTCTTGAAACATCATCAATTCATATAAGATAAAAGAATTCATAAAAATAATTCCATCACAACATGATCAAATCAATTTAATAATAGGGATAAAAATAGAACCCTTTATTATCTTAGATGGAAAATAATTTTGATAAAACACTTGAACTTCATTCTTGAGGAAAATATCCTTTCTTCTTCAAAAACATTTTTCCTTTCATAACATGTCATACAACTTTAAAATAAAATAAGTTGATTAAAAATAAACTTGAAAAATTGTAAAGGAAGCTTCTTGGAAATAATGTTTTAAAAATCCATTCATGCCGTATAACTTAAAAAAAACATTCTTCTCATACTTTTGACGGTAAAGTCAAAAAAGTACCTCGTACGAAAAACGGAAAAAGATTCCTTTCATATCTTTTACTAAAAACTCACCGAAGGGTAAAATTGGATTTAAACTATTGTAAGTGGATTGAAACAATATTACATATTGAGGGAACATGGATGTGGATGATAAAATACACCCCAGTAAATACTTACGAATAAACAATCTCGGATAAAAATGAGATTGTGATATTTCCCTTACCTTAGGTCCGATTAGCTTCGTATGTGTCCGAACCTCCTGTATAATGATTTGAATAATGTCATTGACTTATTATAGAATCATATTCATTGTTATGATATCATATATGGTTCACTTATGACATTATATTACCCATTCTTTTGTAAATTCCATGTTAAAGAAGCGTTTTGGGTAAAATCGTTTCATTTATCGTAGGTGTTTTGACTTGTTGTTCTTGACATTATTATTACTTATATCATGATTTACTTACTTCCAGAATATAAAATATGATTAATATATCATATATATTCAGTATATATATACATATAATAGTTAGATAAATTAAATGAAAAACACCGTTCATGGAGACGGTAGTCCGTACGTACGCATGAACGCTGTTTTCCTTTCCTTATTGTCTTGAATGGAAGTAAGTAGATGACATACATATATATATATACATAAATCCAGTATCTTTATAATTTCATATATTTCATTATTATTTCTTATATATACTTTATAATCATTCTTAAATGGTGAACATGGAGAATGAATCTCATCGCGTCGTGGAGACGGTAGTCCGTACGTACGCACGAGCGATGATATCATTTCCATAAATATTGAATTTAATTGGAGTGGATTATACAATATATCAGAATCAATATGATGTTTTAATAACTATTTATAGTTATTCTTTACACCATTATACCCATCCATGTAAGGTGGTGGTGGAAAATAGATTACACCACGGCGTGGAGACGGTATTCCGTACGTACGCACGCGCGGTGATTTCTTTTTCCGTAGGATGGATAGATGGTGAAATAGGGTTGTTTCATACTTATAATAACATATCCTTAAATGATTGATACTGATGTTATTACTTCATAATGAAACAACCTAAGAAGAAGAAGTGGAAGAAGAAATAAAGATGAAAGAATTGGTAACGGTAATTACCTCTTCTTTGAAGCGCCTTTTGGAGACCTCCTCTTAGGGAACTAAAATTGGTCTTTGAGGAAGACCAGAACCTCTAGGATGTTGCTAGGGAAGTGGAGAAGATATTGTGGCAGGGTTTGGCCGAGCTTGAGTGCTCAAATTGGTGTGAGGAGGAAGGGGGAGGAGGTGTCCTTTTATAAGGGAGGAGAGGGGCACCTTAGGAATACCTCATAATATTATTTTATATTAATGTCAAAATCGGTTTATAATGGTTCCAAAGGGTCTTATTTCGAAGCTAAAGTGGGGATGGGTCGAAATCCTATCATCCAATAGGATTTAGAAAAGTTTAGGGTATTATTTTAACCTTATCAATTAGATTTAACTCTAAGTTAAATAATTTAACTTTTACCGTGTCTGTTTGTTTTCTTTTACTATATGGTTAATAAACTTACTATAACATGCCAAAAGAACACCAAATTGTTTATTATTAATATATATATCATTATCTAAGTCATTTGGCCGAACCTTAGATTTTTAGGAATAAAATAACAATTAATAATATAATATTTGATTTAAAAACTATTTTGTGTCAATTTTGACACTATTTGATATATGATTTTTGTGAAAGTCATAACAGAATTATATGTTCGAACCAAGTTGATTAAATCAACACTAATATATCATAGTAACCTATAAAATTAGTGTAATTCATAAAAAGTCTTAAATTACATTTATTTTGGTATTTATATTATCAATTATGTCAATATTTCATTAATAAGATAATTACTGCATCATCTTTGTGTCATAAATAAATTAAATTATTTGATGTCTAAAAATTACAAATAAAATACCATCATGTATTAAATCTTTTTATCTTTTTAATGAATATTTACAATCGAATTTATATTATGTATAACCCCATATTAAAAATGATTTACTTATTAAACTTTGATTTTTACTACTTTAACCCTTCTTTAAATAAATTAATAATAAATGTCCTAATCTAATCCAAGTGGGCCTAAATGGTCATATTTTATTCCTAAGTTTGTTTTTGGTCGAATTACACTTGTCCAATAGAATTAGGACATGTGTTAGGGTAATATTAATATCATATTTACCCTTACTTACCCTATTTACTATTAACCGCGGTAAAAAAAGTAAAAAGTTACTATTCACCAAAATTTATTTTTATCTCATTGAACCACATTTTACTTACTAATATCAACCGTGTCTGTCGGATTTTCGAAATTCCATTCACAGAAGCGGTAAAATTAAGTTTTATGCAAAATTCAGTTTTTAACCTACCACTTATTAGTTTCACTATTCATCAAAAATTGATGTTTTTCAGATTAATGCCAAAATTTCATCCTAAGCTATATTTCATATTCCAAATTCAAAAATGAAGTCTATTTTACCAAATTCAAGACATAGAAGATTCATTAATTAATTTTATAATTAAATCCCGCTGTTAAAATAAATAGCGTGTTTTTAGGAAACAATATATACCAAAAGATTGACACTTGATTATGTCTGGTTTAAATGTGAAATTACAACCAATGACCAAAATTGTATTATATTGTAAAAATATATTCTAAATATACTTTAAAACCACTCAAATTAATAATTTATCACTATTAATTATTGCGATTAAAAAAAAATTGTTTTTTAATTATAATTTAGTAATTTTCACTATTCATCAGAATATGAAAGTTATCCGAAATGTACCAAAATTTCAAGTTAGGCTAAATTCGATACTCCGAATCCAAAAATGAAGTTCATTTTGAAAAATAAGATTTACAGAATTTTAAAAAGTGGTTATTACTATTCATACCGGCTAGTTTTAATAATATTTTAATAGCATATCGTTGTTTAGTGAAACTCGGTATTGCGTATTACACACGCTATCGAGGAAGGTCGCGATTGCGTGTAATGCAAGGCAAGTCAAGGATGCATGTTGTGCAACTCCTTTTGGTGTAGCGTACAACACAAGACATTAATAAAATTAAAAAGAATATTTTTTATAAAATCTTGGGCTGTTACAATATTGGATATATAAAATACATAGCCATCTTAGGAATTAAATTTCAAAATTATTTTCACATAGATATCATCCTTTACCCACTACCCAATTCCTTCTCCAGTTTTATTGTTAATTATAACATGATGAATAATGTGAAGAGTATTTTGGAACTTCTTTATATCATTATACAAGTTGAAAAGGACATGGGGTGTGACAAAAACATGGTCCTTATAGTGAATAAGAAAATGAAGAACAAGGAAAAGGGGCCCAAGACTCATGGAATGTCTAAATCTATTAATCACTATCCTTAAAAGAAGAGTAATATCCAAAGTAAAGTGATGTAAAAGGAAGAATTATGTTTTTAATGTGGTTAATAAGGCCATTGGAAGAGAGACTAAACATTGTAGAAAGGCGAATCCAAAGGTTCATTCGTTATCAAGTGTAATATTTTTATATCTACACATTGGAAATTGGATATAACATGTGGTTCTCACATATGTATCTGAATATAGAAACATAATATATTCTGAAAGATTTATAGAGGAATAGTGGATTTGTGGGATGCAATTGGTGAGAGGTTTCCTACTGTAGCCATTGCAAACTACCACCTTATGTTGCCAACATGGATAATCTTGGTTTTAAAAGATAGTTATTTTATATAAATATTACCAAGAACATAATTTTTATATCCTTTCTAGATACATATGTGTTTTTTCAAGTTTGGAAATAAATAATGTTTCTTTTATAAAGATAACATAAGTTACGGAATGAAACATTTAAACAATGTAATTTATGTACTAAATTATGAAAAAAGTATTAGTAATTAATAATGAATCATGTTTTCATGACTCATATAACACCCAGCTACGACATCACTATCTTGGTCATGTAAACAAGAATTTTCTTACAAATATATATTAAGATGGTTATTTATACAATTTTGAGCTAAAACAACTTGAAATATGTCATTCCTTTTTACAAGTAAAAATTATTAAACCACTATTTTATGGATATGTTGAATGAGCCATAGATCTTATAGGAAAGATGCACACTGATGTGTGTAAAAAATTTCCTATATAAGGGAGAGGTGGGTATACTTACTTCTTAGATTTTAATGATTACTTGAGTAGATATAACTATGTCTAATTGATGGGGAATATGTCCAATACCTTTAAGAAATTCTAAGAATCCAATAATGAAGTAGAGAATCAACATGGAAAGAAGACAAAGAAGAATGAATCCAATCAAGGTTGTGAATATCTTAATGAAGAGTTTATCGACCTTCAATGGGAGTTTTTTAATCTTTTCAACTCACTCAACCTTAAACACCATAGTGAAATGGTTAGTGAAAGGAGGAACCATACCTTTCTTGACATGGTAATGTAGATGATGAGTCATGCTAATCATTTATTACCCTTTTGAGGATATGTATTATAAATTGTGACATACACACTAAACTAAGTACCTACTAAAATGGAAAATGTTCTTCCCTTATAATTATGAAGTAAAAAGAAACCCGTTTTCCACATACACATATATGGGGTTACAAGATGTTTTTATGGACATATCAGGTAATAAAATTGCACCCGTGGGAATAAAGTGTCACACCCTGACTTCGGTTTTCATTTACTTCGTTTATTTTTATTTGAATTTAGCTACTTTATATTTACTATTGAGGTTTGTGTTGAGGTTCCAATGAGTATTTATTTTAGTTTTGGAGGTTTTGTGTGGTTTTGGTATTGTTCAAGGTTATTTTCAAAGGTATGGAGAGAAAATGGTGTGGTGGTGAGTTTGTGACACCCCTAGTGTTAGTAATCTATGGGGTGTGTTTGTTGGATGGTTTGGACCCTAGAGTTAGAAGAGTTTTGGGGTGAAAAGGGTGATGTTTGAGGACTTTTTCCAGGTCACATGGTTTAGATGAATGGTTAGTTTAACCATATAGCCTAAGTGTGAATAGTTCTAATAGTAATGGCACATGATTAAACTATCCATGCCCCCTAACTGTGTATCCCGTTCAACTCTTGGTAGTGGGTAATTTCATGGTTTTCACATGGTTTGTTTAAATGTGTGATCTAACCATGAAACCCACTGGAAAAAGGTTATTTTTGACATTTATATTTAGTTCTAATTGGGGTTTCTTCCATTGGCCTTCCCTATTCAAACCCCATAACCTCGATGCCTCCCATAGAGATTTTTGGCTCTCCATTATCCTCCAAGTGGATTATAGGGTGTTTTCTTGGAGAATCTTCACCTAGATTGAAAGGTTAGGGATCTCCTCCATTTCTCCTTTAGTTTTATTTCATTTTACCTTTATCCTCTAGCCATATTGGTCATGTTTTTTTGATTTAGATACTATTTTTTTATTCAATTGGGGGTTTTCATTCATAGGGTTGTGATCCATGGTAGGAGTGTCTTTCCGGGGGATTTTTATGAAAGAGACATGATTCTTCCACTCGAGGTAAGTGTTTCTATCCATTTTCTTTCTAAAACATTTAATTTGATTCTTGTGTATTTTTAAATAATTTAAAAATTCATTTCTAATTCTTATTATGTGTTAATTTGAATTTTAGTGGTTGTTTTATATTGGAAACTTGTTGAAAAATGAATTTCAAGGATTTATTAAATTAATACTATGTGGATATGTATGAAAAGTGCTTTAAAAAATGCCAATTCATCATTAGAAATGAATTTGGGTATTTTAATGGTATTTTCGGACTTGGAAATGTTTTATTATCTTGGGTTATTTGTTATTTTATCCTTTGGTAATAGTTATGGTGAATTTTGTTGGTTAGTGTTATATGCTTAATGCAATTCCTGTTTCTTTGAATTGATTTTGATTACCTATATATGTTTCTAAAGATGTTTCATTGGATGCGAGCATATCCATGTGTGCATGGGGTGCACACTTGGATAGGTACATAAATGATAATGGCTTAATTTAAAGGTATTTCCCCTAATCCCCCAATTTCAAAAGGACCCTTTCCATGTACTCCTTCATTTATTTATACCTTACCTTCCCAAATGAATCTTCTAAAACCCATATATGCTATAAAAGGTTTCTTGGTTTCAGAATGATATCAGATTTTGTTTTCAAATGTGTCTCTGAGTGTTTGGATGGTTTGGAACATTGGAAGGTGGTTTGGTATCTAAATAAGATAAAAGCCCATTTTTCACCTTTTGTGAATGTCTTATGTTTTCAACTTGGTTTTTAAAAATGGTGTGAAATATTATGTGGTTTGAAGGCCTGGTTGGTATTTTATAATGATTGGGAAAGTGGTTTTGAAACTTGTAGGATGTGACAACCCAATTGGAAGTTGTGAATTGTTATTGGGAGACAGACACCTATATGGTGGATCCTCTAAGGAGAGGTTCATCACATAGTTGGTGTAGGGGTTTGGGATAGGTATACAAAGAATCTATGGGTTATTTTTTTAATCCACCCATGTGAGGACCTCTCTATTCACCATGTACTATTATCATGGGATTCATGGGTTTCATCTATAGGCTTAAGTGATGGTTTCTTATCAACCCCAATTTGGCGAGTTAGTACATCATGGGGTTTCTGAGAGGTCGGGTGGGGTGTTCCACTGGATTGGCTAGTTAGTCACTTATTGTGAATCTGCACCATACGTCGGTAGGATATTCTGAACTGATTACTTTCAAGGATTTATTCTAGAGATATTTATAAAATACCCATGATTTTATATCTTTATATTCCCACTTATTTATATTATGTGTGGTTACCTATTTTACTAGTATCTTCTTTCTCGGGTTTGTACCATTTTTCTAGTATTTCTCCTTCATGTTTTGTTCCCATTAATTTTCAGCATATCCCTTATTATCACAGAGTTTTGATTTTTCTTTAGGTTTTGGTTTTGTGAAACTGGTATATTTTAAAGTGGAAAACTATTTTTAAAAAGGTATTCGTGTGTGTTTTTTAGAAAAGTTGATTTTTCTAGAAATATGGGTTTTGGATTTTGAAACAATAAAACCTATTTTCTATATGTAATTCAAACTAGTGTTTGTGTATTATTTTAGGAAAAGAAACACATGGACTATGTAGTTCTTACTTATTGAGTTGTTTATGTGCACACCAACCTTGTGACACTTGGAATCGATATACCTAATCTATTTTGAAGGTTTAGGTTTATGGTTTGGTTGTTTCTTTGGAGTGGGTTGGTTTATGGATGTTTGTGACCAAGTGGTCACATGTAGATCTTGGAAGTGTAGTTGGGTGGTTTTAGTTTTTTTTATATTTTCTATTTTGTTTAGTTATGGTTATTATTGGTTTTTTTTTTGTATTTATTGATTATTAGTCATTGCTTTTTCTTTATGCTCAGTTCTAGTTATTTGATCCTGATTGTTTATTGAGAGAAATCATTCCCATGATAATATCTTTGATTATTGATTCTAGTCTCCATACTAGGAGGATCATTAATGACACTCGTTATTTGTCTCAGAGTGGGACTGGTGTTGTGTTAGATGAAAACCTAGGTCAGTTCATGAGAAAATGGTATCAAATAAACCCTTTCTTATTTTTTTGTTAGGGAGATTAGAGACATGAATTTTTAGGACTTGGGAGGTAGGAAAAAGAAGAGAACCACAAAATCTTACTTGACTGAGCCTCGAGTTTCTATGTTTAGTCTGAGATTTTTTTATTTTGTTTTCTTTTTTTTGTGTATGGATGGGGAATGAAAATGGGGGTGAGCTAGTGTCATGCTGTGATCTCACATGGAGTAGTGAAACATGTAGAGCCTGAGTGCATGGTTTAATTACCTCTTAGTTGTTGGTGATTTCATGAGGTATGGCCCACTAACCATGTAAAAAAATTATGCATGGCCACTAGTTCCTCATTATAGAAGTTTGGTGTGAGTTTTGTGTGGGTTTGGTTTTTTTTGGTGTGGGTCTATTTTGAAATGCAAAATGGGTTTTGAGGAAAATTATTTTTCAAAATAAAAATGGTTACAAGATGTAGTTTTGGTTGAAATGTGGGGTTTAGCGTTTGAGATAGATTTGAAAGTGAGTTCAGTATTGTGACAAATTGATTTGGGATTCAAAATGTTTTTAATTAGAAATAAAAATGGTAGTTTTTAAAAATATGAATTTGGTTGCGTTTTACTATTTTGTTTATGAGCCTGTTGTTTTAGATGGGATGGTATTTTGGTTTAGTTTTAATTTGATCTTGATTTTTTTCTATGTGTTCCTTGTGCTTTTCATAATATCACACCTAAAAAGGTCCCTATTGTTTCTAGAGAGTCTCTTTCTACTTTTGGACCTACCTAGGCTCTTAATGGAGTGGTGGAGTCAAGTTATTTTTACTAGTTTCCCATATTACATATTGATCGAGGTATGTTAGAGGCTAGAGAGTGGCTTAAAGAAGTTAAAGCTATCTTTAGTCCATTGCGAACTACTAAAGTAATGATAGTCTGTGCCATTTTTTATTCATTTGAGGGTATAGATTTGGAATTATGGTAGGTGATCGTACTAACATCATTTCAAGTTAGGATGACTTGGGAAGTGTTTAAGACCACTTTTTATGATGGTTTATACCTTAGGATGTGAAGACAAGAAATTAGGAAGACGTCAAGAATGTCCAACAAGGACAGTAGATAGTGAAGGCCTATATTGACCACTTCAAGGAGATTGTATCCTTTTCCCTAGAGTTTGGTCGACATGATCATTTGAAAGCGTCTATTTTAATTTGGGGTCTCTATCTAGAGATCAAGGAGAAATTATTCTCATCCGGCGAAGTTCAATTTAAGAAGCTAGGGGATGAAGCAATCTTAGCTGAGTCAGTTTCCAGAGCACAAAAATTTGGAAATCTGGTATCTCTTGACACTCATGAAGGTTCTCAATCTGAAGAGATGTGTGTTCACGAGGAACCTATTAGGAAGGAGTCTCTTTTATCGGTTCTGACTTCTTTCTCATCAGACTAGTCAATCATGTGTTTACAATGCAGATGATTTGTGAATTTAAAGCCATCTTATCGTAATCCTGTAAAGGTATTTTATCAATGTGGCTGCTTGGGTCATCTTGTAACACCCCATGATTTCATATTACGTTATATCTTTAAACTAATTCAATAGCTTGCGTTACACGCAACACTGAGTTCAAGCGCATCATGACCTATAAAACTAGAAATTTAACAAGAGGATATGAATAGTATTAACCACATTTTTAATTTTATATATATCCTATATAATTTTAACATTCATTTTTTTTGTTTCTTAGACATAATATATAGACAAATTCAATTTTTCCGATAAAAGAAGTGTCTTTAAAAAAAATGAAATTTTAAAGTCTTTTAATGGAGAACCTTTTTTAAATCCAATATTTGACTCTTTTATATATTAAATTTGACAAAATAAAATTATTCTTTTGAAATAGGAAATACAAATTTATTTTGGTTAATTTTTTGATAATTTTTTGATAACTTTCATGTTTTGATGAATAGTAAAAAATAATAAATTTTAATTTAAAACAAATTTTTTATTAGAAAAAATATATAGTGTTAAATTATAAAATTGAGTGGTTTTAAAGTATCATTATATTATATTTTTATAATTTTATATAATTTAGTTCATTGTAAATAATTTTATATTTAAATTGGACATAAACACATGTCATTCTTTTGATAGTTTTTACTTCTTAAAAACCTTTTTTCTGGTTTTCACAATGGGAATTAATTTTAAATTAATTAATTAAACTTATATTTTTTGAATTTTGTATAATAGAAATCATTTTTGGATTCATAATATCAAAATTATCTTAGGGTGAATTTTTGGTATTTTTCTGAAAACTTTCAATTTTTGATGAATTTTGAAAACACTGCGTTATAGATAAAAACCGAATTTTTCATTTAAATAATTTATTTAATTAAAATATATCTTAAAATAGATACATAATACATATATTAGTACAATATAAGTCATTGGTGTCATTTTATAATAATATTATATATATAAAATTTTACTGAACCATTTTAACGTCTTTTTACCCACCTTCTAGGCACATTTACCGACCTTCTTGCCACATTTTCAAACGTACATAAAACATAAGTTTACCACTTATGTGAATTTATTTTCAAAAATATGCGAGGAATGGTTGAAATAAGTAAGTAAAATGTGGTTCAATATGATGAAATTAATTTTTGGTGAACAATAACTTTTGAATTTTATTTACCATAGTTAAAAGTAAATAAGGTAATTAAAGGTAAAAATAATATTAAAATTACCCCAAAACTTGTCCTAAATATATTGGATATGTTTTTTTCGTCCAAAATCATCCTTAGGACAAAAATATGATCTTTTTTGATTCACTTAGGTAAGATTATGACATATATCATATTTTATTTAAAGAAGAGTTAAAAGTGTTAAATTAAAATTTTAAAAACTAAACCATTTTTAATATAGGGTTATACATAATATAAATTAGACTATAAATATTCATTATAAAGATAAAAATATTTACTAAAACATGGTATTTTATTTATAAATTTTAGAAATTAAATAATTATTTTCATTTATGACACAATAATAAATTAGAAATTAACTTATTAATGAAAGATTTAAATAATTGATATTATAAATATCAAAATAAATCTTAATTGAGAATTTTGATGCCATAATATAATTTTATTGGTGAATATGACATGTTAGGGTTAATTTAATTTATTTTTTGCGAAGTAATCAACATGTTATTACTTTAAAAAAAACCAAACACTAAATAGTGTCAAAATTCACATAAATGAGTTTTCAAAACAAATACTATATTATTAAATGATATAATATTCCTAAAAATCTAAGGTTCGTCCAAAGGGCTTAAATAATAATATATATGTTATTAATGAACCACTTGGGGTTATATTTTCATTTAATTGTAAATTTATTAACCATTTAATATTAAAATACAAGAAGACATTGTAAAAGTTAAACTATTTAACTAAGAGTTAAATCTAAAAGATAAAGTTAATACGGTAACTTAAACTTGTATATAACCTATTGGTTGGTAGGAATTATACCCATACCCATATTAGACTCAAAATAAATATAGTTGGTTCAATTATAAACCGAATATGATTTTATAATAAAATAATATTTCAAGCTTTTCTGAAAGTGAACCTCACCTCTCTTATAAAAGGGTACATACCCTTCTCTCAAAATCACACCTCCAATGCCATTTGGATTATCCAAACCATGATAAAATATCCTCCCAACTATACTCAATGAAACCTAGAGGCCATAATTTTATCATAAAGTCAACCAATTGTGCCCTTTTTATTAAATCAAAAGGAAGCTCCTGAATAAGAGGTAATTATTTCATCAAATCTTTCAAAGTTCTTTTATTCTTCCGTTACCTCTTTCTCTGTTGTTTCCATACCAAAATAATAAATCTTGTACATTATAAATTATATAATGTTATTATAAAAATGGTAAAACCATATTTATTATTCTACCCATCCTATGAATGGCAATGTCACCATACATGCATACGTACGGCTTACCGTCTCTACGTCGTGGTGTAGTTTGTTATTCAACAATTCATTATTTGGATGTGTATAATAGTGAGTATAATTGATGTAAATAATAAATATAAAATTTTAATGATTATTTATATATAATATACCATCCAATTGCATACTATTTCACCATAAATAGATTTATATCATCACTCATGCGTATGTACGACTTACAGTCCCCATGAGGCGATGAGATTCATTTCCACATTCACCATTCAACAATGATTATATATATATATATATATTTAATAAGTATGAAATATATGAAATAATAATGATACTGAATATATATATATACATATATCTCATTCACTTACTTCCATTCAATACGATATGAAAATGGAAAATACGTTTCTGCATACGTATGACCTACCGTCTCCATAAACGATGTTTCCATTCCATAAATATTTATATTATAAATATTTATATTTTGAATATATGTGATATATAAATCATGTTTTATATTATTTAATTATGTAAATCATGATCTAAGTGATACGATCAAGAATAAAAAGTTAAAACACGTATGATAAAGAAAGCGATTATTACCCGAAATGTAACTTTAACATGGAAATTATTATTAAATGGGTAGTATAAAGTCATAAATGAATAATATATGATATAATAAATATTAAAATTATTTTTTTTATAATTTAATAACATACTATGGTCATTATAAAGGAGGCTAAATGTACCATCTACTAAAGTAAAGTACAAGGTAAGGTTTAATTCTTCAATCTCATTATTATCTGAGATTGTTTATGTGTAATTTTTTACTGGGAAATAATTGTTATCCATGTCCATGTTTCATAAAATATTTTTCAAAAGGATTATTTATAAAGGAATTTTTAACTAAAACATCATTTTACATGGTTTAAATATTTATTCTTCTAAATCATTCTCATTAATATCCATGTTTCCAAAATGGTTTTAAGGATTTAATTATATAAACATGAATATTTTAAAATGTTAATTCATTTAAAAAGTTTCAAAGTGGTATGGAACACATTAATTCAAAACTGTCTTTTAAATGTCTTTTTTTCTAAATTGTGTGACTTTTAAATGATTTCATGAAAAATTTATATTTCTCTCAAAGAGTTTTACTGATCATTTTCAACTATGTCAATATCCTTTACTGGATATTATTCTTGATTGAGGTTGATTTATTATAATACAATATTAAATATTGTATTGAATGAGTTATGCTATGTTTGACTGTGGATGTGTTATTTTTATACCATTCAGGGTTTATAGTTAAAGTATTGACAGTTCACATTCTAGTTTTAATAGAAATTTTTATGTTATGTTTCAAAATTTTCATTTGAGGAATGAAATGGACTTAGTAAGTGATAGGTGGAGCCCGCTATAGCTATTCAAGGCATCAGTAGGTCTTATGAGAAAAACTAGTGTCTTGGAACAAAGACTTGGAAAAAAATTTAATTTATAGTCATGACATGTGGTCGTGACTATGTGATTATGATGTCTGGTGTTATGCATTCCCTCATTGTGAAATTAGTTAATACATGTTATTATTTGACTAGTAGAATATCCATGTTCATGTTTATAGGGAAATGTTTGATTTATTTTTTCCATATTATGTTCAAGTTTATGTAGAAAAGGCTGCCATTTTTATTACACATCTTTCCTTAAAAGTTTATATCTTCCGCTAAATTATTAACCCTTACTAAGCAGCTGAGATCCCCCCTTTATTATGTTTTATTGTCCCAGGATCCCAAGAAGTGATTTATGATTGATATGAAGGATTAAGATAAGGGAAAAATGGTGTTCTCAAAGGATTATTTATGCTGTGGTGTATGTTAGAAAGTGTAATGTAATGTTCATGTATGTAATCTGTTTTCCAAGACTTCAAAACTAATCATTCCTTCAGGACTTGATTCCTTGTAATCAGGACAATGTATTAAAATAATGAAACAAATATGGGAAAATAGGGTAGGGGCATTACAATTGGTATCAGAGGAAGTTTAGTACAATCCTTGGAATCTAGGTTTAGAAACAATTTGATTAGAGAATGTTACCCAAAGATAGAATTTGAGGATTAATATAGAATAACTTCCACGAATTTTGGTAATGTATATATTTTGTGAATTTTCCAAGAAATTAATCCATGTACTGAGATGATCAGGTAGAGGTGGCTCTGGCACAGATGTACCTAGGAGTGAAAACTCCGACAAGGAGTTTCCGGATTGACCCATGGTATCTTGGTACACGACAACGAGCCTTGCTGCACTCTTGGTTAATACACCCCTAGGGGATATGCTTAGGATAATTCTTATTTTCTTGACAAACCATTATGAAGGATTTATGAGTAAATATGTCAGAAAATAAACTATTTTTATGATTATGATACTAGATGTGTGAAAGTCATCAATTAATGTTCAGAAGTTTTCTAGTTTTTGGATTACACATTATGATATGATCTAACATTGTGTATTTCATCACTTAGAAATGGATCCCAATAGAAGGAATGAGAACTCCAACAATACAAATTATACAAAGATTAAGAAGGATTATATATTTTAGTGTCTTATGACAAACTTTAGAAGGGAAATAGTCTCTCACGTATTCTCATCATATGAAGAAATAGTATCATGTGTTAATAAGATAAGTAAATAATTCTCTGAGTCATATGGCTTTGAAGGGAATCCAGAGAAGAAGAGGATGGTAGAGGGAAATATGGATAAAGGGAAGAAGGAAAAGAATAATTTTCCCATATGTGATAAATGTTGAAAGAATCACCCTGGTAAGTAATTGAATATAATGAGAGTTTGTTATAAGTGTTGAGAAAAAGGACACCAAGTTCGTCATTGAAATAGTAAGAAAAAAGGTTTCAAATGTACAATGTTCCATTTACAAAGAGTTGGGACACTACATAAATCAATGTCCCAATCATCAGAGTATACCTTAAATGATGATATTGGATAATAATAAAGTTATTATACTACCATAGATGAAGAGTAATTATTAGTGTTCTTAAGTTTTTATTAATTAATTGTTTCATTTGAGTACAAGTTATAAGAATTAAAAAGTATATAAGGATTGTACTAAATTACGTTTTCATTAAGGATTTGAGATTGTGTGGTACCAAGAAAAGTGACTCAATAGTAGGTTAAATGATTTGGAAAATATATGGTTGGGAGAAAGATAAACCTTAATATGGTCCAGATAATGAGATAATTGTTTTGGAATAAGATATAATTGAGTTGGATAAAGTATATTGGATATTATTTACTACCTTGGAACTAATTAATTTTTTGTTTATTGCATCATTGTTGGAGTTTAAAACTTTTTTGGATATAACGAGTATATACCATATTCTCTAAGGAATAAGGGAGCATGAATGTAATCAATATGGTTTTATGGTAATTCAGGGTGTTACCATGATTTAAGAGAATACATGATGAAGGTACTTACATTTTATTATGTGGAAAAAGGAGATCTTCATTATGTTTGGTTGACCTTCCTTCTAAATATTTGGACTTTGATTTTGGACACAAGGATTTTGGATAAGCAAAAATATTGGAATGTATTATGTTGGACATGTGATTCTATGATTTATGGTTAAAAAAGTTTCTTATGATTTTTTTGGATTTTTTTAATAAAAAGGACAACCCAAAGGTCGGGCGACAACCTGTCACGTCCGACAAGGCTGTGAGACTTAAACCCGCAACTAAAGGGAGACAAGGGTGAATCACCTACCACTAGCCTACGTGATGTCCTGATTTATATAATGTAGTTTGTTTTTTAAATGATATGATAGATTAATTATAAATTCATTTTTTTTAAAACCTATATGATTAGGGAAAATAGAATATTTTTTAGTTCTATTATCTTTTGGAGTTAAAGATGAGTTTGTGTTAGAAATTAGTTAATTGATGAAACTATACTTGTCAAGTATTATTTATTTTCTTTATTATTATATGAAGAAATTAATTCTTAAACATTAGGGAAATGATCCCAAAACCAAAAATGTGTTATCCTAAAACCTTAGGTTTTGTTAAACCAATGATATTTTTATGGCTTTAAGGCCCTTAATTTTCAATTTATTTGTTCACTTGTTTGTGATTGATAACCTCAACCACTACCTATAAATATTTAAATTTTCCCTCCAATTATGTGTCTATAATTTCCACAATTTTTCTCCTATTCAAAACCCAAATTTGGTGGTTACTTTTTCATTTCCCTTTCCCTCTTATTAAGATTAAATTTTAGTAACCCTATTTCCAATGTGGGTTATCCAGAAAGGTATTTTCTATTTTCAACCTTTTATTTTGTATGATGAATTTCAAATTGTGAGGAATAAATTTATTAAAGTATGTGAGAATGTAACACCCTAGGATTTTATATTACGTTATCTCTTTAATGTAATTCAATATCTTGCGCTACACGCAACACTGAGTCCAAGCTCATTACGACCTATCAAACTAGCCATTGAAAAATAGGGTATGAATAGTATTAACCAAAATTTTGAAATATATATATATATACTATATAATTTTAACATCCATATTTTTGTGTTTATTAGACATAATATATGGAAAAATTCAATTTTTTATATAAAAGAAGTGTCTTTCAAAAAAATAAAATTTTACCACATTTTAATGGAGAATCCTTTTTAAATCTAATATTTGACACTTTTATATATTCAAATTGAAAAAATAAAATTCTTTTTATGAAAAGGGACATAAAAAATTAGTTTGGTCAATTTTTTTGTACTTTTCTGATAACTTTCATATTTTGATGAATAGTGAAAAAATAAATTTTAACTAAAAAAAATTTTTCTAATCAAAAATATTTATAGGGTTAAATCATAAATTTTAAGGGTTTAAAAGTATAATTATATTATATTTTTATTATTTAATATAATTTAGTTCATTGTAAATAATTTCCCATTTAAATTGTACATAAACACATGTCAATCTTTTGGTAGTTTTTACATCTTAAAAACCCACTCTCTAGTTTTGACAACAAGAATTAATTTTAAATTAATTAATGAAAATTCTATGTTTTTAATTTGGTAAAATAGAAATATTTTTTGAATTCGAAAAATCAAAATTATCTTAGTGTGAATTTTTGGTATTTTTATGAAAACTTTCAATTTTCGATGAATAGTGAAAAACACTACAATATAGATAAAAACTGAATTTTTCATTTAAATAATTTTTTATTTTAAAAAATTATCTCAAAATAGATAAATAATACATATATTAGTACAATGTAATTCATTAGAGATATTTTATAATAAGATTATATATATATATATATATAATTTTATTGAACCATTTTAAAGTCGTTTTATCCACCTTTTAGGCACATTTACTCACCTTCTAGGCACATTTTCAAATTTTTATATAACATAATTTTACCGATTATGTGAATTGAATTTGAAAAATCTAAGAGACATGGTTTTCATTATTAAGTAAAAATTAGTTCAATGGGATTAAAATAATTTTCAGTGAATAATAACTTTTGAATTTTATTTACCATAGTTAAATTTAAATAAGGTAATTGAAGGTAAAAATAATATTAAAATTACCCCGACACATGTCTTAATTCTATCATATAAGTGTTTTTAGACCAAAATCAATCTTAATACAAAAATATGATCTTTTTTGATTCAGTTGGGTAAGATTAGGACATTTGTCATATTTTATTTCAAGAAGAGTTAAAAGTGTTAAATTCAAATTTTTAAAAAATAATACATTTTTAATATAGAGTTATAAATACTATAAATTCAACTATAAATATTCATTATAAATATAAAAATATTTCCCACAACATGGTACTTTATTTATAATTTTTAGACATTAAATAATTGATGTTATTTATGACACAATGATAAAGTAGTAATTACCTTATTAATGAATGATTAAAATAATTGATATTATAAATATCAAAATAAATGTAAATTGAGACTTTTGATGCCATAAATTAATTTTATAGGTGAATATGAAATTTTAGAGTTTATTTAATTTAATTTTTTCAAATTAATCCACCTGTTATGACTTTCAAAAAAATCAAATACTAAATAGTGTGAAAAATGACATAAATGAGATTAAAAAAAATACTATACTATTAAATGATATTATATTATTGAAAATATATGGTTCAGAAAAATGACTTAAATAATGATATATGTTTCATAAATTAACCACATGGGGTTTTATTGGAATTTAATTGTATGTTTATTAACCATGTCATTTAAAAATACAAGAAGACATTGTAAAAGCTAAACTATTTAACTAAGAGTTAAATCTAAAAGATAGGTTAATATGGTGACGTAAACTTGTATAAAACCTATTGGTTAAGAGTATTTATACCCATTAACACCCTATCCTTGAAATAAATCCTTTTTAATCCATTATAAAACGAATATTATTTTATAATAAAACAATATTTCATGCTTTTCATAAAGTGACCCTCACCTCTCTTATAAAAGGGTACTTCCCCTTCTCTCAAAATCACACCTCCAATGCCATTTGGCACAACCAACCCCATATAAAATATCCTCCAAAATACCCTCAATTCAGCATAAATGTCTTACTTTGATCATAAAGAAAACCTATGGTGCCCTTTTGATCAAATCAAATGGAAGCACCGGAAGAAGAGGTAATTATTTCATCACGTCTTTCAAAGATCTTTTCTTCTTCCACTTCCCCTTTCTTTGTTGTTTCCATACCAAAATAATAACTCTAGCAACTTTTACATAAAATGATGTTGTTATAAATATGGTACAACCATATTCATTATTCTATCCATCTTATGAATGACAAAGTCACCATACGTGTGTACGCACGACTTACCATCTCCATGTCGTGGTGTAGTTTGTTATTCAACACTTCACTATTTGGATGGGTATAAAAGTGAGTATAATTGATGTATATAATAAATATAAAATTTTAATAATTATTTATATATAATATAAAATCCAATTAAATTCTATTTCACCATTAATATAATGATATCAACGCTCGTACATACGTACGGCTTACCGTCTCCACGACGCGATGAGATTCATTTCCACGTTCACCATTAAACGATGATTACAAGTATATATATATATATAATAAGTATGTAATATATAAAATAATAATGATATTGAATATATATATATATATTTAAATATATTTCATTCACTAACTTCTGTTCAATACGATATAAAAACAGAAACGACGTTTATGCGTACGTACGACCTACCGTCTCCATAAACGGTGTTTCCATTTCATAAATCTATATATTATAAATATTTATATTCTGAATATATATGATATATAAATGATTTTTTATATTCTTTAAGTATGCAGATCATGATATAAGAGTTACGATCAAGAATAACAAGTTAAAACACATCTAATAAGGAAAGTGATTATTACCCTAAATGTTACTTTAACTTGGAAATTATTATTAAATGGGTAGTATAAAGTCATAAATGAATAATATATGATATCATAAATATGAATATTGTTTTTTTATAATTTAATAACATACTATGGTCATTATACATGAGGATAAACGTACCCTTGACTAAAGGAAAGTACAATGTAAGGGTTAATTCCTCAATCTCATTATTATCCGAGATTGTTTATGTGTATTTTTTACTGGGAAATAATTATTATCAATGTCCATGATTCATAAAATAGTTTTTAAAAGGATTATTTTTAAGGGTCTCTTTAACTAAAACATCATTTTAAATGGTTTAAATATTAATTCTTCTAAATCAATCTCATTAATGTTCATGTTTTCAAAATGGTTATAAGGATTTATTTATATATAAATGAATGTTTTAAAATGTTAACTAATTTCAAAAGTTTCAAAGTGGTATGGGAAATATTGATTCAAAATTGTCTTTTAAATGTATTCCTTTCTAAACTGTGTGACTTTTAAATGATTTCATGAAAAAAGGATATTTCTCTCAAAGAGTTTACTGATCATTTTCAACTATGTCAACATACTTTATTGGATATTATTTTTAATTGAGGTTGATTTATTATAATAAAATATTCAATATTGCTTTGAATGAGTTATGATATGTTTGATTGTGGATGTGTTATTTTTATACCATCCATGGTTTGTAGTTAAAGTATTGAAATTTCTAATTCTAGTTTTAATATCTGAATGTTTTTGTTATGTTTAAACATTTTAATATGAGGAATGAATTGGACTTAGTAAGTGACAGGGGAATCCCACTATAGCTCCTTGATGCATCGCTTGTTCTCATGATACAAATTAGTGTCTTGGCAGAAGACCTTGGCAAAAAATTTAATTTGTAGTCTTTGCACGAGGAATTAACTATGTGGTTAAGATTTTCATCATTATGAATTCCATAATTATGAAATTAGTTATTACATGTGATTATTTTACTAGTAGAATATCCATGTGCATGTTTATATGGTAATGTTTGATTTATTTTTGACATATTATGTTCAATTTTATGTTTAAAAGGATGTTGTTTTTATTACACATATTTCCTTAAAAGTTTATAGATTCTGCTAAATTATTTACCCTTACTAAGCATGTTAGATCATCCCTTTATTATGTTTTATTTTCCTAGGATCCCAAGAAGTGTTTTATGATAGATATAAAGGATTAATCTAAGGAAAAAATGGTGTTACCAATGGTTTATTTATGTTGTGTTGTATGTTACAAAGTGTAATGTAATATTCATGTATGTGATATATTTTCCAATACTTCTAAACTGATCGATACTTGGGGAATTGATTCCTTGAAATCATGCCAATGTATTAAAATATTGAACTGACTCAGGGTAACTAGGGTCAGGGCGTTACACATCTGTAAAATTCTGTAAGAAGCATGGTTAAAAGAGTTAGTCTCGATTAGATGATGTTAGCACCTAAAAATGGGGTAGTGGATACTTTAGCCATCAGGGCTCCAACCATAGGCCCTATATTGAAGGTTTCACATAGTCAGAAATCATTGGATGTGGGGTTGTGGTCTATATTTTTTCTTATGATATCATAATGGAATGGTTTAAGTCCAATGTTATTATTCCCTTGACTCTTGTATGTTTTATTTGTTGTAAAGGGCTTGGTGGTTCCATTTTCTTTATAATTATATAGTTATGTTTTATGGATATGGGTTTTTAAATGGTTGTTTTTATGGACCAGTTTTGGTTTCATATTGTTCCCATTATAAAGAAGTATGCATCTTATGAAAATAAGGAATTTTGTTCCAGCTCAAGGTTTGGTATTTGTCTTTGGTTTTTTTCACATTGAAGACATTTTTTTCTTGTGGTAAAGTAGACCATTAATGTGTTCATTGTTTGTTTTGAGAACCCTCTATGGGGTTCTCTTGTGTTTGGGATAGTGGGTTCATGTTTTGAGTTCCCGTCTCGATTCCATAAAGTGGGATAATCATTGTTGTATGGATAATCATTCTCTTATCCCCATCATTTTCTTATTTTGGTTTTACCTAGAAATGGTTATGTCTTACTTTTTGATCAAAGGGTCACCCTGAATTTCATGTTTCCATTTAGCCTCATTCAATTATGAGTTTGAGTTTTATTTCTCATTTGGCTTGGTGACTTTCTGGGGGTAGAACGTTTTTGTATGGGGGTGAATTTTCACACCCCGAACTCATTTTTCATTTATTTAATTTATTTTTATTTTCATTTAGATGCTTGATATTTTCTATTGAGGTTTGGTTCGATGTTTTAGTGATTATTTATTTGAATTCTAGAGGTTTTGGGTGGTTTTAGGACTTATTCAGGGTTAGTGTGAAGGGTATAGGGATAAAATGTCATGGTGGGGATTTTTTGACACCCGTAGGGTCACTTATCAATATGGTGTGTTTGTTGGATGGTTTATCCTCTTTAACTAGAGGAGTTTTGGGGTGAAAAGGATGATGTATGAGGACATTTTCCATGTCGTGTGGTTAATGTGCATCGTTAGTTTAACTATTTAGCCTATGTGTGCACATGTCACATGGGTAAGGTACGTGATTAAATTAACCATATAACCTTATTATGCAGACCATGGAACTCTAGATAGCGGGGAATTGTATGCTTTGCGCACAGTTTGTTTAACCATGTGAGATAACCGTGAAACCCACCCAAAGAATAATATTTTTGACATTTCTACCTCTTTTTAATTGGGGTTTATTCCCTTATACTACTACATTTTAACCCCACAACCTCAATGCCTCCCATGAAGAATATTTTCTCCTATAATCTCCTCCAACTGGATTTCAAGGTGTTTTCTTGGTGATTCTTCACCACGATTAAAAGGTTAGGGCTCCCCTGTCTTTATTTTTTGGTTTTCTTACATTTTAAATTTTTTCTATAGCCATAGTGGACATGTTTGGATGATTTGGATACCTAGGGTAGTGGGAAATTGGGGTCTATTCTTTCTTAGGGATGTGAACTGTGGTAGGATTGTCTTTTTAGAGGATTTCATCAAAGATGAGATGATTATTTTACTTGAGGTTGGTGTTTCTATCAATTTTTTTATAACATTCCATTTGATGATTATGTGCTTCTAAATAATTTATAAATGTGTTTCAAATTCTTATGATGTGTTGGTTTTAATTTTAGTGGTGTATTGGTGTTGGTAACTTGGTGAAAAATGAATTTTCAAGGATTTATTAAATAAATACGATGTGTATATGTATGAAAAGTGTTTGAAAAAATGACCATTGATCATTAAAAATGAATTTGGGTATTTTGATGGTGTGCGTAGACTTGGGTATGTTTTGGAATATTGGTTTATTAGTGATCTGAACCTTGTGTGCAAGTAATTATGAATTTTGTTGGTTGGTGTTATATGTGTAATGGAAGTGGTGTTTCTTTGAACTGATTTTTATCACCCCTATGTTTTTATATGTTTGTTCCATTGGATCTGAGAATATACATGTGTTCATGGGGGTGAGCACATGGATAGGCACACAAATGATAATGGATTTATTTAAAAATGTATCTATTAAACCCTAGATTTTAAAATAACTCTTTCCTTCCCCCTCCTTCATTTTTTTATCCCTTCCCTTCCCGAATGGCTCTTCTAAAACCCCTATATGCTCTAAATGGGTTATTGTTTTCAAAATGGTATCATTATGTGGTTTTAAATTTTTTCCTTTGTTTTCAACCTGTTTTGGACTTTGGAAGGTGGTTTTGTATCTAAATGAGATAAAGGACCATTTAGAATATTTTGTGAATGTTGTATGTTTTTGAATTGTTTTTTAAAATTGTTTGAATGATTATGTGGTGTGAAGGACCGGTTGGTTTTTTATAATGTTCAGGAAAGTGGTTTTGAAACACATATGATTTGAAGACCTAGTTGGAACTTTTTACTGTCTTGTCAATAGATGGGCACCTCTATGGTAAAGCCTCTGAAGACAAGGTCATCGCATAGGTGGTTGTGGTTTTTGGGATAGGAAAGCATGTTGCCTGTGGGTTATTGGTTTGAGACACATGTGTGAGGACCTCCTCATTCACCATGTAATATTATCATGGGATTCATGAGTATCATCTAGAGGATTGAGTAATGGTTTTATATCATCATCAATTAGAAAGGTTGGTACCCCTGGGTTTTCTAAGAGGCCAGGTGGGATGTGCCACTAGATTGGCTAGTTTAGAGAAGACTATTGTTTATTGACTATGTAGCTGCGTCATACACTAATAGTTGAGTCCGAATTAATTATTTCAAGGGATTTCTTGTAAAGATGGTTATGACATGACTATAATTGTCTATCTACATGTTATTTCTTATCTCTTCTTTGCATGGTTACCTGTTTTTCTAGTATCTTATTTCTTATGTTTGTACCATTTTTCTAGTATTCCACCTACTTGTTCTGTTTCTATTCATGTTCATCATATTTATTCTTATTAGTTGGATTTGAATCTTCTTGGTATTTTGTTCTATGAAACATGTATGTTTTAAACTGGAAACATGTTTTAAAAATGGTAGTGGTGTGTACTGTGTAGAAAAGGTTTTTTTTTCTGGAAAGATAACATTGGATTTTAAAATGATAAAACTTATTTCTATATAAACATAAAACTAGTTCTTGAAGACTATTTTAGGAAAGGAAACACCAGAAATCTATGGTGCTTACCTACTAAGCTATTTATTCTCACCACCTACTTATGCCACTAAACATCGATAGAACCAATCTACTTTGTAGGTTCAGTTTCTAGTTTGGTTGTACCTTTGGATTGAGTTTATTTTTGGATGGTGGTGACCAAGTTGTCATGTAGAGATCTTGGTGGTCTAGTTGGTTGGTTTTAGTTTTCTTATAGTTTTTGTTTCATTATGCTGTGGGTTTTCCAAGATTCCATTTATATATTTATTGATTTTTAGTTATCTATTTTCTAGGTTTTCTATTCTAGTTATTTGATCCTGATATTTTATTGGGAGAAATAATTAAAATGGTGAAATCTTTGATTCTCGGTGCTAGTCCCTAGCCTGGGAGGATCAAGAACACCTCTCAAGACTTATCTTAGACTGGGTTGGGAGTCGTGTTGGATGGAATCCTGACCTGGTTCATGAAACAAAGTGTATCTTTATAGGGAATCCTAAGGAAACATAGTGATACTACCTATTCAATCCCTCAGAAAACAGTACTAAAAAAATAACCTATACCCATGGTTACAAACCATGAGTATAGCACCCAAAACCATGAGTATAGGTTATACCAATGGTTTGAGAAACCGTGGGAAACCGAGGAGTTGGAATATTTCCACAACTTATACCCATTGTTTTGCAAACCATGGGAAAAGATCTGTCCATGTGTCATTTCATTTTTTCCACCCGGTCACAGCCTTCTACCAAGGTTTTAAAACCATGGATATATTGGAAAAAATATGCGTTGGGAATTGATCCCGTGACCTGCACTTTGATCACAAAACACCTATCTATCTAACCTATCCAAATTTATTATATTTATATATATCTATTAACATAATTATATTAATACTTTCTATCGGTTTTTAAAAAAACATACAGAGAGTTTGGAACCCACGACCTCCACTTATAATACTCACTGTCTCACCACTCAGTCTAGGTAACTTACATGTATACTTATTTATATTTTGGTAAATATATTAATTGATGTCTTCATTTAAAAAAATGAAACCAGTGGGTTTTGATCCCATGCCTTTATCTTGCTTCATCCAATTTATAACCAACTGATCCAGCTCAGATTGATTTTAATATATCTTTATTTATTTGAATATATTAAAACCTCTCCATATATTAGAAAAAAAGTAGTCATCGAGTTTTGAACCTTCAATAGTAGTGAACCATTTATAGTGCCAAACCAAAAAACCTATGATGATTTTATATTTATATATCTATATTTACGTAAATATATTAACCAGAACTGCGGGTGTAGGAGAGAAAACCATGGGGATAGGTTTTCCCACAAAATATTTTTTTTTGTCCTGTAGAATTTTTTTCCCACCATAATGTGGGAAATATATACCTACAATTTTATAAAACCGTGGGTATAGTTCTTCACAAAAAATTCTATACCCATGGGTTTTACAAAATAGTGGGTATAAGTCTTGAAAAAATTCCTATACCCATGGTTTTTAACAAAACCCTGGGTACAGATTTGTTTTTCTACACGATTTTCCAACACCATGGGAATAAGTCTTAAAAAAAACTATACCCATAGTTTTTCCCAAAACCGTGGGTATAGGTTCCCATATTACCCCTATACCCACAATTTTGGGCAAAACCATGTGTATAGGGATATTTTACAGTAGTGAAAGAAAGTGACTGTAACTAGACAAACCATCTTTCTTGAGAGGGAGCGCACCCTCTAGAGGGATAATGGGTGAAATATTGAATTTGATAAAGTTGATTCTGAATATACAGAAGAGTTGGTATAAGAATATATTGCACATGTCTCCATAAAAAAAGTTATTACAAAAACAGAAGTCCATCATATGAGCACTATAGAGGTATGATAGCTAGAGAGATATGGTTTTCTAGTCACCAAATATGGTGACTCATTATTGGATGATAATAATGAACCTATCTTCTATAAATAGGTATTATAGTTCTCAAAATTAGAATGATAGAAAAAATAACTGTATTATGAAATAGATTCTATGCATTAGAACCAAGTTGGGGTTATGGTTAATCTACCAGGTTATGTAGACCATGTTAGTTAGAAATGGATATTCAAGAAAAAGTTGGATAAAGAAGGTAAAGTTCCTATAAAGAATGGTTAGTGAATAAAGGGTTTAAAATGTTTCATGATATTGAATATGAAGAAATTTTTTCTCTATTTTCCATGTTGAAATCCATCAGAATTTTACTTACTATAGAGGCTTACCATGACTATGAAATTTGGAAGATGGAATTAAAAACAACATTTCTTAATGGGAACCTTTAAGAAGATGTATACAAAAAAGGGGTTTGTAACTCCATGTGATTCCAGGAAGATATAAGAGCAACAGAAATCCATTTATGGATTGAAGCAAGCATCTGGGTCATGAAACATGCACTTTAATAAAGCTATAAAAGAAGTTGGTTTCATTAAGAATGAATTTGAGCAAAGTGTTTACAAGTGGTTCTATGGGAATGCAGTTATTATCCTAGTAGTATATGTTTATGATATATTTATTATTATAAATTATAAAACTGTCTAAAATTCTATTAAATACTAGTTTAATAAATGTGTTTTCATAAAGGGATTAGGTGAAATAGCCAACATTATAGGGATTAAGATCGTACATGATAGATTCAAGAGGCTAGTTGGACTATTTCAAGATACACATATTGATCAGATACTAAAGAGATTTACTATAGAACAATACAAGAGGGGATTGATTTCAATGTCACATGGTATACATCTTTACAAGAAAATGTGTCCTCAAATACAATACGAGAAAGAGATAATGAGTAAGATCCCATATACTTTGGTGATATGATCAATTATGTAAGACATGTTATGTACTAGACATGATTTTTCCTATTGATTAGTCATTGAAAGTGGCTAATATTAATTTTTAATATCTTTATATTCATTGTTCCAAAGTCCACAAACATTTTTTTATTGAATTACATAAATAGAACTTCATTTCTCATCTTAAATGCAATTCATGTTTAAAATGAAAATTTGGGCCCTATCATTCAATTATTTGTGGACAACATTATATTAATTTTCTGAATTTGAAATTTTTGGATATTATTGATCACTTTTTTTGGAAAATTTTATCTTTTAGGTCCGACGGATGAATCCCAAGGGAAGATGGAGAATTTTGCACCCGAATGCAGAAATTTGCTGGAGAAAGCATAATGGGCCTAAGGCCAATCAAACAAATGTGGGGCTCATAAAAAAAGCCCAATGAAGCTCAAATTTATAAAGTATAAAGATAAAAATATGAGGATCATTTTATTCAACTGTGGCTGGAGATAATTCTAAATTTTTCATGATGATAAAGGGATCTGAAGCTGAGATTTAAATAGTGGAACCGACATTAATGCACATAAAGTCGTCCCACCATTTAGACCATAAAGTCTAAAAAGCTGAGACAAATGTCCTGAAATTGTTACATAGGATATAAGACACATGGAAGAATATATTTGTCTTATACGACCCCTCAATATTCGGCCTTCATCAATTAATTATTCGAATGTCAAAATGGTGGACGAATCTGGACAGTTTTTCGGGTCAACTTCAAAACACCAATTTCCTTTTGATTATTCACCCTCGTTTTGACTCTATTAATTATTGTGGGGTAAATTAATTGTTGGTGGGGACCTAAGGCTCCTAATATTCCTATATAAGGAGATGGTTGTGAAGGGAATTATCATCTAGCATTTTTCTTTGAATCCATGTTTTTCTTTCAATTGTAATTTCCTGCTTTCATTTTGTAATGGCATCGTCAATTTCTCTAATGTAAGTTTTTTATTCACTTTTAGTATTTTAATAAAATTTCTTCTTCTTCACTTTTTATTTTCCTTTTCTTCGCACGTTGATACCGTTGAATCTAAGTTTGAATTTATTCACACCCGCACTTGTGAATTCATCACACAACGGTGGAGTGTTCATTTTGATTAATGTTTTTCTTCTTCAATCCCGCTTCTTTAAGTCAACTACCCGATTCCATTGATAGAATAACATCAATGGAGGGATAAACTTTTATTGGTTTATCCTAGGGAGTTTCATGGGTTGGATTGAATGTTATTTGATGTTCTTAAATTCTTAAATTTGTTTTTTATTTTAAGAGTTCCTTTCTTTGATTTATCTTCTTCTTTGTCTTCACCGACTTTAATGACGACACATTTTGAGTGCTAGTACGATCCAATTTCTTGGAGTGCTCATTTAATTGATCCTATAAGTGAATTAGTGATTATCCTTGAAGTTGTTTATGGATTAAATCAGAGAATGATATTAAGGAATTATTTCATTTAATGGACACCTCTTGAACTGATGAACAAAAAATCAAATGAAAAACAAATACATCCAATCAAGCCCAAGAGACAACCTAGGATCAACTAACCTTAATTAGTTGTTTTAATTCAAGTAATTTTAATGGTTTTGTTCTTTAAATTAAATAAATATTTCTTCAAATCAATCAACACCATCGTTGGCCACTTCATAGCCAATCCCGCATCTAATAAAAGTGTCTCAAGGTTTCTTTTTCGGTCCCTGTGGATTCGATCCCTACTTATACTTCAATGACCTATTTTACTAGTAGGGTAAATTTGGGTGCAACCAAATTTTGGCGCCATTGCCGGGGACCCAAGTAAGTACCTTAGACACTCATCTTCTTTTCTCACCCCAATTTCTCTATTCTCATCAATATTTCACTTCTATTTTCCCCTTTCTATTTTTTTTTGGTTTCTGAAAATCACAATTCCAAATTTCCAAATAAATACAATGGAGTATCATAAAAATTTCCTTTTATAAACTCAGGCCGGAATAAAATAGAAAATCAGCAATGGGAATCCCCTCAGATAGAATATTACTTTGATCAACACTTGAATGATTACCCCACACCCGATAACATGAACAATCAATGGGATGCTGAATGTTTAAAAGATCAATTTACATACCTATCAAGAATGATTAAAAAGATAAATAATGAGGAAGTCCATGATGTACAAACATATATCAACCCTAATCCTGAAAAAATTCTTGAACATTTGTGTGAACAAATGGATAAAATGAATTCAGAAGTTTCATCTTTCAGATTAGAATTACAAAGCTTTAAGACTTTTGAGGAACCCGTTCTCACTCAAGATGTTCTTTCCTTATCACTGATAGAAGAATATTTTATCCCAAAAACCTCTCATGAATTGAAAAAAGAAATAACCTTTAGATATGGAATAACTGAACAAGATCAATGAAATGTTAAAGGGTATTTAAATCAGGAGGAAATTAATTTTTTTGATTCACAAGGGAAAAATTTGTCTTCATGGATTGAGTGTTCAGAATATTGCTCCAATAACATTTTTTTAGAATCAACGATCATTGAACCATTGGGAGATATAACGAATAGTGATCCCATACACACTTCTGATATTCAACTGGACAATTTTCAGGATGAATCTTATTTTCAAAAGGAACAAATTCATTCAAATTTTTTTGTAGAAGAAACAAATTTGGATTCAAATTTTCATTCATCTTTGGGAAAATTCAATGAAACTGAACTCACCATTATAATCCTTCCTTCCCCACTCAATAATCCCTTTATTTATGAAAACCTAGACTATTCAATTATCATCCATTTTCATCAATAATTTCACAATGTAGGAATGAACCTTGAAATCATAGGAAATACTCCAAATGAAACTCAATCAACAATTACCGAAATTCCTTGCACTTTCACACTCATTGTTAAGCATGGGATTTCACATGAAAAAAATTCTAAAATAATACTTAATCTAAATCTTGTTGAGTTGGAAAAAAATGGGGTCCTAAAAATGTTGAAAGTTGGAATTGGATAATTTGGGGGGTACAAGTCGAGCCAACGATGTTAAACAAAAGCGCTACATGGGAGGCTACCCATGGTTTTCATGTTTCCAATAATTTTGAATCATTTTATTTTTTATATAATAAATTACCATAAGCTATTGACCTATTCTTATTTTATGAGTAAGGATGGGTATGAAAGGGGAGTTCCATATTCATCCGTGTCACGTGGTGTGATCTCTGAGTAATAACTTAACCAGAAAATATAAATAATACAATGTATCATCAGTTTATTTTGTTTTGTTTTATTTTTATCTATTTATAGGTTAAAAAAAATAAAAGGACATGTTGTAAGTCATAAGGAAAATCCATTCACCACCATCAAAGCCACTGAGACTCGAACCCATGATTGAAGGGATACATTGACATGCGATTTCTTCATCAACCACCAGGTGACTTCATTCCATGATTATCATTTTCAAATTTCCTCTTTGAACTCCTCTCCTACCCCCTTCTAACTTTTCTTTTCTTTAAACAAAGGGGACAATGTTATTGTATGTTGGGGGGAGATGAAATAAAAAATGATTTTTTTAATAAGAACATACATGGAAAGAAAAATTCCCTTAACCTTGAACATGATAACACACATTACAAACTCTGAAAATGGATATCAAATAATTTTTCATGCCTTGATTCTGATTTTAATGCAAGTTTAAGTTCATGAGCATAGTTTTTGGAAAGTGCGGTTGTCCGATGTGATTTTTCAAAGTTTACATTTTCATTCTCTTAGTAAAAATGCCACAATGCACGTCTACTGGATCGTTGGTGTAAATTTGAGTTCTTGGGTCCCTTTAATTATAACATAGGGTTCTGGGGTCACTTTTAGTTTAATTTGAGTATCAAAAAAAATTATAAAAAAAATAATGACCACATAGAGCAATGTTTTGTCCAAATGTGTGGCGTCCGGCACTTGGGGATCGTGACTCTATAGTTGTCTTTCCCATAGTTAGGCTTTATATCTCTATTTTAGAGAATGAAATTGACAATATGCGTGGCGTCCGACACTTGGAGATCACGACTCCGTAGTTGTCTTGCCCAGAGTTAGACTTTTCATATCTATTGTGTTTAAAACAAAAAAAAACAAAAAAAATCAAAAAAAGGATACTCATATTAAGGTTTAACGTGATTCCCACCTAGCGCTTCCATTTTTTCCCACTGAACAATAAAATGGGCCCCATATCTTTTATGATGCACAACACTTTATCATGATTAATTGGAATTGGATGAATTGTGGCGATGAATTTGAACAAAGGAATGGGCTTGGGCTTTGGATATGCTTATGGACCTAGCTTGTTTTAAATGATTTGATGGGTTTTATAATTTTTTTTGGTATGAGGTCTTTGGGTGAGCAATGTGTATTAAATTGTTTTTAGAAAAGGGGATTTGAATTTCATATTTGTAATTTATTTTGCTCGGGACTAGCAAAACTCAAGTTGGGGGGTGTGATTAGTCCCTGAAAGTGGCTAATATTCATTTTTAATATCTTTATATTTATTGTTCCAAAGTCCATAAACATTGTTTTTAGTGCATTACATAAATAGAACTTCATTTCTCATCTTAAATGCAATTCATGTTTAAAATGCAAATTTGGGCCCAATCATTCAATTCTTTGTGGACAACATTATATTAATTTTATGAATTTGAAATTTTGGGATATTATTGATCAATTTGTTTGGAACATTTTATCTTTTAGGTCTGATGGATGAATTTTAATGGAAGATGGAGATATTTTCACCCAAATGCAGAAATTTGCTGGAGAAAGCATAATGGGCCTAAGGCCCATCAAAAAAATGTGGGGCTCACAAAAAAAATCCCAATGAAGCTCAAATTTATACAGTATAAAGATAAAAATATTAGGATCATTTTATTCAACTATGTCCGGAGCTAATTCTGATGTTTCCATGATGATAAAGGGACCTGAAGCTGAGATTTAAATGGTGGACCCGACATTAATGCACATAAAGTCATCCCTCCATTTCGACCATAACTTCTAAACGGCTAATCCAAATGCCCTTAAAGTTTTACATAGGATATAGGACACATGTACGAATATATTTGTCTTCTACAACCCCTCACGATTCGGCTTTCATCAATTAAATAATCGAACATCAAAATGGTGGACAAATCTGGACAGTTTTCTGGGTCAACTTTGAAACGTCAATTTCCTTTTGATTATTCACCCTCATTTTGATTCTATTAATTGTTCTGGGGTGAATTAATTGTTGGGGTGGACCTAAGGCTCCTAATATTCCTATATAAGTATATTTTGGTGAAGATAATTATCATCTAACATTTTTCTTTGAATCCAAATTTTTCGTTGAATTGTAATTTCTGGCTTTCGTTTTGTAATGGCATCGTCAATTTCTCTAATGTAAGTTTTTTATTCACGTTTAGTATTTTAATAAAATTTCTTCTTATTCAATTTTTATTTTCCTTTTCTTCACACGTTGATACCATTGAATCGAAGTGTGAATTTATTCACACCCGGACTTGTGAATTCATCACACAACGGTGGAGTGTTCATTTTGATTAATGTTTTTCTTCTTCAATCCCGCTTCTTTAAGTCAACTACCCACTTCCATTGATAGAATAGCATCAATGGAGGGCTAAAATTTTATGTGTTGATCCTAGGGAGTTGCATGAGTTGGATTGAATGTTATTTGATGTTCTAAAATTCTAAAATTTGTTTTTTATTTTAAGAGTTCCTTTCTTTGATTTATCTTCTTCTTTGTCTTCACCAACTTTAATGACGACACATTTTGAGTGCTAGTACGATCCAATTCCTTGGTGTGCTCATTTAATTTATCCTATAAGTGAATTGGTGATTAGCCTTGAAATTGTGTATGGATTAAATTGGAGAATGATATTGAGGAATTATTTCATTTAATGGACACCTCTTGAACCGATGAACAGAAAATCAAATTAAAAACAAATACATCCAATCAAGCACAAGAGACAACCTAGGATCAACTCACCTTAATTAGTTGTTTTAATTAAAGTAATTTTATTGGTTTTGTTCTTTAAATTAAATAAATATTTCGTCAAATCAATCAACACCATAGTTGGCCACTTCATAGCCAATCTCGCATCTAATCAAAGTGTCTCAAGGTTTCTTTTTCTGTCCCTGTGGATTCGATCCCTACTTATAATTCAATGACCGCTTTTACCAGTAGGGTAAATTTTGGTGCAACCACCTATGTATTGAGAATGTTAGAAAGATATCAAGATGATGCAGGTGAAAAACATTGGTATGAAGTTGAGGCTATCCTTAATAATCTAAGAAAAACATAGGATTTGTTCCTAATGTATATAAGAGATGAAGATCTAGTCATCATGGATAATACTGATGCTAGTTTCCTAATATATTATAATGATATGAATTTTCAGTCAAGATATCTTTTCAATCTCAATAGAGGAGCTGTGAGATGGAAGAGTTCAATGTATATTGTTTTCACAGATTCTACAATGAAGTATGAGTACATAGTGGATTCTGATGTACCCAAATAATTATTTTGGATATGAAACATTATATAGGAGTTTGATATTGTACCTATCAGTAAATACCCTATCATATTATATGTTGATAATAAAATAGTGGTGGATCTTAGAAAAAATCCAAGATCACACTAACAGACCAAGTAAATTCTACTGAAGTATCCCCTCTTAATGGATATTTATAATAGAGGTTATGTTTCATTAAGAAAATTTTAAATGGAATAAAATGTAGTGGACCCCTTGAATAAATCATTATCTCAGTAGAAGCATGATTATTATGTGAGAGCTAACAGACTAAAGGTTTTTAGCTGTTGGCTCAAGTGGAAGTGGGTTATGCTAGAGTTGGTTCCCTTGAACCAAATTTTGAGTAATTTATGATTACAATTGTTAATAGTTTTTAAGGTTAATAATCAAATTGTCACATCATTATTGTTCTTATGCGTAACATAATATGTGATAATATGTGATAACTTCCTAAGAGTAGCCGTCACACTGAAAGGTCATAATAGTTCCCCACTACGATGAGAACCCAGAACTGGCATGGAAATATTTTTAAATATATGTTCTATAGATGGATGAAATATTTTGAGGGGAAAAACTATACAATATAATAGAGGTGGAGACTCATATCAATTTGTCAAACCTTCTAATGGTTTTCACCCATTGTAATTTGCAGTGTATAATATTATAAGAACGAGTCCCACCAATAGAAAATCCACATTTATATGTGTTATTTGATGTTTATATTTTTGGATGTATGTATTCATTATTAAAATTTAATATTTTTACTAATGGATACTCTGATTCAAGTAATTTTATGTATAGATGAAAAATATGATGATATATGATCATAGTGATGTAGGATATGTTGGGTGAGTCTTGGGAAATATTACATTAATGAATAATGGAAGATATGATTTTTAACTTATTTTATTTAATAGAAGTTTATATCTTTGGACCTTTGATTGAAATGATACAACCATAATAAATCCAAGTATATAGTGTTCTGTGGAAAAGTTTATTTCCAAAAAGTCAAATAAGGAGACATAGATGACAGAGGTTGATGGTACCAGCATGGATCCTTCTTGATTAAAGACATTTTGATAAAGAGATTATATTACAAAATAAATATCCATATCAGGTTTTATGTTGTTGTGACATTAAATTCTTTCTCCATGGGAGCCTTGACATGTTTCTAGATTCTAACCTTATACTTGTGGCTAGTTTTCTTAATGCCTCTAAGAAAGAGGCCTAGAGGGTGACACACTAAGTGTATCAAGAACCTTAATTAAATAATATTATTATTTAATATTTAACAGGTTGAATAAATAATATTCCCACATGTGATTTAATAATTATTCATGTTTTCTTGATTTCATATATTCCATCACTAGTTATTCAAGAGAATATTTTGTGAGAAGAATATTTAATAAATATTTATTTTCTATTTAGTGAATATAATATTTATTAATTTATTAGAAAATAATGGAGTGAAATTTATCTATTAAATAAATAATCATTATCCAAGGCTTGATAAATATTGTGCATGGATGGAGGGCTGAGTTTAATTTTTTAAAGAAAAATAACATAAATTAAATATTATTTGAATATATAATATTTATTTAATTAAAGTGTTTTTTTATACAAGGAAATAATAATAATATTACCTGGTGTTTGGCATGGATTAAGGAAATAATAATGATGCAATTAAAATTATTACTTTCAAACCCTAAAACTATTTAAACACAATTATATAATATCTAATAGATTTCTACTTTGTTTGTTTGTGCACAAAAAAATTCGTAGAATTCTCTCATAAACCTAGAGATCTCCATCTCCCAGAATGTTCTCAATAATAGAGAGTGATCCTCCTCCAAAAACTCTCTTAATTCTATAGAGTTCAAGTATAATCCTTCATCATGTGATTCTAAAGGTGATAAAATAAGAATTATTCAAGTGTTAAGATCCACTATGATATCACCCATAAATTCCTAGAGTTACGTTAATAGGAATGTAGAGCATGTGTGGATCACCAATGTAAGGAATATACACTTTATTACTACAAATAAATGATAATATGATGAAGATATGTGGTCATATTCGTCAATTAATAATGAATTATCACATAATAATTTTTTAATTACATAAATTAATTAGAAATAATTATATAATGACTTGTTTTTAGTTTTGGAATTATCTCATTAATTAATATTTGACTAAATTATGTTTTGCATGAAATTTATCATTGATATATATTTCAGATTAATAGTTTATTATAAAAAATATAAGTTGGTTATACCCCATCAATCACTTCTGCTGCACCTGAAACATTCAATATTCACACATACACTCTTTTTATATGAAATCATGGCTATTTTTTTGGATTTATCAGGGGATAAATTCTTTATAACTTCATATTTTTCATGGAGGTTTCAAAATTTTCAAATACTATTATTCATGAAAGAAATCAATTTTACGCATGGAATTAGACTGATTGAAAACATCTCACATGGTGTTTCTATCATCTTGGTCAATAGAGATGGATGAAATGAGAATTCTACTAGCTCGACAACATAATCTAGTGTAATCATTAGGAGTAGGATGAAGGTAAAATATGATCATAGTATTGATTGAATGACTCTATGGTATCATATTAGATGAACCTCCTTTTATGTGTAACATTTTTAATAGATCTATAGTGATTTGCAAAGCTATCATCCTAGATCAGTATTTCATACAGAAGCTCCCCGCTTAATAATACAAAGTTGTGTCATAGACCTCTTGAGATTTCATCAGGATCAGCACCCAGATACACTATCATAGTCCTAGGATTCATAGTTCACACCTCCCTTCATATGTCCACTTTCCCACCTGCATGTGTGATCACCCATGCGCATCCTGCGAGCACTATGTGTCCACTTGATTGCCTACTGGAATCCTTACACCATGCAGTTGATTTGGTTGGCCCTCCCTCATGGTAGAGATAAAATCCCATAATGATGTTGATTGAGTTTTCACTTGTGGCTTGTTTGGTTGTACCATTTTTTTAATCTCCAATAAAAAGTGTTAGTTAAATATTAAACACTACATAGTTGTCAAATCAAATGTTAACCAACAAATATTTCTTAAAATAAATATTCTCAAAAAAGAATCATGAAAAATATTATTTTTACATGGTCTTTATATTTATATTCTTTTCATTTTATTAACCAATTATAAATTCAAAAATTCTTCAATATATAATAATATTAATTTTTTTTTGATTTTTATAAACAATGTTTCAATTCAAATCACCAATTACACATATTCTAGATATTAAGAATAATGAAACAATTATAACCCTTTTTATCACATTATTTAATATAAAACCTATTTAATTCACAAAATCCTTTCCAATATATGAATAATTATCCACAATAATTAAATGAAAGAATCTATAATCTTTAATCACTATCTCATTGAATTTCTAGTATTTAATCATATTGGAAAAAAATACAAAAATTTACTTCAATCAATTTTAGTTCTTAAATCTCCCTCTATGGATTTATTTTCAATACCCAATTCAATAATAAGGCCAATTATTCTCTCCCTTATTGATAATAAATATGATGGTATAAGAATAAGATAATTAGACTCATCTAATTCTGCAACTACTAAACTTTTCATCTTCTCTCCTTTAATCTCCTCATTTCATAAGAGATTATACTTAATGATAAATCCAAATTGATCTTCTTAAGAGTAGGATGACATTAGTTTTTTTTAAATTAAGAAGTCGCAAATTAATCATCTCTCAGTATATATCGGAACACCTAGTATAGAAAACAAGAGGGATCAATCTAGACCCCAAATCTGTTAACAAATTTTCAGAATGTGATAGCGACACTAAAACCCTATTTTTTGGGTTAATTTAATTTTTTTCTAAAATCCTACAATCATATCAATAAATAGATTCCAATAATTCAAGTATAAGAATGTATCACCCCTTTTTAATACAATTTTTATTTTTTATTAGATTATTTGTTTCTCCTTAACAATTTTAGAATTAATGTTCAGCACAAAAGAACACACCACTTCAATGGAAAGTTCCAATTTACATAATTTAACAACTTTAAAGAACCAAATATAGTATTTACTAGAAATTTAGTTTTTATAATAATTGACATATTAAAACAAGGTGGTTATTCAGATTCAACCCCATAGAAGGATGAACCTCATCCAAATTTTTTATCATGGTTGGATTTATTCAAGAATTAATTCCATTAATATTTTCTATATAAATGAAATTGTTATTATGAGACAACATGTCACAAATTAGAATAAATTTCTCCCTGATAGATATCTTTCTGGATGCTATATGATTTTCTATAACATTAATCTTTTCATCACCTTACATATAATAATCATCATCAATGAATATAAAAATAAAACACAAAATATAATGGCAAATAAGGTGTTTCTTAAATTCTTTTTAATTAGAGAAGTTGTAACCCCCTGAAAATCTAAAGTAGGAACATTGTATTTGATAGCGTATATGACATGCAACACCAATCACATAAAGAAATATAATATCCCAAAAAATTTATAATATATTTACTATTTTAAATAAGTTAAATATATTTACATCTTTCAATGAACACAAAAATCAGTTAGCATATTTCACACGAAACAATGAGTTTCTTTTATGTCTTGCGTTATACGCAAGATCGAGTTTTATCGAACAATAATATATATTATAAAAATATGATTTTTTAATATAATAAGACATAAAATAGAAATTAAATTAGTAGTTATAAAAATGGTGGACTAGAATTTTAAAATATAGGGTTTACAAAAATATAAAATGAATTCCCAGGTTATACAATAATTAGAAATGAATATATAAACCAATTGAACCTAAAAGGAATATATTTATAGCCATAAAGATATTTTAAATTGATAAATTAAATTAATTAAAATTATAAAGTGATAATAATATAATATATACACAATATATTCAATAATATTTTTTGATATTCATCCATTATATTTTATAGTCATAAGATAAGAACAAACCTAAATTTAAGCATTAAATACTATATTTTTATAATAGCAATTTTACCATCTTTTAATGCAAACCTATTTTAAATAATTTTTTTGGAAAATTTATAAACCTTATATGTAAAAATAAACTCAATTTTTGGATGCTAAATATAAAAATTATGTGATGGTTAATTCTGGGAATTTTTACGTGAAGTATCATTTTTAACGAATAATGAAAAAAACTAAATTTTAATTCAAACCTAATTTTTAATATAATTTATTTATAAGGATTAGTTTTATTTTAAATTATTTTTAAATTTTAGTTAGATAATTTTTTATAAATTAATAAAATTTTGGTAATTATAATAAATTTCACATTGAAATTGGATATGAAAACCTATAAATCTTTTGAATGTTTTTTCTTTTTAAACCCATATTTTCGTCCCATATGTGAGATTAAATTTAAATTTATTTCTTCCATTTTTGTGATTAAAATTTTAAAAAATGGATTTAATATTTATAATAAAAATAATATATAATATATAATAATGCTAAATTAGTATTTCAACAGAAATATTAGTGGCCATAATTAAAATTAATTACATCAATTGATGAAAAATTAAGTTTGATGAGGGAAATATCCTTAATAATAAGGGACCAAATAGGAAATAAAATATTATATAATCCATTTAATGGAAATATTTATACCCTATAATCCTTTTTATTGAATTCATACCATCATTGGATTGACTTTCGATGGAAAAAACAAGGGTGGAATTCCTTTTTCCAAAATTAACAAGAGCACCGCTCCTCCTCCACTATAAAAAGGCCTCCTCTCCTCCCACCTCCTCACACATCTGAAACCACTTTGGATCAACCAATATATTACCAAATATATATTAAAAATATCCCCCTCATCCTATAAGCCTACCCTTGGGCATAAATCCATACAAGAAATCCCTCTGGTGAAAACCAAAACGATTTACCCAAAGAAGATGTAACATCTTTCCTCAAGATCTTTAGTTTTATTCCCTTTCTTTACCCACAAAAATATTATTATTTCATGAAAATATAACATAACATGTATCCTAAATATACTATTATGTTTTTATGTTAAGGTTTCTACCAACACTTAAACACACTTCCATATAACTTGTAACAAACTTTCTGTTTATGTGTACAGTGAACTACTTCCTCCAGAAACGAAGTTGTTCATTTTTTATTTACCACTTTTCATGGTTGGGAATAATTATGGAAACAATACTTATATATTATATATATGATAATTATTATTTCATTATTATTTTTAATTATTCTATAACACATACCTTTATACTTACTATTTTGTGTAAATACGATAACGTCGTTTGTGGAAGTGTGGACTACCGCCTCCTAAAAGCGATGTGATCACATGATAGATAGAATGCATAAATTATGGTTTTAATTAAATATATGTGACCTAAAAAACATAAATATGATATTCATGGCATAATTACCTTTCTATAAATATAATATATATCATTTTCTTTATTATTCTTTCACACACTAAGAAGTGATAACGTCTGTCGTAGACGTGTGGACTACCACCTCTTCGACATTATGTGATTCATTTTACATAAAAAAATTATATATAAAATTATATATGATTAAATAAAATTTTATTTATGATATAATTATAATAATTTAAATATATAGTTTTCCTTTCCAACTTTCCATAAAAATCATTGAAAAATCAGAACGTTACTCATGCGTACATACGACCTATCATCTCTATGATTGTAACATTGGATCATTTTTCATAAAAATATTTAATTATTGGTTTTAAATGTACAATTTATGTACAAATATAATAATTATGTCATTATTATTATTTTGGAGATGTTATATAATGTCCACTTTGACCATAATCGACTTACAAAAGTTCTTTTTGACTCATAAACCAAATTTGGTCAAAACACCCAACATAAACTTAATTGATTTAGTAGTTGTATAAAATATGGTATTAAGTGAAATAAAATTTAATATAAAAATGAAATAGGTTATATATCAATTAAATAATTAACATAAATTTGTTATTCATGAATATAAACACACTTGAGAAAAATTAGATACAAGGTAAGAGATTTCTTCTCAATTTACATTCCATTGAGACTTATTTGTTGTTAAACACCTAGTTTAATTTATATAGTGTATATACTGACCATTAACAAGTTATATCATGTATATATTTATTATCATTGTATTTTAAGTATAATTTAATGTTATTCCTTCATTGATATTGTGATTCAAATGTTTTAAAGTGGTATGGGATACTTTTGAATGTTTGAAGATTATTTTCCTCAAGAATAATCTTATTGATATTTCATTTCCATTCAAAGAAAATTATATGACCATTATTCCATAATGTAATATCTCTAACATAGAATCCACTAAACATGTTCTCTAAGATGCATCACCACATGGCTTCAAACATGCCTCCCCGTATACTAGAGCTTTTCGACTAGCAGTGAGGGTCTGATAAGTCACATAGGGAGAATATATACTCTTTAATAGAGTATGTAATAGCTGGTAAAATATGAAATAAGGAAATAATAATACAAAAACCCAAAACATGAATTTCAACTAGTTTCCAAATAGGGTAAAAATCACCACAAAATGTTAAATATTCCATTCCATGCTATCAGTACTGAAAGAGAAGGAAAATCCAAAATAAAGAACAATAATAGAATTCATAAAATGGGTCTATAATCCAAGTCTATATCGTCATCCATGAAATAACGAAGTCCATCTGAACTCCATATCATAGGGCCTTTCCCCTTGTCCTAACTTGCATCCATGAAATCTGTTCGAGTACCCAATGATGGCCTGAATAGGGTGTGAGTACTAATCATTATGCCACCACCAATGGTGTTTAAAAAATATATAGTCTAAATAGATATTTAATGAAGGAACTATAAAAATAACAATTTAAACAAGAAAACTTGGGTTCCATTAGCTAACAATGTTTATTTTACTCAATTACCACATTAGTCCCATGTTTCTCATTTAGTTCATCTTCATTACTTAAATCATTTACATTACATGCTCCATGGGTTAAGAATTTAAATTATTTACACAATTGCATAATCCAATAAATTAATAATTATAATGGTGTAAATATAATTCCCTATCTCTCTTGGGATACACATTTCATAACATTCAAATCACACTTACCTTGGAGCCTCAGTTCAAGTAGATTCATCAAGTGCATCCGTTAGAGGAATAGAGCCTCAATACCCTTCTATAACCCATCCATTATGGGGAGGGGTTTAGAGCCTTAGTATAACCCAACATGTAGGCATAGATCCAAAAGTACAATATCCCACAAGAACAAAGCCATGTTCACATTTTTATTTATACATTTACAACATATACTATATCACAAACCTTACACAATCAATAAACATATCATCAACATTTCTCATTCCATTTAACACATAAATAATCATTATGATTTAACCCATTAAGACATTTAACACTTACTTATAATAACTCATTTAACCCATTTACCTTATCATGCCTTATCCAATTTATCTTATTCAACACTTTTCATATGTAAACTCATTTCACATATATTACAATTTCCATACATTAACCCATTTGGCATGTTTAAAAATATCTATACATTATCCCATTAACATATTCATCAATTGTATTATGTTATACCATTCAACACATTTATCAACTCAATTTTTTTACCCATTTAACATATTCACAATTTCTTATTCATTAACCCATATATGCATTTCATGTAAATTTGATAAATCAATTTGCATAATTTATTATGTCTTACTTAATTAATGTTAAGACAAAATATATTTTATGCTAATATAAACCACTTGAAACAACCACTTATGGTGAGAATAATAATTAAAAATAACATTTCAAAACTTCTATCATGGGATATAATTCAATATAATTTAATTTAATTCTTAACAATACAATTCTCTATGTTTAGGAATGTTGGCGCACCCCATGGGTGGCCCTAAACTAGTCAAATAATCCCCAAATGCATCCCATAAGGATCATGAGGGTTCCATTTATTCATTTATACTTCCATTTTACCAAATCCTATTAGGGGAACCAAAAACATTTAAAGAGGAAAACCAAGAACACAACCATACATGCACAAATCTATAACAAAACCATGAGATATAACTTGTAGACCACCTACCTCAAATCCAACGATGAACACACCCTTAAAATTTCCCTTAGATATGGATATAAGACCCCTTGAATCCCCAATCTAAAATCCACTAGAAAAAGGGTTTTTGGGATTGAGAAGAAGATTAGAAAATCTAGAAGGCCTAATATGGAAAAGAGAAGTAATAGGGGGATTAGACTTAAACATAGCTATGATCCACAACCAACAGATCTCCAAATGGACTAGAAATGAGATAGATCAATCCTTGGGAGATCTTGTGGGTTTAGGTTTCTCACAAGGGATGGAGTTAGGACATAGGGGAGGAAAATATGGTGAGCTCTTAAAAATCCCGATGGGGAAGTTTTATAATTTTTAACTTTTTAATAGGGAACATAGTTTGGTCGCACAGTTTTCCAAACCCTTCAAAAAATATGTGCTAGCCACTATCCAAGAGGGTTTTAGGTCACAAAATTACATGGGGATCTCTAAAAAGTTTGGAAACTATTCTCTAACTGTGTGAAATGCCTCTGTCCAAGCCCGCATGGTTTGGATATCCCCTTTGTATGGTTTTCTTAATATTGTACCCTCCTCTTGGATAGCATGGTTTGTGCACACATTTATCCCTAACTATGTGCCAACCATGCGACATGAAATGGATGATAAAAAAACCAATATTTCATGTGTTTAACCCTATAAATATCCCAAAAACTCTTCATACATATGGTAAACAATTTATTAACCAATAATTAAGAGATTCAAACCGAAATTTACAGTAGGTTATACCATCAAGAATTTAGGGATCTTATAACCTCCCCACCTTATAATGGCTCATACTTGAGCTACTGTTACCAATCATCACAGATATTACTAATCAAAGAGATTAGGCCACTAAGTTCGCATATCCAAATCCCTTTCCCAAGATTCTTCCTGAGCATTTCCATGCTTCCTCAAAAATCAATCCAAAGGTACAGACTTTCCCCATAAGACATTCTCACTATGATCTACAATTTGAACTGGATACTACTCAAAGGATACATCGATATCAAGATCAACATCATTAAAATCAATCACATGATATGGAACAGGGTGATACCATCGAAGTTAATACACATGAAAAACATTATGCATACCACTATACCATTGTGGAAGAGAAAATCGATACGCCATCGATCTGATCCTCTCCATGATTTCAAATGCCCCCAGTACTTGGGTACCAACTAACCATATTTTTGAATTCAATGCTAACCCAATCTTGGTGGGACCATAAGAAACACACAGTCACCCACCACAAAATCAAAAGATTGAAAAAGCCTATCTTCGTAGGACTTCTTCCTGATCTGGGACGTTTCCATACCTTTACGTATCAATTGAACTCATTTTGATGTCTCATATATGAGACCTGAACCCAATAGTTCTAATTCTCCAGCTTCCATCCAACACAAGAGATATCTAAATGTCCTACTATAGATCACCTCAAATGGTTCCATCAGAATCATAACCCAATAACTATTTTTTTAGGAAAAATCAACTAGAATGAGATGCTTTTCCCAAGATCCAATAAAATATGCGACACAGGCTCTCAATACTTCCTCTAATACCTAAATGGTATGTTATGACTATCTATTCCTCTTCTTGTGAAAATATTTACTCATTACAAATGATTAAAAATTGATCTATATAATACCTGATAGAAGCGCGATGTTAAACATAGATATTGATATGAAACTATCATCCATGATACCCCATGAAACCATACTATTTGATAAACATAAAAATCAAACAACTAGTCCATGGTGAAATTCTCTTGACTGTGAAAGAAACTAACCACATTAGATAGATAATCAACAACTACCCAGATCACATCAGGCTTATGTGCTGTCCCAAAAGACCCACCACAAAATTAATCATCATGTCATACCATCTCCATTCTGGAATACGAAATGGATTCAATAAACCACTCAATCATTGATGTTCAAATTTCACTTGCTAACAGGTAAGGTATCACACCATGAAACCTGCAACCACTTTCTTCATCCTTGGCCACCAATACTATTTATGAAGATCGTGATACATTTAGGTTAAACCAGGAGGCATGTCCCAATTTGATGCATGGAACTTGCACCTCAACTCTTCTCATATATATGATAGAACAACCACAAGACAAAAAACCTAGAAAATACAATCATCTAACATGATCCAACCAAAAGGTGGATCCCCAACATTAATATTTTCTTCCAAACCCAAGTATTCTGGATCTTCACACTACCTCTCCTTGAATAGGATCATAAGCATGGAATTGATTACCCATGATTAAAGGGTAATATTCACATGCACATCAAGTACCTCGAGATGCATATTAGAAAGCAACACCATCAAATTCCAATTCAAACTTGATTCTTGAACCACCTGGTTCCAAGTATTCTGACTCGAGGAATTTGCAACAATATTTACTTTTCCTATTGTGTAAAATAACTCGAAGTAAAATGATTTCATATATTAAACCCATATTCATTGATTAAGATTCAAATAATCCTGAGAGAATATTTACATCATAATTTTACGATCGGTATACACTGTAAACTGTTCTCCTAGTAACAAATTTATCAAATGTTTGACGGAATAATCCACCATAACCAACTCAAGATCACGAGTAGGGTAACTTCTTTTGTTAGGCCTCAATTTCCGTGACACATACACCACAACGTGATTATCCTACATCAACACTGCTCCAAGACCAACACCAGATGCATCAACGAATAAGGTATACTTCTTACCTAGATCGAGTAAGATTAGAATCAGTTCAGTTGTTAACTACATCTTTAGTTCTTGAAATGCATTCTTATAATCCCCAGACCACTCAAACTTGATACCATTCTCGGTCAAACTCAAAAGTGGTGCTACCAAATGATAAAAGTATTTATTGAACCTTCAGTAATAACTGGCCAAACCCAAAAAATTTCAGACATCTGAAACATTCTTAGGCTACTACCAAGACACAATTGCTTGTACCATCTATGGATCCACATAGATACCTTCCTATGAGATAATCCACCCTAAAAAACAATACTTGTTAATATAGAAATGAAATTTGGATATATTTGAGTTTATCCAATGCTCTCATAGCGCACTTAAAATGATGTTAAGATGTTTGGCGTGATATTTATGAGTTTTAGAGTACACTGAGATTTCATCAACAAAGAAAACCAAAAAATGGTCTTGTTATGGATGTAATATTTGGTTCATTAGATCCATGAACATTGTCGACACATTGGTCGACCCAAATGAAAACACCAAAAAATCCTAAAACTCATACATGATTTTGAAGGAAGTACACAATATACCATAAGGTCTCACCCTTATTTGATGATACCCTAATCAGAGATCAATGTTCTAGAACATTGAATCACCTCTTATATAGTCAAATAGATACTCGATTCAAAGAAGATAGTATTATTTCTTAACCATTATCTGATTCATCTTCCTGTATTCGAAAAAACCCCAAATAACCCTTATGTTTTTTTGGAAAACATCACTAAAGATCCCCAAGGTAACATGCTAGGGAAAATAAACCCCTTATTTTCCAGTTCCTCCAATTGATTATTTTTCTCCTTGAGTTCCGTCTATTCCATTATGAATAAAATAATGTAAACTGGTTCTACTCCAGACGTCAAGTCTATCGTTAAATCAACACCACTCTTGTGTGGAATCCCTAATAAATAATTAGGAAATATGTCCAGGCATTGATCCACCATAGGAAGAAATACAAGCTACTCTTCTCCCCCATCATCAATCATAATACAACTCACTTCAGCTATGAGTTCACCCAACATCTAAGAAACTGTCCCTACATGGCTTGCCTGAACATAACATTAACCATGATGGATATACATGTCTCCCTAAAAAGATGTGAACATTACCCCATGGTGGTAAAAGTAAATATTCGCTTGGTATATCACTTGACAGTCCAAACCCAAAATAAGATAAAAAACCCAACATCTCAAGCATGAAAAATTTCCCCAAGAAATGGTATCCACAATCCTCAAGCACAAACCCCTTATACTACCTGTTATTTTCTACTCACACCCCTAACAGTGTAATAATCAATATAATACCACACATTAATTCTATGACTAGACTTAAGACAATCAAAAAATTATAATAAATATGATAATGTGAGGCACCTATGTCAAATAAATCACTAACAAGCATAGAAGTTACAAGGATCGTACGTCAAGATGTTGATGGACTAGCCTCAACAACTCTAAGAGTACAATAAACTATGGGAGGATGACCTACCCCTCTACCATGGAACTAATTCTGAGTTTCTATCACTATAATTCCCTACTATAATGGATGCTCTCTCCCTAGGGTACCACATCCACAAGCTCTACTAATATGACCTATCAAAATACATCTACCAGCCTAATAATAGGTAACTGATCCCATACCTATACTTAGAACCAGCCTTGACCCTCCACTTATGATCGACTATCTAGGGTTCCTACTGAAGGTTAGACACTCAACTAGTGGCTGGGGACAGTAACAACACATTTTCCCTGGCCCACCAATCTAAAATCAGAACACATGATCACCACTCTGAGAGGCTAGTTTTCTCATCAGACTACTCTGCACGCTTACACCCTGATGAGGATTTCAAAAATGATGATTCCTTTACTCGGAATTCATACCATTGGTCTTTTACATTAGATCCATAAACCCTCAGCATGAATCCTTATTTATGTTCCCTTTATAAATATGGGTCTGATCCACCACCTATGAAAACCTATTTTAACAAAAGATTTTTACCTAAGACTTAATATCATGCCTAAGACCATCCTGGAGACGTCATTCTGTTACAACCTCTTCTCTTGACAATACAACAATGAATTGTTGTAAATCTATGAAACAACCTGCATAATACATCACTAACATCGTTCCCTAGCTCAACCTCATGAACTCTACAACTCACTCCTGTCTCAATGTCTATAGATTGATGTTTTCTAGAATATTCACTAGGAATTCCTTCTATATAATATTATCTATATAATGGGTTTAAAATAAGATAACCCACCAGAACTTCACCAGTCCCTAAAACATATATTTTACCATCTTAACCCTCTTCTCATATGGAGTCTCCATATGATCCAAAATTTTCTTGATGGACTCTATCTAGAACTTCACAACCTCAGGTCCAACCTCTCTGGAAAACATTGAGGGGTGTTGCATCTAAAAATATATTTTCTGATCAAACATTCATTCCATGACCCAACCTGTGTCCTGGACCATCATCTTCATATAATGAGAAAAGGTCTACTAGTACTGCTCCTCTCCCTGATTACCCGGAACTACAAGAACTTCCTTCCCCACTTCCGGATGTGCATGCTCATCGATGTCCTCTTGTTTCCAAACTAATACACACAAACATGGTTGAATCTTCCTACAATTCCCTACAAATTCTTTGCAAATGTAACATAATTATCCCACAATTTACATAAAATAAGGCTCTCCACTAGCGAAAACAACTCATCCCAAATGTTATATTAGAACAAAAATCATCACACCTAAAACTCTACCCTCTATCATCTCTACTGTGGTTCATGGTTAACATGGGTAAAACGACCTAATTAGACACAAATCCTTTATTTAAAACCTTTTTAAAACCATTACGTCACTTAAAATGGAAACCATTCTCTTTTAGGCACCTTTCTATCCTTATAGTTCATTATAACTAACATTTTTAACTTATTCACAACTCATTATAACCAACATTTTAATTCATTTATACCCCTTCATTAAACATAATCCTCCAACCGTTCATTAACATTATTCTGTTTTACTCATTTTAATTATCTTTATTAGACACCATTTTCTTCAAAATTTTAATATAGTAAAATTTATCATACACTTCATGTCCCATATACCCATCCCATGTGTTCGAATCATGATGTATTCCACCTATATCCCTTGGTGGATATGATGATGCATGAATATAAAACATCAAGCCATTCCCATCATGATAAAAATATTATAAAAAAGTCACATAACATTATATGTGCATCACCTAATGGTGAAATATCATTCAATCAATTAAAAACACACCAAGAACAACAATACCACGATCGGTAACTTTGGTTTTCCCTTATACATGGGTTAGATACTCCCAATAATGATCTCATTTCCAAGGTTTGACACTTCACAACCTCCTTCCTACCATCCCAAATAATAATACCATATAATTGAACCACTATGTTACCACTTTGTAATGTCCCCGACCCAAAAACAACTAAACTAGTGTTCCGAGCTGAGTCACCACATGACCTCAAGCATTCCTCCCCATATGCTATATATTTATGACTAGTATAGAGGGTATAATAAGTCATGTGGGGATAAAATACCCTCTTTAACATAGTAAGGAACAATAGATAACATATAAAATAAGAAAATAAAAAGATGTAACCCAAAACATGAATCCCAACTAGTTTCCAAAAAGGGTACAAATCACCACCAAATAGTCAATATGTCATGTTGTGCTATTAATACTGAAAGTAGAGGAAAATCCAAAATTAAAACCAACATATGAATCCCCAAAATGGGTCTTGACTCAATTTCCATATCCTAATCAGTGTACTCCCTAATACCAACTAAATTCCCTAGCATAGGGCCTTTCCCCATGTCCTAACTTTCAACCAAGAACGTTTCTCAGGTACCCAATGATAGCCTGAGCAGGTTGTGAGTAAAAATTAGTAGGCCACCACCAATGTTGTCTACACAAATAACCACTCTAAAATGATATTTCATGAAATAAATAGATAAATTAAAAAGTAAATAATATTACTTGGGTTCTATTAGGTAACAATGTTTAATTTACTCATTTACCATTTATTTACATGTTTCTCATTTATTTTATCTTCACCACAGAACTCATTTACATTACATGTTCCATGGGTTTAGAATTTACATCATTTATACAATAGTATAATAAAACCAATTACAACGTATAAGGGTATAAATCAGGTTCCTTATCTCTTTATGGATACACATTTCATAACATTCACATTAAACATACCTCAAAGCCTTAGTCCATGTAGTTTCATCAAATAAAAATGTTAGAGGTATAGAGCCTCAGTCCCCTTATCTGACCCATGAATTATGGGGTGGGGTTTAGAGCCTCAATCTAACCCAACCCATGAGTGTAGATCCTTAAGAATAATTCCCCACAATAACCAAGCCATGTGCACAGTCTTATTTATACATTCACCATATATACCATATCAAAAACCTTATAGAATCAATACACAATACATAAACATTTAGCATGTCATTTAACAAATAAAACATCCTTATGATTTAACACATTATCACATTAGCCACATACTTAGAATAACTCATTTAACCCATTTACCTTGTCATTCCTTAACCATTTAGCATATTCAACACTTTTCATATGTTAACTCACATCACATATTCAACAATATCCATACATTAACCATTTAGAATGTTCAAAAATCCCTATACATTATCCCCTTAATATATTCATCAATTATCTTATGTTATACCATTAAACACATTTATTAACTCATAATCATTTACCCATTTAACATAATCACAATTTCTTATGCATTAGTCCACTTTTTCAAAATTAGTTAATTATATGCTTAACACTACCATGCTCTATGTTCAGGAATGTTGGAACACCCCATGGGTGTCCCTAAATTGGTCAAGTAATCTGGAACGCATCCCATAGGGATCATGAGGGTTTTATATATTCATTAATACAACCATTTTACTGAATCCTATATAAGGAACCAAAAAACACAATAAGAGGAAAACAAAGAACACAAACATACATTAAAAAATCTATAGCAAAACCATGGGATATTACTTGTATACGACCAATATTGAATCTGATCTTGAACAAATGCTTAAAATTTTCCTTATATTCAGATTTAAGAACCCCTTGAATCCCTAATCTAATATAAACTAGAAAAAGAGGATTTTAGGGATTTGGAAGAAGATGATAAAATCTATAATCCCTAATCTGGAAAAGAGAGACAAGAGGGGGACCAGACTTACTCAGAACTTCAATCCGTAACCAAAAATATTCAAAATAGACTAGAAATGAGAGAGATTGATCCTTGAGAGCTCTTGAGGGTTTAGGTTCATCAAAAGGGTTGGAGGTAGAATAAAGGGGAGGAAAATTGGGTGAGAACTTAAAAATACCAATGTGAATTTTTGTAAATTTTCAATTTTTAAATGGGCACAAAGTTTGGCGACATAGTTTTCCAAACCAGGAAAAAACGATGTGCCAACCACTATCCAAGAGGGGTTATGATCTGATGGTTACCCAGGAAGATCTTAATTGTTTTTATAACTATGCACCAACCATGTAGAATACCTCTATCTAATCTCGCACAGTTTGGCTCCCCCCTTTCATGATTTTCTTAACCGTGCATCCCTCCTATTAGAAAGCATGGTTGGGGTGCACAATTATCTCTAACAGTGTGCCAATAATGAAACATGAAATGGATGACAAAAATCCCATTTCATTAATGTCTCGAACCCCCAGAACACTCCAAAACCTCCTCACACAACCAGTAAATATTTAATTAACCAAAAATTAAGATATTAAAAAAAATTAAACCTGGTCATACCCTCAAGAAGTTCAAGATCTTACATAGAATCCATTTCATTTTCCTCTTCTCTAGTTTTACATGATCTTTTTTAGTTATTAGTAACATTATTCCATTCTTTGGTACTCAAGTGTTTTAGAAATTTTTTTAGGAAAATAAGACTTTATTTCTATCTTCATTCGAAGAAATTATTTTCTTATAAAGACCAAATTTTATTAAAACATTTCAATTTTCTTTATCCCTTTCAAAATGATTTAGTGAAGATTTTTTTCCTTTCACCCATGTTTTCTAAAGAATCTCATTTTCCCTTACTGAAAAAAGAATTTTTCTAAAGTTTTACCGTGAAAAGAAATTTTCTTTTACCTCATATTCCATGTATAGATTTAATTTCCATTATTTCTTAGATGCCTCATTTGGGTGTTTAAACAAGTAATTAAAAAAAATGATTTAGAAAAGTAATTTTCAAACATTTTTTTCAAAATAGTTTTCAAAATAAAAAAAAAATTCCTCAAGAATGTGTTTAAAATATAGTATTTCATTTCATGAATGAAAAAAACCATTTATTTTTAATCTACTTGGGATATGTTTTATTGATACCATCCTTAATCTTTCTCTGAATGTTTTATGGTCGATTTATCCAAGGGTAGTATTCATATTCACTTCCTTGATTCTATTTATCCTTCTTAAAATATTCAATTTCCTATGATCATTTGACATTGAATTTCCGCTAAATATCCATATCATTTATCATGGATATTACTATTTCCTAAACCATATTCCATTTCACATACAATTTCTACTTTGATAGTTATTTGATTATTTGGGGAAATATTGATAAATTGATATTCTTTATTCAATATGGATATTTGATCAGGCATATTTTTTATTTGATATGAGGAATGATCAATTCATGAAAGACATGGGTTATGGACCATTAAAAGAATTCCCCATGGATTGGTGACTAGTTAATGTAATCCCCTAGATGCATTAGTTGTCTCATAGGATGAAATTAGTTGCTGAAAAATCATTCGAGTTTGTTTCCAATAAGAATAGACAGGTTTCTACCAACAACATTAAACTATCTAGAGGATAGATCTTGATAGTAGAGTTTTTTATGTTCTTTAGACCTAATGCTCAATAATTAATCATTTCCTTCATTTTGATTCATTTATTATTCACCCATGAGATCTTTAATTGATATATCTATGGATACATTTCATTTTTAGTTCATTGATTAAATGGAATGTGTTTTAGTTTCTCACCTTTCCATATTTATTTTTCCTTATCTAGTTATTTGAATGGCATTATTTTCCATTTATTTACCTTTATAATTGATTATTCTCATTGATTCATTATTTATTTTTCTATAATTCACCCTTACTGAGCATCTGAGATAACCCTTATTATGTTTCTTTAGCCCATGATTATAATAAGCGTACTATGAAAGATAAAAATGTTTATACTAGATGGAATAAAGTTTTCCTAGAAAGAAAAAAATCATGTTGTAATTAATTTATTCATTTGTATTACAAGGATCATGTATGTATTTTATTTACCAAGACTACTAAATTGATCAGTCCTTTGGGATTTTATTCCTTATAATCATGCCAATGTAATGGTAGTAGACACAAACTCTAGGATTTCAATGGTTGGGTCGCTGCAGTTGGTATTAAAGGAAGTTTAGAAGAAACCTAGGGAACTAGATTTAGAAAATGCAGATTAGAGAACATATAACTAAGGTAAAATTTGTGAACAAGTATAGAATAACATCCTAGAATTTTGGTAAGGTGTAAATTTTGGGGGTCTTTTTAGAAATCCATCACATTTTGGATACTACAATTTTATGGGGTTGTTGAAAAAAAGGACCTATGGGTAAAAAATCCGATAAGGTGCGTCGAGCCTGACTTGGTGTAACTTGGTACACAACAATAGACCTTACTACACACCTAGTTTGGTACTCATGAGGGATACTCTTAGGATAATTAATGTTTTCTTAACAAACCATTATGAATGATTTTTACATTGAATAATATATGTTAAATAAAGTTTTTTATATTGAAGATAAGTTGCCTTGATTTTTAAATCCAATAAATGATACTATGGATAAACCCAAGACCATGTAAGGACTTATGTGGGAATAAATGGATGAAGTATTTATGTTTTAGTGTTGTATTAATAATATTAGATAAAATAATATTTATTTATTAACCTTATTTTTAATATTTCCATCATATTTATTTTGGAAATTATATTAATTTGGTTTTATAAAAGAAAACCAATATACTGGTTGATAAACATCCAAATTTGGTAAGTCCATAGGACTTAAACCCATGAATGAAAGAAAAATATGGGTTTAGTGCCAACCACTGACCTAGAAAATTTCTTGGTTAATATGTCACTATTTTCAGTTGAATAATATGATGAATAAATATTAATAATGAACTAGTAGTATTAATTTTATGTTTAGAGATTAATGTATTAACTATATTGGATTTGGATAATAGTTAGACACTAATAGTTATACTTTTCATTCTTTTATGGGCCTTAGATATGTTAAATGTTTGTTTTAGTGATTCAAGGACCAAAGTTAATTTTTGGATACCCATTTCTTGAATTAATAGATGAATTTTAATTCTATAGAAGAACAAAAATAGATGAAAATTGTGTTTATAGAAACATTTTAAGTAAGTTTATTTCATTATATTCTTATAAAGCAACATAATTAATCAAAACTATGAAAAGTATAATTTTTTTGTCCTAATACACTGATTTTTATTATACTGATGGTATTCTAAATCATCATAGATTTATGGCTTTGAGGTCATAAAATTTCAATTTATCATTCACTTATTTGTGATTGATGACAAAAATAACTCCCTATAAATATTTATACTTTCCTCTAAGTATGTATGTATACTTTCCACCAATTTTATACTAATTAGAGACCTAGTTACATGTTATACCATATGACCTTTATACTTCCCATATTATCTTTTCTAGAGGATTTATTACAAACCCTTCTTTTAATGTAGGATTTCATCGTAGGAAATATCAAACAATATATTACCGAGTTCATGTTAAAATTGTGAGGACAAAATTTAATTATGGTGTGGGGAATGTAACACTCAGAAAATATAATGTAGTAACATTGCATTAGACAATGTGTATGACACACAACACCAAGCATGTAAGAAAATACAATATCCAAAAAATTTATAATATATTTAATATTTTAAATAAGTTTAATATATTTTATACCTTGAAAGGCATACAAAATTGAGTTAGCATATATCACATGAAACAATGAGTTTCTTTGATGGATTGTGTAACATACAAGACCGAGTTTTACCAAAAAATAATATATAATATTAAAATATTATTATTTAATATAATAAGATATAACTTACCCGTTAAATTAGTAGTTATGAATCGGGTTAAATAGTTTTTAAAAATATATCGTTTAAAAAAATATAAAATGAATTCATAGGTTATAAATAAGGTAAAAATTAATATTAGAACCAATTGAATTTAAAGGGAATGTTTTTATAGAAAACTATTTTTATGCCCACAAAGATATTTTAACCTAATAAATTACATTAATTACAATTAGTGAGTGATATTAATTTAATATATATATATATATATATATTAAATTCAATAAAATACTTTTTACATTCAACCAATAGATTTGACAGTCCTAATATAAGAACAAACCCAATTTTATGAATAAAATACTATATTTTTATAAAGAAAAATTTATGGCCTTTGAAGGAAGAACCTTTTTAAATATAGTTTTTGGAACTCTTATAAAACTTATATGTCAAAATGAAATTAAAATTTTAAATTTTAAAATGAAAATTAGATTAGGTTTATTTTTTGTTATTTTTCTGTGATGTTTTATTTTTTAATGAATAATCAAAAATATTGAATTTTAATTTAAAATTGAGTTTTCATATAATTTATTTAGAAGGTTAAATTAAATGTTAAATTATTTTCATAGTTAAATTAGATAATTTTTTATTAATTAATAAAATTTAGGTTATTGGAATAAATTTCACATTGAAATTGGATATAAAATCCTAGAAAACTTTTGAATGTTTTCACATTAAAAACCAGCACTGTCGTCCTGTCTATGGGATTAAATTTGAATTAATATCTTCAAATTCCATGATTTAAATTTTAAAAAATGGATTCCATATCTAGAATAATAATAATTTATAATTTCTGATAAGGTCAAATTATTTTTTGAACAAAAATATTATAGGAATTAATTAAATTTATTTACACCAATTAAGGTAAAATTATGCTTAACAAGGGACTAAACATTAAAATTAATTTCCCAAATGACCTAGAAACTTGTAAAAGATACATTAAATGGTCTTATTTCTACAATATAATCACTTTTATATAATTTTGGACCATTATTGTATCCAGTTTAAATAGTAAAAATGTTGGTGGAATTCCCTTTTCCAAAATTTACAAGAGTGCCACTCCAACTCCAGTATAAAAGGCATACTCTCCTCCCACTTCCTCAAACCTCTTAATCAAATTTGGATAAACCATTATCTACAAAAATAGATATTAAAAATACCTCCAATAATCCTAGAATCTTACACTAGGTCATAAATCTATCCAAGCAATCCATTTGGTGCAATCCAAAAGGAGTAACTGAGAGAAGAGGTAACATCTTTCTTCATGATCTTAAGTTTTATTTCCTTTCTTCCCCCATTAAAATTTATTATTCAATGATTATATAACAAAAACAAAAGTATAATAAATATACTAGTATTTTTTTATGTTTATGGTTTAGACTAAAATTACACAAACTTCAATCTAATAGGTAACAAACATACCTTTTATGTAAACGGTGAATTACCACCTCACGAAATGAAGTTGTTTGTCTTTACTTTACAATATTTTATGGTTGGAAATTATGATGAAAAAACAATTTATATATTATTTATATGATAATTATTATTCCTTTATTCTAATTTAATTATTTTATAACTCAAACCTTTATTCTTTCCATTTTATAAAAATCTGATAATATCGTTTGTGGAAGAGTGCACTACTGCCTCTTAAAAGTGATGTGATTCGATAACATGATATATGGAATGTATAAAGGATGGTTTTAATTAAACATATGTGACATAAAAAAGTATATAGGATATTTATTAAATGATTCCTTTTTTTTAAATATAAAATATCTCATTTTCATTACTACCCTTTCACACACTAAAAAGTGGTAACGTTGGTCGTGGGCGTGTGGTCTACCGCTTCCCCGACACAATGTGATTCCTTTTACATCACAAGAATTTTATATATAAGTATATATTATTAAAAAAATGGTATTTATTATATAATCATAATTAAAGAAATTTATATTATTAATTACACTATTTTAATAATGATTATTGAAAAAATGGGAACATAATCATGTGTACGTACAACCCACCGTCTCCATGAATGCAACGTTGTTGAATTTTTCATATCCATATTTAATGATTTTTTTTAAATGTATAATTTATATATAAATATAATAATTATGTCATTATTATTATTCTTCATATGTTTTATAATGGACGCTTTGACCATAGTTGACCTATAAAAGTTGTTTTTGACACATAAATTGAATTCCGTCAAAACAATCGATGCGATATTAATTGATTAAGTAATTGTATAAAACATGTTAATAAGTGAAATAAATGTTCTTATAAATATTAAAAAGGTTATAAATAAAGTATATAATGAACATAAGTTTGTTATTCAAGAATATAATGACACACGATACAAATCAGACACAAGGTAAGGGATTTTATCTCAATATACATTCCATTGAGACTTATTTGTTTTTATGCCCCAAAATTATTTTATATGGTGTATATACTAACCATTAACATGTTATATCATGAATATATTTATTCTCATGATATTATATGTTTTATTTAATGTTATTCCTTCATTGAGATTATGATTCAAATGTTTCAAAGTGCTATTGGACACATTGGAATGTTGAAAGATTATTTTCCTATAGAATAATTTTAATGATATTTCATTTCCATTTCATGAAATTATATGACCATTGTTCTATAATCTATTGAATTTTACTCTCCCATTGTTATTCATTAAAATTTTAAGAATTATTACCATTTTTCTATTCTTTGGTACTCAAGTGTTTTATAAAATGTTTATTAGAAAACCAGACTTCATTTCTCTCTTTAATCAGAGAACCCATTTTATTTTAAAGACCATGATTTATTAAAATGTTTTAAATAATGTTTTTAACCTTTTAAAAGTTAGTTATTAAATTTTTTACCAATGCTTTCAAAGTAATATTCTTTTCTACTTCTGAATAACACATTGTTCTAACCTATTACCTTACAGAAGTAATGTTACTGTTTACATCATATGACATGTATGTATTAAGAAACCATCATTTCTTCAAAGCGTATTTTTCATCTTTAGAAGGTTAATTTTTTTAAAAAGTTTTAGAAATCAAAATTTCAATTTTTTTTTCAATTTTTTACAAAATAAAAATTATATTTTTCTCAAGAATGTTTTTAGAATATAGTATTCTAATTAATCAATGAAAATAATCCTTTACTTATACCGCACTTGGGATATGTTGTATTAATACCATCCTTAATCTTTATCAAGATGGTTTATGATTGATTTGGCCAAGGTTAGTATTCACATTAAATTACATGACTCCTTTTAGTCACCTTGAAATACTTAATTTCTTATAATCATTTGACATTGAATTTCCCCTAAATATCCATATCATTTATCACGGATATTACTATTTCCTAAAATATATCCCCTTTTACATACGATGTCTATTATGATAGTTATTCGATTATTTTTGGGAAATATTGATAAATTCATATTCTTTAAAAAATAAGAAAATTTGATAAGGCATATTGTTTATTTAATATGAGGAATGATTAAGACATGAAAGACACAGATTGGGGACTATTTAAGGAATTATATAAGGGTTGGGGATTGGTTAATGTAATCCACTTTATTAATCAATACTATCCTAAGAAAAAACTAGTTAGAGAAAAACCCTTTTAGTTTGTTTCCATGAAGAATAGATGGGTTTCTTCCCATAGTTTTAATCTTTAGAGATGATAGAGCTTGACAGTTGGATTTTCATGTGCCTTAGACATGAAGTCCAAAAATTAAGAATTTCATTCTTTTTGATTCATTTGAAATTCATCCATGAGATCTTGTATCAATATATCTATGGATACATTTTAGTTCATTGATTAAATGTAATATGTTTTTGTTTCTTACATTTCCACATTTATTTTACCTTATTTAGTTATTTGAATGGAATGTGTTTCCATTTATTTACCTTGGAATTTGATTATTCTCATTGATTTATTATTTCTTCCACTATAATTTACCCTTATTTAGTATTTGACCCCACCCTTACAATATTTATTTCCCCTAGGAATCCAAGAAGCATAATATGAAAAATATGCAGGGTTAGAATTGAGGGAACAAAGTTATCCTCAAAAGGGGAAAAATATATTTTAATTAGTGTATTAATTTATAATACAAGGCTCATGTATGTATCTAGTATACCAACACTACTAAACTGATTATTCCTTTGGGATTTGATTCCTTATAATCATTCCAATATAAGGGTAGTAGACATTAGATCCAGGATTTTTGGGGCTGAGTCACTACAGAAGTAGGGATGAGAATTTTTTATCAACTAAGAAAATATTTCCAATTCATATCTAGATATTTAAAAAAACTTCATACTTTCTCATTATTTGGATTTATAAATTTTATCATTTAATTGAATGCTAGATTTATTTATATCTATAGCTTTCATGTTAGAAAAAATATTCTTCTTCAAATTAGAAATCAATATACATTAATTCATCTGTTCATGCTCCAGTTTATTAGAAAATTTCAACTACTCTATCCGTAAGAATAAAAATTATTTTTGTACATGATCAGTATTCCTCTTGTGTGTAGAATACCTATTCATATTAGGATTTTTATCAAAATAATCCATTGGTCCTTTCCATTTATTCATTTCTAGTTTTTTTATCCAGGTAACCATATCAGGCCTTTGTCATAAATATGAGTAAACATTATACACACTGCATATAGATATTTAGAAATCATAGGGAAATAATTTTTAGAAAACCTCTCATGAAATTTATGTTTTTCATCTTAAATTCCATGAACCTAATCAACCGTTTTATTTATTTTAGAGATTGATTCATTTTTATCCTTTAACATTCATTCACTAATACTGGTATTTATTTACTATTTGTAAATGTACATGATATGGAATTTTCTTCTATATTATAAACCCATTTTATTTGGTGTGACACCAATTTTACCATTATTCTTTAGCATGACATGCTTTGTTGTTTTCTTAACTACCATATTTTATTTATAACCCACCTATGATTTTTTTTTGTTTTTTTTCTTTGCCTCTACATTTATTGTGATATTTTATTCTCATAAATATAAGAATAGTTCATGATTGTTAAATAAAATCAATCGTCAAAATTGTGATCACCTTTATTTTAATAATCACAAATACCTCCAAGAAACCTAAATAAGTTCTTAATAGATATATTCTTTTTTATCAATTTATTCTGCTTCAGCTCTATAGGATTTATCTTCACATTAGATCTACTCCACCTTAATACTATTCTTCTATAACTATCATTCATTGAGAAATTATATCAACAAACAATGCCATGATTCTGAAAGTTCTAACAACACTATCAATATGAAACAAATATGGATTTCTTCTTCTGTGGAATAATTAGAACGGAATTGAAATATTCTTATTTTTTGTAAAAAAAAATTTATTTTGATTTTTTTTTGCAGGGAAAAAGAGTTTTTATACATCATAACATCCTCCATTGATGATATGGTGGTTTTATAATTAGTATTATTCAGCCATTTTTAACGAGAATTCCTTTTTAAACATGTATTAACAGGTTAAAAGTATTAGTATAAATAAATTTTTTTCAAAAATGGCTACCTTTTCCAATGAAATTTTAATAGATTTATCTTTAGATAATTTCAAGAACTTATTTCCAATGGAATGAGTATTCTTAAAAGTAATAATTTTAACAGAATTACTCTTGGAATCCTTTTTGATCTTAAGAACTTGTGAAGAATCAGCTTAGGTATTCTCCATACTTTTAAACATTATATGCAACTCAAGACATTTTATATTTATTGAGTTCTTATAGTATTCAAGTGATTTCAAAATATCTTCAAATTTATTTTAGGAAGTCTTAGATGTTTTCTCCTTTAATTTTTTCAATTTGAATTACATTTCAAGACACTTCATGTTGATGATATTTTTATCATACTCAATAGTTTTTATCCTATATTCCCTTTGACTCTTCAATTTATAAATATGATCTTCATAAATTGTATTTGTATATATTAAATAATTATAACAATAATTAATTTTATTTTCCTTAATATTTAAATTGGATTCATTAACATTCATAGAGTATTTTTGTAGTTTCTCTAATACATGTATTACTTCTATAAAAAATTTCTCAATTTGATCCTTCTCATAAACAACTCCTTATATATTTTATTTAATAAAATTGAATCTTTAATTAAATTGTGAGACAAAGTATTATTTTGATTCATTATCTAGGATGAATGTATCATCCTTGTCTTTGATTTTCTACTAAGAGATATTAACACCCAGTGAAGATTTATGAGATTCTTTAGGTGTATGGATCATCAGAATAAAGCCTATTTTAGGTACTACTTTCTCATAATCATTTCTCTTCAACTCTTCTTCAACATATGAGATATTTTCATTTCAATTTAATATAGTTTCTTATTTAACTTCAATAAGATATTTTATAATTTTTCAAATTTGAAACTCCATAGATAAATCATTCTCCATATCCTAATATTCTTCTTACATATACAATTTTTCATTATATAGATCCTTGATAAATGAACATATATAAGTGAAAAAATTAATATAAATATTCTGTAGATAATATTTAAATTCTAAATAAGCATAACCCAGTGATTCAATAAACTCTTTTTTATCACATCTTAAACCATAATCGTCAAAATAACCTTAGTCAACTAATTTAATAGATACTGCTGATAGACTAACACTATGTCTATATTCATTTTGTAGTGTATCTTCCTTATTCTTCAAACACTTTTCAACTTTATTTCCTACCCCTTATATTTGTTCTTAATGGTTTTTTTAGAAACCTAATTGTTGTAAATGATAGGGTTGCGAATTGAATTTTCTATCTAGTAAAACTATGAAACTTCTTAAAATTCAAATATACACACAATATATTTATGATGGAAACAACTAGGTTAGTAAGGTAGATCCTATAAGTGGAGTAAAATTCCCTTTGATACCAATTGATTTTCCCTATGGATCATGATAGTACACTAAGAGGGGGGATATATCAGCATATGTTTTATTGCATTATTTTACTTTATTTTTACCACTTTTATATTCTTATCTCTTCCCATGTTATTATGAATAGATCATGACCATTAAAACACAATCAAACCACTTTCAATATAGAAATTAAATAAATAAAAACACATAATATTTTTACAATGTTCACCTCCAAGATGGGTTAATACATTGTAGCTATGTTTTTGTTAGGTGTAAGACACATATTCTCTACTAATAATCTTTAAATAAATTATAGTGGGTTGGGAAGGCTTGATATCCAATTCCCAGAGTATTTTGGTATCCTTATAGTGTTATTTATACTGGTATCCCAAAAAGTTTCTTTATACTAGTATCCCAACAGTTTATATAGACACAACACCAACACAGTGATTAGGATCACACAAGCTCAAATTTATAACTAGAATAAAAAATGATATTCTTATTTGATCCATTTTGATAAGAAGATTCTATAATTACTCAATTACAATGAAAGTATTCAAAAACCAATGAATGTAATCAACAAAATTTCATACAAGTTATCTCAATACTATTATAAAAGAGTATAATATATTAATTCCACTTCAATTCACTATAATATCAAAATGAAGAACTAATATGTCTTTAATATATTTCAAGATTCTTCTTCATCTCTTTAATGATAAATATCAACTGAACTCAAAGAAATAATTCTAAAAATATTTTATTATTCTTATTATTCTATGAAATCATATGATTATATTTTCATGAAAGCAATATTTTATGCGTGATATACTCATCATCATACATGAATTAAAATTTCATAAAACATTATTTAAGAAATAATTATTGTGTGCACAACTCTATTTCTTCTTAAAAAAGTAAACATGAAAAATAATTAATTCATGAAATTATCCACACTTCTTTTACATCATATTTTTACAAAAACACATGAAAAAATAAATAGTTCTTACCTTTTCAAATTCTCACAATATTCATGAAACACCTCCATGGTACTGTCTCACTTTTCAAAACAAAAACAAGTGCACCTCAGTTTTTAGAATTACATGCAATTTATTATTTCATGTACTCAATCATTATTTTTATCACTAATATTATTCAAATTAACTATTATTATCACTGTCTATAATTCATGTAATTTCATGTTTCATGTTCTTTATTTCTCATATTTTTTCAATTGCTCATAAATTCATCGTATTCTTCTTTTTACAACATTACCATTGAACAAATACTGACTCTATTATCTTTATATAAACATCATATAATAAAATACATGATATTTATTTTTATTATTTATCAAAGTAATTAAATTCATATAACTCCTTATTCACAAAAAAATAATCATTTTACATGGAACTTACTTATTCTTCATGTAACTCAGAGTACACGAAAAATCTCATTAAATTCTGACAACACATTTCATTATTTTCAAGATTTGTTTCACATGATATAAATCATACAATAAATAGTATTTCATGATTTTTGTATGTTCATGTGAAAAAATAGAAACTATATTCACTTTATCCATTTCTCTCTCTCTATCTCTCATTCGATGCATGTTTTATATCATTATAGAAAAATAGTGATGGTCATAATATTTGTAGACAAACCTCCACTGACCTAGAGCTATGATATTCATGGAAAACCATACATTGCACTAAATACAACTCAGTGTGAGCACCACCTAACTAGATTAACATCTTTAAATAATCATTTTTAGATCCTAATCATCTTATTAAAAATGGAACTCTGAAGGACTCATATGATGAAGGATTTCCATGAAGGGATCTTTACACATAAGATCTTCTTTATGTGATGTTATGGGTGTTATTGCAATAGATTAGTGGAAATATTCTCTAAAACAACATATCATCCTTAGTAGTGTTAAAATATTAAAATTTATGCATGCATAAAATAAATATATTTTCTACATGGCCTCATATTGATTGAGAATTTCTAACATTATGTTTCTCTTGTCTCGGTCCCTAGAGATGGTTGACATGTGAATGTTGAAAGAGCATAAACGTACTCCAATACAAACCACAGGTGAAGGATGGAGGAAAATATGATCACATAACTAATTATATGGCTTTAGTTCATTGGATTAGATAATAATCCTTTTATGTGTAACATTTTTATCGGAGCTATAGTGCTCTAAAAATCTTCCATACCACATAGGTATTTTATTTAGAGGCTATATTCTTTTTAATACATGTCATTCCTCCAACCTATGAAGTAGGAATCAAGGTTGAAACTATGATATAGTATCACACCATGTCTTCACATACCACACGTCCTTACATTGTCCTACTTTCCCACCAACATTCATGATCACCCGTGAACATCGTGTATGCTTTATGCATCCACCAAACTACCCGCAAGCATCCTACCACCATGGAGTTTCTCATAATGTCTCTCCCTCATGGTAGAGATAGCCTCCAATAATGAGTTTGATTTAGATAGATCATGTGGCATATATGGGTGTCCTTTCTTTTAGAAAACATCCTTCAAAAGAGTTATCCAAATCTTCAATAACATATAATTCTTAGACCAAATGTCAACCTAATCAAATGTCTTAAAATAACTATTATCTACGAATCATCATAAAAAATATTTTTTTAATGTTCTTCATATTTTTATTTTTTTTCATTTTGGAATCAAATTATAAATTCTAAATATCTTCAACATCAAATAATCCTAATTATTTACATCTTCTTCATTTTTGTAAACAACGTGTCCATTAAAATCACAAGTTACACATGTTATATACATTAAGAACAATTAACAAATCAGTAAAATTAGTGTCTATTTATTTAAATAAACACTTATTTTAGTCACAATATACTTCCAAACATATGATAATTCTTAAGATTAATTCAATGCAAGAAAATAAATGATTCAATAAATGTTACATTTTCTTTTCAGCATACAAACATATTTAAAACAAATAAAAGACTGTTACTTAAAACTATTTGGGTTTTTTGAATATATTTTCTATTATATGATATGGTAAGATTTTTACTGATAGAGAGTTTCTATGAAAAAAATAACACTACTAGAAAAAAGGATGTTAAAATGGCTTGGAACAATTGGTATAACTCATAAAACCCTTAGTATAGCCTATACCAATGGTTTCATGAACTATTGGGTTATTTTCTATTAGTATAGACCTATATCAATAATTTGACCAAAACATTGGTATAGAATACCAATTCCAATGGTTCTAAAATTTTTGGTATGTGAAATTTCAAATGTAATGACCTATATCAGTGGTTTGTTCAAACTTTTGGTTTAGGTCTTTGATTGAAAAAAAATTCCAGCACTAGGTATCAATATCACAAACTTTATCTTACGTTCCAAACATTTCACCACTATCCTACAACATGTTTTATGTTCTTATATATGAAAATATTTATATGTATTTATATCAAAGTATTTATTATTTTTGTTATTAATATGAATAAATAATGAAACAAAATTTACCCAATGTTTACTAAAACCTTTGGTATAGGTGTACAAAATCAACATTTATACCAAATATTTGACTAAAACCATCGGTATATGTGACCAGAAACAATACATATACTAAAGGTTTTTTCAAACCATTTGTATAGGTTTCCCGAAACAATACATATACCTACAGTTTTGTTAATCCATTTTTATAAATTCCATATACCATACCTATACCAATAGTTTTCCTAAAACATTGTTATTGAGGGATTATACGAATGACTTTCAAACAATTTTTATAGAACTATTATTATAAATTAAATTTCAAATAGTGTTATATTAATAAACATGGTTTATGATTCATTAGATTTTATAATTTGTTTTGAGAATAAGAATGGGGTAAACTAGTTTTATTTTATATAAAATAGCTTATCCGGATGTTTTAAAAAATACTAGATATTTAATCTCATCAAAATTAGTGGAATAATTTAAAGAATAAGGTATTCGTTTCAAAATAATGTTCCAAGCACATATAATTCCATATATATTATAGAAATAGTAGTTTTTTTGTTTACTTTTCAAACTTAAGTAAATTAGTATTGTTTTCTAACACTGTATAGTTTTTGTATCTTACCATGATATTCTAAATAGAATATATATCTTCTAAGAGGATAGTGGGAGTATTTTTGGACTTTGAAAAGTTAAAATATTAAAAAATAAATGATAGTGTTGGTCAAAATTAAAATTTAATTTCCCTCAACATTATAAAAGAGTTTAGGGTATAAAGGCAAAGAGAAGTGGAAATATTTACATGTAGTTATCATAATGTGAAAATCAATTTATATCCTAATGGGGTATAGTATGTGTTGGTAATGAAATAATGTAAAGAGTTAAGTTATTTTCCAGAATTATCTCAAGGATAATTTTTGATATAAAGGTTCTAAGAATGATGATGATGATTTACATAGAAAGGGTTTTAAGTAGAAAAAAATTATTAACATCATAACATTTGATTTGTGAAGTAAAAGAGTTTGAATTCCATGTTTAACGAGTTAAACATTGGGAATGTGATACTCAAGTCTCACATTTATTTAAATTATTTGCCCAAAAATGTTACCCTTTAAGGTATTATTGGGAGTTTTTATCATATGATCACATATATATGTGGTGGGAATTATATAGAGATTCAATGAGTTTTAGAAAAACTCTAAAAGTGTAGAAAACATAAGTCTGAACTAGTTGTTTACCGTATGGGAAATGTTTATATAGGCACTTAGGTATGGTTTTTTATCATTTCTAAAATATGTTAATAATATAAAATGTATCATGTTTTAAAAAAGGAAAACTCATTATTATTATTATGTTATGGTAGATATACATATTTCATGACGTAAAATTATAATTAATCTCTCAAAGTATGACATTGAGTTATCCTTAACTGATTTTAATCTTAGGGTATTATAGGTTTGGATAAAATGTTACGGTTTGTGCGAGTAAGATTTCATATAGAGATAAAAAATATTATTTTGGGGAATAATAGGAGTTTTGTGTTCTAAATGAACCCCAAATTGTAAATCATGGAGTGTTATACACTACTTATTTGGTATACTAGGTGCATATTTTTTATACCAAGAGGTCCCCAATACCTGATATTGGAATGATATCTACCATGAAAACCTTTGTACTTTGATATCTTTCTTACACAATATTTAATCCTGACAAATTAGGGGTGTTTGGGTATGTTGATGAAAATATAATCACTTGGAGTTTAACAAAGATAATATTTCCCATCTCATATGATTAGTTTGAAATATGGGCCCTCGATTGAGATTGATAGAGGAAGTGTATGATCATTCCTAGTTAAGTGCATGTGATATTATTATCTATTAGATGAGGTACATGTGATGTGATCATCCATTAGGGATAATTAAATGTACTATATTCATAGAAAAGGTTAGTGTATACTCATAGAATCAAGAACATATGGAGTAAAATATATGGTATTGAAATATTCAGTGTCCAATGTCTACTCATTATCTTGGAAAAATGGAAAAAATAAAAATGGATACTTGATTATGAATAATCTATTAGATATAAGTATAGAGATACATGTGTTTGATAAAGATGAGTAGATTATATGGTATTGACATAATAAGTGTCCCATGTTTACTCAATGTTTGGAAAAAAGGAATCATATGAAAATTCATGCTTGTATATGATGCATCTGGTAGAAATACGTATATAGATACATGTGTTTGATGGAGATCTATCCAGACCCCTTTATATCTTGAGTAACATTTATACTTTCTCTGAGGAAAGTCATTAATTATATTTATGAATTCAAGAAATCATATTTGATGTCAATTTTACAAAGGCATTTTACATCACAATTTGTTGTTGACTAAATGGGGATTGACTTAGACTCATAGAGATACTGTAGAAGTGTTTTAGATTTTATCCAAAATGTTTTTTGGACGGGTACTCTCAAGGTATTTCATATGAAGTGATAAAAGGAGAAATTTATTGATGATATATTTTTAAAATTATTTTAGAAGACATCTAAAAGAAGTATTGGATATGAATTCACAAGATATTTTATCTAAGACAATATAAAGTGAAGTGGCTCATAATCTATTTTTATTTAGCGTAAGAAATAGATTGAAGGAGTTATGCCCTAAAGCATTATATCATAGTGTAATATATTAGCATGCCATATGGTATAACATATATGTTACATGAGAATGTAAATTTATATAATATATAGATATCATATTAATAGTGTTCTAGAAAAGCAATATTATATGACTTACGTAGAAGTTTATGGTTCATCAGGACACCAATTGACAATTTTTATCATTAAATAAAATATTCCATATAAGCTATCATTAAACTAAGTGTTCCATAAGGGAAATCATTGGGAAAGATGATTAACAAAGGTTATAATGATTTTTGTACTATTTCCAGTAGATCATACATTATATAAAGTATAAGTTAATGCATACATTGTGAAGGAATGTTACAAGGTATTATAATACATGTCGACCCATAGATATGGGTATTTGATGTATTATGTAGATTATCCCTCAAAGCTTCCATCCTTATCCTCCATTATATTTCATTGGAAACTTGAATATCATTGATTGAGGAAGGTCCTACTTAAGAAATGGGTGATTCAATTTCGTACTATGAATACACCAAAGAGGATGGAGTTCTTCAGATTCATCTTTATATTCTTTACCAGCCGAATGATTAAAGGATAATGAGACAATTATCATTAGTGTAAAGTAAACATAGTTTCTTATTTTTATATATATTCAATATATCAGGTTTCATGCATGGTAGAACCCATGTTTACTGGTTTCCAACTATTTCTTCTACATTTATTGAGTGTCAATATATCATTAGAAATGAAACACTTCATAATATAACCCTATTCACTTTTATTATTTTATTTTTTTAAATTAAATTATACTTTTTCTTGATTTCTTTTCCAAACCATTTTAAAATCTTGAAATTATATAAATTTGAATCTGATGCATGATTAGTACATGATTAGTGGAAACCATGAGCATATCATGTGATTGTGTTTGTAAATCAGTAGAGATGAAATTTATGGTTGGAGCATGATTTTTATGATCATGTGACTTGCCCTTGTGAGGTTTCCAGACCCTCTAGTAGGAAGTGCACATTTGGAACATTGTTTGTCCAATAGTGTGGCTAAACTATGCATAATATTATATTTTCAATTTTTTTCCTCAGTTTTCCCTCCCACACTTCTAATTCACTTCATCCCCTCCCTCTGTTCATGTCTCACCGTCCATCCCAAGTTTTCTCTCAGCCACACCTCCATACCTCCTCTACACTCCATTCCATCATGACCCCAAAGGGTTTGTTTCTCAATACAGGTGTAAACACCCATAAATTTCAAGGGATTTTTTTTCTTAAATTCTTTGGGATTTTATGAGTACGTAGTTTCTGACAACACCTGATTCCGAGGCCCGGGGTGCCCAGAATCAATTTCTGAAGTTTAGCTCGGGTATGTTTAGTGAACGAATGAGCGGGTTTTTCTAAATTTTGAACCGGTGCTCGGAATCAAAATCTGAGGGCACTGATGAAACTGCAACATCGGTAATTGCTTAAGAAGACCTTTTATGGAGTTGCGTTTGCTCGTGAAGAGTTGTTAAAACAATGTGGATTAAGAATTAAGTGAAATAAGTTGTGTTACAATTTTTCACTTATAAGAGGTTAACTCCCATGTGTGGGAGTTGGGGTGGGACCCACAAAAATACTAACTCTTGGTAGGATATTAGTGAGACGGGGCCCACATGAGCCCCAACCTTTTCAAATTCTTTAACCCCTCCAAACCTCCCATGTATTAAATGTTGCGGCTACTCCCCTTCCACATTAATTCATGCCAACTAAACTCACCATTAATTTAGACAATTCAAGACTAATTAATTAAGTGAGTTTAGGTTTTTGAATTTTAAAATGTTGGCGAAGGTAATAAAATAAGGCAAAGGTCTTATTTTGTTTTGGGTTGCTTCGTTGTGTTGAGAGAGGGAGAGTTCTACACTTTGAAGAACTTCATCTTTCTCCTTGAAGAATGCGAAGAACGCCGACATGCCGTTCCATCTTCTCTCCACATCAAAGAAAGAGAGACGCGACTTCCTCCTCAGACGATCTCCGTCAACATATACGAAGCCTCACCCTGCGATGCCGTTTTCTGCGACGCTAGCTTCCGCAAACTTCTTCGAAGTAGGGGTTGATTTTACATTTGAGTTTATTTTGATGTTCTTGGTTAAATTTTGGACGCCTGTTATCAATATAACGGGAGGAGGTCGGACCACACGAACATGGCTGAACCTCCTCCCATTTTTGTCGTTGATCACCGTTGGGGTTTGGAATGTGGCGACGCAGTGCAACGTCATCGCACAGGAACAGGAGAACCCCGACAGGAGCGGGCCGCGACAAAGGTGCGTGGCACCGTCGCACCGCGCCAGTGAAGCCGAAAGAAGCCGCGACCACGAGCGGGCCATGGCGGAGGGGCGCGGTGTCATCATACCATGCCGGAGCACCATGGAGGGCCGTGGCTGGAGCGGGCCACGACGGAGGGGCACAGCGCCGTCGCGTCTTGCCGGTCAGACAAGGGCCGCAACCTAAGGCTGCGGCGGTGCAGAGAAGGGCGGTTAGATTCTCCGGATGCCGGTGCATTGGAAGGCGGGACCCAAGGGGGTCCCGCGGCAGCACACCGGCTAGCCAACATGGCCGAACGTTCGAGAATTCCGGGGGTTGTAACCCCCGACGGAAGACAGGGGTGGGCCCCTCCACGTGGGGGCCGCCATTTCAAAACGAGGGGGCAACGCGCCCCCCCCCCCTTCCGTGTCCACTCAGCTCATGGGTGCCCGCTCCGGGCTGGACCGGTCGCACCGGGCTGGACCTCCCATGCCGGGCCGGACCGCCCACGCCGGAACGGGCCGCCCTGGCCGGGCTGGGCCTCCCATGTGGGGCCGGACCCCCGAGCCGGGCCGGGCCGCACCGGCTGGGTCGGGTCGCGCCAGCCGGGCCGGGCCGCGCCAGCCGGGTCGGGTCGCGCCCATCCGGGCCGGACCCGGACCCGTGTCAGGGCGACCCGGTTTGGGCCGACCCAGGGGGTACTGGGCCGGGTCGGACCGGGCCCAAACCCCATATTTCCGGACAGATCCTTTCAAACGCCCATAACTTAGGCTATGGACTTTCGAATGATGCACCGTCAGTCGCGTATTAATCCTTGGATCGAGACGGTCGTTTCAGTATATTACACGTAGGGTTTCGAAGAAATTTGGGTACAGCCGGGTTGGTTCGAACACGAAACCAACCGGGCCCTCAGAGCAGAAACACTTATAACTTGAGCTCTGGACGTCCGATTGACGTGCCATCGACTTTGTTGGAATACTCTTAGTGAGATGGTTCTTTTGGATTACTACGCTCGAGGTTTGGACACAACTGGAGTACAGTCGGGCTGTTTTTGACTTAAAAACCAACTGGGCCCCTGGGACAAAAAAGGCAATAACTCTCAGACCGGGCGTCCATTTGACGCGCCTTCTGTCGCGTTGAGTTCCTTTTGACAAGACAGAACATTGGGATACATCAATTTCGGACTTAGTGTCAGTTGATGTATCGAACCCCCCTTGGCTCGTGGAGCGGACCCTCCTGGAATCGAGCATGCTGTGTGAAGGAACCCTAGAGCTGGCTGCGACTGCAACGACGATGACGACTGTACTGGGATCCTCCGTGGGTTCGGTAGAGATGACGACCGTACTGGAATCTTCTGTGGGTTCGACGGTGATGACTACTGTTCTTGTATCCTATGTGAGTCTGGAAGTACTTGACTACTGTTCTTGTATCCTATGTGGGTCTGACAGTATTTGAATCTGTACCTGTATCCTATGTGGGTCCGGCAGAGTAGCTGGTCTTGTATCCTTTGTGGATCCGACAGCTTACCTGGTCTTGTATTCTATGTGGGTCTGATAGATTAGATGAATCAATGGCTACATCTGATCATCTCTATCATCTTATGAAGTGTATTCCTGTGTGATCTGAGTCTTCACTTATAATCAATATTATCGATATGATTGTTGTGTTTTCCTGTGTGGATTGGGTTGTGTTTTTCTGTGTGGATTGGGTTGTTAATTCCTATGAGGAATGGGTTATGTTTTCCTGTGTGGACTGGGTTGTACTTGGGATCGTGTGTTGGAGACGAGATGGAAATTATGACTTAGGTATATATATGGGCATATACCTAAGTACAGTTGGTTGTTACTTCGTGATTGTATATTTCCTTTGTGGTTTATCCTTCATGGATTCTGGGAGACCTTTAGGGGTCTCGGGGTCCCCACTGAGTAGAGTATATTCACCCCTGCACGAGATATGCCCGCACTTCGTTGTGTTGGATGCAGACGATAGACAGCGCTAATCGAGGTGGGATCTCGTGGAGCTGAACGGTACCTGGAGGTGGATCACTGGATGGGACGTACTCGGAGTGGACGACTGGAGCCGAGGATTAGAGGGGACTATCTATACCCACACTTCAGGTGAGATTTCTAGAGGATGGCTCAAACTTGCTGCATTACTTTTCAGTTGCTGTACTTTCTTTTCAGTTGTACTTTACTTACAGTTGGGTTTGTATTCTGGCCCATTTACTTTCCAGCACTTACTATTGTACTCAGTTTACTTAGGGTTTTCCTCAGCTTGCATACTATGTGGTGTTTGTTTACTTTATAAATGCAATGCCTTCCCTTTTTATCGGGATTTATGCATTTGGTGCTAGTCACCAGCCCCTGGCCTATGGAAGGCGGGCTTGGGGTAGTCACGACACGGGCCCTGAGGACGGGTCATGAAAAATTGGTATAAGAGGAGTTTAGTTCTACCACAGAACTCATGACTCTAATCGTTCTTCTATGTGAAGAAATAGTGTTGAGGGTATTGAGTGTGGTTATTAGTCCAGGGAGTCCAGTGTTGGTGCGGCGGCCGACATATACATACACCCGAACCCTGACTTCTGATTTCTGACTCAATGCACGAAAACATTGATTTCATGTGTGTTTCAAAAGTTTTCTTTGTGATTACTTTGTGTCAGCTCACCAGGTATACTGTATTGACCATGGATCACCTGTTTCTTTTCAGGATGGCCTCATGATGGCTGCCATATAGGGTTCCGGGCTTTGTGTGAGACGACAACCCACCGAGCGACGAGGCCTCGGTGCAGGGCCCTATTACAGCGGAGGCCCCGACGGTACCTCTACCCACCGAGCCACCGATGCTACCAGCCCCAGCCGCTAAGAGTGCACGTCGCCTTAGTGCACTGCACAAGTTTCTGCATCAGAGACCGCCCAGATTCCACAGGGAGACGGACCCTCAGGCAGTTGAGGATTGGATGGAGGATGTTGTACGAGTTTTCATGTTAGTGGGGACACCAGATGACATCATGTTGATCCTTGCAGTGAGTGTCCTACATGCGGAAACAGGTAGATGGTGGATCCTGATTCTCCAGGTGCATGATGAGGCATCTATCCTTTGGTCGGACTTCGAGAGCCTCTTCCACTTGGAGTTCGTTCCAGCCACCCTCCATTCGGTGCACATTCAGGAGTTGCTGCAGCTATGGCAAGGCAGCATGACAGTAGCCCAGTACTCGGCAAGATTTACCAATCTTTTGCGCTACTCCATGGACATGGTACGAGACCCATTCTTCCAGGCCCGGACCTTCAAGTAGGGACTAAGGCATGAGATCAGGGATTTGATGATCTCCCTCAGCATTCCAACGCAGGCATGGGTACTAGAGAGATCCCTTCTTATAGAGAGATTTATTGCTGAGCCTACCCCAACAGTGAGACCTACCCCAAGGCGGCACGTAGCAGAGTCTTCTGCAGCTGGAAGTCGACGGATGTCACAGGGGTCCAAGCGGACCAGACCATCGGGCAGACGACCTCAGGATACTAGCTCAAAGGTGTGGGCCGCACGACGCAGAGCCAACCTTCCGAGGAGCAGACAATGCTATGCATGCGGTGGGCAGGGCCACATGGCTCGTGATAGCCCGACTCACCATGAAGACGAGCAACAGACGGTTGAGGGACCACCCAGGTAGAGGAATAGGTTTGAACGTGGTGGTTCTCAAGGAGTAGGTGGACGAGGCAGAGGAGATGGCTGAGTAGTAGGTGGTGGGAGACGCTTTGCGGCTCTACCACCACCACCACCAGGAGGTCCACCCCAACCACAGGGAGCTGGAGGAAAGAGACAGGCCCAACTCCAGGCAGTGGAGGCCTACGACCACAACGCACCAGAGATTATTTGAGGTACTATCTGTGTTTACTCCACCCTTTATGCAGTTCTTATAGACACAGGAGCGAGTCATTATTTCATTACCACTACCATTGTTCGAAGCTCAGAGATTTCGACGGAGCCGTTGGCTCGATCTTTACGGCTAGAGACTCCTACGGGATCAGACTCGACGATTATGAACTGGTGCTGACAGTGTGAGATTACTATAGGAGGTGAGAGATTCAGCTGAGATCTTCTTGTAGCGGCGTTGAGGCCTTACGATGTCATCTTGGGCATGGATTGGTTATGTACGGTCCATGATCAGATTGACTGTATTAGGTGGAAGGTGTGATGTATTCGCACCAATGAGACAATGTTCACCTTCACCGGCGAGAAGGGATCCTTTGCGGTGCAGGATGGACTCACACAGAGGAGAGGATAACTGACCACTCATCAGTTGGCTAGCCTCATCCTAGAAGCAGTTGACATGCGAAGTCTGAGTTTTCCTGTAGTGGTGGATCAGTATGCGGATGTTTTTCCTAACGACGTTCCAGGACTACCTCCTCGCAGATAGGTAGACTTCTATATTGACCTGTACCCCGGGACAACCCCGATATCTACCCCAAAATATTGAATGGAACCTGCTAAGCTTCGAGAGCTACGAGTACAGCTGGAGGACTTTTTGGGCATGGGATTCATTCGACCCAGTGTTTGACCCTGGGCTTCCCCAATTTTGTTCGCCAAGAAGGAGAACAGGAGCTTGCGACTGTGTGTCGATTACCGTCGCCTAAACCAGGTTACCATGAAGAATAAGTATCCACTACCGAGGATCGACGAACTCTTTGATCATCTCAATTGAGAACGATGGTTCTTGAAGATAGACCTCAGGTCAGGCTATCATCAGCTCAGTGTTCGAGATGAGGATGTGTAGAAGACAGCCTTCAGGTGTCGGTATAGCCACTATGAGTTCATGGTTATGCCTTTTGGCGTAACCAACACTCCAGCAGTGTTCATGAGCCTCATGAACAGGATATTCCAGCCTTACCTTGATCGATTTGTCATAGTCTTGATCGACAACATATTGATTTACTCGACTACTGAGGAGGAGCACGCCTACCATTTGAGGGTTGTACTGGACACAATCTGAGAGCACCAACTTTATGGTAAGCTCTCGAAGTTTCAGTTCTGGATACATGAGGTCCACATATTGGGACACGTCATCTCTGAGGTGGGAGTATCGGTGGATCCTTCGAAGATCAAGGTAGTGCTAGCTTGGGAGCCACCTAGGAGCGTAACAAAGGTGCAGAGTTTCCTAGGTTTGGCTGGGTACTACCAAAGATTTGTGCCAGACTTCTCCAGAGTTTCAACACTACTTTCTACATTGAATAAGAAGAGGAGACCCTTCATGTGGTCAGATAGATGTCAGTAGAGCTTCCAGGAGCTGAGACAGAGATTGACCAGTGCACCCATATTGAGGCTACCGGAGGAGGGAGTAGGGTACGTAGTCTACTACGATGTATCAGGGACCAAAATCGGGTGTGTCCTAATGTAGGAGTGGGCAGTTATAGCCTATGGATCCTGACATTTGAGGCAGTATGAGAAGAACTACGCTACCCATGAACTGGAGTTAGCAGCAGTGGTCTTCGCCCTGAAGATGTGGCGGCACTATCTGATGGGCGAGCGCTTTACAGTCTACTCTGACCACCAGAGTCTTAAGTACATCTTCTCACAGAAGGACCTGAACATGAGACAATGGCGATGGCTCGAGTTCCTCTAGGACTATGACTTTGAGACAATCTATACTCCTAGGAAGGGGAACGTAGTAGCTGATGCTCTCAGCAGGAGGATGTGCATTCATCTTCTTAGAGAGGCGACATTGCAGTTTTTCGCTTTGCCGATATCATTCATGGATAGATATGGGGAAACCTTCCTTCAATCGCTCACAGTCACACCTCTACTTCTTCAATGGTTTAGAGAGGCACAACATGGAGACGTTGACTGTGAGACACGACATGCACAGATTTCCACAGGACAGGCACCTGGGGGTTTTTTATAGGAGGAGAGCATGTCATCCTTTTTAGAGGACATACCATGGTACCAGCTGCTTTATAGGAGGAGGTGTTGAGAGAGTTTCACAATTCCCCATTATTGGTAAATCCAAGAGTGGAGAAGATGTACCAGGATCTCAGATGACATCACTGGTGGCTAGGTATGATGAAGGCTATGGTAGAGATCGTTTCTCGATGCCTCACCTTCCAAAAGGTGAAGGCAGAGCACCAGGTATCAGCAGGCTTGGTACAACCCTTGGAGGTCCCGGAGTAGAAGTGGGATGGGATATCTATGGATTTCGTGACTGGAATTCCACATAATTCCAGAGGACACGACTCCATTTGGGTGATCGTTGACCGACTCACCAAGTCGGCCCACTTCCTGCCCATCAGAGTGTAGGGCTCAGTGGAGAGCATGAGATGCCTCTATGTTCAGGAGATCGCACGGATTCATGGTGTACCATCATCTATCGTCTCTGATCATGACACTCACTTTACTTCCCGTCTTTGGAAGGGGTTACAGGAGGCATTTGGGACACAACTACACCTGATCACCGCTTTTCACCCTCAGATGGATGGTCAGATGGAGAGGACCATTCAGACCCTTGAGGACATGCTCCGTGCATGTGTGCTCGACTTTGGTTGTAGTTGGTTAGATCACATACCCTTAGTGGAGTTTGTGTACAACAACAAATACCACTCAACCATCGAGATGGAACCATACGAGGCATTGTACGGCCGACCTTGCAGGTCACCTCTATGCTGGACAGACCATGGGAAGTTAGCACTTGTGGGACCAGAGATGGTCCAGGCCACGACAGAGAAGGTCCATGTCATCCAGGAGTTGATGAGGATATCTCAGAGCTGAAAAAAGTCTTATGCTGACAGGAGGCGGAGACCACTAGAGTTCGCGGATGGAGACAATGTCTTCTTGTGGTTGTCACCTCGATATGGATTACAGAGATTTGGCCAGGGCGGCAAGTTATCTCCGCACTTCATAGGACCATTCCAGGTTCTCAGCAGGATAGGCAAGGTGGCTTATCGCCTGGCTCTACCACGTCAGTTGCACCAGGTGCACGACGTCTTTCATGTATCTCAGCTGAGGAGATACATGCACGACTTGATGCATATCATCGACCATGGAGAGATGGACATCGATGAAAGGGAGACTTTTGCAGAAGTCCTAGTGGAGATCGAAGATCGACAGGAGCGGGTCCTATGTGGGTGGTCGATTCCTCTAGTGTGCATCAGGTGGCAGCACGAGAACCTCCAGGAGAGCACCTGGGAGCGGGAGGCTCAGATGTGTGCTCAGTACCGTCATTTGTTTCCCTAGTCTGTGATGTATATTTATGGGGATGTAAAGCCTTGAGGTGGGAGTAATGTAAAGACCCATAAATTTCGAGGGAATTTTTTTTCATAAATTCATTGGGATTTTATGAGTATGTAGTTTCTGACAGCACTTGATTCCCAGGCTTGGTGTGCCCGGAATCAATTCATGAAGTTTAGCTCGGGTACGTTCAGTGAAATAACGAGCGGGTTTTTTCCTAACTTTTGAACCGGTGCTCGGAATCGAAATCTTAGGGCACCGATGAAACCACAACACCGATAATTACTTAAGAAGACCTTTTCTAGAGTTGCGTTTTGTCGTGAAGAGTTGTTAAAAAAAGTTGGATTAAGAATTAAGTGGAATAAGTTGTGTTAAAATTTTTCACTTATAAGAGGTTAAATCCCATGTGTGGGAGTTGGGGTGGGACCCACTAAAATCCTAACTCTTGGTAGGATATTAGTGAGGCGGGGCCCACATGATCCCCCACCTTTTCAAATTCTTTAACCCCTCCAAACCTCCCACGTATTAAATGTTGTGGCTACCCCCTTCCACATTAATTCAGGCCAACTAAACTCACCATTAATTTATACATTTCAAGACTAATTAATTAAGTGAGTTTAGTTTTTTGAATTTTAAAATGTTGGAAAAGGAAATAACATAAGGCAAAGGTCTTATTTTGTTTTGGGTTGCTTCGTTGTGTTGAGATAGGGAGAGTTCTACACTTTGAAGAACTTCATCTTCCTCCTTGAAGAACATGAAAAACGCCGACACACCATTCCATCTTCTCTCCACATCAAAGAAAGGGATATGCCGCTTCCTCCTTGGACGATCTCTGTTAACGTATACGGATCCTCATCCCGCGACGTCATTTTCCACGATTCTTGCTTCCGCAAACTTCTTCAAGGTAGGGGTAGATTTTACATTCGAGTTTATTTTGACGTTCTTGGTTAACTTTTGGCCATCTGTTATCAATATAACGGGAGGAGGTCAGACCGCACGAACATGGATGAACCACCTCCCCTTTTTGTCATTGATCACCATTGTTTTTTGGAACGTGGAGACGTGGTGAAACAGCACCATACGGGAATGGGAGAACCACGACTGGAGCGGTCTGTGACAAAGGTGCGCGGCACCGTCGCGCTGGGCTGGTGAAGCCGAAGGAAGCCGCGGCCAAGAGCGGGCCGCGGCGGAGGGGCGCGGTGATGACGCGCCATGCCGAAGCACCACGGAGGGCTGCGGCTGGAGCGGGTCGCGGCGCCGTCGCGCTACACCGGTCGAGAAGGGCCGCTACCTAAGGCCGCGACATTGCAGAGATGGGCGGCCGGATCCGCCGGCCGCCGGCGCATTGGAAGGCGGGACCCGTGGTGGTCCCGCGGCGGCACACTGTCTGGCCGACATGGTCGGCCGTTCGGGAGGTCCGGGGGTTGTAACCGCCAGTGACAGATAGTGGAGGCCCCCTCCATGTGGGGGCCACCGTTTCAAAACAAGGGGGCAGCGCGCCCACCCCTTTCGCGTCCGCTCAGCACGCGGGCGCCCACGCTGGGCCGGGCCGCCCGTGCGGGGCCGCATCGACCGGGCTGGGCTGCGCCAGCTGGGTCGGGCCACGCCCAACCAGGCCAAACCCAGACCCGAGTCAGGTCGACCCGGTTTGGGCTGACCCTGGGGGTACTGGGCCGGGTTGGACTGGGCCCAAACCCCCTGTTTCCGGACAGATCCGTTCAAACGCCCATAACATGGGCTACGGACCTCCGAACTATGAACCGTTAGTCGCGTAGAGATCCTTGGATCGAGATGGTTGTTTCGATATATTACACTCAGCTTTTTGGAGAACTTTGGGTACGGCTGGGTTGGTTCGAACACGAAACCAACCGGGCCCTCAGAGCAGAAACGCTTATAACTTGAGCTCCGGACGTCCGATTGACGTGTCGTCGACTTTGTTGGATTGATCTTAGTGAGACAGTTATTTTGGTTTACTCCACTCAAGGTTTGGATGCAACTGGAATATGGTTGGGTTGGTTTTGGCATAAAAACGAACCGGGCCCCTAGGACGAAAAAGCCAATAACTCTCAGACTGGGTGTCCGATTGACGCGCAGTCTGTCGCGTTGAGTTCCTTTTTACGAGACTGTACTTTGGGATACATCAACTTTATACTTCTTGTCCGTTGATGTATCAAACCCCCTTGGCTCGTTGAGCGGAACCTCCTGGAATCGAGCATGCTGTGTGCGGGAACCCTAGAGCTGGCTTCCACTGCGACGACGATGACGACTGTACTGGGATCCTCCGTGGGTTCGATAGGGACGACGACTGTACTGGAATCCTCCGTGGGTTCGATGACAATGATTACTATTCTTGTATCCTATGTGGGTCCGATGGTACTTGACTACTTTTCTTGTATCCTATATGGGTCCAACAGTATTTGAATCTGTACTTGTATCCTATGTGGGTCCGGCAGAGTAACTGGTCTTTTATCCTTTGTGGGTCCAACAACTTAGCTGGTCTTGTATGCTATGTGGGTCCGACCGCTTAGATGAATCGGTGGCTACATCTGATCATCTCTATCATCTTACGAAGTGTATTCCTGTATGAGCTGAGTCTTAACATACAATCAATATCATCAATATGATTTTTGTGTTTTCCTGTGTGGATTGGGTTGTGCTTTCCTGCGTGGATTGGTTTGTGAATTCCTATGAGGAATGGGTTATGTTTTCCTGTGTGGACTGGGTTGTATTTGGGCTCATGTGCTAGAGTCGAGCTGGAAATGATGACTTAGGTATATGTATGAGCATATAACTAAGTAGAGTTGGTTGTTACTTCATGATTGTATCTTTCCTTTTTGGTTTACCCTTCGTGGATTCTGGGAGACCTTCGGGGGTCTCGGGGTCCCTACTGAGTAGAGTATCTTCACCCCTGTACGGGCTATGCCCGCACTTCGTTGTGTTGGATGTAGACGATGGACAACGCTGATCGATGTGGGAGCTCATGGAGCTGAACGGTACCTGGAGGTGGATCACTGGACGGGACGTACTCGGAGCGGATGGCTAGAGCTGAGGAGCAGAGGGGAATATCTGTACCCACCCTTCAGGTGGGATTTCTAGAGGATGGCTCAGACTCTCTGCTTTACTTTTCAGTTGTTGTACTTTCTTTTCAGTTGTACTTTACTTACAGTTGGGTTTGTATTCTGGCCCATTCACTTTCTAGCACTTACTTTTGTACTCAGTTTACTTAGTGTTTTCCTCATCTTTCATACTCTGTGGTGTTTGTTTGATTTATAAAGGAAATGCCTTCCCTTTTTATCGGGATTTACGTCTTTGGTGCTAGTCGCCAGCCCCTGTACTGTGGAAGGAGAGCTTGGGGTAGTCATGGCATGGGCCGTGAGGACGGGTCATGACAACAAGTTCTGTTCTTCAAGAAAAGGCCTCATCTCCCTTCCTCATTTACTTATTTCTTTTTTCCCTTTCTCCCATCACTTATGAAATACATTGGTCAAACCATAGTAAAAATATAGAGTTATTATTCTATGATTTTTTGGTTTATAGGGTCTTGAAAGTTATATTTGAGGCATGATCTTATGATGTTCATCCAAGGTGATCTATTTCACTACATTTAAGGTAATATTTCCTTTAATATTGGTATTTAAATTATATAACCTTGATTTATTGTGTTCTTAATCTTCCTTTTTGGTATCAATTTATAAACTTTATTATTTTCAGAGTATATTTGAAAAAAAATCATGCTTTACATTATTTTATTTTCAATTAAATTATATTTAATCCTATTGGATGTTTGATAAAAATAAGTTTTCATTAGTTTTTCTCACCAGATGTTTTATAAAATACTTAATTTCTTTATTGAAAAAGTTTCAATATCTCAATGTATAATTAAAAAAAAACAGAGTTCTCAATTTTTTTTTCAAAAGGGATTATAATGGTTGTGTTTTTTTAGAATGTTTTATATCATATCAGTATTATCCAAATATACACGGGTATATATATATATATATATGTGTGTGTGTGTGTGTGCGTGCGTGTGTGTGTGTGTGGGAATAATGATGGAGGAATATCTGAGGATTTTAAATATGATACTTAAGGTTCATTTTTAAAAATGTGAATCTAAATTATTATATAAGGACCAGTTGCAACTTTTCAATATGTTTTAAGACTTTATTGAATTTTAAATGGAAAATTCCTTGGGGTTATTTGAATTTTTTTTAAAGTCTTGTATGTGTGATATGAAAGATCCCTTGGTAGATTGTTGATCGTATATTGTTATAGTATCCGAGGATATTCTTATTAAATGTCTGAAAGAGTTGATATTCCTATTATTTAGAATGGATCTATTTCAAACTTTATAGGAATCCCAGGTGCTAGGGTAGTTGAACTAGGATGGTAAAATCACCCATTGAAGAATTTTGGGCAGTGAAGTCCATATATTCCTTACACTAGTTAGTGAAATGTTATTATCTTTTTTACTCTAGATGTTATAAAATTATGTTCAAGGTTTCTCCTATATCTTAGAAACCCATAGGTATTTTTAACATGATTTTTAGTTTGAATTATTACTTTTGTGATCCAATCATATTCTTTCCTTAATTTATACAAATTATGAATTGTACTCTTATTATTATTTCGTCAGCCTTATTAATTTTTTTAAAATGGTATTTTAAAGTGTAATGAATATATAATTTCAAATGTGTTTCAAATGGGTGTTTTATTAAAGAGTATTAAGGATGATAATTCTTTTCCAAAGTGATTGTTTTTATTAAAAAAAATAAAATAAATTTTTATAATTGATTGTGAAGCCTTATGTTGGGTTTTATAAGAAATAAAATTAAAACTTATTTTCAATTATATAATTTAAAACCATCATAAAATGATTTTTTATTTAAAGACTAACCTATGACTATGGTTACAATTATCATTACTACTATGATATTTTTTTAAAACCTATCTATATATTTTAGTTTCATATTCTAGATCTTTTATTTACTCCCATGGGTAGTTGAGGTATTATTAGTGGATGTTGACTTGTATAGTCACATGGAGGTATGCATTCTATTTATTTAATTCCATTTCCTTTATTGTATTAGTTAAATAGGTCCTTTAATTTAAATTAGTGGTGTACTATATCTAATGGAGTGAAAATAATAATAATTTGGAGGTGAATTTAAATATTCTTCTATGCGAGGGAGATTAGGATGAGTGGTGGGATTAGTTAGTTTTATTTCACTATTATTTAAATTTTTTATATTATTTTTGCTCATTTGGCTTGGAATGAAAGTATAACAGATGGAAAATCCTTTACCATTTTTATGTTTTTTCATAATTATTTTTGTGATGTGAAATAGTTCCTATTGGTAATACATTGATTCCATGGTTCTTGATGCCACCATAGGGCGATCAGGAATTACCCCTAGAATGTCATGCACAGACTCGAGCATCTGACAAAAGAAAAAAATCTATCTTGTTCATGAAAATGATATTAGTGTCCTAGGTTATTAATAGAGACTATGATTTTTAATTCCCTTCATTATTTTTTAATTAATCATAGATGGATATATGAATTTAGGGATTCATAGGTACTCATGATAAGAGTATAGCTATCACTTTCATGTTCAGAGTCCCAAGATGCCATGGGAAGTCAGGTCTTGAGTCCTGGATTTTGTAATAACATTTTTTTACTTCTCATATGTGATTTATTTAATTGTTTTTGTATTAAATGATGACAAGGTAGTGGACTATTGGTAAATAGTGAGCTCTAGGTCCTTGCAAGCCTTGTGTATCCTCAGTACACGGGTTGGGATTACTCCTAGTGCTAGTTTTGTAGTTCTCACATAGTTTTCCAAGCCATGTGGCCAAGACAAACATAGACAGTAGTCCAATCTTAAAATTATTCATTGGGCATGTTTTTTTATTACATTTTGATATAAATATGTTTTTATTAAAAAACCATAAATTAAATTTTTTAAAGTTCTAGCTTTAAAAATATTGTGGTTTTGGTTTTGAAAATTATAAATGCCTTTCCCAGGAACTAGTTGAAATATAAATTCAATATTTTTAATAAAATTTTTGGTAAAATGTTTTTCCTAAAATAGGATTTATTTTAATAGATTTTTTTTGGAATTTTGAAAATTTTTAAATTTTTGTTGGATAAAATTTTCAAAATCATTTTTTTGTTGTTTTATAATAAATCAAATTTTATTTTATTAAGTTTTTTTAAAATTTGAATGATTTAAAGGGTTGATGTTTTCAATTTTAAAGGTATCTTATTACACAAAAAATGGTTTTAGGAAGGGTTTTATTTCTATAAAATGTGTTTCTTGGAAATATTTTGGAAAATATTTGAAATGGCCTTGGGTAGTATTAAAAGAAGAAAATAGAGTTTTAGAAAATATATTTTTTATTTATACTCTAATGGTTTAAAAAGTTTTTATGTGGGTATTTGTTTGATGAAACAAGTTTTAAACACTTGATTTGGGATCTATGATATTGAAAGAAATAGATATTTTGTTAAAGTATTTTAATTTAGTGAGTCAAATTTTGGGCATTTACCTTGATTTTATTTAGATCTGTTTTTTTAATTGTGAATATAATTTAGTTTGGTCCAATGTTTTATGATACTTTAATTTTTCCTCATAGAAGGTTTTGGAGGAAAAGAGTGAGTATTTTACCTTTAGGATTCCTTCTTCATGTTGTATCAATGTAATCCCATTCTACATTGGTTAAGATTTTATATCTTAGAGACTTATCTTTATCGAGCCTATAGTGGATGATATGTTTGGTGCAGTTCCTGGATATGTTAGATTTTTGGAGACCCTTGATTTATATGATCCTTTGGGTTTGTCCCCAAATTCTCCCAGCATAAGGATGATTTCTTTATAGATGTGTTTGTTTTAATGACCAATTGTGTTTTGAGGTTTGATAAGATGTTATCATTTTCACACGATCTTCTTTTTGAGTGGTTGAGAAAGTGGAAGTATTGGGTGACTCCATGGATGATGGTTACATTTGTTATCCCTTGAATTAGTTGTTCACTAGATGGTTCCTCTATTAATTGGATGTATTTACAAGGGCTTATGTGTTCCAAGGTTTACATCCTAAGGTACTTATTTTTAATCATTTTTTCTAAAGATAACATCGGTTGTTCTTTTTTGGTAATATATTTTTATGGTATTTTGAGGTGTGTCTTTTCATACCTTGTTTATCTTTACTTAGTTTTCCTTTTTTGAGGTGATGGTTAGTACGAAGATCATAGAAATGGTTTTTTATCTTTGATACTTCTAGACCTTATGACACCCCTTGTAAGTCTTTCCTCTATCATGGGGATTCCTCCCCCCCATGCGGTGATCAAAATCTTGCTAGTTATTAGGAGTGGATGAATTTATATAGATTAAGTGTATTAATATAATTATATTATGGTGGTGAGACCACCATATCTATGCCTTTATATAATTTATCATTTTTTAGATTTTAGTCATTTTAATTTTATGTGTACTTCGTTTTGAGGTTGAGCAGTGTTGTGTGGTTGGTTTCCCGTTATATGATTATTCCCTGACTCCCCACACCCAATGGTTTGATTTCAATGATGTATTTATGGAAACCCTCCTCTTATTTTTTTTATTTTTCTCCTTTATGTTGAGGATTTCATTGGGTGTTGTAGTTGTGCCTTATAAAATTAATAATTTCCCTTATCGAAAGTTCCCTTTATGTATGGATCCCTTTACAGTTGTCTATGATGATGAAATATGACTACTATGGTAGGTCCCATTTCCTTTTTGAGGATGATATCTTCTATTTTTTCAGATAATTTCTGTAAGACTTTGAGTTTCTAGAATCATGTACTTAGTATGATGTTTTGACATTTTTATTTTTGGAACAAACAATTTCATCCAACGAAGTTATTATGGAAGTAAGAGATATGGTGGGGGAATTATAAGACCATAACCCTATTTCTAATCATTATTTTTGGAACAAACCATTTCCTCAATATGGGTTTTATTATTCATAGTAAGGACTCCTATGCCTTCCTACTTTACTTATTCATAGTTTTCCCTTTCTCTCCTTACTATTTGCAGTCCTTTTATAAATCCTAATCAAAATAGAGTGTTTTTATTTGGTGATTTTTAGTTCCTAGGTTTTGTATAGTTTTATTTGAGGCTCACTATTGCGATTTTCATTGGAGATGATGGTTCCACTCTATTTGTGGTATGTTTCCTCTTTTTTTAGGCCTATAAATTTTAAAACCATGATTGTTTATATTCATATTCTATTATTTTAGCACCAATCAGTAAATTTAATTATATCCAAAGTATATTGTAATGGAAAAGAATTCTTTGCAAAATTTTCATTTAAATTCAATGTTTTCTTTCTAATTGGAAGATTGGTAAAAATATGATTTCATTAGTTTCCCACACCAGATACTTTATGAAGTATCTTATGGGTTTATTTAATAATTTCTAATGTCTTAAAGAAAATTTTGGTATTAAAAGTAGAGTTCACATTTGTTTTCAAAAGGTATTTTAAATGTTTTATGTTTTTAAAATTTTTAATACCATGTCGATGTTATCCATATATACATGGGTAAAAATATATATATAAGTATATAAATATTCACTTGAGAACCTGTAAATTTTTTCATGGGTAGAAATATATATGCGTTATTTTATATGGGAATAATGATGGAGAAAAATATTTGGATTTTCAATATGACACTTAAGATTTATTTTCAAAGAAGTGATTTATTATCAATGTATAAGGCCCATTTGGTACCATTCAACAAGAGTTTAATCACTTATTTTATTTGGATTGTAAAGACCTATAGTGTTATTTTAAATTATCTTTTAATGGATTGGATGCATAATTTGAATATAGCCTTGGTGTATTATTGATTTTATATGGTTATGGAATTTGAGGACCTTATTATTAATTGTTTGAAATGGATGACCTGTTTATTTTTTAAAATTGATCTATTTTAAACTTCATGGAAAGCTAGGGTTATTGGGTAGGTGAACTTAGATTTGATAATCTCCCATTCCATTAGCTATATGAATGAAGTCTATGTATTCCTTACATTGGATAGTGATATGTTACTATCTTTTTTGGAAGATAATAATGAAGAATATTCTAGGTTTCTCCTATCCCTTAGTGACCGTTAGGGTTTCCAATGATTTTCATTTAAAATATTTTATTATATGATCTGATATTATTCTTTCCTTAATTTATCTTCCTATGATATATAGTTTTCTCACTCTTTCTTGAGACTTCATACAATCCTCTAAAATGGTATTTTTAACTGTAATGATAATATCATTTTAAAAGTGTTTCAAATGGATGATTTTATTTAAAATAATATTGGGAATGATAAATGCTTTTCAAACTGATTCATTTAATTTAAAAGAAAAATAAATGTAGTTTTTATTAATTATTAATAATCCTTAAGTTGGGTTTTATGTGAAATAAAATAAAAACCTATTTTAAAATTTGTTACTTTAACGAAGTATAGCCAATTTTTTTATTCTAAGACTAAACATGGGGTTTAAATTCGCTTGGAATTCTTTCTAAGATCATTTTCTATATGCTAACTATATCTCTCAATTTTAGGTTCTTTCTCTTTTATTTCTTCCCATTGGGAATTGAGGTAATCGAAGTGGATAGTGGCTTGTATAGTCACATGAAGGTATATTGGTTGTTTATTTTATTTAATTTGCATTATTATATCAGAAAAATATTCCATTTGATTTAAATTGGTGGTTTACTATATTTAGTTGGTGAAAAAGAAAAAAACTATTATAATATTTAAATCCTATTATAGAGGAGGGAGAATGGGGTGATCAATGGGTAGTTAGTTTTTTATATTATTTTTTAGTAGTTTATATTGTTTCTACTCATTAGTTTTGGATTAGAGATGAAAAATATGGATAATCCATGCTTATTATTATACTATTTTCATAACTCTATTGGTTGGGAGAACCATTTCCATTGGTTATACTTTGATTCCCTGGTGGTTGACGCTGCCTTGGGGTGATTATGAACTCACTCCTCCAAGCATACCTTAGTCAAATGATATATGTAAAAGGAGGAATCATACGTTGTTATACATGTTTTAATTAATATTGAATTATTCCATAGTTATTATTGAAGTGGTTTTAAAGATCAAATAATAGTTTTCCATCACAACTAAATACATCAAGAAAAAAACAAAGATCAAGATGCTATGAAACTGAACCATTTAAAATATAAAATGTATAAAATGTGTACCTTTTACTGATGTTGGATGAATATCCTATATTCAAACATAGGTTTTATGTATTTAACTAAGAATAAACCCAAGTATAATTACACTATGAATTATCTACAAGTTTCCTTTAATCACCAAATTATTAAGTAGGAGCCTCATCATAACCCTAGTATACTAGTACATCTCCAGTGTTAAAGGAAAAAGGAGGATATTACTTTATGAAGAATTGAAAAAGTCTAACATTAACCATATTAATATATTTGAATTATTTATATAGGCCTTGGGGAAACTCCATAATAATTTATTTCATTTACTCAAACATTATGGAATGTTTGAATAATGTCATCCTCTTTTTAAATGTTCAGTTGTGTGTGGAAGAATTTATCACATAAATTCATTATAGAATATCTTAAAATTTTCAAAATTATAAACTTCCATTATTATATCCTTATGTGAAACAATTATAAAATATTAAAAATAACCTTTAAATACCTAATAAATCATAGACATCCATGTGAATCATACAACATGATTTATCATGGCCTTATAATATATTGATATCATACAATATCATGGATGAAGAAATGACATGAGATCTCTATATCATGATTTATAATATACCTAAACCAGTGGAATATGATATTTACTTATTTCCTCTTTTTCATACCACATGACATGTGTATATACTAAATTATGATATCAACCTAAACACGTCGTATGTATATAGGCTTTAGGGTGTATCTCTATAAATCTCACACTTTTACTAAAGCCTCATTATGTTTTTTCTATTTCAACTTATATTCTATCATAAACAATAATTTGTAAAAATATATAAAAAATACTCTTGGATATATAAAAAACTTTTATAAAGATATTATCAAAATTAATTTTTTCTCACGCCATATGAATACCTTGTGAATATCCATCCAAAACTCATTTTTGATTAACACTAGGAGTTTCCTAAAACTCAATTTCCATTAAATCAAAAAAAAATTGTGACCTAAAAGGTAGTCATATCATTAAAAATAAAAATTAATACCCAATTCAAGGATATAATAAAATAATAGCCACTAGGAAAAAATAAATGTTACTCAAGGTAAAAATGGATCTAATATGATCTCTATCAAACACATGTATATTTGTACCTATGTCCAAAAAACTATATCATAAAATTGAATATATAATCATAAAATCACTTTTTCAAAACATAAAGTAACTATGAAGCATGGATTATGTAAATCCCATATAGATATCATACAATCTCCATCACCAAGTATAGATTGAATAGATGAATGAACAGATTACAGGACATTCACCCATGTGAATGATCATATCACATCCCCCTCATCCAATAGATAATCACATCACATGAACCACATCTAGGTATGCCCATAATCTTCTTTATTCTATCTCAACTGAGGAACGAAATATCATACCTACTATATAAGAAGACAAATCCCATATTGGTTAATCCTCAACTAATGAGATGATTAGAAATAAACCCAACAAAACCTAATTATCTTAACCTCAAGGATTTCATAAGATAAGTATCAAAGTATAAAGGTTATTTTTCTAAGTATCTTAAAAACCTTATGTAGAAGTATTCAAAATTAAATGTGCACCCCCAGTATAAAAAATACATAGTGTAGAAAACCGTATTTGGTATACTTTGTGGGTCATCTATCACAGACAACACTTTTTATATCCCATGATCATATCCTACATCTCTATAAAAAAATCATTCTCAAAATAACCTTCACATTTGACAATAACCTAAAATTCTCAATGATAAAAATTAGTTAGGGATAACTAAAATTTATACTTTTGGAGTTTAATTAGCATTTCACTTCCCACATTAAATGCATCCAACATAAAAGAATGATAAAGTGAAGTTTTTTTGTATAAAAATATAAATTTTGTATTCTTAAAAAAAATATAAAACTAATAGAGCTGTAAATAAGTGACCGTATAATGATATAATTTATTATAAACCACTAGAGAAGCCTTATTTTTACTACACTTTTTGGGTTCTTTTAAATTATTACATATATATGCAACTCTTTCCGTATCTATATATGAATGTATAATAAAACCATACACTAAATTCCTTTAGTGGGTAACATCTTTGAAGAAAGTTTATTCGAATAATGATGATACATAATAATAATATTACTAATGTTCAATTCATTGAACATAGTATTTAAAATCCATTAATTTTCAACACTAGATGCTATGATGTTGATAAATTAGATTATCTACTTATAAATCATTATTTGTTTATCATAATTATCTTGTATAATGTTTATATTAAAAAATTTCCCTTGTAATTATTTTTTTATCTATCTTTAGCTCTTTACATAATTTCTTTACTAACAGACCCTAAAATTTTTTAGTACATCATGTAACATTCACTTTAAATTAAACTATTTCAATTTTTCATTTTTTACAATTTAAACTTCTATAAGTTAAAACACACTCCCAATAGTCTCCCAGAAACAATATTTTCTCTAAAATATCATGTTAATATACACAAACACTTTTTGTTAGGAAATAACACATATTTTATTTAGTAGGAATATATAACAAATAAACTATTATATATATATCATATATGGTATTCTATGTGTTTAAGGAATTATTATGAAAAGGGGTGTTTATTATTTAATATATTAAATTGGTGGTGGAATATCAATTCTATATATTATAGAAAACCTATTGAATAATCACTTTTATCCAAGAAAAAACATTTTAATCCTTATATCATTTTTAATCAATTTATAGAATTTAATGAATCATAAACTATGTGTATTTAAAACTTATCTCATTTATTTAATAGAAAACCATTTTTATAAAAATATATTATCTTATAAGGTAAATAAATATAGTTTTAAGAATAATTTTTTTTATTCTAGATTCATCCAAGATTTGAAGAAAATCCGTCGCATCTAACTTCTTGATGTAGATTCTCTTACTATGTCACTTGAATGAAAACTTAAATATTTATCCATAAACTATACATCAAATCTAAATTCATTTATATTTATAAAACATTTAAAATCTAAAATTTTTATCATATTTTAATAGCTTGAAAAAAATAACTTTGTTTGATAGCGTATACAACATGCAACACCGAGCATAAACAAACCACAAAATATTATTATTTTAATACGACTATTATAAAATAGTCATTGAATTGGATGTTATAAAAAGAATTCGATGAATTATGATATATATATATATATATAATGGTCATTTTTAATAAAAATTGGCAAATAAATTCTCAGTGAATGAGCATTCAATCTTTTGTAATGTCATTTTATGCTTTAAAAATATACTTTTCCTCAAAAAATGGTTTTTATTGCTTTTTATGATAAGATATTATAAGTTTTTTTATCAATTTTAGATTGTTTTTATAAAATTAACTGAAATTTTGAATTCATAGGAACAAAATTATATTAGGATCAACTTTGGAGATTTTTCTTAGAAAAGATTATTTTTTATTGAATAGTGAAAAATACTAATTTTCATTGAAAAATATATTTTCATTTCACACATTAAAAAAGTTATATTTTATCTTAAATTTATTTAAAAGTAATAATAGTTTATTTATTATCCAATATATATAATTGGAATCATTATTTTGGAATATTATGGTATAAAATCTTTTTATACTTAAGAATAATGTTTTTTGGAAAAGTAGTTTTCGTCGTGTTTTTTTGGGTTTAAGATCAAATTAAATTCTACCAATTATATAAATTAAATTTGATAAAATGGAATCAATAGTTATTATAAAAATAATTATTATAATTTTTTGAGCAAGTATTGTTTTCAATAATAAATAATATTGTTATTTAAAGGGGGAGTTTATATTATTACTCTATCTCTTTATGATAATTTTGATGCCCACAAATACCACTAATTATTTTTAATGATTTTATTTGTTAAGAATTTTGTAGGAATTTATTATTTTATTTTACTCTTGAAATTACAAGAATTTATTACAAAAGTATTCGTATTTAGCATGTTCTGAAAACACTGTTCATGCGCCACTTATTCAGAATCTGCTTGAGCGTGTTCTAGAAACACTATTCATACCATACGTGGATAAACTTAGTGTCAGGATAAAAACTGTGTATAATTTTTAAGATAAGGAATAAGTATGGTTAAACAACAATACGTTATCGGCAAAGTATAGAAGAAGAACCCTACATTGGGAAGGAACCCTACGTTTGGGGTATTAGAAAAGTATAGAAGGAGAACCGTACATAAATATTAAACGTTAAGTTTGTTTCTCAAAAGTATGGTTCATCAACCTTACTATTGTAAACAACCATACGTTCTTGGAAAAGTATGGATCAAGTAAAAATATGGATCTTTTACCGTATGTTTGAAAGATGAAGGGAAAAGTATGGATGACCAACCCTACATTTGGAATCAACCTTACATTGTGAACCTTAGGTTTGAAGTAAACATCATCAACCTTACATTCAGAGGATGAATACAGTTCAACCTCACCATACGTTTGGCATCAGAGAATTTAAAGTCAATATTTTTTATGCAATGGTTATCATGCTGATTATTAGGCGGATTTCGAGCCAGATATAAATCTGATTTAAATTACGATTTTGAATGATTCAAAATCGTTTCATCAATTTTTTGATAATCGAGTTAAAAGGAGATTTTTATGACGAGTCTTGAGGGAAGTTACGACTACTATATAAATTCAAATGTTTGAATATCGCGAGTAAAAAGGAAACTTTTGTGGATCTAATTTTGTAGGAAATGTTATTATCGTTATTTTATTTATATTGGCTTTTGAAACTACATCGAATAATTTTATTAATCATGTGTGATCTTTTGACTGTTCTGAAAAAAGAAAAAACATAGACAACTGAAACACACTAATCTGCTGGTTCAAAAAGAGCGTCAAAGATCTGTTTGTTAAAAAAAAGGATCGTGATAAAAGATTCACTTGTTCTACAATGAAGATCTACTTTAAATTTACTACTGCTGAAGTTGTGAATTATATTTCTATATCTACTGCAATGAGATCAACTCAGAACGTTTCTTTTGTGAAGATTATTATTTCTAAAGGCAATGATCCATATACTGTCAATTTCATACTATTGCAATTGTGAAGAACATATGGAATGTTTTTTCAGAATACAAAAATATTTCTTTTTTATTCTTGAGTGACCAGCTTCTCGTACTAAGCTGAGTAGGTTCGTGTTTGAACCAGAAGGCTTTGTTTTTTCCTTGGATTGTAAAGTTTTCTACTGCCTGTACTCAGTTGTGAACCTCTCTGTTGAAACGAGGACCAGATAGTGAAAATCACCAAGTTTGTGGATTATAGCGTTGGTGGAGTGGATTAGGGGCTTTCTGTTCCCCGAACCACTATACATATTGTGTTTCTACTATTTAAATTTCCGCTGCATCATTTTGTATAATTAAATTTAAAAGGCAGAACACACTATCGTAAATATTTTTGAAAAGACACAATTCACCCCCCTCTTGTGTATATTTGGTGTAATCCGATCTAACAATAGGTATCAGAGGTTGAGCTTTCTGATAAAGCATTAACAAGATGAAAGTGATTATACAAAGAGCAAGATGACTGATACAAGAGAGGGAATGTCTATGGTCAGTGCACCGTACTTCCATGGAGAAAAATATGGATGATGGAAGTCACGAATGATTATCTATCTGAAAAATCATGGATACAGAGTCTATTCTAAGATTCTGACTCCATATGAAATACCAGAAAAACCTGAAACATGGAGTGAAACTACTGAAGCAGATTATGACATGAACTCGAAGGAAATGAATGCAATTATATGTGTTCTAGGACCTGATGAGTTTAACAGAGTATCTCAATGCCCAACAATATATGAAATGTTGAAAACTATTGTTGTGGATTGAGATGGAACTAACAATATTAGGGAAATAAGATATACAATTTCTAAGATTAAATTTGATACACTAAGAATGGTTGAAGGTGAGAGTATTACTCAAATGAATGGAATATTGAGAGAGATTTTCAATAACAGAACTACCTTGGGAGATCCCATTAAGCAAGCTGATCAATCCCTAAAAGTATTAAGAGTGCTGCCTACAAAATGGAATGAAATATCTGCAGAAATCAGACAGTCGACACCTGTCAAAGATTTAACCATGAGAGAACTGATTGGCGCATTAATGATTTATAAAGCTGAGATGGAAGATGAAGCTAATGAACATAAAGTACTTGTCAAAAGAGATGATACTTCCTTGAAAGAATCATCACAGAGCAAAAAAATAATGTTGAAGAAAATTGTAAAATAGAAGTCAGAGAGTTATGATTTATCTAATTATAATATGGAATTGGCTCAGCTAGACCGATGATTCACAGAATTCTATATAAAGAAGAAGGGATTCAGAAAATCCTTCCGAAAGGATGACAAGGAAATTAGGTGTTATAAATGCAAGAAAATGGGGTATATCAAACCTGATTGTCCTCAGCTAAAAGAAGACAAAAGAAATAATTTTTTCAAAAGAAATGACTATGAGCATGAGGATAAGAAATCCATGAAAGCTACATGGAGTGTATCTGAATACTCCAGTAGTAATTTTCAATCAGACTCAGAGAAGGGGGAAGCAAATCTGAAAGCCAACATGTGTTTAATGGTAGAAACAGATGAGGTACAATCTTACTACTCTTATGACTCTAGTTCTGAATCTAATTACTCTAATGAAAAACTTGCAGTCTACTACAATAAGCTTGAAGAAAAATATGACTCTCTATTTAAGAATCATAAGTTTTTAAAGAATATTCATAAATCCAATTCTGATGAAATTGATAAAATGCTGACATAATATAAGGAGTTAACTGAAAAATTTGATTCAATTAATTCTAACAATACAGATTATGAATTAAAGATAAAATCACTACAAACTGAAGTAGAAACTTATAAAACTTTTTCCCTTGTTTTTACTAAAGGAGAAAATACTTTAAATAAAATCCTTGGGAAAAATGTCATTAAAAGGGAGAGATTTGGAATTGGATGTAAAGGTGAAAAACCCAAGCTGTACAAAAACTATTTTATTCCAAGTGAAAAAGACTAAATTGTAATTACTGTGGAATACGGGGACATATTTATAAAAACTATTTCTTAAGATAACCCCAAATAAGTGGCATTAAAAAATATTTTGTATCAAATGATCTATTTGACTCGTGTGAAATTAGAAAAACAAAGCAAGTCTGGATTACCAGATCCTTGCTAGCTAACACTACTGGACCCACCAAAATATGGGTACCAAAGCAATCTGTGTAAATGTCTTTGCAGGGAGCAGGTCACAAGATCAAAAAGAACATATGGTATATGGACAGTGGATGCTTAAGACATATGAGTGGAAACTCATTGAATTTATCTACACTCACTCAAAAATATGATGGACTTGTCACTTTTGGTGACAATGCCAAAGGAAAAATCATTGGTATTGGAATGGTTGGAGATCCAAAAGATATCTAAATTAATAAAGTACTTTATGTAAAAGAATGGAAACATAATCTCATAATTATATCTCAACTATGTGATGATGGTTATGTTATTGATTTTTCTAACAATTGTTGTTCTATTTTCATAAATAAATTGCTTAAATTTAGAGCACCATGAACTGATAATGTGTATACCCTGGATTTAAATTCCTTGTGTAAACAACAAGTAAATTGGTTAACTGATAAAATAAATGAATCCTGGATCTGGTATAGGAGACTTGGACATTTTAATGTATATATTTTAAATAAGTTATCTAAGATACATTTAGTTTCTGATTTGCCTAGTCTCAAATTTAAAGTGACAGATTCTGTGATGCATGTCAACTTGGAAAGAAACACAAATCATCCTGCAAAACTGTTAACAAAATTGCTACGTCTAAACCTCTATAACTTATTCATATAGATTTTGTTGGACCCTCAAGAGTAGCAAGATTTGCTGGTAAATTATATGTATATTTTTTAGTTGATGACTATTCTTGATTTACATGGATTTTCTTTTTGAAATTTAAAAATGATGCTTCTACTTTATTTGAAAGTTTTTGTAAATATGTTCAAAATGAAAAAGGTTAAAAAATAATTTCATTAAGTGATCATGGTGGAGAATTTGAGAATCAGGAATTTTATTCCTTCTGCTCAAATATGGGTATTAAATACACCTTCTCAGCACCTAGAACACCACAACAGAATGGAATTGTTGAAAGAAGAAACAGTACTATTCAAGAAATGTCTAGAACTATGCTAAATGAATACAGTCTTCCTACCTACTTTTGGGTAGAAGTTGTAAGCACAGCCTGCTATATAATGGATAGAGTTTTAATTTTACCTCTTTTAAAAAAGACACCCTATGAACTTTGGAATAACAGAAAACCTAAAGTTAACTACATTAATGTTTTTGGATGAAAAGTTTACATCTTAAACACCAAGGATAATCTTGGTAAGTTCGATCCAAAATCTGATGAAGGAATTTTCTTAGGATATTTAGATACCACCAAAGCTTATAAAATCTATAATAAGAAGTCAAGGATTGTTTAAGAATCAGTTCATGTGAAATTTGATGAATCTGATCCCTTTGAGAAAAGGACAGATCAAATGGATGAATCTGACTCTAATGATAACATGAGGCCTGAGAACTTGAAAAATTATTTTGAAAATGATATAAATAAAATTCATTCCAGTTCATAAGAACATGATACTGGAGAACCTATAATTGTATTGCCTAGATATAATAGAACCCTAAAGAATCACCCTTTAGAAACTATAATAGGTGACTTAGATACATGAATAACAACTAGAAGAAATATAGGAAATCTTGTCGAATTATCTACAATTATATCCTAATTAGAACCCAAGACTATAGAAGAAGTTTTATATGATGAATGTTGGATGATAGAAATGCAAGAAGAATTAACCCAGTTCAAAAGAAATGAAGTATGTGAATTAGTTGAAAGACCACATAACTATCCAGTGATAGGAACCAAATGGGTCTTTAGAAATAAACAAGATGATTATGGAATAGTAACTAGAAATAAAGCTAGACTTGTAGCCAAAGGATACAATCAGGAAGAAGGTATAGACTATGATGAGAACTTTGCACCTGTAGCTAGACTAGAATCCATTATAATCCTCTTAGCCTTTGCATATCATATGAACTTTAAATTATTTCAGATGGATATTAAGTATGCCTTTTTAAATGGTTATTTAATGGAGGAAGTTTATGTTGAGCAACCTCTGGGTTTTGAAAATTATCAAAAACCAGATTCTATTTTTAATCTTACTAAAGATATCTATGGCCTTAAACAAGCACCTAGAGCTTGGTATGAAATATTAATCTCTTTTCTTTTGAAATATTATTTTACTGTTGGAATGGAAGATCCAACACTGTTTAAGAAAACTGTAAATTCTAATATTTTACTAGTTCAAATTTATATTGATGATGCAATTTTTTGATCAACTAATAAAACTCTTTGTCATGAGTTTTCAAATTTAATGCAAAAAGAATTTGAAATGAGTATGATGGGAGAACTAAATTTGTTTTTAGTGCTTCAAATTTATCAAAAAGATTTTGGAAATGTTTTGAATCAAAGCAAATACATTATTAATTTGTTGAAGAAATTTGGACTTGAAAATAGCAAGACATATACAACTCCTATGTGTACTAATATAAAACATGATTTGGACGAGACTGGAAAATTAGTTGACAACAAGTTATATAGAGGTATGATTGATAGTTTATTATATCTTATTGCCAGAAGGGATGATATAATGTATTCAGTATGTCTTTGTACATGATTTCAATCAAATCGAAAAGAATCTCATTTATCTACTGTTAAAATATTTTTTAGATATTTAAAAGGAACTATTTTTCAATATCTTATTTATCCCAAAACTTCTGATTTTAATTTGATTTCATATTCAGATGAAGCCTTTGGGAGTTGTAGATTAGATATGAAAATCACTTCAGGAACATGTTACTTTTTAGGAAAATATTTAGTGTCATGGTCAAGTAAGAAACAACATTCAATTTCCCAATCAAAAACTGTGGCAGAGTATGTTTCTGCTGGCAGTGGCTGTGCATAGGTGTTGTGGATTAAAAACAATCTTATGGAATTTGGTCTAAATTTTAATAATACTCCTATTTTATGTGATAATAATAGTTCTATAAATATTTCAAAAAATAATATTAATCATTCTAAAACTAAGCATATTGATATCATACATCATCTTCTAAGAGATCATGTTCTTAAAAAGGATATATCTTTTGAATTTGTATGTACTGAAATTCAATTAGCATATATTTTTACTAAACCTATTCCCACTACAAGGTTTTATATTATTAAGGGTGAGTTAGGTTTATTTGATCTTAAATAAAATTTTATTCTATTATAGTAGTTATTTATTTTAATTATTTTTAAAATAATTAAGCTATTTTGTTTTTCAAATAGAATAAGTTTCTTTTACACGAGTAATATTTTTTATTTTTTTTAAATATATGTAATGATTATTAAAAAATATAGGAATCAAGGTTGTCAGAAACCATTTAGACTTTTAAACCATTTCATTTCTATCGAAACATTTTCGAACCCGCAAACCGCACCTCTGATCGTCAACCGTAATCTTTGAACCACTGAAACCCTAACCTTAAAACCTTCAGAGATTCTTGCATAGATGGTAAGGACTAAAAGATACAGTGAAGCCGAGACAAGAAATTCCAAGGGACAATGCTCAGAAGGAAGAAAAATATTATAGGGAAAGGTAATCAATCTTGACTGGTTATTTCAGACAAATCTACTGTTGAAACAAGCATTGTAGTTTCAGAACCTTGAACAGATGTTCGACAGTGAAAATACAGAATTTATGTATGAGTTAGAACTTTGATACTTCTTCAAATCTGTATAGTTTAGTCTAGGAGATACTGAGGACAGTATGATGGCTATGATAGAGGATATGGATTTCTCAATCTCGTTAGTAGAAATTGGTCAGATTCTCAACTGCCCTCATGAGGGAGTTTTTCATTTCTATTTGAAAATTATTGGAGATTCTATGCATAAATCAGAGGAAATAATGTTGTTTCTATTTGGTATTACGATTGTAAATAAAATGTTTATCAAGGATTTGTAGCCTGATCAGAAAAGTTTGGTCAAATTTGTGCAAACAGGGATTACACCGAGGATGTCTGAGATGGAAAAGACATTATATCCCGATATGTATATAATTTATCTTTTTCTCAGTGATGTCAAACTGAATTTTACTAGGTATATGGTTAGATACCTAAGATATTGTTATTATAGTGATGCCCGAATGAACTTTTATCCTTTTGGTCGATTCATTTCCAAGCTGTTTCGTAAGGAGGACATGGTGAGACTGGTGGATGCCATAGTATACTGTCATCACAGTAATGTGTTTAATGCTGGAAACTTAAGAAAGATTAGCTATTTCTGGAGTACTATCAAAGGAAATTTTTTTCCAGTAGGAGCAGATGATGAATCAGAGAGTTCTCAAGCTCAATCAGTAAAGTCCAAGGAGGGACAAGCTGAATCAAGAGTCAGCACTGTGGCAAGGAGGATCAGATTTGAAGTGGAAGAAACTGAGGAAGAAAGAAGTGCTTTAAACTCAGAGGAAAATACCTGTGACTGAGAAACTTACTTCCCCTAATTTAACTACAAAATATTTACTCTCTTACAACTTTGTCATAGAAAAGGTTGTTGAACATCCTCTAGAACAGAATTTCACTGTTACAGATCCTGATCATGAAAGGATTTTAGTAGAAAGATCAGAACAACAGTCTGTAGATGATGTTTCTATTTTACTTCATCAAGAAAAGGAGGCAGATCCTGGTGAGGAAGTCTCCAGACCTCAAGAAACTCTAGAAGATATCAGTTTAGATATTTCATTAAACAAACAAATTGCATATATTCGTGATGAGCATGCTTCTAAAGCTCACACAAATGTTCTTCAAGAGGATTTTTCTATGGAAGAGTCTGGAAAGGACTCTCAGAAAAAATCTGTGTATCAACATACTCCGGACAAGGAGAAATAAAAATCTGATGATGAATCATTACCTTTAGTACTACTACATCACACAGAGCCAGATAATGAGAATCAAGCACAAGGTGCTTTCGATTCATGGAATATGGAAGTTGAGAAATTTTACAAAAAGTTATCTCAACTATAAAGTGAGAATGATTCTCTGAGAATCACCTTAGCATCCGAACAGTTGAATTTATTATTTTATTTTACTCTTGAAATTACTGGAATTTATTACTAAAGTATTCTTATTTAGAATGTTCTGGAAACACTATTCATGCGCCACTTATTCAGAATCTACTTGAGCGTGTTCTAGAAACACTGTTCATACCAAATGTGGATAAACGTAGAGTAACGATAAAAACTGTGTATAATTTTTAAGATAAGGAAAAAGTATGGTTAAACAACAATACATTATCGGCAAAGTATGGAAGAAGAACCCTACATTAGGAAGGAACCCTATGTTTGGGGTATTAGAAAAGTATGGAAGGAGAACCATACGTAAATATTTAATGTTACGTTTGATTCTCAAAATTTTGGTTCATCAACCATATTATTGTAAACAACCATACGTTCTTTGAAAAGTTTGGATCAAGTAAAAGTATGGATATTTTACCGTATGTTTGAATGTTTAAGGGAAAAGTATGGATGACCAACCCTACATTTGGAATCAACCTTACATTGTGAACCTTACGTTTGAAGGCAACATCATCAACCTTACATTCAGAGGACACTTACAGTTCAACCTAACCTTACGTTTGGCGTCAGAGAATTTAAAGTCGATATTTTTTATGCAATAGTTAACATGCTGATTATTTGGTGGATTTTGAGCCAGATATAAAGCTGATTTAAAATTACGATTTTGACTGATTCAAAATAGTTTCATCAATTATTTGATAATCGAGTTAAAAGGAGATTTTTATGCCGAGTCTTGAGGGAAGTTACGACTACTATATAAATTCAAATGTTTGAATATCGCGAGTAAAAAGGCAACTTTTGTGGATCTAATTTTGCAGGAAATGTTCTTATTGTTATTTTATTTATATGGGCTTTTTGAAACTACATCGAATAATTTTATTGATCATGTGTGATCTTTTGACAATTCTGAAAAAAGAAAAAACATAGACTACTAAAACACACCTATCTGCTGGTTCAAAAAGAGCATCAAAGCTCTGTTTGTTAAAAAATAGGATCGTGATAGAAGATTCACTTGTTCAACAATGAAGATCTACTGTAAAATTTATATTACTGAAGTTGTGAATTATATTTCTATATCTACTGCAACGAGATCGACTCAGAACATTTGTTATGTGAAGATTATTATTTATAAAGGTGAAAATCCATCTACTGTCAATTGCATGCTATTGCAATTGTGAAGAACATATGGAAGGTTTTTTTAGAATATGAAAATATTTCTCTTTTATTCTTGAGTGACCAGCTTCTTGTACTAAGCTGAGTAGGTTCGTGTTTGAACCAGACAGTTTTGTTTTTTCCTTGGATTGTAAAGGTTTCAACTGCCTATACGGAGTTGTGAACCGGTCTGTTGAAATGAGGACCAGATAGTAAAAATCACCATGTTTGTGGAGTAGAGCGTTGGTGGAGTGGACTAGGGGATTTCTATTCCCTGAACCACTATACATCTTGTGTTTCTGCTATTTAAATTTTCACTGCATTATTTTGTCTGATTAAATTTAAAAGGCAGAACAAGCTATCGTAAATATTTTTGAACAGACACAATTCACCCCCCTCATGTGTATAATTGGTGTAATCCGATCGAAAAATTGGTATCAGAGGTTTATGTTTCTAATAAAGCATTAACAAGATGAAAGTGACTATACACAGAGCAAGATGACTGATATAAGAGAGGGAATGTCTATGGTCAGAGCACCGTACTTCAATGGAGAAAACTATGGATGCTGGAAGTCACGAATGATTATCTATATGAAAAATCTTGGATACAGAGTCTATTCTATGATTCTGACTCCATATGAAATACCAGAAAAACCTGAAACATGGAGTGAAACTACTGAAGTAGATTATGACATGAACTCGAAGACAATGAATGCAATTATATGTGGTCTAGGACCTGATGAGTTTAATAGAGTATCTCAATGCCCAAAAATATATGAAATGTGGAAAACTATTGCTGTTGCTTGCGAAGAAACTAAAAATATTAAGGAAATGAGATATGCAACTGCTAAGATTAAATTTGATACACTAAGAATGGTTGAAGGTGAGAGTATTACTCAAATTAATGGAATATTGACAGATATTGTCAATAACATAACTACCTTGGGAGATCCTATTAAGCAAGCTGATCAATCCTTAAAAGTATTAAGAGTGCTTCCTATAAAATGAAATGGAATCTCTACAGCAATCAGACAGTCGACACCTGCCAAAGATTTAACCATGAGAGAACTGATTGGCGCATTAATTATGTATAAAGCTGAGATGGAAGATGAAGCTAATGAATATAAAGTACTTGTCAAAAGAGATGATACTTACTTGAAAGCATCATCACAGAGCAAAAACAGAAAGATGAAGAAAACTGTAAAAGAGAAGTCAGAGAGTTCTGATTTATCTAATTCTGATATGGAATTGGCTCAACTGGCCTGAAGATTCAAAAAATTCTATATAAAGAAGAAGGGATTCAGAAAATCATTCAGAAAGGATGATGAGGAAATTTGGTGTTATGAATGCAAGAAAATGGGGCATATCAAACATGATTGTCCTCAGCTAAAAGAAGAAAAATGAAATAAATTTTTCAAAAGAAATGACTATGAGCGTAAGGACAAGAAAGCCATAAAAGATACATGGAGTGTATCTGAATACTCCAGTAGTACTTGTCAATCAGACTCAGAGAAAAAGGAAGAAAATCTGAAAGCCAACATGTGTTTTATGGCAGAAACAGATGAGGTACAATCTTACTACTCTTCTGACTCTAGTTTTAAAGATAATTACTCTATTGAAAAACTTGTAGCATACTACAATATGCTTGAAGAAAAATACGACTCCTTATTTAAGAAGCATAAGTCTTTGAAGAATATTCATAAATCCATTTTTGATGAAAGAGATACAATGCTAACACAATATAAGGAGGTAACTGAAAAATTTGATTCAATTAATTCTGACAATATAGATTACGAATCAAAGATAAAATCACTACAAACTGAAGTAGAAACTTATAAAACTTTAGCCCTTGTTTTTACTAAAGGAGAAAATACTTTAAATAAAATCCTTGGGAGAAATTTCATTAAAAAGGAGAGATTTGGAATTGGAAATAAAGGTGAAAAACCCAAGCTGTACAAAAACTATTTTATTCTAAGTAAAAAAAGACTAAATTGTAATTACTGTGGAATAAGGGGACATATTTCTAAAAGCTATTTCTTAAGACAACCCCAAATAAGTGGAATTAAAAAAGATTTTATATCAAATGATCTATTTGACTCATGTGAAATTAGAAAAACAAAGAAAGTCTGGATTACCAGGTCTTTTCTAGCTAACACTGCTGGACCCAACAAAATATGGGTACCAAACCAATCTGTGTAAATGTCTTTGCAGCGAGTTGGTCACAAGATCAAAAAGAACATATAGTATATGGACAGTGCCTGCTCAAGACATATGAGTGGAAACTCATTGAATTTATCTACACTCACTCAAAAAGATGGTGGACTTGTCACTTTTGGTGACAATGCCAAAGGAAAAATCATTGGAATTAGAACAGTTGGAGATCCAGAAGGTGTCTCAATTAATAAAGTACTTTATGTACAAGGATGAAAAAATAATCTGATAAGTATCTCTAAACTATGTGATGATGGTTATGCTGTTGATTTTTCTAACAATTGTTGTTCTGTTTTCATAAATAAATTGCTTAAATTTAGAGCACCATGAACTGATAATGTGTATACCCTGGATTTAAATTCCTTGTGTAAACAACAAGTAAATTGGTTAACAGATAAAATAAATGAATCCTGGATCTGGCATAGGAGACTTAGACATTGTAATGTATATATTTTAAATAACTTATCTAAGATATATTTAGTTTCTGATCTGTCTAGTCTCAAATTTGAAAGTGACAGATTCTGTGGTGCATGTCAACTTATCAAGAAACACAAATCATCCTTCAAATCGGTTAACAAAATTGCTACGTATAAACCTCTAGAACTTATTCATATGGATTTTTTTGGACCTTCAAGAGTAGTAAGATTGGCTGGTAAATTATATGTATATGTTTTAGTTGATGACTATTCTAGATTTACATGGATTATCTTTTTGAAATTTTAAAATGATGATTTTACTTTATTTGACAGTTTTTGTAAATCTGTTCAAAATGAAAAAGGTTATAAAATAATATCATTAAGTGATCATGGTGGAGAATTTGAGAATCAGGAATTTAATTCCTTCGGCTCAAATATGGGTATTAAACACACATTCTCTGCACCTAGAACACCTCAACAGAATGGAATTGCTAAAAGAAGAAATATTACTATTTAGGAAATGGCTAGAACTATGCTAAATGAATACAACCTTCCTACCCACTTTTGGGTAGAAGCTGTAAGCACAACCTGCTATATAATGAATAGAGTTTTAATTAGACCTCTTTTAAAAAAGACACCCTATGAACTTTGGAATAACAGAAAACCTAAAGTTAACTACTTTAATGTTTTTGGATGAAAAGTTTACATCTTAAACACCAAGGATAATCTTGGTACGTTTGAACCAAAATCTAATGAAGGAATTTTCTTAGGATATTCAGCGACCTCCAAAGCTTATAGAATCTATAATAAGAAGTCAAGGATTGTTGATGAATCAGTTCATGTGAAATTTGATGAATCTGATCCTTTTGAGAAAAGGACAGATCAAATGGATGAACTTGACTCTAATGATAACATGAGGATTGAGAACTTGAAAAATGATTTTGAAAATGATATAAATAAAATTCATTCCAGTTCACAAGAACATGATAGTTAAGAACCTATAATTATATTTCCTAGACAGATTAGAACCTTAAATAATCAGCCTTTAGAAACTATAATAGGCGAATTAGATTCAGGAATAAAAACTAGAAGAAATATAGGAAATCTTTTCGAATTATCTGCCTTTCTATCCTAATTAAAACCCAAGACTATAGAAGAAGCTTTAGATGATGAATTTTGGATGATAGCAATGCAATAATAATTAAACCAGGTCAAAAGAAATGAAGTTCGGGAATTAGTTGAAAGACCACAGAACTATCCAGTGATAGGAACCAAATGGGTCTTTAGAAATAAGCAAGATGATCAAGGAATAATAAATAGAAATAAAGCTAGACTTGTAGCCAAAGGATATAATCAGGAAGAAGGTATAGACTATGATGAGACCTTTGCACCTCTAGCTAGACTAGAAGCCACTAGAATCCTCTTAGCCTATGCATATCATATGAACTTTAAATTATTTCAGATGGATGTTATGTCTGCCTTTTTTAAATGGTTATTTAATGGAATAAGTTTATGTTGAGCAACCTCCTGGTTTTGAAAATTCTCAAAAACCAGATTCTATTTTTAAACTTACTAAAGATCTCTATGGCCTTAAACAAGAACCTAGAGCTTGGTATGAAATATTATGCACTTTTCTTTTGAAATATTATTTTACTATTGGAATGGCAGATCCAACACTGTTTAAGAAAACTGTGAATTTTATTATTTTACTAGTTCAAATTTATATTGATGATGTAATTTTTGGATCAACTAATAAAACCCTTTTTCATGAGTTTTCAAAGTTAATGCAAAAATAATTTTAAATGAGTATGATGGGAGAACTAAATTTCCTTTTAGGACTTCAAATTTATCAAAAATATTTTGGAAATGTTTTGAATCAAAGAAAATACATTACTAATTTGTTGAAGAAATTTGGACTTGAAAATAGCAAGACATATACAACTCCTATGTGTACTAATATAAAACATGATTTGGACGAAAATAGAAAATTAGTTGACAACAAGTTATATAGAGGTATGATTGATAGTTTATTATATCTTACTCATTGCAGGCCCGATATAATGTATTCAGTATGTCTTTGCACAAGATTTCAATCAAATCCTAAAGAATCTCATTTAACTACTGTTAAAATAATTTTTAGATATTAAAAAGAACTGTTTTTCAATCTCTTCTTTATCCCAAAACTTCTGATTATAATTTGATTTCATATTCAGATGCAACCTTTGGGAGTTGTAGATTAGATAGAAAAATCTTTTCAGGAACTTTTCACTTTTTAGGAAAATATTTAGTGTCATGGTCAAGTAAGAAACAACATTCAGTTGCCCTATCAACAGTGGTGGCAGAGTATGTTTCTGCTGGTAGTTGCTGTGCACATGGGTTGTGGATGAAAAACACTCTTATGGACTTTGGTCTAAATTTTAATAATACGCCTATTTTATGTGATAATACTAGTGCTATAAATATTTCAAAAAATCATATTAATCATTCTAGAACTAATCATATTGATATCAGACATCATCTTCTAAGATATCATGTTACTAAAAAGGATATACCTTTGGAATTTGTAAGTACCGAAATTCAATTAGCCGATATTTTTACTATACCTCTTCCCACTGCAAGGTTTTATTTTATTAAGGGGGAGTTAGGTTTATTTGATCTAAAATAAAATTTTATTCTACTATAATAGTTCTTTATTTTAATTCTTCTTAAAATAATTAAGCTATTTTGTTTTTCAAGTAGAATAAGTTTCTTTTACCGAAGTAATCTATTTTATTTATTTTTTTAAATATATGTAAAGATTATTAAAAAACATATGAATCAAGGTTTTTAGAAACCATTTCAACTTTTAAACCATTTCATTTCTATCGAAACATTTTCGAACCCGCAAACCGCTCCTCTGATCATCAACCCTAACCTTCGAACCATTGAAACCCTAAACTTCAAACCTTCAGATATTCTCGCAGAGAGGGTAAGGACTAAAAGAGCCAGTGAAGCCGAGACAAGCAATTCCAAGGGACAATGCTCCGAAAGAAGAAAAATATTTTTGGGAAAGGAAATCAATCTCGACTGGTTATTTTAGAAAAATCTACTGTTGAAACAAGCATTGTCGTTTCAGAACCTTGAACAAATATTCAATAGTGAAAATATAGAATTTCTGTATGAGGTAGAACATAGATACTTCTTCAAATCTGTACAGTTTAGTCTAGGAGATACTAAGGACAGTATGATGGCTAAGATAGAGGATAGGGATTTATCAATATCGTCAGTAGAAATTGGTCAGATTCTCAACTGCCCTCATGAGGGAGTTTTTCATTTCCATTTGAAAAATATTCGAGATTAAATGCATAAATCAGAGGAAATAATGTCATTTATATTTGGTATTAGGACTGTAAAGAAATGTTTTATCAAGGAATTGAAGCATGATCAGAAAATTTTTGTTAAATTTGTGCAAACAGGGATTACACCGAGGATGTCTGAGATGGAAAAGATATTTTATCCCGATATGTATATAATGTATCTTTTTCTCAGTGATGTTGAACTAAATTTTCCTTGGTATATGGTTAGATACCTAAGATATTGTTGTTAAAGTGATGCCCTAATGAACTTTTATCATTTTGGTCGATTCATTTCCAAGATGTTGCTTAAGAAGGACATGGTGAGACTGGTGGATGCTAGAGTACACTGTCATCACAGTAATGTGTTTAATGCTGGAACTTTAAGAAAGATTGGCTATTTATGGAGTACTATCAAAGGAAAACTTTTTCCAGTAGGAGTAGATGATGAATCAGAGAGTGATCAAGCTCAATCTATAAAGTCCAAGGAGGGACAAGCTGAATCAAGAGTCAACACTGTGGCAAGGAGGATCAGATTTGAAGTTGAAGAAACTGAGGAAGAAAGAAGTAAATAGGGAATTTAAACTCAGAGGAAAAGACCTTTTACTGAGAAACTTACTTCCCCTGATTTAACTACAAAATATTTACTCTCTTACAACTTTTTCAGTGAAAAGGTTGTTGAAAAACCTCAAGAACAGAATGTCACTGTTACAGATCATGATCAAGAAAGGATTTTAGTTGAAAGATCAGAACAATAGTCTGTAGCTGATGTTGCTGTTTTACTTTATCAAGAAAAGGAGGCAGAGCCTAGTGAGGAAGTCTCCGGACCTCAGGAAACTCCAGAAGATATCATTTTAGATATTCCATTAAATGAACAAATTACATATATTCGTGATGAGCATGCTTCTGAAGCTCACACAGATGTTCTTCAAGAGGATTTTTCTATGGAAGATTCTGGAAAGGACTCTCAGGAAAAATATATGGATCAACCTACACCGGACAAGGAGAAATAAAGATATGATGCTGAATCATTACCTTTAGTACTACTAAATCACACAGAGCTAGAGAATGAGAATCAAGCAAAAGGTGATTCTGATTCAAGGAATATGGAAGTTGAAGAATTGTACAAAAATTTATCTCAACTGTAAAGTGAGAATGATTCTCTGAGAATCACCTTAGCATCCGAACAGTTGAAATTTCAAATGATTAAGGAGAGTACTGTTTCAAGACAAGAAGTTGAAGTATATAAAAAGGATCTTCTAAATGCTGTTTCCAAATTAAAATCATAAATGGTTATGAAATCAGATTTATCAGATCTTAAGTTGTTTCTGGAGACACAATTTGCATCGGTTGGAAATAATGCTGCTAGTAGATAAGGTACTTCACCTAATTTAATCAGAAGATTTCAATATATTACAGATGCAATGAGCAAAATGAATGACAGGTTGCAAGATCTTCAATGCAATAGTTCTCCATTATATGTTCTCTTAGATAATCAGAAATTTTTAGTTGATCAGTTAACATCCAATGAGCCAGGAATCCGCTCTGTCTTAGAAAAATTCATAGAAAAACTGTCTTTGTTTATGGAGAAAGAAGAGAGGCTTCACGAGTTTTTCAAAGTCAATCTCATTGAATATATTCATATGACTCAAGAGGCCAGAGATCTTATTATTCATCTTGGTGATGGATTAATGAAAAGGTTGAGAGAATAGTTAGAAGAAATCAAGTCTACAGTCTGGAGATGATAAACCCTACCTATTCACCACACCAAATCTTGATTCCTATGTTTATTATCATTGTATCTATTTTTTACATTTAATGAAAATCTGTTTCATTCTTTCTATTTATTTTTACTATATTTATTTTGATATAACAATACTCAAGATTTAATTATTGATAAATAGTTAATAATAGTCTTTACTTATGTTCAGTGTTACATTAATCTATGTTCTATTCCATCTTCTATCATTCCTTTTGATATCACAAAAGGGGGAGAAATTTGGTTAAACACAAAACACAACATTTTATTTTACTGGAAAAAATTTGGATAAATACAACATCTTTTAGTTTGGGGGAGTAATTATTTTTATTGGGAAAAATTAAAACATAGATAAATTAAAGAGAGACATTAATATTGTATTTATATTTTCAAAATTTCAAAAATTTATGTAATTAATTTTAATTTAAGTTAATTTCATTAATTTTTTCTTATGGGTTTTGTGATCATCAAAAATGGGGAGATTTTTGAGTAAGTGTTATTTTCAACAATACATAATATTGTTATTTAAAGGGAGAGTTTATATTATTAATCTATCTCTTTATGATAATTTTAATGCTCACAAATACCCTTAATTATTTTTTAATAATTTTATTTGTTAAGAATTTTTCCGGAATTTATTATTTTATTTTACTCTTTAATTTACGGGAATTTATTACAAAAGTATTCATATTTAGAGTGTTCTGGAAACACTGTTCATGCGCTACTTATTCGGAATCTGCTTGAGCGTGTTCTGGAAACACTGTTCATACCCTACGTGGATAAACATAACGTAAGGATAAAAACTGTGTATACTTTTTAAGATAAGGAAAAATTATGGTTAGACAACAATACATTATCGGCAAAGTCTGGAAGAAGAACCCTATGTTAGGAAGGAACCCTATGTTTGGGATATCAGAAAATTATGGAAGGAAAACCGTACGTAAATATTAAATGTTACGTTTCTTTCTCAAAAGTATGGTTCCTCAACCTTACTTTTGTAAACAACCATAATTTCTTGGAAAAGTATGGATCAAGTAAAAGTATGGATCTTTTACCGTATGTTTGAAATTTTAAGAGAAAAGTATTGATGACCAACCCTAAATTTGGAATCAAACTTACATTGTGAACCTTACATTTGAAGGCAATATCATCAACCTTACATTCAGGGGACGCATACAGTTCAACCTAACCTTAATTTTGGCATCGGAGAATTTAAAGTCGATATTTTTTATGCAACGGTCAACATGCTGATTATTAAGTGGATTTCATGCCAGATTTAAATCTGATTTTAAATTACGATTTTGACTGATTCAAAATCGTTTTATCAATGATTTGATAATCAAGTTAAAAGGATCTTTTTATGTTGAGTCTTCAGGGAAGTTATGACTACTCTGTAAATTCAAATGTTTGAATATCATGAGTAAAAAGGCAACTTTTGTGGATCTAATTTTGTAGGAAAAGTTCTTATTGTTATTATATTTATATGGGATTTCTGAAACTACATCGAATAATTTTATTGATCGTGTGTGATCATTTTATTATTCTAAATAAAGAAAAAACAGAGAATACTGAAACACACCGATCTGCTGGTTCAAAAAGAGCATCAAATCTCTGTTTGTTAAAAAGGAAGGACCGTGATAGAAGATTCACTTGTTCTATAATGAAGATCTTTGTGAATTTTCTACTGCTGAAGTTGTGAATTATATTTCTATATCTACTGTAATGGGATCGACTCAGAACGTCTCTTATGTGAATATTATTATTTCTGAAGGTGATGATCCATCTATTATCAATTGCATGCTATTGCAATTGTGATGAATATCTGGAAAGTTTTTTCAGAATACAAAAATATTTCTTTTCTATTTTTGAGAAACCATCTTCTCGTACTAAGTTGAGTAGGTTTGTGTTTGAACTAGAAGGCTTTTTTTTTTCCTTGGATGGTAAATGTGTCAACTTCCTATACTTAGTTGTGAACAGGTCTGTTGAAACGAGGACCAGATAGTGAAAATCACCAAGCACGTGGAGTAGAGCGTTGGTGTAGTCGACTAGGGTCTTTCTGTTCCCCTAACCACTATATATCTTGTGTTTCTGCTCTTTAAATTTTTGCTGCATCATTTTATCTGATTAAAGTTAAAAGAAAAAACACACTCCCGTAAAGATTTTTGAAAAGACACAATTCACCCCCTCTTGTGTATATTTGGTGTAATCCGATCCAACATAATTTAACATGGTTAAATTAATTTTTACCATTATGAATTGTAATCATAGAAAATATTTTTCACCTCAGTAAAAGAGGTATAATTTGGTTAAAACCACGTGTTTAAGCTTTCAAATATCAATAACACTTAACTTTATGATATTTAATAGACAGTGTTTTACCCAATATATATATATATAAAGAGTTAAATTATATATTTTGAAACATTATTTTTAATTTGGTAACCTAATCTTACTATTTTTGAAGATAATTTATATTTTATTCAAATTAATTTTTTTTAGTTTAGGTATTTAATGGTATGCTTAAAAGATAAAATTTTGTTTTGGATTTACATAAAAGTATAAAATCATTATTTTTTTATTATTTAACCAAAAAATATTTGTAAACCATTATTTTACATTATTTCAGGGTAAAATTAATTTTATACTTAAATTGGTTATTTTAAAAAAAACATTTTTCTCACATTTTGAGTTATTATATTAAATGTAATTTCTTACAACATTAGATATTGGACCAGATAAAATAGATTTAAAAAATATTGAATCATAATTTTCCAAAAAACATTATGTGGACCATTTTATTTTGCGTCATTAATTAAGTTAACATGTAAAAATATAGGATATCACGGTTGTTGTTAAAATGCATTTAAAGTCAGTTAACTATGAGATAAGGAATAAAATGTGTACAAAAATTGTCTAAATTTTATTGTTTGAGTTTTATTATACCATATCATATATTATATTCAAATATTGGGTTACATAGTGACACAATAAATTATTATTACATATATGAATTAATTTTTAAGTAATCCATATTATTTACTTTTCCTCACTAATAAAAGGGAACAACCAATCCAATATTGCCACAAATCTTGAGCAATATATTTTGACAAATGAAAAAAATAATAAAATCCATATACAAATCATAGAAGCATTATTTTGGTCATAATTCCAACCTTACAGGGATTATGTTTTAAAGTAAAAGAGGTTTTCTAAAGAAAAGGAATAGCTTTTAACCGAATGTTTTAGTTTTATATCTTATTCTACCTCCATTAAAACTCATCAAGCAATTTTGATATAATAACATAAATATATTACATATAATTATACATTACTATGTTAATTTATTAACCTTAATTAATTCCCTTCTTCAATTAAATGAAAAATAAAACCATCATTTGTGTGTGGAGCATACTACTGCCTTATGAACCAATGTAATTCATTTTCCATCAATACCTATCATTGATAGTTATAATTATAGATTTATGTTATATATATAAAAATCATTAAATAATTATAATAATTTAAATATATTATACCTTTTATTTTCTCATCTTTACATCTATTAAAAAAATGATAATTTCATTCGTGCATACGTTTGGATTACCACCTCCACAAAGCGATGTGACCTATTTTTCATCACTGCATAACATGGATGGTATATTTTAGTGTGTTTAAAAGAATAATATTAAATTTATTATCTCATAATAATTATAGGAATATGAAATATTACTTAGCTTATTTGAGCAATTTTTTGTTAAAAAACAGAAATGTTACTCATGTGAATATACAACTTGCCATCTCTATTATTATAACATAATTCAATTTTCATCACTATATTAAATGGTTTATTTTAAAAGTATAATTTTTATACATAAATGTTCATTTTTTTCAAAATTATTATTATGTATATTGTTTAACAAATATCCCTTTGAACATGAATGATATACCAATGTCATTTTGATATTATGAACAAAACTTCCTCAAAACACATGATGTGGAATTAACTGATTATGTAATTAAATATTTCATTAAAATAAATGAAATAAATTAATTAAAGAATAAGGTATTAATCATGTAAAATCATCCTAATAAATCAAAAAAATTATATAAGTTTATTTTACATGTGTTAAAGTTTATACATATTAAGTCTTGACTTGAGGAAAGAGATTTCTTGTCAATTTCCCTTCATTGAGTCATGATTTTGTGTTATAATCATAATTTAATTTATATGATGTATATAGTTACCTTTTACTCATTATTTCATTAATCATTTATAATTCATGGTATTTTATGTTTCAAATCATATTATTTTATCCAAGTGGTTCCAATTCAAACATTACCGAAGAGGTAAGGGGTTTATTAAGTCAAATTCTTTTTATTGTGTTATATCACCACCTCATTGATTATATTATGAAAATATTTCATGTTAAATGAAGTTTATTTTATTTATGTTGTATAAAAACTTTTTATTTTTTTGTATTTTCATTTATTAGACATAATCACTCCATGGATTAATTCTCAAATTCAATGATATGATCTTTGTAAGGGTTATTCGTCTAACATTTTTATTCTTTGGGACATATGTTTATATTATTCACTTATATTATATTATAAGGTGAATATAATTACCCTTGAAATTTTATATCATGTATATAATTATATCTATGGTATTTAAATTTTTATTTTAATTCATTTATTTCATTAGATTAAGATTCAAAAGTTACCAAAACGGTAAGGATTTTTCTGATACAATCTCATCATATTTCGAGATTTTATATCTTCAAAGTTCCTTTAGGAGGGATAATATGCTCATATTTTCTTAAAACAAATATTCTTTTTTTCAATTCTATTTGTTAATTTGGTTTACATGTTTAGTTACTATTTCCTCACTTATTTGTTAAAGAAACATCAAGAATTCTATTTTCAAGTGATAATGATCATCTATATTTGTTTAAATTGGGAATATTTTATTATATATCCATGTTTTATAAATTTTTTTCAATAATTATTCTTTATAAATGTATATTATTTACTAAAGTTATTTTATATGATTTTTTATCTTCTTTTAAAATATTCTGAAAGGAAATTTCCAAACATTTTTCACATGGGTCACTTTTGACTCACTTTACAAACACTTGAATAGAAAGATTATTTTTAAAGTTTATGAGATGAACATATTTTCTATCCATCATAATGATTATTTGATTTAAAAAATAAATGATAAAAATATTTTTTTTTAAAATATTATTTTAATTTTTTTGTGAATTTTTAGTTTTAGAAGGTGATTTTTAAAGTGGAAAGAGTATTTTCCTTAAGAATTGATTTAATGATATTTTAATTGTATTTATATTAACTAATGATAAAAACCCTTAATTTTACTTATTCTATAATGGGTATATATTGAAATTATACCATCCTAATTATTTCTCTAGATGAATTGTTATTGTTCCAATGTGATTTTCAAGGAAGCCATTTCTTTATCATGGGTAAATCAATCTATGATAGAACAATTATTATTATTATGTTTCAAAGTGAAGATTATAATTTATTTTCTAATAATAAAATACTTATAAATTATTGATAAAATAAATATTGGATTGTGATCCGAAACACTTATAGTAATTTTTCTAATATGTTATTTATGTGTCAATTATAGAAATCCAATTCATTGGGTAATGACGATAGAGTTGACTGAATATAAGTACGTCATAAGAGTCAAAAAAGTTAACCAACTAAAATATTACTCCTAAGATATTAGTTTAATTAATCAAGTAGGTTATCCCATCTAGAAGTCTGATTTTAGGAGTCATATTATAATGATGATCCAAGATACCAATACATTTTCACTATGATTACATTGAGTTATAATTAATGATTGATCAATTATTGTTTTCACATAGATCATTATTGTTAAATTATATTTTTTTTATGTTAAAGCCTCATGGAATGTCTCATGAATTACTATCCATGTTTTATAGGTGTAAATTCCCTTATTTTATTTTCATTCACTTTGATTATATCATTATACCCTTACACTCATACTTTACTCACTGATGAAATTCAATTATTAATTATTATGTTTACCCTTACTAAGTATTTTATTCCACCATTATTATGTTTCCTTTTCCCCTAATAATGAATAATTATGTAAAATTAATTATGTATAGAAGTGTTTTAGGTTTGAATAATTCAATGGGAGATGTTGAATCCTTAATGTGTAATAACGAAAGATAGATATAGTGGAAAAATAATCATTTAAATACATGAATATAATTATATAAGAGTTTTTAAAAATTATCTAAAACTCTAAACCTAAAATCTCATTCGGTATAAATAGATCCATTAATTCATTTAGATGTTGTTTCTTAATGATGGTTGGAATTTGGTCACATTTATTGGTATCAAAGACATACATTTAAAGATTATTTTTTAGCACTAGATTAAGGGAGTATGAGTTTGGGGATGTTATAGTCGGTATCAGATAAGGGTTTAGATAAATTTGGAGAGAAGGATGTTTTTTTAGAGGTTAACTTAAGAGTTGTTGATACCATAATGGGTTTATATGTTTATGGATGATCATTAGTTAAAAGGAATAGAAACCCCTTTTGAGGTTCTATAACATGGGAGTTTAAGGTGATTAATTATTTTTTTGGAGATATTTTATTAGATTTATGTATATGTAACCCTTAAGTTAAATATGTGATTTAACAAGAATTATTATTTAAAAAAAATCTATTAAAATTTTGTGGATGTAAGCTAAATGTTATGAAAAAAATTTGAGGTAAAAATATTCTTTAATAATGAGGTTATTTAGGATAATTTATATATAGGTTTATTTATTAATGTAATGATTTATGTTTTACTTTGGGTGCTATTTTTGAGTTTTTATAGATTAATTTATTCTTTCTTCATATAATGGTTCATACATTTTGGATACAATATCACCTTATAAAAACCATTTCAGTTCTAATTGATATCAAAAGAGAGGAGTAATAGGTTGTTATTTTTTTGTGGATTATGTGATCCATTAGAAGTTTATCTTAGTTTTTACAACATGAAAAACTCACATTTAATACTCATATTTTATAGAAAAATATGACATTTCTATGGAAATTGATTAAGGGATGAAATTATGCTTTTAAAGTAAAAATGTTTTCTTATGCTCTTAGTCTAAATGTAAAAGGAATTCCTCAAATCTAAGAAATGAATATTGATAGAAAAAATATTATCCTATTATATTAATTTATAATTAATTAATGGTTTTTTATACATAATTGATTCATGGTTTTTTTCATTGATTTTTCATGATCATTCAATTTCATTGGATCAATGTTCTCTATCACTCTACATAAAAATTTGGGCCTAAATTTTTCTTCCATGTATATATTTTCACTTACCAATAATTTTCATATTTGAAAACCTTTTAATGTTTTATTCTATATCACCATCATATTTCTATATCCCTCATTTCAGGAGGAAGTTTTAATAACCCTTTTTACAATGTGGGTTTTCAATAAAGGTATTTTAAAATGTTTATCCACTGAACAACAAGCTCAAGATAAAATTGCAAGGATTTAATTTATTATAGTGTTGATGTGTGTGTGTGGGGGGGGGGGGGGGGTGTAACATACCAATTTTTTAAAAAACTTTATTCAATAGAATGTTCTACACACAACATTGAGTATAAAAAAACTATAGAATATTATAATTTAAATATGATAATTATAACATAACAATTGAATTAGAAGGTATGGATAGAAGTAAATTAATTATGATATATATATATATATATGTATATATGTTATAATCACTAAAATTTTAATGGTAAGTTCTTAGTAAATATGCATTCAATTTTTAGTAAAGTCAATTTATGATTCAAAAATACATTTTTCCTTAAAAGTATTTTTTATTTAGTTTTATGAGAAAATATTATAATTAATTAATATTAATTTTAGAATAATTATTTTAAATAATTAACTTAATTTTTTTCATCATATCTAAAAAATTGTAGATTACATTTTGAGATTTTTCAGAAAAGTTTAATTTTTCAGTGAATATTGAAAAATACTAATTTTTATTGAAAACAGTCATTTCGTTTGAAGCATTGAAAACGTTCAATTATGTTTTAAAATGATTTCAAAGTAAAAATTGTTCATTTATAATCTAATTAATATCATTTTAATCAATTTAATGGTTTTTTGTATAGAAATATTTTATGCATTAGAAGATAGTTTTTTAGAAAATATTTTTATCACGTTTTCAAGTTTAATTTGAAATATAATTCTACCAATTATGTAAATTTAATTTGATAAAATTGATTAAATATTTTTAATAATAATAATTAATTTAAGTTAATTAGTTTAAAATAATTTGTTTTATCATTATTAATAATAATCATAGTAAATATTTGTCACCTCAATAAAATATGTAAAATTGGGTTGAAACCACAGGGTAAAGCATTACAATCTAACTAATACTTGAATTTATCCAATTATATGGGTGGTGTAAGAAAAAATATCCCTTTTAGGAGTTAAATAATATATTTTGAAACATTATATTGAATTTGGGGACCCAATTTTATCTTTTGAGAATTTTAGTTATATTTTATTCAAACTTAAAACAGTTTTTGGGTCTTTGAATTTAATGGAATAGTTGGAAGACTAAATTGTATCAGATTGTTTAATTTTTTTTAAAAAATAATTATTTTTAACCAAAAATTTTTACACGAAATTTTTACATGATTTCATGTTAAAATGTTTTTTCTGTATAAATGAGGCAGTTTTCTAAAATTGGGTTTTTCTTGTTTTTTTGTCATAATATTAAAAGTAATATATTCCATATTTTTTAATTGAACCTGATAAAATTGATCAAAAACATGGAATCATAATTTAATTTTTTTTTATAATTCACCTTTTATTTGTGGCAATATAATTATGTTATCATGGTAAAAATTTAAGTTATCATGGTTATGGTTAAAATGAGTTTAAAGCGGTTTAACTAGAAGATAAGGCTTAAATTTACTCCAACCTAGTATAAATGTGTCTGATTGATTTTATTTATATCCTATCAGATCTCATATTTAAATTTTGGTTGCAGTAAAGACCCGTAAAATTCAAGGAATGTTTTTTCTAAATTTTTCTTTGGGATTTTACAAAAACGTAGTTTCTGACAGAGCCTGATTCCGAGGCCCGGTGTGCCCGGAATCAATTTCAGAAGTTTAGCTCGGGTACGTTCAGTGAACGTACGAGCGGGTTTTTCTAACTTTTAAACCGGTGCTCGGAATCGAATTCCGAGGGAACCGATGGAATCACAGAGCCGATTTTTGCTTAGAAAAACCTTTTCCGGAGTTGCGTTTACTCGGGTGTGGTTTTTAATTTTTGGTGTTAAGTTAAGAAATAAAATAAAAGTGGTGCTACACTTTATTTTATTTTACTTAAAGCGGCTTAACCTAAGTTAAAAGGACAAGGTGGGACCCACTATATCCTACCCAGTTGGTAAGATATTTGTGAGGTGGGGCCTGCACGAGCCCCACTGTTTCTTTCCTTTTAAGTAACGCACCCACAATCCCCCTTTTTAATGAAAGTTAAACCTTACGTTTTTTTGGTTAAGAAACACCTCATTAAATTGGGCGGTTAAATCATTACAATTAATTCATTGAATTACTTGTTCGTTTCTTATCTTTTGAATTTAAAATTCTTATGTTGATAATAAAATAAGGGATGGACTTATTTTATTATGGTTGGGTTTGTGTTGTGTTAAGCTTTTGGGAGAAAAATAGAAGATTCTTCGTTCTTTGATGAAGAACGCGAAGAATGAACCACCGCCAACGAAGAACGCCAACCTCCGACGGCGGACGACAGCGAGAGACGCCTTCCTCGGAGATCACCTAACACGAACGAAGTTCCTTCCACGGCAAACCTCTTCTTCTGTGATGATCCTCTTCTTCCGCGGTGATCCTCTCCTTCCGCAACGGTTAATTCCGCGACGAACACTCGTTCGAAGACAACGTTGAGGTAGGGATTTATTTTATTTGTTAGTTCGTGAAATCTTCTGTCGCTTCTCCTTTTCTTTGAACCGCCTGTTATCGTTATAACGGGAGGAGGTCGGACCGCACGAACACGGCGGACACTCCTCCCCTTTCTGGTTGTTGATATTGTTGCGGCGAGCAAGGCAACGCGGTGCCGAAGCACCGCGCTGAATTTTGATAAGAAATGGTGGAGATGAGCGGCGCCGTCGCGCCGTGCCGTTGAAGACGAACCGAAGACGCGACGTCGTCATGCCGCGCTGTTGAAAACAAACCAAAGATGCAGCACCGTCGCGCCGCACCGGAGAACTACTAAAGAACCGCGACTGGAGTGGGGCCGCGGCGAAGGGGCGCGGTGCCGTCGCGCCGCGCCGGACAAACCAAGGCCGCGGCTGGTTCCGGGCCGCGGCGGAGTAGCGGAACTGGCGGCCAGTACCGGGCTGCCGGCGTCAGAGCAAGGGGACCGGCCTAGCCGGTCCCGTGGCGGCAGAAGCTGGCCCACAAGATCGGGCTGGCCGGATCGTGGAAGAACCGGGGGATCGAAACCCCTGGCCGCGCTGGACGTGAGCAGCCCCATTAAGGGGTTGCAATTGCTACTCGCGGGGGTTGCGCCCCCCGCTTCCGAAACGGCTCGGCCGTTCGGCCGAGCCCCTGGCCAGCGCGCCAGCACGCCGTGCACCAGGAGGATGCTTTTCCGGTCCATGCCCAAGTGGGCCGGACCCAGACCCGGTTCGGGTCGACCTGGTTCGGGCCGACCTTGGGGGTATCGGGTCGGGTCGGACCGGGCCCGAACCCCTTAATACCGAACCTCTTCCTGTCGGTTGCCCAAAACATGAGCTACGGAACTCCGATCGATGCACCGTCAGTTGCGATGCGATCCTTGGATCGAGACGGTCATTTAGGTATATCACAGTCAAGGTTTCGGAGAACTTTGGGTTCGGCCGGGTTGGTTTGTACATGAAACCAACCGGGCCCTCAGAGCGGAAACACTTATATCTTGAGCTCCAGACGTCTGATTGATGTGCCGTTGACTTTGTTGGATTCCCCTTGGGGAGACGGAACTTTCAGAATAATTCGCCCGAGGTTTGGACGCAGTTGGAGTATGGCCGGGTTGGATTGTACCCAAAATCCAACCAGGCCCCTGGAACAAAAAAGATGATATCTTTTAGACTGGATGTCCGTTTGACGAACCGTCATCGGTGTTGGTGATCATGTTGAGAAACAGTCCCTATGAGTATACCCTATGAGAGTTTGGGGTACAGTTCAGATATGGCCGGGTTGGTTCGCACACGAAACCAACCGAGCCCATGGGACGAAAAGGCTAATAACTCACAGACCGGGCGTCCGATTGACGCGCCATCTATTGCGTTGATACCCCTATGAAGAGGCGGGACTTTGAGATACTTCGTCGTGGGACTTGTGATACTTGGAGTATAAACCTGTAGCTCATGGAGCGGACCCTCCTGGAGACGAGCATATAGAGTACGGAGACTGTGTAGCTACCTGTGACTGATGACTGCTTGTCTGATTCGATTCGGAGTGACTAGCATAGACCAATGGGGAGAAATCCTTTGTGAGGTGGCAGACCCATGGCATAAGAGCACTACTTTGTGAGGTGGAAGACCAGCGATACTCGACAGGAGGAGTACCTCTATAGGCTATAAGGGGGAGCACTACTATGTGAGGTGGCAGACCCATAGCGGTGGAGCACTACTGTGTGAGGTGGCAGACCCACGGTACTCAACAGGAGTAGTACCTCAGCAGTCTTAGGTTAGTGAGCAGTAACTCAGAGTTTTGATAGGATCACTGTACACTCCAGAGACGGGCTCATCAACAGTTACGGTTTTGATAATGAAAATATTGGTTTGATCTGAGTCTATGACCTTTGTGTTTACCTCATGATTGAGATGGGTCACTTGATAACTTAGGTATATGTATGGGCATATACCTGGGTAGTGGTTATCCGTTGATTTCTTAATCTTTGTGTTTCCTCCTGATTGAGATGGGTTACTTAATAACTTAGGTATATGTATGGGTATATACCTAAGTAGAGGTTATCTGTTGAGATCTTATTTGTGGTTATCCTTGTTGGATTTACTGAGACCTTGAGGGTCTCGGAGTCCCTATTGAGTATCGTTATACTCACCCATGCTCAGGCTATGACCGCACCTCATTGTTTTGGTTACAGACGGCGGGCAGTGGTGACAGAGGCCGAGTGTTCGAGGACTGGACGGTACCCAGAGGTGGACCTCGTGAGGAGTCAGTATCAGGAGGTGGACTTCACGACGAGATGATACTCAGAGGAGGTTGACGGTCAAGAGCGTTGTGGAGTCTATCTGTACCTACCCTTCAGGTAGGATCCGTGGTGGATGATCCAGGAGCTGTGCTATCTGTACCAACCCTTCAGGTAGGATCCGAGGAGGAAGACCCAGGAGCTGCTTCCTTTCTTCCATATTTTTTCTTTTCTGTTGTACTTTCATTCATTTGTAGTTGTACTTATAGTTGGGTTTGTATTCTGGCCCATTTACTTTTCAGAACTTTCTTTTATACTTAGTGTTTTACTTCCTCTTGTACTCTGTGGTGTTTAGTTTACTTTTATAAAGGCAATGCCTTCCCAGTTATTAGGATTTACGCATTTGGTGCTAGTCGCCAGCCCCTGGCCTATGGAAGGCGGACATGGGGTAGTCACGGCATGGGCCCCGAGGACGGGTCGTGACAAATTGGTATTAGAGGAGTCGGTTCTACTGCAGAACTAAAAACTCTGATATTTTCTTTCTATGAAGCGACAGTGTTAAGAGTACCGAGTGTGGTTTATAGTTCAGGGAGTCCAGTGTTGGTGCGGGTGGCAGATGTATCCATACACCAGGACCCTAACAACTGATTTCCGACTTTGTGCACGAAAACAGTGATTGCGTGTGTGTTTCCAAAAGTTTTTAAAAGTCAGCTTAAACTAGGTTATCTCACCAGGTATAAATCGTTTGACCATGTCATGTTTGTTTCATTCAGAATTCCTCCCCACGGACGACCAGCTAGAGCCCTGAGAGTTGTTCGTAATGACAGCCCACCGAGCGACTTGGCCTCAGTACATGGCCCTATCCCAGTTGAGGCACCAATGGAGGCACCAACGGTACTGCTACCCGTTGGGCCACCGATTCCACCAGCCCCAGCAGTAGAGGGTGCACGTCGCATGAGCACACTGCATGAGTTCCAGCGCCAGAGGCCACCCAGGTTCAGGGGAGATACAGACCCGCAGGCGGCTAAGGATTGGATGGAGGCTATGGTGAGAGTCTTCAGGCTAGTGTGGATGCCAGCAGACTTCATGGTGATCCTTACTGCCAGCCTTCTTCAGGCAGCAGCAAGCAGATGGTGGAGCCTAATGCTCTAGATGCAAGACGAGGAGACACTTCTTTGGGCAGAGTTCGAGAGCCTGTTCTGGGCAGAGTTTGTACCAGCCACCCTTTGAGCGGTGCGTATACAAGAGCTACTTCAGCTGCGGCAGGGCAGCATGACAGTGGCACAGTATTCAGTGAGGTTCACAGACCTCTCGTGCTACTCCACAGATATGGTATGAGACCCGTTCTTCAGGGCCCAAACCTTCGAGTAGGGGCTCATGCGAGAGATTAGAGCTTCTGTGGTTTCTCACAGCATTCCGACGTAGACAGGGGTGTTGGAGCGATCCCTCTTAGTGGAGAGTTTCCTTGCTGAGAAGTATCCAGCAGCAGGACCCACCACTAGCCGGCATGCGGCAGAGTCTTCTATAGCAGGCAGTAGACAGATGATGCTGAGGTCCAAGAGGACCATACCTAAAGGTGGTCGACCGCATGACTCAGGGTCAGTAATGCGAGGCACCAAGGGGAATGACAAAGCCAGACCTGCCATGCAGTGTTACTATTGCGGCGGGATTGGTCACATGGCACGTGACTGTCCGACCCTCCATGCAGATGACCAGCAGTTAAATGAAGAACCTCCCAGGCAGAGGTAGAGGTTCGATCAAGGAAGACCGCTAGGAGCTGGCCATGCAGTTGGAGGTGGAAGACGCTTCGAGGTGTTTCCACAACCACCACCAGGAGGTCCACCCCGACCGTAGGGAACCTGTGGACATGGGATAGCTCAGCTTCAGGCAGCATAAGCATACGACTACGGAGCTTCGGAAGCGAGTGGACCGGAGCAGAACTAGTGGTTTCCTTTTATTCTTTGTATATATAGTTCCATGTTTTTGTTGTTGTTACATTTGTGTCTTTGTACTATGAGCTGCAGTAATATAAAGACACTTACCTTTGTGACATTTGCTTCCTTCCTTTTTGAGTACTAATAGGTTCCGGTTTAAACTGTTTTCTTGACCCTCACTTTCGAGATTACTACTGGAAGAGACCCAGTGACCTCACGCTGATGCCGACAGTGTGACTCGACCCTTAGAGGTGAGAGTGACAGTTGGATCTATTGGTAGTAACGTCGAGGCCTTACAATGTCATCCATGGCATGAATACATCATACATGTCCGGATTTACTATATTAGGAAAAGAACATGGTTCATCTAGGGGATGAGACCAGATTTCTCTTATCGGCAAAGAAGAAATCTTAGCAGCTCTTGTGGGACCAGAGAAGGTCCAGGTCATCCAAGAGAGGATGAGGACAGATCAGAGCCGACAGAAGCCTTATGCTGACCGGAGGCAGAGACCACTAGAGTTCGAGGATGGCGACCATGTTTTCTTACGTGTCTCACCTCGACGTGGAATTACGGAGATGTGGCCAAGGCGTCAAGTTATCTCCGAGGTTCAACGGACCTTTCTATGTTCTTACCAGCGTAGGCGAGGTGGTTTACTGCTTGACCCATCCACCTCAGTTGTATAGGGTTCACGACGACATCCATGTATCTCAACTGAGGAGATATGTGCTCGACCCTTCGCATATCATCGACCATGGGAAGCTGGACTTCGGCGATGGGGTGACTTTCTCCGAGGTTCTTGTGGGGACCGAGGATCGACAGGAGCAGATCCTACAAGGACAATCAATTCCTCGGGTGTACTTTTTTGGCAGTACGGGAATCTCCAGGTAAGCACTTGGGAGCGGGAGGCTCAGATGCGTTCTCAGTACCCACTTTTGTTTCCAATGTTTTTGATGAATCTTTATGGGGACGTAAAGACCTGAGGTGGTAGTGATGTAAAGACCTGTAAAATTCAAGGAATTTTTTTTCTAAATTTTTTTTTGGGAATTTACAAGAACGTAGTTTTTGACGGCGCCGGATTCCGAGGCCCGGTGTACCCGGAATCAATTTCCAAAGTTTAGCTTGGGTACGTTCAGTGAACGAACGAGCGGGTTTTTCTAACTCTTAAAATGGTGCTCAGAATCGAATTCTAAGGGCACCGATGTAATCGTAGCACCGATTTTTTCATAGAAACACCTTTTCCAGAGTTTCATTTACCCGGGTGTCGTTTTTAATTTTTAGGGTTAATTTAAGAAATAAAATAAAAGTGGTGCGACACTTTATTTTATTACACTTAAAGGGGCTTAACCTATGTTAAGAGAATAATGTGGGACCCACCATATCCTACCCACTTGGTAGGATATTTGTGAGGTGCGGCCCGCACGAGCCCCACCGTTTCATTCCTTCTAAGTAACGCACCCATAACCCCCCTTTTTAATGAAAGTCAAACCTTACGTTTTTTTGCGTTAAGAAACGCCTCATTAAATTGGGCTGTTAAATCATTACAATTAATTCCTTGAATTAATTGTTCGTTTCTTATCTTTTGAATTTCAAATTCTTATGTTGATAATAAAATAAGGGATGGACTTATTTTATTATGGTTGGGTTTGTGTTGTGTTAAGATTTTGGGAGAAAAAGAGAAGATTCTTCGTCCTTCGACGAAGAACGCGAAGAACGCACCACCGCCAACGAAGAACGCCAACCTCCGACGGTGGACGACGGTAAGAGACACCTTTCTCGGAGATCACCTAACGCCAAGGACGTTCCTTCCACGGCGAACCTTTTCTTCCGCGGTGATCCTCTTATTCCGCGGAGATCCTCTCCTTCTGCGAAGGTTAATTCCACGACGAAGGCTCATTCTACGACAACGTTGAGGTAGGGATTTATTTTATTTGTTAGTTTGTGAAATCTTCCATCGCTTCTCCTTTTCTTTGAACCACCTGTTATCGTAATAATGGGAGGAGGTCGGACCGCACGAACACGGCGGACACTCCTCCCATTTCTGGTTGTTGATATTGTTGCGTTGAGCAAGGAAACACGGTGCCGAAGCACCGCACAGAATTTTGATAAGGAAAGGGGGAGAAGCACGGCGCCGTCGCGCCGTGCCGTTGAAGACGAACAGAAGACGCGGCGCCATCGCGCCGCGCCGTTGAAAATGAACCAAAGATGCGGGGCCGTCGCACCGCACCAGATAACTACTAAAGCACCGTGACTGGAGTGGGGCCGCGACGAAGGGGCGCGACGCCGGCGCCCTGCGCTGGACGAACCAAGGCCGCGGCCAGTTCCAGGCCGCGGCGGAGCATCGAAACTGGCGGTAGGGACCGGGCCACCGGCGTCGGAGCAAGGGGACCGGCCCTGCCAGTCCCGTGGCGGCAGAGGCCGGCCGGCCGGAGTGGGCTGGCCGGACCATGGAAGAACCGGGGGTTCAAAAACCCCGGCCACACCAGATGTGAGCGGCCCCATTAAGGGGCCGTGATTGCTACACGCGGGGGTAGCGCCCCCCACTTCCGAAACGGCTCGGCCGATCGGCCGAGCCCCTGGCCAGCGCGCCGCGCACCGGGCGACTGTCCTGGCCAGTCCGCCAGACCGGACCGCCAGGCCGGGCCGTGCCATCTTGGCCAGGCCGCGCCCAAGCGGGCTGGACCCGGACCCGGTTCGGGTCGACCCAGTTCGGGCCGACCTTGGGGGTATCGGGCCGGGTCGGAACGGGCCTGAACCCCTTAATATCGAGCCTCATCCGGTCGGTTGCCCATAACTTGAGCTACATGCCTCCGATCGACGCACTGTCAGTTGCGATGTGATCCTTGGATCGAGGTGGTCGTTTTAGTATATCGAACTCAAGGTTTCAGAGAACTTTGGGTTCGGTCGGGTTGGTTCGTACATGAAACCAATTGGGCCCTCGGAGCGGAAACACTTATATCTTGAGCTCCGGACATCTGATTGGTGTGCCGTCGACATTGTTAGATTCCCTTTGAGGAGATGTAACTTTTGGCATACTTCGTCCGAGTTTTGGAAACAGTTGGAGTATGGCCGGGTTGGATTGTACCTGAAATCCAACCGAGCCCCCGGAACGGAAAAGATGATATCTTTTAGACCGGACGTCCGTTTGATGAACCGTCAGCGGCGTTGGTGATCACTTTGATAAAAGTACCTATGAGTATACCCTATTAGAGTTCGAGGTACAGTTGAGATACGGCCGGGTTGGTTCGCACACGAAACCAACTGGGTCCCTAGGATGAAAAGGCTAATAACTCACTGACCGGGCATCCGATTGACGCGCCGTCTATTGCATTGAGACCCCTATGACGAGGAAGTCCTTTGAGATACATAATCGTGGGAATTGTGATAATTGGAGTATTGACCTGTAGCTCGTGGAGCGGACCCTCCCAGAGACGAGCAGGCAGAGTACGAAGACCGTGTAGATGGCTGTGACTGATGACTGCTTGTCCGATTAGATTCGGAGTGACTAGCATAGCCCAGTGGGGAGCACTACTATGTGAGGTGGCAGACCCATGGAGGAGGAGCACTACTTTTTGAGGTGGCAGACTGGAGGTACTCGACAGGAGGAGTACCTCTGTAGGCTATGAGGGGGAGCACTACTGTGTGAGGTGGCAGACCCATAGTGGTGGAGAACTACTGTGTGAGGTGGCAGACCCGCGGTACTCTACAGGAGGAGTACCTCAGCAGTCTTAGGTTAGTGAGCAGTACCTCGGAGTTGTGACAGGATCACTGTACACTCCAGAGACGGGCTCATCAGCAGTTACGGTTTCAATAATGAAAATCCTGGTTTGAGCTGAGTCTATGACTTTTGTGTTTTCCTCATGATTGAGATGGGTCACTTGATAACCTAGGTATATGTATGGTCATATACCTGGGTAGTGGTTATCCGTTGATTTCATAATCTTTTTGTTTCTTCATGATTGAGATTGGTTACATGATAACTTAGGTATATGTATGCGCATATACCTAAGTAGAGAATATCTGTTGAGATCTTCATTGTGGTTATCCTTGTTGGATTTAGTGAGACCTTGAGCGTCTCGGGGTCCCTACTGAGTATCGTTATACTCACCCCTACATGGGCTATGCCCACACCTCATTGTGTTGGTTGCAGACGACGGGCAGTGCTGACGGAGGCCGAGTGTTCGAGGACTGGACGGTACCCGGAGGTGGACCTCGTAACGAGTCAGTATCAAGAGGTGGACTTCACGGTGAGACGATAATCAGAAGAGGTTGACAGTCAAGAGCATTGTGGAGGCTATCTGTACCTACCCTTCAGGTAGGATCCGAGGAGGACGACTTAGGAGCTAATTCCTTTCTTCCAGCTTTTGCCTTTTCTATTGTACTTTCATTCAATTGTAGTTTTACTTTCAGTTGGGTTTGTATTCTGGCCCATTTACTTTTCATCACTTTCTTTTGTACTTAGTGTTTCACTTCGGCTTGTACTCTGTGGTGTTTAGTTTACTTTTATAAAGGCATTGCCTTCCCAGTTGTTGGGATTTACGCCTTTGGTGCTAGTCGCCAGCCCCTGGCCTATGGAAGGCGGGCTTGGGGTAGTCACGACACGGGCCCCAAGGATGGGTCGTGACAGTTTCATTGGTTCCTCTAGGCATGATTTTAATTTATATATTAATTTACCTTTTAGGTAATTTCAAGTGTTTCCTTTCCCTCATATATAAATAGACATCCACTCTCCTCTCTTCCACACAGATTTTGAGCACTCTAGTTTAGAAAATACCTGAAAAAAATACCTTAATAACATATATATACTTGTCATATAATTCTTTTTTTGGTCACAAGAAGATCCTTATAGGGATTAAGGTTTAAACCAATGGAGGTTATTTGAAGATGAGGTATAACTTTTAATTGAAAATTTTAGTTTTATTTATTATTCCAACTCATTAAAAACTATTCTAAATATCATTATATAATAAAATTATTATATAAAATATAATTATAAGTTAGTATGTTATTGCGTTAACCTTAATCTATATCCTTGTTCCATCAAATTGGAAATGAAACTATAGTGAGTGTGTATGTCATACTACCACCTAACGAACTAATGTAATTCATTTTCCATCACCACATCTCACAGATAGTTATAATAAAGAATCTAATATATATATATATATATGATATTAATGAAAGAACTGTAATTATTTAAAAATAATATATCATCTTTTTTTGTTACCTTCTATCCATTGAAGTATAACAACATTGTTCCTGCATACATGCGGATTACTACCTCCACGAAGTGATGTGATTCATTTTCCTCATTGTTTCAAATAACTGGTATATATAAGTGAATTTAAAGATATTATATTATATTTAGGATATGATAATAATTTTTAAATATGAAATAATTATTAATTTATTTCCATCATTTTTGATGAAAAATTTAAATTTTACTCATGCATACATACGATCTACTTTTTCTATGATCGTACCATAATTAATTTTTCATTTCCATATTTCAATGTTTGATTTATAATTATAATTGATTTATAAAAATGATATTTTTTTCATCATAATTATTCTAGAGATAATCGAATGAATATCCATTTTACCATGATGAAAATACTGAAGTCATTTTGAAGTTATGAACAGAACATCCTCAAAACACCTGATGTGAACTTAACTAATTATAAAATTAAATATGTCAGAAAAATAAATAAAATAATTTTTGTAAGGATAATATATTAATATGGAAAATTTTATTTAGAAATAAAATAATTTTTATATGTCTATTATACAGGTGCTAAAGGACATACATAACAAGTCTGGACTCGAGGCAAGAGATTTTGTCTCAATTTCCATTCATTGTGACATTTTTTTATATTATCCACCTAATTTTTTTATATGGTGCATATAATTCCATTTTAAATTTCATCTAATAAATCTATTATAATTAATGTTATTTTATGTTGCAATTCATGTTACCTTATCTATGGGGTTTTGATTCAAATGTTAACAAAGTGGTAAGGGGTTTCTAAAATAAATTTGCATTCATTAGGTTATATCACCTCTTCATTGATTATATTATTCCAAGATTATGTGTCAAATTAACTTTTTTTGATAAATTTTTTATTTTTAAATTTTTTGTGTATTTACATTTGTTACACATAATATACCCATTTATTAATTCTAAAATTCACGATCTATATAAGGGTTATTTGTATAAATTTTTTATTCTTTGGGACATATTTTTATATTATACACCTATATTATTTTATGAGGTGTATATAATTTTCTTTATAATTTTATATATTTTATATAATTATATTAATGGAATTTAAATTTTCATTTAATGTCATGTATTTCACAGGCTTGAAATTCAAAAGTTACCAAAATTTTAAGGATTTTAATGATACAATATCATCTTATTTCAGGATGCTCCGTGTTCAAAGTTCCATTGAGAGGGATAATATAATCTTATTTTCTTAAACCAAATATCTTTTATTAACCTATGTTTGTGAATTTGGTTTTCACATTTAGGTTCCATTTCATTTTTATTTATTAAGGAAACAACAAGAATGTTTTATGTAAGTGATACTGATCTTGTATCTTCTTTTATAACGACAATATTTCTATTATATAGCCATGTTTTCTAATTTTTTTCAATAATTATCATTTTTTTAAATATTATTTGATAATGTTATTTAACATGGTCTTTGGCCTTATTTTAAAATATTTTAAAAAGAAATTTCTTAACATTTTTTGAATTTTTCACTTTGACTCGCTTTACAAAAGTTTGAAAAGAATGTTTATTTTAAACATTTATGACATGAATGGATTTTCACTCCATCATGATCATTATTTGATTCCATGATTTAATTATAACCTTTAAAGGTTATTTTCAAATAGAAGGTTTTTATAATATTTTTTGAATTTTTAGTTTTTAATAGTGATTTTCAAAGTGAAAACTATATTTTACTCAATCATATTTTTAATGATATTTCTATTCCCCAATGAAAAAAACTTTTATATTACTTATAATAAAATGGTTATATATTGTAATTATACCATATTAATTTATTCTTTGGATGGATTATAATTTTTTCAAAGATATTTTCAGGAAACCCATTTCTTTTCCATGGGTAAATCAAGATATGAAAGAACAACGATTATTATTATGTTGAAAAGTGAAATATTCAAAGAGTTTTTCTTATGATATGGTACTTTGAAATTATTGATGAATTATTTATTAAATAGTGAACTCAAATACTTAGTTTACCTTGTATGATATGTTATAATTGTGTTCTTTATAGCCCTCCAATTCATTGGGTAAATATGAAAGAGTTGACTGAATATAAGTAACTCCTATGTGATGATAGAGTCAACCTATATATAGGTTACTCTTATGGGATTATACGAATTATATAGTTAGGTTATCCTATTAATAATAGTTATTTTAAAATTGGTCAAATAATTATTTTACAAGATACTATGTTATTTATCTATGTTTTCAACGAGTTTTAATTAGTCGCTGATCATGGATTATTTTCACATGGATCAAGATTGTTGACATCTAAGGATATTCTCTCAAGTTAAATATTTATTCCATGTAACATGATTTATGATCCATTTTTCATGGGTATGAATTACCTCATTTTATTATAATTTACATTGATTATGTTATCATAACCTTATCCTCATATTATACTCATCGATGAAATTCAATTGTTAATACTTATGTTTACCCTTACTGAGCATTTATGGCCCAAATTCTTATATTTTCTATTTCAGAATGTTATGCAGAATGATGTAAAATTAATTATGTATATAAAGGCTTCATGTGTGAATAATTTTATGCGATATGTTGAATAATTAATTTGGAATAATAAAATATGGGTAGAGTGGAAAAAATAATCATTTAAATACATGAGTATTTTTATGTAAGATATTATCTTAATTTTATAAAATTATAAACCTAAAATATACATGGGTATGCAAGAGGTCCAATATTTAGTTTATATGTTGTATGTTTTTGATGGTTTAAATTGGTTAACATTTATTGGTATTGAAGACATATATTGAATGATTATTTTTTAGCATCAGATTTTAGGAGTGTGGGTTCAAGGCTATTTTTCATATACCATTTAAAATGTAATAATTGATATTTATAACATTATACCCAATGTGTAAATCCCATGGTATTTCTAGAAACCTTTTAGGTATCCTAGGAAATCTATCCTATGGATACATTTCCCCATTTCTAGTACCACCTTTAGGATTCAAAAACATTAACTGACTACCAGAAGATTGACTGTTAATACTTTCAATATAAATTTCTTATTTTGATTTAAATATTTACACATTTTGCTATTAATACACCACTAGAACCTAGATATATCATACAAAGTTCATATTTACTCAACACATTGGGGAAATAGGCTAAAATTTTATTGAACTCATACACATGGTCAAAAACTTTCCAATGATTATTATAGAATGAATTCCATTTATAGATAAATCAATTAAGGTAAACCCAATCCCTCAAAGACATTGAAATTACTAATCAAATTGAGTGAATGAGTGGAGAATAAAGTTCCTTTATTCATATTAACTTTAATAACTTTTAAACAAAAATCAAGTTCATATATTCTTCTCTTAAGCAAATATATCCTCTGGTTGAAAAACATCAACATTTGGTAACTCATGAAGGCATTAATCTAACATATATAATTTTATTTATTACTTAAAAATGATTATTAAATTTATATATTGATCATTCAAATTTATTCCATTATTATTTTTATTTTATTAAATTGACCTCAATTCCATTTTTAATGACAATGATTTCATTTTCTCAACAACAGAATATTTTATTAGACATGTATCAGGTTTTACATTCATTTAATAATACATTTTATTAAATTTGATTGCATTAAAATAATTAACCCTTATAAATATATAATAAAAATTATTCGTAAAAGATATACATTTCACTAAGAAATAAGTTCACTTTAGTGTTTCTCCCACTACCGTGTCATTTTGGCAGGACATTATAACAACCATATTTAGAATGTCTATTAAAGAGTTGAGTAGAAAAATATTCATAAAATATTTTATATGGATAAAATAAACACTATTTTTGTAGAATAATATCTAATATGGTTCTTATCTAGTCATTACTTAATATCAAAGTGGGATTTATTTACATAAGTCTCAGGGTTATCAATTTACACTGTGTCTAACACAATATAATCCATAGAACCCTATCTTTGGAAAGAATTTTCATATTTAGATGATCAAAGTCTTGATAGGTTTTTTCTCTAGAGGAAATCTATCAATTAATATTTTTCATTGGGATTTATATCTCACCATATTATCTAATGTATTCAATTTTATATGTATACATTATTCTAATTATTATTTTTTAAATCATATTCCTTCCACAAAATAATCAAGTCCAAATCATTTTGATGTGTAACACTTTACAGAAACCATAACTTGAATTAATATCCCAAATTAAAATTCAAATATATTTTCACATATCTAAATTAATACTATACATAAGGAACATAATGAAATTTCATAAAAATTATTAGGAACATATGAAAAAAAAATTCCCAAAAGAGTAAGCTTAGATCAATATTTAGCCAACCTCCACTTTTCGAGATAGAGACTAATATCTCAAGCCAATAAGAATTCTAACTTAATGTCACTTTACCCACCGTTCATTAATTATCAAATATATTAATTATATAATAATTCTAATAACTAATATGTATAAACTTTAATTAACTTCTTAATTCAAGCTCATAACCTAGTACATGTTGAATTTGAGGCATATAAAAATGAAATTAATTATCACACAAAACATGTAACTCCATAGATACATGTATGATAATTTAAATAATGAGTTTAACACTTTATAATAAAGTATATATCCATTAATAATACAATAAAATTATTTTTAATAATAAAATATGTAATAAATTAACTAAATGAACACTCTATAAATGTAGACATGAGGAAAAATTTTATGAAAAAATAAAAAATAAAAAAATTATAAACACTTTATAATTTATCCATGAATTATAAAGTTTCCAAAATAAAATAAAATTACTTTCTAATATTAACACTTAATATTTTAATTTATATGAAATTTACTTTAATATATGATATTAAAGGAAATATAAACACTTTTTATTCTAAATCTATTATGTAAAAAATTTACAGAATAAAACAATTTATTTTAATATTGATCATATAAATTATCAAAACTTTTTTTGAGATGATTAAAAAAATATCTCAAATAAGTAATTTTAATTTAAACATTTTAAATTAATAATTATAAACAAATTATAATTCAATATAAACTCATTTGTATTTATCATTATTTTCATAATCTCTAAATATTTTTAAAACTTTTTTTATAGTTTATATGTATAAATATTATTTACAAAATAAAATTAATTACACATAAATTCAAAGGTATTTAATATTAATAATTATTATTATGAATATTTATTTATTAAATTTATTATGGACATTTAACAATTAATATAAAATATTTTATAATTAATTAATTTATAAAATATTTATAAATTAAAAAAATATTTCGAAATAACTTTTTCTATAATTTATAAACATTTTAAAATTATATAATTTAATTTATAATAGAAAATTAGGACAATCAAAATTTTATTATATATCATATTTAACACTATCACCTATATCACAACCCATGATACAGCTCATAACCATATTAGGAATTATGATTGACATGTCACAACTTTCGATAAATAGATCAGGAACAATCTATTACATTATATGATATATTCTGTGTCATATTAATGATACCATGATCTATTATACGATACTCAAATAGTATAAATATTTACTATCATTTCCTTATATAATCCCATATCATACACTATGATATAATGAAACTGAATAAATTACACCACATTCTTAGCCACATTATCCTATATTATATGGCATAATCATATAAATCATAAGGAATATCATACTTAAGATAGATATTATTCAAATTATTAGGAACATAACCACTGTAATAAATAATATTAATCTTGATGACATCATCAATTGAATAATAAAAGAATCATTTTCATTAAAAAATACACCCTTTACAATTTCCCTAATAACCCACATATTTTAAAAAGTACCATTCAATTTCCATAAAAATTAACCCACAGTAAAATAATTTTTTCTAAAATAATTTCATTACCAAATCCAAATCATTTTAAAATAATTAAAATTATTTATTTTAAAAATCAATATTTAAGATCCTAATATCTATCATACCAAAGTGTGTTGAAGAAGCCACATACCTCAATACAACATTGATGAAAAACCATGCTTCCATAACTAATATTCAACATTTTATTAACCATTTCTAGAATATAGGAACACCAGGCTTAAATTCTATCTTCCACAAACCATTAATGTCAGAAAATCCTCACAATTTAGTGTTTTACTAATAAATAACCAATAATTAAGAAGAGTATGATAGATGAAAAGGTCACCAACCTTTGATTTTAACTCCAAATACAACAAGAACAACAAAATTAGAAATTTAGAATGAAAGACCTCCCCAAATGTCCCAAAACAATCCCTATCTATGAATACCTTGAAAAATTGAAGGGTTTATCTAAATATTGGGATAAAATATCAATTTCTTTGGAAAATTTTAGCAGTTTACTATTATTAAAACTTTGTGCCTAATCATGATTTTTTCTATGAATATCAATTTTTAATGAGTATAGAAGGGATATTGAAATTTTAATACCATGCACCTAACTATGAAACCATCACTGTATTCATATTCCAAAATGCACAGTCCCCCTTGGGGAATGTTATATGGTTTGGTTAACCACGAATATAACCAAAACTTCACCCAAAATGATTTAAAAATACCACAAAAATAGATGGGAAATCCAAAATTACCATACAAGATTGATACAAGAATTTTATACAACAAATGATAATCTTACAAGTCTTCCCACCATCTAACATCGCATTATCTATAAATTAGAGGGCCTTATATGATAATGTGATGCTAAAACAATCAGAAAAGTATGACAACTTAACCCCTAAACCTTTTATCTCACTTATCAAGAATAAAAAATAGTTTACCTAAAAACTTGAATCCAACATCAAATTAATTTGGTCCCTACTAATAACATGTGAGGGGCCTCAATTATATTTTTATAACGATAAAATATTAAACATAGCATTCATGAAATTATAAATAGAAGGAAATTATGATTGACATTGGAATCCAATGATATACATAATAAATTCACACAAAACCACTTGTCTAGGTTGTAAATATCTTTTCTTATAGAGATAAAAATGTTCCCACATAGTAGAGTCCCAAAGTAATAAATTATCACCTATGATAAAGTATAAATATCTTAAACATAAATAAATATAATAATTTTCTCATAATTTATAGTAGTAATCATATTTTTTAACAAATTGTATCTTTTTTATAATCTTATACATTATAATCAATCTCAGTAGGGAACCTTCACCAAATTATAAATGAAAAAGGTGAAATCTATAAGTTATCTGACGAATTGCCTTGAAGGGGTTCATTTATATCATACATTGGTAACTGTTGTTATAATAAAACTTAACTAATAGATTATAATCCATCCCTGAGAGACTAAAACAAATGATATAATCATTGATAATATTGTTCAATAAAATAAATGTCACTAATTGTTTCTATCCATTTGAGGATATTAAGTCATGATAAACATGAAATTCTTACCCATAACATATCATAAAAACTTCTAAAACATAGAAGTAAATCTGGGATCCTGATTCAAAATTATTAATGGGGGAATAAAATGTATTTTATCAAATTTTCACATGTTAAAACATTACCAAATAATTCACTAAATGAGTCTTTTAAATATATATAATGTGATTGGATTTGGTGAGTTTTTCCATAACTATCTAAAAAAATAATGTTTTTGAGTTTTCATTTAAAAGGAATCCACAGATTCTTTATAAAGATGATCATTCATAAAAATTATAATTACCATTGATTTTATGTCCCTATTTAATGTTTATATTACGCTTTTACATATTTCTATGTATGTCATCTAGAAATACACCCAAAAAATTTCCTCTTCATACCCAACCAATAAAATTAGTATTTCATGACATTATACATTGTAATTTTATTATTCCAAACTACCTAATTGTAATGTAAGAATGTTTAAAAAATACCATCCTTTAAATATAAAGGAATAACTACAAAACATATTTTGAATTAGATAATTGCAATTCTTTGACCAAATTCACCAAGGAAGAGGGTGACAGTTATGCTTGCAAACACTAACCACTTAGTATATTTTGTAACAAAAAAATACAGTCAAAAAAATTTTCTATTACTATATAGAATTAGTTTCTTAAATAATATATACATGTCTTTTATGATTAATAGAATTGATGACCATGTTGCATTTTACTAGAGTCTACATTAGCTTAAGGTTAAAGATATAAAGACACTATATCCATCAAAGTTTTCATAAAAATATATTACTCTATGAGAATATATAATTTAGTATCTTATGATTCATGTGCACTATAAACTTCTTAAAAAACAAATAGTGACAAGTTGTTTTCAATTTACACATGACATATACATTCTTGAAATTATGTGTATGACGATTCTTCTTATTTAATATCAAATAATGAAACCCGTCTATGACCTAATGATTACACTTCATTAAAATATATAAAATTTTAGTACTTTAGAAATCAAAATACATGACATAAACATTTCCTAGATCAAGAATGATGTAAATGGGTAGAAAGTTAAACCAATTCATTAGCCCCTAAAAAGATCTATGACATTGAACTCTCCACTAGAGTAACATGTCAATTGTAATCAAGACCATCCTCATAAAAAATAAAAATGAAAAATTATTAATGGAGCCTCAATATTACCCAAACAATATTGAAAAACTATATACCTAGAATACAGTATTTTTTCACTTCCCATAACACAAGTGTTTGTATCTTTTTAGGGTCAACCGATATTTTAATATCCTAAATCACACGCATAAGGAATTTAATCTCTTGAATCCAAAATATAAATTTGGAGAATTTTATATTGAGGATATACTATATTAAAGTTCTTAAAATGTTTTTGAAATACTTATCATGGAAAACCCATAACCATGAACACACTAATATATCATCTATATATACCATAAAAAATGAGTTGAGATATTAATAAAATATGTAATTTATCAACACCATAAAAATTAATAGATTGTTAGTAAGGATAAAAATAATAACCAAATAATTATAATGGATTCACCTACTATAATTTTTTTAGTATTTTATCATTATTCACCTAGAGTTGATGGTATTTATACCTCAACTCGCTCATAGAGAACTATCTAGATCAATTTTATTGAACTAACATGTCATAAATTAAGGGAAAAGGATAATATTTATTGATATTTAATTATTGTATATTACTATAGAATATACTTAAGTGAAATGCAGAATCGTATTTATTAAAAATATAACTAGATTAGTTTTGGTGTCGCGCATGGTTTGATAAACCATTTATTCTCCATGTTATCTAACTAAACATTTAATTCCTAATGTCTAGTTGGTTTTATAAAATACAAATGGATTTAGGTTCCATATAATATGAAGGGATAGATATTAAACTCTTAAATAGAAGAAAATAAAGTAGAAATACCACATCCCACTTTATATGTCCTCGAGACAAATAATATAGAGAAACATATGGATATCAGTTTCTAACTACAGAAAAATCACCTACCCAGTCACTCCAATTATTCCCAATATAAGTAATTCTAATTATAATTATATATTCCCAAAACCAAAATTATAGGTCAATACCTACCAGAGTTCTCATACCATTCACCTTTTAAAAGTGACCATATCAACCTTTGGAGTGATAAATGATTCTTTTTTACTACAACAGTTGATATAAAACTCATATAAAATTATGTAGTCCATGTCAATAATGATATAAAACGTGATTATATCAAGAACGGTAATTTAAAATGATAATTAAAAACTATCAATCATGATAGTACATGAATTTCAGTTGAATTAAAAGTTATTAAATTATGCTATAGGTGTTTGTATACACCTTATCTACAACATCTTCCTTATCTTTAAACCAAAATATTTCAATACTGTTATTTTTATAATATAATGAGTTACATCTATATAATGTAATGTGTAAATTATAATAGAATAAAAAAATGTAACTTGGACTATATAAGGACTTGAATTTATACGTTTCAAGTCCTTCTTAGTTATAAATAAGAGACCTTGTTCCTTCTCAGGTTGATATCACCACTACTGAGATAGTTACTACTACCATCTTCATGTAAAAAAATAATGAATTCTCTTAAAGTGTGTATTCTAATTTTAAATAGTTTTTAATTCTTACACAATCAGATCTATGAATCCTATCTTTGATTAGATTTTTCTACTCTAGAAACACTCAATAAATTCATTTAATAACATTTTATATAGCCAAACATTTCATATTAAAAAAATTATATTGAAAGATAATTTCTTTATATATACTCCAATGATCCAACTAAAATAATCTATCTCTAATATCCCTATGGTTCATAATAAAACCTTTTTATGTCTCCCAAATAGAATATTCAATGGTTTTATGAGCATAATAATCCCACCTCATCTTTTTTACAACTACTTGAGCTGTTAAATCTACATGTATGAATAAAATTATTTGTTCATTAATGTTTTAAAATAACATATTTCTAAAATACTAATACCTTCTTCAATATATTGATATATGAGTTGATGATAAACATAACCACCATATATTTTTTATTAGGCTAAAGTATTTTAAAAAAAGGGATCCTTTATCTAATAATTCCTAGCTAGATCAGGTTCAAAAAAATCTAAGAGATAAAAATATAAAGAAAATTCCATAATTATCATATCTATTTTTTAACATTAAATAAATATATTATCTTTTATACATGAAAATTATGAAGATATAATTATGGATTTAAAATATTTTAAAAACCTTCTCAAAATAGTTCTTTCGTAAACATAGCTTGCATGACCAAATATTACAACTCACTTTTTAGTCCTTCATGTATATAGTTAGATAACTTTACCTTTTCTCTGTTTGAATTTTATAATAATAATAATATTTTTTTGATTATATTCAACCATTTCTTTATAACATCGGGACTCAAATCACCTTGAAAAATCATAGGATTTTTCATTTGAAACTCATGTTACCTATCCACCTAAGGGGGTTCCTAAGGGATAACATGTCAATTTATAGTTAAAAAATATTATAATAAACTCTAAAGTAACTATTGATACAATATTGGATCATTAGGTCACAAATTCTAAGTGGATTTCTCTCATTGATTTAAGAGGTCACCTTTTTAGTACATTTCTATGATACACAAGGGACCAAAATATTACTAATCTATAAAAAATTCTGATAAATCATAGTCATATAAGGTTCTATTTAACATTTCTAAAAAAATCCCCATAATTTTGAATTATAATTTTATAACCCCCCAAAGGGGTATTTTACCAATTAAAAAAACCCATTCAAAATTATACTCACTCTTTTAGACATTTTTTCATTGAAAACCTAGTCTTGGTTTAGTTTATTATGGACTACACATGAAAACCTAGTGTATGGGAGATCAAATAATCCCAAACACAATCTACTTTATCTATTCATATACTCTCTTATATATTTAATAATAATTATAAAATCATTTCAAATAATAATAATAAAAATTATGATTTGATAAGAGTGATTTATGGATGCAGATGCATTTAGAAAAACACCGCTCATTTTTTTATTATCACATATTAAATGTAAATATTTATCAAAATTATTATTTAAAATATAATATAAATTCATATATAATAATATAGTAGAGTTTAATTCTTCCAAATAAATATTATGGTTTTTATAAATTGGTGGAATGTGGTACAATGTTTGGATTGAGCCCACATATGGCTTCCTTTATATCCCCATTTCTAGGAATCAAAATGTAAATAGTTTCATGTTATAGTTTAATTACATATGATAATTTATAATACTCACTATTTAAAAAACAATAATGAACAACATATAATTTTATTCTATATGATCCTTGGAAATTTCATACCATTTAAAATCTTATGAAAAAGATTAATATTATTCATTTTATTGTTATGTGAAAAGGATTAATGTTTTTTCTTTTATGTTGATACAAAAAAAACTATATTTTTCCTTTTATGGAGATCATGTAATGAGAAATGTTGTTATTTTTAAGGATCTATATCTAGAACCAATATTGTTCCATTTAAGGTCTTGTAACCAAAATTAATGTTGTTCTTCTTAAGGTTGCATGACCACGGAAAAACATTTCTTAAAGTTTGATGTTGTATGATGATGAACATTAGGTAAAATGATGCATAGGGATGAAATGTGTGTGGGATAGATGGATGGATAGACTTTGTTGAGGAAAAATTAAAAATTACCATGCTAACAACATGTATATTTCAATTATAGACGGGACCCAGATGCATAAATAATTAAAAAAGTATGAGTAGTATCAAAGTGAAGGTGAAATAATTTCATGGAGACAGTATACCAAGAGTGTAGATTTATACCCCAATATTTATTTTAGAATTTTAGGTTAGTTTTTATGCGATGGTTTTCCAAAGATAAATGATCCTCATTATCAAAATATTATGTGATTGAGAACACTTTTATGATCCAAATTTGGAAGAGGATTTCCATGGGATAAATATTTTTTAGGATGAGATATTACTATTATAAAAGGGTATATAATCATATCATATGAACAAAATTTGAAAATGAAATAATCACTGAAGTGGAGATATAAATGAAAAACTAGATGGAATTTGGTTTTTTAAGGTGAAACTTGGGAGGAAGAGATTTATTAATATTAAAGGGAGAACTTGGGTGAAATGCAGTGCTATAACTATGTTGGTGACCTAGGATAATATTTTTCTAAAAATGATACAAATGGGTTGGGTGGAACCCATTTAATTTTATAGGTTCATGGTTCCAATACCTTTCACTAAACCTATGTTGAAATATTTATTAGAAGGTTTACTTTACTCAGGTTTAAATATAATACCTGGGTAAAATAGTGTTTCATAAAGTTATTATGTATGAAACATTTGAGTAATGCATGTTTACCCAATTTCTATATTCTCCTATATGTTTTTATCCTATAAATAACCATGGAATTCATAGATCTTGGACACCCTAAGCCTATATTTTTCTATATTTTATTATCTTTATGCATCCTCAATCCCATTTTTATCTTTGTTTAAACAAGGGGAAAGTATAAAGGTATATTTATTAGAAAAGTGAATTGATGTCTCAAGCTTTATCTGGTCACTGGTACACTAACATAAATATAACACTCTCACTTAGCATATATCAAGTCAGGCATTCATCTTGGTGTTGGTAATGTGCTTATCTTGACAAGGGGTTATCCATTTTAGTTTTTTTCTAAAATATATTCAACGTTTTTATAGAAATTATTATAACCATATTGAATAATAAATGAGTTCCCACAAATAAAACATATAATAATTAAACAAGTTTGATATGAAAATGATAAAATTATAAGAAAAAACAAGTCCCACGTTTTGAATTTTAATTTAGAACTAAGGGGGTAGATAAAGCATCACCCTTATCCCTATAAATTGTGGGACCACCAATGTAGAGGGATATATAATCCACTAAATAAATATTATAGATTACACACTCTTTTTCTCCCATGCTTGACCATAACATAAATTTCACTTCAAATAATTACTGAACAAGCTCTATTTTACTAATTCATTGATGAAGTAATATGAGTAAAATGAGAAGAGTGAACAAAACTGGGAGAACATGATTTTTTTACTTTGTCAAAATTTATCATTTTCACCTTCATGTGTGATTTTTTAATTTTCTCAAGTACTTTTTCTAATTTTTTTAAACTTTACCTAATTTATAAGTGTGATATTTTTTGAAATTTCATATAATTAATTAAAACATACACCTATTGTGGTTTATGAGTCATGGATAAAAAATAATAACTAATAGGATTGATCTATAATAGAAGCATGACTATAAAAACCAAATTCACACTAATTCGTGGTGTCTGCCAAATAATCATTATAATTTTCCTTGTATAATTACATGACACTATATTGTTTTAGGATTTATTTTTATGCTCCAATTTACTTATTAAGACACAACCTTCCCTTTCTATCATTGAACCATTTATAAAATCTAGAGGAAAAAACATTTAAAAGTCTGATTTGTGTGTTTAAGAAGCACATGTTGAATAAATGAATCTATTATGATATATGAATTTCATCTAGAAATACAATAAATATGTACCCAAACATAATATTAATATTCATACATCCATCCACACCTTCCACTCATAGAATAAATTTAGGGCCACTTCATGAGTTAATTTTTAGGTCGTAAGGGTTGATTTAATCTTGGTTGGATGTGTTTTAATAGATTGATAGAAAACTATGATAAATTCTAAGAGAAACTAAATTTTTATAAGAATTATGGGCACATTTTAATTTTCTAAACATATTATTACATGTAATCATATTTCATTATTGACCTCTTAAGTAGATTGAAACTGAAAATAAACCCATTTCATGTTGTGAATGGAGAAGTAAAAAATAGTTTATAGAGTGTACATAAGATATGTAAAGATTATATTGTAGGATAAATTCATGATGAATTCTATCTAACAATATCTTATTAAGGGTTTGTCTAGGGGAAACTTCCACTGGTAAAATAATTGATGAAATAAGTATATAATTCAATAGGTAAGAAGCCTCAACTAATAACCAATGTAAATTTTTAATAATGAAATTATTCCTAAAGAAACATAGAGAGGGCCAATTATTAATAGTCCTATAATATTCTGAAGTATTCAAATGAGGGGATCCACTTGTAATTATTGACCTTATCTAGAAATGGTTTGGTGTGTGGATTGGGGCTAGTGGATCATTCTATAAGTAGACACTTCTTTATGGGTGGATTATTTTCAAATTGTAAAGTGGGTATATTATACTAGTTTAGGATTAATATATTGGTGTGAAGGTAACAATGTTTATAATGTTGAAATATTTGGAACAAAGAAGATCAATGTGTTTGTAAGTACTATATTTTTCTTAGATTTATTTGTCCTTGTTACATGTATATCAAAGAAATTCCAATGTTTCACCTTTTGGGACCATTACAAATATTTTATTGGTTGATTGCTTCCCATTTTAAGATGCATGAATTTCAAACCTATTGGGAATTACTTTGTGAAAATTTATGCCATAAATCTAAAGTTTCTATGGGATTATACATTTATCAATAGAAAATTTATATACTATTGATGGCTTGGGTATGTATTCATAGTTTAGATTTCTTCAATATTATGTAGTTTCCATTAACAATGCCTTGAATGATAGTTCAAGGAGATATTGGATACTTTTTGAGTGAATCCATAGTGATATAATCTCTGAATAATTCGTTTCATATAAATTTTATTTTTAATTTCAATGGTTGAAGATAAAAATTCCATCTTTATTTTTAAAGGTGAGGATGATACCACATTCAATGGTATCTCAATAAATATGGTTTATGAGGACATGGGAGGAAACTCATGCCCACATAATAATACCTTTGGTAGATTATTACATCATGTAATTATTGTATTATGAAAAATTATGGATTTACTCTTATCTGATGAAATTATTAAATGAATCTATAGTTCAGGTTGAAGGAAACTCATCCATGGAAAAGGGAAAACATGATAACGGTAAGAAATGAAAAGATATATATATATATATATTGGAAGTTCCAATACACCATATCCCAAAGTATATACAACCCTTATCAGTAGAAATGGTCAAATATATGTTATTGGTGGAGATTGAGATGAGGATTTTTAGCAAAATGATGTTATAAAGTGGAGTATAAAATGAGTATGAAGGATTGAGAGTGCATTACGAAAAAAAATACCAATTATAGTAGAATAGAGGATTCATATCTGTATATAAATTTTAAAAAAACATATCCAGAGTATTTTTTGGATAACTAATTAATGGAAATGATGTTAGTGGATATATAAACTATCTAGAAAGTGAATTTTCATATTCCTTATGTAGAAATATATAAGGCCCATAATGTTCAAAATCATTTGGATAACCCATATGTGATTCAAATTTTAATTTTATAACCAAAAATATTAATAAATATAGTAACTAATTAAATCATATTCAAAAAGTGGATATTATATTTAATGGACCTTGGTATCCAAGAGTCCTTAACTAGTAATGATGTTATATATAAATGGGTTGATTATATCACTAATTCATAGGTAATGTTATATTTTTCATATAATTTTCATATATTATTTGATTATATTTGATCTATGTTAATTTAATTTGTATAAAGGACTTATATTGTATGGACTTCAATGAAATTTCCAATATATACAGAGTTAGGAAACCCAATAATGGATAAATTATCATTGAAGAACATAAAAGATGATAATTCATTTTTTGATAATATTTTGATTTTATAACCATAAAATGGATCTTCTAGGTGTTTTCCAAATTCTATACCAAATATAATTTAATAGAAAAGAAAACATTTCACCATAAACACTCCATTATTAAAGTTATATATACAAATTGGCCATGCATCTTTAAACAAGAAATATGGATTGGGTTTTAAAATAAACCTTATAATTAATTTAAACATGTATATTTAAACTATTTATTTTGATATTATATTTTATATCATTTATGAAATAGATCCCTTATAACACCTTGGTATTTTGTGAAATATATTTTTGAATTAATTTATCTTTTTGATATTTTTAATTTCACATAAAATAGGAAAAAGTTATATATATGTATATTAAAACATTGATTCAAACATTCCTTTCAGATTCCACAAAATTGGATTTATCTATATACAACAATTACTTGTATTTCAGTACACGCAACACTGAGTTGGCGTATGCTACACATAATACTGGGTTTCTAAGAAACATCATTTTACTATTATAATTATTTAAACGACTTAATTATAACCTACTTGTTAAAACTTAGTTACATGAATAGTAATAAATAATTTTAAAATAGTTTTATAATGGTTTTATATAAATAAAATATATTTATAATGATAAATATAATTTTTTGTAAAGTCTTTATTCTCTAAAAAATATTATTTTTTCGAATGAACTACTTTTCATGTCCTTCTGTGAAAAAAATATAATCGATTTTAGACAAACATAGAAATTTAATTTGATAAAATAAAATAAAATTTTTAATTTATAATTTTTAAAATATCTTAGTGTGGTCTTTTGGGTTTTTTGAGAAACTTTATTTCTTGATGAATAGTAAAAAATATTGCATTTTAGTTAAAACCCGCCTTTTCATTTAAATAATTATTAATGTGAAATTATACTTTAAATTTGTTTTAAGGATAAATTAGATAAATTATTCCTATATTAATTCGATTTATTTCATTACAATCAATTTAACTTTCAAACTGAATATAAAAACTTAACAATCTTTTGAACATTTTTTAACTTTAAAAACCCGTTATTTCATCCCGTCAATGGGAATAAAAATAATCTTAATTTTTCCAAATCATTAAATTTAATTATAAAAAAATGGACATAATTTTTTTAATAAGTATAATATTTATAATATAATTATATCATGTTATTTTTTAACTAATAATATTTGTAAAATTGATTAAAATTAATAACAACAATTGATGTCAAATTAATCTTTATTAGGGACTAAACCTTAATATTAGGGGTCCAAATGACCTAGAAACTTGTATAAAACCCATTTTTTGGACATAGTTTTTCATAAACCTTCCATTATTGATTTATTTAGGTTTTTAAGACTTTCTTTAGGTATGAAATTGTGTACACCTAAATTGTTTTCAAAAATTCCAAGTGAGTCCTTTTCATTCCCTATAAAGGCTAACACCTCTCCCTCTTCTTCACAACTCTCAAACCTATTAATTTCAGTCAGTATATTTTAAATAAACTTAGAAAAATACCTCCCTTACTATTAGAAAAAATCCACTTTAGAAGAAATAAACCTATGGAAGCCTTTTGGCACAAACCAAAAGGAGTTACTCGATTAAGAGGAAAATATTATCCCAAGATGATTTCTTTTATTTTATTTATCCACCCACTCAAATATATTTATTCCATGAATTTATAAGTAAAAAATTATCTTGGATATAATATGATGTATTTATTCTAATTTTTCAATCTAATCTTACACACTCATACATTTAATGGGTAATGAACATATTGTTTATGTCTATAGAGAACTACCGCCTCACTAAATGATGATGGTTCATTTTTTCCTTTACCTAATTTAATAGTTTGAATGATGATAAAAAATAAGTCTATATATATATCGTATATTATATTTATTATGCCTTTTATATTATTTATTCCTTTTTACAACACATATCTTTTTAGTTTCTATTTTTTGTTTATGTCATAATTTCATTTGTGGAAGTGTGATCTACCTCCCCCTCAAAGAGATATGATTCATTCATACACTATATGGATTGTGTTAAGGATTGTTTTAGTAAATATATATGATATATAGATTCTTAAATATATTTTAATAATGATATATATATATATATTTTTATTTGTTTCTTTCAACATGACAATTAAATGGAAATAGTGTTAAAGCGTACATACCTCCAACCATCTCCATGAACAGTGTATCCCATTTTATAGTTATATATTATATAGATTATAATAATTATAATGTATATAAATTATATTTTTATAATGGTTTATATTCCATAATCTATGATATAATTATAAGGAACAAATATATAAATATTTAAGACACATGCGAAGAATAAAGACAATATTACCCAAAGTGAAACCTTAACTTAGGATTTTTAACAAGTGGGTAATATAAGGTTATAATCAAACCATATATGGTATTATATATAAGAATATGTTCCTATAAAACATGTATAAAAAAGTATATTTATTATACACATGGTTTGAATGAGTATGACGAGAGTCAAGACATAAGGTAAGGGGATTTCATCTCACTTTTTATTTCCATGAGATACATACTTTGTTCGCCACTATTTCCTTTTTTTGTGGTGTATGTACTTAAAATTATTGTATTATATGTATATTATACATAAATTTATTGTATTTAACATATTAATTTTGTGATATTCCTTTCATGGGGTTTATTTTTGAAAAGTTACCAAATCAGAGAAATAGTTTTGTCTTCATTTTCCTTCTTCAAGACTCATCTTTTGTTGGGCAGGTAAATTCTCTTTAGAGGTGTATATACTTCCATTTTACATGTAATATCATTAATTTCTTTAATTTTATGTTATTTTATGCTTAATTTAATTTCATTTTCATACATGGAGAGTATTATCCCATGTTACCATGTTACAAGAGTTTATTGAGACAATCTCATCACTTTTCATGATTGTTTATGTTTATGATTCTTTTGAAGAAATATTATAATCCATATCTAAATAATGTTCATGAATATTATTCTAATTAGGATATTAATTATTTATTAATATATTTTTTAAAATTTATTCAACTATTTGGTACATAATATTGTTATGAAAGTGTTTTTAAGAAAGCCCGACATTACCCCCACTTCGGTCAGAAATATTTGTTCCTTGAAAACCCTATTTTCTAAAAAGGGTTTCCAAGAATATTGTTCCATTATACAATAATATTTAAAAAACATTTACCATTTTTTTCTTTTACCAATCTCTTCAAAGGATTATTATTGTCACTTTTTGAAAAAGGTATTTTTATAACCTTTTTACCATGAAATATGAATATTCCTTTTACCCCCAATGACATGTATGAATTTACCCACCGTCATTTCTTTGAAAATTAATTTACATATTTAAATGTTTAATTATTAAGAAAATGTTTTTAAAAGTAATTTTCAATGAAAAATGTTTTCAAAATGTTTTCAAAATTTTTTCAACTCTCATTTATAAGTTTTTATGGAATGTTTTTTCAAAACTATTTCAAGAAATATTTATAAGTTTTAAACCTATTTTCAAAGAAATGGTTTGGAAATTATTTTCAATAACCTTTCATTTGTTCTCAGGTAAAAAAATATTTTAATATATTTTCAAGATTCCATTATATTTTTTCCATGTGATTTCAAATAAAATGTTCTCTAAACTGTTTTGGAGCTTATTTTAAGAGTTTTCAAGGAAAAAGGTTTTCAAAATGACTTCAAGTATTCTTTAAATGTTTTTAAGTATTTTTTAAGAAAATAATTTTCAAATGGTTTTATGTAGTAAAAATTATTTTTTAAAGAAGAAAGTATATTTTCCCCAAGAAACATTTTTGTAACATGTTTGAAAATTATTTTCCACCTATGATGACATCTGTTGATGTTACTATGCCCTTCTAGAAAATGAACTAAAGTTTCCAATCATATTATTTTTATGAATGGATTTTGTTTATTTTAAAGGTATTTATGAAACCCATTTCTATTTCATGATTTATATGTTTATGAAATCCATTTCTCTTTCATAGGTTATTATTTTGATGACATTATTATGAAACCCATATTTTTTCACATGTTATAATATCATTATATGTTTATAATATCGATTTATTTTCATGGTTTATGATAAGATTATTTATGATATTGTAGAATATGTATGTATGATTTCATTATGAGATTGGTGTGACCAATATCTCCCTCAAAAGCATTGGGTAAAGATTTATATCTCATGAGATAGACTAATATGTTCTTAATAATTAACCTTGACTACTAGGATGGTCATGGGAGTGATCCATGACTACCAAGATGGTATGACGAGTGAACTCATGATACTAAGATGACCATGGAGTGAACCATGACTACAAATATTTTATGAGGAGTGAGCCCATAATACCAAGATGGTATTTGAAGCCATTCCATGGATACAATGGAAATCATATTATATGCTTATGTGTTTATGACAATCCCATGTTTTATTCCTATATTTTGATTTATTGGTTTATGTTTCTTATTTTCTTATTATTTGTTTCTTATGAACAATAAATATTTATTATGATCTCTAATATGATGTGTATGGTCTTCAAATGTTATGCTCATGTTCCGTCCCTTTTTTTTCATGTTATGATTACACTTTTTTTATTTACCCTTATTGAGCATATGAGCTCACCCCTTTCTTAGGTTTCATTTCCCCAAGTTTTGAAGAAATGTTTTAGGTGGAAGTACTAAATATAGAGATCATTATGGAAAATGTTGAAGATCTTCCACTACGATGGAATATTTTTTTCGTGTTTCCAAATACACAAATCTATTACAGTCCACAGGCATGTATTTTTTTAATATACTGAATATTTATGTAAAATGATATAACAAACATATATGTCAATATTATTTCAATATATTTGGTATCAAAGGAATGTTTTATTCATCCTTTGGAAAATAGGATGATAAAAATTTATTGATATCTCTACGTATATTTCAAGGATATTTCTAGGGATGTCTCTAAGGATAAGTATATGAATGAGTTAACGTTTTGGAAAATGTCCTATAATTTCAGTAATGGATAGAGTGAGTGGTTTCCTATAAATACATCCCTGTCTGGATAATACAAGTGGATGTGGATCTGCCACAAATGTACTTAGGGGTAAAAAATCCAACAAGATGTTTCGGGACTAAATCGGGGTAATACAGCACATGACAATGAGCTTTTCTACACACCTAGTTTGACAATTCTGGGGGATATGCTCTGGAAATTCACAAAACTATTCAAAAACAATCATGAACTATTTAAAAATAAGTTGTCTATGAAACCATAGGATAAACCGCATGTGTCATATATTAAGGAAGCTATCATGATTTAGACATCATATAAGTAATTATTTTTAGGACTATGTGGTTCCCTAATATAATATGTAATGCTCAAACTATGCTTCTAGTTTTAGTCAATAGAGGGAACCAAAAGGAAAATGATTAACATATAATGCGATGAACAATTTTCTAATGAGCAGTCAAGTGGGACCATCACTAGATTGAAAGATTTTATGATCATGGCTAATCTGTTTTCATAGAACATGATTAACCAAGTGTACCTTGACCTACTATCATACTCACCAAGGAAGAGAAAAAAGGTGTTTAATGAGAGTTTGGGTAATGGAGATCATGGAGGAATGAATATTAAGTTTCCTTTTTGTCAATAATGTTGAAATAATCACCTTAGTGAATGTCTTAGAGGAACAAGAAGATATTTAGACTACGTAATAGAAGTACACAAAGTAAGTGACTACGAGGAAAAAATAAAGATTTTGGTTAATTAAATGTGTGAGAATATTGGCCTCCCTAAGATATCATAGAAGGATAAGTGTTTTAAGTGCGGAATAAATGGACATTATGAATGTTAATGTCCCAAGAGGAAATCTAATGAAGAGGATTTACAAGGTGGTATTAGTAATGGTTATATTGCTGCTGATGTTGAGACTCTATATGAAATGTTAAAGGAAAGAGTTATTGTTTAATAAGATGAGGTATACTTTTTAATGTAATATGGATAAAGTGGAATAATAAAGCATTTATGTATTTGGGTTCACGAATTATGTTATATGAAGTGTGAAATTTATAAATATTTTTCAATTTATGTTTTTTTTCTACGGATTTACAAGAATATGTTGAATGGATTTGATGGAATAGATAAGTGATTTAATTACAAGGTTATGTCCTTAGAAAACACATGAATAAGGGATATATAACCATTAATATGTTACTTATGTTAATATATTTTTGTTTGGATAAAGATATTTGGGACATGAATAAGTAAATTGGACGGTACTGATTACCTTGCAAAAAATTAAGGAATATTGACAAGTAGTTCATTCTATCAAGGATGAAGTTTAAAATTTATGCGATTTATAGAATATATCTAGTATTATATAGAATCATAAAGCATGAATGTTTTCCAAAAGGATTTATAGTAATTAAAGTTGTTACCATGTTCTAAGAGAATTTACCAAGAGGTTATTCACATGTTTTGAATGTAACAACCAAGAGATACTATGTGATAAATGAGGGATAAATGTTAAGATTATTTCATGACTATCATTCAAAATTTTAGGATTCTCATATTTCATAATGGTTATAATATTATACATTGATGAAAATTTTAGGTTAATCTTCATAAGAAGTATTTATGTATTGATATTGTATTGAAAACCATGTTTAAAAGGCTATTTACTGATTAACCTTATTTCAAGGATGTATGTTAAATTTGGGATATTATGTTAGTGTTTTTTAGAAAAGGAAATCATGTATGGGTGATAACCAATCAAGTTCAGGAAGCCTGCAATTCTTGAACCCATGACTGAAGGACGATAAGGGATTCGTGACTACCATTGGCCTATGTGATTTCCTGGTTATGCATAATTATTTTTTAGGAATAATTATTTATGATGAAACAATAGTTTTAATTTTTTTAGAGATTAGTAAAATTATTTTTTAAGAATATTTTTAGGTAAATATTTATACATTTTATATTGTTATGGGCCTTAATATATACTAAAAGTGTATTTTAGTTCTTTAAACATCAATTTTCATTTTAGAACATCCATTTATTGAGGTAATGGGTGAATTAGAAATAGTTAAAAGCACAAAAAAATAATAAAATTTTGTTTATATAAATATATAAATTAATTATATTTATTTATATTCTTGGTCAATGAAATAATTACTAAAATATATAATAACAATAATTTTTTTGTCATAATAACTTATTTATTTGGAATTGATAGCCTGATAAATCATCATAAATTTATGACTTTGATGACATCAAATTTTCTTTGACTATTCACTTGTTAGTGATTAATAAATTTAATAACTAACTATAAATATTTACATTTTTTCCACCTTTTCCAATCTTCAATCCCAACTTATGTTCTCCCATGTGAAAACCTAGTTATATTTTACTTTAGGGTAACTATTATGGTTCCAAATTTCCATTTTTTAAAGGACATTTAAGTATTCATTTTTATGATGTGGGTTTCTATGAAATAAACATTAAGGTATTAAAACTTTTATAACTTATATGAAATTCTTGGGGGAAATTCATTTTACAGGGAGTATAATGTAACACCTTGGGTTTTAGTGAAATACATTTTTTCAAATTAATTTATCTTTTTGATATTTTTTATTTAACATGACACTAGAAATAGTAATATATATATATATATAATATATTTAAAAACTAATTCAATAATTCCTTTTACATTCCACAAACTTTTATTCCACAACACAAAACATTGAGTTGGAATGCACTACACACATCACCGACTTAGCGCATGTTACCCGCAAAACCGAGTTTATTCGAAATATCATTTTAATGTTATAATTATTTAAACGAGTTAGTTATAGCCTAGCCATTAAAAAATAGTAATATTAATATTAATAAATAGTTATAAAATATTTTTATAATGGTTATATATATATAATATATTTATAATGAGAAATATAATTTTCTATAAAGTTTTTATATATTTATAAGTAATATTTTCTTGAATGAACTTATTTTCATGTCCTCATATAAAAAATAATAAAAATAATTTTAGAAAAAATTATAAAATTATTATAATAAAATAAATTTCATTTTTGAATTTATAATGTCAAAATTAGCTTAGGGTGAATTTTTGGAATTTTTATGAGAAATTTCATTTTTTGATGAATATTAAAAAATAATGCATTTTAGTTAATAACTTCCTTTTAATTAAAATAATTATTAATGTAAAATTATTTTTTAAATTTAATTTAAGGTCATATTAGATCAATTATATATATATTAACACAATTTAGGTCATTATAATAAATTTCACATTGAAATTGAATATTAAAAATAACTAACTTTGAAACATTTTTCTACTTTATAACCCATTATTTCATCCATTCTACAGGATTAAATTTGATCATAATTTTTCTGATTCCGTGAGTGTAATTTTAAAAAATAGATATAAAACATTTTAATAATTATAATATTTAGAGTCTAATTAAATATTTTTAATTTTTTACTGAAAATATTTAGTAAAAGTTATTAAAATTAATCACAACGATTAGGGTCATAATAAGCATAATTAGGGACTAAACCATAATATTAGAGGCACGAATGACATATACACTTGTCTAAAATCTATTATTTGGAAATATTTTGACCATAAACCTTTTATTATTGATTTAGGTAGTTTTTTAGGACTTCTTTTATGTAAGAACACATCTACACCTAACCTGTTTTAAAAAATTCCAAGAAAGTCCTTTTCCTTCCTTATATAAGGCCACCACCTCTCCCTATTATTCACACCTCTAAAATATCTTATGTTCGGCCAATATCTTCCCAATTCACTTAAAAATCCCTTAATTCATCCTAAAATCCCCACCTTGGGAACAAAGTAATCCAATGAAGCCTTTCAGCACAAACCAAAAGGAGTTACCAAATTAAGTGGTAATGTCTTCATCAAAGACCCATTATTTTTTTTTCTTTCTCCACACCTAAAACATCATTATTACATGATTTTATAAAAACAGTATATTAAATATACTCAGTTTTTTTATTCTAAGGTTTTTACATACACTTACATACACCTCTATCTAATGGGTAACAAACATACTGTTTATGTGTATAGTGAAATTCCACCACACTAAACGATGATGGATCGTTTTTCCATTACAACCTATCATGGTGGACCTTATGATGAAAATATGTTTATATATGTTATATATTATATTTATTTTGAATTTAATATTCTTTATGTTTTTTACAACATATATCTTTCTTACTTTCATTTTGTGTTAATATGATAATTTCGTTTGAGCAAGTGTGGACTACCACCACCTCAAACCGTTATTATTCATTCATACACTACATGGATTGTATAAAGTATGGTTTTAGTTAATATATATAATATATATTATATCATAAAAATACTTTAATAATCAAATATATATGTACGTATATGTCTTTTTTTTCTTTCAACACAACAATTAAACAAAAAACATCGTTCATGCATACATACGACCAACTGTTTCCTTGAACAATGTATTCCATTTCATAATTATATATCATATATATTGTTATAATACACATATAATTTATATAATTTATATTTATATCATGGTTTACATTCTTTAAATCAGGATATAAGTATAAGAACCAAAGATATAACAAATTAAGACACATGCCAAAAATAATGTGAATATTACCCAAAGTGAAACCTTAACATAAGTTTGTTAACAATACGGTAATATAAGGTAATAATAGAAAAATATATGGTATAAGATATAATAATATGGTTTTATAAAATATTTACAATTTTTTTTATTTATTATACATGTGGTTTGAACAAGTACGAAAAGAGTCAAGACACAGGGTAAAGGGATTCCATCTCACTTTTTATTTTATCGAGATACATGTTTTGTTTTCCACTATGTCCTTTTGTGTGGTATATGTACTACCAAAAATTTTATTCTATGTATATTATACTTAAATTTATGGATATTAACATATCCATTTTATGAAATTTATTTCATGGGGTTTAAGTTTCAAAAGTTACCATATTGATGAAATAGTTTTGTCTCAGTTTTCTTTCTTTGAGACTCATGTTTTGTTATGCACCTAAATTCTATTTTGAGCTGTATATAATTACATTTTACATGTTATATAATGAATTTAATTTTTTTCATGATATTTTAAGTTTCATGTCTTACATGGAGAGTATTATCCCATGTTACCAACTTATAATATTTTATTGATACAATCTCAACGCTTTTCATGATTGTTTATATTTTTTCATCTATTGATGAAATATAAAGATCCATATCTCAATAGAGATCATGAATATTATAATACTTCATTTATTAATGATATATTAATATATTGGTACCATTTATTCTACTCATTGGTACATAATATAGTTAAAAAAGTGTTTTTAATAAATCCCTACTTTTTCCCCCCTACGGTCAGAAATCTATATTCCTGAAAAACCATGTATTATTAAAAGGGTTTCCAAAAATACTATACCATTATCCTTTAATATTTAAAAAATAATTTAAAACTTTTTCTATTTTACCAATCTCTTTAATAGAATATTATTATATATTATAGGAAAAGTCATTTTAAACATTTTTACTGTGAAAAAGGAATGTTCTTTTTTACCTCGTATGACATGTATATATTTTCCCAACATCATTTATTTGATGTTTCCTTTACATTTTTAAAATGTAAGTTTTTTTGAAAATGTTTTTAAAAGTGAATTTGAAGGAAAATTGTTTCCAAAAAATTTTCAACCTTCTTTTATATGTTTTCTAGGATAATTGTTTTCAAAATGTTTTCAATCCCTATTTTTATGTTTTTAAAGTATTTTCAAAGAAATTATTTTCTAAACATTTTCAATATCCTTTCATTTTTTTTCAAGTAAAAAAAATTTCAAAAAATTTCCAGGAATTATCTATATTTTTAAAGTGTTTTCAAATTAAATTGTTTTTAAAATGTTTTTAATATTTTTTATAAGTTCTCAAGTAAAAAGTTCATAAAAATGATTTCAAGTATTCTTTATAATATTTAAGTTATTTTTTAATAAAATTTGTTTCAAATGGTTTAATGTATTAAAAATACTTTTTCAATGATGAAAGGATATCTTCCTAAATATTTTTTTTGAAATATATCTCAAAATTATTTTCTATATAGGATGGCATCTATTGATGTTAGTCATTCCCTTATATGAAATGATCTTAAGGTTCTAGTATTATTTTTTATATGAATGGGCTACACATAATGTTGTGGTCTTTATGAAATTCGTTTCTCTTTCACGAGTTATATATTTATGAAATCTGTTTCTATTTCATGGGTTATGCTTTTGATAAAATGACTACAAAACCTATCATTTTCTATAGGTTGTGATATGGTTAAATGTTTATAATATTCATTTCATTTCATGGGTTATGATATTATTATTTATGATCTTATGTAACATGTATTAAGGATTTCATTATGAGATGAGTGGGACCTATATATCCCTCCAATGGATGAGTATAGATTTATATCTCATGAGATAAACTAATATGGTCTTGGTAATGAACCTTGACTACTAATATGGCCATAGGAGTAAACCATTACTACCAATATGGTATGATGTGTTAACTGATGATAATAAGATGACCATGGGAGTGAACCATGACTACCAAAATGGTATGAGGAGTGAACCAATACTACCAATATAGTCTTGGATGCATTTCCTTGGCTAGTATGAAATTATATTATATGATTATGTGTTTTCTAAAAACCCATGATTTATTCATATGTTATTATTTCATGGGTTATATTCATTATTTTCTTGTGATTCATGTATTATGAACTACCAATCCTTATAATGATATCTAATATGTAGGTTATGGTATTGAAATATTTTGCTCAAGTTCTGTACCCTTTTGTTCATGTTATACTTACAAATTTCCTTTAGTTACCCCTAATGATCATTTTGATTTCACCCCTTTCTTATGTTTCTTTTTCCCATGTTATAAATAATGGTTTTTGGTAGAATTAAGAAAGGTGAAGATCTTTATGTGAGCTGTTGAATATCGTTTACCAAGATAGATGATTTTGTTTCCATGTTTCCAAATAAACTTAACTATTAGGGTCCTCAGGCATGTAATTTTGTAATGTAATGAATATTCATCTAAAATGACTCCATATCCATGTTTGTAAATCCCAAGTTTCTATATAACTCATGAACCTCCCAATTTTACAACCCCACTAAATGGTAGTTTTGAAAACCCAACCATTGGTGAAAATATTATGGTGTCTTAGGGAAAATATCAAACTCTCATCATAAAGTATATTTTATATTGAGGCGATTCCATATTTATCAAGAATATAACTTCTATAGTTCGGTATAAATTCCAATGGATCAAGAAAAATCTTCTTTTTAAGTGGATAAATTTTCATGGTTTATAATGCACGATACACCTATTAATTAACTTAAAACTATTCAAAATAAATCATTAAACACAATGATATATTTATTATGCGATCCTGATCATCATTATATAGAAGTTTCAATAGATAATAGAAGTATAGGGGACATGGAAAAAATATATTGATGATCAAAATTGAAGAAAACTATCTATCATAGATGGAAGACCTACAAAATTCTTCCTTAGAGTTTGAAGGATGTGGGTCCTCTCCTAAGGTGTTTCCATTTTTATTTTCTATAAATTATATACTCTAATATGAATAATAAACTTATCCAAATTTTAATTTAGAAAATATAGGTTGGTTGAATTATGATCAAGAATCCATGACTTCTAAAACATACAATTTAAACTCTATTTTATCAAATAATTGACACCTAAAGTGATCCCACTAGACTCATGAAAGGTAGCCTTTGATGGTTCAAAGTAGGATTCACTTTGGGAAACTATTACAAGTGGGTAAATTGTTAGGTAAATATTAGTGGAGGCAATTGATCCCCTCACATGTGGCAGGATATACTGGTAATATCATTTATTTATTTAAATATATATTTTCCTCGATATGTGATTGTATCATTAGTTATAAAGTTCACTAGAAAGGAATAGTGGGAAGATATAAGAGGTCATTATTCTAGAATTAGAAGTTACATGGATAGTTGTAGAGGTCCCCCAACTATATAATTATTCTCATGATGGTTCCAAGTGTAGGAGAAGTGCTTATTGGGGATGATACTAAGCTAGTATATGATAGATTCGATGGATCATTCACATATTGTTCAAGACATAAACATGATGACCATTTTTTTCAAAAGAATTGCGATAAAGAAGGTGTCTAAAATTAAGAAAATATATTTTCACAATAAATTTCTAAATAATTTCAATAAATAAAAAGATAAAATACCTAATTCTTGATATTTTTCTTCAAGGAAGATATTGATTATCCAAAAACCTTTTTATTCAACCATCATTTATATTATAGAATCCAATTGTAGAATCCCTCTAGCAGTGATCCACATGTGTTCATATGATATCTAAATATCACTAAAGGATTACAGGGTGATAGGGTGACAAATAGATCATCTTGCAGTGTTTTTATTGATCGATGTGAAGATTCCATTAGGATTAAAGAATAATCGATTCACACTCATTCTTGTGATGATAGAGGAGGAAGAAGAATCACTAGAGCATTCTTTGGTCTGGAGATATACTTTTAGATTTCAGTATGTTCAAAAATTCTCTATCTGAAATAATATTTACATAATAGACATGGTTATTTGTTTATGGAGTTATGGTTAGAGATAAAATATAATTTATTTACTTAATATCCCTTAAATAATATATTAAATCTCAAATGATCAAATTACATGTAATATTAATAATAATAATATTTTCTCATAGTGTACACAAACTAGAACAATAATAAATATTATCATATCAACTTGTAAATTAATGTTTTTTACCAGACATAATATTGGTCCGTTAATCTTCCTTGACATTTATAAATAAATATTATATATCTATGTAATAATTTATTACCTATCACGTGAATAATTATTTATTTTATGTGATCAATAAATCATGAATAAAATTATTACTTAGGATTAAGAATAATATTTATTCAAATAAATAAATTCAAATAGAAGTTAAATAATACTAATGAATAATTTTTTTGTGAACCTTTAAGAATATTCTCATTATAATTACGTGGTGTTTTTGAAATTCCAAGATTAATATCTTGAAAAGGGATGAGGAAATAAAGAGAAAAAAGTTAATTTAAAAATATTGACAACCACACATGAGTTCTTGTTATGTAATATAAACCCATTGTCACGATACCCCATCATGTTGGTTGTAAACCTGTGTTAGCAACCTATATATTTGATATGTATTTACTTGACTATATAAATAAAATCATTATATCGCCATGGCCATGGAATTTGACGAGATAGTTATATTTCAATCAAATGTACAATATAACAACTTCCATAAATATGGAATGAAACAATAATTCTCTATATTATTCATTAATATCACATCATTTATGATGCACCTGAAGTAAAAAAATTCACCATGACCTATTTTGTAGAGTTTTTGGAAATAAATATAATTTAACTATTCATGATGTTAATTAATAATAATATTAATCTCTAAGGACCATTATACATGATTGAAAAAATGAATATCGAATGACTCATAAACATATAGAATTCATAATGGTAGGTTTATTCTCATAATCTATCTTCTTTGAGACTAAAAGGTGAAAAAATCATGAGATAAATTGTCTTGTTCTTACAAGTACTTGTACCTAATGATCAATATACCATTTCCCCATCATATAATGTTATCCAACCCAATTACAGAGTTCAATAATATCATCATGAGATTTTAAGGTTCTCATCATAATAAGGAACTGATAGACCCATTTTTAATGTGATAGTTTATATTAGAAATTATTACATTAATGTAACATAAAAGTAAGATTAATGTATAATAATATATTTTAATTAATGTTCACTTAGAAGATACATGAAATCCAAACTAGGATACTCTCACTATGACTTAACCTATCTAAGAAAAATCCCCCATGAGATGATATTCCCAAAGTATGTGATTTTTTTGTTAATGTGATATTGGTTCATTTATAAGGTCCAAAAATGCAGTATTATCACAATAGAGTGTGATATGATATTTAAATATAGGAATCAAATTCAGATCTTTTATGATGTTTTATCTCTAAACTATATCTTTAACTACCTTAGAAGCAACAATATATATGGAATCATCTATAGAATCTAAAACCACGACCCCCTATGAGTATAAGGGCCTCTATAACTAAAGATTGGTGTATACTTTAAATTGAATAAACCAAAGAACTAAAGTAAATAATGTTTAATAGACTAATTAATTAAATTTAATATTACCACAAAACAGGTAAAGTACATGACTTGTGAAGGCTGTCCAGATTATGCTTACTTTTCATTGACATATGTCTACAGTACAATCCTAGGGACTTAGTGTCCACTTCATTAAATCATATATGAAATAAATAGTGTGTAGAAAGGATACCCAATGTGTAATTCAAGTGACTTGGATTATAGAATGTAGGCATCATGTGAAAAAAACACGTGAGGTATTAATTACGACACACATCTTGACCCCAGGTATTATGATATAAAAACACATGTAATAAACAACCTATAGGAAATATATACATCCTCTAGTCCAAAAATTTAATTTCCATCCTTTTATAGTCAATAGGTAGTGCATTTAATGCACATTACATCTATTTATTACATGAAAACATGGAGTCAACATTGGTATCCAGGTGAAATGAACATGGTTACAAGACATATGTTATCATGTTGTCATGAAATGTCAAATTTATTATGATTTAAAGGTAATTTATAGAATATTTTATACCCTAGTACATCTCTCAAGGAGCGATGATGTGTTTAAAGTGTATATTTTTAATAAAAGGTACTAAAAGAGGAGGGGGTGAATTTTTTTAAGAAAATAACATAGTTTAAAGAGTTTAAAAGTTGAAGACCAGAGTGGATTTTAGAAAATATGAGGAAAATCGTTCATTATGTGTTTAATACAGAGATATTAAGGTAATCACTCTTATAGATTAATTAAGTATTGAAGTATGTATTTGTTTGGAACTAATCAGAATCCAGATTACTTGCCATTATTTTATATCAATGCATGTTAAAATAAACCTCGACATAATTGTAAAATATATATATGGACCAGATATTATTCATTGTACAGTAATGTCCAAATAAAATTTAAATCTCAAATAAGTGGGGAAGAAAAGAATTCTTTTTCTGTCCAACCAGAAAAGCACAAGTCCCACACTCAAAACATCACACTAATAGGTTAAAAGTTAATAGAATTCCGGTCAGTTTAATAAAAAAATAATTCAAACATGAATAAAAGTTAGATAATTCTAAATTAAATGTTTTAAAACTCAATATACATAAGACTAGTATAAGTAAAAGTGTCGAAACCCAATTTACAAGATGTGTATAACCGTCATAATGAACACCCAATGATTATCCCACCATCGAGTGGTGGGTGAAGCTCGGGTGGATCGTCTTCTTCATCCATGACACCCTATGAGTATAGGGGCCTCCATAAATTTTAATACGAGGAGTGTAATCCTCTAGGAATCCATAATATAAGAACCTTACCTTCTAGTAAAACTTGTAAATGATATTTACATGGTTCCCTTTTATAATAAAAATGGGAAGTGGTTTTGGGTACCCAATTTTTGAGATACCAATTGTGTCTTGGTTTTTGGTTTGTAAATAGAATGATATCAAATTGTAAAAGATAAGATAGTTTTTGGAAGACAATTTTACTGTCACTATGTGAAAGAGGAATATATTGGATGTCTGTAGTGGGATATATTGTGAAAATACCAAACCTAACTTTTGACATTATGCAGATTCGTTTCCCAAGATATATCAGTTATGATGGGCCACTGGATTGATGAATTGGGATTGGGTATCTTGATATGAGTTATAAACAATTGAATTTTGGATCATGCTAAAAATATTTCGCCCCTTTTAGATTCACTTATTTCTCATAATGTGAAAAAAATTGGATATATGTCCTTGGGATTCTATGCGGTTTGACCCATTTTCGTTCTGCATCACCTCCAACCCTCCATATCACCTCCTGTAACAATGAAATCATCATAGAATGTATAATTACCATTTTTGAAAGTTATAAATAATAAATAATTGAATCAAATGTTAATTGAAATTTGTTATTTTTTTTAAAATTTTCATTATAAATGTAGTTTGACACAATGATGTAAGGCTGAAATAAAATAGTGAATCATGGTTCGATTGCACCCCCACACATTACCATCTTCAGTCCTGGGAAAATTCACATTTACAAAAATTATGCATAGAGATATTCTCAAATTAATTTATATTTATCATTTAAAACTTAATATATGATAGAAATGTGATCAATGAAAAAATCACACTAATGAGTTATTCTTAATGATCCTGGAAAAAGATGACTCATAAATTACATTAGAAAAAAATTCTAAATGATTAATGATACCAATATGAGTAAACAATTTAAAAGTAAAAAATGTCACTAATCCTATACATGTGTGTGTGAAAACCATTTCATGTTATTATTTCCACTTTCTATCAAGTAATTATAGGTTATTTTAAAAAAATTATCCTTAAATGATTTTGTCCACCGAAAATTCCCTATATCATTTGCAATAAAATTTCAAGACCCACTCACTTAAGCATTCATAAAATTTAAACATTGAACTATTGACCTAGATATACTTATATATTGTAAATTTAATAACTCCACTCATTTTTTTAAATTTTTACATGGAAGAATCTAACACTCATCCATCAACCCTTGTTTAATCTTCCCATGATAGTTGTTTTAATAGTTATAATAAAATCAAAGGTCGATGAATAATAGTTTCTGACCTAACCAAGACATAACCCATATTTTTGTGTTTTTTATTTTTTTATTTTTTTTATGGCGTACAACCATCAGATAACAAGTACACACACATTGAATATTCTGTTATAGTAAGGAAATAGATCGAATAAGGAACAAACATATGGAAAATTAATTTTAGAAAGTAGAAAAACATTATCATATCTTATTTTCACCTTCTATTAAGTATGAAAAAATCACACATCATGGTTGGGTGCAAATATATGTTGAGATATTAAGTGAAACAATTTTACCATTAAATACTCACACAAAGGGTACCATTTTTCGTAATGGTCTCAAAATGATACAACCATTTATATTAAAAAAACCAATTTACTAGAATGTTCAATTCATGAAAAAACACATGTTTTATCATTTATTGTTTTATACAACATGAAATAGGGAAATTCCTCACATATTTTCAATAATTTCAATAATTATGTGGGTATAATTTTCTATGAGTATATAGGAATCATTTTCCCTGATTAAGTGGGAATAAAAAATGAATATTCCAAAACAACAATGAGGGGGGAAATAAACAATACTATTATGAAACCTAAAAAGAGATGAAATAATAAAGATTATGAAAATCATAATTAATAAAGGAATGTACCCATACCCCCTGACCTAGAGTATTAGGTTCCCTAACAATAATAAAATAGAATATTATAAAGAAGGATAAAAACTGGTGGGTGTCATTCATTGGTATCTTATTGAACTTGGAGTTCCTCTATTAGGGAATCCAAAATAGCTTTATGAAAGTGCTTTTGAAATTTCCCTTTGACAGTGAAGGTTTATTTTGTTTCTTCATTCTTAATCTAAACAACACTAACTAGATAAACATTTGTAATAGTGCATGGGATGAACCAGAGGTAACAATGATTACCTTAATGTAACATCAACATTCCATTGTAAAGGAGGACCTTCTTCCCAATGTGGAATTGAGGATGAAGGATGAGACTTTCATGGGTAGACTTGGTTCACTCCTTATATATTCTTAAGTTCTAATAAGAATCTATATACATTTAATCCATATCTTAAATCAGTAAAATCCTCTAAGAACCTACACTAGAAAGATTATAATTCCATTGTTTAATGGTCCAATAGGCTCAGTTCTCTATCTCAATAGGGGGTGACAACTCTTTCAAAAAACTAGCCCATACGGTGATCCACTAATGGGGGGTTTGAAGGTAGTACTGTAATCCCATAATTAATCATTGAGTCTAATACTCTAATATTTTCTAGTTGGTTGAACGATTTCTTAGAGAATTTCTTTTACCTCAGTATTCGACACCTCGGCTTGACCATTGGTTTGTCGGTGATATACTTTAGACACTTGATGCCCAACCCCATGCCATTGAAAAATTGATTTTATTGTTCGGTTGAAGAAATGAGAAAAAGGGCCAACAATAATGAACCTAGGTAATCCCAAACTATAAAAAAATTGGGTTCTAAAAAATTTCACAATGATATTGAAATCATCAGTCCACATGGATCATGCCTCAACCCATTTTTACACATAATCAACTACCATAAGAATCTACAAGTTTCCATAGATATTATGAAGTGGACCCATAATTTCAATGCCCAAAATATCAAAAATCTCATGGGATAATAATGGTTATTATAAAATTACATTTCTTTTAGAAAGATTCCCCATTATTTAACAGTGAGGATAATATGTACAAAAATATTCGGTATCCCAAAATAATGTTTTCCAAAGGATACCTAAATCATGGACGTTAAGAGTAGTCAATTGGAGACCAAAGTGGTCTATGCATGCAAGATTATGGAAGAACATAAGAATAGTATGAAACATACTATCATAAATAAAATGCCTAAGTAGTTGATCACTATATGTGTAAAAAGGTTTGGGGTTATTCCAAATATAACAACAAGACACAGGTTTTAGAAGATCATATATATTTTTATTGAAATTAGTAGGAATTCAATATTGTACTAAATAATTTAAAATTTCAGAATACAAAGGAATAACATATTTCACTCGGTAAAATTTATCATTAGGAAACATGCCATTTATGGGAATACATGAGGATGATTTGATGTTTGATGATGGGAGGATCCTACTGATATGGTCAACCACCACATTCTATACTCTTATTTATCCCGTATTTCTATATTAAATTCCTATAGGTTGAGAATATAGTGAATTTGGACATGGTTTGGCTTCCAGTTTCTTAAGGAGATACAAGAGGGGTACATGGTTTGAGAAAATAATGAATTTGGACTCTAAAAGGCATGGAGTAAATTTATCCATGGAAATCACAATGGTAATGAATCATTTTTTAGTCATGGTGTAGTTTTATTGGGAAGGGTATAGTGTGTGTGAGGTATATGCTATGACCTTTTGAGCTAGATTGACCCATTGTGATAAGACTACTCTAACTGCTTAATTAGATGCGTCACATAGGAGGTCAAATGGTAAACACCACCACAGTGGTTGGATTAATGAGGGTGTTGTGAGATTCCATTTTCATTTTTCAAAGGGTTCCTCACATTATTTATCAAAAAAATACTTTTATTTTGGTAGTAATTGGGAGAGGTTTAGTGCAATATTAATAAATGCATGAATGAAACAATAGTAAAATCCAACATGACCTAAAAAAGACTACACACCCAACATATTTTTGGGTAATGGTAGGTAAGAAATAAAATTTAATTTTTATTTATGTAATTGGATTTCATCCCCATAGATGAATTTTCCTTGAACTATACCTTGTTGAAATATTAAATGGCATTTCTTATAATTTAATATGATATTATTTTCAATACAGTGACATAAGGTAGAACCAAGACTACTAAAAAATTTATCAAAATAGGATCCATAAATAGTGAAATAATCCCCAAATACATCCATGTAATTCTCCAGGTAATCTAAAATAATACTAACCATGAATCACTGGAAATTACCCGGAGTATTTCATAGACCAAATAAAATCATCCAATATGAAAATACACCAAAGGGGATATTTAATGTTGCCTTTTCTTCATCCTTAGGGGAAATATGGATATACAAGTATCCTTAATACCCATTAAGGAAAAAGTAGTGGTGCTTCCCTACTACCCTCTCGAGAATATATTTAATGAATGGAAAGGGGAAATGGTCTTTACTATTGTGTTTATTTTATTGATGATAGTTTGTACTGACATACCAACTATTCTGAACATGGGTCATAACCAATTCAATTTTTCATTTTTAATTACTGCAAGACTAGTTTTTTTAGGAACTACCAGAACCAGTTTGACCCATTCGTTATGAGAGAAAGGGTAAATGATTCTATCATCTAATAATTTTGTTACCTCTTTTTTAACATCATATAGGAGTTTTGTGTTAAGTTGACTTTGTTCCAGCCTCAATGGTTTAACCTCATCATTTAACAACAATTGATGCATTAAAATTGATGGGATAATACCAAAAATTTCCACAAGTGTCCATTTCAATGCTTGTTTATACTCTATAAGAAGGTCAATAGGTTGTAATTCATGTTTTGGAGGGAGTGAACTAGAAATGATGATAAAAAAATTATTTCTATTCTTAAGATACGTCTATTTCATATTTTCAGGCAGTGGTCGAAGTTCCAATTCATGGGGATTTTAGATTTATGGGAGTGAATGTAAAATTATAAGGTCAATGATCTCATATAGATAATATATAGTAAAATTTTTAGGTGACTGATAATATTTTTCAAGCTTAACAGTATCATCATTGGTCATGGGGTCCTCAGTGCTAAGGAAATCATCAATTTACAGACATGCATGGAATGTTTCTAGAAAACTATAACATTAAATTCCTAATTCATTAACTATAATTTCTATCAATGATGAAAATTCCAAAATGGGGTCAGAAGAAATAAAATTTTTTTTTTCAGGGGATGGGATTACATCGATAGAATTAATTGAAAGTGAGGAATGTTCATTAGAGGGGTGATTCATGGAATCTAGGTTGTTGAAGTGGACAATGTCACCACCCAAATCCATAGATAATGTACCATTTTGGATCTTAATTATGGTTATTTTGATTTTTAAGAAATTAATCCCTAATATAATTGGGTCATGTATATTCATCATATCACCTTCCATTTTATGTACATAAAAAATAGTTGAAAAATTTTAAATTTTCACACTCACAAGAAGATCCTATAACACTCCAGTAGGGTGTTCTGTACTCTGGTTTTCCAATTGAACAAAATTTTGTATGGGATTCAATTACCTAACCTATATTGAAGAGAAAATGGAGTGAGGCAATGCATTTATAAAATCACCCAAATCAATCATAGAATTAAAAAGTAAATACTCCCATATGGTTCAAGGAATCAAGAATGTTTTCAGATCATTTCATATGTTTGGAAGTGTAGGATCTATCAATTCTAAGTAGTTCCTGCCCAATATGACATTTTCATCACCTCTAATTCACCTTTGGGGTTTACACATATCCTTTATAAAATTGGTGTATCATGGAATTTTTTAATGACATCAATCAATGGAAAGTTAACCTACTTTATTTTTGAAACTTTCAAAGACTTTATTATCCAATTTAGTTTATTTTTTTCTTGGTTAGGTGGACCTTTTGGGATATGGAAAAGAAATGGTCAGGCTATGTGACTCCATAACAGTCAAATTCTTTCCTTTAGGGGGAATTTTTTTTGGTAAAGGTTTTTTCTTTCTAAGACTATTCTAAGTAGTTGGTATGGTGATTTACTCTGGAGGGGTTGGATATAATGAAAGGGTTATTTGGATTTTATGTTTTATTCCACTCATATGGGTTATGAAACTACTATTCCTCTTATCCCTAGGGTAGACTAGTGGTTGAGAGGGTAGTTTACTTAACCTAAGAATTTGGATTTCCCCCATTGAGTTGGAAAGTTATCCTTTTTGTGTTTTTAGATATTATATGGGGGATTGGGTGGGTTTTTGGAATTAAATATTATTTACATTAGTTTTTTCATCATATCCTCTAGACTAGAATCAGGTTGGGGGGTGGGGGGTTGTTGGATACGCCTTTGTGGTGGTTGAGGATTTTTGGGAGGTGGTGGTGGATGACTACTCTGCCTGAGTTTATTCCACAGTTTTTGAGTATGGTTTTAATACTACCTTACCTATAGGCATGGTTTTAATTCCACAAAGTGTTGGATGGATATTACAGTTCTTTCATATTCAGTTGGTTATATGGGTGACCTGTAAAAATTTCTTGACAACTCTCACAAGGTTATCTCAGTTGAGGGAATTAGTCAGAATAGTGGGTGTTGGTAGAACAAATACCACAATGTATGGGAGGAGGAGATTGGGATTTAATTTTTAAAAGATAATGTTTTCGTAGAAGGGTACTTACATATTCAACTTTTATATCCAAATTCTTCTAAAAATTACAAATCTGAACCTCATGGAGACCTCAAATGGGTAAACTAGAACACGAACCAAATTATTCTATTTTTCATCATGTTTTTAATTATGGTTCTTATAGAAATTGGGGCCTTATAAAAAAGAACACCACCTATAACAACATGAATCATGTTTTTGTCAATATTAAATAAACCTTCATAAAAATATTATACTAAAATTTGATCACCTAATTGGTGGTGTGGGAATCTTGAACATAACCTTTTAAAGAGTTCATAATATTCTTGAATTCTTTCCCCTTGTGATTGACTCATACCACTGATTTCGTTACTTCGAGTTTTAGTTCGAGATTTTGGGAAATAATTTTCATGAAAAAGTCCTTTCTTGTCTGCCTAATATTTTATAGGGGAATTAACATAATACAACCACTCTTTTGTAGTGCCTTTAAAACAAAAAGGTAATTCTATAAGGTTCATTAATTTCTCATCCAACTTAGTAGGTTTTAATGTGGAAATCATAGTGTAAAATTATTTTATGCGTTTATGTGGATCTTCTCCTGTGATTCCATTAAATAATGAAAATAAGTGAATTAAATTGCATTGTAGTTCAAAATTAGGTGCTTCACCTTGTATCTAATTATATACGGGATGAATATCTATAATTATAGAGGTTAGTTAATTTAATGTACTATTATTTTCATCATTATAATGAATTTTTATTTCATTTTTAACATGGGTTCTAGAATAATAATAAGGATTGAGAAGAGTTTCAATGTTTTGTGTGTCCTCCTTCAAGGGGCAGTTTGAGGCTTCTAGGGGTCAATGATGCAAGATCCTATCTTGTTCATGTCTGAATGGAAGTAGTTACCATGATGAAGATCACATGATGAGAAAGGCATAAGAAAAGAAATATTTTAGAAATCAACTTAAAAATGTATGAATAAATAATCAAGAAAAAATAATTACAATATAAAATATATTTTTATAAAACAAATCACACACTAAAAACAAAATGTTTCCCTGAAAACGGCACCAAAACTTGACAGAATTGTCATGAAATGTCAAATTGATTATTATTTAAAGGTTATTTATATAATATTAAAAACCCTATTTCATCTCTCAAGGATCATTTATGGGTTTAGAGTGTGTATTTTAAATAAAAATTACTAAAATACGAGGGTGGTGTTAAAAATAGTTTTAAGAAAATATCTTAATTTAAGGAGTTTAATAGTTGAAAACCAAGTGTATTTTTAAAAATACGAGGAAACGGGTTAGTTTAGAGTTTAATACACACATATAATTTCATCTCTCTTAGATATTAATTAATTTTTCAAGTGTGTCTTTGGTTGAAACTAATCAGAATCTTGATTACCTTCCAAGATTTATATCAGTACATTTTTAGCCAAACATTATCATAACAATCATATAGCCAAGGTAAAGAACTCATGAATATTAAAATAAATTTAAAATTAAATTGAAATATTAAATAATTTGGGAAAAAAGAAATTCTGGTGCTATCCAATTTGAAAAACACAATTCACTCACTCAAAACATCACAATGATAGGTTAAAGTTAAATATAATTCCATTTAGTTTAATAAAAAAAGAATTCAAACATGAATAAAATATAGATAATTCTGAATGAAATGTTTTGAAACCCAAAATACATCAAACTAGTAGTATTAAATTTTTTGTAATTCCCTTTACAAGGCATATAGCTCCCACACAATGAATTCCCACCATTTAACCCACCATCAGAAAGAGGAGGAAGCTTGAGTTGATCTTATTATTTATCATTGAACCCCCTACGAGGATATCGTAATGGATAACATTTTAGATGATAATAGGACTACTACATGAATCCAAAATATCATATCTTTTCCACCGGGTCTAACTTTCAAATGAGGCTCCTAAGGTGTCGTTCTATAAAAAAATGGGAAGTGTTTCTGGGTACGTAGTTTTGGAGATACCACTTGTGTCTCAGTTTTTTGTTGGTAAATGTAATTATATAAAATTGGAAAAAATATTATAGTTATTTTTACTATTGAATATCTCTATGTAAAATTTGGGATCTGTTGGACATACATAAAGGGAGATATTTTCCAAATACCTAACTTAAATTTTAACTTCTTGCAGATTTGGTTCCCAAGGTAGATCAGTTCAGATGAGCCACTAGGGGATTAATAAGGATGGTGTGTCTTTAGATGAGTTTTATCCCACTGAATTTTGGGTCAGACTACAAAATTTCATCCTATTTTGATACACAAAATTCTCAGAAATTGAAAAATAGTGGACAAGTTTCCTTGGGCTTCCATGCAGTTTGACCCATTTTCCTTCTACACCATCTCCGACCCTCCAAATAACCTCATCCTATAATGTAATCATCATAAAATGTTGAATTTAACTTTTTAATAGTTATAAAAATTAAATAATTGAGTTAAATGTGAAGTGAAATTTTTTATTTTTTTATAATTTTCAATATAAAACAAGTTTAACACAGTGGTGTAAGGGTGACATAAAATATTGAATCATGCTGTGATCAATATGAATAAGTAGTACACACTGTCAGACCATATGTTAACCAACTATATATTTAGGCACCTATAAAAGGGTTCTTCAGATGAATTATTTATTAATTTTTAACGAATAATTCTTATATGATCAAGAAACAAATAAAAAGAAGAATGTATTTTGACAAAGGATAAAAGAAAAATTAATACAAGAAATGAAATTTCAATTTTAAATTCCAATTAACAAACATGTAAATAAATAATTTTGTATTTTCACATAACAACTATGATACCACTTGATGGTTCTAAGCATAGAAGAATCACTTATCGTGGTTGATAATGACTCAATAAGTGTCATATTTAATGGATCATTTGTATATTGTGTAATATGTAAATATCACGACCAACAAAATTTTTACAAATAATTTTGACCAAGAAGGTCACCCAAAAAAAGAGAAGATCATTTCATGTTAAATATATAATTAATTTAAATGTATCCTAATAAATAATACCTCAATATTTAGATAATTATTTGATAATAATGATGATCGTTTGAAACACTTTTCGGTCAAATTTCATTGCTCTTATAGGATTGAAGTGTACAATCCCTCTAGAAGTGATCCACACATTCTTTAATGGTATCCAAATAACGCTAATGAATTTTTGGAGGCTATCATGGAGAATAAATCATTTTTTTTAGTTTTTATTGATCCCTATAAATATTTCTTTAGTATTAAAGAATCCTCCTTGACCACTCATTCTTATAACAAAAGAGGATGAATGTGATTTTCTAGACAATTATTCTATATTAAGAGAGAGATCTAGATTTTATTTTTCTAAAAAATTATCTATTTTGATCAATCCCAACATAATAGACATATTAATTTATTTATAGTGTTACAGTTGGGGTCAAGATATAATTCAATTATAGGGGAACCCATAAATATTATATTAAACTTTGCATGACCCAATCCCATATAATAATAATAATAATATTATTCTTATTTTTATTATTATTCTTTCATGGAAGATTCTAACTGGTCAATTGATAAATATTAAATTACTAGGTTGGAAATTAATATTTATCACCAAATACAACATTGGCCCATTATTACTCCTCAAAATAAATAAATAAATAATATATAGTTTTCAATAATTAATTACCTAGTGAATAACTATTTATTAAATTTATGTGATCAATGAATCTTGAATAATATTATTCCATTGTTTTAAAAATAATCTTCTTTTTCTTATAATTAAATTTAAATTGAATTTAATTTAGTGAAATAGAACCACTTAGTGTGTGACCCTCTATGATTCTTTGTCATTGGAATTAGGTGGTATTTACTAAAGTCTAAGATTACTTTCTATAAATTGATCTAGGTACCCAATAGAAAGAAGTTAATGTTGCAACATCGACAACCACAAATGAGTGATCACTATGTAATATAATCCCTCTCCTATCATACATCATCAAGAATGGTCCACACCTATGTTATAAACCAATATTCTTGATACCTATTTATTTGACTATCTGAAATAAACTCTTCATTAAACAATGTACATTTTATTTAATGTGGATTTTCTATTTCCATTAGAGGGATGAGATATCACATTATTTAAATATAGAAGGGAAATTACTTCATCTACTTATTCAGTAACAACATATCATTGGTGATGATTACAACATACCCAAATTCTCCATTAACTATTATCATCAGGATTTATAAAAATACATCTATGTGTGTGATTCATGATAGTGTTTTATAATAGAAATAAATTCTAAGGATCGTTACACATGCTCCTAGAATGAGAAAATCAAATGATATATAAAAATGTTGAATTCCTATGAGAAATTATTTTCTCAAAATATCCTTTCCTGTAGAATACTAAGTGAGAAATTAATGAGATAAAGATTCATATTCTTAGGAGTACTCACACATGATGATCAACATAATATGTTCCCCATAATATAAATCTTTTCTGACCAAAGAACATGGTTTAAGATTATCATCATGGTATTTTAAGTTTCTCATTATAGTGGGAACTATTATTTCATTTTTAATATGAAAAATACTCTAGGTAATTCTTAAATTAAATCCAAAAAGAACTATGAATGATATATAATAAAATATTTTAATTAATATTCATTCCTTTTAATAAAAATTAAATCCAAAGTATACACATTTTGTTCTAGGATGCCAACTCCAACATTTTATACATTAAATTATTTAAATAACATCGATGTTTTATCCTATTTACGTAGTTTGTTCTAAAAGTATATCTCAATTAAAATAGTATTCTTGGATTCATATCTATATATATTCATATATCTCATTATATATGAAGATAGTTATGGTGGTGTATTTAAAATTTGATCATTCTAACCCAAATAAATGAATTGGGTTAGAAATAACTTTATATTTATCATATATTAACCAATTTGGGATTATTTGGATTTTATTACCATGAAATCTATGATTATATAAAATATGTAATTAATAAATGATAATATTAAATGGATAAATCATAAAATATAGAAATAATATAATTTGAATATTATTTTATGGAACTCCTAGACTTGGTAAAAATATCACAATATAGTTGTTTTGAAAAAAGTAACAAGTTTTAGTAATGTAAAAAATAGTCATTGAAAATAACCTCTACCAATAAATAAAAATATTTAAGGAGAAAGTGTACCAATATCTAAAGATATTATAAGTGGTATATAAAGGGAATGAGGAAACTGTAATAAAATAAAAGGCAATATGTCCTAATGTTACTGTTGAAACTCTCCAGTTAGTTAAACATCAATAAGCTATTAGATACATATAGAAATCATCGATTCATATTCAAGCATCAATTAACCATTTTTTTAAATAATCATGTTAAACTATATTTTTTTCATACTCATTTAATTCTTAAGGAGAGGATCTATATTGTGGATATTTCTTATCTCAGAATAAATAATTTAATAGTATTTATTTGAAATAATTTATCTCTCTTTATATAATTTTTCTTTACGAGAGTAAAAATAGAATGATACAACATCCAGTTGAATTATTTATATAAATATTTTGTCTTTATAAATGTAGATTCATTCCTTAGAACATAGATAAATTGTATAATGGTAAATTAGAAAAGTAATTTAATCCACTTGAATGTAAAATAGTGTTAATGTTTAAGAATCATGGTATAAAATATTTAATATAAAGACAAAAAATAAATAAATAATTTTCCTCAAAGAAATTTTCTCTATAATTGGTTTATGTAGACCATATGTGTACGATATATATTTCATCATTATGACAGAATTTTTGTCAGTTAGATAAAATAAAAAAATGGTTTGGTTTTCTCCATGATGTGTTCACCTGGATGGATATTGGTGTACCATATATGGGGAACATATGAAATCATCACAACCCATGATTACTCTATTTAGGCATGAGAAGGTGAGAAACAAACTTTTATTGAAACCATGAAGTACATTTTTGAAAAGCTAAACTATGATAAAGAAGGGTTTTCATATCTTAAAATTAATTTAATGTGCCATTAGAATTTACATGAACCAATATATATGAAAAATATGAAGATTATAAATATTTTCTTATATATCTATACCTAGAGTGAATATAATTGAAATTTTATTAGGTTAATTTTTAGTCCCCACATGTATTTTAATTATCTTAATCTTGTCCTAAATAATAAAATAATATAACATAGATAGAAAGGACTTGACTTTTTCTTAGGCCATCTATGATGGGTTTTTAACATGAAAAGGTTTATGCATTTTCCTTTTCATTTTCTCTAAATTATATCCAATACATAACAGGGTTGATCTTAGTGATCTAATAATTTAATTTGTCTCAGGCTACCTTTTTTCAATTTCCAATATGAAAAGTTATTTGTTATTTTCTTTTTTAGTTAAATTTTTCAAAAATTGGACAAAATTTGAATGTATGAAGTTCAGTGTATATGAACATTAAAAAATATTTATATATTTTTAGGACGTATTGATTTTACAAAAATAGTATCTCATAGTTTAAAATTATATATCTCATATTAAAGTGAGGTTTCATACCCGGTAAAAAGTGTAAAATCAAACTAATGTGAATGATTATCCCAACACTGGAATATGAAATATCATGGTGGGTATGTGAATAGTTTAAGGTATTAGTATGTATAATATAATGGATATTTAAATTATAAGGCCACACAGTTTTGAAAAAAATGGATTTTTAAATTTTAAATGCATACAACTTGGATAGAATATGCTATTTACATAAAATAAGGTGAAAAAAATAATGTGAATGAATCAAATTCTAATGAAAAAATACATTGTTTCAACATTGGTATTAGATTTTTGTTGTTTAATATCATATATCATTGTCCAATTTTATATTCATTTGTCATGAATCCAAATATTCAGGGGTTTTTAACTTAATGGGTGTAATTAACCCAAGGTAAAAAGAATAACATTGGTATGAATTGATAAAGAATGTGAAATTTTATTTTCAATTGGGTGATGATTTATATTTGACAATTCCCAAAAAATATAAAGATATAAAATATTAGATAATTATAAATACTTTAAACACAATAATATATGATTATGTAAATTATATATTTATTTTTTAATTAGATTTGGTAAAATAAAAATAGATATGATTAGATGAATACTCACCATGTTTGAATGATGTATCTATTACCATATATTTTGAAAAATATACTTATAATTATCACTAATGAAATTTAGAAAATAGTTTTCACTATACTACCTTACAAGCATTATGTGATTTGATAATATTTTCCACAGGAAAAATATATTCCCCTCGATGAGTATAGGCGAGTCATATATGCGGATCTTATTCCTTCACCATTATAAAGGGGGTATATTTAGACTGTATGTACTCATTGATAATACCCATAAAGGATTTATGGATATCAAAAAGATTAAGATATAAATTTTTATGTATGAAATGAATGGGTTTAAATAAATTTTAAATATTTTAAATTTAATCCTATCAAATAAAATTAATAATTTTTTTGATAATTTATGAGGGATAAGATATTTGTTTTAGAAATTAATTCTAAATATTAACATAGATTATTAAGTATATAAAACCAGAAAGGTGAAGAAAATAGTGGTTTAAGTGGATTATGGGTTATAAATAGTCTCAAGATAGTATATTTTAGAATCCTTATGTATTCTATGATAATAAGAATCATTCTATATATAGTTCTAGAAAAATAATCCACATCCGGGTGTTGGAATGGTGGAGGAATCATGATGTGAGTTAGTGTGGTCAACCAATAGGGTGCCTTTGAGGTTGGGAAAATTAAATAGGGTGAAATTATAGGTTTTTTCATGAATTAAGATATTAGTATCACTACAAATCCCATGATAACAGGAATAAATCTTGACATAGTTTCAAAAAATACAATTTTAAAAGATAAACCTTACATAAATTAATTATAAACTAAAAATTCAGTGCTTAAAATAATAAAATGGGATAGAGTGAAAGATTCATCTAATGTGAGAGTGAGAGGATAATCCTAATGTGAGTTTTTGTGGATAAACACTTGGGTTGAATGAGGTGAAATGGGAGATAAGTTAGTGGTTGGGCATTTGGTAGGATGCAGGATCATCAAAATGTATCCTGTTGTAATAAGAATCAATCCATATATATTATTATAAAATTAAATTTTTTTAAAAGTTAAAGGGATGATATTCTAACATATATGAAGTTAAACAATCCTAATATGAATTACTAGAAATAAAACGTGATAATTAAGTTTAAAAATGATTTTAAGGATTTTGGATAAAAACCCAATAAAATTTGTATATGTTAGTACATGTCCCATAGTAATAGATATATATATATATATAGTTATATAAAAGGATATTTTTTTATCATAAGTTAGATGTTTATTGAAAATGGAGAAATAAAATATTATCATAACCATCATATCTCCCATAAAAATGTGGATCTTACTTATATCAAGCTATTATTTTATGTATCAACACACAATTCAAGGTTATTTAGGATCAACCACTCTAAGAATCCTATTGTATTACAGGATAGACTATTCCAAGAATTATATGGTCATATATAACATCCATGAACCCATACTCCCATATCCGGTACTAAAAACTTAATCATTACATTTTATGAATTTATAATGAAAAACATGACCCAGTTTTAGCCATCCAAAACATACAACATGAAATGAAAATATTGGATCATTTAGATACCTAAGGACCTATTAGGTTTTTATTTTTAGTGGATTGGAAAAAACTCTTATATAAAAATAACCATGTATTTAAGTGATCATTTTCCATTTTACCCATCCTTTCCTTTTCAATAATAACAGTTCTTAATTATTTATAGTGATCCTAAAACCCTGTAAATAATATTTAAAAATTTGTGATGAGCATAAAAATATTAGTAAGTGATATATAAAATGAAGAAAAGTTACTCGTTAGTCCATTTAATAGACATGAGATCATATTAGAGAGTTTGACTTTAATATAATTAACCTTGAGCCCATACAATAATTTACTTACACTTGAAATTATCTTTACTAAAAAAAACATTTCTTAAAACACTCTATGATGAATCCTAAAGGCAAAAGAATAATTAATAAGGTTTCTTAGTAATCATGAGAACCTATGAAAAAAAATTTCTAAAAAACAAACCTTTTAACCTTAAAGGGAATACTAATTACTTTAAATAAGAGAAATTTTCTAGCATTAAAAAATAAATATTTTTGCATAAAAAGTAATTTTAAATCATAAAAGTGTCATATATATTTTTTAGGATATCATCTTTATATAACCCTTATAATAACCCTTACTAATGTAATAACATACAGTTTATTTCATTATTATTCTCTGGAGAACATAATACTTAATCAATTCAATGGATAGATATATCATGAACACCATCATTATAAAAATTTAAAATAAACATAAAACTATTAAAAAATATATAATATTTCATTTCCACTATAAAAATTCATAAAATATTCCATTTAACAAATATACAAATGTACTTCCAGTCTTTATGTTAAAACAAGGATAAAAATACTTTTTTATTTGAAAAATATTTAAACAAAAATTCCCAAAAGAGTGGGAAATATGATATTATTTTGAAGAAACCTGAAATATTTAAGATTAATATTCTTAAAAAACAATATATATGATTGTTGAAAATTATGATCTTACTATACACATTACTAAAAAGATTCCTTTCACACTTTTAAAAATCTGAAAAATAACATGTTAGGAAAATGTTTAAGGGAACTCATTTAAAACCTTCATAAAGAATGTAAAAAATGGTCTAAAATTTATTTTAACAAACATTTAATTATAATAATAACATACTTGATAAATTTTAATGAATATTGATATATTGGAAAAATATAATAAAAACATTAAAATGTTTAAAATATGGATTTAAAGAAAAAACCCATTACCTCTAGCCTAACATTTCTTGTACATTATTTAACTCATTCATAATAAACATATAATTTTTTTAATATCTTAATAAATTTTATAGGTTTAATACTTTATCATAATTGAATTTATATTTTTTATTTTAAGGACATATTTAATTACTCAATATCTTATGTCCACATTGTGGGTTTTGAGAAGGTTCGGTTTAGAATTTCAAAAAACAAACCCAATATATTGACATTGGTCAAAGAGATTATTATTACATAATATAATTAATAATAATAATTATTAAATAATTATAATTTCTATACATTAACACACTTTTATCACTATATATGTTTGTGGATTTTGAAAAATGAGTTATGTTACAAGATGGAGACGGTGGTTCATATATACGCATGAGTAACATTACCAATTTTTAAAGAGTCATTAAGAAAACAAAGTAAGTATTATTTTAAATTTATTGAATCATTATCATGTTATGTAAATTAAATTTATTTATTTAATCCATACCCATTACCATCCAATATTGATTATTTTTTATAAATGTAGTACATCACTACTTGGAGACAGTAGTTCGTACGTATGCACCTGTGATGATTCCGATTTTAATGTTTGGAATGTTATGAATGTATATTACATGTAAAATTTATAAAATCATAATTATGTAATGAATATCACATATATACATTAATTTAATTATAATAACCATCCATTAAAGGTGGTGAAGAGAAACAAAATTCATCAGTTTCGCTAGGTGGTAATCTCCACTTATGCATGGGCAATGGTTTCGATTCCCATTTTATAAAAAAGGAGATGGATAAGGTTATTACAATAACATTATAACATATTAGTATATGATAAATACTAATGATATTATATTATAATGTTAAGGGAATAATTTAAGTAGCTTGAAGAAGATGTAAAATGATAATGCTTGTTAGATATGATTTCCTCCCCTTTGTAGAACTTCCTTTGGATATCTCCTGAAGAACCCTAGAGATGATCTATTAAGAATAAAAAAATATATAAAATTTAGTTTTGGACTTTAATATAAGGTATTATTTTGGTTTTTTCAATCTTCACATCTCATGATGTGAGAGGAATAAAGGAGTTGTGGTGTTCATATATAATAGAGGATAGGAGAACCCATGGAATTATTTGAAGTATTAAATTAATATAAATTATTTTTCATGTTTAAGTGGAAAAATTATATATTTTAAATATAAGGTGAATATAAGTTGAATTAATCTTATAAAATAAAATATATAAATGTTTATTTGATGTTTTAACCTTTATCTATTAGTTTTAACCTCTCAATCACCCTTTTAATGATTACCACACTAACAATGTTTTTTACTCACTAGTGCTAAAGAAAGTTAATTTCAGAGAAAAATTGAAAAATAAATGGAAATATTTTGATATTAGAGACCATGTCCCATTTAATTGACTAAATATAATATTTTTATTAATTTTAAAACATTAAATAAAATATTATTTATCCTAATATACCATTAATGTCATTTTCAGGACTACTTACAATATTTGGATTTAAAAAAGAAAGACAGTAATGTAGTTCAAATAGAAACATTTAAATGAAAAATAAAATATAATATTAATCTAAAACATTTCATGTAACAGTATAACTATCCAAAACATATTACTTGGTATGTTTTTAAAATCATGTAAATGGTTTTTCCACTTATTGCACAAGAATTGTGCAAGTGTTGCATAAGAATTTTAGATTATTATTTCATCTTTGAAAACTAAAAATTAATTATAATAATAAAAAAAGTATTCCCATTTAAAATATCCAATTATATCTATTTATGAATGTTTCGGGTCGGTCTCGAAACGCCCAACAGTTCCGTATCCGATGACATGTGGACCTGCTTTCCAAAGGCAGGTGTTCGCTGGGTGGTTTGACCAGCGATGCTTAAGAAATCACATTGGTCGAGGGGATGGGATGTCAAGCTCATCCCACCCTATTGGGGGGAATTATTGCCTATTCTGGGACTCTCTAATAGATTTAAGACGTATTCGTATGTTCACGAATATTTGGTTTATACCCAAGCATAGTATCCACAGACTTCTCCTAGTGGGCAATGGTCAGCTTGATACAGGGGTTCAGAATCATTTATGCCTGAGGTTTACCATCCCTTGTTGGATTAATGACCCCGAGGAGTTGGGACTCATTGAGGCAGTATTAGGAGTGGCGTGATGAACCGATGTAAAGATAGTCGGATCAACCGGTTGCTGGGCTTGAACCTCATGGAGGCTTCCTACATACCCTACCTAGGAGACATGGATCAATGTCCACATAGTTCCAATGGATTTTCGAAGAGCTGACGTGAATGTGGACCTAGGGGTCCGATGGTGATCGGGCTTGAACCTCATGGAGGCTCCCTACATATCCCTGTGATAGGGAATCAAAGTCCTCATAGTTTGCAATGGGTTGGGGCTTACACTCTGAGAAGGCCTAGGGTAATGGATTGGGGATTACACTCAGAGGAGGCCCCGGGCGATGGATTGGGGATTAAACTCTGAGGAGGCCCATAGGAGGATGTCATGGTCAATGTTTACTCTAGGCCCACATGATTCATGCTCGGTGTGAGAAACAAGAGGTAGCAGGGACCAGACGACCTCGTCGCGAAAGGTGCGTTCGTGAGAAGTGGTGTGGGGCTTAATCATGGAGTGGCCCATAAGGTTGGGGCCTACTACGAGATGGATTTCCATGGCGACAAAGAACAGAGGGAGAGGGAAAGAGGTGCTCTTGTGCCCGTCAACCCTCTTGTTCCTAGGGGAAGTATTGAAGTGCATGGGGGCTTCCTTCTGATGGGTATTTTAGTACCCCCCCGAAGAAGGGAGAAGTGCTCTGGCCCCAACAAGTGGAGCGGCAGAAAGGAGGATCCCCAGCTCAGAATCCACATTACCGTAGGAATGTGAACCTAGGAATGATTTGGAAAACCACTCAAGGGTCGGAAAAACCCCTTCACCCCTGCTTACCATGAATATGTGAACTCAAAAAGGTGTGTTGATGCACCTGAAGGTTACATCACACGGGTCCGGTGGCTCCGGTGGAGGCCTCGGCTCGGGGCCGATGAGTAGGCTAATGAAGGAGTTGCGGAGGATCAGGTTGGATTTGAAGGATTTTATCTGGATCGGGGAATGGGACCCCCAAAGGATTTGGCGAGTCACGTGGGTATATGAGGAGTGACACACTTCGTATAGGGAGGTGCTACGCAGTGGGAGAGGCCATCCACGAACCATGGTGGTCTGTGGACAGATGGGGATTCCGCGAACCAGGGTGGTTCGCAGAACAGTGAGCATCCCGCGAACCAAGGTGGTTCACGACTTCGGGTTCAATCCGCGTACTAGGGTGGTTCGTAGAGGGTTCCATGCGAGCAGCGGTGGCCAAGGGAGATGCCAGTTGGGGGTTCATCAGTCAGGGCTTGGCCCGCACAGGAGGGTGCTATGCGATGCGATAGATCGGAAAAGGGGCATAAGCTCCCTGGTCCGTAGGAAGTGCATCCGCAGAGGGGCCATGGTTCGCAGTTTTCTTTTCTTTGATATTTTAAGTTCGCGGTTCACGAAGTTATTATGGGTTTTCGTTTCCTTATTAGTTCGCTTCCAGGTTCATACCTATTCTGGTTCACACACTGGAACTTCTCTGTTTATGAAATCCTAATCTCCTTCCTTCGAAATCCTTCCACCCGAATCGGATCAATCTAATTTCCCTTTTTTTATTATATTCCCCTAGATATCCTTTTATAGAGTTGGGAAAAGGATGTATCTATGGTCGTGCGACACCTTTTGCAGAGGACCATGACTGAAAACCCAATTCACAGATGACCCAGTCAATCCAGATCTCGCGGGGGGCATCGATCAAATCTCCCCCACAAACCAAACGAGCTTGGGGCGTGCTTCGCAGCCGCGGAGGGCTCTGCCTCCATTACGCGAATGACAGCGGATGCGTACAGGGCCGATTGAGGCGGTCTGCGGCTGGGGCAGTTCGTGACGGTGGACTGGTTCGGCATCTGTCCCGCTTTGCGCCCACAGAGGGTCTCCGCCTCTATTCTGCGAATGACAACAGTCCGCGGAGGGGGAAGCACGCGGCGGTGGACCAACCTGAATTGCATCCCTCTTCGCGCCCACGGAGGGTCCCCACCTCTATTTCTCGGCCGATGCTGGTCCACAGAATTGCGGGAGGGTGGTCTGCCGAACCGGCTGCGTGCTGTTGTTGGGAGCCGGTGCGCGGACCAGTTCTGTCCTTTTCCAAGTCTTGCAGTAATTGGATTTCCCCCTTGCATAATTTTCAGGACCCCACAAATGCCCCCCATCGGAATGGGGTCCGATCGGAACGAAGAGGAGGATATTCCAATGCAGAGTGGTCCTGAAACTTGATGAGTGATTGCACAATGCTCTACATTTTTCCTAAGCCAAGAGACACAACAAGCACATTTCAAATTTTTCTACGGTTTTGTAGAAAAACCCTACAAACTTTTTGTATTTTTTTGTTAATTCCCTAATTTTTCCTTGGCCCATTTGGTGTGGACCCAGTGGGTATGGCCCGAATTTTTCTTTGGTTTCCATTAACTGGTTTTCGGCCTAATAGGATTTGTTCCTCTTTTTGTGAGTGGTTTAAAGTCCCGCCAGTAAGACTATCATTATTGATGTTTTAGGTCGAACAGCTTTGACCAGATATGGTGGGGTGAGGGCCCCAATGAGATTTTGTTTATTAAAAGACGTATCGATATCCTTCAGACGCGTGTGGGGAGAAAAGTATGTTCAGATTTGAACGACATGCAGGGCATGTCTCAAGCCATGGGAGCCGTATCAGCGTATAGAGGTAAGAATAACATCGCTTAAGAAAATATTGCCTTTGGTAGATGGACCAGGGGTGATCAATATGCAAATCCGCTGAGGGAATGGTATGGATAATTGTGAAAAGGTGTCCTTAAGTCAGTGACTCTCCATTTATGATGGCCTAAGGACTTTATGGGAGTCCAGCATATGGAAACCACCATGGGTGGATTGAGGAATTATGAAAACCACCGGGGGTGGCTGGAAAAGGGTATGTGACATCTGAATGGTTTTGAGAACATCTGTATCAATCAAGAGTGTGGAAGAAAGGTTTATGTCCTACGCATTTATCTAGCATAAGGGACGGTTGGATCTTGGTGCAGTTTAACGTCATGTAGATGGGACATTATCTAGAATGGAACGGCTTATCCTGGTCCTCAGTAAACTCGTCATAGACGTTCCACCATATTCAGGCAAGGTTTTGAAATAGAATGGTAAACTGTATCTCAGAGGTTTTCCGAATCCTGTGATGAACATAGGGGATCAGGGACCAAGAGGTGTATGGAGAGAAGCATTGCCTGAGGAAATCTTGCCTTTGGTAGACGGGCCAGGGGCTATCAATATACAGAACTGCTGAGGGCATGGTATGCATAGTCATGAAATGGTTTACTTGGGTCAATGATTGTATTCTCCTGATAGCCGAGAAACATCGGGGAAGATGAGATTTGGGACCACCAGGGGTGGCTTATGAGAGATCGGCTTTTTCTGAGTACAGAGTATGGTTTATTAGGAGAGGGTTCCTGGATACGGGAGAAGTGTGTAGGCTAAGTATCCTGAGAATGGGTGAAGTCGTTCCTTCTCACGCTGGTGTGAGACAGTGGTTTATGCAGGTCTGACCCATGCACTGAGGGACAAGGAAAATCCTCTGTTGCTTACTGATCCCATGACAGGTTTGACCGTGTAGTTTAACGTCATGCAGTAAAGACAGATTCCGTGCAGTTTAATGTCATGCAGTAAGGACATGGAGCATTTTAAAGGGTGCTATGAAGTTTTACGTCATTCAGTGAGGACAGGGAGTGTTATTATATTCCGTTCAGTTTAACTTCATGAGGTAAGGACAAAGGTATTTTTAAACCAGTGAAAACGCTTGTGGATAGAGGCATTTCCCTGGATGTTTAATGCTCTGTCTTTGGAGCTTTACACCAAGTGTCCAAGATGCTCCATGTAGTTTAACGTCATGCGGTAATGACGTAGTTTCAAAGGCCTCTCTTGATTAGTATGTAACTGAGCTCAAGCATCTCAGCATGTCCAAGACGTGGAGAGGGGTCGATTGGTGTAAATTGTGGTTCTGGGGCTTCATGGATCTGGAGAAATAATATGGGGGCCCTGTGGCCGGTAAGCGTAAGGGGCTAGGAAGAGTTTCACCTATGGAAATCTTTCCTTTGGTAGAGGGGCCAGGGGCTATCAATATGCAAAGCCATTGAGGGCACAGTATGCATAGTCATGTAAATGTGTCCACGAGTCGATAACTTTCCACTTCTGATGGCCGTGATTGGTTATGAGGATCCGCAATTGTCTGGGCCACAATGTCTATCATATGGCAAGAAAATGTCTTGACACGTCAGGCATACACAGTCCTAGTTTCTATTGAAGCTTAGAGAGCTCCTTGAACTGATTTATTTTGTGCGCGGGGGGTGTACCTTTACACTATGCAGTTTAACGTCATAGGGTAAGGAGGAAGTACTAATAGTTTAGCGGTCATAGAGCTCGGACCACTGGGTGACTATTGTTGCAGCCACTTGAAGGATAACTAAGTTAACATGCTCTGATATACTCTGGACAGGGTGGGGGATGAAGGTTGTAAACTGCAACTCTGATGTTTCCCGGATCAGAAGATGGGGTGTGGGGGCTCTGAGGCCAGTAAGTCTACGGAGCTAGGAAGAGTGTCGCCCAAGGAAATCTTTCCTTTGGTAGACATGCTAGGGGATATCAATATACCGAGCCACTGGGGGCATGGTATGCATAGTCATGCAAAGGTGTACATGGTTCGATAACTTTCCACTTCCGATGGCCATGAATGATTATGAAAACCCGAGATTGCTTAGAGTACAGAGTTCGGCATATGGGGATAATGGGGTCCGATCATACAAGAAATATATTCACTGTAATTTTACATTGAGTCAAAGTAGCCTAGTACTGGATTGATGTTCGTAGATACAAGTTTTCATGTGAACCACGGGCGGATACATAGTTTAACTGGGTAGGGATACCCTGGAGACGTTTGGATGTGAAAAGGGGATGGACTTGTAAACCACTACTTCATAAATTTCTGGATCAAGAGGTATGGTATGTGGGCTCTAAGGCCGGTATGTGTACGGAGCTAGGAAGAGTGTCGCCTGTGGAAATCTTGCCTTTGGTAGACAGGCCATGGGCTATCAATATGCAGAGCCGCTGATGGCATGGTATGCATAGTCATGCAAAGGTTTCCATGGGACGACCACTTTCCACTTCCGATTTCCATGAATGGTTATGAAGTTCCATAATTATCTGGGCCGTGGAGTCTGATTTATGGGGAGGATGCATCCAAATGCGCAAGGAGTATTCCCACCTCGTTTCTTCCTACTTCTTATGTGATTTGTGAAGAAATCTATGTATTTTAACGTCATGCACTGAGGAAATGGTCCGTGTAGTTTAACGTCATGCGGTGAGGATGTGGTCCATGCATTTTAACATCATATGATGAGGTTGAAAAAAAATACACCCCATGTAGGTCTGGTCCGTACACGGGGGGAAAAGGGAATTTTTTTCATTATCCATGCAGTTTAACATCATCTGGTAAGGATGCAAAAATACAGCCCATGCAGGTCAGGTCCGTACAGAGGGGGAAAAGGGAGTATTTTTAAATCTCATTATCCATGCAGTATAACGTCATGCAGTAAGGATGTAAAAATACACCCTGTGTAGGTATGGTCCGTACACGAGGGAAGGGGACATTGTTGAATTTTATTTTATTTGATTTGGGAATGTCTAGGCCAGGATTGGGGATCCCGACGTCACTACGGATCCTGTGAGGGCAGGAATCAAGCCCCTCATAGTTCTCTGCTAAATACTCCCCGTGCAGGTCTGGTCTGTACACGGCGGAAGGGGAAATTGTTTCTCTTATTTGAGGGGTGGATCGGCCGGGATGGGGAACCCTGGCGTCGTTACGTATCCTACAAGGGTAGGAATCAAGTCGTACGTAGTTCTCTGAAATCTGTGCAGTTTAACGTCATGCGGTATGGACAAAAAATACACCCCGCACAGGTCTGGTATGTACACGGGGGGAGGGAGCATTCTTATTTTCCCTTCTTTTTTTTTCTCTTATCCATGTAGTTTATCATCGTGCGGTAAGGACGAGGGGTACACCTTGTGCAGGTCTGGTCTGTACACAGGGGAGATATGACATTTTTAACTTTAATTCGGGGGTGGTAGGGCCAAGATGTGGAACCCAAGTGTCGCTACGTATCCTACGAGGGAAGGAATCAAGCTGTACATAGTTATCTGAAATTCGTGCAGTTTAACGTCATGCGGTAAGGATGAAGGATACACCCCGTGTAGGTCTAGTTCGTACATGGGGGAAAGGGGAGTTTTTAAACCTTCTTGGGGATGACTAAGCCAGGATTGGGGACCTTGGCGTCGCTACGTATCTTGCGAGGGTAGTAATCAATCCATATAGAGTTATCTGAAATCCATGCAGTTTAACATCATGTAGTAAGGATGAAGGATATTATTAGATTCCGTGCAGTTTAACATCATGGGATAAGGATGAGGGATATTGTTAGATTCAGTGCAGTTTAACGTCATGCGGTAAGGATGATTCCCCCCTTTTTTTCTTATCTTTGCAGTTTATCGTCATGCGGTAAGGATAAGGGGTATTATTAGATTCCGTGTAGTTTAACGTCATGCAGTAAGGATGATTCCCCCTCTTTTTTAATTAGTTCGCTTTATCGTCATGCGGTAAGGACGAGGGGTATTATTAGATTCCGTGCAGTTTAACCTCATGTGGTAAAGACGAGGGGTATTATTAGATTCCATGCAGTTTAACGTCATGCAGTAAGGATGGGGTCTTTTTATATTCTATGCAGTTTAACGTCATGTCATTAAGATGGGGTCTTATTAGATTCCATGCATCTTAACGTCATATGGTAAGGATGAAGGATACACCCCGTGCAGGTCTAGTATGTACATGGGGGAAAATGGAAGTTTTAAACCCTCTTGGGGATAGATGGGCCAGGATTGGGGACCCTAGCATCGCTACGTATCCTGCGAGGGCAGGAATCAAGCCGTACATAGTTCTCTAAAATCTGTGCAGTTTAATGTCGTGCGGTAAGAAAGTAAAATACACCCCGTGCAGGTCCGGTCCGTACACGAGGGAAAAGGAATTTTCTAGAGCTTCTTGTCTGTGTAGTTTAACATCGTGTGGTGAGGACGACATAATATTAGTTTAGGGTCATAGAGTTTGGACCATTGGGTGCTTGGCAGTTTAACGTCATGCTGCTCAGAAAATTCCCCCTATTTTTTTTCTTCATTCGTGCAGTTTATCGTTGTGCGGTAAGGATGAGGGGTATTATTAGATTCCGTGCAGTTTAACGTCATGTGGTAAGGATGGGGTCTTATTAGATTCTGTGCAGTTTAACATCATGTGGTAAGGATTCAGTCTTATTAGATTCTGTGTAGTTTAACGTAATGCGGTAAGGATGGGGTTATATTAGATTCCATGCAGTTTAACATCATGCGATAAGGACGATGTGTACTTTTGGTTTCTATGCAAAATAATTTTTTAGGAATCTCGCATTGGTAGGAGCCATGATGAATTTCCCCTCCATGGAGATCAGGGAATATTCTCCATTGGAGTAGACCTTGTGTATAACGTATAGCCCCTCCCACTTGGGCTCCATCTTTGGAGGTTTCCTTCCCGGTATCATTGGGGTCCGGAGGACCAACCCCAATTCTCCTTCCAAGAAAGACCGAAGACGAACCTTTTTATTGAAGTCTCATGCAATCCAGTTCTGGTATACTTCCAAATGGTGCAAACTGTGCAACTGCTTCTTGTCTAGCTGTTGAAATTCACCTAGCTGCTTTTCTGATTGCTCATCGTCGTATAATTGATCACAGATGGAAACACAGAGTGAGGGAAGTTAAAGTTCAATGGGCAGGACCACCTCTGTTCCATATACCAGTGACTATGGGGTGGCCTGAGTAGCGGTGCAGATTGTGGTTTGATAATCCCAAAATGTATGGAAGAGTTTATCCAGCCATGAATTCTTGTCTTTGTCCACCATTTTCTGGAGAATGTTGGACAGGGTCTTGTTGAAATCCTCTATCTATCCGTTGGCCGCTACATGGTAGCGGGATGAGTGGTTAGCCTTGATACCATATTCTTGGAATAGTTTTTCCAATTCAGCAAAGCAGAAGTTGGTGCCGTTATCCATCAGTATGGTATGAGGGACACCAAATATGGTGATGATATTGGTTTCCACAAAGCTGACAACATTTCTTTCATCGACTTACTTAAGGGGTATAACTTCCGCCCATTTGGAAAATAAGTCGGTTTCCGTGAGGATATACTTCAGATTTTTGGTTGTGGCGGGAGGATATAGTCCCATGACATCCATTCCCCAGACCGCAAATGGCCAGAAGTACTTGGCCTGATGAAGTAACTTCGTGTGTTGGTGTATGAAGTTGTAATGAATTTGGCATGAGTAACATTTTGCAGTAAAGTGCTCACAATCTCATGACATTGTGGGCCAATAGTATCCAAGTCTTCGAACATGATGGGAAAGCTTGGACCCTGGCTGATGTGCTCCACATACTCCAGCATGCACTTCAGTCATGACAGCGGCAGTTTCTTCTCCGTCAATGAATCTGAGGAGGACTCCAACGAGGCCTTGTTTGTAGAGGGCCTCTTGTTGACCCACACCGCCATATAGGACATCATTGATTAACCTTATCCATATTTTCTCTCATTCAGCCCTGTCTGACGGAAGTTCTCCCCATTGAAGGTATTTTGCAATGGGGGTCATCCAACTGGTGGCGGGAGCATATGGCTCAGGGACAGGACTGATTTTGTGGATCTCCTCCATCTTGGTCTGGAAAAAAGGAAAGACCATTCGATGGTGAGAAATACTGATTAATGTTTCATCCCGGTTTGGGTCGGCTAGGGCTGTGGCTGTGATGGCTAATACATCGGCCTGAGCATTATAAGACCGGGAAATATTTGTTAATGTGGGTTCTGTAGAAAATTCCAACATTAGCTCTTAGACATGGTCAAACAGGGGAATCAGCTCTTCCTTTTTGATAGCATAATCACCATTGACTTGCTTGATGACCAGTTCCAAATCACCTTTGACCTTAAGGTGTTGTACTTGTTCTTGGAGTGCGAGCTCCAGGCCTGCAATGAGGGCATGATATTCCACTTCATTGTTTGTACATCATTCTAATAGGAGAAATGAATACGGAAAGACTGCATTTTCTGGGGACATGAGTATTATCCCCAGGCCCACCCTATTAAATTTGGGGTCTTCCATCCTCTTCCCAGTTGGGCTTCGGGATGCGACGTTGAAGTACATTTCCCATGCTGGGAGCTCCTCTTGAACGGTGAAGATGTATTCATCCGGTAGCTCGATTTCCGGTGTGGAAGTCCCTATTGAGGGGTGCTCTACCAGAAAATATGCTAATGCTTGGCCCTTGATGGCCTTCTGAGGAACAAACCAGATGTCAAAATGTTGCAGGATTACTGCCCATTAAGATAGGCACCCAGTCATCATCGGGTGGCTGAGGATGTACCTTAGTGGGTTATTACGTGAGACCAAATGGACTTTATGACGCTGCAGATAATGTTTCAACTTTTAAAATACTAAGACCAAGGCCAAAAACCTTTTCTCTATGTTTGAGTATCGAGTCTCAGCATCAATCATCGTTCAACTGAGGTAATAGAGACTGTTTTCACTGCCGACGTCGTTCTTTTGCATGAGGAAGGCTCCCAGTGACCACCCTAGGGCCGTTATTTATAGGACGAGAGGTCTTACTTCAACTGGGGGCATGAGCATCAGTGGGCCTAAAAGGTACCTCTTTAGGCTTTCAAACACCTCTTAGTATTCATCTGTCCATTGGTACGTGACTCCCTTCTTCATTAACCTGGTAAAGGGAAAACATTTTCCTGCCAGGTTGGCTATGAATTTCCTGATATAGGCCAAGTGCCCTTGGAATGCTCTCAACTCAGTGAGGTTGTGGGGAGGTGGAAAGCCAAGGATAGCCTTTGTCTTTTCAGGGTCGACTTCGATGCCGCGATGGTGTATAACGAAGCCATGTAATTTCTCTGAGGTAACTTCGAAGGCGCACTTCAAGGGGTTCATATTCAGGCTATGCCGTCTAAGTTTGTTGAAGACGGTATCAAGGTCTGATAAGTGATCCAAGCACTGTCTTGATTTGACCACCAAGTCATCTACATAACATTCGACGAATTTCCCCAGAAATTGATTGAACATACGATGCATGGCGTGCTAATATGTGGCGCCAGAAATCGTCAGACCAAAGGTCATGACCCTGTAACAGAATATTCCTTGAGGGTCCCTGAAGGCAGTGGATTCATCATCTTCTCAGGCCATCCTGATTTGATTGTACCCAGAATAGTCATCCATGAAGGACATAGCCTCATACTCGGCCATTACATCGATTAATAACTCGGTGATCGGGACCGGGAAGTCATCTTTTGGAAAATGCCAATTAAGATCTCTAAAATCAATGCAGATGTGGATTTTCCCATTATTTTTCTTGACAGGGATGATGTTGTCCAACCATATGGGGTACTAGACCTCCCGAATGAAGCCTTCTTTAATGATCTTATCAACTTCAACCTCTATTTTGGTGGCATGTGAGATATGTGTCCTTCTGGCAGCTTGTTTACAACCCTGGTGGTCTTCTGGAAGACCTAAGCGGTGCGTTTCCACTTTAGGATTGAGTCCCAGCATTTCTATGTAATTCCAAGAAAAACATCTTGATGTTGCTTTAGGAAAGATGTATATACCTCATGCTTCTCAGGGGTCATAGCTGCACTAATGATAGTAGGCCTCAGATCTTCCTCGGTACCCAGGTTTATTTCTTCGAGCTCGTCCACAGTGGTGGTGATACCATCCTCAAATGCGTGAGGTGCATCTCTGAGATATTTCTCCCCTTCTTCTCCCAAATCCTCGTCTTCTTGCTCTGAAGTGGGGAGAGCTCCCAGCACAGGTTCTTGGGGGTTTTATGGATAGGAATCATGGGCATCCCTGCTCAAGTTTTCGTCCCCAAATCGTGGGTTAGTAGACATTCCCGCATCGTCATGCTCGGCCGTCGTGGCTGAAGTCATGAAGACAACTGAGTGTGTGTTTGAACTTGAACCCCTGCTCTCAATATGGTTGATGGGCAGTACATAGTCTCTTCCAATCTGCCTGAGGGAGTTTTCAGGAACCACTTACAGACCATTCGGAGCGGGGATCCAGTAAACACCATCAGCCAAAGGCTTCTTCCTCTTTTGCTCGTAGAACCCGACGTTAATGTACTATGACTCAGAGAGCTCTAAAGGGTCCTTGTTGGCATGCAATGTCCCACTTTTCCCATTGAAACGGTACTTAATACACTCGTGGTAGGATGAAGGAACGACCATGTGCTTATAGAACCACGACCTTCCCAGTAGGGCATTGAATGCTGTGTTCTGTCAAACCACCAGGAATTCTGTGTAGGCCACGAGGTCGCCAAAATGGGTTTTTAGCTTAATTTGTCCCATTGGCTTCTTCTCACTCTTGTCATAACCCAACAAAGTGGTCGCTAATGGTATTAATTCACCCAAACTATAGCCCAACTTGCGGAGTGTCCGTAGGGGAAGGAGGGTAACTCCAGAGTTGTTATCAATAAAGACTTTGCGGATCTCAACATCATCTAGTGTTCCAGACACATATAATGGTTTGATGTGTCCCTGTATGATGGAATCTTCATCTAGATTGGTGAAGGAAATCACTGCATCACATTCAGCCAAGCCAGTATTCTTCTTGTAAATCTTGACAGCAGCTACCTCACCTTGAAACTCCTGGGGGCTGAGAAAGGCTTCTATAAGTGCCTCCCTAAGATCGGATGACAAACTCATGGCATCAGGGATCGACAGTTTGGCTGGTACTGACGCTAGCTACTTAAGGATGTCGTATTTCTATTCCAGTGGCTGACGCTTCTCCATTGGCAGGAGAGTCTTAGCGGGCATCTTGGGAGTTGGAATACGTGTTGAGGAGGGACCGGCTGTGATGTCAGATGCCGATTATGACCCCAAGTTTTGGGGACTCGTCTTGGCCGGTCTGTTTGTGCGCACTAAGCGGCAAGGTGCTAGTTCTTCCTCTGATGGGTACCATAAAATGACGGGGGCAAAGTGGCCACTTGTGGGGGTGGAGGGACGTTCTTTATCCTACTAAGTCTGTTGAAAGGCTCTCCCACGGGTTTCCACGATATTGACGGTTTGGGCCGAGCTCCAACCATATGGTTGGTTTTGGCCGCGACTGCACCTCCCCTGGTATCCCATGCCTCTGCGATTCCTCATCCCGACTCGTCGTGTCGGGAACTCAGGTTCATAACCATACCCTTCATCAGGGAATGATTCCATAAGATAGATGACGTTGATGGAACCAAAGATTGTCTCCTCATCCTCTGATAGGTCAACCTGGTCATTCGTCCCTGATGGTGTTGTTTGGTCGGTCAGTGCCCATGGTTCCAAATTCAAGTGCATGAAATATGACAACATTGGGGCTAACTTTGGCCTTGCCGCAGACTGATCCTCTTGTGCTAGTCTCCTCCCTTTTTGATTATGCTTGGATGACCGACTCGTGGAGGGTTATGAGGCCCATACTATCGGTTGTGCGACATCAGGGGATGTTGGTGGCAACACTAGCTACTATAGTTGAGCTCAGAGTATGCCCTGGGCTCGATTGATAGTCTTCCGAGTCAACCATTTATCAAATTTCTACCCCTTCTTGCTGGTGAATTCCTTCCACCCCTCCCCTTCATCGGAGCTGGTGGTAGAAATATATGTCACATGTGCTAGGGGTGGTCCCAGATCGACTTGCCCATAGTCTACCATCCTTTGCAGGAGGTATTTGAAGACGAATAATTCCCGAATATTGTGACCCAACATTCGATGGTAGGGACAACAATCTGGCCTATCATCACGACCGACTTCTTAGGGTTTCCTTGACTCTGGGAGGCAGAGCATGTTGCAATTCATGGCAGTGATGAAGTAGCCACAGACTTGGTCCTCTTGGAATTAGTATACTTTATGTCTTCGTTCCTCAAACTGGTTCCGCTTCGCCCCTTTATGATTGTCCCACCTGGGTGGAGGTGGCCATTGATATACAGGGGGCCCTTAACGACTTGGTGGAGGCCTGAGCGGTGGAGCAGGCACATGGGATGGCTTGAGAATGATATAGGACGCTTTAGCTCTGGCTACTCTCTTTGTAGGATCCTGCGAGGCTATTCGGGACTTCAAATTGGTTCTCTGTAGGGAGTCATCGATCCTCTAGGCAATGGCCGACAGATGGAAAAATCCAGTGGTGCACTCCACTAGTATGAGCAGAGTTCGCAGCTCGTCTCAAAGATTCTCGATGCATATGGTGATCAAATCATCATGAGGCATTGGCCTATTCAGAGAGTAGGTCAGACCTTTCCATCTGGCGATGAAATCCGAGACCCTCTCGTTCTCCCTCTGCTTGCAATTCACGAGGTTGTTGACCGTTTTTTTAGGCAATGTCGAGTTGAAGTGAAAGAGGAACTGCTTCCGAAGGTCTTCCCAGCTTTTTATTGACTGGGCTAGTAGGCTCATATACCAGACGAAGGCGGATCCTTGCAAGGTCCGTACAAAGCATCTAAGTTTCACTGCTTCTTGTTATTTCGGAGTCCCCATCATAGGGTTGCAATAGGATTCGTAGTGCATCAAATGCTGTTTCAGATCGCCTGATCCCTTGAAGATAGGGAATAAAGGGATTCCAAAATTGGGTGGAGGAGGTGTGTTGCTCACCCAATCCAGGTAGGGCTTCTGCTCTGGCTGTATCGGAGCGCGCTGACCTTCCATTGCTTCCAATTGAGCCGTTAGTTCATCGATGGTGTTGGTGAGACCCTCGTTTACATCCTTTTGGACCCAGTCCTGGGAAGGTGTAGCCCGAGGCATTCCTTGAGAATCCAGCTCAATTGGTACTAGGGGTGCATGTGCCGTTTGTGACACCTTTGGAGGGTTCAGACGTACTCGCTCCGGTTGATTCCTAAGTGGAGGGAAGTCTTGGTATTCATCTGGATCCACATTTAGGTAGTTGGATGGGCCGAGTTCTTCATTGGGCAGGAGCCCTGACTGTGCTTCGTTTGATGGGGAAAACCTGAGCCTTTGAGGTTTACTTACTGGGAGTGCATGATTTGGCTCCTATCGGGATGCACTTTCAATAAAAATGATCCTATGGAGTAGCTCGACATGAAGATGCCTCAATTCTTTCATCTCCTCTTCCTGTCGAGCGAACCTCTCTTCGAGCGTATGTGTCTCGATTTTATCAAGAGAAGGAGGCGGGTTATGCGTAACAAATCCCTTATTCTTATCCTTGTTTGAAGCTTGCAGGGTAAGCGGAGGAAGGTTAGCTGAAGGAGATTCCATGTTTTAAGCAGCCCTCTAGTTCCGGGTGTGCACACCTGGTGGTTCGTTGTAGGTTGCAGCCTGATTGGAACCATCGTATCCCGATCCCTCCGGATTTGCATCGTCTTCGGTGTTACCTGCGGGGTTAGCCTCTATGGCGTTAATGGATGCATATCGCGGGGTAGAGAAGATGTCATCTTCCGAATAAGAAGAGGATCTCCCGTGTCTTTTATTGGTCTTCTTTTTCATGTATCGGGATGGCCTTTGGACCCATGATGAAGGGTGACGTGGAGAGTTCTTTGATGCGCCCTTACGGTACGCCTTCCTCTTGGAGGCGATGTTGATTGAAACTATGAGATAGGGTATGACCCTTCTCTTCTGACTATCCTCCCTAGACGATAGAATATTGACCCTCATGGGGGTGGTTGTTGTTGAGGAGGTAATAATGCCCCCAGCCCTGAGGGCTGGGATTGGCTCCATTCCCTATATAACGACCCACACTTTACATACATTGTTAATACTTCAAAATTGAATCACTCTTATTACAACATATGACAAAACCACAAAGGACCGTATAGGTATAGTGTCTTTAGAAACTGGGGAAACATAAACAACTGGTTCATAAATCTTCTACAGTGTCTCCCATTTATTTCATCATATCTAGGGTCCCTTTTAGCATATTCTACTTAATATCCATCTTCCTGACCTGGGGAAAAGAAAACATAAAAGGGTGAGCTCAAATGCTCAGCAAGGGCAAATAAAGGAAATAAAAATCATATCATATCTTTATGAAAATCAAAACCTGCAAAAGAGATCACAATATCTTAACATGGAATAAATCATAGAAGTGAAAATGAGATCCCCATAACATAAAACTTGAAACTTTGTGGCATGCACACATAATCATGGAAAATCATTTCTTGTTAGTCATGACTCATTGCCAAGACTATCTTAGTGGACAAAGTCCCTTTCTGAACCGAGTTCACTCCTCGTTTCAGTCCTGTATCACTGAACCGAAATAACCTTCCGTTCCAGCCATGTCTATCTCATGAGATATAAAATCATTACCCAATGCATTGGAGGGAGATATAGGTCCCACCCATCTTATAATGAATCCTTTCTTATGTGTGCCACATAATCATAAAACATACATCATCGCATAACACATATAACAAAAATGGGATTCTTGAAACATCATGACATCATAAATCAATTCATATATGATAAAGGAATTCATAAACATAATTCCATCACAACATAGTCAAACCAATGTAAAAATATGGATAGAAACAGAACCCTTTATTATCTTAGATGGAAAATAATTTTGATAAAACACTTGAATTTAATTCTTGAGGAAAATATCCTTTCTTCTTCAAAAACATTTTTCCTTTCATAACATGTCATACAACTTTAAAATAAAAGAAGTTGATTAAAAATAAAATTGAAAACTTGTAAAGGAAGATTCTTTGAAGTAATGTTTTAAAAATCCATTCATGCCGTATAAGTTAAAAAAAACATTCTTCGTACTTTTGTCGGAAAAGTCAAAAAGTACCTCGTACGGAAAAACGAAAAAAGATTCCTTTCATATTCTTTACTAAAAACTCACCTAAGGGTAAAATTGGATTTAAACTATTTCAAGTGGATGGAAACAATATTACATATTGAGGGAACATGGATGTGGATGATAAAATACACCCCAGTAAATACTTACGAATAAACAATCTCGGATAAAAATGAGATTGTGATATTTCCCTTACCTTAGGTCCGATTTGCTTTGTTCGTGTCCGAAGCTCCTGTATAATGGTTTAAATAATGTTATTGACTTATTCCAGAATCATACATATTGATATGAGATCATATATGGTCATATTATTAGCTTCTTGTTAGTAATATTTCATTGTTACTTGTTACTCGGGTCTTTATAACTTTTTGTTCTTATGCGTGTTTTGTCGAATAAATTCTTATTCTTATCTTTAGGTTATAGATAATTAATTTCCAGAATGGTATTAGTGTAGTATATACCATATTCATTCATTCAATTCATTTATACAATCATTATGAAATGAAGATCATGTAGAACGAGTCGCATCACATCGTGGAGACGGTATTCCGTACGTACGCACGAGTGATGATATCGTTCCTATGATCGTGGAATTGTATTGGAGTATATATATATATTATTTCAGTATCAATATTACTTAATAATAATCATATATAGTTACTCATTACACCATTATACCCATCCTTGTAAGGTGATGGTGGAAAATAGATTACACCACGGCGTGGAGACGGTATTCCGTACGTACGCACGCGCGGTGATTTCATTTTTCCGTAGGATGGATAGAAGGTGAATTAGGGTTGTTTCATATTTATAATAACATATCAGTATGTAAGTAATACTGATGTTATTACTTTATCATGAAACAACTGAAGAAGAAGAAGTTGAAGAAGAAAGAAATTGAAAAGATCGGTAATGGATATTTCCTCTTCTTTGGAACGCCTTTTTGAATCCTCCACTTAAGGAACTAAGATTGGTCTTTGGAGAAGACCAGGACCTCTAGGATTATTCTAGGGAAGTGGAGAAGGGAAAATGGCAGGGGTTGGCCGAGCTTGAGTGCTCAAATTGGTGTGAGGAGGAGGGGGAGGAGGTGCCCTTTTATAAGGGAGGAGAGGGGCACCTTAGGAATATCTCAAAATATTATTTTATATTAAAGTCAAAATCGTTTTATAATGGTTCCAAAGGGTCTTATTTCGAAGATAAAGTGGGGAAGGGTCGAAATCCTATCAACCAATAGGATTTAGACAAGTTTAGGGTATTATTTTAACCTTATCAATTAGATTTAACTCTAAGTTAATTAATTTAACTTTTACCGTGTCTTTTTGTTTTCTTTCACTATATGGTTAATAAACATTCTATAACATGCCAAACGAACCCCAAATTGTTTATTATTAATATATATATCCTTATCTAAGTCATTTGGCCGAACCTTAGATTTTTAGGAATAAAATAACAATTAATAATATAATATTTGATTTAAAAACTATTTTGTGTCAATTTTGACACTATTTGATATATGATTTTTGTGAAAGTCATAACAGAATTATATGTTCGAACCAAGTTGATTAAATCAACACTAATATATCATAGTAACCTAGAAAATTAGTGGAATTCATAAAAAGTCTCAAATTACATTTATTTTGGTATTTATATTATCAATTTTTTCAATATTTCATTAATAAGATAATTACTGCATCATCTTTGTGTCATAAATAAATTAAATTATTTGATGTCTAAAAATTACAAATAAAATACCATCATGTAGGAAATCTTTTTAGCTTTCTAATGAATATTTACAATCGAATTTAGCTTATGCATAACCCTATATTAAAAATGATTTACTTGTTAAACTTTGATTTTAACTATTTTAACCCTTCTTTAAATAAATTAATAATAAATGTCCTAATCTAATCCAAGTGGGCCTAAATGGTCATATTTTATTCCTAAGTTTGTTTTTGGTCGAATTACACTTGTCCAATTGTATTAGGACATGTGTTAGGGTAATATTGATATCATATTTACCCTTAGTTACCCTATTTACTATTAACCGCGGTAAAAATAGTAAAAAGTTACTATTCACCAAAAAATTATTTTCATCTCATTGAACCACATTTTAGTCCTTGATATTAACCGTGTCTCTCGGATTTTTGAAATTCCATTCACAGAAGCGGTAAAATTAAGTTTTATGCAAAATTCAGTTTTTAACCTACCACTTAGTGGTTTCACTATTCATCAAAAATTGAAAGTTTTCAGAAAAATACCAAAATTTCACCCTAGGCTAATTTCGATATTCTGAGTCCAAAAATGAAGTCCATTTTGAAAAATAAAATTTATAAAATTTCAAAAAGTGGTTATTACTATTCATAACGGCTAGTTTTAATAGCATATTGTTGTTTAGTGAAACTCGGTATTGCGTACGACGCAAGCTATCGAGGAAGGTCGCGATTGCGTGTAAAGCAAGTCAAGCAAGTGTTGCGTAGAAAAAGATTCCTTTGATAATTTATATAACATAAAAGTCTCAGGTGTTACATTCTACCCCCCTTAAAAAGAATTTCGCCCTCGAAATTCGTCACTTTGTAACAAATAGATGAGGATACTTCTCCCTCATCATATCCTCAAGCTCCCATGTAGCTTCTTCAAGTTGGTGGTTCCTCCATAAAACTTTCACCAAGCGAGTGGTCTTGTTTCGTAGGACTTTTTCGCTACGATCCAGAATCTCTATCGGCTGTTCTTCATAAGAAAGATCTTGCTCCAGCGGTACAACTTCTGAGCTGAGTACATGTGAAGGATCTGGTATGTACTTTCTCAGGAGAGATACGTGGAACACATCGTGAACTTGAGAGAGATTCGGTGGAAGCGCCAATCGGTAAGCTACCTTCCCAACACGATCCAGTATTTCAAAAGGACCGATATATCTAGGGTTCAACTTCCCCTTCTTCCCAAATCTCATAACCCTCTTCCAGGGAGATATTCGTAAGAACACTTTATCGCCCACTTCAAACTCTAGGTCTTTTCTTCGGTTGTCGGCATAACTTTTCTGTCGACTTTGAGCTGCTCTTATGTGTTGTTGAATAGATCTAACCTTTTCTGCCATTTCATCAACGAGATCAGGTCCTAATAGCTTTCTTTCCCCAACTTCATCCCAGCAAGTTGGAGTCCTGCATTTCTTTCCATAGAGAGCTTCATAAGGAGCCATCTGAATACTGGAGTGAAAGCTATTATTATAAGAAAATTCCACCAAAGGTAGGTGTTGATCCCAACCTCCTTTGAAATCCATAGAGCAAGCTCTCAACATATCTTCTAGGGTTTGAATTGTTCTCTCAGACTGACCGTCTGTCTGGGGATGATAAGCAGTGCTGAAACTCAACTCTGTATCCAGAGTATGCTGAAGACTTCGCCAGAACTTCGAGGTAAATCTCGGATCTCGATCAGATATAATAGAAAGTGGTACTCCATGCAATCTTACCACTTCCTTTACATATATCCTGGCAAGCTGATCTAGAGAGAAATCCTCTCTAATAGCAATGAAGTGTGCAGACTTTGTAAGACGATCAACTATGACCCAGATAGCATTATTGCCTTTGGATGTTTTAGGAAGTCCTGTGACAAAGTCCATAGTGATGTTTTCCCATTTCCATTCGGGTATGGGTAATGGTTGTAACATCCCCTTAGACTTCTGTCTCTCAGCTTTAACTTGTTGACAAACCAAGCATCGAGAGACATATTCAGCAACATCTCTTTTCATGCCATCCCACCAGAAGTACTCTTTCAGGTCCCTATACATCTTCGTGCTTCCAGGATGAATAGAAAATGATGAACTATGAGCCTCATCCAGCAGCTCATTCTTTAATTCGGGGATGGGAGGAACGCAAACACGATTCCTGAACTTTATTATCCCATCACAATCAAGGTTGAATTCAGGAACATTTCTCACCTTCTTTTGTAACTCGACATCTTCTTTCTGTGCCTCTTTAATCTTCACATGTATAGATGGTTGAACATTCATTTGAGAAAGATAAGATTTTTCCCCTTCCATTATAATTCCAAGATCCATCCTTTGTAAATCCATAAATATTGGATCTTTTGTGATCCTCATCATGGATAAACTAGCATGGTCTTGTCGACTTAATGCATCTGCCACCTTGTTTGCTTTCCCAGGGTGGTAATGGATTGAGCAGTCATAATCCTTAATCATCTCCAACCATCTTCTTTGGCGCATATTCAACTCCTTTTGTGTGAAAATATACTTTAAACTTTTATGATCAGTATAAATATCACACCTTTCACCATAAAGGTAATGCCTCCAAATCTTTAATGCAAAGATTACCGCAGCCAACTCCAAATCATGTGTTGGGTAATTTTGCTCATGGATTTTCAACTGTCGTGAGGCATAAGCTATCACCATATCATTTTGCATAAGAACACACCCCAATCCCTTCTTGGATGCATCACTGTAGATCACAAACCTTTCTCCACTACAAGGCAGTGTGAGCACAGGTGCACTGGATAACCTTCTTTTCAACTCCTTGAAATTCTCTTCACATTCCTCTGTCCAGACAAACTTAACTCCTTTCCGAGTCAACTTGGTGAGTGGATTAGATAATCGTGAAAAATCTTTTACAAAACGTCGATAATATCCAGCCAAACCAAGAAAACTTCGGATCTCAGTTACTGTTGTTGGTCTTGACCATCTTTCGATAACCTCTGTTTTTGCTGGATCCACAGATATCCCCTCTTTTGAGATTATATGACCCAAAAATGCAACTTTTTGAAGCCAAAATTCACACTTGGTAAATTTGGCATAAAGCTTCTCCTTTCTCAGGGTCTTCAATATAATTCTCAAGTGATCTTCATGTTCTTCCTTGCTCTTTGAATAGACAAGAATATCGTCTATAAAGACTACCACAAATTGATCAAGATATTCTCTAAAGACTCTATTCATTAGATCCATGAAGATAGCAGGGGCATTAGTAAGACCAAATGGCATCACTATAAATTCATAGTGTCCATACCTTGTACGGAAAGCCGTCTTTGGTATATCCTCCCTTTTGACCCTTAATTGATGATACCCTGAACGAAGATCAATCTTGGAAAAGTATTGAGCTCCGCGTAGTTGGTCAAATAAGTCATCAATGCGTGGGAGAGGATATTTGTTCTTGATAGTGATCTTGTTAAGTTCTCGATAATCAATGCAGAGTCTCATTGATCCATCTTTCTTCTTAACAAATAGAACAGGTGCTCCCCAAGGTGACGCACTAGGGCGTATGAATCCCTTATCAAGATTCTCTTGGAGTTGCTTCTTCAATTCCTGCAACTCAATTGGGGCCATTCTATAAGGTGTCTTTGAAATAGGCAAAGCACCCGGTACGAGTTCTATTGAAAACTCAACTTCACGATTTGGTGGAAGACCCGGCAATTCCTCCGGAAAGACATCATCAAACTCCCGTACAATGGGCATATTCTTAATCGTGAGTTTCTCACCAACCATTTGAGATAAATAACCTTCATTTAGTGGAATCAATACCCATAAGATGGAAGAAATTTCCACTGGAAGGTTATGTTCATCCTTGCATTGATAGACGATCGTAGGTTGATCTGGAATATGAAATGTGACTTCCCTTCTTTGGCAATTGATATGAGCTCCATGTAGAGAAAGCCAATCCATGCCAAGAATCACATCAAATTCCACTAAAGGAAGGATCACAAGATTTGCAGGAAGCACTTTCCCACAAACTTCGATCGGAGAAGAATTATAAACTTCTGATGCGATTGATGTGCCATTAGGTGTTGTCACAGCTAACTCAACATCTAATTGTTGAGGTAATACGGTGATACCCTTAGAAAATTTTTCAGAAATAAAAGAGTGGGTGGATCCAGAATCAAATAAAACATTTGCTACTTTAGAGTGGATGGTAAGTGTACCTTTCACCACATCGTTATCGTACTCCACATCGCTGATAGAAATTGCATGTGACTTTCCTTTGTCTTTAGCCTTAAGAGTTTGTTGACGTCGACCATCATCATCAACCCTTGGATTTGGGCATTGATTGGCATAATGCCCCATCTCCTTGCACTTGAAACATTGAAGTGTAGCAGGTTCATTCTGTGTATCCCTTCCTTTGTTTGCATCATTAGACATCTTCTTCCCATTATCACGGCATTCAAATGCCCGATGGCCTTCCTTTCCACATTTAAAACATTTACTTGTCCCTTTAAGACAACTCCCTCCATGTTTCTTTCCACACTTTGAGCATAAGGGAAAGTTCATCTTCTTTTCCGTGTGATCTTTAGATTTTTCTTTGAATTCCATCTTCCTCTTCTTATCAAACCCATGTGACTGATGGGTTACTCCAATCTCCATCTCGACTTTGAGAGCACATCGAACGATTTCCTCGTAGCTATTGAAGTCCCTTATGGCTAACTCCCTTCGAAGACTTGGTTTTAAGCCACTAAAGAATCGATCGATCTTACTCTCAGGTTGGATAATAATACCAGAAGCGTACCTTGCAAGTCTTGTAAAATTTGCTTCATAGGTACTAACAGATTCATCATCCCTTTGCTTCAGTTCAAGGAACTCTTTCTCCATCTTTGTTCGGAGAATACGAGGGAAGTACTTATTGAAAAATAAGTTCTTGAACTCGTCCCATTCCATAGACTCAATTTCATCCCTTTGCCTCGTATTCTTAACAAGATTCCACCATTGATCCGCATCTCCTTCCAAACGATACACTGCTAGGATGACTTTATCATGCTCAGAACATTGAAGAACTGAAAATATCTTTTCAGTAGTACTAATCCATTGTTCAGCAACTAATGGATCAGTAGACCCGCTGAAAGATGGTGGACGCTGCCTCATGAAGGATTCAACAGAATGTTGCTCCCTTCTTTGTTCGTTTGGAAATCCTGCATGATTCATAGCTTGAGAAAGTTGTGTGAGCATGGCTACAAGATTTTGCATTCCAGCTCCCATATCGTTTGGTTGCTCAGGGGGACAATCATTGCATTGCCCATCGCATTCCGCATTAACACGGTTCCTTCGGGTTCCAGCCATTGACTAAAACCAAGAAGAATAGTGTGAGCAACACTAATTATAATAGGAAACCACATAATTCAAGAATAAAATTTTCATGCTTAAGGTCTTATCCTAGGTTATTCAAGGCCATTTCTAAAACACTAAGATTGTGTTCTATGCTTAGACTTATCCTTAGGGTTCTTACTAAGGCTTTCACATCCTAGTTTCCAAAGGTTGACTATACCTTTCCTCTGATACCAACTATAACGACCCACACTTTACATACATTGTTAATACTTCAAAATTGAATCACTCTTATTACAACATATGACAAAACCACAAAGGACCGTATAGGTATAGTGTCTTTAGAAACTGGGGAAACATAAACAACTGGTTCATAAATCTTCTACAGTGTCTCCCATTTATTTCATCATATCTAGGGTCCCTTTTAGCATATTCTACTTAATATCCATCTTCCTGACCTGGGGAAAAGAAAACATAAAAGGGTGAGCTCAAATGCTCAGCAAGGGCAAATAAAGGAAATAAAAATCATATCATATCTTTATGAAAATCAAAACCTGCAAAAGAGATCATAATATCTTAACATGGAATAAATCATAGAAGTGAAAATGAGATCCCCATAACATAAAACTTGAAACTTTGTGGCATGCACACATAATCATGGAAAATCATTTCTTGTTAGTCATGACTCATTGCCAAGACTATCTTAGTGGACAAAGTCCCTTTCTGAACCGAGTTCACTCCTCGTTTCAGTCCTGTATCACTGAACCGAAATAACCTTCCGTTCCAGCCATGTCTATCTCATGAGATATAAAATCATTACCCAATGCATTGGAGGGAGATATAGGTCCCACCCATCTTATAATGAATCCTTTCTTATGTGTGCCACATAATCATAAAACATACATCATCGCATAACACATATAACAAAAATGGGATTCTTGAAACATCATGACATCATAAATCAATTCATATATGATAAAGGAATTCATAAACATAATTCCATCACAACATAGTCAAACCAATGTAAAAATATGGATTGAAACAGAACCCTTTATTATCTTAGATGGAAAATAATTTTGATAAAACACTTGAATTGAATTCTTGAGGAAAATATCCTTTCTTCTTCAAAAACATTTTTCCTTTCATAACATGTCATACAACTTTAAAATAAAAGAAGTTGATTAAAAATAAACTTGAAAACTTGTAAAGGAAGATTCTTTGAAGTAATGTTTTAAAAATCCATTCATGCCGTATAAGTTAAAAAAAAATTCTTCGTACTTTTGTCGGAAAAGTCAAAAAGTACCTCGTACGGAAAAACGACAAAAGATTCCTTTCATATTCTTTACTAAAAACTCACCTAAGGGTAAAATTGGATTTAAACTATTTCAAGTGGATGGAAACAATATTACATATTGAGGGAACATGGATGTGGATGATAAAATACACCCCAGTAAATACTTACGAATAAACAATCTCGGATAAAAATGAGATTGTGATATTTCCCTTACCTTAGGTCCGATTTGCTTTGTTCGTGTCCGAAGCTCCTGTATAATGGTTTAAATAATGTTATTGACTTATTCCAGAATCATACATATTGATATGAGATCATATATGGTCATATTATTAGCTTCTTGTTAGTAATATTTCATTGTTACTTGTTACTCGGGTCTTTATAACTTTTTGTTCTTATGCGTGTTTTGTCGAATAAATTCTTATTCTTATCTTTAGGTTATAGATAATTAATTTCCAGAATGGTATTAGTGTAGTATATACCATATTCATTCATTCAATTCATTTATACAATCATTATGAAATGAAGATCATGTAGAACGAGTCGCATCACATCGTGGAGACGGTATTCCGTACGTACGCACGAGTGATGATATCGTTCCTATGATCGTGGAATTGTATTGGAGTATATATATATATTATTTCAGTATCAATATTACTTAATAATAATCATATATAGTTACTCATTACACCATTATACCCATCCTTGTAAGGTGATGGTGGAAAATAGATTACACCACGGCGTGGAGACGGTATTCCGTACGTACGCACGCGCGGTGATTTCATTTTTCCGTAGGATGGATAGAAGGTGAATTAGGGTTGTTTCATATTTATAATAACATATCAGTATGTAATTAATACTTATGTTATTACTTTATCATGAAACAACTGAAGAAGAAGAAGTTGAAGAAGAAAGAAATTGAAAAGATCGGTAATGGATATTACCTCTTCTTTGGAACGCCTTTTTGAATCCTCCACTTAAGGAACTAAGATTGGTCTTTGGAGAAGACCAGGACCTCTAGGATTATTCTAGGGAAGTGGAGAAGGGAAAATGGCAGGGGTTGGCCGAGCTTGAGTGCTCAAATTGGTGTGAGGAGGAGGGGGAGGAGGTGCCCTTTTATAAGGGAGGAGAGGGGCACCTTAGGAATATCTCAAAATATTATTTTATATTAAAGTCAAAATCGTTTTATAATGGTTCCAAAGGGTCTTATTTCGAAGATAAAGTGGGGAAGGGTCGAAATCCTATCAACCAATAGGATTTAGACAAGTTTAGGGTATTATTTTAACCTTATCAATTAGATTTAACTCTAAGTTAATTAATTTAACTTTTACCGTGTCTTTTTGTTTTCTTTCACTATATGGTTAATAAACTTTCTATAACATGCCAAACGAACCCCAAATTGTTTATTATTAATATATATATCCTTATCTAAGTCATTTGGCCGAACCTTAGATTTTTAGGAATAAAATAACAATTAATAATATAATATTTGATTTAAAAACTATTTTGTGTCAATTTTGACACTATTTGATATATGATTTTTGTGAAAGTCATAACAGAATTATATGTTCGAACCAAGTTGATTAAATCAACACTAATATATCATAGTAACCTAGAAAATTAGTGGAATTCATAAAAAGTCTCAAATTACATTTATTTTGGTATTTATATTATCAATTTTTTCAATATTTCATTAATAAGATAATTACTGCATCATCTTTGTGTCATAAATAAATTAAATTATTTGATGTCTAAAAATTACAAATAAAATACCATCATGTAGGAAATCTTTTTATCTTTCTAATGAATATTTACAATCGAATTTATCTTATGTATAACCCTATATTAAACATGATTTACTTGTTAAACTTTGATTTTAACTATTTTAACCCTTCTTTAAATAAATTAATAATAAATGTCCTAATCTAATCCAAGTGGGCCTAAATGGTCATATTTTATTCCTAAGTTTGTTTTTGGTCGAATTACACTTGTCCAATAGTATTAGGACATGTGTTAGGGTAATATTGATATCATATTTACCCTTAGTTACCCTATTTACTATTAACCGCGGTAAAAATAGTAAAAAGTTACTATTCACCAAAAAAATTTTCATCTCATTGAACCACATTTTAGTCCTTGATATTAACCGTGTCTCTCGGATTTTTGAAATTCCATTCACAGAAGCGGTAAAATTAAGTTTTATGCAAAATTCAGTTTTTAACCTACCACTTAGTGGTTTCACTATTCATCAAAAATTAAAAGTTTTCAGAAAAATACCAAAATTTCACCCTAGGCTAATTTCGATATTCTGAGTCCAAAAATGAAGTCCATTTTGAAAAATAAAATTTATAAAATTTCAAAAAGTGGTTATTACTATTCATAACGGCTAGTTTTAATAGCATATTGTTGTTTAGTGAAACTCGGTATTGCGTACGACGCAAGCTATCGAGGAAGGTCGCGATTGCGTGTAAAGCAAGTCAAGCAAGTGTTGCGTAGAAAAAGATTCCTTTGATAATTTATATAACATAAAAGTCTCGGGTGTTACACCCTAGACACTGGGTCTCTTCCCATTTTTATTAGTCTTATGGGGGATTTTTTTTTTAAAATGCCCCCAGAACTGCAGGCTGGGGTTGACCCTAGATTGCAGTGGTGGCTGCTGCTATCGCGACCTGCCTGATCTGTCATGCCCCCATTTGGGGGTGAACTGGGTTTGGTGCTGAGTTCTTCTGTGAATCAATCCCTTCTGGGGAGGAAGGAAAATATCTCTGATTGGCCTCTCTTAAGCGAGAGGCCTATTTTATGATCTCGGTGGCCTGATTTAGGAGTTCTTGAATGGCTTGTTCCCATCGGGCCTGACGCTTCTGAGAATTACTCAAGGCCTGACTCTACTGGGTGTGTTGCCTTTCATGAAAAGGGAGACCACTCAATTGCCGACTTAACGTATTGATGTTGCAAGACACCATGCTGAACGTGTTATTCTGGGTAGGGAGCCGAGTGAAATGAAAAGCTTCATGTTCCCCCCATCCTCTGATATGGACTCCCAATGGTGCGTCACCGATGTGACGGTGCAGCTAGTTCAGTATACGGAGGCAAGATATCTCCATGTTTCCTTTACGCCTCTCGGTTCGATGTTGCCGTGCCGACGAAAGATCTTCCAGGTCAATGTGACACAGGAGGTCTCCTATTGTCTTGACATGGTCTACATACCCGTCGTAGGGTAGGATGCTTGATTTCAGTCGACGGAGGGTTGTCCATATATTACGGCGGATGTCGTGCACGCATTCTTCCGAAAACTCTCGGGGTATGTTGAACTGAGAGGTGGCCATGTGCCAAAACATAACTCGTATATCATCCCTATCCAGTCATTTCCTCAGGTGAAACATGTCGGCATACCTCTCTGCTAGTGATTCCTCTACCTAGTCATCCCAACTAAGACGCTCGCTGTCAGTGTGTTCAGAGGCAATGGGACCGGTAGGTATTGAATTTCCTTGTGGGCGATTCTGAGTTGGTTCTGATGATGAACGTGGCACCAGAACATCTCCTGATTGAAGAAGGGTGTCACTAGCGATGGATAGGGAATCTGACATGCTCGATCCCATCCTTCTGAGTGCCTCGACATACAGGGGTTTTTCTGGGCTTGATTTGGCAGAGGGAGGACCTTCCTGCCGATATGATATGTCATTACAGGGAGGACCTTCACAATGGAGACCATAATGGAGAGGACTACCATTACTTCTTAATTCCTCATTACATAGAGAACTTTTTCAGTTCATACCTTGGGGAGGGCCTCCAAGGCATGTCGCAACAAGGGGAGGACCTTCTGGCTGCAAAACGTTGTTATGGGGAGGGCCTTCGCAACAACTGACATCATGGTGAGAATGACCATCATGGTTTGACGTTCATTGTGTATCCTGGGGATGACCTTCAAGAAACACGGTGATAAGTGGAGGACCTTCTTGTCGCTTGGGGCCACTGTGGGGAGGACCTTTGCAATGGCGGCCGTGGTGGTGAGGACTACCGTCACAGCTACTGCAACGGTGTGGAATACCATTGCTGCCGCCACAGAGAGAATATCTGTGGGGTACACCTTGAGAAGGGCCTTCAGAATGTACTGCAAAGAGGGGAGGGCCTTCTAATTTCTTGACGTCTCTACGGGGAGGACCCCCATTATCAGGGTGGCGAGGACTACCACCGTGATCTGATGCCCGGCTGTGCGGTGTGCCGTTGCAACGTAACCCCTTGGGAGCACCTTCAGGGCAGGCCACGACAAGGGGAGGGCCTTCTTGTCATTATGAGACAACACTGCAGGGAGGGCCTCTGCAATTGTGGTTATGATAGATATGACTACTATCATAATATGTGGTCCCACTGCATGGAGAGTGTTTGCAGTGTATACCCCGGGGAGGAACTTCAGGGTGGACCACAACAAGTGGAGGGCCTTCTTGCTGCTAAATCTTTTGGTCACGTGGAGGGTTTCTATGACTCACATCAATAGAGAAGATCACGTGATCGATCGTTATATGCCCGTGGGGGAGGCCCCCACGAGTGCTCTGGGGAGGACCTTCAGAGCTGCCAGTAGCAACAATGCGGGGAGGACCTTCGCAAGTGGTACTGCCACTCCCATAATATGGTAATGGGTGGGAGGGGTTCTAAGCCTTTGATATGCGCTTAGAGACATCAGGAACCCCATCTTCCAGTAGAGCAGAGCCATGAACCCGCTCTTTATTTTCCGGCTGCCTTCGGCACGTTTGGGGCGCTTTCTTGTGGGCAGCGGGGACTGTCTGCTATTAACAATGATCGTCACCTTTGGGTCCCTGTCAAATTGGGTCCTGTGATGATGTTGGGATATGACGACGAACATATTGACTTTTAACAGGTATATATGCCTACTCTGGAGCATCCACCGTGATTGACAGGTGTCCCCCAATTGGAACGAGTGAAGCTGCTCGATCCGGTTGCCCTTGCGTCGCGGAATATGGCCGGAGACCCTCCTGGGAGGAAGCAGGGATGAAGATCTACTTCGAGGCGGATATCTCATCTCTTAGACGAGTTTCCTTATTTGGGGAGATGGGATCATGAGCCCCAGTTTTTGCTGTTTCCACTGATGCAATTACATTCTGAAAATTCTGTAAGATATGATCTGGGATCGATACCTGCTCCTCCATCATTGCCATGATATGCAGAGGGACATCTTTGGCTGGAACGGGTATGAAGGCCCATTCTGGTATCGGAGGAGGAATATCCTGCTCTGGTCCTCCATTGGTCAGTGGGTACTGATAATTCTCCTGTGTTGGGGCAGGTGAACGAATCTGCCCCTGGGCCGGGATATGCCGGTTTATCTCTCCATTTTCCTCCACATCGGTATGGCAGACTTTACTTGCATCCGCAGGGAGCTGGCCCTGTATATGTTGGTTTCCCACCGTATCGAGTCGGTGGCCTTTATTGGTGGGGATACCTACCCGCCTATCAGTTGCCGCCATATCTGGATGGTGTGCTTTGTTGAACGCCACCACATCGGGATGGTAGGCGTCAGAAGAATCTGCTAGGAGCTGGTCCTACAATCACTGGGTCTCCACCACGTCGAGTTGGTGGGATTCATGACCCTAGGCAGGGAGAGGTACCTGCCCGGTAAGTGCCGCCCTGTGTGAGTGACGGGCTTGACGGAGCTCGGTGGGGATGCGCGCCTGCTCATATGAGGCCTCCATGTCTGGATGGCGGGCCTTGGAGGAATGAAAAGGTGTATGTTCCTGTTCGTAATGCGTCTCCATGACTAGGCAGTGTAGCTCCTCCTCAGGGACAAGGGTGATGATTGGTCCCTAATTGTAAGTTTTCCGCCCTCATCGGGCGATCCGAACGGCCGGAGCTCGGGGAGCATGGTCCTAGATCCTCGGGGCTACACCCTTCTGAGTGTGAGGATGTTGATTCGCAACGTGACCACGATGACGTCTTCTGGCGGGGGCCTTGGAACGGAACCCCTGTTCAGTAGGGATGAGGTCCTCAGTGTTGACCTCATTCGCCTCCCTAAGGTAAGGGAGGTACACGTTTTCTCGCTCCAGGGATAGAATCCCAAAATGGATGGAGACAACAATAGGGGCCATCTGGATCTTCATTTGTGGCCACAGCTGGGTAGGCGAACGGCGAGTTCTGGCAGATTAGAGGGTGTGCATGGCTGCCTCCACCATTAGGAGAGTACCGTTCACATGGTACTCTCAGATTAACGCATCTAAGACCCAAAGTTGAAGATGGTGGGTAGGTGACGGGGTGCTCCGTTGGTGAGGATGTCCGGTCATTGCGTTGTTGGAAGCACGCACCTGTGAGTTCCTTCGTGACGCCATTGGATCGAAGGTAGTTCTGTGCGGTACCTGTAAAATATTTTAACAAATACAAACAACACACTCATCAAAGCAGTATCTCATGATCCCATGCATAATTAATGACCTTGGTTGGCTCTCCTTATGAGTATAAAGGGGGACAGTGTGGGATTTGGTTAAATATGTCATGCTTGGTTAAAGATTCACATCGGGCTCACCATTTTTTGTTTCGGTTCGGTCTCGAAACGCCCAACGGTTCCGTATCCAATGACATGTGGACCTTCCTTCCAAAGGCAGGCATTCGCCAGGTGGTTTGACCAGCAATCCTTAAGAACTCACATTGGTCGAGAGGATGGGAAGTCGGGATCATCACATCCTTTTTGGGGGAATTATTTCCTATTTCGGAACTCTCTTATAGATTTAAGACGTATTCATATGTTCGCAAATCTTTGGTTTATACCCAATCATAGTATCCAAGGACTTCTCCTAGTGGGAAATGGTCAGCTGGACATAGGGGTTTAGAATCATTTATGCCATAGTTTTACCATCCCTCTTTGGATTAATGACCCCGAGGAGTCAGGACTCATTGAGGAGGTACTAGGAGTGGTGCGGTGAACCGATGTGAAGATAGTCGGATCAACCAGTTCCTGGGCTTGAACCTGATGGAGGATTCCTACGTACTCTGCCTAGGAGACAGGGATCAAAGTCCACATAGTTGGAAAGTGTGGTCGGAGAGCCGACGTGAATGTGGACCTGGGGGTCCGATGGTGATCGGGATTTAACCTCATGGAGGCTTACTAAGTATCCATGTGTTTGGTAATCAAATTACTCATAGTTCTCAATGGATTAGGGCTTACACTCTGAGGAGGTACAGAGTAATGGATTGGGGCTTACACTCTGAGGAGGCCCAGGGCGATGGATTGGGGCTTAAACTCTGAGGAGGCCCATAAGAGGATGTCATGGTCGATGCTTACTCTAAGCCCACGTGAGTCATGCTCGGGGTGAGAAAAAAGAGGCAGTAGGTACCAGACGATCATGTCACGAAAGGTGCATCCGTGAGAAGTGGAGTGGGGCTTACACATGGAGCGGCCCATAAGGTTGGGGCTTAGTCCGAGATGGATGCCCATGGCGACAAAGCGCAGAGGGAGAGGGAAAGAGGTTCTCCTGTGCCCGTCACCCCTCTTGTTCCCTGGGGAAGTACCGAAGTGCATGTGGGATTCCTTCTGATGAGTATTTTACTACCCCCTGAAGAAGGGAGAAGTGCCCCGACCCCAACAAGTAGAGGGGCTGAAAGGGGGCTCCTGAGCTCAGACTCCACATTACCGTGGAAATGTGAACCGAGGAATGCTTCGGAAGTCCACTCAAGGTTCGGAGCTACCCCTTCACCACTTCTTACCGTGGGTATGTGAACTCAAAACGGCGCATTGATGTTCCTGAAGGTTACATCACACGGGTCTGGTGGCTTCGGTGGAGGCCTCAGCTCGGGGCCGATGAGTAGGCCAATGAAAGAGACATAGAGGTTCATGCTGGATTGGAAGGATTTTATCTGGCTTGGGGAATGGGAACCCTGAAGAATTTGTCAGGCCATGTGGGTATATGAGGAGTGGCGCCCTTCGCGTAGGTGGGTGCTACACGGCTGGAGAGGCCGTCCGCGAACCAGGGTGGTTCGCGGAATGGTGAGCATCCAACGAACCAAGGTGGTTCACAGATTCAGGTTCGATCCGTGTATCAGGGTGGTTCACGGAGGGTTCCATGCGAGTAGCGGCGGCCAAGGGTGACGCTGGTCGGGGGTTCGTCGGTTGGGGCTTCGCCCGCGTAAGAGGGTGCTACGCGGTGAGACGGATCGGAAAAGGGGCATATGATCCCTAGTCTGCGGGAAGTGTATCCGTGAAGGGGCCATGGTTCGTGGTTTTCATTTCTTTTCTATTTTAAGTTCGAGGTTCACCAAGTTATTATGCGTTTAGGTTACTTATTATTTCACTTCCAGGTTCATACCTGTTCTCGTTCGCGAACTGGAACTTCGCTGTTTATGAAATCCTAAGCTCTTTCCTTCGAAATCATTCCACCCGAATCTGATCAATCTCCTTTCCCTTTTTTTCTTCTCTTCCCCTTGATATCCTTTTATAGAGTGGGTAAAAGGATGTATCTATGGCCATGAAACACCTTTTGCGGAGGCCCATGACCGAAAACCCATTTCACGGATGACCTGGTCAATCCGCAACTCGTGGGGGGCATCGATCATATCTCCCTCGTGAACTAAACGAGCTCGGGGCGTGCTTCGCGGCCGCGGAGGGCTCCACCTCCATTCCGCAAATGACAGTGGATGCGGACAAGGCCAGTTGAGGTGGTCCGCGGCTGGGGCGGTTCGTGGTGGTGGACCGGTTCGACATCTGTCCTGCTTTGCACCCGCGGAGGATCTCTGCCTCCATTCTGTGAACGATAGTAGTCCGCGGAGGGGGAAGGTCATGGCTGTGGACCGCCTTGACGTCCGTCCCACTTAGCACTCGTGGAGGGTCCCCGCCTCTATTTCGCGGATGATGCTGGTCCGCGAAATTGCGGGAGGGCGGTCTACCGAACCGGCCGCGTACAGTAGCTGGGAGACGGTGCGCGGACCAGTTCAGTCATTTTCCAAGTCTTGCTGTAATTGGATTTCCCCATTGTGGAATTTTCAGGACCCTACAATGAATTAAATTTATCCTTATAAAAACATATTTTAGATATTAAAATCAAGAAAGTCACATTTTTGGAATTATTCTTTACTTAAATTAATATAAAGGTATTTATCAAAGTAAAATGGTACCAAAATCCAATATTTTCAAATATATTATGGTTTTGGTTGAATTAAACTCATATAATGAAATATAGGAATGTTTATGGATTATTTTTTAGATTTATTATTTTGTTTTAACCTTATTTATCCCATTTTACCCCTTTGGGTGGTGGTAAATTTTTATCATAGAAACTATTCATAAAAAAATAAATATAAACTATTTAGAAATTCTATACCTCATGATTAAAAATATGGAATAATTATTATCAAATTTCATCTCCATAAGTTTCATAAATTGATTTTATAACAAACATAAAAATTAGATGAAAATGGGTTTTCTAGAAAAATACATTTTTAATTGACCAAGGTTTTTATACCAAAATTAAGAATAATATCAATTAAAATGAAATTAATTGGATTATATTTAATAAACTGGAACAAATAAAATTTTAAAACCAATTACACAATTGGGTCTTTGTAAATACCTGAGTGAAAAAGACATTTTTTTATTAAATTATTATTTTTCTCAATATTCACGGAAAAAATTATTTTTATATAAAAATCTAAAACATTCATCATAAGATAAATTTTATATGATTGTTTTAAAAATTTTATAATTTTTATCAAATTAAATGTCTAAAATTTGTATAATTTAATTATAATATTCATTCAAAAATAGAAATAAAAACTATTTTTAGAAGAATAAACATTTTTGAAGCATAAAATGAATTTACTTAGAATTATGTCATTTACTAAGCATTAATAAAGAAATTTTAATTGGTTAAGAATTTTATATATATATATATATACATATATATAATATTGAGAGTACTCCTATTCATACATTCCAATTCAACCTCAATATTTTAAAGATCATATTTAAATAATAATATTTCACGGTCATTAAAGCTCATATTGTATGTCGTATATGCCATCAAACTTATTGTTATTTAAAAATATTAAGGTATTTCATTGTAACCTCCTTAAATAAATTTAATAATCTCAATTTTATCATGTTCTAGATAGAATGAGATTAAAACATTTTCTAAAATTAAATTCAAATACAGTGAAAGGTAAAACATATTATAATAAGAGGAAAAACTTTTCAATGTTTTAAAAATAACTTTATTTAAAAACAACTTCTTAAAAAATGGTTAATAAAAATTACCTTGGAATAATGAGAAAGGGAAATATGAATATCATATGGAATTACACCTAACTAGGTTTCCAAATAAGATAATATTAGTTTTAGGTGAAAATATGTACCTAGAGGAGAAATGTAATGTGAAAATAATGATGATAAGTGATAGATAATGTTATCATGAGAAAGTTTGTGACCACAAGACCATAAATTAATAAGGGATAAATATGGAAAAAAACTTATTAGATATGAATGTAAAAGTATAGAAATTTTTTAGTCCCTTTTCCCAGAGATGAGGGATTCTTTTAGGATGAAAATTGAGAATATGAGAAAAATATACTTACATGATTTACTTCCATTTAAAAAGAAAAATTCCATTCTTCGTTTGGGATGAGATTAATTTTTTATTCTATCTCATATCATACTCAATGAAATTAATATTGAAAATTAATTTTTTGTACCTGAAGTACTAAAATCAACTTCTAGTGAATCACATGGTCTACAAAAGGATAGAAAGTTATTCCTCATGTGTTTTGATATTAGCCAAAAACAGAATGGTGAGCACAATTTAAGTCAATATACAATATTAATAAAACATTATATGACTTAATAAAACATTAACCTATAAATCAACAATAATAACACCCAAATTTCTAATTTAAGGTTTTGAAAAATAAATATCCTTAAAATTATTCAAAATATTTTTAACCAAGTTCAAAACAAAAATATGAGAAATATTTGATCACATAATAATAAAAGAAAAACTTAATATTTATCTCTCAATAATATCAATCAATCCTAAATTTACTTACAATAAATGTATATTCCACAATTATATTTTCTCTAAAATATACTAATCTTTTAAAAAAAATAACCTAAATTACCATAATGCCAAAATAAAATAATTTATACTTCCAATAGATAATTAAACCATCATTTCTCAAATAAAACCCCATCTTGGACAAAATTATTTTCATTTACCTTAATAAAATAACGATCCCAAAATTGAATTTTTTTTCAAAAATTTAAATTAATCACAAAATCACTATTCGATCCCATAGTTATTTGTATGGTAAATAATATGTTCATAAAAAGTTATAACCTTTTTATCCCAAATAACCATAATTACCTCAACATCAAATACTTTTTTTATTAAAACATGTACTAAACCCCAGGGTTCTATTTCCATAAATGCCTCCCAAAATACTCTTAATCAACTTATAATCACACCACTTAATACATCAAAAAGTTGTATCTGTATGTTCAAACATATGGTCAAACATATATTTATTTACCCATGATGGTATCCGTGACTCATTCATTATCCGAAAATTAAAACATCATAATCTACTAATTAATGAAAACCCTGTTATCATACCAAATAAAATAACCTTGAACTTGTACTCCCAGATCCGATGCTAAAAACATAATCATTTCATTTCTAGATTTTTTATTGATAATTGTGACCCAATTGTTTACATAAAAAATATATAAAATAAATATAAATATTGGATCACTTACATACCAAATGATATTTAAGGTTTTCAGTTTTAGATAATTAGGAAAAACTCTTACATAATAATACAAATTTATTTAAATGACCATTCTTCCCATTATACCTAGCTATTATTTTTCCATATTAATTAGTAATCATTTTTCCTAATCATCCATAAAACCATTCAATTTTTTTTAATACATGGTATAAGCATAAAAATCTCATTAATAGACATATAAAATGAATAAAAGTAACATATTATTCCATTTAAAAAAAACATGAGATCATATAAATTAATTGGTATTTAACATAATAATCTTTGAGCAAAAAATATCAATATTTACAAATAAAATGATTTTTAATGACCATTTTTTCACAAAACACTATAATAAAAAAAGGAAAAACCATAATCATGAAGGTTTCTTAGAAAACATGGGAAGCCTTGAAAAACATTTTCCAAAAAACATACCTTTTACTCTTAAAGGGAATAATCATTTCTTTTAAAAAAATCATCTGAATACCAAATGAAAAAAATATATTTCCATTAAAATTATTTTTGAAAGAATAAAAGAGTCAGGTAGGTGTCATTGCATATCATATTCAATGAAACCATACAATAACTCTTACAAATGGAATAATCTATTCGTTTAATTACAACATAATTATCCATAGAACATAATCAATACCGAATGCATTAGAGAGATATATTAGGCTAAAAAACTATTCAATTTTTTTACAAGGACTATAAATTACTTAAAAAAAATAATATTAATTTTACATCATAAAATGTGAAAAATATGACTTGGATTCCCCCTAAAATTGGTACATGATCCAAACCCTCATATACCTAAAGGGAATTCGCAATCCCCATGGGCTGGCGACTAGAACTCGGGGATCACAAAAAACCATAGGGAAGGATTTTACCCAACCTAAAATAGAAAAAATAAATATATATTTATATATATAAACATGATGTAAATAAACAATGGATGATTAAAATAAAAAATATATTCCATATCAAAAAGAAAATAATTTAAGTGATACCAATCAAAATTTGATAAAAAAATATAAAGGTAAAAGTTTGATTGAAAAGGAAAAATAAAACTGAAATAGTTACCCTATATGATAACTTTGGAAAACTCCCACTATCTCACCATGAGATACCATGAAAAAAATGATTGAAGCCTCTCCACCTCACTGTGAATCCTTTCCTTTTCCCCACATAAAAATACAAAAGAAGGAATATACTTCTCCAAAGGGGTGCACAGGGTGTGAGTTAAACAGGATTAGTAGGATCTAACATGTGTGATCTATATCAAGTATCTGTAAAATAGTCCAAACATTCTCATCTTTAATGAAAACAACACATTATAATTAGTTAAACAACTTTTATATCAAAATCATTGTAAAAATTTTCCCCTTATTCCACAGTACCAAATAGTCCAGTTAAAATAGTTTTAATTAATATATTATACATAAAATCAGTAAAATAAAATATTATATCACATATCATATCAAAATCATAATAAAAACTAACCAAAATCATAAAAAACATCATTCTAAGGATCATAGCAGGCTAAGAAAGCTAGGAAACGCCTATAAAGACATAAAAAATAGTTCATGTTAAGACTCTAGACATATGCATCAAATCTAGGGGGCATAGGAAGACCCAAAAAAGTGAAACTATCAATAGTTAATAACAAGTCACCAGAATAATAGGACTGGGGAGAACAAGAACACCCTATGAGTGAACCCTTCAATGGTATCAAAAGATGAGGCCTACTACTTCACCTTCCACCGAAGTACCCAAGGCTTACCATGTGAAACATTTTCAAAACCATTACATCAAATCCGTTCTATGGAAACCATTTCGTAAATACATATCACAATGATTTAAAAATAAATTTTACTTTACAAAACAAGGGTAAAACAATATTTTCTAAAAAATCCATTTCAATACACACAATTGAGTCATAGAAATTCATTTATAAAACTATTTATAAAACTAGAGCAATATAGTTCACCTAACGTAGGATATAGATGAAATCACCGACCTAAAACTTGGGATGCACATGCTTCAAAAGGGACACGACAATATTAAAAACTATATAGAAAATAATAGAGGTCCAATAATCAATCTTTACATCTAAGAATCATTCCACAACAAAAACTTTTGGGTGGGTAAGAGAAAACAACACATACCTTAGGAAAGTCGCATGCCACACCACAACCAACACAATGTACATCCTCTAGAGGAACATTAAACAATAATCTTATAATGTACTAAGATAATAAACACCAAAAGATAAATGGATCTAAAAACATAGTGAAATATGGGTTATGTGATAAAAAGTAATGAATAATTAGAAATATCACTTACCTAGAAAGACACAAGACAACCACAACAAATATAAATCACTAAAAGAAAAATTTTGGAAAGAGATCAGCCCCCCAAAATTTATTGTGAGTGCTCTTAGGTATTAAGATAAAATCATTTATTCATAATTAATGATTAATATTTTGTACATTTACCTAAAAAAATTAATCCAAAAACATTCATGATGTGAAAAAATTTGATGATGTAAAATTATTAATTAAAAAATTCTGTAAATAACACAATGCCCCATATTAAAAACCCCATGATAGAACATTTAATGACATGAATATGATTCATGTAATATAAAAATTTCATTCCTTGAACTAATTAATGAAATCTTTAGAAAAACCAATACACAATGTGTAACCATTCACGTTGTGAAAATTCAATCCATGCAATGAATAGTCTAGACTATGAAAAAAGTACCCAAAGCATATTGGGTGTTCTATAAAATTGGGGATAACCTCAAAAATTATTTTATTCCCTTATATCCATACTCCATTAATTCTAATAAATATAAAGCCCTGAAAAATAGGTTATTTTCCCCAAAAATGATCTCTGTCCTTCGAAGTGATCTAAAACACTCCCAAATTAGGAGGGAAACAAATATACAGATGAGAAATACCTGAAAGAAGGTAAAGGGATGTGAAAAATTCTCCAATATAATACTTTACATCTTTAGTAAGTCATGTTGAATAATAATTCCCATAAAGTGGTGTGGCTACTCCTAACTCATCAACGACTCACAATCCCAAGTCTTGTGCGAATATGACCTGTGTCACTATAATAATATGACCATTGAAATCAAAAACCCATAAAAGAAATTTACATGAGACTCAATGATATAAACTTGATATTATACAATATAATCATCTAGCTCTAATTCAATATCTTCCTAACAAAAAATGTCTTAGGGATCAAGATGGTACTTCCTGATATGAGATATGTGAAAACATCATGAATTTATGTCAACCAAACTAGTACTTTTAACTAATAAGATAAAATCCCAAGCCTCTAAATGAAATAAAATTATCCAACATATCATGTAGTAAACTTTACCTATTTTACAATCTATCTTTGACCCATCCATGGTGAAAATTTCCTGAAAACTATGTCGTTAATAAAGAAATCCAATGGGAAACACCAACGATATACATAAAAGTTTTAGGGACTCTACGCTGTAACTAGATGTTGATGTATATACTTAATCCTCAGTAACTTCTTCTAAAAGTGAATTAGATATTTAATAGAGGATTATACCACCTCTGGCCAAAAAATGTAAAACCTTCATGGGAAACCATACAATGACTTAAAGGAATCCATTCTTATCGACAACTGATAACAATTATTATGAAAAAAATAAACCATTTCTGGATGGATATCCCATGATCTACTGAAATCCAAGACCCATGATGAATCATATCCTCTAGGATATGAGAATCACACTCCATATGACCCTGTATCTATTTATGGTAGGTTTTACCCAGTTCATAAACTTTTGTAGTGTCCCTAATCATAATAACGTGATCTAACTTTATCAATCTATCAATCACCATAAATAAATCATTCCTCCCTTGAAGAGTTCATGGTAATCTAACAAAAAATTACATGGAAATATCTTCCCATTTAAAAACTATCACAGAATGTGTTTTTAGAAACCTAGAATGTTTTATATGTTCTATCTTTATCTTTTGTTAGGTTTAATAGTAGGATATGTAATCTACATTGTCACTCTTCATGGTGAGCCACAAGAACTGTCATCTCATGTCATAATACATTTTAATAGTTTCTGGATGAATGGAAAATGAAGAATTATGACATTAAAACAAAACTAATATCCTCATATGTATTAGAATAAAAATACCAACCACCAAAATGGAGAATACCATCTGAAGAGAGAGTCCAACCAGAAATGTTCTCACTGCTATATAGGGTTTCTTGAATGTCCCTAAACTCATCATCCTACTACTGATCTTATAGTAAAGACATATTCAAAGATGGTAATTTAATAGTGGTTTAAATCATACTTGATACATCCTCCTAATTGTTTTGGTTTAATTGCTTGAAGATCCCCATATGGTTCTACTCCTCCTTCAATTCCAGAATAGCATGTGATAATAATTTCATTATTGAGACTGTCTACAACAACAATCCCCTTTCCGAGGGTATAGAAAATTTCAAATTCAAACATATAAAGTTATAAAATCCACTACCTCTAACTAATATTCAACTCTCTATATGGAAATATATTTCTCATACTCTTATAGTTAGAGAATATCATGTACCTCTCCAAAAAAATATACTTCCGCCAATATTAACACACATGCCTAAACATGAAATGTTTTAATTCATGCATGGGGTAATTATTATCAGGTGGTTGAAGCTAGAGAGAGCCATAATAAACCACATAATCATATTGAATAAGCATGTATCCCATTCCAGTATTATAAGAATCATATAAAACCACATACCCTTCATCGATCTTAGGCAAGATCAGAATAGGAGATGATATCAAGAGTCATTTCAGCTCATCAAAAGAAGAATGACACTTTACATCCAATATGAATTTCACTCCTTTCCTGGTAATATTATTCAAATGTGTAACCATTTTTTATAAATCCTTGACGAAACTTTTATAGTACCCAAAAAGACTAAGGATTCTTCGAATTTCAAATATGATTCACAGATCTTCCAAGGACAAGGCAACAATCCCTTTCTTAGGATCAACTGATAAGCTATGATAAAAAATTATTTTTCCCAAAGAAGATAACCTCTTGAAACATAAATTTCATTTTGAAATATTTATATACCAATATTGCCCCTTAGGATATCCAAAACCAAACTCAAATAGTTGTCATTCTCACATTTAGATATAAAATAAACCAAAATATAATCCACAAACACTACCAAAAAATTGTTGAGAAATTCATGAAATATCAGATTCATCAATTCCATAAAAATTGTTGGAGTGTTAGTTGTAAAAAAAGAATCACAAGATATTATTTATAGCTATACCTTTTCTGAAAGCAATCTTTTCTATATCAGACTCTCAAACTTTGAGATGATGATTACCAAACCAAAGACCAATATTTGAAAACCACTTTTCCTCCTTTAACTAGTCAAAAAAATCATCCACACGGGGAAAATAGAACTTATTTTTAACATTTCCTTAGTTTAAATTCTAATAGTCCAAAAAAATTGGATTAAACCAACCACTTTTTGGAGAAGAGAATAAGGGATTCCCATGAAAAAACACTATGATGAACTAAACCCTTTACATCAGACCATACAACTAAATATTTATCTCTTTCAGGTCCACTGGTTACAAGAGATAAAAAGGTATCAAGACTAGCTTCATACCTAGAAGCATCTAAATCATAAACATTAGATCCTTATTTGGGGGAAGACTAGGTAAATTACTTGGGAAAATTTTAGGAATGTCTTAAAAAAATCTAGTAAGATCAAAAATGGAAGAAATTAATTTAGAATCAACTATTATATTGGAGACCAAACTCTTGAGATCTAGGTGGAAATGGATTGTACGAACTAACTTCAGATCAAATTGTCCGCGAAACACCCAAGATATCCCTTTATAAGAAAATAGAAAAAATAAACGGATGATAATAATCAATCTCATCATGATGAACAATATGTCAATCCATTATGAAGATGATGTAAAAAATAACTAGATTGTGAATGAAGAAATCCCAAATTAACTTCATATTAGATATCAACAGCGAACAAGAAGGACACAAAAACCCCGTAACTTTTATCTTTCAAAGAGGTGTCACTAACTCTATAACAAAGGTAATGATTTCCATTGTAAGATTAAGCATATAAACAAAATAACTAGATATAAAAACGTGGGAAACATCAATATAAAATAAATTAGTCACTACCGAAGATGTAATAAAGACATTACCTCCCACAGTTGTTGGACCTGCATCTACCTCCTCTAGAAACTCACCCAATACATTAAGGTTATTCAATCCTTATACTTGTAGTATTTGAATCATATTATTGTGACACAGTATCCTTTGGAGAAAATGATCCTTGAAAATAAATAGGTGAAGATATATCCTAAAAGAAATGATGTAGATAACTGTAGTTCCCAAAAATATTACACATCTTCATAGGTATGGAAGAAGAATATCAATTTTGAACAACCTTTACACATTGATTTTATGTCATAGGAATAATAATGGTAGTAACAGAAGTTATGGTGAGGCCCATTATCTAGAACCTCCTCCCACACCCCTGTAATGATCATTCAACTTCCTTTTTCTCCCTTCTGTTCCACTAAATCTACCATAGGGTGGAAGATAATGGGAAGAATGACCAAAATTTTCTGCCAAATATATCTATTCATAATTTCCCCATCTACAATATCTATATAAGTCAAAAGGTTCATCATAAATAACTATAATATAATATCTAGTCTCAAAACCTATAGGTGCTTATGAGCCTCATGTTAGTCATTCTTTAATACCTCTAAAGTAAAAAAATCTAGGTTTATAAACTGATTGGTGGACGCCGACACTGAAAGCTTTCCCTACTACTAGGTGAAAAACACCATAGAATTTACCATAATCATAGAATCTAGAACGTACTTATAAAGGAAGGGAGTCTTAAAACCCTTATAGTACAAGATCATATTTCTATCCACCTATACCAAGGTATACAACTATCACTTATTGAGACCCTTGAGTCTTAACACCACACACATTAATTTATTATTCTATAATAAATCCAAGAATTTGAACATATGATCGATCTTTTCCAGCTAGTCCCCTACCTATTGGGGTATATTCGTTCCCCTAAAGGATGGAATCTTCTCATATAAGAACTCCTATGGTTGATCGCTTTCCCCTTTAGATCTTTGATGTACTTTGAAAAAAAATTTATGGACTTACGGTAAATTTTTTTCTAACATAAAAAACTTATTTCATTATAAGTTCGATAAGATTCATATCTAATGTTGGATACCCTTGAGGCACATCCACTGTACCCTCCAAAGGAACCCATGAAAGATGTCTTAGAGGAAAACTGTTGCACACTGAAATCAAATAAATGATTAAAGAACAAGATAATATCTATTTAAACCAGAAAAATATAAGAAAAACAGAGATTAAGATCAAGACCATAAAATAGGTGGAACACATCCCAATATCCTATGGTAACTTCAGTCTCTTCATAACAAGAGCTGGAAAAACACTCACTGCAACCTAACTCTCAAGTCATGAAAATCATATCTTCCATCTACAAACTTCACCAAACTGAGAAAAACCTATCTCTAATAAAAGACTATAATGAACTTGACCTAAATATACCTTCAAACCAGTACCCAAACCAAACTGTCACATACCATAAGCTAGTTCCTGATCCCCATGAGATGATGACAACAACCCTAGAATCAACAATAACCCGAGGGAATGATTTTTGTCTACCTAAAGCAGACAACATGAAATATATATATATATATACATGATAGAAACAAACAATAGAAGAGTAAAAAAAGAAATGTATATCATATGAAAAAGGAATCAATAGAGTCCATACCACTCAAAATTATCTAAACAATCTCAAAGGTACAATTCAAAAAAAAACTAATATCGAAACAACTACTTAATGTGAAATGTTGACAAACTCCCATGAAAACACTACCAGCTACACAAACATGGATAATTGAAATCCCATCGCCTCACTACGGTTCCTTACCTTTAATTTAATCAAAATTCATAAAAACATACACACACTACTAAAGGGGTGTGCATGGTGTGAGATAATCATGCACAGTAGGATCCCTATAAGAACTTGGTTCTTCCTTTGATGTACACGACTCTTTTTTTTTTCATTTCTGGGATGTTTTTGAGAAAACAAGGGAAAACTAGGAAAGTACTAGAAATTTTGGGGTACACACCATGTTTTCCTTTCTAATGTAAAGGTCATATGTTGAATTTGGGGTTTTTAGGAAATGGTGAGAGGTTTTACCATGTAAAAGTTGTGTACTTCCTAGTACACTCCATGTATTCAAGTCGATAAGACCTAGGAAAATTTTTCCACCAAATGAACCATAAAATAACCTACACTGCATGTTGTCCCAAGTATACAGAGTGTAGTTTTTTTTGTTAAATCATGAAGTAGACTTGTTTTGAGGTAGAGGGAAGAGGGTTTTGTCTGGGTTCACAAACAAGCATCACCGAGACTATTTTTTTCTCTAGATTGATTTTCCAAACTCCAATTCAAATGCCTTCAGATCTATTGAAACTCCACCGGTAAGATCTTGATTCCTCTTGAGTCATTATTCATGATTTATTTTCTCAACCATGTTATATCATTTTGATAATTTATGATATTTGTGTATATATACCTTATTGTAGACTGAATTATAATCCTATACAAGATGAGGAACATCATACTAGTTCACGATAAGTGGTTCATACCTTGTTTTGTGTTTTCATTTAAATTTAGGGGTTATATTTTAGAGAAATGATGGTTTTTTAGAAGACAAATATTATTAAATTTTAATTTTATTATTAAACCTTGTGGGATGTCGTTGGGTATTCCCTTACCTATTATGCTTGAGCGAGGCCAGTCGAGAGTCCTTTTCTCATCGGGTTATTTTGACCGGGGTGATAAAATGGTTTTAAATAAATTGAATTTATTTATATTCATATGTCTAAATGGTTTGAGATTGATTAAACTGTATAGAGGCATTCAAGACCTCCATGTCATATTATGATGATATTTCAAATTTTGAAATTCAATATTCTAAATTGAATTGCTTGATTATAATGTGTTGGTTAAATTGTAAGTATATATGTAATTGCATAATATCGTGTACTGGAACCCTTGGGGTTGTGTTGGGCATGACCCAAATTTTGTTAAGTGATGTAGATCATAGGTTGGGCATGGCCTAGATTATATTGGGTGGTTTGACCATCGGATTGGGTGTCATGGACTTCAGTTTGTGATAGTGTGACTGTCATGTTGGGAAGAACTCGAGATACTTAGATGGCATGAATATCAGGTTTGAGAAATATTGTCGCAGGGACACGAGGTGTCAGAGGTGGCGTGGCTTGGGTTCTTTTTTGTGATTTATTCTCACTCGTGATATGAAAAGTGCTGATTTGAGTCATGTGCACATAGGTAGACACTATGATGAGGTGGTTCTGACCAATCATGTGGGTTGAGGCCCGTGATAGTTACAGATTAGGTATTATCTATTTAGGGGTTCTTTCCATAGGAATCCATGTGGAATTTGAAGAGCCTTCAAGGTATAGTGGTGAGGCAATCGGGTTAGGGGATGAGGTTCACCATGATCAAGTTAGTGGGACAAGATATTTATTTAAGGATAGAAATCATTGTTCCTTAGGTTATTATTTGGGTATAGACATCGTTGTTCCTTCGGTTTTTGTGCCAAGGGCGTGAGCTTTCGAGCAGGGGTCCATGGGACCAAGTTGTTATTATTGGGCGTGAGTTTAGTGTATGGGTATGTTGAGGAACTTAGTATCATTAGGAAAATGGTTCTAGGTTATATGATTGATGTTTAACCAGAGGGTTCACTGGGACTTTATGATTACAGGGGTACCTTCGATACCAGGGGGAATGAATCTCTTTGCTTCTAAGATTCCAGCATTGGCGGAAGTAGGGGACAATCCCTTGTGGCTGCAGAGCACCAGTGGAGATTGTGTTTTTTTAAAACATTACACTATTTAATTTATTTAGAGAAGTAGGTATACGTAAAAAATTACAATAAGTACACAAAATTGGGTGGTATCCAACTGAGATTCATCTCACACCCTATACAGGCCCTTCGGGATGCGTGCATGCTTTATTGTTTTACGTATAGGTAAAGGATCAGCTTCAAGAGATGGATCATATTACTCTTTGGAATGGAGATTGGTATCGAAAACAAGGTCATGCCTACCATGAGTTTTACTTTTGTTTAGATATTATTCTTTTATTCCAAGGACTCTCTTTGCTTCTGAGATTCCATCTTTGGACAAAGTAGGTGACACTCCCTAGTGGTTATTGAGCACCAGTGGAGGTTGTGTTTATTTGTTACATAAAGATATTTACATTATTTATAGATTCATGCCTTCTTGAAAACTTATACTAGGTATATACCATTGGGTGGTGTCCTACTAAGATTCATCTGACACCCTACATGGGGCCTTTGGGACGTGTGTAATCTTTACGGTTTTATGTATAGGTAAAAGATCTTCTTCAGGAGCTGGATCATTGTATTGTTTAGAATGTATATTAGTATGTACCTGGAGTTTATTACAAGATGGATTTTAACTTTTTTTAGCTTTCATTCATGTATCGTCATGCTTATTCACATATGTTGCTATTGTGGTTATCCATGGGCACCCTTTGTGTATTGACATGTATGGCCATATATGGATGAATGCCTTGTTTGTTTTAGTAGTATTTACAAGTGGTGTTTAACATGATGTTTTTTTTACGTTCCAATTTATTTATTTCTATATTGGTTTTTATATTTTTTTTTTTTGAATATGCTTCCACTCTGCGGGTCTGGTTTGAGTCTTCTAAGTCATTTATTTTCCACTGCATGCTATTCTATTACGCTCGGACCAGTACCTTTATCTTCCTCCTAGAGGGTATAGCCTCCCCAATATACCTGATTACACCCACATTTCTAGTTGTAGAGATTTGTAATTTGAGGAGGTTCACCATAGTTTAGTAACACCTGTACCGTTTAGCACTGTTCAGGTGGCTAATCATGGTGATGTTCGGGTCGGGATGTTACAAAGTGGTATTCAAGGAGGTTGTTTTTTATTGGGACATAGTAGAAGGGATTCACTGACTACTAATGAGATCAAGACTTCCTTTCTTTTTAGTTGTTTTAGTATTTGGGATATGGTAGATTAGAGATGGGTTGTAATTGGAACTGGGTTTCTTGCTTGTTCTTTGGTACTTACAGCCCCAGGTACGAGGGATGGATCGAGTTGCCTTGGGTGGGAATTAGTGTTGTGATTAATTTAGAATACAGTTTATATGGTTTCCACCTTGGTATCTCACTTGTTATGTGTTGTTATTGGTTGTGATATGAGACCCCTGGCCTGGTGTAATAATGGAAGAATTGGGCCTTGCTCGATAAGGCAAGGCATGATTGCTTAGATTTTGATATGCATGTTTGTAGGGTATTTAAATTTCATATACGGGCATATTCATTATGATGTGATAATACCATGTTAATAATATAAAATTTCATGTTGTGATAGAATTTCTTGTTTTAGGAAATGTGATCTTCCATGATTTATATATTTGTAGAATTTCATGTGGTAGGGGATTTCGGCCTAGCTCTTTTTTAGCATTCATGTTTTATGGTTGGGGTGATGTTGATCACAAGGATTCGGAAAATCAGTTGTCTATTTAAGGAAAAGATGGTTGTTTGGACGGTCAAGGCCTGAGGTACTTTTGATACTTAGATCTATTAATGGAGGGTTAGGAGGCAATGAGGTTGAGATTCTGTGGGGAGTGGTTGTGATAGGGGGGATTAAGGGTAGTTTTTATGCACTACCACTTTACTACTTTCCCTATATACATTATATATATTTTTATATATGTGGGATCTCTGACCATTAATGGTATTTAGAGGATTCCTCTTAGATGGATCAGATAGAGCATCATGTGGGTGATGGTACCATTCCCTAGGAGCATAATCAATTTCATACCCCTGAGGGGATGGTCGACCATAAGCCACAATTTTAGGTTTAGGGATAGACCTGAGTTCATGATTTTATGTAGGTAGAGCCACTGCCAAGTTGTGCAGCATTCAAGTCGTGGCTTGATGAGAAGCTCTAATCTATTCTGGTATGTGTTTTATAGGGGATTGACAGAGGTTCCTAGGGAATTGAGCCCTCTATTGTAAAACCCATAGATTTTATAAGATATATTCCTTTTAATTTCTTTCATATCTTCTGTTGTATGCTACACCAAGATTATCTTGGACTATACGCACCACCGTATTAGCATGTAGTATACACAACACTAATCTTGGATCGTGTTACACACAATTTCAAGTTCGTTTGATAGAAGTTATTTTATGCAACATTGAGTGTATATATATAAATATATTCAATTTATAAATGAAATATGGTTGGATTATATTATACACACAAAAAAATGAATCTTGAACTACACAAAACCCTGACTTGGCTTTCATTACATGCAATCGCGACCTTCCATGATAGCGTGTGTTGTACGCAATACCGAGTTTCACTAAACAACAATATGTTATTAAAATATTATATAAACTTGCCGTTATGAATAGTAATACCCACTTTTTGAAATTCTATAAATTTTACCTTTCAAAATGGACTTCATTTTTTGGATTCGGAATATCGAAATTACCCTAGGGGTGAATTTTTGGTATTTTTCTGAAAACATTCAATTTTTGATGAATAGTGAAAATACTAGGCTACTATTTAAAAAACAACTTTTTATTTGAAGAATTACTTATTTTATTTAAATTTATTTTTTGTCAAATTTGATACATAATACCTATATATGTTCAATGTAATTAATAGGATTCATTTTATAATAATTTTAGATATATAAAATTTTTATTGAACTTTGTATCGTCTTTTACCCACCTCCTAGGAGAATTTGAAAATTTACATGAAACATAATTTTACCGCTTCTTTGAGTGAAATTTAAAAAATCCAATAAACACGGTTAATATCATGGAGTAAAATTTGGTTTAATAAGATAAAAATATTTTTTGAAGAATAGTAACTTTTTTACTTTTATTTACCACGGTTAAAAGTAAATAGGGTAATTAAGGGTAACAATAATATTATTATTACACTAACACATGTCCTAATTATATTTGATAAGTGTAATTTAACCAAAAAAAACCTTATTAATAAAATATTACCCTTTATCTCCACTTGGATTAGATTAGGACATTTAATATCATTTTATTTAAAGAAGAGTTAGAATAGTTAAAAGAAAAGTTTAATAACTAAAACATTTTTAATATAGGGTTATACATAATATAAATTAAACTATAAATATTCATTAGAAATATAAATATATTTCTTAAATAATTTTAGTTTATTTACAATTTTTAGACATTGAATAATTTAATTTATTTATGAGACAATGATGATGCAATAATTACCTTATTAATGAAATATTAACATAATTGATGTTATAAATACCAAAATAAATGTAATTTAGACTTTTTATGAATTAAAATAATTTTATAGGTTAATATGACATGTTAGTATTTATTTAATTAACTTTTTTAGAACTAATCATGCATTTATGATTTTCACAAAAATCAATTACCAAATAGTGTCAAAATTGACATAAAATAGGTTTTAAACAAAATATTATATTATTAATTGATATTCTATTCCTAAAAATCTAAGGTTTGTCCAAATGACTTAGATAAGGATATATATAATAATAATTAACCACTTGGGGTTCTTTTGGCTTGTTATAGTATGTTCATTAACCATATAGTGTAAGAAAACAAGGAAACATGGTAAAGGTTAAATTATTTAACTTAGAGTTAAATATAAATGATAAGGTTAAAATAGTAATATAAATTTTATAAAAACTATTGGTTGAGATTATTTATACCCATAACCACTTTAGTCTCTAAATAAATCAATTTGGAGCTATTACAAACCGATTATGACTTTATTATAAAATAATATTTTAAGTTTTTTCTAAGGTGCCCCTCTCCTCCCTTATAAAAGGGCACCTACCCCCTCTTATCTTTACACAATTTTGAGCTTTAAAGCTCGGCCAAAACCTGCCCATTTTCCTTATAAAATTCTAAAGAAATATTATAGAGGTTCTGGTCTCCTCAAAAGACCAAATATAGTTCCATAAAAGGAAGCTTAAAAGAGGTGCGTCGAAGAAGAGGTAATCTCTTCTACCGATTCATTCATGTTTCTTTCTTCTTCAACTTCTTCTTCTTTAGTTGTTTCATTATAAGGTAATAAAATAAGTATCAATAATATACTAGTATGTTATTATAAATATGAAACAACATCGATTCACCTTCTATCCATCCTATGGAAAATGAAATCACCACGCATGCGTACGTACGGAATACCGTCTCCACGCCACGGTGTAATCTGTTTTTCCACCACCACCTTACTTGGATGGGTATAATGGTGTAAATAATAACTATATATAGTTATTATAACATCATACTTATTTTTAGATATTATATCATCCAATCCAATTCAATTCATTAATTATGGGAACGATATCATCGCTCGTGCGTACGTACAGATTACCGTCTCCACGATGGGATGAGATTCATTCTCCATGTTAACCATTCAAGAATGATTATAAAGTATATATAAAGTATATATAATGAATTATCTAACAAGATAAAGATACTTTATTTAGTTATATATATATATATGTCATTTACTTAGTTCAATTCAAGTCAATAAAGAATGGAAAACAGCGTTAATGCGTACGTACGACCTACCGTCTTCATGAATAGTGTATTTCATTTTATTTATCTATCTATTATATATATATATATACTGAATATATAAGATATATAAATCATGATTTACATTCTGTAAGTAAGTAAAAAATGATATAAGTAATAATAATATCAAGATCAACAAGTCTAAACACATATGATAAATAAAACGATTTTACCCAAAGCACAGCTTTAACATGGAATTTACAAAAGAACGGGTAATATAAAGTCATAAGTGAACCATATATGATATCATAATAATGAATATAATTCTGTAATAATTCAATGATATTATTTAAATCATTATACATGAGGTTCGGATACGTATGAAGCTTATCGAACCTAAGGTACGAGATAACTTTTCCAATCTCATTTTTATGTGAGATTGTTCATTCATAAGTATTTACTAGTGTTATATTTATCATCCACGTCCCTAATTTCTAAAAATGGTTTCATTTATGTATAAAGTCCTTTTTACCCATTTTTTACTTTTACTACATGGTATGCAAGGAATCTTTCTTTTGATTACCATACGAGGTACTTTTTGATTTTTCCGGAAAAAGTATGAGAAGAATGTTTTTTTAACTTATACGACATGAACGGATTTTTACGGTTTCATAACGCCTTATTTTCATGATGTTTACTGTACAATATTTCATGGTTATTTTCAATAAAATCCTTTTCTTTTAAAATTGAATGGCATTTTTTGAAAAGAAAATGATTTTTAAGAAGAAATGATATTTTCCTCAAGAATTGTTTTCAAGTGTTTTATCAAAACCATTTTCCTTTTAGATGAAATTATTTCATATGTGAATGTTTCAAGTATAATATCACTCTGATTTACATGGTTTCAGTTTTCTTATGATGAAATTATATCCATTTTTTATATGGATTATGTTATGATGGGATGATTTTTATGAAACCCATTTTTATTCTTTGGGTTATGATGAATGATTTTTGTTTATGTTGTGGGACAAGTAAGAATGATTTCATTATGAGATGGGTGGAACCTATATCTCCCCCCAATTCATTGGGTAATGATTTATATCTCATGAGATAGAATGGCTTAAATGGTATGTTAATCTGGTTCAGTGATACAGGACTGGAACGAGGAGTGAACTCGATTCAAAAAGGGACTTTGTCCACTAAGATGGTCTTGGCAGCAATGCCTTGGCTACTATGGAAGTCATATCATGTTCTTAATGGTTTTCCACAATTACATGTTTCATTACCATACTATTTTATCATTATTTAGGTTCATTTATGATATATGCCTTACGTACTTCCAATATTCATGTCTTTGGTCAAGATTATGTTGTTTAGATTTTATGTTCATGTTTTTGCATTCAAATATTTATGGATTGTTTTATGTTCTCTTTGTTTACCCTTACTGAGCATTTGAGTTCACTATTTTTATGTTTTCTTTTCTCCAGGATATAAAGAAAGGTTTTAGGTAAAAAAACAAAAAGGGGAAGAACTTTATGGGAGATATTGAAGATCTTTCACCACGATTAGAAGATTTTGTTCCGAGTTTCCAAAGACACTAAACTATTACATTCCTCGTGTGTTTGTTTTTGTTATGTATTAAGTACTTCAAAAAAGTGATTTAATGTCCATGTATGCCAAGATTGGGTCTCTACATATATTGAATACCTTACCCATGAGTTCCATTCGTAGCACCCGCCTCATTTTTAGGGTGAGGGTGGCCCATAGGCAGTTGAGAACCAGGCAAAGAGAATGCAGATGATTTTAAAGTAGATCGAGATGACTTTAGGGTGGAGGGTCAATCTAGAGTCATACATGCTGATAGGACCTGAAAATAACTAGTGGGATGTGTAGGTTCAAGCTCATAGACATGAAGGATTGGCCTGAAAGCACTTATAGGATTGATTCTTACAGCACTTTTTTCCGGAGAAGGTGAGGGAAGGGGGATATTAGGAGTTCTTGGGACTTTAGTAAGGTGAAATTTCTTTCATGGACCATGAAACTACTTTCACTGAGTTGTATTGCTTTTCTCCTATTATGGTAAGCGATGATACCTCGAGGGTTATGTTATTCGAAGATGGCTTATGGTACACCATCTAGGTGTAAGTAAACATCTTTAGGCTGGATTCATTCTCAGAGGTGGTGAATCAAACACTCATCGCTAAGGGAAACCTAATGGATATGTCTTAATTGGGCTTGGTGGTGGCTTCAAGTGATGGATTAGATGCCAGTAAACGTGGTCAGGATGAGTTCTAGTAGGGTGATCAGGCTAAAGACTCTGCTAGAACACCTTACAGTAGTTCATTAGTGGATTTCTTTTATAGGGGGAAACCTAGGAATGTCATGAATAAAAGAGATATGACTCTAAATAAGTTCCAAGAATGTGGATAGTTCGGGAAACTTGAGTGGTTCGACAGGCAGCCTTCTCAGACAGCTTGCAGGCAGGGACCAGGGTGGTGCATGCTTCAGATGTCCTTCCAGGTTTGGTACCAATTGAGGGTATCTGAGGCTCATCTATATGTAAAGGATGTGGAATAGACATTGGGACCCAGTAGAGGGGTCAGTGGCTAGTGACTGGTGCAACACTGCTAGGAGGACAATCCTCAACAAGCCGTGTGTCAGGCCAGGTGCACGCTGTAGAGCTGCCAAAGGTTGAGCAGATTGGTGAGCCGACAATGGTTAGAGGTACACAATGGGTGTGTCCATAGTTTTTCTTAAATTGTTTTGGAATGGTCTATTGATACATGACTATTTTGAGTGCATGAGGTACACATGATTTTTTTGTACTGACTAGACGATGTTCAGTGGTTTGGCACCATTTTGGGTGCGTAATTATATATATATATATATATATATATGTATATGTATGTAAGAGATTTTTGGCATTAAGAGAATCGTAGGATTCATGTTTTTAGGTGAATTAAGAATCACAGAATCCATGGGATGTATGTTCCTTAAGGTGCCTTGGGCATCAGGGCATATAGAACGTAGTTCGGATTGTCGTGTAAGGTACAGAGTTTTTTTGAGCATCCATGGGATGCATAACATCATTGTGCCATGCATTCCAAGGGATCATGGTGGGAGTTGATACAATGCGAGATGTGATTGGGCATCGAAAGTGAAAAAGGAGCACTTGATGAGGTGCATGGGTGATGAAGCATCACAGGAGGACCATAGGTCTTTAAAAAGGTCTTTGGACCTTTATTTGATTTGAGATTTGGGTCTGAGTTATTTCGTAGTGTTTTCTTCACCACCCTTGGAAGGGAAATTTGGGGAAGTACTATTGTAATGGGAATTTTTTTAAGAACCTGGTTCTTCCTTTGATGTATGGGTCTATTTTTTTATTCAATTCAAGGTTGTTTTTGAGAAAACTTGGGAAAACTAGGCAAGTAATGGAATTTTTGGGTTACACTCTATGTACTCCAAGTACACGTCGTGTATACCTTAGTCGTGTAATGACCATAATGGGTGTGTGTGGTTTGTCAGGAAGGGTGAGAAGTTTTACCTTGTACACAATGTGTATTGCCTAGTACATGTCGTGTAGTCATGTCGAAAAGACCTTGGAAAATTTAGCCACCACATGAATAGTAAAAGAACCTAAATAGTGTGTAGTCCCATGTATACACCATGTATTCTTTTTTTAGTTAAATTGGATATTAGCCTCATTTTGAGGTTGAGGGAAGATGGGATCATCTGGGTTCACAAAAGAGCACCTCTGAGACGTGTTTTTTCTCCTGATCGTTCGTATGAACATCGATTTGAACGACATCAGATCCATTGGAACTCCACCAGTAAACTCTTGATTCCTCTTGATCTATTCTTCCTGATTTATTTTCTCAACCAAGTTATTATAGTTTGAGATTTTATGCTCGTGGTGTAGATATACCTTGTTCTAGACCTAATTGGAGGCCGATACAGGACAAAGAACATCATAATTGTTCCAGGTTGGTGGTGCATACCTCGTTTTATGTTTTCATGGAAATTTTGGGGTTGCGACTTTTAGTATAATAATTTATTTTGGAGCGGAACCCTATTATTTCATTTTAACATGATTGTTAAAACTTTTGGGTTTCCATTAGGTATTCCCTCAACTGTTATTCTTGAGGGAGGCTGGGTGAGAGGATGTTTCTCATCAGGTTATTTTGGATGGGGGTGCTAAAATGGTTTTAAATGAATTTTCATGATTTATATTGATGTATAAATTATTTAAGAATTATTAAACTATTTAGAGGATTTAAAGAAATCAATGTAATATTATGATTATTTTTTAAAGTGTGAAATTTAATCTTCTTAATTGAATCTATTGATTATAATGTGTTGTATAAATTGTTTGTATATATTTAATTGCTGAATTTCATGTGCTGGAACCTTTGGGGTTTTGTTGGGAATGGCCCAGATTTTCGTGAGTGATGTTGATTATAGGATGTGAATGGATCAGATTACATTGGGTGGTTTGACCACGTGATTGGGAATCATGGACATTAGTTTGATGTAGTGTGGTTGTCAAATTGGGCATGGCCTGAGATACTTCGATGGCATGACCATTGTGTTTGTGTGACATGTTCGTAGGGACACGAGGAGTCAGATATGTAGTGTATTGGGTTATTTTTGGGGATTTCCGCTCATGTGTGATGTCCAAAGTGCCGATTTGAGTCATGTACACAATGGTAGACACCGTGATGATGTGGTTTTGACCACTCGTGTGGGTAGAGGATCATAATATTTTCTATTTTGGTAGTATCAGTTTGGGGTTGATTGTCATAGGATGCCATATGGAAGGTGAGGAGCCTTCGAGGGATAGTGGTGAGGCTATCGGGTTGGGGTATGAGGCTCACTATGATTGAGGTCATGGGCCTGGATATTTATTTGGGGATAGATATCATTGTTCCTCTAATTATTATTTGAGGATAAAAATCATTCTTCCTCTAATTAATGGGTCAAGGTAGTGAGCTTTAGAGAAGCGGTCCATGGGACCAATTTACTATTATTGGGCATGCCTTTAGGGCAACGGTAATTTCAGACACACAGTTTTAGGAGGAACATGGTGCCAGAATATATAATTTAGTTGCAACCTGAGGGTTCATTGAGACTTTGTGACTACATCAGTACCTTGGGCCATGGGCTAGGAACACTCTCTTCTTCTGATATTCCAAATTTGGCTGATTTAAGTGAGACACCCTTGTGGTTTCTTGGATCCATAGGAGGTTTTTTTATTTATTACATTTCACTAGTTACTTTATTTAGAGATGCATGTCTACTTTAACACATATACTAGGTATGCACCATTGGGTGGTATCCATCCGAGATTCATCTCACACCCTACACATGCCCTTTGGGATGCATGTAGACTTTATGGTTTTACATACATGTAAAGGATCAGATTCAGGAGTTGGATCATATTATTGTTCCGCGTGGTGATTTGTATGGACCTTGAGGTCAGACCTAGCTAGAGTTTTACTTTGTTTAGATTAAATTAATATATTAGCATGAATATTATTATGTGTAGCTATAGGGGTTATCCATGAGAGCCCTTTGTATATTGATATGTATGACATGCTGTGGATTCATGCCTTGTTTGTTTTTGTAGTTGTTACAAGTGCTGTTTAGCATACAATTTTGGTTACTTTCTACTGTAGTTGTTTCTATATTTATTCCACTGTTTATTGTTATTGAATATGCTTCTGCTCTGGGGGTCCGGTTCGAGTCTGCTGATTCATTTATTTTCCACTGCATGCTATTTTATTACGCTTGGATCGACAACTTTATCTTCCTCCCAAAGGGTATAGCCTCCCCACTATACCTGATCACACCCTCTCTACTATTCCACTGCCCTTGGAATTTAGGGAGGTGTTCTTAAGATCAGTAACACCCATCCTATTTAGCACTGGTTGGGTGGATGTTTGAGTTGGGACCTTACAATCCCAACCCTGTGTTCCATATGAAGGATCTACAAAACAATTAAAACATGGTCAAATTTAAGTAAAAAAGGACTGATAATTAGTTAAACAATTTTTATATCAAAAGCATTGTAAAATATTTTATCTTTTTTAAAAAGTTCCAAATAGTCTTGGTAAAATAGCTTCAAATAATTTCATATACATCCAAGCAGTCAAATCAAATCATATATCACATTTCATATCAAAATCCAATCAATTAAAACAAAAAAGGTAACATCACACCAAGGATCACAACAGATTAGACTAGCTAGGAAACTCATACCCTTACATTGATAATAACATGCATAAAGTCACCGAACATATTCCTAAAATCTAGAGAGAAGAGGAACACCCCCAAAAGTGAACCTTCTAATATCTCCAAACAAGTCCATAGAACAATAATCCTAGGGAGCATAGGAACACTTCATGAGTGAACCCCCAAAATGGTATAAATGGATAAGTCCTATTATGACACCATCAACAAAAGTACCGAAGGATTCCCATGTGATACATTTTCCAAGCCATTTCATCAATTTGATTATTTAGAAAACATTTCATAAATCCATTTAAAAATGCTTTGAAAATAACTATTATTTTACAAAAACATGGGTAAAACCAAATTTTCTAAGAAACCAATCTCCATACACACAATATATTAATGCTAATTAATTTATAAAAATATTTATAAAACTATAGGAGTTCAGATCATCCAACAAAGGCCAGAGATATAACCACTTACCTCAAACTAGGGTCACACAAGACTACAACAGGACTCACCAACATGAAAAATAACAAGGAAAACAATAGAGATCCTAGATTCAATAATTAAAAATCATAATCAACTAAACAATAAAATAGTTGGTGGGGAAGACAATTCAACACATACCTCAAGAAAATCACATACCACACCACAACCAACAAAAAGGTTAAACTTCAAAGGAAGATCAAACAACATATCTACAAAAGACTGTGAAAATAAAAACATAAAATTCAATGAACTGAAAATGTAGGTCAATGGTGAATCTATGACCAATGCCAACAAGGAAGTAGAAAGATTACATATGTGAACTGACACAACACAACCACAAAAAAGATCAATTTCTGAAAAAATTATTTGGATAAAGTTGATATCCCCAAAATCAACTATGTGATCTCTTAGTTCTTGAGATAAAATCATAAACATGGAATGAAAGACTAAACATTCATGTATTGCCCTAAAATCACTTATCCTAAACCACTCATGAAATGAAACCATAACACAATATAAATTTCGTAATTAATAAAAGATACCAAAAAAGGCAACACCTCAGATTAAAAATACGATCTTTAATAATTTCATGACGTGAACCAGATTTATGGTGTGGAAACCTTTCACTCCTTGTACCAATTCATGACATCTTCCTAGAAACCAATACTCAACGTGTAACCATTCATGACGTGAAAATTCACTATAAGTAGTGAACAATCTTGAATCCAGAGAAAGAACCTAGACCATATCTATTGTTCTTTGAACACTGTGTGAACCTAAAAAATCCATTTACTCATTTATACTTAGAATCCATTAATTTGGACAAATATTTATTCTTGATCTTTAGATCATTTCCCCTTTTAATTCCATTTTTCTTCCAAATATCACCAAGTCGGACCTCAAAATGGAGGGTAATGGATAGAGAGGTGAGAAATACTAGAATTAAGGTGATATGGTGGAACATAAAATCTCAATAAATATTTATTTTAACACATATACAATATATCTTTTAGGATTTACGTAAAAATAAGTGAATTTTTTTTTAAAAATTTTTAAACAAAAAATCATGAAGAATGGAAAATAGGATATTATTTGTGAAAACAGGAAATATGTAATAATACAATTTTTAATGAATTGTGGTCATGATGGTGAAAAACTCATCTCATGTCATATACATTATAAATATATTCCATTCTAACTTTAAAAACATTCCAAAATAAGATATTTGGAAAACAATAAATAGGTTTATTTTAAAAAAATCATAAAAAAAGTAAAACATGGTTTAAAATGGATTTTAACATTAATATTATTATATAAATAATATATTTTGATCATTTTAAATTACACTTATATGGAGTAAAAATTTAATAAAAACAATAAAACTTTTAAAATAATGTTTAAAAGAAAAATTCCTTACCATGAGTCTGACTTGTCATGTAAATTCTTTAACTCTTATATAATAAACTTATATTAATGTTTTTAATTCCTTAATAAAATTTTCTTGGATTAATAACATATCATTAAACCATTTATTTCAATGACATAATTAATTAATTAATCACTGATGTCTACGTCAGGTGTTTTCAGGGCGTTCTTTTCATAATTCCAAAATGAAATTTGTATGTTAACTGAGTTCAAAGAAGTCATTATTACATAATATACAGAATAAGAATCATTAAATAATTATCATTTATATACCTTAATTATAATTTTGTATCCACCTATGTAAGGTGGTAAATAAAAATAAATTATGTTACAACATGAAGATGGTAGTCCATACATAAACATGAGTAACGTTTCCGTTTTTCAATGAATCGTGAAGGGAAGAAAGTTAGTATTATTTCATATTTTAATAATACATATCATATTATATATATAATTAAATTTATTAAATATATTCCCATGAAAATATATGGGAGATAATTTTTTAAAAATGAAATACATTGCCATGTGGAGACGGTAGTTCGTACGTACGCAAAAGTGATGATTTCATTTTTAATGATCGAAATGCTTTAAATATATATGTTATATTTTTTTAAATAATAATAATTATTTAACTAATATCATATATATACATTAAATTCATCATAATAACTAGTCAGTAAATTTGGTGATGAGAAAAAAATATACCAGTTTTATGAGGAAGTAATCCATATATACGCCAAAATGATGGTTTTGTTTCCCATTTGACGGAAAAGGAGATGAATAAATTTATTAAATTAACATAATAAAATCTAAACATATGATATATACTTATTTTATTATATTGAATATTTTAGAATAAATTTCAAAGAGGTGTAAGAAGATGGAAAATGAAAACCCTCAATAAAGACAATTGCCATCTCTTTGAAGAACCTCTTTTGGATATATCCTTATGGACCCTAAGGTTGGTATTTCAAGAATAAAAAACCTAAAAAATTTATATAATGGAGTTAATAAAAGTTTTTTCATGGTTTGGTAATGATATAAGGCTCATTAAGTGTGTTAATGGAGGAGGGGTGGTGATATTTTATAAGAGAGGAGATGGGAACCCTAGGACATACATAAAATATTAAATTAATATAAATTAATTTTCATGTTAAAGTGGAACCAAAATGATATATTTAGAATATAGGGTGAATATAAGTCTAAATAATCCCATAAAATATATAATTACGCATGTTTAGGTAATTTTTTAACCCTTATATCTTATATTTTTACTCATATTAACCATTTTTATGATTACTACACAAACAATGTTTTTAACGCTTTAAGGGTAAAGAAAGATACTATAAAATGAAAATTGACCCATTAATGGATAATTGTTGATATTATAGAACATATACCATTCCCTTAGAAAAATTTAGGATTTTATAAATTTTAAATCATTTAAAAAAATATTATTTAATATAAAATATCATTTTTGTCAAGTTGGGACAAATTACATTATTTTACTTTAAAGAAACAAAGATAATAATATAGTTTAAATATAAAATTTTAAAACTAAAATAATATATTATTTTTATTTCATTTTCTTTGTAACACTATAACTCACCAAAAAATAAGTTACTGTGTATGCTTTTGAAATCATTTACTTGATTTCTGTAATGCATTCACAAGCATTGTGGTGGAATTGCATTTACATTTAAGGTGATTATTTCATCATTTAAATTTAAAAAGAAATTGTCATCATAAAATAAATTCATTAATATTTTAAATAACCATTTATGACCATTCATGAATCATATATTATTCTTGTTAAAACATATTAGATATAATAATGTCATAAAACTGACATTTTGGAAGTATTCATTACTTAAAATAATATAAATGTATTTATCAAAGTAAAATGGAACCAAAATACTATATTTTCAAATATATTAAAGGGGAGGAATAGAAAAAAACTAATAAAATGAAATATAAAAAATATTTGGATGACATTTAAGCCTTATTATATTGTTTTAATTTTTTTTAATCCCATTTTACAATTTACTGAGCTGATACATTTTAGCCTAGTTTACTATTCATAATGAAACAAATAAAAATGGCCTATTTAAAAAAATTTGAACCTCATGATTGAAAATATGGATAATGATTTATCTAATGAAATCCTTTTAAATAGAATAAATTAATATTAATATAATCTCTAAAAACGTGATGAAAAAATGGGTTTTCCAAAAAAATGCATTTTTATGTATAAAAATGTTTTAATACCAATTTGAAGCATAATGTCAATTAAAATGAAATTAATTGAATTATATTTAATATAATGAAACTAATTTATTTTTCAGATCAATTCAAAATAAAATCTCACTTTTTATGTAGTTGAGTGGAAACAATAGTTTTCTATAAAATAAGTATTTTTTCATTATTTACTGAAAAAATTAATCTTTTGAAAAAAATATAAAAATTTTATTGTATGATAATTTTTATATGATGATTTAATAAAACTTATTCTTTTTATCAAGTAAAATTTTAAAAAAACAGAAGAAATTGTTTATAATTTTCTCTCACAAAAAGCAGTAAAAACCATTATTAAAGAAAAAACATTTTTGAAGCATGAATGGAGTTTAATAAAATTTGAGTCCTCGTATCATAAAAATTAATTGTTGAATTTATATTAGGTAGGTTCCATTTATATATATTTTAAAATGTGATTACTCCTATTCATACCAACTAATTTAATGACTAAGTTATAATATTCATGTTGAAATAATTAATTTTATGGTTGTTAAATCTCGATGTTGTGTGTCGTATAAGCTATTGATCATAGTGTTATTATAAAATCCTAGGGAATTTAATCATGTGGTATATGAAACATCATACATATTATGTTCATGTGGGATATAAATCTCTATATAGTTTTTGGTCAGATTGGATGGAATATATGTCATGAAATTATGTTCTCATGACTAGGATCAATCTAAGAAGTTTAATGTCACGAAAAAAGGATTACACACCATAAAATTTGGGGACATGTGTTAATGAACTTATTTTTTGTTTATTTTATTTCAACATGGACTTATAATACCATGAGATATTTTCATTAATGGAATTTCATGAGAATGCTTCCATTGGTGGTGGGTATGATACATTGTACGTTATGGGTAATCATGGTGTACACTATAATATATTTTGCATTGTATATAATGTATAGTATTTAAAAATTTGTATTTAATTTTGGGTGTTAATTTTATATTCTATTTAGTATCCTTAACTCTAAAACTAATTATCCTTACAAAAATGGTCATATGTGCACCTTATTTATAAACACATAAGGTACAAGATTATGGTGAACCTCAAGGATACAAAATGCTCACAAACTATCTTATCATGGTCCTCTATATCATCTAAACATATTTATGATTTATAAGACTTGATCAATTGATCTCAAAGATTATTGAATAAGGAAGTCATTCATGGTTGGTTGGAAATAATGATTAGGTCATATATACTAGAGAACATGGGGTCATATGTGTAGGAGTACATATAGTGGCACCATATGCCAAAAAATCATCAATGGGTTTATCAAGAGAAGAATATTTTTTCTATATCCATTATATTCTGTAATAAATTAAATAATTTGTTCGAAGGCCAATGTCTATCTATATACAGTGATGTGTTATTAGGATGACTGGTTATACTAGATGTTTTATTTTAAATACAATTTATTTAATTTATAGGAAAAATAATTTATTCCGTTATCTATACAGATAATGAGAGGAAATCCAATTTTTGTAATAGAATTGGATTTTAAAAAATTTTCCACGACATTAATCCTAATCTCCTTTGAGATTAAAACATCCACTCATTTAGAAAAAAATTGGTTTCAGTGATGATGAATTTAAACTAGTCAATAGTCACCAAAGGGAATTGATACGTGACATATATTCCCCATATGATAAATGGATATGAGTATTTCATATCATATATAAAATATTTGGGTTAGTGAATGATTCTAACATGAAATTTACATGATGGACATCACATTGAGAATTCTATAAAATTTTATATTATAGAGGGTAAAATTTATCCCATTTTCCTTATTGGATAATAACACTTAGTTCCTATTTGAAGAGCACCACGTGTTTGAGTATTTAATTATTTCATAATTGGGAGGGTATATTCTCCTTCAATTTAGATGATAACATTCCCATTGAACCATCATTCTCAGATGATTATTTTTTTTCTAATTTTGTCCATGATACAGAGTTTTTTCCCATTATAGAATCTCATATTTTTTATTTCACTCAAATTTTATTACTATGTATTAAAGTAAATAAAATATTATAGATCTCTAGTAATTTTTTTCTCAGTTTTTATAGATTTTGAATTGACCTGATCCAAGGTTTCATCGTTCTTATCTATTTCTCTATCTTCCGTGGTGATGAAAACAACTATCACTCACCAATATGAAATATATATGACCAGTTCAATCCAATCTAGGTTCTAAAGAGTATTATATAAGTTTTAAAATTCTACTACTCGATCATTGTTTACCTGAAAGATATAAAATAGGATTGGTTCAATGTAAAACTACACAATAAACTCCCATGTGTGTCTAATAATTGGAATTAATTCCTTTTTCTGAACAACATATTTCCTATTGATTTTGTTTATTACAAATTTTCAATCTCCTATTGTATTCAATTGAGTGATTGGTATTTTCAAGTATAATTCCATACCTATGATGATTTCTTGGTATTTTACCTTATTATGGGAGAAACATTATCAATGGAAGAAATATTATGACAATATTACATTTCCTATAGAATCCAATATAACTAACAATTCAACTCAGATTGGGTTTGGATCCTCCATCCTCTTCTCTTTGGGATTTTTGAGGTACTATAAAATTAAATTTTCTATTTTTTATTTTATTCATTGATTGATACTAATAATTCATTAATAAGTGTTTCCTATAATGGTGATCCCTATTGGAATGGGTGTGGTACTAGAAAATATTCCAAGGGTTTTCCTTTAGTATCCTTTTTGAAAAAAAACCAAATTTTAGACTATTGAATAGTGGAAGTCCATAAGGTTAATAATCTATTTAACATAGGGAGGATAATAATGTATTAAAAATTACCATAAATGGAGATGAAGTGAATCTCATGTTGTTATAGACAATGATATAACTTCAACACCACAAAGATCATGGAAGGATATTTTTTCAGAAAATTATTATATGTTATCTCAGCCTCAATCATCATTTACATGAGTCCATACAGGAATTTTATTGACTATAACAATATTATTAATTAGAAGGGTTACAAGGGATAATTTTGAATATAAAAAATCATCGGTGAGTTCTATTCCCTACTTGACAGTCATTAAAATAGGAGTAAGTGATAAATACTGCTTGAATCTATCAAATACACTTTGGAAATATCCATCCCCCTGGAATTTATCACATTTTTTCATCAACTTAATTATATATAACAACTTATTATCTTGGGTTTTAATGAAATTCCAAATGTAAAAGATCCATTCATAAAATCCTATCAATTATTAATGGTATTAAGGAGGGGTTATTTCAAGAATCACCTCTATTTTCATAGGACCAACTTTAATTCCATGATGTCATGAAAAAATCATATAATTTTCCCTAAGGTTACTTCAAATGGGACATTTAGTGGGTTCATAATCAGATTTATTTGAGTAATTATTATTGAACATCACCGTGAGGTTATCAAACAGGTATAAATGTTTGAATTAGTTAACTAGTACATTTTCAATAAAATATTACTTGGTTTTTCCTATAATGTTTCTAAAGATGTAGTGGATCCCTCATTGATATGTCACTCCAAAAGTATTCATATTTAGGGGTATTAATATATTATAATACACTCCATGGGGTTTCTAAAAGGTATTTTCTGCTTAATATGTGGGTCATAATTAGATTTTATTTTAGCCAAGATACCCATACATTAATAAAAGGTATTGAAAACCTATAATTTCATTGACTAATAATTCTATGATCAAAATTAGAATTTCAACCTGTGGGCGATGATTATTAAGGCCATAGAAGTTGATACATACATAGATCTATCAATTCTTTTATTTATAGGGAAAATTTGAGATAAGTACTTTAGGTACGGAACCTATTGAATGAAGTAGGATTTGATAAGATTGTTTATTATTGATTCCACCATCACACCAAAAGATAAATAAATTATACTTATATAATATTTATTTCCATGATGATTACTTAGTAGACCTAAGCGATGAAAAACAACATAAGGGTCTAATTCAAAGAATTTTTTTATTAATCCATGAAGACATATAACAATATTACTTAATGAATGTAATGTATTACTTTTATTAATTTAGATTCATGGATAAAATGATTAGTGTTTGTAAAAAGTCTTCTTAATTTCCCAAACTTAACTTTTGTTCTCTTTTATAGTGGTTTATATGATAAGAACAAGATGATAAGGAAGAGGTTCATATTTAGGTATTTTATTTTTTTGTCAAGGATGTTTTAGAAGAAAGGAAATCACCTTACTTTGTATAAGGTTATTTTTAGATTGACCCTCATATTAAGGAAATTAGATTCAAAATTATTAATAAATTCTTTTTGATTGGTAAGGAAAGGTGGTCCTAGAAGATAGAGATGTTACAATATTTCCCTTGTAAAATATAATAATGCTAAAGGTGATAGATCAAAGGATAAATATCATGACAGATGAGATACATGATAAAAGCAATCAAATCATTTTGAAATGAAGTGGATTTTGGTAGAATTTGGTTGAAGCTTTAACGATTCATTAATTTTTTTATTGACATTTTCAGATGACCACAAATCAGTATGGGAGATTTCATTGATGAATATTTTCAAATTGGAATCGTTTTCATGTGATTTTAATATTTTTGGGGTCAAAAATCTAGAAGAAGAGGCTAAAATTTCAAATGTTTGTTTTTTTGTGGATAAAACAACATTAAAATGGTAAATGTATTTGTTTCATGAAGGCTATGATGAGATTAAATAATATATATGGCACGGATAATGGTGATGGTAATATTCGTGATTATGATAAGTGGGTAATTGGAAGTTCATGATGGTTTGAAGGTGATCTTTGCAACATCAACAAATATCAAAGGATAATCGCAAATGGAGGAGCTCTGTGAAGATATTTTTGAGTGATCCAAAAACATCGCTAGAGGTAGTGGAACATCGAGAATGGGAAAGACTATAAATATCATTCCACCCCTACTTCATTTGTGGTTAAAATAATAAGATAAAATATAGAATTTATCTAATGTCTTAGAGGTAGAGGTGCTACACACAACTGGATTTCTACGAGAGATTGATAAACGAGAAGAGAATAATAAATCTTGACTTATTACAAAACCTATAAGTAATGGGTGATTCATGATGATGTGGTATTCCACATTTAATTAGTGAGCTTTGTGAATATAGTTTGTTCCGTGAAGGCAGTTTGCTTCATGATGGCGGTGAACATCATGAGGGAGTTTTGCAAACCTCAATTTTTTATATCTGATTTAAGCGAACAAATCTTTCAAAGTACATAATTCAGGTCCCTACAAACTAGATAATTATACTAAGGTATCAGATTTAGGTATCATACTGAGAATTATTACAAAGTCCAGGAAGTAATTATCAACTTTTGGTAAATAACGTTAAGAATTTTTTTAAAATATCAAATTTGTGAAAGTTGATCAAGAAGCACTGTAATATTGTATTTCACAATTTTTTGTTAGGATAAGCACACACACTATTGGATTATTTTCATAGTGATACATGGGTGTAAGAGAATATCTTAATCTTTTTACTCCACACAAAAGGATTTTTTCTAGTGGGTTGTGTGTTATTGGATTATTTCCAAATCATACCAAGGATGTAGTTACTCTTGTTGAGTAGTGAATCTTTTAAATTATTATGTTCCTATAGATGTGTGTTTGATTTGTGTTCAATAGGGAAATAAATATCTAATAGCAGAAAAAGGTTATTTCATATGTAAGGAAGTATAAAAGAAAAAGATATCATGAATTAACCTCTCCCCCTTCAGTGATACTTGAATCATGATTGGGAAACTTAAATTGGTATGGGAGACAAAGTTTCCCTTCATTTATTCTTTGATAAATTTTTTAAGAGATATTTTTATGGAAAATATGAGTTTCCAGAAGAGTAATGGGATTCTGACATTTGATGGAAAGATCATCATATCTAGAAAGAGATAATGATGACTTATCTTATGTATCTTTGGTATGTTTTTATAAAAGCTAAAATAGATGGATTACCTAATATTGGTAACCAGGTTCCTCTTAATTTTTTCGATAAGAATAATCAAGAAAATGGTGGAAGAACTAAAAATACATTACTATCATCACTCTCTGAGAGATAGTTTTTAAGATTAAAAGGTGTTTCCATAGCTAAAGGTATCTGGGATAAGATAGAAAACATCTATAAAGGAAATCCAAAAGTGAAGAAGGAAAAATAAATATCTAGTGGCTGAAGTATGATATTTTAAAATGGTTATATATGAATCTATTGTGGACTTATTTACCAGGGTAAATGACATTATCAGAACTATAAGATGTCTTGGTGAAAAATTGGAGGATTCAAAAGTTTTTGAGAAGAACATAAGAATTATTCTCAGCAAGTTTGATGATAAAGTTTATTCATTAGAACACAGTGACCCTGAAACATTATCTCTGGATTATTTGTATATCACTCTCATCACTTATTAAATGAGATGGCAGAAGACTTTGAAGAGAAAAATTTAATCTAATAGACAAGTGTCTTTCAAATCCTCCATGAAATAAAATTCTAAGAAGGATCTTCAGGAAGATAATGTTTCTTAATATTACTCCAAAAAATGAGGTATGTGAAAATCCAGATGAAATTTTACCTTTATTTTCTAAAAACTTGATGAATGAAATTGGTAAATACCAAGAGAATCTTCTTTTGAAATGTTTTTAATATGGATCCATTGAGAACTTTGTAGGTTATTGACCTCAAATAAATAAATAATAATATAGTGATGAAAATGATATGAAGAAAATAAGTACATGGAATAATCTAGCTGAAAAAGATAAATATTTTTCCATAGGGAAGGATAAAATGTTCTTAAAATACAAAAGAATAATATTTTTTTCTAAAGATGAAGAAGAAAAATATTGGGAAGTTGAATCCAAAAAATCTTTTTCACAGGAATATGGAGTGAATACTTTTATTGAAATAATGAGTAATAATGATTTCCTAAGTACTAGTTCTGATAAAGATAAAACTCAATGAGAAACTCATATGAAAGAAGAGGTGAGATAATTTCTGAGAAATATTAGAAGGGTTAAAAAGGAAAATAAGAAGGCTATAAATAAAAATTCTTCATCAAAAAAATCAATAATATTTTTCTAATGGGAATATAAAGCTGGTAAAATATATCGATTATCTGGATTATTATCTTGAGAATGAAATGAATCATAATGAACATCTAGAATTAATGTTGAATGAAACAAAATAATAGTTATAACTTTTCCAACAAAAACATTCTAAATATGAAAAAATAAAAACAAGTTTTGAAAACTATATCTCAAAATTTGGGGAATTCTATGGTTAGGATGAGACTAAGAATTATCAACAATAGTTACTTTTAAAGGTTGAGAATAATTATGGGAATGTTATGCATGTGTCCAAAGTTTAAAATGATGAAAAATAAAATGTTTTTAAAAAACTGGAGTCTAGAAAAATTTATATTTCCTCTAGTTATGATAAGTTTGGAAGGAAATTTGATCTGTAGAAGGAAGTTACATTTTAATACAAAAATTTTGATAGAAAACAATGTTTTGTTAAAAGGTTTCTAAGAAACATGCTTGCAAAGCCTATCAATATCAGTATTACAGAGAAAAATACTCTGTCTATGGATATTTCTGGTATTATGGTGGATTCAGACATATAAAAAATATAGGTTGTTTTATCTAACAACATTACTACTATTCCACAGGTTATGAAAGGAATGGTTTGATGGGAAGTTAATAATCTCAAAAAAAAAAGTTTGAGAAGGAAGTTCAGAAGAAATATGAGAAGATTAGTTTAAAAGATTATAATAGGTTCCAACCAAACGAAAATATTTCTAAAATATGTGAACAACCTGGATATCTGTTCTAAGGGTTTTCGTTTTTTTTATAGGCACAAAAAAGTTTATTAATAATTATTAGAAGCTAGAGGTGAAAAAATTGAAAGAATAAGAAAAGGATCTTATTTTTGAAACTGATTTGAATGGTATAAAAGGAGAATGAACATGGATTCATGATAGTGGGTGTTATTCTCATATGAAAAGAGACTTAATGTTGTTGAATAATGTGAATTAATTTAAATAAGGAATGGTTGCATTTGGAAATGATGAATCTCTAAGAATCAAAGTTGTCGAATCAAGCATCATTGGGAAAGAGAAGATGAAATCTAGGAAAACTCAATATGTTGATGGGCTGAAACACACAAAATTGAATGTTTCAAAACTTTTCAATGAGGATAACAAATTTCTCTTCAAAAAATATGGGTTTTTTTGAAAAGTGAAGAATATGGAAAGATATTCAAAAGAGGCCAATATACAAAAGAAAACTTGTTCCAAGTTGGTGAAACAAAAAACTCTTGTTACTTGGGGATTGTGGAATAAAATAAATTATGACAGAAAAGGATATGAAACATGTATCATAGAAACATAATAAAGTTATAAAAGTGATATAGTGTCAAAGATATTCCTGATATGTCAATAAATAGAGATTGGTGTTGTAATATGTTTCAAAAAGGAAAGATTACAAAATCTATGCATAAAAATGTTGACATTTGTCTAAAATAACCCTTGGATCTTATTCATCATAATATCTATGGGAAAATGAGGGAAAAAATGGATATAAGTACTTTATTACATTCATTTATAACTTTACTCACATTACTTCTATTATGTTTATGAGACACAAGTCAGATTCTTGGAAAATGTTTAAAAATTTAAGGAGGAAAGCTAATAAAGAATGTGAGTATTCAGTGAAGAAGTTGACAACTGAAAATAGTGGTGAGTATAAGAATTAATAATTTCAAATATATCTGGAGAATAATAGTATTTTTCCGGATTTTATTTCACTATACACACCCCAACAAAATGGAATGAAAGAATAAATGTCTTATTGAAATGGGGTGAACTATGTTACTTGAACATGGTCTCTCTCATTAAAATTAGAGGCATGCCATGAGTACTTCTGTGTATATTCAAAACTAATGTTTCTCCAATTAAATTTCAGATATGACTCCATATGAAAATGTTTATGGAAACAATCCAAGTTTTAAACACTTATGAGTTTTTATGAGTCTATGCACTATAAAGAAGAAAGGTAGAAACCAAGGAAAGTTCGAGAAAAGAGGTGAAGATGTAATTTTTCATAGCTATGATCTTGAAGGAAGATAATATAGATGTCTCAAGAAATATATAATATGAATTTTTTATTCTATTTGTTTTAAAGTTATTGAAAAAATGATAAATAAAAGATGAATAATGATAATATAGAAGTTGAATAGGATAAGGAGATCTTTGATAAATTTTTTGATAAAGATTATGATACTGGTAATCATACCCATGAAGAAGAATTATATTCATCTATTTAATGTTATTAGAAGTAAAATAATATAACTCATTATTTTCTAAGGAAGGAAGTGGAGGCTCAGAACATTATTAGCGATCAACATGAGATGGTTCAAAAAAGAAGAACATCAGAAGTTGTTACACAAAATTATTTGTATTCCAAAGTGGATATGAATGATGTGAATTATGATTTTGATCATCTAGAAATGGATAATTATATTAATTAAGAACATGATCAGATAGAAAATAATAATAATTGGGAACTCATACCCATGTCGGATAACAGAAATGTTACTGGAAGAAATTTGGTATAAGGCCTTAGCCCCAAACATTACTTAATCATGAGATAAGTCAATAATTTTACATTAATTCACATAGAAGATATTTTAAAGTATATATTTTTAGATAAATAGTCCACAAATTATAAATAATTAATAAATATAAATATAACGTGGACACTTCCAATAGTATCCATTTCTTCCATAATTTTTTTAAAATAAAATGTGGTTTCTTTTTATGTTTAATCATATCTTTTCCTTGATCCCATAATTGAATATATTTTTATTTAAATCCTATGAAAAACATTTCAAAACATGGGATGAGCATAAAAAAGAATCTTAAGGGATACAAAAAGAATAAAATCTTTTAGTATTATGAAAATATGTAAACCATGAATACTTTATCATATAGTAATTGTTTTCACCTTTAAGAAGTAGTAAATACACTTCATTGAATATATGCTCATTGATTTACCTTTTTGTAACCAAAATATTACCATAAAACCCATATAAATAATCATATAAAAAATAAATTTATCTTCTAACATAATCATACTTAAATGGAATAACCATACGATCGACCTCCACACATATTACTAAATGGATTGACCATACAGTCGACTTCCATACCAAATGCATTGTACGTTATAACACAGCCTCTCGTACTTGGTTTATCATGGAACCATATATATTTGGCTTATCATGAAACCTACCATCTTTGGTTTATAACATAACTACCCACCAAATTTCCAAGTACCATTATATAATAATAACACATAAATGATTATAATTGTCAATATTTCACTCATAAAATTCCATTTTCAATCAGAAAAAATAATTTCAAGATATTGAAATAGTCAATACACAATCATAACCATTTTAATTACCAAAAACACAAAATGGAATAATTTATTTCTTTTCATTTTAAAAACATTATGGCTTATAGAGGAAGAAAAATATCAAATAACGGTTACGGCGGAGGAGAAGTCTTTGTCAGCGTACACATTAAAAATATTTCTTTTTTCATTTTTGTAATGAAAGTAAAATGCTATAGATAAAATCAATCCTTTTGAAAAAAATTGAATATAATTAAATATAGACATAAAATGTACTATATTATCCTTTTATATCCAAATAAATAAATATGTAAATTAATACCATGAATAAAATATTTTATAATTAAATGTTTAAACAGTCATGGTGTCCTATACTATTTTGAACATTTAAATAATAATATCCATGAATTAATACATTTACCAAAACAATAAATAACATTTGTATATAGAAAATATGGATATTAAATGTCATAGTGGATCTATATAAACCTTATAAAATAATAAATGTGTATATTATCATGAAATAACTCAATGAAAGGAGATTGAGACGAAATCACTTTCCTTAAGTTTGATTCATCAGGCATGTTCATTGTTCTTACTGAATAATAAAATTAGGTGGATTTGTACTACCTTTAGAACCTTTTTCAGGTTTATTATTTCTTTTATAACACTTATTACCATGTTATAAAAATTATATAATTCTTTATGTTCATATTAGATGTTTTGTCAATATTCAGTACTTGAGTTGAAAATGAACATGGTTACATGTCTCTAGTACATGTGGTCATAAGTCTATCATATATATAATAAAATTCAGGAAAAAATATATAATTTTATAAAAAAATTAAATTTTTTAAAATCAAAATATTCATTAATGGTTTGAAAAATGAACAACGTTAAAATCACAGAGACGGTAGGCGGTACGTACGCATGAGTAACAACTCCATTTTTAATTGATCATTAAAGAAATAATGTGATTATTTTTTATCTTTATAGAATAGTCATAATATAATTAATATCCTAATAATAATTTAAATATACTTATATATGTAATTCAAGTGATGTGGTGAATAAAAACGATTGAAATCTTTTCGTGGAGGTGATAATTAACACGTACGCACGAATGACTATCATTTTTATGTGCATAGAAAGTATGAACATAATTGAAATATTATTATTTTAAAATGATAAATATTTCATGAATATCATATATAAACATTGTTTACATTATTATAACTAGGCTTGATATATGGTAATGAAAAATGAACTATATCGGTTTCTAAGGGAGTATTCCACCATACACATGGACGAAATGTTCATTACCCATATGATGAAATTGGAGATGGATTTAATTGATGATATTAACATAATAAAATCTTATTATACAGAGGATAATAGATATAAGGCCCCAACCTTAAACCTTACTTAACATTGAGTTATTACAAGATTACACATTGAGGATCTTTTCGGGTTTAGAGTTTTAGAGAATTAGATCATAAAACTTGTATTACATTCCACATATAAACAAAGTGGTTACATAAAGATAGTATTATTCTTTACCATCAATGGAAACATATTTAAAATAAAACATGGATTCTTTCTTGACACTTCCTTGACACTATCATCATAGCATGTACCTTTCCCTTGACCTATGAAAAACATTTAAAAAAAACTTGGGATGAGCATAAAAAGCTCAGTAAGGGATATAAAAATATGGAAAGGAAACATGGGTACATATATACATAAGAATAAAATCATACTTTAACCATAAAACATAATAACTTTAACATACCTCATAAAATCATGAATAAATCATAGAAATCATAATACATAAAGGTAACTTGAGGCATTCATAACATTCTTACGTAGGGAGTAACCCTCTTGGTTACGTTTGGAATACCCATCACAGTATATTCCCTAAATATCTTCGGAGAAACCTTAAAGTTTCACTCCTTCGCGTTACCCAATGCATTGGAGATCTATATCGGGCTTACCCGCCCTTAGTTTATCATGGAACCACCCGTCTTCATAATAATTCCCAAGAACCTCAACACAATCGTATCACATAAAACATGCATAAAGGAAACATAACATTTCCACCTTTCAATCACAAGATATCAATACAAAACATTGATATAATAACATTATGAAAACCATTTACAATACCAAAATAAATGAAAAGTATAACATGGTATTTATTTTTCTTTTTAAAAAAATGGTATGGCTTGTAGAGGAAGCCGAAACTCAAATAATGGTCACAGCGGCGGAGAATTCATTGTCGCCGCATACGTACGACAAAAACATTCCCTTTTTTCGTTTAGTAAATGCTTCATATAAAAAATATTCCTTTTGAATAAACATAAAAGTCAAAGGGTTTTATACACCGTATAAAAGAAGGTTGTGTATAAAACAAAATATGCCTCAATGAAAGGAGATTGAGACGAAGTCCCATACCTCGGGTCCGACTTGACTCAGTCGTTATTTGATCTCCTGAATAATAAACATGAGTTAATTTCTACTTGTTTAAGAACCTTTTTCAAGTTAATTATTCCTTTTATATCACTTATTGCCATGTCATGAACACTATGTAATTATTTAAGTTAATAACGGCCGTTTTAACGATCATTGGTACTTGAGTAAAAAATAAGCCCTTTATAATTACAAGTTGTTCATGTATCCATTATATCCAGAATGGTATTCATGATGTAGATATAATATATGTCATATATATCCAGTACATGCATGCATTTATAATATTACATAATCATTTAGAGGTAAGAAATGAAATGCACCGTTCATGGAGACGGTAAGCCTACGTACGCAAGAACGCTACTTTCATTTCTATTTCGTATTTTATAGAATGGAATCATAATTATATAAAGGAATATTATAATTTCAGTATAATATAATATATAATATCATAACTCCATCCTTTATACGTCCCACATATGGTATTTAACGAATCAAATCACTTTGAGGGGGCGGTAGTCCGCACTTCCTTAAATGAAGATATCGCGTTTACCCATAATGGAAACCATAAAGGTATGCCCAAAATGAAAAATACAGAAGCTTAAGGAAAGAATAAACATATTATATATCATATATAAATATAGTGACATCTTAATGGCCACCTTTGAAGGTGTTAAAAGAATGTTGAACAATAATCGTTTCGGGAGGCATAAATTCACCATCCACGGAAACAGTATGTCATTTAACCATTAGATGTAGGTGTGTGTAAGTGTAGCTCTAATAATTCTTATAACAACATCCTAGTATATTAAGGATACTGTAGTTGTTACAAAATAAAATAATAAAAAGAGTTTAGGGGGTTGGAGAAGCAAAATAAAACAAAAGGACTCAAGTAAAGACATTACCTTAAAATCAGGTAACTCTCTTAGATTTGAGCTCAAAGGCTTCCTTGGGAAGACGTATTCCCAAAGTGAGGCTTCAAGGAGTAATAGAGGGATTTGTAGAGCCAAAATGGGATGGGGTTGGACGAGCCAAAGGCTTTGGGAGTGTGGGTAAGGAGGTAGAGGTGGGGGCCTTTTATAAGAGGAGAGGAGGGGGACTCTTGGAAAGTAAAGAAATGTTACATTATTTTAAAATGATTTTTGGATTCAAAAGGTCCCACATTGATATAATTCGAGGGTAAGGTGATAAGGGTTCGAAATCCACCCATAAAATAGGTTTTGGACATGTGTAGTTCATAGATTTTACATTATCATTTCATTTTATTTAAATCCTTTATTAATGAGGTAATCACTGCATCATCATGATGTCATAAATAATTTAATTTATTTAAAGTCTAAAAATTATAAAAAAATACTATGATGTAGGAAATAGTTTTAGCTTTGCAATGACTATTTATAATAAAAATATGACTTGTTTAACCCCATGTAAAGATTGTTTTAGTAAAACATCTCATGTTTGTGTCATTTTTTACTTTAACATTAAATAAAAAATTATTTATGTCATTTCCCAACCAATGTGGCTCCATGGGGTCTCCAAGTTGACCCATGGATTTTCTTTGTCGGCCATGACACATCCAATGAGGGTAGGACATGTGTCAAGCTCATATCATATTATTAAAACATTATTTTTATCTTAAACTACACTAATTACCACTAATCGCGATTAAGAACATTAAAGTTACTATTCACCAAAAAATTATTTTAATCTCATTGAACCACATTTTACTTCTTAATGACAACCATGTATGTCATATTTTTGAAAATCAAATCACAGAAGTGGCAAATTTTCATTTAAACGAAAAATCGGTTTCTTTAACTACCACTTAGTGGTTTCACTATTTATCAAAAATTGAAGTTTTCCAGAAAGATACCAAAACATCACCCTAAGCTATATTTGATATTCCGAATTTAAAAATGATGTCTATTTTACAAAATTCAAAACATTTAAGTTACATTAATTAATTTAATAACTAATTTCCGATGTCATGACAAATAGCGTGTTTTTATGAAACAATAAGTATCAAAAGATTGACACTAGTTTAAGTCCAATTTCAAAGTGAAATTGATTCTAATGACCACCATTGGATAAAATAGTAAAAATATATTCTAATTCAACTTAAAAACGAATTCAAAAGTTAATCTAATCATATAAATAAATTAGATTAAAAAGTGGTTTTGAATTAAAATACAACATTTTTCACTATTCATTAAAAAATGAACTTTATCGGAAAAATACCAAAAATTCACACAAAGTATATTTTGATGTCCCAATAATAAATAATAAGTTTTATTTGATAGAAATAGCTTATAAAAGTGTCAAAAGATAGATTTAAAAAGGGTTTTCCATCAAAAGGTAGGAAAACAATCTCTTAAGAATATTAGTGTATTCCATGCATAAGATTGTATTTATTTTCATTTTAAGCCTCTAAAACACTATCTTAATCATTAATAAATGTAGATAAAAATATATATTATTCATTACTTACTTGGGATGTTACATCCTTCCCCACTTTAGAAAATTGCATCCCTGCAATTTATTTACTTATCGAATAAATGGGGGTACATATCCCTCATTGCATTTTTAGATTCCAATGTTGCCTCTTCCATGATGTGGTTTTTCCAAAAAACCTTTACCTGATTAATCACCTTATTCCATAACACTTGCTCCCTTTGGTCAAGAATCTGGACCGGCTGTTCCTCATAAGATAGGTTCTCTTCCAGCTGAACTACCTCTGGACTCAAAACATGAAATGGATCTGGCATGTACTTTCTCAGCATCGAAACATGAAAAACATTGTGTACCTGAGATAAACTCGGAGGTAAAGCCACTCGATAAGCAACTGATCCAACTCTCTCCAGAATTTCATATGGTCCAATGAACCTTGGACTCAACTTTCCTTTCTTACCAAATCGCATCACACTTTTCCGTGGTGATACTTTGAGAAAAACATGATCACCTACCTCAAAAAAGAGATCCTTCCTCCTGTTGTCTGCATAACTCTTCTGCCTACTCTGAGCTATTCTCATGTGTTTCTGTATCAACTGAACTTTTTCTGCCAATTCTTCTACCAATTCTGGTCCCATCAACTTCCTTTCACCCACTTAATCCCAGAAAGCTAGATTTCGACACCGCTTCCCATATAAGGCCTGAAATGGTGCCATCTGTATACTAGAATGAAAACTGTTATTATATGAAAATTCAACCAAAGAATGATGTTGGTCCCAAATTCCCTGATAATCCATCGAACAAGATCGTAGCATATCCTCCAAGGTCTGAATTGTTCGTTCTGACTGCCCATCTTATTGAGGATGAAATGTTGTACTAAAATTTAATTCAGTACCCAACAACTTCTGAAGTCCTTTCCAAAAGTTAGAAGTGAACCTGTGATCATGATCAGATACAATGGAGAGGGGAACTCCATGTAACCTGACTATCTCTTTAAGATACAAATGGGAAAGTTGATCTAGAGAGAAATTATCTCGTATAGCAAGGAAATGAGAAGATTTAGTCAAGCGATCAACAATAACCCAGATTGCATTATTACCTCGAGATGTCTTTAGTAATCCCACAACAAAGTCCATGGATATATTCTCCCATTTCCACTCTGGCACTAGTAAAGGCTGAAGCATCCCTTTCGGTAACTGCCGCTCTGCTTTAACCTGCTGAAAAGTCAAACACTTCACAGTAAAATCAGCAATATCTCTTTTCCTTCCATCCCACTAGTAATACTCTCGCAGATCTCTGTATATCTTAGTACTGCCAGGATGAACTGAAAACGAAGAACTATGATCTTCACATAACAACTCTCTCTTCACCTCTGAATCACAAGGCACACACAATATCTTCCCAAATCTCAAAACGCAATCATTATTAATGTTGAATTTTGGAAACTTACCCTTCTGAACCAACTCTACCTTTTTCTGCAACTCACTGTCTTGCTTCTGTGCTTGCTTGATTCTGTCTGATAGAGATGATCTCACTGATACCTGAAACAAAACAGAAGAACTTCCTGCACCAAAAACTTCTATGCCAAAGTTAATCAAATCCTTAACCAAAGGATCACGTTCCAAACTCAACATTGCTAATGAAGCATTAATTTTTCGAATCAAAGCATCAGCCACTTTATTTTCTTTTATCGGATGGTAATGAATTGTACCATCATAATCCTTGATTAATTCCAGCCATCTCCTCTGTCTCATGTTTAATTCTTTCTGAGTGAATATATACTTTAAACTTTTGTGATCAGTATATATTTCACACTTTACTCCATACAAATGATGCCTCCAAATTTTTAAAGCGAAAACAACAGCAGTTAATTCCAAATCATGTGTAGGGTAATTTACCTCATGAGTTTTCAACTGTTGTGAAGCATAAGCAATTACCTGATCATTCTGCATTAGGATGCAACCAAGTCCTTTCAATGAAGCATCACTGTATATAACAAACTCACCATTCCTGGAAGGTAGTGCCAAAACTAGAGCATTCACCAATCTTCTTTTCAATTCTTGAAAACAATCATCACATTCTTTTTTCCGGATAAACTTAACACCCTTTCGAGTTATCTTAGTCATTGGACTAGATAACTGTGAAAAATTTCTAACAAACCTTCGGTAATAGCCTGCCAAACCAAGGAAACTACGAATCTCTGTTACATTTGTGGGTCTTGTCCAGTCTTCCACAACTTTTGTTTTTGTAGGATCAACAGTTATCCCATTTTTAGAAACAATGTGACCAAGGAAAGAAATTTGTTGCAACCAAAACTCACACTTGCTGAATTTTCCATACAGTTTATTTTCTTTTAAGGTTTGCAAGATAACCCTTAAATGTATTTCATGCTCCTATTTACTTTTAGAAAACACAAAAATATCATCAATAAAAACAACCAACATTTTTCACCTGAGTCAACTGAGCCATCACTGCAACAAACTATTTAGTTCTGATTCTGACCATCTCAGGATACTGATTTGAAAGGTCATTTCCCTCTGTATGCCTTCCCAGAAAATCTGTTCCGTTCCCTCTATGAAAAACCATTCTTAATACAGAAATATCATAGGCGAAGCGACATGGTAATCTGTAAATGCTATATCATTTCAATTTGACCATAAATTAACTTATAATTAAAAAAAATTTCTAACTCCTAAAGTTGTCTAAACCGACCTCTGATACCAACTATAAGGCCCCATCCATAAACATTACTTAATCTTGAGTTATTACAAGATTACACATTGAGGATCTTTTCGGGTTTAGAGTTTTAGAGAAATAGGTCATAAAACCTGCATTACATTCCACATATAAACAAAGTGGTTACATGAAGATTGTATTCTTCATTCCCATCAATGGAAACATATTTAAAATAAAACATGGATTCTTTCTTGACACTTCCTTGACACTATCATCATATCATGTACCTTTCCCTTGACCTGTGAAAAACATTTCAAAAACAACTTGGGATGAGAATAAAAAGCATAGTAAGGGATATAAATATATGGAAAGGAAACATGGGTACATATATACATAAGAATGAAATCATACTTTACCCATAAAACATAATCACTTTAACATACCTCATCAAATCATGAATAAATCATAGAAATCATAAGACATAAAGGTAACTTGAGGCATTCATAACATTCTTACGTAGGGAGTAACCCTCTTGGTTACGTTTGGAATACCCATCACAGTATATTCCCTAAATCACTTCGTAGAAACCTTAAAGTTTCACTCCTTCACATTACCCAATGCATTGGAGAGCTATATCGGGCTCACCCGCCCTTAGTTTATCACGAAACCACCCGTCTTCATAATAATGCCCAAGAACCTCAACACAATCGTATCACATAAAACATGCATAAAGGAAACATAACATTTCCACCTTTCAATCACAAGATATTAATACAACACATTGATATTAAAAAATTATGAAAACCATTTTCAATACCAAAATAAAAGAAAATTATAACATGGTATTTATTTTTCTTTTTAAAAAACGATATGGCTTGTAGAAGAAGCCGAAACTCAAATAATGGTCATAGTGGCGGAGAAGTCGTTGTCGCCGCATACGTACGAAAAAAACATTCCATTTTGTCGTTTAGTAAACACTTTGTATAAAAAATATTCCTTTTGAATAAACGTAATAGTCAAAGGGGTTTATACACCATATAAAATAAGGTTGTGTATAAAACAAAATATGCCTCAATGAAAAGAGATTGAGACGAAGTCCCATACCTCGGGTCCGACTTGACTCGGTCGTTCTTTAATCTCCTGAATAATAAACTTGAGTTAATTTATACTTGTTTAAGAAACATTTTCAAGTTCATTATTCCTTTTATATCACTTATTGTCATGTCATGAACACTATGTAATTATTTAAGTTAATAATGGTCATTTTAACGATCATTGGTACTTGAGTAAAAAATAAGCCCTTTATAATTACAAGTTGTTCATTTATCCAGTATATACAGAATGATATTCATGATGTAGATATAATATATGTCATATATATCCAGTACATTCATGCATTTATAATATTACATAATCATTTAGAGGTAAGAAATGAAATGCACCGTTCATGGAGACGGTAAGCCGTATGTACGCATGAACGCTACTTTCATTTCTATTTCATATTTTATAGAATGGAATCGTAATGATATAAAGGAATATTATAATTTCAGTATAATATCATATATAATATCATAACTCCATCCTTTATATGTCCCACATATGGTATTTAACGAATTAAATCACTTTTAGGGGGCGGTAGTCCGCACTTCCTTAAATGAAGATATCGCGTTTACCCATAATGGAAACCATAAAGGTATGCCCAAAATGAAAAATACAGAATCTTAAGGAAAGTATAAACATATTATATATCATATATAAATATAGTGACATCTTAATGGCCACCTTTGAAGGTGAAAAAAGAATGTTGAACAATCATCGTTTCAGGAGGTATAAATTTACCATCCACGGAAACAGTATGTCCTTTAACCATTAGATTTAGGTTTGTGTAAGTGTAGATCTAATCCTTATTATAAAAACATACTAGTATATTTAGGATACTGTAGTTGTTACAAAATAAAAGAATAAAAATAGTTTAGGGGGCTGGAGAAGAAAAATAAAACAAAAGGACTCAAGTGAAGACATTACCTTAAAATTGGGTAACTCTCTTAGATTTGAGCTCAAAGGCTTCCTTGGGAAGCCTTATGCCCAAAGTGAGGCTTCAAGGAGTAATAGAGGGATGTGGAGAGACAAAATGGGCAGGGTTTGGCCTAGCCAAAGGGTTTGGGAGTGTGGGTAAGGAGGTAGAGGTGGGGGCCTTTTATAAGAGGAGAGGAGGGGCATTCTTGGAAAGTAAAGAAATGTTACATTATTGTAAAATGAGTTTCGGATTAAAAAGGTCACAAATTGATATAATAAGAGGGTAAGGTGATAAGGGTTATAAATCCACCCATCAAATAGGTTTTGGACATGCGTAGTTCATAGATTTTACATTATCATTTCATTTTATTTAAATCCTTTATTAATGAGGTAATCGCTGTATCATCATGATGTCAAAAATAATGTAATTTATTTAATGTCTAAAAATTATAAACAAAATACTATGATGTAGGAAATCTTTTTATCTTTCCAATTACTATTTATAATAAAAAATATGACTTGTATAAGCCCATGTAAAAATTGTTTTTTGTAAAACATCTCATGTTTGTGTCATTTTTACTTTAACATTAAATAAAAACTTATTTATGTCATTTCCCAACCAAAGTGGCTCCATGGGGTCCCCAAGTTGACACATGGATTGTCTTGGTCGGACATGACACATAAAATGAGGGTAGGACATGTGTCAAGCTCATCTCATATTATTAAAACATTATTTTTACCTTAAACTACACTAATTACCACTAATCGCGATTAAGAACATACAAGTTACTATTCACCAAAAAAATTATTTTAATCTCATTGAACCACATTTTAATTCTTAATGATAACCGTGTATGTCAGATTTTTGGAAATCAAATCAAAGAAGTGGAAAAGTTTCATTTAAACGAAAAATCAGTTTCTTTAACTACAACTTAGTGGTTTCACTATTCATCAAAAATTGAAGTTTTTCAGAAAGATACCAAAACATCACCCTAAGATATATTTGATATTACAAATTCAAAAATGATGTCTATTTTACAAAATTCAAAACATTTAAGTTGAATTAATTAATTTAATAACTAATTCCCGCTGTCATGACAAATAGCGTGTTTTTATGAAACAATAAGTATCAAAAGATTGACACCAGTTTAAGTCCAATTTCAAAGTGAAATTGATTCCAATGACCACCATTGGATAAAATGGTAAAAATATATTCCAATTTCACTTCAAAACCAATTAAAATGATAATCTAATCATATAAATAAATTATATTAAAAAGAGGTTTTGAATTAAAATACAACATTTTTCACTATTCATTAAAATATGAACTTTATCGGAAAAATACCAAAAATTCACACAAAGTATATTTTGATGTCCCAATCATAAATAATAAGTTTATTTTGACAAACATAGCTTATAAAATTTTCAAAAGATAGATTTAAAAAGGGTTTTCCATCAAAAGGCAGTAAAACAATCTCTTAAGAATATTAGTGTATTCCATGCATAAGATTGTATTTATTTTTATTTTAAGCCTCTAAAACACTATCTTAATCATTAATAGACATATATAAAAATATCTATTATTCATTACTTACTTGGGATGTTACAATAGAGTTATTATTTAATTATGGATTAATTATATTTAAAGGTAGTGGAAGAAGAAATAAAATAGAAACACTTAAAAGATGACACCACTTCCATAGTTGTTCACCTCTGAAGAACACCTTGAAACCTATAATGAGGGTGTTAAGAATACAATAATTCCTAAATAATATGGGTAGGGATTTTAGGATGGGTTTTGGGAAGATATTTTATGAACCAAAAGGCATTGGAAGTGTGAGTAATAGAGAAGAGTGTGTACCATTTTATAGGAGAGGGGAGGGGAACCCTTTGAAACTCTTAAAATATTAAACTAATATAAATTCAATTTTGGTTCCAAATTGTAAACAATCATTTATTTCAAATATAAGATGATTTTTGGTCGAATACCCATCATTAAATAAAAATTAGACAAGTTTTTGAATATTTTTTAATCCTTATATTTTTAGTTTAACTCTTACTTTGCGCCTTTTAATCTTATCGTGATGTTATGTTATTTACACTTTTTGTGTTAATGTAATTACCACAACATGTAAAATGACCCAAAATTTCCATTTATGACAGATTTGGAATTATCCTAATTATTCCTTATAATCCTAATCGTTTTGTAATTTTATAACATTTAATAAACTATTTTATATTTTAAAATACTAACGGTGTCAATTCTGACACTATTCATTAGTTGAAATTTAAAAAATTTCATAACATCAAGATAAGTTCAAAAAAAATTCTATAATTCATAAAAAACCTGTCAAATATATCCAATAAATTTGTAGATGACATAAACTCTTCCAGTTAATATTTATTAAGTCATTTAATTGATTCTTTCATTAATTAATAAATTATTGCATCATCATTGTGTTATAATAAAATTAATTTATTTAGATTATAAAAATTATAAATTAAATATTATTATGTAGGTAATTATTTTATCTTTCCAATGACTATTTATAATCATAGATATCCCTTGTATAAATCTATATTAAAAAACTTTACATTTTAAAAAAGTGAAAGTGAAACAAAATTACTATTCATTAAATATTATATTATAAAACCCTTAAAGTCATCCAATTGGATCCAAGTGCTACTAAAATTTACCCAGGGAGGCTCATGGTCGAGATACACTCATCCAATTAGATTAGGACTTGTGTCATGGTATCATTATATTATTATAATATTATTTTTACCTTTAATTACTCGATTGACCTTTAACCGTGATAATAACATTTATTACCAAAGTTACTATTCAGAATATCAAAAAGTAAAATGGAATTATTTACATAATTTGGACTTTATAATTACAAATATGGAATCGATTTTTCTAAATTCAAAAAATATAATTGGTAGAAGTTAATTAAAAATTATTCCATGTTGTCAAAGTGAGTGAACAATGTTTTTAAAAGTAACAACTATCAAAAGATTAACATGTGTTTATATCAAATTTAAATGTGAAATTACTGAAAATTACCAAAACTGGATTAAGTGGAAAAAATAATAAAAATATACTTTAAGTACAATTCAAATAATAATCTTACAAGACAAAACAATTAGATGAAAATGCAGTTTTGAATTAAAATGCAGTATTTTACAGTATTAATTAAAATATGAATTTTATCAGACAAATACCAAAATTTAAACCAATGTAAATTTTTATTCCCCAATTACAAATAATATGAATTTCATTAAATAGAATGTATAAAATTATCAAAAAAAATATTTAAATGAGTTTTCCATCAAAAGACGGTAAAACTATATTTTTAGAAAAAAAAGTCATTTTATCTGTTAAGATGTATTTATTATTATATAATGTGTATAAAAAAAATAATATGAATTTTAAATATTATATTGATTTAATATTTCATTAATATAATCCCACAAGAGTGATTTTATTATTTTTTAAACACAATTATTCATATTTAAATAGTTTTTCATAAAATACATCCTTTATATTCAATTTGTTTTTAGTTTCATTTCAAGTTTACTTGGTATCCAAGGAATAATTATATAAACATGTGTAAAACATATCTCATAATTTTGTTATCACTATTCGTTACTGATTTTCTAATGGCTAGATGATAACTAACTTATTCATTAATAATATTTAGTTGTTCATTTAAGCTCAATGTTTTATATAATGTACATTATCAAATATTTTTTTTCCTTTTAAAATATTGGGATGTTACATTCTCCCATACATTGGGAAATTTTATGCTCCAAATTTTAATTTGGATTCTGTAATTTAGGTATGACTCCTCAAAATTACATTATTTCATTCCCACATCAGAAAAAGGATGAATAAAACCTCTACTTTAAAAGAAATAAAGGACAGTACAAAGGTCACCTAAGATAACACATACTACGAATCATTTTAGGAAAACATAGATATGGAATAAAAAAAAACCATCATGTTTTCTTGGATAGTGATAAATAAAATTTTCAGGGAAAAATGTTAACAATCACAAATATGTAAATTTGTGATGGGGAAAATAGTCTTTGACTTCATAGTAAGAAAAGTAAACAATTTTTTTTGTTTTAACATAATTTTATTAATGTTGAGGAATTATTTTATTTCATTGACTAAGAACATAAGGAATGATACTTACATGAAGATTAAAGCTTATTCCTTTAATAAATTTCCACAAAACTCATCTTTTTCTATAAAAAATGAGTATTCAAGATGAATCAACTTATATTGAATTAAATAATCCACAAAAGATTTATTATCCATTTTTACTGTCTTGAAATATTAACCAAAACTAATATAGTTTGGATAAGATAAGATAATTCCACAAAAATAATAATACTTTTTAAGAAGACATACTACATTTAATCTCAAAAATTCCAAATTAATTCCCAAAGTTCCAAATAGACCATTCAACAAATAACTATCCTTAAAATTTCTCAAAATAATCTAAAATAAGATTGAGACTCAATATTCAAAAGGATTTGACCACATATCCTTCTAGGAAAAAAATTTACATTTGTATCGAAATAACAAAAATCACTATTAATGTCCCATACCAAAAACTAATTAACCTAATCACATATTCTCCAATATAGGGTAATAATTACCATAATAACCAAATTCTCCACAAGTACACAAAATAAATAATATATTATTCTAAAATATAATTCAAACACTAATCCTCTAAAATTTCATTATATTTTGTTTATATTAATCATATAATGTTACCAAATTAGTGAACATATTTCAAAATAACATTTATCACTTAATTTGATAATAATTTTCTAATACCAAATATATTCATTTGAAAAACCATAACTTCCCAAAAATCAATAGATTATTTTTTTATCAACTAATTTAACTTTAAAGATAATTTCATACTAACTTGGGACTTCAAGTATGCCATTGGTAGGTGGAAAATCCTTTTTACACTTCAGTTCTGGGTTTGATTTCATGTAGCCTTATATAACGTGACATGTTGTCACCCTTCCTGTGGGTTGTTATTTTTATAAAACTATATAATTCTTAAACATTCCGAAAATTAGATAAAATCATAAAAAAATAACCATAACATATTTAAACCTCAAGGTTTATCTCTTTCCTTTCATTTTTCATCCCAAAATGTAATAAACCATAATTACCTCAAAAATAAATTTCTCCAAAAATACAATTACTAAACATAAAATTATAAACCCATGATGATATCCCTAACTCTTACTAAAACATCATAATCTCAAAAGATTTCTAAATTATCAATTGATTTCAACAATAAGGCCCCTGCCTTAAACCTTACTTAATCATTAGACAAGTCATTTATTTAAATCTCATTCAAATTGTGGATCTTTTTAGGTTTAGATTTTTAGAGAATTAGGCCATAACTCATACATAAAAAATAATAGAAACAAAATGTGGACACTTCCAATAGTAACTTCTATTCTAAAAAAGTTATAAAATGAAACATTGTTTCTTTTCATGTTTAATCATAAATTTTTCATGATACCACCCTTGATGCTTTTATTCATTAAATCCTATGAAAAACATTTCAAAACTTTGGATCAGATTAAAAAATATTAGTAAGGGATATATAAATAATGAAAACTATTAGTCAAATGAAAACACTTAAACCATGAATAATTTATCATAAACCAATACTTTTAAACTTTAAGAAGTAGAAAATACACTTCATTGAATGTAATCTCATAACATACCCATTTTGTAAACAAAATACTACCATAAAACCCATAGAAATAAACACATAACATATAAAGGTAACTTGGAAAATAATCATACTTAAATGGAAAAACCATACGTTCGAATTCAACATGTATCATTAAAATAGAATAAATATACAGTTGACTTCCATTCCCAATGCATTAGAAGATATAATGTAACCACCCATCCAAGGTTTTCCACGTAACCACATGTCTTTTGTTTATTATGTAAACACCTTTCTTTGGTTTATCACATAACCACCCATAAAATTTCTACGCACCATTATATAATCTTAACAAATAAAAGATTGCAATTGTCAACATTTCACTCATAAAATTCCATTTGCAATCACAAGAAATCATTTCAAGATATTGAAATAGTCAATCCACTCTCAAAACTATTTCTAATACCAAAACACATGAAAAGGGAATAATAGATTTATTTTCCATTAAAAAACATTAAGTATTATAGAGGAAGCTAAATATAAAATAATGGTAATAGTGGTGGATAAGTTATTGTCGACGCTCATGTTAAAAAAATTCATTTTATCATTTTGTAAAGAAAGTAAAACAATTCATATAAAATGATTTCTTTTGAAAAATGTTTAATGAAATTAAATATATACATAACAAACACTGTATAATCCTTTTATATCCCTATAAATAAATATGTAAATTTATATCATGAAGAAAACATTTGATAATTAAATATTTAAACTTTAAAGGTGTCCCATATCACTTTAAACATTTAAATCTTAATCTCCCTGAATTAATACATTTACCAAGACAATAAATAACATTAATATAGATAAAAAATGGATATGAAATGTCATATTGGATATATATACACCTTATAAAAGGATAAAGGTGCATATTATCAAGAAATGCCTCAATAAAAGGAGATTGAGATGAAATCCCTCACCTTAAATTTGATTCATCACATATTTTCTTTGTTCTTCTTGAAAAATAAACTTAGGTTAATCTATAATTTCCTTATAAATTTTTTTATGTTTATTATTTCTTTTATATTAATTATTACTATTTCATAAAAATTACATAATTCTTTATCATCATATTAGACAATTTTTAGATATTCGGCACATGACTAGAAAATGAACATGGTTTGATTCCACTAGTCTATGTGGTCATAAGTCCAAAATATATATAATAAAACTCATGAAATAATGGTCATTTTTATAAAGAAAATTATGTTTTAAATCAAATCATTTATTTATGGTATCAAAAATGAACAACGTTATAATCATAGATAAGGTAGGTCATACATACGCATGCGTAACGTTCCCATTTTTCATTGATCATTATGGAAATAATTTAATTATTATGTTATCATTCTAGAATTATAATATTTTAAATAAAATAATAATAATAATTTAAATATACTTATATATATATATATCATACAAGTGATGTGGTGAATAAAAATGATTCACATTGTTACATGGATGTAATAATTCACACTTAAACCTGAACAATGTTATAATTTTTACGTTTATGGAAAGAAAGAACATAATTGAATTATTATTATTATTAAATCATAAATATTTCATGAATTTCATATATAAATATTGATTGCATCATTATATAATGTCATTATAGACGGTATTGGAAAAATCATTATATTGTTTTGCGAGACGGTATTGCTTCGTACACACAAACAAAATGTTCATTTCCCATTGGATGAAATTGTAGATGGATAAGTGTTCCACCTCACCCCATGAAAGGTGGATTATCAAAAATAAATAAAACAATGAAGGCCTTAGGTCCATTGGAGGATGAAATTTTAGATGGATTAGAGAGATGATATTAACATAATAACATATCAGTATATTGAGGATACTATATTTATTAGTTCATCATCTATGAAGAATATTTATATGGGGTGTAAAAATAAATATAATAGGAACACTTAAAAATATTATACGTCATCTTAGGTTGATCACCTTTGAATAACACCTTAACACCTCTAAGGAAACGGTAATGCCTAAAATAAGGCCTAAAGAATGTGTGGAAAGATTTTAGGAAGGGATTTGGGCAGAGATTTGTTGAACCAAAATCTTTTGTAGTGTGAGTATTAGAGAATAGTGTGTACTTTTTTATATGAGTGGGGTGGGGAACCCTTGGAAACTCTTAAAATATTTAACTAATATAAATTCAATTTTGGTTCCAAATGGTCCCAAAATAATTTATTTCTAAGATAAAATTATTTTGGGTCGAATGAAAATCATCCAATTATAATTTGACATGTTTTTAATATTTTTTAATCCTTTTCATTTTAATTTAACCCTTATTTTACCATTTTTAATAATTACTTGATATTATCTTATTTACACTTTGTGGGTTATTATAATTACCATAACATTTAAAATGAACCAAAAAATAAAATTTATGAAAAATTTGGACTTATAATAACCATTTATCTAAATATAAAATTTTCAGGAATTTTATAACATTTTATAAACTATTGTATATTTTAAAATACCAATAGTGTCAATTCTTACACTATTCATTAGTTGACTTTTAAAAAATATCATAACAAAAATATAAGTTTGATAAAACAACATTAAATCATCACAAAAAAGTCAAATATATCCACAAATTTATTGGATGGAAAAAATTATTTAAAATAATACTTATTTTAATATTTATAATATAATTTATTTTATTCTTTCTTTAATTAGAAAATTTCTACAACATCTTTTTATTATAATTAAATATGGTTATTTAATTTCATAAAATTGTCAAAAAATAATCATGAAGTTGGACATATTTTTATCATTAAAATTATTATTTATAGTTGAAGTGATCCCCTTTATAAATCAATATTAAAATAATTTACTTAGAAAAAAAAAGTGTAACACAAATAACTATTCATTGAATAAAAAATTATAAAAGCATTAAAGTCATCCAAGTATTTCCAAGTGTTCCTAAAATCAAACCAAGGATGATCATGAACATGATAGAAACATAAAATTAAATTACTGCTTTTTTTAGGGTAGTTTTATAATATTATAATATATTTTTTACCTTTAATTATCTGATTTTCATTTAACCATTGAAATAAAATTTATTACCAAAGTTGCTATTCACAATGTCCAAAAATAAAAGGGACATAATTATATGATTTTGACCTTATTATTACAAATATGGAATCCATTTTTAAAAATTAAAAATTCATTATTTTTTGAAATTAATTAAAAATTAATCCCTGTTGTCAAAATGAGAAGATACGTTTTTTTTAAAAAAACCATCAAAAGATTGACGTTTATTTGTAAAATATTTCAATGTAAAATTACTTTCAATGACAAAAATTGTATTAAATGATAAAAAGTAATCTAAATATAATTTAAAACCAATTCAAATGATAAACTAACAATATAATTAAATTTGATAGAAATGCAGATTTAAATTAAAATGCAGTATTTTCACTGTTCATTAAAATAAATATTTTATTAGAAAAATACCAAAATTTAAACCAAAGTTATTTTTGATGTCCCGATTCCAAAGAAAAATTATATTTTGTAAAATATAATATATAAATGTATCAAAAACTATATTTTAAACTGGTTCACAATTAAAAGGTTGTAAAATAATATTTTTATAAAAACACTCATTTTATTTGTGAAATTGTATTTGTTATTATATAATGTTTAAAAAACACATAATATGAATTTTAAATATTATAATAAATTAATATTTCATTAATATAATCCAAAAAGTGTGATTTTATTATTTTATAAACAAATGTTTCACATTCTAATAGTTTTTCATAAAAATACATCATTTATATTCAATTGTTTTTTTTTGTTTCATTTCAAGTTACGTTAGTAACCAATGAATCCTTATATAAACATGGGTAAAAATATTTCATAATTTAGTTAACATTATTTATTCAATATATTCTAATGGCTAGGTGATAACTACTGTATTCAATAATAATATTTAGTTGTTCGTTTAAACTGGATGTGGTGTATCATGTATGCTATCAAACACTGTGTTTCATTTTAAAAAATAGGGATGTTTCAATGGGTTTTCCAAAAAAAGTAGAATTAATATGGTGAAGTGATAAGTGAAAAGGAAATATTAGTGTGAAATGGTTAATCACAAATTGAAGGCGTCAAATTTGATCAGACTTTTTCTCCGATAGAATGGTTAAAAACAATCAGAATCTTTCTTTATATCACTTCAAAATGGAGTTAATTTTTTTTACAAATGGATAAGAAGTCAAAATTTCTAAATAGTAATCTCAATGAGAAAATTTACATCGAACAACCTTGTGGATTTTTTTTACAGAAAGATTAAATTCATGTGTGGAGGTTGAAAAAAGACTTGTCTGGGATAAAAGAAGCTCAAAGGGCATGATATTCCAAATTGGATACTTTTTTTAAGGAAGATGAGTTTAAAGAAAGAAAAAGTTCATATAAATATTTACATCAAATAAAGTCAGTAGTTTTCTCTCATCATATTTTTTTATGTTTATGGCATTATATTTACTAGAAATAATGAAAGGTCTTGTAAAATATTTTCTGAAGAGATGAAAAAGTATTTCGAGATGTCCATTATTGGAGAAATGAAATACTTTATCAGGTTAAAAATTTTTCAGAAGCAGAAAATCATCTATATTTCTCAATAATATTATTCTCAGGGACTTCTTAAGAATATTTTATTGTAAAATTAAACATTAGTTTTCATAATAGTTTTAGTACGATCCAAGTTGTATAAAGATCATGAAAGAAATGAATTTGATTAGAAAGTGTTTTAAAAGATGATTAGAAGTTCGTTAAATTTGACTATCTCAAGACCTGACATTGTATATGTTGTTACCATATGTGAATGATTTAAGAATACTCCTAAATAATAAAATTTAATTTATGGGAAAATAATTCTCAGATATATAAAAGAATTTTTTTTGGAATCAGGTATTGTAAATTAAAAAGTATTAACTTGTTTGGGTATTCAGATACTAATTGGGCATGGAATATTGATGAAAGAAGATCCAAATCTGGTGGAGCTTTCATTCTAGGGAAACTTTTTTTAGTTGGAATAAAAAGAAACAGATGTCAGTAACTCTTATAATGGATGATGCTGAATATTTTATTACCACCCAATCTTCTACCCATCTTATGTGGGTGAAAACTGAATTAGAAGACTTAATTGTTGATATAAATTTACCCTTTCTCTTGGGATGTGATAATCAAAGTGAAATAAATCATAAAAGAAATATTTTACAACATTATCAGGAAAAACATATTAACATAATGTACCACTTCATCAAAGATCATGTGAAGATGAATGAATTGAAGTTATAGTATATTTATAAATAATAACATGTTGTCAACATTTTAACTAAAACATTACCAAAGGAACCATTTTATAAATTGAGGTTGAACAAGGGTGTCAAACCTCTTTCTCATAATTTTTAAGGTATTTGATTTTATACCCTCTATCATATTACATTTGGGTAGTGTTTTCAATGGGAACAATTATTTCATAAATCTATCCTTATAGAAGAATGCACAAAGGAGGAGTAGTAGGTAATTTGTGAATCCAACATATAAGTCTGTTAACTATTCTAATAGTTTGTTGTTAAAGTTTTAGGAAAGATTTTTTTTATTCCATTAATGTTGATAAGTTAGAAAAATGAGGAAGAATGATAAAGAAGAAATATGAGGTTGTTTTGGAGAAAGCTAAGGAAGCAACGAGTTACTACTTTTGGACAACATGGTTTTTGATGTCAATAATTTTTATCTCTTATAAAGAGTTATCCCACGTATGATTATAATTTTTGATGAGTAATCCATTTCATGAGGATTCAAAGTTCAGTGATTTATGAATCATGGTTGAAAAAAAATCTAAATAGGATATTGTTAGGACAAATCTAATAAAAAAGAGTATCATATATAGGTATTGTCTTTAATTGTCAAGGAATTTTGGGAGGAAAGGAAATAAAATTACTTTGTATAAGTGAATGATTAGACTGAACATCATATTGAAGAAATTAGATTAAAAATTCTTAATAATTTCCATTTGAGAATGAATGTAAGATGTTGATGGAAGATAGGGAAGTTACAATACTTCCCCTGGTAAATCTGATAATGCTAAAGGTTATCTATCAAAGGTTAAATATCCCGAAAAATGGGATTGGTGACGAAATAAATAAATTGGTTTTATAATAAATTGGATTTTGGTATAAGTTGGTAGGATCATTAAAGATTCATAAATTTGTGTTTATTGAAAAATCAAGATGACCATAAATCGGTATGGGATATGTTGCTGAAGAATATTTTTATGGCAACATTATATCCTAGTGTTTTCCAAAACAATGTGGGATAAAAAATATGGAAGAAGAAGATGGTATTGAGAACTGTTGTTTTCTAGGAATGAAACTTCATTAAAATGGTAAAGGAATGGGTTTTTCAGAGGCAAGGATGAGATTCACAAAGATGTGGAGAATCACAAATGGTGATGATAATCTCTATGATTAAAAGAAGTGGATCATTGTGAGAGTGTGATGGTTTAATAGTGATCTCCATGACAATGACAAATATAAAAGGAGCATTGAAAATGAAGGAGTACTGTAAAGATATTTTTGAGTGATCTGAAAAATTAATTATAGGTGGTGGAGAATCAAGTACAAGTGATCCTATAAATATGAGGCAACCACCACTTCATTTGTGATAAAAATAATCAAATAAAATCTGGAATTAATCATATTTCATAAAGGTAGAGGATCTCTGTGAAGCTGGATTTCTATGAAATCATAATCATTGAAAAAGGCTACTAATGTATTGATTGGTTCTAATGGTTCTATTTAATGTGTTCTTTGTGATGACGGGGCATTCTACATTGACTCAGTGAGCTCCATGAAGATAGTTTGTTCTGCAAGGGTAGTTTTCTTCATGATGGTTGTGAGATTTACGAGGTAGCTTCATGGACATCATGTTTGGATATTTAATTCAAGAGAACTTTTATTTAAAATTTCATCATTTCATGTCTCTACCAACATGGAAATAAGATTGTGGTATCAGACTGAGTATCATTACGAAGTCTAGGATGCTCTTACCAGCTTTTGGGATAGAAAATGAAGAATTTTGAAAATGGGAATATTTGTGAAAGTTTATGAAGAAGAATTATAACATTTAATTGAATCATTTTTTACTAAAATACGAACAAACACTATTAAATTGTTTATATAGTGCTAATGAGTGTAAGGGCATATCCAACTTGCTGTACTCTACACAAAATGATTGTTTTCTAGTGGATTGTGTGGAATTGGATTGTTTCCGAACCATACCAAGCACATAGCTACTCTTATTGAGTATTGAAGCTTGTAAATTATTATGTTCCTGTGGAAATGTGTTTGATTTTTGGTCAATAGGGAAATAAATATTTAACAGGAGGTGAAGGATGTTTCCCATGTAAGTAATCATAAAAGATTAAGATATCATTTATTCACCCCTTTCCCCTCCCAGTGATACTTGAATCATGACTAGGAAACATCAGGGTACACCACCATCAATGGATGGTGTGGGTATCTCTAAAGTACTTCTTATTAATATCAATTATGGAAGAAAAATAAAACACTTTGGATTTACATTATTTCATTGGAATCACACTATTATTGTTGAAAAAAAATCATGTGAAATGGGTGTGTGTTCTTTAGAACCTACTCATATCTTAATGATGGTGATAAATGTTCCATTTATTTGTTCTTTATACTATTGATACAACCTTATCTCATTAAAATGTCATGGTTTTATTAACTTAGTATCAAATAGACTTTCATTTTAAAATATATTCTAAAAGTTGGGATTAATATGCATTGGCCATACAAGATTCAATTTTTATAGACGATGATGATCCAAAAGACATGAAGAAATAAAAATTATAGTTGAATAAGCTGATCTGGGGATATCTCCCATTGGTTGTAAGGAAATGTTTATTTTATAATACTAAATTTTTTCCTTAAATTTAATTAATAGGGAGAAATAAGTTTCCTTCAAATCATTATAAGGGATAATAAGAGAATCATTTAATTTGTTTAGAACTACCACCCATGTTGTATCTTCCATATATAGTTGCTGAATTTACCTTTTATAGTATCCATCCTCAATGAATTATGTTTGACTAGAGTTTAGTGGAGAGATATCACCATGAAACACATAATTTTATTCCTCAATAGAATACCTCAAACAGTAATGGTATGAAGAGGGAATTTTTTTATTCTTAAAAAATAATTGAATGAAGTGCCTTTATAAATGGCCATGAACTCAGTGAATGATACAATATACTTAATCATCATGAGGTAAATTCACTTCATTATATCCTAAGTGATAGAGGGTGTGAGAAGGAATAAGTTGATATGTGAACTATTATCCACTAGGGCTCAGTGAGTGTTGATGTCATTGAGTATTTGATAAATATATAATGGTTTGATGTTCCCTTATATGGCTGTTTAATGGTCATTTTATATAAAGATGATAAAAATTCATCAATATGTAGATCTAGTTCAGACATGATAATTCTTTTTTGATTCCACTTTCATCTCATACTCATGAGGGTTTTGAAAAAGTGTCAATTAAGAATTATCTATGTTCTTTGCATAGACAAAGGGAATTCATGATTGAGAGTCTCACATAAATAATATATAGATGTTTCTATACCTCATACTTGTAATCCAAGGTCATGGATTTCCTATCATATACATTTACCCAACATTAAGGAACAAAAGATTAATCCAACTATGAAGATAATGTTTATAAGCCTTGATTAGGGAGAATTTGTTTCCTATGGATTAGGACGAATAGATTTCATCTCATTTAAAGGTCGACTATCTAAATTTCTTTCAACTAATTAGATCACCTAAAAATTGTAGTATGATGAGTGTTGAAGGGTTTTGGATTATAAAAATTCTTCAGTTTGGATCCTTGATTTTACATTGTCCTTATTTTTATTTCATGTATTATATACTAAGGGATAACCGTATATCTACAAGTTATGCCTTAGGTATATATTCCTTAATCTAGTATTCTTCTTAGAGGATTTATTTGAAAATCATAGTTCATAAAATTCATCCATCTTAAAACATATATTTTATAATTATATTAAATTAATAGATTCAAACTAAATCCCTTAATCAATATTGGATTTTCAATAGCATGGGGACATGCGAGTGTTGCATTTATTCTTTTTTAATTTACAAGTGATAATTCTTCCAATTCATTGAAGGATGTGATGAATAAAGTATTACTATCACTACTATAAGTTTTCATTTTAATAGAACTAAAAAAGGTCTTCATAATTGATTTTAATGTAGTGATTTCAAAGTATAATATTCATCACCACTCAAAAAATGTTTTGATAATTTCCCCCTTTAACAGTGCTAAAAAGCACCGATAAAGGGGCCTTTGTGAGTGTTTTATAGCATAGATAAAGGGAAAACATTATTATTATTTTGGGATATATTTGAGCCTCCCCCATTTATTATCAATACCATCCCCTTATTAGTGATTTTAAGCCACTTCCCAACCACCCCCTTTATCAGTGCTTCCCAACCCTCTTTATCAACACTTTTTAAAATTCCAGCCTCCTATGCATGCCTGGATGGGATCCCTAAACCTATCCTTTAGAACTCAAATGCCTTTACCAGTACAAAAATATGTTATATTTTTTATTTTACGATACTTCTTTATATATATATATATATATTTGTTAAAATATATATTTTTTACTCATATATTTATATATATATTTTTTAAATAGATCTATAAAATATATATTTGTTTGTGTGATGTATATATACTTATATTTGCTAAAATATATTTTATACTATATTCATTTACATGTACTAGAATATAATATAAATATAGGTGGGTTTATTAATACAAATAAATATGTATATATAATCATTATATATATATTTTTATAAGTATATATATATTCATATATTTTTATAACATAAAAAATGATTAGATATTGCATTAAATAAATTTTTTATAATATGTATATATATTTAAATATAACTTTTATACATTTGATATATATTTATTTTTTATATATATTTACATATTCACATATAATCATATATTTACATATAAATTGTTTATAATGTATCTATAAATATTTATCATAAAATAAATCTATATATTATATTTTATTATAATGGTACTAATTTATTTACAAAAATAAATTTATATATGATGTACACACATAACATTGACAGACACACAAATATACATTTATATTTCTCAGAAACGCCAAAAAAAATATACATAATATGTATTTATTTACATATATTAGAATGTACACATCCATATATATTTTTTTGTTGACACAAACATGTTTATATATAAACAATACTTGTATATGTATATTTATAGGTATCAATGCATTTTTATAATGTAAATAAAATGGATAATTGTTTATTTTAAATGAAATGAATAATAAATATTTATTTTATATAGTTAAATATAAGTTTTTATGTAAAGATGATTAGAAAAATCTATATATAAAATTGATTTCTTATAAGTAAATATAAGAAAATATGCATATATTTAATAATAAATGAAACTATATTTTGAAAAATGCTAAAATATCAAAACCATAATATCAATATGAATGTAATTCTTAGAAAGAAATTCAATCCCCATCGAAAAGAAATAATAAAACCCCAAAAGTGAGGATACAATTCCATTGAATGTTAAAAAATTCAGATACCCTAACAAAAAACATTGTTTTGGAGGCATTCTAAAAAAATATGACTAGGGATTCTCCCTTTTAACCGTATCTTAGATCTCATGATAGGCTTTTATTTGAGATATAATGTAACCCAAATAAAAAACCAGATCAAATGTTAAGTCTGTTTGAAGTTGAAGTCATATTTTCAACTTATCTTAGCCCGTTCAATAATTCATTTAATTTTTATTTCATCCAATTATTATCAAATGACTGTTACTCTATAATAAATAGAAAATTATTAATTATTGTTATTTTTAATTGTTGTTTGATCCATTTTCACTAAATATCATATATATTATGTGTCAATGCATATTTAGCCTTATCTGAAACATATTTAATATATATATAAATATAATATTTATTTCTATATAAATATATTTATATTTAAATATATATTTTTTAGAAAAATAATGTTTTTAATGAAATATACCCTTTAGCAATGCTTGAAAAAATAAGATGATAAAGGTGGGAATTTATTAGCTCTAGTAAAAAAGCAATGCTAAAGGCCCCCCATTATAATGTTTTTTTTCTAGTGCTGATAAAGGGGCCCCCTTTATCCATTATTTTTATTAGCACTGATAATGGTACTCCTTTATCAGTGATTTTTTATGAGCACTCATAAACACCCCCTTTACCAGCACTAATGAAAATCAATGATAAATCATGGCACTGGATAAACCACGTTTTGTAGTAGTATGTTAGGATTACAAAGAGAATCAGGGTTGTATCCTGATGATTATGTCATTCAATAGTGATTCTATGGTTTTGATTCCTTGAACAGTGAGTCATCTAATTATAAAATTTCTATACAATCATGTTCTATACCTCCTAATATTATAATTTTTTATTAATAAAATTACTGAACACACATGTTTTTTTCACCTTGGGACTATCAAAGAATACTTAGAATTTATCTACTATCCTTTAAAGAAATTATTTGGAAACAATACTATATTAGGTAGTGTGTATCAACATATGATGGTTAGGGAAATTATCCAGATGATCATTGGGCCCTAAATAATGAGGTTTCTTTATTTATGGAAATTTTATCAAATAGAATTTGAGGGAAGAAATGAAATACCCCATGGATATGATAATTATTATAGTAATAAATTTTATTCTTAATATTCTTGAAATCATAGTTCCTAATATACTAGATTAAAATTTTTTTGTTTTGATTAAGGAGTCTATGTTATTTGTTGTTATTTTGATGGGGGTGTTATTATATTAAACATAAATAAATCACAGGATATAGTTTTTTTATTAAAATATTGTGAGTGGAATTGATTAATATTTTCATTTCTATATCTCCTTGTTTATGATGGAGATACTTATTGAGATTTCTCCTAGTTTCCTAAATTAAATACCCATACCACTACACTTTTTTAATAAACATTTAGAATCTAATAGAATATTAACATCATTACTAACACATCATTGTAATTCGTCATGTATATTACTAATAATTTTTCCCAGTTAAAATTTATCTCTTGAGATTATATCTGAACCTTCTATATGGAAATTAAATTAGGGAAAACATAATTTTCTAATTTTTATAGTTATAGAGTCTTTGGATAGTTGTTTTCATCAATGTGGAACTAAATTAAAATAGTAATTAAAGATTTAGATCCTACAAACAACTGATAGGACAAGATTCAAGATTTATTTGATTGAAAAGTATAGAAATCTATAAATTATTCACAAAATATCAATTTTTAATTACCTCTATTTTTTTCAGTTTCCCACTATTGGGTCAACTGAGAAAAATACGATTGAGATGTCTTCTTGGGCCTTTAATACCCTCAGATGAAGAAAAGTTGGTATTTATAAAGTGTTTTGGTACAAGATTGAAGTCTCCCCAGACATGTTCTGACTTATGTTTTGGATATATTGATACATTATTATATTTAGTATCCTCTATATGATAAATAATTTACAGAAGGGTTTTTACTCATGATTCTGTTTCTTATGCTAGGTTCAATCCTGGATAACTCATATAAGATTGTGAGTGATGGAGGACTAATGAAAGAAAATCATGGAATATACTATTATCATTTAATTATTAATTGTTTGGATGAAATATTTGTTTAGTTGTATGAATCAATATATATTTTACGAGTGAATAAATATCCTCATTCCAAGGAGGGATGGATGAAAATGGCATGAATCTATCATTGAAATCATATTCATATGTCCTATTTTTCCTAAGAAAATAAATATCAAATTATTCAATTTTCTCTAATTATACTTTTAACAAGTCAATTTATTCTTTAAAAGAGACAATCTCAACATTTTTTGGTGGTGGGTGGGTTAATAAAGTTGTGATACCTTTCACTTTTTCACTGTCTTTAGCTTACTGAGAAGTGGGATATGTGAAATCAAGTGTGTATTCCAAATAATTAGCTTTACATTAATGAAAAGTATATACTACATCATATATATATATATATGCATGGGTGATAATCTATATATATTATTTATTATTTCCATATTTTTATCAATTTCACATATTTTTGTATTAGATGTCTTCGTAGTGGAAACATTTAAAAATCCAAATACTTTACTAGGAACTAGGACCTTATCAATGTTCGAGAGGTAATGGTATTTATCAATTTTAGAAAATCACTACACAGGAAAAGGGATATAACCACAGGAAAAAAACAACCTTGGGAATTCCTCTAGTAGGGTATATAATTGTGGAAATATCCCTAGGGTCTATCATATTAGGCACTACCTGTAGACCTAGATCTTCGACCATTAGTGTGGAAGTATCCATGTATATGGCCACATAAATATCTTACAGTGATAAAATAATTTCAATGGGCCCTTCCCATGTTAATATCCATATATCCATACATTTTTCTTGTAGAGATAGATTATAATAAAATTTTAAATTTTCACAGGTGGGTTTTGATATGGTAACCTTAGAGTTATTCACTAAATCCATATACCACTTAATCACATAATATTATATATATATATATAATATAAAATATTATAATTATTATATATTAAACAAATGAAATCCCAATTGTTTCATTTTCATCAGATAGGACTCATTACGATTATCCACATGGTTCAAGGTATTAGATCCTCCCCATGTTGTTTAATGACCAAGGTCCATGGGGCCCATGGTGTTATGCTCCTCTGGGGTGGAGCTACAACCACAGTTCAGGTGGTTCATAACCATTAGACATTGTAGGAAGGAAATAATTCCATATAATATATGTCTCATGGATACAGAGTGTTGGGACGAAGCTGATGATGAAGGTGGTTGTTTTAAGTGTTATCTTTTGTTGTCATGAAGAGTTTTATAGGAAAAGAAATCAACTCACATTGTTTTTGGTGAAAATCATTTTGACCTTCATACTCAAGAAAATTAGACTCAAATTCTATTTTCTAAAAAACTGAAATGACAATTTTTTTAGTAAAACCCAACTCACTTTATTTAAGAAAGTAAAACATATCGAGAAGAATCTCTTTGAATGAAAATGGTTGATTTTATTGAGAATGAATATTTCTGCAAGTAAATGGTCATCGGATTCACTCTCTATCTAGAATGGAAGAAGTGATCATATTGTGAGAATTGAAGTCTTCTAGACTATGAGAAATTAAATATGATGATGTGTTTATAATTTATGATTCTAATAAATCATAAGTATGTTGTGAAACTTATGATTTAAGATTGATGAAAGAATGGGGGAGTGAAAGAGATAAAATTAAGAGTTTCTAGATTGATCAGATGTGTAATATAATAGAAGAAACAGATGATGCCAATTGAAAAGGAATCATACCCATATATATTGTATCTTTGTGGAAGAGGATAAAAAATAAGATGAATATCATACCCAGAATGATCATATCCAGGATCATTGTTATTAGGAAGATCGTATCTAGAGAAATAGTGTATAGAAAGATTCTACTTAGACTGAGTTGGAAATAAATATAATACTGGTGGATAAGTATTTGAGCTAAAGCCAATGGATATTATTATGAAATATACTGATCAATAATGTAGTCAACTATTTGAGATGGTTGAAATATTTTTTTGAGGAAGATATAGATAAACACTGATTTGTTTTCTAATAAATTCGTCATGTGGGTTAAGAGTTGAGTTATTTTTTTTCTTTTGAAATGAATATTTCAAGTTTGTTAAGTGAAAAGGTAAAATAGTGAGAAGTGGTTCAAGAGTAGAGATAAAGGAGCTTTATGAATATACTTTCAATGGGGATCTTGACATTCAAAAGGAAAATTATATTCAATTAATATAGAGTATAATTTTTATAAAATTAGTGAGGTATCCATTTCATCATACCATTACATTCGATCAATAAAGATTTATGTTTTGAATAAATCATATAGATATGATGAATAGATAATGTTTTTATAACATTTTTGAAGAATCAATAAGCCTTGAAGAAGTCATAAATACACATGAGATTTTAGGGAAAATTGATATTTTCATGAATTTAATTGAGAGATAAAGATTTTAGGATTCCCACTAAAACATTCATTGGTCACCTATATAAGGCAAAGTATACTTTTCACTATTTATGATCAGTGTACAGTTCATCATAGTAGAGAGAGAAGCATTAATTTTTTTTAGAGAAAAAGTTTTCATATTGAGATTTTGTTGAAATTGTTCTAAAGAAGAAGTGAAAAGAGAAGAGACATGATCACTACATTGTATTCACATGATTATAATATTCAGGGATTATCGTATTCAGCGGATTACCATAATCATCTTTTCAACAATATTCGGATGATTATCATATCAGGTTGAATAATTGGATTTGGATTTCCATATTGGGATTTCTTGACTGAGGAAGAAGGAGTTTGGAATTTTCTTAATCGTACTCATCCAGTGTTACATAATTTCATATGAAGCGATAATACTAGGAAGAATTGGACTCAAAATAATCGTACTAGGAGAATAATATAGAGAAGAATCATATTAGGAGAATTGTACTCAGAGGAATTAGACATGGAAAAACCGATTGGAAAAATTGGATTGAGTTTTCCCTTAACAACATCTATGAAGTTCTTACCATTATCCTGGAAAGAAATTGAAGAAGTGTTTTCAATTTAATACATTTTTTAATTGAAAAAATAGCATAGGTAACATGAGTTATTACACAAACATTGTTTTATGATATTTGTTTCGAGAGGGTTCACACACACAATTGGAATTCATTACATAGTGCAATATGAGTGAAAGGGTATATTATACTCATTATAATCCAAGGATTGTTTTCTTATGTATTTTTTGGTATTTTATCATTTCAAAACTATACCGAGGACATAACTATTCTTATTGAATAGTTAACCTTGTAAATACTTATGTTCATTTAGATGTGCGGTTGAATTTTTTTCAATAGGGAATTGAAAATTTGACAGGAGGATAAGGTTGTTTCAATGAAACATGAAACACAAAATATCATTAAATATCCCCTCACCCACTCAGTGATACAATCATATTAACTGGGAACTTTTAATTGTTATTAAAGCATTTGTTCCCTTCACTTATTTTTTTCTAATGGAGAATTTTAATTATGTAAATAGTAAAGGTATTCCATTTTTTATAGAATGAATTATAATTTTATAAAAGGTAGAATGGTTCCTTATTCTATTTGTATTAGTTATGATGTTATTGAAGCTACAATAGATGGGTTTCCTCCTATTGATTTTTATACTCCTATTACATATGCTGATAAGAAGAATGTTGAGAATGATGGAAGGTCCTAGAATGATATATTATCATCACTTCCTGAAAATTAATTATTATTAGTAAAAAGAGTTTCCACAGCCAAATGTATATGGTAGAAATTGAAAAATATATATGACGTCAATAAAAAATTGAAGAAGGAAATGTTACAAATATAGAGATGGAAATATGAATACTAGAAGATGTGCAAGCATGAATCTATTGGGGAATTATTTATTAGGGTAAATGAAATTGTGAGTACTATTTTATGTCTTGGGTGAAATTTTAGATGATACTATTGTTGTTGAAAATATATCGCGAATCCTTCTTAATAAGTTTGATGAAAAAGATTCTTCATTCAAAGAATGATATCTTAAAACATTATCTCTTAATGATTTTCATAGCAATATCATCACTTATGAGATAATAAGAGGGAAATATTTTAAAATAAAAATATATATATATATCAATATCTTTCAAGGATTCTATGAAATAAAAGTGAAAGGATATTCTTATTGAAGATGGAGTTGGTGATTCTCACTCAAAAAATGAGGTATGTAAAAATCATGATGATATTTTATCCTTGTTTCCTTAAACTTTTAGAAGAGGTATAGGGAAATATAAGGAAAAAATTCCATGAAAAGTTTTGAATGTGGTGGAATTCAACACTTGGTGGCTAATTTTCCTCAAAGAAATAAAGATGAGGATATTAATGAAGATTAATGAAATCCAAGAAGATCGTGGAAAAAACATGGAGGTAAAGGAATATGTAATTCCATAAGGAAAGAAAGAAAATTCATGAAATAGAATAGAAAATGTTTCTTGTCTAAATATGAAGAAGAAGAATAAGGAAGTGATGTTAATTATGAAAAATTAGAGGATTATGGTGTTGAAAATACTTTAATTACAATAGTTAATAATGAATAATTCTGAAGTAGTAGTGTTGAATAAGAAGAAACTCAACTTAAATATCATTTGAAATAAGAGTTGAAAAGATTTCTGAGAAATATTATAAGGAATGAAAAGAAAAAAATAGATAGAGGAAGAATTTTTCTTAATAAGAAATCAATATGTTTTTCTGATGTGAAAGTGAATCTGGTAAAATAAATTGATGATTTGAATAAATATATCAAGGGAGAAAAAAATCCTAATGAGAATTAGGAAGTGAATTTGAAAGAAAAAAAAGAAGTGTTGATAATCATCCAAAACAAGATATCTAAAGCTAAATTGATAAATAAAAGTTTCAAAAACTCTATCACTAAAGCTATTGAATGTTATCATAATGAGGAACCAGAAATAGTTCAACAAAAGTTACCTTCAAAGGGTGATAAAAAATATGTAATTGTTTATGAAAGTAAGAATACTAGGAAAGTTATGTATGTGGATAAGAACAAAAAAGTTTGGAACTCAGAAGTCTCAAAGTAACCTGAGTCCAAAAATGTTTTGAAACAATTTGAATCTTGAAAAGTTTACAATACTTATGGTTCTTATAATAAAGAAAAGAGGATGAAAACTCTGATTGATAATTAAAATGTTAGTGACATAGAAATGAAATAGAATAAGGTGGCTGGGAAATGTATTCATAATTCTGGCCATTATGATTGTTTTAGTGAAAAATACTCATTTTATGGATACATCTAGTATTGTGGTGGATTTAGATTCCTAATGAATATATGTTGGTTTTACCATAAACATTTATATTATACAACAAGTTACTAAAGGGATTATTTTAAAAGGAGACTATTCCCTAAAAATAAGAAGTCTGATAAGATTGTTTTATGAATTAGAAAAGGTTGGAGTAAAGATTAAAAATATTTTCCATACCATAGAAACCATTTGTGAAAGATATGAACAATATATAAATCTTGCTAAAGGATTTCATGTTTTTATAACCTCACAAAAAATGTATCTTAACAATTCATAAAATCTGGTGGTGAAGAAAGAAATTAAAGATAACAAATCTCTTATTATTGAAACTACCTTAAAATCCATAAAAGGAGAATGACCATAGATTATTGAAATTTGTTTTTATTCTCATATAATATGAGACTTGAAATTTTTTAATAATGTGAATGATTTTAATGAATTATCAGTGAATTTTGGAAATGATGAACCCCTAATAATCAAAGGTGTTGGATCATCCATCATTAGAAAAGAGAAGTTGAAATTATAAAAATTTTCTTATGTTGATGGGCTGAAAAAAAATTCTATGTGTTTCACAATTGAGTGATGAGGGTAAAAAAGTTATGTTTAGAAAATATGGATTTGTGTTGAAATGATTAGAATATTGAAACTTTTTTACAAGAGGCCAATATACAAAAAATTTGATTCATATTTGAGAAATACAAAATTCTTGTTACATGAGTATGGTGGAAGAGAATAAATTTTGGCATAGGAGGATGGGACACATGTGTTAAATAAACATGATCAAGTTATCTAAAAAAGATAGTTTCTGATACAATCCTTGCGTTCCAAGAAGAAGAGATTACAGTTTCACTATTTGTCAAAAAGTAATGATTACAAACTTATTACATAAGAGAGTTAAGATTTATTCAAAATAACCCCTATAAAAGATTCCATTAAATATGTTTGTTACAATGAGAAAACAATCAAAGAATTGAGATAAATTCTTCATCACATTCATTGATGATTTTACTTTCATCACTTGTGTTATGTATATGAAACATAATTCAAAATCTAGTAAAATGTTTAAAACGTTTAGAAGAAAAGCTGAGAAAAAATGAAAGTATTCGATGAGTAATTTAGAAACCAATAATGGTGTTGAATACAAAAATGATAAATGTAACATTTATTTGGATAATCATGTAATTCAGAATGAATATAGTTACCCATAAAATCTTCAACAAAATGGGGTCTCTAAAAGAAAGAATAGAAGTTTGGTGGAAATGGGAAGAACTATGTTACACAAACAGGGCATTTCTCATTAATTTTTGAGGAAAGGTATGTGTAGTGTTTCATATATTCAAAACCACTATTTCAATAGGCCTTAATTAGATATAAATCCATATGAATTGTTTTATGAAAAAAATTCCATGTTCAAAACACTTAATTGTTTTTGAGAATCCATGTGTTATAAAGAAGGATGGTGGAAACTTTGGAATGTTTGAGAGAAAGGCGAATATAGAATTTTTCATAGGTATGCTCGAGAAGGAAGAATATTTTTATGTTTAAATGAAAAAATAGTAATAATTGTTGATTTCGTTAATGTAAAGGAAATGGAAAATGTAGATAAAGATAAGAATATTCAGGAAAGTGATAAAGTTGATCAATATTGTTTTGAAAACAATTGTAATAAGGATACATACAATTGTATTCATTCTTATGAAGAAGAATTATACACACATATTTATAGTGATGAGGAACATACTCAAAAATCTCATCATAGGATGAAGAATAAAGTGGAAGATCAAAATATAATTGGCGATCACCATCATATGGTTCAAACAAGAAGGGAAAAAAGATATTACACATACTTATTTGTATTCAAAAGTGGAGCCATATGATGTGAAAGAATATTTTGAGTATCCCAAATTTTTTCTATCCACAAATTAATATTTGGAAGAGATTGAAAAGAATAATATATGGGAACTCATACCCAATCCTAAAAAGAACATTATTTTCACAAGGTGAGTTTTATGAAAAAAGCTGAATTAAGAAATTAATGTGATAAGAAATAATGAAATATTGGTAAGAAATGGGAATTCACAAATTTAAGGCATTGATTTTTATGAAACACTTTATCTTGTGGAAAATATGAATCCATAAAATTCAGTCTTTCTATTTATTCAAAATGAGGCTATAAGAACAGTCAAATGGATGTTAGATCCACATTATAAAGTGGTGATCTTGAAGAGGATGTTTATATTGAACAAAATTTTTTATTTATTTTTGGGAATGATGAAAGATATCTATTAAGATTGAAAATGTATTTGAATGGCCTAAAAAAAGATCTTAAGAAATGTTATTCAAAATTAGATATATGCTTAAAGATGTTGAATTTCGATAAAGGAAGAGTGGATATCAATCTTCATATCATAGAGAGTTAGAAGTATTCCCTCATTATAATTATTTATAATGATGAAATTATCTTTTCTAGGAATGATGAAAGATGTTGTGAAAGATTTGTTTAAGAGATGAAAAAGGTATTTGATACGTCTTTTTATAGGGGAAATGAAATACTTTATTGGGATATAAATCCTAAAAAAGAAGAAATATATTTTTCTTTCTCAAGAAAAGTATTTTAAGGAACTTTTTAAGAGTATTTTCTTGGGAAAATAAAAACGTGATTTTACGTAGATATGTGTGGGAACAAATTTTTCAAAATATATAGAATGAAAAGAAGATGTACATAAATAATTTCTAAATATGATTAGAGGTTTTTTATATTTTATTGACTGAGTACCTGACATTTTTATACTTTTACCTTATGTGTAAGATTTTATAGTGGTCCAGAAGAATCACATTTACTTGATAGAAAATGAATTCTCAGTTACATAAAAGGAACAATAGAATTCAGAATAAGGTATGGCAGCTCAGATAGTATTTATTTTTTTGGGTATTAAGATGCTGATTGGGTAGGAAATGTTGATGATAGAAGATACACATATGATGTAGTATTATTTTTAAGAAAGAATTGTGTTATTTTCAATTCAAATAAATAGAAGTCAGCAAGTCTCAGTACATCTGATGATGAGAATGTTACTACCACTCAATCCACTACTCAAATTTTGTGGACAAAAATTCAACTAGAATACTAACTTATTAAAGTGTAGTTACCCATGATCTTGGGTTGGGATAATCAAAGTACAATAAATCTCATCAGGAATCTAGTTCAACATTATCATTAAAAAAAATCTAGATATGAAATATAATTTCATTAAAGATCATGTGGAGAAGAATTAATTGGATATGGAATATGTTGCAATATCGAAACAAGCTGCTGACATTTCCACAAAACCTTTACCAAAGGAATCATTATCAAAATTGAGGATGAACATGGGGTCTAACCTCATTATCATCAAGGTTGAGGAATGTGTTTCTTTCTCCTATCATATATTACATTTGGATATTTATTTCAAGGGGGAGGATGAATTATTTCATATATATATATCCCAATGCATGTAAAAAGAGGGAGTTTTGGGTAATCTATGAATTCAATATTATATTATGAGTGAACTATTCAAACTATTTATTGGATTTGTTATTGGAAACAAATTATATTGTTTAATAGGAATGAAGAAGAAATGATTAAGAGTATATGAGTAAGAAAGATGAAGAAGGTTTTCTTTATCACAACTCTTGGAAAATATGTTTTTTTTCAATGATTCTTATTTCCTGCAACAAGTTAGATAACATTTTCTTAGAGTTATTAATATGTAATCCATTTCTAGAGGATACAAATTTTTGTGATTTATGAAACTTGGTTGATACCACAATCCATAAGGGGGTATTTTTAGGACTATGTTGATGACAAAGGTGGTTATTTTAATTGTTTTCCTTCATTTTCAAGAAGATTTTTTGAAGAAATGAAATCACCTCACTTTTTATTTGGTTAAAATAATATTGACTATCGTAGTCATGACAATCGAACATAAAATTTGTTTTCAAAACAAAATTAGACTCACATTGTTTAAGAATATTAATTGCATCAAGAAAAAACAGTTTGAATGAAAAAGTTCCATTGTATCGAGAATTATTTTTTACAAGAATTAAATACTTATCGGATTCACTCTGGATCCAAAATGTAAAATGAGATCATAATGGGAGAATTAAAGTCTGAATGACTACAAAAAATTAATTATGATGATGGTTTACTGGTTTTTAATTCTCATAAATTGACATTAAGTTGTGAAACATACAATTAAAGCTTGATGATATAAAGGGGGAGCGAAAGAGATGCATAAAATTGTTTTGAAATTGATCAGACCAAGAATAGAAGAGAAGAAAGAGATGCTAGCGATCGAAAAGGAACCATACCCAGATTTATTTTATCCAGGAGGAAGAGAGGAAAAAGGAAGATGAAGATCATACCTAAAATGACCATATACCAGATAATAATTATTAGTATGGTCGTATAGTGGGAAATAATACATAGAAAGATTGTAATCAGATTGATTTGTAAATAAAACATAGACCGATGTAAAAGGATTTGAGATAAAGTCGATGAAAATCATTATGAAAAAGATTGATCGATAATATAGTCAACCATTTGAGATGGTTGAATGATTTCCTGAAGGACGAAATAAATGAACTATGATTTTTTTTTCTAATTGACTTTATAAAGTGGGTCAAGAGTTTAATTAATTTGTTTTATTTTCAAATGATGTTTTCAAGTGGGTCAAGAGAAAAGGTGAAATAGTGAGAAGTGGTTAGATAGCAGAGATGGAGAAGTTTGCTGAACATGCTTTCAAGGGGGAGCTTGTAATTAAAAAGAATAATTATATATAATTGATAAAGAGAATCATATTCAAAAGATCAGAGTGGTTTCTATTTCTTAATACATTAAAATTCAATTGATATATTGATTTGTTGTGAATAATTTATATTGATATAATTATGAAAATAAGTGTGAAGAATATTTGATGATAATCAAGAAGCATTGATGAATTGATAAATGAAATCGATATTTTAGGAGAAACTGATATTTGGGTAAATTTGATTGAGCGAGAAATATTTTGGGATTCGTACCAAAACATTCATGGGTCACCTATAAAAGGCAAAGTGTACTTTCCCATTTTCTAACTAGTGTACTTTTCATCATAGAAGAGAGAGAATATTTGAGTTTTTAGAGAGAAGAATGATTTTTCATACTGAGCATTTGTTGACGAAGTGAAAAGAAAAGAGACATGATCCCAACGTTGTATTCTGTGGATTTTATTGTTTAGTAATTATCATATTCAATTGATTAACATACTATGCTTATCAATCGTATTCAGATGACTATCATATCGGGGTGAATAATTGGATTAGGATTTCTGTATTAGGATTTTCAGACTAATAAAGGAGTTTTGAATTATTTTAATCATACTTATCCAGTGTTATATCTTTTCATATTGATAAATCACACTAGGAAGAATTAGACTAGGATAATCATACATAAAGGAATCGAACTGAAAAAATCAGATTGAGTTTTCCCTTAACAATGTCAAAGGAGTTATTACCATCTTTTTTGTATGAACTTAAAGATTTTTTTTCAACTTAATACATTTTTTGAATTGAAAAAGAAGCACAGGAAACCTGAGTTGTTACACAAATCCGGTTTTTCACTATTTGTGCTAAGAGGGTACACATGCACTATTGGAATTTATTACATAGTGCTACAAGGGTGAAAGGGTATACCCTACATGTTGAAATCCAAGGCTGATTTTCTAGTGTAATGTGTGGTATTGGATCATTCCCAAACCATATAAAGGATTTAGCTATTATTATTAAATATTAAACCCTATAAATACTTGTGTTCCTTTGGATGTGTGGTTGAATTTTTTTAGTAGTGAATTGAATCATTAATAGGTGGTGAAGGTTGTTTCAAGGAAACAAAAAAGGAAAATATCACTAATTCACCCACCCCCTCTTAGTGATACAATCATCCTTCCTAGGAACTTTCATAGACCACCTTAGGGATGAATAACTTCCAAAGGTTACATGAACTCTAGTTATATGTTCTTTCTAAACACTTCCCATAATAATATGGTTCCACATGGCCTTTACCACCTTGGCCTATCACCATGGATAGAATTTCCCATTGAAAAAAGACTTTCCCACTACTTCATGTCACCATAATCCACATAACCTATGGATGTAGGCCTTTCAAAGTGGACCTATTAACATAAACCACATATTACCATAGCTATAGGTGGCCTACAACCATCGTTCTTCTTACCGTGGCTATAAAAATATATCTATAAGAAAATTTTTCTATAGTATATCCATTAATGTTTTATTCATAACCAACCATCTATGTTGACTAATTAGTGTAATTTATAGATTTTTGGCCTTTTCAATACCTCTTTTGGGATTTATTAATATATTATTCATGACATGTGGTCTATATATAATTTACTCTAACAACCACTAAGCATAATACAAGGAGAGGATTTGGATAAAAAACTATATATAGAGGTATCCCAAACCATGAAGATAATGAATTTATTAAAGGAAGAACATCCATGATTTGGGTATATTTCTAAATGATCAATGATATAAGGGATGATTATAGGGGATAAAAACGCTGCTAACCTAAGGTGATTTGGTTTACCATGGGATATTTTGGATGCAGTTGTGTCTCTTCTCACTTACTAATCATGTATTTTAATATTTACTAAAAAATGTGTTTCTTTTGGTGATACAAGTTGAGAGGTAATTTCATTAAAAGATCTCTTAACCATTATAGGGGTTGAATTTCTAATGTATCAATCAGGTATCCCTTTCTTAGATCATAGTAAATACATTTTTAGTTTTTCAATCCCATTGAGTATATCTCCATTAGTTTTTAGATAGTACAGTCTGATCAAAATAAATTATCTCCATCATACCTTGAATTTGGGTCATAAATTGTAGTGATAAACTCTCAATATGCATTATGATATTATTCATTTTGATGGTTGGGGTGGTAAAATTAAATTCCCGGAATTATCCCCAAAATTTATTTCATATATAAGGGAAAATTTTTTAATGATTTATCGAATATCCATGAGTCTTATTAGGTATTCCTAAATATGAGATTCTATGCTACTAAGAGGGAGATTATGTAAACCTAGCATAATTTCTCATCAAATATTTTTATATGATAAGTATACCCATTATAAAGAAGGTTTTTTATTTCAATTAGTCAAATTTCACCCATAGATCATTTCAGATTCGTGGTACACACTCTTCCTCAATGATCTCAAGAAAAATATATTGGGAGGTGGAAAGGAGATAATGAATAATAGGTCTTTTATCAAAAAAAACTATTCCTCCATTATATGATTAAAATCTCCGTAACTACTAATGTTCATCTCATATAATTTCACTAACTATAAGGGTTATTTTAGGATTTGTTTCTAGAGGTACTAAATTATTTTAATAATTATGAATTATACTAAAATAAAATTAGTTATTTAAGGGATATATAATATTCAAAACATTGGTTTTCCCATTAAATGAAATGATTCATCAACATCAAATGATTTAGTATCTGATGATGTTAATTCTAATTTCACATATATTTATCATTAAGACACTGACTTTGGGATGATTATACATTGAGGAGTTTTTCAATGTCAGTAGGATTTTTTATCACAAGGAGGACCTCTATGGCATGTAATATGGGGAAATCCTATTTGGTTTCTTCATTATTAATAGATGAAATAGAGAGGACCTTAATTTCAGTAGAACATTTAATCAGCGAGAGATCCTATATGGTGGGTAACATGGGGAGTACTTCCATTGTATCTTAATTAGTAACTATCAACACAGGAGGGAATTTATATAGGCTTGATATTTCTTTATGGGGAGGACCTATATAATATTTACCATGGGGTGGGGGCTCCATGGTTACTTCATTTTTGATTATGAATATAGAGAAGACCTATATATTGGATAGATATTTCATCATGGGGAGGATCACTATGGTGGGTACCATGGGGAGGACATCCATGGTTACTTTATTCTTGATTTTTTTCATGGGGAGGACCATTATGTTGTACGGATGTTTCATTGCAAGTTTCATACCCTTATTCTAGTAACCCAGATTCAATGATTTTTTAATGAAAATAGTAGATAATAAAAAGATTAAAATAAATAGGTTCATATTGTTTAGAATTCATAGAAAATGAGGTACATAAATGAACCTTACAATATATTGAAAAATTATGGTACATCAAATGAGTAAATAAAAATTTATTATTTATCCTTGTAAATAGAGAAGTCACATGCAGTAATTTTCATGGTTTCCTGGGAAAATGAGAAATAACATATAGTGGTGATATTATATGCTTATTAAGGGGTATAATATAGTGAAAGATATCATCTTAAAGTATATAATTAATAATATTATCATAATAAATAAATTCCATATCTAATGAAAAAAAGTATAATATTTATATATATTATATAAAAATAAATAAATACATGGATAAGAAAAATCTGATATCATAATGATGAAATTCATGATGACAAAAATCATTACTATAGTGACCTAAACATAACATACATGGAACTACATCATTTTAGATGAAAATTCAGCACATTAAAAAAGTAATTTCTTGAGGACCGTAATAGGTTTTTATATTTCAAAAAATGGAACGTAATCTTCTAACTAGGTGAGTGATATTCAATATTTCCCACAAATATATTTCTCTTTATTACTCTTAATAAAAATTCTTTCTTCAAAACACATGGAGGGAAACATAAGGAGTGTGACATCAGATGCTCAGTAAGGGTAAACAAGTGATATATGTAAGCATAATCCTGAAAGTAAGGGTATAAGAATAAGATCATAACATTATAATATCATACCATTCATATCAAATATTATAAACATGAATCATGGAATAAATATTGGTTGTTGATAAGATATTATTCATAATTAAATCAAGATCATAACCAATAAAATCATAACATAGTAATAATACATAGAATTGTGGTGGATAAATAATCATATAGAATCATTACCTTTAAGCCAAGGATCATTTCTAAAAACATATCTTAGCAATTCATGGGGGATAAACCACTAGGCGAGACTCACCACCATCCCCCATCACAACACTTTCCTTATAGTAAAATGGATTCACTCCCCAAACCATCTTAGTAGTCAAGATTCTCTCCAAATACCAACTTAGTATTCAAGGATCACTCCCAAGATCATCTTTGTGGAAAACATTATTTACTGATCTGACTTTACTCCCCATTATAGACATGTTTATATCATGACATATAAATCCTTAACTAATGCATTGGAGGGATAAATATGTCCCACCTATCTAATAATGAAATCATACATATGTGTGCAATAAGATAATTAAACATTCATTATATCAAAACCCATAAAAATCAATGGGTTTAATAAACATCTTAACATAACCCACGAAATGGAATCAATATCATAAATAATTAATCATATCACAAACTAAGTAAAATATATAGGTTTCATAGTAATTTAATCATAGAGTAACCCATGAAAGGAAATGGGTTTCATAAATATTTTATCATGGTATAACCCAGGGAAGAGAAATGGGTTTTATAAACAACATGTCATCGAAAGCAAAACCATTAAAAGAAAGAATAAGAATGGGGTCCTTGGATTATATCCCTAGTAAGTAATAATCTTTAACAAATGATATCATCTTATAGGATAATAATTTTCCATGACCATTTTGAGAATTTATTATGAGAAATAACCTTTCATTGAAAATATATATTTTTTAAAACATAAAACATTTTCAAAAACATTTTATATGAAAAAACTTTTAAAACTTATGGATTAATAATTAAAATTTATTTAAAATTTATTTTGAGAAAAATATAATTTTATCTTTGAAAAAATATTTTTATGACATTAATTTTCTTTTAATCTTTTTTTCTTTTAATAGAGATTTGAAAACTTATAAAAGAATATTTCAAATAATCGGAATCATTTTCTTTGAAAATAACCATATTAAAATATATAAAGGAAGAATTTAAAATCATTTAAACCACATTTTAAATATAAAACATTTTTCTAAACATTATTCATTGAAAATATATTAAAAATATTGTGAAATAATTTAAAACACCTAGTTAACAAAAAAAATTTGGAATCCTTTTTTGTTGAAGGCCAATTTATAAAAATGAATGTCTAGAATATTAGGATATTTTTTTTTAAAAAAAATTGATTGGTTAAAATTTAAAACAAAGCTTCAAATAAATGAATTTAATAACGGAGGATAACTCTGTACATGTAGAACATTCCTTTTACTCTGTTAAAAGATTAGAAAAGTTCGTTGATCATAAAATGAAAAGAAGAATCATTTTTTAAGAAACATTTTTTAGAAAAGTAAAACATGGGTAGAAATATCTTTTAATAATAAAGGGATAATATTATAAAATATTTGAATACATTTTTGTAGAAAATGTTTTTGGAAGTATGCATATTTCTGACTACAAAGAGAAATACTGTCATATTATATTAAATTTATTTCTTAATTATCATTAGTAGAAAAGAGTTGAAAAATTATTCCATTATATGAAGATATCATTAATAACACGAGGAGAATAAAACCCATGAGAATTATTGAGATATAGATCATAATTTTTCATCATTGTAAGAATAATCATTAATAATCCCTATAAATAATGAGACTATTGAAATATATTATTACCACTTTGGTAATTTTGAATAGAAATCCACATAAATAATAAAATTACATGAATATTAAAAAATCACGGTAGAAAATATGAAAGATAATTATAAAAACCATGTAAAATAATACAGGTGTATAATGTAACATGTGTCTCAAAGAAGGAAAATTGTGAAAAAATTATATTACCAAATTTGTAACTTTTGAACCTTAAACCCCATGAAAGAGTTATAATAAAATGGATATGTAAAAAAGATAAATTTAATTATAATAATCATAGATACATTAGTTGTTATTATATACACCACACAAAATAAATGAGTGGTGAATGAGGTATAAGTCTCACATAAATAAAAGTGTGGCTAGACATCCCCACACATATTGAGTAACTTCGGAATCATGAGATACATGAAAGAATAACATCATTTTAAAATCTTAATATCATTAAATAAATTATCTTGTTTATATAACAAGTCATATGGAAGTATATACACAACATAAAAATAATAAGCGGTGAATATAGCTGATAGCTCTGTGGGGTGTCGTTATTTCCCTACGACACTATACAATTTTTTTTGTAAAAACTCAATCTATCCTACTCAATTAATTTGAATATAGTATTATAAATTTTATAAGTTCATCCATATCGATGATGAAATTATTTTACTTATAATTTTAAAAGGTTTATTTTGTTAAATTGAGGAAAGAGGTGAGAAAAGTGTTATTTGGTTAGTTTTGAATTAAAAAAAAAGATGAAAACAAAGTGCAACAGTTTGATTGGGTTGTGATTAGAGGTTGAAATTGTGGTAAGTCTTTATAATTTTAGGGATTAGGTGGGATTATATTTTAGAATACATACTGATTCATGATTTGTGTTGGAGTCGAGACGTGGTAGATCCAATGGTCATGGTATCCCATCCTCTATGTAGGAATCCCCTATTTCCCTTGGTCTGGTAATAAAGATTTCTCTAAATCAATATTGTCTTGATACTGTGTGAAAAATTTATTTCGCCCAAAGTTGATAGTGGAAATGAATATTTTAGGGTTATCAGTTGTAACACTTTAATGATTCTTTTAATTAAATTATCAATGGTCATGATAAAATAAAAATAAAGTTATTGGATATTTGAATAATAAATTAAACAAACCAAAATCATGAATAAAATAAATAAATAAATGCAACTCAACTTCCTCCTCCGATTACATATCCATAGCACATGGAGGGATTACCCACTAATCCCAATGATGAGAGGTTTAGAGGGAAATATAAAATAAAATGAAAACATAATGAAAAGATAAAAATAACTCAGATAGGGTTCAATACCTTCTCTCCATGAATTTTTCTCCTACTAAATCTCAATGCCTTATATCTATAGGCAAGACCTCTATTTTTAGGCTTTTGATGTGATCCTACAAAATCACTACATGATGTGTAATGGGTTTTCATGTCGTGTAATTCTGATCTAATGTTTCCTCCATGAGTTTTGATTCTACACAAATCCTGTGAAAATATAATATGTGGATTTTGACCATTGAATACTTTCACTATAGTTAACTGGGACTCATGATGTGTCATAGCTTCCCAACATAGTATTATATGACTTGGCATCACAGTATATGACATGTTGTGAAATGAAACTAAATGTCATGTAATGGAAATTTACAATGGGTAAATCATTTTTCCAATCTCTAATATAATTTCTCCTTGGTTTATCAATTTTACCTTACAACTGCTCCATAATCATGCTAAAAAATATGGTGTCCCACTACTTCACTTCAACCATTGCGTGAAGTGTCAATTTCCTCCTAAAATTGTATCTTTTTGTTCCTTTTCTAAGAATTTATTGTGTCCTGATACAAAACACAAAACAAGTAAAATTTTCCAACTTTTGAAAGATTAATCATTTAATTAAATAAATCAATACATAAAATACTCAAAAATATATGCATGGAATACACTTATTAATAGCATATATCTCATAAAAATAAAAGTGAGATATAAAAACCCTTACCATAAGACTTATTAAAACCTAACATATAATAAATATATGTTTATTTTTCCTATAAAAAATAAAAATGTTCTTATATATCATACCATATATTATTTTTATGACTATATATTACTCGTTATTTAACAATTCCATGTTAAAATTACGTTTCAGGTAATAACCTCTTTGTTTTTGTGTATATGTTTTGACTTGTTAATATTGATTCTATTACATATATCATGATTTAAATACTCCAAGAGGGTAAATAATGATTTAAATATCATATATATTTAGTACATAAGTCTTTATAATAATCAATAAAATATATAAATATGAAATGGAACACACCATTCATGGAGACGGTAGGCCATACGCATGCATGAACGCTATTTTTGTTTTATTGTCATGTTGAAAGAATGAAATTAAATGGAACATATATATATATTATCATTATAATATTTTTTTTTCATATATATAATATACATTTACTAAACCCATTTTTAATATATTCCATTTAAATTGTGAACAAATCACCTTGCTTTGAGTATACAGTAGACCACACGTCTACAAACGAAGTTATCGTATTCCCACAGAATGGATAGAATGAAGGTATGTGTTATATAATAATTAAATAAGAATAAATAAAAAATAGATACCATAAATATCATATAAAAAATTTAATTCCATCATTATTCATATCCTTGAAAATATTTAGTGCAAGAATGAATGACATCAGTTTGCGAGGTGGTAATCCACCCTACACACGTACAATGATTGTGAATCCCACTTAATGGAAGTGTGTATGAGTATAGAAAAAACCCTTAACATAGAAACATATAAGTATAATTTTTATACTTATTTTATCACATAATCCTATAATAATAAGTATTGTGTGGGTGGAGAAAAAAATAAAACAAAAGTTCTTTTTGAGGAATGTTACCTCTTCTTTGGGTAACTTTTTTTGGTTTTCACTAAAGGGATTCCGTGGTTGAATTTATACCCATAGGTAGGCTTATAGTATGATGGGAGGAAACCTTATATATTATTTGGGAATTCCTTTGATGAGCCAAAGGGTTTGAGAGGTGTGAATACGCAAGGGGACGATTTCCCTTTTCAGAGTGGAGGAGGAGTAGCATCCTTGTAAATATAAAAAGGTAAACACTATTGAGAGGTAACCATTTCATAATTTTCCTCCAATAATGTTCAATTTTATAGAAAATGGATGATATTGATGAAATATTTTCATAAAATCCCTTTTGAAATGTTTCTATGTTATTTGTTCCCTTATGTTAATGTTTTACCACTAAGTAAACTCATTTTTACGTTGATCATTATAACTAATTTTGATTAATTTTACTAATACATTTGTAATAAAATAGGTTTAACATAATTTCAATTATAAATTATTTCGAATAAAAATAATAAATCCAATTTTAGAAATTATAAACATAAAATTGAAAAAAATTATTTAAAATTAACCCCGTAGAGGCGATGAAGAAACATGGTTTTAATTTAAAATGTTCAAATGTTTGAAATGTGTTTATATCCAATATTGATGTGAAAATGATTATAATGACCTAAATTTTATTTATAGATTTATTATTGATTTAAATATACTTTAAAATTAATATAAAATATTATTTAACAATATAAATAAATTAGATGAAAATGCAGTTTTCAATTAAAATTATGTGTTTTTCACTATTCATTGAAAAACGAAACAACCTAGAAAAATACCAAAAAAATCCCCCAAAGTAAATTTATATATTAAAATATTAAAAATGAAAAATATTTTTTCATATAATATTTAGTACTATTTCAAATATTACATTTAAAATAGGTTCACCATTAAATGGTGATAAAATTATGTTTTAGAAAAAAATATATATCTTTATGTGTAAATTTGGATTTATTCTCATTTATTTTCTAGAAAACACGTAAGATGAAAGTTAAATAGTTTAATTAATAGGATATATATATATATATTTCATTAATATAATTTATCAAAATGTTTTTAATTAATTTATTGAGGTAAAACGTGTTTGATTTCATAAATATTGTTTTCTCCAAAAGATTTACTATATTTTAAAAAGGGTTTTATTTTCATTTATATTTAATTGTTAAAAAATAATTCTTATTATATACATGTGTAAAGAATATTTTTATAATTTATTTAATCTTATTCATAACCTTCATTACAATGGCTATGTGAAAACTATAAAAATGTTTTAATAATAATATTAATAGTACAATGTAGTTTGGTAAAAATAGGTCTTATGTTTAACACAAGCTATTATAGGAACATAGAATTGTGTGTAACATACGAAAAATATATTTTCACTATAATTAAAGATAATATAATTGTTTCATGTAGCACAAGATTAACTTGGTGCAATGTTCTACACAAACCAAATATAGTGCTTTCATATAACAAAATCTAAATTCAGTGTTGCATAAAATGTAAAATTTCAAAAAGTTTAAATTTATTCAAAAAAATCATGTCATATCAGGGTGTTTATTTATAACCCTTGAAAATGAATTTCCCTCTAAAACGTTTTCTGGGTAATCAAGTGATTAATACTTGAAACTTACTTTCATAGAAACCCACATCATGAAAATTAATAATAAAACAGCCCTTAAAAAGGAAATATGGAAACATAAAGGTCACCCAAAGTAAATTATAATTAGGTTTCCACATAGGATATAATAGGCGAATACTTAGAGATGGAAGAAACATATAAATAATTAGAGAGTGTGATAAAGATCACTGATCAAAAAAAAGTGGGTGACCCAAATAAATTTAAAAATCACAATACAAAAAACTAAAGAGGAATGAAAGAGGTCATTAATATCATATGAAATGATAAAAATAAGAAAAATAGTATTTCAAGATCCTTTTTCTAATATTGAATAATTTTCATGTGAATGTGTACTTACTTTTTTTCATTCCATTTGATAAGTACAATCTCACCCTTGGGTTGTACCTTGATAAATTTTCACTTCATCCCTTATTCCAATAAATGGAGGGAGATTTTTTATTTCTAAAGCATTAGAAGTTCATCAGATACATAAATAGAATGATATGTCATTTCGTATTTCTTTAGTTAACATCACAACAAAATGCTTAACATAGGTTATCCAATATACCTAAATTATTTTATGGAAAGATAATACATTAATATTTGAAACATCATATAACGTTTAACTCAAATGGCTCACTAATTTTTTAACATTGTACCCCTTTAGAAAGATGAAAATACAAAACTATAGAAATAACGTCACTAAATTTCTCAAAATAAACATCACATTTATCCCCAATATTTCATAAAGTAAATCTTGTTTATCACATATCAGACTTGTGAATACCTTCATCATGTACTCTCTTGAAAAATGTTAACATCCCAAATTACCACAAATTCTTATTGAAAATATTCATACTTCATTATTTTAAATATTATTGGAAATATAAATTAAATAAAAAACTCTGTTAACTTCACAAATTTATATAATTAACCACTTTTTTAACTAATAATTTATCAGTTTTTAGTTCATAAGTACTTTCCAATTTACTTTATCCATATAATCATCTATTTATCCATACAAAATATCATTTTAAAATCTACAAGAAAATGTTAAGGGTCTCATTACCTTAATATAATAGTACCTTTAAATAACTTCTCTAGTCCATCATAGTCATTCAAAATATTGTTGTAAATACGTAGTGAAAAAATTGAATAATCCTTATATATTTCTCAATTCATATAACAAAATTCTGGAATATGAATACATAAACACTTAGATTATTCTATTTAATCATTTATCCATTAACAAGGATTCCACATCCTAATACTTAATACCTCTTTCATTTAACATTTCACTTGTACTCTCCTCATGATCATCTATATAACCATTACTCGTACCACCTTGTTGATTCTCTTTATGAGTTTTCCTCTTAAGAAACCAATTTTCAAAATACCCATTCATTCCACATTTAAATCATTCATCCATTGATGATGTATTAGGGAGGATATTATTCTACTTCATTAGGTTAACCAAACATTTCATTTTTCCCTTTTTAGTAACTTTTCCCCTTTTTTCCACTGTCAAAAAATCTTCTCATTATTATAAAAAATTCACCTGGGGGATTATTTCCACATTCTTAACATATATTAAATTGAATAATCTTTCCTTTATGGTATCCATTACCCAAATTCTTAGAAAACTATTTCCATCACATCTTCGGTGAGTCTGAGAGTTGATTAAAGTATATGTTGCTAATAATGTTTCATGAAAACTAATTAAGCATGATCATAACTTCCATCAGTCCAGTAATCATCCCATTTAACTGCTCATTAGAAAATTATTCTTCATATTAAACATTAACCGAGTTCCTTGTGGTTCTATCAATTGACTAAAACTCAAAATGATAGTGTGAGTGACACTCATTATAGAAGAAAACCACATAATCATGAAAAATCATTAATACTATGTCTAAATTAGGAAAAATTATTTAAACAATGACACCTTAGGTTCATATTATGTCATTAATAGTAATATTCTATTTAAATACTTCATGATGGTTCATAAAGTGTTTTGTAAATTTCAAAATCAAATACACGAGGAGTGTCATACCAAGTGTGCAAGGCCCATTTTCATGCACGAGTTTCAGATTGATTCTAGATTAATAAATTGTTTTAAAGGTTGTTACCCCTATGTATATCTTTTTTGAAGACATATCCACTTTTCGTACCCAGATAGGGATTTAACTTCTTGGAAAAAATCTCTCAGTCCTTTAATAAATATTCCAAGACATTTTCCTATAATTTAACTCATCTTTAGACGTATCCTGAGATAAATCTCTAGAAATATCCTTATAAATATCCATAAATATATAATTAATATTTTCTCATACTAGTTTAAATTTTTTGACTAACCCTATCCTTGGATTCTAACTATTGAGTTTTGGTCTTAACATACATGGATATTACATCATTTTAGATGAATATTCATCACATTACAAAAGTACATGCCAGAGGACTATAAGTGTTTAGTGTCTATAGAATCTTGGAACACAATATTCTAACTCAGTGAATGATCGTAAATGTTTTCCATAAACATCTTCCTCTTTAGTACTCCTCAAATAACTTTATTTATAACCTGAGGAAAAAATAAATAAGAAAGGGTGATCTCAGATGATCAATAAGGTTAAACAAGGGAGATATAAATGAATACTCATGAGCATAATGGAATAAGAAAACTATCATAACATTATAATATCATACCCTAAATATCAAATATTATAAACATGAATCATGGAATAAATATTTAAAGTTCATATGACATGAATCAAAAGAAAATAATTTGTATAAGATATGAAAACATAACATAGGAATTATACATGGAATTGTGGTAGACACATAAGCGTATAAAACCATTCCGTATAAGTGAAGGGTCGTTTCCACAAACAATATTAGGGAACTTCATGGGGATACACCTAGTTGGTGGGAAACCCAACCATACCAAGTTACAACCCTTTCATTAGAGTGCAATGATTTCACTCCCAAATCTAGATTAGTAGTCAAGGTTCACTCAAAAGGCCATCTTAGTACTCAAGGTTCACTCCCAGGACCACCTTAGCAAAAAATGTCCATTACTTAACTGAGTTCATGTAACATCCCCAAATGATAAAGGGTTAAATGACTAAATGATATGACTCATGTCAATAAGGTGCACCTTCCTTTTCGAAAGAATGTCTGATTAGAACTCCACAGTTAAGCGTGCTTGGCCAGGAGTAGTGATAAGGATGGGTGACCTCCTGGGAAGATTCCCATGGTGTGTGTGAGTGAGGACAAAGCACACTGGAAAGGACATGTGTTGGCCTGTGGGGACTATCATTAGTCAGATGACTCGTTCAGGCACGTGGGTGGACCCTGGGGTGGGCCCCATGTGTCTGTGGGGCAACTGGTGGTACCTGGTGGGCCAGGACCCGACGGCCTTGTTAAGGCGGGGTGGTTGTGCTGTCACTAGGACCCGGTTGTCAAATTTGGTATCAGAGGAGGAACCCAGCCTTAAGTGCGCGGTGCACTGTCTGGGTTGAGATGTAGGGCCCACAACGAGGGCGTTGTGCTCTAAGGGGGGGGGGGGGTGATTGTAACATCCCCAAATGATAAAGGTTTAAATGACTAAATGATATGACTCATGTCAATAAGGTGCACCATCCTTTTTGGGAGCCTGTCTGATTAGAACTCCACAATTAAGTGTGCTTGGCCTGGAATAGTGATCAGGATGGGTGACCTCCTTGGAAGTTTCCCATGGTGTGTGTGAGTGAGGACAAAGCACACTAGAAAGGACATGTATTGGTCTGTGGGGACTATCATTAGTCAGATGACCCGTTTAGGCACGTGGGTGGACCCTGGGGTGGGCCCCACGTGTCTGCGGAGCAACTAGTGGTACCTGGTGGGCCCGGGCCCGACGACCATATTAAGGAGGGGCGGCTGTGCTGTCACCAGGATCCGGTTGGCACAGTTCAGTCCTCATTACTTACATATTTATCTAATGAGATATAAATCATTAACAAATGCATTAGAGGGAGATATAGGTCTCACCCATCTCATAATGAAATCAAACATATGTGTACCCCAAATAATGAAACATTCATCATATCATAACCTATATAAAGAGATGGGTTTCATGAAAATTGTAACAGAACCCATGAAATGAAATGAGTATCATAAAACATTCATCAAATTATAACCCATGTAACAGATAAAAGTTTCACAATAATTTCATTAAAGAATAACTTGTGAATATAAATAGGTTTTATAAGTGTTTAATCATAATATAACACATAAAATAGAAATGGGTTTCATAATCAACATTTCATCAAAAAATTAACCATTCCGAGAAGTAATAAGAATGGTTTCCTTAGATCATATCCCTATTAAGTCATAAACTATATCAAAGTATATCATCTTAGATAGATAAGTATTTTTAAATATCACTAGAATCAATTCTTAAGGGAAAAAACCATTAAATGAAAATCAAATTTTTTAAAACATAAAACATTTGCAAAATCCATTTCGTTGAAAAAAACTATGAAAACTGATGAATCAATATTCAATTATAATTTAAAGAACTTATTAATGAAAATATAATTTTCACTTTGAAAAACACTATTTAGAATGAAAAACTTTTTTGAAAACCTTATTCTTTTAAAATCGCTTTGAAATATTATAAAAGAAGCTTTGAAATCATTTAATTCAATTTCTTTTAATAAGACAATGTGAAAACCTATTAAAGAAGATTTTAAAATAATATATAACCCATTATAAACCAATTTTTTTCAAAAACATTTTATTTACAAATAAATTTGAAAGCATATATAAGAAGATTTAGAAATCATATAAAACACCTATAGAAAATAAAACATTTTTGAAAACATTTTTATTTGAAAACAAATTAAAAACAATAAATTTCTAAAATATTACGGAAATTTTTTTTCTTTAAAAATAAATCATTTAAACAATCAAAGGAATAATCAAATAAATTATGGTCATGATGGTGGATAAATCCTTACATTCCAAACATTCCTTTTTTCACTATAGAAAGTAATAAAAACGCCTCTATCAAAAAATGACCAAAAGATTAATTTTTTAAAATACATTTTGTTAAAAAGGTAAAAAATGGGTAAAAATTTCCTTCAATGATCATAAGATAATAGTATAATTTTTTTAAAACGTTTTAAAAAACATGATTTCAGAAGAACACATATTTTCGACAGAAAAGAGAAATAAAGAGATATTTTCTTAAAAATATTTTCTTGATTACCTAAAGAAAAAAAGTGGAAAAATTGTACCATTTCTTGAAGATATCATTAATAAAAATACGAGACTAAAATTCATGATAATTCTTGAGATACAGTCATAATATTTCTTGAATGGAAGAAAAATCATAAACAATCGCAATAAATGATGAGATTGTAGAAATAAACTCTTACCACATGGGATACTTTGAATCAAGATATCCATGGGGAAAAAAATTACATGAAGCTCTAAATATCACCAAGAAAAGCATATTACTATTACAACATGTCAAAGGGATGTATATACACATCATAAAATAATATAGGTTCATAACATAATAGTGTCTCAAAGAAGAATAAATGACCCAAAATTAATTTACCTATTTGGTATCTTTTGAACCAAGAACACCATAGAAGAGAGATAATCAAATGGATAAGTAAATAAACATAAATTTAAGAATAATAATAAAATAATACATTCATGGGAAGTATATAAACCATTAATATTTAAATATTGTTGAATCATGAATAAGACTCATTGAAATAAAAGTAAGACTAGAAATCCCAATACTTATTTTGTGACATTTGTATCATGAGATGCATGAAAGTATAAAATCCATTAGATCTTTTAATACCATTAAATAAAGTAAATTTATGTTATAACATTTGATATAGAATTATATAGGCCACACAACAAGAGTAAGTGGTGAATATATCATATATCTCCAAAAAATTAAAGTTATATGAGAAAACTATATCAACCCTGCTTTTATTAAAAACATAAACATGATTTATTAGATAAAATATTCACATGATACAACATGGAAGATCGAGAGGTATAGTTTCTTTTGGGATTAGGATCATTACATAACAACTTAAAAAATTAAATACAACAGCTTTATTGAAAACATCCTTTACATGACCACTACATTCCCTCGTACTTAGCATTGCATGGGATAACCTGAGGACATGCATAAGAAAAGGGTGAGCTATAAATCCCAGCAAGGGAATAAACATGGAATACATGAAAAGTACAATACATTTTAGATAATATGTATATCAATAGACCACAAGAGAAACATGAACATAATGGCATGATAAAGTATGATAATGATAACATGGAAATGTGGCAACAACACTTAACATGGAATTAGCATGAGCCAAGTCTCATTTCACATGGAGCATGAGTAAATTCTCATTTCACATGAAGCAAATTTAAACCCTAGTTGAACTTTAATTAGCATGAGTCAAAACTCATTGCACATGACGTATCATGATACTATACTTTACCCAATGCATTGGAGCGCTATAAGGGCGCACTCTTCTTAAACATTTCATTTCATGCATAAGTGTCCCACATGGATCATAAAACATGGATTCATTAAACATAATAATTTATTCCACAATAAGGAATGTGGAATTAATACATGAAACTTTATAATCAATAAGTAAATGTACATAAATTTTAATACCCTTGATGGAGAAATGGTCATGGTATTCACTACACAAAGGCATTGGCTTAGAAAATCAGTGCAATTTCGGTAGCGTAATGGCGTGACATAAGAATTCATTAAAATTGTTGATAAGAGAGAAAGGGGTGTCTCATCATATTTACATGAAATGGATAGTAAGGGGGTTATATATATACATGTCCATACAATTTTAATAAAATTTAAATTCATGATACAAAAGTATTTCTTGAATGTAAATTAAGAGAGAGAAGTTCCATTCGGAATTTCGGCATAGTAACGGGTGTACATGGGAGGAATTTAATGAGAGATAAAGGGGTATCCGATCATTCAGAAAATAATAGGGAAGTATGGGGAGGTGCGAAACCATACCCCAACATTTATAATTGAAATTAAAAGGGCATACCAATATTAATAAAATTGGGAAAAAAGTGAAAGGAAGAAAAACCCTTACTTGGAAGTGTGATTCCAAGGCTTGAGAGAGGCTTCTTGGGATCTTGGGGAACCTTGGGAGGATTCTAGAGAGAGTAGGTCATAGGTTGGACGAACTCCAAAGGCTTTGAGTGAGGAGGAAGTGGGATCTTGGGTGGGTTTATATAGGAAAGGTGAGTGAATTCTTTTATATTTAGGTTTGGGACCCCTTAAATTAAACTAATGCAAACCACAAATCAGATCATGGTTTTTTCCCATGGTTTTTGGAAAAGGGAAGAGGAAAACAATATTTTATATGGAAAATGTCCGAAATTCTTAAAATAATGGGGTTGCTTATGTGGAGGTGAGTCACACTCTCATGGAAAATAATTTAAAAAGACAAGATATTTAATAAGTCTTGAGGGGTCCATTAATGCTTTGAAAAGTAAGTCAAACAAACCCAAAATCACATTATATTAATGGTAAAACATATATTGGCCAAACATAAAGCTTATAGTATTTCATTACATCACTATTGGGTCATTATGATGTCATAAAACACATTATATATTTAAACGACATTTAATTTTTACGCAAAAATTTGACTGTCTCAGAAAATTGTGAAAAATTCACCATTGGATAATATAAACATCCTAATTCCAGAAATATCATTTATTTTATTTAAATAATTTTCTAAATATGTTAATTTTCACTTTTAAAATAAAAACTGATATTTATCGAAAATTCACTAGTTTTAACAGAAATAGCTTTCAAACCTTAACAAAAAATTATAATTACATTCATAAAATTATGTGATCATTTATATATAATAAAATTAATTTAGTAATATTAATAGTATTTTATTAAAATATTATTTAATTCAAAAATCCCTTAATTTAATAAAATAGATTTCTTAATTAAATAATAACTAAAAACACTACTTGTACTTCAAAAACTATTTACAATGTATTAATAATGACAAAAAGTATATTCATTATTATATACAAAAAATAATGTAGAAGAACATAGTACTAGAGATTTGTTACATAACCCCTTAAAACATCCACATAAGACCTAAGGGTAAGTTGTGTGATGGTGACAAACTCTTGGGGCGGCTCAGATAACATTGCTCGAGTGGTAATCTCTATCAACTTCCACTTTTCCCATAAACGGTATCGTTCGAGCTTGACATGATGAAGCTCAGCTTGGTATTGGTCAAGTGTGAAGCCAAAATATGACACATATTTTCCGAGCTCCGACAAATGGGATTCGTATGGAGAAATTCTAATGGATGAAGCCATCACTTCCTTTGTCTGAGTAAATTGGATTTGTTAAAGTCCTATATTTATACTAATCATGTGATCACTATTAAACGAATATAAAATAAATGGTCACAATTCATATCATAAAACCAATGAAGTTGACATTTTATATAATAATTTTACATAAATATACATTTAATTAGATCAAGATGGATTTCCTTTACTGAAACTTTGGGTCATTACAAAAACCCTTACCTTAAGCCATTACTTTCTTCTTACACATTGGAAACCCATGAATAATAAATACAATTTTTTTATAAATCTACCAACGAAAAATATTATTATATATCATACTATATATTATATGATAATTAATTTATATTAATTTTTTATTAACAATTATATTTTAATGTTATGTTTTAAGTAATAACCACTTTATTTTTTGGTATATGTTTTCACTTGTTATTATTGATCCTCTTACATATATCATTATTTACATATCTAAATAATTTTAAAAATGATTAGATATAATATATATTTATTATATAATTATTTATAATTATCTATAAAATATAGAAATATGAAATGTAATACATAGTTCATGCAGACGGTAAGTTGTACGTACTAATGAACACTATTGCCATTTTCTTGTCTTATTGAAATAAATAAATTAAGTGATATATATATATACATATATTATAATCCATGTAGAATTATTATTTAATATATCTCATATATGTCTAATAAACCCATCCTTAATAAATACCATGTAAAATGTGAATGAATCACATCACTTTGAGGAGGTGGCAGTCCACAATCCACAACTGATGTTATTGTATTACCACGAAATAGAATGAATGAAGGTATGTGTTATATAACAATTAAATAACAGTAAATAAAACATAAATATCATATAAATAATTTAAAAATATTAATTTGATGATTATTACCAACCTTGAAAGGTGGAAATGTAAGAATGAATGTCATTTGTTCGTGAGGCTGTAGTTCTCTACACACAAGAACGATGATTATGTATCTTATGTAAATAGAATTGAATGTGAGTAGAGGTCGTAACCTTAACATAAAAATATGTCAGTATATTTAGGATACTTTTCTTATTATATAATCATGTAATAAGATTAATTAAGGGGGGTTGATAAAGAAATAATACAAAAGTTCTTGTTGAATGATGTTACCTCTTCTTTGGGTAACTCCTTTTGGTCTGCCCCAAAGAGATTCCATGGTTGGATTTCTAACAAAAGGGACACTTCTGGTATTAAGGGAGAGAAGCTGGCAGCTTATTTTGTTAGTTATTATCTGAGATAAAGAGCTTTAGAGGCATGAATATGTGAGGGGGTTGAGTTCCGTTTTTGTAGTGGAGGAGGAGCGACATTCTTTAAAATAAAAATAGGTAAACACTATTAAAAGGTATCACATTGATAAAGTGACTAAAATAATGGTCCATTTTTGGTAAAATGTATTTTATGGTCAATATATTTCAATTTAATGGATTTTGGACATGTATCTAGGTTATTTTTTCACTAAAGTTAACATTTAACCACTTAATAAATTTGTTTTTACCTTAATCAATATAATTAATTTATTTTACTTTTACTAATTTTTTTTCCCAAAAGATAAGTTGAACTTAATAGACATTATAAATTATTTTTTTCAAAATATGGAATCAATTTTACCAAATTATAAACACATTAGTGATAGGAATTAATTTAAAATTAATCCTATAGTATGGAAAAAACAACATATTTTCAAGTGAAAATTTTGAAAAGTTTGAAAGGTTTTTATATCCAATTTCAATGTAAAATTAATTCCAATAACCTAAAAGTTATTAATATATGTATAATTTTTCTAAATATTCAATAAAAATAATTACGAAAATAATTTAACTATATAAATAAATTACATGAAAATGTATTTTTCAATTAAAATTTAGTGTTTTTAAACTATTAATTAAAAAAATGAAACATCACAGAAAAATACGAAAAACACCCAAAGAAAAAAATATATTCATATATAAAAAACTGAGTTCATTTTTTCAAAAAAAATTAATAAATGGTTCAAAAATTAGATTAAAAATATGTTATCATTTAATAGGTGGTATAATTACCTTTAAAAAAATACATCTTTATGTGTAGAATTTGATTTATTATTATTTATTATTTAGAAAAAAATTATGAAAAAAATTAAATAGTTGACTAAATATATTATATATATATATATGTAATTAAATTCATTTATCAAACTTTTATTAATTAATTCATTAAGGTGAAACATGTTTTATTTCATAAATATAGGTTTCCAGCAAAAGAATTATAATTTTTTATAGGTTTTTATTTTCATTTCTAGTTAATTGCTCACAAAAAAAAGTATTCTTATATACATGTGGTTACAATATTTTCACAATTTAATTAATCTTATTCATAATATCCATTCCAATGGATAGGTGATAAATATAATAATATTTTAATAATAATATTAATAGTTCATTATAGTTTAGTAAAACTGTGTCTTTAGTGTAACACAAGCTATCAAAGGAAGTCAACAATGTGTTTAACACAAGCCAAACAAAGTGTTTCATGTACAAAAAGCTAATATAAGTGTTTTATGTAGAAAATGATTAACTTGGTATTTCATGCAACTCAAATCAGACTTAGGGATTTCATATAATACTAGAAATATACATTGTTTCATGAAATAAAAAATATTGAAATGATTAATTAATTGAAAAAAATATTTCACAAAAAATCAGGGTGTTACAATAACTATAATATCTAGCCCTCATACCAAGAAATCGTACATAAATGGGTAAGAGTTACACATAATACCCACCTAGTTTGTCTCATGAGACCTACTAAATCATTGAGGGAATATATAATTCTATGCCATACCCAACTCATAATTAGTCAAACACACCAATCATATGAAGAGAATCGATAAAAAAAATATATGTCATAATGTTTCCTAAGGAACATATACATAATCATGATAGTAGTTTTACATATAGGAATAATTGATATATGAATTATCAATATTTCCCTATTCAGTGGTAAAATATGGCTAAGCAGGCAACTATCCCATAATAAACATAAAAAAAATATGATATTCACAACAATGTGATGTACCGACACGGAAACCACTAAACGGGTGCCCTGATCTTATCGACCGCATGCCATCAAGTATGCCTCCCCATATACCAGAGGCTATTGAGTAGTAGTGAGGACCTAGGGCGTGTCCATTGAGAGACTATTCCCTAATGTAAGATGGGATTACATCAGATATAATAACATAATAATAAATATTGGAAGCATGATAATGAATAAATTTTTTTAAATTCAAATAATGATAAATGTCCAAGCATTAAATAATAATAAAAATCTAGAAATCGAGTCATATACAAAATTTAATGATGTAATTTCATGACTTTAAAAAATTAGAAAACATGTATACATGGAAACTAGAACAACATGCTATATAAATGAATAAAAATAATCCAAAAACTATCAAAGCATCCCAAGCACTTGCCTGATAATTTGTTACCATGCCCTATCCCAGTGCAAGAAATCTAGACTAGGTGTCCAAAGTAAGACACTTCCCCTTATCAGCACCCACATACATGTAATCTTCTCGAGTATCATCAATGATCCGAATAGAGTGTGATAAGAATATCATTAGGCCACCATCAATAGTGCCTATAAAATTATAGTCCGTGAATACAAACTATCAGTGTGTTGGTATATATAAATGTAAAGAAATTCTATAATGACAATTAATACATACATCAGCCTCATCTACAAATTTCATTGAACATGGAATCATTTAATTAATTCTATTAATTTTAGTTTATATAGATATGTCATATGAGGTGTAACGACACTTAAAATATATCAATATAATTATATAAGAGGATCCATGGTATAACCAAGGAATCCTTGACCTCACGGGTAGGCCAAATCATAGTAGCAATTCATAATTTCTGGTAGTAAAAAGTTGCATGAGTGAAATCCAAGGGGAATATAACAAGGAATTATACTATAAATAATGCTATCTGATTCCAAGGTTCTCATCCAAGGTATAATAAGCCAATCATGACTGCGACCAATGTTGTGAATCCATGGCACCACATGTATGAATTCATTAAACTGGACCCAATGTGTGTATCCAAGGAATCCTAATACCAATAAGATAGTGGGAGGTTCTATGATATCATTTGGTGAATCCAGTAGTAGGAAATAACCATGTTTTATGGTGGATATCTCCAATGATAAACGACTCCTTGAATCTGAATGGAATCCAATGAGTGCTCAAGAAATTATATCAGGAAGACAAGAATAGATAAATTCTTTCCACACTTATAATGATATAGTGATCCATATGAAATAGAAACCTAACACATTTTTCATTATTTATTCCTTTACATGTATTTATCATTCCTTTTAATAATTAAATAGGTTCATTCCACTTCCTTTCATTCTATGTTTAAAGGATAATTAGGATGTGAAACCAATTTCCAATTCAGTTTATAAACATTTAACGGATTCATTCAATAGAGGAAATGAAACCAACAATTAATTTGATTCCATATTAAATTACTTGGTTAATTCCTTTACCTGTTATAAACATGAAAAGGTGTGATAAAGACCTGAAACCACAAGTAATTCAATTATAATTAACTATTACAAGTGATACCTATACAAATACATTTCATTTAACATTTAAATATTGATTATTTAATTAGAAAAATTAAAATAGATTGGCCATGTGATAACTACACATGTTCTGTCCATTATAAAATAATAATTCATTTAATTTAAGATTTCTTACCATTAGAAGGGTCAAGTCACACACCTGAATATTGTCTCAGATAAACCCACATGTGTTGGAAAGGAACAATCAAGGAAGAACATTTCTTGGGCTAGAAGGCGGTAAGGTCATAACCTCAATTATGTGATGATGAAACATATGAAGGGATCTAGAATATGAGAACAATTATTATAATAACAGAATATGAATTTATTAAGCAATCCCCAATGAAATTAGAATTCTCAAAAATACATAAGTATAAAAAATGGTGATACTTAATGGATGAGTTAGAGAATACCTACCCCGAGCCTATAACACTATCATCATCCAATATCATCCCTTAGTTTGGTTTGGATCTGATGATAATAGAAGAACATATCAATTCCATGAAAATAGGGAATATGAGCATGCAACAAAAGAACTCCATCAAGAGAAAGAAAAATGAGGAATAAATCTCAAGTATTTAAGATCTTACCCATTGGATTCCAATGATTTGAATGGTGCTTCAATCAGACAATGGATTGAGAAGATATTAAGAATCCTAGGAAGAGGGTCTTGAGATCTTCCAATATTGAAAAAACATGATCCCTACCATGGGAAATGTGAAATTAATGGGAGGGGTAAAGGCTATAAGTCCTTCAGGGAAAATTGGTTATTTATTCCAAAAACAAGGGGTTGCACAGTGTGGCCACATGGTTGGTCAAACCATTCTCCAACCATGAAACCTCACCGCCTCAAGTGGGGACCCACAAGGTTAGGTTGCATGGTTTGAGAATACATGTGGCAACCATGCTATTTGAATATTTTAATAAATGAAGAAAAATGACATAGGCATGCATCCATAGGAACATGTTTAGGGAAATCCATGACCCCTGCTTTTCCCTCTAAAACACCACACATAGTAAGGAGAAATTGTATGGGCTGGGTGGCATAGTTTCTGCTAAACATGAGGCCCAATAGTTTATTCCATCGACTATCGTTCTAAGCTCAAAAAATCCTCGTAAACCCTCAAAACATTCAAGAAATAATTATGAATCCATAAAAGGTCAACAATAAAAAATTATTAAAAACATTAAAGGATCCATACCTGTCAGAAAAACTAGGTTCTTATAGTCTTCCACCCTTAAAAGGAACTGGTCCTTATGTTTACCATATAAGGGTGTTGAAACACTATATAAGGACTAATCTGACCATTGAGAATTTTTAGGCCTCTTTATACCATGTATCATACTTTACATGGTAACTCTTCGATAACACCATCTTTAAATGGACATACAATACTTAGGGATACTTCATGCTGAGGTTAAGGAAGTGCATAGGATAATCCTGAAAAAATAATTAGGATCTAACTCAGAATCCTCAAAATCAATAGAAATAAATGGGTTGGAATGATAATGATAAATATGTGATACATAGAAGTGGTCTTGAATGGTACATTAAATTTTAGGTAATTGCAACAGATAGGCTAATGGAAAAACTCTCTCTACCAGACTTTGGAGCAGGTTCCAAGTTTTTGTTCCTTTTAAGGTCCTGTATTAAAGGATAATGTTTCACATTTTAAGGTCATATATAAAGTACCAATGTTTTTCATTTTAATTTAATGTTGTGAAGAAAATATATTGTAACTTTTGAGGCTATTCATACATAAATAATTTATTTTTAATAATGTTTTTATACGAAGAGTAATATATATTGAACATTATTTAATAATCTATCAAAATAAGATGAATTCCATGGGAGATATATTTTTCATGATGTAAGAGTCACATTATCAAATGGTTATATGATATTATGGGCCACATGAATATAGAAAATAGAATAGGAAATTGACCTAGAAAAAAGTAACCCATTGATATTTTATAGGCCACTTGGTTTAAATTCAAGAGAATCATATAGGTAGGTGACATAGTATAATGTTTAGCCCATGTTGATTCTGTAACGTCCTAGCTTTATCCAAAGGCACATGATTTTAATGTTTTGGTTTAAATTCCCTAAAAAGATCCTAATAATGAGGGATAATGAGTTATAGGAGGTATTAGGTGTGTTTGGGGCTCATTTAGAGCCTGGGCCCCTGAAATTGGAAGAATAAGATTGGGTTGCACAGTTAAAGGAAACTGTGCAGCTCAGCCCACATGATTTCCCCAAACTATACGGTAGTAGACTGAGGGGTTCATGGGCCTCTTAGTTAGTGTACAAATTTTTAACCACAGGTGCATGCCTGTGTGGATACCTACATGTTCTATGAAGTGAGTTACAACACACTCTATTCATGGTTTGTCGAACCATGCATCTAACAATGTGGTATGCCCCCTGAAGTAGTAGTATGCATACAGTTAGTGCAATTTTTGTCCAACTTTGAGGCCAAATAGTGCACAAGGTTAAATGGAGGTGAATTGAACTTCTCTCCATTCATTAAAGATTGATGGATTTTCTTTCAATCCCCCCTCTATTCCACATGGGTTATACTGTCCCTCTAGGTACATGAGCTCCCCCTCCCATACTCAATGGGGTTTTGATGTTCCTCCTTCATTTGTGATCCATTTCCTTTTCCACTAAAATTTAAAAACTCATCTCGGTAAGATCTAACTTCTAAACTACATTATTTCAAAGTTTCTCCTCAATCATACGTGGTATTTTTATGTGACATATTTATTCTCTAATTTTGGGGTTTTGTTAAGTCTTCTGATTTCTTTTATTTTAGGTTGAATCAAGGCCTGATACCATACATATGGAGTACTATGAATATGTGGTATTGTTTCTATGCCTTTTCCCTTTATTTTATCATTTTTAAGTGTTATGTCATTGTTTTTCTAGATAGATTATTTTGGAGAGGCCCGTTCTTGGATATTAAATTGATTATCTTGGTTTTTCGAGTACATTAGGACATCAGAGGATGGAAAACCCCATTGATAGGTTTTTTTCCTTGACATCAGCTACCCTTTGGGTGTGACCATCATAAATGGATTATTTATCCCATGTTTTTTAAGTCGAAATCACCTTGGGTTTGTGATTTTCCAATGTATTTATTCCTTAATTGGCTAATTAAGGTGATATAAATGATAAAACATGAAAATGTACCTTGAACAAAATACCTCATCCCTAATATTTTAAATGCACATGATTGATTTTTTATAATGAATTCATTATGCCTTGTGTTAAATGACTATGCAAGTTGGTTAATACTTACACGTCATGTCTAATGCCTAATATTAAAATTTATCATTGCATGTTGGATGAATACCATACTTCATGCCCCATTCGTGCCACTTTGTATTATGGCATTTCCCTTGCCATGTTAAATTCAATCCCCTTATGCTCATGTAATGGTTTGAATGGATTAATGTTCTCAGTCAAGCATGATGTCTTCTGATATTGATATTTCATTGATGAGATATTACTTAAGGCATGCTAATGCCATTCACATTGGATAGTATCTCATTGCTTATGCATGTGCCTAATTCCTTATTCCCTTTTTAATTGGAATGTGAAACTTGTATTTTTTTGATATCTTCTAGCATGAAATTATTATTTAATGGATTGAAATTATAAATGATTTTCCTTTATATATTACTTTATTGATATGAATATCTTGATATGGGTTGGGAGAGAACATGGTTTTCAGAAGATGGATTCAAGGATGGACTCACCATTCTTAGTTGGTTACCACTTGATGTGTCAGGAGTGATGATTTGGATTTCCTAGATAGGGATGTCTAGGTGATTATTTATCCTCCTAAGTGATATTGGCTCTCAAGGGGAGAAACCATGTATGAGTCAATTAGCTAGATGGCTATTCCATTCCATGGTGTATGAACCCATATCTTTTTTTAGGTATGTTTTTTCTTTTCTGGTCGTTTTTGGGGAAAAGAGGAATTTCTGGAAATTTTCAAAGTACACATCGTGGGCTTTATGAGTACACATTGTGTACCTCTTTGCCACAGGAAGCCGGGTGCTGGCCATGTAGCGACCATGCACATGGCCCTGTGGGGGTGTTTCGGAGACTTCTTAAAGAGGAGTAATGAAACAGTAAATACACTCCGTGTACTTTGAAAGTACATAGACGGTACTTTTTTTTCATTAAACGCTCAGGGGTCGCTTCTAAAGGACATAACACCATCCTTCTCAACCTAGTTCATCCGAGAGCACTAAGAAGATGCGGATCTTTGACGAGCCTCTGAGACTCCGTCTGTCCTCCGATTCGAGCACCAATGATTGCGTTGGAATCACAGCAGTGTGTTATTTCTTCTCCCAGAGAATCGTTTTCCAATTACTGACATTTTCCATGTTATTGTGCGTTAAACGTTTTGTGCATTTTCATAGATATATGAAATTATAAATATATTCAATCCTCATGGTTTAAGTTTTTCAATCTCCTAACACTAAGGTAAGTGGTTTGTGTCTTTCCGTTTAAAGTCATTGAATATTTTGTGAAAATTCCACCAATACCCTTGAACGGGGTATTGTGTGTTTAAATTTTTATCCCTATTGTTTGACTGCTTTTCTTGTATGCTTGGGTAGAGGTTATTGTTTGTAAATATGCTAATTTTGTTGTGCTTTGCATGTAGTTCCCATTCATGTTTTTCCGGATCATGACCGTTTGGTCTAGTTTTGCCTGTTAGGATATTGCCAGTTGCCATGCCTAGTTTATAGGATAGTGTAACTATTGTCCTATTATGCCGATATGCCTTATAATTCTAGACAAGTAGTTATTGAGGTTTACATGGGGCGATATGTGCACTATACTTGTTTGACTTACACAGGGCTGTGAGAACCTAGTGTAGTAGACCATAGAGAGAATGGATGTAAGTGCTTCTCCTGATTGTGTTATAAATTACGATGCGAGACCACATGAGTAATTGACGTTGAGTGCTTCCTCAGTGTGTCTGTAGTTCCTCGAAGTGGTACATAGGGGGGAATGAGATATTGAGTGCTTCCCCAGAGCACCTTTTGTACGATACGAGACCAAAGGATGAATTGATGGTGAGTGTTTCCCCAGAGAGTCTATACTTTAACTGAACCAGAGGGGTGAGACTGTGTGTGCCACCCATAGGGTTGATAGTGCTTTTTGGTTAAAACAGTGGGGTTAGGCTGTGAGAACTACCCAGAGGGTTACCTGTTTGTTCCTTCTTGCTTGATTTTTTGTTTAGTTGTTTACAAATTAGATGCTTCAGAATGTGGATTTCTTACTGTTCAGTACCTTCCTGTTTACTGTTTTCTGTACTTTTACCTACCTTATATTCATTGACTGTTAGACACAAATCTCATGGTGGCTGCCTACTGGGATTTAGTCTCACACCCTTTTTGGGCCATGATTTTGGGCTCAAATATATTTTATTACAGCAGGTATAGGCAAGGGAAAGCACCCTTCTACTTCAGGTACCTGACTTGCTGTGGAGTTGGAGAGTGCGAGACCAGGCTTAGGCTTGTGATGTTGAGGAGCTGTGATCTGTTTATTTTGGACTTGGTTTAGTACTGATTGTATACAACATTGTGACTTGTTTGGATATTTCCTTAGACATATGTATCATGCATCATTTTATATGTATGTGATCCAGCTGTTTATTATTTCAGTCTTCTGTTGTTCACTTGTGTGTGGATTGTTTACTTCTACCACTTTTTTTTATTTTTTTTCTCTTCCCCTGCGTACTCTGCCAATGAGGGCATAGTTTCCCCACTATCACACCAAAGGCCCTCACTTCTAGTCCACAACCTCTAGCATTCGGGGAAATGCGCTTAAGGCCATGTGACCAAGGTCGACACGACATGTACGAGAAATGCCCTCATTGTGTTCAAGGTCGACACGGCATGTACGTGTGTCATCTCATTCATCATATAGAAACTTTTCCCGTACATGCCGTGTCGACCTTGAACACAATCCATGTCACTAACAACATGGGCCAGGTGAATCTTGTCCTGTACACATCTTGTATACCTTGAACATGCCGTGTATTTTGTCTTAGGAGAGCCGTGTGGCTTAACCGTAAAGAAGGACCCCGGGTAGGGGAAGAGGATTCAAGTACACACCATGTGTTTTGAGAACACGCTGTGTGTTCAGGTTGTTACATGACCAGTTAAGGAAAAGGTACATTCCCAGGTGAATGACTTCAGGGAACACACCATGTAGGTAGTGTACACACCATGTAGTCATGTTTTGTAAAACTTTGATGTTTTCTTCCTCTTGTTCCCCACTTACACTCCTTGTTTTCAGTCCGTGATAATTATGATCTATGGTGTGCATTGGCATTACAGAGTCATGCCACCGAGACGTCCTCCAGTTTTCCGCTAGTTGCAGGATGGTGAACAGAAACCAGATATGGCTGATCAGTGACCTCATGCAGATCCTCCTGCTGTGCTAACCTTGGCACCAGTGGTTATACCAGTTACAGGAACTGATGCGCATTTTAGTGAAGGAATTATAAGGATGATGCATACCTTCTAGGGAGAACCTCATCCTGCCTCATCTATGGTAGACTTGACGCAGTTTTTCCAGCAGCCGCATCCTCCCACCTTCTCTGGGGAAGGAGGACCTCAGGCTGCAGAGTCACGTCCAGAAGCCATGCTGATGATATATGAGAATCTGGAGACACCTATAGAGAGGAGAGTCAAACTCGCCACCTATATTAAATAAGATTCTGCCATGATATGATGGGATGTGATCTCATAGGAGGGTCATCACCAGGTTATGGCCTGTGAAGAGTTTCAGCACGTCTTTCATGACTACTTCTATATAGAGACCTTGAGGGCCGATCGAACCAAGGATTTCATGAGTCTGGAGAAGGGTACTATTTTAGTTATGAATTATTCCTCTTGTTTGACTGAGCTTCAACATTTCACACCCCTACAGGGCGGAGATGGGTTGTTCTTGGCAAAGAAGTTTGAGGACCGTCTCAGACGGGGGAACTGATCACAGGTGAATATCTTTAGGTTGACATCCATCGCTTCAATCGTCAACTAGGCACTGATTACAGAGTGCAATCTGAGAGATTCCGGTGCTGGGGGCCAGGGCGGTTCCGCTTCCAGAGTTAGTGCCTCACCAGCTTATAACAGGATGCTCTGTAGGGAGTCTACATGTGGGGATCCAAGGCAACGAGACACATCTTTAAGTAGCCATGTGGTATGATACCCAAGTGGAAGGGTTAGGCATACGAGGCCGTAGTGCCAAATGGATCCAGTGGAGTGTCGATCTTACGGAATGATGGGTCACCTTCAGCTTTTCTGTCAGGTTTTTCTCACCAGTAGCTGGTGGCAGGGGTTCTTCTATGACTCCGATTTCAGAAGGAGTGCCACCAGTTTCTCACATGTCTGGGAACTGGAGTTCTTCCGATCATTTAGGCCGAGAAGGAGGTTGAGGTTGTGGTGGTCAGTCACCTGTCTATCAGCAACAACAGGGCGGATCAGCTCAAAGTGGTCAGGAAGGGTCACAGTGTCGTGGTATAGGTCAGAATTTTGTAGTGGAGCAGACCCAGTTGGAGCAGGATCCCTGAACCTCTACAGTTTGAGGTAAGATCTTAGTAGCCTCTGTTTTATCTTCTTCCTTTTTAGATACAGGTGATTCCCATATATTTATCTCTATTTTTATTGTTGAGAGCCTTGAGCTCTGTATCTTTTCCTCTACCGATATCCTGATTCTAGACACACCATTGGGGGCTAAGACAGCTAGTGTATGTCAGTGCAGGGAGTGCCCTCTAGAGATTGTAGGGTGTCACTTCTTACGGGACCTCTATGTCCAAGAGATGGCAGGATATGATTTCATTCTTGGGATGGACTGGTTAGTTCCTTTCTAGACAGTTGTCGACTGTTATCATCGCAGGGTGAGCTTCATATCACAAGGGGGTGGCTCTTTTCTTCATATGGGTGAGTGGGATGTCCTGGCGAGCAGAGTAGGACTCGAGCATCATGGGATAGAAGGAGTTACATCCCATATTGCCAGTCTGTATCTGGATGACCAGGGGACTTCGTAGTTAGAGTTTCATCTAGTGGTGGATTGTTTCAGGGATGTCTCTCCTAAGGACTTTTTAGGGTTACCTCTAGAGAGTGGGGTAGAATTATCTATTGAGATCATTCCAGGAGTGGAACCGGTTTCCATTCCTTCTTATAGTATGGATACACTTGAGTTATAGGAGCTGAAGAAGCAGTTGGAGGAGTTGCTGGCAAAGGGTTTCATCTGACCCAGTACTTCTCACTGGGGTTCGCCTATCCTATTTGTGAAGAAGTCGGGTGGTACCCTTCATCTTTGTGTGGATTATCGAAAGTTGAACCAGTTGACGGTCAAGAAAAAATATCCTTTGCTGAGGATCGATGATCTCTTTGATCAGATTCGAGGAGCCTTAGTATTCTCGAAGATTGAATTGAGGTCTGGTTATCATCAGTTGTGTGTTAGACCATCAGATATACCTCTTATAGCCATCAGGAGTAGGTATGGTCTATATGAGTACATTGTTATGTCGTTCGGTCTCACAAACGCGCCAGGCGTTTTCATTGGGCTGATGAACAGAGTGTTACATCCTTATTTGGATTCATTTGTGGTTGTCTTCATGGATGATATCTTGGTGTACTCTCACACTGGACACGACCATGCCACACATCTTGTTATCATTTTGAGTACACTGAGGGATCATTAGTTATATGATAAGATCTCAAAATGCCACTTTTGGATGGACCAGATTCACTTCTTGGGTCACGTTATTTTAGAGGCAGGTGTAGCAGTAGACCCAGAAAAAGTGAGAGTAGTAGTTTCCTGGGAGCAGCCAAAAAACATCTTTGAGGTAAAAAGTTTTCTAGGGCTGGATGGATACTATAGGTGTTTCATACATGACTTTTCACGCTTAGCAGCACCACTGACAGGTCTGAACAAGAAGGGTGCAAAGTTATTATGGTCAGATTCTTATGAGTCGGACTTTGAGAAGCTGAAAGGGAGGTTCAATTTAGCTCTGATACTAGTCTTTACAGAGTCGGGAAAGAGCTATAATATTTATTGTGATGCTTCAGGTATCGGGCTGGGAGCTGTGCTTATGTAGGGAGATGAAGTCGTTGCATATGGGTCTCAGTAGTTGAGGCCACACGAGAGGAATTACAAGACACACAATCTGGAGTTGGCAGCTGTTGTTCATGCCTTACGTTGTTGGAGACACTATCTACTGGGAGATCATTTTGTGGTTTTCACCGACCAAAAAAGACTCAAGTACATCTTCACTCGTCATGATTTGAATCTGAGATATTGGAGGTGGGTTGAGTACAGTCCTTCGACTTTGATCTTGCTTATACGCCTGGGAAAGGTAATGTAGTGGACGATGCACTGAGCAGGAGTACATAGATACAGGTTGCTCATGAGTCCAGCAATGAGTGGAATATTATGGCTCTATTCTATGAGATGCAATTGGAAGTGAATGATAGACAAGGGTAGACTTTTCTATCTTCTGTAGCTGTTACCTATACCCTTCTTGATCGGGTGCAGATGAGGCAGATATCAGACTCAGAAGGACTAGTCTTGCGGGAAAGTTTGTTATAAGAGGACTCTATTTTTGGATGGACCATTGGTGAGGATGAGATCTTGCGTTTCCAGGGATGCGTATGGGTGCCAGTAGATATACGTGAGGGGATAATGTTGGATTTTTATTCCTCTGTTTGTTGAGATCATCCTGGAATCACTAAGATGTTTTGTGATATTCACCACTAGTATTGGTGGCCATGTATGATGAGGGATGTTGCTGGTTTCATCATGAGATGTTTTACTTATCAGTAGGTGAAGGCGGAGCATCAATGACCAGCAGGTATTTTTCATCATTTACCCATTTCTTGAGTGGAAGTGGAATGAAATCATGATGGACTTCGTGACAGGGTTGCTGAGATCACCTCTATGGAAGGATGCTGTGTGGGTTGTCGTTGACAGGCTTACGAAGGTTCCTCACTTCATTCCGATCAAGGAGACATTTAGAGTTGATGAGATGGGATGAATATACTTCTGAAAGATTGTACATCTAAATGGAGTTCCATACTCTATTATTTTAGATAGGGATGCACATTTTACTTCTCGGGTCTGGTAGGGGCTTCATAAGGCTTTGGGTACACATGTACTTTTGAGTACATCATTTCATCCCCAAACAGATGGCCAGTCCGAGCATACGATTCAGGTGCTTGAGGTCATGCGTAGAGGATGCATTCTGGTCTTTGGTGGTTCTTGGGAGAAGCATATACCTCTAGTGGAGTTTGCCTACAAAAATAGTTTTCTAGAAACTATTCAAATGACACCTTATGAGGACTTGTACAATAGACCATGCCGATCACCCTTATTTTGGCTGGAGGTAGGAGAGGAAACTTTTCTAGGAACTCATCTTGTTTAGGAGACCACATAGTAGGTAGAGTTGATTCAGAAGATGATGGCTACCATATAGTCTCGATAGAAGTCTTATGCTGATCAGTAGAGACGACCTCTGGAGTTCGAGTTCGGGGATCAGGTTTTCCTACATGTCACACCGAGGCTGGGACACAGAAGGATTAGGAGGCAGGGTAAGCATTCGTTGAGGTACGTCGGGCTGTTTGAGGTGTTGGAGAGAGTTGGGTCAGTTGCCTATCGGTTGCAGTTACCTTAGAGGTACCGGGATATGCATGATTTTTTCCACGTTTCTCAGCTTCAACGTTACTTTTCAGACCCGTCTCATTCTTTCCAACTTGAGGAAGTCATGTTGGAGGTGGATGAATCTTTCAAGGATCATCCTATCTGGATTGTTGATCGCAGTACAAGGGTTATGTGCGGTCGGTCTGTTCCTCTGGTACGAGTGATATGGAAAAACGGGCGGGTACATGATGAGACTTGGCAGAGGGAGGCTGATGTATGAGCACAGTGGCCAGAGTTGTTCGGGGTTTCTTCTTCTATGCCACGCTAGGGAAATCCGGGAATGAATTTCATTAAGGGGGGAAGTTTGTAAGAACCCAGATCTTCTTTTCAGGTTTTTTTTCCTTTTCTGGTCGTTTTTTGGAAAAAGTTGAATTTATGGAAATTTTCAAAGTACATGCCGTGTACTTTATGAGTACATGCCGTGTACTTTATGAGTACACGCTATGTACCTCTTTTCCACAAGAAGCTGGGTTCTGGCCGTGTAGAGACCATGCACAGGACCGTGTGGCCGTGTTTCAGAGGCCTCTTAAAGTAGAGTACAGAAACAGTAAGTACACGATGTGTACTTTCTTGGTTTTCATGAAATGCACAAGGGTCACGTTTGATGGACAGAACACCCTCCTTCTCAACCTAGTTCGTCCGAGAGTGCTGAGAAGCAGTGGATCTTCGATGAGCCCCTGAGCCTCCATCTGTTCTTCAATTTGAGCACCGTTTATTGCATTGGAATCACAGAAGTGATTTCTTCCTTCTCCTAGAGCATAGTTTTCCAATTCTTCTTCTTTTCCAAGTGATCATGGGTTGAACGTTTTGTGTGACATCATAGATATATAACGTTCTAAGGAGATTCAAGCCTCCTGGTTTAAGTATATTTATATCCTAACACTAAGGTAGGTGTTTTGTGCCTTTCTATTGAATTTCGTTGAATATTTTGTGCATATTCCACCAATACCCTTGAACAGGGTATTGTGTCTTTACCTTTTTAGCCCTATTGTCTGACTGCTTTTCTTGTATGCCTGATTAGAGGTTATTTTTTGTAAATAGGGTATTTTTTTTGTGATTCAGATGTATTTCCCATTCATGTTTTTCTTGTTTATGATCGTTTGGTCTAGTTTGGTCTGTTTATGATCGTTTTGTCTAGTTTTTCTTGTTAGGATATTGCTAGTTGCCATGCCTAGTTTGTAGGATAGTGTGACTGTAGTTCTATTATGTTGATATGCCATAGAATTCTAGCCAGGTCGTTCTTGTGGTTTACATGGGGTGATACGTGTGCTATACTTATTTGACATTCACAGGGCCGTGAGAACCTAGTGTAGTAGACCATATAGAAGAATGGACGTAAGGGCTTCTCCAAAGTGTCTTATAAATTACGTTGCGAGACCACAAGGGGAATTGATTTTGAATTCTTCCTTAGAGTGTCTGTAGTTCCTCAATGTAAGCCAAATGGATAATGAGACGTTGAGTGATTCCCGAGAGCGCATTTTGTATGATACGAGACTATAGGGGGAATTGACGGTGAGTGCTTCCCCAGAGAGTCTATACTTTAGCTGAACTAGAGGGGTGAGACTGTGTGTGCCTCAGATAGGGTTGCTATTTCTTGTTGGTTGAACCAGAGAGGTTAGGCGGTGAGAACTACCCAGAGTGTTACCTATTTGTTTCTTCTTTCTTGAGTAGTTGTTTACCTTTTTGCAGATTAGATGCTTGAGACTGTGGATTGATTGCTATTTAGTACCTTTTTATTTACTGTTTTTCTATACATTACCTACCATATATTCACTGACTGTTAGGCACAGATCTCGTGGTGGTTGCCTACTATGATTTAGTCTCACACCATGTTTGGGCCATTCTTTTGGGCCCAAACAGATTATATTGCTGCAGGTATAGATAAGGGCAAGTTCCCTTCTACGTTAGGTACTTGACTTGTTGTGGAGCTAGAGAGCAGAAGACCAAGCTTAGGCTTGCGATGCTGAGGAGCTGTGATCTGTTTCATTTGGACTTGGTTTAGTACTGATTTTATACAGGATTGTGACTTGTTTGACGGTTTTCTCAGACATATGTATCATGCATCATTTTATATGTATGTGTTCCAGCTATTTATTATATCAGTCTTCTGTTGTTCACTTGTGTGTGGATTGTTTACTGCTTTCGATTTTGGTTTTTTTGTTTCTCTTCCCCTGTGTACTCTTCCAATGAAGGTATGGTTTCCCCACTATCACACCCAAGGCCCTCGATACTAGTCGGTAGCCTCTGGCATTAGGGGAAATGCACTTGAGTCCATGTAACCAACCGGGTACGGGGCGCCTCTGGGTGGCTTCCGTAACCGGGATGTTACAAAGTGGTATCAGAAGATTTCTTTTCTCTTAACTTATTGTTTGGAGCCTATAAATAGGGATAAGATGGAATAGGTACTTGGAAATAAGTTGTTCCTGGTAGTAGCTGACATGTGTATAGGGAAAAGCCATACTACCTCATTTAATTCAATTTTACTGGGTTTCAATTTTATAGTTGATTTGATTTCACCATTAGGTGACTCACATGTCTTGTGTTGTTAAAGTTGTTGTTATTGAGGTTCTATTTTATTCGCAACCTGATGAGATGAGGGTGTTCCATCCCTTGCATCATTTAAGAAATTGTTAGAAATCACATGCCATGCATTCTTGCCATGCCATCTAGGATGCATTAGTGATTGCATGCTATTGTGATAGATTTCATGTAGACTATGCATGCTACTGTGACAGATGCTTGATAGAATACCTGCTTTATGATAAGGCATTGTTGGAGTAGTGATTTTTTTGGATGAACACCAAACTTTTGTTCTTGAGGTGTTATGGGCCCTCATGGACCGGAATTTGGTGGATCATCACTTTATTGCCTTGTTATAAAGTGTATAAGATGCCAAACATTGATTTTTGGGGAGTATGGGGCCTCACGGATCAGAATTTGGCACCTTCAATGGTTTTTCAGTGTTTTTCTGGGCTTTAGTGCTGTTTCTAAGGCTGTTGTATGAAAAAACCCAGAATACATGGCATGTACATTATAAATACAGGCCGTGTAGTTTTAAAACCGTGTCACTGACTATGTGGGTAGGGACATGGGGTTGTGAAAAATCTTGTAAAAACATTTCGTGTATAGTACGTACATGCCGTGTTGTTGAGACCATGTGTCTACCCATGTGACTAGAGACATAAATGGATGAAGCTTAATTTTTACACGTCGTGTCCTTATTTCACAAGACATGCAGCGTAACCTAGGTACTCGGCCATGTCACAAACAACACGGGTCAGGAAACGCCTTCAAGTACACGCCTTGTACACATGGATCATGCCCTGTAGAGTGAACCGTGTAGCCGGATGTGTAAAACAACACGGGTCGATGTTATATTTTCTTCGTACATGCCGTGTTTTTATGGAACATTCCATGTAGTATAACCTGGGTACACATGCCGTGTGACTAAAAACATGGGCCATGTGAAGCTTGTCCTGTACATGCCGTGTCTACCTTGAACACGTCGTGTAGTTTGTCTTAGGAGAGCTGTGTGGCTTAGTTGTGTAGAAGGACCCGATAAGGTGAATGGGATTCAAGTACACACCGTATTTTTTGAGAACACACCATGTGTTTGTGGTGTTACATGACCAGTTTAGGCAAAGGTACATGCCTAGTTCAATGAATTCAGGGAACACACCGTGTAGGTAGTGTACACACCGTGTAGTCATGTTTTGTAAAACATGGATGTTTTCTTCTTCTTGTTCCCCTATTACACTCCTTGTTTTAAATCCTTGATAATTATGATCTAAGGTATGCATTGGCCTTACATAGTCATGACCCTGAGATGCCCTCCAGTAGTCCACCAGTTCCAGGATGGTGATCAGACACTGGATATGGCTGATCAAGGACCTCCTACAGATCCTCCTGATGTGTCAGCCATGGCACTAGCAGGTATACTAGTTACAGGTGCTGATGCATAGTTTAGGGAAGGCCTTCTGAGGATGATGCAGACCATCTAGGGAGCCCCGCCTCCTACCTTGTCTATGGCAGACTTAACGTGGGTTTTCCAGTAGTAGCATCCTCCCACCTTTTTAGGGGAAGGAGGACCTCAGGCTGTAGAATCTTGGCTAGAAGCCATGCTGACAATCTTTGAGCATCTTGAGACACCTATAGAGAGGAGAGTCAAGCTCTCCACCTATATTCTATGAGATTCCTCCAAGATATGGTGGGATGTGATCTCATAATCAGGTCATCACCAGGTTATGGTGTGAGAAGAGTTTTAGTGAGTCTTTTATGACAACTTCTATCCATAGACCTTGAGGGCCGATTAAGCCCAGGAGTTCATGAGTCTGGAGTAGGTTACTCTTTCAGTTATGGAGTATTCCTCTCATTTGACCGAGCTTCATCATTTCACACCCCTCCAGGGCGGAGATTGGTTGTTCTTGGTAAGGAAGTTTGAGGATGGTATTAGATGGGAGATCCACTTGTAGGTGAATATCTTCATGTTGAAATCCATCACTTCCATCGTCAATCGAGCGCATATTACAGAGCGCAATCTAAGAGATTCTAGAGCTAAGGGATAGGTCGGTTTCACTTCTAGAGTTAGTGTCTCGCCAGATGATAGCAGGAAGCACCATAGGGAGTATACACGTGGGGATCCAAGGAAGCGAGACACATCTTCAGGTTGCTAGGTGGTATGATAATAGTGTGGAAGGGATTGGCATACAAGGCCGTAGTGCCAGAGGGATCTAGTGGAGTGCCGATCTTGCAGTAAGATAGGTCAACTTCAGCATTTTTGTCAGATTTTCTCACTAGCAGTTGGTGACATGGGTTCTTCTATGACTCCGTGTTCGGGAGCAGCGCCACCAGTTTCTCACCAGTCTGAGAATTGGAGTTCTTCTGGTCATTCAGGCTGAGGTGGAGGTCGATGCAGTGGTGTTCAGTCACCTGTCTATTAGCGACAGTAGGGTGGATCAGCTCAGAGCAGCCAAGCAGGGTCACATGGCCATGGTATTGTGCATAATTTTGCAGTGGGGCAGACCCAGCAGGAGCAGGATCTCGGACCCTCTACAGTCGAGGTACGATCTTAGTAGCCTCTGTTTTATCTTCTGTCCTTTTTTATATAGGGGATTCCCATAGCATTATCTCTGTTGTTGTTGTGGAGAGCCTTGAAATCTACATCTTTTATTCTACTGATATCATGATGATAGACACACCGTTGCGGGATAGGATGACTAGGGTACGTCAGTGCAGGGAGTTCCCTCTAGAGGTTGTAGGGTGTCACTTCTTACGGGACCTCTATGTCCTAGAGATGCTAGGCTGTGAAGTCATTCTCAGGATGGACTGGTTAGTTCCCTTCCAGGCATTCGTCGACTATTATCGTCAGAGGGTCAGCTTCATATCACCAGAGGGTGAATCTTTTCTTCATAGGGGTGAGTGGGAAGTCTAGGAGAGTAGAGCAGGATCCAAGCATCATGGGCTAGGAGGAGTTACAGCCCAGATTCCAGTCTATATCTGGATGACTAGGTAACTTCACAGTTAGAAATTCCCCCAGTGGTGGATCGTTTTAGGGATTTCTCTCTAGAGGACATTTCAGGGTTTCCTCCAGAGCATGAGGTTGGATTTTCTACTGAGATTGTGGTAGGAGTGGCACCAGAGTCCATTCCTCCTTATAGGATGGCTACAACTAAGTTACAGCAGCTCAAGATGAAATTAGAGGAGTTGCAGGAAAAGGGTTTCATCCTACCCAGTACTTCTTCCTGATGTTCTCCTATCCTATTTGCGAAGAAGGTAGACAGTAACCTTAGGATTTTTGTGGATTATCGAAAGCTAAACCAGTTGACTGTCAAGAACCGATATCCTTATCTGAGGATCGATGATCTCTTTGATCAGCTTCGAGGAGACTGAGTATTCTCGAAGATTGACTTCAGGTCTGGTCATCATAAGTTGTGTGTTAGACCATCAGATATACCTCTTAGAACCTTCAGGAGCAGGTATGTTCTATACAAGTACTTAGTTATGCCGTTTGGTCTGACAAACACGCCAACAGTTTTCATGGCACTGATAAACCGAGTGTTCCATCCTTATTTGGATTCGTTCTTGGTTGGCTTCGTGGATGATATTTTGGTGCACTCTCACACATGACAAGACAATGACACACATCTTGAGATCCTTTTTACTACACTGAGGTAGCATCACTTATTTTTTAAGCTCTCAAAATGACACTTTTGGTTGGACCCGATTCAATTCTTGAGTCACGATATTTCAGAGTCAGGTGTATCAGTAAACCCAGAGAAAGTGAGTGCAATAGTATCCTTGGAGCAGAAAAAGAATGTCTTTAAGGTATGGAGTTTTATTGGTCTAGCTAGATACTATAGGCATTTCAAACATTAATTTTCATGCTTAGAAGCACCATAGATAGGTCTAACCAAGAAGGGTGTGAGGTTCTTGTGGTCAGATTCTTGTGAGTCATCCTTTCAGGAGATGAAAGGGATGTTGACTTCAGCACCAATACTAGTCTTTCTAGATCAAGGCCAGATCTGTAATATTTATTGTGATACATCAGGTATCAAGCTGGGAGCTGTGCTTATGCAGGGATATGGAGTCGTTGTGTATGGGTCTCGGTAGTTGAGGCCACACTAGAGGAATTACCCAACGCACGATCTAGAGTTGGCAGATGTTGTTCATTTCTTATGTTGTTCAAGACACTATCTTCTGGGAGATAATTTTGTGGTTTTCACCGACCACAAAAGTCTCCAGTATATCTTCACTCAGCGTGATTTTGAATCTGATATAGCAGAGGTGGGTTGAGTACCTACAGTCCATTGACTTTGATCTTTCATATACACCTAGGAAAGGAAATGCAGTGGCAGATGCACTGATCAGAAGGACCCAGATACATGCTGTTCAGGAGGTCAGTAGTGAGTGGTAGCTTATGGATTTGTTCTCTGAGATTCAATTGGAAGTGCATGAAAGACAAGGGCATACTTTTTTGAAGTCCAGTAGGAGTGGCAGCCTTGCTGGGACCTCGTGTTGTTCTGGAGACCACATAGCAGGTAGAGTTTATTCAGACGAGGATGGCTACCACATAGTCTCAAAAAAAGACTTATGATGATCAGTGGAGATGACCTCTGGTGTTCGAGGTCGGGGATCAGGTTTTCCTATGTGTCACACCGAGGCTGGGGCACATACGGATTAAAAGGCAGGGTATGATTTCTCCGAGGTACGTTGGGTCATTTGAGGTGTTGGGGAGAGTTGGGTCGGTTTCCTATCGGTTGCAGTTACCTCAGAGGTACCAGGATATGCATGATGTTTTCCACGTCTCTCATATCTGATGTGACTTTTTAGACCCGTCTCATGCTTTCAAACCCAAGTATGTCAAGTTAGAGGTGGTTTCATATTGGGAGGAGCATCCTATCTGGATTGTTGATCGTAGTACAAAGGTTCTTCGCGGCTGGTCTATTCCTCTGGTACGAGTTCTATGGGAGCATAGGCGAGTACAGGATGAGACTTAGGAGAGGGAGACTGATGTACGAGCACAATGGCTAGAGCTATTTGGGGTTTCTTCTTCTACTCCACACAAGGGAAATTCGGTGATGAATTTCTTTAAGGGGGGAAGTTTGCAAGAACCTGAATCTTCTTTTCAGGTATGTTTTTCCTTTTCTGGTTGTTTTTGGGAAAAAGAGGAATTTCTAGAAATTTTCAAAGTACACGTCGTGTACTTTATTAGTACATTTCGTGTACCTCTTTGCTGTAGGCACCCGATTGCTAGCCGTGTAGAGGCCATGCACCCGACCGTGTGGGGGTGTTTCAGAGGCCACTTAAACAGAGTACATAAACAGTAAGTACACGTTGTGTACTTCAAAAGAACATGTCGTGTACTTTTTTTTCATTAAACACACATGCTTCATGTCTGATGGACAGAACACCCTCCTTCTCTACCTAGTTCGTCTGAGAGCACCGAGAAGCCGCAGATCATCGATGAGCCCCCAAGCATCCATCAGACCTCCGATTCAAGTACCGTTGATTACGTTGGAATCACCGGGGTGAGTTATTCCTTCTCCCAGAGCATCGTTTTCAAATTCCTCCTCTTTTCCATGTTATCATGGGTTGAACGTTTTGTGTGTTTTCATAGATCTATGATTTTATAAGTTGATTCAAGACTCCTAGTTCAAGTATATTGATATATTAATACTATGGTAGGTGGTTTTTCCATTCCATTTAATTTCATTGAATATTTTTTGCAAATTCCAGCAATACCCTTGAACGGGGTATTGCGTGATTACCTTTTTATCCCTATTGTTTGACTAATTTGATTGTATGCCTGATTAGAGGTTATTTTTTGTAAGTAGGGTAATTTTCATATGATTTGGATGTATTTCACATGAATGTTTTGCCTTTTTATGACCATTTTGTCTAGTTTTTCCTGTTTATGACCATTTGGTCTAGTTTTTCTTGTTAGGATATTTCCAGTTACCATGCCTAGTTTGTAGGATTGTGTGACTGTTGTTATATTTTGCTGATATGCCTTAAAATTATATCCAAGTAGATCTTGAGGTTTTTTTGGGGCGATACGCGCACTATACTTGTTTGAATTACATAGGGCAGTGAGAACCTGGTGTAGTAGACCATAGGGAGAATGGACGTAAGGGCTTCCCTAGAGTGTCTTATCAATTACGATGTGAGACCATAGGGGAATTGACATTGAGTTCTTCCTTAGAGTGTGTGTAGTTCCTCAATGTAGGACACATGGGGAATGAGACGTTGGGTGCTTCCCCAGAGTGCCATTAGTACAAGACAAGACTATAGCGGGAATTGATGGTGAGTGCTTCCCCAGAGAGTCTATACTTTAGCTAAACCAGAGGGGTGGGACTGTGTGTGCCTCCCATAGAGTTTCTAGTGCTTGTTGGTTGAACCAGATGGGTTAGGATATGAGAACTACCTAGAGGGTTACCTGTTTGTTCCTTCTTGCTTGAGTAGATGTTTACCTATTTGCTGATTAGATGCACGAGACTGTGGATTGAATACTGTTCAGTTACGTCATGTTTACTATTTTCTGTACTTTTACCTACCATATATTCACTAACAGTTAGGCACAAATCTCGTGGTGGTTGCCTACTGGGATTTAGTCTCACACCCTGTTTGCTCCATGCTTTTGGGCCCAAACAGAATATATTGTTGCAATTATAGATAAGTGAAAGTTCCATTCTACTTCATGTACTTGAATTGCTGTGGATCTGGAGAGCGCGAGACCAAGATTAGGCTTGCGATTCTGAGGAGTTGTGATCTTTTTATTTTGGAATTGGTTTAGTAATGATTTTATATAGCATTGTGAATTGTTTTTCTGTTTTGTTAGACATATGTATCATGCATCATTTTACATGTATGTGCTCCAGCAGATTATTATTTTAGTCTTCTGTTGTTCACTTGTGTGTGGATTGTTTTTTTCTTCCACTTTTTTTATTTGTTTCTATTCCATTGTGTACTCTGCCAATGAGGGCATAGTTTCCCCACTATCATTCCTAAGGCCCTCACTACTAGTTGGCATCCTCTGGAGTTCAAGGAAATGCGCTTGAGGCAATGTCACCAACTGAGTACGGGGTGCCTCTGGGTGGATTCTGGAACTGGGATGTTAAAATAGGTAATACATGGTCCCCTATGTGATACACTTGGGATGGACTCAGAGAAACCATGCCTCAAGTGATACTTTGAATTCCATTGGATCACCTTATATGGAATTTGTGGTATTGGGTTATATTTGTTGTTCCCATAGTGACACTTGAAATTCTTTTAAACTAAATTCGATCGGCTCAGGGCACCACCACTAGATTTGAAAGACTTATTGATTGTTTTATCTTATGAGAGGAATTTATAATTATTATCATTATGTGTCTATTGTTCTATCCCCGATTCTTCTTTTAACAACCCGAGTTTTGGGTATATTATAATGCTGATACTGTGCTTTTTCTTTTGTTAAATACATTTTAAAAAAAAAATTTAAAGGACAAACATAAGGCTATTTATTTAATTAAGAACACCGTGGTGTTTACAATACACTGAGATGAAAAGAGTAAACACACTAACCAAAAACACCTATGAAAAATCCCATAAGAGCTACTGGAATACCCCCAATCACCACAATGAGTCCCAGTAAGTAATAGAGATCCTTCGAGTCAACTAAGGCAAAGAACATTATCAACATAATCATGAACACCATGCTGATCATCAGTGGGATTGGGAGAACCATCTTCTTCGGATACCTTGAGTTTGAAACACCATACCCCGCTGTTTTTGTAGGGGTCCTTTAGAAATTATGACCGTTGGTTTTTAAAGTTTATTTTTTATAAAAATTTGGCTTCTTTAACCTTATGGTATTTTAAGTATGTTAAAATTTTCAAATGATCTGAATTTTATTTTCAAATATCATAATTTTGTAAAGGAACCTAATTGATTTTAAAAAATACAAATAGTTGAAAACCTAGTATTTTAACACCTTCTAAATTTTTAAAAATTCATGTTTAAATAAGTATCTTATAATCATATACCATTAAATAATTATTGAAAAATAATATTTTGTTAGATCTTTAAAACTATGTATTTTGAATTAGGAAAAAACTTTTTATCTTTTAAATCAAAGGGTAGAGTATGTTATAAATTGGATTTTAGAATTTAAAATTTATAAGTTATTAAAACTTTTATACAAATTCATTTTTTTGAAACATTTCAATGCTGCAAAATCCCGGATGTCATTTCTTTTAAAAACCCGCGTCTCTCCGTGACCATACGATCTATTCAAGATCAACTCTCGACCATCATTTCTTTTAATCACACATCTCTCAATGACCATTTGATCTATTCAGGTTCAAATATCAGCCTTTGATTTCTCTAAATCCGCTCAACTCATCTCTAGATCTCCCTCCAGCCGTCCAATCTTTCCTAGATCTAATCTGGGCCGTCCGTTTCATCTCCACGTCGTCATCTTCCCCGTCATGATCCGCTCCAGCACACTGGTTCACCCGACGATGCCACGATCACCTCCTTTTTCACTGATCCCCTTGATTCTCGCACACCCCCCCTCCTTGGGTACTGTATCTTCATCTTCCGTACACCAGTCTACCTCTTGGGTTGAGTCACTTAGTTGCACCAGAGCCTCTACATAAACCCCCTTCCACATGAAACCCCGCAGGTTTCTTCTCCCCCTTCTCTCCCTCAAACTCCCAGAAAATCCGGCAAGCTTACCCCTGGTCCGAGCTTCTTCCTCAAGCTAGGTAAAGGTGCCTTCATGTTTTGTTTTCAATTAGAGAAACCTCTACAATTATACAATTGATATAAACATTTTATATATGTATATATATAACCCAAACCCTTCGGTCTGTAATATTTTGAAGAGAGCTTTCCATCGTTTTATCAGAAGTGTTACATATGTAAGAATCATTTTTTTACGATTCAGTTTTTCAAACCCTAAAACTTATATTTATGTATATTTTGTATATATAGTTTTGTATATATATATATATATAACCCAAATGAAAACTTTTTTTCTTGAGTTTCTAAAGTGATTATGGATGTTTTACGAAGAGAGAAAAATATTATAATGGTTTTTTTGAAGCCGGTGGTATCATGATATACCCCTAAGTATAAACTTTGTATATACCCTATAAACATATATATATAAGTATGTAGTCCAATACAAATAAAATTTATGATTTTTTTAAAAGATAGATATCAATCTTTATGTAATTTCTTATATGCAAACTATGTTTTTGGTTTAAATGGAATTATGATTATAAAAACTTAATGTTTATATATTTATGTACATATGGTTATGCGTATATGTATTTATAGGTATAATTTCCAAAACCCTATTTTTTTAATTAATAAGTACCAGGACTTAATTTATGATTTGATACATGTAATATTTTAATAAAATATAATTTTGGTGTTTGGTAAACCAAGATGTATTTTGTATATGAGTACACAAAAATGAGCATATTTTATTAAAGTAGTTTATTTGACATTATCCTTGATGTATTTTATGATAAAGTGTTTCTTTTGGCTTGATTAAAAAAATTAGAGGATTTAGGATTCATGGGATCATGTTATCATGTTGTGTTCATTTATTTTCTATTACAACAATGAACCTACATCGATGAATGTCATTAGTTAATCAAGTTAGGGTTTAATTTATTTGAAAGTTCAATGACCTATTTATCACCATAACTTATGGAAGGTGTTTTCTTTAAGTATTGTATTTCCATGAAATAATAATTTTAAAGATTCATCATTTATTATATCATGTGCCAAACCCTATTCACTTCTTTAGTAATTAGCTTGTGTGCAAAGAATGTTAACTAAACTATGTATGCCTTTGATTATTTATGGACATATTTCTAATGTTATCTATCGTATCATGTATTTGCAAAATGTGGAATGGTTCATTATTCATTTTTTTATTGTTGTACATAATGCATGCTTATGACATATCACAACAATGAACTAAGAAATTTAATTACCCAAATTGGTATGAGACACCTTGGGTAATATTAAAATGAATGAATTATTTCAAGGTGGTATCATAAATCTTGAATATACAACCCCGTTTAAGTACATTATGACTTATGTGGATCACATGATAATAAAGATAAATTTAAGGGTGTGACCTGATAGTGCTCCACTGCATTGGGTAAAGACTTAATCTTTGTAGATGAACTTTTTTTATGACACCTTGTGGATGGTCATTGGTGATACAGAAATGATTTTGTAAGTTAAATGTTGAATCCACATATTCATGTTATGTTACAAGTTCATTTCAAAATTATATTCCTATTCTTTCACTACTCTTGTCCTTATGTTTTTATAAAAGATCATATGTATGTCACAAGTAAAGGTTTAAGACATGATTTTAGTTTATCACTCAGTAATATTGTAACCAACTTATGAAATTGAAGTTGTTTCCTTCATTCACAACTCTGATTTTGTATTACTATTAAATGTTTAATTTGTGCTTAAATAATCATATTTCATACTTGTTTATGATGATATTTATTACTCCTTTTAAAAAAATGTCACAATTGATTCATGTATTCCTTGAAAATATTGATTGAGCACTTTTATGATATGTTAAATGTGTTACAGTTTTCCTTAAGAGAATTTTCTATGGACGGTTTAAAAGAATGCTCTCAAAAGTTACATTGGTTTATTTTAAAACCCCTTACTGGGAATTCTTATGCTCACCCTACATTTTGATTTAACTTTTTTAGGTAACATATTTTATCAGATAAAATCCCTGAAGTTTTCGGTTTCCCAGAGCCCGAACAAAACTCGATTCACTATATGGGACGTGATGTCTGTTTATTAGTGCATGTTTTTATTTCAAAACAATACATCATGATCAGAAGGCACCGACTCCTGGTTTTATGGAGTTTGGTCCTCACAGTTAGTATCTGAGGGTTCAGTTTGGATAACTCTGGAAAACCAGAACTGAAACAAAAGAAAAATATACCTCAGCATCACTGAAAATGAGTTTTCTTAATTTTCAGATGGAAAACGAAGGTACTAATCTTTTGTCTCTCCCCACAGAGGCCCTAGAGACCATTGTGTCTTTATCTAGCTGAGAGAATTTTCTAAATTATTCTAATATCTGCATGACATGAAAACACCTATACAACATGTCAAACTCACGACAGGTTCTTAGGCTACACCGGGGGTTTGGATTGTATTACCTCCTTTTGATGGTGACCCAATTACCCTGCTATGTACATCGAGGAAGGTACCGTGAGGGATTTATCCGAGTATTCACAGTAGGTGAGGAATTTTGATTTATGTCCCTCGACACGTTTCAAGAAGTTTTGGCTTCCGGTGACCACTGAGCGGCCTATCTTTGTCAAATCTTGAACTACGGCTTCAAGGGCTAGTTGTTGGACTTCAGAATGTTAGAGTATGAGTCCACCCTGCTGTCTTCCAGACAACAAGTGCATTCTGAAATCTTCCAACTTCATACCCCTCATGCTATACTCAGGAGACGTCATAGGTGCCACTATGAGTTTAACCCTGAATGCTCAACCATTGATTGGTTTTAGGAGATAGGGTGTTTTGCTTCTCTGTGTGGAGTTCGTGTAGTAGGTCATTAGGGGAAACTCAAGCACTGATGTTAGTAATAAACCTTTTTTTTTTGAAATATTGCTTTCCCCATTTCCTCTATTTGGTTTCTTTATAATTTTGGATAGATTTCAAGTGATTGAACTCTCATCTTAAACTTTCAAATGGAAGGAAAAACCCACATGTTATCTCTTTCTGCTGATATACTGGATATTATCGCAATCAAAACACGTGAAGACGAGTATCGTCCCTTCGAAAACCTGTGAGGAACATGCAAACAGTTTTTTGAGGTGACAAACGGTCTGGAGATTATCCGCACCTTTCAAGGGAGTGCTTCCATCTTCTACCGCATTGGCTTAGCACAGTTGGCCGAGCGTAAGCGGAGGGGGAAATACCACGAAGGGATATTCTTGTGTTTCACCCTATGCCGGAACTAAATGTCTAGAGTAAAATTTCAAGAGATTTCCTTAGAGAGAAATGTTTATGTGTCCTACATGCACCAACTCCTCAGTGTTAGCCTATATGACAACATATTTAACTTAGATGTTCTCAAGAGGGTTAAAATTCGGCATGTTCTTCGTACGTTGGTTCATATGGACATTTACAAACTCTGTACTGTTCGAGCCTCCCTCTAGAAGCCTGAGTGTCCAGTACATGAGTTTAACACCTTCTGTCCTAAGTGTATCGGGATCAGAGAACTAGATGAGTTGATCATCAATGTGGGCCTTCCGTTGAGCACACCTGATGATTACCCGCGATGTGGGATATGGTAGGAACAGTTGGGAGATTCCTCTTAGTGAGTTTGTATGAAAGGAATTGCGAGGAAGCAATTCTCTAAAGGGGGAATAATGTAACAAACCTAGTTTTGGGTATCTTATAATGATGATACTATGTTTTTCCTGTTGTTAAAGCCCTCTTATCCAAACAAAAATTTAAAGGAAAAACATAAGACTCATTTTTTAATTAAGAACACCACGGTGTTTACAATACACAGAGATGAAAAGAGTAAGCACACTAATCGAAAATACCTATGAAAAATCATATAAGAGCTACTGGAAGACCCCCAATCACCACAACGAGGCCCAGTATGTAAAGGAGATCCTTCGATTCAACTAAGGAAAATATCATTATCACCATAATCATGAACACCATGCTGATCATCAGTGGGATTGGGAGCACCATCTTGTTCGGTTACCTTGAGTTTGAAACACCCTACCCTGTTATTTTTATAGGGGTCCTTTTGAAATTATGATAATTATATATATATGATCATTGGTTTTTAAAGTTTATATTTTTATAAAAATTAGGTTTCTATAAACTTATGGTATTTCAAGTATGTTAAAATGTTCAAATTATTTGAATTTTATTTTGAAATTTCATAATTTTGTAAAGGAACCTAATTGATTTTACAAAATCCAAATAGTCAAAAACCTAGTATTTTAACACCTTCTAAATATTTAAAAAGTCATGTTTAAAGAAGTATATTTTAATAATGTACCTTTAAATAATTATAGAATAATAATATTTTGTTAGATCTTTTAAACTATGTATTTTGAATTAAGAAAAAACTATTTATCTTTTAAATAAAAGGGTAGAGTTTGTTATAAATTGGATTTTAGATTTTAAAAGTACTAAGTTATTAAAACTTATAAAAATTTTATACAAATTTATTTTTTTAAACATTTCAATGCTGTGAAATCCTGGATGTCGTTTCTTTTAAAAACATGCCTCTCAGTGACCATATGATCTATTCAAGATCAAATCCTGACCATTGTTTCTTATAATCCCACGTCTCTCCATGACCGTCCGATCTATTCAGGTTCAAATCTCAACCTTTTATATCTTTAAACCTGCTCAAATCATCTTCTACTCTCCCTCCATCCGTCTGATCTCACCTAGATCTAATTTGGGCCATCTGTTTCATCTCTGAATCATCATCTTCCCCATCGTGATCCGTTCCAGCACACTGGTTCACCCTAGGATGCCACAATCACCTACTTTTGCACTGCTCCCCTTGACTCTCGCACACACCACCTCCTTGGGTACTGTATCTTCATCTTCTCTACACCCACCTACCTCTTGGGTCGAGTCACTTAGTTTCACCAGAGCCTCTACATAAACCCCCCATGCAACATGAAACCCCGCGGGTTTCTTCTCCTCCTTCTCTCCCTCGAACTCCCAGAAAATCCATAAAGCTTACCCCTATTCCGAGCATCCTCCCCAATCTAGGTAAGGGTTCTTTCATGTTTAGTTTTCGTTCATAGAAACCTATACTATTATACACATGTTATATACAGTTTATATATGTATATATATAACACAAACCCTTTGGCCTATAATATTTTCAAGGGTGTTTGCCATTGTGTTATCAAAATAGTTACATATGTAAGAATCCTTTTTTTTATGATTCAATTTTTCAAAACCTAAAATTTATAGTTATATATATTGTGTATATATATTTTTATATATATAAATATATATATAACTCAAATCCAAACTATTTTTCTTGAGTTTCTAAAGTTATTATGGATGTTTTACCAAATAGATAAATATTATAAGGTTTTTTTAAGCTGGTTGTATCATGACAAACCCCTAAGTATAAACTTTGTATATAACCTAAAAACGTATATATATATATAAGTATGTAGTCCAATATAAATCAAATTTATGATTTTTGTTTTAAAGGATGGATATCAATCTTTAAATAATTTATTATATGCGAACTATGTTTTTGGTTTAAATGGTAATATATTTATAGAAACTTAATGTTTTCATATTTATGTTCATATGGTTATGCAAACATGTATTTATAGGTATAATTTAAAAAACCCTATTTTTTATGTAAAAATTACCAGGACATAATTTATGCTTTGATACATGTAATATTTTAAAAAATGATGATTTTGGTGTTTTTTAAACCAACATGTATTTTGTATATGAGTACAGAGAAATGAACATGTTTTATTAAAGAAGTTTATTTGACATTACCCATGATGCATTTTATGATAAGTTTGTATTTGTAATGATTAGAATATTAAAGGATTTAGGATTCATGGGATCATGTTATCATGTTGTGTTCATTTATTGTCTTATTACAACAATGAACCTACTTTGGTGAATGTTATTAGTTAATCAAGTTAGGGTTTAATTTATTTTCAAGGTCAATGACATGTTTATCACCATAACTGATGGCATGTGTTTTCTTTATGTATTTCATTTCCAGGAAATAATAATTTTGAAGCTTCATCAATTTTTATCACATGTGACAAACCCTATTCACCTATCATTTTATGTGATTTAGTAATGATCTTGTGAGAAAAAAATGTTTACTAAACTATGTATGCCTTTGATTAGTTATTGACATATTTTCAAAGTTATCTGTCGTATCATGTATTTCCAAAATGTGGAATGGTTCATTATTCATTTTATTTATTGTTGTACCTAATGCATGCTTATGACATATCATGATAATGAACTAAGAAATTTAATTACCCAAATTGGTATTAGACACCTTGGGTAATATTAAAATGAATGAATTATTTCAAGGTGGTATGGGACATCTTGAATATACATCCTCGTTTAAGTAAAGTATGATCTATGTGGCTCACATGATAATAAAGAAAAATTTAACGGTGTCCCCTAATAGTGATCCAATGCATTGGGTAAAGACTTAATCTCTAGATATGACCATTTTTTTAATGACACCTTGGGGATGGACCTTGGTGATACGGGAATGATTGTCTAAGTTAAATGTTGTATCCACATATTCATGTAATATTACAAGTTCATTTCAAAATGATATGCCTATTCTTTCACTACTCTTGTCCCAATGTTTTTATCAAAGTTCATATGGATGTCACAAGTAAAGGATTTGGACATGATTTGTGTTTATCACTCATTAATATTGTATACACCCTATGAAATTGAAGTTGTTTCCTTCACGCACAACTTTAATTTTGTATTACTCTTAACTGTTTAATTTGTGCTTAAATAATAATATGTCATACTGTTTTACGATGACCTTTATTACTCCTTTGAAAAAATGTCATAATTGATTCATGTATTCCTTCAAAATCTTGAATGAGCACTTTTATGATATGTTACATGTATTACAGTTTTCCTTAAGAGAATGTTCTATGGATTGTTTTAAATAATGATTTCAAAAGTTACATTGGTTTATTTTAAAACCCCTTACTGGGCATTCTTATTCTCACCCTACGTTTTGATTTAAAATTTTTAGGTAACAACTTTTATCAGATAAAATACATGAAGTTGCCAGTTTCCTAGAGCCCAAACCAAACTCAATCCTCTGTATGGGATGTGATGTGTGTTTATCAGTGCATGTTTTTATTTCAAAATGACACATCATGTTCAGAAGGCACCGAATCCTGGTTTTCTGGAGATGGGGCCTCACACTTCTTGACTATAATTGATTAGACTTATATGATGACATGATAAAAAGTCCCCAAGACAAAGCACAAGCTTGGGGGTATGCCTTCCTTAGTTATCCATGTTTACTATTGACCCCTGTATAAATATTTTTCTTTCATAGGAACTCCTCTCAAAATTCTAGAATAGGATGAAGCATGTGGTATGGTATGGGTGTCCATTTAGGAACTCGGACCAAGGTTTACATGTATTAATTAAAATTTTATCTTTTTTAAAATATATGGAACACTATAGTTATTTACAATAAAAAAAAGGAAAGACGTAGACATCGTTGGTGATATCCTACTGAGTTTATAACTTACACCCTACTCAGGTGCTATTGGGTACTAGAATAGACTTTATGATCACATGAAGGGATAAAGGGAAGCATGCTGCCTCTAATGATTGATTTCATGATTTCATTAGGCTGAAGCTTTGTATGTAGAGGATACAGTCTATTCTTGAGATGTTGTAGTGGAAGTATTTGGTTTTTTTTCATTTTTTATCATGACATATATGCTTGTACCATTTTACCCATACACTACCTTTTTTATCGACTAATGACATGTCATCATAATCATTTTTGTACACAATATTGTTATCAGTTTTCACTAGGTTGTTCATTATTATTAGCTTTTCACTTTTTTATCTACTTCTATCTGATTAGTCATATTATTCTGCTACTTATTATCTATTATTTACCAATGTGATTGCATAAATCTGTGATGGTGTAGCCTCCCCAAAAATACACCCAGGTACCTTGGTTCTAGTAAGAAGCATCTAGAATTTGTGGAGATTCTCTAAACTTCATATAGAAATCATCTCAGGCAATTTTGAGTAGCACTCATGAAGGGACACTAAAAATTAGTTTCAAAGCACTTTTTCCATTTTTTTTATTCTATTTGGGTTTAGATATGAGACTAGAAAATTGGTATTTGGACCTTTCTCTATGCTTAAACGTATCCATCCCATGTATTGGGGAAACCAAAATTTCTTGGGATGGAAACTGCAGTTATTGATTATTATATTTACAATTGATTTGATTTCTCCATGGAATGATGCACATGTATTATAGTATTATAATACTAATTCTATTGGAATGAGGTTTGTGGTTACTTTGTCATGATTAAATGGGGGTATATTAAGGCATGCATCGTGTTAGGAACGATAGGACATAAAATGTTATCCATTATTCCACGACATGTTTACGTTTTAGTGTGCATTTTCTTTCTTGAATGTGATTGACTATTGTGTATTGCAGTTCTAGTTTTGTTATAAATATAGAAGTGTGTTAGTTTTGCTTACAAGATGATGTTATAGTTTGGGTTTAGTGGATGAAACGTTAAACTCATGAGGTGTATGTGCCCTTAAGAATTGGATTGGTAATCCACTTAATGCATCCAAACTAAAGGAGTAATTAAATCCTTAAAAAAATTAAAATGATAAGAAACTTTAAAATGACTTTGGAAATGTCTGACCTTAACCTTACCTTGGAAATGGGATTTGGGTGTGTCTCTTGTGTTCCTTTTGAGATCTTCTCTATCAATATAGACCCGACTCTTGGATTAGGCTGTAAATTATATTGAGCTTAGAGAGGGGATTTTACATATCCTTATTATTGCTTCCCTTATCTTTTTCCTTATCTTCTTACATTAGCTATTGTAAATATTGGTTGAGGCATGCAGTTGGAAATTTTCCAAGCTATGCCATAATGAAATCCTCATGCTTCATGCCAAGAAAGTGGTGAAGACCAAACATTGGAGGTGGTTCGATGTGAGCCACACATGATACCTCCCATAGTTCTCCCTGAAGAACCTCCAACTAATATTTCACAAGGAAGCGATGCTTAGTTTAAGGATAGGTTTCCGAGGTTTATGCAGACTATTCAGGGTGCTTCCCAACCTGCATGAACTATGTAAGTTCTTACACGGGACATCCATCAATAACATCCTCCCACATTCTTAGGGTATGGAGAACCTGTTTCTATAGAGTCATGGTTAGAGTATATGGTCTCCATCATCAATCATATTGACATTCCTCCCCATTAGAGGGTCAATATTTAGACCTATATGCTTTATGACCCCACAAAGTGTTGGTGGGATGTCATTTCTCACTCATAACATTACTTATATGTGATCTACGTATACATATAGATAGTCATCTTTAATAACTTCATTCCAAAAAAGTTGAGAGCAGACTGAGGCTAAGAGTTCATGAATATTTAGTAGGGATCCATTATCGTGCTTGAGTATTCTGAGCCCTTCATTAATCTTTATTTTTGAACTCCATATCTAACTGATGAATAATTGACTACTAGGAGGTGTTTTGAGGATTGGATGGGGTATGTTGTCTGATCACAGGTAAAAATATTTTTATTGGATACCATGTTAAATTTAGTTAACCCATATCTAATTATGTAATGAAATATCTAAAAATATGGAAAAGTGATCCAAGTTAGTTCAGTTCTGATGTAGGGTGATGGTTCTTTAGAAAGTAGAAAATTCCCATTCAAAGGAGCACATAGAGGCAGTGTCAGCTAGGGGACACGTGATGACCTCTCAATAGCGTGTCACTAGTGCTGAAGGAAAGTATATAAGAAGACTTAGTGCACAAGAAACCAAAATAGAATGATGATGTTGTGATAGGATGGTTTATCTTTAACAATTATATCATTAATTTCCTCCATCATCTAGTGGAATAGAATCTGTACATATAGCCTTATCAGGTAAATGATTTTCGATGTTAGGACAAGCAGAGAGTTGGCCTTCTACTGAATTATTAGGCTGAGGAAGTAGTGGTCATGGACAGGGCAGCCAAGGACTAGATCATCAACATTATTATAGTGGATATCCTCACCCTAGTTAGGAAACATATTAGGTCCTATTTTCAGGCTATATATATGTACATCAACCAGTTCCATTAGAGAAGATTCCCTGACCATTTATTGTTAGAGGTACCATTCTGGTGATCGCTACGTTAGTTTCTTCCCATTTTGATGTAGGTTCATCAGACTCTTTCATATATAATACACATGTGGAGAGTCTTGGTCTTAATATAGAGTAATTCTATAGAATTATGTATCTATAAACTCCACTAAGGGTCAGAAAAGTGGTCATAAGTTAGTCTAAAAAGTCCCCCTTGAGATTCGCGGGTTTCATTTATTCTGGACTTTCTTCATCCTCAAGATGACGAGATTTGACATCATTCCCAGTATGGATTGGATCATACCGTAACGTGACCAAGTGGATTTCTATCACTGAAGGGTATCCTTGATATCACATGATGGAAACAATTATAAACGAAAGGGAAAACGTTATATGCATGTAGATCAAGCTAGAACCATGTAAGCTGGGATTGGTAGAGTGAAAACATAGTAATCTAGTCTCTCTATGAGAAATCAGAAAAAAAAAATTAGTAGAATTTTTACCTTTTTGGATCATTTTAGAAATGTTTTACTTTATTATTTACCGCTCTCAATTCTTGAGATAGAGGTTGTGTTCACTATAGATCTATTTCCCCATGAAACACTCATTTCCATTCCTCCATATAGGATGACAACGATAGAGGTCCAGGAACTCAAAAATCATCTTGAAGATGTCAAGGATAAGGGTTTCATCAGACCCATCATATTTCAAAGGGTTTCACCTATCTATTTATCCATGAAGAGAGATAGTGACCTCATATTGTGCAGGGATTATAGGTGGTTGAATTAGCTTATAGTGAAGAATTGTTATCATTTTCAATGTATAGATGTCCTCTTTAGCCAAATCTAAGGAGAAACTATTTCTCCATTATCTAATAGAGGTTAGGTTTTCATTAGGTTTTTTGAGACCATTAGATATACCACGCCATGAATTCAAGAGCAGTTATGTATTGTACTAGTATGTGGTTATACCATTTATAATGATGAATGTGACAACAATATTTATGTATTGGATGAATTCAGTTTTCCACTGGTACCTTGATTTCTTCATGGTAGTCTTCGTAGAAGACATCTTGGTGTACTCATGCACAAAACATGACCATGAAACCCATCTCGATATGGTGATGAGTACAATGAGAGGGAACCTTCTGTATGAAAATCTTAGTAAATTCCACTTATGGATCATTATGGTTCACTTCATGGGTTATGTATTATTAGAGGAAGTCATATTTTTTGACCCATAGAAGGAGTGTTCCATGGATTCATAGGGTAAAACCAATAATGTGTTATATATATACAAATTCTTAGGGATTACTAACTATTATAGGTAGTTTATTCAGGAAATATCCCATTTAGAATTGCCTATTAATTCCCTAACTAAGAAGGGTGTGTAGTTTATATGATCAGGTATTGTGAGAAGGATTTTCAAGAATTAAATGAAAGAATCACCTCTATGCCAATACTGATTCTACCTAAAATGAGCATAAGTTATATAGTCTATTGTGATGCTTTAGGGATTGGTTAGGGTGAAGTTCTGATTCAAAGTGAATGAGTCGCATTGTACGCATCTCTGAAGCTGAGGGATCATGAGATGAACTATCCTACACATGGTCTCGATTAATAAAATATGGTTCATTATATGTGTTTTTAGAGGCACTATTTTTGGGCGAGTGATTAATTTTTTTACATAGATGAATATATTTTAAAATATATCTCTACAAAGTGAGATTTGAATTTGAGGCATTATAGTTGGGTGGAATACATTTAGTCAATTGACATTGAGCTTTCTTATACAACTAGTAAGGGTAATTCCATGGATGCTGATTAGAGGTAGAGAAATCATATGCAAGCCATCTAGGTGGCCGGTAGTGAGTGGAAGATGATGGTTATGCTTTTGGAGTTTCATTTGGAGGCTTAGGAATGGAATAATCAACCCATTTGAGGATCTTTGATAGTGATGTCCTCTTTTCTTTGGGGGATTCAGATATGTTTGTTATCTGATTATTAGGGACTTTTTTTGAGGGAATGAATTACATGAGAGAACCTACCTCATAGTTGGGTTGTTGATAGTAGTGAGACCCTTATCTTGCTTGGGAACATTTGTGTTCCTTTAGATATACGAGAAGTGATGATGAGGGAATCTCAAGACTCTATTTAGACAGTTCATCCTAGGATTTCCAAGCTATATTAGGATATGTATCATCATTATCGGTGGCAAGGTATGTAAAGGTAGATAGAAGGTTTCATCACTTGGTGCTCCAGATATTAGTAGGTGAAGGTAGAGCACCAATTAGTTGTTGGACTTCAACAAGCCCTCTCCATTACATAGTAGAAATGGAACAACGTTACCAAGTAATTCATGATAGTATTTCAATGAACTCCTCAAGGAAGCGATACAGTATGGGTGATCATTTAAAGGCTGACAAAATCTATGAACTTCCTACCGATATGAGAAACGTTATCTGTTGATGAGTTTTTAGACTTTATATCTGGGAGATAGTAGGAATTCATGGTGTACCCTATTGTATCATTTCAAACTGAGATACTTGGTACACATTGTGGTTCTGGAAAGGGTTATATAAAGAACTGGGTTCGCAGGTGCTCTTGAGTACTACATATCACCAACATACCAATGGGATGTTTGGGTGGACAATTCAGGTGTTAGAGGAAATTTTGAATGCTACTATCCTTAATTTTTGAGGTTTCTAGGAGAAGAATATTCCTCTGTATGAGTTTTCCAATAATAACAACTTTTATAAAAAATAATCTAAATGGAACTATATGATTCTCTTTATGGTAGACCATTTCATTCAACTTTATGATGGCTTGAGGTAGGTAAGTAGCTCAATTACATCCTCATATTGTTTAGGAGTGTTCAGAGAAAGTCCAGTGGATTCAAAAGTGTATTTCTAAAACTCATTCTTGATAGAAATATTAAACTGATCATCAGTCTAGACATCTAGAGTTTGAGGTGGGACATTGGGTTTTTATGTGTGTATCGCCTCATTTGGGAAATACATGGATTAGGAGTTAAGGAATTTAATCTACAAGATATGTCAAGCCTTTCGATATAGTGGAATGAGTCAGGCCGGTAGCTTATCAGTTTCTCTGACCTTAGAGGTACCATTCCATGCACAACATCTTCCACATATCTCATCTTTGACAATATCATCCCAACCCATATAATTAACTTGATCTTGATTATATTGAGCTAGATGGGGATGCATCATTTAAGAAGCATCTGATTTGTATTATTGATCATTTTAATGAGGTTCTTTAAAGAATTCCAGTCCCTATAGTCTCAGTGATATGGATGCATAGACAGGTATAGGATGAGACCTAGGAGTGGGGGGGGGGGGGCGATGTATATGTGTAGTGGCCAAAACTCTATTCAGATGATGTTGTTCCACCCATGTAAGCGAGACTTGGGGATGAGTTTTTATATAAGGAAGGTTGTAATGTCCAAACAGTATCCAAAGGTATGAACTGCTAATTTCTTGTTTTAAATTACAAATTTCCTCATAATGATGCTTAAATAGTCGGAGGAGGTATCAGGTGAATCTGGGGCTTGTTTGGAGGCCAGATCCCAAAAAAGGAATAAGTAGACTGGCTCTCGAGGTTTGAGGAAACCATTTAGTCCACCTAGAAACATTGTTTCTTGAAATATTTAGTTTTAGAAAGAGGGGGTAGTGAGCCGCATGATCAGTCTGCAACCATGAAACCCAATGCACAAACCTGTGGGGCTACCTACATGTTTTGAGCAATGTGTTACTATACAGTTTTCACATGGTTAATCAAATTGTGTACTTAACCATTAATTATGGCCCTTGAACCTATAGCATGCACACATTAGGCACATGATTTGGAAAACTGTGCTGTCAAACCCTGAAAAACGCTAAATGGGGGTGAATTCACTATTTCCCCTTCATTAATGTTTTAAATATTTTCTTTCCTCCCTCCATCCATTCCACGTGGGATTTCATGTCCCTCTTGGAGTATGAGCTCCCCCTCATCACTTCCGTGGAGTTTTCATGTTCCTCATTCATTAGTAATTTGTTTCCCCACCACTAGAAGCTGCATGCTCATCTTAGTAAGCTATAACTTCTATATTCTTTTATTTCAAGGTTTCCCCTAAATCAGTTTATCTATTTTTCTATGATAGATTTATGCCATAATTTAGGGGCTATTGATAAATATTTTTATTTCTTATATTTTAGGATGAATTAAGGATTTTTTTCTAGATGTGGGGAGTACTATGAATTTGAGGTAGTGTTTTTATGAACTTTTCCATTTATATCATTGTTTTTACATGTTGTTCCATCGTGCCACTAGCTGGAATATTTCAATGAGTCCCGGTCTTGCATATTAAATTGGTCATCTTGATTTTTCTACTGAATTGTGAACATATGTGACAAAAAAACCATTAATAGGGTGTTCTCCTTGAGTTCAGCCACCATTTAGGGGTGCCCATCCTAAATGGAATTTTTTTCCCATGTTATAGAAGTGGAATTCACCATGGGTGTGTGAGTTTCCCAAGGATTAGTTCGAGAATTAGAGAACTATGTTGATATAAATAGGGAACCATGAGACTTTCCCTTTAACCACTTACCTCATACCAAATATTTTAGATTCACATGTTGGCTTATTTATAATGAAATCCTTAATCATTTTGATAAATTGTTATGAAAGTTAGTTAATACTTACATGTCATGTCTCATGTCTTTAATTTAAATTGCTCACTATGTCATGACCCATCCCTCGGGGCCCGTGTTGTGACTACCCCAAGCCAGCCTTCCATAAGCCAGGGGCTGGCGATAAGGACCAGAAACGTGTAACCCTAAAACGGGAAGATATTACCTTTAACCCTGTACAAACACACTATCTGATAACACAACAAGAAGCAACTATGAAGTAAACTGCTGTAGTAAAAGAGTGCTGAAAGCAAAGGGGCTAGAATACAAGCCCACTTGTAAAAGTACAACTACAACTGAAAAGTAAAAAACAGATGAAAATGTGAAAATCAGCACCTAGAATGTCCATTACAGATCCTACCTAAAGGGTAGGTACAACTCACGATCAGTAGTCCCTGTGTCACATCACTCCAAATGGTCCAACACTGAGCATCATCTGGTCCTACCTCCCTCAGCCTCGATTAGTGTTGTACGTCATCTGTACAAGACACAACAAGGTGTTTGCGAAGCTCGTACAACGGTGATTATAACGATACACAGTAGGGTCCTCGAGACACTCGAAGGCCTCCAAGAGTTCCACAAAAGAAACACAAAAAAGGTAACACCACGAAGGTAAATTACCACACAAGTAAGACTTATCTCAAACCAGGCATACAATTCAGAGAAACAATATTATGATGCTGAACCACATAGGATTTCCCTAAAAGATGATAGACATCCACAGATTCTCTAGGCCTAAGAATAAGTAACATTCCAAGTCAAAACGTCGAACACCTCGGCTGCTGGATAACTCCAACTCTATCGAGTACAATGAATCTTCCACATTACACAGAGGCTCTTCCCAGAAACCTTGGTTTGCTAAGTTACTCCTACTATCGAGTATCATGGGTCTTCCACTTCACTTAGAGGTTCTCCCCACCATGGGTCTGCTGCATCACATAGAGGCTCTCCCCCTCGTGGCATGATGAGGTACTCCTCCTATAGAGTACCATGGGTTTGTCACATCACACAGAGGTTCTCCCCACCATGGGTATGCCACGTCACACATATGCGATCCTCACTGGGCCTGTCGAGTCACTCCGAGTCGAAACGGTTCGCATTAGTCAAGTCCCAGCCAGTCATAGGGTTCTGTACATAGCGCGCTTGGGAGAACCGCTCTCCAATCCATAATTCATTTTTATACCAGAAAAAAGTCTCACAAAGAAAGTTACTTGATGATCCGTCATTTCACAAGGGTTCCAACGCAACAGATGGTGCATCCATCAGACGCCCAGTGTGTGCGTTATTGGCATTTCGGTGCTGATGGCCCTGTTGGATTCAGGTGCGATCCAAACCGGACATACTCCATGTTTATCCAAAACTCTCATGGAGTAAGTGAAGATAACCATCTCGCGTCAAGGATCCCAATTCTATATATAGTTCATCAAACAGATGTCCGATTTTGGAGTCAGGGCCCGTTTTTTGTAACTGGTCAGCACTGGGTCCAGGTCCTGTCCGCCTCGGTCGGGCCGGCCCAACCCAGTTCAGCATGGGGTGACAGAGGCGATCCGACCCGACTCGGGTCTTACCCGACCTAGATCAACCCATCCCTCTGGGCCCGAACCGACATGGTTGGGCCACAGGTCAGACCATTGGTCTATGAGTCGGCCCGCTGATCAGCGGGTCAGTCCGCTAGGCTGACCCGGTTGTGCCACTTGCTTGGCGGTGAGAGCCACCACAGATACCCAGACACGGCATGTCCGTGTAGAGCTGATTTGGCACATAGCCACGTCTACGGGTCAACCCATGGGGGTTTACCCAACACGGTGACAAGTGGTGTCGCGTGTCCTCCGTGACGTGGCCAACGAGTCATGAATTTTTCATCCGGCGCATTGCTAGCACGCTCCTCACCCACCGTCCACCGGTCGATCCTGCATCCCCTGGTCTTTCCATGACCAATGCAATCTGTGACGCTGCTGCTGCATGGGTGTGCCTCCGGGGGTGCATCCCACACCAGCGAGTTCCATTGCAGTAGGTCGGCGTGCCCGCCGACCTCTCTAGCAGTGTGAGACGACACGCTGCCCCTTCACCCACGGTCAGCTGGTGTGCTTTCTCCCTTCCTCAAGTCACTATGGTTGATGATTCGTGACCTCATTTTTTCATCAGGGGCACACGAGGGCACGACACGCCTCCTCCATGGTCGACTAGTGCTGGCCGCTTCGACGTCTGTCGTAGCTTTGTCCGGTGGCCTCCTCCTTTGGCGTGCGTCGGTGCTCTATCCCCAACATAGCCGGTTGGTTTCTTCACTCCGTCGATGTTCCATTGATGTGCAAAATTAGCAAAGTAGCAGACGGTTTGGTCTAGGTTCATTAAGCCCGCGCCCACCACATTATCTCATAAACATAAGTGGGGTTAAGGGTTTAATAATTAATTTAAATTAACAACAATCAAAAACCCCACACGGTTACCCTACGACAACATCCGACAAGAACGAATGAATCACGGATCAACCCGTTAGTCATTTGGTCCGCCTTATTTGTATAATTCAAGAATGGGAAGAGGGAAAATCATTTAAAGTGTGAAAAAAATAAACCCCTTACCTCGAATCGTTTGAGAAAAGCCCGCGCATGAAGGTGGGTCGGTGTTTTTCATTCTTGCAACAGGCTTTCAACGATGCTGCTCGTATGTCATCCTCTGGTTCATGGTTTAGTGTCGTCTGTCACCTCCCACTGGTTTCAGGTCTGTCCTCTAAGGTTCCAACACCGCGTTGCTCTTTTAGAACTTTGTTCCTTAGAGAAGTTGTGACGGTACCTCCCCCTAAAGCTCCATATATATAGGTGAGGGGGATGGTAAGTAAAAGTGTAAAAGTTAATTGGGGCTCATCAATTAGAAAGCATTATAATTCCGCAACGATGTTGTTTCATAGGGTTGGAAAGTCGAGACATTTATTATCTTGACACATCGCTGGCCCCACACTTGGCTTGTCCGCTGGAGGATATGAAATAAAATAATAAAATTATTTTAATTCATTTATATTAAAAAGTCTCAAAATTTAACTTTTTCTCCAGACCTACTACAGTCGATATAATGTCTCCCTAAAGCGAATCCTGGAACTAAAAATTCAACTGTACCCTCATATTTTTAATTCGAGCACTAGTTTAAAAGTTATAAAATGCCGCTCATGTGTTTATTGAAAGTACCGGAAAAAAAGTTCCATAAATTAATTACATTCAACCTCGACCCGCACTGGTTGAGTTTAGGCTCTGCCTAAGGAGAAAACTTCCCAAAAAACTCGATGGTACCCGTGGATTTTCAATCCGAGTTACCGTTTAGAAGTTATTGATTTTACAATGAAATAATTGCCACTTTATGACTTTATTTACAGCCAAAAACTAATATTCATTGGCGGCCCATTCCAGTCAATGTTAGTAACTTTCTAAAGAGAGAATACCCTCACAAGTTTAGTGGTGGCCTTAGATTTTTAATCCGAGTCACTGTTCATGAGTTATAAGCATTTAAAAAATAAAATATTTTATTTAATTATTTTATTTATGGGTATGCCATTTTCGGGTTTTCTCACAGGATGCCTGCACCGAGTAAACCTAAGTCGCGCCTAGGGTAAAACCTCCATTCAGAGCGCAACTATTCAATTAGATGTTTGATTTGGGTAACCATTTAAGAGTTATTAAACTTTTTTAGTAAAACTTCTTACAGGTTCTAATTAATGATTAACAATACTTTGACAGATCATTCGGGGAACCTCGAGCCTCAGAATCACGCGCCATCATATTTTACAATCCTGAAATAATTCCATATAGTTAAAGAAAATTATACAGAAATTCTGGGACATTACATTCTCCCCAACATAGGGATTTACATCCCCAAAATCCAAAATAATGGAAAAAAACAAAAGTGCGTACTGATCATGAATATGCGCCTCCTACTCCCATGTTCTCTCCTGGAGGTCCACGTGCTGCCATCGAACTCGCACTAGAGGGATCAAACGTCCATGAAGGACTCACTCTTGATGATCATATTTCTCTTCCAGGAACATCGTAAAATTCACCCATCGTCAAAGTTCAACTCTCCCAAGATGATAACATGAATTGTATCATGCACACATCTCCTCAGTTGCGACACATGTAAAATAGTATGCACTCGGTGTATTTGTGGGGAAAGAGATATATGGTATGCCACCTCACCCACTCTACTGATAACATAGAAATGTTCGATGAACCTCAAAGATAAAATTCTGCCCCGACCAAATCTCCACAAACCTCGTCTAGGTGATACCCGTAGGAAGACATGGTGTCCCTCCTCTTGTTGGCATAAGAATTCATCCATCTCTGTATAGTCTTAATTTGTTGGAAAGTGAGGTATCGTGACACAAACTCTGCCACTACTTCCTTCATCACTGGCCACCTGTACTGATTCCAGAGGTTCTGGTAAATCCTTTCTACACCAGGATGTACTATTAATGGAGATGTATGGATCTCCCTCAACACCTCCTCCTAAAGAAACACTAGTACCATGGTGCATCCTCTAAAGAGAACAACGTTCTCCGCACCATCAAAAATTTCTTCAGGAGACCATCTTGAGGATATTTGATCCTGTCAGGCCTCATAGTCAATGTCTCAAGTTTCCACACCCCCCCCCCCGAATTTGCAGATGAAGTGGGGGAGTGAGTGTCATAGACTAGAGGTATGATGATCCATCTCTATCCAGAAAGGATATCTACAACATGACTAGATGATTTGTCGCCTCACTTAGTAGTTGTTGGCCAGACCTCCTACTAAGTACACCTGCTACCACGTTCCCATTTCCTGGAGTATAGACTATCTCAAAGTCATAGTCTAGGAGGAACTATAGGCATCACCGTTGTCTTAGGTTCAGGTCCTTCTGAGAGAAGATATACTCGAGACTCTTGTGATCAGAGTATACAATAAAACGTTTTCCCATCAAGTAATGTCACCACATCTTCTAGGCGAAGACCACTACTACTAATTCTAGATCATGTGTAGAGTAGTTCTTCTCATGATGTCTTAGATGTATCAAGATATAATCGATCATTTTTCTCTCCTGAATCAAGACACACCCAAGTCCGGTCCCTGATGCATCCTAATAGACTACATAGTCAACTCCCTCTTCTGGTAGCCTCAAGATGGGGGCACTCGTCAGTCTCTGCCTCAGCTCCTGGAAACTCTACTGGAATCTCTCCATCCATACGAAGGGCTACCCATTCTTCATCAATGCCTAAAAGGGAGCTAAAACTCTGGAAAATCCAAGAACGAATCTCTGATAGTATCCATAAAACTTTAAAGAAACTCCACACCTCGGTCATAGTCCTGGGTGACTCCTAAGAAAGAACAACCTCTATCTTCGCTGGATCCACTGTAACTCCAGCCTCCAAGATAACGTGTCCCAGAATGTGGACCTCTCGTTTCCATAACTGGCAGTTCAAGAGCTTACCCTAAAGATGGTACTCTAGGAGTGTATCCAGAACAATCTGCAGATAATAGTCATGATCCTCCTCCGTTATTGAGTAAATCAAGATGTCATCAATGAACACCAACACAATGCGATTGTGGTATGGATGAAAGAACCTTTTCATGAGTCCCATGAACACTACTGTGGTGTTTGTCACACCGAAAGGCATAACCAAGAACTCATAAGGGCTATAATGACATCTGATTGTCATCTTCTACACATCCTCATCTCATATCTTGAGCTGATGATAACCTGCTCTGTGGTATATCTTTGAAAACCAAAGAGCCCCCTTCTGTTGATCGAAAAGATCATCAATCCTCATAAGTGGATAATTTTTCTTAATACTCACCTCGTTCAGGAGACGATAGTACACGTAGAGTCTAAATCTCCCATCATCCTTTTTGGCAAACAAAATCGGGGATTCCCAGGGGGGAAACACTGGGTCTTATAAATCCCTTTTCCTGTAAGTCCTCCAACTATAACCATAACTCACGATGCTCTGTGGGAGCCATCCGATATGCTATGGTAGATATCAATGTCATCCTGGGGTAAAATTTGATGTAAGAGTCTACCTCTATACATGGAGGTAGTCCTGGAAGATCCTGAGGAAAGACATCGGCATATTGGTCCACCACTACAGGATAACTCGGACTCTCCACATTAACTGCTCTAAGGGTAAGGCTAGCCAACTGACGAGTAATTGGTTACAACCTCCTCTGGGTATGTCCATTTCATGCATCAAAGGTCCCATTATCACCGGTGAAGGAAATCCTGGTCCCATCCATGTACACACATCGCACTTTGCGCCTAATATATTCAATCTAAGAATGGACTATGGATAACCAGTCCATACCCAAGATGGAATCATAACGCCTCAATGCCACTATTGGGTGATCCAAATAGAAGTTCTCACTTCCTAGAGTAATATCACACTATCGCCACTAGTGTATAATCATCAAATCTTCTCCCGTAGGAGTCTCAAGCCCTAAGGATTGAGCCAACAACTCCACCAGAATCTTCGAGCTCTGAACGAGGGCCATGGAAATAAAAGAGTGACTGAAACCTATGTCTATACTTATTACAACTAAGGTGTAGTAGACAAAGATCATACCTCTAATCATCTCTAGAGTGTCGTGGTCGTGGGACTCAACTTCCTGGAGATGAGCTTTTCCTTGTCCTCCTGCACCCGGTGTTCAGGGTGGACTACCTGGCGGTGGTGGTGGTAGAACATTGAAATGCTTCACCCACCTACTTCATGACCAGCTCCTCTACCACTTCCTCCTGCTACCTTCGGAACTCCTCACTTGAACCTCTACCTCTTCCTTAGTGGTCCCTTGACCGTCTTCTGGACATCTGAATGGTGGGTCGGGAAATCATGATCCATGTGACCTTGCCCACCACACATGTAGCACTTCTTACTCCTAACCTAACCTCCTCTACCTCATGATCTCTACACCTCCGATCTTGCGTCCCGAGGCCTTCAACTAAAAGTTCTTGTACACTTGGACCTCTGTGTCATCTGCCTACTACCAGCTGCTGATGAATAAGCCACGTGCTTCCCGATGGTGGGTCTCGCAGTCGATGCCTGCTCAGCTGGGAAGCATTCCACCAAAAGCGCCCGCTCTAAAACCCCATCATGAGTTGGTATTCTAAGTGATACCATCCATTATATGATCTCCCATCGAATACCCTGCTCAAAGGTGTGGGCCCTGAAGAAAGGCTCTCGTACCATGTCGGCGGAGTAGTGGGAGAGATCAGTGAACCTCGCTGAGTACTAGGCCACTGTCATGCTGCCCCTGTTGTAAGTACAACAACTCCTATATCCACACAGAGCATAAGGTCACTGGGATGAACTCTGCCCTGAAATGGCCCTTGAAGTCTGCCTAGATGTGAGTCACCTCATCATGTATCTGGAGCATCAATCTCCACCATCCCTATGCTACTGTCTGAAAAAGGCTGCCAGCCAGGATCTCCATAAAATTTGCTAGTATCCCATCCAAGTGTAGAACTCTGGCCACAACCTCCAGCCAGTCCTCTGCCGCCTGTGGATCCATCTCACCTCGGAACCTCAGAGGCCTCTATCACTGGAACCCGTGAAACACACTATGTTGACATGCATCCTCTACTGGTGGGGCTGGCGAAATCAGCTAAAAAATGAGTATTGGTGCTGCTGGTATACCACCCGAAGGTGCTAACACAGTAAGAGGGCCCCACATTGAGGCCTCATCACTTGGTGGTCCATCATCTCTTACACTATTTGGAATCTGGGTAGGCTATCTACGTCGTGGTATCCTGAAGGAAACCTAGTGTGCCACAGTCAATAAGTTATACCTGGTGATCAGACTCAAGATATCAAAAGAAAATATTTTCAAAACACACACAATTAGTGTTTTCAATCTCTGAGTCAGAAATCAGAATTCATGGTCCTAGTGTATTGTTACCTTATCCACCTCACCAACACTGTACTCCCCTAAATGAAAACCACACTCATAACACTTAACATTATTACTTCACAGAAAAGATCAGAGTCTTAGTTCTATGATAGAACCAAACTCCTCCAATACAACTTTGTTATGACCTATCCCTCGGGGCCTGTGTTGTGACTATCTAAAACCCACCTTCTGTAGGCCAGGGGATGGTGACTACCACAAGAAAGGTATATCCCTAAAATGGGAAGGCATTTCATTTAAACCTATACAAACACATAGTCCGAGAACACAACAAGAAGCAACTGTGAGGTAAACTGCCATAGTAAAAGATAGATGAAAGCAAAGAGGCCGAAATACAAGCCCTACTAGAAAATTACAACATTAACTCAAATGTACAAAAGAACTGAAAAGGTGAAAAACAGATCCTTGATTGTCCACCATGGATCCTACCTGAATGGTAGGTACAACTCACTATCAATAGTCCCTATGTCACATCACGCCAAATGGTCCACCTCCGAGCACCATCCAGTCCTGGCTCCTTCATCCTCGATCAATGTTATATGTCATCTACACAAGACAAAATAAGGTGTGGGAGAAGCCTGTGTAGGGATGAGTATAACGATACTCAGTAGGGACCCTGAGACACCCGAAGGTCTCCTAGAGTTCCATAGAGGAACAACCACAAAGGTAACACCTTGATGGTATCAACACAAATGTAATGTACCACACAAGTAAGACTCAACTCAAACCAGGAATACAAAACAAAGAACTAGGATTATGACACTGACCCACACAGGATCGCCATGAAAGTTGATAGCCAGCCACATAGTCTCTAGGCCTAGAAACAAGTAACTTTCCCAGTCACAACATCGAACACCGCAGCTGCTGGAGAACTCCTCCTCTTACATGTACAATGAGCCTGCCACGTCACGCAGAGGTGCTTACTTCGGAGGTACTCCTCCTGTCAAGTACCATGGGTCTACCATGTCACACAGAGGCGCTCCCCACCATATGTTTGAAACATCACACAGAGGTGCTCTCCCTTATGGCCTGCTGAGGTACTTATCCTGTCGAGTACCATGTGTCATCCATGTCACATAGAGGTGCTCCCCACAATGGGTCTACTACGTCACATAGAGGATCTCCCCACTGGGCCTGTGGAGACACCCTGAGTCGAAATGGTTAGCAGTAGTCAAGTCTAAACCAACCGCGGGGTTCTGTAGGTAGCGGGCTTTGGAGAACTTCTCCCCAAGCCATCAATCATATTTCAACCTGCACGATGTCTCACAATTATAGTAACCCAATGATCCATCATGTCACAAGTATTCCAACGCAAATTATGGCGCGTTAATCAGATGCCCAGTCTGTGAATTATTGGAATTTCTGTGTCAAGGGCCTAGTTGGATTCAGAAGCGATCCAACCCATCCATACTCCAAGATTCTCCAAAACACTCTGGGAGTAATTCAAAATGACTATCTCTATCCAAGAATCCCGACGTCGCTGATGGTTCATCAAACGACCATCCAGTTTAGGAGTTGGGGTCTGTTTTGTGTAACTGGTCGGTACCGAGTCCAGGTCTGGTCTTCCTCGGTTGGATCGGCTTGACCTAATTCGGAATGGGTCAGCCCAGATAAAAATGTGTCAACCCCTCCCAAATTGGGTCCAACCCAACCTGGGCCAACCTGACCCGCTGGGCCCGGGCCGACCCGATTGGTCCGAGGGTCGGTCCGCTGGGCAGACCCGCCAGTGGCACCGGCTTGGCGGCGCAGGCCACCGAGGATACCCAGACATGCCGCATCTGGGTAAGGTAGACATAGAATATATCCTCGTCAATAGGTCAACCCATGGGGACTAAACCAATGTGGTGCAAAGTGCCGCCGCAGGTCCTCCATGCTGCGGCTGAAGGGCGATGACTTTTCCACCTGGATCACCGCCAGCACGTGCCCCGTCCACCGGCTGTCGGTCAATCCAGCGACCCCTTCTCCCACCACATCCAATGTAAGATGTGGCCCTACTGCCACGTGGGCGTGCCGCTGGGGGCACGCCCTACCCCTGCCGATTCTGTCATGGCTGACCAACCTCTCCAGTGGTGCGCGACGCTGCACCGCACCGTCACCCACGGTCATCCGGTGTGACGGCCTTCTTCATTTGGTCTCCGTGGCTGACGATACATGCCATCCTTTTTTCATCGGTGGCAAACGATGACACGCCGCGCCTCCTCCACGGACGGCCGGTGCTGGCCGCTCCGACGACTGCCGCGGCCTCCTCCTACATTGTGCATCGACACGCTATACCCAATGTAGCCGGTTGGTATCGCCACACTATCGGTGTTCCATGGAGGTGAAAAATTAGCATATTAGAGGAGGATTCGAGCCGAGTTTGTTAGGCCCACGCCCTCCATGTTAGCTCGCAAACATGAAGGGGTTAAACATTTAATAATCAATTGAATTAAAGAATAATACAAAACCTCACAAGGTTACCTCGTAACAACCTATAGCTTGAAAGAATGAATCATGGATCAACCCATTAGTCGTTTGTTCTACGTTCCTCATATAATTCAAGAATGTGGAAGAGGGAAAATCATTTTGATTGTGCAAACGAATAACCCCCCCCCCACTCGAATCATCGGAGAAATGCCTGTGCTTGATGGTGGGTCATCGCTCTTCTTTCGCACAATAGGATTCCAACTATGTTTATCATACGTTGTCCTCCGGTTCATGGTTCAATGTCTTTTGTAACCTATTGCTGGGTTCAGCTCCATCCTTTAAGGGTTTGGCATCACGGTGCTCCTTAAACACTTCATTACATGACAAATTTGTGCTAGTACCTCCCCCCAATCTACATATATATAGAAGAGGGGGAGGGTAAGTAATGACATTGGAGTTTAATGGGGATCATCAATTAAGATGCTTCATAATTCCCCAATGACATCGTTACTTAGGGTTGGTAGGTTAAACCATTTATTAGCTTGAGACATCACTGGAACCACACTTGTCTTGTCCGCTGGTGGATATGAAATAAAATAATTATATTAAATTATTTTATTTCTTTTAAAAATTCAGAAACTGTAACTTTTTCTCCAGACCTACTACTGTCTAAGTAAAGTCTCCTTTAAGAGAATCTCAGTGCTGCTGATTCAATGGTACCCTCAGATTTTTAATCTGATCACCAGTTCAAAAGTTATAAAACGCCGCACACGCGTTTACTGTACATACGTAAAAAAAAGTTCATTAAATTAATTACATTCACCCTCGATCCGCGCTGGTCGAGGTAAGGCTCCACCTAGGGGGAAAACACCTAATGAACTGAACGGTGCCCTCATATTTTCAATCCGAGATACTATTTAGATGTTATGGATTTGACAATAAAATAATTTTCACTTAATTGTTTTGTATACAACCATAAACTAACTTTCACTGGTGGCCCGCACCGGCCAATGTCTGTATCTGCCTAAAGATAGAATACCCTCACAAGTTCAACAGTGGTCTCATATTTATAATTCAAGTCCCCATTTGTGAGTTATAAGCATTTAAAAAATAAAATAATTTTTTTTAATTATTTTATTTATGATTATTCCATTTTCGGGTTTTTTCATCAGAGGCCCATGCTGACTAAGCTTAAGTCGCACCTAGGGTAAACCCACCATCCTGAACACAACAGTGCCCTCAGATTTCAGATTTAGAAAACCGTTTAAGAGTTATTCTACTTTTTCAGGAAAACTGCTTATGCTCTCTAATTAATACATAACAAAACTTCGACTGATCATTCTGGGCACTTCGAACATCGGAATCACGCGCCGACAGATTCTGTTGTCTCAAAATAATTCCATATTATTAAAAAATTATATGGAAATTCCGATATCTTAGAAATTGCATTTTGTATGAATACCTTACTTTATTCTCTATGCTTTCCACATTATGATATGCCATGTGCCTTGACTTATTAAATACCCATCACTAAATCACTTATTATGGATTAAATGGAAGGTTGTTCTCGGAAAATCTTGATAGCTTCAGATATTGAGATTTTATTGATGACATGTTATTTAAGGTATGTTAATGCTACATGGATTGGCTATTATCTCATTTCTTATGTATGTTCCTAATTCTTTATGCCCTATTTATTTGGATTGTAACACTTATATCGCATGATAACTTTTTCAAAGAGATTTTTATTTAATGGATTGATATTATAAATTCATTTCCTTGATATCTACCTTGCTTGATATGGATCTCTCGATATGGTTTAGAAGATAACATGCGATCTGTATTGAGGATTCATTGAAGGACTCACCATGCTCGGTTGGTTATGACTCGACACACCACGAGTGATACTTTTTCTTTCTAGAAAAGGCATCCCATGCAATTTCTTATACTTTTGAGTGATACCAATTCCATAGTGGATCAACTGTGTACATTCCCATTAGAAATATGGCTACACCATTCCATAGGCGATACTCAGTACCCTATGTGAGATACATGGGATGTAATCAAAGTCACCATGACCCAAATGAAACTTGGTATTATATTAGATCACATTAGATTGAGTTAGTGGTATTGGGTTATATTTCATATTCTTATAATAATAATTGAGATTTTTTTAGATTTCTATGGATAGGATCATGGCCCCACCACTGGACTTTATAGACATATTGATTGGTTTCCCTTATAAGATGAATTTTTTATTTTTAACATTATGATACCCTTGTGTTATCCCTTGATGTTTTTTGTTTATACATGAGCATGATTATATGATGACATGTGAGTTAGACCCCATGATGAAGAACTATCTTTCGGGAATTCCTTCCTCAGTTATCCTTGTTTACTATTAGAAATTGTATAAAAATTATTCCTGCATAGATACTCTACTCAGACTTTCGACATAGGCTGAAGTAGGTGGTATGAGAAATGTTTACATTAGGAACTTGGACCAAATTTTACATGTCTTAATTATCATTTTATATATTTTATAATATATGGAACACTATCTTTATTTACAACACAAAATGGAATTGTATAGTAATTTTGGGTAATGACCTTCTGAGATTTATATGTCACACCATAATCGAGTGTCGTTCAGTATCTGAGTAGGATTCATGATCACAGGAAGGGATAAAAGGAAGCATTATGCTTCAGATGCTTTATTTCTGGGATGCATTAGGATAAATATTGGTGGAAGAGGACCAATCATAAGCTTGATTTGTTGTAGTGGAAGTATTTTCCTTTTTTAGTTTTATTTAGCTTGAAATATATTCTTGTACCCCCTTTACACTACACTTTCATTTTTTATAGAATAATGAAATAACATCATCATATTTATTGCATACTATATTATTTTATGTTTCTGTTGGGATATTTATTCATCTTGGCTTATATCTTATTTTTATGCCACATTCTGATTATTTATATACTTCTACTACTTATTAACTATTATTTAATATTTTGATTACATCAATCTATGAGGGTATATTCTCCCCACAGACACACCCTAGGCCCTTGCTTCTAGTCAGTAGACTTTGGCATTGGAGGAGATGCGCTTCAGGTCTTGTAGCCACCTTCTTGGGGAACTATAGTGTGGCTCTCAGGGTAAGATGCTATTGATACCTCATGTATGGGTGAAACACTTTTAATTTGAAGGTGTATGGTTCCAATATAGTCCACCCATACTACCTTGAAAACTTTATTTAAGGGTTTTCTTCATATTGATTTGATTTTAAGACCTTGGTGAAGAAGTCCTCTATGACGATACCATATATTAAACCTTGAAGTGACTCAAATTTACCCATTTTTGAGATTCACACGTATGTTTTTTATCTTGAAATCACATTTTGGAATTTATGTATTTGGGATGCACTAATCCTTTAGTTTTTATAACTCCTATTATCCACATTCATCCTCTATCAATTTTATGTAGGTTGGTTTTTAATGGTGAAGTAAAAGGTTATATTTATAGTAAAAAGTCGTTTGGTCACCTAGCCATCATCTGAAAATTGGAACTCTTCCTTTAATCAGGTGTGTAATCATTGATTTTAATAAGGTGCATGCTCAGTATGGGGAAAGGTGTGTAATTTTCATTGAGTATAGTCTACCACATCAATTCTTCCAAATAAACTTCTTCAAAATTATTCTTAGACTTTATATATATATATATTTAACAATATTTGAGTTCTTAAAATCACATTTTACAAATTCCATGTTTTACATGGAAATATAATTTCAAAACATAGTTCAAAAATTCATAATTTTCTAAATATATATTTTGAAATACCATTCATAGATAAAACCCATTTTTTTCAAAATAATGCAACCATAATGTGATTATTATACATGAATTGCTAAATAGTACATAAAGGCATTCATAATCCATAAATAAGGAAAACTAAAGGTTAAATATCTAATTATTATATATGTACATCATAGTAACTCATGGTTCAATATAGATATGTTAGACACATATTTTTATAACTATATGTAGAGTTCCAACACAAACTATCTTCATTCATAAACCTCAACTACCCCAAACTGATAGCATTTGAAATATCTGAACACAACATTTCCTCCTAAACATTACTCTAGATATTTTGAAATATTATTAGGGCTTAAGTATATCTTTTTAATTACCAAAGGATATAAATAAATGTATACAGATAATATAATACCCTTGGGTGATAGTTTCACATCAAATAACTCAACCTCATCATACCTATATTTTCATGAATTTTTTGTACATGTTATCTATAATTCAGATATACCAACACCTTTAAAAAATAAATAACCACAATATAATAAAAACAATAATTTTAAAATAATATGATACCTAACATTCAATTTTAACCATGATATAATTCTATAAAAAACAAGAGTTTTTCATCAAGTTTGTGAAATAGAAAAATAATAGGATGATATATCCATTGGAATAAATAACACCAACATATAGATTAATCCAAATGACTACATCACATTTCTCATAAAGTATATGAGAAAAATAATCATTGAAAATAACCTAAGACTTTATAGATCTACTTCAATGGATACTTCCCATTGGTAGTGAAAATAGATATATGTACTTTACCTATATCACATTGAAAAATATAATGTTCCATGCCTTGACAACTAATTAAGGTTAGAGTTTTTAAGTTTAATGTTTTAGAGGAGGTTCAAGGAGGGTTCAATAGAGTTTAGAGCTATCATTCTTCTGCATCAGGGTTTCATTATATAAATAGGTATACATGGAATGTTAATATATTTAGGGATTGTGATTATGGTGATTCACTATATGAGTTTTGTAGGACGGTTTTTTTCATAAACAACTCATTTTTTGAAAGAGTTTTTCTGAATGTGAATTAATTCATTGTTGAAGGACCATGAAAATCAGTAGATCTTCATTTGGTTTGATTTTTTCAGCGGTTCACAGACTACATCTATTTCATGCCATGAAATAGTGGGCCTTAAAAAACTCATGATATTAATATTGATTTCACACTATGAATGAGGTTTGTAACATCCCTAGTTTTAAGAAAGAAACACTATGCTCAATTGTGTACATGATACACTACTTCGAGCTTAAACGAATAACTTAATATTATTATTTAAATGTTATCATTATAAAATATCCATTGGAATAGAGAGAATGAATAATATCAACTGAATTATGAAAATACGGTTTACACATGTTGAAATAATGAGTATTTTGGTTACCAAATTTATTATAAATAGAATTAAAAACCAATTGAATATAAAAGATGTGTTTTTATAAAACCCTATTTAGAAGAGAATAATTTTTTTTTAAATCATATCATTGTTTATGGATTTTTATTTAATGAAAAATATATTTTATATATCCAATGCAAGGTTTCAAATTCATCTTATATGTTTTCAATATATGATATAAGATGAAATACATTTTTTAGATAAAAGAATTATTTTTGGTATTTATATGATAAAATTCATTTTTAATGAATATTGAACAATAATGCATTTTAATTAAAAAATGCCTTTTCATCACAATTATTTGTATAGTTAGAATATCATTATAATTGGTGTTAAAGTGTAATTTTATTATATTTTTATCATTTAATAAATTATTTGTTACTGGAAGTAATTTGACATTTAAATTGGAAATAAATACATGTATATCTTTTGATAGTTTTTACTTCTTAAAAACCTACATTCTGGTTTTGACAACAAAAGTTAATTTTTATTTAATTACTATAATTTACATATTTTGAATTTTTAAAAATGGATTCCATAGTTGGAATCAGTTGGCCCAAATTTTGTAAATAGATACCTTTTAATTTTGTACATTAAGAATAGTAACTTCAATAATTATTTTTATTTACCATGCTTAAATGTTAAATTTGGAAAATAAGGTTAAAAAAATAATATAATAATATAAATCTGCACTAAATCACGTCTTAATCATATTTGATGATTCTTGGATGACCACAACAATACTTATTCCTAACTCTGGAAATTTGGGAGGCACTTGGGTGTGATAATGTCATGTTTTAATAATAAATTTAAAGTAAAGACAAATAAAACATAAACATGTATATTTTTACTAAAACAAGTTTAATATTGGGTTATGTAATGGATATATTTGACTAAAAATATTCATTGAAAATGTAGAAATATTTTCTATAACAAGATATTTTATTTATAATTTTTAGACAGTAAATAAATAATTTCATTTATGACACGATGATGATGTAGTGATTACCTTATAAATGAAATATTTAAATAAATAAAATTATAAATATTAAAATAAATTTAATTTGATAATTTTGAAGCCATACACGAATTTTATGGATGATTATGACCTTTTACTTTTTTTTAATTTATTTTTATTAATTAATCAATTATTTATGACTTTAACATAAATCAATTACTAAACAGTGTCAAAATTTGAATAAATGAGTTTTAAAAAAACTATTTTATTAAATGATATAATAGTCATAAAATCTAAAATTCATCCAAATAACATATATAGTGTTGAAAATTTAATTAATTATCCAATTTAGGATATCTTGGAATTTTATAGTGACTATAATAACCATATAGTGTTGAACTACAAGAAGACAAGGTACATGTTAATTTATTTAAATTAGGGTTAAAGCCAAAATATAAGGATAAATTTGTGAACATAACCTATATAAAAGATATTGGTTTACATTATTTATACACATAATCATATTATAATATAAATATACCACTTTTTATCTATTATAATTCGAAAATGAATTTATAATAACATAATATTTCATGACTTTCCTAAAGTTCTCTTCCTCCCCTTTGTAAATGGCCACTAACTCTACCTAGTTTCTCACACCTCTTAAGCCCCTTGTCTTGCCCAAATTAAACCTAAATAAGCACCAAAATTCCCTAAAAGCCTTCTATAAGACTTACATTGGGATGAAGGCTACTGAATGAAGCCTTTTGGCTCGAATCCAATAGAGTTACCCGATTTAGAGGCCATGACTTCTCTCAAGATCATTTCATTTATTTTCCTTCTACAACCCCATAAAATATATTTATTCCATTATTTTATAACAAAAAAAACCTAAATATACTATGACGTTTTTATTCATTGTTTTAGACTTAAACTTACACACAACTCAATCTATTGGATATAGAATATACTATTTCTGTGTACGAACAACTACTCCCCCATGATATAATGATTGTTCAATTTTATCCCACCACCTCTCATGGTGGAAATTATGAGGGAAATTTATTTATATATGATATTAATTATATTTATATTATATCTATATATATATTCAAATTTTATTTACAACATACATTTCTTCTTTCCGTATTGTGTAAAAATGATAATTTCATTTGAGCAAGTGTGGGCTACCGCCCCCTCAGAGTGATATGACTCATGCATTCCATACATGGAACGTATAAAGGATGGTGTTAATGATCTTAAGTAAAATATATAAAATACATGTTATAATAGAATTATAATATACGTATGTATCATTTAGTTGTCATTCCTTTAATATGACAAAGAAATGAAAGTAGCATTCATGCGTATGTACGGACTACTGTCCCCAGAAACAGAACATTTCATTTCTTATCTAAAAATGTTGTGGACTATTAAAAATACATAAAAAAGATATATAATATATTTAAATCATTTATAATATTATTGATATTATTTAACTTTCACATCATGGAGATTTTATATCAAAATAAGTTAATTTTCGACTCAAGTATCGAATATCGACAAAATGGTGAATATGAACATAAATAATTATCTAATTTTTATAAAATGGTATTAAGTGATATAAAATGAATTATAAAAAAGAAAAATGACCTGAATAAAGTATAAATTAACCTAATTTTATTATTCATGAAATTCAATAATGAAATATACAAGTTAGACTCAAGGTAAGAGAACTTCTTAAGACAATTTCTATTCTATGGGTTGATCTTCTACTTATTGTCTATGCCATGATATGATTATGTGAGAAATGAAATTTGACATATTATCTTGCATTTATAATTTCATTATTGTTATTTAAAGTGAATATGCAAAATAGGTCTACATGATTAACAAAAAGATCTTTGTAAGGGAAATAATAACTCAATCTCCATTCATTGTGTTAAATATCCATGTCATTGGTTTTATTCTTCCCAGAGTATGTTTGAATGACCTATGATTGTTTTACACTAAAAACCCAATTATATGGGTTTTATTTATATTTTTCATAAGTAATTATTTCCTTGACTTATCCTTAATATAATGATATTATATTTTTAAGGGATTTCGTCTTAATTTACATTCCATTGAGACTTAGTTTTTCTTACGCCCTAATTCACTTTTATGTAGTTTATATAATGACCTTTAGAATATTATACTGTGAATCTACTTATTCATAGGATATTATATATTTTTATTAATGTTATTCTTTAATTAGTTTTATTCAATGATTTCTCAAGTGGTAAATAAGTCTTCAACTAAAACATCATTTTAAATTTTTTAAACATTTATTATTAAAATTCATCTTTCTTAATGTCCATGTTTTCAAAATGGATTTAAGGATTTATTTATATGGACATGAATGTTTAAAAAGGTTAATTAATTTCAAAATATTCAAATAGGTATGGGACACATTTCATCAAAAATATTATCTTTAAATGTTTTAATTGTGATTTTAAAATGGATTTATTACATCAATATCTTGAAATGATATCTTATGAATTGAAATTTGGAAATGTTATTTTTTCCTTTTTGCCTGTTCATGTGTTATAATTATTTTATGATTATTTAGAATTTCTTATGTATACGGGTGGCTCCATGATAAAATGAGGGTGGCTGATCCGGTGATAGCTCTCCAATTAATTGGGAAACGTGATAGAGGTAAATGTTAAGGTTTATCATACGTGATTTAGGGAATATACTGTGATGGGTATTCAAAATGTAACTATGAAGGTTACACTCTATGTATCTATCAATGATAATATGTACGTATGATATTAATGACATACATTACGATTATGATTTATTATCTATGATTCATGATTGCCAAGTTGTTTTCTAGGAATCTTCTGATTTCATGTGGTATATTTAAGAGTTTTTTGAATTCGTTTGAATCATGATTTTTTGAATGTTTCAATGAGTTTGAAATTATCATGGGATTAAATTTTGTTTCCTTATATTATATCCCTTACGGAGAATTTTGAGCTCATCCCATGTTTATAAATGTTTTCCACAGTGTATAAGGATGGGGAAGAGGAAAGAAGAAATCAAGATGAATGTTATGAAGTTTATATTCAGAAAAAGAAGCCATGTTTTATTTTAAAAAGTGTCATTTATGAAAAAATGGATAGTGAGTAGATTTGCATACTTTTTAATTTTTGAGTTTTTATGTAATAATTATAGCCTAATTATTTAAAACTTTAAACCTAAAAGGATTCTTAGTGTGAATTAAATAATTTAATCAATATTAAGTAATGTTTAAGGCTAGGTCCTTATAAGGTGAGTGCTAGGTTGTATATAAATATCAGGGATCACTTGATTTATTTTATGTCTCCCACCTGAATTATTTTGTTTCACCCTTATTTATCTCAAACCTTAGGAGAACCCTAGGTGAGTTTTGTGAGATATTCCATCCGTTTTTCTATTTCATTGATCCTTGGATTTTTAAGGGTATTAATTTTCCATCTAAGTTTAGTTATCCTTGTTTTACCTCCAATTCACACTTATTTCAATGATTCACAATGGGGATGTTTTTATGGTTCGAGGATATATTGGGTTGTGATTTTGATGATCCCTTGGTGTGATCTATGTTTAATTGAGGTTTTCATCTGTAGTTTTTTTCTTCTGGTTGTTTTGCCTTTGTATTGTTGTTCACAATTATTCATACAGCTTATTTAATATAGGGGGATCCTTTTCCCCCCAATATTTATGTTTATGTGTCCATATTGCATAATTTTTTGGTTCATTGGATTGATAGTAAGAATCATGTTAATACAAATGATAAATTTTATTTATTTGGAATTATAGAGAATGAGGATAAATCACAGGTTTAACAAATTTTGATATTATTTTTTATGATGATTAACATGTTGTTTCCATTGTTAAAAATCATAGTTTTTGGGAGCCTTACTTATGTTGTAGTTGATAATATGTGAGACCTTTTCTGGGTTTATTATTTTATTACACCTTGAATAAAATAAATATAATACATATATGGATAACTAATTTATTGATAATGGAAATTTTGACATGTGTATGAATAACCATCAAAATTGTTGAATTAAATTTAATTTAATCCCTTTTTAAATATGAAATTTTGTATGCTGAGATTTTATATTATATGTGGTTGTTCTTTTTTTGTTTCCTTGTTTGATGTGGGATGTGGTGCAGTGGTAGTGGTGGATGACTATTTTGTGAAATAAGTGTGGTAGTGATGCGATGGTGGGATGGAATTGGATAATATGTGGGAAGTTGTGTAGTGGTTATGATGTATTGTGGTGGTTATGTGTGGTAGTTATGTCATGCATTGGTTGTGATGTTTGGTGGTTGATACATGTGGTTTTTTTGGTGATATGGTTGGCGAATGGGGTATGATGAAAATGGTTGATATGAGATGGGTGAGCTATTATTTGGTATAGTTGAACCAATTTCTCAGTTCTCCATATAATAAATTGTAATGTTAAAAATGAAATATCATGGGTTAGTGAATGAATAGGAATGGGACAAAATTATTTTGTGATAATTGGTTTAAATGAATTGACTGATTAATGAATGGACAATGTGAATGTGATTGAAGTGGCTAGGAAATTGGGATTATTGAAAACCCATTAAATTCTGAAAATGGTGTAATATTTAACTAAAAGTATAATTGTATGGATTTGTGTGGTGGTTGTGTGGTGTGATGCAGTTAGTGGTGGTGGTGGTGGTTGTGATGGCTTTTTTGTGGTGAAATGGTGATGTTTTTGTGTTTTCTAGTTCCATCTATGTGAACCCATGAGTTGGGTATTTTATTTTATCTACCTATCTAATATTTTTTTCCATGCACACCATACTGAAGATGGATGACCCTAACAATTCCCAAATATTATGGGTATTCTTGGTTTTTCCACAACATCTAGAATGGTCTTGATATATGTGGATGGATACCCCTTATTCCCCACTCTTCCATCAGCTGTGATGTTCTGTGTTAGTGTTTGATATTACCCTATTATGAAATTTTTGTGTGTTAGAGACTACCTAGTGTTGATGAGGTTGCGATATGCACAGTGGGTAATGCAAAGTAAGAGGAAGGTATGAGGTTTATCTCCATCACATTCATGATACCATATTGTCGTAGTTATGTTATGAGGTTGTGATATGATAATAAATCATACTAGTACTCGATTCCAGACCTTATGAGGGTGGGTTTAGAAGGGATACATCTCGAACCACATTAGATATAGATGAATATGTGATGTGATATGTATAGAAGGGACAAAATCACATTATGTATGACGCTGGGGTGTGAGTGTTGAAAATCAGTTGGGAATTATCTGCGTGAAACCTTAATATTTCTCTTGATATTATATTACTATATTAGATGCATTATTTGGTGACTATGACATGGTAATGATGATATTGGTTAGTTTAATTATTTAGGTTCATTTTTGTTCTGCCGTTTTCTTACATGAACATTAGTATAATCCTCTCATATGTGAAGTTGAGACCTTGGGTATGATCCAACTGAGTATACATATTATGATCACACTATTTATGTAAAAACTATTTCCTAGATTTCGAGGACATTGGGGATTGATGTAGACAATAGTATCTTGGGTTTTAGAGGTGTTATGTCTTTTAGTATTTATTTAGAGGATTTTATTTTTATATATTAATATTGTTCCTAGATTGTGTTTTGGTTTTATTTTTAATTTTATATTATGTTCTGATGTTTCTTGGTTGTTTTTTATCCTATCACATGCCTCTATATTATTATAGAGGGTATTGACATCCATATGTGAGTTTTTTGAACCCTTAGTGCTGGTCACCAATCCATGGCCTACTAGAGGTGGGGCTTGGGGGTTATTTTCCCTCTTCCTTCATTACCATTCTGGTAGGGGTATATCTAGAGGGATGGGATGACTATAGGGTGCTATTAGATGTTTTAGTTAATAAAAGGGTTGGAGTTTGTAGTCAGTAATTTTGAGGATTGCATGGGTTGGAAGTTAAGTGATTCCAATGTATCTTATTGCATAACATAAGATAATAAGACTGACTAGGACAAATTATTTTCGACCCCCTCCCTTGTGATCCGATGAAAGGAATATAAACTTATGGAATGACTAATTATGGATGACTAGTTTGTAGGGTAGAGACCTAGGTGAGGTACTTGTATAATGATCCACTATATTGACGTATTAAATGGTGATATTATGACATTAAAATGATTTAATTAAATGAACTGTGAAAAAAATTCTATTTTACCGAGCATAGGGTTCATCCTTGTTTTTTAGGAACATATCTTATTTATCAGCCACAAGTAGCTCAGGAATTAGATGTTTAGAATATTGTTCTAGTTGATCATTGGAGGATCAACCTGATAGAAGAGGATACAATATGGAAGAGATATTTTCATCACTTATAGTATAAGATATTTGGAAAGCATGAGTGGGTTGCCTCCAATCTAGAAATTGTACTAGTTGGAAGAGGTAAATATTAATTTTTGTAATATTTGATCTCAATCAGAGTTCTAGGTGCCATTAGAATTCAGTTAGAAGAAAGGACTTGTATTTTTTGGTGAACATTGTATCTTAGTGACCATAAATTGAAAAATGTATTCTTTCCACAATTTTATAAGGATCTCTAATTGTAATTACTATTGATGATGATGACGAATGTGGATAATATGTAAATGTTTACCTACATTCATAAAGGGTGTCTCAGTGTGTGAGAGCTTAGATATAGGTTCAAGGACCTCTTATAATTTTCCCCTATTGTAATTAAATATGTGGAGTCAGTAGTGGGATATCTAGAGGAGTAATTTTACCCAATTATCATGTATGAGGTCACCCATTAACACATTATATATATATAGTGGTGTAGGATAATGAATAGGTTTTTATGTAAATTCATTATTTGAGAGGAGATAATTGAGAGATTAGACATTAGGGAATCTTGAGAAGAAGAGCTTCAAGTAGTTAGTCCTTGAAATTTTGGAGTTCAGGGTTTTTAACAATGTGGAACTGAATATGGAAGATCCTTTCACATCCTTTTGGGGAGGTGGATTTTGATGACCTTCCAGGGGCATACTTTTTTTATGTTATGTCTATAGGGGAAATGGGAACTGATTGAATCAATGTATAATAGCTCAGGGATGAATGTTTTAAATAGGTGGTAACAACCCTTTTTAGAAACAACAATAGTTGCCTCAATGATAGTTTTTGAAGTAGGGACCACTGAAAGAAGTTAAATAGATGATATTAGATAGAGTAGGTAGAGGGAAGCCTCATTATTATCACTATCTTTAGGTACTTGGACTTGAGCATGGTTGTCGTGAAAAAATAAATAGAGGTAGAGGAGTTATTCATGGTCAAATACATGTGATGGTGGCAGCAGTGATAGTATGGCTAGAGGTTTTCTAAGGTATGACTAGTTTATAGAATGCCATTGTTTTTCCCCTTTTTATTTAGGATCCTCTCATTGATTTATTTCTCCAGCTTCGGTACATACCATGAGAATGAATGTGGAGATGAATCTCATGCCCCTTGTGTTATCTATTTAGGAGGGAGGCTAGATTACCGTTCTTGATGATTACTAGAGATATATACTAGTGATATAAATGAAATGGTCAATTGGATTTTTCTTGTTACTAGATATGTTGTCATATGTTGTTATCCTTGGAATATATTGGATATATTTTATGCATTCAATAATCGACCTGTACTAGAGGATAGTTTTTTTTGATGTGTGGGTCCACTGAGTTGAGTTCATTGGTGAGCATATTTACTAGATTGATGGTAGGATATTGGGGCCTTATATGTCTCATTAGGTATATTTATTAATCGAAGATAAAATATAGGATATTCCCTGAGCTATAGTGGAGTTAATGGATCTTTTCAGAATGAGGTTAAGAAACCAAACCCTCTATGTGATAACAAGTTTGGGATAACAATGTAACCTAGTGTTTCTATGATTTTTATTCCCCTATCAAATGGGACCTATTTATTTGCATGTGTTGAGACTCTAGATTGATGACCTTATTTATAGGGGTTTCATTTGACCTAATGTGTCTCCTTATGGTGAACTAGTGTTCTTCACCAAGAAAGAAGATGATAGTCTCAGGTAGTGAGTTGACTATCAATGGTTGAATTAGGTAATAGTGAAGAACAAAAACCCTATTCTGAGGATTTATAATCTATTTGACCAATTGAAGTGAGTTAATTGGTTTTCAATGATCAATTTTAAAGATAGATATCACCAGATGAGGGTGAAAGGTAAATAAATCTCAAATACCATCTTTAGATGCAGGTATAGGCACATAGAGTTTGTGATCATTACATTTGGTGTCATATAAACAAAAAATGAGTTCAAGGGGCTCATAGACTCCAAATTGCAGGAGTTCTAAGACTAGTTTATTATCATGTTCATCGAATATATCTTGATCAACTTAATGTCATATGATGAGCATGTCAAACATCTTAGAGAAGTCATGCATGTTCTTTAACACGACCATATCATTGGAAATGTTTATAAGTGTATGCTTTTTCGGAAGAGAGGTGTATTTTCCTTGAATATGTGGTCTCTCAGTAGGGTGTGGTCATGGAACCATTGAAGATCTAAGTAGTAATTTCATATATAATAGCCAAGAATGTAGTAGAGGTTTTATGTTTCTATGGTATTGTAGGATATTTTCTGAGGCTTGTGTCAGATTTTCATGGATTTATACCCCACTTATAGTGTTTACAATGAAGGAGCACGATTCCATTAGACAAATTAGTGCCATGTACAATTTAATTACCTAATGGAGAAGTTGATTAATGTTCCAATGATTCTATTTCTAGAGGGAGGGGTTATTTTCGAGGTCTTCTATGATACCATATATTTCGGTTTGGTGTGTGACATGATGCAGTAGAGAGGAGAGATATCTTAAGGTTATTAATATTTTTTTTCCAACAAGTTTAAATATTCCACCCATGATCTATAGTTCAAATTAATTGTGTTTTAACTGATGTTTTGGAGACATTACCTTATCACTGAGTGCTTTGTGGTATTCACATATCACTTGAGATTTAAATATGTATTTGTTTAGCAGGATTTGAATATATGACATTCGAGGTTGATGTATTATATTAAGTATTAAAATTTTGATATCTCTTACACCTTACAAAAATGTAATGTTGTTTACAATGTGGTGAGTCAAAAGTCCCAAGTAGATTTGGTTTGAGAATCTAAAAATGATTGGAAAGGTATAGTGGAGATTGCATTAATGAATCTTGATATATGGAAGATTAGTGGCCATAGTTTTACTTATCAGATGACTGTGGGTTATTCATTTATACAAAATTTGGATGATTATCAATGGGGATACTCAGAGGTCATGATGATGCATGACCGTGTTGGACCTGGTGATGTTGTAGAGTGATGGTTGGAGGATGATCAGAAATTGATGTCGTTCTAGGGGTTATTTTTTATTCAATTATAATTTTGATATGTATTTGTCCATGTGATTTATAGATTACCTATATTAGTTTATCCTACAATGAATAATATGTATTTTAGATTGAAGAGATATCCCGGGTGGCTAGGAAGAAATATCTAGTGGAGAAGTTTATGGTTAATTTTATTGTGTTTCAGTTGGTGAAAGAAAAACACTGCATTCATAGAGGTTTATGGCAGCCCTTAGATGACCCTAAGTGTATATGGGTGGAAATAATGATGAATTTCATCACATATTAACCCCATTATTAGGGTAGCCTGATATAATTTTGGTGATTATAGAGCAGTTGACTAAGTATGCTAATTTTATGGTGATCTATAAATCGAGTTCCAAAGTTGTCAGGGTGGGGTGGTATGTAGAGGATCTAGTTAGTAATCATAGGATATTGAAGATATAATCCCTTATGAAGATATTAATTTTCTTTTAGAGGTCTTTATGGGATTACAATATGCCTTTGGATCCTAGTTTCACCTTAGAACTGAATTCCACCTCCAGATAGATGAGAAAATGGAGATGACTATCCAGAATCTGGAGGATATGTTTTGATCATGCAAATTATATTTTTGTGTATCATGAGTAAAGAAACTAACATTGGTTGATTTATCCTAAAAAAATAATTGTTATTCATCAATTTTTATGGATTATTTAAGGTGTTGTGTGGGAAGTCATGTTGTTCTCTTCTATTCTTGTTGGAGTTTGGGGGTCAGTAGTTATTTGTTGATGCGGTGTAAAGATTTTATGAAAAGATCTTGTTGGTTTGATATGGTATGATGGTGGCATAAGATAGTAAAAAAATAATATACTGATTTTATGAAGATCCACTGGAGTTTTAGGATAGAGACCACATGTTCCTGAGGTTTTCCCTTCATTGGGGGATGTAGTGGTTTGGAAAGGATAGTATGTTTTCTCCCATGTTTTTATTCTTTTTTATGGTGTTGGGGTGATTTGGTGAGGTGGAATATCAGCTAGAACGTCAACTGTATATGGATAGGATCCACAACGCTTTCTATGGTTCCACGCTTCTTTTGTATCTTGATTATGACTCCCACATTATTGACTTGGGAGAGTTAGATATTGAGGAAAATGTAGTGTTTGTGGAGTGACCAGTAGAGATACCCAATTTTCAGGAAAGGGTGATGCGTGGATGAACCATCCCCCTTGTTTGCATACTATGAAAAAATTTTGTCCTGGAGGAGAGTACATGGGAGTGTGAGGCACAAATGTCTACCCAATACGTTGTGTTGTTTTTTCATTTTTAGTTATATTGTTTTTCATTGATGGGGTGATGTTTCAAATTTTATGGTTTAATGAGATGATCCTTTTCTCTTGTCAGTGATGTCTATTATGGATTTGAGAATATAAAGGGGGGTAAACAATTCCTAATCAATATTCATTATTATTATGACATTTTTAAACCATAAGGGTGAGACATTTAAACCTAAATGAGACAATATCACGATAGGAAGGGTGGGTTTCCTTAATTTTAATACATGAGGAAGTGTTTCAAGGGAGTTGAGAGGGTTTTGTCATGAACGGTGTTACTGTTGAAATGGTTTTGTGAGAGGTTTTGGGGAAAATAGGAGTCCTGGGGTTGGTGTGAGTTGTTGCGTTGTTGTGCCTAGTGAGATGGTGATGTGTATTTATGGGGTGTTTTACAGATGATTTCAGTTTGGTTTGTTTGGATGGTGGTAGTGTTTAGGATGTAACAAGATTCATATGAGGTATCTCATGGGATTATTTTTCTCAGGTTTGATTTTTATTCTTGAGGATGATAGTCATTGGAGAGGTATCTAATGTAAAATTACTTGCATTATTTCTATGTTACTCTGTAGGTTTGGGAGGTAGAGGTGTTTTGAGGTGGATCCGGGATGATTTGATAGAGTCTAGAGCTATAATTATTTTATAAAAGGTTATTCACAATGTGAATTGGCATTCAATACATGGAAGTATGTTCACATATTGTGAGGTTTTTGATTCCTAACATGATTTTCAGTGAGGTTTATGCACATACATAAATCGGAACATGACGTAATTTTTCATGATGTGAATTAATTCAAGGATGAAGGGCCATTAAAATCTATGAATGTTCATTGGGTTTAATTTTGTTTAGAATCATATCATGTAACTATTTTATGGATTGAAATTCGGGGCCTTTCAAAAACCCACTAAGTAAATCTTCATTTCACACCATGAAGGACCCAAGTCCTATCTTGTTTATGAATATTTGGTTTTACCTTAAATATTTTTCCATTGTATCTATCAAATCATGGTAGAACCCGACAGGAGTTTGGGAGATATTATAGCCCCTTTACTAATTTTTTGATCCTTGGCTTCCAAAGGTTGGTCTTTAGAAATAAAAGGTATGATCTCTTCCTTTTTTCCATTGTTTCCTTTCTTTATTATTTTATTTATCCACATTGGTGGTGTTTTTCAAGTTCTAGGAGAGGTTTTTATATTATTTTTATTATCCATTGGTATGATCTAGGTTGATTTAATGTTTTCTTATGCTATTAAGGTATTCTAGTTATTTCTCCTTCACCATATTATGCAAGATGATTCAAAATTATTCTTTGTGGATGGGGATCCTTGTTCTCTCTCTATGTATGTGGATGTGTGGGGATTTATTTATTTTTCATTCCATTGGTTAGATCGTAAGGATTATTTTAATATAGATAATACATTGGATTACTATGTAATTATAAAAAATGATGAGAAATAATAAGTTTTACTGATCTTAATGTTATTGGTGATGAGGTTATACATTTTGTTTTCATTGTAGAAAATAATGTATTTTGGGAGCCTTGATTATGTTGTAGTAGATATGTATGTGAGACCCTTACTATGAAGATTTTTTTAATAAAATTCCTTCCTTTCGCTTCATGTAAAATTTTGTTTTCTTTTATTATGCATGGGATCTTTCTTTTAAAAAAAAGGCTATAAAATCATGTATAACAAAAGAATCAGTTTCTCATGTAAATATGGACTTCTGTGAGAATACCATTGCTATGTAACAGAGTTAATTAAATTAAATCCCCTGTTAAATATATAATTATGGAATATAGAATGTGATGATGTATGTGGTTTTTCTTATTGTGTTTCCTTGTGTGATGTTGGATATGTTGTAGTGATGGTTGTGACTAGATGTGTAGTGAAGTAAGTGGGGAAGTGATACAATTTTTGGTTGGCATGGGATGTGATGTGTAAGGTTGTTTGTTGATTGTGTTGTGAGAAGGGGGTGATGTCTGGTGGTTATTTCAAATTGTGGTTGTGATGTATGGTGGTTGAGATGTGTGGTTGTTTTAGTAATATGTCTGGTTGATATGATATAGTAGTAATGGTTTATGTGAGATGGGTGACTTTTTCTATGATGGGGATGGTCTAGTTTTCTAGTTAGCCATATAATAAATTCAAATAATGTAAATGAAAAATCATGGGTTGAAGAATGAATAATAATGGGCTTGAATTGTATGGTAGTAATTGTTTTAAATGAATTGACCGATAAATAAATGATTTGTGAATTTGTGAATGAAATGTATTATCAAATGGGATTTAGTGGAAACTTGTTAAATTATTAAAATTATGAAAATAATAATAATTAAAGGTGGAATTGTGTGTCTATGTGCGGTGGTTGTGTTTTGTGATGAATTTGGTGGTGGAGGCAGTTATAACGTTTTTCATATAGTGAAATGGTTGGGTTGTGGTGTACACCAGTGTAGTTGATGTGAACCCATAGGTTTGGTATTACGTGTTATCTATATATTATGTATTTTATTTTATTTCTATATATTCCCACCTGGGTTTTAACAAACCGTATCTTTATTACACACATAAACTTTATTTATTACATAAAACCTTCACTTGATACAACATGGAATATTGAGAGGTATAGTGTCTTTGGGGCTTAGAAAAATTACATAACAACTTAAAACATATAACACAAAATCTTATTGAAAACTTCCTTTACATGCCCACTACATTTCCTCGTACATAGCATTGCATGGGATAACTTGAGGACAAGCATAAGAAAAGGGCGAGCTATAAAGCCCAGTAAGGGAATAAACATAAAATAACATGAGGAATAAAATACATGTTAGAAAATTGGCATATCAATGGAGCATAATAGAAACATGAACATAATGACATGATAAATCATGATAATCATAACAAGGAAATGTGGCAACAACACTTAACATGGAATTAGCATGAGCCAAGGCTCATTGCTCATAGAGCATGAGTAAACAATAATTGAAGATGAAGCATGACTAAAACCATGTTGCAATTGAATTATCATGAGTCAACAGCCATTTCACATGACGTATCATGATATTATACTTTACCCAATGCATTGGAGCGCTATCAGGGTGCACCCTTCTTAAACATTTCATTTCATGCTTAAGTGTACCACATGGATCATACGACATGGAATCAATCATCATCATTTATTCGACGATAAAGGGATGTAGAAAACATACATTAAGCTTTATAATAAATAGGTAAATGTTCGTAAAGTTGAATACCCTTGATAGAGGAATGGGCATGGTATTCACTACACAATGACATTGGCTTGGAAAATCGTAGTGCAATTTCGGCAGCATAACGGCGTGAAATAATAACTCATAAAAATGGTTGATGAGAGATAAATTTGTGTCTCATCATATTTACATGAAATGGAAAGTAAATGGGTCGTATAGATACATGTCCCAACAAATGTAATAGAATTTAGATGCATAATTCAAAGGAGTTACTTGGATGTAAAAGAGGAGAGATAAATCCCCCACAATATTTCGGCTTGGTAACGACTGTACTTGGGAAAAATTAAAGAAAGAGAAAGGGGCCTCCCATACTAAAAAAATTAATAGGGAAGTATGTTGGAGGTGCACAATCATTCCTCAACATTTTTAATTGAAAATAAAAGTGCATAACAACTTAAAGAAAATTGGACAGAAATGAGAAAGGAATAAATCCCTTACTTGGAAGTGTGATCCCAATGGCTTGGGAGAGGATTAAGAGAAGATTATTTGGAGTGTATGGCACCCTGAAAGGATTCTAGAGAGATTAGGAATGGTTTGGTCGAACTCCAAAGGCTTTTAGAGAAGAGGAAGTGGGGGCCTGAGTGGGCTTATATAGGAAGGAAGATGGAATTCTTTATTATTTAGGTTTGGGACACCTCACATTAAACAAACAAAAACCACAAACCAGCCCATGGGTTTTCCCAAGTTTTTTTATAAATGGGAGGGGAAAACAAAATTTCAAAAGTCAAATGGACGAACTTCCTATAATAATAGGGTGGCTTATGTGGAGGTGAGTCACACTCTTAAGGAAAATAATTTAAAAAGATGAAATGTTTTATAAGTCTTAAAGGGTCCACTAATGCTTTGTAAAATAAATCAAAAAAAAAACCCAAAATCACATTATTTTAATATTAAAACATATATTATCTAGAAAAAAAGTTTATATTATTTTATTACATCACTATTGAGTCATTATGATGTCATAAAACACATTATATATTTAAACGATATTTAATTTTTACCCAAAAATTCAACTGTCTCAGAAAATTATGAAAAATTCATCATTAGATAATTTCAACATCCTGATTACAAATATAATATTCATTTTATCTAAATAATTTTATTAATATGTGAATTTTTACTTATTAAATAAAAACCAACATTTATAAAAAAATCATGGGTTTTGACAAAAATAACTTTCAAACCTTAATAAAATTTACAATTGAATTCATAAAATTATACAATAATTTATATTTAATTAAAAGTAATTTGATAATATTAATATTAATTTATTAAAATATTATTTAATTAAAAAATCTATTAATTCATCACAATAGATTTCTTAGTAGAATATTAAATAAAAATACTATTTGTGATTTAAAAACTATTTACAATGTAACAATAATAAAATAAATTCACATTATTTATAAAAAATAATGTACATAGTCATAGTTGTAGGGTATTTCTAAATAACCCCTTATAACACATTAATAAGACCGAAGGGTAAGGTGTGCATTGGGGACTGACTGTTGGGGTGGCTCGGATAACATCACTCAGGTGGTAATCTCTATTAACTTCCATTTCACATGTAGTCGGTTCTCCTCAATATTAATGTGTTCAAGCTCAGCTTGGGATTGGTCAAGAGAGAAGCCCAATGACGCCACCTCCTTTATGAGCTTCAACAAATGTGCTTCGTATGGGGAAAGTATACTGGATGAGGCCATCACTTCCTTTGTATGAGTAAATTGGATGTGTTAAAGCCCAATATTTATACTAATCATGTGATCAATGTTCAACAGTTATATTAGAAATGGTAAAAATTCATAATGGTATTTTAAAATCCAGAAATATAAAACCAAGTAAATTCACATTTTATATAACCATAATAAGACATTTAATTAGATCAAGAGGAATTTTTCATTAATGAATGTTTGTGTCATTACAATGTTCACCCCTTAAGAAAATTTTCCCTGAAAATTTCCTTTTCACACAATAAAATAGATGCGGGTATCTCTGCTTCATCACTTATTCTGATTCCCATGTCGCTTCTTCAAACATTTGGTTTCTCCACAACACCTTGATGAGGGGTGTTGTGTTATTTTGTAGAACTTTTTCTCTATGATCTAAGATCTTCACTGGTTGATCCTCATAAGAAAGATCATCATCTAGCTGTACTGCCTCTGAAAAGAGAACATGTGAAGGCTTTGGTATATATTTCCCAAAGAAAGATACATGAAAGACATCATGTAATTTTGACATGGTAGGTGGAAGTTCTAGCTGATAGGCCACAACCCCAACACGATCATGAATCTCGAAGGAGCCTATGTACTTATGAATTAAATTCCATTTCATTTAAAACCTCATGACCTTCTTCAATGGAGATATGTGTAGAAATACCATGTCTCCATCTTTAAAATCAACGTCTTATCGATGGTTATCTGCATAACTCTTTTGTTGACTCTGGGATACCTTGATATGTTGCTGAATGGTTTTCAACTTCTCCACCATTTCATGACCATTTTTGGTCTTAGCATCTTATGTTCCCCAACTTCATCCCAACAAGCCAGTGTTCTGCACATCTTCCCATACAAGGCTTGATAAGGTGCTATTCAGACGCTCGAGTGGAAATTGTTATTATAGGAGAATTCAACCAGTGGAAGTTGTTGGTGTCACCCTCCTTTGAAGTCCATAGAACATGATATTAAAATATCCTCTAGTGTTTGAATAGTTTGCTCAGATTGGCCCTCAGTTTGACGATGATAGGCAATACTGAAGTTCAGTTCAGTTTCCAGAGAATGTTGAAGAGTCTTCCAAAACTTGTAGGTGAATCTTGGATCTCAATCAGATACAATAGATAGTGGTACTCCATGAATCCTTACCACTTCCCTGATGTATATCTATGCTAGTTGATCCAATGAGAAACCCTCCTGAATTGAAATGAAGTGTCCAGAATTTGTAAGACGATCCACAACAACCCTGATTGCACAGTTTCCTTTCAATTCCTTTGGATGTCTGGTGACAAATATTATGGTGATGTTCTCCCATTTCCAAGCTGGTATGGGCAATGGTTTCATTATCCCCTTATACATCTATCTCTCAGACTTCACTTACTGACACACCAAGCACTTTGATGTAAATTCAGCGATCACCTTCTTCATATTATCTCACCAATAATTCTCTTAGAGATCTCAATATATATTTGTGTTTCTTGGGTGAATAGATAAATTTGAACTATGTGCATCACCAAAAAGTTGTTTCTTTAGCTCTAAACATGATGTAACACTTAGTATTTTCTCAAATATCACAATTCCTTCTTCATTAACATTGAAATCTAAGGATTTCCCTCTTCTAATAGCTTCCACTTTCTTCTAAATTCTCACATCATCCTTTTGGGCATCCATTAACTTTTCCAAAAGACATAATTGAGCAATCATTTGTGAAAGGATTGATGATGTTCCCTTATTTATGATTCCTATGTCCATCTTCATCAAATCTAAGAATATTGGATCCTTTTCACTTCTCATCGATGATAAAATCACCGGGTTTTTTCTACATAGAGCATCCGCCGCCATGTTCACTTTCCCTGGGTGGTAATGGATTGAGATGTCATAGTCTTTGATCAGTTCTAACTATATTCATTGGCTCATGTTCAACTCTTTCTATGTGAATATATAATTGAGGCTTTTGTGGTCCGTATATATTTCAAACTTCTCCCCAAAGAGATAATGCCGCCATATTTTTAAAGCGAAGATCACCGTAGCAGACTCCAAATCATGTGTTGGATAATTCTGCTAATGAACTTTCAATTTCCTTGAATCATAGGAATTGACATTGTCATTTTCATCAACACACAACCTAGTCCCTTCTTCTAAGAATCATTGAATACCACAAAAAGTTCTCCACTTGTGGGTAATGTGAGCACTGGCGCAGTGATAATCATCCATTTTAACTCCTTGAAGCTTTCTTTACATTTATCACTCCTAGAAAAATTTACCCCCTCTCTAGTTATCTTGGTAAGAGGGTTAGAAAATCATGATAAATATCTCACAAATCATCGATAATATCCAGCTAACCCTAAGAAGCTACAGATATCTGTTACTGAGGTTGGCCTAGACCATCCCTCTATTGTAGCTATTTTAGAGGGATCCATAGATATCCCATTTTTTGTGATGATATGAACCAAGAATGAGACCTCCTTCCACAAAAACAAAAATTTGATATACTTTGAATAGATTTTATCCTTTCACAAGGTCTCTAGTATAGTTCATCGATGCTCCTCATGATCCTCCTTCGTTTTTGGAGTATATTAGAATATCATCTATAAAGACTACCACAAATTTGTTGAGGTGATATCTAAAGACTCTATAAATAATGTCCATGAATATTGTTGAAGCATTAGTGAGCCTGTAAAGAATTACTAAGAATTCATAGTGCTTGTATCTTGTATAAAAATCAGTCTTGGGAATATCTTCCTTCTTCATCCTTAATTGATAATATCTTGACTGCAAATATACCTTGGAAAAAGTATTGTGCTCCACGCAACTGATGGAACAGGTCATCAATTCCTGGGAGAGGATACTTGTTCTTTATCATGATTTTGTTAAGCTCACGATAATCGATGCAAATGTGCATTAACCCATCCTTTTTCTTGACGAAGAGGACCGGTGCACCCCATGGTGAAGCAATTCGGCATATAAACCCTTAATTTAAATTATTCGGTTGTTGTATCTTCATCTCCTCAAGCTCCACAACAGCCATTCTATACAGAGTCTTGGATATTGGCAATGCCCCAGGTACAAGATCAATTGATAATTCAACATCTCTCCTAGGAGGAAGACCATAAAATTTATCAGGAAACACTTTCACAAATTCCCTCATAATAGGCATGACTTCAAGGATAGTTTCCTTATTAGACTCAATCATCTCGTCTAGATATGTGTTCTCATAGGGTAGTAATATCCACACTTCATATGATCGAGTTAAAAAAGATTCATCTTCCTCCCTGCACTTTGTATAGAATCAGGGGTCGATTCTCCACATGGAGAGTGATTTCCCTCTCACAGCAATTTTTGTTGGATCTATATAAGGAAATACAATCCATGCAAAGAATTACATCAAACTCCACCAGATGGAGGATAAAGAGGATCGCTGGGAAATACAATCCACAGATTATGTCAGAAGAAGAGTTATATTAATTGGATGCAATGATTTCCCCATTATCCGTACTCAACGACATATTTACTTACATGATTTGTGCTGGTTTTGGAATTGTTCTACTAAACTTTTGGGATATAAAAGAACGCGTAAAACCTGAATCAAAAAGTAAGTTCCTAATTCTTGAATGAATAACTTTAGTACCTATCACCACTTAGTTTTAAGGGTTCACTTCAGCAGTAGTGATGGAAAAAGCTCTCCCTTGCTACCTTGAAGGTTGTTGGGTGCCTCCGAAAACCCTTGGCTTAGGGCACTGACTTTCCAGATGCCTTGGTTCTTTGCAGTTGTAGCAATGAACAACACTTAGAGGTTCGAATAGAGAATTCATCTCCTCTGTTGAATCTGTGGGGTTTTCTTGTCAGTATTTAACAACTAAGTGCCATTCTATTCCATAGGTAAAGCATTTCCTCATCCCCTTTAGGCAATTTTGGGGGTTCCTCTTTCCACACTTTTGGAAAGTGGGGTGCTGGATCTTTTTAGAACCGTTGGATTTATCCATTGGACCACTAGCATTGAAGTCCACCTTATGATTCTTATACCCATGATACCCATGAGATTCTATGATCTCCATTTTGACCTTGAAGGCACATCGAATAACTTCCTCATAGTTTTTGAAGTCACGAATAGCCAGCGATTTCCGTAGGCTAGGTTTCAGCCCACCAAAGAAGCAGTCAACCTTGCATTCGGGTGTAACGAAAAAGCCGAAGACGTATCGTGCAAGCCTTGTGATTTTTTTCTCATACTCTAGAATATATTTGTCTTAATTTTTCTTGAGGTCAAGGAAGTACCTTTCAGTCTTATTTCGGAGGGTGCACAAGAAATATTTATCAAAAAACATCTTCCAAAAATCCTTCCATTCCAATGCCTCGATCTCCTCCACATGCTTCGTATTGTTGATCAATGTCCACCATTGATCAGCGTCACCCTCCATATGATAAGAATACAGTAGAACCTTCTATTGTTAATAATGTTGAAGGATGGAGAACATATTTTCAATGGAGTTGATCCATTTTTTAGTGATTGAGGGATCAGATGATCCATTAAAAGTATGAGGCCTTTTTCTCATGAAGCTCTCAATAGAGACTTGTTCTTTCTTGGGGGGGGGTTGAATGTTCCTCTTGACCCATTTTTTTATTCAAATCTTGAGATAACTGAGAGAGATGTGTGACAAAGTTTTTGATTCCCACTCCCATCAAATTGGGTATCTCATTAGCATAGTCATCACATTGATATTTACATCAGTTGTTAGTCTGAGTCCTCATATTACCGACCATTGGACGGAATAAAAGGAAATTTTAGGGTAACACATATAGGGTATTCCAAATAAAAAACTGATGAATTATAAATAACTTTAATTTCTTTAACTTATCAATCCATAGGCATCAATATATGATATTCATGATCTACTTTCTAACATATATTCTTAGGGGGATGAGGACATTCATAAGAAAAGGGTGAGTTATAAAGACCCATAAGGGATTAAAAATGGAATAAAATGAGGTTGATAATACATGTTAGACAATAGGTATTTCAATGTAGCATAAGATAAACATGAACATAAAGGCATAATAAAGCATGATAATCATAACATAGAAATGTGGCAACAACACTTAACAAGGAATTACCATGAGCCAAGGCTCATTGCACATAGAGCATGAGTATACCCTCATTTCACATGAAGCACAAGTAAAACCTCATTGCACTCGAATTATCATTCTTCAACACACATATTACATGATTTATCATGATACTATACTTTACCCAAATCATTGGAAGGATATCAGGGCGCACCCTTCTTAAACAATTCATTCCATGCATAAGTGTCCCACATGAATCATACAACATAGAATCAATCATCACAATTTATTCCATGATAAAGAGATGTGGAATAAATACATGAAGATTTGTAGTCAATAGGTAAATGTTCATAGAGGTGAATACCCTAGCTAGATAAAGGGGAATGGTATTCACTACACAATGACATTGGCTTGGAAAATCGTAGTGGAATTTCGGAAGCATAACAGCGTGAAATAAGAACACATAAAAAATGGTTGATGAGAGAGAAAGGGGTGTATTATAATATTTACATGAAATTTACTGTAAGGGGGTCATATAGATACATTCCCCAACAAAATTAATAAAATTTAGATTCATAAATCAATGGAATTACTTGGATATAAAAGAAGAGAGATAAATCTCTCACGGAATTTCGACATGTTAACGTGTGTACATGGGCATCATTAATGAATGATAAATGGGTCTCCCATAATCCAAACATAAATAAGGAATTATGAAGAAGGTTCACAATCATACTCTAACATTTTTAATTGAACACAAAAGGGCATTCAAACTTAAAAAAATTGGACAAAAATGGGAAAGGAAGAAATCCATTACTTGGAAGTGTGATTCCAAAGGCTTGAGAGACGCTCGAGAGAGGAATATTGAGAGAATCGGGAACCAAGGGAGGATTATTGAGTGTGGAAGGCAGGGGTTGGTCAAACTACCAAGGCTTTGAGTGAAGAAGAAGTTGGAGCTTGGGTGCGTTTATATAGGAAAAGAGATGGAATTGTTTATTATTTAGGTTTGAGACACCTCACATTAAACTAATCAAAACCACAAACTAGCCCATGGTTATTACCCATGGTTATTGAAAAAATGGATTGGAAAAAAATAATTTTAAAGCCCAAGGTCCTAACGTCTTAAAATAATAGGGTTGCTTATGTGGAGGTGAATCACAATCTTAAGGAAACCAATTTAAAAAGACAAAATGTTTTATAAGACTTAAAGGGTCCACGAAAGCTTTGTAAATTAAATCAAAAAAACCCAAAATCACATTATTTTAATGTTAAATAATATATTTTACCAAAATACTGTTTATTTTATTTTATTACGTATCTATTGGGTCATTATGATGTCATAAAACACATTATATATTTAAATCGTATTTAATTTTTACCCAAAAAATCGACTGTTTCAGAAAATTAGGAAAAATTCACAATTTGATAATTTCTACATCATGATTACAAAAATAATATTAATTTTATCTAAATAATTTTCTAAATATGTGAATTTTTACTTTAAAAAAACCAACATTTATAAAAAATTCATGGGTTTTAAAAAAAATAGCCTTCAAACCTTAATAAAAATTACAATTAAATTCATAAAATCATATGATAATTTATATTTAATGAAATTTAATTTGATAATAATAATAATAAAAATATTTCATTAAAATATTATTCAATTCAAAAATCCATTAATTCATCCAAATAGATTTCTTAGTTGAATATTACCTAAAAATACTATTTGTTGTTTAAAAACTATTTACAGAGTAACAATAATAAAATGAATTCACATTCTTCATACAAAAATAATATACATAGTCATTGTTCTAAGGTTTTGTTACATAACCCCTTATAATACCCAGATAAGACTGAAGGGTAAGGTGTGCAATGGTGAATGACTCTTGGGGTGGCCCGAATAACATCACTCGGGTGGTAATTTCTATTAACTTCCACTTCTCCCGTAGTTAGTTCCACTCAAGATTAACATGTTCAAGATCAGCTTGGGCTTGGTCAAGAGAGAATCCCAATGATGCCACCTCTTTTATGAGCTCTAAAAAATGGGCTTTGTATGAGGCAAGTCTACTGGATGAGGCCATCACTTCCTTTTTCATAGTAATTGGATTTGTTGAAGCCCTATATTTATAATAATCATGTGATCACTGTTCAATGACTATATTAGCAACGGTCACTATTCATAACGGTATTTTAAAATCCAGAAACATAAAACCAATGAAGTTCACATTTTATATAACAATAATAAGAAATTTAATTACATCAAGAGGAATTTCCATTAATGACTGTTTGGGTCATTACATGGGTTGGATAACCTTACCAATCCCCAAAGGTTTTGGGTTCTGGGTGTTTCCCCAACATCTAGGATAATGGTGATATGGATGGATGGAAACTCCATATTCCCTACTATTACTTCAGTAGTGATGATTCAGGTTGGTGTTTAAGATTACCAAATGATGATATAGGTGAGTATTGTAGATTACCCAGTGGTGATGAGGATGTAATATGTGGTGGGGGTCATGCATGGTGGGAGGAAGGCCAAAATTCAATTTCATTCACCTTCCTGATGCCTTAATACCTTAGTTATGTGATAATTCTAATATGTGATTATGACTAATTATAGCAATGGATTCTAGAAATTCTGATGGTGGGTTGTATAGGGAGGTATCTCAACCCACATCAAATATAGAAGGATATGTGATGTGACACATATGTAAGGGATTAGAGAACTTGACATTTTGCATTAGGGAATAAGAGTGGAAAATTAGTTGAGAAGCATTTTCATGGAACATTTGTTATATTATAGAATCTATGTTACAATATTGGATTAAATATTTGGTGAGAATTCCATGGTGAGTTTGGGATTGGTTAGTGGACCTATTTAGGTGCATGTTGGTTCTTCTGTTTGTTCACATTCATATTATTATAATCTTTTCACATGTTCACTTAAGACTCTATGCATGACCCTAGTAATTATACATGTTATGGTCATCCTAAATATATGTAAACTATTTTTCTGGTTTCCATGAGGTGGTTGGGGATCAATAGAGACATTATTAACTTGGGTTTCAGAGCTACTAGTAAGCTGCTACTATAGGAATTGTCTTTTGGTTTTTACTTTGATAATTTTATTTGTATGTGTTGATATTTTTCATGCACTTTGGTATGGTTTTAGGTTTAATTTTATATTATGTTTTGGTGTTTCTTTGTGGTTTTTTATCATATCTATTGATTTGATACTATTATATAGAGTAATGCCTTCTATTTGTGATTTTTTATACCATAGGTTCTTATCACTAACCTGGGGCTACAAGAGGTGGGTCTTAGGGTTCATTATCCATGTTTCTTCATTACTAGGCTAGGATGGGTAACTATAGAGAGATGGGATGTGACCAACACAATCTACACACACAAACACACACTAGTTATTCATATAAAGGGACAGTAACATAACTCAATAGGATATCCCCAAGGATTCAGATTCACCCCAATAATGTGAAGAAGAAAATTTAAAATGTGTTTTATAAAATATTTCACTTTACCATGAAAATATATATAATAAATTAAAATAATTTCCTAGTTTATAACAAACAATCTCTTCTAAAACGCATTAATAGACACATAAAACTACCAATCACTTCACATGAAATAAATTTATATAATCTATCTCATTTCAAAACTTAGGGGGAATTAAAATAATGATTTATAAATATTTAGTTACTTACCTCACACAGGTGAATTGATTACCCCACTTTTATCATTGTATTACCTAAAATACACCCATATAGAAACAATATTACTAAACCATCCTCATGTATGTTGAGGAGTTTACCATTCTTAAAAAGGTTTCTTCACATATATAGGCCCATAACCATCACAATAAACAATGTAAATCAATAATAATAACACTAATTAAATAATTATAGAAGAATTTTCATCGTAAAACAAACCCTTTAAAACATTAATTTTTTTTTAGAATTCACCCAAACACTCATAAAATCCCAAAGTTCATTTCAATCAAAATTCACCCAAACTAAATTTCTCTTTATCAAAATTATTTCATAACCACATAAAAATAATTTTAATATAGTTAAAATGGATTTATTTATAGTATAAAATTCATTCCACAAAAAACGGTACACCTAAGTGTGCGAGATATGTGAGTTGTATAATTTAAGTAGTTTAATTATGTTGAACCTATTTTCATTAATTTAGTAGATTAAAACTAGATGAGATTTAATTTTGATGATTTTTAGACCTTTCATCATGTGAAATAGATGTTGTCAATTTTTTGGGAGTTTGAACAATATCTATAACTAGTGAATATTTTAAGATGAATTATATTTGGAATATTCTAAATGATGAACAATAATCAGGGACATTCGAGATCATGGAAAATAAGTTTACTTATTGAGGATGAATTTTGGAATTTGAAGAAATAAATTCAATGATTAAAACAAAGGATGAGAAGTTTAGAAATTTTTTATTGAACTTATGTTAAAGAATTTATAAACTATTGTTCATACCTATATAAAAAATAGGGTAACCCTTTAACTAGACAAGGGACCCATGTAACCACTTCTTAGGTGTACCTCATCTGACAATTGTGTATGTTGAGGATATAATGCCCATAAAGACCCCACATGGGGACTATAAGATCATGGTAAATTCATATCACCCATACGGTGCACATGGTTTCACAAAGTGAAGAATGTATTGTGGTTTACTCCATGGGTGTATGTGATTTTGTATCTTTGTACTGACCCTAGTTCCAGTTCGATAGAGGGAAGGCATGGTGAGTAATATTATGAAGCATTAGACTGAATGGATGTACGATGTGGGATATATCAGTGTGTTGGTACTGTATCTCCATTTAAAAACATTCAAAAAGAATCAATGTCATCCGATCTGATTGATGAGATTCATTAGATCAAGCTAAAATTCATCTTCTTCCTCAGCAGAGGGTTTCTTACAAGTATGATTATTCATTCGTATGGCAATGTTTGATGTTTGAAGAGACTTCATGGAATTGTTGTGTATCATTTTTCAAAAACAAATTGTGCCTAAATATGTTTTATAATAAGTGATGATGTTAAAGCCACATTAAATATGTGAAAACTATTTGAGTTACATGTTACAACGTGGATATGTTTTACAAAGATGGTAATTTATGAAGTCATGTAAGCTATTAAGGTGGTGTGAATTTAAGAAAGGCAATGTTCATACATGTTTGAGGTGATGATGTAAGTCTATGGGATTTGTCTATAAATACATTGAACTTTATCTTGTTTACCTATGATCTAATCACATATTTGAGAGGGGAATTGAGAGCGAAACAGAGTTGAGGTAGTTCTCTTTATTCATTATGATATTCCATGTCACCCTTCTTTTTAATTTTCCTTCATGATCTCATTATGATTATTATGGTTTGACAATCCTTCACCTACATTATTCGCACTCAAATTTGGTTCCTAAATAAATGATGATTAATTTCCATGATTTGTATCATACATGAAATATGTTTGATAAATACACATGTGGTATAATATTCATGAATAATTTAAAGTTATTTGAGTCTATGACATGAAGAGTATCAAAAGATTTCATACATGATTTTTCAGTGAATTGGGATGGTCCAGATCATTTGAATATCAGTGTATATTGATAAAGTTCAAGTAGTTATTTATTCATTTTTGAATTTATTGAGATAGTGTACATGAGAAAATTCGGTAATCCAGTTTAGTTGTGGAGAAAGATTACATCTTCAAGAACCACACAAGTATTTATAAGTTGACATAGATCTTTCTATATGTGCATTATATCTTCATGTTAATAAGAAGTCTGTAGTGGTTCTCTAGAGTAGGATAAGGCTAGTGGATTATTTTTAATACCATGGGATGAAGTATAAAAATCCTATTATATGAAACAAGAGTGTTAAAGATTGTTTTTAATCTGAAAAAACTATGTGAATCAATATAAAGATCCTTATTTGGGATTCAAGAGTCACCTATATATGTGGGAGCTTATGATCTCTATTGGGAATCTAGTGTGCAACATTTTGGGACTCAGTTTTTATGTGAATAAAACTTTCCTTATATGTAACCACCTACATATAGTGAAGAATCTATAACTGGGGGTATAACAAATATCTATAAGGAGAAGGTATAAGCACCAAATCTTGTAAAAATAGTTTATGGTATTTTTAATTTTCATTGTTCCTTGGATACATGATCCAATCATCCTAATAGGTGATAGAGTTTTGAATTAAAATGGTTAAAAGAAAAATATTATAATTCAATAAAATAGGTCATGCATAATTCACCCCCTTTTAGTGTGACTACATGATATATTGGGAACATCAATTGGTATCATAGAAAATGTTATAAATTTTATTGTATATACTTAACTTACCCATTTTTTTATATCAGAACTTTATTAAGTGATTATTTGTGTTTTAAGAAGATTCAAAAAAGCTTCATATGTAACATACTAACTCTAATATAGGTGTAATAAATGTTAATGTTTCAGTCAAGACACATAAAAATAGGAAGAGAAGAGTGTCAGAAAAGCTAGAGAATAACTCAAAGGTAAAATAGAATAAAATACTAGGTGAATGCACCCAGGGTGATAATTTTTCATTGATTTCTTTATTATAATAATCCAAATGAATCATGATTAAGTTGTGATAAATATTTGTTCAATTATAAAATATGGGATTATTTTAATGACATTCACAAATAAGTGGTTACATGTAAAGTTATAGTTTATAAGGAAATACTTGATAAAAAATAAAAACTAGAAGAGGAATCTTATGCAATAAATGTATCCTTATTTAAAAATGATTATAACAACAACAATATATTAAAACATCAAAAAGTCCAAGAAGATAATCTAAAGATATTTAAATAAGGATTATTGATTGATTTTGAAGAGATAGAAAAATAAATTTTACTTTTTACCAAAAATATTTATTTGATTAATGATGAATTGAAAAGGAGTTTTTCTGAGAAGGGTATCAGAGAAATTGGGTTTACATAATTTATCCACGAACATGAAATATAACATAATTTATATATGAATATTAAAGAAGCACATATTGATAGTTTGTCACTCAAGTAAGATCAGGTTCATGAATGTAAGATTCATAAGATGAGGATTTAGTGGTAATAAATATTGAAATTATTTGAAGATGAGAAGATTACTGTCAATATAAAATTTGTTAAATGAGAGGTGAAACTGAGAAATATCGAAGACACAAAAGACAATACTTCCCAAGGTACAATGAAAAGTATTAACACCAATAATTATTATGATAAGAGTTTTATTTATGAAAATACTCCCCTAGTGGAAAAATAGCTTGATATGATATAACATTAAATATATCACAGGATCATTGAACATGGTAACCATTTGTATTGATAAATTTATCTATACTAATGTTGATTTCATTAGAACTGTAGATTCAACTATAATATCTAGTAAACCATGGGTGATGAAAAATACTAATAAATCCATTAAATATTTAAATTTGTATTAAAATAATTATTTTAATTAGTATTCCTTGAATAATGAATAAAATAATAAATTTTCTACCCAAAACCAATAAACTTTCAACGATAGTTAGATTGTTTCACAGAAGAAGAAGTCATGATTTTTTGGATACAATTATATTTTTTTGGAAATTTGGGAATCATGAAATAAGTTTTTCTTACAATTTTTCCTTGTATGAAAATTAGAGAATTATTATATTTAGGGAGGGTGGATATGAATAAAATTGGAAAACTACACAATATAATAAAAAATCACATATAAAATAAATCTATCAGGTAAAGATCTGAATAATTTACAAATTCATATGATTTTCAAAATAGAAGTTGTCACTGTTATGATGACTGTTGTCATGTACCAATGATATAAAAAAATAGTGATGTGAAGAGAAGATGATAAAAAAAGTGAATAGGGTAATAAAAGAATATGATAGGTCATCCTTGGGATGTAAAAAGAAGAATAATTTAGTTAAAAACACAACTCACATGATGTTTGTGCAGAATTATGCAGAGAGTTTTGATGAAAAGAAAATTTTATTCTATAGTATTATGAATTTTCACATCAAGGACCATTTTAAATTGTCCTTGATTATCAATAATAATGTAATCAAGATGGAATTAAAGAAATAATCATTTAAGAAAAGAAACAATATGATTGAATTGGTGAAATGAATATCTAATGAAGAATTCGAAATGTCTCCTAAAAAGGATAACTTAATGAATGTTAAAGATATGTTTGAAAATTTTAATATGTTTAGTAATTTTTCAAAAAAATTATTGACATGGTTTCCATGTTAAGAATACATATTTAAAATGAAAGGGAAATAACCAATAACTTCTTGTGGTAAAAATATTACTATGAAAACTGAGTCTATACCTAAAAGGAAGTATAAGAATGTTCCTAAAAATGATTGATCATTTCTCAGAATACTAGAATGAGGAAATATATATGGTGAAAGAATAGAAAACTAAAAATTATTTGATAGAAAATGTGGAGAAGCAGTTTCTATATAAGAAGATAGTTCGATTGATAAGAAACTCACATCCCTGTTTATCTAACTATGGATGATTGAAGAGCCACCTTATACCCATATATACGTTGCATTTATTTCACAGAGGTAATTAAAACTGAAGCATGTATTTAAGTGGATAATTGAATTTGATAAAATATGTGATCATCTTATTTATATAAAGTTATCTATAATGGAGTAATGTTGGCATCATGTTCCCTATTTAATATATCTATAATAATCTCAGAATATGTTTGGTGTTTATTCTTCAAAAAACTCAATCACGATAAAGGATTATAAAGTCTATCTCTTTATGGGGAGCGTAGAAGAATAACCAAAAGATATCCATATCTCAATTTGTAACAACCCGAGATTTTATAAGATATATTCTTTTTAATTTCTTTCATATATTCTGTTGTACTCTACACCAAGATTATCTTGTGCCATACACAACACTGTATTAGCTTGCAGTAAATGCAACACTAATCTTGGATCGTGTTACACACAATTTCAAGTTTGTTTGATAGTAGTTATTCTATGAAACATTGAATATATATATATATATATATTCAATGTATAAATGAAATGTGGTTGGATTTTGTTATACGCAACAACAAAGGAGTCTTGCACTACATGCAACCCTGACTTGGCTTGCATTACATGCAATCACAACCTTCCTCGATAGCGTGTGTTGTACGCAATACTGGGTTTCAATAAACAATGATATAAGGTTATAATATTATTATAAACTAGCCATTATTAATATTAGTAAATACGTTTTTAATTTTATGACATTATAATTCATCTTACACATTTTATAGAATATGGTATGAGAACAAAATAAATTTTTTCGGGTAAAAAAAATATTTTTTGAAAAAATGAAGTTTTGCCGCCTTTTGATGGCACACCCACTTTAAATTGATTTTTTGACATTTTTATAAGTTTAATTTGACAAACTAAAATTCTTCTTTGGAATCAGGATATTAAAATTTACTTTGGATATATTTTTCATATTATTCTGATAACTTTCATATTTTAATGAATAGTAAAAACACACTATATTTTAAACAAATTTTTTCATCATAATAATTTTTATAGTTAAATTATAATATTGAATGGTTGGAAATTATAAATAGAATATATTTTTACCATTTAATAAAATGTATGTCATTATCATTTATTTTACGTTGAATTCATAGGTAAAATCATTTCAATCTTTTGCATTGTTTTAAAACTCGTTTTCTTAATAGCAGGATTAATTTTAAATTAATTACTACAACTTATGTGTTTTGAATTAGAAAAAATGGATTCCATATTTTTAATCAGTAGGTCCAAATTATTTTAATAGGCTACTTTTTATTTTTGGGCACTATGAATAGTAACTACGGTAAATTTTATTTACCATAGTTAAAGGTAAATCGGGTAATTGAGGGTAAATATAATATTATAAAATTACCCTAACACATGTATTAATATAATTGGATTATTATATTTCGTCCTATGACATATTTTTGTCGAAATAGAATCTATTGGAACCCACTTGTATTTGATTATGACCTTTAGTTTATTTTGTTTAAAGTAAAGTGAAATATGTCTCACTGGAACTTTAATAATTAAAGTACTTTTAATAGGTGGTTATACAGAATATAAATTCGGTTATAAATACTCATTTGAAAGCTAAAATATATTTCTTTATCATGGTAATTTTTTTTAATTTTTATGTGTCATTTAATTACCTTATTATCTTATACATTAATGATGCCGAAATTATTTATTTAGTACAAAATCAATAATATAGTGTTTATTGAAATAGTAATGCATATCAAAAGGCCCAAAAATCTAAACAAAACTTAATTTTAGTGTATATATAAACCCTAATCATCCAATGGCCTAATTTTTGACCATTTTGACCCTTATAAAGGCGATTATGACACTTCTATTATTTTATTTTAAATGATTCCAATGTTGTGAGATTCATAATTTTATAAACATAACAATTTACATGTTGTTATTTTAAGATGATAAATTTTAGTAAAAGTATTATTATGAAATATATGAGATTTATCTTCATCATAGGATTTTATTTTCAATTTTTATGCAACAAATAAGTATATTCAATAATTATACAAAAATGATGTACTAATGATTTTATTAAGAGATATACCAAATAAATGGTTTTAAAAATATTAAAATAAATATTATATGAACTATTTAATGTGATCTACGAATTTTCTAGACAAATTTGACATGTTATGAATCTATTAAATATTTGTTTTAGAATATATCGTCTGTTTCGATTTTATTAAAATTGAAATAAATGAATAGTGTCAAAATTGTCACTATTGTTATTTTATAAAAATAAAATATTATAAATTTGTTTAAAAATAAAAAAATATTTAAAATTTATATGGTATAAAATTTCATATATTATATAATTATGGACAATTCACAACACATAATTAATTATTTATAACAATTTAAAAATTAGAATCTTATTACCACAAATAAAATTAAATAGATTAAATAAGGATAAATCATGTTGATAATGTTTAAAATAAATTCCTAACTTGTCTAAATTTTATTTTTTTGTTTATACTACTTCCATATCTCATATAATATTAGTATTGGAGTCATTTTGGAGGTTTTTATGTCGGTTTGGAATTTATTATAAATTAATATTTCTTATAATTCCAAAGGTGCCCCTCTCCTTCATTATAAAAGGGAACCTCCTCCCTCTAATATTTACACCACATTGAGCCTTCAAACTCGTCCAACCCCTGCCAATTTACCTTCTCAACTTCCCTAGAAATGTTCTAGAGGTCATGGTCTTCTTCAAAGGCCAATCTTAGTGCCATAAGAGGAGGTTTCAAAGAGGCGTGTAGAAAAAGAGGTAATACACGTTACCGATTTTTTCAAATTTATTTCTTCTTCTTATTCTTCTTCTTTAGTTTTTTTATTATGAAGTAATAACATAAATATCACTCAGATACTGATATGTTATTATATATATTAATCAATTCTACTTCACCTTCTATCCATCCTACAGAAAACAAAATCACCGCGCGTGCGTACGTATAGAATACCGTCTCCATGCCGTGGTGTAAACTGTTTTCCACCACCACCTTACTTGGATGGGTATAATGGTGTAAATAAATAACTATATATAATTATTTTAAAGTTATAATGATTATGAAATATTATACAAACACTTCAATACAATTCCATGATCATGGGAATGATATCATCGTTCGTGCGTACGTACGGACTACCGTCTCCTGGAATGCGATGAGATTCATTTTCCATGATTAACCATTAAAGTATGATTATAAAGTATATATAATAAAAAATAATGAAAGATATTACATAATAATGATACTGTATTTATGAACATATATGTTTCATTTACTTAATTCCATTTAATTCCATAAGGAAATGAAAACAGCGTTCATGCGTACGTACGGCCTACCATCTCCATGAACGATGTATTTCTTTCCCCTTATCGATATATTATGTATATTCTGAATATATACTGTAAATAAATCATGTTTTATATTCTATAATTATGTAATCATGATCTATATAATCATATTAATAATTAAAAGTCAAAACACGGACAATAAATGAAAATCTTTTACCCAAAACGCTACTATAACATGAATTTACAAAAGAACGGGTAATATAAAGTCATAAGTGAACCATATATGATATAATAACAATGAATATGAGTCTTTAATAATTCAATGACATTATTTAAATCATTATACAGGAGTTTCGGATACAAATGAATCATATCAGACCTAAGGTAAGGGATAATGATGCAATCTCAATTGTTTTCTATCCGAGATTTCTTATACGTAAGTATTTACTAGGGTTATATTTATTATCCACGTCCAAGTTTTATAAAAATATTTTCATGTATGTTTAAATTCTTTTTTATCCATTTTTGACTTTTACTACATGGTATGTAAGGAATCTCTTTTTGTTTACCATATGAGGCACGTTTTGACTTTTCTGGCAAAAGTACGAGAAGAATGTTTTTTTAACTTATACGACATGAACAAATTTTTACGGTTTCATAACGCCTTATTTTCTTGAAGCATACTCTACAATATTTCATTAATATTTTCAAAAAATCCATTTCTTTTAAAATTTAATGGCATTTTGTGAAAATAAAATGATTTTCAAGAAGAAAGGATATTTTTCTCAAGATTTCATTTCAAGTGCTTTATCAAAACCATTTTCCATCTAAGATGAAATTATTTCATATGTGTATGTTTCAAGTATAATGTCTCTATGATTTATGTGGTTTCACTTTTCTTATGATGAAATGATATCCATTGGTTTTATATGGATTATGTTATGATGGAATGATGTTTATGAAACACAATTTATTCATTGGGTTATGATGAATGATTTATGATTTTTTTGTGGAACACGTAAGAATGATTTAAATATGAGATGGGTGGGACCTATATCTCCCTCCAATTCATTCGGTAAAGACTTTATATCTCATGAGATAGACATGGCTGAAACGGAAAGTTAATTTGGTTTAGTAATACAGGGCTGGAACGGCAAGAAAACCTGGTTCAATAAGGCACTTTGTCCACTAAGATGGTCTTGGCAGCATTGCCTTGGCTACTACAGAAATCATATCATGTGCTTAATGTTTTTCCACAATAAAAAGTTTTATTTCCACGCCATTTTATCATCATTGATGTTCCATTATGATCTATGCCTTGTGTAATTCCATGTTTTATGTCATTGATCAAGAATTTTATGTTTAAATATTATGTTCATGTTTTGAAGTTCAAATGTATATGGTTTGTTTTATTTTCTCCATACTTACCCTTACCAAGCATTTGAGCTCACCCTTTATATGTTCTATTTTTCCTAGTATATAAAGAAAGGTTTGAGGTACGAAAAAAAGGGAAGATCTTTATGGGATATGTTGAAGATATTTCACCAAGATTATAAGATTATGTTCCACATTTCCAAAGACACTAAACTACTATAGCCCTTGTGTGTCTGTTTTTGTAATGTATTAAGTATTCTGAAAAATTAATGTAATGTCCATGTATGTAAATCATTGGGTCTCTACATTTGGTACCAGAGGAAAGGTTTAGTTAAACTTTGGAAACTAGGATGTGAAAACTTTAGTGAGATCCCTAGAGATATTTCTAGGGTATGTCTTGGGATGTCCCTAAGGAAAATTATACATATAGTTTATAGTCCTAGAATTGCACTAAAGATATTATAATTAAACCAAATATGTTAGATATTGAAGGAACTCCCATTTTATTATGTTGTTTTCCCTAGCATGATTTTATTCCTCTCATACTATTCTTTTTGGGCTTGAGACGATGGCTGGAACCTGAAGGAACCATGTTGATCAATGTAATGGAAAATGCAATGATTGTCCTCCGGAACAAACCAATGTCATGGGAGATAGAGTGAAAATTATTATTACTATACTTACACAAGATATGAATCATTCTGAACTTCCAAATGAGCAGAAAAGGGAACAATATTCTATTGAGTCCTTCATGAGGAAACTTACACCTTCTTTTAGTGGGTCTTCTGATCCACTTGTTTCTGAACAATGGATCAGTACCATTGAAAATATATTTTGCATACTTCGCTATTCGGAACATGAAAAATTCATTCTGGATATTTACCGTTTAAAAGGTGAAGCAGATCAATGGTGGACTCTAATTAAGAATACAAGGCCCCAAGATGAAATTGAATCCAAGGAATGGGACGAGTTCAAGAATTTGTTTTTCAGTAAGTAATTCCATCATATTATTCGAAAAAAGATGGAAAAGGAGTTCCTTGAGTTTAAGCAGAAGGATGATGAATCTGTTGGTATATATGAAGTGAATTTTACAATACTTGCAAGGTATGCATCTGGCATTATCAGCCAACCTGAAAAGAAAGTTTGTCAATTCTTCAGTGGCTTAAAACCAAGTCTTCGAAGGGAATTAGCTATAAGAGACTTTATTAGCTATGAAGAAATTGTGCGTTGTGCTATCAAGGTAGAACTGGAAGATGGTGTAACATATCCATATCATGGTTTTGGAAAGAAACGAAAGATGGAGTTCAAGGAGAAATCTCAGAATAATGGTGAAATGAAGATGAATGTTTCTTTATTCTCAAAGTGTGGAAAGAAGTATGGTGGAGATTGTCTTAAAGGGACTAGAAAATGTTTTAAGTGTGGAAAAGAAGGTCATCGAGCAGCTAGGTGTCGACGTAATGGAAAAAAGGTTGCTAATGATGTGAATAAAGAAAATACTGTAGAGAACGCACCACCAACACATCAATGCTTCAAGTGCAAGGAAATCAGGCGTTATGCTAATCAGTGCCCTAATCCAAGGGTTAATGATGATCAACGTGAGAAACATCTTATGGAAAAGGATAAAGGGAAGTCACATACGATCACTATTTGTGATGTTGAGTATGATAATGATGTTGTGTAATGATTAAGTGTTTATTTAATGGGATTTCAAAATAGTATCATGGAATCTCATTTATGGTATCATGGAATTTTGGAATATCTATGTATTAGTTTTCAATAATTAAATGGTACTGGTAACCATAAAAAGTGGTTGAAATATTTTTGGAAAGAAGATGATATGCACATAATGAAGGGATAAAGAGAAAATGAAATGAGCTCATGACAGATATCATGGTTTGAGTATATATAAATTTTGGGATTTTGGTATGTGGAAAGAGTTAACTTTTGATAGCATTCATATTTTCACTAAGGTTCAATGGGTATTCATTTTTCAAGAGAATACATGATTAAGATATTCACATGTTTGGAATGTGACCAATAAGATATATTGTATGATATATGGGGGATAAATGATGGTATTCACATGCTTGTTTGATGACATTTATAGTAATCATTCTATTTATTCTATAAGATTGGATAGAAGTATTTTAGATAAGACTAAATATTGGAATGGATTATGTTGGACATAAATTAGTATTTTCTAAGGCTCGAACTTTTTTTATGGGATGTTAAAATAATGTAGTTTTAGAAAACGGACAACCTGCAGGATGAGAGACAACCCGTCGCGTTAGACAAGGTTGTGGGAATCGAACCCACAAACGAAGTGCAACATGCCTTTGTTGCCTACTATTGGCCTACAGAATGTCCCTTGTTAGTAGAAAGTAGTTTAATTTTATTAAGCGGTATGATAGATGAAGTATAAGTCCATTATTGGAATCATATACGATTAAACACACCATAGATGGACTAATGTATATTTGATAACTTTTTCTAACCTTTTTTTTGAAACAGATGGAATGACTCATTATTCTATCACATGATCTTCTAACACTTCACGAATGACAAATTCAACTTCATTTCTTTAAGAGATGAAGTGGAAATTGTTCAAGGCACGAACAACGGCGAGATTGTACCAAAATCAAGTAAGTGGTTCTTTTGATATGAAATTTTTTCAACATTAGGGAAATGATCTTGAAAACCAAAAAATGTTGTCCTAGTGATATTATATCCGATGAATCAGGTGCTACCTCTGATCATCACAAATTTATGGCTTTGTGATTGTTGGATTTTTCATAGCCATGTTCTCTACCACTCTCCATCAGAACTTGATGGTTAAATTTTTCTTCCATATCCATATTTTCACCTATGTTATCTTATATGGAAACCCAGTGATGAGTTAATTTGGGTAATCGTTGCATTTCATACTAAAATTAAGTTTTAGTATTCCTTTTTACGATGTTTGTTTCTATGAATAGTAAACGATTTATAACCCTGACAAATTTCGAGGGCGAAATTAATTTTAAGGGGGTAGAATGTAACAACCCGAGATTTTATAAGATATATTCTTTTTAATTTCGTTCATATCATCTGTTGTATGCTACACCAAGATTATCTTGTGCTATACTCAACACTGTATTAGCTTGCAGTATACGCAACACTAATCTTAGATCATGTTACACACAATTTCAAGTTTGTTTGATAGTAGTTATTATACGCAACATTGAGTGTGTATATATATATATATATATTCAATGTATAAATGAAATATGGTTCGATTTTGTTATATGAAACAACAACGGAGTCTTTCACTACACACAACCATGACTTGGCTTGCATTACACACAATCACAACCTTCCTCGATAGCGTGTGTTGTACGCAACACCAGGTTTCAATAAACAACGATATATGGTTATAATATTATTATAAACTAGCCGTTATGAATATTAGTAAATAAATTTTTAATTTTATGACATTATAATTCATATTACACATTTTATAGAACATGGTATGAGAACAAAATAAAATTTTCAGGTAAAATAAATATTTTTCAAAAAATGCAGTTTTTTCGCCTTTTGATGGAGCACCCAATTTAAATCGAGTTTTTGAAGTTCAATTTGAAAAAATAAAATTCTTCTTTCGAATATGGATATTAAAATTTACTTTGGATAAAATTTTCATATTATTCTGATAACTTTTATATTTTAATGAATAGTAAAAGCACGCTATATTTTATACAAATTTTTTCATCGTAATAATTTATATGGATAAATTATAATATTTAATGGTTTGAAAGTATAAATAGAATATATTTTTACCATTTAATATAATGTATGTCATTATCATTTATTTTACATTGAATATATAGGTAAAATCACTTAAATCTTTTGCAATGTTTTAAAACCCGTTTTCTTAATAGCGGGATTAATTTTAAATTAATTAATGAAAATTATGGGTTTTTAATTAGGAAAAATGGATTCAATATTTGGAATAAGTAGGTCCAAATTATGTTAATAGTCTACTTTTTATTTTTAGGCACAATGAATAGTAACTACGGTAAATTTTATTTACCATAGTAAAAGGTAAATCGAGTAATTGAGGGTAAATATAATATTATAAAATTAACCTAACACTTGTCTTAATATAATTGGATGCTTATATTTCTTCCTATGACATATTTTGGTCGAAATAGAATCCATTGGAACCAACTTGTATTTTATTATGACCTTTATTTTATTTTATTTAAAGTAAAGTGAAATATATCTCGCTCAAACTTTAATAATTAAAGTATTTTTAATATAAAGTTATATAGAATATAAATTCTGTTATAAATTCTAATTTGAAAGATAAAATATATTTCATTATCATGGTAATTTTTTGTAATTTTGAAGTGTTATTTAATTACCTTATTATCATATACATTAATGATGCAGAAATTATTTATTTAGTGAAAAATCAATAATATAGTTTTTATTGAAATAGTAATGCATATTAAAACGCCTAGAAATCTGAAACATAACTTAATGGTAGTGTATATATAAACCCTAATCATCCACTGGCCGAATTGTTGACCATTTGGATCCTTATAAAGGTGATTATGACACTTATATTATTTTATTTAAAATGATTCCAAAGTTGTCACCTTCATAATTTAATAAATATAAAAATTTACATGTTGTGATTTTAAGATGATAAATTTCGAGTAAAAGTATTATTATGAAATATATGAGATTTATATTCATCATAGGATTTTATTTTTAATTTTAATGCAACAAATAAGTATATTAAATAATTACACAAAAAAATATGTACTAATGCTTTTATTAAGAGATATACCAAATAAATGGTTTTAAAAATATTAAAATAAAAATTATATAAACTATTTAATGTTCTACACGAATTTTCTAGACAAATTTGACATTTTATTAATCTATGAAATGTTTTTGTTAGAATATATCCTCTGTTTGGATTTTATTAAAATAAAAATAAAGGAATAGTGTCAAAATTGACACTATTGATATTATAATTTTTTTAAAAAATCACAAAAATATTTAAAAATTATAAATTGAACTTTATATGGACTAAAATGTCATATATTATCCATTTATGGACAATTCACAACACATAAGTAATTATTTATAATAATTTAAAAATTAGAATCTTATTACCACAAATAAAATTAAATAGATTAAATAAGGATAAATCAAGTTGATAATGTATAAAATAAATTCCCAACATGTCTAAATTTAATTTTATTTTGAGATTACAACCCTATCTCATCTAATATTAAGATTGGAGTCATTTTGGAGGATTTTAAGTGGGGTTGGAATTTATTATAAATTAACATTTCTTATAATTCCAAAGGTGCCCCTCACCTTTCTTATAAAAGGGAACCTCCTCCCTCTCATCTTTACACAACATTGAGCCTTCAATCTCGGCCAAAACATGCCCATTTCCCTTATCAAATTCCCTAGAAATATTCTATAGGTCCTAGTCTTCTTCAAAGACCAATATTAGTGCCCTAAGAGGAGGTTTCAAAGAGGCGTGTCGAAGAAGAGGTAATACCCATTACTGATTTTTTCAAATTTATTTCTTCTTCTTCTTATTTAGTTGTTTCATTATGATGTAATAATATAAGTATCACTAAAATACTTATATGTTATTATATATACGAAACAACCTTATTTCACCTCTTATCCGTCCTATGAAAAAAGAAATCACTGCGCGTGCGTACGTATGGAATACCGTCTCCACGCCGTGGTGTAATCTGTTTTCCACTACCACCATACATTGATGGGTATAATGGTGTAAATAAATAACTATATATGATTATTATAAAGTGATAATGATTCTGAAATATTATACAAACACTTCAATACAATTTCATGATCATGGGAATGATATCATCGTTCGTGCATACGTACGGACTACCGTCTCCACGAACACGATGAGATTCATTTTCCACGATTAACCATTCAAAAATTATTATAAAGTATATATAATAAATAATAATGAAAGATATTACATAATAATTATACTGCATTTATGAACATATATGTTTCATTTACTTAATTCCATTTAATTCAATATGTAAATGAAAACAGCATTCATGTGTACGTATGGCCTACCGTCTCCATGAACGGTGTATTTCGTTCCCTTTATCGATCTATTATGTATATTCTGAATATATATTATATATAAATCATGTTTTATATTATGGAATTATGTAATAATGATCTAAATAATCATATTAATAATTACAAGTCAAAACACGGGCGATAAATGAAAAGATTTTACCCAAAACGTTACTTTAACATGAATTTACAAAAGAACTGGTAATATAAATTCATAAGTGAACCATATATGATATCATAAAATTGAATATGATTCACTAATAATTAAATAAATTATTTTAAACATTATACATGAGGTTCGGATACATACAAAGCATATTGGACATAAGGTAAGGGATAATGTAGCAATCTCAATTGTTTTCTATCCGAGATTGCTTATACGTAAGAATTTACTGGGGTTATATTTATCATCCTTGTCCAAGTTTTATAAAAATGTTTTCATGTTTTTTAATGTCCTTTTTAACCTTTATTTACTTTTACTCCATGGTATGTAAGGAATCTTTTTTTTGATTACCATACGAGTTACTTTTTGACTTTTCTGGCAAAAGTACGAGAAGAATGTTTTTTTAACTTATACGGCTTGAACAGATTTTTACAGTTTCATAACGCCTTATTTTCATGAAGCTTACTCTACAAGATTTCATGACTATTTTCAATAAAATCCTTTTCTTTTAAAATTGAATGGAATTTTGTGGAAATAAAATTATTTTCAAGAAGAAATGATATTTTCCTCAAGAATTCATTTCAAGTGCTTTATCAAAACCATTATCCATCAAAGATGAAATTATTTCATATGTGTATGTTTCAAGTATAATTTCTATATTATTTATATGCTTTCACTTTTCTTATGAATAAATGATATCCATTTGTTTTATATGGATTATGTTGTAATGGAATGATGTTTATGAAACCCAATTTATTCTTTCGGTTATGATGAATGATTTATGATTGTTTTGTGGCACACGTAAGAATGATTTCAATTTGAGATGGGTGGGACCTATATCTCACTCCAATTCATTTGGTAAATATTTTATATCTCATGATATAGACATGGCTGGAATGGAAAGTAAATGTGGTTCTGTAATAGAGGGCTGGAACCACAAGTAAACGAGGTTCAGTAAGGGACTTTGTCCACTAAGATGGTTTTGGAAGCATTGCCTTGGAGACTATGGAAATCATATCATGTGATTAATGTTTTTACATAATTACAAGTTTTATTCCCATGCCATTTTAACATGATTGATGTTCCATTATGATCTATGCCTTATGTACTTCCATGTTTTATGTCATCACTCAAGAATTTCATGTTTAAATATTATGTTCATGTTTTGAAGTTAAAATGTATATGGTTTGTTTTATTTTCTCCATACTTACCCTTAATGATCATTTCAGCTCACCCTTTATATGTTTTATTTTCCCCAGGATATAAAGAAAGGTTTTAGGTAAGAAAAAAAAGGGAATATCTTTATGGGAGATGTTTAAGATCTTTCACCAATATTAGAAGATTATGTTCCATGTTTCCAAAGACACTAATCTATTACAGTCCTTGTGTGTTTGTTTTTGTTACGTATTAAGTATTCCGCAAAAGTAATGTAATGTCCATGTACGTCAAGATTTGGGTATCTACACAATTTATATCATCTGAATTTCTAAAGAACTGGTGAGGGAATTATTTGATAATTATAGATGTAAAAGGTTTATAGAATGAATAATTTCATCATTATTGTATGTTGATTATATTATATTATTTTCATGTTAGAAGATATATTTTAATATGAAGATACTTATTACATGATAAAAAAAGGAAATTAAATTTGAAAATAGGATGTATAATATTTCATATGAACAATTTAAATTTGTTTTTTGAGATTAATTTAATAGATTAGTTGAAAATATTTTAAAAACCCCCAAAATAAGATTTGAATATGAGTACAACATATGGGAAATTAATTTAAAACATTTTTGTTAAATTAGATCACTCTTATTTTTTATGTAAATCATTGATCACTTAGACAAAGTGTTGGTTGATTTTATGAAAATTCTATGTTCGGTGTAATGTAATCATTATCTACAGTAAATCAGACTATATGTGTCCAAAGAGAAGAAGATGTTTTCAAAATATGAATTTTGGATATGATAATTTCTCCATAAACTTATATATTTAATTTTATTATAATGATGGAGGAGAATATAACATCTAATTTAGAAATTATATAGGTATCAGAGAAAATACAAAGGGAAATATTGAAAAAACCAAGTGGTTTTATGATGTTTTTTTTCAATTACCTGGGTTGATGAAAATTCAATATGTTTTAATAGTGAAAATTTTTGAACTATTCTTTATGCCAAATAGATGTGCTAAATGTATTGTTATTCTTAACAATGTTTACAACCTATGAACATTTGAATATGAATCATATTTTGATGACTCTAAATGATGAACAATAATTAAGGATGTTTGAGATCACAAAAAATAATATTAATTACCCAATAAGAGTTTTAATTTTTTTGGAAGTAAATTCCATGATTAAAAAAGGATGATAATATAAGAAAGTTTTCATGACACATAGTTTTAATAATTAAGATAATTTTCTCTAAGCTATATTAAAAATTGGGAAAACTATTGAGCAGACAAGTGAATAATGAAACCACTTATTAGGTGTTTCATAGCCAACTATGTTGACATGTCTGGATATCGTTCCCCTAGAAACCACATAAAGGGACTATAGGAGCATGTTGGATGCATAAGAAACATAAGGAATACAAGATGGCATGAAAAGTGTAAATTTTTGAAGCATTCCCCATGTACGTGTGTGATATTGTATCTAAGTGCTAAAACCAAGGCTGTCTTTAGATTGGTAATACATAATGAGTTATATTAAGGAGTGGAATCTAATATCGTAATATGATTAGATATGTATAATAGATAGAACAATACAAGAGGGGGGGGGGGGTTAATTTTTGGTTTCAAAACTTTGTATTAAAACACTAGAGAAAGATATTAGTTCAATATTATTAAACAAATACAATTAACAAACAATAAAATTAATCAAAATTTTCTGGGATATAATAGGTATGATACGATGTAATACTATAAGTAATGAAAAAATATTATATTCAAAATGAATATAATAATCAGAGTAATACAAATGAGAATGATTCTACCATATAGTGTATAAAATATATTAATACAAAATGTAACAAAATAATCATAATTGAGACAATTACAATTGAAATGAATATGAAAAGAAAGAGGAAACAATACAATTTCCTTTCTTATTCAAATAACAACAGAAAGTAAAATTATTAAAATTCTTTTATCCCAAAGAGAAGAGTATCCTTTCACCAAGGATAAAAGGTCTATCTTAGCACTCCCTTGGTAAGCCTCTGACACAATTATTAGTATGTACATCTTGTTATCCCCACAAGCCCTCGATTTTACAAGTAATCAGTACCTCTATCATTCAAACACTTGAAAGCCCTTGATACGAAGATCAGTTGCACCATATTCCTATCCCTGACATCCCTCGATCGTTATCACCAGATCGTTTTCACAAAGCAATAAAAATAACATATTGAAATACAAAAAACTAATAATGAGTTGTTCATGTTTTATAATTCCAAGGCATTCGCACGAAGAAAGAGAGAAGTCACAACATCTCTCTCTAGAACTTGATATAATCAAAAAAAAGTTAAAAGTCTCAAAGTTGTTTTCTCAGCTTCAAATGACCTCCTATTTATAAGACACAAGTTAAAATGGTAATATTTTCTCCAACAGTCAAATTTATTCAGAAAACTCAAAGGGGCATGGACACATGGAATTATAACAGTCATGTTGAAACAGAAAACACAACATCATTTTGATTAGTTTATAACTAACTCCATGACATCGTTTTAGCTAAAAAATATATGGAAATGATAATCATGAATATGATTGATATATTACATGTGTTTTGATGAAGCAATAAAAACATTTATGTGATAAATGTAAAACATGAGTATTATTAGTAATATTTACTAAAATGTATTGATATGATGCAAAGTGAGTATGATGTAGAAAAGTCAGTATGATTAATAAAATTAGTACGATGGATAGTGTTAGTACGATTGATAGTGTCAGTATGATTATCATAGTCACTATGATAAACAGACTCAGTATGACAAATAGAGTATGTACGATAAACATAGTCAGTATGATACACATAGTCAGTACAATAAAAAAAACTGTATTCAAAGTAATTCCTTTATTTGAGAAATGAGTATAAAGAGATTTCTGATTTTCAAAACAAAAGACATAAAATTAAAAAGAATAATTTTGAATTATCAATCTCCCTCTTTTTGGAATGCACAATACACAATGTCAAACTTGAAAGAAATATTTATCTCCTATTGAGTTATGAAAACACTTATGAAGATGAAAATGAATAAAACTAACTCCAACTTATCTATAAACTTTTTTAAGGATTGTATTCAATGTTTTTTCTTTGCTTTAGATGTATTATCATTGAGTAAATCAATTAAAAATTCTCCCTTTGTGAGGATTTCTATCTTTTTATAATACATTCACCCCCTTTTAAAATACATTCTATCCCTTTGTGATTTAAAAGGGGAATGGGGTAGTCCTGGGTTTCTTGAAAAGGTTATAGGGAACCAAAATACAAAACAATAAACATTAATAATTGAATCTTAAAATATTAACATCCATTAAGAAAAAATGAGGAAAGAAGAAAACATTCATTTATTTTCCCTTTCATTACCATTCTTGGTCAACTCTGGAAGAACAACCTTAATCTTCTATATCTCATTCTTGTCTTCTGAGATAAAATCACCCTATGATTTGTGAAGCTCTTGTTGATTGGAAAAAAGTTGATCCTGGTTACTTATAGTATCTTCTTGAACTCTGATCACTTCTTCAAGGATATCAATTATGTGTTGCAAATTCTTATTCATTGATTCAACACAAAATTTTGCTTCTTCAACAAAACTATTTAATCTATGAAAGATTAAACCTTCAAAAAAAATTACGAGAAATCATTCATCCTTTCATGATGATATTTTATTAAAGGAGTATTGGATCCAAGGATTCGGGAGATCTGATTCAGCCTTTCAATAGTTTATTTTTCAATATTATTAAAAGAAATAGAAAAATCATTTGAAATCCTCCTTAATTGTTCAATTTATTCTTCATGATCATTTACTGAGGTCTTTGTTTTTTATGACCACTTAGTCATCTTATTGCAAGTCGTCTAATGAGTAGTAGAACTATCAATTAGAACTTTTAAATCAGCTTCAATCAAAAAAACTATCTTTCTATGCTCTCCTGCTGAACCAAATTCCTTCCTTTGGTTGTCTATGATTAAATCAACTTTCCCTTCAATTATTCGTAAATAATAAATAGTATTATCATTTCTTCTCAACACATGAACATGTAATCACTTTTCTTCAATTAAATTGTGAGTTTTTAATCAGTATCATCATCGTACGATTCAAGTTTATTTGATTGACTTGAGTCTTCAACATGAGGTTTTCCTTTTCCTTTATCTTTTTCATATATTTATTCTTCCACTTTGTCACTGATGACAATTACTTTTTTGGTATGAGAAGACTAAGCACCTTGCTTTACTGGAGAAGGAATTCTTTATGAATGGGTTTCAAAAGATTGAGCCAGTGCTAGATCGGTATGAGGATTTTATTATATTCCTTCACTTTTCATTTGAAGAGAATATTCTTCTCTACTCTATGAAAACTGATGGAATTCAAAAAGAAAGTCTTCTTCCTCTCCATCACCTTCCTAAACTTCATTTACTATTTGTTTCCCTTTCTCTTTTTCTTGGAAACTCTGTATGATTGGTTCTTGTTTCACTTCATCTGTTATTTTAGCACTTGATAATTCAACACCTTTATGGATTCTAGAAACATCAAAATATTGATCTTTTCTTTTCAAAAGAGTCTTATTTTTTTCTAAGTTTGTAGATTATATTCTACCCTTACCTTCTCAGCTATATTTTCAGCTGGATCAAGACCAAACATAGGATCACATTTATTTATTTGTTATTTATACTTTCTCCTCTTTTCCATAACCTCCTTGTTGTGTTTCCTTTTCTTCTTCGGCTTAATACTGACTTGAGGATCTGATTTCGGAGGAGAAATAATTGTTGGAACCTATTAAATTGGCATAGGTTCCAAATGATTTGGTGCTGATTATGCTTCCACATATTTAACAATACGTTTTGAATATTCATCAAAACAAACATACAATTTCTTTAGCATATTCTTACTTATCCAAGAAGGCTTTAGTTCATTCGATTATCCTTTTAGAGGAATAAAATAAAATTTCATACTTTCAAGAATGAACTTTGTAAGAATAGATGGATACATGATCAAATGGGACTTGATCACTCTTAACTTTACATTCTTTATTGTTTTGAAAATATACCCCATGAGATTTACCATTCTCATGTTTACAAGATAATCTTGCATAAAAATTTCAGAAAAGGGTTTCTCTATCCTCTTTCATTGGGATAAGAAAACCTTGCATCCAAAGGAAAAAACACCGATTTTCAGGAGATAAATGAGCCGCTTTTGTTTTCTCTTCATTTATATGAAATAACGATTTTCAGCTATTTATTTATTAAACATACCAAAATCCTTAGGTAGTTTATGAGGTGAAAAAAGAGTGACATTCTATTAAAACAATGAGAAAATGAGAAGCTTTTTTCACAGACATTGAGAATTTTCTATCATACACAATAAAATTGATCATCATTTTCTTGTCAAAAGACACTGTATTGTAGAATTTTCTAACCTTATCAATAAGGATTGTGTCTTGAGATATATGTTTCTCAACACCAAGATGTTCTTAGCCTTGGAACAAAATTATTATCTTGATTGTTGAATCATAACTGTCAAAGAAATCCCACAAGAATAGCCTTTTTCTGAAGAAATATTTCTCTGAGAATGTCTTTGAAGACATTTCGATAAGAGTGTTGGCAGAAGACTAAGACATAAAGATGAGAAACAAAAGAAAAGATCGTACGAAGTCTTAAAACATAGAGGCATGACTTTTCCAAGAAAATTTGAGAATTCAGTGTGGGTTTGAGGAGGGGGGACCTCTATTTATAGGAGAAAAAAGATAATTATTGGTCTTCTATAGTTGAGATTAAAAGATAAAGAATCCAACAATGTAGATTTAAATCTGTTTTAAAAAAATGGGAAACAATAAACATAAGAAAGAAAATACAAAAGAAAGAAAGAATGTACCTATCAGGGATTTCAAGTAAGTATTTGGTTTCATAGTATAATGAAATTTGATATAATAAAATAAAATAATGAAAAGAAAATAAAAACGAAGAGGAAAATGATGAAAAAAATAGTTGAGTACGACCGATTATCAGAATGATGGAAAAAAAGTCATTACCATAGTTATCAAGACAATGGAAAAAAATTCATTACAATAGGTTGTAAAGCTGATGGAAAACAAATTCATAACCATTGGTTGTCAAGCCGATGGGAAACAAAGTCATTAAAATTGGGTGTCAAGCCAATGGAAAACAAAGTCATTACCATTAGTTGTCAAGCCAATGGAAAATAAAGTCATTACCATTGGTTTTCAGTCGATGGAAAATAAATTTATTACCATTGGTTGTCAGGAATATAGAAAACAAAGTCATTACCATTGGTTGTTAAGCTGATGGAAAAAAAATTTATTACCATTGGTTGTCAAGCCGATCGAAAACAAACTAATTACAATTGGTTCTCAAGCTGATGGAAAACAAAGTCATTACCATTGGTTTTCAAGCCGATGGAAACAAAGTCATTACCATATGTTTCCAAGCCGATAGAAAAAAAAGTCAGAAAGACTATATGATAAACAGAAACACAAAAGAATAACTAGGCATACAAGATGATAAAAAAATGTGTAAAGAATTATCGGATATTCAACACGATAAATAGCAAGTCAGAACAAAATATCAAAATAATAATCAAATTATCAGATTAAAATAATGAAAACATACAAATATAAAGCTGAGAAATAGATAAAATATGTAAAAAAATATTCCCCCCCTTTGAAGAGGTGTTTTTTTAAATTACGGAGAAATGTAAAACAAGAAGTAGATGTGAATTATTATTTCAGTGTAATAATTCCTAGAATCTATTTAATAAATTCAAATCTATTAGAAGGTAATGGTGTTGTGAAAATGTTAGCAAGTTGTTCTTGCCTTCCGATGAATTGTAAAATAATATCTCATTTTTTTGTGTGATCCCTATGTTAGTGATGACTAATACCTATGTGTTTTTAACGTGAGTGATGTGCTATATTTTTACTATGATCTATGGAACTAGTATTATAATATAGTATTAGAGTTTTGGAGAAACTCATTCCATAGTCAGTGAGTGTGTGTTGTATCCACAACGGTTGAGCACAAAAACTTCCAGCTGCTACATATTCAGCTTCAGCAGTAAAAAGTGTTATTAAGTGTTGTTTCGTGAATGACTAAGAAACTAAAGAATCTCCTAAGAAATGACATGTTCCAGATGTACTCTTTCTATCCATTTTACAACCACCAAATTATGCATCTAAAAAACTTTTCAAAACAAAATTCTAGAAAATAAAAAAGACCTAAATTCATAGTCCCTTTTAAATACAAGAAAAATCGTTTCATAGCTTTTAAATGGGATTATTTTGGATTTGAATGGTATCCTGCACATAAGCATACATAAAAGATTAAATCTATATTAAAATCTGTCAAGTATAACAAACTTCTAATCATACCTCAAAAAGTTGTTTTATCCACTAGTTTCCCAGCTTCATCGAGATCAAGAGTATTTGAGGTACCAATTGGGTGATAATACTTTTAGTATTTCCATATCCATATTTTTTGAGTAAATATTTGATATAGTTATGTTTAGATATATAGGTTCCATCTGGTTTTTGAGAAAATTGAAATCCTAAAAATAATGTTAACTCATGCATCATACTCATTACAAAATCAAATTTCATTAGATTCTCAAAGGATTCTATTAGAGATTGCTGAGTTTACCCAAATATAATGTCATCAACATAAATTTGAACAATCAAAACATTTTTATTTTCTATTTTAATAAAAAGGGTTGGATCCTCTATACATTTTGGATAATTTTTTTGTAAATGAAATTCTATAAGTCTATCATACCATGCTCTAGGGTATTGTTTAAGGACATATAAAGCTTTGGTAAGTTTAAAAACATGTTTAGAATATTTAGAATCAATAAAACGAGGATGTTGTTTAACAAAAACTTCTTCATGTAAAAAACCATTACAAAAATCAAACTTTACAACCAATTTACATATTTTGAAATTGATGTATGCTGTAAAGGCTAATAGAATACGAATAGATTCATTTCTAGCTTCTAGAGCATATGTTTATTCATAGTCTATTTGCTGTTGTTCATTATAGCCCTTAGCCACAAGTCTATCTTTATTTCTTACAATGACTCCATTTTCATCACATTTATTTCTGAAGACTCATTTTACTCTAATTATAGTTGTTTCTTTAGGTCTTTCAATTAAAGTCTAGACTTGATTACTTTCAAATTCATTTAGTTCATCTTGCATTGATTTAATCCAATCTTCATCAGCTTAGGCCTCACTTGGATTTTTTAGGTTCAAATTGGGAAAGAAAAGAAAGATGTTCTATTTCATTTTTCATGGAATTTATGGTTCTTACAGGTTCATTTACATCACCAATGATATTATCATTGGGATGATTCCTAAGAAACAATTGATTTGGGTTTGATAAAATCTTTTCATCAATGTATGGAAAGAAATCTTCTTGGATAAAAGCTTCAGAAATACTTTCTTGAACATTTTCTTTATTAGAAGAGTTTTTTATCAAAGGTTGATAATCAATTTTTTAAAACACATCCGAGGATGTAGGTTGAGGTTGTTTAAAAACAAAGGGATCTGTTTCATCAAAATTAACATGCACTGTTTCTTCAAAAGTACATGAGTTTTTGTTAAAAACTCTATAATACATAGAAATTGTAGATTAATCTAGAAAAATTACTTCATCGGATTTGGGTCAGAATTTATGTAGATTATATTTTTTATTCAATATGAACACTTTTCATCCAAATAATCTGAAGTATGAATCTTTAGGTTTTTGGCGTGTCCATAATTCATAAGGTGTTTTATTATGAAATGTAATAGTTAAAACATGAATTATAATATAACATGAAGTACTACCAACTTCATCCCAAAAACGCATAGCAATTGAGTATTCACTAAACATGGTTCTTGTCATTTCCTAAAGAATACAATTTATTCTCTCAATGAAACCATTTTTCTAAGGGGTTCTTGGAGATGAAAAGTTGTGAGTAATAACTTTATTACTAAAAAATTCAAAATATGAATTTTGAAATTCACCACCATGATCACTATGAATAGTTATCAATGGTTGTTTTTTCTCATTTTGAAATTGGGCTCTGTAAATTTTGAAATAGAAAAAGGATTCTGCTTTATTTGTTAGAATATTGACCCATGTAGATTGAGTACAGTCATCAACTTAAAAAATACATAATATTTTCCTCCAATGCTTCCAGTTTTTATAGGACCTAAAAGATCCATGGGCCCTATCTGTATCAAAATAGTAGTTGAAACATCATTGATTGACTTAAATATAGTTTTATGTTGCTTGCCATATTTACAAGGATCACAAACTTTTGAAGAATCATATCTAAGATCTTGTAGATCCTTAACAAGTCTTTTCTTTAAAAGTTTAAAAAGGTTTCTAAGGTTACAGTGACCTAGCCTTCTATGCCATAACTAATATTGATATTATATTTCACTTAAGAAATGTAATTATTCGATCCTAAGGTCTTTTATGTTAATGGTGTATACATTATCTTGCCTATGGGTAGATATAATGAATTCATCCTTGTAATTGTGAACTAAACACTTTTCATTCCTAAAATTCACAAGGTATCCTTCATCACATAATTAACTTATGTTGATGATATTGTTCTCAATACCATTGATAAAAAACCCATTTTAAATTAAATCATTACCATGAAAAACAATATTACCTATACCAACAATATTTCCTTGAAAATTTTGTCTGAAGGTAACTTTTCTTCTTTTTGTTTCAATAATCATTTCAAAAAAATCACTGTTTCCATTCATGTGATGATAACATACACTATCCATATACCAAATGTTATTTTTATTGCTACAATTCTTATTTACGTGAAAAAGAATCAATTAGTTTTTCAGAACCCAGACTTGTTTGGATCTAGATGGATTAGATAAAATAATTTTGGGAATTGACATTTGTTTTGAAAAATGAGCTTTATGAAAACTTAACGATTGAGTTCTATTATGTGAATAATTTCTTTCATAGTTACCACCACATTGACATTTAATTCCAAATGGGACACTTTAAGGAAATCAATTGTTGTTATTAATAACTAGTTTAGTGTTAGTATAACCAAATCCAAAATGATTTCTTAATGGTCGAATTTGGGAATAAATTTTATCACAGTTTTCCTTACCAGAGGTAATGTTTGACAAACACATCCATAAGGAAAATATATCCGAATAACATTTTAAAACTAAGTTTTTATCCTTAATAACAATATTTTTAGTACTAGAGTTATTCTCTAAAACATTTTTCTTGTAAATTACATTTAAAAAATCATTATAAAGTATATCCTTCTCAGAATTTACTTTCTCAAGGTTTTTTAAAATACATTAAAAATATGAAGTTTTCTTATCAAGATCTTTTGAAATATCTGATATTTATTTTACATGAATAGTTATTATAGAATTTTCCTTATCATATTTTTCTTGATTTTGGAATATTTATTCTCATTTTATTTGGAAAATCATGACACTTATTAAGAAGTAGGACAATTTTCTTTTACTGAGGATGATTATTTATCCAAATAGTAACAGTGTTTTTCATCAGGATAATTGGAATTTAAAGAAACATTTGTAAGAGATTCTGAATTGTGTACCTTAGCCATGAAACAATGATGTTCAATTGGTAATCTGGCTATTAGACCAATATTTCATTGTCTGAAAGATTCATATTTAGAGGAATCATCTGATGAATCACCCCCACTTGCACTCTTAGTGTCATTTTACATCAGGAATCTCTTTGTATAATTCTTGAAATACTTTTTCTTGTTTCTTTAAAAATTATTCTCCTTTCTGTCTTTTATTTTTAGCAAAGGACAATCAGGTCTAATATAACATGATTTCTAGAATTCATAACATGGTACTTCTGATTCTTTCTTGTCTTTACTTTCTTTCTTTTTGAACATGTACTGAAAGTATTTATTTCCCACAATCTTGTTCATCCTTTGAGAGATATTGGCTAAATCATTCTCAGATAGTTCAATATCACTTAATTCAGATACAATAACTTTATTTTCTTTGGATATTGTCATTATTTCCAGTGTCTTAGATTTGGATGTAGTATTAAAATCTACACATTCATTTCCATTCTTCATCTTACTGAAATCAGCATCCCTTTTCATTATTGTATCATGCTGAAGAAGAGTTCTGAAAAGCTCATCAAGAGTAATGTGAGAAACTTTCATGTTTTCATCAATAGCTATCCTTTTCGATTCCAATTCATTTGGCATTATATCAATAATATTTTTTATAAGAGGATCATCATCTAGACCTTTTTCTCCCATAGATTGTAAACTGTTGACGATTGTCATATATATTTCATACACCATACATACTGGTTCTCCATAAGGAATAATAAACCAATGATATTCTACTAGAAGCATTCCTCTTCTTGTTTCTATAACTTTATATGTACCAAAATGAGTGACTTTCAATTTCTTCCATATATATTTGGCTACTTCACATGATGATATCTGGCTATATATATTCCTATTCACGGAACATAATAATGTATTTTGTACCTTGTAATTGAGTTGATATTCTTGTTTCTCTTGATTGGGGAAATTATTGACTTCTTTGAAAATAATTTTATAACCTCTAGTAAGCATAATAAAATTTTCTAAACCATTATTAATAAAAAATGCCTTCATTCGATCTCTCCAGAAATCATAATAATTCCCATAAAAAATAGGTGGTCTAGTTGGAATCCTATTATCAATTAATCCAATATTCATTCCTGCCATCTAATAAAACATTTCCACTCCACATGTTAGTGTAATACATATTTATAAACCGATATTTATAAACACGATACAATTTTATTGTTAAAATAAATAAATAAAATTGTACTAATTTAGTGGAAACCTCATCTGATACCAATCGTAGGATTGTAATATGATAATATATGTATATTATATAGCACAATACAAGAGGGGCGGGGGGTGAATGGTAAGTTTAAAAACATTGTATTAAAACACTTGAGAAAGATATTAGTTTAAAAATATTAAACTAATACAATTAAAAAGCAATACAATTAACCTCTATTATCTTGGATGTAATAGGTATGATATGATGTAATACTATGTGTAATTTAAAAAAATTGTATTCAAAATTAATACAATAATCAGAGTAATACAAATTATAACGATTCTACAATATAGAGTATAGAATCTGTTAAAAAAATATGTAACAAAATAATTGTAATTGAAATAATTACAATTTAAATGAATATTAAAATAAAGAAGAAAAAATATAATTCCCTTACTTATTCAAACAGTAATTAAAAGTAAAAGTATTACAATTCTTTTATCCCAAAGAGAAGGGTATCCTTTCACCAAGGATAAAAGGTCTGTCTTACCACTAACTTGGTAAACTCCTTGATACGATAATTGGTATGTCCATATTGCTATCCACGCAAGCCATGATTTTATACTTAATTGGAACATTTGTCTTTCAAACGCTTGAAATACCTCGATACGAAGATCAGTTGCACGACCTACCTATCCACGGTAGCCGTCAATTTTTATCTTCTAATCGGTCGCACAAAAAAAATTACGTGTCGAAATAAAAAAACTAAGAACGATCCATTCACATTTTGTAATTCAATGGATTTTTCAAGAAGAAAGAGAGAAGTCACAATGTCTCTATCTAGAACTTGATAAAATCAAAATATGATCAATGTTTCAAAGTTGTTTTCTCAGCTTCAAATGACCTCCTATTTATAGGCCACAGTTCCAATAGTCATATTTCCTCCAACAGTAAAATTTCTCTGGAAAACTCGCATAGGCTTGGGTATAAGGAATTATAATGGTCATGTTGAAACTGAAAACACGACATCATTTTAATTAGTTTATAACTAACTTTTTGACATCATTTTGGTTAAAACAAAAAATATATAGAAATGATAATCATGATTTTGTTTGATATATAACATGTATTTTGATAAAATAATATAAACATGTATTTCATAAATGTAAAACATGAGTACTATTATTATTTCTTACAACAAAGTCTTGATATGATGAAAAGTGAGAATGGTGAAAAAATCGAGTATGATTGATAAAATTAGTATGATTTATAGTGTTAGTATGATTGAAAGAGTCAGTATGATTGATAGAGTCAGTAGGATAAAGAGACTCAGTATGGAAAACAGAGTCAGTATGTAATGGACCGGACCTCTCCGGCCCATTCCTTTGTCAAAAAGAAGGTTAAGAAGTGTTCTGGAGGGTAAAATGGACTTTTTCCACACTTTCTAGAATTTTGAAACTACACGCCGTGTAGTTTGAGTACACTCTGTGTACCCCCTTTCCGGGAATACCCCGTGTTGCAGACCATGTATTTGTTGTGTGGAATAATGGGTGCATGCCGTGTGTCCAGTTCTATACGCCATGTAGTCCTTCCCCGCGTACGCGTTACCAGTCGACGGCCGTGTATCGTGTTGGATCCGTGTCCTTTCCGTGTGAACAAAATGAGTACATGTTGTGTGTCTAAACTACACACCGTGTAGTCCTTCCCCGCATATGCGTTACCCTCAAAACGTGTGTTGACCAGTCAATGGCCACAAAGCCGTGTTGGAAGCCGCGTGGAGACCGTGTGAAAGAACCAAGTACACACCGTGTACCATAAAGTACACACCATGTACTTTTGGTTTTCATGACTATAAAAGGAGGGGTCCCCTCCTCCTTTTCAACTCACCCCTCTCCTCCGCTCTCCTCTGAGCAGAGCTCTCTCAAGAGACTCGAAGGCTCTTCCTTCCGTAACTTCTTCGTCTGAGCTCCGATTTACGATCCTTCAGCAGCCATGGGATCGTGACGACGAGGCGGAGCTTCCGAGCATTGATCCGTTGTCTTTCCTTCGGGATTTACTTTCCGACTTCCACCCGAGGAGGTTTTTTCGGGACCCGATAGAAGTGACGGACGCTGACGAACATCTTCTAAGGTTGATCTGGGGGAGCGTTGTGATCAGAACATGTTGAGGTAGGGATCTTACCTTTGTCTGTTAAATTTTTTGCATCATGCGGGGTTGGTGTTCTATTGTTTATGTGAAACACGTTTGAACATGTTTAATGAAGATAATAACTGGTTAAAGAACGAGGTTGAGAATTTTGAGATTCCTATTATTTTATTTCCTGTTTTATTATGTTGTGAATTGAATGAGCTTCTACCTACTGAAAATCACGGTCGTTGGGGGCCTTTGCTTATGCAATTAAATATTTCCCTCTCCTTCTAGATTCTCTTATGGGTGGAAACCTTGTGGAATGTGGGAATTGGTTAATCACGTAAAGTTGGCTGTTAAAATATGGAACCCCTGTGTGATCACCTCGGTTAAACAAAACGGAATAATGAACATGTGGGTGTTGGCTTGGTTACGTGGCATGTGATGGGGGTGTATTGTGGGTTGTTGTCAATAGGGTGGGCAGCGGGTCTGCGATAAATGGTTTTAAAGAGGTGATGATGTGCGAGTTCGGTGTGGTTGTGGTTATGGTGGTTGGCAGCGGGGTTGCAGGGATGTGTTTGAATGTGAACGGGTTATGGGTTGTGATTAATAATTAAAATGTGGAAGAGTTAATGAATGGTGGGGCGTGGTAATGAAACGTAAATAATAATAAATGGGGTTGGTTGGTTGATAATAGGGACATTGTTGTACTGCTTATGTTTTTCCTAACTTGTTTTGTGGATGGTAGGGATATGTTTTATGAACTATTGGTGAGGTTGGTTGTGGATAGTTGCCCAGTAGTTAAGGAACAAGTGAACTATTTCTACTGAAATGTGAAAACCTAAAGGGGGTTGGGTTTGTTTGTTGTATGCATGCTTCGTAGTAGCAGTGCCGAGGCACGTGCTCAATTTATCTTTCTAGAAGCCATAGGTTGGGCTGTGTGGTTGGTATATATATATATATATATATATATCTGTATCTTTTGTGTTTTGTCGCATGCCACCCATGTTGAGCACTTAGTGCCGAACACTCCCATTTCATGGGAGAGGGTGTTTTTTCCCTTAGTTACTAGCTCGTTCCGGCTCCTTCTCCCCTAGGATGGGATGGATTGAGGTGACCTTACACCTAAGACTCTTCAGGTAGGTTTTGATTGGGGTGGTTTTAGCCCAAGACTCTTCGGACAGGTTCTACTATTTCCCAAGAATCTTCAGGATGAGGCCCAGGTGTGTGTGGGCGGGATACGTAGTTGTGAGGCCCAGGTGTGTGCAGGTGGGATATGTGGTTGTGAGGCCTAGGTGTGTGCGGGCGGGATACGTGGTTGTGAGGACCAGGTGTGTGCAGGCTAGATACGTGGTTGTGAGGCCTAGGTGTGTGTGGTCCGGGAGCATATGGCAGCGTCAGGGCATTCGCCGTTAGGAAGAGCAGCTAACTAAAGGGAAATGGTGCGGGGTACCCAATACTCTTGTTTCTTATATACTACTACCTGTTGTGCTTGTGTTTTTGGTGAGTGTGGCTGGTGAGGTTTGGTGGATAGAATTCCTTGCTAGGTGTCTTCTGTTGTTCTAACGGGACATTAGGATGTCTCCCCACTTGTGCACGAGAGCTTTAGGTTTCCCTACTGAGTATACTTGTATTCTTACACTACGTTTACATTCAGGTTTCCAGGAGGACTACCAGGGCCATGCAGGACCCTACTAGTCGGAAAGTTGGAGTTTTTGCTGTTGTTGTACCTTGTTTTCTTTTGGTATTGTACTTTGAGCTTTCGTGTACTTGTACCTTGTTATAAATTTGTTTAAACATGCATGTGGGCTTGGTTTGGGTTTATTTCAATACACTTGTTTTTTTCCTTTTTGGTGGTTGACTTGTCCTATTTCCCGATCCTAAATAATAAAAAGGGAAATGCCTCCAATATTTGTGAAAACTCATACCCTTGGTTCTAGTCGCTACCCCGGGGCCAACTGGAGGCGGGACTCGGGGGGTCATTATCTCCCTTTCACCATTGCCAGCACATGAGGGGCATCTTTGGTGGGAGGGGGTCATGACCGAATGGTATCAGAGCTGATGGTTGAGAGATAGGATGGAGTCTGGAGTTAGGCATAGTGAGGATTGCATGGGATGGTAGGGCAACAGTGTTAGTTAATCTTGGTGCGTGACATAGGCCATGGAAAACCAACTAGGACACGAGATTTTAGGGCCCCCCGTGATCCGATGCAAGGACTCTGAGCCTACCGAACGACCAAGTGAGACTACATTAATTGAAGGGTAGAGACCCTAGGAAAGGTTCATTCATCATCATGATTGTGTTTTACTTGATTTGGGTGTTCTGGGAAAGAAATTGAAATAAAATGATAAAATGAAACCTTGAGTTTTTCCTTACTACTTGGGCTTAGGCGATCTTTGTTTACCGTATAGCTATGGCACCTGGACGTCGTCCCCGAGGGGCTCAGACGGCCGAGGCCCAGCAGATTCAGGCGGTTGATCAGTTGAGGATTGACCGAGAGGAGGAAGATAGCCAGTGGCAGAAGACTCTCCGTTCTTTCCAGCGACAGACCCTCAAGAAGTAAGAGGGTAGTACTTCGGATACGGAGACGGAGGGGTGGCTTGAGGATCTAGGGATCACTTTTACCTTGATCCGTGCTCCGAGGGAGTACTGGGTTCCCCTAGCAGTCAGTCAGCTGAGAGGTGCGGCACGACAGTGGTGGACACTCTACCTCGAAGAGAGGATAGAGGCAGAGGTTCCATGGGCAGATTTTGAGAAGGAATTCCAAGAGGAATTCCTTTCTTCCACGATCAAGGTGGAGAAGCGGCATGAGTTACTCTACCTTAAGCATGGGAGTATGACAGTACGAGATCTGGGGATCAATTTCAAAGATCTCTTGTGCTTTGCTCCAGATCTCTTTCTGAATGAGGAGTCTCGGGCGAGACGTTTGGAGGAGGCGTTCCGTCCTTCGCTACAGTATGCTGTCACACCCTTCACCCTTCTGACGTACTTGGCAGTACAGAAGAAGGCATATGTTGTAGAGAGGATGCACTCGCTTCGAGGTGCACCATGTGAGGGGATCCAGCCAGGTTCGTCGAAGGGGAAGGCACTCAGTAGCTGGTCTCCTGCGACGGGACCTTCCAAGTTCAGGCCAGTGGGGAGCAGGCCCCAGCAGTTCCAGTTCAGATATTCGGGTCCTCGTCCCTTTTTCATGAGCCTGGGACTGAGGTGTTTTTCTTGTGGTGGTTTCGGGCACGTTCAGAGTCTGTGCCCGACCCGAGCTCACTACGGTGGATGTGGGATGGTTCAGCGCCCACCTCAGCAGCACTAGTTGCCAGCGAGGCCCTTCCAGCAGCCGCAGGACCATGCTCCTCCAAGGGCAGACTTTGCGGGAGGGATCCGACCTCAGGGTGATCCTCAGGGACCTCGAACTGGGCGTGGTCGGGGAGGTGGATGACATCAGAGAGGCAGAGGAGTTGGGTGTGGAAAGTTTCACGCATCAGAGTTGACAGCTCCAGCAGGACCAGAGGTGGTGTGAGGTACATTTTGTTTGTTCAGAACTCTTGTTTCTGCTTTGTTCGATTCAGGAGCTTCGCACTCCTTCGTTTCACCTGGTCTAGCCCATGCTTTGGGACTAGACGTAGAGAGACATTCCATAACACTGGTACTGAGTACACCAGTTGGGGGCCAGACCAGCGTATCTTGTGTTTGTTGAGGATGTGGGCTGACGTTGGGACCACATCTATCTAGTGGGGACCTTCTTCTGTTACAGATGCAGCCATATGATTTCATCCTAGGAATCTACTGGTTGTTTTCTTTTAGTGACGTTATCAACTGCTTCCGGAGAAGAGTCATGTTCTCTGATGTGGATGGGTATCACATTTCATTTGTTGGAGAGAGGATATATCAGGTGGGAATCTGGCATGTGGATCCTCTCTTTTCCTTGTTAAGCGGGTCATCAGTGGTTCCAGCTGATACAGAGATGATAGATGTCCCAGAGGTTGTTGGGGAGTTCCTCGATGTTTTTTCCAAGGAGGTTGTGTCTCTAACGCCCCCCCCAACGTGACATTGAGTTCGGGATAGACTTACAGCCTGGTGTCCGTCCGATTTCGATGGCCCCTTATCAGATGGCACCTTCGGAGTTGCGGGAGTTGCGAATTCAGATTGATGATCTGATGAAGAAGGGTTTTGTTCGACCCAGAATGTCACCATGGGGTGATCCAGTTTTGTTTGTGAAGAAGGTAAATGGTGGTCTCTGGCTATTCATAGACTACCGATGGTTGAACCAGGTAACAATCAAGAATCGTTACCCCCTCCCAAGGATAGATGATCTCTTCGACCAGCTGAGGATAGCAGGTTGGTTCTCTAAGATTGATCTATGATCAGGATATCATCAGATGAGGGTGAAGGATAGTGACATCTCAAAGACGGCTTTCATGTGCAGGTATGGGCACTTCGAGTTTGTAGTGATGCCGTTTGGAGTTACAAATGCACCAGCTGTGTTCATGGGACTTATGAACTTTGTCTTCCGAGAGTTACTGGACCGGTTCATCGTTTTGTTTATCGATGACATCCTGATCTACTCAAGGTCAGAGGAGGAGCACGTTTAGAATCTCAGGGAATTCTTGTATGTCCTTCGACACCACCAGATTTACAGGAAATTGTCGAAGTGTAAGTTATTGATGCAGGAAGTACACTTCCTTGGCCATGTGGGGTCTCAGCATGGAGTATCGGTGGACCCGTCAAAGGTGGAGGCCGTTGTTTCTTGGGCAGCACCCAAGAGTGTGGTAGAAGTTCGTAGTTTCCTAGGGTTAGCAGGTTACTATCGGAGGTTCGTTTCAAACTTCTCATGAGTTTCTGCTCCATTCACATCTTTTACTAGGAAGAACCAGGTCTTCCTATGGAGCAAGCAGTGCCAGAAATCTTTTGACTACCTGAAGGAGAAGTTGGTTAGTGCTCCTGTACTCAGATTTCCAGAGGAAGGGTTGTTGTATGAGGTGTTTTGTGATGCTTCTGGACTTGGTCTATATTGCATACCGCCTTTTTATAAAAAACAATTCATTACATTACACAAAACTGATGATCTTTAAGGTTTAGTGTCTTGGAAACCAGGAACATAATACATGAAAAAAACATAAAAAATTATTCTTAAACACATGAAGGCTTATCCTTAAGACCATCCTAGGTTCATTACTGTATCTCATAACATGGGGAAATACATCAAAAGAAAGGGTGAGCAGAAGGCCCAGTAAGGGAACAAGAGGAACATTTAACATGTAAACTTGAGATACATCAACTATGTCATGAAAAAGAACTTTAAGGCATGAGAAAGAAATCATGTGGAATATCATTATAAAAATAACATTTTTCATAACTTTTAGATGTGGCTACATCATTTAACATATACAATCATGAACATATCACCAAGGTCCATCCCCAAGGTGTCATTTGAAAATTACCAAGGTTATTCACCAAGATATCGTGAAAATTGTAATCTCTAGTGGTAACATCATTACCCAATTCATTGGAGTGCTATGAGGGAGCACCCTTAAATTTGCCTTTATTATCATGTGATCCACATATATCATCATCAAAAATTTCATAAATAAACCATATAGCATATAATAAATGGGTTTCATTTCATAATCATAACATTTTTAGAAAAAAAACTGCTTTAAAGACATGATCTTTACGTCACTTTAAACCCATGAAAGGGGAGAGCGGGACTCATGTATGTTGATCCCATAATTTAAAATAGAACATTTTGATATATATGGGAATACCCCTGTAGAAATAAGAGCTTTTAGTATTCACTTTATAACATAAAAAAATTTTGAGAAAAGAGAGAGGCATTTTGAGACGAAAATTCTGCAGCACAACGGCTATATTTCGGGTTTTTAGAAAACATTGAAAAGAGAGGGGACATGGGTCAAACATTCATAAATGACCCATAAAACAGTTGAGGGACAGAATAAGAAGTATATATGAACATGGTAATGAAATTTTAAGGACATACCACTTGAAATGAAAAACATTGAAGGAAGACAAAAATTAGATTTCTCTTATGAAAGTTCGGCAGCCTAACGGCGTTACTTAAACTTCAACAAAAATGATTTGAAAAGATCAAATAGGGTCTCTCATCATGTGAACATAAGAGTTAAGTATGATAGATATAGAGATAATTCCCCAACATAATTAAAAAAGAACTTTAAAGACTTTACATGAAAGTAGAACTTTGAAAAGAATGAGAAGGGTGAAAGAATCCCCTTAAAAATTCTGCAGCCTAACGACGCCACTTAAAACATCAAAATACTGAATTGAAGTGATCAAATGGGGTCTCTCATCATATCATAATATAATATCAGTATTATAATTATAGAGATAATACCCCAAAATAATAAAAAGGAACTTGCAAGACTTGACATGGAATTAGAACATTGAAAAAGGAGAAATGTGAAAGAACTACTTAAAAATTCGGCAGCCTAACAGCGCCACTTAAAACATCAAAATTCTGAATTGAAGATATCAAATGGGGTATCTAATCATATGATAATAAAAGTTAAGTATGATATATATAGAGATCATACCCCAACATAATAAAAAGGAACTTGAAAGACTTTACATGAAAATAGATCTTGAAAAATGAGAAGGGAGAAAGAACCCGTTAAAAAAATTTCGGCAGCCTAACAGCGCCACTTAAACATTCATAAAATGAAATAATGAGAGTAAGAGGGGGCCTCTCATCATATGGAAATAAAAAGGTCAGTAAGAGGAATATAAAATAACATCCTCCATCACAAGATCATGGAGAATAAAAGAAATGACATAAAAGAGATTACTTGAAATGAAAGAGAGAGGTCAGATCCCTTACCTTAAAACGTAACTCTTAAAACTCAACGGTTTGGGCCTTGAGGGATTGGGGGAACCTTGGGAGGACTCCTTGGAAGGTAAGGAGACCAGAACTTCGTTGAAAATGATTTTGGAGTCCAAATTATGAGATAATGTCTTTGTATTTATAGGGAAAGTGAGGGGACAAGGCATTAATGGCCAAGGGACACCTCATAAGTGGGTTTGTCAAAACCATGTGATCTCCCAAAAAATTTCCCATGAAGTTAGGACACATGGGGCCACCAATACAATAATTCATCACCTTTGGTCGTCCAACCCATAAAATATCTCATGAAATCATCATGACACAGTTATGATGTCATTAAACATATCGAAACCCTAAAACTGTATTTTTACTATTCACTGAAAATTCAACTTTCACAGAAAAATCCCAAAATTTCACCTTAACCAAATATCGATGATCTGATTAAAAAAATGAACTCCATTTTATAAAAATAATTTTCTAAATATTTTTAATTTAATTTTTAAATAAATAAACTATTCACCAAAAATTTATTTTTTCAGAAAAATCCCCAAAAATTACCATCACATAATATCGACACTCTAAGTTCAAAAATGAAATCCATTTTATAAAAATAATTTTCTAAATATTTTTAATTAAATTTTTAATTAAAAAATACTATTCACCCGAAAAAACTAATACTTGAATAATAATATATGAAACCGTTATTTAACCATTTTATTGAATCACATTACTTAATCAAGGTGCCTAGATTATATTAATATTTTCTTTATGTGAGATTACTAATCCATTTGGTCAAATTACTAATCCCAAGCATAAAGTCACTATTCATAATTTACTATTCATCAAAAATTAAGTTGATCTCATTAGACTCTAAATTTCATACTGAACATAATTGTAGGAGACCATTTTTTTAAAATCATTACACATTTTTAATTATTTAAGGTTTACATAAACATTTTTAAAATATAATTTTTCTAAAATTCATCAAATATATGCATACTATATTTATCCGGTCATTTGAAAATTCATAAACTTCATCATAAGAGGAAATCAAAATTTTTATTTAAAACAAAGGATTACACAAGGCCGTTACGGTCTCCTTACATAGCCCCTAATCACACCAGCATAGGACCTAAGTGTAAGGTGTGCTAAGGTGAGAGAATCCGAGGGAGGCTCGGCCAACATCGCACGAGTAGTAATTTCTATCAGTTTGAACTTCTCGCGAAGGAGATTCCGTTCTAACTTCACACGATGAAGTTTGGCTTGTGTTTGGTCCAGAGGAAAGCCTAGTGGTGCTACCTCCTTCCCAGGTTCTGTTAGATGGGCTTCGATTGGTCCAAGACTACTGGGTGAGGCCATCAAATCTTCTTTCTATATTAATTAACCAAGATTACTTTTATTTAGAGATAATAATCAAAACGTTTAGTTTCCAGCGGTCATATTGACCAATGGTCATATAACAGTAAAAAACCCAACGGTCTCATTTTATTTATACTCATGTTATCAAATGAAACATTTTTGTTGAGTAAAAAAAATAATAACACACAAAATTATGAAACAAGATTTATTCAAAATTTCGGGTCATTACAATCTTCCCCCCTTAAGAAATTGTATCCTCGCAATTTTTAAAATTGGGTTTTGAAATTTCATTGAAAGTCCCACATCGGAAAATAAGTCAGTAAAACTATTACATTAAAAGAAAGAAAGGGATGTACAAAGGTCACCCGAGTAAACCCTAACTAGGATTCCATGTAGGAAAACATGGACATGGAGGAGAAAACAAAAGGTCAAGTTCTGAGGGAGAGTGATAGAGAACATGATTAGGAGAAAGTTAACCATAAAAAATCCCAAACTTATGATGTGTGTAAACGGTCTTTGATTACCTAGTAGGAAACGTAAACCAACAACATTATTGTTTTATGTTTCTTTTCATAATTTTGAGGAATTCATTTACTACATAGAACAAAAATATATGGAAATATACCTACCTTCAAGTAGAGTTTCATCCTTTAATAAGTATCTACCAAAACTAATCTTTTCTCAAAATTATGAGAATTCAAAAATACTTGGTCTCATCAAAAGCACAATAATCATCTTCTAGAGAATCACGTAATCCACAAAAGATTAACTATCAATTTCTTCTATATTAAAACATTATACCAAAAATAGAAAGGGTAAGATAAAACAACTCTTCAAAAAGAAATAATCCCATAGGAAGGGAAACTAATTTTAAATCTTCAAAGTTCCACGGTACTACCCAAAGTTCATCATAGACCTTTTTGTAAATAACTGTCCTTAAAAATCCTCAAAATAACCCAAACTAAGATTGAAACCCAAATACTTGATAACAAAGTCTTCCAAAATAAACATCATTGTTAATCTCCAAACAACATAAACCACTTCTAACATCTTATAACAAATGTAACTAACCTAAACATATTTACCCCAAGATAGGTTAATCATTTCCATAAGTAACCTATATTACCATAAGTACACATTAAATTCATCGATTCTTCAAAATATAATTCAACCTTACTCCTCAATGAAAACACCATAGTAATCTATTTACCTCGATCATATAAGCTCCCCAAAATAGTGAAAGTCATCCAAAATAATAATCATCTTTTGATCCCCTAATAATCTCTGTCATATTAATATGGAAATTGTCACATTTTCTATCACATTGGTTGTTGGGACATGTTCTTATATTTCCCACCATTATCTAAGAGGAGAAAGTATAATTAGGGGCTTAAATACGTATCCAATAATCATGAAAAGGAACTTAAATCATATAAGTATAACTTGTAAAAGAAAAGTATACCATAACTTGTGATCCCCTAGGTTTCAAACTTGTTTATCCATGATCATATATCCTTATGTGAATCTTTATTTTATTTTATCTTTGTTCCTTAATAATGGTTCATACTATGCTTATGAATTTACCAAAGCATATCCCCCGAGAGTGTCGTAACCAAGAGTGCAGCAAAGCCCGTTGTCGTGCACCAGTTCCCGTTCGAGTATAGCTCAAAGCAGTGTTTTCAAGTTTTACCCCTATGTACATCTGTGCCAGAGCCACCTCTACCTGCTCGTATCCAGACAGGGATGTATTTTCTTGGCAACCCCTTACTCAATACTCACCAAAATACAAGGAGGATTTCCTATATATAAACATTTCTATAGGCTTCCTCCTAAACTTTTCATATCCTAAGTTCCACAAATTACAAAACCATCCTTTGATACCAACTATACCATCCCGCCTTTTTATAACAATAACTTTCATTACATTACACAAAACTGAGGATATTTAAGGTTTAGTGTCTTGGAAACCAGGAACATAATACATGAAAAAAACATAAAAAATTCTTCTTAAACACTTGAAAGGCTTCTCCTTAAGTTCATCCTAGGTTCATTACTGCATCTAATAACCTGGGGACATTCATCAAAAGAAAGGGTGAGCAAAAGGCCCAGTAAGGGAACACGAGAAACACTTAACATGTGAACTTGAGATACATCAACTATGTCATGAAAAAGAACTTTAAGGCATGAGAAAGAAATCATGTGGCATATCATAATAAAAATAAAATTTTTAATAACTTTAAGATGTGGCTACATAATTTAACATAGACAATCATGAAAATATCACCAAGGTCCATCCCCACGGTGTCATTTGAAAATTACCAAGGTTATTCACCAAGATATCATGAAAATTGTAATCTTTAGTGGTTACATCATTACCCAATGAATTGGAGCACTATCAGGTCACACCCATAAATTTGGATTTATTATCATGTTATCCACATATATCATCATCAAAAATTTCATAAATAACCCATATAAAATAAAATAAATGGGTTTCATTTCATAATCATAACGTTTTTAGAAAAAAAACTGCTTTAAAGACATGATCTTTACGTCACTTGAAACCCACGGAAGGGGAGAGTGGGTCTCATGTATGTATATCCCAGAATTTAAAATAGAACATTTTGATATATATGTGAATACACCTATAGAAATAAGAGCTTTGAGTATTCACTTTATAACATAAAAAACTTTTGAGAAAAGAGAGAGGCATTTTGAGATGAAAATTCTGCAGCATAACAACTATGTTTTGGGTTTTTAGAAAACATTGAAAAGAGAGGTTAAATGGGTCAAACAATCATAAATGACCCATAAAATAGTAGAGGGACAGAATAAGAAGGATATATGAAAATGGAAATGAAATTTTAATGACATACCATTTGAAATGAAAAACATGGAAGGAAGACAAAAATTAGATTTCTCTTATGAAAGTTCGGCAGCCTAACGACGTTACTTAAACTTCAACAAAAATGATTTGAAAAGATCAAGTAGGGTCTCTCATAATGTGAAAATAAGAGTTCAGTATGATATATATAGATATCATGCCCCAACATAATTAAAAAGGAACTTGAAAGACTTTACATGAAAGTAGAACTTTGAAAAGAATGAGAAGGGTGAAAGAATCCCCTTAAAAATTTGGGAGCCTAACGACGCCACCTAAAACATCAAAATACTGAATTGAATAGATAAAATGGGGTATCTCATCATATCATCATAAAAGATCAGTATGATAAATATAGAGATCATACCCCAACATAATAAAAAGGAACTTGCAAGACTTGACATGGAATTAGAACATTGAAAAAGGAGAAATGTGAAAGAACCACATAGAAATTCGACATCCTTACGACGCCACTTAAAACATAAAAATACTGAATTGAAGAGATAAAATAGGGTCTCTCATCATATGATCATAAAATATAAGTATGATAAATATAGAAATCATACCCCACCATAATAAAAATGATCTTGAAAGACTTTACATGAAAATAGATCTTGAAAAATGAGAAGGGAGAAAGAATCCGTTAAAAAAATTTCGGCAGCCTAACGGCGCCACTTAAACATTCATAAAATGAAATAATGAGAGTAAGAGGGGGCCTATAATAATATGAACATGAAAAGGGAAGTAATAGGAATATAAAATAACATCCTCCAACATAAGATAATGGAGCATAAAAGAAATGACATAAAAGAGATTACTTGAAAAGAAAGAGAGAGGTCGGATCCCTTACCTTAAAGCGTAACTCTTAAAACTCAACAGTTTGGACCTTGAGGGCTTGGGGGAACCTTGTAAGGACTCCTTGGGAGTAAAGGAGACCAGAACTTCGTTGAAAATTATTTTAGAGTGCAAATGATGAGAGAATGGCTTTGTATTTATAGGGAAAGTGAGGGGACAAGGCACTAGTGGCCAAGGGACACCTCATAAGTGGGTTTGTCAAAACCATGTGCTCTCCCAAGAAATTTCCCATGAAGTTAGGACACATGGGGCCCCCAATACAATAATTCATCAGCTTTGTTTGGCCAACCCATAAAATATCTCATGACATCATCATGACACAGTTATGATGTCATTAAACATACCGAAACCATAAAACTGTATTTTTACTATTCACTGAAAATTCAACTTTCTCAGAAAAATCCCAAAATTTCACCTTAACAAAATATCGATGCTCTGATTACAAAAATGAACTCCATTTTATAAAATTAATTTCCTAAATATTTTTAATTTAATTTTTAAATAAATACACTATTCACTGAAAATTCATTTTTTCAGAAAAATCCCCAAAAATTACCATAACATAATATCGACACTCTGAGTTCAAAAATGAAATCCATTTTATAAAAATAATTTTCAAAATATTTTTAATTAGATTTTTAATTAAAAAACACTATTCACTCGAAAAAACTAATACTTGAATAATAATATATGAAACCGTTATTTAACCATTTTATTGAATCACATTACTTAATCAAGGTTCCTAGATTATATTAATACATTCTTTAAGTGAGATTACTAATCCATTTGGTCACATTACTAATCCTAAGCATAAAATCACTATTCACAATTTACTATTCATCAAAAATTAAGTTGATCTTATTAGACTCTAAATTTCATACTGAACATAATTGTAGAAGACCATTTTTTGAAAATCATTACAAATTTTTAATTATTTAAGGTTTACATAAACATGTTTAAAATATCATTTTTCTAAAATTCATCAAATATATGCATACTATATTTATCCAGTCATTTGATAATTCATAAACTTCGTCATAAGAAGAAATCAAAATTTTTATTTAAAAAAATGATTACACAAGGCAGTTAGGGTCTTCTTACATATCCCCTTATGAAACCAGCATAGGACCTCAGTGTAACGTGTTCTAAGGTGAGAGAATCCGAGAGAGGCTAGGCCAACATCGCACGAGTAGTAATTTCTATCATTTTGAACTTCTCGCAAAGGAGATTCTGTTCTAACTTCACACGATGAAGTTCGGCTTGGGTGTGGTCCAGAGAAAAGCCCAGTGGTGCTACCTCCTTCCCATGTTCTGTTAGATGGGATTCGATTGGTCCAAGACTACTGGGTGAGGCCATCGAATCTTCTTTCTATATTAATTAACCAAGATTAATTTTATTTAGAGACAGTAATCAAAACGTTTAGTTTCCAGTGGTCATATTGACCAATGGTCATATAACATTAAAAAACCCAATGGTCTCATTTTATTTATACTCATGTTATCAAATGACACATTTTTGTTGAGTATAAAAAATATAATAACACACAAAATTAGGAAACAAGATTTATTCAAAATTTTGGGTCATTATAGTCTGGGGTGGGTGCTAATGAAGAAGAAGGGTGTGATCTATTATGGGTCTAGGCAGTTGCGCCCTCACGAGCGTAACTATTCCACCCATGATCTGGAGCTTGCAGCAGTAGTGTTCGCACTGATATTGTGGTGACATTACCTCTTCAGGGAGCGCTTTGTGGTCTTCTCAGATCATAAGAGCCTGCGTTATATCTTCTCCCAGCGTGACCTAAACTTACGGAAGTGGAGATGGGTCGAGTTTCTCCAAGACTATGACTTTGAGATCTCTTAAACTGAAGGTAAGGACAAAGTTGTGGCTGATGCCCTGAGCAGGAAGTCGCATCAGGAAGTGGTTCGAGAATCCAATGTTGCTTGGAAGGCGATGGGAGAGTTGGATACCTTGCACTTGGATGCTAGGGTAGAAGGTGTTAGAGGCTGTTTGTTTCAGATGCCGGTGCAGTCCTCTTTGTTGCAGTAGGTGGAAGAGTCTCAATGGGGTGACTCCGAGGCGGAAGTGATGCGGGATCATGTCGATCAGGGGAACGCTATAGAGGGATGGTCAGAGGATAGCCGACATCGGATGATTTTCCATGGAATGTTGCTTGTTCCGGAGGCAATGCGTGATGGAGTTCTCCATGAGTTCCATAGCTCAGCCTTGGCGGTACATCCAAAAGTTTCAAAAATGTACTGAGGCCTGAGGGAATAGTTTTGGTGGCCCGGGGTGAAACAGGCAGTGGTGGAGTTTGTGGCTAAATTCCTAGTGTGTCAGCATGTGAAGGCTGAACATCGTGTTCCCAGTGGTTTGTTACATCCTTTAGATGTCCCAGAGTGGAAGTGGGATAACATCTTAATGGATTTTGTCATAGGAATACCTAGAGCTCAGGGTGGTTATGATGCTATCTGGGTGGTGGTGGATCGACTGGCGAAATCATCTCAATTCTTAGCAATCAAGGAGTCGGGCCCGGTGAGTACCTTAGCACAGAGGTACATAGACGAGGTGGTGCGTTTGCATGGAGTTCCGAGGACTATCGTCTCAGATTGGGGTACTCGGTTTACCTCACGTGTCTGGAGGGGGTTACAGCATGCTTTTGGCACCCAGCTATGCCTTAGCACTGCTTTCCACCCCCAGATCGATGGTCAAATGGAGCGGACTATCCATACATTGGAGGACATGCTGCAAGCATGCGTTCTGGATTTCGGAGGATCATGGGTACGGAACTTGCTTTTAGTAGAGTTTACCTACAACAACAGCTTCTACTCTACTATTGGCATGGCACCGTTTGAGGCTTTGTATGGAAGGCCATTTCGTTCACCCATTTGCTGGGCAGAGGTTGGTGAGACAGGTGCTCTTGGGACAGAGGTAGTGCAGAGCACCACAGAGAAAGTCTAGCTTGTACGTGAGAGGATGAAAGCGGCTCAGGACCGACATAAGTCTTATGTTGATCTTCAGAGGAGGCCCTTGGAGTTCGAGGTGGGGGATCATGTGTTCTTGAAGGTTTCCCCTCGACGGGGGAAGCTGAGGTTTGGGAAGGGGAGAAAGCTCTCACCTAGGTTCATCAGACCTTTTGAGGTGTTGAGGCGAGTTGGCGAGGTGGCATATCAGCTAGCCCTACCATCCCAGTTGGATAAAGGTCATGATTTGTTCCACATCTTCCAACTTCGTCAGTACTTACACGACGACTCCCACTTTTTTGACTGGGGGGAGTTAGATATGTGAGATGACGTGACCTTCGAGGAACGACCAGTCAGAATTGAAGATCGTAAAAAGAAGGTGCTCCGTGGACGAACCATTCCCTTGGTTCGTGTGTTTTGGAGGCATGGTGGCCTCGAGGAGAGAACTTGGGAGCAGGAGACCCAGATGCACGCTAAGTACCCAGAGTTGTTTTGACTTGTGTTTTTCCCTTGTTCTTCTGAGCTTGTGTTGATGTTGTACTCTGTACCTTTGATATATGGAATGCTTGGCTGTCAGTTGTGAGACCTTTTGTTTCTTTGTTCCCTGGTAATGTGTAACATGTCCGAATGTGTGGGAAATGGAAAAACCTGACCCTTAATCAAGACAAATTAATGCGGATGCGGTTGAACCCGTGCGGGAAAGTCATTTCCACCTAATGTGGATAATATCTCGACATAGGTGAAGGAATTTCCCAAACCCACATGTTCGGGTAGTGTGTTGGTTGTGTGGTGTTGGGGTTAGTGTGAGTTGGAAAATATTAATATATGGAAGTGGGAAGGCCCAGTCCTTAATAGAGATGCATTAATGCGGATGCGATTAAACCTGTGCAGGCGATTCGGTGCTGCCTAAAGCGGATAATATCTCGACGTAGGATAGGGAATTCCTAACTCAAATAATTAGGGTTGTCGGTTGTTTCCTTTTATAACGAGAACCCTAAGAGGTATCTTTTTGGGTTCCTCTGGGTTGGTTTTTGAATTCTCGGGGATGATAATGTTTTAAGAGGTATCTGATGTAATGGCCCGGACCTCTCCGACCCACACCTTTGTCAAAAAGAAGGTCAAGAAGTGTTCTGGAGGGTAAAATGGACTTTTTCCACACTTTCCAGAATTTTGAAACTACACGCCGTGTAGTTTGAGTACACGCCGTGTACCCCCTTCCCGGGAATACCCCGTGTTGCAGACCGTGTCCTTGCTGTGTGGAATAATGGGTGCACGCCGTGTGTCCAGTTCTACACGCCATGTAGTCCTTCCCCATGTACGCGTTACCAGTCAATGGTCGTGTACCCTGTTGAAGCCGTGTCCTTGCTGTGTGCAATAAATGAGTAAACGCTGTGTGTTTAAACTACACGTCGTGTAGTCCTTCCCCACGTATGCGTTACCCTCAAACCGTGTGTTGACCAGTCAACAGTCGTGGAGCTGTGTTGGTAGCCGCGTGGAGACCGTGTGAAAGAACTGAGTACACACCGTGTACCGTAACATACATGCCGTGTAATTTTTCTTTTGATGCCTATAAAAGGAGGGGTCCCCTCCTCCTTTTCAACTCACCCCTCTCCTCCCCTCTCCTCTGAGCAGAGCTCTCTCAAGATACTCGAAGGCTCTTCCTTCCATAACTTCTTCATCTGAGCTCCGATTTATGATCCGTCAGTAGCCAAGGGATCATAAAGACAAGGCGGAGCATCCGAACATGGATCCGTTATCTTTCCTTCGGTCTTTCCTTTCTGACTTCCACCCGAGGAGGTTTTTCTGGGACCCGACAGAAGTGACAGACGCCGACAGACATCTTCTAAGGTTGATCCGGGGGAGCATTGTGATCAGAACCTATTGAGGTAGGTATTTTACCTTCGTATCTTTAATTTGTGCATCATGCGGTGTGGGTGTTCTATTGTTTACTTGAAACACTTTTGAACCGGTTTAATAAAGATAATAACTGGTTAAATAACGGGGTTGGGATGTTTTGTATTACTGTTACTTTATATCCTATGTTATTATGTTGTGAATTGAATGAGCTTCTACCTACTGAAAATCACGGTCGTTGGGGGCCTTTGCATATGCAATTAAATGTTTCCCTCTCCTTCTGGATTTTCTTATGGGTGGAAACCTTGTGGAATGTGGGAATTGGTTAATCACGTAAAGTTGGCTGTTAAAATATGGAACCCTTGTGTGATCACCCCAGTTAAACAAAATGGAATAATGAACATGTGGGTGTTGGCTTGGTTACGTCGCATGTGATGGGGGTGTATTGTGGGTTGTTGTGGATAGGGTGGGCAGAGGGGCTACGATAAATGGTTTTAAAGAGGTGATGATGTGAGGGTTCGGTGTGGTTGTGGTTATGGTGGTTGGAAGCGGGGCTACAGGGATGTGTTTGAATGTGAACGGGTTATGGGTTGTGATTAATAAAAAAAATATGGAAGGGTTAATGAATGGAGGGGCATGGTAATGAAAAAAAATAATAATCAATGGGGTTGGATGGTTGATAAGAGGGACTTTGTTGTGATGCTTATGTTTTTTTTAACTAGTTTTTTGGATGGAAGGGATATGTTTTACGAACAATTGGTGTGGTTGGTTGTGGATAGCTTCCTAGTAGTTAAGGAACAAATGAACTATTTCTGCTGAAATGTGAAAACCTAAAGGGGTTGGGTTTGTTTGTTGTATGCATGCTTCGTAGTAGCAGTGCTGAGGCACGTGCTCAGTTTCTCTTTTTCGAAGCCATAGGTTGGGTTGTGTGGTTGGTATATATATATATCTGTATCTTTTGTGTTTTATCGCACCCCACCCATGTTGAGCACTTAGTGCCGAAAACTCCTATTTCATGGGAGAGGGTGTTTTCCCCTTAGTTACTAGCTCCTTCTTGCTCCTTCTCCCCTATGTTGTGATGGATTGAGGAAACCTTACACCTAAGACTCTTTGGGTAGGTTTCTATTGGGGTGGTTTTAGCCCAAGAATCTTCGGGCAGGTTCTACTGTTTCCCAAGAATCTTTGGGATGAGGCCCAGGTGTGTGCGGGCGGGATACGTAGTTGTGAGGCCCAGGTGTTTGTGGGCGGGATACGTGGTTGTGAGGCCCAGGTGTGTGCGGGTGGGGAGAGTGTGGGAGCGTCAGGACATTCGTCGTTAGGAAGAGCTACTAACTAACGGGAAATTGTGTGGGGTACCCAATACTCTTGTTTCTTATATACTACTACCTATTGTGCTTGTGTTTTTGGTGAGTGTGGCTGGTGAGATTGGGTGGATGGAATTCCTTGCTTGGTTTCTTCTGCTGTTCTCAAGGGACATTAGTATGTCTCTACACTTGTGTACGAGAGATTTAGGTTTCCCTACTGAGTATACTTTTATGTTCACCCTACGTTTACTTTCAGGTTTCCAGGAGGACTACCAGTGCCGTGTGGGACCCTACATGTCGGAAAGTTGGAGTTTTTGCTGTTGTTGTACCTTGTTTTCTTTTGGTATTATACTTTGAGCTTTCGTGTACTTGTACCTTGTTATAAATTTGTTTAAACATGCATGTGGGCATGGTTTGGGTTTATTTCTATACACATGTTCTTTTTCCTTTTTGGTGGTTGACTAGTCCTATTTCCCGATCCTAAATAATAAAAAGGGTAATGCCTCCCATATTTGTGAAAACTCATACCCTTGGTGCTAGTCGCCACCCCGGGGCCTACTAGAGGCGGGACTCGGGGGCCATTATCTCCCTTTCACCATTGCCATCTCAGGAGGGGCATCTTTGGTGGGAGGGGGTCGTGACACAGTACGATAAACATAGTCAGTACGATACACATAGTCTGTACAATAAACATCAATACGGTATTCAAAGTAATTCCTTTATTTGAGAAATGAGTATAAAGAGATTTTTGATTTCCAAAACAAAATACATAAACGTCAAAAGAAGAATTTTGACTTAATAGGGAAGACCAAATAAAAGTATGATGTTAGTTCTAGTGCCACAAAAGTACTCTATCTCCATTCGAAAACATACATGAATATTTAGTTCCATATGATTTGATTGATCAGATCCATTCGATCAATAGGAATATTGTATCCTTTATTTAGTTGAGGGCTTCTAGTATGCATTGGGGTTTCTTCATGTAATGTTGTTTTATTTTTATGAAAATTTCCTTAAATTTATATGTATATTTAGTTGAAGAAACCTTATTCCTAGATCCATTGTTCATGATTTGATGAAGGGAAGATTATATAAATGGTGTATGAACTATTTGATTTCGTTTTTTTTCCAATGGATATGTTTTGTGAAGAGGGTAATTTTTGAATTCATGTAAGCTATTGAGGTAGTTTATATAAAATGTATAGGTGGTGGAGTAAATTCAATTGCACATATCTTTAAATACCTAGACCTATCTCATTTTCACCTTTGAGACAAATTCATATTTGAGGGAGAGATTATGATACAAACATATATAAGTAAATGTTCTTTATTAATGAAGATATTCCAAGTTGTCATGTTTTTTTCACGATGTCATTAATAAAAAACTGGTCTGCTATCCTTTACTTGTATTATTCAGACAAAAAAGTTGTTTCATGAAGATATTTCAAGTACTTTATGAGATAGTGTATACAACCACATTGATTTTCATGAAGGATAAGAATAATTATTATATTTCACACTTATTTAAAGAATCATATTTCAATATATATCCATGTGATAACAAGCATGCATGAGGTGTATATGAAGGGTTCTAAAAATTTTAAATATAGGTGGGGGAGTCTACTATGAATATAAAGTATTAGAGTGATTGAAATTAAAATTTAAAGAAAAATGAAATATTTTAAGTGTTATTTCATTATCAATATTGGAATACAGATGATATTACACAGGCATAAAAAAGTGAGAAGCATGTGAAATTTTATTGTTGTAGAAACTAAATTGAGTAAGATTTTAGAAGACGTGGAATTGTTTAATAAAATCTTTATGTTTTAGAAATGTATATTTGATATAATTAACATGAATAATGTGTATTGATTTGAGTCTACGTAAGGAAGAGTATGAGAAGAGTTCAATCTAGAGTATTCTATGAATTAAGAAGTTCCAGACCATTTTAATATCAGTGGATAATGAGTGAGATAAAATAGTTTTTTATTAGTTACAAATGATTTCAATAGAGTGTACATTAAAATATTAGGTGATCCAATTTTTTTGGAGAAATATTACTTCTCGAGGAAATATAGAAACAGTACGAAGTCAAAAAAATATTTTTCTATTACTGTATCAGATATTAAATTAAAGAGGAAGTATCTGGTGGAATTCTGGAGTAGAATAAGGCTAGTAGGATGTTGGTGACACTTGGGGATTCATTAAGGAGATCCTATTTTGTGACTCAATAGTCTAAAGATAGATTGGAATTTTGTAACACTATGGGATGTAGTATAATGATCCTCTCATGGGACTCATGTGTCAATTGCGTTGGTGGATTCTTATAATATATAGTGGGACTATGGTGTGGAACACCATGGGACTCAGTTTTGATGGGAACATGGCTTTTATAGATGTAACCACCTGTATATAGTGGAGAATCTATAACCAGGGGGTGTATAACTGTTTTTAGAGAGAACTAGGTCTTACTATTTACCCTTGTAAAATATTGTTTACTGTGTTTCATTTAATTTTTGAATTTTTCATAGGATCTACTCATCCTAATAGGTGACTGTGGTTTAAATTAAAAGTCATTAAAATAAATGGAACGAAATTCAGTAAAATAGGCCACACAAAATTCACCCCTCTATATCTGGCTGCATAATCTATTGGTCACATCACCAATTTCTATAACTCGATACTTAATAAAAACCACACATTAAAAACTAAGAGCCACTATTTTCTAAGCCTTTTTTAGAAATTAATAATGAAAAAAATTTGTTAACCCTAAATTAAAAATTATAGCAAAACCTTATTGGTGTTGGTCCCCAAGAACCAAATGATTTTTTTCTTTCGATTTATAGAACATATATATTATTATATCATAATGATTATTGTTCCACATAAAATTAATATGATAATGTTATTGGAATGTTTTTCACATCAAAGGGTATAATAGTTCCCCATAATGATGACAACCCACAGATTCTATGGCAGTATTTTTAACTAAAGTGTCACTTGGTCTATAAATATAAATCTGATGGCAAATAATTGATCTGGGTTATGAGAAGTGAAATATATATACTTTCTAGTAGAATATAATAGTTATAAAATATTCCAAATCTAATGGTGAGGGATATTGATATTTTAAAAAGTAGTGGTGGTTTTAATTAAATAAATAATTAATTATATCATAATTTTAAATCAATAAAATGCATGAAACATCTGTTATATTTATTGTAGATAATGGAAAAGGATACCAAAAATACTCTATAATTACTATAAAATTTTAAAATTAAATTGTATTCATTGGTGAAAACATTCCTTATGGGTATAAGAAATAACTGATTATACTATGAAAATGGAGGAACTAATATATATAAGAATGATCACAACCAATTAATCCCCCTCTAGAATCCAATGAGGATTATACTGATTTCTAACAGAGACTAATGAATGATTGATTAGAAAAAATATTTCTACTAGAAGATTTTGTGTTGGATTTAACGAAATTAGTTGTTTGATATATTAAAAAGGATTTGAAGTTTTATATTAAAATACATGGTGACTCAGACGATGAAGAGGAATGTTACCATACACATGGGAACTACAATTCGGTTATTAACGATGCTTGATAAAAAATAAAATTTATTTGGATTCTTGTGGAAGACAATTCTGGAAATTATTTTTGATGTGATAGTCCAAAAGTTTATTTTCACGTGAAATTTGGAAAAAGGAAAACTCTCACTAAAATATATAAGGATACATAAATGAACATTTTGATATATGAAAGTAATTCCTTGATAGTAAGGGTCATTAATGTGATACATATAGGTTAGTTTTGAATATCTATGGGTCAACATGATATTTTAATGATTTTAAAAAAATAAATAAGTTAATTTGGTTAAAGTAATAAAATAAGTTACACAATTTTTAATCAATCCATATAAAAGTCTAAACCCATGGGGAATATAATTTTTCCAATATCCCTATAGGGACCCATTCATAAGTGTTATCTCATGAACTATATCATATTTAAATGTAATTTACTTTGATGTAATTATAAGCATCAGTAAGTAGCCTAGAGATGACAGATAAGTTCCATTTAGAACTAAGCAGACTAAGTCTAAGAAAATGGAAAAGTGTTGAAATGTATTATGAAATTCATAGAGAAAAATTCCAATACATTAATGTGACTAAGATTATGTATAAGTCATAATATCAAACACTGAATAAAATTGATAATATTCCTGACCATAGTTTATGATAAATAGTATAACATAGTATATGATTAATAATACATGAAGTTGATGATCATTTTACATTGTGATGTTAAAGACTTAAATGTAGAAGAATATCACTGTACAACATGTTTGATAATCAATAAGAATCAGTGGATCATTCCATGGTCCTTGAAGATGTTTCAAAATAGTATTCCATTTGATTTTTTATTAGGTTTTGAAATAATAATTGTTCTACAATGCATGTAATCGTGCCATTATATAGATGATGTATTATAATTATATGATATGAAGGAGAGTAACTTGTTTTAAAGTTACATAATGTGGTAGGATCATCGTTTCATTATTTTAAAATGAACCAACCATCATATTGTGATGACAGTACTCATTTTATGAAGAAGATACTCACAATTATTTGGTAGATTTGGTTTGAATATATAATTTGGAATTAGAATCAGATATTGGGAAAATTTCAAATTATTATTGGAATATAATGACTAAATTAACACATGTGGTAAAATTAGACTAATTATTTAAAATTTCAAGAATAATGACTGTTTTAAACCATTAGATCAAAAGTTGGGTTTATGGAAGTAATTTTTGAATATAATCATAGAATTTTTTATTGAAGGAGATAAAAAATATTGAATATATAGAAATAGGAAGAGGTGAAAAGAAAAATATATATTATGTAGATAAGGACAAGAGAGGATATCCACATAACATTTTATTTAATAATATCTTGTATTATATGGAATAAGTCATATAGAGTATAAGACATAAACTACTATACCTGACTATTATAGAAGAATATGAACAAGATAATTTAAATGTAGAATTATTGTTATTTGGAAGAAGTGTTGTTGCTACTATATTTTTGAGGAAGACGTAGTCTCAACCTAACATAAAGGAGTTCTTCTCATCAGGACAGGATGGAATGAATGTGTTGACAACATATACACTAATAAATCATTATATTTGGAGTTATGATACAAGTTTATTAACATGATGAAAAATAAGAGACCCTTATATCTATAAACAAATTGTTTCCTTCATTAAAATAGTGAATAGATAATTAGAAGAGGGAGTCTTCCCTGGATTGAAAGTGACTATTTCTAGAACATTGTAAAGGAATAGAGCCTTAGTATTGAGTGACTATTACCTAAATTCAAACACAAATAAAAATAGAGTATTATTGATTTTGGTATACGGGCACATCACTGTGTGTATGGTAGTTGGAATACCCCTTGGTAGTGAACCCTGTAAAATCATAATGTGTTCTTGTTATTTACATTATACATTCAAACATTTTTATTTAGTGATATAAACATAAATATAGAAGATAAATATTAAATATATGTCTTCCAAAAGTGGAGGAATATTTGTACAAATGATGTGACTAGAATAAAAAAAAGAGAATAATTCTTTATCCATCTTGATTCACCCCACTTAGAGTTCTTATATTTATCTGAGCCCCAATAACAATAATTAGATAAAAAAGTTTGTAACTTGTTATTAAATATATTAATATTTTTTTTGATTTGTTACACACATGGATTCAGTGATAAAGACTCTAATTTGTAGTGGTATCAACTTTTATGGTAGGGAAAAGAAGTTTTTTGTTTCTCTATAGGCTTACAACATGGAGTTTATGTTTTTTATTTTTGAAGATATAGATTTGGAAATAGAAAATGAAATAATTATAGATACATAGATAAATAATATCTTGAATAAATCTTTATTCAATGAGGAATAAAACAATAAATATCATTACACTATAACATTAATGATGTGAAATAATTAAAAAATTATTTATGAAAGGTCAGTTGAATTAAAAAATATACAGGAATCATCCTCAATATTTGGTGAATATTTCATTATATAAAAAAGAAATAAGAAAAGGTATATTAATATAAACACCCAAATTGAGGTGAAAAATTCTAATTAAATTAATAAATTTTATTCTAACAATGTTTTTAAATAAGTTTTACAATATAATTATTTAGTATTACCTCTAGATATTAATTGATTCATGGATCCCAATAACGACATAAAAAACAATTGAAGTTACCAAAATTATGTTTATTCATGTATTAATAAAGTGGATATCCAGTCATTACAAGAAACATTGGATCAATGGGGAATCATCCATAGTGAGGATTAGATGTTAATTGTATATTTTTTTAAGGATAACATAATATTGAGGGCAGCGAAGCTAGATTTTAATGAATACATAATGGTAATGAGTGAAAAAATGGATGGTGAGAGTGATATTTTAAAATAACTTTCACATGTATAAGGTAAAATATTAAAATGGATATAGAGGTAAAATAGAGAATTATTCTACTAAAAAATATTGAGTATATTATAAAATCAAAAAAATAATCTAGCTAAAGGAATGAAAATTTGGATACCCAATTATAGGAGAATAATATAATGATTAAGGATCTTGAATTAATGTTTTGAATAACTGAAATTAAAGGAGAATATAGGATATCCTATTATAGTTCACCAATAAATGAAAGGAATGGATATTTAAATTGATAAAATAATAGAGATTGAAAATTCTTTATAAAAATAAAAGTGAAGGATCTAGGAAGAAGGTAAGAAAAAGGTGGTACTACTATTTATGATTGGGTAACACCATGAATTTGTGTCTATAATCATAAGGTCACAAAGGTGAATGAAAATATACTACACCAACATTTAGTCCGTGGAAAAAATACATTTGGTATGACTTTAATGAGTGATGTCTTATTTATGCTATCCACAAATTCATGGATATAAATTATAGTAATAGAGAAGCTAAAAGTGTAATCAATAAATCCCTCATTACAACAAAATCAAGACCATAGTTTGGAATATAATAAATATTGTTGTACTAGAATATATATTTATCTTCTTATAAAAATTAATAATAGAGAACCGTGAATGGTGCATGAATAACCAATGAAGGAACGCTCACAACAACCCTAAAAAACAATGAAAATAAATGGTAAAGAAAATGATGAAATCTATTCTAGATGTTAGAAATAAAGATGATATATTAAAGAAATATTGATCAAGTAAAATTAAGATCAAGGGGATTATTATGATTATAGAATAAGGGAATCATAAGGAAAGCCTATGTGGAATTAAAAATACCACAAATAATAAAGAGTTGAATATTGATGGAAGAAACCGATTATAGTAGAGGAATCATGAGGAAATATGAATTAGTGGCACATTAAAGGAACACTGTTTCATATATAGGATTAGTCCCATAGTATAGATAGATCCCAAGAAAAGAGAGATGAATAATCCCTAAGAAAACATACAAATCGTTGTTTGTACAATTTGTAGTTCAAGATCATCGATTAGAAAATCCCAGAATAAAGTTGGAATAAAAGTTTTGGTTTACTATGTCCAATAACTTTTCTAAACATGATTATGTCAAATAATTACCCCTCTCCTGACGAATTTAAATGTTTTTTAATATTATTTCAATTTATAGATATTTATAGAGAGACATGATCTATTGGGTATGAGACATAAATAAAATCTACAACGGTATAAAGGACAATACTAATGAAATAGGTGTTGTTGAGAAAACGCTTTGGAATTTAAAGTTCATTATTGTGATTCATATTATGGTGAAGGAGTTCAATAAATGTACGCTACGATATATATTTAATGTTATGTGAATAATTATCGGAAATATGAAGTGGTTAAAAGAAAATTTTTTTGATAGAAAATGTTATAAATACACATCCTAAGTGGTATTAGACCACTAGAAGAAAGATAATATAACTTAAAGGAATAATCAACCACATTTTTATGTAATTATTGTATAATTTTTTATATTAAAAAATGTGGTATCAATTATTTTTTTCCAAATTAGAAAATCTTCTAGGATATATGCATCATAAACAACAAGTGGTTTCCCTATGATGAAAATTATCTAAAAACAAAGAGTAATGAATAAAAATCATTTAGGAGGAGTTAATAATGGGTGTTCAAAGGTTGGTTATCCATATATATAAAAGGATAAGTTATGTGAAAAAAGTAAGGATAATGGATATCAAGTGGTATAACAAGTTTACCATGAAAAAGTGGTTTTATTTCATTCATCAGATGGTATAAAAAAACAAATTTATTCTTCATTAATTATTAACTAATGGTTTTGGGTAAGCATGGTTATGATTTCAAGGAAAATTATTAAATTAATTAAAATTGAAACATTAAAGTATTTATGGGATATGGTGAGGGATAATGATATATTTGGCATTATTAATTTATACACTAGTTTATTACACCATGTTTCATCTCGAAAGGATTATCCTATTTGTTAATTATGTATTATCTAGTTGTAAATTCAGTCTTTGAAAATATTTGATTAAAATTAAGTGATAGAGTGGAAATGTTTTAGAACATGAAAGGTTAAAAACCAGTAATGTTTTTATTCAATAAGTGTACTGAAAGATAAATTGAGAAATTAGATTTCAATAAACATGTGGTTAGGAGAAACTAAAGGATTAAAGGTGGTAAATCGATTTTAAAGGTGAAAAGATAATACTTATGTATACGTTTTTAAAAATACCAATTTTAATATGGTAACATTAAAATGGTAGATAGAGGAAACAGATTTGTATTTCTACTTGTGTTATGAAGTGGTTTTTAGAAGTGGTTTCAATTTTTAAAAGATGTTAGATGACCACAATATCATATGGGATATGAAATAATATCAAGAAAAATGGGGAGAAAAAAATCAATAAATTAATATTTTCCATGTACATGTGAACAAATATACCCCTATTGGACTTTAATAGATATAATGTAAAATATTAAGAATGTCATTTATAGATTATGGTGGAGTTGATCAATTATGATACCCCTGTGGAATTCAATGAGAAAGGGTGTGAGAATTTAATGAAAAACATAGATAAGAGGACCCTTTTTATTTTATTAACAATGGTAGAGTAACTAATATTAACTACAAATATTTATATTTTTACAATGTTGTTATGGTTAAATAGTTTATTTTTATTTGTGGTTTTAATATCAAAAAATTATAAATGGAGTGAATTTGAAAATTAGGAGGTTGCGTGTTGTATTTTTTGACTATTGTTATTGTATTTTTGGACAAGGACATGAAGGAATATATTATAAGACATGGCGACATAAATGTTGATGAGGATGATCGAAAAATAAATTGGAAAAAAATTAGGTTTGTTTATGATGAATGGAAATGATATATATAGAATTTTAAATATTTTAGATATTGATTCTATGAATTTTTCATGAAGTGGAAGTCTATAGGTTGATCTAGAATTAGACTCTAGAAACTGGAAAACTCTCAATGAATATATAATGATATATTAATAAGAAAGATGATATTTAAAAGTAATTCCATGATGGGTATGGTTCTTTGACATGATACGTATGGGGAATTTTTTAATACATATAGGTAACAATGGTACACAAAATATAATATAAAAATGTTAAAATCTAATACATAAAAGTAATCTATCATGATATGTGATGGATAATCAACCCATTCATGAGATCTATCCCATGATATATAGGAATTTGCAGTGTTTTTCTTAGAGAATAATATGAAAGGGCTGTATAAAAAATATAAGCTGACATAATGGTAATTTTCTATTCTAATATTTTTCAATGTTTTGGGAAAGATAACATGGATGATAGATAACGGTAACTGGGCTATCACATAAGAGTTATTAAAAAATGATTTTAATATGTTTTTGAAAATGAGAAAGTGTTGAAATGCACTATGATGTGTAAAGGCAAATAAATGAATATGTAAAAGTAGAAAAGATTATATATAAGGGTCCTTATTAATCATACAATATGATTGATAATATGGATAACTATAATTTATGACCTATATTATATTTGTAATAAATGATTGACAATGTAGGTAGTTACGAATGTTGTTATGTCATGATAGAGAATATTATAATGCAACAAATTTGAGAATCAGGTATAATTATAGGATGACACCATGATATTAATATTTTTAATAGGATTCCATTGGATTTCAAGGATTTGGTGATAGACTGAGATCACAATATAATTTATGGAAACATATGATGATCTAGCTAAGGAAATATAATTACACACAATCAAGGATAATGACATTCCATGGAGGTTCCCTTAGAGGTAGAAGCTTGGATTCCTGGTTTAATAAGGACCCAAGTATCACACCATAAGGGTAGTACTCAGACCATAATGAATATGACAATAGTTATTTTTTATATATTATTTTAATTTATAATTAAGAGATTTAATGATAATTTAGGGGGATATCTTAGTTTAATTGGAATGTTGTGACTAGATTAAAATTTGTGGTACACCTGGTATGACCATGGACAATTAGGTTAATAAAAATTGATCCCAACCATCTGATCAGAAGTTTGGTTCATAGAAGTATTCATAAAACCTACTCATATCATTTCTAGAGGAACAATATGAGTAATATTGAATATTAATAAAAAATTGTAGTGTAAAACATATACATAGTCAATTAAGAGAAGGAAAATAGAGGAGATCCATTAAGTTTTTTTATTTATCATATATGGTTTTTGAAGGAATAATGATTGAATAGTACATAATTGGTAGTTCTATATACACATTTAAAAGGATTTAGGGAATCAGATAATTCCAATTTGAAATTATCTTCATCTAGGAGAAGTGTTATAGATAATATGTTTTTATAGGAGACATAGACATAACAATCACATAAAGAAGTTAATCTCATAATACCATGAAGGATTACAAGATGAGAACATTTGGGATAAAACTAAGCATCATATCTATTATAATTATGAAAGATTAATTACATGATGAACATGAAAATATCCTCATGTCTATAAACTAACTATTTCCTTTACCAAAATTTTGTGTTGGGGATAATAAGATAGAATGGTTCTTCGATTGATAGAGAGTCTTTCCAAAAACACTATACGGGAAGTGTTTATTGGAACAAAGTGATCACAATATAGAAAAATTCATATGTAAATTTTGAATACAGTAAAATCTAGTACACCAGCACATCACTATGCTTATGCTCTAAGGATTAAACCTTAGCATTAAACATAGAAAATTCACTATCAACGATTTTTCATTAATTTCTTCATCCTTATTTATTATTAATTGGAATCAGTGTAAATGGAAATGTGTGTGAATTAATGTGTTATATAAATAACCTAAAACATACCAATATTTATATAAAATTATAATTGATGAATATTTATTACGTAACAAAATGATCCATGCTGGAATTTTTTAGTTATAGGGACTTTAGAAAATATGATACATAGACAATTGGTTTGGAAGTTAACTATATAAACTCCTAGTAAGTTATTCATACACAAACCCCTTATTATAAAAATCATACACAATACCTATCTTCGTAATCTGTGTAAAGGAAACAAAAAATAGGATGAGCTTAGATAATCAGTATGGGTGAATAAAGGAGCTATCAACATAACATGAGCATAGGGGTATAAAAATGAGAATAACATTTGACAAACATACCAAACATATAATCTATCATAAACATGACTCATTACACCAATAATGGATTTTTATAAGACATAAATCATAAAATAAGCAAAAAAATGATATGTTAGAGTATAAAATTGACATAAGATATTGGTTTCAAGTATATACATACGTATAGAAAGTTTTACGTCAAGGCTACCACCAAGACAATAATAACATATAAGGATTGGGATAACCACCCACATACCTACTTAATTTTTGGGATAACCTCCCATGTACTCTTATTTTGGTCTAAGGATAACCTTCTATCTACCCTTTTATTTCAGGCTTAGGATAACCTCTTGTGTACCCTCTTATTTTAGGCATGGGATAACCTCCCATGAAATCTCTTATTTCAGGACTGGGATAACCACCATTATACCATATTTTTTGATCTTAACATAACTTGTTATGTACAATTTGATCTTATTAATATTTACCAAATTTATTGGAGGGAGATATAGGTCCCACCAATCACATAATTTGTACATTTTTGTGGGAAAAGATCCAAAAATGATCATAATATCACAAACCATTAAAAGGAAAAAGGTTTCATAAAGATTTCATCATAGCATAGCTGGCAGGAATGAAACATGTATCATAAACATCTTTTCATCAGAATGATAAATATTAACATCCCATATAATGAATAAGGATGGAACTATTGGATCATATCCCCATTAAAACATAAGAAAAACCAAAGGATGTTGTCATTGATGAATAATAATAACATAAAATTTCATTAAAACATTATTGAGGAAAATATTCTTTCCATTTTGAAATCAATTCATCAAATTATAGATATTTAATAAATATTAAATAAAAAATTAAAATTTTAAATAACCATGTAAAATATTAAGGGTATATTTAAACTATTGAGTGTTCATGATGGTGTTAAATATATTTCATTACATACATGTTAAAATAAATATTCCTTTTACAATTTTGGTAAATTTTCATGAAAGATTTTTATAGAGAAAAAGAAGATTAAATTGAATCCTATTTTTAAAAAGTAATTAATGGTGAATTTTTTTATAAAAAATAATTATAGATTATTTGAAACTTTCATTAAAACATATTTAAAAAACATAGACATGGAAGAGAAAGGGTTTTCGATGGATGAGAAAAATAAAACAAATTTTTGTTGAAAATATTCTTTCGGTACATCGATTTATTAAAGACAAAAAAATAAAAGGAAAAAATGTATAATTAATATAGATTGAATATTATTATATCCAATAACCATAATTATTTTTATATATCATACAATATAGGTTTTTCTTATGACCCTTTATTACTCGATAATTGACAAATCCTTGTTAAAATCACTCTTCAGGTAATAACTTATAATTTTTCATGTATGTGTTCATCTGGTATTATTGATCATTTTAATTTGATCAATGATAAATCATAGATATAATATTTAAAATGATATAAATATCATATATATTAATTAATTTATTTTTAGTAGTCTATTAACGTTAGAGATAAAAAATGAACTACATCGTTCATGGTGATAGTATGTCATACATATGCATTAACATTATTTCCATTTTATTGAAGAATGTAATGAAAGAAAGGTAAATATTAATTAAAAATTAAAATGTTATTATTTTAAAATATATATAATATATATTCATTTAATCTATTATTGATACCATAAATGTCAAAATAAAATAATAAATGTGTCACGTCTCTTCATGGAGGTGGTAGTACATATTTATGAACTGGCGACATTACCGTTTCCCAATCGAATTGATGGTAAAGAAGAAGAAGTTTTATTATAAATCCATTTGTATAATAATTTAATTAATAAAATAAATACACAACAAATCTATCATTGTCTCTAGTCATGAGAGGGAACAATGGAAAACGAATGACATCAGTTTACAAGGCGGTAGTCCTCCACACACATAATCAATAGTCTCACTTCCCACTTGATGGAAGGGGAGATATATACATGTAATCAAATTACCATATTAAAATTTAATATTTTTTTAATTATTTAATTATATAATCATGGTTTAATAATATTTTAATTAGTTAGAGGAAGAAATAAAATGATAGGGTATGGTTATGAACTATACAACTTCTTTGGAGAACAACTTTAAGATTACGCCTAAAACCTTCATATGAAGGTTTCATAATCAAAATATGGACTATATTATATGATTAGGGTTGTAAGTAAATTATTTATAAAGGTATTGGCCTACAATTGTTTTATCGTGTGTAGATGAGATGAGATGATGTGCCATTTTAGAAGTAGAGGAACATACACCATTCAAAGTTTTGAAAAGATAATAGAGTAACCACACTGAAAATACTCCACAAGGTTATAAAATAGATCATAAAAAATACTTATATGATATATGTTTAAAATCAGTATATAAAATATGATTTTATAAACTGTTATACCATTTTAACTTTTATATTTTTAGTTTAACCCAGTTTTAACATTAAACATGATAATAAATTTCAATTGTTTTTACTATTAAATAAGACCAAAAATTTTGTTGAAATAATTATATAATAATAATTATAGTGATTAAATAAATTATATCCATTTTAAAAAATTCCATTCATAGAATTGGAAATATTTAATTTAAAACTAAACTCGTAGACACTATGAGACAAGAATTTTCTAAAGTGAAAATTTTCATAAGTATAAAAGGTTTTATTAAACTGAATGAAATTTAATAAATTTAATTAATAAATATATAATATAATTTTTTTTTTCAGTTTAAAACATATTAAAAAAAAATTAACCTTGTATTTTCATTATATAAAAACATATTTTTTAATAAAAATCACAAATTTTTTACTATTCATCTAAATTTTAATCTCTTCAAACATAATGAAAAATTAACTCAAAGATAGTTTTGAAAATCAGATTTAAAAAAATAGGTTTATATTTTCAAAAAAAACCAAACTATGACAAAAATCACTTTTATTACTTGTTTTGAAAAATAAATAACAATATTGTGAGAATTTTTTTTTAAACATATAATTACATTTCTAAAAATTATTTTGTTTTTATCAATATGAGATCATTTTATAAAACTAGTATAATTATTTTTTAACTTTTTTAATTCATATACCTATAGGTTTATTTAATGACTAGGTTACGATAGTCACATGTAAATAAAAATTTTAGTAGCAGATTTTGGTTAGTTAAAACTCGGTGTTGTGTGTAACCCAAGATATTTAATAAATAGATTTGAATTTATTTTTTCTAAAAGAAACTCATGATATTAAATTACAACCCTTATAATTAATTTATCTTTAGGTACTTTTCACTCTAATAAAAACAAATGAGGATAATTCTACCTCATCATGTTCTTAGGTTCACATTTAGAATCTCTAAATTGTTGGTTTTGGTAAAACAATTGCCACCAGGTAGTGGTCTTGTTTCATAATACTTTCCCACCATGATCTAGAATCTACACTAATTAGTCATTATAATAAAGTTAATATTTCATTAGTATAACATCCTAGTTTTATACATCAAAAATATTTGGTATGTACTTATCTAGGAGTTATACATAGAAAACATTATAGAATTGATAGAGGTTTAGTTAGAGTGCTAATCAATCATATACAATCCTGATATGATCAATAATATGAAAGAGAATGATATACCTATGATTTTTTTAACTTATTTATAAATATCAGTAACTTCATCCATTGATAAATTCATAGGAACACCATATTATCTTCTTCAAATTCCTAATGATGTCGATGATCTTCAAAATAATTTTTCGTTAAAATTATATTGTCCTTATGTGCTGTTGAATAGATATAACATTTTCTACCATTTTTTCAGATATCTCTGCCCCAATATATTTATTTATCCAACATTATCCCATTACATGGTATTTATATGCTCATTTTCATATAAATATTTAATTGTAACCATCTAAATACTTGAGTGAAAGTTAATATTGCATGAAAACAAAACAACATGAAGGTTATGACAAGAACCACCATTAAAATCCATAAAAAAGATATCAATATATCGTCTACAGTTTGAATTGTTCTCTTAAACTGAATAACTTTATAAGGATGACGTGTAGTGATGAAATTAAAATTTATATCATGATTTTATTTAAGATTACACTAGAACATTATTGTAATCCTTGGTTCATGATCACATAAAATGAAATGTGGTACTCCATAAAAACCTACCACTTTCTTAAGCAATAACATTAGAATCTAATCCAAATCAAATATTGTTCTGATATCATGGGAGTGTGATGACTTGGTATGGTTATCAATTAAAACCCATATACATTTATACCCTTTAGTTTATTTAAGGATTATGGTGATAAAATCCATAGTGAAGTTTTCATATTTCAATTATGGTAGGGGTAATGGGTTTAACATCCTCTTAAACATTTGTCTCTAAACTTTAACTTAATAATATTCCAAAAAATGAGATATACATTATTAAATATATCTATTCATTACATACCACAAAAATAATCTTCAATATCTCTATGAATCATGATACCTCAAGGATGAATTTGTAATGGGGAACTATGAGCCTTGTCTAACAAAACCTTTTTCAAATCTTGTATGGATGGAGCACATATACATATCCACCAATGAATCATTCAATCAAAACCAATCATAAACTCATGATCATTTCTCATATTCTTATGTAGCTCAAAATCTTCAATTAGTTCCTCTTTAATATTCCCTTGTATTGATTGTTGAACACTTATTTGAGAAAGACAATATTTTCCCTCTCCCTTCTAGATTTATAGATCAATCCTTTGAAAATACACAAATATTGGGTCTCTTGTGATCTTCATCAAATATTAGATAACATAATCCTTAAGACCCAAATCATTTTCCACCTTGTATTATTTCCTAGGGTGTTAATGTATTAACATGTCCTAATATTCAATTAGATCCAACCATCTTCTTGGGAGTATGTTCAACTCTTCCTATGTGAATATGCACTTTAAATCATTACACACATTATAACTATCACATTTTTCTCTATAAATATAATGAATCCAAATTTTTTATAAACAATTACCATATAAAACTAGAAATAATTAGTTAAGAAATTTGGATACTAAAAATTCATCTATCATGACATATAAGCTATCACTATATCATTTTTTATATTAAATCATCCCAATCTATTCTTTGAAGGATCACTATAGATTACAAAAAATTTCCACTATAGGGTAATATAATCATAAGTGAAATGTATAATATTGTCTTTAATTCATTTAAATTTTCATCATATTCCTATGTTTAGAGGTAATTGGATCCATTTTGAGTAAACTATGTTAGTGGATTGGTTATTCATGATAATTTCTCAAAACACCATCGATAATATCTTGCCAAACCTAGTTAACATTGGATCTTAGTCACCGTGGTTGGTCTGCGCTAATGCTCAATAGATTTTTTATTATTTAGACCCACCTATATACAATATATTATGATTAGATAACCCAAAAATGAATCCTTTTTTATCCAAAATTCAATCATTCTAAATTTTACATATAGTTTTTCTTTCCTTAGGGTATTCTGTACAATTCTCATGTAAGTATCAATCTCTTACTTAATCCTTGAATGTATAATAATATTATCTATGATGAATAATACAAATTGATAAATTTAATCAATAAATACTATATACATTAATTCCATAATAATAGTGGGGGAATTATTATCACCAAATTGAATATCTGTATACTCATAGTGCCCATACATTTTTTGGATTGTAATATTTAAAATATCCTTAATCATAACTCTCATTTTTTGATATCCAGAATGATGGTAAATCATGGAACAATATTGAGATCAACATATTTGGTCAAACTAATTATTAATATGGGGTAGATGATACTTGTTCTAAATTTTGATATTGTTCCTTTACCAATAATCAATTTATATTCACAACAATCCATTTTTATTCCTAACTAAAATGATAGGTGCAACCCAAGGTGACACACCTGGCTAAATAAATCCCTTACTAGGATTCTCTTGGAGCCACTTCTTGAATTCTTTCAACTCAATGAAGACCATTTTACAGAGAGTCTTCAATATAGTAATGTCACTAGGTATGAGTTTTATTGAGAAATAAAATTCATGATTCAGTTGAAGACTAGAGAAAAACTTTTAGAAATAAATTAACAAACTCTATCATAATAGGCATAACATCAATGTTATGTTTCTTATCAACCATCTAATATAAATACCCCTTTTTAATAGGAATAAATACCAATATAATGGGTGTAATATACATTGGAAGTTAATATTTACTTTTTATTGGCCGGTGATGGTAGGTTGGTTTAGAATATCAAACATGACATACCCTTCATGAAACTTAACATGTAATTTATATAGAGAAATAAAATTCATTCCTATGATAACATCCAATTCAACTAAATTTAGAATAAAAACATTTTTAGGAAACAAATTACAATATACTATAATTGGTGGAGAATCATTCAATTGAGAAGTTATCATCGTAACACTGGGGTTTTCACTAATAATTAAACATCTAATCATTTTAGTTGTATTATAATACCATTAGAAAATTCATTGGATATAAAAGAGTCTTTATATATAGTTTTAAATAATGCATTAGTATTTCTAGAGTGGATGGAAAGTTTATCTTTCACCACATCATTATCATACCCCTAATAAAAATAGTTATGGCATGGTAGTTCCCTTTGTCTCTTGGACTAACAACTAGCTCAAATCGATCATCATCACTAACCATTGGATTTGAGAACTTGTTATCATAATGAATAAAATACATGAATTTGAAATACTAATGTGTGTGAGGTAAATTATATGGAGATTTATCTTTATCCATATCAACAGGTAACTTATTCACATCACTTCATAATTTAGACACTTTATGAACTTCATTTCAACACATGAATCATTTATTATCCCCTAAAGAAAATTTCATTAATTTTTCCTTCTGCACTTGTGTCATGAATTATACATCATCATCGTTTGTCCATGGTTTTTAGAGTTTCCTTTGAATTCCATCTTTATTTTCTTATCAAAACCATGACATTGATGGGTAACTACAATATCCATTTTCACCTTGATATAAGATTAAAAAAAATACATTTCGACCTAAGTCCCTTAAGTGTAATTAGCTTTAGAGACTTGATTTTAAGACACTAAAGTGTTCATATAAACTTACTTATAGGATAGATGATAATACTTGAAGCATACCTAACATGTATTCTAAAATTTCATTCACAGGTTCCAATAAATTAATCATAAATCATTCTTAGATCAATTAATTCCTTATACGTTTTCATATAATGAATATATGGAATAGAATTATTGAAAAATAAAATGTTAAACTCCTTCAACTCAATGGATTCAATTTCTTCACGTTGCATCATATTCTTAATCAAATTACATAATTGATCTGCATCACCTTCAAAACTATAGTGATATTAAATAAATATTTCATATTCTAATCACATGATAATGTGAAATATATTTTCAGTGGTATATATCCATTACTCAGAATTTATTGGATTCAGAGAAAAAAAATGGTGGACATTTCACTATGAAGGACACAAGAAATTATCATTCCATCCTTTGTTCAATTATATGTTCAACATTATTCATATCTAGAGATAATTTTTTGAGCATTGGAAGAAGGTTTTTTCTTATATATACAATTTCATTTAGTTTCATATAAGGATAATCTATGAATTTTTCATTGCATTCAATATTAACATGGGTCCTTTAGATTTTAACCATTGAATAAATTCAGAAAGCATATTCTGATAAAAAATAATGAAAATAGGAAAACATGTAATTGTGAAAAATTACTTATAGGATGCCTTAATCATGATAAAATCCTTTAAATATACGACCCATTAAGAATAACCTTGCCCAATCATAGTCATTATTCAAATACATTATGATTTTTCCTGAATTGTTTTTTAATATCCAAAGTATATCCTCTGGGAGTGTAAAATAGGTGTTCATCAAGGAACATTTTATTCGACCAGGTGATGTTGGAGTCAATTCCAAATTCACCCTTTTTGGAGTTCTTACCACTAAGTACCTAGGTGATAGATCCACATATACTTTTACTATCCACACATGGATTCAATATTTTGTAAACAACTTAATCGTTCATTCACAAAAATTCTCGGACATTTTACTATACCTTGACTTATCCTAAGATATATCATTAGGATTATCACTAATGTTTTATTATCCTTGTGCTAAAGGGTAACTAGACATTTTTCTATATTCCAACTATAAATACCCTATTATTTCCATTCATAGATATCACATATTAATGGATAAATATTTATTTTGTACCAATATGATCCATGCTTGTATATTTTATGCCTAGTGACTTTGGAAATTTGGATACATAGAAAAATAGATTATAAGTGAACTACATTATCTCGCACTAAGTTATTTATTACCTGAACCCTTTTTGGACCAATCATAAATAATATTATTCTATATAACATTGGGAAAGGAAATATAATAAATAGTGAGCTTAGATTCTCAAAAAGGGTGAACAAGGGATATATCAATACAATAAGAGCCTAAGGGTATGATGGAATGAGTTTTTTTAAAAAAATACCCTACATATTATATATCATAATATTTTTTTCAAGAAAAAATATTTGTTGTTCATGAGAAATGAATCATAATGTAATTAAAGAACATGATCCAAAAGAGAATAACAGTTACATAAGTCATAAGTTTGTGTCATACACATAATCATAGAAAATATTATGTGAAGATTACTAACCAAGACGTTAATAACTTGTTAAGATTCAGATAACCAACCATGTACCCACTTAGATATTAGTAAACATCCCATGTACACTTATTTTAGGTATGGTATAACATCATTTTTACCCTGTTATTCCGAGTTTTGGATAATCTCTCATTTACACCATTATTTTAGTAGTGGGATAACCTCTCATGTACCTTCTTGTTTCAGGCTTGGGATAACCTCTATCACACCCTTTAAGCTCATTAACATTTTACCAATACAATGGAGGGAGATATAGTTCCCACCAATCAAATAATACATTCATTTATGCACTACAAGATTATAATACATTAATCATATCATAACCCATGAAAAGGAGAGAGATCTCATAAACATTTCATCATTGAATTACCCATGGGAATGAAATGGGTCTCATAAAAATCCAATCATCATAATCATAAAAATAAACCATCTAGATATATAATATGAATAATACCATTGTATCATATCCCCAATAAAAATTAAGCAAAACTAAATGTAGTTTTAACTTATGAATTGAAATTCCATAAAAATATTAGTAAAGAATTGTTAAAAAATATCCTTTCAACTTTGAAATCATTTATTTAAAATATAAAAAATTATTAAAAATTAAAGAAAAGTTTATTTGAAAATATAATTGCAATCATACAAAAGGAATATTTAATCCATTGAGTGGTAATTATGTAAGAAACTACCATTCATGTTGTACCTATTGAAATGAACATTCATTTAATATTTTCTCTAAAAATTTAAGAGAGAATTGTTCAGAAAATAGAAATAAGTGAAATTTTGAACTATTTTAAAAAACAATATGTGAATTTTTTTAAATAAATCACTGTAGAATAGTAAAAAAATTAATTAAATCATTTTATAAAATGTAGATATGAAATAAAATGGGTTTTGGAAAAAATATTGATATAAAACTGCTTCTTAATAAAACATTATGTCGGTCTTTAGAGTTAGTAAAGTGAGGGAAATAAAGGAAAGCATGTATTTATTAAAAATAACATTATTATAATAAAATTAATGTGTTTATAGATATTTAAGTCTTAATATATCATCATCTAAAGCGTAATCATAACCAATAGTGACAAATAATGAGAGTATAACATAAAACCTATACCAATTATATAACTTTTAAACCACAAGACCAATGAAGGAAATAAAATTATATGGATTATTATATCATATAATTTCATGATAATAATCTACAAAAAATTAATAGGTAGTATACACTCCACACAAAATAAAAAATTGATGTATAAGGCATGTGTCTCACAAAAATAAAAGTGAGACAAAAATCCCTTAACATAAGTCTTAACTTTATTCCAACAAATTAAAACCTACTATATAATAAATATTGATTTATTATAAATATATTACAAAACCATATGTATTTATATTAGACAATATATTATTTACTTATGGCCTTTTATTAAACCATTATTAGAAATTCCTGGTTAAAATATTGTTTTAGGTAATAACTATATCATTTCCATGTATGTTTTGGTATGACATTTTCAGTACTTTTACTTTGGTAATGATTAATTAATCTCCATAATCTTATCCATGATATAAATATTATAAATATTAATTATATATTTATTTATATTAATCCATTAATGATAGTGTTAGGAAATAAATGACATCAATCCTGCATACGGTAAACTGTACATATGTCTGAACGTTGTTTCCATTTTCTTGACAGATTGATCAAAAGAAATTTAAATATTAATTCAAAATTATATGAAATTTTAATATAATATATATATGATATATTCATTTAATATATCTTTATTAAAATCCAAGTCAAAATAAAATGAAAAACATATCGCATCACTTCGTGGAGGCAGTAGTCTACATGTACAAATGGGAGACTTTATCGTTTCCCAATAGATTCTAAGCTAAGAAGATAGATATTATACTAAAAATAAATATGTATAATACATTAAATAATTTAATATATAAATATTAAAGAAATAATTATCTCCATATATGATAGGTCATGATCGAAAATGAATTATATCTATTAGTGAGGCGGTAGTCCGCCATACCCACAACTGACAGTTTCATTTCCCGATTGATAAAATAGGATATAGATTTCTGTCCTAAAGTTAACAAGAAAAAATCCAAAAATAATCTAGGAAATTAATTTATTATGTCATAATGTTTTAAATATTATTTAAAGGAGTTATTGCAACCAATAAAATGAAAATTCATTGTTAAGGATTATACCTATTCTTTGGAGAACCCCTTTTGGTTTACACATTAAGAATTACTATGAGGGTTACCTTATCAAAATAGGGCATATACGATGTTTATATAAAAATGTATCTTTTAATTTATTGTGATAAAAGGGATTTTATGTGTGTATAGTAGATAATAGGGGTTTATCTTCTACAAGTGGGAGAGATAACACACTTGGAATTTTTGAAAAGGAAATGGTTTATCCAAATTTTAATTATTCTTGAAGGAATTGAAATTATAAAGTAATGAAAATTAGATGATATATGGTATATATATTTCCATAAAATAAGATTTTGAATATTCTATTGGTTATTTAACCATTATATTTCTATTTAAAGGTTTGGTAAACCTGTTTTATGCTTAACTACAATAAATAATTTTTAATATTTTTACAAATAATTTTTCCCAAAAATTAATTTTCCATTATTATATAATAGTAATTAGTCTGACTAAAAATATTTAAAACATTTTTCTAAATTCCATTCACATAAGTAGAAATCTTTACATTAAAATTAAACCCTCCAAATGTGATTAAAATGTCGTTTTCTAAAGAGTAATTTTTTATAAGTATAGAATGTTTTATTATAAAAATTCAATATGAAATTTGTTATAGGAGAATAAAATGAATCAATACAAAAATATTTTAAATAATTTTACTTTTTCAAAAAATATTATAAAAAAATTTATCTTGTAAATAATTTTAAAAAAGTGAAATTTTTAATTAAAATCAAATTATTTTACTATTTATTGAAAAATTAATCTTCTGCTAATAGTCAAAAAAATTAGTAAATGATAATTTTGGCATGAATATTTTAAAATTAATTGTTTATTTTTTCAAATAAATTAACTGAAATTAGAAAAAATTACTTTTGTTTTATGTTATAGAAATCATTAAAAACGTTTTTGAGAAAATGGTATTTCAGAAACATCTAAAGACTTTACTATAATTAATTACTTTTTTATCAAAATGATTTATTTATATTAAAAAAATATACTTAATATTTTGCTTTTTTTACTCTTATTCATTCCACTAATTTTAGTGGATATGTTATAATGATAATGTTTTTATAATAATATTACAATTATTTTGTGATTCGTTAAAACATGGTTTTTCATGTAACCCAACCCATTGAATAAATTAAATTTATTTGAGAAATTATATTTCATAAAATTCATGTGGTGTTAAATGTTCCTTCTAATGATGTAGAAATACCTATTAATACTAGGGGACTAAAATAAATGAAAAAGTTTCATTCAATTTTCACCATGATTCATCCCCCCTTTTAGGGTGCACACATTTACATTTGTCTCAAAAAGTACAACGCATTATTGTACCATCGATGTAAATTGAGTTTCCAAAGAAACACATGGAAAAATATTTATACTCCATGTTTTATCATCTATATAATTTTTATCCAGATATATCTAGTTAAGATAGATACAAAATATCCAATGTAATTTTAATATAAAATTTTAATGAGAGAAAATTTACCAGAACTCATATATTGAAAATAATATGGCATATTGAGCATTAGGAGAATTTTTTTTTCAATATAGATAAATAAATATATAAAAATATTATTCTTTTATATCCACCTATATGTTTATAAAATTATATTATTAATTTTAACATGAATAACTTGGAGATATCCCTAAGAGTAAGTTGGAAATTATTATCTAAGATAATAAAGAATTGGGGAAGGATAATCTTTCAGTATTTATGGTGAATAAGAATATTTGAATTGTTTAGAGGGAAATGACTTGGTAAATTTCAAAGATTATAGGTAGATGTTTTAATAAGAAACATAATATTCATAGAGAGATATATAAATAAAAAATGGCATAATTTTCATGTTGTAAGAAAGGATATTGGGAGAAGAGAAACAATGCCATGAGAAATCTAGGGGAAGAATTTGGTATATTTTTCATTAATATAAATGGATTTTTTTTTCAATACATTGGTTATTAGATTATATTTGTGACTTTTACATTTATATCTATATATATGAACCGAGCATATTGTTAAATATTTCAATAAGGGAATTTTATATTCATGATATTTACAAAGAAAGGATTACAACAATTATTTTGGATGATTTTAATTTTTCATTCCATGAGAGAATAATTATTTTATTTCAAATATTTTTCTATTGTTTTAAATCCATAAACTTATTTTATGTAAATTTTAGATGAAATTTTATTTATTTTAATATTTAAAAATAAAATATCATATTATACTATGGTAAAATACATTTAAATAAAGGTTTTAATATATATTCAAATTGTTAAATCCGTAGTTGGAAATAAATGATGAATCATAAGACTTAGTTGGATATATTTTCATAATATATTACCTAAATATACTTTATCATGAGATATAGGTATATCTATTTCATAAATTATTAATCAAATTCCTTTAAATTAGTGGTTAATGTAAACAAGACGTAAATAATCAACTCAAAATGATGAAATTGTAACATTAATTATAGAAATATTGAAAGTATCCTCACCCAGATGTCATTGATCTTGATTCCTGTAAACTTTTCCACATATATGTATTAAAACAATCACATAAAATACTATTCTAACTAAGGTAGTAAATATTATATCATTAATTTTATAGTATAATAGTATATCTAACATATTCTATATATGTTTATAGTGATGCAAAGTTTTTTTAAATTATATTTATTACAATAGACTTGAATTATAAGACAAAAAGTCCATTTTTAGTGATCATATAGATAAAAGAGAATATCTGTAAATGGATAATATATTTAAATGATATAGTAGAATTAATATAGTATTAATTAAATAAAATACTAAAGATACATAGGATATTTCATAAGAATAAAATATCTTTAAGATTTATTTGGAGGAGTTATTCCAAAGGATTAATTTACTATGGAGGTTGACAAAGGGAATCTAAAGAACTAAAGAGATTAGAATTTCTTGTCACCAATGTAAATTAAGATGGAATTTTATGAAAGGAAAAAGAAAATAATACATGAAGAAAAAGATACAATTATGGAACATACAACAACCATAATGACAATGTTATAGTGTTGGAGATCAAAAGACCAGACATCAAAATAAAAGCATCAAGAACCACCCAATCAAGTGAGGTGAGCTCTAGATGTCAACAGAAGGATCTTCCTTTCTTTCCAAATCTGAAAGTTTCTCCATGTACTCCATTCCATTAAAACCAATGCGGCATTCCAATATAGGTTGAGAGTTTTACTCTCCAAGAACCGCTAAAAGAAGGAGGAGTCCTGATCTTTTTTTTGTTAGAAATGGGCTGACTTTAGAGAACTCAGTCTCACCTACGACCCCTTGTGAAAGGAAAATTTTTATTTAACCATCCACCACTTGTGGTCATTGGGTCTCCCCTTCAAGACTTCTTATATATCTCGTGTGATGAAATTCAACATCGAATAAGAAACTTCTAGAATTGTAGTTGCAGAAATTCTCAATGATGATAGAAAAACAGCCCACTCCATTCATGTTAACATCAAACAGAGTTGAACATAAATGAGAAAAGAAAACATTTAAAGGAATAATAAAAAATATCAGATATGTTGAATCCCAGAAAAAAAGAGGGAGCATGTGACAAGAAAAATTATCACCACAAGAGGCCCCTTCCGAGACATAAACCAAACCTTTTATTCATGTAGATACACCTTGAAATCCAGTGTATAAATTAACAAGGATCAGTAAATATTACCCTACATTCCTATTTAAATACATTGAAACAAACCACTTCAAGGAATATGAAAAATGAAACTAACAAAACATGCCCTAAAGAGTTAATACAGAACTCAAAAAGTTAAAAAACCTTACATAATATCATCAACAAGAGATGAGAGGGAAACATAAGAATCAATAAAATTGAATTAAGACACCAAAAATGACATTTTAAAACCAAATTGATATTAAAAATTAGATACAACATACACAAGTCTAAAAATGGGAGACTTATCACAATCCATTTTAAGAAAAGGAATAAGATCATCAGGAACATTATCATAATAAGAAAAATCAACTATATTTACACCTTTATTTACAAGACCATCTGGAAACCAAATTGGATTCCCTATAAATATGAGTGATAATATGGTTCGGGGAAAATAGAGTATCCAAACATTTAATCCAATGATTAGTTATCTTCCAAGACAAGTGAGAAAGACACATCCATATGGCAGATACGACAAATGTAGAATCGCTCTCGATATATATATTGTCCCATCCACGATTCATAGCAAGTTCCACCACAATGATAATTCAATTAATTTCATCCTCAAGTAAAGAGGAAAGGCCATAAGAACCCTGAAAACAACCAAGGACCTTCCCTTTATGATTTATGAAAATAGGACTATAACTAGAGAGCCGCAGATTATATCTAGAAACTCTATCAGAATTAACTTTTAACCATAAAAAAGGTTCCCCCTAAAAAACATCAAATGTTACATGCGGAGGCCTGGAGTTTCCCTTGAGACCTATCTGGTTCAGTACAAACAAATCATGAACCATGTTGAAGCAAAAAATTCTTCCTCAATATTTCAACATTACACACAGCAGCAAGAATAGCATATAAAACCCCACAGACCGAGAAGGAAAAGATATCTTGAATCACCTTATTCCATGAAAACCAAATAAAATAAAGAGGATCCATAGCAATGACCCTAAAAAGATTCAAAATTTTTGGGGAAAGCAAAGTTGAATTCTATCATTGGAGGAATTATTTGATAGAAGACACACCAAGAATAGGGATTTTAATGAAATAATAAAAAAACATCCACATGGATGAGGCAGTAACACAAATAAGAAAAAAATTATCAATATATTCCCTCTGTTGATGTCAAAACACACATGAAGAGCATATATAGTACCACATTTTTGAAGGAAATAATTAGTATGAATACTCTCATGAGCCAGTCTTCAAGACAATGTGGTTCGAGAAGGAATAATAAAGTTCATATGTAGACTCCCCATCCACTTATAACCTATATTTCATGATAAATAATTTCTATAAAATTTTATAGGGGTTAGAAAGACATTGATAATAAGTTCCCATTCCAAAAAATCCTCTCTGTTAGAGAAGCTGTAACTGTTGATAATAATAACAATATGATTTGAGAGAGCCCCCATATTGTAAAGCTGATCTTTAATCAGGGAATCCAGACCAACATTGAAATCATCATTAATCAAGGCATCAAGAAGGGTACATCCAGTCCAGTTGGCCTTCCAAAAGGATAAAGATGAATTCTTTGATATATCCAATTTGTCTTGAGAGTTAGTAGAAGAAAAAATGGATTTAAAATTAGACCCAATAGATGAATCCAGATGATTAAAAACCCATTCTTGAGTATATCCTTGAATTTATTTCAGAGAAAGTCAAGAGACTCAGAATTACTATTGACATGCCTCCATATGAACAAAGCCTGTAAATAATCAATAAAAATATCATAATTTTTAATAATAAGACCCCCTACATTAAAGCAATTAAAACAATTATTCCAAGAGACTGTGGCTAATTTACACTCAAGAATATTACCACACCAAATGATATTTTTAATAGAAACATTAACGCCCTTTATGAGAGAGAATGGCCACTTATAAACCATGAATGAATAAAAAATTTTTAAATAATCACCGCCTTAACCAAATACAAATGACCCACCAGGGAGAGAGACATTCCCTTCCAAGTAGCAAGATGAATTTTGATTATACTAATAATATCAGAAAAGTATTATGCTTTATCCCTCCCCCAAAACATAGGAACACCCAAATATGTAAAGGGAAGAACTCCTTCATGAATACCCAAATCTCCAATAATGCTTGTCTTCTAGGAAATAAACAAAATCTACCAAAGAAAATTAATGACATTATCAAAATAATCTCTTTCCCTAAAATTTTTTCATAATGATAAAGGGACCTCTTAATATTTTTAATATTTCTCTTATCCCCTTTAGTAAATATAATAATATCATCCACATACAACAATTGTGTGGGATAACCAATTCCTACACCAGCATGAATAAACTCCTATTCCCATTTCTAGCCATAATACAGAGTAATATAAAGAATGTCTATATATATTTCGTGGTATTTATAATGTTTTCCTAGTAATATATTTCAAGGACATATTATTAGTAGAAACAATATATTAGTCTTACAAAAGAAAAGATTTATTTAAATAAATTTTTCATCATGATGGAAATAGATAAATATAATTTTATTATAGGATTTATTGTATTAAAATATTGAAATATTTGGATGATTTAATGTCATTAAATAAACCTATAGAAAGAAGGTGTTGGAAGATGCAATTTAGAGAAATAAATAGAGGATTTCTTCCTATGAAAAATGGAATAAATATGTAGTATAATTCCTTTCACATTATTGAGTAGATATATCATTTATACCATGCTATGTGTAACTATGTAAATATAAATCTATTGATAATTAATTATAATTATCCAAAAATAATAGATTTTTAAAATGTATATGTTTTTTCCATATAAAAAAGTTAAAAAACTAGTTGGGATATTGGTTCCCATAATGATTATTTTGATATGATATTACAATTATTAAAATGATAATGTAATGTGATATAGAATTTCAAAGTAACTCATAGTTTCCAATTCTAAAAAATCTATATATTTCATAACCTCTGAGACATCCATATAATCAGCATGTTTATATTACTGAAATATCATCTCTTGAAAAGTTTTTCTCATGTAGATGATGTAATAATTAGTAGTATATCAATAAGTATTAATGTGTTTTTCCTAGTAAATAAATATACACATCATTATAATTATTAATATCATATGAGGGAAAATGTGTTTAGAAATGATAGAAGTTGGTTCCGGTTCAAGTGAGGGTCTATTAGAGTTTGTTCCCTAGATCCAACTTATTTTATAATTTTGATTATTAGTTCATATTCATTCTTTTCATATTGTAATTTTAATTTTAAGTAACATTATTTTGATAATGTAATTAGATTATCTATAATATTAAAGGGTTATAGTAGTTCTCTAGAATATTGAAATCTAAGATAGGTGATGAAAAAAATTCATAAGTAATATATTATATGGTCTAGATACATTAATCTATTGGGACAACAATATTTTCTAACTATCGTGTGATAGGGTCTCATTAGAATTCACAATTATTCACATAATGTTTCAAAATTATGATTCATAGTTAGGGGAATCATGTGGGTGAACCCATCATTAATAACTCAACATGTTTTAGGTGTTATGGGATATTCGTATATCCAAGAATGTGTATTGGTCCTTTGACATAAAATCATTACTAAAGTGTATCATGAATCACATCAATTTATGTACGAACAAAAACAATGATGATATATGTTCATGATGAGGTAGAATGTGTGTCACAAGTGATATAGAATTAATTTAATAGTAAATAAACGATTTTTTTATTCTTTGTTAATTAAATAATATATTATTATCCTTTTGATGGAGATAGATGTGTCTAAAAACATCCTTGCCCATAGTATTTTAGAGATAATTTGGATTCTAAAATTAAAACAAAGATATATCAAATATATAATATGAATACATAAGTATTCATCCTTATTGAGGAGATATCAATCAATAAATTGACTTTATTAAACAACAATATTACAAGGAAAACGTTTTTGGTTTATATACTAATATTTTTATCTATGCGTGCCATGAGATGTTAGGAGACACCATTATTGGACTTTATGTATGTTATAACAATTTATATTGTGAAATGGGTATAGAGGGACACCCACTAAGTGTATCTAAAAACACATTAAATTATATCAAATTTGAATTTAAGTATATTTTTACATGACTTTTAGAATAACATTTACTCAATTTAAGTTGATTATGTTTTCAAGAAAATGATATATTTGACTTTTGAATATTCTAGTTGAATTTTATTATTTACTAATTTTTTTTGAAAAGTCAATGAATAAAAAATTTATTTACTCCCAAGATTATTGAATATTGTTAAATAAATATTTTCATGTTATGTTAACATATATATAAATATTTATTTACAAGTTATGTGAATATAATATTTATTTTTTTTCTATTGAATGAATATTTTTTTATACATGGTTAGAAATTTATATAGGAGGATTTAGATCATGTTAATGATTTAATAAATAATTTTTAATGTGATATAAATTAATTTTTTATTATTTATGATATGAAATTAGATCATTACTGGTCACCTAAAATAAAAAATATCATTTTTTAAGAGTGGTTACATGTTACATATTTTTAAAATCATTTTCATAAATATATTTTTTAAATGACTATATTTAAATAATTTAGGTAAACATAAAATAATAATAGTTATATTATATTTTTTATGTGATTTGTATCATGAGTTATATGTTTTATGTTAACTAAATAAAATATTTTATAGTTATTTAACAGAAATTTGATAGGAAATATTTATTTTGATTAAATTAGAATGATGCAATTTACTTCATTTAAATTAATTTTCACTAAATTTATAATGTTATGAAATTAAATTTTATATAAAATTTTCCACTCATATTATATTGTAATAATTATAGCGAATAATAAAAATTATATAATTTTTTAGAGAGAAATAATAAGAGAACCCTCATTATAATAAACATATAATTATAGAATTCACTTTTTCATCTCATTATAGCACCATTGAGATTAAGAAAATCATTCAGAGTTTCATTGAGAATGTGTGGTTAAATATAGAGGGATCCCAGATTAGATTCAAAAATAAAATGAAAAGAAATTGAGTGAAAACAATAAAGAATTGATAGAGGAATACCACAGTTTCGACAATTCTATTTATGTTAATTAAAATTAACTGGGCATGATCTTGTTTATGAAATTTCATGGAGAATTATTCATGTTAATTGGATTATATATTTTAAATGTAATGAAAGGAATTGTGATTTGATCCTACACATACAATAACCCACCAAAACCTATAAAACCTAATAGTTAGGGTTTTATTATGAACTAAAAATAATAAATAAGAATTTAAGTGCTCCAATGGTCACCAACCTTTAATAAATACTATAAATTCCCCAATGAACAATAAAATAAGATATCTAGAAGATGTGATCAACCAAAATTGAAAACATATATCTTATACAAGTATCCCATGTGAAGTTGATGAAATAAATGGAGTTTTCTTAAAAAGTATTCTAATAAATTAAATTTAGAGGTCTTTTTTAAGTGAATACATTGATAGAATGTATAGTTTTGAAAATTGTGAATTTATCTTCTAATATTAATTTTCAATATGTATAGTTAAAATATATGATCAGGATAATAAATCACCTAACCATAGAACCTTCCCTAGATTCCTAATTTGAAATAAATGGCCCCCCATATAATATTTCACAGTTTAGCTAACCATTCCTTTAACCGTGCAACCCACAAACCCTTAAAAAATCCACTATTCACCCAAGAACTCCTAACATACCATATAACACTATTAAAAACATTTCAAAAATAAAATTATGACTATACATAGTAAAATATGCATATTAGTTCACTAATTGATATGATGTAAATGGTCTGACAATTACTTGAGTATATTGAGTATAATTTATGATTAAATTTTCTTGTAACACATGACATGTAATGAAAAAATAAGTTCGTATATATTCTCCCATTATTAAATACTATGTTAAAGAGATTAATTTTTTGACAATACTAAACCAAAATTAACCAAGATACATTTTATTAACATAAAATTGTAAGTATTAAAATGAGACAATTATAAGTAATACGATGAAATTAGTAGTTATAAATAGAAGTAACTACATTATGAAATAAATAAGTAAAGTAAAAGAAATTGAATAAATTAGAAGAATCGTTTATATTGAGGATAATTTATCTGATCCTGTAAAAGAGGAAGCATCACCAGGTTTTTCACTAGACCATGACCAAATTAAAATATATCAAGTCTTTCTTGAGAAAAATTATTTTAGGGATAATTTAACGATCCTTGAAATCACTGGGAGACCCATCATAGCTATATTATAACCCATGATGACTACCACTTCTTACCTTATCCATAATTCTTAAATGGAAATAATGAGGGAAATTTTATGTTGAAGCTATAATGATAATATAATGTAATTATTAGCAAATTTTATATTCTCATTATTAAACGTATTTTTATTTTTTTTATTTCTATTAAATTTACATTAAAAAAACATTATAGGTTTTATTTAAAATAAATATATTGAAAAAATTTAATTATTACAAAGAAGGTAATCAATACCAAATAATTCGAAATAAAATCATTTAATGATGATATAATTTTTCTTAAAGATTTATAATTTTCTATTTATTGTATTTTTAAACCTATTCATCATTATTGAATAATGTGTGATATATCAATAACGTGAATATATAAATGAAACTAGTGACAAAATAAATATTTTCAATTTGAATGGAATATAAAAAAATTCTTTTTATTCTTCAATAATATATATATAATTATTATTTTAATATGTTATATGAGATTATATTAATTTTTATCAACTATAACTATTTATTTAATTATATTAATTTCAAACTTTTAATCATCATATTAATTTTTTTAATAACTTAATTTTCATTTCTAACATAAAAATAAGTTATATAAGTAAATATAAGTTACCACACTAAAATATTTTTTTTTCAAAGAATTGTTTTTATAAATTTTTTGTACTATTAATATAAATAAATTAAATTAATATATTTCAAATTACAATACTAATATTAGTTTTAAAAGTATAAAAATATATTAACACATATTTAATTATTAAATGATATGAAATAATTATAAATACAATAGATATAAAAATACATTTTTCTAAAAAATATATTTTTTACAATATCTTATGATTAAATTTAATATTTTATTAATCATAGTTAGAATTTTAATTATATTAAATGTAGTAAAAATTCATAATAACAATGTAAATATTTTGTATGAAGGGTCATATTATAATTTTGGTAAAATAATAATCACCATGGTAAAACATTAATCAATTTTAATAATAGTAATCATTGGTAAATTAGAGTGGATTATATTTTGTTAACTTTCTATGAAACTGAGAACATATAAAATAAATTTATTAGGTTTAAAAATAATTCCCACGTGTATCAATTTGCTTTTCCCTTATAACATTCCTAACTCCCAAGTGATTTTTTCTTCATTTCTCACCCAACATACAATTATAAGGAAAAACCCTCCTTTTAACCTTTCAAAAGAGACCAAATCCACCCACTTCAATCAATAATTACCCTTATAATTTATATTTAATGTCTTAACTTTTAACCTCTCCTAAAATCATGTTACATGTTTGGAAGACCTTTGGTGTAATAAATTATCCCATTTAATCTATTTATAAGAGGTTTTTTCAAGAAAAGAATCATACTATCAATATGATTATTATCCAATCTATAACTTTCTATTATATATTTTTATAATTATCCCTTCTACAAAACTATTATAAACATTCTCATATAATCAAATCAGTATAATTATTAAAATTTAATTTTTTCTTATCAATGTAACAAACTTATCGATTTCCCTCTCATAAATTTAAAAAATGAAAATGTCAGCCCTGTTACATGCAAAGTACCATATCCATGAAAGATGCATTTTTTTTTCATCAATTCTTTTCATTTATAAAAATAAAAATATCTTTAATGAGTAAATATTATATTTAGGAAATTATTACTATTTTTTGATTTATAAACTATGTATTGTATTAAAAATATTAAAAATAAGCTATTATTGTAGAATTAATATTCTAAAATGAGTATATCAAGAATAAAAACTAATTTGTGCATTATATTTAATATCTTCATATATATTATATTCTTGTTATACTTGTTTCCCATTATGATTAATCACATTAGTAAAACCTAAATGCGATCATTGTACTTTTTTAATATTGATATTATAAGTAAACCACTTCATATACTTATATATCCATTATTTATGTGATTCTCTTATTTTGGTTTGTATAACCCCCAAAATGAATGATGCTATAAAATTCCATAAATGAAACTCGATGAAATTGGTGGGCCCCATATGGAAAATAAAAAATCAATGAACCTTAGGGATGAGTTATATGCCACCAAACTTAGGCTTTTATAACTCTCCTATTATTACATTGGCCCTTGATTTAGTTCAGATCGGGGAAGATCTTTGAAAAAGAGAAAAAATATCATGCCCTGATATCTCATTCGAGTGCGAAAGAGAAGGAGAATGGATCAAGAGGACTTGTGTATATACCATTTTACATCCAACGTGATGAACAAAAGCTCAATCAGAAAACAGATGAAAGAGAACTCTTGATTCCAAGGATAGATCTTCAAAAATTCCCCAATTGAGAGAAAAATTGGTTAATCGTACATAAGCTCAGATTTGGGAAGACAGATGAAGGTTAATAGATCATTAAGGTTAATTGTTTAAATTTACCATTAAAAATGGCATGGGAACAGTTTGAAAAAATGTGCGCCAACTGGGTGAGATTTTCTGTGTAGAATGTCACATTTCTTTGTTTGGCCACATGAACATTCATAAACAATATGAAGTGGTTCTTTTTAGAAATTTCAATCTTCACAATTTTCCAAATCGTGCACCAACTGAGCGCTAATCGCGTGACCTATACAATTTTCCAAAAAAGTTGGTTTTTGGGATCTGAACTTTCCCTAGACACAAATTAGGCATTTTCTAACTCATTACGATTACATATTAATTCCAATGTAAATATTTAGACCAAAATTTATAGGATACATACCTAAGAGAAAAACTAGTTTCTTATATCCATATAAAATAGAAATAAAGAACGAATGACATCACTTGGAGGAGGTGGTAATACACATGTACACACGAGCGACATTATTCTTATCTTAATGATGGAATATTAAAAACATAGATAAGATTTTATAATTTAAAAAATAATATCAATGTTATAAATATCATATATAATCATTAAATACTCAATAATAACAAAGCATGAATGTTAGTGAAGGAAAATGAATCATATCATAGTGCGAGGGGTGGTAGTTTACACATACACATGAGTGATACTTTCATTTACCATAAGATATAAAGTATGTGGGAAATGATTACCCCATAGAACTAATAAAATTAACACATATTTAATATATTTTAGACATTATTTTATGGTGAATATAATATATTTATTGGAATTAGAATAAGAAATAATGTTTGAAAAATCAGAGTAATATGATTGCCTCTTCTTTGAGAGGCCACCAATGGATCACTCCTCAATCCTTTATAGGATGAATGTAGGGTAATAAAAGTGGATCAATAGAGAGAGTAAAAAAATCTAGTAATGTATTTTGGATGGTCTGTTCTATTATAGTGATCTCAAATTGTGAGAATAATTGATAAGAAGAGGTACTGTTTTATAATTGAGGGGAGGGACACACATGGAATTACTTAAATGATTTAAATAATATAGAGACATATTCTTATGAAGGTTGAAAAAATGTTTAGGAAACATAATTTATGATTTTATATGTTCGAAATAACTTCAAAAAGTAATATTTAAATCTGGTTATGTAGAATTTCTAAAATTATTTTTTACTTTAAACCCTGGTAAACCCATTTTAACCCTAACAGGGGTAACACATTTTTTTACTATTTATTATGAAAAAATAAATTTACCATACTAATGTATATTAATTATTATGATTCAAAATATTAAATAAATAAAAAAATATTTAATTTTAATAAGAGGTATAAATTCATTTTAAAATTAGTGTGCAAAGCACAACAAAAGGAATTTTTAGAAATATGAAATTTATGCATCAAAGAAACTTTATACTCATTACATGAATAGAAAAATACATTATATGAATGATAAAATATATTAATAAATATATTATCTAATCATAATAACAAAATAATTCCTTAATAGTTACTAATTTACATTATTTAGTTAAAACACGTTATGCACATAAAAACGTTTTAAAAAAAAATCTCTTTCCACATTCAAATTATTTTGTTTTCATTTATATGAAATTAATAATCAATGAATTAATTTTATACATGTTTTTTCAATAATTTTTTCAATATTTTATTTTCATATTTATACCCACCAGTCCAACAACTTGGCTATAATTGTTGTATTAAATTATAATAATTAAATTGTATACCAAGAATCATTTAAACTCAATGTTTATTTTAAGGAAATATATCAATGAAATTAAATTTATTTAAAGATGAATATATAATAAAATATTATGGTGTTATTTCAAAAAACCATTATAATATATTATCCATTAAAATATTATAACTATTATATAAAAAATAGTGGATACATATACCTCATCCCATCCTCAAGTTCCAACATAAGTTTTTCAAATATATGATTTTACCTAAAAACTGTGAAAAGTTTACTGGTCTTGTTCCACATAACATTATCCCTTAAATACATAAACTCCACTTTTTCCCCCACATGATATATGACTATATATTTGAATGACCTTAGAGATCAATACATGTGAAGTATTATGTATGTACTTTCTCAGGATAGATACATGGAACTCATCATGAACTTGAGGGAGATTCAAAGGAAGTTTCAAGTGATAAGAAACCATATTTATAAGATCAAAAATTTTGAAGGGACTGATATATCTAGGGATCTATTTTCCATTATTTTCAAAAATAATAATCTTATTACAAGAAGATATTCGTAGAAATAACTTTTCACCCACATTGAACTAAATATTTCTTCGAAAATTGCCAAAATAAATTTTATATCTACTTTCCAGAACCCTGATGTGTTTATAAAAGGATATTACATTATATACCATTTAATTATCAATCTCAAGTCTAAATAACCTTCATTTTATAACTTCATCACATCGCATTGAATCTATACACTTCCTTCCTTATTGGTCTTCATAAAGTTTCATCTGAAGGCTTGCATGAAATATAATATTTGTAAAAAACTAGACAAGATATAGCCATTCATCCTAATTACCATTGAAATATATATATCATTATCTCTCTATATCATTATGGAATGTAATGGTCTAACTAGACTATCTTAATATCTATGGATGATTTGAAATTATAAATTTCATCATCGTATTCAAATATTACTAAATATATCTCTAGAATATCAAACTAAACCATAGGTTCTGATAAAATATAATAAAATATAGTCCCCCATAAAATATTTCAACTTCATGAATATATATCATGGATTTTTGGTCAACAGAGAAATATTCTCTAATTTTAATGAAATGTTCTAAATTTTTAATGTTATATACTATAACCCAAATAACATTACGACCTTTAGATTTTTTTGGGAGTACGATGATGAAATCCAAAGTGATGTTTTCCCTCTTCCATTCTAGTATGAGTAATGTTTTAAATGTCCCCTTTTTATTCTATATTTCATCTTGAAATTTAAAACATTTGAGACAACAATATATATACTCTACAATTTACCTTTAATGTTTTCCCACAAAAATACTATGTTACATCTCTATATATCTTCATACTTCTATGATGAATAAAGAATGATGAACTATGAACTTCATCCAAAATCTACTTTTTCAAATATAGTATTCAAGGGGTAGATACCCAATTCTATAATCTTATCATTCAATCATAATCACAGTTGAACTCAATATTTTTTTTCACATTGTTCAATATTCGTCTATCTTCATTCATCACATTCTTAATCAACAAATAAAAAAACGATCGAACATTCCTCTAAGAATGATTTTTACCATTTCATCATTATTTCAAGATCCATGTTCTTCGAATACATTAGAATAAGATCCGATTAAACAATCACCCAAGGAAAAATTACATGGCCTTTCTAAATATAAGGATCAACTACCTTATTCCCATTCATAGTGTATTAATGTATCGAGTTTTTATAATATTTTATCAACTCTAACAATCAATATTGGTTTATATTGAATCATTTCAATGTGAATATAAATATCAGTATTTTATGATCTGTATATATATATATATATTAAATATTTCAATATAAAAATAATGTTATCATAATTTTAATGAAAATACAACTAGTCCCAACTCAAAATCATGCGTTGGGTATTTTTTCTCAAGAATTTTTAGTTAGTGTGAGGCATAATCTATAACCATGTCTTTCATAATGAGAAAACAACATAGTATCCTCTTTGAGGAAAAAACTATAGATAACAAAGCCATCTACTCAATATGGTAGCATAAGCATTGGTTTACTAACCAAACTTCTCTTCAATTACAAGAAATTTTCATTACATTTATCAGTAACAAGAAACATGGATACCTTCTAAGTCAACTTGGTTGTTGGATTATATTTTCATTAGAAACATATTACAAATAATTCATAGTATCTAACCAAACTACGAAAATATCTAATCTTGGTCCTAGTGGTTGGTTTGAACCATTACTAAAAAAACTTTCAACTTTGAAGGATCCATTAATATACCGTATTTTGAGATTAAATAACCTAATAATGAATCATTTTGTAGAAAAAATGTACAATTGATTAATTTGGCATGAAATTTCTCATTACCCAAGATCATCAATATATCCTCAAATAATCTTCACACACATCCTTATTCTTAGAATATATAATAATATCTTCAATGAATACTACCACATACTGATTTTGATAATCTTTAAAATCTTTTTTCATCAAATTTATGATGATAACTAGAATGGATAAGTCTAATTGGAATCCCTATAAATTCCAAATGACCATACATCATATGAAATGATATCTTGGGTTTATCATATTTCTTTACCCTCAATTGATGATATATATAATGAAGATAAATATTAGAAAAGTATTAAGCTCTATATAGTTGATCAAATAACTCATCAATACATCGAAGTGAATATTTTTTCTTGATAGTGATCTGGTTATGTTCTCAATAATCAATGAAAAGGCCCATTAACTAATTTTTTTAATTAATAAAAATAATAAGTTAACTGTATTAAAATAAAATATGGTTTATGAATTCACTATCAAGTTTCTCTTAGTGTCTATTCTTCAATTATTAGAAATGAATGAGGTTTATTCATTATGAAGTCATTAAAATAGGTGAAACACTAGGTATGAGGTCTATTGAAAACTCAACTTCATGATTCAAGGGAAGACTAGGATAATATTTATAAAACACATAAGCATATTCATAAAAAATATGAATACCTTCAATTTTTGAGTTTCTCCCAAACCATTTGAAATAATTATCTATCATTAATATGTAGTAAGATCTATAGAAAAGAAGTAATTTACATTTAATTTGATATTAATCATAACATAAAAACATGATAATAGATTTATTAATAGTTTAAAATGTTATTTACCTTACATGGAAATTAATACGGGTTCTATATAGAGAGTCCCAATCCATGGCCAAAATAACATCAAATTCAACTATAGTGAGTACCATAACATTTACAAGAAGCACATTATATTAGAGTGGAGTTGTATACCTAAGATTCAATAATCATATCACTATTATTTGTATTAATAACTCAAATTATAATCCTTGATGCAGTGATATGATACATCATTAAAATTCCTTAGTTATAAAATAGTGTGTAGAGTAAGAATTAAATAACACACATTCAATTTTATCATGGACAAAAAAGTGTACCTTTCAACATTTAATTTTTGTGACCCACATCAGTGGTTGTAATCAGATGATCATTCCATTTTTCAATTGGTTTAATAGGTTGATGATGTATACTATCAAAATTAATCCCATATTATTACACTAATTTTCATAATTACTACACTCATTGCAATTGGGGAAATAAATTTTGGATGGAATATTCGGTTAAACTTTCTCACCATCAATGATTGTCCTCTTTACATCACTTAAAAATATTATTTCATTATAGAAATTTTTTCCACATTTAATCCACTTAATAGACCCCATAATGAAATTTACTCAGTTATTCTTTCTATAAATCTAAAATATTTGAAGAATAATTCTTTTTCTCCCTTTGGGTTTTTATCAGAACATACTCAAAATTCCACTTTTCTATTTTTATCCCCAAAACCATGAAAATAATGACAGTCTGCTATCACCATATATAGTTTAAGATTAGATTAAATGATTTATTCATAGTTATCAATTTTACTTATATCGAACACCTTTTATAGAATTTGTCTCAAGAAACAAAGGAACCAATTATCATTGATTTCAACATTTATGATAAAACCAGAACAATATCGTATATGTTTGGTGAAATTTTCCTTATACATACTAAAAGATTCATCATGATCCTAGTTTATTTTTATAAATTCCCCTTCCATTTTTTGAAGAGTATATGGAAAATACTTATCAAAAAATAACTTCTAAAACACTAACAATGTAAAATAGTTGATTTTATCCACTTGCCTCATATTATTGAATAGATTCTACCATTGATCAGCTTCACCATCCAAATGATACAAAAACAAAATAAATGTATCATGATATGAGAACTAGAGGATAGAAAATATCAATTATAGAATTGATCTATATCTCAGTAATAAGATTATTAGAGTATCTATTGATGGAATGTAGATACTTCCACATAAAAGACTCAATAGTTAGTTGTTCATTTATTTTTACATTTGTAATTTAAACATGATTCATGTTACGATTATTATTTTATGGATTTTAGATAGCGTAAAAAATGATTTTTTATTCTTGAATCCCATTTTATTTATCTTCTTATGATACCGATCATTTGATTTTACTTCACAATAATTGTTCACATAATTCATCCTAGTTCAATACATTGACTAAAACCCCCCAAAAAACAATGTTTGAGTATCAAATTTAATATCTAGAGTAAAAAATCAAAAGATAATTAAAATAATTATTATCATTTTTGAAATTATGATACATTATTTTAACCAATGAGACAATATGTTTATCTAATTTCAATATTAATTATCATCATTTTCCATAGGTTATATCATCTCATTCATCATAATAAATCCTAAAAATGAATTTTAATTATCCAATGAATATCCCTTAAGATAGTCTATCTAGGTGTGAAATAATAGGACAAATAATCATGAATCTATGATGACTGAGTTATAACTCAATCCACTTCATTCAATGTTGCTTCCCCTAGGTGCATTTATTCCACAACTGCATTTTTTGATACAACTGAATCCATATTCCATTATCTAGAAAAGGATCTATCTTCTAGAATAAACATAATTGTTTTTTTACCATAACATTGGATGTTATCTTTTACATAGGATTTTCATAAGGGTTATCAATAATGTTTTATAATTATAATATTATAAAATACAACATATGATAAAAAATATGTGTACACAAGAATAAAATATATAATTATTGAATCATTTAAATGAATATTCAATAAACTTCACAATTGTACATTCCTAAGGGTTGTAAAGGTTTAGTGTCTTTGGATACTACATACGTAATAAAATTATTTCATAAGATATGTTCAATATATCCCATAAAGTTATTCTCATATAGTTCCATTAATTGAAATTTATTACATAATACCTTTCTTTATAACCTAGTGAAAATGGAAACATATAAAAGGGTGACCAGAGATGCTCAATAAGGGTAAACAATTACAATATTAATCAATGATCACAAGTGAGCATAAGCATAAGGGTATCAGAACATGAACATAAATTAAGAAAAAATTACCCAATTATTAAAATATATTTAATCAGAAATCATGGAATAATGTTTTGTCAGAATAACAGATTTATCTCATAAGAGTTAAAATTCATCAATAATCAATCATGACCAATGAAAACATATCATGAGCATAAGAAATAAGTTTTTGGAATAAACATAATCAAAGAAAATTATTTCCTCCATCAAGGATCACTACTAAGGCTATCATTTTAGATTGGATTCATTTCTCATTCCCTCATTTCCATAGTCATGTTTCCCTCCCAAGATTACCATATTAGACATAGTCCTTTACTGATCAAGGTTCACTCTGCATTCCACTGCCTATTCTCACATGAGATATCATTTTTAACCCAATTTATTAGAGGGATACATGAATCCTGTCCCACACATCATATAATGAAAAACATAAATATATTATCCATAATATCATAAAAATTAATCATATCATCAAAGCATAACATTTAGAAAATTAATGGGTCTTGTAAATATATCATTGTCACATAATCATAATCCATCAGGGGAAATGATGTGTATTGTTTAATTATAGTACTCATGATCTCAACAAAGATTAATCAACCTATGGGAAAGAAATGGGTTCCATATAATCATCCTATGATCATCATCATCATCATAGCTCATCTGGAAAATCAGATGATGTTGGCCAGAGTGTGTAACTCAAGAGAGGGTGAATTTCATTCGCAATACAAAATTTTATAAATAAATATACTAAAATAAAAACCACTTTGTAAAATAATTTATCTAATTAATAAAAGAAAATGATTGATATAATATCTATCCTTTTAAAAAAATTCTTAATGAGTGATTAGGTGTAAGTTAAAATATATTTTGGAAATTCATTAACTTTTAAAATCAATTTACATACACAGAAGCATACATAAATAGTAGTTATGATTAATTATAAAATAAATTCTTTTTTGTTAATAAATGTTATCTTGAATGTGATAGAAAAAAAATCAAAGAACACAGTGACATAAGTGAATAAAAAAGAGGTTTATTCTCAATGTGAGACTTAATCCCATCCACATAGAAAACACCCGCTCCAAGAAGATTATAAATATAATAAAATAAATACAAAACCTGTATTAAGTATATAATCAAAAGAAACAAGTTGTTCAAGATAAAAATAATATTCCAAAGATAATCATGGTATATAATAATAACACATTTCACATAGGGACCTCTTCAACAAACACAGTTGGAAACAGATTGAGGATGAAAAGAATAACAAGTATTCACTAGGAATATATAGAAGACAATGTTTGTTGGATAATTGGAAAACGAAAAACTACTCAATTATATAATAGGAAAAAAATACAAGAATAGAAATGATTAGTTTTTTATATTATTTATTCTCATAGTCCATAGAACAATATTAGTGAGGGTTTTTTTCTTTGTTCTAAAAAAATAAAGAAGAACAGAGGATCATAGAAATCAAAAGGTATGTTTCAACCAATCAATGTATGATGTTTCAATAAATCTCAATAATTGGTTATGATCATATGTGTCATTTATCTTCATAGAATGTGAATCAGCAAGTTCATGGGAATTCAAAAATTTGATCCCACAATCTGATGCAGAATTTTTTCATCAATAAGTGATTATATCGGCTATCTATAATGTCAATTTTTCTATATCTGAGAGACAGATTATTTGAGAATATAGAGTAGAAAAAGTTGGAGGAGATCCAAAATCCTCAGATAAAATTTTAGTAATTCTTTATTTCATGGTCAAACTATCCAAGAATATATTTTTTCATTGATCCATTCATTCTAAATTCATCAGACAACAACGGTAATAAAAATATGGCGATGAATCAACATCTAGCAGTGAATCCATTAGCGGTGACTCTTATGGTGGTATCTATTACCCATTCTAGGGGTACCTCATCCTGGTAGTAATGGTGAGTCACCTCTGGTGGTAACCAGTCCCGATGGTAGCTAATCCTAGTGGTAAAGGTGACTCCCATCTAGCAGATACCTCGTGTGGGTAGTAACAGTGTCTCCCAACCAACGGTGGCTTTCCAAAACACTTAGAAGAAATATTATAAAAGTTGTCTTATCATATAAAATTGTACGATACAACATGTTAAAAATTAGTGTTAAAAGAATCTAGGTTTTTGATCATTAAAATAAGAGAGTTTAAAACCCACTCTATACAAGGAGGTGACAATAGATAGAATCTTAAGAGAATATCTCTAACAACGTCAAAAATAGTGTCCTATAGTTGGTGGTAATTTTATTACATGTGCCTAGATAAAAGAGATAATATCACCAAGGATCAATTCATTCCATAGTCTTGAAGAACTAGATACATTCATGGTTCCACAATTACATTGGTAATAAAACACATGACATAAGAATATAAAATAAACTGATTCTTGTCACTTATTCAATGATTTCCTCATCACCACCTAGGGAAGTAAAAAAAGAAAATGATGTTTTCAAATGCACAGTAAAGTTTATAAGAAACATTAATAATTAAAGAAATTCCAGTAAGGCATGAAAATTATAGATATCCAAATAATCATAAAAACACAAGCCATCATTACACTAAGAATTAAAAATAATACATATATTTTGTTACATTGAAAACCTTATGGAATGTAATAATTGAATACAGAATGAAGAAAATTATTATTCTTTGTAGGTCATGTATATAGAACATGAACCATCATACGTTCATAAAAATTTAAATTTTTGGGGGAAACCCCATCCTATTTAGTTTGCAAACAAACATGAAGGGTTTGTTTCCAACCCTTTTGTCTCAGGAGACCTATGATGAATCGAGTGGCTATCTATAATTATGATCCACTCATCACTAAATGTCCAAAGAATTTATCTTACATAGATTCAATTCAATAAATAAATCATATGTATAAATTGTATACAACTATGAAAATAATCATATACATGATAAAATAACTGTGGAAATTTAACGAATGATGATCACAAATAAACAGTAAATATACACACACCACACCCAATGAATAAGTGATTAAAGATAATATCATAACGACTTCTTTGAATTATTAAATTTAAATAATAATTTGGAATTCATAATGGAAAATAGGAATGAATAATGATAAATTATATTCAACTTAAGTGAAAACATGTAAATAGAGTTTTTAAGAATCATTAGAAAAGTGTCACTTTAGTGTGATTAAAGGAAAAATATAAAGAGTCTCTAAAGAGGGCTAAGGAATAATTTTCAGCAAAAAAGAAAAAATTAGAAAAGATATTTTTCATAATAAGAATATTGATTCTTGAAAAATATTGTTGGATAAAAATATATTATAGAGTGTACTTGAAAATGTGTAAGAAATTGGAATGTTCTCTTAAATTGGGATTACTTATCTGGAGGAATAGGAAATGGAACCTTATAAAATATGAATTTACCCATTAAAGAATGAATAATTAAGATAGTAAAATATTTTTAGATCACAAACATAGAATTTAGATAGAGTTCATATGAATAATTAATAAGTACATTAGAATAAAGAGATAGAAATCAAAATTCAAATGACAAATGGAGGTTCGCGGAGAATCTTTTACCTTATGTTTGAATGTGTTATGTAGTTGCACTTAATGTTCTAGATAATGAAATTAGATTCATTAATAATTTAAATAAAAACCTTATAAAATTTTATTTGAGTTATTATAATTTTATGAAGTTATTTAATTTTATTTTTTAGGAGTTATAATATTAATTTTCATCATTAATTAGTGTTCATTTCAATGATTTTCATGATTGTTTCACTTTAATTCAAGTAAAGAAGTTCCTATAAAAATGGGATTAATTATCCAGAATTAAAATTATATGTTATTAATGAACAGAAATATGATTAAATGGTATTTTATATATATTTTTCTATATATGATGATGATTCAATAGATAAATTTTTTATGATAAACATTAGATTATTTTGGGGAATTTTTACTATTATGAAATATTTTTGTTTTATTAATTAATATTATGTATATATAATGGTTACATGGAATTATCTAACTTATACCACTTATAATGAAATCTTATTTTATAATAATAATTGTTTTATGTCCTACCATTAAAGAGGTAATGGAAAATGAAAATGCATCATCTATGATGACGATAGATCAGCACATCACAGGTGATATTTTCTTTTTGAGAATAAAAGGTAGTGGAGAAGGTTATTGATGATGGATTTTAATTTTTTCACAATAAAATTACAATATATATATGATACTTTTGTTATCATGCATATTTTTATCGAGGAGGTGAGGTAAGGATATGAAAAGAAAGGAAATTAAAAATTAAATAATGGAAAATGGAAGATGATTTTACCTCTTGAGTTTCCTCTCTTTGAGAACCTCCTTAAGGGCCTTAGGATTTCAATTTTGGTCGGAAATAATGTTCATATAAATGGGTATGATACTTCGGGAGAGTATTGGGTAGAAATTGGACAAGATTCAATAATTAAGAGGTTTGAGAAGAAGAGGAGGTGAGGGGTGAAATTTATAGTGGAGGAGATATGTTTTCTCTTTATTATATTATTCATTAGTTTATTATTTCCCATAAAGCCTATGAATAGTATGGCCATTATTTCTAATTATATTAAAATAATTTATGGTATTTATAGAATATTGTTCTTAATTTATCCACTACTCAAGGAATATTTTATTTTATATATAATGTACATATACTGTAAATTACTATATTTCACTATAAAAAAATTCATTTATTTCAGAAAAATTAAATAAATTCACCCTAACCACTTTTTGAGGCATATAATTAAAAAATTAAGTCATTTTTATATAAATAAATTTCTTAAAATGAGATTTTTTTTTAAATTAAAATCATTATTTACATGGGAAATATGAATTTTAAAATTATAATAAATTTAATAACACTTTTAAAAATTAATTAAAGTCTCATACAATTATCTTAAAATCATAAGAAAAAATAATATTAATTTATGAATACATTATATGAAAGTATATTTTCTTTTAATTTATTATATTAATTGTAAATTTTAAAATAAAAATTTATGTTTTAAAAAATATCTACACATAATTAATAATTTCTAAAACATTTATTTACTTATACTATGATATAAATATATCATATTACCATATATAAAATGCCTAAATTTTATTTATTACTTCATAGGAGTGGTTACTATTATATTGGAAAAATTACCATTCTTAATGGTCACATTACTATTCTAAATTTCATGTTACTATTTCATTGATATATATTGTATAATTTCAAGAAAAAGAATTTTATTTCATTCATTCTTCATTAATAATGTCTTTTTGTGTTCTCTATATGATTTTAGATGATTTTTACTATATGAAATTTGTGTGTGTGCAATTTAAGATATCAAAATAATTAAATTTATTTAATGTGATACATACCATAAAATCATTGGGTGTTGTATTCCTCCCACAAAAAATTTCATCATTGTATTTTTTCATGAATATTTCCTTCTAATGATATGAAAGTGGTAATTATATAAAACATACTCATGTTCCCATGTTTTTCTGTAATGGCCCGAGTTTTTGGGGTCCATTACTTGGTAAAAATATGATGTTGAGGTGTTCCGGGTAGTTTGGGAAGCTATCACACCTTCTAACAAAAGCATAGGCCTAACAATAGCTTGGTTGACCGGTAGCTCAGCCTACCGGTCTCTCGGCCTACAGGTGGCTCAGTCTACCGGTGGCTCGGTCTACCAGTGGCTCGGTCTACCGGTGGCTCGGTCTACCGGTAGCTGCGTCTACCGGTATCTCGGCCTACGGGTAGCTCGACGTACAGGTAGCTCGGTCTACCGGTATCTTGGACTACCGATAGCTCGACGTACCGGTAGCTTTGTCTATCAGTATTTCGCCTACCAGTAGCCGTGTCTTACCGGTGGCTCGGTCTACCGGTAGCTTTGTCCTACCGGTAGCTTGGCCTACCGGTAGCTGCAACTTACCGGTTGCTGGGGCTACTGGTATCTTTGGCCAACTGGTAGACCTAACCTACTTGTGACCACGGGTTTTCCCAGTGGCGCCTCCTAAATTGGCTTTTGAGCATCATTTTGACCCCATTTAAAGTTATTAATGGGTTTTAATTAAATATTGGTGAGTCCGTTTTAAACAACCCAGAAAGGCGGGGACCCCTTAATGACGTGTGGGGTGTCCCAGCCATGTAGTCAACCGACGATCCACAGTTTCGAGTCATTGTTTCCATATCATAACCGTCCGGGAGTGCTGTACCTCAGCCCTTATCAGCCTTTATAACCTAAAATCTTCACCCTAAGTTTCTTTTCTGATCATCCTGCTCGGAGCACCCTTCCTCCCGACGAGCCATACCCCTGATCTGAAGTCTTCCTTGATCGCGTTCTGTGGAGTTCCTGCCACTCCTGTTTTCCAGTTTCCACCCAAGGACTTAACGTCAATCCTTCATCGTCAGGTAGGGGTTTCACATTCGTCTCTCCTTTCTGTGTATCTTGCGAGATGGGTATGCTACTACTTCTGTATAATTAGAAGAACCAAACTTTAATGAATATAATAAACGGACTCTAAAATAAAGGGAGGGGTGTGATCAATGATGATGCTCTGTTTTTATCCATGATTGATGATTTCTAAATTGTGAGGCCTTATGCCCACTGAAAATCATGGCCATTGCTGGTCTTTCTCTGTGCACTAATAAACTCTTACCCCTTGTGATGTTCAAATGGCTTGTATTTTGGTTGTGTAATTTTGATGTGTAAAGGAAATTGGTTAATTACGTATATTCGTCTGAACAAATTGAATGCACCAGGATCAACTCCTTTCCCATGATAACCTCGATTTAAGCCCAGTGGAATGGAAATCATGGAGTGTGTTAAATATTTTAAATCTGAAAATACCTATTGGGTCTGCCTTGTGTTGGTAGTTTGGGATTGGTTGTTTACTCCACGGGCTATTTGCGGGTGACCATATGGTTTTCTTGGATGGGAGCTTAGATTACTGGGGGTGATGTGGGTGAGGATGGGATCGTCTGTTTGTATCACGAATTGGGGTGGGATCCTTTGTTTTTGAGAAACTATTGACTCTTGGATTTTGGGGACATGGGGATGTATCTTAGGGTTTTCTTTGGTTCCAGTACGTTGAGGGATCTCCCTTATCCCTTTGTTGTCGTGACTTTGCAATAGAACCGGGTGTGAATGCTGAAATTGCTGTTGGGTGTAACTTTTTCCCTTGGTTTGTGCTTATGCTGTTAGTTACCCACTAGTGCAGAAACTTATCTAAACATTATTACATAACATGAAATAAAGGATGGGACAAATGGGAATTTGGTTTGATGTGAGTTGTGACTTGGCATGGGTGTTGTTCTCTTCTCTTATGAACGAATAGTAAGGATAGTGTTCTTTAGTCTAGCTGAAGAAAAACCTAGATTGGGTGAGTGATCGTTACCTATAAATATACTTGTAGTTTTGTGTTTCTTATTCATGCCCCACCCAAGTTGAGCACTTAGTGCCGAACACCCCCATTCCAGGGGGATGGTGTTTTTCCCAACACTGCTATTAGTGGATGGTTATTAGCTCATTTATGCTCCCTTTCCCGGATTTCCCAAGTATCTTCGGGCAGGCTGTGATGGCCTGAGGTCTATTATTATCCCAAGAATATTTGGGCTTGGTAGTGTGGTGGTTGGCCCAGGTGTATGCAAGAAGGTCATTTCCCAATTATCTTCAGGATGAGGCCCATGTGTCTTCGGGCATGACAGTGGTTGTTTTGTTCTAGGTGTTTGCAGGCGTGGTTACGTGTGACAGTTGTGGCCCAGGCGTCTGCATGCGGGTTAGTGGTTGTGGCCCAGGTGTTTGCAGGATGGATGTGTGGTTGTGGCCCAGGTGTGTGTGGGAGGGGTATGGTAGTGGGATTGCGATGTGAATGGAGGGATTGGTCTGATGCGTAGGATGTATTCAATAAATAGTGGGAAAGTGGCACGAGGTACCCAATCATCGATGTTCTATTACTATACATTACTTGACTTGTGTTATTTGGGGAGTGTGCCTAGGTGAGGCTTGGGTGGTTAGTTTCCTTGATAGGTTCTTGGTTTTCTCTTTTTCCACGGGGCATTAGCATGCCTCCCCACTAGTGCATGAGAGTCTTTGGTTTTCCCTACTGAGTATACTTGTATGATCACCGTATGTATATACAACTGCTTTCAGGTTTCCTGGAGGACTTCAGGGATAACACTGGAAAATACTAGCTCGGACCTTATGACAGATCATCGCAGTTGATGTTGTTCTTTCATTTGGTATTTTTGCTTTGTAGTCTCCTTATACATTGTGGTTTTTTCTTTTGTAAGATGCATTGGGAATGGTTCTTGGCTTTACTTTTACATTCAGTTTGGTGTTGTGGGATTTACTATCTTATCTCCCGATCCTATTAAAAGAAAAAGGGTAATTCCTTCCATTTAGTGTGTGATTATATACCCTTGGCGCTGGTCACCACTTTGGGACCTATTGAAGGTGGGTCTTGGGGGGTCATTTTCTCTCATTCAACTTAAAGAAGGAAGGTCCTGGAAATCTGCTTTCCTTTCCCTCCTTTTAGGGAAGATGGGTCGTGAAAAAATGGTATCAGAGGGAAGGTTGAGAGATAGGATGGAGTGTGGAGTTAGGCACAGTGAGGATTTCATGGGATGGTAGGGAAACAATGTTGGGTGACCTTGGTGTGTGAATTAGGCCAGGGAAGACTGGGTAGGAAACAATATTTTAGGCCCCCTCGTGATCTGATGCAAGGACTCTGGACCTATAGAACGACCAATTGAGGCCACGCTGATTGCAGGATAGAGACCCTAGGAAAATTACATGAATCATAAATGACTTGTGTCCTCATTTTTCTTGGGTGTTTTGGGAACTTGAAATAAATAATAAGTTTTAGAAGTTTTAAGAACAATATTCTTCACTACATGGGCTTTGACATTCCTTGTTTACCTTGCAGCTATGGCACCCGGGAGACGGCTGTGAGTTGTATGAGTGATCGAGGCCTAAAAGGTCTACCTGGATGATCGACAGAGGGATGACTGAGAGGAGGAAGCCGATCAGTGGCAGAGGACACTTTGAGCCTTCCAATGACAGACCCTCAAGAAGTACAAGGGAAGCACCTCGGACATGAAGACATAGGGTTGGTTAGAGGAGCTGGTGATAGCCTTCGGCTTGATCCGAGCTCCGACCAAGTACTGGGTTCCTCTGGACATCATCCAGATGTGGGGAGTAGCACGTCAGTGGTGGACTCTCTACCTGGGAGAGAGGAGAGAGGCTGAGGTGGAAGGGGCTGATTTCGAGAGGGAGTTCTGGGCGGAATTCCTCTCTTCTATGATGAAGGCAGAGAAGAGGCAAGAGGTACTCTCCCTCCAGTAGGGGAGTATGTCAGTAAGGTAGTTGGGACTCATGTTCAAGGATATCCTCCGCTTTGCTCCGGACCTCTTTCTGGATGAGGAGTCTCGGGCGAGACGTTTAGAGGAGGCACTCCGACCCTCCCTCCATTACGTTGTTACCCCCTTCACCTTGCCGACATATATGGAGGTCCAGAAGAAGGCAGAGGTGGTGTAGAGGATGCCCACGCTTGGTGGTGTGTCATGAGAGGGGATTTAGCTGGGCCTGTCAAATAGAAAGGCCGACAGCACCAGAACTCCAGCATCGGGACCCTCTAGGTTTCAACTAGCTGGAAGCAGGCTGCAGAAGTTCCAGTTCTGGTCCCCCGGTCCTCACCATTTTCCTTTAGGACCAGGACTGAGGTGCTTCATCTTTGAAATCCATGTACATATTCAGAATCAGTGCCCGGACCGAGTGCAGTACGGTAGTGGCGGACTGGCCCAGGACCCGCCTCATCAGCAGCTTCCAGCTAGGCCATTTTAGCAGCAGAAGCAGGGATAGTGAGCTCCCGCTCCTCCAAGGGTAGACGTTGCATGGGGAGGCTGAACTCAGGGCGCTCCTCAGGGACCTCGACCAGGGTGTGGTTTGGGAGGCGGCTGACAACCGAGGGGCAGAGGATCTGGGCATTGACATTTTCACACCAAGGAGGCAGTAGTTCCAGTAGGACCGGAGGTTGTTCGAGGTACAATTAGTTTGTTCAGTACCCTTGAACAGGCCTTGTTCGATACAGGAGCTTCGCACTCCTTTGTTGCACCCGGTAATGCCTATTCTCTGGGTCTAGGTGCCGAGACACTTCCAGTGCCCCTAGAGTTGAGAGCACTAGTCGGAGGTCAGAACGAATTTTTATATGTTTACTGAGGATGCAGACTGATGATAAGGTCACTTCAGTCGGTCAGGGATCTACTAATGCTACAGATACAACCATACAATGTCACCCTGGGAATCGACTGGCTTTTCTCTATGTGTGCCATCATCGACTGCTTCCGAGGAAGAGTTGTGTTCTCAGACGTGGGTGGCCGACGTGTTACTTTCCCCGGCAAGCGGAGTGGCCAATAGGGAAGCAGGTGAGAGGAACCCCTCCTCTCTTTATTAGTCGAGCTGTCAGTAGAGTCCATGGATGCTGAGATGGTGGAGGTTCCAGGGATCTTTAGTGAGTTTATGGACGTCTTTCCTGAGGAGGTGACAACTCTACCCCCTCGATGTGATATCGAGTTTGGGATTGACCTGCAGCCTTTTGCTCGTCCTATTTCGATGGCTCCCTACCAAATAGAACCTCCAGAGCTACGGGAGTTGCGGATACAGATTGACGATCTGATGAAGAGGGGTTATGTTCGACCAAGAGTGTCATTGTGGGGTGCTCCGGTCTTGTTCTCCAAGAAGGTAGATGATGGTCTCAGGTTGTGCATAGACTACAAGAGGCTGAATCAAGTAACAGTCAAGAATCGCTACCCTCTTCCAAGGATACACGATCTCTTTGATGAGATGAAAGGTGCAGGATGGTTCTCGAAGATCGACCTGCAGTCTGGGTATCACCAGTTGAGGGTAAAGTAGGGTGACATCTTGAAGACGGCCTTCCGGTGCAGATATGGGCACTTCGAGTTTCTGGTTATTCCCTTCCGCGTTATGAATGCTCCAGCTGTGTTCATGGGGATTATGAATTCCGTGTTCTGGGAATATCTCGATTGGTTCGTAGTCGTGTTCCTTGATGACATCCTGATCTATTGAAGATCAGAGGAGGACCACGCGAAGCACCTGAGGACATTTTTGGAGGTCCTCCAGTAGCACCAGCTCTATGGGAAGTTGTCAAAATTCAAGTTCTGGACGCGAGAGGTGCACTTCCTTGGGCATGTAGTTTCCGATAAAGGGGTAGTGGTGGACCCGTCAAAGGTTGAGGTGGTTGTTTCTTGGGTAGCACCCAAGAACGTTGTAGTGGTTCGTAGCTTCCTCGGGCTGGCTGGTTACTACCGGAGGTTCGTACCCAACTTCTCTCGAGTTGCGGCACCTTTGACAGCCTTGACCAAGAAGGACTAGGTTTTCGTGTGGAGTGAGCAGTGCGAGGCATCCTTTAGCTATCTGAAGGAGAACTTGGTTAGTGCCCCAGTGCTGAGATTACCAGAAGGAGGGGCGGCATATGAGGTGTTCTGTGATGCTTCAGGGAAAGGCCTCAGATGAGTGTTGATGCAATGACAAGGGGTGATCTCTTATTGGTCTAGGAAGCTATGCCCTCATGAACATGATTATGCCACCCACGATCTAGAAATTATAGCGGTTGTTTTCGCACTAAAGTTATGGAGGCATAACCTCATCAGAGAATGCTTTTTGGTCTTCACGGATCACTAAAGCTTGAGGTATGTCTTCTCCCAGCGGGACCTAAACTTACGACAACGAAGGTGGATGGAGTTCCTCCAGGATTACGACAAGGATATTTCCTACACTTTAGGAAAATGTAAGGTAGTGGCTGATTCATTGAGCAGGAGATCGCAGAAGGATGCGGTCTGAGAGTCGGTAGACGCATGGTAGGCGATGGAGGAGTTGGCTGCCTTGCACCTGGATGTGAGGATGGATAGTAGTTGAGGTTGCCTCTATCAGATGACAGTGCAATCTTCTTTGTTTCAGAAAGTGTAGGAGTCACAGTGGGGAGACCCAGAGTGGGAAGTTATGCTTGACCAAGTTGACCAAAGCAATGCTCCGGAAGGATGTACGGAGGATGGTCAGAACCAGATGCTTTTCCGAGGAAAGTTGTTTGTTCCAGAGGTGATGTGTGGAATGGTTCTTAGTGAGTTCCACAAATCACCAATAGCGGTACTCCCAGGAGTTTCCAAGATGTACTAGGGTCTGAGGAGATAGTTTTGGTGGCCCAGAGTAAACTGAGCAGTGGTAGAGTTTTTGGCCAAGTGCCTAGCGTGTCAGCAGGTAAAGGCGGAACACCGTGTTCCAGGTGGGTTTTTGCAACCTTTAGATGTCCCTGAGTGGAAGTGGGACGACATATCGATGGATTTTGTCACGGGACTACCCAAGTTGCAAGGGGGCTGTGATTCCATCTGGGTAATAGTGGACCGCTTGATGAATTCACTTCACTTTCTGGAGATTAAGGAGTCGAGTGCAGTGGACGCTCTAGCATGGAAGTATGTGGACGAGGTAGTGCGGTTTCATGGAGTTCCTAGTTCCATAGTCTCATATAGGGATGCACGTTTTACCTCACAATTTTGGAGGGGTTTGCAGCATGCCTTCGGCACCCAGCTGCGCCTTAGCACTGCATTCCATCCCCAGACATATGGGCAGATAGAGCGCACCATCCAGACGTTGGAGGATATGATGTGGGCATGTATTCTGGACTTTCGGTGATCATGGGTGTGACACTTGCCTCTGGTGGAGTTCGCCTAAAATAATATCCATCACTATACAATTGGAATGGATCCATTCAAATCCTTATATGCAAGGTCGTGTCACCCACCCGTGTGCTGGACCGAGGTTGGGGAAGCAGGTGTTCTTGTCCTGGAGGTGGTGCAAAGCATGACAGAGAAGGATTAGCTTATACGAGAAAGGATGAAGGCGGATCATGACCATTAGAAGTCATATGTCGATGATAGGAGGAGACCCTTGGAGTCCAAGGTCAAGGACCACGTGTTCTTGAAGGTCTCCCCTCGGCGTGGACAACAGAGGTTCGACAGGGGAAGTAAGCTTTCTCCAAGGCTCATCGGACCCTTCAATGTGTTGTGTCGGTCGGTGAATTGTCTTATCATCTAGCGCTACCACTGCCTCTACAGAGGATACAAAATTTATTCCATGTGTCCCAGCTTTATCGTTATCTACACGACGACTCTCCCGTCATCAATTGGGGAGAGTTAGATATCAAAGACGATGTGACCTTTATAGAACGACCAATCAAGATTGAGGACCGTAAGGAGAAAGCGCTTCATGGACGAACCATCCCCTTGGTTCGTGTGTTGTGGAGGCATGGTGGCCTAGAAGAGAGCACATGGGAGCGGGAGGCCTAGTTTTGCATTCAGTACCCAGAGCTGTTTTGACTTGATGTTTTGTTCTAATCCTTGAGATGTTGTACCCTGTGCTTTAATATATGAAATTATTATTTTTAGATGATCTAGTCCCTGTTTCCTGTGTGTGTATGTACGAATGTGGGATGATGATGGGAAAACCTGATTGCTAATCAGGATGCATTAATGTGGATGCGATTAAACCCGTGCGGGCGAGTCAGTGCTGCCCAAAGAGGATAATATCCTGACATGTAGGAAGGGAATCCCTAACTCACATGTTGAACATGTGATCTTGGTACTTGTTTTGGATGTAGGTGGATGGTTTTGTTCCAGCTTTCGATCAATTCCAGGGTTTACCCCTTAGAAGTATCTTCAGAGGGTGGATGTTCGGACCCCGCCTTTTTTTTCCTTTCTGGGTAGTTCTTATATTCTCAGGACGAGAATAGTTTGAGAAGTATCTGATGTAATAGACCGGGTTTTTGAGGTCCATTACTTGGTAAAAATTTGATGTTGAGGTGTTCCGAGTAGTGTGGGAAGCTATCACAGCTTCGAACAGTAGCCTAGGCCTACCGGTAGCTCGGTCTACCGGTAAATTGGTCTAACGGTTGGTCGGCCTACCCGTAGATCGGTCTACCGGTAGATTGGTCTACTAATGGCTCGGTCTACCGGTACCATGGTCTACCGGTGGCTCGGTCTACCGGTGGATCAGTCTACAGGTAGCTCGGCGTACTGGTATCTCGGCGTACCGGCAGCTCAGTATATAGGTAGCTCGGCGTACCGGTAGCTTGGTCTACCGGTAGCTCGGCCTACCTGTAGCACGGCGTACCGGTAGCTCGTCCTACCAGTATGCACAGCTTACTGGTGGCTCGTTCTACCGGTATCTTTGGCCAACCGGTAGCTTGGCCTACCGGTATCCGCAGCTTACCTGTGGCTCGGCCTACCGGTAGCTTTGGCCAACCGATATACCTAGCCTACTAGTGGCCACAGGGTTTCCTAGTGGCTCCTCCTAAATTGGATTTTGAGACGTGGTTTGACCCCATTTAAATCGATTAATTGGTTTTAGTTAAATGTTGGTGAGTCCGTTTTAAACAGCCCCGAAAGGCGGGGACCCCTTAATGACGTGTGGGGTGTCCCAGCTGCGTAGTCAACCCACAATCCACGGTTTCGAGTCTTTTTCTCCATATCTTAACCTTCCGGGAGTGCTGTACCTCAGCCCTTATCAGCCTTTATAACCTAAAATCTTCTTCTTATGTTTCTTTTCTGATCATCTTACTCGGAGCACCCTTCCTCCCGACGATCCATGCCCATGTTCTGAAGTCTTCCTTGATCGCATTCCGCGGAGTTCCTGCCACTCATGTTTTCCATTTTCCACCCGAGGACTTAACGTCGATCCTTGATCGTCAGGTAGGGGTTTCAACTTCATCTCTCCTTTCTGTGTATCTTGCGGGATGGGTACGCTACTACTTTTGTAGAATTGGATGAACCAAACTTTAATGAAGATAATAAACAGAATCTAAATGAAGGGGAGGGGTGTGATCGATGATGCTGCTCTGTTTGTATCCATGATTGATGATTTCAAAATTGTGAGGGCTTATGCGCACTGAAAAGCAAGGTCGTTGGTGGTATTTCTCTGTGCACTAATAAACCCTTACCCCTTGTGATGTTCAAATGGCTTGTATTTTGGTTGTGGACTTTTGATGTGTAAAGGAAATTGGTTAATTACGTATATTCGGCTGAAAAAATTGAAAGCAGTAGGATCAACTCATTTTCTATGATAATGCCAGTTTAAGCCCAGTGGAATTGAAATCATGGAGTGTGTTAAATCTTTTAAATCTAAAAATACCTATTGGGCCTACCTTGTGTTGGTAGTTTTGGTTTGGTTGTTTACTCCATGGTCCGTTTTCGGGTGACCTTATGGTTTTCTTAGATGGGAGCTTAGATTTCTGGGGGTGATGTGGGTGTGGATGGGATCCTCTGTTTGTATCACGAATTGGGGTGGGATCCTCTGTTTTTGAGAAACTGTTGACTCCTAGATTTTGGGGACATGGGGCTGTGTCTTGGGGTTTTATTTGGTTCCAGTACTTCAAGGGATTTCCCTTATCCATTTGTTGTTGTGACTTTGCAATAGAACCAGATGTGAATGCTGAAATTGCAGTTGTGTGTAACTTTTTCCCTTGGATTGTGCTTATGCTGTTAGTTTCCCAATAGTGCAGAAAATTATCTAAACATTATTACTGAACATGAAAGAAAGGATGGAAAAAATAGGGATTTGGTTTGATGTGAGTTGTAGCTTGGCATGGGTGTTATTCTCTTCTCTTATGAACAAATAGTAAGGATAATTTTCTTTAGTTTGGATGATGAAAAACCCAGATTGGGTGAGTTCTTGTTACCTATACATATACTTGTAGTTTTGTGTTACTTACTCACGCCCCACCCAAGTTGAGCAGTTAGTGCCAAACACCCCCATTCATGGGGGAGGGTGTTTTTCCCAACACTACTATTAGTGGATGGTTATTATATCCTTTCTACTCCCTTTCCCAGATAGCCCATGTATCTTCGGGCAGACTGTAATTCCCTGAGGTCCATTATTAGCCCAAGAATCTTCGAGTAGGGTAGTGTGGTGGTTGGCCCAGGTGTGTGTGAGAAGGCGGTTTCCCAAGTATCATCTGGATGAGTCCCAGGTGTCTTTAGGCTTGGCAGTGGTTGTTTTGTCCTAGGTGTTTGTAGGCATGGTTACATGTGACAATTGTGGCCCAGGTGTATGCGGGTGGGGTATGGTAGTGGGACTGCGATGTGAATGGCAGGATTGGTCTGATTCATAAGATGTCTTCAATAACTAGTGGGAAAGTGACACGGGGTACCAAAACATCAATGTGCTATTACTATAAATTACTTGACTTGCGTTATTTTGGGAGTGTGACTTGGTGAGGCTTCGGTGGTTAGTTTCCTTGCTAGGTTCTTGGTTTTCTCTTTTTCCATGGGGCATTAGCATGCCTCCCCACTTGTGCACAAGAGTCCTTGGTTTTCCCTACTGAGCATACTTGTATGCTCACCCTACGTATATAAATCTACTTTCAGGTTTCTAGGAGGACTTCGGTGATCGTGCTGGAACGTACTAGCTCGGACCTTGTGACGAATCATCACAGTTGTTGTTGTTCTTTCTTTTGGAATTTTCGCTCTGTAGTCTCATTATACATTGTGGTTTTTACTTCTTTAACATGCATTTGGAATGGTTCTTGGCTTTAATATTACTTTCAGTTTGGTGTTGTGGGATTTACTATCTTATCTCCCGATCCTATTAAAAGAAAAAGGGTAATGCCTTCCATTAAGTGTGTGATTCTATACCCTTGGCGTTGGTTGCCACTCAGGGACCTATTGAAGGCGGGTCTTGGGGGTAATTATCTCTCCTTCAACTTAAAGAAGGAAGGGCCTAGCAATCTGCTAACCTTTCTCTCCTTTTGGTTAAGGTGGGTCGTGACATTTTCATCCATTTTATGGTCTCTCTAAATAACATGTATCATTACAGTTATCTGATTTCTTAATACTTTATCTCTTATGTTAGGAATTTTGATCGGCTCTTCACAATAAGACAAATGATGTTCCAGTTCTATTTCTCCATAGGTGAGTATATGCATTGGGTCTAGAATGTAGTTCTGTTGAATTGATATGTGGAACACATAAAAATATTTGGATAATCTTATTGGAATTTAAAATTGGAACAATACAACTCTAATTCATCCTGAATTTCAAATGGTCTGATATACTTGAGGCTTTGTTTCATTTTATTACTTAATATTATGACACCATTTGGGGGTGATACATTCAAAAAGAGTTGATCTCTTACTCCAAGTGCCAAATAATTTCTTCAATTGTCTGTATAACTCATTTTCCTATTTTTAGACACTTTCATATGAGCCTTTATATCCATTACCTTTGTCATTGTCTCAATAATAAGTACTCGGCCTATAAGTTTCCTCGCAACAATATCATCCCAACAAGTTTCCATTCAACATATCTTTCCATCTAAATATTCATACAAAGCCATTTTATTAATAGAATAAAAACTAATATTGTATATAAATTCCACTAAAGTTAAATATTGATCCCACATACCTTGAAACTCAAGTGATTATGATCTCAAAAAGTCTTATAATGTTTGAATAGTCCTTTCAGGCTATCTTTCAGTTTGAGGGTGATTAGATGTACTGAAATGAAGCTCAATGTACAAATCCTTCTAAATACTATTTTTTAATTTTAATATAAATGATGTATCTTGATTTGAAATTTTTTTTGAGGATCACCCTAAATTATTATAACTTTAGTAATATTGAGTCTTTCTTGGTCCTCAAGAGGTAAATATTCTCATATATTAATGAAGTGGGCCGATTTTGTAAGGCGATCAGAAATAACCCATATTGAAAAATTCTTTCTAGGTATCATTGGTAGTCCTATAAAAGATTTCATAATAATGTCATCCCACTTAGACATAGGAATCATTATATGTTTCTTGACTTCTCTAAGATTCTATTTATCTGCCTTCCCTTGTTGAAAAACTAGACGCCTTGACACATTGTCACCAATTTCCCACTTCATATTATCCCACCAAAAATGTTACTTCATGTCTATATATATATTACAACTACGTGGGTGTATAGTGAAATTTTATTTATGAGAATCATCTAATAGTTTACTTTTTACCTCCCATATTGATGCGACACATAAATCTTTCCAAATTTTATAACTCCATCCTCATACAAGAAGTCCTCCAATCTTTAATCCTTAATAGATTTATTTTTTTTCAAAATTATCGTAATCATATTGATAAATTTTTATCTTTTTCTACAAATATGGTTTTTCAATCATTGAAAAAAGGAGTGATGTTTCCCTTTCCTTAATACATATTATATCTATCTTTATAAAATCCACAAATATATGATATTTATCAACACTAATTTAGGTTATAATTCCATGATCTTTCCTACTTAATGCATCTTACACCTTATATTATTTTCCCTGGTGGGAGTGTAATGGGAAATAATAATATTTGAGTAACTCAAGTCATTGAATTTTTCTTATGTTGAGTTATTTATGTGTAAAGATCTATTTTAGACTCTTATTATCCCTATAGATATAACATATTTTAATATAGAGATAGTGTCTCCACATCTTAAGAGAAAAGATTATATTTTCTTACTCATGATCATTATTTAGAAAATTTTGTTCATAGATCTTCAACAGTCTTGATTCATGTTTAATAATTTTATTATTTTTCATAATGAAACAACCAATTCATTTCTTCGATGCATCACTATATATCATAAACCCGATATTTCTTGCAGGTATAGTAAAAATATATTCATTGACTAATATTCTATTTAATTATTCAAATAATTATTCACATTATTTTGGTCATATGAACTTAATTCCATTTTATGTGATCATGGTTAATGTGTTTTCCAATAAAGAAAAATTCTAAAAAAACACTGATAGTAACCTACTAAACCAATGAAACAATGTTCCTTGATCAAGTTCATTATCGTAATCCATTATAGGATTTCCTTTTTCTTCACAGGATCAAATTGAGAATACATCCTTTAAGAAAATATGTCCCAGAAAAGAAATTTTTTTAAGCCAAAATTCAATCATTATAAATTTACCATTTAACTCTTTCCTTCTAAAAGTCTCATGAATATTTTGCAAGTGATTCTCATTATCTTAATTTATTTTAGAATACATTAGAACATCATCAATTAATACTACAAAAAAATAATCAAGATATCCCTTGAATAATCACTCCAATAGATCGATTAAAATAGGGGATCACAAGTCAATTGAATTGTAATTGTTGTGAACTCGTAATGTTTATACCTCATCCTAAAAGAAGACATCATAATGTCATTGTTTTTAATAATAAATAATGATACCTAAAAAAATTTCAATATTCAATATTGAGATCCTTGAAGTTGATCAAATAAATAATTAATGCAAGGTAGAGGATACTTTTTGATTATTAAAATACAATTTACTTCCCTATAATAAATGGACAACCTCACGGATCTGTATTTCTTATTACAAAAGTGAAAAAACGAAACTCATGGATAAAAAATAGGGAGAATAAATCCATTATTAATCAAATAATCTATTTGTTTATTAATCTATAATACTTATATAGTTTATATTCTATAAAGAGTCTTTGATATTGGTCTTTCATTAGGGATTATATCAATAGTAAATTCAACTTCACACTCTTTGGTTTACCAAGTAATTCATTAGGAAATACATCAATATATTCCTTCACAACTAGTACATCCCCAATTTGAAGATGAATTTACTCATCCCTTGATGTTTTTCTCTTCCACCCCAATGATTTTATTCAGTACATGTAACACCCCAAGATTCCATGGTACACTTCTCCTTGAATAATACAGTAACGTGTGTTGTACGCAACTTCGAGTTCGAACACACACCACAACCAATCAAACTAGCGGTTATGAATAGTAATACCCACTTTTTGAAATTTATTAAATTTTATCTCTCAAAATTGACTTCATTTTTGGATTTGGAATATCGAAATTAGCCTAGGGTAAAATTTTGGAACTTTTCGGATAACATTTATATTTTTATTAATAGTGAAAATTACTAAATTTTAATTAAAAATAACTTTTTTAATCAAAATGATTAATAGTGATAAATTATGAATTTGAGTAGTTTTAAAGTACATTTATAATATGTTTTTACAATTTAATACAATTTTGGTCATTGGACATAATTTCACAATTAAACCGGACATGAACAAGTGTCAATCTTTTGATAGTTATTATCTCTTAGAAACACACTTTTTGTTTTAACAACGAGAATTAATTTTAAATTAATTTCTGAAACTTTTGTGTTTTGAATTTGGAAAAATAGATTCCATATTTGGAATCAGGATGTACAAATTGGGTAAATAGGTAACATTTATTTTTAGAAATTTTGAATAATTACATCAGTAAATATTTTATTTACCATGGTTAAAGGGTAAATCCGGTAAATAAGGGAAAAAAATTAATATAATAATAATAATAAATTACCCTAAAACGTGTCCTAACCTTATTGGTTGATAAATATCTGACCATGGGCATCTTTGGGTCGATTTTGGGACCCCATAGAGCCACGTGTAAGTGATAATGACACTTTATATTAATTAAGTTAAAATAAATACAAAAATAACATAAGAATATATCTTTTAGAAAAACAGTTTTTACATAGGGTCATATATGTTGTATTATCGACTATAAATATTCATTAGAAATATCAAAAGATTAACTACATAATGGTATTTTATTTATAATTTTTAGACATTTAATAATTAATATTATTTATGACACAATAATGATGCAATATTTTCCTTATTAATGAAAGAATCAAATAATTGGTATTATAAATGTTAAAATTAATATAATTTGAAAGTTTTTATGAAATAAATGAATCTTATTACTTAATATGACATTATAGTATTTCTTTAATGAATTTTGTTGAAATAATAAAGTTGTTAAGACTTTAAAAAAACAATTATTGAATAGTGTCAAAATTCACATAAAAGAGTTTTTAAAATAAATATTATATTATTAATTGATATTAAATTACTAAAAATCTAAATATCGTCCAAGAGACTTATATAATGATATTTGTATCATTAATGGACCACTTGGGGGTCTCTGGGATTTATATAGTATGCTTATTAACTATATAATATAAAAATACAAAGTGAAATGGTAAATGTTAAACTAATTAACTAAGAGTTAAAACTAAAAGATAAGGCAAATATAGTGACCCAAACCTTTCTAAAACCTATTGGTTGAGTGGTTTTAGACCTATACCCACCTTAACCTTTAAATAATCCACTTTGGATCCATTATAAACCGAATATGAATTTATTATAAAATAATATTTCTAGCTTTTCCAAAGGTGCCCCTCACCCCTCTTATAAAAGGGCACTTCCCCTTCTCACTAATCCACACATTCAAAGCCTTTTGGATCGACCAGACCCTACCCAAATAATCTCTAAACTTCCCTCACTTCAACCTATAGGCCTTATTTTGATCAGAAAGCCAATCTAAAGAGCCCTTTTGATCAAATCAAAAGGAAGAACCGAAGAAGAGGTAATGTTTTCACCACCTTCTTTCAAGTTCCTTTCTTCTTCAACTTCTTCTTTCATTGTTATTACCATTCAAAAATAATAACTACAGTATCTTATATATACTGTTATGTTATTATAAATATGGTACAACCATATTCATTATTCTATCCATCCTTTTAATGACATGTCACCATACGTGCGTACGTACGACTTACCGTCTCCACGTCGTGGTGTAATTGTTATTCAATAAATAATTATTTTGATGGGTATAATAATGATGTGTAATTCATTCAAATAATAAATATCACATGATACATTTTCTGTATATAGGAAATACCATCCAATTATATATTATTTTAATATCAAAAGAATGATATTGTCGCTCGTGCGTACGTACGGACTACCGTCTCCACAAACGCGATGAGATTCATTATCCACTGCATCCATTCAAGTATAATTATCATTTGATGATTAAAAATAATGTTTAAGGACTTGATATCATTCTGGATATGAATAAGACACAACATATCCATAAAAAACATGGCTTATGTAACAAAATATATACGAGTAAGTTATCACACGAAACGACGATAATACTTTGATATTATTAACAAAGCAATGTTAAAAGATCATACATGATATCATATTAATGTATATGATTCTTGTATAATTTAATAACAATTATTTTACCATTATATAGGAGGTTAACCTACCCCCAACCAAGGAAAATTACAAGGTAAGGGTTATTTCACAATCTCTTCATTATTCGAGGTTGTTTATACGTAATTATCTTCTGGGACCTCTTTAGCATCCACATCCATATTTCTTAAAAATGTATTTCATAACATTCTTGCTATTTTATAGAATATGGGTTAAGTCATTTATACCCCTGTTTGAATTTTTATAAGAGGTTTATAAAGGAATCTTTCCGTCATTTTCCAAACATGGTCCCTTTTAACCTTTTCGACAAAATTAAGGTAAGAATGTTTTTTTAACTTATATGGAGGTTGCGGCTATTTTCCGTCATTATAAAGTCTTCAAAGCTTCCATTAAAAGCTTATAAGAAAATTATAAAAGTAAATGTTTTATTTTATAATTATTTGACTTTTAAATGAATTCAAAAAAGATATATTTCTCTCAAATAGTTTTTATTTCATCTATTTCAAAATCCTTTGATGGATTTTTAGCTTATTTGAAGTTGATTTATTATGATACAAAACATCTATATTGTATTGAAGGTTTTGTGATATGATTGACTGTGTATGTGTTATTTTTATAGAATTCATGGTTTATGGATGAAGTATTTACATTTTGTATTCCATTTTTCATACGAATGTTTATGTTATTTTTAAACCTTTTCATATGGGAATGAATTGGACTTAATATGTGATGGGTGGAGCCCGCTATAGCTCCTCGATGCATCAGTAGGTCTCATGAGACAAACTAGTGTCTTGGAACAAGGCCTTGACAAAATCTTATTTGTGTCTTGGAACGAGGCCTTGACTATGTGGTTATGATAGTCTGGTATTATTCATTCCATCATTATGAAAGTGGTTATTGATATTGCATGTGATTATTCGACTAGTAGAATATCCATGTGAATATGTATATTCCATTATTTAATTTTTTTTCTTCTATATTTTGCTGAAGTTCAAGTTTTAAAAGGCTTTTGTTTTAGTTATACATTGCCTTAAATGTTTATGTTTATTTATGAAAGTTTTTGCTATATTTTTATCCTTACTGGGCATTTGAGCTCACCCCTTTCTATGTTTAATTTTTCCCAGGATGTGAAGAAGTATTTTATGAATGACCTACATGGATAGTATGATGGGATAAGAGTGTGGACTATGGACACTATATTTTTGTAGTATTAATTTTATGATGTAATGTAAACTTTATGAATGTATCTAGTTCTTCCAAGGCTACTAAACTAATCGGTCTTTCGAGACTTGATCTTTCTTGTGATCATGCCAATGTTATGTAATAATGCACCAACGTTGGCTAACTGGGGTCAGGGCATTACAGTTGGTATCAGAGGAAGTTTAGTACAAACCATGGAAGCTAGATTTAGATAAACTCTAATTAGAGCACATAGACCTAATATGGGCTTTGAGTATTAGTATAGAAGAACTTCCTAGAATTTTGGTATTGTAGAGATTTTGTGAGTTTTCCGAGCAATAAATCGTTATCTGGATATGACCAGGTAGAGGCGGCTCTGGCACAGATGTACCTAGCGGTAAAACCCAAAAACACTGCTTTGAGCTAGACTCGAATGGGAACTGGTGCACAACAACGGGCCTTGCGGCACTCTTGGTTACGACACTCCCAGGGGATATACTTTAGATAACTCTCATTTTCGTTATAAATCATTATTATGGGTTTATGAGTATATACTTCCTCAAAGAAAACATTTTTATGGTTATGGATTATATCTATAAATAGTTCAATTTTTGTTAAGTGTTTTATAAGTATGGAATTATGTATTTTGATTCATAAACTGATCTAGTTTATTCCATTGTTTAGAAATAGCACCTAGTGGAAGAAATGGAAACCATATCAATGCACGCACTCCATCTAGGGTTTTCTCTCCTGCTCGAGATAATTATAGTAGAGCTGGTGATGCAACTGGTGCTGATCAGCTAATCACCGTACTGGGACAACTCACCCAGGTTATGAATAATAACCTTACCCGTATGGAGCACCCTGATCCACAGCGTGGAGGATCAATTTTAGATCACATAATGAGGCAACAACCACCAACGATTAATGGGAGTACAAATCCCTTAGTAGCTGAGCAATGGATAAATTCCCTAGAGAAAATATTTCAGGATTTGGTGAGTAGTGAAACGGTAAAAGTTATCATGGCAGTTTACCTCCTCACTAGAGATGGTGATCAATGGTGGTCATTGATTCAAAACATGAAGGAAGATGATGAAGTATCAAATATGGAATAGAGGGAGTTCAAAGATATGTTTTTAGAAAAATAATTTCCTTGTGACCATCGAGCAGATATGGAAACACCATTTCTGAGTTTGAGACAAAAGGAGGATGAGAATATCGCAATGTATGAGGCTAACATTACAAGGTTAGTAAGCAATGATGGAGATTATATACATAACCCATGAAGTAAGATTGATCGTTTCTTTGATGGGTTAAAACCATTTATCCATTGAGAATTAGTCTAAAAATCCTTCTCGTCATACGAAGACATTGTCTCATGTGCTATCAAGACAGAAAAGGAATTCTCTAAGTCTTATGACTTTAAAGCAAAGCAAGAGAAGAAGCGATCTGCAGATCAATCTGGGAATGGAAATAAGGGGAAGATGGGAAAATTTGAATATCAATCCTGCAGTAAATGTGGGAAGAAACACCTCGGTACTTGCTTAAAAGTAATGGGAGTCTGTTATAATTGTGGTGAAAAAGGCCACCAAGCTCGTGATTGTAAGGGGATGAAGGAAGCTACCGATGTCCAATGCGACAATTGAAGGGAGATGGGATATTATGCAAATGAATGTCCTAAGTGTTAGGGGAAATTACCTCAGAAAAGTCCAAGGGATCAAGGCCAAGCTTATGCTATCACTACTGCTGAGGTAGAAGCTCCGAAAGATGTGGTGGAATGTAATTTAATGGTTTCCTCAAGTTTAGAAAATCCATTATTTGATTCTGGATAATCACATTGTTTCATATCATCCTAGTTTTCTATGAAAATTAGATATTTCCAATTTGATTTAACAAGAGAGTTGTCAGTTAAAAATCCTAAGGGAAGTATCATTTCAACGGAGTTTTGGGAATCAGTCCCCATTAGAGTACATAAATGTTCTTTATCTACTGATCTCATTGTCATAACTATGATTGAGTTTGATATAATCCTTGGTATGGATTGGCATTCGAACCATGATGCGAAGATTTATTGTAAGAATGAGGTTACGATTTTTTATGATGATGATAAGGAACACCTTATCTTTAGAGCAGAATCGTCACCACCTAATTCTTATCTAGATCCACCCCCAGTAGCTCAACTAAATTCAATTATTGTGGTGGATGAGAATGAAATGACTATGGGTGAGGAATGTAATGTTCAAATAGAGGATGTACCTATTGTGAGAGAATATTTAGATGTGTTTCAGGAAGATTTACATGGAAATCCTCCAGAACGAGAAGTTGAGTTTTCCATTGATTTAATTCCTGGATCAGGGCCTATATCGAAGACTCCTTATAGAATGGCCACTATAGAATTAGTAAAACTAAAGAAACAACTAGAGGAATTGAGTAATAAGGGGTTTCTTTTCCCTAGTGTTTCTCTATGGGGAGCCCCTGTTCTTTTCGTTAAAAAGAAAGATGGATTTATGAGGTTATGTATCGACTACAGGGATATCAATGCTATAAAAATAATGAACCAGTATCCCCTACCTCGCATTGATTATTTATTTGACCAACTGCATAGAGCTAAATACTTTTCAAAGATTGACCTTCAATATGGATACCATCAGTTCTGTGTGAAGACGGAAGACATTCTGAAGACAGCATTTCGAACAAGGTACGAGAATTACGAGTTTGCAGTAATGACTTTTGGGCTGACTAATGCACCCTCTATATTCATGGATCTAATGAATAGAGTTTTAAAGTAATATCTCGATGATTATTTGGTGGTATTTATTGACGATATCTTGGTATACTCCAAAATCTACGAAGATCATGAACATAACTTGCGCATTATCCTAAAGACTCTAAGAAGACATGAAATATATGGGATGTTTAGCAAGTGTGAATTCTGTCATCAGGAGATTTCTTTTCTTGGCTATATTGTCTCTAAAGATGGAATCTCTGTTGATCCTTCAAAGACCAAGGCAATCCAAGAATGTCCAGCACCTACGAGTATAACTGAGTTACGCAGTTTTATTGGTTTTACAGGTTATTATCGACGTTTTTTCCAGAATGTTGCCCGATTGGCTAACCCATTAACAAAGCTCACATGTAAGGGGGTTCAATTTTTTTGGACAAAAGTGTGTTAAAAATGTTTTGAAGAACTGAAGAGAAAATTAGTCAATGATCTTATATTGACTCTACCATCGGGGAATGATGGGTTCGTTATTTATAGTGATGCATCTAAGAAAGGACTTGGTTGTGTCCTTATGCAGAATGATAGGGTTATTGCCTATGCATCACGACAGTTGAAAATTAATGAGAAAAACTATCCTACTCCTGATCTCAAGTTAGCAGTTGTGATCTTTGATTTGATGATATGGAGACACTACCTCTATGGTGAAAATTGTGAGATTTATACTGATCACAAGAGTTTGAAGTATATTTTTTCACCAAAATAACTCAACATGAGGCAAAGGAGATGGATTTAATTACTCAAGTATTATTATTGTACGATATGCTACCATCCGAGGAAGGAAAATAAGGTGCCAGATTCTTTGAGCAGAAATGATCATGGGGTTTTGAAAAATATGAGAATTAAAAGGGATCCAATTTTCATGGATCTAGTAAAGATGGACATGGGAATAACCAGGGAAGGTGAAACATCAGTGCTTTTTCAAATGGTTTCCAAACCATCTTTACTAGAAAGGATTAAGAGTTCTCAGACTAATGATGAATAATTTCAAAAGAATATTAAAGCTGTGAATGATGGGAGATTGAAAGACTTTGGGTATGAAGAAGGAATTTTGAAATTCGTGAAGAGACATTGTGTTCCTAATATACCTGATTTAAAAAGGGAATTGTTAGATGATTCTCATAGTTCCAATTTCTATATACACTCTGGGAGTACCAAAATGTATAGATATTTAAAGGAACATTTTTGGTGGGACAACATGAAGAGGGAGATTGCTGAATTTTTTGTCAAGATGTATGGTTTATCAACAAGTGAAATTTGGAAGGAAACAGCCTGGAGGAGTCATGGAACCTCTTCCCATACCAGAGTGGAAATGGGATAATATCACTATGGACTTTGTCATGGGACTACCAAAGACTCCTAGAAGGAACGATGAAATATGGGTCATTGTTGATCGTCTTACCAAGTCAGCACATTTTATTTATATAAGGGAAGATTTACCACTTGAACGTCTATAAAGACTATATATTAATGAGGTTCTGAGACTTCATGATGTACCCCTATCTATTTTTTCGGATCGAGATCCTCGTTTTACTTCGAGATTTTGGAAGAGTATTCAGAAGGCCTTGGATACTGAACTTCATTTGAGAACTGCTTACCACCCTCAAACATATGGACAATCAGAACAGACTATTCAAACCTTAAAATACATGTTGATATCTTTCTCACGTGACTTTCAGGGTATGTGGGATCAATATTTACCTCTGGTAGAATTTCCCTATAACAGTAGCTTCCATTCAAGTATTCTAGTGGCACCATATGAAGCGGTATATGGAAAGAGATATCGCACACCAACCTGTTGGGATGAAATTGGCGAAATAAAACTTGTAGGCCCTGAACAGGTGGAGGAAACGATGGAAAAGGTGAAGGTAATCCAAAAACACATCAATGCAGCTCAAAGTAGGCATAAGAGCTATGATGACAACCGAAGAAAGGATTTGGAATTTTATGTGGGAGATAATGTTTTCTTGAAGGTATCTCCATGGAAGGGAGTTACATGTTTTGGCAAGAAAGGTAAATTGAGTCCCAGGTACAACGGTCGTTTTGAAATTCTAGAACGAATTGGGGTTGTAGCTTACTATTTGGCAGTGCCGCCAAATCTCTCCAAAGTTCACGATGTGTTCCACGTATCACTGTTGAGAAAATACATGCATGACCTAATGGATGTACTTACCTATGAGGAATTAGAACTTGAACCTGATCTGTCTTATTGTGAAGAGCCCATCAGGAATCTTGATACAAGAGAAAAAGTTCTGAGAAACCGGATGACTCGTCTGATAAATGTTCAATGGAGAATCCATAAGATGGAAGTGGAAACGTGGGAACCCGAGGAACTTATGATGAAGAACCACCCAAGTATTTTTATGAAATAATATTATTGAAATTTCGAGGACGAAATTATTTGAAGTAGGAGATAATGTAACACCGCAAGCTTCCACGGTACGGTTCTCTTTGAATAGTACAGTAGTGTGTGTTGTACGCATCTTCGAGTTCTAACACACACCAAAACCAATCAAACTAGCCGTTATGAATAGTAATACCCAATTTTTGAAATTTTATAAATTTTATTCCTCAAAATTGACTTTATTTTTGAATTAAGAATATCGAAATTATCCTAGGGTAAAATTTTGGAACTTTTCGGATAACATTTATATTTTGATGAATAGTGAAAATTACTAAATTTTAATTAAAAACAACTTTTTTAATTGAAATAATTAATAGTAATAAATTATAAATTTAAGTGGTTTTAAAGTATATTTATAATATATTTTTACAATTTAATACAATGTTGGTTATTGGACATAATTTCACAATTAAACCGGACATGAACAAGTGTCAATCTTTTGATAGTTATTGTCTCTTAAAAACACATTTTTTGTTTTAACAATGGGAATTAATTTTAAATTAATTTCTGCCACATCTGTGTTTTGAATTTGGAAAAATGGATTTCATATTTGGAATCAGGATTTCCAAATTGTGTAAATAGGTAACTTTTATTTTTATACATTTTGAATAATTACTTCGGTAAATATTTTATTTACCATAGTTAAAGTGTCAATCTGGTAAATAAGGGTAAAAAAATTAAATTATAATAATAATAAGTTACCTTAAAACATGTCCAAAACTTATTTGTTGATACATTTATGACCATGGGCATCTTTGGGTAGATTTGAGGACCTCATGGAGCCACTTTTAAGTGATAATGACACTTTATTTTAATTAAGTTAAAATAAATACAAAAATGACATAAGCATATATCTTTTAGAAAAACAACTTTTAAATAGGGTTATATATGTTGGATTTTAGACTATAAATATTAATTAGAAAGATATACCTATTTCCTGCATAATGGTATTTTATTTATAATTTTTATACATTTAATAATTAATATTATATATGACACAATAATGATTCGGTATTTTCCTTATTAATGAAAGAATCAAATAATTGGTATTATAAATGTTAAATTTAATATACTTTGAAAGTTTTGATGACATCCATGAATTTTATTGATTAATATGAAATTATAGGATTGATTAAATGAATATTTTTCGAATTATTAAAGTTTTTATGACTGTAAAAAAAATCAATTATTGAATAGTGTCAAAATTCAGATAAAAGAGTTTTTAAAAAAAATATTATATTATTAATTGATATTAAATTCTTAAAAATCTATGGTTTATCCAAGAGACATACATCATGATAGGTGTATCGTTAATGAACAACTTTAGAGTCCCTTGGATGTATATAGTATTTTTATTAACTCTATAATATAATAATACAAAGTGACATGGTAAATGTTAAACTAATTGACTAAGAGTTAAAACTCAACATGAATGTTAATATAGTGACCCAAACCTGTCTAAAACCTATTGGTTGAGTGGGTTTCTACCTATACCCACCTTAAACATTAAATTATAAACTTTTGAGCCATTAGTAACTGAATATGTATTTATTATAAAATAATATTTCTATCATTTCCAAAGGTGCCCCTCACCCCTCTTGTAAAAGGGCACTCCCCCTTCTCACTAATTCACACATTCAAAGCCTTTTGTCTTGGAAAAAACCTGCCCAAATACTCTATAAAATTTCCTTAATTCAACCTAGAGGTCTTATTTTGATCAGAAAACCAACCTAAGGAGCCCTTTTGATTAAATCAAAAGGAAGAACCCGAAGAAGAGGTAATGTTTTTACCACCATATTTCAAGTTCCTTTCTTATTCAACTTCACCTTTCTTTGTTATTCCCATTATAAAATTATACCACCAGTATATTATATATAATGTGTTGTTATTATAAATATGGTACAACCATATACATTATTCTATCCATCTGTTGAATGACATGTCACCATACGTGCGTACGTACGACTTACCGTCTCCACGCCGTGGTATAATTGTTATTCAACAAATTATTATTTGGATGGGTATAATAATGATGTTTAATTCATGTAAATAATAAATATAACTTGATAATGATTATGTATATATGAATTACCATCCAATTATATATTATTTTAATATCAAAATAAAGATATTTTCACTCGTGCATATGTACGGACTACCGTCTCCACGAACGTGATGAGATTCATTCTCCATCATATCCATTCAATTATAATTATCATCTGATGATTAAAAATAATGTTTAAGAACTTGATATAATTATGGATATTAATAAGATACAAACTATCCATAACAAACACAGCTTATGTAACAAAACATATATGAGTAAGTTAACACCCGAAATGATGATAATACTAAGATATTATTTACAAAGCAATGTTAAAAGATCATATATGATATAATATTAATGCATATTATTCTTGTCTAATTTAATAACAATTATTTAACCAATATATAGGAGTTTAACCTACCCCCAACTAAGGAAAAGTACAAGGTAAGGGTTATTTCACAATCTCTTCATTATCCGAGGTTGCTTATACGTTATTATCTACTAAGACCTCTTTATCATCCACATCCATGATTCTTAAAAATGTATTTCAAAATATTTTTGCTATTTTACAGAATATGGGTTAAAGTCATTTATACCCTTTTTGACTTTTTATAAGAGGTTTATAAAGGAATCTTTTTGTCATTCTCCAAACAACGCCCTTTTTATCATTTTCGACAGAACTAAGGTAAGAATGTTTTTTTAAATTATAAAGAGGGTGCATCTATTTTCCGCCATTATAAAACATTCGAAGGATCCCTTACAAGCTTATATGAAAATTTTCAAAGTGTTTTATTTTATAATTATGTCACTTTTAAATGAATCCAAAAAAAGAGATATTTCTATCAAATAGTTTTGATTTCAACTATGTCAACATCCTTTGATGGATTTTAAGCTTATTTGAAGTTGTTTTATTATGATACAAAAAATCTATATTGTATTGAAGGTTTTGTGATATGTTTGACAATGGATGTGTTATTTTTATACCATTCATGGTTTATAGATGAAGTATTTACATTTCGTATGCTATTTTTAATACGAATGTTTATGTTATGTTTAAAACTTTTCATATGGGAATGCATTGGACTTAATAAGTGACAGGTGGAGCCCACTATAGTTCCTCAATGTATCGGTAGGTCTCATGATACAAACTAGTGTCTTGGCACAAGGCCGTGACAAAATCATATTTGTAGTCTTGGCACGAGGCCTTGACTATGTGGTTTTAATTGTCTGGTATTATTCATTCCATCATTATAAAAGTGGTTATTGATATTGCATGTGATTATTCGACTAGTAGAATATCCATGTGAATAAGTATATGAAATTATTTCATTTTGTTTCTACCATATTATGCTGAAGTTCAAGTTTTAAAAGGATTTTTTTAGTTATACATTGCCTTAAAAATTTATGCTTATTTATGAAAGTTTCTGCTATATTGTTATCCTTACTAGGCATTTGATCTCACCCCTTTCTACGTTTTATCTTTCCCTAGATGTGAAGAAATATTTTATGAATGACCTACATGGATAGTATGAGGGGATAAGAGTGTGGAATATGGAGACTATATTGTTGTAGTCTTCATTTGATTATATAACGTGAACTTTATGAATGTATCTATTTATTCCAAGGCTACTAAACTAATCAGTGTTTCGAGACTTGATCTTCCTTGTGATCATGCCAATGTAATGTAATAATGCACCGACTCTAGGTAACTGGGGTCGGTTCGTTACAGTACAACTATTAGGGGTGGATCTAGAAAAGAATCAGATGATGTTGTTTTTATCTAAAGATAATAGATTCCACATCTTCCCCACAAATCATAATTTCATTCATCATTCAATAAATTATATCATCATATTTTGAAATACATTCCATTAAAAGGATTATATCAAAGTAAAAAATAGTTATTATGATAAGTTCTGAAAATAAACCACATTAATATGTCGTAATATAGAACTGGTAAATTCACTTTTGTTGTAATGAGACTTCCTGTAGGGGTTCTATCTGACAAATCCCTTATTAAATCAAAAGGGAAATAAATAATTTTCATGGAAAATCGGATAGATATAAAAGAGTGTGATTATCCATAATCAAATAAATAATTGTATAGATTTTAATATTTGATTATTGTATCATACACCACATTATTTGGTACTTCTATGTCAGCATTAGGGATAACATAATCATAGACATCTCCCTTTAGACTCTTATATGGTATATTCACCCAAAACTTGGGAAATTGATTTGAATAATGTCTAATTTAATTATAATTGAATAATTGTACATCATTTATTTTTTATTAAACTTTGAATAATTAGATCTATGACCCTTTAATCCACATATATAGTAAACTCCCATTCCATTCAAGAATTTACTGGGATTTTCTTTCAAAATTATTTATATAATAGACATTGATTTATTACATTAATCTTCTTTGAAGATTAATATTTTCCATGGTTATTAAAATTATAATTATTATAATGAATTATCTTAAACAAATTAGATATAGAAAATTTTTTATTTGATTTAATGGCACATAATACTATTTCATCATATGATGAAAATATTTGAGAAGCTAGTGGGAGTCAGAGACTTCTTTTATGACCATAAAAGAAATGATCAACATTATCATTCTAATAAGATATGTAATAAATTTCATACCTTGATAGTATTGTGAAGGTATCTTTATATTCTATAGAACATTCTTCTTCCATTTTCATTATGAGAAGGAATTTTTAATTTCAGTTCATTTCTCACGTGGGATGTATATTTTGAAGAATGTTTAATTAAATGATCTACATTAAATGTTTTTTGTTTTGTCTTCCTCCTTAGTATTCTAGATCAAATACCACCTTTGATCAAAATATCCCCTGATATAATATAATTTCAATTCTACCTTTTAATTTTCATTTCATCCCAATTCAAGAAATATATTTTCAATTGACTTGATCCACTGCTCAACTACCAGTTTGTTAGTAGTCCTACTAAATGAAAGGTGATTCTTCCCCATGAATTATTCCAAACTAGGTATATTATGGTTATTATTGATAACCTATGTAAGATATCCCAATATGGACATGATATTGTCAAATCCAACACTAACTGTGTTAACATGGTCAATAGGGAAATTCCTACACTGTCAATCAGCATTTATTCATTTCCTTCCATTAGGTACCATCACAAAATGATAGTACACACTAATGTTTCTCATAATAATATTGAGTATTGATCCCTGAAATAACTATAAGGAGTTATTATAATTATCATGTTTATTTAACATCTACTTCATAAGGTCTTTATTAAACATTATTTGATAACCACTGTAATAACCCTATCCTCAGTAACCAAGAGTCCGTGGTCATTATATTATAATGGAATATATATAAGAGATAAAATCACCAAGTAAAGATCTATTTTGTAGTTCTAAATTACTATATACATACATGGTTCCCATAATACATTGTTAATATAACATAGAAGATAAAAAATGACAATAAAGAACTTCTTTTCACTTATTCAAATATTTTATCTTCATAACCTAGGGAAGGAAAATAAATAAAAGGTTGAGATCAAATTTTATGTAATAGAAACATGATAAATTAATAATTTAATCAATTTTAGTAATGAATAGAAATTAAAGAAACGTAAATAATCTAAAAACACATTACATTAGTAAGTTTGTAATGAAGAAGCATCCATTGATTTTGTTATAGTGAAAACCTCATGTAAAGTAATAACTGAATACAAAATGAAGATAATTATTATTCATTAGACATCAGGTATCTGGAACATGAACCATTATACCGTCAATATGGTTTAATTATATGTTTAAAAACCTATATGATTCTATTTAAAAATTATTATGAAAGGTTTTTCATCAACTATTTTTTCCCATGATACCTATTGATGCATCAAGAGGCTATCTATAACTGATATGCACCCATCACTCTAAGTCCAAAGAATACTTCATAAATAGACTGAATTAAGTAAAAACACCATAAAAAATGGAATATGACTATGATAATAATCATATACATGACTTAAGAAATATAAATATTTAATAAATGATGATCATAAATAAATGAGAAATATACATACACCACACAAAAGGAATAATTGGATAAAGGGAATATTATAATGGTTTCCATGAAATATTGGATATAAATAATATTTAGACATTAATAGGGGAAACTAATCATAGATCCTGATAAATTATGTCCAAATGATGTGAAAAAACTGTAAAAATAGATTAAGAAACCATTATAAAAGATTCTATTTAGTTATATTAATGTAAAAATATAAAAGAATATATAATGTGGGGAAAAGGATAATTTATAGAAGAAAACCAGAAAAAGATACATTTTTTCATGATAAGAAGATTTATTTCATTAAAATATTGGTGGCTTAATATGAATCATGGTGTGTACAAATGATATTTTTGAAATTGGATGGTTCCCTTAAATTAGGTATTCTTATCTGGAGGAATTGAAAAAAGAACCCTATAAAACATATATTTATGCAACTAAGGAAGAATAATTGAGCTAGGAAAATATTTTTGTGTCAAAAAAATAATTTAGGAGGATAAAATATTAATAATTAATAAATATATTAGGGTAAATAGATTAAAAGTGAATCCAGAATGAAAAATCGAGGTTCAGGGAGAAAACATTACCTTATGTATAAAAGTGTTTTTCACTTGCACTTAGTGTAATAGATAATAAAATTAGATTCATTAATAATTTAATTAATAACCTTTAAAACTTGTATTTGATTTACTATACCTTTTTTATGTTCAGTTGTGACATTATTGATGAGTTATAAGATAAATTTTAATCATTTGGGAGTGTTCATTACCTTGGTTTTGATGATTGATTCACTTGTTTACGAGTATGGAAGTTTATGTAAAAATGGAATTGAATATACCCAATTGAAATTATATGTTATGAATAAAAATAAAAAAGGTTAAATTTTGTTATATATAATTTTGGTTCTAGAAATGAGGATTACTAATTAGATAAACTATTTGTGATGAATGTTAGTTTATTTTGGGTAATTTTCCATTATCACAAACATGTTTGGTTCTATTAAATAATATTATGTATGCATACTAGCTTTTGAACATTATATGAGTTATATTATGTACAATATAATCATATTTAACCATTATAATGGTTTCATGGACATCCTTGAAAGCGGTAATGGAATATTAAAACACATTATCCACGATGGAGGTAAATCGGCACATCACAGATGTAATTATAATTTTTAGAATAAAAGGGAGAGGATAAAGGGATTGATGATGTATTTTACATTAACATAAAAAAATAAAATTTTATATTATAAAATTTAGTTATAATGAATTTATGGATATAGGATAATAGAGAAGGATAAGTAAAGAGATGAAAATGAAACCAAAATAAAGGGAAACAAAAGAGGATTATACCTCTTGAATTTCATCTCCTTGAAAACATTATTAAAGGGACTGGGATTGGAATTTCGGGGAGAGAAAAAGATCTTATACATAGGGACTAGATTTAGGAGAATTATTTACAATAATTGGATAGGATTCATGGCTTAAGAAGTTTGAGGAGAAGAGGCGGTTAGGGTGGTATTTACAGTGGTTGAGAAGGGTGGTTTCCCATAATTCCATTCATTAGTTTATTATTTTTCCTAAAGACTATGAATATGTTTATAATTATCAAAAAATATATTAAAATAATGAAGGGTATTTCCATATTGTGGAGCTTAAATCATCAATAAATATGGGAATAGTGTATTTAATCTACAATATATATATATACTATAAATTACCATATTTTTAAATTCACAAAAAATTCAAGCATTTCAGAAAAATTCCAAAAATTCACATTAACCATTTTCCAATATGTATAATTGAAAAATGAACTCGATTTTATGAAAATATTTTTATAAATATATGAAATTTTATTTTTAATTAGAAGAATCTATAAAATTAAAAAATACCAATTTGAAAATTATTAATGCTTTTATGACACTTTGAAAGAATAACTAAGGTATTATAAATTTATCATATAATAAAAAGACCAAAAAATATTAATTTATGAATATATTTCATGAAATTTAATTTTCATTTAAATTATTATATTAATTATAAAATTGAAAATAAATATATATGTTTATAAAAAATATCAACACTTAATTAATAATTTATAAAATATTTATTTACTTGTACTATGATATAATTATATAATATTACGATTTATAAGATGCATAAATTTTATTAAAACGTTCAAACAGGAGGATACTATTATATTAGTATAATTACTATTACTAAGGGTCACATTACTATTCAAAATATCATGTTAGTATGTCATTGATATATGTTCCTTAATTTCTAGAAAATTCCTTCTATTTCTTTCATTCTTTATTTATAATGTTTGTTTTATGTTCTCTTTGTTATTTTATAATATTTATAATATATGAAATTGTTTTTTTTGCGCAATGTAAGCTATTAAATAAAAAAACATATTTAAAAGGACATATTCCATAAAATAATGGGGTTTTTTAATATCCCCAATGAAACATAATAATCCTTTAATTAGGTTTTCAAATATTAAAAACACCTTTAAAGTTACATTCAAACATTTACGTGAAAACATGAGAAAATACCCCATTCTTTTGATATTATTTTTATAAAAAATTCCCATACTTTTGAGAAAATTAATTGGTTTTAAAATATCCATGGAAACATGAAAATAAAATTAAAGTAAAACAATGTTCATGAAATTGGGAAAATTCATTCATACCAAAAAGACCAAAATAGAACAGTCATTTCACACTTCTATAAAAAGTTAAAAATGAATTTCCCAGCATACATTTCTATAAAATATTTCATTTTAAACATTTATAAATAATGTAAATGTTAATGTAAATGATTTTTTAAAAGATTTCATGTAATGGTAAATACTTCTATAAAAAAAAATTTAAGATCAAGGAATGAATAAATATTCTTCGACCAAAGTGGTAAATAGGTTGGAGTTTCTTTAAAAACATGTTAACGACCAATTTAAGTACCAAAAATAGGAAAATGAGTCAAATACATAAATATTTCCATAATAAAAATATTATAAAAACAATTCTGGGGTCTAATGGATAATATATATATATATATATATATATATGTAATTCCCATAAATTGAAATATAACAAATATAATCCTCAAAAGAAATAAGATTGTAATTTAGACCGCTACTTAAATTTCTTTATTTCTTTATATAGGTTCAAAAATAGTGATTTCTAAATATAAATTTATCATAAATATATTAAAAAACAATATTAATACATAAAATAATATGTATCAATTATTTTTTATTTCTAATTACAATTTTATAAACAATTTCATTATTAGAATGAACATTTGTGGTGAAAACTAGAACATCTTCCATGCATTTATCAGTTGAATAGTTCCGATAGTTGATCCATGTTCATGATTTCATAATATATAGAATATTTATCAAGGAATAAGTATCATATTTTTATATTATATAAACCTTTATTATCATTCATTGAAATTGTATATTAAAAATTAATTTCATAACTTCATGGAGATGATAGTCCAAATTTATGCAGGAGTGATGTTTACACATTTAGATTGACTAAAGGATATATATTTAAATTATAATGCACCTTTACATAATATTTATTTTCATTAATACCATTTATATTCGTTATATTCATATTTATTACCAGTAATGTAAAGTATAATGGAAAAACAAATCACCCTGCTTCGTGGAGGTAGTAGTCCAAAAATACACATGATAAACTTTATCATTTAATAATGGACATGAAGATAAGAAGGTAGATATGATATTATAATTAAAAAAACATAATTATTTCATAAATATCATATATAAACCTTAAATCCATCATAATAACTAATCATGAAATTTTATTAAGGAGAATGAATCATAACGCTTTATAGAGGCAGTAGTCTACAAGTAAACATGATTGATACATTCATATGATATATGATGGAAATAAGGGATAAAATGGATGTCACATGAAAATAATAACATAAATTAATATTTATGTTTCTGTATACATCATGTTAATATATATGAAATAGTTTTATAGGAAGTTGAAGAAGAAATAAACCCAGTAAGAGTTAAGTATAACAATTATAACATATTTGAGAGATCTCCTTTGGGTTACACCTTCTACCTTATTAAGATGGTCTTAGGGAAATAAAAGAAGATAAATAATTAAGGGAAGTAATATAGTAAGGGTTTTGGGTATGCATTTTCTATGATATAGTTTAACACCTTGATATATTAAAAGATAAATATTATGCTCAATAGCAAATATGGCACAAAACCCAAAGATTAAACAACCCCAGAGATATATTATTTCAATAGGAACATTATAACCTAATTTTTGAATTGGATGGTATATATGGGATTAACTAAATTATGAAATATATATATATAAAAGTTTTTAATAAATACATAATTATTGATAATTATTTAGTAAATAATAACTCAAAATTTTAATAAAGTCATTTTATATTTCCAAATACATTTTCTTCAAAATTGGTTCTATCATTCATTTATGATCAAGAATAATAATTATTTATAAAAAAAAATATATAAATAATTTTATAAAAGAATTATTTTTAAAATAATCAAATTTAAATTATTTTATAGTGAAGATTTTTCATTTTTCTAAAATGTGATTTTAAAGGAATTGTAAAAATACTATTTTTTTGTACAACTACCATTTTTTCCATAAATTTGGTAATTTCAAAGTAAAATTTTTATTTGAATTAAAAATAAAATTAAAATAAGTATTATTTATTTATATTTAAAATATTTTATTAAATTTAATAATTTTATTCCCAAATTTTGTATATGTTTATTTTTAAGCTTAAAAACTATTTTTTTTCAAAAAAATATTTTTAAATGCATAATGAACCTTTATATAAAATAATTAAAATAACCATTAATTAAGAAATATTTAAATTAAATTTATACATTATATATAAAAATATAAGAATTTAAAACCATAAAATTATTGCAACTAATCATATAGTTAATTTAAGTTCCTCTTATGCATTAAAAACGAACTTCTTAAAAAACAATTTTTCAACACGATTTGCAAGATCATATTTAAGTTAAAATTTTAAATTATTTTAATTTAATTTCATTAAATTGATCACATATTTGGAATTATAGAAGTTAATATTATATAATATCTTCATCTTAATTTTTTGTCAAAATGATTACTGAAGATAAAAATGTTTATTTATTATGGTTAAAATGAGGTTTTACGCAGTACATGCGCTTGCGAAAAAAATTAAATTTATGCACACATGGAATTTTTTTGGCATCTTTAATTTTATACTACAAATTAGTGGTTTAAATTTATATAATTAGTCTCATTTTTTAGTCTTATGGGATAAATTACATCGTTTAAAATGTTATTACCATGGTGAAAAATAAGATGGTAAAAGTAAGTAAACAAAGAGGATAGGGTAATAAGATATTTAAAAAATATTTCATTTTTTGGTGGTGTGTATCGACCTTATATTGAATAAAATATATTATGTATAATTTTTTTGGAATCACTTAGTATGAGAGTGATTTACCATTTTTGAATAGTTAAGGGTATCTATGGAAGTACCACTCCTCCTCAACTATAAAAGGTTACTCCCTCCCCTCTATCATTAACACATATAAAGAAATATTCGCCGAAAAAGCCTAAAAAAATAAATACAAAAAATAATAATTGACATAATAAATTTACTTTTCTTCCCAATAGATAATCTCTATGGTCTTTAATAAGATATCCGAAAGAAGTTCCTCAAAGTGAACATAACAGTCTTCACTAAGATTATTTTTTTACTTCTTATTTTTTCACCATAAATTATATATTATAAATTAAAATATAATAAAAAAATAACTAACAAATAAAGATATCTTATTATGTGTATTTAATAATATTTATTCATCTCATTCTCTATCAAACGAGAATCAAATCCATCCCCCCCGTGTATACGTTGAACTACCACCTCACTAATCGATGTAATTTTTTATCTATCATAGACTCATAGAGATATTCATAATGATAAAATTAATTAATATATATAATAAATATGAAATTATATAAATTATTTAAAATTAATTTAGTATCCAATTTCTTACCCTTTCAACTATTAGGGTAATGTAATCATCGCTCCTACTTACATATGACCCACCATCTACACGAAGTTATGTGAATCATTTTTCCTCTCAAACATTCGACAATGATTCTAAAAATGTATCCAAGGAAAAAATATTCTATTTATAACATTAATATAATTTTGGTCTTGATAGATCTATATCCTATTCATAAGAACCATATCTTCCATGATAAAACATTCAAGATAAAATGATGTAGTTCTCACATGAAATAATGGTAATAATGTAATATTATTAATGAACTAGTGGTAATGTGTTTTAATTGTACCATACATGATATTATAAATATGAATATTAAAAGTATAATAATTAATAACATGTTCAAAACCAGTATACATGAGGTTAAATAATATTAAACAAAAGGGACATTTGAGTTAAGGGATTCCATATCAATTTCATTTCATTGAGGCATATTTTCATGTTACATAATAATTTATTTTATATAGTGTTTATAAACCACATTTACATGTAATATCATGACTAATACATATTTCATGGTATTTTATGTTTTAGTTTGAATTATTTTATCCAAGGGTATTTGACTTGAAAGCTTCCAATTGGAAATGAATTTCATAACTCAATTTCTTTTAATTGGGTTATATTACTACATCATTATTTTTTATATTCTAATATTATGTGTGTAATTAATTTTGGTTATTTTATCTTATATTTCCACTTTTTAATTTAATTTAAAATTCAAAAAAAAATATATATTCATTGAGTTATTATCACTATAATGTCATGATCATTGTAAGAATATTCTATCACATTTTTCATTTTATTGTGACTTATTTGTTATTATGAACATATTTAAATTAATGAGGGGTATAAAATATCATTGTAACATGATATATCATTAACCTCTTAATGTTAATGGTATTTAATGTTTTATTTGAATTTATCTCTTTCATGGGGGTTATGATTCATAATTTTCAAAAAAGGTAAGGGTTTATGTTTCAATCTCATTTTATTAAATATAATTTATATATGAAATTATATAGAATAAAATCATTTCATCATTTTATATTAAGACACTTTTATTTTTACCTTGTTTTTATGTTTTTTACAAGTAATAGTACCAGTTTTGTCTCTTTGGTACTTAAAATTATTTAAAATTTGTTATCAAGAAAATACTACATTATTTATCTCTTCAGTTGTAAATCCATTTTCTTCCAAATCTATGTCCTCTAAAAATTTTTTTAAAAAATATTTTTAATATTATAAAATTATTTTTTGAAGAAATATTTACTCATGTTTAGATCTATCTTTTTTTAAAGGAATATTCTTGTCATTTTCTGAATAGGGAACCTTTTGATATTTATTTCCAAAATAGGATATGAATATTTATTTTATCATACTTTGTATGAATGATACTTTATCACTGTCCTGACTACTCATTTTTTTGAATCATCATTTACATGATTCTACGATTATTTCAAAATAATTTGTTCTCAAAACATCCTGGAATTTTTTTGTTTTTACAAGTAATTTTCTATGTTTAAATATTATTTTCCCCAATAATGTTTTCATTCATATTAATATAATATTTATATTCATCAAAATCATCCAAAATTTATTTCACTTATACACTTATAGGGATATATTTTCATGATGTTGTATTTATCATTTATTTGGATGGTTTATGATTAGTCTTACCAAGAAAGGTATTGACATTCACTTACATGATTAATTTTTTATTCATTAACTTTCACTTGAAAAAATATATTTCTTATGATCATTATAAATTATGTTTCCCTTAAATATCCAAATTATTAATCATGTAAATTCTTATTTACTAAAATTTATACCATTTCTAAATTTTTTGTTTTAATTTTAAAGCCATTTTTTTGACTGTGAAAATATTAATATTTTATATTATTTATTTGATAAATACATTTATTGATAAGTATTATTGTTCATGAATTAAATAAATTATTTGATATATGAGGAATTCATTAGACACGTGGTTATGGATGGAACCCAATTATAGATAGACCATTGATGCATCAATAGTCTTATGAGATGAATCATTTGGATAACCTTATTTAAATTATTTTCGTGTGTACCAACCCATTGATTAAAATATCTCAGTGCAACGTTTTAATGTTATAAATTTCATGATATCTAAGATCATTACATTCAATACTATTAATTTTTTTAATTTATAATCCAATTATAATTATCCATGATATTATTTCATTGATATTATCTATGGATTCATTTTTTTCTCATGTAATTGATTAAATTTCTTTGTTTTTTTATTTATTTACATTGTATAATTCATTATACCTTATCTAATCATGATATTCAAGTTGTTTATTTAATGGAATGCTTTTTTAGTTATTTAAATTTCCAAATTTATTATTCATTATAAAATCATGATAGTATAGTTATTAATTTAGTGAAATGTGTTTTTAGTTATTTATCTTGTCAATTTTTTTATTACTTATTGATTCATGATGGATTTAATTTTGCGTAACCCTTACTGAGAATCTTCACTCACCGTACTTTTATAGTCCTTTACCATGGATGTGAAGAGAAAATATTGAAATGTTTTTAAAGACGTAGTGTATTTATTTTTACTATTTTTAAATTAATGTTTTCAAATGTAATACGAGAATCAAGTTTGTATCTAATTCAATAAAACTATAAGAATTTTAAGACATTTGGTATGTGATTTCTTCTATCTAATGAAAATATTGCAAAGTTATCATTGAATATAGGATTTTATTGTTTGGGTCATTATATATTATTTTAGAAGAAGTTCTATAGAGACTCTGGAACATGATTTAAGAAAAAAATAATTTTATTAACATAAACATATGGTATAAATTGATTATAACTATATAATAACATACTAATTTTTTAATAATATATTATTTTATTTTTTTCAAACATATAAATCCTTTTTTTGATATTACAATTGCGTGTGGTTCTAGAATAGTTATACCTATGTGTAATTACTTTTAAAATGGAACATTTGTATTTAACTTGATCATCACATAGTGAATGACAACAAGTCATACTACACGCCTATTTTGACACTCCCGAGGGGTATTCATATTGTAATTGACCATTTATTTATGAGGAATCTTAATGGATTTTAAGAGATGATTAAAATGAATAACCTATGTTAAACCAAATATGTCATAGAATGAAAATTTGGTGTAATAATTTAGACATACTATAAATAATTATATGGGTTTTTTCATTTTAATTATTATTTTTGACATTATAATTTCAGGTTTTTGGTAAAATTTTAAAACATGAACGAATAACATCAACATTGAATATTATCAAAAATGTGGTGATTATGACCAATGAAATTGGATTATGAATTAAGTGAAAGATATAAATACCATTATTAATTGGTTATTAAGATATATAGTTAACAAACTACACCTTAAAAAACTCTTAGACTCACCAAAGAAGAGAAAGATAGGGTCCTCTATGATCTTGAGTGGTAGAGAGTGTCGAGGAAAACCATCTATAGGGTCCTGAAAAAAATCCACAAAGGAGATTCTACCCAAATCCCCAAAATAATTGGAGAAATGAATGGGGAAAATCAAAGAAGAAACAAGAAAGACCGGTCTGCGGACCGGTCCCTTGAAAATGCGATGTGGCCAGGCCCCACGAAGAACCCCCTCCATGAACCATCATCGTTCGCGAAATGGAGGCAGAGATCCTCCGCGGTCGCGAGGCAGGGTGGGTGCCAATCTGGTTCACCGTCATGAACCACCCCAACCGCAGATTGCATCGACCGGTTCAAGCCACATCCATAGTCATTCGCGAAATGCAGGTGGAACCCTCCGCGGCTGCGAAGCACTCCCTGAGTTTGTTTCCCGGGGGGGAAGCGTTCAATGCCCACCGCGAATTATGGATTGACCAAGTCATTTGTAAACTGGGTATTCGGTGATAGGCCTCCGCAAAAGTTGTCACGTGACTGCAGATACACCACTTTCACCACTCTATAAAAGGAGACTGAGGGGGAAAGGAGGGGGGTCAGAGATTTGGATTCAGAAGATTCGAAGGTGGAAGGAGAGAAGGGCGATCAAGATCGGGTGGAAGGATTTCGAAGGAAGGCTTAGGATTTCGCAAACAGTGAAGTTCCAGTTCGCGAACAAGAGCAGGTATGAACCTAGGAACGAACTAATATGGAACTGAAAATGAATAATTATTTGGTGAACCACGAACTCAAAATAACATAAAAAGAGAAGGCCGCGAACCATAGACCCTCCACGGATGCACTCCCTATGGACCAGGGAGTTTATGCCTCTTTTTCGATCCGTCGTGCCGCGTAGCACCCTCCTACGGGGGTGAAGCCCTGACCGACGAGCCTCTGGCCGGTGCCTCCCTTGACTGCTGCTTCCTGCATGGAAGCCACTGCATACCACCTTGGTTCGCGGATCGAACCCGGAGTCGCGAACCATCTTGGTTCGTGGGGTGCCAATCAGTCTGCCGACCCTCCTTGTTCGCGGACGACCAATCAGTCCACAAAACCTCTTGGTTCGCAGACATCCAATCAGTCTGCAGACACTCCTGATTCATGGATGACCTCTCAGTCCATGGACCACCCTGGTTTGCGGATAGGCCCTCCAGCCGCGTAGCACTTCCCTACGCGAAGGGCACCAAATGCTTCGGAGTTCCCATTCATCGAGCCGCATAGGATCCTCCCGATACGGTCCGATCCTCCACAACCTCTTCATTGGCCTACTCATTGGCCCCGCGATGAGGCCTCCACCAGAGCCACCAGATCCATGTGGTGTAACCCTCAGGCACACCAGTGCACCATTTGAGTTTATATACCCATGGTAAAGAGAGGTGAAGGGGTTTCCCCAACCCTTGAGCAGATTACCGAAGCATGCCTCGGTTCACATTCCCACTGTAATGTGGGGTTTGATCTTGGGAATCCCTTTTCTGCCTCTCCACTTGTCAAGGGCTTCACAAGGATGGTAAAATAATCATTAGTAGGAATCCCTCATGCTCTGCAAGAGAGGATATGGGCACAGGAGCACCCCCCGTTTCCCTCTCCCACTGCGCTTTATCTCCATGTGTCTCCTCAGAGTGTAAGCCCCATTCCATCACTATGGGCCTCCTCAGAGTGTAATCCCCAATCCATCACATCTTGGGCCTCCTCAGATTTTAATCCCAAATCCATCCTTTTATGGGACTCCTCAGATTGTAATACCCAATCAACATCTTGGGCCTCCTCAGAGTGTAATCCCCATCCCACACTATGGGCCGCCCCCATGCATAAGCCCCACTTCGCTTCTCACGGACGTACCTTTCGCGACGTGATCGTATGGTCCCTACTGCCTCACATTTCTCACACTGAGCATGAATCACGTGGGCTTAGAGTAGGCATCGACCATGACATCCTCTTATGGGACTCCTTAGAGTGTAAGACCTGATCCATTATCTTGGGCCTCCTTGGAGTGTAAGCCCCAATCCAAATCTTGGGCTGCCTCAGATCATAAGCCTCGCACCAATCCGAACTACGTGGACTTTGATCCCTGTCTTCTAGGCGGGGTACGTAGGAAGCCTATCTGAGGTTCAATCCCAACAACGGGTCATTCCGACCCCCTTTCACGTCGGTTTACCAACATATTGGGCCTCCTCAGAGTGTAAACCCCAATCCACATCTTGGGCTGTCTTAGAGCATAAGCCCCACACCAATGCGAACTGTGTGGACTTTGATTCCCTATCATTGGGATATATAGCAAGCCTCCAAAAGGATCAAGGCCAATCAAAATTGGACCCCCCGGTTCCACCTTCATGTCAGTTCTCCAACACCACGATTTGAACTACGTGGAATTTGATCCCTAGCTCCTAGGCAGGGTACGTAGGAAGCCTCCCTGAGTTTCAATCCCAACAACCGGTTGATCTGACAATCTTCACATCGGTTAACCGAGATGCCACTAGAACCGTCTCAGTGAGTCCAGACTCCTCGGGGTCATTAATCCAACGAGGGATGGTAAACCTTGGGCATAAATGATTCTGAACCCCTACATTCAGCTGACCATTTCCAATAAAGGGTTAAATCCGTGGATACTATGTTTGGGAATAAACCAAAGATTCATGAACATATGAATACGTCTTAAATATATAATAGAGTCCCGGAACAGGAAATAATTCACCCCAAAAGGGTACGATGAGCCCGACTTCACATCCTCTTGACCAATGTGAGTTCTTCAGTGTCGCTGGTCAGACCATCCGGCGAACGCCTGCCTTTGGAAAGCAGGTCTGCGCATCATCAGATACAGAGCCGTTGGGTGTTTCAAGGCCTAAAACCGAAACCCGAAAAACAACAAAATTGTGAACCTGATGTGAATCATTAACCAAGCATTACAGATTTTACTTAATCCCACCTTGTGCCCCCTTTTACTCACAAGGAGTTCCAAGTAAGGTCATTAGCTACGCATGGGATCATGAAATGCTGATTTGACGGGTTTGCTGATTGTATTTGTTAAAATACTTTAAAGGTACCTTCAAAACTCCCTTCGATCCAATGGTGTCCCGAAGGAACTCACAAGTGCGTGCTTCCAAAAATGAAATTACCGGACGTCCTCACGTATGGAGGACCCCGTCACCCACCCAGCGTCTTCAACGCTGGGTCTCGAATGCGCTGATCTGAGAGTACCACATGAACGGTACTTTTAAAACAGTGGAGGTGGCCATGCACACCCTTCAATCCGCCAGAACTCATCGGTCGCCTGCCCAGCAGCGGCCGCAAAGGCAGATCCAGACATCCCTTGTTGTTGTCTCCAACCGTTTCGGGAGTCAATCCCCAGAACGGGACAATGCATACCTCCCTTATCTATGGGAGGCAGATGAGTTTGACGTTGAGGACTTCATCCCCACCGAACGGGGGTTCCACTCCAAGGCCCCCACCGGCAGACTTCATCGTGGTCACGCCGCGATTCAACATCCTCTCACCGAGGAGGATGTCTCCATGAGGATTCAGGCCCATGCTCCACGAGATCCAGCCCCTCGGACCGCCCGATGAGGGTGGAAGACATACAATTAGAGAGTGTTCATCACCCTAGTCCTTGAAGAGGAGCTCCGTTGCCCATCCACAGAGACGTACCATGAACAGGAACCTACACCTATTCGCTCCTCCCGAGCCCGCCGTCCAGACATGGCGGCATCATACAAGCCGGCGCGCATCCCCGCCGAGCTCCATCAAGCCCATCGCTCACCCAGGACGGCACATACCAGGCAGGCACCTCTCACTACCCAGGGTTGTGAAGCCCACCAACTTGACGTGGTGGTGACCCGGCGCCTGCAGGACCAGCTCCTAGCAATTTCTTCTGACGCCTGCCATCCCTATATGGTGGCGATCAACAAAGCCCACCATCCAGATGTGGCGGAAAATCATAGGCTGACACGTCTCCCCGCCAATAATGGCCACCAGCTCGATACGGTGGGAAACCAATATAAGTCGGGCTAGTTCCCTGCGGATGAAAGTAAAGTCTGCCATCCGGATGTGGTGTCAAATGGAGAGATAAACCGGCATATCCTGGTACAGGGGCAGATTCGTTCACCTACCCCGACATAGGAGAATTGTCAGTACCCACTGAAAACCGGAGGGCCGGAGTATGGTATTCCTACTCTGATACCGGAATGGGCCTTCATACCCGTTCCGGCAAAAGATGTCTCTCTACATATCCTGAAAATGATGGAGGAGAAGGTATTGATCTCAGATCATATCTTGCAGACTTTCTAGAATGTAATTACATCAGCAGAAACAACAAGGACTCGGGCCCGTGAGACCATCTCCCCAATTGAGGCGACTCATCTGAGAGATGAGATAGCCGCCTCAGAGCAGATTTATATCCATGCTTCATCCCATGAAGGTCACCGACCATATTCCGTGACGCAAGGGCAATCAGATTGGGCAGCTTCACTTGTTCCAACTGGGGGATACCCGTCCATCACGGTGGATGCTCCAGAGGAGGCATATATCCATGCTAAAAGTCAAGATGTTCGTCAGTGTATCCCAACAACATCACAGGACCCAATTAGACAGGGACCCAAAGGTGAAGGCCGTTATCAACAGCAGACGATTTTGGCTACCCACAAGAAAGTGCCCCGAATGCGCCAAAGGCAGTCGGAAAATAAAGGGGGAGTTCATGACTCCGCTCTACTGGAAGATAGGGTTCCCAACACCACTAAGAATACATCAAAGCTCAGAACCCTGCCAACCCATTACAATATTATTGGAGTGGCAGTAGCAGTTGCGAAGGTCCTCCCCGCAATGTCGCTACCAGCAGCTCTGAAGGTCCTCCCTAGAGCACCAGTGGAGGCCTCCCCCGTGGCCATATAACGATCGATCACAATAGCTACTATTTTAATGCGAGTCATGGAAACCCTCCATGTGACCAGATGATCGATCAGAAAGAAGGTCCTCCACTTGTTGTGGTCCACCCTGAAGGTCCTCCCCAGGGTGTACACTGCAAACACTCTCCATGCAGTGGGACCACAGATTATGATAGTAGTCCTCTCTATCATAGTCGCAACTGCAGAGGCCCTCCCCATAGTGACATATCATCACGACAAGAAGGCCCTCCCCTTGTCGTGGCCTGCCCTGAAGGTCCTCCCCAGGGGTTACGCTGCAACGACACTCCGCGCAGCCGGGCATCAGATCACGGTCGTAGTCCTCGCCACCTTGATAACGGAGGTCCTCCCCATAGAGACGTCAAGCGACGAGAAGGCCCTCCCCTCATTGCAGTACATTCTGGAGGCCCTCCCCAGGATGTATCCCGTAAATATTCCCCATGCGGCAGTAGTAATGGTAGTCCTCGCCATTGCCATAGCTGTGATGGTAGTCCTCGCCACCAGGGATTCCATTGCGAAGGTCCTCCCCGCATCGACCCCAAGTAAAAAAGAAGGTCCTACCCTTGTCATGGTGTGTCCTGAAGGTCCTCCCCGGGATTCAGGCCGAACGTCAAGCCATGATGGACATACTCACCACGATAGAAGTTGTTGTGAAGGTCCTCCCCGTAACGACGCTACGCAGCCAGAAGGCCCTCCCCTTTCTGCGACACGCCTTGGAGGTCCTCCCCAGGGTGTTCACTGCAAAACTCCGCTATGCAGTGAAGCATCAAGAAGTAATGGTAGTCCTCACCATTATGACCGTCATTGCAGAGGTCCTCCCCGCGATGAAGTATCATATCGACAGGAAGTTCCTCCTCCTGCCGAATCAAGCACAAAAAAGCCCTGATATGCCGAGGCACTCAGAAGGATGGGATCAAGCATGTCAGATCCCCAGTTAGTCACCGACGACATATTTCTGCAATCAGGAGATGGTACAGGGCCGTGTTCATCCTCTGAACCACCTCTGAATTGCCCGCATAATGATTCAGCACCTATTCGTCCCACTGCCTCCAACCACACTGGCAGTGAGCGTCTCATTTGGGCTGACCTGGTAGAGGAGTCACTAGCGGAGGAATATGCCGATATGATGCGCCTAAGAAAATGACTGGAAAAGGATGATATAACAGTTATGTTTTGGCCTACAACCACCTCTCAGTTCGACATACTCAGGGAGTTGTTGGAAGAATTGGTGCATGGAATCCGCCATAATATATGGACGTCCCTCCGCCGACTGAAATCAAGCTTACTTCCCTACGATGGATATGTAGACCATGTCAGGATGATAGGAGACCTCTTGCGTCACATCGACCTGGAAGCTCTTCCTTCAGCACAACAACAGTGACCCGAGAGGTGTAAAGGAAACATGGAGATAGCATGCCTCCGTGTGCTACACCAGCTGTGCCGCCTCATCAGTGATGCTCTGATGGGAGTCCATATCAGGGGATGTGGAGAACGTGGAGCTTTGCATTTCACTCCTCTCCCCACCCAGAAGAACCCGTTCGGCATGGTGTCTTGCCACGTCATCACATCAAGACAAAAATTGAGTGGTCTCCCTATTCAAGAAAGGCAACACACCCAACAGAGTCAGGGCATGAGTAAGTCCCAGAAGCGGTAGGCCCGGTGGGAACAAGCCATTCAAGGACTCCTGAATCAGGCCATTGAGAGCATACAACTGGCCTCTCACATATGAGAGGCCAATCAGTGGCCTTTTCCTACCACCCCAGAAGGGATTGATTCACATAAGAACTCGGAAACAAACCCAGTTTACCCCCGAATGGGGGAACGCAAGATCTGGTAGGTTGCGATAGCATCAGCAACTGCCGCAATCCAGGGTCAACCTCAGCTTGAAGGGCTGGGAAATTTTTTAATGAAAACTTCCCCCATAAGAACAATAAAACTGAGAAGAGACTCAATGTCCAAGGAACAGATCCAACCCCAGCCCTCTGGGATGGGGGCATTATTACCCCCTCAACAACAACCTCCCCCACATGAATCAGTATTCTCTCGTCTAGGGAGGAAAGTCAGAAGAAGTGGTTCCCGACCTATCTCGTCATTTGAATCATCATCCCCTCCGAGAGGAACGCACACCGTGAGGTCGCATCAAAGAAATCATCATGTCACCCTTCGTCAAGAAGTCCTAAGGAAATCTCAGGACACAAAAGGGAAGGCCAGTAGAAGACGCGGGAGATCATCTTCCCATTTGGATGATGACATCTTCTCCACCCCGCGATATGAATCTATCAACGTCAAAGAGGTTAACCCCACGGGTGATACCAGAGATACTACAAATCTGGATGGATTGGGAGACGATAGTTCTGGTCAGGCTGTGACTCACAATGAACCACCAGGTGTGCACACCCGGAACCAGAGGGCCGCCCTAAATATGGTTGTCCTTCCATCCAACCCTCCTCCACCTACCCAAAGAGCTTTCAATAGGGATAAGAATAAAGGACTGGTTACCCTTAACCCGCCTCCTTCTCTCGACAAGAATGACCCACTCACACTCAAAGATAGATTCGCTCTGCAGGAAGAGGAGATGAAAGAATTGTGGCGGCTTAATGATGAGATACTCTAGAGGAACCGCCTTATTGAAAGTGCGTCCGAGGAGGAGCCGCATCATGAACTCCCAGCAAGTACACCTCAAAGGCTAAGGTTTTCCCCGAAAAACAAAATATGGTCAGGGCTCCCGTCAAACGAGGCTCCCGTCCCATCCAACTACCTAAACATAGATTTAGATGAATACAAAGACTTACCTCCACTCAGGAATAAACCGGAGCGAGTAAACATGAACCCTCTGAAGGTGCAACAAACGGCACAAGCACACCTAGTTCCAGCCAATCCAGGTCCTCAGGAAATAGCTCAGGCTACGCCTTCCCAGGACTAGGCCCAACAGGATGTAAAACAATATCTCACCAACACCATTGAGGCACTAACAGCTCGATTGGAAGCAATGGAAGGGTGATGAGCTCTGATACAACCAGAGTGGAAACCCTACCCAGATTGGGTGACCAACATGGCACCAATGATCACTTTTGGGAGACTTGTATTCCCTATCTTCAATGGATCAGGCGATCTCGAGCAGCATCTGATGCACTAAGCATTCTATTGCGACCCTATGATGGGAACTCCAGAGCAACATGAAGCAGTGAAACTCAGATGCTTCGTATAGACCCTACAAAGATCTACATTCATCTCGTATACGAGTCTGCTAGCCCAGTCAATAAAGATCAGGGAAGGCCTTCGGCAGCAGTTCCTATTCCACTTCAGCTCAACGTTGCCTAAAACTACATTCAGCGATCTCATGAACTACAAGCAGAGGGAAAACGAGAGGGTCTCAGATTTAATCGCCAGATGGAAAGATTTGTCCTATTCTCTGAACAGGACAATGCCTCAAGACAAGATGCTAGCCACATTCATCGATAATCTTCGAGATGAGTTGCGAACTCTACTCATACTAGTGGAGTGCACCAATGGCTTTCGCCATCTCTTAGCCATTGCCCATAGAATTGAGGACTCCCTGCAACGGAGTAATTCGAGGTCCTGAATAGCCTCGCAGGATCCTGCGAAAGGAGCCCCTAGAGCTGAAGCATCTACTATCACACTCAAGCAAGCCCCTATGACCACTCCACCGATTAGCCCTCCACCAAATCGTCAAGGGCCTTTTTCATATCAGCGGCCGCCTTCACCTAAATGGGACGATCAGTAAGGACCAAAGCAGAACCAGTTTCAGGAAAGAAGAAAAAAAGTATACTCGTTCTTAGATGATTAAGTCCACGGCTACTTCATTGCCGCCATGAACTGCAACTTTCTCTACCTCCGAGAGCTGAGGAAACCTGAAGAGGTCGGCCGCGATGATAGGCCAGATTACTGCCCCTACCATCGGATGTTGGGGAACATTATCTGAGAATGCTTCATCTTCGAAGTCCTCCTGCAGAGGATGGTAGACTCCAGACAGGTCGAGTTGGGACCACCCCTAGCACATGTGGCATGTATCTCTACCACCAACTCCGAAAATGAGGAGGGGTGGAAGAAAGTCACCAGCAAGCATGGGCAAAAATTTGACAACTGGATGACTCGGAAGACTATCAACTGGGCCCAGGGCATACTCCAATCTCAACTACAGCATCCAGTGTTGCCACCAACAGCCCCTGAAGATGCAGAGCCAATGGTATCGACCTCACAACCCTCCACGAGCCGATCATCCGGGCATAATCGAAGGAGGAGGAAACAATTGCAAGTGGAGTGATCGGCGACGGGGCCAAAGTTTGTCCCGACCCTGGCAGATTATATGCCCTCAAATTTGGCGCCACGGGCACCGACCAACTAACCGGCCCCATCAGGGACAACCGACCAGGTTGACCTACCAGAGGATGAAGAGCCAGTCTTTGGTTCTATTAACGTCATCCATCTTATGGAATAATTCACTGACGAAGGGTATGGTTATTAACTTGATTTCCCTGCATGAGGAGCCGGGAGGAGGAATCGCAGAGGTAGGGGATACCAGGGAAGGCGCAGCCGCGGCCAAAACCAACCCTATGGTTGGACCCCGACCCAAACTATTAATATCGCGGAAACCCATGGGAGAGCCCTTCAATGGACTCAGCAGGAGAAGGAATGACCCTCAACCTCCACAAGAAGCCACTACAGCCCTGTTGTTCTGAGATACCCACCAGAGGAGGAACAAGTGTATGGCCGCCTAGTACGCACAAACAAACTGGCCTGGACAAGTCTTCAAAACCTGGGAGCACCATCGATATATGACCTCGCGGTCGTTCCCTCCTCGTCAGATTCTACAACCCCTAAATCACCCGCCAAGACTCCCTCGCCAATGGAGAAGCATCGGCCGCTGGAGCAGAAATACGTTATCCTTAAGCAGATGGCATCAGTACCAGCCAAGATGTCCATCCTCGATTCCTTAAGTCTGTCAGCAAACTTTAGGGAGGCGCTAATAGAATCTTTGTTCATCCCCCAGGAGTTTCAAGCCGAGGTAGCTGCCGCCGAGAATTACTGGATGGAGAATAACCTGGCTGAATGCAATGTGGTGATTTCCTTCACCGATCAGGATGAATATGCCATCATGCAAGGACACATCAGACCACTATATGTGTCTGGCACACTGAATGGTATTGAGATCTGGAAAGACTTTATAGACAATAGCTCCAGAGTTAACCTCCTTCCCCTACAGACACTCTGTAAGTAGGGCTACAATGAGGACGACCTAATTCCCTTCGCCACAACTCTGTTGGGTTACGACAAGAGTGATTAGAAACCAATGGGACAAATTAATCTAAAGATCCATTTTGGTGACCAGGTAGCCTACACGGAATTCCTGGTCGTCCAGAAGAGCACAACATTCAATGCCCTACTGGGAAGGCCATGGCTCCATAAGCGCATGACCATTCCTTCATCCTACCACCAGTGTATCAAGTACTACGTCAATGGACAAAGTGGACTATTTCATGCCGACAAGGCCCCTTTTGAGCTCTTTGAGTCACATTACATTGACATCGGGTTCTATGTGAAAAATAAAATGAAGCCTTTGGTCGATGGTGTCGACTGGATCCCCGCTCCAAACAGCCTGAAGATAGTTCTTGATGACCCCCTCAGGATGCTTGGAAGAGATTATGTCCTACCCATTAATCACATTGAGAGTAGGAGTTCATGTACGGACATTCAATAGAATGTCCTCATGACTTCAGCCATGACAGACGAGTGTGACAATGTGGGAACGTCCACCAACCATCGATCTGGGGATGAATACTCGATTGAGGATTCCCATGACACCTCTTCTCCGGACTCTGAAGAGCCCGTGTCAGGAGCTCTCTCCTTGTCAGATCAAGGAGTTGAAGACTTGGAAGAAGAAGAGGAGGAATATCTCTGGGATGTACCTCCCTCATTTGAGGATGGTATCTCCCCCACGCTGGATGAACTTAGGGAAATAAACCTGGGTACCAAGGAAGATCCTAGGCCTACTCTCATTAGTGCAGCCATGTCTCCCGAAGAGCATGAGGTATATACCTCCTTCCTAAGGAAACATCAGGATGTTTTTTCCTGGAATTACATAGAAATTCTGGGACTCAATCTTGAAGTGTGGACGCATCACCTGGGTCATCTAGAAGACCACTGGATCTATAAATAGGCCGCAAAAAGGACTCATCCCTCACATGGCACTAAAATAGAGGCTGAAGTCGATAATCTCATTATAGAAGGCTTCATTCGGGAGGTCCAATACCCCAACTGGTTGGCTAACATCGTCCCTATCAAGAAAAAGAACTGACAAATCTGTGTCTGCATTGATTTCAGAGATATCAATCGGCATTGTCTGAAAGATGAGTTCTCGTTCCCCATCACCAAATTATTAATCGATGAGACGACCGGGTACGTGGATCTATCCTTCATGGACGACTATTCTAGATATAATAAAATCAGGATGGCCTAAGAAGACGAAGAAGCCACTGCCTTCAGGGCCCCTCAATGGGTATTCTGTTACAGGGTCATGCCCTTTGGTCTCAAGAAAGCTGGAACCACACATCAGCGTTCCATGCATCGAATCTTTAAACCGTTCCTAGGGAAATTTGTTGAATGTTACATGGATGACCGGGTGGTCAATTCCAGACAGCGCTCGGATCACTTGTCAGACCTTGAGACCGTCTTCAACAAACTTCGACAGCATAGCTTGAATATGAACCCCATGAAATGCACCTTCGGGGTTACCTCAGGGAAATTCCATAGCGTTATTGTATGCCATCGCAGCATCGAAGAAGACCCTGAAAAGAAAAAGGCTATCCATGGCCTGCCACCTCCCTTCAATCTCAACGATTTGAGGGGATTCCAAGGACACCTAGCATATATCAGGTGGTTCATATCCAACTTGGAAGGGAAATGTTAGCCCTTCACCAGGTTAATGAATAGGGGGTCATGTACCAATGGATGGATGACTACCAAGAGCCGTTCGACAATTTGAAGAAGTACCTCTTAAGACCACTGGTGCTCATGCCCCCGGTTGAAGGAAGACCTCTCATCTTGTATGTGACAGCCTTAGAGCGATCATTGGGAACCTTCCTCACGCAAAATAATGACGCGGGAAGTTAAAACTGTCTCTATTTCCTCAGCCGAACCATGATTGATGCTGAGACTCGATACTCAAACATTGAGAAGAGCTGTTTATCCTTGGTCTTCACAGTTCAAAATCTATTACATTACCTGTAGCATCACGAAGTCCATATGATCTCATGGAGTAACCCTCTCAAGTACATCCTCAACTGCCCGATGCTAACCGGATGCCTATCCCGATGGGAGGTCATCTTGCAACAGTTTGACATACGGTTTGTGCCTCAGAAAGCCATTAAGGATCAGGCATTAGCAGACTTTCTGGAAGAACACCCTTTGATAGGGACCACTGCACCGGACACCGAGCTACCTGATGAAGACATCTTCTCAGTTTGAGAGGAGTTCCCAGCATAGGAAATGTACTTTGACAACACATCCCGAAGCCCAAATGGGAAGAGGATGGAGGATCCTAGATTTAAAAAAGTGGATTTGGGAATAACACTCATGTCCCCAGGAAGGGAAGTCTTACCATATTTCTTCCTCCTTTCAGAGGGATGTATGAACAATGAAGCCGATTATAAATCCCTCATTGCAGGTCTAGAACTCACACTCTAGGCACAAGTACATCACCTTAAGGTAAAAGGTGACTCAGAACTTCTCAACAAGCAAGTCAATGATGACTATACTATTAAAAAGGAGGAGCTGATCCCCCTGTTTGACCATGTCCGAGGGTTAATGGAATAATTCTCCATAGAACAAACATTCACCTATATTCCTCGGTCCCAGAACACTCAGGCTGTTGCATTAGCCAACGCGACCACAACCCTAGCTGACCCATATCGGGATGAAACAGTCATCAGTATTGCTCACCACCAAATTGTATTGCCGTTTGTCCAAGCTAAGATGGAATAAATCCACAATGTTAGTCCTATCCCCGATCCATATTCTCCTACCACCGGCTGGATGACCCCCATTGCGAACTACCTTCAATAGGGAGAACATCCATCAGACAGGGCTGAATGAGAGAAAATACGAAGGAGGGAAATAAAATTTGTCATATATGGTGGCACAGGTCAGCAAGAGGTCCTCTACAAACGAGGCCTCAACAGAGTTCTCCTCAAATTCATTGTTGGAGAAGAAACTGCTGCGGTAATGAATGAAGTACATGCAGGAGCATGTGGAGCACATCAACTAGGGACCAAGTTTTCCCATCAGGTTCGAAGGCATGGGTAATACTAGCCCACAGTGTCAAGTGACTGTGAGCGTTTTACCACAAAATTCCACTCATGCCAGATTGATGCCAACTTCATACACCAACCCCCGGAGTTACTTCATCAATCAAAGTACTCCAGGCCATTTTCCGTCTGGGGGATGGACGTCGTGGGACCATATCCTCCCGCCATGGCCATACAACTGAAGTATATCCTCATTACAACCAACTTCTTTTCCAAATGGGCAGAAGTAATACCCCTCAAAGAAGTCGGGGCAAGAAATATTGTCAGCTTTGTGAAGACCAATATCATCACCAAATTTTGTGTCCCTCATACCATACTGACGGAAAACGACACCAACTTCTGCTCTGCCGAATTGGAGAAATTATACCACGAGTATGGTATCAGGGCTAGCCACCCATCCTGCTACCATGCAGTGGCCAATGCACAGATAGAGGCTTTCAAAAAGACCATGTTCGATATTCTCTAGAAGATGGTGGAAAAAGACAAGAAGTCGTGGATGGATAAACTCCTTCATTCATTGTGGGCTTATCGAACCACAATCTGCACCGCTACTCGGGCCACCCCATACTCATTGGTGTATGACACATAGGCGGTCTTTCCCATTGAACTCCGACTTCCCTTGCTCTGTGTTGCCATCTGTGATCAATTATCTGATGATGAGCATTCGAAAAATAATCTAGGTGAATTGGAATAGCTATACGAGAAGCAGCTGCACACTTTGCACCATCTGGAAGTCAACCAGAATTGGATTGCACGAGCCTTCAATAAAAAGTTCCACCTCCAGTCTTTCTTGGAAGGATAATTGGTATTGTTCCTTCAGACCCCAATGATACCTAGATGGAAACCTCCAAAGTTGGAGCCCAAGTGGGAGGTACCATACATTGTACACAAGGTCTACTCCAACAAAGCATATACACTGATCTCCATGGACGAACAATTCACAACTGCCCCTACAAATGCGAGATTCCTAAAGAAATATTTCACATAGTGACTAAGTGTGCTTTACGTCCTCACCGCATGACGTTAAAATGCATGGAGTTCATCCTTACCACAATATGTTAAACTGCACAGATAATAAGAGTCAAGAATGCTCCCTCCCCCCGTGTATGGACCAGACCTGCACAAGGTGTATTCATCGTCCTCACCGCACGACGTTAAACTTCACAGAACTCATCCTCACTGCACGACGTTAAACTGAACAGAACTCATCCTCACCCACGATGATAAATTGCATGGAACTCGTCCTCACCACATGATGTTAAACTGTTCAGACCCCCCTTTTCTTTTCACATCGGGTCACCTACCTCTTTACTGTATGATGTTAAACTGCACAGAGTTTGTCCGAGCTGCATGATGTTAAACTGCCAGACACCCAACAGTCCAAACTCTATGACCTTAAAACAAGATTATTTCGTCCTCACCACACGACGTTAAACTGGAGGGACAAGATGATTCAAAAAATTCCCTCTTCCACCGTGTATGGGCCAGACCTGCACGGGGTGTATCATCTTCTAGAGAACTACGTGAGGCTTGATTCCTTCCCTCGCAGGATACGTAGTGACGCCAAAATTCCACACCTTGTCCCAATCATCTCAAAAACAAAAAAAAATGCCCCTTCCCCCGTGTACGGACCAGACTTGCACAGGGTATATTCATGTCCTCAACACATGATGTTAAACTGCATGGAATCTAATAATACCCCTCGTCCTCACCACATGAAATTAAACTGCACGGATTTTAGAGAACTATGTACAACATGATTTTTTCCCTTACATGATATGGAGTAACACTGGGATCCCCTATCCTGGCCCAGCCAATCCCTAATAAATTGCTTATTACCCCCCTGTACAGACCCGACCTACACGGGGGGTATCCCTTGTCCTCACCGCACGACGTTAAACTGCACGGACAAGGAGTTTTAACAATGCCCCTTCCACCGTGTAAGGACCAAACCTGAACGGGGTGTACTTATTTCAAAGAAATACGTATGGATTTATTCTTACCCTTGCAGGATATGTAGTGACGCCAAGATTCCCTGTCCTGGCCCATCCACCTCCTAATTAAATAAAATAAAATTTAGACAATGTCCCCTTCCCCCGTGTATGGACCAGCCCTGCACGGGGTGTACTTATTCCAGAGAACTACATTCTACTTGATTCCTGCCCTCACAGGATACGTAGGGATGCTAGCGTTCCCCATCCTGGCCCAGCCCCCTGAATAAAAGATAAAAATTCCCTTTCCCCCGTGCATGGACCAGACCGGCATGTGATGTACTCCTCGTCCTTACCACATGACGTAAAAATGCACGGATAACGAGATTTAAAAATGATCTCTTTTCCCCGTGTATGAGCTAGACCTGCACGGGGTGTATTTTTTCATCCTTTCCACATGACGTTAAACTGCACAGACAATAATGTTAAGAATGCCCCCTTCCCCCGTGTACTGACCAGACCTGCACGGGGTGTATACTTCGTCCTTACCGCATGACAATATACAGCATGGAATTCGTCCTTACCGCATAACGTTAAACTGCACGGACTTCGTCGCAACCCACCCAAGACACATAGCGATACAAGATGGAGATAGTCCTTGCACATTTGGATGCGTCCTCTCTATACATCAGACTCCACGACCCGGACAATTATGGATCCTCATAACCATTCATAGCCATTGGTAGTAGAAGGTCATCGACCCCTGGACACCTTTGTATGACTATTCATACCATGCCCTCAGCGGCTCTGCATAATGATATCCCCTGGCTCGTATACCAAAGGCATGATTTTCACAGGTGATACTCTTCCTAGCTCCGTACACTTACCGGCCTTAGAGCCCCCATACCATACCTCCTGATCCAGAAGTTTATAACGAAGTGGTTTACAAGTTTATCCCCTTTTCACAACTAGGTATCGCCAGGGTATCCCTTCCAGTCTAGCCTACGTGTCCACCGGTGGTTCACATAGCGACCTGCATCAACGAACATCAATCCAGGACTAGGATACTTTGACTCAACAGACAATTGCAGTGAAAATGTTTCTTGTATACTCGGATGCCATTATCCCCACATGTCTAACTATTCACTATGAGTGACCGCAGATCCTCATAACCATTCATGGACATCAGAAGTGGAAAGTCATTGACCGGGAGACACCTTTGTACGACTATGCAAACCATTCCCTCAGCAGCTTTGCATAATGATATCCCCTAGATCGTCCATCAAGGAAAGATTTCCTTTGGCGGTAATCTTCTTAGCTCTGTATGCTTACTGGCCTCAGAGCCCCCACACCACGCCTCCTGATCTGGGAAAACTCAAAGTTTCAGTTTACAACCTTCATTCTCCACCTTGTTCCAAGTATATCAGAGCATGTTGACCTAGTTATCCTTCAAGTGACTGCAGCAATAGTCACCCAATGGTCCGAGCTCTATGACCGCTAAACTAGGTGCACCTCGTCCTTCCCGCATGACCTTAAACTGCATGGAATAATGGTACACCCCTGCGTGCAAAATAAATCAGCGCCGGGAGCTCTATATGCTTTAACATCAACCAGGGCCGAGTATGCCGGACATGTCCAGACATTTTTCCTACCAAATGGAAAACTTCATGACCCGGATAATTGCAGATCCTCATAACCATTCACAGCCATCGGAAGTGGAAAGTAATCAACTCGTGGACACCTTCGCATGACTATGTATACCATGCCCTCATCGACTCTTCATATTGATAGCCCCTGGCCCATCTACCAAATGCACGATTTCCACAGGCGATACTCTTCCAAGCTACGTATGCTTACCGGCCTCAGAGCCCCCATATCATCTCTCCTGATCCAAGAAGCCCTGAAACCATGATTTACACCGATCAACCCCCCTCCACTTCTGGGGCATGTTGAGATATTGAAGCCCATTTACATTCTGATGAAGAGCAGAATTTTGAAACTGCGTCCCTACCGCATGATGTTAAACTTCACGGGAATTCTTGGCTTCTTGGCATAAAACTACAAAGACCAATCATTAACCATCCGGGGAAATGCCTCCAACCACAAGCATTTTTTCTGGCTTAAAAAATTGCCCCCCGTCCTCGCTGCATGACATTAAACTACACATAAACCTATAAATAATTCCCCTCATCCTTACCACATGATTCTAAACTGCACAGAATATGTCCTAACCACATGACGATAAACTGCACGGTCAAACCCACCACAGGTTTAGTAAGAAACATAGGTTTTTCTCTGTCCTTCAGTGCAAGGGTCAGACAGGAACAAGTCACCATCTCACACCCGCATGAGAAGGGATTACTTCACCCATTCTCAGGAAGTTTAGTCTAGATGTTTCCCCTGTATCCATGCACCCTCTCATTATAAACCATACTCTGCACTCAGAGAAAGATGAACTATTATAATCCACCCTTTGTGGTTCGAAATCTCAACTTCCCTGAAGTTGCTTGGCTATCGGGGGAATACCATCATTGACCTAAGGACACCTTTGCATGACTATGCATACCATTCCCACAGTGGCTCTGCATATTGATATCCCATGACACGTCTACCAAAGGAAATATTTCCTTAGGCAATGCTTCTCTCTGTACGCCTCTTGGTCCCTGAGTCCCCATGTCTATCTTGGGATTCAGAAACCCTCTGATCTACAGTTTTTCAATCTCTTTCACAACCCTACCTGAATATGGTGGAAAATCTTCGACAGGATTACTAAGAACCCGGAGAAGTCGTTCCATTTTAAATGATGTCCCAGCAGCATGACTTTAAATTGTGCCAAGCCTCATCCATTCCTTATGCTAACTAAACGTGTATGAAAGTGGTCACTTGACCACACTCCTGATTAGTATGGATGTTCCAAAAACCCTTTCAGATGTCACACCCCCCTTATAATCCACCCTGGTGGTTTTCATAATTTTCTGATCCACCCATGGTGGTTTCCATAAGCTGGACTTTCATGAAGTCCTATGGACATCAGAAATGGAGATTCATTGACTTAAGGACACCTTTTCACGACTATGCATACCATGCCCTCAGCAGCTCTGTATATTGATCGCCCCTATCCTATCTACCGAATTCATGTTTTCCTTAGGAGATGATCCTCCTAACATTGTACGCCGATGTGAATTTCATGCCTTGAGACATGCCCTGCATGTCATTCAAATTTAAACATGTTTCCCCCCACGTGCGTCTGAAGAGTATTGAGACATCTTTTAATCCTCCAAACCCCATTGGGGCCCTTGCCCCACCACGTTTGGTCAAAGCTGTTTGACCTAAAACATCAGTAATGATAGTATTGTCGGCACGACTTTAAACTTCTCACCAAAAAAGAGGCACAAAACCTGTTAGGCCAAAAACCCAAAAAGGGTGACCTAAGAAAAATTCAGGCCATACCCGTTGGGTCCATGCTAAATTGGCCCAGGTAAAATTAGGGTATTAGAAGAAATGACCAATTTTTGTGGGGATTTTCAGGAAAACCGTAGCAATAGTAGAACTATGCTCGCAGGACCCCATGGTATAGGCAAAAGTTAGAGTTTGTTTTCCTGAGTTATGATTAATTCTGATTCAGTGGATTGTTATTTACACAACATTTGTTCTAAGTAATAATCAAGTTTCACAATAATAAGTGATTGATAGAGACTGTGTTTGATTCGAACAAAAAAGGTAGGAAGTCCACAAGCTGGGGTCTCTCCGTCACAAAAAAGGGAGAGGGGTAAGTAAAACAGAGGGTAAAAGAGTGGCTTTGATAGTCATAAAGCATCTTGAATCACCCTCTCCACTAGATAAGAAACCGTGCAGCGGAGGAAGTTGCAAGACCATTCCAACACGACCTTCTCCATGGCTTCAATCTCAGCCACGAGATGACTATGCTCCACTATTGTTTGGAGATCGTTGATTCCTTTTTCTAGTGGCTTCGATAAGACCAGTCACAACTGGAAACCGATTCCTCATCATCACTTCCCATTCTTCACATTCATGCAACTCGGAGGATAGAATGGCCGCCTGATCTCGAGATGTCGCCTCCTATTCCATCAGATGATGGAGTTGAATCGTGGCTTCCTCCAGGGCTCGGGTCCCGTAATGAGCAGTAGTGAAGTGAGAAAGTTTACGTTCACTAGTGGTAGCTTCCTAACGAGCCATGACAACTTGGAAAGAAAGAGAATGGAACTGCCGATAGTCAAAGCCACCCGACCCCAAATCCAGGAAGAGCTGTCTAAGAGCTTCGGTCTTAGTTTCCACCTCAGCAAGAGTATTTTTGACAATGATCTCACAAATCCGAGGCCAAGACCACCTACGCACTTCCCGGTGGTCCGACATGACACAAGGATATTTGGTATCCTCACCGGATAGCTTGAGAAAGAAATATGGCATTGTAACCAGCGCATGCATGTGATCACTAGAAGACGGTTCCAAAGCTGGAAAGTCTGGAGCCTCTAACCTCGGTTCAGGCTTGGGGATCAAGTTGACAAGCCTGGTGTCAAGTGAAAAAACTTCTGGGATTGTCTCACTAGGACCCAGAACCACATGGTCGTCCTCATCCACGTCCAAGAAGTAAGAACCTGCCTGAACTTCAGCCACCGCAGGACTGGGAGAGGAAAATCCCCTGAGCTGCTTTGATCAACGAGCCATCAGTCGATCCTCCCTTAGAGCTTATGGGGAAGGTGCGGTAGACGTGATAGCCGCAGTACCTCCAGATTTGCGAAATTGCCGAATAGTTTCCCTAGGGTCCCATCGGGATAGTATTTTGCCCACGCCGTTGCATACTCCATGGAAATCCCTGCGGCCACCCACACAACAGGTAGGGGAATACTCATGTCAGATCCCTCCCACGTCAGCATCAACCACCAATGATGAAGTGTGTCTAGGTGTAGTCCTTGAGCCTGAGGAGGGGGAAGGGAAACTTGGACTTGAATGCACCCAATCTGGCGAGAAAAATGATAAGGGACATACAGCTCGCACATAGAATCCCCATCGATCCGCATAGACAGAAATCCATCCCGTAGAGAGATCATGTATGAGCGCTCCTCCAGGCTCCCCTGGTGGTTGTCAACTAAGATTCCAGAAGGGGCGGGGTAGGTAGTGAAAGAAAACGAGGAAAAGATGCTCAGAAGCTCAGGGACTTCACCAGTGATGAGATATTTCAGGCGAACTCCAGCTATATCAAGCAAGGTAGGCCGAAAAGTAGGAAGCACGATGACAGTTTTGTGATGATACTCATAGCAGCGACAATGATCCGGTACCCAGCCATACAAATATTGAAATGGCCCACTCAGACGGAAGGGTGAACCACCCTTCTCTATGTGACCCAGCAGTTCATAAATGCGAGCCAATGTGGGCACAACCAAATTCACTAGGTGGCCCTCTGCCAGCTCAACTGCCATCATCAGGGTGCAAGCCCTGACACCAGGATTAATATCCCGAGAAGGGAATAGCCACCCGCTCAGGAATATGGCAAACAAACCTTCTAACCGAAGCATAGGCGGCACACCGGGGCACGCCTTGTAACCCCATGAATGGTAGTCGCCCGCCTCCAGAATCACCCAGTAGGAACCTGGGGAGGTTCGTGATTGTTGAGAAGGATGGGTCCTGGGGCGCTTGATCTTCAAAACAGGACCATTGGTGTTCAGAAATAACCCTATCCAGGTGCTATAAAGAATAAGATAGCGGGGACACAATGCTTGACCCAGTGACTACTCTTCCATAACCAATAGATCCCTCGCCAATTAAGACACTTGTTCGATGTCATCCCATGCATCAGGAGTAGGCAGAAATTCGTCCTACATTTCACCGATAATCGGGAGTCCTCCCAATTGATGTATATTGCACAGGCTAACACCGACTTTACCATGGGAAAGGTGGAAGGTATTAGTGCTTGAACAAAAGTGATTGAGTATGTCTAGTAGGACCAAGGATGGTGGGTAAATGGAAAATTAGGAGGCCCACATTGTGGAATATAAAATGACTTCTTCTAGTGATTCATGAAACTCTCAGCAGTGTTGATGGACCCAAAAATCCCAGGCCCAATCATTTAAGAAGTGCCCACCAGATCGAAGATCCCACCTAGGAACCCACCCTGCATCGGGGTCTACTTGAGAAAGGGTGATAGGAGAAGGGAAACTCTTGAAGGAAGCTTCCTGAGAAAAGTTTTCGGTGTGCTAATCACTTTGGGTCCAAACAGAGCCCCTCAAAATGAAGGCGTCTTTCTAGTCAGAGTTAGAAACCATCTCCCTCGATTGGCAAGGATCGCCCAAATACACTTGGACAACACTTCCAAGAAAGGAGAAGGAAGACCAGAGAAAGTGGGGGGGGGGAATAGGGACATTGTCTTGAAGACTGAAGCCATGTAGTGTAAGCCAATTTGATAGTGGATAATCCAAGAGCTAAGGAGGTAGAAAGTCTTTCAGGGCATCATTTTCAGGAATGGTGGACCGACTAGGGTCCTCTTGGATGTTCTCCGCTATACGAATCATAGCTAAACGTCACCCTGAACCAATTGGGAGCGGCTCTGCAGCAGGCCTCAGTGCAGAATGAGGGGGAACCATATTTTCTCCCTGCACAATGAAAGACAATAATCGGTTAGTCCGGAATAAAAATCTGGACAAAATTACCAGATATATGGCTGAGGATTAGTTGAGGAGCCTTCATAAGCAAAGTCCGCTAGGAGACTTTGAAGTATGGTTCGTGATGACAACGTCCCACGAACCAGACCTTCGTGAAAGCAGTCTGCGAAACCCTGGCCCGTGGAGCATTGAATAGAAAATCATGAACCAAGTTGCTCCGTAGAATTTCAATCCCGAATTTAAGTGATTATGTTTGGAAGAATTAGAAACTTTTAAAGTTCAAGAGATTTTAGTCTACGGAGCATCGAAACCACGGAGCATCGAAACCGCGGAGGACCAAAACCGCGCACCAAGTTCATCCACAACCCATCATGACTTACTTTTTACTTAATTAAGAGTAATGGATCGCGGTTGGGGAATTGGTTAGCGGGTGAAGGCGATCGTGAAGGTGGAATGGTTCGCGGAAGTCGCAGCTGGTTCACGAATGAAGCACATTGTGAAGGAATAAGCGCACGGAGGCGAGTGAGCTCTAGTTTCGTGAAGAATTCGGTAAAGGAAAAAATGAAGGCCCCCCCCTGTATTTATAGATGTCGCCCCATACTGGGTCCACTGCCCAACCACAAACCATCTGAGTTTCAGGACCACTTTGCATCAGAATGGCCTCCTCTTCGTTCCGATCGGACCCCATTCTGATGGGGTGCATTATTAGGGTCCTGAAAAACAATCTGCAAAGGAGATTCTACCCAAATCCCCCAAAGAATTGGGCAAAAAGAATGGAGAAAAATCAAAGAAGAAACAAGAAGGACCAGTCCATGGACCAGTCCCATGAAAACGCGATGTGGCCAGGACCCACAAAGCACCCCCTTCGCGAACCATCATCATTCGCGAAACAGAGGCGGAGATCCTCCGCGGTCGCGAGGCAGGGTGGGACCCAATCCAGTTTTCCGTCATGGACCGCCCCAACTGCGGACCGCGTCGACCAGTTTAAGCCACATCCATCGTCGTTCATGAAATGGAGGCGGAACCCTCTACGGCCGCGAAGAACTCCCTGAGTTTGGTTCCTAGGGGGGAGAAGCATTCAATACCCACATCGAATTACCGATTGACCGAGTCAGCTGTAAACTGGGTATTCGGTGATGGGCCTTCGCAAAAGGTGCCATGTGACCGTAGATACATCTCTTTCCCCACTCTATAAAAGGAGACCGAGGGGGAAAGGATGGGCTTAGAGATTCAGATTCAGACGATTCGAAGGCAGAAGAAGAGAAGGTCGATCAAGCTCGGGTGGAAGGACTTCGAAGGAAGGCTTAGAATTTCGCAAACAGTGAAGTTTCAGTTCGCAAACTAGAGCAGGTATGAACCTGGGAATGAACTAATAAGGAACCAAAAACGTATAATAATTTGGTGAACCACAAACTCATAATAACATAAAAAGATACGACCGCGAACCATAGAACCTCCGCGGATGCACTCCCTAGGGATCAGGGAGTTTGTGCCTCTTTTCCAATCCACCACTCCGCGTAGCACCCTCCCACGTGTGTGGAAGCCCTGACAGACAAGCCTCTGGACGGCGCTGCCCTTGGCCGCCACTGCCTGCATGGAACCCTTCACGGACCACCCTGGTTTGCAGATCAAACCCGAAGCTGCGACCCATCTTGGTTTGCGGGGTGCCAATCAGTCCGCGGACCCTCTTGGTTCGCGGACGGCCAATCAGTCCATGGACCCTCCTAGTTCGTGGACAGCCAATCAGTCTGCAGACCCTCATGGTTCGCAAACGACCAATCAGTCTGCGGACCCTCCTGATTCATAGAAGGTTTCTCAGTCCAGGGACCACCCTGGTTCGTGGACGGCCCCTCCAGCTGCGTAGCACTTCCCTACGCGAAGGGTACCAAAACCTCCGGAGTTCCCATTCCCCGAGCCGCATAAGATTCTCTCGATCTGGTCTGATCCTCCACAACCTCCTCATTGGGATACTCATCGGCCCCGAGCTGAGGCCTCCACCAGAGCCACCGGATCCGTGTGGTGTAACCCTAAGGTGCACCAACGTGCCATTCGAGTTCACATACCCATGGTAAAGAGAGGCGAAGTGGTTTCCCCAACCCTTTAGTAGATTCCCGAAGCATGCATGGGTTAACATTCCCATGGTAATGCAGGGTCTGAGTTTGGGAATCCCTTTTTTGCCTCTCCACTTGTCAAGGGCTTCCCATCGATGGTAAAATACCCATCAGAATGAAGCCCTCATGCACTGCAAGAGAGGGTATGGCCACATGAGAAACCCCTTTCCCTCTCCCACTACGCTTTGTCGCCATGGGCCTCCTCAGAGTGTAACCCCCAATCCATCACTATGGGCCTCCTCAGAGAGTAAGCCCCAATCCATCACATCTTGGGCCTCCTCAGAGTATAAACCCCAATCCATCATTTTATGGGCCTCCTCAGAGTGTAAGCCTCAGTCTACATCTTGGGCCTCCTTAGAATGTAAGCCCCAATCCACACTATGTGCCGCCCCCATGCGTTAGCCCCACTTCGTTTCTCATGGACGCACCTTTCATGACGTGATCGCCTGGTCCATGCTGCCTCTTGTTTCTCACACCAAGCATGACTCACGTGGGCTTAGAGTAGGAATCCACCATGAAATCCTCTTATGGGCCTCCTCAGAGTGTAAGCCCCAATACATCATCTTGGAGCTCCTCAGAGTGTAAGCCCCAGTCCACATCTTGGTCTGCCTCAGAACGTAAGCCCCGCACCAATCCGAACTACGTGGACTTTGATCCCTATCTCCTAAGCGGGGTACGTAGGAAGCCTCTCCAAGGTTCAATGTAACGCCCCGACCCCAGCAACCCAGAGTCGGAGTATTACTTCATAACATTGGCATGATCACAAAAGATCATGTCTCGAAAGACCGATTAGTTTAGTAGCCTTGGAAACACTAGATACATTCATAATTCTTTCATTACATCAAAAATTAAACAAACTACAATAACATGGTCTTCATAGTCCACACTCATATCCTCACTGACTATTCTTGCAAGTCAGTCATAATAATCTTCTTCACATCCTGGAAAATATTAAAACATTGAAAGGGGTGAGCTCAGATGCTCAGTAAGGATAACAATATTGCGGAAGCTTTTATAAGAAAACATAAGCATTTAAGGCAATGTATAACTAAAACAAAAGCCTTTTAAACTTGAAAATCAACATAATATGGCAAAAGTAAAATGAAATAATGCCATATACTCATTCACATGGATATTCTACTAATCGAATAATCACATGCAAAATCACTAACCACTTTCATAATGTTGGAATGCATAATGCCAGACTATCATAACCACATAGCCAAGGCCTCGTGCCAAGACTACAAATAAGATTTTGTCAAGGCCTTGTGCCAAGACACTAGTTTGTCTCATGAGACCTACCGATGCATCGAGGAGCTATAGCGGGCTCCACCCGTCACATATTAAGTCTAATGCATTCCCATATGAAAAGGTTTAAACATAACATAAACATTCGTATTAAAACTAGCATACAAAATGTCAATAATTTCACCATAAACTATGAATGGTATAAAATAACACATCCACAGTCAAACATATCACAAAACCTTCAATACAATATAGAAGTTTTGTATTATAATAAATCAACTTCAAATAAGCGTAAAATCCATCAAAGGATGTTGACATAGATGAAATCAAAACACTTTTTTAGAGAAATATCACTTTCTATTTTTGAAATCATTTAAGAGCCATATAAAACAAAACATTTTCTTGAAAATATTCTTATAAGCTTGTAAGGAAAGCTTTGAAGATTTTATAACGGCGGAAAGATTCCTCTTATAAAAGTCAAAAAGGGTATAAATGACTTTAACCCATATTCTTGTAAATAATAAAAATGTTTTGAAATACATTTTGAAGAAACATGGATGTGGATGATAACGAGGTCCCAGTAGATAATTATGTATAAACAACCTTGGATAATGAAGAGGTTGTGAAGTAAACCCTTACCATGTACTTTTCCTTGGTTGGGGTAGGTTAACCTCCTGTATAATGGTGAAATAATTGTTATTAAATTATACAAGAATCATATACATTCATATGATATCATATATTATCTTTTAACATTGCTTTGTTAACAATATCTTAGATTTATCGTTGTTTCGGGTGTTAACTTACTCGTTTTCTTTTATATGTTTTGTTACGTAAGTCGTGTTTTTCGTGGATAGGTTGTATCTTATTAATATCCAGAATGATATCATGTCCTTAAACATTATTTTTAAATCATCAAATGATAATTATACTTGAATGGATACGACGGAGAATGAATCTCATCGCGTTCGTGGAGACGGTAGTCCGTACGTACGCACGAGCGACAATATCATTATTTTGATATTTAAATAATATATAATTGGATAGTATATCATATATACAGAATAATTATCATGTTATATTTATTATTTACATGAATTAAATATCATTATTATACCCATCTAAATAATAATATATTGAATAACAATTACACCACGACGTGGAGACGGTAAGTCGTACGTACGCACGTATGGTGACATGTCATTCAAATGATGGGTAGAATACTGAATATGGTTGTTACATATTTATAATAACATCACAGTATATAGAATATACTGGATTTATAATTTCAGAATTGAAATAATAAACAAAGAGGGAGTGGAAGAAGAAAGAAACTTGAAAGAGGGTGATGAAAATGTTACCTCTTCTTCAGCTTCTTCCTTTTGATTTGATCAAAAGGACTCCTTAGGATGGCTTTCTGAATAAAGTAAAGCTTCTAGGATGAAGGGATAGAAGTTGGGAGAGTATTTGGGCAGGGTTTGGCCGAACCAAAAGGCTTGGAAGTGTGAATAAGGTGGTAGAGGTGGGGGCCTTTTATAAGAGGAGAGGAGGGGCACTTTTGGAAAGATTGAAATGTTACATTATTTCACAATGCTTTTCAGATTCCAAAGGTCCCACACTTATATAATTCGAGGATAAGGTGATAAGGTTTCTAAATCTCCTCATCCAATAGGCTTTGGACAAGTGTAAGCCTTGGATTTTGCATTATCTTCTCATTTTATTTAAATCGTTAAATAATGAGGTCATCGCTGCATCATAATTATGTCATAAATAATTTAATTTATTTAATGTCTAAAAATTATTAAAAAATACTATGATGTAGAAAATCTTTTTATCTTTCTAATGAATATTTATAGTCAAAATTTGGACTTGTGTAACCCCACTTAAAAACTGTTTTAGTTAAACAACTCATGTTTGTGTCAATTTAATTTTAACATTAAATAAATGTATATTAATGTCATTTTCCAACTAAAGTGGCTCCATGGGGTCCCCAAGTTGACCCATGGGTTGTCTTGGTCGGCCATGACTCATCCAATAGGAGTAGGACAAGTTTCATGCTCATCTCATATTATTAAAACATTATTTGTGCCTTAAACTACACTAATTACCTCTAATCGCGATTAAGAACTTAAAAGTTACTATTCACCAAAAAATTATTTTAATCTCATTGAACCACATTTTACTTCTTAATGACAACCGTGTATGTCGGATTTTTGAAAATCAAATCATATAAGTGGTAATATTTCATTTTAACGAAAAATCAGTTTTTAACAACCACTTAGTGGTTTCACTATTCATCCAAAATTGAAGTTTTTCAGAATAAGGCCAAAATTTCACCCTAAGCTATAATTGATATTCCGAATTCAAAAATGATGTCTATTTTACAAAATTCCAAACATATAAGTTGTATTAATTAATTTTATAATTAATTCCCGCTGTTACAACAAATAGCGTGTTTTTAAGAAACAATTTATATCAAAAGTTTGGCAATTGTTTATGTCCAATTTCAATGTTAAATTAATTATAATGACCACCATTGGATAAAATGGTAAAAATATATTCTAATTATACTTTAAAACCACTAAATATTATAATTTATCACTATAAGTTATTTTGATTAAAAAAGTTGTTTTTAAGTATTTTTCACTATTCATAAAAATTTAGAAGTTCTCAGAAAAATACCAAAAATACAACATAGGCTAATTTCAATATTTCGAATCCAAAAATGAAGTCCATTTTGATAAATAAAATTTATAATATTTCAAAAAGTAGGTATTACTATTCACAACGGCTAGTTTAATTAGTTGTGGTGTGTGTTAGGGCTCGAGGTTGCGTACAACACACACAATTTCGTCCTCGCAATTTCTAGGGTATTACTGCATAAAAAGACTCGGGTGGTTTTTCATCATAAATTCCTCAGGTTCCCACGTTGCCTCATCCATTTTATGATTTCTCCACAAAACCTTCACCAGACGAGTCGTCCGGTTTCTCAGCACCTGCTCCCTCACATCAAGAATCTTGACGGGCTCTTCACAATAGGAAAGATCGGGTTCCAGTTCTAATTCCTCATAGGTGAGTACATGAGTTGGGTCAGGCATGTATTTCCTCAATAGAGATACGTGGAAAACATCGTGAACTTTGGAGAGATTTGGCGGCATCGCCAAACGATAAGCTACAGCCCCAATACGATCTAGAATTTCAAAAGGTCCGATGTATCTGGGACTCAACTTACCCTTCTTACCAAAACGTATAACTCCCTTCCATGGAGATACCTTTAGGAAAACATGATCTCCCACCTGAAATTCCAAAACCTTTCTTCTGTTATCGGCATAGCTCTTCTGCCTACTTTGAGCTGATTTGATGTGGTTTTGGATTACCTTCACCTTTTCCATTGTTTCTTCCACCAGTTCTGGTCCCACAAGTTTTCTTTCACCAACGTCATCCCAACAGGTTGGTGTACGACATCTCTTTCCGTATAATGCTTCATAAGGTGCCATCTGAATGCTTGAATGGAAGCTATTGTTATAGGAAAATTCTACCAGTGGTAAATATTGATCCCACATACCCTGAAAGTCAAGAGAGCATGATCTCAACATGTCTTCTAAGGTTTGAATAGTCCGTTCTGATTGTCCATCTGTTTGAGGGTGATAGGCAGTGCTCAAACGAAGTTCAGTATCCAAGGCCTTTTGAAGACTTTTCCAGAATCTTGAAGTAAAACTAGGATCACGATCAGAAACAATTGATAGGGGTACTCCATGAAGTCTTACAACTTCATTAATATATAGTCTTGCTAGACGTTCAAGTGGTAGATCCTCCCGTATAGCCAGAAAATGTGCTGACATAGTAAGTCGATCAACAATGACCCATATTGCATCATTCCTTCTAGGAGTCTTTGGTAGTCACATGACAAAGTCCATCGTAATATTATCCCATTTCCACTCAGGTATGGGAAGAGGTTGCAATACTCCACCAGGATGTTGCCTTCCAGCTTTCACTTGTTGACAAACCATACACCTCGACACAAAATCAGCAATCTCCCTCTTCATATTGTCCCACCAAAAATGTTCCTTCAAATCTCTATACATTTTGGTGCTCCCAGGGTGTATAGAGAAGTTGGAACTATGATCATCATCCAGCAATTCCCTTTTTAGATCAGGTATATCGGGAACACAAAGTCTCTTCCCGAATTTCAAAATTCCATCCTTATACACAAAGTCCCTCAATCTTCCATCATTCACACCTTTAATCTTCTTCTGAAATTCTTCATCATTGGTCTGAGAGCTCTTAATCCTTTCTAGTAATTATGGTTTCGCAACCATTTTAAAAAGCATTGATGTTTCACCTTCCCTAGTTATTCCCATGTCCATCTTCACTAGATCCAAGAAAATTGGATCTCTTTCAATTCTCATCACATTCAAAACTCCATGGTCTTTTCTACTCAAAGCATCTGCCACCTTGTTTGCCTTCCCTGGGTGGTAATGTATCTTGCAATCATAATCGTTGAGTAGTTAAAGCCATCACCTTTGCCTCATGTTGAGTTCTTTTTGTGTGAAAATATACTTCAAACTCTTGTGATCAGTATAAATCTCACATTTTTCACCATAGAGGTAATGTCTCCATATCTTTAAAGCAAAGATCACAGCTTCTAACTCAAGATCATGAGTAGGATAGTTTTGCTCATGAATTTTTAGCTGTCGTGATGCATAGGCAATGACCTTATCATTCTGCATAAGGACACAACCAAGTCCTTTCTTCGATGCATCACTATAAATAACAAACCCATCATTCCCCGATGGTAGAGTCAGTACAGGGGCATTGACTAATCTTCTCTTTAGTTCTTCAAAACATTCTTCACACTCTTTTGTCCAGACAAATTTAATCCCTTTATGTGTGAGCTTTGTCAATGGGTTAGCCAGTCTGGCAAAATTCTGGACGAAACGTCGATAATAACCTGCTAAACCAATAAAACTGCGTACCTCAGTTATACTTGTCGGTGCTGGCCATTCTTGGATTGCCTTGGTTTTAGAAGGATCAACGGAAATTCCATCCTTAGAGACAATATTGCCAAGAAAAGAAATCTCATGAAACCAGAATTCACACTTGCTAAATTTCCCATATAATTCATGTCTTCTAAGAGTCTTCAGGATAATGCGTAAGTGATTTTCATGATCTTCGTGGCTTTTGGAGTATACCAAGATATCATCAATAAATACCACTACAAAGTCATCAAGATATTCCTTGAAAACTCTATTCATTAGATCCATGAAAACAGAGGGTGCATTAGTCAATCCAAAAGGCATTACTGTAAACTCGTAATGCCCGTACCTTGTTCGAAATGCTGTCTTTGGAACGTCTTCCTTCATCACACACAACTGATGGTATCCAGACCGAAGGTCAATCTTTGAAAAGTATTGAGCTCAATGCAGTTGGTCAAACAAATCATCAATCCGAGGTAGGGGATACTTCTTCTTTATTGTTATAGCATTGATCTCCCGATAATCAATGCACAACCTCATAGATCCATCTTTCTTCTTAACAAAAAGAACAGGGGCTCCCCAAGGAGAAACACTAGGGCAAATAAATCCCTTATTACTCAATTCCTCTAGTTGTTTCTTTAGTTCAACTAATTCCACAGTGGCCATTCTATAAGGGGTCTTCGATATGGGCCTTGATCCAGGAATTAAATCAATGGAAAACTCAACTTCTCGTTCTGGAGGATGTCCAGGTAAATCTTCTGGAAACACATCAACATATTCTCTCACAATAGGTACGTCCTCTATTTGAATATTCCTTTCCTCATCCTCAGTAATTTCCTTCTCTTCCTCCCCAATAATTGAATTTAGTTGAGCTACTGGGGGTGGATCTAGATAAGAATTATGTGGTGATGATTCGGCTCTAAAGATAAGGTGTTCCTTATCATCATCATCACGAATCGTAACCTCTTTCCTCTTACAATAAATTTTTGCATCATGGTCCGAAAGCCAATCCATACCGAGGATTATATCAAATTCAATCATGGGTATGACGATGAGATCAGCAGGTAAAGAACATTTAGGTGCTCTAATGGGAACTAATCGACAAAACATTGTTGCAACAATACTTCCCTTAGGGGTTTTGACTGACAACTCCCTTGTTAAATCAAATTGGAAATATCTAATTTTCTTAGCAAAATGGGAAGATATGAAGCAATGCGATGATCCAGAATCAAATAATGCATTTGCTAAACTTGAGGAAACCATTAAATTACCTGCCACCACGTCTTTCGGAGCTTCTACCTCAGCAGTAGTGATAGCATAAGCCTGGCCTTGATCCCTTGGCCTTTTCTGAGGTAAGTTCTCCTGACGCTTAGGACATTCATTTGCATAATGCCCCATCTCCCTGCAATTGTAGCACCGAACGTTGGTAGCTTCCTTCTTCCCCTTGCAATCATGAGCTTGGTGGCCTTTTTCACCACACTTGTAACAGACTCCCATTCCCTTCAAGCAAGTACCAGGATGTTTCTTCACGCATTTTCCACAAGATGGATATTCAACCTTTCCCTTCTTCCCTTTATTTCCATTCCCAGATTGATCAGCAAGTCTCTTCTTCTCTTTCTTTTCTTTAAAGTCATAAGACTTAGAGAATTCCTTTTCCGTCTTGATAGCGCACGCGACAATACCTTCGTATGAAGAGAAGGTTTGTGATACTAAAGCTCGACGGAGAAATGGTTTCAACCCATCAAAGAAACGATCAGTCTTACTTCTTGGGTTACGTATGTAATCTGCAGCATACCTTGCTAACCTTGTAAAGTTAGCCTCATACTTTGCGACATTCTCATCCTCCTTCTGCCTCAGACTCAGAAATTGCCTTTCCATATCCGCTCGATGGTCTCGAGGAAAGTATTTTTCTAAGAACAGTTCTTTGAACTCCTGCCATTCCATGTTTGTTAATTCATCCTCTTCCTTTGTGTTTTGAATTAGTGACCACCATTGATCGGCATCTCCAGTGAGGTGGTAAACTGCCATGATAACTTTTTCCCTTTCACTGCTCCCCAAAGCCTGAAATATTTTCTCTAGGGAATTTATCCATTGCTCGGCTACTAAGGGATTTGTACTCCCATTGAACGTTGGTGGTTTTTGCCTCATGAATCGATCTAACATTGATCCTCCATGCTGTGGATCAGGGTGCTCCATACGGGTAAGGTTATTATTCATAACCTGAGTAAGTTGTCCCAGTATGGTGATTAGCTGATCGGCACCAGTTGCATCACCAGCCCCACTATAATTATCTTGAGCAGGAGGGAAATCCCTACATGGAGTGCGTGCATTGATACGGTTTCCATTTCTTCAACTAGGCTCCATTTCTAAACAATGGCATAAACTAGATTAGTTTATGAATCAAAATACATAATCCCATACTTATAAAACACTTAACATAAATTGAACTATTTATGGATATAATCCATAATCATAAAAATGTTTTCTTTGAGGAAGTATATACTCATAAACCCTTCATAATGATTTGTAAATAAAATGAGAGTTATCCTAAGCATATCCCCCGGGAGTGTCGTAACCAAGAGTGCAGCAAGGCCCGTTGTCGTGCACCAGTTCCCGTTCGAGTCTAGATCAAAGCGGTGTTTTCGGGTTTTACCCCTAGGAACATCTGTGCCAGAGCCGCCTCTACCTGCTCGTATCCAGACAGGGATGTATAGTTCGGAAAACTCACAAAATCTCTACAATACCAAAATTATAGGAAGTTCTTCTATACTAATCCTCAAAGTTCATCTTAGGTCTATGTGCTCTAATCAGAGTTTATCTAAATCTAGCTTCCAAGGTTTGTACTAAACTTCCTCTGATACCAACTGTAATGCCCCGACCCCAGCTACCCAGAGTCGGTGCATTACTTCGTAACATTGGCATGATCACAAAAGATCAAGTCTCGAAAGACCGATTAGTTTAGTAGCCTTGGAAACACTAGATACATTCATAATTCTTTCATTACCTCAAAAATTAAACAAACTACAATAACATGGTCTTCATAGTCCACACTCATATCCTCACTGACTATTCTTGCAAGTCAGTCATAATACTCTTCTTCACATCCTGGAAAATATTAAAACATTGAAAGGGGTGAGCTCAGATGCTCAGTAAGGATAACAATATTGCGGAAGTTTTTATAAGAAAACATAAGCATTTAAGGCAATGTATAACTAAAATAAAAGCCTTTTAAACTTGAACATCAACATAATATGGAAAAAGTAAAATGAAATAATGCCATATACTCATTCACATGGATATTCTACTAATCGAATAATCACAAGCAAAATCACTAACCACTTTCATAATGTTGGAATGCATAATGCCAGACTATCATAACCACATAGCCAAGGCCTCGTGCCAAGACTACAAATAAGATTTTGTCAAGGCCTTGTGCCAAGACACTAGTTTGTCTCATGAGAACTACCGATGCATCGAGGAGCTATAGCGGGCTCCACCCGTCACATATTAAGTCCAATGCATTCCCATATGAAAAGGTTTAAACATAACATAAACATTCGTATTAAAACTAGCATACAAAATGTCAATAATTTCACCATAAACTATGAATGGTATAAAATAACACATCCACAGTCAAACATATCACAAAACCTTCAATACAATATAGAAGTTTTGTATTATAATAAATCAACTTCAAATAAGCGTAAAATCCATCAAAGGATGTTGACATAGATGAAATCAAAACACTTTTTAGAGAAATATCTCTTTCTATTTTTGAAATCATTTAAGAGCCATATAAAACAAAACATTTTCTTGAAAATATTCTTATAAGCTTGTAAGGAAAGATTTGAAGATTTTATAACGGCGGAAAGATTCCTCTTATAAAAGACGAAAAGGGTATAAATGACTTTAACCCATATTCTTGTAAATAATAAAAATGTTTTGAAATACATTTTGAAGAAACATGGATGTGGATGATAACGAGGTCCTAGTAGATAATTATGTATAAACAACCTTGGATAATGAAGAGGTTGTGAAGTAAACCCTTACCTTGTACTTTTCCTTGGTTGGGGTAGGTTAACCTCCTGTATAATGGTGAAATAATTGTTATTAAATTATACAAGAATCATATACATTCATATGATATCATATATGATCTTTTAACATTGCTTTGTTAACAATATCTTAGATTTATCGTTGTTTCGGGTGTTAACTTACTCGTTTTCTTTTATATGTTTTGTTACGTAAGTCATGTTTTTCATGGATAGGTTGTATATTATTAATATCCAGAATGATATCATGTCCTTAAACATTATTTTTAAATCACCAAATGATAATTATACTTTAATGGATACGACGGAGAATGAATCTCATCGCGTTCGTGGAGACGGTAGTCCGTACGTACGCACGAGCGACAATATCATTATTTTGATATTTAAATAATATATAATTGGATAGTATATCATATATACAGAATCATTATCATGTTATATTTATTATTTACATGAATTAAATATCATTATTATACCCATCTAAATAATAATATATTGAATAACAATTACACCACGACGTGGAGACGGTAAGCCGTACGTACGCACGTATGGTGACATGTCATTCAAATGATGGGTAGAATACTGAATATGGTTGTTCCATATTTATAATAACATCACAGTATATAGAAGATACTGGAGTTATAATTTCAGAATTGAAATAATAAACAAAGAGGGAGTGGAAGAAGAAAGAAACTTGAAATAGGGTGATGAAAATGTTACCTCTTCTTCAGCTTCTTCCTTTTGATTTGATCAAAAGGACTCCTTAGGATGGCTTTCTGAATAAAGTAAAGCTTCTAGGATGAAGGGAGAGAAGTTGGGAGTGTATTTGGGCAGGGGTTGGCCCAACCAAAATGCTTGGAAGTGTGAATAAGGTGGTAGAGGTGGGGGCCTTTTATAAGAGGAGAGGAGGGGCACTTTTGGAAATATTGAAATGTTACATTATTTCACAATGCTTTTGGGATTCCAAAGGTCCCACACTTATATAATTCGAGGATAAGGTGATAAGGTTTCTAAATCGCCTCATCCAATAGGCTTTGGACAAGTGTAAGCCTTGGATTTTGCATTATCTTCTCATTTTATTTAAATCGTTAAATAATGAGGCCATCACTGCATCATAATTATGTCATAAATAATTTAATTTATTTAATGTCTAAAAATTATAAAAAAAATACTAGGATGTAGGAAATCTTATTAGCTTTCTAATGAATATTTATAGTCAAAATTTGGACTTGTGTAACCCCACTTAAAAACTGTGTTAGTAAACCAACTCATGTTTGTGTCAATTTAATTTTAACATTAAATAAATGTATATTAATGTCATTTTCCAACTAAAGTGTCTCCATGGGGTCCCCATGTTGACCCATGGGTTGTCTTGGTCGGCCATGACTCATCCAATATGAGTAGGACAAGTGTCATGCTCATCTCATATTATTAAAACATTATTTGTACCTTAAACTACACTAATTACCTCTAATCGCGATTAAGAACTTAAAAGTTACTATTCACCAAAAAATTATTTTAATCTCATTGAACCACATTTTACTTCTTAATGACAACCGTGTATGTCAGATTTTTGAAAATCAAATCACAGAAGTGGTAATATTTCATTTTAACGAAAAATCAGTTTTTAACAACCACTTAGTGGTTTCACTATTCATCCAAAATTGAAGTTTTTCAGAATAAGGCCAAAATTTCACCCTAAGCTATGATTGATATTCCAAATTCAAAAATGATGTCTATTTTACAAAATTCCAAACATATATGTTGTATTAATTAATTTTATAATTAATTCCCGCTGTTACAACAAATAGCGTGTTTTTAAGAAACAATTTATATCAAAAGTTTGGCAATTGTTTATGTCCAATTTCAATGTTAAATTAATTCTAATGACCACCATTGGATAAAATGGTAAAAATATATTCTAATTATACTTTAAAACCACTAAATATTATAATTTATCACTATAAATTATTCTGATTAAAAAAGTTGTTTTTAAGTATTTTTCACTATTCATAAAAATTTAGAAGTTCTCAGAAAAATAACAAAAATTCAACATAGGCTAATTTCAATATTCCGAATCCAAAAATGAATTCCATTTTGATAAATAAAATTTATAATATTTCAAAAAGTAGGTATTACTATTCACAACGGCTAGTTTAATTAGTTGTGTGTGTTAGGGCTCGAGGTTGCGTACAACACACGCTATTGCATTATTCGAAGGGAAACGTACAGTGGAAGCTTGGGGTGTTACATTCAAGCCGAACAACGGGTCATTTCGACCCCCTTTCACGTCAGTTTACCAACATCTTGGGCCTCCTCAAAGTGTAAGCCACAATCCACATCATGGGCTGTCTTAGAGCATAATCCCCACTCCAATGTGAACTATGAGGACATTGATTCCCTACCATTGGGATACGTAGGAAGCCTCCTCGAGGTTCAAGCCCAATCACAACCGGACCCCCAGGTCCACCTTCATGTCAGTTCTCTGACACTGCGATTCAAACTACATGGACTTTGATCCCTGTCTCCTAGGTAGGGTATGTAGGAAGCCTCTCTGAGGTTCAAGACCAACAACCGGTTGATCCGACTATCATCACATCGGTTCACCGAGCTGCCCCTAGCACTGTTTCAGTGAGTCTAGACTTCTCGGGGACATTAATCTAACGAGGGATGGTAAACCTCAGGCATAAATGATTCTGAACCCCTGCGTTCAGCTGACCATTTCCAATAAAGTGTTAAATCTATGGATACTATGTTTGGGTATAAACCAAAGATTCACGAACATATGAATACATCATAAATATATAAGAGAGTCCCAGAACAAGAAATAATTCCCCCCCAAAAGGTTGCGATGATCCCGACTTCCCATCCTCTCGACCAAGGTGAGTTCTTAAGCGTCGCTGGTCAGACCATCCAGCGAATTCCTGACTTTGGAAAGCAGGTCCGTGCATCATCGGATACAGATCCATTGGGTATTTCGAGGACAAAGACCAAAACCCACGAAACAACATCTCAATTTCATTCATGTCAGAAATTTGGAACAATTCACCTAAGATAATGTCTCAATGGAATATGAATAATTTTTATTTAAAGAAAATAAGGTTATAGGGAAAAGAGTTACTCAGGAAAGGTGAGTAATACAATGTAGATAAATAAATTTCATCCCAGGAATTGATTTATAGTTCATTATCTTAAATCCATAGAACCCCATAATTAATAGAGTTTATGACATCTTTTAAAGGTCTACTTCAAGAACATATAAATAATGATGAAATACCAATCATTAGATTAAAATGGTTTATGTATTTATGTTTTGGGAATCAAGAATTAATTTGTAGAAGTATCTTTACCAAGGGTATTTTGGATACTAGAAACATGAAACAGCTAAGGATTGTGTTACATTTGGATGAATATATACATTCATTTAATATTATCTTAAGAGTTATATATACCATAATGGGTTTATGAGTTTATGTTTGATCATAAGTTCAATGTCATCCCAGTTTTGGAGGTCTTATGTATTGTGAGTTTATCACGAGTAATGTTATTTTGGGAGATATTTATGATAATACTAGTAATTGTTTGAGTATATGAAAACATTATTTCTAGAAGAATGCCCTTTGATTTTGTGGACATATCATTAAAGGTATTGGTAACTTTTTTAGGTTTATTTAGTCCATGATAATTATGGGTCATTAAAATTTGGTAACGTTATAGTAATTATATAAATATTTTTTTTTGGAAAAAGGAAAAACTACATACTAGGTGGAAACCTGTCTTATTAAGTGAGGCCACATGGCTTGCACCCTAAAATAAAGGGTGATTATGAGATAGTTCCTACAACTAGTATAAGTGAAATATAGGTTAGAATAGAATTTTTTTATTTAAATTAGTTAACTGCTATATTCTTATGGAATGGATTATAGAAACTTTTTTGTATTACTATAGCAGTTTAGAGACTAATGTATTATGTTAGATAAATTAGGCTGTTTTTTTGGGATTGGTAAATATTTATGGATATATAGAATGAATTTTCAGGATTTTATGGATCTTATGATCCATTAAATTTTAATTTTAGTGCATCAGGCATAAAAAATTCATCTTATATATTCATTTTTTGGAGATAAAAGTGAATATAAAATTGTTTTAAGTATATACAAAGGATGAAATTATTCTTATAAAACATAATTATATCATGTATGTATATTTACATATGTTATTATATGGTAAAATATGTCCTGAAATTTATAAAAAGTATCTTGAAATGAAAATGTTGTCCTATTAACTTTATATGTGATGAATCAATTTCCATTTAACTCATTACATATTTATGGTTTTATGGGAAATAAATTTGTTATAATTAGTAATTTTATAATGATTAATGATCTCTATCAATCTATATAATTGTTTAGTCATTTCATTTGTGTTTAAATTTTCACTACCCACCAATGTTATTATACTTGGAAACATTGTTATGTGTTATTCTGGATGGAATTTGTATTTCCCTTAAAATTTTTAAGATTATATTTTATTATCAATTTTTATGATAATTTTTTTTAAGAAATGAATTTTCAAATATCAAACCATTTTTTTTTGAGTGCACGTTCATGTTGTGAGGATGCAAGTTATTGAATGTGGAGAGAATGTAACACCCAGATATTTAAAAAGATTAAAATTGTGTTTGATAGTGTATAAAATAAATACCATCAATCATAAATGACTATTAATATCTTAATATTAATGGTATTTAATGTCTCATTTGAATATATCTCTTTCATGGGGTTTTGATACAAATTTTACTAAAGGCAAGGTTTTGTGTGTCAATTTCATTTTACGCAAAAAAAATTATGCTTGAATTTACATTCATTGAAATTATTTGATCTTTTATAATAATACCCCTTCATTTTAATATGGTTATTATTTATTCTTTCAATTAATTTCACAATTTTTCTCACTTTGGTAGTCAAAATGGTTGAGGAAATGTTTTCGAGAAAACCAAACACTATTTTTCTCTTAAGTCAAAAATACATTTTCTTCAAAATTCTGGTTTTCAAATTTTTTTTTTATTTTTTTAAAATTTTAAACACTAATTAATGAATGAAATTTTTACCTATGTCTGTATTTTTAATTTTTTAAAAGGAATCTTCCTATAGTTTTCCAAAAAATTGACTTTATTACATTTATTATAAAAACATGAATGGAATATTTTTTTTAATGTACTAAGTATGAATTGAACTGTACCACCCCCAAACCACACATTTCATTGAAGATTATTTCATAATTTTTTATAATTATTTTCAATGAAAATAATTTTCTAATTTTTCTAGAATTTTTTTTTTCAAAATGTTATTTTGAATTCTAAAATATATATTCCCACTAAAATTTTAATGATTTTTTTATAGTAATTCAATTCATCAAAGAAAAAATCCTTTATCATACATTTACCCATCTTGGTATATGATATAATAATACCACCATTACCCATTATATAGATGGGTTATAATAATTTTGATCATGGAAGGTATTGATATTCACTTTTTTGATTTATTTTGTATTCATTAACTTTTCCTTGAAACATTAACTTTATAGTTATCATTATACATTAAAATTTACATAAATATCTATAATATTTTTAAAGGATATTCTTATTGAATATACTATAAATAATTTCTACATGTTTTTTTATATTGGAAGTTATTTTATTGATTAAAAAAATATTTATATTTGGTATTCTGACTCAATATATACATTTGTTGATATGGAATAATATTGATGACTTAATGTGATTTTTCAGTATATGAATAATATTTTTGACTAATAGGGATGTGTAGGTTATGGTTATAGATAGCCCCTCAATGCATCTTTACTCTCATGAGGAAAACTATTTGGATGACCTTATTTTAATGGGGTTTTCATGTGCCTTAATATTGATTAAAATGTATTGGTACAAGGTATTGCAGGTATATATATCATGATTTATGATATTAGGACATCCAATTTTATACATTTCCTTAATTAGGGTTTTAATTATTTTTATCCACGTTATTGTTTCATTGATATTATCAGTGGATCCATTTTTTCTAATGTTATTGATTAAATGGTTTGCGTGTTCTATTATTTACATTTCCATATTCATTATTCCTTATTTAATCATGAAAGTAATGTTATTGATTAAATAAAATGTTCTTTCAGTTATATATATTTCCACATTGACTAATCGTTATCCAATCAAGATAGTCATGTTATTGATTAAATGAAATGTGTTTTCATTTACTGACCATTTCATATTTATTATACCATATATAATCATGATAGTATAGTTATTGATTAAAAGAAATATGTTTTCTATTATTTACCTTTACATGTTGATTATTTATTATTAATTCATGGTGGATTCCGCTATATGTAACCATTACCAAGAATCTAAGAACCCAATTTATTTATTTTTATTTCCCTAGAATGTGATGAAAACATATTTATATGAGTTCAAGGAATGATAATATTTTTCTACAATATATTGTAATTTGTTTGTTCAAATATAATGTGAGACTCGTATATGGACCTTGTTTACCATGACGACTAAACTATTTAGTCATTTGGGTTGAAATATCTTATATCTGATATAAATGTAATAAATTAACCTCCAAGTCTATGCTACTTAGGTTGGGGTCTTTACATAAAGGTCTCAAATTGTTTAGATAAGGTAGTAGAATATATTCCCTTTCATTAGTTAGGGGATGAACATACATGGAATTATTTCAAAGGTTTAAAAAATATAATGTTACATTCTTTTGAATGTTGAAAAATGGAAAATAAATAATATTTAGGATAATATAAGTATTAAATAACATCATCCAATAATATTTTGACATTTTTATGTCGCATACTCACCCTTATCTCCTAGTTTAACCCCTAGTAAACCTGTTTTAATCCTAACTATGATAATAAATATTTATAATTTTCTATATAAATTAATAAAAAATTAAGTTGAAAATATTAAATTTAAAAAATTGTAAAATTCAAAATATGGAGTCAATTTTAAAGTATTTTTTTCTATAATTTGAAGAATTTCATTTCAAAATTTGAATGAAATATTAAAAAAAACTATTTTTAATGAAATTCATTATAAACAAAAACTAGACATTATTCTTATTCCCCACATAGAAAAAACCATTAGATGAATGTGAAAATATTAATTGAATATATTATGTAATTTTTTTTATTAAAATAATTAATTAATTTTTAATAATTTAATTTATTATTATAAAAACACATTACATGCATAAAAACATTTTCTTTAATCATCTCTTCCTACATTCAAATTATATTATTTTCATTGATAACCAATTGATAACCAATGAATTAATTTTTAAAATGTATAAAAAATAATTTTTTCATGATTTACTTCAAACTATTCAAACAATATAATCTAATAGATATGAGAGAACTACCACATTGAATATAAATAATTAAATAGTATATCCTAGTTCCATTACAATTAAAGTTTCATATAAGAAAACTATAAAAAAATATAATTTTTTAAGGAAAATTATATGAAAAACATTTGTGGTGTTATACTTTTTTTCTTCCATTACCTAGGTTATTAAGATTAGTATAACCATGTAAATTTATAGAAGGGGATATTTTATGGTTCAATTAGGGTGAAAACATTACAGTTATGTGAAATAAGATTTCTATGTAGCTAACATCGAATAAAAATAAAGAATTGAGTAATAGTATTTTATGATTATTATCATGTGTATTTTTTAATTTAATTATAAATATATTAATGTTTACCATGGGTTTTATCACTTGGTATCCAAGATCATAAGTAATGAATTTTTTTATCAATATACCTAGTAGTGCGGTTTTGGGAATCTCTATTAGTATTATATCTAGGTTTAGTTATTTTTGGGGATATAATACTAATAGATGGTTGAGTTAGAACCAATACGATATTCTTATATTTTCGTAATTTATTGATTGTGTGAAATTCTAGTAATGAAATTTCTATTTGGATACAAACAAGTAGAAAAAGGATCAAGCTCAGATGCACCTAGTGGTAATAAATATAAAAAGGGATTGATGGGTATTAACTTGATGTTTACATAGTGAGAAATTAATTGGGTGATAGTGTCAATAGATATGATTTGGATGACTTAATTATTCTTTATAATCAACTATAAAAGATTTAAAGGGGATTTGAGGATATAATATATAACTACTAATTTAAGGAACCTAATTTTAATACGAACATGTATAAATTTTAATGAAATATAGATATTAAAAAGTTATACACTTATTTTTGAGTTACATTTTCTAATTTCATAGTTCCCATTTTTAAAATATCATAATTTAATTTTTCTTAAACCTCAACATTTGAATATTTAATGATTGGGTTGATCCCATAAAAAACATGTTAACAAATGGCGTGATTGTTAATTTAATTATTTTCTCAATGATAAATGAAATAGAATGGGATATAGGGTAAAACAATATCGTATTGGTTCTAACTCAACTATCTAATGTAATGAACAATAATGAAAATAATGATGACCACCTAAACACAATAAGGATGAAGAAACTGCATAGAAAGTAGTTCATGCAATAATAACCACCCTTTTATAGTGGGTATTCTAACCCACTAAATTATCGGTAATAGATCATGTGAATTGATAATATATCTTCTACCCAAAAATTCTCAAACTGTGAGATGATAATTTTAGATGTTAACCATTTGGAAGGTGCGAATAACCAACCATATAATATCATTATCATTATGAATAAGAATGATTATTTTGACTCTATATAATGATAGGTGTTCATGGAAATATTTTCCAGGAAATATATTTCCTGAACACTTCATAAAAATTTAGAGGGATAATTTATATAATCGAAAAAAGATGGATGAATCCCTTGTTACCTATGAAGAAAATAGCACCAGATTCACCTGGTATGCCTCTTATTTTATTAATGACCATGAAAGAATAATAAAATTATTTTTTTGTTTCCTAAATCCAATTCATTGATAAAAAATAACTATTTCATACATTGGAATCTATAAAATAATTATTCTATGTGCACATATAGTAGATATAGAAATCATAAACTCTAATTCTATCATGGATTTGGTAATGAGATAAGTAAAATGAATATTTGTGGAAATAGAAAGATAAAACCCAAAAAGGATATAGAGTTTATGATCCCACATTTCTAGAATGTGGGAATAAGTATTTGGAAACTATCTTCAAGGAACACGTAAATGTGTCATGTTTATAAGAGAAGTTCATAGAGAATATGAATTCTGAAGGGAAATAATGAATGAAAAGAATGCTCATCCAAATATATAACCAATTAATCAATGATTTAATTATAATAAGTATGGAAAGAATTCTAATAAGTTCACCAAACCAAGGGTCAATTAAGATAACCAATATTAGTAACCTCCTAAGACAATGGATGAAGGGAAGGCTCATGAAATTAAAACTCTTACAGTGGAACACAAACCCGAAGTGGTGTAATATACACATATCATCGAATAAAAAACAAAAAATGTATTATTTGATTATGGTTATACCCTTTTACTTATTATGAGAATGTTTTGGGATACATTTAATGATTAGGTAATGAATTATAGGAAAAAATCCTCACAGTATGATAGATTGTACTAAAAGTATATAATAAATTTTTATAGAAGTTTTTGGGAGTGTTCTTCTTTTAAATTATATTATTATCCATTAATTGGAAATTATTGTGATTCTTTTCATTTATTTCTTTTTATATATATATATATCATATTGATTTTTGGAATTTGGATATAAAATTTCAAATCCTAAATCAACCTCAGATCACCTATCAGTGCAAGGATACTTATAATCACTTTATCGAGATTATTTCCATTATATGGGTCTTAAAAATAATTCATGTGATGATTATCCAAGACTTACCATGTTATTAATGTAAAAATTTCAGTATAAATTATATATTATGTCAAATCTATATTAAAACATCTTTAAACTATTTTAATTAGTGAGATAAATTAAAATTATATATGTGTAATTTATATAAGGGGGATAGAATGTATCACCTGAAGATTTTAATATAAAATTTCATTTAATTATATACTACGTATACTATCATTATCTACACATAACACCAAAATAATATGAATAGTGATTCATCTTATTAAGAGGAAACTATAATAATTAGAATTTGATCAATATAATTTTTTCACAGTATTAGTTTGTATAAATATATGTCTCCATGATGTGAAATCAATACTAAAATTATAAAAAATGGAATAAATTCGCATAAGTATTACCTATGAGGCTCATTTATCCAAGATTATAATAGAGGTCTCATCACTCAGGTTTTCCCTAAACCAATCACAAGTAAAACTTGATCAAGTGTGGATTAAGAAACATTGGTTGAAGGATGTGTTCAAGCTCATGAAAATCACAATGATATCCATAATAGAAAAATTACCAACCACATTGACCACTATTTTTTAACTAATCCTTAGGTCACACAAGGAAAACATCATGGTATATTTTGGTATATGTTAATATGATATAATCTTGTAATTACTTATGAATTTTATATTCTCATTATTATATTTTTTATACATTTTCCACATCCATAAAATGTAATTTCACAGAATAAAATAAATGTTGTTTTTATAATAAATTTATTGATTTAAATAAATTTTTATTAATCATATAATCAATATTAAAGAATTAGGAATAAAATCATTATTTAGAAAAATACTTTTTTTCTCAAAAAATTATACATTTCCATGTATAGTATTTCCAAACCAATTGACCACTATTGAATATTGTGGTATATACTAATAATGAATATAATCAAATAAGTATAAATTTTTTTAAATATTTTCATTTTTCATGAAATAGGTATAAATTATTTTTATACTTAAAAATACTTATTAAAATTTTTTTTTATGAAATATGCACACTTATATAATTTTTTTATAAAATCATTAAATTGTGGTTAATAATTTTTTTTACATGTGTTTAATAAACATATCAGAATTATTTATTATTTTTATTTTAATTTCTTAAATAATAATAAGTTATAAAATTAAATTTCATTTTACACTATAATTTGTTTCCAAATATGTTTTTATAAAAATTGTTTTATTATTATATAAATAAATTTAATTTTTATATTTTAATTGTTGAATCTTATACGATCATAATTTTTTTATTAATATATTAATAATTATTTAATTTTTAATTGGTATGAAATAATAATAAAAACATTTTATGTATAAAAATAAATGTCTTGTAGAAAACATTTTTTCTCTCTATTTTATGATATAATAAAAATATTAATATCATATGATTAAGAAATTGAATTATTTTAAATGGAGTAAAAATTAATAATAATATTGTGATTTTTTAGTAAGGTTCATAATAAATTTTTATTAAATATAATTAACATAGAAAAAAAATGAAAAATGGTCATTAATAAGAAATATGGGTAACTAAAATTGGCTCGGATTTTGTTAAGCACACAAGAAAAATAGAAAATCGAGATGAACATTGTTAGTTTTAGAATTAATAATCACATGTATCATAATACTTCACTCACATATCTCACCTAACCTCAATGTTATTCCATCTTTACCCCTCACCTAATTTTGAATTCCAAGGAAACGTCCCTCCTCATCTCTTATAAATGTTTCTCACTTCTACCAACTTCAAGAACCACTAAACCATTGAATTACTCTTGAATAACTATCTATTTTACCTCTAATAAAATATAATTAATATTTTTGTATCCATTGGTTACCGTAATTAATCCCATGTCCTCCATTTCTATGAGTTCTTTAAAGAGAATAATCAAATTATCAGCATGAGTATTATTCACTCCTTAACATTTGTTTTCTATTTTTCTCATTCACCCTCATCCAATTCTATTATAAACATAATAATATAATGAAATATATTACATTAATAAAATTAAATGTTGTTATATTAATTTAAAATCAATTTTCAATTTTTCCCTCATCCATTCCAAAAATCAAATCGCCGCGTTGGTTTCATACAGACTTTTGCATCCATGGATGGTGTAAATAAGTTTTTTTCATTGGATTTTATGGATGATTCTAAAAATATGTATAGTGAAAAAATGATATATAAGATATTATTAATATTATATAAATATATTTTACACAGTATATTTATAATATTATTAATAAGTCATTATTATAACATTAATCACCTAATATAAACATACCATGAGGAAGAATGATTTCGTCATTCTATGTAATAACTTCAAATAAAATATAATAATTTTATATATCTTATATTTTTGGATTTTTAAAATTATAAAAATCTCAATAATGTCCTTATACTTCTCTAACAATGATATTATAACTAAGTCAGGTCATAATCATGCGTATCACTTAATAAGAGCATGTCCTTGTTTGGGTTGGTTTAACCACGTACATCAATGATGCAAAAACTTTTCATCATAATTGAATATGGAGACATAATTTATAGAAATATAAGATATTAAGTATTAAACAATGTGTTATTAATTTTAAAAAGTTAATATTAATAATTTGTGTTTTATTAATATATTTCCTTTAACTGGGTAAAATTAAATAAAAAATATCATCACTGATTTCACCTATATGATTTATAAACAAAACATTAATGGAATCAAATTAGAAAATTAAAAATCATGTTAGAAAAAATATTATTTTACCATAAATAATCATTGAATGGTGAAATTAGTGTCAAATAATGGAGATCAACATCGATATTTCAAACCACGAATGAAACAATCAAAATCAGTAACATCTAATGATGATGATAAGTAACAAATTAATAAATACATAATAAATATATATAATTTCATAAAATAAAATTATATATATGTATGAATAGGGTTATAAAAAAACATATTAATATAGTTATTTTTATTATATATTGTTTTATATAACTTTCATTGATGTTGAGAGTAATGGTAAGGGTTTTTTTCTTGAACATCATTTTTTTAGATATGTTTGATATTATACAGTTATTTTTTATATGATCTATAAAATTCCTATTTGGAATATTTAAAAAATATATATATATTATGAATTATAATTAAAATTTTATTCCTTTATTTCTCATTCAATGATTTATGATTAACTGATTACAAAATATATAAGGGGTTTTATAATATCAATCCCCTTTCAATGAGTTATAATATTTCTTAATGAATTCTATTCCTCTAAGACAAATTAATTCTATTCTAAGTCTATGTTATAGGGTATTTTATCCTTCCATATAGTATAATTTACATCTTCACCTGAAGATATATTGTTTTTTATGTTTAATTGTTTTTAAAAATGTTACCTTTTTACGAATAACTCACATCCTCTTTAAAAACTTATTCTCTTACTTATAGATATTATTTATTTCCAAAATTCTTTTACATTTTTTTAAATAAAAAATTTTATATCTCACGTGACATTAAAATTTTTCTTCTTATATTTTCAATGGAATATTTATCTCACTTTCACATTAATTATAATTCAATCTATATATATATATTAATGTATTAAAAGTAATTTCGTTATGAAATTACATTTTTATATTATACACTACATTTAATAACTCAATCATTACTTGTTTTAATGATTAAATTATTAGGGTTTATTTAAATATTTTTTTTGATTATTCAAGTTACCATATTGGAAATTATTTTTTATTGTGAATTATAACATTTTATTGTCATGAATGTGTTGAGAAATGTTTTCTAAAAACAATTTTTTATGTTTCCCTTCTATTTTCCTTTTAAAATCCAATTAACCTACCTTATATAGAGTCATAATTAATGATTCCACCTAAAATTTCCATAATACAATTTTTTATTTTAGGTGGTTGAATTTTGTTTTCATCCAATATAATATTGTTTTCATATTAGGTAATACCATTTAGAAATGATATGAAACCCAATTTCTGAAAATGTCATTTTTCATGTCACGACCCAAATCTAGTCACCACCGAAACCAGTGCCAAACCTGGCCCGGGACAGGGCCCGAAGGGCGTTCCCGATCCCCACGGGGTGGTACAAGTGATCAGGTATCATAAAATGAGTATTGGGAATGATTTACCTGAGTTTATAAACTTAAAACCACAAAAGAATCCAATAAAACAAATCCGGATTTTTCAAACCAAATAATCTTTTACAAAAATTCAAAACTAAATTACATAGCTTAAAACAACTCAAAAATTCTATACCAAAGGTTCAAAACCAAAATGAAACATCCCAAGAACCCTCATGGCATGGGGCACCGCCCTCAAGCCATCTCCATAAGACTTCACCACCAAGGACCTGCTAGAAACCCGAACCACTGGAACAAAAAAAATTGTACCCAACCCACGACAACAAAAATAACCAAGTCTACTTACACCCGAAAGTGTAAGTAGGGTGTGAGACAATGCCCAGTAGGATACCACCACTAAGAGATTCCATGCGATAAACATTCAAAGACAAAAAGCATGCAAGTTTTCAAAAGCATGTAATTTCTTGTTACAATTTCAAAAAGATGCAACTTAAAAAAAAATCAGTTCTCAAATGGGTTAATTAAAAGAATAAAATCTTTTAAAATAAATACCAAGGATAATGAATTTTCTAGTAACTCATACCATATGACGATGATAAGAACAAATATCTAGTGAGCACAAGCAATGGGAAATAACCCCTAGGCACTAGCTAGTTGTGGGTCCCAGGTACCTCGTATCTCGGTGTGAGTAACCATAAAAAAAATTCGATCCCGTGCACGAGCCACTAGTAGGGTACATACCCATAACCTAGTGGTCCCCAATCATCATCATCAAAATTTAGTTAGAGTTGTAAGCGTCATTCTTGCTAAGTGAAATTGAGGCCAAACCCCACGGATTCACTAGCATACTAGTACATGTCCACCCACTTAGACCCCCGGGTTTTCCCTTTGTGTTCAAACAAGATCAACAAGTCAATGAATATAATATTCACAAGAAAATATCATTTCCATATCATAAATTCACCAAACATCCCACATGTATACAACACAAGTAACAAAAGTCCACTTTTCATTCAAATCGATTTGGAAATTCGACTCACACCAAAATAGCCCACAACACTTTTCACATTTCTTTAACACTTCAAGAAATTCATTAAAAAAAATTTATAAAACCATTCCAATATATTACAAATCTCATAATAGCCCACTCACTTGTTACATAACACCCTTTTTACCATCAAAATCATTTTATCATTAAACTTGCACGAAACATCCCACAAACAAGTTTCGGTCCAACATCACAATTTAATAAAACATTTCAGAAATTTACAAACCATTCTAAAAATATTTGACATCTTAAAACATAAATTCACCTTTCAAAACCCAATAATACATGAACAAAAATAACAAGCAGTTCATATTAAACCTTTTCCCACTTTCTTTAACCATATAAAACTTTTACTATTTCATAAAAAGAACCCAAGTGGTGTAAATATGACCTGCACACAAAACCTAGTTCAAAAACCTATTTTTATGCCAAAATCACACCAATATCCAACCAAAACCGAATTGGAATCCCAATAAACATGTAATAATCCAATTTAAAATGGTATATAATCACCTTGAACAATATCGCAAAAGAAACCCATGATAACCCATAAATCCATAAAACACTTTCAAGGAGTATAACAAGATTATAAACATAAAACCCATTCAAAGACCCTCCTTTTTAAGCCCACATGACACAATATCATTACCCAACCAAAATTAGTAGCCCCGTTCAACAAATAATAAATCAATTCCACGTTTTACAAAACTACCACAAATGATAACACATGAAATACATTTGAAAAATACACAATTGAAACAAAAATGTAACTTTAATACAAAATGATTTACTATTGTTACCAAAAATGTGGTTTTCATAATTAACAGCATATAAGGAACATGAAAAATAATTTGATCAAGCATACTAACTCATCATTAAATGGTTACCCACGGAATCACTTACCGAACGTGTCGAAACCCTCAAATATTGGGGCGAAACATCAACCGCACGACCACCGCACCTCAAGGAAGTAAAAAGAAACCTATAAGGACAATTTTTCACCCAAAATACATTAATTTATAACCTAGTCACGAAACCTAACTTCTGGAATTTTTATAATTCAAGAATTAGGGAAGAAACCCTTAGAAATTTGAAAGAGGAAAGAAATGGACTCGCTTACTTGAAATATCCTGAATTAATCACTCCAAAAACAATAGTTTCTGAAATTGAAAACAACCAAAATTCATGGGTTGTTTGAAAAAGATTTAGGAGGTAATTTAGGAACTGGAATAGAGGGAAAATAGTAAGAATTGAGAGAGTTATTAAGGTATGAAGTTACCTCTTCAATTCTAGACGATTTGTGACACCATATGAAGTTCAGCCCTACGTCACAATTTCATAGAACTCCAAGGAGGGGGGAAAGGCAATGGGAGAGCGCCTGAGTTTATTATCGTTTAGAGGGAGGTGGTAGAACCGAAAAATCCATTATATTTAATAAGATATTAAAAAATTAAAGAAATAATTTAAAACTAGAAAATGGGATTTTGGGTTGGCCCAATTCTAAAATAAAAACCCAAATCCTCCATGATTATTGATTTATAAAGGCTCCAAATTTCAATTTCGGTGTTAATAGGCCAGAGGAGACCATTTAGGAATTGTAATGGATGAAAAATATTAAAAACAAGAATGTTATAAAAGAAAAAAATTTATTTTTAAATATGGAATTGGGCTCACGCTTTGGCCCAATTCATAAAAACTCATCTATTCCTCCATAAAACCTTTAGAAACCCTCCAAAACAAAGAATGAATGGAAAATAAATGAAATTTAACTTCAAAATAAGTCATGTATGTGACAATTCTCCCCACCATGAAAACTTTCCATCCCCGGAAAGCTACAGAAAGGCGAGATACGAAAACCAATCCAAACTGATAAACCAAGATGTACTCCCTTGCTAGGTTTCTCCCCCAAGGGCCAAAACACCTCTAGTGATCAATTAAAGAAGGAATACTTTACAACAAAAGCATACACCACTTTCCTAAAACAATCAATCACATTCAGGCTTTATCCCAAAGGAAAACTCATCAAACACTATCTGAACAAGACTAAATCAATCACCCAAACAAACAACAACATCGAACAAGGTTACACTTAACTTACTATAACTAAACCATTGGTCACTCTCCAATATCAATAATTACCCAAGGAAGATTTAGGTATATTAATAGATCCGAATGAGACTACCTTCCACCAATCCATGACCATTGATAAGTCTATGTTATTGGTACAAGGGAACAAAATAGGCTCCCCACCATAAGAACCAACCATCTTAATCGACCAGCATGGGCCAGTATAGAATGTCCCAAAAATATAATGTTTTGGGACTACCACATGGTTAGTCTGCATGGTTTGGAAAACCATGAACTAAGAGTGGGGACTCTTCTATCTACATGGTTTTTTGGGGCATGGTCACTACTAACGAAGTGTAAACCGTGTGGTCAACCTGTCTAGCCAAACATCATACCTTTATCTAAAGAATCAATGGAAACCAAAGGGGGAGGGAATAACATTGGGCAATGACAAGGGTACAAGGCCCTCCATCTATTTCTACTGAACATGAAGAATAGAAGAAAGATTTTGACACCATAGGTTTAAACTATTCTTATCTTTCATACTGAGGATAGGACTTTGCACAAGGGTTTAAATTACACTGTGATTTCCCATGACTATGAGCCAGCTTCTCTCCGAGACCTATGGCTAGAGCTCAAATGATTGAAGCATCTTCGACCTCATAGTTAGGCTTTGGAAACCCCCTGAATGAGAATTCTTCTTTCGTTTCAAAGGACAACTACACAACAATCCTCGATAAGTTTTTCCAAGATATAACACATTCCAAACTCACTTTACCCTAACTCCATATTTCACTGAAACAAGGGAATATAAGATGTATACACATCACACCTTGTTTGTTCGGGTGAGAAACAATAGAAGTAAATAACACTTATACTCACCTTCCTCTAAAATGTAATATTTTTATGTTTTTCCAAGGGAGCCATTCTCCCAACATAATAGAGACTCTCAGATGATTGCCCAATTTCATCTTTACGGTCAATCGAGCACATGACATCACAATGTGTCACCGAACATGACCATTGCGACTGATATAAACAATGCATAGAGAGAGAACTTGTACAACATCCACAAACAACACACAATTTTCGAAAGTGGCCACAATATCCTCTCATGACCAGATTTCCCACACTGGTAGTTTAACATAAAATCCTTCTTTGAAGAGATTATGAAGGACCGATAGTTCCTCTTAAACACTATCTAAATAATCATCCATGCTAACAACCCCAGAACACTTCATCCTTTGAAAAATTAGGAAACATAAGAGGCTAAGGTCACATTCAACCATCCATGATCAATCGCCCTCTACAAAAGGATACAAAAAACCAATAAAGAAAGGGTGTATACTCAATCTAAAAGGTCACAAAAAGGATTCCTTATATTGATCAACTGGAGGATTTTCCAATGGAGAAACAATCTGGGTTGCGCTTCAGTTATGCATTAACTGTTAATGGGGGCATACCTTATCCAATGAGAGAACCCAAGGAACCAACCAATCTGGTCCATTGGTCAAAACAAGCCATAAAATAGCTCTAAACACATGAAGGTAACCACCGTAAAGGCATACCAAAACATTTTTCAAAAGAGACCACTAACCGTCCCTACAACACAGCTTACCGACCAAACACAAACCCAAAACACAGTTCAAACAGAAGGGGTTCTTGGACTCAAAACATCCCACAACATCAACATTTTAAAAAACCCATAATACAAACCATACAAAACTATTCATCAAGACATCATGTTTATCTTTTAAACCAATTCTTTGAAAACAAACACTTTAGCAGTAAGCGTATCCACCAATGGTATCCCATGGGCCTCACACATGCATGTTTTTGAGCCACACTAGGAAACCTACACATATCCGTCCCGAAACTCATCTAGTAATGCGATCAAACATCCATCATCCCATATAATCCCATGAAAGTGGTCACTCATAGAATTACCAAAGGTTAAAACAAATATTTGTTCCACTTTTCAAAACAAAAACGGTCAACCAACACATCCTTTTTCTCAGAACTGCTAACCAAGAGATCCAAATACCAATTAAAATATTACTAATATTTTCATAAAGACACAACCATTTATACAAGAACTCAATTTCATGTTATTAATATCAATTTCATAACATCTCATCCCAACAAAAAACCCTATGATAGTTTAGAAAACCTTATTGGAAACACTTTTTTTAAAAAGAACTTCAGTATAGTTTTTGCTTTCAAAAGAGGTGTAAGCACACCATTTCCCATTTCAAAATAATTCTGAATATTTATTTCCAATATTTCATAAATCAAAGCATTCCATATTTCTTTGAAAATCATTTCACAAAAACTTTACACTTCTTAAAACCAAGTCACTTTAAAACCAAAGTTCCAAGATTTCAAAACTAATGAACACAAGACAATGCGAGAGGAAACTAGTTTCAGTGGGTGACTTGGACATATGGTTGGAGGCCATATTCCAATCACTTAACTATCACAGAGAGTGTTATTAGGAAAATCCCCATCTCCACATGGCTTTCCCGGACCTGCGAGCTTACTGAGACCATTAACCCAACTCTCTTTTCATTTCCCCTAATCATCATTAAACCAAGAAAACCAAAAGACTCCAAAAGGTCCTGACTTCCCCTAGAGATGTTAATCCCATCATGAGGTGTGGTGATCAGCCACACTACTCATAACTGAAATTCAATGTCCCAAAAATCCTAACTCCAGATTATCCTGATTGTTCTCCAAATAACATGGTCCAAAGGGACCGAACCACCCCCTGATACCATTTTGTCACGAACCAAATCTGGTCACCACCGAAACCAGTGACAAAACGGGCCTGTGAAAAGGCCTGAAGGGCGTTCCCGATCCCCAAGGGCTGGAAAAAGTGCCTGGGTATCATAAAATGAGAAATGGGACTGATTTACCTGAGTTTATAAACATAAAACCACAAAAGAATCCAATAAAACGAATCTGGATTTTTCAAACCAAACAATCTTTTACAAAAATCCAGAACTGAATTACATTGCTTAAAACAACTCAAAAATACTATACCAAAGGTAAATAACTAAAATGAAATAGCCCAAGAACCCTCATGGAATGGGGCACCTCCCTCAAGCCATCTCCACAAGACTTCACCACCAAGGACCTGCTAGAAACCTGAACCACTGGAACAAAAAAAATTGTACCCAACCTGCGACTACAAAAATAACCAAGTCTACTTACACCCAAATGTGTAAGAAGAATATGATCCAATTCCCAGTAGGATAGAACCACTAATAGATTCCACACGATAAGAATTCAAAGATTAAAAGCATGCATGTTTTCAAAAAACATGTAATTTCTAGTTACAATTTCAAAAAGATGCGACTTAAAAAATCAGTTCTCAAGTGGGATAATTTGAAGAATAGTAAGTTTTAAAATAAATACCAAGGATACTGAATTTCCTGCCACTCAATGTGTATGCCGACGATAAGCACAAAATATCTAGTGAGCACAAGCAATGGGAAATAATCCCTAGGCACTAGCTAGTTGTGGGTCCAAGGTACCTCGTATTTCGGTGAGAGTAACCATCACAAATATCTGTTCTCGTGTACGAGCCACTAGTAGGGTACATACCCATTAACCTAGTGGTCACCAATCATCATCATCATAATTTATTTAGAGTTTTAATAATCAATCTTGCTAAGTGAAACTGAGGCCAAACCCCACGAATTAACTAGCATACTAGTACATGTCCACCCACCTAGATACTCGAGTTTTCCCTTTGTTATCAAACAATCTCAACAAGTCAATGAATATAATATTCACCAAAAAATATCATTTCCATATCATAAATTCACCAAACAGCCCACATGCATACAACACAGGTCACAAAAGTCCACTTTTCATTCAAATCGATTTTGAAATCCGACTCACACCAAAATAGCCCACAACACTTTTCACATTTATTTAAAACTTCCAAAAATTAATTAAACAATTTTATAAAAATATTCCAATATATTACAACTCTCATAACATCCCACTCACTTGTTACACAACACCCTTTTTACCTTTAAAATCATTTTATCATTAAACTTACATGAAACATCCCACAAATAAGTTTCTCTCCAACATCACAATTTAATAAAACATTTCAGAAATTTACAAAACATTCTAAAAATATTTGACATCTTAAAACATCACTTCACCTTTAAAAACCCCATAATACGTGAACACACATACCAAACAGTACATATGAACCCTTTTTCAACTTTGTTTAACCAACTAAAACATTTACTATTTTCATAAAAAGAACCCAAGTGGTGTAAATATGTCTTGCACAGAAAACCCATTTCAAAAACCAATTTTTAGTCCAAAATAACACCAATATCCTACCAAAACTGAATTTTGATCCCAATAAACATGTAATAATCCACTTTCAAATTTTATATAATCACCTTGAACAATATCGCAAAAGATACCCATGAGAACACACAAATCCATGAAACACTTTCAATGAGTATAATAAGGTTACACACATAAAACCCATTCCATGACCCTCGTTTTTATGACCACATGACACTATATCATTACCCAACCAAAATTGGCAGGCACGTTCAACAAATAATAAATCACTTCCATGTTTTAAAAAACTACCACAAGACATAACACATGAAATACATTTGAAAAATACACACTTCAAACAAAAATGAAACTTTAATACCAAATGCTTTACTATTGCTACCAAAAATGGTTTTTGAATAATTAACAGCATATAAGGAACATGAAAAATTATTTAATCAAGAAAACTAACTCATCATTAAATGGTTACCCATGGAATCACCTACCGAATGTGTCGAAACCCTCAAATATTGGGGTGAAACATCAACCGCACGACCGCCGCACCTCAAGGTTGTTAAAAGAAACCTAAAACCTCAATATTTCACCCACAATATAGTAATTTAGAACCTAGGCAAGAACCCTCACTTCTGGAATTTTTATTATTCATGAATTAGGGAAGAAACCCTAAGCAATTTGAAAGAGAAAAGAAATTTTGTCACTTTCTTGAAGTATACTGAATTAATAACTACAAAAACAATAGTTTCTAAGATTTAAAACAGCCAAAATTCAGGAGTTGTTAGAACAAGATTTATGAGGTATTTTAGGAACTATAATGGAGGGAAAAGAGTAATAATTGAGAGAGTTAAGAATGGATGAAGTTACCTCATCAATTCTGACCGATTTGAGACGCCCTATGAAGTTCATCCCTATGTCTCGATTTCAAAGAGCTCCAAGGAGGGTGGAAAGGAAATTGGAGTTCTCCTGGGTTTCTTAGGGTCGAGAGGGAGGTAAAATCACTGAAAAATCCATTATATGTAATAAGATATTAAAAAATTGAAGAAACAATTTAATACTGGAAAATGGGCTTTCGGGTTAGCCCAATTCTTAAATAAAAACCCAAATCCTCCATGATTATTGATTTATAAAGGCTGCAAATTTACATGTAGGTGTTAATATGTCAGAGGAGACCATTTAGCAATTGGAATGGATGAAAATATTAAAAAATTAAAAAGTTAGAAAAGAAACAAAATTTATTTTTAAATCTGGAATTGGGCTCACGGTTTGGCCCAATTCCTAAAAACTCATTTATTCCTCCATAAAACCTTTGGAAACCCTCCAAAACAAAGCATGAATAGAAAATAAATGAAATATAACTTCAAAATAAGTCATTTATGTGACATTTCATGTGTATTATGTTATTTATTTAAAATGGAATTAATATGTATGAATTTTTATGCTTAGGGTCATAAGAATTCATCTAATGAATTTGTATGGTTTATATCTCATGGGATTAAGAGGTTACATGGGCGGTTATCCCAAACGGAAGGGTACATGGCTGGTAAGTCCACCCCTAATTTTATAAGGGTGTTAATCATAATCCCAACTAAAAATGGGTGGTAATCCCAATACAGAGGGTATATAGGTGGTTAACCCAATAATAATAAGGTACACATGTGGTTATACAAAATTCTATAGATGTGTTATGTGGATATGTTTGTGTTTGGACAATTTCAAACTGTAATGGTTACCTAGGCATATTCTTAGGCAACATTTCACTGTTATACACTTATGTTATCATCCAAAAATCATATTTATTGTCTAATGTTCCCAAGATATTATACAATTTTATATTTTTGATATTATAAGCCCTTTATCTTGGATTTTTGAGAACTAATAATCATTCATGTTCTTTTTAATCAAATATTCATCCCATTCTCATTTTTATTCATATAATAATCATATCACCATTGATGTCATGATGTTAATTATTTTCACTACCAAGATATTATTATAACATATAACCCCCATCATCCGGTATCCAAATTTTTTTTATCTTACCACAGTAGAATAAGATAAAATAGATCACATCAAGACAAATCGAATAGTTTAAATGTATTGGGAGACTAGATACATAAATTATTATCACGATCCATCTGAAAACATGTAATAAAAATTAAAATTCTATTAAAAACATTATTATTTATTTTATTATATCCATGAAATAATTCATAGATAATTTATAGGTATCATGAGTAAATTAAAATATAATAAAGGGGATACCAGATTCTCAGAAATAGAAAGCACACAATAGCAGCTATCACTGATAAATATTAAATAATATGGAAGAGAAAAACAATGAATACATATTAAATATAACTAATATCATCAAAGGGGAATATTTAAATGTATTAAAAATAAATATAAATAATAACATGGATAAAAATAACTAATTTCATCATGATAGAATGTATAATGTCGAACATTTCAAACTTACTTTTGAGGCCTTATTTTAGGAATCATATACAAATGGGTTTGGAATATTCCAAATACCCAAAATAATTTGTCTCATGATACCTATTGATGAATTGATGATATCTGTAATTATTTTACCCAAAAATAACCTAATAATTTCAATTTATTAATTATTTAAATAAAGAGTACAACCTAATAAATATGACTTAATAATAAATAATTATCCATATTTAAAGATATATACAATATAATTTGAGTAAATTCTCCAATAAAAATTATCCTAATATATAGAGAGAATTATGTTGGATGGTATCATTAAATTCTATCCCCATTAAAACATAATATTCATCAAAGGATGTTATCCTAGATAAAAATAACTTTAAAACATCACCCGAATTTTTCTTGGGGAAATTAATTTTTCATTTTTAAATCACATATTAAAAATTTAAAAGAATATTGAATTTTAGGGATAAAATTATCATTAAAAATAATCATGGAATCTTTAAAATTAAATTTCAATTAAATTAGTAATCAAGAAGGTGGTAAAATACATTCATACCGACTAACACCCAAATTTTTTTAAAAGACAAAAATTTTATTTGATAGTGTATGTTACACATAATAATAAGTCATATTGAATGTCATGAAACATTGAGTTTATCATGTGTTACATGCAATATAGATTTTATATTTCATTACATACAAGAATGAGTTCATTTGATTGCTTGTCTTACATGCAAGACCATGTTTTATAGAAAAAAAAATCTACTATTATTATTTAAAATGAAATTACCTTCGAGATATTATATTTGAAGATATAAATAGGATTAAATAAATTATAAAAATATATGGTTGTATTAATTGGTTACCAGTTAAATAAAAATTAATATAATAACTAATTGAATATAAAGGAAGTGTTTTTTATAAAAAAAACATTTCTATGCACCAAAAGTGTTTTATCTCAGTAAATATTATGAATTATAATTAGTGGACGATATTAATGAAACTAATATATTATATATTCAATAATATTATTTTTATATTCATCTAATAAGTTTTATATGTATAAGATAAGAGAAAATACAATTTTAGACATAAAAAGTTGAATTTTTTTAAAGGTAGCTCTGAACCTTTCATTGGAGCACTTGTTATAAGACTAAATTTTGAAACTTATATAAATTTTATTTAGAAAAATAAAATTCATTATTGAATTATTTTTTTATAATTATGTTAGGGTTATTTTTTTAATTTTTAAGATATGTTTTATTTTATGATTAATAATGACAAATTCTAAATTTTAATTGAAAACTTCATTTTCTTCTAAATAATTTAGAATGTTAAATTATATTTTAAATTGGTTTTAAAGCTTAATTATATCAATTATAAATAAATTAATCCAATTTAGTTCATTATAATCATTTTTTATTGAATTTATATATATATAGTAAATTTTGAAAATTTCCCCTTTAATACCCCACTTTCTCATCACATCTGCAGAATTAATTATAAATTAAAAAATTCAACTTATGTGGGGTAAATTATAGAAAATAGATTCTATATTTGTTTTAAAAATAATTTATATTATATAATAATGTCAGAATAATCATTTAAATTTCTTTAGTGAAAAGTGTTAAAATTAATTAACCTAACTAATGAAAAAATGTGTTTTTAAAATTACACGCATTTGTATTAAATTTAATTTTACACATAAAAAGATTCTTTATAAAGTGAATTGGACATAATATATTGAATTAGTGGGTATAAATTATCTAAAAAATATATTTTTAATTATAATATTAATTAATAAATATTAAATGTAAATAAAAAATTAAAAGTTACCTTGGTGAGTGATTCTCACTCAAATTTACCCAAGAGAAGAAGGTAGGACGGTCCATGTAGTTTAGATTGGCATGTCGAATCCTCAGAGACCTAAGAAGTAACCTATAGACACGTACATTCTATGGAGTGTTTTTGGATATAAAGTGGACAACTTGGGTTGATTTAATATGGGTTTAAAGGAACTCTAAGAGACTTAAGTGAATTCTATTTAAAAGAATGAGTTGATCCTAGGTTATCGCTCGGGTGGATTAGACGTATTTCCTTTTTAAGGATTTCAATTTCTTATATTTTAGATGGGTTCATTTAAGGAGATAAAAAAACATCATCACATACTGGTTTAATGCCTAGAGCCTTTAATACTAATCACCCATACACTTGAAGGACCAAAGTTTTGAGCAATTCAAGGGAAAGGTTCTTATTAGCACTTGAAGCGTGTGGCCTTAAATTCAACAAGGACGATGGAGTTTAAAAATCATCAAATAAAAATCTCAATTAAAGAAGTGATTATACATTAATGGGGTGATAAATAACATCCAATCAAGCCCCTTTCTACTCCTGTTGATCAACCCATAAGTGTGTTAGCCCTCCATTGATCCCATGGTTTAAATGTAAGTGGAAGGTAGACTCATGAGGGAGGAAATGGAGAAGTAAAGAGAACAACAAAAATAAAATGATCACTCCACCATTGTGTGAATAATTTCACAAGGTGTGGTGTGAATAAATTCACAACTTGATCCAATGGTATCAATGTGATATTAAGAACAATATAATAAGAGTATAAGAATAAATTTTATTAAGAAACTAAAGTGAATTGAACAACTTACATGTGAAAGACAAATTCGAGACAACAAAATTGCAGCATAACATTACAATTGAACAAAGCAAAAAAATATTTTCTAATCCTCCAACACCACTGCCTTAAATAATAATTTTTGAGCCCTTGGGTCGAGCCTACAACTGTCCAAGTCTCCTCAATTAATTGTGGTAGGGCATAGGCGGGTGGAAAGTAAGGGAGAGAAGACTTTCCATCCTTGACCCGAAAAGGCATCCAGCTTGCATCCGTCAAACAGAGGCGCCTGAAACACCTTATAGATGGCAGAATTTGGGTGGGCCAAAGAATACTTAAATTAATCACCGGATGTCCCCTACCAGCCTGTAAATGTTCATCCCAAAAGGAGTTATGGTTATCAAGATATTGTTTAATTGGTGAACTGTTTTTCTGGGCCGCAGAATCTGGCCCAGAATTTTATCTCTAACTTGGGCCGCCAAAATGGACACCATGGAGGCATAATTATCATTGGATCACGAAGCGTTATTTGGTCATATACATGTATTATAGAATCCCATGAGATTTGGGATTGATTGGGCCTGTATGTTGGGCCCCACAGTCTTATCAGTGGGCTGGTGTCTAATCTTCCTTCTCTAGAATTGCTTCCTTTCATAAAAAGTATCCCCATCTTCTTCCATGAATTCTCCATTGATCCCTGAATGAAACATGTTCATATTAGAGTGTATATAAGTTTCCAAAAATATCAAATTAAAATATGTATAATCAGATGAATCATTGGGTACTTCAAATGATGGTAAAAAATGTACCACATAATAGTGCATTTTAAGAAGGTATTATAATCATGATGTGAAATGATGTTCAAAGTGTAAAATGCACTAAAATGGTGTTTATGAATAATAAATAACATGAATATTATGTATATTAACAATGAATATTAGCCTCATTTAGTGGATAATCACACCCCCAACTTGATTTTTGCTAGTCCCGAGCAAAATATATCTCAACAATATGAAATTTGAATTCCCTTTTCCAAAAAAATTTTAATACACAATGATCACCAGAAACACTTATACCAAACAATCATGAAACCCATTAAAATATTTTAATACAAGATAGTTTCATATGCAGATCCCAATCCCAATCCCATTCCTTTGTTCAAATTCATTTCCATATTTCATCCAATATTAATTATGTATGAGGATGTGTTGTGCATCACAATAGACATGGGGGTTAATCTTTATTCAAGGGGGGAAATGACGGAAGCGCTTGGCAGAATCACATTTCAATATTAAGATGAGTATTCAATTTTTTTTTGTGTCATGTTTGTTTTGTTTTTTTTTGTTTTTTTTGTTTTGTTTTGTTTTGTTTTTTGCAATTTTTTCATGGTAATTGATGTTGCACTCAAAAGAGTCAACCCCTGTAGCGAGACTTTGCTGATGACTCCAAGGCTCAAAGACCTTAGGGAACCATGTGAAGCCCACATACTCGGGCATCATCTCGAGTTAAATTAGTCAAAAATAAATTCCAATTACCAAAAATAGAGATAAAATTACTAACTCTAGGCCAGCCAACTATGGAGTCATGATCCCCAAGTGCCGAAAGCCACACATTAGGTCATTTCATTGCTCTACTCACAATTTTTTTTATAATTTTTTTGAATACTCATATTAAACTAAAATGATCACCAAACCTATGCTATTTATTTAAGGGACCCCGTGAACTTAAACTAATACCCCACTATCCATAGGATGTGGATTGTGATTTATTTTTAATGAAAATATAAATGATGAAATATCACATTGGACAACCACACTTTCCAAAATCTATGCTCATGAAATTATACAAGGATTAAAATCAGAATCAGGGTATGCAAAATTATTTGATATTCAGTTTTAAAGGGTTCAATGTGTATTACCATGCTCAAAGGTAAAGGAATTTTTCCTTCCATTTACACATTTGTTTTCCAAATCATTCTTTTTTTTGACACAAAATCATTTTTTTTTATTTTATCTCCCCCCCAACATAAAACAACACTGTCCCCAGTGTTTGAAGAAATGAAAATTTAGAAGGAGTAGAGGCAAATAATGGATGTTCAAAAAGGAAATTGAAAACGAGGATCATGGAATGAAGTCACCTGGTGGTTGAAGTTGAAAATATTGCTGCTCCCTTTTAATCTTTTGATATCCATGTCACTTGATGATTTCCCGAGTAGAGAATGAAAAAAAAACAAAAAAAACAAAAAAAAACAAAATATATATATATATATTTATATAATAAATAAAGTAATATATAAGTATATATATAAAAATTATAGAATAAGGAAGAACAAAAATACATAGGTCAGTGGTAAGTGCGCGCCCCTATCTCCCTTCTGTCCCGGGTTCGAATCCCCGCGGCTTCGCCGGCTATAATGGGGTTTTCCCCATAACCTATGATGTGGAATTTATTATTATTATTATTATTATTTTATTATTTGTTTTATATTTTTATTTTAACCTACAAAAACATTAAAATAAAACAAACTGATGATATATTGTCTTCTTCTTAAATTTCTGGGTAAGGCATTACTCAGGGATCACACCACGTGACATGGATGAATATGGTGCTCCCCTTTCATACCCATCCATACTCATAATAGAATAATAGGTGAACAATCTATTTTTTTAAATATAAACATGATTAATTAAAATATAAATTTCATTAAAAAAATAAAATGATAGGAAACTTGAAAACCATGGGTTGCCTCCCACACAGCGCTTTTTTAACGTCGTTAGCCCGACATGGATCCTAAATCTATCAATTTTTTGCCGGTTCATAGGTTGGCTCAGTTAACTCAACCTCTATTTCCAATTTATTGAATGATTCAATGAATTGTTTTAACCTTTGACCATTAACCTTGAAAATGTAACCACTTGTGGGATCTTGAATCTCTACTGCCCCATGGGGGTAAACATAATGCACTATTAAAGGTGCTGACCATCTAGACCTTAACTTTCCCGGGTGTAAATGAAGTTTTGAACTATATAAGAGCACAAGTTTTCCCAGTTCAAAATGTTTGACCTTGATATTTTTATATTGGTAAGCTTGAACTCTAGCTTTATTGATCCTTGAATTTTCATAAGACTCTATCCTTAGTTCCTCTAGTTCATTGAGATCTAATTTCCTTTTTGTTTCGGCCAATGAGAGGTCATAATCCATTTTCTTAATTTCCCAAAAGGCCTTATGCTCAATTTCAACAGGTAAATGGCATGCTTTTCCATAAACCAAACTACATGGTGACATTACTAGGATGGTTTTGAATGCTGTACGATATGCCCAAAGAGCATCTAAGAGTTTCTCAGACCAATCTTTCCTAGAATGATTGACAGTTTTCTCAAGAATTTGTTTAATCTCCCTATTCGCTAACTCAGCTTGACCATTGGTTTGAGGATGGTATGAAGTGTACACTTTATGAGAAATACCATACTTATACATGAGTGAAGAGAATGGGCGGTTGCAGAAATAGGTTCCTCGATCACTGATTATAGCCCTAGGAATTCCAAATCGAGAAAATATGTTCTCTTTCAGAAATTGAATCACAACATTATGATAATTGGACTTAGTGGGAATGGACTCAACCCATTTTTATACATAATCAACAACTAAGAGTATATAGAGGTATCCCCTAGAGTTTGGGAAGGGACTCATGAAATCAATTCCCCAACAGTCAAATATTTCAACCACTAAGATGGGAGTGAGTGGAATTTGATTCCTTTTTGTGATGGACCCTACTTGTTGACACCTAGGACAGCTTTGAAAAAATGTGTAGGAGTCCCTTGAGAGGGTGGGCTAGAAAAGACCACATTGAAGAATCTTAGCGGATGCTTTCTTAGAGGAAAAGTGACCTCCACATGCCTCACAATGACAAAATTTATGGATGGACTCTTGTTCAGATTCTGGAACACACCTCCTAATCACTTGGTTAGGGCATAACTTATAGAGGTATGGACCATCAAACACATAGTGTCTAACATCAGAAAGAAATTTCATTTGATCATGAGTCCATAAGAATTTTGGAATGACTCATGTAACTAAGAAATTGGCTATGTTGGCATACCAAGGGCAGTCGGTCACAGAGTACAGGTGTTCATCATGATATGAATCAGACATAGAAAGGTGATTTGAGTTGTCTTTGAATTCCATCCTAGAGATGTGATCAGCTACAACATTTTCAATTCCATTTTTATCCTTGATTGTGAGGTCAAATTCTTGTAAGAGAAGAACCCACCTAATCAGTCTAGCCTTAGCATCATGTTTTTATAAGAGATATTTTAGTGCAGAATGGTCAGTGAACACAGTGATGGGGGATCCTAAGAGGTAGGACCTAAACTTCTCTAAGGAAAACACAATTTCAAGCAACTCTTTCATAGTAGTGGTGTAGTTTATTTGGGCATCATTTAAGGATTTTCTTGCATAAGCAATGACATAAGGAGTTTTATCACAACGTTGTCCTAACACAGCTCCAACGACAATGTCACTGGCATAACACATAAGTTCAAAAGGAAGGTTCCAAATTGGAGATTTCATAATGGGAGGAGAGGTGAGAGAGGATTTGAGGGTTGAGAATGAACCCTCACAGCTTTCTATCCAAACAAATGAAGCATCCTTTACTAGGAGAGCAAAAAGGGGATGGGAGATTGAACTAAAGTCCTTGATGAATCTTCTATAGCAACCAACATGTCCTAAGAAATACCTCACTTCCTTGACAGCTTTGGGTGATGGAAGGTGATGAATGATGTCAACCTTGGATTTATCAACTTCAATCCCCCTACCTGAGACTAGATAGCCCAGAACTAGTCCCTCTTTAACCATGAAATGACATTTTTCCCAGTTTAGGACCATATTTTTTTCTTCACATATTGACAAGACTCTCTCTACATTTCATAGACATCCCTCAAAAGTATCCCCAAACATAGAGAATTCATCCATGAAGACCTCAAGAAAATCCCCTACCATGTCTGAGAAGATTCACATCATGCACCACTGGAAGGTTCTAGGAGCATTGCATAACCCGAAGGGCATGTGTTTGAAAGCAATGGTTCCGAATGGACATTTGAATGTAGTCTTCCCTTGATCCTTTAGGGAGACCTTAATTTGATTGTACCCTGAGTAACCATCTAAGAAATAGTAGAAGGCATGACCTGCCACTCTCTCAAGGACTTGGTCAATGAATGGTAAGGGGAAATGGTACTTCTTGGTGAATGAGTTTAGCTTCCTATAGTCAATGCAGACCCTCCATCCACTACTCACCCTTGTTGGAAGAATCTCTCCATCCTCATTGGTTATCACTATGATTCCAGCCTTTTTTGGAACCACTTGGATTGGGATCACCTACTCACTCTCAGCTATGGGATATATGATACCATATTTTAACAATTTCAGAAGTTCTTTCCTTACTAACTCCATGATATTAGGATTGAGTCGCCGTTGAGGTTGACAACATGGCTTTGAATCTGATTCTAGAATAATCCTATGAGTCCCAACAAGTGGGCTAATCCCGAGAATATGAGATAGGGTCCAACCAATGGCTTTCTTATGTTTCTTAAGGACATCTAGAAGCATCCTCTCATGATTGGCTTCAAGAGAAGAAGAAATGACAGTAGGATGTGTTTGATTGTCCCCTATGAAGGCATACATTAGTGCAGCAGGAAGTTCCTTCAATTCAAGATCAGGTTCGTTCAGAATTTCAGCAGAATATTGGGACATTGGATCAAGATCAATTTTATTTCCTAAAGTTTTAGACAGGATTGATTCCCCGCATGTAGAAGTTTTAGCTACTATATTGGCATGATCAGATTTAGGGAAGGAATTTTGATCGGTCTCCATGAATGTGGTTTGCTGAAAGGATTCACTGATTGTTGGACCTAAGACTTCATCATAAGAGAAATTTGAAAATGATTCAATCTAAGGAGATAAACTTCCTTCATATGAACAAAATAAATCAATCTCATCCTAACTTAAACATCCATCAAATATTCCTTGATGTTCTATGGATTCATTATCAATGATTCCGATTATGTTTACTTCATGAATGTCCTAATCATCCCCTATTTGTGAGCTTGCATTATAGATGTTCAAGTCTAGACTCATGTTCCCAAAGGTTATGGTCATGTTCCCATTTCGTACTCGGATAACAGAGTTGATTGTTGCAAGTAAAGGACAACCAAGGATGATTGGGGTTTGTTCCATATTCCTAAGTTTGGATGGTTGTCAAGGACAACGAAGTCAGTAGGGTAGATGATGTTTTCAACCTTTACTAGAAAGTCCTTTAAAATCCCCTTTGGAACCCTAATGATATGATCAACAAGCTGAAGTGTGACAGATGTGGGTTGGAGCTCCTCTAGGCCTAACTGATAGTACACAACATATGGGATGAGGTTGACACTAGCACCTAGGTCACACAAGGCCTTGACAACTTTGCTTTATCCTAGTTCAACATTGATGTAAGGGAATCCTGGGTCTTTCAACTTATGAGGAATGGTCCCTTGAATGGTGGTAATCACATTAACAGCCAAAAGGAATTGGTTTTTTATGTGAATTTTTTTTAAAAGTTCACAATTACTTAAGGTACTTTCAGTAGGAAGGTATGGTATGGATGGCATCGAGAAGGGGAATGTTCAGCTCGACTTGTGAGAAGATTTCCCTCAATTCTTCATTCAGTTCAGGCTATGGTTTCCCACTCATGCATTGAGGAAATGGTGAAGGTTGTGGGGTTGTTTGTTGAAGAGTTGTTTCTTTCGCATTGTTTTTAGTTTCCTCAGTTTGATCTTATGGTCCATTTGAATTTTCATCCAAGTTTGAATATTCAGGTGGGTTCTGAATTAGTTGTTCAGGTTTCTCAATTGATTTCCCACTTCTTAAAACAATCACAACCTTTAGTTGTTCATGAGTTGTATGAGCACAACTTGACCCTCCCCTTGAAGTTGAGGATGGAATCTCCTGAGTAGGCATGGGTGCCTTTCCAGTTTTGATGGTTTGAAGTTCTTGTTTTAGGGAGGAGACTTCTGAGTTCATCCTCTCCATTTGTTTTCACAGTTGTTCTAGTAGGCTTTTTGGAATAATTTCGGTTGGTGCTTGAGAAGATTGGTTTATCCCGGGGGGTATTTTGGAGGTGGGATGGTTTGTTGAAAATGGACCGGTGGCTGTTGGTATTCGATAGGATGGGTTTGGAACTGGTTATGGGATTGGTATTTCTGATGGGGGTAAGGATTTTGTCCCTGTGGTTGGCTAGGTTTTTGGTTATCTTTCCAGCAGAAGCCTGGGTGGTCGTTATACCTTGGGTTGAAGTTGCATTTGTATTGAGGATTTAGAAAGTTCAAAGCATTTACTTCTACTGGGGGTCCTCCTAAAAGAACATCCTTGATGGATGGAATGGTTGGGCAGCTGTCTGTCTTATGGTCATGTTTGTCAAAAATTGTGCAAACAGGGTCAACAGTTTGGATTTCATGGACTTTCCTAAGGTCTATTTCTTCATCATTCCTAGAGAGTGCTGCGAGTTTAGCCCTAAGGCATTCCTATTCTATAAGTGTATGAATTCCAGTAGTTCATTGTGTCTTTTCAGAATAAGGTGAAGTTCCCCATGTTTGGTTTTGTTCAGAAAGTCTTGCTAGATACTCATAAGCATCATTTGGGGCTTTGTTTTTAAAGGTTCCATTACATATCATGTCAATGAATTGTTTGTTCCCCGGACCCAACCCTTCGTAGAAAATTCTCACTTGTTCAGGAATGTAAAAACCATGGTGTAGAACCATATTTAGAGTGACTTTGATCCTCTCCCATGTTTCATAGAATGTCTCTCCCTCTTTTTCAAAAATGTTTTGGATACTCTTTTTAAGTGCAATTGTTTTATTGTGGGGAAAGACTTTTTTGTAGAATTCTCTTTGTAGTAGGTCCCAAGAGTTTATGGATGATGGTCTCAAAATTGTTAGCCAATTTTTAGCTCGATATTTTAATGAAAAGGAAATATCCTCATCTTAGCGGATTCCAGTTGATGTGGGGGACACATGGTTTCAACAATGTCATTGAACTCCTTAATGTGAAGGTAGGGCATCTCAGACTCCATTCCATGGAATGTGGGAAGATGGTTTAGGACATGAGGTTTAAATATGTAGTTTGAATCTCCTAGGGAATTGTGCCTAATGCATGAGGGGCCATTGGTACAAGAAGGTGTGAGGTAGTCATTCATGGTTTGATTGACCGCATTCCCCAAGTTTGGGGCTGCCTTATTTGGGTTTCCATTTTGGTTCCCACCCTGGTTTATGAGTTGGTTTCTTTGAAGACCTTCCATTGAAATGGGCTCAATTTTTGACTCAAGGGTGTTAGGAAGATTAGGATCTAATGGAAAGAATTCCCTTGGTGTACATGACTCCCCAACCCTAGGACTATCCACCCTAACAAGACAGTTTGATTGATCGCGGGTGTAGGTGGACATGCGCCAAAAAAATGATAAAGGGACAAGATAAGAGAATTTGGATGAGAAAAGAAGAAATGTGGGAGAATAGAATGGGTGTTTAGATGAACTACATGGGTCCCTGTAAATGGTTCCAAAATTTGATTCTCGCTCAAATTTACCCAAGGGAAGAAGGTAGGACGACCCTTGTAGTTTAGCTTGGGTTGTCGAATCCTCAGAGACCTAAGAAGTAACCTATAGACACATACATTCAATGGACTGTTTTTGGATATGAAGTGGCCAACTTGGGTTTATTTTTGATGGGTTTAAATTAATTCTAGGATACTTAAGTGAATTCAATTTAAATAATGAGTTGTTCCTAGGTTACCACTCGTGGTGGATTGGATGCATTTTCTTTTTAATGATTTCAATTTTTTATATTTGAGATGGGTTCATTTAAGGAGATAAAAAACATCATCACTTACAGGTTTAATTCCTACACCCTTTAATACTAATCACCTATACACTTAAAGGATCAATGTTTTGATCACCTCAAGGTAAAGGTTCGTATTAGCACTTGAAGCGTGTGGCCTTAAATTCAATAAGGACGATGGAGTTTAAAAATCATCAAATTAAAATCTCAATTATAGAAGTGATTATAAATTAATGGGGTGATAAATAACATCCAATCCATCCCCTTGATACTCCCTTGGATCAAAACATAAGTGGGTTAGCCCTCCATTGATCCCATGGTTTCAATGGAAGCGGAAAGTAGACTCATGAGGGAGGAAATAGAGAAGTAAAGAGAACAAAAAAAATAAAATGATCACTCCACCGTTGTGTGAATAATTTCACAAGGATTAGTGTGAATAAATTGAAACCTTGATCCAAAGATATCAAAGTGATATTAAGAACAATAGAATAATAGTATAAGAAGAACATTTATTAAGAAACTAATGTGAATTGAACAACTTACACGTGAAAGACAAATTTGAGAGAACAAAATTGTAGCATAACATTTCAATTGAAAAAAGCACCAAAAGATTCTTTAATCCTCCAACACCACTGCCTTAAATAATCTTTTTTTAGCCCTTGGCTAGAGCATCAAATATTACAAGTCTCCTCAATTAATTGTGGTAGGCCATAGGTGGGTGGAAAGTAAGGGAGAGGAGACTTTCTACCCTTGACCCGAAAAAGGCATCCAGCTTGCATTCACCAAACATAGGCATGGAAAACCTTCTAGATGGCCGAATTTGGGTGGGCCATAGATGACGTAAATTAATATCCGGATGTCCTCTAACAGCCGGTAAAATCTTGGCCCAATAGGAGTTTTGTTTTTTGAGATATGGTTTAATTGGTGGCCTGTTTTGCTGGGCCGCAAAATCTGTCCTAGAATTTTATCTCTAACTTGGTCCGCCTAAATGGACACCATGGAGGCCGAATTAGCATTGGATCGTGAAGCATTATTTGTTAATATACATGTCTTCTATCATGCCATGAATGTTTGGATTCATTGGGCCTGTATGTTGGGCCCCACAGTCTTATCAGTGGGCTGGTGTCCAATCTGCCTTCTCTAGAATTGCTTCCTTTCATAAAAAAGTATCCCCATCTTCTTCCATGAATTCTACATTGATCACTGAATGAAACATGTTCATATTGGAGTTTATATCAATTTCCAAAAATATCAAATTAAAATATGTATTATCAGATGATTCATTGGGTACTTTAAATGATTTTCAAAAATGTACCACCTAATAGTGCATTTTAAGAAGGTATTATAATCATAATGTGAAATGATGTTCAAAGTGTAAAATGCACTAAAATGGTGTTTATGAATAATAAAGAACATGAATATTATGTATATTAACAATAAATATTAGCCTAATTTAGTGGCTAATCAGTGATAAAATATAAATATAAAATTGTGTAAACATAAATATTAAGGACGAACATGATAGAAAATGTATTTGTTTTTGGTTTTGGTGGAACTAGTTGACCCATTCATCCCTCCCCTATAATATTGTTCAATTTTTGGGAGACATGAGGTAAGGCAGACCTCATAATAGTGAATACTAATGGGTATTTAGAAGAATGTTACTCCACCTCCATATAAAAGGTCATTCACTATCCCCACTTATTCAAACCTCTAAAAAATTTATCGAATATGATCTGAAAAAATAACAAAAAAAATTTCTATGATAATCCTAGAATACTTTTTTGGGAAAAAATAAAACCATTTAGCATTAGTGTACAAATTTATTGAGGATCCCTCAAGAAGAGGTAATATTTTTCCAATAGAATATTTATTTTATTTCCTTCTCCACCTCCATCAATTATTATCATACAATTATTATATATGAAAATATTACATTTAAATATATTTTGTTATGTTAATTTTATTACCTATAACTTCATACAATTCCATCAAATTGGTTATGAAATCATCTCTCAGGTGTACGACATACAATTTCTAAATGAAGTTATGTCTTTTTTTCCATTACCACATTTAATAGTTGGTAATAATGATGTTTTTATAGTTTATATATATATATATATGATATTAATGGTTTTAATATTATTATGGAACTATTATATTACACATACCTTCATTAATTCTATTTTTTTGTTATATGATACTATCGCCCGTGTGTACGATGGACTACTGCCTCATGTAACAACATGATTCTTTCACACATTAAATTTAATGTATTAAGGATATGTTTATTAAAAATACGTGAAATATATAGGAAATAATAATTATACTATAATGATAACATATATATATATCATTTAAATTTATTTATTTTGATATGACAAGAAAAATAAAAAAAGTGCTCATGTGTATCTATGATATACCATCTCAATGGACAATGTATTTTATTTTCTATCACTAATTTTTATGGATTAATCTCTCTCTAAACATATAATATAAATTAAATTTAAATAATTTTTAATATTATTTATATTATTAAATATTTATCTACAAGAGATAAAAAAAATTAAATGTCAAAACATACACAGAAAATAAGGTGATTAACAGTGATAATAATGAAATATTATTAAATAACTGGTGACGAGTGGTTAGAAAAGGATCATATATGATATCATAAATATTAAAATGGTTTTATATAATTAAATTAAATTATTATGATCATTATAAAGTATCATAAAGATCATTCAACCATATTGAAGTGTAAGGATAGGGATTTCTTAATTCAATTTCCACTTATTAGGTTACAATTCTACTTCATTGATTATGTCGTCCTACGATTATGTGTGTAATGAATTTTGATTATATTATGTTTTATTTAATAATAAAATATGTGTATTTATATTTTATGTACATAATTAATTAAATTCATAAAATATAACTTCAATGTAAAGACCATTTTAAGGGTTTATTTTAAAATCTCATTCTAATCAAGATTGTTTACTCTTGAATAATAGTTGAAGGAAATTGCCTGAAAATTTTCTAATAAACCATTAAATTATCTTTTCTAGAAATATTAATGGACTCTTTCAAGTAATAGTACATTTTCCTCAAAATTTGGAACTTAAAATGTTTCAATTTTTTTCAAGAAGACCTAACTATGTTTCTCTCATCGATCAGAAATATGTTTTCCTCCCAAACTATGATTTATAAAAACTATTTAAAAAATGTTTTATACCTTTAAAAATGATTTATTAAAGTAATTTTTACCCATTATTACTCTTTAAATTTCTATAAAATTTTCCTTTATGTAATTTTCAGAATAATTCTTATTTTGATTTTTCTAAAAAAGTAAAGGGGAACATTGTTTTGATGTGTACAACATGAGAGTAAATTGTCATCTGTCATTAACACTCAAATATTTTAAATATTATATTATAATTTTCAAAGGTCATTATTAAATTAAAATATTTTCAATTTTTTTTGTAATTATAATTAAAAAACTAATTTCCATGGAAATGTATTTTCAAAATGGTATTCAAAATAAAAAGGAAAGAATGGTTTTAAGGATATTTTATGGTATTTCTATTCATCAATTACAAAAACCATTTATTCTTACTCCAATGGGATTATATTTGGGTTTTGTTATCATTAAACTTACTCTAAATGGTTTGTTATAACTTTGGCCAAGGAATGTATTGACATTCATATCCTTGATACTTTTATTTTGTCATTAACTTTACATTGAATTATTCACTTTCTTATAGTAATTAAATTTACGCTACATATAAATTTTATTATCATGGATAAGTTAATTTCATGAATGATATACCATTTTTACATAAGTTATTCACTTTGATAATTATTGATTTAATGAGGAAATATCGATAAATATTTATCCTTTACTCTAAACAGATATTTGATTAGGCACATTTATTATGAGTTAAATTGATTATTTGATATATGAGGAATTATTTTGAATGGTATAAAATTGTTTGTAGACCATTTAATGTAACTATATAGAGGCACCAATAGTCTCATGAGAAGAAATAAGTTTATAAAATATTTTTTTATTGTAATAAGAATGTTTTGAACTTTCTAGTGAAAGGTCTTGATAGAAGAGATTTGTTTAGCCAAACTGAATTGGTTTGTACCTTTTATATTTTAAACTATATTATGATAGTTCATATTGGTAATGTTAAAATGTACCTGGGAAACATGATGTCTTATAAATAATAATTTTCATCATTCAAATTTAGTTATTATTATCCATGAGTTTTTTATTATGAGAAAATATCTTACTATGGATTTCACTATCAATTTATAGATTAAATGACCAGTGTTTTTAGTTCTTTAACATTATATATTGATTATTCCTTATCTAGTGATATTAATGGAAAGTGTTTTCTGTTATATACCTTTCCATATTTTATATTCATTATTAATTTGTGATACCTTCTTCTATACATAACCCTTATTGAGCATTTGAGATCACTATTATTTTGTTTCCTTTCCCCGGGATTACATGAAGTTTATTATGACTGATATGAAATTATATTCTAGATAGAATAATGTTATTCTAAAAAAATGTTGTAATTTTTGTATTCAATTATAATGTAAGACACTTGTATGTATCTAGTTTAAAAAGACTATAACACATTTCAGTCCTATGGGGAAAGATTTCATTGTATCTTATGACTATGTAATTTTAGCACATAATATTTCCAAGATTATGGGGATAGAGTTGCTAAATTTGGTATCAGATCAAGTTTAGTAGTAACCATGGAATCAAAATTTTAGAAAACATAGATTTGGGAACCTAATATTATGATAGAAATTGTTTACAAATATATCAAACCACCCTAATGTTTTCATATTATTTAATATGCTTCATAATGATATTATCTAATATGTTGTAAGAGCTTATTTATAAATAGAATCAAGAAAAAAATGATAACCACATCAATTCACTTAATCCAAAGGGCATGAATGACCATTTCATTGATAAATTTAAGCCAATATACTGTAGATAAGTAGTATCCAAAACATTAACATCACATAAATATATAATATCATTTTTAATGATATATAAAAATAAAAATTGATGTCTTCTGGATTCAATGGGGGAAAAGATAGGTAGAGGATGATAGAGGAAAATATAGATAAAGGGAATAAGGGAAAGTAGGATTTTCCTACATTAGATAATTGTGGACGGAAACGCCTTCACATATTTTTTAAAAGGAAATGGAGTTTTCATCCTTTCTGGGGAAATATTTCCCCAAGATCAATATTGTAAGGGAAAGAAATAGTTTTCCAAAGATCAATGCTTCAATTATAAGGATACATTCCTCAATTCAAATAAATTCTCCAAGAATAAATGGAATACACCTCAAAATAATGTAAGATATCAAGGTTAATATTAATTAATTGATACAACCATAGATGAATGATTAATTTTCTCATATTTGGATCCATGAATCATGTCATATGAGTATTTTTTCAATGATTATTACATTATGAGAATCATGAAATATATAAGGATTTTATTATAATACTATTTCACTAATGATTCGAGAACACATGTTGAATGATAAAAATGACCATCAAAACATATTTAGTGACTACAGAAACTCTGTTTTTTCATAGTGGATGAAAACATTTATAAAGAGTTCTTCAAGTATGTTAAAAAGATGAATAACCCCAAAAATAGTCAAAGGAACATGTCTAATATTGCTTCATACACCACCCCTATAAACTAGAAGTCTAGCACATCCCCCCTACGTGACACTGAATGGTTGAAAACACCTGTATCAGGTACCTATGTCGAGTACCTAAATGATGAACCTATGTGGCATAATTCCGTCAAAAAGGATCTCATGTTTTCATATAAACATGACCATAGGGATATTCCTTTTCATAACTAGAAAAAAAATTCCCCAAATATGTGGTTGCACAACCCCTTCATCCAGGTCCTTCCAAACCAAAGAAAATAGGTTCTTAAGGGAGATAGAGAGATAAAAGTTTCTCAGTCAACTAAAACATAAAAAAACATAATTAGTAACTTTTTTCCCAAGTGGAAAAACACTAGTGCATAGTTCCGTTCTATAAGTCAGGACCTATGTGAGACCCTTGAATAGACATGGGAAGAGACTAGTGATGTTAAGTCTAAGTAATTTCCCTTGTTTTATTGACCATGTGGCCTATTTCCCAAGGAATATTTATCTCACATGAGAATAACCCTCATGCGAAAAGCACTTCCATATCCTCCAATTAATATAAGAAGCACCTTATGCTCATCAAGACAAGAACTACAGATGAACCTTTTTTACCCTATACTATGCCACTAATGGCATGGTTCCTCTTCTGTGGTCTCTCGTTTAAGGAGGAGAAAATTGGAACCTCCAAATAATCCTACAGACATGAAAGACCATGGTAGGAGGTGTATAGGCATGCAACCCATTTGGATATTTATTCCTTCGGTAAGTGGTGTCTCTCACTTGACCTACCTGACTAGTAGAGTCCTTGGGGTGCATATGGATTTTCATTCCCTTGGTCATAAGGAACCTTAACCTGAGGGAAGTGTCCTGTAACTCTCTATCTTTGATAATTGTGTTAGTACCATATCCATAATTGGTTGTCTCTTAGACTAGGGACCTTTGGTTCCAGGAGGGGAGGGAGAGGATGACACATTATTTTCCATTAGAGGATTAATTTCATATCCACATATCTTCTCTAGTACCCATACTATAGAATCCATCATGGTGTAATCCCCTAAAAATTCTTACAAGATGTCTCATGCCTCATTCCTCTATCGTTTTCCATGCTCTTTTTATATAAATATTTTGGTAGTCATACAGGACTATGCATGGTATAACAAAGAGAGGTGATGGGCATAAAAAATCCTTTTATTTTACTCCCATCACCCAAGCCTCTTCCACTAGTAGAAGGAGGATAATGTGGTTTCATTGATCTTACACTTCCCCTTGTTTCTCACAATTGATCATGACTCACTTGGGAATAGAGGTTAGGTTGGATCTTGAAATATACATTGTCAAATTAATGTTTCAACTAAGAATATTTTTGTAGGTCTTCATATTTCTTTTATTCATAGGGCCTCCATAAAAATTTGTTCACAATGACATGTATCCAACCCTAGGTGTAACACCCCGAGATTTTATGAAAAATATTATTTTAATTTCATTAATGTCTTGTGTTGTATTCTACACAAATATTACCTTGCGATATACGCAACACCTTATTAGCTTGCACTATACGCAACACTATTCTTGGATCGTGTTACACACAATTTTGATAATAGTTATTCTATGCAAAATTGAGTATATATATATATATTCAATGTATAAATGAAATATGGTTGGATTCTGTTATACAAAACAACGAAGGATTCCTTCACAACATGCATCCCTGACTTGGCTTGCATTACACGCAATCGCGACCTTCCTCGATAGCGTGTGTTGTACGCAATACCGGGTTTTAATAAACAACGATATATTATTATAATATTGTCATGAACTAGACATTATGAATAGTATTAACTAAATTTTGAATTTTATAACATTATTATTCATCTTACACATTTTCTAGAAGATGGTATAATAACAAACTAAATTTTTCGGGTAAAATAAGTATTTTTCAAAAAATACAGTTTTGACTCCTTTTGATGGCTCACCCACATTAAATCTAGTTTTTGACATGTTTATAAGTTCAATTTGAAAAAATAAAATTCTTCTTTTGAATAAGGATATAAAAATTTACATTAGATAATGTTTTGATATTTTTCTGATAACTTTCATATTTTAATGAATAGTAAAAACACGCTATATTTTAATTAAAAACAACTTTTTTCATCAAAATATCTTATGTGGTTAAATTATAATATTGAATGGTTTTAAAGTATAAATAGAATAAATTTTTACCATTTAATATAATGTATGTCATTAGCATTGATTTTACCTTGAATTCGTAGGTTAAATCAATTCAATCTTTTGCAATGTCTTAAAGAAAACCCCGTTTTCTTTCGACAACGGGATTAATTTTAATTTAATTTCTGCATCTTTTGTGTATTGAATTCGGAAAAATGGATTCCATATTTGGAATCAGTGGGTCCAAATTATGTTAATAAGCTACTTTTTATTTTTGGGCATTGTGAATAGTAACTACGGTAAATTTTATTTACTATAGTTAAAGGTAAATCGGGTAATTAAGGGTAAATATAAGATTATAAAATTACCCTAACACTTGGAAAAATCTTATTGTATGGATAAATGTAGACCGATATAACCTAAGGGTCGGATTAGATTCATTGTATGGACTTTTTTCCATGAAAATAATTTAATTATTATTAAAACCAAAGAATGTGACAACATGTCACTTTCTTTAATCTTATAAGTATAATAATTTTACTTTAGTGATAAATTTCATGAAACTTCGAACATGAATAGTCTCCAGAAATCTAATACAATTATCTACATCATAGGAATTTATTTAGAATTTTTAGGGATTAAATAATTATCATTTATTATGATACAAAGATGATGCTATAATTGTCTAATTAATGAAATATTGACATAATTGATGTTATAAATGCGCAAATAAATGTAATTTGAGACTTTTTATGACATACATTAATTTTCTAGGTTAATATGACATGTTATTGTGGATATAAGTACCATGGTTCGAAATTATCATTCAGTTATGAATTTCATAAAAATCATGTACCAAATAGTGTCAAAATTGACATAAATTAGTTTTTAAAACAAATATTATATTATTAATTGTTATTTAATTCATAAAAATATAAGGATCGGCCAAATGACTTAGATAAGGATAGATATATTAATAATAAACAACTTGGGGTTCGTTTGGCTTGTTATGGTATGTTTATTAACCATATAGTGTATGAAAACAAAAATACATGGTAAAAGTTAAATTATTTAACTTAGAGTTAAATCTAATTGATAAGGTTAAAATAATAACCTAAACTTGTCTAAATCCAATTGGATGAGAGGATTTCGACCCATCCCCACTTTATCTTCGAAATAAGACCCTTTGGAACCATTATAAACCAAATTAGCCTTAATATAAAATAATATTTTGAGATTTTCCTAAGGTGCCCCTCTCCTCCCTTATAAAAGGGCACCTCCTCCCCCTCTTCCTCACACCACTTTGAGCCTTCAGGCTCGGCCAAACCCTGCCAAAATCTCTTCTCCACTTCCCTAGTATCATCCTAGAGGTCCTTGTCTTCTTCAAAGACCATCCATTGTTCTTTAAGTGGAGGTTAAGAAAAGGCGCGTCAAAAAGAGGAGGTTCAGATACGTACAAAGCATATCAGACATAAGGTAAGGGAAATGTCACAATCTCATTTTTATCCGAGATTGTTTATAATTTGGTATTTAATGGGGTGTATTTTATCATCCACATCCATGTTTCCCCAATATGTAATATTTATATCCTTCTACAATAGTTTATATCAAATTTTACCCTTTGGTGAGTTTTTAGTAAAAGATATTAAAGGAATCTTTTGTTGTTTTTCGTACGAGGTATTTTTTGACTTTTTCGACAAAAGTATGAGAAGAATGTTTTTTTAACTTATGCGACTTGAATGGATTTTTAAAACAATATTTTCACGAAGCATCCTTTACATGTTTTCAAGTTTATTTTTAATCAACTTCTTTTAGTTTAAAGTTTTATGACATGTTAAGAAAGGAAAAATGTTTTTGAAGAAGAAAGGATATTTTCCTCAAGAATGGAGTTCAAGTGTTTTATCAAAATTATTTTACATCTAAGATAATAAAGGGTTCTGTTTTTATCCCTATTATTACATTGATTTGATTATGTTGTGATGGAATTCATTTTATGAATTCCTTTATCTTATATGAATTGTTTTATGATGTCATGATGTTTAAAATTCCCATTTTTATTACATGGGTTATGCAATGATGTATGATTTATGATTTTTTGGAACACATAAGAATGGTATCATTATGAGATGGGTGGGACCTATATCTCCCTCCAATGCATTGGGTAAAGATTTTATATCTCATGATATAGACATGGCTGGAATGGTAGGTTATACCGGTTCAGTGAAACGGGACTGAAACGAGGGTGACTCAGTTCAGAAATGGACTTTGTCCACTATGATAGTCTTGGAAATGAGTCTTGACTAATAAGATATGATTCTCTATGATTATGTGTGTATGTCACAAAGTTTCATGTTTTAAGGTATGATTATTGGGATTTAATTTCACTACTATGATTTATCCCATGTTATGAAATTATGCTCTCTTTTGTACGTTAAGATTTCCAAAATGTTATGTTCTTATGAATATGATGTGATTAATATTTCTTTTGATTACCCTTACTGAGCATTTGAGCTCACCCTTTTATGTTTTCTTTTCCCCAGGATATAAAGAAAGGTTTTAGGTTAAAAATGGAAGATCTTTATGGGAGATGTTGAAGATATTTCACCACGATTAGAAGATTATATTCCGAGTTTCCAAAGACACTAAACTATTACGATCCTTTCGTGTGTGTTTTTCTTTATGTACTAAGTATTCCGCAAAAGTAATGTAATGTCCATGTACATCATGCTTCGGGTCTCTACAGTTGGTATCAGAGGAATGGTTTAGTCAACCTTTGCAAACTAGGATGTGAGAACGTTAGTGAGATCCCTAGAGATATTTCTAAGGTATGTCTAGGGATGTACCTAAGGATAAGTATACGTATAGGATATGGTCGTAGAACTATGGTAACGATATTATAATTTAACCTAATATGTTAGATATTAAGGGTACTCCCCCTTTACTATGTTGTTTTCCCTAGCATTATTTTTGCTTCTCACACTATTCTTTTTGGGTTTTAGACGATGGATGGAACCCGAAGGAACCGTGTTGATCACTGTAATGGACAATGCAATGATTGTCCTACGGAACAAACAAGTGTTATGGGAGATGGAGTGCACAATCTTATTGATATACTTACACAAGCTATGAATCATTCTGGACTTCCAAATGTGCAGTGAAGGGAACAATATTCTATTGAGTCCTTCATGAGGCAACGTCCACCTTCTTTTAGTGGGTCTTCCGATCCACTTGTTGCTGAACAATGGATCAGTACCACTGAAATGATATTTTCAGTTCTTCAATGTTCTGAACATGATAAATTCATCTTAGCAGTATATCATTTGGAAGGTGAAGCTGATCAATGGTGGAATCTTATCATGAATATGAGGCCAAGAGATGAAATTGAGTCCATGGAATGGGACGAGTTCATGAACTTGTTTTTCAGTAAGTACATCCATCGTATTCTTCGAACAAAGATGGAAAATGAGTTTCTTGAGCTGAAGCAGAAGGATGATGAATCTGTTGGTATATACGAAGCGAATTTTAAAAGACTTGCAAGGTATGCATCTGGCATTATCATCCAACCTGAAAGTAAAGTTGATCGATTTTTCAGTGGCTTAAAAACAAGTCTTCGAAGGGCATTAGCTATAAGATATTTCAGCAGCTATGAAGAAATTGTGCGTTGTGCTATCAAGGTAGAAATGGAAGTTGGTGTTACATATCCATCTCATTGTTTTGACATTAAACGAAAGATGGAGTTCAAGGAGAAATCTCAGAATAATGGTGAAAAGAAGATGAATGTTTCCTTATGCTCAAAGTGTGGAAAGAAGCATGGTGGAGATTGTCTTAAAGGGACAAGTAAATGTTTCAAATGTGGAAAGGAAGGTCATCGGGCATTTGAATGCCACAATGATGGGAAGAAGATGTATAATGATGCAATAAAGGAAGGGATACACAGAATGAACCTACTACACTTCAATGCTTCAAGTGCAAGGAAATGGGGCATTTTTCTAATAAATGCCCTAATCCAAGGGTTGGTGATGATCGACATGAGCAACCTCTTAAGGAAAAGGACAAAGGTAAGTCACATGCGATCACTATTGGCGATGTTGAATATGACAACGATGTGGTGGAATGATTAACTGTTTATGTAATGGGATTCCAAAATAATGTTGTATCATGGAGTATGGGAATATTTATGTATTTGTCTAATGTGGTATTCAAAGTGATTGAGATAGTTTTGGAAATAAGATGATATGACCATAATGAATGGAAAACGAGAAAATGAAATGTTTAACAGTATTCATGAGCTCATGATTGATATAAGGACTAAGTGATATCATGGTTTGAGTATATACAATTTTGAGGATTTTGGTATGTGGAAAGTGCTATCTTTTAACTGCATTCATCTTTTCACTATGGTTCAATGGGTATTCTTTTTTTCAAGAGAATACATGATTAAGGTATTCGCATGATTGGAATGTGACCAAAAATATATATATATGGGGGATAAATGATGGTATTCACATGATTGGTTGATGACATTTCAAGTAATCGTTTTCTTTATACTATGATCTTGGACCGAAGTATTTTAGATAAGCCTAAATATTGGAATGGATTATATTAGACATCTGCTAAGTATTGTTTAAGGATAGAACATTTTTCGATATTACTGATAGGATTTCATAGTAATGTAGTTTTAGAAAAAGGACAACCTACAGGACGGGCGACATCCCATCGCGTCGGACAAGGCTGTGGGAATCGAACCCACAACCGATGTGCGACTGGCCTTTATCGCCTACCACTGGCCTACAGGAAGTCCCTGTTTAGTAGAAACTAGTTTTATTATATTAATCAGGATGATATATGAAGTATTAGTCCATTTTAGGAACTATATATGATTAATCTCACTATAGATCGACTTATGTATATAACTTTTGCTAACATTTTGTTTGAGACAGATGGAATGACCCGTCATTCTATCACATGATCTGCTAACACTTCACGAATAACAAATTCAACTTCATTTATTTAAGAGATGAAGTGGAAATTGTTCAAGGCACGAAAAACAGTGAGATTGTACCAAAATAAAGTAAGTAATTATTCTAATTCAAATTCTTCAACTTTAGGTAAATGATCTTGAAAACCAAAAATGTTGTCCTAGTGATCTTATATCTGATGAATCAGATGGTACCCTAGATCATCACAAATTTATGTATTTTCGATTGATGGATTTTTCATATCCATGTTCTCTACCACTCTCCATCAGAACTTGATGGTTAGATTTTTCTTCCATATGCATATTTACACCTATGTTCTCCTACGTGGAAACCCGGTGACAAGTTAATTTGGGTAACCGTTACATTTCATACTTTAGTTTTTAAAGCCATGTTTTGGTATTCCATTTTACGATGTGGGTTTCTATTAAACAAACTTTCGAGTAGTAAACCATTTATAACCCCGACGAATTTCGAGGGTGAAATTCATTATAAGGGGGGTAGAATTTAACACCCCTAGATTTTATGAAAAATATTATTTTAATTTCATTTATGTTATGTTTTGTATTCTACACCATGATTACCTTGCGATATACGCAACACCGTATTAGCTTGCAGTATACGCAACACTATTCTTGGATCGTGTTATACACAATTTTGATAATAGTTATTCTACGCAACATTGAGTATATATATATATATATATATTCAATGTATAAATGAAACATGGTTGGATTCTTTTATACTAAACAACGAAGGATTCTTTCACAACATGCAACCCTGACTTGGCTAGCATTACACGCAATCACGACCTTCCTCGATAGCGTGTGTTGTACGCAATACCAGGTTTTAATAAACAATGATATATTATTATAATATTGTCATGAACTAGCCATTATGAATAATATTAACTAAATTAAGAATTTTATAACATTATTATTCATCTTACACATTTTCTAGAACATGGTATAACAACAAAATAAATTTTTCGGGTAAAATAAGTATTTTTAAAAAAATGAATTTTTTGCCGCCTTTTGATGGCGCACCCACTTTAAATCTAGTTTTTGACATGTCTATAAGTTCAATTTGACAAAATAATATTCTTCTTTTGAATCAAGATATAAAAATTTACATTAGATAAAGTTTTGATATTTTTCTGATAACTTTCATATTTTAATGAATAGTAAAAACACGCTATATTTTAATTAAAAACAACTTTTTTCATCGAAATATATTATGTGGTTAAATTATAATATTGAATGGTTTTAAAGTGTAAATAGAATATATTTTTACCATTTAATATAATTTATGTCATTAGCATTGATTTTACCTTGAATTCGTATGTTAAATCAATTCAATCTTTTACAATGTTTTAAAGAAAACCCCGTTTTCTTTCGACAACGAGATTAATTTTAATTTAATTTCTGCATCTTTTGTGTATTGAATTTGGAAAAATGGATTCCATATTTGGAATCAGTGGGTCCAAATTATGTTAATAAGCTACTTTTTATTATTGGGCATTGTGAATAGTAACTACGGTAAATTTTATTTACTATAGTTAAAGGTAAATCGGGTAATTAAGGGTAAATATAAGATTATAAAATTACCCTAACATATGGAAAAATCATATTGGATGGCTAAACGTATACCCATATAACCTAAGGGTAAGATTAGATTCTTTTTATGGACTTTTTTAAATGAAAATAATTAAATTATTATTAAAACCAAAGAATGTGACAACATGTCACTTTCTTAAATCTTATAAGTATAATAATTTTACATTAGTGATAAACTTCATGGAACATCGAACATGAATAGTATACAGAAAGCTAATACAATTATCTACATCATAGGAATTTATTTCGAATTTTTAGGGATTAAATAATTATCATTTATTATGACACAAAGATGATGCAGTAATTGTCTTATTAATGAAATATTGACATAATTTATGTTATAAATGCACAAATAAATGTAATTTGAGACGTTTTATGACTTAAATTAATTTTTTAGGTTGATATGACATGTTATTGTTGATATAAGTAATATGGTTCGAAATTATCATTCTGTTATGAATTTCATAAAAATCTTGTACCAAATAGTCTCAAAATTGACATAAATTAGTTTTTAAAACAAATATTATATTATAAATTGTTATTTAATTTTTAAAAATCTAAGGATCGTCCAAATGACTTAGATAAAGATATATATATTAATAATAAACAACTTGGGGTTCGTTTGGCTTGTTATGGTAAGTTTATTAACCATATAGTGTATGCAATCAAAAAGACACGGTAAAAGTTAAATTATTTAACTTAGAGTTAAATCTAATTGATAAGGTTAAAATAATAACCTAAACTTGTCTAAATCCTATTGTATGAGAGGATTTCGACCCATCCCCACTTTATATTCTTAATAAGACCCTTTGGAACCATTATAAACCGAATTTGACCTTAATATAAAATAATATTTTGATATTTTCCTGAGGTGCCCCTCTCCTCCCTTATAAAAGGGCACCTCCTCCACCTCTTCCTCACACCACTTTGAGCCTTCAAGATTTGCCAAACCCTGCCAAAATCTCTTCTCCACTTCCCTAGTATCATCCTAGAGGTCCTGGTCTTCTTCAAAGACCATCCTTAGTTCTTTTAAGTGGAGGTTAAGAAAAGGCGCGTCAAAAAGAGGAGGTTCGGATACGTACAAAGCATATCAGGCATAAGGTAAGGGAAATGTCACAATCTCATTTTTATCTGAGATTTTTTATACTTTGGTATTTACTGGGGTGTATTTTATCATCCACATCCATGTTTCCCCAATATGTAATATTTATATCCTTCTACAATAGTTTATATAAAATTTTACCCTTTGGTGAGTTTTTAGTAAAAGATATGAAAGGAATCTTTTGTCGTTTTTCGTACGAGGTATTTTTTGACTTTTCCGACAAAAGTACGAGAAGAATGTTTTTTTAACTTATAAGACATGAATGGATTTTTAAAACATTATTTCCAAGAAGCATCCTTTAGTGTTTTCAATTTTATTTTTAATCAACTTCTTTTAGTTTAAAGTTGTATAACATGTTAAGAAAGGAAAAATGTTTTTGAAGAAGAAAGGATATTTTCCTCAAGAATGGAGTTCAAGTGTTTTATCAAAATTATTTTCCATCTAAGATAATAAAGGTTTCTATTTTTATCCCTATTATTACATTGATTTTATTATGTTGTGATGGAATTCTTTTTATGAATTCATTTATCTTATATGAATTGTTTTATGATGTCCTGATGTTTAAGATTCCCATTTTTATTACATGGGTTATGCAATGATGTATGATTTATGATTTTGTGGCACACATAAGAATGGTATCATTATGAGATGGGTGGGACCTATATCTCCCTCCAATGCATTGGGTAAATATTTTATATCTCATGAGATAGACAAGGCTGGAATGGTAGGTTCTACCGGTTCAGTGAAACAGGACTGAAATGAGGGTGACTTGGTTCAGAAATGGACTTTGTCCACTAAGATAGTCTTGGAAATGTGTCTTGACTAATAAGATATGATTCACTATGATTATGTGTGTATGCCACAAAGTTTCATGTTTTAAGTTATGATTATTGGGATTTCATTTCACTACTATGATTTATCCCATGTTATGAAATTATTCTCTCTTTTGCAGGTTATGATTTCCAAAATGTTATGTTCTTATGATATGATGTGATTGATATTTCTTTTGATTACCCTTACTAATAATTTGAGCTCACCCTTTTATGTTTTCTTTTCCCCAGGATACAAATAAAGGTTTTAGGTAAAAAAAGGAAGATCTTTATGGGAGATGTTGAAGATATTTCACCATGATTAGAAGATTATATTCCGAGTTTCCAAAGACACTAAACTATTACGATCCTTGTGTGTGTAATTTTGTTATGTACTAAGTATTCCGTAAAAGTAATGGAATGTCCTTGTACGTCAAGCTTCAGGTCTCTACACTAGGAATCTTCCAAGAATGTGTAATTCCCACTCAACCCTCTTAAAGGTCCTCATTGTCTATTAGAAAATTATTTAGAGGGCCTATAGAGTAGTGGGTACTCACATAAAAACATGGGATTTGATTCTCATCCAAATAATTTATTTAAGAGACCTCCACATGGTCCAAACACAACCACTAATCCAACCGTAATTTTTTTGGACATGTTACCAGTAGGGTTTGATCTAACCTAGGATCTAATATACCTTATATATTCTCTAGGCCACATTGATATAATTCCCCCATGAAACATCAACTAGGAACATTTTTCCTAGAGATTCTTTCTGCATGATGTTAAACTATATGGTTTGGTCCTTGTCACAAGACCTTAAAAGGGTCGACATATCTTATTTGGTGTCACTAAACTATGCGGGTTTTGATTCAATTCACAATAATATATAGGAAGCCTATCTCATGGGTGTAATCAAGAAATTAAAACAAATCCCATTCACCTAGATAATGATAAACTCCAGAGTACCCCACTACATGGTTAAAAACTAAAATCAATATAATAAATGAAAAGAAATCTATAATTTATTTCTAAAATGGTACCATCAATGGAGAAATTTAAATATTTATTGGTATCACTGTTTATGAAGAACATTAGATACTTACATATTATTACAATATCCAGTCATGCTAATTATCGACCATTAATTCAAGGATTACCTACGTTATACTTGGGAATTAATAAAGGATCCATGAACATATCATCAAATTTTAAAAATAATCTTCTAGTCGGAAAAAGTTACCCTAAAAATTGTGTGATGATCCAAACTACCATTTTCTAGACCATTGTCAATTCTTATGTATCATTGGCCAAGAATCCCAATGATTCCCTACATTGTGAAAGAAGGTCTGTGAGTAATCATGTATATAAAACCCATCGTGTTTTCTTGGTTCCAAAAATAAAAAACATTGGAAAACACCCAAAAGAGAAATGAGTGTATGTGTATGATGTGATAGTTGTTCTACCAACACCACAAAATTAAATTCAAGTCCCAAATGGAATTAGTGGATGAAAAAAATGGTGAACCCGAATTGAATCCTCAACCAAAATGATAGTTCCACCCATCTATCATGATACCTTTTCTCTCAAAATGGAAGAGGCCCCTTCATGAAAATAAATTTTCCATGTGTTCATTTATTGAGATGCTTCTTTGATTGGATTTTGTTGTTGGTGTTTGTCACCTATATTTTAGGAACTTCTTACAAGATGTACCTTCAATCCAAATGTTGTCACACTAGATTTGAAAAACATTTTCCAAGGTGACTATTCCTGCAGGGTACTCATCCAAGAATTGGACATCGTCACCAACCTAGCTTCCTCATTGATGGGTCCCAAATGCACTGGTCTGAGAGCACCACTATAATGGTATTATAAGGACCCTAGAGTGTACCCAAGAGTCCCAACATCTCAAAAAGATCCCCCAGTTGACCACTCAGTGATGTCCAATGGTCCAGAAGAAAATGGAATAATTTTTTGTCTCCTACTACTTTAATATCTTATCCTTGGAATGTAAGAGTCATCTCCTCCCCCACTTCAGGGAGGTTGATCAAGAGGCCACAAATAACCTTATCTAGAATATGAAGGGGTACTTTTAAGATGATATTTACAATATTAACTAACACCAATGATGTGTGTATGTAATACCTGAACATGATGATGGTTCTATCCTCGACAGTTTGGAACATGTCATCCAGACTCAAGCACACAAAATGCCCCGCCAGGGGAACCGATCGGTCAACAGGGAACATGAATGCACAACTTTCTCATATGGATAAGTATAATAATCACATTTGGTGGAAAAACATGAAGGAAAAACACATGACCACACTAATCAATACTTCTTAAAAAATAATATGGAATTTTCCAAATAATTCCACCAGCAAACTTTAGTGGAAAACAACGAACTTGAACAAACACCTACCCGCACCCTGAAATCCCATCAGTCAAATTCAGTGACAATCTATGAGAAGGTATAAAAACCTTTCCAAATCAAAAAATCCCAAAGATATTCTTGTTTTGATGTTTTTAATGAATATCTATAGAAATTTTTTTGGAAACCCCTGAGCATGTGCACACACATGCCCGTATTTATCAATCCATTCCTTATTCTCATCTATAAGTACCTTGATAAGTCTTCTAGAATGTTTTGGGAATTAATATGTGGTAGAATCAAAACTCTATCACAACACCCAAGTACATATAGTATCCATTAGTATGATATATAATTTAGGATCAGACACACACCCCCACTCTAAGTATATAAAAAGAGTGTTTCCCCATTTTATCTACAAAGGTAACCAAGAAAATCCTAAAAATGATAAAATGGAAGATGATAATTCCACCCCACATCCTATAAACCATACAAGATATAATATTGTTGGAAACATTTAAGGAGGATAGAATATAAAAATTTTTCCACAAAAATAGAGTGAGTCATCAACATTTCACTCCAGAGTAGATACAATCCTCTGCTCCCATCCTAGAGAGTTGTGTAAAAAAGTCACCTATGATATATGAACAACATGATTGGGTCCATACCCCCATTTCAACTAAAGGTTATTTTACTATTCCAATGGCCACTCTAAGGTAGGCACAAAACCATTTTTTATTTCTAGATTCCTGCTATAAAATTGCGATAGAAATATGAGAGCTAGTCAAATAGACTTTTGTACAAAAGAACACATTTACTTGAAAGTGGACCCATTTTAATGAAATATGGAATCCAAAAAACAAGGCACACTAAAGAAAAATAGAAAATGAAGAGCCGATCTATGATCCTACTATATTTAATAACAGAGTTCTTAAATTCCTTAGACATTTATCTGTGGAAGCTCAACATTCTACTCCCCTATTACCAAATCTCGGGGATGATAATAGTAATTCAAAAGGTCCTCCTTAGAAACTTCACTATGAAGGCTTGCTTCAGGTTCATAATTTAATCAATCTTGAGATCCCATCTCTTGATGAAATTCATGCTATCCCTCCATGTGGATAGAATATCAAATAATGAGAGGGTCTCCCCTTTTCTTTTTCTCACCAGAAAGGTCCTCCCTGGGATATATTCTCGTGAGATACTCTTTTTAGTAATATGTCATGACAAAATGGTATTCCTCCCTATTATGAAATTTTCTTTGAATGTTCTCTCAAAATTATTGTTTCACTCAATCAAAAAGGCTATCCCTTTAGAGATTTAAGAAAGGGAAAGTCATCATACTGCTAGGTAATATAGAAAATTACGCCATTAATGTCTTATTCATTCACATCGACAACTGAAATCCTTTCTTAGCTGGAAGACAACCCAAGGTGATGTCCACTCTCTAAAAGAACCCTAGATCACCTTTATTCCAATATAATAGAAGAATTTCCCAGTAATATTGCTACTTATTATAAGGACTAATAGAATTTTCCACATTCATTGGACCAGGACTAGGAGCCTCTAGAGAATGATAAAGGGGAAACATTTAATATAAGAAAATAGTTGGCTAAAGATGATGTTCCAGTTATGTTCTTTCTGTTAGCTATTGATCTTTTCAGAATTCCAGAGGCATTATCAGTTGATTGTGTGCATGAAATGTGCCTCAATACATGGAACAGTCTTCATCACATCAGAGCGGAAGTGTTACTTTATGGACAATGTCATAATCGCATCAAGTAAATATAAGGGTTACAATGTTAAATTAACATGGAAGCTCTCTTGGATGTATGACATCAGAAATTGGGGAATTAGTAATGATCCCATAGTCATGCATACCTCAACAAATTAAAATAAATTTTTAGCTAATAAAAGATACATCATCTTATGTTTATATCATGGGATGGGGTGAACACGGACCATTCCATTTCATCGCAATCTCCAATCTAAAATGTCCATCAAATATGGCAGTGTGGAATCTTATATCATTAGGAAATATTGAAAAAATGGACTTTATTCACAACATATGATATGTTTAAAAAACAACCTTGACTGACTCTTGTCAATATCGGTCCAAAGGAGTGAAATCCATCAAATTACAGTTTCTCCATGTATATAAAAATAACAAGCATGCCTCCCAATTATCGAAAGTTAATCATCAGATAGTGAAAATTTCATAGATATATCAATGTTATTTAGAGGAGGATGGTTTAGGTAAAAACCAATTGATGCACCAAGACAATTTCTAAACATATCTTTATAAAATCAAGAAGACAACCAAGATAATTGAATCCATGAAAATCTAAAAGAAACCCCATACCATTGTTCTAGGGGATTTTTAACACATCCTTTGATGTCAGAAAATCAAGCCTGAAGAGTTATTGAAATAGAGAGGGAATAACACCAACCAATAGGGATGAGGGATTTTCACATGAAAAACCTCTTCATGAGGAAACATTATTCTTGTTTTGATTAGAGGTAACATCAGATAGTGAGTCCTTCAAATTTTCCCCATCCTATTATTTTGTATCCTCATTAGGTATACACAAAAATGTATTTTATAGAGATTCATTTCGAATCACCACCCTCCAAATGGTACAAATAAACAAAGTGAACGAGTGATCAAGGCCTCTTGGAGGGTTAAAATAATGTAAAAATATTAAATAAACTACTAAAGAACCTAAAAAGAGTTACACATTAGTGAATAGAACTAACACCCCTAAAGATCCTACAGAACATGAGGCCAACACAAATGACCTAGAAGAGTAATTCTCAGTTCATAATGTAGTACACACTAAAAAAATTTAAGGAGGTGTGCATACTCGGAACCATAATATTTCCCTGAATTCGGGAAATCTCTCAACCACTCCAACATTACATACATAATGAGAATGAAATAAAGAAATCAAAAAAAATTAAGATTATGCCTCAAATACTCTCTAAAATGGTAATTCCCCTTAAACTTAAGGAAATTTTTTCTTAGTAAGTGGATGTCATAAGGAATTAAGAAAACTAAAAAAAGAAATACTACGAGGAAACATTCCTCCCAGATAGGTTCTCTAAATAGATCCTCAACTCACACTCCCAACTGGTAAACCCAAAAAGAAGGGTTCTCAATAGTGAACGAAATAGAGCCAGAGCACCCGATCAATATGGGGAACCAACAACAAATGTACTTAGATCCCACAATAGATGATCAGGAGTTCCCACAATTGGGATCACAACTAAAAAAATCTAGGCACATTCTTATTAGCCTTCCCCTATAGGCTACCAAAGATAGATACAAGTAGTGACGTCATAGATGGATCTACCTAAAACTTCCCCTATTCAAGATCTTAATTATCTAGGCATTCATCAAGGGATCCTTGAATCTATTGAGACAATAATAGATCAATTGGAATATATGGAGGAATGGTGTGTACTAGTATAACTAAAAAAATCCCTATCTCGAGTGGGTTTACCTGACTCATTCCCCTCCGAACATAGGGAACCCTATATTTAAAATTATAAATAGTTTGGGAGACCCAGAGCCTCAATTTAAGTATTCTATCTCTCACTATGACCCCTTGATGGAGACCCCTGAACAAAATGAGGCAGAAAAATTCAGGTGCATCATGCAATCAATGAATGGACCATTTTTATATGGTATTGTATTTTATAAGATTGATCAATTACAGGATGTGATGAAACCCATCCAATGTTTCTATTCCAATTAAAATTTTGAATACAGATATAATTGTTTTTACCTCTCTAACTGGAAGAAATGATAGAATGAGAGGGATTTAGAAATTATCACTCAGTGGGAAGGAATGAAATATTCTTTAGGCTTAAAACTTCCCCAAGAAGATTTTTTCTTATCTGTATATAGAATATTCACAATTATTTTCACACACAACCCATCCATGTGAAATATAAATGAGGGGTTTAGGGTCATTCTGTAATTTAATAAAGGATGCAATACTCCATCAGATGAACCAAGGCTATGTCTTGAGTAGTTCCATTAGCTTAGGGGAAAATATTGGTAAATCCTAGGAGGCCACTATTAATTTATATTCGACCCTTGCACTTACCCCCGGTAAAAAATAGCACCGTATCATGTGGTTCCCCATCCTGAGCATCCACAATAATTCCCACCTCATTAAGAAGGGGAAAGGGATAAGACATAAAAATTGTTTGAGGCGATGAAGAAAAATATTTATTATTTTCAAAATGACTATGTCCCTAGATACTTCATCTGGGCATCGGAAAATAGTTTGGTAAAATTATAAAATCTCCAGAGGCCTGACCAGGATGGTGAAGAAGATATACCAAAAAATTTCCCCTTCCATATCACATTGGGACACAAAATATAGGAGTTTATTATTTTCAATGGAATTCAATAGAGAATGGTGAACACTGGGAATGTGAAATTGGGTAAGCCACCTATAAAGGTAACATGCATTTCTACCCCTAATTCTGGGGAAGATATTGGATGGAAGGAAGTTAATATAAATGGTATAAAAAATTTAAGTGATTTGATTGTCAAAAAGATGATTAACTAGACTCATGATATCCCTTGATCATAGTTAAATTAATTGAATGTACTCTATGCTATATCTCATATGGAACAACCAGCTCCATCAGATGCTCTATCATTTGAAATAAATACATATTAAAATAATACATTGCTAGAAGTTAAATAATCATAGACAATAATATAAAAATTTACCAAGGCTCAAATTAAATTTAACTATATCATAATTCATGGCTTTAGTTCCAAAAAAACACAGTTTCTGCCCCACTAAATGGTACCACAAGAATTGACCATCCAGACTGTGTCTGCATCAAATGAGGAGTTGATATTTTTTACATTAATGTTATCCACTAAATGGATCCCTTAACAGATTATGAGTGGGGTTATGAACATGAATTCCTTATATTTTATTAGGAAATTAGGGGAAGATTCCACTAGAGCTGACAATACATGGGATGATATGAACATTCCAGAAGTCAATATTTTATTCAAGTCCCTTATTATACTGTCTATGGAGCAAAAAAATTGTTGTAGGGACCTCTAATAATCTCAATAGGAGTAAGAAATATCCCTCACACTACGATAATGTTTTTCCTACCTCGGTTGTTTTTGAATATCGACTAGAGGAGGAACCTCTTCCCAATCATCCTCGGCACACTGGAAGATCTAATTGACCTAATTGAAAATGATTTAAGTACCCTCAACTTGTGTTCTAAGGGAAATCCTACCTAATTCAAGTAATTCAGTTCCAAAAGTTCCTGGAAAAGTACATCCTCATTTTGGGAAGTGCATACCTTTAGACCAAAAGTATGAAATTTTAAATCTATTTGGCCTAGTGTCAATCTAGTTATGAATCATGGATTATTTAGTATCAACAAAAGACCTTAATGAAGAACATGTAGTGGCTTTTTCAAGACCTAAAGAATTTTAGGTTGAAGTTGTTGTAGCCAAAGTATATCGTGCAGAGATAGATCCTACAGAATCTGCACGATCATCTCTTTCATAGATTAAGACAAATATTCAATTATATAATAATAGATGGGACCTTTGTATGTTTCTGGAAGGATAAATGACATCGATATGCAATGGTACTTCTATGAAAATGAATGCGGGTCAACCTCATCCTATTCTGAATGCTTCAAAAACTAAGTTATAATGAGTCCCACCTATACCAATTTTCACTAAAATGTTAAGGTAATGATATGATCATGTAAAATATTCTCGCTCAAATTAATTCAATGGATCAGTTTGGGGATTTAATATATAACTTAGAATTTCTATATGCTCAGAAAGATAAATCATTCAATGTTCTAATGATAATTCCTTGATTACAACAGCATGCAATTATCCCCACATCACACCACCAACTGATGGAATATTTTATTAATGATTAAATTTGAATTTTACATGGTTATAATTCCCCATTTAAATCATGAGACTCATATTATATTAATATAGGATTCTATCAGAGGGAAGGTAAAAGACCCATGACTGATAATTTTACTTGAATCAATGCCCCAAATGGTCTAGTGATGACCCAAGATAATACACTAAAGCATCTTAGTGCAGAGTATGAGCTTCCTGTTAATCAGGTTGAAGATATGGGACTATGTTCATGTTCATGATTAATGACTTATATGATATCATTTATGGAAAATAAACCCAATAGTGCTAGAGAGGTCTCTGAGTCTCTAGAACGTGATGAAATCATGAGTTATAATTAACCCATTCCACCCCATGAGATGCTAGAAATCACAACCACATCAACTGGGTCAGAATTAGTTCCTTTTTCATCCAAATTTCAAATATTGTCTCCTCCTCAGACACTAGGAACTTTTCTTAATCACCTATGCCCCTAAAGAGTAATCCATCGGTGGAAGAGGAAAATCAAAAGGAAGAGGAAGAGGAGGAAGGCCTTTGGGATGCCACTCTAGGATTTGAGAAATGTGTATCTACCACTTATGATTCACTATGAGAATTAAATTAGCTTAAAGAAGAAGATCCATGACCCTATTTGATCAGTGAGGCATTTAATTACAAATAACCATGGTTATATACATTTTCTATGAAGTTCCATTGGGATGTGTTCATGTTGAATTACACAGAAATTTTTGCTATTGATCCTGATGTGTCCACTCAAAACCTGGTATTACCTGAAGAACCTTGGGAATACAAATAGGTATTCATATGGACATACCTAACTCATGCCTCCAAAATTGTGGCAGATGTGGATTTTTTTAATACGACATCATTCTTGAATTTTAGAATCTAAAATGGTTGTCCAACATCATCTTGTTGAAGAAATAGAGTAGTAAAATCAGGGTCTTCATTGACAACCTAGATAAAAATTGATACTGTATGAATGATGATTTTCTAGTCCCAATCAAAAATCTACTGATTGATGCAATTGATTTTTTTAATTCTTTTGCTTCATTAATTCCGATTTACGATAGAACCAAATTCAATTGGACCCAGAAGATGAAGAATCCACCCCATTTAGGGCCACCGGGGATTACTTTTATACTGGTTAGTTCCCATTGATTTGATGACATTCGGCCTGATAGATCAACATTCCATGCATAAAAACTATAAATACTTATTGGAAATATTTTTTGAATGATACATTGACAATCTGATTATAAAATACCAACAACGTTTTGACTAGACATCTGATCTTGAGACCATATTCAACAAACTACGACATCATATACTATAGATGGACCCCTTTAAATGTACCTTCTGGGTAACCAAATTAATGTTACTCAGCTTCTTCATACACCATCACAGTATCTAAGTCGACCCAAAGAATGAAAAGGATATCCTTAGAATGTCCCCTCCTCGAAACCATATTGAATTAAAAGGAGATCAATGACACATGGTCTAAATTCAATTTTTTGAAAACCATATAAGAAAGTGTTTCCCATCAAAAATATGATGAATAAGGGGGGTCACATATCAATGATTTGATGAATATCAAACATTATTGTAAATCCTCAAGAAATATCTCTGGATCCAACCAGTACTAATGGCTCCTATTGAGAGAAAGAAACTAATTCTATATATAAGGTCCATATAATGACGACTATGTGATTTTCTTACATAAAAGAATGAATATGGGATTAAAAATAGACTTTACTTTCTCAATCAATCCATGATCACTGCAATGAATTGTTATTATGTTTTTAATAAGAAATGTCTAACATTAATCTCTATAGTTCAGAACCTAAGGCAGTAATTGTAGAAATATATGGTCTGTTTGGTCTCTCATAATAATCCAATCAAATATATCATTAGTTTTCCTATATTTAGAAGATGATTTTCATGGTGGGTGGTTATTGTGCAGTAGTTTAATATAGGTTTTGTGCCTAAGACCTAGTAAAAGGCTAATCATTGATAAGGTTTTTTTACAGAACACCCAAATGAAAAAAAATGTCGTTAAATACTATATAACCTTATGAAGTGATATTTTATAATCAATATATCCCCAAAAAATGGGAAATTTAATTTTATACCACATCCAAGAGCCCAATGGGGAAGATAAATAAAGAACCCAGACATAACAAATTCAGGTTGGGAGTCATACTCATCTCACCGACAAATTAACTCTTCCATCCACCTTTTAGTTATTACAAGGATATTCTAATAATAATATGAATATCAGACCCAATTGTTGGGTTATAAATTTCACTCAGAATACTAGTGGCCCACTTAGTGGTGAAAGGTGATTTAGTGTTGGTAATAAAATAGATACACATGGATCATGCCATCAAAAAAGTAGTTCTAACCCCCCTACATGACTATGTCCAAGCGTTACTGAAAATGTTATCCTTAGAGACAACATTGAATCAAGTACATTGATCATATAATTCCATGGAAGATGCAATGGAAAATGATTCTATAACATTGAAATATCCAAACAAGGATTAAAAGATTATCATAAATTCACTTCACCAAATGGCATCTCCTTTTTATATTGTCATCATGGAAGATTTTGATGAAATAAGTTTGAGATGACCAGTTTGGGATATACCTAACACTGAGAGGGGGGGTGGGGTGAATCAGTGTTGGGGACATTTTAAGCCAATTACAACTTTTATCCATTTACCTATTGACCTGTTAGGATCTTGATTCTCATATTCTCTTTTCCCTATCACATGTAATAATAAAAATCAGTAAAAATATGCACACGATATTTTTACAAGGTTCACTACTCAATAAGAGTAGCTACGTCCTTTCCATGAATGGATATGACCAGTGCAAGTATTCTAAAATATAATATGATATTCATTTACATTGGAGTGGCTAGGAAAACAATCCTCTAGATAGTGTGTGTCCATACACTATAGAGGGGGTGGGAAACAATCCTATTCTCTGGACTGGTGATAGCCTTGTCCAACTTGCAACCTCTTGCAAGTTCTTTATACTCTCTATAGAGAGAGTCTTCTTCCTTATTCAAAAGGTAGGTTCTTATCGTGGTCTTCTTTAATTCTCTTCACTTGATTACATTCAAAGTAGTAGGAAAGAAATTCTTCCTTCTTTACATCTCTTATATTCTAGTGCAACACCAACTACACTAAACTTCTTCTTTCTTCTTCTTAGTGCAAAAACCAACTGCACTAAAACATCTTCTCTATTCTTCGATAGAATCACATACACCAATGTGATTATTCATACATTGATTATCCACTCTCATAGCATCATATGAATTAAACTACCCTGAATAATTTTCATCCTTTAGTTGGGAATACTCAGTTCTTATTCACTTCTTCACTTCTGTCTATGCATAAAATCTACATGATGCACACTATTCTTCTTCATCTACTTCTTCAATGCATAACCAGCTTCACTAAAACCTACTATTATTTACACAATCTCTTTCATGGAAAAACCATCTACACTGAGTTCTTCTTCATCATCTTCTTGCTTGAATCACAATTTCTCTTTGTGATCGTAAAAATAATGAAGTCTAGATCAACTTAGGATCATCACAGTTGAGAATAAGCTGGTAATAAATTCAAGAACAACTCACAACTTGGGCACCAATCCTTACGTGCACACCACACTTCTTGCGCGCCTCCCTGCTTGAGCACCACCAAATACTTTCATGCCACTTTTGGCTTAAACACGCTTTTTTCTTGCACACCTCTAACAACTTGTGTGCCAAAAACTTGTGGACCAACAACTTGTGCTCCATGAACTTGCGTGCCAAAAACATGCACGCCAAAAACTTGCGCGCCAACAACTTGTACACCAAAATCTTGTGTGCCAAAAACTTTCATGGAAAAACTTGCACAACAACACTTGCGCGGAAAAACTAGTGCAGAAAAACATGCGCGGAAAAAGTTGTGTGGCAAAACTTGCGCGATTAGAGAAACCTCGCTCAGAGCTCAAATTTTCCCTTATGTGTTGAGAATTCGTAAATGAGGAGGCATGTCATCTATTTATAAGAATTTTGGTGACTTGTGTGTCACATAGACTTGCACGGCAATACTTGCGCATCACTGCATCACTTGCGCGCCCTTCCATCACTAGCGCACCACATTCTTTCCTTTTTCATTTTTGATATGATGATGTTGGAATCTGACTTGTGTGCAACATACACTTGCACACCACATATACTTGCACGCCACACATGAATTCCACTTCTACATGCATTCTAAACTTGCACTCCACTTATACTTTCATGACACTTTTTGACTTGCACGCCAATCTTCTACTTGCGCGCCACTTTATTTCATTTGTCATATTTTGATGTGATGATCTTTGAAATATGACTTGCGCACCACTTACACTTGCGCACCAATACTTTCACGCCAATACTTTCGCGCCAATACTTACGCCCAAATACTTGCGCGGCAATACTTGCATGCCACTCTTGACATTCGTGCCACATTATTTCCTTGGCCAAAATCACTTCTTCATCTCCTAATTTTCAGGGCCTAAATTTTAGAATACACTGGAAAATGGCACCAGCTTAAACTGTGCTTTTGTGCTGCCTCTGGATTGTCCATTACTTTTTCATTTCTATCTTCACTTATTCCCATAACCATTCTTCAGCTTTTATCACGAACTCCACTATCATGATATATATCCTTTGATATACTAGATTTTGCATTGTCAGAATTACAATGGGAATTACTAAAACTTCCCTATCTTTTAGTAGCACCATTCCTTCCAATAAAAACTATATATGACTGGCATCACCATTTCTCCCCCTTTCCTTCATAAGGCTTGCGTCAAATGTTCTCCAAAATTATGATATTTGTGAAATAAAAATCTGAAAAGCATCGTCATAGTTTTTTCCATTCTTTTTGCAATATGAATTCCAAAGTACTTCTTTCATCCTCACTTCAAATTCTCAAATCCTTTTGGAGTGTTAATTCCAAAGAACTCCAATCATCTATCTTCATACAAAAGTGGAGGCTTAAGGCTTCTTCAAATCCCTTCAATGTTGCAGACAATGTATCACCTTTGATACATGTATTGGGAACTTTAAGAAAAGTGAAACAATCATCTGATTTCAAGGCAATGTGTAATTCATGACATTATTAGAATTCCAAGTCCTTCCACACTCTCTCTTCTTCTTCAACAATAATTCTCTACTTCATGAAAATCATATGATTCTTTTCATAAAGTAAGTTCTTTTGTGGTTCTCATGTAATTGTGAAGCATTTCATGGTGTTCTTTAAATCCTCATTCTTCTTCAATCACCCTTAGATGGATAATAATTCACCATTATTCATTGATGTAAACAATTTGTCACCTTTGACCCATGTTATTTGAACTTTGGATCAGCTCAACAATCATCTAAATTTTCTTCATAGAGAATTTCCCATATATGAAATTCAATGATATGATTTCATAACAATTCTCCAAGCATCCTCACTTCAGCCGATCTCCATTAACTTTGGAGTCCTTTTTCATCTCCTTCTTCATTTTGACCAACATTGACAACTGTTGAAAACCAATACCAACTTCATACACAATGTGGCCCCAACAAAGTTCTATTATCTGACCATATGGTCCAACCACCAGGTAGATGATACCCATCATATATTACCTTTAAAATATATTAATCGCCACATATAATATGGATAAGATAAAATAATATGTTACGAAACAAACTTCACACTTTATGATAGCCCAAGGCACAAAATTCCTGCTATAAATGTGTCTTTTAGGGCATACTTCTCTGATGGATCAATGAAGAAGAGACTACTAATGTCATGATATAAGTACACCAGAGAGACTATGGTTCCAACCAATTATGTTTCAATCATTAGAATCAAATCTGGAGGGTAGGATATTATTGGCCCAGTATGACTCGTGGTTGCACAAATTTGACCAAAAAGTTCCTTTCTTTCTAGGTATATTCCAACTTCATCCAATAAAAACCAGACTATGTACATATAGAAAAGTACTCCTTTGTATTTATATATAGGTAATGGTTGTTTTAGGACCATATCCTAATGACATAACCAAGTAGTTTAAATACATTCTTAATGTGACCAATTTTTTCACCAAATGGGTTGAAGTAATACCCCTAAATGAATTCAGGACTAAAAGAACCATCATATTTGTGAAATCTAACATCATTACTATATTTACTGTCCCTCATTCAATATTAATGAAAAACTTCCCAAATTTATGTTTCACTAAGCTAGAGAAGTTGTACCAGGAGTATAATATAAAATCCATCCACTCATAATGCTATCAAGAAACAACTAATGGATAGATTGAGGCCTTCAACAACACCCTATCAACCACACATTTTAAGATTATGGATGAAGATAAAATGTTTTGGCCTTTTAATTTTGTTCATTCCTTATGGGGATATCATACTACAGCACATTCTTTAAAATGGGAAACCCTGTAATAACTTATGTATGGGAAAAAATTAGTCATACCCATTGATGGATAATTGGAAGTGCTTCAAATTGGAAACATGGGTCAGATATTCTTGGATGAGAAATCCAAAAAATGACTAGGTGAGTTGGAGTGACTGGATGAGGGAATATTTCACACCATGCATCATTTTGAGGTCCATAAAAATTAGATAGCCTGAGAATTTAACAAGAAGGGCAAACTAAATTCATTATTCCATGTAAAAAACATATTTGTCCTTAGAAGACCAATGATACTAGGAAATAAGAACCTAAATATTAAGCCAATGTGGAAATGACCTTGTTCAATATAGATGGTCCATTCTAATAGAGAATATTCCTTGGTCTCAATGGATGAATATCTTATTAAGACCCAAAAAAAATTGAATGTTGCTAAAAAATAATTCATGTTACAAATGATCAATACATATTAGATGAAAAATGATACAAATAATAGTATATATTTGGAAGATGTCCTTCAAAAAAATCATGGCATATCATCCATGTCCCAAAATGATAAACTACATGAAACAAATATCATTACTATATGACATTAAACTATATATCCTCATGGTATTATATACAAAACCTTCAATGGAACACTATATTGTACTAGTCATATAAACCAAAACTATATGGAATAATTGTCCGACTTATAGGAGTTTAAACTATAAATCCCAAAATCCAAGGCAAAAGATGTTAAAATGTATGAAAAATTCATCACCACATGATGTAAAATTACATGGTTCTGGTCCATTCTGAACGATGTCAAACCACACAACATTTAGACACGTTCCTAAGAGGATCACTATATTTGGTGTTTATCTCTCACCACACCTCCTTTATAGAACTACATGTGGATTCATTATAATTCCAAATGAAATATGTTTTGATTCCTAGAACTTATGTATTGGTCCCAGCCATCATTCTGTAAAATAACATTGTCCCGCTTTCCCCACATGAGAACCTAATGACGCGGGGTAAATTTTTTCTTCATGAACTATATGTGTATTGATTTCATCCACTAAAGGATATATTGTAACACCCAAATTTCCATTATTTGGCCTAGCCACAACCTCCCCCCCTCTTTCACGTCATTTCAACATTATCCTTTCCACATTAAATTAAACTGAATAGGATTCCAAAACAATGTAAAACATTATTATAATTTTTAATGAGATATATATGGACTCCTTCATCCTATTTCTTATTACATCCATTATATGAAAAAAATTCCCATTTCATCTCATTGTTTTCTTATGCATAGTAAGAGGAACATTTTCAATTCCATATTTCTCACAATTATCATGATCACATGATCTTAAGAGTTTCAGTAAGGTCTTCCACCACAAATAGGCCTATTAGTGAATGAAATAGTTTTCATGGTACTATATTAAATTCTTAAAATAGCACACCATGTTATCCTTTTAGTATTACATTATATTGCACAATTATTTTCCATTTTATGATATAATACTACACATAACTGTGGGCCTTTCCTAACAGTAACACTATATTTTTTGTTTATCTCCCACCACACCTCCATTCTAGAACTACATGTGGCTTGAATATTATGACAATGTGTTACATAGAAATGCCTAGGATTTATTTATTGGGCTAATCAACAAGGAAAATAATAAATCCCATCTTGTGTGCACCTAAATTGGGTTCTCCCATTCGAGAGTCAATCATGGAATACAAAATTTCCCATCTTACAAATAAAAAATATATTTGAGTAACTCAATACTTCTTGGATAACATTGGTTTAAATGATTGCTTTATGTCCGAACATGTTCCTACACACATCATACTCTTAATCCTGGGAAATTTTGAATCTCTATAAGCATTCTCAGGACATCAATAATTGAATTTTTGATACCTGATGACAAATCTATCTTGAATATTATATAATACACCCTTGTTTTATTTTCATAAAGTCACCCACTAAATGTTATTTTCAACCAGACGATGTCATTGTTGAATTTTTGAGAACATGATATAGTTTTCTTTTCAAAAATTTTACAACAAAAAATGGTTTTCATCCAATAACACATTTTTATTTTAGATAATACTCTTCTATATATGTAATCTCCAATAACATCATCTACCCATGTAACATATTTTGACCCATGAAACACCACTGGCTTGGTTTATGTTATTCATCCCCCAAATCAAAAGTTTTCTAGAAAATCCATTGTTGACTAGGCCTCTTACTACTCATTGCTTCTATAATATTATGGTCCTATACAAAATATGTAAAAATAAAATACACCATATCATCCTTATCACATGGTGTTTAAAGTCATGATTATCCATTTTCATTTTATGTCAAACTACATGATATCCCATGAACTATATGAATATTTATTCTCATTTAATTAGGATATGTAGTGACACCTGAATCCTACATCTTGGGACCAGTGATAAGAGAAAAATACACTTCATCATTGACGGGTCATACCTATGTATGGAAACACTTCCATCCATTCTCATTCGATTTTTGTATGGAATGATCTTACCATACCCCGGAACCATGTCTACATAAATGGAACTCTATTTCCATTGAAAAAAATTTCAATAAGATTTTATTGGTCATTAATAAAAAAAGGTCTAATACCCAAGGATGCCTAAATATTATCTATGTTGTAACACACCATAGTTTTATTCGATAAAATTCACCAACTAAATGGGATTTTTAACAATAAGATTTAATTTTTGGATATTCTATAACATTCCTTAGTTGGATATGTATAAATTCTCCCACAAGAATGTTCTTTAAAACTTCCAGTGAATTCATATCTAATAAAATTATCCTCTATCTTCATAAAACACAATTAATTTTTTTTACTTGCATACTTGTACCATCCCACTTCTCAAACTATTAAACTAATAGATTTTATCTTACAAAATCCACCCATTTATTCTAGATAATGGTAGAAAATTCTCAATCTTGTCACTATGTTATAGATAAAATCAATTTCTTTAATCCATGATCAAAGAGACTAAAATTGTATCCCCTAATTTTCATTCTTTATAAATTTATGCAACATCACAAAAAATTCATTGTCAAAAGATGTCACATTATAAAACAATATCCCCTCTGTAAGACATTATAATGCATTTTCCATGTCTAGTTTTCACAAAATTAAACTACACAAGGTCTCAATCATTATCAGTGAGGGGACTATCCCCCTGATGGTGGTCATTTAACAGAATATACCCTCCTTTTCAAAAGCAAAATTCATGTATAATATGTTTCCCTTTAATGTACTATTTCAATACAGATACTACAACAACCCGTACTTTTCATACATTATTATTACTTCATAATTGAACCATACTTATTACAACATATAACAAAACCATGAAAGGACCGTATAGGTATAGTGTCTTTAGAAACTGGGAAACATAAACAACTAGTTCATAAATCATCTACACCGTCTCCCTGTAATTTTATCATATCTAGATTCCCTTTTGGTATATCATACTTAAAACCCTTCTTCCTGACCTCGGTAAAAGAAAACATACAAAATGGTGAGCTCAAATTCTCAGTAAGGGTAAACAAAATAAATATCAATCACATCATATTCATAAGAACATAACATTTTGGAAATCTTAACCTGCAAAAGAGATCATAATTTCATAACATAGGATAAATCATAGTAGTGAAATGTAATCCCAATAATCATAACATGAAACCTTGTGGCCTAAACACATAATCATATAGAATCATTTCTTAGTAGTCAAGACTCATTGCCAAGACATTCTTATTGGACAAAGTCCATTTCTGAACCGAGTTCACTCTTCGTTTCGGTCCTGTATCAATACACTAGATTAACCTGCCATTCCTCCATGTATATCTCATGAGATATAAATCGTTACCCAATGAATTGGAAGGAGATATAGGTCCCACCCATCTTATAATGATACTATTAGTATGTGTTCCACAAGATCATAAATCATACATCATAGCATAACCCATGTAATAAAAATGGGATTCATAAACATCATGTTATCATAACATAATCCATATAAGAAAAAAGGACATCATAAAAATAATTCCATCATAACATAATCAAATCAATGTAAAAATAGGGACAGAAATAGAACCCTATATTATCTTATGTGGAAAATAATTTTGATAAAACACTTGAACTTCATTCTTGAGGAAAATATCCTTTCTACTTCAAAAACATTTTTTCCTTTCTTAAAATTTCATGCAATTTAAAAAAAAAGAAGTTTATTAAAAATAAACTTGAATACTTTTAAAGTAAGATTCATGGAAATAATGTTTTAAAAATACATTCAGGCTGTATAATTTAAAAAAATATTCTTCTCATACTTTAGCCGGAAAAGTCAAAAAGTACCTTGTACAAAAAACGACAAGAGATTCCATTCATATCTTTTACTATAGACTCACCAAAGGGTAAAATTGGTTTTAAACAACTGTATGAGGATAGAAACAATATTAAATATTGAGGAAACATGGATGTGGATGATAAATACACCCCAGTAAATACCAAAGTATAAACAATCTCGGATAAAAATGAGATTGTGAGATTTTCCCTTACCTTAGGTCCAATTTGATTTGTACGTGTCCAAACCTCCTGTATAATGATTTAAATAATGTCATTGAATTATTCCAGAATCATACCCATTGTTATGATATCATATATGATCATATTATTAGATTCTTAGCTTCTTATTAGTAATATTTCATTGCTACTTGTTATTCAGGTGTTTATTGCTTTTTTGTTCTCATGCGTGTTTTGTAGAATAAATTCTTATTCTTCTTTCTAGGTTATAGATACCTCATTTCCAGAATTTTATTAGTGTAATTTATATCATATTTATTCATTCAATTCATTTATACAATCATTATGAAATGAAGATCATGCATAATGAGTCGCATCACATCATGGAGACGGTATTCCGTACGTACCCACGAGCGATGATATCGTTAACATGATCGTGGAATTTTATTGGAGTGTATGTATACTATTACACAATCAATATCACTTTACAATAATCATATATTGTTATTATTTCCACCATTATACACATCCAAGTAAGGTGGTGGTGGAAAACAGATTACTCCACGACGTGGAGATGGAATTCCGTACGTACGCACGTGCAGTGATTTCATTTTCCGTAGGATGGATTGAAGGTGAAATAGTGTTGTTTAATATTTATAATAACATATAATTATATGAGTGATACTGATTTTATTACTTCATAATGAAACATCTAAAGAAGAATAAGTAGAAGAAGAAATAAATTTGAAAGAATCGGTAACAGATATTACCTCTTCTTCGACACGCCTTTTTGAAACCTCCTCTTAAGGCACTAAAATTGGTCTTTGAAGAAAACCAGGACCACTAGAATATTTCTAGGGAAGTTTAGAAGAGTAATAGTCATGGGTTCGACAAGAATGATGGCTCAAAGTGGTGTGAGGAGGAGAGGGAGGAGGTGCCCTTTTATAAGGGAGGAGAGGGGCACCTTAGAAAAAACAGAAAATATTATTTTATTATAAAGTCATATTCAGGTTTTAATTGCTACAAATTGATTTATTTCAAAGCTAAGGTGGGGATGGGTCGAAATACTCTCAACCAATAGATTTTAGACAAAGTTTAGGTTACTATTTTAACCTTATCATTTAGATTTAACTCTAAGTTAAATAATTTTACTTTTACCGTGTCCTCTTGTTTTCTTAAAGTATATGGTTAATAAACATACTATAACAAGCCAAAAGAACCCCAAGTTGTTATTTATTAATATATATAACCTTATCTAAGTCATTAGGCAGAACCTTAGATTTTTAGGAATAAACTAACAATTAATAATATAATATTTGTTTTAAAAAAGTATTTTATGTCAATTTTGACACTATTTGGTAATTGATTTTTGTGAAAATTATAACAGCATGATAAGTTAGAGAAAAGTTAATTAAATAAATAATAATATGTCACATTAACCTAACAAATTAGTTTAATTCATGAAAAGTCTCAAATTACAATTATTTGGGTATTTATAGAAACAATTATGTTAATATTTCATTAATAAGGTAATTACTACATCATCATTGTGTCAAAAATAAATTAACTTATTTAATGTCTAAAAATTACGAATAAAATTCCATTATGTAGGAAATTTTTTTATATTTATAATGAATAATTATAGTCGAAATTATCTTATTTAAAACCCTATATTAAAAATGTTTTAGTTATTAAACATTGATTTTAACTATTTTAACTCTTTTTTAAATAAAAAAATATTAAATGTCCTAATCTAATCCATGTGGACCTAAATGGTCACAGTTTATTCCTAAGGTTATTTTTGGTCGAATTAAACTTATCAAATAGAATTAGGACATGTGTTAGGGTAATAATAATAACATTTTTACCCTTAATTACCCTATTTACTTTTAACCGTGGTAAAAAATGTAAAAAGTTACTATTCACCAAAAATTATTTTTATCTTATTGAACCACATTTTACTCCTTTATATTAACCATATCTCTCGAATTTTCGAAATTCCACTCACAGAAGCGGTAAAATTACATTTTATGTAAATTTGCAAATTCTCCTAGGAGGTGGGTAAAAGACTGTGAAAAGTTCAATAAAATTTTTATATATATAAAATTATTATAAAATGACTCCAATGAATTACATTGAACATATATTGGTATTATGTATCAATTTTTATCTAAAATAAATTAAAAATAAATAAATAATTATTTAAATAAAATGTCAGTTTTTAAATAGTAACCCAGTGTTTTCACTATTCATAAAAAATTGAATGTTTTCAGAAAAATACCAAAATTTCACCCTAGGCTAATTTTGATATTCCAAATAAAAAATGAAGGCCATTTTGAAAGATAAAATTTATAAAATTTCAGAAAGTGTGTATTACTATTCATAACGGCTAGTTTTAATAATATTTTAATAGCATATCATTGTTTAGTGAAACTCGGTATTGCATACAATGCAAGCTATCGAGGAAGGTTGCGATTTTATGTAAAACAAGCCAAGATAGTTTTGTGTGTAGTGAATGATTCCTTTGATGATAACAAAATATTTCTCATAAAAATCTCGGGAGTTACATTCTACCCCCCTTAAAATGAATTTCGCCCTCGAAATTCGTCACATTGTAACAAACAGATGAGGATACCTCTCCCTCATCATATCCTCAAGCTCCAATGTAGCTTCTTATAATTGGTGGCTCCTCCATAAAACATTCACCAGGCGAGTGGTCTTGTTCCGTAGGACTTTTTCACTACGATCTAGAATCTCTATCGGCTGTTCTTCATAAGAAAGATATTGCTCCAGCGGTAAAACTTTTGAGCGGAGTACATGTGAAGGATCAGGTATGTACTTTCTCAGGAGAGATACATGGAACACATCTTGAACTTGAGAGATATTCTTTGGAAGTGCCAATCGGTAAGCTACCTTCCCAACACGATCCAGTATTTCAAAAGGACAAATATACCTAGAGCTCAGCTTGCCCTTCTTTCCAAATCTCCTTACTCTCTTCCAAGGAGATATTCGTAAGAACACTTTATCACGCACTTCAAACTCTAGGTCTTTTCTTCAGTTATCGACATAAATTATTTGTCGACTCTGACCTACTCTTATGTGTTGTTGAATAGATCTGACCTTTTCTGCCATCTTATCAACAAGATCATGTCCTAATAGATTTCTTTCCCCAACTCCATCCCAGCAAGTTGGAGTCCTGTATTTATTTACATAGAGAGATTCATAAGGAGACATATGAATACTAGAGTGAAAGTTATTATTATAAGAAAATTCCACCAATGGTAGGTGTTGATCCCACCCTCCTTTGAAATCCATAGAGAAAGCTCTCAAAATATCTTCTAGAGTTTGAATTGTCCTCTCAGAATGACCATCTGTATGAGGATGATATGCAGTGCTAAAACTCAACTATGTATCCAGAGTATGATGAAGACTTTGCCAAAAATTTGAGCTAAACCTCAGATCCCAATCAGATATAATGGAAAGTGGTACTCCATGCATTCTTACAACTTCCTTTACATATATCCTGGCAAGCTGATCCAGAGAGAAATCCACTCAAATAGCAATGAAGTGTGCCAACTTTGTAAGACGATCAACTATGACCCAGATAACATTATTTCCTTTGTGTGTTTTAGGAAGTCTGGTGACAATGTCCATGGTGATGTTTTCCCATTTCCATTTGGGTATGGGTAATGGTTGTAAAATCCCCTTATACTTCTATCTCTCAGCTTTAACTTGCTGACAAACCAAGCATCGAGAGACATATTCAGAAACATCTCTTTTCATGACATCCCACCAGAAGTACTCCTTTAGGCCCCTATACATATTCGTGCTTCGAGGATGAATAGAGAATGAGGAACTATGAGCCTCATCCAGCTGATCCTTCTTTAATTCCGGGATGGGAGGAACACAAACCCGATTTTTGAATTTTATTATCCCATCACAATCAAGGTTGAATTCAAGAACATTTCTCACCTTTTTTTGTAACTCTACATCTTCTTTCTGTTCCTCTTTAATCTTCAAATGTATATATGGTTGAAAATTCATTTGAGAATGATAAGAATTTTCCCCTTCCATTATAATTCCAAGATCCATCCTTTGTAAATCCATGAATATTGGATCTTTTGTTATCCTCATCATGGATATGCGAGTATGGACTTGTCGACATAATGCATCTGCCACCTTGTTTTCTTTCCCAGGGTGATAATGAATTGAGAATTCTTAGTCCTTAATCAACTCCAACCATCTTCTTTGGCGCATATTCAGCACCTTTTGTGTGAAAATATACTTTAATCTTTTATGATCAGTATAAATATTACACCTTTCTTTATAAAGATAATGCCTCCAAATCATTAATGCAAAGATTACCGCAGCTAATTCCAAATCATGAGTTGGGTAATTTTTCTCAAGGATTTCAACATTTGTGAGGCATAAGATTTCACCATATCGTTTTTCATGACAAAAAACCCTAATCCCTTATTGGATTCATCACTGTAGATCACAAACCTTTCTCCACTACAAGGTAGTGTGAGCACAGGTGCACTGGATAACCTTCTTTTCAACTCCTTGAAATTCTCTTTACATTCCTCCGTCCACATGACCTTAACTCTTTTTCCAGTCAACCAGGTGAGTGGATTAGATAATAATGATTTTTTTTTCACAAAACGTCGATAATATCCATCCAAACTAAGAAAACATCGGATCTCAGTTACTGTTGTTGGTCTTGACCATCTTTTAATAACCTCTGTTTTTGCTGGATCCACAGATATCCCCTCTTTTGATATTATGTGACCCAAAATGAATCTTTTTGAAGCAAAAATTCACATTTGGTAAATTTTTCATAAATATTCTCTTTTCTCAGGGTCTTCAATACAATTCTCAAGTGATCTCTATGTTCTTACTTTCTCTTTGAATAGAAAAGAATATCTTCTATAAAGACCATCACAACTGACCAAGATAGTCTCTAAAGACTCTATTCATTAGATCCATGAAGATAGAAGGGGCATTAGTAAGACCAAATGGCATCACTATAAATTCATAGTGTCCATACCTTGTATGGAAAGTTGTCTTTGGTATATCCTCCCTTTTGACCCTTAATTGATGATACCCTGAATGGAGATCAATCTTGAAAAAGTATTGAGCTCCGCGTAGTTGGTCAAATAAGTCTTCAATTCATGGAAGATGATATTTTTTCTTGATAGTGATCTTGTTTAAGTTCTCGATAATAAATGCAGAGTCTCATTGATCCATCTTTCTTCTTAACAAACAGAACAGGTTCTCCCCAATGTGATGCACCAGGGCATATGAATCCCTTATCAAGATTCTCTTGGAGTTGCTTCTTCAATTCCTCCAACTCAATTGGGGCCATTCTATAAGGTGTCTCTGAAATGGGCATAGCACCCGATATGAGTTCAATTAAAACTCAACTTCACGATTTGGTGGAAGACCTGGAAATTCCTCTAGAAAGACATCATGAAACACCCGTAAAATAGGTGTATTCTTAATCATGAGTTTCTATCCATACATTTGAGATAAATAAACTTAATTTAGTAGAATCAAGACCCATAAGATGGAAGCAATTTCCACTAGAAGGTTATGTTCATCCTTGCATTGATAGACGATCATAGATTGATCTGGAATATGAAATGTGACTTCCCTTCTTTGGAAATTGATATGAGCTCCATATAAAGAAAGCCAATCCATGCCAAGAATCACATCAAATTCCACTATAGGAAGGATCACAAGATTTACAGGAAGAACATTCCCATAAACTTCAATCGGAGAAGAATTATATACTATTGATGCGACTGTTGTTCCATTATGGGTTGTCATAGCTAACTCAACATCTAATTGTTGAGGTAATACAACGATACCATTATAAAATTCTTCATAAATAAAAGAGTGGGTGGATCCAGAATCAAATAAAACATTTGATACTATAGAGTGGATGGTAAGTGTACCTTTCACCAATTCATTATCGTACTCCACATCGCCAATAGAAATTTCAAGTGACTTTTCTTTGCCTTTAGCCTTAATAGTTTGTTAAAGTTAATCATCATTATCAACCCTTGGATTAGGGAATTGATTGGAATAATGCCCCATTTCCTTGCACTTGTAACAATGAAGTGTAGGAGGTGCACTCTGTGTAGCCTTTTCTTTGATTTCATCACTAGAAATCTTCTTCCCATCATTGCGGCATTCAAATGATTAATTACCTTTCATTCCACATTTGAATCATTTACTTGTCCCTTTAAGACAACTCCCTTCGTGTTTCTTTCCGCACTTTGAGCATAAGGGAAAAATCATCTTCTTTTCAGTGTTCTATTTAGATTTCCCTTTGAATTATATTTTCCTCTCTTTATCAAATGCATATGACTGATGGGTTACACCAATCTCCATCTCAACCTTGAGAGAACATTGAACAATTTCCTCGTAGCTATTAAAGTCCATTATGGCTAATGCCCTTAGAAGACTTGGTTTTAAGCCACTAAATAATCGATCGATCTTACTCTCAGGTTGGATAATAATCCCAGAAGCGTACCTTGCAAGTAATTTAAAATTTTCTTCGTAGGTACCAATAGATTCATCATCATTTTGCTTCAGTTCAAGAAACTATTTCTCTATCTTTGTTCAAATAATATGGGGAAAGTACTTATTGAAAAATAAGTTCTTGAACTCGTCCCATTCCATGGACTCCATTTCATCCCTTTGCCTCATATTCTTGATAAGATTCCACCATTGACCAGATTCACCTTCAAAACGATATACTACTAAGATGACATTATCATGTTTAGAACATTGAAGAACTGAAAATATCTTTTTATTAGTACTGATCCATTGTTCAGAAACTAATGGATCAGTAGACCCACTGAATGAGGGTGGACGCTGCCTCATGAAGGATTCAACAGAATGTTTCTCCTTTCTTTGCTCATTTGGAAGTCCTTCATGATTCATAGCTTGATAAAGTTGTGTGAGCATGGGTACAAGATTTTTCATTCCAGCTCCCCTAACGTTTGGTTGCTCAGGGAGAAAATCATTGCATTTCCCGTCGCATTCCGCATTAACACTGTTCCTTCGGGTTCCGGCCATTAACTAAAACCAAGAAGAATAGTGTGAGCTACAGTAATTATAATAAGAATGTAAATACCCATAAAATTCAAGGAAATTTTTTTTCTTATTTTTCTTTGGAATTTTACAAGAATGCAGTTTCTGACGGCACCGGATTCCGAGGCCCTGTGTGCCCGGAATCATTTTCCAATGTTTGGCTCGGGTACGTTCAGTGAACGAACGAGCGGGTTTTCCTAACATTTCAACCGGTACTAAGAATCGAATTCCGAGGGCACCGATGGAATCGCATCACCGATATTTGCTTAGAAACGCCTTTTCCGGAGTTGCCTTTTCTTGGGTGTGGTTTTTCAATTTTTGGGGTTAAAGATAAGAAATAAAATAAAAGGGGTGCAACACTTTATTTTATTTTCACTTAAAGCCACTTAAAGACACTTAAGCTAAGTTAAGCAGTTTTGGTGGAACCCAAAATATCCTACCCACTAGGTAGAGTATTTGTGATGTGGGGCCCGCACGAGGCCCACCATTTCTTTTCCTCTAAGTAATGCACCCGCGAAAACATCCTTTTAATGGAGGTCAACTACACATTTTTTTGGTTAAGAAACTCCCCATTTAACTAGGCAGTTAAATAGTTACAATTAATTCTTTGAATTAATTGATCATTTCTTATTTTTTTTTTCAAATTCTTAAGTCGATAATAAAATAAGATGAGGACTTATTTTATTATCTGGTTGTTTTGTTAAACATTTGGAGAATCTCTAAAGATCTTCATCCTCCTTCACGAAGAACGCAAAGAACGCCGACCTCCGACGAAAGGGCGACGAAGAACACCGAGCCCTCGGAGATCGACGACGCGACGCCAAGTACCGCGACGCTGATGCTTCTTTCACGACGTTCCTTCCCCACGACGATCTTCGATCGACAACCGATCGAGTTTGACGACACGACGCCATGTACCGCGACGACAGCGATGCCCTTTCTGCAACGCGATGATCCTATTCTCCGCGACGGTCAATTCCCCGAAGAACTCACGTTCGACGATGACGTTGAGGTAGGGGTTTGGTTCTTTTAAATCTTTTTGATTTATACCCGCGATGTTTGATTATTAATAATTGTTGGGAGACTTCTAAAACCGCTAACGCGGTGGGTGCAGACTAACGAACAAGTCCGAATCAACCACCCCTTTCGTTCTTGGTGTGCGAAACGGCGGACATTGACAAAATCAACCGCATGGGTGATGTAAGGTCCTCGTAGTGAAGGACGGACCCCAGGAGGTCTTTTGGTGAAGACGGCAAGGATATACGACCATCGGAACTCGTCCAGGGGTCCGCGGAGTGACCTGCCGGCGGGCCACACCGGCACGGCGGTGCCGGCGGCGGCGCCCAGCGCGCCGCCGTGGAGAACCGCCGCGGCTGAAGCTGCGGCGGTAGCAGCACGGTCCCGTGACCGCGCGGGACCTGAGGAGCAGGACGTGGCGGCCCGACCGCGTCCGCTGACAAGGGTGGCCCCACGCGGGGCTGCGGCTTCTTCACGCGGGGGCAGCGCACCCCCCGCCCGCGGCTCGGCCGTAACAGTCGAGCCGACCGGCCCAGCGGCCGAGTCGCGCCCGCGCCGGCCGGGCCGGGTCGCGCCCAAGACGGGCCGGGCCACCCAGGCCATGTCGGGCCACGCTGGCCGGGTCGAACCCGGACCCAGGTCGGGTCGACCCAGGGGGGTTGGGCCGGGTTGGTCAGGGCCCATACCCCCCGTTTTCGGACCTTTTCGGTCTTTTTCTCATAACTTGAGCTGCGGGGCCCGATCGACGCACTGTCAGCGGCGATGCGATTCTTGGATAGAGAATGTCGTTTCAGTATATCGCACTCAAGGTTTCAGAGTACTTTGGGTTTGCCGGGTTGGTTCGTACACGAAACCAACCGGGCCCTCAGAGCGGAAACACTCATATCTTGAGCACCAGACGTCCTAATGATGTGCCGTCGACTTTGATGGATTCCTCTAAGTGAGAGAGATCTGTTGGCTTACTCCACCCGAGGTTTAGACGCAGGTGGAGCATGGTGGGGTTGGTTTTGACTTAAAAACCAACCGGGCCCCTGGGACGAAAAAGCCAATAACTCTCAGACCGAGTGTCCGATTGACGCGCCGTCTGTCACGTTGAGTTCCCTGTATCGAGATGATACTTTGGGATACATCAACTATGGACTACGTGACAGTTGATGTATCGACCTCTTGGATCGTGGAGTGAACCCTCTCGGAACGAGCATGCTGTGTGCGAAAACCCTAGAGCTGGCTGCGACTGACGATGAAGACTATCGTACTGGAATCCTATGTGGGTTCGACGATGAAGACTATCGTACTCGAATCCTATGTGGGTTCGACGATGAAGACTATCGTACTGGAATCCTATGTGGGTTCGACGATGAAGACTATCGTACTGGAATTTTATGTGGGTTCGATGATGAAGACTATTGTACTGGAATCCTATGTGGGTTCGATGATGAAGACTATCGTACTGGAATCCTATGTGGGTTCCACGAAAAAGACAATCGTACTGGAATCCTATGTGGGTTCGACGATGAAGAAAATTGTACCGGAATCCTCTGCGGGTTTGACGGTGACGACTACCGTGCTTGTATCCTACGTGGGTCCCAGTAAAAGGAATCAGTGACTACATATGATCATCTCCCTTACTTTACAAACGATTTGTACATGTGTGAGATGAATCTTGTGTTGCTTCCTATGTAGAATGTGTTATGCTATCTTTTGTGAGATTACGTTTTGCTTTTCTGTGTGGACTGGGTTGTACTTGGGCTCAGATGTTGGAGCCGAGCGAGAATCGATGACTTAGGTATATGTATGGGCATATACCTAAGCAGAGTCAAATGTTACTTCGTGATTGTATCTTTCCATTGTGGATTATCCTTTGTGGATTCTGGGAGACCATCGGGGGTCTCGGGGTCCCTACTGAGTAGCTTATACTCACCCCTGCACGGGCTATGCCCACACTACGTTGTGTTGGTTTCAAACGATGGACAGTGCTGATCGTGGTTGAGGCTTGCGGGGCAGGACGGGTCCTGGAGGTGGACCACTGGGCGGGACGTACTCGGAGGGGACGAATGGACCCGAGGGGTAGTGGAGGCTATCTATACCCACCCTTCAGGTGGAAGTTCCAGTGGATGGCTCGAGGCTGCAGGTTTACTTTCAGTTGTAATTTTTCCCTTCCAGTTGTACTTTTCTTTTCAGTTGGGGTTTGTATTCTGGCCCACTTACCTTTCCGCACTTACAGTTGTACTCAGCTTTTACTTATTGTTTACTTGTTATCTCTTTCTCTGTGGTGGTTTTTTTTACATTACGAAGGAAATTACTTCCCTTTTTACCAAGATTTACGCCTTGGTTCTAGTCGCCAGCCCTGGCCTATGCAAGGCGGGCTTAGGGTAGTCACGACACGGGCCTCGAGGACGGGTCGTGACAAATTGGTATCATAGGAGTTTGGTTCTACCATAGAACTTGGGACTCTGATCTTTTTCTATGTGAATAAATAGTGTTAAGAGTACTGAGTGTGGTTATCAGTCCAGGGAGTCCAGTGTTGGTGCGGTGGCCGACGTATCCGTACACCATGACCCTGACTTCTGATTTCTGACTTAATGCACGAAAACATTGATTGCATGTGGGTTTCATGTTTTTTTTGTAATTACTTTGTGTCAGCTCACCAGGTATACTATTATGACCGTGGCGCACCTGTCTCTTTTCAGGATTGCCCCACGATGGCAGCCAGCTAGGGTTCCGAGCGTTGTTCATGGAGAGAGCCCACCGAGCGACGAGGCCTCGTTATAGGGCCCTTTGACAGCTGAGGCACCGACGATACCTATACCCTCCGAGCCACCGATTCTACCAGCCCCAGCCGCTGACGATGCACGTCGCCTTAGTGAACTACATGGGTTTCAGCACCAGTGACCACCCAGGTTCCATGGGGAGACGGACCCTCAGGCCGCCGAGGACTGGCTGGAGGCAGTTGTATGGGTTTTCAGGTTAGTGCGGACACCCGTAGACCTCATGGTGATCCTCGCAGAGAGCCTCCTGCATGCGGCAACAGGAATATGGTGGAGGTTGATGCTCCAGGTGCACGATGAGGCATCCCTCCTCTGGACGGACTTTGGGAGCATCTTCCACTCGGATTTCGTCCAAGACACCATCTGTGCGGTGCGCATCCGGGAGCTACTACAGCTGCGGCAGGGTAGCATGACGGTTGCCTAGTACTCGGCGAGATTTACTGATCTCTCGCGCTACTCCACCGATATGGTATGAGATCCGTTCTGCCGGGCCCTGACCTTCGAGCAGGGACTGAGGCATGACATCAGGGCCTCGATTATCTCTCTCAACATTCCGACGTAGGCAGAGGTGTTGGAGAGAGCCCTTTTAGTTGAGAGTTTCCTCATCGAGCAGGCACCAGTGGAAGGACCCTCCATAGGAAGACCCATAGAGGAGTCTTCTGCAGCTGGCAGTCGACAGGTGATGCAAGGGTCCAAGTAGGCCATACCGTCAGATGGGAAATCTCAGGGTGATGATTCGGTTGTGCGGGGCACATGAAGGATAGCCAGCTACTCGAGGAGTAGGCAATGTAACACATGCGGCGGGAAAGGTCACATGGCTCGAGACTTCCCGACTCATCCTGGTGAGGAACAATAGGTGGTAGAGGGACCTCCGAGGCAGAGGTTCGACCATGACGGTCCACAGGGAGCACGCGGGTGAGGCAGAGGAGCTGGCCGAGCAGCGGGTGGTGGACGACGCTTTGAGGCCTTAACACCACCACCACCTGGGAGACCACCCCGACCGTAGGGAGTATATGGACAGGAGCGGGAATAGCTCTAGACCTGGAGACTTTTGTTCATGTTACATCTAGCTCTATTGATGTTTGTTTGATGTTTCTTTGTGTCTTTGTACTTTGAGCTGCAGTAATAAAAAGACACTTTTCTTGTGGCATTTACCTTCCTGTCCTCTCTTTTAGTTGTTACTAAGAGGTTCCGGTTTAAAAACCATTGACTTGACCCTCACATTGAGATACCTACTGGAGGAGACCTAGTGACCACACACTGATGCCAATAGTGTGACTCAACCCTTGGAGGTGAGAGTAACAGTTGGATCTCTTGGTATTAGAGTCGAGACCTTACGACGTCATCCTTGGTATGGAATAGTTTCATCCATGTCGGGATTGACTGTATTAGGCGAAGAACATGGTTCATCCAGGGTATGAGACCAGATTTCACTTATCGGCAAAGAAGAAATCACATCAGCTCTTGTAGGACCAGAGTGGTCTAAGTCATCCAGGAGCAGAAGTGGACAGCTCAGAGCCGGGAGAAGTCTTTTGCTGACAGGGGGCGGAGGCCACTAGAGTTCGAGGATGGTGACCACGTCTTCTTGCGGGTCTCACCTCTACGCGAGTTACAGAATTTTGGCTGAGGCGGAAAGTTGTCTCCGCACTTCTTTGGACCCTTATAGGTCCTCAACGGGGTAGGCGAGGTTGTTTACCGCTGGACAAATCCACCTCAGTTGCACCAGGTGCACGATGTCTTCCACGTATCTCAGCTGAGGAGATACGTGCATGACCCGATGCATTTCATTGACCATGGGGAGCTGAACGTTGATCATGGGGTGACTTTTGAGGAGGTCCTGGTGAAGATTGACGATCGACAGGAGTGGGTACTACATGGATGGTTGATTCCTCTAGTACGGATCAGTTTACAGCATGAGAACCTCTAGGAGAGCACATGGGAGTGGGTGGCTCAGATGCATGCTCAGTACGCACTTTTGTTCCGCTAGTTTATGATGTATCTTTTTGGGGACGTAAAGCCCTACGGTTGGAGTGATGTAAAGACCCATAAAATTCAATGAAAATTTTTTTTCTTAATTTTCTTTGAATTTTACAAGAATGCAGTTTCTGACGGTACCTGATTCTGAGGCCCGGTGTGCCCGGAAACATTTTCCGAAGTTTGGCTCTGGTATATTCAGGGAACGAATGAGCGGGTTTTCCTAACTTTTGAACCGGTACTCAGAATCGAATTCTGAGGGCACCGATGGAATCGCAGCGCCGGTATTTGCTTAGAAACTCCTTTTTCGGAGTTGCCTTTGCTCAGGTGTGGTTTTAAATTTTTGGGGTTAAAGTTAAGAAATAAAATAAAAGTGGTGCAACACTTTATTTTATTTTCACTTAAAGCCACTTAAAGCTACTTAAGCAAAGCTAAGAAGTTTTGGTGGAACCTAAAATATCCTACCCACAGGGTAGGGTATTTGTGAGGTAGGGCCCGCATGATCCCCACCGTTTCTTTTCCTCTAAGTAATGCACCCATGAAAACCTCCTTTTAATGAAGGTCAACTATGCATTTTTCTGGTTAAGAAACGCCCCATTTAATTGGGTAGTTAAATAGTTACAATTAATTCTTTGAATTAATTGTTCGTTTCTTATCTTTGATTTTTTCAAATTAGTATGTCAATAATAAAATAAGATGAGGACTTATTTTATTATCTGGTTGTTGTGTTAAACCTTTGGAGAATATCTAAAGATATTTATCCTCCTTTGAGAAGAACGCGAAGAACGCCGGCCTCCGACGAAAGGGCGATGAAGAACAACGAGCCCTCGGAGATCGACGACGCGACACCGAGTACCACGATGCCGACACTTCTTCTGCGAAGTTCCTTCCCCGCGACGATCTTCGATCGACAACTGATCGAGTTTGACGGTGTTACGCCCTGTACCACGATGACAGTGATGCCCTTTCCGCGATGTGACGATCCTCTTCTCTGCGACGGTCAATTCCGCGAAGAACTCATGTTCGACGACAACGTTAAGGTATGGGTTTGGTTCTTTTAAATCTTTGTGATTTATACCCACGGCATTTGATTATTAAAAATTGTTGGGAGCTTCTAAAACCACTAATGTGGTGGGTGCGGACTAACAGATATTTCTAAACCCACCGCCCCTTTCGTTCTTGGTGTGCGAAACAGTGGACGTCGACAAAATCAACCGCACGGGCGATGTAAGGTCCTCGCAGTGAAGGACGGACCCCGGGAGGGCTTTTGGCGAAGACGAAAAGGATTTCCGACCACCGGAACTCGTACGGTGGTCCGCGGAGTGACCCGCCAACGCGCCACCATGGAGAACCACCACGGCTAAAGCCGCGACGGCAGTAGCGCGGTCCCGCGACCGCGCGGGACCAGAGGAGTGGGACGCGGCCACCCGGCCGTGTCCGCTGGCAAGGGCGGCCCCAAATGGGGCCGCAACTTCTTCACGCGGGGGCAGCGCGCCCCCCGCCTGTGGTTCTGCCGTAACAGCCGAGCCGACCCGCCCGGCGGTCGGGTCGCGTCCGCACCGGCCGGGCCGGGTCACGCCCAGGCCGGGCCGGGCCACCCAGTCCGGTCCGGGCCACGCCGGCGGGTCGGACCCGGACACGGGTCGGGTAGACCCGGTTCTGGCCGAACCAGGGGGGTTGGGCCGGGTCAATCCGGGCCCATACCCCCAGTTTTCGGACCTTTTCTGTCTTTTTCTCATAACTTGAGCTGCGGGCCTCAGATCGAAGCACCATCAGTGGAGATGCGATCCTTGGATCGAGACGGTCGTTTCGGTATATCGCAATCAAGGTTTCAGAGTAATTTGGGTTTGGCCGGGTTGGTTCGTACACGAAACCAACCGGGCCCTCAGAGCGGAAACACTCATATCTTGAGCACTAGATGTTCGAACGATGTTCCATCGACTATGATGGATTCCTCTATGTGGGACGGATCTTTCGGCGTACTCCTCCCGAGGTTTGGACGCAGGTGGAGCACAGTCGGGTTGGTTTTGACTTAAAAACCAATAAGGCCCCTGGGACGAAAAAGCCAATAACTCTCAGACCGGGCGTCCGATTGATGCGCCATCTGTCACGTTGAGTTCCCTGTATCGAGACGGAACTTTGGGATACATAAACTCCGGACTACGTGACAGTTGATGTATCGACCTCTTGGCTCACGTAGCGAACCCTCCCGGAACGAGTATACTGTGTGCGGAAACCCTAGAGCTGGCTGCGATTGACGATGAAGACTATCGTAATGGAATCCTATGTGGGTTCGATGATGACGACTATCGTACTCGAATCCTATGTGTGTTCGATGATGAAGTCTATCATACTGGAATCCTATGTGGGTTCGACGATGAAGACTATCGTACTGGAATCCTATGTGGGTTCGACGATGAAGACTATCGTACTGGAATCCTATGTGGGTTCGACAATGAAGACTGTCGTACTCGAATCCTATGTGGGTTCGACGATGAGGACTATCGTACTGGAATCCTATGTGGGTTCGTCGATGAAGGCTAGCGTACTGGAATCCTATGTGGGTTCGACGATGAAGAAAATTGTATCGGAATCCGCTGTGGGTTCAACGGTGACGACTACAGTGCTTGTATCCTACGTGGGTCCCAGTAAGATGAATCAGTGACTACATCTGATCATCTCCCTTACTTTACAAATGATGTGTACCTGTGTGAGCTGAATCCTATGTTTCTTCCTATGTGGAATGTGTTATGCTATCCTGTGAGGGTTTACGTTTTGCTTTCCTGTGTGAACTGGGTTGTACTTGGGTTCGGATGTTGGAGTCGAGCGAGAATTGATGACTTAGGTATATGTACGGGCATATAGCTAAGCAGGGTCGAATGTTACTTCATGATTGTATCTTTACTTTGTGGATTATCCTTTGTGGATTCTGGGAGACAATCGGGGGTCTCGGGGTCCCTACTGAGTAGCTTATACTCACCCCTACACGGGCTATGCCCGCACTACGTTGTGATGGTTGCAGACAACGGACAACACTAATCGTGGTTGAGGCTTGCGGTGTAAGACGATACCTGGAGGTGGACCACTGGGCGGGACATACTCGGAGGGGACGACTGGACCCGAGGGGTAGTGGGGGCTATCTGTACCCACCCTTCAGGTGGAAGTTCCAGTGGACGACTCGAGGCTGCTGTTTTACTTTCAGTTGTCGTTTTTTCCTTCTAGTTGTACTTTTCTTTTCAGTTTGAGTTGGTATTCTGTCCCACATACCTTTCCGCACTTACAGTTGTACTCAGATTTTACTTAGTGTTTACTTCTGCTCGCTTGCTCTGTGGTGGTTGTTTTTTTTACTTTACAAAGGCAATGCCTTCCCTTTTTACTGGGATTTACGCCTTGGTGCTAGTCGCCAGCCCCTGGCCTATGGAAGGCGGGCTTGGGGTAGTCACGACACGGGCCCCGAGGATAGGTCGTGACAAAGAAAACCACATAATCAACAATAAAGTTCACACTTAAGTTCTTATCATAGGTTATTCATGGACATTTCTAAAACACTATGATTTTTTCCTATGCTTAGACATATCCTTAGGTTTCTTACTAAGGCTTTCACATCCTAGTTTCCAAAGGTTGACTATACCTTTCCTCTGATACCAACTATAATGACCCATACATTACATACATTGTTATCACTTCATAATTGAAGCATACTAATCACAAAATATAACAAAACCATGAATGTACTATATAGGTATAGTTTTTTTAGAAACTGGGAAAGATAATCAACTAGTTCATAAATCATCTACACTGTCTCCCTTTTATTTTATCATATCTTGATTAGATTTTGGCATATCTTACTTAATACCCTATTTCCTGAAATGGGGAAAAGAAAAAATACAAAAGGGTGAGCTCAAATGCTCAGTAAGGGTAAACCAAACAAATATCAATCACATCATATTCATAAGAATATTACATTTTGGAAATCATAACCTGCAAAAGAGATCATAATTTCATAACATAGGATAAATCATAGTAGTGAAATGTAATCCCAATAATCATAACAAGAAACTTTCTGTCATAAACACATAATCATAGAGAATCATTTCGTAGTAGTCAAGACTCATTACCAAGACTATCTTAGCGGACAAAGTCCATTTCTGAACCAAGTTCACTCCTCATTTTGGTCCTGTATCACTGAACCAAATTAACCTTCCATTCCATCCATGTCTATCTCATGAGATATAATTCTTTAACCAATTCATTGGAGGGAGATGTAGGGCCCACCCATCTCAAAATGATACCATTCTTATATGTGACACAAGATCATAAATCATACATCATATCATAACCCATGTAATAAAAATCGGATTCATAAACATCATGCCATCATAACATAATCCATATATGAAAGAAAGGACATCATAAAAATAATTCCATCATAAAATAATAAAATCAACGTAAAAATAAGGATATAAATATAACCCTATATTATCTTAGATGAAAAATAATTTTGATAAAACACTTGAACTTCATTCTTGAGGAATATATCTTTTCTACTTCAAAAACATTTTTCCTTTCTTAAAATGTCATAAAATTTTAAACAAAAATAATTTGATTAAAAATAAACTGGAAAATTTGTAAAGGAAGCTTCATGTAAATAATGTTCAAAAAATCCATTCAGGCCGTATAAGTCAAAAAAAAAAATTTCTCGTACTTTGGCCGGAAAAGTCAAAAAGTACCTCGTACTAAAAACGACAAATGATTCCATTGATATCTTTTTCTAAAGACTCAATGAAGGGTAAAATTGGTTTTAAACAATTGTAGGAGGATATAAATAATATTACATATTGAGGAAACATGGATGTGTATGATAAATACACCCCATTAAATACCAAAGTATAACCAATCTCAGATAAAAATGAGATTGTGAGATTTTCCCTTACCTTAGGTCCGATTTTCTTCGTACGTGTCCGAATATCCTTTATAATGCTTTAAATAATTTCATTGACATATTATAGAATGATAAACATTGTTATGATATCATATATGGTCATATTCTTAGATTCTTAGCTTCTTATTAGTAATATTTCATTGCTACTTTTTATTCGGGTGTTTATTGCTTTTTGTTCTTATGCGTGTTTTGTAGAATAAATTATTATTATTCTTTTTAGGTTATAGATACCTCATTTCTGGAATGGTATTAGTGTAATATAAATCATATTTATTAATTCAATTCATTTATATAATCATTATGCAATGAAGATCATATAGAACGAGTCGCATCACATCGTGGAGATGATATTCTGTATGTACGCACGAGCGATGATATCGTCACCATGATAGTGGAATTGTATTGGAGTGTATGTATACTATTTAAAGAATCAATATCACTTTACAATAATCATATATAGTTAGTCTTTACACCATTAAACCCATCCAAGTAAGGTGGGGGTGGAAATCAAATTACACCACGGCGTGGAGACGGTATTCCGTACGTACGCACGCGTGGTGATTTCATTTTCCATAGGATGGACATAAGGTGAAATAGTGTTGTTTCATATTTATAATAACATATCAGTATACCAGTGATACTGATGTTATTAATTCACAATGAAACAACTAAATAAGAAGAAGTATAAGAAGAAATAAATTTGAAATAATCGTAACGAATATTACCTCTTCTTTGACACGCCTCTTTAAAACCTCCTCTTAGGGCACTGAAATTGGTCTTTAAAGAATAACAGGACCTCTAGAATAATACTAGGGAAGTTTAGAAGAGAAATTATCAGGGTTAATACAAGCTTGAAGGCTCAATGTGGTGTAAGGAGGAGAGGGAGGAGGTTCCCTATTAGAAGGGAGGAGAGGGGCACCTTAGGAAAAACTTAAAATATTATTTTATTATAAAGTAATATTCGGTTTTTAATAGCTAAAAATTGATTTATATAGAAGCCAAGTTGAGGCTGGGTCGAAATCCTCTCAAAAAATATATTTTAGAAAAGTTTAAGTTACTATTTTAACCTTATCATTTACATTTAACTATAAGTTAAATAATTTAACTCTTACCGTTTCTTCTTGTTTTCTTACATTATATGGTTAAGAAACATACTATAACAAGCCAAAAGAACCCCAAGCTGTTAAATATTAATATACATAACCTTATCTAAGTCATTTTTCCGAACCTTAGATTTCTAGGAATACAATAACAATTAATAATATAATTTTAGTTTTAAAATACAATTTTATGTCAATTTTGACACTATTTGGTAATTGATTTTTGTGAAAATCATGACAACATGATTATTTCTAAAAACGTTAATTAAAGCAATAATAATATGTCATTTTAACCTATAAAATTAGTTTAATTCATAAAATGTCTCAAATTACATTTATCTGGGTATTTATAACATCAATTATGTTAATATTTCATTAATAAGGTAATTACTAAATCATCATTGTGTCAAAAATAAATTAACTTATTTAATGTCTAAAAATTAAAAATAAAATTCCATTATGTAGGAAATATTTTTATCTTTCTAATAAATAATTATAGTCGAAATTATCTTATTTAGAACCCTATATTAAAAATGTTTTAGTTAATAAACTTTGATTTTAACTATTTTAAATCTTCTTTAAATAAAATAATATTAAATGTCCTAATCTAATCCAAGTGGACCTAAATGGTCATATTTTATTCCTAAGGTTGTTTTTGGTTGAAGTAAAATTATCCAATAGAATTAGGACATGTGTTAGGGTAATAATAAAATCATTTTACCCTTAATTACCCTATTTACTTTTAACCGTGGTAAAAAAGTAAAAAGTTACTATTCAAAAAAAAATATTTTTTATCTTATTGAACCACATTTTACTCTTTGATATTAACTGTGTCTCTCGGATTTTTGAAATTCCACTCACAGAAGAGGTAAAATTATGTTTTTTTGTAAATTTACAAATTCTCCTAAGAGGTGGGTAAAAGACGGTGAAAAGTTCAATAAAATTTTTATATATCTAAAATTATTATAAAATTACTCCAATTAATTACATTGAACTTATATAGGTTTTATGTATCAATTTTGACCTAAAATAAATTTAAATAACATAATTAATTATTTAAATAAAAAGTCGGTTTTTAAATAGTAACCTAGTGTTTTCATTATTCATCAAAAATTGAATGTTTTCAGAAAAATACCAAAATTTTACCCTAGGATAATTTTGATATTCCGAATCCAAAAATGAATTCCATTTTGAAATATAAAATTTATAAAATTTTAAAAAATGGGTATTACTATTCATAACGGCTAGTTTTAATAATATTTTAATAGCGTATCGTTGTTTAGTGACACTCGGTATTACGAACAACGCAAGCTATCGAGGAAGGTAGAGATTGCGTGTAAAGAAAGTCAAGATAGTGTTGTGTGTAGTGAAATATTCCTTTGATTATAACAAATTATTTCTCATAAAAATCTCGGGTGTTACAAATACTCTATTCATTATCATAAACCTTATATTGGATAACCACCCATTGAGGTTGCGTGAAATTTGGATCTTAGAAACCTCCTAAACATTGACTATATAATGTTGGAATTCCCATGGACACCTCTATCTTAACTAAGCTGTAATAGTCCATAGCTAACATTCCATAGGCCTCCCACCAAATTTTCGAGACTACCAGCTAGAGGATGAAATTATTTGAATATGTGGTAACACACCCCCATTGGAAATGCATAAACATTCCCACAAAAAGGGTTTGTCAACCAGTAACATATTCTTTGGTTGAGGGAGGCTCCTCTATTCCCAGTATCCCCAACAATATCATACTAAGAACCAATGTTCAAACTCAGTCCATAGATATTCATCACATATTGGTATTATAACATTTTTTAGATCCATGAATAAAAAATCATGACAAAAAAATTCCCTTTTGGGAATCTGATGAATGTATATACCTTATGGGTTAATGCTACATGTTTGCGTAATCATTCTAAAACTGTTGGTCAATGTTTTTCAACCTAAAACACTATAAATTTTAGTTTGGATTTCTCACATTTAAACTAAACAAAAAAAGATATTCAATATACACAAGTTGATAACCCACAATGGGATACCATGATGAAATTCATTTGTCAGCTCTCTAGACATATGCTTTGTGTTGTTTCAAAAATAATCAAGAGATCAAATGTTAAAAGGAATATTAATTTTTAGGCTAAAAACCTGAAAAGAGAGGCCTAATAAAAATCCATGTCCCACCTTATAAGTCTTAATAATATTGGATATAGGAAAAATAAATTAGGGCTACCACACAAAATATGAATATTTTTAGGGCTGTTCTTATGAACCTACAAGTAGTTGAACTATGCTGACTAGGCCCCATGGATTAGGAAAAAACTATATCCCTCCCTCACCATTACCATAGTAAGTATATTGGAATTATGTTTAATCAAATGAGTCATTTTTAGTGTGATATTATAATTTCAATGATGGAAGGAATTTGGGAACTGTTAATTGATATATAATGTCTATTTCATTTATGTTATTGAATATAGATGAGCTTCCCCATATTCAACTCTCTTTTCCAACTTTTAAAACTTCCCATCAACATAGGATTTGAAATTTTTGAACTAAAATCTGATCATTTCCTAGTATTTTATAATACCTGACCAACTGTCTAGTACTAGACTCCTCAGTTTTATAGATCCCCTAAATCCCTGTAACAGTATAATTTATTCCCTGTGGAAATACCCCATCCAAGGATAAGTGGAGTTGGACTATCTCTTACTGATTGATATTTGATTATTCTATAAGGAACAAAATTTAAATAAATTTTACATTATGAAAATTTTGATACTCCTCTAAATACTATGTATGAATATGCTCATCTTGGGATATATAATATCTAAGATCCTCAAACTACAGTGATAGCATCACCTCATCTTGCTCTGATATTTTCTTGTCCTCTCATTCCCAAATGATTAAATTCATTATGTGATGGATCGCGTAGTAATCAAATCTAACATATCACAACATGGAAAAAACGACTAAAATTCTTAAAATTTCTAAAGGTAGATCGGAAAAAGCTGTCCCAGATACTATCCTCACGATGTCATTCTTAACAATAGGATACACGGTGCGAAGAGCATCATGGATCTCCATGTCAGAATTAGATCCTCTCTAAGAGGTAGATATGTATTCAAGGATTAGTATACCCAACGAGTCACCCTGTTACACTCCAAAAAGAAAAATTTAGTTTTTCATACCGATATTGGTTAAAATGGCATAGAATTCCCTATCATAGGCTTGGAAACAAAAGATTATGGCACTAAATATTAGGTGACACACCTCATTGAAATGGTAAGGTTAACAAAAAAATAGTGGTGAACCAACCAAAGTGGATAATAAAACTCACTTTTTTTGTATAAAAATATTATAATAATGACTCCCTGATACTCCCAACCTTGGCCCATAAATCAAGGACCTCTTAATAATGATAATTATCCTAGGGTTGTTCAGAAACCAGGATCAGGTGCTCTCAAGAATCATCTAATTCAGAATTCTTAGCTTTCCCTTCCACAATAATTGGTGTATGATGGAATTGGTGTCCTCGATCTGGAATTTACTTGATGAAATTATTTATAAACAAAGCTCTAAAAGTCAAACATTAGTATATTACACCAAATAAAGATATGCCAATTATACTTTGGAAAAATAATGCATGAATGTGAGAACTAATATCCACTAAATAACCTTTTAAATTACTCAAAATCAACCATAGAGATAGGGATATTAATTAATTTTAACATATTCTTTTGGTCAGTAAATTTACGCATTATTTCGTTATATATTCCCTCATATATCACGTAATCATCACAAATAGGTGTTTCTAAGAAGAATGGATCCTGACCCAAATTTTCTCCCCCTTGATAAGGTTTTCTAACTCCACTATAGGCTGCACATAGAATAGCCCAACATAATTAGTGACATCACCAATAACATCATAGGACATCTCGATACCCTTATATGGAGATTTTAAAAGTGAAAAAATGATCAAAATCGACTACTGTAGTGTCCTCTAGTGTATGTGAAAGATCTGAAAAATCATGAGAAAAAATTTATAAATAGAAGATAATGCCTTGGGGTGTGCATATGACATTACCATTTCCCTATTCCCTCTCTATATAAATATGGTATGATGAGGCTACATCTCTTAATGATTCATCAATCATGATTTTGAATTCATTTCCATTGGTTTTTTCCTCATATAGGTTGTCCCCCATGATGCGTGAAGCACTAATATTGGATCCCTTTAGGGATGAGAGGGATGAAAATTCTATAAAAGGTGATCATGCTCAAAATAGTATATCAAGAATTTTATGAGAGTATATAATAGAATAAATATTTACCAGGGAACAAATTCTAGTCCATATTTACCACTCCCTTTCACTTCCACTCTTAGGATGATGAGGGGACTGTGTTAGTCCACTATGCAATGGGAATTTAAGGTGGAGGTGAATATGGCCTTATATCCATTTCCTCCACTATTTTCCTCAGATCCAAGAATGTTCTGAGGATCTAGGAGGCTCATACACTACCCTGATTGGGGTTCCTATGGGCCCATACCTTGGGGACTAGAAAATATTTCCCACTAGTTCTTCTACTTCCTTCTATCCTCCACACAGAAAAATAGATCCCCTCGAAAATAATGATAGTCGTTGAAAGGTAAAATTAAGTTAAGAGAGAAGAGAGAGATACATCATCAGTTTCAAAAATTCACTCCATTCTTATTTCATGTGACTAGCTACACCATAATGTTTACGTTGATCTATCATGTCAGATAGTGACAATGCCACTGAGATCCGATCATCAGTTCTGCATATCAGCATCTCCTAATATCAAAAAAATGGTTCCACATTAGTCAAATTAGTATTAGTGATGAGATGATTGATTTTCTAGACAAATCCCAGCTATGTGATGGGTATGATAGCTTTAAGAATTATCCATGAATCTCTGATATCATGAGTGGGACTCTTCCAAGATTCAATCACTAGGGGACACATGTAACATGTCACTAATACTGCTAGATGTGAGGAATACCAGACACCTTTTGTCATGGAATCCTTTTCAGGCCTCTCTGCTCTCATAGAAGGGTTAGTGGCTCAATATTGAGTCTACTCCTAGTGATGGTGACTGGACAACCATGGTATAAGATATGTGGTTTACTCAAACATGGCCTACTCAGTTGTCTTTTATTGAGATCGCCTAGATGACTTTAAAGATTCAACGTCATCAACTTCGGTTTGAACCTTTATACAAATAATTTTATGACATGCTTTTGTAGTTGTGGAGTCCCCATGAAAACATTTACTTTTTACTCATTGAGGGTATAAATAGATCCATTAACATACTTACCTTGGCCCCAACCTAATTAATTCATCCAAAAGAGGTAGCGTGGTTGAGATTTTGGACACCTCTATAGACATTGGGATTTAGAAATGTCAGAATACCATTGAGTGTTTCTCCAACCTAACATGTACTAGGGAAAAACATTAGACTATTTAATATATTTGAACTGGAAGGGTAATTGATATGGAGAATAGGTCTTATAAATGTTCTCACAATCAATTTGAACATTCGGTAAACTATTTGAGTTCCGTCACATATTCCATTATTTCATCATCAGATTTTCCATCATCGGTTAACATCCTAGTTGGTGGATCAACATACTTGAAGAATTTTAAATCTCTTAATACATTTTGAATCCTCAGGGATTTTTCAGGATTTCGGGTTAAATGAATAATTCCATAGGGAGCCTGAAAAAATGGGAGAAACTGTCCCCTAAAGAGTCTAAGAATACCTAAAATAGTAAGAAAAATAAAGTTTTCTATAATCCACCCCAATGTAGTTGAAATAAGTCTTCAATTATAAATGGAACCTTCCCAATGTACTTGTGTGACAAACACATGTAAATCCTTACCTAGACAAAGGATTCTACCACTATATGTCCCAAATCTATAAATTATACTATAATAAAAAATTTCCTTTGTCCTAGGAAACCATTGGATTCATAGACAATTAGCATGTAGAAACTCATCCATAATGCAAAGAAGATGGCCGGATGGGTCATTGTAAAAACCTCATCATTGGCCTTGCATCCCAAATGGATATAATTGTCATTTTCCAACATAGGCTAGAATTTTGTAGGAGTACTCCAATTTTTCAAGGTGTGGAATCCAGTAGGAAGTTGGTATGTTGTACCTTCTCCTTTCAGCTTAATAAAAGGATTCTTCCATGTTCTAAGTTGGATTTCACCCCTTGGGTGATGGTCTCTCTCCTACACCGTCAAAGATATCATAAAAATCTTGTTAGCCAAGGGTGGTTCTCTCTTAGAATCATTGCATGTTGACTTTTAGGGGATAAACTCATCATACATCTCCCCAATGATGGGATCTCAATAAATATTATAGATTACCCCTAAGATAATGTCGATATCATCATACGTTAGATGGAATGAATTTTTATAAGGGCATTATTGGCTTAGCATCTCAGGGATAATATCTAGGTTCTGGTATACATATGGTTCCCCAACAAAATATTCTCGTATGTTATAATCTTATTAATCTTCTTTTGAAACATTGTTCAAGTTTGTCTCACCCAGTACCCACATATCCATTTAGGACCGAATCATCCTCTAAAGTAGATGTTGTATTACTTTATCCAACAATTAGATTGGATTGTCTATGAAGCACAAATGGGTGACTCATACATGTGACTCTTCAGCTTGAGGGAATAATTATAGAAAACGAGCATTTAATAGTACATATATTTTTCACCATTATAAAAAAGTACTGATAAATGGACTCTTTATCAGAGCTAAAAAAAGTGATGGTAAATTTACCCATTTATGAGAACTTTTTTTTGGTGTTGATACAAGTCCCCTGTATCAACAGTGTTTTAACACGGATAAAGGGTTCCCATCATCAGTGCTTTATATTTAGTTCTCATAAAGGCTACCCTTTATATGTTTTTTATTTTTAGTGCTCATAAAGGATTCATTTATATGAAATGTTTTAGCACTAATGAAGGCCTATATATAGAAAATTAAATAATTAAATGAATAAAAGATAAAAAAGATTTTATTAGAAAAATATAACTAGTTTTATTAATTAAATAATTATTGATAAAAATTAATAAATAGAGTATTCTATATATAAATTATAAATTCTATTAAATATTATGAATTAAATATACAGATTTTCAAAAATGAAAATTAAAAAAATTAAAATACAAAATAAGTAAGTTGAGAAAAATATTTAACATTTTATTAATTAGATGATTAATGATAATGTTAATAAATAATATATATATTATATATATAGATAAATATTAATGTCTATAAATATGATTTATATAGTAATTAATATTAATGCACTTTACATTAAATAGTATTATATTTAGTGAATAATGGTTTATAAATAAAAATTTATATGAATTTAAAATACTAACTAATTACATTGAGTAATGGACATATATTTGAATGTCATTTGATTTTTCAATTTAACATAGCTCAAATGTGTGTTATATTGATTTCACATATTTGTAATTAATGTATTTTTAAATATACAGTGCGCACACACAAAACCTATCCATTTGTTCAATACTATTAGTGGGTAGTTATTATTAAATTTTTCTATTTTACTCATTTTTAACACGTTTTCACTTAAAATTAGATATTTATTAATAATGTTAAAAATATATTTGTTTAAAAATATTTGTATAAAAATATTTATAGAAAAATATTTATAAAAAAATATTTATGAAAAAATATATTTAAAAATGTACATACTATATTTATAAAATTATATATGTATAATTATAAAAAAATAATTATTTTTTAAAAGTATTTATATAATTAAAATTAAGTAATTATATATATTTTGTTAATTATTAAATTTATAATATGTTTACATAAATAATGAATATATTTGATATATATATTTTTATATATATTTATTAAATATATAAATAATTATATAATTATATATAATCATATAAATATTAATTATTTAAGATTATTTATATTATTATAAATAAATAATTTTATATTTATATAATTATAAATTATAATAAATGTGTTTAAATAATGAATATATTTACTATATATATATATTTATATATATTTATTATGTATATATATATTTTCAATTTTTATTTTTAATTATAATTATAAATAATTTATCAACATCTTCTTTAACAATGATATAGAAGAGGCATTATTAGTGCTAAAAAAGAGTTGATTAATGTCATATTTATCAGCACTAAAACATTTTCACTCATAAATAAGGATTTTATCAGTGCTTTTTAGTGTTGATAAAAAGATACCTTTATAAGCACTAAAAAATCACTCTTAAAGATAACATTTTCAGTTATTAAATTATAAGCACTGATAAAAGGACTCTTTATCAATGTTTTTTTAAAAAGTGCTGATAAAAGTGTCCTGATCTAATTAAAAAAACCTAACCTATTATGAACCCATCATGATATTAGAATCTTTCCATAGAATCCACCTATTGTTAGAGCACCTCCTCCATGCATCGATGCTCGAATAACGCTAACCCACTCAAATCACATAAACACACTGCCTCTAGTTTCTCGAACATCTTCTGACATTTTATGTTTGGTTACAGTTAGAGTTTTCAAAGAAAACATCGAGATCCGAATTCTAGGGTCTCACATTTTATTCAACCTATCATGGTAGGCTTGTGTTTTCATTTATAGGTTCTGATTTTATTTCTGTATTTATTTTTTCATGATCTGGATCCAAGGGTTTCTGATTTTCCTTTATAGATTTTGATTTTCTTTTTGTATTTGTGCATTTGGTGTTGTATTTTATTTTTCTATTTTCATGATCCATTTTTTTCTTGAAATAAATTTTTGATATCATATTTTGGTCATTTTATATTATTTTTTTGAATTTATTTTATTCTATAAATAAACCCCATCTTACTTCACTGTTTTGAATGAATTTCTTGTGTAGGTTCCATGAAAATTGATTTAGCAAACCAATTATTAGTTTGATGATGTTGTGAAGTATCAATTCATGCAATGGAATTTATTAATATACATTATATTTTAATATATTTTTGTATGGTACTTTCCATAATAATTTATTTACTCAGAATTGTGTTGTTTTATTTTAAGAGGAATCTTACTAAGGGTGATACCGTATTTATTTATTTTCAATAGTTCTCTATTTTCAAAATTTGTTTGGTGTTGTAATTATTTTACCATGTCATGATATTTTACTGTCAGGGTTACATATATTTTTGTCAATTTATGTTTATATTATAAAGATATATATATATATATATGTAAATATAAATCTTTCTGTCTATTTATATGAATTTATGAACTTATAATGTAAAGAGGATTTTATAATTATTTATTCAAAAATTAAAGTTATATATTTCTTAATTAGGAATGTATTATATTTATTTTCATTAATTTTTTTTAACTATGAATTTGTATTTCAATTATGTTTAATGTAAATTCCAACATAAATATACATATGATTAAATCTGTATGGGATAGACATTTCCGAGGTTGGTGTGTTTTTCTCTATTTTTGATATATATTATTGATGTGTATTTATTCTTTTTTCCAACTTTTTTATAGACCTCCCTAGAATCCCAATGATGGTTCAATGCATATTGGATGACCACCCCATAATCCTTAGGGTTCTACATCATTTGTTCCAAAAAATTGAATGGATGTTATCAAATTTTATATATTAATAATTATTTTTAGGTATTCAACATTTTATGTCTATATATACATTTTAGGTCTATATATACATTTATTTAATAGTAATTTAATTTACCCTTAAATTACCAATAAAATATTGTTAATTCTTTTAACTTTAAAAAATAAAAAAATTTGGTAACTATATCTACTTTTTATCAAAATAATTAAACATTCCATAATTTAAAAAATTATATTTTATACCCACTGAACCAAAATAATTATTATTTATAATTAATATAATTTAAAAATTATTATTAGTAGTATTTATTTAGTTCCATTATAACAAATAGTATTATATATATACATCAAATAATATATTGTATATTTAAATAAATTTAATTATGGTAAATTGTATACAAATAGACTGATAATTGTATTCCAAAAATGATTTTAATATAATAAAAATATAAAAATTATATATAAAATATTTAGGTAGATTCACTTTATTAATATATCTATTGAATGGGGAGTGATCTCTATTTTATTGTTTTTGATGGTGGAAGGCATGAACCTTGTTCATATTTATTGCCCACTGAGGTAAGTGTGAACAAAGCACACACCCCATCGACCTCTTTTTATAGTCATATAAAACCATATAATTTTTTTTATAAAACAAAACTTATTAAATATCCTTGTTTTATCGAAAAAACAATATAACGAAAATCCTCTATTAATTATTTTTTTAATGTTTATTCAGATCCATAAGGATATATTAGAAGATAAAAAAGAAAGTAATTAATTATTAATGATGCCTTCATGTAAAATCAAATAAATGAATTTAAGTAACATATAATTGTTAGCTCAAATTACACTATAATAATAGGAGACCATCGGGCTGTGTAGCACCATAGTTGCATATTCCGATTCTTCCATCTCTACCCTCTCTATTTCATTCCCGACCATCACTCCATCATTTATTTGGTTTCCTAGATATTTTCTACGGATGGTGTTGGTGTTAATGGAGGATTTGAGAAAATAATTAGTGTCAATGGTGTAATTCCCAAAAAATGTGAGACATTTTACCTTTTAGAGATCATAATGAAGTAAATGGTAGGCCTTTTCCCTTGTAGTCAATTATGTTCTCTAAATGGGTAAATGACTCCAATTTGTGAGAATAAAACAATTGAATCTATTTATTAACTCGATGCTTCCATTACCACCAAATTTTTCTAGAGAAAATACACACAAAACTAAAGAAATTATATAGTGAAGGGAAAGAATGAAATTGAGCGGGTGGAGATGGAGGAATCAGAATACCCAACTGTAGTTCCATGTAGCCAGAGGGTCTTGGGTTCCTTTAGTGAAATTTCAGCTGTCGAGTGTATATTACTGAATTTTATTTATTTGATTTGATGTTGAAAAAAATATAATGATAAATTAATTTCATTTTTTTCCTTGAATTTATCCACAAGAATCTGAATAAAACTCTAATAAAATAATTTATTGAGGATTTTTTTATATTTTTTTCGATAAAACATAGTTCTTTGTAATAGTTTTATTTTATTTAAAAAATTACTAGGTTCTATAAGATTGGATAAATATATTTATGGAGGATTCTTATTTATTAACACTTAGGGAAATGATCCATAAGTCGTTTGAGATGTGTAATAATCAGTCACACCTCAATTCGACACATTATGTTACTGTTATGACTCATTGTGTTCATTATCAGTTTATAAATGAAAATTTATTTAAAAAAATACCTCTCACTAAAACAAAGAAAACAAACCCAAATCTTATAAATAATTTAGGACATCAATTCAGATGTCCTTTGTGATGTGTAGTAATTTGTCTCATGTAAATATGATCCATGATGTGATCAGTATAGGTCAATGTGTGTATTTCCAGTCTAAAAAGACATTTTGGTAAAAAAAGGTAACGTACTCAAAATTGAGAGAATAGATTCAGATTGATTTGATACTTTTGGAAATTGATCCATAAGTAATTTTATATGAGTATGAAATAACATCTCAATATGACACATGGTGTGACCGGTATGACTCTATCTGCATCTTTTTATTTAAAAATGACATCAATTTTAATGAAAAGGAAAACTAACCTACTCAAAACTGAGACAAAATCATATTGTTTTGTTACTTTAATGGAATAAACTATCAGTAATTTTTTTCTTTTAGGAATCATCTAAAAATCAATCTGATGCATGGTTTGCCTGGTATGAATCAATGTGTTTGTTGTTACTTTAAAATAAATAGTTTAGTTCAAAATATGTCACTCACTAAAAAGTGATAAAATGTTATCGGATTTTCTTTAAAATTTTGGCCTTTGATTGAAAATCCATTTTTGATGTCTAAGAATTAGTCTCACATCATACAGATACATTATGTGATATGTATGAGTCAAAGTTCATATTTCTAGTTTAAAATGACATTTTAGTAAAAAAGACAAGTGATGTACTCAAAACCGAGTAAACACAATCAGATTTTTTTATACTTTATGAAAACAATACCTAAGCCACTTGGTACATGTAATAATTAGATTCACATTTATTCGATTCACGGTTTGAACAAAATGACTCAAAGTGAGTCTTTTTATTTAAAATTGACATCAATTATAGTAAAATAGGCAACTCACCTACTCAAAATTGAGCTAATACATTCAGATTATTTTGATACGTTGAAAAATTGATCTTTATGTCATTTTTGATGAGAAGAAACAAGAACAACCTCAACTTGTTGCATGGTATGATCAGTATGAATCTGAGTTCATTTTTTAAATATATATGTATCATTTTAGTTTAATACCCACATCATATCATTAAAATCGAACAAACGATCCTAGATTTTTTTCAGTTCATTTGAATTCTATATTCAATTGAGTATAACCCTTTCATTGGGAAATCACAAACATTTCGAGCTAATTGACACGTATACATTGTATTATAAATTATAGGGGCCACACATAGGAGATTTGGATTCCCGATAGAGGAACTGAATCCTTGAATGCTTTAAAAACACAAAGGGAGTTCAATGAGAAGGTAAAAATGAGTTTTTTTAATACATGATGTTTTCCCTCAAAATATTATATGTTCTCTACTATATTCACATAATCTAAATTAAATGTTTGACTACTCAAGTTTAAAATATATTCTACACATGGTGAGGTTACTAATACCTCATATTAAAAAACTATAATGAAGAAAATACTTTGGAAATTATTAATGGTAATGTTACGATATACATTATCTATTTTACCAAAAAATTATATAGTAAAACATTAATTTAATTTTCTTTATTTATTTTAGAGTTCATTTATTTTTGATGATTTCTATCCATGATTTATTCCTTTATAATAAGAAAAATGAGAATGTTTCTACTCAATTATAGAGACAATCTTTATGTATTCACATTAAAATTATTTACCATATAATTAATGTATAGTTTTATATTTATGTTTTATTTATTTATTTAGTATTACTCACTTAATAATTATTTTCTTATATATGCAAGTTATTTTGTTCATGTTGGGGAGGTATGTCAATATTTCATTCCTTTATGAACTAGAACATCCACATACTTCTTCTCCACCAAAACCATTTCACCCCTAAAATGTTGTATTTATAAATTTATACAAAACTAATCTACCCTATATTTTGAGGAAGAGAAAAACCACTGCATCTACTCAATTACCAAGTTATTCTTTATTTTACAGCAGTAAAATCATTTTCCATATAATTAATCTATTTTTTCATATATATTTTTAATAATTTATTTTTAGTATTGTTCATCTAATAATTCTTATCTTATATAATTGGATTGTTTTTTTTTTGAGTTGGGGTGGTATGTCCGTATTTCTTTCCTTTCTACTCCAAAACTACAAAAAACTTCTTCTCCCTCAAAACCATTTCACACCTGTATTGGTGGATTCATCACTTTCTTTTGTGTTCCCTCCACAACCTTTTATATAAGAGAAAAGACACTACCTCCTCTAAATTATAGAGGTAAAATCTTTTGTCTTTACAGTAAAATGATTGTCCATATAATTAATCTATTGTTTTGTATTTATGTTTAATTTATTTCAATTTAGTAATACTGACATAATTTTTTTTTCTTATATTGGTGGATTATTTTGTTCTAGTTGAGGTGTATGTCCATCTTTTATACCTTTATTCATAAAAACATCCATATACTTCTTCTCCCTCAATACCATTCACCCCTCTATTATGGAAATTTATCCCTTTCCGACAAGATCCCTCCACTGATCATTCATATAAGATTTTTTTTTCACAGTAATATTATTTTCCGTAGAATTTGTGTATTATCTTATATTTATGGGTAATTTATTTATTTTTAGTATTACTCATAATAATTTTTTTATTGTAAAGGTGGATTCTTTGTTTCGAGTTGATGTGGTTTGTTCAAAGCTCCTCATGATTTTTTAGAAGTTTAAAAAATAAATTAAATGTTAATCATGGTAACAATGATAGTGAGGATTTTTTAGAGATGTTATGATGTTTGGGAATCATCCACACCTCAATACGACATATGATGTGACTAGTATGAATTCAAAAATATCATTCTATTTAAATTTAAAATTATTTTTATTAAAAAAGATAACTGACATACTGAGAACCGAAAAAACATATTCATATTATTTTGATACATTAAAAAATGATCTAAAATTCATTTTTAATATAAATGAATCACCTGAACCTCAATTTGATACACGTTGTTCCCGATATGAATAAATGTCTCTATTATCAGTTTAATATTGACATTTGACTTTAAAAAGTGTCACTCACTCAAAACTGAGAAAACTCACTTGGATTTGTATAATAATTTTGTTAGTTGATTCGTAAATCATTTGCGAAGTATAGGAATTGGTCTCCCATGAAATGGATACATGCTTTGATCCATATGTGTCAAAGTGAGGGTTTTATGATTAAAATGAAATTTTTGTAAAGATGAAAAGTGACATACAAAAAATAGAGAAAAAAATTCATATAGTTTTAATAGATTAGTACAAAAATATATATGTAATTTGGGAAATGTAATAATAATCCTCACCTCAATATAATGCACAGTGTAAAAGGTATGACACTAAGTGTGTCTCTATTTAAAATTGACATCATTTTTAGTAAAACAACAATGCTATTATGAAACAAAGAAACAAATTCATATTATTTTAATACATTAGGAAAACTATCCATAAGTTATTTAAGAGATTCAAGAAATACACACACCTCAATCCGATGCACGATTTGACCGGTATGACTCCAAGTGCATGTTTTTATTTTAAACTTAGAAAAAAATTAGTAAAAAGTCAAACTAAACTACCCAAAAGAAAGAAATTGCATTCACATTGTTAAAATAATTTAGGAAAATGATCCATATTTTATTATTGATTTGTAGGAATAAACCACCTCTCAATCTGATACAAAATGTGATTTCTATGAGTCAAAGTGCGTGATTCAATTTTGAAATGACATTTTCGTAAAAAGGATAATTGACGTACACAAAAAAGAGAAAAAAAATTTATATTTTTTTGATAATTTATGGGAATGATCTATATATAATATGAGACATGAATGAATAAGATGATCGTCAATCCAATTCATGGTGTGACCGGTAGGACTCAATGTGCATTTTTTTTAATTTTAAATTGGATTCAATTTAAGGAAAAGTACAACTAACCTACTAAAACAAAAAAAGGACATTTATATTTTTTAGATTATTGAGGAAAATGATTCAAAAGTCATTTATGATGTATATGAATCATCCCCACCTCAATTTGTTACACAATGCGATCGATAAGTGTTAAAGTGTGTGTTTCAATTTAAAAATGACATTTTAGTAAAAAAGAAAAGAGATGTACTCATAAATGAGAAAATACCTTCATATTATCTTAAAAATTTAGAAAAATGATCCATATGTAATTTTAAATGTGTTAGAATCATCTACATCTCAATCCTATAGATGGAGTGACCGGTATGACTAAATGTGTGTGTTTTTATTTAAAATTATCTTCAATTTTAGTAAAGTGGACTACATTCCTAATCAAAACAAAAAAAACACATTAACATGGTTTGGATAATTTATAAAAATGATACATAAGTTTTTTTGACGTGTGGGAATTAACCACATCTCAATGTGATACATGTTGTTCTCAGTATGACTCAAAGTTTAAGTTATCAGTTTAAAATCAACATTTTAGGCCAAAAGGTGGAACTCACTAAAAACTTATTAAACATGGTCATATTTTTTTTTGATACTATATAAAAATGATTCAAAAGGAATTTGTGATTTGTATGAATCCATTTCATATCAAACTGATACATGATGTGGTCAGAATGAGCCAAAAGTATTTGTTTCCGGTTTAACAAGACATTTTAGTAAAAAAGAAAATGGATGTACTAAAAAAATAAGAAAACACATTCCAATTGTTTTAATTCTTTAATAAAATGTTCCATATGTCATTTGAGATGTGTTGGAGTCAACTACAACTCAATATGATGCATGATATGACCGACATGACTATATGTGTGTCCTTTTATTAAAAATTTACATCGATTTTCATAATTTTAACAATTTTTATTAATTTATTTCTTTATATTATTACTAATATAAGAACTCTTTTCCTATACATATTAGTTCTTTTGTTCGATCAGGGGTGGCTTGATTGGAAATTTCATGATTCCGGTCAGGATTAAATGATAAATGAACATTGATGATTTTGAATGTATGAAATAATTTGTATTTATTTAATTGTATAAACCAATGTTTCAAATGTCTATAATATATTGTTTCTTTCTTATGATTTTTTTATAAATTTAATTTCATTAAAATAATTTATTGGTACTTATTTCTATTGATATCTGCTTTGTTTCTAGTGTTGTATTGTTCTCTTATAACACATTATAGTGGTGATGTAGTGTGCCATTACAACACACTATAGTTTGACCATTTAGAAGTGCTTATAAAATAACTGATAAAAATAACATTATCAAGGATTTAATAATCTAGGAAAAAGTTATACCTTATCCTCAAATATATAATATCTAATAAAAGAACCATTATTATTTCTTTCATAAGAGCATGTAAATAGTTTCATTTTCAACGCTAAATTAAAGTTATCATAAATTTTTCTTTTATCTGTTCTTTTAAAAGTGCTAATAAAGGACCGATTTAGGAATTCTTTTTTTAGAATTGATAATTTAACCCATTTGTCAGTGCTTTTTTAGTGGTAATAAAAGACTATGGATTTTATCCTCACTCATGTAGTCAGTGATTTTTTGCCATGATAAAGACCACTTTTAGTGATGTTAATTGTCGTTTTTTATTAGTGGTATGGGACTTATGATCTATGGTACAAAAACATTGATTCATAAAACTTACAGTAGGAACCATTGTTTATATGATGTACACACCCTTAGAAGAAACATTAACGACATGAAAATTTGTACGTTTCATGAAAAAAGACTTTAGAAAATAACAATGAACCATCGAGATGTGACCATCCATCAGAATATGTTGATTGTAAATTGTAAAGTACTATCTTCAGGGATATTCTTGCTAATACTTCATCAAGTTCCTCTCCAAATATAGGAGAGTCGATTCCCATATGTCGAAGTAATCTGTACCAACAAACATGATCATTTATAATGCACATGTAGTAGATTTATCATGTAAAGATACCACAAAATCCATTTTAATCCTGTATGAATACATTGATAATTTACATTGAGTTAATTTTTTTCTTACAAAATGTCACAATTTTGAAAAAGGAAAATCCTCCTCTTAGGGCCCTTGAACATGCCCTTTTCACTTGCCCTTCAATTATGTCCTTCGTCTAGGAATCTCAACCATATGATCCTGCAAAGGCTCCTTAATGAGGCATCACTACGTAGAATGGTCATTCAAGAGGTTGTACCATGTATGAACACAAGTGAGTTAATTTTGAGAACATCACAAAACAAAAAGTGTGGCACAATTGGGTAGATAATCATTATGATGATTGAAAAAGATGCTAGTATAGAAATAAGAAATTGGCAAAGGGGTAAACAATATTTATAACACCACGAGTTTGAACATCAATACTATGATACATGTGTATGCACTAGAAATGAACACCCTAACTACTCCTCCAACCTATGTGGGTTCCCTACATAGTCGACCAACACCACATTCAAAATATTTTCCACCCTTTACCTCAGACTAGAACCTATGCTTTAAATCTTATCCAATCTTGAGGGGGAATTTTTCGACACGCCTTATTTCCCATAGGATGAAAATATTATTAAGATTACCAGAAGTATGGTAGAATATTTATGGAAACCCAGAATAGTTAAAGGAAATTTTGTATGATGGATTTCACACAACGCCCCTATGAACCAAAAGGCTTGCTCAACCCCCTGCATGTAGCTGAAAGGACGACTAAACAAGTGTAATGGTTATGTTTCCATTGACTAGCTTGGTGTAACTCTTTCAACTAGGGTCACATTAATTCTGTTGGGATAAAATCTATCAAGGTATCATTGAATCATTTTTGAGGTGATTGTGTTTGTTGACAAAGTGGACATCTGAGTAGTGATTGTTGACAAAGAAAAAAAATGACATACAAATTTGTTGACATAGAGGATTTCGTGATGGAATGTCGAGTTCAAGAGCTGAGTTCAATGATCCATGTTTAATTCAAGAACGTCGACAAAAGGAATGAATGATCTGGAGGTAGTACAAAAGAACAGATACACGGTGGCTAAGGAAACAAGTTCGCGCAAGTTTGGGTGTTGGTCGCGCAAGTGTCTAAAAGGATAGAAGACTTGCGCGCCGAGACTGGGTCGCGCAGGTGACTTGCGCGCCATCGCGCAGGGTGGTCAATATGCCTATAAATACTGGACCACCCCTCTTCATTCTTCACCGGAGTTCAAAACTTTGAGAAATCAAAGCTCCCATTGCGCAGGTGTGGTGGTCACACAAGTGGTGTGTGTGGTCGCGCAAGTGGGACTTGTGCGCCAGGGTGATAGTTGCACGCCAGTGTTTGAAGCTGCGTGCCAGTATGGAGTTGCATGCCAATATTGTATTGGGCATAAAAGGAAGTGAGTCGTGCATGCTTAGAGTTGAGGAAGCTTGAGTCACGCAAGTGTCTGAGGAGGACATGAACGCTAGTTGTGACTTGCGCGCAGATACTTGCGCACCGAGGTAGACTTGTGCGCCAAGTAAGGTTTATTTCCCGTAGTGTTTTTCGGCCTGCATGGAAGCTAGAAGTTTTCCCGATAACTTCAGTGCAAAGAGAGATTCATCTACGGGTGAAAGTTGTACTTCAATAGAGCATCTACATATAGAGGAAGATTCTTTCTTTCATGAAAGTGAAGATACCTACAGGTCTATAAACTATGAGTGGATTCCTTCAGAGAGCAGTGAGCAATGGAAGAGAAAGAATGTGATCCTCTCCACCGGTAGTGAGCCAGAGAGAGAGAAACAGGGAGTGACCCTTGAGGAAGCAGTGAGCTGACCCTACACATTGTAAAGGTAGTGAGCCTGGGCATAGAAGTGATCTAGCCTGAACATTGTAATCCACAGCTAGTGAAGTTTAGTGGAATTGGTACGACCGGCAACTTGTCGGCGTATGCTCCTTGGGCGTAGCCCTTTTCGGTGAACCAAGTAAAATCAACGTGTCCTCTTCATGCTTTACATTCTGTTTACTTTGTGCAACAGTAAAGAGAGAGAAGAGTGTTTTACTTAACAGTGAAACAAGATCAGAATGGGCATTAATTTTAAATTAGTCATACCCTGATTCACCCGCCCTCTCAAGGTATTCAGCCATGTGGACCTAACAATTGGTATCAGAGGGAGAGGTTGATATTAGTTCTTCTCTCAATGGAAGTCACTAATCATAGAGGTATTCCGATCTTCGATGGATGTAATTTTTAGATATGGAAGAATCGAATGCAACACTATTTATGATCTTTGGGAATGGATGTGTTTTTAGTAGTTATGCATGGTATCACAGCTGATATTACTAGTGGTGCATTATCAAAAGCTGAGCATAAAGAGTTGGATGCTGATTCCAAAGCAATCAATGCCTTAGGGGGATCCCTTTCCAATACCATATATACAATCGTAATGTCATGAAAAACGTCACATGCCATGTGGGTAACGCATTTGAATATTTATGAAGGGGATACAAAAGTCTGAGAGGCAAAGCTACAAGTGTTGTGGAACAAGTATGAAGATATGAGAATGAATCCGAGTGAGTCTGTTGATGCATTCTTTGACAGGGTAAATGCTGTGGTAGAAGAAATGCAGGGTCTTGGAGAAATTATCAAAGATATAAAAATTATGAAGTGCATATAGAAAAAACTTCCACCTCAGTTCAATTCGAAAGTTTCTATTTTGGAAGATAAAGACCCAAAAGAACTGACATTGGATAACCTGCACAAAGCTATTGTTGCATATGAAATGAGAAACATTGATAACGAGACACTGGAAAAGGGGAAATCCAAAGAGGTGGCATTCAAGGCCGTGAAGAAACTCACCATTGAAGATTCTAATGAAGAAGAAGAGACAGATGAGGTGATGTCATTCCTTTCGTCAAATCTACAAAGAGGAAGAGGAAAGTTTAAAGGTAAACTTCCACTAGCATGCTTTTGAGGTGGAATGGGTGGTCATCTTGCGGAAAGATTCCCCGAGAAAAATCAAGATGACAATGATGATGATGATGAAGTTTAAATTCCGAAGAAGAAGACTTCAGCATTTGTGAAAGGGAAGAAGAAATTGAAGAGAAATTTCTTCAAGAAAAAGAATATTCTTTCCCAAGAATTTGAAAGTTCAGATGAGTCTGAGGATGAAGAGGTTGAGGAAATAGAAAATTACAGAGATCGTGGGGGTTAATTCCTTGGTCGCGATTGTTGGTAGTTCTTAGAAAAAGGAAGAAGCTGACACTGATGAGGAAGAAGAAATTGAAGGGAGAGTTGATATGGAAGCCGAATTGGAAGCAGCTCCTGAGGAGATAGACGTTTGGAGAGCCAAAAAAAAGAAATCTAATAAAGTGGTTCGTGATTCCAAACTCTATATTCAACAACATGATGAAGAAAAGTATGAGCTGATAGAAGAAATTGATAGACTAAAATCCTCAACAAAAGAGAGCTCAGAAAATATTGGTGATTATAAGCTTAAAATTGAGTAACAAAAGAAGGAAATTGATTGTTTGACTAACACAGGAAAGGAGCAGGTCAAATGTATCAAAGATCTTGAAGAATAAGTGGTTAGTCTGTGACAAAGAATTAAGGATCAAGATAAAATCTTGACCCCCAATGTGATATCAGAAAAGTAGGTCATTCAGAAAAAAGAGAAGATGAAAGAGGAGCCTAGCAGTTCAGCAGGGAATAAGCAGTAATTGAGGTCAGATGTTAAGGCCGTTTCAGTGCTGAATCAGGAACAAAAATTTGTGACAATTGCAGTCAGACCGTAAGCAACAGTCCCGAAATTAAAGGTTGATTTGGGCACAAAACAGAATCAGAATATTCAGAGATCCTAAAGGGAAAATCGTAGTGCTGAAGTATCACGAAGGAATGCATCCTATATCAGATGTTACTGCTGTGGGAAAATGGGACATTCACAGTATGTGTGTTCCATATCCAAGAGTTATAGAAGGGAACAAGAACAGAGATGGAAACCAAACAGAGAATGGTTTTCCAGAACATATTTTGAAGGACACTACTTTTGGTGCGGAGGATTTGGACACATGGGTAGGTAATGCACTTCGACCATTCAGAGAAATGTGCCAAAGTAGAATCAAAATGTTGGAAAGCAGCAGGTCAATAAACAGACAAGTGAGTTAAAAATGCAGAATAGATTTGTGGATTTGCAAGATGAGGTTGTTCCATCATACTCTGAGAAATAACAGAAGTATCAATCCACGCCGAGTGTGAAAGAAAAAGTATGGACCAAGAAGATGAAAAATGAGAAGGCCGTGGTGGTGGAGATTGCCCTCAAAGCATCAGATCGATCTGGTGTTTGGATCCTTGACAGTGGTTGCACATCCCACATGACGCGTAATAAGGATCTTATTACAGGCATCAAATATAACAAAGAAGGAGTTGTCAAATTTGGAAATGATGAAGGCCTGAAGATTGTTGGCTCAGGGAAATCCATTTTGGGGGCAAAGAGAAGATACGTGCTGATGTCTTGGTAGTAGAGGGTCTTAGTCATAATTTACTCAGTGTTAGTAAACTATGTGACTCTGGGCACTCTATCCGATTTACCATGAAGATGTGTGTTGTGAAAGGAAGAGATGGAGCAGCTGTTCTTCAGTGAAAAAGGTCAAAGTGAAATCTCTACCTTGTAGGTAGGGAATAAGATACATGTCTTTTATCCAGAGAGGAAGAAAACCAGTTGTGGCATAAGCGACTTGGTCATCTATGCAAACCATCTATGGAAGATCTCGTAAAGTGTGATGCTTCTAGAGACCTTCCCAAACTATCAGGTGATCGCACTCATATGTGTGATACTTTCCAACAAGAGAAGATCATCAGAAAGATATACAGGCCAAAGGAACAAAAATCAAATTGAGTGCTCGAACTGGTTCATGCTGATGTATGTGGACCTATCTCACCACAAGCTATAAATGGGAAAAGGTACTATATTCTTTTCATTGATGATTATAACATAATGGCCTGGGTATTTGTCATTACCCATAAGACAGAGGTGTTTAGTTGCATAAAACAGTACAGGAAGGAATCAGAAAGGATGCTTGGGCAGAAAATTTTAATGTTCCTTACAGATAACGGTACAGAATTCACAAACAGTCAAGTGGAAGAGTATATTGAGAAACACGGGATAAGGCATCAAGTTTCATTAGTAATAACTCCCAAACAGAATGGTGTGGTTGAAAGGAGAAATCATATCATCAACAACATGACCAGAACGATGCTTATTGACAAAGACCTACTAGAGAAATTTTGGAAGGAAGCAGTGTTGACATCGGTATATGTTTCAAATAGGTCTCTGTTGTGTCCGAAGCAAGGGAAGACTCCGTATGAACTGTGGTACGGAAAGAAGAAAACATTGAAATACTTTCTAATATTTGGAATTCTCAACAAAAAAAATCATAGGATGTTTGAGGCACAAGGAGATGAGGGGATATTCCTTGGCTACTCAGGGAAAAGAAAAGCGTATAAATGCTTCGACAAAAGGCTGGGAAAAATTGTTGATAGCAATGATGTCACTATAGTTGAAAATAAACAGAATACTCAACGACCCAGTGAATAGTTCCTGGACGAAAGTGATGATGATGTAAGCAACATAAGGGGAGCAGAAGTGGCGGAGGTTGACTCAGAAGAAGATACTGACGATGAACAAGAATGTGTCAAATCTGTGTCTGCAAGGAAGCCAAAGAGTCGAGCTGAAATTGATAGGCAGAATATCATTGATGATCAGACAACTCCAGTTCAGGCTCGAAGAATGAAGTCATTACAAAAAACATCATTTTTATCTCAGGTGGAGCCAAATGATTTTCTGATGCAGCTGATGATGAAAACTGGGTTCAGGCTATGAATGAAGAGCTTGATCAAATCGAGAAGAACCAGACATGGGAGATTGTTTCGAGGCCAGCAGACAAGAATGTCATCAGGACTAAATGGGTCTATCGCAACAAGATGAATAAAGATGGAACTGTGATTCGAAACAAAGCACGACTTGTGTGCAAGGGATACTCCCAGATAGAGGGAATAGATGTAGATGAGACATTTGCACCAGTTGCAAGGCTGGAGACAATCAGATTATTTTTGGCCATAATAGTGAAAAGAAATTTCAAAGTGTTCCAGATGGATGTAAAATCCTCATTCATGAATGGTGTTATGGAAGAGGAAGTGTATATTGAACAGCCAGATGGTTTTCTCATTCATGAGGATGAGAACAAAGTTTGCACGTTGAAGAAGGCATTGTATGGGCTGAAACTAGCACCAAGGGCATGGTACTCACAGCTTGATCAGTACATGAAGATGCTTGGTTTCCAGCGTGGGGGAGTTGATTACAATCTTTATTTCAACAATAATAGTACTCAAAGGATGATGGTGCTAGTTTATGTCGATGAAATAATATTTGGTGGATCAGATGATGCTCAGTGTAGATAGTTTTCAGAATTCATGAAAAATGAGGTTGAAATGTCAATGATTGGAGAGCTAACGTTTTTTCCCTGGTTTACAGGTGACACAAGGAAGGAATGGAACATTCATTTCTCAATCTAAATATGCCAAGGAGGTCCTGAGAAGGTTTGGAATAGAAAATTACTAGGATATGAAGACTCTGGTTGCTACCCGGATGAAATTATCAAAATATGAGGATGGAAAGGCAGTTAATATCACAGAATACAGGAAAATCATTGGATGTCTATTGTACTTAACCACAACAAGGCCTGGTATTGTTTTCTCCACATGCCAAGCAGCGAGATATCAGAGTAATCCCAAGGAAAGCCACATTCTTTCAGTGAAAAGAATACTTTGGTATATCCAGGGCACAGTGGATTTCGGCTTGACATATACTAACAAATCTCAGATAGAGTTATTGGGATATACTGATGCAGACAGGTCCGGTTCAGCAGATGATAGAAAATCAACGTCAGGTGGTGCATTCTATATTGGTGGATTGTGAATTTATTGGCTAAACAAGAAGCAAAATTTCATTTCATTGAGCACCGGAGAAGCTGAGTATATTGCGGCCACTCAAGCATGCACACAGTTATTATGGATGAAGCAACAACTTGATGATATGGGAGTTGAAGTGAAGTCTCCGATCGGAATCCATTGTGATACCTCAAGTGCTATAAATCTATGAAAAAATCTCGTCCATCACTCAAGGACAAAGCACATTGAGATAAAGTATCATTTTATCAAGGAGAAGGTTGAGCAGGGAATCATGAAGTTGGAGTATGTGCCTACAGAGCTGCAGGTTACAGACATTCTGACAAAGGCCTTACCCAACGAAGCATTTGCAAGGCATCGACTGGCTCTGGGAGTTCAGTCGACTCCCCACACTTAAAATAGTGTGGATGTGGAATCCCCCCCTCTCCCTGAGGTATGCTGTGTTTTTCCCTAATGTGCTGATATGTGTTCTGTACTGTGTTACATACTACAAAGGAGTGTCCTTTGGGTTCGTTGACAAAGGGGGAGAAAATAGTGATTTTTCAAGGGAGAGACAATGTGGTGATTTGATAAATCATGAATGATATGGGGATAAGCTGACAAGTGGAGCAGCTAGATAATGGTATTTGAAGCTAGTTGAACATGATTAGCCAGAGCTTAGCTTGGACAATATAGGAAATAAGGCTAAAGGGGTGTTGAAGCTGCGAGCAGAAAGGGGGAGCGTATTAAATCTGACGATGCAAGAAGTGATTGATCAAAGAATAGATATCACGATAGCTGAGGATCGTGATAAAAGCAGAAGAGTGGCGTTGGAGTGTGGTATGAATATTTCCAAACCAAATATTGGTCTTCCATCAAGTCCATCAACAATTGGTATCAGTTTATACAAATTGGTATCAGTTTGGTGTCAACAGTGGGAGTCAGAGATGAAGTGATTCATTGGTGAACTTTTCATTTACTCTTGTTTCTCACGCCGAGCATTGCTCATGTGGGCTTAGAGTATGTGTTGAGTAAATCCTTGATCGCTATCAGAATCTCAATGAGGCGAATGGTGGATGAAGAATGAACGACGTATCTTATTATAGAAGAGTTGTCAACAAACCCAAAGGGGGATATTGTTGTGCAAAAATACCTCAAGGTATCATTGAAGAATTTTTTAGGTGATTGTGTTTGTTGACAAAGTGGACATCTGAGTAGTTATTGTTGACAAAGTAAAACGATGACATACAAATTTGTTGACAAAGAGGATTTCATGATGGAATGTCGAGTTCAAGAGCTGAGTTCAACGATCCATGTTTAATTCACGAATGTCGACAAAAGGAATGAATGATCTGGAGGCGGTACAAAAGAACAGATACAAGGTGGCACCGTTTTCCAGTGTTTGCCAAATTTTTGGGCCTGAAAATTGACAAATGAAGAAAAGTGTTTTTGGCAAAGGGACTTGCGCTTCAAGGACTTGGAGTATAGGAAAATTGCATGCCATATGTTTTTCAAGATTAGAAGATCAAAATATGTCTAAGGAAACAGGTTCGTGCATGTTTGGGTGTTGGTCGCACAAGTGTCTAAAAGGATAGAAGACTTGCGCGCCAAGACTGTGTCGCGCAGGTGACTTGCGCGCCGTCGTGCAGGGTGGTCAATTTGCCTATAAATACTGCACCACCCCTCTTAATTCTTCACCGGAGTTCAACACTTTGAGAAATCAGAGCACCCATAGCGTAGTTGTGGTGGTCGTGCAAGTGGTGTGTGTGTTCACGTAGTTGGGACTTGCGCGCCAGGGTGATAGTTGCGCGCCAGTGTTTGAAGCTGCGTGCCAGTGTGGAGTTGCGCGCCAATATTGGAATGGGCGTAAAAGGAAGTGAGTCGCGCAGGTTTAGAGTTGGGGAAGCTTGAGTCATGCAAGTGTCTGAGGAGGACTTGCACGCCAGTTGTGACTTGCGCGCCGATACTTGCGCGCCGAGGTAGACTTGCGCGCTAAGTAAGGTTTATTTCCAGAAGTGTTTTTCAGGCTGCGTGGAAGCTGGATGTTTTCCCAATAACTTTGGTTCAAATAGAGATTCATCTACGGGTGAAAGTTGTACTTCAACAGAGCATCTACATACAGAGGAAGATGCATTCTTTCATGCAAGTGAAGAGACCTACAGGTCTATAAACTGTGAGTTGATTCCTTCCAAGAGCAGTGAGCAAAGGAAGAGAAAGAAGGTGATCCTCTCCACTGGAAGTGAGCCAGAGAGAGAGAAATAGGGAGTGACCCTTGGGGATGTAGTGAGCTGACCCTAAGCATTGTAAAGGCAGTGTGTCTGGGTATAGAAGTGATCTAGACCGAACATTGTAATCCACATCTAGTGAAGTTTAGTGGAATTGGTACAACCGGAAACTTGTCAGTGTATGCTCCTTGGACGTAGCCCATTGCGGTGAACCAAGTAAAATTGATGTTTCCTGTGCATTCTATACATTCTGTTTACTTTGTGCAACAGGAAAGAGAGAGAAGAGTGTTTTTCTTAATAGCGAAACAAGATCAGAACAGGCGTTAATTTTAAATTAGTGAAACCCTGATTCACCGCCCCTCTCAGGGTATTCAGCCTTGTGGGCCTAACAAATTCTTATAAATAGGACCCTTGGCAAGCACATTTTTAAAAATAAAAAAATAATAAGAAGCCCCAAATTTCTTGTTCCACAACACCTTCACCCAGGTCCTCCAAAACCCCTTAGGTAGCTCTAAAAACTATGAGAAGAGGTAATAAAGGGTGACAGGGAGATCAAAGTTCCTTTTGGGTGTCAACCTCAAAATAAAATTATATGGGGACCTATCCCCCCACAAAGATGAAAATTACTTGGTCTATGCTCCCTTCCATAACTAGGGACCTGTACGAGACCTTTCCTTAGTCACTTCATGAGAAATTTAGTGCCTATTATATGGCCTAACACAAGTGTTGTTGCCCAGGTGGTCCATTAACAAAGGCATCTGCATATGATGATTGAAAACCCCCTATATGTAGTACTTTTATATCCTACAAGGTACCATGTGGAGAACCTCAATCTCATCAATCTATGACCCTCACATGAACTTTTTGAGTCATATTCTAAGACACCTATGACATGGTTTCTCTTCCATTAGATCCTTCATTTAAGGGGGACCAAATTGAAATATCCATTGAAGCCTCTAGAAATAAAAGACCATGGTATGTGGTGTAATAGAATATGTCCCATTTGGATATGCATTCCTTTGGACAGAGGTGTCCCACACTAATCTTACATAATTGGCATAGTCCTCAGGGTGTATGTGGATATGAATTCCCTCATTCATGATGAACTAAACCCTAGGGGAAATGTTTTGGAACTTTGGCTCTCAGATACTAGGGTTTGGAAGATGTCATTCATTTGTTGTATCAAAGACAAGTGTCCTCTAGTTCAAGGAGGGGAGGGAGACGATCACTCTTTCTTTTCCCTTTGATTTTTAATTTCATATCCTCCTATATTATATGGATCCATGACTAGGAAATCCCTCATAGTGTAAACCCCTTTCCTTTTATTTAGGACCTATCCTCCTTCATTCAATCCTCATTCTCCATGTTCATGGGATATACCTATATGGGTAGTCATATGTGACTATCCAAGGAACCATAATGGGAAGAGATGGGCACATAAAATCCTTTTCTTCTTCTACCATCTCCCAGCTTCTTCCATATGTCAATGAAGGGTTTTTTGGTTTTCTGGATATTATTCCTACTCTTGTTTCTAAAAATATGTCATTAATAGAATATAATTACAGTTTATCAATGATCTTAAATCCACATAGTCAAGAGCATATATTGGTTGCTAATATTTTTATAGGTCTTCCTCACACAATCCTTCAGAGGGCCTCTATAGGCATGGGTCCTCAATTCCATGTAACCAACCACAGGGCATCTTACTACATGGTTTATTCCCCATAGAAACCCTCTCAATGGGCCTCATTCCCTATGAGATAAACCATAAGAGATAATCCATAGGTGTGGGTCATCACAACAATACTATATGGGATTTGATTGTCCTCCAAATGGGATATGTCAAAAAAACTCTATGATGTCCAATTCAAAATCCCCAACCCAAACATATTCTATCTCGACTGCAGTCCCAATAGGGTATTATAAAACCTAGGAGATAATAAACCATCCATTTTCAATGGGACACTATGTTATATGTCTCACACCAAACATTGAATATGATCCTTTATCCTATGCATCCTTTCCACATAATAATAAATTGCACAGGTTGGTCCTTTTCACATGACCATAAAATGTATGATGTGTCTTTTTAAGTGGCACTAAACTACATGGGTACTAATTCTTTTAACAATGATACATAGGAAGCCTATCACATCGATCCAATACCAACATAAAAAAACTATCATCCCCCTGTATAATGATAAACTCCAGTGTTCCCACTACATGGATTACAACCAACCTCATGATAATAAATTTCAAAATAATCTCTAATCCTTTTGTAAAAGGGAAAATTTTATAGAGAACCTCATATATATATATATATTCCTAGATATCTCCATTTACAAATATCCTCATATAGATATTAATTCTTCCAATATCAATGTATTGAAATAATCAATTTCTAATTGAAGGGTGACCTACGTTATACATGGTATTTAATTAAGGATTATTGAAAAAATCATAAATCTAGAAGGGAGTCTCAAAATAGGAAGAAACACCCCTTAAAAAATGGGTTGATGAGTATGATCTAAAATCCTCTAAAACAACATGAGTTCTTATGTATTGTTGGAAAATCATCCCAATAAGAAACTGTGTTTATGAAAATTGGTCCATGAGTCATCACATAGATATGAACCGTTTGGTGATTTTGGTTCCATGAATTAAACCCACTAGAAATAGCCGAAAAGGGATGTCGGTGTATGTGTCTAATATGATGGTTGTTCCAGAAATACCAAAAAAATAACGCTATATCCCCACATGAAATTAGAGAATGAAACAATGACAAGTTGAACTTCATAAAAAACATATAATTGATGGAACTTCAACCCTTAAAATGTTCTTGAAATTGAGATAATGATGGTTGGATTAACAGATGATTGATATAGATAATGTAAATTGGATATTAAAGACTAACTTGGAATAGAGTAATGATTTTTTGGAAAAGTGGTTATGGTATTATAGATGGAGTCTACACTAATTTTGGATTTAATGAATATATCAAATGACATTGTATTACATAATTAATAAGTAATCATGTCTGTTTTCAATTTTTTTTTTAATAATTATTGTTACTACACTATTTTAAGAGAATAAAATATAAAGGTATTCACATTTTTTTCATGTGATGATTATGATACTCGTTATTTTTTTAGAGAATATAATGTTTATTTTGAAATATTCTTTCTTAATATTATCAGACGTGTTTTGGATGATCTTTATGGATAACTATTTATAGAATGAATTATGTTGAACTTCAGGTGTAATTAGATAACTTTTTACATTCATTTTGGTTTTATTAAAGACATGATGAATATCATGTTAACATTTTATAGATTATATGATCTGTTAAAGGGTAATTTTTTTAATTTATTATTAAAATTTCATTTTTAGATATTCATTTACTGGACTATGGGATGAAATTTATATTGGTTAAGAAAAACAAAAGGATGAAATCATGTTTATGAAATATAAACATATCAAGTATATTTCAATATATTCTTAGAGTGTTAAATAATTCCTCACCACTGGGAAAAGTTTCTTGAAATGAATGTCCTCATAATACTTTCAAATTTTTTTAACTGTTGATCTTTGAAATCATTACATGTTTATGGTTTCGATCCCTAATATTTCCATTGATCAGTCACTTTATTGAGATCAAAGACCTCAATCAATCATTATAAATATAAATTCTTTTCCTCATTTTCCATATCTTCACTTTCCCCCAATGTTATCATACCTAGAAACCTATTCATGTGTTATTATAGATGAATATCATAATTTATTTTAATTCATAATAAGATGATATTTTATCAAATCATTTTCGATTTTGGTTTTCCAATAATCATATTCTATAATATAAAACCCATGAATAGGAAAATCTGGATTAAATTGTGAGGGTAAAATTTATTTTTGGTGGGGAGATTATAAAAAACTATTTTTTAAAGGAATAGAACATTATTTGATATAAAATGATTAAAAATACCATGTTATCGAAAAATAATTGAAACATTGAGTTTATCTTTTGTGACATTTAACATTGATTTTATCATGTATTACACTCATTGACAAGTTCCTTCGAGATCTTGTGTGACATAATACACAATGTTTTATCAAAAAATAATGTTCAAGTATTATTTATATTGAATATTGTCTGCTAGAAATTAATTTCGATGTTAAAAATGATATTAAATAACTTATTAAAATATATTGGGAAATTGTTTTGTTTCTAATTAATTAGAAATGAATATGAAAAAACAATTGAATACGAATTATTAAAAAAAACTATTTTTTGTACACTAAAAAAATATTATGTCAAGAAAATAAAATAATTACAATTGATGGATAATACTAATTAAATGTTTCATTTTTATATTAAATAACATTATATAAAATTCAACCAATAGATTATATTGGAATAATATAAGGACAAATCCCATTTTACACATTAAAATCTATATTTTTTTAAATGATGTTTTGCAGAATTTTAATTGGGAACATGTTATAAAACCGAATTTTTATAATTTTAGAAATTTTATTTTAAAAAATGTAATTTTTTTGGGTATTTTTTAGAAGTTTCATTTCTTAATGAACAGTAAAAAATACTGAATTTTAATTGAAAACTAAAGATTTATCTAAAGAATTTGTTATTTTAAATATATTCTAATTTTATTAAAAATTTATCCTAATTACAAATCTATTAATTCAGTATAGGCCATTATAATAATTTTATATTGAATTTATATATATAAAAATCGTTAACTTTTGAACATCTTCACTTTAAAAATCCTCTTTCTCTTTGTGACTTTAAGATTACTTTTTAAATAATTTTTACCACTTTTGTGAATGGAATTTGGAAAAATGGGTTAAATATATAGAATAATAATAATTTATATCATTTAATATGGAATAATTAACTTTTTAGCATAATGAGTCAGGGAAATAGTTAAATTTAGGTAACATGATTAAGGTAAAAATGGGGTTTTGCACATTATGTGCTTTCTTAATAATATTAATTTGAGAAACACATATGATTATTATTTAATGCATTGGAAATTTTATTTTATATTAGTGGGTATAATGTATCTATTAAATATCTTTTTAATTATAATATTAATGGATAAATTACTTAGGAAAATAAAAAGATACAAGTTACCTTGTCAAAAACAATAAGGATAAAATTGAGTAAAATTAAGGACTAGGGAGTAACGTGATAAAAAAAGTTATTATTTTATGTTTTGGTGGTATTTATCTACCACTAAATCCCTCCACAAAATTATTTATCTCTTTTGGGGGAACAGTAGGTAAGGGAGACCTCCCAATAGTGAATAATATTGGGTATTTACAAGAATGTCAGTCCCCTGTTATAAAAGTGCATTCTCTCTCCCCAATTATTGACACCTCTAAATCAATTATTATCAAAAAATATATGAACAAATAGCTCCCAAAATTCCCTAACCAAATTATATAATCCTATATTTTTAATTAAATAAAACCATTGATGGTTTTAGTGTAAAATTAAGGAGGAAACCTGAATAAGAGTTAATGTTATTCGAAAAGAATTTTTATATTATTTCATAATCCACATCCTTAAATTATTATTATACCATGATTATATAATAAAATATGAATAGTAAATATACTTATATTATTTTATGTTAAGGGTATGGCCTATAAAATATCTCACTTCCATCAAATGGTATATGAAATAATAATTCGTGTGTTTAGAGAACTATTGGCTCGCGAACCAATGTCATTTATTTTTTCATTTACACATTTCATGGTCGAGAATAATGATGTATTTATTTATATATATGTGATATATATAATATAATATATATTATTTTTATTATTGAACTATTAAATAACACATACCTTCATGATTATGATTTTTTTGAACACGATAGGGTCACTCGTGTGTACGGCTGACTAATGCCTCATTATGTGATGTGATTCATTCATGATTTACCGGGAATATATTAACTATGTTTTAAATAAAAATATTTGATACATATGAAATGATAGTTATATTTTAATTATTATATACATATATATATATCATGTAATCTTATTTCTTTCAAAATGGATGGAAAATGGAAATAACATTTATGCATACTTACGACCTACTGTCTTTATGAACAGTGAATTTCATTTCTTATAACTAAATTTTATGGATTACTCCAAATACATATATAATGAATATAAATGATATTTAAATCATGTTTTAAATTTTGGATATGATGAAACCATTGTCAATGTAAGAGAAAAAAATAAAAATTCAAAACATACATAAAAAATAGGGTCATTAAAAACCAAAATAATGAAAATAATGAATCATTATTAAAGAATTGGTGATGACATGTCAAAATCCAGCCCAGGTACCCTAGTGATGAACTAACTAAGCCTAAAATGATATATTCCTATGGTAATTACTGATCCCCATGTTTCATTTACTATCACTTGGAATCATACTACATGCAAGTGAAATTAGATTTTCTAAAAAATAGATCAAAAGAAAGGAAATTAAGTCAATAAGTTTACAAAAGAAAATAGAATGAGATTAATGTACTAGCAGTCAGCAAGGAATTTAATCCAAAAGTAATACAACTCAAGTACCAAAATATGGAGAAAAAATCCCAATTCCCCAAGGACTCAACTCACCATGTACAAGGTTTAATAGATAAGTCCACCTCTAAAATATCCTCTCCCCATATTCGAAACTAGAAGGATATACTATACAAAAACCCTAAGGGAAAAGTAGTGTGTTAACTAAAAATCCTCGTATGGAATTATCAATGATTCCATATCATATTCCAACAAAATATTAATCAATGGAATTATTTCAATTTTATGTTAATAAGATTATAATTTTAAATCATATTTAAAGAAATCATGTTATACATTTCGAATGATGTAAAGTAATTTAAGTAAAGTATTTATAATTATGGAATATTTCTAAAACAATGGCATTAATAAAATAGTTACATAATACCATTTATGTAAATTCATAATTCATGTAAATCAGTATTAGAACATTAGCATATATTTATATGTCAAATATAAATAACAGTCAAGAAAAATGATCATCTTTCAAATAAGTATGAAGGGTCAAGGCCACAAGAATCCACACACTCTATGTGATAATGGAAATATGTTTATATAAACTTCTCTCTAACACTGGTCAAAAGAAACTCATCACCATCCTATCAGGGATATGACCGACTTCATTTATGTTTTAGAACATTATATAATAATTGAGTGTGTCCAAATAATTCACAAACTCCATAAGGATTTCATGTACATTTATAGAATCAATGAATGGAAATTTATTCCAAGACATATTAAAATAAAATTAAATTAAATTCATCACATTTCAAATTATAATTTTCCATTTAGAAACCAAAGTATATTTTTAATAAAAAAATGCCTTTTTAACCAGATAATACCACTGGGTTTGCATCAAAACATTTTAAACCACTTTCAAAAGTTTGAAATAAATTCAAAACTAATTCCCTCAATTTCACAATTCATTTCCATAATTAAATTCTACAATTTAATTGAAATATATTCCATCAAATTTATAATTTGAATTAAACAATTCAAATCAACAAATTTCCACCAACACTCCCAAATTCAATGGAATTGGGGGTGTTTCCAATTTTTCCTACCAAAACCATTTAAAATCCCCCAATTCAATTGAATTTTGTTTTATCAAATCAATTGAAACAATTTTTTTATAAATTTAATTTTAATCAGGAATTGAGAAAAAATCAAGAAATTAAAGTTTAATCAACTGAGAACCCAGATCATCATTTCAGGTATGGATCGTTATTTAGGGTTGTTTTTTAAGGAAAAAAGGATGAAATATAAATTTCTAAGTACATGACATGTACATTTGAATACACACCATGTGCCCAGTTTCCACGTGTAGCCAGGTACTATCCATCTAATGGATGAGTACATGGCTGTGTAGGTGACCTGGTAGACCACCTAAAGCTGGGGTCAATTGAGGCTAGTACATGACGTGTATACTAATTAAACAAGATATGTAATTTTCATTTTAATTGATTAAACAAATCAGGGCCACGTCTCATATTCAAAATGAAATTCTTCTCCCTGTGTTTTGTACATGAGAGTGATGTATGACCAAATAAATTCTAGATCTTCCTGTTCTACTGTCTATGATCCTATTGAGGAACCATTGGGTGCATTGGATTCCCACCGTTGAGTTATCTCTTTCCTTTGAGCCCCTCTTTATGATTTCCGTTCTCTCGTGAGTTATTCATGGATGATTTATTTTGACCTTTTTGTAGATCTATGATGTTATAGGTCGACTAAAGGGAGGCGTTAAAGAGTTTTCTTCGTACAACATCAAGGTAGGTAGTTTGTACATTTATTTTATTATATTTGGATTATATTTGAAAATAGTACCAAATACCCATGTTTAGGGTATAGTGGGTTTTGGAATTCAACCCTATTTAAGAACTGTTGTGTTTTTTTTAGAAAGGGGTTATTTATTACACAAAAGGGTTTATACCTTGATCATGGTTGTGTTTCCAATATTTGTTTGATTACGACCATTCGATCTAGCATACATGTTAGGCTTGCTATATTTTCCATTCCTAGTGTTGTTAATATAGAGTTATTGTTTATTTGATATGCATGTGTTTCGCATAGTTAATGTACTACCAAGGGCAATTGACTATGATAGCTTCCTGAGGTAGGGCCATTTATGTAAATTATTGTCATGTTAACCTCGAGGTATTGACTATGAGAGATTCCAGGTGGTCATAGACCAGAGGGGTTATACCGTGAGAGCTACTCATAGTGTCATTATTAAATAAATATTGGACCACACAGAATTGACTATGAGAGATTCCAAGGGGGTCATTATATTGTATTATTGATTTTCATAACAAATGGGTATTGATCACGAGAGCTACCAAGGAGGTCATTTATAAATTATTAGTGCTATGTGTGACAGAAGGGGTTAAGCTGTGTGAGCTTTCCCAGAGGGTCATTATTTATTGAATTGATGATATGTTGATCGAGAGGAGTTCAAATATGATAACATTCTCATAGGGTTACTTTTTAATGATTGAATGATTGAGAAGAGTCTTCCAAGAGAATGCACAAGTTTAGAGTTGGTCTACCTTTATTTCTTAGATGGTCTTATGAGATTTCTATGATTTATTATTATTATACAGGTGGATAAAGATATTATGATAGATCCTGAGGTTTCATTATTCAATGGTTTGAATAATTTATAAATATAAATGAATGTAATTGAAAACAGTAGAATTGTTTACTTTTGAGTACTTTATTGTTTATTGCTTCCTTTCTGCATCTTTCCTGATATATATATATATATATATATATATATATTCACTGACTATTAGGAACATATCTTTTGGCGGTTTCCTATTGGGATTCGTCTCACACCCTATTTGGGTGATGATTTTGGACCCAAACAGATTATAAGGTTACAGGTACAGGTAAGGGAAAGAAACCTTTTTCATTGTATACTAGATTTCTGTTGGAGCTGGAGATCATGGGACTAAGTTGAGGCATCCGATGCTATTTGAGATTACTGTTTTTGTACTTTGGTTTTAGTACTGTATTTCAACCATTTTGATTTTTTTCTTCTTTCCTAGATATATGTGACATGCATCATTAATAATATATATATTTTTGTGTGTTGCAGTTGTTTATACTATCAATATTCTACTGTTTACTTCTATTGTATGGTATTATTGCTCCTGCAATTGTTTTTTATTGGTTATTCCGATATGTACAATCTTATTGAGAGGGCATAGTTTCCACACTATCAGATCGTGAACCTCATTTATAGTCGGAATCCTCTGGAATCTGAGGAAATGCACTTGAGGTTATGTGATCATCCTGGTTCAGGGAATCATTGGGAGACACTCGGATCCGATACATTAAAATGTTGTGTTAAAGGATGTTCTTTTTTACATTGTTTTACTATCTCGATCCTCTAGACATGAATAGAGAGTAATAGGTAGTTGGTACTAAGCTCTACCTGGGAGTAGCTGACTAGGGTATAGGGAAAAGGCAAGTAACCTTGAATATTGAAAATTTTCTAATTTTGCAATTGTTACAATTTATTTGATTTCACCACTGGGTGATACACATATATTGTGCTATTTTTATTATTATTGTTGGGGTTATATTTCTATTGAAACCCTATGAGATGTGGGTATGTCATCTTATTCCTCATATACAGTGTTGATAGAAATCACATGTCAGGCGTTATTTTCATGCCACTTACGGTGAATTACTGATTTCATGTTATTGTGATAGATATTGTGCAAGATATGCATGCTATTGTGAATGCTTTTGGGATAAAGATACCTGCTATTTTGATAGGGTATTGGAAATTGGAAATTTTAATTTTGATGGATGCTAAACTTTTGTCCTTGAGGTGTTATGGGCCTTCTTGGATTAGAATTTGGTAGATCATGTTAGACCTTTAATTGAATTTTTTCAAGTTATAATATGAATAAGGATGTCAAACACTGATTCACAAGATTATGGGCTATCAAGGGTCAGAATTTATCATGACCTGTATAAAAATTATATGTTTTAAGGAATCTAAAGATGATTCTAAGGCTTAAAATCCAAAATCCTAGAAAACAAGACATGTGGTGTCATGAACAGATGACATGTTTTCTTCTGATATGGAAGAAACTACTTTTCTAATTTACAATCCACGTATATGATGTACACATTATGTAGTATTTAACTATGTGACTAAATGTGTGAGAAAAGACATGGGGATGGGAAAATTTTTGGTAGAACACACTGGGACTAGATTGTACATTCCAGGTGTAGAGAACTATGTATCCGACTGTGTGACCAATGACACGGGTCAATGAAACATAGGTTGTACACAACACGTCTAGCTTGTAAACAACTCACACTATTCAAGGTTCAACAGCTGGATCCACCTCCAAAATATCCTTTCCCCATACTCTAATATGGACAGATATAATCTACAATCACTTGAAGAAACAAATAGGTTGTCAGATAAAAATCCCAGCAGGGTCTCACAAAGGATTCCATATCAGATGAAAAAATTATTTTAAAGAAAAGAATTCATTCAATTTTAAAATAATCATGTTTTGAATTTTAATGCCTTTTTAATCAATTCATGCTATACAATTTGAATAATGGAAAACACTTTAAGGAAAAAAAATTACAACGATGTAATATTTCTAAAATATTGTCTTAAATAAAATACTAAAATAAAATAGCTTATAAAGAAATAATATGCATTTAAAGAAGTTTTAGAACATTGGAATACATTTATATCTCAAATATAAATAACAAATGAGAAATATAGTCATCTTCCAAATATTTATGAAAGTTCGAGGATATAGGACTCGAAACTATCTAAGGTATCATGACAATTTTTAAATCATCATTTCCCTCTTACAGTAGTCATAGGTACCATCGCATTGAGGATAGGACCCGCTGGATTTATTTTTTGGAATCTTGTATAAGTATAGAGTGTGTTCGAATAACGTACAAACTACCTAAGGTTTGTATGAGAAATTATACAATAAATTAAGGAAAATTTATTTTAAGACAACTTAAAATAATGTTCAATCCCATTTTAAATGCCAATTTTCCATTTAAAAACCAAAACATAGTTTCAATAAAAAAAATGTACCTCTAACCAGATAAAGCCACTAGGATTCTATGAAAAAAATTTAAATCACTTTTAGAATATTAAAATCAATTAAAAAAATTCCATTAATTTAAAAATCCATTTAAATTTTTAAATTAAAATATTTAACTTAAATATCTTCCTTAATATATTTAATTTAATTATAAAAATTTAAATCAACCAATTTCCTAAAACGCATCCCAATACAATGGAATTGGGGGGGGGGATCCCTAATTTTCATTCCAAACCCATTTAAAATCCCCCATTTCACTGTAATAGGGCTTTATCAAATAAATTGAAATCATGTTTGATCAATTAAATTTAAATCAACAGTTGACATAAATCATGCAATTAATGGTTAATCAATTTGGCCAAACAGGACGAAACCACATTCCTTTTTACCAAAATTCAACACTAGAAACGATGCTTGTAAATGAGAATGAAGGATTAATAGACCTTGAAACTCAACTAATATGTGAGATCCATTAGTACAGAGCATATAAACATCAATTCCAATATGATCCATTGAATTTCAATGAAGAATAAAGAAAGAAAGACGATGAATGAGGGGAAATCATACCCAGGAATCACATCCCCAATAAAACAATGATTGAACACCAAAAAAGGCATTTAGAAATGTTTTATAGGTTTATGGCCACATGGGGAAGGCTTTGGGTAGATAGAAACTAAATTGGATAGTATGGTAGAAGAGATCTCAACCGTACTGCCTTTTAAAAACATGTAGTTTGTGTATTACATGATGTGAAATACCACTATAGGTTGTGAAACAATAAAGTTTCAGAAACATAGAAAAAAATCACATTAAATAAATAACTAATCATTAAATGACTTCCAATTTGTAAAGTATAGTCACAATATGTAACCTTTCAGGGTGTGTATATTCTCAATATGTGAACCTTCTCATGGTATTCGCACAAGGATCATTACAAACCATGTAACCTATGTACACAAAACGTAAAATTCTGGGAGACTAGATAAAAGGCCATCTCACAATGATTTTCTGACAAATATCATAATTCAGAATTATAGGTTTCATCACAATTCATTCTCAACCATACCCAACCAACAAAAATGGAATGGCAATGGAACAGTAAAAGGTGTACCTCTGAGATTGGTAACAAGATGTTACATGAGATGTTATAAAAGGACCACACATAATATAATAAATTTTAATAAGGTTTTGGTATAAGTGAATAACATGTTTAAAATCATTATATAGGAGTAAAATGCATGTTCAACAAAAACAAAGCATATGGTAAGGGATTTGTTATACTAATATACATTTATTAGGTTAAACATCATATTCATTGATTTTTTCAGGAAAAGATTATATATCAAATAAATTTTTGTTATATTATGATTTATTTGATATTGACTATGTGTATTTTTAGTGGATATAAATAATTGATTCATTTATTAATTCTCACTTCAACATTATAGTTGTTTTTAGAGTTTATTTCACAATTTCATTCTAATTGAGATTGTTTATTCTTGTATAACTATTGAATAAAATTACATGAAATTTTAATATAAATTCATATATTTTATTCTACTCTGATTATTAATGAAATCTTTGAGGTAATAATACTTTTTTCCACAATTAGGTAATTTATATTTTTATAAAATATTTTCAAGAAAACCCTACTTCATTTCTCTATTCGTTCTAAAATATTCTTTCCTCCAAAACCATGTTTTATAAAAATGATTTCAAAAATATAATAAAACATTCAGAAGATTTAGTAAAGGAATTTCACTCATATTTACACTAATTTTTTTTGGAAGGATTTTTTTTAGTTTCATAACAATTTGGGTTTTTATTTTACAAAAAAAGTTAAAGGAAACTTTGTTTTAACATGTACAACATTAATAAAATTTTCACCCATCATGACTGCCGAATTTTTTACAAGAATCTTTTATAAATTTTAAATACTATTTTTAATGAAAACATTATTAAAAATATTTTCTTAAATTTTTGTTTTAAAATTTAATTTCAAAGAAATGTATTTTCAATTTGTTTGCAAATGGAAATTATATTTTCCCCCTAAATGTTTTAAAGGGTATTTTATGACATTTGTATTCACAAATGACATCACCCCTTTAATATTTTGCAAATTGGTTTACATTGTATCATTCCTATCCTTAAACTTCTTATAGATCATTTTTAATCACCTTGATCAAGGAAACTATTAATATTAACTTAGTTGATTCATTTTTGTTTTCTGTATCCTTATCTTGATATATTATATTTCCTATAGAAATTAAATTTCCCATAAATCTCAATTTTTTTATCATCTGTCCGTTTATTTACAAAACGGTATAACAAATTTACATAAAATATTTAATTCGAATGTTATTAATTAACTGGGGAAATATTGATAAATTTTTATCCTTTGCTCAATATAGATATTTTATATGGCACCTTGTTTATGTGTTAAATTGAATATTCAATATAAGAGGAATTTTATGGATTGGTATGAATTGATTTTGGGACCATTTAAATTAAATCCTAGAGTGCATCGACAGTCTCCTTGGAAAGAACTTTGTTTTAGAAACCCATTTGTTTTAAACTCTCAAGTGAGGGTTCTTGATAGTTGAGATGTATTTATCCAAATGAAAGTAATTTGTACCCAGTATTTTTAAAGTATCTATTGAATGGTATTGATGGTATAAGTATCATGTACCTAAGAAATATGACATCTGATAAATTATAATTTCCTTCAGAAAATGTTAGTTACTATTATCCCTGATATTTTTACTATGGAAAAATATATGGATTTATTTAATTCATAGTTTATTGGATAAATTGAACGTGGTTTATGATATTTTATTACTATATTGATATGACTTAGCCAGTTATAAAAATGGAATTTGTTTTCATAATTTTAATTTACCAAATTAATTATTCAATACTGTTTTATAATAGTTTCTATAATATTAACCCTTAATTATCATTTAAGATAAAACATATTTGATTTCATTTCCCCTAGGTTCTATAATGTTTACTATGGCTGACATGTATTAATACAATATATGGGATGAAGTTATTCTTGACAAAAATTATGTTCTAATTTGTGTATTCAATTATAATGTAAGAATATTGTATATAACTAGTTTAAAAAGACTATTAGTATAAGGCCCTAGCCTTAAACCTTAATTAATATTGAGTTATTACAAGATTACACAATAAGGATCTTTTCAGGTTTAGAGTTTTAGATAATTAGATCATAAAACTTGCTTTACATTCTACATTTAAACAAAGTGGTTACCTAAAAGATAGTACTCATTTTTCCCATCTACAGAAACCTATTTAAAATGAAACATGGAATATTTCTTGACACTTCCTTGACACTATCATCACATCATGTACCTTTCCCTTGACCTATGAAAAACATTTCAAAAACTTGGGATGAGCATAAAAAGATCAGTAAGGGATATAAAAGTATGAAATGAAAACATTAGTCCATGCATGAAACCATACTTTACTCATAAAACATAATCACATACCTCATTAAATGATGAATAAATCATAGAAATCATAAGACATAAAAAGTAACCTGAGGCATTCATAACATTCTTACATAGGGAGTAATCCTCTTGGTTACGTTTGGAATACCCATCACAGTATATTCTCTAAATCTCTTTGGAGAAACCATAACGTTTAACTCCTTCGGGTTACCTAATGCATTGGAGAGCTATATCGGGCTCACCTGCACATATTTTATCACGAAACCACCCGTATTCATAAACAATTCTCATGAAACATAACATAATCATATCACATAACTTAAGAATAAATTAAAGATAAAATTCACACATTTTAATAACAATATAACATTTTAAGATATTGAAATAATGAATCCATTTTGAAAACCATTTTCTAAACCATTTAAAACATTTAATAAAGATATTTTTTTGAATAAAAGTGTCCCATACCACTTTGAAGCATTTAAAATTTTAAACCATTAATATACATATAAATAAATCCTTAAAATCATTTTGAAAACATGGATATTAATGAGAAATATTTATAAGAATAAATCATTAAAACATTTAAAAAGATATTTTAGTTAAAAGGTTTTTAAAAAATTGAGAGACACTTGAATACAATAATTGAGGAATAACATTTAATCAGAACTTTATAATATAATGAGAATAAAGGGATTCATGATATAATACTCCAAAGGATATTATATACACTATATAAGAGTGAACTAGTGCATAACAACAATGAAGTCTCAATATAAATGTAAAATGAGATGAAATCCATTATAAAGAAGGTATTCTTCAATTAAGGATTTATCAATCTCATAATTATGTGTAACAAATATAAATACACACAATATAAGTGAATATTAAGTTTAAAACAATAAATGGTCATTCAAACAAATTCAAAGGATGACATATTCAATAATTACATGATGAACCCAAAGAAATTGAAATTGGGTTATGAAGTACCCTTGGTAAAAATTCGACAGCATAACTGCGTCACTTCCAACTTCAGAAAATGAGTTGATAAGATATTAAAAGGGTATCTCAACACTTGGAAATAAAATTTATATCAATAAGGATATAGAATAACACATCCCAACATTACAATATGTAAATTAAAAAACCCAACAAAACAAGTCTTTTAAAAAGAGGAGGGTGAACGGTTCCCTTACCGACTTGGGTATCATTCAAAACATACACCCCATGAAAGAAGGAAAATACAACATTGATTTAAATACTCATAAGAGAAAGTATATTACACAAAGAGTAGAATAATGGGCAGTAAATATACCACTAAAAGGAAATGGGGGAAAATGTATCATAAATCTCATCGGAATAAAAGTGAGATGAAAAATCCCTTACGAAAACTCGGTAGCCTAATGGAACCACATAAAACTTACAAAAAAGGATTGATGAGATCAAATAGGGTCTCTCATTATATTAACATAAAATTTACAGAAATAGTAATAAAAAAGAACATCCCCAACATATCAAATAGGATCTTAAAATAAGTGACATAAAGGAGAGTACTTAAAAAGAAAGAGAGAGGTTGGATCTCTTAAGAAAATTTGGCAGCCTAACGGTGCCACTCAAAACTTCCAAAATGAATTGATGAGAGAAAATAGGGTGTCTCATCATATGAACATAAAAAATTACAGTAATAGTAATATAAAATAACATCCCACTCATTAGAAATATGAGCTTAAAAGAAATGACATAAAAGAGTATACTTAAAAAGAAAGAGAGGGGTATGAACCCTTACCTTAGGTCCGACCTGACTCGATCGTTCTGTAAACTCCTGAATAATAAACATGAGTTAATTTCTACTTGCTTAAGAACCTTTTTCAAGTTCATTATTCCTTTTATATCACTTATCACCATGTTATGAACACCATGTAATTAATTATGTTAATAATGGTCGTTTTGTCGACCATTGCTACTTGAGTGAAAAATAAACTCTTTATAATTACAAGTTTGTTCATGGGGTAAAATATCCATTATATCCAGAATTATATTCATTATGTATATATTATATATATCATATAGATTGATTATATAAATGCATTTATAATATTACATAACATTTAGAGTTACGAAATGAAATGCACCGTTCATGGAGACGGAAAGTCGTACGTACGCATGAATGCTACTTCCATTTCTATTTCATATTTAATGGAATTAAAACATAATTATACATTATAATATTATAATTACAGTATCGTATAATATATAATATCATTAAATCTATCCTTTATACGTACCACATATGGTATTAAAGAATCAAATCACTTTGAGGGGGCGGTAGTCCGCACTTCCTAAAATGAAGATATCACATTTACCCATAATGGAAACCATAAAGGTATGCCATAAATGAAAAATACAGAAGCTTAAGGAAAAAATAAACATATTATATATCATATATAAATATAGTTACATCTTAATGGCCATATTTGAAGGTGTTAAAAGAATATTGAACAATCATCGTTTCGTGAGGCAGAAATTCCCATCCACAGAAACAGTATGTTCTTTAACCATTAGATATAAGTGTGTGTAATTGTAGCTCTAATATTATTATAAAAAAATCCTAGTATATTGAAGATACTATTTTTGTTACAAAATAAATTAATAAAAAGAGTTTAGGGGTTGGAGAAGCAAAATAAAACAAAAGAACACAAGTGAAGATATTACCCTAAAATCGGGTAACTCCTCTTGGTTTGAACCAAAAGGGTTTCTTGAAGAGCTTTCTGCCTAAGGTAAGGCTTCTAGGATGAGGAGAGGGATTTTGAGAGATGAAATGGGCAGGGTTTGTCCGAGCCAAAGCCTTGAGAGGTGTGTGTAAGGTGGTAGAGGTGGGGGCCTTTTATAAGAGAAGAGGAGGGGCACTCTTGGAAAGTTATAAAATATTACTTTATTTTAAAATGATTTTTGGATTTTAAAGGTCCCACATTGATGTATTTAGAGGATAAGGTGATAATAGTTCTAAATCCACCCATCCTATAGGTGTTTTACATGTGTAGGTCTTAGATTTTACATTATCTTTTCATCTTAATTAAATCATTAAATAATGAGGTAATCTTTGCTTCATCATGATGTCAAAAATAATATAATTTATATAATGTCTAAATATTATAAAAAAATACTGTTATGTAGGAAGTCAAAATTATGACTTTTATAACCCCATTTACAAATTTTTTTAGTAAAACAATACATGTTTGTGTCATTTTTTACTTTTACTTTAAATAAAAGGCATTAATGTCATTATCTTACCCAAGTGGCTCCATGGGGTCCCAAAAATCGACCCATGGGTTGTCTTGGTCGGACATGAATCATAAAATTGGGTTAGGACAAGTGTCAAGATATTTTCATTTTATTATAATATCATTTTTACCTTAAATCACACTAATTACCTTTAATTGCGATTAATACAACTTAAAAGTTACTATTCACCAAAAATTATTTTAATATCATTGAACCAAATTTTACTTCCTAATGAAAACCATGCATGTCGGATTTTTGAAAATCAAATCAAAGAAGTGGTAAAGTTTCATTTAAACGAAAAATCAGTTTTTTAACAATCACTTAGTGGTTTCACTATTCATCAAAAATTGAACTTTTTTCACAGAAATACCAAAAATTCACCGTAAGCTATATTTGATATTCTGAATTCAAAAATGTTATCTATTTTACAAAATTTAAAATATATAAGTTTCATTAATTAATATAATAATTCATTCCCGCTGTCAAATCAAATAGCGTGTTTTTAAGAAACAATATCTATTAAAATATTGACACTAGTTTAAGACCAATTTCAAAGTAAAATTAATTCCAATGACGACCATTGAATTAAATGGTAAAAATATATTCCAATTACAAATTAAAACCAATTAAAAATATAATCTAACCATATATTTAAATTAGATGAAAAAACATTTTTGATGTAAAATGCAGTATTTTTTCACTATTGATTTTAAAAATGAACAATGTCAGAAACATACAAAAAATTTAACCGAAGTAAATTTCAATGTCCCAATCATAAAGAATAAGTTTATTTTGACAAATAGATATTATAAAATTGTCAAAAGTTATATTTAAAAAAGGGTCTCCATCAAAAGACGGTAAAACAATCGTTTAAAAATATTAGAGTATTTATTCTTAAAATTGGATTCATTTGGATTTTAAGCATCTAAAATTTATGGGATAAATTTAAAAATATTGAACAAACATATGTAATCATTTTGTAGTTATTTCTGTTCATTCCTGCCATTACAATGGCTAGGTGTTAACTATTATAATATTATTATATTATTAGTGTGCAACGTAAGATTTCAATGAAACTCATTGTTGCGTATTGGGTATTCCATCAAGCATAGTATCCCCTTTAAATTAATATTGACATTTTATTCACAAATATTGATAAACATTATAATGTAATATTATTTATTTACCTGGGATGTTACATCCTTCCCCCCTTTTGGAAATTACGTCCTCGCAATTTCAAAATTGGGTTTGGAAACTCCATTGAATGTCCCACATCGGAACAAGTGTCAGTAAAAATATCACTAAAAAAGAATGGGAGAGAAGTAAAAAGGTCACCCGAGTTAACCCATACTAGGATTCTAAGTATGAAAATATGGATATGGAGGAAAAAAACAATGGTTCATGTTCTGATGGAGAGTGATAGTAAACATGTCTAGGAGAGAGTTAACCACAAGAAAATCAAAAACTTGTGATGGGTTAAACGGTATTTGATTCCCCAGTAGGAAAAGTTAATAGACAAAATTTTTATTTTACGTTACTCTTCATTGAGAAAATTATTTTTTTGCATAACTAAATCATAATGAAACATACTTACTTGTCACCTACACTTTCAACTTTTACTAGATTCCTTAATCAAACTCATATTTTCTCCAAAAGACGATTATTTAGGAAGACTTGTTCGCATTAAGAGTACTATAATAAACTTCTTGAGAATAACCTAATCCACAAAATATAACTATATATTTCACATGCCTTTAGATCTCAACCAAAACCAAACCAAAAAGTTTAGTATGAGATCAGATAATACCCAAAAAAGATATTTTTTTTACAAAAAAAAACTACTCTTAATCTGAAAAAATTTTCAAACAAAACCCAAAGTTCAACGAAGACCATTTAATAAAAAATTTGTCCATTAAATTCTTCAAAGTAAACCCAATTAAGATTCAAACCCAAATATTTGAAGGATTTAATCACATAGTCTCCCAAGGTACAAATTAATATTTATCTCCAAATAGCATCAGTTTCTCTTAAAGTATCATATTGAAAATTAATTCACCTAGTCACATATCCTCCATGATAAGTTAATAATTTCCGTAGATAACACAAAATAAACATACTCTTGATTAATAAAATCATCTAACTAAAAAAATAATTAGTCAAACTAACCAGAGACTTTATGTATTCTAGTGGTAGGTGATAAATACCAGTCACACTTTGGTTGTGGGTTCGATTCCTGCAGCTTTGTCCGACATGACGGGTTGTCACGCTGTCTGGGTGTTGTCCTTTTTATAAAACTCCAAAAATAACCCTAACATGTTTTAACCTCAATATTTTCTTTATACCTCTCATTTTCATCCATGTTCATTACGATCTCAACATCTTAATTCTTGAATTCTTATTTCACCACTATAAAATAATACAATTCCAAAAATGAATTACAACATACCTTGTTCATGGCGTCCACTTGGTTTCATCATCATCTTGTTCACATAGGTAGAAGTCCCATGAAATACAACAATGATTTATAGATCCTTCAAAATCATTTTCTTCCTCCATTAAAATACACCTTGTAAAATATGGGTCATATGGGTGTTCACAGAAAAACAGTTTTGGAAAATAATCTTGTATGACATATAATTCCAAAACATCTGATAAAACATGATTTCTATAAAATAGTCGGACAGAATTTGAGTTTAAGATTTCTATTATTGGTCCTTTTAAAATACCATTAGTATGTGCTGAGAGAATATATTTTAAAAGAAAATATAAATAGGTTGCGCAAGGGTCTCCTTCCTCAGCACCATTTTTAAAATCATAATATGCTTCAAATTCTTGTGATATGGTAAAATATTTGAAAATAACATGATAATATTTACCTTTCTTGAAAATATGATAATATTCTGAAAATAGTATTTGTCTAAATACAACCCATGATCCACGATGATAACGAGGTATAGTGGAGGTGTTTGATATCTCAAACAACTTCTTGCAAGAGAGTTGTATGCAAGAAAAACTTTCACAATCATCCGAACATGACTTTGCAATAATTATTGCAAGCGTGTCATCAGGAAGAGATAAGAATTTCATTTGAGATCCTCCTCCTTACATTCGTAACTGTCTTTAATTGACCTAAAAAAGTTATAAAACAGGGATTTAACTGAAATAATAGATATAGGGACTAACCATGTGTCTAAAAAAAACTCATAATCCCCAATGTTGTCTAAACCAACCTCTGATACCAACTATAAGGCCCCATCCTTAAACCTTACTTAATCTTGAGTTATTACAAGTTTACACAATGAGGATCTTTTCGGGTTTAGAGTTTTAGAGAATTAGATCATAAAACATCCATTACATTCCACATTTAAACAAAGTGGTCACATAAAAGATAGTACTCCTTTTTCCCATCTACGGAAACATATTTAAAATGAAACATGGATTCTTTCTTGACACTTCCTCGACTCTATCATCACATCATGTACCTTTCACTTGACCTATGAAAAACATTTCAAAAACATGGGATGAGCATAAAAAGCTCAGTAAGGGATATAAAAGTACGAAATGAAAACATCAGTCCATGTATGAAAGCATACATTACTAATAAAACATAATCACATACCTCATCAAATGATGAATAAATCATAGAAATCATAAGACATAAAAGGTAACTTGATGCTTTCATAACATTTTTACATAGGTAGTAACCCTCTTGGTTACTTTTGGAATACCCATCATAGTATATTCCCTAAATGTCTTCGGAGATACCTTAACGCTTAACTCCTTCACGTTACCCAATGCATTGTAGAGCTATAACGAGCTCACCTGACCTTAGTTTATCACGGAACCACCCATCTTCATAAACAATTCTCAAGAACCATAACATAATCATAACACATAACTTAAGAATAAATGAAATATAACATTCCCACATCTTAATAACAATATAACATTTTAAGATATTGAAATAATTAATCCATTCTAAAAACCATTTTCAAAACCATTTAAAACATTTAATAAATAGATTTTTCAGAATCAAAGTGTCCCATACCACATTGAAGATTTTAACATTTTAAACCATTAATATACATATAAATAAATCCTTAAAACCATTTTGAAAACATGGATATTATTGAGAAAAATTTATAATAATAAATCATTAAAACATTTAAAATGATATTTTAGTTAAAGTGTTTTTAACAAAATGAGAGACACTTGAATACAATAATTGAGGAATAACATTTAATCAGAACTTTATAATATCATGAGAATAAAGGGATTAATGATATGACATTCCAAAGGATAGTATATACACCATATAAGAGTTAACTGGTGCATAACAATAATGAAGTCTCAATATAAATGTAAACTGAGATGAAATCCACTACAAAGAAGGTATTATTAAATTAAGGATAAATCAATCTCATAATTATGTGTGACAAATATAAATACACCCAATATAAGTGAATATAAAGTGTAAAAAAATAAAAGTTCATTAAAAAATATTAAAAGGATGAAATATTCAATAACTACATGTTGAACCCCAAGAAATCGAAATTGGGTTAAGAAGTTCCCTTGGTAAAAATTCGACAGCCTAACGACGTCACATACAACTTCAAAAAATGAGTTGATAGGAGATTAAAAAGGTATCTCAACACTTGGACATAAAATTTACATCAATAAGGATATATAATACAATATCCCAACATTACAATATATAAATTAAAAGACCCAACAAAAGAAGTCCTTTAAAAAGAGGAGGGTGAAAGGTTCCCTTACCGACTTGGGTATCATTCGAAACATACACCCCATGAAATGAGGACAATACAACATTGATGTAAATACTCATAAAAGAAAGTATATTACACAAATAGTAGAATAATGGGCAGTAAATATACCAATAAAAGGATATGGTGGAAAATTTAGCATAAATCTCATGGGAATAAAAGTGAGATCAAAAATCCCTTACGAAAACTCAGCAGCCTAACGGTGCCACATAAAACTTCCAAAAAAGGATTTATGAGATCAAATAGGGTATATCATCATATTAACATAAAATGTACAAAAATATGAATATAAAATAACATCCCCCAACATAAAAAAAGGATCATAAAATAAGTGACATAAAGGAGAGTACTTAAAAAGAAAGAGAGAGGTTGGATCTCTTACGTAAATTTGGATGCCTAACGGCGCCACTCAAAACTTCCAAAATGGATTGATGAGAGAAAATAGGGTGTCTCATAATATGAACATAAAAAGTATAGTAAGAGTAATATAAAAGAACATCCCAATCATTAGAAATATGAGCTTAAAAGGAATTACATAAAAGAGAATACTTAAAAAGAAAGTGAGGGGTAGGATCCCTTACCTCGGGTCCGACATGACTCGATCTTCTTTAACATCCTGAATAATAAACTTGAGTTAATTTATACTTGCCTAAGATCCTTTTTAAAGTTCATTATTCCTTTTATATCACTTATTACCATGTTATGAACACTATGTAATTATTTAAGTTAATAATGGTCGTTTTGTCGATCATTGCTACTTGAGTAAAAAATAAACTCTTTATAATTACAAGTTTGTTCATGGGGTAAAATATACATTATATCCAGAATTATATCCATTTTGTAGATATCATATATATATATATTATATACATTCATTTATAATATTACTTAACATTTAGATGTAAGAAATCAAATGCACCGTTCATTGAGACGGTAAGCCGTACATACGCATGAACGCTAATTCAATTTCTATTTCATATTTAATGGAATTAAAACATAATGATACATAATAGTATTATAATTCCAGTATGGTATAATATATAATATCATTAAATCTATCCTTTATACGTACCACATATGGTATTAACGAATCAAATCACTTTGAGGGGGCGGTAGTCCGCACTTCCTAAAATGAAGATATCGCATTTACCCATAATAGAAACCATAAAGGTATGCCATAAATTAAAAATACAGAATCTTAAGGACAACATAAATATATTATATATCATATATAAATATAGAGACTTCTTAATGGCCACCTTTGAAGGTGTTAAACGAATATTGAACAATCATCGTTTCGTGAGGCAGAAATTCACAATCCACAGAAACTGTATGTTCTTTAACCATTAGATATGGGTGTTTGTAATTTTGGCCCTAATAAATATTATAAAAACATCCTAGTATATTTAAGATACTGGAGTTGTTACAAAATAAATGAATAAAAAGAGTTTAGGGGGTTGGAGAAGAAAAATAAAACAAAAGAACACAAGTGAAGACATTACCTTAAAATCGGGTAACTCCTCTTGGTTTGAACCAAAAGGGTTTATTGAAATGCTTTCTACCTAGGGTAAGGCTTCTAGGACGAGGAGAGGGATTTGGAGAGATGAACTGGGCAGGGGCTGGCCGACCCAAAGGCTTGAGAGGTTTGTGTAAGGTGGTAGAGGTGGGGGCCTTTTATAAGAGAAGAGGAGGGGAACTCTTGGAAAGTTATAAAATATTACTTTATTATAAACTGATTTTCAGATTTTAAAGGTCCCACATTGATGTATTTTGAGGAAAAGGTGATAAGAGTTCGAAATCCACCCATCCATTAGGTTTTTGACATGTGTAGGTCTTAGATTTTACATAATCTTATCATCTTATTTAAATCGTTAAATAATGAGGTAATCACTGCATCATCATGATGTCATAAATAATTTAATTTATTTAATGTTTAAAAATTATAAGAAAATACTATGATGTAGAAAATCGTTTTATATTTCCAATGAATATTTATAATAAAAATTCTGACTTGTATAACCCCATGTAAAAATTGTTTTAGTAAAACAATACATGTTTGTGTCATTTTTACTTTTACTTTAAATAAAAGGAATTAATGTCATTATCTTACCCATGTGGGTCCATGGGGTCCCAAAAATAGACCCATTGGTAGTATTGGTCGGCCATGAATCATCCAATAGGGTTAGGACAAGTTTCAATATATTTTCATTTTATTATAATATCATTTTTTACCTTAAATCACACTAATTACCTTTAATCGCGATTAATAAAACTTAATGTTACTATTCACCAAAAATTATTTTAATCTCATTGAACCACATATTAATTCCTAATGAAAACCATGTATTTTGGATTTTTGAAACTCAAATAACAGAATTGGTAAAGTTTCATTTATACGAATAATCAGTTTCTTTAACTATCACTTAGTGGTTTCACTATTCATAAAAAATTGAACTTTTTCAGAAAAATATCAAAAATCCACCCTAAGATATATTTGATATTCTGAATTCAAAAATGATATCTATTTTAAAAAATTCAAAATATATAAGTTTCATTAATTAATTTAATAATTCATTCCTACTGTCAAAACAAATAGTGTGTTTTTAAGAAACAATATCTATTAAAAGATTGACATTAGTTTAAGTCCAATTTCAAAGTAAACTTAATTCCAATGACAACCATTGTACTAAATGGTAAAAATATATTCCAATTACACTTTAAATCCAATTAAAAATATAATCTATCCATATATTTAAATTAGATAAAAAATTAGTTTTGATGTAAAATGCAGTATTTTTCTCACTATTAATTAAAAAAACGAACAATGTCAGAAACATACCAAAAATTTAACCAAAGTAAATTTCAATGTCACAATCATAAAGAATAATTTTATTTTGAAAAATAGAGATTATAAAATTGTCAAAAGTTATATTTAAAAAATGTTCTCCATCAAAAGGCGCTAAAAAAATCTTTTAAAAATATTAGAGTATTTATTCTTAAAATTGGATTCATTTGGATTTTAAGCCTCTAAAATTTATTAGATAAATGTAAAAATATTTAACAAACATATGTAATCCTTTTTTTGTTATTTCTGTTCATTCCCACCATTACAATGACTAGGTGTTAACTATTATAATGTTATTATATTATTAGTGTGCAACGTAAGATATCAAAGAAACTCGTTGTTCCGTATTGGGTACGCCATCGAGCATAGCATACCCTTTAAATTAATATTAACATTTTATTCACAAATATTGATAAAAATTAGAATGTAATATTATTTATTTACCTGGGATATTACAATTAAACTATTTATTTCATTATGATGTAATTTCCTTGTATATTATGTGAATTTAATTGTAGTAGGCAATAATTTTTGACATTTGGGGAGGTGGTATTTACATGAATATTATCTTAAAGCAATGATTCAATTAACAACTTTAGTAAACGTGATTTTTTTAATAAAAAGATGTTTCCTTTAAAAAAATTTAATATAAATTATAAAACTTGTGAAAAAAATTTAATCAATCATTGTCGAATAAAAAAAATTATTGAAATATTTTGATGAAAATGTTGACATTGAAGAAACATATTATTGATTAAATTGAAAAAAATGTTGGTTTTCATTAAAAATATTGTTCTTCTCTTTTGAGAACCAAGAGAGAGGATAATTAATTGGGGAATTTTAATTACTAGATATAAACAGAAGAAAAACAAATTTGTTGTGTTTAATTTATGAAGATCATATAACTAACCCAATCTAAAAATAAGCATACACAATATTGAATAAGGACGATTTTATGAAATAATCCATTATATAGTTAATAAAATTTCAATCAAAACACCATAAAAAAATACTAATGGAAACATAAAATAACATGAATAAATTTGAATTCATAATATAATATTTCATATTGTATTTATAAGAACCATTTAAAATAAATTAAGTGTATAGTATCACATAAGTCTTAATGAAAAAATTGAGATGAAAAATACTTATGGTTTGACTATATTCGTATGTTATTTTGACCTCCTATATAATAAATTTAAACTTATTATAATTTTTATAATATAACCATATAAATAATTATATTAACATATATGACCCACTTTTAACTTTTCAACACCAGTTTATTTATAATCCTTAATTAAAATTATAGTTTCTTAGTGTTAACTATTTCGTTTTTCATATATGTTTTCATTTTGTTGTTTCGGTATGAGAATATTTCACATGGATACATCATTAAAATATATTTAGTCATTATATAACTAAAATCTATATTTTTTATATACATGTTGAGAATCATTATAGAAAATTAGACATGAAAAATGAATCCCATTTCTTCATAGAGGTGATAATCCACACGTATGCACGAGCGACATTACCATTTCATAATAGGGGTAGGGTAAAATTGTAAAAGATATTTTTCGTTATAAAAATATTAATTATGCCAAAAATATAATATAAATTAATTATTTATATACTTATAAAATTATATTTAAATTGGTTATGAGAGATGAATTACAATAACACATTGAGACGATAGTTTTTTTTTGAAAAGACGAGGGATGTTTACATTTTTTATAGGTATGAAAGGTTATGAATAAGGGATATTCCATATGAATAATAATATTTATATATATCAAATATATTGATTTTATTTTATGATCATGTTTGTAGAAGAGTTTATGGAGGTAGTCTTTGGCATAAAATGAAAACACCTGGTTAAGAGTTACACCACTTCTTCAGAATAGCAATGTTGACACACACCTTAAGCCTTCTTGGTTGGCCCATTGACGAGACTGGAGCCCCCAAGTCATGAATAGTAGTTTTTTAGAGTATTTGGTAATATATTGGTATTGATAGGTTGCTTAGGTAGTGTTAGTAGAATAAGAGGTGTGGTGTCCTTATATAAGATAGGAAAGTGGAATATTTAAATTACTTATTGTATTAAATTAATATAAATTAATTTTTATGTTAAAGAGAATATGAAAAGATATATTAAAAATATAATATTATTATACGTTTAAATAATCTCATATTGTAATATTTAGAAAATTTTATGAAATGTTTTAACCCCTATCTATTAGTTTTAACCCCATTAACCATTTTTATGATTACCACAATATAAATGTATTTTACTGTTTAGGGGTGATGAAAGTGTCTATAAAAGGAAAATTGAACTATAAATGGAAAATGATTTATATAATCAACCAAATCCCATTAAATTTTCCAAATAATTTATTTATGAATTTTTAATCATTCAATAAAATATTTTTTTAAACATAAAATGCCATTAAGGTCAATTTCAAGACTATTAACATAAATTGAATTTTAAAAATATTAAGAATGTATTGTAAATAAAATATTAAATTTTAACATATTGAAAAATAACATAAAATTATATAAATAGAACTTGCCAACAAAAAATATGAATAATAATGTTTTTAATACAATTTACATAATTTTTATACTTTTTGTAAATATAATGTGTTAGTGTTACATAATTATTTAATATAATTATTTCATCACTAAAAATTAAAAATCAATCGCAATATTAAAAAATGTATTCATATTAAATATATTCTTTTCTAACTGTTGAAAACTTTTTCATTCCCAACCAAGAAATATTATAAATATTAAATGAAAGAATGAAACATTTTGGAATTATCCATTAAATAAAACAATATAATGATCTTTATCAAATAAAAATGACACACAAATAAATATTTTATAATATTTTAAGGGGTGGTAAAATTTTAGACATAAAATTATATATATTCAAGTGTTAGATATATTTTTAATGTGTTATCACATTGTTTGAAACCTTAATTACATAATTACCCTTTACCGTAGTAACTTTTCTTTACTATAGTAACTATCAATAATGAAAAAAGGTTCCTATTTAAAATATTTAAATCTTATAATTCTAAATATGAAAAAAAATTCAATATTAAATTTCTAAAACTGTAAGAAATAAATTTTAATATAAATTGAAAAAATGCTCGAAAAAGAAATTTTTAGAAGAATTTTTTTTAGTCAAAAAAAATTAATACCACAGTAAAGTATAAAGATGATTCTTATGTAATTCATTTGATTATTTATAATTAAATTTTAACTAAATTACATTATAAAACAATAATCAGACTTTTAATATAGTCTACTTAATGAAAACAAATAATAGTTTTAAAAAAACTAGTTTCTTCCACTATACACAAAAATATTATTATTTTTATAAAAATATATAAATGTATAATAAGATAATATTTACATGAGTATTGAGAAAGTGATTTTAATATTTAAATATAATTTTTTTAAAATATGATAAAAATTAATAATAATGTCTTCATTCAACGGAAAATAAAATAAATTATTTAAGAAAAGAAATTTTTAGAGCATAAATAATCTTTATTACAAATTGATTACTTAATTATTATGAATAAATAAATAAATTTTTATTATATGAAATATTTTTACATATTTTTAAATTTTTTTATTCATATCAAAAAATTATAATTTCATGTGTAGTTTTTATGTTTCTCATATAAATAATAATATTTTTATAGTATATCACAGTTCGCAGAAAGATCAGTGTTACATGTTAAGCAATATATGAAGATAAATTTTAGTTTAAAGTAAATACTTTGTGAGATACATCCCCCCTTACACAAATTACACCCCAACTATTTTTATCTTAGTAATCAAGGGTTAAATATTTGACAATACGTTTGTCGAAAACCCATTTCATATAATGGGATAATAAAATCTCCTTTGAAAATGGCTTGTGAGATATATAAAGGTTACCAAAAGTAAAACATTATCGTGTTCCCATATAAGGTGTACATTATCTCGAAGTGAAAATATGGAGCTGTGCGTGAAAGATAATGCCTAATGAATTAGAGAGAGTGACATTGTACTTTTTTATGAGAGAGTTAATCAACAAATATTTGTAAATAAGAAATTGAAAATCAAAACCATCAATTCATCTGAAATAAAGGTAATAAGATGAATCTTTTATATCAAGATACTTTTCCAATAGTTAAGGGACTCTTTTACCATGAAGATACGGAACATTATAAAATATGCATTATTATTTTTTAATACACTAGAAAAAATTCATATTTTGGTTGTGATTCAATCAATATTAATTTCTATATAATATCAGAATCCATGAAATGAATATTCCAGATGAATATTTCATGCCAAAATACCTCAAATTTTACATTTATTGCTTTGAAATATCCATTAAAGGATATAAATTTATTCCTCATGTCTCTTGAAAAAAACCTAAAGTGGTTATTACAAGTAGTGATAATATCCAATATAAATAAACCATTATGTAATGAAATTTTCTATTAGACTTTAAAGCCTCAACAATAATTAAAAACGATCAACTTAAATAATTTCATAAACAAATAAACTTTAAAGTCTTCAAAAATAATATTGTTTCATTTCTAAAACCAAAAAACAGAAATTCATGATCACATATCCTTTCTTGACCAACCAAACAATTATCTCTAATAAATATTAGTCACAAATTAAAATTCAAAGTAATCTTTTCATATACTCTTTAAATTATGATATTTTTTCCATTAATTACTTGAATCACCATAAAATTGTTACAAAATATATATTATTCTCCAATTTAACACAATATGTTTTCCTAAAATGAAATATCATACTGGAAAATAATTTTATGTTTAGAATAATCATATAATGTTTCTTAAAAATGTATCAAACATATTCCAAAATATATTTTATATCTAATTCACTAAATCAGTTCTCAATCCCATTAGAATCTATAAAATATATCATAGTTTTCAAAAAATATAAATTTTTTTTTCCCAATTAACAATATTAATATCAAAGAACATATTAATCCTAAAATTTATGAGTTTATATAAACCTGGGCCCACAAAATATAAAATTGTTCTTTAGAAAATAACCTTTTTTACTAAGATACATACTAAAACAAAGGGTTATATTCTATAAATATCTCTTATTATATAATTAATCATCTAAAACTATCATCATGTAAATCATTAAACAATGTATCTAGTCAATTAGAATCATGACAATCCTTAGAATTATTAACCCATGACACATTATGTTTATCACATATAACTATAGAATTCTATAGTTATATCCACTAATTCACCATAATGGTTAATCAGGAAAATATGAATTAACCATAACATATTTACAAGGAATTTCTAACATGTTATGAAGTCTTAAGTTATTTCCCCACGCATCGATAATGAACAACTTTATTACCAATCCACCCATTTTATATTTGTTACCCTAATGTGCCTATATGTCACAACTACATTCACATACCATTAACTAAAAAGTGTGTTTTTTAGGAAAAAAACATAATATATAATTTACCCAAGGATCATGGAATTACCCTATAACAAGACTTCTCAATAGAATATATCCTAGGTTTTTTAAATATATGATTTCCTAAATATAGTTCCCACAAGTACTACCAAAATTATTTTTATACCACCTATAAAAACCTAAATCCTACAATCTATATTTGATGGTTATCTTACCAAATTAAGAGAAAATAAGTGATTATATCCCAAAGGATTGAATAGTTTACCAGTCTTAGGAGACTAGATATAATCATTATTCTCACATTAAACCTGATTAATTGAAATAAAACATAAAATAATTTTCATAACATTATTATTTATTCTACTTTATCCATGGATTTACACATAGATCCATTGTTTAAATATCAGGGAAACTAAAAAAAATGGTTGAGATCATAAGACCATAAAAGGAAAGTCTACAATATAATCCACTACATAATAAATAAAGATGGAATATTATGGAATATATACAACATAATCAAATATTACATAGAACCAATATCATTTAATGGAAATATGTCCTTGGATGACATATAGATATCAATAATAACATGTATAATATTAATTATTTAATAATTATAGAATATATGATTCCATACACATGAAACTTAATGTTGAGGCCTCATCAGCAGAAATCATAAAAAAATGGGTAAGGTATATGAAAAATATCAAATTTATCTTGTATCATGAGAACAAACAATGCATTGAGGTTCTATATAATTATTTACCCACTTATCATGCAATAATTCCAATGCCTTCATCATTCGAATAAATAATAAATCTTAATAAACATTCCTTAATAATATATAACGATTTTTATTAGAAGAACTAAAATTAATAATTTATGTACCTTACCCAATGAAGTCATAATATTCCATATTGAGAAATATGGTAGATGTTATGAATATATTTTATCCTTAGTGAATCATAAGATTATTTGATGGACGTCGACATATATGAAAAAAATTTAAAATATGACAAGAATATTTATTGAAAAAAATACATTTTCCATTTTGAAATAAATTTTTTAAAATCTAAAAATATAAAAAATATTATGAAGTATATATTAATTTAAAAGAACTATGGAATCCTGAGAAAAATGTAAAAGTAACGATTATTCATGATGGTGGGAGAATCCATTCATGCAATGTATGTTAATTCAATGATTATATTCACATCTTTAGTAAAAAGTGTCTTGCTCAAAAAAAGAAAAGATTATTCATTTTAATACCTTTTATAAAATTATAACATGGGTGAAAAAAATAAATCAATAATTGTTTAATAGTAAAAAAATTATTGAAAATAATTTAATGAAATTATGTATATAGATGAAAAATATATCTGATTGAATAGAAAAACAATGTTTGTTTTCCTTAAAGAATTAAATTTGGTCTTACGAGTACAGAAAGAGAGGAAAATGAAAGGAAAAAATTTAATTACTATAAATAAATATTGGAGGATAAAATATATGGGGATTAATATATAAAGATCTTATAATTACCCAAAAAACGTAAATATAAATAATCCTGAATAAGAATGTGATTGGGACATAATCTCTAAAAATGTAAATAAAATTTCAGTGCAAATCCATTAATAGAGAAATATTGAATGGATATGTAAAATTAAATGAAATAATATTAATAAATAATATAATATTTCATAGGGAAAATATATACACCTTATATAATAAATTAGATGCATAATATAAGATAAGAGTCAATGAAGTGAAATTGGTATGAATAACCATTACCCCTTGGAAAACCAGCATTACAAGTGAATCTATCCTCCTATATATCAAAAATAAAGTTGTTATAAATCGATAAAATAACCATATATAATCTTATAATATCATATATGATAAACATATGACATTACTAAAACTATTTATTAATAATTATTGATTAAAATCATCATTTGAGAGTGTTAATTGTTTTTATGTATGTTTCAGTTTGGTGGTTTTGGTCCCTTAATATTATTCATGTTTCTATATTATAATTAATTTTAATATTGATATAAATAGAAGATATATTTTCTATAAATATTTAAAATAATTCTTAAAATACATACATTAAAAATGGATCATATTCCTTTATGGTGGTGGTAATCCACATGTACTCTTGAGCGATATTATCATTTATTAACAGGTAGAAGGGTAAGAAGTTAAAAGTTATATTATATTTATATAATAATAATTATTTAATAAATATAATAATTATTGCTTATTTATATATTTATAGTCATAAATTGAAGGTGGTGATGAAGAACGAATTACAACGCTACACAAAGGCATATTTTCATACGTATGCATTAGTGATGTTTTAATTTTCTATAGGATGGGAATGAGATAAATATGGGTTGTGACAACATAATATTTAAAATTTACAATATTTAAAAGAATTATTTTGTCATGCTATAATTCTTAATGAATATTTTATTTATTTAAAATAGGAAGTAAAATGAATTCATTAAGTTAACAGTTATACATCTGCTTCAAAAAACAACAATTGGCTTACACCTCAAGGCTTACATATTTGTAATTTGATGATAAAAAAGAATTTAAGTTATTTTTATGATGTTTTGGAGGGTATTTAGTTATATCCTAGTTGAGATACATGTCTTTAGGAGAGTGATTGTGAAAAGAGGTGAAGATTCCTTATATAGAAGATGGGAGGGGTACCTTCAGTATTGTGTAATGTATTTGATTAATATAATTTAAATTTCACTTTCAACTAGAAAAAAATATACTTTTTTTGAATATATGATAATAATTATTATATATAATCCAATAAAATATAATTTATTCTCGTGTATGTGATTTTTTAACCATTATCTCATTGTTTTAAACCCTCATTAACCCTTTTGATGATTACCATGGTGTCAATGAATTTTACACTTTTGTGTTTAAGAATGTCACTATAAAAGGAAAAGTGAACCATAAGTGGAAAATGGTTGATATTATAGAACATATAAAATTCACTTGGGAAAATATAATACTTTTATGAATTAATTTTTTTTAATAAAACATTATTTAATATAATATACCATTATTTACATTTTCAGGAATAACCATATAATTTGAAATTAAAAGATATAAATAATGTAATGTGACTCGAATATATAATTTTAAAACAATAATATTAAATTTTATTTATCTAATAATTTTCACACCATAAAACATCCATAATATAAAACATTTACATTTTTTAAAGTCATGGACATGATTTTTTTACTACTTGTAAAAGTGTTATGTCGGTACAACATAAGAATTTACTGTAATTATATTATCACTGAATATTTAAAATAAATTTACATCATATTCAAAATAAATATTTAAAACTATTCATATCTATTTTTATCAATTTCATAATATTATATAAATATTAAAATAAAGAAAGAGAAATTTTGGAATTTCCAATTACTGATAATATTATAATTGTATTTATCATAGAAAAAAGACCAAAAAAGACATACATTAAATCATTTTAAAATCATTTTATAATTACACTCATATAATGTAATATAGTAAAGTGGTATATAGATATTAAATCCCTATCACATTATTTTTAACCATTATTACATGATTTACACTTTAACGTGGTGACAAGCCTTTACTACAGATACCATTCATAATTTAAAACAATAAAAGGATAATATTTATCAAATATGAACCTTATTATTCCAAATAAGAAATTAATTTATAAATATAAAATTTATATGATTCTAATAAATCACGTTTAATATAATAGCATAAAATACAATCAGAAAACATTTTTTTTAGAAAAATGTGTTTCAAAGCCTTAAAATGAAAAAATGAAAAATGAAGTATAATACTAATTTTTAAGTAATTAATTAGTTAATTTATTATTAATTATTAATTTATTTTATTTAATATAAAATTAAAAAAAATAATATTGATTTTAAATTATTATATTTAATGAAATGAAAAGACAATTTTTAAAAAATTAGTATTTTCACTATTAATTAAAAAATAAATATGTTCAGAAAAAACCAATAAATTATCCCTCAAGTAATATTTACATAATTATTTAAAAAATTATAATCCTTTCCTAAAATAAATTTTAGTAAATATTTTAGAATGTAATTATATTTTATCCATAGAAATGGAAATGAAAACAGTTTTTGAAGAAAACATATTTTTGAAGAATTAAATATCTTTACTAAAAATTGAGAAATTATTTATTATAAATAAATAAATAATTTTTAATTGTATAAAACCATTATCATTATTATTAGTAATGTTAATATTCATATTCATATAATCAATTTAATGACTCCACTATAATGGTAAAATTTTAATAATAATATTTTAATTTTATATCATCGTTATCTTAAAACATGATGTTGTTTGTTAAGAAATCTATCAAGTATAGTATTATTTTAAACTATTTTTTGGGTTTTTAAATCACCCCTTTTTTATGTTTTCAATTACACATGATATTAAGATGAGTATAACTAAAGAGTTTTTTAGAAAGGTAACTAGTATTGTGCAGTTATGGGAACATATTCACAATTATGTGAAATAAAATTTAAATGTACTTATTTTAGAAAGATAAAAACTATTTAATCATTGGTGTATATGATTATTGAGATATGGTTTTTAAATAAATGTGAAATATATGAAATTTTATAATGGGTGTCATCACTCTGTATTAAATTTGGCATGAAAATAATATGTTTCAGCACCAGATCGAGGAAAGTGGAATTGGGGGTTGTCATGAAATCTAGTAAATAAATATATTGTTCTGTATATTTGGAGGAAATTAAACTAAAAATATAGTTTATTATTTTCTGGTTTTTAACCATTTATATTGGTATTATAACATGAAAAGTGATCTTAATTATAAATACAAAATCTTGAGCTTGTGAAATTAAATATTGAGAATCATCCACTTATAATGACGTAAAAAGGCTAAAAAAATAAATAATTTTTAATAGGGGAATTAGATCAAAATATTTAAAATTAATAAAGGATACTTATTTTTAGGTTGGAACATATTATCTATGTTGAAATAATGGTGTAATTGTAAACAAGAAAATCAATAAAATATTTTTACCATAAACTAGAATTAGATTTTAGCTTCTTGTTTAGATAATAAATGAATTTATTCTACAATTAGAATAAAAAATTTTATTAATGAATTAAATATTTAAATGAATTACTATTTTGGTTAATGATTTGTAAATTATATAAATGAATAATCTAATTCATGATATTCAAAATAAAAAGATCAAATTTTATTATTCAATCAAAAATAATTATTTGTACTATAAACTTGGGAATATAAATGATAAAAATATAACAATACATTGTAAACATAGTTATTTAAATCAAATTATTGTGATCCTTTTGATACATTGTAATTTTTTATATTGTTGGATGTCCTATAATACTTTTAATAGAAAAAATAGATAGAGCTAATGGGTAATAGGAATAATTTCATAATTATATATGTGGTACAATATGAATATAATATATTGATGGATATCATTACTTTATAACATTTATTGGTTAATATTGATATTATGGTTATGGTTTTATTAGATTTTTTTTGAATTCATCGAAATGATCAATGTACTACATAATAAAATTTGAAAATTTATTAAGATACATTAATCAGATCATGTTCAAAAAATATATATGTCAAATGTTCATTGATCATATGATTGATTTTTTGAACTATTTAAAAACACACTCTTATATGTACATTAATGAAATAAACATAAATTGGTCAAAATTATTTTATGAATTATAGGTCAATACGATCTTGACATATCATTTTTGGGTGAATAAAATAAGACTAAAATATTTCTACATAACTATTTTTCATCTAAGGTAGAGATTGATAATAGTTTCCCAATGGGAGAGTTAGTTTTGTATAATGGAAAATATTACAAACACATATTGTATAGGTGATAAAAATTTCACATTATATAACACAATAACTTGTGTTGAGAAAACTACAAATGATTTGTTTAAGTGGTTAAAGGGTGGGTTAGTTTAGGTTGGGAAAACATTACAATAGTTTAAAAAAATACATAAATTTATTCATTCATAAAATAATTAATGATTTAAATGTAATAATTATTTTTAATATCATACATTAAAAATAAAAAAATAGTTATAAGAAATTAAATATTATAAAATAATTTGGAACATATGAGTAAAAAGTAATTTAATTCCAAGGGAAGGTGGGTTTGGATAACCTACCTGAATATTAGTAATTCTACCATCCAACGTGACCCAACTCCAAGAAAAAAATGACCAACATTGATAATCTAAATTTATCATGTGGGGGGAGGGGGAATTGGGTTAGGTTCTTTTTATGACTTTATAGTCTTTTACACACCCTTAGTATATGAGTTTTGATTTGAGATATGTTCTAGAAAACATTCAAATGTGAATTTTATGACTATTTTGGGTTGAAATGTATATATTAGTTGAGTTATTTTAGATGATACTCTAACTGAATTGAATATATTCCAACTTATCATGCATAAATAAGATAAAAAAATATTATTTCAATCAGATTACTATGATGAAATTACTTTTATGAACATTATAAAATATTTATTAACAAGGATGACATACACGAGGTGTTATTGAAAATAAAATTGAATTTAGTCATGTTCAAGAACAATATATGGGAATATTCCTTATAATGTAAAGTGTTTTATTTATACACGAGGTTATGTCAATGGAATCAACTCATGTGTCATAATATCTTCAATGGTTAGTAGAATTCATCATAAGACCATGTGATGTGACATTATTTTGTATCATAATTATGAATTTTAGTTTACACACAGTGAAACCAATACTTTTCAAAAGCTTATTGATAGTTTATTATTAGGATAAATGGTTGGAGATCCTAAAATAAAAAATAGAATCAATATGAACATATTAGTTTTGATACTAAGTTGCTCCACCATGAGAAATACATATAGTGTGTAAGTAGATTTATTAAAACAAATCTAACATGGATGGTAAATTTTTTACATATAAATAATACTTGTTGGTTAATGTTATAATTGTTTCCCTATTTTATATGTAGAAATCATATCACTAGTTTCATTGGAAGAATTTATTAGGAGTGATCTTCTTCCAATATCTTATAATGATTATGTGATAAACCAAATTGTTTTAAAATTTTTCTTCCATCATGGAAATTTTTTTTCGTATACATATATGATACAACATAATGGTTTTGAAGAAAAAAATTTCTATTATAAGGTATGAAAGAAAAAATTCTCTATTTATGGATCAAAGAAATAATATTTGAGCTAGAATATGTGTTTTGAGGATGAAATCAAATATTTCATTTCTATAAAAAATAGGGATTATTTCTAAATTTGAAAGATATAGTAGAAGTGTTTCCATATTTGTATGTTTTATATTATTGGAATAATATTCATTCAAAATGAAATCCATGATTTAAATTTTGTAAAGTGTTGGTCAGGAAAATTAATATTTATAATTTAAAAGGGTGATGTGGATAATAGAACAACTATACATGCATGAAATGGTATGGTATTTGTTATTACACATATATTTGTATGGTTCATAATATTCTTATCCAGGAAAATTATATTATGGGGTTTATTCTTATAACACTTTTTTCAAGTATTACGAAGGCCATATGTTATTCTACTATGTTATAAAGGAAACATTCATATGATATTATAATTCATTTAGTAGTATTATCAATCATATATTTAATTTTTTTAATCAATGATGTTTCTGATGATTTTAGAATAACTAGTAGATACCAAACAAATAATAATAAATTTTACCAAATTTATATTAGTAATATCTTGTCATACTTGAGAATAAAAAAGGATATATTAATTATCATTGGAGGTATGAAATATGACCTTGTTAAAGGTTAAATTGGTTTTAGGTTCCAAACTAGAAAATATGAATCAGGATTTCAGTATATTTGTTTTATTGACAAAGTTGTAAAACCATTGGGTAGAAAAGTTATAGTGTCCTATATTTGTTGATTCTAAAACAATGGTTTTGTACGTTTCATCAACATTTCCTATAGTGAAATTTATTTTTATCAATTATTCCATTCTTGAACTAGGTATTATTGTGACCCCCTATACTATAACCCCTCTTGGTTTTGAAATGAGGATATGATTATCCTAAAAAAATCAAATATTATAAATAAAGATTTTCAACATTTACAATTTTATTGAAAATTAAAATTTTATCAATTAACAACCACATTATGTTCATTAAAAAAATTAATTTCCATTCACTACAATATTCTATATATCCTTTCTCATTCAAATTTAAAATTCAATTTAATTTTTTTTAATTCAATCCTCATTAATTCATCATATTCGACACTATATTATCTCATCAAAACCCATTCCCATTCCACATTATTTTATTTATTTGACTAATTAATATTATTTTATATCCCTATTAAACTATAATAATATCCACATAAAAATCAATAACAATTAAAAAAGGCCAAGTGCGGCCACAATACAGACAACAAAACTAGCCCTTTTGAGACACCTCAGACCCACCCTCAAACATGTAGTGAAAAAAAAAACATATTCCTCAACTCTGGTTTGGATATTAAATAATGTAACCTAAACATAACCATCCATAATTACTATATTAATAAAAAATATCAAGTCACATAAATAGAAAAGTATTTTTGGGGTTTAGAGTTTTATTGAATTTGATAAAAAATTAACTAAAAAACCCATATCTTTTCTATCCAAATGGAAATTGATCCATAATCCAAGGATTCCATATCTTTTCAACATTTACTAAAATAGTATCCAGAAATCATACCAACATAATTATTAAATGTAAAAAAATATTCTTTATTACCTTGCTAAATGAGTTTGAATTGATACATTTTCAGATATATTTATCTCTTAAACATCCACTCCTTTACGTTAGTGTTTAAACCCCTTTGGGTGGAATGTTCTTGTATTAGAGTTTTATTTTTTTACTATATCTGTTCAATTGATGTCTTCCTTATTGTTTCTTTAGAGATTAAATTTTGTATAAGATCCTAGAGGCCTCAATCTCTTCATTTGGACCATGCCTCCAATGTTCCATTCTACGTAGTGCATCTCAATAATTTTTGTCAACTCTCTTTGATCATCCTATCGCATTCCTAGTATAAAAGAATTTTCTATGTGGATTTCTCATTTCTATGACATTTATAGTTTTTTCCACTATGGTTCATTTAGGAAATAGTGGTATTTATTCTATTCTAAAATGGAGATGGAATTTCCCCTTTGAACCATGGATGGAATGATACATCCATGACTTATAATGTTACTGAATGTGTGTTAGGGGTCAGATATTATGTAGTTATTCACTCATTATTGGTTAGGTTTCCTATGTTTTGGGTTTCATTATTCCAATATTCTCTAATTTTTTGGTTGTTTTATTTGGATTTCCGCTATATATTTATTGTTATATGGTTATGTTTTATGATATATCCCATAAGCCTATGGTTTTAGACAATAAATTCATTAGGAATTATCAGATAAGGCCCTATCCCCAATCTAAAACATGATAGGTCATGATTGATTGTGATTATTCTATTAGAGTGCATGATTATGGGTCTTAAATATTGTGTTGTATGTGAGTTGTATGTGTTGTGTTAGTTTTTAGGCTTCAATAATTCATGATTTTTTTGTATGGATTTAATTAGAAGGAAGTACAATTTATACCTATTTTTTGGTTCTCAAAGGATGGTTGATGTTCTTCAACATTGTTATTTGAGAAGGTAATGTTTAGATGACGATTCTGGTGAACTACACATTATGGTGTATGAAGGTGGTTTCTACCAGTGATAGTAAAAATTAAAATGATGTATATGATCATGTGTATCCAAGGTCATTGTATGGGAACTGTGCTTTAGGAATGCTATCATCATCACGATCTTCAAAGTTTGTGCCATAATTTCCTTTCATCTTACCTTGTATGGTTTTCATAATTTATAATATTATTTTTCCTTATTTTAATTCATGAATTCATTGATTTTTTGTGTGGGTTGTTTTTATCATAGGATCCTGTAGGGTTCCTAGATATCCTAAATATTTGGATTTTTCAAAGTATAAAAATAATTTATTTTACCAGTACTAGAGAAATGGAAAACAAATGACGGGTGAACTCAAATTCTCCATATGGGAAACATAAGAGATAATATTAAAAGATCATAAGTGAGCATAATATAAACATGTGGGTCTGAGAAAATAATCATGGTAGGATAAAACATCCAAATTAAATAATAGCTAAAAAAATCATGGATCCTAGGTTTTGTATCATATTATAAGGATTTCACAAATAATGTAAACATAATTAGAAGTAAAAATCATAAGATTGTGGAAAAAATAAAACATGAAATCATAAGTATAATTAAAGGATTACCTAAAAGAAAACATAACATAGTGGAGAGAGTCCTAATGTTTATTTGGTTTACTCCTCACTCCCCAATACATCATATCATGTGATATAAAGCATTAAAAAACTATTTGGACGAACATATAATTATAGTACCACAAAACACATCCTAATATGCACCAGATTATGTGTTCCACATAAGGAAACAATTATAATTTCATCAAATAATAATTAACCTATGAATGAAATCAATTTTTTTGAATATTTCAACAAAATATGATCATTTTCCATCCAGGGAAATAAGATGGATGGTACTATTAAATAGTGTCCGAAGTAAAGAATAATAATGACTTGAGGATGCAAAAAAAGTTGAAAAAAATTATAAGTGAATGGGTTACTTAACCCTTTTAAATGTTATCACATAACAAGAGATAAATAATTGGATATTTTAATACCACATATCTAATCTCACAAAATGAAAACATCATATGATTAGTTATAATGAAATTTTAATGTCATAGAATTTTATCAATGGAATTTATATTCTTATATCATAAAACTCATAGACCACATAGAGAGCCTAATAAATACATTTATCTTATAAATGAATAATGATACATTGTCTTAAAAATATACTAATAGGGATTCATAATATGACAATGGTATAATTAATATAAAATAAGATAATAATAATTGGAAAATTTGGATATGCTTGATCCAATAGAATGACATTACTCATGAACAATGTTTTTGAAAAAATAATAAGATTAATAATAAAATATTAAATTTGAATATGAATGTGTATATATAACATTAAGTGAAAATACAAGTGAATTAGATAAAAACTATTTTTTAGAATTAATAAACCTATACGACCACTATAAATATAACCATTATAATAGTAATCAGACTATTAAGAATAGTAATCTGGAAAATAAAATAGTAACCTGACCTATAAAACTATAAAATTAAATTATGATATCTTCCGCTAGGTTAACTAGGATGGTATTACATTTAATAAATCTATTTACAAAATAGAATAATATATTTCTATCTAGTAAGGATAAAAATATTAAAGGATGATGACAAAAAGTGTGAATCTGAATTTATGAGATATCATGAGGTAAATAGACTATATTAAACAATATGTGTCTAGGAAGTTTATATTACTATGAGTAAGATGTATCACATCTTGGGACACATGGTGTTCTTAGATATTTATCTTAATATATGGAAATGACTCAAATCTATTAAGATAAGGTCACATAATGTCACAAATAAACAAATTTATAATCCTGACCTGTTAATGTGAGTTAGAGTTTATAACATAGTGGTACCTGCATTTGGTGTTGGGTAGTTTCTATGTTTAATAGATCATAATGAATTAAATATATTAAATATTATTTGATATTATATTAATAAGACTTTAATTTTTTAATACATTTTAATCTATTTGTTATTTAGTGAATACAATGAAAAATATTTTTTAAATGAATAAATAATATTAAATATTCAAGGTTTCTTGACTAATTTATATGAGAGAGCCTATTGAAACTAACGAATTAGAAATTTATCTTATCAATTTTTTTTATTTTAGAATTGATATTTTACTTAGGACATTTTTTATGTGTTCTCTAAGTCATATATACTATTTGAGTCATATTTAGAAGATTAAACATATTAATGTTTGTAACTGTAACTATTATGAATTTTAACCTACCTATTTACAGTAATTATTCCCAAATTCAATTGAAACTTAATTTCCTTTATCTTTAGAGACTCTATCCTTTCCTTATATAGTTTTAGAGAGATAAAAACATATTATGGGACTGCTACCCACGAACAGATTCTCAGATCCGAAAAATGATGATCCCAAAATTAGGATGACATCAAAGTGATCTTTACTTATCCATGATAGCACTCATAGTAAGATGATAAATGATCATAATGATTTTGGAATTCATGTTGTAGATCCAAAGGGCTCCATCATTGGTTCCTTAAAGTGGTGATCACTGATGATGAGTGAAATGTATTTTTCATTTAAATCAATTGAGGTACAATTTAGATTTTATATTTTCATTATTAATTAAATAACAAGGGATTCTTAGGTTGATAATCACATTTATCATCATTTATGATAATGTTTCAACATCAATCTCAATGTCAAAAATTTAATTTATCTATATCACATGCTTCCATTATGTTCATAGTACCATAAAGTGGTATCAAAGTGAGTGTGTTTTTATTTATGTTGAATTAAAATTTAATTTCAATATGTTTGTGTAGAGGGGATCGTGAATTTTGTAAATCAATTGAAATTTTTTGGGGGTTAGATGATGGATAAATAGTTATCTGATGATCGATTAAATATTTTGGGAATAAAATTATTAAAACATTTGCACACACACAAGCAAACACATATAAATTTCATATATTTTTGATAGGAAATGGAATTTCTTGTAGGTGTATTCTAGATAGTCATCAATAAATATTGTATATATGGAGGTAGATGTAACAGGTTAAATTCATATATGGATAAATAATAAAAAAAATTAATTTAGGATATAAAAGATGATAAAAAATAGTAAAAAAATAAAATAGAGGGTGGTTTAGCTGCTTATGTACAAAATAGATACCCATTGGGTTGGGGATGTTGATAATATGTAACACTAGTAAGTAATATAATTTGAAAACAATTTATATCATGAAAAACTTAGAGAGTGTCTCCCCTGACTTTCCTTTTCACCCCATATAGGGCATGTCATGCCACAAACTTGGTGGTCCATCTAGGCTGGGTCAGATCCGGCATGACTCGCTTTCCCAATTTATACTTAGAACCCCTACAGGGTGTTTAAAAATATATAGGGTACAAAAAAATTAAGAAAAAATCAATTAGTATTTTAAATTATTTGTGACTTGATAAAATTATTTTATAGAAAATATGAAATGTATTTTTAAATTTAATTTTTTTTTTAAATTAATAAATAATTCTCTCAAGATGTGTTAACTACGTTTTGTTTGTAAATTTAATCCACATCTACTATTCATATGCATATTCCAAATAATAATCATCAGCATCATCATCATGTAATTTTATAAAGGGATAGGGAGGAAAAATAAAAAAAAGGAGAAGCACAGAAGGAAACCCCTCGCCCACCCTCACCCCTGCCCAGAAAAAGAAACTATGGGGGCCTAAAATGATGCAGCCCTAGTGCGTCCCCTTTAATAAAGTAAATCCCTTTAGGAGTAATACTTGAAGCAGAGTGAAGAAACACATTCTCCGTGCCATTAAGGACCACTGAGGACAAGTATTCAGCAACCTTGTTCCCCTCTCTCCAGGAGTGAAAAATTCTTATTTTGTTCTTAATAATTCTTTTACATTGCCTTATGACATTGAAAATCGACCAAGGGACTTCACCATTCTTCTCTAAGGAGTTATAGACAATTAAAGAGTCTGTTTTAATTTCAGATACCTCCAACCCCTGTTGCCTACAAAGTCTGAGACCCGTAAGCATTTCCAGTGCCTCCGCTTGAAGGGAAGATCCATAGCCCATGATGGCTGAAAATGCTAAGAAAACTGAGCCTTTACTATCCCTTACCACAAATCCTCCACAAATGCACCCCGAGACACAAGAGCCATCCGTATTGTGCTTCAAGCCACCCGAGGGAGGTCTCCAGTAGACCCAACTACCCTTCCTATTACTAGAGGTACAGTCCTCACGAGAACTGGAATGAAACCTGTGAAAATAAGGCATTGAGCTCCAATTTCGCATCGCCTTGTACAAGTCTAGTAACCGATTTTTTCCCAAACAATAATAACTCCTGCCGAGACAGCCACACCCTCATAATTTGCTCTGTTCCTCGCCTTCCAAAGACACCAACACCCCACATGCAGCAAAACCAAACAAGTAACTCTCTCAGGTCCCCCACCCTCTGAGCCGTGATACCACTTAACAAGAAAGGAGGATAAGGTCTTGTTCGAATAATGGGTTTCAAGGAACTCTCCAACAGCCTTCCAGACCTCACCCGCCCAAAAAATGCCAAAGAATAGCTGTGAAGTGCTCTCTTCTCTTCGCACGTTACAACAAACACCTTTAGATGGAAGCTGCATGCCGCACCTACTGATATTCTCGTCCGTCGGAAGTACTCTATTTCGAATCCTCGAGGTTAGAAAATTGAGCTTAGTCGGAATGTCCTTCACCCAGACGACCTCATCCCAGCTCCCTGCCTGACCTGGCTCAAGAGCAATGCGACAGAAGTCCTTCAAAGAGAACTGGCCCATGGAGGAAGCAGTAAAGAAACATTTGTCCTTATCTTTATTAAGCTCAATGAGATTGAACCAATCAACCTGATTTTCATCCAGAACCGAGGTGATGATCTTTTGGAAAACAGTAGCATCCCTGTATGAAATATATGTGATCGGAAATCCAGGAAACACCAGCACTGCATCGTTCCAATCATGGTGCCATAAGGAGAGATCGCCATTTCCAACAATCCACCGAGTGAAGGGCCAAATCTTCTCAACAATGGGGCCAACCAATGACCAGAGGGATGCTTTGTTCCTCTCTAAAAAACCCCTAGAGCCCGAGTCATATGCTTGCATGGTGGTCCCCCGTAGAGTACGAAACTCTAGAACACTCCATGCGAGCCTCACATGCATGCAGCAGAGGGTATCATCTAATATGTGCACATTAATCCCTCCCTCCTTCACCGGCCTCTCCAATTTACCCCACACCACCTAGTGTTTATTTCCCTCTGAAGTCGGATCCCTAAGGAAATTCTCAAGGATACATTCAATGGCTTTGATCACACCCTTAGGGACTTTGTTGGATGATAAACCACATATTGGCTAGGCCATCAGCATGCTGTTCACCAGGGTGATCCTTCCACCGAAAGACATGAATTTATTTTTCCAGTTCAGAACCCTATCTAAGATCCTGATACGTAAGTCGTCAATGTCACAGATTCGAATCCTTCCTGATAATATGGGATCACCAAGGTAAATCATAGGAAAACCCCCCTCTGAATTCCAATCAAGCTGCTGACAACCTCCCCTCTCTCTACAGAGCACTTATTGGAGATGTATAAGACACTCTTACCCTTATTGATCAACTGACCACTCCATCGACAATAAACATCAATCACTCTGTTAATGCTAAGAATGGACTTCGTCTTAGCGTTCATAAATAAGATGGTATCATCTGTGAACATAAGATGAGATATTGTTGGGGCCTTTAGATGACGCCAATATGGAAGGATACCTCCATTGATGATTCTCCTCTAGATGATGCGACTCAGGACATCCTGAATGAGAATGCATAGAGATGGAGAGATGGGTCCCCTTTCCTGAGGCCTCGACTAGAGTTGAAGAACCCGTACGATTTTCCCATAAAGGACACTGTTCAAGTAAGGATATGGTGAAACACTAGATTTTATTTTAATACATTGGATGATGTATGTATTACAACACAAATCATATGTGACTCATGGAGTTAATAAATAGAGTCTCTATTATTCCATAATTTCTTGATATATCAACCCATAGAAAATCTCATGATCACATAATTTAGTTGAATATATATTTAATTATACGTAATTCGTTATTATATCTATTCATTATTGATGTTATCAGATAAAATAATAAAATAATATAGATATAATGAACATTAATATAGATGTTCTTATACTTATGAGTGGAAAAGTTTTTATTGTGAAAACATGGTGTTTGAATTTTAAATAGAAACTGATTTAATTCTCAAAAAAATTAAAAATACCCATATGTATATAATAATTCATCAATGAATTAAATGACATAAATTTTAACAAGACCCTATATTTGAGGTTATTATCAGAATGGGTTGATGGTTCCCTTAATTACTAGGGAATTATTATGAATGTGGTGGGATGAATTTAATAATGTTGATGTAAAAATTAACCATAATAAGATTGATGATATATTAGAGGAAAAAAATTGATAAAATAAATGTAATGAATTATAGAATATTTGAATCCACTAAATAGACCAAGGATGCATGAGTGAATGTGGTTGACTATCCAAACCCCTTCCTTGAAACTCTTCAATTTTTTAAATAACCATATAATATAGTATAATTATAGGATTTAAGGATCATTTTTACTGTAACTATCCTTCAGATTATTATTCTAAATCTAGTATTTTAGGTTTAATAGGATTAGATAAAATGGTAGGATACATGTAAGATTAACAATTATATATTGATTAATAGTTAGTAATCAAGATAAAATGTACTAATATGCAAAATTTTGTTTAAAATAAAAATGGAATGTAATGTAAAAAGTTCACAATTATCAATATCATACAACAAGAACACCATAACTAAAACTTTTTTCTAAGATTATTATAATCACTTTTCATTGAAATATTATATTAAAGAAAATTATTTTTATTGGATCCCCCTATACTCCTTGATTATTAAAATCATAAGTTGATTATTAAAATTTATTGTTTATTTATTTTTAAACTCAAATTTCGTTATAATAAAAAATCCCAGATGTAATTAGAAGGAGGATCCTGTATAAGTCTTATATGTCCTTAAAATCCATTCATTAAATTTTGGTGACAGAATTTGAAAATAATAGTGTTAACCCATAAACAATGGCTAAATAAAATTAAAAATTGATATCTAATTATTTATAATACGAAAGACATCCATTATTTCACAGAATGTGTGTTTTTTTCAAAGTGTTTCTTATAGATATGTCAATAAAAACTTTCATATATAAAAAATGTAAATATTTGAAAAAATACAAATGTTTCTATATGATATTACATATAATAAATAGATAGGCAAAATATAGTCATGTGAAAGACTATACATCAATAAGAGGGTGAAAAATTATATTTTAGATAATGGGAGAATTATTTAATTGGATAATGTAAAGGCTCAATATTCCTAAGTAGTTAGCATATGAGAATGTTCCACAGGAGTTCATGGAAAAGTGTAACGTCCCAGACCCAAATTCCACTCAATAGTGCCTTGAGCCTGGTAGGCTACATTGCCTCATGTGGATCTTCCCAAGTGATATATGTTGACTAGAATTGAGGTCCTATGTTTGTTGATGGGGAGACTATGCCTTCATTACAAGAGTACATCACCACAAAAATCAATAACATATAGATAGTGGAATATTATATAATAGATAAGAAATGAATGATTATATAACAATTGATAATTAACTCACATGTAATGATTCAGATGAAACAAGTATCTAAAAAATCCAAAATAGTAACATGGCAATAAAATACAATATAAGTTTCCTAGATGTCCAAAGACCCAAAATTTTTGGTATCATCACTAGTATGAGATTGGACCATTCTCCACTGATTTAAAGCAATGATCAACATCCTATACTATGGAACATTTCACTACTATAAAATTCAACCATATAATCTATTTTGGTCCCCATAGATTCCCAAAAAGGGTGTGAGATAAATGTGCTAGTAGGTTTTTCTTCAATGATATATACATTTCGACGCAGCACAATACAATAATCTAAATAAGTGTAAGTAAGCAGTAAAATATGTTTGACAACCCATGACATATATATAATACAAATAGAAATACCAAAAAACCTTTCAGGGATCCCTACATTATGTGTTAGCTCCTTAAAAGGTAGCTAAAAGAAATATAAAGAAATAGAACAACCTCATCATCCACAAATCCATATCCTGTCTACACATCCATGTGTATAAAGAAACCATATCAAAAGCCCGCAACATTTCCATACAAATGATATCATATATCCCATGATCATTCCATATAAACAAGTTTATCAAAATTACCACAAACCATCCATATAATGATGTGTAGTCCATGAAGGTATAGATCCAATGTATTGAAGACCAAGGAACCCTCACCGGGTCCCTTTAGATTCTTAATGGAAACTCGGTATAGGCACTGGTTGGAGTCCTAGGAGCTTGTGTACAAGCCTATCCCTTGAGATTCCAAGGAAATCTGAACTAAGGTATAGAGAAACTGACAACATCCCACAGAATAAAGACCTTATGAGAAACTTCTATCCAAGGCATCCACTACCACATTCCAGTTCCTTGGAGTGCCATCCATGACATTTATATAAAATATCACATATTCATTAAATTTTACAATATTGTTCAAATCCTCATGAGTCTACCCACTCATATAATCCATTTCATTTAAATCAAGCCACATGGGTATACCCACCCATTTAAGAAAATTATGCATTAAACTCATCACATGGGTATAACCACTCATTTTTCACAATATCTGAGAACCCTCTTATGTCATATAAAAACAATCTATGAGTATACCCACTCATTTAAAAAATTATTTTTATGTATTTGATCATTTTAGGCATGCCCTATTTCTGATAACTCGATGTAAGAAAGAAAAATATATCCAAAGAATGTAAATTAACCTCATTTAATTATAACCTTTCTTCCTTAAACAATGAAAACTCAAAAACACACCCCTTATGTGGTTTATCAATGTTTAAGAAATGAAAATCCATGAAACATTCCATTAGTGGTCTCTTGTTGGGGAAAGAACCACCAATGCATCTCGAGGAACCTAAGGTCATCCCTAACAGGTCATAATATATCTATTTAATATATCCATATATAAATTGGGCCTGTGAAAAAATGACTAATTAGAGACAGAATATATGCTACCTATATAAAGCATCAAAATCCAAAAGAAAATTATAGAACACCTACCTTTGCTCTATAGCCTTGTGCTCATCCAGTATCATGTCTTGAATAACCTTAGTTTAGGAGAAATCTTAAGAATGGACAAAGAATAATAGATTAAGGAATATGGTCCTAAATCTAAACAGTGCAACTACAATTTTGAAGAATCAAAAATTGCATAAAAGGAATCAATATATAAAAGACATGGTTCCAATGAGACCCAAGTCAAAAGAAGTAGAGTCTAGATCTTGTACTAGGAGAAAAACCGACCCTTAGGACATCTTGATTACTCCTATGCATGAAAGAGGGGTACGATATATGTTTTTTGTATAAAATTAGAGCCCACTTGCAAATTTTAGAAAATGTTGTCTGGTAATTACATGAAATGTAATTTCCTTACACGACGTGTAATAACATATTTTCATTTTGTAGAAAATAAAACCTACACATTGTGAATGTTTGTTCCATAAAATTAGGTGACCTGAAATTGGATTACATGTTGTGTATTCCAATTATACTAGGTGTAATTGGCCTGCAACCAGTACATAACCCTCTAACATCTTCCTTCCCAATACAATCCTTTTGGCCTAGGACCTGAATAAAGGTCTTATCCAAAAAGAAAAAACATAACAAGAATATTTCTTAAACCAAATGATCCATACATCAATGAAAACCCATGATCATACAATATCTCCATTAATGAATTTCATCTCTAAATTTCCGTCTCAATGGAGTTCAAGATTAATCTGAAAACAACTCTAGGCACTGAACATGTACATTGTCCTCCCACTCCTAAGCCTCATACTTTAAATGTCCATGATACCATGGAACCCATACTAGAGAAGATGGAAGGAGTTCAAGAAATTTCATGATCCTATCAGTGATTTGAATCAGATGCTCTTAAAAGTATGCATCCACCTTAAACCCAACCACCTATGGAAGAAAGAGTGAGATGGGTCAAAATGATATCGGATCAGATGAGATGAAAGGAATATTTCATATATGGGATGGTACCTTTGAGGTAACTAAAACCAATATGATACTGAATAGAATGTCTCTAGAATCTCCAACGGTCTGAAAAATTGTAGAGAAATATTAACTTGTCTCTAGATCTGTTAGTTTCCCAACATTGGAAAAACACGCAAGAAAACCTGAACCCCAACATCAAAATGCAGGGGTCGTCTTCAACGATTAGTGTATGATTTATTTTGAGACTTTGTAGTAGTGATCCAATTCTGAATCCAATTGACCAGATCAGAAGTCCACTACCTAATATGTGGTCCTAGTAATGTTTTTTCTGATACCTCTAAATAGCACAGGGTTGATCGAAGTGGACTACCATAAAATTTCTCAAATGTTTCCATCTCTATCATCACCTAATATAACTTATTGTGGATGAACTCAACCAGGGGAATATGCCTCATCCAAGAAACCCCGAAATCTAGGACATATGCTCCCAATATTACCACTAGAACATGCATTGAATGCTCTGACTGGCCATCAGTCTAAGGGTGGTATGTTGTGCTCATAAGCACCTGTGTACCAGCCACCCGAGAAAAACATTTCCAGAATTGTGATGTAAAGCGTGAGTCCTAATCTGGAATGATAGTGTGCAAGTACCAGAGAATTTTTACTATTTCATAGATGTACAACCTTTCAAGATCATAAAATTCAATGGTCTCCGTGATTGGCATATAATGAGAAAAATTAATGAGACTATCGACAATAACCCACACAATGTTGTTACCTCTAGGCGTCCTCAGTAAAACAATCTTGAAATCCATCACAACTTCATCCCATTTCCACTCATGAATAGGTAAATACTATAAAAACATAGTTGGTTGCTAATGTTCCACAATCAACTAACAATAGGCGGAACACCTCATAATAAAACTAACTACTTCTCAATTAATACTCGGCTAGTAGTACTGACGTCTCAAGGCACAATTCTTCTTGGTGACTGTAGGATGCACTGATCAAGCTGCAGAAAGAAACTCCCACATAATATTCTCATGCATATCCATTATAACCTTATCGGATACATGAATACATAATATCTCATCATCACCCACTATATATCTTGGTGGAGGTTCCTCACTTTACACACTCTTCAAGAGGACTAAGCCCTCAGAATCTGATAGCATCCTCATCCGTACTCTATCCAGTAGGGTAGAGGTCATAGATAAGGATGATATATATTCCTGTCCCAGACTATCAGGAACTTACATATTCCTCTCATAGAATAATGCAAGAAGCTGCTCCTCGCTACTAGACTACTTCACTACATGTATCTGAGTCCTCCTTGTCAGTGTATTGGCCATGACATTTCCATTACAATGCATCTTGGAAAGATTGATGTCAATGACTGTAGGTACTCCACCCCCTATGAAGCCTGAGATTCATATCCCATAGTGTAAATATATACTTGAGGCTTCTATAGATCATGTACCCCAAAAAACGCTATCCTAGTAAATAATTTTTTCAACAGTGAAATGCGTAAACAATTATAGCTAGATCAAGATTGTGCATCATGTAATTTTTCTCATGCAGCCTCACCTACAATGACCCATACACCATGACTCTACCCCACTACATCTGCACTTCCCCCATCTGAATACGTGATGTGTCATAATACACAATGTAACTCCTGCCTTATTTCAGCAGTATGAGGACTGCTGATGATGTCAACCTTCATTTCATATCCTGAAATGATGTCTTATAATAATCTATACAAAAACACCTCACAAATTTTTTAATCAAACCTGTTAATGATGAATCTAAGCATGGGATGTCCTATATGAAATTCCTATAGTAACCAAAAGCTCCCATGTATCTCTGTATGTCGAAACGTTTCTTCGAATCTTCCTAAAAAACTGAATCTCTCACCTTTTCTGGGTACACTAAAACTCCTATCTCCATGATGATGTGACATTGGAAGTAAATATGATTCATCCAAAAGTTGAAATTTTTGATCCTAATGTATAACCTATTCTCCCTTAGTGTATTGAAAAATATCACAATATATCTAGCATGGTCATGTAGATTGTGAGAATACACCATGACATCATCCACGAATTCCACAAAAGATGAATCTAGGTAAGGATGGAACAATCAGTTCATCAATGACATGAAAATTTATGTCACATTCCTTAGTCAAAAAGCATAAATAGATACTTTTTAGACCATATATTCTATTAAAGGCTATACATGGAATGTTTATAGGTCAAACACTCACCTAATGATATATGGACCTCAAATCGATTTTTGAGGGACCCTGGGCTCCATGAATAAGATAAATAATGTCATCAATATATGGAAAGGGATACCAGTTTATAACCATCATTTGGTTCAGTTTTTGATAATACATGTATAGCCTAAGAGTTCCATCTGCATTTTTCAAAAAATGTAATGTTGAACCCCATGGAGAATTACTATGTCGAATAAACCCCTTCGCCTCGAAATCATCTATCTTCCACTTGAGATCCTTCAACTCTGTCATAGCCATACTGTAAAGAGGGATGGTTACTGAAATGTTTCAGGAACGATCTCGAAAGAGAATAAATCCTATCTCTATAGAGGGATCATTGAAATGTTACCAATAAAGACATCCATAAAATACTCAAACCCTGGTAGAAATTCCACCGGACACAGTCCCTAATCATCCAAAAAACAAACTAGTAATCTGGGATGTCATCCCACCCATCCCACGATGCTCTAATCTTGCTCTTATTTCCACTACATCCCATTAAACTTTTTCAAAAAACATTAAATCCGATTGTTATGTAAAAGTCACCCTCAAATAATAGTAGTAAACACAATCACAATAATATAATAATTGGTCAATTGTGAAAATGATGTCAAATCATACAAACTCAAGGAAATAATGATCCTAGATGAATTGACACCAACCAACTTAAAGGGGGAACTCCCTACACTAGTTCACATCATCCATTATGATTCCCAGTGATGTTTCTAGAATCAAAACAACCTTATACAAAAAAACAATAATCCCTAGGATTTTCACCATAGGTGTATATATGAAACTACGAGATGAAAATATATAAAAAAGAGTTGATGCAATAATAGAGGCTATAAAGACCGTACCTCTCTCGGTATATGAATTTACACCTAGATTCATGGGGGTAGGATATATATAATAGAAATGTAATACCACAAAGACTTATGAAACAACCTCACTACCTAGAGTTGGCACAATCTGATGTCTAGGATTAACTGCTGTCTGGCTACCTCTTCCATGACCACTGCTGACTCATCCTATCATCCCACATTACTCCAACTCCATACCAAACACGGAGCTGGGGAACGTTCTCTTGAACCTTGTGTTAGAGGTGACCCCAACTAGTAATAGTTGGAGGGATGGTCTGGGAAAACCCTTGAACATTCCCATCCTTCCATAATCTTGGATGTTAGATGGGTAAGAACCACACTAATTCTTTATGTGGCCTCACCTTCGTCACTAGTGAAAAAATTGAGATACCATTACACATAACCACACTAGATATCATCTCATGAGAAGCCTGAAAACTAAAATTCATACATAATGATGTAGATCCATTGGCTCAAGAAACAACGTTTCCCACCTCTACACCCATAGATTCCTTAAAGTTCTACTATGTAATTAGAACCTGATTCACAATGTCAATGATAGAGGTAAACTTAAACACATTGACCTGAGATTTGATATCATGTTAGAGACCTTTGTAAAAGCATCTCACTATAGGAAGATCATCATCAAGGTACATCAGTGAAAAACGCTGAAATACTATAAAGCATGCCTATTAATCGATTTCCATCATCATGCCCTACTTTAGACACATGAAATCACCATCCCAATCTACCCACAGAGTCTTGGGTTAAAAGTAGTCAAATAAGAGTATATGGACATTAGTCCAACCCAAATCATGCAGTCCATCATCCTAGTTTAGAACATTCCACCTACGCATTGTTGCTCCACACACAATATGAGTGGCGAGGATGACCCTCACATCATGAGGAGTCTCCATATGCATAATGATAAATAAATTATTCTCTAGTCCTATATCAACAACTTGTGGACCACCATCCTCCTAATATTTGGGAGGATATAGTTGTTGGAATACCCATGTCAGCTCATCCATCGTCAATTTAGGATGAGGTACTACCTGAAAATCCAACATATAGTGAAAGAGGACCTCATGAAACTATTCCTCATCACCTATGGCAGAACACCCCCTAGTTCCACAACTAAATATAAAGAAGGATAAACCAGTAGTCCATGGCCTACCACCTCCAAATTATTGTCATCGCCTCCCTCGTGGAGTACCACTAGAGGTCTTCATAGTGGAATATATCTACAATACCAAACAAACACATTTGAAAAGAAAAATATCAAAGAGTCATAGCTCAAAAGACTCTGATAGGTCAAAACCCTCTTAAACCCAAATCATATCCCAAATCATACTCCCAAACACAAGACAATATAGTGAGTGAACACTAATCCAAATAAACCCTGACTTTTACCAATACATAATCCAACTCTCTGTCATGTCTCTATTCTCCATTTCAAAAAAGTTCCATTAAAATTTACGTTTTCAAATTAGGTAACAAATTATTCACCATGTTTTGATCCATGAGGGCCCATAACCCATAGATTATAATTTGATTCACATATTATCCATACCTACCAAATCCACATAACAATTTAATTTAAAAAGTTGCATCATTTACAAGTCCATAAGGGCCCATACACCAAATAAATTTAATGGTGATGTCACTTTTATATCCACATCATAATATCTAACACAATAGTTGGCCCAACTATCTTACATTTGTATATGGAAAACCATGTTTCCAGAGGAAAATTCATTATGAAATCCCATTTTCTTCCTATCCCCATCTGTTATCACCAAATAGTAAATCAATCTAGAAATGAAACCTCCTTATGATCCCACTTTTTAACATCAAGAACCAAGATGCAACTCAATAGTTCCTTAAGCCTGTTTTCCTACATGGCCACAAGATCATATCAACAAATTCTAGAGGATTCCATCTAGCTGATAGGGCCTAAATGTGTCAGTGGGGAGACTATAACCTCATTACCACAGTACATCACATTGGAATTCAATGACATGTAGATATTAGAAGCTGATAACATAGATAAGCAAGACATGATTATATAACAAGCCCAAAGTGTCTAACACACAATGATATAAATGATACTTGTATATAAAAAACAACTAAAATAGGAAAATAAAAATAAAACCAATAGGAGTATCAAGAATGACAAAATACACCAAAAGGTACCCATAAAATCACATGCCTCAGCTTATTCCCATGCTCCCCTGATCCAAATCAATGATCAACAACCTATAATAGGGCTCTTTCCACCATCATCACCTGCAAATATATAATCTATTTGGGTCCCCAAGGAGGCCCAAATAGTGTGTGAGATAAAAATATATGTAGGTTTCCCCCCAATTATCTATATAGTTTTTTGAATCAAAATTAAATAATATAAAAAAGTGTTAGTAAGTAATAACATAAGTGGGAATGCCCACAAATTATGTCTACTACAACTAGAAATACCAAAAGTCCATTCAATGCTGCCTACAGAAAGTGTGAGATCCTAATAAGAAAGCTAAAATCAATATAAGAAAACAACATGGCCTCAGTATACATACATCCATAAATTATCCATACGAACTTTCCATATAATGAATCCATACCAAGAACCCACAACCTTGTCATACAACCATATTCCTATATCCCATGGTTATTCAGTATAAATAAGTTTATCAAAATTCTAATGGACTTTTATATAATGAAGTATATAAAATGAAGGGTCAGATCCAAGGTGTCAAAAAGTATGGAACCCTTTCTATTCAAAGGAGAATCTTGATGGAAACATGATATAGGAACTAGTTGGATTCCTCAGAGCATGTATACCAACATGTCCCAAATGAGTCCAAGAAATATAGATTTAAGGGGTAGTAAAGACCAAGGCATTAAATGTAAACAATACCCTAAGAATATATTCTATCCAAGGTGTCCAATACCATGTCCCAGATTTATGGAGAGTGGTCTATGGAATCTATATAAAATATCACGTATTTATAAAATTTTACAAATCAATTCAAATCCATTTGATTCTACCTGATCATATCATCCATTTCACTTAAATAATTCCACATGAGTGTACCCACCCATTTATCACCGTTATCTATTAAACACATCAGAAGGATATACCAACCAAATTATCACAATTTCTGAAAACCCGCTTAATAAATCTAAAAAAATATATCAGTATAACTAGTTGTTTAACAAATTTCATTTAATCTGTTGAACACATTAGGAACAATATATTGTTGATAACCCAATTTAAGAAGGAATATGATCTCCTAAGAATTTAAATCAACCTCATATTATTAATACTGAGCTTTCGTAAACAAGGAAAACTTGAAAACACACCCCTTGGGTGGTTTATCAAATGTAAAAACCAAAGTAAAGGCAAGGAGAACCCCTTGGGTGGCCTCTGGTTAGGGAAACAACCACCAATGCATCATAGAGAACCTAAGGGAATCCCAAAAATATCCTACTGCAACTATTTCAGATGAACATATCAAAACGAGACCCATACCGAATAGTTTGGTTGGTGAAAAAACGGGAGATTTCTCTATAAAGCATCAAAATCCTAAAAAAATGTATAGAACAAATACCTTATCTCTGTAGTGGGGTTCTTGTCTGGTATCATATCCCGATTCACCATGGTTTTGGAGAAATCTAAATAATACATGATGAAAGGGAAATTAGGGAATTTGATCTTATATACCAATAGCGTAGCCATTTTTTTGAAGAATCAAGAATTGAAAACATGGAATCAGTATCTTACCATCATGGGTCCAACGAGATCGATATATAAAGAAATTGAGTATGGATCTGCAACCTGGAGAAAATCCCACCATGTAGCCTTCATGGTTTCTCCTGTGCATGAAAGAGGGGTGAGGGTTATGTTTTTTTAAATTAGCCACTACCTTATTTTAAAAAAATTAGTTGGGCAATTACATGACATGTAATTTTTTTATGTGGCATGTAATTCCATATTTTACTTTTATAGAAAAGAAAACCTAGGCGTCATGAATGTTTCCGGATAAAATATTTCACAATTTGAAATTAGATTACATGACTTGTATCCCAATTACAGGACATGTAATTGGACTTCAGATTTAACACAGCCCAATAACCTCTTCATTCACAATACAACCAAAACGACCCATGACCATCGTCATGGTCTATGATAAAAGGATAAATTTACAAGCATCCTGGTGGAATGAAATGGTCAATCCCTAAAGGATAATCCCGTATCATATAGAAAGAATTGTTTTAGTGACATATAATATATTGGAATGATAAAAACTCAGTTAGATTATATTATTATCACTGAATACGTTGATATATTATTCATTGAGAATTATGAATCTTTATCTATTAAGGGAGAATAAATGAAAATAAGGTAAAATAAAAATAAAATAAAAATTCATAGATAGATTCCAATATCTAGATTTAGTTTTTATTTTAATAGTTTCTCCAAATGATGAAAACCCATTAGTGGTTATTTAAGAGAAAATATACATAGGTTGTTCAAGCATGGTTCTAGTATGGATTGATTGGTTATAATATGTTATCATGATTTATCCTATCTAACTTATTCAGGTCATAGAATCTATAAAAGATAATTATATTATATATTGGATGTCAATACCATATTTTTTGATAGTGTCTATTCAGAACAATCTGAATGTCTTTTGGACGCCATATAATGATAATAAAGAACACATGGTATAAATATCCATTTATGTATTAATGTAATCATTTTTATCAGAAAATATTTTTTTTGTGCAAACATTTTCCAGGTGTCTATAAGTGGTTTGTAGGAGATAATTAATTTTCTATGTAAGATATGTTAATGTTTTTATGGAAATAGGTATTGGTATTCGGATTTTTACTAAAGAAAAACAATAAAGCAATATCCTACACCTCGGGTAAGATGAATGATCATTAGTTAAACTAAACACACATGATATGAAGTTAGTGGTTGGGATATTGGCATTAAATGTCTTGCATAATTATCTATATGGGGAGATGTGTGAGGTATATATTGATCATACGAGACTCAAATATATATTCAATAATAAGAAGATAAAGATCACCAATGAATATGGTTAAAACTAATTTATGAAAATTAATACTCAATTCAATAACATACTAATAATGAAAATTATGTGGAAGATGATATATGAAGGAAAGATACAAGAACATTATTAATGATGAGAATTGAGAAGGATCCAATATTTATAAAGAAATATACATAATCATTCCTTTCCTAAATTATTTTCAACCATCCATTATAGATATGATAATGTATTCTCAAAGAGATGGTTCATAAATTAAGAAGAAGGTGGATGATATCAAAAATGGGAAATCCATAGAATACAAAATTGATGTGGAAGAGTCATATGACTTGGAAAAAGGCTATGTGTATCATCAAATCCTTAGATAAAAAGGGTTATTTATAATTATTCACATAACTCTACCTTCTCCTTCCATCTAGGTAGAGAAAAGATGCATCACGATCTCTATGAGATATAATGGTGGGACAATATGAAGAAGTATATCTATAAATATGCATCAATGTGACTTTTATGCCTGCTAGTGAATGATGAATGGAAAAAGTATGAGGGGATGATTCAACCATTACCCATACATACATGAAAATGGAAAACATAACTATAGAATCGTTCCCTATATTTCAAAATACATATAGAGGAAATATTCCAATATTGGTAATTTTGGATCATTTAACAAATATTAAACACTTTATTGTAGTTCTGGAGGACACTTAGTCGACCAACTTTATCAAATATACATTATAGAAGTGATGAGGTTGTATAGAGTGCCATTATCAATTATATACAACCATGATCCAATATTTGACAACATGTTCTAGAAAACTCTCTGACATTCTCTATATACAAAGTTAGACTTGTATATATATTATAAAACCCAAACTGATGGTCCATCTATGGTAACTATTTGGACATCAGAGGAAATGTTGAGTTCATTCATGATAGACTACAAAAGAGTATGTGACTAACAACTACCTTTGGTCATGATCACTTACAAAAAATTTTTCCACGCAAGAATCCAAATGGATCCATATGAAACCATTCATAGGAAAAAATGTTAAACACCTATCTTCTATGATGATGTTGGTGAACATAAGGTGATGGGACCTGAAATGGATGAGGAAATGGTAAAAAAGAAGAAAACAATCATAAATCTTATCTAGGATTCCCAAATTTTATAGAATTGTTTTTCTGATAATCATCAATGAGACATAGAGACTGAGATTTGTGACAAAGTACTCCTCAAAATACATCCATAGAAGAGAGTATTGAGATTTGGGAAGAATAGAAAGTTATATCCGTAGAACATCACCCCGTTCAAGATTCCTGAACATCTTGGAGATTTTTCTTATCAACTAGGTTTTTTAAAAACTATTTCTCTAGTACATGATTTATTGTACACAACCCTCTTAATGAAGTATATACAAAATCTCTCACATGTATTGAACATAGAGGTGGAACAACTAGAAAATGGTCTCCCTTATGAGAAGAACCTAGAGAAGATTTTTAAATGTAGAGACAATGTTCTACGTAACAAGACCACTTAGATAGTCATGGTATTGGGGAGAAACAATAATTATGAGGAGACGACTTCAGAACCATTGGGAGAAATGAAGTAAAAATACCCTCACATATTTTTACTTTAGTTTGTAAAATGAAAATTTTAGAGTGAAATTTCACAAGGAGGGAGGAATTTAACAACCTAGAGTTTTATCAATGGAATTTACCTTCTTATGTCATAAAACAAATACAACAAATAGATATATTAATAAACAATTTTTTTTCATAAATTAAGAATGATAAATGTTTTATCAAATAATCATATAAGAATTCCAAATATGATATTAGAATAATGAAAAATAATATAATATAATACTATATTGAATGGGATGAAGTTATTCCTTATTTATTTGTTTTTTTGATAATCCACCTATATGGGATGAGGGGGAACCCTTAATGGGACCATATTCTTAGAGATTACATAACCCGAAGGTCCTGGATATTGCATGACCCTTATATCTTAGAGGAATTTTTCCAAACTAGAACTACTTTGGAAATCCTCCTCCCAGCTCCTACATTGGGTTGTCAACTCTCCACCATTACATGACTATTCATCTATACTCCCATTCATGTATTGAATCATCTTGATGGCAATGAAATACCCTCTATTTATTCCAAATACAATATATCCTTCTCTGGTGAATGTTCTTTCTCTGAATATGCATTTGGATATTTCTCCAGGTAGTGAATGCCCGGTCCATTAAAAACAATTTTACATGGCCCAAAATCCTTGAGGTGACCCAAAGGACCGGGGTTGGCCCAAAGGCTTTGAGGTGGCCCAAATTCCTTACTGTCCAAGAGGCCTTGGTTGGCCTGAAGGTCTTGAAGGACCTAAGGACCAAACTGGTGTCCTCAAATCCCAAATAGATGAATAGTTTTGGATTCTACGGTAATGAAAATTACTCGCTATAGTCGCTCCTATAGTGCCTAATATAGTACTACTACTACAATAACTCCGAAATAATATCTCTACATAGAATTTAATGTACTAATAAAAAAATATGTATAAATAAAACATAATGTTAATAATAAAATATTTAATTTTAATATGAATGTATATATATAAACTGAATAAAAAATATAAGTGTATTAAATAAGATGCATATTTAGGAATTAAGGATCCTATATGGCCAAAATACATCTAACAATTGAAATAGTAATTTTACCATTAAGAATAGTAATCCGGTTGATAGAATAGTTATCTTAAATATGTAATTAGAAAATAAAATTTAGGTATCTTATAAATAAAAAAATATATATTTATGTCTTGGGATAAGTAAATAAGTGTTTTAAAATTGATAAATTATGTGTTGGTATTTTTGTAAAACATAATTATTAATTTATAATTTTATAATTAATATAATGAATTAAATGAAAATTTATTTTCATAAAATAGATTCATAAATTAATATTAATTTGTATTATAATTATAAGATAATTTTATGTGATCATAATTAATTTGTAAAAGGGTAAAAAAGTCGATTATGATATTAAAATCATAATTTTTCTAATAAATGAATATTTTATTCAAAAATTAAAATACTCATATATAAATAAATAATTTCAGAAAATGGATTCAATTTTTAAAATAGACATATCAAAAAATGTTTAGGTTTAATTTTTGGTATTTTTAAAAAATAGTTGAATTTTTATTAAATATTGAAATACACTACATTAGGGTATTTAAAATTATGAGCTAAATAATTGAATTTTTGAGTCATGGATGATATAAGTACCTATTGGTTTGAACTATAATTAACAAGGTACCATATGTAGTCATAAGAATCATCACAATTTATAGTCTTGATCCAAAAAAATAAACTAATGAATATAATATCGAACCTCCCCTCTCCCTTATAAATACCGCCCCACCACCCATTATCCTCACAACTTATTTGTCTATATTCATCCCAATTACATTTACATGCATCTTCCCCACACTAATGATCAACTGGTATAAAGAAAATTCCAATTCCATGTTTCATTAAGCGGTCCTTAATGGATGTGATATACAAGAGGGATCTTTCTCCAACCATCTATTTTAATTTCATTTATTTTTTCTACATTATCCTCACCTACTTAACCCATATAATCATAATAAAACTAGTATAAATTATTTTCTATAATGATATATTTTTAATGGAATATCTTCAATCCACCCCTTTGGTTATATTCTCTTATTCAAAGAAACAAAATTGTACTCCAAATTATGGTGGTTTACTATATCTTTGGGTAATGAGTTTTTATTTTACATTACCGACATCAAATATTGTCATAAAACCATTATTATGGTTAAAACAGAATTTAATATGTATATTTTTACAATTTTGTTTTCACTTTTTTGAAGTAATATATAAGTAAAATATTAAATTTAATGAAACTTGTTCATGAAGATTGAAAAACCGCCAAAATAAACTAATCATTCATCATTAAAATTTTATAAAATGGATCATCTTAATAACTAAAAAATTGATATATGATACCTTTTTATTTTTTATGTTCATAAATAATAAATAAATTCTATTCTATAGAATTATTTCAATTTTACAAGAAATTCCAAGACTTTATACAAGAAAACTGTATATGAAATCATGAAATGAACATTCCCAGAAAAATATAATTGAAATTTATAAATCATTAAAATGTTCATAATTGAAATTAATAAAACATTAATAAATCAGTTAACTAAATTATATGTTCTGAATTACTAAATTAATGAGTCTGAATTGATTATCTATGACATTATGTTCTTCTAAAAAACAATTTATACATAATGTATGGGATTTCTTCGAATCTCCAAATTACCTTTAGATTATAATTTCTCACCCTTTAACCTAGTTTATTTTTCATTGTTATCATATAATTAATTTAAATTTTTTATATGTATTACATAAATATGTATGAAGAAAAATTCACCCTTCATTTATGGTAAAATACATGTTTTAAATGGTTCCATTCTCAATTCATCCTGAGAAGAAAGCTCGATTAAAGGGAACATCTCCATTTCATACCCATTTAAAAATTCACTCTATAAAGTATCATAATAAAAAGATATTCTCATAAAATAACCCACATCATAAAAAAAATTTATATTTAATTTTTGGTTTTATTCAGAAAATATTTTCTTAATCATCATTAAGGACTCTTTAAACATTTTCCTAGAAACCATATTTAAGAGGTACATTTATAAGGTCACCAAACCACTCCATTTCAGGTTTTCAATTCCTTTGGTTATCATTATTCTAGATATAATATTATATTCCTGTATTAATCACCAATATATATTTAATCCCTTAATTCAAGGATTCCATTATGATAAAACCATTGGGTTTTCTTTATGACATTATTACGGAACTCATTTCTTTTGATGGGAAAACCTTATTTTTGATTCATTATATGGAACACATATGCATGACCATGTTATTATGGATTCACCTATATAACACTATAATTAATTGGATAATTGTTTTTTCTCATGAGATATCATTTATGGGATTAATGATTAATCCTAATCCATTATGGGAATCTCTCTACAATGTGATATGATATTGGTATTTAGCTTTGACGTATGACTATGTAATGTTATATTTTGTTTCCATGTTCTAATATTTTCAAGATAATATGATTCCATACTCTATATTTTATTAGCCCATATGTTTATTCATCATCCATTCCTTTTTTATGTTATGATGTTATACATTCTAACTCATATTCTAGGCCTTATTCATATTTTTATTCCCTTATAAGGATTTTTAGTGCATCTCTATTATTTATGTATTACCAAGGTTATCCTATAAAGTAATAGGAAGTTAAATGAAGTTATGATATCTTTATGGATAGTAAAAAATACTTTATTTTTCTAGCTTCATGTTTTATAATTAGGTTCCTAGTCTTCTAAAGATACTAGACTGACTAACTAAAAGTTAATTTTTTTTATAAAAATGGGGGTTTTTTGAACCCCCTGAATATATATGGAACCTAAACGAGGAAGAAAATGGTGATGCCCAAAAGATTCCCCTTGAACAAAAATTTTACATTCAAATTAAAGAGATCCCAATCTATCATAAATAATGAAAGTGGCATTCGGATTCCCCACCCACGCAAGCACATCCGCTTAGAAGTTTGCCTCTCTCCAAATGTATCTTACCCACTGGCCACCATTAGTGTCCAATGCACAACTTATAAATACATAGTCACACTTCCATGTAGTGTCACATTTACTTTTAATTATTCTAACCAAAACATTAGAGTTCGACACAATATCCCCCACCCAAATCCTGAACCCTTTACACAACCTAAGGCCAGAATGGAGCACCCTTATTTCCACTCCTAATGAACAAAAAAATCCATAAAAATTACAAAACCCAAAAAAATGAGCCCAATGAGTCTCTAAGAATCCCCGAATGCACATATATCCATTTAGGCAAGACCCATCAAGATTCAGTTTCTGTCCATTTTGAGGTGGCTCCCACTAAATCCCTCGCCTCGTAGGCCTGTCTGCCATGCATGTCCTATTTAGAAACCAAATGTCAGAGATCATATTATGGCCACCATTAATAAGACATTATTTCTCCAAATACCTTGATCACATCCTCATAATAATAATGGTTGGATAGTACTTGTTCCATAGTCTAACCTATTTGTCGAATTACCATAAATTCCAACAAATCGAAATAAAAATGCACCCATACACCTTAATATATCTACCATTTAGATCCAAATTGTGAATCCATGACACTATTATATCATTCAATAATATCTACCCCTCTCCAATGAATACATATTGATTATAGTATAAACACACGGAAAAATACCATTCTCTCTGAAAGAACAGGTGCACCAGTGATTCAATATTTGGAGAGGAACAACAAAAGTAGAGGGATTCCAAATAGATTCCCCCTTTTTTAAAAATATGTGTAAAATAATTTTGTAATTATAGTAATATTGAATCATAATTATAAATGATATATATATTTTAATCATTTATATGAATTTTTAAGAGTATAAAATTGAATTATCATAAATATTTTGTAGCATGGTTATAAAAAACAAACATAGAAGTCAATTATCTAAAAAAAGTTTTCCTAGAACCAAGTTAACAAATTATTTTTATTTACAATATCAAGAATTCATATATTTATGAATTTTATATTCTTACCATTAGAGTGTTTATAAATATTCAACAATTATTTTCAAGTTAATTTCCTTGGATTATTTTTATATCACATTTTTTAGCAATTTCAAACTATTATTGGATCATTAAGATACTATTACAGTTATCTTAAACATACGCCTTATGGTATTGATACATAATTAAAATGGTACAAATTTTATAGTTTAATATCATGTTTCTGGGGATAAAAAGTATTAATACATATTCCAATGATGTTCAAAAATTGTGATCTTGAGTAGGGGAGATTACAAGGAATGACCATCCAACAGGAACACCACATGTTTTGGGTGTTATTGGTTTTTCCTATCTATAGTCACATGTTTAGTCTCATGAATTTATTTAATTATGAACATTTAAAATTTTATATTGTACGTTTATATAATATGAAAAACATGAAATTTATGTTATAGAAGGGTATCTTGTGTTTGGTTTGGCATTTACTGTATAACATTGATTTAATAATCAGGATATGATTTTTTTCTTCTGAACGGAAGAGATATCTTAGGTGTAGTTTAATAGGATGTAAGAACCTTCACTGAATCCATTTATATTATTGAACATGGTATTTCCATCAAGTAACGTTTCAAAATAATAATGAAAGTATGACGATAAAAGTTTGTGTCCGAATTTATGTTAAATCATGAGGAAACGAAACTATATTAAATAGTGTGTGGAAAATATATTTTTGTTATTACTATAACAAAAACATGTCACCCTTGGGGACACAATGTGTTCGTAGATACTACTATTTTTCTATGGTTATGAATCAGAACTATCAATATAATAACATATAGGGTTACACATTAAGAATATTTAGAGGCCTAACCAATTCTAGTGAATTTGAGTTTAGGATATTGTGGGCCCCATGGTGGGGGTAAAATACTATCGAATATTAAAATATCAGAAGGAATTTAATAAATTAAATATTATAAAAAAACAATATTAATAGGAACTGATTTTATTAAAAATGTTTATTCCGATGTTACTTAGTGAATACAAAGGTAAATATTTTTTAAATAAATATTTAATATTTAATGTTCAAGATTTATTAAATAATTTATATGGTAGATCCAGTCATGTTATTAAATTAGTAATTCATCATGTAACATTATTTGAATTTAATGAGAGATATGTTATTTATGATGTTAATGGTGTGTTCTCTATATCCTATGCACTGTTTGGGTATTTTTTAGAATACTATAGTTATTAATGTTCATAAGTTAAAATATTAAGAAGATTGACATACCTATTTGAATAAAATTGGGCCAAAAATCAATTAATAATTCCTTACCTTGAATTTAAGAGACTATATCCCCTCATTATCATGTTCTAGGGTGATAAAATGAGATATAGGGACTCTTATCCAAGAATGTATTTCAGGATCAAAGAAGAAGTGCTCCAAAAGTCCGGATGACATCAAAGTGACCTAATTTCTCTTTGATATCACATATATTATCACCAAAAATTATCATTTTTTTTAATAAATGTGGGTTATCAAGAGGTTTATAAAATTGGTTTCTTCTGGTGATAAATGATGATGATGAGTGAAATAAATTTTTGACTCAAATGAAATGAGGTAAAATTTTGATTTCATATTATCATTGTTAATTAACCCTCATGGGATCCTTATGTTGATCACCACATTTCTATTTGTTGATTATAATGATAATGCAATGATCATAGTTTAAAAAGTTTTATTTATCAACATCACATGATTCCAATATGTTCCCAAAAACATATAGTGGTGTCAGAGTGAGCGTGTTATTAAATAAGCTGACTTAAAAATTATTTTCACATATTTTAGTATATTGCATTTTTAATTTTATACTTCCTTTGAGAAATATTTTTCTTGGTATTAGATTATGTAGAAATAGTTATATGAAGATCAATTAAAAATTTTTGGGCATAAAAATAATTCAGACATCGACATGCACACAAACTCACATACATATTTCAAATATGTACTATAAGGAAATTGAATGTCATGTCCGCATAGTCTAGTTGGCCGTTGGTAATTATAGTAGCTGGGGCTGGGTTCTTAGTTTCGACGCATATGTGGAAAACAAAATAAATATACAATGAACATAATTATCGAGGCTATGAAATATGAAAATCTGATCAAATAAATTTTAATGGTGGGCGTCTTAACCACTCACAAGGAAAATGACCTACCTAATTATTTGGGAGGGCATGTGGACTCTATGTAACACTTGTCAGCACATTATAGTAAAGAAATTATATCTTGAAACACCTAAATAGTGGATCCCCAGAGTGGTCCCATACTAAAACACAGGGAATGCCATTCTGCAGATTAGATGGTATATGTAGTTTGGGTCAGGTCATGCCCAACCCGCCTATACAATGTTTTCTAGGAACCCCTATAAGGGGTTTAAAAATATACTGGTTTCCTAAAAATTAACCAAAATTCATATAATAATTTAAAATATTTGAGACTTAATAAAATAAATTTATTGTCCCTTTGAAAATTATTTTTTAAATTAAAATTAATTATGTTTTTAATTCATAAATAATTCACTTGAGTTTATTTATTGGAAATTTGTTTTGAAAATGAAATTGTATATACTAATCCTAACCATAGGTCAAATAATGCATGTATGGTATTTATATATTTAATTATTAACGGTTTGCTGAATGTAATAATTATTTAAATAAAAAATTAAATACATATCTTCCCAAACATCATTATATGTATAAGGTCTTGCGAGTCCATGTGTACACATATTGATGGGTATTCTAAATTCCCAAGGCCTCTCACCTTTATATAAGTATTTTTGAATAATGAAAACAATGAAGGAAGTCATTGTTCATGCTATAATCTGAAAAAATATTATATCATATTTGAATGCATTCGATGATGTATGTTTCCCAAATGTAATGAGATGATACTTATTGTGTTAACCTTAGGGTGTCTATATATCCATATATAAAATGATAGATCTACCTATAGAAAAGATCACAGTCACATCATTTATTTGAACATTAATTTTTTATAAAAAATTGATTATTGTTATGTTTTTTATATGTTATCAGATAAAATAATAAATGATAATTTATAGAAAAAATGACCATGCATAGTGACTATTTTATACATAAGATTCGAAAATTTGTGAGTGATATCACATTTAATTTTCGGGATAAATATAAATGGATTCCATTAAAATAAAAAACTAAAAAACCCCACAATGAAATATTAATTTTTTAATGACATAAATCACTTTAATTTAGAAAAAAATATACATTTGAGGTTCTTATTAGTAATAGTTGAGGGTTCATCTTTCTACTAGAGAATTATTATAAAACTGGTGGGAAAAATTGACTAAAAATTTCAAAAAACCTTAACTAACTTATTTAAATTTTATTGGAAAAAAGTTGACTAAATAGATGTTATGATATATAGAAGATGAGACACCACTCAATATATAATGGAGACGTGAATTCATGTGGTTTACTATTCAAAAACCTTCTATAAAACACTTCAATTTGTTGAATAACATAAAAATGTACACTACATAGAGGTTAAAATGATTCTTTTCACTACAATACATATCTAGCTGAGTATTCTATGTCTAGAAATTGAAGGTTACTATCATTTGATAAAATACTTGTATACTTTTAAGGTTAACAAATATATAATGTTTATTAATCAATAATCAAGATAAAATGTACTAATCTCATGATTTTTGGTTTTATATGAAAATGGAAAATAATACCCAATGTTTATAATGATCAATATCAGACAAGAAAAACATCCTAAATGATACTAATATCAAAGTGTGATAAAAGAACTTGCATATAAAAGTATTTTATGAAAGGGTTTTTTTTGTGATGGAGTCCAAAATACCTGGTAATAATTAAAATAATTCATTGGTCATTAAAATGTAGATTATATTTGTTTATTTAATCAAATTTACTCAAAAAAATCCAAGCCCTGATGTTTGTAGAATGTGAATCCACGAAGAGTCTTGTAATTCAAGATAATTCATCGATTATATTTTAGATATTTGATTTAGAAATAACCGAGTTATCCCATAAAAATTGGCCAAATATAAGGTAAAATTGTATCTTATCAGTTGTAATATAAAATACATCCATTATTTCCCAAATCAGGTATTTATTTTCATAGTTTTTGTTAATGATAAGTCAATAAACATATATTCAACTATAAAAAAACATACATCTCAGAAAAAATCCTAATGTATCTATAATATATTACATAAATTCTTTATATATAGAAGATATATTCAGTTGATAGACTCTATGTCAATAAGATCGTATAAATTTATATTTCAAATAATTGGAGAATGATTTAATTAGATAATGTAAGTTCTCGTTATGCTGAAGTTATTGGTATTTGAGTTTGTTCCAAAATAGATCATTGAAAACAAATGTTCAAGTTACATATATTCTATTGGAAAGATAAAACTAATGTTAAATGGTATTATTATCAATAAATAATGCGATACATTATTAATTAAAAATAATGAATCTACATTATGTACAAGATAAGTAAATTTAAATAAGCTAAAATATAAATGAAATACTGATTCATAGATATATACCATTTATCAAAATTTAGTTTTTTGTTTTGGTAGTTTCCCCCAATGATGTAAATCCATTGTTGGCTATTTAGGAGAAACCATACAGGGGTTGCTCAATAATGGTTTTTTATGGAATTATTAGTTATACTATGTTATCATGCATTAATATTTTTGACATATATATGTCATCCAAACATTAAAAGATCATTATATCGGGTATTTGATGTCAATATATAATTTCATTGGTGGTGTCTATAATACACAATCAGAACATGTTTGGAAACCATAGAATGATAATAGTTTGTGCATGATGTAAAGAACCATTTATGAATTAATGTAAATTTTTTTATAATTTTTTTTTATTGTTATCAACAATTTTTATGTTTATATAAGAGGTTAGTACGAGAAAAATTATTTTCAAAGTAAAATATGTTGATAAAAAACATAAAATAGTAATTAGTATTACAGTTTGTCAAGATTATATTGAACCTAACACTATAAATAATGAATTAACATAGACACCTATATTCTGAGGAACAATATCTACTTAGGTAGATTTATGGGTCACATGGATAATATTAAAGTACATATACGGATGAGGTATTTAAAAACACTAGTTCAAAAAATTGAATTGAAATTTGTTTCCAATGTCACATTGAATAAATATATCATGGAAGACATGTAGACTATATAGGAGAAGATTATAATTAGTATTATAACTCCATACACTTCTATTATTAATTAATTACACATTCCATGCTATATACTAGATATAATATTATATACACATATATTATGGTAGATAGATATTTTAATAAACTAGTAGAACTACATGTGATGAAGTCAGATCTATCCAACAATACTTGAAATATGTATATATTTTATTTAATTAGTACTTGGAGATTAAGGAACACCAGTTGAAAAGGGGGGATATAAAAAATTCTTCCAATGGATCTTCTTTTCTAATATTGCAATTATGATATGGTAATGAAAATTATTAGCTCACTAATAATATATATTTAAATATTTACAAATAATTCGTTTATTATGGAATCTGATATAGCTAAAGAAGAATTATAAAATTCACAAGTATTTTTTACTGTTCTTGGAATCGTATCAAAGGTATCATCCAAGGTGTGATGATTATAAAAATGAATAAAAATGGATAAACTTAGGGTTATAATATAAGGAGGGTTTTTGTCAAGGTGGTTACTTTGAGATATTAGAGTGTACATGTAACAAAATTTGGAAGGTCTAACGACTATAACCATTATTCAATAGAAGCATGATCTTATCATGTGAGATAAAAAAGGTTGATAGTTAACAAGTGGGTAGTAGTATAAGTGAAAGTTCAATTAAAGTGGGTTCCCTAGACCTAACATTAATAATACTTTTCAATCACCATATCTTATATAAATAGTGTTATGTATGATGTATTATTTAAATTATTGTATTGATATGTCTGTATGAACTATTTATATGGTTATTTCCTTGGATTATTTATTGTATAATTTTTTTATAGAAGTTACCATCTAAAATGAAAACCACATGATAAAATGGAAGTATTCCAAAACATATTTCACATGTTCTAGTTACAATATTCTAATGAGAAAAATATGTTGTCTCATTATTAGGTAATCAGGGATCATAATGGTTGATACTTCTTCTCATTAAGTTCAATCTTGGGGGTCTCAAGTAGGAGATATCATGAGGATTGACTCAATAACATGAAAATCACATTATTAAGGTACCATTGGTTTTTCGTATCCATGAGAATATATATTGGTCTCTTGAATTGCGATCATTATCATTGTGTAACATCTGATCATTTAATTTTATATTGGATTAAAACCATAAATTTTTTAATGGTTTATTAAATTTAAATTGGTACATCATTGGTGGAATGTAAATTATTTAATGGCCAAGAAAAGGTTTCTCAATTTTGAGGGTATGAAATATCTCAGACTATATTGACTAAAATGGAAGTGAAATTTTTGAATCCACAGTTATTTTAGAAGAATTAAATTCTATCTGATAAGTTTATTATATAAAAAATATAGGAAATATGATGATTAAAAATATGCATCTATATTTGTGAGATACTGTGATATAAAGAGAATATATTACATGGTGTGTGTTCATTTGAGGTTATTGATTTTATGACTACGCATGATCTTATTAGAGGACATGCTGTCTTTCTAGAAACAACTATAGGTCAATCTTTATGAATCTTTATATTCTAGATAATGACCTAGAGGGTCACAAAAAATAATGTTCAAAGGCATGGTCAATTCAATTGTATTGGAGTTTAGGATATGGTGGGGCCCATGATGGGGCCTAGGTAATTTAGAAGTTTATATGATCTCAATGAAATAAATAAACTCAATATAATTAGAGATTACAATATTTCTAAGTTAATTTATTAATACATTTTATTCATAAGTAACGTAGTTATGAAAATGAAAAATATTTACAAAATAAATTTCTAAAATATAATATTTATGGATCAGTAAATATTTTTTATACGAGGGTCAATTTTAGTTAATGACTCGTAAAGTTATCATGTAAAATTATTTTGATGTCACAAGTAAGGGATATATTAATTATCATATTTTTAATATGTTCACTAGGTCATAAGTACGTTTTGGGATGTATTTTGGAAGGATAAACATTAATTTTAAGAAGTCTAACCTACCCATTTTAGAATAATATTCCCAAAATTGTGGTATTATTCATTCCCATGAATTTGATAGACAATATCCATAATCTCAACTATTTTAGAGGGGAAAAGGGTGGTTCATTGAACCCTGATCCAAGAATAGATTCTCGAATCAACGTAAAGGTATTCACATAAGTCTGACAACAATGAAAAGTGATCAGTTTCTCCAATATATAACCCAAATTAAGAATATCAATGGTCATTAATATTTTTAATGCTTGTGAGTGATCTATAATTTTCCAAATATGGTTCGTTCAAGAGAGTTTCATCGACGATGGGATAAATAAGTTTTAGATTAAAATAAAATAATGTACATTTTTAATTCAATATGGTCGATCATAATTAAAGGAGATGTGATTTGTAGGATGAAAACGTTTTTTTACTATACTGGAGATGATTTTGTGTTTTGGGCATATATTTCTTTAAATTTTCATTGTATCACATCATTTTTTTTGAAACACGATGAAAAAAACTGAAAGTGTTTAATTCAAGGGTATGGAAAAAGGAAATTGAAAAAATAAATTTTAAATTAATTCCAAGTATTGAACTCCTAAACTTCAATGAACATAATGATTTTAAATTCTGAGTGGAAGAAAAAATAATACATAAGTACAAAAATCATTTTTTATTCATATAAGACATTAACCATTATATTTAAAACCAAACATTCCCAAAAAATTTGAATTGGAATAATATTTTATGACCATGAAATCATGGAATGTATGGATTATGAGGAAGAATATATATAATTTTTAGAAATTTTTTTATTGAACAAAACATTAAACAAAGTAATCATTTAGAAAATTTTTCAATAAAAATCTAAAAAACACTTGTATATAGAAAATTTAAAAGATTAATTTTAAACCTTACAAAAATAGTAATATAGATTCAAATGAACTTTAATAATGATTTATATATAGCTAATAATATTTCTATATCAATATAATGACTAGGGACATGGATGAAAAAATTCATTTAGAAAGTATATGAATTGTTTTTAACATCACAATATTTTCATAGAGAATTATGTTCATCAACGAAAAATATTTTTAGGTAACGATATAATTTAGAAAAAAGAGAAATATAAAATACCCAATAGAATAGGGAAATTTTAGAATATAATAAACATATAAGATCATTGTCAATGAATAGTGTGTATTAACCAATGTAATTATATTTTATTTGAAGAAACCCTTACGACATTGGTAACATATGAAACAAATCCATAGAAAGAGATAACATGATACTGAACTTTAATGATCAAAACTAATGAGCTAATCATGGAATCATATATAATATTGGTGGTATATAAAACATATAAAATAAAATTGGTGCAAAATACAAAGAATATTTCAAATAATAAAAATTTCAACTGAGAAACCCATACAACATTATAAAATATGAATCAATATCAATTTAGTGAACAAACAAGATTTAAATGAACACATCCCATAAATTACATGAAAAAATATATGTCATAAATTCATTGGACATTTAATAAAAATAAAAAAAATAAAAATATCATCACAGTTTAAAATATAAAATATGTCTTAATTAACTAAAAATGAGACCAATAAATCTATATCTTAGTTCATGTTTTATTTCATCATATTTGTGCCTCCCGTATAATAATTATTTCATTTAAAAATTACTCAAAACATTATTTATATTAATTAATTTCATCCTCGATCAGTTAAAATAGTAATGACCATGAACTTATTATACATAAATATTACATCTAACTAGAAGAATATTTCTTATAAAAAATAATGATCCATGGAAGAATCATTTTGGTTTAGTGCCTTTGGAATAATGGACACATAAAAAATGGCACATTATTGAAATAAGTAATCTCCAAACGTGTTTTTAACAACTATAACCCTTCATAAAAATATGATACATTATAACTTCTTCATAACCAGGTGTAAAGAAACATAATAATGGGTGATATCAGATGTCTAATAAGAGTAAACAAGATAGATATTAACATAACATGAGCATAAGATTATTTGAACATGACAATAACATTTGAAAAACCATTCACTGCATATCATAGTTCATAAAATTACGTATTGGAATAACTCATGGTAGTTAATGAATCATGAATCATAAGGGAATTAAAGAACACAATCCATGTGAATGTGACATTGGAATAAAATATTGATATGTGGAATACACATAGGTATAGAAAATAATATATCATGTATATACAAAAATAAATTCATAAAATAGTTGTCTTGGGATGACCACTCATGTACATAATTCTGGATTGGGATAACCTATGAGGTACCCTCTTTTGGGCTTAGGATATCCTTCTGGGCACCCTTTGAGAATATATATCATATATCATTTTAAAATGCACTGGAAGGAGATAGAGGCTCCACCCATCACATAAACCATAACATTCTATGCCACAAGATCATAACACATTCATTATATCATAACCATTGGAATGAAATGGGTTTCATAAATATTTAATCATTTAATTACAACATAACCCATGGAAAAGTAATGAGTTTAACAAAAATATATTCATCATAATCATAAAATATGAATATATAGTGCAAAGATGTTACATTTGGATCATATAACTATTAAAGGATAAGTAACATCAATGTGTTTCATCTTACAAAGAAATGGATGTTGAAAGATCAGACAGAACATTATTTTAAGGAAAATAATTTACTTTGAAAATAACATTTTACAACATATAAATTAATTAAATATTTATGAAACTATATTATATAAAGATAACCTTGAATAATTTTATAGGAATTTATAAATAATTTATTTTTCCAAACAATGAGAAACATCATTCAAGTCGCACACTTTGAAAAAATATTCCTTTCACTTTTATCCAGTTATGAAAAAGTCCTCATTTGGAAATTAACCAAAATTTTCCTCTCAAAAAGTTATTTAAAAAATAAATCATGGGTAAAACTATATTTAAATAGACATTGGATAGTAGTAAAAAACATATTTTATCATTTTTATAATAACATGAATATGGAATAAAAAGTAATTTCAAGCAAAGTGTGAAATAAATTATATTTTACTAAAAAGTAATTTTTTTGAACTCTTCAGTACATAAAGATAGTAAAATGAAATGACCAAATTTATTTTTTTATGTAAACATATTAAATTAAAGTTCATAAGATTCTTGAGAGATAGGTCATGATACATCTTATTTGGAATCTTAATCTTAAATAATTCCTATAAATAATGAAATTGTAACATTAAGGATTTACCACTTATGAATCGTTTGAATCACAAGATGTATTAAAGAAATAAAATTCTATGGATATTTATATCCAATGATATTATTATAATAATCATAAAATACATTAATTAATAGTATATACCCAACACAAAAGAAACATGTGTTGAATATGAATGTGTCCCATAGAAAAAATGTGAGTTGGAAAATACCTCCCTTTAGTACCATACATCCTTCATATAGGATAAAAGTTTTTGTATAATTAATAAAAATATATTTTTAAACATTATATAACCATAATCATAATGATAGGTCCATATATAATTTACTTTTAACATTTTATGACCCATTTATTAACAATTCCACGTTAAAATAAAGTTTTCGGTAATAAGTGCTCCCTTTTTCATGTATATTTTGGTTCAATATATTTGACCCTTCAATTTTGATCATGGCTAAGTAATATGTAGAATAATATAAATAAAATTACAATCATATATATTCATTATATATGTATTTATATTAATCCATTAAATTAATAGAGAGAAAATGAATTACAGTACTCAATGGTGATGGTAGGCCGTACATATGCATAAACGATGTTTCCAATTTTAGGAAAAATGTAATGAAAGGAAGGTAAATAATATATTACCATGATAGATTAATTTTATTTCATATATATCACATATTTTCATTAAATATTTTCATATTACCTTTCATGTAATGTGTAAGTTAAAAATGAATCACGTCGATTTGTGAGACAGTAGTCTTTCGTACAAACTAGCGACGTTACCACATTCCCAATGTATAGAAAGTAATATGTTATATGTGATACTATAATAAAAAAATCATAATATTAACATTAATATCATATATATTAATTAAATCTAACATTATATCATGATGTGAATGGTGGTGATGGAAAACGAATAACATCACTTCGTGAGGCGGTAGTCTGTCATGAAAATGATTGACAAAATTTTTACCATTTGATGAAAGAGAAGATAGATGTATTTCATTAAGTTAATATAATTACATATTATTATACTATAGATAATGGTTTTATATTATGTTCATAGTTTATATAGATTTTAATGAGGTGGAAGAATAAATAAAACAAAAATACATGTTTAGGAAATTTAACTTTTATTTTGAGAACCTATTTAGGTTTATAGCTATAGCCTTATTAGAAGAGTTTAACAATCCAAATAATTCATCTAGTATGTGGGGATGATAGTAATGAAGATAATTTTAATGGTCTTAGCTAAACACGAGGTTTTATGAATTGTGATAAGAGGAGAATATTGGTCGGATTTTTATATTTGGGGGATATGAAACACATAGATTATTGGAAATAATGGTGTACACACATTTATAAAATAAAAAAAATGACAAAAAATGGGGAACTATCAGACCTCATAGGTTATAAGGTTAGTATATGACCATCAAATTGGTGTTTTAAAATGTTCTAGGCAATTTATCCTTTATCATTTTAGTTTAACTATTGACAAACCTGCATTAACGTTAACTGTGTTAATTAATTTTTATTGTTTTTATTATTAATTTTCAGAAAAATATAATTTTACCTTACAATATAATATTATTTATTATGATTCTTAATATGGAATAATTTTTTAAAAATATCATTAAAAAAGTGGAAAAATTTTATTTAAAATTAAACTATTGGCTAGAACAAAAAGATGTTTTCCAAAGAGAATATTATTAAAAGATTAAAAATATTTCAAATCAAATTACCATATTAAATTATTTAATATAATCTATATTATAATAATTATAACATAATTTAGATAATTTTATTTTTAAAACCATTTTTAAAAAATGGAACATTTTAAATTATTTAAATGAATGAGTTGTTTTCAATAAAAACTATTATGTTATAATTTTCATTGAAATTTTATTCATTTCACAAAAATAAAAAATTCAACCTAAGATAATTTTGAAAATTTTATTTTAAAAATTATGTTCATTTATTCAGATAAATTTTCTACAATTTTAAAAAATTAATTTTATCATTTTTCATTAATAAACAATATAAATCATTTTTGGGGAATAATCTATTTTGGAAGCATATAAATAATTTTCTATAAATTAATTTCGTTATTATAAATATATTATATATAATAAAGCTATAATTAAAATTTTAAAAAATTTTATTTATATTCATACCACCATGTTCAATGGTTGTGTTATATTGGTCTTGTTTGAATAATAATATTCAGCGTATATCAAGGATTATTAAAACAAGGGGTTTTGAGAAAAGTACGATATCAAATAAATTAAATTAATACCAAAAAAATGATTTTAATAAAAAATCAAGGGTATTAAATTATATAACCCTTAAAATAAATTTATCCTTTGAAATTATATAAATTTTGTACCAAAAATTGAGGATACTTATGCCTCATTATATTATAATATTCCCATGTAACTTCTTCATGATGGTGGGTTTTCCAAAAACATTTAATTTGATGAGTGGTATTGTTTCATGGAACCTTATTTGTATGATCCATGATCACTACTAGTAGTTCCTCGTATTAAATATCATGATCCAATGGTACAAACTATATGTTCATTACATGTGATGGATTAGTTATACACTTCTCCAGGAGGGATACATCGTACACATCGTGTACATGAGAGAGATTTGATGGAAGTTCTAACAAAAAATCTACTATCCCAATAATATCATGAATTAAAGAGGTACCAATACAAAAAATTAAAAGTTTTTCATTATTTCATAATCTCATTACCAACGTCTATGGAAAAATTAATATGAAAACTTTTTGATAAACTTTATATTCCATATCACACTAGCGATTGTGAGCATATCATTTATAATGATTTTACCCTTAAATTATGTGTTCTTAAATGAATATAATATTTTTTTCCATTTATTCAACCTAATTAGATCACATTTTTTGATTTCTCTTACTTGATCCATGTACATTCAAGTTATACACTTCTCTCCATAGAGAGAATAACAAGGATCCACTTGAATGACCAAGTGAATGAAATTGTTATAAAAAATAAACAAGAGGAAGGTGTTTATCCCAATCACCATAGAAATCCATATAACAAGATATGAACATATCCTACAGGGTCAAAATTCTTATCCTATACTGACCATCTTTTTAAGGATGATACAAAGTGTTGAAAATGAACACTATATCAAGTACTTTTTAAGTCCTTTCCAAAACATCAAGGTAAACCTAAGATCCCAATAAAACCCAATGAAATTTTGTACTCTATGAAACCTTAACAATTCCATAATGTATTTAATTATCTAGAGATAAATATTCTCTAATTGTGATAAATTGTAATGAATTTTTAATGAGATTGAATACAACCCATATAACATTGTTCCATTTAGATGTTTTTTGGAGTCATATGACAAAATACATGGTGATATTTTCCAATTTTCATTCTGGTGTGGGTAATGGTTGTAATATCTCCACAGTATTTTTCCTCTAAACCTAAAAATTATAACATACCAAGCACTGAGATAAAATCTCTATGATATATCTCTTTATTTCATCACAACAGAAATACTATTTCAAACATATATTCATCAATTTACTTTTGGGATGGATAGACAATAATGAAATTTGAACATCATCTAATAGAACATTATTAAAATCATGTATGGATAGAAAAATACATGGTTCATGAAGCTTATCACTCTATCAAAATCAATTTTAATGATAGGAGAAATTCCCACCTTCCTCTATATCTCCATATTTTCCATCTATTCCCATTAGACCATCACTTAGATGAATACCTGAACACTCATTTGAGAAATATAATATATATACCCTTCCTTTAGGATTTATATATCCATCCCTTTAAAATTTAGTATTATTTGATATTTTGTGATACTCATCATGGATAACCTTGCTTTATATTTTTACTCAATGCATCTTCCCCCTTATTCTTTTTCCCAAGGTGGTAATGTATTGAAAAGTCATAATCACTATTCAAATCAAACCATATTCTTCTGAACAAGTTCAATTTTTTTTGTGGGAATATATATTTAATCATTTGTGATCGATATATTTATATCAAAACATTTCCCATAAGGATAATGTTTCTATATCATTAATGCCAAAAATAACGTTGTTAATACCAAAACGAGAGTTAGGTAATATTTCTCAGGACCATTCAATTATGAAGAGAAATAATTCTTGAAAATTAATTTTTCCATAATAATGAATCCCAATACATAAATGATTGAATAAATATAGATTTAAAATTCTTATATGCTAAAGGGAAATGAAATCATTGCTGTGTTGATTAACCTTACATTCAGTTCCAAGAAGCATTCATCATGTTCAACCATCCAAAAGAACATAGGTCCTTTAAGAGTTAAATTGAAATGTGGACGTGATAGTAATACTAAATTATCCACAATCCATCAATAATATATTTACAGACCAAGAAAACTTTTGATCTCACTCATGGTGGTTAGTCTAGACAAACATTCAACAACTTCCATCACTTATAGGTCAATTGGTATACCCACTATTGAGATTATATAAACCATAAAATGAAACCTTTTGTATCCAAGATTCAAAATACTAAATTTCACATATTATTTTTCATTATTTAGGTTCTTTAGTAAAATTATCAAGTGATCTTAATGATCTTCATTTTTCATTGAATAAATAATAATGTAATCTATAAAGGCTACCACAAACCAATAATGGTAATCTCTAAAGAATATATTCCTCAAATCTATAATGATAGAGAGGGAATAAGTAATATATAATGGAATAACTATATAATCATAGTGTCAACACCTTGTACTCAATGATGTATTGGGTAAATCCTCTTTCTTGACCCTCAATTACTGATATGTAGAATAATTTTCAGTCTTCCAATAACATTGAGCTCCATGAAGTTGATCAAACACGTCGTTAATAAAGGTTAGTGGATACTTGATCTTATTTTTTTTTCTTGTTTAGTTCAAGATAATCAATGTGAAGTCACATTTATGGACATTTATTCATACCAAAAGGAATAGGTGAACCCCATGGGGCCACACTTGTTTGAATGAATCTAAGACTCTACAAGAGCCTCTCCTTCTATTCCTTGTACTCAACTAGGTTTCTTATATAATGAGTCATTGAATATGGTGTAGTACTCTATATGTGGTCTATTGAGAAATAAACTTAATTATTCTATTGAAGACAATTAAATTATTATATAAATATATAAAAAATAGGTTACAATTGGGTTATTACCTAAGATTAGTTTCTCCCCACCCTTTTATGATAACCCCTCACCTTTTTTATAGGAATCACACCCATATAATGGATTTGAAATACATAAGCTATTTATTTTATTATTAAACATATAAATGATCGTATATTGTTTTTTAATATCAAAATTGAGTTACCTTCATCGGTAATTGATTTGGGATTTATGTAGAGAAATCTATTATTTTCTTATGATAACATCAAATTCAACTAGATAAATAATGACATGATTTTCTAGAAGAAAATTCCCAAAAACATAAAATGAAGTTGAATAATATACTTTTTATGCTCTCATAATAATATTGGCGGTTCTCACTACTAATTCAAAATATAATCAATGAGGTTATTTTTGGATACCCTTACATAATTTTTCATGTACAAAATAGCTGGTAGATCCAGAGTTAAATAAGACAATATTAGTTTAAGAGTGGATGATAAGTGTACATTTCATCACATTGTTATCTCACCTATCATCTAAAATAGTGATCACATGGGATATAACTTTTCCTATTTTCTAAAATTGATACTAATTTCAATCATTATCATTAACCATCTAATTCATGAATTTGTTCATTTAATGAAAAAAATCCTTTCATTTGAAACACTAAAGTGTGGTATGTGAATTCAATTTAGATTTTAATATATTTTTATAATTATCAAAAAAATATTCCAATCACATCTTCATTCACCTAATCGATGAAAATAATTTCCATAAATAAAACAATCTATAGAGCCTTTAAGAAAATTTCATCCATGATTTCTTCCAAAAATTAAGCAGGAAGGAAACCTAATATTCTTCATACCATCGGTTTTAAAGTTTTTCTTAATTCCATATCTGTCTTCATAATAAAACCATGTGATTGATGGAAGAATCAAATATATATTTATTCATTCATTTAAAAATGAATGATTTTTTCATATCCTATGAAGTCTCTTATCTATAACACAATATAAAGAATTGTTTTTATATTAATGGAGAATTGATCAACCTTACATTATGGTTTAGGATACTGCTAGATCTCTATATCAAAAGTCATGTAAAATTCACCTCATATGAACTAATGACATTAGTATCCTTCAGATTTAACTCAAATATTTATGAATCTTTGTTTGTAAAGAATTTTTTTTGGAATTACTTATTGAAAATAATCTCTAAAAATATGCCCACTCCATGGAACCAATTTCATATATCTGCCTCATATTCTTGATAAAATTATACCATTTATCTTATTCTATATTAAAATGATAGATGATATAGACTACTTTTTCAGGGTCCGATCACTTAATAATTGAAAATAAATTTTCATCAGTACTGATCCATTACTCAAAATCTAGTGGAGATAGAGAACCACTTAAATAAGGAGGATATCGCCTCATTAAGGAATCTATAGAATGTTGTTCCCTCTTTTTATCATTATGAATTTAATCATCCTTCATTTCCTATGAAATTTATTTGATAATGGGAAAAATATTTTTATTTCCATCACCTATAATATTTGGTTTCCAAGGAGTAAAATAATTTCATTGTACACTTTATTCAATAAAACACAGTTCTTTTATGCTCATGCTATTGAATGTAACACAAAATAATAGCATTAGGATCTCTAATAATTTTAAGAAACCACATAATCATAAAAATCACTTATAGGATGTATGAATCATTAAATCATCTTTTCAATTGATGACACCTTATTATTAACCATGGTCATTAATGGCCATTATTTAAATAATTTATGATGATTTGTAATGAGTGTGTGAATCTACAAAGCATATCCCCTGGTAGAGTCAAGAAAGGTGCATAATAAGGCACATTTTAGTGTACCAGCTAATGCTTGGGTCAATCTCGATGAACAATGTTTAATGAGTTATTACCCCTAGGTTCATATTTTCTAGAACAATTTCCAATTGTTGTATCCATAAAGGCGTATAATTTCGTTGAAGTTAGTCACTCTGTCTTTCAACGTTATTCCAAGATGTTTTCCTATACATAGATTTATCATTATAATGTTTTTTATATATATCACCTGGAATCTCACTAATGTTAAATAATCCTAGTTCCCTATAGTTATGTGAACCATTCTCTAATACCAGCTATATTGAACATCTCATAGATAAATATTATATCTTAATAGAAATATATTCATTACATAACATAATTATCTACACTAGAATCACTTAGGGCTAGTGATTTGGATACATGGACACATAAAAAAATGGTCAATGAATGAGCTAGATAATTTCCCACTATGTTCTTCATAAATATCACCCTTCTTAAAAATATCACACTCAAATCCATTATTTATAACCGGGGGAAAGAAAACATAAGAAATGATGAGACTATATATTTTTTATGGGTAAAAAGGGGGTATCAATATAACATGAGCATAAGGGTATGATATCATGATAATAACATTTGAGAAATCCTTTCCAGTATAACATATATCATAAACTTGAGTCATGGAATAAATCATGTATGTTCATAAGATGTGAATTATAAATAAATCAATGAACATGAGTGATGATGTCATAAAATTGGAATAAGATATAAGTTTTTGGAATACACATAATCATATAAATTCTTAAACTAAGGATATCAACCAAGACATTCATGAAAATATAGGATTGGGATAACCCTCGTGTACTTGATTCGGTTTGGGGATAACCTCTTCAATACCTTCTTCCGAGCATGTGATAACATCATGTGTAACCTCTTTCAAGAATGTGATAACCTCCCATAAACCATTTTACCTCACATAAAATTAATCATTACCTAATGAATTAGAGGGATATATTGTTCACCCCCTTCATATAAACCATTATTAATTGTGCCTAAATATAATAAAACATTCGTAAAATAATTACCCATGAAAAAATGGGTTTTGAAAACATATAATCTTTTCATTATAGCATAACACGTTGAAAATTTTAATTTTTTTAAAATATCTTTTCACCGTAAATTCAATGAATATCGAGAATGAATAAGTATGGTAAAATTGGATCATATATATTGTAAACTCGTAATTAATAATGAAGCATTTCATCTTATATGGGAAATGATTTTGAAATATCTGTAGATACCCGTACTTGATGTATATGAACATTACATTACTTTTTCGGAATACTTAATACATGACAAAAACAAACACACAAGGACCGTAATAGTTTAGTGTCATTGGAAACTCAGAAAAATAATCTTCTAATCACGGTGAAAGATCATCAACATCTCCCATAATGATATTCCCCTTTTGTTTTATTACATAAAACCTTTATTTACATCCTGGGGAAATGAAAAAATAAAAAGGGTGATCTTGAATTCTCATTAAGGGTAAACATAGAGAACATAAAAAATTCATAAACATTTGAATGCAAAAACATGAACATAATATCTAAACATCCAAATCTTGAGAAAAGACATAAATCATGGATGTACATAAGGAATATGTCATGAAGGAACCTCAATCATGATAAAATATAATGGTAATAAAACATTTAATTGTGGAAAACCATTATGTACATGATATGATTTCCATATTAGCCAAGGCATTTCTTCCAAGACCATCTTAGTGGACAAAGTCCCTTTCTGAATCGAGTTCACTCCTCGTTACAATCCAGTATCACTGAACCTGATTAACTTACCATTCCAGCCATGTCAATCTCAATAGATATAAATCTTTACCCAATGCATTGGAGGGAGATATATTTCCCACCAATCTCATATTCAAATCATTCTTTTGTGTGCCACAAAACAATCAGAAATCATTCATCATAACCTAAAGAATAAAATGGGTTTCATAAATATCATCCCATCTTAACATAATCCATATAAAACAAATGGATATAATTTAATCAGAAGAAAAATCAAACCATGTAAATAATTGAGATATTATACTTGAAACATAATCATAATTTCATTTTAGATGGAATTTTTTTCACAAAACACTTGAAATGATTTCTTGATAAAAATATCGTTTCTTCTTCAAAATCATTTTCTTTTCAAAAAATTCGATGAAATTTTAAAATAAAAGAATTTTGTTGAAAATAATCATGAAATCTTGTAGATTAAGCTTCATGAAAGTATGGCGTTATAAAATTGAAAAAATCCATTCATGCCGTATAAGTTAAAATAACATTCTTCTCGTAATTTTTCCGGAGAAGTCAAAAAGTTCCTCGTATGGTAAACAAAAGAAATATTCCTTCCATAACACAATGTAAAAGTAAAAGAGGGGTAAAAATGACTTTAAACAAACATGGAAGAATATTAAACACTTTATGAAGACATTTTTATAGACATGGATGAAAAATATAACCCCAGTAAACACTTACGTATAAGCATTCTCAAATAAAAATGAGATTGCAAAATTATCCCCTACCTTAGGTCCGATATGATTTCTATATATCCGAACCTCCTGTATAATGATTTAAATAATGTCATTTACTTTTTACCGAATCATATTCATTGTTATGATATCATATATGATTCACTAATGACTTTATATTACCCGTTTTTTGTAAATTCCATGTTAAAGCAGCGTTTTGGGTAAAATCATTTTATTTATCGTACATGTTTGGACTCATTGTTCTTGATATTATTTTTACTTATTTAATTATTTACATACTTCCAGAATGTAAATCCTAATTTAAATATCATATATATTCTGTATATATATATAATAGATAGATGAAGGAAATGAAATACACCGTTCATGGAGACGGTAGGCCGTATGTACGCAAGAACGTTGTTTTCCTTTTCTTATTGACTTGAATGGAAGTAAGTAGATGACATATATATATATATATATATCCAATAGCTTCATTATGTCATATATTTCATTATTATTCATCATATATACTTTATAATCATTCTTGAATGGTTAATATAGAGAATGAATCTCATCACGTCGTGGAGACGGTAATCCGTACGTACGCATGGGAGATTATATCATTCCCATAATTATTGAATGGAATTGGAGTTGATGATATAATATCTCAGAATCAGTATGATTTTATAATAATGATATACAATTATTCTATACTCTATTATACCCATCCAAGTAAGGTGGTGGTGGAAAAACAGTTTACAACATGTCATGGAGACGGTATTCTGTACGTACGTAAGTGCAGTGATTTGATTTTCCATAGGATGGATAGAAGGTGAAATGGGGTTGTTTCATATTTATAATGACATATCAGTATATTGTTGATACTGGTGTTATTACTTTATAATGGAAAAACTAATGAATAAGAAGTTGAAGAAGAAGGAAACTTGAAAGAATTGGTACAAGAGATTACCTCTTCTTCGACGCACCTATTTTAAACTTCATCTTAAGGCACTACAGTTGGTCTTTTGAGAAGTAAATAATCTCAAGAATGTTTATAGGTAAGTGGAGAAGCGAAATGGGAAGGGTTTGGCTGAGCTTGAAGGCTCAATGTGTTGTGAATAAGAGAGAGAAAAGGTTCCCTTTTATAAGGGAGGAGAGGGGCACCTTTGGAAACATAAGTAATACTAATTTATAATAATTTCAAACCCCACATGAAAAATTACAAAATGACTCAAATAAAAATCTTAGATGATATAGGGTTTTAATATCTTCAACCAATAAAATTTAGACATGTTGGGAATTTATTTTAAACCTTATCATTTTGAATTATCCTTACTTAATCTATTTAATTTTATTTGTGGTAATAATGTTATAAATTTTATATGGTTATAAATACATACTTATGTGTTATTAATTATACATAATTTGATATTTTATGACATTTTAGGACATATAAATTTTACTTTTAAATTTTTAAATTTTTTTTGTTATTTTTAAACAATTTAATAATATAAACTATCAATAGTGTCAATTTTGACACAATTAATTTATTTGAATTTAAATAAAAACCAAATAGATGATAACTTCTAACCAAAATATTTAATAGATTCATAACATGACATATTTATCTAGAAAATTCGTGGAGCACATTATATAGTTCATATTATATTTATTTTAGAATTTTTGAAACCATTTATTTGATATTTCAATCAATAAAATAATTTCAACATAACTATTGTGTCATCCTTAATGATAATTATTTAATCCCTAAAAATTATAAATAAATTCACATGATGTGTATAATTTTATTAGATTTCTGGAGAATATTAATATTTGATGTTTAATGAAGTTTATCACTAAATATAAATTATTATACTTATAATAATTAAGAGAGTGACATGTTGTCACTTTCTTTGGTTTTATTAATAATTAAATTATTTTCATGGTCAAACGACCATAAAATGAAACTAATATGACCCTTAGGAGTTATGGGTAGCCTTTTAGTCATCCAATTGAATTATGTCATGTGTTATGGTAATTTTTTAATCTTAGGTTTACCCTTAATTACCCGATTTATCTTTAACTGAAATAAATAAAAATTACCATAGTTACTATTCAAAATATCAAAAAAATAAAAGTAAACTATTAACATAATTATGTCCCACTGAATACAAATATGGAATCAATTTTTAAAAATTCAAAATAGAGAAGTTGCAGTAATTAAATTAAAATTTATCCTGTTGTTAAGAAAACGGGTTTTAAAAGTTAAATATATTACCAAAGATTGAAATGTTTTTACCTATGAATTCACTGTGAAATTAATGGTCATGACATAAATTACATTAAATGATAAAAATATATTCTATTTATAATTTTAAACCATTCAATATTATAATTTAGCTGTATTAATTATTGCAATGAAAAAAGTTGTTTTTAATTAAAATATAGTGTGTTTCTACTATTCATTAAAATATGAAAGTTATCTGAATAATATGAAAAATTTATCCGAAGTAAAATTTTATAACATGATTCCAAAGAAGAATATTATTTTGTCATATTGAACTTATAAAACTGTCAAAAACTAGATTTAAAGTGGGTGCACCATCAAAAGGAGGCAAAGCTGCATTTTATGAAAAATATTTATTTTACCTGAAAAACTTATTTTGTTGACATACCATGTTTTAGAAAATGTGTAAGACGAATAATAATGTTCAAAATATAGTAAATATTATTCAAAATGGCTAGTACATAATAATATTATAACAATATATCGTTGTTTAGTGAAACCTGGTATTGCGTACTACACACGCTATCGTGGAAGGTTGCGATTGCGTGTAATGCAAGCCAAATCAAGGCTGAGTGTAGTGAAATATCATGTTGTTATTGCATATAACATAATCAAAACTTATTTACTTTATAAATTAAACAAAATCTATATTTAATATTCCTTCGAGTAATTTCTACAAAAGTAACTTGAAATTTTGTGTAATACGAACCAAGAAAAGTGTTATGTATACTGCAAGATAATATGGTGTTGCATATAGCACAAAATAATATTTATGTAGTGTACAACAGAAGAAATTAATGAAATTAAACAGAATAATTTTTATAAAATCTCGTGTTGTTACATTCTACCCCCCTTAAAATAAATTTCGACCTCGATATTCATCGGGGTTATTAATGGTTTACTATTTGAAAGTTTCTTTCATAGAAAACCATAGCGTAAAAAGGAATACTAAAACTTAATTTTAAAAATTGAAGTATGAAACATATCGGTTACCCAAATTTACTCATCACTGGGTTTCCACATAGGTGAAAATATGGATATGGAAGGGAAATATAACCATCAACTTCTGATGAAGAGTGGTGGAGGACATGGCTATGAAAAATCCAACAATCACAAAGCCATAAATTTGTGATGATCCAAGGTACCATCTGATTCATCAGATATGAGAGTACCTAGGACAACATTTTTGGTTATCAAGATCATTTCCCTAATGTTGATGAATTTTTTAATTAAAAGAAATACTTACATGATTTTGGTACAAGCTCACTCTTGTGCATGCCTTGAACAATTTTCACTTCATCTCTTAAAGAAATGAAGTTGAATTCGTATTCCATGAAGTGTTAATAGATCATGCGATCGAATGGTAGGTCATTCCATTTGTCTCAAAAAAAAGGATAAAAAAAGTTATTAAATATACATAAGTCTATTAATTGTGAGATTAATTGTATATGGTTCCTAAAATGGACTTATACATCATATATCATAGAACTTAATAAATTAAAACTAATTTATACTAACCATGGACTTCCTGTAGGCCAATGGTAGGTGATAAAGGCTTGTCACACATCAGTTGTGGGTTCGATTCCCACAACCTTGCCAGACGCGACGAGTTGTTGCCCGTCCTGCAGGTTGTCCTTTTTTTAAAACTACACTATTATAACACTACAGAAATTATATCGAAAAAAAGTTCTATCCATAAACAATACTATCTTATGTCTAAATTAATTAATTCGAAACTTTATGCTTATCCAAAATACTTCTTTCCAAGCTCTTAGTATAAAGAAAATGATTACTGGAAAGGTCACATCATAAGCAAGTGAATACCATCATTTATCCCCCATATATCATAAGATATATCTTGTTGATTACATTCCAAACATGTAAATACATTAATCATGTATTCTCTTGAAACAAAAATTATCATAGAACCAGACTGAAAACATGAATGATGTCAAAAGATAACTCTTTCCACATACCTAAATCCAAAAAATTCTATATACTCAAACCATGATATCACTTTGTCCTTATATGATCTCATTAATACTATCAAACAAATTATTTTATCCTTATCCCTTCATTATGTGCATATCATCTACATTCCCAAAATATTTCAATCACTTTTCATGGTTACCAGTACCATATTCTTATAAAAAACCACAATCGACCAATACACAAATATTTTAATATACTATAAAAGTACCTCAACAAAATTATTCATGAGTTACAATACATAATCCCTTAAATCCATCCACATCAATTATTGGCATGGAATAGGTCCTTCCTCTATTTAGAAGTAAATTCTTAGGTTGGGGCATTGAGTTGGGTAATGACCATGTTCTCTACAGATAAGACATTGGACTCCAAAAACTGTCTGTCACTTTATGACCCTTTTCTTCAGATAGATGACATCTTCCCCTCCATTTGAGGTATTCTTCAAAGTTCTTCTTCACTTCGTTATAATTCTCAATCTTTCTTTCTCTATGCTCCTCACCATGTGAACATGCATAAAATTCCATCTTCATCTTATTTGATGACTTAGGTATACAACTAATGTTCACCTTGATAATCAGATATCAAGATGGAGGATTAGGAATAATCACAATATCTTTCTCTATAGGAATTACGCAATTTTGTTGATCATAGTCACCAATTTGTCCATTGTAATCATTGTTAACATAATTCCTTCTCGTTCCCTCCATTGACTAAAACCAGAAACCATTGTGTAAGAAACAATTAAAACAATGAGGAACCACATAATCATAAAAAGTTATTTATGGGATGTCTAACTATTAAAAAATTCTTTAATCCATGAAACCTTAGGTTCACCCAAGGTTATTCATGATCGTCAACATAATTCTACGACTCTAACCTATACGTATACTAAACCTTAGGGACATCCCTAGACAGACCGTAGAAATATCTATAGGGATCTCAATAAAGTTTTCACATCCTAGTTTCCAAAGGCTAACTAAACCATTCCTTTGATACCAACTCTAGAGAGCCGTACTTGACGTACATGGAAATTAAATTAATTTTGTAGAATACTTAATAAATAACAAAAACAAACACACAAGGACTGTAATATAGTTTAGTGTCTTAGGAAACTCGGAAAAATAATCTTCTAATCACGGTGAAAGATCTTCAACATCTCCCATAAAGATCTTCCCCTTTTTTCTTACATAAATCCCTTCTTTATATCCTGGGGAAAAGAAAACATTAAAAGGGGGAGATCTAATTCTCAGTAAGGGTAATGATAGAGAACATAAAACAATCCATAAACATTTGAATGCAAAAACATGAACAAAAAATCTATACATCCAAATCTTCAGCAAGAACATAAATATTGGAGGTACGTAAGGCATATATCATAAAGGAACATTAATCATGATAAAATAGCATGGGAATAAAACATTTAATTGTGGAAAACCATTAAACACATGATATGATTTCCATATTATCCAAGGCATTGCTGCCAAGACCATATTAGTGGACAAAGTCTCTTTCTGAATCGTGTTCACTCCTCGTCCCAGTCCTATATCACTGAAAAATATTAACATACCATTCCATCCATGTTTATCTCATGAGATATTAATCTTTACCCAAGGAATTGTAGGGAGATATATGTCCCACCCATCTCATATTGAAATCATTCTTTTGTGTTCCAAAAAACAATAAGAAATCATTCATCATAACCCAATGAATAAAATAGGTTTCATAAACATCATCCAATATAAAAATAATCCATATAAAACAATTGGATATCATTTAATCATAAGAAAAATAAAACCAGTTAAATAATATATACATTATACTTGAAACATAATCATAATGACATCTTAGATGGAAAATAGTTCTGATAAAACACTTGAAATGAATTCTTGTGGAAAATATCCTTTCTTCTTCAAAATCATTTTCTTTTCACAAAATTCCATGAAATTTTAATGAAATGTAATTTTTTTGAAAATAATAATAAAAAATATTACAGTAATCTTCATAAAAACAAGGCGTTATGAAATTTTAAAAATCCATTCATTCAGAATAAGTTAAAAAAACATTCTCCTCAAACATTTTCCGAAAAAGTCAAAAAGTTCTTCATATAGTAAACAAAAGAAATATTCCTTCTATAACTCAATGTAAAAGTAAAATAGGGGTAAAAAGGACATTAAAAATAAATGGAAGAATATTAAACACTTTATGAAAACATTTTTATGGACATGGATGAATAATATAACCCCAGAAAATAATTATGTATAATCATTCACAGATAAAAATGAGATTACAAAATTATCCCTTACCTTAAGTCTGATATGCTTCGTACGTATCCGAACCTACTATATAATGATTTAAATAATGTCATTTACTTATTAAATAATCATATTCATTGTTATGATATCATATATTATTCACTTATGACTTTATATTACCCATTCTTTTATAAATTCCATGTTAAAGCAGCGTTTTGGGTAAAATCGTTTTATTTATCAAATGTGTATAAACTCGTTGTTCTTGATATTATTATTACTTATATCATGATTTACATACATCATGAATTTAAATCATCATTTATATATCATATATATTCACTATATATATATATAATATAGATGAATGAAATGAAATACACCATTTATTGAGACGGTAGGCCATACATACGCATGAACGTTGTTTTCCTTTCCTGATTTACTTGAATGGAAGTAAGTATATGACATATATATATATATACAATAGGTTCATTTTGTCATATATTTCATTATTATTCATTATATATACTTTATAATCATCCTCGAATGGTTAACATGGATAATGGATCTCATCGCGTCATGGAGACGACAATCCGTACGTACAGACGAGCGATGATATCATTCCAATAATTATTGAATGGAATTGGAGTGGATGATATAATATCTTAGAATCAGTATGATGTCATAATAAAAATATATAGTTATTATTTACACCATTGTACCCATCCAAGTATGGCGGTGGTGGAAAAACATATTACACCACGGTGTGGAGACAGTATTCCGTATGTAGGCACACGTGGTGATTTTGTTTTCCATACGATGGATAGAAGGTGAAATGGGGTTGTTTTATATTTATAATTACATATCAGTAAATTATTTATACTTATGTTATTAATTTATAATGAAACAACTAAAGAAGAAGAAGTTGAAGAAGAGGGAAATTTGAAAGAATCGGTAGAAGAGATTACCTCATCTTTGACGCACCTCTTTTAAGCTTCCTCTTAAGGCACTAGAGTTGGTATTTTGAGAAGACCAGAATCTCAAGAATGTTTCTAGGCAAGTGGAGTGGAGAAATGGGTAGGGTTTGGTTATGCTTGAAGGCTCAATGTGTTGTGAAGAGGAGAGGGAGTAGGTTCCCTTTTATAAGGGAGGAGAGGGGCACCTTCAGAAACATAAGAAATATTAATTTATAATAAATTTAAACTCCGCATAAAAACTTGAAAAATGATGCAAATCTGAAGCTTATATGAGACATGGTTGTAGTCGCATCAACCAATAAAATTTAGACATTTTGGGAATTTATTTTAAACCTTATCATTTTGATTTATTCTTATTTAATCTATTTAATTTTATTTTTGATAATAAAGTTATAAATTTTATATTGTTATAAATACATACTTATGTGTTCTCAATTATATATAATTTTATATTTCATGAAATTTTAGATCATATAAATATTAATTTGCAATTTATAAAAAAAAATTTTTGTGATTTTTAAACAATTTAATAATATAAAATATCAATAGTGTCAATTTTGACACAATTAATTTATTTGAGTTTAAATAAAAACAACAACAAAGATATGTTCAAACCAAGAGATTTAGTAGATTCATAACATGTCATATGTGTCTAGAAAATTAATGGATCACATTAAATAGTTTATATAATATTTATTTTAATATTTTTAAAACCATTTATTTGATATTTCAATCAATAAAATAATTTCAACATCACTATTGTGTCACCTTCATTGATAATTATTTAATACCTAAAAATTTAGATAAATTTACATGATGGAGATAATTTTATTAGATTTCTAGAGACTATTCATGTTTGAAGCTTCATGATGTTTATCACTAAATTAAAATTATTATACTTATATGATTTAAGAGAGTGACATGTTGTCACTTTCATTGGTTTTAATAATAATTAAATTTCTTTAGGGTCAAAAGTCCATAAAATGAATCTAATACGACCCTTAGGTGATATGGGTGGACATTTAGTCATCCGATAAAATTTTGGCATGTGCTTGGGTAATTTTATAATCTTAGGTTTACCCTTAATTACCTGATTTATCTTTACCTGAAGTAAATAGAAATTACCATTGTTACTATTCATAATATCAAGAAAATAAAAGTAAAATATTAACATAATTTGGACCCAATGAATCCAAATATGGAATCTGTTTTTCAAAATTCAAAACACCGAAGTTGCAGTAAATAAATTAAAATTTATCCCGTTGTTAAGAAAATTGGTTTTAAAAGTTAAAAAAATTTCCAAAGATTGAAATTTTTTAACCTATGAATTCAATTTGAAATTAATGGTAATGACATACATTACATTAAATGGTATAAATATATTCTATTTATACTTTAAAACAATTCAATTTTATAATTTAACCATATAAATTATTGTGATGAAAAAAAGTTTTTAATTAAAATATAGCGTGTTTTTACTATTCATTAAAATATGAAAGTTATCAGAATAATATGAAAAATTTATCCAATGTAAATTTTTATATCCTGATTCAAAAGAATAATTTTATTTCATCAAATTGAACATATAAACCTATCAAAAACTAGATTTAATGTGGGTGCGTGTTTCAGATTGGTTTCGAAACGCCCAAAGGTTCTATAACATTATGATACGTGGACTTGCTTTCCAAAGGCAGGAGTTTGCTATGCGATTTGGCAAACGACACTTAAGAACTCACATTGGTTGAGAGGATGGGAAGTCGGGATCATCTCACCCTTTCGGTGGGAAATTATTTCTTGTTCCGGGACTCTCCTATAGATTTATGACGTATTCATATGTTCAGAAATCATTGGTTTATACCCAAACATAGTATCCACGGATTACTCCTGGTTGGAAATGGTTAGCTGGACGTAGGGGTTCAGAATCATTTATACCCGTGGTTTACCATCCCTAATTGGATTGATGACCCTGAGGAGTCTGGACTCACTGAGACGAAACTGATTTATAGCCTCATAACCAGGAACTCTAGAGTTTACTATCATCCAAGGGGGACAGATAATGACTTGAGTGTTTGGATCTAACATGTGATACAAGCTTCCTACGTATCCTCATGAGAAGAATCAGAATCCATGTAGTTCGGTTTGGTATGGGGCATATGCTCCAGGCTTCCTAGGGTTGGTGCGGTGAATCGACGTGAAAATAGTTGGATTGACCAGTTGTTGGGCTTGAACCTAAGGGAGGCTTCAAACATACCCTGCCTAGGAGACAGGGATCAAATTCCACATAGTTCGAATTAGAGTGTCGGAGAACTGAAGTGAAGGTGGACCTGGGGGTCCTATGGTTATTGGGCTTGAACCTCTTAGAGGCATCCTACGTATCCCTGTGGTGGAGAATCAAAGTACACATAGTTCGAATGTGGGTGGGGCTTACACTCTGAGGCAGCCCGGGGTGATGGATTGGGGCTTACACTCTGAGGAGGCCCATAAGAAGATGTCATGGTTGATGCCTACTCTAAGCCCACTTGAGTCATGCTTGGTGGGAGAAACAAGAGGCAGTAGGGACCAGACGGCCACATCGTGAAAGGTGAATCTGTGGGAAGTGGAGTGGGTCTTATGCATTGAGGCGGAACAAAAAGTCAGGGCTTACTCTGAGGTGGATTCACATGGCGAAAAAGTGCAGGGGGAGAGGGACTTGGCCCCAAAGAGGGACAGAGCAACACCCTTCCCCACTACGCCCATCCTCACCCACGGCCGCTGGGATGTACGAAGGTGCATGGGGGATTCCTTTAGATGGGTAGCCTCCCACACCCCAGAGAGTGGAAAAGTTCCCCAGTCCTATCAAATGGAGGGGTGTAAAAGGGACTTCTGGGCTCGGACTCCGCATTACCGTGGGAATGTGAACCCAGGAACGCTTCGGGAATCCATTCAAGGGCTAGAGAAACCCCTTCACCCTCGCTTACCATGGGTATCTGTACTCAAAACAGCGCGTTGATGTGCCTGAAGGTTACATTACATTGGTCTGGTGGCTTTGGTCGAGGCCTCGGCTCGGGGCCCATGAATGGGACAATGAGGGAGTTGTGGAGGAACATGCCAAATTGGAAGGATTTTATCTGGACAAGGGAATGGGAAATCTGAAGGATCTGGTAGGCCACACAGGTGTATGAGTGGTGGCACCCTTCGCGTAGGTAGGTGCTACGTGGCTGGAGAGGCGGTCCGCAAACCAGGGTAGTCCGCGGACAGATATGCATTTCGCAAACTGGGGGGGTTCGTGGCTTTTTGGGCATCCCATGAACCAGTCTGGTTCGCAGATTCAGGTTTGTCTTGCATACCAGGTTGGTATGCGGAGCGGTCCATGTGAGCAGCAGCAGATGAGGGCAACGCCGGTCAGGGGTTCATCGGTCGGGGCTTCGCCCGCGTAGGAGGGTGTCATACAGTGCGACAGATCTAAAAAGGGGAATAAACTCCCCCATCCACGGGGAGTGCATCCGCGTAGGGGACATGGTTCACAATATTCTTTTATTTTTTATTTTAAGTTCTCAGTTCACCATGTTGTTAAGCATTTTTAGTTCCTTATTAATTCACGTCGAGCTTCATACCTGTTCTGGTTCGCGAACTAGAACTTCACTGTTTGTGAAATCCTATGCGCCTTCCTTTGAAATCCTTCCACCTGAACCTGGTTGATCTCTAATTGCCTCCTCTCGCTCTTCCCCCTCGATATCCTTTTATAGAGTGGGGAAAGATATGTATATGTGATCATGAAACACCTTTTGTAGAGGCCGATGATCAAAAACCCGGTTTACAGATTACTTGGTCAATCCGCAACTCGCGGGGGGAATTTAACGCAGCTCTTCCACGAACCAATCTAGCTCGGGGGGTACTTCGCGGTCGTGCATGGTTCCACCTCCATTCCGTGAATGACAGCAGATGCGGCCGGGGCCAGTGGATGTGGTCTGTGGCTGGGGTGGTTCGTGATGGTGAACCGGGTTGGCACTCATCCTGCTTCGCACCCACGGAGGGCTTCCTCCTCTCTTCCGCGAACGACAGTAGTCCGCAGAGGGGGGTTCTTTGCAGAACCGGCCATGGCCCATTATCATTGGAATCTTCTGTGGATCGGTACAGCTTGTGCCTTACTTTGAGTATTCTCTACACTTTTCCCCAATTTTTTCTAGGGGAAACTGGGTAGAATCTCCCTTTCATTAAACGGGATTCTCATTCTTCTTTTGCGGACTTTTCAGGACCCTGCAAATTCCCCCCATCGGAATGGTGTCTGATCGGAACGAAGATAAGGCAATTCCGATGTAGATCGGTCCTAAAACGTGATGCTTTGCGGTAGTGGAGTGGACCCAGTAGCGGACCACGCTTATAAATATGGGGGCCCTTCCTTGGACTTTTACCAGACTCTTCGCAAAACCAGAGCTCTCTCTCTTTTTGTCTCCGTATGCTTGTTCCTTCATGAAACACCTCGTCCGTGAACTAGCTGCTACCTCCGCAAACCATTCCTCATTCACTGTTTCCTTCACCTATGGACCAATTTCCCAGATGTGATCTTACACTTTTAATTAATTAAAAAGTAATCATGACAGGAAGCGTAGGAACTCGCTCTGCGATTTTTATGGTACGCGATCTGAAACCTTCCAGACTTGGAAAATTTCTCGAGTCTACCGAACCTAATTATTTAAGCCTGGGATTATGATTTCGTGGAGCAACCTGGTTCATGGTTTTCTGGCCAATACCCCATGGGCCTGGATATCACAGACCTCTTCCTCGTAGGATTGGTTCACGGGAAGCAATAATTGCGAACCACATATTGAGGCTTGCTTGCGGACCTATCACGAAGGCTTCTTGACTCCTTTTCAATATGACTGGTATTTTTTTCCAGATTTTATTATACCGAACTAACCATTTTCCTGGGTTTCACAATGCAGGGAGAAAATATGGTTCCCCCTCGTCCTGCACCCAGGCCTGCTGCCGAGACTCTCCCAAATGGCGATCAACGCCTGAAGGACGTGGCCAGCTCTATTAAGGACCAAATCCGCCACTCCCCACCATGCTCCTTCCTTGATGATTGGCTCTCTGAGTCACAACGGGAGTACCCATTTTCCAACAGTCTTCCTATCTACGGGTTTGGTTTACTGTTCGATACGCTGATTCTGGTACCATCTCATGACAATAATCCTGCAGCATGGATATTTACTAGCACTATCCCTCAATCTGTGATAACCGCCAGACGGTGGCCTTCCGTAAGGGATATAGCTGCCAGATCTGTGTTGAATCATCTTCATATGTCCCCAACAGGGGAACAATGTCAGCTGGACAGGGCAATTCATTGTTACTAGAGCATTACCCGCAATTCTTTGGTAAATAACCAGCATGGATGGCCAAGACCTTAGGCCTAGAAGGGCATGTAACTCATTTGATTGGGGGTGGACCTTCTGGGTTCACCAGAGATATGCCGAGTTTGAAGTAGAGTTGCGAGCCGTAGGCCTGTATGAGGCTTCCTGGGTGTCCCAAACCTATACCAATAGGCCTCAAGCCCTCGCCAAGAAACTTATGAGCCGTTGGTCTCTGGACACAAACACATTTCATCTGGTCCATGGTGAGGTGGGTATTAGTCTTTGGGATGTCTTCCATATTTCAGGGGTCCCCATCGTTGGGGTTATGTTTGACGAATTCCTGGCTCCTTATTCTTTGCGGAACGATGAAGAGAGTACCCCCCCCCTTTGGTGAGGTAGCTTATTGACCAGGCCCAGAAGCATTCAAAGCATACATCTCCAATACAGCTTGTCCCATATCATGAATGGGTCAAGGCTTTTTATAGAGAGAGCAAGTCCGCAGCTCTACCAAGCAGGCCCACAACCTGACCTATGATGGAGTCCCGAAGATAGAGGGGCAGCTACTAGATGATCCTGGAGGAAGGCCAGTTCAATGACTGGGGCTTGGATCTTGTTCTGGACGTTGATCAGTTTCATCATTTGACGGAATTTCTAGCCATGTTCTTATGTGGCTGGTTATTTCCCATACATGAGAATGGTGGCATGCGGGTATATACATTTGTAATGGAAGCACAAATGGCTACCGGAAACGTTATCAACTTGGCCGTTCTAGTATTGGACAGAATTTATCGGTTGCTTAGCAACATTACCGATAGGAATCGGCTAAACCGGTTAGCTGGCCCTTTCCAAATTATCTGGGGGTGGTTGGGAGTGCATATCAAGTACTGCTACACCTTCATCAACCCTCTTTAGATTCCAGGCACCGCATTCCAGTCGTACTTTTAAATGACCACCGGAGTCATGCCCGAAGAGTGTGTGACCCAAGAGAAAGATGGACAACAGACGATTTATAATATGCATCTACTGTCGAGTCGGATCTTGAGATTTGATAATTTCAATTTCCAACCATATCCATCCCCGACTGGTGCGATTAGGAATACCATATCAGAAGAGTTTAGCAATCAGGACTACCTCTTTTCCATTCGAGAGGGCATTCTGGTGGCCCATATCACTGGGGAACTGATCTGTGAGGGGTATGTGTATTGCTGATTTGGATGTCAATTTGGTTTCACCCAGGCACTATATCCTCCCGCACTCAATGGAGCCCATGAGAACTTCCATTTAATGGTGGCCATGAAACTGTGGTTAATGTTTACTCGGGAAGATACTGGTTGCGAGGTTATGACTCCTACGCTTGCAGACTCTATCCCTTTATGGTCTAAGAACTATACCGACTCCTGGGGGCAGTGGTACCCATATGGCCATCTGTGGCTGTGGGTGCCCACTTTCATAAGTCCTAAGCCATCGAAGGGCAAGAGGAAGTGAAAAGAGGATAGTGCTTCAACCAAGCCAGGCAAGGTTCTTCACAATGCTACCGGTCCGATGCTTTTGGGGAATATTTTAACTGACAGAGGTGTATCCTCTCATTCCCTCAAAGCTGCCCGGAGGGAGTCGGTTATTCTTGCGGATGCTGCCTTCCCGACGGCCTGGGGTCAATGGGAATAATTCAATGGTTGGTCATCCTTTCGCAGCCATTACCCCCATTCTCTAGGACATAATATCCAGGAATCATAAGTGGCATTTGACGGGATGGGCTACATATCAGCCCCTGTCGACATTCTTTATGATTTAGACCTGGAGAGGGCCAAGTGGTATCTCTAGGACCTCAAGGCCTGCATTCATGCACGCCGGCGTTATGTAGTGTTGACTCATCATGTCCAGGCCATGTTGCGATTGGGGACTAATGAGGAGGAGGAAGAGAGTGATCACTCTTCAAGGGGTAGTAATTTATGTGGTTCCCCCACTATGGATGAGGCAAGGGAATCCCCCCCCTCACCTGTGAGGACCCACCGATAGGTAGCTCTAGAGAGTTCCAGGGAGGCGGTGGGATCCAGAAAAAAAACATAGCCATTGGTGCCCCCATCCACCCCTGTTGCTGCCTGGACCTCTCAGGTCGATCCTCCCCGGCTAGTCGTTCCTCTTACGGCCACATTTCCGGATGCTTGGAGGATTAGGGATGACCTGAGGGTCAGTGGATAAGATGAAGAGGTTTGGGCGTTACTCCAATCGGGCCCTCTCGAGCTTCTGGGTATTGGGATGATCTTCACTCCACCCCACTTACTACTGGAAGAGGAACTGGACGAAATAGTTTCCTCATTGAAGGATATGGATGTATACATCCATTCAATCATGAAATGGCTTTATGGGTCTACCCGTGTGTCTATGATGATAATACATCCTGAATCATCTGATCCCAAAGATGATGTTGTCCTGTTCTTCCATTCCAGCTTTCTTCCTCCTTTACTGCGAAGTTTCTACAATTTTTTCCTTTTATGCAGGGTGTCGAGGAGTCCCAGTGGAAATTACTCCCATAGAGTATACTCCTTGTGGTACCGCAGTGGGCGAACACGTGCTTTCGGCTACGAAAATAATCGGGGAGGGGTCTCCTGGCACGGCTGAGCTCATGGAAGCGACCATTGCGGACCCGGCTAGGGTCCTTCCTCCTCTGGCTCCTCTCAGCATTTTGATTGAAGAACTGTCCCCTAGGTAGGTCCAAAGATGTCAGTAGGCATCCCGTTTATTGGAATGGCTTATACAGGGGACGTTGGGTAATCATGACATCCCATTTCTTCGATCACCAACTCGTATACTCTAATTCTTCAAGTTATTAACTATTTTGGCACATGGTGTAAGGCCACTCGAAGACCTGGTTGTGGCCACCCGAGTGGTTGTTCCTTCTGCCTCCTTATTATCTAAGGGATCACCTGCAGCCACACCTAGGCGTGACGAGATGGTGGGCCGTACTGAAGGGTCTAGTGATATGGACACTTTACTTATACCTTCATCAGTCATAGATACATCAGTGGTGAGACAACTGGAAGTTGAGGCTCCTACAGATCATGCATCATTTATAATCGCGGGGGAGGACGGGGCACCGGTGATTACCAAAGAGCCCTCAGATCTGACATGGCCAGCTTCCTCAATCCCAATGGATCCTGTGATGATGGAGGTGGAGCCTTCCACTAGGCAAGTCATCAGAAACCCAGAGCAGGCCATTATTTTGTTCCCCGGGGAGCGATTTCCCCTGGCATGATCTCTGTAGCCGACCGCTTGGGTACATATTTGGGAGCTGCTGGCTATGGGTATGGCCTTAGGCCCCAGACACCTCTGGGGGTTCCCAGGACTCCCTTGTCTCTTTAAGACGTAGTGTCTTCCTCGAGTGGTTGCGGCAGCATGAAGCTTGGGGATATCGATGCCTTGATGATCAGGGGTAAGTTTCTCAACCTCTTTACACTGAATCTTTCCTCTTCCATTTTCTAATTATGGATACTTATCTGTCTTATCGACTCTCAGGATTTAGGACCACGACCTTCAGTGTTGGCTATTGTGTCGTCGGAACTGATCGTGCCAGTGACCACAACCGCTGGGGGTGATGTTGCCGTGGTGCCAGAGTACACGAGTGAAGCCGTATCAGGTCCCTCTTCATTGAAGTTCATCCCTGAATACATATCTTCATCCGAGAGTGACTCCGAGCCCGATCAACAAGTTCTTTACAATCTTCAACCTGCTTTCCAATGGTCCTGGGAGAAAATTTGGAAGTCGATTTCTCAGACGCCCTTGGCCGAGATGTCGACCAAATTACCAAAGATGCACATTATATTTATGCTCCTAGGGATTTACGTATTTGATAACCACAGTATTTATGATATAGTCAAGAAGGTGTTCACTGACTGGGAAAGATTGGGTGGTTTTGAATCCTGCCTCTCTGCTCCTCAATCTAAAGCCTATCTTTCCGTGACCCGGCAACATTGCCTAACAGAGGCTCATGATCATGATGGGGTTGTTGCGAGACTCCAGGGAGAAGTCATTGAGAAGAATTATAGACTAGAGGTGGTGAGGAATGACATACAGCGGCTGTAGCAGGAAGAGACTAATATCACTGCCACAATTGAATAAGGGGAGCGGCAGATAGAGAAGGAGATGTGGCCGAGCTCGAAGGAGGATTAGGAGGTAGAAACGTTGTGGGATGGTGTAGAAGCTGAGACAACCATATTTCATAATCTCCATCTAGAAATCGAGGATTATCATCGGTGCCGGATACATCATTTTGAATCCACCGAAAACCTCTTGTAATAACATTTCATGCAATAGGAGACTCCGGATTGTGGATTCCCTTCTTACCAACAATGTTATGGAACAAAGAAATGTTTTCCTCAGCTCTCATAATGTATTCTCATGTAATAGGAAATATTTTGCATGATTTATGTATATAGTAATTCACTGAACTTAGAGTAACTAAAGTTCAGTATAATTGATCAAAATGAGCTCTAACTTTTTCTTGGATCATGGGATCCAGCGAGCATAGTTTGACTATAGCCAATTTTTTATAGAAAAAACCCCAAAAACTATTTGTATTTTTTTCTTTTAATACCCTAATTTTTTCTCAGCCCATTTGGTCAGGACCCAGTGAGTATGGCCTGACTTTTCCTAGGTCTCCCATTTTGGGTTTTCGGCCTACTAGGCTTTGCGCCTCTTTTTGTGAGCGGTTTAAAGTCCATACGACAATACTATCATTACTGTTGTTTTAGGTCAAACAACATTGCCCTTGTATGGTGAGGAGAGGGCCCCAATGAGGTTTGGATGATTAAAAGATGTCTTGATATCCTCTAGACGCATGGGGATGGAACATATTTAGATTTTAACGACATGCATGGCATGTCTCAAGGCATGGGAGCCGTATCGGCGTACAGAGTTAGGAAGAGCGTCACCTAAGGAAATCATGCCTTTGGTAGACGGGCCAAGAACTATCAATATGAAGAGCTACTGAGGGCATGGTATGCATAGTCGTGAAAATGTGTCCTTAAGTCAACGACTCTCCATTTATGATGGCCTAAGGACTTCATGGAAGTTCGGCTTAGGGAAATCCCCATGGGTGGCTTGGAGAATTAAGAAAACCACTGGGGGTGGCTCAGAAACGGTATGCGATGTCTGAAAAGGGTTTGAGGATTTTTGTATTAATAAAGAGTGTGGAAGAAAAGTTATTGTCTTATGTATTTATCTAGTATAAAGGATGGCTGGATCTTGGCGTAGTTTAAAGTCATGTAGCTGGGACCTCATTTATAATGGAATGACTTCTCCTAGTTCTTGGTAATCTCATCAGATATGTTCTACCATATTTAGGCAGGGTTGTGAAAAAGGTTGGTAAACTGTAGCTCAGAGGGTTTCTGAATCCTGGGAAGGACATGAGGGCTCAAAGGCCAAGAGGCGTATGGAGAGAAGCATTGCCTAATGAAATATTTCCATTGGTAAATGAGACATGGGCGATCAATATGTAGATCCGCTGAGGGCATGGTATGAATAGTCATGCAATGGTGTCCTTGGGTCAATGATTTCATTTTCACAATTTCCAAGCAACTTCAAGGAAGATTGTAATTCGGGACCACCAGGGGTGGTTTATGAATGTTCGTCTATTTCTGAGGATAGAGTATGGTTTATGAGGAGAGGGTGCCTGGATACAGGAGAAACATATAGACTAAATTTCCCAAGAATTGGTGAAGTCATTCCTTCTCACACTGGTGTGAGACAGTGGTTTGTCCAGGTCTGACCCGTGCACTAGGGGATAGAGGAAATACTCCATTTCTTATTGAACCAGTGTCATGTTTGACCATGCAGTTTAACATCATACGGCAAAGATTTCTTCCATGCAGTTTAACGTCATGCAGTAAGGATGACTTCCGTATATTTTAACGTGATGCAGTAAGGACGAGGAGAATTATTAAAGGATTCTGTTCAGTTTAACGTCATGCAGCGGGGACTGGGGGAATTTTTTCCAGTGTTGTGCAGTTCTAACGTCATGCAGCGAGGACATGGGGCATTTTTAAACTAGTAATAATGCTTGTAGTTGGAGGCATTTCCCTGGATGTTAATGCTTGGTCTTTGTATCATTATTCCATGTGTCCAAGATGTTCCATGAAGTTTAATGTCATGCGGTAAGGATATAGTTGTAATGGCTGCTATTGATCGGAATGTAACTGGGCTTGAACATCTCAGCAAGCCCAGGACGTGGAAAAGGGGTTGATTGTGTAAATCGTGGTTCTAGGACTTCTGGGATTAGGAGAAATGATATGAGGGTTCTAAGGCCGTTAAGCATACAGATCTAGGAAGAATACTGCCTAAGGAAATCGTTCCTTTGGTAGACGGGCCAGAGGATATCAATATGCAGAGCCGCTGAGGGCATGGTATGCATATTCATTCAAAGGTGTCCCCAGGTTGATGACATTCCTCTTCTGATGGCAGTGAATGGTTATGAAGATCCATGATTTTCCGGGCCATGAAGTCTGTCATTTGGTAATAAAATATCTGGATATGTCAGGCATATTCCGCCCTAGTTTCTGTTAAAGCTTAGAGAGCGCCCTACACTGATTAATCTTGTGCACGGGGGTGTACCTTTACTCCAGGCAATTTATCGTCATGTGGTAAGGATGAAATTATTTTAGTTTAGTGGTCATAGAGCTCATACCCTTGGGGACTATTGCAGTAGTCACTCGAAGGATAACTGAGTTACCATGATCTGATATACACTGAATGGGGTGAGGGATAAAGGTTGTAAACTGTAACTCTGAGGTTTCCAGGATCGGGAGATGTGGTGTTGGGGCTATGAGGCCGGTAAGCGTACAGAGCTAGGAAGAGTACCTCCCGAGGAAATATTGCCTTTGGTAGACGGGTCAAGGGATATCAATATGCAGAGCCACTGAGGGCATGGTATGAATATTCATGTAAAGGTGTCTTTGGTTCGATTACCTTCCACTTCTGATGGCCATGAATGATTATGAAAATCCGAGATTGCTCACAGTACAGAGTTCGGCCTGTGGGGATAATGGTGTCTGAGCATACAAGAAACATCATCACTACAATTGTCTGTTGAGTAAAATTAGCCTAGCCCTGGCATGATGTTCGTAGATCAAGGTCGTCTTGTGGACCACAGGAAGATACATATGCTATCTAGGTAGGGATACCCTAGAAACATTCATATGTGATAGGTGAATGATTATGTAAACCACTGCTCCATATATTTCCGGATCGGGAGATATGATATGGGGGCTCTGAGGCTGGTAAGCATACGGAGCTAGGAAGAGTATCGCCTGAGGAAATCTTGCCATTGGTAGATGGTCCAGGGGCTATCAATATACAAAGCCACTAAGGTCATGGTATGCATATTCATGAAAAGGTGTCCCTAGGTCGATAAATTTTCACTTCCGATGGTTGTGAACGGTTATGAAGATATATAATTATCCGGGTCATGGAGTCTGATGTAGGGAGGGGATGCATCCAATTGCAAAGGAGTATTTCCATATCATTTCGCCATATAACATGCGTGGGTTGTGATGAATTCCATGCAGTTTAAACGTCATGCGGGGAGGATGAAGTTTGTTCAGTTTAACGTCGTGCAGTGAGGATGAATTTCGTGCAGTCTAACATCGTGCAGTGATGAAGAAGTCCATACAGTTTGACGTCGTGCTGTGGGGATGAAAAATACACCCCCTGTAGGTCTGGTTCATACACGAGGGGAAAGAGCATTTCAGACATTAATTTGGGGATGAATGGGCTAGGGTGAGGGACCCTCGCATGACTATGTATCCTACGAGGGCAAGAATCAAGACTCACGTTGTTCTCTGAAGTCTGTACAGTTTAACATCGTGCGGTGAGCACGAAGAATACACCTCATGCACGTCTGGTCCATACAAGAGGGGAAAGGGAAATTTTTTCTTATCTGTGCAATTTAACGCCGTGCGATATGGACAAGGGATACCCCCCTATTAAGGGCTAGTCCATACATGGGGGGAAGGGGGGATTTTTAATTCTTATTTGGGGATGGATAGGACAGGATGGGGACCCCTGACGTCACTACATATCCTGCGAAGGTAGGAATCAAGACATACATAGTTCTCTGAAAAAATTACACCCTCTGGAGGGCTAGTCCGTATACAGGGGGAATGGGAAATTTTTTATTCCATTTGGGAGTGGCTGTGCCACGATAGGGAATCCCAGCGTCTCTACGTATCTTGAAAGGGCGGGAATCAAGCTAGATGTAGTTCCCTGAAATCTGTGTAGTTTTATGTCATGCGGTGAGGATGAAATACTCTTAGTTTAGGGTCATAGTGTTTGGAACGTTTGGTTCTTTGCTGTTTAACGTCATACATCTCGGATGATAACAACTTTTAGTTATCTATGCGAAATATTTCTTTAGAAATCTCGCATTTGTAGGTGTGGTGTCCATGGAAATCATGGAATATGCTCCATTAGAGTAGTCCTTGTGTATATCATATGGTCCCTCCCACTTGGTCTCCAGATTTGGAGGTTTTTTTCCGGGTATCATTGGGGTCCAGAGGACCAACACCAATTCTCCTTCCACGAACAACCGAAGACGGACCTTTTTATTGAAGGTTCGTGCAATTCGGTTCTCGTATACTTCCAAATGATGCAAAGTGTGCAACCGCTTATCGTCCAGCTGTTCCAATTCACCTAACCACTTTTTTGATTGCTCATCATTGGATGACTAATCACAAATGGCAATATGGAGCGAAGGAAATTGGAGCTCAATGGGCAGGATCGCCTCTGTTCCGTGTACTAATGAGTGTGAAGCAGCCTGAGTATCAGTGCAAATTGCGGTTCGCTAAGCCCACAGTGCATGGAAGAAGTTTATCCGGCCATGAATTCTTGTCTTTTCCCACCATTTTCTGGAAAATATGGTTTAGGGTCTTGTTGAAAGCCACTATCTGTCTGTTGGCAGCTGCATGGTAGCGGGATGAGTGGCTAGCCTTGATACCGTATTCTTGGTATAATTTCTCCAATTCAATAGAGCATAAGTTGGTGCCATTATCCATCATTATGGTATGAGGGACACCAAATCTGGTGATGATATTGTTTTTCACAAAGCTGAAAATGCTTATTTCCATGACTTACATAAGGGGTACAGCTTCTGCCCATTTGAAAAAGAAGTCAGTTTCCGTGTGGATATACTTCATCTGTTTGGCTGTGGCGGGAGGATATGGTCCCATGATGTCCATTCCCTAGATAGAAAATATCCATGAGTACTTAGCCTGATGAAGTGACTCGGGGGGTTGGGGTATGAAGTTGGCATGAATTTGGCATGAGTGGCATTTTGCGGTAAAGTGCTGGCAATCTCGTGTCACTATAGGCCAATAGTACCCAAGCCTTCGAACCTGGTGAGAAAGTTTGGACCTCAGCTCATGTTCCCCACATACTCCGGCATGCACCTCAGTCACGATGGCAGTAGTTTCTTCTCCATCAATGCATCTGATGAGGATTATGTCGAGGCCTCATTTGTATAGGACCTCTTTCGGACCCATGCCAAACGTGTTATTATGGGTGGGGATCAGAGTGAAATGCAGAGCTCCATGTTCTCCCCATCCCCTGATATGGACTCCCTTCAGAGCGTCATCGATGAGGCGGCGCAGCTTGTGCAACGCATGGAGGCAGGCTATCTCCATGTTTCCTTTATGCCTATTGGGTCGCTGTTCCCATGCCGAAGGAAGAGCTTCTAGGTCGATGTGACACAGGAGGTCTCCTTATGTCTAGACATGGTCTACATACCCATTGTAGGGAATGATGCTAATTTCAGTTGGTGGAGTGTTTTCCATATATTGTAGCGGATGTCATGCACACATTCTTCCGACAAATTTATGGGTATGTCGAATTGAGAGGTGGTCGTGGGCCAAAACATAACTGGTATATCATCCCTGGTCAGTCTTTTCCTCAAGTGAAACATGTCAGCATACTCTTACACTAGTGATTCCTCTGCCTAGTCGGCCCAGCTGAGATGCTCACCAATAGTGTGGTCGGAGGCTGTGGTACTGGTATGTATTGAATTGTCATGTGGGCTATTCCGTGGTGGTTTAGAAATGAACATGGCCATGAACCGTCTCTGGATCGAAGAAGGATGTCATTGGTGACTAGCTTGGAATCTGACATGGTTGATCCCGTCCTTCTGAGTGCCTCGACATACGAGGGCTTTCCTGTGCTTGATTTGGCAGGAGGAGGACCTTTCTGTTGATGTGATATGTCATTGCGGGGAGGACCTTCGCAATGGCGGCTGTAATGGCAAGGACTACCATTACTGCTTGACGCATCAATACATAGAGGACTTTTTCAGTGCATACCCTGGGGAGGACCTCCATGGCGTGTCCGAGCAAGGGGAAGACGTTCTGGCTGCGTAGCGTTGTTACGGGGAGGGCCTTCGCAACATCTTCCATCAAGGTGAGGATGACCATCATGGTTTGATGTTCGATCTGCATCCTGGGGAGGACCTTCAAGACACACTACGACAAGGGGAGGACCTTCTGGTTGCCTGGGGCCACCACAGGGAGGACCTTCGCAATGGCAGCTGCAGTGGTGAATACTACCTTCACAGCTACTTCAATGGTGATGACTACCATTATAGCTGCCACAAGGAGAATACATGCGGGGTACACCCTGGGGAGGGCCTTCAGAATTTACCACAACGAGGGGAGGGATTTTTCGTTGCTTAACGTCCCTACAGGGAGGACCTCAGTCATCAGGGTGGTGAGGACTACCACCAAGATCTGATTCCCAGCTGTACGGAGTGTTGTTGCAGCGTAACCCCTGGGGAGGACCTTCAGGGCAGGCCACGAGAAGGGGAGGGCCATCCTGTCGTAATGAGACGCCACTATGGGGAGGGTCTCTACAGTTGCGACTATGATAGCGAGGAATACAATCTTAATCTATGGTCCCACTGCATTGAGAGTTCTTGCAGTGTATACCCCAGTGAGGACCTTAAGGGTGGACCGCAGAAAGTAGAGGGCCTTGTTACTGCTTGATCTTCTTGTCACATGGAGGGTTTCAATGACTTGCATCAAAAGAGGAGCTCTCATGATCAATCGTTATATGTGTCGTGGGAGGCCCCCACGGGTGCTCTGGGGAGGACCTTCATAGCTGCTGGTAGCGACATTACAGGGAGGACCTTTGCAACTCCTACAGCCACACCCATAATATGGTGATGGGTGTGTAGGGTTCTGAGCCATAGATATGATCTTAGCAGCATCAGTAACCCCAGCTTCCAGTAGAGCAGATTCATCAACCCACTCTTTATTTTCCGGCAACCTTCGACGCGTTCGGGGCGCTTTCTTTCGGGCAGCGGGGACCGTCTGCTGTTGACAATAGCCTTCACCTTTGGGTCCCTATCTAATTGGGACCTGTGATTCTGTAGGGATATGCTGACTAACAACTTTACATTTAGCAGGAATATATTCATGCTCTGGAGCATCCACTGTAATGGACGGGTGTCCCCCAGTTGGAACGAGTGAAGCTCCTTGATCCGGTTTCCCTTGCATCGCAGAATATGGCTGGCGACCCTCCTGGGTGGAAAAAGGGATACCGATCTACTCTGAGGAGATTATCTCATCTCTTAGATGAGTCGCCTCAATTGGGGAGATGGGCTCCCAGGCCTGAGTCCTTGTTGCTTCCGCTAATGCAATTACATTCTGGAAAGTCTCTAAGATATGATCTTGGTATTGATACCTACTCATAAATCATTTCCAGGATATGCAGAGAGAAATCTTTGGCTGGAATGAGTATGAGTGCCCCATCCGGTATCAGAGTAGGAATATCCTGCTCTGGTCCTTCGATGGTCAGTGGGTACGGAAAATTCTCATATGTCGGGGCAGGTGAACGAATCTGCCCCTGGGATGGGATATGACAGTTTATCTCTCGGTTTGCCTCCACATCAGGTTAGCAGACTTTACTTGCATATGTAGGGAGCTGGCCCTGCATATGTTAGTTTCCCACCATCTCGAGTTGGTGGCCTTTGTTATCAGAGAGACTTTCCCACCTATTAATTACTGCCACATATGGATGGCGGGCTTTGTTCACCACCGCCACATCGGGATGGTAAGCATCAAGAGAATTTGATAGGATCTAGTCCTACAGGCGCTGTGTCGCTACCACGTCAGGATGGTGGGATTCATGACCCTGGGAATGGAGAGGTGCCTACCTGGTAGGTGTCATCCTGCATGAGCGAAGGAACTGATGGAGCTCAGCAGGGATGCGCGCCTTCTCATTTGATGCCGCCATGTCTAGATGGCGGGCTTTGGAGGAGCGAACAGGTGTATGTGCTGATATGTCTCCATGAATGGGCAGCAGAGCTCCTCCTCAGGGACAAGGGTGATGACTGGTCCCTGGTTGTATGTTTACCGCCCTCTACGGGTGGTTCGAGGGGCCAAAGCTCAGGGAGCGTGGGCCTAGATCATCGGGGTGACATCCTCCTCATCGTGAGGACGTTGAGTTGTGGCGTGACCATGATGAGGTTTGCCGGCGGGGGCCTTGGAGCAGAACCCCCATCCAGTGGGGATGAAGACATCAGTATATACCTCATCCGCCTCCCTAAGATAAGGGAGGTATGCGCTGTCTCATTCTGGGGAGAGTCTCCCGAAATGGTTGGAGATAGAAACATGCGCCGTCTGGATCTTCCATCGCGGTCGCTGCTGGGTGGGCGACATGAGGGTCCTGGAGGATTGGAGGGAGTGCATGGATGCCTCCACCTTCGGTAGAGTACCATTCATGTGGCACTCTCAGATCAATGAATCTGATACCCAACATTGAATACACTAGGTAGGTTATGAGGTCCTCCATTGGTGAGGAAGTCCGGTCATTGCATTGTTGGAAGCACATGCCTGTGAGTTCCTTCATGACGCCATTGGATCAAAGGGTGTTCTGTGTGGTACCTGTAAAATATTTAAAAAAATTCAAACATCAAACCATTCAAAGAAGCATCTCATGACCACATGCACAATTAATGGCCTTGATTGGCCCTACATGTGAGTGTAAAGGTGGAACAAAGTGAGATTAGGTTAAATCCATCATGCTTGGTTAAAGATTCACGTCGGGTTAACCATTTTTGTTTCGGATCGGTTTCAAAACGCCCAAATGTTCTTATATCCTGACGATACGTGGAACATATTTCTAAACGAAGAATTGTCCAGTGAAACTGAAGAACTCACATTGGTCGAGAGGATGGGAAGTCAATCTCATCGCACCCTTTTGGGGGAATATTATTTCCTGTTTCGGGACTCTCTTATAGATTTAATATGTATTCATATGTTCATGAATCTTTGGTTTATACCCAAACATAGTATCCATGGATTACTCCTGGTTGGCAATGGTCAGCTAGACACATGGGTTCATAATCCTTTATGCCCGAGGTTTACTATCCCTCGTTGGATTAATGACCCCAAGGAGTTTGGACTCACTGAGACGACACTGATTTTAGGACTCATAACTGGGAACTTTGGTCTTTATTTTCATACATGGGGAAATAACGATTGGAGAGTTTAGATCAAACCTGTGATACGGGCCTCCTATGTATCCTCATGAGAAGAATCAGAATCCATGTAGCTCGGTTTGGTATGGGACTTACGCTCCAGGCTGCCCCGTGAGGGTGCAGTGAATCGACATGAAAACAGTTGGATTGCCCGGTTGTTGGGCTTGAACCTCGGGGAGGCTTCCTACGTACCCTGCCTATGAGACATGGATCAAAGTCCATGTAGTTAGAATTGGAGTGTCGGAGAACTGACATGAAGGTGGACCTGGGGGTCTGATGGTGATTGGGCTTGAACCTCTTAGAGTCTTCCTACGTATCCCTATGGTGGGGAATCAAAGTCCACGTAGGTCGAATGTGGGTGGGGCTTACGCTCTGAGGCGACCCAGGTTAATGGATTGGGGATTGCACTCTGAGGAGGTCCATGGTGTGGATTGGGTTTTACACTTTGAGGAGACCCATAAGAGGATGTCATGGTCGATGCCTACTATAAACCCACGTGAGTCATGCTCGGTGTGAGAAACAAGAGGAAGTAGGGACCAGATGATCATGTCGCGAAACGTGCGTCCGTGGGAAGTGGAGTGGGGCTTATGCATAGAGACAACCCATAAAGTCGAGGCATACTCCAAGGTGGATGTGCATGGTGACAAAGCTCAGCGGGAGAGGGACTTGGCCCCAAAGATTGACGGAGCAACACCCTTCCCCACTATTCCCTTCCTCGGCCATGGCCACAGAAAACTACGGAGGTGCATGGGGGCTTCCATCAGATGGGTAGTCCGCCATGCCCCGGATAAGGGAGAAGTGCCCAGTCCTCACAAATAGAGGGGCATAATGGGGACTCCCTGGCTCTGACTGTGCATTACCGTGGGAATGTGATCCCAAGAATGCTTCGGGAATCCATTCAAGGGCTGGAGAAACCCCTTCTCCCTCGCTTACCATGGGTATGTGAACACAAAACAGCGCACTGATGCGCCTGAAGGTTATATCACATGGGTCAGGTGGCTTTGGTGGATGCCTTGGCTCAGGGCCGATGAATTTGCCAATGAGGGGGTTTTGGAGGATCAGGCTGGATTGGAAGGATTTTATCTGGCTCAGGGAATGGGAACTCCGAAGGATTTGGCAGACCACACAGGTGTATGAGTGGTGGGGCCCTTCATGTATGGAGGTGATATGTGGCTGGAGAGGCTGTCCGCGAACCAGGGTGGTCCACAGACTGATGGGAGTTCCGCGAATTAGGGAGGGGGGGTTCGCGGAATTGTGGGTATCCCACGAACCAGGGTGGTTCGCGGCTTCGGGTTCGTCCTGCGTACAAGGTTGGTATGCGGAGGGGTCCATGCGAGCTGTGGTGGCCGAGGGCGATGCCGGTTGGGGGTTCGTCGATTGGGGATTTTCCCACGTAGGAGGGTGCTACGTGGTGTGATGGATCTAAGAAGGGGCATAAACTCCCCGGTCCGTAGGGAGAGAATCAGCAGAGGGGACATGGTTCATGGTCTTCTTTTCTTTGTTATTTTAAGTTCGTGGTTCACCAAGTTGGTATGAGTTTTTGGTTCCTTATTAATTCACTTCCAGCTTCATACCTGTTCTGGTTCGCGAACAGGAACTTTGCTGTTTCCGAAATCCTAAGCTCCTTTCTTCGAAATCCTTCCACCCGAATTTGATCGATCTCTAATTTCCTCCTTTCACTCATCCCCCTCGATCTCCTTTTATAGAGTGGGGAAAGCGATGTATCTGTGGTCATGAAACACCTTTTGCTGAGGCCCATGTTCAGAAACCCAGTTTATAGATGACTTGGTCAATCCGCAACTCACGGGGGTATTGAACGAACCTCCTATGGGAACCAAAATAGCTCGGGGAGTGCTTCATGGTCACGCATGGTTCCGCTTCCATTCCGCAAACGACAGTGGATGCGGCTGGGGCCGGTCGATGTGGTCCATGGGTGGGGAGATTTATGATGGTGAACCAGGCTGGCGCCCATCCTGCTTCGCACCTGAGGAGGGCTTCTACCTCTATTCCACGAACGACAGCGGTCCACAGAGGGGGGTGCTTCGCGGAGCCGGCCGTGACCCATTATCATTGGACCGGTCTGTGGACCAGATTCTCTTGTGCCTTAATTTGAGTATTCTCCACACTTTTCCCTAATTCTTTCTAGGGGAAATTGGGTAGATTCTCCCCTGGATTAAAGGTGATTATCATTCTTCTTTTGTAGACTTTTCAGGACCCTAAAGTGCACCATCAAAAGGTGGAAAAACTGCATTTCTGAAAAATAATTATTTGACCCAAAAAATTTATTTTGTTCACATACCATGTTTTAAAAAATGTGTAAGATAATAATAATGTTGAAAATGTAGTTAATACTATACATAAAAGCTTTTCCATAATAATATTATAACATTATATCATTTTTTAGTGAAACCCGGTATTGTGTACTACACACACTATAGAGGGAGGTCGCGATTGCATGTAACACAAGCTGAGTCAAGGCTGAGTGTAGTGAAAGATCCCTTTGATGTTGCATATAACATAATCAGATCTTATTTTATTTATAAATTAAACAAAATCTATACTTAATGTTGTATAAACTAATTTATACAAAAAAACTTGAAATTGTGTTTAATATGAGCCAAGAATAGTGTTGCGTATACTACAAGATAATACGGTGTTGCGTATAGCACAAGATAATTTTGGTTTACCGTACAACACAAGACATCAATGAAATTAAAAATAATAATTTCCATAAAATATCGGGTTGTTACAATATAACTTAAATTTTTTTTCGGAAAATCAACTTTTATTGAATATGAACTATTTAAAACTAGAAAGTCATAAAAAATTAATCAAATTTATTTATTTTAAAATAAACTATAATATTTTTAATAAAAAATTTAATTCATTGAATTGTTTTGATTTTGGGTAACATGATTCATGTCATAAACCATAAAATAACTATTATATTCAAATTTTTAGTTAAATCCAAAAAGTACCTTATTTGGAAAATGGCCATAATATTCATTTCAACCCATTTTTAAAAAATGAAAAAATGGTTAATAATTTATTTAAATAGTAATGGTAAAATAGTAAAAATAATTTTATATCATTTTTTTAAAAACATGGATATAGAAGAAAAACAATTTTGGATCAATGATAGAAATAATGATAAAATTTTAATAGAAACATTATTTTTAACTCATAAGTATATAAAGATATGAAAATAAAAATAAAAATTTATTTTTAGTTAATAACTACAGGAGAATAAAATTCATTAGGTTCTCAAGAGATAGGTCATATGATTTCATAATTTAAAAATTAATCATAAACAATATCGATATAGAATGAGATTGTAATATGAAAATTTTACCACAATGGTATGTTTTTATTTTTAATCACCATGATATAAAAAAATAAAATAGAAACTTTTATACCATAATTTTATGATATTAATAATAAAATACATTCATGGGATGTATATATACTACAAAAATGAAACGAGTAGTGGATATGACATGTGTCCCTTAGAAAAAAATGGTATGATGAAAATAATATAATTTTTTTTTGGAATTTCATGTATGATAAATATTGTATTTTTATAAATATATAATATAACAGTAATAATATGCATTACCCCATGTATTACTTACCTATGATCTTTAATTTTATATTTAATATCAATTCCGTGTTAAAATCACATTTTAGTTAATAACTGATTCATTTTTTATGAATGTTGTAGTATTGTATAGTTGGTCCATCCATTTTAGTTGTGGTTCCATAATTTCAAGAATTTTTGCCATGATATAAAAGATATATATATTAATAATATTAGTATTTAGATTAATCAATTAATGTTATTGAAAGAAAATGAATTACACCATTCGAGGAGACGATAGACTTTACGTACGCATGAACATTTTGCCAATTTTCTCAAAGGATGAAAATAAAGGAAGGTAAAGAACATATTAAACTTATAGAAATGTTTTTAGATCATACATTTAAATTTTATTTATTAAATTTACCATTATTAAATTCCATGTTATGAATATGTGAGAAACAAATGATATTTCTTTGCAGGGTGGCAGCCCACTTTAGACATGAGTGATGTAGTCGCATTCCCATGGAATGGAAAGTAAGAAGTTATTTGTGATTTTATAATTATAAAATTATAATAATATCATAAATATCACATTTAAACATTAATTATTCCATTAAATCAATTCTTGAGAGTCATTTATCGAAAATGAATAACATCGGTTTGTAAGGCGTTAATGTGCCTTACAAACGACCAACAATGTTATTTTACATTTGACGGAAGTGGGGATAGATTTAGGTTATTAAATTGACACTATAATATATCAGTATATGAGATATAATATTTATTATTATTTCCATAATTTATTAATATTGTTAGGATTTTGAAGAATAATTTAAATAAAAACACATGTTTATAAATTTTACTACTTATTTAGAGAACCTCTATAAGATTCTAAATAACACCTTATTAAAAGGGTTTAATATTAAAAATAAATTATATAGGTTTAAGTAGGTAATTAATGAAGATATTTGGGTAGGTCTTGGTTTAACCAAATTATTTTTGAAGTGTGAATTTGGAGGACATAGGGTGACCATTTATAATTGGGGGAGGACATTCAAGAATATTTTGTAATGAAAAAGTTAGTCTTGTTTTTAGCATTCCAAAATGATAAAAAATGGGTTATTATATAACCTTATAGGTATTAAAGTCTAAATATTTCCATAAAATTTGTTTTCAAATAGATTCTATGTCACTTTAACCCTTATCTTTTTAGTTTAACCCCCAGAAAATTCATTTTAACCTTAACTTTTGTAATTAATATTTATTAATTTTACTATTCGATTTGAATAAATTTTTTGTTAAATTATTAAAAAAAATTAATTATGATGAACAAAATATGTAATGTATTTTTCAAAATTCCATTCATATATTTTTAAAATTTAAATTTAAAAATAAACCCGTAGATGCATCAATAAATAAGTATTCCCATGAAAAACATTTCAAGAGTTTCAATGTTTTTTCAATAAAAATTCAATATGAAATAGATTCCAACAAACTATAGTGGATTAATTTTGACATAATTGATCAATTTTTACTATTTTAACTATATTTAAAAATATAACCAATAAATTCTGTAAATGGAAAGGGTGTTTTCAATAAAAACCAATAGTTTTCAATATTCGTTGAGAGGTTAACCTATTCTGAAGAAGCTCAAAAAATACCCTATAATTTCTTTCAAAATTAAGATTCAAAAAATTAAATATGTTTTTTTACAAATAAATTTTATAAAATTGAACAAAATTAATTTTATTTTTTGTTCACAAAAAACAATATAATTTATGTTTTTGAGGAAAAATTATTCTTCAGAGAATATACACTATACTAAAAATTAATTATTTTATTATCAATCTGGTTTATATATATAACCATTATTATTAATATTTTAATGTTTATTACTATTATTTATATCATCATGTTTAATTATTAGGTTATAATGATATTTTTGAATAATAATATTCATGGTATAGCACATGTTGATAAAATTTGGGGTTGCATGCAACAAAAGATATAAAATAAATTAAATTTATTGAAAAATATTTAATAAAATATTAGGGTGTTAAAATAATCATTTGAATCTATTTTTTAATGTTTCTTCAAAAAATATCATATCTTGAAGAATTCTTTTTTAAATATCCTATTTTAATTTAATTTTTTTATTTTCATGACTTGTAATTTATAATTTTGTAAAATTATACATACAATATTAGAATAAATTTACTAAAATTTTTATTATATAATCTATAATAAACACCATAATCTATAGTGGTGTGTAATGCATTTCCAACACCCTAATAGGTGGATGAAACTGACCATTGTTGGGATACATAAAAAGATAGGAAGGGAAATTATATAGTATAAATAAATTCAGATAGATATATTAGAATCCTAATGATAAAAATATGTTATACAGTATTATATTAGAAGATTAATAAATATATCAAAATAGAAAATGATTTTTATTGTATAAAAACATGGTAAAAAATAATGAAAGAGAATCAGGGATACCACTTCATCAACAATTTACTAGGCTAAAGGCTTGATGATTCGAGGGGTGTGTACCTACAAAACACCCCTAACATCACTAAGAGACATATGAGATGTCCAAATAGTTGATATTAGAATTTAACAATTTTATAAGTAGTTATTTTATAAGTAGAAGGTGTGGGGGTATTTATAAATGGGGAGAGGGTTATATTTGAGTTAAAATAGTGATTATTTTATCATTTATGAGAACTAATTTAGATCAACATTGATTTTAATGATTTTTTAGTTTATGTTTTAAAAAAGGGGGGATTTTTGAAATTTAAATCAATAAAAAACCGAATGGAAACTTCCAATGACTCAAATAAATGCAATAAATGAAAAATTTCTTTTTATTAATGATAATAATATAATTCTAGGTTAAAAAATGTCACAATATATGTTTATAAATTACATATAATATTTAACAATGTATTATCTTACTTCATAACTACATTTATACTAATGAAATATGTTTAATGATTTTTTATCTGAAAATTAAATATTTGTTATTTCTTAAATGTTATAGTATTAGTAAAAACTATTTTTTTATATTCACAAAATATAAAACTTCTTCATAAAAACCCAAAAGTTTATGCTGAGATAAATTTGAAATACATATTAGATAAATTAATTTTTTTTATAAAACTCAAATTCTAAAATTTAGGTTTTTTTAATTTCAACGAAAAAACAAAATATAATGAAAAGTAGTTTATATTAAATAGAAATATGTTTTTAAACATTTAGTGTTCTTAAGATAATTTCTTATTAATTACTAATATACTAGATTTTAACTTGAAAAAATGCATCATAAAATTCAATTAAAATAGTTTTATTAAATTTACTATGATAAAAATACATAATATTGAAAAATACAAGATCAAAAATACGCATTTTCAATGGTCAATTATATTTATTACATTGATTAATTACTTATCATATAATGATTTATCTTATTTAATTCATTAGTATTTGAACACCTAAAATCATTCTTTATAATAATAATAATAATATTTCAAATAAAACAATTTAACTATAAATATATTCAATTGATGTATTACTCAAGATGAATTTTTTTTGGATATTTCATATTTTTATTATCATGATTTATTAATGTTTATCATGAATTATAAAATATATTGTGGTTTATATTTTTTTGTTGCATATGACACATGCTACTCAACATAGTATTTATTTAAAAGAAAATATTTGCTAAAAATGTCATTGTGTTACCTTTTACACCATTAAATAAATTACATCCTCTCAATTTTAATTTATTTATTTGAATGAAATATATAAAGACATTATTAAAATATTCACGAGTCATGATATGGCCATATATTAAGATCCTTTATAAGGTTTCATAAAGAACATGTTTCATATCCAATGAATGTCACTCAGAAATTTCAAATGATCTTTTTAGTTAGGCATTGTTATTACAAACCAAGTGATGATCTAGTTAATACCCAACAAACCTTTTTTATGGTTATTACCAAAAGGTTCATTAGAGACAATCTAAACAAGGATTTTACTTCTAAAAAAAACTCAGTATTTACATTACCAAAATTTTAGGGTGTTCTCTTATATTTATATTTACCCTTTGGGATACCCCTAGAATCTTCTAGAACCAATTCTAATCGAATAATTATACCTAAATTTATCATGATATTTCTTATAACATTCTACACCAAGAATTCATGTAAACCTATATGCACAGAATTCAACATGACCATTATCCCCAAAAAAATTAATATTTTATCAATAAATATATTCATATATATACTCCTAATAAGATGTAAATATTTTCATAAATTTCTAAGTACCTCATTCATATCAAATTACAAGCCAACCCAAGAGATACCTATACCTTGATCATTTATTTATCTTATAAATTAATATAAATTTCATAAAATGTCATTATGAACATTAAAATATATTCATATAAGACCTAGAAATGGGATATAATTGATATATTATACCAAAATAATATCATACAAATATAAAATTTTATATAAACCCTTCTCTGATACAAACTGAGAAACTCAAGACCCCAACTATCAAATCTAGTTCAAAAAACATATTATATTCACACTGGTTTTAATATGGAATTAAGTGCCCCAAAATAAACCATATATAATTAAAATATGAATAAAAAATAAGGATTCACCTCTATACCCAATACCATTATAGGTTTAGGGTTTTAGAAAATTAAAAAGAAGCCTGTATAACTAATCTAATAACTTTCCCATCTAATTGTAATTATTCCCATTAAACGAATGATTTATTATTTTATAAAAAGTCATCAAAATCACCAAAAAAATTCTGTAGACATGGTAGTCATATAATCATTAAATACATAATAATGTTTTCCATAACCAAGTTAAATTGAATCTTAATATTGGAGAGATCAAAATTTGATTATATGTAAACATATTTGATAATAATCGAAGATCATAAGTGTGAAAAGATAAACATGATGGTATGAGAACAAAATCAAAGTAAAATAACACATCATAAAAAAATAAAACATAATAAATCATAGATTATATTCCATGAATAATAAAATAAGTATTTCAGAATAACATTTTATACATTATTGTATTATGGAATCATAAGAATGTATAATAAACAAAAAAATGACATCATGAACATAAGTAAAGGATCAATAGGAAGATAACATAGCATTATGGATATATCCAAACAGTGGATTGGGATTACTCTCCACTACATTAAATATTATCTAATGAGATATAAAACATTACACAATGGATTAGAGGAAAATTAATAATGGTACCACCCTTCAGATCATAATATGTTTGTGAATATGTGTGCAATATAAAATATATTGATACCATCATCAAACCATTATAAACCTGATAATGAAATGGATTTCATAAATATTCCCATAAAATATTATCATATTCCATAAAGAAAAATAATACCAATGGTATTATTAAATCATAACTGTAGTTATGTATAATAATTATTAAAGGTTTTTAATATAAATGAAAAAAAATTATAAGAGGATGGGTAACATAACAATTTTGAATGGTCTCACATAATAAGAGATCCAAAATATCATTTTTGGATAAAATATATTCATTACCCCAAATGGAAAATAAATTAATTTTATTTTAAACGTGATAAATGAAACATAACTCTAAAATAAATAGATATTTTGTATTTTGTGTCGAAAATAAAAGTAAAATTAAAAAAAAGGCTTATCGTTGGGACTTTGTAACATGATTGATAAAAAAACTTATAAGTCACTTTAAAAATCTATTTCAAGTTGGTGAATCTTTGAAATTGAAATTTTTAATTTTTAAAAAATTTCAAATATTAAAATTTTAATAATAATTAGATCATATGATAAAAACTATTGAGTAGAATACAAATATATACATAAGTTGAATAAAATAACAATATTTATTATTATAAAAATTGAATCATTTTTTAAAAAATTGTGAATTTTATCAACTTTTTAAAACCATGAAAACTTTTAAAATAAGGTTGATAATGATGAATATACATAAAATCATGAAAAAGTATTCATGTATAAAAGGTTAAAAAAAATATTTATTTCACACTATTTTAAAGAATGTCTAAAATTGAAATAAAAAGAAAAAGTAAAAAGTATTGATATAACACTATTTAAAAAATTCAAAGACAAAGTGAAATGAATATAATAAATAATTTATGTATTTTAATTAATATTATGGAAATATTTTAATTAATATAAGCATAGGAAAAAATATCCTTTAGATAGGAGGGGAAATGTTTGAATCATCATTTTATTTTAAAAGAGAATAAAATTAATTAAAGATGAATGTTATTATTTAAAGAAATCATTTACCCATATATAATTAAAAAATAACATAAAATATATATAAATGTAAGAATAAATGAAACTTATAAGATCATAATTAATGTATAATGTTTTCGAGGAAATTAAAACAAAATTGATTCTACAAAACCCCTACGACTTTGGTAAAATTTAAAACACAATCCATAGAAATAGATAAATAGAAATGAAACCTTATGTATAGTGAATAAATATTGAATAAATATATAATATTTCTAATTTTTGGTTAAAAGTATATATAATTAAAAAAGGATCATAATATAAAACATGTTTCCTGGAAGAAATCATTTATAAAATAAATCATTAAGAATTTTATAATAATTTAATCAAAGGAAATTGAATTAATGAATATGAGTTTTCTTTTTAAATATAATGAATTTGCTGAAAAATATATTCCAAGACGTTGATGCAGTATTGAATCAAAATTAAAAAATATAAAAATAATCATTGTTCACATAATAAAACATGTCTAATGGAATTCAAATTTTTTCAAAGAAACCCTTACCTTATGTCCATTTTTATTTCCTCAAATTTATACCTATGAAATTATAAATTTTTTTTTATAAAAATTCATAAAAATAGAGGTATATTAATTTTTTATTCATTATTTATTATAATTACCAGAGTATATTTAATAATGTTTTATATTAAAATAGAATTGATTAAATACATATTTTCATTTAAATTATCACATTTTATTTCAATTTTGCTATTATTATTATTTTTATTTATAATTTGAAATTATTTATGAATACTATAGAAAATAAAATACATTTATAAGACATAACAAATATAAACCATCCATATAGGTGGTGATATGTGAGTAATTAAAAATGTCCTCATTAGTGGATAAAACATGTCATTTTTAGAAATATCAATAGAGTGGTAGATTATGTATCTACAATAAATAGATATAAATAGACATACTAGTATGATAATAAAATTATTATGTTATACAATTATATATATAATGTTGTAGAAATGTATAAAATGATATATTTAATGGGATATTAAAAAGAATAAGTGAATGAAAATAGTGAAATTGAATTGCGTTTACCACTTTATGGAAGATTTATGCCGGTTATAAAACCTTGAAGGAACGAGTTTCAGTACCTCAAATATATACAAAAGTGTACTAAGATTCTTTGGAGTGCAGAGATAGTCAAATATCTTTTTAGGAAGTTACTAGAAGTGATTTTCCAAAAGAATGAAGACGATATCTTTATACATGATAGGAGAGGTATTTTGGGTTAAAATATTTATTATTATATAAATTTAGAAAACTATTTTTGAATAGTATGTAATCCAATTTTTTTAGTTTATAAGTATAAAATATGATTTATTTGAAATTAAAATCAGTCAAAAAAAGAATGTCACATTCCAACCACTAAATTAAATTCACAGAAGAAAAGAAATTTTTTTAGATAAAATATAATATAGGTTCCAAAACCTCAAATATAAATGTATAAATTCAACATAACACTTTTAAATTATTTATTTTAATATATACATCGTTTTTTAATGAAAAAATATTCATCAATTTCTATATCAAAATTATTTCATGACTATGTAATAATAGTTATATTATTCATGAAAAAATGTATTTTCACTATTCATTAAAAACTCATTTTCTTCAGAAAATAGAAAAAAAATTCACCCTATTCTAATTTCAACATTATGATTTAAAAACATAATTACTTTTTGTCAAATTAAAATTATAAAATTAATGAATTTACCTACAAAGTGAAAACATATAATATAATGGAAAACCGTTTTAATTAATGAAAAATGACCTTTCACACTTTACGTTTTCTAAATCATTATTCATATCAATATATAATTAAATTAGTGGTAATATATATTGGTTTTTTTACATTTAATAATTTTTTTATGTAAATACTTGGAATGTTTTTAATTTTAATTATTGGGAAAAAAATAAAATATATGAAAATAGAATTCAAAAAGTGGGTTTTCAACATAATTGAGTATGATCACTTGTATTATTTATTTATATAATAGCCATTAAATTTATTAAATTAATTAGTATTAGAACACATATAATTTTATTTAATATTAAAGAATATGTAAAATTAATAATTTAATCTATTTTTTATTTACTTGGGGTTTTACTATTCTTTATATTTTATTAAGGATCATTCACATCTTATTCTCATGATGTATTAATTTTCATCTTTTATTATAAAACATATTGAAGTTAATTTTAGTGCATTGATTACGTTGATAAAAGATGTTTAATGTAGTATTTAATTAAATGAATATAGATACTAAAATAATGTGGTGTTACTCATTACTCACCACTTCTTATCAATTTACAACTTCATCTTATACACAATAATATCAAATATTAACTTCTAGACTTATGTTTCTTTATTCATTATCTTCATAGAATAGTTTGACAAAATAAAATATATTTTATCATATTAAAAAAAATAATACTATCAAATAAAAATCTAAAATAAATTAGAAATACGATGAGTGTAATAATGGAAATAAATAATACATGCTCATCTGTATTATAATTAATTTCTATCCAGTTATTATAATTATTTATCCCATATCATATCCTTATACAAATAAATCTAAATCACGATAATTTTATAATAACAAAATAAATATAATGTCTATAATCTTAATCACATACATCTAATGAAGCTTTAATAACTTAACATTTATAGAAAAAAATTAAAAACAATTATAAAAACAGACAACTCATTGGGATCTCTTGGAAACATTAATCACATCAGTCCTATATAAAAACTATTACTAGAATCTACCAAAACCATGAACTAAAAGTACTATATTAGCCTTAATAATGGAAAAATGATGTATTATAAGAATATACTGATAAAATTTATTTGTATCATAATGTCTAAATCACATGAATCCATGGGATTGAGATCCACCCAAGACATCAAATCCAAAAAACTAAACCTGATGGATTCCAATGGGTTAATAGAAATTAAAGGCATCTAAATAAGGGAGATTGATGCTTAATATATATTATAAAAATCCACAGTATTAAGCCATGATGTAATTTAGGTACATCCACTCTGTGTGGAAATATGTTAATAAATATTTGAGAACCATGAACATTAAAATATACCCCATTCCATATATCTTATCAATAAAATCATTCATAAAAAATGGGTTTGACTATGAAAACAACCTAGAAATATAAATAATTTCATTGTATATAATCTCCCCCTATTTATACCATATAACACCCTGATAAATGTATCACTAGCCACATCATTTCCCAAATTCATATCCAATATTGCATGATAAAACCATAATATATAATTCAATATAAAACCCCTTTCATTACCCCAAAAATCAAATTTAAAAAATTTATGTGGTTGATAAGGATTTTAAGTAATCTCAACTGAGACAAAATCCAATAAAACCAGAAAATGCATAATGCAATTTAAAAAAAAAATTTAAAAATTATTCCAAAATTTCATGAATTGAAACTAAAATTCACTCGTAGAAAAATATCCAACCACCAAAAACACAATCAAACCACAACCAAACTCACGGAAACCACAATATAATATGGGCATGACCACGCCGTCATCCCCTTCAAAACTGAAGAATTAAACATTTTAATATAATTCACATAAAAAACCCATTACATCACCCCCAATATCATACAACCAAAACGTATAGGATTATGAAAATATAAGACTATACATTTTATACTATTCAAATGATTATCTCTATCGTTAACCAATTCTGGATTCCATCAACCCGACACATGACCCCAGTACAAGACATGGCTCAAATTGTCTTCATGATTCCCATAGGATAGAAACTAATGTTGGCCATAAAATTAATCAAAATGGAAATTATTTTCCCCAAACAAACAAGGATCAAATATATAAACCCAAATTTTTTTTAAAAGGTTGGGGTAGAAGCCTCAATTTATTATTTAAAGAAAATACCTCATTAAGACTTGGTAGAGGGAGACCCATTACATGGCCCAATGTCCCATGGCCATGTGGAATGAATAAAAGGATTGAAAGACCATTTTTTGGCCCAATCGACCCCTCAGTGTACAATAATATTACAGTACCGCACTGCGACTGTATCTGGTACAATACCTCCGCAGCTATGGTACCTGCTACAGTGCCTCCACTACTATAGTGCATCACTTATAGAGTACTACTACAGTGACCTACTATAGTACCCAGAAAATGTTTCCCTTCTAGTATTTGATCCTAGGAAATTTGGATGCCATGCAGGATCATATACCACTTTGGTAAAGGCTCATTAGCATAAACCCAACATGTAGCATAACAAAAAATAACTGATTATAAATAAATAAAAAACTAATACAGGTACAAAACCTTCTCAAAAATTATAACTAAATACAAAAATAAGGCTGAAACATGATGATACTTTCATTATATAACCTATTAGTCATCACCAAACACAAGACCAATGTACTCAAGATGTACAACTGAATAGAAAAATTGAACCTACAAAACAACTCAGGTCTACTGAAACCAAATAGGACAAGTTGGGATTGAGCTTAATTATATTAACATGCAATCACCATATTTTCCATGAATTTATTGTATGAAAAGAATCCATAAATAGTAGTATGAAAATAAATTCATAAAATTGTATTTTAATATTTGTTAAACAACTAAAAACATCATTCTTCAAAATCCATCTTAAAAAAACAAACAAGAAATTCTTGTTCAAGAATTATTTCCCCTTCCATAACCTATTTCAAAACCAGAGAACAAATAAAAATCCATACCATGTAACCCAAATGTGCTTTTGTAGATGAAAAATGAATAATGATAGGATGGAAAAACAAGAAAATTCAATTACCAAAATGCATCTAAAATAAATAAACATACATACTATATATTAGGAATATTTCTTAAACAAATCTAGAGGAAATCCCATAGACGTAGTTTTTTCAGACTCACATACCGATACATAGTTTCTCTCCATAGTCAATTACCAAATGGATTATGTAACTAGTAATTCTAGTGACACGTCCCACCTAGACCTATCATATCATTGGGGGTACTAAACCATCTAATTGGGATTGACAAGAAACCATCACAATAACCTCTAGATGATTCCAAATAATACCATGGTAATAATAATACTCATTATAATTTTGTATAGAAACTAGAACCCCTAGCTTTCTTATGAGAGAGAAACTAGAGGGGATCCCATCCCAAAATTCTAGAGAACATAACACCATGAATGTTCCCATGAATGATCCACTATAAAGGATTCCATCCTAAAATTGTAGTGGTTTCCAAACATAGTTTATGTCAAGAAAAAAATGCATGGAAATACATTTCTATCACAGTCATGCTCTTCCATGAATTAAACATTACATGGAAGATAAAGGTTTCATGCGAAGTGGAAGCATGGTTGGGCCGACACCCAACTTTAATTATTTCCATGATAAATGATTATTCTAAGATCAATATGATGATGAATTACAATATCTATTGAATAGAATCAAAGATTTAGATAAATAAGTATGTGGCCTGAAATCTTTATAGAGGATCTTCCACATGATGTTTATAATTACATTAATTAATTTCATAATAAAAATAATACCTGGATCTTCTATATTTTCTTTATTGATGATGTTGATCGTCTGGAATGACCCTTCCATATTATCTTGTTGACCTTACAAGGATCTAAATAAGAATCCATCTAGTGGTGATCCACATGTGATCTTATGGCTTCTGATAGGCACCGCTTATTCTCTGGGTGCTAGTGTGGTAGAGAGAGTGTCTTTTGTCAGTCTTTCTTGATCACTTTTTCTTGGCCTTGAAGAACGTCTCTCATTATTTAGTGGGTTGGGAAGAGGATTTGAGAGAGAAATTGTTTACCTCAATAATTAACAATTCACCTAGTGTGTGGTTTGGTACCAAGTATAATACAAGTATGTGTCTATTTATTAACATGGGGATTCAGTTACAATATTTAATTGCGTTACAGCAATTAAACACATTAATAAACATAGTGAAAACCATTGATATTAATAATAATACTGCATCATTATTTATGGTGTTCCAAATTTTGTAAAACAGAATTATAAATAAAACCCCGCATCACAAAATAATAGCAGCGTTATTTTAATTTTAACCAACTAGTTAAATAATTATTTATCATATTGAAATAATTATTTTACTACCTGAATGGCCTTGGTCCTCTTGAACTCTAATTCCATTTATTAAACAACAGAATAAATAAATAAATAAATTATTCTCTTAAAAAAATATATTATTTACAAACTAGTAAATAAATACTTATTAAATGTTCAATAAAATAAATAAATAAATTTTACCCAAAATCTAGTGAATAAATATTTATTTAATTTATTCAGTCATTTTAACATGAATAAATTTATTCCATTTCCTTAAGAATAAAAGTTATTTATTTAATTAAAATATAATTTAACCCAGACCACTAGAAAGACATAGTGTGTGACCCCCTTGGATTATTTCCCTTTGGCATTATGGAGGCTCTCCTAATGTTCAAGAGTACTATCTAACAACAAGTCAAGGGACCCAAGAGAATGAAAATAATGTTGCAACAATGAAATCCATATATGAGCACTCACTGTTTAATATAATCCCTTTGTCATAATATCTCATCAAGAAGGTTTCATGATAGTGTCATTAAATTATAAGCTTGATACATCGCTTTTTGACTACTTGAAATAAACTCGTCGTTACACTATGGACATGGAATATTGCACAATGGTTCAATTTCAATCAAAGGGTCGAGATAAAAACTTCCATAACTAGGAGGAAAAAAATCCTTCATCAAATTATCCATTAATAACAAGACACTCTTGATGCACCTAATTTACCATACTTCCCGTAAACTATCCGTGTGACAATTGTTGTTAGTAAATAAAAGTGGGCGAGTTATAAAATGCATTAGTTATACTCTTAAAGTCTAAATTTCATTACACATGCTTGAAGATCAAATTATCTGATGACACCAAAACATGAAAAATTCCTATTGGTGGGTCTATTTCTCATAATTCGTATATCTTGGAGATTACTGCGTGCAAACATCATAAAAGGAAATTTCATCTTTTTACGAGTAACAACACCTGACGATCTTCATGAAATGTGTACTATCATAGTCTGTCATCCAACCATAGAACTATATTTAAGAATATTGTTATAGAATTTCAAGGATCTCATCATAGTGGGGAACTTCCCTTACCTTATCCATACAAAAAACACTCCAGGACATTACTACATCATAGTCATATAGAATAATAAACAATATGTTATAAGATATTTTATATTTAAATAATTTAAATATCCATGTAATAAAAGTTAAATTAGTTTTTTCTGGGTCACCAACTCTTACAAACTCCCACTTGTACTAGACTCAACTGCCTATGACTTTCAATCCACTAGACCTCAAATGTTGTTCATGTTTCTTCTGAGTCAAGGCTTTAGTCAAGGGGTTACCGCGTTGTATTTTGTGGATATATTGTTCACTGAAACCTCACATCTTTGAGAAAAATACCTTAAGAGATGATACTTCCAACGTATGTGCTTCTTACAATGATACGACATTGGCTCTTTGGCGAGAGCCACCGATGTAGTATTATCACAATACAATGTGATAAGATCTTTACTGCTAGATATCACGTCCAACTCCTGGACAAAGCATCGCATCCAAACTAATTCATTAGATGACTTAAAAGATGCGATATATTTGGAATCTCCTATAGAATCTTCTATAGAATCTGCCTCCACACTCTACATTGAGCTCTTCTAGCTCACTACACCTCAATTCGAAGTTATGATGTATCCCATTTGTGACTTAATTTTATCTTGACTAGTTTCGAAACTTGCATTCTCATATCCTCTAATGATTAGTTCCTCATATCCTCCATAAACTAGGAAAATAACCTTATTATGACTTAGATACTTTAGGATAGTCTTTAGTGCCATCCAATGGAGGTCACTTGAGTCAGCATTATATCTTCCTACAACACTCAATTCGTAGGAGAAATCTAGCATAGTACAAAGAATGGAATACAAGACTAGCCCAATTGCTAATGCCTACGATGTCCTTATCATTATCTTTCATTCCTCATGTGTCCCAGGTCACATTTTCATAGAAAGATGAATTCCATGTGATGTTGTAATGAATCCTCTCTTAGATTTTTCCATACTAAATATATTTATTATCTCTTCAATATATGTTCTTTCTCTAAGGCCTAATAATCTATCAGATCTATCATGATTGATCATGATTTCAAGAATATATTCAACCACTCCCAATTCCATCATGGAAAATCATTGACTCAAACATTCCTTAACAGACTAAAAAACTGGTATCTCATTTTCAATATGTAATATGTCATCATCATATACTATTAGGAAAATGATAACCCTCCATTAAACCATTTGTTGACACAAGGATCACATTCATTATTGATACAACCAAATTTAATTATAACTTCATCAAAACAAATGTTCCATGACCTTGATGCTTTCTTTAATCCATAAATGTATTTCTACACCTTTCATACCTTATTGGCATCCTTTTAAGTCATAAACCCTTCATGTTTTGTTATGTAGACATATTCCAAAAGGTTCATGTTAAGGATGGTTGTTTTGACATCCATTTTCCAAATATAATAGTTAGTTTAAGAGACAATGGAAAATAGAATTCTAATGGATTTCATCATTTCAACTGGTTAAAAGGTTTCATCGTAGATAATGGCTTGATGTTATTTGAACCATTTTTAAACCAGTAGTGCCTTATAGGTTTTGACGTGTCCTTCCAAATCTAGTTTATTCTTGAATACCCATTTGTAACCAACATGATTGACCTAAACTATAGGATCTACCATAATACAGACCTGGTTTTGGGATATGGAATCCATTTCAGAGTTATTGGCTTCTTGACACTTATCAACATTTGTACCACTTACTTATTCCATCTAGGTTATAGGATCATTATTATCAACAAATAATGATGCACAATCCTTGGTAACTAGAAAAATATACCATTCCAGTTCTCTAACATCTCTTATACTTCTATGTAGCTCTTGTGTTTATAGAATAGTTCTTCCTTCCGTGGGGATTTTTGGAATATGTGCCTGTACCAACTCTTGTGTTCCTTGAGCCTCAACTTCAATGAATTCTATCTCACTCCCACAATCTCTTTTGGATATGTGCTCTCTCCCAAGGAATGTGGCATGTCTTCCCACTATAAAATTATTTTTGAGTGGTGGTATATATAATAAACCCTGGTTTCCATGGGGTATCCTATAAAGTTACACTTTGTGCCTCGGGGTGCAAGTTTGTTACATGAAGAGCCGTTAACAAAAATATCACTTCCCCACACATTTAAATTCGATAATATGAATTTATTTCCACTCCATAACTCATATGGAATAGCATTTATCGATTTAGTTGGTACGTGGTTTAGTATGTGTGCCTCTGTTTGTAATGTATATCCCTAAAAGGATAATGGAGGACTCGCATGACTCATCATTGATATCACCATGTCAGATAGGGCACGGTTTGTCCTTTTGATCACACCATTCCACTGGTTTCTGTATAGACTATTGAGATGGGATAGGATCCCAAACTATCCTAAGTAAGCAATGAAGTCTTGATTAAGATATTCTCTACCTCTGTCTGAATAGAGTTTCTTAGTATTCACACCAAGCTGGTTCTCAAATTAATTCTTGAATTCTTTTAACTTATCAAAAGAATCTGATTATACCTCATTAAGTAGATATATCCATATCTAATAAAATCATCATTAAAAGTTATCAAGTATGAGTACCCTCCCCTTAATTCTAATAGAAATCATCCACACACGTCGGTATGAACGAATTCATGATTTTATTTATCCCTTTAAACTTTACATGTAAATGTGTTTTTGGTGACTTTTCCTTATAAACAAGCATAACATACACAAAGTGGTTTTAGTTTGAATGAATTCAAATAACCGTCTTAAATTAACTATTTCAAGCACTCCTCATTAATATGACATATCAAGTGATTCAATTTTTGGGTTTGATATAATCCATGTGAAGTGTCTTTATAATCGATTTCCATTACATGGTTTCGGAACTCCAACATGTAAAGACCATTGTATTATTGTGCCCTACCAAAACAAATACTATATTTTTAAAATAAGAAAAATTAATTTCATAACATGGGAAAAAATTCATCTTTATCTAATATGGATTTAGAAATAATGTTTTTATAAATAAACGAAACATAATAAAAACCCTTTAACTCCCAGATCATCCATGTTGGCAACGTGAGGTGGTATGACTCAACATCTAAATCAGCAAGTCTAGCTTCATCTGCTCCTTGTAGATATTCCTCCCCTTGTTAAATCATCCTGAATATACTTGGTTCATGTATTTAGATACATATGTGAGCATCAAAAGATGTATCTAATACCCGATTTGTAGTAACAAATAGATTTCATTTAATAACAAACGCATGTGAAGCTTCCCTTTGCTTCTTAGGCAGTGTCCAGATTATCTTCCAGTGGCCATTCTTTCCACATGTGAAACAAACCACCTCATGTTCCCTTGCCTTCCCTTTTATCATCCTTTTCTTGGAAGGATGTGAAGAATATTTGGGCTTAAATATCATCGCCTTCGCATTCCTCTTATTCACCATAAGAAAAAAAGGTTTTCAAACTTCATATCAATTTCCACTTGGAGAATGAGGTTATGAATATCAGATAGAGACTTATCAATGATTTTTATATTGAAATTGACATCAAGTTTAGAGAATCTCTAGGTAAGTGATGCTATAATGAGATTGGATAAGAGTTGTTCGGGAGTTTAATCCCTAGAACCTTCAGGCACTCAATGTATCCAATGATCTTGACTACATGGGGCCTTATTGGGGAACCATCTCCAAGATTACTCTAAAAGAGTGAACTAGATATCTCAAACCTTTCATGTCTTTCTCTTTGTTGGAAAAGGACATATAGGGGATTGAGAATTCTATATGAATCCATGTTTTCTTGAGACTTCATGATCATACTATACATTGATGATAACATCAAATATTGAACGTCGACCACATTATTCATATGTTTCTCATAAACCCGAAAATCCTCATCACTCGCCCATTTGGAAGGTGGATGAGGGAATACTGACTTCCACATTTAAGACTTTTGTTCATGGCATATGATAACTTGAAGGTGTCAAAGTTATTCCTGGAAGTTACTGCTGATGAGGTTGTTGTCTTTATCCAGAATTTATCACAGGGATAGTGTGGTTGAAGAGATATTCATTTTAATTCTATAACTAAAATATATTATCATTAGTACTTTATTGATTACATTATATGAGAAGTAATAAATTTTTATTAAGTCTCCCAATATTTTATCAAGTATCAATGGCCATAACCATTGAACTCAGAATTCCCATTTTCCATGAAATTCTAGTAGTAATAATCCATATTCCCCTATGCATAACCCCAAGAAGGGATGGTCAAGATATTAAAAGATATTTAGGTAGGAATGTCTTTCTAAACTATGGGCTTGCAGCCCTTTGATGTATTGATTGGACTCCCTAATCTCGAAATCATGCCTTTGGATTTCCTCAACTCTTGACTCCAATATTTCACCAAGTCCTTCAAGGAATACTCCTCTTGATGTAATATGGTAAGTCAACCCAAAACCTTTCATATGGGATTCTTGTATAAAAGTATGTGTCACAGAAAGGGTTGGTCAAGAACTTAGTTTTATGGATTTTTCCCATAATCATTGAACAAAAGTCTTGGTCTGACTTATTATTTTATTTGAGGGATTTTTATCTCTTATTCATGAATTTTTTTTATCATTATCACATGAATGTTAATATTAAGTGGAACATAATTATGTGATTAACAATGTCTTGATAATATTTATGCATAATTCTTGATCATTTTAGTTATATATTGAATTCTTGTTTAATTAATTATTTATGTGAATGTGACAACACATCAATAATGATAAACCATAAAACTGATAGAAATAAAATAATGGTCACGATCATAATCTATTTTAATGGATAGATTATCTAGCTGTTTATAAAATAACCATGACCTAGGGGAGAAACATCTTGAACCTTTCGGGTTCATGTTTCATCTTTCCACCAATCCACCTATGTGTTTCCTAGGATTGGACTCACCACAGAACCATATTTAAGTGCCTCCACTAGCCTGGGAGATCCATTCATTACATATGCCTTTTTGTAACTCACCTGCAGGTGAGGGGTAAAAAGGTGTTTTTTATAAATGGAACCCCGGGCACACAAGCGATACATATAAATGAGGAGAAGGCTCGCAGGACAAAAAAAATTAATTTAAATAAATAGGTTAAAATAGACCATCCACATAAAAAGTTCTTGGTATAACTCGTGATCATCCATACATGCAATGATATTTATGCATAAATAAAACTAGAAATAAATTCTTTAATCATTCTTGTTTATGTTAAATCACACTCAAATCAATTAATTGTCATATTTAATTAATCAATCCATTAATCTTAAAACGTTTTCATAATTTCGTTGAGATTCCCATCCATCATAAATTTATTCAATTAAATTCATTAAAAATTAACTTTTTATATAACTTGTACCTTGGAGTCAACTCGGTGACTTCATGTTCATAATTACTGAATGAGTAGAGATGAAAATTACATAAATGTTAAATTAAATAAATATATATAAAACACCAATAACGTGTTGTACCTCAGCTTTAACCTTCCACGATGGTACTCATCTTAAGGTTCTGTATAATATAATAATAAATTTTAATAAATCTGTTTAATTTGGATGAGTACACAGTGTGTAATTCCAACTACATGGCATGTACTAATTTTTTTTACCATCCATCTGAACTACACAAACAGGAAATCAGCATGTCAGTGTACTTTGGAAATATTTGGAGTACACGGTGTATTCAGTGGTTCACACTCAATGTAGTTCCTTGGTACATGGTCTCTAGATGGGAAAGACGTGTATGAGTTACATGGTCCAAACCTAACTTGAAGTATAGCATCCCGAATTTTTATTACATTTTACAAACAATGTATCTTTATGGTCTAGTGTCTTGGAAATCAGGAACATAAAACATGAGAACAACATAAAACATTCTTCTAAAACACTTGTAAGGCTTCTTCATTGTTCATCCTATTTTCATTACAACATATCATAACCTAGGAGAATACATCAGAGGAAAGGGTGAGAAGAAGTCCCAACAAGGGAAACAAGAGAAATATTTTACATGTGAACTTGAGATACATAAATAAAGTCATGAAAAATAACTTTAAGGCATGAGAAAGAGATCATGAGGCATATCAAAATAAAAATAACATGTTTCATAACTTGAATATGTGGATAAAACATTTAACATAGAAAATAATTTCCATATCACCTAGGTCCATCTCCAAGGTGTCATTAAAAATAGTTACCAAGGTTATTCACCAAGGTATCGTTAAAATAGTCATCTTTAGAGATTACGTCTTTACCCAATGCATTGGAGCGTTATCAGGGTACAAAATTAATTTGTCTTTATTATCATGTGAGACACATATATCATCATCAAACATTTCATAAATAACCCCTATATCATAAAATAAATGGGTTTCATTTTATAATCATAACATTTTAAAAACTACTTTAAAGACATGATCTTTATGTCACATTAAACCCACCGAAATGGACAAAGGTTTCATGTATGTAACACTTAGAATTTAAAATAAAACATTTTGGTATATATGTGAATACGCCTACAGAATTAAGTGTTTTTAGTATTCACTGAATAAAATTAATGAATTTGAAAAAAATAGAGAGACATTTTGAGATGAAAATTTGGCAGCATAACGGATGTGTTGCAGGGTTTTAAAAAATATTGAAAAGAGAGGGGACATGGGTCACCCAATCATAAATGATCCATAAAACAGTATAGGGATAGAATATAAAGGATATAATAACATGGTAATGATATTTTATGGACATACCATATGAAATGAAAAACATGAACGGGAGACAATAATAAGATTTCCATTATGAAAATTCTGCAGCCTAACGATGTCACTTGAGACTTCAAAAAATGATTTGATGAGATAAAATAGGGTCTCTAATCATATTAAAACAAAGTGGAGAGTATTATGTAAATAGATATCATACCCCAAAATAAGAAAAAGGAACTCTAAATACTTGAAATTAAAATAGAACACTGAAATTGAGAAAGGTGAAAGAATCCCTTATAAAAATTTGGCAGCTTAACGGCGCCACTTAAACATTCATAAAATGAAATAACGAGAGAAAGAGGGGGTATATCATCATATAAACAGGAAAAGGAGATTAATATGAATATAAAATAACAACCCCAACATATGAACCTGGGTCATAAAAGAAATAAAATAAACGAGAGTATTTGAAAAGAAAGAGAGAGGTAGGATCCCTTACCTTGAAGATTAACTTCAAAAGCATGATGTTCGGGACCTTGGGATGCTTGATGGCACTATGGGAGGAATACTTGGAAGGTAAAGAGATGATAACTTTGTTTGTGAGGATTTGGAAATTAAAATTATTGAGGGAAAGGCTTGGTATTTTTTGGAGAAGTGAGGGGACAAAGCATTAATTACCAAGGGACACCTGATCGTTGGTATTGGAAAAACCATGGGCTTGACCATGGTATTGGACACTTGGGACAACTCATACCTTATATTAATATTTATAAGTCTACCTGAATTATTTAATATTTATTACATCCTTAATGATGCCATTAAACAACTGAAACTAAAAACTGTATTTTCACTATTCACAGAAAATTCAAGTTTCTCAGAAAAATCCCAAAATTTCACCATAAACAAATATTGATGCTCTGATTTCAAAAAATGAACTCCATTTTATGAATATAATTTTCTAAATATTTTTAATTTAATTGTTTATATAAAAAACACTATTCACCTGGAAGAAATAATACTTAACCAATAATTTCTGAAAGACTTATTTACCTTTTTTATTGAATCATATTACTTAATTAAGATGCATAAATTATATTAATACTTTCATTAAGTGAGATTACTAATACATTTGGTCAGATTACTAATCCTAAGCATAAAATCACTATTCAATATTTACTATTCATAAAAATTAAGTTGATCTTCTTAGACTCTAAATTTCATACTGATGACAACTATAGAAGACCATTTTCTAAAAGTCATTACTCATTTATAATTAGTTATGGTTTACATAAATATTTTTAAAATACCCTTTTTCTAAAATTCATCAATAATATGCATAGAATATTTATCCAGACATTTGAAAATTCGAAAACATCATCATAAGATGAAATCACAATTTTTATTTAAATTAAAGGATTACACAAGGCAGTTACGGTCTTGTTACATAACCCCTTATAACACCAGCATAAGACCTAAGAGTAAGGTGTGCTAGGGTGATAGAATCTTTGGGTGGCTCAACCAACATTGCCCGAGTTGTGATTTCTATTAGCTTGAACTTCTTACGAAGACGATTCTGTACCTCTTTCACACGATGAAGATCAGTTTGGGTTTAGTCCAGAGAAAAGCCCAAAGGTGATACCTTCTTCCCGAGTTCCGTCAGATGGGCTTCGATCAGCCCGAGACAACTGGATGGGGCCATCAAATATTCTTTCTATATTAATTAATCAAGATCAGTTGTGTTTATAGAATATAATAGAAACATTTAGTTTCCAATGGTTTTATATAAATTATACACATTTTAATAAATGAAATAGTTTTGTTGAGTATAAAATAAAATAACACACAAAGTTAGCAAACAAAATTTATTCAAAATTTTGGGTCGTTACACGAAGGCACTACACATCATGTCCAGTGGGCCACACATCCTGTAATCTGGAAACCACATGCCACATATTCCTTGTCAACACATAGAGTCATTAAGACATAGAAAAACTCCAATGAAACAACTTGTTTTGGTGGACCAGACCCGATGCATTGAACCTTGGATAGACAATGTGTACTGCCGAATACACATTGTGTGTTTTGGTGTTGTGTGACTAGGAACCTTTGGAACCTCCAAAATAGATTCCTTATTATATTTAATAAAAATTAAAATAAAAGGTCATTTCTCTAAGGTGAACAAAAAATTAAATATGAGGAATAAATCTCGAGAATCATATTTTCAGAATGATTAACTTGAATTTAAATAACTCAATTTTTAAATGTGTAAATCATTAATGAAATATTTAAATAATTATAAACTATGAAGTAACCCTTCTGATACCACTTGAAGGTTTCAGGCACAGAGGAAGCATGGTTGGGCCATCACCCATATTATATTTTAACCATGATCGACAATTATTCTGGGATCAATACGATGATGAATGCTAGTCTCCATGGAATTGAATCAATGATTTTGATAATGAAATAAGAGGCCCAAAAAATTTACTGAGGATCTTGCACATCATGTTTGAAATTAATTTAATTAATTTCATATAGAAAATAATAACTAGATCATTGTTAATTTATTCATGGATGATGTTGATCATACGGTATTACACGTCTAGATTATCTTGTTGTGCTTGTAAGGATATAAAATAGAATCCATCTAGCTGTGATCTACACGTGCTTCGATGGACTCCGATCGACACCTCTCATTCTCTGGGTGCTAGCATGGCAAAGGGAGTGTCTGGTGTGGGTCATTCTTGATAACTTTTTCTTTGGACTTGAAGAACGTCTCTCCTTCTTGGGAGGGGTGGGAAGAGTGTTTGATAGAGAAATTGTTTAGCTTAACAATTTTAAATTCACATGGTGTATGGGTTGGTACCTGGCATAATAGAATTATGAGTTTTTTATTGACATCAGGCTTCTATTACAATATTTAATTGTGTAACAAAAATTAAATAAATTCATAACCTTAGAGAAAACCCATGATATTAAAAATAATTATGTGTCGTCATTTAGGGTGCACCAACTTGAGTAAAAAGTAATTATAAATAACAACATCTGTCATGAAATAATGGCAGCGTTATTTTAATTTGTGCCAACATGTTAAATAATTATCTATCATTTTTTAAATAATTATTTTGCTACTGGATCGGCCTTAGTCCTGTCAAACTCCACTTACATTTATTAAACTAATTAATAAATAAATAATTAATTTATTCTCTTAAATAAATATTTTACTTAAAAACTAGTAAAAAATATTTATTTAATCTCTAATAATATAAATAATATATTTTACCCCAAATCTGGTGAATAAATTTTTATTTAATTTATGTAACCAGTTTAACATGAATAAAATCATTCCATTGTATTCAAAATACTATTTATTAATTATATTAAAATAGAATATAACTGAGACCACAAGAAATACTTATTGTGTGGAACTCATGGATTATTTCTCATTGGCATTAGACAAAAAAAATTTAAAGTCCAAGTGTACTATATAGAAAATGGTCAAGGAACCCAAGAGAATGAACTTAATGTCACAACAAAGAAATCCTCATGTGAATGCTCCCTATATAATATAATCCCATTGTCTCAATACCCAATATAGCATGTTTCATGGTAGTGTCATCACATTTTATGCTTGATACATCATTCTTTGAATACCTTAAATAAACTCTTCATTACACCGTGGACATGGAATTTTGTGTGATAATTCTATTTCAATCAAAGGGATGAGATATCAACTTCCATAAATGGAAGGGACAAATCCTTCCTCGACACACCCATTAATATCATGCCACATGTGATGCACCCAACATACCCCACATTCCAATAATAGTCTTCATGTCAGTTTACATTAGCAAATCAATGTGTTTGAGTCATGAAAAGGTACCCCCCTTTATCAGAGCTTTTTTTAGTGCTGATAAAGGTACCCCCTTTAACAGCTCTTATTTTTAGCGCTGTTATAGGGTCTACTTACAAAAAAAAATTCATTAAAAAATATATTAATATTTATATATATTGATATAGTTATATTGATATAAATATAATATATATATTTTAAATATAATTGTAAATATATTTTAGATACGTATAAATATACAGTTACAGTTAATATATATGATATTTAGTGAAAATGGATTATAGAAAAATAAAAAAATATTTTTAATTAATAATTTGCTAATTATTATGGATTAATAGTCATTTAATAACAATTTTAAGACCAAAAAATTAAAAAAAATTAAAAATGATCCAAAATATATTGAAAACACAACTCGAACTTCAAACAACCATAACTTTTGATCCGAGTGTCTGTTTGAGATCTACCATATATCAAATCAAAGACTACGATGATTTCTGCACCCTTATAGCATCGGGAAGCCCCGATCAATGTTTTTTCAAGGCCAAAAGAGGCTCATAAGGCCTCTGAAACCGAGTTTTTAGTCGGGATACCCCGATTTTTTTACATTTTGTGGATTTTCAACCTTGTTTAAGGGTGTATTATTGGATTTTATTGTTGGGGACTGAATTTATTCCAATGTATAACAGTCATATTGATATTATGCCTTTGAAATTTTATCATTTTTTATAATGTACTGCAATTTATAATAAAATATATAACAATATATACATATTTTTTATATATTCACAAAAAAAAATAATTATAAATATAAATAATATAATATATTTACCTAAAAAATATATTACCATTTTCTAAATAATAAATAATATCCATTTTATTTAAAATAAAAATATATAAATATTTACATGCCTATATATTATTCTAACTATATATATATATATTAATATAACTATATATATATATTGATATAACTATAAATATATATATTAATATCACTATAAATATATATATTAATATAACTATATATATATAAATATTAATATTACTATATATTACTATATGAATAAATATAACTAAATATATATATATAATTAAATAGATATGTCATTAACTGGAGAACAAATCAATATGGCAGAGTTGTAAAGGCTTTAGGCTTGCAAGTGGGAGGTCTCGAGATTAAATCTTGGTGGAGGAAAGGGCGCACGCATGGGGGTGGATTTGGGGGGCTAGCGCTGATAAAGGGGGTGGGTGTAGCACTGATATATGGTGTAGGGGGGGTGCGTGCGGGCACTAGAGGGTCTGGAAAGCACTGTTAAAAGGGGGGCTGAAATGCTATAAAATACCCCTGATTGGCAGGATATTTTTAAATTTTTTTAAATTTTTTTAAATTTTTTAAACTTTTATCAGCGCTAAAAAAAGGTAAAATAAAAGGGGTCTTTTATAAGAACTAAAAATAAAGTGCTGATAAAGGACCCTTTTATTTGTGTTTCTTTCTAGCACTGATAAAACACCCCTTTTATCAGTGCTTTTTTAGCACTGATAAAGTGGGTCTTTATCAGTGCTTTTTGAAGCACTCGTAATGGGGATACACCCTTTATCTTCAAAGGCATTAACAGTGCTTTTCTAGGGCTGTTAAATGCCATTTTAGCGCTGATAAAATAGTTATTTGTAATAGTGTTAGGCCGTATCCCATGCCGGAAATAATAGATAGGAGGGTCTTAAACCATTTATTTGGAATATACATGTTTCACTAATCCTTGTGACATCATAACATAGCACTTTCTTGACTCCATTCTCATTCTTCACGCACACAACAAAAAAAGACCCAAATACTGAAGTAACCTTGGAAACTCAATGATCAGAATGAAAAAGGTTCCAGGATTTCCTCCAGATACCAACCTATTGAGTCCTAATACTCCTAATCTTTATTCAACATAACACCCAAAATAACAAGGGCCTTCTATGATACCATTTTTTCATGAAATAAGACAAGTTCTATCTAACCTGACCCCCAAACCCTATCCAATTCATAGCCTGAATGTTGTTCCTGATCCCCATGGGTGGGCAATAATTGTCTAGAATCAAATTAATAGTAATGGGAATGATTTTTCCAAAATACTTCTGGATTAAATAAGAAAACTAATGACACATAATAACGCAATATAAATAAATAATAAATGATCCAGTTACAAAAATTTCCAAAAAAATACAACTAAATATAAATATAAAACCGATCCATGAGGACATGATCTTCATATTTTATCATGTTCAACAAAAAACACAATATAAACTAGCTAAAAAGGTAAAACTGAACAAAATACCTGATCATATAAAATAGCTTTAGTCCATCGACAATGAGTGGCATAAGCAGTGTGTGAGCTTAAACAGCTAAGTAGGTAGTATCCATAGAGTCTAAGAATTTAATTTAACAAAAAAATACATAATGAAAAGTTTGAAAAAAATACAAAAAATAGGAATTCAATAATTTTTTTTATAGTCAAAAATAGATTTCCAAAAATTCCATTTAAAAAAACACACACATCTTTAATTTTAAAATCAAGTTTTCATATCCACAACACAGTTCAATACCAGATCTCAAATACAAATCCATAGCATGTGAATAAAAAGAGGTTGTGCATAAGTTACATGAAAAAAAAATATATTAGGAAAAAATAGAAAATACAATAACCAACATGAATCATAAATAAATAGAATATACATATAGTAGATCATGATTATTTCATTAACATCTCTAGAAAAAATCCTTTGAAAAACATAGTTTGAACTCACATGTCAGCATATGTTGTACCTATATAGTCAATAACTAACTAGCCTTTCTAAACTAGAACATCCAGTGGCATTTCCAACCTAGATCCATCAAGTCAATAGGTTACCTACCAATCTAATCGGGGCAAACAAGAAACATTAACTCGACCCTTACGATGATACCCAAAAATTTCATGATAATAATAATACATGAAAAAACATGGTATAGAAATCATAAGACACTATTTTCTTACACACGATGCACAAGATATGATACCATCCAAAAATTCTAGTGGGAATAACCCCAAAAACTCTCCCGTGCAAAATCCACTAGAGAGTATCTCATCCCAAAATTCTATTGGTTTACAAACATAAGAGAAGTCAATATGAACATACCTAAAATTATGTTTCTTTCACATTAATTCTCATCCTATAATTAAATTATACATTGAAACCACCATTTTCTATAATACAAAAAATCTTATGAATCAATTTAGATTTCTAACCACGAAATCAAAATACTTTTATTTTCAATCCATTTTCCAAAACAAGCCAACTTGTCCCACGAGAATATATATAAAATTAGATCCAAAACCAATTTCTAGAACAATATTAGGCGTTAACTAAGCCATCACATCACATCAAATTAAATAAACCTATTCCTTGGAAACAGAAATTACCAAATGGAATTTTCTGATCATTTGAGTTTCAAAGAAAAACTCCAAAAATATGTCATATTCTAACCAAGAAAAAAGTATCCAAAACCAATTCAAATCCCAACACCATTTCAAAAAAAAATCTGAAAATGCACAAAATACACAAAGTGAAAAAGGGTGTTTATAAATAAACCATATTTCAAAGTTCCATATTATCCATAGTTTCAAACACCACACTATTTCCTAGCCACATATCAAAATTCCATGTGGGAATTTTTGAAAATTATTCACAAAAACATGTCTCAACATTCTAAACTGGCCATGATTAGATGAACACAACTGAAGTCACATTTTAATGACACTTGAAGTTTTCTATCAACTTTTTGATATCAAGGAATAATTTAAGGAAATAGGAAAGAGAGAATAAAGGAGAATTATTTTTAAAAACCAAGACTCTTGGAAAATTTCATTTTTAAATACCACCATCATATGAATGACCATCCATGTGTGTTCACTATGCACTCATGGAAGTTCCAACATCCAATGAAACACTTCTCGTGTTCATGAAATCATCTGTAAAAACTAATTGTAAGTAAAAAATAGGCCTTTAAACCATCAAAAAAGGTCACACAAAGATGATATCATTAATATGAATTTAAAAACATTTATATTCTCTCCAACATATTTTTACCACAAATCATTATTCCATGATGAGGAACCCAAACAAAAAATCATGAAAAATTAATCATTTTATACAAACTACCAAAATAAAACCAATTCCAAATAACACCAAATGTGCTCAAATTTTATTTTTAGAAAATAAGAGGCATTTTATCAAACACCATAGAGGAATTCTAATATAGGTATAGTTTATAAACCACTTTTAAAATCATTTATCATCATGTTTCACTCATAAAATAACCAAATTAGTGGACACTATCACAATAAAATATTGATTATAATATTTTTAAAGTATTTAAGGAATGTTTATGTACAAAAAAAAAGTATCAGAATGAAAATGGATAGAACCTCCTAACTCAATGATGATAAAAACACAACAAAACATCATGATAAGGCATAAAGAATCCCAACAGAAATTATTCACACAATAAAATCAGTGGAAAACATCCCACATATCAACCATGAATTTTTGGGTTCATCCATGGTGAATCCCCACCAAGGGAAACCAAGAAATCGTGGTTAAAAAAAGAAAAGGGGATGAAATTGAATATAAACTAATGGTCTTACCCAAAAACCATCAGTAATCTTTATAATTGGATAGAAATAAAGGATATAGAAGTATGGGGACCCTAGTGTGAGCCTAGGTCAAGTGGGGAGAAAAATACTGAATTGGGGTTAAAACATCAGAGGGGTAAGATAGGGATTTACAATTTTTACAAATATGGAAATCTAAGATTGTTTAGGAACAAGATTTTTAAAACTGTGCACCAACCATGCACCCCTAACTTTATAAAATGGGCATGTAGCATAGTTTTCCAGAATGTGTACCAACATTGTGGTCACCACTACCTAGAGTGGACATTTTCCACACGATTATATTGGTGAAGGTGCAAGGTTTTCACAAACTGTGCACCAACCGTGCACCACCGGGTTCCAATCCCAAAATCTTCACTTCCCATCAAAGACTCAATCAATAACTTCCACAACTCAGAAATTAAAATTGGGTTCTCATATAAAACCATTAAAAATGATCCAATTTCAAGATGATAATAATATAAAATAAACTCCTATGTTGGGTGTGGAATTATACTTTAATAATCAAAAACATATTCTATGAGAAAAATGAAGCCTCAAAAGAAAAAAATACAAATGATTCCGTTCATAAAAGGGATCTCTCCATCTTAAAACCATAATGTAGTATAAAAATGATCATGGAAAGTTTAATCAAATTGCCATAAAAAAATTATTATTGAAAAATAATAAAAACACTCTGTATAATAATCGAATAAGGGATACTCTCAAACCCATGTTCATTCCTACAAAAAATAAGGACACAATAGGACACAAAACAAAAAGAATTATACGCCTACAAAACACTTTCTTAGAATGATCCTGAATCCAAATCTTCCATTCCATGAATTTGATATCATCCTCATTATTAAAATCACTCCAATCAATGGAATGTATTTCATCATAGATATATTTATGAATCCTTTTCATGTTTAATGTTTCATGAATCCAATTTATTTTTAGAGGCAGATCTATTTTATATACCACCTCAACAGATTTATCAAGTACATTGAACAGTTTGATAAACCAATTAGAAGAATTAAACATATATAATAAATTATTTACTTATAATATGGTAAAACCTTCAAAAATACAAGATCATCAAACTCACACCCCAATGGTCTTATATCCCCACTAGAATACATTCATTTTTTGTATTGTGAGTCAATTTTCTAATAATGATGCACATTTTTTTATTATTTAATCAACTATACCTAATATGGTCTAGGAATCATTGACTCTCCAAAATTGTTCAAACACAATATATATTGGTAGGGTATCCCATGAAAAAATATCAAAATGATCCATAAAAATATGCATGATTACTACTATTATATATAAACACAACCTAGGGAAAATAATTCATAATAAACCACAATAATAAAAAACAAATGAAAAAAACATCCCATATCGAATATAGATCATCTATTCTATATGAAAATACATATGAAGATTAAATGTATTGTAATGGGATTATTGTGATATAAAATAATAATGTAGTCTAATCCATACTCTCTAGGTGAAACATGATCATAATCATAGATAATCATTCTTATATCTTCAATAATTATCACTTCCACTTTCATGTAAATCCTTACTAATGAATCCTCTATGATCAACTCCTTAATCAATAACATGACATTAAAAATAAATCTATGAATACCAAATAGTTTTATAATCACCCAATGATTAAAATTAGTGGGTTATGAAATCAATTGATATTCTTCTAATTTTATCTAGAGTACCTAAAATATATAGAAGAATCACATTTTAACCCAATGTTTGGATTTTACAAGATATAGATTAAATCACCAAGAATTAGATTTAGCTAGAAACCAATTTTTCCTTAGCAATAGAACTGACTATTTATATGATGACACATCATAATAATAATTGAATCTTAGAAAATGTTTATCTATAAAAAATATACAGTGCTAATTCTGAAATCACTAATGGAACAGTGAGAATCCACGAACCAACACTCGATATTGATCGTCCTCTAACAATTCCTTATAAGTATATCAAAAAAAAACATGGTCTCCCCATGGTTCCAAATCAAATTCTCTTACATAAGTATCCTCGGCCAATTAAAACAGAGATTGATAAAATTATATCTAATATTGGAAAAACCCACCAATAAATTCATCTATATCAAGAATTAAAACTAAAAACTCTTCCAACATCCTCTCTATATCTCTAAACTCATGAGAAATTTCATAATGAGACCTTCTACTTTGTGAATATGATACCACATTTACATTCCATGAAGTTTATGTGATGTCAAATTCAATGTCATATAATAAATCTACCCATATACGATTATTAAAATTTAAAACCCACAAATATAGGATATAATAAAAACGTTTGTGATCTACATAAACCATAAATCAATCACTAATATGATAATTAATCTATAACATTAGAGAAATCACTACCACTATAATATGAAAATAATGGGTGGTATAAATTCATTGATGAGTAAATAATTTTCATGATCCATGAGTTATCATTTCATAATACTATATCAAAATAGAATCTCTGACAAAATGAGAAACATTATAAAATGTCTAAATATACCCCTTCTACTAATTTATGATGAAATAAATCACTAATCGACTTTTTCTTCATCTAATCAAATGTTACACAATACTGATAAGTAAATACAATGCCTTAAACCTTCCTAGTAAATAATTTCAATGATTCTAAAATATTAAAGAAGAAAATAAAAAACTCATATAATAGCTTTCAAGACCTTGGAAAATATTCACCTATTCAATATTCCTGGGTGATATAAAAAAATTCATAATTATTTAATAGAATGAATGCTACACTAGGATGAGATAAAATATATAGGAGGAAATACCATTCATGAATACAAAACATTCTTATAGAAATCATTCTATTCAACATTTTTCATCAAACTAAATCAAAATATACCATCAAATTATCATCATAACCCTCTTATGATCTGGAATGCACTACAATTTCATCAATATACAACACCATGATCTGATCCATGAACTCATGAAAAATATATTTCATTGTTACTATGAATATAACTGTATAAATAATAACATAAATGTTAATCATCTTGATTTTATAGTGATTTTGGTGATATCTGTAAGTAATATTAAAAATATATACTTCCTTCAACGCAATTTTATGATATACAGACCACAAATATAACATTAACAACCAGATAAATCCGTTAAATTTAATTATAAAATAATCAATCCATGGATTGTATAATGTTTATTAACCATCACATAATTAATGTTATATTAAACAATGAAAAATGAAAAATTATCATTTATATTCTTCCTAAAAAACAACATATCTTACTAAGGAGAAACACTAAGGTAGATAAAACCATTATTAAAAGGGTCATCAAACTAAATCTATAACCCCACCAACATAGAATACATCATCCAATATTATGGAATAGAAATTATAGAGACATAATATTATATATAATCATAAAATCAATGACACTTTGTGGGGGTACTAGTAAAAAAATATTCATGAAATAAATCTAGAGAATCCTCAATAACTCATAGAAAAAACTTTACTTTCACTCCCCCCCCAAACTCAATATCAACCCCACCATCTATGAATAAAGTGGATTTAATAATCAATGATTCGTCCTGTGATTCTTCTCAACAACGAACACAGTAATCCTACCTTTAATGTCAAATAAAATAACTCTACTACAATTGTAGTCTATAATTGTTCACAAAATGTATAATGAAAATATTTCAAGGATAAGTTGTTTTTTATACTATAAATATTAATCTTTTAATGACCGATTATATCCTATTATTATCTAAGATCCCACAACCACCTCAAACAAGATAGACTGTCCTTTAACAAGTTTAGTGAATAAAAAGGGAACTAAAAGTACCCCTACTTGGAGTCCCAAAATTTGAACTAAGGTTAGAACTATGTAGGATTCAAAACCACCCAATATAAACCAAGAACAGACTAAGGTATAAAGCCACAAAAGGTTACCAACAATGATATTTTGACCTCAAATTAGAACCACATATTTTTTGTGTGAAATTACATTTAATATATCCCTTGTATTTTATAACTTTTATTACATGTAGAATTTTAAAAATGCATAAATACCAATTCCATTAAGGAATAATGTTACAATACAAAATTAATTAAAGTATAACTCATGAAGATAAAAGTAAATGCAACATAATTATTGGAAATACCAAAGGAATGAAACAAAGTAATTAAAAATTCTACATGATTAATGATTTAATCCTTGGGTATCCCGTGAATATTATACCAATATGTTTATACTTATAATTAATATGAACCATTATAAATATAGTATAAATGATGAAAAATAAATTACCAAATAGAATTATTTTTTAAAAAAGTGTTTGAGGTTACATATATCTATAGAAAAGTTATGTATTATAGTTAAATAGTCATTGGATATATGGTTATCAGATATATGATCCTTAGATATAGAGTCACAATGTATACATATGTTCCATAATCATATTAAATATTTTATAATTGGAATTTAAAAGTGAATAATGTGCTATAAACATATTTTTTTTCATGTAATTTAATATAATAATTAATTATGTAATAAAATAAAAATTCAAATAGCTACTTGGTAAATGATATTTTATTTGAAAAACTATTTATTTAAATAGGATTTTTATTGTTATTATGATGATAATATTACTATAATAATTATTTATATATTGTTAATATATATAGAAAAGAAATTTAATATTTTTCTAATTATCAATATTTGGTAGGAGAAAAAGAATAAATTCATTTATTGTTTTAAAAGTAATTATTTATAAAAATTGATTATTCTTTATCTAATTTAATTTAAAAAATAATTACTATCATTTTTTAAAATAGATTATTTAAAATGGACATCATTCATTAATTTGGATGATAAAACTTGGTAATTAAAAAAACTCCATTTTATGATAAATAATGTGTTCCTGTAATAAAAAGTCAGTTATGATGATAAATGGTAAAATAAGGTAAAATGTTTAAATAATGGGAATAATGATACAATATTGTTTGGGGTTGGAAAAAATAGTGACCACTAGAATTTAATGAATATGAAGATCAAATACATAATAATCTTTAGAAATTTACTTATTATAGGATCCTCAAGAACTCAGTGTACCAGAACATAGAATTTATTTCCCACCCATGTCACCAAACTGGATCAACACACATGGGTTCTGGTCACATCATGGCCTTTGATAATATGTTCTATATAATAAAATCAAAAATTCAGAAAATTAAAGCCTAATAAGAGAAAAAATATGATGAAAACAAGAACATATGGTTAAGACATTAGTCCTAGACCCATGGAAGAATATTTTCCTGTTAATTCAATAAACAATATTACAATTGAAAAACAATTTCTAGTCCCCCAGCCACATTAATTAATGATATCCTATTACAATTTCTAATATAAAACTCCTATCATTGGTGACACTACTGTGATAATCCATGAGTGGTGGGATGTCATCCTTATGGGAGGACCACCTTTCACTTATACCCTCCTAATATTCCATCCTTTCAGACTATAAACTCACTCCTTTATCAATAGTTCCTTCGTGACATGGTGATCTATCTTGACTATCCAATATATTTTTTATTCATATGTGGTTTTGATCCACTATTATTAATAGGGTTCAATAGATAATCTGTTTCCCCGACTTTATGACTTTCACAAGGTCACATCATTGGCCACAACAACCCCTGATTTCATTTATAAATATATCGCTTGACCTTCATGATCTAGAGAATTGTTCACATTACTCTTACATATAACATTAATGAACCTCACATTCTATAATATTCCATTAACAATATATTCTAGGATCCTTTATGTATCATCATCAGTGATTTTCATGTATATCATAACTTCAACACATTTTCCATATCCTAAAAAATAATACTACATCCAAAACAACCCTTTTGGTTATACCACTTCATCCTTAAAATATGATTATTTCATCTTGGTGTATGAATCAAACGTACCACCTTCCACATTACCACACATATTCGTCACACTATTTCTGTAGATACATTATTCCACCATGATAAATTAATCATAGATGAGGGTTATTAATTTAACTAAAGAATTTCCATTCAGAGACCTATAATCTATAACACACTCATATTTCATGAAATTTTTAAATATAATTTAATTATTTTTAATTTATTTTAATGAGACGTAGACATGTATTTCATTGATTTACTAAAAAGTGTGAATATATAGATAATATATTAAAATTTATTTATATGAATATGAATGATAAATTTTGAATAACTATTTTTTTGAGTATTTGGGTGAGAAATTTATTCTTAAGTGGAAATTTTTTTCAGGTAAAAAATTATTCCAAAAGTCTATACCTCAACCAAAATGTCCCAACAAGCCACTTAGCCAGCCTATGTGGGCCAACAAGATAGACTGGGAACATCGAATGTCCATCCATGATGATGTATAATGGATAAGGCCAAAACAACACATGGATCACTGTTAGTAAAGTTGTTCTAAATTCCACATGAGCTATGTACTGCTACGATAGAATATGTTCATTCAAGTGTGTGTATCTCAGATCCCACTCAATTGCAGGCTTCCCTACTGAGTGGGAAACAAATTTCATTATAAATATTTGTGATGTTATGACTCTACATAGATATGGTATGAACTTGTTTTCATTATTTTTCATCATTTAATGAAACACCATTGTTTCTTGTTGGACGTGTGACACCCTCGTTCAAAAACACGCATTCTCCGACTACACAGATCGACAATGCCATTCAATAATTCCCCTCTAATAAAACACACTATATACATAGTAGATGCAACTTTGGAAGATCAATATTAATCACTTTATCAATTCTAATGGTCTAGATGACCTTTGATCAAATATGGTACCCCATATGACCACATTAAAGTGAAGTAGACTACAACCGAGCATGTAAAGGCCATATAACATTGAGGATAATTCGTTCAATACTTCTGATAACCATCAGGGAGATAGGTGGAATAATTCTACACCCCAATGAAAATTACCAATAAAATTTATCCCATGTATGAGGATCACATTACTCTACCATACTTCCCATCATCAAATAATGAAACATCTAATTTTTGCAGGTGTATATTTGAAAATACATTCTGCAAAACACAAGGATTTACTAAATAACATTGAAAAATATATATACTTAATTGGTAATTTTTTTAATGAAATGTAAATATCTTCAATTTAATTGGAAAGGATTGTGTAACACTACAGAGTCGATAGACCACTATTGGAGGAGGGATAATCGACATCTGCTGCTTCATTTTTTTTATTAATTTTAATTTTAGTTTTATTTATTTTGTGATTGTAATGTATTTTAATATATTTCATTAATAAATTTTTTTTTTCATTAACAAAAGTTGTCACCCTTATTATTACTCTTTTTATTCTCGTTCTTAATATTCATTATTTTAATCCTTTTTCTATTCCTTTGATAGTTTTTATTTTATTTTATTTTATTTTATTTCCCTCTCAACCATTAACTCTCAACATTTTTCTTTTATGTTTTATTTTCTTTTTATTTTCCTCTTTATCACCATTGTGATATCTTACCCTTGGTAATAAAGTACTTACCTGAGCCTTAGTACATGGGAGGTTATGTGTTACTGAATTCAATTCATAAATTCCATTTTGGGATTATGGTAGATTCAAGTGACATGCACGAGGGTGGTAATTTTCCATAATGACACACAACTCAATTAGATTTCTATTCATTTATTTTTATATTTTCCCTCCCATATATTGATCATAAGCTCTTATCATGGTGTATTTGAGCCAATAAATTGATGAAATGATATATGTATTTGGTTTTGGAAAATGTCACACTATTAATTGAGTTGTTCCATCAACATTGATTAAAGGAGGAGGTGAACATTATATTTTTTAAGAATTTGGGATTTCAAAAATTCTAAATAATGGAATATTAATTCATGTGTGATATTTTATAACTCAATTATCAAAAAATATTTTAACAAATAAAGAAAAATAATTAAAGGATTTCAAACCTAACATAGGATCTAGTTATTTCTTTATAATATCATACTACTTTTTATTTCATTTTAAGGTATAATTTTTTATCATTAAATTATATTTTTAAAATAAAAAACCCCAAAAATATGATTTTTTCATTAATATTATCGAAACAAAAAGATGTAGTTTAAGAGAATTTTATGTAGTGTGTAGGAAACTATGAAGCTCCCCTAATGAGACTACTCTAGTTAGCGACTGCGATGCGCTAAGAAAAATTGAATATTTACTTTTTCCCAATCCCCGTGATAGGAATTCGTTATAATATGCACTTTTTATAGGTATCTAAATAGTAATTTATTTTAATTTTATATTAATACTGTAGAGAGTTGTAAAATATTTTTTAAAAAAATTTAAAAAATATAAATTTTTCCATGTTGTCTTCAAGCGATTATTTATATTCATAGAACAATTAACAACATGTGAAATAAACTATTATTGAATCAATATTTTATTTAGAATATAGTGTCTCTATTTATGTTAATTTGTGAGGTCATTCTAATAATTAAACCAGGGGAGTAGGAACTCAAAGAATTCATAGTTGTCCCAAAAGAGGATATGCATGAACGTATTTTTGATGTGTTGGATTGGGATCTAAAAGAGTTCTCCCAGTACATTATATAATTTTATCATGTGGTAATGTTATTTGATGATCCTTCCCTAAATCCTATAAAAATTTTTTAACAATCCCATCAAGTAAAAAATATGGATCATGTGGCTGAAAACAATGTTTAGGTGCAGGAACACAATGAAATAATAGAATAACTGAAGGTGAAAATATAATGGATTAGTATATATTTCCATGTATCCAAAGAAAAACATAAATGTAAACATGTTTAAGAATACTTACTGATTACAAATTTCATTGAATACATCCAATAAGTTGAGGCCTAACTCATAGAGCATAAGCAACCCAACTATTTAAGCGACAAATCAAATATGACTATGATGGGCTAGAGAGGAATCATGATGAGAAATACATTCCTATTGAGATATGTGTGGGAGATCAACATGATCTGGAAAAATTATGGAAAGATTATGTGGTAAAATATAACTCCACAATAATTAAAATTTAAAAGATCCATCACCATTTCATTTCTCTCTATCCATGGTAGAATTCACCTTGTTGTTTATGTAATTTTAAAAGGAAATATAGGATACAAAATACCCACATCCATCCACTGAGACCCAACATCAAGAAGCATTCCCCACTGATGAAGATATAGAAGATGAACCAACTACATGAGTTCTCTGAAATTACATCTCATAATATTTTATTCAATCTGAATTTGTTATAAACACCCATTATTTTGAATTATCTTATTTGATCAATCCATATTTTTAATTATTAGAATAAAAAGAAACAACCCATTCAATAGATGAGAAATAGATACGACTTCCAATACTTATAGAACATACATGAAAGTAATTCCATGAGAAAATATATATGGTTGATCCTGATGAAAATAAGATAGAGGATAAAAATAATAAATGGGAGATTTTTTATTATCATTATAAAATTTTAAATTCAATCAAATTTAAAATAAATTCTAAACCCCAATTGAAAATTCTATTCATATATCTCATATTGAGTAATAAATAGAAAATTTAGAGGTGGTTTGAATAGTTTAAACCATGAATGAGGATGATCAATACTTAACACTACCCCCACAATTAATAATGTAGTCAATTGTGAAGTAGGGGATCTAGTATATATAATTCATGGATCATTTCTCACTAATAAAAAAGAAATGGAATCTGTAACATCCTCATGTGTTGGTTAAAATTCAAGAAGCTACATCCATAAACTAACTATAGATGATAGTTGGTACTAACCTCAACTGTTATTAAAAATCTATTGTTAACTTGGGGGATCACACTACAATTTATCTTTTTTAATTTAATTATAGGACTTTAAATTTCATTTTTGGGACTACTTTGGAATTCATTTTATTGACCGAAAGTTTCATTAATGGAAATCCCTCTTGATCTTATTAAAAGTATATTTATATAAAATGTTTTTATAAAATGTCAAATTCTTTGGTTTTATGATAAGAGTTGAGACTATTACTTTTATAGTCATTGAATAGTGATCACATGATTAGTAAATATATAGGGCTTTAACAAACCCAATTTTACTCATACAAAGGAAGCGATGGCCTCATCTAGTAGAATTTCCCCATACGAAGCCCATTTGTCGGAGCTCGGAAAATATGTGGCATCCTTTGGCTTCACTCTTGACCAAGCCCAAGCTATGCTTCATCATGTCATGCTCGAACGGGACTGTCTACGGGAGAAGTGGAAGTTGATAGAAATTACCACTCGAGTGATGTTATTCGAGCCACCCCAAGAGTCTGTCACCATCGCACACCTTACCCTTCGGTCTTATGCGGAAGTTTTAAGGGGTTATGTAACTAATCGATAGTACAATGTTCATGTACATTATTTTTTTATATAATAATGAATATAATTTCTTGTCATTATTGATACATTGTAAATAGTTTTTAAAGTACAAATAGTGTTTTTAGTTATTATTTATTTAGGAATTCTATTTTAGTAAATTATGGTATATTTGAATTAAATAATATTTTAATAAAATATTATTAATATTATTAAATTATTTTTTATTATATATAAATGATCATATAATTTTATGAATGCAATTGTAAATTTTATGAAGGTTTCAAAGCCATTTCTGTCAAAACACGTGAATTTTTGATAAATGTTGGTTTTTATTTTAAAAGTGAAAATTAACATATATAGAAAATTATTTTGATAAAATAAATGTTATTTTTGGAATCAGGACGTCGAAATTATCCAAAGGTGAATTTTTCATAATTTTCTGAGACAGTCAAATTTTTGAGTAAAAATTAAATACCGTTTAAATATATAATGTGTTTTATGACATCATAATGACCCAATAGTGATGTAATAAAATAATATAATCTTTATTTTCGGCCAATATATGTTTTACCTTTAAAATAATGTGATTTTGGGTTTGTTTGACTTACTTTTCAAAGCATTAATGGACCCCTCAAGACTTTTTAAACACCTTTTCTTTTTAAATTAATTTCCATGGGAGAGTGACTCACCTCCACATAAGCAACCCTATTATTTTAATAATTTCGGTCTTTTGCATTATAAAATATTTTTTTTCCTCTTCCTTTTTACAAAAACCATGGGCAAAAACCATGGTATGGTTTGTGGTTTGGATTAATTTAATGTAAGGTGTCCCAAACCTAAATAATAAAGAATTCCCTCACATTTCCTATATAAACCCACCCAAGGTCCCACTTCCTCCCCACTCAAAGCCTTTTGAGTTCATCCAACCTCTCCCCCACTCTCTCTAGAATCCTCTTAGGTGCCTTAATCTCACAAGAACCCTTTCACAAGCCTCTCTTTAGCCTTTGGAATCACACTTCCATGTAAGGGTTTTTTCTTCCTTTCTCATTTTTTCCAATTTTATTTAAGTTGTTTTTCCCCTTTAATTTCAATTATGAATGTTAGGGTATGGTTTCAGACCTCCCTCATACTGCCATATTTATGATTTAATTATGAGTAACTCCTTTCTCTCTCATTAAATTCCTTCCATGTACACCCATTACTATGCTGGAATTCTGAAAGGAACTTCTCTCTCCTCTTTTACATTCATGCAATACTTTTGTATCATGAATCTAAATTCCATTACAATTGTTGGGACATGTATTTATATGACCTCCTTACTATAAATTACATGTATATATGATGAGGAATCCCTTTCTCTCTCATCAACCTTTTTTATGAATTCTTATGTCACGCCGTTACGCTGCCGAAATCGCCCCGATTTTCTAAGCCAATGTCATTGTGTAGTGAATACCATTCCCATTTCTCCATCAAGGGTATTATCCTATATGCACATTTACTTATTGATTAAAAAGTTTCATGCATGAATTCAACATTTCTTTATCTTTGAATAAATGATTATTTTTTATGAATCCATGTTTTATGATCTATTTGGCACACTTATGCATGAAATGAAATGTTTAAGAAGGGTGTGCCCTTATAGAGCTCCAATGCATTGGGTAAAATATTGTATCATGATAAGTCATGTTCATTGAGTGTTGAATCATGCTAATTCATACGCAAGGAGGGTTTACTCGTGCTTTATGTGCAATGAGGATTTACTCATGCTCCAAGTGCAATGAGCCTTGGCTCATGCTAGTTCCATGTTAAGTGTTGTTTCCACATTTCCAGGTTATGATTATCACTCTTTATCATGCCTTTATGTTCATGTTTCTTTTGTGCTCTATTGATATTCCTAATTTCTAACTTGTATTGTACTCCTCATGTTATTCCCTGTGTATTCCCTTACTGGGCTTTATAGCTCACCCTTTTCTTATGCATGTCCTCAGGTTATCCAATGCAATGCTAACTACGAGGGAATGTAGTGGTCATGTAAAGGACGTTTTCAATAGAGATGTTGTATTTCATGTTTCATGTCTTTATGTAATTATCTTAAGACCCAAAGACACTAAACCTCTCGATCTTCTTTGTTGTATCAAGTGATGTTTTATGTAATAAATCATGTTTTAGTTGTAATAAAAAGCAGGGTTGTCATAGTCGGTATCAAAGGATAGGTTTAGTTATATTTGGGATTAAGATTCGAAAACCCTAGTAAAGACTTAGAGAAAAGACTAAGTATAATAAAAACATCCCTAAGTTTTGGTTAGTATTGAGTAATAGGGTTATCAAGAAAATATATCCCTGTCTGTATACGGGCAGGTAGAGGCGGCTCTAACAAAGATGTATCCTAGGGGTAAAACCCGAAGTCACCGCTTTGAGCTAGAGTCGAACGGGAACTGGTGCACGACAATGGTCCTTGTTTCACTCTTGGTTATGACACTCCCGAGGGATATGTTTTGATAAATTTACAAGGATTGTATGAACCCTTTTTAAGGGAAATAAAAAAATGCCCCTATGAATATATGTTAGAAGGTAGATCAGGAAAAGCCTAGATTGAATCCTATAGACTCATGAGTTAAGGAAATAAAAGTTTATTTATAATTTATCAACTTTTGTCTATGGATTAACCTTTATGTGTTACCCCTAACTTTCCATTTCGTCCAGCCAATGGCCGGTAATTGGAGGACCCAGGCTAACAACCGATGTGAAGATCAGTGTGATGATTGTACTAATGAGATGCCCAATCCAATGGGAGCAGGAATCGTGAACCTTTTCATGCTTCTCTCTCAGCTAACTCAAGTTTTTAATAGAAACACTGGTCAAGAGGAACGTCCAAACCCCCCTAAGAAAGAAAAAGTCGTTATCAAGAGCTTCATGATACAAATGACTTATACTTTTAGTGGATCATCCGATCCCACGATCGCTGAACAATGGATCAACTCTATTGAAAAGATCTTCTCCATCCTTCAATGTTTTGAACAAGAGAAGGTTCTCCTGGTAGATTATCATATATAGGGTGAAGCTGATCAATGGTGGACTTTGATAAAAAATACGAAGCCTGAGGAGGAGATCGAGGCGTTGGAATGGAAGGATTTCCGGAAGATTTATTTTGATAAATATTTTCCGCGCACCCTTCGGCTTAAGATGGAAATGGATATCCTTTCCCTCAAGAAAAAATATTAAGAATCTGTTAGAGCGTTTGAGGAAAACATCACAAGGATTGCACGATACGCTTTTGGATTTATCGTTACCCCCGAATGCAAAGTTGACAACTTCTTTGGTGGGATGAAGCCTAGCCTGTGGAAAGCGTTGGTGATCCGTGACTTTGACAGCTATGAGGAAATTGTCCGATGTGCCCTCATGGTCGAAATGGAGATTGGAGAATCATAGAGGTATCATGGGGATAAGAAGCATAAGGTGTACTTCGATGCTGGTGGTCTGATGGATAAATCCAATGGGTCTAAGAAGATCCAGCACCCCACTTGCCAAAATTGCAGAAAGAAGCACCCTAGAAATTTCCTTAAGTGGACGAGGAAATGCTGCAGGTGTGGAAAATAAGGGCTCCTAGCTGTTAATTGTCGGCAAGAAAGACTCGTGGCTGCCTCAAAGGAGAGGAATGCTCTGTTCGAACCTCAACGCATTGTTCAATGCTACAAATGCAAAGAACCAGGTCATTTTTCAAATCAGTGCCCTAATCCAAGGGTTTTCAGAGGCAACCAAAAACCTCCAAGGCAGCAAGGAAGAGCTTTTTCCATCACTTCGGCTGATTTGAACCCCCAAAAAGAAGTGGTGATAGGTACGCTAGTTATTCATTCAATAATAGAGAACATTCTTTTTGATTCAGGTTCTATGCATTCTTTTATATCTCGAATGTTTAGTAGAAAAATCTCAGCACCACCACAAATCATGGAAGTGATGATGTCTGTGAGTACGACAAATGGGGAAATCATTACATCACATGAATATAAGTCCACCCCTGTTATAATCTGTGGATTGAATTTCCTGGCGAACCTCGTCACACTCCCTCTGGTGGAATTTGATGCAATTCTTGGCATGGATTGGATTTCCTTATACAGAGCCAACATAAATTTTCATGAGAGGGAAATCACACTCCATTTGGAGAATCAACCACCGATTCATTACAAGTGTAAGGAGGAATATGAATCTCATTTAGCTCCATCATCTCAAGCAAAGATATTACTGCCTTATGAGCACGCTTATCTAGCTCATATGATTGAGTCCAAGGAAGAAACCATCCTTGAAGAAATGACTATTGTGAGGGAATTCACTGATGTGTTTCCTGAGGAACTGCCTAGTCTTCCTCCTAGAAGAGAAGTTGAATTATCAATTGAACTTATACTCGGGGATTTACCAATATCCAAAACTCCATATAGAATGGATTTTGTAGAGTATGAAGAGAATAAAAAACAACTACAGGAGAATCTGGATAAAGGGTTTATACACCCATGTACTTCACCATGGGGTGCACCAGTCCTCTTCGTCAAGAAGAAGGATGGGTCAATGCGGCATTGCCTCGATTATCGCGAACATAAAAAAATCACGATAAATAACAATTATCCTCTCCCATGAATTGATGAATTGTTCAATCAACTGCATGGAGCACAATACTTTTCCACGGTGGACTTACAGTCGGGATATTATCAAGTAAGGGTGAAGAAGGAAGATATCCCCAAGACTGCTTTTCGCACAAGATACGAGCACTATGAATTCATAGTAATGCCTTTTGGACTCACTAATTCTCCAGAAATCTTTATGGATGTAATGAATAGATTCTTTAGAAATTAACTACACAAATTTTTTGTAGTCTTTATAGATGATATTCTAATATACACCAAAACCAAGGAGGATCATGAAGAGTATTTAAGAACTGTACTGGGGACTTTTTACAAGGAAAAGATCTATGCAAGGTACAGAAAGTTTGAGTTCTGGTTAAACGAAGTCTCATTCCTGGGTCATATCATCACAATCAATGGAATATCTGTGGATCCCTCCAAAACAGATGCAACTGAGGGATGGATAAGGCCAAATCAGTAACGGATATCCGTAGCTTCTTAGGGTTAGATGGATATTATCGACGATTTGTGAGAAATTTCTCACGATTGTCCAACCCTCTTACCAAGATAACTCGAATGGGAGTATTGTTTTCATGGGGTGATGAATGCGAAGAAAGAATGAAGGAGATTAAAAGGAGGATTATCACTGCGCCCGTGCTCACTTTACCCACAAGTGGGAATTTTTTTTTGGTATTCAGTGACGCTTCAAAGAAGGGAGTAGGTTGTCTGCTGATGCAGAATGATAAAATGATATCCTATACCTCAAGGCAGTTGAAAATCCATGAGCGAAACTATCCAACGCATGATATGGAGATGGCAGTGGTGATATTTTCATTGAAAATATGGCGGCATTATCTCTATGGAGAAACATGTGAGATATATACTGACCACAAGAGTCTTAAAAATATATTCACCCAGAAAGAGCATAATATGCGCCATAGAATATGGATAGAGCTCATCAAGGATTATGACTATTCAATCCATTACCACCCCGGTAAAGCGAACAAGGTGGAAGATTCTATAAGTAGAAATAACCCAGCGATTCTATCAATGATGAGAATTGGGAAGGATCCAATCTTCTTATACTTGATGAAGATAGAAATTGGAATCATAGAGAAGGGAACATCATCAATCCTTTCACAAATTATTTCTCAACCGTCTCTTTTGGAAAGGTTAAAGGATGCTCAAAAGGATGATGTGGGAATTCAAGAAAAAGTGGAAGCTATCAAAACAGGGAAATCCTCGGAGTTTACAGTTAATAAAGAAGGAATTGTGCGATTTGGGAAAAGACATTGTGTTCCATCAAGTCTAGAGCTGAAGAAGGAACTTTTAGATGATGCACATAGTTTAAATTTCTATATTCACCCAGGGATCACAAAAATGTACCGATATCTCCAAGAAAACTTTTGGTGGGATAATATGAAGAAAGAGATCACTGAATATACATCAAAGTGCATAGTGTGTCAGGAAGTGAAGGCAGAGAGGAAGATGTCTAAGGGGATGATGCAACCATTGCCCATACCAGAATGGAAATGGGAGAATGTCACCATAGACTTTGTCACCGGACTTCCGAGGATATCCAAAGGTGAAAATGTAATCTGGGTTGTTGTGGATCGTCTTACAAACACTGCACACTTCATTGATATTCGGGAGGATTTTCATTGGATCAACTGAAATGAATATATATCAGGGAAGTGGTAAGGTTACATGGAGTACCACTATCTATTGAGTCTGACCGAGATCCAATATTCACCTCTATGTTTTGGAAGAGTCATCAACATGCTCTAATTGCTGAACTGAACTTCAGTATATCCTATCATCCTCAAACTGATGGCCAATCCAAGTGGACTATCCAAACACTTGAGGATATGTTGAGTGTGTGATCAATAGACATTAAGGGTGGATGGGATCAACATCTTCCTCTAGTTGAGTTCTCTTATAATAAAAGTTTCCACTCGAGCATCCAAATGGCACCATATAAAGCCCTGTATGGGAAAAGGTGTAGAACACCGTCATGTTGGGATGAGGTTGGTGAACGTAAGATTCTTGGACCAGAAATGGTCGAGGAAATGGTAGATAAGGTGAAAACCATTCCGTAGCATATCAAGGCTGCCCATAGTCGACAGAAGTGTTATACAGATAATCGTCGACGAGACCATGAGTTTAAAGTTGGAGACATGGTTTTTCTACGCATATCTCCATGATAGAAGGTCATGAGGTTTGTAAAGAAAGGGTAGTTAAGTCCAAGGTAGATCGGCCCCTTCGATATCCTTGATCGTGTCAGGGCTGTGGCCTATCGACTATCACTTCCTCCTACTATGGCCAAAGTACATGATGTCTTTCATGTATCCCTCTTAAGGAAGTACATACTGTACCCTTCACATGTACTCTCTTCTAAGGTGGTACAATTGGAAGATGATCTTTCTTATGAGGAGAAACCAGTGAATATCTTAGATTGTAGAGATAAAGTTCTATGAAATAAGACAATGCCCCTCGTCAAGGTGTTGTGGAGAAACCACAAGTTTGAAGAAGCAACTTGGGAATCCGAGGAAATGATGAAGCTGAGTTACCCGCATCTATTTTAGTTTGGGAAAAGGGAAATTCTGAGGTAGAAATTTCTTAAGGGGGGAATATTGTAACGACCTAAAGTTTCATTAATGGAAATACCTATTGATCTTATTAAATGTATCTTTATATAAAATGTTTTTATAAAATGTCAACTTCTTTGGTTTTATGATAAGATTTGTGACCGTTACTTTTATAGCTATTGAATAGTGATCACATGATTAGTATAAATATAGGGATTTAACAAACCAAATTTTAATCAAACAAAGGAAGCGATGGCCTCATCTAGAAGAATTTCCCCATACGAAGCCCATTTGTCAGAGCTCAAAAAACAGGTGGCATCCTTGGGCTTCGCTCTTGACCAAGGCCAAGCTGAGCTTCATCATGTCAAGCTTGAACTGGAACGTCTATCGGAGAAGTGGATGTTGATAGAAATTACCACTCGAGCGATGTTATCCGAGCCACCCCATGAGTCTGTCACCATCGAACACCTTAACCATAGGTCTTATGTGGCTATTTTAAGGGGTTATGTAACTCATAAATAGTACTATGTTCATGTGCATTATTTTTTTATATAATAATGAATATAATTTCTTGTCATTATTGATACATTGTAAATAGTTTTTAAAGTAAAATAGTGTTTTTGTTTATTATTTAATTAAGAATTCTATTTTATTAAATTAAGGTATTTTTGAATTAAATATTATTTTAATAAAATATTATTATTATTATTATTATTAAATTATTTTTTATTATATATAAATGATCATATAATTTTATGAATGCAATTGCAATTTTGATTAAGGTTTGAAATCCATTTCTGTCAAAACCCGTGAATTTTCGATAAATGTCGGTTTTTATTTTAAAAGTGAAAATTAACATATTTATAAAATTATTAGATAAAATAAATGTAATTTTCGGAATCAGGATGTAAGAATTATCCCATGGTGAATTTTTCATAATTTTCCGAGACAGTGAAATTTTTATGTAAAAATTAAATACCGTTTAAATATATAATGTGTTTTATGACATCATAATGTCCCAATAATGATATAATAAAATACTATAATCTTTATGTTCTGCCAATATATGTTTTTCCATTAAAATAATTTGATTTTGGGTCTGTTTGACTAACTTTTCAAAGCATTAATGGACCCCTAAGGACTTTATAAACACCTTGTCTTTTTAAATTAATTTCCATGGGAGTGTGACTCACCTCCACATAAGAAACCCTATTATTTTAAGAAGACCAGACATTAGAATTATTAAATATTTTCTTCCTATTCCCTTTTCCAAAAACCCTAGGCAAAATCCATGGGATGGTTTGTGGTTTGAATTAATTTAATGTAAGGGGTCTGAAACCTAAATAATAAAGAATTCCCTCACCTTTCCTATATAAACCCACCCATGATCCCACTTACTCCTCACTCAAAGCCTCTTGAGTTCGTCCAACCTCTTCCCTAATCTCTCTATAATCCTCCCAAGGTTCTCCAAGCTCCATAGAATCCTCTCACAAGCCTCTCTGTAGCCTTTGGAAGCACACATCAAAGTAAGGGTTTTTTCTTCCTTTCCCATTTTTTGTCCAATTTTCTTTAAGTTGTTCTGACATTTTAATTTCGATTATAAATGTTGGGGTGTGGTTTTGCACCTCCATCATAATGCCCTAATTATGTTTGAATGATGAGTAACCCCTTTCACTATCATTAAATTCCTCCCATGTACACCCATTACAATGCCGAAATTCTGAAAGGAACTTCTCTCTCCTCTTTTACATTAAAGCAATAATTATGTATCCTGAATCTAAATTCCATTAAAATTGTTGTGACATGTATTTATATGACCTAATTACTGTACTTTACATTTAAATATGATTATGAACCCCTTTATCTCTCATCAACCTTATTTTATGAATTCTTATGTCACGCCGTTACGCTGTAGAAATTACACTGATTTTCTAAGACAATGTCATTGTGTAGTGAATACCATGCCCATTTCTCCATCAAGGGTATTCACCTTTATGAACATTTACTTATTGATTATAATGTTTCATTTATGAATTCCACACTTTCATTTATTTTAGAATAAATGATTATGTTTTATGAATCCATGTTTTATGATCCATGTGGCACACATATGCATGAAATGAAATGTTTAAGAAGGGTGAACCCTTATAGCACTCCAATGCATTGGGTAAAGTATAGTATCATGATATGTCATGTGCAATGAGTGTTTAATAATGATAATTCAAGTGCAATGAGGTTTTACTCGTGCTTTATGTGCTATGAGGATTTACTCATGCTCCATGTGCAATGAGCCTTCGCTCATGCTAATTCCATGTTAAGTGTTGTTGCCACATTTCTGTGTTATGATTATCATGATTTATCATGCCTTTATATTCATGTTTCTCATGTGCTCTATTGATATGCCGAATGTCTAACATGTATTGTACTCCTCATGTTATTCCATGTGTATTTCCTTACTCGGCTTTATAGATCACACTTTTCTTATGCATGTCCTCAGGTTATCCCATGCAATGCTAAGTACGAGGGAATGTAGTGGTCATATAAAGGAAGTTTTCAATAAAGATGTTATATTTCATGTTTCAAGTTTTTATGTAATGATCCTAAGCCCCAAAGACACTAAACCTCTCAATCTTCTTTGTTGTATCAAGTGAAGTTTTATGTAGTAAATACTGTTTATGTTGTAATAAAAAGCAGGGTTGTCATATTCAACCCCAATCCCTCCATCATTTTGAGATTTAATTCCATGGTCCTTGAGTTTTAATTACTAATTATATTTTATAGTACCACGATAGATCGATAAAGCCTCTAAATAACAATGAATAAACAGGACTAAATCTCATTGAGAAAAGGGAGTTCACATTTAATTTTTATTTGTGAGACTCCCTAAATTTTTATCTAAAAACACGTTTTGAGTGTGAAACTAGAAATTTAATCCCAATACTTGAATCATTTATTTACATGACTTGTCTTGGAGAAATGAGTTTCTTAGGTACTCTGTGATTCCATGTTTTATATTTAGATGATAATTATATTGAATGAGTAAGGTATATAATTGAAAGATTAAGGCGAATCATGGATATTAAAACGGGGACTCATGATTTTATAGAATTAGTTGATTCATGTAAATGAAATTCCCCCATAACTTTACATACCTTGAATTTATGAAATTAATGTGAATAGATTTTTTATTAGTCATTACATGAGGAATTTTCCCAGATCATATATCCAATTCATAAGAGTTTTTATAGAACAAAAACTTTTTATTTTTTCTACATTATATTTTTTATGAGTTATATTGGGGTATGACACTTTTTAGAACATTTTTTTAAAATTTTCAAATCTAGTGAATGTTAAAAAAATACATTTAAAATTATTGAAGAAATTTTAATGATGAACATTTAATTTTGACACCACATTTAAATTTATCATTTTTTAACCCATTGAGACCTCAAATAGAATTTTTAGGAATGAACCACATTTATAAAAAAATTTATCCATTCTTACTCCTAACATAGCATTTTTTAAAATATTTTAATGTTTAAGAGTGGGGGTGAAGGAATTCATTCAGAAAGTGTTTCACTACATTGTAAGAAAATATTTTGGGGTAATATTTCAGGGTATTGAAGAATGTTATTGAATTTTCCATTATAATTTATAGTTCTACCTTATTGAAAAAATTTAAAAAATATATTAACGAGTTATGAATTGGAATAATAAGAAATAACCATTAGTAAAATAATTATTTTAATCATACATGGCTAGGTTGTGGGTGTGAGATTCATTTTAATCATACATTTATAAAAACAAATAGAAAATAAATTTTTTTGAATGTAATTTGAAAAAAGTGAATGAATTAAGAGGGCTAATTATTCAGTTATTATACTTAAATTTTATAATGACCAAAACATTGAGCCTTGGAAATGTGAGATTATAATTTTATGATGATAATTTCATTACACTTTTAATTTTAATATCATGGTTTAAACATGAAGAGATAGACCCACTCTTATGAGTCTTAATTTTTAATCATAAATTACTACCAACCTTATGACTAAGTGTCATTAGAACCATGACTAAAAATCCCTCATGTCTAATATAACACATTTATTAAAAAATAGGTGAAGGTCGTTCCTTTAAAATCATATTGATAGTGAGAATTTTTAAATTATATGATCAAAAATCTACTTAAATTTTTATCATGGGTGATGCGATAAATTATTCAAAAGTGACATAAAGGGTCATTCTGTACATTTAGCTGGAACCTGGTCTACTATTTATAATATATCCACCTTGACTCTATGTGACTTCCCTTGAGGAAAATAAATCTCCCGAGTCATCAATGTCTATGGGGTAAGATATATCCATTGAGGACCCTGAATATATACCTAGGTGGAAATCATTTTTTCTCCACACACCTATGACAATGTATTCCAAATTTCCTTAAACATAACTGTTAAAGATTCCATATCTCACCACATTGATGATAATTGTTTTAAGGACATAGGAAATTTTTTTTGATGATTCCCACTATTTATATATTTTAATCACTAAGGACATGACCTACCACCCATGTTATTAAAGAAACACTACTATAATTTGATTTATTACTACCACAATGATACAACTCAACAACATTAATCAATTTGTTTACAAAAAAGGGACACCCACAACAACATTGGGAAGTATTACTTTCGATCTACAAAGAACACAAACAACACTATAATCTTTTTCTTCCTTTGGATTTTTCTTAATAATCAAGGACATATGAAGAACCTATGGATATGATGTCAGTTCAACAATCCTAAAATGATATGTCAACTCTATTCCATGGCCAATCTGAAATTTCCAAGCCTTCTGCACATCGTTCCCAGCTAAGAGAGGAGAAAATTGAAGGAAATATATGAAATGGTAAGAGTAATAATTTACTAAAATCATTATTTAGAAAATATATATAAACTCCTAATCATGGTTTACCTTTATCATATCACGAAATTAATCTTCAGGGAAAAGGTCCTTAATGGTTTCCCCAATAAGACACTCGTGTATCCTCGCATGGTTCATGATCCTCACACCACTTAGGGGGTCCCTGATGATTGATAGAATCAATACCTACCTATCAATAATCCAAGGTCTCTACTAGATAAAATATTGCATTGAAGATAAAAATCATGTCTATAGTGTCCAAAGGCCCCCAGTTTCGCAGAAGGATAAAGGATAAAGGAATTGGAAGATCAAGGAATAATCAACCATTGTCTTAGGAGATCCTATGCCTTTAACATGTACTAATTGGAAGACGTAGGGATGCATCATGTCTACTAATTGATTTAATTGAGAATTAATAGGATCATCTTTCCTTGTAGAATCATTTTAACTCGATTCTATTGGTATTTCTCTGAGAAATATTTTATATGTATTTTTTTGAATTTATAAACTCATTTTCAGAATTATTGTAATATTGAACATAAGATTTCAACATACCCAGTTTCTGATTCCACAAATGGTATTTCAAAATAAAACCTATCCTAGGATTCTTCACAAAATAAAAATTCATAACCCTTATAGTACTACCCATGGGTCAATCCATGTTCTCTAGGATAACACATTATTCAATGTCATATACATATAACAAAAATAATGACCATGTTCAAATAATATAAATTTTATAATAGTATAAAACATTAGAACATTGAACATACAATGAAATTTAATTAAATAAATTACCATGAATAAACATAAATATATTTATATGACATGTGATCCTAAATTCCTAGTCATGATGTATGAACACACCAAAATTCAATACATTGTAACAAAAAATAATTATCATGATCAAAATGAAAATATAAAACCAAAAATATAATAGTATTCCATTCACTAGTAACTCATAGGTCTGTCATATAATAAGAATCCCTGAACTAATTTTATTCCTATACTCAAGTTCCATAGAACATAATTCATTTCTACATTTCCCTGATCATAGTAATGAATAAAATAAAAGGAAAATATCTTATGATTCCACTTTATAATAACATAACCCAAATCTGTTGGTCTAGTTCATAGTTCCACATTACATCATATGTGCCTCCATATAACCAAGAGGATACAAGTAATACAACGTTTCTAAATGATGTAGTGGGGAGACTATAACCATAGTATCAATATTCATACACTGTAATCATAGAAAGGTATAACATCCTAGAAATACAGAGTTGAGATGAAAAATAATAAATTCTATATCAAATGTCATGCTAGGTATCATATATTCACATCTGAAAATAAAATAAGGACCCTTAAAGTGGTAGGTCAACCAATATATAAGAATAAATTAGAAAAAACAACTAAGCTACAACATCTACCCCAAGTTTGTCTCAATAATACCTTCATCATCATACACCATCTCCTCAGCTCCCTCTCAATTGACCCTTTTCCATACCTTGATCCCTAATCGCGAATTATTCACATAAATCAGGAATCCCATGAAGTTTTTGATTATAAACATATTAGGACACCCCCAATTCAACCTATACATAAGATCACCAACATAATTGGTGTATTCTATGATAATAAGAATATGTGAAATTAAGCACCAATCAATCTTGTGATGAGATGTTGTGCTCAAAAAAAGATACCATAGAAATTGGTAATAACATATTTTGATATATGCTTGAAAATAGTTATTACATAAGTTACAAAAATGATCATCCATTTAGACACCACATAAATTCTTTTGTACCTATATGGAAATTTAGATTCAGGTTAGGCCACATGGCTTGCAATCATCGTAAATCCCCATATCGATCATGGGTCAGTATACAAATCCATTATACCCTTTCAATACATTGAATTAGTGATCAAGTTCATAGCACCCTTCCACTACTTTGGATCAGGCATCAAGAACATCCATCCCCTTCACCATGTCTCTATCCATCATCTTCATCATCCCATGACACACCCTTTAAGAGATAATTATGAAATCATCATCCAAATTATAATTCATATAGGATAAAACCATCCAAAGGCCATAAATTCACACATAATTGGGAATATAACATATATAAACAACATTCTATATCAATCATGTGTCTCATTTTCCACAAAGAGATGTAGAAATGTGATCAATATAAAACAGGGGTCTCATGTGCCACACACACACAAAGAAGCAGACACGTGATGAATATAAAAAATGGGTCTCACATGATACCCACACTAGTGTTAAATATCAAATACGGGTTAATCTACACAAGAAATACCATTATGTCATTCTGAATACTATATACATGGGATCTATATGGTATGAAGTTTACTATATCTTGTGTTTCAATTCCAACATCCTAATTTATCAAACACTTCTTTCTAAATCATACCCTTTCACCGACCAGATCAAGATCACATTCCAAGGATCCTAAAAATTGATTCCAAGACCAAAATAACATGGTTTATATAATTATATTCAAGAAATGAATAAATAGTAATAGGTTACAACCATATCACATAACCAATGAATCCAATAATTAATATTTAATCTATTTTTTGTTGATGGAAGTTAACTAGTGGCTTATTGAATAATGACTTGAGATGAGATACTATGTTACCCAAGAGTCCAGATTATCAAGAATAATACTTTATCTCACAATTTTTGATACTATATAATTATAAAAGCTAGAAAGGGATGATAGGAATGGTTTTTTTATCACAAAAAGGTTCATCTAGTTCTCAACCAATTTTATTCATGATTAAATAACTCATAGGAGGAGGGAGAATCAATTAATTGTTGGAAGAATATGTTAATAATTAAATAAAAACTCATCATAATGATTTTATTCATATAAAATAATATTTGTAACAACCATATAATGATTAGTGAAAAAATATTCTATTCAAATAACTAAAACATTTTTCACCATGACATGGTGTTGGTCATCATTACCATGGTGGCCTGAGACAAGATCAACCCTGTAAATCTGACATGTTCACCCACTATGGAGTTATGTAAAACTAGTTCCTAGTTTAGAATCACCATGCCCTCCACTATGGCATGGTGAGGCTAATCTCATTATGTTTCATAGTTATACTCATAATTCCACTCACCCAAGCCATACCCCACCATGAGTGTTCGGGCTAGCCCATTTCACACAAGAAATTTCAAAGCACAAAATAGTCTACACACCAACATGGTCCTACCCATGGAGTACCCTAAAATAGACAAACCATTTTTAAGAATCCAAAAACATCAAAATCATCCTAGATCCTAGTTGAACAATTCCACAGAAAAAATTACATACTATTAAAAATTGAGGATGTTAATATGAATATGAATATGAAATGAAATTTATGTATTATTAACATTACATTGGTTTCGACACTCATGGACAAGGCCCCTTACGATACCACCTCCCTACCACTCCGGTTATGACCTTACTACATGATAACTAAACTATGTCACATCTAGAAAGTTCATTGACCAAATACCCGAATAAATTTGGAAAACCATAATGTTGAACCATCCCCATAATATATTGGTAGGTTACATCTGGTGAATTCAACAAAGTCAAGTCCCATAATTCATCACACAAACCATTGGATAATACAAGGATGAAAGTCCGTAGGGACATATCCCTTCAGGACATCACATATCAAGTGTTTTGAGCTGGATCCCTAGACCCAAAAACTCTATGTACGTTGATCACCATTACAGATATATAGTTTTATATACAGATGTACTTTTTACCATCATATAAACATTTCTCTTTCATGTATTATTAAAATGGTAATGTCCATAGATTACATATCATATAAATATGTTATAGTATTTCCAAGATATAATCTGAACCTAGAGATACTATGGTAGTGATCATAAATATATTCCCTATGGTATAATTACATCATACTAAAACAACATAGATTATATCTAACTATTAGGTAATGGGGGATCATAATCATTGAGATTAATTTCAATAAAGTTCACCTTGGGTGATATCGAGTAGAGGATACCCTGGGGAATGAACCATAAGTAATAAAATCAAATATTTTATGTTATATTGGTTTTTCATATCTATATATATGTTTGTTAGACTTATGGCATGAGAAAATTGTTAATGTGTACAATTTGATAGAATATTATTATGTTAAAAAATATTTATGATATTAAAATTTTCATGAGTTAGATTGAAATGGGTATGTCATTGGTGGTATGACATTGGTTGAATGATCAAAACAGGATTTATCACTTTTGAAATGATAAGATATTTTAGGCCCAGTTGAACATTATGGTAGTACATTTATTAAAAGTTGAGCTAGGGTTATTGAAGGTAAGTCCATATAGGAAGGTCAATGAATAGATAAGGAAACAAAGGATGATGATAGATACTGTGAATCCTGATTTATAATATATCATGATTAATGATAGATTATATTACACAATGTGTGTTCTTAATAGGCTATCACAACCATGTCATTCTTTATATCCATTAGATCCATCCTAGGACTCTAGTCTCTATTATTTGAATTTGAGTTCGAATCACTCCTATCAATTTAATGTACTACAAAAACACAAACTAAATGTATATACATGTTCCACCTATTTACATGAATAAAATTTTATGATGAAGTAGGCACCATGCATGTGGGAAGATAAATATCCAAGTGGAAATGATCACTAGTAAAAATCATTCCATTATATTATTCAAGTATATTATAAAAATGGCGTAATTTATTTCTCAAGGTATTTAGAAGTTAATTCAATATAGAAGTGAATATGAGAAAAAAATAATTTTTTAATGAACATAAAGCTTATAAAATTATTATAATTATGAGGGGAGATTATGGGATGAGAAAATGGTTTTAGTTTTATCATGTTACATGTATTTAATATAATATTACTTTGATAAAAATGTTGCACAAGTTTTAAAAAATTAACTAATAATGAGTGTTTTTTGTCAATTATTAAGGTTATGTTTCCATAGGTGCCAAAACACTATTTATGGAAACATAAAACCTATTATATAATAGTTTTTTAGACCAAATATTGATGTGTTTATCCACTTTCACAAATTTGGTTTCTCTACAATCATATATATGATGTTTATTAGAGATAAAATAAGGTATTAAAAAGTCTTGAGTAGTTCCCCCATGGGAATTGATCACAAGTTCTTCATCTGATCGATAGTAAAGTGTAAATCACATAGATTTCCCATTCTAGCACCCATGAATTCAAGATTGATGGCCTATGAGATGTGGTGTACATATGGATGATTAAGAGGATTTATCTTTTAGAACATTATATATATGACACATAGATTGTTAGAAAATCATATGGGTGTTTTTAATGAACTAAGGTACCATTTAAAATTTTGTAAAATTATATTATTCATGCTTAAATTTAATTTCACAAGATATATGAAAATTATTTTCATGCGGTATTGGTGATTAAATTATTTATACATGAATATGGACATAAAATTTTAATATACTTATTTTTTACACTTTGAAATTCCCTAGGTTCCAAAATCAAGTACCTCGACATGGTGTTGACTAGGACCTCCATACCTACCGTGATCTCTAATCATCAATGATATCTCAAAACTATCTCCTGAAAGTGACATTGTTGCCTAAAATCACCAACTAATCTAGAACCCTTGGAGTTAGTCCACATTAATTCAAAAAGTTTCTTTCCACTCCCAATATTTCAACCCAAATAATATCCCAAGGTTTGATACTCTACGCAACATGGAAATATGATACCAACTCCCAAAAAACTACCAAGACCCTTCCCTTGTTCTCATCCCACATATCCATTGATGATTTTTAACCCATGAACTAAAGGAAACCCATACCTATTATCTTAATCAATTTTTAAAAGGGTTTATATCGCTCCAACAACATGTGAGACCATCCTCCTTCAACATGGTTATCCTCATATCACCCATTACATATAACTGTCTCTCCCATCATTATCTATCCATTATCCATACATTCCTCCACTTACCCTAAGATCTTGACCTAGTCAATCTAGAACTCATATGACCATCCAATACCACCCTAATGTCACTCAACATATAAAATAAGGCCCTTTAACTAAAAAAATAGTCTCTAGTTGTCCCCAATGAATTATAATGTTAAATAGGAATTAGTATCAAATGGGGATGCTAAATCCATCCTATCATTTCATATAAGGACTCCACTAATCCTAATAACCATTTCCTAAACCCCATTCAGTATGTAATAATTCCCATGTATGAATAAACAAACATACAATTTTGTATTATAGGATCCACCTAAATGGAACATGGGGTTTCACCCACGACCATCACAAAGTCACATATAAACCATCCAAGCCTCCCCAACAACCCCGAGTACATTCCTCACCCCTAAAAAATTCTATAATAAAATATAAGAATTTATAATTAATTATATAACATAATTTAAAGAGTAACAAATGCTTAATTACTCACTAGGAATGAACTGATCATCTAAATCATTAGAAACCAAGTGTAATTATTTCTCAATACACTTTTAGACCTACAATATACAAAATTACCAATAGTTATTATTGGTTCAATGGTTAATTAATTAAAATTGTACCGAATCCCCTTCTGAAAAAATCAATAACTGACATTCCATCATAAAAACATCTTCCAATAATGTATAGACAATATCTTGGGACATCTTCAATACATGTTGAGAAAAATACCAATCAATATAATTCAATTACACCATTATCTACTGTAATTAACAGAAAAGTTAAACCCAAAACTATTAAAAATTATAGTTCTATTAATTAGGTAACCAAAAACAGAAGGGAACACATATTCTTGCCTCCGATAACCACAAAATAGATGAAAAACCACCCCATCAAAGGGGGGGGGGGGTCAAAGGTGTGAATTGGTAGTGGAATTTATCCATCAAATGACCTCTCAAAATGTTCTTCTCATATAGAATCAAAAGTCCCCTAACCACTAAAAATAATCACTTCAATGTATAATAAATTTAAACATTCCACATAGGCTGTATTGTGCTTTTTTATAGCATAAAGACCCCATCGTTTCCAGTGATGATTTCTCAAATCCCTTAGTTCACCACCCAAGAGTTAAAAATTATTCAAAAACATATTTTTAGGTCTTTTAAAATCTGAAAATTATATTTGTATCATTTTCTCTAAAAAAACGCATCTACCAAAGCAAAAGTCTAATTCTTTTTTAAAACGCAATGGCCTAAAATGTAGTTACCCCAGACCAACATCCCTGTACCTTGTGTCTACCGACATTAAATTATCATGATTAAAAGGAATAAAATCCAAAAGGAAATAATATTTTTTTATACTTGGTAAACTAGATAAAAAAATTAATATTGTATTACAAATGAATATACTAATTATGACATAATTTTATCTCTTCCAAGGGTAAATTTATTCCACATATTATATCCATGCATATATTTCTTAGTACACTTCCCAGCTTCTAGGGTAAGGGAAAAGAATAATGGTGACTTCAAATACTCAGAAAGAGTAATGTATAGATTAAGTAATACTGAATCAACTAGAATAACAATTATGGTATGTAAAATAACTAAACACATATTAATTATTAATAACAAACTAATTAAAGATTTCATGAAAAATATGGAAATGTAATAACTGGAAACACATTTCATTCAAAGAACTCGATAATGGAAAACACCAATTTGGAATGGTAAGAATGCCAAAAAATTCTATTTAATCAATGAACTGATAATGAAATGTATCCATAGACATGACAATGAAATTAAATGAGAGGAATGACTAATTAATGGATGTCATTTTTCCTAGGTAAATGAAAAAATTACTGTCAAGACCATTCACAAGACAGTTTGTAAAACCATGTAGAAGCATATATAATTTCCAAAATAATTTTTGTCATGAGACCATCGATGCATCGATGAGCTATCTATAATCGGTTCCGAAACATGTTGTACCATTCCAAATAAATATTTATATTAAATAATTGAAATAAATAATATTACTTATCAATTATCAATATTTAATAGAATATTCACATTTATCAACAATTCCCTAGTGAATGATAAGTGAAAACAAGGATTATTGGTGTTGATAAATGGAAATACCATTGAATTATTAATAAAAGTATAATTAATTATTGTAATATTTAAACATTCCAAAGTGTCCCATACATACAACATTTGAATCATAATCCCCATGAAACAAAAAAATAAAATAAAACATATAATATCATGACAATAAATTGATTCATGATATAACATGCCTATGTAAAAACCGAATTGAAAAATGAAATATACTTTAGAAAATAAAAATATCTATGAAAAATGATGTGGATAAATATGAATAAATTAATATTTAATTATCATAAAAAATTGAATATTTCAAGGGTACATACAAAGGAATCGAGGAAGTGAATTTCAATACTATACTTGGAAAAATAAATCAAAAACCATATAAGGAAGAATAAGGATGATATCAATAAAATGTATCCCAAGTGGATTAAATGTATAGGTTTGTTGTTATTGATGAATAGAAATAAAATCCCTTTAAAAATAATCTTGATAAAAATAAACTTTTCATTTAAAAAAACATTTTTAAAAACATATTATTTTAAAATTACTTTTTAAAAACGTTTTCAATAAAAACAATCCTTTAAAACATGAAGAGGAAGCTTATACAAAATGATGATGTGAAAATCCTTACATCGCGTATGCAGTAAAAAAGAACATTCTTTTTACACGGTAAAAATGATAGAAAAAAAGGTTTTACTAGAAAGAGAAATAAAGTTTTTTTAATGAATTAGGAAAAGTAAAAATGAGTAAAAATTTATTTACAAAATTATCTTCAAAATTTAATATTCTTTTGAAAACATTTCAAAAAAATATTTTTTTAGATGAAAACTAGTTCTCAAAAAAAGGAAGAAATAAAGGTGACTTTTCTAAAAAAAATTATAAAACATTTTAAGTACAAATGATTGGATATTGGTACTATTACATGATACATGCCAAGAATAATAATAGTAGAATAAAATTAATGTGATTATTTGATAATGATCATATATTATCCTATGATTGAAATTCCAATGTAAAAAATCCCGAACAAAATGTGTTTGAATGTAAACCCTAGAATAGACCATTACGCTGAACTGTGATTCAAAAAGTAAATTGATTAATCGTATGAAATGTAAATAAAAATAATGGAAGTTGAAATAATTCAATATGTATTTTAATTCATTAAAAACATAATACTAGAATATTAATGACAATGGGGAAGTAATATAAACCAAAAAAAAGGAAATGCCTAATGAAATTCTTCTCCACTTGGTGATTTAATTTCAAATCCAATAGAATAAATATTTTAAATTGAAACCTAAAATAAAATGAGGTTAAAATAATTCATGATATAATTTTAAAAATTGTGATTACATACACCTCACAAAAAAATTAAGGGTTGAACATGATGTTTATATCAAGGATGTAAAAATTAGATGAAAATCCCTTACATTGAATTTCCTATTGTGTGAGAGGTCTTTAACATCGTTTATAATGTGATTAAATATGTTATAAAATTATTTATGAACAATAATATTATTTTTAATATCATATATAAACTTCTTATAATATCTTATTACCAATTTTTTAATAATCATTCATTATTTTCACTATTCAAGGTGTTAGTTGTCTTGTTTGTCGAGTTTGTTTTACCTGGTTACTTGTTGTCTTTATTAATTTGATAATGGTTTCATCATATCCAAAATTTAATAAATTATTTAAGTGTTTTATATTTTTAGTATATATGTATTTATTATAATACATTATATTTGGATAAAATAAATGCAATGTATCATTCTTGGAGATGGTAGAGATTACGCATACAAGAAAACTACTTCCATTTCTTTTTCATATTAAAAAATTGAATAATAAATGATATATTTATATTATAAATACAAATTAATAACTCTTTAGTATATTTTACATTGGTAGATTAAATTCATCATTAATATGTTCCATGTATAGTGTGAATGAATCTCATTGCATTGGGGAGGTAGTGGTCGAAACTTTCACAAATGATGTAATCATATTTCCACAAGACGGAAAACATAAAGATATGTTCTATATAAAAGTTACCTTAAAATAAAGTATTTATATTTATCTTTTATATAATATATAAATATATTTTACTTTATAATTTCCACAGTGAAAGGTGGTAATGGAATAATGAACAATAATCATTTTGTGAGGCAGTAGTTCACCGTACATAAAAATAGTATGTTTGTTACCCATTAGATGAAATTGTGTGTACGTGATGATAAAAAACATAACCTAAAAACATATTAGTATATTTATTATACTGGTGTTCATATATAATATAGAAATAATAATAACTGAATAGTGGAAAATAAATTAATCTAAAGAGCATGAGAAAGGATGTTACCTCTTAATCAGGTAACTCCTTTTCAGTGGTTCCAAAATGATTCCATGGATGTATTTATGACCAAATTGAGGATTCTTGGATGAGGGGATGGATATTTAAGATTTAATTTTATGATAATTGTCAATATAATGTGTATTTAGAGGTGTGAGGGCGTAGGAAGCTTGAGTGACTTTTTATATTGGAAGAGGAGTGACACTCTTGTAAATTTTTTAAAATGAATTTCTACCCAACATTCTCCCATGTTAAGTGGATAAAATAATAGAATAAATTCTATAAAAGGAACTATATATTATAAATATTTAGAAAAATTGATTCGATACATGTTTTTAGTTCATTATGGACCTTAAGTTTATATTTTTGTCCCTTGTTTTACCGATTTTTTTCAAAATCGTTGTAATTAATTTAAATTAATTTCACAATTTTTTTACTGAAATAACTTTTTAAAATTATTAAAAATTATATGCTATTATTATTCCAAATAATTAACAAATTATTCTAAATCCCAATCACATAAGTTATTGAAATTAATTTAAATATAATCCTGTAGATGGGATGACAACAGTGGTTTTTAAAATAAAAACATCCAAATGTTTTTAGTTTGCTATATCGAATTTGATTGTTAAATTGATTCCAATAACCACCGTTTGATTAATTAAAAAATATTAATCTTATTATATTTTAAAACCAACTTATAATCTTATCTATCCGTATAAATAAATTATACGAAAAATCATTTTTGAATTGAACTTATGTTCTTTTCAATATTTAGTAAAAAATGAAAGGTTATAGAAAAATAAATAAAATCACACTGACCTAGTTTTTTTGTCAGATTGAAAATATAAACATTATTTTTATATATAATAATTATATAATTTCCAAAATTTGGATTTAAAATAGGTTATTTATTTAAAATATATAAATGTTCTTTATAAAAAATATGGGTTTTATGTGTAATATTTTTTTATTCATATATTATTCCTATGAAATATATTTTATTAATATAAAAAATATTTAATTGAATATATAATATATATATTAATTTAATATCAGTCAATAATATTAATTAATTAAAATTTATTATAATAAAATAGGTCTATTGACATAAAAAAAATTTCTCTTGAAATATTACATTTATATTCAATTAGTTATTACATTCATTTCTAACTAATTAGTGATCAATTAATTCATTTAATACTTTACTAAACAATATAATTTCAAAAATTATTTAACAATATTCATACCCTATAATTTAACAACTAGGATATATCTTATTACATTAAATATTAATATTTTAATAATATATTGTTTGGTAAAATTCTGTCCAACATGTAGCGTATGTAATAGAAGAATTTCTTTGTTGTGTGAAATAATAGATGAATCAGTATTTCTCACTTTGAATGATATATGATAGATTTAATTTATTGAAAATAGTAAACATATTAAAATCTCTCAAGATATTATATACCCTTACACGCTTGTTGTTGTGTATTATACAAGCTATCAAATATTATTTTCACACTTTATAAATTTGGGAAGTTACATTATCCCCTAATTAATTAAATTGATTCCCCAAAATTTATAGTCAATATTTCATATATATTGTTTGATATTTAAATTTATTTAAATGCAACATCATGAGAAGGGTTTGTAAGAAATCCTCTAGAAAATAGAGAATGGGATGTATAAAGGTCACATAAAATAACCTGTAACTGGCTCTCTAAGTAGGAGATTATGAGTGGAATGAAAAATACTTAAATAGATGAAAATAATAAATATTTATATGGAGTGATTATGGTCATCAATAAATAACAATTGTATGATCAATGGAAATTTCATTTCCTCAATGACATAAATCTATAATGATTTAGATGAATATGGATTCAATAAAAATTATCGAATTAGGGAAACATTTTTTTAAGATCATTTTCCCCCATGTTGAGAAATCCATTTACCACTATATAAAATAAGATTTATACCTTACATAATATTTTCTAATTTCATAAGGACAATTCCATATTTTTTTTGTTCATTGATCAGATTCGAATACATCTTTTAAATAATGAAATGGGTATCAAAAAATTAACATTGATCCTAGAAGTAATAAAATAAAACATTCAACCAATAGTAAGGCCCATTAAAGAGTTAAAATTTACTATATTTATCCAAAAAAAATATCCATATAAAATAGGTTTAATACATTAATCTCTAACCTAAAAAATTTACACTATTTGTTCATCATTAATATTTATTCATCAAATTGTTTAATTGAAAACAATGACACATTAACCAAGATTGTACAGAGTTATGGGGTTTGCATTAAACCATTACTATAATTTGGTCATGGGTTCAAGACCAGTGGTCTTGCAAAAACTGATTTGTTATCACCTAATATACTTGGTTTCCTTTTCTGAAACTATACTAAATTAATTTCCATAATAAATATTATGGACATTATTGATATAAGGTTAATAACTAAATATTATTTTAAATAAGTTTTTCAGTACAACATCAAAACATAAACACATCATCCTTTCTATTTCAACATACTTCCTTACTTGTCCTAGTGGTTATCCTATAGAGGAGGGGATCTCCAGAAACTAAAAATCTTATTGTGAAGATGAATTTTCATATTAAGGAAAACCAAATAGTCTTTTTCAGATTACTAAATATTGATGTATTATTTTCAATCTATGATACCTCTTTATTAGCCTTGGTTATTCATTTTTCTTATCTATTAAAATCCATCATAATTTCATATAATGAAAACTTGAATTATCCTATGTATGTCCCCATGGGAGTGTCAAACTAGGTATGAAATAGGTATAATTGTCTTGTACCTAGTTATGCGAATTTGGGACCGACACACTTTTTCAGAGTTGTTAATACGAGATACATATATTCCAGAACCACATCCACTTTTAGTATCCATAAATGGATGTATTTCTATGTAAAATAAATAATCTATTCATTAATAATATTATAGATTTTTCTAATATACTTATTTCCCAAATGTAAATTAGGCTTATGTTTTCTATGTATTCTTTTCCTAAAATATAGTTCCCAAGGTTGCTACTAAAGTTTCTTTTGATGCCAAATTTAGTGATATGGACCAGAAATCCCAAATTCAATTTCTACTATATTTAAATTGGCAAGATCTAATTGAATAAAATTCCAATGGACCAATGATTTTTGTAGTATTGTTACACCAAATACATAATTCAGTCTTGTATTACAGATGAATATTATAATAATAACATTATTTTTTTCGTTCGAGGATAAAATTATTCCATATCGTATAAACATGCATATCATTCATAATAAACTTCTTGGATTCAAGTGAAAGGAAAAAATATGGGTTATCTAAAATTCTTAGTGAGGGTAATGTACAATGGAAATAATAAAGAATCAATTAGAATTATATATATGGAATAGTAAAAAATAGAACACACATACACTGTAATCAACAAACTAAGAAGGAAGTTAATAAAAAATCTTGAAATTTATTAACTATAAGCACATGCCATTCAAATAAATATACAAAATAAAAAATAAATTTATAAAGGTAATAAACTAAAAAACATTCTATTTAATCAATGAACAATAAATGAAATGTATCCGTAGATATATTGATGAAAAATATCACTAATGAATAATAACTGAAACTAAATGAGAGAAAATTTAAATTTTTCGATTCCATATTTCCTAGGTACATGGAACCATTACTATAGACACATTTCACAAGATGTTTTAGAATATTTGGTATAAAACCATCTAATTTACGAAAGTAATTCGTCCCATGAGACTACCGATGCACCAAGGGGATATCTATAATTGGTCCACACCTATGTTGTACCAGTCCAAAGTAATCATCATACTGAATAATCATAATAAATAGTATTACCTATAAAATATCCATATTTATTATAAGATACATATTTTCAATAATTCCCCATTGAAATATATGTATAAACTATTTTTTAGTTTTTATAAATTCAAATATCATTAAAAGAAAAATAATAGTATTCTTGAGGAAAATAATAATTAAACATTGTAAAGTGTATCAAACAACTTTGAAACATTTAAATAATTATCCCCAGAAGTAATTACAATAAATCAAAACATATATAATCATGAAAATAAATAAATTCATGATATTAAATGTCAAGTTAAACAACATATTTTAAAATGATATATGTTTTAGGAAATAAGAAAATCTAGAAAAAAAATTTATATATAATTATGGATAATTCAATTTCCATTGATGATAAAAAAATTGAATATTTTAAAAAGACTAACAAAATAATAACATAAGTGAATGTAAACACTATACTTGGTTAAATGAATCAAAAAACATACATAGGAAGAACAAGGATGATATCAAAACAATCTATTCCATGTGGTGTAAAAATATTTAGTTATATTCGTTGATGAATAAAAACAAAAGATATTTAAAAACTATTTTTATGGAAAATATCTGGTTAATTTTGATTTTTTTTTAAAATACTTTTCTGTTAAAATCACTTTTTAATAGAAATATTTAAAAGGGAAACTTTAAAACATGCATAGGATGGGTTGATGAAATGATATTAGTTATAACATTACGTGCCATACGAAGTAAAAAAGAACATTTCTTTTTCATGGTAAAAAGGTTAGAAAAAATCGTTGTTTAGAAAGAGATTGGTTGATTCCTTTGAAAACATTAGTAAAAGAAAAAATGTTAATAATGTATTGAAAAAATAATTTTGAGAAGGTTAATTTATTTTTCTAAAAATATATTAATCAAACATGTGTTTTAGAAGAAAATAGGTTCTCTGACTAAAGAGATAAATGACATTGGGTTTTTTTAAAAACATTTTAAAAAACATTTTAAGTAGTAATGAGTGGGAAAATGGTACTATTACTTAAAAAGTTTAGTAATAATTATATGATATGAAAATTAATTTTTTTCATTTTATAATTATCATATAATTTCCTTTAATGTAAATTTATTTGTAAATAATCATGAACAAAATGAGATTGTGATGTAAATCCATTAATGGAAAATAATATTGAAGTGAAACTCAACATATTAATTGATTATTAGTATCAATTATATATCTAGATAAGGGATTTGGATATAAATAAATAGAAAATCAGTATACATTATACACATAATCATAGAATATTAATGACAATGTGGAAGTAATATATCCCATTGAAAATGCAATTGGGTTATGAAATTCTTCAAAAATTGGTAAATTTCAATTAAAATTATCCTAGAAATAAAAATTAAAAAATAAAATTAAAATAACTTTAAGATAAAATAATTCATGGAATTATATATCTAAATGGAAAAATAGGCACACCACACACAATATGTAAGTGGTGAACACGACATATATCTCACATATATATAAAAGTGAGATGAAAATCCATTAACATGAATTTACTTTTGTGTGACCAATAATTAAACACTAGTAAAATAAGTATAAAAATGTTAATAAGTTATAAGATAATAATAATAATATTTATAATATCATATACTAAGTTATTATAATATATTATTACCTACATGTTAGTAATCATTCATTATTTTCTATATTATGGGTGTTAATTTCTTAGTTTGTAGGGGATTTTTTAACATGATATTGGTTGTTTTTATTAATTAGACCATGTTTTAATAATCTCAGTAATGTATAAAACCATTTATATATCATATTTATTAAGTATATATGTTTTAATAATAATCCACAATATTAGGATATATGAAATGAAATGCAGCCTTCATGGACACGGTAGGTCATACGTATGCATGAAAGGTTCATTAATTTATTTGTCTTATCAATAGAATTAAATTTAAATGATAAATTTATATATAATAATTGTAGTATTATATTAATATCACATATTATATATAGATTTTTTAAAATTATCCTCAATGTGTTCCATGAATAGTGTGAACAAATCACATCTTTTAGATGAGGTAGTAGTCCACACTTCTAAAAATGATGTTATCGTATTTACATAAGATGGAAAGAAAAAAGTTATGTTAAATATAAAAGTTAAATAAGAATAAATACATTATAAATATAATATATATTATATAAATAGATTTTACATCATATTGAGCACTATAAGAGGTGGTAAAAGAAAAATGAACAGTCATTATTTTGTGAGGTGGCAGTTCACTGTACATATAAATGGTAAGTTTGTTACCCATTGGATGGAAGTGTGTGTAAGATATGTAAAAAAAATATAAAAACGTATCAGTGTATTTATGAAAATTTTATTTTTATACAGTCTTGGAATAAAAATATTTTAATGAGTATAAAAAGAAATAAAACTAAATAGCTTGATAAAAGATATTACCTTTTAATCGAGTTACTCCTTTTGGCTTACACCAAAGGGATTTCTTGGATAAATTTACGAACAAGTTGAGGATTATAGGTTTAGGGGAGGTATTTTTAAGATATATTTTTGCATATATTAATCGATCCATGTTGTACTGAAAGGTGTTATGTAGTGGGAGGTTTGAGTTCCTTTTTATAATGGATGAGGCGTGCCACTCCTATAATTTTTTGGAAAGGGAATTACAGCAACGTGTTTTCCATTGAATGTGGATCCAATAATTGATCAAAGAATATAATATTGATTATGGGGTCTATATAGTTCCATAAAATGTATTTTGGACAACTCTGTAGCTTATTTTTCCCTTAAATTTATTTTTAGCCCCTTGTTAAGCTAATATTCCTCTTCATCATTGTAATCAATTTTAATTACATTCACTAATATTATTGGGAGAAATTTAACTTGAACTTATTATAAATTAAAAATTATTCTTATTAATATTTGGAATCCATTTTTTTAAATTTCAGTCACATTAGTGGCCTAAATTAATTTCAATTTAATCTGATAGATGGGGCACCAAAGTCAGTTTTTAATGTTAAAATGACCAAACGATAATTTGGTTTTTATGTCCAATTTAAATGTGAAAATTATTAAAATTACCAAAATTGTATAAATTCTTAAAAAAATATATTATTAAACATTTAAACCAATTTTTAATATTATTTATCCTTATAATAAAATTATAAGGAAAATCAGTTTTTAATTAAATTTTAGTTGTCTTTACTATTCATTAAAAATGAATCTTTATAGAAAAATAAAAAAACACTAAAAAATAATTATTTTATTCCAAATTGAGTATATTTGTTGGTAAAAGTGCATTGTTTGTAGGTAAAACGTTTTACCAACAAAAATTATCTGGTCACTAAACATTCGGTAAAAACTCTATCGCTAAATGTTATTACGACAAATAATATAGTTCTATTACTAATATAATAGTACCAATAGATGATATATATGTTGGTCAAAGTGTTTATCAATAGATTCATGTGACAAATATATTTTCTATTAATAATATTACCGACATATCTTATCTATTTATAAATTCATTTCAAATAAATATTATAAATTTTTATCGCTACTAAAATATCATATTTTATTTATTTATTTATCATATATAATACACCTATTTTAATTGTCAAGTTGATGAATATTTTCATAGATGTTAAAACTTAGAAAATGATAAATTGTATTAATAATTGAGTCTAATACAAAATGAATCAATAGATATTTTAAGGACCATAAAACCACAAAAACCCAAGATATATCTATACATTTGCCTCCATCTCACCCCCACCACCTATGTTGTCTCCTGATTGCAATCCTCCAGCACTATCATCTCTTGACTTCAATCCTCCGTTTAAAAATAGTTAATTCCACCAAAGAGCTTTCATCACCCCCACACATGCCACTAAAAGAATCAAACCAAGTCAACTCTAGTACCATTGAGGAAGCTCAAGTTGTCCGGTCATACCCCTCAGTTCCTCTAAAGTATACACCACACACAATCAAAAATAATACCCACAAATTAAAGAAAAATATATTCATGAATTGAAAAAAAAGTAAAAAAAAATAAATCCACAAATTTAAGAAATTTAGAAGTGAAAAGGTACATAAAAAAATCTCCTAAAAAGTGTAGCTTTGTCCATCTTGTTGAGTCAAAAAAAAAACATCCACATTTATCATGAAAGAAAGAACATGTTTTCTTACTTCAAATAAACTATACAACAGAGTACCGAAAAAAATTAATTGCACCAATAGTATATAGATAAAGGAATGAATCCATGTTAAAAAATGAAGGGGGAAGAGAATCCAAAAGGATTAATGTAATAGCCATGAATTGATCGTAGTAGTTGTCCAAGTAGAGGGAGGATTCTAACAACAATATATTTTGTAATAGGGACTAGAATCTGGAAAATAGGAACCATACATCAATATTTTCAATCTAATCCATAGTTCTCAAAATAGTTAAGACCCTCAGTAAGACCAGTCTAATCCATAATTTTCCCATCGGGCTGAGGCTCGACTACAAGATGAGCTCCAACAACCATTTCAAGAGACAAATATGGTGTAATGGAATTTATACTTGATGATTTGATTCAAGGTTCACCCATAGTGCTAAAGGATAAAGGTTCAAAAAAAATTATTTTAATGACAAATGTTAAACATTAGGAACTTGTAATGTTAGATTCAGAGAGAACTCCATCTTCATTCAATTAAATCTCAAAAGAACAATAAAATAAAATCAAAAGCATGTGAAGTATACCTTACAACATAACACAATTAGAGTACTAACACCTCAGATAAATGAGTCAATAAGAAGATTTTACCACAATCATCAACAAAACTTGGCCAAAAATCAAAACATGGAAACTACTATCTTAGAAAAACATAAAGGAAAAACCAATAAACAAATCATACAAACAATCATAAAAATCAAAACTACACTAATTAGACCATCTAAAAATTTCCAGCAGACACTTCACTATATTAAACTACATGAAAAATGAGTGATAACCATAGAATACATTTTAACCATATAAGCTCTAAAAAATGCATGAATAAAAGAATATATTACACTCATAAAAATTTCAGCATTCATAAAATCACTAGGTTGTTTTCCTTCCATTGAATTAAAGCCATGAGTATCATTCCCATTTCAATTTCCTAATGTTAAACTCAATTGGTCCACTCAACACCTTCAAGTAAAATAGGATAAAAAGAATTAATTTCATCATTGAGATTAGTACAACCATGAGTATGAAGATCGAGGCTACGAAATAGTTATCGTTGAAGATTACCCTAATTCAAAAAACCATAAGCATAATTTTGGAGAAAAATATTAATAGCTTTTTCAATCAGTTAAGGATCGAATTTAGCACAATGGAATCTATAATGCTAAAACCCATCAATAGTTGAGAAAATAATCTAATGATAGTATTTCATGTTTTTATATCCAAAAATCATGGATTCATCATGAATGAAATTATCTTTTAACATAAAAATAACATTAAATAATTTTGTAATAGTGATCTAAAAGTATGAAGGTAGGTATTTCAACGTAAACAATTTTAAGAAATGAATACTCAATATTATTTCAAAAAACAACCCATGCAAAATACATGTCAAAACAACAATAACAGGCCTTTAGACTCAACATCTAACATGTTTTTCTACCAACCAAGTAGTTTTGTATTAACAAATTTTTACAGACTTTTTTGATTGATTATTTGAATGGAAATATTAGATACTTACAAAAAACCATCAGAACAAAGGGGGTTCAATAAGTTATAAAATTAATGAGAAGTTCGATTCAAATTGAAATCAAATGAACAAACTACTTCCTTACAATGATAGGGTGTTGTGCTGTAGAAAATTATGAACCATCCATCCATCTCTTTTTATATTTCCCTCAACCTGATTTTTCTCATTGAGGTAACTACAAAAGAAAAAAAATTGACATCAAATTCAATCATTTTATTTCAATAAGAATAAAACTATGTAAAAAGTGAGAATATATATTCATCATCAATATTGAAATATCAACAAATCAAGTCAGCTCCAGTACCAGTGAGAAATATCAAGTCGCTTCTATGTCATACCCTTCAACTCCATGATCTACACCACACAACCATATTGCAGACCCATAAATAAATAAATATATATAAATTAATGGAAACCAAAATATAAATAAATAAAAATATAAAAAATTATCAGTATAGAATGGTAATTTTTCATTCCTCAAAAAATTAAGTTAGCTAATGTACTCGAGAGAAACAAGAAGTCATTGTTAGGCCACACCATTCAGCTCCATGATTCACAAAACACACCACCAAAGAGCATAACCAATAATCCGTATGATTTATGAAGTTTTCTACGTCATTGATGATATTGTTACAGACTTTCGTATCCCTATAAACATTATCTTCATTAGATATTTCTTCCATAATTTGACTCATCCTATGTACATCTATGTATCCTGAAAATGAACAAATTCTTGTGCATTCTGACATGACAAGTTCATTAGCCAAACATTCTAACAACAAAAAAAAACACTGTATTGGTTAGGAACCATGAGCACATGCTATATTATTGAGAACTCAAATACAACAAAAATCATGAAATATGTAGCATACTAGCAGCACATGAGGTAGGAGAATAATCAATATTCAAGTAATTATAATGTTTAAACAAAAAAAAATCTAGAAGTGTCTGTATAACCTTCAAAATAAAAAGTAATATAATACATGAGACCAAGATACTAAATCATATAAGACAACAATGAATGATAAAGGATAATTTCTATAGTTTATGTAATAGAAATAATTATTAGAATCCTAATATATGTTATCAAATATATTTTGTATCTAAATAGAGAACTTAATGATGTATAAAGTAGATTTAATATAGTTATAATCTACCATAAATGATTAAAACTTTATAGTGATTTTAATTTTTTATACATTACACAGAGAAACTCCATCCATTAATTATGCATTACAGTTACTCGAAATTTAAGCATCCTAAGAAACCAAGTCTGTGATGTAGAATAGAATTTCAATAAACAATAACAACAAACATTCATACATTATACAATATCAGCACCTAATTCCAGACCAATTACATACCAGATCAGTTCTAAGAATTTCCTCAAAAGAACACTCTCTTAGTGAAGATATCAACTGCTACCTCCAATCCCGAGAAGACAAATAAAACCTTGAATCACTTCCAACTTCATTTTTCAGTGCCTTAATTTAGTCAAAAGATTTTGAATTAGGTATAGTCCAAGAATGACCATATAGTGTCATGTATTCTGACCAAAAGATCAATTTAAAACCAATAAATTCAACACAAATCGAAAACAAACCAGAAAAAATGTCAACAAGTACACCATCATAAATTCTACGTGAATTAGATCCTTCAAGATACATGCTTATAGTACCCATCAAATCAATATGGATACACCAATGTTGCTCTGGGCTAGGAGTACTACCTTCAAGACCAAGTGGGGCAGCCGAAGATGACAATTGAAGACACCATTAACATTAAGCGTCGTTCAGATCTTACGACCAAAAAAGGATATGAAAACAGGAAATAAAAACTAGTTGAAGCTTAAATCAACATACCCCAAAGTAGAGAAGCGGAATATAAAATCCAGTTAAGGGTTAATTTGACATTATGTTGAATAAACCCTAAATATAAAACAACAGATGAAATATAAACAAACCAAAATCACAATATGGGACTGACCCCACACAAAATCATGAGCAAGAAGAAGAACGCAGGCAGTGAAGAAGACAAGGCCAAACACAAATAGGGGGCGGGGGGTGATGGAGGCGAGGCCGGAGAAAGGCAAGGCGGGATGTTAGGCCGGAGAAGGGCCGGATGTGAGGCGGGTAGTGGAAGGCTAGGCCGAACACAGATAGGGGGCGTTGATGGAATCATGTCCAAACATAGATAAGGGGAGGGCAGTGATGGAGGCGAGGCTGATCACAAATAGTGGGTGGCGATGGAGGCGAGGCCGAACACAGGCATGGGGAGGTCAAAGATGGAGGTGAGGTTGAACAAAGACGGGCAGCGATGGAAGCGATCAAGAGTCAAATTAGGATTTTTGGTGTTATTATTTTTATCAAAATATTTAAATATTTATTAAATAAATAATATTGAAAAATATAAAAGTAGATAATGTTTCCTGATAAATGAATAAACAATATTAAAAAACACAAAAACATTTAATATTTGGAGAAAAATAAAAATTAAAATCAATTATGTGATCTTTTTAGTAAAACACTAAGAAATAAAAATTTACATTGCTCATGACAATTATTTTTATATATATATAAACTTTGTTTCCCTCATTTGATATTTATAACATATTATTTTTTACCGAATGGTTTAGTATAAATTTTTTTACTATAAAAGATTTGTTGGTAATAGCGATATTAGTAACATACTCACATGTTAGTAAAAAAATTGTTGGTAGTAATATGATAAAGCAATAGATTCAACTGTTGGTAAATGATATGTTGGTATTTAATGATCAATATCAACAAATATATATTTTAGTAAAAAAATGTTTGTATTAAAAATTAATACCAATAATACTTAATATCTGTTGGAATTTCTCATTTTTACCAACAGATATGTTATCTATCAATAAATTTCTGTTGGAATAATCCATTTTATTTGTAGTGAAAGAACCCTAACCTATTGTTTTATGTTCCTATATCAAATATAAAGTTTATGTAGACATATTGAATTTATAAAATATGAAGAAAAAGTATTTATAATTGGTTATCCATTAAAAGGTGGTGAAATTTCATTCTTAAAAATAGGGGGGTTTATGTGAAATATTGGGTTTGTCAGTATCTTATACCAATAAAATCTTTTACATGAATATAAAAAATATTTTATTGTGTATATCAAATATATATTACATTAATATTTTTCAAGAAATGTTATTAATTTAATTTATTTGGTTAAAAAAACATTGTGAGCATAAAAATTGTATTCTATAAAATCATTCCCTTTCTATTGAATTGGTTCATATAGTAATTTCAAACTAATTTTTAACCTATTAATTCATTTAATATTTTAAATGATAGTATATTTTCATAATTTATTTTATCCAATTCATAACTTATAATTTAAAAAGTAGGTTATATCTAATAATAATATATAATCATATTTTAATTATATATTTTTTAGAAACATTTTGTCTTGCATGTAGCCTAAGCCATCGAAGAGATTATTTGTTGTGTGTAATGAATGATAACTAATTATTTCATTAATTGAAATCTATAGTATAAATCAAATTTATCTTCAATAGAAAATAAATTTTAATGTCTCTCGATATCATATGCCCTTATGCGCTTGGTTTTTCATGTCATAAGTTCTCTCAAATATACCATATTTCATACATATAATAATTTTGTGGGAAATTATTTTCTGATAAAATATAAAATAATTAGGTTCAAAAATATAAAATAGTATCATAGTAAATAGTTTTAGGAACTCATTCATAATAATTAAATTCATTGGTATAAGACTCTATTATGTACACCAAAGCATAATTGTGTGTCTAAGAAGATGGAAACGAAATTTAATTAATATTGTAGATTTATGAGGGTTTGATAATGAATAATGAATATTTATTGGTTAGGGGAATTAATTTTGAGAAAATATCTTGTAAATATGAATCAATACATTCCCAAGAGAGATTATGTTCCTAAGGATATTTGGTTAGGAAAATATTTATGACTCTCTCATTTATGAGTACTTGTTTGTTTGGAATACGTGAATATAGATTTTGATAAAAGGGGTGAACTAGATGTACAATCCAAAATATTATTAATTAATTAGACATGGTTAAAAGGGGTTTAGATATCACTTCTGGGATGATGAAATCAATAATAAATTTGGAATAAAAACATGATATTCCATGAAGGGGTCAGTTAAAAGACTTTTGTTTTGGTGAAACTAAAAGTGTGAATAAAAAATTAGGGTTACAAAAGAATGTTGATATTGAAGGTGTACCTTAAAAAGTGACTATAAAATTAAAGGATCCTATTTATCATCTGGACTTAAGGAGATAAAAAATAATGAGATATATTGTTAATAGGTATTAATCACCAATATAATATTTATTATTAAATAATGATGGAGAAACTAAATTCTTTGAAGAGTCAATGCGGTTATTATAGTGGAGAATGTGTATGTGGATGAAGAAGGATTAGATTTATTATTTATATGATAAAAATAATTTGGAGTTGAATACATTACTATACAGAAAGATGTTATTATCAAAAAATGGTTATATCTGGTTATATATGATTATTATGGATAGGGGATATACAATACAAGGCTATTAGTAGAAGTATTTCAATAGACGGAAGGTGTTGATTTAATATCAATTTTCCCACATTTTGTGAAGCATACAACAATTTGTGTGGGTTTTATTATTTCTTCATCGAAGTATTTATATTGTGAAAAATCATATGTGAATATTTATTTTCTCTATATAAACATCAAAGAATAAATATATATACTCTATCCATATGGATTTATAGAGAATGAAATGAAATATTTGTTTTGAAAAATCTAAAAACTATTATATAGGTTATAGTAATCACATGTTTAGTGGAACAATAAATTTAAATCATTAATGAGTCAAAATGTATAACAATGGTGTGGCTTGGACTAATTTTTTTATTTCAATTCCATTGGTGAAGATGACATTATATTTATTTTTTAAATGGATGACATTATTATTGCATGATGATTTATGAAAATGACTGAAGATAAAAAAATGAAGCTACATCAGAAGTTTGAGATAAATGATCATGGTGAAGATAACAAGATTTTTGGGATGGATATAAAGTGAAATATTAGAACTTAATCTATGATGTTAGCACAAGTTGATTAAATTTATGTTTTTTAATAGGTTCAATATACTAGATGTTGAGAGTCCTACAGGACCAATGTGGACACAAAAAAGGGATGGGTGAATCATATGTTTCCAATTTTTTTTATCAAATTCCAAATTAATATTATAATTATTTTACCAACTTTTATATTTACAACCATTATACATGTTAGAATTTAGATGGATGTGTTAGTGTTTACCCAATCATATACACCTCATTCAGTAATTGAAATATGTAAAGTTTAGTACACAATTTTTTTATGAGGTTAAAATCTGATTTTGGAAACCTACACCTTATTACAACCTAATTCCACTAATTATTAAATTTTCTAATAATAATTTTATCATCAACAACAAGGGTATTTTTGTAAGGTCCCATTATTTTTGTATATTTTTTTTAATTATATGGAATTATTTCAACATTGCGAAATCAGAAAGTAAGTAATTATGAGGCCCAGAGTGCCCAGAATGATCTGTTAAAATATGTTATGTATAAAAGAGCACGCGTGAGTGGTTTTTCTAAAAAAATTTAGTAACTCTTAAACGGGTACCCAGATCAAAAATCCTAGGGCATCGTTACGTTCAGCATGGCGAGATTACCCTAGGCATGACTTAAGCTTAGTTGGCATAGAACTCGAGTGAGAAAACATGAAAATGGCATATCCATAAATAAAATAATGTAATGAAATTATTTTGTTTTTCAAATGTTTATAACTCACAAACTATGACTTGGATTAAAAACCCAAGACCACCACAAAACATGTGAGGTTATGACTTCTTTAGGAAGACCCTAACAATGACTGGCATGTTCCAACACTGAAAGATAGTTTTTCGCAATAATTAAAATAATTAAATAAAAATTATATTATTGTTAAAATCTATAATATCTAAATCGTTACTCAGATTGAAAATCCAAGAGTACCGTTGGATTCATGGAGAGGTTTTTCTTTAGGTAGAGCTTAACCTCAACCGGCGTAGGTCGAGGGTGACTGTTAAATATTTTTGATATTTTTTAGGTATATTTATTAATCGTACCAGAGGCGTTTTCGATCATTTGGATGGGTTCTTGTAATTGAAATATTAGAGCACCGTTGAATCCATAGTGGAAGGATTCACTTAAGATAAGCTTCAATTCAAATGTATTAGGTCGGGAAGAAATGTTTGTTTTTTTCTAATTATAATGAAATAATAAAATAACAAAATTGTTATTTTATTTTTCCTACCACCTGTTGAGCGACGGTGGTGGGAATGTGACATTTCAAGCAATTTAAGGGCTTGAATCCCCAATTTTTTAACCACACCATTGGAAATTAAGAGGATAATTCATTGATAAAACTCATAAGTTCCTCGTTGTGTTACTCATCCTCTCCCCCACTATTTAAATGTAGCTCGAGGTGTGGTATTGACAAGACGTCATCAAGAGAGGAACCTCTGGTGATGTCATGTAGTAACTTCCATCTACGGAGGGTGGAAGCATGGGTAGAGAAGATTCGGGATAGACTAACACTGATGAGCTCACTCTGATGAGAACTCTCCTCTGGCCAATAACCACGATACCTCTGATGGTTTACAAGGTAGGGGGTTCACGTGCTTCGATGTTCCCCATCTTTCTATTATTGAAAAATAAAACGAACGCGAACCAGCCGAATAAAGGGATTATATATGTCTCGCCTATTCATGCACAAGTTATTGCAGGGTCTTAAATTTGGATATTATAATTATATTTGATTATTATTACTTTTTCCTCATGTTGAAAATGCTAACGCGGAGGGCGCGAGTTGAAACCAACAAGGCCCAGACCCTTCAAAAAACTTTTCATTCGTGAGTTCTTCGTGGTGGAACAATGAATGCGACAGCAAGGAATATTTGAGGGTTGCACAATGATGGAGGCTTCCTAGGAGGGCTGCAGGCATGTCTGGAAGGATGAAAAGACCACCTATGCTAACCCAGTGGTCCACAAGAGATTCATTGGCACGACACTGGTATAACAACACCAGCAATTGGTGCCGAAAAGAAAAGGCGGCGGCCGGTGCTCGCTGGCTATTGAGGTGGGAATCGCTATGATGGTTGGACAGGCAGCCGGAAGCGGCCGGCTGTGAGGATAGGAGGCAGCGTGATGTCACTCGCCATGGTGAGACAGGCCTGGAATTCAAAGCTGTGGTGGAGGTTCAAGGGGAACTGATCCCTGCGAGTCCTGCATTTGAAGTGGTGGCACAGATGGTGTTGCTAATCATGTAGCTGAATGGCTCATTTGAGTCATTTGGAAGGCAGACTGCACGACCCCTGTGTTGGTCATGCTAGTCGGCAGGCCGCGCCGCCGCGACCCAGCCCAACCCAACTGAGCTAGCCCTGGCCGATTCGGGTCGGGTCCACCATGTCCGGGTCGAGCCTACATAGGACTGGTCGGACCAGACCGAACCCCTCTTGAGCCTAGAAAAACATAAAAGTCCATATCATGCAAACCAGACATCTATTTGATGAACCATCTACGTCACTGGGATCTATGGGGAAATATGGTCCTTTTGAGATACATCACATTTATTTCGTTGAAAGATAGAGTTTATTTGGTTGGATCATACACAAATCCAATCAGTCCTTGTCACCAAAATTCATATAGTTTACAGACTGGGTGTCCGGTTGATGTGTTGCTTGTTTCATTGGAACCCTTATGACCTAACGGATCATCGAGATACTTACTTATGGTACTTCGTGGAAGTTGAGGTATGACCTATAATAGGAGGAGAAGAACCTGGTTGTTTCTTGTAGTGATTGTTACGATGGATACTCCCTTGATGACTTAAGGTGAGATTATTCCTTACTTCTCTACCCTAGTAGAGACTGGACTCCCCAAATCATGAGTCCAGAATTGTTTCCCTTTGATTTTTTTTCTATCATTGGGGTCGGTACTCCCATATTTGACTAGGTGACAGGTCCTCCATACTTAAACTCACATGGAGTTAGGAACTCCCCTACCAGGTAGGGTGCGTGTACTTTAGGTTAGGAGTACGTACTTCTCTATCAACCCAAGGTGCGGGTCCTTCTTATGCAGTGCTACAATAGAGTCAGTACTCCCCTATTGTGCCAGGGTGCAAGTCCTCTAGCCTGGGGTAAGTACTCCCCTAAGGTACTAGGGAGTGAGTCCCCCACAGAAAAAATCTACCATAGTTGTATTCCCCTATAGGGTAGGGTGTAGTCATCACATATAGAGTCGTAACTCCCCTGGTGAGCCAGGGTGTGGGTACTCTTGCCTGGGGTTGGTACTCTTCTGATGTACTAGGGTGTGGGACCCCCAGAGCAAAGAAACTACCAGTGTTTTACTCCCAGATAGGGTAGGGTGACGGTCCTCACATATAGAGTCTATACTCCCCTGCCAATCTAGGGTGCATGTCCCTTTGTTTGGGGTCGGTACTCCCCTAACGTACTAGGGCGTTGGTTCCTCACATCAAGTATACTACCAGAGTCATACTCCCCAATCGGGTATGGTGCAGGTCCTCACTTTAGGAGTAATACTCCCACATATCTGAGTAGTGATGGGGAGAGGGTCCTTTAGAGGAGTTGGAGATCCCAAGATAGCAGAACACAATCTCGATGAGTGGGCCTCTTCACATAGTTTCCCTTGGTCTTTCCTCAGGTGCAAGACTGTGACAACGAGACCTCTAGTGCTGAGCACTAATGGTAGTTCTAGAAAAAAGTTTCTGATAGAAAATTTCCTCTTATACGTTCCATTAGGAATGGTTGAGTTCCAATTGATGGAGTACATATCTCATACGGTTTCCATCAGGGATGTTTAGTTCGTCGAGAATGTACTTCGGATCCTTGAGTTATCCTTTGAGCCTTATTAGTAATTCCTGGAAATTGATTGAGGTTGGAACATTATGGTTCATTATTGAGGAGAAGAGTACATAAATTTTGATATGTGTCTATTAATTTCTCCTTTGTGATTGTTATCATGCTTTTGTTATTCCTCTGTGGAATTCTGAGAGAATTTTGGGGGTCTCGGGGTCCCATACTGAGAATTATTATACTCACCCCTGCACGGGCTCTTCCTGCACCTTGTTGTGTCTCGTGCAGATGACAAGCTGCTGTGTTGAGACTGTATAATCCAGGACCAAGCGGTACACGGAGGTGACTGGTCAACATGGGGAGCAGTGGAGACAAGTTATACCCACCCTTCAGGTAGGATACTTGGGGGAAGAATGTAGTAGCTATTTTCTATTTTCTGTTATTGTTGTACATTTTTAGTTGGGCTTGTATTACATCCCCTCTACATTTTGTACACACTTTTACTGTTACAGTTTTACTTCATGGTTGAATCTTGTTGTGTTCTTGAACTATGTGATTGTACAGGTTGAAAGGCAATGCCTTCCCGTTTTTGGGATACACCTTTCCGGTGCTAGTCACAAACCCTTGTTATATGGAAGGAGGGCTTGGGGTAGTCACATCACGAGCCTTGGGGGCACAATTCATGATGGTTTTAGGTATTATTCTGAAACAACATTCACTAATGTACCCCCTAATTAATACCAACAATATTACTCATATGAATACAAGATGCTTGTGTGTGTTCCTTACTGACTCCCTTGATTTAATGGAACTTATAGAAAATAATTATGTCCATCTACTCATAAAAAAGTGTGTCATAATATCTAAAACTATATATATATTTACTTAAACAAATATTCATTGAAGACCATGTAATATTTAAGATTACCAAGATGAGTCTTGGGAACTCTGGTTTTCCAAAATATTTTTTCTTATTCAAAAACTAATTTCTTTTATCTGTCAACTAAAACATCATTGTCTCCAACAACCCAAGACAGATCAAATATGAAGTAAAAAAAATTTCTTTTAAAATATTTCTTCCAATTACTTTCTAACTACTATTGAAATATTTTACATCATAGGAACTGCTACGAGATTCATTTTCTTTTTCGTATTATTCTTCTCATACTCTCTTATTCTTATTCAATACCTGAATAATCTTTCTTCTTCAAATTTCTTTCCCCACCTAACAAAAAGATCTCAATTATTATTCATTGATTTTTATTCATGTTTCTCATTCCTACAAACTATTCTATTACTTTTGTAATTGTATATATAGGTCACCAATATTGTATTTACTACATTTTTAATATAGAAAACCACCTCCAAATAAGTATGGAAATAAATATCATTTTCATCAATGGAATTTCATTGGATCACTCCATTAATTTCCATTTATTTTTCATCCAAACGAAAATGTTGTTTTATCACCACCATCACTTATATTCTATTTTCCTCCATTGTGTTTCTCGAGAGAATTACTAGGAATTTCCCTTGATCTATTTCTTTTTCACTTTATTTCAACAAAACAATATTTCTCCATTTTACATTCATTAGTCTAATTGACTATATTCTATAGACAAAACTATTATAGCTGCTTATAAAAATTATCCTTCCTTCATGTAATTTGTTCGTTAATAATTCATATGTTTATGTTTTCTGACAATATCTCTCTTTATGTTTGTCAAAACCCCCTCAAAATTTCTTTATCACATCTTTATTCAAATATTTGACTATAGATTAGAAACATAGTCTTATGATTCATTCCTTTAGATAATAAATAAATTATTTACTAATGACTAACTAAAATCCCACAGAAGAAACACTTATTGTGTGAAATTACTGTTAAATGAAATTTGTTTCATGAAATCCCTTCCATGATACATATTCTGTTCAAAAATTCTTAAAAACTATTCCCTGCTAGAATATACATTCAAAAGCTCTCCCATAACAAAATAATGAACATCATAGGGTTACCAATTTTTCAATAAGAAAAAAAAATTCTATCCATCTTTATATTTGATCATGGACGACACCTATTAAGAAACTCATGGATAAGTTATCCCCCTTTACTAATAAATAAAATGAATGCTTCTATAAAAATTCCAATGAATCAGTTAAGAATAAAAAAATTAATTCAGGATAATCACAATACCTAACTATAAATATAAAATAAAATAAGGGAGTGGGATTTCCGTCCCCAAACAATTTAGTCAGATAGAGATGGTAGAACTCCATGAAATAATAGATGCCTCTTAGAATCATCTTTATGTAGTTTCTTTTTCCTGATATCTTATCCTAACTTTGTGTTGAGACATACTCAAACATCAAAAACTATTTCTTAACCATATAAATAATGATAATATACATTATCAAAATGTGAAATTTACATCAATAAAAGATTATATATTTTTTCTAATATTTATAGAATGCATGTTATGACACTATATGTAAATTGGATACTTTACATTAACTACAACACCCACAACAAATTACATCATCTAAAAAAATTGAGTAAATGATTGATTAGAAATAATATGCTTGGCTTCCATAGTTCTTTGAGAAATAATGTTCTAATTTTTTATGAACTAAAAATTCATAATCCTCTAATATAGAATGTACAGCCAGATGATGACTTGTGATCATCAATTTAACTAGTATAATTCACATCAATATATAACAAATAATTAATATATTGGTGATTTGAGATAATGTTTTCTAAAAAATATCATTATTTTGATATATCAAATAATCATATTCACGTGTAGGAACTTGATTTCCTTAGGAAAACATCCGTTTTATGTTACTTGATGATTTAAAAACACAATACTGAGTTGTTTTGTTACTATGTGGAACATGCTTTCAATGATTTTCCTATATTTTGTCAGGTCGACCTTTTTATCATCATAATCTCTTGAAAATTTCATCAGTCTATATAATAGTGTCTTAATTACATTTGAATCATCTATTACAAATAACTTTAATATCTATTTCCCATATTTTGATTGGTAAATAAATTTTTCTTAATATTCTTAAGTCCCGAGTATGCTAAGGAAATTTTTTATTTCACTAACAAGGACATATAAAAATAGATGATCAGGAATTTTACAAACAAATTTCATTGTGCTTAACCTGACACTCAAAATATTTATTTACATAAATGAGAAACAATATCATTTTATCTTTCTTCATCTTAATGTTGAGACTACAAACAACTTATCTTCCATGGAATCAAATCATTGTTGATTATTAATAAAGAATCAAATACCATTCCCTTGGATCCAACTTCATCCCATACAATACCATCTTCAAAAAATATACCATTTTCTAATATAAACTATAACAAAATGGCAGTTCAATATACACTTATTCATGAAGTAATATATTAATTAATACAAATTTAACATTTATTTCAAACACCATGAATATCCTTTTCACTTCAATTTCAAATAAAGTTTGAATTATTTATAACTCTATTATAGGAGAAAATATATTTTCAGTATCAATATCTTTAATTTAGGAATATCTATTATATACCACCCATGGTTTATTCCCTTTGACATTCCATCTTGATTGAGCTCGCTATAGAACACAGACTTTGTTCTAATAACATTGACATTTTCTGGTCAGTGAATAATTTCCCATGTAATATTATTCTCAATGTAGTCATGCTATTGATGATTCAATTTGAAAAAATTATCATATTTATACGACTCTTTAAAATTATGTGGTTTTTGTTAATATAATAATAATATTTTCAATAACTTATTCATCTTTCTATTTTGTATCAGATCTCTCTTATCACTATCTACATTCTCTTGATTTATTTTATCTGTGTTTCATCCCTTTATTGGACTTGATAAACCCTTAATAATTTACTAATCAATAGTGTCATCATTTTAATATTATTTAAGATCATGTTCTCCACCATGGTTTATTACTTTATTGAGGAATTCCTCTATAATTTCATAATTGATTGAAAATTACTCAATGAATCAATAATTCTACTCGTTTTCCACAATATGGATGTCTTGAGCATCAAAAAAATTTCTTCATCTTTTATTATTGTATTTTTAAATTTTATATTGTATGTGTATCCATGAAAGGAAACCTCACCCCCATGAGCTTCAAACATACATATCATATCCTTATAAGAATAAAATTTCTAATTCTGAAAATTCAAAAGCATTTCAATGCTGGATTCTTCCTTACCACATCACGTAAGGTGTTATATATTAATCGAGACATAAAAATGAACTTTTGGAGTTATATTATGATATTTGATCATTTTATTTCTAATACCTCTCTAATATATCTTTCCCAATAAGAATAATACAGCTTATGTTTTAATAATATTGTTTCTTATCTCAGTGAAACATTTTTGTTCTGAATTACTCACCACTAAAACATAGTGGCATATTCTATGTTTTTTATATATTCCTCCACTTGATTATTGGTAATTTTAATTCCATTATCACTTTATGATTTCTAAATTTATAGCCCAATAATCCTCTCCACAAATCCCCAATAAGGTTTACTACATTTAAAAAATATTAAATTTGGTAGGGATTACTACAATCTATTCCATCCTACTATAATAATTGACTAATATCACACAAAACCATTTCCCATACATGGATTTGGTTGATATTGGGCCACACAATACAAAGTAAAGTGACTCAAATGTTTCACCAAAATCATTTCCTTTATCAGGTATGACTTCTAAATGAATTTCACTTTTTAATAGTATCACATGTTCGAGAGTAGTATATTGGGAGTTTAGGGATATCATAATTTCTTAAATTACTCACCATATAATATGAGGAATTTTTTCTCAAATATTCGACGATATTGTGCCATTATTTTGTATCGTTTTATTTTATTAAAAACATCTAGATTATTTCCCACTAATGAGGTGGAGATTTAATTTTTCACACTCTATTTGTATAATTATTTTAGAACCACTTCCATTGATAATTTATTATTTATTGTTGAAATTTATTTCATCCTCCATGTCAGAAAATTGAAATATATTTATAAAATTATGTTCAATTCATTAATGTAATAATAAATATATAAACCTAAAGTCTCTACCTTTGATTTTATATTTCATAGAGCTTATAATCCTCAAACCCTAATTATCTAAAAAACAAATGAAACCATAGTTTTTATTGTTTTTTCTTAGGGAATCATATTTGTTTCCCAATGTATGGGATGATCATCCATTGTTATAGATCTATATTGTGACAAGATAGATAGCTCTATAATCAATATTAGCTACATTATCCTCCTCATCTTTTTAGTTTATGATAAATATTCACTATCACAATTCCTTTAGCGGTGAATAGAATTTTTCACCTATAGATCCATTTCACCAGCCTCATATTGAAATGATTAAAAATGAATATAATTTTTTATCCAAATTTATGATTCTTCCAAATACCGATATCTTATTTTCTATATCTACTTATATATATTGTACCATTGATGATAAATATATGGATTTATGTCCACAATAACCACACCAAAATAATTATATTTGTTTGAAACATAATGACTGAATGATTTTATACTAGTTCATTTTTATTACTCTTATGGTTGATGTGATTCATTTCTATGTAAGACATATACAATATATTCCCAATATTTATATAATAATATCAATAGATTCATTATAAATTACTTTGTGTATTTTCTTCCCCCTATGGCCTTCAGTTTCTATTGAGTCAAACAAATTAACATCCTTCAATGGAGTGAGTTCATGTAGCAATACATCAATCATTTCCACATTCATATTTTGATCAAGTCCTTCTATATATTTTCCATTATTCATGAAGTGTTTCATTTTTTTAAAATTGTTATGTTTTCCCATTAACTCTCCATATTATACATACTCTTCTTCATTAGATTATATAATCCTACATCATTATATTATGCTGATAGCAAAAAGACTCTCCTCATCATCCTGATTCTCTCCAATCATCATGATTTATAACTAATGTTCCTAGATCTTATTGACATGATCTTTCATAGAATAAGTATCAAAATTCAAAATTCATGCCTACCCTACAATTTTGAGTGTATAATCAATCATCATTTCATAGTATCCATGATTTCTATATTTGAGTCATTTAATTTCCAACATCGACTCATATTTGTTCTTTTCTTACTAATTCATATATAGTTTAGAGTAATAAAGGAAATTATTGGATTTCTTTTTCCCCTACATCACCAATTTCCTTAAGAGTATATTATAGTTTGACATTGTAGTAAAATATTCCCACAAATTTAGAAATTTTATCATATCATTCCTTGAGTTGTGGTATTTTTATTATAACCACTAATAATTCTACAATATGGTCTTTGAATTAATCAATTTCTTCCCCTTAAATTAATTTTGACCTGACATATTCTTTTGAATGGAATTTTTTTATTTAGTATCTATAATAAACATGAATTTTATTTCACATATTTTAATGATCTTTTGGGTACTACATCTTTATCATCATCTAAAAAATTTCATTGGGAACTTATTTATGAGATATCAAAAATTTACACATTTAAATCAAGAAATTGGAAGCTCATAATTGAATTATAATTTTCTTATTATATATTTGGGAAATAAAAGATATCATGTCATCAAATTATGATAATATTAAAAATATTACAACATGTTTTTATACATTCTCTTGAAAAAAACATCCTGATAATTCTATTTTTCCATTTAATAAATGCCATTCACCTTATCCTGTATACAATGAGTGTTTTATAAAGTCTACATAGTGTCACATTATTTGAGTGTTTGTTTTTGAGCACCAAGAAATTCTTGTTTAAATGTGGTGGAAATATTCCAAGGATACTCTTCATTACTTAGTTATTTTTGTGGGTTTCTCTATGTTAATTAATGACCATTACAATTATTTTGACTTGACTGAAGAATGAAATAATAAGTTCACTCAACTAAACACTCTATTCTTGATACATGTTCTATTGAACTAATAATTTCGCTTCACATAACTTGGAATCACCTTCATAAATGATTATAAAATTTTAAAATATGACAGTTGGGGATATACATGACATCAACTTCATGTAAATTACATTAGATAAATATCAACCTAACACATTTAATCTTTTAGTCTTGACATCAAACTCCCTTTGATCTTTCTCTTATAATGATATAAATTCTATGATAACTAATCTCCCAGCTATGGTATGTGTATAGAGGTTTCTTACAAATGATCAAAAATATTGTTAAATCCAACTTTCCATAATTTAAAACTACTTTAATTGAAGATCAGAATAACTTTGTGGTTGATTATCACGTACATGGATTTAAAGAGTGAATAATTGACATATAACCTTATCCTTTGAAACCAATATTTGGTCCCACAAAATTTTGATACACTAATATTATAGGTGAATTACATTTTGTTGATTTTATAAAACAAACCTCACTAATGATATTTTTCCATTATTTGTAGGAGCACTTCTCTCACATATTGTTGTTGTGAAGAGACAGAATAATAAATAGGACACATGTGATTTTTACTTGGTCCCCCAAAACTAGGATAATCTATAGAGTATATAATGATCACGTGATGACGTGATGGTGTAATAGAACCACTAAGTGCACTAATTTTTTTATTAAAAATTAATGTGACTACACTAACTCTCTAGGTAATAACCATGAAAAAAGTAAAAAACTCACCACTCTTAATAAATTATAATGCTCATGAATCATTCAAGAAAAACCATCTGGATCTTCATGAACCATACAAGAAATTACACTATCAATATTGGTTCAAAATGATCCAGCTTTATTATAATAATGATATCCACAATCCCTAGAGATATATACTACTGGATCTCCCTTTTTTCTTGTATAAACACTCATAATAGTTATTGAATCTCACTATTTTCATGATCTTCCTTCTACTATTTATACATAATGATATCTCTAAAATATTTAAAGAATATCTAAGTGAAAACCTTCATTTATCACTAAATAACTGTAATTAATATGGGAAAATTAATCCATCTAGGCATTGAAATATTAGTAACAAATAACCCCGGAAAATATCCAATAGCATTCCTAGAAAATATGGACATTGAATTTTAGAAATATTATTGACTCAACTACTTCATGAAATGTACAATAACGTCATGATGTGATCTTTATTAAACTTAAAACCCTCAAATACAAGATCCAACATCCTCATGATCATATAAAGAATAATACTTTCATTTTTAATGTTTAAACATAAAACACATAATTTCATGGATCAAACTCTTCAAACCACACTGTGATGAATAGTTTAAGGCCCTCCTCTGAGAATCTCATAATTGAATGACCACACTAACCACGATGTGATCTATATTTGAGTCTTATAGATTCATTCTTATATAGATTTTAATTAATCACATGTTTTGTGAGTGATGGTGTGGCATAGAGATCTATGTCAGAACCAAAAAACCAACTTATAATAGCTTTACCCATAATATTCATGGGTTCATGGAGTGTATTTTTCTCTATAACAAACCATGTCAAGAAAATGTTTTCCTAATGTAGCTCAATTTTGGTGAGAACAGACGCTTCACAATGTTACATACTATAAAATAATTTTTACATATACATGATTTTTTCATACATAACCACATCTTCATAAGATATAGATACATATTGGAATAATCTCTAACAAAATGGTGAAACCACTACATTATCCACAAAACAATAATTTGGCATGAGATACGCTGCAGTGTGACTTATTGTGATACAGTGTAATTTATTTCCACTAAATAGAAATATTCTTTCTACTTGAAAAAATACTCTATAAACCATGTTATAAGATATTTAGGAATTCATAAGATACTTTTATATCCCAAACATTTCAATTAATACTACTTAATAATACTCCAAGTGGGTTTCTTTATAAAATGGTTACTTCCCCACAAATGCTTTATAATGGGTTTTCATTGGGTTTTTTTGGTCTGTATTTCCCCCATTAATTTTTGGTTAATAATCATGTTACTACTTTGTGTATATTATTATTTCACATGAATTTATACTTATCATTTTTAATCTATCTAATATTACAATTTTGTTATCTTGAATAGAGATTGGTGGTTATATAAGAACTATTAAGCTACGACCTCCCAATTTATTTGATATGCCTACTCAATGATAGAGACTATCCATAAGAATTTTTGAGGAAGTATTGGGGTTGAACACTCATATTAATACCATACTAGGTGAGGACTTAGTGGGACATATCATGCCCCAGTTTTATAAAATTACATCTCTCATTGGGTTTAAATTAACGATTTAGGATTTATGCAAGGATTGGTTTCAGAACCTAGGGAAATGATGTCAAGGGGTCTTGAAATTTCTATTTAGGATAGGGAGAAAAGTTTTGGTTTTATTTTCTATGTATATATTAATCAAGAATATGATAACCTATATTTTTACTCAGATATCTAAACCACTGATTGTATGGATCAACTAAAAATTACACACATTATATGGGAACTGTTCATTGAAATTTGTTTCATCATAATGAATTTTTATCCGATATAATTTAATGAATATGGTTATATTATATTTTCAAGATACTTCCATGTTGATACCCATACATGACCATTTTTATGGTAATTATTTTCTTGTTTCCATGATTAAGTCTGTTTTCTCTAGCCAGATGAGCGATGAGAACTCTATTAAGTGTCAAATCTTGAGATTACACCATTGGGAGAAAAAAGAGTAGTTCCTCCACTAATTATATCACAATGTCCCTAATAAAAATTTTAAGTGGACATTTCCTTAGTTATACATTTACATATTATTCTAGTGGGACTTGATAACGATGCACCTTGGTTGAATGTAACTCATGATTTTTTGTGATATAGACAACCAAGGTTTAAGGAAAACTAAACACTAAAGAAGATGAGGACTAGATTGAGGTTGTTACATAGGTGATTCAAATGGTTTGGAAACATACTTAATATATAGTTCTGGCATTATCCAACCTTCTCCAGAGTGTGGTGTGTTTTTGGTGGGCCATGATCATCCAAACCCATAATGAAGAGAAACTTACATGGGAAGATACCAAAAATATATTTCAGGAGAAGTATTACTCAACTATACTAATGTTTATGTGTATTTAAAAGATTTTTTATTTTTAACATGGAATTATGTCGATCTATAAGTATCTATCAATGTTTACTAACCACTTGAGGCATTATCTTGACGTTATTCCCAATGGAATTTTTTAGGCATGTGAGTTCAATAATGACCTCCACAATGGCATCATTAGTGAAATTTTTCCTCTTAACATCCCCCATTATAATGGGTATCTAGAGAAAGAATTGGTGAATAGGATCTTGTTACTATAGGTAATGTAGGTAGTTGGTGTTGGTGTTGGTTATCTTGGATATCATTCATCATCTATTACTGGTTGAATATTGTTGTCATGATTAAGACACTGAAGGAAAACATATGCATATTCCAAGTCTCAAGGATTAGTATCTCAATATTTACAAATAGGATCTAATCATATAGGAGAGATGATTATCTCTGTTCATGGATGGAAATGTCATATGTATTATTAATTACCACTTGAAATGTAGTAAATAGTGGTTGACGAGTAAATTATTCTACATATCAGAGGTAGTGATGTGATCGAGGACCACCTCAATGTATAAAGGGTTGTCCTCAAGGAAGTGATTGTGATAATGGACTTAGTAATGCACAAATAAGTATATATATAAGTTAAAATTCAATAATTCTCTTATATCATCGTTACCCCTAGAAATTTCATGCCAATATTAGGGATCTAATGTCCAGAAACATGTGATGTTGGTCTATAACAAAAGGGGACCCGAGATGATTCGCTGTATAATCTGTGTCTTCTCTACATAGGTAATTATACTCATAGATACGATAATGAGTCATTATTTCATTTATTTATCTATATTTATGTTAGAAATATTTTGTAGAGCACTATTCATGTCATATTTGACTATAGAATCCCATTAGAATCCTTCATACCCTCACCATCAGTTTCTGAGGGTAAGAACTTGTGATTCCTAGAGAAAGGTTTTTTAGGTCCTCATAGTTATTGGGTTTAATATATATCAATTAATCCTCTACATGTAATCAATATCTTTAGTATATGTATATATAGATGATTATCTTCAAAGAGTCACGTTCTTAAAATACAAATGATAGATATTTTCCATCATTGGATAGTTGTGCCTTAATTCAAGATGAGTGGAGCCTACACATGGGAAGTTGATACTGATTACCCATTAGTTAGTAAGGATGGATATTCATCACAATGGATTCTTCAAATGATCATATTTATATTGTTTTATAGGTGTTTATAGAAATATTTATTGAGGATATTTCACGATTCCCCCTTTATCAGGTAGAAAACTTTTAATTGATTTACACCGCAACATTACTCTGATATCATACAAATATTATTTAGTAGACCCAATTCATCTTAGGTATATGATTTATATGCAGAGGAACTAATGTAGAGATATTTTATTAGACATAGTGTGTCTCCTTAGACAACTCCATTGATTTCCAAGAAGGTAGATGGGATATTTAGTCTTTATGTTGACTATCACCAACTAAATTATGTGAAAATAAAGAACAAATAGCTACTACCAATGATAAACATATTTGACCAACTATATGGATTAATTTATATCATAAAGAACATAATTTTTTAGATATTTCTATTTTTGGTTCTTGTGAAGGATATCTCAATGTTTATATTTATGCATCACTATAGAATTTATGTGTTTCTTGGAATTCCCTTATGCATGGTGAATGCATAAACAATCTTCATGGGACACATCAACTGGATATTTATTTATTTCTTGGACTGGTTCATGGTAATCATCATTTCCAACATCCTTATCTATTCAATGTTATATGATGAAAAAATGAATTATATTAGGATTGTATTTGACTTTCTTCCAGGGAACAAGTTCTATTATAATATCTCAAAGTGTTAATTTAGTATACATTGATGAGTGATACTATTCTGAGGCCTCTATAAGAAGAAGTTAAGTTTGTAGTGTTATGAAAATATTTCTTTATGGTATTAGTTGTGCGGTGATAAAGAGGTAGACATTGATTATTTATGGGTCCTTATAGTTTAGACTTGACAAGTAGAACTGCACAACCCTTGATTTAGAGCTAAAATAAGTCGTGTTTTCCATGAATGATTTGAGAAATTAACTTCTTGGTGGATGTTTTGTATTCCATATGGATCATTATAATTATAAGTACATATTCACCTAGATATATCATAACATGTGGTAAGGATGATGGTTGGAATTTTTTGTATGAATATTCCTTCATGATTGTCTATGATTTGGGAAAGGGAAACATGATGGACACCTCCATTATTAGAAAATCCTATGAACAATTGATGGAATAAATTTATGAGTAGATGGTACTATTTCTAATCTCATTGGTGGTTTTGGGATAAGTGGATTATTTTTAATATATGGTAATATACCCTCATATTTTTTAATGTGCGAGGGGGGATCACTTGGGAGGAATTGATTTTGAGGTCCAACATGATTGGATATTCGTAAGTGACACACATGATGGATTTTTTAATGGTGGGAAGAATGAAATAAACTATTAGAGGGAGAATAGTCGTTCCAATCACAGTACATAATGAGGTGTTGAGGGAGTTCTAAACATCCCAATAAGTGATACATCTAGATATGATGAATATAACTAGGACCTCAAACATATTTTGATGTGGGTATATTCATATATTAGGGTTTCTTAGTTTTTCAAACAATGTCTCACTTAACAACTAGTGAAGGTGTGGTACTAGGTCCCAGGTGGTTCAGTCCATCATCGTGAGGTTATAGAGTGTAGTGGGATGGAATATCAACGTATTTTGTAAAAAAATTCATGTTCAATGAGATTTTATGATTTTATATTGGTTTTCATTGACTATCTATTCACCTTGACCAACATAATTCATATTTGAGATAATATTTTTATGGAGGGATTGGGATTCTTGTGGATAGATGAGATCATTTATATTTATGTGATACCCTAAAGTTTCATTTTTTAATGAGTTATAAAATCCCTATAATGGCAATATAGGAAATTTCATAAGGTATTTTGGACTTTGTAATTTAAGATAACAACATTACTCACTCATATATATTTATAGACTGTTCAATCCCTAGATGTTCCTGAGGATACACTTTGGGCCAATGTGAAATATTTCTGACGTAGTTAGGATGATCACATACCATAACTTGGTTTTTCATAAAATAAAAACTACCCCTCCATAAATGGGTACCTTTGAGTACCTCTGTGGGATACCCAACACGTCACCCCTATATTTGTTGGATGTTTGAGTGATGTCATTAATGAGGCCAAAACTCATTATGCTGATGATGGGGAATGTTTAGGTGATCATGAAGTGGATGAGAATAGGCCAAACCCATAAAAAATGATATGAAAATGGAAAATAGTGGATTTTGGTTTTTAATGAGGGAGATGATGTGTTACTAAAGGTATCACCATGATGTGATTTACATAGTATTGGTCATGAAAAAAATCCGTCATTTTGGTTTATCATTCTATCCTAGATCTTGTGTAGAGTGGGTGGGGTTTCATACCACCTAGTGTTACCCATTCAATTAGACATAGAAAACAATGTATTTTATGTATCTTAGTTGAAGAGATACATTCATTACCCATGATATGTTATTTATTGGAGAGAGATTGACATTTAAGATGATTTCATCTTCTTAGAGTACCTATTCATGATTAACGACTATTATGACTGGTCCCCAAGATGATAGTAAATACCACTAGTGCATATGTTTCATTAGTATATGTCATTTATAGAGAGATCATTGGGGAATTAAACTTAGATGATGGATGATAACATGTACCTTTTTTATTCGATTATCATTATTAGATAAAAACCCTTGAAGATGGGGAGGATTTAGAGACATTAAATTTCTTAATCTACACCCTTAGAATATTTGAAATAATATTTTGTGGACGAGTCATTGATTTTTTTCTTATCAAATTAGCTTCATGGGTTCTTTGATGTAACATTTTAAATATAATATATTATTTTTGTCCCACAAATATTATATCATGGGAAAGTGGAATTTTTTATTAAAAGAAGCCTCAAATGGAAAAAATTAAATTATGGTTGTATAAAATATTAGGGATTTACCCTGGGGAAATGTAAACTATGCGTGAATTTAGGCAATCAAGTCATGAAATCAAGGATGTAATAATGAATTAAATTGATAAATAAATAATTTATATTTTGGGAACCCTAGTTATCTATTTCTATTTTCTACTAATATCTAGTACTATGGTTATACACCATCAACCCTATTTGAATAGACATACATAGATCCCAAGATAATAATATATCCATTAATCATGCGAAAATATTCTTCAATAGAGATCACCAATGAATGATGTGATCAAGAGGTAAGACTCATTATTTCAATTTTTTCTCTCTATTATTTGTTATTTTTATAATTTAGTATGGTTCCTGATTTCCCCCCTAAAAATCAGGTCCCTATAAGATATTTAGTTTTTATTATATTATTTATATTTTCTCCTGGAATTTATGAACCTTGGAAAATCCATGCCTAATTAAGGGTTCTTGTACTTTCATACTAGCTAATTTTTTTGTGACTGTCTTCCTTGTTTTTTCTTTTCATTGTGGATTTCTTTGTAGACTTTTCTGTGACAAAAAGGTCAACAGTTTGGTATAAAAAGAAGAATATTCAAAATAAACTCATGCGAGTGATGAAATTGTGTGTGAAAATATTAATTGGGGAATGAATGATCTATGATCAGTGACGATGGATTGTTGGTAGATGTGATTAAAAAGGGATTCAATTGGAAATTGCATTTCTGGTGATTTTTGAGGCGTGAAATCATTTTGAGTATTTTTTTTGGTGAGGGATGTCCAGAATATACAACTAATGGTGTGATAAGAATGGATGTTTCATTTGGTGGTGATTCGGGATTTATTGAAGGTGATAATGGAGATTATGATGAGTTTCCAGAGTATTTGAAATTTTTGGTATGATCTTCAATCCTCCAAATCCATTTTTTGTAATTTTATAAGAGTCAAAATTATAGATAAGTGGGAACCTAACTATCAAGTTGTTCATACATCACTCCCCCACATCCCAAATTTAAATTTCAAAAGAGATCCAAAAAACCACATTTGAAATTCAAAATTATTTTCCTTGGACCAATCACCATTGAACCACCTCGAGTCACCATAATAGCGGTTCACCTCAAGCCACGCCCTCGACAGATAAATCAACATCTTCAACAAAAAATCACCACTTATGGAAAATATTCACACTAAAGCTACATATCACGAACACCGAAGACACCTACAACCTTTCCATTGTTGAATCACCTTCCTAATGAACCAAAATACAAACCATAACCATCTTTTTGAAACACCAACATTCGAGACAAACATTTCACACAAATTAATACAAAATTGATCCGGTCAGAACACTCCCAGCATAGACCTGAAGGAAGAGAATAATATATTGTGAACAACAAATCCTTGAACGTCGTTGAATGCTCAAACTTCACATCCCAACACACCATGAAAACCATCACCCATGTCTGACTTGGAGAATAGTTTTGTGATCCTAGTACCAGAGAAGAGGACAAGAACCGAAAAAGAGAAAGAAAATGTCACTATGATAAAAAACCATCGCCATCGGAACCACTAGAAACAGAATCACCTAAAAGAAGAGAAACCACCGATGAAACCTGGAGAAAGAATTCCTCTGAAAAACATGAACCCTAAAGCACCCACCTCTCACATAGACACATCCCAGAACCTCCTATGAAACCTTACACTCAACTGACCTTTAAAAGAGTAAGGGATCTGGAATCCAGAGTAGAGTAAGAGCGGAACATACCTTTATATAAATCCTTAAAGAAACCAACACCTAAAACCTATAGAAAAAAATTTCGATGAACCATTATTAAAAAACGAAAGTGTGACTCTATCTGAAATCACCATCAAGAGACCGATGAAAAATCATCTTCAATGATATGAGAAAGCTGGAAACCGCAACTCGAATCATAAGATTAAGGATAAGAAGGAGAAGAAGGTAAAATTGAGGTCGTTGAAGAAGAAATAACCAAACGAGAAGGTATAAACAACCTTATAATGAAGAAAAAGTGAATCATGAATATGAGAAACGAGATGGAGAGGTGAGTCACTCCAAGGCCAAGGGGATGAACCATAAATGGAGATGTGGGGCCCTTGGGAGAGCACTCCGGGATAAAATGGATCCATTTTTGTATGATACTGTATGTTCACATGCAATATAGTTTTTATGAAATACATAGTACAATCCTATATGGTGTTGATAGGGTTAAAAAAGTATTACCCATCATGTGAATTGGAGTCACCTTCAGTATAGTGGATTTAAGAATAACTTATAGTTATTTAGGCTTCTGTAAGATTAAATCATGCGGGAAAAAAATACACAATGTAATCTTATTGGATTCAAATTCCAAGTGGGAGATCCCACACACTATGTAACTGGGACACGCTTATGATACAAGATGAAGATACAAGATAATATCTCATAGATTCCTACACTCCATGTACTTCATTATACAAGTTGTGTCGGTCAAAATCAACACAACATGTGGTAAAAATACACGACCCAACCACAATGGAGGGGATACCTGACATCTAACCCCAATGTACATACCTTATACTTTTGGAATATATGGATAAATTCATATATTCCTTTTTGAGACTAAGAAATGGAAACAATATTTTACTAAAATTTGAAGTTTTATATATAGAAAATTATGGTTCATCCCTATTTAACATCAACGGCGAGACACAACATTATTTGGCTAGCTTAGTTTTCTTTGATATATAGTGTTGATAATACAAATTTTGTGATATTATTAAGGTATAAATGGTATAAATAAGACTAATAACAGAGAGATAATGATAGTTAATTATTCCCCAACATTATTTAAGTGTTGATACTCCCTCACATTGATGTGTATGGGTCTTATATCCCAGTAGTAAGGTACTACCTCATTTGATGTGTTTTTATAGATGAGGTGTGGTTCCTATTCTAAATTTGTTTAATCCATAGACCAAATATTAACTTATTGTCCCATTGTTCCCCCATTACATTTATGATAAATTGAATGGGTTATAAATATTGTTAGTTTGGATTCTTGGGTTTGTAATTGGGTTATTTATTTTATACATGGGTATTTAAAAATGAGACTCTCTTCAATATCATTGATCTTCTAATTATAATAATACTTTTGTTTTATTATTTAACTTTTTTTATGGGGATTGTTATACATTCTTATCCTTTATGGTATTTGGAGGGTCCGACATGATAAATTAATACTCATCCATTTTCATGTGTTTCACCTGAATGAATTTTGTCTTATTTATATGTTACATAATTTTTCAGTAATCACAATCAACAAAATTTTAGTGGAGTGGGGAATTAGTTGTACTTTGAGGTTGAAGTTGTGTACACCATTAATTGAAGGTTGAAGTTACAAAAAACGTTTCCTTTACCCCTATTTCTTTTGGTTTCATTCCCTTCTGTGTGGTTAGGCATGCATTCCCCCAAATACATTATAGTTTATGAACTTATTACTCAATTATGGATATTATTATGTTTCATAAATTTAAACATATTCCAATTTTATATTTATATCAAATTTCATTATCCTATTTCTATGTGAATAATGGTGATTATGTACAAATCTATTAGGATAAGTCCTCCCATTTTAGGAAATAACCATAGTCGATGCGAGTCAGCAGCCCCTACACTGTTAGAGGTATAATTGTGGTGGTAAACACAACAAACTACAAGTATAGGTGGGAACCTGATGGTTTATTCCTGGAAAATTCTACTAGATCAAGGGAAATCACATATCACTTATAGGGGTCTCCTATAATAATGGATACTATTAATCCATCTAGCTGGACCCTTTGATGACCTCTATAGTATTAATTATTATTCTCATCTATGATGGACTAAGATGTGTGACTCGTATTTGATTAGGAAAAACATAGTAAAAGTGATGTATGAATTAGTTAAATTAATATGTATTTAGTTGAACACTATATAGATCCTTTAGAATTATTATATCAATCATGCCATTGGAAATTTTTGGTTAGTGATATTGTATTTATCTAAGTTTACAAATGATTATATCACTAAAAATGGGAATAAAAGGAAGGATGATTCCATAGTATTTTTGAATTTTCTAAATTATAGAGAATATTAGACAGAAAACTTATAAGTTAGATTATCCTTCTTGATTTAGTCATATGAAAATTATTTTCTCTCTCTTACTTAAAGAGATACGTACTCGATCAAACAAATGTCTTTTTAATATGAATACATGGGATTTAATGCTAATGATTAATTTTTAGGGAAAACTATATATATTGTTGACAAATGTGGTAATATATTAATGTGGTAATTAATTACTTTTGTTTGACTGTGATGGGAGGATGAATGAATCGTGGATAAAACATGGAAATGTAATGATAAATTTCAAGATCCATGGTGTGAGTTATTCACAATAGAAGATTGATTATAATTCATGAGGAAGAGAAGTCTATGGATTTTCTAATAACTCTAATCATTATAAGTTTATTTTTTTTATATTTTAGGAGATTTATATATTAAATTGGAAACAAATAAGTATAATGATTTTATGGAATAAGGAATTTAGGAGGGATGGAAATGGAATTATATTTTGTGAATGATTGGAACATGGTACTCAGTGTCTTAGTATAAAATAAGTAGTGATATATAACGGGAATAAAGATGCCCTTAGTTTTGATAATATTCACCTAATGGATTTATACTATGTACGTTGTGTGTCAAAAGGTGAATGTTATCCCAATTAAGGGTATCCATTGGGAATTAAAATGGGTTTTCAACCAATGAAAAAAATATCCTTATAAAATTGTAACCTTTTTTAATTCATACTCTTAGAATTTCTTATTCTCTGTCTTTATATCTCTATAAATAAGAATTATCATCCTCCATATTCACATATATGTTATTTACCCTTGATTTTTGTCTGTATCAATTTATAAAGTTCTATAATCCCCATATTTTTTCAATTATTAGGTAAGGTTACCCTCTATTTCTCCGGTTTTATGTTACTTTTATAATGATTCCATAAATTACTAATTTATTTATACCTAGGTTTGTTAAATACATAATATAATAATGTTTTATTTACCTATAAAATTTTGTAATTAAATATGATAATAATTATAGATGAAAAAATGTGGAATACCAACCAATGAATTTTATTATAAAAACATTTTCTTAATGTGTTAAATCTTTAAACTAAAATGTAATAAATTATTGTTGTTATGATTTTTTGAGCAATATGATTATTCTTATTCTTTTTATTTCTATAATTCTAGTTTTTTATTGGGAATATATTGAAAAATATTTATATATTTGTATTGGATATGTGGAGCCCTGGTATTATTGTATAGTGTGTATAATGGTACTGTAAGTTTTTAAAAATGGAGTTTATATTTTGACTTGCATACACAAGTTACGCGTATGGATATATATATATATATGTATATTTATTTATCTTTGTGTACATTAATGTTATGTTATTACTTTGTTTGAGATATGGGGTCTTCTAAGTAGTGATGAATATATATATATATATATTCATTTATATATTTATATATACATTTCTTTCCATGATAAGTGGGGAATCCTAAGACACGATGGATGTATGAAAAAGAAAATGTATATAACAATATATGGATATTTCATTCATATAGAATGTGTATAGATTCAACTTATCAGATTTTAATAATTTATTGAAAAGTGCATGATCGGTTTTTATAATAGATTTATGAGCATGTTGCCTATGCTGGATTAAATTATTCTATTAGACAATTTTATGATAATTTATTTACTATTATAATTTATTTCTATAATTTTCTATGTTGTTATAATATACAATTTTTCTTAATAAAAATAGTTATGTTTCATGTAGTCACCACCAACTAGGTATGATGTACTCACACCCTCTAAGATTCCATATTTTGATATATTTAAAAAATTCTAAAAGAAGTAGTGTTTTTTTATTTAGTAGTTGATCCAAATTCTAATCTCATATTTAGACTGAAAATACAAGAATTTAAAGATTTAAAATTGTGTAATTGGATAAGGATTAAGGTGTATGAGGTCTCTCATGGGTTTTGATGATTTTTGGGAGTTTCAGGCCATGAAAACATTTTCTCGGAAGAAGCAAATAAGGGAGCATGGTTGGCACATTATTTGTACTAACCATGTGGCACAAACACAATACCAATTTTGTATATGAACATGGTGTGTTGGAACTATGTGGCCACTATAAGAAATCAGGTGGCCTCATCTAGAAGGGATGAATATTTCACATGGTTTGGTTTAATTTTAAAATAGGAGGTATAAGTCCATGGGAGGATATCTGTAGAAAAATGTCAAGTGGAGCGCATGTGCTTCACAAGATTTGAAAAATGGTTCACTTATCCGAGACGCTTAGTCCCACATAGGTAGTGTCACCACATGGTTGGAACATAATTAGCCAAAACATACACCAAAGGACTGTTTCTCATTAATGGGATGAAAATTACTGTTTTACCCTTCAAAATATTTCTTTCACTATCCCTCTTTTTCATCCCATCCGTGCATAGAAACACCCTCTCATGGGTTCCACCTTCATCTCCTATGACCATGGAGAGATATCCTTCATCCAATTCACTAATTGTGTGTTATAGAGTGCGTTGGAAGAACATCTGTTAGTATTTAACTCCTCCTTCTTATTTCCTTAATTTACCATGTAATATTGAATTCTATATTTGTGTAATTTAATTCACTGTATTTTAATTTTTTTTGACTTTTTTTTCAATTCATCTCAATCCATCTTGAATCAAATATCTATTTTAGATGAGTGGAATTTCCTAGGATTAAGGTCGGTGGTTTATATCTTTTCCCTATTTTATTCATTTAAAAAATTATTTCTATTATGTCAAACATCATACCTTCATGGTGATACTCCTATAATTATTCATGGACTCAAAATAGTTATTTAAGCAGTTTATTTTAAACCTAAGTTGAACCTTTACAAAATTGGAGGTTGTGAAACCCATCTCGAACCAACTATGTGGTGGGTTTATTCAACTTGCTACCTTAAGAACCACCCCATTGGATGTGTGAGATTTTCACCCAATAGTGTAAGCTATTCTACTATAGGATAAAATGCACATTTTTCATTAATATCGAATTCCATTAAATATATCCAATGGTTAAATTATATAAGGATATATCAGTGAAATGAGTACTATCATGGAATATTCCTTGAGATTGATTATTATGCCCGATAATGGACACTAACTTGGACCATGTTTTTCTATATCACCTTTTTGATTTGAAGAAATAGTAGAGAACTGATGTTGAGTAATCATATGACACAGATCATTACTACGGTCTGAAACTAATAATTATTATGTCATTATATTGTTCATTATTACGACATATAACTAATGGGGGGATCAAGGTATGGAACCTATGACATTTTTATACATTTATATTTCTAGATATTATGTTTCCTTAGAATACACCCTCGGGACCAGACCCATGTCGAACAGATACTATTCTGAGTTCCCTTGGATGATTTAATTGGTGTTGAGGAGGACTCCTTGCTCTATAGACATGGGACTTGGCCCATTAATGTCTAATAATTTTAAATGTGAGACATATTCCAGAGATAGTAGTTACTAGAATTATATTCATTATATATAGATATTCATCATTTGTAGATTTCGAATAGTTATATCCCATATTATGGAAATTATTATATATGTCATTCATATTAGAGATTTATCTGTTCTACCTGCATAGGGTTATAGTTTTTATAAACGGATTGGATTTTTATAGAAACTATTGGTGTTGAACTGTGGAACATGTATCACTCCCTATTCAGAACATAAATTGGTACTTGGACAGACATCATAGATATAAGTGGGGAAACTATAATGCACTCAATCATGGATGTAAGATTGAAAAATAGAATGAGATCTGGGGATCATGTGACTGATCCTCATCTCATGATGATATTGGATATAGTTTTTTGGTATTTTGTTTAGTTTTGATTCATAAATATATGTATGTATGCCTTCCTTTTTGTATAGGTATATATCATACTCATAATTTTTTATATGAAACTACCTTGGGATTTTTTGTCACTACTTTCACGGTGATTCACCTCTACTGATCTATTTTTCATTATAATGCTTCTACAATTAACTCATTATTTTTCAAAGTTGTACTACTCTAATCATGAGGGTATAGTATCACCACCATACCACCTAAGACCCTATAGATCATTAGATGCCACTAGTGTATAAAAAGTCACACACGAGGCCATGTGGCCAATAATGTTTAGATAATTTTGAGTAATCCAGGCCGATGATGTTACAAATTGGTATCATATGGTTTTCCTTTTATCTTACTATTTTGGGATCGAAGATAAGAGACCAGATTTTTTCAGCACTTAGTAAATAGTCATGTCTTGGGTTGATCACCCCATACATATGTAAAAGAACATGTTTCTCCAGATGGTACTATAATTCATTTTTTTGATTATTAAAATTTATTGTTATTTACGATTGAGAGATTAGTGTACTTTTACTACTTAGTGAATTATAATAATAATGGTATTTTCCCTTGTCCATATATAGAAATGATGTATTATCACATTGATTATTTCAGGCCCATAAATTATTTTCATGCCATGCATATGACATGACATAAATGTTTTGTAACATTATTTATTGATACATGTTTGATGTTTCTAGTTTGATTATATTCTCTTCTATAGTATTATTCAGCATTCTTGTCTGTATAATATGAATTAGTGGATTATCATCTTACATACTTTTATTTACAGCTACATGATAGATTACCGGGATATTATTGGGATATAATATTTTTTATTAATGTTTTAACTGAAACTAAAATGTTGTTTTCCCATATATCTTGATGATTTAACCTTAACTAACCAATCACTAGAGGTTAGATCCATGCACTATTTGTTGCCTAGGATAAATATTTATTGTAATGATTAAATAGGATTCAATAAATGTTTATAAGGTTTAAGATAACTTATAAATTGGGATGAGTAATACATATAATAAAAAAATTTCATAAAATCATTCTATATTATCAAATTAAATATAAAAACCTACTTGTAGATGCATGCATGTCAATTGTTATTTATAACAGATATTACATTTATAAATTGAGAATGGTAATATATCTAACTAAACCATAATATGTTCTTAATTTATATCATTATAGATAAATGTTTACCTTTATTAAGGAATGCACCTATAAAATTGTGCATGGGGACCCAAATCAATATATTTCTAAACAAACAACTATACCCAATTAGATTTATTAGGTAATGTATCTTTAGAAATGAAACCATTAAGTGTGTGTTAAAACTTGAATAACATAACTATTATGGGTTATATATAAATGGGATTAAGATAGTAATTTATGGAGCCTTAAAACCATAAATCAAGAATAGATTCCCATATAATTGAGCCTAGATTGACATGAAATGACTCTTAGAGGTCACTTTTTTCCTTATATTCCCTAGTATTTAACCAAATGCGGGTATGAATATGATTTATGGGATGATTATTTTAAGTGTTTTTAATCTATTATCAGTTGTTAAAAATGTATATATGGTGGAATATTACTTGAAACGTTCCCTCTTATTAACAAAATACATGTTATCCACTTTCATGTTGTACTTATATGAGGAGTTAGTTAAAAAAATTCCAAATACAACTTAAATGATCTGTTCCACTGTTGATTAAAAATGAAATTTTATTCTAATTATCCTAATTATGTAACATTATGGATAAGTAAAATAGATAAATTGAATTTATATGATAATTTCAAAGTGTCATGATTGGATGTTTTCAAGATAAATAACGACTTAAATGATTTTTGATAAAGACTTATTTTGTTTCCTTATTAAATTAATTAAATAAAGTACAAGGTATAGTTATCTCTGACAACTAATACATTGAATTTCATTAAATTAAAACTCATTAAATTATTAACGAAAAGCGAACCTTTGTATATTTACTAAATGAGATCTTTTTTTTATGTTCATATTTTGGTCCTTGTGTATGGGTAGGTTAAATATTTAATAATGTTTTTCCTTGTATCAGAACGTGATAGTTTCTAGTATAATTCTCCTTCTATCGATTGGACATACAAGATAGAAGGTAGGGCTTAGTGATATTTTTTATTGTGAATCTAGTTTTAGGATCAACACAATATGTTGAAAAGAAAGGGGATTACTTTCATGTGGAAGCATCATCAGAACATAAAGCATTGTTAAATACTTGTGAACTATTCAATCATGACATTCTGTTCAGGTTCTGTTTGTCTACTATAGGACTCTTATTTTCTAAAATCCCTCCCCTATTATATGGTTAGTGTTTTAATAAGTAGATCTTTGTTTAAAGCTGTGAGAATATTTTTGCGATTACATTTAATGTGCAGAACATGCCTAGAGTGTGTTCGAACATTAATTAATTCATAATTCCCTTATTCTTCTTTAATGATAGACGAATAAGAAATCATCCAACTATTTTAATAGTTATATCAGATAATGTGACCCTAAACATAAATATTTTGTATGGTTCATCAGATATTGTGATGAATAGGTCTAATTGGCCTATGTGTAGTACAAAATGAGTATTCTGTTGGGTTGATAAAATATAATCGTAGTACACATTAATATAAGCGGTAATCGTCTCATTGATAAAAATGGTATAGTGGACTTTATGAGTTCAATGGGAATCATTAAATAATAGATATGTTACAATTTTATCATAGGTCATCTTTGAGGTTGAGTGGACATAGTTCCAAAAGGAAAATTTAATCATCTCAATGCTTGGATTTATTTCATAAAAATATCAGGTTCTATAACACTATCAATTGGTTTAGTTTTTGCTAATATGCATGATGGTAAATAATTCTATGTGCACAGACCAAGAGATCATGACACATGTATTGGGTAAATCTATTCTAGTGAACTCTTATTCATCTGGTTACCTTCTCTTTACTAGTTATATGGTGGTAAGAGCGCATTGGCCACAACTTGATCCCATTTTTGGTGGTTGATTAAATGCTTTTCATGGGATTATTTTCCATCCCAATTAAATGATAAATAGAAAACTCGTAAGGCGGGAAGTTTTGTGTCAATGTTTTTTAGAGCGTACATCCATGTAAGGGTAGAGAAACTCTAAATCACCATTTAAAGTGGTCACCATTTGATTTAAAAAGCCACGTGTCAAGTATGTCAACATGTTGGTACCTGGTTAGATGCTTATTTAAAAACGTTGTTATGGGTTTTGATGGATTCTAGATGTTGGATACATTCTTATATATAGTGTTAAATCCATGAGATGTAACTCTTCTAAGAAATGTTACTACTTGCATGGAATCTGGATGACAAAAGGTTCTGTTACATACACTACCTTTAGTGACACTTTGTGTCAAGGTTATACTATAGGGGTTGAAAAAATTATAAAATTAAGATGTAGTTGGGGAACAATTGTGGGATAATCATGATGTGTCAAAAATTAAAGCCATGTCTTCCAAATTATATCAGCCCATCTTGGTTTGATTATTCTATTAATAATTATTGGTATATGGTTAAGTATAGACCATTCTAAAAACATCATCTATGATACGATGGATGAGTCTGGGGACTCAATGATAATTATTAATAACCTCTTGGTATACCCTTTTTTAAGAAAATATCAAGTCCCTTATTTTGATATCAACCTAGGTAGAACTAGATATTGACAGTTATACACTGAGAAAAACCACGAATGAATCCAACATATTGTTGGAATGATGAATGGACTTTGTGGGAGTTTCACCATAAGAGCGTGGTTTTCAATAAAGGTGTATTTTTTCAGTAATGATAATAGGATTTTTGTGTAGGAGGGAAAATTTTGAACTCATGGACACCATTCGATTATTTGACTCCATTTCTAGGAAAGATACCATAACATGGCTCAACCATTGTTATGGGTACATGAAAGCCACACCTGTGTAACGATGCATCACATCTAAATGTCAAATAATAAAATAAATTAGATGATATATGTGGACTATAATAATTGATTTTGTGGTTATCTTATACTTACAGTTGGAATCCATGGTTTTAATTAAAAGGAAATGATACAACAGAATTGATGCACTTATGTTCGTGTGGTGTCATGATGACTAAAATGAATTTATTACCAAGAGATGTTTCCATGACCAGGATAAAGGAATTGGTGAGAATACATGAAATGACTTCTGTATTCTTAGGGTGGGGGTGCCATAATAAAATTTGGATTAATCAATTTCTAACTGCTATTATGTATTGGATAGTCAGCTGGTAGTGTCACGGATTGATTTCCACATTATGTTTTAAATCTCATTGGTGAGAAACAACACTAGGTATGTCTTCGGGATGAGATGAGTGTAGCAAAAGTTCAATATGAAATTACTAAAAGAAATATTTCTTGATAAGGATAATCTTGGTTGATTGGATATTGACTAGTTGATCAATTGAATTTTGTTCTCGGAGAATCATTATAATGAAAAATGCTGGATTTGATAGGCAATTTTGATGGTGGAATTTATATGGCTCGAAATTGGACATTCAAGAAAGAAATTATGGTGAGGAGTTCTATAATATATATAATAAAATGATAAGGGAGTTATTATATATAGAGATATATGGTTTTGTCTAATCTATATATGGATGTTTTGGTTCCGTTTACGAGGGTTGGATAATGTTATGGCAATTTAAGCGTTATATGTCTTACGTGATGCTTGGAGGTATATTGGGTACCTAAAAATGAAAACCTGACTATCTGAGTGAGGTTTCATGATAGGATTAGGATGTTAATGGTTTTAATTCACCTTGAATAATTCTTAGATAGGAGATGTTATATAGAGAGCGGATGTAAGATCCAATGTTTTGGGCAGTTTAGAAATATTTAAAGGAATTTGAGTATTACAATTGGGTGGAGGGACTAAATTCTAGGATCATATATATAATATAAATTAAATATTTTAAACAATATTTTTTGGATTTTGGATGAGGATTAAGGACATAGAGGTTTCTTGGGTGTCCAGATGAATTTTGGGAGCTTCGGGCCTCAAAAACACAGTTTGGAAAGATGTAGAGAAGGGCACACAATTGTCGTATAGTTTGTGATAAATATACCCTAGTTTTGTATAGGGACATGGTTTTTTGTAACTTTTTAGTCTCTAAGAGAAATAACGTAAACCCCACCAAGATCTCTAATAGTGTCTCAATGTTTGGTCTAACTGTGCCAGAGGAGGTTCATAACTATACATGGACATTTGTAGAAAACTGTAGAGGGGAGCACACTAGGTGCACACTATTTGAAAAACCATGAACCTAGACTGAACCCTTAGTACCACATAAGTAGTGGCACCGCAAAGTTAGAACAATTATATCAAAAACCATGTGTCTAAACCATGTGTCTCATTGATGTGATGGAAATTAGGGGGTTTTCCCCTCCAGCCTATTTCATTCCTTCTCCCTCATTATTCTCTCATCAGTGCATGGAACCCCCTCCCATGGTTCCATTCTTCATATCCTATAGAAATTGATATATATCCCTCAACTGGCTACCAAATTAATTTTCTTTGGGTGATTTGGAATAATATCATACATTCCCCAACTCATTCATCACATTTCCTTCATTTACCTCATCAGCTTTAACACTGTCATTGTGAGAGACAATTTACCCTATTTTAAAGGTGATTGTATTTTTATTTGACTTATCTTGAATGGGATCAAATAAAATATATATGTTGGATGAGTGGAGAACTCAAGAATACATGAAGGTAGAAAATACATATTTTCTATTTTTTATTTAATATATAATGTCCTTTCTACCGCTTGCTAAGGCTTTGAGGAAATTCACCTAAAATTAATCAATATATAAAATTAGCTGTTTTAACGTAATATGCATTCCCTATATTGTAAATTGACATATTTGGAGGTATTTAACCTCAATACAAACTACCTATGTGGTGGTTTTATTCATCTTATTATGCTCTAAACCACACCTTTTGGTGTGTGATCTTTCCATCTTGTCATGAAATCCGTTAGTAAAATAATTGAGGACATTAGATATTGACACAAATCTCTAAACATAATATAAAAATAATCAATATATAAAATCATATGAATGGTTTAATATGAAATAGAAAATTTACATTCTTGTTCCTTGAAATTGATGATTATGTCTAGGCATATACACTAAGATAGACCTTTATTCATATTAACCTTTTGATTTGATGTTATAGTATGACACCAATATTGATTATCCGCAGGACACTGATCATTTTTATGGTATTGTAAAAAACATTATTATTGTCTAAAACTAATGATTATTATGGTGTGAAATGAAATAGGGTGATAATATTATGGATCCTACGACCTCAGTATAAATTTATATCTCTAGATATAAGGTATACTTTATCTATAACCTTACGACCTGGCCCATGTAGGTCTGATACTATTTTGAGTTCCCTTGGAAAAGTTCCATATACTCGACCCGTTTTTCTTGGCCTAAAACCATGGGACCTAGACGAAGTATCTCTGATACATTTAAATATGTGGCATATTCCCTAGCTAGTAATTTATTGGATTGTTAAATTTATGAACACATTTTCATCATTTGTAGCCTGCTCATAGATTCAATCCTTCTTATAATCATTCTTATATACGTCATTCATATTACAACATTAACTGATTTTCTTGCACATAGTTATATTTTTTCAATCATATAAAATAATTATTATAGACACAATTTGTAGATTATTAATGTTTTTATCTCACACCTTTTTAAGACCACAAATTGGTACCCAAACATACTTCATGGAGGGAATTGGGGACAAGGGAATGCACCCGATCGTGGATTCCTAATTGACCAATTTCGTGGGAGATATAGAGCATGGGACTAAGACTTGGATCATGATACTATTTTTTATAATATTTGATTTTTTTTTCTTTTTTTATTCACATATATGCATGTATACTGATCATTTTGAATAAAATTTCACATTGGGCTTATTTTTTACTCTTAACTAGATGATTCATTCACGCTGCACTTTTTTTATTGTTATGATTATTCTATCTATTCAGTTATTCTCACCAAAATGATACTCTGGTGATGAGGGTATAATATTCAAACTAGAAAACCATATTCCCATATTAATATTCAATATCCCCTAGTATATTGGGTGGTGATTTTGAGGCCATGTGGCAAATTAGGTTCATTTCTATTTGAGTGAACTCAGTCGATGATGTTAGACACCTTGTGTATATCCCCTTAGGATTTGATAAAACATTGTTATCTATGATATTTTTAATGGATTGGGACTAATTTATAAGTGATTATGATTATTATGCTAATAGTATTAGTTATTTAATAGAAGGAGATGACCTAGTAGTATAAAGATTGACTTTAGATGCTTTTATCATTCCTTTCAATGTAATGTAATAGTGTGTGTTATCCATCCACCCGGTGTTGGTTTCAAAATTTTTACACCCTATATATATATGTGGTGGTGAGCTTGAGGCTATGTTACAAATTAGGTTTTCTTCCATTTTATTGAACTTGGTCTGTGATGTTACACACCCTATTTATCCCCCATAAGATAGGATAAAACATTGTTATTAGTGATCTTTTTAAAGGAATTAAACCAATGTATAAGGGATTATGATTAATAATCTAGTGGTCCAAGTGAATTTATAGTAGTACATGGTCTACTTGTATATAGATTGAATTTAGATGTTTTAATAAATCCTTATAATTTCATGTCATATTGTGTGTTATCCATTAACCTATTGTTGGTTTCAATTTTTTTGATCATGCATATATATATGGGTTTTTTTTTTAATTTTTCATACATTATGTTTACATACATATATTATTCCATTTATATTATTATATTTTCTTTATAGATAACCGTTCACATACATGTTACTATTATGGGTGGATAGATTTTATATCAAAAAATCCAAAATGCTAATGGGTCATGTTGGTTTTCTATAAGAATATATTAATGAATTAGTTAAATTAAAATGTTGGAACATAACATCCCACTAGACCACGCCTTATCCCTCAGTGATTAATCTAACCTTTGAATATATAGAAGTGTTCTTGAGTTTTTTTAGCGATTTATATAAAACCCCATAGTATCTAGATCATGTAGTTTAATAAAATTCTATACATCTTCACACACATTATCTGATAATTTTCATATTTAATAATTTTAAAAATCTATTATATTATTATTATTTTTAGGTCATCACACCCCATCGCACTGTATGTGGTAATATTTTTTTGTCAACACGAGAAAAATGAAACTCATACATCACGTGACTACACATTACATATTAGTGGATATATTAAATAATGAGTCAATTAATCTAATAGTTCATATAATTCATGGATGATAAAAATTGTCTAATAGAATTCACTCATGATGTGGTTATGATGACTATTATTTTAATGGACGAAATATGATTGATGGATAAATTAATTTGTGAATATAATATTTATTAGGGAACTATGATTGTATATTACATCGAAATATTAATTTAAAATAAAATATAAGAGATTTACAACATGAAGAAGAAAGATTTCGGATTCATATATCATGACTAGTTAGATGAGTTAACACTATCCATAATAGTATCAATAATGTAATGTTGATGGATATGATTTTTTTTTGAAAATGACGACATATGAAAACCATTGTATTTAAAAACATAATTTGAAAAAAAAAAGATTGAGTAAGGTGATGGATACCATGGATGAGGGTAAGAATCAATCAAAATCCATGAAATTGACTATGCTGAAATATAATGTTGTTCCACCATATGATATAAAAAACAATGATTATTATTTTCACTATGAAATTATTATCACCCATAATGATTGGGGAATATTTTCATGGGCTACACGAACTAATATTTTATGTTGTTTTATAATCTCAAGTAAATTAATAGAATTTCATCCATGTATCTTTAAGTGAAAATATATAAGGAATATAATATAATTTTTATTGTATCATTTCATATGAATAAATGTGAATTAAATCATGTTGATTTGTTTCTTATTACTACTAATAAATGAGTTAAAAGTATGATTAAGAGGTGTTAAACCTACCATGATCCATGAAATTGGAAAAAACCTGTATGAAATGATTTTAAAAGGTTTATTAGATGATGTCATATGACATATCATACATATCACATTCACTAACAATAAAAAACTATAGTTCATATCAATGAACTCTAATTTTCATATATAGTGAAATGATAAATATTTTAGAAGTCGTTAAGGTAATTCATAAGGAATGATAGATTTAAGAGATGTGACAGAGTATATAATAAATTGAGAATATGTGAAAATAAAAGGCACACGGGAGTTTTTTATGACAAAAAATTATATAAAATTTCTTGATTATAAAATAGGTCATTTTTAAAGGATATTATATCACACAATATGTGACATTTATGAATAATTTATTCTATAAAATATATAAAAAATATATTTGTTCTGTTGGGGAAAAATGATTTTATGAGACGACGATATCTCTATAAGAATAATGGTATCATGAAATATATTTATTGATCGTGGAAAAATAAGAATATTATTTGACGGGTATAAATAAAATAAAAAAAAGATACTATGGTTTAGAAATCATATCGATTAAAGTAATACAAAATAAGATTCATCCCTTTGAATGATAGAGATTGTTAAAAACGATAAAGAACAAAAATGGAATTTTTTATACCTAGAGAAGGATGAGATAATGTTGAAGATCCTGGGAGAGGTAAATAAAAATATTTTCAAAAATGATATACCACATTGAATATATAAAATAAGATAAATTGATACAATGAAAGTAAATTAGAAATATGAATTATAAAGAAGATGAAGAGGAAAAACATTAAGTCTTATTTTATTATATCATTACCCCTTTTGGTAATGATATAATGATTATTATACAAAAAATAACTTTTATTGACCTATAATGTGGCATCCATCTATGATAAATGAAGACGATATATCATAATTTCACCTCATTGGGGCCCCATATAAGTTAACAACGATTTCGTGATATGATTCCTCAATCCCACCTTAAAAATGATATGTATTGAAAAATATTTTATGTTTTATAATCAATATATTTTTAAGGAATTACGCTTCATGAAATATTTACATCACCATAAAAAAATAAAAAATGATACGTAATTTATCAATGAATGGATTACTCCATGATTACGAATAATTATAAAATATATCCATGAAATTTAATAATGTTCAAAATATAAACTAATTCCAATCATAGATGAGGTGGTATAAGCAATGATGGGGTTTTATGGCCAAAAATATTATTTAGTGAAGGTAACTACTTCATGATTTAGTGCATAAATAAATCATGTTAGGAGGTTATGCTTAATATTGAAATATATCTTCCACCTATGCTATCATATTTGGTTTGATCCGAATTTTTTGAGTATTATATGATTTTTTTACATCTATATTGATTTATTAAATATTAAAAATAATTGTGATAATTGAACCAGTAGTTATAATGCATTGTAAAATTTAAAACATTTTTAAAACATCTCTTCAATGATACACAATTTTTTTTATTCCAGGGATTTTCCTTCGTTAACTATCTAAATTGTTTTACTCTTATTATAATGAATTTTATATGAATTTTTCATGATAGTATTATGAAACTCATCAAGGGAAGAGATTATTCTTATCAATAACTATCAAAAAATAAAAATAAAAATACTATGAGGAAAATTGGATCCTTCCTATGTATTGGGTGACTTATTCAGCTTTTGTATAACCTAGAAGAATGGGGACTATTGGATAATTTTATTTATCCAAATCATAGTCATATGATGAAACATAGATAAAATAGACCCACAATGTAATGTTAAACTAAATTAATTTATTTTATTTAGTCTAACATTAATGGGTGAATCTTGATAAAATTTGGATTTTTTGGATTTTTCTCAATTCATTTTTATATGTTCAACCCCTTAAATACCGAAAAGTGGTATGAAATAAAACAATATATATTGTTAATTTTTTTATTTAGTGAAGAAAATAAATTTTTTATATATAACAAAATGAATTCGATTATAATAGTTTTGGTTATTAATTTATTTCATAACCAAGATGTGTTTTAATGGGAAAACATGCATGGCTTCAAAATGTAATAAATATAAATAATAGTTTTTTAAAAATGATCATTGAAAATATTAAATAAAAATAGACCATCATAAAATAATAAACTATTAAATTATTCCCTTAAAAATATTTACAATAAATTTGTGTTTTCCAAAAGACAAAAATTGAAAAACTGAGGGAAACCACATCATGGTTTTTGGATTATGACTTCTAAATGAATTGGTAAAAATGAATTCCTTGAAGGGAAAATTCATTGTTTTACCTTGGAATGTGTTGTCACAATGTACAAAATATATCATATTTTTATTAAAAATGATATTTTTTTTTATATTTTTCAAATAATTTTTTTGAGTTAAATTGTTAAAAACATTCTCTAATGCGAGTCTACGTATGTGGTGGATTTATGAAATATAATATTTTTTTGTAAATGAGGTCTAGAATTTAATATTAATTTCCATCGTAAATTTATAAATTGATCAAAGATTCTAGAATAATAAATTATATATAATTGTTTATAATAATTTATGTAATGTTTATAAATTTTAATATTGAATAATCATGTAAATGGCGTTATTAATAAATTTTATTATACCACTCGAAAATGGTTATTGGTGAATTTTAAAATTATTTAAGTATAATGAAATATATTATATTTAGTTAATATAATAATTAAATATTTATATTATTATAAATTTGATTTATAAAATATCACATATGTTGAAATATGATGAAGTTAATGTTGAAGGAAATGTAAATTCCCAATATTAAAGGGTTTATTTTTTAAATAAATATAAAATAACTATGTATATTTAAGCATGGAATATACATAATGCATTCCTAAAGTATAGACTATTTTTAATTATGTAAATTAAAAATTGTGAATAAATTATTATCTAATTTCAATGTTTTATAAACTATTCATTTATTCGCCTTATTTCATGTTTTATTTGTGGAAATAAAAAATTATTTTATGAATGGATTCTTCATTTTGTTAGACGTGTTATGTTTCTTCTTCTAAATGTCATACAATACTTATAAATTGTTACATGTTTTTAATAAAATAGGATGTATTTATGTTTAATCATGAATATGATTTTGTTTATGGGGTTTGAAATTTAATGTAATGGTTTATTATGTTGTATGTATATTTCATGTTTGGTTTCAATTAGAAATTTTCTCTATATTGAGTAGTGATCTATGTGTAATGGGACATTGTTTTGAATTTTTCACTATCTTGGGTGTTCAGGCTATGGGGTTGGATGCCCATTATACAATTCTTGCTTTTATAAATATATTTTTGTATTATATCATTTAATCATGTACATTTAACGGTTTTTACTTTATGTTTAAGACATATTAGATATGTGAAGATGTTATTTTATTTTATTTTGATATAAGTAAAACAAATAATGGTTGATATAATATAATATACATTAATATGTTTTGAACATGTTAATTTGGTTGTTGTTATGGGATATAATAATTAATCTTTTATTAGTATATAAGGGGACCACATGAAATAATATGTTGAGATTCAACCCCCTAAAATATCACAAGTGTTAGAATCATTCCTAAAGTGAATAGATGACAATAATACCATCAAAAAATCAGTTCCGCTTATGAAAAATATCAGTTCCCAAGGATTATCATATGTAAGACATAGTGGAGATGGATAACCCTAAGACATAGGAGCCAATAATATTGTGAGAAATGAGCTAAATGTAGCTAGGAATCCCTAATATCTAGGATACCAGAGGAATTTTGTTGGAATACAGGATAGATTTGGGTAAGTATCTAAGAGTTATATATGATATGATTGATATGACCATATATATATATATATATGTGTAATCCATAAATTTCATAGTGGACTCCTTTCATAGTGATACATGTTTCTTGGACTACAAAAGGATATAATTTAATTTTAATGGGGATATAGTCTAAAAGGGAGCACGTTTAAGAAAATTCGTTATTAAATAATTTTAAAAAATTATACTCCTCTAATATAAGCCTGATGTGTGCATTAAATTTCATTAAAATCCTTTAACTAGGCAATTTCATCAATATTCGATGAAGAAAGATTTGATCGAAAAAACAATCTATATGGGTAAATAATATTATGATTTGGTCTTATGCTAATAATGAAAGATATTTATTAGATAAATCCCTCATTGAGCTTTCTGGTATTGATTATATTTAGCAAGATAATCTATATTATAATAATAATCACAATAAAATTCATTATAATGTATTAAAAGGAGTTATTTGGTTGCATATTGAATAAAGTGAATTTAGTTTCATGCCCTTTAATCATTAATATTTAGTATATTAGTGACTTGGTGTGTATGGGGAATCCGTTATTGCATGATATGGCTAAATAAAACATTAAATAATTATTATTTATTTATTTTTATAATATTAATTATTTGATAATGTTTTTCAAATATTTTATACTTTTTAATGATAATGAAGAATGATTTGGGTTGCCTCGGCATGAGAGTTGTGTTTATAGCATAGATGGGTAAATGCTTAAACAAGAAGAAGAATATTGGATGGTTCAATTTTTATATAGGACCATTAAAACCTAAAGAAGGTGTTATGAAGGATGAGACTATTTTTTATTTTGAATATTTATTTTTCCATTATTCTAAATAGGATGTGGAAAGATTTATGGATGTTCCAGGTTAGGTATTAATTTTATGGAAATTAATTATTTTATATTTAAGTGTATAAGATACTAATATTTTATTTTAATTTTATTTAAAATATTTAGGTGTTTAAAATTATGGAATGTATTGATTAATTTTGTATTTTTTATTTAAATCATGACTTAATGTGTTACATGATCAAGGATTTAGATTCCATAAAAACAATCTTGATCAAATTTATTTGAATAATGTATGTTTATTTTTTTATTATTTTCTTTTATATGATAATAAAAGTAGTTTTTAAATATTTTATATAAAATATGACATAAATATTTTTATACCCTTGGATTATGATTCATCCAATTCTAAAACGTGTTTCAGAAAAAATAATGATAAAACTAATTAATCCATGATAAATTTGTTTACCCAAATTATTTATTAAAATGTAAAAAAATAAATCCCAATTTTAAATAATACTGTATTTTAAATAATAAAATATTATTTTTATAATATTACTCTAAACCCTTAGAATACCATATAATAAATTATTATTTATATTTTATTTTTTAAGTATAATAAGTTTTATTTACTTACATAACAGAGTTTGTGTCTTGGAAATATGTTTTAGAGAAAATATAGATTATATGTGGTTATTGGTGGTTTGTTTGAAATAGGAGAAGTTCAAAATTTAAAAAATAATTTATTATACCTTTTTAATTTAATTTGAATGTCCCTTTATATGTGTAAATGTATTTAGGTTATATTGGTAAAGAGTAATTGTAGAGACCCGAAGCCTGACATACATAGACTTTACATTACTTTTGCGGAATACTTAGTACATAACAAAAACACACACACACAAGGATCGTAATAGTTTAGTGTCTTTGGAAACTCAGAACGTAATCTTCTAATCATGGTGAAAGATCTTCAAAATCTCCCATAAAGATCTTCTTTTTTTTACCTAAAACCTTTCTTTATATCCTGGGGAAAAGAAAACATAAAAGGGTGAGCTCAAATGCTCAGTAAGGGTAAAAAAAAGAAATATCAATCACATCGTATTTATAAGAACATAACATTTTGGAAATCATAACCTGCAAAAGAGAGCATAATTTCATAATATGGAATAAATCATATAAGTGAAAATGAGATCCCCATAATCATAACATAAAACTTGATACTTTGTGGCATGCACACATAATCATAGAGAATCATTTCTTGTTAGTCAAGACTCATTGCCAAGACTATCTTAGTGGGCAAAGTCCCTTTCTGAATCGAGTAACCCTCGTTTCAGTCCTGTTTCACTGAACCGGTATAACCTAACATTTCATCCATGTCTATCTCATGAGATATAAAATCTTTACCCAATGCATTGGAGGGAGATATAGGTCCCACCCATCTTATAATGAATCCTTTCTTATGTGTGCCACATAAATCATAAATCATACATCATCGCATAACACATGTAACAAAAATGGGATTCTTGAAACATCATGACATCATAAAACCATTCATATAAGATAAAGGAATTCATAAACATAATTCCATCACAACATAGTCAAATCAATGTAAAAATATGGATAGAAACAGAACCCTTTATTATCTTAGATGGAAAATAATTTTGATAAAACACTTGAAATGAATTCTTGAGGAAAATATCCTTTCTTCTTCAAAAACATTTTTCCTTTCATAACATGTCATTAAACTTTAAAATAAAAGAAGTTTATTAAAAATAAACTTGAAAACTTGTAAAGGAAGCTTCTTGGAAATAATGTTTTAAAAATCCATTCATACCATATAAGTTAAAAAAACATTCTTATCGTACTTTTGTCGGAAAAGTCAAAAAGTACCTCGTACAAAAAACGACAGAAGATTCCTTTCATATCTTTTACTAAAAACTCCCCGAAGGGTAATATTGGATTTAAACTAGTGTAAGTGGATGGAAACAATATTACATATTGATGGAACATGGATGTGGATGGTAAAATACACCCCAGTAAATACCAAAGTATAAACAATCTCGGATAAAAATGAGATTGTGATATTTCCCTTACCTTATGTCCGATTTGCTTTGTACGTGTCCGAAGCTCCTGTATAATGGTTAAAATAATGTCATTGACTTATTACATAATCATATTCATTGTTATGATATCATATATGGTTCACTTATGACATTATATTACCCGTTCTTTTGTAAATTCCATGTTAAAGAAGCGTTTTGGGTAAAATCGTTTCATTTATCGTAGGTGTTTTGACTTGTTGTTCTTGACATTATTATTACTTATATCATGATTTACTTACTTCTAGAATATAAAATATGATTTATATATCATATATATTCAGTATATATATATATATAATCGATAGATAAATGACATTAAAAACACCGTTCATGGAGACGGTAGTCCGTACATACGCATGAACGCTGTTTTCCTTTCCTTATTGTCTTGAATGGAAGTACGTAGATGACATACATATATATATATATACATAAATCCAGTAGCTTTATAATGTCATATATTTCATTATTATTTCTTATATATACTTTATAATCATTCTTAAATGGTTAACATGGAGAATGAATCTCATCGCGTCGTGGAGACGGTAGTCCGTACGTACGCACGAGCTATGATATCATTTCCATAAAGATTGAATTGAATTGGAGTGGATTATACAATATATCAGAATCAATATGATGTTTTAATAACTATGTATAGTTATTCTTTACACCCTTATACCCATCCATGTAAGGTGGTGTTGGAAAATAGATTACACCACGGCGTGGAGACGGTATTCCGTACGTACGCACGCACGGTGATTTCATTTTTCCGTAGGATGGATAGAAGGTGAATTAGGGTTGTTTCATATTTATAATAACATATAAGTATGTAAGTAATACTGATGTTATTACTTTATCATGAAACAACTAAAGAAGAAGAAGTTGAAGAAGAAAGAAATTGAAAAGATCGGTAATGGATATTACCTCTTCTTTGGAACGTCTCCTTGAATCCTCCACTTAAGGAACTAAGATTGGTCTTTGGAGAAGACCAGGACCTCTAGGATTATTCTAGGGAAGTGGAGAGGAGAAAATGGCAGGGGTTGGCCGAGCTTGAGTGCTCAAAGTGGTGTGAGGAGGAGGGGGAGGAGGTGCCCTTTTATAAGGGAGGAGAGGGGAACCTTAGGAATATCTCAAAATATTATTTTATATTAAAGTCAAAATCGGTTTATAATGGTTACAAAGGGTCTTATTTCGAAGCTAAAGTGGGGATGGGTCGAAATCCTTTCATAAAATAGGATTTAGACAAGTTTAGGGTATTATTTTAACCTTATCAATTAGATTTAACTCTAAGTTAAATAATTTAACTTTTACCGTGTCTGTTTGTTTTCTTTTACTATATGGTTAATAAACTTACTATAACATGCCAAACGAACCCCAAATTGTTTATTATTAATATATATATCCTTATCTATGTGAGTTGGCCGAACCTTAGATTTTTAGGAATAAAATAACAATTAATAATATAATATTTGATTTAAAAACTATTTTGTGTCAATTTTGACACTATTTGATATATGATTTTTGTGAAAGTCATAAAAGAATTATATGATCGAACAAAGTTGATTAAAGAAACACTAATATATCATAGTAACCTATAAAATTAGTGGAATTCATAAAAAGTCTTAAATTACATTTATTTTGGTATTTATATTATCAATTATGTCAATATTTCATTAATAAGATAATTACTGCATCATCTTTGTGTCATAAATAAATTAAATTATTTGATGTCTAAAAATTACAAATAAAATAACATCATGTAGTAAATCTTTTTAGCTTTCTAATGAATATTTACAATCGAATTTATCTTATGAATAACCCCATATTAAAAATGATTTACTTATTAAACTTTGATTTTAACTACTTTAACCCCTCTTTAAATAAATTAATAATAAATGTCCTAATCTAATCCAAGTGGGCCTAAATGGTCATATTTTATTCGTAAGTTTGTTTTTGGTCTAATTACACTTGTCCAATAGAATTAGGACATGTGTTAGGGTAATATTAATATCATATTTACCCTTAGTTACCCTATTTACTATTAACCGCGGTAAAAAAAGTAAAAAGTTACTATTCACCAAAAATTATTTTTATCTCATTGAACCACATTTTACTTACTAATATCAACCGTGTCTGTCGGATTTTCGAAATTCCATTCACAGAAGCGGTAAAATTAAGTTTTATGCAAAATTCAGTTTTTAACCTACCACTTAGTAGTTTCACTATTCATCAAAAATTGATGTTTTTCAGATTAATGCCAAAATTTCATCCTAAGCTATATTTCATATTCCGAATTCAAAAATGAAGTCTATTTTACCAAATTCATAACATAGAAGATTCATTAATTAATTTTATAATTAAATCCCGCTGTTAAAATAAATAGCGTGTTTTTAGGAAACAATATATACCAAAAGATTGACACTTGATTATGTCTGGTTTAAATGTGAAATTACAACCAATGACCAACATTGTATTAAATTGTAAAAATATATTCTAAATATACTTTAAAACCACTCAAATTAATAATTTATCACTATTAATTATTTCGATTAAAAAAATTGTTTTTTAATTATAATTTAGTAATTTTCACTATTCATCAGAATATGAAAGTTATCCGAAATGTACCAAAATTTCACCTTAGGCTAAATTTGATACTCCGAATCCAAAAATGAAGTTCATTTTGAAAAATAAGATTTACAGAATTTTAAAAAGTGGTTATTACTATTCATACCGGCTAGTTTTAAAAATATTTTAATAGCATATCGTTGTTTAGTGAAACTCGGTATTGCGTATTACACACGCTATCGAGGAAGGTCGCGATTGCGTGTAATGCAAGGCAAGTCAAGGATGCGTGTTGTGCAAGCTCCTTTTGGTGTAGCGTACAACACAAGACATTAATAAAATTAAAAAGAATATTTTTTATAAAATATTGGGCTGTTACATTCTACCCCCCTTAAAATGAATTTCGCCCTCGAAATTCGTCGAGGTTATAAATGGTTTACTATTTGAAAGTTTCTTTAATAGAAACCCACATCATAAAAACGAATATCAAAACCAATCTTTAAAAACAAAAGTATGAAACGTAACGGTTACCCAAATAAACTAATCATTGGGTTTCCACATAGGTGAAAATATGGATATGGAAGAGAAATCTAACCATCATGTTCTGATGGAGAGTGGTAGAGAACATGGCTATGGAAAAGCCAATAATCACAAATCCATAAATTTGTGACGATCTAAGGTACCATCCGATTCATCAGGTATAAGATCACTAGGACAACATTTTTGGTTTTCAAGATCATTTCCCTAAAGTTGAAAATTTGAATTGGAATAAATACTTTCTTTATTTTGGTACAATCTCACTATTGTTCGTGCCTAGAACAATTTCCACTTCATCTCTTAAATAAATGAAGTTTAATTTGTTATTCGTGAAGTGTTAGCAGATCATGTGATAGAATGACGGGTCATTCCATCTGTCTCAAACAAAAGGTTAGCAAAAATTATATACATAAGTCGATCTATAGTGAGATTAATCATATATAGTTCCTAAAATGGACTTATACTTCATATATCATACTGCTTAATATAATAAAACTAGTTTATACTAAAGAGGGACTTCCTGTAGGCCAGTGGTAGACGATAAAGGCCAGTCGCACGTCAGTTGTGGGTTCGATTCCCACAGCCTTGTCCGAAGCGATGGGCTGTCGCCCGTCCTGCAGGTTGTCCTTTTTCTAAAACTATATTACTATAACATCCCATAAATAATATCGAAAAAACATCTATCCTTAAACAATTCTAACTTATGTCCAACATAATCCATTCCAATATTTAGTGCTATCCATAATACTGCAGTCCATTTTCATAACATAGTGAAAACGATTACCAGAGATTTAATACCATCGTTGATCCCCATATATCATAAGATATATCTTGTTGGAAACATTCCAAATATTCAAAGGCCTTAATCTTGTACTCTCTTGAATACCCATTGAACCATAGTGAAAACTTGAATGCAGTTAAAAGTTAACACTTCCCACATACCAAAATCCCCAAAATTATATATACTCAAACCATGATATCACTTAGTCCTTATATCAATCATGAGCTCATGAATACTGTTAAACATTTCATTTTCTCGTTTTCCCATCATTATGCGCATAATATCTCAATCACTTTGAATACCACATTAGACAAATACATAAATATTCCAATATTCCATGATACAACATTATTTTGGAATCCCATTACATAAAAACTTAATCATTCCACCACATCGTTGTCATATTCAACATTGCCAATAGTGATCGCATGTGACTTCCCTTTTTCCTTTGCCTTAAGCGGTTGCTCATGTCGATCATCACTAACCCTTGGATTAGGGCATTTATTGGCATAATGTCCCATCTCCTTGCATTTGAAGCATTGAAGTGTTGGTTGTGCGTTCTCGGTAGTGTTTTCTTTATTCACTTCATTAGAATCCCTTTTTCCATTACTTCGACACTCAGCTCCTCGATGACCGTATTTTCCACACTTAAAACATTTTCTAGTCCCATTAAGACAATCTCCACCATGCTTCTTTCCACACTTTGTGCATAAGGAAACATTCATCTTCTTTTCACCATTATTCTGAGATTTCTCCTTGAACTCCATCTTTCGTTTCTTGTCAAAACCATGAGATGGATATGTAACACAAACTTCTATTTCTACCTTGATAGCACAACGCACAATTTCTTCATAGCTACTGAAGTCTCTTATAGCTAATTCCCTTCGAAGACTTGGTTTTAAGCCACTGAAAAATCGATCAACTTTACTTTCAGGTTGGATGATAATGCCAGATGCATACCTTGCAAGTCTTGTAAAATTCGATTCGTATATACCAACAGATTCATCATCCTTTTGATTTATTTCAAGAAACTCCTTCTCCATCTTCGTTCGAAGAATACGAGGGAAGTACTTACTGAAAAACAAGTTCTTGAACTCGTCCCATTCCATGGAATCAATTTCATATCTTTGCCTCATATTCTTGATAAGATTCCACCATTGATCAGCTTCCCCTTCCAAACGATATACTGCTAAGATGACTTTATCATGTTCAGAACATTGAAGAACTGAAAATATCTTTTCAGTAGTACTAATCCATTGTTTAGCAACTAATGGATCAGTAGACCCACTGAAAAAGGCGGACGCTGCCTCATGAAGGATTCAACAGAATGTTGCTCCTTCCTTTGCTCGTTTGGAAGTCCTGCATGATTCAACAGAATGTTGCTCCTTCCTCTGCTTGAGAAAGATGTGTGAGCATGGCTACAAGATTTTTCATTCCAGCTCCCATATCGTTTGGTTGCTCAGGGGGACAATCATTGCATTGTCCATTGCATTGATCAACACGGTTCCTTCGGGTTCCAGCCATCGTCTAAAACCCCAAAAGAATAGTGTGAGAGGCAAAAATCATGCTAGAGAAAACAACATAATAAAGGGGTAGTACCCTCAATATCTAACATCTTAGGTTAAATTCTAAGATCATTAGAGCAATTCTAGGACTATAACCTATACGTATACTTAACCTTAGGGACATCCCTAGAAATACCGTAGAAATATCTATAGGGATCTCACTAACGTTTTCGCATCCTAGTTTCCAAAGGTTGACTAAACCTTTCCTCTGATACCAACTGTAGAGACCCAAAGCCTGACGTACATAGACTTTACATTACTTTTGCGGAATACTTAGTACATAACAAAAACACACACACACAAGGATCGTAATAGTTTAGTGTCTTTGGAAACTCAGAACGTAATCTTCTAATCGTGGTGAAAGATCATCAAAATCTCCCATAAAGATCTTCTTTTTTTACCTAAAACCTTTCTTTATATCCTGGGGAAAAGAAAACATAAAAGGGTGAGCTCAAATGCTCAGTAAGGGTAAACAAAAGAAATATCAATCACATCGTATTCATAAGAACATAACATTTTGGAAATCATAACCTGCCAAAGAGAGCATAATTTCATAACATGGAATAAATCATAGAAGTGAAAATGAGATCCCCATAATCAGAACATAAAACTTGAAACTTTGTGGCATGCACACATAATCATAGAGAATCATTTCTTGTTAGTCAAGACTCATTTCCAAGACTATCTTAGTGGAAAAAGTCCCTTTCTGAATCGAGTAACACTCGTTTCAGTCCTGTTTCACTGAACCGGTATAACCTTCCATTTCATCCATGTCTATCTCATGAGATATAAAATCATTACCCAATGCATTGGAGGGAGATATAGGTCCCACCCATGTTATAATTAATCCTTTCTTATGTGTGCCACATAAATCATAAATCATACATCATCGCATAACACATGTAACAAAAATGGGATTCTTGAAACATCATGACATCATAAAACCATTCATATAAGATAAAGGAATTCATAAACAAAATTCCATCACAACATAGTCAAATCAATGTAAAAATATGGATAGAAACAGAACCCTTTATTATCTTAGATGGAAAATAATTTTGATAAAACACTTGAAATGAATTCTTGAGGAAAATATCCTTTCTTCTTCAAAAACATTTTTCCTTTCATAACATGTCATTAAACTTTAAAATAAAATAAGTTGATTAAAAATAAACTTGAAAAATTGTAAAGGAAGCTTCTTGGAAATAATGTTTTAAAAATCCATTCATGCCATATAAGTTAAAAAAAACATTCTTCTCGTACTTTTGTCGGAAAAGTCAAAAAGTACCTCGTACAAAAAATGACAGAAGATTCCTTTCATATCTTTTACTAAAAACTCACAGAAGGGTAAAATTGGATTTAAACTAGTGTAAGTGGATGGAAACAATATTACATATTGATGGAACATGGATGTGGATGATAAAATACACCCCAGTAAATACCAAAGTATAAACAATCTCGGATAAAAATGAGATTGTGATATTTCCCTTACCTTAGGTCCGATTTGCTTTGAACGTGTCCGAAGCTCCTGTATAATGGTTTAAATAATGTCATTGACTTATTACAGAATCATATTCATTGTTATGATATCATATATGGTTCACTTATGACATTATATTACCCGTTCTTTTGTAAGTTCCATGTTAAAGAAGCGTTTTGGGTAAAATCGTTTCATTTATCGTAGGTGTTTTGACTTGTTGTTCTTGACATTATTATTACTTATATCATGATTTACTTACTTCCAGAATATAAAATATGATTTATATATCATTTATATTCAGTATATATATATATATAATAGATAGATAAATGACATGAAAAACACCGTTCATGGAGACGGTAGTCCGTACGTACGCATGAACACTGTTTTCCTTTCCTTATTGTCTTGAATGGAAGTAAGTAGATGAAATAAATATATATATATACATAAATCCAGAAGCTTTATAATGTCATATATTTCATTATTATTTCTTATATATACTTTATAATCATTCTTAAATGGTTAACATGGAGATTGAATCTCATCGCGTCGTGGAGACGGTAGTCCGTACGTACGCACGAGCGATGATATCATTTCCATAAATATTGAATTGAATTGGAGTGGATTATACAATATATCAGAATCAATATGATGTTGTAATAACTATGTATAGTTATTCTTTACACCCTTATACCCATCCATGTAAGGTGGTGGTGGAAAATAGATTACACCACGGCGTGGAGACGGTATTCCGTACGTACGCACGCGCGGTGATTTCATTTTTCCGTAGGATGGATAGAAGGTGAATTAGGGTTGTTTCATATTTATAATAACATATCAGTATGTATGTAATACTGATGTTATTACTTTATCATGAAACAACTAAAGAAGAAGAAGTTGAAGAAGAAAGAAATTGAAAAGATCGGTAATGGATATTACCTCTTCTTTGAAACGTCTCTTTGAATCATCCACTTAAGGAACTAAGATTGGTCTCTGGAGAAGACCAGGACCTCTAGGATTATTCTAGGGAAGTGTAGAGGAGAAAATGGCAGGGGTTGGACGAGCTTGAGTGCTCAAATTGGTGTGAGGAGGAGGGGGAGGAGGTGCCCTTTTATAAGGGAGGAGAGGGGCACCTTAGGAATATCTCAAAATATTATTTTATATTAATGTCAAAATCGGTTTATAATGGTTCCAAAGGGTCTTATTTCGAAGCTAAAGTGGGGATGGGTCGAAATCCTATCATCCAATAGGATTTATACAAGTTTAGGGTATTATTTTAACCTTATCATTTAGATTTAACTTTAAGTTAAATAATTTAACTTTTACCGTGTCTGTTTTTTTTACTATATGGTTAATAAACTTACTATAACATGCCAAACGAACCCCAAATTGTTTATTATTAATATATATATCATTATCTAAGTCATTTGGCCGAACCTTAGATTTTTAGGAATAAAATAACAATTAATAATATAATATTTGATTTAAAAACTATTTTGTGTCAATTTTGACACTATTTGATATATGATTTTTGTGAAAGTCATAACAGAATTATGTGTTCGAACCAAGTTTATTAAAGCAACACTAATATATCATAGTAACCTAGAAAATTAGTGGAATTCATAAAAAGTCTTAAATTACATTTATTTTGGTATTTATATTATCAATTATGTCAATATTTCATTAATAAGATAATTACTGCATCATCTTTGTGTCATAAATACATTAAATTATTTGATGTCTAAAAATTACAAATAAAATACCATCATGTAGTAAATCTTTTTAGCTTTCTAATGAATATTTACAATCGAATTTATCTTATGAATAACCCCATATTAAAAATGATTTACTTATTAAACTTTGATTTTAACTACTTTAACCCCTCTTTAAATAAATTAATAATAAATGTCCTAATCTAATCCAAGTGGGCCTAAATGGTCATATTTTATTCGTAAGTTTGTTTTTGGTCTAATTACACTTGTCCAATAGAATTAGGACATGTGTTAGGGTAATATTAATATCATATTTACCCTTAGTTACCCTATTTACTATTAACCGCGGTAAAAAAAGTAAAAAGTTACTATTCACCAAAAATTATTTTTATCTCATTGAACCACATTTTACTTACTAATATCAACCGTGTCTGTCGGATTTTCGAAATTCCATTCACAGAAGCGGTAAAATTAAGTTTTATGCAAAATTCAGTTTTTTACCTACCACTTAGTAGTTTCACTATTCATCAAAAATTGATGTTTTTCAGATTATTGCCAAAATTTCATCCTAAGCTATATTTCATATTCCAAATTCAAAAATGAAGTCTATTTTACCAAATTCATAACATATAAGATTCATTAATTAATTTTATAATTAAATCCCGCTGTTAAAATAAATAGCGTGTTTTTAGGAAACAATATATACCAAAAGATTGACACTTGATTATGTCTGGTTTAAATGTGAAATTACAACCAATGACCAACATTGTATTAAATTGTAAAAATATATTCTAAATATACATTAAAACCACTCAAATTAATAATTTATTACTATTAATTATTTCGATTAAAAAAATAGTTTTTTAATTATAATTTAGTAATTTTCACTATTCATCAGAATATGAAAGTTATCTGAAATGTACCAAAATTTCACCTTTGGCTAAATTCGATACTCCGAATCCAAAAATGAAGTTCATTTTGAAAAATAAGATTTACAGAATTTTAAAAAGTGGTTATTACTATTCATACCTGCTAGTTTTAATAATATTTTAATAGCATATCGTTGTTTAGTGAAACTCGGTATTGCGTATTACACACGCTATCGATGAAGGTCGTGATTGCGTGTAATGCAAGGTAAGTCAAGGATGCATGTTGTGCAAGCTCCTTTTGGTGTAGCGTACAACACAAGACATTAATAAAATTAAAAAGAATATTTTTTATAAAATCTTGGGCTGTTACAGTAATAATTATATAAAGAGGAAATTTTTTGAATTTTTACCACGTGATATCAAATAATTTTGTTAATAAAATCGTTCATATATGATCATAATAAACATTGAAATGTTATATGTAGAAAAATAATGTCATTTGTATCATAACATTAGATGATGTGAAGGAAATAATTTTGGATATTATGTTCAAATCTTTAAACATGACTATTATGAATCATAATATCTCTTCTATTCAAAACAATTTAATAATATATTCTACCTAATAAAAATGTTAATTGGGTTTATTAATTACATGATCTCATTGATTTGTGATTATAATTACATAAAAATGTAAAAATGTTATCAAAATTATAAAAAGATAGAAAATAGGAGGCTTGTTCAGTTTTCTATTATATGAGATATGATTATATTGGAATTTATGAATGGTTTCTTAGTATTCTTAAATAAGTAAAATAATATAAATTATATCATGATAAATAAAAGGTATTATCAATAGTTTCATTATTTTAAATTGAATATATATATTCATGAAGAGAAATGATAATTTCTACTCAATGTATGAATTCATGTTATCTATAATCTATGGTCGTAATTTTTTATTATAGATTGCAATAGAATTTTAAGATTATCAATGTTTTCATTTCATATAGGGACGGTAAATACACTCCTGAGATATAAGAAGATTTTTGTTTGCTAGATAACCCACTATATATACTATATGAGGTTTCATACACTTTAAATTTTTTATTCTAGTGACGACGGTTTCATATCAAATCACTATTTTTTTACTGTATACCAAACATGAGAAATTTTTTACATTGATACATTTCTTATTCCATCCTTGAGGTTGAGCTAATCAAGGGATGGATGGATGAGTTTCTAATCATTTTATTTGTTTAGGTTTAAGAAATATGGGATTTAACCCCTTGAATAATTTGTATTAAAATTAGGTCCCTTGATTAATATAGATTGTGGAAGTGTATAATCTATCATAAATAAGTGGCATGTGATATTATAATTGATTTTGATGAGGGGAATTTTTTGTGATGATATATATGGGTGAATGATAAATGATGTGTTCATCCATATGGTAATTATCTACATGATGAATTGATAATTTATAATTAGTAAATAATAGTGATACATTCCTTCTCAACTTCCTTGGACAAAAAATTTATTACATAAGTTAAATATAGTTATTTTTGAAACTAAAGTTGTCACCTGGAAAAGAGTACATAAAGAAACTATTTCTAACTTTTAAATTTTTTAATGAAAAGTGGTTTTTATTTTATCTTATGATTTTTTAAAAATATAAATTACTTTAAATGGATTTTCTTTAAAACAATTATGAAATTGTTAGTTGGTTACAGTTGGATAACCCTATTTCAATTCAATCCAAGTTTCGAAATTCACTAATTAACTACTAGAAGTCTAGTAATAGAGAGATTCTGATATCATATTTTCTATCTCCTTTGATATTTTGGAGATGGTAAAAATATTTATAATTGGAAATAGAAAGTGTTAATACCATTTTCAATATCATTGTATGTGTTTAATAGGCCCCTAGGTTAAATTAATAAATTTACAATCAAAATTTTCAATTCCGAAATAAGAAGGTGTTCTCACTTCTAATTCAATCATTGTTAATGCACAATGATCACATCACAACCTAAAACAATTTTATTCAATCATATACAGTATAACATCAATGATGAAAATAATGGATAATTTTCAAAGAATTTAAACATTAATAAAATTTTGAATGAAATATAATATCACTTGATTATGAAGAATGAAATATGAGTATTGAAACTAATTAAATAGAATAATAAAAGAGTTTTATTCAATTAATTTCATGAACTAATAAATTAAAATCATTTTAAACCTCCCCTTCGTTGACAATTTAGAGTTTATACTTGCATATTAAGAAAATTTAAGAAGAAGTGGGTGGCAGAGATAAAGGAATTACCAAAAAAAATAAAAATTAAATGATAAATAAAATATGGTAAAAATAGTTCATTAACAAAAGTTTATAGTCCTCAATTCAAGAATAATTACACTATCCATCATGTGTTTCCTTAGATTTACAATAATTACTTCTTAATTAAATTTTGGGAAATACGGTTATACTTTGATTCATCAAACTAATGCGATATTCATCCTTTTAAATCTCAATTTATTCCCTTTTTTCATGGATATTACTTACTTCATGATTAATTCATCATGGGATCCCATTACTTTGTTTAGTTATTTTGATTAAAATATTATTCATGATATGTTCATGTGTTTTCATATAAATGGGTGCATGAGTTTTTATATGTCAATCCATGTCATAGACTTGATGTACATATGAATTTCTTTATGTCTATATGCTTTCATCATCTGGTTTATTTATTCTTAAAGTAGAATATCCTTTATAGGCCACAATAATATATTTTTCTTACATAGGTAAAATAATTTATCTTACGATGGGTCCCTTTAAGACAATTTAATTATGTTTGAATAATATTTTATCTTATGTTATTCCATCTTAAGATAACTTATCGTATGTGTAGTAAAATTACTTAATCATTATTCTACTTCTTATAAAAAGATTTCATATTTACCTCCTTATATTTTCACCATGGTTGGCCCTACTAAGGTATGAATCATATCTTTCTCCATTCGAATGAAATATTCAATTTTGAGTCTTAAATATTTTGTAAAAATTTCACCTTGAACCAGGAATAGATGAAAATGCTATGGTCTGATCATTGATGTAGTTCTAGTTCGAAAAATCTAGTATGTAATTGAATTGTTGGACCATGTTCTCCATAAAATATTATGATCCAACTGAAGGGTTTCAATGAAATATAGTATCCAAATATGTTTAAAATTATATATAAAATTATTAAATTATTATTTGACACATTAAATAATTTTTTTTAAATATAAAAATTGTAATTGAAAGTGAAGAATTAGAATTTGAATATAATTTCCAAATTCATTATCCAATTATAATTCCATATAAAATAATCACCCAAAAAGTGTGTAATTTATAATTAATATTAAAGTGAGAAAAAAATAAAAACTGAATAACTAATTTATTTCCCTAGTCCAAAAAATGATTCATTTAATATGAATATGTGACAATTATTCATGAATTATAAATTTTGGTGGAATTCTACACATTATAACTCAAGTGAAAAATATAAAAATATTCAATCTCTTAATGATATTGGAAAATTTCACATCCCACAGTTTCTATTTTTCTTGGGAAAAGGGATAATATGATTTTCTCTACATTTATATGATATATCGAATTAACATGAGTTTGGATATATATATCATTATTATAAGTAATGCATGCCCACTTATAAATGGAGTATTATTATAACTTTTATAGAGTATGCTATTTTCAAAAAATTGAAAATTGATGAATTAATTTTTACTAAAAACTCTACAATGGCATAGGTGTTTACAAATTGTGGTTATGGAAATATAGACTAAATTATATTACAATGCATTTATATGAAATGTTAAGAGTATCACTAAATGTGTAATAATGGATATCCAAAAGTTTAGTATTTATTTTTTAATTTTTTACAATTTATCTAACATGTGGTGAAAATGAATAAAATATTTTGTAATTTGAGTATTAAAAGTTTTCTACAATGAGTTTTTGGATATGAATCCCATGTTGTTACATATTATATGGCATAAGGTTAATGGGTGCTATGACTTTGGGGATTTAGTGTAAGTGTTATTTTTTTTTTGAAAATATAAAATAAATACTAAATTGGTATATGGTGTTATAAAAAAATCCATAGTTTGAAATATTATAAACAAATACATTGTGATGGCCACTGCATCATCTATTAGTTCATGAAAATGAAAATGTTTTTATATATTTCTCAACATTGCTAATTTTATTTTGTCTAACCAGTAATATTCAATAAAAGTATATTGTTAGAAGGATTTGAGGGCTTTTGAACATTTAAATTGATTGATTATCATTAATAAATTAATATAATGATTGAACTATTAGTTAAAATTATTTGAAACATTTTACACATTTTTAAAACATTTCATTATTGATAAAATAATAATTAATGATCAAAGAGTATCCTTTGATGGGTATATAATTGGGAAGAAACTTATTTAAAAAAGATGAATCAAAATGTTTTATGAAAATAATATTAAAATCTTCAAAAATGATCATGAACATATCATTATCTATCAATTTATATTTTAATAAGGTTCTTTAAAGACCATAAATAAGTGAGGATCATTTTTATTTCTTATGATATTCATTCACCCCATGGATATGTTGAGATAAATAATTCCATTGTATGCTTGTTAGGGGAACCTATTAAAATCTTGTGTTTGAGATTAAACAAACTGGACCAAAAAACTAAATGTATTCATTATTTATTTATTTTATTAATATAGATAAAAATATATTTGTGTTGGAAAAATTGGGGTCTATTTAATTGTATTCCTTTATTTTAATACAGTTATTCTCCACTCCATATACAATTAATGAAAACTACAAGGTAAATAGTGTTAGGAAAATCTAAAACTATAACCTATAATATACATCAAATTTAAAAAATTATGATGATATACTTCAACAAAAAAAATAACACCACCTAATAGAGATCATTTCTCTTGGTATCAACACTAATTCAAACTTATAAATATTAATAAAACATATATATATTATGGGTGAAAACATAAAAATAATTAACAGGGTTATTACTTCAACCAACATGAATCTTTGTTAAAATTGTACAAAAATTCATTCACAAATAATTTATACAATGTAAAATAAATAAAAAACCATCCATGTATTGTTTATAACAAAAAATACACCCTATATCTCAAGATATGAACACTAAAAAAATAACATGATATATATAACTAAGTCAAATATATATTAATAGAGATCTTGTTGATAAGTCACAAAAAAATATTATCACCACTATTCTAAACATCTAACACATTGATGATCTCTTATATTTAAACAATGCACATGTCAATATGATATTAAGAAAAAAAATCTCAGTAATCATTATAATAATTATATAAATATTTTATAAAGTCCCCACTACTATTTTTTCATCATCGTCAAGGTATTTAGATATTCCTAAAAAAATATTGGGAGAGGGAAATCTATCAGTTATCATAAATTACAATAGTAGCTAGATATTTGGTGTAATGCACCTAATATATGATTGAATTAAAACATGATCAAATGATTATACTATAATAAACTCACAATCCCCACCTAATCATACTATATGTCATCATCATGTCATATTTATTATATCCAATGTTTGAGGATAACATTAGTTAGTTTTAATGTATTTATAACACAACTATACATATTATTCATATATCATTTAGTTTAGATAACACTTATTTATTTTCCAAAATATAGAAATGAAATTACCCTCCAACCTAGAATACTATAAAAATTTGTTAGAAGAAGTTAAAAATCTACAATTCTATTGAATGAAAATATACCCATCACTAGTTGTGTTATATAATCATTAGAATTAGCTATAAATGGATCAATGTACTCATACTCGTTCATGTATATCACAACACCTATCTAATAAGTCACAAGCTTCTTTATAATGGTATTAGAATGTTCTTAATGGAAATTTATAACTAATAATTCAGATTAAAACACTATCCTACTCTATAATATTCACCCATGACAATGGGAGAAGAAATATAGAGATGTAATATGTGTATGTATGACTATAATATTTTGTAATGAAACCATATAAATTTATCAAGAACCCTATAAATGTATTAATAATGGATGATTATTTCTTGTGAATGTGTTCTGATAATCATTCCATTTTCTATGACTTTATTCATTTAATTGTACCATTATTAAATGGAGAACCATCATCAAAGATAACTTCTAGTAGGTGGAACAACTCCCATGTCATTTAGAGTGAATATGTTACAAATGTCAAAAAATGGAATTAACACATATTAATGGAATACATTATAGTAGTAGTATTTTTCACATAAAATCTAAAATGAATTTTTTTGACACCACCATGAAACAATATCATGGTTAACATTTTCACCCTTAATTATCTATATTAAAATTCATTATATATCTAAAAAATAATCATAATTATATGAAAAACTACTACAAAATGTATATTATAATTTATAATATCACAATAAAAAAATTTATAAATATTATTTATTCATTTAAATCATCTATAATTATCTACCAATTAATAGTAATCATTATAAATTAACAAATATTTAAATGGATGAATGTCTAGATTCACCAATGTCAATTCCTTTATGATTCATAATTCAATATCCATTATGTTATTTTCATTGTTCAGTAGTCACCAAATAGTTATGACCATACAATTATTGGATATGAAAATGTTTCTCATAGATAAGTGAAAATAAGGTATTGGTTTTTTAAATAAAATCACAGGATGAAAATTTTGTTTATATATGAGAAAAGATCTTATAACATTAATTTTCTTATCATAATAAACTATGAAATATTTTAATTTCTATTGGATAAAAAATTTTAATTCCACTTTTTATTATCCCATAAAAACATCTACATATAAAATAGTGGATCAGGGGAAAAATAGTCTTCCTCATTCTTCTGAAAGTATATGCAACATATTGAGTTAATAATATTAAAATATCTGTCAAATATAAATAATTTCATAAAGATAGAATGAAAAAAATAAATAGTGTTGTCAAATTATGGAATTATCCAATTTTTAAATAGTCATATAATTCTCCCCAAATCATATTAAAGGTTAAAAATTTGTTATGGAAATAAAAAAAAACCTTCAAATTAAAATTACAAAAGCTTTTGAACTACCTTTTTACGTTTATTAATAAAAATAATAAAAATAATTTAAAAAATTACATAAACTCTAAGAACTAAAAAAAAGTATCTAAATCATCCACAGCTTCAATTTTATTCTATGAAATATTAAACATGCCTTATAATGAAAAATTGATTAATATATTGAATCATTTATACTAATTTTTAAATTTCCTTGAAAATAAAAGACACTTATTATATGCAACAAGATGAGTTATATCACTGTCTTTAGTATGATACATCATAGTTGATGATATCAATACTTTATAAGATTCCACAGGATAATGATTACTATAAAAACTATCAGTTTAGTTATCTTATACAATATTTTATGACGTATTTAAGGAAATATTATCATTATAGATGATAAAAAAATTACCTTAAGGTAATGTTAAAGAGTTCTTTGGGTTGTTTTCTCTGTCAGTGCTATTATTATTTCCTATAAAAACAATTTTAAAATGTTGATATATACCCTGATAACAATTGGAAAATGTGTTGTTGGTATTATTAAATTCTAATGGTTCATTTGAAGTGTTGTTATAGGTTGCTAGGATATATTGATACCAATGGTTCTTAAAACTGTTGGAATATCCAAATATACGAATGGTTATAGAACCATTAGAGTAGGATCCCACATCATAAAAAAAAAAATATGTCTCCATACACTATATAAGATTTATATACAAACCATATAATTAAATAATGTTTTTAAGCAGTCACAATACTCATTTTAAGAAAACATATTCTCTATATTATACAATTAATCAGTTGATTACTTAAAGAGAAAATCACCACACAAATATACAAAAATTAATAGTTATAAGAAAAAATCTAAATATTTTTCTCATTCATATAATGTAACAAATGGATGTGATTGATATGTCCCTCATATCCACCAATATCATCCATATTATAACTCTCATCATGGACGTCAACAAAAACATAATCATTTGTAACTTCAACATCATTATATGGAATATCATCACTCTAACAACCACTATGATCATCATTTAAATCACTCAGTTCATTATATAGGGATTACATAATTTGTATGAATGATTAAAAAAACAAAAAAGTATTAGTTTTATTTGGGGAACAAAAATCTTTCATAGTTTTTATAATGTCCTTGGTGATCTTTTCACCATATTAACACTTCTATATGGCCCATTTTTTAGCCTCTTATGCCTTTTCATGATCCCCTTATAACCTATACTTATCAAACCATTAAAAAGAGATTAAATTGAGACAATATGTAGTTAGGATGATACACATATCAGGTTATAAGTGGACTCTCCCCTGGTTCTCTTCACCAAATATCTAGTGTGAATGATCATTTTATGTGAAGATGTCTTCTTATTTCACATCAAGGTCCTCCAAAGAACATTATTAAGGATGTAAATAAAATATCTAATTATGAAATATGTATTAAAATTTAAAAGTACTATAATTAGACATATAATATATTCTTATGGTTTTTCTTTTAATATACACACACATATTTCTATTTTTAATCAATCAAAACAATTTTGCTCAATGAAGAAGGAATTCAATGTTTGTTATCAATCAATAAAAATAAATTTGAATGTAAAAAAAATTATTAAATAAAATTGTTTTATTTACTAAAATACTATTATTCTATCTAATATTTATATAAAAAAATTGAATAAAATTTCATCAAAATGAATCATATTATCCTCATCATAGTGAAATTACAATTAATCAAATCCAAATTAAATAAATTGGATTGTTTTTCTCATGGTATATTTAAAATAGTTTTATTTTCTAAATTTTAGGTTTATTTGGTTATATTATGTTTATATATATTATTTATTTCACAGTGGTTATACTATGTTTGGGTGATTTTAGTTTGATTATGTATTGTTTATGGTAATTTATCACTTCTATAGCCAACGAGCTTTTACCAAAGTATTACAGGATCCTAAATGGAGTCCAAGATACCCAGGATCATATCTGGGTAGGGAAAAAATCTTGGGGGTACTGTCGTAGAACTGTAGCAGCAATGTAGCATTTGTGGAACTATAGTAGTGGTGGTAATATAGTGGTGGAGGGTACTGTAGCAAAAACTGTAGTGGTGGTGGAACTGTAACAGCTTAGGTACTGTAGTAGTACTGTTCACCAAGGGGTCCATTGGGCCAAAAAATAGGATTTCAAGACTTGAATTTAGGTCACTTGGACTTGGGCCTTCAGGCTATATAATGGGTTTCCCTCTACCCAGTTAAAAGAGGTACTTTCATTAATAATACAATGAGGCTTCCTCCCCATCCATTTTTTACAAAAATAATCACTTATATATCTAATTTATCATTTTTATTTGATTATTAATAAAACATATTAGTTCAGTTTAGTATAAGCCAATGTAGTTTAGTTTAATTTGGTCTAGTTTATTTAATATCAATATGGATTTATTTTTTTTGGTTCTCTTAAATTTTTTATTATTTAGAGTATAGTTAAAAGATTAGTTAAATTCTATTTGGTTAGGATCATTTCAAATTTAGTCATTCTAGTTACATTTTATTCACTTCCATTTTGTCTATTTTAATTTATTACAATATGTTTTAGATTGTTTTTTTACTTTTTATAAATTATTTATGTTATTACTTTGATTTCATTTAATTTGACTAAATTTATTTTAATTTAGGTCCAGTTCATCAGGTCTGTTGGGGTATGTTTGTTCTTTATTTCTATAATTTGAAAAAACAATTATTTTTAATTAAGTCATTGTTTATATGAATTTTTTTATGAAATATGTTTTGATAATTTAGTAGTTTTTTAAAATGGTTTTGTTAGTTTTTTTATGAGTATAAAAGTTATGAAACTGCGTGCTTCATATATAATGACTTGGGAGAAATATAACTAACTAAATAGTTTTGAAATAAAATTATTTTGAAAAGAATAATTTATTGGATTGAATTTATACAATTATTGCATTTTATTGGATATTTAGTAATGTTAAAATAATTATTGTTACTGAATACCCATGTAATTTTTTTTTTCAAAAAATGAATTAATATCACATGTATATATACTATAAATTATTAATTACAAATGGTTTGAAATAAATTTGTTCATTTTATAATTATATATTTTGGTAATTGTGAAAATATTTTGTTTAGATGGTTTCAATATTTTGTTGATCAATTCACCCATACAACGTCAAATTTATTTTAGTTTTGGCAATTTCAATTTTATTTAGTTTCGTTCCATTCTATTTTATTTGGCTTCGTTCGATTCATGTCATTTTATTTTGGTTCATATTTGTACAACCCATGTTACATCCCATCTATATTATTTGGTTTGTAGATAAATAATTTTTTATCTTTAGTTTATAGTTATTAAGGAGTATTTATATAATTTTGGTTTGAAATTATTGGTTTTGATTTTATTCATTTCAAATATATACAATTGAAATATATTTTATTTGATTTAATTATATTGATTTAATATTAGGTATGTTATGTTACATTTAATTCTATCAAAGCCTATTATTAATCAGTTCAGTTCACAACAATTATTGTTATTTTGATTTGGATTGGAAGTGTTTATTATTTAGTTTCATTTAGATGTGTTTATTTTGGTTCAAAATATATCATTTTATGCTTTATTGATTGATCTTAATTTAAATCAGATTTATTATTTATTTTTTGGTTCAGTTTTGTTTATTTTATTTGGGTTTAATTACTTTAAATACAATTTGGTTTTATTTGGTTCAACAACATTTTTCATGACTTTTAATCAAATAGATTTTATTTATTAAGGTCTGGTTACATTCAAAATTATTCAATTAATTTTAGGCCAATTCAGATCTAATCCATATAGTTAACATTATTTCATATTTTTTCAATTCACATTAATATAGATGTAGTCAATTGTGTTTTGTTTGGGGAAGGCTAGTTTTGGTTAAATCAGTTCGATATAGTTTTGTTCAAATTTTTTCATTTCAATTTGGTTAAATATAATATAATTGGGTATTGATATATTCAAAATCGAATGATATAGTTCATTTTATTTCAGGATTACTCAATTTATTTTAATTATGTTATATTTAGTTTGATTAATAATATTTTGTTTTTCTGGGTTTGGTCCAGACCAATTCATCTAACGGGGGGTTTTATCTACTATGATTTGTTCAGTTATGTTCATAGAAGGTTTATTTTGATTGATTTTGATAGGTTTAATTTTAATAAACAATCTAAGACAAAATATATTATAATTAGCTCTAACGAAAACAAATAAATCTTGTTTGAATGAAACCAAAATTACTTGAATAAACTAATCATTTATAGACCAAAACAAAATCAAACAAATATTAATTGATAAAAAATAATAAAAACAAATAAATATTAAGAAAATATAAAAAACAAGACATGTTAAATTATGGTTAATAAAAAATAAAATAAAATAGAGTATACATGGATAAACATGAAATAAATAGGGGAAACCTAGACCAATAACAAAAAAAACTAGATCTAATAAAACCCAATGAAACTAAATATATATTTACCATCACCATATAAAGGATCCAAAATTTATCATTATAAAACTAAATAAAACCAAACCAAAAGGATTGTAATACATATAGAATTCATTATTTCCTTATATTACTTTTATTTTTTTCATGTCGTGTAATAACCAGGTTGATAGGTTTGATTTTGGATTGATTTATATTTGTGGGTACCTAATTAAACTCATTTGGACATTAAAAACTCCTTATTTGTCTGAATTTCCTCTATAATAGTGTGAATTCATTTACATCATATCAAACTTGTTTTTATTTATTTTTAAAAAATCCAAAAAACTAAATTCAATAAATTTAAAAAATAATTAATAAAATGAGAATTATTTAATTTTGAACCAAAAAATTGTAAATTTTTACATTATCATAAACTCATTACTCATATAATAAGTTATCATTTCCAAGTATCGTTTAACTAGAAATTTGTTGACAATAATATTAGCTACTAACTTGATTCTATGTGTACTCATCCAGATAAGATGTAGCTCATTCTTAAATGATCTGCATAGTTCCCCCCAGTTCCCTTAACCATTTCTCCTCCATATCTCAATGATCGAGAAAATTAAATAGACGTTGTGAACAAAAAATTAATTTATATAAATAAAACAATTAAACATATTTAAATATAATTTTTTTCTTATTCATATCTAATATCAACCATTACCCTTGAATTTATTATTGACATTCCTATATGAGATTTTCTGAACAATAATTATGTCCCTATACATGGATAGTGGATCCCGGAAACATCAATGTTGTTTATAATTTTCATGAGTCATTTGGTTATATTAATTTTTTTCTTCCATGATTAAATTTCATTGTATGTATGAAAATTTAATTTTTAAGAAAGATCAAGAATTTTAAGTCGGAGGAGGGGTCGAAATATAATGCAATGGCCCACTTATCCTCATTGGCATGATAATACAACAAGTTATTACTTTTTCTTAAGCGAAATCCCCAAGATTCCAAAGGCTAGCAATAAATGCGGAAGGGTTTCAATGCAAGTTGGGGATAATTTAACCATTGAGAAATAAACCAACCAAACCATAACTAACATCCACTATATGATGTATGATAATCCAACAACCAACTCATGAATTACCAAATGAGAAATACACTATTCTAACACAAATAAAAACCAACACAAAATCAAATTACCAAGCAAAAGACTTAAACAAAATACCCAAAACCAGCCGAGACACTCCCCACGACACCACACAAAGCTCCATGCACCATGAACCACCACATCTCCCAAGAATCACCACGAACCACTATCAATAAGATGATTTTGCTTTACCTGTGTCCCAAAAGATGACATCTTCAAAAGCAGCAAAGTGCCAAAGCAGGGGTGTATATAAAACTGAGTAGGTTTTCCCCAATGACTTCCCTAATCACACCACTAGTATAGTAGAGTTAGCCAACATTTATATAAAACCATTTATATAAAACAATTTCTTAAAATAGTTTATAACAAGATATAAACAAGCTTCCACAACCAATCATATCCAAAAACATCCTAGTGAATTTAAAACCAATTTCCAACAAGTTAGTTTTTTTTCTATAAAAATAACCAAATAAGCTTTCATACCATTTCAAAATACCCCTTTTTTCAACCCAACCATTTAACAAACACGTGAAATCAACCATGCATGCTTAGATATGACAGTTCCGTACTCATGAGAGGTTTCTCGTTTATCTACCAATTCATTACAAGGTAATTGTTTTCCATGTTCCATTACACCTTTGGCACCGAGCACAAGGTCATATTTCAACCAAGCCTTGTACTTAAAAGTCCCATGTGCCATTAAATGTCTTCCACCAAGCAAAAGGTCATATTAAAACCAATCCTTGTATATTCAACATGAACACACATCAAATATTCACAACAATCATTCCAAAACCATACTTTCAATAAATCAGCATTTATTGAAAACCATTTCCATCAAAACCAAGTGTTTTCACCCAATTCAAAAAATTTCAATAAAACAACCCTTTTTATTGAAAACCAATATTTCATCAATCCATTTCCCATTCCAAAAAAATCCATAATTTTAAATCAAAATTTTAAATTCAAAAAGCCAAATCACATCACAGAACAATTCATCAAGATTTCAAAATTCAATAAAAACCATAAATCATCACTAAAGAATATTTATTCCATGATTTTCACAATCAATTCCATTCAAATAACCCAATTTGAAACTAATAAAATCAATTATAATAAGTGGAGTCAAGAGTGAAGCCACCTACCTCAACAAAATAGGTGAAACCAACCATGAACCGGGTCGAAACACCACTAAACCTCCTTAGATTCCTTCCACTATCACCAACATGACCAAAACCAGACATAAAAGTCATCAACTATGATAGATATACCAACCATGGGCATAGATCTATGTATCCATAAAGAGGGAATAAGGAGATCTTAGAAATCTTAGGGAAACAAGACTTACCTTGATTAACTATCCTCTAAACGCCAAGGAAAACCTCCGGATCACTTTCAAAACGCCTGGTAATGTTCTCCCACCATCACCAGAGAGAAATCCCTATTTAGGGCCGTCTAGGAGATACAACGAGTGGGTTTAATGATAAAACGAATTAGATCCTTAAAAATAGGATCTATGTTGACATCACACATGATTAGTCTTCACAGTTAGTCAAATCGTGCCCTAACCCTGCAGTAGTCACTGCTTGTAAGGGGTGCTCCACACAGCCTCCTCACATTGTTTTCCCAATCCATGAACACACTATTTAGTCTCCTCTAACCAAGGTGACACCACCTGCATGGCCTCCACATGGATTGGGAAACACGTGCGATGCCCGTGCATCACCACCTTTTCCCCTTTGACCCTTTAAAAGACTCCAAAATTTCCCAACCATTTCTCCTATGCTTAATGTACTTAAAAAGCATAAAACAAGGGTTACATACCAGAAAATGGGGGTACTGCATTATCCCCACCATTTGAGTTTCCTTCCCTAGAAATTAGAAAACAATCGATTTCCGGAAAGAGTCTTGGCCATTGCTCTTTCATTTTATTCTCGTGTTCCAAAGACTCTTCCTGAATCTAACCATCCTGCCATAAAACCCGCACTAGACTGATGATTTTTCCCTATAATAAATTGTCTTGCCTATCCACAATCCGTATCGGGATATGTATCAATGTTGCATCCATATCTAGGTCAACGTGATCTCATCTAATCACATGGTCAGGATCGGGCTGATACTTCTTCAACTGAGATACATGGAACACATTATGCACTGCATTGAACCATGGTGGTAATCGAAATAGATACACCACCTCGCCAACCCATTCCAGTATCTCAAAACGGCATATATATCAAGGAGATAATATTCCCTACTTCCCAAAACGACGTTGTCCAATCCTTGGAGAAATTCTCAAAAAGACATGATCACTCACTGCAAACGACAACGGTCTTCGGCGATGCTCTCCATAAGATTTATAAAAAATCAGAGCCGTCTCCATCCTCTTTCAAATCAACTGGATCTTCTCCATTGTTTCTTGTACAAGGCTCATCCCAACTAGTGAAGTCTCACCGGTTTCCACCAACCATTGTGGGGAACAACAAGGATTCCCATACAATGCATCAAACAGAGCCATGGGTATCAAGGCTTGATAGTTTTTACTGTATGATAACTCCAATAAGGGTATATTATCCTCCCATGAGCCCACCAAATCCATTACAAAATCCTGCAACATGTCTTCAATAATTTGTATCAACTGCTCAGATTTCCCATCCATCTGAGGATGATACACCGTGCTAATCGTCAACCGATTCCCAAGGGCTTGTTGTAATGATTTATAGAAACGAGATATAAACATTGGATCTCTATCTGAGACTATGGATATTGGTAAAACATGCATCTTTAAAAATTCTCATATATATATATTTTTTAAAGATCTTCCACCGTATGAGTTTCACCAATCGGGATGAAATGGGCCGACTTGGTTAGACGATCCACTATCACCCAAATTTCATCGTGTTTCTGGACTGTTCCTGGAAGACCTATAACAAATTCCACTGCTATCTGATCCAATTTCCACACTGGGATAGGTAACGACTGCAACACCCCCCTGGTTTCTAATGTTATGCTTTAACCTGCTGAAAAGTTAAACACCATGAGATGAACTCGGCCACCTTTCTTTTCATGATGCTCCACCAAAACTGGGCCTTAACCGCCGTATACATCTTCCTTATTCCTTGATGAACAACCCATCTGGAATGGTGGTAATCATGAAGAAGTTGTTCCTGAGCAGTTAAAGGTACAACCTTCCGATCTCGAAATCACAAAACTAAGCTACCATCCCGCTTTCATCCCTCAATGGTCCCCCACCATTGAGTTTTGAACTCATCACAACAAAGTCTACATCAGATGCTTGTGCCTACTTTACTATCTCCACCAAATCAGGAACAAGAAAAACTAGAAAAAAAATTGCTACATCAGCTCGGTCTTCACATTCCATTCACATGTCAGCTAGGACAGAAATCAACAACCACTCATTTGAATCCTCTTTCACCAACTGAGCATACAACTTTCTGCTTAATGCATCAACCACCGAATCTCCCTTACCCGGTGTATACATCATGTCAATGTCAAACATTTGAAGATAATCCATCCATCTCCTCTACCTCAGATTCAAATCTCACTATGAGAAAATGTGTTTCAAGCTTTTTTGATCCGTAAAAATAGTAAATTTCTCACCAAAGAGATAATGTCTCCATGTTTTCAAAGCAAGGACGACAGCAGCCAACTCGAAATCATGTGTTGGGTAAATTTTCACATGCATCCTCAACTGACATGAGCCATAAGAAACCACATGGTCTCCTTGATTGAGAACACAACACAAACCTATTCCCATAGCATAACAATACACCACATACCCCTTTCCTGATTCCGGAAAAATCAAGATGGGTGTTGATGTAAGGTAAAATTTCAACTCTTCAAAAGAGCTATGATTTTCTTCAGTCCATTGAAATGCACTATTCTTCTTTGTCTATACTATCATAGGTGAATCTAGTCGTGAGAAGCCACGGACAAGGAGTTGGTAATGACCAGCTTGACCATGAAAACATCGTATTTCAATGACATTCTTCAGTGGTTTCCAAAAGATAATAGCTTCTATATTTTCTAGATCCACTAAAACACCTTTCATAGAAACAACATGGCCCAAAAAGGGTACCTCTTGTATCCAAAAATCGCACTTTGATAATTTGGAATACAACATATGGTCTCTCAAGATTTCTAACACTATCACTACGTGTTTCTCATGCTCAATCCTTGTTCGTGAATACACCAATATGTCTTCCACAAACACCACAAAAAAAGAATCCAGATATCGCTAAAATATCTGATTAATCAATGCCATAAAGACTGATGGTGCATTTGTACGACCAAAAGGCATGAATACATATTCGTAGTGGCCATATCTGCTTCTGACAGCTGTCTTTGGAATATCATCCTTCTGAACTATCAACTGGTGATATCCTGACCGCATGTCAATCATAGAGAACCACTGACCTCCCCTCAACTGATAAAACATTTCATCAATGCATGTAGTGGATATCTATTATTTTTCGTAACTTGGATAAGTTTACAATAATCCACACACAACCTTAAAGGTCAATCTGATTTCATTACAAAAAAATGGGTGGTGCCCTCGGGGACATGCTAGCCTGGATAAAACCTATGTTTTCCAGTTCATCCAACTGAACATTCAATTCCTCTAACTCCATTTATGCCATACTATAAGATGGAAGTGAGATAGGACTGGTCCCCGTAAAGTGATCAATCGTAAACTCCACTTCTCTTACATGTGGTAACCCTCATAAGTTTTCAGAAACAACATCATTGAATTAATCCACGACTACTGGAAAAATGTTATTCGTGATCTCGTCCCTTGATTCCATGATTAAAGCAGCCAATTGGAAAGAGATCTTTTCCACCACTAGTGCCAACAAGCCTGTTGCACCTACATTCTCCACTCATTATTCTCTAAAGAGATGCTCGATTCCATCGTCAGTCATGAAACTGTCTGTTCTTCTATAACAATCTATGTGAGCCTGAACACTGTCAACCAATCCATACCCAAGATTATATCATAGAAATCCATCTCCAGCACAGAGAAATCCCATTTTAGCTCATCTCCATCAACAATTATAGAACATGCTCTACCCACGAAGTCTCTACATTCTCTTTCACTGAGAGGAGTTTGATGTTTTATCATAGAAGGAATCATCTCAAGTGTTAAGTTCAGAAAATCAGAAATACAAGGAGCAAGAAAGGAATGAGATGTACCAGTGTCGAACAACACTTTCATGAGGGTAGAATTCAAAAGAATCATACCTCTCACCGTAGACGGTCCAGATTGGTCATCCATAATTACCTGTTCTGCTCCATACAATTTCTTTGTTGCTGCACTTTTCTCCTTATTGACTTGTTGAGAATGCCCTGCATGAGGAGTCATGGTATTACTAGAATCATCATGGCTAGATCTGTTCTGCTGGTGAGACTGATTTTTCTATCCTCGCCTAGTTAAAGCAGAAGATTCTTGTGACACCTGAGAAGTGTCACGAACACCTAATCGTGGAGCACTGCGACAATATTATTAAAGATCCCCCATCTTATTACAATTGTGTCATGCTCTCGGTGGTGCTCTACATTATCGTTTCATGTGATCAATCAAGACACATTGAAAACACCCATCTTTCATCATGGGTCGTTGAGGAAGATTTAGTGTTCTTTCCATCTGATGTTGATTCATACTACCACCTTGGAAGTAGGCGTCCCTCTTCCGCTTGTTCCAAACAATATAGTTTCCACCCGTTCATGTGGCTATCATCATACTTCCTCCTCCCATAACTCCTGAGATGTCTCTTTCATCTATTGTTGCTCTGTTTACCATCTCCATATAATCCGTAATATAGAGCACAACTATCTTCGAGCGAATCTCCTATCGCAACCCCGAATCAAAGATGTGTGCCTTAAGCAACGTTGTTGCAGTAACTTCTGGTGAAAAGTGCACTAAATTCATAAATTTATCCGCATACTCTGTGATAGAGTGATTCTCCTGCTTCAGGCTGAAAAAGTCAGCTGACCTCTGGATCATGAACGTGTGAGGATAGAATTGTTTATTGAACAATTCCTCAAATTCCTCCCATCCTAGGCCTTGATCCACCTTAGCCTGCACCACTAGCTCCCACCACTGTCATGCAATATCATCTAGCATATACATCACCAACTTGACCTTGATCTTTAAATGTGTGCCGATGAAATCAATGTTTATTCAAAAGTCCTCTTTTGACATCGATATAATGTTTTTGAAATCACAAATGTATTCTATCATATTTTGGAAATTACAATTGTCTTCTATATGATTATCGTATCGTAAAATGCTGATCATACTGACAATATCGTATCGTACAATACTGATCGTACTGACTCTGTCAATCGTATCATACTGACTCTGAAAATCGTACCATACTGAATTTGTTAATCGTATCGTACTGACTTTGTCAATCATATCGTACTGAATCTGCTATTCAGATGTTCATTACTTGTTTTGGTACTTTGTCAAAAGCACTAGTTTCATATGAATCGTACCATTGCTTATCAATATATATATCATGTTTTAACCAATACATTGTCGTTGAGTTAGTTACAAACTAATCAAAACGATGTCGTGCTTTCTATTTCAATATGACCGTTATGATGACAGGTGTCCAAGTGCCGCCAAGTTTTTCAGAGAAATATGACCGTTGGAGGCAACATGACCGTTGGAACCCGAGGCCTATAAATAGGAGGTCATTTGAAGCTGAGGGAAGGATGGTGAAATGAATAAAGAGACTTCGTGAACTACCCAGATTCTAGAGAGAGACACTGTGACTTCTCTCATCTGCCTTGTGTGTCCGATTTTCATATCGAGGGATTTCAAGTGATTGAAAGACAGAGGTTCCGATTACCTACAAAATCGAGGGCTGTCGGGGATAGGCAGACAGACGTGCCGATCATCGTATCGAGGGCTGTCGGGAATAGGCAGACAGACGTTCTGATCATCATATCGAGGGCTGCCAGGGATAGGCAGACAGACAGTCTGATCATCGTATCGAGGGCTCACCAAGGTGTTGGTGAGATAGGCCTTTTATCCAAGGTGAAAGGATAACCCTTCTCTTTGGGTTAAAAGAATTGTAATTATTTTACATTTCCGCTGTTACTTGTATTAGAAAGGAATTTGTATTGTTTCCTTTCTTCTTTACATTTTCAATTGTAATTGTTTCAATTACAATCATTCTATTAAATATTGTATTGATTGATTCTATACGCTTTAAGGTAGAATCATTCATCTTTGTATTACTCTGATTATTGTGTTCATCTTGAATACAATTGTTTTACATTACATTAGTATTACAATACATCATACCTTTTTATATTCAATACAATTGTGGGTGTTTGTATTTGTATTAGTTTAAGATCTTTTAAACTAATCTCTTAGTTGCTAAAACTCAAAGGTTTTTAAACCTACAATTCACCCCCCCACTTGTATTCTACCATCTAATAGACATACATATCTACATATTCGATCCAAAAATTGGTATCAGAGGAGGTTTTCCACTGATTTTTATTACTAGCTTTATTTCTTTCATATTATTATCTTGAATACTTACTACACTAACGTGTGGAGTGGAAAAGTTTTTGTTGTATTAGATGGCATGAATGAGTATCGGGTCAATAGACAATCTGAATCCATCTAGACCACCAATCTTTGATGGGAATGATTATGAGTATTGGATAGATCGTATGAAGACTTTTGTTATCAATACTGGTGTAGACAATTTTATTATGCTTACTGGAGGTTACAAAATTCCTGACAAAGAAGTCAGTACTTTCACCAACCAAGAGAAGCAAGAATATCAACTGAATTTCAAGGTACACAATACTTTATTATGCTCTATGACCAGGAATATATACAGTCAGATATCTTCATGTGAAGCAGCCAACTGTATTTGGAAGAAATTAGAAGTCACTCATTTTGGTATATCCATGGTTATAGAAACAAGGAGAGCAATGCTTCGAGCCGAGTATCATGGATTTGTTTTTCCTTATAGAGAGCCAGTATGTAAAGAACAAAAAAGGTTTATGACGATTGTCAACAGCTTACAATCTATGGGTGAAAAAGGTCTTTATTATGAATCTCTTGTTGATAAGATTATAGATATAATTCCAAATGAATGGGAGTAAAAAAGAACAACCTTTGATGAAAATAGAAAATTTTCTTAGATTACTCTTGATGAACTCTTTGGAACTCTTCTACAGTACGAGACAAGAATGAAGAGAGATGCTGATTTCAACAAGAAGGAGAATGGGAATGGAAGGGTAGCCTTTGCATCTAAAGCTAAAACAACTGAAAGGCTGACAAGGTCGAAATCCAAGAAAGTTGTTATATCTGATTCAAGTGATGGTAATCTTTCAGATAATGAGTTAGCCAATATTGCTCGAAGGATGAACAAGATCATGGGAAAGAAAGACTTTCAATACAGATTCAAGAAGAAAGATAGGAAGGATAGGAAATATTCATAGGTAACTTGTTATGAATGCAAGAAAGCAGGACATATAAGGCCTGATTGTCCGTTACTAAAGAGGAAAGATAGAAAGGAGAAACACACTAAAAGAAACAAGAAAAGGTTTTATAAGATAAAGAAAGTCTTGAAATCAAATGATACGTGGAGTGCAAGTGGTAGTGATTCCTCAGATGATTCTTCAGAATATGAGACATCAGGACAAAGGAATATTGGACTTCTAGCCAGACCACCAAATAAAGATCATTGTCTCATGGCTAAGGTACATAATGCTGAAGCTATTACAAATGTCTCTTTGAATGCAAATTGTACTGATAATAGATATTATGAATCTTCAAATGATGAATCCTCATCATCAGAGGATGATACATTACCTTCTTTTGAAGAGGTCTCTATATTTTCTAAATTACATGAAAATGAAATTTCTAAACTCAAAAATGGATTTTAAAAAGAATATTCTAGAATTTCAATCTTGACTAAAGAAGTATCAGATCTTTCTAAAGATCTTGATGTGAAAACTTCTGATTTTGAATGTATTTTAAAAACCCTTGAGAAAGTTAAATCTGATAAGGATAAACTTTCGAAGGATCTTGAAACTGTAATTTCAAAGAAAAATATTTTATAGCCTAACTCTAGTTCAAATTCAAATGTTTTGGAAAATAAGAATTTGGTTTTAAAACTAAAGTCAAAGATTTTATCCTTGAAAAAATGTTTGTCAAACTTTACTCATGGAAAAGAAAACTTTTACATGATGTATTCTCAAATTAGACCTTTGAGAAATCGTTCTGGTCTAGGTTATACTTATTCCAAACCAGTTTTCAGTAACAACTATTTTGTTCCTCAAAAAACCTATTTTTCTTCTAAGTGTCAATGTGGTGTACACTGGAGAAGATATTGTTCTCTTAACAAAACTCAATCTTTAGGATTTCATAAAGCTCATTTTAAAAAAAAATGTGGATTCCTAAAATTCTTTTATCTAACCTTTCTGGATCCAAACATGTTTGGATTCCGAAAAACTAATTTTTTCTTTTTCAAGAAAATGAGAAGTGTACCAATAAGAATATTTGGTACATGGATAATGGTTGTTCTCGACACATAACTGGAAACAAAGATCTCTTTGAAAAGGTTATCAAAACAAAAGGCGCAAAAGCTACCTTCTGAGATAATGCTCAAGGAAATATTGTTGGTATAGGTTATATTGTTTTTCTTGGAAAAGTTCTAATCTCAAATGTTTTGTTTGTTAAAGGTCTTAGGCACAATCTCATCAGCATAAGTCAATTATCTGATGAAGGTTACCTTGTGAATTTTAGAAATGATAAGTGTCTTGTTCACAATTCCAAGGATGGGTTCATTCTATCTTCCCATAGGCAAGAGAATGTTTACACTATTAACTTAGAAGACCTTAGGAACCAAAACTTACTTTGCTTAAGTGTAATAGAAGACCAATCATGGCTATGGCATAGGAGACTAGGACACTATAATATGAGAAATCTAAGTAAACTCTCAAATAAAGGACTTGTAAAGGGGCTACCAGATCTTAGATATGATTCTTCAAAAGTCTGTGATCCTTGTCAATTTGGAAAGCAACATAAAACTAGCTTTAAATCAATTAATTATGTTTCAGCTTCTAATACATTACAGCTAGTGCATATGGATCTTTTTGGTCCTTCACAATCTGGAAGCATTGGAGGCAAATACTATGTATTTGTTTTAGTTGATTACTTTACTAGATTTACATGGGTTTACTTTCTCACAAAGAAATCTGAAGCCTTTTCCTATTTCAAAACATTTAATGCCCAAGTTAAAAATGAGAAAAACCTACGATTGATAACTATTCATAGTGATCATGGTGGTGAATTTCAAAATTCATATTTTTAAACTTTTTGCAGTAAGAAGGGTATTACTCACAATTTCTCAGCTCCAAGAACTCCTCAGCAAAATGGTGTTGTTGAAAGAAGAAATCGTATTCTTCAGTAAATGACTTGAACCATGTTGAGTGAATACTCAATTTCTAAGCACTTTTTGGCTGAAGCTGTTAGTACTGCCTGTTATACTATAAATCATGTTTTAACTAGACCATTTCTTAATAAAACCCCTTATGAGTTATGGACTGGCCGAAAACCTAAAGTTTCATACATCAAAGTTTTTGGATGCAAAGTATTCATTCTGAATACAAAAGATAATCTACACAAATTTGCACCAAAATCTGATGAAGGAATCTTTCTAGGCTATTCTACAACAGCTAAGGCTTATAGAGTTTTCAATAAAAACACTTGTACTATTGAGGAAAGAGAACTTGTAAAATTCTATGAAACTGATCCTTTTGTTTTCAACCAACCTAATCCTACATCCTCGGATGTGTTTTCTAAAAATGTTTATCAACCTTTATTAGAAGATCATTCTGATAAGGAAAATGTTCAAGAATATATTCCTGAAACATTTACCACAGAAGATTTTCTACCATATGTTGATGAACAGGCTTTAAAAAACCCAAATCAATTGTTTCTTAGAAATCATCCCAGTGATAACATCATTGGTGATGTAAATCAACCTGTAAGGACCAGAAATTCCTTATGAAATAAAATAGAACATCTTGCTTTTCTTTCCCAATTTGAACCTAAAAGTCCGAGTGAGGCTTTAGGTGATGATGATTGGATTAAAGCAATGCAAGATGAACTAAATGAATTTGAAAGGAATCAAGTCTGGACTTTAGTTGATAGACCTAAAGAAAAAACTGTGATTGGTGTAAAATGGGTTTTCAGAAACAAATGTGATGAAAATGGAATCATTGTATGAAATAAAGAAAGACTTGTTTCTAAAGGCTATAATCAACAAGAGGGAATAGACTATGAGGAAACATATTCTCATGTAGCTAGACTTGAATCTATTCGTATTCTATTATCCTTCCCAGCATTTTTCAATTTCAAAATATTTCAAATGGATGTAAAATGTGCTTTTCTAAATGGTTTTGTTCAAGAAGAAGTTTTTTTCGAACAACCTCCAGGTTTTCGAGACTCAAAACATCCTGATCATGTTTTTAAACATACCAAAGCTCTATACGGTCTAAAACAATCCCCTAGAGCATGGTATGATAGACTCACATGATTTCTTCTACAAAACAATTATACAAAAGGTATAGAAGATCCAACCCTTTTTATCAAAATTGAAAACAAAATTTTTTTGATTGTCCAAATCTATGTTGATGACATCATATTTGGATCAACTTAGAAATCTTTAACTCATTCTTTTGCAAAATTAATGAAATCTGAGTTTGAAATGAGTATGATGGGTGAGTTAACATTATTTTTAGGTTTTCAAATTTCTCAAAAACCAAAACGAACTTATATATCCCAACATAAGTATATTAATGACTTACTCAAAAAGTATGGATTTGACAAAACTAAAAGTATTAGCACCCCAATTGGTACCTCAAATACTCTTGATCTTGATGAAACTGGGAAACCAGTAGATCAAACAATCTTTAGAGGTATGATAGGATGTTTGCTATACTTGACAGATAGTCGACCAAACTTGATTTTTTCTGTATGCTTATGTGCAAGATACCAATCTAATCCAAAAGAGTCTCATTTAAAAGCCGCAAAGAGAATCTTTCGGTATTTAAAAGACACTATGGATTTAGGTCTTTTTTACTCTTCTGGGAATGATATTGTTTTAAAAAGTTTTTCAGATGCTGACTTTGGTGGTTGTAGAATGGATAGAAATAGTACATCTGGAACATGTCACTTCTTAGGAGATTCCTTGGTTTCTTGGTCCTGCAAGAAACAAAACTCAGTAGCACTATCCACTGCTGAAGCTGAATATGTAGCAGTTGGAAGTTGTTGTGCTCAAGTATTGTGGATGCAGCACACACTCACTGACTATGGTTTGAGTTTCTCCAAAACTCAAATCCTTTGTGATAATATAAGTGTCATACCTCTTAGTAAGAACCCAACACATCACTCTCGTGAAAAACACATAGATGTTAGGCATCACTTTCTTAGAGATCACACACAAAAAAGAAGCTATTATTTTACAATTTATCGGAACGCAAGAACAACTTGCTGACATTTTTACAAAACCATTACCTTCCGATAGATTTGAGTTTATAAAACAGAAGCTAGGAATGATCACATTAAAATAATCATTCATATCTACTTCATGTTTTACAAATCTCTGTACAGTAAATAACTCCTCTTGAAAGGGGGAGGACATTTCTTTCTATGTTTTTATATTTCTTTTTATCTTATGTTCTTTAGCTATTTACTCTTTGGATGTGTGTATTCATTTTTCGGTTTATCGTATTGACAGTTTTATTGTATCATTCATTTTTTTCGGTATCGTATTAACAGTTTCATCATTTCAACCGATGATGGTAATCAATTTCTTTTCCATCGTACTGTCTGATGATGGTAATGAATTTCTATTCCATCGTATCAACCGATGATGGTAATGATTTTCTTTTCCATCGTATCGACCGATGATGGTAATGATTTTCTTTTCCATCGTATCAACCGATGATGGTAATGATATTCTTTTCCATCGTATCGAATGATGATGGTAATTATTTTTTCTTTTCCATCGTATCAACCGATGATGGTAATGATTTTCTTTTCCATCGTATCGTCAGTTCATGGTAATGAGATTGTCTTCCATCGTATTGACGGTTCATGGTAACAAGATTGTTTTCCATCATATTGTCAGTTCATGGTAACGAGATTGTTTTCCATCGGCATGTCGTTTGATACTTCTATTTTATTTTATTTCGTATGGGTGTGTATTCTTTAATCCTAAAACCAACAAATACCTTACGTTCTCCAGCAGGTATTTTCCATTTTTTTATTTTTTTTCTTTTTTCATTTTCAATCCTAACCATTGATCTGTTTTTCTCTAATCATGACCGTAGAAGATCAATGGTCACCCCTTTTTCGCCTATAAATAGCCCCCCTCCCCATACACACATTGTTTTTTCAGGATTTGAGGCGAAGCTCTGGTCCACCGATTATAAATCATCGTACGATTTATCATCGGCATCATCTTTATGTCTCAATCCTCTGCTAATACTCCCGCTGAAATGTCTTCAAAGACATTTACAGAGAAAGACTTTAACAGAGAAAGGTTAGTTTCTCGGGACTTTTTTGATTCGTATGATTCCACAATCAGAATAATCATTCTCTTTCAAGTATGGGAACATTTGTGTGTTGAAAGACCTGTTTCTCATGATCCAGTTCTCTTTGAGGATTTTTGTCAGTTTTATAAAACCGTATCGTTCGACAAAAATATGACTATTAATTTTGCTGTATACGATAGAAAATTGTCTATGTCTGTGAAACAAGCGGCACTTTTTCTGAATGTTTCTGTAGAAGGGTATTCTTTCTATCCATCTCACAAACTACCAGAGAAAGTTGGTATGTTTAATAGGGAATGTGCTGAAAAGACTTTGTTTGTTATTAATGAAGAAAAGAGAAAAGTGTCTCATCTTTCACCGGACAATCATTTTGTGACTTTATGGATGCAAGGTTTTCTTATCCCAATGAAAGGGGATATAGAAAATCTAAAAGTTTCTGATATCTTTATGCTTGACTATCTTGTAAATATGAGAAATGTAAATCCCATGGGGTATGTTTTTGAAACCATTAAGAATGTCAATACAGGAGGGATTAAGTCCCAAATGATTATGTATCTTGCCGTCCTTACGAAGTTCATTCTCGAAAGTATGAAGTTTTGTAACATTCCTTTGAAAGGAAACCCCATAGATTTGAAGCCCTCTTGGATTAGAAAAAGTACTACGAAGAAGTTTAATGTTTGTTTTGATCAGAATTCAAAACTTTTTGTCAGAGATGTAGAAGCTGAATTGGATCAGAATCAATCGGCACCTATGCCAGCCAAAGACATTCAATCTACTGGTGTTACTCAAAAGTCTGATCCGAAAACCAGTTCAAAGCCTAAGAAGAATCCAAGGTACAGTAAGGAGGTTGTAGAAAAATGGAGAAAGGATAAGGAATAGAGAAAGGAAGGTGATCCAAAGTTCTGACTTGACCCGGCTGAGGCTTTTGCCGAAAGAATAAGGGTAGACGAAACCCTTAAGGTTGAAAAGAAAAAGAAAACTGTTTTGAAAAGAAAGGCTCAAGACTTTGATATCTCTAATGTCTTGAAAGCAGTTGAGGATCTAGTGCTCAACTTTCCACAGAAGTGCATCAAGTGCCCATCGTACAGAGTCTCCCTGAGAAAGGAAAACAAAAACAAGTGATGGAAGAGATAGAAGAAGTGGAAGAAGAAGAAGGAGACTTTCTTTTAGAATTTCTTCAATGATCAAAGAAGTGTAGAGAGGAATCAGTTTAAAATCTGAGTGAAGGTGTTCAACAAACTCCTCATGCCAATCAAGCACGATCTCTGGATAGAATTTCATCTCAAGAAAAGCAAGGTGCTCAATCCTCTCACACTGATAAAGTTGTTGCCATTAGTGACAAAGTGGAAGAAGAAAGAAGGCAGAAAGAAAAATCAAAATGAAAACAACTAGTTGTTGACTCTAGTAGATTGTATGAGCTATCATCGTACGATGAAGATACTGATTCAGAACATAAAATCTCTCTCAAGAAGTGTGATTACATTGTTCATGTTTTGAGAAGGGTTGAGAAGACCATTCCATATTTTCTGAGGCTGGAAGGGAAAATCGATTTTATTACTAACAATCAAAAGAAGAAGTTTGGTTCTTTAAAAGAGTTGAGGATGAAAGTTTTGTCAGTTGAAGCCGATTTGAAAGTTCTTTCATAATGGTCGGTTGCTCATAAGAAGGCCTGCAATAAGATGACCAAGTGGTCGTACAAAACAGTGAGCTCAATAAATGATCATGAAATAGATATTGAAGATATAAGAAGGTTGTCAAATGAGCTTTCAGTTGCTTTCAATAAGCTTGACAGAGAAACGGTTGAAAGGTTGAATCTTTTGTCTTCTCAACGAGCTGATGTTCCTTCAGAGAAAGATTTGCAAGAGAGAATGAATTTTTTTCAATCTGAATTCTAGAAGGTTTCATCTTTCAAAGATGAAATGGTTTTGTTGAAGAATAAAAATTTTGTGTTATCCAAAGATAACAAGAATTTGCAAAACAGAATTGATAGCCTTGAAGAAGTAATCAGAGTCCAGGAGGAGACTATCAAGAATCAAGATCAGATTTTTGCGGATCAACAAGAGCTTCTCAGAACTCAGGGAAAATCTATTTCTGAAGACAAGAAGGAGATAAAAAAGATGTAGGCAGTTCTTCATGAGTTAATAAAAAAGGATAAAGAAAGAGAAAACAAGTGATCTGTATTTGTTTTCAAGTATGGAAATGTTTGTTATCGTAATGATTGTTATTTAATGTTTTTTTTTCTATTGTCTTGTATTGCTTTACTAACTCCTTCAGACAATTCAAGATTACTCCTTTATTTTTGTAAATCACAAAGGGGGAGAATGTTTACAAAGGGGGAGAATGTTTACAAAGGGGAGAATGTTTTATAAAGGGGGACAATGCTTTACAACACTCTTAAGGAAAATATACGAATACAATCCGTAGGAAAGTCCATACCTAAGGGGGAGTTAGTTGTATTCAATTTCTTATTCAGAAGAGTTTCCAATAACTCAGGTGGAGATAAGTATTTCTTGTTATATTTTCTTTATGTGTTGTGCTTTCCAAAAAGGGGGAGATTGTTGAGTCAAAAGTCCTCTTTTGACTTCAATATCATGTTTTGGAAATCACAAATGTATTCTATCATATTTTGGAAATTAAAATTGTCTTCTAAATGATTATCGTATCGTACAATGCTGATCGTACTGACCATATCGTATCGTACAATACTGATCATACTGACTGTGTCATTCTTATCGTACTGACTCTGACAATCGTACCATACTGACTCTGTCAATCGTATCGTACTGACTCTGTCAATCGTATCGTACTGACTCTGCTATTCAGATGTTCATTAGTTGTTTTGGTACTTTGTCAAAATCACATGTTTCATATGAATCGTACCATTGCTTATCAATATATATATCATGTTTTAACCAATACGATGTCGTTGAGTTAGTTACAAACTAATCAAAACGATGTCGTGATTTCTGTTTCAATATGACTGTTATGATGATAGGTGTCCAAGTCCCTCCGAGTTTTTCAGAGAAATATGACCGTTGGAGGCAACATGACCGTTGGAACCTGAGGCCTATAAATAAGAGGTCATTTGAAGCTAAGGGAAGGATGGTGAAATGACTAAATAGACTTCATGAACTACCAAGATTCTAGAGAGAGACACTGTGACTTCTGTCATCTGCCTTGTGCGTCCGATTGTCATATAGAGGGATTTCAAGTGATTGAAAGACAGAGGTGCCGATTACCTACAAAATCGAGGGCTACCGGGGATAGGCAGACAGACGTGCCGATCATCGTATCGAGGGCTACATGGAATAGGCAGACAGACATGTCGATCATCGTATCGAGGGCTGCCAGGGATAGGCAGACAGACAGTCCGATCATCGTATCGAGGGCTCACCAAGGTGTTGGTGAGACAGACCATTTATCCTAGGTGAAAGGATAACCCTTCACTTTGGGTTAAAAGAATTGTAATTCTTTTACATTTCCACTGTTACTTGTATTAGAAAGGAATTTGTATTGTTTCCTTTCTTCTTTAAATTTTCAATTGTAATTGTTTCAATTTCAATCATTCTATTACATATTGTATTGATTGATTCTATACGCTTTAAGGTAGAATCATTCATCTTTGTATTACTCTGATTATTGTGTTCGTCTTGAATACATTTTTTTACATTACATTAGTATTACAATACATCATACCTTTTTATATTCAATACAATTGTGGGTGTTTGTATTTGTATTAGTTTAAGATATTTTAAACTAATCTCTTAGTTGCTAAAACTCAAAGGTTTTTAAACCTAAAATTCACCCCCTCTTGTATTGTACCATCTATTAGACATACATATCTACATATTCGATCCAACAATCAAAGATAAAATTCATTCTACTTAGCCACACCTCCGATTTTTCAGGTTCAACATCATCCCAAAAGGTTGGTGGATTCTACTTCATGAACTGGATGGTATGATCCACATGCCTTGGTTTATTCCTTAGATTCATCATATCCACAGCTTGAAAATCCTAGAGAATACTCTGAATCAGCTCTTGGTTCACAGATGGTTCAGGTGCAACCACATTCTCTACAGCTTCTTCGGGTTGGTTCCGACTACGCCTATCAAGTGCCATTTTCTAAACCAACAACAACCTATGTCAATATCACTCTCTAGAAACCGATGGCTTAGTATAAAAATTATATCACATCATCTATCCAAACATTTTTCTCAAAAAATCCTTTTTCCCATGTTCAATCATTTTTGAAAACTTTCCGTATGCTATTTAAAAATCAACCCATTTTCAAAATACAACAATTGCCCTGTTTTCAAAATCTTTTACTTGAAAACAATTTCATTATTTTTTTTAAAAAAATTCAAATCTTGCAAAAAATCCTAACTCATTCCTCACAATGAGATATGAAATCCTAGTGGGAATTCATTCCCATATAATGCATGTCAAGCCCTTCTAATTGGCTAAACCCAAGACAATGAGATTTTCTTCATTATAGAAGTGTATTCAAAACACTTCTTTACAAAACACCCTGGAAACATGAAGTTCAGCATAAATGGGTCAGCTACGTCCTTTAATGCTATACAGTCCAAGTTCCAAAAATCCTACTCCTGTCTAATATTTTGACCGTAGTAATAGACAAGACTGAATTTCAACTCCAGGACCAAGAACATCGATGACTATTTGTTAGGAAAGGACCGAAAAAGCTGATACCATTTGTAATGACCCACTTATCGTCATTGTCTTGAGAATAAAACAAGTCATTACTTGGCCTTAAGCGACATCCCCACGATGGCAAAGGCTGGAGATAAATGCCGAAGTGTTTTAATGCAAGTGGGTGATGATTTACCCTTTGAGAAATAAACCAACCAAACCATCATTAACAACTACTATATGATTCACGTTAATCCAACAACCAACTCATGCATTACCAAAAGGGAACTACAATATTCTACCACAAATACAAACCAACATAAAATCAGAGTACCAAGAAGAAGACTTGAACAAAAGACCCAAAAAAGCCGAGACACTCTCCATGAAACCACACCGAGCTCTTTGAACCAAGAACCACCACATCTCTCAAGCATCACCACGAACCACTATCTATAAGATGATTTTCCTTTACCTGTGTCCTAGAAGATGACATCTGAAAAAACACCAAAGTACCAAAGCATGGGTGAGTATAAAACCCAATAGGTTTTCTCTAATGACTTCCCTACTCACGCCACAAGGATAGATGAGTTATCCAACATTTATATAATATTGTAAATATAAAACAATTTTTCCATACAATTTATAACAAGATATAAACATGCTTCCACAACATATCATATCCAAAATCATCCAAGTATTTTTGAAACCAATTTCCATCATGTTTTTTTTTTCAGAAAAATAACCAAACAAGATTTCAAACCATTTCACAATATCCCTTTTTGCAACCCAACCATTTCACAAAACCATGACATCAGCCATGAATGCTTCGATATGACAGTTCCATACTCATGAGTCGTTTCTCATTGATCTACCAAGGCGTCAAAAGGTAATTGTTTCCCATGTTCCATTACACCTTTGGCACCGAGCACAAGGTCATATTTCAACCAATCCTCATATATTCAACATGAACACACACCACACACTCCAAACAATCATGCCAAAACCATCCTTTCAATAAAACACCATTTATTGAAAACCATTTCCATCCAAACCATGTGTGTTCACCCAAATCAAACCATTCCAATAAAACATCCCTTTTTATTGAAAACCCATATTTCCTCAATCCATTTCCCATTCTAGATAATCTATATTTTAAAATCGACATTTTGAATTCAATAATACAAAACACTTCACACAACATTTCCCCAATATTTCACAATTCCATAATAACCATAAATCATCACTAAAGAAGATTTATTCAATTATTTTCGCAATAAATTCCATTCAAATAACCCAATTTGAAACAAATCCAATCAATTAAAATAAGAGTATTCAAATTTAAAGCCACCTACCTTAACAAAATAAGCTAAAATATCCTAGAACCGGGTCAAAACACCATGAAACCTCCTTAGATTCCTTTGCATATAACCAATAAGACCAAAACCCGACTTAAAAGTTATCCAATATCTCTTATCTACCCACCTTAGGTATAGATCTAAGGATCCATCAAGAGGGAAGAAGGAGATCTAAGAAAAATCTAGGAAATGATACTTACCTTGATCAACCATCCCCTAAACGCAAAGGAAAACATCCGAATTGCTTCCAAAACGCCTGGTAAGTGTTCCCCCACCATCACTAGATAGAAATCCTGTTTTAGGGACATCTAGATGAAAAAATTAGTGGGTTTAAAGATACCACGGATTAGATCCTTAAAAATAGAATCTATGTTGACTTCACACATGGTTAATCTGCATGGTTTTCCAAATCATGCGCTAACCGTGCGGTAGTCACTGCTTGGAAGGGGCACTTCGCACGGCTTCCTCGCAGGGTTTGTCCAAACCGTGCGCACACCGTGCGGTCTCCTATGTCCAAGGTGAAACCACCTGCACGACTTCCGCACGGCTTAGGAAAGCCATGCGAATCATGTGCATCACCATCTTTTTTCCCTATGACCCATTAAAAGTCTCCAAACATTCCCAAAAATTTCTCATATTCTGCATGTACTTAGAAAGCCTAAAACAAGGGTCACATACTAGAAACTGGGGGTACTACATATAACCTATATTCAAGATAAGATATGGATTTATGTACACCAAAAAATGTGTTTATATACATTTAATGATGCTTGAAGAGTGGAAAAAATAATTCATAAGAGAACAATAGGGTTTTGGTACACTGATCTAAAGGAAAATAATTCTGTAGCACTACTAGGTATCCGATAGGCAAAAAAGAACCATAGGTTTTTTGGATCCATTAGCTAGCCTATGGCCTCTTAGGTTATTTAGAATGAGGAGAATTCTAATAATTTTACCTAGGTCACCCCAACTCTATTAATTTTGGATTATAGACACTTGCGGTTGTAAAAGACACCCTCATACATGCCTCTCTCTCCATCACTAAGAAATATCTATCTTGATCATTAGTAATTCAGAGAAAATTCACATGCGATGTAGTCAAAGAGGGAAGGATACACATCCTCTCCCTTCTGTTATTAGGTTTATATTCTTTCAAGATACACCTATACATATTTTTAAGATATTATTTATTTAAGTGGATATTCTCTAATTCTTCATTTTCTTCAGATTTAGGATAAATCGGTAGCTGATACATGATATGTGGGCTTGTTTATGAATGATGTAGTAATTCCATCAACGTAACCCCTAGTATTATGTTAGTTTATCATCTATTAATTATGTGGTATCATTGGTTGTCTATGCAATTATCATTGTTTTGATTTAAGGTTTCAAATTTGGGTTTTCCTTAATTAAATTGTCTAATGTATTTCATTGTTTATTTGAATTGAATAATTGATCGATGTTATAATTATTCTAAATTGGGAAATATATTTCAATGTAGTTGACTGTGAAATGGAATTCCATAATCATCATTTTAGTGAAAGGGAATAGAATCTTGTAATATATCTATAGAAATACAGACCCTCGTTTTAAAATGGCGGTGATTTGGGTGTTGTATTGAAAAAATTAAAAGGATTAGTATTTTCCTGATTAGATTTTTTAACTTCGATGAAGGGTATTATAATTTCACGGACTATAATTAAGTTCCTTAGTTCTATTAAAATTAGTGGAAAATTAGAGTATTTGGTTCTTTTTGGGATTTTAAAAATGGGTTGTGAATATGTTTTGAAAATAGAATTGTGCTAGAAATATTTTGAATAGATAAAAAACCCATTAGATGTAGACATGAATTAGATGATAGTAAAATAGTGTAAGTGGTTTTGGGATGGTATATTTTCATATCCTTTATAAAATTTCTCATCTTATTTAGAAAATAATTATATTTTTCTTATATTTTTTAAAAGGAAATAAAAACACCACTTGGGGATGGAATTTGATTTAGAACAAACATTTAAAATGACCCCTTATGACTGGAGATGTTTTATTTTATGTTAAAAGATTATATATGCATTCTATTCCTTTAATGTTCATATAATTGATTTAGTTTTTAAGAGACTTGGGGGAACAAACCCCCAAGGTTGAATTGTGTTATTCTCATTAAGATTGAGTTGAACACACCCATTAGTATATTTTTGTTTTTTTCAATAAAACTGAGGTTAACATGGCCCCTACAAGGAATTGGTTATGTTAATTTATATTGGGTGAGCATAGATTTTGGTTAGATATGGTTGGTCCTTGGGGATGGGTTTATTCCCCCCAGGTGTCTGTTTTTTCACAAATAATGGGTATATTACCCCCACCATAAATGGGTTGGAATGGTCATAATAACATGGTCAGAGACACCATAAAACTAAGCAATGTATGTAGGTTCTATTCCAAGGTATCACCATGGAGGCCGGGATCAACATTCTATTTATTCATTTAAATTTAAATTAATTAATGGTTTTTTGGTAATTGTTTATCCTGAGAAATATTACAAGAACTTTTACTATAGATTTGTTTTTTAGGTAAATCATTAGTGGTATCCCACTATGATATACTCAAACTCTAATTGGGTCACTATTGCAGTTGGGTACCTATGAAAAAATATCACTTTTTTGGTAATAGGAAACATCTTAAGGATATGGGTTGGTGTATGATATTTTTCATGAAATATTAGATTGATGTATGGGTGAAAGTACAAATCCAGAATCAGGATAAATTCAGAATGATTTCGGATTTTAGTTACATTACTATCATTTGAATGTAATCCTACCTTTAGGGATCTCTTTTAGTATGTGTCGAATAATTAATTTATTATAGTGTTATGATTTTTGGTTCATTTTATCAGTAATTGGATATTTTTTCTATGATGTTTATCTTGTCCGAGTTATACATTTATTTTATTTCAACTATTATTTATACTCTAACCATATGGTATAGTCTCCCCAATATATTCCCATAGACACATTCTAATAATTGGAAGCATCTGGAATATAGGGACGCACACCGAAGTTGATGTGGTGGCCACCAGCCTGAGCACTGGTTAATGGGTTGGGGTGGGGGGATGTTACAATGTCACATCAATACATTTTTATTTGTTTTTAAAATTTTTTAAAGGAAGAAATTGAAATAAGAATATGTCATACCATGGTAATGAGGTCCAAATGGAGAGTAACCAACCCCCCCATAGGGGAAACCCATGTTTCTATAGATGAGACATTATTTATAGGGATTTACATTATGACATTTATAATTTATTTTCACCGTTAGAGAGACACATGGGATGTGATGTTACTTATTTAAGGGATTTTAAATGTTAGACATGTATTTATAGATGGTATGGGTGAACTCATACTTCTTTTCAAGAATGTAGGGATTCAGATGATAATAATTATTATTGGGACCTGGGATTCAGATGTCGATTACATGCTTCAATTTATTTTTATCATCATGTTATTATATTATTCTGTTTTATATATTCCTTAGGTTATTACTGTCAATTAATAAAGGGGGGGGGGGGGGTTGGTTGTTTCAATTGTATATAGAGTCACATATTATGTATTCCCATATAATTCTATATTGGAATATTAATTGAACAATTCCTTGGATAATATATGATATATAGGTAGGTTTAAATTAAATTTTATATGGGGTTAAAGGTTAAATATATCTCTAGTAAGAAAAATATGAAAATTTTCCTCATATATTATTAATGGAAATATATTTAACTAAACCATTAAAATGTGAAGAGTTTAGTGAATCCTAAATATTTCATATGAATCATATGAAATCACTACTGAAAATAAGATATATACCAACAGTTTTGTGAATACCGTTGGTATAGTTCAGTTATATGAACCTATAAAAATGGTTTGTCCAAAACCATTTGTATAGGTCACTAATTTGGACATATACCAACAGTTTTGGACAAACTGTTGGTATAGGGGGGACCTATACCAATGGTTTGGAAAAAACCATTGTTATAGGTCACTTATAAGGACATATGCCAAGGGTTTTGGCCGGACTATTGGTATAGGTCCATAATAGAGACCCTATACCAATGGTTTTCCCCAAACCATTGATATAACCCCTCGATACCAATCTTTCTTCCAAAACTGTTGGTATAGGTCCCAAAATAAAGAATCTATACAAACGTTTTTGAGAACCATTGGTATAGTTACATGTATTTTTTTATGGAATCTTCTTATACAGAACATTAAATAAATAAAAACTTAAAATATTTATTATAATACATATATATTTATGAAATTATGTTCACAAAAGTCATGTTAGGTTTATGGTTAGGTCGTTCAATCATAAACATCAGGTACTGGGATCAAAACCCACTGATTTGTTTTTGAAATACATGTACCAACGGTTTTATGGGACCATTGGTATAGACTTTTCATATTACATATACCAATGGTTTTGAAAACTGTTGGTATAGACCTTTCCCAACGACTTACTTGGCCATGGTTCTCCAAACCATTGTTATAGGATATACCAATGGTTTGGAGGCCTATACCAATGGTTTCAAACTGCTGGTATTGGGTACTTCTCTAATAGTGATTTATATGGTTTTGAAATATTAATCCCTTAGGCTTTGGGATATTAAAAATGTAGTCCATATAAGATGTTAGATTTGAAATGGGTGTCTTATTAATGGTCCTTTAAATAAATATTTTTCTTGGACTATTTTTATGATTGATATTTTAGTGAAAAGGAAACATAAATCTGGTTAGAAAGTGTATTTTATGATATTTTTTAAAAGATAAATCCTTTTTAAATGGAAATAGTGTCTAGAACCCTTGAATATAGTGTTGGGAACTAAATTATACATGGCATAAATTTACATAATAGATTTTAGATCCTTTGTGAGAACTTGGTATAAAAACCTAACCATAATCATGACATGATCTGGATATTTATTAATGATATTACATTCCTTCACATTGAGGACCCATTTAGGTTTCAATATTTAGATAATTTTTCTATTAATCATACATAAAAATAAATAAAATAAAAAATTTATACTTCTGTTTAGCATCTATTTTATCAATAATATAAAACTTCTAAAATAGTATTTGAATTCTTTTTATGTAAAATATCGATGACATTCAACATTACTTACTACCTTCCATTACCCATAAATAAAACCTTTTAAAAATATTATAAAAAAATGGGATGTGAAAAAATCTCATTCAAAGATATAAAATTAAAGTAATCCATTATTTCAACAAAAACATGAAAACCTATAAAAATTTTAACTTTACGTCAATTTTGTTTTAGTGAGTGAAATAAATCACATTCCCAAGAAAAGAAACACACGTTAGTCTCAAATGAATCTAGTAAATCCCATAGAAATAAATTAAAAACCCATTTTGTTTAAATAGATAATTATATTAATAAAAACCATTCAAAACCCATTTTATTAGAATAAGTATATGACTAACATTCAATATAATTATTACCCAATTAATTAGAGATCTATAAAGGGGATCACCCATTGTATAAGAAATATCTGGTTCACCCATTTTTTATGAGCTATAATAGGTATCAACCCTATTCATATGTTCTATCTATCTCACTTATGTACTATAATGGATCTCATCTATTTTTATAAGTCATTTCTGGATCACTCTCAAGAGATCATTCAGATAAAACCTTCATATAAGTTTTATCAGAATCAATATTTGCAAATAATTCTTAATTACCATATCATGAAAATAAATATTTTATTACAAGAGCCTTTGAAAAATTCTTTAATACTCAAATGGAAAACATATTGGGATAAAAGTAAACTTTTCATTTAAAAGCCCATTTTCAATACCAAAATATAAAATTATATTGAAACCCCATTTTCAATAACAAAATTCCTAAAAATTATATGGATTTTTCAATCAATAAAATCGGTAATCTTGAAAAGGATTCTAGAAATCAAATAATGGCCACAGTAGTAGAAATTTCTTTGTCACAATGTATTTTAATAAATGAAAATTAATTTTATCATTTGTCAAAACATTCCATATTATATACATGAAAAGATTCCACTTTATATCCATTGAAAGAAATTTAAAAATTTATATAATTTAATTTATAAATAATTTTTATTTATATCAAAACATTTATAAAATAATTAGAGAATATGGATATGGATGAGAATTATATGGAAGGAAAACCATCAAAAAATTATTTTTAATGAGAATTCTCTAATCACTTGGGAAACACTTGAATTCAAAGAAACATTAAATAATAACATTAAATATCATTTGAGTAGGTAAAATAGAGATATAACATGTGTTAGGGGATTTATAATCACATTATAATAGAATAATGTTTTATAACATCAAAATATGTTTCAATGAAAGGAAATTGAGACAATGTCTCTTACCTAGAGTCTGAATTGTCAAAAGTGACATTATCTTCTAGAATAATAAACTTATATTATTTTTTTTATTTTATATATATATCCATTTTCATATTAATTTTTACATTTATTTCAGATTTTTATTTTTTGTATACAATTACAAAATCTATTACTTTTACATAATTTGTCTTGACCATATTCGGCTTACATGTCAAAAACGACTCTTAAAGGATAACTAAGGTCAAAGAGGTCATTATTTAAACATTTCATAAATAATAATATAGAAATAATTATCATATTAATATATAAATTATAATTTGAAATTAAATCATGAAATATGAATTATGAAAGAACTAATGTTACATTCCTAGAGAAGGTAGGTCGTACGTACACTTGGGTAACATTTCCATTTTTAATGATGATTATGGAAAAAAAGGTATATGAAATTTTAATTTTATATAATTATAATAATATCGTAAATACCCTTATAATTAAATATATAAAATTATATATATCATCATTGTGATGTGGTGATGAAATAAGAATCACATCGCTTCGAGGAGGCAGTAATCCACACAATTATGAATGACAGTGTCACATTTCAGTAAGTAAAAAGGTTATAAATAAAATTATATATTATATTTATGAATAACTAATATATAATTAATATGGAAATTATTTCGCATATATAACAAAAATTAATTATCTATTCCCTTATTTCCTTCCATTTTAGACGTCTTTTAAAAATGTATCACATCGCTTCATGAGGTGATAATATAATTTTCTCACATGCAACTTTATAATCTCCCATAAAAGTTAAGTATAATAAGGTTACATATGATATAATGGATATGATTAATTATTTTATAAATATAATGCATTATGTTTAAATCCACCATCATACCCAACTGTGAGCGGTGGTAATGGAAAACAAACAACATTAGTTCACGAGGCGATGTTAAAACATTCTTTTAACCTTAACTGTGATAATATAGATTTTACACAGTAGGGGTCAACAATATCACTATTAACGAATAATTTATCCATGAGTAGAATATATATAAAATATTGAAAAATTGAAAAATAAATTTTGATAATATTTTATGTTTATTAATTTTAAATCATTTAATAAAATATCAGTTATTATTAAATAAACCTAATTTATATTTTGACATTTTTCATTTAATTTGTATTTAAAAAATATCAATAATTTTACTTGACTTTTATTATTTGTAGAATCGGTTATTTATTTAATCATTAACCAATTAATTCTGGTGTAGGCATTTCATAATAATTTAATGTTATTATTTTATCTCTAAAAAATTAAAATAAATAGAATTTATAAAATAAATATATTTATCTTTAAAATAAGAATTTATAAGAAAATATATGTTGTTTTTTATGCCTATCCCAAATAATTATAGGGATTAAGAGGAAAGAAGGATCATTATTTTGATACATAGCATGATATATTGGTAATTTTCAATGGAATGTTGAAATAAATTTCCATATTTTATATAGATTTATTTATGAGGTCAAAAAAATATCCAAAAATAATAATAAGATAATATTTTACTGTATTTTCACTCTTATATTTTTAGTTTAACCCAACAATAACCCCATTTTTACCTTACCTCTAGTAATTAATTCTAAAAATTTTCACTATTTATTATGTTAAAAAATAAAGTTTTAATTATTATAAAATATAAAATTATTTATTAAAAGTATTGAATACTTTTTCCAAATTCAATTCATTGAATTGGTATAATTTAATATAATATGAATCTTACAAATACAAAAAGAAAATAATTTTTTTTTCAAAATTGATGAATAATTTATTATATTTTTATATCAAAAGTCAATATAAAAAATATTACAATGAACTAATTTGGATTTATTTATATAAATTTTATACTTTAAAACAAATTAAAATAAAATTTAACATTATAAAATTTTTAAACTAAATTGTATATTTCCAATAAAAAACAGTGTTTTTCACTATCCATGAAAAAATGTTACTTCACAGAAAAAAACCAAAAAACTCACCCAAAAACTAATTTTTGTGTTTCTATTTAAAACTGAATTTTTATTTTTCAAATAAATTTTATAAAATTTACAAATAATAATTTTCAAAATAACAGAACCATAAATTGAGACAAAACTATATTTTGGAATATTGTTTTAACTATGAAAATTGATTTATTTTTATATCTTGTAAAAAACATTATTAATGTTTAAAATTATATTTAATATATAATATATTATTTAATTTATATAATCCAAGAAGTGTTTTTTAAAACACAATGTTACGGGTAATTTACATAATTTCTCATAATTGTTTTATAAAAATCTTGTGGTGTTACACCTCCTTTAATAAATTGAATCCTCACAATTTGAACATTACCTCTGTTTTAAATGGGTGGATATTTTAGAATAAATGTATTTTTAACAAAAAAATTTAAGAAGGGATAAAAAAACTACCTCCCAGTTAGATTGAAAAGGATTTTAGATGTAATATGGAATAAAACATAACTATGTTTCCAAATAGAAGAACAAATGTGGGAATAGTGTAGAAATGATAAATAATTATAGAGAGTGGTTGGGGTCATTGATCAAAATAATTTCAATTATAATGGGAATGTTAAGGGTCTCAGAACCATACATATATGATGATATAAAATACCATCTTGTTCAACTGATATGAATGCAATAGAGAAACAATTTGTTTCAAAAATCATTTTCCAAAAGATGAAGAATTATCATACAATATGGACTAAGAGAATATGGAAATATTCATACTCTATGAGTATAATTTCATACATTTATTAATTTAATGCCTAATTGAATCTTTTTCTCTATACATTGAGTATTCATGATGAATATTTCATAACCAGAGCACTAAAATATACTTTTAATGGAACACATAATACCCAAAATCATAATAATATATTACTCTTGTCCTTCTATATTAAAAAAAACCTAATGTTTAACACATGGTTAAATTATTCCAAAAATGAATAATTCTCCACACATTAATCTCTAAATTTCAACCACAACACTCTATGTTCAAACCAAATCATTCCATTAGTAAATATCCTTAAAATTATTCAAATATTTCTTGACTATGTTCAAAACATAACGATTTGAAGGATTTGATCACATATTATTATAAGATAAATCATCAATAATTCCTAAAAAACCCACATGTCACAAAAATAAACATTATCATTAACTATAAAAATTTCTTACTGACAAAAAAAACATATAATCCATTGTTAGGTGTGAAAACCTTACCATCCCTCGGTCATGGGTTCAATCCCCACCACCTTACTAGATGGGATGGGTTGTCACCCATTATATGGGTCATTGATTTCCTTTTAAACATGATAATTATTAGTTACTAAATAATAATTCATGTTGTTCCTAGGGGTTATAAATACCTCAATCTAATAAAAAGTCTTGAACAATTTCATTAATAAACAAAATTTCTTACTACATAAAACATTAAAATGCGAATTCCTAGACATTGAACATATAATTTACCTTAATCATATATAGATATGATAGTGTCCATAAATATTAAGATAACCACATATTAAAACATCATAATATCTAATGTTATCTAAATTGACCTTTGATACACTATATAAATGCCCAACTATAAACATCACATGATCGTGTGTTTTATTCAACAAATTACATTCCTTAACAATAAGGATCCTTTCATCATTATCATTTTAGATAATTATCCAATAACTTATATATTAAAAATCATAATATACAATGTGAAACTTCTGATTATTTCCATTTTACCCATAATATAAATCATTTAAAATAATGAAATATATAAGTTTTTCATGGAAAATATCCACAACATTCAACATGACTTCTCCCTTTCCTATAATCATCCTTTAAACCAATGAAAAACATTCAAAAACACAGATGAAAAAAATAACATTAAGGGATATAAAAAGAAAGGAAACCATTAGATAAATAAAATCATGAAAATACATGATATATTTACCATTACATAAATATTATTTGAGTTAGAGAAAAAAATTACAATAAAACAAAAACACATTTTTCTCTAATATATAATTTAAAACCCATAAAAAGAAATTAAAATCACATTTTTGTGACAAATATAATGATATTCATATAACTAAATCAAAACTATTTTTATTGGAATTAATATATGGTTTAATTTCAATATAATCATTACCCAATGCATTGGTGAGCTACAATGGGGCTAACCCTTTGTAACGACCTGACTCTTTGGAAAATGTACGGATCGTTAGTTTTCTTTAAAACCATTCCTTTAAGCTTTTTTAATGTGTATGATGATCTAACGAAGGTGTGGGGAGTGTCCAGGGGTTGTTCGGAGCCCGAGAGGTTGAGAAATGGACTTGCAGATAGGGGCGTATAGCTTGCACACGGTTTGGGTAAACCGTACGGACTTTGGTCGAGAAGAAGGGAGGTGCACATGGTTTTGCGCAAGGTTTGGGTAAACCGTGCGGTGAAGTCATGCGACCATTCTTCTGGAGGCAGAGAAGTGTGCACGGTTTGCCCACAATTTTGGAAACTGTGTGCCTAAACTGTGCGACCCAGATCTGGGTAAATTTACATTTTCAACCTTAATTAATTTATAAGTCTAATAGCCTTTCCATCATCCTCCAGTGGACAGAACCATATGAGAACACCTCTTTGAGTTCCAAACCCTCCTCTCAGTATACTCTTGGTGGAGCCTTCATCCGGAGTCCGATTCTTGATCCGTCAAAAGTGTTGGAAGGGCCAAGGTAAGGGTAACCTCACACACCCTTCCTTCATCGGAAAATATTTCCTTCCATTTTGTTATATTGATGCAGGATCATATGCCCTATTTTAGGGCATATGACTGGAACTCAGATTTCTTCTAATCTACTGCGAATCTGAGGATGATATAAAGCAAGCATATGCCTACAGATCTAAGGTAGGTGGTCATGTGGTTTTAATTATGGGTTTCACCTTTTGAGTTATTATTGTTGTGCCATGGTTTTACTTTCTCCAAACAACGTATTTATAATGACTACTTCATATCTAAATGGCACCTATGGTATAATAGTGATGAATCCATCCTTTTTAGGGAGTTTTGATTTGTTATAGACTAGGAGTGGTCAACCATAGGTGTTATGCCTTGAGAATTGACCCCCTATTCACCTTTTAACCATTATGAAATGTCTTGAAAGGGAATTTTCCATGTTAGGAAAATGAGATGACATGGTTAGAGGTTGGCTAGGATGAGATAACATTAACCTTTTTAACGAATTGAAATGTATGTATGCCATTTCGTTGCTTATGTGATATTAAAAGATGGATATGCCTTGCATTTATAATGTGATATGATATAAGATGGTTTTCCTTATATAATGTTATGTGAATGGTTATCCTTTTCTGTGTTGACATGCTTCTGATAAGCCATGTGTGGGAGGAGGAATTCATAACAGTGCGAGATGAATCTTTGTGTGTTGGGAGCGAGGTATTCTTACCACTTTCTAGATAAATCTTAGTGATTGAGGACGAGAGGAATTTATACCTAATGCCAATATAACCTTTATGGATGTGAAGCATTTCTACCCATGCTAGCAATAGTAATTGAGGACGGGAGTCATTTATAACTCGTGCCCATATAACCTTTGCTGGTGATAGGTATTTTTACCACATGCCAGTTACAATGCTTTTGGAAGAGAGGCATTCATACCTTAGGCCTGGGATAATTATTACAGATGTGAGAAGTATGGATGAGGGGAATGTTTACCTCGTGCCAATGATATCCTATATCTATGTACTTATACCTCTAGTGATCATTCAGTTTACTAGCCATGAGATGAAGTAGGTATACCTGCTAGATGTCCTTCTGGATCCTGAGTGGGAGGGTTGTTTATTTACTTTTCTTTACTTACTTGTAGTCTATTACTCACTTTTCTTGCAAACACTTATTTGGATTACACGTAGACATCGTTGGTGGTGTCCTACTGAGACTTGTCTCACACCCTACCTATGTGGCCTCTTGGGAACCCGTGTAGACTTCATAGCTACAGGTACTAGTAGGGGAAAAGTCCCATCATCAGGTTGTTGATACTTGTATATTCTAGCTGGTGATCCAGAGCAGAGGATCGAGCTTAGCTAAGGATGCTCGTGGAATACTTTTGTTTTTTTTGTTTTACTGTATAGCATTCTTGCCATCTACTTCCATTGTATCAACATTCCATGCATTCATTTTTTATCAGACACTGCATGTGTGGATTTTGTATATCTATACGGGTTTTCCTTAATTCTGTTGTTTAGTTGTATGTTTCCCCTTTTTCTCCTATTTATCCATTGGTTGTGCTTCTGCTATTTCTATTACTTTGCTGCTATTCTGCGGTGTACTCTGACATTGGGGTACAGTCCCCCCACTGACATACCATTACACCCCCGCTGCTAGTCGGCAGCCCCTAGCCAATGGGGAGATGAGCCATGGGTTATATGGCCAACCGGGCTTGGGGCTCGGGTTGAGGGGTAGCTGGATCTGGGACAGCACAAAGTGGTATCAAACAATTTCTTTCTTTCTTTCTTGCCTCACTATTTGAGGACGATAGACATAAAGACTGAGAACGCGTAGGGACTTAGCCATGAGCCGTGCTTGGGCGTCACGAACCCATGTACGGGGTATGGGCCAAGTTTCTTATCTTATTTTGTCGTTGATTCTTCTATTTACTATTGATACCGTTTCACCATTGGGTTCTTCACATGTTTTGTGATGTTATTGAGATTTGAAAAATTGAAATTTGTATTTCATGGTTCGACCCAATGAAATGAGGGTAATGAATTTGACCATGCATCACGATAGGCACAATATGATTAGTCCATGCATATTTCCATGCCAAATTTAAAATTTTCAACGAGCATTGCCTATTGTTTATTTCCATGCCTTGATATTATGTCTGTAACTGTGCTGACCATTCGTGCATGTTGTGAATTGAGGAATGATGTGATTTTAAGTGGGTTTCACTCTTTGGTTCATAAGGTGTATGGGCCCTTATGGATCTGAAAATGAGATTCCAACTAAACCAATCATTTTCTTTTAAAAAAATTAAATGCTTGATTAGAACAAGTAAATAAGGAATGGCATCCATTTGTGTGTCATCTTTAATTTCATGAAAAGTATGGAACCTTATGGGCTGTGAAATTCCATATCACCGGACTGAGATAAATTGGAGAAGTTGCAGGTCTTACTAAGTATTCATATGGGTGTGGATAGGTGATCTTAGGTGCAGGAAGGCTTAGTACCTATCCTAGAATCTAGTGTTCAACCATTGATTTGTTGATTTCCTCTTTTGAGATGTTCATTTGGATTTGTACAACTATGACTCCGAGACGTCCTTGAGTCGCATGTGCTAAAGGCAGTGATGATCATGTTCCTGAGGTGGCGGGCCCAGATCCGCCAGTTGATCTTCCTGTCGAGCCACCTGTGGCTCCTCTTGATATTCCTGAGATGGTCTTCGATGCCCTATTCCATGAGAACTTCTTGCGTATGATGCAGAGTATGCAAGGTGGAGTGCAACCTTCCCCAAGTATGGGAGAGTTGTCCCATGAGTTTCAGTCGCAACATCCTCCTACATTTATGGGAGATGGAAGACCAATTTCTGAAGAGTCCTAGTTGGAAGCTATTCTTACCATATTTGAGCACCTTGAGACAACTCCAGAGCGGAGGGTCAAACTTGAAACTTATATGCTACGTGGTTTATCCAGGAGGTGGTGGGATGTCATCACCCAGTTGGGACAATAGAGAGATATGATCTGGATTAATTTCTAGACCGTCTTCTATGATTATTTCTTTCCCCATACATTGATGGCTGACAGAGCTAGGGAGTTTGTGAATCTGAAACAAGGGACCACTACAGTCATGGAAGATTCATCCCGTTTCACTAAGTTACAGTGTTTTGCACCTACACTAGCTGCTGATTACCTCACGGCCACTATGAGTTTTGAGGATGAGCAGTCTTACACCATCCGGTCGTAGGTTAATGTGTTCAAGTTGATGCCCATTTCAGAGATTTTCAATCAGGTGTTAATCATAGAGAGGAACTTGAGAGAAGAGGATAGTGTGAAGCAGGGCGGTTCATCATGGAATTGTTCTAGTGGATCTGCTTCTGGGAAGAAGTGGAGTTTTGAGGACTCTCGCGGTGTTAGTTGTGGTCAGACCCTTTTCTCAAGTGGTACTCCTATCTATCACCAATGTGGGGATCCAGGACATATGAAGAGGTTGTGTACCTGAATCCCAGTGGAGTGCAGACGTTGTGGTAGGTTGGGTCATCTCCACCACTTCTGCAGGAATTTTCCCCCATGGTCTAGTGAGTAGGGATCTTTACCTACTCCACGATCTGGCACCAGGTCGGTAGGATCACGTCAGTCAGGCGGCTGGAATACTACCAGTCGATCAGGCCACAGTGGCAGTCGGGGCAGAGGTAATCAGGCGTATGAATCTCACCACCAGCAGGGCGGGTCTGCTCAAGGTAGCCAGGCTATGACTCAGGGCCGTGGTGCTGGCCAGTTTTATGTAGTTGAGCCTACGCCACAGGAGCAGTATGCCGAACCATCTACTATACAAGGTACAATTCTAGTTGCCACTACATTAGTATCTGTTTTGTTTGACACAGGAGCTTCTCACTCATTTATATCAGAGGCAATTACTAGAAGTTTGGGCCTCAACGATGAGTCATATCATGGCACGATCACGTTATATTCCCCTTTGGGTATCCATTCAGAGGGTTTTCATCATTGTCAGAATTGTCCCCTCCAGGTGAGCGGTTACCTTTTTTTGTGGAACATGTATGTTCTGGATATGACTTGTTTTGGTGTAATAATCGAGATAGATTGTTTAGTTCCCTATAGAACCCAGATTAACTGCTATCGTCAGAGGGTGGATTTTACGTCACCATAGGGAGACACACATATGCATAAGGGAGAATGGGATGTTAGTGAAACATGAGCAGGACAGGAACACCAATGTTTCGGTGGTGCCACGACAAAGTTTTCCAGTCTTTATCTCGATGACAAAGGGTTAACACCCTCTGTTTATCCTTCGGCTGTGGAGCATTTCAGTGGTCTCTTTCCTGATGATTTCTCTGGTCTACCTCTAGTGTGATAGGTGGAGTTTACTATTGATCTTATAATAGTAGCATCACCAGTGACCATTCCTCTTTATAGGATGGCACCTAAGGAATTTCTGGAAGTTAAGACTCAACTGGAGGACCTGGAAGCAAAAGGATTTATAAGTCCCAGTACTTCTCCTTGGGGATCAATGATTCTATTTTCCAAGAATGAAGGTGGTACCTTCACCTTTTTGTGGATTATCATATGTTGAATCATCTTACTATTAAGAATCTATATACTTTACCTCGATTTGACAACTTCATCGATCATCTATGAGGAGCGAAGGTGTTTTCAAAGATAGATTTGAGGTCAGGCTATCACCAAGTGAGTGTTCGAACTTCAGACATATCTCGCACAGTGTTCAGGAGCAAGTATGGTCTCTACAAGTACCTAGTCATGACGTTTGGGCTAAAACATGCACCTTCAGTTTTTATAGCTCTTATGAATCAGATTTTTCACCCGTACCTTGATTCTTTTGTGGTTGTATTTGTGGATGATATCGTAGTCTATTCATGCATGAGATTCGACCATGAAAACCATCTTGAAATCGTACTAAATACACAAATAGAGAATCAGCTTTATGCTGAACTCAATAAATGCCACTTTTGGATAGACAAGGTTCACATCCTGTGTCACATTATTTCTGAGTCTGGAGTTTCAGTTGACCCTATGACGGTAAGTGCGGTAATTTACAGGGAGCAGCCCAAGAATGTCTTTGATATCAAGAGTTTCTAGGTGCTTTCTGGATATTATAGGCCGTTTATTCAGGACATTTCACATCTAGAAGAACCACTTACATCTTTGACCAAAAAGGGGTGAGATTCGATTGGTCAGAACCTTGTAAAGTAGCTTTTCAGGAATTGAAGGGAAGACTAAATTTAGCATCGATAATGATCTTGCGGGAGACATGCCGAGCTTATACGGTCTTTTGAGATGTGTCAGGTATCAGGATTGGAGCTTTCATGATGCTGGACGAGCTATTCATTGCGTATGGTTATCGTCAGTTAAATCCTCATGAACAGAATTATCTGATGTACGACCTCGAGCTCACAACAGTTTTACATGCCTTATACTATTGGAGACACTATTTGTTGGGAGAGAACATTGTGGTATACACTAACCAAAAAATCCTCAAATATATCTTCACTCAGCTAGATCTAAATCTCAAGCAATACAGGTGGGTTGAGTTCCTACAATCCTTTGATTTAAAACTAGCCTGCACTCCTAAGAAAGGAAATTCAGTAGCCGATGCGCTGAGTCGGAAAACTCAGTCACAGGTGGTTCGAGATTCTAATGAGGAGTAGAAGATTATGGGCATATTTTTGGAGATGCACGTTGAGGTTCAAGAGGGTCAAGTTCAAACTGTTCTCTTATCCTTAGCAGTGACGTCTACACTTTTGGAATGAGTCAGGGCTAGATGGTTATCAGATCCGGAAGGCCTTGTTCTATGAGAAAGTGTCGGTGATGATGCCTCTATAGAATGGACCGTTGATGAAGGTGATACATTATTATTACGTAGCTATGTATGGGTCATATAAGACATCAGATAGGAGCTGATGGACTTCCATGCCTCAACATGGGTAGTTCACCCGGGCATCAACAAAATGTATTGTGATTTGCGATGATAGTACTGGTGGCCTAACATGAAGTGGGAGATATCCAGTTTCATTATGCGTTGTTCCATATGTCATCAGGTGATGGTAGAACATCAGTGCTCGATAGGGCTTTTACATCCGTCATACATTCGAGAGTGGGATTGGGACGATGTTTCTATGGACTTTGTAACCAGTTTACCGAGGTCAGCTCAAGGGAATGATGCAGTATGGGTTATAGTCGACCATATGACAAAGGATACACATTTCTTACCTGTGTGGGAGGCCTTCATGGTTGATGAAATGGGAATACAATATGTCATGGAAATAGTGTTCCTTCATGGAGCACCTCGTTCTGTTTTCTCGGATAGAGATCCACGTTTTTCATCATGGTTTTGGCAGGGTTTACATAATTCCTTGCGTACGCAAGTACTTTTGAGCATGGCCTCTCATCCACAGACTGCAGGATAGACCAAGCGGACTATATAGGAACTAGAGGATATGTTACATGCATGTGTCTTCAATTTTGGTGGTTCATGGGAGAAATACATTCCTCTTGTCATGTTCAGTTATAACAATAGCTTCCAGGCTACCATTAAGACAGCTCTCTATGATGCCTTATATGGTAGGCCATGTCACTCACCTTTGTGTTGTCCTGAAGCAGCGGAGGTATCTATTTTAGGACCACGTCTTGTGCAGGAGACTACAGAGCAGATACATATTATTAGGAAGCATATGCAGATAGCACAGTCTAGACAATAGTCCTATGCTAACAAGCACCGATGACCTCTTGAGTTCGTGGTTGGGAACCAGGTTTTCATTATGGTCTCACCCAGGTTGGTGTAGAGACATATATGAATGCAGGGTAAGCTCTCACCGAGGTTCGTAGGACCCTTTGTGCTGGTGAAGCGGATCAGACCAATATCTTACCAGCTTGCACTTCTGCAGAGATACTAGGCCATGCACATGTTTTTCATGTATCTCAGTTATGCCGGTACATTTCAGATCTGACCCTTGTTTTTCATCCTGATGTGGTTAAACTGGATGTGGATACTTCCTTCGAGGATTATCCGAGGTAAATTGTTGACCGGAGCATGAAGACACTTCGTGGCAGGTCCATTCCTCTTGTATGGGTGCTATGGTAGCACGACTGGGAGCATGATGAGATCTGGGAGCGAGAGGCTGATGTACATTCTCAATGGACATGTCTATTCACCGATGACACCTCAGTACCCTCAGAAGGCTAACTCAGGGACGAGTTTCTTTATGGAGGGGAGGTTGTAACGACCCGACTCTTTGGAAAAGGTACAGATCGTTAATTTTATTTCGAACCTTTCTTTTAAGATTATTTAATGTGTGTGATGTTCTATGGAAGGTACACAGAGTTTCTGAGGGTTGTTCAGAGCCCAGGAGGATGAGAAATGGACTTGTAGAAAAGGGCGCATGGCTTGCGCATGGTTTGGGTAAACCGTGCGGCCTTTGGTCTGGAAGTAGGGAGGAGCACACTGTTTGCACACAGTTTGGGTAAACCTTGCTCCTATCCCGTGCGAACATTTTTCCAGATGCAGGGATGTGCACACGGTTTGTGCACGGTTTGGTAAGCCGTGCGACCCATATCTGGGTAAATTTACCTTTTCCCATAATTAATTTATAAGGCTTATGAGACTTTCCTTCTTCCTCCAGCAGACGGAATGAGAGGATAACACCTCTTTGAGTTCCAAACCATCCAGTCACTCTTCTCTTGGTAGAGACTTCATCCGGAGTCTGATTCTTGATCTTTTTGAAGCGTTGGAAGTGCCAATGTTAGGCTAACCTCACATACTATTCCTTCATCGGAAAATATTTCCTTTTTCTTATTATTTTGATGTAGGATCATATGCCATATTTTCAGGTCATTGGACTGGAACTCAGATCTCTCCCAATATAATGTGAATCTAAGGTTGATATCAAGCGATCCTATGCCTACAGCTCTATGGTAGGTGGTCATGTGGTTTTCATTTTTGGTTTTTTCCTTTTGAGTTATTTTTGTCTTTCCATGGTCTGTCTTTCCCCAAACCCCATATTTATAATGACTAATTCATATCTAAATAACCCGTGTGGTATAAGAGTGATGAATCCAACCTTGTTAGGGTGTTTGGATTTGTTATGGACTAGGTGTGGTCACCATAGGTGTTATGACTTGAGAATTGGCCCACTTTTCACCATTGAACCATAATGAAATGTCTTGAAAGGGCATTTTCCCTGATAGGAAAATGATATGACATGGTTAGAAGTTGGCTAGGATGAGATGGCATGAACCCCTTTAACGTATTGAAATGTATGTATGTCATTGCTTTGCTTATGTGATATTAAAAGATGGATATTCCTTGCATTGATAATGTGATATGATATAATCTTGTTTGAATTATATAATGTGATGTGAATGGTTATCCTTTGCTGTGTTGACATGCTTGTGATAACCCATGTGTGGGAGGAGGCATTCTTACCCATTCCAGATGAATCTCCATGTGTTGGGCGGGAGGCATTCTTACCACATTCCAGATAAATAACAGTGATTGAGGACGAGAGGAATTTATACCTCTTTCCTATATAACCTTTATTGGTGGGATGTATTTCTACCCCACTCCTGCTACAATGATTAAGGATGAGAGGCATTTATACCTCGTTCCCATATAACCTTTACGAGTGGGAGGCATTTCTACCCCACACCAGTTACAGTGCTTTTGGATGAGAGGCATTCACACCACGGGCCAGAGATAATTATTACAGATGTAAGAAGTATGGATGAGAGTCATGTTTACCTTGTGCCACTGATGACCTATATATATGTACTTACATCTCTGGTGATCGTTCATTTTATCAGCTATGAGCTGAAGCAGGTAAACCCGCCATGTTTCCTTCCGGAACCTGAGCGGGAGGGTTGTTTATTTACTTGGCTTTACATACTTGTAGTCTATTACTCACTTTTCTTGCGAACACCTATTTGGATTACACGTAGACGTCGTTGTTGGTGGCCTACTGAGACTTTTATCACACCCTACCCGAGAGGCCTCTTGGGAACCCATGTAGACATCACTGTTATAGGTACTAGTAGGGGAAAAGGCCCAGATTTAGGTTGTTGATACATGTATGTTCTAGCTGGAGATCCAGAGAAGAGGATAGATCTTGGATGGAGATACTCATGGACTATTTTTTTCTTTTTTTAGTACTGTATAGCATGATTTCCATCTACTTCCATTGTATCAGCATGCCATGCATTCATTTTGAATCAGACACTGCCTGTGTGGATTTGTTATATCTATCAGGTTTTCATTACTTCGGTTGTTTGGTTGTATGTTTCCACTTTTTCACTTGTTTATCCAGTGGTTGTGCATCCGCAATTTCTATTACATTTCTGTTATTCCACAATGTACTCTTACATGGGGGTACAGTCTCCCCACTGACTTACCATTACACCCCCACTACTAGTTAGTATCCCCATGCCTATGGGGAGACGAACCAGGGGTTATGTGGCCAACCGGGCTTGGGGCTCGGCTTGAGGGGAAACCGGGTCCAGGACGTCACACCATTCATATATGCTTCAATGGGGAACCCATTTTTAATGACCTATATGGGGATCGAACAAACATATATGCTATATCAGCCTCCCATGTGAGCTCTAATGGAGCTCAAACCATTGTATAATCTATATACATCTCTCACATTTCATATAATGCTCACGTACCATATAATTTATAATAAAATATCATCATAAAACCCTTTTAAAAACTATTTTAAAGACCTATGAGAAACCCCATGAGAAAAAAATATCCATTTATTTCAGAAAACCATTTTTAATACCAAAATACATTTTTATTTTGAAAAAACATTTTAAATATAGAAATACAGAAAAATCAATTGCATTTTTATTTTGAGAAAAATTAAATATTTTAAAAGGAATCTATAAGTCAAATAATTTTTATGGTGGTGGACAGTTCATTGTTACTATCTACGTTAAGAATAGAAAATTCCTTTTGTTGTTTGAAACAAAATCTATATAAAAGATCTAAAAAGATTCTTTTAAAAAATCATTTAAAATGATGCTAATGTATATATAAAATTTATTTTATAAATATTTTATATCCATATAATGTCTTTTCATAAAATAATTATAAAACTTCGACATCAAAGTGAAATATTGGAATAGAAATAATTTTAAATGATTATCTTTTTTTTAAAAAAAAATTACCCTTTAAATTTGGATGAACATGAAATATAATACCCATGAAAGAATAAAATAAAAAAAATATAATTATAAAAGATAAATTCATTATATAAAATTAAAATGGGTATGTATATACACCTTATAAAATAATAAAGGTATGTAACATCAAAATAGGCCTCCTCGAAAGGAAATTGAGACGACGTCCCTTACCTTGAGTTTGACTGCTCACAATTGTATTTGTCTTCCTAAATAACAAACATATTTTAATTATTTAATTTTTTTGAGAAACATTTCAATATTTATTTTTACTATTATCACACTAATTATAATAATTTTATACAATTACAATATTAATTATGTTTACATCAAATTTTTTGACTATATTTGGATTATGTATCAAAAATGAATTTGGTTGGTTGAGTATGGTAAAAAAAATTCTTATTTAAACATAATAATAATATCAGAATTATCATGTTAGTAAAAAAAATATTATTTTAGAATAAATAATTAACATGGATAAAAAAAGAACTAACATTAAGATCATAGTGATGGAAGGCCATACACACGCACGAGTGTTGTTTCGATTTTTCAATGATCATTATGAAAAGAAGACAAGTAATATTTTATCATTAAAAATTATAATTAAATCATAAATATCATTTTATGTAATTATTTATACTTATATATTTCATTATTGTGACGTGGGGATGAAAAAATAATCACATTGCTCCATAAAGGTGGTAGTTCGTAAGTCCACAAACGACATTATCACTTTTCTATTGAGTGACAATTAAAGATAGAAAATGATATATTATATTTAAATAAAGTTAATTATGTAATTAATATCATTATTATATCATTTATTTCGAATATATTTATTATATTTACACTCATCGGCTTCCATATTATGCATTAGTGGAAAACACATAACATCCCTTCGCGAGGCCGTTGTCTGACAAACACTCGAGTGACATTATCTTATATATTTCAGAATGAAATATTTTATAGTTATGTATAATATAATTAATTTTAATATATAAATAAGAAATATATAATAAAAATTTTATATCAATCATCTTACCAAACTATGATAGGTATTAATAGAAAAGTTAATGACATCAGTTCATGTGGTTGTAGTCTACTGTTCACATGAATGCTGATTTCATTACCCATTTGACAGATGTTTTTTTTGGTTTTAGGTTATAAACATAACATTAAAACATCTAAATATATGGATGATAATTATTTTATTATATTATCATTATATAAGAAAATTTATATTGGGGGAGAATGAAATAATACAAAAATTCTTACTGAATAATGAGACCACTTTTCCACATATCCATCTTATGTATGCAAAATAAAATCATAGGTCAGATTTATTCCCAAAATAAGGATTCTAGGATTTGGAGAGGGAATTTAAGATTTTTTGGTATATTTTGGTTGATTCAAATGGATTTAGAGGTATAATGATGTAAGGGGAGTGCGTAGCCTTTTATAATTAAGAATTAGTGACATTCATGTAATTTTAAAAAAACATTCACTATTGGGAGGTATCCCTTATATGATGTGATTAAAAAATATAATATTAATTGAGTGCATAAAAATTATTGACAATAAATTCTTTTGATATTATTCATGTTGTTCTTTATTTGTGATGTTTCTTTACATTTACCAATTCTGTTTCTACTATAGTAACTAGTCTTTATATATATATAATTCATCAATTAAAACTATTAATAAAATAAAAAATATGTGATATTCTATTACCAATAATTATAAATATTAAATAAAATTTCTCAAATACTAATCCTATATTTTTTGAAAATTAATTTTAACACAAGAGCATGAAACAAGTGAAAACACCTTTTTAACATTAACCATGGTAACAATGTTTTTACTATTTATGATTTTATAAATTCACTATAAAAGAATAATTAATTTTTAGATGGAACATATATGATATTTTTAAACAATTAAAAACTCATTTTTAATAAGATAGTATTTGTTAAAAAATTTAATTCTTTTAATAAAATATCATTTATTATAAATAAAATTTTATGTCCAGTTTAACATTTTTTATTTAATGTGAATATAGAAAATATCAATACAAAGATAGAATTAGAATATATTATTGTCAAACCTATGTAAAATGATATATAAATATAAATAATTTATGTGAAATAATAATTTATTCAATTTGCATAACTTTTGTTTTTTAGTATCATTTATTTTTTAATTATTATTAATTAAATAATGACTTTATAGGAATTTATTGTGAAATTAAATTAATTATTTAAACTATAAATATTTAAAAAAATATAATTTTTTCAAAACATATTTACTTATATAATAATCAATTTTTACTGAATATAGGTTTTTTTTTGTCCCAATTCCAAGGATTTATAGATATTAAATGCAAGGATGGTTCTTTTTCTGTCGTTTAATTTAATTAACATAATATTTATATCATATTCAAAATAAATTGGAATTAAATTTTCATATGTTATATAATTTGAGGTCCATGGTTAATATATAATCATAAAATAAAAATAAGATAATATTTTAGGGCATTTTCACTCATATCATTTTTGTTTAACACCCCAGTGAACTCATTTTTAACTTAAATGCAGTAATTAATATAAAATATTTTCACAAATTTTTATATTAAAAAATTAAGATTAAATACTAGATAATATAAATTTCTCTAATTATAATTATGTAAATTAATTTTCAAAATTCCTCCCACATAATTTGTAGAATTTAATTTAATTTCAATCTTCCATGCATGATGAGAAAACATACTTTTAACATGAAAATATTAAAAAAATATTTTAATATAAAACAACAATTTGAAAAAGATTCTAATTTCCTTAACATTATTAATTTATATAATTTTTAAAAAAAATAAAATCAATTCAAAATAAAATATAACAATATAAATTATTTAATCAAAAATGCATTTTTCAAATAAAATTCAGTATTTTGTTACTATTAATAAAAAAACGAAACATGTCCTAAATATTCAAAAATATTCACTCAAAAAAAATTATTTTAATTTCATTTTTTTTGAAACAATCTTTATAAAATTTTAAAAAAATATTTTTAAAATAAGTACGTCAAAACAAGGTAACAAAATTTTTTTAATATAATTTTTAGCATCAAATTGGATTTAATTTTTAAATATTTTATAGGAAAAACATATTTTTAATGTTAAACATAAATTTTAGTATATTATTTTTAAATTTTATTTATATAATCCAATAATAGTGATTTTTCATCTCATTTTTTAATGACGTTTATACAGTCGAACAAAGTTTTCTTATTTTAAAATCATAGGGTGTTATACATGGGGATTGAGTTATTCTTTTATGTGTAGATATATTTTTTTACGGATGGTGTTTCTTGGGTTTGTGTAGTTTTTACATGATATTTATGATGTTTTGGGGCTCATGAGAGAGCTTGGGTTTGAAATCCTTTCTTGTTGTGTTACCTGTTACATAGTGAATACTACGCCCATCACATTTTTGGCACAAGTTGTTCCCTCTAGGATTTGTGATTGTAAAAAAAAGTAATATTAAATCAATTTAATGAATTATTGATAATTAATAATTATATTTTATATAGTTGTATTCATTATAATAATGATATGTAATCCTTCAATAAAAAGGGATATAGTTGTATTTTAACTAATTTTATTTATGTATTAAAGTGTTTTCTGAAAGATTATTAACAAAATTTTAAAATATGTAATTTAAAAATAGAATTTCATTTCTAAAATCAGAATATAAAAATTAATTAATGTTAAATTTGGGTATTTTTCTTAGAAGAAGTATTTTTTAGTGAGTAGTGAGAAAATTTCAATTTTTGAAAAAACTATAATTTATCTTCATTAAAAAATATAAGTATTATTTAATTTTAATTTTAAATTATAAAATATAATTTGTTATTAAATAATATATGAAATACATTTTAATAGTTATTATACCATATTTTAGTGTATGTACATTTTTGGGCAAAAAAACACATTTTTTCTAAAAACACTTTTTCATTCGATTTTTAGCATTTATATTGAAATGAATTCTACCACACACCCACTCACACAGATATATATATTGAATCATAAAAAATAGATTTTATATTTGGAATAAAAATAATTAATATAATTTAATAGTGTTAATTAAATGTTTGGTCATTATGAATAGTAAATATAGTAATTATTTTTCACCTAGTTATGGGTAAAATTGGAAAAAATAATTAAAACTATGAGGAAAAGATTTAGAAACTCTCTAAAAAATTATTTCGTCCAATTTAATGAGTGTTTTTGGATAAAATATATTTTTAGGTAGTTAAATAATTTATTATAATACATTATTTTTTTGGATCCTAAGATCAACTTTTATGAAGATAAGTTTTATTTAATTTAAATGAAAAACTATTATTTAGTTTTTTTATTTAATGGTTTGATTAGAAGTTTCAAATTGGTTTCGAATTGATGCAAAAGAGTGAAAACATTCATTTTTTATTTCTTTTTAATTTTTTTTGGGGAAACCTAATTTTTAATTCATTTTGATGTAAAATAATATTTACACTTTAATGTGGTATTTTCCTAAAAAGTATATTCATTCGTTTTATGTTATTATATTAAATTTAATTTCATGTAACATTAGAAATTGAATATTATAAAATAGATTTAAAACATTTGGAATCAGAATGTACATATTTAATTATATTTATCCTTTTATTTTTTTTATATAATTATTTTATCTTACTAAAAATTTATGTTATCATAGTTAAGAATAATGTGGTGTTTAGGTGGTCTTACCCTAAGAAGAAGCATAAGATGTATCAAGAAAGTGTCTAAATTTGATTGGTATAGCTTATTTATGAACTATAACATATTATATTATAATTTTTGGTCTCATGTTTCCACATTACATGATTGTGATATATATATATTATATAATCATTTATAAATTTTAATGTATGTCATTTCCCTCAATTTAAATAGGAAAACTTATATCCTCTATTTCAAGCACATATTAAGCAGTCTAGTTCGATAAATACCTTCTCAAGTCTCACCCAAAATCCTTACCCATTCCCTATAGGTAATATTCCCATAAAAATACTAATATTAGTAGGATTAAGCTGTAAGAAAAATAGGTTATATGAAGAGGCGATATAAATCAAAACTAACTTATTTCAAGTTTATTTTTTCTCCTACATCATTCAAATATTATTCAGTTATGATGAAATACTAAAAAATTTATCTTTAATATAATATAATTTATTTTTATTATGGTAAAACCAATTTTAATCTTCTTTTTTATCCAATGGGATATGAGATCATCACTCACACAAAAATATAGATTACCACCTACACAAAATTATCTTTAGGAGTTATAGAACATACAACCTTATACATTATTTAAGGTTATGAATTATTGATTTCAAATTCATTCTTTTCAAACGCATTCGATTTTCACATAATGTTTTATTTTTGGTGGTGTATATAGTAAAATAGGGTTTTATGTTATATTTTATTTACTTAAATTAATGTGATTGATGATCCGTTTTCATTTAATATCCAAAAATATATTTATGACTCAAAAGGTACTAATGTCAAAAGGGATTTTTTTTAATTGTTGTTTTAAATTCTTTCTACTCTTTCTACCCTATAACAATTTTCAATTAAATATTTAAAAAATGTAAATATATATGATTTAATGAATTTTTAATGATCATTTTAAAAAAATTACTTATGAAATATCTGAAAAAGAATCTTTTTGACATTTTCCATACAGGTCAATTTTGACTCTTTTTCCCAATGTGAAAATAATCATTTTAATATATATGATATGAATGGTTTTCCAAATATTATATATTTTATTTATTATTAATAATTAATAAAAACTAATCATGTATTTCCAAATCAAATTTCAATAAGTTTTTTTAATTATTCACTTTAAATAGTTTTCAAAAGAAAGGGACATTTCTCCCAATTCTTACGGAAAAAAGTATTCATTTCACATGTGATAAAGATGGGTTTTAAATGGATCAATAGTTAAATGCTGTTATTATAATAAAAATTCATGAGATTCTCCTTATGTATTATATATATGATAGGATAACTTCATACAACTTATACTATGGGCGAGCCTGATAAATCATATATGGTGGGTAATCCATATATAGATATGTAATGTATTTGGAAATGATCCTTGCATTTAATTTAATGTAGAGGGAGTTAAATATATATAGTTATCCTATTAATTTTACAAGTCTGTAGTTATTCTGGAAAATAGTTAATACCTGTTATGAATATGATGCTCTATTATGTGAATAATTATTTCTATATTCATGTTATGAATTTAAATTTTCTTTTTCAAAAAACATTATTTCCACCAAATAAAGATTATTTATATCATATAATAAAACAATAAATTGGAAATGGTAAATATTTTATGGGTTTTAATTTTTTTACCAGAATAAAATTTTACTTTCTGTTGTATCCTTTACATTGAGTTTTTTTATCACACCACATTTTCAAAGGGTTTCAATTTGGTTTAAGGATACGAAAGATCAAACGATAAATCAAGTTAAATGTCATGACTATTTTTCAAAAAAATAATACATGTTTCATTTTTATATTTTATATATTTGTAAAAATAAATACTATGTGCATGATTCCATTATTTTATATATGGGTTTTTCTAAGAGATACAACTAAATTCATTAAAAAATATAAAATGTTAAATTCCTCAAAAAGTAAGAAACTGAATTATTAACTAAAAACACAAGATTATATAATGTTTAAAGGATATTACCATATATTTGGTAACAATAAAAAATAATTATATATATTTTGGTGAAAAAATAGTATGAATTATGTTCCATTGAAATATTTGAATTTATTGTTATGTTGAAATAATATATCATTTGAAGATGACCGTGTTGTTGTTTGTAATATACGTCTGTTTAAAATGGTTTTCTAGAGAGGAATATAGGAAGATGAATTAGAAAGGTCTAAGGAGGAGAACATCCTTCCAAGTTAGGCTTCCAGATTTATTTTAATTCTATCAAATTTGTTTGTTGTAGTGATGGATCATTTGAAATAGGATATAAATGGTGGTTGAATCAATCTTAGATAGAAACTTGATTTACCACATAAGAACATGTAGATAATTGATTATTTTATAAAGAAACACCCTATCAATTATGGATGAACCTCAAATATGGTATTATGTGAAGGATGCTTCAATGAACAAGAAATTATATCTGAACTCATGGAATATTCAGAACAAGAAATGGTAACTCACGTTGTTTGTCATTTTAATGGTTAAGATGAAAAATAGTGGTCATTGGTTAAGAATATCAAGGATATAGAAGATATTGTTCTATAGAATATTATACATTTATGAATCTTTTCTATATAAATATTTACCTTATATAGTTAGAATAAGAATTGAGAAATAATTATTTGATGTGAGGAAAAATGAGGAGGATTCAATAACCACTTATAAATAATCTTTTACAATAATGTCCTATGTGTATTAAATTCTGTTTGAGGAGATTATATTAAAATTAATATATTTATTCATTATTTAATCCTTGTTTCTGAACATTTTTGGCTCTAAATAATTTAAATGGTATGGTATTGTTCTTTTTTGTGATGAGAAAGTTGAGATAGAGTTTATAGCACTTATGCACCTCATGATGAAATGAGTAAGAAGTGATCATGTAGTAAATAAATAGATAATCATGCAACAAATAAAATATTATGAATTCGATTAAAATATTCCGTGATTGGTAAGAAACAATATATGTAATGTTCAATTGGATCTGTAAGGTGTTACTAGTTTGGTATGTTTGGTCATATGGCTCGTGGTTGCAATTAAACGAGTGAAGATCAATCCATGAATGGAATTATTGATATCAAATGAATGATGTGATGTTTTAAATTTCAATATATTGGGTAATTATTCTAAAGTGTGTATTAATTTAGTCACTCTAGGTGGAAATCATCTAGATCGAAAGTATAATGTTGTGGAAATATAATTTTATACTACTATAGTTGATTTTTTTCTATATTATAAATAATTCATTATTATTATAGTTGTATTTTTGAATTATCTCAATAAATTATATTACTTTTAATATTTTCATTATTTAATTTTGATGAAATTTTCATGTAAAATAATAATATCACCGCATGAAAAGAAGATAATTTTTTTCTTACAAACTCTCAGTGGAAGTATTAATGAAACTATGGTTTATAAGAATGTTTCTATTATTATATGTGGGATAATTTTTATTGAATATATTTTTGAACACCCATAGTATAGTATGATAGTATTTTTGAATGTATTATAATTTAGTGTATCATGATATGATAAATATAAGAGCTAAGAATATTTCGTCCAATGATTTAATAACTTTGATAATATATGTAGATTTTAAGAAATAAATTAAATTTGTAAAATAATGTTACCTAAAACATGTTATTGAATAAAATGAAATTGAAAAATTATTGATGTGCTTGTTTTGAAAGAATATATAGATGTATTTTTTGATAATTTTCCTAAAACCATCACTTATCAGGAGGCTGATTTTAATTTTTAATTAGTGTATAATGCTAAGAAAATTTCATGACCCAATTATATAATGGATCAAGTATAAATTTTGTAATTAAAAAAGAAGTTACATCAATTTCTTGGTATTGGATTCATTATTAAAAAAATCACCAAAAGGAACTACTATTTTATTTTACAAAAATAAATACGGCTCACTAGGGCTCTTTATTTATTATAGATTCTTGAATAACAACATGGTTAAGAAAACTTAACCTTTTTATCATATAAATGATTTATTTCATAATATCGAAGAAATATCGTGTTTTTAAATTATTGATCTCATGTTAGGGTACCACTATTTGAACTTCAAGTAGAATGTTATTCTAAATATGATGTTTCTAAATTTATATGGTCATGATGAGTTTTTTTATTTTATTTATGTTATCTAATTCACTAGTTTAAATCATGGATATAATTAATAGTGATTTCCATGACAATTTAAAAACTTTTGTGTTTTTGTGATGATATTTTGTTATATTCAAAATCTCATCAGTATATGAAAATTCATATATGGATTTATTCAATCATTAAATGAAAATAAACTACATAAAAAATGTAGTAAATATGAATTTTAGTTAAAATAGATTCCATTCACTAGGAGTTTTGTTTCTAAAGATGTTATAACCATTAAAGCTAATATAATTAAAGTTTTTTAAGAATGGAAAAGACCAATATATTTCATATAGATTTATAGTTATCATGGATTAGTGCATTACTACAAGAGGTTTTTTTGAAAACATTTATCAATTATCTACCATATTAACTATGTAAACATGAAAAAGAGTTAAATCCATATAGCCAAAAGAGTGTAATGAATGTTTCCAAGAACTAAAAAGAGATAGGTTAATTCTCTATTTTTGTACTTTCACTCTAGAAATGCTGTAACTTTCATATTCATCGATGGTTATTTTAAAGAACATAGTTTTTTTAGAGGTAGAATGATCATGTAATTGATTATATTATATTAAAATTGAATCTTCACGATCTAAATTAAAGTAGAAATTATTTGGATCTAATTTTATAACCTTTTATTATTTAAATATATGGTAACATAATTTATATGGATTAATGTGTGAAATAAATATTAATAATAAAATATTGAATTATATTTTATTTAGATCATGTTGAACATAATCATAAAAGATATCTTGAACTAATAAAGGTTTATAGATGTATGATTCATTTCCAAATAGCAAAGTAAAATAAAGTAGTTGATGATTTGAGTTGAAAAGATCATGTATCATTAACCACGACACCATATAAACACTATCCTATGGAATATTATTTAATCAATAATGAATTTAAAATCAGGATTTCCGGAACTTACCATGTTTTATTTCAAGTTTCTTTTCAAGTGTCTTTGTCATATACAATTATGAATGAAAAGAATTAAGACTCTGATTTGTGGGAAAAGGTGGAATTGGTATGGAAATTTAACAACATAAATTTATCATTATCAAGGATGGCATCATGAGAGTTGGAGAATGTGTTTTTATTCCATCTATGTACTATTTGAAAAAGGAATTGTTTAGTGATGCTCACAACTCTCCCTTTTCAATTCTTACTTAAAAATATATATATATAGAGGCCTTCACGAATATCATTGATGGAATATAATAAAGAAGGATATTTTATAATATGAAATTAAGTGTTTAAATTATCAAAATTTTTATATAGAATTAAAATTATCATAAAATGTGTTTTATCCATTGCAATTTTTACAGTGGAAATGTGATATATATCTATCGATTTCAAGGAATTATGTCCTAATACATATCGATGAAATAATGTGATTTGGTTTATTGTTGATAAATTGATTAAATATATACATGTCCTTTATATTTGAGATACTATGTCTTTTGTTAATTTTTATTGTATCTCAAGGAGATAGTTAGATTATATTGTAATGTTCTCTCTATTGTATTAACTATGAAAAAATGATTACTTTCATCTTTTTGGTAGTCCTTTATGATTCATTGGTACCAAATTAAATTTTAATATAACTTTTCATCATAAATATAATTGAAAATCAGAGTGAATGATTAAATCATTTGAATACCTACTTCACGTTTGTTTAATAGTTTACCGGGGATGTTTAAATATTCAACCATTCATTGAGTATTATTATAATAATATTTTTCCATCCAGTATACATATGACACCTTTTGAATAATTATGTGGAATTTAGTGTCAAAAACTACCTTGTTCGGATGATGTTAGTGAAATGAAGTTTTTAGGGCCAATGATGGTAGAATAGAATGATGAAAACGTAAAAATGATTTCAAAAAAAAATTATGATATCTAAATGTAGGATCAAAAGTTTTACAAACAACCTATTGAAAGATATTTCGTTCATGGTAGGCGATCATGTTTTTCTTAATGAATCCCTCTGGAAATGTTTTTGTATTTTCTAATTAAGGGAAAGATATTTCCACAATTCATTTAACCATATGAAATCTTAGAGAAGGTTGGATTATTGAAATATAATGTGGACACTCCGTTGAGTTTATCCTAGGTACATAATGTGTTTCATTTTTCATTGTTATAGAATTATGTGTCAGATACATCTCATGTTTTGTGCCTTGACGTAGTACAATTAAAAGAGAGTATTTCATAAGAAGAATAACCAGTTTAGATTCTTGATCACCCAGATTATTCATTGTATTATAATGTGATTCATTATGTTAAGTTTTTAAAGAAAAACTATATTATTGATGAAGAATCATGGGAATCATAAAATGCTATATAATAAAAATATACTCACATGTTTAAGTAATGAATATATTTGAGAGGGAAAAATTTACAAAAGGGGGGAATAATTTAACAACCCGTGTAATATTAAATCAATTTCATATATTATTAATACTCATTAATTATATTATATATGTTTTATTCAATAAATATTTTATTTGTAAATGTTTAGTAAAAAGGAAAATAGTTTTATTCTTATTAAATTTTATTTTCTTATATTGTATGTTTCCATTTAAAATATATATAAAATTATTTTATAATTTTAATTCTACAATATTAACAAATAATATTAAAAATAAAAATAAAAAATTTGTTAGGGTGAAAATTCTAGATATCTCAAAAAATATTGTTTTTTCAGAAAAAAGTTCAAAATACCGATTCTTGTAAAACTGCCATTTTTTCATTGAAATCCCACATAATTATTTTTATTTTATCATTAATAAACATAACTATCCTTCATTTAAAAAACTATAATGACCTAAATATTAGTAATCATTATACCTTATTTTGGTATAAGTTCATTTTTTTTGTTAAAAACACATTCCTTCTAAAAATTGTATTTCATTATATTTTACGCATTTATATTGAAATTTATTTCTATATATTATTGAAATTAAATCATTTAAAATTTGTTCCATATTTTAATTAGAATAATTAATATAATTTAATAACGTAAACCAAATTTTTTGTCATTATGAATAACAATAATTGTAAATGTTTTTCACCACTGTAATAGAAATACAGGTTAAACTAGGTTAAAACCATGTGGTAAGGATTTAAATTTATCTAAAACTATCCATTATACAATTTTATGATATTATTTGAGCAAATATATTTTTATTTAATTAAATAATATATTTAAATTATTTTTTTGAGTTCTGAAACACAATTTTATGTTTTGTGAAGACAATATATTTTATTAAATAATAATTCTATTTTTTTGTTATTTTTTAATAGTATTATTTGAAGGTTACATTGGGTCTTGGATTGATAAAAATAACTGGGAAAATTACTTTTTTTTAATATTAGAAAAATTCTAGGAAACTAACTTTTTTATTGATTTCATTGAATAATGAATTATACTCTTATAACATGTATTTTCTGTAAACAATTTTTTGATGAGTTTTTTTCTTTATATATTAATGTAATTAATATCATGTATAGAAATTGACTTTCATAAAAATCATTCAAAATTTAAAAATACGATTTCCATTTTTTTTATTTCCCCTTTTATTTTTGGTCATATAATTATGTAATAATGGTTAAATGATATGTTATCAATGAAAAAGTTAATATGTGTTTAAAGTTGGTTATCTAAGGCATAAGGAATAAAATTTATTAAAATTTTTTATAAATGTGAATGGTTGATTTCATTTATACCCTTAGACATCTTAACATATAATTTGTTGTTCTTTGGTGAAACTTGGTATGATTATGATATATAATATTTAATATTTTAAGAGATTCCAAGTTTGTCCTTCCCCTCAATTTTAAAAGGTTATATCCACTCTTATATTTTTGATGGCTCACCAAAAATAAAAAACCTTTAATACCACAATATTTAAATGTGTGTTATCTTCAATAGATTTTGTTGCACGTAACACCAACTTGGTTTCCATTGCGTGTAATATTTTGTTAATGTGAAACAACAATTTTGTATTTTAATTATTGAAACAATATATTTATAACATACACAATAAATATAGTAATATGAATATTACTAAATAATTTGTTAATATTATTTAAATTTTTTTCACATAAATAAAAATTATTTATAATGAAATTTATATGGTTTAATAAAATAGTTATATGTTTAGAAGTAATATTTTCGAAAAAGAACCACTTTTTATATCATTTTATAAATAATAATAAAATTAATTTTTGACACTCCTTATAATTGGATATCTTAATATATAATTTGTTTTTGAATTTGGAATGAAAAAATTATCTTAGGTTGAATTTATTGTATTTTTCTCAAATCGTTCAATTTTTATGAATAGTGAAAAGCACAACATAATTGTTAAAAACCGAATTTTCATTTAAATAATTATTTTACATTAAATTTATTTTAAATCCATTATTGATAAATAATACATATATTGACTGAATTTAGGTTATTGTAATAATTTTATAAGGAAAATTATATAAAAATTCCTTGAACATTTTAAAGTCTTTTTACCCACCAACTCGGAACATTTGTAAATTATAATTAAACATAATTTTACTACATATTTGAATTTAATTTTGAAAATCTGACATACATGGTTGTAATCAGGGTAAAATTTTGGTATAATAGGATCAAAATAATTTTTGGTGAGAAGTAACTTTTGAGTATTATTTTCCAATAATAAAGGTAAATAGGGTAATTTAAGGTAAAAATAATATAATAATAATATAAAAGTACAATAAAATATGTAATAATTAAATTAGATAGTTTAATTATTATCATAGAAGTTTTTTTAAATAAACAGATAATGTTTCAAATGAAACCTGATATAAATTTTCTCCTAGAAGATGGTGTAATTAAAAGTATAAATATTTACATGGTAGGTATTATAAAGATTCTCTTAGAAGCTTGTTAAATTAAGAGAAAAAATCTTACTTGGGAAGCCATTTTAATTATTATTATAGAATCATATATAATCAAATGTATAAATCTACCCATGGAATCTAGTTTATGGATTCTCATAGAAGCTTATTTAATTAAAATGAAAAAGCTTCCCATGGAAGATTGTTTAAAGCTTCCCTCACACTCATTTTTCTAATTGGTACTATATTTTATTTATTTTGGATTTTATAAGTGATATCTTCAAATATAAATAGTCATTATAAAAATGAGAATATTTCCGAATTCATGGTATATTATTTATAATTTTTTCACATTAAAAAATTTAATTTATTTGTGAAAAAATGAGGATGAAGTGATAACATTATTAATAAGGAAAATAAATTAAATGATATTTTAATTATTAAAATAAGTATTATATGAAATATTTCATTCCATACACATATTTTTTAGATGAATATGTCCTTTTTGGGATGACTTATTTCGTTTTTTATGTAATATAGTTTTTATCACCTTAAAATAAATCAATTACTAAATAGTGTCAAAATTGACATAAATGAGTTTTTAAAACAATTACTATTTTATTAAATGATATAGCCATCAAAAATATATAAAATTCTTCCAACTGATATATATAGCGTTAAAAGTTTTATTAATGATCAACTTATGGTTCTCTTGGCATTTTATATTATTTATATTAACTATATAATACAATAACACAAGAAGACGTGGATAGAGTTAACTTATTTTACTAGGGGTTAAATCCAAATGATAACGTTACAATTGTTACGTAAATATGTCTAAAACCTATTGGTTGAGAGGATTTCGGCCCATCATCATATTATCCAATAATTATATAAATTGTTATCTTTTATAATTCTAAAAACAATATATAACATAATTATATTTCATGACTTTCCAAAAGTGACCTTCACCTCTCTTCTAGAAGGGCACTTCTCTTTCTCCTTTATTCACAACTCCAATGCCCATTGTCTCGTCAAAAACCTGCCAATATCTCCTTAAAAATTACCAAACATAATCCTAGAGTCATCAATTAGAAGAAAAAGAAACCTAATGAGTCCTTTTGTGCAAATCAAAATGTGATACATGAAGAAGAGGTAATTGTTTTATCACCTCAGTCAAAGTTCATTTTTCATCTACTTCCTCTTTTTTTTGTTACCATAATTAAATAATATCTCTACTATCATATACATACTACGATGTTATTATATTTATGTTATAACAATTTTAATCCGTATAACCAACATATGAATTACAATATCACCATGCGTTCGTACGTACGACTTACCGTCTCTCTGTCATGAGGAACATTTTAATTTTACTATAATTTATTTAGATGGATATAAAGATGAATATAATAGATTTAAATCATCCATATGACATGATAATTATTTTTTATAACAAATTTTCCATCCTATTCAATACAATTTAACCATCAAAGTAATGATATTTTTGCACATGCATACGTACTACTTAGTGTCTCTACAGTGCGATTAGATTCATTTTCCATGTTAACCATTCAAGAATGATTATAAAATTTATTTAATGAGTAAAAATAATAATTATTACCATAATATCAATATTTATAATAAAAAAATACATCCAAATCGTATTAATTATGACTTATTCGATGAAACATGCATAGGAAAACGAAGCAGTTGACACCCAAAACAATGGTAATATAGAAATATTATTAACAAAACGATATAATAGGATCATATATGATATAAAAAATATGGGTATGTATTTTTTATAATTTTATAACACAATATAATAATTACACATGAGGCTAACATACCCACAACTTACGGAAAATACATGGTAAGGGTTAGTATTGAAATCTCCTTATTATCTGGGATTGTTTATTCGTAACTTTTTACTGGGATATATTTATCATTCATTTCCATGTTTCATAAAAAATTCTAAGTGGATATGTTTTGTATTTATATAAGGTAATATTTATTTAAAACATCCTTATAATTTTTTTAAATATTTATACTTTAAAACCATTCCTATTAATGTCCTTGTTTTCAAAATGGTGTTAAAGATTTATTTATATGGACATAAATGTTTTAAAAAGTTAATTTATTTCAAAAGATTCAATGTTTTATTATACACATTGATTAAATTTTTTTATTTTAATTATTTTATAATTTGTATGAATTTTAATGTTTACAATGTAAAAAAGAGATATTTCTTTGAAAGAGTATCAATTATTTTATCATATTATTTTCATCTATGTCAATATCCTTTATTGAATTTTATACTTAATTGAGATTGATTTGTTATGATATAATCATCCATCTTGTATTGAAGTGTTTATGATATGTTTGACTGTGGATGCGCTTTTTTAATACTATTCATTGTTTATGATTAATATATTGACATTTAATATGGTAGTTTTAATATGAGTGTTTATGTTATGTTTCTCGCTTTTCATACGAGGAATGTATTGGAAATAGTAAGTGATGGGCGGGACCCATTATAGCCACTTGATGCATCTGTAGGTCTAATGAGAAAAACTATTGTATTGGAACAAGGCCATGATAGAATATATGTGTATGGTATTGGAATGAGGCATTGATGTAGTAGTTATGATGTGAAGCATTATGCATTCCCTCATTTGAAGATTAGTTATTGATCTTATATGTTATTATTCAATTGCTAGAATATCAATGTGAATGTTTAAATGGAATCATTTGACTTATTATTTCCATATTGTGAGGAAAATAATATTTAAAAAGGATGGTTTTATAAATTTGTACCTTACCATATGTTTATGATTATTTTTTATAGCTTTCCCTATATTGTTTATCCTAACTAATCAGATGAGCTCACCCCTTTCTTATGTTTTATATTCCCAGGATACCAAGAAGTCTTTTATGACTAATATTCATGGTTAAGCTAAAGGAATAATAGATTTCTAAAAGGATTATCTTGACGTATTTTTTTGATATAAATTTTAATTTAAATATAATTAATGTAATCTATTTTTCAATATTTCTAATCTGATCAACACTTCATTATTTTATTCCTTTTAATCATGATATTATATTAAAATAATGCACCATATATGGGATTAAGGGTCATGGAATTACCATAGGTATCAGGGGAAGTTCAGTAACAATCATGGAAATAGATTTAGAAAACATAGATTAGGGATGATAACCCAATGACATAATTTTATGATATATACAGAAGAACCCCTAGAATTTTTTTAAAGATAGATTATGTGGATATTATAATAAATACATCCCTGTCTGGATACTAAAAATTGGTGTGGTTCTGGAATAGATCAACTCGGGTGAAAACTTTGACAAGGTGTTATGGTCATGAGTTGGGGAAAATTGGAACAGGATAACAGGCCATATTTTGCACCTGGTTTGATACTCCTGGGGAATACTCTTTAAGAAATTATCATTTTTTTTGTAAAAAATTATGATGGATGTAAAATTAAACAGATCAACAATGAAACCATATTTAAGATTATGACGTTATATTTGGAAATATTTTTCAATTAATGTTATGTGTTACCCTAATTTTGGGATTATGCATTATTTAATCTAGTATATGACACATTATATAAATTTCACATAGTTTAAGGAATGAAAACCCCACCAATGTAAATGATACAAAGAGTAAGAATGATCATATCTATAATGGCCTTAAGCCAAAATTTAGATGGAAAATAGTCACCCATATATCCTCATCATATGATGAAATATTATAATGTATTAATAAGATAATTAAATAAATATCTGAGTCCTATGTATTTGAAGGGAAGAAAGAGAAGAAGAATATTGTAGATAAAAATATGGATAATGGGATGAAGGGACCTAAGGATATCCCTACATATGATAACAATGGAAAGAATCACCCTAGTAAATACTTGAAGGGGAAGAAGATTTTTTAATAAGAGTGGAGAAAATTGAAACCATGTTCATGATTGAAAAGGGTATGGAAAAGGATTCCAATGTACCCTACTTAAACATCAATGAGATTAGAAACTATGTGAATCAATGTCCCAAACATCAAAGGATTATACCACAGATGATGTTACTGGATAATAATAATGTTATGATACTTCTGATGATAAAGAGACTACAATAAAATGAGATGAAGGTGGTATTAAGGAATAAGATTTTGAATCATAATTATTGTTTTATGATGGAAGTTGGATTATCAAGGTTATTTTATATTTAGATTCATGAATTATTACATATATTGTTATATGATAAATGATTATTGTATGACAATATATCCTCTTTATGTTTTTTGATGCAACAAAGTATTTGTTTAGAATATTAAGGTGATCAAGTATTTGGTGTGTGATAATAAGAGCTAAATTATGATGTTTGGGTAATCTAATGTAATGATTGATTTTTTGAAATTTAGAGACCTTTTTCGATAGTGACATTATATGAAGGTATTTTGGTCTTGTCTTAAGGATGGAATGGAGTAAATTGAACACTGGATATTATTTTTTGAAGTTAATGTATGATTTATTGGATACCCTGGAAAACATTTTTTTAGTAAACATTTATAGGATCAAGTAAATAATTGCAGGCCTTACGATTTATCAAAAGTGCTTCATGAGTAAAAAATTCATTTTGAACATTAATATCAAATTGTAAGGGATGAATTGAAAATATATCAAAGCACAACCAAAAGATAAAATTGATACATTGAATGAAATCATGTAACATTTTTGAGTTATTAAATAGATTGTAAAATAATCCCCCAAATCTAGGAGAAATTATCTAAAAAACATGTAATCCTATTAAATTATGTATTGTTGAACCGATGATATTTGAAATCATGATAGATTTATTTATTTGAGTTCCCCAATTTTCCAATGATGATTCACTATTTTGTTATTGATGACCTCAATCACTACCTATAAATATTTACATTTTCTTTTAAGTAAGTGTCCTCACATTTTACTAATGTTCTTCTATTGAAAATCCAAATCATGTGTTGAATTTTTCATTTCCCTTTTCTTTTTATAAATAGTATATTTTATTAACACTATTCTAATGTGTATTTTCCACAATGGTATTTTATATTATCAACCTTTTATTTTTGAAATAAAATTTCAAATTTCAGTGGAGTAATGTATTGAAGGAGGGGAGAATGTAATACACTAATATTTCATGGAATGTTATCTTTAGTAGATTTTGTTTCATGAAACACTAACTTAGTTTGCGTTACACACAAGATTGAGTTTTTACTAAACATCACTTTAGTATTATAATTTTTTAAACAATATATCTATATCTTATAAATTAAATATTGTAAAATTAATTGTAATAAATAATTTTTTAATGATAGATATAAATTTTTCACATAAATAAAATATTATTATAAGGAAATGTATAAGTTTCAGTAAAATAGTTATATGTTTAGAAATACTATTTTCATAAAGGAAACACTTTTTTCTGTCCTTTTGTGAACAATAGAAAAATTAATTTCAAAAACTAGTAGAAATTGAATTTGAAAAAATAAACTTTATCTTTTATTTGGTAATATCAAAATTATCTTTGGGTGAATTTTTGGTATGTTTATAAAAAACAGTCAATCTTTGATAAATAGATAAAAACACTGCATTATTTTAAAATACCTGACCTTCTCATTTAAATAAATAATTTAAATTAAATTTATTTTAAATTAAAAATATATAATTAATACATATATAAACCCATCTTAGTTTATTGGAATCATTATTATAAGGAAATTAGTTATAAAAATTCATTGAACTTTTTTAAAGTCATTTTACCCATCTTCTAGGCACATTTGAAAATTAAAATTAAACATAATTTTATCGCTTCTATTATTTTAATTTCGAAAATCTAAAAAATATAATTTCAATAAGGTTGAAAAACATTGACTAAAAAGATCAAAATAATTTTTGATGAATAGTAAATTTTGAATATTATTTATCATAGTTAATGGTTAATTGGGTAATTCAAGGTTAAAATAATATTATAATAATAAAAAATGACCACAAAATGTGTCATAATTGAATGAGAAAGTTTAAATATTCTCATAGAATCCAATCTAATTAAATGGATAAATTTCCCAATAGAATATGGTTTAAGTATTCACATAGTAGCTTATTTAATTAAAATTATAAATGTTCCCATGGAAGCTATAATAAAGATTCTCATAGAATATTGTTAATTTAAGTGAAAAATGCTTCCCACAGAATCCATTTTAAATATTATCATATAATATTCATTAATTATTTGTACAAAGCATCCTATGAAATCCAGTTTAATGTTTCCCATTGAAGAATCTTTAATTAAAAGGGGGAATCTTCCAATGGAAGTTTGTTTAAAGCTTCTCTCATACTCATGTTTTTAATAAGTATAACCTTTTTTAATATGGGTTATATAAGTGATCTATTCGACAATAAGTACTCATTATAAATATAATAATATTATCTAAATCATTGTATTTTATTTATAATTTTTCTTCCTTAAATAAACAAATTTATTTATGACAAATTGTGATGATGTGATTACCTTATTAATAAAATAATTATTTAAATGATACAATAACTTTTAAAATAAATATTATTTGAAATATTTCAATAAAGCCAAAATTTTATTTGGATTAATATTTCATTTTATTAATGTTTTAATGTTTTTTAGAAAGAATAAAGTTGTTATGAGTTTAAGAAAAATATATTAATAAATAGTGTCGAAATTAATAAAAATGAACTTTTAAAACAAGAACCATTTTATTTATTGATATAATAGTCCAAAAAATATTATATTTGAAAAAATGACGCGGATAGTTTTGAAATATTCTTTAATTATCCACTTTAGGATCTATTTTATTTTTATAGTAAGTATACTAACCATATAGTATAAAAATACATGAAGACAAGGTAAGAGTTGACTTATTTTACTAAGGAGTAAATCCAAACAATAAGGATGAATTTGTGACATAAAATTGTGTAAAACCTATTATTTGAGAGGACTTATACCCGTAATAATCTTATACTCTAAATATACCACTTTATATCTATTAGGATTCTAAAATAAATTTATAATAAAATTACATTTCGATATTTTTCAAAAGTACCCCTTGACTTTCATATAACAGGGCACTTCTCCTTCTCTTTTATTCACAAATCCAAAGCCCATTGGCCAAGCCAAACCTTCCCAAATATCATTTTAACATCCAAAAATTATTTCAAGAGGCCAATATATTGGTATTAAACAAACATATTGAGTCATTTTTCTGCAAAATCAAATGATGACACCTGATGAAGTTGTAATCCTTTTATCACATATTTCAATGTTCTTTTATTCTTTTACTTCATATTCATTGTTTTATCCATAATAAAATAATATATACCATACCATAAAAATGAGTATATGTTATTGAAATTATGGTACAACCATATTCCATCTTTTATCCGTCATACTAATAACAACATCACCATGCATGCGTACTACAATATCGACCCCATGGTGCACTTTTTATTCCATTCTAATTTATTTTGATGGATATAATGATAAATATAATGGATTTAAAAAATCAATATAATAATATAATTGTTATTTATAATTAATATACTATCCAATTCCAATAAATGTAACCATTAATGGAATAATACCATCGCTCCTGTGTACGTACGACCTACTGTCTCCACGACATGGTGAGATTCATTCTTCATGTTCACCATACAAGAATGATTATAAAATTTATATGATGAGTAAATATAATTATTATGAACATAATATAATTCTGTTTAATAATAAAATAATTCATATTCATATGAAACATGACTTACATGGTGAAGCATGCATATGAAAAGTATATATTTAACACCCAAAACAATGGTAGTACAAAAATATTATTAACAATAATATATAATAGAATAATATATGATATCATAATTATGGATATTGTTTTATATAATTTAATAACATACATTAATCTTTATACAAGAGGTCAACACACCCTCGACTAATAATATGTACATGGTAAGGGTTAATTTCTTACACTTTTTATTATCTGAGATTGTTTATGCGAAAGTGTTTACTGGGTCAAATTTCCCATTCTTATACATGTTTCATAAAAATGTTTTCAAAAAAATATTTTTAAGGTTTTAAATAAGTATATATTTAACTTGAATATAATTATAATTGTTTTAAATTTATGTAATTCTAAACCGTTCTCATTAATGTCCATGTTTTCAAAATGGAATTACCAATTTAGTTATATAAAAATAAATGTTTTAAAATGTGTATTCCTTTTAAAATATTGAATGTGGTATGGGAAACATTGATTAAAAAATATTTTTTAAATGTATTCTTCTAGAACTTTTGTGACTTATTATGTTTTCAATGTATAATCAGATATTTCCCTAAAAGGGTTGTAGTTATTTTGTAATATTATTTTCATCTATGTCGACATCCTTTAATGGATTTTATGATTAATTGAGATTAATTTATTATGATAAAATCTTTCATATTTTATTAAAGGATTTATGATATTTTTGACCATGGATGTGAAATTTTAATACCATTCATTGTTTATGGGTAATGTATTGTCATTTTTATGCTAGTTTTAAAATGAGTGTTTATGTTATGTTTCACCATTTCCAAATGATGACTTTATTGGACATAATAAATGATGGTTGTGGCCCGCTATATCCCCTAGATGCATCGATAGGTCTTATAAGACAATCTAATGTACTAAAATAAGGCCTTGATAGAATATTTATTTATGGTCTTGGAATGAGGCGTTGATGTAGTAGTCATTATGTCTGACATTATGCATTCCCTCGTCATGAGATTAGTTATTGATTTTAAATACCATTATTCGACTAGTAGAATATCCATGTGAATGTTTAAATGGAATAATTTGACATATTCTAGACATATTATCACTAAGATAATGTTTTAAAAGTCTTATATTTTATTTTTATACCTTACCTTAATATATTATGCTTTTTGATCATAACTTACGCTATATTGTTTAAACTTGTTGAACATATGAGGTCACCCCTTTTGATTCATATTCCTAAAATTCCATGAAGTGATTTATTGTGAATATGATGGGATACCCTAGGAGAATAATGGAATTATCAAAGGATTATCTATCTTGTATTTGATGTAATAAATTATAATGTATCGTTCATTCATTTAATCTATTTTCCAAGACTACAAAACTGATTGTTCATTCAAGATTTGATTATTTATAATCATGCCAATGTATTAAAATAATGAATCAACTTTGTGATTCTAGGGTCAGGGTGTTACAAAACCAATAAGGGTTATAGTTTAATATGAAGAGTCTATCAGTGGAAAATGAATATGTCATAAATGACCAATTTCAATTTTATTTCTTCTTATACCTCCTTAAATAATATTAACCATCCAAATATAATAACATCATTTCCATACATATGAGGTACATTACAAAATGTATTTATTTTTTCATCACTGACTCACATGGATGATTATTATGATTTATTTAATTAATATATATTATATTCATGACAGAATTTTCATTTTGGGAATATATTAAATCATCTATTTATTTAGATTTCCAACCATGGAAAAATGATAACGTCGTTGATTTTTATGTAAGAAATACTACATTCATGACTCAATGTGATTCTCATTTCATGATCTTCATTTGTGTATGGTCATAAAATTGTGTTTAATGTATAAAAATCTTGATAATTTCATGGTAAATATTTTTTATTTGACGTAAAAATTATCCCATTAACAATGATCAACCTACATAATCTATTTTGGATTTTTGAATCTAAAACACTCAAAATAAAAAACCGAAACATAAATAATTATGTAAATAAATGAAATATGGAAATAAATGAAAAAGGGATAATAATAAAGTAATTAAAATTATTCTTTATCAAGTAAATAACTAATATAATTTTATTGTTTAGGAGTTAAAGAATGTATGACAATACATAATATTTATGTTAGGGTTTTTCTCATTTAAAATTCATTCCTTTTAAGATCATGTAAAGTTTTCCACATTATTAATTTATTTTTCAGTGTAAAATTCCATATGGAAGTATTTTATCATTAATTAAATTAAATCATGTGTTTTATTAATATTTTTTATGTCCCATCATTCAATGTTTTTATGATTCAAATGAAGGTACTTTCTCTTAAGGCATTATTTTAAATGTTATGAACTCTTTCTCATCCATGTCCATGTTATTTGAAATGGTTCAAATATGTTCTTATTTATGATTCAGAAATTCATAGAGTTCATTTTACACTAATATTTTATTCCTTTTAAAATATATGAAATTGAATTTTTTAACATTTTTTATTTTGGTAAAATTGAACACTATTTATTTATGTGATAAAATAATATTTTTAAATATATATGGAACGAAAAAATATTCCCACCATATTGTAATTATTTATTTATTTATTATAAAATATAATTTTTCATGGTTTTCAAAATTATATCCAGTATCCAAAATAACTTGGTAATTTTTCATTTTCAATAGATTTCAAAAGATTGAATGTTTATACCTATTTTTATCTGAAAATGGATAGTTCTTTTCTAATGGGTCCAAAATATTTGTTATGTATATTTATAGTGAAAAGATTCAATATTAATTTTTTTACATGATATGGTAATTGATAATTTTATAGGATGAAGGGTCATCATAATACATCTTATACGGTGGGTGAGCTTGATATATCATATATGTAATGTGATCTCGATATAACTCTCAAATTAATTAGGTAATATAACTTATATTAAAATTCATTAAGGAAGAGTTTAAATTGTGCTGTATCTTATATGTATTTAACTAAAATCTAGTTATTTCGGACATGACAGTATAGTAGTTATGAATATGATTCTCTATGATGCCTAAAAGGGGTTCTATTTTCATTATATAGGCTATAATGGTTTTCTCTGAGAAAAAGTGTTTTTCCCATATCTATATGATTTATATTATACAACTGATGAATAATTTGGGAAAATTAAGAAAATTATGGGGTATTAATGTTTTTCAAAAGAAGATTGAATTTCTTTTTTTATAACCCTTACTGATCTTTTTTCCTCATCAGACATTTTTCAAGCCTTTTAAATGGCATAATGATGAGTACTAGAAAATAAGAAGTCATGTTTATCATTATGAATATTTTTAGTTAAAATAAATAATTTTTCATTTTAATGGTTCAGTATGGAAGATAAAATTGATTCAAAGTCTCAGTGTCTATATTATAATATATACAATTGTTAGTTAAGGGTTATGACTTGGTTCTCTAAAACTATAAATCATAAAGATCGTAATAATGCTGGAAAATGACTTATTTCTAAAAATCTAAACATTATGTAATGATTTATGGCTAGTTCCATATAGTTATAATCTTTAATGAGTATATGAGTCCCATCATGCCTTTTGTTTTATGTATGAACTTGGGTTGGGTATGATTGAATAGCTTCAAGATTGTGAGAGAGGACCATAGAGTGTTGTCTTGGCATGTTAGATTCCATGGAACCATGAAACATTATTGAGTGTTATCCTTTAAGCTATGTATTTAGTTAATCATAGATTGGTGGACTAGGTGGGAGGCCCAAAAGACATTTCCAATGTGACTAAGCATTATTAGTGAGTCCCGTCCTATAGATTAATTTTTCTTTCTTGTGAGAGGGTCACACCATTCTTGTGAATGATATTATGATTGTTAGGATTGGGTAGATGCTTTGGGATATGTGGTCAGCACATTTTCATTGCTACCATGTTTCTATCTGGTTTGGGTTAAGTACTAAGAGTGTTAGTTTCATGGGTTTAGGTTAGTCTCTAAGAATAAGATTATTCAAATACCCAACCCATTCTGTTTTTGAATAGTTTTTGTATATATCGGTAGATTAGGTGATTAATTATGTTTATTAAGATGAATCCGAGATTATGGGTGGTTTCACTCTTAGCCTTGACCTTTGGGAGGTTTTTATAATTTTTTGATAAGGAATTTAGAATAACTATGATGACTTAAATAAACATGCCAGTAGCATGGGTTTTTCTCTAGATAGATGTGTGAATCGATGAATGGTGATGCTTAACTCAAATAATAATGAATAAGGTCCTATAAATTAGTTTTAATTGTGTGTGTGACCCTTGGGACTCATTTAGATTAAACAATATTAAAATTATCACCCATTGTTTTTATTTAATTAATGTGGTCATCTGTAATTTAACTAGTGAATGTGTTGTGTGAAAGGGTATAATACATAGGCAAGTATATTCATTTAATTATATTAAATTTAAATACCCCTAAGCTTCTGGTTATTGGTATTAATGATGGATGTTGAGGGTAAAATCATACCAGAGCCTAATATTCTCATGGGTGGGGTTCATTTGAAGTATCATAGTCAAATCATGGTTTGAAATTTTCAGTTTTCTATGAAGTTGGTTGGGTCCAATTTTGTGTTAGTCCTTCACACAATTGAGGTTCTTGTCTTTTGAATAGAATAACTAATTGAAATTCTAGTTAAGAATGTTTAAATAAATATTTAATAAGGTCATTGGTTTAGGTATAAAACCTTTTAGTATTGACATGATCCATGGGAGTGCGATTCAAAATATTTTTTGAATTGGTATTATAGTGTGTGCACATTTTGGTTAAATGGATTAAGGTAGTCCATGCGAGTAAGTGAGGCACCTACTAAATTATGGATTAGTGAGAATTCATGTATAAGCCGAGTCTAATGACCTTGATAAGGAATTATGAGAATAGATGCATAATTTTGGTTAGAAAGTTAAAAGTACCTCAATATGGAAGGGTGGAATCAATTTGGACTAGGACACATGGGCATGGTTGGTTCATGAAATATGACATAGTCATGTACTCATAGAGTGATAAGAATGAATTGGGTTGATAGATACATGTGTGATATAGGTAGTACCCATTGGGGTTGGTGCTTGGGGATTATTGTAAGGTAATATATATAATGAGGAGCCCAAAATAATTCTTTTGAGGGAGATTAACTCAAATAAATGTTTTTAAAAGTATCGAGGATATAGTTCTTTGAGTTTGGAATTAGAATCCTTTGATGTTCGAAGTGATAATAATGTACAGGTGCGTTATTCATGTTTGAAAATTTTGTTTCGTGATAGATGATATGTGATCCAATGAGATTTGGGTTTTACTTTGTTGAGTGGCCAAAAGGATAATCCCTAGTGGGAGTGTTATGAAATTCATCGGTGTGTGAACCTTATGTTGGAATTATTGTTTGAGGGTAGGATTGGACTTCATATGAACACGATAAAATCAGATCTATGTGTTCTTTTGAGTTTAAATAATCATTATTTTTTTGGGTAGTATTGAAGAAAGTTACTAGGTAATGTTATGGATAGTTTTAGTAGTCGTTTGGGGTCAGGATATAATAGTGTGATCAAATTAGGTTTCTGTTTGATGGAATGCTAGTGATCGATTGAGGGAACAATGACTAGTATGGGATCTTGGTGATTTAATATTTGAATCACATATGGGTTAGGTTGGACCTTTATGTGTGTTTTGTATGATCTTAGTATTTCTCTCAAGATCAAGAAATTGTTTAGTGGATAATAATCCATTAGAAGAATCATATGGGTGTTCTTGTAGTATGTTTTCCAGAGAAGGTATGACAAGATATATTTTGTGATATTTTATAAGGTGTATTTTGAACCTAATTATATATTCCTGTTGTGGTCAAATAAGAATGTTTCTTGGTTGGAAGGAATTTGTTATGAAAATATAGAATGTGTGAGTTTTACTTGTTGGATGGAGGAATGACCATTTGGTTTGATATTTTAAAGTAGAGATGATAAACAACATTAGAACAATAATTGAATGCATGATTTGGTGTAGTATGTTGGGAACCACACTGGACACATCATTCGAATTCTTCTTTTGTACTAGAATTGGAAATTCTTATGGTGGAGGGAGCATTGGTTTTGATCATTACTTATGAGATATTTCATATGGTGGGGAGAATCCTGGACTAGTTAATATTTATAATGAGAACACATGGGTTCCATAGAGTATATATTTTTGGTGGACCATCATGATAGGTTTCTAGATTTAAGGTATAGTAGTGGATCGTGTTTTATTAAACAAAGAACATGACTTTTATTGATATGTTTAAAAGTGTGATGTGTGTTTAAGAATATAGAACAATCAATTTTATAAGAGTTGAAAACATGGATAGGTTCTTTTGTACATTGGGATAGACACGAAGGATTATTATGGTTGATTAGTGTTATAGTGGGGTGATTTTAATGTCTTTTTCAATACATGAATTAAAAAATTTATATATATCATTAATGTAGAGTAATATGATGGTTCATAATTTGAATCTAGAACCGATATAAAATTACAAGGGTATGAACAACTCAAATATATTATTTTAGAAATTTAATGAAGCATAATGAGTGGTTGTAGGATCCATCAGACAGAACCAGGGGTCTAAGACCTAGATCCAGGGATATAATATTAAATTGAGCACCACTAGCTACCCTATAGTGACCCAAGTTTATCAAATATGGTTATTACATATTTATATATACATCTTAATTACATTATATATAAACATTCATGAGAAACAAAATAGTTTATATCCTTTGGAAACATGGTACAAAAACTTTTAATTTTGTGAATGATCTTCGACGTATATTGTAAAGATATTTCCCTTTTGAAACACTATTTAAAAGCTTTTCCTTATAAACTGGGTAAAGGAAACCTAAGAAAGGGTGAGATCAGATTATTAGTAATTGGTAACAAGGGATATAAATAAGAAAAACATTACTATATGTTTTTGGGAACACTTGAATATATTTTGAAAATCATACCCAATATATCAAAGATTATAATATTGAAGCATGGAATAATTATTTTAAGTTCACAATACATGCATTATAAGATAATAAAAGAACATGATCCATGTGAGTATAAAATGGAATAATGTGTAGAATTTGTGGTATTCACATAATCCTAGAAAATATATTATAAATGAAACCTACCAAGATATTCTTAACTTGTTATGTAAGGGTTGATCACTTGTGTAGGCAGTTCTTGCTTGGGATGAAATCCTATGTACCTTCTTGTTTCAGCTATAGGATGGCCTCTTGTGTTCCCTATTTTTTCATGTTTGAAAAAACATATAGTGTACCCACTTATTTTGAGCTTTTGATAAAATCACATGCACCCTCTTATTTTGGGTTTTGTATTATCTTATGTGTACCCTTTTGTTACATGCTTGGAATGACCTCCCCTATACCCCTTGTTGTTGTCTTGGGATGACCACCAATGAACCATTAGAGTTTGTAGAACATTTATCCCTACCCAATACATTAGAGGAATGTATAGGTCCCACCCATCACATAATGAAATCATAAATAAGTGTGTGACAAGATAATAAAACATTTATCATATCAAGACCATAAAAATAGATGTGTATTTGAAACATTATATCATTAACCATGAAGTGAAATGGGTATCATTAATATTTCATCATATCTATAAATTTGGAAAATAGATAGGCATCATAATAATTTTATCATAGAATATCTTGTGAATAAAAGTGGGGTTCATAAGTGTTTTATCATTGTATAACCCATGGAAGAGAAATCGGTTTCCAAAATAACAATTCATCTTAAATCTAAACAATTCAATTGAAGAATTATGTAGTGTACATGGATTATATCTTCATTAAATCCTAAAATATATCAAATTATCTCGAATTGAATGGAAAATATTTTTTGAAAATAATTTATGACATTTATTGAGAAAACATCTTTTCCTCATTCAAAATTATTTTTAAACCATAAATCATTTTTGGAGACCTCTTTAGCTTCAAACAACTTAAAAATTAATTTATAAAAATATGGTAAAAAATTACCTATTATACATTCAATGAAATATTCATGGAAATGGTTTCATGTTGGTAGGTAAATCTGTACAGGTCAAACATGTGAAATGAATATTCCTTTTATATAGTGAAATGTTTAGAAAATTTCCTAAATTTGAAAATGGAAATAATATTCCATTTATTATTTAAAAAATTGAAAAAATGGATACAAATTAATTTATTAAATCCTTTAAAATTATTAAAAACACATTTGAAGTATTTTTAGAAAACAGAGTCTTGAAAAAAAAACATATTTCCAATCAAAGACTGAAATAATTTCATATATTTGTAAAAACATTTTCTTAATTAGAATAAGTTCCAAAGAGAGGTAAAAAAGGTAAAATAACATAAATATATCATGAATAAAAATATTATAAATAATTTCATGATAATTATTGGGATATCTCATCAATGGAACTATAACCATAAACAATACCGATGAACAGTGGGATTTTAGCTATAATATCATACCAATATTGTAATGTTTAATCATAATCTCCATAAAATAATAAAATCACATGAATTAGAGAATATAATGTATATTAGAATATTGATTATATATATTTTCAAAGGGTATTTATATGCACGCTGTATAATTCTATAGAATCAAAACATAACATGTGTCTAAAAGAAGAAAAAAATTAAGACAAAATTCTCGTGCTACAGTGGTAATGTTTTAATCGTAAACACCAAGGAAAGATAAATACGAAAATGGATATTTAAATCCCAATAATTATTATTATATGAAAAATAAATTACATCAATGGTAACAATACAATATACATTTAAGAAATAATAGGTTACCATGGCTTCTGTCTCATGGAAAAGAAAAGTTAGATGTAAATCCGTAAATAAATGATTTAATTTTGAATTGTGATCCCCATGAATGAATAAAATAAATTTAATAATTTAATAATACGAAATAAATTAAATTCATGATATAAAATTTCATAGGTTAGTAATTAAACCACACGAAAATAATCTAGTCATTGATATGGAATATGTTTCACAAAAATAAAATTTAGACTAGAAATACATATACCATAATTTTTTAATTTATTTTCACTAATTAAATCATCATGTATAATAAATATTAGTTTATTATAGATAAATTAAATAATTAAATTACTTTATATCATATAATATATGGATTTAATTTTATATTTTATTACATTTTTATTAATGATTCTATTTTAATGTTACATTTCATGTAATATCTACTCTGTTTTGTTATGATTTCTTTTGTCATATTTTGGGTCCTATGACATTAATAATGATTTAATTAAATAAATAATGATATATATGATATAGAGACCATATATATTCAGTATATATTTATTTATAATAATATTTAAATTATATAAATAAGAAATTAATCTCACCATTCATGGGGACCGTAGGCAGTATGTATGGAAGAATGATTTTTCCATTAAATTTTTGGATTTAATGAAAGTAAAATATATGATATATTATCATTAAAGAATATTTTTTGTATCATATATCAAATATATGTTCATTAAAATAATCTTTAATACATTAAATTTAAATCATGAATGAGTCAAATTGCTTCACGATATGGTAGTCCGTCGTACCAACAAATGACATTAACACATTCCCTTAAAAAGAAGTGTATGATTGTATGTGTGATATAAAAATTACAAAATTTTAATAAAATAATAAACATAATTTAAATTATATATAAAATATATATACAAAATTATTCCCAACCATTAAAGGTGGTAATGGAAGAACTAATAACATTGGTTCGCGAGATGACAGTCCGTCAAGCACACGAATGCTGATTTCATATCACATTTGAATTAAGTGTGTGAAGTTGTAGGTTATAACATTAACATAAAAAATATCAATTTATTCAATATACCATTTTAATTATATAATAACGACATAAAAATAGTTTATGGGGATTTAGGAATAAATAAAATAAAAAGTTTCATTTATGAATGTTATCTCTTATTTAGGTTTCTCCTTTTAGATTTCACCAAAGGACTTTGTTGGTTAAAATGATTCCCAAATAAATGTGTAAATGATCAAGGGAGTTAATTAGATAAGTTATTTTATATTTATCGTGATTAACCAATTGGTTTTTATTGTTTTAATAGAGGGGAAGGGGTTATGGCCTTTTAAAAATGGGGTATAGAGCATAGTTGACATTTTTGAAAATAATGTTTGATGTACCCTTGTTTTCACATAATAAAAGGATTCAATAATGCACCAAATTTTAACCAAGAAATGGAATGGTATAAATATGTCCATCCAATGAGTATTTCAAATGTTTATAGGTAATTATTCCTATGATATTAATGTGAGATCCATTGGTAAACTCGATTATCACTTAATTTTCCTAATTAATTTTATATGTTTCCACTAATAATTTTGGAAAAAAATAATTTTTAAGTTATTGGAAATTATAAAATATAAATATTAAAATTATTTAATACATTTTTCCAAATTAAAATCATATATGCACTATAAATTAAATTAATTTTGAATCTCGTAGAGATGATTAGACAATGGGTTTATAATGAAAAAAATTATAAAACATTTAGATATATTTATCTCTAATAAAAATGTGAAATTTATATGAATATCAATAATTGTATTAATATATTAATATAATTAATTTACCTATAATTTAAAAAAAAAACCTAAAATGTAAATTTTTCGTGTAAATAAATAAGATGAAAATGTATTTTTCAATAAAACATCAATATGTCCACAATTCATTGAAAAATAAATCATTTTATAAAATACAGAAGATTCACCCTTAGAAAATTTTAAAATTATGATTTCAAAAATGAATTTTATTTTTTCATAGTAATTTTATAAAAGTGTGATAGTTTTGGTTTAAAACTGATGCACCCATAAAAAGTTGGAAAACTACATTTAAAAAAACATAATTTTAGGCATAAAATTAGATAGGTTCTTATATTATGCCTATAAAATTTATTAAATTAATTAAATTTTTAATTAGTATATAATATTTAAATTTAATTTGAAATATTTATCAACAGTGGTTTATTTAATTAATTGAGATAAATCATGTTTCTACATATAATTTTTTTTTTCAGAAAAGGACATTCTTTATTTTAAAATAGATTTACATTCATTTATAATTTCTTATTTTCTAAATAAATTATTTTTAAACATATAGAAACCATATTTTTATAATTTAGATAAAATATTTCATGACATTCATTCCAACATATTTTTTAACTATAATAATATTTTAATAATATTATAAATAGTGTGTAGTACTTCAATAACACTCGGTCTTGCATGTAACAGAAACAATCAACGGAACATAATATTGTGTATAACACATTAAAACATAGTTTTGTGTGTACTGAATGATAATATAAGTGTTTCATGTAACATAATCATTACTATTTGTTGAATATAATTCAATCTTAACATGGTGTATCAAGAAATGCAAGCAATCAATGAATTTTAGTTTACTCACCAAAAATAATTCAAAATAACTCAAGATGTTAAATTATACATACTGAAAATTAATTTCCACCTTGAAATTTTTCAAGTCAATAATTTTTTGAATATGTGAAGATTATATTCATAGAAACCAACAATATAACAATGAATAATAAGATATCTTTTAAAATGGATTGTTTGAAACAAAAAGGATACCCAAAATAACTCAAAACCAGGTTTCCACATTAGAGGAGATAAGTTGAAAGTTTAGATATTTACATGCAATAATAATTTAAATAATTATATATTTCGATTGAGTTCACTGATAAAAAAACGAGGGACTTATTAAATTTTAATGACCACAAACCATGAATCTGTGATGATATAAGGGACCATTTGATTCATTGAAAATTATTGTAATGTGATAATTTTTTCCAATATGTTTTTTTAAAGTTGATGAATATTCACATGGAGATATACATACTTTATTTCATTCCATATCATATAAATAATCTCATCCATCAGTTCTGTAGTAACACCACACATTTCTTGAGTATAAATATTGTATTTGATAGCTTGTATGACATAAAACACCAAGCGTGTGAGAGAATATAATACCATTATACATTAATATATATTTACAAATTTAAATAGTTTTTATATATTCAATATATTTTAATGCATGAAACATCATGTTAGCATTCATTACAAGCAAGATCGGATTTCTTCGATAGTTTTCATTACAAGAAAAAATATGTTTTTACCGAACAACAATACATTATTAAAATATTATCAATTAATATAATAAGCCTTAGCATAACAATTAAATTTTAAGTTATAGATATTATTAACTAATATATGAAAATATAATGTTTATATTAATAGAAGATTAATTTATAAGTTATTTATTTAGAAATGAATATTGGAAGTAATTGAATATAAACAGAATGAATTGTTATAAAACCATCTTTAGTGTACTAATTTTGTTTTATCCTAATAAATAGAATTAATAAAAATTTGTGAATTATTTTAATGATATATATTTTTTATATATTCAATAAAATATTTTTTATTTTAATTCCATGTATTTGATAGCCATAAGATCACAAGAAACCCATTTTTATGATTCAAATACTATATTTTTATTAAGATATTCTTACCACCATTTAATGGAGAAGATAGTTTAAATCAAACAGTTAACAAATTAATTGATTTAATATGTCAAAATAAACTTCATATTTGAAATATGAACATAAAATTTAGGTTAGGATTACTTCTTTATAATTTTTAAGAAACATTTCATTTTTTAATGAAAAGATAATAATATTTCATTTCAGTTGAAAATTTATTTTTGATCTGATTTATTTATAACATTAAATTATGTTTTATATTTGTTTTAAGGATTAAATAGATAATATCCTTATCAATTAATCCAATTTAGATTATTATAAAAAATTTCTCTTTGATATTGACTGTAAATACATAGCAATCATTTGAACGTTTTTACTTTAAAAACTAACGTTATTATCTCTCTTGCAGGATGAATTGTTAAATTTAATTTTTACATTTATGTGATTATAATTATAAAAAATGGATTTTTTATATTTAATAATAATAATTTATTTTTTCTAATAAGTTTAATTATGTTTCTGACCAAAAATGTTACTGGAATTTATTAAAACTAATTACAATTATTAGGGAACAATTAAGCTTAGTAAATGACTAAACCTTTAACTGAAGGCCCAAATTGAACTATAAACGTTTATAAAACCCATTATCTAGACATATATATCAAAAAAAACTTCCATTATTGTGTTTTATCTATTTGTAATGACTTTTATTACTTAATAACATGTGTACAACAAACCTGTTTCAGAAAATTCCAAGTGAGTCATTTTCCTTCCTATAAAAGGCCACAACATATACACATTAATAACACCTATAAAAATAAATAGTTTACGAAATTATCATTCCAAATATGTTTCCAAAATCCCTCCCTTATATCTTTAATCATACCATTGGTCAGGAATCCATCCAAGGAATCTTTTTGGTACAAATAAAAAGATGTTACCCAGTGAAGAGGTAACATCTTCTCTCAATCCCTCTAGTATCATATCCATTATCCACAGCCAATAATATCTTTATTCCATTATTATATAAAAAAAACATTATCAGTAATATACTTTTATGCCTTTAAAAAATGGGCTCGAGCAACACTTACGCACACCTCTATCTAATGGTTAACGAACAAACTATTTTGTTGTATGGTAAACTATTTTCCCACAATATGATGATTATTCATTTTTCTGTTTCCACCAATCATGGTGCACATTTTGATAGAAACTATTATTTTATATACTATATCTAATATTTTTAATTTCTTTATTATTTTATTTTTTTTTATTTAGAACATACCTTTATTCCTTCCATCTTGTGTTAGTTTGATAATTTTGTTTTGAGGAGGTGGAGAAAGAACACACCCTCGAAGCGATATGGTTCATTCATGCCATACATGGAATGTATAAGGGATTTTTTAATAAAAATTTGTAACTTATATAAATTATTTGTTATTATGAAATAATTATATAAATATTTATCATTAAGTTTTCAATTTATTATTACAACAAATAAATTAAAGTAGTGTTCATGCGTATGTAAGACATACCGTCTCCATGAATGGTGCAGTTCATTTCTAATATCCAAATATTATGGAATACTATAAATACATATATACAGATTACACATGATAATTAATTCATGGTTTACATTCTTGAGAATATGATACCATTATAAAATTAATTATATCAATAAATAACTTGTTAAAACATACTTTAAAAAACTAGGAAATTAACACTATAAATAGTAAAATTAATCAATGTTCTTAAAAAATGGGTAATGAGATTTATAAGAACATAATATACGGTATTATAAAAATGATTATTTTTATGGTATTAGTTTGTAATATTACGTAAACCACAATAATGGAGGCTGAACACCCCCAAGAAGGAAGGATTAGGTAAGAAAATTTCTTCTCAATTTACATTTCATTGAGAGTTATTTGTTATTATGAACCAATTCAATTTTATTTTGGGGATATAATATATTTTTCATGTTATATAATGAATCCAATTAATATAATGATATTATATGTTTCATTTAATGTAATACCTTTCAGTATATAATGATTCAAATCTTTCAATGTGGTATGAGACACATTGAAATGTTTAATGATAATCCTAATAATGAATGATCTTAATGACTATCTATGAAATATCACTTCCTTTTTTTATTATTATCTTTCTCATGGAAAAATAAAATTATTGTAAAAAAATTCATTGGAAAATTCATTCAATATTTATATTGTCAAATAATTTATATTATTATTTCTTATGCCATATATCATTTTACATATCATGTTCACTTTGACTGTTATTTTATTAACTATGAATTATTTAAAAATCTGTATCTTATATTAAATAAATATTCATTTTTATGAGGTAAATTGTTTATTAAATATTTGTGGAATGATTTGGACATGAAATATACGGTTGGAAACTGTATATGGCTAGTTCTACGGGTTGTGGACTGGTGAATGAAAGTTCCTCGATGCATAAGTAGTCCCATGAGGTGAATTAGTTGACCAAATTGTTTAAACATTCTCTTAATTATAACGGAATTATTGAGAATTTATTTCTTATTTATTTTTTATATTTTTCATTAATATATCTATTAATGCATTTCATTTTCATTTCATTTATTTAATGGCATGTGATTTCAGTTTCTTACTTCTCCATATTGATATTTCCTTATTTAGTGATTAGTATGGCTTGTGATATCAGTAATTTACCGTTTACATGTTAATTTATTCCTATTAAGTCTTTATTTATTATGATTTAATTAAAATTAATGAGATTTCAAGATCACCATTATTGGGATTACTTTCTCGAGGTTATTAAGAAGAAGTCACTAAATAAGCATTTGTGTATGTAGTTTATTTCATTTTATTATGTATCATGTTTGAATTTTCTATTTACCAATATATTATTGGTATGATTTTTGTATTATGGCCTACCTAGATGAAAAGATGGATCGATCATTTGATATTAAAATATTTATAATCATGAAAATATAATTAAACAATACACCAACTCTTGGTTTTTGGGGTTGGGGCATTATATTTGGTATCAAAGGATACTTATAAACAACATTTAAAACTAGATTGATAATGTTTATATTTCAGAATAGAACCCTAACTAAAAATTTTAGTATGAGTATAGAATAACATACTATAATTTTAGTAAGGTAGATAGTATGCTTTAATTCCTAGACATACATCCCTGTCTTGATACAACAAATGGACATGGTTCTGGAACAACTGTACATAATAGTAATAACCCCAAAAATGTGTTCTGGGCCTCATTCGGGGTAACCTTGTACATGAAAATGGGCCTTGATGCTCCGCTTTTTTGACAATCCTGGGGGATACGCATAGTATAAAACATATTTTTGTTACCTACCATTATGAAGGACTTAGAATTAATGATTTCAAATAATTATCCAATGTTTTCGATTCAAGGATCAATGGTGCATAAATTTCTATTATGTTCAGTACCGTATATAGATTTATTCAATATTTACAAGACTATGATATAATATACTGCATTACATTGTTTAGAAATGGGGGATATAATTAAAGAATGTTATTAGTACTGATGGAAAATATAGAGATTTACCTAATGTGGAAAACAAATATATCTGGTTTTAAAACTTCACAAGTCATGGATATATGAGGGAAACATAGATAGATAATGACAAATATCATTGATCGAATGGAGAAATCTAGTACATGGTGATAATATCCTATTCTACATCACTTTATATAGTAGAACTTCCCATCTTTCAGTGGGACTACTAATATAATTATAGCTGAGATATGGAGTATATATCAGAAAAACATATTTACTACATTGGAGTACAGTAAAAATGAATAGAATATATATACATCAAATTGTATTAAAGGTGACATTGACCAATGGTGGTATTTGATCCATAATATGAGGAAGGAAGAAGAAATTTAACTAAAGGAATGGGGAAATTTGTAGGACACATTGATCAATAGTTACTTTTATCGTGATCACCAAATGAAGATGAAGAGGAATTTTCTTATATTAATTAAAATGGAGGAATACTGTTTTACGAATTATGAAAAACCATTAAGTAGTTATCAAGGTATGGTATGGATTTCATACACAACATAAAAGGTAATATTTATCATTTCATTGAATGACTTAAGAAAAATCCCTTAATGGAACTACTTTCTCAGGATTTTTCTTCGTACCATGATGTATTTTTGTGTGGTATCAATACAAATAATGAAATCTCAAATTCATATGGTTTCAATAGAATCCATGAAAATAATAGGTCTTCTAAAAACCAAGGAAAAAGAAATGACTCAAAGAAGATGAATCGAAATATGGATTTTCAAATATGTCATAACTATGTAAAGATTCACCCTATAAAATGCTTGAAAGGATTCAGAATTTGATTAATTTGTGGACAAAAGGGTGATCAGGAAACAAAATGAAAAGGAAAGAATGAAAGAACATCAATTCAGTGTTTCAAATTCATGGTGATGGGGAACTATGAAAATAAATTCCCCAAAAATTACGATATTGTACCTCTATAAAAGATAATGTGAAATGGTCAATTATATTTTATTAAAATTAGTAAATTGAAATAATTTTTTTATTTTTTTATTTGGATCTATGATATATGTTGTAAAATTATTTTTTATGTTGTTCTCATCATATGTTTTATGAAATATAAAAGGATTTTACTTTAGTAATTCTTAATTAAGTATTAGATATCATATTCAAATCCATGAAGTATATATAGTTCAAGGTGCAATAAAAAAAATATATTATGTTTATAGAAACATAAACATTATATACAGTGCATGAAATCTTTGACACTAATTTTTTTTAATAAAAAGATTTTGTCCTATTATCAATATGTTTTATGATATGGATTTATTTTAGTCACCCCTATGGTTTATGGTTTTTTTACAATATTAATCTAAAAATGTTCTCTAGAGATCCTCATTAGAACATAATTGTTATAGTTTTATTTTGTATCCATGTTTTCATTTCCCACCTATGTTCAGATACTAGGGAGGTTAGATATGTGAACTTTGTACTTTTATTTCAGTATTATTAGGAGTATGTTATATTTACTCTTTTTGCAATGTTGATATTTTAAAAAATAGTTTATTTTCAATACATAAATTAATATGCTTGTAAAGACCCAGAAATTTCAAGGAATTTTTTTTTCTTAAATAACCTGGAATATTGCGAGTCTTCGGTTTCTGATGGCACATGATTCTGAGGCTCAGTGTGCTTGTAATCAATTTTCAATGTTTTGTTCAGGTACGTTCATTAAACATGCGTGCAGGTTTTTCTATCTTTTGAGCCGGTGCTCAGAATTGAAATTTGAGGGCACCTATAAAATCGCAGCACCGGTAACTTCTTAAGAAAATATTTACCGTAGTTGTGTTTTGAGCGGGTTGAGGATTAATAATTGGGGATTTAGAATTAAATAAATAAAATTGTTAGAACCATTTTATTTACATCTATGGTAGTTATACACTACAAAGGAGAGTTAATAGTGAGATCCATAACCACCATCTATCCAAGTGAGGATACATGATAGGTGGGGCCCACACGAAACCCAAACTATCAACTCCTCTTAAAATCCTTGAACCCCCATTAATCTCCCCTTCATTTATTTATTTTCCAACTCTCCTATTAATTATGTGAACTCCTCACCCCCTCCTCTCTCTCCCATAAGTTTTTTCCAACTTCATTTCAATTAATGAATTGGCTCCTCTTAGTTTTGAATTTCTTGGCATTATTAAATTAAGGGGAAGCCATTATTTTTATTGTTAGGAAATTAATCTGTGGAAAAGCTTTGGAGGATTAGAAGGAAAATCTTTCTTTCCATGAAGAATTAAATCTTCCCCTCGGCAGAGGGAATCTCCTTCATATGAGGAAAGAACGTGAGGTGACGCCATAAGGAGCACCGTTCTTTTTCTTCTTCCTCCGCTTCAAGGGAGAAAGACTCCGTCCACGAAGAATGCATGGGATTTCTCCAACAACGCTTCCACTTCAAATGCACCCCGAAGTCAACGGATTTGACACCGTTCTTCTGTGACGACCGACCACCGCGACGCTTGCCTATTTCCGTGGTTCAACGACGTGCGACATCTTTTCGAGGTAGGGGAATATTGTTTGTTTCTCATCTAAGTGGTTTTATCTCAAGATCATGATCATTTATTTATATGATGTTTGTATAATTTATTCTTGCATAAATTATTCCCCTCTCATAGTTGAAAGCAAGTGTTTGATTATTGCCAATTGAAAACTCCTAACGCGGAGGGCGCGGGCCAAACAAACACGGCCTGATGACCCTCCATTGGTTGTTTGTTTGTGCGCGGAGTCGGGGCACCCGATGCAAGGGCGAGGCAGGGATAACAACACGAGTAGGACATCGCAGGTAGGCGGATGGTACGGTGGTCTAGCGATAAGACCGAGTGGACAGGAGGCACAATAGTCCATAGGCAGCGGGTGCAAGACCATTGGCGGGTAGGGTTTCATCGACGGCTGAACTTTTGGGTTGATGGAGCGTGATTTTGGGGAAACAGTTATATTTTTGAGCATGAGGAATTTTGGATGAATGAAATAAGATTGGAGAGAGAATAGAAAATAAGAGAATTAAATTTAAAGGGAAAATAAAAAGAGAATTCAATCATGAGATGGGGCATGCAAGGCTTGGAGTAAGGCAAGAGAGGTGCTAGTGGTGCGTGGATTTGGGGTGTGTGTATTTAAGGAAATATTTTTTAAAAAATTAAATATAATAATAATATTAATGTTATTATTATTTTCGTTGGGAAAATCATTTTTTGATGGTACCTTCTTTGTGCAATCTCGGTTTCACGAATCGTCAGTGGCAGTGAGACCCTGACTTCGAGACAGAATTTATCAGTCCACTATTGGATGTCTTTTTTGGGTTTTTGGATAGGGTACCCGAAGCGCTAAAAAAATAATAGATTTAATATTATTATTAAATATCCGACCCGCCATAACTCATGTGTGCGATGTATGATTGGATTTCTGTCAGTGGCAATTTAATCCTGTCATTAATACGGTCGATTCAAGTCTAATTTTGGATAGCAAATTCTAGTTTGTGGCTCGGGACCACGAAACACTGAATAATAATAATATTATTATTATTAAGGGATATTGTATTAGACATATCTCTCTCATATGTTTTCGGAATGATGAACCGTCTGTGATGTTGTGACCCTGGAATGAAGAAGGATGTTTCAAGACCAATTTTGGATATTTAAGTCAAGGTCGAGGCGTGGGATCCACGAGGCCCGATTCACGCGTGTTGCGGTGAAATTCAACTTTTTTACCGGCTATCCATTTTGGACCAATGGGTAGTCCATCTCATTTGCTTTTCTATAGGGATCACAATGGTGTGACCAGTATGGTTAGCTGGTGTCATTTGAAGTACGACTGGGTTGGTTCGAACTAGAAACCAATTGGGCCCTCAGAGCGGAAAAGCTTATAACATGAGCTCCGGACGTCCGATTGACATGAAATCGACATTGTTGGATTCCTTTTGATGAGACAGATCTTTTGGCATACTTCACCAGATATTTGGATGTAGTTGGAGAATAGTCAGGTTGGTTTTAGCTTAGAAACCAATCGGGCCCCTGGAATGGAAAAGCCAATAACATTCAGACTGGACGTCCGTTTGACGAACCGGAAGCGGCGTTGGTAATATCGTTGAGAAACGGTCCCTTCGAGTATAACCTAAGAGAGTTTGGCGTACATTTGAGATACGATTGGGCTAGTTCGTACACGAAACCAACCGGGCCCCTCGGACGAAAAAACTAATAACTCACAGACCGGGTGTCCGATTGACACGCCGTCTATTACGTTTAGACCCCTGTGATGAGGCGGTTCTTTTTTATACATATTTTGGGACATTGTGATACTTGGAGTATCGAATAGTATCTCGTGGAGCGGATCCTCCCGGAGATGAGCGTACGGAGTGTGGAGACCTAGTAGCTGTGGACCTGACGACTCATTGACCAATTCAACTTGGAGTGAGTCCACTAGCCCAGTGGACGGAGCGCCCGATATATTGCGGCAGACCCATGGAAGGTGGAGTGCCTGGTAGTTGGCAGCAGACCTGCGGTACTCGACAGGAGGAGAACACTTGTAGGCTATTAAGGGATCCCCTACTTTGTTTGGGCGGCAGACCCCTGGCGGGGAGAACTACTATGTTTGGGTGCGGACCCACAGTACTCGACAGGTGGAGTACCTAAACAGTCTAAGGATAGAGAGTAGCACCTATGAGCCGTGACAGGACCACTGTACTCAATAGAGGAGGAGTTCTCCAGTAGCTGTGGTTTCGACATCATGAATAAAATCATGGTTTGAGCTGAGTCAATGACCATTGTGTTTACCTCATGATTGAGATGGATCACTTGAAAACATCGGTATATGTATGGGCATATATCTAAGTAGTGGATATCTGTTTATTTCATAACCTTTGTGTTTCCTCATGATTGAGATGGGTTACTTGATAACTTAGGTATAAGTATGATCTTATACCTAAGTAAGGGTTATCTGTTGAGGACCATCTTTGTGGTTATTCTTGTTGGATTTAGTGAGACCTTGAGGGTCTCGGGGTCCCTACGGAGTATCGTTATACTCAACCCTGCACGGGATATGGCCGCACCATATTGTGTTGGATGCATGCGACAGACAACACTGACATAGCCCGAGTGTACGAGGACTGGGAGGTACCTGAAAGTGGACCTCACGACAAGTCGGTACCCAGAGGTGGACCTCACGAAGAGTCGGTACTTGGAGGTGGACCTCACGATGAGTTACTACCCGGAGGTGGACTTCACGACGAGATGGTATTTGGAGGAGGTTGGAGGGAGAGAGCGTTGAGGAGCCTATCTGTACCTACTCTTCAGGTAGGATCCGAGGTGGACGACCCAGGAGCTGCTCTATCATCTAGCTGTTAGTCTTTTCTGTTGTACATTCGTTCAGTTGTAGCTGTACTTTTCATTTGGGTTTGTATTCTGGCCCATATACTTTTCAACAATTTCTTTTGTACTTAGTGTATTACATCCACTTGTACTCTGGTTGGATGTGTTTATGTTTTATAAAGGCAATGCCTTCCCAGTTAATGTGATTTACACCTTAGGTGCTAGTCGCCAGCCCCTGGGCTATGGGAGGCAGGGTTTGGGTAGTCATGACACAGGCCCCGAGGACGGGTCATGACAAATGGGTATCAAAATAGATGGTTCTACCATAGAAATTAAGACTCTGATAATTCTTTTCTGTGAAGCAATAGTGATAAGGTTACCAAGTGTGGTCTTCAGCTCAAGGAGTCCAGTGTTGTTGCAGCGGCCGACATATCCATACCTGAGGACCCTGACTACTGATTTCCAACATAGTGCATGAAAACACTGATTGCATGTGTGTTTCTGAAAGATTTCCTTAAGTCAACTCAACCAGGTCAGCTCACCAGGTTTAAATCATTTGACCGTGTCGCATCTGTACAGGATGCCTCCACATAGATAGTAAGTTGGAGTTTTGAGATAGTACCTGATGACGGCCCACCGAGTGACGAGGCTCTAGTGTAGGGACCTTTCTACTATATTGGAACCTTTGGGTGGTGTACCAACAGCACCCTAACCTGTTGGGTACCAGATTCCATCAGCCGTACTAGCGGAGGGTTCACACTGACAAAGGGCGTTACATGAGTTCCAGAAACAAAGACCTCTGTGGTTACAAGGTGAGACAGATTCCCAGGCAGCATTGGACTGACTGGAGGAGATTGCTAGAGTTTTCTGCCTAGTTGAGATTCCAGTAGAGTGTATGGTGGTCTTAGCTACTTGTTGTTTTCCCATGGTTGACCATGAGGTTGGTCTGTATAGTGATGAGGCTTCGGTGCGTGGACTAATGACTGAGTTAGTACCTTCGGGTAGTGTGCCAGCTATATCTGTACCTGTGGGTCAGCAGTTTCAACCGGCGATACTGGTAGATGACACATGTAGGCTTAGTGCCGTACACATGTTTCAGCATCAGATATCCCTCAGGTTCCGAGGCGAGCTCAACTCACGGGTGACTAAGGACTGGCTTGAGGAGGTGGCTGAGAGTTATCTAGAGCTTATATAGCTTCAGCAGGATGACATGTCGGTAGCTGAGTATTCATCGAGGCATATCAATCATTCCTGGTACTTGATGACTACGATAAGATCAGCGCTTTAGAGCTCAGACCTCAGTTCTAGAAAAGACCTTTTTGGGTAAATGTTCTTTGGCTGAACAGATACAGCTAGAGAATGTTAGCAGTAGAAGAGCATGGAATTGGCGCCAGTCTCAGAGACTTGGGCATGTAAAATGTTTCAAGAAGAAGAAGTGTTATGGAGAGATGAATCTGTAGAGCAGCAGACGTGGAAGTAGAGCTAGGAGTGCAGCATGAGGTGGTGTATAATTCGACATGTTACAACCAACTGCCTTTGTAGTCCCCGCCAGGCTCAGGGTGCTGGAGGGAAGGGGAAGAAAACAGCTACATGCGGTAAAGGAGTATGACCCAAGGGCTCTAATAATGATTTGAGGTATGGTCTGTGTCCACTACGAGCTTCCATATCAATAGACATAGGTACCAATCATTCCCTCCTTCCACAAATCTTGTTCCAAACATAGAGTTTCCAGTTAAATCGTTGACTTGATCCTCACATCTGGAGATACATTTAGGAGGAGACTAGTTAATCATGCTTATGCCGACAGTGTGATATGACACTTGAGGCAAGAGTTTCGGTTATAACCTCTTGGTGGCAGCATCGAGGCCTTACGACATTAGTTTGGGTATGGACTGGGCAACTACAGTTCATACACAAAATGACTGTATTAGGCAAAAAGGTTGTGGTTTACCTACAACGATGGGATGGGTTTTCCTAGGTCGGCGAAAAGGAAACCCCATCTAGAACATGATAGACTCATGCAATGGAGGGTACATCCTATCACTCTTGAGTCGGTCAACCTTACGCTCGTGGCAGTAGGAGTTTAGAGGTTTTATGTTCCAAACAGGGAACAGAGTCCTATAGAGTTCGAGGATGGCGACCACATTTTTATACGAGTCTCACCTTGACGAGGTCTACATAGATTTAGCCGAGGTAGAAAGTTAACTCCATGTTATATCGGACCTTTCCCGGTCCCCTGCAGAGTAGGTGAGGTGGTTTGCCTCATGAACTTTCTACCACAGTTGCACTAGGTGCACGGCGTCTTCCACATATCTCAGCTGAGGAGATATGTGCACGACCCTTCACACATCATCAACCACAAGGAGCTATACATCGATGATGGGGCGACATTCACAGAGGTTCCAGTGGAGATTGAGGATCGACAGGAGTAGGTCCTACGTGGACGACTGCTTCCTCTTGTGTGCTTCCGCTTGCAGCACAGGAACCTCTAGAAGAGCACATGGGAGAAGGAGGCTCAAATGCATGCACAATACCCCTTTTTGTTTTAGAAGTGTGTTTTGTAGATTTACGGGGACGTAAAGAACTAAGGTGAGAGTAATGTAAATACCCAGAAATTTTGAGGAAATTTTTTTCTTAAATCCCTTGGAATTTTACATGTCCGCGGTTTCTGACGGCACCCGATTCCAAGGCTCTGTGTTCCCAGAATCAATTTACAAAGTTTTGTTCAGGTATGCTCAGTAAACGTGTGTGCATGATTTTCTCTCTTTTGAACCGGTGCTCGGAATTGAAATATGAGGGCACTGATGATGTCGAAGAACCGGTAATAGCTTAAGGGGACATTTACTGTAGTTTCATTTTGAGCTGGTTGATTATTAATAATTGGGGATTTAGAATTAAATAAATAAAATTGTTATAATAATTATATATATATCTATGGTAGTTATACCCTAAAAAGGGGAGTTAAGGGTGAGATCCATAACTACCAACTACCCATGTGAGGTTAAATGAGAGGTGGCGCCCACACGAGCCCCAACCTATCAACTCCTATTAAACTCCTTGAACCCCCATTAATCTCCCCTTCATTTATTTCTTTTGAAACTCTCCCATTAATTATGTGAACTCATCACCTCCTTCTCTTTCTCCCATAAGTTTTTTCCAAGTTGATTTCAATTAATGAATTGGCTCCACTTAGTTTTTAATTGCTTGGCATTATTAAATTAAGAGGAGGCCTTTTATTTTATTGTTGGGCAATAAATCTATGGAGATGTTGTGGAGGAATAGAAGAAAAACATTTCATTCCACAAAGAATGAAATCTTCCCCTCGGCAGACAGTATCTCCTTCAACTATGGAAAGAACGTGAGGTGACACCATGAGGAGCACCGTTATTCTTCTTCTTCCTCTGTGTCAAGGGAGAAAGAATCCTCCCATGAAGAATTCAGGGGATTTATCCAATGACACTTCCACTTCGGACGCACCCCGATGTCAACGTATTTGACACCGTTCATCTGTGACGCCCGACCACCGCGACGCTTGCCTCTTTCCGTGGTTCGATGACATGTGACATATTTTCGATGTAGGGGAATATTTTTTGGTTTCTCATCTAAGTTGTTTTATCTCAAGATCATGAGCGTTATTTATATGATGTTTTTATAATTTATTCTTGAATAAATTAGACGCTTATTGTAATTGAAAGCGAGTGTTTGATTATTTCCAATTGATAATGCCTAATGCGAAGGGCGTGGGCCGAACAAACACGCCCCAACGACCCTCTGTTGGTAGTTCCTTTGTGGACAGAGTTGGGGTGGCCGATGCGAGGGCAAGGCGGGTATAACGACACGAGCAGTACATCGCAGGTAGGTGGCCGGTACGACGGTCCAGCGATAAGATCGAGCGGACAGGGGGCACAGTTGTCTGGAGGCGGCGGGCGCAAGACCCTTGGCAGGTAGGGTTTCATCAGCAGCTGAACTTTTGGGTTTATGGGTTATGATTTTGTGGAAAGAGTTTTATTTTTTAGCGTGAGGAATCGTGGATGAATGAAAGAAGATTGGAGAGAGAATAGAAAATAAGATAATTAAATTAAAAGGAAAATAAAATGTGAATTCAATCATGAGATGGTTCATGCAAGGCTTGGAGTACGGAAAGAGAGGCACCAGTGGTGCGTGGATTTGGGGTGTGAGGATTTAAGGAATTAATTTTTTTTTTAAATTAAAAATAATAATAATATAATAATGTTATTATTATTTTCATTGGGAAAACCGTATTTTGACGGTATCTTCTTCGTGCGATCTCGGTTTCACGAACCGTCAATGGCAGTGTGACCCTGACTTCGAGACGGAATTTATGAGTCCAATATTGGATGTATTTTTTGGGTTTTTGGATCGGGTACCCGAAGTGCTTGAAAAATAATATATTTAATATTATTATTAAATCTTCGACCCGCCATAACTCATGCATGTGACGTCCGATTGGCTTGCCGTCTGTGGTGATGAAATCTGTCATTAATACGGTCGATTCATGTCTAATGTTGAATACTAAATTCTAGTTCATGGATCGGTGCCACGAAACACCGATTATTATTATTATTATTATTAATACGAGATCCCGTATCGGACATATCTCTCTCATACTTTGTCGGAATGAAACACCGTCTACAACATTTTGATCCTGGAATTCAGAAGGATGTTTCAAGACCAATTTTGGATATTTAAGTGGAGGTCAAGGCGTGGGTCCCACGAGGCCTAGTTCGCGCGTGTTGCGGTGAAATGCAACTTTTTCACCGACTATCCGTTTTGGACCAATGGGTATTCCATATCGTGTGTTTTTCTGTATAGATCGTAATGGTGTGACCAGTTTGGTTAATATATTTCATTTGATGTACGGCCGGGTTGGTTTGAACCTGAAACCAACTGGGCCCTCGGAGCGGAAAATCTTATAACATGAGCTCCAGATGTCTGATTGACGTTCCATCTACTTTGATGGATTCCTTTTGATGAGAAGGATCTTTTAACATACTTCACCGGAGATTTGGACACAGTTGGAGTATGGTTGGGTTGGTTTTAGCTTAGAAACCAACCGGGCCCCTGTAACGGAAAAGCCAATAACTTTCAGACTGGACATCTGTTTGACGAACCGACAACGACATTTGTAATCTCATGGAGAAAAGAGACCTTTGAATATACCCTTTGAGAGTTCAGGGTACGGTTGAGATACGGTCGGTCTAGTTCATACGTGAAACCAACCAATCCCCCAGGACGAAAAGGATAATAACTCACAGACCAAGGGGTCCGATTGACACACTGTTTGTTGCGTTGAGACCCCTGTGACGAGGCGGACCTTTGTGATAATTGGAGTATCAGCCAGTACCTCATGGATCGGATCCTCTCGGAGACGAGTGTACTGAGTGCGGAGACATAGTAGTTGTGGACCTGATGACTGTTTGATCAATTCAACTTGGAGTGAGTCGACTAGCCCAGTGGACGGAGCACCCGGTATTTGGCGGTAGACCCACGGAGGACGGAGCGCCTAGTAGTTGGCAACTGACCCACGATACTCGATAGGAGAAGTACCTATGTATTCTATTAGGGGAACCAGTACTGTGTTTGGGCAGTAGGCCCCTGTTGGGGAGCACTATGGTGTTTGGGTGCAAACCCACTGTACACGACAGGATGAGTACCTCAGCAGTCTAAGGATAGAGATTACCACCTTAGAGTCGTGACAAGACCACTGTACTCGACAGAGGAGGAGTTCTCCAGCAGCTGTGGTTTCGACACCATGAATGAAATACAGGTTTGAGCTGAGTCAATGACCTTTGTTTTTACCTCTTGATTGAGATGGGTCACTTGATAAATTAGGTATATGTATGGGCATATACCTATGTAGTGGTTATCTGTTGATTTCATAACCTTTTTGTTTCCTCATGATTGAGATGGGTAACTTGATAACTTAGGTATAAGTATGAGCTTATACCTAAGTATGGGTTATCTGTTGAGATCCTTCTTTGTGGTTATCCTATTGGACTTAGTGAGTCCTTGATGGTCTCGGGATCCCTACTGAGGATCGTTATACTCAACCCTACATGGGCTATGCCCGCACCATGTTTTGTTGGATCCAGACGACATACAGCATTGACAGAGACCGAGTGTACGAGGACTGGATGGTACCCAGAGGTGGACCTCACGGCAAGTCGGTACCCAGAGGTGGACTTCACGACAATTATGTACCTGTAGGTGGACCTCATGATGAGTCAGTACCCTGAGGTGGATTCACGACAAGACGGTACTCGAAGGAGGTTGGCGGGTGAGAGCGTTGAAGAGACTATATGTACCTACCCTTCAGGGAGGATCTGAGGTGGATGTCCCAGGAGCTGCTCTATCTTCCAGCTGTTACTCTTTTCTGTTGTACTTTTGTTCAGTTGTAGTGGTACTTTTCAGTTGGTTTTGTATTCTGGCCCATTTAATTTTCAGCACTTTATTTTGTACTTAGTGTATTACTTCCTCTTGTACTCTGTTTGGATGTGTTTATGATTTAAAAAGAAAATTCATTCCCAGTTAATGGGATTTACTCCATAGGTGCTGGTCACCAGCCCCTAGGATATGAAAGGAAGGCTTGGGGTAGTCACGACACGGGCCCCGAGGATGGGTCGTGACAAACTAGTATTATAGGAGTCAGTTCTACCGTAGAACTCAAGACATTTATAATTCTTTTCTGTGAAGCAATAGTGTTAACGGTACCGAGTGTGGTCTTCAGTTCAATGAGTCTAGTGTTGGTGCGGCGGCCAACGTATCCATACACTAGGACCCTGACTACTGATTTATGACTTACTACATGAAAACACTGATTCCATGTGTGTTTCTGAAGGTTTTCCTTAAGTCAACTCAACCAGGTCATCTCACTATGTTTAAATCGTCTGACAGTTTCACATCTGTGCAGGATGCATCCACGCAGATAGTCAGTTGGGGTTCTGAGATAGTACACGATCACGGCCCACAGAGAAACAAGGATCTGGTGCAGGGCCCTTTCTACTATATTGGCACCTTTGGGTGGTGTACTAGCAGCACCCCCATCCGTTGGGTAGAAGATTCATCAGTCGTACTAGCGGATAGTTCACGTTGACAGAACACATTGCACGAGTTTCTAAAGGAGAGGCCTCTGAGGTTATGAGGTGTGACAGATTCCTATGCAGTATTGGACTTACTGGAGGAGATTTTTAGAGTTGTACACCTATTTGAGACACCAATAGGGTGGATGGTGGACTTAGATACTTGTTTTTTTACAGTGGGTGACCATGAGGTTGGTTTGTATAGTGATGAGGCTTCGATGCATGGACTGATGCCTGAGTTAGTAACTTCGGGTATTGTGCCAGCTATATCACCACTTGTTGGTCAGCAGTTTCAACTGGCGATACCGGTAGATGACACATTTAGGCTTAGTGCCTTACAAGTGTTTCAGCATCAGATACCCCTCAGGTACTGAGGAGAGCTCGACTAACAGGTGGCTATGTACTTGCTTAAGGAGGTGGCTGAGAGTATTCTAGAGCTTATATAGATTCAGCAGGACAACATGTCGGTAGATGAGTATTCATCGAGGCATACCGATCATTCCTAGTACTTGATTACTGTGATAAGATTAGAACTTTAGAGATCAGACCTCAGTTCTAGATAAGACCTTTGTGGTTGAATGTTCTTTGGCTGAACGGATATAGCTAGAGAATGTTGGTAGCGAAAGTGCATGGAATTGGTGGCAGTCTCAGAGACTTGGGCGTGTAAAATGTTTCAAGAAGATGAGGTGTTAAGGATAGATGAATCTACAAAGCAGCAGACATGGAAGTAGAGCTATGAGTGCATCATGAGGTGGTGTATATTTTTACATGTTATAACCACCCGCCATTGTTGTCCCCTCTAGGATCAGGGAGCTGGAGGGCAGGGGAATAAAACAGCTGCATGTGATCAAGGAGTGTGTCCCAAGGGCTCTAAGAATTATTTGAGGTATGGTCTGTGTCTACTACGAGCTGCCATATCAATAGACATAGGTACCAATCATTCCATCGTTCAACAAATATTGTTCCAGACCGAGAGTTTCCGGTTAAACCGTTGAATTGACCCTCACGTTTGGAGATAACTTTGTGAGGAGACTCGATAATCATGCTTACGCTGATGGTGTGATCTGACCCCTGAGGCAAGAGTTTCGGTTGGAACCTCTTGGTGGCAGCGTCGAGGCCTTATGACGTTAGTTTGGGTATGGACTAGGCAACCACAGTTCATACACAGAATGATTGTATTAGGTGAAAGGGTTGTGGTTAACCTACAATGATGGGATGGGTTTTCCTTGGTCGGCGAAAAGGAATCCCCAAGCAGCACATGATAAACTCATGCATAGGAGGGTACGGCCTATCACCCTTGAGTTGGCCAACGTTACCCTTGTGGCAGCAGGAGTTTTGAGTTTTCAGTTCTAAACACGGAACGAAGGATTCTATAGTTCGAGGTTGGAGACCAAATTTTTATACGGGTCTCACCTCGATGAAGTCTACAGATATTTTTGCGAGGCAGAAAGTTAACTCTGCATTTCATCGGACCTTTCCAGGTCCCCAGTAGAGTAGTTGAGGTGGTTTACTACTTGAACATTCCACCACAGTTGCACTAGGTGCACAATGTCTTCCACATATCTCAGCTGAAGAGATACGTGCACGACCCTTCACACATCATAGACCACATGGAGCTTGACATCGATGAAGGGGCGTCATTAACAGAGGTTCCAGTGGGGATTTTGAATCGATGGGAGTGGGTCCTATATGGATGATCGATTCCTCTTGCGCACTTCCACTGGCAGCACAGGGACCTCTAGGAGAGCACATGGGAGTAGGAGGCTCAGATGCGTGCACAATACCCCTTTTTGTTTTCATAGTCTGTGTTGTAGCATTACGAGGACATAAAGCTCTGAGGTCGGAGTAATGTAAAGACACCAAAATTTCAAGGAATTTTTTTTCTTAAATACAATGGAATTTTATGTGTCCGCGGTTTTTGACAGCACCTGATTCCGATGCTCTATGTGCCCAGAATCAATTTCCAATGTTTTGTTCGGGTATGTTCAGTAAACGTGAGTGCATGTTTTTATATCTTTTGAACTGGGGCTCAGAATTGAAATCTGAGGGCACTGATGATCTCGCAGCGCCGGTAATTGCTTAAGGGAACATTTATCATAGTTGCTTTTTGAGCGATTTGAGTATTAATAATTGGGGATTTAGAATTAAATAAATAAAATTGATAGAACAATTTTATTTATATCTATGTTAGTTATACCATAAAAAGGGGAGTTAAGGGTGAGATCCATAACCACCAACTACCCATGTGAGGATAAATGAGAGGTGGCGCCCACATGAGCCCCAACCTATCAATTCCTCTTAAATTCCTTGAACCCCCATTAATATCCCCTTCATTTATTTCTTTGCCAACTCTCCCATTAATTATGTGAACTCCTCACCTCCTTCTCTTTCTCCCATAAGTTTTTTACAAGTTGATTTCAATTAATTAATTGGCTCCACTTAGTTTTTAATTGCTTGGCATTATTAAATTAAGAGGAGGCCTTTCATTTTATTGTTGGGCAATAAATTTATGGAGATGCATTGGAGGAATAGAAGAAAACATTTCATTCCACAAAGAATGAAATCTTCCCCTCGGTGGAGGGTATCTCCTACAACTAAGGCAAGAACGCGAGGTGACACCATGAGGAGCACCATTCTTCTTCTTCTTCCTCTGTGTCAAGGGAGAAAGACTCTGCCCACGAAGAATATGAAGGATTTCTCCAATGACACTTCCACTTCGGACGCACCCCGACATCAACAGATTCGACAGTGTTCTTCTGCGACGCCCGAACACCGCGACACTTGCCTCTTTCTGTGGTTTGATGACGTGCGGCGTCTTTTCGAGGTAGGGGATTATTGTTGGTTTCTCATCTAAGTGGTTTTATCTCACGAGCATGGGAGTTTATTTATATGATTTTTTTATATTTTATTCTTGAATAAATTATACCCTTAACATATATGAAAACAAGTGTTTGATTTCTGCCAATTGATAACGCCTAACGCGGAGGGTGTGGGTTGAACAATCACGGCCCGAAGACCCTCCGCTGGTTGTTCTTTTGTGCGCGGAGTTAGGGCGGACGATGCGAGGGAGAGGAGGGGATAACGACACGAGCAGGACATCGCAGGTAGGCGGCCTGTACGGTGGTCCAACGATAAGATTGAGCAGACTGGAGGCACTGCTGTCCGGAGGTGGCGGGCGCAAGACCCTTGGTGGGTAGGGTTTCATCGGCGACTAGACATTTGGGTTGATGGGGTGTGATTTTGGGGAAAGAGTTTTATTTTTGAGCATGAGGTATCATGGATGAATGAATGAATATTAGAGAGAGAATATAAAATAAGAGAATTAAATTAAAAGGAAAATAAAAAGAGAATTCAATCATGAGATGGGGAGTGCAGGGCTTGGTTTAAGGCAAGAGAGGCGCTAGTGGTGCGTGGATTTGGGGTGTGAGGATTTAAGGAATTAATTTTTTTTAAATTAACAATAATAATAGTATAATAATGTTATTATTATTTTCGTTGGGAAAAAAGTATTTTGACGGTATCTTCTTCGTGCGATCTCAGTTTCATGATCTATCAGTGGTAGTGCGCCCCTGACTTCGAGACAGAATTTTTGAGTCCAATATTGGATGTCTTTTTCAGGTTCTTTTATCGGGTACCCGAAGCGCTCGAAAAATAATAGATTTAATATTATTATTAAATCTTCGACCCGCCATAACTCATGTGTGCGACGTCTGATTGGTTTTCCATCAGTGGTGATGTAATCCTGTCATTAATACGGTCGATTAAAGTCTAATATTTAATATTAAATTCTAGTTCGTGGCTTGGGGCCACAAAACACCGAATACTAATATTATTATTATTAATAAGGGGGCCTGTATCAAACATATCTCTCTCATACGCTGTCGAAATCACGAACCGTCTGTGACATTGCGACCCTGGAATTAAGAAAGATGTTTCAAGACCAATTTTGGTTATTTATGTCATGGTCAAGGAGCGGGCCCACGATTCCCGGTTTGCGCGTGTTGCGGTGAAATGCATCTTTTTCTCCGAATATCCGTTTTGGACCAATGGGTAGTCCATTTCGTGTGTTTTTCCGTATAGATCACAATGGTGTGACCGGTTTAGTTAACTGGTGTCATTTGTAGTACGACTGGGTTGGTTCGAACCCAAAACCAACCGGGCCCTCGGAGGGGAAAAGCTTATAACTTGAGCTCTGGTCGTCCTATTGATGTGCCGTCGACTTTGTTGGATTCCGTTTGATGAGGAGGATCTTTTGGCATACTTAACCTGAGATTTTGACGCAGTTGGAGTATGGTCGGGTTGGTTTTATCTTAGATACCAACCGGGACCCTATAATGGAAAAGCCAATAACTTTCATACTGGACGTCTGTTTGACGAACTGGTAGCGACATTGGTAATCTCGTGGAGAAACGATCCCTTTGAGTATACCCTATGAGAGTTCGGGGTACAGTTGAGATGCAGTTGGGCTGGTTCGTACGCCAAACCAACCGGGCCCCCGGGACGAAAAGCCTAATAACTCACAGACCGGGCATCCGATTGACTCATCGTCTGTTGCGTTGAGACCCCTGTGAGTAGGCGGTCCTTTGTGATACTTCTTTGTTGAAGTATGTGATACATGTAGTATTGTCCAGTAGCTTGTGGAGCAGATCCTCTCAAAGACGAGAGTACAGAGTGCGGAGACATAGTTGTTGTGGACCTGATGACTATTTGAATGATTCAACATGGAGTGAGTCGACTAGCCCTGTGGACGGAGCGCCCGGTATTTGGCGTTCGACCCACGACGTACTGAGCACCTATTAGTTGGCAGCAGACCCGCGGTATTCTATAGGAGGAGTACCTCTGTAGGCTATTAGGGGAACCGCTACTGTGTTTTGGTGGAAGACCCCTGGCGGGAAGCACTACTGTGTTTGGGTGTGGACCCACGATACTCGATAGGAGGAGTACCTCAGTAGTCAAAGGTTAGAGAGTAGCACCTCGGAGTCATGACAGGACCACTGTACTCGACAGAGGAGGAGTTCTCCAGCAACCGTGGTTTCGATATCATGAATAAAATCTTGATTTGAGTTGAGTCAATGACCTTTGTGTTTACCTCATGATTGATATGGGTCACGTGATAACTTAGGTATATGTATGGGCGTATACCTAAGTAGTTTTTATCAGTTGATTTCATAACCTTTTTGTTTCCTCATGATTGAGATGGGATACTTGACAACATATGTATAAGTATGGGCTTATACCTAAGTAAGGGTTATCTGTTGAGATCCTTCTTTGTGGTTATCCTTGGTGGATTTAGTGAGAACATGATGGTCTTGGGGTTCATAAATGAGTATCGTTATACTCACTCCTGCACGGGCTATTCCCGCACCTCATTGTGTTGGATGTACATGACGAACAACGCTGACAGAGGCCGAGTGTACGAGGACTAGACGGTACCTGGAGGTGGACCTCACGAGGAGCCGGTACCTGGTGGTGGACCAGACGACGAGTCGGTACCCAGAGGTGGAACTCACAACGAGTCAGTACTCGGAGGTGGAATTCACAAAGTGACGGTACTCGGAGGAGGTTGGAGGGTGAGAGCATTGAGGAGCCTATCTATACCTACCCTTCAGGTAGGATCCAAGGTGGATGACCCAAGAGCTGCTCTATCTTCCATCAGTTAGTCTTTTATGTTGTACTTTCGTTCAGTTGTAGCTGAACTTTTTAGTTGGGTTTGTTTTTTTGGCCCATTTACTTTTCAGCACTTTCTTTTGTACATAGTGTATTACTTATGCTAGTACTCTGGTTGGATGTGTTCATGTTTTATAAATGTAATGCCTTCCTAGTTAACGAGATTTATGCCTTAGGTGCTAGTTGCCAGCCCTTGGATTATAGAAGGCGGGCTTGGCGTAGTCACGGAACGAGCCCTGAGGACGGGTCGTGACAAAGATCATATTAAAAATTTAGAAGGAAATTTATTTAATACAGGGAGAATGTGACTCCCCAAAATTATAGATTATAAATATTGTATTCGATAACATGTATGAAACGTGACAACAAGCGCATACCAGAATATACTAATCTAATACCTTAATATATATTTAGCATTTTTTCTATATTATATATGTTTAATATATTTTAATTCATGCAACACCGAGTTATTATTAAGGATAATTTTTTTCAGTAGTTTTTATTACACAAAAAACCAGTGTTTAGCCAAACAATAATAGATTACTAAAATATTATAATTTAAATTTGTACACCATAAACATACTATTAAATTAGAATTCAACTATATAATTAACTCACCTATAAAAATATATTTTCTATAAAAATATTATATTAATTTATTGGAAAAAAATTAATTATAAATGAATATAGTAACAAATTGAATATAAACAAAATGTTTTAATATAAACCCATTTTTATGCCCACGATGTTATTTTATCGTAAGAAAATAATTTAATAACTCCCATTGAATTATTTTAATGAAAAATATATTATATATATTCTCTAAATTTTCTATTATAATTCAGTGGATTTAATAAGCACAAACTCACAACAAACACGATTTTATGTATAAAATACTATAAATTTATTAAGGCATTTTTACATAATTTTAATGTTTCCCCTATATTAAATATGAATTTTGATACTTTAATTGATTAAATATGTCAATATAAACTATATATTTTTAATTAAAACATAATAATTATGTTAGGGTAAATTTTTCCTTATTTTATGAAATATTTTATTTGTTAATAAATAGTAAAAAATACGACATTTTAGTACAAATTGTTTTTTCATCTGATTTATTTTTATGGTCAGGTTACATTTTATATTAGTTCAAAATTTTAATTATATAATATTTTTATCAATTCACCCAATCTATTTTATTTTAATAAATTTCACATTAAAATTTACTATAAGAATATAACCAATGTTTGTATGTTTTTACATAAAAAACTCGTGTTATCGTCCCGTTTGCTGGATGAATTTTTAAAAAAAAATTCATCACTTATGTAATTGGAATTTGGAAAAATTTATTGCATATTTAGAATAATAAAATTTTATATTGTATAATTACTTCAACATAGTTTTTTACTAAATATATTAGTGAAATTATGTAAAATAAATTACAATTATTGGGAAAAAATTTCCTTATTAATAAACTAAACCATTATCTTAAGAACCAAAATGACCTATAAAATTTTATAAAACCAATCATATAGAAATATATATTCCATAAACCATACATTAATGAGTTTTTAATTATTTTAACGACTTTGGTGAGTTAAAAACATTTGTACGCATAACTTGTTACCAAAAATTATTATGTGAGTCCTCTTCCTTCTCTATAAATGTTCGCAACCTCTCCCCATTACACACACCTATAAAAACAATTAGGCTTGGCCAGTACCTAACCAAATATATTTATAATATCACTACCCTCAACATGTATTCCTCTTTTTGGAATTTTAGACTTCTATGGAATCCTTTTCATACAAACAAAAAAAAGTTACTCGATTAAGAGGTAACATCTTATCTCAAGATATCTAGATTCATTTCCATTATCCACCCCATAAAATATAATTGTTACATTTATATATAAATACAATAGAATCATTAATATACTAGGATATTTTGTTGATTTTTTGGACCTACAATTACGCACACCTCTATCTAATGGGCAATGAACATACTATTTCTATGTACAAGAAATTATTGCCTCATGAAACGATGATTTTTCATTTTTTATTTAACACCTCTCATTGTGGACATTATAATAGAAAAAAATTATATATATTATATATAATATTTTTAATTTCATTGTTCTTCTATAATTTTTATTTATAACATACCTGAATGATTTCTGGGATGTATAAATACGATAATATCATTTTATGAAGTGTGGACTACCGCCCCCTCAAAGCAATATGACTCGATCATGACATAAATGGAACATATAAAGGAAGGTTTTAATTAAATGATTTAACATATATAACATATATAAGATAATTTATTTATTATATACAAATTCATAATTTAGTTTTTATTCATTTAATTCAATAATGAAAAGAAAGTATCGTTAATGTGCAAGTACAACCTAATGTCTCCTTGAATAGTTCACTTCATTTCTAATCGCCAAATTTGTTTATATAATAAAAATACATATGTATTGATTATATATGATAATTAAGTCATGTTTTAAATTTTGGATATGATTAATCCAAGATATATTTAATTAGAAAAAATACATATTATGTTAAAACTTACTCAAGAAAACATGTCAATTAACACCTGAATTAGTAAAATTACTTAAATTTCTTCACAAATGGATAGTGAGATATTATAAGAAGTTAATATATGGTATTATAAATATGATTATGGTTTTTATATTATTTACTAACATATCTAAAACAACTATACATTAGGATAAAGATCACAAAAAGTAATCATATTGTAAGATAATTTATTCTCAATTTACAATCTATTGAGACTTATTTGTTATTATGCACCAATTCACGTTAAATTTGTGTATAGACGTCTTTTATCATGATATATTATGAATAATCTAATTCTCATGAATTTATAAATTTAATCTAATTTCAAACCATTCAGGTGATCATGACTCATATTTTTCAATGTGGTATGGGACACATTGGTGAGATTAAATATTTTTATCCTCCAAATGTTCATATGATTATCTATGTAATCTCACTTAATTTTTTGATTTTTAAATTTATCATGAAACTAAAAATGTATTGTAATAATTTTTTAACTTATATTATATTTATTAAAAATATTATCACGCAATGGATATAATTATTTCATAAACCATATATCATTTTACATATGGGGTTCACTTTGATAATTATTTGATTAAATTGGAATTATTGATAAATATGTATCTTCTATTCAATAATGATACATTATGATGAATAAAATTATTTATTCAATATATGAGGAATTATATTTATAATAAATATATTATTTGGGGACCATTTAATTCATTCCCTAATTGTTGGGACCGATTAATGCAAAACCCTCGATGCATCGATAGTCTTATGAGGCAAATTATGTGTCCAAATAGTTTAAAATATCTCTTGAGGGTAAATGTATCATTTTCCTAGGAAACATGAATTATTAAAATTTAGAATTTCAATTATTTAGAATTTCAGTTATTATATATTCATTAGATTCTGTGTCAACATATCTTTGGATCCATTCCATTTTTAGTTAATTAATTCAATGGCACATGTTGTTAGTTTCTTCCCTTATCATATTTATATTTACTTATCTAGTTATTGTTATGGAATGTGTTATCTGTTATCTTCTATTACATGATAATTTATTCATATTGATTCATTAATTATTTTTATTTACATAAAAATACTCAGCAATTGTGTTCACCGTTATTATGGTTCCTTTATCTTGTTTATGAAGAACAAATATTTGAATTAGCGTTCAAGGATGCATTTTATTTCATCATGTTTTGTATCATGCTTTTATTTTAACTTCCCAATCTATTAGGATTATAATGTATGTAGTATAGATGACCACGAAGACTAAAATGAATTGTCCTTTGGTATTTGACTCCTTGTAATGATGTCAATGTAATAAAATAATTCATCGGATTTAGGCTACTATAGTCGAGGTGTTACATGTTTGTTGAAACTTTTTCACTCCATCTAATACTCCAAGAAAAGAGGTAAATTTTTAGTGTCTAATAACTAATGTCTCATAAAAATTATATATATAATGATAATTCATCCTTCCAATATTCACATAGAATCACAAAAAATGTTAGTACATGTTATCCAATATGCATAAATCTTTATATTGTGATGTAATACATTAATCTCTAAAACCTCAACCAAAGTTAAAAATAAAATATTTAATAAATGGATAACCATATGATGTTTTAAAAAATAAAAATTTATAAGGACTATTAGTACATTTTTAAAAATCAGCATAACAATAATCCCCCAAATATCATAATGTGCCTCTTGATTTCCACATACTAAACATGTGAATACATTCATATTTCATTCTCTTGGAACATGGTTGTGACACGAACTACCTTAGTAAAATATCTAATACATATATGCTTATTCCTTATATCATATATTTTTTTTATATAAAAAATTCATTAGAATCATGTGTTCATCCATGTCTCAATAGAATATGAGATTTTATTGTTCCTTAATCCCAGTATGTAATCACATGATACTTAACTAAAGTTTTAAAATTAATATTTTCATAGGGGCCATTCAAACTAAATAATAAATTAAATAACCAACTATGGAGTAGAATATATGTATTCCGTAATTATCATGGTTTTCTATATCCATTATAATACCATAACTATTAATTTTTTTTTACTCAATGGTTTTTGTGGATTATCATCAACATCAGTCCTAAAATTGGGGAAGTTGATAGAATAATGCAAAAAATCATTGAAATTGAACCATTAAATTTTCAGATGTGTAATTTTTGGAGAATAATCATTATTAATGTAATTATATATCTTCATCCCATAAGTATTGATTTCAGATTCTTGATGACCATCCTTTCAACACTTGTAACTTCCTCTTTTCCTTTTCATACATTCACCTGATTTATTCTTCCCACATTTGTAACATTCATATACATTGAATTTTTTTCAACCATTTAATTTTTCAATATACTTGATCACATTTTCTTATCAAAACCCGAAGAATGGTTGGAATATCTGATTTCAATTTATCAATTTATTGTACATTGAATGACTTCTTCATAGCCGGTAAAGTATATTTTAGCCTAGGTAATTGAAAGACTTGGTTTATGCCACCAAAAAATCATTTTATATTTTTTTCAGAGTTGATTATGAACCTAGATTCTTAACATACATGTTTTATATAATTATCTTCATATGTACCAATATATTCATGATCCTTTTTCTTATTATTAATGAATTATTTATGCATCATTTTTCATATAATAAGAGGTAATTACATACTAAAAAATATCCCATGAAACTCATCCAGTTGCATAGATTAAATTTATTATTATTCTTTTATGTTATTATAATAAGAGTTCACCACTTCTCTAGTTTACCTTCAAAATTACTAAAAGAAAAAAAAATGAATTTAGAATGCTATGAAAATAAAAGAACAAGATATACCTTTTTATTTGTATTAATTTTATTCTTAGTATCTTGTCGATCATTAGATCTAATAAAATAATGTGAACATTTATTCATAATGGACTCAACAAAACACTGTTTCCCCCATTTATTATTTGGATGTGCAACACAATTATTATATTGATATTGTTTTTTTATAATATCAAGAAGATTTTACATTATTAATATTTTATCATTTGATTTCACAGGAGAATAATGATTGCATTTCCCACAAAAATGGGCATTAATAGATATCCTTTGGGTTCAAGGAATAGACTAATAATAATATCCTAGTGAAAGAAAGACTAATAATTGTGGATAACCACATAATCATGAAAAATAACTTATAGGATGTCTAAATCATAACAAATTTTTCTTTAATCTATGACACCATTGGTTTTTAATAAGTTTTTCATAGTAATATTCTTATTAAATATGTTAGGACAGCTAGTTAAGATTTTATTAATTTCAAAATATTTCCCCATGGAATGTAAAACCAGGTGTGCAACATGACCTATTTCAATTCACTAGTTCCCAATTAATTCTAGCTCAATATAGAGTTTTCATGGTTGTTACACCTACATATATCTATTATAGAGGCACATCCACTTATAGTATCTAGACACAAATTTATTTCATGGAAACCAGCCACTCTATAATTTAAAAACATTTCCATGACAGTTTTCTATACTTTGACTCATTTTAGAATTGTCTTTAATGATATTCCAACAAATACCCTCTGAAATATCCACACGGATACCACTAATCTTTTCTCATCCTTACTTTTGACGGATGACTATTCATTTTATTTTATATGAACTATAGAGACCTATGATTAACATAAATGTATATTACATATTTTTATATAAATATTAATTACATTATACAAACAAATTCCTGATTAGAGTAACAGTTTAGTGCCTCTGGAATTATTAAACACATTCATACATTTTAGTGAAAGTTATTTCACATAAACAATATGTTTATTCCCCTTTATAAATTAAATTTAATAACCATTATTTATATCAAGGGAAATTGAAACATAGTAATAGGAGAGGTCAAATTCTCATTAAAGGTAAAAAAGGGAGAAACATTAGCATAAAATGAGCATAAGTGTGTGGGAACTTGAGTATAACATTTTAAAACATAACAGATATATCAAATATCATAATCATGAATAATATAATAATGATTGGTAGGTCATATGACATGAATCATAATATAATAAAAGAATATTATCCATGATTTTAATACAATGACATAAGGTATGGAATGTTCTGTCATACACACAAGCATATAAAATATTATCTCAAGGATACTTACAATGACATTTATAAGATGTTATTATTATGTTAATCACACATTTACCTTCTATGAGCTTCAGATAAACTCTAGTATACCATCTTATTTCATGATTTGGATGAAATCTCAGGTACCTTATTATTGTAGGCTTGAGATGGACACTCATATACACTATTATTGTGGGCTTGCGATGATGTCTTGTATACCCTCTTGTTTTGGGACTTGTATGTCCTCTCATGTACCCTCTTATTGCGGGCCTGGTATGACGTCTCATATACCCCATTTTTATGGGATTGGAATGACTACCCATGAACCATTTCATATTATAAAACTTTTATCATTACCGAATTTAGTAGAGGGAGATATATTTCCCACCGGTCACATAATGAAATTATATAATGTTATTCTAAATGATAATAAAACATTCATCATATCATGTACTATAAAAAGAGATGGAATTCATAAAAGTTATATCATAACCCATGAAATGAGATGGGTATCAAAAAAATTTCATCATATCCTGACCTATGGGAATGATAAAGGTTTCATAATCATTTCATCATTGTATAAACCATGAATGTATATGGGCTTTATAAGTGTTCTATTCCTTGATAACTCATCGAGGATAAACTAGTTTCATAAACCACATCATAAACATATACCATTTAAAGGAAGAATTAGTATAGTGTCACTAAATCATAACCACTATAACTATTAAAATATATCAAATAATGTAATATTATATTTAAAATAATATTTGAGTCCAATAAAAATACATTGTGATGGGAATATCATTCCATTTTTGAAAATTATTTTTAAAACATAAATATTTATTGAAAAATAATTTCTTTCTAAAATAATTAATGAAAAAATTAATTTTTTGATTATTATGTAAAATATTTATTTCAAAAACATATCCTTATACACATGAATATGAACCATTAATTAAATAATGGGCTTGAGGGTTGGTAAATTCATACAAATTTTACATGTTAAATGAAAGCTCCATTTGCAAAGTATTTTTTTAGAATAGTACATTTATATAAAAATAAAATTAATATTCATTTGAAAACATTTAAAAAAGATAAAATTTGTAGAAATTTTTTAAACATGTCATTTATAAATTATAAAATTAACTTTGGAAAATATTTTTAGAAAACACGGTTTTGATAGAAAAATGTTTTCAACCAAAGAGAAAAATAAATCCAGATTTTTAAAAAACATTTTATTAATAATCCTAAATAATATAGAGTGGAATATATGGTACCATTACATGAATATATTATAAATAAAAATAGGATAAAGAGATTCCTGATATTATTAATATATTTTATTATAGGAAGAATATATATAAACAAACCCAATAAATAATTGGATTGTGGAAATAAATTCTTACCAAATTAGAAACATTGAATCATAATCACAATGAAATAATAAAATTAAATAATGCATAAAATATCATGAGAATAAGTATATTCCTGAAATAAAATTTCAAAGGGGTAATATATACACATCTCAAAGGGATAATGCTGCATAACATAACATGTGTGTCAAAGAATGAAAAATGGGAAAAAAATTACCTCAAAGCTTTGTTAAAGTTTTAAACAGAGACCCTATGAAAGAAAGATCCAAAAAATGGAAATGTAAAAACAAATAAATATTTTTATGTGAATTATAAGATACATACGTAGTAATAATACACCCTACATATAATAAATAAGTGGAGAGCATGAATTCTGTCTCATAGAAAATACAAGTGAGGTGAAAATCCCTTACTACATGAATAACTTTTGTTTCATTTTCCCAGTGAAATATTCAAATCAATTGAATCATTTAATATAATTAAATAAATTAAATTAATGATATACCATGTTATATTACTCTATATACACCACATAAAATAAATAAGTTGTGGATAATTTATAAGTCTCGCAGAAATAAAACTGTGACCATAAATCCCCTAACCATAAGTCCTGAATTTTGTTATACTCTAAAAATCATCTTTTATAATAAATATATGTTTATAAAAAATCAATTAAAGAAAATAAATTAATTTATATAATACCCTATATGTTTTTATTATGACATTTCACTATCCATTTATTTATAATTCTATGTTAATATTACGTTTTGGGTAATAACCACATTGTTTTTCATATATATTTTGATATTTCGTATTTTTGGTCGTTGTAAAGTATTCATGATTAAATTATATCTATTGTTTTTTCAAGAATATAAATATAATACACAATAACCTTATATTTATTTATATTAACATATAAAATATATTAGTAAGAAATGAAATGCACCGTTAATGAAGATGGTAGGTCGTACGTACGCATAAATGCTATTTCCATTTTTCTATAGGATTGAATGAAATTGAAGTATATGATATATTATTATTAAAATATAATTTATATATCATATATCTTACATATTTGTATAAATACAATCCCAAATACATTCCATGTGAATGGTGAATAAGTCCCATTAATTCGTGTAGCAGTATTCAACCGTACATAAGAACAATGTTATTGTTTTCCTAGAAAATAGAAAGTGTTAATGTATTTATATTATCATAGTTATAAAGTCATAATAAAATAATATATATAATATATATAATATATAAACTAAAAATCCATCATTATTATGAATCATGAACGATGGTAATGGAAGAACTATTGACATCAGTTAATGAGGCGGTAGTCCGCCATTCACATGAATAATGATTTAGTATCTCATTTTATGGAAGTGTGTAGTGTTATAGGACATAAACATAACATAAAAACATATCATTATATTTAATATACGGATTCTATATTATATTCATGAAATAAAAACAATTGAAGGGGTTTGATAATGGAACAAAACCAAAACACTTTTTGATGAACATTGTCTATTCTTTAGGTATCTCTTTTTGGTTATCACTAAAGGTCATCATTGGTTGAGTTTTCCCCAAAATTAATTATTTTAAAATTATGTAAGGGAATGTGAGAATTAATTTGGTTAGGTATTTTCTGGAAAATTGGGTTTTTTTGTGAATAGAAGGGAAATGGTGGTTTCCTTTTCTAAGTGGGGGTGAGAACACACAAGAAATTTTCGAAAAGATAGTTATGTGAAACAACATTATTAAGTACAAAAAGACTTAAATAATGCCCCGAAATTGATAAATGATTTTTTGTTATTGAAATATTTCAATGCAATATAATTTATAAATGTTTATAGGTTGTGTTTCCCATTTAACTTAAGGTTTAGTCCCTATTTAAACTTGTTTTTCTCTGAATCACCATGATTAATGTTTTCTACTTTCACAATTCATTTTGTTAAAAAATTTTGTTAGCCTCATTAGTCATTATTAAAAATGATAATTAAAATATGGAAATAAATTTTAAAAATTATAATCATATAAGTATAAAAAATTAAATTAAAATTTCATCCTGAAGATGGGACAAGAAAACGGGTTTTTAAAATGAAAATGTTGAAAAGTTTGAAATGTTTTAATATGAAATTTCAATTAAAAAATGATTATAATAAAACTGTTTTTTATTAATATATATATATATATATATATTTCCTTGATATAATTTAAAAAAATTAAACTATAAATTAACAATATATAAAAATTAGAAGAAAATGCTGTTTTCAATTCGAATTTTGTGTTTTTCAGTATTATTCCAAAATATAAAATATTTTAGAAGGATATTAAAAATTAAAACATAGATAATTTTGAAAAACAAATTTCAAAATTGATCATTATTTTATCTTATACAATTTATAAATGTGTCAATACTTATTATAAAAACATGTGCTCAATTTAAAGGGAAAAAACAAATTTTAAAAAAATATAACTTTTTATGTGTCAAATTAGATTTGTTCATATAATTTTACTATTAAATCAAATAGATGAATTTAAAAACATTTTATTTAATAAATAATATATAAATTTCAATAAAAAAATTCATTAAAAGTGTTATTTTTAAAATTTAATTATATAGAATATGGTTTAACAATGAAAATAGTGTTTTTTCATGGAAAACAATTTTATTTATTTTTAAATAGTTCTTACATTCATTTATAATGAATTTTTTACTAAAGAATTTATTTTAACAACATGAATAAACAATAATTTCATAATTTAGTTGATCATTTTTATAATCATAATTCTATGAAATATGTGATAAATATAATAAATTTGTATGATAATATTAACAGTATATTTTAGTTTGGAAATACGTAGTCTTGTATCTTGAAAAATATATTGAAATAAATCAGCATTGTATATAACAAAATACAAAAATAGTGTTACGAGTACCAAAAAAAATCCACGTTTTTCATGTAGAAAAATCATAACAACGTGTTTTTTATAATGAAATCATAACTTTTTGTATTGTGTAATGCAAGATGTAAATGAAATATAATTTATTCGAAAAAAATTATTTCAAAATAACTCTGGATGATACATAGCCAGTTGAAAATAATAGAACCCCGAGTTTTCCTAGGTCTATCAGTTAGATTTTGGACACCTAGTTTCTTTATAATTATTGAATCCCAGATAATTTTACTCAATACACCTTGTATTCCCATTATTAATAATTTTAGACTCTTTGGAGTCCATGAAAACTCCTATACTTTTTGCATCCCTCCCACATTCACCATGAAATATCTCCCTTAATTCTTAGACATTTTGAGAAGTGTCACATGTGATGTAGAGATATAAATAAGAATACATATCATCTACCTTATATTATTTGATATTTTCATGATGAGGTGACATCTCAATACATTTTTATAATATAACATATTTGCAGGGTTTACATTTTTTCTTTATTTTCTTCTAATTAAGGCCTAAATGACAACCTATACTCGATGAGAGGGATTTTCTGAGCATGACTTGAGTGGTACCTCACTTAACCCATATTAATTTAGAAAATATTTAGTGCATTTGTTGTGTGGTATAATTGGTTTATGGTAAGATGATATCAGTTTTACTTAGAGTATTATGATTTAGTTTTTTAATTAAATTGATCAACATTGTTATTCGGTCATATTTTAGTTATTTTTATTAATAGGCTGATCGATTTTTTAATTTATCTGATTTGGGAATTATATTTTCGAAGTATTTGTTATAAAATGGAATTACACAATCATCAATTTATTGAATGGGAATTGACTATTAAAATGGTCCTATAAATATAAAAGTCTTTATTTTGAAATTATAGTTATTTGGGTTTTAGTTTGAGTATATAAAATACAACAGTGTTTTATCCATAATCTTTTATGAAATGATAATGGAAGTTTTATAATGTCATGGACTATTATTATGTGCCTTTTATTGGTCAAATAAGAGGTGAATTTTTGGGGGTGGCGGTTCTTTTAGGGAATTTTAAAAGTGACTATGATTTTTTTGGGAATGTTTTTGTGAATAAAATGTTTTATGTTGATAAAATCACTAATTGGGGGAGGAATTTGTTCAAAATATATTAAAAATGGGTACGGTATTTTTGTATTTTATATTTTTTTCCATTTATAAATATTCTCATATTTTTGATAAAAAAATGTTTTTTCTTGAAAAAGGTTATTAAAAAATTTTAAACAAACCTTAAGGGTTGTAATTGATTTTGAATGAGAAATTTAAAATTACCACTTTTGAATTGAGACTGCTTATTTTTTTCAATAAGGATTTGATCATGATCTACTTTTAATGTAAGGAGAAATATTTTTTTGTGCTTTACAGAACCATGGTGAACACAACCACCAAGTGTAACTAGACTATGCTCATTATACATGGGGTGAGCACAATGCCCAAGTGGATTTGGTTTTTGCTCATTTAACTAAAGGTGGCTATGGACCGCGGGTGGATTTTGTTATGAACATTATAATCCAAGTGAATATGACCTTTGTGTGGATTTAGTTTGGCCATATGGAAGGGTATGTTACAACAAGGTGTCAGTTTTTTAATTGTAGATTGGTATATTACCCCTTGTGGGATATGGGTTAGAACGATCATCATGACATGGCTTGGGAAACCTTGACACAAGATAAAGAATGTTAATGAAATTCTTGAGTGTCATCATGGTGGTCGATATTGGAATTTGTTAAATTTCATTAAAGTTGAAATGTTTATATGGAATTTGGTTATAATTTTTTAGACTGATCAATAATATATAAACATTAATTATAGATTTTTTATTGTTGGGACACCGTTGGTGGTGGCCTATTGAGTTATTTTCTCACACTTCTCAGAACACCATGAAACATATGTACCAATGTATACATCACATGTTGTTAATGAGTTAATTGTTCATAGAAAGGACATGTTGTATGTGGTTTTTCTTATAATTCCTTATTGGAGTTTGGGTCATGGTACTAGCCTAGACTCAGGAATATTTTGTGTTTAGTTATAGATTCAGTAATTTTTATTCATATATTATCCTATTTATAAGTTCTTACCTTGGGGGAATCCATTTGTTATTTTATAGAATACTTCATTTTTTTATAATTGTGATTTTTTTTATTTCATCAGTACTTTCATTTTTTAGAGGTGATGGCTATATGGATTGTTTAGTATAATTTTATTATTTCCATTGTAGTTTATACATTAATAGAGGGTATTTTCAACCCAAAATATTTCCATATAACCTCTCCACTAGTTGAAATCCTCTGTTGCATGGCGTGATGTACTTGAGATGATATGGAGACCACCAATCATGGAATCGGTCAATGGTCTGTGGTGGTGTGACATTGCTCATGATTTTTGAATGATGGTTTCATACTACACACATATGTGTATGTCTATGTCAACAATTAAAAGAACATATTAAAAAATAAAAAATATAAATATGAATTAATACACATTAGAAATGAAATAAAATTATATATAAATAATTTAATGCAATTGTAAACATATACCTGATCCAGGATAATCATTTGGCTCTTGTGAATCTATGGGAAATGTCAGATTTGAACCCCATGAAGGATAGTATGCTATAATTCATGATCTAGGTCATACGAATGTTATAGAGTAGAATTAAAAGGATCCCAACCACAAAATTCTACTTGCATAAGAGTGGGAAATTAAGTTGACATAAAAGTGGAAGGAAAAGATAAAAGGGATGATGAACAATCTTATAATATAGAAATGGTATATGAGTAGTTGAGCCTTACTGAATATATGATAATGGAATAGGATAGAACATCCATAAATCTTCAAGTGGAGTAATAGGTAGAGAATATATGGTAGATGATATATTTTAAGGTGGAATATGGTGTGAATAGGCAGATTAGGTGCTCTGAGTACCTCTAGTGGTAGCACCACTGGATTGGCCATGTTGATGACAACTATTATTAGAATAACTATAAGTAATCCATGGACTAGATGATGTCCCTAAAAAATTTATATAATTAATAATAAGATGAAATTTAATTTATTTTAGTTGTTAAATATTATAATTACAAGATTATACAATGATTTCTAAGGAGGTAGTCATAGGTCTCACGTTTTTTGATCATTTTTAAACAATATCTTCCCAAATACTTCTTTATTATCTCTCATATTCAATATTGGAATGGAATATACATTTTTAGACCATTAATACAATAGGGAAAGACAAAAAAGTGAAAAAAGATGTTGTAAATAATGCAGGAATAATAATTAAAAAACCTAAAACGGAAAAAGAGGCGACTTGTTGTTATAAAAGCATGAATACTGGAATTAAATAATGGTAAAAAAATTTCATAACAAAATAAATTAATATTATTGAAATATAAATTATTGGAAAATATTATAATTGTTATACAATGATATAGTTAATCTAAAAAATTTATTCAATTTAAATATAGTTTATGAAACATTATACCTTTAAATATCTTTAAACATATTTCAAAATAAATATTCAATTTTTAACCAAGCATTTTGTGACTAGTTCTAAAATGTTTATTAAAACAATTTTGAAGAATTATTTGGAATCATTTTTTGAAAATTGTTTTCATTTTTTCTTCAAAACATATTATAAAAATGTATATTTTAAACCTTGTTTAATCTATTTTTTAAATACTATTTTAAAACTATTTATTTAAAAACACGTTTTTATAGATGTTTTTTAAAACTAATTTTAATGAGATTAAAAAATCATTTTTATTCATTTAAAAATGTATCAAACCGGTTTTTAAAATTGTTTTCAAAGATTGATTTAATTTATTTTGAATAACATTATTTAAACCCATTGAAATTAGTTATTATAAAACTATTTTCAAACAATATTGTTTTAGGCATATTTCAAATTTTCTTTATTTTAGGTTCGGTTCTCCTTGAATATTATTTTGGTATAATATCATGGAAGTTTTTTATATTTAAACCTATTCTAATTCATTTTAAAGTCATTTTCAGCATAAATTCAGTTTATTCAGTCTTGTTTTCAATTGATTTTTCTATTTTATGTTTTTATTTGTCAGAATTGTTTTTTGATGTGAAATGCATAAAAAATCAAAAAACAAGACCAAACGAACCCTTCAAAGAAGAAACCAAATTGAATCCATTAAAATATCAATAATTTAAAATCCTAATGTCAAGATAAAACAAATGAACCCAGAAAACATTTGAATGCTTCATTATATTACCCACCACCACTTCAGGTTTGCAATAAACCCTGAAAATTACACTATTTGAGAAATCATTTTACATTGAATGATTAGGAAAAATGGAGGAATTAATAGTGTCAATTTCTATATTACCACAATAAAAAATATTTATTGGGATTACATCAATAGTAACAGTATATTTAGGTCTCAAATTATCTTCCACATGAAACACTTATTTCACTACAAATTTAAATATATATAGTTCATCAGATGTCGAGAATTGAGGCATGTAAATAACTATAAATTAAAGATAATAAATAATTATTTACTATTTTGTCATTGAATCAATCCAACAACATTTAATTATATTTACTCAACTATGAGAGTAATAATAAAATATCAACATTTTTTAAATCACTCTATAATAAGACACATTTTTATATTTCGTCCTAATATATGACTCTCTACAAAAAATAATTATATTCTTAGTTAATATAACACCATAAATTTGGGTTCTCATATTTAATAATTAATTATTTATAAATAAATTTTCAATATTTATTACAATTAATTTTAATTCAAGAAGTAAAGAATTAGGACTAAAATCAAATTGTCTTAGTTCTTGATTGAATAATTCAATTGGTAAGATCATTTGATGAAATATATATGAATATAATAATCAATTTAATAGTTTTTTACATTATTAGTGTAATGCCCACACCTTCGATTTCAACCAAGAAAGAAACTCATTTGAAGGCAAAGTATCTCTCCTAATAAAAGGCAACAAACAAAAATTATACATATAATTTTTCTATGTTCAATACATACAATGTTAATAAGATTTTAAGATATATGTGAAACAATTTATTATGTGATAAAATATACATGTTCAAATTACATACTTGATTTAGTAATCAGAAAAATAATAATTAACCAAGACGGTGTGATGTACCATCTTCCACTCTATAAGGTTCAATGTAGCTAATGTATATTACCCAAAAATATACCTTCTTTTTAGAAGAGATGTAAATGCAGGCTCAATTTTCTTATATCTATCATCTTCATTTATAATTTGATGGTTATTTATCATTTTAAAATCAACAAAATACATTAAATAAAAATAAATACATTCTTGATCCAGATAACCATTTATAATGTAACCATTTGGATGATTATTTTTTCGATATAATAATTCATTAGGTACATATTTTGATAGGTTGCATACATCCATTGTAAATAAATTCCTATATTAATAATTTTATTTGGAATATATGCTATTATATTTAAAATGACAGTGAAAAAATATGGATGAAAAGTTTCTCTAACTTACAAAAAATCAAAAGGTCCTCTTCCTTTATTTTTACCAAGAATGTCATGGAAAATAAATTATCACAATGTTCTCTAACAAAATGGATGAATTGAATAACCAGTAACCTTAAATTATTTGACATTAAATGGTGTATTTATTTTGGATCAATTCATAATGAAGAAAATTATAATTCAAAGTTTTAATATATTTTATTTTTAACACTCTTTTGTTGACACATTTAGATATCTTTCTTGAATAGTCATCAAGAACCTTGGTAGTCTCTAATACTTCAAGAAATTAATTATTCCCTAAATGTTAATCATATAATAAGAACATGTAATTTTCCATTTATTTCCATAGATTCACACAGGATTAATTTTAGTCTAATTCCAGAATGAATTAATTTATACCATGATTTTATCTCTTGTTTGGTCCTCCACTAAAAATTTGAAGAATTGAAAAAAAAATTATAATATATTCTTCTCAATGTAATAATTGTTGATCACATTGAAATTTAGATGAATTAAATTCAATATTTCATATATATATATATTCTAAATGTTAATTACATATTAATATAATTAAATACTGTTTTGATCAATATATAAAATCAATGATGATAAATATAATTTTCCAATTATAATTGGATTCAATTGGAACATTCTCACCCATTCAAGATTTCATATGTCATTTCAATAATGAAAAACTTATAATGTTAAATTAATTAGGAATATTAGTTCTATACATATGATGAGGTGTATTTTCGGTCTCAATATTTGGGTCAAACCATGAGAAATATATTTTTTGTATAAAAGATATATTGGAGGGAAATATTGATATCCAATGAAACTGAGACTATAATGATATCTATGTATTTTAGATATTCTATTATTGATAAAATTTGGATAATATAGTTTATCATTTTTGCACCAACCAAACATTGTTTTATAATAAGTGTCATAGTTTTACATCTACAAAAGTACAACACACATAAGATATATATATATATATATATATATATTTCTAAGAAGATTCATATCTCCACACACAAACACATTTCAAATCAACATCAACTCTTTTACAAGGAATTGAATGTTTACATTTATATATCATTTTATGGATCAAAAGGTTGAAATATGTGTATAATTATAAAATTGAATGATTTTTTCATACACATAAATGGAGGATGGTTATAATATTGAAAAAAAATTATCTTTGTTATCTAGGAAGTATGTATCAAAACAATTAGATTAAAACCATCCCATGACTAACCCAATCTAACATTATGTACCTCAATTGAAAAATCAGGATACTATGTATCAAACGTTCACCATTCAATTCCATCCATAATATGAACTTACTAATAATTATATTTAATTTTCACAACATCATTCCTTTACTTATTTTATGATATTTCATCAAGAATGAATAAATTCTAGAGCAAAGGAATCAATTGAATGTTCCAAATTACATACCATGGATTAATATATAGTTTTTAATATATATTTAGATTCCATCAAAATATAACACATTATTTAAAATAATTTAGGCGCATTGTTTCTCCCTATAGTAAAATAAAATATTTTAGGAAAGAAATATTTTTACTAATAAAAAATACAAACTTGTTAGTTAGCATATATTACATAAAATAATTTGATGGAATATGTGCATCATCAAGATGTATGGCCTTCATAAATGTATGGATATTAATTACGTATGTATATAAAATTTCATACATGATTTTTACATGATATAGTCATAATAAAAATTCCATATTTCTCATATTACAACATTCGGGTTATATAGCAGTCCTGACATCATCCATTAATTTTTTTTCTATCTCAACAACAATATTTTTATTAGCAACCTCATGTGTGTGTTTCATTTTCTTCTTGTATTATAATAATGTCTTTCTCATGATGATTTATAAATGAAACATAATCAAATGCTAAATTCCCCATACCACTCCTTTCATTTCAACCTTGAAATGTATAAGATTATATTTTCTCACCATTATGACATCACCCAAATAGTTAGTTTAAAACCAATTTTTTATCTGTTATCTAACATATTTATGACTTAATGACGGACTTCCAATACAATTATGACATCAGTATATTTTAATACCACAATCTAAATCTTTTTTAAATGAAAAAATTCACATTCTATTGAAACATGGTTGAGATCTAATCGGCACCATACATTAAACTTCTATCCATTCTATATCATAAAAATGTTTTTACTAATATCAACATACTAAAATAAAATATTAAAATTCAGGAAAACCATTAATATTTTTAATATAAATTATAATATTTTTACTTCTATAATATTTGATATATAGTATTTTTATTCATTTTAATCAGTTCAATTCAGCTCAGATTAGTTTGGATAGAAACAAATCCAATAATATAAATACAACCTTATGAAGAAGTTAATTTTGAATCAAATTACATATTTTGAAAGTGAAAAAATTCATTTAAATAAATTTATTTACCATGGACTATATTTATTCAAGAATATAAAAACTATGCCACCAACTTGAAAAAACATATCTTTTATACATATGCCTTTCTGAGGTAAACCATCATAATAAAAACATGTTATAATTTAGTATCACACATATATATACGAATATTTCAATTAAAATAACCCTTATTGTTAGTTCCACAAGGCTGAATACCCTGAGAGGGGGGGGGGGGTGAATCAGGGTATGACTAATTTAAAATTAACGCACGTTCTGATCTTGTTTCGCTTTTAAGAAAGACACTCTTCTCTCTCTTTCACGTTGCACAAAGTAAAAAGAATGTAAAGAATGCACAGGACACACCAATTTTACTTGGTTCACCGAAAAGGGCTATGTCCAAGGAGCATACGCTAATAAGTTGCTGGTCGTACAAATTCGACTAAACTTCACTAGTTGTGGATACAAAGTTCGGGCTAGATCACTTCTATGCCCAGGCTCACTGCCTTTACAATTTTTAGGGTCAGCTCACTACTTTCCCAAGGGTCACTCCCGGTTTCTCTCTCTCTGGCTCACTGCCGGTGGAGAGGATCACCTTCTTCCTCTTCCTAAGCTCACTGCTCTGTAAAGAGATTCACTCACAGTTTATAGACCTCTAGGTCTCTTTATTTGCATGAACGCATGCATCCTTAACTGATGATGGATGCTCTATTAATGACCAAACTTTATCCACTGATTAATACCTCTTTGCCTCTGAACACTGGGCAATTCCTTTTGGAAACACCTTCGCAAAACACCCTACTTCGCCAAGCTCCCAATTTCGCGAAGCTCAATCAAGCCTTCGCGAAGCTCCTGCCTTTTCTCGAAGAACTTTCGCGAAGCACATTCGCGAAGCACTACCGCGAAGATCAAGCCGTCGCAATGCAATTTCCCTCGTGAAGCTTAATAAGCCAACATGGAGCTCGTATGTTTCGCGGAGCTACAATAGCCGCTGCGAAGCTCCTCTTTCGCGAAGCACACTGGCTCCACGAACCACCTTCGCAAATCGAGAGCAAAGGATCTTCTCTGAAAAATCTCTCTACTTTTCATGAGGGGGTCGGCCTTTATTTATAGGCGATTCCACCAACCCTCGTCCCTTCCGCGCAAAGTCAACGCCACGTCATCTCAAATCGCGAAGCTCCAAAGTTTCAGCCGGAATTCTGTCCAAATCGCGAAGCACCACGGCAAGTTTCCGTTCGCGGAGCTTGACGTAGTCACGAATCATAACCGTCAACATTCCTTCACGCCTTCGCCGCGATGCTCCCTCGCAAATCCCTTTACCGCCGCTATGCGCTACAACTCTTCCGTTCGTGAAGATTCTATGTAATCGCAAAGCATCACCACCTCCATTCTTCTTCTCTTCGCGATTTCCAAACCATGCATCCTATATTCGCGAAATTCATGCCTTTGCCATATTAAATTATGCTCTTCATGGAAATCCTATTTTCTCGATGCTCACCAAACTCCAAATTTTGGACCCCAAAAATTTGGTAAACACTGGAAAAGGGTGCCACCTTATACTGCTCTTTTGTACTGCCTCCAGATCGTCCTTTCCTTTGTCATCGTTCTTTGTCAACAAGGATTGTCAACAACTTCTTGGGAACTCGACAAATATCCATGAAAACCTGCTTTGTCAACAACACAATCAACCCAAAACTACTGCAATGTTACCTTGGGGGATTTTTTCCCAACACTTATATTAATATTATAATAACATTCATTAAAGGATATTAGTAGATATACAAAAAAGAAAAAGATATGTAATATTATATAATTTATCCACATTAGTAGTGACCCAAATGAAGTATAAGATATGAAATAATAAAAATTAAATACATATTATTTTATTAAGAAGAGGTAGAAATTGAGTATTCAGAAATATTACATTAGTAACAATAATAATATTCAAACATTTCACAGCACATTAAATAACAATTAAATATATTGAAATATTTACCTTTCAATGATTAAAATAAAAAATAGAGTAAATTTTTCACAAACCCCCTAATAAATTGGAATAAAAAAATTACAAAATAATTATTTATATGATAACCTAATATATATTATATATATAATAACATTATATTAGATTTTTATAGCAATAGTGAGTAACTAAATTTAAAAAATACCTCACCTATGATTATGTTTATTATGTAATTATATAACATATACAACCTAAATTAACCATAATTCAATTAATTAAGAAAAATTTGACTTAAAATGACATTGGTTAGTTTTTAATACCATGAAAAAAATAAACATGAAGATTAGAGGGATAGATCATGGATTGGGAACTCATAAACTTTATGTTATGGAAAACTTCAATAAAAAAACAATGAGTGAGGGGACATATCATAGGGGGAGAGAGGGAAGGGAATCACATGAGAAAAGGAGGAATTAGGTATCATGGGGTGAGGGAATCCATGGAGAATGATATTATAAAACACTATAGAAATGATTTATTAAAAACATTATTATATCAAAACTAACAAAAACTATTTTGAATAAATATTGGTATACGATACTGGAAGATACTCTATAAAAATTTATTTGGAAAACCAATTGTAAATAGGCATGAGTATAGTCATAAATTATAATATTGTGTTAAAAATGAATGTTAACAATGTTCTGTATATATTTTTGAATAGATAGTTTGAAATGTGGTTTAAAAAATAGTAGAAGGTGTTGGAAAATTGTGTGGAAAATTAGATATGGAAGTTATCCAAAATTAATAATTATAAAATAGTATTTATGCGACCATGTATGAGTTATATTGTAGCATATATTTTAAAATTTATGCGGTCATGAATGAATCTTATAGGGTTGGTCCTTTGTGATGATGCACTATAAGAGATTTATGAACGTTGAAGGATGGTTTTAAGCTTGTACATAAATAAATTTAGTGAAGGATATTTTTTAATGGAAGGAATTTCATATAGGTTTTTTTATGAATATAAAAATGAGTTATGTGGATGTAAAATCTTGACACTTTCACTCGTATATCTGATGTTAAAAACATAAACATTAAATTTTTAGAATTGATATCGATAAACATGAAAAAAATTCCAATATCAAAAGAATTATAAAATAAAAAGAATTATTACATCACATTCATACTAAATGACATTTTTTTATTTTTTCTGAGTATTAAGAAAAACTATTAGACATATTTTAAATTTAAAAAATTAGACCATAAAATTTTAAATCATCTCCCAAATTTTATTCATGGTTATAACTCTTATTAGAGATAATATACTTAAAAATTAATTCATAACATAGGGAAAGGAAATTTAAGAATATAGTGTGATCAGATTATCGTTAAGGGAAAATAAGGATTTTATAAAAGATTACATAAGTATAAAATAGGAACAAGGTCATAATAATATTAACATATCATTTTAAAATTATACACTATATATCAATGATCAGAATATTGAGTCATGGAATAAATCATAGAAGTTGATAATATTTTAATCATAATGGAATCAATTAACATGATCCATGATAATTTTTTTTTGGAAAACATCATGTATATGTTGAATACAAATAATCAGTGAAAATCATTTCCTTAGTAGTCAATGATCTTTTCTTAGACCTTCGCAGGGGAACAAGTTCACTCCCAAAAGCATATTATTTGTCAAGGTTCACACCCAAGACTATTTTTGTAGTAAATAATCACTCACATGAATATTAAAGTAGTAAATGTTCAGTATATATACTATCATTATATTCATGTTTTACTCCAGACACAATCATGGTGGTAAAGGTACCTTACTAAACAAGGTTCACTCCCCATTGGCATCATTATCATAAAAATTCCATAGAAAAAATAAGGATAGTACCATAAGTTAATATACCAAATAAATACTAATTAACATCAATTTATTTCATATTAGATGAAAAATAATTTTTAAATATCAAATTTATTAATTCATTGATGAAATTAACCTTTTCCTATTGAAATAATATTTTTTTCAAAAAAATAATCATATCTATAATGGAAAAAATATCCATTAAAAATAAATATCAAAACATATAAAGGATTCTTCAAATCATTGACTATTCATGACCATGTGAAAATTTTCATATGTTTTATTTCTTAGAAAACATTTCATTCACATTTTTTTTAAATTCACAAGTAAACTCATTTTGAAAAATGAAAACAAGATTCATTTCAAAACATTTTATAAAAAATAAAATATGGGTTGAAATGAACTAAAAAATTAATATGATAATATTAAAATCTGTTTCAAAAACATATTTAGAATTTATGTCCATTTTATAAAAATATTCTTCAGTATATTCTTGAAAATAAATGAAACTAAATAATGATGAGATTGTGAAATAGATCCCAAACAGTTTGGTAACATTTACATCAAAAGAATAATGAAGTAAATAACTTTAAATGGTTATGTATATGTTTTAATTTTCATTATAACAATCATAAGGAACATTAATGAGTACTATATAAACCATAAAAAATAAATTATTGATATATAATTCATTGGTCCCATATAAATAATTGTGAGATGAAAATCGCTTACATTACCAAAGACTTCCATTGAATGTCTATTAATCTCTAGTATAATAAATTTAACTTTATTATATATATACACCAGAATAATTTAATTCATTATAATATCATATATATTTAAAATATATATATTTATATTCATCTATTATTTTATATACGTATAAGTAATTAGACCATTCATAGAGATGTTTTGTTGTATGTATGCATGGACGATGTATTTAATATTTTGAAGAATAGAAAAAAAGAAAGGTAAATAATAAATATTATTTAAAAATAATTATTATAACATATATATAATATATATTCATCATATTCACCCTCCTTACAATCTATGTAAAATAAAAAAATGGAGTCACATCTCTTCGTGGAGGTGGTCTTCCACACGTATGCACGTGGAACATTATCATTTTCCAAAATTTTATAAGCTAAAAAGGTACATATAATATTTTCACTCAAAAAGAAATTATAATTTCATAATTATTATATATAACCAATGAATCCATAAAATTAACCATCTATGTAATATAATTAAGGAATATGAATCATATCTCTTTATTGAGAGGGTAAGTTGTAAAAATGCTAGTGTAATACTTTCTATTCTTGTTTGACGGGAAAGATTGCTTATAAATGTGTTTTGACAATTGTAATTACATTTTAGAATATTTAGGATACATTATTTATTTTTTATTAAAAATATCATTGATTTTGATCTGTTAATGTATAGTTGAATATTAAGTTGATTGGTTAGAGAGATTACTTATTCTTCAAGATGACTAGAACAAATCTCCTCTAAACAACTCTAAGGTAGGTCTTTTGGAAAGCACAATATCTCCAACATGAGAATAAGTAAGTTTATAAGAGAACATGGAAGGAGATGCTTGATCTATATGAATCAATGTTATATAAATATTTTAGGGAGGTGGGGCCCTTTCATAAATGATGAGAGGGTCACTTTTGGAATTTCAAATAAGACTAAATTATAATTCGACGCTTTTAGTGATAAATGTTTCAAAATTAAATATAAATGAACCCGGGATGAAATTTTAAAAAATATAATAACACCTTTATCATTATATTATGTTTTTATTATTTTTAAATAATTAAATAAAGAGTTATTTTCATAAAATATAATGATTTTATATATTGACACTATTATCTATTTTAACATTAATAACCTCAAAAATTAGAATAAATTCTAAAAGAGTACTTAAATACATCTATATTAGTTCATTTTAATATAAGAAATTTCTTTTATAAAATCAATTATCTCATATTATAAAACATTTATATATTTTACATATCATTTATTTTATATTTTAGTTTAATTTAATAATTACTACAATAGTATTGTGTAAAAATTAAAGATAATGTGTACTTCCCTAAAAATAAAATATATGATATCAAGTTGAAGACAAATATTTTATATATAGAAATATTTTTTAGTGAAACATATCCTCTTGTTAATACCATATTGAAAATATTGTACTTATTCAAAATAATAGTATGATATGTGTGAAAGTTATTGAAATAAAATACTATAAAGGTCATAATCTCATCCAAATGGCCAAAAAAATATATAAACCAAAATTGCATTATCTTGAATGATATAAACTCTCCAAAAAAATGTATTCATGTTTCAGGTTATTTAATAGTCATTTTCACGTCAATTGTAAATAAATGTACCTAATTTACACTTTCCATGGTTGATAAAATTATTATGTTCACTATTCAAATTGACCCTCAATAAAATGGATATATTTAAAATATTTGTACTCAATAATTCCAAATATGGAATTCATTTATCAAAATTATAAAACCAATGTTGATGAATATATTATTTTATTAAAAATGCAAAAAACCAAGAAAAACAATTTTTCATGAATTTTCCCTTTTTAAATATAAAATATTTTATAATAATTTCATCTATTAAATCAATTTTAAAAACCATAATTGAATTATTTTAAATCAAAAATATATAATTTTATTGTAATCTAAAAGAAATTATTTTGATATTCTAAATAATTTAAAATAAAGAAACAATTTCAAATATAAATAAATATTTTTCGCTGTTAATTAAAAAATTAGTTATATTAGAAAATTAACAGAAATTCATATTATGATAATTTTTATAAAATGAGTTATAAAAAGAAATAATTTTTTAAAAATAAATTTTATAAAACGTTATATTATTAATTATAATATTTACACATGAGAAAAAGAATTTTTGGAGGAAATATGTTTTTGAAGAATAATATGATGTTACCAATAATTGAATGATCATTTACAAATCATTTACCGGTACATTTATATTTATAATGAAATATATATATATATATGTGTGTGTGTGTGTGTATCACAAATTAGTTAATCATATTCAGACCTGCCAAATTAACGGATATGTTATAACTTTTTTATTAATTTATTAAATTTTAATAGTGTATCATGATTTTTTTAACAAATATTTCTCATATAACAGAATATATTAAATAAATAAAATTATTAAAAGAAAAATATTTTCAAAAATATCAGGGTTATACCGTGGAAGTGTTACACTATAGTAGTTTTCACATTCATAATGGAACTACACGATGAAGTCATCATTTGTAGACAAAAGGTGGTGATTTATATAGTCTAAAAGGGTAGAATATAATGTGATTACAAAAAATGTGAAGATAATATTGGAATAAAAAAAAGATATCATGTGGTTAGAATGTTTTCGAGGGTCATTTACTGTAACACCCAGAGATATTGTGACCATTTTTTAATTAATTTAATATGTTGGTATTTTTCATTTCAAAAAACATAGAAAATATGTTTTTTGTATTAAATCAGTAAGAAAAAAAATTAATTTCACATAACAATAACATTTGTAGAACTACAAGAAATGCCGAATTGGTATATGTTACACCAAACACAAAACTTCTACGAACCATCATTTTATTTTAATAATTATTTAAATGAGATAAATATTCCATTACATTTAAAATTATTAATATTAAATTTAATAAATAAATTTCAAATATTTTTAATAATATTTTTATTTAAATAAAACAAATTTATAATGAAATATATAATATTATTTAATGTTATCATATGTTTAACAATACTATTTTCTCAAATGAACTACGTTTAATGTCATATTATGAAAAACAATGAAATAAATTTTAGAAACATATAGAAATTTAATTTTATAAAACAAACTTTATTCTTTGAATTTATAATTTCACAATTATATTATGTTGAATTTATGGGATTTTTCTAAGAAACATCATTTTTTGATGAATAGTGAAATGTACTGATTTTTGATTCAAAACTGATTTTTATCTAGTTTATTTATAAGGATAAATTATATTTTCAATCATATTCAATCTTTAATTAGATAATATTTTTATCAATAACACCAATTTAGGTCATTGAAAATTTAATATAAAAAAGAGTAGAATTTTATACATTTTTAATTTAAAAACCCGCATTGTCTACCCGACTGTGGGATAAAATTTAAATTAATATTTAGGAATTATGGGATTTTAATGTAGATTTATAATTAATAGTTTCCAATATTCAAAATTAATAATTTCTAAAATTTCAACTTAGTTATTTCCCAAAAAGATTAGTTAGTGCAATTAAAATAATTACAACTATTAAGGTACGATTAATCCTAATATGGGAGGAAACATTAATCATATAGACCAAAATGAACTAGAAACATTTCCAATTGCCATTTTATGGAAATATATATAATATATACTTTATTTTATCTACCTTGGTATATTATTTGATCTAATTGCAACGTAAAAAACGTTGGTGGAATTATCTCTTCAAATATACACAAGAGTGTCACTTATCTTCCAGTATAAAAAGGCCTCTTCTCCTCCCACCTTATAACACATCTCATACCACATAGTTTTTCCAAAAAAATACCCAGTACACTCATAAAAATTCCTCCATTACTCATTTAATCCTCTCTTTAGTAATTCTTTATTCCAAGGAATCCCTTCGATGCAAACCAAAATGAGTGACCTGAATAAATGGTTACATTTTTTCAACGAGTTTTTTTATTTTATTTTAAATCCACTCACACCACAATTATTATTCCATGCATGTATAAAAACAATAGTATCATAAATATATTAGTATGTTTTTATGTTAATGTTTGAACATAAACATACACACACTTCCATCTAATTGTTTACAATCTTACTATTTATGTGTACATTGAACTACCCACTCACGAAAGGATGATTGTTCATTCTTCCATTACCACCTCTCTTAGTAGACATTATGATATAAACCCTATTTATATGTTTTATATATTATTTCTATTATGTATCTAATGTTATTTAATACTTTTAATCAGTCATTTGTTATACATAAGATAATTTAGTTTGAGTAAGTGTGGACCACCGCCCCTCAAAGCGATGTGATTCATTCAAGAAGAACATGTAATGGTTTAGGGATGGTATTGGTGAAATTATATGATATATATATGATATAATAATTAAACTATAATAAATAAATAAATATAAATATATTTCATTTAATAACTATCTTCAGTATAGCTATTAAACAGAAATAGTATTCGTGCTTACATACAACTAACTGTCTCCATGAAAGTTGTATTCAATTTCATGCATCTATATTTTATGAAGCCTTGTAATATATATATATATACACTAAATATAAATTTTATTTCTATCATGGTTTACATTCTATAAATCATTATATAACTATTAGGACCACATATATAACATGATAAGACACATGTGAAGAACATAATGGATATTACCCGAACATAAACCTTAAAATATGATTGTTTATAAGTCGCCAATATTAGGTAATAAAAAACCATATATGGTATTTTATACAATAATATAATTATATTAAATATTTATTATAAAATTTAATTTATTATATAGGAATATTGTAAGAGTATGAATGGAATTAGATATAATGTATGTTTTTTTATCTCACTTTTTTTATTCTCCAAGATACATGCCATGTTCATCCCTATTTCATTTTGAACATTTTAAATAATTCCTATTAATGTAACATATTATTATAATTTTTAAATTTTTTAATAAATACATATCTATTATATGATCACCCATGAATGGGGTTGATGTTTCAAACATTGCCAAATCGGTAAGATAGATTTGTCTCAATTTACAGTCATTGAGTCATATGCCATGTTATACACCTATATTTTTATACGAGATATACATAATACCTTTATCATTATATATAATGAATATCCTTACTTTCATGATATTTTATGCTTCATGTAATTTCAAATTTCATATATAGGTTTTATTGTTCTATGTTACTATGTGATTAAAGTTTGTTGAAACAATCTCATCACTTTTTGAGATTATTAATGATTATACATATTTTATTGAAATATTATTATCCATATCTTAAAAAAAATCATGGATTTTCCTCTCCTCTAGTTATTCTTGAAATATTCTTAAATTGTTACAATTTATCTACACATTGGTAGATAAGATATTTAAGAATGTGTTGTTATGAAATCCCATTGTTACCCTATATTTAGTATGAAGAATATGTTCTGTAAAAAAAATGATTTCCAAAAAGGGATTCTAAATATATTCTACTATTATCATATAATAATTAAAATAAATTTTTCCCTTCAAATATATTACCAATTTTTTCAAAGGAATTTTATTTTTTTATTATAAATAAGACATTTTTCTATCATTTTACTGTGAAAAAGGAATGTTATTCTTACCTCATAAGGTATATATAAATTTACCAACTATATTTTATATGAAGTTTCATATTCATGGTTAAAAAGATAAATATTTTAATTTTTTCGTAAAAGCTTTATCAAGAAATTTTTTTTCAAAACGTTTTTATGATTTTATTATAATATTTCAATATATTTTCAAGGATACTATTTCTCAAATGGGTTTTAAGATTATTTTATATGTTTTTAATGAAAAAGTTTTACAATATTATTTTATAAGTATTCATGAAAAATTGTTTTCAAATTTCTTTCAAGATTCTTTTATATGTATTCATGATTTTTTTTTCAAAATGATTTCATGTTTCTTTTTTTTGTTTTTTACGAAAATTAGTTTCAAAATCATTTCAAGCTTCATTTATATGTTTTCATTGAAATTGGATTTTAAAATGATTTCATTCCTTATTTATATATTTGGAAATTATTTTCAATGAAATGGTTTTCACAATATTTTCATGCTCCTTTTAGAAGTTTTCATGTAATTTTTTTTATATTTTTTTCAAGAACTCGTTATTTGTTTTCAAATAAAATGATTTCTAAAATGATTTCATGGAATTATTTATAGGATTTCATGTTTATTTTTATGATAATGGTATTCAGATGTTTTTTATTTTTTAGTGTTACTTATTTCAATGAATAAGGGATATTTTTGTTATAAAATGTTTTCAAAAAATCATTCCACGTTATTTTCAAAATAAGATGGAAATTTTTTATTTAGCTAATGTACTTTTAGGAAATTATCCAAATATTCCATTTTTATTATTTCATTAATGGTTAATGTTTTTATGGAATTATTCTTATGTCACCCATTTCTCTTCCATGGGTTATATTATTTAGAAACCCACTTCATTTTAATGGTTATGCTTTGATGATTTTGAAACCTGCCATTTTTTCCATAGGGTTAGATAATATTATATGTTTATGACACCCATTTCATTTAATGGTTTATGTTATTACTATTTATTATTTTTTGGCACCAGTATATATGATTTTATTATGAGATTGGAGGGACATATATCTCCCACAAATACATTGGATAAATACTTATATCACATGACATAGACATAGATGAAATGAGAAATGACCTTTGTTTAGTATTATATGGGTGGAATGATAAATTAAAATGGTTCTGTATTACATGTCTAGAATGAGGAGTAAACTCAATTCAATAATACAGGACTATAATGGGGTGTGAACTTGATTAATTAATAGAATTTTTCGACTAATATGGCCTTGGAAGCGATGCCTTAACTACTACAGAGATCATTTTATATGTGTATGTGTCTTACACAATTCAATGTTATATTCTTTTGTTATTATATCTTGGATTACCTTTTTATTTATATATGATTAATTTATTATGACATACTGGGATTTTTTTCTATGATTCTTGTTTATGATATTTGATACATACGGTATGATCTTCTAATTTCTTGAGCCTGTTTTCATACCCTTATGATCAAGATTATGCTTATATATCTCCAATATTTTCTCATACTGAGCATCATATTTCACACATTTTTTATGATCTCTTCCACCAGGTTGGTAATATCTGTGTTATTTTTGAGGTGTATAATAATGGTTCTAGTCAATAAAAACAGATTTGGAGTTGATGTTGCTCATTTATGTGCTGGTGTTTTTGTTTTTATGTCTCTAATGGGAATTGACTTGTACGGTGTTTGCACATTTTTTTCAATAATGATTAAATTATTCTAGAAAAATTATTTTATTGTTAATGTATGATTAGAGAGGGTTTCTATAGTTTGTATCAGGTTAAAGGATTTTCTAAACATTGGAATCTAGGATTATTAAACCCTATTGAAAATCCAAATGAGATTCCCAAGGATAAGTCTAAGGAATGTAAAATTTATATGGAATGGTCAGAAAATTTTGGTAAAGGATAAGGTGAATGGTTTCCTAGAAATAAATCTTATTCTAGATATTTCCTTTGGATGTGGCTCTCGGCTGATGTATCGATGGAAAACAAATCAAGCATGATGTTTCTGGATTGACTTAGGGTAATATAGTACATGGAAAATAGGCCTTTCGATACACATGGTTTGACACACATAGGGGTTATGCATTGGGAATTCACAAACCCTCCATGAATAATCAGGGAGGATTTAGATATATGTTTTCTTTGAATAACCTTGGATGAACCCTGGGTAACATAGATAAATGATGATGTTATTATTTAGAAATACCATAAGTAATTCCTTTTATGGATATGTGGTTTTACACTTTGATAAGTAATGCTCACACTATACATTTGGTTTTATTCAATGGAAGGGATTGGAATTAACTGAATCAATGTTCAACGTGATGGATGATTTACCAATGAGGAGTTAATTGGGAAGATCACTGGAGGAAATGATTTTGTGATCATAAATGATCATTTTTATTACAACCTAATTAAAAATGTATACCATAACCAACTACTAGACTCACTAAGGATGAGATATAATGAGTTCAATGAGATTTCTAGTACTAAAGACCATAAAGGATGTAAGATTATGTTTAATATTTTCCTTAAATGTTGAAAGAAATACCTATGTGAATGTCTTATAGGAAGAAGAATATGTTTTCACGTTGGAAAATTTAAAAATAGAGAAAGTGACTACAATGGAAAAATGAATAATTAGGTTAATGAATTGGAGGAGAACATTGACCTCCTTAAGGCATCATCAAATGTAACACCCCCAAATGATAATGGGTTAAATTTCTAATTGATATGACTCATGTCAACAAGGTGCACCTTCCATTTCGGGAGCCTACCTGGTTAGAACTCCATAGTTATGCGTGGTTGGCCTAGAGTAGTGATCAGGATGGGTGACCTTCTAGGATATTTCCTAGGGTGTGTGTGAGTAAGGACAAAGAAAACTAGAAAGGACATGTGATGACCTATGAGGACAGTCATTTGTGAGATGACCCGTTCAGAAATGTGGGTGGGGACCAGGTGTCTGCAGGGAAACTGGTGGTACCTGGCGGGCCAGGACCCGATGACCATGTTAAGACGGGGTGGTTATGCTATCATTGGGACCCAGTTGTAACATTTGGTATCAGAGGTGGTACCTAGCCTTAAGTGTGGTGCACTACCTAAGTTAATACGTAGGCCTTACAATGAGGATGTTGTTCCCAAGGGGGGGGGGGGTGATTATAACACCCCCAAATGATAAATGGTTAAATGAGTAAATGATATGACTAACGTCAACAAGGTGCCCTTTCAGTAGCCTACCTAGTTAGAAATCCACAGTTAATCAGGATTGACCTAGTGTACTGATCAGAATGGGTGACCTTCTGGGAACATGGGAGAAAACTCTTCAACGAAGAACATGTTATTCCTGGAAGAACTCCCGGCCGACGAAGAACGCCGACCTCGACTTCGAGCTTCTTCCTCCGAGATTCTTCCAATGTGGGACGTCTTCATCAAAAATGAATTGATGACCGTACTACCTCCTTTCCCCAACATCTTCAAGTGATTGAAGTAGGGGTTTATTTTTGTTTCATTATTTGTAGGAAGCTGAAGGGTGGTTGATTGATATTCTTCTCTCTACCATTATAGATAAAAATTTGTAATTCAAGATGGAACTGTAAACTGCTTTTTATCACTATAAACATCAAGGGTGTGGGAAAACTAACATTTCTTGACCCATCCGTCATTCTTCTTTTATGTGTACATCAAAATGGAGGATGGAGACGAAGGCGGCGATGGGACGAAGGAAATGATGCCACCACATGTGGCCTCCACGACCCGCACTTCCCCCACGACGTTCTGGTCTCCCGGATGAACCATGCGCACACACTGGCCTCACACCCTGGCCCTGCTCCCCTGAGGCACTCCGACCACCCATCCAAACCGGACCCGCGCCGCCCACCGGCCTTCGGAGCTACCCCGGATCGCGCCTCCATCGACCCTCTGAGCCGCCCCGGCTCATGCCGCCCGTGGCCCTCCGTGCTGCTCATGCTCGCACCACCCGCTGACCCTCTGAGCTACCCCACAGCCTCTCGGCCTTCGTGACCCACGCAACCCACTAGCATACTAAGACACCCTAGCTCGTGCTGCCACTAACCCTCTGAGCTGCCCTGGCTTGTGCCGCCGGTGGCCCTTCGAGCCCCCACGACTCATGCCGCCCGCTGCCCCTCCAAGGTTCCACACACCCTCACAGCCACCCGCGGACTCCGCGGCCCCTTGCGTCCTATCTGGCAGGACCCAGCGGGCCGTACTAACCCAACGGGCCATGCCAAACTACAGTCCGGGCCATACCTAGCAGGTCTGGCTGGATCGACCGGACCCAGGCCCACTATGATCCCTTTTTCTTTCTTTTGGTCATATCTTTGGCAATTGACGTCCGTTTGATGAACATCCAGTGGTGTTGTGAATGTTGCAATATGATGGTCCCTTTGATGTTATCCCACTATGTTTTGGATTGAGATGGGGTACAGTTTGGTTGAATCAAGCTTGAATCCAACCGAGCCCCTGAGACAAAAAGGCTAATAACTCACAGACTGGGTGTCCTATTGACACTCCATCTGTTATGCTGAGACCCCTATGACTTGGCTGGCCTTTGAGAAACTTCTTCAAGGGACTTCGTGGTGGTTGGAGTATCGACAAGTAGATTGTGGAGCAGATCGTCTCGAAGACGGGCGAGCTTTGTGCAGGAACCTAGTAGTTGGATGAGACTTGACGACTAATGACTGTTTCGAATCAGAGTGACTTGACTGGCCCAGGGGGGAGAGCCTTGGTGACACGGCAGACCCATAGTGGGAAGTGCCTTGGTGATGCGACAGACCCCCGATACTCAACAGGAGGAGTACCTTATCTAGCTATCAGGGGGATCACCTTTATGTGACGCAGCGGACCCACGGTGAGGAGCACCATTGTGTGATACGACAGACCCACGATACTCGACAGGAGGATTACCACATCTTTCCATGGTTAATGGGAAGTGCCTCTAGGTGACGTAGTATAGCCATTGTACTTGACAGATGAAAAGTTATACAGCAGCTGAGGTTTCGTAATGTTTCTTGTTATTACTACCCTAGAATCAATCCTTGTATGAGCTGAGTCAGTACCTCTACATTTTACTCATGATAGAGATAGATTACATGATATCGTATGTATATGTATGGGTATATACATAATAAAGGTTGTCTTTTGATTTCATATTTTATGGTTTAACCTTGGTGGATTATGTGAGACCTTGAGGGTCTCTGGGTCCCTACTGAGTATCGTTACACTCACTCTTACACGAGCTATACGTACACCTTGTTGTTTTGGATGCAGGTGGCAAAAATAGCGGACTGAGGATGAGAGTACCAGGACTAGACAGTACCTAGAGGTTGACCTTACGACGTGTTGATGTGGAGAGGAGACAGATAGATGTGGTGCGTTGAGGAGGTTATTTGTACCTACCCTTCAGGTAGTAACCTAGAGGTCAACCAAGTTGTTGCCGTTTACACCTTCTTCAGTTGTTTTTTATATCAGTTGTAATTATACTTTTCCTGTTGGGCTTTTATTCTGGCCCCTGTACATTCAGCACTGTCTTTTGGTTATACAGTCTGTTTTAGGTCATATCTTATTGTGTGCTCGGTTGCGTGTGCTTACAGGTTATAAAGGCAATGCCTTCCTAGTTTTAGGCAATATGCCTTTGGTGCTAGTCGCTAGCCCCTGGCCTTTGGAATGTGGTTTGGGGTTTTCACGACACGAGCCGTGGAGGAAATGTCATGACATCAAAGGTTAAATGTATTTTCTGCAGAATAAATGGTCATTATACAACTCAATATCCCAGGAGGATACTCTTGATAAAAATCAGTGTGGTTTTTGGAGTAATTGTTATATTTCCTATGATGTCGTGACTACTAGTGAAATGTGAAAGGAATGAGGTATTCAGAAATAGGATGAGGTATCCTTCTTATGGATTATGGAATAAGTGAAATAATTGATGTTTTTATGTATTTGGGATTCATGAATAACATTATATGAATGGTGAAGGAAATAAGGATTTTCTAGTTTAGGTTTTTCACCAAGGATTTCAATGATTATATAGAATGATTTTTATGGACTAGAATAATGATTTAGCTACCATGTGATATTTTTACTAAGTGTAGTTAACACAGAATAGGTTACTTATGTTAATATTTTTCAGTTTGGATAAATATATGTTCCAGATGAATATTAAATTTGAACGGTACTGATTACATTGAATCTAATAAAGGAATTATTAACAAGTAGTTCATGTTTTCATGGATGAAGTTCAAAACTTATTATATTTTTTGAATACACCCAGTAATCTATGGAATAAGGAAGCATGCACGTTTTCCAAAAGGATATATGGTAATTTAGGTATTTAGAATGTTCTTTGGGAATTTTCCATGAGGTTATTTACATGTTTTGAGTGTTAACACCAAGATCTTGGTTGTAATATATGGTGGATCAATGTTAAGATGATTTCATGAAATTCGTTCTAATGTTTTGGATTTTCCATATTCAAAAGGTTTATAAGGATAACCATTCATCAAAAGGTTAATTCAAAATTCAGAAGAAGTTTTATGTATTAAGATTGTATTGAAAACCATGATTAGAAGGCTATTTAGTAATTAAAAATATTTTAAGGAAGGATATCAAATTTATTATGGAAATTATTTTTGGGTTGTTTTAGAAGAGAACATAATTTATGTTGGGTGACAACAAATAATTACTTGAAAGGATGTGCGTCATGAACCCATAACCAAATGATGATATGGGTTTCATGCCTACCAATGGACTAAATAATGTCTTGGTTATTGTATACTTATTTTTTATGAATAATATTTTATGAGAAAACAACATTGTTAGATTTTATGTATAGAGATTAATTTATTAACCAAGATGATAATTAAAAATAATTATAGCCAAATAGTTATAGATTTAATTCTATTATGGCCCTTAATATATGATAAATTGTATTTTAGTGCTTCACGGATCAAAGATAATTTATGGACATACATTTAATGATGTAATAGATGGTTTGGAAATAATTAAAATCAAAAACAAAAATAATGAAATTTTATTTATATAAATATATCACGTAAGTACATTTCCTTGTATTTTTTGTCAATAAAATAATTACTAAAATATTGTACAATGATCCAAAACTGTTTTCATAATACCTTAATCTATGTTGAACAACTTCCCATATAAATCATCAAAGAGTTACAAACTTAAATCACTAAAAATTTAATTGACCATTGACTATTTTGTGATTTATAAACCAAATAACTCCATTTAAATATGAAGTTGTTTCCAATATGTCCAGTCTTCACACCAAACCTATGTTCTCCCATGTGCAAACTAAGTTATATGTAACTTTAGGTAACCATTATGGTTCCCAAATTTCATTTTCATGGGGTATTCTAGTATTTATTTTTGTGATGTGGGTTTCGATGAATGGTATATTAATATTTTAAACCTTTTATAACATAGATAAATTTCGAGGGAAAATTTCATTTTAAGGGGGGGATATTATAACACCTAGATATTTTGTGAAATATTCATTTTGAATTAATTTAATATGTTCATATTCTTTATTTCAGAATATACTAAAAATAGTTTTTTATTAAATCATTAATTCAAAAATTCCTTTCATATTCCATCGACTTGGCGTGCACTACATGCAACACTGAATTTGTGTTCACTACACACAACATTGAGGTACTATAAAGCCCCATTTTATTATTATAATTAATTAAACAAGATTTTTATTAGGTATCGATTTAACATATTAATATTAATATTAATAAATATTTTTAAATTATATTTTATAATTTTGTTATATAAATAAAAAATAATTATAATTATTGATATAATTTCTTATGGCCCTAATATGTTTTAAAATACGCATTTCTCAAATGAACTAATTTTAATCTCCTTATGTGAAAAATAATAAAATTACATTTAGAGAAATTTAAAAATTGAATTTGATAAAATAAAATTCATTTTTACATTTAAAATTCAAAAATTATCTTAGGGAGAAATTATGGGATTTTGTTTGAGAAACATCATTTTTTTGACGAATAGTGAAAAATAATGAATTTTATTTCAAAATTAATTTTTCATATAATTGGTTATAAGATTAAATTATAGTTGAAATTTGTTTTTAATTTTATTTAAGTCATATTTTTATCAATCAACACAATTTGGGTATTTATAATAAAATTAAATTTGATATTGAATATAAAAAATATAGAAAACATTTGGTCATTTTAACATAATAACCCAGCATTGTCGACCCGACTGTGGGATTAAATTAAAAATAATTTTAGACACTTCTATGATTTAAAATGTAAAAATGGGTTCAATATTTGTAATAATCGTGATTTATAATTTCTAATATGGTCAAATTAGTTTTTGGTCCAAATTATTATGGAAAATAATTGAAATTAATTACAATGATTAAGGTATGAATAAGCTTAATAAGGGACAAAATATTAATCTTAAGGGACCAAAAGACATAGAACCATGTCCAAGATATGTTTTTTGGACATATTTATACCATATATTCTTTTATATCTACTTTTTCATTATTGAATCCATTTTCATCATGAAAAACGTGTGTGGAATTCTCTCTTCAAATATTTATCGGAGTAAAATTTCTCATCCACTATAAAAAGGGCACATCTCATCCCACTACCTCCACCATCTCAAACCACTTAGGGTCAGACAATATATACCCAATACACTCCTAATAATACTTTAATTCTTCCTTTTATCCTCCCTTTATGCAGAAAGCCTTCCAAGGAAGCCCTTTGGTGCAAACCAAAAGGAGTTAACCAAATAAGAGGTAACATTATTCCTCGAGTTCATTTATTTTATTTCAATTATCAACCCACTTAAGACGTACTTTTCCGTCATTTTACAAAAAACTAATTATCATAAATATACTATGATGTTTTGTGTAGTTGGTATAACCTAAAATTACACACACATCCACTTAATGTTTAATGAACATATTTTTTACATATGAGGTGAAGTACCGCCTCACAAAACAATAATAGTTCATTTTTTTTATTAAATCCTATCATGGTGGACGTTGTGACAGAAAATAGAATTATATGTGTTGTATATTATATTTATGTATTACCTATTATTCTTTAATATCTTTACAACTAATATCATTAGTATTTCCATTTGGTGTAAATATGATAATTTCGTTTGAAAAAATGTGGACTATCGCCCCCTCAAAGCGATGTGATTTCTTAAAAAAGTTCATGAAATTTATTAACGATGGGTGTAGTAAATTAATATGATACATAGGATATAATTATGTTACTATAATAATGATATATATATATAAATATACATATATTAAATTTACATATATTAAATCAGTACAACTATTAATCAGAAACATCATTCATGCGTACCTACGACTTACTGTCTCCATAAACGGTGAATTAAATATCATACATCTATATTATATAGATTATTATAATACTAATATAATGAATATATATGATATTTATATCATTTTTACATACTTTAAGTCATGATATATGTATATTGACCAAAGATATAAGAAGTTATGACACTTGTGAAGAATAAAGTTAATATTACACGAAGTGAAACTTTATCACATGTTTGTTAACTAGAAGGTAACATATGGACACAATAAAACCATAAATGTTATTAGATATAATAATTTTATTATTTATAATTTTAATAATAAACATACATATATTATACACGATCATTGTATGAGTTTGAAGATATTTAAGACAAAAGGTAATGATATTTCATCTACATTTTTTTGTGAGATATATGCCTTGTTTAGCTACCGTTCCATTTTTGTGGTGTATATACTACCCATGAATGTATTATATGATTATTGTTATTAAATATTTGGTTAAATACATATCCATTATATTATCTTTCATTCATGAGTATTATGTTTCAAAAGTTACCAAACCGGTAAGATATTTTAGTCTCAATTTATATTCTTTGAGACACTGGCTATATTATACACCTATATTTTTATTTTTGGATTATATATTGACTCTAAACTATTGAATAATGAATTTTATTCCTTTTATGATAGTATACTATTCATTTAATTTAACTTCATTTCAAGGGGAGTGTGGTTCAAATTTACTATGTGATAAGAGTTTCTTAAAACAATCTCATCAATTTTCATGATTTTTTGTGATTATGCTTCATTTTTTGAGATATTATTATCCATATCTCAAGAACAATTGTGAATTTTATTCAAATCATGATATTCATAAATGATTCACGAATTGGTATCATTTTTCTACTCTTTAGTACATTATATAATAATGATATTGTTTTTATGAAATCCTAACATTACCTTATATTCGGTCAGAAATCCCGATTCCATGAAAAAAATGTTTTCTAAAAAGGGATTTCAAAAATATTATTATATTATATTATAATAGTTAATACAATTTCTACTTTAATTTATTTTTCCAGTGTCTTCCCATAATTATTTTTCCCACATTCCGAACAAGTAATTTTTCTAACCATTTACTGTGCGAATGGTATGTTCTTCTTACCTCATACAAAATGTTTGAATTTACCCCCCATAATATTTGTGAAGTTTTACTTTTATTTTTAAAAGGAAATTTTTTATGAAAATATTTATAAAAATTTTTTTCTAGTTAATAGATTTAAAAATATTTTCTTGATTTCATTATATATATTCAATATATTTTTCATGGAATGTTATTCTCAAAATGGTTTCAACGTTATTTTTTATTTTTTTAAGAATAATTGTTTTCAAAATGTTTTAAGGATTCATTTATATGTTTTCTAGTAAAATATATGAAATAATGATTTGAAGTTCCTTTTATAAGTTTTCAAGGAGAATTATATTCTAAATATATTTAATCTTGTTTTATATTTTCTTAAGGAAAATGGAATTTAAAATGATTCCATTCATTATTTATATGTTTTAAAATTGTTTTCAAAAAAATGATTTTCAAAATATTCTCACGATCCTTTTATTTTAATTCATTTTATTTTTTTTCAAAATGTTTTCAAGATCTCATTATATGTTTTAAAGGAAAAATTATCCCAAAGGCATTCGAAGATTTATTAATATGAATTCATGTTTATTTTCATGAAAATGGGTTTTAAAAGGTTTTTATGTTTTAAATTATTATTTTTTAAATGATAACAGATAGTTTACTGAATAATGGATTTGAAAATATCTTTCTAAGTTACTTTCAATCTATGATGACATTTATTGATGCTTCTCATGCCCTTATAGAATATTTTCCCCAGATTCCATTCATATTATTTCATGAATGGTTTAGGTTTTTAAAGAATTATTATTATGAAACCTATTTATATTCTAATGTTTAGAGGCTTTTGAAACTCTTTACCTTTCGTGGGTGGTGATTTTAGTATTATGAACCCTAACTTTTTCCACAAGTAAAGCTATGATTTCATGTTTATGAAACCCATTCCATTTCATGTGTTATTATATGATTGTTTATTATTTTCTAGAAAAAGTATGAATTATTTCATTACAAGATAGTTTAGATCTATATATCCCACCAATGCCTTGGTTAAAGTATTATATCTCTTGATATAGACATGGATGACATGAGAAATGAACTCGGTTAAATATTAAATGGTTTTAAGGAGAAATGAAAACAGATCAATATTACTTGGAAGGACGGAGGAGTGAACTCTGTTTAGTAATACTGGGCTAGAATGGGGTGTGAACCTAGTTCAATGATGGAATTTTCCCACTAATATAGCCTTGGTGGTGTGTCCCTTACTACTATGGAAATTATTATATATTATAATGTGTCTTCCAAAATTTTATGTTGTATTCTTATGTAATGATTTCACCGATTATGTTCTTTATTTCATTACGATTATTATGTTATGAACTTATAATCTTTATTACATGATTCATTATTAGGATATTTGATAAGTATGGTATGATATTATATTTTCATGATCATATTCTCATACACTTATGCTCATGATTATGCTTAAATATCTCCCTTGTTTTTTCATTCTAAGAATTTGAGATCACCGCTTTTTATGATTCTTTACCACTGGTTATGAAGATTTTTATTATGTATGATATATTCAATAAGGTTTCTAGTCCATAAGAACCAAGTGGGATATTTTGTTGCTCATTTATATACCAATGTTTCTTTTTTCATTTATCCAAATGAAAAATAGTATTATTGTCTTTGGCCACATGTTTGTATAATGTTTTATGTATTAAGGAAATGTTATGTAATGTTAATGTATAAAAATGAGGGTCTGTATATTTACCAATACAGGGGCCACTAATTACTTCATTTAATGAGGAATAAGAAGATATTTGAAGAGTAATAAATATTAAAGATTAAATAATTTCATCATCTATATGAAGGGAATTCTAAGAAGAATTCACATAGAAGGTTGGAGTTCATAACAAACATATGTACTGTGTATGTGGTCATGAAGAATAGTGATAAAGAGTTCATGAATAATATTATATGATTGATATTTGCAAATGATATAGTCTATAAAGATGTTATATGGAGGCAAAACATGATGAGAAAGTTCAAAAATGAATTATAAATAGGATTGTTCATAAAGAGGTGGTTTGTAGATGATAGTTTATAAATACAGTTCATTGAGGATAGGTTTTGAATCATGGTTCTTGAAGGTTAGTTAAAGAATTAATTAACAATGAATAAGATTTTATGTGAATAAAATATTATAATCCCAATAATGAAAAATTATTCTCATGTCACATTTATGTCAGTTTGAACAAAAATTGAGCTGATGTAGATTATTTGTATATTGTTTTTGAGGATAATTGAGATATTCACAATTCATAAATTTGGGAGTTCTAAAAATAATGTTGGTTTTCAAAATAAAAGAAATGATTCCCATTATAAATTTTTTAAAGCTTTCTTCTTTAGTGATTTTATTACATCAGCGTACCTCCATTGTATACAAATTTTATTAGAGCACATTGGGTGAACCACATATGCATTTTGAGTCTCATTAACAATTCTAATTTTTTGATATTTTTATTTGAGATAAAATATAGGAGTATTTTTTTACAATGAATATGATAAAAATGGGGATTATTTTAATCGTTCACACCCTATTTAACATCTTATCTAGTTATTTAATGAATTGGGGAAAAAATTAGTATTATATTCAATGGTAAATGTCAACGAATCCCTTTTGGTAATATCTATAGATGTATTAAATCACATTATAATTATTCTCTTCAATGGAAATTACATTCATATTTAATGACATTGAATTATGTTTTAAAATTATATTTAGTAATCAATGTTTTTAATGTTTCTTAATGTTATACATTTATTCATAACTATTTATGTACTCCCTTTTACATATATTCATGGTAAATTTCATAATTACATTTTAATACCCTTGTTCTAATGTTAAATGATATTTTTGAGCATTATTTGAATTAATCCATATTTAATCAATTTTTCTATTCTAAATAGAAATATCATAGTAATTATCAAAATTATGTGATCTATATGTTTTAGAGTTCATGATCTAGTGTATTAGAAATCATTAAATTAAACTAATGGGTAATTTTTTCATCTAATGTGTCATTTAACCATACAAGAAGGCCCACCAAATATGAGGAGAAAACTCAACCAACAATGATGATTGAATTTATGGGCACAATCCTGAATCCCAGATTTAATTAAATTCAAAAATATGTTCTAGTATATGATATATTGTGTTCGAAAAAAATATAATGGCATAAATCAACCAAGAAATAGTCTCAAATGATGCATGAAAATCTAGCACACAATTCTGTATAGGATTTTAAAAAATTATACAATTCCTGAATTTCCTGTAAATAAAATAGACCAATTGAGTAGAGAAATTGTGCTATGAAAGTAAATATGAATTATCCTAACATTGTATAAGAAATAGTTCATTTTTTTGGGAACAATCATAGACATAAATTTATTCACAATTAGACTATGGAAAATATCAACTCAAAATTCGATAGTAGAACAAGGTTTTGAAATATAACCATATCATTTGATAAAAAATTCAAATTTCCACCACATTTTGAGGGAGAACTATACACATAAATATATAAAACTATTAAGAAGAATATTTCACCATATTCAGATGAATAAATGGTAATATGGTATATCCACCTTAAATGGGATTTTCACAAGGCTACCGGTCCACTCCCTTAGGCTATAAATACACTCCCCTCTTATAATTGTAATTGGATGGAATTTCATAGCATAAAAGGACACATTTTTTTTGTCATATACTTGAAAATGTCTCACAGGACCTTCCAATGCTATTATTCTTCTTGATATACATTTCATTCACTCATTATTTTCCTATTATTCTCTGTTCACTTTCATTTGTAATCTTGTAACTGTAGGTGTTATAATTTTTTTACGTATTAATGAATGTCTATACATAATGTATTATTCTCATTCACATTATATTTTTTAATAATAATGTTGTTAATTTTTTAAATTAGTTTTGAAAACCATTCCATTATTTTTATTTCTTATTCCATAAAAATATTTTGTTTAATTTTCACCATTGTTTTCACATGTGTTTAGTGCACTAGTCTTATCATGAATAATTCATTTTCATTTATTTTTTACTCAACACCAAAAACTTCATTAAATAAATTAATAAAAATGTGTATGGATGATTTAATCATCCATTTGGGTGAATCATAATATCGGGATGTCATGTTATTATGGTATTTTCTCACGAAATATTATTTAGGCGAACATTGATTGGGATTAATTGAATATACCATATATTAACGACATGGTTTGGTGTAACTTGTGGATTAAATTGATTTTTGGATATATAAATACAATACTATTAATAATAATTTATTGATATTATAACCCCGGTAATTTTATGTTTTAGATTAATTCCTCAACACTTGGGAATTCATATCAAAATCATATTTTGAAGTGGGTTTTAATTTAACATAATATCACATAACGATCAGGTATATCATTATATTGAATCCCAAAAAATACAATTACAACAAAATATTTAATATTATTAAATAAATGATCAAATATAAATGAATTTATTTAAGATATTCAAATAAACACCCATTTCATAAGACCAATCAATAAAAGACAATCAACTCCATTAAATAGTACCTGTATGAAGAATTTGACCCGAGTGGTTCTATAAAAATTATAATATCACGACAAATTTTAATGGTTGATACGAGACAAATATATATTCTTAAAATGAAATCGTTTCTTGGTATGGTTCAACTACTAGTAAGTTGTATTGGATTTTAAAAAAATTCATGAGAACCCAAAAAATATAAAAAAACAAAATGAAAAACAATTCTTACCATAAAAATCATAAATGAAAAATAAACACATAGAAAAAGCCATTATCCAAATAATATTTATATTTATATAAATTCCAAATAGTATCCCAAACAATCCACCAATATTTTTGTCGTGAAATTCGAGTGAACACTCCACCAACAAAAGAAAAACTTTAGCAATAATCAAATCACTTCAAACCCATTAATTTTCCATTCAATTGATGTTTATATATAAAATCCAAGGAAAAAAACTTAAATAACTCATTTACCTTGATATGAATTACCAAACACATGGTATTAAATAACTAAACACCAAAGATGTTTTCAAACTCAATTTGGGTTTGATTCATCTTCTAACACATTTCAACGGTCTAGCTAGTGATGATCCTAATCTTTCCCTCAAAGAGGTTCAAGTCATGAATTTATCCATGAAGTATAAAGGGGTCTATAAAGAAAAAAACATAATTAATTACCTTTCTCGTTATCTAATCCCACAAAATCATGTTTTTTCTATAGCTCTCCTAGTTCCATAAACACATTGAATAAGTGAGGTGACTCTTCTTAGAGAAATGCTTCGCTACTTCATGAAAGGGTTCTCTATAATATAAAATAAGTGGTATCTATCAGTTCCCAAATGAATCACACCATGAGTACACTGAGTTGTTCAAAACATTTTTTAGCTGCATTCCCACCGAACCAAATCCCTGACCAACTCATGATTCAATACTTATATGTGGGGTTATTGGTTATGGAGAGACCCATTATCAATTTCACAAATGGTTGGGATATAGTGGACAAAAATACTAAAGCTTCAGAAGATCTCATAAGAAACATGGCTGAAAACATTCAAGAATATAATACTGAAGCACATTCTTATGTTAGTAAATTCAAATAAAATCAATCCATAGATATAAATGAGATGACCAAGTGGATGAGTGAACATATAGGACTTGTGTAACACATAGACATTGATTCTAAATCCGTATCATCATCTACATCAAAATCTATATTCTCTGGAACTGTAAATTGTTTTGGAATTTGTACCCCACTATCTCATCCAACCAACACATTTTTACAAAATAAAGATGTTGACTCAGATTCTTCCACTATTATAGATCTCAACACAACATTTGTTTTGAGGAACACCCTCCCTCACCAATCAGGTCAGTTCATTAGAAACTACACTCAACCTCACTTTAACCCCTTATCATCAAACTATAACTCTCGATTGATTTATGATAATCCAATCTCTTATACCCCTCATTTAACAACTATCAATCCAAAATTATATTAATATCGTCAAGGTGGTGGTAACATCAAACCATCTTATATTTTTTTTGAAAACCGAAAAGTATCAATCCTCCTTTAATACTCATATATTATACAAACTGAGTGATCCTTTTAAATTTGAAACCCTATCCAAACACTTTCCCAAGAACCCAAATCAAGGAAATCATTGTGAGGGAAATGAACCTTCTTTTAAGACACTACGGGAAACTGCTATAAAATAACTTTCCTTATTTACCCATTATAGACTAAAAAATATTAAACACCAAATTGATCACTTTCATCCCACCTCAACCAGCATTGACAATCAAATTATTTTAAACTCCCAACTAAACCATTACCTAACACAAAGGGTAATGTTTGTGCGATTTCTATTTGATCAGGAAATAAAAAACCAATACCTCCCAAAAAATCCTCCAAATCCCCATTAGATATTGATCAGTGTAAGGAAATTAATTATAAACAAAAAAACTAAACATACTCCATCACCTACTTCCATCCATCTAAAATATATAATTATAGTCCCTTAATATATCATTATGCCAAATAATCCCACTGATCCCAATCCAAAAATCTGTTGCATGATTAAATGTGTTGAATTATAAAAAAATACCATTATAGATTCCATTAGAACAATTAATATGTAATAAAGATTTCAAAAAATAATTTTACACCAATAAGAGATAGATTAGGACAATAAAAAATATTTCAACCCAACATTACATACCCATAAAGTCAAAGGATCTAGTAAAATTTAATATTCCATGAGAAATAGGGAGCTCTAACTTTTATAAATCACTCATAAACCATGGAGATTTAATTATTTTTAATGTCGAGATCCTTGCTCTCCATCCTTTTTCTAGGTACCTTTCAACAAATGGGTGTTGTCATCCAGTTATACAGTCAAATCATTTCCAGACCTGTGAGAATAATATTGTACGTCATTGTCTGGGTAAATGATCTTGTCTTCCCAGAGAATTTTTATTTCATTAACATGAAATGTGATAAAAATTCATAATATTATCCCCTAATTATATAAATACATGTCCTCTCGAAATCTTATCCTTGTAATATGGTATCCAACATGTGAAGTTAAATATTTTTTATGCCATGTGATCCCAATCAGTTAACCAGTTTTTATTCTCTATCCATGCTTCTAAAAGTATATTTAAGTGTTTTTTGAACCTCGATTCATCATTTTCATCAAGTTCTAATGATAAAGGTGATTTTTAATTTTTCTTCCTAATTAATGAAGAAAAAAATAGAGATGTTGATGTTGACATTTCATGTGTAAACACCATTGATCTAAATGTTCTTGAAAATATTTTTGTATTCTATATCAACACTAATATCCACTTCTCAAACATGGACGATAAGAAAAATAATATATAATCATGTCCAATTGTTAATTAAAATAATATTATTAAAAATTAATCACTTGTCATGTCTGATTTAAAACATTATTTTATATTTGAGGTGCACCTAGAAATATTTTTCTTATCCTGTTTTAATTCGAGTGAATGTTGTGATATTTCTCCCCTAATTAATAAAGTGATTACTTATAAAGTTGAAATTTTACATTATTTAGAAAACAAATTGAAATAAATTATATTGAAAAATATATTGAGTCTTATGTCACCGTTGATCCTCATTATATCACATTGGAATGAGTTGACAAATATTTGTATAAAAATACTAGGATCTAATACTCTGGTTTCATATTGTCTATACCACACAGAAATTCACCATAAGAATTTATTCATTATAATTAAATTCCATTAATAAAAAACTAACCCTTGGAAGAATGTACTATTCCTCATTTTAAAGACCATAGGGAGGATCCCCACATTATCTTTCCACCACATAGAATTTCACGAAAAAAACAATATTGGGAAGAAATTATCTAAAAAATAACTGGTCCTACAAAATGGAGTATTTTTCCTAGAAAAACATTAAATTAGATAAAATATGGGGGTCCCCATAAAACGATAAGCCATAGAATAAATTTCAACCTATAGAAAAAATAAATGAAACAATTATTGGATGTTAAGAAACATTTTATTTAAGTTTTAAGAAATCTTATGTAATATTTTTCTTTTCATTAAATAAATAATGATATATATTTTTTCAATATTTTTTAATTTTAAAAATGTATCCCCAAAGAGAACACATTCAATTGGAACAACTCTGACCCCCACTAGATGGAGATAATGACCCAAAAAATTTAATATAGGGGCACATATCTCTCCCTCTCTCTATGTTTCTCTCTTTCAACATATTCCTCTATAATTTAAATTTTTGAAGACATTATTCATACAAAAATTATTCCCAATTTTTTTTTGTTGTGTGTTGAAGAAAAAAAAAAGTAAAATATAAAGTGTCACAACTACTAATTATTAAATTTTTCATTTTTTTCTAACCATTTGAGGGATTGCAATGAATTTCTTTAATGTCAACTTTTTTTATCATAAATTTGGAATAATATTTTTTTGTTAATAATAATTTTTTTATTGCTCGTTTATTGATTTGGGAAATTATTCTTCCCCAACAATGATGAATAACGCTATCTTCTTTGTTCAGGTAACCAATGGCCATATTTTCATATTTTCTGTTTTTCACCCCTAATTGGGAATCGTATGTTTTTGGAACATCAATATCAATTTACTCCTATAAAATAAATTAATATTTGAGAGGCATATTATAAACCCATAAGAATCAAAATATCCAAATATCTTATTGGATTGAATTCATGACATCTTCCATATATCTTATATCTATTGGTATCATTATGATTACTTCTATGTCATTGACTGAGGATAGTTGGATATGATGTTTTAATATAAGTTTATAGAGTGGTTGTTGGAGATATAAGAGCATTGAGAGAATTATATGTGAGGATGAATAATTCCTTTGGTTCATGTGATATAGAGGCATGGTGCCATATAGGAGTGAACATGAAAGCATGAGACACATAAGCATGCCCATTAACCAGATTTGTTATGCGCTAGTATTATTTTTCCTATTTTTTGATGATGTGATGTTTGGATCTTCTGTTTATATATGCTATGTTTTTCTTACATGTAGATATGTTGTGCTAATATAGATTCATTTTTCATGATGATGTCAAAAAATGATACCTAATTATGAAAAATTATACCATGAACTGATTAAAACTATCTTAAAAGGTTAATTACAACCAAATTCAACAATATATTGATATGGGAGATTGATATAAATTATTTTTGTACATAGGGATCTGATGTCTGTGTGCTGTGGTATTTTTGGATGGGGAAAGTGTGCTTGGTAGAAAGGATTTTGAATGTGGTTATATGGAAGAGATGAGGATTATGGTCAGACTATTTTTTTAGTGTTAGTATTTTAGTTGTATTAACATTCATTAAAGTTATCTTACATGATGGTTGTTCGAAATACAATTTTTCAATCCTGTATCTACAGGTTTTGTTAATTATAAAGGACACTAATTGTTTAAGAGGTATCTAATGTAATGCCTTGGTTGCTATGAATCTTTTCACAGTGAATTTAACTAGGAATGTGGATTACCAAGGGGTGTTTTAGAGGATAAATGTAGATTTTGGTGGTAGATGGTGGAAGTTGAAGACATAGTATAAGGGTAGATAAGGGATGTAGATTCTTCTTGTAGATGTGAGATTTCACTTATCTTAGTAGATTCTCATGGTATATTATGATGGTATATTTTGATGGTAGATTCAGGTAGCAGATTCTAGTAGAATATTTTGGAGGTAATAGTATATTATAATGATGGATTCTTATGATAGACTATGATGTTCAATTCTGGTGGTTGATTTCGATAGTATATTTTTATAGTATATTTTGATGGTAGATTTAGAGAGGAGAAGGTTCTACATTCTCAAAAATTTATAGTATTCTATATTAAATTTTATTGATATAAAATGGTTTTAAAGAATTAATTAAGTGAATTAAGGTCCATTTCAATAAAGTATATTTATATAATCCATATCATATAATCTGAGTGGTTTTAAATGTATTTCCACTTGGATTTAGAGAAACCAACATTAAGGGTTAAATTAATTTATATCTATGATCTAAAATCATGATCATTTTTTATTTTTTAATTCTAAAGTTACAATCTTTCCATTTTAATTTACTACATGATTTATCTCAATGTGGGAAGTTCTTAAGCCTTTCTCTCAGAGTAGTGGAGCATTATTTTTCACTATTGTTATGTGTTCTTCCTTGAAGTGGTTCCATAATATGTGTGCAACCCCTAATTTTAGTACAAAAAATATTGTGAATCTTCATTTTTTTAGATAATCGGTTCCATAATTTCTTATTATTTGTATGACATTAGAGGGTTTCAAATATTTGATATCATTTTGTAAGATAGTATACACCTTATTAATGAATATAATGAATTAGTTGATTGGAATTTAAGGGGGATGGTTTCAAATCACATTATTTTAAAGCATTGATTTAACTCTTGATATGTCAGTTGAACGACCATGATGCCTTAGTGAAAATCATTGCTATTGGGGGAATTTGTTTCCATTTGGTTGAGGTTATATTGAAAACCAAAGATCATTTATTATTTGATACCACAATGACTAAAATTTTTTAATCACATATATTTGGAAAATGAAATGGTTTCCCCAAGAAAATTATGCTTGTTTTAGAATACCCTTCAAATCGAACTATAATTTATGAAAAGGTCATCAAAAATTTAAAATGAAATGCAATAAAATGTGGAAATTGTTGGCATGTGTTGTAGAGACCCAAAGCTTGACGTACATTGACATTACATTACATTTGCGGAATACTTAGTACATAACAAAAACACACACACAAGGATCGTAATAGTTTAGTGTCTTTGGAATCTCGGAATATAATCTTTTAATCGTGGTGAAAGATCTTCAACATCACCCATAAAGATCATCTTTTTTTAAAATCTAAATCCTTTCTTTTGTGTCCTGGGGAAAATAAAACATAAAAGGGTGAGATCAAATGATCAGTAAGGGTAAACAAAAGAAATATCAATTGTGTCATATTCATAAGAACAAATCTTTTGGAAATCTTAACCTGCACAAGAGATCATAATTTCATAACATGGGATAAATCATAGTAGTAAAATGTAATCCCAATAATCATAACATAAAACATGAAACTTTGTGGAATACACACATAATCATAGAGAATCACTTCTTATTAGTCAAGACTCATTTCCAAGACTATCTTAGTAGACAAAGTCCCTTTCTGAACCGAGTCACCCACGTTTCAGTCCTGTTTCACTGAACCGGTATAACCTACCATTCCAGCCATGTCTATCTCAGGAGATATAAAATCTATACCCAATGCATTGGAGGGAGATATAGGTCCCACCCATCTCATAATGATACTATTCTTATGTGTGCAACAAAATCATAAATCATTCATCATTACATAACCCATGTAATAAAAATGGGAATCTTAAACATCATGACATCATAAAACAATTCATATAAGATAAAGGAATTCATAAAAATATTTCCATCACAACATAATCAAATCCATGTAATAATAGGGATAGAAATAGAACCCTATATTATAATAGATGGAAAATAATTTTGATAAAACTGTCGAACTCCATTCTTTAGGAAAATATCCTTTCTACTTCAAAAACACTTTTCCTTTCTTAACATGTCATAAAATTCTAAACTAAAAGAAGCTGATTAAAATAAACTTGTAAACTTATAAATTAAGCTTCTTGGAAATAATGTTTTAAAAATCCATTCATGCCGTTTAAGTTAAAAGTAACATTATTCTCTTACTTTTTTCGTAATGTCAAAAAGTACCTCGTAGGAAAAATGATAAAGGATTCCTTTCATATATTTTACTAAAAACTCACCGAAGGGTAAAATTGGATTTAAACAATTGTAGGTGGATGGAAATAAAATTTAATATTAAAGAAACATGGATGTGGATGATAAAATACACCCCATTAAATATCAAAGTATAAATAATCTCAGATAAAAATGAGATTGTGATATTTCCCTTACCTTAAGTCTGATTTACTTCGTAAGTGTCCGAGCCTCCTCTTTTTGACGCGCCTTTTCTTAACCTCTACTTAAATAACTAAGGATGGTCTTTGAATAAGACCAGGACCTCTAGGATAATACTAGGGAATTGGGGAAGAGATTTTGGCAGGGGTTGGCCGAGCTTGAATGGTAAAATTGGTGTGAGGAGGAGAGGGAGGAGGTTTCCTTTTATAAGGGAGGAGAGGGGCTCCTTCGGAAAAACTAAAAATATTACTTTATTATAATGTCATGTTCCGTTTTAAATAGCTCAAAATTGATTTATTTCGATGCTAAGGTGGGGATGGGTCGAAATCCTCTCATCCAATAGAATTTAGACATGTTTAGGTTCCTATTTTAACCTTATCATTTAGATTTAACATTAAGTTAAATAATTTTACTTTTACCGTGTCTTCTTGTGTTCTTACACTATAAGGTTAATAAACTTACTATAAGAAGACAAACGAACCCCAATTTGTTTATTATTAATATATATAACCTTATCTAATCCATTTGGCCGAACCTTAGATGTTTAGGAATAAAATAACAATTAATAATATAATATTTGTTTTAAAAACTACTTTATGTCAATTTTGACACTATTTAGTAATTGATTTTTTTGAAAATCATTAAAGAATGATAAGTTCTAAAAAAGTTAATTAAACCAATACTAACATGTAATATTAACCTAGAAAATTAGTGGAATTCATAAAAATTCTAAAATTATATTTATTTGGGTATTTATAACATCAATTATGTCAATATTTCATTAATAAGATAACTACTGCATCATCGTTGTGTCATAAATAAATTAAATTATTTAATGTCTAAAAATTACAAATAAAATACTATTATATATGAAATCTTCTTAGATTTCTAATTAATATTTATAGTCGAATTTATCTTATGTATAACCCCATAGTAAAAATGTTTTAGTAAATATACTTTGATTTTAACTCTTTTAACCATTCTTTAAATAAATTAATAATAAATGTCATAATCTAATCCAAGTGGGCCTAAATGGTAATAATTTATCACTAAGTTTGTTTTTGGTCGAATTAAACTTGTCCAATATAATTAGGACATGTGTTAGGGTAATAATAATATCAGTTCTACTCTTAATTACCCTATTTACTTTTAACCGTGGTAAAAAAAGTAAAAAGTTACTATTCACCAAAAAATTATTTTCATCTCATTGAACCGCATTTTACATACTGACATAAACCGTGTCTCTAGGATTTTTGAAATTCCACTCATAGAAGCGGTAAAATTATGTTTTATGAACAATTCAGTTTTTTAACTACCACTTAGTGGTTTCACTAATAATCAAAAATTGAAAGTTTTCAGAAAATACCAAAAATTAGGCCTAAGATATATTTGATATTATGAACTAAAAAATGATGTCTATTTTACCAAATTCAAAACATATCAGTTGCATTAACTAATTTAAAAATTATTTCTCGTCGTCAAAACAAATAGAGTGTTTTTAAGAGATAATAACTATCAAAAGATTGAAACTTGTTTATAACTGGTTTAAATGTGAAATTACATCCAATGACCATCATTGTATTAAATTGTAAAAATATATTCTAAATATACTTTAAAACCATTAAAATTAATAATTTATCACTATTATTTATTTCGATTGGAAAAGATGTTTTTAATTAAAATTTAGTAATTTCCACTATTCATAAAAATATGAAAGTTATCTGAAAATTACCAAAATTTAACCCTAAGCCAATTTCGATATTCCGAATCCAAAAATGAAGTCCATTTAGAAAAATAAAATTTAAAAAATTTCTAAAAGTGGTTATTACTATTCATAATGGCTAGTTTTAATAATATTTTAATAGCATATCGTTGTTTAGTGAAACTCGGTATTGCGTACTACACACGCTATCAAGGAAGGTCGTGATTGCGTGTTATGAAAGGCAAGTCAAGGATGCATGTTGTGTAAGCTCCTTTTGTTGTAGTGTACAACACAAGACATTAATGAAATTAAAAAGAATATTTTCATAAAATCTCGGGGTGTTACATTCTACCCCCCTTAAAATGAATTTCGCCCTCAAAATTAGTCGGGGTTATAAATGGTTTACTATTCTAATGTTTCTTTGATAGAAACCCACATCATAAAAAGGAATACCAAAAATAATCTTGAAAAACAAAATTATGAGACATAACGGTTGCCCAAATAAACTAATCACTGGGTTTCCACATACGTGAAAATATGGATATGGGAGAGAAATCTAAACACCACGTTCTGATAGAGAGTGGTAGAGAACATGGCTATGGAAAATCCATCAATCACAAAGCCATAAATTTGTGACGATCTAAGGTAACATCTGATTCATCAGATATAATAGAACTAGGACACTATTTTTGGTTTTCAAGATCATTTCCCTAAAGTTGATGAAATTGGAAGTAGAAGAAATACTTTCGTGATTTCGGTATAGTCTCACCATTTGTCATTCTTTGGACAATTTCCACTTCATCTCTTAAAGAAATGAAGTTGAATTTATCATTCGTGATGTGTTAGCAGATCATGTGATAGAATGATGGGTCATTCCATCTGTCTCAATCAAAAGTTTAGAAAAGTTATCAAAAAATACATAAGTCCATCTATAGTGAGATTAATCTTGTATGGTTCCTAAAATGGACTTATAATTCATATATCATACTGCTTAATATAATAAAACTAGTTTCTACTAAACAGGGACTTCCTGTAGGCCAGTGGTATGCGATAAAGGCCAGTCGCACTTCGGTTGTGGGTTCTATTCCTACGACCTTGTCCGACGCGTTGGGTTGTCGCCCGTCCTACAGGTTTTCCTTTTTCTAAAACTATATTACTATAACATCCCATCAATAATATCGAAAAAAATCTTCTATCTTTAAACAATACTAACTTATGTCCAACATAATCCATTCTAGTCTTTAGGCTTATCCATAATACTGCAGTCCATTCTCATAATATAGTGAAAACGATTACCAGAGATTTAATACCATCGTTGATCCCCATATATCATAAGATATGTCTTGTTGGTTACATTCCAAACATTCAAAGGCCTTAATCATGTATTCTCTTGAATACCCATTGAACCATAGTGAAAACTTGAATGCAGTTAAAAGTTAACACTTTTCACATACCAAAATCCTCAAAATTCTATATACTCAAACCATGATATCACTTAGTCCTCATATCAATCATGAGCTCATGAATACTGTTAAACATTTCACTTTCTCGTTTTCCCTTCATTATGCGCATATCATCTTATTTCCAAAAATATCTCAATCACTTTGAATACCACATTATAACAATAAATATTCCAATACTTTATGACACAACATTATTTTGGAATCCCATTACATAAACACTTAATCATTCCACCACATCGTTGTCATATTCAACATCGCCAATAGTGATCGCATGTGACTTACCTTTGTCCTTTGCCTTAAGTAGTTGCTCATGTCGATCATCACTAACCCTTGGATTAGGGAATTTATTGGCATAATGTCCCATCTCCTTGCACATGAAAACATTGAAGTGAAGTAGGTTCATTCTATGTATCCCTTCCTTTGTTTGCATCATTAGACATCTTCTTCCCATCATTGCGGCATTCAAATGCCCGATGACATTACTTTCCACATTTGAAACATTTACTTGTCCCTTTAATACAATCTCCACCACACTTCTTTCCACACTTTGAGCATAAGGAAACATTCATCTTCTTTTCACCATTATTCTGAGATTTCTCCTTGAACTCCATCTTTCGTTTCTTGTCAAAACTATGAGATGGATAAGTAACACCAACTTCCATTTCTACCTTCATAGCACAACGCACAATTTTTTCATAGCTACTGAAGTCTCTTATAGCTAATGCCCTTCGAAGACTTGGTTTTAAGCCACTGAAAAATCGATCAACATTACTTTCAGGTTGGATGATAATGCAAGATTCATACCTTGCAAGTCTTGTAAAATTCGCTTCGTATATATAAACGGATTCATCATCCTTCTGCTTCAGCTCAAGATATTCCTTTTCCATCTTTGTTCGAAGAATACGGGGGAAGTACATACTAAAAAACAAGTTCTTGAACTCGTCCCGTTCCATGGACTCAATTTCATCTCTTGGCCTCGTATTCTTGATAAAATTCCACCATTGATCAGCTTCACCTTCCAAACGATATACTGCTAAGATGACTTTATCATGTTCAGAACATTGAAGAACTGAAAATATCTTTTCAGTGGTACTGATCCATCGATCAGAAACATGTGGATCCGAAGACCCACTGAAAGAAGGTGGACGTTGCCTCATGAAGGACTCAATAGAATATTGTTCCCTTCTCTGCTCATTTGGATGTTCAGAATGATTCATAGCTTGTGTAAGTATAACAATAATATTTTGTACTCCATCTCCCATAACATTTGTTTGTTCAGTAGGACAATCATTGCATTGTCCATTACAGTGATCAACATAGTTCCTTCGGGTTCTAGCCATCTTCTAAAACCCATAGAGAATAGTGTGAGAGGAAAAAATCATGTTAGGGAAAACAACATAATTAAGGGGGAGTACCCTCAATATCTAACATCTTAGGTTAAATTCTATGATCATTAGCGCAATTCTAGGACTATAACCTATACATATACTTAACCTTAGAGACATCCCTAGAAATACCTTCGAAATATCTCTAGGGATCTCAATAAAGTTCTCGCATCCTAGTTTCCAAAGGTTGACTAATCCTTTCCTATGATACCAACTGTAGAGACCTGATGCTTGACGTACATTGACATTACATTACATTTGGGGAATACTTAGTACATAACAAAAACACACATAGAAGGATCGTAATAGTTTAGTGTCTTTGGAAACTTGGAATATAATCTTCTAATCGTGGTGAAAGATCTTCAACATCTTCCATAAAGATCTTCTTTTTTTAAAACCTAAATCCTTTATTTTATATCCTTGGGAAAGAAAACATAAAAGGGTGAGCTCAAATGCTCAATAAGCGTACAAAAAGAAATATCAATTATGTCATATTCATAAGAACATATCTTTTGGAAATCTTAATCTGCAAAAGAGATCATAATTTCATAACATGGGATAAATCATAGTAGTGAAATGTAATCCCATTAATCATAACTTAAATCACGAAACTTTGTGCATACACACATAATCATAGAATATCATTTCTTATTAGTCAAGACTCATTGCCAAGACTATCTTAGGGGACAAAGTCCCTTTCTGAACCAATTCACCCTCGTATCAGTCCTGTTTCACTGAACCGGTATAACCTACCATTCCAGCCATGTCTATCTCATGAGATATAAAATCATTACCCAATGCGTTGGAGGGAGATATATGTCCCAACCATCTCATAATGATATCATTATTATGTGTGCCACAAAATCATAAATCATAGATCATTACATAACCCATGTAATAAAAATGGGAATCTAAAACATCATGACATCATAAAACAATTCATATAAGATAAAGGAATTCATAAAAATATTTCCATCACAACACAATCAAATCCATGTAATAATAGGGATAGAAATAGAACCCTATATTTTATTAGATGGAAAATAATTTTGATAAAACTCTTGAACTCCATTCTTGAGGAAAATATCCTTTCTACTTCAAAAACACTTTTCCTTTCTTAACATGTCATAAAATTCTAAACTAAAAGATGTTGATTAAAAATAAAAATGAAAGCTTTTAAAGTAAGCTTATTGGAAATAATGTTTTAAAAATCCATTCATGCTGTATAAGTTAAAAGAACCATTAATCTCATGCTTTTTTCGGAGAGTCAAAAAGTACCTCGTACGAAAATTGATAAAAGATTCCTTTCATATATTTTACTAAAAACTCACCGAAGGGAAAAATTGTATTTAAACAATTGTAGGTGGATGGAAATAAAATTACATATTGAAGAAACATGGATGTGGATGATAAAATAAACCCCAATAAATACCAATGTATAAACAATCTCGGATAAAAATGAGATTGTGATATTTCCCTTACCTTAAGTCTTATTTACTTCGTATGTGTCTGAGCCTCCTCTTTTTGACGCGCCTTTTCTTAACCCCTACTAAAAGATCTAAGGATGGTATTTGAAGAAGACCAGGACCTCTAGGATAATACTAGGGAAGTGGAGAAGAGATTTTTGCAGGGTTTTTCCGAGCTTGAATGCTCAAATTGGTGTCAGGAGGAGAGGGGGGAGGTGCCCTTTTATAAGGGAGGAGAGGGGCTCCTTTGGAAAAACTAAAAATATTATTTTATTATAAAGTCAAGATCGGTTTTAAATAGCTCCAAATTGATTTATTTATAAGATAAGGTGGGGATGGGTCGAAATCATTTCATCCAATATAATTTAGACAAGTTTAGGTTCCTATTGTAGCCTTATCATTTAGATTTAACATTAAGTTAAATAATTTTACTTTTACCGTGTCTTCTTGTGTTCTTACACTATAAGGTTAATAAACTTACTATAAGAAGCCAAACGAACCCCAAGTTGTTTATTATTAATATATATAACCTTATCTAAGTCATTTGGATGAACCTCAGATTTTTAGGAATAAAATAATAATTAATAATATAATATTTGTTTTAAAAACTATTTTATGTCAATTTTGACACTATTTAGTAATTGATTTTTGTGAAAATCATAACAGAATTAAAAGTTCAAAAAAAGTTAATTAAATCAATAATAACATGTGATATTAACCTAGAAAATTAGTGGAATTCATAAAAAGTCTCAAATTATATTTATTTGGGTATTTATAACATCAATTATGTCAATATTTCATTAATAAGATAATTACTGCATCATCGTTTTGTCATAAATAAATTAAATTATTTAATGTCTAAAAATTACAAATAAAATACCATTATGTATAAAATCTTTTTATCTTTCTAATTAATATTTATAGTAGAATTTATCTCATGTATAACCCCATATTAAAAATGTTTTAGTAAATATACTTTGATTTTAACTCTTTTAACCCTTCTTTAAATAAATTAATAATAAATGTCCTAATCTAATCCAAGTTGGCCTAAATGGTCATATTTTATTCCTAAGTTTGTTTTTGGTCGAATTACACTTTTCCAATAGAATTATGACATGTGTTAGGGTAATAATAATATCATTTCTACCCTAAATTACCCTATTTACTTTTAACCGTGGTAAAAAAAGTAAAAAGTTACTATTCACCAAAAAATTATTTTCATCTCATTGAACCACATTTTACTTACTGACATCAACCGTGTCTCTCGGATTTTTGAAATTCCACTCACAGAAGCGGTAAAATTAAGTTTTATGAACAATTCTGTTTTTTTAACTACCACTTAGTAGTTTCACTATTCATCAAAAATTGAAAGTTTTCAGAAAAATACCAAAAATTAGGCCTATGCTATATTTGATATTATGAACTCAAAAATGATGTCTGTTTTACCAAATTCAAAACATATCAGTTCCATTAACTAATTTAAAAATTAATTCCCGTCGTCAAAACAAATAGCGTGTTTTTATGAGATAATAACTATCAAAAGATTGAAACTTGTTTATAACTGGTTTAAATGTGAAATTACATCCAATGACCATCATTGTATTAAATTGTAAAAATATATTCTAAATATACTTTAAAACCACTACAATTAATAATTTATCACTATTAATTATTTCGATTGAAAAAGTTGTTTTTAATTAAAATTTAGTAATTTCCACTATTCATCAAAATATGAAAGTTATCCGAAAATTACAAAATTTCACCCTAAGCTAATTTCGATATTCTGAATCCAAAAATGAAGTCCATTTCGAAAAATAAAATTTACAAAATTTCAAAAGGTGGTTTTTACTATTCATAACAGCTAGTTTTATTAATATTTTAATAGCATATCGTTGTTTAGTGAAACTCGGTATTGCGTACTACACACGCTATCAACGAAGGTCGCGATTGCGTGTAATGAAAGGCAAGTAAAGGATGCGTGTTGTGCAAGCTCCTTTTGGTGTAGCGTACAACAGAAGACATTAATGAAATTAAAAAGTATACTTTTCATAAAATCTCGGGGTGTTACATGTGTGAATGTGTTTCATTTTTTTGGTCATTCTATGAGCTGGTTGTTATGGAAAGTGGTTACTATGTGGTTTTTTTGACAAGAAATTGGTTGTGTCGATAATGGTGGATTTGTGGGCATGATTTTCTGAGGATGATGAGATATTGTTTTTTCGATGTACTATTTAATTCTAGTTTTCTAAGTATTAATATTGTTAAATAAATATTAAAAATTAAATGTAAATTTTATAAGATGATTTGAAATATTGGTCGAAATGAATTATGAAAACATGAATTATTGTAGGTTGTGATGTTTAAATGGTTAACGATTATATTTGATTTAATGGGTGGGAAAAGATGAAATAATTGGTCTATTGAAATGAAATTGGTTACTAGATGAGAAATCTTGGAAATGGGTCAATTATAAATAAAATGTAGAATATGGATTGTAGATTATTTTTTAGTGTAGTTATTTTAATTAGGGTAGCTAATTTAGTAATGTCTATGAGGCCTTAGGGTTGATTTTGTGAGTCAGGAAGAATTTTTTGTGGTGTGCCAATATTATGGGATTAAGTGATATGATAATATATATATATATATATTATTTCATTGTGACATTCTATACATTCCCCACCCATGTTGTCCACCTAATACTGACAACCAATAGTTATGGGGGTATAGTTTCGATCAAACTAGTGGTGTGGATGGATTACTGGTCACCCTCTCTTCCATTACTCCTAGGAAATATTGAAATACATAGTATGTGATGAAGGAACGTAAAAATTTGTCTATCTATTTGTGAAGTGAAGTGATGGTCTAGGTGTCTTCAGGTAATGTGTGATGTGATGAACCTTGTGTGTTTATGTTATATGATGAGATGACATATGGTTGGGGTGTGCATAGAAGGAGTAGGGCATAGGTTGGGTTCCCTCATATTCATAATACCCTACAATTCTAGGTATGGTAGTGATGTGATTCCCTTGCGTCTATAAATAGTTTGTGATGTGATGTGATATCATGTTATACCGAGGAGGTTGGAGTACTATGGCTTATGTTGTTGGGGGTGTGAGAGTACATAATTAGTGGGAAAAATGAGTGGGGTACCTTTATCGATATAATTATTATGATATTATAATTTTCTGTGTTATTAGGTGAGTTTTCTATGGTGAGAATGAGGAATGGTTAGATAATGTATTTAGGTGTTTCTTGGTTCTACTATTTTCTCACTGGTTCATTAGTATTATTCTCTCACATGGGTATGAGAGACATTGTTTACTTTACTAAGTATACCTATATTCTCACCCTAGTTATAAAATTTTTTCAGGTTTCTAAGTGGACATCATAGACCATATTGAGCACTAATAGCTCAAAAAATTATATTGTTTATATATTGCTACATTAACTTTTACTTTTGGAAACTTTTGGAGAATTTTATATATATCAGTTTCATTTATGAATTCATTTTGGCAAGGTTGGAGTTTATATTATATTATCTCATTTTGTTTCATAAGGGGGAATATTTCCATACACCGATCTTGTTTTATGATAAAAGCTAAATCAACCAACATATTGTATTTCTAAACCCTTAGTTCTTGTCTTCAACATAGAGCCTACTAGAGGTAGGATGTGGGGGTAATTATATATCTCCTTTCATTATAGTATGATTGGATGGAGGGGGCTGTTATAGAAAGAATAAAAAAGAATCACTGTGTTTTGTGGATTAGGTGAACCCCCTAATATTGATTATATCCCTAGTGCGTCAAGGTTATTACCCCATACACATATATTAATTATTATTATCAAATAAATAACATGAATGGTTATAGAAATGAAATATTTAATTTTTGGTTACAACTAGCTACAAAGTAAGAAGCATATTACTAGTTTGTCAATCTTTAAATAATATAGGAATCAACCAAGTCCACTTGATGTTTATTAGAAGTTAAGCTTCATGTCCTTCTTAGAATCTGTATATAATATCTTTTCTTAACTTCAAAAATCAGGTTTGTTTCCTCAAATATCAAAAATATTTGGTGATTCATTACTTTTATTTATATTTATATAATATTTTTTTAGAAAACATTAAAAAATACGTATACATGAAAATGTTCGCTAGTAGTATAGAATAAAAAAATATTATCTCCTTCTTATTCTTCTACCCCAATACAAAATAGAATTTTGACACCATCTTTTTAACATTAAATTCAAATAATGATCATATTAATCTAAGAGAATCTATGAAAATTCATCATGAAATTTTCATCATGATCAATCGACTCACTTGAATCATACTAAAAATGTTTCATAGATAATTTGAGAATACTTATTCCATTAATTTTTGAATAAATTATATGTCTTATTATCAAAAAAAATATTTACTCCATATCAATGTTATTCTATAAAAATTCTATATGAAATAAATCATGAAATTCATACTATTACCAAATTTTATTGCTCAAGTCAAACAAATCCAATTGATTCGAACAAGTCATACAATCCTCATCACATTAATTCAATGAACATTGAATATATAATTTTTTCTCTTCATAATAAACTTTTTTAACTGTATATTGAGATGTTTTGGTGCATATCGTGATAAAAAAATCATCTTTAGTATTGAGTCACCCTATCATAAAATATGAAATGTTTTTTTTTCTCAAACATTCTCATAAGAATATTTTCAAAACAAAATGATCATCAAAAATAGTGTGGTCATCATTTCATCATAATTTTCTAGTTAAAATGATTTTATTCCCAATGACATCTATTCTTTGATGTCTAATTCCAAATTCATCAAATAAATATTATCCATATCATTTATTTTTATCATGTATTGGTTATAAAATAAAAAAATTATGTTTAATCATTGAATAATTCCAAATCATTATCTATCTTGATTTAAATTTCTTTAGAATATATCATTTCTTGAATTCTCAGAAGACATCATTCCATAAATTATGTAGACAACATACATTTTTGTTGTTATGGATAACCTTGAAATATCCCTTTGAAAATTGTTACCATTATATTAGTGATGGACCACCATTACAAATAAGTCAGGTTATCTTTAAACAAACAATACATCTTATAGATTACCTATATATAGGCTTCAAGATTTTATCAATACCCTAACATAGATTCTAGTATTCATATTATATTAACACATCTAATTCACAATAGTATATATCTCTACAATGATATTAATTACCATTATACATCTCTTAGATACCATTATATAGGATGTACATAAATCTACATACTACTACACATGTCATTGAACACCAAAAAATATCACAGAACATATATCAAATGATTCATGAGATTTATAAAAGAAATAAAATTTTCTCAATTAGTTATATAAGAATTATTCATCTAATGATAAAACATATAGCATATTTGATACCCATAAAATTATTTATTTAATAATACGCCATCATTTTCTTCTGTCATGGTATCTATAAAAACTTATATTTTTAATGATTTATTTAATACCCACGATTCAACTTCATCTTAAAATTTTTAGAGTCATGGTCATAATTTATATGGATAGGAATAAGTCAGAGTAAAACCTTTTTCATTTCATAGAACATTTAATTGTAATAATTATTGAAAAAACAAGATCATGTGATTTGGAAATCTTTTTCAAAGACCATCTTATAAGAAAAAATCTTTACAGCATACATGAATAATTTTTGTTACCTTTTTATTATGAAGGATCACATAAATCATTTTAAAATATTTTGAAAACCCAAATATACCATCATACACATTTTAGAGAATATTTTATGTATCATAACCATGTCTTTACAATTGTCCAATCAGATAAAGGATTTGAAATTCCATATTCATCTATAACAGAAGGTGGTGTTTGAAAATAATATTTCTTTAATTTTTTAGAATACTATTTTAAATATCCGAAATTTAAAAAATTATTCAAATTAATAAAGTAAAATAATATCCAAAGGTATTATAGAAAACATGGTCACAATGATGATTCCAAACTATACATTAAACAAAACAGTTTATTCGCAACATTGCATTTCTATCCATATCTATTTTAACCCTAATATAACAATAGTATATTCATAATGGAGGAATATGGCCTTGGAAATGGTTTATGTATTAAATCAATTCATATTCTCAACTAGATGTATCATGGAGAATCATATATTGAATATTTTATTGAAATTATTTTCAATCAATACATTAATGATATTTACAAAATACACCCACCTCTAAGATGAGGTGGAGAATTTGAAATGAATTTTTTTGGGGGGTTGAATGCAACATAAATATATTTTAGTATTAATATCCCTTTAAAAGAATTTAAAAATGGATTTTATTTTACACATGATACATTGAAATAAAATAATTTTTTATATAATTTAATAGAAAAAATACATTAACACATTATGATAATAAAATTATGAAACCAAATAGTAATATTTAATTAAGATGTTTGATTATAAAAAAAATATTTTTCTCCATCAAATATTATAATTATATGATATATTTATATAAAATGAAATTTATATTAAAATATAAATGTATTATTAAATTTTAATTAATAGAATATAAATTATTAATTTTAATGTTAATTGGGAAATAATATTTTACATAAAAACAACATTTTATAAAGAACAATTTCTTAAGTGTTAGGTTTTCTTTAATTACAATTGACTAATGAATTATATTAATGAAAATAATTTATAATATTTATAATAAATTTAATTAATATCGCACCAATATTTATTAATATCAAAAAAATAAGAATAAATTAAATTTAGGGATAAAAATGTATATTACAAAAAATAGCCTTTTATGAGCTATAATTTTTTATTTTGAGAAAAAAATATATTATGTTTAAATAATGATAAATTATATTGTCAATGTAATTAATATATTATAAATAATTTATTATTTAATTGAAAATATTTAAGTACAATATTTTTTAACATTTTAAATGTTCATATTTTATTAAAAAAACTTGTCATTTTATTTTGAGTTTCCAATTAAAGATTAAAATTCAATTTATTTGTATTATTTTTTCAAAAATGTTTTTATTTTTTAGAATTATAGTTAAAAAATTATATTATGATTAAATTATAATCATTTTATGAAAATATATATTTTTAGATGAATGGTAGAAAATATTATCTTTAAAAATACTGTATATTTTATGAAATCCTTTGGATATACGAATTATTTAAAAATTCATGAGACCCATTTCTTGATAAAAGAATAATTTAATAAGTGAAAGTAAAAATTAAAAATATTATTTTTAAATTATAAACACTTGTTAAGAATATTGTAAGTTAACATATATTTTCTTTTAAAAGGTTTTTATTTTTAATAGATTTATTCTTTTAGAATTTATTCTTATCACTAATAGAAATTTTATATTATAAAATGGTTTTACCATTTTTGATAAAAAAATAAATTATTGAACAAGGTTAGTATAAATTTTAGTCATAAAAAATAGCCATGGTTATAAAATTAGTTACCAAGGTTAAATGAACTATTGAAAAATTGAGGGGAAAAGATTAAAATATCTCAAACATTACCCCATATTTTTTTGGATATGAGTAAGATCCAACAATACTTTTCCCCTCTCTATTTTTAACTATTTTTTCCACTTTATTTTTTATGTAACGTGACTTTAATATATATATATAAGAGTTATTAAAGAAATACCACCCCTTTCAATTATAAAAGGAGCCTTTCACCATGCCACTCATCCTCCCATAAAAAACCCATTATCTCAAAAAAATATTCCAAAATAACTCCTCAAATATCTCTCTCAATTATTATGTTATGGACTCACCCATATACCATTCAAATATGACTCAAGGGTTTTCCGTAAGGAGTATGGTAAGAACACCTAATCACTCCCTTTCCTTTTATTTTCCATTGTTTCTAATTTTACCCTATAAGTCAATTCTATCCACACTAAAATAATTATATAAATATTATAATTATTATAAAATGTCATTATATTTATAGAATTGTCAATTTTCTACCTTCTTAATAACTATTCAAAATTTGAAAATGTCACTCGTGTTACGTGGAGAATACCTCTTCCATGAACAATGTATTTAATTTATTATCACCGACTCACATGGATAGTTATAAACATGGATTTATGGAATGAATATTATAAATATTAAATAAAAGATAATTTTTTATAAATAAATCATTATAGAACTTTTTTCCCTTCTACTCATTAGATAATGAAAACTAGAATGGTGTGTATGTGAAAACTAAAACTTCCATGGATAATGTGTTTCATTTTCACCATCACCTTATATGGATGGTTATAAAATATATTTTATGATTATGACTTTTAATTACTATTAATATATATAGATTATATTGTTATGAATGGAAGAATAAATTTCATTATAATCTAATCCATTGATCATAGAAATTTACCCGATGTATAATCATAAATAAAATTGACCCCACATCTTCTTTTCATCCAGGAATCCTCTTCTTATATAACTATATTCATTGTATGATTATATTTTAGTATTTATACTAAACTAAAATATTTATTAATGTTTTTTTATACTTTTTTAAATCTATTTACAATTGTTTGAAATGAATAATATAACATTTTCCACAAGGGTTTTTTTGAAGTCTAAAAATTATCTCCATTTAATGATTTCATATTAAAAGATTATTTCATAAACATTATTATTTATCAATATTCCATTAAATAATCCAAAATTGGTTTACAAATAATCTTAATTTTTAATTTTTTGAAAATAAATGTCATATTTATTTTTATTTGACAAGTTAATTTATCTAATAATTTTTAAATGTATTTTGTAATATTTTTCAACATCCATTAATGTTTTTGTAGTACAATACGTATATATTATTATGCTACCTGACAGTTTATTTCTCAATATGTGTTATAAAATATTCAATGGATTTATATTTTAAAATAGATCTATTTTCTATTGGTTAATTTTGTGATGTTGGAAAAATGACTATTTTAATGTTCTCGTGTGACAAAAAGTATGGTTGTCATTATGTGATGGACGGGCCCAAAATATTATAACTACTAAATGAATTGGGTAATGTATGATAAAAAATTAGATAATTATGGGATTTTTTGATGAGATTATTGATCTTATATGGGATGAGAGGAATATTGATTCATAATCCAATATGGTATGAAGGTTTGGAAGAAGATTCATGGTCCACTATGTTATGTTTTATATGTTTATGTGTGTTCCAAATTCATATGTTTTTCATCATACTCATGTTATAATGGCTTGTGTATTATGTAATTATTAGATCCTTGATTTTTTATTCATGTTTGTTTGGGCATAATCTCATGTTGTAATTTTAATGGAATTTGATTATGTTCTCATACCCACATGCTTATATTCTAATTACTTATGATCATCGTTAGTTATATCTACAATTTTTCCATAGAGAAAATGTGATATTACCCATTCCTATGTTTTTACCCATGATATGAAAAAATTTATTATGTTTTATGTGTATAAATGATTTAATATAAAAATAATTTTATAGGATATGCTGAAGACATTGTATAATAATTTGATTGTGCAGCTAATCTCTAAGGACACCAAACCTTGGGGTTTTTAGAGTGAATATTTGGGTTTTTAAACATGTATTCATGTAAAATTATATAATTTTGATAAATGAAATACTATGGATTCCCCATATAGATATCAAACGCGAATTTTATAAAACTATTTGTAGAAATAAATGGAAACATCAAAATAACAATGTTGGTTTTGGTTTTAACCGCAAGTAGATGGAAGTGATGATTAATGCTAAATTGTAAGCACCCACTCGATCAATTATGGTTGATATTAGTGTTAATCAGAATAAATAAACTCAATGAAACTAAACTAACCAAAATTTAGTTGAATCTAGTACTCCGCCCGTGCATTTTCACGACACATTAAAAAAATTCATACTATCCATAATAGAATACCAATTTTGAAACATAATAAATCATATTAAAATTGGAAATGTTTAAATCAATAAGTGAGTGGTACATATAATGGGAAAACAGAACAATATGAAGTCATTTATTTATATATAAATCATAATGTAACAAACAACATGTGATTAAAACTAAAAATTTTCATAGAAATAAAAAGACAAAAGTCAACAGAATGCTGCATCAACAAACCCCATTCTTGGTATATGTAGAGGATAGACAAATCTCCCATGACAGGAAATGTGATAGTTGTTCTGGAGTGACATTATCCCAATACCCATGACCACTGTTCGTGTATCAAACCTAAAATATTTTAATTTTTTTTTTCACTGATTGATAATTATGCAAAGCATAGAAAAATAATAATATGTAACCTAAATTATATCTTAAATGGATTGAAAAGGAAGAAAGTTGATGCAATAAGAGACAGTAAAACATGTTGCAATAGGGTACCAGAATAAGTTTTTCAATGGTGTTGGGGATCCCAATAACTACAACATTTAGAATACCCCTAATTTCCTATACGTTAATAGTAGAAACACAATGAACTCATAGATCAATATTTCCTATAACAAAGAAAATGTTACAGATCTCAAATTGCAATACCACAAAAATCACAGAATCTCCTCTCTAACCATAGATTAGCTGAAATTATGTAAACCTGGAATACAACACACTTGTCAGCCATATAACATAATGATCAACCTTATATATCAATTAAATATTGATGAAATAAATGTTATATAAAATCTGAAATCTAGAAACAGATGTTTAGAAAATGTGTATAGAAATTTACATATTGAACAGTTTCTATTTTAATAAGATGTTGCAGAGCTCGAAACAGGATTGTGTATCTTGTATACAAAAATACAGGGTTCCTATGAAAAATATTATTCTTCTCTTCCTCCACCAGGACCATCATCAAGTAAATAATGAAGACATATATTTAACATAAATACTGAATAACTAGAACAGAAGTTAAGAAATTGAGCACTGAAAGTTTCATCTTCAATAGTTTCTACTGTTCTAAGATTTTACAGATCTGAAAACAGGTTTTTACCCATGATATAAAAAATTTATTTTGTTTTATGTGTATAAATAATAGAATATAAAAATAATTTTATAGGATATTCTAAAGACATTGTATAATAATTTGTTTATACAGCTAATCTCTAAGGACAGCAAACCTTGGGGTTTTTAGTGTGAAAATGTTTGATTTTAAACATGTATTCATGTAAAATTATGTAATTTTGATAAATTAAATACTAGGTATTACTCGTATAGATATCCAACATGAATTTTATAAAAATATTTGTAGAAATAAATGGAAACATCAAAATAACAATTCTGGTTTTGGTTTTAACCGCAAGTAGAAGGAAGTGATGATTAATGCTAAATTGTAAGCACCAGCTCCAAAAATTTTGGTTGATATTAGTTTTAATCAGAATAAATAAACTCAATGAACCTAAAATAGCCCAAATTTAGTTGAAATTACAATTAATATTTCGTCATGAATCAACTATTTCTATATTGGAAATTTGGGGCTATATCAGAATGTGTATTCCATGACTAAGATGTAATGGATGGAATATGTGGAACAAAGACAACCAAATAGAGGTTAGCATTATAATTATTAATTTAATTGATAATGATTCTTATTTTTGAGTTTTTGGATATATATCTATATATTTTCCATTGACAATAGAGAGGAATATTCCTTTGATGACTGAAAGTGGTCATATATAATATTTTCAGGAATCATCAAGCCAAAAATATGAAATATTTTTCAATATTTTAAATTTTGGGGGTCCATTATATTATTATAAGGATAAAATAACAAATCAATATTGGTGATTAAATAAAAAACATGAATAAAAATTAAAGATGCAAGAATGTACATGTTATATAGGATTCTTTACAACCATTAGATCAAACAAGTTTACCGATCATTTACAGTAGATATACATCCCATATAACAAGAACTAAGTACCTTATCACATGAATTATGTAAAATAATGAAAATTTTAATATATTTGGGAATGAGAGAGTCAACAATATTATTGTCTCATGAATATACATATTTGGGTGTGAATCAATGAGACATGTAATGGTATTGTTTTTTGAATGCCTAAGTCATAATATTCTATGTTTTAGTAAAATTCGTTACTCAAGGAATGTAATAAAAATTACCCAAATAGCTTGTATCAAAATACCTAATTATTTTATAGATATAAATATCAGATTAAAGAACATATAAAACCATTGTTATTTTTATTTGGATTATAATGTTACCAAAATCTTGTTTGATATTAGTTTATGTAAATGATTATCTGATGAATTTTTTTTTAAAATTCTTCTGACTTGTGGCAAGATTTTTCGATCTTCATTATATGATATAATTCATAGTTAAATATTTTTAAACTATATAGAATTTTTTTCCTGGTAATTAATTCTAAAGAGTTATTTTGATTAAAATTTATTCAAAAAGATCATCCGATTTGTTTTCTGAAAAAAAATATCAACTAATGGACTTTCATAAAAAAAATCATCTCATGGCCTTACTTATACAAATTTAAAATCATTGAATTTATTCACCGGAGCATATAAAAACACAAATTTTAACTTCAAATTCCATTATGATATTCTCTTTACCAAATTAAAAAATATATAAACAGACCATTTTAATTTCATCTTATTTTCTTGGATATGGTTGATATAATATTGAAACATATAGAGACATTGGTTGTATAAAATTTTCTTCCCAATAGAAATTTCATTTTGATTTTTTTGTTCTTTATTGACAATAATATTAGAATTTGGTAAAACTTTTATGTTTATATCATTGATCTATTCATGTATATTTTAGACTTATATCCTCAAACTAGTTATATGTGACAATTATATTGATTATTTTTTCATAAAATTTCATTGTTTGATAAAATTCATCTTTTTACTTGATCAGAAACAATGATTCAATACTTTCAAATAGAAATAGATTCTAAATTGTATAATTAGGGATCTATGGATATTGACTTTATTTAAAACATCCCAATATATGATATTCTAAAAATGCCGCCTATTTGATAAGGTACGTCAAGAAACCATGTCCATTCATTAGTTTTAGATGCTTCTCTGATTGTCTATATGATATCTTCTCCCATAGAACAACAGATACATCATTGTATTAACATGAATTATAAAAACATTGACTTTAAAATAGATTATTTTTCTAATCATAAATTTTAAAAATATGTTATCATCAACTAATTCAAACATACTAATTTTTATAAACATCTTTGTCTGGTGTTTCTCTATCAGATAAGCTATGTCTAGTAAACATCAAATTTCCATTTTTATTAGCATCTGAAGTTATGATATTTTTAATTATTTAATAAAATATAATATCATTATATAATAATATATCGTAAAGATATAATGTAAATAAATTCTTATCTTTATAATATTTACTTCTCAAAAAAATATATAAATAGTTTTATATACTAGAATTCAAGTATCTTCACGACAAACATCCTTTAGATAAATTCACATCATTGTTAAAAACATTCTATTTGGATTTTTTTTGTGTAATTGTTTTTCAAAACATCAAAATGATCTTCGAAATATTAAATATCTCCATATTTAATGTTTTACACTATACATTAATAAATTTTAACAGTCAATATTTTGGATCACTCGTGCATTCCATAACTTATCTTTATTTGAACTCAAATTAATAAATTTCTACGAAAACTTTCTTTCTTTGAATGAGAATGTCATAAAACAATGCTACAATATAATGAATTGTTTTTTAAGGAATTATATCCCGTCTGGAAAAGGAAATTATTATCCATGTTAAGATAAACTCCTCATTACTTTTATCTTATCTATTCTTCATCAACTCAAATTTTGACACTCCCACCTTTTTTTTCTATTCTCCATTTTATGATAACCATAACTAAGGATTAAATAAATAAATAACTGTAAAAACATCATACAAAATATATACATTATCAACGCCTTTTCAGTAAAATAAAAATCAAGGTGGGGGTGTTCCTTATTAATTTTAGTGAGTTATATGTGGAGGAAGAACTTGATGATGCATCATCAATTAAAAAAAATTAATTTGTTTTGTAAAAACATTAGAAGTATGGTATTTTGTTTATATATATATTATATAGAAACATATATTCATGTAACATTATATTTTATGAAGTGAAACTTAATATCAATGGGCAGTGATCATGATTGTTAGGATAGATTTTTAAGAAGATCAATAATACTATAATTATCACAAAATATATTCAATAATGTAATAACATTCACATTAAAATATTATAGATGAAATTATAACCACAACATTTGAGTACATTTATGTGTATCAGCAACATACACTAATTTGGTTGTGCTCAATGTTAATGAATTTTAATATTTGTTATACCTCTCACACAATATAATCTCATTAAAAAAAGTTCATTTAGATGTTGGTTTTCTATTATTGGAATCACTAAACCACTCATTATCGATATAACAAGGAATGTTTTTATCAATTATTATTTTGTAAAAAAATATAATGTGATATATTTTTTTATATATCTACTAATTGTTTCTGCAAGTATATGAGATAATTTTGGATTACTTTGATATCTAGAACACAAATTTGCGACATTAAAATATCAATTCAGGAAGATATTTGATAAATGAAATATCTTATTAGCATTAATCATATTTTTGAATGATACGTTTTCTAGATTCATCATTAATAAGTATTTTTTCACTAAATTTGGATTGAAAACTTATTTTGATTCATTAATGTCGCATTTTTTTAGAATTTCCCAGAGAGACATTTCTTGAGATATTAAAATTTGTTTTTCGTTTTGTTAAAAAGTTGACCCAATAAGAATGTTAATTCCACTAGAATTGACATCTAGAAATTCATTATCATTTATTCAGAAATTTCTATAAAATAATTTCCCATATCTTCATAAAAAACAACATCATATCTATAAACAATAATAATTAAGATAAATTAATCCACTTCAATAAAATTATTGATTATATTACACTTCCATTTATAGAAATTAAATGTTTTAAGAAAAATATCATGTTTGGAGTCCGATGAATGTGGATCCTTTTTTAAGCTATAGATGTATTTCTATTAAATTAAAACAATTATTAGATATTTATTAAGTAGAAACCCACATGGGTTCCAAATGACATCTTCTAGTTAAGTATCTGAATATAAGAATGAGAACTTTATATCAATCTGATAAACATTAAAACATTAGTGTGAATCTAGAAATAAGAACATTATAATTATTTCTAATAATTCAATTGGGATTTTTTTCAATGTCCACACCATACACATATAAATAGGCTTTTCAAACATTTCAATCCTTGTCTCTTAAATTTCTCATTTACTTTTTAACCTATTGGTATAAAATCACTTTTTCCCATTACATTATATCCTCTAAGAAATAGAAAAATCTCCCATGTTTCATTTATCTCAATTTTATAATGTTTCTCTTTCTTAGAAATGACCAATTATTTATGATAAAATACTTATGAAACTAATTATAGATTAATATGTGAAATGATTGATGAACGATTTTCAAATCTCAGTCATCTTATTTTAAGAGTTAGGGTTTCTTGATTCCAAGAATATTTTTAGTTTTAACATGTTTCTGAAAAGAATAAAATTTTAATGTGTCTCTCAGAGTATCAAATTCCATATAACAAAAATGTTATAATTATTCAGTCTCTTGTTTCAAATAACTATCATTTTTAAAATAATTTAATTTTTCATCCACAAAATTTTGGAATTTTTTTTAATGATAGTGTTTTTTCAATAACCGTCACATCATCGATTTCTATTATATTTATTAAATGATTGATCGAAAAAATATTACTTTTCTATTTTTTGGATATCCCATGAAAATAAATTATTCATATTTCTCATAAAATATCCATTATTATAGATTTTGAGTTTTTAGTAAACATAGACTTTGAAAATAATGAAATATTTTAAGTATTTGTGTTCTAACACATTTCATTGGATGTTCTTTTGAATTCTGGTATTGAAAGACCTCTATTTTCAAATGTATAGTAGTATTTATTGATTCTCTCCATAAATATTAGAAATATTATAATCTACCAATACGATTATTCAAATTTCCTCGAAAGTTCAATATATCCTTTATAATAATCCATTTTGTTAATCAGTGTATGGAGAACTATATTGATATGTTATTCACTGATTTTTCAAATAAGATTCAATATAATTTCATGGGAATTATTTAAAATTATTAGGTATAAAATTCATTATAGAAACCCCCATTTATCTCCCAATATCACTTAAGAAATATTATAACATATCAATAACCTCTAACTTGTGTTTAGAAAACAATATATTGGTCATCCTGGTGGAATGATCTTTAAAAGTGATAATGTATATATCTCATTTTTTGATTGATGTCTTTTTGGACTATAATGATCTAAACTAATAATATGAAGGGGTCCATTATATTTATTCTTGATACGCTTATGTATTATAATAGCTATGTTACCTTTCAATCATGATATACATAAATCAACAGTCTTTATTTTCTATTTTGGTAGATACAAAAACAAATTTGGAAACTTTTTTAATTATTTTCTTCCAAATAATAAAGAGTCCCTGATTCAAAAAATTGTTCTCATATTTAGTACACATGTAGAAATATTTATCATGTTAATTAATATGAAAGGGATTTCCACTAGTTCTTGATACTCTTTTTATAAGATTATATCTTCCAGAATTATTATTATGTAAAAATCGTTTATGAATATCACTTCTCTTCCATCATATCATTGTTGAATCACAGTAAGAAGTTTGTTATTTTTTCCATCATGAAATAAATTTTTTTATATATTATTTTTGAGGTTCAATATAAAAAGTAAATAATCCTTTTTATTAATTAATTACCATTTATGAATGTAAATTCACCTCCATAATGATTTTCAATATCATTCATCATCATCATATCCACCATTTTGTTTGATGAATAACCACAATAAGTAAAATATAATATGTTCTTTTTTACATTATTTGAGTGTTGTGTCAATAAAAAACCTATTTCAAAAACTTTTATATTTCTAACCACCATTTATTGTCTAGAATAATAAGTTTTTCCAAGAATAGTAGTGGTAAATTCCTAAAAAATGTGGCTAACCAAGTCTCATTTTCCACACACTACTTATAGATTTTTTTGTTGTATTGTTTTCTAACATATTGATACTTCACTTTTAAAATATCATAGTTATTAGGAATGTTAATCATTTATCTTTGGTCAATGCTATTGTTTTATTCATTTTTATCATGAATTCACATGTAGTGATAATAGTTTAATGATTACTAGCCACAAATTTGACATTATCAAATAAAACCCATCATACATAAGTTTTCTATTTATATAATTTCATTTTTTAGAGAACAGTTTTTAGGTTCATAACTTCTTTTTTTTATCATTGTTTTTCAACACATGGGAAATATATTTTTTTGAAGGAATTTTCAACTAATTTTGATGTGAATTATTTATCACAACCCATTTCGACCCATGATTTTTCAAAAAAAAACTCAAAACCTAAAATATTCATAAAATAAAATAAAATTTTAAATTTAGTGGGTGAGGATTTCACCTTATTCATTGAATAGTATTTTTGTGTAACTTTAGATCATTTAACTTTTACTTCTAAGGAATTTTATAAATTTTCTTTCATCCTTATTATGGTGGTGTCAATATAATTTATTTTTTATTGAGTTTTCCTAAAATCAACTTCCTTGGAATCTAATTTATTATTGTTATCTTAAACTATCATTACTTGTTTATAAAATCTTAGTTTGTTTTTTAGGATCTCCCAGATGTACACCTCTTCAAGTATAAATTCATTATTTCTAACTTCAATAACTTTTCAATCATATTTTTTTCACCATTATGATTTATTTATTGAATGTTAAATTTTACTAAAGATATTATACTATTCATTATCTAAGATGATATTATCTATAGAATTCTTCACCTCCTTATTCCTTTTCACAATTTGAAAAAAATTCCATTTTATCATCATTAGAAAAGAATGTTCTGATTCTTTTTAATCATTCCTTTTCTAAAAAAAATAACATCTAATTTAGATTTAAAATTTTTATCAACATATTTCCTATATTTCTAGTGAATGATTTCATTCCACAAGTGTACGTATTTTCTTCTGTAGTATTTACATTTAGCTTCTTCTATGAATGTTTTTCATCAAAATGATCTTCAAACTCAACAATTTTCTTCTTGGTGAAATTAAATGAAAAGATCCCATTTCCACCACAATCAAAATAATTTAAATGAAGTTTTTCTCCACACTTTACTATTACACATAAATAATTCTTGTAAATAATTAACATAATTTTTTATTTCATGTTATAATATTTATTATCTGCATAATCATAATGATAATGATCATTAGAATATTGAATTTTCATCATTCTTATTTATCAAAAGTACTTTTCAACTTATATATTATTTTTTTAATGCTATTGATTTCGTTTTTACGTTGGAAATACAAAATTTATGCAATTCATCCAGTGATAAATATTATTTACCTTATAAATAATAAAATTTCTTAAATAAACATGTCTATGATATTTCTCATGAGTTTATTTTCTATTTTAGAATCTCCCATGACATCTCCAAAACTTTTGATATCTAAAACCACATAATTCACTATGGTGAAGTATTCATCAGTAGTTTCTTCCAATCCCATTATGTTATCATTGAACTTACTTCTATAGATATGAACTTTTTCCTCATATACATTATTATTCCTCTCAAATTTAAATTCAAGCTTCTCCCAATTCATATTTTTTGTTTTACGACCCATCACATCGATATAAAATTTTTTAATAGGGTAATAAGAATATCATTTCTAGATTTTCCATCAACTTCAATTTTCTTCATGTCATAAATAAAAATGGAATAATTTTTCTCAATGGGTTAAAACAAAATTTTATTAGTTTTATCAACTTCAAATCTAGGTGTGAAAAGATAGAGAACATTATGTTTTTCACATAAAGATATTTGTTTTGAATGTTGGAATACCGTACTATTGAATGAATTTGTATTTTCCATGATAATTATTTAACATGGGAACCAACACAGACACCATATGAAGTTTTAAGGATCATATAACAACTGATAATGATGGGGGGGGGGGGGGTGGTTGAATCATTTTTTTTAATTTCCAAATTTTTTATATTTAAGAATCTTTACCACTACACATTATTAGAGTTATTTCCTTGTGACATTTTTTATAAATTCAAATACATATTAAATTAGAGATCTAATAAAATCATTAATTATTTTCATAGTTCTTCTTGAGTTGATTTCTGAAATATTTTCCTTAGGCACACCCATGGGTCCATGTATATTTTCTATCACCAATAAGTGAAAAAATATTTTTATCAAATCACATGAGACAAATTATACCTCATGATAGAAATGATTATAATTAATTCCATAATTTTATAACATTTTTTTAGAAAATATAAGTCAAAACACAAGGTTATAACTTTTTGATACCTACTTCATAGAATATCTTTTTAGAAACATTTTCTGATGTGATTGTATCCATTTTTCCTAATTCTGAGGCCCTCCATTTGATCTTTTTTTTAAACCGAGCCTTTTTTGAAACCACTATTATTTCTGATTTAATAAATGTATCACCTCATGGGAACTTTTTAAGAGAAAACTTATATGTTTTATTTTTTAGTATTTCATCTGTATGATTCTTAGAATAAAACACTGTTGTATATTATTTTTTTGATACATCGAAGAATAAAAATTATTCAACTTAAAAACATTCATCAGATGGAAACGAAACTCTAAAAAATTTTATAAGCACTTTAATTTTTTTCATATGTGGCTAGTATTAAGTCTAATTTACTTTTTTACTCTTATTTATTGGTTATTTATAAATATAAAATGAAAAAATTCTAATTTTGTTTTCCACTCACTAAAATATATAAATTTGAATTTCACAAAAATTGGAAAATCATTTTGATTCTTCTATACTTATATAATCCCTTATGTATTATTCTCAAATAATCATGAATATTCTAAAAGTTTTCAGTGTTCCAAACTTCTCAAAATAACCTAACATTATATGTTAATAAAATTAAAATTCCATAATAATTTGAAATATATATTAACTAAGTGAAACAAAATATCACCACATCAACAAATTCATGTTATTTACATTGTTATGTAAATATATTAAAATCCTATTTCCAATAAATTATTATCTAATTACAAACATTGATAAATCATCTAACAGGTGAATGGATTGTTCAATCATCATTATTTGATGTTATTTTTTATCTCAAAATTATAAACTATGTAGAGATGTTCAATCGTGGAATTTTTCATGAATTTTTCATGGAATTGAATTTATTAAAAAACGTTTTCCTAATATATTTTATTAAAATTTTTTTTCTGAAAAACATTATTCCAAAATTATTACCCAATGTATAATATTAAAAAAATTTCATCTAAGGGAATTTATTCACTAGTACTAAAAAATATCACAAATTTGAACATCGACCACTTTTAGATTCTGTTGACCCATATGAAGTGGAACTAAATATAAATTTAGCAATTCCTCTTGTTTTCGTATTATAATTTTTTACATTATCACCACTACTTGAGGCTTCAATTCCCTATTGCATTCTTCATGATTGAAAATTAATCCTTCCTCCTTCTGTGTTTCTTTTGAACCAAGACTCAATAATTTAAAAAACCCACAAATTTGCATCATGGGTTTTTTATTATTATATGATACTTCTATCCACATTTCAGACACATATTTTATATTTAAAAGATAAGAATTTAAAAAAAAAATCTGATGGTCTTTATCTTTTTATATGATCAAAAATCACGATTCTAGAAAATATAAATAAACAAGTTTTAGATGGTCTATTTGATGATTTGTGACGGGATACATTATTCAAATATTACTTCAATAGATTCTGAACAACTTCCCAAAATCTGATCATGTCTATATAGAAATTATTTTTGATTAGTAGTGTCAAATTCTTCTATTCTACTTTATCAGGTAGTTATTATATAGAATACAACATCTCCCTATTTGTCTTCTCAGGACTTGTAACAATTTAAAATTTCTAATTGATGAATAATATATTTGTTAGCTGATTAAAACATATACAAACTTTCAAACATTAAAAATTTCAAATATCTAGTTTTACAGTAACTTCTTCATCTGTTACATATCTATCTAATAATATGCATCCATAAAAAATCAACATCACTTTTTATCAAAACATTTTATCCGGAGATTTTTTATGCCAAAATAAACTTTTAGATTATGATATATTCTTAACTAATGATTTAATAATGTCTATATATTTCTTGTGTTCTATATTTTCGTCTCCCAATAACTATGCTGAAAAATTATATATTTGGATATTAAAAAATATCCCAAAAATCTTAATTTATAATCATTCAATGAATTAACAAAAAAATTATTTACAAAGTTCATGTTCTAAAAGAAAACATTATTAAAAAATTAAATATGATCTTCAAATTTTTTCCTTTGTATTTGTTTACAACATTCATTAATAAGATATAAAACACATTGTTCTTCATCTGTAATACTTTTTCACAACTCATTATTTTGACAACACAATTTTTTTATCTTTTTCCAGAACATTTCCATTATTATAAAATAGTTTAATAATACCAGACTACAATATAAATTAACATTTAGGATGGATTTTATTCCCTTGTTGTCAACTAAATTTTTATCTATGTTAATGTAACCCTCTCACATTTATCTCCTCTATTTTTTTAAAACATAAATTTTCATTATCCCCCCTTTTTGATCACAGACCCATTTTATGATAACGAAAACACCATATTAAATTAGGTAATAATTTTAAATACTTATTAGAATGTTTTTACTGTTCTCCCCCTTGTAAACATAATCCAAATGATAGTGTGTGACTATCATATGAATTTTATGAATTTAATGGTTAAGGAAAGAAATTATATTGAATCCCCAATTCTACAAATCTATCATTTGGAATTTCTGTTGTGAAAAAACAAGAAATTTTATATTTTCGATTAATATATTCCTTCAAAACATATTGACCGGACATATTATCCTTTATATAGTGAAACGTAATATTAATGTGCTTTTATCTTGATTTAAGGAAAAGAGTATTAGAAAGACAAATTGCACTAATATTATTATAGATTATCATAAATGGTGTAGAAACATTCACATTCAGTTATTCCAGCAAATAATTCAACCATATAATTTGAGTACAAACCTAGGTAGTATAAATATTTTCTTATTCCATATAGTTCGATATTACTAAAGTCTACTTTTTTTACTATTACATCACAAATAAAATTATACCAAAAAAACATATTCCTTAAGAAGTTGATTTTATTTCATTAAAATATTACTTCTATTTAACATCAGCATAACCATGAAACATTTTATCACTGATTCGTTTATAGAATAATTCTGGTGATTTTGTCCCTTTAATATATCTCTGAACCTAAATTGCTACCAAATAATGATATTATTCTATATAAATCTAATATCTAGCAAAAAACTATAATAACATAAATAATATCATGTCATGAAGCAATAATATAATATAAAATTATCATCATCCTTAATAAATATTTCTAAATAATATTCTTTTTTATATTTATCTTTACTTAACATTATTATTAGTAAAATTATATTAGAATCTTATTTTTAATATATCGTGCCTCATTTTATATCAATTCCATGGAAATAATTTTTTAAAATAGTAAAATGTAATTTTCTATTTTGTGAACTTATAGACCCATATTGAATATTAATTATCATAGCATTGAAATCTAGAAAATTTGTCTTCATTTATTGTATAAATTATCATCATGAATGTTTTTATCACCATAACAAATTATCTCATCCACATAAATAGTTACCACATGGGTACATGAAGCCAATTAGTTCACATAAATGCTTATATCAATATTACCTTTATCAAAATTCTACTTTTTAGACTAATAATAAGAATAAGGCACTAGAAATGTAGATCTTTGTTTAACACATACATATATTTTTCATTATATGGACTTTTATTCCTTCTAATTCATGTAGAAACCCACATGGTTCTCAATGTATTCTTCTTTATTAATCTCTCCATTTAAAAAAATATTAATTTTCATTATTTTAAAATAAATTATAAAAACAAATTGAAGACACCAATAAGATGATTTTAATAGATTCTAATATTGTAATGACTGTAAAGGTTTCTTCAAAATAATTACATTCCACATGTGAATAGACACTTCAAAAATTTTGAACATTTTTTATTTATATTTATACATGAGCATTTAACTTCATTATATAAACCCACTTTGCCCTAATAACATTATTTTCAATTATAAATGGAAAAATTTACCATGTTTTATTTCTCTCAATTTGATAACGTTTTTTATTCAATGAATTAACCAATTCTTTATGTTCAACAATGGATCATTGTATTAGATGAGTGATGTCATATTTTATAATATCAATATTATTGTTGTCTAAACCGAGTCTTCTGGATTCCCAATAATATTATTAGTTTCTACATATTTTTTCAAATTATGAAATTTTATAGGTTCACTCCAAACATAAATTTCACAAACATGTGAATCGTCATATTATTCTGTAACTTGTTATAGATTATTATCATATGTGAATGTATTTTAATTTTTATCTAAATCAATTTTATTAAAAAAAATTATGGATGATATATTTTCAATATATTTCACATCATAAAAATCAACCTAACATTGTAATAATTGTTTTCTGACAATTATTAATTCATTATGGGTAAAATATCCCATGAAAATTCCTTATTCATTTTTCTCATCATGTTTCACAGGATTAATATTTTTTATTTTCCTTAAATAGTGCCATCCAAAAACCTTAAAATATTTCAATCATAGTTTTTATACGACATTCTAAAACAAGGATAGTTGGAAAATTTACTTAATGAATATATATATTCACATTTACATTACTACTTACAGCTTCTCTGTGGTAAAATATTCAATGTTAGTATTCCTCTAATGTGTGTTTTTCCACATCCACCAAAATTCAATTTTTCATTTCAGCTAATTTATTTTTGGATTGGTGAATAAATAAATATATTGATTTTTTGTTCTATGAGTTTAATAATAATATTAAAAATTATTCCGTTTGAATTATTTTCCATTATCATTTCTCAACATCTTGATTTAAAGAACCATTTATCTATCCACAAATTTTCTGAATGTTCAGAACATCTCAACTGCCATTGGCCTGTGATTTATAAACATTATGTTGTCCATTAGAGTGAAATCATTAATAAAATTTATAAAGTATAAATTTTATTTTATTTATTGAAGTATCATCATCACACAAATATCATAACTAATAAGATAAAAAAGTATACATGATTAAATATTGACCTTGATTTTGGATTTTACCAACAATATTCATTTCCCTAAATGTTATACAAACATTAAATTAATTTCATTTCAACATTTGAAAATTTCATACAAAATGAAAAATAAATTATTTTTATTATTTTCTTTTCATAATGACTGATTTTAATATGACACATCTTGATCTTCTCTTCAGAACAAATGTAACTTGTGTTATTAAGTTATCCAATTTGAAAGAGATCCCCACTGGTTCCTTCTCCACTTGTAACATGTTTTCTAATTACAAAAAATTTTAAGATGTAATAATAATAAATAATTATCAATTATTTTCCATCATCATAATTTTTACTCACACTAAGAATGTAGTTCTTGTGACCATAGTCATATAGAACATATAATGATTCTAATTTTTTTAAGAACCATCATAGTAGATCATATTCCTATTATTTTTAATAAACATTCATTTCAAAAAATTTACTTTTACTCTATAGTGATTTTAAATGTCTTTCATAATTTTATATCTCCATCCATGTGTGAATAATAACAAATATCAGGAATCTAGGGGTTCTAATTTATAAATTTTATGAGTTTTTTATCAACAAAAAAGCTCTTTCAGTGACATTTAACCTTCCTCCCTCCATATATTTTCTAGGATAATAATTGTTTTCTAGAATACTAGTTATGAATTATTCAATAATGATTCAAACTTGGTCACATATTCCATATACTTCCCCTAGATGGTCAAATTATTTTTGTGCTGTATGTTTTCCAACATCATGATATATCATTTTACATACATCATATGTCTTACGATAGTTACACATTATTCTTCCACTAATAAACAGTTTTGTTCATGAATAATTATTGGAAGTGGCATGGTATAATAAACAATATAAGATATATGCACAAAAATAAAACAACATCCGTAAAAACCATTAAATCATTGTTTTAGTAGAATTAATATTTTTCTATTGAGAATGTTTTTTGAACTTTCTAACTTGTTTGTAATATTTATATCCCTAGGTGTTAGTCATATTTTTTAAAGAGGGAATTTATTTTTTTTAATGTGTTAGATTTATCACATACCTTTTGAACCCAATATTTCAGAACATTTTTCTCAATATTTCTAATTTTTGTAAAATAGGATAAACATTTACATTTACCAGGTAAATATTTCATATGATTTTTAGTGATATATTATTCTACATATTTAATAGATTTAGCATTTACTTTTTAAACAATGATAAATTTTCATTCATATTTATTATGGTGGATTGAACATCATAATATTTTATTGGATTTTTCTAACATCTTATTTATTAGATAAATTTTCTATTGATGTCTTCAACTAACATTTATTGTTCAAAAAATCACATTTTTTTTATAATCAAATAGATATACTCTTCCTCTTTATTAAGTACATATTTTCTCGCTTCAAAGTATTTTCAATTTTCATCAATCATTAATATTTTTTATTTATTAAATGTTCATTTTTTATTATCACATGAAAAATGTTATTATTTGAGTTTATATTCCATATTGAATTCTAAACTTATTTCTCTCTCACCATTATTTGAAAAATGTTCATTTATCATAATATTAAAATATAATGTAATTATTAATCTGAAACATTCATCATACGATGAATCTATCTCACATAATATAGATTCAACATTCTTACTAAACAAACTTCTACTATTTCTATTGAAATTTTTCATTCCACTGTAGAATTTAATATCATCATTATACTCTCTATTCAAATTCATCCATCAATTATTTTTTCAAAATTATTATCAAATTCATGAAATTTCATCTTAGATAATTTCTTAGTAAAGCTTCAAATTTATCGGCACAAAAAATACATTTAATATGATGTTTTCCTCCATAATTGCACTGTAATATTTAATAATTATTAAGGTTAAGTGAAATGTTTTATCAATAAAATCAATATCTTCCTTATATTTTGAATTATAATGATCCATATCTTTATCATCGTGAATTTTTAATCTTTCTCATTATTTCAAAATCCATTTCATATTAGATCTTCATGAGGAAAGTGAGAGATTTTTTCATTTCATAGACAATAATAATGTCATGTAATTGATTAAGAGAAAAAAATCCTTTATCTTTTAATGTAGAAATTTTATAAATAAATTTTCTCGGGAATATTCCTATGAGTTTCATTAGAACTTTAGAATATTGAAAGAAATATTTGAATCCTCTGATATTGAAAAAACAACATTAAATATGGTGAATTATTCATCAATAATTTCTTCATGTATCATTCCAACATCTTCCTATAATTTCCCTTGATATATTATTATTCCTCCTTTAATATAATATTTACTTTGAAGATACAACCATGATATTCATAATTTTTTTATATTTTGTGACCCATCATGTTCAAATAATCATTTTCTAAATGGAACATAAGAATAACATTTCTTTCCAATCAACAATATTCAATGTTTGTATTGTTAGAATAACTAATGGAATCATTTTTATCAATGGGTGGAATCCCAAATATACTATCATCAACAACTTCTAGTAAAAGAGGATTAATTTTGAGAATAATTCTATTTTTTAAACCATGATGTTGTTTCCATTAATTGTTGGAATATCTCGAAATTTTAATGAATATACATTTATCATAATATGGATTTAGTAGGTAAACCTCCTTTGATTCCAGTAAAAGTTCCCAATGATATTTGTAAAACTAATAATGGTGGGGGTGGGAGGAGGAGAATAAATTGTTTTATATTTAATAATTTATAGACTTAAGAAAATAAACCCATAAAACAAATTAGATTTATTATCTCATACCATTTTTAATAAGCTAACATACATGGAAATGTAGTAATGTGTGTTTTGGCATTAGTCTGATAACATTCATCCTTCATATAGTTACTCCTATGCATCCATGTAAATTTAATATTATCATTGTGTAACAAAATTGTTTGTGTATAATCCTATTAGACACCATCTATCTCTGGATATGAATTATTATACCAAATCCTCTCTATTTACAGATTTTCCATATAGATGTTTTTCCACAATAATAGTATGTATCTTTTTGAAATCTAATCCACCAAAGGACAATATGAAAAATCTATCAAATATACATTTGTTTTATTGGGATATGTTAAATTGATGTAGTCTAATGAAACTTTTCCAAAACATCATCTTTTAAATAACCTTTTTTTATCTAATTTTAGAAATCGTTGCCACATGAAAACTTCTACCTTGATTCCCAGTTTTATTTATATGTCTGATACTCTATATATGGTTCTCATAACCAAAATCGGTTAGATAATTTTGTAGGTAATATCTACCTATAAAACATCCTCAACACAAATATTATATTTTTTTTGGAAAATCAACTCAAAAACAATCTTATTAGCACGTTAAATTTTCTGACATGTCAATAGAATTATGTATGACATAGTTTTAATTTATATTTATAGGCTCTCAGGAAATAGAAAATTAGGAATCCAATTTTTCTTCCCCATTGACAAAAAATTCAAAATCCACAATTTTACACACATTTGAATCTCATTGGGCTTCTTCTCAACCCTTATCAACATATCCGCTGTCTTCTTGACTATTTATGAATATTTTAAAATTATCCGGTGTACCCATATTATTTATCATTCTTAACATAATATCTTATGAAACCTTAAACACAATAATTTTTTTCTAGATTTAAAAATTAATTTTATGAACATATAACTGCATTTCCAAATTTAGGGATTTAAAAAATTATGTAATACATTGTTGAACCTCTTTCTGGTAAATTATTATCAGAATCCCATATTTCAGAAACTCCTCTAACTGGTGAATAGATTGAATGATCTTATTTATTTGATGATACTCTCAGCTCAAAATTTTAAACTCTTCACAAAAATTCAACAAATGACTTTATTTAATTATTTTTCAAATTTACCTTCTTAAAGAAGTCTTTTCGATGGATTTTCTTAAAAACAGTTCATATAGTGGTCTTTATTATAAAATCTTCTTACGATGGATTTTCTTAAAAGTTTTATTACAATGGAATTTATTAAATAGATCTTAAAAAACTCAAAAATATGAACAATATATTCTTATTCATAATGTCCTTGACCAATTCTAAAATGATCTAAATATAACTTACTCTGTTCATCTTGTTTTCATAATGATGGATGACTATAATAATGAAAATTATAGATACATTAGTTTCATACAAAAAAAAATTATTAGTAGCTACATATTTAATATTATTTTTGTGTTTTTTGACACAAAATTAATCATTTTATTAAACCTAGAAGTTTTTATATTGGATATCATTCTCTTTATATAATACTACTCCCCTATATTGGTTCAAATATGTCAAATTACAAAGTTTATATATTCAATCAAATTATTTGTTTGATGTTATTCATCTTTGTAGAAGATCTTAATCGTGATTCCTAAAATTCTAATGAAAAACACAGAGATATTATTTTTAATTTTTTTTACTGGTTCCTTTGATAAACACTTCCCTTCATAAGAAACATAGAAACATTCCCTTATCCAATCATGTCTATACAGAAATATTGTTTAATTAATAGTGTTTGATTCTTATCTTGAAGTATATCTGATAGTCACCATTTATTAAATATCATAACTTCCTTTTTATTCACATGAATTATAAAAACATTTAATTTATAATTGAAGTATCATTCTAGGGTTATTTTGATTAAAAACATTAAAAAACATTGACCATCATCAAATTTAATCATCTAGTATTCTTTAAAATTATACTTCTTTAAATTCTTTATCTGATATTGTTCAACTCAAAAAAAACAAAATTCAATTTGTTATCAATTGAATGTGACATGACATTTTACATTACTTAAAAAACATTGCAATCAATTCAAAATCATCAAAATTATTTGTTAAATGTTATGAAGCATCGGTATTTCTGAATATTTCTTCACCAATTACATTCTAATAATTTTCTACATCATGAATTCCAATTAATTCAAAAAAATATTCCTTTTTCATTTTTACTAGATTTAAAAAATCATTATTTACAAAAATAAATTCTTCTAAAAAAACAAGACATTGTAAAAACATTGCAATGGATCTTCATGTATGAATTGTTAATGTTCCTATAGGATTTTATGGACATGAAAACGAGAAATAGATGGGATATTGAACTGGAATTTTTTTGAAAATGGAAAATCTATGCAATGGATAATTTATATATGAAAACCATAATATGGATTGTTCCTAATTATTCAAAGTTATGCTTTTAGTGATGGAAACTAAAATGATAGGGGTTGTAAGGCCTTGTGGTGGATATTGTGATTTAGTAACGATCATATGTAGTATACCCATAGGATGGGATTGTGTGTTATTATTTTAAATATAAATTGTATTTCCATGATAAATTATATATTCTCCCACCAATATTGAGAACCTAGCGGTAAAAAACAACAATTTTGGGGGTGTTTTTTCCAGCAACATAGTGATGAATATATATTAATATACACCTACTCATTCATTATCCCTCTTCTAAGAAATTATGAAATGAATGTGATTTGATGGCCATAAGTTAGAAGTGTACTATAGAGATGTGGTTTTATAATATTTAAGGGGTCATGTTTTTTTGGGAGAGGTGTTATGTGATGAGTAACATGTTATTCAGTTAGATGATCAGGTATCTTGTGTTGGGGTTCACACAAACTAGATAAGGGAAATGGGGTTAATGTCTTTTATATTCATGATACCCTTCTAGTATGGTTGATTTTTTTATTTTATTAGCTAGGTTTCCATGAGAAAGATGTGATTTAATGTGATATGTTGTTATACAAAAGTGGTGGGAGTGGTAGGACATGTGTCATTATAGTGTGAGAGAAGGTAATCAGTGGGAATGTGGGGTGGTGTAAATTTACTAATATGATTCTACTATGTTATTATACAAAGATGCATTTTAATGATCATTATAAGGTGATAATGGATATTTGTAGGTAACATGTTTATGTGTTGTTTAGTTATGCCGCTTACTCGTTAGAGAATTATTATGCTAGTTTCATATATGAATGCGATACATAGGTTATCATACTAAATATACTTATAGGCTCACCCGATGTATAATAAATATTTTTTAGGTTTATAGGAGGACTTTATAGATTGACTTGGATAGTACTAACTTGGAGCATTGGAATGTTGTTTTTCTTCATCTTTATATTTCACTTCTGGGTACTTCTGTAGACTTTTATATATATCTATTACATTTACGCATGAATTAATGAATGGTTTGGGTTTACAGTATATTATTTAATGGGTTTTGATGAGGTTTATTATTAATATTTATCCATCCTATTTAATTATACAGTATAATTCGTTTTATTTATGATATTATTATACCCATCGCGCTAGTCAAAAACATTGTTCATAATAGAGGAGGTAGGTAGATGTAATTATATCTGTTATTTCATGTGGATTCATTGGAGGGAAAGGTTTATGAAAAAGTGGTATCAGAGGCGATGTTTGAGAGATATGTTGATTTTTGTTGTCAAGCTCAGAATTAATTTCCGGGTATGGTAAGTAAATGATGTCATTTGATCTTGGTGCATGATGTAGTGTAGACAATACCTTCTAGGAAACAAGAATTTATAGACCCCATGATCAAAAAATATGACTTTGAGCCTATTTAAGGACTTATAAAGGTAGAACATCTTTCATAGCATATACGAAGGATAATTACATGTATTATGATGAATTTGTTTTGTAATTTAACCCTGGTTGTTTTGGGAACGTTATAATGAATTAAATAAATCATTTTAAATATCAATATTATCATGCTTATGAAATTTTCCATTTCCAATATATCCATTGATCCACGTAAGTTTCAACATATCATTCTGGTTGTTAAGGTTAAATAGGCTGATTTGGTTGATCACTGGAGGCATCATCCTTTTAAATAGAATGAACAATGGTAGAGTATGTAATATGCATTTCAGTAAACAAATTTAGGGATGTATATGTGAATATGTTCTAATTAAGATAAAGAGATCGAGTTAAGGGATCTTGAGATCACTTTAATTATAATAATGACCCTTTCGGATTACTAGATCTTGGTAGCAGTTAGTCAGATATTATTATATACATGTTAGTGGTGGATTCTATATATTTTTGAAAATAAGGGAAATATTTCATGCGGTGTCCTAGAGAAAGAGTTTTGTGTTGAGTTCCATTTATCGAATTTGAAGGAAGTGAATAGGTAGGAGCATCACTATCTTTAATATATGAAGATATATGTGTGGGATCATAGTATAATGTCCAAGGATATTCTAAAATTTTACTCAAAATATTTTCTAAATGAGGATTCCAAGATGAGTCATTGCAAGGAGGCACTTCATCCTTACATATATTATGAAGATACTCTATTATTGTTATTAACACATCTAGTGGTTTAGAAAAAGGGACATGTGATCAAATGTGTAAACTCAATAGTATCCAAAAATGTTTCTTTAGGACTTGATTTCTCAATGGTAGGTCTCAGGTGATAGGGCCTATGAGGTTTTGACCAGTTGGGATTTGGCATCAGCGAAGTCGTTTCCGGACTTCATGGACCAGTGGTTTTTAAGCCCTTTCTAGGGGCCTTGGACAAGTTCAATTTTCCCATGGTGTTTCAGGAAATCACTAGAATTAGTAACTAGTGGTTATTCAATATGATTTTAGTGTTGGTATATAGGTTCAACATTAATCTCAATAGAAACTACTAAAGAGGCCAATTTAGTACCATGGGATTTAGGTTTACGGTCCTCCAATGGGATATAAACATGGTACATGTTGACCTCATGATCATCCTCATATCCAAGAGCCTTTACCCAGGAGTATCCATAGTTATGGACATCAATAAAGAGGTAGATTAGATGGGAATGATCGGTATTATATGGAAATGGCAAGAATTCTTGATTGTCTATAGATTGTTAGAGGTATGATTATCTTTTCAACTAACCTTTTGAGTATGTTTTATTTTGGAGCGTCATAATCATTTATTGTTCCTAGTCACGTTCTTACATTGGAATTGTAAATATATAAGATTACCATGCCCCTAGTGCTTATTATTCCAATCAGATGCCAATACTAATTTTTTTATTTTTACAGGGATGTAGACTATTGGTGGGGACACATAATTCATGAGGGAATACTTTATTGCTATAGATGAAGTGGTATGTTGAACTTATTTTCAATAATTGGTTGTATTTTGTATGCGATGTTATAAAATTCATTTGAAGGATATTTGTGTTCTCATATGTGGATGACTAGCATTATATTTTTTACAGAGAAGAGTTTCTCTGTTATAAAAATACATGTGGAACCACTTATTGAATTAATTGTTGAGTTTTATATAAATTCATTTGGCACTGGGATGGTAGAGGTTCCCAGAGTAATTGAGGATATTCTATATATTTTTATGGAATTTTTTTACGCTACCCCATGACATGATATTGATGTTGGGATTGAATTATATCTCCATGCTTCTCTAATTTTTATGTGACCTTATCATATTAAACCTTATATGTTATGATAGATGATATTTTTTATAGATTATATGATTCATAATGGGATCTTAAGGAATAATGTTTCATTTTGGGGTGTACTAATGTTATTATCCAAGAAGGAAGATCAATTTCTAAGGTTTTGGATAGAATATCAGAGAATGAATCATGTTGTGATAATGAATTTTTACCCTCTTCCAGTGGTAAAATATCTTTTAAATAAAAGTTTACGGGCTATTTGGATTTTTAAAATTTATCTATGTCCTGATATCACAAGATTTGGGTGAAGGAGGATGACATGCTAAAGACTGCCTTTAGACGTAAGAATGAGAACTTTGTGTTTTATGTCACAATGTTTGGTTTCCTTAATGAACCATATATGTTCATGGGGCTCATGAACTACATGTTACATGAATTTTGGGAGAATTATTTAGTTGTGTTAGTCCATGATACCTATTTCCCCTATATCCATGTAGGAGGATTCTGATCATCTAAAAGATATCATGATGTTTATTTGGTTCCACCCACTCAATGAAAAGTTTCCCAAGTGTATTATTTGGACATAATATAAAAATTTCCATCGTCATGTGGTGTCCCCATTGGGAGTATTTATATACCCATAAAAGGTGGAGATAGTTATTTCCTATGATTCTTCAAATATTGTGGTAGACGTATATAAATTCCTTGTCCATAAAAATTGTTACAGAGGGTTTGTTTATGATTTCCCATCAGTAACAACACCATTTAATGTTATTACTATGAAGTAATAGGTTTTTATGAAGACTGATCAGTTTCGGGTAGTGCTTGACTACTTGAAGTGAACACTGATCAATGCATAGTGCTTTAGTTGCTAAAATAATGGGTTTATATTGGAGGTGTTTTGTGACACTTTCTATTTGGGATTGGGATTCATCATTATTTAGTTGAATGTCATGAACTATTATCGGTATTTTAAATTATACACCCATGACTGTAACCATGTCACCCATGTGTATGGTAAATTATTCCCACATGCGTGTTTTCTGGTTCTGTTTATGCTAAAGTTGTGGTGACATTACCTCATCGGGGAGCCATTATTGATCTTCGTAAATCATAATAGCATGAGGAATATATTTTCATAGATCGTTATGAATTTATTAACATGGAGGTTCATGGTTGATGCTTTCTTATGATAGATCCAAGAAAAACACAAATTTTTTATTTGATAGTATAATATAGCAGCTAACCTAGGTAGTTTTCTAAAGAGAATGGAACTGAAAAACAAGTTAGTCTTTTTTATTGATTTTTTAAAAATTACTTTTTGATTGGTTTGTGAAATTGAAGATATAATTTTGTTTAAATTTTAACGATTCAAATGACTGAAGTTGTGATCAAATATAATTTCATGGACCTTAATAAATTTTATCATGGTCTAAAAATAAATCATTATTTTCCTGCTGCTATGCTGATAAGAAGGTTAGTCGTATTATGATTTATATCCCTCCCGAAATATATGGGGATGTAGGGGGTATCTGAAATAATAACTAAATCAGTATACCATCCTTGTAATATGGGAGGAATTTTATCATTTTTTTGGATAAATCATGTCAATTCTAAACTGGGAATTGTTATTATGTAATTAACAATTGTTCCATTCACAACCCCTCACGCATGCTAGTGATAAAGGAAAACTCCCCAGCCAACCATAATCAGTTATATAGAGAACAATTATGAATTGGGTTGAGGTAGATTCTTTATCCTTAACCAAGAAAAATTTAAACAAATAATATAACCCTAAAATAATATTATTATGAAGTAAAAACTAATTTATGATTTGATACCAAAAATCAAAGAAAAGAATGTACGTAAATATTTTAAGGTTTAAAAAAACACAAGGCTGAATTATCTAAACATTCTGATCACTCAATGGATCTATGACTTCACGGATGGGTAAGACAAGTTGATTCAGGAGAGGGGACACATTTAATAATAATGAAAATAAAAGAAATAAAATATAGGGAATTAAAAATGAAACATAACATTTTATAGAGCTTCCCTACTCAATTTATCATCATCATTACACACGTAAAATTCTATTTGTAGTCTTAGAAGAGTACTAAGGGAATTATAAATTCATCCAAATGGTCATCATGGGTGGGGTGAATTCCTAAATGGGGGTGACTATAATAAATCCAATAAGAAGATACACTTTTATATATTTGTTTATGGTTACACATCATTTAAGAGGTGTACATGATGTGTAATGTGCAGGGCCATGGTTTTTTATTAACAATTTGTAATTATTTGCATCCAACAAATACATCCTTTTTCACATAATGTATATGAATATAACGACATGTAATTTATATTTCCAAATGTTTTCTAACATTTTAATTTTTTTATTCATTTAAAATATTTTGGTTAGGCCCTTGGATAATTTTTATATTCAATATATCTTATGAAATCCAGTTTTTTGTAGAGAAACTTCAACGTGTGGGAAAAATTCCTTACAATTGATTAATTATTCTATTTTCATTTATTTTTCGTCAATATTTACTTCATAATAGAAATCATAAAAACAGTTAAGTTGCAGAAATATTATTCATTTAGAACATATAAACAATAAGTTTCATACTAAAAGATGTTTGTAAAATATTACTCTATCAATGGTATTTCTATTGTATACTGACAATGAGATCTCCTACACATTATGAGGGTGAAATATTTTGGCTAATGATTTGAGAAGGATGTCAAGTAATGTTATGGTTTGAGAGTTTTAGTATACTTGGAATGTTATATAGTTGTTAGAATATCTGCACAAATAATTGATTGTGTATTATTTTGAAGGATAGTTTTTTAGAATATAGTTGAGAATTAAACGATACAGTAGGTGGATGAGTGTCAACAGCGAGACTCGGAGGCTGTAATAATGAGTAATAATTTTGGCTATGGTGATGCTCCATGGGTATGGAAGAATGATTAGCAAGATTAGATATTATATTAGGGAAGGCTTTTAATTGTGATTAATATGTGTGAGGGATTGATTCATGAGTTTTATATCACACCTTGGGATATATGACTTCAATGTTATGTGATGTACTGTGGAATTGTGAAGTAGTTTTGGTGCCCTAATATGAAAGGCGATGTGGGGGAGATTGTTGTTTTGTTTTATTGTTTTTCAATAGGTAATGGATATGTATGGTGTCATAGGTAGTTTTATATATCCCTTGAATTTTATTATGTGCAAATGAGATGATATTTTAGTCGAATATGTCATATGTTTACTCCATGATCTCGGAGGATGTAATTCCATCAAGGTAATTATTGATACTTTGATGAAATTAGATCACTTTCAATTTATCAAGGAGCCATATCCCATGGTTGTTTTGATGAGTAGGTTTTTCGATGAGGTGGTCCACATTCATGGATCCTCAATGTCCATTATCTTCGAGTAGGGAACATGTTTTACATCATATTTTTATTGGGTATTACAATAATATTTTTAAATACATTAATTTTTTCTATCATCATACAGATGAGAAGATAGAGAAGACTAACCATGCACGAGATGTTTTTTTGCAAGTGTGTATCTGGGAAGTTATCAGTTCTTATGATAATAACAATCCTTCACATGATATTCATAATAAAAAAAATTACTCATCCATTCCCATGGACCTGTTTTACGCTTTATACAAGTGGCCATATCCTGATCCACATTCCTAGGTTTATGTTATGGAGAATTCTATTCATGGAACTTATGTCTTATAATTAATGATAAAGAAGGTCTAGTTTTTTCATGAGAGGATGAAATTAGTTAAGTGCTAAAAAATTATAATACAGATAATATGATAAATAAATTACAGTTTTTTGATAGATAAGACATGTTCTTTAAGGATTACCATCAATGTTCGTTGTAGAGATTCGGTTGGTGGATAAATCTGTCACCCTATTTTTATAGTACATTCCATATGTTGGGTCATATTAGAGAGGTATCTTGTTATTTGGAACATTCACCATCACTTGACCAAATTCATGAAGTCCTCCATATCTCATATCTTCGATGAAATATTCATGTCGATTTTCATATCATTGACTAGGTAGTGATTGATATCGAGGTTGAAGCTGCATTAATAGAGTGGAAAGGGGAGATATATGTTAGTTAAGATAATTTTAAGTGTGGAAGAACAATAACTTGGGTTCATGTGATGTGATGTTGAGGCATGGTGGTATAGAAAAGTTTACACAGGTGACTGATATGGAAAAGCATTTCAATTACCCTGAGTTGTTTTTTTCTTGTTATATTTTTCTATTTATTGACAATGTGATATTTAGGCCATTCAATTTTATATGATTGGTGCTCATTCATTATTGATATTATGTGTTATTTATGCTTCAATGAACATAAAGAAATTAAAACGTTATTCCTAAAAAGAACACATTATACCTGGAAATGATTAGAACTATTCTTGTAAATCATTTCCACCCAAAGTGGAAAATTTCTTGGCATGGGAGATGTAAATATTTTATTTCTATACATAGGTACCCATAGTGTGTATGATTTGGATGTTTTTACCAAAGGATATGTTGGGGTTGAATGGGTATTTCATGTGGTTATGTGGAATATAGGAGTATTGCGGATGGAGTGTCTGGATGGTGTGATCATTTAATTTGTAACAATATTGTTAAAAGGTATATCAAGGGGAAATTATTTAGAAGACCATTTTTCATTCCCTTCTCTCAAGGTTTATTTTCAATCTTTAGGAATTTTTTTATTAGTTATATAATGTAATAACTTGGTTACTATAAACCTTTTACCATTTCATCTCCCTAGCCCTATGGGCTCCATAGTTTTTTAGATGCTGAAAGTAGATTTTGGTAGAAGATTATAGTAGTAGAAGACATAGTCTAGAAGTAGATTCAGGATATATATACAAGGTTTTTATTTTGTTTATAGTTTTTTGCAAGAAATATAGATGGTAAATTTTGATGTTATATTTTTATCGTATATTCTTATTGTAGATTAGAGTGGTAGATTTTTGGAGGTAGTGGTAGATTGTATCAATATATTCTAATTGTAGATTCTGATGGTATAATCTGTTGGGTGATTTTGATAAAATATTTTAATGACAGATCCAGATAGTATAGTTTGGGAGGAGAATGTTCTCGTTTTTAAAAAATCTATAGTTTTCCCTTTTAAATATACTTTGACATGTAATGTTTTTAATAATTTATTAAGGTAATTAAGGCCCATTTCAAAATTGACTATTTTTATCACCATCTTTTAAATATTACAATGGTTATAAATCTACATCCACTTAGATTTAATGAGACCCACATTAATGGTCAATTAAAAACATATATATGATCTAAATTTATGATGGTTTCTTATTTGTTAATCATAAAAGGGTAGTATTTCATTCATTATTTACTACTTGTTTTCACTTAATATGGGACACTATTGATCCATTCCCATAGATTCGTGGAATCCTTTTTCCACAGTTAGTTTATTTTATTTCTGGAATTGGTTCCATTGAGTGTGTGAACCCCATAATTTTGGTGTTGTGAGTTATGTGAATATTATTTCATCCAAATAGGGGGATACATTATTTCTAATTATTTATATCATCTGATAGGTGTTAGTGGTTTTTAGATAACATTAAATGATTGCTCACAATGGATTAATGAATATAATGAATTGGTTGATTCAAATATATGGGTATGAGGTTCGAATCACATGTTTTTATAGAAATTATTTTACGATTAATATTTAAATTGTGTGGTATTAATGCCTTGGTAAAAATCATGGATCATGGGTATTTTTTCAATATAGTTGTGGTCATGGGGAACCCCCTGATTTTTTATTATTGGATACCACCCAAAATATTTTTTTACTGAACTATATATAATAAATAAAATTGATAACTGTTTAAAATTATTATTGGGATAAAATAGCCTTAAAATTGAACTAGAATTGATGATAATCCCCTCAAACAATCTGGAAAATGATATGTCCAATATTGTGGAAGGTGTTATGATTTGAGAATGTGCATGGTGTTTTGTTGTTGTGCAAATAGAAAATCGTGATGGAAAATGGTGGTTATGGGGTAGTGGTGACAAGAACATGGTCAGGGATATTACACTGGTTTTTAGGGATTCATTTCATGATGATTATCATATTTTTATGGGATTTAAATTGTTTTCATAGTTTCCCATGTATTAGTATATTTAAATAAATGATAAAATTTAATTTGGAATGGTAATGGATGGTTTGAAAAGTGAGTTGAAATGAATAATAAACACTTTAATTAAAGTTGGTTGTGTTTCTGAAATTTTTAATAATTATATATGAACTAATAGGATGGAAAATATTAAATAAATAGGGCGTTGAAATAGAATTGTTTGGTTAATGGTAAATTAATGAAATGAATCATTTAAAAATGAAATGTGGAATATGTAATGTGGCTTATTATGTAGTGTTGTGATTTTAGTGATTGTTGTGAATGTGATAAAGGATATGAGGCCTTGGGGGTGACGCTGTGATTTGGTATGAATATTTTGAGATGTAACCATATGTTGGGATTGGGTTTTATGATATTAAATAAAATTTTTACTTCCTTTTTATTTTTTATATATGTCCCACGCATGTTGAGAACCTAGTTCCACCAAAGAAATTATTTTGTTCATTTTTACAACACCCATGTGGTGTGGATAGATGACTAGTCACTCTCAATTCCTTACTCCCCCTTCTTTGAAATTACCACATAAACAGACTGTGATGTTCATAAGTCAAAATTCCAATATGGAGATGTGATGAGAAGTTATTTCCCAGGTTTCTTTAGGAATGTTTTATGTGATGAACCTTGTGTTTTTGGGAGAGATGAAGAGATGCATTATTGTGCGTGTCGTGCATAGAATGGGGAGGGCATGAGGTTTATGTCCCTCATGTTCATGATACCCAAATATTATAGTTATGGATGAGATGTAAAATCCTAGGTGTGTACGTGGGTTTTTGATGTGATGTGATGTTTTATAGATAAGGTTGATGTTACTGGACATATTTTTCTCATGTTTTAGAAAATATAATTAGCAGGAATGTGTTTTGTGGTACCTTTCTGAATATAATTATTATTATGTTGTTATACATTGATGTGTAATTTTTGGAGCATGTCGTGGTGAGGAAAAGGAATGGTTAGTTGACATGTTTAGGTTTTTCTAGTTTATTATTTTTTCCCATAGGTTTATTATTATTATTGCTTCACATGTCTGTGATAGAATTTTGCTACCCTACCATGTATACATGTATTCTCACCCTATATATATAATTTGATTTTAGGTTTCAAGGTGGAATTTGTAGACCTAAGTGAACATGAATTCCTCAAACCATTGAACTATTTGTATTTTGATGCTGTATCATTTAAATTTTGGTACTTGGGGAGAATTTCATATTTATCTCTTCCATTTATGAATTCATTGTGGGACGATTTGAGTTTACTATATTTTATTTAATGGTGTTTCATATGATTGATTATTCCCATCTCCTAATCTTGTTTTATCATGGTAGGTAATGACTCCAATTTATGATATTTTTAAATCATCGGTGGTAGTCACCAACCAAGACATTACTGGAGGCAAGACATGAGGGTCATTATCTCTCTCCTTTTACTGTGGTTTCTTTAGATAGAGGGTGTTGTATATAAATCATTTTAAAGGAAACAAGGGCTTGTTGATGAAGTTCACCTCCTAAGGAAGATTACATTTCTAGTATATAATGGTTAATACCCCACTCAAAAATATTCCTTGTTAATATAATATAATACACAAGAGATGATATAAAATTGAAGTATTTTTTTATCCACAAAGTACAATGTATGTAAGAGATTACTAGTTTGAAATACTATAATGAATATAAAAATCATCATTGTCCACATGATGTTGTTTCATAGTTAATATTCAGGTCCCACAATGAAAATATCTTGTATATTATTCTATTAAAATTAAAAATTAAGTGTATTTATTCATGAATAAATAATATTAATAGATTCATCACCTTTCATTCGATAACTAAAATATTGGGATGTAGGATAATGATCTAAATTAAAATAGCTTGAAACAATTAATAATGGTGTAGTATAAAAAATATTTTCACCTTCTTAATTATCTTATTCAATTGGAAAAATAAAACTAATGCGCCTTCTTCATATGTTATTTTCATAAAATAAAAATATTTCTCAAATTCAGATTCCATTCTCTATATTTTTGAATTACAAAATATTATGTAGCACACTGTTCAACGCTACCTCTATCATATTTTGTCCATTTGTTTCTCATATATAATAAATATTATTGTTAATTATATTAATTTTAATTATATATTATTTAAATTCATCAAATATAATACTTCATGTCTCTTTTTACTTTAGTTTTCTTTAAGAATAAATATTCCCAAATTCCTCCATTCAGATAGTTTCTAAAACTCAACATATTTTCTAATCATCTAACTTAAACATTTTATTAAGCTAATAAAATTTTCTGAAACAAATTTCCCTAATTTTTCTCATTTATGTAATGGAATCATGTATAATTCTTGGTAATAGTTTTCTCTTAAACACTCTTCTCAATTGTATCATCATTAAAAGTTTCCAGAAGACTTTTAAAAGGGATTATTGTTAGAAGTCTCATATGAAATTATATTCCTTGTGATCATAAATTTTTTAAACTCCACCTAAAATTTGTATAATCACATGTCATATAAAATTATTCCTCAAAATATTAATATTATCAATGTTATAAGATCAATTCATACAAATCATATTCATTTCAACAGGTTATACAATCCTCAACACATGAATTCAATTAAATTAGCCTATATCATTTTCATTATTCATATTCTAGAATTCTCACAATGTATTGTGATATGTTTGTTAAAATTATAATATAGAAGTAATATCTGGTGCTTATTAACCACATACTTTACTATAAAATGGTTTTTTATCCATTTTTGTCACGGAAATATTTCCAATATGGAACAGTCATCACATAAGGAGTGGTTATCATTATTTAATCATTCTATTGTTACACTGATCTTATTTTCCATGACATAAGTTATTCGAATTCCACTACTGAATTCAAACATAAAAGTGTTTATCTCTATTATTTTATTTCATTCATTACTATCTAATAAAAATTATGATGTTTAATCATTGAGGAAAACAAAATCATGATCTTCCTTTCTTCAAATTCCTTTTGAATATATGTATTCATAGATTCTCAAAACATCTAATTTATGATTATCCATACATTGAAACAATTTATGTATTTATTATTTAACATCACAACACAATTTTTAATTTTTTTATCTTTATGCATGTCATTTATGTTCTTATCATAGAATTCATGTTAACTTGACACAACCAATGCATCATATAGATTACCTCTACATAGCATTTAATATTTTTTCAGTACCTATACATATAATCAAGTTTTCAAATTACATATACACATAGAAATAAAAATGTTAAATATATGTATAATTAAATTCATTTCAATTATAAATATCATGCTTACCTTTATATATCCATTACATAAATCTCCATACATATTCACATGTCAAGAAAAAATTCCAAACTTCACAGAACTTCTTTCAAACGATTTCGAATATTTATAAAAAATAAAAAATCATCTAAAATAATTATCCATGAACTATTATACCAATGATAAAAAATATTATATAATTAATACTCAATGAATGATTTCTCTAACTATATTCCGTCATTTTATTCATCCATATCATCTCTTCAATATACTCATTGCCATGTTTAATTGTATTCTAATTATTCAACTTCATATTCTTCATTCTCATAATATTCTTCCAAAATATTTATCTATTACCATAAAGAGTAAGCATTTAAACCCTAATTTTCCACAAATATAATTGAATCATTAGAACACAAAAGGAATCAACCCAAACTATTTCCATACCTTAACATAATCATACAAAATAAGACCTTATGTGGGATATTTTGATCACTTGATACATTGAATCCTTCGTTAAAAATATAATATTTTATTATTTACTAAAAATAGTATTTATTATATTGAAATAAAATTACTCAATAATACTCTGTGATCATTGATAAAAAATAAAATTGACAAAAAATGGGCTCATCAATCTCCCCCTTTTAACTAATTTTCAATACTGATGCTAAAAATTGGAATGTCAATATGCAACTCAATTACTCCATTAATTCATATTATATCTCCTCCCCCATTACACATCATCATATATCATTTTATTATCCCCATCCATATTTATAATTACTAATAATTAGATAAAATATGGGGGTATCAATTAATCCATTAAAAATTTTCCATCATTTATCAAACTAAAATTATAGTGATACTTAATCTATGTAGAAAACAAGACGGTTTGAATTAGACAAAAGCGTTATATATAACATGATGTATTTTATACAAACTGATATGTATTATTGGAACTCATTAAGTGATTAAAAATATGTATTTTGGAAGAATCCAAATATTTAATATTAATTGACTAATTATTTTTTAAATTACTAATTCATATTTCAATTCAATGAAAATATGTTGAACACATTACATGAATTAAAGATATATATTGACTAAAAGTTACTTGATACTTATCAAGATCAGGTCCACCCCATGTTTTAATATAAATTACATACTTAATTAATATGTTAATTATTATATGATCATTATAATTACAGTTAATAATCATACTGAGATGGTGGGATCTTCATATTTGAAATAGTGATTCCAGATTACATTAATTCATTAGTTACCAATTTATAAAGGGGAATCACCTTCAATTTTACTCATGGTTATAAAAAAATGAAAAAATGATAAGGGAATAATATGGTACAGTCTTTCATATTTTTTTTAAAAAATTGTTAATAATTTCATTATTATTAGTTTTTCCACTTCAATTAAACTGAATGTTTAGAAAGTGTCTTTAGGTCTGCGACCCCATTTTTCATATTTGAGATTCTTCTATAAAGAATGGATTATTTACTTCTATAATTTTATGGGATTTTATTTTTATAAATAACTATCATGGAACTCGAATATCCTAGTGTATCTATCATAATATCTATGATTTCTTCATATGGTTGAATAATTATTGTATAATTAATCGAGTGGTTTCCATCCAGTTTTCATCTCCCATACGATTCCTCATGATATCAGTGGATATCATCTATTAAAAACCACTCATGAAATAAATATCCTTCATCATGTTGATATTTTCTTCCCTGTGTTAATATCCATTTATTTTAACTATTCTGTTCTTAGAGATTTTTAAAGATCAGTTGGTCAAATAAATAGATATTCTTTGGTTATGTGATCATGCTTAATTTTTTCCACATGGATTATCTAGAATAACATTCACCATTTTTATACTGTTATTTTTTTAACTGTATCTTCTTCTCAAGAGTTATTTTCTAATATTCACATTCAGGGATTATTTACAATATTCCATGAAGATTGTACTTTTCTACATATGAAAATACATTTCCCTTTAGGACTGGCATCCTTATTGACCATCATGGGTGTGCTTGATTCTAGATTTTTCTTCTACTTATCTCCCATGTATATCTCACCAAACATCATGATAATTTAAATATGATTATGTTTTTATTATTTTTCACATAATTAGTTTCCCATGCTTGGCTTATCTCATTAATTCAAGTTATACGACCTACTTTTCCTATTTGTTGCAGTTCGATTTTTGAAAAATTTAAACATACATATCATTTCACAATGACCTAGTATATTGAAAAATTAATAGTTATATATATATATAATTGATAAAAATATTTTTCATATGTATATATCCTTTTCTTTATTTTATTATTATTTTCCCAGTTTAACCTTGATCTCTCTTGATGTAGGTTATTCATTTCTCCCAGAGATTGTCATATTTTTTCAAAAATAAAATTCCTTTTTTCCAAAACTATTTAAATACCAATAATGACATAAAAATATTATATTACTATTTTCATATTTAATCAATCTATAATTTAAAATATTTTGTTAATACTATTTTTATATATATTAATATCTCTTAGGTCTTTTCTTAACGAATATATCCTCGTATACTAGATTCATACTACATCGAATATTATAAGGGAATCATATTTATTTTTCTCTATTCTATTATTTACATGATTTATATTTAAACCAACACCATACCTAGAAAAACATATAACATAAATATTATTTTAAGATGTGGGTGGTACCTTATCCTTTTTGGATACTATATTGATATGTAAATGATCATAGGATGTTATTCCCACAATAGAGAGGAATTTAAACATATGATTCCTTCTTTATAGTATTTTTGGTAGTAACATTCATTTTGAATTTTTTTGAATACAAAAATTAAACCAATTGAATATATTTCAACTAAATTAAATTGTAAAAACAATTATATTGACGAATGTTCACTTACCCACCAGTAATTGTAGTATTTATAAATAGAAAGAAATCATATTGTCTACTTTATCTTCTTTCATTTTTTACCATATATTATATGTCAAATATATTTAAACCACTTATCCTTGACTTAAATTTAACAACTTTTAACTAAAATTTCTTCTTCAAATGCATGGATTATTTTTTCATGATTTTTTGACATCTCTAATCTAATTAGTTATAGTGATCCATTCATTCTAAAAGATAGAGAAATATTATTGAAGATACTCATTCATGTTATTTGATTAATCTACCTATTTTTTGAAATTTATATAGCGTTTTATCCTTTCCTTCAAATCCTTATCCATATTTTAATTCTCATTTTAATGTGGGTGATATCCTCTATCATATTTCAAAATAATCCATAATCATATGAGATATTTTCTTCAGTATAGTTATAAAGGATGTATTTGGAAGAATTGACTTATACATCCTCAAAATGCCCAAAATTTTAATATTACACATTAATAATTCGTTCAAATGTATGAATTTTTTATACGATATTTTGGATACCACATATTCTTGTTAAGAATAAGAACTATATGTGCAAGAGATATTTTATATCTCCTAAACAATATATTATACAACCATATATTCTTATTCTATGTGTGATTTCTCTTCAATTAGAATTTTGAATGTAGAAAATATTTTTTATTCCTTTTTGGTAACAAGTATGGATTCTCATCATAAGATTCATTAAGTAATATATAGTGACCATGGATTTTCACACATAGATATCTCGTCATTTTAGATGAATATTTAATAAATTACACAACCACATAAGTGAGGACCATAATAGTTTAGATTCTTTGGAGAATAGGTTAAAAATATAATAATCTGGTGAAATATATTCACAAAAATACCACAAATATATTCTCAGATAGTAATTTTATTAGCTACAACATACGTAAACATTTTTTCATAGCCATAGGATGGAAACATAGAATTGGTGAGATAAGATGACTTGTAAGGGAAAATATAAGAGATATCAATACAAGATCACATGAAAGAATAAGATAAGAATTAATATATGTGATCATTAATGTAACATAATATGTTTATAAAAAACGTTTATAGATCATAAAAATGAATAATGGCACAAAATATTTTCATTTGTAAAAGCACATCCTATAAGGGAGAGAAATCTTAATAAATTAATCATGAACTCTATGAACATGTAATAATATTTTGGCGCCATCATAATATTGAAAACTATTTCGTACATTAAAGTTAAATACAAATACCATTAGAATAGTGAATCATTACTAATCACTTATTTCCCATTGTGGATTACAACACACCAGTTTCAAATAGTGAATCATTCCCATAAACATACCTCCCAATGTTATGTAATGAGATATAATCCTTTACCAAATGTAATGGAGGGAGAGATCTAGGTTCAATAGATATTTTTTAATATAATAACCACCTTACTTGGTTATAATTTAACCACTATCACATAATGAAAATCATACATATGTGTGACTTAAGATCATAAAACATTCATCATATCAGAACCCATGAAATGAACTGGATTTTATAAATAGTTCATCATAACAAAACCAATAGAAAATAAATATGTTTCATATTTATTTCATAACTTCATCAATGAATGAACCATAAAAAATAACCGGGTTTAATAATAATTTTATTAGTGTTTAACTCATCAGAGAGAAATAGGTTTCATAAAAATAATATAATCATAAACATAAATAATTATAGAAACAATAAAAATGGTATCCTTGTATCATATCCCCACTAATGTATATTTAACATCAATATATTTCATTTTTGATTGAAAATTATTTCCATCGACCATTTAAAAAATTTCTTGAGGAAAATATAATTCATAATTTAAAAATATATATTATTTAAAACATTAATTTTTTTAAAAGTTTTCATTCCAAATAACATTGAAAACAAATAAACAAAGATATAAACATACATGAAAACATTTTTTTAGGAAAATAGACTTACCAATTTGAATAAATTCTTTCAATACATAAAACACTTTTAGAATAATGTTCATTTTGAATATATTTATTTAAATCTAAAAATATAATAAATATTAAGGAAAATTTTTTATTTGAAAAGAAATTATAAAAATTATAAAAGAAAAATGAAATAATTGGGTGGTTGTGATAGTATGAAATATTATTCACATGATGAATGTTAAAAACCCTAATTATTTTAACATTTCTAGTAAAATACAAATTGGAATTTATTAATAAAATTACATGAATATTAATTTTAAATATTTTTGTAAATTGTAAAATATGGGTAAAAATGTATTTGAAAAATAAAATGGTAATTTTATGAAAAATTTGAAATCATTTTTTGGAACATGGATGTGAAATAAAAATTGGATTCCAACCGAATAGAGGAATAATGTTGTATCTTCATTAAAAAACTTTTTCCATTTATTTTATGTTTCTCCGAGTGAAAAAATTATACTATTACAAACTAATTTAATGAAAGAATATAGTATAAAAATATACATAAGTTCCTTGGGAGATGGATCATAATATTTTGTCATTGGAAACATAATAATAAATTCTCTTGATAAATGATGAGATTGTAACATAATATATTTTCCACCATGGTATTTTTAAATTTTACTCCCCTTGAAGGAATTAAATAAAATAAAAAATAAAAAATAATTATTATAAATATATTCTAGAAATAATATATCAAATGGGATTTATATGAACCTCATAATGGAATATATGTACATAAAATAACATATGTCTCAAAGAATGAAAATTGAAAAAACTCCTTTTCACGTTGGTAAAATTTAAACTTTAATCCCCACAAAAGAGGTATCCTAAATTAGACATGTGAATCCAAATAATATAAGGATAGTTATCATAAAATACATTCATGTAAATTATATACATCAGATTAATAAAATAGGTGTTGAATTTTGCATTTGTCTCACATAAGTAAAAAGTGAGACAAAAATACATTTCGGTTGTAGTAATATATTGAATCATAATTAAAATTAAAGGATAACATGAATTGAAAAAATAAATATCCTTAAATTAATGGTTTTTTTGGAATAAATTTTTAAATGGGTAGTTTATAAACCACACAAATGAAATGAGTTGTGAATTTTCATATCCCTACAAAAAATAATTGAGGGACTACAAAACCCTTAACTTAAGTTTAAATATTTTCATATATGATTGGACCTCATTATAAATTAGTTTAACTTTATTTCATATAGTCTATAGAACCATAAATATAAATATTAAATATTATATTATTTCTTTATGATCTTTTACTAACCAGGAATTATCAATTTCACGTTAATGTCTCGTTTCAGGAAATAACTGCTATATTTTTCATGTATTTTTCTGACTTATTATTTTTGTAATCATTCATAAATAATGGTATCATAATACCAAAAATGTTAAAAAATATATAAATTTCATATAAACTGAGTATTTATGTAATTAGTTTAATCTATTATATTTACTGATATAAAATGAAATACATTGTTTATGGAGATAGTATGATGTATGTATACATGAATTCTGTATCTATTTTAACTCTAAATTGAAAAAAATTAAATGATATATTAACATTATATAATAATTTTTATGTCATATATAACACATATTTCCATTAAAACCATCATTAATACCTTCAATGTAAATCATTAATGAATAACATCACTTCCCAATGTGGTATTTCTCCGTACACACGAGCAACATTATCGTATTAAAAAAATGGAGAGAATGATTTTTTTTGTGATATAATAATTCTTTAAGAATAATAATATCATTTTTATCTTATATATAAATTTATTCAATCATTAAATCCAATAATGAGAGGTTGAAATTAGAAAACGAATGTCCTCTATTAGTGAGGTAGGTAGTCTAATGTACACATGAATGATGATTATGTAACCCATTTGATGAATGTCTTGATATTTTTACATTATGACTATAAAAATCTCGATTTAATAATTTTTCTTATTTTTTTGTTTTTGATAACTACTTCCAATCATACATTATTTTCTTGTAAATTTGTTGTGTGTTTTATATTTCTTATATAAAAATATATATTCTATATATGTAGAAATAATTTTTTTAATAACTTCATTTTATCCATTTATATCAAAATAAAATTTAGTTTTTTTTAACTGAAAAAATTAATCTATGAATTAAAAAGTTGTTCAAGTGACAATGAAGTTTTCAGCTTAAAATAAACTCTAAGTTATGATTATATATCAATCATTAATGAACAAATTCATATAATTCTTCTACCAATGGATATAATAGACTAGTATATAAACATAATTAATCCATAAGGATGTATGAGAAGTCACTTTTGGTACTCTAACAAATCACCAATGCTTCTCCACCTATTTAAAAACTCTAGAGTATTAATATTTGGAATGGTACTAATTTTACATTTCATGAAGTGATACAGATATAGGAATCACTCAAAACCTAGTGACATGGAAATAAAAGATGATTATATTGATTTTTATGTTAAATTTATGAATAAAAATGTATTTCTGATTGACCAGAAAATTATCTAGTGTTCTGTGATGATTTTATTAAACTATTTTTTATATAGAATGTTATTGCTTTTATTTTTTAAGTATTATAGAAGTTTTGTTTTTTAGATAGACGCAATTATTGATCAATTTTAAACCTATTCATATTTTATAAAAACACTTCTTAAAAAAATGATGATTATTTTTTATGATTCACTAAAAATTCATTTATGTAAGAAGTTAAGATGTTCATATTTTTAATGGATTTTGAACCATACTACTAAACAACCAAACTTTTGAGTTAGAAGTATGCTTCAATAAACCATTCACAACATTAAATAAAATCTACATTTTATTCAAAATTATGGTTGATTTACCATAAATAATGATTAAATGAACCCTATTCTATATTGATGAACCCTACCCCACATTAATGAACATCAATATACTTTCATGGATTTTGTATTCATGGGAGAATGTACCATACATTTTTTCTACTAACTTTTTCTATTATACTAAATATTTAGATTGAAATATGAATATATTAAATTATAAATTTCACACATATTTCACCGTGCTATTGGTTCAGACCTACATGTTTAATGCTTTAATTATCACTAATACTCGTGTTGTTGTAAAATACAAAAATTCACTTCATTTTGAGACATCACTTGCTAAAATGGTGATATATTATGTTATTAAGAAGTTCATTTTTTTATCAAAATTATAAAGCTAAAAACTAGTCTTTTTTGGCCTCCATTCTTACAGGATGAATATTTGGTTATTTGATTGTGGCTATAGCACACTCATGATGTTTTACATGATGAGAATTGTTTTTGGATTTCAAAATAAAATTCATCATAATGGAAGTCAATCTATTTCATCAACCCACTTGAAGAGATGTAAATATGGGATATTAAATTGGAAATAAATCTTGATGGAGTTGATTTTTTCATTAAATAAAAAATAGAAAATAATTTATAATTAAATATTATATTACATTGCAACATCATGAGATGTTTCACCTAGGAACATGACGTGGGTGTTTTATAAGAAGTATTTTAAGGTGGAAAAAAACAATTCCATGCATTAATGGAATTGTATTTTTTCTTATATAACATGTTTTCTATAATAGAGATGAAATATTCATTGCGATTATTGGTAATAATTATATAAATTAAGGCCACCTGAAGGAATGAAATGATCCTTAGGAACTCAACGAAATATTAACATGATATGGAAACTAATTTATTATAAATTATAATGAACAATAAGGGAGATAATATATTTTTGGATTGGTTTTATAGAGTCATAGATGAGATTAGGGATTATCAAAAATAAGAAAATATCAAATATTTTAGATATTCTGTAAGCATGTGTCAATAAGCACTTTTTTATGATTCATGGTATTTCTATTTGATGTATTTTAATCATGATGAATTTCAAGGGTTTATAAAATAGTTAAATTCTTATTTAATCATAGTATTATGGTTGAATATTTTTGTGAGTATTATTGTGTATTATTTAAGAGAAAAACTTTATTGCATATTTTACCATTATGTTTCTGATTAAGTCAAAGAAAAAAAGGTTATTCAAATTAAAATATTGGAATTTTCATTCAGAATATTCTACTTGATTTATGGAACAATTTTAGCTATTTTAATATAATTTGTTATGGTAAATTAAATATGTTTCCATGTATCATTCCACAATTCTATTATTATGAACATATTATTGGATGATTTATTCAAAATATTTTTAAATTATTTTATTATAGATATATTTTATACGATTAAAGAGTGAAACGATGATATTATATTAATTGGATATTTATAATGGATATTTACTCAATATATTTTTTGTATCTAAACGAAGAGTAGTTCTATAACTGCTAGATATTTATTCTATATATCTCTCTCTATAAGGTTATGAAATATACTTAGATGTTTGGAGATGTAAATAATCTACAAAAAGAACATGTGGAAAAAATTCATATTGATGATCGAATATTATAAAGATATAATTCAAATAATTTATATAACTATTATTACATCACTATGTGATGAACCAGAATAAGAAGAGAGAACATGCCTAAGGAAAAATATTGTTTTGTGTCATTTGAAGAAGAAGAATACTATCTGACATTGAAAATTATTTATTTCTACTCTGAATTATTGAAGATCAAATACCACTATAAATTGCTTCTACAATTGTATGTGAAATAAGTTCCATCAATAAAATAAAAAACTTTTGATTTATTGGAGTATCAGCTACTCATACATAGTTGTGGGGGAAGGTTATATTCAAAGAAAATGTTATGAATATTTTAGTTTCCTATGAATGAACCATAAGGCCTTATACAATCATTGTACGGTGTCAACTAACTGTACTCGGTTGTGGATGTTTCAGAATATTAGTACCAACTAGTAAAAATAACTATGTTCAAGGAGTAGGTAATTGGTGCAATGGGACATGGAATTTCAATGACTTGATCCACTATGTTTCACCGTGTAATTTTTCTTTAATTATTTAAATGAAATTGTATCATTAGGAAAACCAATTATTGAGTATAACAAGTCATTAATGGTGTTGACTGAGATGTATGAAGTTGAGATGCAAGCCGAATAGTTTTGCGCATTTTTATCAAATAAGGGAAATGCATCACTGAATGTTTTGATGGTTTAATCTTTGTATTAAATTAAGTTGGATTCATTTAGTGAATCTACGTAAAACATTGAAGCTGATCATGGAAATTAAAAGGTAAAATTGTTTTGTCACACTATAATGAGGCAAAATCATCTTTCCCTCAATGAATTTATTTAGAATAATTTTCTCATGACGTATATGAAAAATATAGTTTTATACTTTTAGAAATATTTAAACCCGTAAAAAACTATCATGTAAAAAATAGAATAATGTATGAATTTTTTTCAATTTCTAATGATATTTTTTCAAAACATATTGGAGATTCTTTATTTATTTCTTCGACCATTTTATATGGTCTTTCTGAAAATAAAATTATAAAATTATTAGATGAATTAAATACTCCCAATGAATATTAAAGTATGCATATAATGTGAGAAAATTATTTGAATCGAATTATTGGTGAGAATAAACTTCATAATGTGAAACGTATTATTGTCATTAATGATGAAAATCTATAAATATATGAGAATTATTTTGTTCCTGGTTCAAACATGAAAATAAATTCCACCATTAAATGTTTTTATTTTGAAATTAACAATCATTATTCAAATGAATCTTATTTTCTAAAAACTCCATGTCATAGTTTCAAGCATGTTAATTATTCAAAAGAATTTCCAAGGAGTAATTATAAAATGTTTTATCAAAATAAATAGATTTGGTTATAGAAGTTTTTAGTTTATAACACCATCGGACCCAAAAGAACCTGGGTACCAAAAATAACATGTGTTTTATATTTTATAGGACTCCGCCACCTAACATCATCATTATATCATAAACTGGTGTCTTGAATAATTCATGGAGATTTATTTTAATTATATAAAAAGTAATAAAATCTTGTAGTTCGCTCATTATGTGAATATTTTCATGGAGATGGAACTACTAAAATACATAAAGTATCACATTTTAATTTTAATATCTCATTTAAATTCACTAATTGTTTTATACAGGGAGTAAAAACTATTTCATGTTTTATCTTAAATTTCACAATATTTAATTATCCTTATAGATAAACTATTTAACATTTTTTGAACTCCATTATATTATGTGATAATTTATTTTTTAGAAATTAATTTATTAACACCAAGTACACTATTTTATGTATTATATTTTCATGTATTTATTAATAGTTAATTTTCTTATTAAGATGTATTTAAAATTATTATTATTTAAATTAATTTCAATTTTGAATTTAATTTGTATCTATATGTGATAAATTATTCTATTATTTGATTAAATTGTTTTGGTCTATTATAAAATGTGAAAATGATATTTTAAATTATCTGAAAATTCTCTATTTTAAATTATTAGAAAATATTTTACTTTATATTTTTTAAAATATTTTATTTAATTTATTGAATATATTTAATAATTACACTATGTATTGGGGAGGGGGTTATTCTAAATATTTATAATGTGAATAAATATTTTATTATAATAGTATGAATTAAATTGTTTAAAATATTCATTTAAAGAACTTATTATACACTGAATTATACTTTATATATTTTGATAGATCACTGATTATATATATTTTTCTTTCTAAAGGAATCCTGAATTGAGGAATAGTTTATATTGCTACATACATTCATAGTATACATTCCATATTATTCAAAACAATTTTTCTTTTTCATATTCTAAGAAGGGGTAACAATTGTTTTTAAATGTATAAACTTCTTGATACTAATGTATGAATTTTGATTTCAAATTATCTATAAAAGCAATAAATTTAATGTATTATTCTAAAGAACTCATTATTTTTATCACAATTGTAACATTCTAGGTATTTATAAAATAATTCATTTTCATATTTATTAATATTTATGACTATAACATTAATTTTATGTTAAATGGGATTTTATCTTTGAAAGAACACTCAACACAAAACAATGGTATTATCCAAAATCTTATGTTCCAGACAATTCTGAGATTAATGAAAAATTAATACAATAATACATGGAAAGAGATAATGTTTTTAAAGAACTGTTAAAAATAAATGAAATGGTTATTTTTGTAACTTAAACATGTCTAAATCCTATGGGATGAGATGATAAAATCCTATACTAATCTTAACCATGAAATATATCAGCTTCAAACTATTATAATTCATAAATCAATTTATAATAAAATAATATTTCAATACATTCCTACAATGCCCCTCCTCACACTTATAAAAGGCCAACACCACTACCCACTTACCCACACAACTCAAACACTTTATATCATCAAAATTCAGAATAAATAAGCTTCCAACATCCCTAAATTCCTACTATAATCCTTAACCATTGTAGAAGGAAATTCAAGGAATCCTTTTGGCTCATATCAAAGGATGTTAACCAATTTAGAGATAACGTCTTCTCTCAAGATCATTGAATTTAATTTCCATATACAATCCCCTAAACTATCATTATTCAATTATTTTGTAACATAAATAATGTCCTAAATATAATAGGATGTTTTTATGATATGTTTTAGACCTAAAATAACACACACCTACATATAATTGATATAAAATTTACTCTTTTTTGTGTACGGTGATCTATGACCACAATACTCGATGATTTCTGAATTTTCTCTTACAACCTCTCATGGCGGCCATTATGAAGGAAGAATATTTATATTTTATATATATTATATTTATATTTTCACTATTATTATATTGTTTTTATTTATAATATTCATTTTTTTCATCCATAATTTGTAAATGCGATAATTTAATTTCAGGAAGTGTGGACTACCGCACCATGAAATTAATATGGCTTGTTCATTACATACATGGAATATATAAGGAATGGAATTATGAACTTATGTAACATGTATAAGATATATATTAAACTATATTTATAATATATCTATTTACCATTTATTTTTGATTCCTTTAATATGACAATGAAATGAATGTATCGTCCAACCGTGCGTACGACTAACCATCTACATAAAATGTGCCTTTAATTTCACATCTATAAATACTAAAGAAGATTATGAACACATATATAATTGGTATATATTATATCTAAATCATGAATAATATTTGGTAATGAAAGAATTTTTACCACATAGACAATTTACATAAAAATAAGTTTATTTTCGACTCAAGTACCGAATATTGAAAAAACAACTGATATGAACATAAATATTGGTGTAAATTCTATAATAAGGTAATAAGTGTTTTTAAAGGAAAATATACATTAAAATGGTTCTGAAACATGTATAAATTAACCTAAGTATATTATCATGTAACCTAATGATTGTATGTGATGAGTCAGACTCGTGGTAAAGGAAATCATAAATCAATATCCATTCATTGAGATAAATATCCATGTTATTGGTTTCTTCCTTTCCTTGGATATATGTGAGTAAACTATGATTTTTTTTAAAATTAATATCCACTTTTATTTGGTGTATTTTTATTTTCAGACATAAAAATGTCATTGATTTCACTTTACTTTAATGATATGATCTTCGTAAGGAATCTCATATCAATATCCTTTCATTGAAGAATATTTTGAAAACATACACCTATTTAATTTATATGGTGTCTAATTATACCATTTTTTATTTAATTAAATGGATTTTGAAAGTAATATTTTTCTATGAAGCGTTTTACTAAATGGAAAAAGGGAATGTTTTATTTTACCATACGCGACAACAATGACATATCTACTGCCACAATCCTTACCTGATAATTGTATTTCTCTATAATCCATAATGTTTTTAAAAGAAAAATAAACAGAATATAATATTTATATGAATTTTGGTATTTAAAATGGTTTTGGTAAATGATTACTTTTGTCAACATCGGGATATCATCCTTTGTGATTACAATGTGGAAATGTAATTTTTCCATTATGCTTGTTTTATGAGTTATGATAATTTTATGGTCATTGTGAATTGATTATACATATGGGTAGTTACATTATATACCAAAGGAGGCTGAGGCCATGATATCTCTCAAGTGAATTGGGTAACTTGATGGAGGTAAATTTTATGGTTTCTCTTAAGAGATTTAGATAATATACTGTGATGGGTATTCCAAATGTAACGATAAAGAATACTCCCTAAGAAGTTGTGAAAAAACAATGTAAGTATGATATGGATGCCACAATATATCTTTATATTTTACTATTTCTGTGATGTTTTATAGTAATATTATGATTACATGATGTAATATTAGTAGTTTATGTTTTATGGGTGAAAAATATGATTTTGTGAAAATGTTTTCATGGGTTTTAAATATTCATAGACTACTGGTATTATTCTCTATTTTATATTCCTTATTGATATTTTTATGCTCATCCCACATTTTGAAATGTTTTTCATAGAACATAAATAATAATAAATTCATGGATGGGATCAAGGAAATGTCATGCTATTGAAACATGAAACGAACTATGCTTATTTTTAAAAAGTATTTGTTTTATGAAAAAAATGTATAGTGAATATAAGAATCTACCTATAATTTTTATGAAGTTATTTATGTATTATGAACTAATTATCTAAATATCTAAACCTGAAATGATCGGAGAAGTGCATTTAAGAGATATTATGTACATTACTCATGATTATGTAATTTTTATTTTTACGGATTTGTAGCTAGTATCAGAGGTCGGTTTAGATAACATTAGGATTTTGAATGTTGTAAATTTAATATATATAAATTATTTGTACATTATAGTCAAATTGACATAGAATTTGAATATAACCATGTTTCCTCATCTAAGATATGTTTTTTCAAGATTATTTTACATAAAAAATAGTGTATCATTTCTTGGATGATATATAGGAAAAAACAACCTTCCAAAATAACATCTTGAGAAGTTTGGAATCAAAATTAAATAGTGTTAGGTATTGATGGCGATGTTGACTCGGGTGATAAAAGGTGGTTGTGTTTATAAATGATATTTTTGTATAATCTAAAAGTAAAGAGCAACATGAATTTTATTTAAGGATTTCCTTGAAAACCATTAAAAAACAAAACTATATGGGAAATTAAGCAAGTGTGAGTTTGGGTTACAATAAATTTCTTTCCTTGGAAATATTTTTTCTAAAGATGGTATAACTTTTGATAGTCCGGAAACATAAATCATGGATGTGTGGCCAAGACCTAAAAATATCACAAATATGCATATTGTTCATGGATTAGTAGGTTATTACTGAAGGTTTTATGAAAAATATTTTCAGTTATCTATACAATTATGTAAGCTGACACCTATGCAAGTTAATATCATTGGTAAAAAAAATGTGATGATTGTTTAAATTGACTGAAATGAATATTGGTTAATTCCTCATTTTTGTCCATGCCATCTATGAATGGTGATTTTGTTAGATATATTGATTCATTATTTAAAGGGATTGGTTGTTTCATAATGAATAATGAGTAGGCAATTGATTATGTGTCACGTCAGTTAAAACCTCATCAGGTAAATTAACATACATGTGATTTGGACTTATCTACAGTTTTTTAATTAAATATTTGGAAGCATCATCTTTATAGAGTAAAATATATAATATATACTGATTAAAAATGGTCAATGTATATATTCACTTAGAATGAATTAATCCTAAGACATTATAAATGGATTGAATTAATCATGGATTATGAATACATGATTCATTACCATCTATGAAGGGATAATAATGTGGATGACAGTTTGAGTCGAAAGAGTAATGATACATTAACAATATTTTGTTTTGAATGAGATCCTTTGATTTTTAATCAGATAAATTTTGGATTGGAATTTTTTGGTGTAGGTAATTCCCCTATTTTGGTTTAGGTGTAAATAAAGTTATATCAATCAAACAGAATTAGGAAATAACTCAAAGATGACACTGAGTAGTAGAAAAATTTAGAATTTACTCAGAAGGCTATGTTACCCTAATTTATCATTGATAAAGACTATATTTGAGGTTTTTAAATAGATTTTGTGTTCCATGTGATTCACATTAGAAGAAACAGTTTTAATGTGACTCTCATAGTTCTCTGTTTTCAGTTTATCCTGGTAGTACTAAGATGTAGATAAATCACTGATAGTATTACATGTGGGATGGAATGAAAAGATACATTGTTTACATTACCCAAATATGTTTTATTTATTAACATGTTACTTAAGATTGGTATTAAAAAAATGGTCTACATTTATCCTTTTATTGTGCCAGAGTGGAAATGGGAAAATGTGTACATGGATTTCATATTAGGATTACCAAATACTTCTCGAGGTGGAAATGAAATACAGTTCATTGTTGATTGATTGACTATATCTTATCATTTTTATCATATTTGGAATAATCAATCTCCAGATCAATATTCTCAATTTTATATTAATGTGATGGTCTGGTTACATGGTGTTCCCCTATCCTTTGTATCTGTTCGTGATCCTAGTATAATTTATAACTTTTGTAAAGGCCTTCAGAAGTCATTGGGAACTGAATTAAATTTCAGTTTTAGGTTTTCATCCCTAATCTGATGGGCAGTCATAATGATAAATTCAAACCTTAGAGGATATGAAACATTTTTTTTGTATAACCATTGAATTTGGGATCCAATTATTTCTTTGGTTGAGTTTTTTCATAATAACAATTTTCATTCCAGTATACAGATGGAACCATTTAAATAATTATATGAAAAGTGGGGTTGAACTTCAGTATTTTTTGATTTTGTAGGTAAATGGAAGTTAATAGGACATGAATTGGTAGATGAGATGGATGAAAAAGTTCCATTGATTCAGAAGAACATGAGGATAGTGCAGGGAAGGAAGAAAAGTTATGCGGATAATCGGAAGAAGGATCTTTCTTTTGGGGTTGTTGATAATGTATTTCTCATATTGTTTCCATAGAAATGTGTGATGCATTTTGGTAAGATGGGAAATCTGTGTCTGTGGTTCATTTAACACCACTAATTCCAAGGGAATGTTGGATCAGTTTCCTATATGATGGATTTACCTCCTTGTTTATCTTGGTTACACAATGTTTTTCATGTTTCAATCTTATGAAAGTATATGCTTAATCCATCTCATGTTTTGAGTTCAGAGGTAGTCCAGTTAGAAGAGAATCATTCTTATGAAGAATAGACATTAGATATTAAATCCCAAATAAGGTAAGTATTGTGGAAGGCAATTATTCATCAAGTAATGGTTTTGTGGAAAAACCATATGGTTGAAAATAAAAATGGGAATATGAAAATGAAATGATGGAGAAATACCCCAACTTATTGGATATGTACATAAAATTGTGGGGATGCAATTTCCCAAAGGGGGGAAGGTTGTTACATCCCATGTATTTGTAGAATAATAAATTATTATATACATCAATATTTATGTATAATATTTCAATTCTATGTTAAAGGGGAAACTATCGTTGAAAGCATACTCAACATGAAACAATGAGTTTCTCTTTAATCATTCGCTGCACACAACACTGAGTTGTACCGAAAATAATACAATATTATTATTAGTATTCTTAATGGAAGTCAACACCTAGCTTTTGTATTATTGGGAATTATTAGAACTAACTAAAATTTAATTACACATGTCATTCCAATGTTCTTACATTTATCCAATATATTTTTGAGTCTTAAAATGAGAGTGAATCCAATTTTTTGAATAAAATTCTCTATTATATTAAAAAGGCCAATTTACCACCTTTTGACGGAGAACCCATTTTAAAAATAGTTTTTGTAACCATTAATTGTTATATTTTAAAATAAATAAAATTCTTAATTATCATTACAGTATTAAAATTTACTTCGGTAGAAATTTTGGTATTTCTTATAAAAAATTTATATTTTACTGAATACTGAATATTAATGCATTTTATTTCAAAAAAAATATTTCAACTAATTTATTTATATAGTTATATTTTCAATTTAATTATTTTCAAAGATTAATTGGATAATTTTTTGTATCATTTAATCAAAATTTTCTCATTATAAGTGTTTTCAAATTTAAATTGGACATAAAAACTTTCCAATCATTTGATAGTTTTTAGTTCATAAAAAACTCACTTTCTGGTTTTGACTAAAAGAATTAATTTTAAATAAATTTCTACAAATTTAGTATATTAAATAATGAAAAATAAATTCCATATTTAAAAACATAATTTCAATATTGTTTAAATATGAACCTTTTATTTTATGACATTTTGAATTTTAACTTCATTAATTATTTTTTATTTACAATAGATAAAGTGTAAATCATGTAAATGTCGGTAAAAAAATAATATAATGATATAAAACAACTATAAAATGTATCATAATCCTATTATATGATATATTGACGACCATGTAAATCCTTTGGACTATTTTAGGACCCCCCATCGATCCACTTGGATATGATAATGACATGTAATAATAATTAATTTAATGTAATGAGAAATACAACATATTCATGTATATTTTAATAATTAAATTAAATATAGGGTTATATTACTGATATACGTGAATATATATAGTCATTAAAAAGATAAAAAAATTCACAATGCCTGTTAATTTATTTATAATTTTTAGACTGTATATAAATAAATTTATTTATGGAATAATGATGATGCATTGATTACCTTATTAATAATGTATTGAAATAAATGTTATTATAAATATAAAAATAAACACTATTTGAACATTTTGATTACATAAAAAATTCGATGAAATTTCCATTTAATGGATGATTTAATTCATTTGGATGGAATCAGTCATGGTTTCATGACATTAAATAAAATCAATTCTTAAATAGTGTCAAAATTGTAATAAATGAATTTTTATAACAAATACCATTTTATTAAATGATATAATTGACCTAAAAATATATGATTTGGAAAATGGAATATATAATGTTACAAATTTCATTAATTATTCCCTTTTGGTTCACTTGTGATTTTATAGTATCTATAGTCACCATATATTATAAAAATACAAGATTACATGTTAAGAGTTAATGTTTTTAACTAAGGGTTAATGCTAAAAGACAAGTATTGGTTTGTTATGTAATGTTATTTAAAACATATTGTATGAGTGTATTTCTACACATCCTAATGTTATCCTTGAAATATATCACTTTTTAATGATTATAATTGTGAAATCAATTTATAATAAAATAATATTTCATGTCCTTCCTAAAGTGCCCCTCCAAATTCTTATAAAAGGTCACCACTTATACCCCACTAACTCACACACCTCTATCCAATTGTGTCATCTGAATTATGCTCAAATAATATACCAAAATACCTCCATTATTCCTAGAGTCCAAAACTTTGGAATAATGAAAATCATTCAATCCTTTTGGCATAAATCAATAAGAGTTAACTGATTTAGAGCCAACATCTTATATCAAACTTCTTTCCTTTATTTTCCTTCTCCAACACCCTAACCTCTATTAAATAAATTATTTTATAAAAACTTTATCCTAAATGTAGTAATATTTTTTAGGTTATGTTGTTTGACCAATAATTACTCACACCTCAATCTAATGGATATAGAACATACTTTTTTTTGTACGGGGAACAACTGCCTCACAAAACGGTGAGTGTTCAATTTTCTCCTACCATCTCTCATGGTGGCCATTATGATAAAAAATTATTATTATATGATAAATATAGTATATTTTTTTATATTATTCTGTAATTTTTTTTAAAACAGTCCTTTATGCTTTCTATAATGTGTATATAAATCAATTCATTTGAGAAAGTGTGGAGTAACGCCCCCTCAAAGTGATATGACTCATTCATACTATACATAGAATGTATAAAGGATTGTGTTAATGAACATATTTAACCTATATAATGTAGATATTATACAATAATTATAATATACCTTATTATAATTCGGTTTTATTTCCATTAATATGATAGAGAAATGAATGTAGCGTTCGTGTGTACGTACGACCAACCGTCTCCATGAATGGTGTATTTAATATATTATCCCCAAATGTTATAGACTATAATAAATACATATATACATGATATAAATTATATTTAAATAATGACCAATATTTTTTATATGATGTAATTTTTATGATGTGGAACATTTTCATCAAAATAAGATCATTTTTGGACTCAAGTACCAAATATTAACAAAACCACCGATATGAAATTAAATAATTATTAAGTTTTTATAACATGGTAGTAAGTGATAGAAAATGAAAAATAAACATTAAATAAGTTCTCAAGAATGTATAAATAAATGTATGTAAATTATATTGTAAAATAAATATTTTATGTGATGATTCAAACTCAAGGTAAAATAAATCATTACTCAATCCCCATTAATAGAGATAAATTTCCATGTAATTGGTTTTATTTTTCAAAGAATATGTGTGAATGAAATATGATTTTTTTTGAACTGATTATCCACTTATATTGGTGGTATATTTGTTTTCACACATAATAATTTCATTGATTTATCTTTAATATTATTATATGATATTTGTAAAGGACTTTATCTCAATCTCCTTTCAATGAGGCATATTTTGATAATATACACCACCTTCTTTTATACGGTGTATAATTATACCCATTTAATATTAATTTAATTCAATTGATTTTAAAAGTAATATTTTTCTATGAATCATTTTACTAAATGACAAAATGGAATGTTTTTTTAACATACTCAGCGATGATGACCATTCTGCCGCTGTGAGAATTATTTAATATTTTTCTTCCTCAACAACACCTAATGTTTTTTAAAGAAAAATAATGACAACATAAAATTTCAATGTATTTGGGTATTGAAAATTATTTTGATAAATAATTGATTATATCAATATCATGAAATGATCTTTTTTTATTTCAATCTAGAAATGTAATAAAGTTCATTATGGTTATTTTATATGTTTTTATCATGTTATCGTTCTTTGAAATGTTTTATATATAAATGTGGTTTATTAATAAACAGAGGGTATGTGAGACCATGATAGATCTCTAATCCATTGAGTAACATGACAGATTTTAAGGATATGGTTTCTCCAAAGATATTTAATGAATATATTGTGATGGGTATTCCAAACATAACCACGAAGTTTAATACCTATGTAGCTATGAAAGATACAATTAATATATGATATGGAATCCAAAAGTTACCTTTGTGTGTTATGATCTTTGAGAAGTTTTGAATGAATCCTATGATTACAAGATGTATGATATGTAGTTTATTTTTTATGGGTGAAAAGTAAGATTTTGTGAAAATATTTTCATAGGTTTTAAATATTCATGGACTAATGATATTATTTCTTATTTTATAGTTCTGACAGATATGTTTATGCTCATTGTATGTTTTGAAATGTTTTTAAAAGGACATAAAGAATAATTTATTCAAGGATGGGATCCTAAAAAATTAATGATGTTTAAACATGAAACGGTCTATTTTTCTTTTCCAAAAGATTTTGTTTCATGAATAAATGGATACTGAGTAATTATAACCTAACTCATAAATTCTCTAATTCTAAAATGATCCTCAAAGTGAATTATATTAAAATTAACCATTTAACACAAGATTATGTAATTTCCAAGGGAAAGGTTTATACATATTAAAGAGATAGAAACTACTGATACAGAATTTGGGTATTTTAATCCTTATAATAGTTTATTATTTTTAGTGTATCCTTTAAATTCTCATCTTGGTTCGGGTTTGAGAATTAATTTAACCCCTAATTTTTTGTTCGCTGGTAATTTTTTAAAGTTATTTAGATTTATTATGTCCCTATATTTATTTTATATCAATTGTAATAATGATCTGAATCTTAGGGAGTCTATTACATTCAAATTATTAGTATTAAATAAATTTAAACTATTGGTATCAAAAATCCAATTCAGTTATTTGGATTAAGTAAAAATTCATTAAATCTGTAAGAATAAGGTTAAGTGACTTTGTAGTTTTCATCTTAAAGTATTATTGGAATTATAATTATATATTAAGATAATGGTTATTATGTCCCATGATTCATTCTAACATTGGTTGTCTAAAAAATTTATATAATATTATTTAGTTTTTGAGGATGTATTAAAAGACATTCTTTTTACATTAAAAAATCACCAAATTTGTTGAATCGTTTTTCCAACTCTATAGTCTTCATATTAGAAATGATACTATTTTTATATTAATTAATTTGGTAATGTTATCAAAATTTATTAAAAACTAGATATATGGAAATAAGAGTTTATTATCATGATTTCATTAATTGACATTCAAGGATAAAAATTTAATTTGGGTGGTCAATAAATTATCCAATGTTCTTAAAATATTTCTTATAAGTATATTTTTTAATAATGATAGTACTTTTGTTTTTAAATTATTTTAGAAGATATGGTCATCATATTAAGACAATTATTAAACCATTAACAATATCTTTATAATTTCAAAAAATATCTCTTCTAAGATGGATGATAAATATGATGTTAAGAGGCTCTAAAATTTTAGTTATTTCTCATGTTAAAAAGATCATATTTTTTAGAGAACATTGAACACTATTTTTCAGAAACCCTATATTTGAGTTTAAATTATAATTCAATGAACCCGAAAATACACTTTCGTAACTCAAATTTTATGTCAAAATTTTTTCACACACCATATGTTTGAATTAAAACAACCCTATTCTACATTCATGAACCCCATGTTCCGCTGAGAATGTCCCATATGTTACTACAACAACCATGGTTCATTTATCTATGTATTTTTTCCATGATAAATGTTTTTTAAAGAACGAATCTTGAACATATTCCTTGATTTTATTGAATCATACTAGAGGATTTTATACTATAAATCTCACATCGAATCATCCTTTTGTATAATCCATAAGTTCTCTCAATGTGGGGAAATCACCTTAGGAAATCGTGGTTTATTATGTAATTCAAAAATTACGGTTTAGATCCAATATTTTCATATAAAAACAAATGTTTTGTGTCTTAATTTATTACATAATTAATAAAAGGCTTTTTATTGGTGGATTTGGAATACTCATGCTGCTTGAGTTACGGAAAATCAATTAGGGATTTCAAAATTAAAATTTGTATACTTAAATTCAATCTCCTGCATCAACCCACTTGAAGAGTATATTATTCATGATATTCTAATTGAGAAAAATCATAAAGGATATGAATAGTAAATTATCAAAATTGTATAAAAATATAAAGGAAGAATTATTATGAAATGAAGAAACATTCATGAGTAGTGTACACAAGAACCTGGCATGGCTGTGCAAGAGGAACTCTCTTAAACTTGAGAAAACCCACCCCATGAATAAATATAAATATATGGGTTATTAAATTGATTGTGTGATAAAATATTTATTAAAAATTCATTGCACTATATTTTAATAAATATTGAAATTAATCCCTGCTGAATGATTGTAGAGATGTTCCAAATCATAAGAGAGGGTGAACTAGATATGGCCACCACATTATCATAAAAAACCAATCATTGTATGAGAGATGATATATTTTGTGTTTAGTTTGTTGGATACATATATTGGACAATATATGATCAAAAATATTAAAATATTTAATATTTTAGATATTTTATTTCTATGTTTTGATACTTTCTTTTTTATATTTCATGATATTCATATATTCTTCATTTTTATGTGGATTAATTTAAATGGTTTATCAAATGAGTAAATTCTCATTAAATATATGGGTTATGATTAAATAATGTGTGAATATTTTTGTTCATTATTTTAGAGAGACAAATGACAGTTTATTCAGATGACTTTTTTCTAATGAAGATAGATGACATAAGGTTTTTCAAATTCAAATATATGAATTGACATTCATATTGTAATGATATTTCTCTAGAAATATTTGGGCTATTATAAAGTAATATTTTAAAGGAATTTAAATATTTTTCAAAGTATCATTCAATGATATTATTATTCTGAATATATTATTGAATGTTTTGTTCAAATTCTTTTGTATTATTTTATTAGAGATTTACCATGTAGTATTAAAGAGTAAAATTATGTAACTCTATTCTTGGGAATATTTATGAAGGATTTCGCCTAAATTTTTCTAAGTATCTGAAAGATTATGAGTTATGAAACTATATGATATTTATTCTATATATAACTATCTATTTCAGGTTTAGTTATATATATATATATATAAGTAAATAGATATTAATAATATGTAAAAATGAAAGTCCTGAAAATATTAAAAACGTTACTCGATGATTTTGAAGGGAGAATTGAAATACACTGTATATAGATCATTTCATAAATGTGAGAGTAACTAGAATACGAATATGGTCTAAACCTAAGGAAAATTATTATTTTTTTTAAGAAGAAGAAGCCTCTGTGACATTGAAAAAAATATCTATGCTATTCTACATTGTTTATGATCAAATAAAACTATCATTTTATACTATAATTGAAATAGAAACATACTTTCTCAATAAAATAAAACCATATTGGATTATTAGATTATAAGATGATCTATATCAGTTATGGCGGACTGATAGATTCATAGAATAATTTGTGTATATTTTGATTCCCTATAAAAGAACTAGAAGGTTTAGAAAAAGCCTTGTAAGGTGTCAACTACCTATACTCAATTATATAGGTCTTAGAACAAGAGGATATTACAGTGAACATCCTAAATCTCATTGAGTAGGGAGTCAGTGTAGTGGAATATGGTATTTATATGCTTCGAACCACATTAAAGTGTTGTTTTCATTTCCTTTTTTATTTCTACTGATCATCCATAATTAAGATAAAAGGAAAAGATCACATCATTTCAAGAGGGACGTTTTAACATTGACATCATTTTTAAAAGGAAACAATTCACCCCATTATGTCTTCATCATAATTATAAATACAAAAAAAAAAAACCAAATATAATCATATGGATGATACTATGTTTATCATATCATCATGGTATAATTGGAATTGAAGGAGGTGGATTAAGAAATAAAAAAATGATCATTGATGTATGTCACCTATTTTTCATGTACCCCTAGGTTTGCACTAAAAACGTTCCATTTTAGAACTTATGTCTAAATTATGGTTTCTAGGATCAGATGTGGGAATTTAGCAAGATATTTTTATATTTGTTGATTGTCTAATGGGTTTATAAGTGTGAAAAAGTGAGAGTATTGAGTTCTCTTTTATAATAGAGTGGTGGCATATTTAAAAATACCAAAAAGAATTCACTATTAGTATCCCAAACATACACCATGTATCTTACCGATTGATCAATAAGTGAGGTGATAGAGAATATGTTTGAGTCACACATACACTAAACAAAAAAGAACCCATTTTTAATGTTTTCATTATCAGCCTTTATTTTAACCAACATTTCCGATTTTGTTTTTACTGTAATAAATTATATATTTTTATTTACCTAGGATATTTTTCTTTTAAGACTAAAAATAAAATTATATTTATTTTTTAAATTATTCTTACTTATTATAAAAATAAACTAAAATTAATTGAATAAGTATTTTATTTTTTTAGAAAATTAATTTTAAAATTAGTTCATGTACTGCACAAACCCCATGTATTACCCTTAATCGTGGAAATTAATTTTAACTATTTTCACAAATAAATATTGTGGAAATTAAACATAACCATACTAGATAATATAAATTATTATGATTATAAATAATGAACCTTTTTTATTATATTCAATTCATTGAAGTGACAGAATTTAATTTTAAAATAATGTTGTATACATGTTGAGAAAGTGGGTTTTAAACGAGACAATGATCACAATTTTAAAATGATTTTATATTAAAAATAAGCATAACTATGATTACAATGTCCAAAATTGGATTAATTGATATAAAATTAAATTTATTTTACTTTATGACCAACTCAAAACATAATTTAACATTATAAATTATCATCATGAAAAAGTGATTTTTAATTAAAATATATTTTTTTCACTACTCATTGAAAAATGAAATTTTTTAAAAAAATCCAAAAAATATATACTAAGATAATTATTTTATTGTTATTTGATTTTTTTATATATAAGTTGATTTATTTTTTAAAAATCTATTTTTAATTTACATTTCAATGTGGGCCTAAATTGTGTTCATTAATCCAATATATTTTTTCAAAGAGTATTATTTTTTACTTTTAAATGATTTATATATTATTTCTTACCAATAGGTAACTAATAAATGTGAATAAATTATATATTTTTAAGTTAGTTAATCATATCCATACCTTCTATCCAAATAGCTTGGTGATATTTTGAATAATAATGTTAATAATATATTTTTTCTATAGAACACGATGTTACTTGTAACACCATATATTGAGAAAAATAGTTGTTGCATATAATGAAGGATAAATTAGTTTTGTGTATACTAATTTCTTAAAATAGGTTTATTAATTAAATATATAATATAAATTTATTTTATTTTAAAGTAAAATAGTTCATAAAGACTCAGGGTGTTACATTTTACCACTTAAAATGTATTTAACCCTCAAAATTTAACACATTTTAGAAGCTGGGGATACTTATGCCGCATTACATATTTAGGTTCCCAAATAGCTTCTAATGAGTGAGATTTTACCAGAAAACATTGACCATGTTTGTACTTCTATATGAGTGATACTTGTAACTCATTGGGAACCTGAGATAGGTTCTATTAAAGAGCTAAATGATATACAATTATCCAAAAATGACGAAGTATTTTGTGGGGAATTATATATCTAGGGCTTAGAATTCCCTTCATTCATCATCCTTAAAATTTATATATGTACCTTAAAAGAAAATTCAAATTTAATATCACATCAATATTTATCATAAAAAAATTTCATCCAACTATGTGTAGTCCTTACATGTTATTGAATGGCTTTATAATTCTCTTTCATCACATAATCTATCTCAGGTCTTAATAGATATCATTTTTCTACTTCATTATAGTATAGATAAAAGGATTCATATATAGCCATATAAATTTTTTATTGAAATATATTTTTTAAATAAAACTCAACTAGATGAATGTGTATTCCCAAAAACTATCAAATTCCATTGAAAAAGATCATTGCGTATCCTGTTGGGTTTGAATACTTATCAGATTGACACAATTTAACACTATATCATGATATTGTTGAAGAATTATCGAAAAAATGTGGTAAAATGTACATCTTGATTAGATACAATTTAATATGGTACCCAATGAAAACTAAATTCTTAAATATTTTATATTATGGAAATTGGATCTAGTGATAAATTTTAATGGATAATAATAAAATGTGTTTACATCATAAGGTGATCGAATATAACCCATAATTACATCCAGATAAATAATTTGAAAATCCATAAATTTTACCAGCACATTAATCATATGTCTAAAATTTTTAAATTCATTCCTCCATAAATAATATTGTCTCTAGAATATATTAAATTCAAAATGGTCATGCTTCCATAAGTTTCCATTAAAATATCATTAATTTTAATTAAATCCAATGACATATAACTATAAAATGGGTGTCGTTGACTTTGAATATATGATCAACCATAACAGTATAAAATAATTATGATGTCCTTAAATATTATTTTAAACATACATAGATACATATATGCTTAAAATGTGATAATTTTTCAATTATTCCTCAATTATGATCATTTGGTATAAAAAACTCTATTGGATTATTTGGATCTGATTTATAATGAAAGAATATAAAATGATATTTAATTATTTTAGAATTTATTTACATGGAGATAATTATATATAATCACAATGAATTATATACAATAAGGGTTTCATAGTTATCATTCATACAAAATAAAAAATGATATTTCTAACCAATTAATTGAGGCTAATTGTGCTCAAACAGTGATGATTTAATCCATTCATTGTAATTTAATTATATTTTAATTTTTATATCGTATATATATGTTTTTTTACATACTAATCTATATTATCCATTTTATTGGTTAATTTATTATCATTATATCCATCCTCCTTACACATGAAGTACCCAAATTTAGAAGTTGTATTTTATGTCATCATATTCTCCTCCAATTTGTTAACCGACCTATTTAAAAAATTTCAACATTAATGGGATTTATTACTTGGATTTATACATTTTAAGTACCTCAAATTTTATTCAATCAATTCCCTTGATTCTTATTCACACTTTTCTAGCAAACATGTTTCTGGAATATCATTCCACTATTTGAGTTTTCATGAGGCTTGATCTATTATTTCTTATCAAAACAATAAGAATTTTGGAAATATGGAAATTTAATTTCTACAATTAGTTCACATAGAACAACTTCTTTATATATAAAGAATTATCAAATATAAAAGGACTTTAAATTATTTTTCAGCAACCAAATAAACGATGAATTTTGATTTCTGGATTGGTGGTTTAATTAGAATCATACGTTGAATATATTATAAATTTAACATCATGGATACTAATTGATTCGACATTAATTTTCTTATGATCAATTAATTATTTCACTTTATTTTTTCAAAGAATATTATAGAATTAATTATTGATTAATATATCATTAAACTATTCCCATTCAATATATTCTTTTTTTATTATTCCACTATATTCTTGAAAATAGTCCACTATTGAACTGGTTGACATTACAAATTAAAAACATCTAAAATGAAATATTCAGACTCTAGACACTGATGAAAAAAATATCATTTTAGTTATAATGATCCATTTCTAAGATACTATTATATCATTGGAACCAATAAATTATGTTGTAAATTAACTAATAAATGACTCAATAGAATGTTGTTGCCTCTTTTTATTGTGTGGAAGTTCAACAAGATTCATAGCTTTAAAAATTGATATTTGAAAATCAATATTATTTTCTATTCCATTGTCAATAACATTTGGTTTATTAGGAGTAAAATCACTACATTGTCCATCACAATTAGTACTTACATTGTTCTTTTTGGATCTATCCATTGACAAACACTATAATTTATAGTGTGGGAAACACTAATCAATGTTGAAAACCACTTTATCACGAAAAATAAATTATAGGAATTATAAATCATGACACATTATTTACATTATATTAATTCTTAGTGTTATCCTATCTCATTCATGGTAATGATCTATTTCAATCTAGCATATTGGTTGTAGAAGATTTTTTGAATTCCCAAATCATATCCCTTGGGAGTTTCAAACTAGGTGTGCATCAATGCCCACTATTATGCACTAGGTTATTGTTGAGTCTATCTCAAGTCACCCATTTCGAGTTATTACCCCTATCTACATCTGGTCCTGATCCATATCTTCTTTTAGTGTCTAGAATGGGTTGTAATTTTGAGTAAAGAACTTGTTAAATCCTTTATCAAAATTCTAAAAACAATTCTTTAGTATTGACTCATCTTTTGACTCATCCTTAAATATATTAATATAAATATCCATATAAATACCCCTAGGGATATCACTAATTTTTTCTCATAATAGTTTTTAATGTTTAATTAAGCCATTCATATCCAAAAAACTATAGCGACCCTGGCATTTCATAAATTGGTATTACATTTTTTAGTTGAATATACAAAACATTACCAAAAAACATGCCTAATGAGAAAAATATTTTATTGTCATGAGAGACTAGTTACAGAATCATTTAATTCCATGAAATGTATTCAACATCTCTCTCAAATATCTTATCACATATAAATCCACTTAAGAATACATTACCTAAAACATTATTCATAACATGGGGAAGAAACCACAATAAATAGTAAGCATAGACACTCAGTAAGGGAAAAAATAAGAGATATTAATATATTATCATATGAAATAATAATTTAATCATATGTGTATGTAATCATGATAATTAACTAATGATGTTTATACCTAACCTATCAAACATAATAATCATGAGTCATGGAATAAAACTTTAGCATTTATGACAACATGGATTGTAAGGGTGTAAGTCATCATAAATTAATCATAATACGTATGCTCATTTCATAAAAGTGGAAAACCATCATAATATATAAAAAAATTACAATGGTTACATTCCAAGAGCATTATCATAGTGTAACATTATTTATCCCATGTTTCCCATTATTGATCAGGATTCTATGTTTCTCATTGTTGATTTGGAACACCTTTTTTATATAGTGGTTCAAGAGAGACTATTTCTCATAGTGGATTAGTACACTATTGTGTCCCATCTTGGATGAATCCCATTTAATTTCTTTTCCTATTTATATCTTTTCATATATAAACATATTTACCCTATTCAATGGAGAGAGATATATGCCCCACTCTCTTTGGTTATAACTTGACTTCTTTCTATGGTTATTACATAACCAAATTCACATAATGAAAATTGTACATATGTGTACCACAAGATCATAAAAAGTCATTATATTAAAACACATTTAATTAATATGTGTTTTATAAACATTTCATTATACATAACCTATATAAGATAAAAATGATTCATAGTCATTTTAGAATTTCATCAATGCATAACCCCTGAAAAAAACAAGTTTCATAAGCATTTTATCATGGTATAAACAATAGAATATAAATGAGTTTCACAACAATCATTTCATTATTAAATAAGGAATTTAAATAATAATAATAATATTATCCTCAGATCATATACATAATGAGTAATAGATAAAATCAATGGATTTCATGTTCAATGGAAAATGATTTTTAATGATTATTTACAATATATCATGAGGAAAACATCCTTTGAAATTAAAAAAAAATCATTCATTATAGGATGAAACATTTTGAGATTATTTTACAATTTCAAGAACCTTGAAAACATATATATAAAACATTATAAATCATTATAATAATTATTAATAATAACATCCTTTCCACATTAAAAAAGTCTTTCAAAAAATAAATCATTTTCAAAAAAATATTCAATATCAAATAATTTTTTTCAAATAAAGAAAATTACCAAAAAATTATGGAATAATTCTCATTGAAAATTACATTGAAAATACTTTTATGAATCTTGAAATCATTATTTTTTTATGAAAATAGGATATAATATTCATATCATGCATGTTAAAACCAATGACTCTTTGCATATTTTTTGGAAAAATATGAAAGGGACTTTTTGTTTGAAGATGACATAAAGATAATTTTTTTAAAAAATAATTTGAACATAAAATGTGGGTAAAATTTTATTTTAAAAAAATTAGAAAAATAGTAAATAGTTTTTTGAAAAAAGTTTTGGAAAACCTGTTTTTGAATGAAAATGGATTTCAAATCAAATAGATGAATAATGTCATATTATATTAAAAACTATTCAATCAATTATTGTAAGTAATAAATAGTGGGAAAATAGTTCTATTACATGGAAATATGAGGAATTAATAGAGGAGAATAAAATACATGGTTTTCTTGAGAGAAATATCATAAGAGTTTATCACTGGAGACATAATCATAAAATATTCTAATAAATGATCAAAATATAACATAACATCATTGCTAATTTGGTATATTTGAATCGTAATTCGCATGAATAAATAAAATAAAATAGAACATTAAAAATAATTTGTATTAAAAAATTCATGATATTATATCTTAGTGGTTATGTATATACACCTCATAAAATAAGATAGTTGCATAAAATAATATATTTCTCAAAGAAGGAAAAATGATACAAAAATCCTTTTCCGTTTGCTAATGTTTTTAACATGAAGTAAAATTCATATAATGGAAATTTAAATACCCATAATTTCAATTATAATAACCATAAAATAGAGTCATGGGATGTATATAATCCTAATAAAATAAATTTTAGGTGACTATGGCATGTGTGTCATAGAAGTAACAGGTGAGACAAAAATCTCTTAACGATTTAGTAATATTTTATATCAAAATGTCTAGTAACTAATAACATCAAATGAAACATAGAATATCATGAATTTTATATTATTTATATGTCCTGGCCAAGGGGAATCATATACCCCACAAAAAAGAATAAAGTGGTGAATTTCCAAATGTATATCTGAGATAAATATAGAATAGAAATCCCATAACATAAGTATTGACTTCCTCTATACATTTTCAAACGAACTATGTTGTAAACATAGTTTTATTATAGACATATTAATTAACCATAAATATTTATATATCATCACATATAATATTTAGTTATGTCCTTTTATTATCCATTTCATATCTATTACTTGTTAATGTCAGGTATCCGGGTATTACTACATTGTTTTTCATTTGTGTTTTGACTTTTTATTTTTTTTCCCATGATTAAATAAAGGCTTAATAAACTTCATAATTATAAAAATGACATAAATATCTTATATTTTCCTTATTTATTTATTTAGTTTAATCCTTAAAATTTAGTGATATAAAATTAAATACAACATTCATTGTGATAGTAGACTATATGCATGCATGGACAATTTCTTTATTTTCCTACATGATTTAATGAAAGAAAAAAAATGTTATATTATCTATACATAAAAATTTTAGGTCAAATATATCACATATTTTAATTAAACCCATCTTAATAAATTTCTTGTAAAGAATGAATAGATTACATCACTCCATGAGCTGGTTGTCTGCCATACACACGAGCGACGTTATTATATTACCCAAAAGTGGAATGAATAAAGGTGTGGGTGATATAGAAATTAAATAAGTATAAAAATTTTATAGATATAATATACAAAAAATAAATCCATCACTATATCCAACAATAATTATAATTCCCCAACCATAAAACATTATATAATCTTGATTTAAACCTAGAATTCACATTGATGATCTTTTGGGGTTTAGACTTTCAAGGAATGAGGCCATAAATATTACCTTACATTTCAAAAATTACAATTTAGACACTTTTACTCACTTTCTATTTTTTCATCAAATACAAACTCTAAAAAAATGAAAAATGTCTAGTTTCAGATTTTAGATAGCATGATTTTTCTTTAATCCCATTAATGACCCAATTCATATTTGAGTCCAGTGAAAATAATTTCAACACATGGGATGAGCATAAAAATTTCTGTAAGGTTTATAAAATAAGGGAAGAAGACATTAGAAAATAAATTAATTCAAATAAATGAATCAATACTTTTCAATCATAGCACACATCCTGAAATCATAAGATTTATGAATAACACACAGAAATCATTAATCATAAGGTAACATATGGAATACATAACATAATTACATTTTATAAATCACAAATACATAGGGAGTTACATTGAAATACCCATCACAATATATTCTCTAAATCTCTTAAGAGAATCATTAATGTTTACCTCTGTCAGGTTATGCAATGCATTGGAGAGATATCTCGGTCTCATCGGCCCTAGGTTTATCATGGAGCCACCAGTATACAAAAACAATTCCCAAAAACCATAACAGCTTCATAAAACATACATCAATCATAATGTAAAAGTAACTTTTCCACATTCCATTCACAATATATCATTTCAATATATTGACATAATTAATCCTTTATCAAACTATTTCAAAAACCAATTAAAATAATTAATAAAAGGATTTTTAAACAATTTGTCCCATAAAACATTGAAAATTTTCAAATTATTTTTAATTTCAGTCATTAGTATCCATAATATAAATTCTAGAATCCATTTTTGAATCATTTATATTAATTAGAATGATTTAGAAGAATAAATAATTAAAACATTTAAAACAATGTTTTAGCTAAAGAGTCCCTTACCACTTGAGAAAATACATGAATAAAAGTAATTATAGAATAATATTAAAAATTCTTATAATATAATTAGAATAAGGGTATTAATGATATAATATACCAATGGGAATTATATACACTATATAATTATGAATTCTTGAATAACAACAATTAAGTCTCAATGGAATGTAAATTGAGACAATGTCCCTTAAAAAGATCATATCATTAGATTAAGGATAAATGAATGACATACTTATGTGTGATATATAATAATATGGCCAATATTAGAGTATAATAATTAGAAAACAATCAGAGTTCATTCACAAATTTTCATATCATGACATAATCAAGAAGTCAAAGTTTAACCCAAAGAATTGAAATTGGGTAATGAAGTTCCCGTACAAAAATTTGATAGCAAAACGACATCACATTAAAAATCATAAAATGATTTTTTGACAGAGAAAATGTTATATCATCAATTGGATATGAAATTTACAGCTATAATGATATTTATGAACATATCTGAACATGATAAGATGTAAATTAAAAGACATAACAAAAATAATTCTATTAAAAAGAGGAGGGTGAAAGGTTCCCTTTCCAATTTGGTATCTTATGAAACATAAACCCCATTAAATAAGTATCATAAAATGAAGATTTAAATACCCACAATTTAGAGTATATTACACAAATAATAATATAATGGGCAGTAAATACACCACAAAAAGGAAATAGTGGCAATATTGCATCAATCTCACAGAAATACAAAGTGAGATGAGAACCCCTTACCTAGTAGTTATAAATCGAGTCGTATGAACAAAAGTTAATAAACACAAAATGAATCATATAATAACATTTATATAAAAATATTCCTGAAAATTTATATCAAATTGAAGCAAACAATACACCATATGTAAGAAATAAGTGGCGAACAATGGAAATCACACATAATTAAAATTGAGATAAAGAACCCCTTACCTCAAGTGTGACATGTCTTGTATGATCCTTTTTCATCATGAATAATAAAATAAGTTAATTTATACATTATTAATAACCTTTTACAAGTTTTATTTTACCTTTTATATCACTTATTATCTTTCCATAACAATTAGTTAATTATTTGAGTTAATATCATACTTGAGTCATATATGAACTTGTGATAAATAAAAAATTTCCCTGTGGTCATAAGTTCATTATCTCCAAAATAATATTCATGATTCAAATATCATATATATCATATATATCATATATATCAAGTATATATATATGTATTTATAACAGTACATAACATTTTGAGATAAGAAATGAAATGCGCCGTTAATGGAGATGGTAATCCATACGTACGCATGAACGTTAAATTCAATTCTACTTCGTATTTTAATGGATTATAAAATCAATGATACATAAGTGTATTATAATTTATTAAAATATAATATATAATTTAATTAACTCTCTCCTTTATATGTTCCATGTATGTCATGAGCGTGTTATACCATATTGAGGGGTGGAAGTCTGCATTTCCTCAAATGAAATTATCGTATTTACCAATTATGGAAACCGTAATGGTATTATATAATGAAAAATAAAGAATTAAAAATACAATATATACATAATATATATAATTTATAAATACAATTACATTATAATGGCCCCCATGAGATGCAGTTGGATATATTGGACCAATCATTGTTTCGTGAGGTAGTAGTTCACCGTCCATCAAAAATGTATGTTCGTATCCATTATATTGAGGTGTGTGGAAGTGTAGTTAGAATAATTATCATAAAAATAACCATGTATATTGTGGATACTGGTGTTTCTATAAATTTAATGAATAATTATAGTTGAGTGGGTTGGAGTTGTAAAATAAAAGAAAAGAACATAGAAAAAGACGTTACCATAAAATCAGGTAACTTCATTAGGTTTGAACTAAAAGGATTAGTTGAATTACCTTATTCATAGGAAAATTATTATAAGAAGAGGATAGGGATGTATGGAGATTAATTGGGTATAGATTTTACAATCAAAGGGGATTTATAACAGTGATTAATGGGTAAGAAGATCTTTCCATTTATAAGGGGGGATGGGCTCTTTAGAAAAGAATGAAAATATTATTTTATTATATAAGTTTTTTGGTTTCTAAAGGTAAAAAACAAGTTAAAGTCTAATATAAGATGTATATTGTTAGAAATAAAATCATGAAAAATTAATTGGATGGGTTTTGGATATTTTTTTAATTTTTATAATCTTATTTATTTTAATCATTCATTAATTAGGTAAACATGACATCATTATTATGTCATAAATAATGTTATTTATATAATGTCTAAAAATGATAAAAATAATACCATGATTTAGGAAAAAATATTATCTTTCAAAAAAATATTTATAGTCAATGATTTAACTTATATAACCCTATATAAAATTGATTTACTAAAAGATATATGTTTATGTCATTTTTGTCTTTACATTAAATAAATTAATATAAAGTGTCATTATAACTATCAAGTGGCTCCATGAGGTCCCAAAATCGACTCATGGAAGCCCATGGTCATAAATGTTTCAAGAAATAGTATTAGGACACGTTTTAGTGTAATTTATTATTATTATTATATTATTTTCATACCCATATTTCTCATATTTACCCTTTAACCGTAGTAAAACAAATATTTACAGAAGTAAATATTCATAATGTACATATATAAAAGTTACATAATTAAATATTTTATACCTAATGATTAAAAATATAGAATAAATTTTTTCAAATTAAAAATATATAAGTATAAGAAATTAATTTGAAATTAATTCCCATTGACAAAACAAAAAAGAAAGTTTTAAAGAAATAATAACTATCAAATGATTGACATTTTTCTATGTACAATTTCAATGTTAAATTACATTCAATGACCAATAGTAGATTAAATGGTAAAAATATAATCCGATTACCATTTAAAATCATGTAAAAGGGTAATCTATACATATAAATAAATTTGATTAAAATGTATTTTTGAATTAAAATACAATATTTTCACAATTCAATAAAAATGAACTTCATCATAAAAATACCCAAAATTAAACCAATGAAATGTTTGATGTCCCGATTCAAAAGAAGAATTTTTTTTCTAATCAAACATATAAAAGTGAAAATAACTTGATTTAAAAAGTTTTCACAATCAAAAGGAAATAAAATGACATTTAATAAATATAAGAGTATGTATGCTTAAAATCAGAATCTTTCTTATTTTAAGCGTATAAAAAGTATTGGATAAATTTAAAAACATTTTAGAAACATATTTACTCATAATATGGTATGTTTTTCTCATTCCCTTCAATAAAAAGGATGGGATATTACTACCATTTAAAATAATAATATTATATTATTATTTTTCAATATAACTCAAAGTTGTATGCTATGTAAGATTTCAATGAAACGCAATGTTGTGTAATAGGTACTCCATCGAACATAGCAATCCCTTTAATGTAAAATTTATATTTCATTCATAAATATTAATAAATATGAATATTTTATAATTTATATTTACCTAGTATGTTTCATCTTTCCTCCATTTTGGGAATTCCGTCCACATAATTTTAATATTAGGCTTTGAAATATAATTAAAAGTCCCACATCTGAAAGAGAGTCAATAATAAAATCACATTAAAAGGTAGAAGAGAATTAAAAAGGTCACCTGGGATAACACATACTAGGATTCCATGAAAACTTGTACATGAGTGATAAACTAAGTGTCATGTTTTGATAGAGAGTGATAGAGACCATGATTATGGGAAAGTTAACAATAAGAAAACCAAAAACATGTGATGGGATAAACAATCATTGGTTTCCCAGTAGGAAAATTATACATACAAAATTTTTGTTTCTATATTCCTTCTTATTATGTTGAGGAATTTCTTTACGAGCAAGACTAAAAACATAAGGACACATACTTACTGGTCATTTAGACTTTCATCCTTTAGTAAATTTCTTCCAGAAACTCTTATTTTCTCTAAATGATGACTATTCAAACTGACATGGTCATATAAAAGTGCTGTAATAAACTTCAATAGTATAACATGATCCAAAAAATATGAACCATATATTTCCCAAGTATTTATACATCAATGAAAACCCAAATTATTAGAACAAGTTCAGATTATCCCAAAAAATATGATCCTTTACAAAAAGAAATACTAATATTAATCTCCAAAATTTGACAAACAGAACCCAAAGTTCACAAAAGACCATTCAATACAGAATTGTCCGTAAAATTTATCAAATTTACTAAAACTATGGTTTGAAACACCAAACTCAGAATAATTTGATCACATAGTCTTCCACGATATATCCTAACATTTATCTACAAATAACATCGAATACACTTGAAGTCTCATAATGAAGTGAAATTAACCAAATCACATATTCCCTATGATAGGTTAACAATTTTCATAAATAACACAAAAAACTTATTTGTCTATAATAAAAAACATAGATTCTTTAAAAATAAAATTACAACATTACTCCTCAATTGAAATCACAATGTATTCTATTTTCCATAGGACTATAGTGTTTCCCAAAAATATTGAACATCATCCAAAATATCAATTATCACATAATCACCAAATCATTTTATGATATTAAGAATATCCATTGGACAAAACATAATTTCCCAAAATCAACTTATTCTTTATCGATAAAACCATTTTAATAAAAGATTAAGTCATACTAAGGACCTCACAAAGGGTAGTGGTAGGTGATGAACCCCTGTCTCCCTTCGATTGTGGGTTCGATTCCTGTGACCGTGTTGGATGCAATGGGTTGTCACCCATCTTATGGGATGTCCCTTTTGTAAAACTCAAAAATTACCCTTAGAAGTTTGACCTAAAAGGTATTATTATACCTTTCATTTTCATCCCAACTTATTAAGACCTCAACATCTTATATATTGTCAGTTTTTCACCTCTATATGATATAATCAAACTACTTCCAAAAGAAACTACATCATACTATGATCATGGTGTCTATCTGGCTTCATCATCATCTTTTTCATGTATTTATAAGGTCTATGTATTGAAAACATGATTTAGAGATCCTTCAAAACAATTTTCTTCCTTATTCCAAATACACCTTCTACAACTTGGGTCATATGGGTGTTCATAGAAAATTAACATCAGAAAATAATAATGCATGACATATATTTTTAAAACATCTGAAAAAATATATTTTTTATAAAATAGTCAGACTGAGTTTGAGTTGAAACATTCAACCAATGGTCCTTTTAAAATATCATCAGCATGTGCTAAGAGACTATATTGTAAAAGAAAATATAAATAGGTTGCATAAGGGCCTCCTTCTTCATCACCTTTCACAAAATTGTAACATGCTTCAAAATCAAGTGATAAGGTAAAATATTTAAAAATACCTTGATAATATTAACTTTTCTTGAAAATATGAGAATATTGAGAGAATAATATTTCATTAAATAGAACACGAGAAACATGATGATATCTTGGTATAGTGTAGGTGTTTTATATATCAAACAACTTCATTCAAGTGAGTTGTATGGTAGAAAAAGTTTCACCTTAATCTGAACATGACTTTGAAATAATGATTGGATGCATGTCATCTAGAAAAGATAATAATTTCATTTGATATCTGCTTCAATCCTTTGTAACTGAATTTACTTTATCTGAAAAAGTTCAAAAATAATTATTTAACTAATATAATAGACATTGGGACTAAACATGTGTTTAAAAAAAACTGTTAATCTCTAAAGAAGTGTAAAATTACCTTTGATAACAACTATATGGCCCCATCCTTAAAACAATATATAATTTTGAGTTTGTTCAAGAATTCACATTAATGATCTTTTTATGTTTATAGTTTTAGAGAATTAGGCTATAACTATTACTTTATATTTCAAAAATTACAATGTAGACACTTCAACTCAGTTTCCATTCTTTCATATATAAAAACATTAAATAATGAAACATGTCTCGTTACATGTTTTAGATAGCATTATTTTTCCATGATCCCATCGTTGACCCTATTAATCGTTTAGTACATTGAAAAACATTTCAAATCATTGGACGAGCATAAAATTCCTAATAAGGGTTATAAAATAATGGAAGAAAAAATTAACCCATCAATAAATACAAATCAATGAAACCATACTTTTCAAAAATAACATACCTCATTAAATCATACGATTTATGAACAACACACCAAATCTTAAATCATAAAGGTATATTGTGGCATATATAACATAAATACATTTTAGTTATCATAACTATATAGAGAGAAACGTTAGAATATCAATCATACTATATTCCCTAAATCTCTTTGAAGAAACATTAAAATTTACCTCTGTCAAGTTACCCAATGCATTAGAGATCTATCTCAGGCTCACCCACCCCAGGTATATCACAGAACCACCCATATACATAATCAATCCCAAAAAACAGTAACATATTCCTAACACATAATATAATCATAATGTAAGGGCAACATTTTCACATTCCAATCAAAATTTATCATTTCAATATATTGACATAATCAATTCTTTATCACTCTATTTTCATAAGCATTTAAAAATTTTATCAAAGCGATTTTTGAATCAAAGTGTCCAATACTAAGTTGAATGATTTGAAAGGTATTTTAATTTAAAACATTCATATCCATATAAATAAATACTTTAAACCATTTTTTAATCAATAATATTATTGAAAATGATTTATGAGAATAAATCTTTAAAACATTTAAAACAATGTTTTAGTTAAAGAGTCCCCTACCACTTGAGAAAATACATTAATAAAAATAATTATAGAATAACATTTAACAAAGATTATAATATAATGAGAATAATGAGATTCATGATATAATATAACAAAGGTCAGTATATACACCATATAAATGTAAATTGGTTTATAACAACAAATATGCTTCAATGGAATATAAATTGAGGCAAAGTCCCTTTCAATGATCATATCATTATATTAAGGATAAATCAATTACATAGTTATGTGTGATAAATAAGAATACACCCAATATAATTTTCTGTTAAGTGTAAAAAAATCAGAGGTCATTCACACATATTAATATCATGACATAATCAAGAAGAAGAAGTCTAACCCAGAGAATTGAAATTTGTTAAAGAAGTTACCTTAAAAAAATTCGAATGTCTAACAGCATCACATTAAAATTTTGAAAATGAGGTGATGAGAGAGAAAAGGGTATTTCATCACATGGACATAACATTTACAACAATAAGGACATTGAATAACATATCCTAACATAATAATATGAAAATTAAAAGACATAACAAAAATAAGTCTTTTAAAAATAGGAGGCTGAAAGGTTCCCCTACCAATTTGTTAACTTACGAATCATACACCCCATGAATGAAGGATCATAAAATGAAGATGTAAATAACCACAAATTAATGGATATTACACAAATAATACAATCATGGAAAGTAAAAACACCACTCAAATGGAAATTGTGGCAATATCGGATGAATCTCACATGAATAATAAGTAAGATGAAACCCCTTACCGAGTTGCAAGAAATCGATTCATATGACCAAAAGTTTAAACCCACTAAATGAATCACATAATTCAGTGAATATAAATATAATAATTATAATATATAGAAAATGGAAGTGAAAACATAAACTGATGTATGAATTAAGTGGCGAATAATGGTAATCTCACAGATTAAAAATTGAGATGAGAAACCCCTAACCTCACGTAAGACTATTATTGTATGTTCCTTATTATTCATGAATAATAATTATAAGAAAATTTATACTTGCGTTAAAACATTTTTCATGTTTTAGTATTCCTTTAATATCACTTAATATCTTTCTTTAATAATTAGTTAATTATTTGTGTTCATATCGAAGACGAGTCAAAATGAATTTGTTATAATTATAAATTGTCCTTATGGTCAAAACTCTATTACCTAAAGAATCATATTAATGATTTAAATATCATATATATCATATATATATATGTATTTATAATAGATTATAACATTTGGATATAAGAAATGAAATGCACCGTTCATGGAGACGGTAAACCATTCTTACGCATGAACGCTACTTTCATTTATATTTTGTTTTATAATGGATTGAAATATTAATGATAATTAGGTATATTATAATTAATATATAATATCATATATAATATCATTATCTCCATCCATTATACATCTCACATATGGAATGAATGAGTCATATCACTTTCGGAGGGTGGTAGTCCGTACATTGTCAAATGAATTTATCATATTTACCAATTATGGAATCCATAATAAATGAAATAATAAAAAATAAAGAAGTAAAGAGAAAATATAAATATAATATATATCACATATAATTCCAGTTTCACCATAATGGCCACCATGAGAGGCAGTTGCAGTTATTTAAGCAATCATTGTTTCGTATGGTAGTAGTTCGTCATCTAGAGAAACAGTATGTTCGTATTCATTAAGTGGGGGTGTGTGAAAGGTTAGTTCCAATAATTATCATGAAAAGAAACCTTTTATATATAGAAAAATAGTTTTTCTATAAAATTAATGAATAATGAGACTTTAGGGGGTAAGAGAGGTAAAATAAAAGAAAATAACTTAAGAGAAGATGTTACCATTAAATCGGGTAACTCCCTTTGGTTTGAACCATAGGATTTACATGAATTTTTTTACTCAAAGGGGAAGACTTCTAAAATTAATTTAGGGATGTAGGGAGCTTAATTGGGTAGTTTTTTGGATAATCCAAGTGTCTTGATAAGTGTGAGGAATGGGTTATAAGTTGTGTCATTTTTTAAGGGGGAGGAGGGGCTCTTTAACAATGTTTAAATATATTATTTTATTATAAAATAATTTTTTGTTTCAAAAGATACAAAACTCATTAAATTATAAGATAATATGACTCTAGTTCAAAAAATATCATCCAAAAATAAGTGGACCGGTTTTCTATATTGTTATAATTTTTATTATCTTATTTATTTAAATCATTCATTAATGAGGTAAACACTGCATCATTATTGTGTCATAATAAATTTTATTTATATGATGTCTACAAATTATAAAACATATACCATGATGTAGGAAATATATTTATATTTATAATAATTATATATAGTCAAAACGATAACTTATATAACCCCATGTACAAATTAATTTACTAAAAGATATATGTTTATGTAATTTTTGTATTTACATTAAATAAATTAATATAAAGTGTCATTACCACTCCAAAGTGGCTCCATGGGGTCTAAAAATAGACCCAAGGATGACCATCACCAAAAATGTATCAACCAATAGTATTAGAACCCATGTTAGTGAAATTTATTATTAATATAATATAATTGTTTTACCCTTATTTACCAGATTTACCTTTTGACCATGGTAAATATATCATTTACTATAGTAAATATTCCTAATGTCTAAAAATAAAATACAAATATTTACATAATTTGGACAACATGATTCCAAATATGGAATCAAATTTTATAAATTCAAAACATTTAAGTGGCATAAATTAATTTTAAATTAAATCCTGTTGTAAAAAAAGTGTGTTTTTATGAAATAATAACTATCAAAAGATTGACAGTTTTATATGTCAAATTTCAATGTGACATTGTTTCCAATGACCATAATTGTATTTTATGGTAAAAATATAATATAATTATTCTTTAAAATTATTTAAAAATATAATCTATCCATAAAAATAATAATATTAAAAGGATGTTTTTATTTAAAATAAAATAATTTTTACTATTCATAAAAGATGAACATTATCAGAAAAATACCAAAAATTTACCCTAAGTAAATATTGATTTACTGATTCAAAATAAGAATGTTATTTTGTCAAATGGAATATATAAAAGTGATAGAAACTATATTTAAAAGTGGTTCTCTATCAAAACGCGATAAAATGACCTTTTAAAGAATATTAGAGTATTTTTGCTTAAAATCATATTCTTTCTTATTTTAAGCCTCAAAATTTTATTATATTAATGTAAAAAAATTTAAGAAACATATTTAATCATATTATTGTTAGTTATATTCCTTCCCACCAATACAATTTCTATGATTTAACTTTCATTTAAAATAATAATATTATACAATTATTTTTCAGTATAACTCAACGTTGTGTGCTACGTAAGATTTCAAAGAAACCTATTGTTACGTATCAGGTACGCCATCAAACATAGCTTCCCCTATAATGTAAAATTAATATTTCATTCAAAATATTAATAAATATGGAAATTATATATTCTTTATTTACCTGGGATGTTACAATGATTGCAGTTAATGAAAAAATGAATGTCATCAGTTCGTGAGGTGATAGTTTTCCAAAAACACGAATGATTACTGAAAAACCCATTTGATGGAAGTGGATATGGTTTTAGTAAATTATCATATAATGACAATATATAATTATTTCAAATTCTCTATTTTATTTTATCATCCTACTATAAAAATTATTTAATGATGTGGAGGAAGAAATAAAATAAAAATGCTTGTTTATGAACGTTACATCTTCTTGGGGTATCCTCCTTAGGTTTTTGCTTATATCCTTCCAAAGATAGATTTATATTCAAAATAAATAATTTAATATGATAATAAGGATTTTTAGAAGTTATTATTCTATATTTATTTTCAATCTAAAGTACTTGATTAATGTGAAAAATTATGGCGAGTGAGTTACATTTTATAATTGAGGAGGAGTGGAATTCTTTGTAAATAAGAAAATGTTTTCACTATTGGGAGCTTAATATTACCTCATTTCCTATATAATTGAATAATAAAGGAGGTGATGAATGCTATTTCTTATCTACAACACCAATAAACAAAAATAACACATTTTTGAACATGTAGTTCCCCTACGTTATCGTTCACTCATCTTTTTCTTTTCAATTATTACAAAATTATGTTTTATCAATATAATTTCAAAGGAAATTGATTCATTATGACTAAAATTATAATAAATATATATTATAAATTCTATAACTAACAATAAAAAAAATCAAACTTTTATATAAATATCATATGTGCGTTGAAAAATAATTTCAACACAAACGCATGAAATGTGTAAGAACCCCGTTTTAACCATTGTAACAATAATTAGTATTAAGTATTTTCACTAATATTTTTTTGTAAAAAAACTAAAAAATTAATAGATAATATAAATAAGTCTTATTCCAAATATTGAAGCTATTTTATCAAATTAAACTCCTATAGATGGAATAATTTATTTTAAAATTAATATCGTGAGAAAGATGAGAAATTGAGCTTTTAAAGAAAAAATACTCACATGTATACAATGTTTTTTTATCAAAAGTAAATAATAAAATGATTTAAATGAACTAAATTGATTTAAATAATATATAATAGAACAAATTTACTATAAAACATGTTAAAAATATAATTTTCCAATATTAATTATTTAAATGAGAATGATGTCTTTGATTAATATTCGTACTTATTCAATATTCATCGAATAACAGAATACTTCAGAAGAATTACAATAATTCAACAGAATATAATTTTTATAAAAGGATTTGTAAGATGGTTTTTATTGTTTCAAATAATTTCTATAAAATTATTAAAAATTAATTTTCATTTTTTTTTCACAAAGTGTCCCTAAACGCTTTTTTAGAAAGCAAATTATTTTTCAAAAAACATCTATTTTCTCATCAAATTGATTCTTATTTTATTTCTTATGAATAGATACCAACTAAATGTTTGTAAAATATATATTTTCATATATTATATAGTCTTATTCATACCCAAAATTACTATAGCTAGATGACATATTAACTGATATTGCTAATAGTATATTATTGGTTATTAATACTGGGCATTACCTGTAATAAAAGCTATAAATAAATAAAATTATTTCATGTAAAAAAGATTAATTAGTATTGTGTGTTATGAAATATGAACATCCCATTTAATATAATGAAAAATTTGTACAAAATATTATTCATTCAAAACAATATTTCTTAAAAACTAATGGTGTTATTTGATATTATATCAGTCGAAATAATATGATTATATATAATTTGATTACCTTATATTTATAGTGAGTGATATTGATTTTAATTATTAGAATATTCATTTATCAAATTATTTTATTATATTTTCTTCTTCTATGTAATAATTTTGGAATATGCGTTTTCCCTGGTTACTTTTATTTAGAGTTATTGGATTCTTCAAATATGAACTTCATGCTGCCTTCAAAGTGTTAACATCAATTATTCTAATAAATATTCAAATAAAATAATTCAAATAGAGGAATAAAATGATATTTTACTAATTGTAAAGTTGATATAGATATTTTTCTAATTTTTTTGGATAGGATGGTTGAGTCAGTGTTTGAATAATCTTCTCTAATTTTATTTTTTATCCCTATACACCTATTAACATTTCCAGTGATCAATACTCTCTCTATATATCTCTTCTTTAGTCAGTATATATATATAGAATAGAAAATAAACATAAAGGATCATCGAGGTACATTGATTACATTCACCTCTTAAAGTATGAATACATCATAGTGCATCATGGTTATTATAAATAATTCACACATTAAATATAAAAATAAATGAAATTACATTAAATGATAAGGAATTCGACTTGTCTATCCTAACACCATACAAATAAAAATAATAATCAGATTACTAGTATTCAAATCCTTATAGAATGTGGGAATCAACATAATCCACTTATATTTAACCATAAGTGAAGATTCATGTCCCTTAAAGACTTTGTAGTTTAAATCCCACCTAAACAACGTTAATCAGAATAACTGTCATAAGATTCAAAATTAATAATTTCTATATCAGCTTCATTCAGAGTAATAATTTAGATTTTTTAGGAAGAAATCATTAATTATTAAAACATAAATTTGATATCCAATACCATATGATAACATATATCCTCACCATAAACATGTACTTATTAATTATTTTATAATAAGTGAATCTTTACACCTAATTACTCCCTTGACAACATTTAATGATAAAAAACATTAAAATTTTGAATAACTTCTCTCCTCTCAACTTGGGAATATTTAATAGCAAACTGTATAACCCTACATCTCTCATATTTTATCATTTTTTTTATTTTTATCTATATTGACTATATTTAATTATTAGTTTCCACATATTTATTGAACTTTGAAGCTCCACAAATCTTAAACTTCATGTATCCTTCCTATTTGTCATATTGAAGACTCAGTGTAACACCATGTGTTTTTAATTGAAAAAAATTATGTTCGATACCATAAATGAATCACAATACTATTATTAAAAAAATAAATCATGTTTTAATATATAAATGATATATATATATATATATAATATTCAATTTAATAATTAATATTCATCCTTTATATTTTCTATAAAATATAAAAATAATGCAATTTTATGCATAAAATATTTTTTTTGGAAAATTTATCTTTCTCGACTATTTATAGTGCCTTATTTATGACTGGTTTTAGGAAAAATAAAATTAATTTTTATTTAAAAATATCCAACTTATGTTATGTTGAATTATTGGTATTTTTCATATAAGTTCCATTTATTTATGAATAATAAAAACAATGAATATTATTTGAAATATTCCTTATAGTATTCATAATTTGTAATGAAAAATTATATTTTCAATTTTTTTAATGTAATATTATATCATTTTTATATAATAAAAACATTTTTGTTCATATGAAAATTATTCATATTGATTTTTCATATAAAACATTATAAAATTTTGAACATTTTAACCCTAAAAACATACATTCAAATCAAGTCTATGGGATTAATTTTAAAGTAAAATTATCTTCATCCATTAGTTTAATTTGGAAAGTTTAATAAATATATGAATTCATAATAATTTTTATTATATAATAATGAAAAAATAATTTTAGATATTAATAATTATTGAAAATAGATAAAATTAATTAATGTAGTTAATGTAAAAATGAGTTTACAACGGGTTTAAACTAAAATTATAAGAGTATAAATTACAGTAAAAAAATTTTATTTTATTTTATGCGTCTATTTTGACCATTTTCATCAATTTCTATAAAATATAAAAATTCATTGCCAGTTTCCATTGATTATAAGCTATATAATAAGCTATGTAAATAAAAAGCTGAAAAAGGAATCTTCCATTGCAATTAATCAAAAATATAGATCAACATAAGATTTATCCTTTTAAAAGATTTCATAAAGAGTGATTAGGTCTCAATGAAAATATTGTTCACAAATAACATAAATTATAAGATAAATTTACATGGATAGAAATTTATATATATATATATACATTAATTAAGATTAAATATCAAATTAATTATTTTTTTTGTTTTAATTAAATTTTATATTGTATAAGATAAAGGAAAAACAAATAACATAGTGAAACATCATAAAAAGAAGAGGTAAATTCTCAAGGAGATACATAATACCCTCTACATAGAAATAGGATCCTTACAAAAAGTTTATAAATATAATAAAACCAATCCATAAACTAGATTAGGTATAAAATCAAAAGAAACATTATGTCTAGGATAAGAATCTTCTTCCAATGTTATACGTGGGATGATAGAAAATCATATGTCACAAAGGGACCTCATCAAAAAAAAATGGGAAATAAATAGATAAAGGAAATAATGAAATGTATTCTCTATGAATATGACTAAGATAGTGTTTTTTGGATAATATAATAAAAACACACCACATAATATTTAAATTAACATTAAAAAAGAAGGATCTTAGTTTGATGTGTTCAGTATGTTTGTTATCCGTAATTTTGTAATGATGAGCAGTTTGTGCTTTGTTGAGGAAAATTAATTCTAAATAGAGGATCATAAAAATCAATAAGTATGATTTATATGATCTCAATTTATTGACATAATAAATAATGATAATGGTTTTAGTGATTCTATTTCATTGATCTTCACAAAATGTGAATCTTCAAGTTAAAGAGAATAAGAAAATTTGACCGCACAATTTTCATGGTCGATATTAAACATTAGATTCTTGTATATCATCATATTTTAAGGGAGAGATCCTTCATGAATATATAGAAGTTATTATTGAATGATTTTCGTGCTACTCAAATTATCTTTTAAATATTCTTAAATACTTCTTTAAAACTATCTAGGAATATTTTTTTCTATTTAATCATTCATACTGGAGATCTATGACAACAACGGTAAAAAGAGTGCTGGTTGTGAGTCACTATCTTGTAGTGCCTCCACTGACAGTAAGTCCCTTGGTGGTAGTGGTTATTGGCTTACGGTGGGATGTCATCCTGATATTAATAGTGACTTCAGTCTGGTGGAAGCTTATCATAGTGGTAACAGTGACTAGGGTCTGGCAGTACCTCATCCCGGAGGTAACAGTGACTCACCACTGGTAGTAAAGGAGAATTGTAGCTAATGTTGTCTTCTATAAAATGGTTTATTTCCATAAATCACAATAATAATTTTTAAGAAGTAATATGTTCATATGAAATGCTACATTAAAACATGTGATGCATTTGTAATAATTGAATCATGTTTTGTGACCATTAATATAAAAGATAACAAACACTATCCATCTTGGTAGGTGACAACATTCTCCCCCTTTTTTAAAGATATCAAAATAATAGGATTTTATAAAACATATACTAAATACATAATATAAAATGATTATACGTATATATATATATTCTTATTTCTAAATTTAATATTACCAATTATCTCCCTCTATAGAGATTATCAAAATAATAAAATAAATGTAGAAATTAAAATAATAGAAATGAATTTCATTAACATAGTTACAAAATTATATAATATAAAAATGTAATGAATATATTAAATGATTAATATCAATGAGATATCACAAAAATATATTAATAAATTAGATTTTGGTGGATGAATAGAATTCTACATTCCTGTGGTGGATTTTGAGTCACTATCTTCACACTGAGAAGTGATTGTTTACGTAAATGTTGGGAAAAAAGTTGTAATAGATGGTAGAGTGTAAGAATGATAATGTGGTTCTTTGAAAATAACATGCATTAGTTCTTTGATAGCTTCAACTAGTAAAACAATCAACGGTTGTAGAGTTGGAAACATAATACTAGTTATCTAGGAGAATAAAGTAGGTATGAACCGAACTGACCCTGTGGCTATGGTTGAAAATATTATCGAAAAATGGATTACATTGCAAGAAATAATACTCATCTAATGATGATGGATGTGAGTTTTCAAAATATTTATTTAGCCCATAATTATGGAGCCTCCCCTTTCCATGACACTAATGAAATCAACCTTTTCATCCATACATCACTAAAGAGATGGTGTGAGAACTTTTGACTATCTCAGACATTCTTTAAATGATACTATCACTAGTGGGATTTTGAAGTTCTCAAAAAGAAAATTGAAATGTTTTTACATGTCATGTTCAATGTATATATAGGAAAGAAAATATTTGATGTCCTTTTTTATCACTTCATTAATATTTCTTAGAGCACCAGCATACTCTTTTTTAAACTGAAGGATATGTTCTCCATGACGGTGAATCTACCATATCTGTTCTTCTTGATTTTTGAAATCATCAATAGAATTTTTTATTTATTTACAGAAATAATATTTCAAAAATTTAAATAAAATTGTACTGGAGTAGGAGGAGGTGAAAATGAAGTAATTTCAACAGAAGACAAGCTATCTATTTTCTGAGAAGAGGATATCATAAAATCTGAATAAGAGCGTTCAAAACCGTCCAATGAAGATTTCAGAAATTATACCATAGATTTAAATCTTCTATTTTATACTTCCATTTTTTGAATATGAAAATGAACTTTGGGTACAATATGTGATATCATTTTCTCAGCTAAATATATAACAATGTCTTCATTAAGGAAAGAAAGAAGAGATGGTTTGTTTTTCAATACCTGTGAAAATGTTGCGACCAAATTCTCCCCATGGTCACCATAACTAAAAGAAAAGATTTCATTAAAGAATACAAATCATATCGAGCCACATCATTCAAAGAAAACAATGTTCATGGATTGGGATGATTTTGTATCTCATTAGATAATGAATCCGCAACTGATGTTTCCATTTTTATCGGAGTGAAATGTTGTATCTCATGAGATTCATCTATCTAAATCACTATGAATAATTCTATTTTGACTTCTAAATCATCATTTGAATCAAGGTATATTAGCCCATGTTTGGAAAACCCATGATATTTCTCCGATTCCTAATAGCCTTTAACTGAATATCTAACACATCGAAGTATCAGTGTCACTGGGTTTCTGAGAACTCTAGCCATCTCTTTCTCGTGGGTACAGTGTTGTTATTTGTTGGAGTTACTAAATGGTTGAATTCAGATTTTTATCCACTAGAACTAGCTAATTTTTAGGAACTTAATCAAACTCGCCCTCAATTTTAGATGGTCTGTCAGATTGGTTTCCAAGTTCTCCATTGATTCCAACTGAGCTAGTTCAACTAACTACTCATTAGGTTTGGTAGTTTCCACCCCCTCACATACAACAACCTTATCTATGGAAATAACTTATTCTTAACCAGGCTCAACTGTATGATACCATTATTGGATATTTTCTCATTATTAGAATAGTATTCTTTTTATTAACAAACTCTATAATTTGGACTACTACCATCATTTCAATTGATATAAATCTCATTAATAACTTCATCATCATTGTCCATAGAAACCCAACACAATGATTCATTTAGATTCCCAATATCCATATTCTATTTATCTACCATTTTTGAAAAAAAAAATATCTTTTCCTTCATCGTTATTTCCTTCACATGAAGACTCGTAGGTGGTTGATTTAAATAGAGTTTCTCCATAAACATTTGTAGATTCTTCATCATCATGCCCAGGTATGATTTTTTTTGGAACGTATAGATCATGTAGACCTAACATGCTCTCTAGATACTCTTCGTAGAGATTTTGTGATTGTTGGATCACATACTTTATTAACATACACATCTTCTACAACATTATCTATTTCAACAAAATCTATAATAGAATATTAAAGTTTCTCATCAAGCTCAATATAATGATCTATTATATATTTTGGTAATGTCGGGTGATCAATATGATTATAATCATCATATATTTTATCATTTTCCCTATCTTAATAATTCTTCTAGGGATTTCAATGTACATTTACTATTCGTAATATAGATTTAGATATACAAAAACCTACCATTTTACCATCATCATCTTCTTTAGGTTTAATATAAAACATGGCATCTGAAATAGAAGATATCAATTTTTGATAAATGTCATATTTTGATCTTGGGATCTTCTTGCACATATCTTTCATATAGAACATAAAAAATCTATATTTATTCATTCACTTAAATTTTCTCATCAAATGAAATAAATAGAAATATTTAAATCTTAATGTGTTGAAGTCCCCTTTTCGTTAACATAAAACATGTTTTACATACTTAATCAAAAGCGTGCACTCACCACCACGCTCAAAATCTATTCATCTACTCATGGTTCCATCTCCAATAAATTCTTGGAGAGCCTCTTCTAGATTATGATCAGGTATACTTCTTTGAATATCTTTATAAAATCCTTTCTGAGTACTCTTTATATTTTTTTCCATATTTTTTATGACAAATAAATCGCATATCTATTTATATGGTTTCAAATTCTAAGGAATTTTTTCCTAAAAAAAATTGTACATTTTGATAATATTTATAATATTTACTTGGATAAAAAACCCAATTATTTTTATAAAACCAGTACATCCAACTTTTTTTCTAATACCATTATGAATATAATATTTCTAATTTGAAGAAACTGTGAATCAACATCTTTTTTGACTTCGACAACACAATACATAAAAAAGATGCTTTAGTGAAATAGTTGTCAAAACTGATAGAGAATACTCATAATCTCATGGAAAGCCTCACCACATCATTTTTTGATTTAGTAACATTATTTACCTAGTCTATTAAAATCAGTTGATGGTTTTAGGAGCCAATAATAGGTGTGATTCATTCATGGGGACGATCAAGAACATGATTTCAAGGGTTGTAGGGAATGAATGGATTTAAAGTAATCCGAATATGTTTATCATTCAAGGAATAAAAAATAATGTTAATAAAACAAAGATGTTAAATATTTAATTGGTACTAAAAAATAACTAATGTAATAAAAATAAAAGTAACAAAAAAGGAATGGCGACTATTTCAATGGTAATTCATCAATGGTGACCCATTAACTATGTCTCACCAATATTGAGTCATCAATGGTGACTTATCAATAGTGACTATTCAATAGTGACTCATCAATAGGGACTCATAAATAGTGACTCATCAATTGTGACTCATCAATGGTGACTCATCAACAATGTCTCAATAATAGTGACTCATTAATGGTGACTCATCGACCAAATTTTATCATTCCTACATAATGATTGATGTAATTAAATCATTACTAATTCAAAGGCTTTATGAATATATCAGTTAGTGAATGTTTAGTTCCAAATAAATTCTAATGTTATATCATTGTTTTGATAATGATCTCTCAAAAAGTGATTTCTTACATCACTAAGTTTTGTTTGGGAGTGAGAAAATGGATTTTTGGAAATGTTTATTTCACTTTTGGTATCACAAATAATATGTACATGTTTATATTGGTGTCCAATATCTAGTAAAGTATGTTTAATCCAAAATATTGGAGTACAATAACATCCTGAAGATACGTACTTAGCATTAGTATTAGATTGTGCGAAAAAAAATCTTTTTACATCAACATAATTCTAGATATTTACCTAAAAGATGACATGTTCATAATGTTCTTTTTATATCTTACTTAAAACTACCAAAACCATCATTTTTTTAACTAAATAAATCTAAACATGTCATCATATGTAGAAGAATCCTAATATAGTTGAATACATTATGTATTAAAAAATTCTTTTGATAGATAATAAATGTGACTCATTTAGATTTTCATGAATGAAAGCACTCATAGATACACTATAAAAAATATGAGGCATCCTAGCAGTTACGTAGAGGATACTTCCAATCATACCACTGTAACTAGTTCGATATACAAATTTACCAGTTTCATCAAGGTCTTGATTATAGGAGGTACTCATGGGAGTACCGCATCATTTCATACTTTCTCAGCCAAAAAATTTTAAATAATATTTAATGTATTTACTTTTATTTATGATAATTCATTTTCCATATTCAAAAATAAGAAATCCAATTATGAATTTGAGTTCAATTATTAAACTCATTTCACATTTATTTTTCCTTAATTTTCAAAAATAAGATCATAAGGAATCATTACTATATCCAAAAACAATATCATCCACAGACATTTGAACTATCAATGCTTCATTTGAAATTATATTTATAATTACTGTTGGATAATTTATTCCTTTTTAAAATAAATTTGATATAAGGAATGTGGTAAGCCTATTATATCATGCTCTCGGAGCCGCTTTTAAACCATATAATTCTTTTTTTTAATTTAAAAACATGATTTTGAAAATGAGGTTTTTGAAAACCAGATAATTATTCAGAAAAAACATCTTCAATTAGAAATACTTTTCTGAATACACTTTTATCATCCACTTGATATAGATTGATGTCCACATGTGTTGAAAAGGAATCATATGTCCTACTGGATTCAATGATTACAACAGGGGAAAAATTTTCATCGTAATATATACTTTCTTCATGATTATAACATTGTGATACTAATAGTGATTTATTTCTTAATATAGTACCATATTCAACAAAAATGTTTCAAAATTTCCACATAGGGAAAATAGCCAATGAATATTTTGATCATTCAACATGTTCCCAAACATTATTTCATTCAGATGGATTTTTTTTCTTATTTAATAGAAATAACCCACAATTCACTATTAATGGCATAATTGATGTTATTAGGATTGACTTATGAGAATAAGTATTGATGTAAAAAAATTTCTCAGGGATTCACTTTTCTGTATACATTTTTTTATGATTCCAATTAATACATCTCTTGGGTAGTGTATATGAGTCCGAATGTGTCTCTGAAAAGAGGGACTGGTAGGTTTAGGGTTTTCATCCTATTTTGGTTTTGGTGGATCACTTGATGTAGTTTCTATTTGATTAAAATAACATTTAGATGTTTTTTAATTGATATTTAATGATGAAAGATCATCCCTGAGGTCTTAGAAGATATTGTTTGTTCATTGGGATTAGTTTCATTAAACATGATATAAATATATTCTTCCATTATTCTGGTCTTTCAATTAAACACTGTGTAGTATATTCAGGATGTTTAATACCAAATGAAAATTTCATCATCACTCTTGTAAGAAAATTTATCCAAATTTTCATTTTTATTAATAATATTCACTTTCCAACCAATAACTCCAAATTAATTACCATTTTGTTTTCTGTAATTCCTTAACTCATTAGATGTTTTTTAAGATATGTATAATCATAACTCTATTAACATTATAACATAGTGTATAAATAGATTCATCTAAAAGTATACATGAAGGTCATACTCATCTAACATGGCCTGAGCAATCACTTGAAGAGTTATTTTTATTGTTTCTACCACACCATTTTACTATGGATTCCTATGAGCTTAAAAGTTGTGATTATATCCATTTTGAAAATATAATGACTCAATGTTATTATTTAGAAATTCTCGACACTAATCACTCCTTATGGTCATAATCTTATGTCCAATATGGTTCTATACAGATTTAGAAATAATAACAAAGTAATAATAAATTCACATTTGTGATCTAGAAAGAATACACATGTGTATCTTGAGAAGTCATATAGAAGGACAAAATCATTGATTTTTCCAATTATACTAGAGACTCAAAAGGACTAAAAAGGACTATATTAATGAAATATAGAGGTTTAGATATTGATACTTATTTCCAAGATATAAACAAAATATTTTGATGATTCTCTTTTTAGAAGGGATTACAAATATTATCATTTGAAAATTCATGCTTTGGTTGGTATATAACTAACCTCTTTCTAGTTATATTTCCATGTAAGTGAATATTGTGTTGGCCTAGTCTATTATTTTAATGCCATTATTATTTATGGAAGGCAGTTATGAAGAAAATATTTTTATATGATAAATATTTACATCAAAAGAAAAAATATTAACATTTATTAAAGGAGTAAACATTTAATTTTATTATCATCAATTATATGATAAGATTTTTTTTAAAATTTAACACAATATCCATAATCACATAATTAGTATATTCTATAAAGATTATATATTAATATATCAACATATAAAACATTGGAAATTAAAACTAAATTAGAGTTAAAAATTTGTCTAAGTTCAATGATTTTACCTTTTTGATTGTCACCAATATTGAAATGTCCACCAACAACATTAATTAAATTCTTGAGGTCTGAATACTAACTAGTCATGTGTCTAGCACATCCACCCTCCAGATAACATATGATATTTATGGAGGTTTTCAAATAGGTTTCTGACAACATAATGTTTATTCGAAAGATAATTTTGGTACCTTTAGTTCATTTGGGTCAAGATAGGTTAGTAAAAAGTGATTTTTTATCTATATTTTTTTTCTGAAAAATTTCATATAAATAGATTAAAAACATATATAAATAAAAAATTTGTTAGGTCCAGCTGATATGGATTTTGCAGAATAGGAACTTTTAGCACACGATCATGATATAAATATGGGTTTTATAATTATTATTTTCCATGTCTGGTAAACTATACTAGATGTATACTTTGGAGAAACTTTTTTCCATGTATTTGATTTAATTTTTTCTTATCATTGGAAAAATTTCCTAGGAAATTATTTAATTTTTATTGAACAATTTTACTTTATTTTTTTAGTTATTTCAAAATTTTCTCTCTTTCAATATTAATATTTTTTTAACATTTACTATTAAAGCATGAAATGTTTTGAGAGATTTATATTTATATTGTAGTTCATGAAAATTTTCTTCTATCAAGTTATAATAATAAAAATGTCACTGTTATTATTGTTTTCTTCATTTTAATCACATTATTTGATTTTAAAAATGTATGAATATTCAGTAGGAGATATATGAAGACAATTTTGTACATCTGATGTTCTAAATGTAAATAAAATTTTTGTAATCTCATACATATCTTTCTGACTAGTATTGGAGTCACTTTCACTATCTTCTGAGGTACTCTATATTTCTTTCTTGGCCTTTTTGAATGTATTGTCCTTACACTCATTTTTTTTTTTAATTTTTGATAGTCGATTTTAATGTTGATTTTCCTCTTATATTCATAATAAGATACTTCATTTGGAGTATTATGCTTTTTCCATTTTTTCCCAATCCTTTTGTCATAATCCTTTGTTATCATAATCTCCCATGAAATTTGATTTTTTGATGAATTTCTTTTCCCTGTATAATTTTTCGAATCATATGGCCATGTGTGCAATTGATTAATCTGTTTAATAAAGAGATATTTATTCACTAGAATCATTAGCAAGTACTTTTTTGAGGTAATATATTTGATGGATATTGATGTTCTTTTTTGTTCATCTTCATCCATATATTTTTTAAATTTAATATATTCTTAATAAATTATAATATCTTATATTAATTCCTTGATAGGTTGTTTACTTACGTCACAAGAGTTTATGACTGATAAAAATATTCCTCTCTATCTGGCTAGTGAGAATCTAAGTAGTCTCATTATTCAATCTTTGTCATTCAATTGCTTTACAATAGTTTTCATAGTGTTTTTATTTAATTGAACTTGAGATACATATAAGAAATAGGTCCATCAAATTTCATTTTAATAATATAATACAAGATTTTATATGTATTTTGTCTCATATCATTGACATTTGATTTTCTTTCATGTGAGATAGATAAGGTATACAATATTTCAATAGAATATTTTCAGGTACATATTCTCTTAAATTCATCATCTTCTACTTCATTGAACAAATCAACATATCTTTACTATATTTAGTGTATGCAGTTATTGTAGCATTGATCAATTCACTTCATAGAGTTTGTGGTATTTCATATTCATTATCTATTACCTTACATATATAAAAATGTATAAATTACAAATCAGTTCATATTTTTATTTTCCCATTTTCATAGTTTTATCAATTAAAATAAGAATATTTATTGGTATAATATCCTTCTTCTATATTATACATATGGAAATAGAATTTAGAAATGATATACCTATGATATGTTCATAATAAAACAAAAATAATTGTAGAAAATTGTATATTTTAAACAATCCTTTGATAACAAATGTTGTTTAGAGAGGGTAACTCAATAGGGGTGAGTTATGGTTCCAATAATAATTTCGGTAAATAAAATATACAACTAATAAAAACACTAGATTGATATAAGATCAATCCTTTTAAAAGATTTTTTATATTGTGATTAGGTGTTAGTAATAATGTGGTTTGTACATACCTTATCTTTAGAGAACAATTTACGTAGATTGGAATATTTATAAACAGTAGTAAAGATTAATTATCAAGGTAATTGTTTTATTTGTTAAAATAAAATGATATCATGAATAAGATAGAAAAACAAAATAAATAACATAGTGGAACAACATAATAACCAAGAGGATCAGTCTCAAGGTGAGACCTAATCCCTGATACAAGGAAACCACTTGCTTTCCAGTAGATTATAAATATAATCAAACAATTCCAAAAACTGTATTAGGTATACGGTCAAGATTAAAAAACTACTTAGGATAAAACCATCTTTCAATTTAATATGTGGGATGAATGAAAAGAATAGTTCACACCTAGAACTCTTCCATAAAAATAATGGGAAATAGATTAAAGGGCAATATAATAACAAGTATTATCTAGGAATATAAAAGAGACATTTTTTTGTTGGATAATTTTATAACAACACTATATTGAGAAGTAAAATAGAATGAAAAAAATAGAATTATGTTAGTCTGATGACTTTTATATGTTTGTAATCCTTATCTTAGAAATGATGAAGAGTCTGTATTTTATTCAAGAAAATTGAATAAGATTAGAGTATTGTAGAAATATTCATTTATGATATTGATTATCTTTGTATTTAGTCATAATCATTCATAGTAACGAGTTTAGTGATTCATTGATATTGATCTTTAATAAATGTTAATCTTCAATTTCAAGGGAATAAAAAAATTTAATCACACAATTTTTTTAGTCGATTGTAAATGAAGGATCTATGTATCTTTTCTTCATTTTAGAGAGATATCCTTCATGAATAAATATATGTGTTCTTTGTAGGAGATACATATTATTCATATTATCATTTAACATGTTTTAATTTCATGGTCAAACCATCAGGAAATATATTTTTCCATTGAACTATTCATACCAATGATCGCAGACAACAATAGTAACATGAGTACTAGAGCTGACTCCACTAATAGTTATTACATTAGTGGTAGTTGTGACACGCTTCGGGTGATAGCTCATCCTGGTGGTAACGGTGAATTGGGTCTAGCTATACCTCATCCTGGTTGTAACGGTGACTATATTATAGTGCTAGCACATCCTTGCGATAATATTGACTCACCACTAGCGGTTACAGTGACATGTAACTTACGATGTCTTCCCATAACTCTTAATGGAAATATTTTAGAAATATTATGTTTATATAAAATTCTGTCATACAAAATGTGAAAATTTTTTAATAAATGAATCATGGTTTGTGATCATTAAAATAAGATATTTCAAACACACTCCATCCATGGAGTTTCCAACAATTAATTTTAAGATATTATTTAATAATGATAATTGAATTTTAAATTTATATAGAATAAATTATTAATTTTTATACTTATGAAATGTAAACCTAGGAATTACCCAGTTAATAATCGAACAAAATAAATGATATTACCGATTAATTTTCAAGTAAATTGATTGAATTATTGTGTTCTGTTATTTGATTCGTTAAATATATCTTGATTCATATGTTTCTTCATAATATAATTCAATTTATTCTTATTTTTTGATATTTTTTAAATTCAATCAAAATATATAATGTCAGAATTCATATTATAGTTATTTTGTAATAAATTATATTTTATTAAATAATTTAAAATTCCATAAACATATTATATTATTATAATAGAATTTTAAATGTTTAGAGATATCATATATAGTCAATTCATTGATCAATTATACTTTTATAATGACTTTATTGACCCCTATGGAGTAAAAACTATGTTAAAAATATTATGGCTAACACTTTATTTTTAAACATTATATGTACTTCTATTATAATTAATTTTCAACACTCATAGGATTTTTAATTAATAAATTGAATTAAATATTTTGAATCAATTTTAATAAATTTTATAATAAATTTCTTTTAATTTATGGTATTAATCTAAAAACTACATACATAAAAACACTAGTAATCATACTAAAAATGACATTTTTAAAAGTAAATAAATATAAAATTTATGGAACAAAATGATTAAAAGCTGTGTTAATTTTTGTGTTATAAGTGTGTAAGATAAATAATTTCACTCAAATACATTATATATCAATTTTAAAAGATCATGTGTTAAGGGAGATATATTTATAATGAATAAAATTTTGTATTTAGCAGAGTGGCCCTCCCCATCCATTATAAAATGGCACCCGATCACCTCACCTCTTTATCCAAAACAATCATTTTTATTTAATTCCCAAAATATTCACAACACAACATGGCTGAAAAAACAAAAAAAACAAAGAGAGGGTCAATGTGGTTAATGTAGTGAAGGCCAAGAGAATATGTGTGAACAAGGTTTACACCCTCATAATGGAATGATCCAAGATTAGAAAATCATGATAGATGATCCCATTGAGTTACCTTAGATTCTAAAAAGTCAGCCACAAAATTCCCAGCATTCCATGTATGACTTACCTTGGTGAATCTGCTCAAAAGCCCATTGCACCGCCAAATGGTGTATACATTATCCCATGGGAAGATCCCGATACAGCATATAGCAGTGTACACTATACTTTAGTCCATTTCCACAGCCAAAATATGGACATTATTTTTCCTGCATAAGAGTAAACCGATTAACATAGATGAGGCTTCTTCGTGAAGGGCACCTCACTACCAACAGTTCCTCAAAAAGCAAGAGTCACTAATCCCATTGGGTCCCGTGTTGCCCCTGCCTCACATCATACCCCTGATGCATGAGCCATCTATGTTCATATTGAGGACCGAATGATGGGGAAACCAGTGTATCCATCTTCCCCACATGCTACAGTGGTCATTGCTGGGAGAAATGGTTTCATTGAGAAGGGGTCTTATAGAAGGCGCATCATGGAATGCATTACAGAGCCAGACTAGATCAGTCATCACACACCTAGTTTTGAAAATGATACCCACATGAGAACCTAGGATACCATTATGGTGGGCCAATTTGAGTTCTTTCTAGATCCACCAGTAGCCTGAAACCAATAGAATATCCCTAGTATCCCTTTCCGAATCGAAGTTATTTGTTCCCATAAACCACTGCTCAATAAAGACAGAACATGGTTCCCCTCGAGAGCTTCTACACATGATGCCTTCAAACTATTTCAACACTATTGTTTCCCAATCACTTTCAGAGAACAGATGATAAACAGATTCAATCCATGCCACCCTACAACATAGGCATTTGATGTTTAGATTCACACCCAAGCATTAAATATTATCCTATGTGGAAACCACATTGTTCTGAATTCTCCAAATGAGAAAACTGAACTTCATTAGGATCTGTATCCTCCGTAAAACTTCTCCCCAGATTTCATGGCCTTAGTTCGGAGAAATCATTTTGATATTGTCTTTGTTTGCAAAGAAACCTGAGGAAGAGCCTAAAAAAGACACATTTTAGGCTCTGAGCTAAGCACAATATTTTCATATGCATCCCACTGTTCCTCATCCATAATAGCGTGCATGAGTCGTGGGATATCGCTGGATTGGAAAAAGGTAATGTCATGGATCTGACAGTCAGGGAATCCATGTCTGACCGCAACCTGGTTATGTTTACAAAGATGAATATAACTAATACCCACAATCCATTGTGATAGAACCGGAAGGGATGTCAATAATGGTTGGATCAATCGCCTGATAGTAGACAACCTACCTCTTCCCCTCTCCAGTTTACTACCATACCTGTCTTGCATAAAAATTCCTCAAAATGATCTCCTTTCTAGGACATCCCATTCATTTTTATCTTGGATACCCTGCATCATGGTAGAGACACTCCTCACATTGATCTAACCATCCATCAACGGTCTGTCCATCCTTCTCCATTCCACCAAATGATGTTTTCCTTAGAACTATGCATCCTAAAAAAAAGAAGCCATAATAATATCTAGTCAAGAAATAATCCCTTTAGGAACCAATGTAGAGGAGATTAAATGCATTTGTATGGTTGAAATAAAAATATTTATCATAGTTATTCTGCATCCAAAATACAGAAACATATTCTTTCAATTTAGGATTCTTCATGTGATTTTAACGATAATCTTTTCAAAATGATGAATGCATGTTTTCCATGGTGAGACCGGTGCTATAAGGACCCGACCATATACATTACTTAATATTGAATTAAATGAATAATTCACATTGAGGGTCTTTTCAGGTTTAGAGTTTTTAGAGAATTAAGACAAAATATTACATCTCAAAAGATTAAAAGGTAGAAATATCTACACATTTTCCATTTTTTCATAAAATACAAACTCATGAAAAAAAGAGTCATGTCTAGTTCCATGTTTTATACAGCATGACTTTTCCTTGATCCCATCCTTGACCCTATTCATCTTTATGTCCTGTAAAAACATTTCAAAACATGGGATGATCATAAAAAGCATAGTAAGGGCTATAAAACAAAGATTGAATATTTCTTCATAAATACATAAAAAACATTAAATAATTTATTACCTCACGAAATCATAAGATTTATAAAAGACACATAGAAATCATTAATCATAAAGGTAACTTGTGGCGTCTATATCATACTTACATTGTAGCTATCACAACTACATAGGGCGTTACTTTGGAATACCCATCACAGTATATTCCCAAAATCTCTTAGGAGAAACATTCACATTTACCTCCATCATTTACCCAATGCATTGGAGAGCTATCTCGGGCTCACCCACCCTAGGAGTATCACAGAACCACCCGTATAGGTAAATAATTCCCAAGAACCATAACATGATCAAAAAACATAACATAAGCATATAGAAATGAAAAACTTTCCACACTCCTATAATAAAATATCATTTCAAGATATTGAAATAATAAATCCATTCTCAAAATAATTTTCAATAACAAAAATATATAAAAATAGTATATGATATTTATTTGATTTTAAAAACATTCCGACTTGTTAAGGAAGCAAAAGATCAAATAATACTCATGGCGGTGGAAAGGTTGTTGTCACCGCTGATTTAAAAAAACATTCATTTTTTTAGTAAAACGCTTATTATAAAAATATTTCCTTTGAATAAAATGAAAATTCATAAGGGTTTATACATCGTATGAAATAAAGTTGTGTATAAAACTAAAAATGCCTCAATGAAAGGAGATTGAGACGAAGTCCCTTACCTAGTGTCCGACATGACTGGATCATTATTTAATCTCTTGAATAATAAACTAAAGTTAATTTCTACATGATTAAGAACCTTTTTATAATTTATTATTCCTTTTATATTACTTATTACCATGTTATAAACATTATGAAATCATTTATGTTAATAACATTCATTTTGTCTATATTTGGAACTTGATTAAAAAAATGAACACATTATATTTACAAGTTGCCCATGTTGTCAAAGTTCCATTATATATAGAATGATATTCATGATGTGGAGATCATATATATAATATAGAAATATATATCCAGTATATACATGTTTTTATAATAGTACATAACATTTAGAGGTAAGAAATGAAATGCACCATTCATGGAGACGGTAAGCCGTACGTACGCATGAACACTACTTTCATTTATATTTCTTATTTTAATGGAAGTAAAACATGAATATAAATAGTTATATTATAATTCTAGTATAATATCATATATAATATCATTATCTGCCTCATTTATACTTCCCACATAAGGCATTATCGAATCAAATCACTTTGAGGGGGTGGTAGTCCGTACTTCCTCAAATGAGATTATTGTATTTACTTACTATGGAAACCATACTAGAATACTATAAATTGAAATTAAATAAGGATAAGGAAATCAAAAACATAATATATATCAAATATAAATAAACTTCCTTCATAATGGCCACCATGAAGGGCGGTAAGATGTAATTGAGCAATCATTGTTTTGTGAGGCCTTAGTTTTCCATCCACAGAAACATTATGTTCTTCATCCATTAGATGGAGGTGTGTGTAAGTGTAGTTCGAATAAATCTCTTTAAGACATACTAGTATATTGAGGATACTCATGTTGTAACAAAATAAATTTATAAAAAGAGTTTAGGGGTAGGAGAAGTAAAATAAAAGAAAACAATTTAAGATAAATTGTTGCCTTTAATTTAAGTAACTTCATGTGGTTTGAATAAAAAAGTCTTCTTGAAGTACCTTCATCCTAATGTAAGGCTTCTATAAGGAGTACAGTGATGTGGGGAGATTAATTGGGTAGAGTTTGGACGAGCCAAATGGATTGAGAGGTGTGAGGAATTGGATAGAAGTGGTCTCCTTTTATAAGGGAGAGGAGGGGCTCTTTAGGAAGGTGTGAAAGTATTATTTTATAATATAATTCTATTCAGTTTATAAAGGTCCAAAAATAATTATAGTCGATGATAAGATGATTCATGGTCTAAATAAAATCATCCAATCCGGATTTGACATGTTTTGGATAATATTTTAATCATTTTAATCTTATTTATTTAAATCATTTTTTAATGTTGTAAATACTGCATCATAATTGTGTCATAAATAATTTAATTTATTCGAAGTCTAAAAATTATCAAAAAAATACTATCATGTAAGAAATATTTCATAATTACAATAAATATTTATAGTCGATAATATGACATATATAACACCATAAAAAATTAATTACTAATATATTTTTGTTAATCTCAATTTTGTCTTCACATTAAATTAATTAATCTAAATTGATATTGTCACTCCCAAGTGGCTCAATGGGGTCCCAAAATCCACCCAAAGATGACCATGGACATAAATTACTTAACCAATAAGGTTTGGACAAGTGTTATGGTAATTTTGAATTATTATAATATTCTTTTAACCTTGAATTACCATATTTACCTTTAACCGAGGTAAATAAAAGTCAAAGGTTACTATTCACTAAAAATTATTTTCATCTTAATGAACCACATTTTACTTCTTGATAACAACCATGTATATCGGATTTTTTCAACTAAATTCAAGGATGTGGTAAAATATCATTTAAATGAAAAATTCAGTTTTATTAACTAACAGTAAGTGGTTTCACTATTCATAAAAAATTGATGTTTTTAAGAAAAATACCAAAAATTCAGCATATGCTATATTTGATAGTCAGAATTAAAAAATGATGTCTATTTTTTCAAATTCAAAACATAGAAGTGGAACTAATTAATATTAAAATTAATTACCATTGTTAAAACAAATAGTATGTTTTTAAGAAACAATAACTATCAAAAGATTGATACGTGTTTATGTCCAATTTCAAAGTGAAATTAATTTCAATGACCAAAATTGGATTAAATGGTAAAAAAATATTTTAATTTCACTTTAAAACCAACTAAAAAGATAATCTATCCATATAAATAAATTATATTAAAAGGCAATTTTGAATTAAACTGCAATATTTCTCACTATTCATTTAAAACGAACTTCATAAGAAAAATACCAAAAAAAATTTCCCAAAGTAAAATTTGATGTCACCATTATAAAGAAGGATCTTATTTGGTCATTTAGAATGTATTAAAGTGACCAAAACTATATTTAAGGAGGGTTCTCCATTAAAAGGCAATAAATCATCCTTTTAATGTAAATTATCCTTAAAATTAGATTCATTCACATTTTAAGACTCTAACTTTTTATTGGATAATGTAAATACATTTAACAATCATGTATAATAATATTGTAGTTAGTTTCATTCATCCCGCCAATAAAATTTCTAAGAGTTAACTACTATTTTAAATAATAAAATAATATTATTAGTGTGTAATGTATGATTCCAAAAAACATGTTGTTGCGTATCTGGTATGCTATCGAACATAGAAACCCCTTTAAAGTAAAATTAATATTCAATTAAAAAATATTAAAAAATATAAAATATGTCTTATTATTCATTTATTTGGGATGTTACATCCTTCCCCCCCTTTTATAATTGTGTCCTCACAATTTTTATTCACCTATCAGAATAAGTTGGGGTATTTATCTCTCATAGCATATTCAGATTACCACGTTGCTCCTTCAACCATATGGTTTTTTCACAAAACCTTAACCTGGTGAATCACCTTATTTCGCATCATTTCCTCTCTATGGTCAAGAATCTGAAATAGTTGTTCTTCATAATAGATATTCTCTTCTAACATAACTACCTTCAGGCTCAAAATATTAGATGGATCTGGCATATACATTCTCAACATCAAAACATGAAAAACAATGTGTACCTAGGATAAACATAGAGGTACAACCACTCTATAAGCAACTGATCCCACTTTATCAAGAATTTCATAAGGTCCAATGAACCTCATACTCAACTTTACCTTCATACCAAAACACATCACAATTTTCCATGGAGAAACATTGAGAAAGACATTATCACCTACATCAAAAGACAAATCCTTCATCCCGTTATTGGCATAACTTTTATGTCTTCTCTGAGCTATTCTCATGTGATTCTGAATCAACTGAACTTTTTCTGCCATCTCTTCTACCAATTCTGGTCCCATTAGCTTCCTCTCACCTACATCATCCCAGAATGCTGGAGTTCGACAATGATTTCCATATAATTCCTAAAATGGAGCCATCTAAATACTAGAATGAAAACTGTTATAATATAAAAATTCAACCAGAGAAATTTGTTGGTCCCTACTTCCCTGGTAAGAAATCGAGCAAAGATGTAACATATCTTCCAATGACTGAATTGTTCATTCTGACTGCCCATCTGATTGAGTATGAATAGCAATACTAATATTTAATTCTATACCCAATGACTTTTGAAGGCCGTTCCAAAAGATTAAAGTGAACCTGAGATCACGATCAGATACAATAGAGAGGGGAACTTCATGCAACCTGACTATATCTTCAACATAAAACTGAGCATGTGATCTAGAGACAAAGTATCTCTAATAGGAAAGAAATGATCATATTTAGTCAATTGTTAAACAATAACCCAGATTGCATTATTACCTCGAGATGACTTTGGTAATCCCACAACAAAGTCCATGGATATATTTTCCCATTTCCACTCATGCACTGGTAGAGGCTATAGAATTTCTTTCAATAACTGTCTCTCTAATTTAACCTACTGACAAGTCAAACACATCACAGTAAAATCAACAATATCTTTTTTCTTTCCATCCCACCAGTAATACTTCCAAAGATCTCTGTACATCATAGTACTACCAGGATGAACTAAAAACGGAGAACTATGAGCTTCACATAATAACTCATTCTTCAACTCTGAATCACAAGGCACACATAATATATTTCCAAATATCAAACACAATCACTATCAATATTAAATTTAGGAAACATACCCTTCTGAACCAACTCTACCTTTTTCTGCAACTCACTGTCTTCTTTCCATGATTGCATAATTCTGTCTGATATGGATGATTTCACTGACACCTGAAACAAAATAGAACAATTTCCTGCAACAACAACTTCTATGCCAATTATCATCAAATTAAAAGTCAAAGGATCTTGTTCCAAACGTAACATCGTTAATGAATCGTTTCTTTTTAGACTCAAAGCATCATCCACTTTATTTTCCTTCCCTGGATGATAAAGGATTGTGCATCATAATCCTTAATTAATTTCAATCATCTCCTCTGTCTCATGTTCAATTCTTTCTGAGTGAATATATAAATCAATCTTTTTTGATCAGTATATATTCCACACTTCACTCTATACAAATGATTCCACCAAAATTTTAAATAAAAAACAACAGAAGATAATTCCAAATCATGTGTAGGTTAATTTATCTCATGATGTTTCAACTAACGTGAAGCATAAGAAATTACATGATCATTCTTCATAAGGACACATCCAAGTCCTTTCAACGAAGCATCATTGTAGATAACAAACTCACCAATTCTGGAAGGTAGTGACAAAACTATAACATTCACCAATATTCTATTCAATTCATGAAAACAATCATCACATTATTTTGTCTAGATGAACATAACACCTTTTCATGTTAACTTAGTCATTGGACAAGATAACCGTGCAAAAATTTCAACAAACCTCCCGTAATAACCTTCTAAACTAAGAAAACTAGGGATCTCGGTTATATTTGTGGGTCTTGGACATTTTTTAACAAATTTCATTTTAAAATGATAAATAGTTATGCCATTTGTTGGAACAATGTGACCAAGGAATGAAATTTATTGTAACCAAAACTCACACTTGCTGAATTTCCCAAATAGTTTCTTTTCTTTTGAGGTTTGCAAGACAAACCATAAATAACATTCATGTTCCTCCTTACTTTTGGAATAAACCAAAATATCATCAATGAACCCAACCACAAAATTATCCAATAACTCACAGAAAATTCTATTCATAAGATCCATAAATACAGCAGGTGCATTGGTTAACCCAAAAGGCATAACTACAAATTTAGAATGGCCATATCTGGTACGAAACGCGATCTTTGGAACACATGCTTCCTTTAATTTCAACTGATGGTACCCATACCTCAAGTCAATCTTTGATAAACAATGAGCTCCTTAGAGCTGATATGACTTCATTTGATGGCCCAACATCTGCTGATGTAGTTGCAAAGTATTTCACCACCCCTTTATGCTTGTAGTCTAGCATCCTTCCTTCGGTTGAGTTCATTGTTGGACACTCATTTGCATAATGACCCATTTCATTTCCATTAAAAAATTTTACTGACAGTAAATCAGATTTTTTCTTACCATTACCCTGATCTTTTTCAGTGTAATTATGATCCTTATGTCCCATTTTACCACATTGGTAGCACATACTAGAATTCAAAAGACATTCCCCAGTATGCTTCCTACCACAATTTTAACAAACTGTAAACTTAAATTTCTTACCATCAGACTTTTTTGAAGAGTTCATCCCTTTCTCCATCCACCTCGACCTGTTATTCTGTTGTTTGTCAATGAATACCAGATCATCAGCAAACTCCATTTCCACCTTCTCTGCACAACGAACAAGTTTGTCATAACTTTTGAACTCACGAGACGCTAATGACCTTTGATACTTAGGCATCAATCCTGAGTAAAAACAGTTGATTTTACTATCAATATCATGTATTAAATTTAGAGCATACCTTTACAGTCTAGTGAATTTTTCTTCATAAGCATCCATAGAGTCATCCTCCTGCCTCATTTATTGGAATGTTTTTTCCATCCTAAGACGAACCACCTTTGGAAAGTATTTCTCCAGAAACATGCCTTTGAATTCATCCCAATAGATAGCATGAGTCTCCTCACTATCCCTGATATTTTTCACCATAGACCACCACTGATCAGCTTCATTTCAAAACGATAAACAGTAAGATTAAACTTTTTATGTTCTGAACAAACCATGGCATCAATAATCTTCTCTAGTGCATTAATCCACCCTTCTGCAAGCACATTGTCAGATGATCCTCTGAATGATGGGGGATATTGCAACATGAAATGCTCAACTACTAACATGTTCTTCTATGGTTGATCTGGATGATCTCGTACATGGCTACCACCACCATTTATAGCCTATGTCAACAATGCCATCACTGTAACAAATAGTTCAGTTCTGATTCTGACCATCCCAAATTGCTGATTTGGAAGGTTGTCTTCCTCATGATTTCTTCCTAACACAGCTTCCCTGTTTCCTCTACGGAAAACCATTCTGAACACAAAAATATCATAGGCGAAGCAACATGGTAATCTGTAAATGCTATATGACATCAACATTAAAATTAATTACATTATGGATATTACTTTAACAATACCCTATCACCAAAAGTCTTATAAATCGACCTCTAATACGAACTATAAGTACATGACCTTAATCTTTACTTAATATTGAATTAAATGAATAATTCACATTGATGATCTTTTCAGGTTTAGAGTTTTAGAAACTGAAGGCATAACTATTATATCTCAAAATATTACAAGGTAGACATATCTAGACAGTTTACATTTTTTTTCATAAAATAAAAACTCTTATAAAAAGACTCATGACTAGTTCCATGTTTTATATAGCATGACTTTTCCATGATCACATCCTTGACCGTATTCAACTTTAAGTCCTGTGAAAACACTTCAAAATATGGGATGAGCATAAAAAGATCAGTAAGGGTTATAAAACCAAGAATGAAAACATTTTTTCATAAATACATACAAAAAATTAAATCATTAACTCACCTCATGAAATCATATGATTTATGATAGACACATAAAAATCATTAATCATAAAGGTAGCATGTGGAATCCATATCATACTTACATTTTAGCTATCATAGCTACATAGCTAGTTACTTTGGAATACCCATCACAATAAATTTCCTAAATATCTTAGGAGAAACATTCATGTTTACCTCCATCACATTACCCGATGCATTGTAGAGCTATCTCGGGCTCACCCACCCTAGGTTTATCAAAGAACCACCGGTATACAAAAATAATGCCCAAGAACCATAACATGATCATAACACATAACATAAGAATAAATGAAAGATATCATTTCCACATTCCAATAATAAAATATAATTTCATGATATTGAAATAATAAATCCATTCTCAAAATCATTTTTAATACCAAAAATAGATAAAAAAGATTATATGTTATTTATTTTTTTCATTTTAAAAACATTCTGGCTTGTTTAGGAAGCGAAAGGTCAAATAATACCCGCGGTGACAGAAAGGTTGTTGTCACCGCTTACGTATAAAAAAGAAGCATTCATTTTTGTTGTTTAGAAAAATTAGTCTTATAAAAAGATTCCCTTTTAATAAAATGAAAATTAAATTGGGTTTATACACCATATAAAATAATGTCGTGTATAAAACTAAAATGACTCAAGGAAAGGAGATTGAGACGAATTCCCTTACATCGTGTCTGATATGACTCAGTCATTCTTTAGTCTCCTGAATAATAAAATAAAGTTAATTTCTCCTTGATTAAGAAACTTTTTCTAGTTTATTTTTCCTTTTATATCTCTTATTATCATGTTATAAACATTATACAATCATTTAATTTAACAACGTTAATTTTGTCGATATTTGGTACCTGAGTAAAAAATGAACACCTTATATTTACAAGGTTTCCATGTGGTCAATGTTTCATTATATCCAGAATGATATTCATGATTTTTATATCATATATATCATATATATATCTAGTATATGCATGTTTTTATATCAGTACATAACATTTAGAGGTAAGAAATGAAATTCACCGTTCATGGAGACGATAAGTCGTACGTACGCATAAAAACAAATTTTATTTCAATTTCTTATTTTAATGGAAATAAAACATAATTATAAATAGGTATATTATAATTCCAGTATATTATCATATATAATATAATTAAATCCATCCTTTATACAACCCACATAAAGCATTAACGAATCAAATCACTTTGAGTGGGGCGGTAGTCCGCACTTCCTCAAATGAGATTATCGTCTTTACCCACTATGGAAACCATAAAGGAATGCTATAAATGGGAAGTAAAAAAGCATAAGGAAATCATAAAAATAATATATATATAATATATAAATATATTTCCATCATAATGGCCACCATGATAGGTAGTAAGTTGTCATTGAACAATCATTGTTTCGTGAGGCCTTAGTTTTCCATCGACAGAAACATTATGTACATCATCCATTAGATGGAGGAGTGTGTAAGTGTAGTTCAAATATGTCTAATAAGAACATCTTGGTATATTGAGGATACTGGTGTTGTTACAAAAGAAAGGAATAAAAAGTGTTTATGGGTTGGAGAAGTAAAATAAATGAAAATAATTTAAGAGTAATCGTTACCTTTAATTTAGGTAACATCCTTTGGATTGAACCAAAAGGACTACTTGAAGTACCTTCTGCCTAAGTTAAGGATTCTATGAGGAGGATTGGGATGTAGGGAGCTTAATTGGGCAGATTTTGGACGAGCCAAATGTCTTGAGAGGTGTGAGGAATTGGTTAGAAGTGGTCTCCTTTTATAAGGGAGAGGAGAGGCTCTTTAAGAAAGTGTGAAAGTATTATTTTATAATATAATGATATTTGGTTTCTAATGGTCCAAAAATCATTTTAGTCAATGATAAAATGGGTCATGGTCGAAATAAAATCATGAAATCTAAATTGGACTTTTTTGGATAATATTATAATCATTATAATCTTATTTCATTAAATCATTTATTAATGAGGTAAATAATGCATCATTATTGTGTGGAAAATAATTTAACTTATTCAATGTCTAAAAATAATCAAAAAAATACTATCATGTAGGAAATAGTTTTATATTTCTAATGAATATTTATAGTCTAGAATAGGACTTATATAACCCCATATAAAAATTAATTACTAAAATATTTTTTGTTAACGACAATTCTATCTTCACATTAAATTAATTAATCTAAGTTGTCATTATCACTTCCATGTGGCTCAAAGGAGTCCCAAAATTGTCCCAAAGTTACTCATGGTCGTAAATAACTAAACCAATAAGGGTTGGACAAGTTTTTAGGTAATTTTGAATTATTATAATATTCCTTTAACCTTGAATTACCCTATTTAAACTTAACCGCGGTAAATAAAAGTCAAAAGTTACTATTCACAAAAAATTATTTTCATCTTAATGAATCACAATTTACTTCATGATAACAAGAATTATTGTTGGATTTTTGAAATTAAATTCACATAAGTGGTAAAATTTCATTTAAATGAAAAAGTCTGTTTTTAACTACCACTAAGTGGTTTCACTATTCAGAAAAATTGATGTTTTTTAGAAAAAAACCAAAAATTCATCCTAAGATATATTTTATATTACGAATTAAAAAATGATGTCTATTTTTACAAATTAAAAACATAGTAGTGGAATTAATTAATTTTAAAATTAATTCCTGTTGTTAAAAAAAATAGCGCATTTTTAAGAAACAATAACCATCAAAAGATTGATACTTGTTTATGTACAATTTGAAAGTGAAATTATTTTCAATGACAAACATTGGATTAAATGGTAAAAACATATTTTAATTTCACTTTAATACCAAATAAAAAGATAGTATAACCATATAAATAAATTATATTAAAAGGCACATTTGAATTAAAATGCAATATTTTTCACTATTTATTAAAAAAATGAACTTTATCAGAAAAATACCAAAAAAATTTCCAAAGTAAAATTCAATGTCTCCATTCTAAAAAAGATTTTATTTGGTCATTTATAATGTATTAAAATGACGAAAACTATTTATAAAGAGGGTTCTCTAATAAAAGGAAATAAATTAGGCTTTTAATGTAAATTATGGTTAAAATTAGATTCATTCGCATTTTAAGCACTTAATTTTTTTTTGGATAATGTAAATATATTTAAAAAACATGTATAGTCATATTGTAGTTAGTTTCATTCATACCTGCCAATACAACGGCTTGGAGTTAACTACCATATAAAATAATAATATTATATTATTAGTGCGCAACGTAGGATTCCATAGAAACCTGTTTTTGCGTATCAGGTACCCTCTCGAACATAGCGACCCCTTTAAAGTAAAATTAATATTTAATTCACACATATTAATAAATATGAAATATGTCTTATTCTTCATTTACCTGGTATGTTACATCCTTCCCACTTTTGGGAATTGCGTCCTCGCAATTTTTTATTCACTTATCAAAATAAGTGGGGGTATTTATCCTTCATAGCATATTTATAATCCCACGTTGCCTCTTCAACCATATAGTTTTTCCATAAAACCATTACCTGGTGAATCACCTTTTTTCACAACACTTTCTCTCTACGGTCAAGAATCTGAACTAGTTGTTCTTCATAAGAGATATTCTCTTCCAACTAAACTACCTCTTTGCTCAAAACATGAGATGGATATAGAATATAATTTATCAACATTGAAACATGAAAAACATTGTGTACATGGGATAAACTTGGAGGTAAAGTAACTCTATAAGTAACTTATCGAAATTCCTCCAGAATTTCATAAGGTCCAATGAACCTGAAACTCAACTTTCCCTTATTACCAAAACACATCAAATTTTTTTCATGGAGAAACTTTGAAAAAGACATGATCACCTTCCTCAAAAGATAGAACCTTCCTCAGGTTATTGACATAATTTTTATGTCTTCTCTGAGCTGTTCTCATGTGATTCTTAATCAACTGATCTTTTTCTTCCATCTCTTCTACCAATTCAGGTCCTATCAGCTTCCTCTCACCTACATTATCCAGGAATGTTGTAGTTCGACAATGCTTTCCATATAATGCCCAAAATGGATCTATCTGTATACTGGAATGAAAACTGTTATTATACGAAAATTCAACCAAAGAAGGATGTTGGTCCCAACTTCCATGGTAATCCATCGAGCAAGCACGTAACATTTCTTCTAATGTGTGAATTTTTCGTTCTGACTGCCCATCTGATTGAGGATGAAAAGGTGTACTAAAATTTAATTCAGTACCCAATGATTTCTGAAGGCCCTTCCCAAAGTCTGAAATGAACCTAGGATCATGATTAGATACAATGGAGAGGGGAACACTATGCAACCTAACTATATATTTAACATACAACCGATCAAGTTGATCTAGAGACAAATTATCTCTAATAGGAATGAAATGTGCAGATTTAGTCAATCGATCAACAATAACCCAGATTGCATTATTTCCTCGAGGTGTCTTTGATAATCCCACAATAATGTCCACAGATATATTTTCCCATTTCCACTCATGAACTGGTAGAGGATGAAACATTTCTTTTAGTAACTATCGCACTTCTTTAACTTGATGATAATTGAAACACTTCCCAATAAAATCAACAATATCTCTTTTCATTCCATCTCACCAATAATACTCCCGAAGATCTCTGTACATATTAGTACTACCAGGATGAAATGAAAATAGAGAACTATGAGCTTCACATAACAAATCATTCTTCAATTGTGAATCACAAGGCACACATAATCTCTTTCCAAATATCAAAACACAATCATTATCAATGTCAAATTCAGGAAACTTACCCATCTAAACCAACTCTACATTTTTCTGCAACTCACTGTCTTCTTTCTCCGCAGGCATAATCCTGGCTGATAGAGATGATTTCACTGTCACCTGAAACAAAATAGAATAATTTCCCCCAACAACAACTTCTATTCCAAAGTTCATAAAATCAAAAAACCAAAGAATCTCGTTCCAAACATAAAATGGTTAATGAAGTATTGATTTTTTGTCTTGAAGCATCAGCCACATTATTTTCTTTCCTCGGATGATAAAGGATCATGCATCATAATCCTTGATTAATTCCATCCATCTCTTCTGTATCATGATCAATTCATTCTGAGTGAATATATACTACAAAACTTTGTGATGAGTATATATTTCACACTTCACTCCATCCAAATGATGCCTCCAAAATTTTAAAGCAAAAACAACATCAGCTAATTCCAAATCATGTGTAGGGTAATTTAACTCATGAGGTTTCAACTAACATGAAGCATAAGAAATTAGCTCATGATTTTTCATAAGGACACATCCATGTCCTTTCAACGAAGATTCATTGTAGTTAACAAACTCACCATTTCTGGAAGGTAGTACAAAAACTGGAGCATTCAACATTTTTGAATTCAATTCCTAAAAACAATCATCACATTCTTTTGTCCATATGAACTTAACACCTTTTCGAGTTAACATCGTCATTGGACAAGATAACCATGAAAATTTTCAACAAACATCTGGTAATAACATGACAAACCAAGAAAACTATGGATCTCAGTTATATTTGTGGGTCTTTGCCATTCTTCAACAACATCTGTTTTAACAGGATCAACAATTTTTCCATTTTTTGAAACAATGTGACCAAGGAAAGAAATTTGTTGTAACCAAAACTCACACATTATGAATTTACCAAATTGTTTCTTTTCATTTAAGGATTGAAAGACAACCCTTAAATGACTTTCATGTTCCTACTTACTTTTAGAATAAACCAAATTATCATCAATGAACACAACCACAAACTAATCCAAGAACTCAGGGAAAATTCTATTCTTAAGATCCATGAATATAGTAGATGCATTGGTTAACCCAAAAGGCATAACTACATATTAATAATATCCATATCTAGTATGAAATGCAGTCTTTGGAACATCCTGTTCCTTTACTTTCAACTGATGGTACCCCGACCTCATGTCAATATTCGAAAAATACTGAGCTCCCTGGAGCTGACACAACTTAATTGGATGGCCCATCATATGATGATGTAGTTGCAATGGATTTCACCACCCCTTTCTTCTTGTAGTCTGGTAGCTTTCCTTCGGTTTAGTTCTTTGTTGGACTCTCAATTTCATAATGTCCCATTTCATTGGACTTAAAACATTTTAGTGACAGAAAAACTGATTTTATCTTACCATTACCCTGGTCTTTTTCAGGGAAATTACGAGCCATATGTCCCATTTTACCACATCGGTAGCAGATACCAAAATTAAAAAGTAATTCCCCAGCATGCTTCTTACCACAATTTTTACAAACTGTAAACTTACGTTTCATACCATCAGACATTTTTGAAGAGTTCTTCCCTTTCACCTACCACCTCGACCTCTTATTCTGTTGTTTTTCAAAGAATACCTGATCATCAGCAAACTCCATTTCCACATTCTCCGCACAACGAATAAGTTTTTCATAACTTTTGAATTCATGAGATGCTAAAGGCCTTCGATACTTTGGCTTTAATCCTGAGTAAAAATTGTTGATTTTTACTATCAAGATCAAATATGAAATTTGGGGAATGCCTTACTAGTCGAGTCAATTTTTCTTCATAAGAAGCCACTGAGTCATCTTCCTGCCTCAATTCTAGGAATTTTCTTCTATACTAAGACGAACCACCTTAGGAAAATATTTCTTAATAAACATACATTAGAAATCATCCCAAAAGAGAGCATCAATATCCTCAATATCCCTATTATTTTTCACCATTGACCACCACTGATCAGCTTCACCTTCAAAACGGTAAATAACAAGAGTAACCTTTTGATGTTTTGAACAACCCATGACATCAAATATATTCTCTAGTTCTTTAATCCACCCTTCTACTAGAATGGGGTCAGACGATCCTCTAAATGATGGGGGATATTGCAACATGATATGCTCCACTATTGACATGTTCATCTGTGGTTGATCTGGCTGATCTCATACATGGATACCACCAACATTTATAGCCTAAGTCAACTATTCCATCATTGTAACAAACTATTCATTTCTGATTCCGACCATCCTAGGTTTCATATTTGGAAGGTTGTCTTCATCATGATGTCGTCCCAACACAGATGTCGTGTTTCCTCTGCAGAAAACCATTATGAACACAAAAATATCTTAGGCGAAGCAATATGGTAATCTGTAAATGCTATATGATGTAAATATTAAAATAAATTAATTTATGGATATTACTTTAACAAAACCCTAACACCTAAAGTAATCTAAACCGACCTCCAATACCAACTATAAGGACCCAGCCATAAACATTAATTAATATTTAATTAAATGAATAATTCACATTGAGGATATTTTTAGGTTAGAGTTTTAGAGAAATAGGATATAACTATTACATCTCAAAAGATTACAAGGTAGACATATATACATAGTTTCCATTCTATTCATAAAAAAAACTCTTGAAAAAAAGAGTTATGTCTAGTTCCATGTTTTAGACAGCATGACTTTTCCTTGATCCCACCCTTGACCCTATTTATCATTATGTCCTGTAAAAACATTTCAAAACATGGGATGAGCATAAAAAACTCAGTAAGGGTTATAAAACAATGAATGAAAACATTTTTTCATAAATACATACAAAACATGAAATCATTTACATACGTCATGAAATCATAAGATTTATTAAAGGCACATAGAAATCATTAATCATAAAGGTAACTTGGGGTATCCATATCATACTTACATTGTAGTTGTCATAGCTATATAGGGAGTTACTTTGGAATAACCATAACATTATATTCCCTAAATCTCTTAGGAGAAACATTCACGTTTACATCTGTCACGTAACCCAACACATTAGAGATCTATCCCGGGCACACCCACCCTAGGTTTATCACAGAACCACCCATATGCATAAATAATGCTCAAGAACCATAACATGATCATAACACATAACATAAGCATAAAGTAAAGATAAAATTTCCACATTCCAATAATAAAATATCATTTCAAGATATTGAAATAATAAATCCATTTTCAAAATCATTTTAAATAAAAAATATATATTAAAAGAGTATATGGTATTTATTTATTTTTTCCATAAAAACATTGTGGCTTGTTAAAGTAGCCAAAGATCTAATAATACTCTTGGCGGCGGAAAGGTGGTTGTCACCGCTTACGTAAAAAAAAGAAACATTAATTTTTTTTGTTTAGTAAAAATGCTTCATATATAAAGATTTCCGTTGAAAAAAAATTAAAAGTCAAAGAGGTTTATACACTGTATAAAATAAAGTCATGTATAAAACTAAAAATGCCTCAATGAAAGTAGATTGAGACGAAGTCCCTTACCTCGTTTCCGACTTGAATCGATCATTCATTAATATCCTGAATAATAAACTAAAGTTAATTTCTACTTTCTTAAGAACCTTTTTCAAGTTTCTTATTCCTTTTATATCACTTATTATCATGTTATAAACATTATGAAATCATTTATGTTAATAACGTTCATTTTGTCGATAATTGGTACATGAGTAAAAAAATGAACACCTTATATTTACAAGTTGTCCATGTGGTCAAAGGTTCATTATATCCAGAATGATATTCATGTTTAAGATATCATAGATATCATATATATATATATATACAATATATACATGTTTTTATAGTAGTATATAACATATAGAGGTAAGAAATGAAATGCATCGTTCATGGAGACGGTAAGTCGTACGTACACATGAAGGATACTTTCATTTATATTTATTATTTTAATGGAAATAAACCATAATGATAAATAGGTATATTATAATTCCAGTATAATATCATATATAATATCATTAACTCCTTCCTTTATAATCCAACATTAGGCATTAACGAATCAAATGACTTTGAGGGGCGGTAGTCCGCACTTCCTCAAATGAGATTATCGTATTTACCCACTATGGTAACCATAAAGGCATGATATAAATGGAAAGTACAGAATAATAAGAAAATAATAAACATAATATATATTATATACAAATAAATTTTCATCGTAATGGACACCATGAGAGGCTGTAAGATGTAATTGAACAATCATCGTTTTGTGAGGCCTTAGTTTTCCATCCAAAGAAACATTATGTTCATCATCCATTAGATGAAGGTGTGTGTAAGAGTAGTTCAAATAATTATCATAAAAACATCCTAGTATATTGAGGATACTTTTTTTGTAATAAAATATAGGAATAAAAAGATTTTATGGGTTGGAAAAGTAAAATAAATGAAACCATTTTAAGAGAAATCGTTACCTTTATTTTAGGTATCTTCTTTTGGTTTGAACCAAAAGGACTTCGTGAAGTAACTTATTCCTAAGTTAAGGCATCTATGAGGAGGATAGGGACGTAGGGAGATTAATTTGGTAGAGTTTGGACGATCAAAATGGATTGAGAGGTGTGAGTAATTGGTTAGAAGTGGTCTCCAATTATATGGGAGAGGAGGGTCTCTTTAGGAAAATGAGAAAGTATTATTTTATAATATAACGATATTCAGTTTCCAATGTTCGAGAAATCATCATTGTCGAAGGTAAGACAAGTCATGGTCGAAATAAAATCATCCAATTTGAATTGGACATGTTTTTTATAATATTTTAATCATTATAATCTTATTTATTTAAATAATTTATTAATGTGGTAAATACTGCATCATTATTGTGTTATAAATAATTTAATTTATTCTATGTCTAAAAATTATCAAAAAAATACTATCATATAGGAAATATTTTTAGCTTTCCAATTAATTTTTATAGTCGACAATAGGACTTATATTACACCATATAAAAATTAATTAATAAAAGATATTTGTTAATGTCAATTTTGTCATCACATTAAATTAATTAATCTAAATTGTCTTTATCACTCCCAAGTGGCTCAAGGGGGTCCCAAAATATACCCAAAGATGTCCATGGTCGTAGATGACTCAACTAATAAGTTTTGGACAAGCGTTAAGGTAATTTAGAATTATTATAACATTCTTTTAACCCCGAATTATCCTATTTACATTTAACTGCGGTAAATTAATGTCAAAAGTTACTATTCCCCAAAAATTATTTTCATCTTAATAAACCACTTTTTACTTATTTATAACAACCATGTTTGTTGGATTTTTGAAATTTAATTCACAAAAGAGGTAAATTTTCATTTAAATGAAAAAGTAAGTTTTTAACTACCACTAAGTGGTTTCACTATTCATCAAAAATTGATGTTTTTAGAAAAATACCAAAAATTCACCCTAAGATATATTTGATATTTCGAATTAAAAAATGTTGTCTATTTTTACAAATTCAAAACATATAAGTGGAATTAATTAATTTTAAAATTAATTACCGTTGTTAAATCAAATAGCATGTTTTAAGAGACAATAACTATCAAAAGTTTGATACTTGTTTATTAACAATTTCAAAGTGAAATTTATTCCAATGACAAACATTGGATTAAATGGTATATTATAATTTAACTTTAAAAACAACTAAAAAGATAATATATCTATATAAATAAATTATATTAAAAGGAACTTATGAATTAAAATGAAATATTTTTCACAATTAATTAAAAATGAACTTTATCGGAAAAATACCAAAAAAATTACCCAAAATAAAATATAATGTTCGCATTATAAAAAAGGATTTTATTTGGTCAATTAAAATGTATTAAAGTAACCCAAACTATATTTAAATAGGGTTCTCCCTAAAAAGATGATAAATTGGCCTTTAATGTAAATTATGCTTAAAATTAGATTCATTCACATTTTAAGCCTCTAAATTTTTATTGGATAACGTAAATACATTTAAAAAACATGTATAATCATATTGTAGTTAGTTTCATTAATTCACACAAATAAAATGTCTAGGAGTAAACTACCATTTAAAATTATAATATTATATTATTAGTGTGCAACGTAAGATTTCAAAGAAACCTGTTGTCTTATATCAGGTATACTATCGAAAATAGCAACCCCTTTAAGGTAAAATTAATATTTAATTCACAAATATTAATAAATATGAATTATGTCTTATTTTTAATTTACCTGTTATGTTACAGGTGCACCCAGGTACTCCATTGGAAAGACCCCTCTTTGCATTTCTGAAATACATTGGAGGGACTCCACTCTTCTTGTGTGGGACCCGCTAGGAATGAAGATGTTGCTTTTATCCCTATTGATCACATGTCCACTCGATTTGTAATAATACGCTAGGACCCCATTGATCATCGAGATGGAACTATTACTTCCATTCAGAGAGACCATAGTGTCTTCATGACACATAAGACGGGAGAATCCAAAATCATTGTGCCTAAAAGAATTGGTGTTACTGCTTCCCAACCAGATGTTTTGGTTAATTTGGTGACTAAGGTGGTATTGGGATAAGATAAAAAGAGTGGGGGGAAGGGTTTCACCATGTCGGAGGCCCCTGATGGCTTAAAAGAAACTATATTTCTCACTCATAATGTTTGTAGTGATCAAAGAGGAGTTGAAGCACCAAAAAAGAAGGTTAGTCACCCACACAGAAATTCCTATCCAAGAAAGCACACTGATAATAAAGTTCCATTCCAGACTATTGTAGGATTTATTCATGTCAAGATTTCTGGAAATATTGGGACCAATATCCCGCATATTGATATCACAGATCATCTCCTGTTCCAGCCCAATTTCCCCATGTGTGGACCTTCCATTGATGAATCCATGTTGCTCTTCAAAAATCTAGTTTGGAAGGTGGGATGATAGTCATTTATTGATAATGGAGGATAAGAATTTGTTGGGGAAAATGCACATACATATTGGCCTATATTGCCAAAGGGATGTGGGATCATTAACATTCATGACAAAGACCAACATTGTTGCACAAGCCATCCAGGGAAGACGACCACCCTTGAAGAAATCATGGATCTCCTCCACAAGATCTCTCTTGATCAGGTCCCAACAACCCCTATAGAAAAATCCCAGGAATCCGTTAAGGTAGGGCACATTTTCATGATTGAGGAACAAAAATACAACCTATACCTCCCTCTCTTTCGGGACATCATCAAGCATATTTTTCATTTCTGTTGTAACCGACATTGGGACTGCTTCCAAGAGGCCATCACTGTCACTAATCTTACCTTCAGCCATTCAAGGGTTGGGTTCAGCCATAATCTCCCTCAAAAAATCATTGAACATCTCCACAACATTGTCTCTATCATTAGAGGATGACCCGTATTGCCTGCGGAGGTTGGGTCTCATGGTATACTATTTCTCTTTAATACAATCATGGAAAAATCTCGTGTTTTAGTCCCCTTAATGCAGCTATTTGACCGTTGATGTATCATGTGCCACCCTTTCTTAGAGAAGAAGAGACATGATTCCTTTTTTCCTAATGTGTAATATAAAATATAATTAGGGTATTTATAATGAATATATTTTATATAAATTACATAATTATGATATTTATGACATATATAGATTTCCGTATATGTAATATATAATTTTATTTCTGGCCTTTCCAATCAATGAGAATGTGATATCATCATTTGTGGACATGTGGACAACCACCTCCTCGAAGCGATGTGATTTGTTTTTTAATCACCACATCACAAGGATGAAATATATAATTACATATAATTACATATTATGGAATATATGATATAATTATAATTAATTGACATTAATATATCATTTATCTTCATTCTATAATGATTAGTGAAAAATGGAAATGTTACTCATACACAATTAAGACCAACTATCTATATGATTAAAACATTTAATTAATTTTTAATTCCATATTTCAAAAAATATTTTAAATGAATAATTTATTTCTGAATATTATAATTATTTCATTATTTTGCTTATGTATATTTTGAAATAATTTTCCTTATGATCATATTCAACATACCGAATTAATTTTTGACACAAAACCCAAACATGGTCAAAACACGAGATGTAAACTTATTTTGTCATGAATTTGTATTCAAAATTTCAATTGGTGAAATAAAAGAGTTAATAATCATGAAATTGTTTTTAATGAAACAATATAACTATCATAAGTCCATTATTCTATAAGATAAATCCCAATGTGACATGTCGGACACGAGGTATGGGTCTTTGACAGAATTTACATTCAATGAGGACTATTTTGATTTAATTGACATTTATTCTTTTATGTGGGGCATATAAAACCCCTTTAACATGTTTTTCCATTATTATTTCTATTATAATGACATTTAATATTTTTTAATGTAATTTTCTCATAGGTATTATGATTCAAGTGCTTTTCAAGTGATTAATAACTTTTCTTTTAAATCAAAATTCTTTAAATGTTATTCCTTCCAAGTATTTTTCTTTGATGCCCAATATTTATAATGATTATACGAATATATTTATATAGAATGAAAATATTTACAAATTACATTATATATATATATTTTAGTTTATTTTGAATGTTTTGGAAAAGGAATATTATTATGGGTTTTATACATAATGATGTGACAATAGAAAAATCAAATATTTTATTCCTAAAATACAAGGTGAAAAAAATATTTCTTCCACCATAAAAATTATATGATTTCTAGGTTAATTTTAAAGAACTCGTGTTTTATTAATATTATAAACCAATAATTTTTACTTATTTTTCTATTGAATTCATTTTTTCTAAAATAAATGTTCAATTTTTTATTGAAAATATATTTTAAATGAAATAAGTGTTTTTATCTAAAATTAATTTTCATATGAGTATGAAATATTTTTGTCAAATGGTTTTATGATGAAATTGTTTTATTCGTGACATGTTACTTGATAAATATATGACACAAATAAGCCTCACACAGCTTTTACAATGGTTAGAGCCTATTATAGCTCACGTGTGAAACCAATATAGCATATATGAAGTGATGAGATCCATTATAGCTTATGAATAATAGGTGAGACCAATATTTCATAAATCAATGGTGAGTACCATTATATCTTTCAAATAAAATAGGTAAAGATTATATTGGATGTTGGCCACACATTTATTCTAATTAAAATGGGGTTTAAACGAATATATAAAAATGATTATGTAATTATCCAAGAAGTGTTTTCAATTGATTATTACGAAATTTAAATTATTTGTTTGGAAAAAATGTACATGTATTTTATTTTGAATTTTTTTTCATGTTTTACTCTAATTAAATTGATGTAAATTTGTACATTTCATGAATTTTAATGTTCTTACAAAACTAACTTCTACCTTTATTTTTTTATACCGTATAATTATTTTTTATCATCCTAATATATTTAAAAACAATTCACATGGTTTGAGGTTTTTTAATGAAAATTAATAAGTAGTGATTAAATTCATAGATACTTCCTAGAAAACAAATAATTTTTAATTTTAAAAGTATCATTTTATGGAATAAATGCATACTAATCGGATGTTTCGACGATGTACATAGTGGTTTTTTAATGTATCAGTATTTTCCTAATTCTTTCAGACTATACACCTAAATATATCCTTAATGTGAAAGAGTGTTATTTTCTGTATTGGAGTTACGATCATGTAATGTTTAAGTTGGGGTCTTTATAGGTAGTATAAATGGACTATTTTTGATATATTTTTAGATTGATATCTTTTTCATAGAGGTAATATTAAGAGTTATTGATACTGTCAGGGGTCTATAAGATTAACGTTGATCAGGATTTCATAGTCCTTGATAACTCATTTTCTGTTTTAAGTAGTAATTTTTTGACATGATTAATAATATTTTGGAAGAAATTTTATTGGGTTGTGGTATTTTTAACCCCATGGATGAATATGAAATTTCATTTTGGGAGGATTTTGTTATATTTTTTTAAAAATGAAAACCAATAGGTGAGGTAACAAACCATATCATTCAACATGGACATGGAATTGTGACCGAATTAAAGGTAGACAAGGGTATAATAACTACCACTTGCCTACATGATGTCTTATTGATAATGTATTTTTTTACAAGAAAATATTATGTTTATTTTGGGAACTTATGGTATTTTTTATGAATTTTTGTTAATTTATATTTTATGAATAAATGATAAAATCATTCTAATATTTAGGTATCAAATTTAGTCCGGAATGTTTTGAATAATATTATGGAAATTTACATATGAAATTATTTGATTTGAACATTGAGTGTTACTATTCAAATTTAGAGAATAATTTATTATATTTTATTATATTTTAGAATTATATTACCATGTAGTAACCATTTTAGTTATCATTAATTTCTTAGGACATGAGAAATACATTATTTTTATTTTTTAGATTGATTTATACTTTAAAATTATATTTTAGGGCTTCATGAATGATTAATTCATTGCGAATAGTCATTATTTTGAGAAAAGTAGGAGATTGTGGAGGAAATTTATCAATGTATGAAATTATAAAATCTTGTAAGAATATTTCAATATTATATTATTCTATATTTTAATTAAATTACTTTACATTAGATAATGTATATTGAAACAAATTTTTTTCTTATTACATTCATATCTTAGGAATTATAGGGTCTATTAGATCATTATAGATTTATGATTTTGAGGTTGTCAAAATTAAATCGATAATTAAATTTCATTTGATCAATGAAATAAATAAATATATATAATTATTTACACTTTTCTTCAGTTTCCTAATCATCACTTCTCACCTGTGTTATTCAATTTTGAAACCTAATTATTTGTTATTCTATATGACCAATGCACTTCCCTTTATCTTTTATTAAGTGGATGCTTTATTATACATTTTTGTGTTTGTTAAAAAAATATTTTTAAATTTTCATCCTTTTATTAAAATGAAAATGTTAAAATTTTGTGGGAAATTTTTTATTAAAAGTGGTGAGTTAACAACTCAATATTTTATATAAAGAAATTTTTGTTTGGTAGTATGAACAAAACAAAAATGAGTTTAATAAAACCAAACATATTTCATTATATAAATTAAATTTATATAATTTATATATTAGATATAATGATTAACATACATCCAATGTGTTCTCAAAATAATACATAAAAACAAATCCTATTTTACGATTTAAACTGCATTTAAAAAATAATGTTTTGGCGGATTTTTCAGGAAACCATATTTTATAAATAATTTTTTGAAGTTTTATAAAGTTTATTTTAAAAAATATTCTTTAATTATAAAATATTTATACCATATATATTATTTTCAATATTTTTGGTAATTTCTGTGATGTTTAAATTTTTAATGAATAGTGTGAAATGCTGAATTTCATTTAAAATATTTCTTTTACATTAAATAATTTAAAATTTAAAATTTGTTTTAAATTAAAATTAGTTCAATTATATATATATATATTAATTTAATTTAGGTTATTCTATTTTTTTAATATTTAATTTTCATAGAAAAATATTGTAAACTTTAGAATAGTTTAGCTTTAAAATCCCACAATATCATCACATTCGTGGGAATAATCTAAATGTATATTCTTGCAATTTTCTGAGTATAATATGAAAAACTGTATTCCCTATTTCGAATAATAAAAATTTATATTATATAATAATGAAAATTAAATATTCTTTACATAATAATTAATTAAAATACATAAAATTAATTGTCATATTTATGGTAAAAATGAGTTTTCTTTGAGATTAAACTAAATAGATAGGAGTGAAAATTCAATAAACTATTATCTTATTTTTTAATGGGTTTATATTGATATTATACAGAAAATTATAAAACATATTGTAATTTATATACGAATTCCATTTATAAAACTATTATCTTAATTTTCAAAGGAAAATATGTTTTTCTACAATTATAATTTATTTTAGAAATATTTTTATTTTTAAATATGAAATATTTACTTCGATTAATTAAGAAATTCTGATACAATTGTTATTAACTAACAATTAAAAAAGATAAAGGATACTAAAAATAATAAAAATTAAGTAACTTGGGTAAATTATTGTGTTCCAATAATTTTTTAGAAGAATATATAATTCTAAAATGGTTTAAAAATAATATATTTAAATTGCTTGTTTTTCTTGATATTTTTTAAATTCAAATTAAATTAATAATTTCAAAATTTTTGTTAATGTTATGTTATAAAATATGATATTTTATTAAAATATTTAAAATTCAGAAAACACTATATTCTAAAAACTTATTTTAAAATGTTTAAAAATATCATATACTATACATTAATGGATAAATTATATTTACATTAACTATTTTGACCCTAGAATACTAGAAACTCTATTATCATGTTTAAGGTTAAACAATGTTTTTATATGTTACTTACACATATATTAACATTAATTTTCAAAAAACTTGATTTTTTGTAATTCATAAATAGGATTTAATATTTAGAATTAGTGGGTATAAAATATATAATAACATTAATTTTATATCTTATCTTAAAAACTGAATAGGATAGACAACAAATTAATTAGTGTAGTATAAACAAAATTGATAAAAGGAAAAATAGAAGCTAAAGAACAAAAAACATGAAACATGTTTTTTGTGTGGTTTATGTGTGCATCGACCATTAATTTATGTAAATAGATAAAATTTTTATATTTTAATAACTTAAGGTATGGGATACATCCCAATAGAGAAAACATTTTAGTATTTTCAATAATTTACCTACTTTTCCAATTTAAATCGGCACTCACCTGTCATTTTTTCACACCTTTAAAGCCTTTTGGATCGACAAAAACCTTCAAATCTAACTTTAGAACTTATCTCCTCTAATCCAGTAATAATTATTTTTGAATAAAGATAACAAATTAGGTACTTTTGTGAATACCTAATATGGATACTTGAATATGTGGTAACATTAATCATCGAGATTTCCATTATTATTTCATCATTCAAAACATAATTATTATTAAACAATAATTATATAATAAAAAAGAATATTAAATATAATAAGATGTTATTATCATAGTGTAGTAACCAAATAACTTCTCTCTTCCATCAAATGGGTTATAAATTAATAATTTGTGTGTATAAAAGACCACCACCTAGGGAATTGATTTCGTTCATTTTTTTGCATTACCACCACTCCTGTTTGGTATGTTGATGAATATAATGTTTTAATATAATATTTATAAAATATGTATAAATATAGGTTAATTATTTAATATATAATGTTTTTATATTCCATTCCATAAGGGATATGATAATGTCAATCATGTGTACGACAAATTATTGCCTCATGAAGCAATGTGACTCATTTTTCACTAAAGTGTACCATGAAAGGTTATAAGGGTAATTATGATGAATATTTGTGATATAAGTAAAATAATTATTATATTAATGAATTAATTATCATTATTGAAATATAATATATCATTTTTTCTCTCCTTTTAAGACACCAAAAAAGTGATAACATTTTACATCGACGTGTAGACTACTGCATCTTCAATGTGATGTGATTCTTTACTCATCACCAAATTAAAGGGATGATATATATAGGTATATACGAATAAATATTATTTTATTTATTATATAAGGATAATTATAAACATATTAAATATTAATTACCTTCTTTCCATAATTATCATTGAAAAATGTAATCATTTCTCATGCATACATACAATCTACAATCTCCATGATTGTAATGTTGGTTCATTTTTTATATCCACATTTGTTTATTTATTATGAAAGTATAAATGATGTATAAATTTGGTAATTAATTTATTATTATTTTTATTATTGGAATATTAGAATTATGACCACTTCGACTATGTTCAGAGTACCAAATTCATTTTTGACACATAAGCCGAATATAGTCAAATCACTCGATGTAAGCTTAATTGATTAAGGAATTGTATATAACATTTTAAAAAGTAACATTAAATATTAAAAAACATGAAAAATGTAATAATGAAAACAAATAAGTGACATATTGTTTTTATTTAGGAAGATAAAAACACATGTGACAAGTCAGAATCAAGGTATTAGACTTCATATGAGATTACTTTCCTTTTGGAATATTTTGATATTATGCATTATAATTATTTTATTAGGTATATATACAACCCATTTGACTAGTAATATCCTTATATATTATTATTCTATTTTTTATTATCTATTGTTGTTATTTAATGGGGATTATGATTCAAGTCTTTTCCATGTGTCATTGGACATTTTATTAAAAGAAATAATCTTTTAATTGTTTTATATCCAACACTTTGTATTCTTTGTACATGTATTTTTATGATTTTATTAAATATTTTATATAGGAAAAATAATTTATAATAATTATTTTATGTCCCTTTTTACAATTTTTTAATGATTTTAAATATGAATCATTGTATTTTTTATAGAATGTTTTGACAAACGATATAAGAAATGTTCTATTTTTAACATATAATTTGACAATAACATTAGCATTATTTGATTTCTAGATTCTATTACAGGATTAAATTTTTCTGAAATGAAAATAACTATTCATTTTTGAGGAATTTTTGTATTGAAAATGGGGTTTCAAAAGAAAATTGTATTTTGACATTGAAAAAGGGATTTTAAAAGAAATGAGTACTTTTATATGAAACTGTTATTCAAATGAGTATAAACGATTTTATAAAAGTTTTTTATGAAGAATGTTTTTTATTCATGACATGGTAATTAAGAATTATATTAAATTTGTGAGCCCAATACAGCTTATACGAATGATTTATCCCCATTATGTTTCCCATATGTACCCGGAGAACTTATATGAAGGGTTGATCCCCTTTATATTGGGGATGTTTTAGAAACTCATTCATATAGGAAACTTATATTGACTTATAAAATCAGTTGTTTCCAACAAAACAATGGTATTGGCAACTTATATGGACCTATACCCATGGGTTTGTCCCAAACAAATGGTATAGGTCTATCGTAGAGACCCAATAAGAATGATTTTGCATAAAACTAATGGAATAGGTCCACCATATAATAAATTTTTCCCAAAATAATTTGTGTAACTAAAAAAATCATGATTCATATACTGTTTTTATCAATAAAATTAGTATGGGTATGTACCCAAATGATTGTGAACTGTTGGTATAAGTACCCATATTTTTTAGGGATTCTATGTTTAGATAACATTAAATACATCCAAATTTAATATACATGTAAATATAATTATAAATAATTATATTTAGGAATTTTTTATCAAAAAATTCATAATAGGTTAGTCTTTAGGTGATCAGACTATAAATGGGATGTGTTATAGTCATGACAGAGCATGTTTTTTTACATTTTCTAAACCAATGGTTTTTTAAAACCATTATTATAGATCATTAGCAACATTATAATGGAAAAAATCCTTCCAAAAAAATTATATAGGCTATAACAATGGTTTCGAGAAACATACCAACAGTTCCAAATTATTTTTATTGAGAATTTTTTATTATAGTGAATTCAAACTAATTTTAGTTCATTCCTTAGTTTTTACAGTACCATCAAGAAATGACGACACTATTATCTAAATCGATGCTTATTTAAAGGGAATTTATAGTGTTCTAATGAAAATTTATTTAATAATTTCATATTATTAAGGTCATTTATAAGATAATGAACTAAATTTTATAATATATGACATTGAAATGGAGGTTTTATTGTTTTATTTGTAAATAAGGATATTTCTTTTGTATTGAGTAATGTGTTAAATATATATTGATCATAAATTTTTTAATTATATATTTACATAAATTTATTTGAACATTATATATATAACATGGATGGAAGTGATTAATGATTATGAATTCATAATTATTTACTATCCGTGAAAATAAAATACAGTAGTTTATATTTTATGTCAAAATGATAATTCCCATCAATAATGATATTTTTAGGTCAGGATATTGGGGTAAATTTTTCAGTGAATATTAGTCTATATATTGTGTATTTAAGAAGTTACATTATTTCGTTAGGATTCCATACAATGATCATATTTAGATAGAATTATGTAGGCATTAAAAGAAGATCATGTGAAAGAAAGAGTAAAATCAGTAAAGAAGGGTACTTTTTTTTAGATTAATTTTGAATAAAAGTTTATTTTATATTGGTAAATAGTTTATGTGTGCCATGTGATTCTCATTTGAAGAGATAATTGTTATGTGAAGATAATATCTCTCTATTTTCTATTCATCCTGATAGCATTATGATGTATAAATACCTTCATAAAAATTTCGTATGGGATAGAATGAAAAGAAAGATTAATTACTTTATAATGAAATGTTTTGAATGTCTATATTTTTAATCATAATGAAATTACTTAAAGGGGTGCACTATCCTTTACTAGGGGAAGAGTGAAATTATAAAAATATATCTATTGATTTTAATGATGGATTTCTAAATACATCTTAGTATAAAAATAAAATTTGTGTTTTTTTCAATCAATTGATTAAATTTTAACATTTACTTCATATTTGAGAAATTATGTATTTATATTAGTTTTCCTGAGTTCATCTTAAGATGAAAGTTTAGTTAAAATATTTAATTTATCCATTATATTTGAATGTGATCCCATGTTTGCTTCTAATTTTTTAACAACTTTTAAACATCATTGGGTTTTGAACTTACTTTTAGTATAATAATTCATCCAAAATATAATGGACAATTTGAGTTAGAAACTAATTATATAAAATAATGATCAAATATTTTTCAATATATATATACGTATAATTTGTGATAAAAAAATTTCATTAATACGGTTTTTTATATAAAAATATTCATTATAGTATATATATGGCACATTCTGAATCATTATATAGAAACTGGTGTTGGGATGTAGCTTCTTGGGGTGATATAGGCGAAAGAATTTTTTTATGAAAAAACTACGTAGAATAAATGTTCAAAAAGGTAAATATGATTCAACAAACATATAAATATGGATTATTATATTCATACAATATATATATATATATATTACTAGAGGAAAAATCATTCATTCAATGTATGAGAATATGATTTTCTTAAAGTATTTTTTTGATAAGTGGATTGTGTTTTAAGAAAATTATAAAGTAAATTACACAGTTCACTCGACCATATAAAATCATGGAAAATATTGGATTTGTTTCTTATCAGTTGTCCTTACATATGATTTTATTCAATGTACATGATCTCTTTCATGTTTATTTTTTATCTAAAATTGTTAATCTCTTATTTTGAACCCTAAAGTAGTACATTTGGAAATTAATATTACATATAATGAATAATAGTTTCATATTCAGGAAAATTGAGGGTTTCTATAATGGAATAACGTGATTCACTTGGTTATTATTTGTGAGAATACATTTTACTGATGAAGGGTCTTATGAATTTGAAAATGTTATTATGGAAAAAATATATTCACTAGTTTAATTAATGAATAAAATAATGAAGATTCAATTTTCCTAATTGGAAAAAATGTGAATACCTAGGTAGTTCTAACAGTATATCAATTAAATACCTTATTAATATTCATGAATTATATTTTATAGAGTCATATTCCTTATTATAATATTACTCATCTTTTTAAACAAAAAATGGTTTTATAGAAAATAAATTTGTTTATATATATTATACAATGTTATTTAAAATATTAATTTTATAATTTTATAATTTCAAATTGAAAAAAATATTTTATTTCTTATATTATTTTTTTAAAATTATCTTATAATAATATTTATGAATTTTTTTTAAAAAGATATATTTTTAGAAAATAGTAAAAAATAATGATTTTTAAGAAAACTATATTTTTTCATGTATTATTCAAGATTAATTTTTTTCATGATTACATATAAAATTTTATTAATTCCATTTGATAATTTATAATCAAATAAATTTTATTGTAATCAAACCTAATATTTATTTTGGTAAAAAACAGAATTTGTATGTAAAAATAAATATTAATAAATAACTATTTTTCGACACATTTTCTATATTTATTTATTAATTTTATTTATGAATCTTATATAAATTGAATCTTATAAAAATAAACCCATATTTAGAATTATAATTTATAAATTTTTTATTGATTCTATTTTAATTTATAGTCATTATGAATAGTGACATTGAAAAAACTTGTTTGCACTATAAGAGTTAAAGTTAATTAACATGACCAAAAATAAATCTATAAGTGATAAAATGACCCAAAAAGTTATAAATAAAATTTTTATCGATATATTTAATCCCAGTTTTAATATTCATAAAATATATGTAGTTTTGATCCATTTATCTTGATTTAGGTATCATTATATTTTAACCTTTTGAATAATTACATGTTTTTATTCTCCCAAACATACAAATGGAATCCTTATTCCCTCTATTATTTATGCATACAATTCATTAAAATGTCCCATTTTAAATATTCTCAAAACTTTTATGGGTTTTATTTTGATCAAAATAACTTCCTTTGAAGGTTTAAGTTATAAATATATTGAGGTTTTCCAAATAACAGATATAATTCATTATAATTAATTTTCATTTCATTATTTCTTTTGAATCGATAAAATATTCTTCATTCATGCTGAAATAAAAACCTAATTATATAATAGATAAATTAATGTTATTATGATTATTGTGTAACCCACTTTCATATACTTAACCATCCATAGAAAAATAATAACACCACCCATATATATGTGTGGACTATTGTCTTCTATGATGATGTATATTATTTTTCTTCATCGAATCTCATAGTTTGATATAATAATAGAACCAAATGAAATAATTTTATATATATTATATAATTTACACATTATAATGGAATATAAATATTCTACTTATTTCAGTAACATCCGAAAAATATAAATACATCACTCCTCTGTACATAAGGACCACCACATCGCAAACCAATATATTTTTTTCATCACCGCCTCACATGGATTGTATATATATGTATATTTAGATAAATAATATATAATTTATCATATAATAATAATTATAAAATTTCAAAGTGATACATACTGTTTTTTACCTCTTTTTCATTGAAAAAAGAAATATTACTTGTTAATATTTAAGACAAATCATCTCTACTATTGTAAGATAATTCATTTTTCTTGAACAATCATACATATTAGGAAATAAAATAATAAGTAATTTATTAAAATGTTCATTATTAAACTATTAATAGTATTTTAATGACATAATCACGATAAATTTGGAAAAATCCAACTAACAAAAGCCGTTTTTTACTTATGAAATAAACACCCTAAAAACACTCAAAGACAAGTTAGCCAATTATGTAATTTATAATAACATGAATAAAACATAAATAAGTTGAATAATAAACCAAAAATAGGAAATTAATATACTAAATAAATTAATTAATTTTATTACATTGGAATATAAATAATATAAATTACATGAAAAACTCTAGATAATAGTTAATTACTATAAAACCTAGTTTTAAATGTTTTAAATATTTATTTTATAAATAGTTCCCCTCAATGTCAATATTATTAAAATTATATTATGGATTTATTTATATTGACATAAATAAATTGTAAGAAATAATTTATTTATTTTTTTATAGTATTTTAATGGGGTATAAAATAAATCTCTTTTCATATATTATAATGAACATATTGAAATTCATTACACAAAATAGAGAATGAATGCTCTATTTTAAAACATATAACATCAATGTATATTTTTACTACCACTCCAATTATTTTATGTATTAGTTCCCTTAAAAAATATATGATTTCTGAAAAAAAAACATGTATTCCCTTAGATCGATGTATCTTAGTTTTGAAAATAATTTTTTAAATAGAAATATATATATCAATATCAGAAAATGTTTTACTTATAGGTCCATAAGAATATTTTCAAGAGATTGATGAAGTGATTTCATGATTTTATTTTATTTATTTATTTTATAGTCTAATGAAATCATCTATGATTATGGGTGATTGCGATACAGCACTCTAATTTATTGGGCAATTACTATGTTATCCATAAAACTATTTTCAAATTCAGTGAGGAGGTTATTCAATTATTAATGGTTCCTATAACGGTTATGTGATGATGATATTCCAAGAACATACTAGAATAGTAAATTCCTGATATTGAGTTTTAATGTAAATACATTAACATCACAATGTAAGATAATTATATATTATTTTTAAGAATGATTATAAACATTTAGTGAAAAAAGTTGTCTTTTTTTGTAAATAATCGTCAAGGGTTTTAATGTTTTATAAGAAAACCTCATGATTAAGATATTTTCTTCTTTTATTTGGTAAATTATTTATTATTTTTATTTGTTAGAGAAGATAATTTCCTTTGTATGTAATATATTATTCGAGACTAATGTATATTTTGTAAATGGGAAGTTATCTTATATGATCACATGGTCTTGAAATAGATTAACAACTGGGTTTATTATTTTTTATATGTCTCTTACTATGATTTTTGAGCTTAGACCTTGTTTTATAATGTGTTTCATAGTTTTTATGAATGATTATGAATAATGATAAATTAGATTTTAAAATCATGAATATTTTTTAATAAAATGAAATCTTAATTCATTTTAAAATAATTAGATTGTTAAAAAATAAATAACAAGATGATGTGACAAACATATAATGAATGGTTTTGTTATGTAATAGTTATGAAAGATTTATATACATATATATAAATGGAAAGGATCATAATAATACTATGAAAATGAATTATTTTTTAAAAATCAATGTACTTGTTTAATAAGGATCTAGTATTTTTAGAGAAGGATAGTTCGTGAAGGATAGTCTAAGAAGAATAATCCATAAGAGATGGTTTATGAAGGAATTACTCATGATGAGTGTTTTAAATTTTAAGGAGGATTTCATTCCCATTATAAAAATTGTGCTTCAATTAACTATTATTTTAGTTTCGACTACCTCAGAGTTGATAAAAATCATCTTAATATTCTTATATAGTAGAATTGTGCAATTTTTAGTAAATTAGTCAATGATTTATCTAATGTGTGTATAATTTTAATATATGGGTACCTTGTTTCTACTCCATCCATTTCATGTGCAGTTTACATTAGTGAATATAGTATATCTGAAAATAGTCATTGTAGGCACATTGAATTAGCATGGTTTGGGTGTACTGAGTAAAATTTATGTTTAACTTGCATGATTTTAATTTTATATTATATTTTTAAGAGATATAAATAGATGATTGATTTTTTATTGATGAATGATAAATAAAAAGGGGGATTATTTTATTCATTCATTACGTAATTCACCTCATTTTAGGATATTTATCCTTGTGGGGAAACAGATATACATCCATGTTCACATGTGATAAATAAATAATATGTTATCTGAGATTAATGTAATAAATAGTTAGTTAATTATTTTATAAATTACTAATGAACAATGATCAGTTTTTATTTAAGTAATATTATAAAATTAATATAATTCTATATTTTTAAAACACATGATTTTATAAGTACGATGTACTAATTAGATGAAGCTATTTTCTCCTGATTTTTTTCAAAACAATATAGGATAATAAAATATCCTTATAATAAAAATAAATTAGATAATTTTATTTTGGTCCTATAGATAGTATATTTCATTTTGAAATATGAAAATCCAATTTTTATGGATACAATACTATTAAAAACAAATAACATATATATTCCATAGAGGTATATTCATAATTTTTTCTTCATGGTTACTCTTATTTTGAAATCGTTTAAATTATCATATATTAAAGGGTTTTATTTTTGATCAAAATTTAAACATACTTGATATTTTTATAATTCATAAATGGAATCATAACTATAATTAAATAAGGATTAAATAATCATATAATTCTATGTTTTATTAAAATGATAAGAGTATTTAGTATTTGAATAATGATATTGTGTTATAATTTTCTATGATATTACTTAATGTCTTAGTATATGGATACAATTGTATAATTTATAATTTGAGTTAATTGTGATCATTATTTATAGAAACACATAATGTGTTATTGTATGTATCTATCAGCAATAATCCTTTGATGCACAATTTAATATAAACTAATGTAATTTCTCAATGATAGGATGATGTCCCTAGGATTGATTGAGTTCAAAATTGTTGTATTTTCACAATTTTTATAGAATGTCATATATATATATATATATATCATTTTTTTGGAGTCCTACCACAAATATAAATTATGGAATAATGATATAGGGATAAAAGTTGTCACATATATCACAAGATGTGATATATAATATCACATCCTACTATGGACATACTAGTGTCATGAGTTAACATTGTGTGATATATTATTACCTATATAATGCTAAAAATATTAGGATATTGTTCTCGATGAAAAATTTGTTTACTCTTTTTAGATTTATAATAATAATGTAAAATTCCTATAAATTATAGGATTTTTCTATCCTAATGTCTTCATATTGATATATATGAAATAATCATCATAAATTATTCCATATTTTAAATAATGTAAATTATTTAAGTTCATATAACAGTTTTTATTGATTTATATAATATATTATTTCATATTATCACATATAAATTATTTATATTATAAATGTTTTGTGATTTAATTTAAATTAAAGAAATTATTTCTTTTATATATTATTCCTCGCAGAGTTGCAGGCTTTCAATAATATAAATATTTAGTTAAGCCTGGCTGTAATTATGAATTTGTTTTAGATAACTTTTTAAATGTTGATTTATTATAATTATATGTATGTATTTTGGATTATGACTATATTAGAATCAATATCCATATTGACTATCAATTTATAAATAGTGTGCCTTTCGGTCATACTCTTCTGAGATTGGGGACTGTAGTTTTGTCTAAAATGGTGAGGTACGATACGTATCACACCATAAATTCTCTTGAGTACGATTTTGGTTTCATGTAATTTTAATCCATTACATGAAGGCTTTTAATGTACATTATTTATTAGGTACATATTGAAATGTATTAAAAAATATAATTTAAATAATCATAATGGATTTATAACAATAATCAATAGTTTAATTTGTAGTGATGTTGTAGTTTTACTAAATTATTTTAACTTATTTGAGGTCATGGGATATTGAAAAATAATAATTAAAAACATGAATACATATATGGAGTGCACGATGTATATTTAAATAATGTTCAGATCTAAAAAAACCATAAAATTACTAAGTGTTACATTCATTCTATTTAGAAAACATATATATACTATGGTCAATAAAATGATTTGTTCCTTCCAATGTTTTATGCTAAAGGATTGTCTTAGTTAATGAAATCATATTATGGGTAAATTTTATCTTCCAGTAACAATATTTGGTGAAAACATTGTGATCTAATTCATTGAATGACTCTAAATATAAGTTTTCTAGAAGTGTTGAATAAATATAATGAATTACATTAATATGGTTATTGTATATTTCAATCATCTATACAAGAATTATATGTCATATAATTGTCATGATTACTAATCTATGTGGCTAAATGTTGAGGAAGTAGGAAAGCTAACATAAATTTCAATAAAATAAAGATCATGGATCACTAATTGGTAGATGTATATGATAAAAAATTTCATGGGTGTACATTTTATAAAATTCCATATTTGGGTAAATCTCAATACATGACCCTTTATTAATAAAAATATTTACTTGTAGAATAAATTAGTATAAATATTTAAATCATTTTATGATTATTCAAAAATCATTGTTATAACATTAGAAGGGTTCTCAACTATAAGGAAATGAAAAATGTGCATAAATTTATTTAATGTTATATATATATATTTTCTAATTATGAATTATAGGTATTAAATATTTGTTGTCCATATAAAAATTATGTTGAAGTGAATATGCCTATAAATATGTTAAATTTTATTTAGGGATTTATAGATGTATTTATTGGTAATAAAACAAGATTTGATTCATTATCAATGTGAATATATTGTATTTTTTTACCAATTATTTTAATTCATAAATTAGAAAAATGACACTATAATCCTACTATAAATAGAATTTTTATTTATATTTATTATTTGGAATGGATTTTTTTATTTCATTATGAAGAAAAATAGTATACATATATATATAAATGAAGTAACTCATGTTATAAGATATATATTAATCTTTTTTATCTTCTAAATCATGATAATATAGTATATAAAATTAAAAAATAATGTGTCAAAATAAATAATTCACATACATTCAACTTTTTCAGTTTCCTAAATATATATATAAATAATTACTGTGTCTAGAATCTCAATGAATATACTTTTTTGGAATTACATTGTTTATGAAACATTTTATACGTGGGAATATTTATTATTAATATAAATCACAAAAGAACATTTTGAAATTAAAATAACAAGTATTTTATTTAAATTAAGACATTATGATATATATGGGAAACTAGTAATCACATAAGAAGTATTTAATAATAAAATTTAACCATCAAGTACAAATTAATTTTTTATGGTTATTTTCTTCTCATGAATAAATGTTTAGAAAATATGAAATTTTAAGGTTGTTATTCTTATTTACAAAAACATATTGATTTAAAAATTACGATACATTAATTTGATTTGGGCGGGAAATACTCAAGTTGTATGTATATGAAAGAGTTAATAATTAAATCATTATTAGGATGTGTATCATATTGGTGTTTCATATAATATGATTTTATATTTTATTGGGCATATAATTATATATGATACGTAGATATCATTTTAATTCTTTTTGAGCTATGTGTTACTATAATACATAGGATAAAAATAATGCATTATTAGCATTATAAATAATAATTTTAATCATTGAAGAAGAATTTATATATAAGATGTGATAAAATAAACATTTGAGAAGTTAAAAAATTAGTATAGTTTATGGTTTGTGGTTACAAGGAGTTTGTGATTGTTTTAATTAAATTTTACATTTTAGAAAAAATTAGTAAATTCATGTATACCAAGGGAATGTCTCGGTGGCAAATAAAATATGATAATCCCATAAATCTGGGTGTTTGATGCATTTTTTGGGTTCCATATTAGTGTAATATTCTATATCCAACATTATATTCCACAATTTACTAACATATCATGAATTGAGGTGGGTTTATCCAGTATAATGGCAGACACAGTTTTACCATATGGATACACCTCAATAGAAGGAGTCTATTAGCAACCTCTTACTATTATTTATCAACCACATGATTGATGATTGATGTCACATTGTTCATCAGTTTATAGAATACACTATTTCATAATATTATGTGTATTCATTTTTTTCACTCATGACAGATCTTGGGATTAAGGGCTTATTATTTTTTCTACTGCATTGATTGAGGGTAAATTGTTCATTAAAAATCCTATAGTGGTATTAATGAAATTGTATGTTGTATAATTCATGAAATCATGTTTTGAAATTGAGTAATATGATATATTTTTTTCAATAATATTCTATATCATAAGATAAAATTATAATTTTAAAATTACTATAATATGAAATTATATTATAATGTAAATAGTGTTGGGAAAACATAATATAATATAGGATATTATAGGAACTAACATATAGGAATCACTATATTTCTGATATGTTATAGAATGAACGATAAATTATTATAGTTGAGAGTGGAATTGATCCATGGTTGAATAATAGATTGTTATCTTATTAATATAATATAACTGATATGATAAAAATTGTTTCCATCACAGATCTAATATTACCCTCTAACAAATCCTATGTTATGACTGTTGGGGAACATTATTATTCTTATGTAGTCAAAGACTCTATTATATTTCCCTCACATAGTGGATTATTATAGGAAATGGTATCTAGGAATATAGGGTGAGTCCTATAAATTATCTATGAGGGGTAGATGATTATTATGAAAGATAACATGTTGATTTCAATCCTATGAATTCCCTATCATAATCTCTAAAACTGAATTATATGTTTGTCATCTTATTCATTCCCTTTGTGACGGTTTTCCAAACATGAGTTGTACTCTACCTATCATATAATATGATTGATATATCCCACATCCCTCACCATACACAATACATATAACGTTATGACTTCATGGAAATTTTTAAATAAGATATATGGAGAAAATTTATATTTTTCTAAATATTAAGTTCAAAATTAAATTATATCTTTTATAAATTTTTATAAAGATGGAAAAAAATAAATTTTTTCATAAAAAATAATTTATATAAGAATTCATAAAATAATTTATTTTAATTACTTATGACAAAAAAATTAATTATTTATGAAACATTTACTAAATAAATATCCATAATATTAATTATTAAAAATTAATATTCAATTTTAATATTATATGAAATGATTTATTATTTATATCTAAATGGTTTATTTTGAAATTATATGTGTAATTTATATAGTTATATAAATTAATATATAAGGAAATATATAAGAGGTTAATTTTTATTGGTACGAATTATTCACAAAATATAACATCCATTGATAAAAATAAATGGAAAAAAATATCAGAAATTATTTAAAACATATCAAAAGAAGTTCTTATTATAGATATGGTCATGTTTGAACGAATATTAGACATATATTATTTAAATTATTTTACCTCTTTAAATAATATAATTGATGTATAAAAGGTTTATACTACATTTAATATCATATAATTAATGTAAATGTCATTTGAAATGGTAATACACAATAGATAGTATTTTATAAAAGTTTAAGGAGTTTTTATTTGTTTCCATTATATAATTTACATAATATAATACAAATATTTATAGAATGTTTGTAATTATATTTATTTATTAATTATCTATAAATTTTTTTCTGATCATTACACTCATGCGTTGTAAATTTATTTAGTTTTCTATATATATTAAATTTATATTAATTTAAATTTTTTAATGAATCTATCCTTCATTTTATGGAGTTAAATTAATTATAAATTATCACACATTTATATAAATATACTGATGAAATGTGTTTTAATGGAATCGTTTTTAATCTGGGAAGACCATGGCTTATAGTATGATATGAGCATGAATAAAGAATTTTAATATGGTTTATACATATTTTGTGTTTTATTTATTATGTAATTACAGTCTCTCTTGAGTAAACTATCATTGGGGTGAGGAACATTAGGTCGAACTACTAACTGACCTGGTGGAATGTATATTTTTTATAAAAGAAGGGGTTAGTTATGTATCACTCATTGAATACTCTCTAAATGATTATTTATTTCATATAATTTTAAACATTTACACTATGTGGTATTATATATATATTTGGTGTTTTTCTTATAATTATAGTCAAACAGACGCACACACTACACACAGAAACTGGAGAGGTAGACCATACCCCCCATGGGGATATTCCACCAATCAAACCTTATTTAATTATCGCATGGCATGTAGACCTAGTTGGGATTTGATTTGGGTTAGTAATAAAAGTATTTCATTGTATAAATATTTACCCATTAATGTGGTTTGACCATATTTATTTATTCAATGGAATAGGATTCCAAAATAAATAACTGGAGTCATTTATATATGTTTACTCAATAACATTAGATAAATTGGAGATATTAAATATCCTCACAATATTAAGTAACATATTTATTCCCATGTTAATTCATTTCAATGCCCAGATCATCTAATTGGGTAGGTTCTTGTCAAAGTTGGGTTCCCCTAGATTATCTGTTTTGGGAAAAGAAATTAATGAGGTGATCCTAAGTTTTATGTCCTTAATTCATATAATTTATATTTTTTTATAATAACTAGAAAGCCCAATATTTAGGATACCATAGGATTTTTTTGATTTTATCTATAGAATATATTGGAAAAAGAGTTATCTAATCAACCATGCAAGAGTAATATATGAATTAATGGGAATAATGGGATACCTAAATTTCTAAATGATGAGGTTAATAACAATTAAGGGTCATTACATAGTGAAATATTGATCTTGGATCAATAATTCTTATGATTAATTTAAATGGGTCCAATATTTTACTTTGAGAACATTTAATAAAAATCCGTATTAAATTAATATTATACATGATACTGATAAGATAAAAGATTTAGTTATAGATATATAGAATCATTATCATCCGAAATAACCTTTAAATCATACCTCTATAAATAATAATATTAGAATAATAAATTACATATAATGTAATGAAAATCATGAGAGTACTTATTAATAATGTATGTAATATGTGTTTGATAAACCTCTATTGAGTAACCAACATTTCAAGTTGTTAATCATTTGAATAATGATGATTATGAGAATGATAAGATGATTCACCATATGATTTAAAGGCTTTAGATAAAATATGACATAAAGACTTCAGTATATTCTTATATATTAAATATGTTTGGGTATATTAATGATTTAGTGAACCTGAAGGTTTTTTATACACCTTATTATATTTATATAATTCATTCCATTATCATTTTATGTTAATATTAAGTTAAAGTGATTGTGTTCAAGAAATTATTACCCTGTTTTATTAAATTGTTTAGGGAAGATGTTATGGGCATGATATTTATATGATAGGATGTTGATATAATGGTAAAACATGGTATGTTTATGAAAAAAGGAATATATTTACTTTTTTAGATATTTGTCTTTGTTTATTGAATACTAATGTTAGCATAGGGATGGAATTTGTTTTTATATAATTAAATTATCTTATATATCTGAAGGGTGTTTAGAAACTCTATGGAAGGTCAATGTAAGGTATCAGTGTTAATGAAAGAAATTTTTTCATTAAAAATATTATGTGATATTGATTGTTTGTTTTACAGGTGTTTCTAATTTACAAGAATTCAAAAAACTGGGGATGAATTGATAAATCGTGCTTTTTTAATTCAAGAGATAAAATAAAGATTCAATATATGAATTAATTGATTACATTGGAATATAGCAATATCATATAGATCTAAGTAAATTATTTGATACATCATAATGATGTTACCAAGAGATCAGGGATATACATTGTGGGGATGGAATCAATGTACGTATTTTTTACCAAAATATGTTCCTCTTATTATTTTACCAATTTTATATTCAAATATTTACCCATTTAAGATTTATTGATATTTCTTGTATTAAATTGATCAAAACACATAGTAGATAGATAGAATATAATTAATAAAACATGTTACATTGGGTTCCCCTTATTTCGGGTGACTACATCCTTATTTTATTCGGGTCATGCATGACACACATATTCTCCACAAATAATATTAGTATCAAATATAGTGGGTAGTGAAGGTTTGATATCAACTTCCATATTTATACTGTAATCCTTCCACTGTTTTATATAATTTTATCCCACCAGTATACCTTATATTATTATCCCATCAATGTATACAAATAATAAACCAATTATTTTTTGTAATATCTCAAATGCTTCAACATAACACTACAACACCAAAATAATCATTTTCATTGAGAAAATATGATAAAAAGATTATTCAATTTCTCAATTTCACTGAAATTCATCGAATACCACTAAATTTAATCATCAACATTGAATAAAATGTTTCTCATAATTTTTTTATTTAGTAGAAGATATTACATTCAATTAACATAACTATACTATCAGAAAAAACAACAGATAAGTATTAATTATATTTCAAGTAGTATTCTTTTTCACCACAAAGATATATTTCTAACAGTATTTTTATCAATATTCACATATGAAAATTATTATTATCTATTCCTGGAAATTGTATTTCAAGCACGGTTTACTCATCATCATACATGCATTAAACATTCATATCACATTATTCATTAAAAAGATCATGTCTGTGAAACTCACATTATTCTTACCAAAACAGATCACATGAAAATAATAAGTGCATGAAATTATCCGCAAACCATTTATGCCTTATTTGTGTAATAACACTTGAAAAACTCAATAATTATTCCCTTTTCAAATACTCACAATATTCATAAAACACATTCATACTACATTCCCATTTTTTCACAATACAAACAAGTGGACCTCACATATTAGGAATAGATGCAATTTGTTATTTCATGTACTAAATAACCATTTATCTCATGGAATTGATTGAATTTCTGTCCTATGACCACTATCTATTCTTAATGTAAGTTTTAGTTTTTTTATTTATTTCCATTAAATTTTCAAAATGATAATAACTTTAAAGTATATATATTCTGACAACATTACCACTGAATATATACAAAGTCCATGTTCATTATATAAACCTTTTGTCATATAGTACAAAATATTTATTCTTATTATTATTCATTCAAGTAAACATAAGTAGCTACCTTCTTATTTGTCTACAAATAATCATTTTATATAAAATTTCCTTCTCCTTGGTATAATAGAGAGTACGCAAAAACCCTCACGAATGTTTATGAACACATTAAATGATCTTTGGGATATTATGTTATGTGATATTGTTGATATAAGAAAGATTATCTAATGATTATGATCTATTCTCATAAAAATCAAACATCTCATTTATCATTTTCATCTCTCTCCTTCTCTCTTTTGAGTCGTGTATTTTGTCATTAAGAAAATTGTGAGGTCAAAGTATTTATAAAATAACCTCCACTGACATGTTGTGAGATCATATGTGTAACTGTGATGGTTAAAATTATAGGAGGGGTGAATTGTAGATCAAAACATTCATCCAAATAAAACCAAAAAACCTATTAATCTAAATTCATGGACTCATACATTATACGATGCTCATAGTAAGAGATTTAAAATCATAGTGGATCTGATTAAATCAATATTTTCTTTTATCTAATTGACATTTATACTTATAAAACACAGAGGATAGAATTTTTTAAATGAAGACTAACTTTCTCTAACTTTCATTTTAGAATAGAATTGTTAAAATTAGAAATAAAATAGATTGTTAAAGTAAGAATGAATTAAAATAGATTATAAAATAATACTTTTTTTAAACATAGGAGTATCATTAGTAAATATCCTTAAATAATGGAATCATGAGATATATACATTCTATAAATTTTTTCCTTTCTTTACCAGGAAATCCCTCGATAAAATGATTGGAATATGATTTCTATTAATAACCTCGGAAGCCCTCAATCATAATAATAAAATATGTCTACATTTATATAACTGTAATCCCTTGATATCATTAAAGAAATTTACAATCTTATTATTATTAGAATCCCTCAATAATAATAGTGATTGGACACATAATAAACAACAATATTTTCTCATGGAAACATCCCTGAAAAGGATTCCTTAGAATTAATACTCTATAACTTATTAAAATGACTATGAACAAGATGTTCAAACAAAAAATACCTAAGAATAATCAAGTCGATAAAATTATTATATTCCAATAGTTCAAATGTTTTGTTGTTAATAGGTTATGTTCCAATTGTTATATTTCTAATTTAGTTGCAATCCCCTTAGACGGTTTCAACTATGAAAGCACAAAATGGTCTGACAGAATTGAATGTCTGAGGTCATTTAATTTTAGTACCTTTAAAATGATATAATTATTTATTACAATATAAATAGTTATTAGGAACTTTATTAAGAAAATTTAGTTTTATAGAAATAATTATTTATTTATAAAAAATATGGGGAATAGAATGAGAATTATTATTATCAAAATGTTCCATGGTTATCTTGATGGATCATTATTTTGTCAACCTCGTAGAAAAAAATAAGTCTCACCATTTGTATGAGTAAAATTCGTTCTTATAATTAGACATACATTTATTATAATGTATCATATTGATAAATGTAATGTTTATACTGTTAATACTTCATAACATTTTTATGTATGGTAGAATGTTATTTTTTCTATAAAAATAATAAAAAAATTATTTATAATTATGTAAACATATTATTAAAAGTATGTTGATTTTTTTATAACTAATGAAATGGAAAAGTATAAAGAAAAATTTATATCACTACAATGACCCCAATTTTGGAAAGCCCAAACGATATGATCATTAATGAGACAATATAATATAAAAACATTCAATCCTTTGTTATTTTAAAAACTATGAATTAATTATTCGTAACATAACTCCCCTTGAGTTTGTAACTCATTTAAATATTGGGAGAGTATTAGAATATTTTTTCATTAAAGAATAATTCTACCCATTAGGAATACATATCCCCCATAGGATTGTTTCATTCATTTATAATATAAATTATCTCCATTTATAAAACATTGACACACTTAATAAAAATTCCTCCCCATTTTGATTTTCCAAATAGAATGGGAATGAATCTAAAGTTTCCTAAATTTATTGAAAAATAAAATAATAAAATATTTAACTATATAAACAACCATGTCAATAATAGATTACATATATCCAATCATAATGGAAAAATTTTATAACAATTACATTAATTGAAATGATAACTAACTTCATGAATGATTACAGTTTTTAATAAAAATACATTTACTGCAATATGAATGTATTCATTCGTTATTAATAAAATTCATCCCAAAAACATTCATCTTATTGAACTCAGGTCGATCCTTTTCATGCTTCGTGATCTTTTCTTCAATAAAAGTACTGCTTCCAAACACGATTATGGAGCCTTTATTCTCCTCAGATAAATCCTTAATATATTCTCTCATAATGATAAGATCATATTCATATGATCTACTCCTTCTCATCTCAATCTCTATATCATGAATCATTTATTTCAGAACATTAACATCAGATATCTGGTCATGTGTATTGTCTTTGAGTTCTTTAACCAACCACACATCGTCAGACATATTAGAGGGTAACTGGAAAAAAAATTGTTGATTGTAAAAAAATATTCAAAAATTCTAGAAAATATTCATCATGTACCTTAATGTATGTATCTAATTCATTGGAAAACTTCACCATCTGATTACATGATATTTTCTGATTACAATACATTTCTTGAATATTATTAATTTATGATTTAATCCAAATAATAGTTTTGGTTAAAACATTTATTAAATCTGATTCTTTACTATGGTTATCCTGAAGAGTATGACATCTATATTAATGCTTATGAAAATATGGAATAGTTTCTTCTAATCAAATTAATACTTAAGAGATATCATTAAAACATCATTTAGAAAACATACCTTTTGAATGTGATTGATCGTGCTAAGTTTGCGGAGGTTTTGGTAACTTGTTCTAACATCAGGTATCAAAACATATTAATATTTATCTTTACATTTTTCTGTATTTTTTTAAAGCATTCTTATCATATAAAATTTCAAAAATATCCACATATTATCAGATTCTACCATACACTGCTTTCAATATTTTATTGATGATGTAGTTCATAATCCTTGTAGGATGAGTTTATTTCATTTCTGATCACAATCCTTTTATAAAATTTCCTAATTTCCATTAATCTGAGATTCTGTGGGTAAATTTGATGATGACGAAGATAATTATGATTACTACTTTTTTATCCTTTATCTTGTTGGGTTTCATCATCATAAACATATTCATTTTCTTTATATTTTTATTATTTTAATTCATCTTCTACTTCTTCTTCTTATTCAAATTTTCTTGACTTCATTATCAAGATATTACTATAAAAATTTGGTATTCTCAAAGCTCCATTACAAACTAACTTAGGGTTTTATTCTTTTTTAGGTTCATTAGGAATAAATCTTATAGAGAATAACATTGCATTTCTCATATCAGATAATGATGAGATATCAGTGGGGACAATTTTTGTTTATTAAATATCTAATCAATATTATGGAATTGATTTATTAGTGTGATAAATTAGAAGGATACTGTTTTTAGAAGCGTTCTAAACATATTTCAACAAAAATTCAATAACCCTTTATTCTTAAAACCTCTATAATTTCTTATTTCTTTTCATTGTTTATAAAGTTATTATGTAGCCATAATTTTTAGGGGCGTAGCCTTTGTATGATAATTATCATTCACTATATATGATAGTTTTTTATGGATTATTTAATATTAATTTATTGAACTCTTTATACGAAATTATATTCTCTTTAATTTTTTATAAATGGAAGATAATTTTTAGACTTTATATAATTTTAACATCCCAAACATTCATTGATGGATGATAATTGGAAGCACCCCCTAAACGTATTCAATAAATACATTTGAATTAGAATGAAAAACCAACTTCATCCTTGTCAATGATACATAACGTATGAATGAAATCTTTTAATTATATAGATATGATTTAATCTCATCCTTAAATTGGTCCATGAAATATAATATCATATTTCCGATAAATGCTGGTAACAAAATTATCTTTGACACGCAAGAACCATATTTTATATCCTCCTTCATAATGAAGAAAAATTAACCAAATAAATCTTCCACACATTAACTAAATAGTAAAAATAAAAAACAACTCACACTTCCATGTTATCTCTATTAACATTCCAAGGGATACGATATAAATTATTAAATAATTCAATTACTCTATTGTATAAGGTCAGATGATAAAAATTTCTATCATTAACATAGAATGAAAATTTTGAATCTTCATAATTATTCTTATCAAACGTTCAAAATATATTTGGTAACATCAGATAAGTAAGTAATATTATCCATTAGAAAGAACATAAACCAGGTCATCTACTCTTTTATAAGAATTATTTTACCTTTTTCCAAACAATGGTAGAGTAAAATTAATCATTATCATATTATTTAGTGAATTAAATTGAGGCATAAAACATGATAACAAACTCGTGTTAATAAATAATAATGTATTTATCCAGATTCTCTATGCAAAAAGATTCCTCTAATTGAAATTAAATATTCTTATAGATAGTGTAATCATATTTATCACACTATGATCTTTCTATGAATATTTTCTTGAGAACAATCTTTTTATTGTAATCTGAGTAGGTTTCCTTTATAATGTAGATAAGTACAATATATCATATGAAAAGAAATTGAATTGGAATGAAAACATGAAGGTATAGAAAGATCAGGGAATATATCTATGAGTGTCCCTATGGGACAAGAGGATTAACCACCATTATATTAGTGTTATAGGTGACTATTCATCTTTTTTTATTAAAATAAATAGATGAAATTGAAAAGAATTTTGATCAAATGGAAAATAATTAATAGAAAATTTTTTTAATGTTGATTTGAAATATAATGGTTCAAAAGCTATATTCATGCTGAGAGTCATTTAGATTGTGAAAAAATATAGATTTTTTCAAAGAAAACTAATTTTATTATTTAAAAAAATTGTACAAAAAAATATAATAATTTAAGATTAATGTAATAAAATTACAGAAAAACTAAAAGAATAAAATATTACACATTTTAGTGGAATGTTTCATCATTATGATTAACCTATTATTCTTTGTTTTTGTAAAATAAACTTATTTTGACAGTTTTTTTTAATGTCTTATTACGATCGATTTATTACAAAACATGATTATGTTATATTTTTTTAATAAAAATTAATATTAAATTGAAATAATCCAAAAAAATTATTTATATAAATTATTCCAGAAATTTTATATCAATTTTCTAGTCCATAAAGGTCATTATGATAGTTAATTTTTAAAAAAAACTATCATTTTTTTGAAGACTATAATATTAAATAAAAACAAATTTTTTTTAAAATACATGAAGAATAAGTATACCCCCTATAAAAAAGTGTATATGACATTATTTTTAATGGGTCAACAATAATAAGACATGAATAATCACATATAATTGATCATTACAAGATTATATTCAATCCATACAAACCTGGCAGAATTACGGGGTTTCGTAAAAATATAAAAATGATTTTTTTTCATTATAATGATTTTTAGAATTGTATCTTCACTAAGTGTTTATTATTTTAGTAAATTGTATCTTATATATATGTGTTTATATATTGTGGTATTTTCATGGTTTATAAATAATGTAATGGAACATGAATTATAGAAAAATTATTTTAATTTTTTTAAAATTACTTCCCTAGTCAAGGAGTATGTTTAGATCAAGAACACTTGAGCATAAAAACATACAGCTACTACATATTTTTCTTTATAAATAGAAAATAATATTGAGTGTTGATTGATACAAGAACAATAAACTATAAAGTCGCCTAAGAAATCACATGTTCGAGATGTAATTTTATTATGCATTCTACATCCACCAAATACAATATCCAATCACCTTAATAGCTCAATAATTTTTCAATAATAATATAGTAGGACTAAGTCCATAATTCCTTCAAGACAACGAAAAATAAATTTTATTTCTTTTAAATGGGGTATTTCTAAATTTTAATAAAATCATGTAAATAATAAAGTTGAGAAATTTAAATATGTAAGACAAGCTATTATGTAAATTAATCTTCCAATCATACCTTTTTAAAAAATTTAATTAACTATTTTCCCATCCACATAGTTATTTAATTTATTGGAGGAATGAAAGAGAGTAATAATATTTTCATTATTATTGCACGCAATTTTTCATATTAAATATTTTATAAATTTATTTTAATATATAAAAGTTACTTCTTGTTTTTGGGATATTTATAATCCAAATAAAATATGTTAACTCACACATCATACTCATTTCAAACCCATATTTATTGGATAGAAAAAGAAATATATAAATTACTTTTGATAAAAACCAAATTTAATGTCATCGATATAAATTTATACAATAAATGTTTTTGTTGAATTTATTTATAAAAATTGTTTTATCCACGGATCCTCTAACAAACTTTTTTTGTAAAAAAATATATTTAATCTATAATACAAATATCTAGGGTATTTTATTAATACTATAAAGTTACTTTTAATGTTTTTAAATATATTATGGATGCATTTTATTTTTATAACTACATTTGATCGATATAGACTTCCTTTTGAACATATCTATTTATAAAAAAACACTTCACATCCCATTGAAATATTTCCAAATTAAATAATGTTGCATAATATTTAAGTATTTGAATAAATTCATGTCTTTCTAATAGTGATTATATTTCTTCATATTGATTTCCTTATTTTGAATTATATCTCATAGTAACATGGATATATTTATTTATAAAAATTTTAATACCCATTTTAATCGAATTATAGATGTGCCTATAGGTCCTGAAACAGATGTCTACACATTTTAATTTTCAATCTAAAGGAGTTATTATTGAATTTATTTAATATAATCATAATCACATAAATACACATTCGGATTATTAGGACCAAATTGTGATATGAAATATATATTTTTAATTTCATTTCATATAGAACATTTAGTCATAACCAATCGATATGTATCGCCAATGATACTTCCACTATGACAACTCCTAAGAAACAAATGAATTCATAGGTTTTCAAAAGACTATTCTTCAATAATAGGTAAAAAATATTCTTAATGAATAACTTCAAAATCAAAATATTGTGTTATTTTCATGTGAAAATAACATTCTATTAATGGTTCAAAATCAGTTGTAAATATAACTTATGAGGAAGTAGGTTATGATTATGTGAAATCAAAGTGAACTATTTTATCAACCATACCATGTATTATTTCCCCAATAGTTTGTGATTTTTTATAAAAGAATCTATATGAATTAAATGTACGATAATATCCTTAAAATAATTCTATATTTTATTTTTGTGAAAAAATTTGTAAATTAGCATTAATATTAAGAATAAATACATTGAAACCAATAAAAATGAAGTAATTAACTTTGGATTTCTTCATATCTAAAATTTATATAAGGCCCCGGCCTTAAAACTTACTTAATCTTGAGTTATTACAAGATTACACATTGAGGATATTTTCAGGTTTAGAGTTTTATAGAATTAGATCATAAAACTTGCATTATATTCCACATATAAACAAAGTGGTTATATAAATATAGTATTCTTCCTTCCCATCAATGGAATCATATTTAAAATAAAACATGGATTCATTATTGACATTTCCTTAACACTATCATCATATCATGTACCTTTCCCTTGACCTGTGAAAAACATTTCAAAAAAACTTGGGATGAGCATAAAAAGCTCTGTAAGGGATATAAAAATATGGAAAGGAAACATGGGTACATATATACATAAGAATGAAATAATACTTTACCCATAAAACATAATCACTTTAACATACCTCATAAAATCATGAATAAATCATAAAAATAATAAGACATAAAGGCAACTTGAGGCATTCATATCATTCTTACGTAGGGAGTAACCCTCTTGGTTACGTTTGGAATACCCATCACAGTATATTCCATAAATATCTTCAGAGAAACCTTAACGTTTCACTCCTTCGCATTAACCAATGCATTGGAGAGCTATATCGAGCTCACCCGCCCTTAGTTTATCACGGAACCACCCGTCTTCATAATAATTCCCAAGAACCTCAATACAATCGTATCACATAAAACATGCATAAAGGAAACATAACATTTCCACCTTTCAATCACAAGATATCAATACAAAACATTGATATAAAAACATTATGACAACCATTTTCAATACCAAAATAAAAGAAAAGTATAACATGATATTTATTTTTCTTTTAAAAAAAGGTATGGCTTGTAGAGGAAGCCGAAACTCAAATAATGGTCATGGCGGCGGAGAAGTCGTTGTCGCCGCATACGCATGACAAAAACAATCACTTTTGTTGTTTAGTAAACGCTTCGTATAAAAAAAGATTCCTTTTGAATAAACGTAAAAGTCAAAGGGGTTTATACACCGTATAAAAGAAGGTCGTGTATAAAACAAAATATGCCTCAATGAAAGAAGATTGAGACGAAGTCCCATACCTCGGGTCCGACTTGACTCGATCATTCTTTAATCTCCAGAATAATAAACTTGAGTAAATTTTTACTTGTTTAAGAACCTTTTTCAAGTTCATTATTCCTTTTATATCACTTATTGTCATGTCATTAACACTATGTAATTATTTAAGTTAATAACGGTCGTTTTATCGATCATTGGTACTTGAGTAAAAAATAAACCCTTTATAATTACAAGTTTTTCATGTATCCATTATATACAGAATGGTATTCATGATGTATATATCATATATTTCATATATATACAGTAAATTCAGGAATTTATAATATTACATAATCATTTAGAGGTAATAAATGAAATGCACCGTTCATGGAGACGGTAAGCCGTACGTACGCATGAACGCTACTTTCATTTCTATTTTGTATTTTATAGAATGGAATCGTAATGATATAAAGGAATATTATAATTTCATTATAATATCATATATAATATCATAACTCCATCCTTTATACGTCCCACATATGGTATTTAACGAATCAAATCACTTTGAGGGGGCGGTAGTCCGCACTTCCTTAAATGAAGATATCGCATTTACCCATAATGGAAACCATAAAGGTATGCCCAAAATGAAAAATATAGAAACTTAAGGAAAACATAAACATATTATATATCCTATATAAATATAGTTACATCTTAATGGACACCTTTTAAGGTGTTAAAAGAATGTTGAACAATCATCGTTTCGGGAGGCATAAATTCACCATCCACGGAAACAGTATGTTCTTTAACCATTATATGTAGGTGTGTGTAAGTGTAGATCGAATCCTTCTTATAAAAACATCATATTATATTGAATATACAGGATTTGTTACAAAAGAAATTAATAAAAAGAGTGAAGGGGGTTGGAGAAGAAAAATAAAACAAAAGGACTCAAGTGAAGACATTACCTTAAAATTGGGTAACTCCATTTGGATTGAGCTCAAAGGATTCTTTGGGAAGACTTCAGCCCATAGTGAGGATTCAAGGAGTAATAGAGAGATTTGTAGAGGCAAAATGGGAAGGGGTTGGCCGAGCCAAAGGCTTTGGGAGTGTGGGTAAGGAGGTAGAGGTGGGGGCCTTTTATAAGAGGAGAGGAGGGGCACTCTTGGAAAGTAAAGAAATGTTACATTATTTTAAAATGATTTTCGGATTCAAAATGTACCACATTGATATAATCCGAGGGTAAGGTAAAAAGGGTTCGAAATACACCCATCAAATAGGTTTTGGACATGTTTAGTTTATATATTTTACATTATCATTTCATTTTATTTAAATCCTTTATTAATGAGGTAATCAGTGCATCATCATGATGTCATAAATAATTTAATTTATTTAAAGTCTAAAAATTATAAAAAAATACTATGATGTAGGAAATCGTTTTATCTTTCCAATGACTATTTATAATCAAATATCTGACTTGTATAACCCCATGTAAAAATTGTTTTAGTAAAACATCTCATGTTTCTGTCATTTTTACTTTAACATTAAATAAAAAATTATTTATGTCATTTCCCAACCAAAATGGCTCCATGGGGTCCCCATATTGACCCATGGATTGTCTTGGTCGGCCATTACACATACAATGAGGGTAGGACATGTGTCAAGCTCATCTCATATTAATAAAACATTATTTTTACCTTAAACTACACTAATTACCACTAATCGCGATTAAGAAATTAAAAGTTACTATTCACCAAAAAATTATTTTAATCTCATTGAACCACATTTTACTTCTTAATGACAACCATGTATATCTGATTTTTGAAAATCAAAACACAGAAGTGGCAAATTTTCATCTAAACGAAAAATCAGTTTCTTTAACTACCACTTAGTGGTTTCACTATTCATCAAAAATTGAAGTTTTTCAGAAAGATACCAAAACATCACCCTAAGATATATTTGATATTCTGAATTCAAAAATGATGCCTACTTTACAAAATTCAAAACATGTAAGTTGCATTAATTAATTTAATAACTAATTCCCGCTGTCATGACAAATAGCGTGTTTTTATGAAATAATAAGTATCAAAAGATTAACCCTAGTTTAAGACCCATTTCAATGTGAAATTGATTCCAATGACAACCATTGGATAAAATGGTAAAAATATATTCTAATTTCACTTCAAAACCAATTCAAAATATAATCTAATCATATAAATAAATTATATTATAAATAGGTTTTGAATTAAAATACAACATTTTTCACTATTCATTTAAAAATGAACTTTATCGGAAAAATACCAAAAATTCACAAAAAGTATATTTTGATGTCCAAATCATAAATAATAATTTTATTTTGAATAAAATTTCTTATAAAATTGTCAAAAGATAGATTTAAAAAGGGTTTTCCATCAAAACGCAGTAAAACAATCTCTTAAGAATATTAGTGTATTCCATGCATAAGATTGTATTTATTTTCATTTTAAGCCTCTAAAACACTATCTTAATAATTAATAGACATAGATAAAAATATCTATTATTCATTACTTACTTGGGATGTTACATCCTTCCCCCATTTAGAAAATTGTGTCCCCGCAATTTATTTACTTATCGAATAAATGGGGGTACGTATCCCTCATTGCATTTTTAGATTCCCATGTTGCCTCTTCCATCATGTGCTTTTTCCACATAATCTTTACCTGATTAATCACCTTATTTCGTAACACTTTCTCCATGTGGTCAAGAATCCGGATCGGTTGTTCCTCATAATATAGGTTCTCTTCCAGCTGAACTACCTCTGGACTCAAAACATGAAATGGATCTAGCATGTACTTTCTCAGCATCGAAACATGAAAAACATTGTGTACCTGAGATAAAATCGTAGGTAAAGCCACTCGGTAAGCAACTGATCCAACTCTATCCAGAATTTCATATGGTCCAATGAACCTTGGACTCATCTTTCCTTTCTTACCAAATCGCATCACACTTTTCCATGGTGATACTTTGAGAAAAACATGATCACCTACCTCAAAAGAGAGATCCTCCTCCTGTTGTCCGCATTACTCTTCTTCCTACTCTGAGCTGTTCTCATGTGTTTCTGTATCAGCTGAACTTTTTATGCCAACTCTTCTACCAATTCTGGTCTCATCAACTTCCTTTCACCCACTTCATCCCAGAAAGCTGGAGTTCGACACCGCTTCACATATAATGCCTGAAATGGTGCCATCTGTATACTATAATGAAATCTGTTATTATATGAAAATTCAACCAAAGAAAGATGTTGGTCCCAACTTCCCTGATAATCCATCGAACAAGCTCGTATAATATCCTCCATGGTCTGAATTGTTCGTTCTGACTGCCCATCTGATTGAGGATGAAAAGCTGTACTAAAATATAATTTAGTACCCAATGACTTCTGAAGGCCTTTACAAAAGTTAGAAGTGACCCTGGAATCACGATCAGATACAATGGAGAGGGGAACTCCATGCAACCTCACTATCTCTTTAAGATACAATCGGGAAATTTGATCTTGGGAAAACGTATCTCGTATAGCAAGGAAATGAGAAGATTTCGTCAAGTGATCAACAATAACCCAGATTGCATTATTACCTCGAGATGTCTTCGGTAATCCCACAACAAAGTCCATGGATATATTCTCCCATTTCCACTCTGGCACTGGTAATGGCTGAAGCATCCCTTTCGGTAACTGCCGCCCTGCTTTAACCTGTTGACAACTCAAACACTTCACAGTAAAATCAACAATATCTCTTTTCATTCCATCCCACCTGTAATACTCCCACAGATCATTGTACATATTAGTACTTCCAGGATGAACTGAAAACGGAGAACTATGAGCTTCACATAACAACTCTCTCTTCAGCTGTGAATCACAAGTCACACACAATCTCTCCCCAAATATCAAAACACTATCATTATCAATGTTGAATTCAGGAAACTTACCGTTCTGAACCAGCTCTACCTTTTTCTGCAACTCGTTGTCTTGCTTCTGTGCTTTCTTGATTCTATTTGATAGAGATGATCTCACTGATACCTGAAACAAAATAGAAGAACATCCTGCGCCAAAAAATTCTATACCAAAGTTCATCAAATCCTTAACCAAAGGATCACATTCCAAACGCAACATTGCTAATGAAGCATTACTTTCTCAACTCAAAGCATCAGATACTTTATTTTCATTTCCCGAATGGTAATGAATTGTACAATCATAATCCTTGATTAATTCCAGCCATCTCCTCTGTCTCATGTTTAACTCTTACTGTGTGAATATATACTTTAAACTTTTGTGATTAGTATATATTTCACACATTACTCCATACAAATGATGCCTCCAAATTTTTAAAGCGAAAACAACAGCAGCAAATTCCAATTCATGTGTAGGGTAACTTACCCCATCAGTTTTCAACTGTCATGAAGCATAATCAATTACCTGATCATTCTACATTAGGACGCAACCAAGTCCTATCAATGAAGCATCACTGTAGATAACAAACTCACCATTCCTGGAAGGTAGTGCCAAAACTGGAGCATTCACCAATCTTCTTTTCAACTCCTGAAAACAATCATCACATTCTTTTGTACAGATATACTTAACAATGTTCCGAGTTAGCTTAGTCAGTGGACTAGATAACCGTGAAAAATTTCTTACAAACCTTCAGTAATAGCCTGCCAAACCAAGGAAGCTACGAATCTCAGTTACATTTGTGGGTCTTGGCCAGTCTTCCACAACTTTTGTTTTTGCAGGATCAAAAGTTATCCCTTCTTTAGAAACAATGTGACCAAGGCCTGAAATTTATTGCAACCAAAACACACACTTGATGAATTCCCATACAATTTATTTTCTTTTAAGGTTTGCAAGATAACCATTAAATGTCTTTAATGCTCCTCTTTACTTTTAGAAAACACCAAAATATCATCAATGAAAACCACCACAAACTTATCCAAGAACTCATGGGAAATTCTATTCATTAGGTGCATGAATACAGCAGGTTCATTGGTTAGCCCAAAAGGCATTACTACAAATTCATAATGGCCATATCTTGTACGAAATGCAGTCTTCGGAACATCTTCTTCCTTTACCTTCAGCTGATGGTACCCCGATCTCATGTCAATCTTTGAAAAATAAAGAGCTCCCTGGAGCTGATCAAACAAATCATCGATATGAGGCAAATGATATTTTTTCTTAACAGTGATGTTATCTAAGGCACTATAATCAATGAAAAGTCTCATTGAAGCATCTTTCTTTTTAACAAATAAAACAGGAGAACCCCAGGGTGATGTGCTAGGTCGAATGAAAACTTTCTCTAATAAATATTTCAATTGCTCCTTCATCTCTAAAAGTTCAATTTGATCCATTCAATAAGGGGGTTTTGAAATTGGCTTAGAATCAGGAACTAAGTAAACAGTAAACTCAACTTCCCGATCTGGTATTATTCCAGGCAACTCATCAGGAAAAACATCAAGATACTCATTTACCACGGTCACATCATTAATCTGAACAGTTCCTTTATTTTCAATGATGTGTGCAAGGTAACATTCATTACCGTATTTTACAAGTTTCTTGGCCTCTTGATAAGTAATCAACAGTAAGGGTTCATTCTTGTACCAAACTAGAAGTCTTTCTGAAAAGAAACTTCTTTAGCTCTACAGTCAATCTTAGCATTGTAAATAGAGAGCCAATCTATACACGGGATAACATCAAACTCTACTAGGGGTAGAAAAATAAGGTTTGCAAGTAGGTTCGTTCCACATATAAGGATAGGAAGATTCTTATAATTTTTTTTCCTCAACATTTCCCCGAGGTGTTTTTACCAAAAGTTCCGGAGTCATTTCTTGAGATGGTATTCCCATTTTACTAGAAAAGTTTTCAGAGATAAAAGAATGTGTAAACCCCGAATCAAACAACACACTGGAATAATCTGAAAAAACAAACAAAGTACCTGATACACCTTCATTTTATGGCCCGACATCTGCTGAAGTAGTTGCAAAGGATTTCACCACCCCTTTCTGCTTGTAGTCTAACTGATTCCCATCACTCAAGCTCTTTGTCGGACACTTGTTATCATAGTGACCCATCTCATTGCATTTATAACATTTCGCTAACTGTAAATCAAATTTGGTCTTACCTTCACCTTGATCATTTTCAGTGCAATCACGAGCCTTATGTACCATCTTACCACATCGGTAGCACATTCCAGAATTCAGAAGACATTCCCCAGCATGCCTTTTGCAACATAAATCACAAACTAGAAACTTAGTTTTCTTACCATCAGAATTTTTTGAAGAATTCTTACCTTTCTCCTGCCACCTCGGTCTCTTCTTCTGTTGGTTGTTATAGAACACTTGATCAATGGAAAACTCCATTTCCACCTTCTCAGCACATCGAAAAAGCTTTTCATAACTTTTAAACTCACAAGAAGCTAATTCCCTTCGATATTTTGTCTTTAATCCTGAGTAAAAACGATTGATTTTACTATCAAGGTCTCGGATAAAATTTGGAGCATACCTTGCCAATCAAGTGAACCTTTCTTCATAGGTAGCAACTGAGTCTTCCTCTTGCCTCAATTCCAAGAATTTCTTTTACATCCTAAGTCGAACTGCCTTAGGAAAATACTTCTCAAGAAACATACCTTTGAATTCATCACAGTCAAGAGCATCAATCTCATCAGCGTCCCTGATATGTTTAACCATCGACCACCACTGATCTGCTTCACCCTCCAAATGGTAAATAGTGATACTAACCTTTTGATTTTATGAACACCCCATGACATCGAAAATCTTCTCCAGTGCATTAATCCACCCTTCAACTAACACATTGTCAGATGATCCTCTGAATGATAGGGGATGTTTCCTCATGAAATGTTCCACAACTGACATGTTCCTCTGCGGTTGATCTGGTTGATCTCGTGTATTGATACCACCGCCATTTATCGCTTGAGTCAACTGCGCCATTACTGCAACAAACAGTTCAGTTCCAATTCCGACCATCTTAGGATGCTGATTCGGAAGGTTATTTCCTTTTGCATGCCTTCCTAGAACTGCTTCCATGTTTCCTCTACGGAAATCCATTCTGAACAAACATTCCTTAGATGAAGCAACATGGTAATCTTCAAATACTGTAACACTTCAATTTGACCATAAAGAAATTTTTTTTTGGATAATCATTTAATAGATTTATAACTCCTAAAGTTTTCTAAACCGTCCTCTGATACCAACTATATGGCCCCAGCCTTAAACCTTACTTAATCGTGAGTTATTACAAGATTACACATTTAGGATCTTTTCGGGTTTATAGTTTTAGAGAATTAGATCATAAAACATGCATTACATTCCAAATATAAACAAAGTGGTTAAATAAAGATAGTATTCTTCTTTCCCATCAATGGAAACATTTTTAAAATAAAACATGGATTCATTCTTGACACTTCCTTGACACTATCATCATATCATGTACCTTTCCCTTGACCTGTGAAAAACATTTCAAAAAAAACTTGGGTTGAGCATAAAAAGCTCAGGAAGGGATATTAAAAATATGGAAAGGAAACATGGGTACATATATACATAAGAATGAAATCATACTTTACCCATAAAACAGAATCACTTTAACATACCTCATCAAATCATGAATAAATCATATAAATCACAAGATATAAAGGCAACATGAGGCATTCATAACATTCTTACGTAGGGAGTAACCCTCTTGGTTACGTTTGGAATACCCATCACAGTATATTCCCTAAATATCTTCGGAGAAACCTTAACGTTTCACTCCTTCGCATTACCCAATGCATTGGAGAGCTATATCGGGCTCACCCGCCCTTAGTTTATCACGGAACCACCCGTCTACATAATAATGCCCAAGAACCTCAACACAATCGTATCACATAAAACATGCATAAAGGAAACATAACATTTCCACCATTCAATCACAAGATATCAATACAACACATTGATATAAAAAATTTATGAAAACAATTTTTAATAGCAAAATAAAAGAAAAGTATAACATGATATTTATTTTTCTTTTTAAAAAAAGGTATGGGTTGTAGAGGAAGCTGAAACTCAAATAATGGTCACGGCGGCGGAGATGTCATTGTCGCCACATACGTACGACAAAAACATTCCCTTTTGTTGTTTAGTAAACGCTTCTTATAAAAAATATTCCTTTTTAATAAACGTAAAAGTCAAAGGGGTTTATACACCGTATAGAAGAAGGTTATGTATAAAAGAAAATATGCCTCAATTAAAGGAGATTGAGACGAAGTCCCATACCTCGGGTCCGACTTGACTCGGTCATTCTTTAATCTCCTGAATAATAAACTTGAGTTAATTTCTACTTGTTTAAGAACCTTTTTCAAGTTCATTATTCCTTTTATATCACTTATTGTCATGTTATTAACACTATGTAATTATTTAATTTAATAACGGTCGTTTTATCGATCATTGGTACTTGAGTCAAAAATTAATCCTTTATAATTACAAGTTGTTCATGTATCCATTATATCCATGATGGTATTCATGATTTAGATATCAAATACGTCATATATATCCAGTACATGCATGCATTTATAATATTACATAATCATTTAGAGTTAAGAAATGAAATGCACCATTCATGGAGACGGTAAGCCGTACGTACGCATGAACGCTACTTTCATTTCTATTTCGTATTTTATAGAATTGAATCATAACGATATAAAAGAATATTTTATTTTCTGTGTAATATCATATATAATATCATAACTCCAACCTTTATACATCCCACATATGGTATTTAATGAATCAAATCCCTTTGAGGGGGCGGTAGTCCGCACTTCCTTAAATGAGGATATCGCGTTTACCCATAATGGAAACCATAAATGTATGCCCAAAATGAAAAATTCAGAGTTTTAAGGAAAAAATAAGAATATTATATATCATATATAAATATAGTGACATCTTAATGGCCACCTTTGAGGGTGTTAAATAAATGTTGAACAATCATTGTTTCGGGAGGCATAAATTTACCATCCACGGAAACAGTATGTTCTTTAACCATTATATGTAGGTTTGTGTAAGTGTAGCTCGAATCATTCTTATAACAAAATCCTAGTATATTTAAGATACAGGAGTTGTTAGAAAATAAATGAATAAAAAGAGTTTAGGGGGTTGGAGAGGCAAAATAAAACAAAAGGACTCAAGGGAAGACATTACCTTAAAATCGGTTAACTCCCTTTGGATTGAGCTCAAAGGCTTCTTTGGGAAGACATCTACCCAAAGTTATGCTTCAGGGAGTAATAGAGGGATGTGGAGAGACAAAATGAGCAGGGGTTGGCCGAGGAAAAGGCTTTTGGATTGTGGGTAAGGAGGTAGAGGTGGGGGCCTTTTATAAGAGGAGAGGTGGGGCACTCTTGGAATGTAAAGAAATGTTACATTATTTTAAAATGAGTTTCGGATTCAAAATGTACCACATTGATATAATTAAAGGGTAAGGTGATAAGGGTTCGAAGTCCACCCATCAAATAGGTTTTGGACATGTGTGGTTCATAGATTTTACATTATGATTTCATTTTATTTCAATCCTTTATTAATGAGGTAATCACTGCATCATCATAATGTCATAAATAATTTAATTTATTTAAAGTCTAAAAATTATAAAAAAATACTATGATGTATGAAATTGTTTTATCTTTCCAATTAATATTTATAATAAAATATCTGACTTGTATAACCCCATGTAAAAATTGTTTTAGTAAAACATCTCATGTTTGTGTCATTTTTACTTTAACATTAAATAAAAAATTATTTATGTAATTTCCCAACCAAAGTGGCTCCATGGGGTCCCCAAGTTGACCCATGGATTGTCTTGGTCGGCCATGACACATCCAATGAGGGTAGGACATGTGTCAAGCTCATCTCATATTATTAAAACATTGTTTTTTCCTTAAACTACATTAATTACCACTAATCGTGATTAAGAACTTAAAAGTTACTATTCACAAAAAAATTATTTTAATCTCATTGAACCACATTTTACTTATTAATGACAACCATGTATGTCTGATTTTTGTGAATCAAATCACAGATGTGGCAAAGTTTCATTTAAACGAAAAATCAGTTTCATTAACTACCACTTAGTGGTTTCACTATTCATCAAAAATTGATGTTTTTCAGAAAGATACCAAAACTACACCCTAAGCTATATTTGATATTCCGAATTCAAAAATGATGTCTATTTTACTAAATTCAAATCATGTAAGTTGAATTAATTAATTTAATAACTAATTCCTGCTGTCATGATAAATAGCGTGTTTTTATGAAATAATAAGTATCAAAAGATTGAGACTAGTTTAAGTCCAATTTCAATGTGAAATTGATTTCAATGACCACCATTGGATAAAATGGTAAAAATATATTCTAATTTTACTTCAAAACCAATTCAAAAGATAATCTAATCGTATAAATAAATTATATTAAAAAGAGGTTTTGAATTAAAATATAACATTTTTCACTATTCATTAAAAAAATGAACTTTATCGGAAAAATACCAAAAATTCAAAACAATTATATATTGATGTACCAATAATAAATAATAAGTTTATTTTGACAAACATAGCTTATAAAATTGTCAAAATATAGATTTAAAAAGGGTTTTCCATCAAAAGGCAGTAAAACAATCTCTTATGAATATTAGTGTATTCCATGCATAAGATTGTATTTATTTTCATTTTAAGCCTCTAAAACACTATCTTAATCATTAATAGAAATAGATAAAAATATCTATTATTCATTACTTACTTGGGATGTTACAATTTATATGGATTTTTATTAAAAAATTAAAAATTAAAACTCAATTTTTATTATAGAATGAAGTAATTACATCTTCAGCAAAAAATTTATTAGCAACTAAGTATTGACTTATCTTGGTTCTAGTAATATTCTCACGAATTATATTTCTTCAATCAACTGAACTATTTTCATTTTGGTATTCTAGATAGTGAAAATTTATGTTCAATACCATTCTTACTACAAAAAATATCAATGTAATTGATTTCAAATTCACCACCATGAACACGATGAATAGTTATCCGTTAGAGGATTTTCAAAAAAAATATCTAGCTAAAAAATTGTCAAAATAACTACATTTTAAAGATTTATTTTAAACAAAATAGGAACATGTGTATCTAGTGTAATCATAAACTAAGGAATATACATATTATTTCTTACCAATACATCCTGTTTGTGGAATACTAAATAATTCATCTTAAAATAACTCTAAAGCATCAAAAATTGTGACACCACTAATATATGTAAATCAAGACTTATAATTGATACCATATTGATATGGGTCACAAAATATTTAATTATAATTCCTATGTTCCATTAAATCCTTAAAAATTTCTTTCATAGTAAACATAGCAATTTTTGTAAGGTTATAGGGTCCTAAAATTCTATTCAATAATAACGATTTATCTTCTATAGTACTAAGGAATGTCAAATGTTATATCATAAGGTATTCTATTTTTAGTGTATTAACATTATCATGTCTATTGGAAAATATAATAAATTCATCCTTGGAACTATTTACTTTACATTAATCCTTACTAATGTTCACATGGTAACTAGCATCAAATAATTGACTTATTATTATAATGTTTTTCTTATGTCCTATATCAAATAAAACATTTGAAATAAGTTTTATTCCGAGAAGGAAAATGTTACCTATACCAATGATTTCTCCTTTAACATTATCATTGAATGTTACATTCACATCACTCATCTTGATAATCTTCTTAAAGAAAAATTTATTTCCAATCATGTTCCTAGAACATTCTATAAGAACCATGTTCTTTATTTCACACTTAAACATGATTTATTATATAAAATTTATCTTAATACAATCCATAATATAAAATGTTATAATGTCCTTATGTCGTATGAACATTACATGACAATATTCGAAATAAAATACAACATCCGTATTGAATACTTCTTTTACCTGACCACAACATTTTTTGGTACATAGTGTTGCATGGGATAACCTGATGAAATACATAAGAAAAGGGTGAGATATAAAGACAAATAAGGGAGTAGAAAACAAACAACATTAATAATTCAATAAATGTTAGGAAATAAGAATATCAATGAATCATTAGAGAAATGTTAACATAAATATGTGGTATAACATGATTATAATAACATTGAAATGTGACAACAAATATTCAACATGATATTAGCATATGAAAAGGATCAGTGAATACAGATTAACACTAGTATAATATATTTTCACATGAATTAGCATGATTAAAACATAATTTCAATTAGGATATCATGATATTAAACGTTTCACAATGCAATGGAGTGCTATGAGGGCACACCCTTCATGAACATTTTTCTCTCATGCTTAAGTGTCCCACATAGACCATATAACTTGGATTCGTTCAACATCATCATTTATTACATAATAAAAGAATAAGGAATAAATACATGTAAATACCATTCAATAATCATATGTTTATAAAGGTGACTATCTTTGTTAGAGAAATGAGTATGGTATTCAGTGCACCATGATTTTGGCTTGGAAAATCGTGGTGCAATTTCAGCAGTATAATGATATCATATAGAAATTCATAAATTTGGTTGATTAGAGATAAATTGGTATATAATAATATATAAGTTAAAGATACATTAATGGGATCATGTAACCTAATATCTCAACATATGAAATAGAATTTATATGTAAAATATAGAAGAACAACTGGAATGAAAATAAGAAGAGAGAAATATTTTTCTAGTATCTATTATTGCAATGGCAGTAAATACAAGGAATTAATTGGAGATAAAGAGAAATTTCACCATTAGAAATAATTTGGATGGTTTTTTTAGGTGAAAAATAATTCCCCATTATTTTTAATTGAAAATAAATGGGTATAAAAACATAAAGAAACTTGCATAAAACTAGAATGGAAAGAAACCAATGATCTCTTACTTGAGTGTGTGACTTCAAAAGCATGAAGAGGGGATTCATGAGTGATTGGGTAACCTATGGAGGACTATATAGAGGGTATGGTATAGTAGGGTCATCATCCAAGTAATTTTATGGAAGATAAGGTGAATAATTGGTGGGATTATTGAGGAAATGAGATGGGACTTCATTAATATTTCACAAGCATATGTTATGGAATCTATATAATTAAATATTAAAAAAAACCTTACCATTGTTTTTATAATGTTTTTTTACAGATTGGAGTAAAAAATATAATTTCATAATTAATATGGAAGAATATAATAAACTATTTCCCTTTATTACTTTGAGGTGAGTCACACTCTCAAGGAAATGAATTTAATATCATAAAATATATTATAAATTTTCAGGGATTCACTATGGCTTTAAAAAATAAGTAAAAAAATACAAAATGAAATTATTTAAATGGGAAAAATAAATTTTGGCTTAATAATCCCCATTATTGTATTTATTACTTCATTTTAAGGACATTATGATGTCATTAAAAACATATTTTATTTATATGGTATTTAATTTTTACCCAAAAATTTTAATATCATAGAAAATTATGAAAAATTAACTGATAGATAATTTAGATGTCATTTTTCAATAAGTAATATTAATTTTCTCAAAAATAAATTAAAAAATTTTATTTTTCACTTTTAAAATGAAAGCCATTATTTAATAAAAATTCATCGATTTTTGACACAAATAGTTTTCAACACGTAATAAAAATTAAATATGACTTCATAAAAAGTATATACTAATTTTTTATTCATAAAATTAATTTAATTGTTATATTTTATTATAATATTGTTTATTTGAAAATTTTATTAATTCCTTAAAATATACAATTTTTGTTTTATTGTATAAAAATATAACTATTATCAAATAGATTTACTACTCATTTACAGAAAAGAATCTTATATAATCATCATATATAAGAAATTTTTTATTATATTATTAATAAAAACCTTATTTTAATTATATAATGTATTTATTTATAAACATTATCATTTTTACCAGAAATCTCAATTTATGAAATTCATCATTTTACTAGAAAGTCTATTCCGATAAATGATTTGATATAATAAGACTTTTATTTGTAAAAATGTATTACCCAATAAGTAACTAATAACTTATTACATAACCACTTATAACACCCACATAATTCAGAAGGTTATGGTGTGCTATGGTGATAGACTCATTGTGAGGCTCAGATAACATAGCTCTAGTTGTAATCTGTATTAACTTGAACATATCCCACAGGCGATTCTGTCCAAGCATAACATGTTAATGCTCCTCTAGGGCTTGATCAAGAGAAAATCCCAGTGATGCTACCTTTTTTGAGCTTCGATAAATGAGCTTCGTACAACCCTAGACTACTAGATGAGGCCACCTTCTCTTTATTATATGAGGAAAGGAATTTTTTTAAAACATTATATTTATATTAGTCATATGATCAATGTTCAATGACAATATTATCAATGGTAATCTAACATAATGTAAATTTGAACCCAATAAATAAATAAATAGAGAGTGCATTATTTTCTATATCCAAAAGGTATTAAAAGAAAGCAAATTTTATTTATAAATTTTCGGGTCGTTAAACATCCACTATCCATGAACTAAATATTTATTTGTACTATCATTCATTTCGTAGATACGAGATAATTAGTTATTAAGAACCCTTACCTTCATGGGTCTGGTATTTTCAGAAATTAATATATGGGGTAACCAAATTTGTTTTAAAAAACAATCCTATAGAAAACATTCAGATTATAGTTTATTCAATGATAAAAATTGCTTTCACTAACCTCCACTTTGGAAATTAGTTCACAAAGGATCGATTTTAGGAACAATGTAAATATTACTAAAAAAATTAATAGAAAAACCCATTATATTATTGTTATCATAAGGATGAATTATCACAAATATTTTATTACCTTTTCCAAACTAGTGGTAGAATATGAAAAAAATTTATTTAAGATAAAAATTTTAATAATTTATATACACTATTAATTTATTAAATATGAGATTAATATTTTTTGGGCTATTATTTCAAAATTAGTATGTAAACTATTTTTATAAAAAACAACTATTTCAAAATATTTTAAAAAATATTTATTCTAGTATCTTCTACAGAAATGTTAAATTTTAAATTATAATGTTTTTAAAAAATCATATAATTTTAAATTTCAAATAGTTTTCAAATTTATAAACATTATCGTAACTAGGTAGTGTATTATCTTTAACTTATGAATATTAGTATTTCAAATTTACAGAATTTCACAAGTCAAGATAATTTTAATTTAAATTTGTAACTATTATCAATTCAGTACGGTGTGCCTTTTGTATTAGATAATGATTAATGATGGGTACATTTTCAAAACAAAAAAAGTTTCTTTGTCTTGTACATTCATTATCATAAGAATTTTTCAAATAATATCCACACTAGGAACATCATGTGCAGGAGATTTCAATAATATCAAATCATTTTATTTATAATATTTTAGGAATGGTCATTCTATTCTATATATCATTCTCATCTTTGGAAAATCTGGTTGGATATGTCTAGCTTTCTTACATTCATAAAAAGTGTCCTTAAAATAATTCTTGTCAATATTATCCTTATTAATAATCTTATATCATTATTTAAAATAACTCATTAACATTATCTTTGTCATACTTTTAGAAATATTATCCAACGAATTTTTATATTGTTCTGATGTACCATGATCTGATTGAATAATAAATTTCTTCTTTCTTTAAGATTTCATTACTTTCTCTGATGATTTAACTTTAGTAGATATAGAAGAATGTGTGAAAAAAGAAACACCTCAATTTTTATTTTTAGATTTCCCATCATCACATTTATGTATTACTTGTACTTCATATCAATACCAAAAAAAATCATTAAGAGTATTATTACTAATTATTCTTGTATCATCCATGTCTTTTATTTTTTATTCCCACTAATTAAGTATTATGTCAATAATATTTCTAACAAAATACCATCATCGTGTAATTTATCTACAAAAGGCTATAGTAATATTTATAATCTTCATAATACATCATTTAATCTATGAAATTGACCCTCTAGGTATAAAATCCTGGGCTTGGTAATCAACTCTAAGAATTAATCTTTTTGTTTCTATAATATAGGACGTCCCATGATGTTTTACTTCCAATTTTGTAAAAATATAATTAACATCTTCACAAGATGATATTTGAAAATAGATATTTTTTTCATAGAATATAATATATTATATATGAATTTATTGTTAAAAAATTATTCCAGCTTGTAATCATTTTTAAAAGTAGAAACTTCCTTATCAAAAATCATATATTTTCCAGCAAGAATATAGAATTTTCAACTCCAGTTATAATGACCCAAAAAATAATTAAGGAAAATTCCTCTGGGTCTATTTAAATTTATTATTATGGTTATCTAAAGCATATGCACTTATTTGGTTTTATGTTTCAGATTTTTAAATATAGTTATGAATTATGACTATTGCTAATATAGTCATTGAACAGTGATCACAAGATTATTATAAATATAGGGAATTAACAAATCCAATATACTCAGAATAAAGAAGTGGTGGCCTCATCTAGTATACATGCCTCGTACGAAGCCCATTTGTTGGAGCTCGTATCGGATGTGGAGTCATTGGGCCTCGCTCTTGACCAATCCCAATGCAATCTTGAACACATTAATCTTGAGCAGAACCGACTACAGGAAAAGTAGAAGTTCATAGAGATTACCACCTGTGCGATGTTATCTAAGCCACCCCAAGAGTCTATCACCATCAAACACCTTACTCTTCAGTCTTATGTGGGTTTTAATAAGGGGTTTTGTAATGATACCCTTACACTATTACTATGTACATTATTATTGTATAGAGAATATACATTCTCTTAATTGTTACTGGGTAAATAGTTTTTAAAGCCCAAAAAGTGTTTTTAGTTAATATTCGACTAAAAAATCTATTTTCATGAGTTAATGGATTACTGAATAAAATAATATTTTAATAAAATATTAATATTATTATAAAATTAATTTTTATTATATATAAATTATCGTATAATTCAATGAATGAAATTGTAATTATTATTATGGTTTGAAAGTTGTTTTTCTCAAAACCCATGAATTTTAAAGAAATGTCCTTTTTTATTTTAAAAGAAAAAATTCACATATTTAGAAAATTATATAGATAAAATGAAAATTATTTTTGGAATCAGGATGTCGAGATTATCCAACGGTGAATTTTTCATAAATATCAGAGATAGTTGAATTGTTTAGCAAAGAAATAAATACCATTTAATTATATGATGTGTTTTATGACATAATAATGACCCAATTGTGATGTAATAAAATAATATAAACATTATGGTCATCCAATATATGTTTTAGTATTAAAATAATTTTATTCTAGATTTGTTTGATTTATTTAGAAATCATTAGTGGATGTTCCATGACTTATAAAACATGTTGTCTTTTTAAATTGTTTTCCATGAGGGTGTGACTCACCTACACATAAGAAAACAAATTATTTTAAGAATTTATTACATTGGCCTCATAAAATATTATTTTCCACAACCCTTTGGAAAAAAATGGGAAAAAACCATGGTCTCGTTTGTGGTTTTTATTAGTTTAATGCTTAGTGTCCCAAACCTAAATAATAAAGAATTCCATCTCATTTCCTATATAAAACACACATTCTCCCAATTCGTCTACACTCAATGCCTTTGGAGAACTTCCATCACTTGCCCTAATCTCTATAAAATCCTCACAAGGTGCTCCAACCTCTATATAAGCCTCTCTCAAGCCTATCCCAATCTTTTGGGATCACACATCCAAGTAAGGGATTTCTTCCTTTCTCAATTTTATCCAATTTTCATTAAGTTGGTATTCCATTTTCTTCAATTAAAAATGTTGGGGTATGATTTATATCCTCCCCCGTACTACCCTATTTATTTTTGGATGATTGTAAACCTATTTCTATTTCATTAATGCCTCCAATGTACGTCACTTATCATACTGAAATTCCATGAGGGGTTTCTCTCTTCTCATTTACATCTAAGTAATTATTTTGTATTACGCATATAAATTACTTTATGTTTTTTGGGAAATGTATCTATAGGACCCCATTACTTTTCATTTCAGGTCAATTTTATGAGACACCCATTTATATCTCATCTACTATTTTTTATGAGTTCTTTTCTCACGCAGTTATGCTGTCGAAATTGCACTATGATTTTCTAAGAAAATGACATTGTGTAGTGAATACCGTGTCCATTTCTCTATCAAGGATATTCAACTTTAGGAACATTTACTCATTGATTATAAATATTCATATATGTATTCCACATCGTTTTATCATGGAAAGAATGATGATGATTGAATCCATGTTGTATGTTCCATGTGTCACACATATGCATGAAATGAAATGTTTAAGAAGGGTGTTCCCTAATAGCGCTCCAATGAAATGGGTAAAGTAAAGTATCATGATAATTCTTGTGAAATGAGTGTTTACTAATGATAATTCAAGTTTAGATAGGTTCTACTCATGCATCATGTGCAATGAGGGTTTACTCAAGCTCCATGTCCAATGAGCCTTGGCTCATGCTAATTCCATGTTAAGTGTTTTTGCCCCATTTCCATGTTATAATTGTCATGATTTATCATAACTTTATGTTAATGTTTCTCTTGTTATACATTGATATTTATATTGTATAACATGTATTGTATACCTCATTTTATTCCATTTTTATCCCTTACTAGGCTTTATAGCTCACACTTTTCTTATGCATGTCCTCAGGTTATCACATGAAATGCTACGTACGAGGGAATGCAGTCGTCATGTAAATGAATTTTTCAATAATGATGATGTATTTAATGTTTTATGTTTTTTATAATGATATAAATCCCCAAATACACTATAAATATCAATCATCTACATGGTATCAAGTTATGTTTATGTAATACATCTTGTATTAGTGTGTAATAAAGAACAAGGTTATCATATTTGTATTAGTGGATAAGTTTAGCTATTTTTGGGATTAGGATTAGAAAACCCTAGTAAATTCTTAGAGACAAGACTATGTGTAATAAAAACATCTCTATGTTTTGGTGGGTATTTAGTAAGTGGTTTATCAAGAAAGTACATCCCAATATGGATATGAGCATGTATAGATGGCTCTTGAACAGATGTATCTAGGGGTGAAAACATTGAAAATGAGTTTCAGACTTGTCCTAGGGTATCTTGGTACACAAAAATTGTCCTTTCTTCAATCATGGTTATGACAGTCACTGGGGATATGAATTGGTAAATTCACAAGCATAGTATAAACCATTATCTTGGTTATCAAAAAATTCCCCTAGGAATATATGTTGGATAACATCGATTCAAGCATATAAATTTATAAGTTGAGAAAATAAAATCAAGTTATAAGTCATCTGTTTTGTCCTCTGATTACCCTTTATGTGTTACCCATGACTTTCCTTTTATTCTAGCCAATGGACGTTAATAGGAGGACTTGGGCTAACAGGTGATGAGAAGATCAATGTGATGACCGTTCTAATAAGATGCGTAATACGATGAGAGTGGGAATCATGAAATTTATCATGATTATATTTTAGTTATATCAATAATTGAATAGAAACATGGGTCAAGGGGAACGTTCAACCCACCACCCCCCCAAGAGAGAACAATTCGTTGTCGACAGCTTCATGAGACAAAGGCCTCTGTCTTTTAAGGGATCATCGTATACTCAATCGGTGAACAATAGATCAACTCCATTGAAATGATCTTATCAATCCATCAATGTTTAAAACAAGAGAATGTTCTTCTAGAAGCTTATCATGTGGAGGATGAAGTCGATCAATGGTGGAAATTGATCAAAAATACTAAGCCGGAGGAGGAGATCGATGCGTTGGAATGAAAGGATTTCCTGAAGATGTTTTTTGATAAATATTTTTTCTGAACCCTCTTTCTTAAGATGGAAAGGGGCATCAATAAAACTCAGAAAAAAGAAGACAAATTTGTCGGATCTTACGAGGAATACTTCACAAGGCTTGCATGATACGCTTCAGGCTTGGTCGTTACACCTGAAATCAAGGATGAACACTTCTTTGGTGGGTTGTAACCTAGTCTGTGGAAAGCCCTAGTGATAACCGACATCGACAACTATGAAGGAATTGTTTGATGTTCCCTCAAGGTAGAAATGGAGATCGATGAACCTCAGGGGTATCATGGGGATAAGAAGCATAAGGTGGGCAACAATTTTGATGATCTGATGGATAAATCCAATAGTACAATGAAAATCTAGTACCCCACTTTCCAAACATGCTAAAAAAAGAACCCTAGAAATTGTCTGAAGGGGGAAAGGAAATACTTTAGCTGTGTAACAGACGATAACCTAACCATTAACATAAGATAAGAAAATACATGTGCCTGCAAAAGAGCAGAATAATGCTCCATTTGAATCTCAACGCGTCATTCATTGCTTCAACTACAAAGAACCAGGGAATCTTGAAAATCAGTTCCCTATGACAAGGGTTTTTTGGAGGCAACCAAAAAACTCCAAGGTAGCAAGGGATAGATTCTTCCATCACTACTGCCAAAGTGAACCCTAAGAATGAAGTGGTGATAGGTACGCTAGTTATTCATTCAAGAATAACAATTGTAATTATTGATTCAGGTTCTACACATTCTTTTATATTTCGAACGTTTAGTAGATCAATCCCAAAACCACCACAGTTCATGAAAATAAAGATGTCAGTGAGTACGGAAAATGGAGAAATCATTGCATCTATTGAATATAACTCCTCCCATGTAATAATTAGTGGATTTATCTTTATGGAGGACCTCATCATACTACCTATGGTGTAATTTGATGAAATTCATTTCTTGGATAGGATTTCCCTATATAGATCCATCATAAATTGATGTGAGAGGGAAGTCACTCTCTATGTTGAGAATTGACCCCCAATTCCGTACAAGTGTAAGGAGGAAGATGAATAATCGTTAGATCCATCATCTCAAGCATGGATATTACTACCCTATGAGTACACATATCTGGATCAGATGATTGAATATAATGATGAAACTATCCTTGATGATTTTCCTATTATGGGGGAATTCGCTGAAGTGGTTCCCAAATAATTTTTTGGTCTTCCTCCTTGAAGAGAACATTAATTCTCAATTATAGTTATACCTGGGAAGTTTCCAATATCAACGAATCCATATAGAATGATTGTAGTTGTTCTTTCAGAGATGAAGAAACAACTACAGAAGAATCTAGATAAAGGGTTTATATGCCCAAGTGCTTCACCATGGGGTGAACTGGTTCTATTTATCAAGAAGAAGGACGGGTAAATGCGCCTTTTCATATATTATTGTGAGCTTAAAAAATCATGATAAAGAACAAGTATCCATGACCACAAATTGATGATTTTTTTATTAGCTTTATGGAGAAAAATACATCTCTAAGGTCGATTTGTGGTTGGTATATTTTCAAGGGTGAAGAAGGGGGATACCTCCAAGACTGGTTTTTTTATATGATACCAGAAATATGAATTCATACTAATGCCTTTCAAATTTAATAATGCTCCAAAAATCTTCATGAACACGATGAATAGAGTCGTGATATATTACCTCAAAAAAACTTTGGTAGTATTTATAGATTTTATTATCATATACTCAAACACCAAGGAGGATCATGAGAAGTATCTATAAACAATACTAGGGACATTACGAAAGGTGAGGATCTATGTAATGTTTAGAAAGTGTGAGCTCTAGTTGAGGGAGGTCTCATTCATGGTCCATATCATCACAAGCAATGAGATATCTGTGGATCACTCAAAGACAATTGCCAGATAGTGATGTCCAAGGCCATCATCGGTAATAAATATCCATAGCTTTTTAGCGATATCTAGATATTATCTATGATTTGTGAGACATGTCTCATGATTTTCCAACCCTCAAACAAATATTACTCGAAAGGGAGTAATTTTTTCTTGGAGTGATCAATGTGAAGAAATCTTGAAGGAGATGAAAACGATTCTTATCACTACACCTGTACTCACATTACCCACAAGTGGAGAACCTTTTGTGGTATTCAATGATGCTTTGAAGAAGGGAATTGGTTGTGTGTTGATGAAAAATGAAAAAGGAATTGCATATGCTTCAAGTCATTTGAATGTCCATGAGTAGAATTATCCAACACAAGATCTGGGGTTGGATGTGGTGATCTTCATTTTAAAAATTTGGTTCCATTATATCTTTAGGGAGAAGTGTGAAATATATATGGACCACTAAATCCTCAAGTATATATTCACATAGAATGAGTTTAACAAGAAACAACAAATATCGTTAGATCTAATCAAAGACTTTGACTGCTCAATTCATTACCAAAATGTGAAAGAGAACAAGGTGGTAGATGATCTTAGTAAAAAGGACACAATGATTCAATAATTGATTATAATTTAAATGGATCTGATCTTCATAGTTTTGATGAATATAGACATTGGAATAATAAAGAATAGAACATCATCAATAATTTCACAATATATTTTTCAACCATCTCTTTTGGAAAAGTTGAAGGATGCTCAAAAGGATGATGTGGGAATTTAGAAGAATGTGGATGCATTCAGAATAGGGAACTCCTCATAGTTCAATGTTAATAAAAAAGGAATTTCGAGATTTGGGAAAAGGCTATGTGTTCCATCATGTCTGGAGCTAAAGAAGGAACTTTTGTATGATGCACATAGTTCAAATTTTTCTATTAACCTAGGAAACACAAAGATATATCGAGATATCTGAGGGAATTATTTGGGGGATAATATGAAGAAAGAGATCGCTGAGTATACATCAATGTTCCTGGTGTGTCAACAAGTGAAGTCAAAGAGGAAGAATTCTTAGGGGATGATGCTACCAGTTCCCATACCATCATAGAAATGAGAGAAAATCACCATAGACATTGTCACCAGGACTCTGAAGACATCCAAAGGAAAAAATGAAAGATGGGTTATTGTATATGATCTTACCATGTCTGCACACATCCTTGCAATATAGGTGGATTTCCCATTGGTTCAAATATAACAGATATATATCAGTGAAGTTGTAAGGCTACATGGAGTACAACTATCAATTGTATCTAATAGAGATCCAAGATTCAACCCTATGTTTTGGAAGAGTCTTCAACATGCTCTGAATACTGAACTGAACATCAATACAGCCTATCATTCCCATACTGATGTCCAATCTTACCGAACTATTCAAACATCGGAGGATATTATAATATGATGTTATATGGACTTCAATGGAGGGTGGGACAAACATCTTCCACTAATTGAATTATCCTACAATAATAGTTTCTACTCGAGCATCCGAATGGCACATTATGAATCCCTATATGAGAAGAGGTGAATAAAACTGACATGTTGGGATGTAGTTAGTGAGAATCAGTTTCTTGGACCTGAAATGGTTCATGAAATGGTGGAGAACGTGAAAACCATTGAGCATCATATCAAGGAAGCCCAAATTCGACAGAATAGTTATGAAGATAACCATTGATGAGACCTTGAGATTAAATTTGTAGACATGGTATTTCTATGCATATCTCCGTGGAAGAAGGTCATGTGGTTGGAAAAGAAATAGAAGTTAAGTCCAAGGTACATCAGCCCTTTTGAGATTCTTTATCGGGTCGGGGCAATGGTATATCGACTAGCACTTCCACCTACCATGGACTAAGTACATGATGTCTTTCATATATCCCTCTTATAGAAGAACATACCAGAACCTTCACATGTAATCTCTTTCGAGGTAGTACAATTAATTGGTGGTATTTCTTATGAGGATAAACCTGGGAAGATCTTATATCGTAGAGAAATTGTTCTATGAAATAAGACAATACCCCCCATCAAGGTGTTGTGGCAAAACCTAATGATCGAAAAAGAATCATGGGAATCAGAGTAAGTGATGAAGCAGAGTTACCCGCATTTGGTTTAGAGTGGGAACATGAAATCTCCAAGGATAAATTTCGTAAGAGGGGATGATTGTGACGACCCAAAAATTCATTAACGAGAATTCACCGAGGTCAATTTAAATGTCTTCTTATGGTTATGTAAAATGTATGAACTTATTTGGTTTTATGTTTTGGATTTTAATATAATTTTATGAACTGTGACCGTTGCTAATATAGTAGTTGATTAGTTATCACATGATTACTATAAATATACCGATTTAACAAATCCAATTTACTCAAACAAAGGAGGTGATTGCCTTATCCAGTAGACTTTCCCCATTCAAATCCCATTTGTAGGAGATTGGAAAGGAGGTGGAGTCATTGTGCTTTACTCTTGAACAAGGCCAAGCCAATCTTGACCATGTTAAGCTTGAGAAGAACTGACTATGGGAGAAGTGGAAGTTAATAGATATTACCACCCAAGCGATGTTATCTAAGTCACCCCAAGAGATTGTAACCATCACACACCTTACCCATTGGAAATATGCGGTTGTTATAAGGGGTTATTTATTGAGACTCTAGCACAATAAATATGTAAATTATTCTTTTATAGAGAATTTACATTCTTTTTATTGTTACTTGGTAAATAGTTTTTAATGAAAAAATAATATTATTAGTTATTATTTGACCAGGAAATATATTTTTATGAATTAGTGGATTATTAAATTATATAATATTTTAATAATATAGTATTATTATTAAATTATTTTTTATTAAATATATTTTATCATATAATTTTATGAAGAAAATGTTAATTTTTTTTAATGTTTGCATGTTGTATTTTTAAAAACCAATGAATTTTATATAAATATAGATTTTTATTTTACAAGTATAAAATTCAAATATATAAAAATAATTTAGAAAATTTGAATATTATTTTTTAATCAGGATATCAAAATTATCCAATGGTGAATTTTTCATAATTTTTTGAGGTAGTTGATTTTTTGGGTAATAATTAAATATTGTTTAAATATATAATGTGTTTTATGACATTATAATGACCCATTGTTTTGTAATAAAATACAGTAAACCTTACCTTCGGCCAATATAAGTTTTAGAATTAAAATAATGTGATTTTATATTTTTTTGAATTATTTTACAAATATTTATTGGCCCTTCCAAGACTTATAAAACTTTTTGTCTCTTTAAATAGTATTCATTTAGAGTGTGACTCACCTCCACATAAGAAACCCTATTATTTTATTAAGTTCCACCACTATCCTCATAAAGTATTATTTTGCACTCCCTTTTAGCAAAAAACATGCGCAAAAACATGGGATGGTTTGTGGTTTTGATTCTTTTAATGTGTGGTGTCCCAAACCTAAATTATAAATATTCACTCTCCATTCCTATATAATCTCACCCAAGCTCTCACTTCCTATTCACTCAAATCCTTTGGAGTTTATCCAACCACTGCCCTCCTCTATCTAGAATCCTCCTAATGTGCCCCAATCTCCCAATAAACCTCTCTCAAACCTATCCCAAGACTTTGGGATCACACTTCAAAGTAAGGGATTTCATCCTTTCTCATTTTTGTCCAATTTTTATTAGGTTGTTATGCCCATTTTGTTCAATTAAAAATGTTTGGGTATGATTTAAAACCTCCCTATACTTCCTTATTTATGTTTTAATGATGGGATACCCCTTTCTCTCTAGTTAATTCCTCCCATGTACACCTGTTACCATGCAGAAATTCTGTGAGGGGTTTCTCTCCCCTCATTTATATCTGAGTAATTCTTTTGTGTTATGCATCTAAATTCCATTCCATTTGTTGGGAAATGTATCTATATTTTATTCTTATGGTTATTTTCATGTAAAAATTATGACAAAACCCATTATCTCCCTTAAACTATTTTCTATGAGTTTTTATCTCACTCCTTTATGCTACCAAAATTGAAATACATTTTTCCAAGCCAATGTCACTATGTAGTGAATACCGTGCCCATTTCTCTATAAAATGTATTCACATTTATTCACATTTTCTTATTTATTATAATTATTAATTTATTTATTCCAAATTTCCTTATCATGTAATAAATGAAGACGATTAATTCCATGTTGTATGATCCATGTTGTACACTTATGCATGAAATGAAATTTTTAAGAAGTGTGCGCCCTGATAGCGCTCCAATGCATTGGGTAAAGTTAAGTATCATGATACATCATGTTTACTGAGTATTCAATCATGATAATTCAAGTGAAATGATGGTTTACTCATTCTTCATGTGCAATGAGGATTTACTCATGCACCATGTGCAATGAGTCTTGGTTCATGCTAATTCCATGCTATGTGTTGTTTCAACATTTCCATGTTATGATTATAATGCATTACCATACAATTATGTTCATATTTTTTTTTCTCCATCGATATTACTATTGTCTAACATTTGTTTTATTCCTCATGTTATTCTATGTTTATTCCATTACTGGGCTTTATAGCTCACCTTTTTCCTATCCATGACCTCAGGTTATCCAATGTAATGCTAAGTACGAGGGAATGAATTGGTCATGTAAAAGAGGATTTCAATAATGATAATGTATTTCATGTTTTATGTTGGTATGTAATGATCCTAAGCACAATATACACTAGGCCTCTTGAACTTAAATGTTTTATCAATTGAATTTTATATAATAAATCATATTTTAGAGTGTAATAAAGAATAGGGTTGTCTTACCAGTGTTGATCATAAATGTTCTCCTTTTATCTCTCAATTGATCATATCCATTGTAATGTAAAATTGTTGAATGAATATGATTTTAATTTTCAATAGATCCATTATTCTTACCTTTTGTCCTTACACAATAGAAATTCATTTATAAAAGTACATGTTAGTGTAAAAATGTTTATAAAAAAATTATATCAAAACATAAATCATCATGAAGTAAGTAATTAATGTAAAAACGTAGCAAGTATATAAGTAGTAGAAACCTTCTCTAACACCTATATTTGGATTATAAAACTATCTTATATTGATATAATTACTATAGAAGGTGGATAAAATATAATATGAAAATTTAAAACTAATCAAAAGAAAAAAACTATTTAAGTAAATAATATATCTCATACATCTTCAGATGATTAGAGTAAGAGATTAAAAATTCTGGTTCATCTAATTAAATCAATACATGTTTTTTATCATCTCAAATGACAATAATAAAAATAAATATATTTAATGTCATGTATAAAGTCAATATTTCTATTACATTCACAATGGAATAGAATTGTAAAAATTAGAAATATAATTTCTAGTAAAAATATGAATGAATTACAAGATATATTAAAATAATACAATCTTTTAACCATAACAATAAATGTAGTGAAAAATTGTGGATAAAGGTATCTGGTGGTTTATATATACTTTAAATGTTGTCTTTATTAATAGTAAATCACCTGATAGAAAAATTAGATCAAGCTATGTTTTCTTATCCTTGGAACACCGCGATCGTAATGGTGATCGACATCTATCATTATAGCCTTGTATTTCCTCGATCTGATGTTCCATATTCACCATCATCATCTCCCTAAATCCCTCAATCATAAAAATAATTAAGAAAAAATATGAAACAAATTATTCATATGGAAGTAGTCCTGGAATGTATTTCGTAGAACTAAAACTCTCTATAGTATAATGATTAATGAGAAGAATATATTCACGTTGTGAAAACATTTGAATACTTGAGTTGATAAAATAGTTTGATTCCAACACTAAAAATGAGGGAATAATTATAATCTAATCTCCAATACCCATATTTCCTATTGAGTTTCAAAATACATGGATAAATGGATCATCAACAAGTCATAATTCCTTGGTAAAACTGAATGTCGGATGTCATTTATTTTTCACCATTACAATGATAACATTATACCTAATAAAATAAATAATTATTATGTAATGAGATTATAAATTTTATTCAGTCCAATAGACATCATCATTGATTATCTATATGATGAATTTTCTGATGATTAGTCCAATACATCAGTAGAAAGTTTTGTATGATGATCATTAATTTTTTCTATTTGGGTGGAAAAAACATAAGCCTAACTAGTAGTGAAACAAAAAGTCATTTTAAAAATCAAAATCACATTCATCATAATGAATCATATTTTGAAATTTAATTTTTAAATTCTTAAAACCTTATAATATTCATATGTTGGCTTGAAAGTATTTTTTTCTTGAACAAATAATAAAAAATGATACATACCAATTTAGTAAATATTTTTTTAATAGAGTTTTTATGTTTTTTAAAAATAAAATAATGAAATAGTATGAATTTAAACATATGAATAAAAAACTATAGATTATATATTTAATGAATTCTAATAATTTCACACACCTCAACTTAGTATGCATATTGGATCACTAGATCATCTTATTGATATGTTATATCTGAAGATCATATCAATCTCATTGAAAAATAGACCTATGAAGGTTTTATGCGATGGAGGCTATCTATTGAGGGATCATTATTGTAGTTCTTGTCATAGAACCTACATTTTTGTACATTATTATTACCTATACTCACTATTTTAAATTTTTATAAACTACTTTTCACATCAGGAATATTCTTCAGCATGATCTTTTATGTGATAATGTCGTAAGAGTAGGCATCTCAATGAAAGTACATAGAAAATCTTCATTAGGATTAGTACACATAAATTCAACTACATATTAAAAAATATATAATCTGTTAATAAATGAAATAATTTTAAAGAAAAAAATAATATGGGGTATCAAGGGTATATACTCATTGGACATTGAGAAACCTTCTCATTGTGTATTACCGTATAAATTTCTAGCCTAGGAGATTCTAAGAATATGACTTTTCAAATGGAAATCCACATTTATATGTATCATTGGAAGTTCCTATCTGCAGAAATTGGTATTTACCCAGAAAATTTAATATTATTAAAAATGGATATTATGATTCACATACTTTTTTAAATATATAAAAACCATGATGGCATATTTTCATGGTGTATTTGTATATATTGGGTGTGTCACAATTATTAATTAGTTAATGAGTGATGGAAGATATTATTTTTCCAATAAATTATTTGAAAAAGTATATAACTTAAGTCATTCGATTAAAATGATATATCCTAAATATAACCATCACCATGATGTTCTTTGAGAAAAATTATTTCCAAAATTAAAATTTATGAGACATCGAGCACCTTGGTTGAGGATGAAAACCAGAAACCTTTTTGATTTCAGGGAATATTTTTAGCAAAATATTTAACAAATATTTTTTACTTAATAGATTAATTTTTAATTTACTATAATATAATGTGGTGATATTTAATTATTAAATAAATAGTCATTCTTAAATTCATGGTAAATATTATAGTGGAATGGAGGACCAAGTATAATAATCTATCGAAAAAGTTTATATATAAAATATCATTTGAAAATTTATTGAATAGTGTTGTGCATGTCCAAAAAATTTATTATTATAGATATGGGGTTCTATAGGGAATATAGAAATAGTTTGGGTGAATATTAAATTATTATCTTCAATTCATATCACAGTTTAAACCCATTTATAATATATTTAATGGATTTCCATTTCAATTTTTTATGACCAATAATATTAGGATAATTATTTCAAAGCCCTAGAGATCTCCCTATAAAATAAAAATGTAAAGAACATAGAAATATCTTCATCCACTACAAATATCAATTCTAGGTATATAAATTATAATCCTTATTCTATAGATTCTCATGATGATCATAGAATAGTGATATATGTTTTAGGATATACCAGGCAAGTACTTAAAGATTCTGAAGAAGATTTTTGAATGTTCGTAGTGTGCATGTTGATAACCACTATAGAAAATGTAAACTTGATTCACATCAAAATTGATGGTAAGAAATTCATACAATGTCAAACTCATTAACAAAATTATGAAATCATCACAAGGAAATTATTTATATTCATAAATTAGTTATAAAACATTATATGATTATCATGTTTTTTGGTTTTGATGTTCTCTCATTATTTATTATTTCATTCAATTTGGATGATCAAAAAGTTTTCCATCCATGTAAATCTATGATCAATAAATTGTTATGAAAATTTAATGTTGAGTTATGAATAACAAATTCAGCACTTTTTTTACACCTAAAACCATCACGTGGGATTACAACAACCACATAGTAATTTTTAATAATTTAAATATCATCTATTAATTTATGTATCTATATATTTTTATTAATATTCAATTATTATTTATACTTTTCTTGATATTTCATCTTCTTGCCCCCTTATCATGAAAATATAAACTAAATTAATCAATTTTACACATAAATAAAATTTTTAAAACTAATTTAATGGTCATGAGGATTTCGGCTCGATAACACAAGAGTACATTCCATGTAGCCCATTGGTACATTCCACGATACCTTTTCAAAATCATAGATATTTTTTATGAATTAATTCAGAATTATTTAAAGAAAAGATAATTTACTACATGAGGTGTGTATTTAAATACAACACATATTTAATGGGCCATTATTGGAGATATATAAGTTAGACTACATAACATATAACAACTATAACTGACATGTAGTCAACTAGTAAATGGACGACCACATATTTTCTTACATGAAATATTTGAATCGTGACAATGTAACTTAGGGACAACATGATGTGTATCCAATGTAGATTCCATATACTATATTTATTTCCATGTAATGGTTGCACATCAAGCCACTAGGCATGATCCATAGATGGGTTGTGAGAATAATACATGATTTGTAGCTGGATTATACACATCGTGTATTTAAAAAATTTATGCCAAATACAACAATAATTTTATTTATTTCCTAAACCATATTAAAATGTGTTCCAGGAATAATTTAATTGGATATTTATATTCCGTGTGATATTTTATATATATACAGTAAATATCAAATTTATTTCTCTATAGTGATCAGAACTACATTCCATTCATATGTCATAATACATTCATCACTCAACTAGGATTGAAACTAAATATTCTATGAAAATATCAATGGTTTTATGTTTAATTTATTTTACTATGTACATTCCATGAACATAATTTGTAATTTATGTATTCTACATGCGGCATGGATAATCAATATATGAATATAATATGCTCAGGGTAATTTGGATGATAACTCACTATGTTTCCTCCAAGGTAAATGTTTTTTACAAAGATAAATTTAAATTAATACAATTAAATATTTATAAATTATTATGTATGAGAATATCTAGACTGTTTAGATGATAATGGAGATAAAATTATACTATTTCTAGAAGTTAATTGATTGATTGGAATATTATTTATCTTAAATCTGAACAATTATAATTTTCCGAAATTTTTATTAAATGTATAATTAATTACATATATGTGGATGATCATAAGAATATATCAAAACTCAGTATGTTACTAATTTTCATTTAATTTATTATCAAATTAAATTGATGGTCTATTCATCATCCCTCCACTCATTAAATAACGAATTGAGTGCCCATAATAAATTTTTATGTAAACACATTAACGAATCATTTAGTTCCCTCAACCATTTGTTAGCAAAATCATAAGTAATGAATTGAGATCCCAAAATATTGATGGTTTTTCCAATTTGGTGTTGAGGTGGATCCAATCGAGTTAGTATATGGATGGATAATTTGAATGATACAATGAAAACTAATTCATGGTTTTTGGCATTTTTATCCTAGGTTTTTGGACAACTTATCATATAATATATAAACAAACCATTAATAAAATCACATTATCATACCACTCAATTAGTTTATCTATATCATGTTTCAAGGTTAATTTAATTATGGATTCTGTTTTTGATCATAAGAATTTATATATTAACATGAATAAATGAAGAAACTAAATATAAATGGATAATGTGTATCTTTTTTCAAATACATCGTGGATCACTAATGTAAATTCACTTCATATTAACAATAAGAAATAAATATAAAAATAGGTAATCTTCACATAATGATTGAAACACAAAAATTATATATATTATGTTATTATTAACATCCAATACATATGATTAAATTGAACTATATCTAAAATTCCTTGATCATCCCATTTTTTGGTACATTAAATTATTTGGAAATTTTATCCTAAATGTTTGGGTTGAATTAAAAATTAAATTTCAGGGGTTTATTTATAAATAATGACACCATGTACCGAAGAGTAAAAGGTTTAGGAAATAAAATTTTTGTATTTAATGGTAGGGGACTCCACTCAATTGATTAATGGACAGTGATTTAGTTTAATGGGAATTCTTAATTCCTAACTAAAAGCCTTAAAATAATTGGTCAGGCCTATGTATGGATTTTCATAGTTGGAATATAAGCCATTTCCACTAGAATTTATATGAAAAAGGATATTCTGAAGCCACTGGGGAGGGCTATTGGGTTTCTATAAAACTGTGAGAGAATAAAAAATATCATATTTATTTCATACATTAATCTGATAAAGTACAAAAAATATGATATTTATAATTGTAGACATGATAATAAATATAACTGGAAACTAATTTGTGTGATCTATAATTAATAATTAAAAAGTTCTAACTTGAACTAATTTCAAGGAATTGAAATCATGTTTATTCATTATCATACATTATGAAAGAAAACTATATAGGTTGGACGACCTTATTCCAATGAGACTTGCAAGATAGCTAACAAGGATTAGTTGTATCTCTTTGATCAAAATTTGGTTGATTCTAATGATTACTATTGGTTCATGTTTTCATCTATGAATAATGATCATATATAGATATATGATATCATGGATTCAAATAGCATGATGTATCATCTGTGTGATGTATATTAAGAGAAAAAGGACAAGAGATTTATGATATCTCTAATGCACTACTTATATGAAATCTTGGAGAGTTGGTTATAACAAGGTGTCGCGTAGCAATGGTTATTAGATACAAATAATTCTTATACATATTTTGTATTAAAATGTCTAATTATTTTCTCGTATAACACATTATTTCATAAATACCGACATAATTATCTAATTTTATTATTAATCATAACAAGAGAAATAATGTGAAGAGTATATTAAAACTTATTTATCTCATTTATCATTATTTAATGGACATGGGGTGTGATCAAACTATGGTCTTTATCATCGATATGATATTAGAGGAAATGGAAAAGGGGCCCAAGACTCATATAATGTATAAATATACTGACAATTTCCCTTCCAAGAAGGAATATATCCAAAGAAATGTGAGGGAAAAAGAATAATTATGTTTTTCATGTTACAAGAAAGGCCAATGTAAGAGAAAACACAACCCAAATAAAGGGGTTTCTATAGGTGAATTCATTATCAAGTGTAATATTTTTGTATCTACACACTTGGTATTAGATATATTATATGGTTCTCATATATTTTTCTAAACACATGAACATAATATATTCTGAATGATATACATAGGAGATGTGAACATATAGGATACAAATGGTGAGAGTTTGGATGATCTAGCCATTGGAGACTACCTCCTTCCATTGATAAGAAGTATCATATTTGTTTTAAAAAATTGTTATTATTTATTGAATATTACGAAAAACAAAATATATGTATCCTTCTCAGATATTGATGGGATTATTTTCTTTTTAGGAAATAAATGATGTTTATTTTAAAAATAACACCTATTTTACGGTATAAATCATTTAAATAATGTATTTTATTTAAAAAAATTTGAAAAAAAATAATTTTAAATTGATAATGAATCATATTTTAATGAATAAAATAACACCCTGATTTGTAATTGCCATCTTCATCATATAAATGAGAAGCATCTTAAAAATCTCTATAAAGATCGTTATTTAATTTTTTTAGCTGAAACATCTTAAAATAGGTCATCATTTTTTAAAATTAAAAATTAATAATCCACTATTTGGTGGATACGGTAAAAGAGCCACAATGATTATAGAATTGGTATACACAGTTGTGTTTAAACCATTTCTTATAGAAGCTAGAGTTAGGTATACATACATCATATATTTTAATGATTATTTGTGTTTATATAGTTGTTTCTACAAGATTAGATATAAGACCAAGTCATTTGATAAATTATATTATTTCATTAATGATGTATATTATAAACATAGAAATAAGATAGTGAATATTTGATCAAATTGATGTATTGAATATATTAACAAAAAAATTATCAACTATCTAAGGATGTTTTGTAATCTCTCTCAACTCACTCAACCTTACAAGCCATAGGGAATTAGAGTTAGTGAATGGTGGAACCATACCCTCTGTGACATAGTAATTTTGATGATGATTCTTATATATCATTCATTATTCTTTTGGTATATGAATTAAAAACTATAGAAAATATAATAATATTAGAGATAAATAAAATAAATATGCAATTCCCTTCATGTTATGGAGTAGAAAGAAAACATTTTTGTCACATACACTTGTATAGGGTTTCAAGTGGTTTTTTATGGCCATATCGATCAATAAAATACTACCCTTGGGTAAAAACTGTCACACCCCAACCATAGTATTAACTTATTTTTTTGTTCATTTATGTGATTTATATATTCTATTAATGTTTGGGTTAATATTTTAGTGAGTATTTATTTTATTTTTTGTGGTTTTGAGGGATTTATTGATGTATTCATGGTTAGTGTGATGGGTATGAAGGGAAAATGGAATGTTGTGGTGTTTGGGAAACCCCTAGTTTCAATTATCCATTTGGTGTGTTTTTTGGATGGTTGATCCCCCTGAGTTATAAGAGTTTTGGTGTGAAAAGTGTAATGTTTGGGGAATTTTTCCAGGAAGCATTGTTAAGGTGAATGGTTATTTTTTTCCATAAATCATATGTGTTCAATTGTCACCTGGTTAAGGAACGAGGTTAATCTAATCATGAAAAAAAAGTTTGTATCCCATTAAACTCTTGATAGTGAATAATTTCTTGGTTTGGGAATGGTTTTTTAGCCATCCGGGTTAACCATGAAACCCACCTGTATGAGTTTTTTTAATTTCTCCTAATTTTTAGTTGGGGTTTCTCCTCTTGTCCTTCACCATTTGAATTCCATAACCTAGATTCATTCTGTGGATATTTTTAGATCCTATTTGTTCTTATATTTGGATTTCAAGGTTGTTTCATGATGATTCTTCCCCTTGATTGAAACGTTAGGGATCTGATCACTTTCTACATCAGTTTTATTCTTTCTCCCTTTATTCTACAAACCAAGATTCAAGGTTTCAAAAATTTTGATACCATGTGTGGTGATAAAATTGGTGATTTTTTTCATAGGGCTATAAGCTATGTTAGGGGTGTCTTTCTGGTGGATTTTTTCAACGATGACATGATTCATCTAGTTAAGGTAGGCGTTTCTATCCATTTAATTTCTAGAATATTCCATTTGGCCCTCTTGTGTTTCAGAATAATATATGAACATGTTTTGAATTGTTTTGATGTGTTGGTGTGAAATTTAGTAATCTCTTGATGTTTTTATATTTGTGAATAATAAATTTTAAATGATTTATTAAATTAAACCTATGTGCATATGATTAAAAAGTGTTTGAAAAAATATCAATTGATCAGAAGAAATGAATTTGGATATTTTGAGGTAGTGTTTGGCCTTTGTTCGGTTTTTTTAGCTTGGTTTATTTGTGACTTTATCCTTGTGTGTGAGTTGTGGTGAATTCTTGTGGTTGGTGTTATATGTACAATTTAAGTGGTGTTTCATTAAATATATTTTTATCACCACTCTATGTTTCTAAGGATGTTCTATTTGATGTTAGAATATCCATTTGTGAATTGGATTAACACATGCATAGGCACACAAATTATAATGGATTACATTAAAAATATTTACATGAACATTATATTTCAAATGAACTTTTTCCTTCTCCTATTACCTTTTATTATCCCTTCAATTCCAAAATGCCTCTTCAAAAACATATATGTGCTCTAAATTTTTTCTAGGTTTCAACATTAAATCAAATTTGATCTCAATCATGAATGTTTTATATTTTTTACTTTTTCATTAAAAGGGATTGAAAGTCTAGGGAGTATTATGGACATGTTGATATTTTTTAGTGTTTGGGAAATTGATTTGGAATATTGTATGATGTGAGGTCCTTGTCCAGTCTTATGAATAGCATATTGTGACATGGGAACCTCTGTGGTGGATCCCCTAAGGAAAGGGTCATCGTATATGGAGTGTTAGTGTTTCATCTACACAAGAAAGGTGAATATGGGTTATTAGTTTGAGCCAAACATGTGAGGATCTCCCCATCCACCATTTATTATTATCATGTGATTCAGGGATATTATGATGTGATATAGGGGTATTACACATGAAAGGTGGATATGGGGTATTATTAACTTGTTATTAGATGAGTTGGGGCACATGAGTTTTTTGAGAAACCGGGTGGGCTATGTCACTTGATTGTCTAGTTTAGAGTGGCTAGTGGGTTATTGAATATAGAGTTGTAGCATATTCCAGAAGGTGAGTCCAAATAGAGTACATAAATATATCTATTCTAATGATATTTATGAAATTCCCATTATAATATATCATTACATTCCTACTTATTTTTGATGTGTGTGATGCCCAATTTTACTTGCATCTTCATACTTGTGTGTGTACCATTATCCTTGTAATTAATATTTTTATTTTCTTTCTAGTCTTTTTCTTAATAGACTTGTTTATCAACTAGTTTGGATTCCTCAATGTATTTAGGTTTTCTAAAACTAGTTTGTTTTAAAGTATAAATCATTTTTAAACTGGATAGTGGAGTTTGTTGTTTAGGAAAGAAACTTTTTTTAGAAAGACAAGATTGTTTTTGGAAATGATAAAATGAATTTCCTATATGTATAAAAAACTAGAGTCTATGGAATATTTTATGAACGAAAATTCATGTAATTTGTGGTGCTTACCTATTATGTAGTTTATTCTCACACCCTACCTGTCCCACTCAGTTTTGGTATACCTAATATAGTTATTAGGATTAGCTTGTTGGTTACTTTTTACTTTTGAGTATGCTGTTTTTTGGATAGTGGTGACCATGTGGTCATGTGGAGATCTAGGCGGTCTAGTTGGTTGGTTTTTTTAATATTTTATTTTGATTAGTGGTTGTTGTACTTGGATTATGTTATTGTAGTTATTTATTTTATGTTATTGATGATGTAGAATACTATATTATATTTATTTTACCCTAATTGATTATTTGGGGAAATCATTCCTAGGGTAAGATCATTGATGCTCAAAACATGTAACCAGCCTGAGAGGATCCAGAATGACTTTCAGGCCATGTCTCAAACCATGTCGGGTGTTGCATCATATGGAAACTAAATCCCTTTAATGAAAAAAAAGTATTAGGGTAAACCATAGTTTTTTGTTTCATTATGTAGATTAGAAAATTGAAATGATGGGACTATAGTTGTAGGAATGTGAAGAGAGTGATGAACTATTACTCGACAGGTGCCTCAAGTTTCCCGAGGTAGTCTTGGATTTGAGTCTTTTATTTATTGTTTTCATATGTATGGGGAATGATAATAGTGTTGATCCATTTCGATGATGTGATCTAATGTGGATTAGTGACCCATGAGGATTCTAAGTTCACAGTTCAATGACCTCTTATTGGTTGGTGGTTTATTGGGTCAAGGACAACTAACCATTTTGCCAAATAATGCATGACTACTAGTTACTCATTCCATGTGTTTGGTGTGAGTTTTATGGTGATACTATTTTGGTTAGTGTTGGTAAATTTTGAAATAGAAAATGGTTTTTGTAGAAAATTAGTTTTCTAATGAAAATTCATTTTAAGGTGTGGTTTTGGTTGAAATGTTGTATTTATTTTTTTATTTCGATTTTAATGTTTTTATGTATTGTGAAAATTTGATTTGGTATTTGAGATAGTTTATATTAGAAATGGAAATGGTGTGTTTTAAAAATATTTTTTCTTTGGGTGTATATTGTTTGTGTTGTAAGTTATTTTTTGGATAAGATGGTCTTTTGGTTTAGTTTTTATTTGATACTGATTCTAGTTTTTTGTTCTTTGTGTTGTTCATAATATTCCACCCATAAATCGTCCCAATGTTTTTATTGATTATCTCTTTGATTTTTTCCCAAAACCTACTCTTAGTAGAGTGGATGAGTTGAGTTATTGTTTGTTTTTTTAATCCTCCATAATGATCGAGGTCCAATAGATACTTTTGAGTTTATTGGTGAACATAATGGTTTCTTTAGGACATTGGGAACTTCCGAAGCTATTGGAATATATGTTTTTTTGGCATTATTTGATGATATATCATTAGATTGATTAATGGTTATATCCCTATTTTCATTTCAGGTTTGGATTAATTGGAATGATTATAAAACCACTTTTTAAAATGGTTTGTACCGAAGTATGTGATTATGTGGAGGGTGGAAGATACCATGAATATTCAATATGGATATTGGATAGTGATTGTCTAGGTCAACCATATCCAATAGATGCTTTCGCATTACTCAAAGGTATCATTGTAGGGTCAATTTAAAGCTCTATTTTTGGTTTGGGATCATCAAACAAAGATCAATGAGAAATTATTCTCATCCTATGAAGTAAAAATTAAAAATCTAGAGGATTAATCAATCTTAGCTAAGTTGGTTTCCAAAGAATAGGAATTTTAAGATATGGTATCTCATATTTCTCATGACGTTTACATATCTAAAAATAGGTGTGTGCTAATGGATCCAATTATTGGGGAGTTTATTTTGAATGTTCTGACTTCTCACACATTAGACAAATTATTCATGTGAATCTAGTGTATCTAGTTTGGGTATTCTAGGAAATCCAATAATATTTCTCGAAAGGTGTGTCATTGATGTGGGAACATGAATCATATGGAGAAAAAAATGCAAGATTCATGGTATGAACATGAAATTTCAATTGGAAAATTATATCTCATGATAGTGGATTAGTGTATGACTCTGTCATCAGGGCTCCATACATTGGCCCTAGAGTGAGTATTTCTCGTACTCAAGAAGAATTGGATAAGGGTTTGTGCTATAAATTTTTTCCATGATGTTGGAATGAAATTATTTAAGTCCCCTATTTTAGTTCCATAGACTGTTGTACGTTTTCATTATAGTAAATGGTTTTTTGGTTTTGTTTTCTTTGAAAATATATCGTTTTTAGTGATATAGGGTTTTAAATGGTTATATTTTTGTATTAGTTTTGGTTTTCTGTATTTTCTATTTTGAAGAGATGTTCATCTTATAAAAATAATCAATTGGGTCCTAGATAAATGTTTTGAATTGATCTATATTTGTTTTCAATTTGGTGATATTTTTCTATTTAGTAAATGACGGATCATTCTTGGGTCTTCTTTTTCGAGCACCCTCAATGGGTTTTCCCTTTGTCAAGGGTCTCTCATTCGTGTTGGGAGCTCCCAGATGAGTTACATGAAGTGGGTTGATCATTTTAGTTCATATATTCTTTCTCTTATCCCTATACATCATTTTTATTTCGGTTTTACATATAACTAGTTGGGTTTTACTATCATAGTAAAGGGTCACCCTGAAGTTCCTGGTACAGTTTTCCCTCATTCGGTTCTAAATTTGATTATTGGATCTCATTTATTATGGTGATATTTTGGGTGCAATAAAAAATTTATAGTGGGGGAATTGTTACACAATGAACTCAGTTATCATTAGTTTCATTTAGTATTTTTTTCATTTAGATGCCTGAAATTTTCTGTTGAGGTTTGGGTCAAGGTTCATGTGAGAATTTGCTTGGCTTTTGGAGGTTTGGATGTTTTTTGACTTATTCTTGGTTAGTTAGAAATTTATATCTGGAAAAAGGAATGGATAAGAGTTTGTGAAACCCCTAGTGTCACTTTTTTTAGGGTATTCATGCTTGATGGGTTATCCCATTGAGGTAAAGGAGTTTTGGGGAGGAAAGAATGATTTTTGAAGAATTTTTATAGGTTACACAGATAATGTGAATGGTTAGTTTAACAATGCATCCAATGTGTGAACATGTCACATAGTTATGGAACAAGGTTAAACAATCCAAGAATCCTAAGTGTATCGACTCTGTAACTCTTGAATATGGGAAATTACAAGGTTTTGTTTAACAGTGTGTGATAACTGTGTAAACAACCCAAAAAAAAGTATTTTGACATTTATACTTCTCTTTAACATGTTTTTATTCCCTTGGACTTACCCATTTGAACCCCCAGACCAATATGCCTGTCATTGAGATTTATGTCTCCAATAAGTGTATTTCAAGGTGGTTTCTTGATGGTTCATCACCCAGATCAAATTGTTAGGGATCACCTTTCATTCTCCCATGGGTTTATTCCATTTTCCATTTAACCTCTAACTATTATGGTCACATTTTTCTAATTTTGATACATTGGGTGGTTTAAAATTTTGTTTTTTTTCTTTCATAGGGTTGTGTGCAGTGGTAGGGGTGACTTTACAATTGATTCCATCAATGGTGATATGATTATTCTACTTGAGGTATTTTTTTATTCCATATCTTTTCTACCACATTCTATTTGATGCTTGTGTGTTTCTAAATAATTCATAATTGTGTATTGAATGCTTCTTATTTGTTAGAGTGAATTTTATATGTGGTTTTATGTCAATTAAATTGTAAAAAATGAATTGTCAAGGATTTCATAAATTAAATGTATGGGTATATGTTTGCAAAGTGTTTGAAAAAATTAAAATTTATTATTATAACGGAAATTTAGTATATAAATAGTGTGTTTAGAATTATATATGTTTTGTTATCTTGGTAGTTTAGTGATTTGAGTCATTTATACAAGTTGTGGAGACTTTATTTGTTTTGGTTTTTATGTGTAATGTATGTTGTGTTTTTTTAAATTTATTTTTATTACAAATATGTTTTTCTATGAATGGTCTATTTCATTTTGGAATATCCATTTGTGTATAGTTTAAACACATGGACAATCACACTAATTATAATAGATTTCTAAAAAAAACTATCCATTGAACCCTGGATTTCAATAGAACCCCTTCCTTCTCCTCCTTTCATTTATTATGACTCCCCACCCCATATGGATATTCTAAAACCCTTATGTTCCCTAAATGATTTCTTGTATTAAAATATATATCATAAAGTAGTTTTAGATGTTTTCCATAGTGCTTAGTAGGTTTGGAACTTTGGTAGGTGGTTCAGTATCTATGTGAGATAATGTCTCATTTTCCACCTTTCATGAATGTTTTCTGTTTTCAACTTGGTTTTGAAAATTGGTTTTAATGAATATGTAATGTGAAGGAATAATTTGTTTATTATAATGTGTGGGAAATAGTTTTAGAAACTTGTATGATTTGATGGATATGTTTTCACTTTTAAATTCTTTTTTGTGAGACATGAAACTCTATTGGGGATCCTCTATGGAGAGAATCATTGCATAGGTACTATTAGTATTTGGGCTAAGTAAGCATAGTGGATGTGGGTTATTAGTTTGGGCCACACATGGGAGGACCTCCCCGTTCACCATGTACTATAATAATTGTATTCCTAAGCATAATATAAAGGATTAAGTGAAGCATTATTTATTGAAAATGATTATAGGAGTTCATTCCCATAATGTTTACTGAAAGGAATGTCCAACTAAATCAGCTAGTTTAGAGACACTAGTTAGTTATTAACTAGTTGTTTTCATTATACGTATGAATATGTGTTTGAAATAAGTAGGTCTATGGATTTATTCTAGATATATTTACTAAAATTCTTTTATTATCTATATGTATGTTTAATCTTATTTATTCAATGTGTGGTTCCCTATTTTACTATTATCTTCTAGCTTTTGATTGTACCAATTTTCATGAATTTCACCTACTTGATCACTTTCCATTCACTTTATGTGTATCCATTCTTATGACATGTCTTGGATTATTCATTAGGGTTTTATTTTTTGAAACTATTATGCATAAAATTGGAAACATGTATTAAAAAGGGTATTGGTGTATGATGTTTATAAAATAGTATTTTTGTACAAATATGTGTTCGCATTTGAAAAGGATAAAACCAATTTTCTAAATATAATTAAAACATGTTTTTGTGCAGTATTTCAGAAAATAAAATTCATGAACATTATGTTTCTTACATATTGAGCTTGTTATTCTCACACCCTACTTATACCAGTTATCATTAATATACCTGAGTTGTTTTACATGTTCAGGTTTCTAGTTAGGTTGTACATTTGGTGTGGGTTGGTTTGTCAATGGTGGTGACCAAGTTGTCACATGAAGATCATGTAGATCAATTTTGTATTGTTATTTTTGATTATAGTTTCATTTTTGTTTAGTTGTTGTTGTACCATGTTTCTGTAGATTTATTTATTGATGTTCAGTTATTGGTTTTGTGAAATTCTCTATTATAATTATTTGATCTGGATTATTTATTTAGATAAATTATTCCCACTACGATATCATTGATCCCCAAAGCTAATCTTCAACATATGAGGATTTGGAATGCCTCTACGGACATATATTGGGGGGGTCTACTGTTATGTCAGATAGATGTATGGGTTGGTTCATGACACAATGTGTATCATTATAGGGTATCCCAATGAAATAAGTAGATACTGCCTATAGAAACCCTCATAAAATAAATTAATTATAAATGGAGAATCTATATTTCATGAGTGGGTCATATTATATAGAGAGATAGTGGGTCCAATATTGTCATTTTTGAATTTTATTCTCATGATACTCAACAGTTTGTATATAAATTTATTATAGAGGTCTCTAAAGAAGAAGTTATTACTGAAAAAAAAATTTGACATAGGAGAACCAGAGAGGTAACAGAACCATAGATATATGGTTTTCTAGTCACCAAATATTGTGACTCAATATTGGTTGAAAAAAAAATCTTCTATACTAAAACTAGAAAATATAGATATCTGAAGTTGAATGATGGAATGAATTCCTAAATTATGAAAAAGATTCCATGCAATAGAATGATGTTGTGGTTCTCATCAATCATATTGATGATGTAAATCCTATTAGGAAAAATTGGATATTCAAGCGAATGATAGACTTTTGAGGAAAATTATATACCAAAAAATAAAGGCTAGTGTATAAATTTATTAATAAGTGTATAGGTAATGAATATTCAGAAATATGTTCTCTATTTTCCTCTTTTAAATCCATCATAATTTTACATAATATAGTGGTGTACCATGACTATTAAAATTATAACATTGGATTCAAAACAAATTTCCTTAATGGGGAACTCTATGAAGATTTATAAAAGAAAACCCTCAAGGATTTGTAACTCTAGGTGATTGCAAAAAGATATATAAATACATTTATGGATTTATGAAATAATTTTTGTCATAATAAAATCATTTTTATGAATCTATAAAAGAATTAGGTTTCATTATGAATGAATTTGAGAAATGTGATTACTTCTGGTTCTATGGGAATTCTATTATTATCCTATTAGAATATATTGATGGCATATTACATATTGGAATCAATAAACCATTCATTTAATTTATTAAATTGTGGATATATAAATTCTTCCTAATGAATGTATTAGGTGAAAAATCCTACATTCAAGGGATTAAGATCATCCATGATCGATCTAAGATTATAGTTGAACTATTTCAATCTACAAAAATTCACCATATACTAATTATATTTACCATTGATCAATCAAATATGAGATTTTTATCAATGTCACATGGTATTCATATTCACAAGAAAATTGTGTCTTTATACAATATAAGAGAAAGTGGGAATGAATAATATCTAATATTCTTTGGTGAAAAGATATATCTTTGTAGACATGTTATGTACTATAATTGATATTTCCTACACATTGATGATGGCATATAAATATTAACATTACCCAGGTGAAAAACATTGGTCTGTAGTTAAGTCTATCCTTATATATCTTGGAAGAACCAAAGATATGTTCATAATGTTTAGAAGAGGTGAGGATCTAGTACTCAATGGTTATAATGATTCCAGTTTTCAAATAGATCAAAATGTTAAGAACATTCAATCAATATATTTTTTCGATCTCAATGAAGGAGTTGTGAGATGAAAGACTTCAAATCATCCAGTTTTCAACAATTCAATAGTGGAGTCTAAATATATTTTGGCTTTTGTTGTAGCCCAAAAAGTAGATTTATATGAAAATTTATCCATGATTTGGATATGGTACCTAGTAGTACATACCCAATAACATTATACTCTAATAATACTATAGAGGTGGCTTGTGGAGCAAAACCAAGATCACATGAATTAAAAGATTTCATTCTTTGAAAAATATCACATATTGGGTAATATTTCCAATGGAGGGGAAGTGTAAGATCATATATTTCATGTATGTATGTCCTTGTTTAAATTTTGGATTAAATATCTAAATATTTATTTATTAAATGTTCACATATTATAAGAGGAATATTGGGGGTTTTTAGGGGCTCATGTATTTAATTAAAGGGGAATTTGTCCATTCTATGAATTTTTCATGGTTTGCGCATGATTAGTTCAAATCATTCTAGGGGAGAGAGAAGTTGTGCTATTTGAGACAATGGAATTATATATGGCCAAAACAAGGTTTATCAAACCATACAGCCTTACATAGGAAACTATAAAACTCAACCCCACTTAGACAATGGTTGTAGCATGGTTTGTGCCTAGTTCGATAGACCAAGGGCCAAATCATGTGACCCCTTAAAGTGTGATAATATTTTTTTTTTCAATCTAAGAATTTTTATTGTCCTAACCAATTTTCACCCCTTTATCTTACAACCATACATAATGATGATCCAAAACCCTGAAGATCACCCAGTGATAGATCTCCCTTATTTCTATGAAATTTGGAGCATCGTTGGTTATGCATTAATGTTCGAGGTATGTCTAATATACCTCTTACATCCCCTTTTCAGATTAGATATTGAACATGTGTTATATTTTATTAATCCCTAAAAACCATTATTTCCAGTGGATTCTGGGCCTAATCATGAATTTGGGTATGAATCCAGATCTAATGCTATTATTAAGAGTCTGTTCATCAATGGATTTGAGGTAGGTGGTCTAAAAGTTATATCCCATATCCATTGGGTCAATTTGTGCTTGTTTGGATTCATTATTGGTAATATATCATTGTTATTTTGATTCCAATGGTGAGTTTTGGTAAAACTATGGTCTAATGATGGATTTAACACATCACAATATCCATAAAATATGTTGAGGATGATTTGACTTATTTAGGGCAACTGATTAGATGTTTCTACATTCCCATTCCTAGAAATCTGTAAGGTTAAATGTAGAGTTTATGGGGGGGAAACATAGAGACCATGATGAACACATTAATATGGTTGGTTGAGTTTAAAATGGAATAATATCAGTTATGCCCAGGGTTGATATTTGAACAAGTGGTTGTTTGGAATTTCATGACTGGGTTAATTAGATTAATTAATATTTTTTCAGATGGATTCCGAATTATTTTAGAAAATCTATGAGGGTTAGTGCATATGAGATGTTGGATTTTTAATGTGTAATAGCTTGGGAATCAAGGAATATGTTATATGAGATTACAAATTGGAATTTATGAATATGATAAATGTATTGATATAAAAAGTATTTTATTGGAATGAAAATTTGGAAAAATGGGATATGTAATGTAAATAGTGAATGTGTTTTTGAATTATGGAATAAAATTAATTCCAATGATTTTTTTTCCAGTCTGTGATTGTATGTGTATTGTTTTGAGTATATGTATTCATATGGTATGTGTGTGGTGAAGAGATAAGTAATCACAAGTGCATGGCTTGGTTGGGTTGGGTATTGACTTCAAGCTCTATTCCAACTTTTTGAGTTAGACTGATGCTCAAAATTCTACCCCAGAATGAATGAGTGAAGAACGGGAAAACAGATCTATCCCCCTAATAGTTTCAGTCAATGAGACCACCTAGACCAAGTCATAGAGATGAGTTTAATGCGTTTGTTGTGTTGTGGTTCCCCTAGTTAGATAGGGACATGTCCTATTCCCATATTCATAGTGATTTAATTCCTAATATCCTTGTGTAAATGTTGTAAATGACTAAACTAGAGAACATAAGATTGAAATGGATAAATTAATGATGTTGGTATAAGTGATGATATTAGTATATTGATAGAAATAGTTAAGTATGTGTAGTTATCAAACAACAAACGAGGTATACATTTGATTAAATTGTTATATATTTCATACATTCACCCACTATCAGATAGGCTAGATATTTTTTAGATATCATTGGTTGTGGCCTACTTAGTTGTACTGACACTTATATTGAGATAACGTTTGGTACCCCTGTAAACAACATTTATTCTAGTTTAGATAAGGGAAAAGGCATGGTTCAAGAGATTTGAGTTCGAATCGTTATATACATGGATGATAATCTTGGAAATGATTCAAGTCCGATTTTGGTGATTTATCAATTTGTCTTTATTTAGGGTTTCCTTCACTTTTGGCAGTATTAGCAAGTCATGACATTGTTATTGTTGATTTTTTACCCATTTTGGGGATACATGGTTATTATTATTTACTAGTTATCGCATATTGTATCCATTAAATAAATTATTATATGTTATATATTACTCTTGTAATGAGGTTATAGTCTCTACACATGACTTATTATACCCTCCCTGTCAATCATCAAACTCTGGTGCAAAGGGAGTCATGTTTGCGGTTATGTGGGGACCCCGATAGAGGAACGAGTTTAGTGGCTTATAGGTCGAGGTTGTTATAAAGTGGTATGAGACGACGGTTATTTTCTATGGTCTTATTATTTGGTATGGTAGACAAGACAATTTGGTATGTCAGGTCATAGAAATTAGGTCATTATTCGGAGTATCTAACCCATGTATATGGGGAAATCCAAGTACGTAGTGTGTTAATTTCTATTCTTATTATGTGTTGTCATAGTTTAATGATATTTCACCATTTGGTGATGCACTTATCGTGTGATGCGATAGTTTGGTGATATTTTCCTCATAATAAGGAAACATTAGGATGTGCATTAATGAATCATTATAGGAACCTTGGGGGATAATTGGAATGCATCATGTTAGGCACAAAAGGGATGTGTGTGTGGGATATGAAAGGGGGAATTCATTTTACTTCCATGGTTAATTAGAAAAATGGAGTATGATAATACTGAGGAAGATGGCTAAAATGGAAGGAATGTTAGATAATGGTTAAAAAATTATGATTAATGAAGGATTTTAATTTATTTTAAATTTTTATTTTAGTGATTTTTGAAATAGAAGTTGTGCCTAATAATAGGGATTTATGTTTCATGTGTGGAAATCATTTTTAAAAAGGCTTCTAGTAAAATTCCATCCCTGTGTAAATCATTTTACCTCATGATTAATGTGACCCGTTGTTCTTATGGTTGAGGGTATTGTTCTATGTGCTTAAATATTCCCTGGGATAGTGTGTGAGATTTTTTTAGGAATAGTTAATATCCCTTTTTTGTGTTTGAATTTTTGAAGCTTTATGTTATGTTTTATAATTATTGGGTTTTTAATTTTAGAGATATATTACTATGAAGAATTGTGATGGAAAATATATAAGGTCATATTAGAAAGAATTCTCCCTAGTAGTAGAAACTTATGTCATGGTTAATCATGATAGTAGACTAGAATAGATTTAAGAGAACATCCCTCATTTTATGTAGATGATGGAATGGGAACTGTAGTTGGTTTTATTGTGTATGTTTGATTTTACTAGAGTGTTTCACATGTATCACCCTCGATCATTTACTAGAGAGGGTGGGCCAGAGATATCATCATTTTGATAGATTCCATATAGATGATTCATGACAATTTGGAGGCTTCTACTAAGATGCGAGTCAATTTGTCCATCTATATGTTGTGACTTATGACAATGAATTGCTGGGATATTAAGGATCAGACTAAATAGGGTGAAATAATGATAGGGAATGATTTCTCAGAAATGTTTTTAGAATACTTATTTCTAGAACCTTATTTAATGAAAATGATATGAAGTTTATATGATTATACCAAGGGGTTATATCAGGGATGTATAATGATAGTCATTTCACTACATTAAACTTATTCTTTCCAACATTTCTAGGAGATGAGGAATATATAGTGAATCATTTCTATGATTTCCTTTGACATGAGATGTAGTCCGAGGTGAACATATCATATTTCAAGAGGTTCTTAAAGGTAGTGGATCAGACCCACATATTATATAAGAACCTGAAAGGGGGTTTCCATAGTTACATGTGATGCTAGTTCGATGAATGAGTAGTTTTTCATATGTATGATAGATGCGTCATTTTGGGATTTTCTATAATGGTGGAATTGAAAAGGGTAGTTAGAAGAAAGGGTCAGACACTCATAGTGGTGACCAAGTATTCTATTATCTTTATATTATACTAGTGAACATGCATAGATAGTGTCTCTGACCTCCAGTTGATTGTCGGTTGTGTAGAATTATAGGGATTAAGTATTGGTTCTTTCGTAATCCTTGATATCTATGAGTAGATTAGGGATTGAGACTAATGCATAGTGTAGTTATGGGGTTAGTTGACTCTTATCCAGTATGAAGTTTGATGTCCATGGGTTGTACTGGTCGAGGTTGTGGGTGTAATATAGTAGGGAGAGAGTTTCCATATTAGGAATTTATTGTATCACCATGGAAATAGGCTGAAGCCTATTTTAGAGGGATAAAATAACTTCACAAAGTTCAGTATGCACGTGGAGGTGGAAAGGGTGGGCCATCGACTGTTCTATGTATAATCCTTGTTGATTCAATTCTACTTAGTTCTTAATTTGACACATGAACCACCCATTCTTTTATATATTATTAGATTGTATTTTTTTGGGTCTAGAAGTGGAAAACTTGTGTGGAATTATATGAATTGATACTCTGTTGGGGGTCTGAGATAAGGACATTAGAAAATGTAGAGGTTTTTCTCTAAAGGATTGTATAAACCATTTTCAATGGGATTTTTTCGTCCCCAAATTTCTTGTTTTTACCTGATTTTGGTAATTGAATTTTTGGTGTTGTACTAATCACACATCAAATATTACAATCATTTGGATACATTTACATATATTGAGGGATAAACTTATGTCTGTTGTGGTGAGTGGGATGTTCGAGTAGGCCATGCACCACAATTTTATCAGTAGTTGGGTGAACTCGCAACTCAAGTGGATATAATAATTCATGATGATGGGGATGTAGAGTACCTAGTGTTCCATCCCATTGTGAATCAATTTAATAATTCATTTATCGAGGAGTTCTTGGTGCTGCTACACGAGGGATATGTTGTGTTCATGATTGAGTTCCTACCAAGAGTGGAACCGGTTCCCATTTCATTATATATGATGGAACCATAAGAACTCTAGGAATATAAAGATAAGTTGTATAAATAGGAGAATAAAGTTATTATTCTTCCTAGTACATCACCTTGGTGATATTTTATATTGTTCTACAATAAGGATAATGAGTCATTATGGTTATATATCAATTAAAGGACGCTGAATCAGATGAAGGTTAAGAACTGATGCCCTCTACTCAGAATTATTGATCTTTTTAACCAGATAAGAGATGAATCCATGTTCTCCAACATTGATCTACCATCAAGGTATCAGCATAAGGGATGAGCCATTATAATATAATACATACTTCATTCAGGACCAGTTAGGGGTTGAATGTGTTTTTATGTCGTTCAGGAAAACCAATGCACATGATTGTTAATGACCTTAATGAATCTAATCATTCACCCATTTCTAGATTAGTTCATAGTTTTCTTTTCCTATGATATCATAGTGTACACTAAGAATCATGACTATCAAATCAGTCTTCTTAACATCATCTTATATACATTGTGAGAGAATATAGTATACACCATGCTATTCAAATGAAATTTCTAAATCTATATGCTGAATTTATTGAGCTACATCAGTTCTGAGGAGTGAGTGTAAGTAGAACAAGGTAAATTACATGTAGTTATGTATTCAGAGAAGAATACTATTGTTTCAGATATGTGAATTTTTTACGGTTTGGTGGCCTAATACCAATAGTTCAACTGATACTTTTCCTAGTTGGGGCACCACATTTGTTTTTAATCAAGATGTGAATCCGGTTTTTATGATCAGAATATTATGATAATTATTTCAAATAAAAAATTAGTTGACCACCATAATAATTCTAATCACAACAATGGTAGGAAATAATTATATTTTTTATGCGTCTAGTGTTGGGCTAAGATCAGTATTGATGTAGGGTTATTGGGTTATGGTCAATGGTTCATAGAAGTTGCAGACTCATGAATGAAAATATCTTATGCATGATCTTGAATAGGATGAAGATGATCATGACATTAAATGTTGGTTCTATTACTTATTGTGTGAATGGTTCACTATTTATAACGATCATAAAAATCATAAGTACGTTTTATTTTAGCATTAATTAAATATTTGGAAGATAAAAATTTTTTACATGAACTCCATTGATTTAAATACAATTTGAAAACTTAGAATGTGAAAAAATGATTCTGATTACCTGAGTTAGGAAAATCAATGTTAGGTGGTTCAGGATTCAAGCTCATTGTGATAGATGACATGGTTGTTTTCTGAAATGCATCATGAGGGGCAGGAGGGCTATGAGAAGTTGACCTTTGCATCTATATAAGTCAAATCTAGGCTTGTAATTCAATTCATGGAGAGTCATCTTGAGGATCCATGTGTTTTCTATGAGTTATACCATTAAATGTAGGGATTCAACATCAGGTTGGGATGTTGGAAATTATGGGATCATTTTTTTTCATGGACATGTTGTTGTGTTGTTGTGTATTATGGAATAATTGGTGCATGAATATCATGCATAAAGTTGGATTGGGAAACCTTGTTAGAATATGATATATCACGGCCTTTGTAGAAATTATTTGTGCTCAGGAATGAAGAAATATTTTTTTACATTTTGTGTCATTATGCCTTTCCTGTTTGTCGGTGAAGGCTAAGAATTAGAACTGTAGTGATTTGTTACAGGCATTCCCATTCTGTAATGGAAATGGGGTGATGTATCAATGGATTTAATGGTAGATATTCCATCTATACCTCATAATATTGATTCAATATATGTATTTTTTATCGATTTACTAAGGTGGATATTTTCTTAATGATTTGAGAGACCTTCACGCTGGGTCATTTAGGTCGGTTGAATGTTTTTGAGTTAGTATAGTTTTATTGAGTACCATGAAGCCAATTTTCAGATCATGATTTGAGTTTGAAATCACTCTTCTGGACTGTGTTTCAAAAGGTTCTAGATACCCATGTTTTTTTGAGTACATATTTTCACCCACAAATATATGGGATATTAGAGAAAACCATTAAGGTACTAGAGGACATGTTATGGGATTAAGTCCCTAATTTTTGTGGATCATGAGAAAATAATGTGGATAACATTGGGTTTTCAGAAAGTAATATTAAACAAGATACAATTCATATGGAACCATTTGAGAGACATTATGGAAGACCATGTCGATATCCTTTGTGTTGTATGGAAGCCAGATAATCGGAGTTATTAAAACCCAGTCTCATACTGTCGGAATTAGATTAGATTCCTTTTATTCGATACTAGATACCTACAGCTCAAATGAAAACAGATATTTTATGTATATTTCCATCAAAGACATCATCTATTTTTGATGAACGACCATGTGTTTCATTGGTTTTCACTAATGTTTTTCCAGTATAAAATTCTAAAATTATGTATATTAGTGCCGCAGGTACATGGGGTCATTTGAGATGAAAAAGAGAGGATCAGACTGGGGGCATACCAACTAGTAATTATAAAGTAGTATAGTGGGATGAATGATTCTTACCAGAAGTTACATCATGAAATATAAAACCATAACACATATCATCAGATTGAGGTTGAAAATTTTGTGCTTCATGTCGAGGGATCCTTTATGGAGAATCTGGTTAATATCATGGATCATAGTGAGACATTATTGCAGGGAAAGGTTGTGCCATTAGCTCATGTAATATGGATTCATGGTAAAATTCAAGAATAGAACTTGTAAAGGGAGTCATATGTGCATTTTTATTGGCCTAATATCCTTTCATCAGAATCTCAGTGATTCATGGGTGCACAGTTCGAGGAAGAGAGAATATTAAGTGGGGAGGATGTATGACCTATGATTTTATAAAGGTGTTTCATTGTTTAAATCATCATTTAAATGAATATATTTTAGATAATATAATTTTCGCGAGTGTATGAGGAAAATAATGGGTGTTCTAGGGTCTTGTGGAATAATAGTAAGGTGAATAAGTCTAATTTTTTCATGTTTCATGATTTGTGCAAGGTTAGTGAAAACTGTGTGATGGGAGAGAAAAACCATGTAGTTTGAGACAGTGGAATTATAAATGGTTGGTGTTTATTTTTTCAAACCATGCAGCCTACCCATGTAACTGTGATAATAAAATTCTTGTAGATAGTGGTTAGCGCATAGTATTCATGCAATTTAGGAAAACTATTTAAGAAAACAATTCACCCCAATATAAAGTGAAAAATTACATTTTTTTCATTAATGGATTTTTATGTTCCCAAGATATTGTTTCTTCTTTATGTATCCTTCATCAATAATGATGAACCAAAACCCTCAAGAGCTCCCAAGATTTAATCTCCATTATTTCAAGGTCGTTTGTAGCATCGTTGGTTGCGGATGGAAGATCTGAGTAAGTATATTCTTCCTCTTACATCCACTTTCTGGATTTGGTATTCTATCTTGGGTTATCTTCATTATAATCCAGAAAAACCATTATTGCTGGTGTATTATAGGTATTATCATAAAGGGGTGCTCGAATCCAAATATAAAGTTATGATTAAGAGTGTGTTCATCATTGAATTCACTATAGATGGTCTATAAGTAATATCTTATAGTCGTTGGGTTAATTTGTTCATGTTTTTATTAGATCATTGTTATCTCTTTTTGTGCATTAATTTTCTTTGATATGTCAAGGAATGATGAGTGTTTAAATATTACATTTAACCCATAATGATCTCTATATAATGTGTTGAGGATGATTTGACAGATTTAGGGCCACCCATGTGGTGTACCAACATTTCAAAATGTAGAAATGGGTGAGGTTTAATACAGAGTTGATGTGTGATAACATAAATCCAATGATTAACATGCTAATATGGTTAGTTTAATGAAAAATTTAATAATGATTGTTATTACTAGGGTAAAAAATGTCAGAATGGGTTTTTTGGCATGTCATAAAAATGAGTTAATTGGGTTAATTGAGATTATTTCACATGAATTATGGAGATGTTAGAAATGCCCAAGAGGAATGGTGTATATGAAATGGTGAATTTTTTAATGGGTAATGGTTTGGGGATAGATGAATATGTTAAATTGGATTTCATAAGGCAATTGATTAATATGTTAAATGGGAAGATATAAATTTAATTATTAAACATACATAATGGGTTGGGCATGTTATTGATAATTGGGATAAATGGGAAATGTCATGTAAATGGAAAATGTATTATTGATAATTTCTATGTTGTTTTTATGTTTTCTGATTTTATGTGTACTTTTATTATTTTGTTTTGTGATTTGTTATGTGTGTGGTTACTGGATAAATGATCATGTTCACATGGATGGTTAGTGTGGGGGTATTTGCGTGGGATTATATGCCCCCAGGTTATGTTATACTGAGGCTCTAAACTCCACCCCAAAATGCATAGTTTTGGGAAGGGGATGTTGGATCAAATCTATTAATAGTTGTATGCAATAAGACTTCATATATAGAGGCATCTAGGTGAGTGTAATGTATTTGTTTTTATTTTTTACACTAGTGATATTGGGATATATTTAATTCCCTTATGAAATGTGATTGAATGCCTTAAAACGCTATAAAATTATGTAATTTCTAAACCTCTGACGTAATTGCAAAAAACATAGAACACATGACGAAAATGGATTAAGTAATGAGGATAGAATAAGTGATTATATTAGCATAATCATAGAAATGGTTATGTGTGTATTCATAACAATTGAAACTCATATAATCCATTAGTTTACATTACCATCTATTTATATATGCATGAACAATCTGTTAGAATGGATATTTTGTAGACATAATTGGTGGTGACCTACTGAGTTGTACTGACACCCTACTCAAGATGACATTGGGTACCCCTGATGATATCATTGTTTTAGGTTCAAAAGAAGGAACAATATTAGTCTAGGGAGCTGATTTAGCCTAGTGTTATGCATGGCTATGTATATGGAAATATATTCAAGATATGTATTGGGAAATTTGGTGTATGTCTTTATTTTTGGTATCCTTCATTTTAAGAATTATTATAAGAACATGGAATTATTGTTGCTGGTTTGGGGTTCCTACCCAATTTTGCGAGATGATTGGTAATGTATCATTATTGGATATCATATTTTTTTTGATATTTAGAGTATTATCTATTATGGGTTACATAATTAAAGAGGTTATAGTCTCATAGTGTGACTAATTATACCATCACTACCAGTCAAAAACCTCTAGAATATATGAAGGTGTGCATGGGGTCATGTGGTGACCCGACACACGACACTAGTTTAGTGCCTCCTATGTTGAGGGTGTAAAATAAAATTCATTAAGAAGACATTCCTAGAATAAAATGTGGTGGATCTGTTGCATAAAACATTCCCTCATCAGATTCATGAGTATCATTTAAGATCTAGAGGACTGGATGCTGTTATCGAATGGAAGTAGTGGAAGTATGGTTCTTTTAGCATTGGTTCCATAGAATTGAATTATTTTTACATTATGATTATATATATTCATAGTTATTTCTATTAATAAACTTCTTATATCATCACGATTTCCTTCTACATTAAATAGTATGTGAAAAAATGTTATAGTGGCCGAATAATGTCATTCACACTGAAATGTCATAATAGTTCCCCACTAAGATGTGAAACCAAAAGTTCCGTGAAAATATTTATAAATATATATTTTATAGTTAGATGAAAATATTTTATAGATAAAAATTGTACAAGATATCAGTTGTGGAGAATTATAGTACATTGATTCACCTTCACATGGTTTATAGCCTTGGTAATTTTCAGGGTAGGATATAATGAGAATGATACCCTCGAGTGGGAAATCCAAATTTTTATGTGTTGTTGGATGTTTCTATCTGTAGACATGTGTATTGATCGTTAATATTTAATATTATTAATAAAGGATATTCTGATTCATGTACAATGATTTATATATTAAAATTTTGATACCATATGTTCACAGAAAATTATGATATGTTGGGTGCATCACGATTAATATTTCATTAATGAATAATTCATTAAATGTTTTCCACTTATATTATTTAAAATAATTTAATATCATTTTATATTTTAATGGAAATTATAAAACCTATATAAATCAACGACAACATTGTTCTGTGGAAAAGAACATTTCCAACCATTTAATGAAGGATACAATAAAGACATAGGTTGATGGCATAGACATGAAACCTTATTTATTATAGATATTGTGATAAATGGGTTATATTACCAAATAGTCATCTGTAGGTGATTTTATGTCATTGTGATGTTAAATTAATTTTCATTGATTTCATTACATGTGGATAGATGTTATCCAAATAATGTTCCTCGGTTTTGTTAATCCCGTTAATAATGAGGCGTACATGTTTAGACAGTAAGTGTATCCAGAACCTCAATTAAATAATGATATTGTTTATTACATACCATTATGACTAAATATTAATACTATATGTTGTTTAATAATTTTTATCTTTTTTTGATTTTATATATTCTATCAACTGTTATTAGAGAGAATATTTTATGAGAAGAATATTTATAAAATATTTATTTTCTATTCATTGTAAATAATATTTTTTCAAATTTTTTGAAATTAATCTAGAGATATTTATTTAATATATGAAAATTCATTATTCAATGCCTGATAAATATTTTAGTTTAATTAAGGAACAAATTAAATTTTTTTAAATTTATAACATATACTAAATAATATGAAAATATTTATTATATAAATAATTCTTCATTTTTTCCTTCTCAGTAAACACATATAATATTGCTTGAAGGGTATTATAGGAAGTAAGGAAATAATAAGGGTGAATACGAAACTATTATTTTCTAACTCTGTAACTATTAGACTTAGTTATATCATTTCTAATTTATTTAAACTATATTTTGTTGTATATAACATCATTCATGTAAATTGATCCAAGCCCTAGAGATGTCCCTCCCCAACAGTTATCTCAATTATGGAGACAGATCCTCCAACTCCACCACTCATAATCATAGATATAACAATTAGAATCATTATTTATGTGATTTTCAGGGTGATCAAATACGAACATCGCATGTGTTTGGATCTACTACGATATCACCTATATATTCCTATAATGACGTTCATAGGGTTATAGAGCATGTCTGGAACATTATTAGAGGAAATATAAATTCCATTTCTATATAGAAATGATATTATGATGAATATATTTTGTAATTTTAATCAATAGAGAAATAATTCCACAGATAGTAGATTTTTTAACTTCTTAAATGAAATATAGAAAATTATGTGATGATAATTTATTTTTGTTCTGATGTTCTCTCATCAATAAATTTTTTGTTCAATTTTTTTCCATGAAATTTTTTATTTCCATATATATTGGATTAATCATCAATTATGTTAAAAAATATATATTAGTAATACCCTATCCAATACTTCTTCCCTGCCTAAAACCTTCAATATTTACTCATATGCTCTTTTTACGTGATTTCATGTCTTTTTTTGATCGATGGATCACTTCTCTACAACATAATATTTTCCTTGGTGGTTTCAAATTTTTTGAATATTAGTATGAATGAAGGAAATAAATTCCATGAATGGAATCAGATGGATTAAGGAATCTCATATGATGTTTCTATCATCGTGGTCTATTTTGATGGTCGACATATGAATTACTACAGTTCAATGACATACTCTTGTGTAAACCTCATGAGAAGGATAAATGTAGAAAATGATCATACTTCTGATCAGACATATCCAGTGAATCAATCAGATATCCCTAAATTTATGTATAAAATTTTTAATGGATCTACATTGATTGGAAATGATCATATCCCACATCAGTATTTCATATAGAATATCTACGCTTAATTATACATGTTTTGTTTCAGGCCTCTTGAGATTACATTAGGATAATAACCTATAAACACCATATATAACCTAGGATCTATAGGTAAATCCTCCCAGCATATCCCCACATTACCACCTATATTTGTGCTCACATTTCCACATCACACTTGTACTATGGGTCCACTTTATTTCAAACACGAATCTCAAAACTATGTCGTTTCATTAGTATGACCTCTCTAATGGTATATCTAGCCTCCCATAATGTAGTTGACAGAGTTATCCCTTCTGTCTTCATTGGTTTTCCAATTTTTATTAATACCATGTAATACGAGTAATTCAAATATTCAAGACTATATAATTTTCAATTCAAATGTAAAAAAATCATATTACATAAATGAAATAATCTCAATTTAATTCATCATTTTTTGTGTGGTCTTCATTTTCTCCTTCAATTTCATTTTAAAACTCAATTATAAATTAAACACTCTTCCACATAAAATCATCTTAGTTATTTATATCTTATTCCTCGTTATAAATAATGTGAAAATTCAAATATCCAATTAAAAAAATGAAGAAATTATGATTAATGAAAAAATCACAAAAATTAAAGACACATTATTTAATGAAATAACTATTTTAGTATAAAAATCCTTATAAAAGTGGAATAATTGTCATTATTAACTCAATGAAATAAAATCCATGCTTTAATTATTGTCACAGTGACATTACATTACTCAAATATATTGACAACAAATACAACACAATTCATTCAGTCCATTAGATTTCTTCAATATCCCCTATGAATTTATTCTCAAAACCAAATTCAATACTAAAGGCAATGATTCCCCCCCATATTCACAATAAATAAAAGGTATATGAATAATGAAATACAACTCGTCATATTCTATAACAATGGATTTTCCATCATCTCTCTTTAATCAATTCATTTCATAAGAGATTCCACTTAATGAGAAATTAAAATCAATATCTTTAAGAGAATAATGTAATCATTTTTCATAAATTAGTAAGTAGTAAATTAATCATCTCTCAACCTATGTGGTAAAACCCAGTGTATAAATCAAATACGACCAATATGAACACAAAATCTATTAATAAATTTTCAGAATGTGATATCATAACCTAAACCTTCCTTTAGGGGAATTTTAAATATATTTTCAACTAAAATCGATAAATAATATATATATATATATGATGAAAATCATTCATGTATATTTATGGATAACATATTTCCAAGTCATTTTTCCTTTTTCAATTATAAAATTTGATTCTGCATTCAAATTTAATAATCGATGTTCAGTATAAAAGAACATACCCCTCCGATACAAATAATTAATTTAAACCAGTTAACTGATTATATAATCATAAATTTTTTATAATAGAACAACAACATTTATACTGATTGTGTTATTAAAATTTAGGGTTTATTTAGATTCAATCACCCTAAAGGATAATTATAATTCATCTTCTTCATCATGGATGGATTTTTTTAAAAATGAATTCCAATATTAAACATCAGATCAATGAAAATGTTGTTAAGATACAACATGTCACCAAATGAAATAAATTTACCCATAATAGATATCATTATTGATGCTAATTTATTTAATAAATAATTAGTTTTATTAATCATCCTATTCAATATATGCATCATCATTAATTACCAGTATATAAATATTGAATGAAAAATATACATCGGAAAAAGTTGTTTCTTCAATGATTTCCAATTAAAGAAATAGGGATGATCTTTATTTATTACCTAGAAACACATTCAAATTTAGTTCCAGATATATGAAAAATTCATCATAATTTCTCCTTACTTGGCCATAAGAATCTTATTATTTAACACAATCATATATTTATTGATCTCTTTAGATTTAATTATAGTCAAAATATACCACATAAAAATATAAATTACTACACAATATTTCATTTTTTCCTTCTCCATCTTCTTAGATAATTCCTACTTATGTGTCCATAAGACAAAAAAATTCATTTCATAGATTTTCATTCTTCTTATATTGTGCATAATACCTCGTTATAAATGGATTTTTTTTGAAAATTGATCCAACTGTTCCATCCCTTTGTTATACAAAAATTTATTATATTCTAGAAACCATGTCATTCATTTTATTGTAATATAAGTAAACATTATATACATTCCACAAAGATCATTACAAATCATTGATAAATAATGTTTAGAAATCCACAAATGATATTTATTTATTTTAACAAGAATTTCATACACCTTATGAATCATTTTATTTGATTCTGAGATTGATTCCCTTTCCCCTTTAACATTTATTAACTAACACTAGTTCTTAAGGACTATTTGCGGAAGCATGTGATACATTTTTTTCTTCCATAGTTGAATCATGTTTTCTTTAATATAACACCCAATTTACCTTTCTACTTGGGTGTTTCATGGTTTATTGTTTTCATGAATACCTGATTTTGTTAATACCAAAATGAATAATTTTACACATTTTATCATTGTCTTTATATGAATTCAATATTGTTATTATCAATAGTATAAGCATAATTCATGATTGGTATATACCAAAACTCATTAAAATTGTTATCACTTCTCTTTCAATAATAATAAAATTCTCAAAGTCAAATAAATATTTTATTGATATATATATATATATATATATTTCTCCATATATATATTCTTTTTTTGTTCAATATTATTTCTCTTCACATTATATCCCCTTCCATTTAAAAACAATCTTTTAAAATTATCCTACTTAGAGAGACAATATCACCAGCAAATGGAATGATTCCCAAGATTCAAAAAACAATATAGATATCCAATAAATCATGATTTAATATTCTATAGAACTTTTTCTATCATTGAAAAGGACTCATTTTTTCAATAAAAGTATTATTTTTTGGATTTTGTAGTAGAAAAAGTATATATACATTATCACATCCTATTTTGATGATATAGTGTTTTTATAATTTTTTATCCACCCATATTTGAAAATAATTACATTTGATTAATTTATTATTAGGTGAATGGTGTTAGTAAAAGTAAAAACATTTGGAAAAAGGGTTAGCTGATTTAATGATCTTGTAAATATATTTATCGTTAGATAATTTCTAGAACTTATTTCCATTATAATGATAACTCTTAGAAGTAATAATTGTTTTTAGAATAACTATTGGAATAAATTTTCGATATCATAATGTTGTGAGCCTTCAGGTCGGTTGTTCTATATTTATTTGAACAATATCTACCACATAAGACATTTTAGATTTAATGAGTTCTTCCAATATTCAAGTAATTTGATCATTTCTTCACATTTATTTTCAAAATTAATTATTGTGTCACCATCAGTTTTTTCAATTTAAATTACAGTTCAATAAAAATTATCTTTATAATATTTTAATCATACTCAAAATTTTATATTCTATCTTCCCATTACATCATAAATATCAAAAAATGGTCTTCATGAATTATATTTATATCTGTTAAATAGTCATGCAAATATTTAATTATATTTTCCTTAACTATTAAATGTATTTTTTTAACATTCATATAGGATTTGTGTATTTTATCAAATACTTGTATTGAATTTATAAAATATTCATCAATAAGATTCTTCCCATAAGAAAATATTTTTAATTTTTATTCAACATATGTGAATCATTCAATTAAATTGGATATTAACTATTCTTTTGGTTCTTTATTCGGGAAAAAATGTATCATACTTGTCTTTTATTTCCAACAAAGAGTTTAGGACACTGAAGCTAGATTTATGAGGTTATTTATGTGTATTTATCATATCATTAATGTAAATTTTAAGCACCACCTTCTAATAGCCATTTATTTGAAACATATCATCAACATAGTATAGTTGTTCATTTCAATGTAATACAGTTTCATAATTAAGATTAATTAAATACGTGACATGTTTAAAACTATAAAATTCCATATATAAATTGTCTGTCATATAATTGTTTTCATATTAGATCAATGATTATTCTAAAAATATACCATTGATAAATAAAAATATTTAAGTGAAAAACTAAAAATGATCTTTCTTTAGAAAATCAATTACTTTTAAATAAACATCACTAGGTGATTCAGTAAACTGTTTTTCAGGAAAACATTGAAAATCATAAAATTAATCATGATGAACTAATTTAAATGATACTACCGATACATTACCAATATGTATACATTCATTTTGTGGTATTTCCTCCTTCATAAACGTTTTCATTTTTATTTCCACTCCCATATATTCATTTATCATGGATTTTAAAAAGAACACTCCCTTGGAAAGGAAAAGGATAAGACATAAATCTTCTATATAATGTAACTATGATTCTTATTTAAATTCAAATATACACATTATATATTTTTTTTGAAACCAATAGGTCCTTTAGTTATATCCAATCAGTGGTGGAACCTTTCATTTGATACCAATTGTTATTTTTTGTGGATTGTGATGATACACTAAAAGAAAATGGAAACATTCAACACAATGTATAACGAATTATTTTACTTTTATTTTTACCACTTTTATATTAAAATCTATTTATATGTTATGGTGAATGGAAGAATATTGGTTAAACACAATCACATAACATGCATTATATAAAGTATGTAAATCAAAATAAATGATATTTTTACAAGGTTCACCACCATAATGGGAGGATATATTGTACTGACCTAGGTGTTTATTGAATAATAATTTTTTATTTCTATTAATACTAATGAATACTATATTATTTATAAGTTAAATGGGATTATATTTCTGAAACCATACTCAACACACAACAACATATTTAATCTAAATCTTACATTGCACAAAACGTTGAGTTATACCGAAAAATAATATAATAATATTACTAATTTAAAGTTTTCTTAACACTTAGAACTTGTATTTGCAGGAATAAAAATAAATAACTAAAATATTATTATACATGTTTTTTAAATGACTTTAAATTTATCCAATAAATTTTAGAGGCCTAAAATAATAATGAATCTGATTTTAGTCATAAATAGTCTAATATTCATTAAATGGTCGATTTACCGCCATTTAATGGAGAACCCTTTTTAATTCTAATTTTTCAAAATTTTATATATTATATTTGAATAATTAAAATTCTGATTTGGATTTTCTACATTAAAAATTAATTTGGGTGAAATTTTGGAATTTTCTTGATAAAGATAATTTTTTAATAAATATTGCAAAATACAACAGTTTAATTCAAAAATTCTTTTTAATATAGTTTATTTATATTGTTATGTTATGTTTTTAACTCGTCTTAATGTGATATTATATTATATATTTACCATTTAATCTAATTTCGGTCATTATAATTAATTTCAATTTGAAATTTGACATAAACAAGTGTGAATCTTTTGATATTTATTATTTTTTTAAAACATGCTTTTGTTTTGACTATGAGAAATAATTTTAAATTAATTTCGGCCAATACTATTTTTTGAATTAAGAAAAATGTATTCCATATTTTGAATAAGGAGTTCCAAATTGTGTAAATATGCACCTTTTATTTTTAGACTTATGAATATTTACTTCCGTAAATATTTTATTCACTGTGGTTAAAGTGTAAATCTGGGAAATACGGGTAATATTAATATTATTATAATAATATTAAATTAAACTAACATGTGTCATAATCCTATTGGATATCATGTGTCTAACCATGGGCATCCTTGGGTATATTTTGGGATCACCTTGAGCCACATGTGATTGATGATGACACTTTATATTAATCAATTTAAAGTAATGAAAAAATGACATAAACATTTATCTTTTGGTAAATAAATTTTTACATGGGGTTGTATAAGTTATCTATTCGATTATAAATATTAATTTGGAAGATAATTTTTTTTGAATGTCATGGAATTTTAATTATATTTTTTAGACATAAAATAATGTATATTATTTGTGATAAAATAATCATGCAGTGTTTACCTCATTAATGAATGATTTAAATAAATAAGATTATAAAAATTAAAAAAATATTCCAACCCTATCCAATTAATATTAGATGATTTTATTTCAAACCAGAGTCATCATAACATCTAATTCAATAATTTTTGGACCTTTAGAAAGAGAAAATAATTATATGAAGAAATAATATTTTCAAACATTCCTAAAGTACCCCTCATCCGCCTTATAAAATGCCATCATCTCTAACCCATTCCTCACACCTCTCATGCCCATTGGCTCATAAAAAATCTGCCTAATTAATATCCCTAAATACATCAATTTCTATTTGAAGCCTTCCTCTAGGAAGAAACACATTCAAGTAAATATTTTGCTTCAAACCTAATGGAGATACCAAATTTAAAGGTAACGTCTTCTCCTAAGTTATTTTCTTTTATTTTACTGCTCCAACCCCCTAAAATTTCTTTATTCAGTTATCTTATAACAGCACCAGTATAATAAATATACTATTTTATTTTTTTGAGATGTATTTTACTAAACATCCACACACCTCCATATATTTGGTAAAGAACATACTCTTTCTATGGAAAGAAAACTACTACCTCACAAAATGATGATTGTTCAAATATCTTCAACCACCTCTCATAGTGTTTTTTATGATAGAACTATAATTATATGTGATATTTATTATATTTTTTCCCTATTCATATTTATTTCCCATTTATATAATTATTTTATTTTTCCAAAATGGGTAAATAGAATAATTTCATTTGAGGATGTGCAGAATACTGTCCCCTCAATGTGATATGACTCATTTATGCTATACATATAATGTAAAAAAGTACAATTTAATAACTTGTGTAACATATATAAAATATATATTATAATATAATTATAATATACCTATGTATCACATAGTTTTTTGTCCTTCAAAATGAAAAGGAAATGAAAGTAGCATTCATGCGTATATACGACTTAACAGCTCCTTGAACAGTGCATTTCATTTCTTATTTCTAAATGTTATGGAATATTTTAAATACATATATACTTGTTAAATATAATATATATGATATCTGAATCATGAATATAATTTTTGATATAATGGAACTTTTTACCACATGGACAATTTGTAATTATTATAAGTTCATTTTTGACTGAAGTTCCGAATATCAATAATATGTCTGATATGAACTTGGGTAATAAAGTAATTTTTGTTTCAATGTAAAAGTGATATAAAAATAATAATAAACATGAAAAAGGTTTTTAAGAAACTATAAATTGACTTAATATTATTATTTAGGATGAACAAGGAACATAAAAGGCAAGTCATACTTGAGGTAAGGGGTTTCTTATCTCGCATTTTATTTCCTGAGATTCATGCTATATTTTCCATTATTTCCATTTGTGTGGTGTATCTACTGTCTATTATTGTATTCTTTGTGTAATATAATTTAATATTGGGGTATTTACATCTTCATTGTATGATCCTTCATTATTGTGGTGTTTGTTTTGTATGTTACCAAGTCTGTAAGGGATCCTTTAACCCTCATCTTTTAGTCAAAGACATATTTTTTCTTATGTCTTTTAATTTATATCTTCTTATGTTTTTTAGAGAACTTATTATACCAATTTTAATTATTTGGGTTATTCTTCAACATCTTGATTATGTCGTTTTATAAATATGTGTGAATGAAATATGATTGTATTACACATAATATACACTATTATTGGGTGTATTTATATTTGTCTCACATAATTATTTCATTGATTGATCCTTAAATATAATGGTATCATCTTTGTTAGATATTTCGTCTCAATTTACAATCCATTGTGACTTAATTATTGTTAGGAAACAATATACTTCTATATGGTGTATATAATTCCCATTTAAATATTATATCATGAATATCCTTATTTCCATGATATTTTATGTCTTGTTTTATTTTATTCTTTTATTATATTTAGTCATGACTTTTTCAATTATTACGAGTCTCTTTAACTAAAACATCATTTTAAAATATTTAACGATGTATTCTTATACATATTTCTCATTACTGTCCCTATTTTCAGAATGGTTTTAAGGATTTATTTATAAGGACCATAATGTATGAAAATTTTAATTCATTTAAAATCTTTTTAGTGGTATGGGAAACATTGATTCAAATATCTCATTATTAAATGGTTTAAATGGTTTGGAAAATGGGTTGATAAAGCATTGGTTAAGTCAATATTGTGAAATGGTATATTTTGATTACAATGTGTAAATTTTATCTTTCATTGATTATTGTTTTATATGTTTTGATTATGTTATTATTATTGGGAATTTTCTATATATATGAGTGGTTCTGTGATAAACCTAGGGTGGGTGAGCAGGAGATAACTCTCAAATTCATTGTGTAATGTGATGGAGGTAAACATTAATGTTTACCCTAATATATTTTAGGGAATCAACTGTGATAGGTATTCAAACATAACACCCTACGTAGATGTGAAATCTACAATGTATGCATGATATGGATTCCACAATTTAACCTTATGAATTATGATTTCTATGTAATATTCATAAATCATGTGATTTCAGGAGGTATGTTATGATTGAAATGTACGATTTCATTGATTTGTATTTAATTATTGGATAATGTTTTCATTATTTATTTTATAACCCTTACAGAGATTTTTATGCATATCCCATGTTTTTGAATTGTTTTCCACATGGCTTAAAGATGAATAGGCTCAATGATGGGATCATGGAAAATTAATTTTTTCTGAATCATGGAAATGGGCATGTTTCATTTTATGTGTTTTAAATTTATAAAAAAATGGATACTGAGTAGTAGTGTATTCATTTAATATTCATGTTGTTATGCAATAGTTATGGCCTAATTATGTAAACATATAAACCTGAAAAGATGTACAATGTTAATTTTTTATATAATTCATGATTAATTAATGTTTATGTCTAGGTTCATATAGTTGGTATCAGAGGAAGTTTTAGAAAAATATAGGGATTATGAGTTTTAGTTAAACACATGGATAGTTCCTATGTCTATTATTTCAGTTAAATCCTTATTTTATAACTTTTTCAGATCAAGGAAAGTCAATGAAAAATGATAGGAACAAGATATCAAATAAAATTCCTTTCTATTCCTTCTGACATGCTTGAAAAAATTATTGCAATGTAATGTTCAGATGATTGGGAATATTTTTCTCGCATTCAACTCACATGAAAGTAGCTATTTGAGATATCAAACACCTACACTATACCTCGATATCTCTATAGATCATGGATTGTATTTAATAGAATACTATTTTTTCAATATTCTCATATGAATATGAAAGGTAAATATTATCTAAGAATTTTCAAATATTTTACATTATCACAAGATTTTGAATCATATTATCATTTTTAAAATGGTGCTGAAGAAGGATATCCTTATACGTCCTATTTATATTTTCTTTTTCAATATAGACTCGCAACAAATACTTATGGTATTTCTAATGGACTATTTATTGAATTTTTTAACTCAAACTTGGTCTTACTATTTTAGGAAAAACATGTTTTATCATATGCTTTGAAATTATATGTCATACAAGATTATTTTCTGAATCTATTTTTCTACGAACACCCATACGACCAAAGTTGTACAATGTGTATTTGGATGAAGGAAGAAAATGATTTTAATGGATCTCTAAATCATTGTTGCAATGCATGGACCTTCTACCTCCATGAAAAGATGATCATAAAACCATAAGGACACCATAATCAAGGTATTATGTTATTTATCTTTCGAGTAGTTTTGTTTTATCATATGGAGGTGAAAACATGAAAATATATAGGATGTTGAGGACTTAATGTATTGGGATGAAAATGAATGTTATAATAAAACCATTGATGTTAAAACATGTTATGGTTATTTTTGTGTTTAATATAAAGGGAAACCCATATGATGGGTGAAAACTCATCGCGTCAAGCAGGGTCATAGTAATCGAACCCACAACCGAAGGGAGACAAGGGCACATCGCCTACCACTAGCCTACGTGAAGTCCATGGTTAGTATGATTTATTCTTTTTAGTTAATTGAGTTTATTGATCAAGAATATGTTTATTTTTGGAAATTATGATTTATCAAATAGATATTCATTGTATAAGAATATGATTTGGTAATTAAATGATAAATGTTATGTTAGATGATTTTTTCTAATTTTGAACTTTATATTCTTAAGGGATACAGATTTCTATGGGATCTCATTTGTGATGTAATTGTTAAAATTTTATTTTGGAAGAATATATATTTTTATTGTGGACATATAGGTGTTTGGGTAATTTAAGTAAATGATTAACTTATCATAGAGAATATGTGGTTAGGATAATTACACATCAGTATGAGACTTTAAGAGTATTTGATGTTATTTGGAGACAAATGTAATGATTTATTGATGAAGTCTATGTTATCAAATTCTTATGAGTTTTGGGATTCAATATAAGTTTGTATTATATTGAATAATGTTATGGACAATTGTGTATTGAATGGCCTTTGTAGAAATTTGGGTAATGTTTGTTGAATTTTAGAGAACAAGAGTATTATTTCGTTTTACAAAGGATTATCTATTTTGGGGATTATCTGATCGCATACTAACCATTTTGGTTTTTTTATGTATAAAAATAGTTGAAATATTCTGTTCAGCTTTATTGGATCATTTGATACTCTATATGTTGATTCTAATCTTTTGATGTGACCAATTCAATTTGAATACTCATCGTTTTGAGAAAAGTTGTGTTTGTGGTAGGAATTTAGTAATGGATGAAATTCAACATGACAAGTAAGTATGTTTACTTATGTTTTAGTTAATATCATAAATAAATTACTAAAATTCTTAAATAGAAACTTAAAACAAAAACATTTTCTGTTAAATTATCCTGCGAGGGAATCAATGACAGTTTAACCCATCACATGTTTGTGATTTTACGACTATTAACATTCTTCTAATCATGTTTTTTATCGCTCTCCATCAAAAAATGACACATATTTTCTCCTCCATATCCATATTTTCAAGGAATCATAGTATGTGGTTTCTTATTTGACTGTGGAGCTTCTATTTATTTTTTAATGTTATAGTTTTATTTATTCTTTTTCCAATTGGGGACTTTTAATGATGTTTCGAAGCACTCTTTTCAAAAATTGCGAGGACGGAATTCCTAAACGGTGGGAAGGATGTAATGACCTAGGGATTTATAGAATAATTCTTTTTAATTTCTATTAATAGATATGAATATGTTATTAATTTTATATCAAAGGGGAGGTTTCTTTCGTTACCATACTCAACATGCAATAATAGATATCTTCAAAACCATACTCTGCACAAAACGTTGAGTTATACAGAAAGATATTATAATAATACTATTAGTTTAAATTGAAGTTGACAACTAGAAATTTTATTGGTGGGAAAGAACATAACTATAAAAAATATGAATATACAAGTTTTTTATTTGTACTTACATTTATGTAATAAATTTTAGAGTCTTAAAATAAGAATGAATCCAATTTTAACTATAAAAAATCAAATATTTTATACCGACTTTTATTGGAGAAATCATTATGAAATATTGTTTTTTTTACATTTATATTCTATATTTGAAAAAATAAAATTATTTTTTGGAATTGGGGCTTCAAAATTAACTTTTGATGTTATTTTGGTATTTTCATAATAAGGATCATTTTTAATGAATATTGCAAAATCCCACATTTTAATTAAAAACATCATTTTAATTTAATTTATTTATTTTGTTATATTACCTTTTTAAAGAGTTTTAAATTTTAATTGGTTTATATTTTTACCATTTAATACAATTGTTGACATTGTTTGTAATTTCACATTGAAATTAGACATAAACATGTGTCAATATTTTGATAGTTATTATTTCTTAATTACACGCTTTTTTTTACAAAGAGAATTAACATTTAATTAATTTATGCCACTTTTGTGTTTTGAATTTGGAAAAATGGATTCCCATATTTGGAATCATGAGTTTCTTATTATGTAAATATGTATACTTTATTTTTTGACATTATGAATATGTACTTCTGTAAATATTTTATTTACCATGGTTAAAGGGTAAATCTGGAAAATATGGGTAAAAAGATATTATCATAATAATATTAATTTACCCTTACCTGTGCCCTAATAATATTTTATAATAAATTTACTACCATGGTAATCCTTGGGTAGATTTTGGGACCCCATTGAGCCACTTGCGAGTGATAATGAGACTTTATATTTATTAATTTAAAGTAAAGACAAAAATGACAAAAATATATATCATTTTGTAAATAAATTTTTACATGTAGTCATATATGTTATATCTTCAATGATAAATATTAATTTGAATGGAAATTTTTTTTATACATTATGATATTTTTTTTATAATTTTTAATCATCATATAAATAATATTAATTATGACACAATAATGCTGCAGTGTTTACTTCATTAATGAATGACATAAATAAATAAGATTATTAAAATAAAAAAAAATACAAATCCAATCCAATTATTATTGGATTATTTTATTTTTAACAATATTTATCTTATATTTTAAATAAAAAAAATTTGGCCTTTTTAAACCTAAAATAATTATATAATAAAATAATATTTTCAAACATTCGCAAAGAGCCCCTCCTCCCCCTTATTAAAAACCCTCATCTCAAACCCATTACTCACAACATTAAAACCCCATGACACATCAAACATTTGAGCAATTGAGCTCCCTAAATCCCATTATACCTCTTAAAAACATTCCCCTAGTCATAATACATTTCGAGTAAATCTTTTGGTTCAAACCAATTAGAGAAACTAGATTTAAATGTAATGTCTTCTCTTAAGTTATTTTATTTTATTTTACTTATCCAACCCCTATACTCTCATTATTCCATTAATTTATAACAAACCCAGTATCCTAAAAATGCTAGGTTGTTTTTATGATATTTATTAGAACTAAACTTCCACACACCTCTATCAAATGGGTAAATAACGTATTGTTTCTTTGGACGACAAACTACTGTCTCACGAAACAAGGATTGTTCAAATATCTCCAAAATCCGCTCATGGGAAACATTATGAACGAAATATTATTATATATGATATTTATGATATATATTTTACCTCTATTATTATGTATTTTTCATTTATAGAATTCCTTTATGGTTTCCATAATAGGTAAATACAATAATTTTATTTGAGGAGTGCAGAATATCACCCCCTCAATGTGATATGACTCATTCATTCTATACAAGGAACATATAAAGGTTGGGATTTATGAACTTATGTATCATATTTAACATGTATATTATACTGTAATTATAATATACAAATGTATCACATATATTTCATTCAATTAAAAATGAAAAAAAATGAATGTGGCATTCAAGCGTACGTACGACTTACCGTCTCCATGAATGGTGCATTTCATTTCATATGTCCAAATGTTATGGAATATTATAAATAAATATATAATGGATATATATGATATATATGTTATCTAATTCCATAATATCATTCATGATATAATGGAATTTTTTACAACAGTGAAAATTTGTAATTATAACAATATCATTTTTGACCCAACTTCCGAACATCAAACAAAATATATAATATGAACACAAGTAATTTACTAATTGTTTTAGATGATAATAAGTGATATAATAGTAATAATAAACATTAAAAATTATCTTATTATAGTATAAATTAACTTATGTATATTATTCAGGATGGACAAGAAATGTAAAAGACAGGTTGGACTTGAGGTAATGGGCTTCTTATCTTACTTTTAATTTCATGAGATTTCCATAGTTCACCACTTATTTCATTCATGTTATGTATTTTTAACATCCATTTGATATATATTATCATTTTTATCATTATATTAATTGTATTCTATGATTAAATTGGTGTTTATTTACTTTTGGTCAAATTATTCGATTGATTACAATGTTGTCTTGCGTTTTCATATCACTTTTTATTCCTGTGAGATTCATGATATATTTACCACAATTTCATTTTTTGGCATATAATTCCCATGATTTTATTATTCATGTAATTTTATTTAATTTACGGTTATTTACATCTTCATTTTATTGTACTTCTTTTATGTGCTGTATGTTTCTTAAGTTTCTAAATTAGGAAGGGAACCTTTCACCCTCATCTTTTAGTCAAAGGCTTATTTTTTGTTACGTCATTTAATTTACATGTTATTATGTTGGGATATGTTATGATATATCCTTATTTCAATACATTTTATGTACATGTAATTGGATACCATTTTTCACTCCCAATAACTCATTTTCTAAATTTTAATGTGGTGTCATTAGGTTGTCAAATTTTTGAAAGAGAACATATTAACCCAATTTCAATTATTTGTGTTAAACTTCTACTTAATTATTATACCGTGAAATAAATATGTGTGAATGAAATATGATTTTTTACACATAATTTCTAATTATATTTGGTTTTATTATATTTATGATACATAATTATGACAATTATTGATCCTTAAATCTAATTGTTTGATATTTGTTACGGATTTCGTCTCGATTTACATTGTAATTTACATTCCATTGAGACATAATTGTTGTTATGAAAAAATTCACATCTATATGGTGTATAAATACCTATTGAAATATTATATGATTAACATCCATATTCTCATGATATTATATGTCTTGTTTTATTTTAATAATTAATTATTTTATGTCATGTTTTCCTCATGTGTTAATAGACTCTTTAACTAAAGCATTGTTTTAAAATCATTAAAGATTGATTCTACTAAATATTTCTTATTAATGTCCTTGTTTTCAAAATGGTTATATAGATTTATTTATATGGACACTAATGTTTTAAATTTTTATTTGCTTTAAAATATTAAAAGTTTTATTAGACACATTGATTCAAATATCTATATATTAATGTTTTAAAAGGTTATGAAAATGGTTTAATGACGTATTGATTATGTCAATTTCTTGAAATAATATATTGTGATTATAATGTGGAAATTTTATCTTTCCATGATGATTATTTTATATGAAATGACTGTGTTATGATTCTTGGTCATTTTCTAGGAATATGGGTGGTTCCTTGATAATCCTAGGGCGGGTGAGCCCGAGATAGTTTTCCAATGGATTGGGTAACATGACGAAGGTAAACGTTAATGATTCTCTAATAAATTTTATGGAATATATTGTGATCGGTATACCAACATAACTGCCTATATAGCTGTAAATGCTCCATTGTGTGTATGACATAGATTGCAAAAGTTAAAATTATGAATTATGATTTCTGTGAGTTATTCATAAATATTATGATTTCATGAGGTTTGTTATGATTGAAAATTATGGTTTCATTGCTTTGTATTTATTGATGGGAAATTTTTTTTCTTTCCTTATTTTATAACCCTTACCGTGCTTTTAATGGTCTCCCATGTTTATGAAATGTTTTCCACATAACATAACGTTGAATGTGGTCAATGTTGGGGACATTGAAAGTTCAGGTTCTCTAAAACCAGGAACTAGACAGGATTCTTTTTAAGAGGATTTATTTTATGAAAAAATGGATACTAATTAGCAGTGTCAACATGTAATATTAAAGTTGTTATGTAATAGTTATGGCCTAAATCTATATAATTCTAAACCAGAAAAGACACTCAATGTGAATTCTTGACATAATTATAGATTTTGTAATAATTAATGTCATGTTCTTATATATATCATTTCTATATCTAAGTCAATTATAAGACAAAAATTATCCACTAATACCATTCAATCTGTTATAATGTATGGGAATGTTTTATATCCACTTCGCATATTATACTAGTGTCAATATAGTGTTATTTCTATTGGTATCCAACCAATGATCTTTATATTGGTATCTTAAAACTGTATAAACACACAACACCATCTCAATGCATAGGATCAAACAACATCATGTCTTCTATTATAACACAAAAATGATATTCTTATTCAATCCATTTTGATAAGAATAATCTAGACTTTTTCACTTATATTGATGGTCTTAGAGTACCACTAAATGTAATAAAACCAATTCTTGAAATTCAGCTCCGTACTCTTACAAATAAATAGAATATATTACTTCCACTTCAATTTAGTATAATATCATAATCATTAAATGTCACGTCTTTAGGATATTTCAAGATGTCTTCTTCTTCATTGTACTGAATGATATCACCTCAACTAAAAGAAATATATATAACAATTTATTTAATATCCGTCATGCATTAAATAATATGATTATATTTTCATAAAATCATTATTTCATACATAGGCTATGCATCATAATTCATGAATTACACATTCATAAAACATTAATTATGTTATATTAATAGTTTTTCCAACCCACTTTTTTATTCAAAAAAAGGTTCACAAGAAATTACATAATTTATGAAATTATCAATACCACTTTTGTGTCAGATTTTATTAATAACACATGAAAAATTCATTAATTATTATCTTTTAAAATTATAAAAAACATTAAAAAACACATTCATGGTACTGTCTGACTTTTCAAAAGAAATAAAAGTGCGCCTTAATATTTAGTATTACAATAAATTTATTAGTTCATGTACTCAATCACTGTTTTTATACCTGATTTGATTCACAATACTTCTTAATATTTCATCCATTATTCATTCAAGGTCGCCATTTTGAGACATTTTTTTCTTATATTTTCTAAATTCTCACAAATTTTTCGTATTAATTTATTTCTATTACTACCACTGAACTTAGAAAAACTAAATTATCTTCATTTGAAGTTCACATAATATTTTTCCTGATATTTATTTTTCTTCTTAGTGAATGTATTTAGATAATATAATTGATTCCCTCAATTTAAATATTCATTGAACATAAAAATTCTTTCTTCATCATGTAACACTGAGTACATGGAAAAGATCTTTAAATTATAACAAAAATTCAAATGATTTTCATGCTATTGTTTTAAATGATATAAACCATAGAAGAATGAGTATCACATGTATTTATCTATTCATATTAAAAAATAGATACTATATTGGTTTTCTCCACTAGTCTCTCTCAAACAATTCATTTTTTTCTACCATTATATAAAAATGGTTACTATTTAAATATTTATAGACAACCCTCCATAGTCCAAGATATTTTATATTCATGGAAAAAAACTCCTTGTACTAACTATAGGGAAAGCACCGCCTCACTAATTTAAAATCATGATATGAGACATTGGTTGATCGTCATCGTCTCTTTAAAAAACAAAAATATTAATGTTTCATGTGATAATGGTTTTACAGGAAGGTATCTTTAACCAAAATATATTCTTCATGTTATTTAATTGGTGTTATAGAAATTTATTAGTTGATCTCTTCACTAAAACATAATATCATCATTGGAAGTGTCAAAATATGTAAATTAATTCTTCCATGAAAGAAATATATTTCTTGTACTGCCTCCTATTGATCTATCATGTTTAACAAGGTGTAATTGTTCTCTTGGACCCCCAAGATAGTAGACATGGAAATGTATGAATCTCAACAATGTACTCCAACTAATGAAAAGGGTGAATGATGGGGGTAAAATATGATCACATTGGTACTTGGGTGGATCCAGTTCATGAGATTAAGTGATACTCCATTTCTGTCTATCATTTTCAATGGAGATAAAATTGTCTGAAAAGATATCATACCATATATGTATTTTATATAGAAACTACATTCCTAATAATAGATTTCATTATACATACCTATCATGTGAGCATCATATCTGACCCTTAGATACATTATCACACGTAGGCTACATATATCACAAGACCATATGTAGGCATACATTCCCACAAACATTAATGATCACATGTGCACATCCAACAGGGTCTAGGAATCCACCTATCTACCCACATGGATCATGGTAACATGTAGTTTTCAAGTTTCACACTCCCTATTAGAAAATATAGCCTCCAATAATAAGGTTGATTGAGATGGCCCATGTGGATTATATAGTCAGCCAATATTTTAGAATAAATAATTCAAATGAGTTATCCAAATCATCAATAATATATAATAATTATATAAAATGTCAACCAACTCAAATTTATTCAAAAAATATTATAAAAAAATCATTATACAAAATATTATTTGTGGATAGTCCTCATATTTATCTTCCTCTCATTTTTGAAACAAATTAAAAATTCAAAATCTCATCAAAATCAAATAATCATAATATTTAATTTTGGTAAACAGTGTGTCCATTAAAATATCATGTGATACTTGTTAAAAAAATTATCAATATTGCAACATTCATCAATATTAGTGTCTATTTATTTAAAGAAACACTTCTTTTAGTTGCAACATCCATCACATCATTTGAGTAAATCTCGAGAATAATTCAATGTAAGACACTCCATGAATCAATTAGATTCACATTGGCTTTGAATCATACAAACATATTTACCAAAAATATAACATTATTACATAAATCTATTTATTTTCTTCAAATAATATTTCTATTATATGATTAGAGAAGCTATTTACTAAAAAATAATTGTCATGGAAAAATTGACACTACTACAAGAATGTTATTCCAAGGGATTTTAACTACTCAAAGACCCCAAAAACCATTGTTATATCATACACCAATGTTTTCATGAACTGTTGGGTAATTTTATTTTAGTATATACCGATACAAACTTTTTGACCAAACCATTCTTATAGAACCCCAATAACAATGGTACTCAGTCTATTTTTATATGAAATTTAAAGCAAATGACATATACCAATGGTTTGTTCAAACAACTAATATAGGTATTCTGTTAACAAAATTCAAACAAAGGGTATTGATTCTACAACCTCCTCTTTATATTCCAAACACATTACCAATATCCTAAATCATTTTTTATACTCACAAATATAAATCTATTTATAATAAAATTACATTTATAAAATTATTTATTATTATTGTTTATAATTTTAATAAATAATGACACCCCCTATTCCTATAGTTTACCAACTACTTTGGTATTGGTGTCTAGAATACACATGTATTCCATTACTTTGTACAAAACCATGCCTATCAGAGTCCAAAAACAATACATATAATGACAATTTATTTAAACTATTGGTATATGTATCCAAAAATAATACATATACCAATGGTTTTTTTAATTAGATAGTATATGTTCCATATACAATACCTATACAAACATTTATCCCAAACCATTTGAATAGAGAGCATATACCAACTATTTTTCAAACCATTAGTAGAGAAATATTTGTATATATTAGATTTCCCCAAGAATGATATTAATAAACATTGATTTGGATTCATTAGATTCTATGAATTTTTTGGGAAGAAGAATGTGATAAAAAATATTATATTGTACAAAAGAGTTTATCAAGATGTTTGTTAAAATATTAGAGATAAAATCACTTCACCATTAGGGTGATAATATTGTCAATAAAATACTACTATCCTAAAAATTATCCACATTCCTAGAATTCCAGATATATTTTTCAAATACGGATTCATTGTTTAATATTCCAAATTAATTAAAATAGTGTTATTATCTAACATAATAAGGTTTTTTATCTTACCAAGATATTCTAAAAATATATATTTTCAAAGAGGCTAGTGGGGGTATGTTTGTACTTGAAAAATTTCTAATATTAACTAATAAATGATTATAACCACTAATTTCAAAAGTTAATTTAACTCAACATTATCAAATAGTATTGAGATTGAGTACAAAGATAAATTTAAAGTGTAAGATTTTGTTACCAAAATAAGGTGAATATAACTTTATGTCCAAATGGATTTTAGGATGAGTTGGTCAATAAATAATGTAAATAGAAAAATATTTTTACTAACATAATGTCAAAAAAAAATTAGTGATACAATGTTTCTAAGAATGATAATGATGATTAACTTAGAAAGGTGTTTAATCAAATTAAAAAATATTAACATCATTACAGTTTATGTTGTGAAAATATTGTTAGAATATAACATTTAAAGAGTTGAAAATTTGAAAAAAAATTTCTAATTATAACCTTGGTTTAAAATATTTCCCAAAAAATGTTACCTTTTAAGGCGTTAGTTGGACATTTACCATATTATCACACAGATATGTTGAGGAAATTAAAAAGAGATGGAATGTGATTCTGAAAAAACCAAAAAGTGAAGAATAAAAAATGATGATTAGGTGAAGTATCATATGTGACATGTTTATACATGAAATTATATTTGTTTTCATTCTTAAAATATTTTAATAATATAAAATTTTATTGCTAGTGTGAGGAAGATTTTTATTGGAGATCAGCAAATATTCTTTTGATGATTAAGATGTGTTTTGGGTTCTAAACGACCTCATGTATACATCAGGGAGTGTTATACAAATATTGTTTTGTATATTAGGTGAACATGTTTCATATTACAAAGTCCCAAATATATGAAATTGGCATGATACATAAAATTATAACCTTTATACTTTGGTATGTTGTCTATAAGAAGATTTAATTTTAGATTACCACTATTTTTTAGGTATTTTTCATATCACACCATCAATTGGAATTTCACTAAGATGATATTTTCCCTCTAATATGATGAGTGTGAAATCTAGGACCTTGATTGAGATAGATAGAGGTAGTGTATTATCATTTATAGTTATGTTCATGAGGAGGGATATTTGTTATATGAGGTACATATTTTTTGATCATCCATTAGTGATAATGACATGTAATGTATTCATCATAATGGTTATCTTCTATTCATTGAATCAAGAATATATGTGAAAAATATTTGGTATTCGTATATTTAGAGTCCCATGTATTATAGATATCATAGATAAATGGATATAAAATAACCCATTCTCCTCCAACGGCCCAATGGAATTCAATATTTTTATTATTTTAATCATAACCCCCCATTTAAGGGAATAAGGGGAAAACCTAACATACATCATTGACTTAAGACAATCATAATCCAAAGGCCAAGTGAAGAAAACCAAAATGACTACGTTGATCTACCCCTCCCCAGTATATAACCATGATAGGGCTATGCACCAAAGCATGGCTGAACAATGAACAAGTGTCCTGGGTCAAAGCATAGGCCCGATTTGATGGTTGACGCCATACCTTCTCAAATATCCAAATGCGAAAATAACTACAACAGTAAACAAAATACCCAAGAACCTCTTCTAGGTCCTCATCCATGTGGTGGTTAGGGTGCATCACTAAACAAAGAGACCTCATAAGAGAAAACCATTCCACCATTCCACAATCACAAATCCAATTCTCCAAATCCAGTATCCCTTCACAAGACACCCCCACCACCACAACATCACATGCCCGAAAGAAAATAGAAAAGGCGTGAGATCAAACCATAGTCACCTTGGACTGGATGGACTAACCCCGCACTTAGGGAATGACACAAATGAAGTATTTTGGGTCATCATGAAATAGAAACACCACTCTTGCCATGGATCAACTCCAATCAGATCCACAAATACACCTCACCAGGATCCAGAACATGCCTCATGGTTACAACGAACCAGTGGAAGGGAAGATAAGAACCATAATCGATGATCCAATCCAAAACTTGATCCACCCAATTTTGTAATAACATCATTACCAAAATATGAACTGAAAATAAAAAACTAAAACTGATGCTCAATGCCTCCCCCTTTAGAACACACATATCTGGGAGAGCCGCACTGAAATCACTAAAACCACATGGTCACCCCTTCCCAGCCAAAAGACCTAGATGGGGTTGACACACAACATCATATGTGATGGTGAACATTGATTCAGCACCACTAAGACACATTTTCTTCAGAAGAGGTGAGTCGGGCCGTATGAACACAAAAACATCATCGAGAAGCGCAAACGCCATGGCCTACCGAGATGCAGATCTTGGGAACCGGTAGAACGACGTCACCCTCACCAAACCAAAACCAGATGCAGTTTCAGAAAATTGACCTGGGTAGAGGGGGAAGGGGAATCAACTCAGGGAGAAATCCGAGCCAGCACGGGTTTTAGATAGAAACTACTATGAGGACAGTCCTTAATAAAAATTGATACATAGATTTGTAGAATACATTCAATAAAGAATTAAGTATATATTCATTTGATAGAGAGGAATAAAATATATATAACTGAAATAAATTGGCTCCCATGTTTCCTTAATGTCTTAGAAAAAAACATATGAAACTGCATGTTTTTATATGATTCATCTGGTTGACATTGGTATAGAGATACACGTGTTTGATAGAGATCACACTAGAACCCTTTAAATATTAAGGGGTTCAGATAAATTATTATAGGAATATCATTTATTATATTTATGAATTTAGAAAATCATAGATTTTCCACAATACTAACAATTCATTTTGGGTCACAATTTTTGTTAGACTAAATGGAGATTCAGTTCGACTCAAATAGATGTGGTAGTAGTGTTTCAGTGTTTTCTAAAATGGTTTCTTATAGGGGTATTCTCATGATATTTCATATGATGTGATAAAAGGTGAAATTTTTTAATGATATATTTAGAAAAGTGTTTTAGAATATATAAATATGTTGTTATGGATAGGAAATAACTAGATATTATATCAGAGATAGTATAATGCAAACTGGCAGAAAGTCTATTTGGATTTAGTTTAAGTGAGAGATTGAGAGATGTTTTTCAGAAACCCATGTATCATATATTATGATATTAGCATGTCATATGGTATAACATACTTTTTCATGAGAATATTAGTTTATACAATATTAAGATATAAAATTAATAATCTTTGGGAAAATCCATATTAGATGACATTGGTGGTAGTTTATAGTTAATCCAAAAATAATTTTTCAATTATTATCATTCCATAAAATTATCCACTTTTGTGTCAGATTTTATTAATAACACATGAAAAATTCATTAATTATTATCTTTTAAAATTATAAAAAACATTAAAAAACACATTCATGGTACTGTCTGACTTTTCAAAAGAAATAAAAGTGCGCCTTAATATTTAGTATTACAATAAATTTATTAGTTCATGTACTCAATCACTGTTTTTATACCTGATTTGATTCACAATACTTCTTAATATTTCTTCCATTATTCATTCAAGGTCGCCATTTTGAGACATTTTTTTCGTATATTTTCTAAATTCTCACAAATTTTTTGTATTAATTTATTTCTATTACTACCACTGAACTTAGAAAAACTAAATTATCTTCATTTGAAGTTCACATAATATTTTTCCTGATATTTATTTTTCTTCTTAGTGAATGTATTTAGATAATATAATTGATTCCCTCAATTTAAATATTCATTGAACATAAAAATTCTTTCTTCATCATGTAACACTGAGTACATGGAAAAGATCTTTAAATTATAACAAAAATTCAAATGATTTTCATGCTATTGTTTTAAATGATATAAACCATAGAATAATGAGTATCACATGTATTTATCTATTCATATTAAAAAATAGATACTATATTGGTTTTCTCCCCTAGTCTCTCTCAAACAATTCATTTTTTTCTACCATTATATAAAATTGGTTACTATTAAAATATTTATAGACAACCCTCCATAGTCCAAGATATTTTATATTCATGGAAAAAAACTCCTTGTACTAACTATAGGGCAAGCACCGCCTCACTAATTTAAAATCATGATATGAGACATTGGTTGATCGTCATCGTCTCTTTAAAAAACAAAAATATTAATGTTTCATGTGATAATGGATTTACAGGAAGGTATCTTTAACCAAAATATATTCTTCATGTTATTTAATTGGTGTTATAGAAATTTATTAGTTGATCTCTTCACTAAAACATAATATCATCATTGGAAGTGTCAAAATATGTAAATTAATTCTTCCATGAAAGAAATATATTTCTTGTACTGCCTCCTATTGATCTATCATGTTTAACAAGGTGTAATTGTTCTCTTGGACCCCCAAGATAGTAGACATGGAAATGTATGAATCTCAACAATGTACTCCAACTAATGAAAAGGGTGAATGATGAGGGTAAAATATGATCACATTGGTACTTGGGTGGATCCAGTTCATGAGATTAAGTGATACTCTGTTTATGTCTATCATTTTCAATGGAGATAAAATTGTCTGAAAAGATATCATACCATATATGTATTTTATATAGAAACTACATTCCTAATAATAGATTTCATTATACATACCTATCATGTGAGCATCATATCTGACCCTTAGATACATTATCACACGTAGGCTACATATATCACAAGACCATATGTAGGCATACATTCCCACAAACATTAATGATCACATGTGCACATCCAACAGGGTCTAGGAATCCACCTATCTACCCACATGGATCATGGTAACATGTAGTTTCCAAGTTTCACACTCCCTATTAGAAAATATAGCCTCCAATAATAAGGTTGATTGAGATGGCCCATGTGGATTATATAGTCAGCCAATATTTTAGAATAAATAATTCAAATGAGTTATCCAAATCATCAATAATATATAATAATTAAATAAAATGTCAACCAACTCAAATGTATTCAAAAAATATTATCAAAAAATCATTATACAAAATATTATTTGTGGATAGTCCTCATATTTATCTTCCTCTCATTTTTGAAACAAATTAAAAATTCAAAATCTCATCAAAATCAAATAATCATAATATTTAATTTTGGTAAACAGTGTGTCCATTAAAATATCAAGTGATCCTTGTTAAAAAAATTATCAATATTGCAACATTCATCAATATTAGTGTCTATTTATTTAAAGAAACACTTCTTTTAGTTGCAACATCCATCACATCATTTGAGTAAATCTCTAGAATAATTCAATGTAAGACACTCCATGAATCAATTAGATTCACATTGGATTTGAATCATACAAACATATTTACCAAAAATATAACATTATTACATAAATCTATTTATTTTCTTCAAATAACATTTCTATTATATGACTAGAGAAGCTATTTACTAAAAAATAATTGTCATGGAAAAATTGACACTACTACAAGAAAGTTATTCCAAGGGATTTTAACTACTCAAAGACCCCAAAAACCATTGTTATATCATACACCAATGTTTTCATGAACTTTTGGGTAATTTTATTTTAGTATATACCGATACAAACTTTTTGACCAAACCATTCTTATAGAACCCCAATAACAATGGTACTCAGTCTATTTTTATATGAAATTTAAAGCAAATGACATATACCAATGGTTTGTTCAAACAACTAATATAGGTATTCTGTTAACAAAATTCAAACAAAGGGTATTGATTCAACAACCTCCTCTTTATATTCCAAACACATTACCAATATCCTAAATCATTTTTCATACTCACAAATATAAATCTATTTATAATAAAATTACATTTATAAAATTATTTATTATTATTGTTTATAATTTGAATAAATAATGACACCCCATATTCCTATAGTTTACCAACTACTTTGGTATTGGTGTCTAGAATACACATGTATTCCATTACTTTGTACAAAACCATGCCTATCAGAGTCCAAAAACAATACATATAATGACAATTTATTTAAACTATTGGTATATGTATCCAAAAATAATACATATACCAATGGTTTTTTTAATTAGATAGTATATGTTCCATATACAATACCTATACAAACATTTATCCCAAACTATTTGAATAGAGAGCATATACCAACTATTTTTCAAACCATTAGTAGAGAAATATTTGTATATATTAGATTTCCCCAAGAATGATATTAATAAACATTGATTTGGATTCATTAGATTCTATGAATTTTTTGGGAAGAAGAATGTGATAAAAAATATTATATTGTACAAAAGAGTTTATCAAGATGTTTGTTAAAATATTAGAGATAAAATCACTTCACCATTAGGGTGATAATATTGTCAATAAAATACTACTATCCTAAAAATTATCCACATTCCTAGAATTCCAGATATATTTTTCAAATACGGATTCATTGTTTAATATTCCAAATTAATTAAAATAGTGTTATTTTCTAACATAATAAGGTTTTTTATCTTACCAAGATATTCTAAAAATATATATTTTCAAAGAGGCTAGTGGGGGTATGTTTGTACTTGAAAAATTTCCAATATTAACTAATAAATGATTATAACCACTAATTTCAAAAGTTAATTTAACTCAACATTATCAAATAGTATTGAGATTGAGTACAAAGATAAATTTAAAGTGTAATATTTTGTTACCAAAATAAGGTGAATATAACTTTATGTCCAAATGGGTTTTAGGATGAGTTGGTCAATAAATAATGTAAATAGAAAAATATTTTTACTAACATAATGTCAAAAAAAAATTAGTGATACAATGTTTCTAAGAATGATAATGATGATTAACTTAGAAATGTGTTTAATCAAATTAAAAAATATTAACATCATTACAGTTTATGTTGTGAAAATATTGTTAGAATATAACATTTAAAGAGTTGAAAATTTGAAAAAAAAATTCTAATTATAACCTCGGTTTAAAATATTTCCCAAAAAATGTTACCTTTTAAGGCGTTAGTTGGACATTTATGATATTATCACACAGATATGTTGAGGAAATTAAAAAGAGATGGAATGTGATTCTGAAAAAACCAAAAAGTGAAGAATAAAAAATGATGATTAGGTGAAGTATCATATGTGACATGTTTATACATGAAATTATATTTGTTTTCATTCTTAAAATATTTTAATAATATAAAATTTTATTGCTAGTGTGAGGAAGATTTTTATTGGAGATCAGCAAATATTCTTTTGACGATTAAGATGTGTTTTGGGTTCTAAACGACCTCATGTATACATCAGGGAGTGTTATACAAATATTGTTTTGTATATTAGGTGAACATGTTTCATATTACAAAGTCCCAAATATATGAAATTGGCATGATACATAAAATTATAACCTTTATACTTTGGTATGTTGTCTATAAGAAGATTTAATTTTAGATTACCACTATTTTTTAGGTATTTTTCATATCACACCATCAATTGGAATTTCACTAAGATGATATTTTCCCTCTAATATGATGAGTGTGAAATCTAGGACCTTGATTGAGATAGATAGAGGTAGTGTATTATCATTTATAGTTATGTTCATGAGGAGGGATATTTGTTATATGAGGTACATATTTTTTGATCATCCATTAGTGATAATGACATGTAATGTATTCATCATAATGGTTATCTTCTATTCATTGAATCAAGAATATATGTGAAAAGTATTTGGTATTCGTATATTTAGAGTCCCATGTATTATAGATATCATAGATAAATGGATATAAAATAACGCATTCTCCTCCAACGGCCCAATGGAATTCAATATTTTTATTATTTTAATCATAACCCCCCATTTAAGGGAATAAGGGGAAAACCTAACATACATCATTGACTTAAGACAATCATAATCCAAAGGCCAAGTGAAGAAAACCAAAATGACTACGTTGAGCTACCCCTCCCCAGTATATAACCATGATAGGGCTATGCACCAAAGCATGGCTGAACAATGAACAAGTGTCCTGGGTCAAAGCATAGGCCCGATTTGATGGTTGACGCCATACCTTCTCAAATATCCAAATGCGAAAATAACTACAACAGTAAACAAAATACCCAAGAACCTCTTCTAGGTCCTCATCCATGTGGTGGTTAGGGTGCATCACTAAAAAAAGAGACCTCATAAGAGAAAACCATTCCACCATTCCACAATCACAAATCCAATTCTCCAAATCCAGTATCCCTTCACAAGACACCCCCACCACCACAACATCACATGCCTGAAAGAAAATAGAAAAGGCGTGAGATCAAACCATAGTCACCTTGGACTGGATGGACTAACCCCGCACTTAGGGAATGACACAAATGAAGTATTTTGGGTCATCATGAAATAGAAACACCACTCTTGCCATGGATCAACTCCAATCAGATCCACAAATACACCTCACCAGGATCCAGAACATGCCTCATGGTTACAACGAACCAGTGGAAGGGAAGATAAGAACCATAATCGATGATCCAATCCAAAACTTGATCCACCCAATTTTGTAATAACAACATTACCAAAATATGAACTGAAAATAAAAAACTAAAACTGATGCTCAATGCCTCCCCCTTTAGAACACACATATCTGGGAGAGCCGCACTGAAATCACTAAACCCACATGGTCACCCCTTCCCAGCCAAAAGACCTAGATGGGGTTGACCCACAACATCATATGTGATGGTGAACATTGATTCAGCACCACTAAGACACATTTTCTTCAGAAGAGGTGAGTCGGGCCGTATGAACACAAAAACATCACCGAGAAGCGCAAACGCCATGGCCTACCGAGATGCAGATCTTGGGAACCGGTAGAACGACGTCACCCTCACCAAACCAAAACCAGATGCAGTTTCAGAAAATTGACCTGGGTAGAGGGGGAAGGGGAATCAACTCAGGGAGAAATCCGAGCCATCACGGGTTTTAGATAGAAACTACTATGAGGACAGTCCTTAATAAAAATTGATACATAGATTTGTAGAATACATTCAATAAAGAATTAAGTATATATTCATTTGATAGAGAGGAATAAAATATATATAATTGAAATAAATTGGCTCCCATGTTTCCTTAATGTCTTAGAAAAAAACATATTAAACTGCATGTTTTTATATGATTCATCTGGTTGACATTGGTATAGAGATACACGTGTTTGATAGAGATCACACTAGAACCCTTTAAATATTAAGGGGTTCAGATACATTATTATAGGAATATCATTTATTATATTTATGAATTTAGAAAATCATAGATTTTCCACAATACTAACAATTCATTTTGGGTCACAATTTTTGTCAGACTAAATGGAGATTCAGTTCGACTCAAATAGATGTGGTAGTAGTGTTTCAGTGTTTTCTAAAATGGTTTCTTATAGGGGTATTCTCATGATATTTCATATGATGTGATAAAAGGTGAAATTTGTTTATGATATATTTAGAAAAGTGTTTTAGAATATATAAATATGTTGTTATGGATAGGAAATAACTAGATATTATATCAGAGATAGTATAATGCAAACTGGCAGAAAGTCTATTTGGATTTAGTTTAAGTGAGAGATTGAGAGATGTTTTTCAGAAACCCATGTATCATATATTATGATATTAGCATGTCATATGGTATAACATACTTTTTCATGAGAATATTAGTTTATACAATATTAAGATATAAAATTAATAATCTTTGGGAAAATCCATATTAGATGACATTGGTGGTAGTTTATAGTTAATCCAAAAATAATTTTTCAATTATTATCATTCCATAAAATTATCCACATAAATTAGCGTTAAATGATGAGTTCTGTACAATAAACTATTGGGAGACCTAATGACCAAATGTATCAAAGAGTTTTTTTATCATTTTTAATAAATCATAAATTTTATATTGTACGAGATAATGCATAAATTGTCTTGGAATGTGATGATGGGTTATAAAACAATCCAATCCAACATAGATGAGTGATTGATGTATTATTTGGATTATCCCTAGACTATTTCATCATTCTCATTCCATGAATTCCATGATATGATAGCATATCATGGATTCAAGAGGGTCCTACTCAAGTAATTAGTGATTTAGTTTCAGTCTGTGGATGCACCATAGGGGAGGGATGTTTTTTAGCTATCTATTAATGTTATTTACCAACCACATCATTATAGAATAATGAAACAATTTAAATTAGTGTTATGTAAATATTATTTTTAATTATATATATTCACAATTTTATTTTTCATTCATGGTATATATTGTGTTTTAGGGTTTTTATTTGATTCATAAACATTGGTTGAGTGAGAATTGATCATTAAAAATGATTCAAATTGTAGTCTATAGCAATTCATATTTATTGTTTTTTTTATTTATAATTAATATTTTTCTTGGTTTCTATGCCAAAAAATTTGAAAAAAATTACAATATATAAATTAACTCCAATGAATGTTATGGGCTTGTTTAGTGGAAAGCATGCACATATCATGTGAAAGTGATCATAACATATTAGATATGAAATTTATGGTTGGAATATGACTTTAATGATTGTGTTACCTACCCATATGAGGTTTATAAACCCTATAATAAGAGGGGTATGGTTGGAACATGGTTTTTCCAATCATGAGGTTAAACTATGCATAGTATAAAATATTAATAAATATTTCTACATTTATCTCAACTACTTTTAATAAACTTATGTCGCTCGCTTCCCCCTTTTTGGTGACTCATGGACAATCCTAGTGGGTACTCGCAGCAATAAATCCATTGATCCTATGCACTTCTTGTCATGATGATACCAAGGGTTTTTTCTTGATACATGTTTTTTTCTTTATGTTAATGCCTCATATCCCTTCCTCATTCACAGATTCTTGTTTATATATACCCTTATTCACTACTAACATTCCTTGTATGAACCGTAGTAATAATTAAGAGTAAATATTATGTTTTTTGGTTTTTATGGTTTGTGAATATTGATTTGAGGAATTTTCTTATGATTCTCATCAAAGGTATTGATATCCCTTCTATTTAATGTAATTTTCCATTTTTTTATATTTAAATTGTATAATCTTGATTTATTTTTTCCTTAATATTACATTCTTGTATCAATTGAAAAGATTAATTATTTTCAAGGGTTATTCTAAAGAAAAATAATTCAATACCATATTTTAATTTCAATTAAATAATTTTTTATCTAATTAGATTTTTGGTAAACATATGTTTTCTTTCATTTTCATCACTATATGTTTTATAAAATAATTATTTAAATATTTAATAAATATAAATTTCATTAGAGATATTTTTATTTTATAATTTAGTTCTGATTTTTTTTCAAAAGCTATTAAATAGGTTATGTGTTTTTAAATGTTTTATACCATGTTGATATTATCCATCTATAAATGGTGAATATATGTATAAACTCATGTGAGAATATATGAATTTGTTCATGGATATATGTGTGTGTGTGGGTTTTTGTGTATGTGTAAATGATTATAATGATGGAGGAATATCATATGATCATATATATGATACATATGCTTCATTTTAAAACAATTTATTCTTAATTAATGTATAAAGACTAGTTTGAACCTTTCAACATGTGTTTATGAATGTAAATAATTTTAATTTTAGAATCCATATTAATTATTTTAAAATCACTTTTAAAGGGTTAGAAGTGTGATTTGAAACATCCCTTTCTATATTTTTGATTGTATATATAAGGCCTTGACCTTAAACATTACATAATATTGAATTAAGTTAATAATTCACATTGAGGATCTTTTCAGATTTAGAGTTTTAGAGAATTGGGGCATAACTATTACATTACATCTAAAAAATTATATGCTAGACATTCCTTATCAGTATAAATTTTTTTCCTAAATTAAAATCCCTTAAAAGAAAAGTAGAATTATTTTCTTGATATAAATATTCTTGAAATCTTCCTTTCTCATACCCTTCCTTATACCCTATGATTTTTTTTCAAAATCATTGAATGAACATAATATGCTCAGTAAGAATAATAAAAAATGAAAGAAAAAATTAGTCCATCAATAAATAAAAAACATAATCTCTTTAAAAAACCTCATGAAATCATAAGATTTATTAATAACAAAAAAAAATCATAAATAATAAAGGTAACGTGTGGAATCCATGTCATACTTACATTGTAGCTTTCACAGCTACATGGGTAGTTACAGTTGGAATACCCATCAAAATATATTCCATAAATCTCTTGGGAGAAACATTAATATTTACCTCATTCGCATTACCCATTACATTAGAGAGCTATCTCAGGCTCAAAACCCTAGGTTTATCATGGAACCACTCGTATACGTATACAATTCCCAAGAACCATAACAAAATCGTAACACATTACACTAGCATAATAGAAAGATAAAATTTCACTAATTCAATCACAATATATCATTTCAAAATATTCAAATAATCATTTCTTTATCAAAACCAATTTCAATATGAAAATACGTAAAAATTTTATATGATATTTATTTTCCTTTTAACAATATTACATATTATTTTGGAATCCAAATATCAAATAACGCTCGTGGCGGCGAAAGTGTCATTGTCACCACGTTCATTAAATAGAAAAATTCCCCTTTTTATATTGTAAGACACATCATAAAAATAGATTCAATTTTAATTATATAAAAATTCATTTGGGTTTATACATCATATAAAAGGAAGTCGTGTATAAATCGAAATATGCCTCAATGAAAGAAGATTGAGACGAAGTCCCTTACCTTGTGTCCGACTTGACACATTCATTATTTAATCTCCTGAATAATAAAATAAAGTTTATTTATAGTTTCTCCAAATCATTTATCAGGATTATTATTCATTTTATATCACTAATTACAGTGTTATAAACATTATAAAATCATTTATTTTAATAATAGTCATTTTGTCATTATTTAGTACTAGAGTCAAAAATGAATTGTTTATAATTACATGTTATCCATGTTGTCAAAAGTCAATTATATCTAGAATGATATTCATGATATAGATATCATAGATATCATATATATATATAGTATATATAAGTATTTATAACAGTACATAACATTTTGAGATAAGAAATGAAATGCAATGTTCTTGGAGACGGTAATCCATTCGTACGCATGAACCCTACTTTAATTTTCTATTTATCCTTTTAATTAAATGAAAAATTAATTATCCATAGGTATAATATAATTACTATATAATATAATATATAATTTCACTAACTCCACTCTTTATATGTTCCACATATGGCATGAATTACTCATATCACTTTGAGGGGGCGGTAATCAGCAAATTCTAATATTAAATTATCATATTTACCTATAATGGAAAGCTTTATGGTATGATATAAATTGAAAATACAGAAACATAGAGACAATATAAATATAATATATATCACATATAAATAAAGATCTTTTATAATTTCAAATATGTGTGGTGGTAGGAGATATTTGAACAATCATTGTTTCATGAGGTAGTAGTTCCCCATCCGCCGAAATAGTATGTTCATACCCATTAGATGGTGCTGTGTGGAAGTGTTTTCATAATCCTTCTCATAACATAATCTTATAATATAGAGGATACTGGATTTGTTATATAAACAATGAATAATTAGATCATAGGGAGTGAAGATATAAAATAAAAGAATAGAACTTGAGAGAAGATGTTACATTTAAATCAGGTAACTCCCTTTTGGTTGGAACTCAAAGGCTTCATTGAAGTGCCTTCTACCTAAGGAAAGTCATATAAGAGTATGAGAGGGATTTCTGGATCTTATTTTGTTAGAGGATGATTGATCCAAGGGGCATGAGAGGTGTGAGTAATGGGATAGAGGTGGCGGCCTTTTATAAGTGGGAGGAGGGGCTCTTTAGAAAAGTTTCAATGTATTATTTTATTATAAATTTAATCATTTTAAAAATGACCAAAAAATATTTAATTCGACTATATGGTACATATAGGTCTATATAAAATCATCCAATATGAATTGGTCAAGTTTTTGATATATTTCTAATCCTTGCCTTTTTTATTTAACCATTTTCTAACTTATTTAACTTTTACCATGTACTCTTATATTTTTATAGTATATGGATAATATATTCAGTCTAAAATGTCAAGAGACCCAAAATGGATCCTTAGCAACAATTGAACCATCATATATTTCATTTGGATGAATCTTAGATTTTTAGGATTATTTTATCTATTAATAAAATAGTGTTCATTTTTAACACTGATTTATGTAAATTTATATACTATTCATATCTAGACATATATAAAATCAATAGAAATTTATTATTTCGATGAAACATCATTAATTAAAATACATAAAGTCATTAGTATCCCTGAAATTCGTGTATGTCATAAAAAGTATCAAAATAAATTTATTTTAATAATTAAAATCTCATTTATTTGAATCCTTTATTGATGAAGAAATTACTTCATCACAATCGTGTCATAATTAAATATATTTATTTAATGACTAAAAAATATAAATAAAATAACATGATGTAGGAAATATTTTTATCTTTCTAATTACCACTTTATTTCATAATTATAACTTATATAAAAAATTATAAAAATTATTTTACAAAGAGATTTATGTTTATGTTACATTTTCTATAACAATAAATTAAATTTTATAAAGTGCCATTTTCAAATAAATGTGGATCCTTGGGGTCTCAATATCTACCCAAATATGACCATGGTCGGAAATGAATATTCCATTAGAATTTGGACATGTTTTATTGTAATTCAATTTTATTAAAATATTATTATTTACCCTTATTTACGAGGTTTACCCTTTAACCATGGTAAATAAAATATTTACCGATGTACCTATTTGTTATTGTTTAAAAATATAAGTTACCTATATACACAGTCTAGACCTCATAATTACAAATATGGAATCCATTTTTATAAATTCCTCACACAAAAGTTTCAGAAATTAATTTGAAATTAATTCTAGTTGTCAAAACAGAAAGCGTGTTTTAAAAAAATAATAACTATCAAAATATTGACACTTGTTTATGTCCAATTTTAGTCTGAAATTACTTAAAATTACCAAAATTGGATTAAATTTTAAAATTATTATCATATTACTCTTTAAAACCCACTAAAACATAATCTATCCATATAAATAAATTATATTAAAAGGCAATTTTGAATAAAAATGCATCTTTTTTCAGTATTCATTAAAAATGAACATTTTCAGAAAAATAACAATTTTTCATCCAAAGTAAATTTAGATACCATGAATCTAAATAAAAATATTACTTTTTCAAATATAACTTATAAAAGTGACAAAAACTATATTTAAAAATGGTTCTCAATAAAAAGGTGGTAAATGGAAATTTTAATGAATCTAAGAGTATTTATTCTTAAAATTGGATTAATTAAAATTTTAAGACTCTAATTTTTTTTATAAATGTAAAAACATATAAAAAACATGTGTAATTATATTTTAGTTAGTTATATTCATTCACTCCAATACAATGGAAATGCATTAACCACTATTTAATATAATATTACTATTATATTATTTATCGGAATAACTCATTATTGTGTGCTACATAAGATTTAAAATAAACTCAGTGTTGCGTATTGGGTATGCCATCAAACAAAGAATCCCCATTAAATTAAAATTAATATTAAATTAAAAAATATTAATAATTATAAAAATTTCATATTCATTATTTACCAGGGATGTTACATCCTTCTCCCCTTTTTGAATGTATGTCCCCACAATTTTATTCACTTATCAAATAAATGGGGGTATTTATCTCTTATAGTATTTCAGATTCCCACGTTGCCTCTTAATCCATATTGTTTTTACACAAAACTGTTACCAGATGGATTATCTTATTCTGAAACACACGATCTCAATGGTAAAATATTTGGAATAGTTATTCCTCATAAGAAATATTTCTTCCATCTAAACAACCACTGGAATCAATACATGAGATGGACATAGAATATACATTATCCACAAAGAAACATGAAAGAAAAGTTTATCTAGTATAAACATGGAGTTAATGAAACATTATAAAAAATGGATCCACCATTCTCTATGATTTTATAGGGTCCAATGAACCTTGGACTCTGATTTCCCTTCTTACCAAAACGCATCACACATTTTCGTGGTTATACTTTGAGTAATTCATGATCGCCAACCTCAAAAGATAGATCATTATTCTAGTTACCCGCATATCTTTTCTGACTACTCTGATATGTTCGCATGTTATTAAAAATAAAATAATTTTTTTCCATCTATTCTACAAATTTGGGTCCCATCAACTTCCTTTCACCTACTGCATCCAAAAGCTGGTGTTCAACACTACATTCATTATAATGCAACAAATGGAGCCATCTGTATACTAGAATGAAAACACTTATGATAAGAAAAAACAACTAAAGAACGATGTTGGTCCAACATTCATGGTAACCCATTGATCAAGAACATAACATATCTTTAAAAGTATGAATTTTTTGTTCTAACTGCCCATCTAATTGAGGATGAAAAGTTGTTATAAAATTTAATTCAGCATCCAATGAACTCTGAAGGCATTTCCAAAAGTTATAACTAAACCTGGGATCATGATCACATACAATAAAGAGGGGAACTCTATACAACCTTCATATCTTTTTAAAATACAGCTGAGAAATTTGATCTAGAGAGAAAGTATACCGAATAGGGAGGAAATGAGCAGATTTAGTCAATTGATCAACTATAACCTAGATTGAATTATAACCTCAATATGTCTTTGTTAATCCCACAATGAAGTGGACAGATATATTTTCCATTTTCCACTATAGCACCAGTATAGGATGAAGCACACCTTTATGTAAATATCTCTCTTCAATAACATATTCAAAAGTCAAACCCTTCATAGTAAACTAAGAAATATTTCTTTTTAATTTCATCTCTCCAGTAATACCCCTAATGATCTCTGTACATCATAATACTCCTAGGATGAACTAGAAACAGAGTAATATGAGTTTTAAAAAATAACTCTTTCTGAAACTACGAATCACAAGGAACTCATAATCTCTTCCTAAACCTCAAAAATAAAATCATTATAAATGTTAAATTTAGGTATATCACCCTTTGGCACCACATCTAACTTTTTGTGCAACTCACTTTCTTCCTTCAGTGCTAGATTAATTCTGTCTGATTGAGATGATTTCACTAACACTGGAAATAAAATAGTGGAATCTTTTGCACCATCAATATCTATTCCAAAGTTCATCAAATCATTTATCAATGTAACTTCTTATAAAATTAACATGTTTAATGTAGCATTAAATTTTCAACTCAAATAATCAACCACATTATTTTCCATTCCCAGATGGTAATGGATCATAAAATCATAATCCTTGATTTATTATAGTCAACTCCTCTATCTCATGATCAATTCATTCTAAGTGAAGATATTCTTCACATTTTTTCAATCAATATATATTTCACACTTTACACCATACAGATGATGCCTCCAAATTTTTAATGAAAAAATAGTAGTAGCTAATTCCAAATCAAGTGTAATGTAATTCAACTCATGATTATTCTACTGACATAAAGTATAAGTAATTACCAAATCATTTGACATTAAGACATAACTATTTCCTTTCAACAAAGCATAAATTTATATAAAAAAATAACAATTTCTGGAAGGCAGTGCCAAAAATAGATCATTCACCAATATTCTATTAAATTCCTGAAAATAGCCATCATGTTATTTTGTCTAGATAAACTTAACACCTTTTCTAGCTTGTTTAGATAGTGGGTTAGATAGTTGTTCAATAATTTCTATTAAACTTTTGTAATAACCTACAAAACCCAAAAAACTATAGATCTCAGTTATATTTGTGGGTCTTCCCCATTATTCAACAACTTTTCATTTAGTAGGATCAACAATTAGGATATTTTTTAAAAAAAAATTGACCCCTGGATTGAAATTTTATGTTTCCAAAACTCACACTTTCTGAATTTCCCATATATTTTCATTTCTTTTATGTTTTAAAAAACAACCCTTAAATGAAATTCAATGTCCTCTTTACTTTTGGAATATACCAAAATATCATCAATGAACAAAACGACAAACTTATCATGAAACAAACAGAAAATTCTATTCATAAGATCCATGAATATAGAAGGGGCATTGGTTAACCCAAAAGGAATAACCAAAAATTCATAATGGCACTATCTAGTGTGAACCGTGGTGTTCAGAATGTCTTCTTATTTTACTGTCAACTGATGGTACCCTAATCTCAAGTCAGTCATTGAAAAATATTGAGCTCCATGGAGCTGATACTACTTTATTTGATGGCCCAACATCTGATAAAGTAGATGTAATGGATTTCAACACCCCTTTCTGCTTTTAGTCTGACTATATTGCCTCAGTTGAGTTCTTAGTTGGGCACTCATTTTCATAATTATCCCTTTCGTTGCACATAAAACATTTTGATGACTACATGTAATGTTTTTTATTACCATTACCTTACTTTTTTACAGTGAAATTATGAGGCCTATGTCCAATTTTTCTACATTGGTAGCACGTACCAGAATTTAAAAGACATTCCCCAGCTTGTTTTTACCCCAATTTTCCTAATCTATAAAGTTAAGTCTCTCACCATCTAACTTTTTTGAAAATTTCTTCCTTCTAATCTCCCACCTTGACGTATTATTCTACTGTTTATCAAAGAACACATGATCATTAGAAAACTCCATTTTCACCTTCTCTGAACATTAAAAAATATTTTCAAAACCTTTGAACTCACGAGAAGCTATTTCCCATTGATACATTGGCTTTAATCCTGAATTAAAATGATTGATTTTACTATCGATATTTCATATGAAATTTGGATCATACCATTCTTGTTGAGTGAATTTATCTTTATAAGAACCCACTAAGTCTTCCTCCTGCCTCAATTCCAAGAATTGTTTTTCTATCCCTAGATGAACCACTATAGGACCATATTTCTCAAGAAACATACCATTGAATTCATCCCATTGAAGAGCATAAATATCCTCACTATCCCTGATATTTTTAACCATCGACCACCACTGATTGGCTTCACCTTCAAAACGGTAAACAATGAGACAAAAATTTAAATGTTTTGAACACCCATTGGCATCGATAATAATTTCCTATGCTTTAATACACCCTTCATCTAGGACATGGTCAGTTGATCCACCGAATAATGGGGGGTGTTGCCTCAGGAAATGACCCACTACTATCATGTTTCTTAATTATTGATCTGGTTGGTCTCGTGCATGTATTCCACCTCCATTTATCGCCTGAATCAACTAATCCATCACTACAACAAACTATTTAGTTCAGATTCTGGCCAACTATGGTTCCTTATTTGGAAGGATATTTTCCCCATGATATCATCCCATCATATCTTCTATGTTTCTTATGTGGAAAACAATTGTGAACATAGAAATATTTTATGTGAAGCAACATGGTAATATATAAATGTTATATCATTTCAATCATATAATAAATTAATTTATGGATACTAATTTAACAGTATCATTACTCCTAATGTTATCTATTCCGAACTCTGATACCAACCAGAAGGCATCACCATTAAAAATTACATAATCTTCAATCATGTTAACAATTCACAATGACGATCTTTTCTGGTTTAGAGTTTATAGAATTATGGCATAACTATTACATTACATCTCAAATATTATAAAGTAGACATTACTACTCAGTAGCAATTTTTTCATAAACTAAAAACCCATAAATGAAAACATGAATTATTTTCATGATATATATATTCTTGAAATATTACATTTTCTTACCCTTCTTTATTCCCTGTGATAAAATATAAAATACATAGGATGAGTATAAAAAACATAACAAGGGATATAAAACAATGAAAGAAAACATTATTCCATTAATACATACCGAAAATTTTGTCCTCAACAATTTTGATAATCAAAAATCATGTTTAAATATTGATCATAATATATTAAGTCAGTCATTAATCTTTTTAATCTACATATACAATTATCTTATTCTCAATAATGTATATTCTTAAGACTCATGACTTTGCTGCATCAACTTACAATCCATATTTATCTAAATATAGGTTCACTGTTAAAGGATGCTGGCAAGAGCTTTCTGTTCACAGTCACCGTTATAGCTCTTTGTCACTCTAAGTCATTGATGCTAGAAGATCACTGTTGAAGAGTTACAGTCACTGTTGGAAGCTACGAGTACAAGGGTACTATTACAAACCTACTGATGTTCTGCTTATCAAAGTTCACAGACAAAGAGTTACTGTCACAAGGTCATTGCTGTGACAAGGCATCTGTTAGAAGTCCACTATTAGACTCTTTCTCAAGTCTTCCGTTGAGAACCTCTCTGTTTAAGCCTACAGTTGGACAAGTTTAGTAGAAGGCTACAGTTGGAAAACTCCTACTATCGAGATAGTCGACTGTTGCACAACGTCTACTGATAAGGATCCACTGTTACAAAGATTAAACAGTTACCATTACAAGTCTACAGTCAAAGAGCCTACTGGTGAAGTTCACATTTGAATAATGTACCGATGAAGTCCACAGTTGAAAAGACCACAATTGAATTCTACCATGTGACATGCATCTGATACCAGTCAAATGATATTATATTCTATCCTTTACCAATTTTATTAATACTATTATAATGGTCATTTCTGGACAAATTAATGCACCTGACATTATTTAATGATATTTTCAGGGACATCAGGAAATAGTATGATGTACGAGGAAGACCACACGTGGGTGAAGCATCTTTCCCGTCGGCCCCTACTGAACCAAATCAAAAATGCTAAACTGGAAGAGAGCACATATATATATATATATATGAGAAAGAAATTCAGAGCGAAGTGATTGACATATGCATACAAAAATAAGAGATGTTTCATGGAGATATTGAATATACAGAGAACACTCATAAGATAGAATCATACACAATATGAAAAAGAATCCTCAAGCAGTCATTCAGAATAACATTGAGCCTCATGAGGATCAATTGAAATAATCTTTTTCAAGATGTCGTGGTGTACTGCAATGAGCTTAACATCCAAGAATCTGATCGTCTCTACATCTGGAAGTCATAACCTGAAAGTTGCAACACTCTGTTTTGGAGTCAACTTGCCGAAAAGGACCAAAACTTCATCTTATTTATTCCAACGAGTCCAGAGCTGATCTGCCAACACAACAGAGAATTCTAAACTCATCCCCACTATCATTAGCTCTACTGTGTTTAATTACTTTACATTTGTGAGTAGTGTGTATGTTACAGACACTGAATCTTGTACTTGAACTAAGGAATACTGAAAATCCCCATTCTAAACTCTCTTTATTTTACATTCCCACATATAACTGTGGAAGAAGCCTCGTGTGGCTTGAAAGTTTATATTCCCACATAGAACTATGGTAGAGGATGAAAAACCTAGACAGTTTGTGAAAGCTATTTTAATGCCCGATACAGGCTGTGTATCACTTTTAATATAATTTCTTGGTGGCAGGTGATCACCAAGTGGAGAGGACTAGGTCATATCTTATGACTGAACCTCTTGTTTAAATATGTTGTGTTCATCTTTGCTTTACTCTATTTAACATCTATCCGTTGAGCTTACATTAGAAAAAACATAAATCTGTTTTTACATTCACTCTGAAAGTTAGTTCTGGTTAGTGTGTATATCTGATCTGTATAGTAAACTTGTTTCAAAAGTAGAATTAGTTCTCATACTGACTCTACTGAGGAGTAATCAAACTTTGAGAAACATTTTTAACAATAGATCACTTATATCTATAATGCCTTAATGAACTAGGCCATTTTAATTTGAGGGATTTTAATACAAATAGTTTTAAAAAATATTTAATTGGACTTCAATTCACCCCCCTCTTGAGTATTAACTCCGACCAACATTTGGAATTAGAGGCTCGTTATTATTTATAAAAGGTTTTCAAAACCATTGTTTTTTAAACTGTGATTTTAATTTTATCTTAAAGATCTTAAATTTCTGTTAGCCCTAAATTTTCTCTCTTTAATATCATTTCTAAAATCTAGTTATGGACTATCGACTAGAAGAGGCTGCTACAAACACACCACCTTTCTTTAATGGTGTGAATTATGCTCAATTGAAAATTTAAATGAAAATTCATTTGGAAAGTATTGGTTTTGATATTTGGTCTAGTATAGAATCAGAATATGAAATTCCCAAAACTACTAGATCTACCTGGGATGATGCTACAATGTCGGACTATAACAATAACTATAAATCTATTAATTCCCTTTAATTCTCTTTAGGATATGAGGAATTTAACCGAATTTCTGCATTTAAAACAGCTCTTGAAATCAGGGACACCTTGGTTGTTTCTCATGAAGGACAACCAATGTGAAGGAAATGAGATTAAATACTTATACTATTAAATATGATAATTTCAAGATGAGACCTGATGAACCCATTTCTGATATGTATCTTAGGTTTAATGAGATTTTCAACACCATGAGTTCCCTGGGAAAATCTGTTCCAGAAAAGGAGCAAATCATGAGAATATTGAGATGTTTTCCTGACAGATGGAGAGGCACTTCTATGTCTATCTGATAGTCATGTGACAACATCAAGCAACCAGTTAATGAGTTTATTGGTAAACTAATGATGTATGAACAGGAATTGAAGGTGAACAAAGAAGAAGATGATGAACCCAAGAGAAAATCTGTATCATTCAAGTCCAATGCTATAAAGAGCAAAGACAAGGAGAAAATGCATGTACCTACTGAAAGTTCATCTAGGGAAGATTCAGATTCAGATAGTGATGAAGAAATGGCTCAAATATCAAGGAGATTTAAGAAGTTCTATAGGAAGAAGAAGTTTTTTAGAAAACCAAACTACAAGTGTAAGTATGATCAACATGGTAAGTGGAAGAAGGATTGGAAGAAATCTGACAAGGAAGATGATATAGTCTTCTATGAATGTAAGAGTAAAGGACACATCAAGGTTGACTATTCGAGGTTAAAATTCAAGTAGAAATATGATTATAAGTAGAAGAACTATATGAAAGCCAAGAAAGAAACCTGGAGTGCTTCGGAAGAAAGCACAAGTGAATCAGAAGCTACTGACTCTGAAAAGAATCATGCCAATATGTGATTCATGACTAATGTATCTGCGGTACTTGTTTCCCCTATTCTAAATTATTATTACTCTGGAAATAACTATGATTTAGATAATGATGAAAATATGTCTAAGGATGTACTGTTTGAATATTGCAATATACTAGAAGGTAGCTGCAATGAACTAAAAGATAAATATAAATCATTGAAGAAACATCATGCTATGACTAGTAACATTAAAACATATCTAAGTGTATAAAAATAAAAGAATGCTCAATTGTTGAAAGAGAATATCCCGATCAAATTATCTAATGAAAAATTAATAAAGGATATTGAGAAGTTCACTGATGGTAGTGATTCCTTGACACAGTCGCTAGGAAAACATATTTCTCCAAAATATACAGCTGGTCTAGGATATCATCCTGGACAAAGACACATTAGCAAAACCAAATTTATTCCAAAATCTGGACAGTTTACTGCTAATTCTGGATCATCTCATGAGAAACAATTTTCTAAAGGACCGAACAAAGTATTTATGTCTCAAAATATGATTGTTGATTTCAGAAAATCTATAAAGAAAATAATGTTTCACAAAGTTTTATTGGCTAACCTTTCTGGACCCAAGAAGATCTGGGTACCAAAATTATCCTATGTTTAATCTGTTTTGCAGGGATGTTTCTTAAGGAGTTCCTATAAGACCCTATGGTATTTGGACAGTGGATGTTCAAGACATACGATAGGAGACTATTCTTTCTTTAAGAGTTTAATTAATGTTGATGGTGGGCATGTCACCTTTGGTGACAATGCAGAAGGAAAAATCATCGACTTATGCCAGATTGGAAACCCTGATAAAATATTAATTTATAAAGTACTTTTATGTTGATGGATTAAAATATAATTGACTAAGTATATCTCAGTTATGTGATGATGGACTTAAGGCTAAATTTGAAAATGATTCATGCAATGTTTACATTTCAAAAAACGTTTTAGTTATCACTGCATATAGAAAAGAGAATGTATATGATGTTGATTTATACTCATTAGAAAAACAAAATGTTTCTTGTTTAAATGATTTTCATAAAGACTCTTGGTTGTGTCATAGAAGATTAGGACACTGTAATGTGCACTCACATAGGAAGCTGTCTATGAAATTTTTAGTTAGAGACCTACCTAAATTGGAATTCCGAATTGATAAAGTGTGTAATTCCTGTGAAAAGGGAAAACAACACAGAGTTTCTTTCAAACCAAAGATATAAGTTTCAACTTCTCAACCACTTGGGTTGGTTTACATGGATTTGTTTAGACCATGAAGAGTATCAAGTTTAAATGGGAAGCACTATGTTTATGTTCTTGTAGATGACTTTTCTAGGTATACTTGGGTATACTTTCTAGCCCACAAAAGTGAATCTTGTTCCAGCTTTGTCAAATATTCTAAGTCTGTTGAAAACCATAGTGGACTTAATATTAAAACCCTGAGAAGTGATCATGGCCGTGAGTTTGAGAATCATGGGTTTGAATCCTAATGCTCGCATAATGGCTATAGTCACAATTTTTCATCCCATAGGACACCCCAACATAATGGAGTTGTAGAAAGAAGAAATAAGACCCTTTAAGAAATTTCAAGGACTATGATTATTGAGTATGACTTGCCTATTTATTTTTGGGATGAAGCTGTAAATACAGCTTTTTACATTATCAATAGGGTTTTTATTAGGCCTATTCTAAAAGGGAACCCTTATGAACTCTAGATTAATATGAAGCCTAAGGTTAATTACCTTATATTTTTTGGTTGCAAAGTCATTATTATTAATACTAAATATAATCTTGATAAATTTTCTCCCAAAAGTGATGAAGGAATTTTCTTGGGTTATTCTGATTCATGTAAATCCTATAGAGTGTTCAAGAAGAAAACCAAATGTGTGGAAGAATCAGCCCATATCAAATTCTATGAGACTGATCCACATGAGCCTAAATCTTCTCTTGAAAATCATGAGGAAGATTTTTCAAAATTGAACTTTAATGATAAAAATAGTGAATCCCCTGTAAAAGTATCTAGGTATGGAAATTTTCTAGAATCTACACCTTCTAATTTTGAACCAACAGAAAACTACTAAGAATCTAGTTCAACCATTCCTAAAGGTACTAGGACTCTTAAAAATCATCCCCTAGATGCTGTTGTAGGAAATTTTAATAGAGGAACACAAACTAGAGCTTCTCTATGAAACGAGGTTGAACATCAAGCTTTTATTTCATAGCTTGAACCCAAAAATATTAATGATGCTATCAATAATGAATTTTGGGTAATGGATATGCAAGAAGAACTGAATCAGTTCGGAAGAAACAATGTTTGTGAACTAGTTGAAAGACCTAAGGACACCTTAACCATAGGAACTAAATGGGTGTTTAGAAATAAAGTAGACGAGTCTGGAAATATAGTTAGAAATAAAGCTAGGCTAGTTACACAAGGATACAGTCAAGAATAAGGAATAAACTATGAGGAGACCTTTGCACCTATAGCTATACTAGATGCTATTAGGATACTACTTGCCTATTCAGCTCATCTGAATTTCAAACTTTATCAATTGGATGTTAAAAGTGCTTTTATAAATGGGTACATAGTTGAGGATGTGTTTGTTTAACAACCTCTTGGTTTTACAAATCCCCAATTTTCCAATCATTTTTTTAAACAATCTAAAGCTTTGTATGGCTTAAAACCAGATCCAAGAGCATGGTATGATAGGCTCATCTCTTTTATTTTTTCAAAAGGTTTTACCAAAGAGATAGCTGGTCCTACTCTTTTCATGAAATGGATTTCAAATGATGTTTTGATAGTAAAAATTTATGTGGATGATGTTATTTTTGGATCTTCTAAAAATTCATAATGTGTTGATTTTTCAAAAATAATGCAAAATGAGTTTGAAATGAGTTTAATGGGATAACTCAAATTTTCCCTTGGATTTCGGATCATTCAAAATAAAAATGGAATTGTTTTAAATCAAAGTAAATATATTAAGGACCGTTTAAAACGTTTTTATTTGGATGTTAGTAAAGGTAGTGACACACCTATGAGTACCACCTGTAAGTTGTATATAGATGAAGCTGGAGAACCAGTGGATCAAACCAACTACAGAGGTATGATAGGAAGTCTACTCTATCTTATAGCTAGTAGACCTGAAATCATGTTCAGTGTATGCATGTGTGCTCACTTTCAAGCCAATCCAAAAGAGTCTCATTTAACTGCTGTTAAAAGAATTTTTAAATATCTCAAACATACTCCCAACATATGATTATTTTATCCAAAAGTACAATCATTTGATTTGTTGAGTTATTCTGATCCTGATTTTTCCAGTTGTAGGTTAGAGTGAAAAATCACCTCTGGGACATGTTAGATTTTAGGCAAGTCACTAGTATCTTGGTGTAGCAAGAAGCATAATTCTGTTGCATTATCTACTACCGAAGTTGAGTACATAGCTTCTGGTAGTTGTTGTGCTCAAATTCTATGGATGAAGCACACTTTACTGGACTATGGATATCAATTCAAACATGTCTCTATAAAATTTGATAATACAAGTGCTATTAACATTTCCAAAAATCCAGTATCGCATGCTTGGACAAAGTATTTTGATGGGAGACATCACTTTTTGATGGATCATTATGAAAAGGGTGATATTACTCTTGAATTCATTGGCACTAAACATTAATTGGCTTATATATTCACAAAGCCATTGAATTATGAGAGGTTAAATTACATCAAACATGAGTTAGGTATGAATAATTTCGGCACAGTCGAACCTCACAGCTAGACCTCACAGTCGAACCTCACAGCTGGACCTCACAGTCGAACCTCACAGCTCCACCTCACAGTCAAACCTCACTGTTGACCCTCACAGTTGGACCTTAATATTATACCTCACAGTTTCACCTCACTGGTGTACCTCACTGATACATCTCACTGTTGATACCTCGCTATTTGTTTTTATTTTTGTGAGAATTCGAACCGTTTTTCTTTCTTCTTCTTATTATTTCTATTTTATTGCGGTTTAATCCCTAAATGATAAAATTAAAGGCAATGAACATATCTCAATCCACCTTTCTCTCTCAATATTAAACCTTGCTCTCAAAATTCCTAAACCCTAACTCTTCACCTGTGCCCTCGAACCACTCTCAATCTCTATGGCCAGAACAAAACGGCCCTCGACCGTCAATGAGGACATGCCAAGGCCTAAGAGAACTCCAGCTGAATCCATTGGCACAAGAAACACCCCGTCGAGACTTGTAAAACCACATTTGAACAAGAGACAAATATTTTCTGATAAGGAGTAATGTGAAGAATGGATATTTTCAAGAAAGTCATTAGTACTGATAGTACTAAATGCCCAATGATGGACCGAATGATTCTCCAACAACGATGGACCTTACTACCTGATGCTTGTGAACGAATTCTATGAATATATGACGTTCAAATAGGAAGAGGATGTGCATAAGCTAATTTCTAGAGTCAATGTAAATGAAGTTAGTTTCTCATCTGCTGAGTGGGCTACCTGTCTAAGATTTTCTCATGAAGTAATATATGACTACTACTCTAGAGTAGCTCCTCCAGATAGGGTTGTTTTTGCGTATGAAAAAGCTCTGAAAAAACTGACAGGAGATGGAAAATCAAGAAGGATCATTGCACCTAAGATGAATAAAGAAGACATGCTTTTATTCAAATTCATTCAACATGTACTTAGTCCGAGGAGAGGGGACTTCGCAGTACTAATGTACCAGGAAATATTCCTGATGAACTTACTAAAGCATGGAACGAAGATTAACCTATATAGGTTACTGATGGAACAATTGGGGGATATGAACAAGGAAAGTTCAAAGTCCAATTCCTTATTCCATGCCAATATTATTTCAGTTATGCTAAAGGTAAAAGGTGTGGCCAGAAATCAAGAAGAGATGATAATGGCCAAGAACAGTGTATGTATCTCCAAGGTAATTTTGAAGATCATCAAAATTAGTTGGAATCCCTGGAAGATGACATGGGTGAATGATGAAGGAACGGTGTATGAAAAGTATGACCCTAATACTCATCCAACTATGCCATGGGACAAAAGTGTTCCAGGCCTGAAGCCTGATGAGCCAGAACCGGTTTATTCTGATGAGGAGGAGGATGATGGAGCTATTGTCCCTCAAAGAGAGAACACCCCCATTGATAATGGGAGTGATCCTGATTTACCTCACATTCCTGTAAGGACAATAGCTTTTGGAGTAGCTAGCCATCCAAAATAACTACCAAAGAGAGAGATTGTTCTAAAGTGCAGTGATACTAAAACCACTGATGAAGAAGAAGAAGAAGAATATTAGAATGTTGTCAAGGAAACCTCTAAGGAGGATGAGGCTACCGAGTCAGATCATATTACTCATGATGAAAAGGAGGATGTTGCTAAAGCCAATGATGAGGTCAATGAAGAAGAAGAGCTCTGTTTGAGCCCTCTGATAGATAGTACAGTCAAGATAGTTCTTGATCAAGAAGTAGAAGTGGAATCTACTTCCATTGATGAGGAAGTCATTGATGACTCAAAAACATATAGTACTCACCCTATTATTGAACTAACAGAGCAAGTGGCTATTGAATCTGCTGGAATTACAGAGGAGGATGTGGAGTTACCTAGAGAAGAACATATAGAAGAGCTTCCTTAGGAGAATCCTCTATCTGATGGGGAGCATCTTGGTTCAGTTTCTGTGTTGTATGACATCGAAGGTTGGTCATCAGAACCAGGATATATGGATCTTGGACTCAATTATGGAGATTTTGATGAGGAAGACAAGCCCCAAAGGGAGTCTGTTATCCTCCCTGCTGTGGCTAACAATTTGGCATCAAGGAGAACCTTGAGTATTTAAAGGCTGATATGAAAAAATCACTGAAAGAATCAGTGGCAGATTTGAAGAAAAGCTCGGTTGAAGAGATGAGGAGTGTGGGGAAATCTTAGAGCTATCTCTGGGATGTGAAGTGTCCAGTCCAGTGAAAGAAATGATGGATGAAGTTAATGTTTTCCATACTCAAATTGAGGGTTGGCCAGGAGCTGTGGTTTCTCTAATTCAATCGATTTCTTTATTGACTGCCATAAATAGCTCTCATACTCAAGTGAATGCTGATATTAGATATATAAAAGAAGTAGTCAAGAATTTTGTGGATGTATTTGAGGCTTTTTAGAATCAGTCAAAGAACATTTGAACAGTAAAGATGAACTTGTTCAGAAGGCGGTAAGTAATTTAACTCAGTCAGAAAAGAGACAGTAGCCTTCTCGGTAAAACCCCTTCCCTCATATGATTCCTCTCTGAACATTGACTAGATCCGAACTGTGATCCAGGAAGAGCTTGATATGTCTAGTACAAGTGGAACCTCTAATACTCAGATTCATTCTACCATTGGGGAAGTTAGCATTTTTTTTCGTGACCACCTACGAGCAGCTACTTCTTCTCAAGAGGCCATTAAGAATATGGTGGATTCTTACTTTGAGATGGTCTATTCCAAGCATCAAATGACCAACCACATCAAGCTCTTGATAGAGAATATGAAGCTGACTCCAGTGACTTAGGAATTTAGGGAGCAGGTCAGCATGCTTCGAGAGTTACCCCTGCTTTGGATAAGTTTTTGGAGAATAAATGTGAGTTTCTATCTGCTATGGAAAGAGGAGGACGCATTATTATGGATTTTAGAAACCTTCTTCTACTCTTTATCCATGTGGAATCCACCCCAGTCATCATCCATCCTACCTTACCAGCATCTCAACCCAGTGGTTCTTCTTCTATCATGTCTCCTGTTGATGTTATCTGAAGCCTTACTCCAATGATCCCTCAACGTGCTACCCACTACAGAAACACAGGAGCATCTGTTGCTGCCCCTCCAGTCATCCCTGCAACCATTCCTCAACCTGCTGATCCACCAGCTCCTTATCTATCATTGTCTTCCAAAGGGAAGGACCCCTTACCTACAGATGTTGTTGATTGAGTATGTTTCTGTCTTTTGATAGGGACTATGTATTCTTTTTGGGTTATGTAATGAATTTTTTTATTAATACAAGCTTTCTATGTTCTCTCATTTGTCTTTCTTTATTCTAATCACAAAGGGGGAGAAATATTGTGCTAATTTGAGAAACATTGTGCTTATTCTAGACTAATCATATGATTGGGGAGTCCTATGCAACTATGCTACTATGGTACTATGTTGAATCTTATCTGTATTTCTCTCTCATATCATATACTAATATTTTCTGGTTTCCCACTCTTATTAATCTCTGATACTTATCCTTAATACATACTGACATAATTTGTGATTATCAAAAAGGGTGATATTGTTGGCCTCACCTGTTTTGATAATCCCAAATCATATTTAAATATTGATCATAATATACTAAGTCAGTCATTAATATTTTTAATCTACATATAAAATTATCATATTCTCAACAATGTATATTCTTAGGACTCGTGACTTTGATGCATCAACTTACATTCCATATTTATCTAAATATAAGTTCACTGTTAAAGGAAACTGGCAAGAGATTTTTGTTCACAGTCACTGTTATAGCTCTCCGTCACTCTAAGTCACTGATGCTAGAAGATCACTGTTGAAGAGTTACAATCACTGTTGGAAGCTACCGGTACACGGGTAATGTTACAAACCTACTAATGATTAGCTTATCAAAGATCACAGTCAAAGAGTTACTGTCACAAGGTCATTTTTGTGACAAGGCATCTATTAGAAGTCCACTGTCAGACTCTTTCTCATGTCTTCTGTTGAGAACCTCCCTATTCAAGCCTACAGTTGGACAAGTTTAGTAGAAGGCTACAGTTGGAAAACTCCTACTATCGAGATAGTCGACTGTTGCTCAAGGTCTACTAATAAGGACCCACTGTTACAATGAGTAATCAACAACCGTTACAAGCCTATAGTAAAAGAGCCTACCGATGAAGTTCACAGTTGAATAATCTACCGATGAAGTCCACAGTTGAAAAGACCACAGTTGAAGTCTACTTTGTGACATGCATCTGCTACTAGTCAAATAATATTCTATTTTATATTTTACCAATTTTATTAATACTATTATAATGGTCATGTCTGGACAAATTAATGCACCTGAAATTATTTAATGATATTTGCAAGGACATCTGGAAATAGCATGATGGACGAGGAAGACCACACGTGGGTGAAGCATCTTTCATGTTTGCCCTTGCTGAACCAAATCAAAAAGGCTGAACTGGAAGAGAGCACACACACACACACACACACACACACACACACATATATATATATATATATATATGAGAAAGACATTCAGAGTGATGTGACTGACATATGCATATAAAAACAAGAGAAGTGGCGTGGCGATATTGAATATAAAGAGAACACTCATAAGATAGAATCATACACAATTTGAAGAAGAATCCTCAAGCTCTCATTCAGAATAACATCGAGCTTCAAGAGGATCAATTGAAAGAATCTTTTTCAAGCTGTCGTGGTGTACAGAAAAGAGATTAACATCCAAGAAGCTGATCATATCTACATATGGATGTCATAAACTGAAAGTTGTGACACTCTGTTTTGGAGTCAACTGGCAGAAAAGGACCAAAACTTCATCCCATTCATTCCAACGAGTCCAGAGCTGATCTGCCAACACAACAGAGAATTATAAACTCATCCACACTATCTTTAGCTCTAATATGTTTAATTACATTACAATTGTGAGCAGTGTGTATGTTACACAAACTGACTCTTATAGTTGAACTGAGGGATACTGAAAATCGCCATTCTAAACTATCATTATTTTAGTTTCCCACGTATAACTGTGAAAGAATCCTTGTGTGGCTTGAAAGTTTATTTGACCATGTAGAACTGTGGTTGAGGTTGTAGAACCTAGAAAGTTTGTGAAAGCTGTTGTAAACCCGATACAGGCTATTTATCACTTTTAATATAATTTCTTGGTGGCAGGTGATAACCAAGTGGAGAGGACTAGGTCGTATCTTAAGACTGAACCTCTTGTTTAAATTTATTGTGTTCATGTTTTCCTTACTCTGTTTAACATATATCTGCTGTTCTTACATTAGCAAATACATAAATCTATTTTTACATTCACTCTGATAGTTTGTTCAGGTTAGTGTGTATATCTGAGCTGTTTAGTAAACATGTTTCAAAAGTAGAATTAGTTCTCATACTGACTTTATTGAGGAGTAATCAACCTTTTAAAAACCTATTGAAAAATAGATAACATATATCTCTACTACCTTAATTAACTGGGCTGTTTTAATTTTGTGGATTTTAATACTAAAAGTTTTTAACAAAAATTTTTAATTGGAACTCAATTCACCACCCCTCTTTTGTATCCACTCCGACTAACAAAAAATATTATCTTCAATATAACTAGTGAAATAATATGATTTATGAATTACACATAGAATTCATAAATCATAATGGTAGCTCATTAAATCAATGTAATTCATATTTTATATCATTCACAACTATGTAGGGAGTTATGTTTGGAATAACCGTCACATTATATTCCCTAAATCTCTTAGTAGAAACATTAAAATTTACCTACTTCATGTTACCCAATGAAATGGAGAGTTATCTCGGACTCAACCACCCTAGGATTATCATGGAACCACCCATATACATAAATAATTTCCATGAACCATAACAAAATCATAACACATAATAGAATTATAATGGAATGTTAACTTTTTCACATTGCAATCAAAATAAATCATTTAAATATAAGGAAATAATAATCTCTTAATCAAAACAATTGTCAATACCATAATAGGTAAAAAGTGTATATGATATTTATTTTCCTTTTAAACAAATTATTGTTTCTTATGTAATACAAATATCATATAACTCTCATAGTGGCGGAAAGTTCTTTGTTATAGTGTCCGTTAAAAAGAAACATTCCCTTTGTTTTTTAGTAAAGAACTATGTAGAAAAGAGTCCCTTTGAATAAAATGTAAAGTCAAATTGTTTTATACATCATATAAAAGTATGTTTTTTATAAATTAAAATATTCCTCAATGAAAGGAGATTGAGATGAAGACCCTTAACTCGTTTCCGACATGACTCGTTCGTTTTTTAATCTCTTGAATAATTAAATAATCTTAATTTCTACATTATTTAAAGACTATTTCAAGTTTATTATTCTGTTTATATCAATTATTACCATGATAAAAACAATATATAATAATTTATGTTTATAATTTTCATTTTTTCGATATTTAGTACTTGAGTCAAAAAATATCTACTTATAATTACATGTTTTCCATGTGGTAAAAATTCCATTATCTCCATAATGATATTAATGATATTTATATCATATATATCATATGTATCCAGTATATATATATATATATTATAGTACATATCATTTTGATATAAGAAAGAACATCACAGTTCATGGAGACGGTAAGTCGTACGTACGCATCACCTCTACTTTGATTTTCTATTTTTTATTTTAATGGAATGAAAATATAATGATATATAGGTGTATTATAATTACATTATAAAATCTTAAATTATTTCATTAAATCCATCCATTATACATTATATTAATATAATTAAGGAGTCATATCACATTGAGGGGTGATAGTTCTTACTTCTTCAAATGAAATTATCATATTTTCCCATGATGGAAACCCTAAAGATATGATATAAATGAAAAATACATAAGTATAATGACAATATAAATATAATATATATCAAATATAAATACAATTCTATCATAATTCCCCCATGAGATGCAGTATTATATATTTGAACAATATTTGTTTCGTGAGACAGTTGATCGTCATCCATAGAAATAGTAGGTTCGTATCAATTATATGTAGGTGTGAGGAAGTGTAGATCAAATAAACCTTATAAAAACATCCTATTATATTGAGGATATTGGATTTTTTATATAAACAAAGAATATTAATAGCACACAGAGTGAAGAAATATAATATAATAAGGGAACTTGAGGGAAGACGTTACCTTAAAATCATGTAACTCCCATTGGTTTGATCAAAAACATTTTCCTGAAGTGCCTTCTTTCCATGTTAAGGAATCTAGGAGGAATATAGGGTTTTGGGATCTTATTTTGGTATAGGTTTTATGACATAATGGGCTTGAGAGGATTGAGTAATCGGTTAGTGGTGGTGGCTTTTTACAACGGGGAGGAGGGGTTCTTTAGGAATGTTTCAAAGTATTATTTATTACAAAATTATTTACAGTTTAAGAAGGACAAAAAATTCATTAATTATAAGATAATATTCATATAAGTTGAAATAAAATAATACAATAAAAATTTTATAGGTTTTGGATATTTTTGTTAATTATTATTTTCAAAACCTTTATTATCTTATATAACTTTTAGCATGTCCTCTTATATATTAATACTATACTGTAAATATATTTATTATAAAATTCCCAAGGATAGAAAATTTATCATTAATAAAATAGTAACATCTTATATATTATTTGGACTAATAATATATTTTTAGGATTAATTTATCATTTAATTAAATATTATTAATTTTAAAAACTCCTTTATTTCAATTTATAAACTATTCATATCAATACATTAAAAAAATAAATTATAACATGATTCTTTTGAAAAAACATCATTATTTCATAGATAACGAGTCTTTATTATATCTAAAATTATTGAATGGAAGTAAAAGTTTAAAAAAAATTATTTTAATCCTTATAATATCATTTATTTGAATCCATTATTACTGAATCAATTACTGCATCACCATTATGTCATTATTAAATTAATTTATTTAATGTGCAAAAATTAGAAATAAAACACCATGATGTAGGGAATTTTTTTATCTTTATAATGATATTTATATTAGTAATGATAAATTATATAACCCATTATAAAAATTATTTTACTAAGACATACATGTTTTTATTACATTTTTCTTAACATTAAATTAATTTTTATAAAGTGTCATTTTCACTTACAATTTGATCTATGGGAACCCAAAATTGACCAAAGGATTCCCATGGTAGGAAATGTATCATAAAATAAGATTAGGATACATGTTAGGGTAATTTAATATTATTAAAATATTATTTTTACCCTTTTTACCAGATTTACGTTTTAACTATGGTAACTAAAATATTTACTGACGTTACTATTCAAAATTTATAAAATTAAATGATACCTTTTTACACAATTTCGACCTCCTAATTAAAAATTTGGAATCCATTTTTCTATCTTCAAAACACAGAAGATGCAGAAGTTAATTTAAAATAAATCTTTGTTTTCAATACAAAAAGCCTGTTTTTATGAAATAATAACTATCAAAAGATTGATATTTTTTATGTCCATTTTCAATGTAAAATTACATATGATGACCAAAATTAGATTAAATTATAAAAATATAATATAAATAAACTTTAAAACTAATTAAAAATATAATTTAACCATATAAATATATTATATTAAAAGGATGTTTTGAATTAAAATGTAGTATATTTCACTATTCATTAAAAAATGAATGTTGTCCGAAAAATAGAAAATTTTAATCCAATGTAAATTGTGATGTCTAAATTATAAAAAAGAATATTATTTTTTAAAATAGAAAATATAAAAGTGAAATAAACTATATTTAAAAATGGTTCTCCATCAAAAGGCAGTAAATCGACTTCTTAAATAATATTAGAGTATTTATTCTTAAAATGGATTCATTCACATTTTAAGCCTATAAAATTTATTTGATAAATGTAAAAACATTTATCAAAAATGTTTTATAATATTTTAGTTAGTTATTTTCAATCTCTCCAATACAACGAATATGCGTTAAATTCCATTTTAGAAAAATAATATTTTATTGTATTTCTGTACAACTCAACGTTGTGTGCAACGTAAGACTAAAAATAAACATGTTGTTACGTATTGGATATCCCATCGAACATAGAATCCCCATTATGTTAAAATTTATATTTATTTCATAAATATTAATAAATTTGAAAATTTTATATTCTTTATTTACATTGGATGTTACATTATATGGTTATAAAATCATAAGAGATGCTTGTAAAATTATTGAAAGATATGATATGTTTCTTTGTTAAAAATGGGTATATTTCAAAATTATTAGGTTTCTTGAGTTCTACAGTAGGTCAACTATATTGGGTCAAGATCCATTTTCAGAATATTTGCTAGTGTGGTTCATGAATTCCTTCTAATAGTCAATGAAATATTATTATCTGTTTACTCTAGATTCTAGGTTTTTTTCTAGGTTTCCAATTTTCCATATATACCCTTAAAAAGATCAAATATGTTGTTTATTTTAAATTATTACATACGTAATATGATCATGTATATTCATAAGTTTTTACTACTTATGAATTAAAGACTAAAAATTATTTCCCGATCTTTATCACTTTACATTAAAATGGTATATTAATTATAATGAAAATATAATTAAAAATATTGAAAATGGGGTTTCTCATTTCAAAAGTGGTTATTCGATGATAATGTTTTTTCAATTTTATTTTTTTGTTTCAAATAAATTAAAATTAATTTTATAAATCGATGAAAAGCCTTATGTTTGGTTTATATGAGAAATAGAATAAACACTTATTTTTATTTTTTTAATTTCAAACTAGATTAAAATAACATTTATTTAAATAATAAACATGGTGTTTGATTTTACATTAAATTCATATTGTTATCTTTTTCTTACACCTATGATTTTTTATGGTTTTATATTCCAGCTTTTTTTACTACCATTGGTAGTTGAGGTATTAGTAGTGGAAGATGACTTTTTTAGTCACTATAGTTAAGTTGGATATTTATTTAAATTCATCTTATTTATAATATAAGGTAAATGTGACCATAAATTTAAATTATTGGTTTGTTATATCTTTTGGTTTAAAAGAAAAGAAAAATAGAAGTGAATTTAAATCTTTATATAGGCATGGGAGACTGGGGTGAGTGGAGTGATTAGCTATTTTCTTCCACTATTGTTTATATTAATTATATTGTTTCTCATTCTTTGGTTTTTCATGAAGGTAAATCTTATGGAAGAGTTATTCTAGTTTTTTTTGTTAACATAGTTTATTTGGGTGAAGTCATTTCCATTTGATGTAATTTTAATCCTTGTCACTTGACGCCACCATTGGGTGATCAGGTACGATCCCCCATATGTCTTGGACTGGCTCGTGCATCCAACAGAGGGATAAAAAAATCATGTTTAAGACAAATGTTATCATATATATACAATTTAGAGTGGGGATATATTTTTTATATTCCCCTTATTATTTGGGAATTAATCAATGAGGGTTATATGTCATTGGGAATTGGAATTTACCCTTGATAAGAGTCTAAAAGTCTATTTAAAGTTAGAGTAACATAGTGTGATAGGTATTGAGTCATGGTATTTTTATTAAATTTTTGTACTTTTGATATGTTAGTTATTTAATTGGTTGGTAATTTAAGGTTGAAAATGTGAGTTGTTTAGTGATACATAGTGAGATATATGTCTTGGAAGGCCATGTGGAGGATGAGTACATGGTTTGAGATTATTGAATGTTCTGTTTGTTTAATTAAAACATAGTTTGCCAACACATGTGTCCAAGAAGTACATAGATAGTAATACAATTTTGAAATTATTCCTTGGACACTTTTTTGTTTTTTTACATTATGATTATGATATATTCTTTTTTTAGAAAAAACATGCTGTTAAAATATTAAATTATTGGATTAAAAAAAAGAAGTTTTGTTATTGAAAATAATAAATGTGTTTCAAACAACTAGTTGAAAGATAAATTCAATATTTAGGGATTTATTAATTTTGTTTAAAAATTGTTTACTTAAAATTGGATTCAATTTGATAGATATTTTTTAGTCATTTTTAATTATAAATATTTTGTTTTAGTATCTTTTTTAATGTATTTGGGTGATGTTTTATAATGAATCTCATTTTATTTTGTTATGTTGTTTCAAAATGTAAATGATTTTAATGGTTCTTGTTTACAATTTTATATGTGACTTCTTTAACAATTAATTATATTTATGAAGGGTCTGATTATAATTTGGTAAATTCCATGAAAATATTATAATAAATGATTGAAATTGACATTGGTAGTATTTTATCTTTATAATAGTGTTTTAGAAAAAAATTACATTTTTATTATAATGATTTAAAATGTTTTTATGTGTGTTTTTGTTTTTTAAAACTGGTTTGAAACTCATTATTTGGGATATATGTTATTGAAATAAATAGATATTTTTCTAAAAGTTATTAACTCGGTGAGTCAAATTTTGGGCATGTACTATGATTTTATTTGGATTTGTTTATTATTAAGAATAATAGTTTAGTTTAGGAAAATGTTTTATGTCATTATTACTTGGCCTCCTATAAAGGTCTGGATTAAAGTAGTGAGTATTATCCCTTGAGGAATCCATCTTCATGTTTTCTCAATGCAAACCTATTCTCGATTGGTAAAGGTTTTATATCTTAGATACTTTTCATTAGAAATACTATAGTGGGGGTGGAGGAATTTGGTATAGTTAAATGATATTTTGTATTTATGGTTACTCATGATTGATCTGATCCTTTCGGTTTGTCTTTTAATTATCAAAGTATATTATGTTTTTGAGATATGTGTTTGTTTTAATGATATATTGTGTTTTGTGGGTTTGATATGATGTTATACTTATCTAATGATATTATTCTGAGTTGTTGGAAAATTTGATATCTTAGTTTAATATAAGGATTTCATGAAAAAAAAATTTCCCTAGAAGATGTTCATATATTGATAGTGTCCCTGTTAATTGGATTGGTTTACCAGGGTTTCAATGTTCTGAGTGTGACTCCATAAGGTACTTCTTCTTCCATATCAATTCTATGGATAACAGAAAATGTTCTTTTTGGTGGAATATCTTAATTTATTTAGTTTGAGATGTTTCTTCCTCAGCTAATTTTTCTTGCCACAGTTTCCTTTTATTGAGGATATGGTTTGTCGTGAGCACCTGGAAATGTTATTTTTATCTTTTCTACTTATGGACCTTATAATACCCTTAATAACTATTTCTTCCATGGTGGGGATTATTTCTATGCAAGTGGTGACCTCAAGAATTCTAGTTATCAGTAGTTGATGAATTTATACAAAGTAGTTGTAATATTAGAATTCAATTGTTGGGGGGAGACCACCATATGTGGGACATTATAGAAATGACCATTTTATGAAATTCTAGTCAATATAATATTTTGTGTACTTTATTTTCTGGTTTATTAGTGTTGTTTGGTTGGGGACCCCTTATATGATTCATCCCAGACATCTCCAACACAAATTTTTAATTTCTATGATGGATTTTTAATGTCCCACCTATTATTTTTCCATCTTGTCCCTTTTAATTGACGTGTTCTATTTGTGATGTAGTTGTTATTTTTGGAATGAAACTCTTCCATTTGTTTTAATGCCCTATATGTTTGGACACCATTATGGTTTTCCACAATGACAAATTATTACCCTTTTGGCAGGTCCAATTTCTATGTTGAGGATAATGCGATCAAATTTTTCTATAATTTCAGTAGGTCATTGTGTTTTCCAGATAATTTCATTAGTATGAGGTTTTGACATTTTTCTTTTTAGAACAGATCATTTCATCCAATTTATTCATAGGGGATGAATAAATTATGGTGGGTATAATTGAATCACCCAGACCCTATTTCAATTTATTATTTTAATTATTTAATTATTATAAATCTTGTTCTCTATCTTCAAGATGATTTTTTTTGAAAACATTTATATCTTACGTTGATGCACGGTTAGTAGAAACTATTTTAAGATCTCCTTATTTAATATTTAGCTTATTAGATCCAAAATTAATGGTTGTAAAATAGTTTTCCAATTCTTAAACCCATCCCCATGTGAGGTGTCCATAACCTCTAGTCAGAGGTACAATTTTTAGCCAGTCATGTGACTAAATTATTTGAAGGGAAAATAGTTTTATAAAATCAATTTTAATCTATTTTACCTCACTCACATATTATAAAATCATGACCATAATCCTCCATATATCATAATATTTTAACTAGAACATGGGTATCTCTCACCATCACCACCTTCTATCCACTCCTTTCCATCAACGCTACATTTGTATTTTTTTCAATCTGGGATTGGTTCTTCATTGGAGGGGATTTCTTCCACTATATTTGTGGATGGATTCCATTTTTAAGATCTTAATATTTCAAATGATTGATGGCATATTCTCTTAATCATTTAGTTTGGTATCAATCGGTAAACTTAATTATATCCAAATTATAATTGAATAGAAAATCCTTATTTTCATGTTTTTATTTCAATTCAATTTTTTTTCTAATAGGTATTGTGGTAAAAATATGATTTCATTCGTTTCAAACAAAAAACATTTTATAAATTTCCATATGGATTTTTTTTAATTTTAATGTCCTAAATTATATTTTTTCATTAAAATCGGAGTTCCCATTATCATTCAAAAGGTATTTAAAGTGTTTCGTTTGATTAAATGGTATCATACCATTTCGATGTTTTCAAAAATATACGTGTTTATATATATAAATATATATGAATTCACATGAGAAAATTCAAATTTTTTCATGGATTGACATGTATATGCGTTAGTGTATATTGGAATGATAATGGAGAAAAATCATATGCATTAAAATATGAAACTTATGCTTCATTTTCAAACAAGTTATTCTTAATTAATTTATAATGCTGATTTGGAACCATTTTACAAGAGTTGGAGAAATTATATTATAATTATTGAAAACTGATTGAGTATTATTTTTAATTCACTTTTAAATTATTCAATAAGATATTTGTATACAACCATGGTGACTTATTGATCGCATATGGTTATGGAATTTGAGGAACAGATTATGAGTTTTGTGAATAATATGATAGGTTTATTTTTGAAAATGGAACTGTTTGCAACTTCATGGGAGGCCATAGTTATTTAGTAGAAAAACATTGATATGATATTCTCCCATTCTAATAGCTATACTAGTGAAGTCAGTTTATTCCATCTGATGGGCCATTATTTGTTATGATCTCTTTCTGATAGATGTTAATAATGCATGTTATAGATTCCCCATAGCCCTTAGTGGCCCTTTTTGTTTTCCCCTGTGATTTTAGATTTAAATCATTACTTTTAACATATTATTCTATTATTTCATTATTTTATTCTACCTATGATTTATAGTTTTCTCACTCTTTCATGATACTTACTCATATCATTTTAAATGGCAATTTTAATTGTAATGAAAATCTCATTTTAAAAGTGTTTCAAATGTTTTTTATTAAAAAGAGTATTCGGGTAGATAATGTTTTCCCAAAGTGATTTATTGAATTTAAATGAAAATAAATGAAATTATTATGAACGAATATCAAACCTTTTATTGGGTTTTATGAGAATTGAAATAAACAACTATTTTCAGATTTTTAACCTTAAACAAGCATAATTGTTTTATTTTACGTATAAAAACGGGGTCAGGTTTCCCATGGAATTTGTAGTGAGATATTTTCATCAAGACTATCAATATATTCCAAGATCATGTTATAGCAATTTTTTTCTAACTTCGAGAATTCAAGTATTAGTAATGGATAATAGCTTGTATATACACTTGGATGTATGTTTATTATTAATTTTATTACATTTACATTATTCTATTGGAAAATAGTCCCTTTGATTGAAATTTTTTGTTCCCTATATTTACCAATGGAATGTGAAATTGAATCTATAAGCACATATATTTATATATATATTCTTATACTAGATGGAGATTGGGGTGAGATGTGGTAATATTATATTTTCACTATTTTTTTTTGTTTCTACTCATTTTTTTGAATTTAAATCTATCATATCGATAGAATGTTCTTTTCTATATGGTGTTTTTAACTATATTTTTGTGTGTAGCCATTTCAATAGGTTATGCACTGATTACCATATGGTTGGAACTACCCTGGGGGATTGGGAACTTACTTCTCCATACATACCTTTTTGGAATAGTGTATATAAATGGAGGTAACATACCATCATATACATGTTTTAATTATAAATGAATAAATTAATATTTCTTAGTTAAGGAATTTTAGGTATGAAATAATTGTCTTTTATCACCACTAAATATATCAATAAACTAAAAAACCAAGTGTAACATGCTATGAAACTGAAACCAAGTTAAATATAAAATAAATTAAATTGTTACATTTCAATGATGTTGGATGAATATTCATTATTCAAAAACAATTTTGAGGAATATCACTAAGAAGAAGCCAACATATACCTCAACTGAAATATATCTACAGGTTTACATTAATCACCAACTTTTTAAAAATGAGCATCCTCATAAGTCCAGTATATAAGTACATCTCATGGGGAAAAGGAAAAAATATGATTGATCGTTTGGTTGAATTTGAATTATTCTTAGATTAACCAATTAAGTAATTTTAATTATTTATACAGGACTTGAGGACACTTCATAATACATTATGTAATTTAATAAAAAATTATAAAAATTTAAAATAATATCATTCTCTTATAAAGAGTTTTTATATTTTCAATTGACTATATAAGAATTTATAGCATAAATGATTTATGGAATCTTCTAATCATTTCATAATTTGAAATTTACATAATTATATCACAATGTTAATGAATTAGAAATAATTAAAACCTAAAATATATATATTTAAGGAATATCATACTTCGATGAGAAATGTACAACATTATATATCCTGACCATATGATATAGTCATATTGTTATGTATGATGTATGAGTTGATGACATGTTATTTTTATATCATTGTTTAAAATGTACATAAACCAGTGGAATATGATATTCATTTATTTCCCCTATTTTATATCGTATGATGTTTTTTTAATACATTATGACATCATCCAATACACACCATATCTATATATTCTTGAGTGTAAATCACTATAAATATCACAATTTCACTAAAGCCTCAGAATTTTTTTTTAATTCACCGTGTATACCACCAAGTATGATAAGTTTTTAAAATACATAAAAATTCCTTTTGGATATCTAAAACAAATCAATAAAGATATTATAATCATTAATTATTATCACATCATTAGAATACCCTTTGAATATCCATCCAAAAATCCTTTTGGACTAACTCTATAATTTTATAAAACTGAATCCCAATTAAACAAATCAAAAAGTGTGACCCCATATGTAGTTATATCATTAAAAATAATATGAATTCAAAAAATCAATGAAATGTGAAAAGGAAAACCTCTTATAAAGAATCAATTTTACTCTAGATAAAAATATATCTAATTTTATCTATATCAAAAAAATTTATCACTATACCTATATCCACCAACTGTATCATATACAAGAATATATCATCTAAATTACCTTTGTTTTCTACATAGGGTAACTATGAGGCATGGATTATTAAAATCCCATATTGATATAATTCAATATTTATTCAACATGTGTAGATTCAATATATAGATAAACACATAACATGCCATTCACCCGAGTGAATGAGCATGTAACAGTCTTCTCATATAATAGATATGATCATTACATTAACCTCATCATGTTATGTCAATAATCATCTTCATTATAACTCAATCGGTGACCCAAATATAGTAATCATCACATGAGTATAAAAATCCCATCATGGTTAACCCTCAACCAATTAGACGATAAAAACCCCAACAACCCCTGATTATATTCACCCTAATGATTTTGTAAGAGATGTATCTGAGTATAATTAATCTAATTATAAGTAATATATAAACCATAGTTATGAGTAATCAATATAAAATTTGGACCCCCAGCATACAAAATACATATTTTAGAAAACTATATGTGGTATACTATGTGGTTCATCCCGCACAGACAACTTCATTTATATTAGATATTCATATTCCAAATCTCTATAAAAAATATTTCCGAAAATGACCTTAGCATTTGACAATAAACTATAATGCTCAATGATTAGAAATAGTTATAGATAAGTCAGAGTTATACATCGAATAGTAAATTATCATTTCACTTCATATACTATATAAAACCAACATGAATTAATGATAATGTGTTGTTTTTATTTTTAATGCATGAACAATTTTATATTCCAAAACCCATTTATGAAAACTAAAAAATGATACATAATTGACTATATAATGATATATTGTATGATGAACCACTAGAAAAACAATATGTTAATAATACTTTTATTGTATTTTAAAATTATTACATATATATATAAATTATTCCATATCTCATTATTACTATATAATAAAACCTCCCAATAAATTACTATTGTGGGTTACATCAAGGAATAATTTGTATTTTGATAATGATCATTCATAAGGATAATAATCCCACTGTTGAAATCATTAAACATATTATTAAAACTCTTTTACCTTATAACACCAAATTTTATGATTTTGATAAATAACTTTGTATACTTATAACTCTTCTACGGTCATCATGATTATCTTATATAAATTTTCAATTAAAAAGTTTCATTTGAGAACATTTTATTAACCATGTTAAACTCTTAGCATTATTTCATTAACAAGATACCCTAATCTCTTTTAGGATATTTAGTAACAGAAAAATAAAATTTAACTATTTTATTTTTTTATTTTTTACAATTTAGTTTTATTTATGATAAAAGATACACCCACTAGTCTTATATAATCAATATTTACTTATAAATTAGAGGTGGAGATAGCCAAACTGTTCTCGGTTAGGAAATAACACAAAAAATTTTTATTAAGAATATTTAAGTAATATACTATTCTATGTATATCATATATGATATTCTATATGATTAGGGAATTGTTATAAATAGAATTTTTTTATTTAAAAATATTCAAATGGTAATGAAATCTCAATTCCATATATTATAAAGAAATTATTGGATAATATCTATTATCCGTAATAGTGCATTTTTATCCTTATCTCATTTTAAACAATTTTTAGAATCTAATGTGTCAAATACAATGTATATATAAAATTAATCTCATATATTCACTGAAGAATAATTTTGTATAGAAATATCTTATATAATAAGATAAATAATATTATTTCCCAAAAATTACATATTTTTTCTACATTCATCAAATATATTAGGTAAATCCACCATATCTATCTTCTTGATGTAGATTATTTCACTTTATATCTTGAATGAAAACTCAATGATCCATCCATAAAATCCCCATATTTTATATATTCATGTTTATTTAAAAAAAATTAAACTATATAACTTTTATCATATATTTACAAAATGTGTGTAAAAAATAGTATTGTTTGATAGTGTATACGATATACTACATCACGTGTTGGAAAACCACATAATATTATTATGTGAATATGACTATTATAATCTATTTATTGATTTGGATTGTATAAATAAAAATAAAAGAATTATGGTATATATATATATAATTTTAATATTCAAGAATAAATTTCTAAAAACTTATTAGTAAATATATATTCAATCACTGGTAAATTCATTTTTTTCATTAAAAATATTTTCCCCAAATTAAATTTTATGGATATTTGTGAGAAAATATATTAAATATTTTTTACCAAAATTATAAAATTTATTTTTCAGAAATAAATAAATATATTAATTACTAAGATAAAAATTATATTAGGATCAATTTTTTATATTTTTCAACAAAATTTTATTTTTCATCAAACAGTGAAAAATACAGATTTTTATTGAAATATTTATTATCATTTCATGCTTTTAAAAAAATCCATCTCATTTTAAAATGATTTACATGAAATATTAGTTCATTAATTTACTAATTTATATAATTTGAATCAATATCTCTACATATTATAATAAATAATCTTTTTATACTTAAGAATTATTTTTTTTATGGAAAACCGATTTTCAACGCATTTTTCGGGATTATTTTTAAATTTCATTATACCAATTATAATAATTGAAATTTTGTCAGATGGATTAAAAATTAATAAAAATAATAATTATTATAATTAATGTGTTTAATATAATTTTTTTCTATTATGAATTGAAACCATATTAAATATTATTCACATTAGTAAAAGTGGTAAAATTGGATTAAGGCTACAAGTTAATGCTTTAAAATCTCACATATAAATGACATTACCCTACATGATAGTTTTTTATTATCCAAATATCAATTTATTATGTTAAATAATATATTTTTAACTTTTTTTATATTTTGGAACAAAATCATGAATTTAGAGAAGAAAATTTTTATTTTCATCAAATAAAATAATATTTTTAAGTCTATATAATTATTGGTATGGTTTCCAGATGAAATTATAAGTTTTTCATAAAATAAAATTATAAAATAAAATAGTTTTTTTTATTTAAAAAAATATATGGAAACTTATTATTACATTATTTGATTGTAAAATGATTAATTTTATTAAATTGGTATTTCTCCCAAAAAAAAATTTAACACATTTTAGGTTATTTTGATAAAAGTAATTTTATCCTACATTATAAATTTGAATTTAAAATATAGATTAAAAATATTTAATCTGAATTTCCAATTTCTATATAAGGCCCATTTTATTTTGAGACAAATAATTACATAATCAGGTTACAAAATAGGTAATCACGGATGAGGTTAAAATGAGTTTAAGGTGGGTCAACTAAGATATAAGCCTTAATATTAATCCAAAATATATATAAATGTTATTGGATGTGTTTTATGAAACCATATATCATAAAAATTTCTATTTTTGGGGTCCATTGTGAGACTTTAAATGATTAATATATATATATATATATATATATTAATCTTTTTGGTAATCAATATTATGTCTTTTCTATAACAAATATAAGGGAACTAGCTATCCTATCTTCCCAAAAAATTGGAGCATTATATATTGGCTAATACCTAAAATATAAATTAATAAAATCTCTATAAACATATAATAATAATTATGTTTTGAAAAATACCATCCTTAGAGGACTTACATATTAATGTAAAGAAGGTTGTTTGAAGAAAATTATTAGCTTGTAACCGAATGTTTTTGTCTTATATCATCTTATACATACTATTAAAATATTCTGGACATTTTGATATAATAAATGAAATATATACCATGTAATCATATATTATTGTGTTAATTTTTTAACCTTATTTCATCTCATACTTCCAAAAAATGATAAATGAAACCACCGATTATGTGTGTTACAGAGTACCGCCTTTCGAACCAATGTAATTTGATTTCCATCACTACATATAACAACCAGTTTAAATGTGGGATATAATGTATATGTATTATATTTAAGTCATAATTATAATTATTTAAATATAATATATATTATATTTTTTACCTTTACATCCATTAAAAATTAACAACATCATTCATGAACACATATATATTAACACCTCCCAAAAATGATGTGCCTGGTTTTTCAGGACAACATAACATGGATGGTATATTTTCTTTTATTTATGGGAATAATATGATATAAGTATATTTATGGGAATTCTAAATAATACTTACCTTTTTCAATTTTTTTTTAAATGGAAACATAACTCAATGTACATACAACATATCGTCTCAATTATTGTTACATAATCCATTTTCCATCACTATATTATGTGGTCGATTTTAAAATTATAATTTATGTATATAAATGATAATTTTTATTGAATATTTTTCTACTTATTGTGTTAAAAATTTCCATCTGACCATGACCAGCATACTGAAGAAATTTTCATGTTATAATAGAACATCCTTAAATAACCATATGTGGACTAAACTGTTTAAGTAATTAAAAATGCAATAATATAAATAAAATAAAATTTATAATTTAAAGGGAATAATAATGTAAAATAATAATTAGAAATAAATTTATTTCTATAATTTTGTTTTACATTATTTAATGGATATATATAATATGTTTGTCCTCGTAGAAAGGGATTTTGTCTAAATTTCCCTTCATTGAGATATTTTTTTTATAAACCAAATTTATTTAAAATGGGGTATTCAATTCCCTTTTAATTTTTATATTATTAATCATTTATAGTTAATTGAATTTTATTTTCCAATTCACGTTAATTCTTTCAAAGTGTTATGATTCAAATGTTACTAAAGCAGTATGGGGTTTCATAGCTCAATTTCCTTTCATTAGGTTATATCACCTTTAAATTAATTATATTTGGACTATATTTCATGTAGAATAAACATTCTATTATTTATTTTATAATTAGTCTATTTTATCTTGATATAAGATTTCTAAAAATAATCACTCCATTTATTAATACTCAAATTAGTTGATATGATCATTGCAGTGGCTATTTTTCTATCTTTTTCTTTATTTGGGAAAATGTTTTTGTTATGATCATATATTATATTATAAGGTGAATATAATTCCCCTTCAAATATTATATAATCTATAATATTTTATTTAAGGTATTTAAATTTTTATTTTAAGTCATTTATTTCATGTGATTATGATATATAAGTAACCAAAATGGTAAGGATTTTTATTATACAGTCTCATCTTATATCGAGAAGGTATGTGTTTAATAATACATTGGGAGGGATCATATAATCTTATTTTTGTGAAAAGTATATCTTTTAATCTATTATATTTTTGAATGTGGTTTACATGTTTAGTTTCTATTTCATTTTTTATATATTTAGAAACATAAAAAATTCTATTTTCAAGTGATTATGATAATGTATCTTTGTTTATATCATTAATATTTCTCTTTTATATCCATGTTTTCTAAAATAATTTTAATAATGATAATTTATTATTATTAATTAGTTACTAATTTTATTTTACATTATCTTTGACAATATTTTAAAATATTTTCAAAGTAAATTTCCTAACATTTTCATCATGGGTCACATATGACTCACTTTACAAATGTTTTAATGGAATGCTTATTATTAACATTTTTAAAATGAATAGTGTTTCTTTACATATTAATGATTAATTTACTTGAAACATTCATTTTATGTTTCTAATTTTTTTAAATATTTTTCACAGTACAATCTGAATGCTTAGTTTTTAAAAGTAATTTCCAATGTGAAAAGGGGTACTTCTATTATGAATGTTTTCAATGATATTTTAATTATAATTATATTCACTACTGATAAAATCACATCATTTAACTTATGCTAAAATGGGTTTATATTATAATGATATAATCATAATTTTTCATCTAGGTGAATTATGATTGTTTAAAAAAGACTTTCAAGGAACTCGTTTAGTTACCATGGGTATATAAGGTTATTAAAGATCAATAAAAATAATTATGATGATACATGTGGCTTCTTATAGTTTTTCTCGTGATATAGTACTTGAATGTTATTGATAAAAGTGATATTAAAGAGTATCCAAAAGCATTATAGTTAACTTTCTAATATATTATATATGGTTTCCTTATATCCATAAAAATTCATTATAAAATAACGATAGAGTTGACCTAATATAACTACATGATAAGAGATAACAGAGACAACCGATAAAAAGGTTACTCCTCAGAGATCATTTGACTTAACTGAAATGGTTATCCCATATATATGAGTGGTTTTGGGATTCATATACCAAATTTTTTCCAAGAAACCATTACATTTTCTATTTGTTTTCATTGAGTTATGATGAATCATCGATCAGGGATTATTGTCTCATTACTCACGATTGTTGACATATATGATTCATGTATTCCCTTAAAGAATTACGGGATTTACTATGATTTATTATCCATATTTTTGTGTTGAAATTCCCTTATGTTATTCTAATTTACATTTATTATGTAATTATACAACTACACTCATAATATACTCACTGATGATATAAAATTTTTGTTTATTATGCTTACCCATAGAATGAATTTGATATCACCATTATTACATATTGTTTTCACAATGTTATTACTAATTACAAAAAATGTATTATTTATAAAAAAAATTGCGTGTTCGAATCATATTATGGGATATTTTTAACACTAAACGTGTAATATGAAATGAAGTAAATAGTGAGAAAAATATTCATTTGAATACATCATCAGTGATATATAACTATTTCCCTTAATTATCTAAAATTATAAAACAAAAAAGTCTTCATGTATGAATAGATTACTTATTTTCATAAGTTGTTTTATATTATTGATGGTTGAAATTGGGTGAAATTTATTGGTACCAATGACATAAATTTAAAGAATATTTTATAGAACGCTATTTTGGGAGTATTAGTTTGGGGATGTTATAGTTGGTATTAGAGAAAGGTTTATATAAATTTAGATAGATGAGTGTTTTTTTGAGATGCTATCTTAATATCTATGGATACCATAAGGGATTTTTCAATATATGGATGATTATTAGTTCAAATAACGATAAAAAACAATTTTGGTTCTAAATAATGGGATTATATAGTTGTTAATGATTATTTAACGACATTTTATTGGATTGAGGTATATTTTGCTATTATTTGTAAGTACAGATTTAACATGAATTATTGTTTATAGAAAATAATACTAATATTTTTTAGATGTAAACTAAAATTTATGTGAAAGAAATTGGGAAAAATATAAGTTAATATTTATTTTTTAGGTTAATTTGGATATAGGGTTTTTAATTTATGGAATGACATACTTTGACCATTAGGTGTTATTGTTGAGTTATTCTGTATTAAGATAGTATCTCTTCGAATGGGGGTTTATACCTTTGGAATATAATCTAACCTCATAATAACCATTTTCATTTTAATTGACATCAATTGATATGAAGAACATGTTGTCATAATTTTTTGGATTATTTAATTCCTTTAAAGATTACTTTAGTGTGATGGGCATGAAAATTTCATCTTTAATAACAATCTTTTAGAGAAAAATATGAGATTGGGGTGGAAATTGAACAAATAATAAAATTTTAATATTAATATAAGTATATTTAGTTATGTTATTATTATATATGATAAAATAATTATTCTACTATAGGAAAAGCATATTGAAACAAAAATATAATTATATTTTCTTCATTTATAATGAATATATGTTCTTTTTTAAACATAATATGTTTATGTTTTTTGGTTACTGATTCTATCATGATCATTCATTAACTTGTGATCAATGTTCTCTATCACTCTCTATCATTATTTGGTCTGTGCTTTTTTCCTCTATTCTTATATTTTAACCCCAATAATTTATTTATATTTTAATCATAGATTTTTATTCAAGTTGACCATAATTTTTCCCTATACCTCTTTTTAGGAAGAAGCATTACAAACCCTTTTTAAAATGTGGGTTTTCAAAAATGGTATTTTATTATTTCAACACCAAGACTACCAAGATCAAGAAAAAATTATAAAGATTTAATATATTACACTGTTGTTGAGGCGATATTTTACATAATGATTTTTTAAATAAAACATTATTTGATATTATATAATAAGGCCAATACTAAGCGTAATTGACCCAGGACATATTGTTATTTTAATATGATCAATATAACATAATAGTTGAATTAGAATTTATATATATAAGTAAATTAATTATGATATATATATGAAGGTGCTATTAAATTGAAATTTAATAATCTATTCTTTTCAAATATGAATTCAATTTTTAGTAAAGTAATTTTATGATTGAAAATTACAGTTTCCTACAAAAATCATTTTAATTTATTTTTTCAAGAAAATATTATAATTAATTTTTGTGAATTTTATAATATTATATTTAATAAATTGAAATTTATTTTTTAATTCAATATATCAATATTAGTATAGGATAAATATTTTTTTTGATATAGAATTATTTTTGTAGTGAATATTGAAAAAAAAAATTATTTTGAAATATTTTATAGTTTCAAAAAATCAAGATGATTAGTTATATTTAATTTTATAAAATGTAATATTAAATTTTTAAATAATCTAATTAAGTTCAATTTTATCAAATTTTCAGCTATTTGTTGTATAATGTATTTACACATTAGAACACTTTTTTTGGAAACTAGCTTTTTATCACATTTTAAAGGTTCAATTTTAAATATAATTATAAAAATTATGAAAATTTAATTTAATAAAATTATTCAAATATTATTAATAATAATAATTTATTTCATTTAATAACATTAACTTAATTTTTTTATCATTATAAATAATATTAAATTTAAATATTTACCACATTAGTAAAAGAGGGAACATTATGATAAAACCCTAGGGTAAAACACTAAAAATTCACAAACACATAAATTTATCCTACTATATGAGTGGTGTTAGAAACATATATATATATATATAGAGTTCTATAATTAATCTTAAAAAATAGATTTTAATTTTGTGACTTGATATTGACTATTTAGTTTTTAAGTAATATTCCATTCAAATATAAAACTATGTTGGGTCCTTGAATTTATTGTCTTAGATGTAAATAAAAATTAGGTTTTTGGTTGATAAAAAATTATAATATATACCCTTATTTTATTAGTCATCAATAAATATTTTTGAAGATGAATATGTTACTTTAAAACAATGTAAACAATTTTTTTAATTAATCTGGAATTTTCCAAATAAAATGTTTTTTTTTCATTTTGTGTTCTAATATTAAAATTATCTTATTCGTCATTTATAAACTAAACTAGAAAAAAATTATTCCAAAATTAAAAACATAATTGAAACATTTTATTATTATTACCCTCTTATTTTTTTTCATATAATTAATTTAACATGGTATATGGTTTGGTTATCATAGTTAAGGATTAAATGTGTTTAAACTAGTTCAACATCGAGAAAAGGATTATAATTGTGGGTCAGTGTAGAGTACTAAAAGGGTGGTGGGGGGAATTGAGTATCTATAAAAATTTCTATTTGATAACTATTTTAAAATGTTCCCCAATAAAAAAATACAACCCAATTAATCAATGTAATACGTTTATTAATGTTTTACTCTTTATATAACCCTTTAAAATGATTGATTAATTCTTAGTAATATTAACATCAGTTAATAATATTACATTTAAAGATATTATAATAAGGCAAAGCAATAAAAACATCTTCCCAAAATTAAATATTAAAGAATGATTGGTTATTTATGAATTATATAGGAAAACAAAAAAACTAAATCGAACAACACAGCAGATATAAAACAAGTATTTTAGTCTCAATCCAAATATTGTCATTAAACTAAAAAAATTATTTTCTTATTTAAAACAAACTCCAAGCTCCTGGTATGATATTTTATGTAATGTTTTCCAGGGTTTTAAAAATTCTATAGCTAGTTTCACTCTTTTTATAAAACCAATTTCTAAGGATGTTTTAGTTTTTCAAATATATATTGATGTTATTATATTAGGATATTCAAGAAATTTTTTGTGTATTGATTTTTCAAAAACAAAGAAAAATTAATTTGAAATGAGTATAATGAGTGAACCAAAATTCATTTTTCTATTTCATTTAATTCAAAATAAAGATGTTATTATTTTTAATAAAAGAAAATATAAAATGATATTATAAAATCATTGGCCTTATATTGTACTAAATGTAGTGATACACAAATGAGTACTACCTATAAGTTGGATCTTGATGAAAATATAATATATCTTGATCAAACCCCATAGAGAGGAATGATTTAAATTTTACTCTGCTTAACTACTAGCGGCCATATATTATGTTTTGTTTTTCCATGTGAGAACATTTTCAAGAAAACCCTAAGGAGTCACATTTAAATATTGTTAAATGGATTTTCAATTAACTCAAAAAGACAACCAATTTGGGACTATTTTATCCTAAATGAAAAAACTAGACTTTGTAAGATATTTTAAACTGATTTTTGTGGTTTTAAGTCTGATAAAAGAAGAACCTCTGGATCATTAAACCTTCTAGGAATGTCTCTAGTATCATGTTGTTGTAAAAATAAATAATTTTTTTGCATTATCTACTACTGAACCTAAATATATTTCTACTAGTAGTTGTTTTACATAGATTCTGTGGGTGAAAAACACATTATTAGACTATGGATATCACTTCATACATTTAACTATAAATTGTGTCAATAAATGTGCTATTATCATTTCAAAGAATCTTGTTTCACATTCTACGACTAAGAATATTTGTGTATAGAATCACTTTTCAAGTATCATTAAAAAATGTGATTTCACTTTGGAATTCATTGGCACATAACATATTCTGGAAGATATATTCATTATATCATTATATACAAAATGGATAAATTACAACAAACATGAGTTAGTGATGATAAGTCTGAAGAAAACAATAATTTTTTCATAATTTATGGTTTCATGATTCATGTATTAAAAAGTATCTACCATGTAGTTGTTTTATCTCAGTTCCATCACACAATTATTGTCTCACTACTATGGTCACACACGAACTGTTTCCCACTTATGGCCTCATAGTTACTGTCTCTTTGTTACTGTCTCATACATGATTTCTCAATGATGTGTTCACACCATTTAGAGTCACCAAATAATTTTCACATTGTGACGATCTATTCTAGTCTCACTATAATAACTCGAATTTATATTTTATAAAAAAATTCATTCCCATATCACTATATCAATTACATTAATATTTTTATACAGCGTATTTTATATTGAAACTTTTAAAATCCCTAAATGAAAAAAAATCCAAATATCTTTTACTACTCAATTTACTTGATCTCAACTCTATTTAAAATGAAACCCTTCTCTCTCTCACTCTCAAACTATAACCTCTCTTTTATCCTTTTTCCTTTCTCAAACCCACACCAGATACCCAGAATGATGCAACCTTCTTCATTGACTCATGAGATGTACATGTCTTAGTATAATGTAAAAATGTCTTTGAATGTAATGCATGAGGGAGTACTGAATCAAAGCATTGCTGATAGAACAATTTTTTCAGATAAAGGAGTTTTTTTTTGAAGTGGTTTCTAACCAGTAGGTTACTCATTTTGAAATTACTAGAAGAAAAAATATGGGTGGAATGGTTCAAAAAACAGAATAGGGAATTTATCTGAATCACATTTCTCAGTTTTTTCAGTATGTTCAATTCTTGTTGTTCTCTAAAGATGGGTTTTTTGTAAGTAGATGGGTTAATGTTCAATGGTGTACATTTTAATAGAGTTTACTTGTTGGTTCCCTAGGAATACCTGAATATATAAAATTTGAGGATTACCAGAGTGGTCCTCATCTTGCTAGCGATGTGTTTACCTTAGAATAGGCCCTTAAAAGATTGATTTGAAATAAGAAGAAGAGAAGGGAAATTACAACTGACCTTGATATTGAGACAAGGATTTTATTTATTTTTATTGAAATTAATATTTTTCCAAGAAAAGGAGAATGTCTACCCTTATTTATCGAGATGTATTCTTGATACATATTATGATGAATGGGTACAAGATAAATTTATGTAAGTATTTTATACATCAGATGTGTGAAATTATTAAGACAACATCAAAATAAACTTTTTTATTTTATTCAAGGTTAATATCTGCAATATTGTATACCAAATAAGTAGTTGATCAAAAAGAAGATGAAACTAATGAATATGAGTTTTGTATCTCATATTGTACAATCATAAGGATGAATATTATACAGACACCATGTCAAATGTCTTGGTCGGAAGATAATGAATGATTGTATGAAATGATTAATCCAGCTAACAATCCATGAAGGGAAAAGAAAAAATATGACCCTATATTGGAACTAGATGAAGTTTTTGATTATTTAGATTATGATATAGAAGATGAAATAGTTCACATAAGAAACAAAATGTCCTGGAAAAAGATGATAATGTACTACCACTTCTAAAATATACAGTTGAAAAATATTTATATTCTTCTAAATGAAGTTTTTATATTTTTGAAGAGAATGATATTAAAAAAGATCTTTATTTTGATAAAGATCATGTGGTAGAATAAGAACCATATATTGAGGAAGAGGCTGCTATTTGGGAATATTAAGAGGATCAAGATTAACATGATGTTATATTATCTGATGAAGTCTGAATAGAACAGGATTTTTAGTTTGATCGGAATGTTATGAGTGAGCCTGAATGAGTTAAAAACTTGGAATTAGGTCAAGAGTTCATATATCATAGCCCCATGAGAGATGCATCTATTGAGGGGGAGTAGAAGCCCAGTTTGGGTAGTGTTAATATTCCATATTCTATTGACCAAAGAACTATGGATACTAGGTACATGTTTTGAAGTTATTGTGATATGGATAATAACCATCATGACTCAGTAAAATGCATATATCTTTCAAATTTGTTTCAATTGAATTGAATTTATGTCCCAGAAGTAACCTCGGCTAAGGATGCTAAAACTATTTCAGTTACTATTCCTAAACTTGCTCAAGAATTTTATAATGTTGGGAGTCACATTGATCTAAATGGTTTTGGAGGAAAAATATTATCTATTTTAAAAATCTCAAAAAACCATAACCTACCTCAGTGACTAATAATAGTGAAAGATATGATGCCTTACTATTGAGGTAGTTGGTGACCAGATCCCATAGAAAGTTGTTTATCTAATTCAACTGAATTTGAATTCAATATATGACAATGTGGGTGATATAAACATCAAGATAGTCAATGAGATGCATGGTATTATTCATAGACATAACAAGATGAATGATGACTATAAGTTATTTTTATATAAAGTTATAAATCAACATAATATACCTCTTTAGAAATTATAGCTACAAATGCCATTGGATTTACATCTTTGCCTATGGACAAGGACCTGGTCATAAATATTTTTAAAGAATGACTTATTTCTATGATTAGTGGTGTTGATAATGAATGTTTACCTACTGTCACCAAGAATAGTGGTCAAGTACTTGATTTAGCGATGATACATTTAAATAATTAAAATTATTCCCAAGAAGAAATATATATAATGTATACTTCTACTTCAACTGAATTTATTCTAAGAATGTTTTGAATAATCACATTGAGTACCTTGTAGAGAATCTGAAAATTCCTCCTATCACTCAAGCCTTCAAGACTCGTGTTCAAATGTTGAATGGCTTCACACCTCTTTTGGGCATATTGATGGAGAACAATTATTACATTGAGAAGGATGTTTACTCTGGAGGTTAGATCATTACTTATTTCATTATGTTGTTGAAACCATATCAAATGGGTAAAGTACATCCAGTCACTCATGTAGCTACCCCTTTGTAGCCTGGTTCAAACCCTTCCTCTTCCACTACCTCTGATCCAACTACCATGTCAGTACCTTAGGCTCTATGTCAATTCTGATATGTTATTATTAGACAAACCTTGCGTTGGTATTCTACCAAACCAACTCTAGAACCTTATATTTTTGGTGGAGTGTCTCTTCCCTCTCTATTAGTATGGAATATCCCTTCTCCAACATATAATTATACTCTTGTGGCCCCTCCTGATGGTTTAAACATGGTAATAAAGAAAACTGTGGGTGCTGAAGAGGAGTGATGGATTCATTTTGATAGGGATATATTTTATTTTTCCTTTCCATTATAATAGAAATTATCCTTTATTCGAATAAAAATTTCACCATTGTTGTTTATTTTCAAACCTTCATTTAGTTGTTGGTTTATTTTTTCTTATTATCATTTTGATAATCCCAAAAGGGGGAGAAATAAATAAATGAATTACTAAAATATATGGCTAATAAATTCCATGATTTTTGACCATAAAAGAGGTGTATATTATTTTACTCATCACATTTTTATGATCAAATAGCATGCTTATAATGTTTAACATATCATAAATTATTCATTATGGTTTAATATTTACAACACCTTGTCTAAAATTTCACAAGATCCTGATTTAAAATCTCAAAAATCATGTTTAAATCTTATTAATGATGTTTTATCTTGTTCTATTATGTTTTATTGTACTAATTCTTATGTCTAATACATTCCATGAGTATTAATTATTAAGAATTTATAATGATATTTGGAAATGTTTGAGAAACTGTAAGTCTTCCACCAGTTCCTAATTTAGGCATAGTCCCAAACACCATGACTGAGACACTATAACCCAGACATCACGACTCGGACACTGTAACCCAGTCATAAAGACATAGACACCATAAACCAAACATAGTGACTCAAACACCCTGAATATGACACCATAGCTACTTCCATATTTCATAAATCATGAGACAACGGTTTCATGACACTATCTCCAAGACAACATTACAATACACCGTTTATAATTTTGACAAAGGAATAGACACAATTACTTACGAAATTATGATCCTGAATCCACATATGTGATACCTATTTGATATCTCAATGAAAATATGTCACCATGACTATCTCACTATTACTGCCTTACTACTCAAAGGTAATAGAGAAGACATCGTTTCCAGTGACATCATTTCATGATAGGCTGTGACACTTTGTGTTACATAACTATTTTTTTATTTTTTCAACATATTTAAAATATATTTCTAATGATCATGTTTGAGTAATTTAATGTCACTAAAATTATTAATGTTTCTCTGTGGACATTTCACCATAATATACGATGTATGAGGTGTAGAAATAGTGAATTCGGTCGGCTCAAACGCATGCACGCGATAAAAATAGTGTAGAACTAGAGATTAAAGAGTTCGAAAAGATTAATGAATAAAAGAGGGGGAAAAATATACTGCAGAACACATCATGAACTTTTATATTCCTGAAGGCTGAAATGATGTATATCGGAGCCTCAAACATTATTATAGTAGCAACCCTTTGATGAAAAGAATCTACAAATCACATCTCATCAAACTAGAAACTAGAGCATGATTTTCACAATACTCTATTTCCATAAGAGGAATCAAAAATAACATATTCTACCTCTTAAATGTCTGGAGCTTTATAGAAAAATGGTCAGATAATTTTTAATCCTTTCTCATTATCATTGTGATGGTGTTTATTGTTTCCATTACTTGTTGAGAATGGGGTGTGTCTATATTAAAACACACTATGTCTCCTATATTAAACTATAGGGTACAATATATCCTCCCTTAAACATATTTCTACACTTTTTTTTACCCACATGAAACTGTGGAAGATTTCATGTGTGACCTCGTTGTTTTTTCCCAAAATGAATAGTGGATGAGGTATTGTATCCAAGATAGTCTTGTGTACATTATTTAACCTTGATCTAGGGTGTGGATAATATACATATACATAAATATATATATATACATATATATATATATTATGGTGGAATTTGATCACCATGTGGAATGTATTAGGTCTCATCTTGAGACTAAGCCACTTTTTTTATCCTTTATGTATTTCAATTTTTCCTTTCACTTTTATAATTCATTTTTTAAAGAACAAAATTTTACACGAATAGATGGACATAGATATTAGTTATAACTATTTTTTCTTATTAAAATAGTCTCAAAACATGAATCAGTATTTAATGTTGATGTTAGTGATAAATAATTAATCATTTGAGAATCTATTTGACCATTCAAACTATTTTAATTTTATCACGTTGATTAACTAGCATGCTTTATTTTAATTGGGTGAATCCTTTTTAAATAAATTTTTTAAAATAAATTTGAACTTGAACACAATAAACTCCCACCGCATCATGAGTTTCATACATTGACAAACAATTAAATTATTTAATTCTCATGTAAAATTATTATGATATCATAAACTTATGTAAATCATAAACTCATTGAAACCATTTAATTGTTAATACTTATTTTTTTACATTACAACAAATTTAAGTTCAAACTTATTATGTGTTTCATTTCTCTATGTCATGAAGAATGATGTGAAAATTTATTTATAGAAATGTTACATATTTGAATTAATTTGTGGTATATTTTGAAGAGTTCATGTGTAAAAATTACATATTGGTATAGTTCTGAAAATACACATTTGAAGACATGAGTATTGTTAAGAATGAGTTTATCCTAATTTTCTAAAACACTAATCCTAAAATATTTATGGATATTTATGTGGTAATATATTTACTTTAGAGGTTTTAGGTTCTATAAGGTTGAAATTGGATAACATTTATTGGTAATAAATATATAAATGTTAACATTATTTTTTAGCACAGGTTCCTAGAGTGTGGGTTTTAGTCTATTATTCATATTCCATTAGATTTATAATAATTTATTTCTATAAAATTACACCCAATGTTAAAATTCCCTAAATTTTCCAAAAAACCTTTAGGTATAGCATGAAATTATGTCATATGGAGAGAATTACAATCCTTCATAACCCAACCATTAGGTTTCAAAAACATTGGTCGAATACTGGATGTTACATTGTAATAACATTCTAAAAACTTTTATTGTTTTGATATAAAAATCAATCAATTTTTAGATAAAATCATATCATTACATCTCATACCAAGTTCACCTATCCTTAAAAAATTGGAGAAATCAGGAAAACATTTATCGAACTCATTCACATTGTAGAAACATTTCAAATGGTGTTTATAAAATGAATTCCATTTCTAGATTAACCCATAAAGGTGAACCCAGTAACTCAAATTTATTGGAATTCATAATAAAATTGAGTAAATGGGTGTTTAATTACATTCCTTTGTTCATATTAACTTTAAAGACATTTAACCCACAAGAAAATTCATATATTTTTTTCATAATAACTTATATCTGCTAGTTAAGAAACATAACTTGTAATAACTCATGATGTTAATAATCTAATATATTTAATTATATTTATTACTTAAGAAGGATTATAATGTTTAGATATTAGTGATCAGAAATTTCTTGTGTTATGCTTTTCTATTTTCTAAAATTTACCTCAAATCCAAGTTTGATGATAATGATGTCATTTTATAAAAATCAGAATCATTTATTAAATAAGAATCATGTTCTATATTAATTTAATAATAAATTTTATTAAATATTATATAATTAAACTTAAGATCCCATAAAAATATATATAATAATCATTATGGGAAATTATCTCTATTTCACCATGAAATGATTTCGTTTTAGTGTTCATACCCCCACATAGTAATTTTTGTAGTCTATTATACCAACCTAATCGGGTATATCTCTTAGAATATTTAGTAGAGATATCGATTTAAAATATATTATATGGATAAACTCAACTATATATCTCTATAATATTATATTATATTGTTTCTTATCTTTGGGTAACCAAATATCATGGTGGGTTTTAGTTAACTAACCCTTAGTATTATCAATTTACACTATGTCTAACAGAACATAATAAATGTAAACTTATCGTTATAAATAATTTTCCACGTAACATGATAATAGTATTGACATTTTTTTTCTATGGATGTAATATAATACTTTTTATTTTTTATGTGTATTTATATTTACCATATTATCAAATTTATTCAATTTTATAAGTATTGATGATTTTAATGAGTTTGATTTGAATCATATTCTTTATAATAGATAATCATGTTCAATCTAGTTTGATGTGTAACTATTTAAACTATCTATAACTTCTATTACTGAACAATATTAAAATTACACTATATTTTTACATATATAAATGAATCTTATCCTAATAGAGTATAAAAAATTTAGGGAAATGTACTTGAAACATATTAAACAAAAATCCAAGGAATTTTTAGCAAGGACCAAAAGTTAGCTAACCCCAAATATTCTAGATAGAGTATATGAAATGAGACCACTAATAATTTTTACCAAATGTCCATTCACCCACCATTATTTATTTATGAGATATTTAAATTACATTATAATTATAAAATGTAAAATTTATAAACTATAATTGACTTCATAATTCAATATCATAACATATTATAGTCCAAATTGGAGGAAATAGAAAACAAAAAAACTAATCACACCTCACATGTAACAACCCATATTCAAGTATTATTATTTAATGAATTAGTTTAACACTATAAACTAATGAATATATCAATTAATAATATAAAAAATCTATATCTATGAAAAAAATTAGGTATTAAATTTATTAAATTAACACTATAAATTTAGAAATGAGATAACAATTATGAAAAAATCAAAAAAAAATTCTACAATCATTTTAATTTATTCATTAATTATAAAAATTACTGAATAAAATAAAATTTATTTCTTATATGAACACTTCATATATTAATTTATATTTATTTTATTTAAATAAATGATATTAAAGGAAATATAGACACCATATTCTTTAAATCAATTATGTTAAAGATTTAGTGAATTAAATTTGTTATTTTAATCTTTATCATATAACATATAAATAATAATTTTTAAATGGTTAAAATAACTTCTCAAATATGGCCTTTTAATTTAATATTTTCAAAATAATAATTATAAACAACTTATAAATCAACTTAAACTCATTAATATTTAACATTATTTTTAAAATCAATTTATGTTATTAAAATCTTTGTTATAATTTATATGTATACATTTTATATAAAAAATATTTTATAAATACTTTTGTAATTAAATAAAGATATTAAAATAGTGTTTTCAATAATTTACATAAATTTTTATGATATATTATTTAATCATAATTAAACATGAGGATAATCAAAAAAATATTATATATCATATTTAAATCAAAATCCTACATCAAGACTCTTGATACAGTTCATAACCATATCATGAATTTTGATTGACATGTCACGACTTTTGATAAATAATTCTGGAACTATTGTTTGTATGATATGCTATATTATTTTTCTTATTAATGTTACAATGATCTATTTTATGATAGTAAAATACTATAAATCATTGTTATCAATTTCATATATTATCTAATATCATACGATATGATATAATGAAATTTCATTACAAGACACATAATTATATATTGTATGGTGTGATCATAGATGTAAAAAATTCTCCCATACCTAGGACAAATATTATTCAAATTATTAGGAACTTAACCACTATAATGAATATTAATATAATTATATAATAAATTCAATATTTAATAAAACATTTTCCTTATAAGATACACCATATACAAACTCGCTTGTCACCAACTAATTTTGAAAAATCCCATTCAATTTCCATAAAAGTTAATCTACACTGAAATCATTTGTGGCAAACCAATTTCATTATGACTTAAAATTCCTTCTAAAAATTTAATATTATTTATTTTTAAACCCAATTTTTAATTTCATAGTATTTATCACTCCAAATGTTGTATGAGAAACCACATAAAGTAATTCAACATCATAGAAAAACCATTCCTCAAAAACTAAGATTCAACCTTTTATTAACCTTTTCAAGATCATATGAAGACAAAGATTAAATTCTAGCAGCCCCAAACCATTGTTTTCAACACACCCTCAAAATTTAGTGTTTTACTAAAACAATAAAAATGAAGGACTAGGAATAGGATAGATCTAGCAGACACTTACCTTTGATCTGAACTATAAAAACCACAAGAACATGAAAATGAGAAATTTAGTGTAAATATCTTCCATAATGTCCCCAAAATGTCCCCTATCATATAATAATTTTTTAAATCATTATTACAAACACTGAGCTGAAATAATAAATTATTACACATCAAATCATTTTGAGTACCCAAATATTTTTTATCAGTAACTTTTTGAGAAAACATATTGGAATAATCATAATCATTATGTACTCACTAAAATATTGAGATCTCATGAAAACAATTTTCTAAAAAACATTAATTTCTCCCTTAAAGGGAACATTAATTCCATTAAACAAAAGATCCTATCTAACCATTAAAAATAAATATATTTCCATGAAAATTAAATTTAAATCATAAAAATCCATTTGTGTTCCTTGGGACATTATATTTATATAACCACTAAAATAACCCATACAAATTGAAAAACAGACACATTTATTTTAATACAACTTTATGTCGAACATAATACCTTTGCTATATATTAGAGAGATATATTAGACTCACCTATAATTATATAAAATTTTAAAAGAACCATATAATTATAAAAAACATATAACATTTCCTTTAAAATATAAAATATAATAATATATTTTTGTAAAAACTATGAAGAAAGAACATTCTATGATAATTAAAAAAATATAGATAATTTTTTTCATTAAATATCATTAAAAAAATTCCTAGATAAATTGAAAATATGATATTATTTGGAAAAAACATCATATATTTATATTAATTAATCGTAAATAAAAAGTGTAAATGGTTTTTGTACATTATTATCATGCTTTATAAATTATTAATAATATTTTGATCACACTTTTAATTCTGTAAAAAATATCATATTTAAAAAATGTTATGAGGAACTATTTCAAAACCATTATAAGAAAACATTGAAATGGATTAAAATTTTTTAGAAAAAAATTATTTATCTTAAAAATATAAATTAATAATTTTAATTAAAATTGATATGGAGAAAAAATAGATGAAAAATATTCATGTTCTTAAAATATGGTATTAAAAAAACTCTCTTACTTAATGCCTAACTTGTCATTTATGTTCCATAACCCTAGTATAATAAACCTATATTTAATTTTTTAATTCTTTAATAACATTTTATATGTTTAATATATTATCATTACTCCATTTATACTATTTATTTTAATAACATGTTTAATTGCTCAATTTTTAGGTTCACATTGGGTGTTTTGAGGACATTCATTTCATAATTTCAAAAACAAATTTGTTATATTGACCATTGTCAAAGAGGTAATTATTATATCATGTAAAGAAGAATAATAATTAAAACCTATTTATAATTTTTATAAATTAATATACCTTTATAACCATATATATATGATTATTATGAAAAATTAATTTTGTTACAAGATGGAGAAGGTCATCCATACATACGCATGAATAACATCACCCTTTTTCAATGAATCATGATTGAAAGAAGAAAGGTATTATTTTATATTTATTGAATCAATATAATGTTATATAAATTAATTTTATTAATTAAATCCATTCCCATTTCCAACAATGATTTAGATTTTTTGATAAATGAAGTACATCATTGCGTTGAGACGGTAGTCTGTCTATATGCACATGTGATAAATCCATGTTAAATGATTTGAATTTTACTAAGATATATTATATATAAAATTTATAAAATAATATTTACGTAAATATTATAATTTATTTAATTTAATTACATCATATTATCAATATATGAATGGTCATGATGAGAAACCAAATATATACATTCTACTAGGTGGATATCCTCACAAACGCATGAACGATGGGTTTTTTCCCATTTTTGGAATAGGAGATGAATAAGGTTATTGAAATAATAATAATAACATCTTAGTATGTAGTATATACTTATTTTATAATATTTTAATGGGTAGGATATGATTTTTGGAGGATTAAGAAGAATTAAAATGAAAATACATAATTGAGGTGATTATCTCACCTTAAAAAACAATTGTTTGTTCTTTAAATAGGGACCCTTGGGATATCATATAATTAAAAAAAGAACCTATAAAATATATTTAATGAATTTAATAATTGTAATTATTTTGGTTCTTTCAAGAATAAAGGATCATTATGTGTGGGAATTAGAGGAAGGGTGGTGGTCATATAAGAGAGAGGAGAGGGGAACCCTTCGAATTACATAATGTATCAAATTCATATAAATTAAATTTTTTATTCATGTGAAACCGAAATGAAATATTATAATATATGGTGAATATATGTTGAATTATTATTATAGAAAAAATTTATACATGTTCAGTTGATTTTTTAACCATAATATCTTAGTTTTAAAATCCTATTATCCCTTTTAACAATTTCCATACTAATTTTTTTTTCCTATCTACCGATATATATAGTTATTGTAAAGGGAAAATAGAAACATAAATAGAAAATTGTTGATATTATAAATCATATCATTTTTAATTTCATTGAAACAATTTTATTATTAAATTTAATTCATTAAATATAATATTATTCACATAAAATAACATTATAATCATTTTAAGGACTGTATAAATTTTGTTAATTAAAAAAACAAGATAGTAAAATAAAGAAAATATAAACTATTAAAAGATAAATAAATTAGAAAATTTATCATAATAATTCATTGAACACTAGAACCCCCCCACCCCCTCCAAATATTACTTGGAATGTTTTTCAAATCATTTACGTTATTTTTATACTTCTCTCACAAGTATTGTGTAATCATTTCTTAAGCCTTAAAGGAAATTATTTCATCACAAAAAACAACAAAAAATACAAAAAAATAAAATATGCTTTAAAATTTTATATAACTATTTTTAATAATTCATGAATAGTAATTGTAATTGTGAAAACATGTTAGATATATTAAAATCAAGAAAGTGACCATTTTAAATTAATCTTTACATAAAATAATATAATGGTATTTATCAATTTAAAATGGTACCAAAGTTCCCCAATTTCAAATAATTTATGTTTTAGATAGATTTGATCACATAAAATTAAATATAGGAATATTGAGGGATGATTTTGAATCCTTATTATATAGTTTTGACCATGTTTATCCCATTTTACCACTTAGAGTGGTGATAAATTTCAATCATGGTTACTATTCATATTGATAAAAAAACAAATGGAAACTATTTACCAAATATAATCTTTATAATTAATAACATGAAAATTTATTTATCAAATCCAAACAATAAAGGTTTCATAAATAAAATTTAATGTAAACATGAAAAAGTGATGGAAAATATTTTTTATATATAAATTTGTTTTTAATTGGAAAAATTTTTTATACCAAAACTAAGAATAATTTAAATTCAAAAGAAGTAATTGGATTATTATTTAAAAAATTGAAAAAATGAAACATTAAAAAAATTAAAAACAAAATGAGTATTTGTAAATACTTGTGTAGTTAATACATTTTTTTCTAAAATCCATAAATTTAAAGAATATCCACATAAAAAATAATTAATTTTGAAAAATGAAACAAATTCATCATATGATAAATTTAAAATAGTTCTTTAAAGAATATTATCCTTTTTAAATCATAAAATTTATGAAATTGGTATATATTAATTATAATATTCACTCATAAATATAAATAAAACCAAATTTTTAAGAAAACATATTTTTGAAGCCTAAATTGAATTTAGCTAAAATTGTTTCATTTACTATGAATAAATCAATAACTTTTTATTTGATAGTATATATATATATAGATCATTGAATTTACTTTTATTCATATATTCCAATTCAATAACTATGTGTTAAATAAATTTTTTAATTTATAATATTTCATGGTAGTCACAGATAATGTTGCAAGTAATATCAAATACAGTGTTATCGTAATGTATTAGGGTATTACATTGTACCCCCCCCCACAATAATTGAATACTCTAAATTTTATCATATTCATAAAAAAATTTGTGTTAAATGTTTTTTAAAATTCACATCAAGGGATTGGAATGTAAAACATATGATAATGAAAGGAAAATGTTTTTAATTTTTTTAAAAATCATTTATTGAAAACCCACATAGGAAAAAGTGATAATAAAAAGTATCTTTAGAAAAAGAGAAATGAGGATAGAAAGGCAATATATAATTACATATAAAAATGTTTTCAAATAGTATAACATTAGTGGTATTTCAAAATATGAACATGGAGGAGAAAAATAACGTCCAAATAATGATGAGGAGTGAAAGAGATTATTATCCCAATAAGGATAGTGACTACACGGCCATAAATTAGTATGGGATAAATAAGTATAAATGTTTATTATATATGAATATAAAAGAACAATAATTTTATTATTGACACCCTTTTCTAGAGTTGGGGGGTTCTTTATCAGTGAATATTGAGATTATGAGAAAAATATACATACATTATTTACATCCATTTAATGAGAATAATTCAACTATTAGTTTTTATAAGATAAATTTTTTATTTTATATCATATAATATACAATAAAATTATGATTTATAATCAAATTCTTGTTCTTGATTTACAAAACTAATATTTTAATAGATCACATGATCCAAACTATAATAACATGTTATTCTTAATGTCATTATAAATTAAACAAAACTATGTTGGTTAGGAAAAGGATTGAAAATATACAATATGAATTATACATGATATAAAATAATACATAATTAACCTCAAAATCCCAAACCATAAAAAACAATGTTGATCTATCAATAATTAAGTAACCATAATATTATTCCAACTTTTATTCGCATAGTTCAAAACCATGAAATTAGAAAGATTGGATAACATATTATTTCAGTATTAACATACAAATTACCCCCCCAAATAACATTAACCACTTTTAATTTCAAATACCAAAAACTTATATTATGCATTCATATTTTCTCTAAATTGTATTAACTGTTTCCATAAATAAACTAGATTACCATAAATACAAAATAGGATAATAAATAATACCAAAAGGTAATTAAACAATAATTAATAAAATAAAACCCCACTTATCAAAAGATATTTATATTTTCCTCAATCATTTAATGATCCAAAATATAAAAAATTATTAAAATTAACATTAAGCACATAGTCACCAAATAAATTTATAATTCCATGGTTTAATATAGGATAATTTTTTTTCTTAACATGTTATAAACCGTTATCTAAATTAATACTAATCCCCTAAGAAATTATTAACCTTAATGGTTGTCAATAAATTTATAATTTTTTCCATAAAATATTCAATCAATATAAATCCAATAACTTTTTCATTAAAACGCGTACTAAATCCCCTTGTTTTATTTCCATAAATTTCTCCCAAAATTCCCTTAATCATCTTAAGCTACAACAAAAATTTACCTAAAAAGTGGTATCTATGTCATTAAAATTATGTCAAACGTAGAATTATTATCCATGGATAGTTTCCAGGACTCATATATTAACTACACATGAATACATCATAATCATTAAAGTCATAAATACCTTGTTCTTATAAATAATATAACTGCCATGAACCCGTAATCCTAGATCCAATAGAAAAAACATAATATTTACATTTCTATAAATTATTGATAAATTTTAACGAATATTTTACTGAAAAAAATATATAATATCAAATAGAAATATTATTTCAATTTCATACCAAATTATTTTTCAGGTATATAGTTATAGGTATTTTGGGAAAATAATTACATTAAAATACAAAAAGAGTGTAAAATATAAATTCTTTTACATTTAATTTAAATTTTTTAATCCAACCAAAGTGTTATTTTAAAGATAATTGTCACATTTTTGGGTTTTTGAACTATTCAGAGCATAATTACAAAAATAGTGTATGTTGGATATTAGTTGATTTAATTTATTTTGGAATCTAAAAAATAAAATTTTATCGAATGAACCAAAATGAAAAATTATTCCATCATATTAATCTATTTTATATTGGATTAAATTCATTATTTTAGACCCAAAACTCATTCTACCATTTGGAGGGCCAAATCCAACTCAAAAGTCGAGTCTCAAAATATTTTTTCAAATCTGGATATTTTATATGTTGGGTGCATATATCATAAATGTACTTCAAAATGATCTAAAATAACATCTGGAATAGAAGAAATCATTAGGAACAAAATATTTAGCTATGGACCGCCTGATTCGTCACTCTTCAAGGTTATTGATTCTTTGGAAATTGGATCATTGAAATATGAAGAATCAAAAATCAATAATTAAATCCATTTAGTCAAAAAAAATCCAAAATCATATGGCCAATAAATCATTTTTATGGGTTAACTCTGAAATGTAATTAATCAACTTTGAATAAAAAGTATTTAATAATTCATTCATTTATTGGTAAATCCACATTCATTCACGCATTGGTCATATTTAGATCCACAATTTCTCTCTCCTATTCCCAATAAAAATGTATCTCCCCCTAACTTTAAATTTATGTAACCTTAATTAAAAAAATTATTTGGTTTTTTTTTGTTTTATTTTATTTTCATTTTATAATTTCATTTCGTATTTTAAATTAAGTCTTATTTTTTCTATCTAATTTTGTCTCTATATGGTTTTATTCCCCCAATTTTTTCTTCACAATGAACTCTTTCTCTTGTGATCATGAGTAGATAACCCAAGTACGTTCCCTGGGGAGTAATCCAGTGTTGACCCTGATCCATTAAACATTCATACATAATATCTATTATTTTTTTAATGTTATTATGTGGTTGATCTTAGTGGGAAAGGTACCTTTCTACCTTTACTTTCCACTATCAGCTTATATTTCTCTTATGCACAATATTCACTTGATTTTGGAGGTGTATGTGTGGTCTCTTGACGATTGTCGAGAGAAAATTATATTAAAAAAATAGTAATAATTGTATTTTACTGAATATGATGAACTATGTTCATTAAATAAATTAGAAACTAACAATGAGAATCTGTAGGATTAATCTTGGTGATTATCTCAGGAATATTTACATTATAAAAACATAATTTTATCTGAAATATTTTTGTTTCCATTTTATTTGGATGATTAAATTTATTATTGAATATTTTTTTCTTGAACATCCATTTATTTTGATATTATTTAATAAATGAAAAATATAAAAAAATCATTATTAGTGGCTTATTGACCAAAATATCTTCTAAAGACAATATAGGTCACCCCCAATGTATCTGTTAGTGAAAATAATTTTTCAGAGTGAACATGACAATGATTCATTAAGTACCTAGGAATTTAAGTGAACAATTTCCCATTATACGTAGATTTTATTTCTCATCATTTTGTATTAATCATTATTCATAATCATCAATAAACCCAATGAAAAACATTTGAATACATGGGATGAGCATGGAAAGCTAAGTGAGGGACATATATACCAATGAAAAGTTATAACATCCCTGGGAAATAATGAATATGAAATCTTTTTATTTATTAATAGTTTTTAATTAAATATTAATTTTAATTTAAAGGGGATGCTATGTTCGATGGCATATCCAACACATAAAAATGGATTTCTCGAATATCTTATGTTACACTCAATGATGAGTCTTACAGAAACAAATATTAGTATATTATTATTTTAAATGGTAGATAATTCCTTGACATTGTATTGGATGGAATGAACAAAACTAACTATATTGCTATTAACCATGTTTTTTAATTTTGTTTAACATTTATCTTATTAAATTTAGAGGCTTTAAATGAGAATGAATCCAATTTCTAGCATAAATACTCTAATAATTTTAATAGGTAGTTTTACCTCCTGTTGATGTTGAACAAATTTTAAAACTATTATTTTCTCTTTTTTATATTCTACTAGAAAAAATAAACTTCTTATAGATAATTGGGTCATCAATATTTACTTGGGTATATTTTTGGAATTTTGCTGGTAATGTTCATTTTTAATAAATAGTGAAAAATACAACTTTTTATGTAAAAACTATGTTTTCATCTAATTTCTTTATATAGATAGATTGTCCTTTTAATTGGTTTTAATGTATAACTAGATTATATTTTTATCATTTAATCCAATTTTTCTCATTTAACGTAATTTTTCATTAAATTGAACATAAAAACATGTCAATATTTTCATAGTTATTACTTCTTAAAAACACGATTTTTGGATTTGAAAATATGATTTAATTTTAAATTAATTTCTGAAATTTATGTGTTTTGAATATATAGTAGTGGAATTCATATTTGGAATCAAGAGGTCCAAATTTATTTAAATATGCACCTTTTATTTTGAGACATTTTGAATTGTAACTTCAGTATATTTTTTATTTACTATACAAAAAGGGTAAATATAAAAATAAGGGTAAAAAATAATATTATAATAATATAAAAATACCTTAACTCGTTTCCTGTATGATTGGACAAAATATTTCTGACCATGGGCATACTTGGGTTGATTTTGGGACCCCATGAAGCCAATCTGATATTAAAGAGACATTTTATAAGAATTAATTTTATGTAATGAAAATTAAACAATAAAAATGTATTTTTTACTAAAACTATTTTTTTGGAGTTATATATGTGATAAATTTGATAATAAATAGTTATTTAGAATCTAAAAATATTTCCCAAATCATGGTATTTAATTTAAATTTTTTAGACATCATATAAATAAATATATTTATGACACAATGATAATGTAGTGATTACATTGTTAATGAATTATTAAGATACATGATATTATGAATATTAAAATAAATTTAGTTTATAAATTTTTATGCAATAGAATGATTTTATAGAATATTAATACATGTTATCTTTGATTTCTTGATATAATTTCGAAATAATCATGTTGTTACAGATTTTTATAAAGTAATGATTTGAATAGTAGAAAAATTGACATAAATGATTTTTTAAAACAAATTCTATTTTATTAAATGATATAAAAGTAATAAAAAAATATGATTTGGAAATATTTCTTAGATAATGTTGAATATGTCATTAATTAACCAAATGAGGATATATTTTCAATATATAGTAAAAATATTAACCATATAGTATGAACATAAAAGAAGACAGGTTAAGAGTTATATTAGTTTACTAAGGGTTATAGATAAAATATAAGGTTAAATTTTCAGCCTAGAATAAATTAAAACATATTGTATGAGAGAATATATATCTAAAAGAATCTTATATTTGATATTAATGATTTTTGGACCTTTTCAAATAGAAAATAATTTTATAATAAAATAATAAATTCAAGCATTCTTAAAGTTTCCCTCTTCCCTCTTATAAAAGGCCACCTCATATAACCCCTTACTAACACCACTCATGCCCCGTTGTTCATCCATCGTCTCCCTAAATAAATCCCAATATCCCTATCATAATTTAATAAACCTTATCTTTGGTAGAGGGAAATTCTAGAAATCCATTTAGCAAAAATAAAAAGGTGTTAACCGATTTGAGGTAATTTCTTCTCTCAAGCTTCTTTCATTTATTTTCCTTCACTAACCCCATAAACTCAATTTATTCCATTCTTTTGTAAAAAAAAGTATATTAAATATAATATGATTTTTTATGAGAAGGATTCAATCAACACTTACACATTCCACTATCAAATGGATACTGACATTCTGTTTCTTTGGACGATGAAATACTGCCTCATGAAATGATTATTGTTCAATTTTTCCCTACCACCAATCATAAAATAATTCTTCTTTACTTATGAATTTTTAATTTTTTGAAAAAAAAATTGATAGAGTATAAGAGTCTACATTGTAATTCTAGAGATGTAATGTAATAGTTATAACCTAATTATCTGAAACTATAAACTTGAAAAGATCCTCAATGTTAAATTCTTGACATAACTCAGTATTATAAAAATTTTAAGGCTGAGACCTTATAGTTGGTATCACAGGTCAGTTTAGGAAACTTTTGGATTTATAATTTTGATAAATTAAATAATTTATGGTACGATTGAAATGATATAGAAATTGAAGATTATCATGTTGCTTCACATAATATATTTCTTTATTCTGAATGGTTTTCCATAGAGGAAGAAGGGATGTTATTATTGGACGACATCAGGAGGAAAATGACCTTCCAAATTTGCAACATGAGATGGTCAGAATCGAAAATGAATAGTTTATTGTAGTGATAAAATAATTAACTCATGATATAAATGGTTTTTTTATACATTCACGATATTCACCCGATCAACCATAGAAGAAGATTTCAGTAGTGGAGCAATTCATGAGGCAACATCCCCCATCATTCAGAGGATCCTCTTACCCTGTTCTTTTTAAAGAGTGGATAAAATCACTAGAAAATATTTTCATTATCATTGGCTGTTTAGAACATCAAATGTTTAGACTTGTAGTTTATTGTTTTGAGGTTTAACTCCATTAGTGGTGGTCGATGGTTAAAAATATAAGGGATTGTTAGGATATTTATGATCATGATTTATGAGAATTCAAATGTAAGTTTCTTGTGAAATATTTTCCTATGGTGGTTTGAGATAGGATGTTAAAAAAAATTGAATCCAAATTAGGGGGTTGACTAAGAAGCTTATTATGATGAAAACATCAATTAACTGGCTTGGTATGCTCAAATTTTCATATGGGATCTTGATAGTAAAATAAATAATTTTACTCAGGAATAAAGCCAAAGTAATTAAAGGTTTTTCTTCTAATGAGTACAAATGTTATGAAATACATGTTTGATGTATAGATACGATGGAAATGGATATTTTCATGGACTAGGTTTACTTTCAAAAAAAATATAATAAGAGGTCAAGGTGGTAGAAAAAAGGGAAGATCTCTTCAAAAAACCTGATGGTAAAAAACTTATGATTACAGTTTGGGAAAATTGTGGAAAAAAGAACACTAGGGAATGTCTTTTCAATTCTTGTAAGTGATACCGAAGTCATAATATTAGATATAAGGCTCATAATTAAACTAAAAGAGATCAGGGAAATGGTAATACAAAATCTGTTTTATATTCAGTAAAATGTTTTAAGTGCAATGAAATGGGTCATTATGAAAATCAGTGTCCAATAATAACTAAAATGAAAGAAAGAAGTCAGACTACATGCAGAAAGGGGTGGTGAAATCTTTTGCAACAACTTCAGTAGAATTTGGTCCATCAAATGAAGTAGTATCATGTACTTTTATTATTTAGTCATATTATATGAATGTGTTATTTGATTCAGGGAGTACCCATTCTTTAATTTCTGATAAATATTCTAATAAATAGGGAATTCCATCTCAAGAGATGAAAACAGAACATGTAGTAAAGACAGCTGGAGGAAATGTTGAGTCAAAAATAAATTATAATAAACATCATGTCCTTGTTTATTGAATGAATCTACATGAAAACCATATAGTTTTACCTCAAGTAGAGTTAGATTTTTTTGCGTATGGATTGGCTTTCGGTCCATCATGCTACAATTGACTGCAAAGCTAAAGAGGTTTATATTCAAAATGAATTTCAGCTTGTGTACAATAATGAAACCTTACATTTGATAACATATCAGGAATCTAAGAATCTAATAAATGATGGAAATTACTGTTACACAGTGCATATTGTTGAAAACAAATAAACTGTTCAGATTAATGATCTACCAGTGGTCAATGAGAATCTGTATGTTTTTTCTAATGAGTTACATAGTATAATACATGATCGAGAAGTTAAATTTATATTTTTCTCAGTTCCTAATGCTAATTTAATTTCAGAACCGCCCAATTGAATGGATAAAATTAAACATTTAGAGTTAAACATGAAATTGAAGAAGTAATTAGATAAAGGATTTATTTGACCTAGCACATCACCATGGGGTGATACTATCTTATTTGTTAAAAAGAAATATAGTTCAATGAGAATTATCATTGATTATAGAGCCTCTAATAAAATAACTGTTATGAACATGTATTATTTTCCTCTTATCGATGACATGATTGATCAGCTCCAGGGAGATAAGTTTTTTCTTAAGATTGACATGATGTCTAGGTTCCATCAATTGAATGTAAAGGAATTATACATTACCGATAGCACATTTCATACTAGATATGAAATAATGAACTTGTAGTTATGACTTTTGGGTTAACCAATTAACCAACTGTATTCATGGATCTTATGAATTGAATTTTCTATGAGTTCAGGGATATGTTTTTGGATGTGTTTATTGATGATATTTTGGTATTTTATAAATGTAATGAGTAGCATGAATTTCATTTAAGTTTTTTCTTTCAAACCTTAATATAAAAGAAACTGAATGGGAAATTTATAATTTGTGAGTTTTGGTTTCAACAAATTTCATTCATTTGTCAATTTGTCTCTAATGATGGAACAACTATTGATCATGCTAAATAAAACGTTTTTAATGAATGCAAAAGTCCCACAAATATTACTATGATATTTAGTTTTCATAATTTATTATGTTATTACTGAATGGTTGTTGAAAATATTGCATTTTTATCTATCTCACTGACTAAGTTAACTCAGAAAGGTGTTTTATTCTTCTGAAAAATAGAATGCAATTAATGTTTTCTTGAATTGAAAAGAATATTGGTGAATGGATCAGTTTTGGAACAACCTTCCATAAATGGGGAATTTGTTATCTATAGTGATTCTTCATTGAAAGGATATTGTTGTATTCTTTTTCAAAATGATTAGAAAAGTCATTATGGTTCACATCCATTGAAACATCATGAGATAAATTACCCTACATATGATTTTTAATCATCTAGTGTTGTTGTATCATTACAATTTTTAGGGAATCATTTTTATGGAGTAACGTGTGAAATATATAATGATCATAATAATATTAATTATATATTAACATTGAATGAATTTAACATTAGATCGAGGAGATTTCCAGAATTAATCAAAGACTATGATTGCACGATCCATTACCATCTGAGAAATGAATATAAACTGGTTGATTCTTTGAGTCATAATATTAATGATAAAATAACCATGTTACTTCTAGAAGGAGATCCTTTAGTTTTTGATTTGATGAAGTTTTAATTGGATGTTGTTTGTGCAGGAAATTCCTCTTTTTTAGGTTGTAGTGAAATCATCTTTATAAGACATAATTATGAAAGCATAGAAAGAAGATAGTGAGATTCAAAAAAAGGTAGATTTGGTTTAGAAGGGTCTATATCCTTAATTTAACACTGAAAATGATCCTGTAATGAGGTTTAGATGGAGGTTATGTGTTCCTTGTGATTCATTGTTAAATGTTTTTTTGTTATCTGAATCTCTTAGTTATCTGTATTTAATTCATCCGGGTAGTACTAAAATGTACAATGATTTTTGGGATTTTTACCAGTGGGATGGAATTAAAAGACATATTGCTGACTTTATTAATAAGTGGTTAACATATCAACAGGTTAAAGAAAAATGATAGTTACTAGAAGGAATGAATTAGCAGTTTCCAATGCCAAAGTGGAAATGGGAAATGTGTAAATGGATTTCGTAGAGGGATTACCAAAGACATATCAATGTAACAATGCAATTTGGGTTATTTTTTATAGACTAACTAAATTTTCTCATATTCTTCCTATTCAAAATTCTCTGTCGATATATCCAATTTTTTGATTATATTTAAATGATATTGTCATGTTACATGTTGTTCCCCTCTTCATTATATTAGATCATGATCCAAGATTTAATTCTAACTTTTTGAAGGGACTTTAGAAGTCCTTGGGTACTAAATTAAAATTTAGTATGTCTTTTCATTATCAATCATTTAGACAATCCGAAAAAAACAATTTAGAAATATGATGGTATTCAATGTGCTTATTCAATGAATTTTATAAGAATTTTAGACCATAATCATTATTTGGTTATGATTTCTTATAATAATAGTTTTCATTCGATTATAAAGATGACACCATTTGAGGCATTATACAGATAGTGGTGTCAAACTATAGCTTTTTGGGATGAAGTAGGTGAAAGGAAGATAATGGGAGCATAATTTGTAGAAGAGATGAAATAAATAGTTTAGTTGATTTAGAAGCACATGATAACAACTCATAATATGAAGTAATATTATGAAGATTACTAGAGGGGGATCATTATTTCGAGGAAGGTGATTATGTTGTTCTCAATGTTTCTCCATGAAAAGGTGTGATGCGTTTTGATAAGAAGGGAATGATAAGTATGAACTTCATTGGACACTATGAAATTATAGAGAAATTTTTTTCAACTTCCAACTAAGTATATTTACCTCCATGGTTATCCAAGGTACAAATTTCTGTATATATTTCGTTGTGAGATAATATATTATGTATCCATTTCAGGTTTTGAGTATAGAGTTATTTCAGTTGGAAGACAATATTTCTTATGAGGAACAACAACTATAGATTTATGACCGAAGAGATAAAGTGTTGGAGAATAATCTAATTAATCAGGTAAAGGTATTGTGGGAAAACCATATGGTTGAAGAGGAAAAATGGGAATCTAATAATGCTGTGAAAGATAAATTCCCCCACTTTTTGATAAGTGAATAAAATTGTGAGGATGAAATGTCCAAAAGGGGGGAAGGATGTAACATCCCAGGAAAATAGGGAATATAGAATTTTCATATTTATTAATATTTGTGAAATAAATATTAATTTTAATTTAAAGGTGAAGCTATGTTTCATGGAATACCCTACATGCAATTGTGGGTTTCTCCAAAATCTTATGTTGAATTCAATGTTGAGTCATACTAAAATAATAATAATAATAATATTTTTTATATTTTAAATGGTAGTTAATGCCTAGATATTGTATAATCATGAATGAATAGAACTAAAAATATTTTTATTAATATTTTTTTTCAAATGTTTTTATATTAATCCAATAATATTTAGAGGCTTCAAATGAGAATGAATCCAATTTTAAGCATAAATATTCTAATATTTTAAAAAGCTAGTTATACACAATTTTAATGGAAAACACTTTTTAAATATAATTTTGGAAACATTAATATGTAATTTTGGAAAAAATAAATATCTATTTTTAATGTGGTAAATCAAAATTTATATTTGGTAAATTTTTTGTGTTTTTTTGAAAAAGATCATTTTTTAATGAATAGTGAAAAATATAACTTTTAAGTCAAAACTGAGTTTTCATTTAAATTATTTATATAGTTATATTATCCATATAATTGGTTTTAATGTTTAAATGGATTATATTCATATCATTTAATCTAGTTTTTTTCATTTTAAGTATTGTCACATTGAAATTGGACATAAAAAAAAGTTAATCTTTTGGATGTTTTTACTTATTAAAAACACGTTTTTTGGTTTTGACAACCGGAATTAGTTTTAAATTAATTTATGCAATTTCTTGTGTTTTTAATTTTGAAAAATATATTCCATATTTAGAATAATTATGTACAAATTTTTTACATAAGAACCTTGAAATTCTGAATAATAACTTTAGTAAATATTTTATTTGCATGGTAAAAGGATAAATATGGTAAATTTGGGAAAATAATAGTATTATAAGAATATTAAACTACCAGAACACATGTAATTATTCTATAGGATGAAATATGTCTGACCATAGTAATCCTTGAGTCGTTTCTAGGGCCCCATGTAGCTACATTGATGTGAAAATGAAATTTTATATGAATTAATTTAATGTGTATAAAAATAAAACATAGACATGATTTTTTAGTAAAAAAATATTATATGGGGTTATATAAGTGATATATTTGACTATAAATAATAATTATAAATCTAAAAATATATCCTATATCATTGTATTTTTTTATCATTTTTATACATCGTATAAATAAATTTATTTATGACATAATGATGATTTAGTGATTTACTTATTAATGAATGATTTAGATAAATGATATTGTAAATATTAAAATATATTTATTTTAAAAAATTTGATGTCACACACAAATTTTATGGATTATTATGTCTTTTTTAACATTTAATTATTTATTTTTTTCTAAATAATCAAGTTGTTTTAGATTTTTAAAAAGGCATGATATGAATAATATAAAAATCTACAAAATTGAGTTATTAAAACATATAATTTTATATTATATTATATAATAGTATTAAAGATATAAGATTCTTCCAAATGACATATATAATGTGTAAAATGACATTACTAAAACAATTGAGGTTCTATTTTGATTTTATAGTACCTATATTAAAAATATATTATGAATATATAAGAACACATGATAACAGTTAAATTAGTTAACTAAGTGTTAATGGTAAACGATATTGTAATACATGTGACACATAATTTTATAAAACCTACTGGTTGAGAGTTTTTTGACCCAAAAATATCTTACATTTGAAATAAATGGCTTTTCAAACTTTTGAAACATAAAATATTTTTATAATAGAATAATTCATTCAAATATTCCTAAAGTGTCATTCCCCCAACTTATAAAAGGCCACAACCTCTAACCCCTCCCTCACACCTCTCAAGACCCTTGAATCATCCAAAATCTACCAAAATAAGCTCCAAACAAACCTATTTTTTTACCTATAGGTCTTACCATGGTAGAAGTTAATTCATGAAATTTTATTAGCGTAAATAAAAACGAGTTACCCGATTTTAGGTAATGTATTCTCCCAAGTTTCTTTCATTTATATCCATTCTCCAACCCCCAAAACAATCTGTATTCATTATTTTGTAACCATAAAAATATATCTTTAATATAGTTGGTTTTATTTATGAGAATTATTCAGACAACTCAAATTCAAAGCTCTTTCTAATGGATACAAACATACTATTTCTGTGGACGACAAACTATTGTCTCAAGAAACGATGATTGTTTAATTTTTCCCTACCACCACTCATGGTGTCCATTATAATAGAACAATATTTATAAATGATATATATTATATTTATATTTTCTCTATGATTTTATTTTTTTATTTAAATCATACCTTTCTTCTTTCCATAATTTGTAAATATGATAATTATATTTGACGAAGTGCGAACTACAACCCCCTTAAAGTGATATGAATCATTCATGACATACATGAAACATATAAATAATTGAGTTAATGAACTTATATAACATATATAAAATATGATATTATACTGGAATTCCAATATACCTATGTATTATTTTGTTTTTATTCAATTAAATATGAAAAATAAATGAAAGTAGCATTCATGCGTACGTACGGCTTACCGTCTCCATGAACAGTGTATTTCATTTCTTATCTCCAAATGTTATGTACAATTATAAATACATATATAAATACATAGTTATTATATATGATAATTGAATCATGAATATCATTATGTAGATTTTTTTTGACCAGATGGATAATTTTAATTATGAAAAGTTCATTTTTGACTCATGTACCAAATATCAATAAAATGACCAATATTAACTTAAATAATTATTTAGTGGTCATATTAAGGTAATAAGTGATATTGAATGATTAATAAACATGAAAAAGGTTCTTATTCAAGTATAAATTAACTTATTTTTATTATTCAAGATTAACAAAGAACATACATGATGGGTCAGACTCAAGGTAAGGGACTTTGACTCAATCTCCATTTAGAGGCATATTTTGATTAGTACACAACATTATTTTGTATGGAATATAAAACAGAATGAATATTTATTTAATTCAACATGAATATTTTTTCTATGAATCATATTTATAAATGAAAAAGGATGTTTTTTAATGTATGCCGCGAAAATGACCTTTCCTCCACCATGCGTATTATTTGATATTTTGTTCCTCAACAAGCCATAATGTTTTCAAAAAGTACAATAAATACCTTATAGACTTTTTACATATTGTGGTATTGAAAATGGTTTTTAAAAAGCATTGGTTATGTCAATATATTGAAATTATATATTGTGATTTCAATGTTATCATTCATTTATGCTTTCTTTAGGTGTTATGATTTTGTTATGGTTCTTTGGCATTATTTATGTATACAAGTGGTTCCCTAATAAACCGAGGGTTTGTGAGACCATGATAGATCAATAACATATTGGGTAACATGATAGAAGTAAATTTTATTGTTTTTACTAATAGATATTATGAATATACTATGATGGGTATTCTGAATGTAACTGCCCATGTAGCTGAGAAACCTACAATATAAGTATGTTACAGATGCCACATGTTACCATTATGATTTCTATTTATTATTCATAAATCTTATAATTTCATGAGGTATGGTATAGATCATATGTTTTATGAGTAAAAAGTATTATTTCATTTATTTTTATGTATTTGTGGACTAATGTTTTCATTACTTCATTTATAACCCTTACAGATCTTTTTATGCTCATTCCATGTTTTTGAAATGTTTTTCATATTTTATAATGAAGGGTAAGATAAAAGAATAATTTAGGAAGATTAATATCAAGTAAAAAATTCATGTTTATTTAAAGATTTTTATTTTTCTGAAAAAATGGATAGAGAAGAAATATATGCTTATTAATTTCTGAGATGTAATGTATTATTTATGGTCTAATTATCTAAAACTATAAACCTCAATGGATCCTCAAGTCAAATTCACGACTTAACTCAAGATTATGAAGCTTTTAAGGCTAAGTCCTAATAAAATACCCCTATAAATCAATTTAAAAAAACATGATATAAAATAGGAGAATTTAAAATTTCCATATAATATTTGAGCATAAATAATCATTATTTACATATAATATTATATTTAATACCCAAATATGTTCATAAAACCCTTTATCAGAAAAAAAGGAAAATCATAATCATGAAAGAATCTTATATAATAAGATATCCCATAAACTCATTTTTTTTATAACATACCTCTTACCAAAAAAGGTAATAATAATTTCTTTTAATAATTTATTATAATACCATATGAAATCAATACATATCATGTATATTTATTTTTAATGCAAAGAATGTTCAGGTAGGTTTTTTCAGAAGATCATATTCAATAAACTCGTACCAATGGAAGATCCTATATGGTTAATACAATCATAAACTTCCAATGATCATAAACTATTCCAAAAGTATTAGGGAGATATAATAGTATCAACCTTCCTAAAAAATTAATTGGACTACAACATACATAATCCACATATAATATTTTCTTTACATCATAAAATGATACAATCCTGACCCAGATTCCCCCTCAAAGATGTACCTGGCCTGAATGATCTCTTATAGAAATGGATTTATTTATCCCCATGGGCTAGTGACTACCACCCATGCATCAAAACAACCATAGGGTATGATTTTACTCAACCTCAAGTAAAAATCTATACACAAAAATGACATCATATATATATATACACACAAGATAAAAAGAACATCATAAGAGTAATATAATAAATACATGCCATATAAAAATTGAAATAGTATAATAAATTCAAATGGATTGTATCTAAAAAATATCAAAGGTATAAGTACAATAGAAAACGAATAATTAAATCTAAAATAGTTACTCCATGTGATAACCTGGTAATACTTCCACCATCTCCCCACCAACTACCTAGATAGAACTACATGAAACCGTACAAGAGAACTAAAATACCTTTCTTTTATCTACATCAAAATACATAACAAATTCGTTGAATCATTAAGGGGGTGCGACAGGTCTGAGCTAAATAGGCTCAGTTGGATCAATCCCATGTAATCTATATCAAGACTCTGTACAAAAATCTAAAAATGAAAAACATTAATGAAAATGTTGCATGATAATTAGTTTAAAAAATATATATCAAAATAATGGTAAAACATTTATCCTTTTTCACAGTTCCAAATATCCTAGGTAAAAATATTACAAAGATTTTCGTATTCCTCAAACCAGTAAAATAAATGTATATATTTAATATCATATAAAATTCCTAATAAATCCAATCAAGAAGAATAATAAACATCTTGAAATGGATCAAAAAATGATAGGATAGGTAATACACTCAAACTGATACCAAAAATATCATTCATCAACCTCAAGAAATATTCAAATAATATAGTGTGGAGGAACACCCCAAAAAATTAAACCTCTCAATAATTTCTAAAAAGTCAATAAAACTAGAAGAATATTGTGTATAATAACACCCTATGAGTGAACCATTAGATGTTGTTAATGGATGGAGCCTTTTTCTATATCGTACACTAATGTACCCAAGTCTTCCCATGTGACACATTTTCCAAACCATTTCATCAAAACGAAAATTTGTAATCCACTTTATAAATACATTTCATGATTCTTTGAAAATACCTTTTCTATTAAAAAATTAGTGTAAAAAAATATTCTCTAAAAAATCCATTTCTACCCACACAATTAAAATATTCCAATTCATTTATAAAACAGTTTATAAAACAATCGAAACATAATTCACCCAACATAGGCTGAAGATGGAACCCCCCACCTAAAACATGGGTTGTAATCACTTGTAAGTGGATCCATAGGCAAGTAAAATTGTATATAAACAATACATTTCCTAGAATATGTCCTTCTATATTAGAATAAACTCAAAACTAAAAAAGATTGTGGGATAAGATAAAACAACATGTACCTCATGATATACTCAAGCCTCACCACAACCAACATAATGGTGATCCTTTAATAGAAGATCAAATAATATATATAGAAAGGAACATGATAATCAAAACCACAATATCAAGGTATTTGAAAAACATAGTGAAATTGTGCTTCTGTGTCAAAAAACAATGAATAATTAAAAGTATCACATACCAATAAAGATTTAGCGAATCCCCAAGAGAGATCAATCTTTGAATGAAACAATTAAAACGGGTGTTATATCCCCAAAATTTATTATGATAGATTGTAGGCACGAATAGATAATCATGCTTGTATAATAAAATAATAATCATTCATGCAGTGCCCTAAAAGCATAAATCCCCAAAGATTCATGACATGATAACACTTTATGACGTGAGTTTAATAATTTAAAAAATATGTCAAAGAATTTATACCAATAATACATTAATTCAAACAAAGATATATCCCCAATCATTGTCTCATTTTCCTTATTAATTCTCTCTATCCTCAAGAGTGCCCCATAATGCACTAAAAAAAGAATGAAAAAATAGTGAGATTTTAAATAATTTAATGAAGGTAACAATATATTACAAATCCTAATTATAAGACATTCCATACTCAATAATTCAGGTGTAATAGTGGTTTCTGAATGATGTGATTATATTGCTAACTCATCAATTACTTGCACTCTCATGTCTTCTAGGAATATGATCTATGTCACTATAATACTATGACAAATGTAATCAAATTCCCATGAAAGACATGTACATTATTTTTAACAGTATCCAAAGGATTAAATGATATAGAACTTTCTGTATCCCACTAAATATCTTTTTAACTAAAAATATGTGAGGGATCAATTTAGTAATTCTTGAGTTGAGATATTTTAAAACCTCATTAATTCCTATCAACTGAATTGGTAATGCTAACCGATCAGAAACAGTAACACGGATTTCGGTAATCTCAAATGGTACAACATATCATGAATAAGACATTAATTATTCTAGAAGATAATACTGGACTATCCATGTTGAAAATATAATGAAACTATAGTCAAAAATGGAATACTCTAATGGTAATAACCGAAAATATGCATATAATTTTTTCTAACTCTTAACATTAAAAAGATGTTGATGTATATATTGAATCCTCAATGACTAATTATAAATAATTCTTAGTGATGTATGATATACCTCCACCACTTCTTCACAACATAGAGGCAACCTTCACGGGAAACCAAACAAATCCTAATAGGGATAAATTATAACTAAAGACTGATAAGTATTCTTATATGTATAATAAAACATTTTTATATGGGTATCCAATAATACAAAAAATTCCATGACATAGGATAGATTATATCCCTTATTATTTTAATAGCACAATCCATCATTCCATCTATCTATGGATGGTAGGTTTTACTGAACATGACCTAAACCCCTATATCCTCTTGGATACTCTTCCATAAATCTGAGGTAAACCAAGGATCCCTATAAAAAAATGGGAACGGTATCATGGTGAAACCTCATAATCAATTGTACATAAATCATAGTTATTTATTAAACATTATTAGTGTCTCTAAATGGAATGAAGTGAGGTGAATTTGTTATATGTGAAGGTTTTGGGAAAAGAGGAAATGTGCAATAGTTCATGACAAACATAGTTTTTTCCATGATCAATGATTATTGATAGATTTACATAATGATAAACATCACGATCAATATAATTTAATTAATGAATATAGTCTAGGGATATAAATATGGAACCAAAAAAGATGATCATTGCATATTACATATAACTAATTTTATTAAATATATGATTAAATTGATGGAATTCTTTCTTCCTTCTCAAATATGACAACAGATCTTAATAGTTCTATCATTATTTTGTTGGAATCAAAGTTGATTCATCCTAGAGGTCATCCCCATGAGTTCTAAAAATCTGTAAACATCACCATAGGAATCTCAGGATGCTTACATGATAAATCATAGTGCTTGTGTCATCTGCCTTTGATCTCATCGAGATCCTCTTCCAAATAATTCTCATGGATATATCTTATTTAGAGGGTGTGAGGTGGAGGATGATTTCTCTTTAATATTAGTATCATTGTTTGAGATGGTATCTCCCTTCATTTTGAGTGGATTCTCCAAATCCATTTTGTTCAACCCAATAATGGATTTTAGTATTTAGAATTTAATATAATTGGGATTATATATATGTAGGGTAAAATGAAAAAAAATTCAAAATATCCCTTTATTATTTATTTAATACCTATGGAACTCCATGTAAAATATTAATATTAATATAATTATTTTTTATAGAATGGTAATTAACATGAACATTAAATTAAATATTTTATAATAAATAAAAGCAATTTTTATTATTTCTCATAAGGCTATTTAACGGGGTCTACTATTCTTCCATAATACTTATCATGACATGAATAATTACTTTTTAATTATTATATAAATATCACTACATTATTCACTACTAAATATATATATATATATATATATATTATTTTAAATAAATAGATAAAATATATTTATATGCTAACAAGAATACATGAAAAATGAAATTCTAGAATATTATTTATTCAACTTGTTGAATAAAAAATAATAAGATATTATTTAGTAATGATTTTTGATACACCTAGTGTATGATCATGTACTCCTCTTTATTCATGGAATTAGGTGAACCAGACTAATGTCCAAGTCTCTCATCTAGAATCATTCCAACACAACCATAGAGAAATTTTTTAGTTATACAATGAAATGTTAACTGTCATGAATGATTACTATTTAATATAACCCAATTAACTGGATATCTCAAATCAAGAATGTTGTGTGATGGTTCCATCAACCAATGTTCATGATGCCTATTTAATTGACATTCCAAAAAATTAAACCTTTTTTTATACCATATGGCCATGGAATTATTTAGGCTATATCATTTTCATTATAGGGCATAGGATATCAACATTCATTAAAGAACAACATGGAAAAATAATTTCTTGCATTATTAATTACTGCAATATTACTTGTTTCATAGCCAACGTATCCTACCATAATTAATGTATCTAGCATCATGATTTTCATCAATACAAAAAAGTATGAAACTTATAATATTCATTAATAATAAACATTAATCCGTGGGACCAATATACTCATACCAATATAGGAACATCCAATGGCACATACAAATGTAGATATCCCACTCGCATGTTTCATTCTCATAATATACTGCTAGATATTAACAAGGGAATACATAATTAGAAGGTGACTCCATGTACTATGTGTCTCCACCACTGATATCTTGAATCATTTTTATCCCTAAAATAATATCATCTTGATATATAACATATATTTAAGAATATTTGTGTTGTACTAATGGGTTCTCATCATAGCAGGGAACTTCTATAATATTTTAATGCGACAAATACTCTTTGTATATGATCACATATGATATTATGTATAAGAATAATCATGTTGTGATTAATATTTAAATACTATTAAATATAATTAATACAAGTTATCATAATGTATGCATAATTTTGTTCATGGGAAACATATATAATAATATAATCAATCACCACCTATATAACATTCCTCCCTTTAAGGGACTATGGAAATCCAACAAAAATTCCATGGAGTCACCTTCCCATTAAAGAACTAGAACCAAAAGAGGTGGATCTCACCAATAATTTTTTATATGTTCTACGTTTATCTATGGTCATGTGTAAAAATATGATATATAATCTATAGTTTCACACTTCATTATCATCCCCAAAAACTACTATCTCCTATCATAAAAACTCTTCATAGTTCCTAGATGAGAATCATATGAATAAATATTACATTACAACAAAACTAATATCTTCATAGATAATGGAATGAAAATCGATCCCCAAATTGGGAAATATCATTTAATAAGAGAGAATTACTCAAAACAGTCTCCCCACAATATATTTTTTCCCAAATATTTATAAACATGTCATTATACTACTAATTAAATATAATTAATATACAGAGACATGATGATAATTGAATAGAGTTCAATATCGTATATAAAACATCATACAAATCATCCAGTTAGTGAACTTCCACATAAGGATACACTAAACCTTCAATTCCATAATAATATGAGAAGGGAAATTCATTATTGAGAGTGTCTACAACAACATTCACCTTTCCAATGGTGTAGGAAATTTCAAAGTCAAACGTCTAAAGGTATTTCCCCAATTGTCTCAACCTAATAGTCATTTCATTCAAGGAAAATTTATTTCTCAAACTCTTATGGTGATATAAGACCATCTACCACTACGAAAAAAGATATTTTACAGAGCATTTAATCCCATTCATAAACACAAAAAAGGTGATTAAGAATAACAATTTTATTAATGGATAATGTTACTGAATTCATATTTTGAATTGGGTAGTGAATAATTTTTGTAATCTAAAAATAATATAAATATATACAATCCAAAATAATGTCTATTCCTTTAAATATGGAAAAATTTGATGATTTCATGTGTAATTTGACAGTTTTAATTAGATTTTGTATAATATGAATAGATTGGATTATATGACCACTAAAAAAGGTTGAATGATTCCTCTATTAAAATATATTTTAAAAAAATATACTATTAAAGATCACGAATGAAATTTAAATAATTTCTTTCACTACACCACATTAAAATTCATATGTGATTTAATAAAAAATTTCCCATGAAAAATATAATTCCTTGGATGAGTATAATTGATTCATATACATGGTGAACATTCTATCACCATACCAATATCCATAAAGGGTTTATGGAAATAAAAAAACATAAGATTGCAGTTCTGAAATATGGAAGCACTTGTGGAAAAAACGTCCAACACGTCGGTTATATATAATAGATGTTCATCGATTTAATGATGGATATATCACGTCAGTTATTTTATTACCCATGTAAAATAAAAAGAGATTAGCTTTTTTACCTCTTTAATTGTATAAACGATGTGGCAATCGAATCTGGTGCGCTTTATCATTTCAGTTATAAAATAAACTACATGATATAGAAATGATTAGCACTTTATCATGGCAGTTATTTTTTAACCTACATGATAAAATAAAGATCTGTGCTTTACCATGTCAGTTATAAAAAACTGACGTGATAAAGCCAATCTCCACAATTTATCACATCTGTATAAATCCACATATATCACATCAGTTATAAAATACCCAACGTGATAAAAATAATTCCACGTCGGTTATTAAATAAATGACGTTATAAAAATTAAAAACAATAGTGTATCATGGAAGTTATTAAATAACCGACGTGACAAATCATTGAAATGATTTATCACACCCCATATTCAGTCATTGTATTTTCTTCGATCGGGCGACCTGCGACTCATCTCTCTCTCATAGAAAACCTAGAATCGATACATCGAATTTGTTCACACCAACCTCGTTTTCCAACATCATTCATCATATTTATTATTATCAGATCTATCATGTCGACTCAGAATACTCAATTAAGCCTCAAACGACTCCTTTTTAGTTTTTTCCGCAATTCCCTAAACTAATTTGTTGAGATTTCATTTATTGTTGGCCTTGGTATCATTGTTAGTTTCATTGTGTACATATATACCATGAAAAATTATTTTCTGGTAAATGAAACCCATGGAAGTGATATCTTGCATGTTTATTATTTTTTTTTGTTCATTCATGTGTGTGTGCGTGTACAGGGGGGTTCCAAGGGGGTGGGGTTGTGAAAGTGAGTGGGGGTGTCCAGGGGGTTGGGTGGGTAGTCTGGTTGGGTGGGGGTGTCCAGGGGGTGTCAAAGGGGGTGGGGGTGGTGTCCAGGGGGTTGCGGGGGCTATCTAAGGTGGTTGGGGTGTCCAAGGGGGTGTGGGGGATGTCAAAGGGGTGGGGGTGGTGTCCAGCGGGTGTAAGGGCTATCCAAGGGGGGTGGGGTTGCCCATAGGGTTAGGGGGGATGTCCAGAGGGTTTGGGGGGGAAGTCAATGTGTGTGTCATTATGTGTATGGGTGGGCGGTGTTCTAGGGGGTGGGGGACTTTCCAAGGGGTGGGTGGGTGTGGGGGGTCCAAGGGGGTGGGTGGGGAGGGGTGGGATGGCTAAGGGGGTGGGGCATGTCCTTAGGGTTTGGGGGGATGTCCGGGGGTGTTGTCCAGATGGATGGGGGTGTCCAGGTGGGTGTCCAAGGGGGTAGGGGTGGGGGTGGTGTCCAAGAGGGGTTTGCGGTGTCCAAGGGGTTGGGAGCTTCTAGAGGTGTGGGGGTCTGTCCTGGGGGTGGGAGCTGTCTAGAGGGGTGGGGGGCTATCCAAGGGGGTGGTTTCTAATGGTTTTGGGGGGCTGTGCAGAGGGATGGAGGTGTACAGGGTGTCCTTGGTGGTTGGGGGGGCAGTCTAGAGGTGTGTGGGGGGGGGGGGGGGTCCAAGGGGGTGGGGTGAGGAAGGGGGTGGGGGAGTCCATGTGGGTGGGGGCTGTCCCTAGGGTTTGGGGGGTTGTCTAGGGGGGGGGGGGTTGTCCAAAGGGTTGGGGGTGTCCAGGGGGGGTGTCGAAGGGGGTAGGAGGTGGGGGTGGTGTCTAGGAGGGTGGGGGGCTGTCCAGTGTGTGGGTGGGCTATCCAAGGGGGTGGGGGCTATCTAGAGGTATGTGGGGCTGTCTAGAGAAGTGGCAGGCTATCCAGAGGGGTGGAAGTCTTTTTAACAGGGTGGTGGTTTCTAGTGGGTGTCCAAGGGGGTGGGGGATAATTTTCAGTTGGTATTGACTATTTCATCGTGGTTTGTTAGATTATGACATGATAGTTGTATTATTTCATGGATATTATGATATAATTTATTATTGTTGTTTAAGGTGGTGGGGGTGGTATCTAATGTGATGGGGGTGGTGTCCAAGGGGGTTGGTAGAGTCTATGATTGAGGATTCCACTAAGATTTCTAGGTATTCAAGAATTATGAAAAGATGAGGGGTGTTTCAATCTATTTCTAGCTGGTTATATATATTTTTACCAGTCATTGACTATGAGAAAATTATGGGTTATGGGGGATTCCATGTCATGGTTTTCAAAGATGCGTCGTTATCCTGACCCCATTGTGTCATGATTATAGGCTTTACACTGTGATATTTTCCATCCATGTTTTTATTTTAAATTTGATTTTATTCTTAGGTTTACTCCATTTTCTGCAATTTTTAGTCAACCATTGGAGGCCCCATGGTTTTACTTGTATTCCATGGAATTTCCATGATTAAGTTTCTTATTCCATGTTCTTCTTCATTTATTCTTTGTTTCTTTTTTTTCTTCTTCGTCCACTTCTTCTTCTCTTTAATTGCTTCTATTATTAGGGATGCTTGGTCATTTTTAAAATGACGGTTTAATTGTAATCAATGTGTTCTAGGGTTTTTATGATGGGTGGGCTGTCCATGTGGGTGGGGGGCTGTCCAGAGGGGTGGGGGCTGTCCAAGAGGTTGGTGGTGACTAGGGGGTGTCCATGGGGGTGGGGGTGGTGTCCAACATGGAGGGGGTGTCCAGGGGGTTGGGGTGTCCATGGGGTTTAGGGGGTAGGGGTGGTTTCTAGGAAGAGTGGGGGCGATGTCCAGGGGTTGGGGTGTTGTCTAGGGGGTGGGGGACTCTCCAGAGGGGTGGTGGGGATATCCATAGGTTTCTTATCATTAGGATCTCTGTAATTTTTAGTAGTGAATGTATAACTATTTTAATTTGTATAATTCATATTTCTTTATTATGGAAGGTTTTATTTGGTATCCAGTTGCGCCCAGATGTATTCTTTGTGAACCTTCAAAAGGAATGATCTAATATGAATTTAAAACTATTATATCTAACTATATTCTCTTTTTAAAATAATATTCAAGAATATTTTTTTAAATACGAATAGATTTGTTTTATATTTCAAAATTGTTTTACACTCAAATTATGATTTATTTCATATAATCATATATTTTTCTTATCTTAAAAAGATTTATAATTTTGTTACTTTTTATAGGTAATAATGAGTCGAATTTGGATTACGGCACATCGAATGATCTATAAATAAGAGGAAGGGGTTGATGGGTTTTTTGAATTAGCTAAACTAAATTTTCCAAGTGGTCACATTTTCTCTGTCCATGCTTGAAATGTTTGAATATGAAGAAGTCTAAATGTAGAGAGATAAAAGATCATATTATTTGTCATGGTTTTAGTATGAGTTACAACACTTGGATTTGGCATGGTGAAAATAGATGGAATTTCACTGATGATGATGATTCGCAAGATGGTGACTATGATGGAATTGAAGAAATGATTCACGATATTGCAGCAGAACAAATTGAGATACAATCGACAGTTGCGTGTCTCTATGGTGTTACTAAAAAACCATTATATCTGGGTTGTACAGATTTTACTGTTTTTTCGGAGTTGTTTATATTGATTAACCTCAAGGAGAAACCTAGATGGAGTGACAAAATTTTTACAGAGCTACAACAATTGATAAAATACATTCTTCCAAAACATAATGATCTTCCAGATTCACCTTATAAGGCCAAGAAAATATTATGCCTAATGGGATTGGGATACAAGAAAATAAAAGTATGTCCAAATGACAGTATAATATATAATAAGAATATGAATTTATGTTAGAGTGTCCTAAATGTGGGACATCATGGTATAAGGTGAATGAAAATTCACAGGCTGATGTGGAGATTACAAAGATCCCGTAAAATGGTATTATGGTATCATCCTATAAGTCATCATTTCATGCATTTATTTTCTAATTAACATGATGCAAAAAGTTTAATATTGCATGATGAGGAACAGTTATGTGATGGTGAAATACGTCATCTAGCTGATTGTCCACAGTTAATGATAATTGACAAGCAGTATCCTACATTTGTAAATAAAATTAGAAATATCGATCTATGGTTGTGTACAGATGGAATGAATACATACCTAGCCCTTAGTAGCACACAGAGCTCATGGAATGTTTTATTGGTAATTTAAAACCTCTCTCCTGAAGTTTGTATGAAGCGCAAATATGTCATGTTGATTGTAATGATCTCTGGTCCAAAGCGACCCAGCAATGATATTGATGTTTTCTTATCACCATTGCTTGATAATTTGAATCTTTTATTGGAGGATGGTATTAGGGAGTATGATTTGTATAATATAGAATATTTTCAACTTCATGTAGTTATTTAGTTCACTATAAATTACTTCCCAGCATCTGGAAATTTTTCTAGATACAATGTTAAAGGGCATAAAGAATGTCCAATTTTCAAACAAGAGACTTCATATTTTCAATTTCATCATGGGAGGAAAACAGTGTACATGGGTTATCGAATGTTTTTTCCTATGGATCACTCTTATATAAGACTAAACAAGTCATTCAATGGATCACAAGAATTTGATATTTCACCAAAAACAATATCCCCTGATCTATATTTTGTGAGGGTGAAAAACCTTGATGTGACATCGCAAAAGACATAGAAATCTTGTAATGATAAACATATTTGGAAGAAAAGTTCAATATTTTTGGAGTTACCATATTAAATATTTCATGAAGGTAAACATAATATTGATGTCATGTACATGGAGAATAATATCTGTGATAGTTTGATTGGAACATTTTTAGATATTAAAGGAAAAAATAATGATGGGTTGAATGAATGATTAGACTTACTATCAATAGGAATAGGTTTGGAGTTAGCTCCCACTTCTAATGGAAGATGAACAATTCTTCCCCCGGATAGTCATACATTATCAAAGAGGGAGAAAATTATCTTTTGTCAGTGTCTTCATGATAACACAGTGCCTCAAGGTTATTCTTCAAATGTAAAAACATTTGTCTCATTAAAGAACCTGATGTTGATAGGAATAAAATATCATGATTGTCACTTCATGATGCAACAACTTCTACTAGTTGCATTGCGTGGAATATTTCCCATCCACGCCAGAAAGACTATAATGAAGTTGGGTTATTTTTTCAATTCAATTTGTAATAAGGTGATTGATGTGAATTCTTTGAAAATTTTGGAAAAGGATGAAATTTATATAATTTTTCAATTGGAAATGTATTTTCTTCCAACTTTTTTTGATATAATGAAGCATTTAATGATTCATCTTGTTTGAGAAATATAGCTTTCTCGACATGAATATCTTCGTTGGATGTATCCTTTTGAGAGGTATATAAATATATTGAAGGGGTTTGTTAAGAGTCTGTATTGACCTAATCCTCAATTATTGAAAAGTGTATTTCTGAGGAGTTTCCAGAGTTTTTTACGATCTACATGGATGCGGCGCAGTACTTAGGTTTTCCTCCATCTCACCATGAAAGTGTAAATAATGAGGGAAAGGGGATTCCTGTCTTGAAATTCAAATTGTTGTTAGCTGAACATATGAAGAAGTTAGAATCATACATGTTGATTAACATAGGTGATTCTCAACCATATATCACATTTCTTATTAATTAGTTGAAACAATGTCATCCAAATAAGTAAGAAATGTGGATTTTGAATGAGCATAAAAAAACATTTTTTGGGATTTAAAAAGACCTTCCATGGTAGATCAAATGTATCAAAGAAATTAAAACATATAGTGAGAGGTCCATGTTTAAATTTGATAACATGGTCTGGTTATGACATTATTGGATATACATTTCATACGAATGATCAGGACAACAGAAGTGCATTTTAGAATAATGGTGTATTGGTGTTTGTGAAGCAATGCATATTTGTTTGCTAAGGACAAAAACCCAATTTCTGCATCAAGTGCATATTATGGAGTCATTATAGACATATGGGAGGTTGATTACATTAAAATTAATGTTCTTGTTTTTAACTGTAAATGGTTTATCGGTAACAATAGTGTCAGACATGAAGAATTTGGAATGACAGTTCTTAATCTGAATATATTGGAAGACACTGCTAATTATTTTATAATGGAATCACTTGAACAAAAATTTCTATGTAGTAGACCAATCAGATGTGGAGTGGGTTGTTGTTTTACTGTGGAAAAATCAATATGTTGGTGAGGATGAACATGATGAAGATTATGATTTATGTGAGATCCCTACATCCATGGAAATATTAAAACAACATAATGATGAGAATGTTGAATACATGGTTTTTTCCATAAAAAACAATCACGACGAAGAAATTTGGGAAAACATTCCAATTATACATTCCTAAATTTGCAGGTAACATTTTTTTATTTTTTGTTTACATTTATTATTTTCATAAAATTTTATATACTGTATGTTTTTTCTTTATTAAAACATGTATTAAAAAAATAAGTATAAGTTTTTGTTTGTTTTAATTTTGTTTAGTTTACTTTATCATGTTTACCATTACATTAATTATATATCTATTCTATTTTTAGTGACAATTAATTTACCATGTTTACCATGGTTACCAGGATTTCCATGTTTATCATGTTTACAATATTGACCATCATTACCTTCTTTACAATTGTTTAACATGATTACCATATTAACCATATTTACTGATACATAACATAGTACAATTTTCTATTTTCAGATTACAGTAGTATTGTAATATTTGAATTTGTATATTTGTGAACTAATGTTTGTTTGTTTTTATTTTAAGGATAATGACAGATTAATTAGTTGGTCACCCACATGATTCTAGAGATGAGAGTATTGGTCATACCACTAGGGAGGAACATTCACATGCTCTTCTTGATGTTCCCCAATCTTCCTAATATGCTCCCATTACGACAAAGAGTTCAAGAGTTGGTAAATGTGGGTGTACATGTTAACTAAATTTATCACTTTACCATTCGCAAGATCAGAGGATACTCGTTGATTTTGATGAGGATGATCTTACTATGGGTCCAAATGCAAACTATTTTAAGTGTTTTGTATCAACTCGGGGTAAGAGGAAGGTAAGAATTTTGTATGATGACTGGAGACGTGCAAACAAAGCGATAATCTCTTAGTTATAGGATATGGTTTTGGTAATATCAATTGCTATTATTTTCATATTCATTAAATATTTCTAGTGTATATAATATGTTTAACATCTTCTTTATCAGATGACATTTGATATTCCTGATAATGGAGGAGTCAAGAAGAAATGTTTATCAATGGTTTCCAGGAGATGGAGGGATTTCAAATAAACCCTCACATATGATTTAATTTTTGGTCATATGAGTCATGACAATATATGTCGTATATATCTTTTCATAGATGAAGACACATGGAGACAATTTTTTGAATGTAGAAGAAAAAAATAATTTTATAAGGGAAATGTAAACTTTTATAAGAGTTCTTATTTAAATTATCTTATTAATGTTTTGATAATGATTTCTTATTCCTAATTTACATCAAACAAGGAAATCTCATTAGGAGATCCAATATAAAAATGTATACCATCATAGATTATCTTGGGCAGGGTATACGTTATTGGACGAACAAATGATGGAAAAAAATTATAAAAACTAACAGGTGAGTATTGAAGCTCTGGAGAGGTGGCCCTTCCATCCCCTCCATCTAGACATGAAAAATAAAAGATACCATGGAGGTGATAAAAGGGCAATATCATTTGGAAGATTTGAGAATCCTAGCTGAGAGGATTGTAGGATATCAATTTTATTTATTTAAGTTCACTATTTTCTTCATATAATTTCAATAATTACAAAAATGTTCAATTAATTAATACATGATTATTTTGAGGAGCTGAGCTTACAAGAGGTATTTACAGTAGCCGGGAGGAATGATATTTTATCTACAGCAGTGGGAAAGCCCGAACATCCTGGTCATGTACGAGGATATCTAGCAGGTGTATCAGTAAGAAAAATGTTCCCACGTTATTCAACTTCTCATGCTGAGAGTGTTTAAAAAAAATAGAATCCTTGTAGGCTGAAGTTCATAATATTAATGCGACGATGGATGAAAATATAAGAGCATCGGTACAGTCTATGTTTGCAGATATGCAAAGACAATTTCAAACTGTAGATCCCACTCCTCCACCTCCCCTACAGACTGATACCTATGGCTGAATGTTTCCTATCGACTGGTCAAGGTTCTGGTGGTCTGCTAATGTGTATAGAATCACTCTGGTCGAATCCTCGACAATGATACTTTTTAGATAGTCAACTGTTTTTAGTTGATTGTATTTTGAATGAGTGGATTGTTTCCCAATATTATGAAATAATTTATGGATGATGTATGATATAAAAAATTGAGAAATATTGGGGTGAGTTAATTATTGGGTACTTAAGCTTATGACATCCCTGATCTTTGCTTTATATTGAATTGAATTAATACCCACTTCACAAGATGATTTTGATCGAAATTCCCTAGTGTTAAAGCTTTAATCCAATCCATAACATAATTTAGGTTTCTAATCATTACCATTACTTGTTTATGGTAGTGTATTTATGGTTACAATAATCCATGGAATCCACATATTAAACAAAATATGTCATTAATCCATGACATATAAAGATCAAAATAAAAAATATTAACCCAAGAATACTCATCGAGCAAAGGCTATCAATCACTTAATATCCTAAAATTATAAATCACCCCAATTGTATATTTACTAATCCATTTAAATGATTAGTAATAAATTTATAATTATTATGATGATAAATTATGAAGAGAATGAAAAGAAAGGGATAATAAAAGAGTGGTGAGTCTAACATACACACAAACGATAATGAGAATTAAGAAATGTTTTTCAATTAAATGAGAAAGAAAATTAAGGGAAAGGGAATTCAACTATATTTCAACTATTTTATGAACATTAATATTAAACTACCGAAGTTTTATTAGAATAAGAGATGTTGAAGAAGAAACATTCATTAAAACATACTTACAAAATAAAGGACTTAAAAAATTACAATGATGAAGAACATAAAAGTAAATGAAAAAAAAGAGAGGAGGAAAGGTCTCTCAAGATAAAACATGAGTATGGTAGGTCCTACCAAGACATTGGAAAGGCATTGGTCATGTCAATATGATCACCTTTCTTCTTAAATTCTAACCCCCTTGAAGGAGAGGAATGGGATGCATTTACAGCCCAATGAAGTGGACTGTTTTCATTCCCAATCTGTCCCTCCAATTATATCACCATGTTGGATATACAGACAATGGAATCTCTAGATATATCCTTATTCAAATATGTAGATAATTAAGTTTTCCTTCCTCTCTCAAAATGTATATTTATTTGGACCTACGTATCCAATGTTATTTCTGGTTTATTAAACAAATTTTATATGTTCATTTCAATCCAATCTTTTTGAAGTCCGTAATGTGAATGGTTTTTTGAATAGGAATTTTCTTTCAAAAATGAAAAATGTATTCAAAAAAGTTGGATGCCTCTGTATTATATTTCACACGGAAAAATCTCAACTCAAAATAATTTCTAGATCACGAGTCATGTCATCATCACTATACTAATTTTAATTCCCGTCCAGAATGGTGGGCTGGACTTCAATGCATTATTTGGGCTCCATGTATTTAGATTTGGGCCGCGAAATTCTTATCCAATACTCCTTTCATTATTCCACGAACTTTGGAGGTGTATAAAAGAATTTGGACTTTCTTAATGAGCCCATCAATTTAATCTTCATGGCTGGTCCAGTTTCTCCACAGATTCTGTAGGACTCCTTGTGTGGCCATATGAGCCTTAAAATAGAAGAATTTTCCCATGAGCCCTTCTAATGAAGTGTTTCATATTGAATTAAGAATACTATAGAACAATAATAACACAATTTGGATCAGTAGGGTGAGTGTTATAAGTAAAATAGTAAACTGACTCAATTGGACTACTTCTAAAAATGCTCAAAAATTATACATAGTATTAAAATATTAATATTTCACATAAATTATGCACATTTCATATAAATTAAGTGAAGTAAGTATTTAATAATTAATGAAAATATGATTAACATCAACTCCCACAAACTTAGTCTTGTTCATGTCCTCATGTGGAACAAATATAAAAACATAACAAATTCATTTTCACTCACCAACAAATATTAAAATTTTGTTTTCTCCAATCATTGGAGGTTTATACAATTTCACTCATGCTTTTTAATTCCATAAAAATTTGTTAGAGAAATAATTTTTCAAAACTAATTCATTTTTTCAAGCTCAAATTTATAATTTGAAAATGTGGAGACTCAAAACACACACCTCTCAAGATGATAAAATTCATTTGTGGAGGTTCACTCTTTCACCAACCAAAAATGAAAATCATAGACATTGAAAAGTGATCTTAGATTCCAATCCCTATCCAAATTTCACAAGAATAAAGAGGTATTTTTAATGTGTTTTTCTGTGGATATGGGAAGGTAGGAAAATTTCCAACAGATAGAAGAAGAGGGGTAAAACAACAACATAGTAAAACAATCCACAATTTTTTTGAAATAATACATGGAAGGGAATGAAAACACATATTTAAAAGAAAATTATTTTTTGAAGAAAGTCATAATATAGGATAAAAATTTGAAGGGGATAAGAAGATGAAATATTTACAAACCACAAAACTCCTCCCAATGACATAATAATATAATTAAAGTGTTCTTTTTTTCTATTTTTTTTCTTTTTTGGAAAGTCAAACTTTTAAAACATCTCACACTCATATCCCAACCCATGTTTTATATCATCAAAACACTAATTGTAATAGTTATAACAAGATCATATGTTTATGAAGAGTGATTTGTGACCTTCCCAATAAACAACCCATTTTTTTTATTTTTTTCATTTTTTTTGAACACTTTTCAATAACATTTACAAAGTTACATAAAAGAAAGTACATTACATTACCCATAACACACTGAATTACAACCCCACCCCCACACTAAAATGTATGCCTACCCTCAAGCATATGATAACATGTTGAAGTCAACAATGGGTACCCAATATGAAATATGTTCCCCCGACACATAAATTTAAAAAACAATGCACTAAAAATCCATGTTGGAATTAGGTGGGAAAATGTATTGGTCTTTTAATGTGTCTATCAAAGAAAAGGTTCTACTAGGCTCTAAGGGGATTTCAAAAGGAGGATTAATGTAAGGTAAATGAGATGCTATTTGGCTATTGTGATTCTCATGTGGTTCAGAAAATGCCTCTATCATATTAATGAACACTAAGGTAGGTGATTCAGCTTAAAGGTCACAAACTCAAGACTCACAAATGGGGGTGAAAACACACATTTTTAAAATATTGCCATAGGTGGCCTTGGAATAAAAGAAAATGTGGTGCCTCATGATTTGGGAAAATAATTTTCAAAATAAAAATTGAGCATTCAAAATGTGTTGGTTTTGACACAAAATTATTTATCCAAATTCATAATGAGAATAATAAAATTTTGAGATGAAAACATTCATGTCGACACCCCAAAATGGTGGGACAAAATTAGAAAACTGGAAGGCGAGTAATCATGTCTCTTCACTTTCCATTTTTTTTGTGAATATTTTTTTAGGTTATTTTAAATTATTTTTTTATAAAGTCACACCCATGAAAAAGATAAAGTGTAAATAAAAGGTATTGATTAGAAAAGAGGTAAGGAAATAAAATAAAATGGAGTATAAGAAGAAGAAAGGGATAGAGAGAGAGAATGAGTTAAAGGGAAAGAGGTGCCCCCTAGTTTAGATTTGGTGGGTTGCCATCTCCATCTAGTGGTAGGTTGACTAAATAAGTTGGGGATCCAGTGGAAGTCGATGTAGATCTTGGATTTTTTGTCCTCTCATGGTGATGCTTTAACCTATGTCCATTAAATATTATTTCGTTTTGGAAGAGGGGTCTTGGACATTCACTGCACTAAATGGGTAAACATTGGTAATAACAAAAGGATCTTCCCAATGAGAATTATGATTACCTGGGTGAAGCTAAAATAAAGAAATAAAGAGCATTACCTTTTCTACTTCATGGAATACCTTTCTCAGGATTTGTTTTCCATGGAGTACCTTAGCCTTTTCGTTGTACTTATTGGAAATCTCATTGGATTCAAGTCGAAGCTCCTCCAGTTCAGCCAATTGCAACAATCTTTCTTCACTAGATTTTTTATAATCGAAATTACAGGTTTTCACAGCCCAAAAAGACTTATGTTTTATTTCAAATGGTAGACGACATGGTTTACCAAAAACTATCCTAAAAGAAGACATCCCAATGGGTGTTTTAAATGCAGTTCGATAATCCCAAAGTCCTTCACCAAGTCTTTTAGGCCAGTCTTTTCTGGTGGGTTTTACAATTCTCTCAAGAACTATTTTCACTTCTCTATTAGAATGTTCAACCATTAAATTTGTTTGGGGGTGATATGCAGTTGAAGTTTTATGTACAAACTGATCCTTTTTCAAAAGAGATTCCATGGTTCTATTTCAAAAATGGTTTCCTAAGTATTTAATTAGGGCACGAGTCATGCCAAATATATAGAAGATGTGTGTCTTTATGAACTCACTAATAGTATGTGTATCATCCTTTCTAGTGGGTTTGGCCTTGACCCACCTAGAAACATAATCAAATTCAAGAAGGATGTATTATAATCCATTGGAAGGGGGAAATGGTCCCATGAAATCGATACACCAAACATTGAAGATCTCACCGAAAATTAATGGTTTTGGGGCATTTTATTTCTCTTTGAAATTGTGCCAATATTTTGGCAAGTGGGACATGATTGACAGAACTCATGTGACTCATTAAAGAGTGAAGGCCATAAGAATCCAGATTCTAGGACCTTTCGGGTGGACATTTGTGGTCCAAAGCGGCCACCACCAGGCATTGAGTGACAAAATTATAATATGGATGAATGATCATTTCCATTGACACATCTCTATATTACAATGTCTGCCCTGGTTTTCCATAGATTATTTTCTTCCCAAAAATAGTGTTTTGAATCACATTTCAAATACATTTTTTGTTCCTTTGAAAAAAAAATTCAGGAAAAACACTAGAAACAAAGTAATTTACAATTGGGGCATACCATAGAATTTTTGGACAGAGAGATGAAATGTGCTCAGTGGGGAATTTAGGATCAATGATTTTAGAATGATAAGAGGTAGAAATTCTACTCAAGTGATCAGCCACATGGTTTGGTTTTCTCGGTCTATCTTTTATTTCATGGTCAAACTCTTGGATCGTTAGGATCCATCTTATTAGCCTCATTTTGGAATCACTTTTCTTGAGTAAGAACTTTATAGAAGAATGGTCTATGAATATGATTATTTTGGCCCCTAAACGATAGGGACAAAATTTATCTAAGGAAAAAACTGCTAAATGTTCTTTTTCAGTGACAGTGTATTTAGTTTGAGTTTTATCTAATGTTTTTTAGGCATAATAGATGACATGAAGAATTTTTTCTCTACATTGACCTAGAAAAAACCCAATAGCTCTATCAGAAGCATCACACATCAACTCAAATGGTAAGGACCAATCTGGGTGTTGGATTATTGGGGCATATGTAAGAGATAATTTGATTTCAATGAAGGCGCTCTTGAAAAACTCGTCAAAATGGAAATTGACATCATTTTGGAGCAACCGAGTGAGTGGGAGGGAAATCCTACTGAAGATATATATGAATCTCTGATAGAAACTGGTGTGACTGAGAAATGAACAGATGTCTCGAACAGAAGTGGGTTGAAGAAGTGATTGGATCACTTCAATTTTGGTAGGATCAACTTCAATACCATCTTTTGAAACAATGTTCCCTAGAACAATCCCATTTTCAACCAGGAAGTTGTATTTTTCAAAATTTAACACAAGGATACACTTGAAACAATTTTGATGGACTAGAGAGAGTGAATTAAAACAAGATTCAAATGACTCACCATAAATGGTGAAGTCATCCATGAAGAATTCCAGGTAGTGTTCAATGAATTCTAAAAAGATACCCATCATACACCACTGGAATGTTGCACGAGCATTACAAAGTCCAAAATGCATTATTCTATATGCATATGTTCCAAAGGGGAATGTGAAAGTAGTCTTTTCTTGTTCTTGAGGTGTAATTGGGATTTTGATGTAGCCATTGTATCCACCAAGAAAGAAATAGTGTGACTTTCCAGCTAATCATTGTAGCGTTTTTTCAATGAATAGTATAGTTTAGTGATCTTTTTTTGTTTCAACATTAAATTTCCTATAGTCAATGCACACACACCATTTTTTCTTCAATCGAGTTGTAACTACCACTCCATGTTCATTTGTAACAACAGTTATCCCACCCTTATTAGGTACAACTTCAATTTGACTAACCCATTCACTATTATAAATTGGGTTGATAATACCAGATCGAAGAATCTTGGTGATCTCTTCCCTAACTACCTCAAGGATGAGTGGATTGAGACTTCTTTTTGGTTGACTAATTGGTTTGGAAGACTCCTCAAGATTCATGTGATGCATTCAAAGGGTAGGGTTGATTCCTGGTATGTAATCTATGGTCCATCCTAGAGCCATATTATTTTCCTCTAACACCTGGACAAGTTTGAACTCCTAGGTTTTGGTACGTGAAGATGAGATAATGACAGGATATGCATGATCATGGAAAAGGAACACATATTTAAAGTGTTCAGGAAGAGTTTTAGATTAGTTTCATCTCTCATTTGTGGGATAGACATCTCAGGAATTGATGAAGGGACTTCAGTTACTTCAGATTCATTTTCCGTAATACTGTTCCAGGTGGAGTAGTAGAGATTAGAGTTGAAGTGGGATTCAAGCGAGTTTTCAAGTTACATTAGATAGATGGACTCTATGATTGAGACGTCTACATCAACTTCTCCATTTATGACTTGGTTAATCATGGTGTGGATTTCACAAGATTCTTTGTCATTATAAGAGGATGAACATGATATAATGGGGCTCAATTAACTCTTATAAGTTCCCTCAGAATCATGGATTAAGAATGCAGAGTGATCCTCATATGGGTATCACATGGCTTGGAAAATGTTGAACTTGACCAGTTGTTCATTGATGTTCATGCATAAGATGCCTGAATTGACATCAATCTTGGCTCTCACAATCATGAGGGATGTTCTTCCTATAATTAGTGGAGTTCGAGAAGATTTAGTCTCACCATCCATTTCAAGGACATAGAAATCATCAGGGAAGATTCGATCATTGACTCGGACAAGGGAATCCTCAATTATTCTCTCCGGACTGGCTGTACTTCGATTGGACAATTTAATAACAACACCTGTTGGATGTAAGGGACCTAGACCAAGGTTGGAGAATATGGATTTGGACAGGACATTAATTAAGGCTCCTAGGTCTGTGAGTGCATCATCAATGTGGGAACTTCCAATTTGGCACAGAACTGTAAAGGTCCCTAGATCCTTTCACTTTGTGGAAATAGACTGCTGGGAGGAAACATTTTCGAAGGTCCTAAGTTCCCTCTTGGGGGTAGATGACTTCTTGAGATAGTTGGCATACTTAGAAATTTGATTTGTGGCATCTAAGAGGGAAATGTTGAATTCAACACGTCTAAACATGTCGAGAATTTCAGGATCAGGTTCAATGGACTTCTTTGGAATATAAATGGCTTGAGAAAATAGAATTGGTTTTCTAAGTGGAATTGAATGGGATGAGGGAATTGTATCATGTTACATTTCAAGTTTCTTTTTCTTTTCATTTTCTAGGTCAACATTCAAAGGAGGGTGGGATGACTTATCATGAGGCATAACAATTTGATTTCCTAATCTAAGTGAAATTGCACTTACATTACACTTGGGGTTGGGTAATGTTTGAGCTAGGAGTTGGGAAGAATTTTATGGTTGATGCTGATTAAGGTGGGATTCATGTTTACCAATTTGGGTTTTAATGTTCTTGAGAGTTAAACAGGTGAAGGATGAATGATCTTCCACTGCACATTCCCATCGTTTCTTGGAAGAAGAGGCTTGTCTTGAATTGGGATTACCTTGATTTTGGTTTAGGGGAAAGAGGTTGTATTGGTTTTGGAATTGGGATGTCACACTAGGATAATGGAATCAAGGAGGAGGATTGTTCCTTTGAGGTTGAGGAAGAAAAAGATAAGGTTGTTGGAAGTTACCAACACCTTGACCATATTGGAATTGGTTTGGGTTTTGAGGAGGCAATTGAGGAGGATGAGATATGGGATTACCGTATGGCCTTGGTTATAGGAATAAGAGAAAGGATCATAGTGAGGTTGGTTTATGTTTCTAACAAACTGACCTGATAGTTGAGGGTTGGTGTTCCGATTCATCATATGTTGCATTGAGCTATATTGTACTTGATGAATCGGATTGATCCTCTTGAAGTTGTGGACATGTGTCAGTTGGATGAGATGGAGAGTTACAAATTCCACAGTTTTTGAAAAGTCTAAGTATCATTGATTGTGGGGAAGACAAGGTTGGTGATTTGGTATCCACAACTAGTTATCGCACAAAAAAACTAAGTTCACTCATCCACTCGATCATCTTGTTAGGCTCAATTTACTGATTATCTTGGGCTTGTTTTACTTGAGCATGTTCTCGAGTATGGAATTGTTGTGTGTTTGCAGCCATGTTGCTTATAAGATCTCTTGCAGATTTAGGAGTTTTATCGACAAGATCACAACAACTTACGACATCAATGAGAGTTCTCTCTATAGACAATAACCCCTCATAGATGTATTGTATCAATAGTTGATCAGGGATTTGGTGATGTTCGGAGGTTTCCAAAATCTTTTTGAATTTCTCCCAGTATTCATGGAGTGATTCACTTGGGAACTGATGAATACCACTTATTTCCTTTTAGTTAGAAGAAGTACGAGAAGCATGAAATAATTTCTCTAAGTAGAGTCACTTAATGTCATTCCATGTGGTTATAGAACCAAGAGTTGGGTAGTAAATCTATGACATAGAAGTGTTAGCTAGGGAGAAAGGGAATACTTGAAGTTTGATTTGTTCTTCAGAAACCCCTTGCAGATTCATGGTAGAGCACACCACTTGGAACTCTTTAAGGTGGAGATGTGGATCCTCATCGGCTAGCCAGTCGAAATGAGGGAGATAATGAATCAAACCAGATCTGAGTTCAAAGTTGGATTCTATGTTTGGATATTGAATAATAAGATGATGGTAATTCATATCAGGGGAAACAAGTTCTTTAATGGTTTGTTCCCTAGGATTGGCCATTTCAAATTCAACTAGTTGGATGAGTACAGGTTCATGAATGAGTTGATTATCTCTATTTTTCCTCCTATGTTGGTGAAGTGCTCGCTCAATTTCAGGGTCAAACTAATTTGAGGGATTGTATGGGAGACTATAGGGCATTCAGAGAGATGTTGGAAGAAAGATGAAGATATGTTTTTCTTTGTGTTTTTTTTTTCAATTTTATTTTAAAATTTCATTAATATAACCAGAAAAAAATTACTACTTAAAGCACCATCCCTGGAATAGATTCCTTTTGAGCCGCATGGCTAATTGTCACCTATCGACCGGTCAAGGTTCTAGTGCTCTTCTATTGTGTATATAATCACTCTAGTTGAATCCTCAGCGATGATACTTTTAGATAGTAAATTGTTTCTAGTTGATTTTATTTTGATTGGGGTTTTTTTATGAAATAATTTATAGATGATGTTTGATTTAAAAAATTTATAAATATTGGGGTGAGTTCGTTATTGGGGATTTATGATTATGTCATCCTTGAGATTTTATTTATATTGCATTAAATTAATACACACTTTACAAGATGATTTTGATCGTTATTACCAAGTGTAATAGCATTAATCCAAGCCATTGCATAACTTAGGTTTCTAATCATTACCATTTCTTGTTTACTGTAGTGTATATTTGGTTCCAATAATCCATGGAATCCACATATTAAACAAAATATGTCATTAATCCATGACATATAATTTCAAAATACACAATATTAACTCAAATAATACTCATCGACCAAAGGCCCTCAATCACTAAATATCCACAAATTATAACTCACCCCGATTGTAGATTTACTCATCCATTTAAATGATTAGTAATGTGGTTATAATTTTTATGATGATAAATTAAGAAGAGAAGGAATAGAAAGGGATAGGAAAAGAGTGTTTGTCGAATACACACAGAAACGATAATGAGAATTAGGAAAAGAATTTCGATTGAATGAGGAAGCAAAATAAGTTAATGGGATTCAACTCTATTGAAATTAATATTAAACTACATAAGGTTTTTTAGAATAAAATATATTTAAGAAGAAACATGCATTAAAACAGAATTACAAAAAAGGACTTACAAAATTACAATGATGAAGAACATAACAGTAAATGAAAACAAAGAGAGGAGGAAAGGTCTCTATAGTGAAAACATGAGTATAGAAGGTCCTCCAAAGCCTTTGGAAAGGATTTGGTCGTAACAATATGATCTATTCTATTCTGAAATTCCACCCCCTTGAAGTAGAGGAAGGGGATGCATTTATAGCCCAAGGAAGTGGACTGTTTTAATTCTCAATTTGTCCCTCCACATGCATCGCCATGTTGGCTATTCAGACAGCATAATTTCAAGATATATTCTTCTTAAATGATGTAGATAATAAAGTTTCCCTACCTCTCTCAACAATTTGAGTCATTTGTACATATGTATCCAATGTTATGATCAGTTGATTAAACAAATTTAATCTGTCCATTTCAATCCAATATTTTTGAAGTCTAAAATTTGAAATGGTTTTTGAATAGGAAGATGCCATAAAAAACTAATGATGTCTTCATCAATGTTGTCCGCCTATATCTCATCTTCACACTACAAAATTTCAGCTCAATATGATGTCTATATCAGGATCCATGTCATCAAAACTTTATTGATTATAATTCCCAGCCAGAATGATGGGCTGGACTTCAAAGTATTAGTTGGGACCCTTGTATTTAGATTTGGGCCTTGAAATTTTTATCCAATACTCATTTCATTATCACCCAAACATTGGAGGAGAATAAAAGTATTTGGACTTCATGAATGAGTCGAGAAATTAAATCTTCATGGCTGGTCCAGTTTCTTCCCAGATTCTATAGGTCTCCTTGTGTGGCTATATGGGCCTTATAATGGATGAATTATCCCATGATCCCTTATAATGATATATTTCATATTGAATTAGGAATCCTAAAAAACAAGAACCACACAATGTGGATCATTAGGGTGGGATTTATAAGTAAAATAGTAATCTAACTCAATTGGACTACTTCTAAAAATGCTCAAAAATTATAATTAGTATTAAAATATTATTATTTCACATAAATTATGCACATTTCATATAAAATCAGTAAAGGGAGCATTTAATAATTAATAAAAATATGAATAACATCACAGACCCCATTATTTATCCTCCACCTCCGCTAGTAGATCTCACTCCCCCACCTCAGCTTGCGGACCCCATTTTTTATCCTACTCCTCCGCCGTAACTTCCTACATATTGCGAGTTGTATTTTGTGATCCTCAAAATCATATAGTTTCATACAGTATGGTATATTGTACAGGAGGTAAAATTCATCATAAAAAATTAAGGGTATAGAATCATAGGGTCACTATACATGATATTATAGATACATCAGCTCGAGTACCATTACCATTAAGGTATGTAATTTATATCATCTATTTTATTTTTTTATTAAATATGAATTATCATTTGACAAAAAATATATTTTTCTATTTATTTTTACAGTAATACTTCAAATGTAATGAAATATTTTATATACAACAACATAGACAAATGACTATGACATCAAATACAGATTCGAGTAGTCTTGACATATTATCTTGATATTAAAATTTTTTGGAAGATCATTACAACTTTCCAATGGAATCTTATGTTTTTAGGCATGAAATAACCATGGGGATTGTAAAAACTAATATAATGGAGCTTGTTACAGGAGATAAGTTTGGCATCAACATGGTACAAATTTTTTCCATTTAATTTTTAACACCTTTTCCCTGCATTATATTTATTAAAAAGGTATACTTATATTTATTCTGTATTAGGTATAATTATATCATATGTGAGAATAATTAATGGGCAGATGTATATGGATTCACGGTCCCACATTTTATTTCCCCTGAATCATGTGCATTGGATAAGTAACAAAGAACTATTTATATTACAGAATGACATGAACATAATATAGTCACATAATGTTGGATGATGCCATTTTGTGAGCGGTATGGAACACATCTCCCTCAAAGAGTTCATTATCTTGTAACATAAAAAACCACTAACATTATATTTTTATTTATCAGTGATCATTGGATACTAGGGGATTTTTTCCCAAGGGAGAAAACACTTTATTGGATATGCTCTTCCCATGGTGATGTGTGGGAATGTTTTAAAAAAAATTCTAGAGAAGTATGTTTCAATTAATAAATTCGTTTATATATTATAATGAATTTTAAATTTTTTCCATTCGCATTATTTTCTAATAGGGTATGGGTCTAATTTCAAGAAAAACACAACGAAAATGAGTGTGAATATCAAATATGTAAATGTAAAGGTAAATATCCATTTATAATTTTTGATTTTTGATTTATTACATAAAAATATTATATTGAATTTACAATCATTTAAAAATACTATTCATGAAAAATAAGGTGTCATCTAATGCGGATATTATATGTTAATATTTATGTATCAAATAATAACAACTGGTACAGTTGTGAACTTTGAAATTGTAATATTTCCTTTTAAACGTTGCTAGAATAATTCATTTGATTTATTCATTATACACGTTTACTAATATCCTTTTAACTTGTATCTATTTGATGACCCTCAACCCTATAGTGCTCAAGATTTTAAACACATACAAGTCGAATGGTAATATTATTTTATAGGTTTGATTAAGTTTTTGTTGTTTGTAGTGTAATATGAAATTTATAATATTGTAATTGTAATTGTGTATTTGGTAGTCATTTAGGTTGGATTTAGTTTTTTAAGTTCACATTTTATGTTTTTAATGTTCTATATTTGAATGTTTAATTTTTCTCTACTTCTTTTTTAGTTCTACATATTATGATTTTTATGGTTCGGATTAAGGTCTGGGAGGTGGGGTTCCAAGGGTGTGGGGGTGTTCGGTGGGGTGGGGGTATTCAGGGGTGTGGGAGGGATATCTAGTGGGGGTGGGGGGGGGGGTATCCCTGGTGTCAATTAGTGTGGGGGGGGGGGGGGAAGTCCAGGGGGGTGGGAGCATTTCCCAGAGGGTAGAAGGGTTGCCCAGTGGAGTGGGGGTTGTACAGGGGGTGTTCAGGGGTGTGGGGGTGTCTAGTGGGGTGAGGGGGGGGTTTTTGGGGTGTGGGAGGGCACTCCAGTGGGGCGGGGTCCAGGGTGTCCATGGGGATTGGGGGGGCAGTCCAGGGCAGTGGGAGGGGAGGCACTGCCACCCCTCGTGGGGCTAAACGCCACTGGAATGTACTCATAACTCCCACATGCGAAGCTTGAGCTCTCAAAATTTATCACCAATGGTTTTTCCCCTGTAAATATCATTCATTGTATCACTTTGATTCCAGTATAATAATGGGTAAATGTTGTCATGTGTGATGGTGTTTACCCTTGGTTTTACTATCATTAAAGTGATATAATGAATGATTTTTACAAGGGAATAAATCATTGGAGAACCATTTTGAGAGCTCAAGATTCACATGTGGGAGTGATGAGTACCTTCCAGCGGCGTTCAGCCCCCTGAGGGATGATAGTGCCTCCTCTCCGAATACCAGCTATCCTGGGACTATCCAATGGGTGGAGGGGGCATCCAGGGGTGTAGGGGGTGTATAGGGGTGAGGTGTGGGTTGTCCAGTGGGGGAGTGTTTATAGGAGGGTGGGAGGGACATCTAGGTGAGCGGGGGGATGTCAATGGGGTGCCCAGTGGTGTGGGGGATTTCCATGGGTGGGGGAAGTCTAGGGGTTTGGGGATGTCTAGTGGTGTGTTGGGGGCTTTCCAGTGGGGTGGGGGGGTTCTGGTCTGGTTATATTGAATTTACAATCATTTAAAAATACTATTCATGAAAAATAAGGTGTCATCTAATGCGGATATTATATGTTAATATTTATGTATCAAATAATAACAACTGGTACAGTTGTGAACTTTGAAATTGTAATATTTCCTTTTAAACGTTGCTAGAATAATTCATTTGATTTATTCATTATACACGTTTACTAATATCCTTTTAACTTGTATCTATTTGATGACCCTCAACCCTATAGTGCTCAAGATTTTAAACACATACAAGTCGAATGGTCATATTATTTTATAGGTTTGATTAAGTTTTTGTTGTTTGTAGTGTAATATGAAATTTATAATATTGTAATTGTAATTGTGTATTTGGTAGTCATTTAGGTTGGATTTAGTTTTTTAAGTTCACATTTTATGTTTTTAATGTTCTATATTTGAATGTTTAATTTTTCTCTACTTCTTTTTTAGTTCTACATATTATGATTTTTATGGTTCGGATTAAGGTCTGGGAGGTGGGGTTCCAAGGGTGTGGGGGTGTTCGGTGGGGTGGGGGTATTCAGGGGTGTGGGAGGGATATCTAGTGGGGGTGGGGGGGGGTATCCCTGGTGTCAATTAGTGTGGGGGGGGGGAAGTCCAGGGGGGTGGGAGCATTTCCCAGAGGGTAGAAGGGTTGCCCAGTGGAGTGGGGGTTGTACAGGGGGTGTTCAGGGGTGTGGGGGTGTCTAGTGGGGTGAGGGGGGGTTTTTGGGGTGTGGGAGGGCACTCCAGTGGGGCGGGGTCCAGGGTGTCCATGGGGATTGGGGGGGCAGTCCAGGGCAGTGGGAGGGGAGGCACTGCCACCCCTCGTGGGGCTAAACGCCACTGGAATGTACTCATAACTCCCACATGCGAAGCTTGAGCTCTCAAAATTTATCACCAATGGTTTTTCCCCTGTAAATATCATTCATTGTATCACTTTGATTCCAGTATAATAATGGGTAAATGTTGTCATGTGTGATGGTGTTTACCCTTGGTTTTACTATCATTAAAGTGATATAATGAATGATTTTTACAAGGGAATAAATCATTGGAGAACCATTTTGAGAGCTCAAGATTCACATGTGGGAGTGATGAGTACCTTCCAGCGGCGTTCAGCCCCCTGAGGGATGATAGTGCCTCCTCTCCGAATACCAGCTATCCTGGGACTATCCAATGGGTGGAGGGGGCATCCAGGGGTGTAGGGGGTGTATAGGGGTGAGGTGTGGGTTGTCCAGTGGGGGAGTGTTTATAGGAGGGTGGGAGGGACATCTAGGTGAGCGGGGGGATGTCAATGGGGTGCCCAGTGGTGTGGGGGATTTCCATGGGTGGGGGAAGTCTAGGGGTTTGGGGATGTCTAGTGGTGTGTTGGGGGCTTTCCAGTGGGGTGGGGGGGTTCTGGTCTGGTTTTGGTCTGGTTTTGGTCTGTTTTTGGTCTGGGGGTGTCTAGTGATGTGGGGTGGGGGAGTGCTTGGGTGTGGTGGGGGCTGTCCAGTGGGTTGGGATGGTGTCCAGGAGGGTGGGAGGGATTTATAGGCGAGTGGGGGATGTATAGGGGGTGTCTCGGGGTGTGAGGGGTTATATAGTGGGTGGGGGCTGTCCAGGGGTGTGGTGGGGGGGTGGTCCACGGGTGTGGTGGGGGCTCTCTAGTGGGGTAGGGGGGGGGGGTTCTAGTCTGTTTTGGTAACTTTTTGGTATGTTTCAAGGGTGTGGGAGGGTTGTTCAGGGGTGTGAGATTTCTGTCCAGGGGGTGCATGGCTATGAAAGTGGGTGGGGTTTCCAGGGGTTGGGGGGATGTTGTCCAGGGGGTGTTGGGGTTGTCCAAGGCTATGGGGGGATGTCCAGAGGGTGGGGTGGGGTAGTCCAAGGGTGTGGGGGTGTCTAGGAGGGTGTGTGTGGGGGGGGGGGTCCAGTGGTGTGGGGGGTTGTCCCATAGGTTGGGGAAGTACATGGGTGTGCGGGGGTGTCTAGGTGGGTGGGTGGGGGGTTGTTGTCCAGTGGGGGGATGTCTAGGGGTGGGGGCTGTCTAGGGGTGTGGTGTGGAATGTCTAGTGGGGTGGGGTCTGTCAAGTGAGGTTGGGGGTTATAGTCTATTTTTGGTAACTAATTGGTATGGTTCAAGGGTGTGGGAGGGTTGTCTAGGGGTGTGAGAGTGTTTTCCAGGGGGTGGGGATATACAGGAGGGTGGGGGTTGTCCAGGGGTGTAGGGGTTGTCAAGGGGATGGTGGGGTTGTCTAAGGGTGTGGGGGGATGTCCAGGGGATGGGGGTTGTCTAGGGGTTTGGGGTGTCTAGGGGTATGGTGGGGGATGTCCAGTTGGAGGGGGGGTTCTGGTCTGGCTTTGGTAACCTTTTTCTATGTTACAAGTAATTTGGCCTGGCATAGGAGCGGTTTTTTTTTTAAAAGAAATGCATTGATATTAGGTTTAATGTCAGTTATTTGGAATCCAATGTAATAACTTCATGGGAAATGGTTTTTACGTTTGTTATTTCATAACCGACTTAATAAATTAGAATAGATAGTTTTTAATGTCCGTTATATTATAACCGACATCGTAGATATGTTTTTACGTCGGTTATTATATAACCGACATTAGAAACCTCTTTCCATACAGGTTTATCACATCGATTATAAAAATAACTGACGTAATAAACAAGTCTTAGGAGTTCTTTATGACGTCGGTTATATAATAACTGACATTAAAGGGTATATACTAGGTCAGTTATTAAATAACTGACGTAATAAACCATGACTCCGAAGTATTCTCCACATTTTGATTTTATCAACCAATGTGGAAAACACTTCATATCTGTGTTTTTTACATCAGTTATAAAAATCCTGAAGTAAAAACTATTTTTATAATGTCTCCTATAATAACGTCGGCCAAAATCTGACATTAAAAATAAAAAATAAACACCATAAAAAATGTTTTATGCACTACTGAAGGAATGAGTTTAAATAAATTTAGAATAGTTTAAATTTAATTATCTAAAATAAAATTAATAAAAAGTATTGATAATTTATGGGTGATGGAATATTGTTTTATAAATGAAATTTAATTCTTTACATATTAAATTGATAATATAAAACCATAATAAAGATGGAAAAAAGTGGTATAAATGAAAGATATCTTATTACTAAACTCAATAAAGGATGTTTTATAATCACTATTTATCTTGTGATAATAGAAACCATTTCATCTACATTTCCATAAACAAATTTCATAAATGGGTGTAGGACTGGTGGTGGAAACATTTTGTGTGTTAGTGTATTCATATGACATGGTGTCTTGGATGATGGTAAAATTAAATAGGTTGAAATTATATGGTCGGTTAAATGATTGAAGACTTCAGTGTGACTACATATTCCATGATTAATGGAACAAATCCAAACATAGTTCTATAAATAATCTTTTAAATGGGAAACATGACATTAGTGAAAGATAAACTAAAATGTCAAAGTGTGAAATGAGAATATGGGATTGAGTTAATGAGTGACCTGATGTGAGAGTGATTGGATAGTCATGATGTGAGTTTGTGTGGCCAATCAATTAGGATGAATGAGCTAAAATGGGTGTGAATTGTTTTGGGTAAATAGTATGATGTATAAGCATCACAATGTGTCTAGAAGTAATAGGAATCAAAGAATATATAGTTTCGTAAAATGAAATTTTCTTATAATAGAAAGGTTTTATATTATGACAAAGATGAAGTGACCAAATCCTAATAAAAATTGATGCAAATATAATGTGATAGTTGAGGAAAATAATGATATTAAATAATATAGATACAAATAGATATAATATCATTAAGTGATTATATATCGTATGTTAATTAGAATAATGATATAATTGGTTGTATACAAAGATAATTTTTATCATAGTTTATGTGGCTCTTGAAAATTCAGAAGGAAAATTTTATCATAACCATCATATGCCCCATTTAAATAGGGATCTTACTTAGATCATAACCATTATTGGGTGTTGTAGGATGGACCACTCTAATAATTTTAGGGTCATTTATAACTTTCATGAACCCATACTCCCATATCTTGTGCTAAAACATTATCATTAAATTTCGGGCATTGATAAAGGAAATCATGTCCCAATTTAAGCCATCCAAAACCTACAATGTGGAATGAAAATATTGTAACACTTAGATACCCAAGTACATTTTAGGTTTAATGTATTAGATAATTAGTAATAACATATATATAATAAAACCCATGTATTTAAGTGATCATTTTTTTTAACGTACAAAGAATTTGTTTTTTCTATATTAAGTCATCATTATTATTCGTATTCAACATTTATCCCTCCAAAAAATATTTATTGATGTTGTATGAGCATAAAAATAATTGTAAGTGATGTATGAAAATAAGATATTTATCTCGTTATTCCATTAAAATGAATGAGATGATTTAATAGTGTTTGACTTTAATATTATAAAATTTGATCTCAAATAATCCCTTGTACACATAATATTTTCATTAGTACCATGTTTTTTTATAAATCAATTTACAAGAGAACATAATTATAAAATCATAATCATTATGTTTTCTAAAAAATATTGAGAACCCGTAAAAACATTTTCTAAAAAACATAACATCCTCTCTTAAAGGGAATAATAATTCCTTTAAAAAAGATATTATTTATCATTAAAAAATAAATATATTTCCATGGAAATGTTAAATTAAATCTTAAAATATTCATTTGTGTTCCTTGAAACATCATCTATATATAACTCTTCAAATAACCCTTATAAAGGGAATACCATACTTTGTTTATTTCAATACAACTTTATGGAGAACATTATACCTACCCAATGCATTAGAGATGTATATTGTGATCACCTGTAATTATAAATAATTTTAAAAATCCATAAATTTATTAAAATAAATATTTTATTTTATTTCAAAATTAAATCTCATAAAATATTATTTTTGAAACATTTGAAAAAGAACATTCTTGAATTATGAAAAAATATGGATAAAAATAATTTATCATCTAAATCACATTAAATAGAAATTCATATAAGGACGGGAAATATGATATTATTTTGGAAAATTTTGAAATTATTAAATGTATTGTTGGTCGGAGTAGAGTACTAAATAGGGGGTGAATTGAGTATTCATTAAAAATTTCATTTAATATTATTTCCTAAAAAGGGTCCCCAATAAAAATGGATATAACTCAATTGATCATGGTAATAAAATTATAAAATATTTACAGTTCAAGTAACCACTTTGAAGATTGATTAATTCTTTGTAATTAAAATATTAGTTATTGGTACTACTTTTGATGCGATTATAATATGAAAATGCAGTTATAAATTCTATCCAAGACTAACTATCAAAGTAAAATCTTGTGTTTTCTAAAACATATAGTAAAGGAGAGAAAAACTAAATTAAAGGAAACAATTTATAATACATTTTTTTTCGTCACAAAGAAAGACCTAATACACTACACATTGTGATAACCTTCCACCAAGCAGTTTATATTAATAAACATGATCCCCTCCATGGATTACAGTAAAAAATAGTGCACATGACCATCCAGGTCACATGACCTCTTTCACTATTCTTCATGGGAATAAACTACCAGTTCATAGAAGGACCTCTTAAACACTTATTAGTGGGAGTAAATAGATGTAAAATATATGAGAGGAAGGATATCTTGTATCCATTAGTTTAGTGTAGGAGACTATGTGTGTTTTAATACAAATATACACACAATTCTCAAAAGCTAAAAATAGTACACTACATATAAAATATGATGAGAAATGGTTAAAAGTGCTCTGAGTGTTACTCTATGCAGCTATATACTTGTAGAATGAGGTGGATGAAAGTATCGAGTCCTCTTGTGAAAATAATAGAGTATCGCAAGTCTTCCAATTTGAAAATGAAAGATGTCTAGATCGTGTTCTTCTAGAATTTGGTAATGTGAAGATGTTTTTGAACATGATTTACAGTCTTCCATCCATTGGAATTGAGAGTACTACGTGTGTTCTTTAGTTGTTTCTTTTTGCACATATTACTTCCCTTTAAAAAATTCTCTCAGTTCAGATACACACTACTACTCGCCGTCTCCTTTTTCCAGGTCCATGCTTTTCTTTTATTTTAGAGTGCATGTGTTGGAGCCCACAAGATTCATGTATTCCCAACCTTGTACCTCATACTGTTAGGTGACATGTATACAAATAAATGTTTATTTTTTTAGTGCATTTAAATGACTGAAAAATGACTATTAGAAATTAACTTGAAAATGAAAGTTAGATTATAGAATGTTGTCATAGTCTATTCAGAAACGGTATCACTTTTAGATGGTTTCACCATAAAATGGTTTCTTATTCATTCCCTTTGAGTGGTGAGATATTCATGATGCCAAATATTAATATATATTTGGAACTGGTATCACATATGTGGTGTTAGGGTCATGGTGTTTGATGCTTTTCCAAACATTGAACGATGTACTAGTAATGGTAGAAAGGAACCAGTCTCACATACATCATGAGATCTGAAACTGGTGATGGAGTCTCGGTCATAGTTTTTGGGTCACAGTGTCTTGGTGATGGTGTATGGGTTACTGTTTCGGGGATACAGTGTCTGGGTTATGGTGTTTGAGTTACACTGACTGGGTTACAGTGTCTAGGTTACGATGTCTTGGTTACGGTGTCTGGGTCACGTTGTCTAGGTTATGATGTCTTCGTTACGGTATTTGGATTATGGTGTCTATGTTACTGTGTCTAGGTTATGGTGTCTAGTTTAGGGTGTTTGGGTTACAGTGTCTGGGTTACAGTGTCTGGGTTATGGTGTCTATCATACGGTGTTTGGGGTAGGGTTTCTTGGTCACGTTGTCTAGGCCACTCTTCCAGAAAACTAGAACCATTGGAAGACTCACAGGTTCTTAGACATAGCCAAATATCTGTTTAGAGACATAACCAGTAATAATCACAAAATGAGTTAGACTTAATCATTCATATAAAATATCATTATAGAACAAATTAAATATAGTTTATAGTAATTATACATGATTTATGATTAACATGATTTGTTGGATGTTTATTAAATGAAAAAATAAACCTACCTTCTCCACAAAAGATTTGAGATATATTAAACATGACTAACAAGGAATATATGATTAACAAGATTTTTGATCATTAAAACATAATTATAACATGAGGAAATATTTGATATAGATTAAATAGGATTAATAAGATTTACAGTATTTACAGGATTTGTGACAATTAATACATGATTAAAGCATGAGGACTCCAACAATCTCCCCCTTTTGAGGATCACAAATCATATAAAATAAATATCTATTCAAAGTGTGATTTATAGTGACTTAGGGTGATATAATCCCCATTTTTTATGTATATAAAAGTAAATAAGAGAATAGACAACAATAGTTCACAATGAGTTATAAGGAAATAGTTATGTCATTACAAACATTAGGAAATACAAAACCACCCTATCAAAATATAATTTTCACTTTTATTCACCAAAAGATATCTTCTCCTTGGCCATATAATTAGCATCAGAAGGATCTATAGGAGTAAAAGTAGAAGTTGAAGAAGGGGGTGAGCCAGGTGTCAGATAATGAGGAGGGAGTCTGTCAAATACAGAAGGTGCCAAAGTATCTTTTGTGGAAGACCGGGGAATGTTTAGGTTCAGGATAATAGGTCTGATCTGGTTAGAGCCTGAGATACATACGTTGTGTAGAGACAATGGTAGTGTATGTGGATGTAGGTAATCCACACTAAAAGGGTGAAACTTCAAAAGCCACAATAGAATTTCTCTGCACAAGAAGATAAGGCTTTAATAACTTAAGGAAGTTAGTATTTATCTCCCTACTATACTCCATTGATTTGTCAAAATAATATTTGTTCTCTTTGAATTTTTTTCAGTAGATGGGTGAAATATTTCAACTTTTAAACTTGAGACATAAAGTATTGAGTTACACGAGGAATAATGAAATTCTCTACATGATACATGAAATTATTGGTCATATCATGCTTAGAGAAAATCATACAATAGTAAAAAACCACTTTCTTAGAAATTTCTTCCTAATCATCATTTGAAATCATTGAATGATTCCTCACCAAATGAAGTACTTTTTTAACATTAATGACAACCATTGATAGACACACCTTGTCAAATCCACATAGAAATGATTGAATTTCCTTCTTAATAGCATTTCAGAGGCAATCACTATCAAAGGGTTGAGATGATTTTCGAGACGCACTATATATTATAACATCTAAGGTTAGGGAATAGAGCTGATTGAGAACATTCTATAAAAATCTATTTTACTAATCATTATATGTTTTGAGACCAATAACATGCTCACACATCTATTATAATATCTACATGTTTCTCTTATCCACTTTGTAAAATATTTAAGTCATGTTCTGTTGAATCAGAGAGAAAACATCCAACGGAATCTGACCACTAACATACTCAACAGGATGAGTATCATGAGCTTGTCCTGATTTCAACACTTTTTGCATATCATCAACCATAGATCTGAGAGAATTCACTTAATCACTTAGTTGTTTGTTCTCAATTCTATTCTCTTCAATTTCATGAATCATTTTTGGATGAATCTCCAATTTGATATTTTCTAACAGAAAGGCCACATATATTTTACAAAGGTTTGCTACAAGAGAATGTTGGTTGTTTGTAACCTTTTCCAATCCATCCAACAAAGTAGCTCCAAAGGAGATCAAATCAGTATAAATAACGAAACAAGGAGGTTCATGTGGTGGTTCAAGAAGAATAGCTAAGACAAGCTCATGTTCCATTACAGTGATTACATTTAGTGCTAAAACTGGTTACAATTGAAACACAGTAGACAGATCCATTCCTTTAACTAAGGCTTCCTCGGTATCATCCACATCAATGTAGCTATAGTACTTATACCAAGTATCTATATGGAATTTATTAATAGGATTAAGAACATGAAAACATTCATGACTAGTGTGTTTCTCCCCCACAATAAGTGCATCTCTCACAGAACTAAGATATTCAGTTCCTTGAACCAGTTATAAAAGATCTTCTCTAATACTCTCATCCATTTCATTTCTATCCAGTTAGATGGATTGTTCAATTCAATCCTTGGCAGATAGGATAACAATAGAATTATCTTGTAGCTCTAAATGTTGTTCAGTTGCAACTCTGTCTCAACGGAAATTTTTTATTTTAGATGATCCTATGGAACAATATTTTCTCTTAAATTAACAATATATTATCATCCAAACACATGTTCTTCATCCAAATCAATACTTATTTCAGTAAAAGTTTCTTTGTTCTCAACTATGTCATGTGGAATAGGTCTAATATCTTCCTTATCCAAGACAACATCTGCAAGAGGTACAATAATATCCTTTTCTTCCACTTCTATAGGATAGTCAACAACTTCATCTAGATCCAATACAAGATCAGATATGCTCTTAAGTCTTTTAGGATTCTCAACCAGATTGAAATTTTCCTAAACCCTTTGATTATCCTCCACCAAATACATTTTCCACAGATTCCAACTAATATTCATTATTTTGACTATAAAATTTGAGATATAGATTTCATAGTCATTAATGAATTCATCATTTTGTCCAACCATCACTTATCATGCATCATAGTATAGATTAACCATGATTAGAACAATAAGGTATACTTTGAGGTTGTCTTCATCAAATCATACATATGAAGTATAATATACATGAACATGTTAATATTTTGTCTATTCATTATAAGATGTTTCAAAAATACATTTTTATATTTGAGGGTATAAATATCTCTCGTTCTTATACTAATCAAATTCTAGATAAACATAAACTGCAATCTGGATTCACCATCTAACTCAGCAGTAATAGATCTCCTTTTCTTTTTATTACCATTCAAGCTTCACAAGGCCTCTTTTAAAAAAATATTATAAGGATGAGGTGGACCTCTATTGTAGGCCTAAAAAATTCATTCACGTGTTATGATAAGGCAATATTTACAATAACTTGAAGAAAAGTCTAATATTTTCCCCTTAATCCATCTCCTCAAAAAAAATCATATTCAACATTAAACGAAAACTGAACAAACTGATAGAACTGAGCAATAAAATTTGGTTAAATTTGCCTTTTAACATTTCTGCACCACTCTAGACATACTCTCTCTTTCGGTACATTATCTACTAAAGACATACTTGATAACAACCAATTAGGGAAGATTTACTTTTCTTGTACCACTATTCTATCAAAATTATTTGGGTTCAATGGTCTTTCATGCGCTACCATCAGTGCCCTTTCCACTTTATTTTTAGATCTTCACTTCTCTGATGTTTATTAAGATGGGAGCTTCATCCTAGGAATTCAAAGAGGGTTCGAGGGAGATAATGAGTCATGAAAGAGGACATATGATTTGAGGGAGAGTGATTTCACTTTTGAGAAAAGAGATATCGAGTTGAGAAAATAGTGAAAGACATTTGGTTTTAATCATTTAGAGATTTCAAATGGCACAAATTCAAAATATGGGGATGAATATAATAATAAAATAAACATAGTGATATAGTTAATAAAATAAAAAAATGAAATTGTTTCATTATGGTGAGACCGGAATAGGTTGTCATAGTGAGATCGGAACAGGTACTCGTAGTGTAATCTTTATGTTGTCTCTCCACATGGCGCGACCATATTATTTTATATAGTATGTGCCAAACCATTACCAATAGAATGTAACTGTGAGGCTGTAGATATAAGAAATTAACTTCAAGATTGTAACTTGAAAAACTATGAGAGTTTAACAGAAATCTTATTACAGTGACTTGTGAAACCGAAAACTACGAAACAATATGTTGTGAAACATTATTATTTGAAACAGTACACTTTCAACTTGAGATTTATTATTCCCAATTCATGTATGATGTAATCAATCCTTTCATAATTTAATGATATGGTGAATATATCATCCTACAGATATTTAGTTCCAATGAATTCCAAATTTCTATCACATTTTTTGATAATGATCTCTCAAAAAGTGATTTCTTGCATCCATTTGTTTTTTCATGGTCTGTGAAATATGATTTTTGGAAATGTTAATATAACTTTTACTATCACAATTTATTGTTACCTACCTTAATTTTTATCCATAATCTAGTCAAGTGTGTTTCATCCACAAAATTAGTGCACAACAACTACCAGTAGTAATACATTCAGCTTCAGAAGTAGATAATTCACGGATGTTTTGATACTTACCACACCATGATACTAGAGACTTGCCTAAAAAATGGAATATTGTAGAGTTGATTTTTTAATCTCACTTACAACCATAGAAATCAGCATTAGAATAACTATCTATCTAAAATGATTTCCCTTTGGGATAGAATATTCCTATATTGGGTGCATGTTGGAGGTATTTGAAAATACTTTTAATAGAAATTAAATGAGATTTCGTAATGTTTTCATGAAAATGAGCAAACATACATCCAGTATACATAATGTAAACTCGGCTAGAAGTTATGTAGAGTAAGATTCCAATAATTCCTCTATAAGTAGATGGATCAACAGATTTTACATCTTCATCAAGATCCAACATACAAGTAGTACTCATTTATAGTATCAATACTTTATGTTCTATATATGGAAAAAATTAGAAGATCTTTAGTATATGTGATTTGATTTATAATAATAACATCATTATTTTGAATTAGTTGAAATACAATAAGTAATTTCAGTTCACCCATTAAACTCATTTCAAATTAATTTATCATCATTTTAGAAAATTAAATAAAAAAATAATTTTTTAATGATCAAAAAATAATATCATTGAATAAAATTAATGACTAAAAAATCATTGGAAATTTGTTTTATAAAAATGGTTGGATCATCTATACCTTTTATAGAACCATATGAAATAAGACAATTACATAATCTATCATATGAAGCTCTTGGAGTTTGTTTTAAACCAATCAAAACATTTGATAATTTGAAAACATGGTTAGGAAGGAGAGGATCTATGAAACTAGGGTGTTGATCAATAGGTCATCCTCATCTATATAACCATTTAAGAATGCACAATTGACATCAATTTTATATAGATTGACATTTAGATTTGTAGCATAAGAAAGAATGATTCTGATGGCTTCAAGTTCGGTTCTGGTGCAACAATGTCTTCATAGTCGATTCTTTCCACTTGAATATAGCTTTGTGCAACCAATATAGCCTTGTTTCTAACTATATTACCAGATTCATATACCTTATTTATAAACACCCAATTAATACCTATGGCAAATATTCCATTGTGTCTATCAAAAAAATTCCGAAAATTGTTCCACCCAAACTGATTGAGTTCTTCTTGCAAAGCCATCACCCAAAATTCATCATTTATATCATCGTTAATGTTTTTAGGATCTTGTTTTGAAAAAACAACCTGATGTTCAACCAGATTTATAATATAATATCTAGATTGAGTTCATATAACTAAATATCTTACCACATCATCCAGAAGATGGTTTTTAAGGGTTCTAACTGCTCTATAAAATTAGGGGCTTGTGATTTTTTGTTCTTCAACAGGTTCAAGTTCATTATGACTTGAATCTAAATAATTTACAGAACTAGATGTTTTCACAGATTTTTTTATAAGATGGTTGGAGGTTATAGCAATGATGTCTGGAATTTATATATCTTCCTCCAGGTTCTCTTGAGGGTTATTAAGGTCATGTAGAGATATATCATCAAATATTACATGGATAGATTCTTCCACGCATTTATTACATTTATTAAACACTCTATAGGATTTACTAGAGATTGAATATCCTAGAAAAAATCCTTCATCACTATTGGATGAAAACTTTTCAATATTTTCCTTAGTATTAAGGATATAGAATTTTTTAACTAAAAACATTAAAGTAACATAAATTGGGTTTTCTATTGTTCCATAACTCAGATGGAGTTATTTTAAGAATGGGTATAATAAAAACTCTATTGATAATATATCATGTTTTATTTATATATGCATCCCAAAAATAAATAGGTAAGTCATATTCACTAATCATGGTTCTAGAAATCTCTTACAAGGTCCTATTAATTAATTATAAAACTCTATTTTACTAAGGTGTTATAGGGGTAGAGAAATGATCATAATAACCATTTTGTGAGAAGAAGGATTCAAACTCTTAATTTCTAAAGTCATGGTCATGAAAAATTCATAAATATTTAATTATAATTCCACTAATATTTTATATAATTTTAGAATATATGGTAAAATTATAGAAAACATCAATTTTGTGAGCCAAAAAATGTCCATGTATATCTTGAATATTCATCTACAATAACATAAACATAATTCAACCCATTTAAATGGGAAACTACAGATCATCCAAAAACATCCATGTGAACCAACTTGAGAGGTTGATAATTTGACAATACATTCTTTGATTTGATGAAAATTTGTGTTTCCTTCCCTTTTGAAAAAAATTACACACTTTATCATTTGTAAAATCAAGTTTGGTTTGGTCTTTGAGTAAACATTTTATAGTTATATTTCTAAGGGATTGAATATTGCATTTTCTTAGTCTTCTAGGACAAAGAGAATATTATTTGTGAAATACACATAAAAATGATGCATTTTGAGAAAATAAAGAATATATGTCAACAAAATATACATTTTTAGTTTTCAATGTCGAAAACAATAATTCATTTTTATAATTAAAAAAATTTCAAGAATTTTTTTCAAATTTAACATGAAATGCATCATCACATAGTTGTTAAATAAAAATAATATTATATTTAATTCCATAAAATAGTAATTTAGAAATTAATACATAGCTATAATAACCAATTTAGACAAGGGAAAGGATTTCTCCCTTTGGCATTATCACCACAAGTGACATGTCCACCATCAATTTTTATTATGTTCTTGAAGCATGAATAGTCTCTTGTCATGTGTCTTGAATAACCACTTTCCAAGTACAATAATCTTTTATAGGAGCTCTTTAAAAAAAATTCATAAAAAATAGTCAAATATAAATAGACATTGGTACCCATATGTTTAGGTTCAGTAATATTTGTAACTAGTGCTTCACGAACCCACATCTACCTCATAAGTTTCCTATAAGCATTACGTATAGTAGAAGAAAAATAAACAATATTTTGTCTTGAAAATAATGAAATTGTAGAGAGTGTCTCATAGTTTTAATGAGTTCAATTTTTTCTTGAACTAGGAGTAAATATGTATGTTTTAGATTTTGAAACAAAATCGGTTTTTCTAAAATTTCTTTTACAAGGTTGATAGCCAATACCAGTAGTGTATTTATGGGAAATATATATACCTAGTATTTTTACCAGGGTATTTTTACTATCAGTAATCCTTTAAAGGACTTTTTTAATTGCTCGTTAGATAGCTTTTATTTATAATTTTTTGAGTAATTGATCAATTTTCACTCTTTCTACAGTAACTTCAAACATAAAAGATGAGTTAAGAGGATACTATTTCTATAAGAACATGTATTTATCTTTTACTTTTTTACATGTCACATTAATTATATTATAATACTCAAAACATTCTTCTATAAGATTATTTTCATAATCAATTTCATATCCATAATGAAAGGAATTTTTTTCAAATATTCTAGTGTTACCAAAGTTGTGTTTGTTATAATACACATATTTGATTTGGTATCCAATTCACCATGTGAAGATTATGAGTCACTTGAACTATCCTTAGAAGCACTCCACATTTCTTTCATTTCCTTTTTAAACATTCTATCATTATCCACATATTTGTTTTTATACATGATCATGGGAATCTTATCCTTTACATGTCCCTTTATCATACATTTATAACATATTATCTCATCATACATGTCATTTCTTTTCCAAACATTCTTCTATCTTCCCATTTAATCGTATCTTCCTCTGATTTTAGGCTTTATGAAAATTTTATTCTTTTGGGAAATTTTCATTAACTTTCTAACTAATTGATGCATCTTCTCAACACTACAAGGGGAATAATTTTCTCTACTGAATATTTCTAGAGAGACTTGTAATTTCTCCTTTTCTTCTTTTGGTTATAACATAACTTCAAAGAGAAATCGTTGTGTTGAAAATTTAATTGAACCTGATATACATGTTCAAGATAGGATCGTTAGGCATCATTTTAATGTTATCATATTTAATGTTATAAGTATTATGTCTCACTTCATTCAGAGTAGATGTTCCTTTACATAAAACAAACAAGGTATCCCAAATTTCATGTGCAGTTTTACAAGCATATATTCTATTAAATTATACATCTCCTAAAGATAAATATAAATCCTTAATGTCTTTATAATTATCGTTAAAATAAGTCATTTTTGGGTCATCCAAAGTAATTCTATTAGTATTAGTTATCTTATAATCAACTATAATTTAAGGTAAAATTTCAAAGAACATACTTTCTAAATGAATTTTCATTTAAATTTTCCTTTAGGAATAAATAGTTCCATTAATGAATGGTGGTATCCTTGATGCAGCACCATCAAGTTGATTATCCATAATAAAGAAATACTTTTAAAGAGCTAGAAATTTAGAGTAAATAGAAATTTACAAATATTTAATGTACAACTAAAATCAATGTTGAACAAATGTAAAAAATAGTCTTAATAGGAATAAAATATTTTTATACCAAATATTGGTTATAGTAGAGTACTCACGAGGGGGGTGAATTGAGTATTATTTAAAAAAATTTATTTAAAAATTTTCATAAAAATGTTCCCAATATAATTGAATATTGCCCAGTTAATCAAGTCAATACAGTTATCAAGGTTTTACTATTCAAATAACATCTCATAATATTGATTAATTATCATTAATTTCAATATGAGTTATTATTATAACTTTTTAAGTTGTTCTAATAAGGAAAAAAGTTATAACATCTGTCCAAGACTAAAAATTAAAGTAAAATATAATTTTTTATGAAATATACAGTAAATGAGAGAAAAAAAAATTTAAATGAATCTTTAGAAAAAATAGTTTGTTATGTCTCAAGTCGAGAACTAATCCACTCCACATAGTGTTCAACTTCCATAAAGAATTTTATATTAATAAACATTATTCGCACCCTACATCAAAGTAAAAAACAATGCATTGGATTGTCTAGGTCACATGACTACTTCCACTTTTTTTCATGGGTATAAACTACTAGGTCAAACAAGGGACACCTCCACAATTATTTGTGGGAGTAAACAGATGATAAATATGTGAGAGGAAGGATATCATGTATCCTTCAGTTAAGTATAGGAGACGGTGTGTGTTTTAATACAAACATAAAAACACTAATCAAAATCAAAAAATAGTACAAAATAGAGAAAATATTATTAAAAAGGTTATAAGGGCTTTGAGTGTCATTCTATGAAGCTCTGGACTTTTAGGATGAATCTGATTCAATTATTGAGTCCTCTTGTGATAAAATAAAGTATCCATGTCTTCCAGTTCGAAGGACTAAGATGTCTAGATAATGATCTTCTTAAAAGTGGTACTGAGAGGATGTTTTTGGTTCTTATATAATGTTTTCGAGCAATTTCAATTGAAATTGATTCATGTATTCTTCATTTTTTTATTGTTTCATGTATCCGTTCTCTTTGGAAAATTACAGACTCTTCTGCTAACATGGCATGTATATTCCTTATCTATTGTATAATAAACACCGATTATTATTTTTTAATTAATTACTAACATTTTATAATTTTAATATATTATCATTATAACATTTATATTATTTTTTAATGTAATGTTTAATTACCTAGTTTATTATGTCCATATTGGGTTTTTTGATGACGTTATGGTCAGAATTTCAAAAAACAAATCTAGTATGTTGACCTTGGTCAGAGAAGTAATAATTAATTCATATAAATAAAAATATGTTTCATAAAATATTTATAATTTTTTAACATTATTATAAATTTATATGCATTTATGTATAGGGATTATATAATTTTAATTATGTTACAAGATGGAGATGGTACTCTATATATATGCATGACTAACATCACTATTTTTCAATGAATCATGAAGAAAGGAATAAAAGTATTTTTTTTAAATTTCCTTAATCATTATCATTTTATATAAATTAAATTTATTTACTAAATCCATACCCATTTCCATCGATGAGTTATATTCATTGATAAATGAAGTACATCACTACGTTGAGATGGTAGTCTGTATGTGTGCACCTATACTGATTCCATTTTTAATGATAGGAAATTTATGAAGATAGATTATATAAATAAATTTATAAAATTTTAATTATTTCAATAATATAATATATATAAATTAGTTCCATTATAATATATATTTATGAATGTTAGTTATGAGAAACAAAATACATTAGTTCTGATAGGCGGATATCCTCACAAACGCATGAACGATGGGATTTTCCCCATTTGTTGGAATATGAAATGAATATGTTTACTAAAAAAATAAAGAATTTTTATATGGTATAAAATTATTATTTTTAAATGGTTAGGATACTATTTAAGGAGATTTATGAATAAATAAAATGAAAATGCCCAATCGGGATGATTACATATCCTTTGAAGAACATTGTTTAGTTCTCCACATAATGACCTTAAAGATGATATATAATGAAAAAATAATTTTAAAATGTTTGTGAATAAATTATTAATGGGAATTATTTTTGTTCATTCATGGCACATGATCATTAAGTGAAGAAAATTGAGGAGGGGTGGTGTTCACATATGTCATATGAGAGGGGAACCTTGAAATTACATAAAGTATTTAATTTATATAAAGTAAATTTCATGTTCAAGTGAAACACAAATGATATATTTTGATATTAGGTGAATAAATGTTGAATTATTATTATAATATAAAATTTATACAGGTTTTGTGGATTTTTTAATCATAATATCTTAGTATTATCTTCTCGTTATACCTTTTAAATATTACCATATGAATAATGATTTTACTATCTACTGATAAAGATAGTTACTATGAAGGGAAAATAGAAACAAAAATGGAATATTTTTGACATTATGAATCATATACTACAAACTTGTCTAGATATAATTTTATTATGAAATTTATATCTTTAAATAAAATATTATTTAACTTAAAATACCATTTGATTATTTTTAGGACTACATATGTTTTCTAGATTAAAAAAATGATAGTAATATAGATAAAATATAAACATTTAAGAGATAATGAAAATATAAAATTTATCATATATATTTATTAGACACTATAACTCTCCGAAAAAATATTAATTTGACTATTTTTTCAAATCATTTACTTGATTTTTTTACTGCTTTCACAAGCATTTTGTCAGTGTTGCATTACCATTTATGGTAATTATTTCAACACAAAAAAAAAATTAAAAAAAAATTAAAATATACATTCAAATTTTATATAACCATTTATAACCATTCATGAATAGTATTTACAAATTGTGAAAACATATTATAGATATTAAAACCATGAAAGTGTCATTTGGTAATTCCTCTTTTCTTAAAATAATATAATAGTATTTATCATTGTAAAATGGAACGAACATTAAATTTTTTCACATATATTAAGGTTTAGATAGTATTAAACCCATAAAATTAAATATAAGAATGTTGAAAAATGATTTATAATCCTTATTCTAATGTTTTGACCTTGTTTATAGCATTTTACCACTTAGAGTGGTGAAAAATTTATATCATGGTTACTATTCATAATGGTAAACATTAAGTGGGAGCTATTAACCAAAATTTTCCCTCTTAATTAAAAACATGGAATTTTATTTCAAATTCAATCCAAAAAGGTGTCTTAATTAATTTTATTGTTATCCTAAAAAATTAAAGAAAAAATGTTTTTATAGAAAATCGAAATTGTAATTGGGAAATTGTTTTATAGTAAAATTAATAATAATTTCAATTAAAAAATACATTAATCGGATTATGTTTGGAAACATTGAAAAAAATGATATTTTAAATTCAATTACAAAAAAATTATTCTTTGTAAATACATGAGGGAAAAATACCATTTTTTATAAAATTCTTAATTTTATTGAATATTCATAGAAAATTTAATATATTTAGAAACAAAATTAATCATATAATAAAATTAATATATTGATTTAAAAAATTATATCCTTTTAAAAAGATAAAATTTCTATAATTTTTAAAAATTAATTATAATATTCACTCATAAAGATAAATAAAATCCTATTATTAAGAAATCATATTTTTGAAGCATAAAATGAAATAATTAAAAATTATGTCCTTTCATAAGAATAAATCAAAACCATTTAATTGGATAGGATATATATATATATTTATTTAGAATGTAATTTTATATTATTCATATATACCAATTCACAAGCTATATTTTATAGATCAGATTTAAAATATTGTATTTCATCATCATTAATGATCATGTTGCATGTCATATAATATGTCATGATATTTAAAAAATATTTGTTTATAACATTGTACCCTCCATAAATTAGTTAAATACTCTAAATTATATCTTATTCCTAAAAAATAGGAGTTATTTTTTTTGAAAATTCAATTCAAGTGAATGGAATGTAAAACAGATGTTACTGAAAGGAGAAAAAATTTATAATTTTTTAAGAATATCTTTATTTAAAAACTATTTAGTATCATGGGATCATAAAAATACATTTAAAATTTTGAAATGGGAATATAAAAGTCATATATAATTATACATAAAAAGGCTTCCAAATATTATAACATGTTTGTTATGTCTAAATATGTACATGAAGGAAACTAATACTGTCCAAATAACAACAAGGAGTGAAAGATAATGCTATCACGATAAAGATAGCGAATAAAATGCCCTAAATCTGTAGAAGAAAAATACGTATAAATTTTTATTATATATGAAGGTTAAAGGAATACATTTTTCTTTTGACACCCTTTTCCTAGAGTTTAGGTATTATTTATCAATAGAGATTAAGACTATGAGAAAAATATACTTACTTGATTTACATCCATTTCATATGAAAAATTTCATTATTCATTTGTTATTAGATAAAATGTTACTTTTATCTCCTATAATAATCTATGAAATTAATATTCAAAATTATATTTTTGTGCCTGATGTAAAAAATATACATTTAATAGATCACATGATCCACAGAAGGAAGAAACATTATTCCTCATGTCGTTATACATTAAGAAAATAAAATGGTTAGAAAAAGTTTTTTAAATATAAAATATCAATAAACCATCATATGATTAAATATAGCATCCCACCTTTTTATAACATAAACATTCATTACATTACACAAAACTGAGGATCTTTAAGGTTTAGTGTCTTGGAAACCAAGAACATAATACATGAAAACAACATAAAACATTCTTTTTAAACACTTGAAAGGCTTTTACTTAAGTTCATCCTAGGTTCATTTCTGCATCTCATAACCTGGGGACATACATCAAAAGAAAGGATGAGCAGAAGGCCTAGTAAGGGAACAAGAAAAACATTTAACATGTGAACTTGAGATACATCAACTATGTCATAAAAAAGAACTTTAATGCATGACAAAGAAATCATGTGGCATATCATAATAAAAAAACATTTTTCATAAATTTAAGATGTGTCTACATCATTATACATAGACAATCATGAAAATATCAACATGTTCCATCCCCAAGGTGCCATTTGAAAATTACCAAGGTTATTCACCAAGATATCGTGAAAATTGTAATCTCTAGTGGTTACATCATTACCCAATGCATTGGACCGCTATCAAGGTGAAACCTTAAATTTTCCATTATTATCATGTGAGCCACATATATCATCATAAATCATCTCATAAAAAACCCATATAGAATAAAAGAAATGGGTTTCATTTCATAAACATAACATTTTAAAAAACTGGTTTAAATACATGATCTTTATGTCACTTTAAACACACAGAAGGGCAGAGCGTGGCTCATGTATGTAAATACAAGAATTTAAAATAAAACATTTTGGTATATATGTGAATACCCCTTTTGAAGAAATATATTTGATTATTCACATAATAAAATAAATGTACTTTAGAAAAAGAGAGAGACATTTTGAGACATAAATTTTGCAGCATAACAGCTATGTTTTGGGATTTTATAAAACATTGAAAAGAGAGGGGACATGGGTCAAAAAATCATAAATGACCCATAAAACAGTATAGGGACAGAATATAAAGTATTTGAGAATATGATAATGAAATTTGAAAGATATACCATATGAAATGAATAACATTAAAGGAAGACCAAAATAAGATTTCTCTTATGAATATTCGGCAGCCCAACGACCTCACTTAAACTTCAACAAAAATGAATTGACGAGATCAAATAGGGTCTCTCATCATATGAACATAAAAGATCAGTATGATAGATATAGAGATCATACCCCGACATAATACAAAAGGAACTAGAAATACTTGACATGAATGTAGACCTTTGAAAAATGAGAAAGGCGAACGAATCCCGAAAAAATTCGGCAGCCTAACGGCGTCACTTAATCTTCAACCAAAAATGAATTCACAAGATCAAAATAGGGTCTCTCATAATATGAACATAAAGGTTCAGTATGATAGATATATAGATCATACCCCGACATAATAAAAAGGAACTTGAAAGACTTGACATGAAAATAGATCTTGAAAACAAGAAGGGTGAAAGAATCCCTTAAAAATTCGGCAGCCTAACGGCGCCACTTAAAACATCAAAATACTGAATTGAAGAGATCAAATGGGGTCTCTAATCATATAATCATAAACGATCAGTATGATAGATATAGAGATCATGCCTCAAAATAATAAAAAGGAACTTGAAAGACTTGACAAGAAAATAGAACTTGAAAATGAGAAGGGTGAAAGATTTCGTTACAAAATTTTCGGCAGCCTAACGACGCCACTTAAACATTCATAAATTGAAAAGATGAGAGTAAGAGGGGGTCTCTTATCATATGAACATAAAAAGGACAGTATAATGAATATAAAAGAATGTACTCCAACATAAGAACATGGAGCATTAAAGGAATGAAATAAATGAGATTACTTGAAAAGAAAGAGAGAGGTCGGATCCCTTACCTTAAAACGTAACTCTTAAAACACAAAGTTTGGGACCTTGAGAGATTGGGGGCACCTTGGGATGACTCCTTGGGAGGTATTGAGACCTGAAATTAGTTGGGGGAGTGTGGGGAGTCGAAATGGATGATAGGATGGCTTGGTATTTATAGGGAAAGTGATTGGACAATGCATTAATGTCCAAGGGACACCTCAAAAGTGGTTTTCTCAAAACCATGTGCTCTCCCCTGGTATTTCGCATGGAGTTAGGCTACATGGGGCCCACCATAAAATAATTCATCAACTTTGTTCGATCATCCCTTAAAATATCTCATGGAATCATCATGACACAGTTATGATGTCATTAAACATACCGAAACCCTAAAACTGTATTTTTACTATTCACTGAAAATTCAACATTCTCAGAAAGATCCCAAAATTTTACCTTAACCAAATATCAATGCTATGATTTCAAAAATGAACTCCATTTTTAAAAAATAATTTTTTATTTATTTTTAATATAATTTTTAAATAAATACACTATTCACCGATAATTCATTTTTTCAGAAAAATCCCCAAAAATTACCATAACATAATATTGACTCTCTGAGTTCAAAAATGAAATCCATTTTATAAAAACAATTTTCTAAATATTTTTAATTAAATTTTTAATTAAAAACACTATTCACCTGAAAAAACTAATACTTGAATAATAATAAATGAAACCGTTATTTAACCATTTTATTGAATCACATTACTTAATCAAGGTCCCTAGATTATATTAATACATTCTTAAAGTGAGATTACTAATCCATTTGGTGAAATTACTAATCCTAAGCATAAAATCACTATTCATAATTTACTATTCATAAAAAATTAAGTTGATCTTATTAGACTCTAAATTTCATACTGAACATAATTGTAGAATACCATTTTTTGAAAATCATTACACGTTTTTAATTATTTAAGGTTTAAATGAACATTTTTAAAATATACTTTTACTAAAATTTATCAAAAATATGCATACTATATTTATCCGGTCATTTGAAAATTCTTAAACTTCATCATAAGAAGAAATTGAAATTTTTATTTAAAACAAAGGATTAGCCAAGGTAGTTACAGTCTCCTTACATAGCCCCTTATCACACCAGCATACGACCTAAGTGTACGGTGTGCTATGGTGAGAGAATCTAAGGGAGGCTCAGCCAACATCACACGATTAGTAATTTCTATCAGTTTGAACTTCTCGCAAAGGCGATTCTATTTTAACTTCACATGATGAAGTTTGGCTTGGGTTTGGTCCAGAGCAAAGCCCAGTAGTGCTACCTCCTTCCCATGATCTGTTAGATGGGCTTCGATTGGTCCAAGAATACTGGGTGAGGCCATCAAATCATCATTCTATAATAATTAACCAAGATTACTTTTATTTAGATACAATAATCAAAACGTTTAGTTTCCAGTGGTCATATTGACCAATGGTCATATAACAGTCAAAAACCAAATGGTCTCATTTTAGTTATACTCATGTTATCAAATGAATCATTTTTGTTGAGTATAAAAAAATAAAATAACACACAAAATTATGAAAAATGATTTATTCAAAATTTCAGGTCATTACAATCTTAACCACTTAAGAAAATGCGTCCTCACAATTTTTAAAATTGGGTTTTTAAATTTCATTGAATGTCCCACATCGAAAAAGGAGTCAGTAAAACTATTACTTTAAAAGAAATAAAGGGAAGTACAAAGGTCACCTGAGTTTTCCCGCACTAGGATTCCATGTAGGAAATCATGGACATGGAGGATAAAACAAAGGGTCATGTTCTGAGGGAGTGTGATAGAAAACATGATTAGGAGAAAGTTAACCATAAGAAAATCCCAAACTTATGATGTGTGTAAACGGTCTTTAATTACCTAGTAGGAAACACAAACCAACAACGTTTTTGTTTTATGTTCCATTTCATAATTTTGAGTAATTCATTTACTACCTAGAACAAAAACATAAGAAAATATACCTACCTTCATGTAGAGTTTCATCCTTTAATAAGTTTCTACCAAATCTAATATTTTTCTCCAAACGATGAGAATTTAAAACTACATGGTCTGATAAAAAAACAAGAATTATCTTCTAGAGAATCACATAATCTAGAAAAGATTAACTATCTATTTCATTTATCTTTAAACATTATCCCAAAAACAGAAAGGGTAAGGTAAAATAACTCTTCAAAAAGAAAGATTCTCATAGGAAGAGAAACTACTTTTAAATCTTCAAAGTTCCACGGTACTACCCAGAGTTCATAATAGACCATTCCATAAGTAACTGTCCTTAAAATTCCTCAAAATAACCCAATCTAAGATTGAAACCCAAATACAAGAAGGACTTGATAACATAGTCTTCCAAGATAATCTTTATCATTCATCTCCAAAAAACCACAACCACTCCTAACATCTTATAACCAAAGTAACTAACCAAAACATATTTCCCAAGATAGGTCAATCATTTCTACAAGTAACCTATAATACCACAAGTTCACCTTAAATTCATTGATTCTTCAAAAATATAATTCAACCTTTACTCCTCAAAGAAAATATCATAGTAATCCATTTACCTCAATCAAATAGGGTTCCCAAAATAGTGAACGTCTTCCAAAATAATAATCATCTTTTAATCCCCTAATCATCTCTATCATATTAATACAGTAATCGTCACATTTTCTATCACATTGGTTATTGGGGCATGTTCTTCCATTTCCGACCATTAACTAAGAAGACAAAGTATAATAATGGGCTTAAATACATAACCAATAATCATGAAAAGGAACTTAACGCATATTAGGATAACTTGTAGAAGAAAAGTATACCCTAACTTGTGATCCCCTAGGTTTCAAACTAGGTTATCCATGATCATATATTCTTATACGAATGTTTATTTTTATTTTATCTTTGTTCCTTTAATAGCAGTTCATATTAAGTTTATGAATTTACCATAGCATATCCCCCGGGAGTGTCGTAACCAAGAGTGAAGCAAGGCCCGTTGTCGTGTACCAGTTCCCGTTCAAGTCTAGCTCAATGCAGTCTTTTTGGGTTTTACCCCTATGTACATCTGTGCCAGAGCCACCTCTACCTACTCGTATCCAGACAGGGATGTATTTTTTGGCAACCCCTTACTCAATACTCACCAAAATACCAGGAAGATTTCCTATATATAAATATTTCTATAGGATTCTTCCTAAAGATTTCATATACTAATTTCCACAAATAACTAAACCATCCTTTGATACCAACTGTAGCATACCGCCTTTTTATAACATAAACTTTCATTACATTACACAAAACTGAGGATCTTTAAGGTTTAGTGCCGTGGAAACCAGGAACATAATACAAGAAAACGACATTAAAAATTCTTCTTAAACACTTTAATGGATTTTCCTTAAGTTAATCCTAGGTTCATTACTGCATCTCATAACCTGGGGACATATATCAAAAGAAAGGGTGAGCAGAAGGCCGAGTAAGGGAATAAAGAAACATTTAACATGTGAACTTGAGATACATCAACTATGTCATGAAAAAGAACTTTAAGGCATGAGAAAGAAATCATGTGGAATATCATAATAAAAATAACATTTTTCATAAATTTAAGATGTGGCATCATCATTTAACATTGACAATCATGAACATATCACCATGGTCCATCCCCAAGGTGTCATTTGAAAATTACCAAGGTTATTCACCAAGATATCATGAAAATTGTAATCTCTAGTGGTTACATCATTACCCAATGCATTGGAGCGCTATCAGGGCGCACCCTTAAATTTGCATTTATTATCATGTGAGCCACATATATCATCATAAATAATATCATAAAAAACCCATATATCATAAAAGAAATGTGTTTCATTTCATAATCATAACATTTTAAAAAACTTCTTTAAAGACATGATCGTTACGTCACTTTAAACACACGGAAGGGGAGAGCGGGTCTCATGTATGTAAATCCCAGAATTTAAAATAAAACATTTTGGTATATATGTGAATACCCCTTTTGAAGAAATATATTTTAGTATTCAATTAATAAAATAAAAGTAATTTAGAAAAAGAGAGATACATTTTGAGATGGAAATTTTGCAGCATAACAGCTATGTTTTAGGGTTTTAGAAAACAATGAAAAGAGAGGGGACATGGGTCAAACACTCATAAATGACCCAGAAAACAGTATAGGGACTGCATATAAAGGATTTTAGAACATTATAATGAAATTTTAAAGATATACCATATGAAATGAAGAACATGAAAGGAAGAAAAAAATATGATATCTCTTATGAAAATTCGGCAGCCCAACGGCATCACTTAAACTTCAACAAAAACGAAATGACGAGATCAAATAGGGTCTCTCATCATTTGAACATAAAAGATCAGTATGATTGATATAGAGATCATACCCCTATATAATACATAATGAACTTGAAATAATTGACATTAAAGTAAATCTTTGAAAAATGATAAAGGCGAACGAATCCCTAAAAAATTTGGCAGCCTAACGGCGTTACTTAAACATCAACCAAAAATGAATTGAGAAGATGAAAATAGGGTCTCTAATTATATGAACATAAAGGTTCAGTATGATAGATATAGAGATCATACCCCAACATAATAAAAAAACTTGAAAGACTTGACATGAAAATAGATCATGAAAATGATAAGGGTGAAAGAATCTCTTAAAAATTCGGCAGCCTAATGGCGCCACTTAAAACATCAAAATACTGAATTGAAGAGTTCAAATGGGGTCTCTCATCATATGATCATGAAATATCAGTATGATAGATATAGATATCATACACCAACATAATAAAAAGTATCTTGAAAGACTTGAAAAGAAAAATAGAACTTGAAAATGAGAAGGGTGAAAGAATTCATTACAAAAATTTCGGCAGCCTAACGACGCCACTTAAACATTCATAAAATGAAAAGATGAGAGTAAGAGGGGGTATATCATCATATGAACATAAAAAAGGACAGTATAATGAATATAAAATAACATCCTCCAACATAAGAACATGGAGCATTAAAAGAATGACATAAAAGAGATTACTTGAAAAGAAAGAGAGTGGTCAGATCCCTTACCTTAAAACGTAATTCTTAAAACTCAATGGTAGGGACCATGAGGGATTGGGGGAACCATGGGAGGACTCCTTGGGAGGTAATGAGACCGGAAATTCGTTGGGGGGAGTGGGGAGTCTAAATGTATGAGAGGATGGAATGTTATTTATAGAGAAAGTGATGGGACAAGGCATTAATGGCCGAGGGACACCTCAAAAGTGGTTTTCTCAAAACCATGTTCTCTCCCATGGTATTTACCATGGAGTTAGGCCACATGGGGACCACCATACAATAATTCATCACCTTTGGTCGACCATCCCTTAAAATATCTCATGGAATCATCATGACACAATTATGATGTCATTAAAGATACCGAAACCCTAAAACTGTATTTTTACTATTTACTGAAAATTCAACTTTCTCAAAAAGATCCCATAATTTTACCTTGACCAAATATCAATGCTCTGATTTCAAAAATGAACTCAATTTTATAAAAAAAATTCTAATTATTTTTAATTTAATTTTTAAATAAATACAATATTCACCAAAAAGTCATTTTTTCATAGAAATCCCCAAAAATTACCATAACATAATATCGACGCTCTGAGTTCAAAAATGAAATACATTTTATAAAAATAATTTTCTAAATAATTTTAATTAAATTTTTAATTAAAAAACACTATTCACCCGAAAAAACTAATACTTGAATAATAATATATGAAACTGTTATCTAACCATTTTATTGAATCACATTACTTAATCAAGGTGCCTAGATTTTATTAATAATTTCTTTAAGTGAGATTACTAATCCATTTGGTCACATTACTAATCCTAAGCATAAAATCACTATTCATAATTTACTATTCATCAAAAATTATGTTGGTCTTATTATACTCTAAATTTCATACTGAACAAAATTGTAGAATACCATTTTTTGAAAATCATTACACATTTTTAATTATTTAAGGTTTATATAAATTTTTTTAAAATATCCTTTTTCTAAAATTCTTCAAAAATATGCATACTATATTTATCCGGTCATTTGAAAATTCATAAACTTTATCATAAGAAGAAATAGAAATTTTTATTTAAAACAAAGGATTACACAAGGTAGTTACAGTCTCCTTACATAGCCCATTATCACACCAGTATAGGACCAAAGTGTAAGGTGTGATAAGGTAAGAAAATCCAAGGGAGGCTCGACCAAAATCACACGAGTAGTAATTTCTATCAGTTTGAACTTCTCACGATGGCGATTCCATTCTAACTTCACACGATGAAGTTCGGCTTGGGTTTGGTCCAGAGCAAAGCCCAATGGTGCTACCTCCTTCCCAAGTTCTGTTAGATGGGCTTCGATTGGTCCAAGGCTTCTGGGTGGGGCCATCGATTCTTCATTCTATATTAATTAACCATGATTACTTGTATTTAGAGACAATAATCAAAATGTTTAGTTTCCAGCGGTCATATTGAACAATGGTCATATAACAATCAAAAACCCAACGGTCTCATTTTAATTATACTCATGTTATCAAATGAAACATTTTTGTTGAGTATAAAAAAAAATAACACACAAAATTAGGAAAAAATATTTATTCAAAATTTTGGGTCGTTACATTAAATACATAATTAAACTCTATATCCACCAAAATGAAAACAAATGTTGATATTTATTCATTTAATAAACATTTAACCTAATAATTATTCCAAATTTTCATTATGGAGTTGAAAACCAAGAAATAAATAATGTTGGATCACTAATTAATTCAAGATAAACATACAATTTTACCCAAAATAACATTAATCACATAAAAAATCACATAAAATCAATTTGTATCCCCCAATAATATTTTCCCAAAAATGTAATAATTGTTTCCATTAATAATTTAAATTAGCATAAATACAAAATAAAATCATATATAATTACAAAAGTTAATTCAACCATTATTTATAAAATAAAAACCATGTTATCCAAACATATTTCCATTTACCTCAATCATACAATCATCCCAATAAAATAACTTTATTAAAATTCGCATTAAACACGTAGTCACCAAATATCATTTCAATTCTATGGTTACCTATAAGAAAAATAATTTTTTCTATCATGTTATTACCCTTTATCCTAATTGACCATATTTACCGCAACATAATATAACATCTCAACCATATTGGATATTAATTAATTTATATTTTATCCCATAAAATCATCAATTAATATTAATCAAATAACTTTTTAACTAAAATTCATACTAAATCCTCAAGTATTAAATTTATAAATTTCTTCCAAATTACTCTTGATAATCATAAACTAAAACCACAAATTACCTAATGAATTTGTATCTATGTCGTTAAAATTATGTTCAAACATAGACTTATTAACCAAGGATGGAATCCATGACTTATATATCAACCTCACATGAATACATCATAACCATCAATGTAATATATAACTAGTTCCTGTAAAAAAATTCCACGAACCCATACACTTAGATCCCATAGTAAAATCATAATATTTACATTTCTATAATTTTTAGGGACAATGTTTTCAAAAAAAATTTAGTAATGAATATATCAAATTGAATTGAAATATGGTATCTCTTACATACCAAATAGCATTGTTGGTTTATAGTTATAAATATTTTGGATAAAGTCATACCTAAAAATATTTAAAGAGTTAAAAAGTTCAATTATTTTAAATTTAATTTAAATTTTTTTAATACCACCCTAGTGTTATTTTAAATCCCATTGTCAAATATCGTGGTTTTTGAAATATTCAGAGCGTAATTGCAAAAATAACCTTTTTTGGATTTTATCAATTTTATTTTTTTGGTATCTATATGATAAAATTTTATCGAATGAAATAAAATAAAAATTTATTCATTAATAGAAATCTATTTCCTATGGGATTAATTACATTTTTCATGACCCAAATATCAATCCTCCATTTGGAAGCCCAATTCTAGCCCACATGTCAGGCAAAAAAATATTTTAAAATATATGGATATTTTATATGATAGGGCCCATATAAAATTAATGGACTTCAAAATGAGATAAAATTACACAAGGAAATGTGGAAATCAGGAGGAAAAAATATTTAACTCTCGACCACCCGATTCAACATTCTTCACCATTATTAATTCCTAGGAAATTAGAGCATTGGAATATGAAGTGTCAGTAGTCGATAATTAAATCTAGAGAGTCGAAAAAATATATCCTAAATCCTATAAACACTATCTATTAGGTTTTACTAGTTTATATAGAAATCTAATTGAATAAATTTCAATAATTTTTTTTCACAATTTCGTTCATTTGTTGGTAAATCCACAAGAATTCATTAATTGGAAATATTTGGATTTACAATTTCGGTCACCTCTCTTAATAAAAATGTTTCTCCCATCTATTTGAAAATGATGGAACTGTAAGTGGAAAATTTATATAGATTATTTTTGTGTTTTATTTTATTATTTCATTTCATGATTTAATTTTTGAAATTTCCTTCCTCTCTTATTTTCTCTTGTTTTTTTTTCTTCCACCATTTTATTCTACTCTATAAACACTTTTTCTGATGATCATAAATTTCTATCCCCTGGATGTTCGCTTGGGAGTAATCTATTTTTGATTCCTACCCTCTAAATATTTATATGTACTAATTCTTATTTTTTATAGTATTTCATAGAGTGATCTTAGTGTGTAAGGATTATTTCCATATCCACCCTCCACTCGGGGCTTAGATTTCGCTAATACACAATATTCCCTTGATCGAGGAGGTGGATGTGCGACCTCTTGATGAACTTCATTAGCACATTGCAATAATTAGAATTGGAATAAAATTATATTGATGCATATGATGAAGAGTGTTCTTTAAATAAATTTTAAACTAAAAATGAGATGATCAAGGTTTAATCTTGGTGGTTATCTCAAAATTATTTAATTTATTATAACAAAATTATATCAGAATTCATTTTGATTCCATTTCATTTGAATAATTAATTTTTACTAATGAAATTTAAATTTTTAATAATCTATTTATTTTTATATTATGTCTTAAATTAAAAAAAATGTAAAATAAATTTATTTAGATGTAGTGAATGGTTGACCAAATAATCTCTTAATGAAAATGATCTAGGTTATCCCCTATGTTTCCCTTAGTTATAATTAATTTTTAGGGTGAAATTTACAATTCATCACAAATAGCCATGTATTAATGTGATTTTGTTTCCCACTATACCAATATTTTTTTGAGCATTACGTATTCATCATATAGGAAAATGTAAAATTAACAAAAAATTATTTGAACACAAATAATCAATATTTATATATAAAATTATATTTAATAACAAATTTTTTTTGATAAAACCCTTCATAAGAAAACAAAATGGATAAATCATAATCATGAATTATTCTTATAAAACATGAGATCCCATAAAATCATTTTCATATAAACATACCTCTTACCTGAAAATAAAATAATAATTCCTTTCAAAAATTATTAAAATACCATATTGAATCAATTTATTTCTAGTAAAATATACTTGAATGCACATAAATTTTAGGTAGGCTTTTTAGAAGTTCATATTCAACAATCCCATACAAATGGAATAACAAAAATGTTTAATTCAAACAAAAATCCCAAAGAACATAATAAATACCATATGTGTGGGGGATATATAATAGTCTTATCCTTCCTAAAAAATAAAATGGACTATAAAATAAATAATAACCTGAAGTACACAAAATGACACACACAAGCACTCATATATATATATATATAAGACAAAAATACTACATCATAGTAAAACACTAAATATATTCCATATAAAAATTGAAACAATAAAAAAATTCAAATAAAAAGTATCTAAACAATATAAAAGGAACAAGTCCAATTGAAAAGTAAACAATAAAACTAAAATATTAACTCCATGTGAAAACATGGGAAAACTCCTACTATCTCCCACCTAGCTACCTAGAAAGAAAATCTAAAAACCATACCACATCACTGAAAAACCTTAACTTTACCTACATCGAAAAACATAATGACTTTTATGCATCAATAATTTGTTGTGTAGGATCTGATTTAAACATGATCAGTAGGATCCATCCCATGTGATCTATATCAAGTCTCCCTAAAAATAAAAAAATTACAAACATTCATAAAAACATAGAGTGATAATTAGTTAAAAATATATTATATCAAAATAATGGAAAAACATTTCCCCTTTTTCACTGATTCAAATATCCTAGGTAAAAAAATTATAAATAATTTCATATTTATCAAACCAGTCAAATCAATGTATATATTTCATATCATATCAATTTCTTAATAAATCCAAATTAGAAGAATAAGAAACATCATACAAAGGATCAAAACATGATATCCTCTCTAGGACACTCATTCCCAAACAAAAAATATCATGTATCAACCATATAGACATATTCTTATAGTATAGAGTAAAGAGGACCACCGCAAAAATTGAACCTTTGAACAATGTCTAACAAGTCACTAAAACAATATGACAATGGTGTATAAGAAAACCCAATGAGTGAACCCTTTCTTTTGTTAATGGACGAGGACTATTTATATATTGTCCACCAATATACCCAATTCTTACCATGTGACTCATTTTCCAAATCATTTCATCAAAATAAACCTTTGAAATCCATTTCATTAATACATTTCACAATTATTTAAAAATTTCTTTTTCATTACAAAAGAATCAAAAAAAAATATTTTCTAAAAAATCCATTTCCAACCACACAATTTAGTCATTCCAATTCATTCAAATAAATACATATGAAAACATAAAAATATAATTCAGCCTACATAGGATATAGAGGGAACCACCCACTTAAAAATTGGGTTGCAATCGATCTCTAAGGCATCCAAAAACATGAAAAATAGCATGTAAATAATAGTGTTCCATTATTAAGTCCTTTAATCTAATAATAAGTTCCAAATTAAAATGATTCTAGGATTAGATAAAATATCAAGTAACTCATGATACTTACATCCCACACCACAACCAACATAATGGTAATACTATGAAGTAATATGACACAAAATATATAGAAGTGATAATGATAACCAATAAAAAATATAAATGGATTTGAAAACATTGCGAAATTGTCCTTATGTAAAAAAAATAATGAATAATTTTATGTATCACTTACCCATAAATATATAGTGCATCCAATACAGAAATCAATCATCGAATTAAACAATAATAATGTTTTTGAGATCCCGAAATTTTTTAATGATAGATCATAGGTATGAATAGAAAATCATGCTTATAGAATGAATGATTAATCAATCATGTAGTTCATTAAAAGCATGAATCACCAAAAATTCATGACATGATAACATTACTAGATGTGAATTTATTAATTAAAAAATACGTTGAAAAACATATTTCCTTTTATTAAAAACACAACATCGACCATTTAACCACAATTATCTAATTCATTATGTATAATCCTGTTATACCTTGATCAAATTTGAAACATCTTCTTGGGAACCAATATATTATGTGTAACCATTCATGACATGAAAATTAACTATAGAAAGTGAATTGTCTAGAATATGAAGAAGGAACAAAACCCATCTTGAGAGATCTACAAAATTAGGGATGCCCCTATAAACCCTTTGGTGCATTTATACACAAACACCATTAATTCTATCAAACATACATTCCCAATCATTATCTCATTTTCCCCAGTAATGTTCTCTATCCTTAAGAGATTGCAAGAATGCACAAATAAAATAATGAAACAAATAGTGAGATGATAATTAACGGAAAAAAGGTTACAAGATGTGAAAAATCCCCATCATAAGAATTTAAATCCTCAATAATTAATGTGAAATAATGGTGTATAAATGATGTGGGGCCACTGTTACCTCATCAACGACTTGAAATCCCTTTCCATATGAGAATATGATTGGTGTCACTATAATACTCTAACCAATGTAATCAATATCTCATGAAATCCATTTCCATTATTTTTAATAGTATCCAATAGCTTCTTTGAAATATAATCATATGTATCCCACCAAATATCTTCATATCTAAAAAAATTAGTGGGATCAATAGATTATATCAATAATTAAGATACGTGAAGACATCATTAATTCCCATCAATTGTACTGCTAAATAAATCCAATAAAAATCTTTTCGAAGTATTTCAATGACCTAAAATTGTCCAACATATCTGGGATAAAAAATACCATGTTATAAAAGCTAACACTAACCCAAACATGCAGAAAATATAAATAAATCATAGTCAATAATGGAATACTCCAATGGGAAACATTGACGATATGTATAAAATTTTTTCAAACACATAACATTAAATAGATGATGATGTATTTATTGAATCCCCACTAAAATATTTTAAATGAGACTCGGTTATATAAGATATGCCTCTTCCAATTTTTCCTAATAAAGAGGAAACCTTTATGGGAAACAATACAAATCCTAAAAGGGATTAATACTAATCTATGACTGACAAGTATTGTTATATTCATAATAAACAATTCTCATATGTGTATCCCATGATGTATAAAATTATATGATGCATGATAAATTATTTACTCTAGGTTTTTAATATCACACTTCATCATAACATCTATCTATGGATGGTAGGTTGTTCAAAACATAAATAAAATTATATTAATGTGAGGTAAAACTTGGATCCCTATAGAAAATAACAGGAAAAATAACTCAATGAAACCTCACAACATCTTTTACATACATCTTACACATGTCTTTAATATTACTAGTGTCCCTGATCCAAAATATGTGATATGAATTTGTAATCTTTGTAGGTTTTGGGAACAAAGGAAATGAGTAATGGTTCATGTAGAACATTCTTTTTCCATGATCAATGATCTATCATTGATTAACATAACAAAACATATTAGGATAAATATAATTTTATAAAATAATACAGACAAGGGATAGAATACTGAAACTAAGCGATATGATCATATAATATTATATATAAGTAATTAAATTAATAAAATAATTACCATGATGGAATTCATTCTTCATTGTGGGATCTGAAAATATATCTTCATTGATCCATTATTGTTTTGTTGGAGGAAAAGTAGATTTTCCCTAGTGGTGATTCTTATGGGTTCTAAAAATCGTTGATCATCATTGCCAGAATCTATGGGTTATAACATAATAAATCATTGATCTTGCATCATCCACCTTTGATTGCCTCAAGAGCATCATCAAAATAATTCTTCTATATATTTCTAATTCCAGAGTGTGTGGTGGAGGAAGACTAATCTTTGTTCTTAGAAGCATTTTTTGAGAAGGGAGCTCTCTAGGTCTTGAGAGGATTCTCCAAATCTGTTGTGCTCAACCAAACTAATGAATTTTTTTATTGAGAAAATAATATAACATGATTTATATATCGCAAGGTGAAAAATAAAATAATTTCACAAGCACTGTTTATTATATATTTAATCTCTATAGAACTCCATGTCAGGTATTTAAAATAATATTGCTATTATTTCTATAAAGGTGATTTACTTTCAAAATACTATAAATATTATATAATAAAATAATATTCAATATTTTTTATTTATCATCAGACCATTAAACATTTTCTGTCATTCCTCTATAATATTTACAGGGACTTGAATCTGAAATTTTATTTATTAAATAAATATCACTACATTATTCACTAATAAATATATAAATATTATATTCAATAAATGTAAAAATAATTATATGAAAACAATAATACATTAATAACCACATTCGAGAATATTATTTATTCAACATATTGTAAAATTATAATATATAAATTATTTGACTAAGATTTTGGATAGACATTGTGTGTGAACATGTATACCTCTTTCTCAGTGGCATTAGGAGAACAAGACTAATTTCCATCGCTATAGTCTAGAAATACGCCAAAGAACCCATATATGATGACATTAATGATACAATGAAATGATAAATCATATGAATTTTTACTATGTAATATAATCCAATTTATAGGATATCTCTTGTAAATAATGTTTTGTGATGGTTCCATCAACAAATGCTCATGATGTCTCTTTCGGTGACATTCAAAAAATTGATCTTTCCTGTTATACCCAAAGGCCATGGATTTATTTAGGCTAAATAATTTCTGTTAAAGGGTCTGAGATATCAACTTCAATTAATGATCATCAGGGACAAATACATTCTCATATTATTAATTAATGAAGTTTTACTCTTTTTTCAACCAACGTGTCCTACAATGATGCAAGTACCTATCATCACAATTTTCATCAATACATAAATGTATGCATCTCATAATACTCATTAATAATAAACAACAATTCTATAGGCCAATATAGATTTTGGAAGATAACAACGTCCAATGCCACAAAAAATAGTGGATTTTCCACTAGAGGGTCTCATTCTCACAATATACTACTAGATATTATAATGGGAGTACACCATCAGAAGTTACATTAAAGTTCTATGTGTCTCCACCAATGAAATCTTGTATCATTTTTCTTACTAAAATTAGATCATATGTTAATAGAACATACAATTAAAAATATTTGTGTATACTTATGATTTTTTATCATAGAGGGGAACTAATATGAACTTTCTGCATGAAAAGTTCTCTTAGTACATTATATAATACTATATTAGGCATAAGAATAATCATGATGTCATAAAATGTTTATTAATATTAAAAATAATGAATACAAGAGATAAAAATGTATGCCTAAGTAATTTCTTGGGAACCAAATACAATAGTATGTTCAATCACCACTCGAATATCACTCCTCCCTCGAAGAGTATATTGAAATACAACAACAAATTCCATGGAAAACTCTTACCATTTCAAAACTATAATGAAAAGAGACAGATATAACCTAAAAGGTTATATATGTTCTACATTTATTTGAGGTCAGGTGTAATAATCAGTTACAAAATCTATATTGTCACACTTCATACTCGACCACCAAAACTGCTATCTCCTATCATTATGCAACATCATTGTTTGTAGATAAGAATATTATGAATAAACATGACATAAAAACAATAATAATATCCTAATAGATACTATAAAGAAAATAAATATTGAAAATGGATAATACCATTTGATGAGAGAGAAATACCCAACTGATCTCCCCACTATATATGTTTTCCCTAATTTTCTTAATTATATTATCCTAATATAGATTCAATTGAAAAAATATAAGGAGAAATGATGATAACTGAATAGTGGTCAAAATCATATATAAAACAACCTCTTAATCACTTAGTGAGTGAATATCTATATACGGTTACACTCATCATTGTATTCCATAAGAATATGTCATAGAACAATCATTTTTTATAGTGTCTATATCAATATTCCACTTTATGTGGGAGTAGATAATTTCAATATCAAATTTCTGATGGTATTTCACCCATTGCCTCAACCTAATATTCATGAATTTTTAGGAACAAATATTCACCTTACTCTTATAGTGAGATAATAACATGTACCTCTATGAAAAAAGATATTCATTCCAAAAATTTAAGCCACTACATAAACATGAAATGCTCCAAATCATGAGAGGGTTAAATATTAATATGGGGTCAAAGATGGAGAGATTCATAAGCCACCACATGATCATATAACATATGAAAAAAATCCCAAAAATGACCTAGATGCATCCTATAAAAATGCATACCCATAACCAGACAATAATATTATCTAATGTTATGGGTCATTTCAAATCATCAAAAGAAGTTTGAAATCATGCATCTAATATGATTTTCACTTCTTTCTAGGTAATATTTGTAAAGACCTGGTCCTGGGTGCTGCCCGGAGGTACCCCGAACCTGGTTGGTCAAATAACCTCAAGATAATTTCCCCAAATTCCATAGGCTACTAACTAGAAGTGAGGAACAATTTATCATAGTGGGGAAACTATGGCCTCTTTCGAAAAGTATACATATCATAATTAACAATAATAATCAATTGTGTAAACAGTAATACCATTCAACACAAGTTAACAATGGAAAAATGATAAGAATATCGCAATTGGAGAATATATAATAAAGTATGTCACATTTTACTAGGAAAATATCCAAACAAGTCACAAGGATGTAAATTCAATACTAACCCAATATATAGAAAGAAGTAAACTCCAACAGCATCGCAAGACTCATCCTAGTCCCATGCTCTCCATCTCCAACAACAATCAAGTACCTGCTGAAGAAGGGTGTTTTTACTTATCTAAACCTACAACCCTATAATCTGATTGGGTCAAAATCATGACCCAAATAGGGTGTTAGATAAATCTCAGAATGAAACCAAAAAAAGATTTATTCCTAACTATTATTGAATATAAATAGCAGGTAATATGGATAAATGATGCAATAAACTAGGACGTACTCAATAGAAAACTATCCTACAATTTTCAATTATATACAATTATATTCATTAATTATTCAATCCGTTGAATAATAAAATCTCTCATTCTGTTATAATCTATCTATACCTTGTGTAATAGAACAACATTTGTCTCAAAAGGCCATCTAGCAATCATGTTTTATTGATTCCAAGCTTTTAATTGGTCTTCATGGGATCTCTTTATTCATCAAAAAAATCCAAAGAAACCATCTGGGTATGTTCTCATAGTTTAACCCCTCTCATTTAACATATCATCAATTAAATAAATTATTGACCATCTCTGAAGCTCACATGTTCTAATCACTTTGGTCCCATACAACTCTAATAATTTACATAAACCTACCTGGGTATCTCTCACTAATAATAACCCATTTTTCTATATATAATCAATAAAATATAATGTCCCATGGATGCTCTCACAGTCAATGCCCTAAGGTCTGCTATTCATTTAATAACAACCCTTAGGGTAGCTCTCATGGTCTGACACCACTAGTAAATGACAACCTGAAAAATCACATAGTCAATACCTCCGAGTCATCATAACAACAATTCATAATTAAATAACCCTACCTCAAGAAAAGCTCTGAATTAAATTCCCCTTGGTCATACATTCACAATTTGAAACACATGCTTATTGAATAAACAGTAACTCCATCCTAACCCGAGGCAAGGAAACCAAATCCGGCCTAACAAAAATTCTAGATAAATGACCAATATTTAATCAAACATGGGAAATGGAAATATAATCATGGTATTTAACCCTACACCTATGCAATAACCATTTATCAATAAAAAAACCATAGCAGTTATTAAACAATGTAAAATTCCAAAACCCGCAATACCCCAAACATGGGTATTTAGATCTTTAAGCTTATATTATCAAAATACAATCAATGAAAGGCACAAAACACATAACTCGATGTTTTATGATGAACAATATTGAAAATAATCCCTTGAATCACCCTAGAACTACATAGATATATAAAAAGGTAAAAAATAACATCTTTTAATAACTCATGAGAGAAGAAAAATTTGGTAGAGAGGATCTAGATGATGAGGGAACTAAAATGAGGGAATATAATGCACCTATCAATGTCTCAATCAAATCCTAGATGTAGGAATTGGAGGAGGTTGAAGTTATTTGGCCGTACGTCACTCTCATGTATGAAACTCGGGGAGAAGAAGAGTTTTTTTTAGATGAGACATGACTCTGCTCTGACTCGACAATTAAAATGAAAATTACCCTCCTTGTTCATTTAATGTACATTCCATGTACTACACTCAACCGGCCCCCAATTTTTGTGGTCTTCCAGGTCACCCACACAAACATTTTTTTTGTCATTACACAGCCAGTACACAAGTACATGCGGAAACCAGAAACACGATATGTACATAGAAAATATCCAAAACATAATTTTCCTTCAAAAACAACACAAAATAATGATCCATAACTAAAACAATGATTTTGGTTCCTACAAACATCCCTCTTAAAAAAATTCGTCCTAAAATTTCACTTCAAAGGGTGGTGAAGAAGAAACATAAAATAACTCCGGCCACTGTGATCGAACGTCAGCCTCCCTCTCCCTTGTTTCTTCATGTACGCACCCATGCAGTTATAGCACCTATACCATAGAAACAGACCATCCATGAAGAACCCTGGTGTTATGATCCACAATCCTAATAGGGTGCTCCCTGAAAGATTCATCCACCTCCAAATCAACCTCATCGGGATGCAAAACATGATAGGCGTCTGAAAAGTAACATCACAACTGAGAAGCATGGAATACGTTGTGCATAGCCCGACACCTAGGAGGTATATGGAACCGATAGGAACCCTGCCCGACTCTTTCTAAAACCTCAAACATACTGACATATCATTGTGAAATCTTCCCCTATATTCTAAACCTCATGTGTCAAAGCCTCAGTGTGACATGAACGAAAACCTGATATCTAACCATGATCTCAAGATGTTGTCCCCATCAATTATCATTAGATTTCTAGAGAGATTGTGCAATTTCGAATCTTTTCAGAATTAACTCTACCAGCTCAGTAGTATCTTGAATAAGACGATGTCCCATCATAGTTGACTCTTCTTCCTCCATCCAACATATTAGTGATCAGCATAACCAACAGTAAAAATCCTCATAAGGTTTCATCAAAATCATCACATTGAAACATTTATGTAACGCCCCGACCCCAGTTACCTAGAGTCGGTGCATTATTACATAACATTGGCATGATCACAAGAAAGATCAAATCTTGAAAGACCGATTGGTTTAGTAGCCTTGGAAACACTACATATATTCATAAGTTTTACATTACATCATAAAATGAAAAACTACTACAACAACATAATATCTCCACAGTCCACACTATTATCCCCTCATAATATCCCTGCTGGTCATTCATAACTTACTTCTTCACATCCTGGGGAAAATAAACATAGAAAATGGGTGAGCTCAAATTCCCAGTAAGGATAACAATATAGCGGAACATTCAAAATAAGCATAAACATTTAAGGCAATGCATTACTAAAACAAAAGCCTTTTAAACTTGAACTTCAACATAGTATGGAAAAAGTAAAATGAAATAATTCCATTTACTTATTCACATGGATATTCTACTAATCGAATAATCACATGCAAAATCAATAACCACTTTCATAATGATGGAATGCATAATGCTAAACTTTAATTTCTTTTCAAGGCCTAATCCCAAGACCTTGGGGCTAACTGTAACCGAAACCCAACCCGGAGTGCCTCTAATAACCGGACACCAAATCGGAGTGCCTATAATAACCGGACACCAACCCGGAGTGCCTCTATTAACCGGAGACCAAACCGGAGTTCCTCTAATAACCGGAGACCAAACCGGATGGCTTACTTTTACCGGTCCCCAACCCGGAACATACTTGTCTAACACATTCATCTGAATGAAAGGTTGAAATATAACATAAACATTCGGATTACAAATAACTTATGAAATGTCAATACTCTAAACAAAAACAATGAGTGACATAATAATAACTTATCCACAATCAAAAATATCACAAAACCTTCAATAAAATATGGATGTTTTGTATCATAATAAATCAACTTCAAATAAGCTTAAAATCCATCCAAGGATGTTGACATAGATGAAATCAAAACTATTTTATAGAAATATCATTTTTTTTGAAATCATTTTAAAAGTAACATAATTATAAAATAATACATTCAATTTGAAAATATTCTTATAAGCTTGTAAGGGAAGCTTTGATGATTTTATAACGGCGGTAAATAGCCGCACCCGCCGTATAAGTTTAAAAAAAACATTCTTACCTTAAATTTGTCGAAAAGGTTAAAAGTGCATTGTTTGGAAAACGACGGAAAGATTCCTTTTGGAACACATAAGGGTATAAATGACTTTAACCCATATTCTAGTAAATAGTAAAAATGTTTTGAAATTCATTTTTAAGAAACATGGATGTGGATGATAAAGAGATTCCAGTAGATTATTACGTATAAACAACCTCGGATAATGAAGAGATTGTGAAATAACCCTTACCAATTTGGTAACTTATGAAACATACAACCCATGAAATAGGTATCATACAATGAATATGTAAATACACATAATTTATAGTGTATTACACAATGAATATAATTATGGGCAGTACATACACCACCCAAAAGGTGATGGTGGCAATATGGCATGAATCTCATGGAAATAAGGAGTGAGATGAAAACCCCTTACCACGTTAATCAACTGAGTCGTATGGCCAAAAGTTAATAACCACCAAACTATTTATAGAATAACATGAATATAAAGATAATCATGATAATATATATCAAATTCCAGAACACAATACACCACTTTCAATAATTTAGTGGTGAATAAAGGAAATCTCACGGAATTGAATGTGAGATAAGAAAATCCCTTACCTTGTACTTTTACTTGGTTGGGGTAGGTTAACCTCCTGTAAAATATTGAAATAATTTTTATTAAATTATTCAAGAATCATATATATTAATATGATATCATATATTATCTTTTAATATTGATTTGATAATAATATCTTAGTATTATCGTTGTTTCGGGTGTTAGATTACTTGTTTTCTTTTATATGTTTTGTTACGTAAGACATGTTTGTAAAGGATAGGTATTATATTATTCATATCCAGAATGATATCAAGTCCATAAAAATCATTTTTTAAATCATCAAATGATAATTATACTTGAATGGATACGATGGGGAATGAATCTCATCGCGTTCGTGGAGACGGTAGTCCGTATGTACGCACGAGCGACAATATCATTCTTTTGATATTAAAATAATATATAAATGGATGGTATATCATATATACAGAATAATTAACATGTTATATTTATTATTTACATGAGTTACACATCATTATTATACCCATCCAAATAATATTATATTGAATAACAATTACACCAAGATGTGGAGACGGTAAGCCGTGCGTACGCACGTATGGTGACATGTTATTCAAAGGGTGGATAGAATACTGAATATGGTTGTACCATATTTATAATAACATCACATTATATATATGATACTGGATTTATTATTTTATAATGGTAACAACAAAGGAAGAAGAAGTGGAAGAAGAAATGAACATAGAAAAGGGTGGTGAAATCATTACCTCTTCTTCGGGTTCTTCCTTTTGATTTGATCAAAATGTCTCCGTAGGTTGGCTTTCTGATCAAAATAAGGCCCCTAGGTATTAGTGAGGGAAGTTGGGAGAGTATTGGGTCAGAGTTTGGACGAACCAAAATGCTTTAATGGTGTGAAGAAATGAGAAGGAGGAGTGTCCTTTTATAAGAGGGGTGAGGGGCACCTTTGGAAAAGCTAGAGATATTAGTTTATAATAAAGTGATATTCGGTTTCTAATGGCTCCAAAGTTTATTATTTAAATGTTAAGGTTGGGATGGGTTGAAAACAACTCAAACAATAGAATTTATACAGGTTTGGGTACTTATATTAACCTTATCATTAAGTATTAACTCTAAGTTAAATAGTTTCACTTTTACAATGTCTCTTTGTATTTTTATATAATATGGTTAATAAACATACTATATACATCCAAGAGACCCCCAAGTGGTCCATTAATGATGAAACTATCATGATATAAGTCTCTTGGCCGAACCTTAGATTTTTAGAAATTTAATATCAATTAATAATATAATATTTTTTTAAGAACTCTTTTATGTCAATTTTGACACTATTCAATAGTTGATTTTTGTGAAACTCATAACAGATTTATTACTTCGAACAAAGTCAATTAAATCAATCCTAATATATCATATTATCCTATAAAATTAGTTCAATTCATTAAAAGTTTCATATTATATTTATTTGGGTATTTATAATATCAATTATTTTAATTTTTCACTATTATAGTAATTACTACATCATCATTGTGTCATAAATAAAATATATTATTTAATGTCTAAAAATTATAAAAAAAATATAATTATGTATGAAATCTTTTTATCTTTCTAATGAATATTTATAATCTAAAATCCAACATATATAACTCTATGTAACAATTGTTTTGATAAAAGATATATGCTTGTGTCATTTTTGTATTCATTTTAACTTAATTAAAATAAAGTGTCATTATCACTTACAAGTGGATCCATGGGGTCCCAAAATCAACCCAAAGATGCCTATGGTCGAACATGTATCAACCAATAAGGTTATGACACGTTTTAGGGTAATTAATATTATTATAATATTATTTTTTAACCCTTATTTACCAGATTTACCCTTAACCATGGTAAATAAAATTTTTACCGCAGTAATTATTCAAAATGTCTAAAAATAAAAGTTATCTATTTACACAATTTTAACATCCTGATTCCAAATATGTAATCCATTTTTCTAAATTCAAAACACAGAAGTGGCATAAATTAATTTAAAATTAATTTCCGCTGTCAAAACAAAAAGCGTGTTTTTAAGAGATAATAACTATCAAAAGATTGACACCTGTTTATGTTCGGTTTAATTGTAAAATTATGTCCAATGACCAAAATTATATTAAATGGTAAAAATATATTCTAAATATTCTTTAAAACCACTCAAATTCATAATTTATCACTATTAATTATTTTGATTAAAAAAGTTGTTTTTAATTAAAATTTAGTAATTTTCACTATTCATCAAAATATGAAAATTATCCGAAAAGTACCAAAATTTCACCTTAGGCTAAATTCGATAATCCGAATCCAGAAATGAAGTCCATTTTAAAATATAAAATATATATAATTTTGAAAAGTAGGTATTACTATTCATAACGGCTAGTTTGATTGGTTGTGGTGTGTGTTAAAACTCAAGGTTGCGTACAACACACGCTGCTGTATTATTAAAAGAAAGCGTACCGTGGAAGCTTGGAATGTTTCATTTTAAAATTTTGATGTCCCCATTTAGTCAAAAAGTTTAAAATATTTTATTTAAAAAGGGTTCACTATTAAAAGTTGATAAAAGTGCAATACTGAAAATGAATTTGTTCTTGCATTATATCTAAGAAACTCATAATATGGATTCTAAAATTATAAGGATTATATAAAGTTTAAAATTTAGATAATACTATTCATAACCTCTTTTGAATGGATTTTTTTTGTAAGTCATGGTGTGATTGAACTCGGTGTTGCGTGTAGTGCAATTTATTGAATTATTTTGAAGAAATAACACACTATGAAATCTTGGGGTGTTACATTCTCCCCTCCATCAATAAATTGCGTCCTCGCAATTTGAAATAGTTCTTCAAAAATAAAAGGTTGAAAATAGAAAATATATTTGTGGGAAAACCCACATCGGAAATTGGGTTACTAAAATTTAATCTTAATATGATGAAAAGAGAAATGAAAGGGTCACCGCCAAATTATGATCTCGATTAGGAGAACATTGGTGGCATTTAGAGACATATAATTGGAGGAAAAACGTAAATATTTATAGGTAGTGATTGAGGTCATCAATCACAAACAAGTTTAAAATTGAGGTCCTTAAATTCATCAATCTATGATGATTTGAAATACTATCGGTTCAACAAAACATAGGGTATTAGGATAACACATTTTTGATTTTTCAAAATATCTTAGTTGAAATCCCACATCGAAAAATGAATTCATGAGGCCTCTATTTAAAATAAAGAGTCGAAAGTATAAAGATTACCGAAAATAACACATACTAGGGTTCCATGTAGGAAAATATGGATATGGAAGAAAAATCTAACCATCAATTATCTGATGGAGAGTGGTAGAGAACAAGGCTATGAAAAGGCCAACAATCCCAAAGCCATAATTTAGTGATGATTTAAGGTACAATCTAGGAAAACATTTTTGATCTAAGTTTCTTTTCTTAATATTGAGGAATTTATTTATGATATTGGATAAGATCATAAGGAGATATACTTACTTTATAATTAGAGTTTTATCCATTAATAAATTTCTACCACAAACTCATCTTTCACTCTAAAAGATAATAGAATGTAAAAAAATTCTATTTACACTATTCGTATAGGGTTCCAAAATAAATGAATTTATAATTCCTCTACAAGATCTTTTAATAAAAACTACATTATTTAATCCCGGACATCTCGTGGGCCAGTGGTAGGTGATACACCCTTGTCGCCCTTCGGTTGCGGGTTCAAGTCTCGCAGCCTTGCCGGACGCGACGGGTTGCCGCCCGAACTCCGGCTTGTCCTTTTATGGAAATCCAAAATAATCCAAACTAGAACTATCCAAAATACTTCTATCCAAACTCACAGTCCAACATTTATAAGGAAGGTAAACATAATATAGATCCTTTTTACCCCGTAATAGAATATGAATACCTTCATCATGTATTAAAATATTCCTTATTGATTACATTAATGCTCCCTTATTCCATATAGAATGCTGGATATACTTCATTAATCCAAAAATGTTTTAAACCCCAACAATGATGGAACATACAAATCATTAATCAGTTCCAAGGTAGTCAAGAATATCCAATATAATTTATCCAAAACAATCACATATTATTCCAAAATCACTACCTCAGTATCGGAACTATATTATGATTTATCATTCTCTCAACCATATATTTTCCATAAATTTATCCTGCTATTGAGTCACTTTTCATTGTTCCACAAAATCTCAAGTCCTTAATGAAATAGTACTGCAGTACAATCCTTATATACTCCATAATTATTATAACAAGTACAATGTTGATACAACACTCAATTGACATAATCAACATAATAAATCTAATCATTCCTCTTCATCTGTGGTAGTATAATAACTTGATTATTGTCCAATAACATCATTTGCGGCATAGTCTGATGACTGTGACATAGGTTCGCGTAGTGTCCAAACTCCTTGAAAATGAAGCATTTTACATTTAAAAAAATTTTCTTACCCTTGCAGTCACGTACTTTGTGCCCTTTTCCTCCACACTTATAACAAACTCTCATTCCTTTCAGGAAAGTGCCAGGGTGTTTCTTTCCACAGTTACCACATATGGGAAAATTATTCTTTTCCCTCTTCCCTTTATCCATCTTTCTCTCTTCCATCCTTTTCTTCTCTTGCTTCCCTTCAAAGCCATAGGACTCAGTAAACTCTTTACTTATCTTATCAACACGTGATATTATTTCTTCATATGATGATAATACATGGGAGACTATTTCTCTTAGCTTAAGAACATGAAAGATATGATCCTTCCTTCCCTTTGGATCATGTGCATTTCTGGAGTTCTCATTCCTTCTACTGGGTGCCATTTCTAAACAATGGCATACACTAGATCAATTTATGAATCAAAATACATAATCCCATACTTATAAAACACTTAACATAAATTGAACTATTTGTGGATATAATCCATAATAATAAAAATGTCTCCTTTGAGGATGTATATACTCATAAACCCTTCATAATGGTTTGTAAAGAAAATGAGAATTATCCTAAGCATATCCCCCTGGAGTGTCGTAACCAAGAGTGCAGCAAGGCCTGTTGTCGTGCACCAGTTCCCATTCGAGTCGAGCTCAAAGCGGTGTTTTCGGGTTTTACCCCTAGGTACATCTGTGCCAGAGCCGCCTCTACCTGCTCGTATCCAGACAGGGATGTATTGCTTGGAAAACTCAGAAAATCCCCAAAATACCAAAATTATAGGAAGTTCTTCTACACTAATCCTCAAAGTTCATCTTAGGTCTACGTGCTCTAATAAGAGTTTATCTAAATCTAGCTTCCAAGGTTTGTACTAAACTTCCTCTGATACCAACTGTAACGCCCCGACCCCAGTTACCTAGAGTCGGTGCATTATTACATAACATTAGCATGATCACAAGAAAGATCAAATCTCGAAAGACCGATTGGTTTAGTAGCCTTGAAAACACTAGATATATTCTTATGTTTTACATTACATCATAAAATGAAAAACTACTACAACAACATAATATCTCCACAGTCCACAATATTATCCCCTTATAATATCCCTGCAGGTCATTCATAACTTACTTCTTCACATCCTGGGGAAAATAAACATAGAAAAGCGGTGAGCACAAATTCCCAGTAAGGATAACAATATAGCGGAACATTTAAAATAAGCATAAACATTTAAGGCAATGCATTACTAAAACAAAAGCCTTTTAAACTTGAACTTCAACATATTATGGAAAAAGTAAAATGAAATAATGCCATTTACTTATTCACATGGATATTCTACTAATCGAATAATCACATGCAAAATCAATAACCACTTTCATAATGATGGAATGCATAATGCTAAACTTTAATTTCTTTTAAAGGCCACGTCCCAAGACCTTGGGGCTAACTGTAACCGGAACCCAACCCGGAGTGCCTCTAATAACCGGACACCAACCCGGAGTGCCTCTAATAATCGGACATCAACCCAGAGTGCCTCTATTAACCGGAGACCGAACCAGAGTTCCTCTAATAACCGGAGACCAAACCAGAGGGCTTACTTTTACCGGTCCCCAACCCGGAACATACTTGTCTAACACATTCATCTGAATGAATGGTTGAAATATAACATAAACATTCGGATTACAAATAACTTATGAAATGTCAGTACTCTAAACAAAAACCATGAGTGACATAATAATAACTTATCCACAGTCAAAAATATCACCAAACCTTCAATAAAATATGGATGTTTTGTATCATAATAAATCAACTTCAAATAAGCTTAAAATCCATCAAAGGATGTTGACATAGATGAAATCAAAACTATTTTATAGAAATATCTTTTTTTTTGAAATCATTTTAAAAGTAACATAATTATAAAATAATACATTCAATTTGAAAATATTCTTATAAGCTTGTAAGGGAAGCTTTGACGATTTTATAACGGCGGTAAATAGCCGCACCCGCCGTATAAGTTTAAAAAAATAACATTATTACCTTAAATTTGTCGAAAAGGTTAAAAGTGCATTGTTTGGAAAATGACGGAAAGATTCCTTTCGAAACATATAAGGGTATAAATGACTTTAACACATATTCTAGTAAATAGTAAAAAATTTTGAAATTCATTTTTAAGAAACATGGATGTGGATGATAAAGAGATCCCAGTAGATTATTACGTATAAACAACCTCGGATAATGAAGAGATTGTGAAATAACCCTTACCAATTTGGTAACTTATGAAACATACAACCCATGAAATAGGTATCATACAATGAATATGTAAATACACATAAATTATAGTGTATTACACAAAGAATATAATTATGGGCAGTACATACACCACACAAAAGGTGATGGTGGCAATATGGCATGAATCTCACGGAAATAAGGAGTGAGATGAAAACCCCTTACCACGTTAATCAACTGAGTCGTATGGACAAAAGTTAATAACCACCAAACCATTTAAATAATAACATGAATATAAAGATAATCATGATAATATATATCAAATGCCAGTACACAATACACCACTTTCAATAATTTAGTGGTGAATAATGGAAATCTCACGGAATTGAATGTGAGATAAGAAAATCCCTTACCTTGTACTTTTACTTGGTTGGGGTAGGTTAACCTCCTGTATAATATTGAAATAATTGTTATTAAATTATACAACAATCATATATATTAATATGATATCATATATGATCTTTTAATATTGATTTGATAATAATATCTTAGTATTATCATTGTTTCGGGTGTTAGCTTACTTGTTTTTTTTATATGTTTTGTTACGTAAGACATATTTGTAAAGGATATGTTTTATATTATTCATATCCATAATGATATCAAGTCCTTAAAAATCATTTTTTAAATCATCAAATGATAATTATACTTGAATGGATACGATGGAGAATGAATCTCATCGCGTTCGTGGAGACGGTAGTCCGTACGTACGCACGAGCGACAATATCATTCTTTTGATATTAAAATAACATATAAATGGATGGTATATCATATATACAGAATCATTAACATGTTATATTTATTATTTACATGAGTTACACATCATTATTATACCCATCCAAATAATATTATATTGAATAACAATTACACCACGACGTGGAGACGGTAAGCCGTACGTACGCACGTATGGTGACATGTTATTCAAAGGGTGGATAGAATACTGAATATGGTTGTACCATATTTATAATAACATCACAGTATATATATGATACTGGATTTATTATTTTAGAATGGTAACAACAAAGGAAGAAGAAGTGGAAGAAGAAATGAACTTAGAAAAGGGTGGTGAAATCATTACCTCTTCTTCGGGTTCTTCCTTTTGATTTGATCAAAAGGGCTCCTTATGTTGGCTTTCTGATCAAACTAAGGCCCCTAGGTTGTAGTGAGGGAATTTGGGAGAGTATTTGGGCCGAGTTTGTCCTAATCAAAAGGCTTTAAGGTGTGATGAAATGAGAAGGAGGAGTGCCCTTTTATAAGAGGGGTGAGGGGCACCTTTGGAAAAGCTAGAGATATTAGTTTATAATAAATTCATATTTGGTTTATAATGGCTCAAAAGTTGATTATTTAAATTTTAAGGTGGGTATGGGTCGAAAACAACTCAACCAATATAATTTAGACTGGTTTGGGTACTTATATTAACCTTATCTTTAAGTATTAACTCTATGTTAAATAGTTTCACTTTTACAATGTCTCTTTTTATTTTTATATAATATTGTTAATAACCTTAGTATATACATCCAAGAGACCCCCAAATGGTCCATTACTGATGAACCTATCATGATATAAGTCTCTTGGCCGAACCTTAGATTTATAGGAATTTAATATCAATTAATAATATAATATTTGTTTTAAGAACTCTTTTATGTCAATTTTGACACTATTCAATAGTTGATTTTTGGGAAACTCATAACATATTTATTACTTCGAACAAAGTAAATTAAATAAATCCTAATATATCATATTATCCTAGAAAATTAGTTTAATTCATTAAAAGTTTCATATTATATTTATTTGGGTATTTATAATATCAATTATTTTAATTTTTCACTATTATAGTAATTACTACATCATCATTGTGTCATAAATAAAATAAATTATTTAATGTCTAAAAATTATAAATAAAATCTAATTATGTAGGAAATCTTTTTATATTTCTAATGAATATTTATAATCTAAAATCCAACATATATAACCCTATGTAACAATTGTTTTGCTAAAAGATATATGCTTGTGTCATTTTTGTATTCATTTTAACTTAATTAAAATAAAGTGTCATTATCACTTACAAGTGGATCCATGGGGTCCCAAAATCGACCCAAAGATGACTATGGTCGAACATGTATCAACCAATAAGTTTAGGACATGTTTTAGGGTAATTAATATTATTATAATATTATTTTTTAACCTTTATTTACCAGATTTACCCTTAACCATGGTAAATAAAATTTTTACCGCAGTAATTATTCAAAATGTCTAAAAATAAAAGATACCAATTTACACAATTTGAACATCCTGATTCCAAATATGGAATCCATTTTTCTAAATTCAAAACACAGAAGTGGCAGAAATTAATTTAAAATTAATTCCCGCTGTCAAAACAAAAAGCATGTTTTTAAAAGATAATAACTATCAAAAGATTGACACCTGTTTATGTTCGGTTTAATTGTAAAATTATGTCCAATGACCAAAATTATATTAAATGGTAAAAATATATTCTAAATATACTTTAAAACCACTAAAATCCATAATTTATCACTATTAATTATTATTATTAAAAAAGTTGTTTTTAATTAAAATTTAGTAATTTTCACTATTCATCAAAATATGAAAGTTATCTGAAAAGTACCAAAATTTCACCTTAGGCTAAATTCGATATTCTGAATCCAGAAATGAAGTCTATTTTAAAATATAAAATATATATAATTTCGAAAAGTAGGTATTACTATTCATAACGGCTAGTTTGATTGGTTGTGGTGTGTGTTAAAACTCAAGGTTGCGTACAACACACGCTACTGTATTATTCAAAGAAAGCGTACCGTGGAAGCTTGGGATGTTTCATTTTAAATTTTTGATGTCCCCATTTAGTCAAAAAGTTTAAATTATTGTATTTAAAAAGGGTTCACTATTAAAAGTTGATAAAAGTGCAATACTGAAAAGGAATTTGTTCTTGCATTATATCTAAGAAACTCATAATATGGATTCTAAAATTATAAGGATTATATAAAGTTTAAAATTTAGATAATACTATTCATAACATCTTTTGAATAGATTTTTTTTGTAAGTCATGGTGTGATTGAACTCGGTGTTGCGTGTAGTGCAAGTTATTGAATTATTTTGAAGAAATAATACACTATGAAATCTTGGGGTGTTACAATTTATGGGAGGAAAACTCTACTAGGGGTATGTGTCTCTCCCAAGAGCCCCTGAAATCTAGGACTCATGCTCAAAGAATGGCCTCCCAAAACTAAATTGTGTGCACAAACTTGCCATTTTCCTGGGGATGGTATGTTGTACTCAGAAGTACCTATATACAAAAATCCCTTTGTAGTCACTTCCAAATGCGAGAAGTAAAACAGGTTTCGCTCTCTGAAATGATAGAGTAAGGAACCCCATGAAAATGTATAATATTTTAGATATACAACCATCCATTTTCATCAACACGGATGGTCTTCCTAATTGGTATGAAATGTGAAACCATCATCAGCCTGTCAACAACAACCCATACAACATCATTTTCTGAAGGAGACCACGGTAAACCCGTCATGAAATCCATCGTGAAAACATTCCACTTCCACTTGGGATTATGTAACTGTTCTAATATCCCTTTTATTCATTGATGCCTCACCTTCACCTGCTGAAATTTCGAACATCTCATAATAAAATAAGCTTCATATATCTTCATACATGGCCACTAATATAGATAGTGTAGATCTCAGTACATCTTGGTGACACCATGATGAACTACCCAAACTACGGAATGAATATCCTGTAATTGATTCATGTATATTTCTTCTAACACCCATACACACCCATGAAAACCGAAGACCTCAGCATTTCTTGTGGTCCACCCAAATGCATGGTCATGTGCAAAAAACTCTCACGTGGGACTAGCCTTCAGAATCTGATAGTTGCCTCAATCGCACCTAACCCTGTAGAGTAGAGGTAATAGAAATAGAATTAAGGAACGCATGTCACTGTCTGTTTTGGACCTCCAAATGTATCTCAGAGAATAATGCGATAATATTACACTCATTACTGGCATCCTCAATTACATGTTTCTGAGTCCTCCTACTAAACACATTAGCCACTATGTTGCCATTCCCAGGCATGAATGCAAGCTCATTGTTAAAATACTAAAGGTACTCAGATCATATTTATTTTCTCTCATTCGGATCAAGATGAGTAAGGATATACTTGATACATTTTTCGTCAAAGAATACCACAAAATGATCTCCCAAAAGATAGTATCTCCAATTGGGTAAAGGATGCACAACTACAACTAACATGAGGTCATACGGCGGGTAATTCGTCTCATGTGGACTCAACAAATGAGAATCCTGGGTAACAACTCCTCCCCCCTATGTAAGAACTTCTCATAGCCTTATACCTGACATATCATAGTAAACATTATAACTCATTCACAGCTAAAAAAATAGTTTCAGTTTTAATTTTAATCTTCCTTTGATCTCTCGAAATGTTGAATTGTAGGAATCTATCCATAGGTAATTCAAATCCTTCTTAGTCATGCCCATTAGTGGTGCTCTAAAAAGTGAAAATTCATGAATAATGAACATCTAGTAACCAGTCAGTCCCATAAAACAACATACCCCAAAGAATTTCTTCAGCATCTCTGAAAAACTATTTCTCTCACTTTATCTAGGTGTACTGATAATCTTATCTATGTGAATATAGGAACCATTATGTGAATATGGCCCATTCATGAGAGGAATATTTAGAGATTAGCATTTTACTGCTTCTCTCTCAGTTTACTCAATACCATCTCATGATGGATAGCATGGTCATGTTGATTGTGAGATTACACCAATATATTATTCATGATGAATAAAAAATTATTCCAAGTTAGAATGGATCTCTTGGATCATTAGTTCCATGAAAACTAATGGCTCACCCTTGAGACCGAACGACAAAACTAAATACTAATATAGAAAAAACCTATTTTTAAATGTTGTAAGAGATATATTTGATGGTCTAATATGCAACTAATGATAACTGTATCTCATGTAAATCTTAAAGAACACCCAGTCTCGTCAACTCAGATCAAAGAGATCATTAATTCGTGGAAAGGGATATCCATTCTTGATCATTAACTGTTTCAGCTTCCGAAAATACAAACAAAGTTTTAGGTTACTGTCTACCATTTTCACAAACAAGATAGGCAAACCCCAAGAAGATGTACTAGGTAAAAAGAAACCATTTTCTTACAACTCAAATAATTTTTCATAAGCTCTTGTAACTCTTTTTTAGCCATCCAATGTTTAGGAATGGACACCATTTCCAGTCTAGGAACACTGTCAATAAAGAAATATATCTCTTTCTCCAGAGGTAGGCTTGAAAATTCTTATGGGAAGTAATCTATGAAACATTTCACCACTTGAGAAAAAAACCCATTTTTGAAGTACCTCGGTCTTCCCGATATAAACTAGGAATTTAGGCTATAACCCCCCCCCCCAAACCATGATTCTCATTTCCTACACTACTCGCATAGACATCCCATTCACCATTGTGTAGAAAGTCCCCTGGGTGATGTGAAACTCAACCTATAGAGATAACAGTCTACAAATTCATGGAAAGAGTCTAACCAGTCCATTCAAAAATGACATCTACGTCTGGCATCTCTAAGGCATAGAGGTCCCATATGATGTGACACCCACCAACCCCAAGAGGGGACACCTTGAACATAAGTAAAATAGCCTTTCAAATCCCCAACAGAGTGTCTAGAATCATAACATCCTATGATGTAAGGATACAAATCCGGAGGCTCTCTATAACATAAATAGATATAAAACTATGGGAATTCCCGCAATCTGAAAAATAAACAGCTAAAACTAAGGTAATAAAAATCATAACTCTTAATGTAGAGGCTCCAGGATCTTATTCCTACTGGTTTTTATCCAGAACAAAAGTATGACATGTATTGCGGCCTTGTGATACTTCCAAAATACACTTAGCTAATCCACCATATTATCACTAAAAACGTCTAGCTTGAATACCACAAACATGACTCCCTCTTTAGCCATAATGTCCAAAATAACTCTAGTTCCATTACCGTTGAAAAATATGTGGTCCTTTTTCTGATTGTGGAGTCATAGATGAACCCCTATCACTCGCCTTTGGTGAGATAATCTAGCAAAAATGTTACCGATGGCCCATCTTGCCACATAATCTGCAGTCAACTGGGTCCTTTGGGAAATGTGATTTTGTAACCCCACTCTTCCCTAAATAGTAGCATACCACCTAGATAACATAATAAAAATGAATTCCCTTCAGCACTTTCATCAATATGTAGAAGGAGTAACTGTCTTGGATGCTGAACCACACGGGCTCGCAGCTCCCAACACCCTGAGATTTCACTAAGTAATCATTTCCTGGTTCACTATACCAGTCACCAAAGTCTACCTGAAGACATTAACCTATAATGGGATGTCATACTTGAGAACATCCTTAAATTTCCTAGCCACAGTCAACTTTTCACCTCATAATATAGGTGCAAATCACTGGATCTTTATAAAACAATAGTAGTAATCCATCAATAAAAGAGCGCCCTTCTCCAAATGCATGAACTCTCATGATCGATCGACCCTCAATGTCTCAAGATAGAAGTAATCATAGAAGGTCCTCTGAAACTATTCACATGACATATCCCAATGACATCCTGCTTGTGAGTTAACATCCCACTATCTATTCATAGAATCACATTCCATGAACATCGCGATCTTCACCCTCCTCTCCAAGGGTGCCTCCAGATGCACAATGATAGAATGAATGACCTCCAACCATGAATCTATATCCTATGCTCTTCCATCCTCTAAGAATTTGGGGTGAATTTATTGTTGGAACACCATTGTCAGCTCTACCATAGTAGTGGAAGGATGCAGTTCTCCCCAAAATTTCTGCATCCTTTTCATAAATCCTTCATGGAACTATGCTTCATCACCTGTGTCCGGTATAACAGATGGTTCCAAGATGGGCAGGACTGGAGGATCTGCTGATAGACACAGATATACCTTTTTTTGTGTCTGATCATTTCCCTGTATCATTCACACAACCAAAGGATATCTTCTTCCGATGAATCTGCAAGGTCTTGCACACACTTTAGTAAATGATTATCAAGGGAAACAACTTAGAAGCTAAATATGGAATAAGAGAAGAAATCATCATGTTTTATAAAATAGGGTTACAAAGCGTGTATAACCCCTACAAGGCTTGTTCTCTTGTAATGTTAATAAGATGTTTAACTTTGAAAAACCATGTCGTGTGACACCCACACACACGGCGTTTCCATCATAGTACATATCATGTACATGAATTTTCCCTCCTGCCTAAGTACGTTTGCACGGGTCGATCCAAATGGTTCTCTCCTGGGTAACCCTATACAACATGTTCACCCTAGACACGACATATATTAGTTATGCACCATCAACATGTGTCATTTGTCACAGAGTATGATACACGGTCGACTCAACACAACATTCATAAATGAGACACAATGTGTAAAACTTATGCTTTCGTCCACCCGTGAAGTTCTTCACATGATCAGATATACAGTTCTCTACAAAAAGGAGTGTACATCATGTACACGGTGTGTTCCACAAAAGAATAACCAACACTATGATCTTATCACACATTCAGTCACATGATCAAGTCACTAAATGGTGTGTACTCCCATTACACAGCCTATACATAAGAAAAGTTATTTTTTCCCAATCCGAAGAACACACAGCGAGTGTTCATAACAACACACACCGTGTTGTATCAGTTTCCATATATTGTGAATGTGAAACTTCTTCAAAAACCCCTTAATACATAATTTTTTATAGGCATTAAAAATTATGACCCGTGAGATCCTACACTCCCATGAATTAATGTTTTGAATCCTTATTCATATCACAACATGACAGAATTCCATCAAAGGGAAATCATGATCCCCCAAATTCTGATCCAAGAGGGCCCATAACACCTAAGGGACCAATGTTTGTTATCCATAAAAAATAATCATTACATATTTTAATACTTTATCAAAATACCTGGATTTTATACTAGCATCTTTCACAACAAAATGCATATCTAGCAGAATATCTATCATAACAACATGTAATCAGTAATGCATACTAAATGTCATGACAAGAATGCTTGACATGTGATATATAACAAGTGACTATGTAATGCATGAGATGGCAGAAAATCATTTCATTGGGTTGAAAACGAAATAGTAACACTATAATAACCATGATAATATAAAAAAACAAGTGAAGCACCCAATAGTTAAATCAAATAAACTGTAACAATTGAAAAACCATATAAATTGCAATATTATATGTAACATGAATTTTCCCTATACCCGAGTGAGCTACTCTCGAGCACATCTTATTAACAACTACCCATTCCTTCCAATTCTTGTCTATAGGCTCTAAATAGTAATACAAAGTAGAAATGAGACTCCTATTATACAACATTGAAATGACTCGATTCCGGGTGCTGCCTAGAGATTCCTCAAACCCGGTTGGTCACATGACCTCAAGTGCATTTCCCCAAATTTCATAGGATTCCAAATAGTACCGAGGATGATTTTATTATAGTATGGAAACAATCCCCTCATTGTCATAGTAATAGAGTGGAAAATCATTAATAATAAATAGCTGAAATAGTAATACCATACATCTTAAGTAAAGAATAGAAGACTGATAGTAAGATAAAATTTAGAGCATATATAATGATTCATGCCACATGAGTCTAAGAAAACTTCCAGACATGTCACAATTCTAGAAATACAATACTAAACCAATGTACAGAAATCATTAAACTATGATATCACCGCAAGCCTCGACATAGTCCCATGATCTCCATATCCAGGATCAAACACGTACATGTTGAAGAAGGGAAATTTCCCTTCTCAATACATGTAACCATATAATCTTATTGGGTCTAAACGCAAGACCCAAATAGTGAGTGAGACAAATCCCAATAGAAAACCACCAAAATATTTGTGCCTAAATATTAATGAATATAAATTGTATGTAATATTTAGTATTAATGCAATAAACTAGGAATTACTAAAACATAAAGAATCCTATAGTTTTAGAAAACATTCATTTAAATTATTTAATTATCAAATCCTTGGAGAAATGAATTATTAAGAATTTTCTTATGTTATGTATCTCATGTGTAATATAAAGATATATGTATCAAAATACCATCTAAAAGACAAGTAATACCGAGTCCAAACTTGTGGTTTGTCTTAGCAGGATCGTCACATTCATCAACTATTAAAAAGAAACCCTCTTTAAATGTTCTCACAGTCAGAACCCTTTGGGTTAACATTTATTCAATTCAATAATATAATGACCCTCTGGGAATCTCACATAGTCAGACCTCTTTGGTCCCACTTAGCACAAATCATTTACATACGACCATGTGGGCAGTTTTCGTAGTCCATACCACCTTGGTCTGCATAACATCAATAAAATATAATGACCCCTTGTATCTCTCACAGTCAATTCCCTAATGTCAAACATTCATTTAATAACGACCCTTGGGGTAGTTCTCATGGTCTATCCCCCTCTGGTCAATGACCACCCAACAACTCTCATAGTTAATACATCTAGGTCAACATAACAATAATTCATAATTAAATGACCCCACATAAAGAAGATCCCTCAATCAATATCCCCTTGGTCATATATTTTGAATGTGATACACACACATTTCAAATAAAAAATAACTCCATCTTATCAACACAAGCCGTGGAAAACAAAAAAATCCTATCAATCATTCTAGAACAAAAAATGATAATCAATCAAACATGTAAAACACAAAAATAATCAATGTATTAAACCTTATTCCAAAAAAAAAACCATTCTCCATAAAAAAAACATGGCTTGAATTAAACAGGGTTGAATTCTAAAACACGCAAAATGCCAAACATAAGTAATCAACACATTAAGAATATATAATCCAAAGACAATCAAATAAAGGCACAAACAACCTACCATGATGTTTTTTACTGAACACTATTTAACATCGGTCATTGAACCGGAATATAGTGACATTGACCTACAAAAAGGTTAAAAACAAAAATCCATGAATAACTCATGAGAGAGGAGAAACTATTAAGGGAGGATATGGGGGAGAAGTGATCTCACATGTGGGAATCCAATGCACCTGGTGACGTGTCAATCAGTGCAAAGATAGAGGAAAATAAGGTGGTTGAAGATATTCGGCCGTACATCGCTCACTAGTATAAAACAAGGGTAGATGAAGAGTTTTCTAGTGATGAGACGTGACCAAACTCTGACTCATTAATTAAAAAGAAAAGTACACGAAATGTTCATATAGTGTGCATTCTGTTTACTAACATCAACTGGACCCTGCATGGGGTGGACTACCAGGTCACCTATTTGGCCATGCAGTCGGCCATTTCCTGCCTAATACACTACCACATACGGAAACTTGGTACATGACATGTACTCAAAAGTACATGTAATGTACATAAAAAATTTTCTAAAACATACATTTTTCTAAAAAACTGAAATAAATATCCATACATGAAATGAAGATGTTGGTTCTTACAAGATTATTCAATGGTGTCAGCATATTTGGGGAATCCTTGAATAACCTTTAGTATTACAGAGAAATACTATAGAAGTGCTAAAACTAAATGTTTTTATGGTGCTTCATAGAACAATTAATCCTTTACCCTCTTAAGATCAACTAGTAAGAAAATCTAAGAAAATAATATTACCAATAAAAATCACTTATTGAATCAAGAAAATGGATTTCAAAATATTTTTTTTCCAACGGTGACACCTCATGATATCCTTAACCAATCTGAAATGGTGTTTGTGATCGTATATAGATTTTGAATAAACCAAAATATAATCCAACGAACACTACCAAAAAATGATTCAAGATATTCATAGAAAATAACAACAATCAAATCAATTTAAACTATATCAGTTTTAGTTTGGAAAAATGTAGTCCCAAGATATTCTTAATAACAATACCTCATCTTAATAGTTTTCGTTAGTATATCAGACTCCCACACTCTACAATAATAATAACTCAACCAAATATTGATAATTGAAATTTACTTTTTCTCCTCTAATATGTAAATCAAATCATCCACATGGGAAAAATGATACTTATTCATAACCATTAACTACATAAACTCTAATAGTAGACACTAAATCATGGTGAATCTTCCATATTCCTGGAGAAGGGAAAAGGTGCTTTTTAAAAAAATACACTAAGATGAACAAAACCCATTACCATCAGTCCATCCAAATAAATCATGATCTCATTCATCTCTTCATAATCAATGCAATAAAAGGGTATCGAGACCATGAAAAAACCTAGAAGTAATAAAATCAATAAAAATTACTCATTCTTGTGATGAAGACCATAGAAATAATCTGGGGAAATTTGACAAATGTACCAAACATGAGTCGGAAGATCAGAAATGGAATAAATTTCATCAATATAAATTGCACCATTCGATAGAAAACTCCTATGATCTGGGTAAAAATGTCTATCATGACCTGACCGCATATCCCTCTCACAGTGAATGATCTGATAACTCCCATTAGAAGAAAAGAAAAAAAACAAACTGATGCTAATAATCAATGTATCCATGATGAGAAAAAATTCCATCCATCATGATGATGATTTATATAATAAATTGATTTTGAATGAGGAAATCCCAAACTAAATTCCAGTCAGTTATCGATAGTGAATAAATTGGAAATAAAAATCTTCACTCTTTCCCTCTCCAATTGGTGTAATTAATTCCATAAAAATGGTCCAGTGTTTTTTTCGAAGATTCTAAATATAAAATAAACAAGAAGATAAAAACTATTTAAAAACACATATATCAAATAAACAAATCACTAAAAAAGATGTAGTAATGATGGTACCTTCCATTATCATTGGACCATCATATACATCCTCAAGTAATTCATCCACTATGGTGATTCAGGGAATAGGTTGTATCATTTTAGTCATTGATTCATCTGACTGAGCCATAATATACATTGAAAAAAACTATCCTTCAATGTAATGTGGTGTAAACATATCCTCGAATAAATGTGGTAAGTAACCATAGTGACCAAAATGGTTAAAAATATTTCTAGGTTTATAACAAGAATATTGGTTTTGACTAACCATTCCATAGTAATAGAAGGTTAAAGGGGAAATACATATAGTAACATGTTCTGTAGGGAAGGGCCCTTACTAAGAACCACCCACACCACTATTTAAATAATCATGAGACTTTGTATTCCAGTCTAGTGAGCCACTAAATCTTACAATTAGTGAAAGATAATGTGAATAATAACCTATATTTCCTTCCATATCAATCAACTACACTATTTCCATCACTATTATCGTTGTATAAGTTGAAATTTTTATCGCAAATACCTAAAATATGATATATGGTCATAGACCCTCCAGGTACTTATGAGCCTTAATATGGTCATGCATTACTATATATCTTGTTTAATGAACTAGATATATGAACTAATTTGTGTATCTCAACACTAAATTCCCTCCCTGCTATAAAAATATGAACACTATAGTCTTTTCCAACATCAATGACTCTTGATATAACTGATAGATGAAGAGAGCCATGAAACAATTAAATTCCTAGACTATATGTCATTCCTTCAATACATTGGAATACAACTATCATTAGGTGGGACCCTTGAGTATGAACACTACCCAACATACATTAATATTATCACGGGTATATAAAAAGTTTAAGATTTGAACAGTCTTTTCCATCTTGGCCTCTACCGGATGAGGTTCTTTTTTCCTCTAATGAGTGGTGACATAGACACAAGAACTCCCATGTTCAATCTATTTCCTCTCTTGCACATGGTTATACCTCAAAAATATTATTCTAGACAAGTGTCACAATTTTGTTGATATAATAAACTCACAACATGATATATTCAATAAGATTCTGATCTTAAATTGGATTCCCATAACGAGCATCCACTACACTTTCATGAAGAACCCTTTAATGACATATTTGAGGCATACACATTCACACTGAAGTAGTAGTAATGATTATAAAACAATATAATATCATTTGAAACCAGTAAAATATAATAAATAATAGATTGAGAAAACGAACAGATGTTGGACATCCAATATGAAGATCAACTACTAAAAAAGATGATTTGAAAGTAGTGGAGAACGCCAAAACACAAAATGCATGATCCATGTTCGTGAGAAAAAAATACTACACATGGAATTAAAGATTAATCATTAATGGAGTTCCAATAAAAGAACATATCCTCAAATATTAATGAAGTTAATCCATTGCAAAAAATGGATTTATTAATTTAAAAAGATACTAAAACCATGACATCTTGGATTAAAAACCCTAAATTCAAAAATATCATGATCTGACCCTCATTCATGGTGTGAAAATATTTCACATGTTATACTAATTCATGAAATATTTTTGGAATCCAATAGACAATGTGCATCCATTCACAACATGAAATCTCACATAGACTAGACATCAAAGAAAAAAACAATTCCATCTATAGTGTTCATTGAACTCCAAGTGAACACTAAAAATACATCAACACAATTATTTATAGAATCCATTAATGTTAAAAAAAACATACATCCCGAAACATAAGTTTATTTCCCCCTTTAACACACTATTTCATCAAGATAGGTCCTAAACACAACAAAACAAGGTGGAAATTGAATAGAGAGATGATAAATATAAGAATTAAAGAAATAAGGTGGTACATTAAATATCATTAAATATTTATTTTAATAGATATACATAATAACAATTGGAATATATATAAAAATAATGATAAAATTAATGTCTTTTAAAACTCTTTACATAAAAAATCACTAAGAATGGGAAATATAAGGTATTTTAAAAACAAAAAGAATTTAAGAAGAATATTATTATTGAATGAAATTCACAAGAAAGTGAAATTCATCTCTATCCATTTACATTATTAAATTATTCATATCACTATTAAAAATTTGTCAAAAATATCATGTTTTCAAAACATTAAAAATAATTATTTTAAAAAAATCATAACTTTAATAACCAAGATTGACACACATGGACATTATATATATTTTTTGTAATAAAAAAACATTATATAAAGGAATTTCTAAATACTATATTACATAATTTTCTTTTGAAAATGAGAATTAAAAACAACTGGTTCTTAAAACTTCCACATAATCTATTATATTTTTTCTTTCATAACTAGAAACCCTTTTCAACAAGTCATTCTTATTATCATTCTTCATAAACTGGTGAAAAGAAACATAAAATATCATGAGATCATATTATATATAAGGGTTAAAATGGGTGATATCAATCATATCATAATCATAATACATAATAACATATCTATTGAAAATCACATCCTACATATCAATGAACCTGATATTATGTCATATAATAAATCCAAATAGGTCATAAAGAATAAATAAACATATTCCCAATGGGAAAAACAAACTATATGAAAATTACGGTATTTAAAAATAATTTTATAATAATAAAGACTCATTTCCAAGGCCATAACAGAAGACAATGTTCATTACTATTCAAATTTCACTCCTTGTTCTATTTATGTATTACTGATCCTAGTTTACATCCCATTCTATCCCAGTACTACTGAATAGATATCATTTTTATTTCCATATCTATCTATCTCATGAGATATTAATCATTTCTCAAATCATTTTTTTGATTTATGTCCCAACAACCCAAACATGAAAACATACATATGTGTCCCACAATAACATAAATCATTTATCATAGCATATCCCATGGAATAAATGGGCTTTCTAAATATCATTCCATCAAAACATAATCCACATAATGATAATTATATTTCATAAATATAATTCTAAAAAAATATAATCAAACTATATAAATAATAGTTATCGAATAACTGAAAAATATAAGCAATAAAATAGAAGTTACATTAAAGTATATAAATGGAAAAAATCATGAGATATCTCTGAAAAATAATTCATGAAGAAAAATATCCTTACTTATTTCAAAAATATTCCTTTTTTAATTACATTAAACTTTAAAAAGATAAATTTTATTAGAAAATAAATTTTTAATATTTTAAAGTAAGATTCATGGAAATAAGGTGGCATGTATGTGTAAAAATATGTTATTGTTGTATAATTTAAATGAAAAAATTCTTCTCATTCTTTTTCTTGTATATGTAAAAACATCCTCCAATTGAAAAAAATGACTCATTACATAAAATTATGTAATTATTAACGAATGGGTAAGAAGTGTCTTTAAATAATATTATAATAATATAAAAAATATTCTATTTTACATAATTATTAAACATGGACATGGATGTTAAATATACCCTAGTAAATATATTCATAAAAACAATCTCGGATAAAAATGAGATTGTAAAATTAACCCTTACCAAAGGTCTGGGATTCTTAATAGTTATAATGAACTACTATATAATGGATTAATTTATGTTATAATATTATTACAGAACTATATTTATAACTATGATATCATATGTGATCATATTATCACCCATTTAATAATATTTCATGATTACTCCTCTTTAGGGAATTATATGATGCATGGTATGTTTTAGAAAACAATTTATTATTTGTTTGTTTCCATTACATGATTTATAAAGTGATAAGAATTTAATATATATAATATTTATTTATTAAATACATTTATATAATCATTATTTAAATGAAATTATGGAAAATTAATTGTATCACCTCATGGAGACGGTTGGCACTATAAACACACGAGTGATGATATAATTTCTTTAATTATGAAATGGTAATGATTTTTATGGGGGATATATTTTTTTATAATAAATATCTTGTTATAATCATAATATTTAATTATTATTTCCATCATTATACACCTCCATGTAACGGTGGTGGTGAAAAATATATTACACCATGGTGTGGAGACAATAAGTCGTACGTACACATGCATGGTAATTTTGTTTTTAAAAGGATGGATTGAAGGTGGAATATGGTTATTTCATATTAAAAATAAAATCTTATCATATAGGTAATAAAATATTTGTTACATTATAGTTGAAAAAACATAAGTGTATGATGTAAAAGAAGATATGATCTTGAGAGAGTTGGAGATGGAGATTACCTCTTCTTCGGTGAGTTCCCTATATATCTCCACTTTAGGACAATAAAGCTATCCTTTAAGAAGACCCTAACCATTAGAACGGGAATAAGGATTTTGATAATGGAATGTTTCTAGGGAAATCTGATCTGGAATTCATAATGATATGTGAAGATGTGAGGGAGGATGATCCCTTTTATATTTGAGGGGAGGGGCACATTTGGAATCTCGAAAAATTATTAATTTAATTTAAATTTAAACCACATTCCAAACATCTAAAATGTACTATATTAAAATTTTAGATGTGATAAGGTTGCAATATCACTAACTAATAAATTTTATCCATGTTTTTATGTCAATTTAAATGTAATATTTATAATTAATCCATATTTATTCTAATTTAATTCTATCCAAGGGAACACATTATACAATATTAAAATAGTGTAATTTATATTTAGTTGATGTAAATTAAAAACAATAAATTAACAATTAATTAGATTTTAGATCATATCACATTTAAATGGTAGTTATAAATGTAATTCCCCGACCCAATAAACTTGTATATGATCAATTAATTTATTATATTAGCATGTTTACAAAGAAAACAAATTCTAAAAAACCATTTAGTTTATCAGTCTTGGAAATCTATATTATAATCCTAATAAAAAAATATATATTGGTTATTAAGAAATAAAAACATGATACATAAAAAAATGGAACAAAGTGCATCCTTTAATCCTTATTAATAAATTTCTTCTTTATAACCTAGGATAAGGAAACATAATAAGGGTCATATCAAATGGTCAGTAAGGGTATGTAAAATTAAAGTAATAATGAATCAATAATAATAAATTAACATGGAGTGATAAATATCAGATAACACATTACATTAAAATAACTATATTATGCAATATCAATATGGAAAGGCATGAAACTAAAACTTATGAAATCTAAATAAATAAACTGATAAGGAAATGTATCCGTAGATATGTTGATGCAAAATATTGTATATGAATAATAACTGAATATTAATGATGGAAATAGTTAATTGTTGAATGTCATGTTTCCTAGGTACATGGTAGCATTAGTTTCGAGACCATTCAAAATATAGTTTACATATAATCGGGTAAAACCCCATCTAATTTGGGAAAACTATTTATCTCATGACACTATCAATTCATTGAGGGATAATCTATAACTAGGACCACCCATTTCTTACTAGTCCAAATAATTCCTTGTATTAATGAACAATGTTCCTTATAAAAACATCTTCAACGAATAAAAGGTACATATATACTGAAAATTCCATAGTGGAGGATGAGTAATGATAATGGTTATTGACATTAACGAATTGAAATACCATTAAATGATAATAATGAATCTTGGGGTAAATGGCATTTTAAACATTCTTATGTATCCCATACGACATTATATCCTTTAAATAATAATCCCCATGACGGAAATATATTATAGGAATTATAAAATATCATGAGGGTAAATATATTCATTATAATACATGTTAAAGTCATCTAAATAAAATAAATACATGTGAATTGGTGCATAATAACTGATATTCCCCAATGAAATGTAAATTGAGTTAAAATCCACTACCTTAACCTTAATTTTATTGTGTGGTATTTATCATAATTTATAGTTGTTTAAAATATTTTAATAAAATTTAAAATAAACATACATATATTTGTAATATTATATATTAATATATTATAAAATCCCATTATCCATTTTCTAACAAACATTCATTAATTTCACTCTTTCTATTGTTAATTGCATATTTTCCTAGAGTATGTTTTAATCTATTATATGTTGTTCTCATTAATAAAATATGATTGATCATATAAAAATTGTAATCCATAAAATTAGTATCATATATAATAATCATAAATTTATTTATAATTAACAATAATATTTTTAGATAGGAAATGAAAGTAATTGTTCTTGGAGATATTATTTTATACATAGGCCTTAATGCAACCCTCATTTCATTGGCATATAAAAAGAATGAAAAATAAGTGAAACATATGTATATAATAATTATAGTATCATATCAATTTTATATATGTAATATATGTATATTAAAATCATTCTAACTCTGATTCATGCATAGCGTGAATGAATCACATCACTTGGGGGTAGGTCGCACTACCTCAAATGCTGTCATCATAATAACACAAATGGGGAAGAATTAAATGTATGTATAATAAAATTATTAAAAAATATAAAAATATTAATAAATATGATATATATAATATATAAATATATATTACATCTTAATTTCCACCATTATATTTGGTAATGAAAAAATGAAGAATTATTGTTTCGTGAGGCAGTAATTCGTCGTACATAGAAAGAGTAAATTTGTTAACCGTTGGATGGAACTATTTGTAGGTTTAGTTATAAACCATTATAAAAAATTTACAAGTAATTTAGGAAATTTTTTTAGTTATATAATCATTTAATAAATGTATTTTATTAGGTGAATATTAGAAATTAAAGTAGATAGATAGAGAGAAGACGTTACCTTTTAATCAGGTAACTTCTTTTGGTTTGTACGGAAAGGATTCCATGGAAATTTTTATGACCAAGGTGAGTATTATATGTTTAGGAAATAGATTATAGGACGCTATAATGGAATATATTGGAAAAAGATATTTGGTTTGAGAGGTGTGAGGAATATGGATAGGTGGTGCTGTTTTATAAGGGAGGAAAATAACTCACTAGGTATTTTTTAATAGATAATAAGTGTACACATATTATGAACTAAACAATTAATTAAAAACCATAATAACAATATTATATAGGGATAATGGCCGAATTATGTCCATAAAATATTTTTTGGAAAAGTATTGAGGTCATTTGGCCACTTAAATTAAAGGTTTAGTCCCTTAATTAGATTAATTTTAAATTAATAAATGTGATTAATTTTAATTAAATTCACTATTAATTTTGGTGAAAAAAAATATAGGACTTATTAGATGAAATAAATTATTATAATACCAAATATGGAATCCATTTATCTATATTTCATCCATCAAAGTGGAAATAATTTGCTAAAAATTTATCCAGTAGGTGGGACAACAATGAATATTTCTAAAGTAAAAATGTCCTAAAATTACTATGTTTTTATAGTAATTTCAATGTGAAATTAATCACAACAAAATGTATTGGATTATTTGGTAAAAATAGTATCTAATTAAACATAATAAAATTAAAACATAAGTTGACCATATAAATAAATTTGATGAAAATGTATTTTTAACAAAAATGCAGTATTTTTCTCTATTTGTTAATAAATTAATCTTAGTAAAAGAATACAGTAAAATCACCCAAACCTAATATTTTGAATCTATTTAAAATATCATGTTTATGTTCACATATTATATTTATATAATGGTCAAAACATAGATTTGAAATATGTTCCCTTTTAAAATGTGGAAAAAATAATTGTATAAAAATATAGAATTTTTATGTAATATTGGGTTTTTTCTTATATTATGATGATATAAGATCTATTAGACGACTAAAAACAATTTTTTTGATATATAATATATTTATTTATGATATAAAATCTCTACAAGTTTTATAATTAAATTTCATATGAAAAATGTTACTCAGTAGTTGTTTGTTTAAATTGAATGTTGTGTGTATTAAAAAGATATCAAAAATATCTATATAAAATTATGGTAATGTCTAGGGGTTCCAAATTCTTCCCTCAAAAAAATTAATTTTTCATCAAATTTAAGGTGTATTACTTTTAAAAAGTGTTAGGAATTTTTCCTTAATATAATCCTATGGTTCCCATGTTCCTTCCTCTATTTATGAATTATCCAAAGTACCTTTACTAGATTAGTTTTCCACATTTTCAATACTTTTTATCTGGTATCAAGAGTCTAGATGGTTTCATCAAAGTATGAACGTATAGATTCTAACTCAACTTCATCAGAGGTGAGCACAAGATTTTTTTCAGGAATGTACATCCATAGAAGAGATATATAGAACACATTGTGTACCTTTTAGATATTTTGAGACATTTCCAAATGATAAGAACAAATTCCAAACCATTCTTGTATTTAGAATGGTCTAATGTACCTAGGACATAGTTCCCATTTCATTCCAAACCTTAAAACACCATCTCATAGATATACCTTCTCAAAAAAGTTATCTTCTACTTGTAATTATACATATTTCCTCTAGTTATCAGCATTTTAATTTTTCCTACATTTAAGCGATTCAATATGATCTTTCATAGAAATTACTTTTTCAATCATCTCATCAAAATGTTATGGTTCTATAAGTTCCCTTCCACAAACTTCATGGCAACAGGTTGGTGTACGGCATCTCTTTCAATATAAGGATTCAAACAACACCATTTGAATACTTTAATGAAAACTATTATTAAATTAAAACTCTAATAAAGCCAATTATAGAACCCACAAACCATGAATATTGATTGAACATGATCTCAATATGTGATCCATTTATTGAAATGTTTGTTCAGACTATCCATAATTTTAAATATGGAAGCTAGTGATCAAATGAAGCATAGTGTCAGGATCCCTCGGATTTGTTTTTATAATTTCAATGTAATGTGGGTAACTTGAATAGAAAAAACTGTTAGAGGTGCACTATGAATTTTTAAAACTTCATTAATTTAGATCCTTGAATGTTTCTTTACATAACGATCTTAACTTATGGAAAGTACATGTGTAGATTTGGATAGACGATAAAGGATGACATATATTTCATAATTACTTCTAGGAATATTTATTAGTATTATGAAAATGGACATAGTATTTTCATACCATTTCCCAAAAGGTATAGGATGAGGCTGTAGGAATCCATTAGGATGGCTTCCACTACATTCGCTTATAGGAAAACCAAGAATTTAGATACATTATTTGTAATTTTTCACATCATTTTCCCACAGAAAATGCCCCTGAATGTCCCTATATAGCTTTGTGATCCCATGTTGTATACATATATTTTTTCTATAGGCATTGTCAAACAACTCCCTTTTTAGATCACTTATAGATGGAACTAATGTCTTTCATCCTGAATTTAGAACACCATATCAACAGTGTCTGCTAATTATACATCATTCACCACTTTATTTTTCTTTTTAATGTCCTAATAATCTGACTGGTAATTCTTTAGCCTCTATAATAAATATGGGTTTCAAATAATTCAATTTATTATTTATTTCACCCCTTATATATAAATTCATATGTTTTTCATTAATAGATTTGTGAACATAGGATCTGTGGCAATTCTCATATGGGTTATAAAACCCTGATACACCATACTCAAATCATATGTTACCCTGTTTTCTTTTCACATGATGAATTGAATTGAGAAGTCATAATATTTAAGTAGTTATAGACATCATTGTTGTCTCATGATGACTTATTTATTTGAGAAGATGTATTTTAGGCTTTTATAGTCCATGTATAGATCCCATAATTCTCTATATAGATATTGACTCTGTATTTTTAATGAGAATATTACAACTGGAATCTCCAAATCATGGGTTGGATAGTTTTGTTCAGCTGTCCTAAATTTCTTTGATACATATGTAATAACATTATCATTTTTAATTAAGATACACCCATGTCCTTTTTTGATGCATCAATATATATGAAAACCCATCCCTCTTAGATAGTAGAGATAATATCATATCATTGAATATTCTTATCTTTAGTTCATTTTTGAATTATTCACATTCTATTTTCAAGAAAAACATATCCCCTTTACATTTAATATTAGTTAAGTGGTTTTCTAATGAAGATAAATTCTGAAGGAATCGATAATATCATCTTTCCAATCCAATGAAACATCATACCTTAGTTATCCTTATTGATGTAGACCATTCTTTTAATACCATTTTCATTATAGGATAAAATGAATTTCTATATTTAGAGACAATATTAACATGAAAAGATTCTTATTCAATCAAGAAATTGGATTGAATGATTTTCCAATATAACTACTTAATCTTATGTTTCTAAATGATGATCCAAAATTTATTCTCATGTTCCTAATATGTAATAGAATACCACAAGAATATATTTAATTAATACCAGAATAAAATCATCAATATATTCTTTGAATACTCTATTAATTATTTCCATAAAACATAGGGTTCATTAGTCACTCAAAAAGGAATTACTGTAATATTGTTATTTCCATACCTCATCCCAAAAGAATTATTTGGAATTTATTCCTTATTCAATGAAAATTGGTGAGACCAAGAATGAAAATCAGTCTATGAATAATATTGGACTTCGTTAATTTGATCAAACAAGACATCAATGTAATGTATTGGATAGTATATCATTATTATTATGTAATTGATATTCCTATAATCAATACACAACCTCATGGATCTGTATTTATTTTTACTAAATCTTATATTGGATCCTCATGATGACATAATAGGGTAAATATATCACGTAATGCCCAAATTATATATTTTTTGTCAATTTAACTAATTCTATAGTAGACATTCTAGAAAGAGTAGTTGATATTGGCCATTATCCAGGGATTAAATTTATGGAAAATTCAACTGCACCATTTGGGGGATGTCTATGTAAATACTTTGAAAATACATAAATGTATTCAAAAAAAATGGAAGATCGTCAATTTGAATATTATCTTATTTTTTCACTCAGTTTTGTTTCGTATTATTCGCTGAGATATTCATTTAGTAGAGCTACTGAGGGTGGATCTAAATAAGAATCATGTGTAGAAGATTACGCTCTAAATATGATGGATTCTACATCATCCTCACAATGATTAATTTTCTTTCACATTAAATAAATTATTTCATCATATTTTGAAATCCAATATTTTTAGAGTATAATATCTACATCAATCATAGGTTTGATAACTAAGTCAGTATATAAGGAATGTTTATGTTTCATAATTGGGAATTCCTCGCAATTGTTTTATCAGATTACATCCATATGGAGTCTTGATAGATATATATCTCATTAAATCCAATAGGAAACACCAAATGATTAGAAAACTATTTAGATTTGAATGACTATGAGGATCCAGAAATAGATAATGCATTAGCTAAAATTGAGGATATGATTAGTGTACATGCCACCACATCATTTGGAACCTAAACCACTACTATAGTGATCAAATCAACTTTTCCATATCCTCATTTACTCTTATGTGGTATATTATATTTATGATTGGGGTATTCATTTGAGTAGTTCCCCAACTACTTATAGGTGAAACACTTAGTATCAACATTTTCCTTTTTACAATTGAAGTACTTAATATTCTGTCCATTTTCTCCAAAGATAAAAAAATCAATGTCTCTTCTAGTATTTACCACAGTTATTTTCCCAAAATTATAACATGGATTAAATTACTTAATTCCCATTATATTCATTGAAATTAAGTTTCTCAACATGTTTATAAGACCTAATCTTCTCTAGGATTCCTTTGAATATATAGGATATTGATTTTTTATTTCCCCACATTGACTGCACATAAATTGTTTTTATCATATGATGAAAAATTATTAGAAACTACATCCCTTGAATGATTTGGCTTAATAAAATCATATTCGTGGTAATTATTTTACTATGTCTTGTGTATATAATTCCGAGAATACTTAGAGAACCTTGTAAATATAGCTTTATAATCCACACTAATCACTACTTCTTTTTTCATTAAGAAAATAAAAATCCTTTTTAATCGTTATTTTGTGTTCATGTGGGAATTATTTAACAAATCATTTCTCCTTTAATGTCCTCCATTCTCTCGGATAAATTTCTTCTTTCTCCCTTTCGTTCTGTATCATAGATCACCACTGATCAGTATCACAATGGAGAGAACAAACCACTAGTGTAACTTTTTCATTTTCATTACATTATAAGGCCATAAATATCATCTCATCGAACATAATCCAATTCTTAACTACAATTGGATTAGTAGTCCCACTAAATAATGGGAGATTATTACACATAAATATATCCTCTATAGGTGATTAACTCTATGCAATATGTATCTCCATTATGGAAATGTTATTTTCCAGATCCAGATTAACATTCTCTTGAATCACTATAATATTCTTCATTCCAGTACCATCTGTATTGTTTTCCTATAGGGTAAATATGTTCATTTTCTAAGAGTATTGATACCATTCATACACCTATGATCTATTTTAAAAAAAAATAGAATACAAGGTATTTTTTCATAATATTTATTTCCAAATATTTTATATCCTCTAACCAAAATTTACACATCATAAATCTTAAAATCATAAAAATCAGTTAATTTGAGGGAATCATTACATTTAAATCAATAATAATGTTAGGTAAATAAATTGTGGTTTATCTTAAGCATATCCTCTAGGTGTTTCAACCTAGGTGTACAATTTGGCCAATTTCCATGTTCCAGGTAACCCCGAGTCTATCCCGGAACACCTCGTCAGAGTTATTACTGATCTATACATCTATTCCAAAACTATTTCCACTAGAATAATCTAAATAATAATATATTTCACGGGATACCTATATAATCACTACCTTGCAGATATTGTAGGATTTTCACATTAACTTATCCTAAATGTATATTATAGGGGTTTTCTCCCTAATCTATGTTTTCTAAATATAGTTTTCATGGATTTTGTTAAACATCAACTAATACTAACTATAACACCATGAACCCCCAAATCCTAAATACATGCATTATTTTATTACAGTGTAATTATTAAAAGGAATAAAATATTGAAGGACCATCAGCTAAGAAATCCTAGAAATCTAGATTACACACGTCATACCCATAATGCATTGAGTATTAGGAAGTAAAACAGAGAACATAATAAAATGGAATATACTTTATCCATTAACTCCTATTATATGATTTTATCTATATAATCTGTTGAATGGAATCATCATAAGTGTGATCTCAAATTCTTATTAAAGATATGTAAAGTACTGTAAATAATGTGTCAATAGAAATAAATTAAAATTTAATGGTAAATAACTATTAACATAGGCAATTAAAATTACTAGATAAAGAAATATCAATATAGAATATTATGTAACTGAAATTCATTAAATATAAATCAATAAAATTATAATGAAACATATCTATAGATATGTCAATGAAATATATCATGTTTCAATAATAAGAGAATTTAAATAATGGAAATGCTTAATTATGTAATGACATTTTTCCCAGGTACATGGTTCCTAAACCATCAAGACCATTCATAAGAAGTTTTACAAAAAATCAGGTAAAACCGATTTAATTTGCAGAAATGATTCATCTCATGAGAGTACCGATAAATTGAGGGGTTATATATAACTGGGCCCACCTGTGTCATCTTAGTTCAAATAATTACTTATATCCATGAACAATGTGCCTTATCAAAATATCCACATTAAATAAAAGTTATAGTCTTCTCAATAACACCACAGTGGAGGATATGTAATTTCAAGGGTTGTTAAGATTAATAATGGAAATACCATTGAATGGCAATAAAAACAACCTTAGGGTAAATGGAATTTTATACATTCTATTATCACCCATACCACATTGAAGCATTTAAATCATAATCATTGGGAAAGAAAATTGTTATATTAAACCGAAAATGTCATTATGTTAGGAATATTAACGATATGACATGATAAATTTTATACGAGACACCAAATTAATGTTAATGGGATATTAATAACAGATAAGTCTCAATAGAAGGTAAATTTAGATAAAAACCCTTACCATAACCTTAAATTCTCTGTGTGGTCCTTTTTACCTTGTATATCTAATTAATTTATGATTATAAAATATAAAAAAACCAAAATAATGTTTATAATATCATATATTAACATCCTTTAATATCTTATTATTAGTTTGTTAACAAACGTTCATTATTTTAACTATTTTTTGTCGTTAATTGTAGATTTTCTCAAGTATGTTTTAACATGATACATGTTGTTACCATTAATTAGATAATGGTTTAAACAAATCCAGAAAAAAATACATTAAACTATTTTTATAACTTTTTTTTTTTTGAAAATTATTGTTCTGGTCAAAGACCACAAAACAAAATTTATTATTAAAAAAGGGGTTAGATAAGTCTAAATGAAGGTATTTTTTTTACATCCCGCAAATAAAGAGGAAGAAGCTTAGGGGGGAGATCATCTCTCTAGGCAGTGTCCTAATCAACACCCATGTTGGTAAAGAAATCCGCAACTCTGTTTGCTTCCTGGTAAACATGCGTAGAAATGAAGTTGAGGGCAGAGAGAGAGAGAGAGTAGACATTCAATCCACCGGGAAGTGAGTTTCCAAGCTAGTTGGATGGTACCCTTCCAGATTGCCTGGATGGTAATGGAGGAGTCACTTTTAATCCATATGTTCTTCCAGTTGTGGAGTTTGGAAAACGAGATCGCATGAATGACGCTGATTATCTCGGCTTCTAAGGAGGTAGCCATGCCACATGATCCATAGAAACAACTGAGAACTTGATCCAGATGATTCCTGAAGATGGATCCACAACCTGATGGGCCGGGGTTGCCTTTAGAAGTGCTATCTATGTAGATTTTTATCCAACCTGAAGGGGGCTGCCAAAAAACATCAAGCATAACATTAGGGTGAGGATAGTGATCTACAATGCGAAGATGTCGTAGGATCACAAAATCTCTGACTGAGTTGTTACACTGATCATTCTGTGTCAAGGATGTATCTTGGGTAGTGATAATAATTCTCATTTTTCCTACACCAATATTGAATGAATAGCTTTGAAAGGTATATTCATTCCTACCATACCACCATTCATGGAGACGGTAGTGGTACGTACTCATGAATTCTACCTTCATTTCTTTTTCATATTCAAAGAATGAAAAATAGTTATATTACAATTTAATTATAAAATATATGTTTTATATAATTCATAGATTTATGAAATTATTCCTTAATATTTTCCCTGGATATCATGAATGAATCACATCACATCGAGGGCGTTGTAGTCCACACTTCCTTAGATGATGTTATTGTATTAATGCCAAATGGTATGTATTAAAGTATGTGTCACAATATTATTATCCAAGTATAAATAAATAATATATGTCATATATATCATTTATAAACATAGTTTAAATCATAATGATCACCACGACAGGTGGTAGGGGAAAAATTAACAATCATTGGTTCGTGAGGCAATATTTTTTCATATACAAGAACAAAATATTGTTTACCCATTAGATGAAACTATGTATAGGTTTAGTTCAAACCCTTTAAGTAATAAATAATATCATATTTAGGATAATGTTTTTTTATATATGTATGGAGAAAATATTTTGTAGGGGGTGTATAATAGAAATGAAAATAGAGAGCATGGGAGAAAATGTTATATCTTAATCGGGTAACATCTTTTGGTTTATACAAAATGGATTCATTTGATGGATTTTTTTCCAAAGAATATAATTTTAATATTAGGGGAGGGATTTATGTAATATATTTGGGTAGATATGTTTTCGTCCTATTTTTCTAGTGGTGTGTTGAATGGGGAGAATTGATGGCCTTTTATAAGGGAGGAAAAGGAATCATTAGAAATTTTTGAAAAGAAATTTGGTTAACAGATATTTTTACATAGAAATAGTGTTCAAAATTTATCCAAAAAAATTATATAAGGTTCCTAGACGATTTATTTCAATAATATGTGTATTGGACATGTATTGAGATCATTCGAGCATATAAATTAAAGCATTTCATCTTTATTAAGATTAATTTTAACTTTAATAATTTCAATAAATTCTAATTACTTGCACTAATAACTTGTATATACACAAATGATTTCATATATGACATTATAAAATTTGAAAATTGAAAATATGGAATTATTTTTTCAAATTTCAATCATTTAAGTTGAAAAAATTAATTAATGATTCATCGTGTATGATGGGAGACACTGCATGTTTTTGAAGTAAAAATGTTCTAAATATTGCAATGTTTTTAAAGTCAATTTCAATGTGAAATTGATCCCAATTCTCTATATTTAATTAATTGGTAAAAATATTATCTAATTAAAATTTAAAATCTATCTAAAACATAAAATATTCTTATAAATAAAATAGATGATAATGTATTGTTGATCTAAAATTCAGTTTTTTTCAATATTCGTTAAAAAATTAAACTTTGTAGAAAAATATCATAAATTCACACGAAACAATTTTTTATTCTAATCATTAAATGTATAAATTTATTCTAAAATATTAAATTTATAATATTTTGAAAAAATATATTTAAGAATTATTCTCTATTAAAATGCAACAAAAATACGTTAAAGAAAATTCTTTATTTTGTATGAAATATTGGATGAGTTATTATATTATGTATATATAAAATATATTATATTATATTAACAATATTTGCTTATATTTATAGTTTATAAATTTACAACATAATCTCTCTAAACTGTTAGAATTTATTTAGCTATACACAATCCGACTAAGTAGTGTTTAGATTAAATCAGGTGCTGTTTATATTGTGAAGCTATCATCAAAATTGAAATAAAAAATAAGTTAATTACTTGTAATGATACAAATTTTTTATTTTTAATATAATTTCTAATAAATTAATTTGATAAAAAATCAATAGTATCCATTTTAACACTATTCAATTCTAATATTTTTGAAAATATTAATATAACAAGTTAACATCGAACAAAATTAATTTATTATATTCTTAAGAGGTCAAGGTCATCTAAAATATTCATTGGATATATAAATAAACCCAAATTATTTTATGTTAATATTTATAATAATATTTATTGGATATTTCTATTTATAGAATGATTACTACATTAGTTTTGTATAATTATTTAATATACTAATGTTTTGAATTAAACATAAAAATAAAATACCAAGATGAATATAAATCCTCTAGATTTTATAGGAGTACATATAGTTGAATATGTATTCTGTAAAATCCATCATTAATTATTTTATATTTATCAAAACATGAATGTGAGAACATTAACATCCCTTTAAAAAAATATAATCTGTTTCATAATCATTTTTTTGGGATGAAAATGGTAATAATTCGACCCTTAGATGAATGTGGTCGATATATAATTGACCAATAAGATTTTGTTCAAGTTTTTTTCATTTAATGGATATTATCATTTTATTTAAAATTATTTTATTGATTATTCATCTATTAAATTATTTTTGTGCCATCACTGTATAAGCCTTTAAGGAAATTATATTTATTATATAATTAGAAATAAATTTCCTTGATAAAGGAAAATAATGTATATTTCAAATGATTTTTTGTAGTAGAACTTATCATATATATAACCTTATATTATAAATGATATTATAATTTGAGTAAGACATATTGAAAATTTTTATAAATAAAATTTATTAAATGTTTTAATCTTTTCCATGTGGCTTCCAAAGGATACCATTTCAATCAAAGGATAGTATCAGTCAAAAAAACACACATAATATGATATTATGAAAAGTGTTTGTTTAATTTAATAATTTTAGGTTTACCCTTAATTATAATATTTATATTTTTATCGTATTAATAAATAATTACAAATGTTACTTTTTATAATCCCTCAAGAAAATTAATTAAATAATTTGGGCCCACAAATTAAAAATATAGAATAAATTTTAAAAAATTCAAAACATGTAATTTTAGTAATGAATTTTAAAATAATCTCATTTTCAAAATGAGAAAATAGGTTTTAAAAAGTTAAAACATTCAAACGATTATAATGCTTTTACATCTAAATTCATGTAAAATCAATGCCAATATACTAAATTATATTAATAGATAAAAATATAATATATTAATACTTTAAAAACATTTAGATAATTAATTTATAACTATAAATAAATTTTAAGAAACAATAGTTTCCAATTAAAATGCATTATGAGTTTTTACTATTCATCCAAACATCAATCTTATCAGAAAAATAATAAACATTCAACCAAATTAAAATTTGATTTTATTTTTCAATGAATAATTTTAGTATTTAAAAAATAATATAAAATGTTACATAACATAGTTTTAAAATGGATGCTCCATAAAAATGTAGAATAACTAATATTTTTTTAAAAATAATTCTTTTATATGATAAAATAAAATTTATTCTTCAATAAGTTCTGGAAAACTAAAAATACTAATTTTCAACATTATAGTGAATATATTATATATATATTTAATTATTAAAATCCTTCAAGAATGATTTTATTATTTTATGAACTTTCTTTTTTTTCATTTTAATAGTTTTTTTAGAAAAAAAAATTCCTTTATTTAAAAAGGTATTTATTATACTATATACTGAATTGTTAATGAAAGATTTAATTATATAAATATATATATATGAGTGTTTAATGAATTTATTTATAATTTAGATATAACTATCCATACCAACTAATATAATGGATAAGTTATAATGTAACATAATAATATTTAATTATTCACTTAAACTTGGTCTTCTGTGGAATGAATTCTATAAAAAGAACATGGAATTGTGTGTAACACAAGAGACATATAGTTTTTTTGTATTCCAAAATTTAATATGGGGTTATGTGTAGAAGATTCATATATTGGATTACCATATAACACAGAATATAATTGAATTAAAAAAAAATCTATCTCATAAAAAAATCGAATATTTACATTCCCCCCCCAATAAAATAAATTTATCCGTAAAAATTAATTTGGGTTATAATAGAATTTGTAATTTAATGATCCTTTTATTTAATCTCACATAAGAAATGAATACTAAATTTTCTTTTTCGAAAAAGTAATGTTATAAAAATAGTAGTTTCTCAAATTAACTCATTATTGGGTTTCCACATTGGAGAAATCAGGTGGACAGTGAAAACATTAGTATGGAAGAGAAATATAACCATCATGTTATTGTGGATAGTGATAGAAAATGTGATTAGGACAATGTAAAAAATCACAAATCCATAAATCTATGATAGTCTAAGGGGCCCTTTGATTTATCAGATAAAAACGTACCAGCATAACATTTTTTTCAATGTCCTTTCGATAACGTTGAAGAATTTATCATGATAATAAATACTTACATGATTTTGTTAAAATCTCACCATTGGACGTTCCTTGACCAATTTCCACGGAATCTATTATTCAATGAAATTAATTTTAATTTTTAATTCCTAAAGTGTTATAATATCATGAGATCCAAAAATATAATGATAGGGTCATTCAATATTTCCTCATCATAAAAATGTCAGCATAAGTTATCAAAAATGTATAAGTACACCTCAGGTGAGATAATAAAATATTCTAACAAACTTTATATGATGTTTGACTTATTCATTTCATAAATTGATAATGCTACAATTCATATAATATCTAAAAATACAAAATATTGAAAATATGTTCACTAACTCAGATTAAAATTAATCCACCATATATCATAAGGTACCTCTTGTTGGTCATATTCTAATCATGTTAGTGAATACATTATTTAATTTCTTAATAAATTGTAATAAATTAGTTTACAATAAAAACTTTGTGAAAACATTCATTCATTCAGATATTATCAATTTGGACATACAATAAATCCCCAAAATTCAATATTCTCAATCCATTATATCATAAATTAATATTTCATCATATTAGTCCTCATGACATTAATACTATCTAACATCTCATTATTTCCTTATCCCAACATTATGAACATATTAAGGGTTATCATCTCTAATTGTGTTTTCCATAAATATCCAAGTCAAATTTATTTTTTATAGGTACAACATAGTATATACTTTTCAATACATATAGAAAAATTAAAGTTTTCAAGTACATAGATATTTCATTATTCCAAAATACCAAAATAGTGATTGTATAACATTATTATAGAATCCCATTACATACACACTCAATCACTCCACCTCTTCATTTGTCATACTCCACATCTCCAATATAATCACATGATACCCTCCATATTATTTGTCCGTAAAAGGTTTTTAACGTCAATAATCACCAATTATTCATATCTTAGGGATTTAGTTAGTATAATGCCCCATTTCATTGCACTCATAGAATTGAACTGTGGGATTTTTATTCTATATAGAGGTTTGTCTAATCGAGCCATTTGATCTCTTTTTCCCATTAAATTGTAACTAATATACCTAATGAAATATTTTCCACACATAAAACATTTACTATTACCTTTAATACAATCTCCAACATTCTACCTTCTACACTATAAGAATAAGGAAACTCTCATATTCATTTCACCATGGTTTTGAGATTTTCCCTTGAACTACATATTTTGTTTCCTATCAAAACCATCAACTTTATATGTATCCCCTACTTTAATTTCTACCATGACATCACAATGCATAATTTATTCATATATATTATAGTTTCTTATGCCTAATCTCCACCGAAAAGATTGTTTTAATCCACTGATGAATTGATCGCCCTTACTTTCAGGTCGGACGATATTGCCAGAAGCATACCTAGAATGTCTGGAATGATTTTCCATATATGTACCAACAAATTAATCATCCTTTTAATTAATTTTAATTAACTAATTTTCCATATTCTAATTATGAATAAGGGGAATGTACATAATGAAAAAAATGTTCATGAACTCATTCAATTCAATGTATTCAATTTCATCTTTCTACCTCTTATTCTTGAGTATAGTCAACTACTGGTATGCTTCCGCTTCAAAAAGATAACCATCAAAAATAATTTTTTCATGTTCCAAATCGTGATTGATAGAAAAATATCTTTTATGGGTATTGATCTATTGTTTTGGAATAAGTGGATTATAATACCCAATTAAAGATGGGGGATGTTTCTTACATAAATTCATAAAAATTTATTTTTTCGTTCTCTTCACATTTGGATGCCCAGAATAATTCACATCATGTGTAAGTATAGTGATGATATTTTTCCTTTCGTATTGAAAATAATTTGGTTGTTTAAGAGGACACTCGTTGCATTTCCCACTACATTCTTTGTTAACACGATTCAATGGGGTTCCATCAATTTCATAAAATCCAAAAACAATTGTGTGAAAGGAAAAAATAAGACTAAGAAAACAACATAATCAAGGGGAAATATATTCAATCTCTAAATTCATATTTCTTATCCTAGGTTAACCATAATCATTACCAAAATTCATGGATTTTAATTTATACATTGAGTTATCCTTAGGTAAATTCATATACGTATCTATATATATTAATATATAGATCTCACTAATGTTTTATCATCATAGTTTCCAAATGATAAATTGTCCTTGTCTCACATACTAACTCTATCAACTCAATATTAATGTACATGGTTAGTATATACATCCTATAGAATAAAAAATACATTACAGAAGTGAATTCCCAAAGACTATATTATTTTTTCATCTTCGGAATCTAGGAAACCAAACCAAATGGTTCTTAAAACATATACATTGTCTTGTACTTTTTTCCTTCATTACTATAACACATTCTTTATATATCATATTTAATATCGTTTGTAAAATACTTAGGAAAAGAGACAAAAAAGGGGTGTGATCAGATTCTCCATATAGTTAAATACGGGAGATATAAATCATATCATAATTATAATATATATGAAAATAAAAATAATAATCATATCCTACATATCCATGAATATGATATCATGTCATAGAATAAATTATAATAATTTGTAAAAAATGGAAGAACATAATCCCAAAAGGAGTAACATAAAATATAAATTTCTTTAGCATACACATAATAATTGAATTTTTTTTTGTAATATTCAAGGATCATTTCTAAAAGAGTCATACCAGAAGAATCACATTACTAAACTGAGTTCACTCCACATTCCATCTCTATATTTCTAAAGTGGTTTTACTTCTCGTTCTAGTCCAATAATACTGAAATTAGATCATTTTCCATTCTATTTATGTCTATATCATGAGATATAACTCCTTATTGAATGAATTAACTAGAGATATATACTCTCTATCTCAAAATGAAAACAATACATTTGTGTTACATGAGAACATAAATCATTTATCAAATAATAACCCCAAGAATAAATCAGGTTTCATAAATATCCATTCATTATATCATAATTCACATAAATAATGAAGAATTTTTTGAATAGAAATACATCATAACAATAATTAAACCATATAAATAATATGGATATAATCATAGAATATTTTACCCATTAAAGCATAAGTAAAATAAAATGATGTAAATGGAAAATAATATTGATATATCACCTAAAATCAATTCTTGAGGTAAATGTCATTTCTTAATAGAAAATATATTTTGTCTGTTCAATAACATAAAATTTTAAAAGTAATAACATTATTATAAAATATTATTACAATATTTTAATGGAAGATTCATTGAGATAAGGTGACAGGAATAAGTAATAATATATACATTCCATATAATTTAATAGAAAACAGTCATCTTGTACTTTTTCCGGATAAGTAAAAAAGTACCTCATACTGAAAACTCCAAAAGAGTCATTCCATACAATTTATTAAATATTCAAAAATGGTTAATAATTACTTTCAATAATAGTATAACAATGTAAATGATATTTTATAATACATACTTAGGAAACCTGGGCATGGATGATAAAAATATACCCCAATAAATATTTACATATAAAGATTCTCAAATAAAAATGAGATCGAAAAATTATAGCTTACCCTAGGTCTGGAAACCTTATTATTTATCATAAAATCACTTATAATTGATTAAAGAGTTTTATAAACATATTCCAGGACCAAATTTATAATTATGATATCACATGGAATAATATTATCACGAGTTTAATAATATTACACCATTACTCTTCAATCGAGCCTTATTTACATTATGTTTTTTCGTATAAATACCTTGTATTATTTGTGGGTTTACATTATATAAATAACATAATAATAAAAATTTAATATATATCATAATTTTTAATTATATATATTTATATAATAATTTTTTAAATGAGATCATGGAGAATGAGTCAGATCATGTCATGGAGACAGTTGGTCGTACGTATCAACGAACGATGATATCATTCCATTAATTATGAAATGGTTTCAAAGAGGATTGTATATATATTTTTATAGATTAAATATCATGTTTTCATAATTAAAAGTAATAGTTATTTCTATCAGTATATCCTTCCATGTAAAAGTTGTGGTCAAAAATAGATTACATAACGGTGTGGAGACGATATGTTTTACGTACGCACATGTGATGAATTTATTTTTCATAGGATATATAAGAAAATGGAACATGTTTTGTTACATAAATATAATAATATCTCCTAATATAGTTAATATTTTATTTAGTACATTATAATGAAAAAAATATAGGAAGTGTATGAAAAATAAGAAATTATATTGAGAGAGTTGGTAATGGAGATTGCCTCTTTTTCTGGAAGCTTCCTCTCGATCTAATATTAGGGACCCTATAGTTTTTAAATTAAGAAATCATGAAAATATATATATTGTATGGGTATATTGATAATTTAATTGTTCATGGGGTAGACAATAATTATTTCTCAATTTTCTATGAATAATTAAGGGAAACTTTTTTATAATTGTGGTGAGTGGCCCATTGGAATTTCCAAAAATATTAATTTATAACAAAATAAAACCACATCCATCAACACCAAAATTTGTATTTATTAGTATATGATACTACATTAGGTTGTAATATCATCAACTAATAAATTTTATAAATATTTTTATATCAATTTATACCTTATCATTATCATTAACACTTAGTTTTTCTATTTTCGTTTTAACTAAGGTAATAAATTACTCAATATGAAAATAGATTAATGTTTACTTATTTGATGTAAATTAAAGCATAAATGAAAAGTTTATAATATTTTAGAACTTATATATATTATTTTTTAGTTTTGAATTTTTTTTATTATTTTTAAAAAAATTTATAAAACATTATTTTGATAAAAAATCAATAGTGTCCATTATGACACAATTAAATTCATTGGATTTTAAAAATATTCAGATACCATTTTAAAATAATAAAAAATATTTAATTATATTTAAACGATTTAATGTGTGTGTATAAAATTTATTCTATATTTTAATTTTCCTAAATTTTATATATCATATCAATTTTGATGAATTTTATTTGATATTTTCATTAATAACATAATTACTACATCAATTTTGTGTAATTATTTAATTTACATATTTGTTGAATAACTATTAAAAATAAAATAATATTATGAAGATAAATACCATATATTTTATTATTATATATATTGTAAAATATATATTCAATAATATCAGATAAAAAAATTTAATATTTCTTAAAAGATGAATGTGAGAAGTTTAACATTACTTTAAATAAATTATTATAAGTGCCATAATCCATTCCATATGGAACAAAATGATCAATAAATACACCCTTGGATGATTATTATTGTTATATACTCATACAATAATATATTTTTACATTTTATTGTTCGTATAATAGTTATTATTTTTTTAAATGAAATTATTTTATTGATTTTTCATCAATTACATAATTTAGGAATCATAATTGTATAAGCCAATATATTTTTTATTTGTAACCAAATATTAAAAATAAATTACCAGGATAAATGAAAACATTTTAGATTTAAAATGAGTATTAATATTTGATCTTAGAATCACTATAAAGTTATATTAAAAAAGATAATAAAATTTTAATTAGACATATTTAACATTTCTAGACATAAAATATTTTAAATTTTCTATTATCAACCATATGGTTTCAAAAGGATAGAATTTTGACCTAAGGTTTACTTATGTAAGAACACAATAAACAAAAATATTTTGAAAAGTGTTAGGTTATTTTATAATATTATTTTTACCTTTAATTTCACGATTTACCTTTTTACTGTATTAATAAAAAAACTACTACTGTTATAATTAATAGTTCAAAAAAATAAAAGAAATATATTTGCATAATTAAGACCCACTTATTAAAAAATTGGATTCAATTTTTAAATGTTCAAAATAAAGAATTTTTAGTTTTATATTTAATATTAATCCCATTTTCAGCATGAGAAAACATGTATTAAAATATTCAAACATTGAAAAGATTTAAATCATTTTACATAAAAATTCAAAGTGAAATCAATAACAATGACGTGAATTTTATTATCTGATGAAAATAAAATCTATTTATACATTAAAAAAATTCATATAAATAATTTTAGAATATAAATAAATTTGATGAAAACATAGTTATCAATTAAAATACATTATTTTTTATTATTTATCAAAATGTTAAACTTTTTAGAAAAAAAACATCCAAAGTAAATTTTTATAATATAGTTTTAAATTATAATATTATTTTGTTAAATATAATATAAAAATGTATGAAAAAACTCATTTTAAATGGGTGTCCAATCAAAATGACTAAAATCTATATTTTTTTTGAAAATCAATTATTTTATTTGAAAAAAATTAAATTTGATCTTATATCAGGTCTAGAAAAATTATAATATAAATTTGAAACATTATATTTATTAAATAACACACATATATATATATATATTTATTTATTTAATAACAACCTTCAAAATTGATTTATTATTTTTTAAACTCAATTATTTTCAATTAAATAGTATTTGATAAAACATTTACATTTACATAAAAAGTGTTTTTTCATTTATAATTAATTGATAACTAATGAATTAAATATATATATGTTTGTAAGTGATATTTTCATAATTTAGTAAATACTATTTTTACTCCCAATTACAATGGCTACGTTATATGGCAACATATTAATATTTAGTTATTCTCTTAATATCGATCTAGTATAAAATGAATTATATCAAAATAAAGTGAAATTTTCTATTACAAAATCCACATATAGTATTTCTTATATGTAAATATTATCCATTATTGAGTATAGGGAAATATTATATTGGTGTAGGTTATAATAGAAGACATCAATTAAACATAAAAAAATATCTCAAAAAATCTTAGGGTATTATAATAAATAAAATAATTCTTGGATTAAAATTACATTGAAAATACATTAATGTTTATCATTTATATATTTTAAAAAATTTAACTACATCTAAATTGAGGGAAATTTGATAAAAACTCGGACATTTAAAATAAATGTTTTATGAAAAATATATTACCTAGAGTTTGACATGTCATATAGATTCCTTTACACCATTATAATAAACTAATATGAAATTATCTTCACCATTAATTAAATTTTATAGGCTTACACCCATATAATTAAACCATTTATTTCAATGGAATATTTAATTAATTAATCTATTAAGTCTATGTTATGTGTTTTTAGGATAGTAGATTTATAATTTCAAAATGTATTTGGTATTCCAAACAAGGTTAATGGGGTCACTATTACATAATATTAAAAATAATAATAATGAAATATATAAGATTTTTATAAATTAAATTTACTTTTATATCTATATATGGTAGGTGGTAAGGATAAATTAAATACGTTACAACATAGATATGGTAGTCCATATGTATACATGAGTAATGTTGAATTTTTCAACAAATCATGATGGACCGATAGTAAATACTACATTATATATCCAAAATCATTATCATTGTATATATATCAAGTAAATTTTCTAAATCCATCTGCCTGACCCTCCATGAGAGATTATTTTTGAAGAAAGAAATACTTTTCCATGTAGAGATTGTTGTACGTATGTATGCATGAGTGTTGATTTCATTATTAATGATTCGATTTGTATAAATATAGATGATGTATTATTTTTAAAAAATCATAATTATGTAATTAATATGATATATGTACATTAAATTAATAATAATAATCATCCATTAAATGTAGTGAAGATAATTGTAATGCATCAATTTTGTGAGGTAGTAATCCGCATATATGCTTGAATGAAGGTTTTATTACTCATTTAGAAGGAAATGAGAAGAATTTATTTTTAAAATAACATAATAATTTCTCAATATATGATATATATTTATTTCATTATACTGAAATGCTTATAATAACATTTAAGGATGAAATAATAAGGAAAAATAAACCACTTGATAGAGACAATTACTTCTTTTTTGAAGCACCTCAATTGGATATCACCTTATAATCCGTAAGGATGGTATTTTAAGATTAAAAATCCTGTAATATTTATATAAGTCAGTTAATAATACATTTTTTATAGGAATCTTCAGGATAAATAGATTTTTATGTTGGAGAAATGGAGGAGGGGTGGTGTTCATTTATAATAGAGGTGAGGGGCACCATTGATAGTACAAAAAATATTTAATTAATATCAATTAGTTATAATTTTAAATTGGATCCAAAATGATATATTTAGAATACAGGCTAAATATAAGTCTAAATAATCTCATAAGATAATATTTATACATGTTTAGTTGATTTTTTAACACTTATCTCTTCGATTAAAAGTAATGTTAACTGAATTAACAATTGTCCAGATAATTATGTTTTTTACAGTTTAGGGGTCATGAAATATATTATATAAATAGAAGTTACCCATTTATGTTGTTTTTTGGCATTACAAAACATATACTAGTCCACTTTATAGATATATTATTGTATGCATTTTATCATTTTAATAAATATTATGTATCGTTAAATACTATTATTTTAATATGGGGACAATTTAAACTATTTGAATTTATAGAAACAAATAAACAATTATAGTTTGAATATAAAAATTTAACACTTAAATGATATATTATATTTAAATTTATTATTTTTGTACCACTATAACAAACAAAAATGTTAATTTGTAAGTTTATAAAATAAATTACTTAATTTCACTTGTTCCTGCAGAAGAATTATGGTTGCCATGCATTAACATTTATGGTAATTATTTCATTAATAAAATTTAGAAATAAATTCCCATCATAAAATAAATTCATTATAATTTTAAATTACTATTTATAACAGTTAGTGACGTGTATTTTTTCCTTTTAAATACACATTATATATAATAAAATCAATAAATTCTTATTTTAGAATAATTCATTAATTAAAATAATATAAAGGTAGTTGTCAATGAAAAATTGTAACAAAATACCATATTTTAAAAAATATGAATGGGGTGGTCAAGAAAAAATTAAATAAATAAATATAAAATGTATATGGATGTTTCTAGGACATTTTATATAGTTTTATCCTTGTTTATTTAATTTTACATTTTACTGAGGTTATACATTTTCTCAAAAATTACTATTCCTTTTGACCAATTATAAAAGGTTTCTATTAAAAAATTTAATACCACTAATTTTAAATACTGAAAATATTTTATCAAATTGAATGTATATATTTTATAAAAACTAGTTTAAATATAATCTCTTAAAACATGATGAAAAGATACTTTCACAAAAAATGTATTTTTCTGTATAGAAATGTTTTGAAACTAAAATTAAGCATAATTTCAATTCAAATGACATTTATTTAATTATTATTAATCTAAATGAAGTAATTTATTTTTAAAATTAATTCCATCTTAAATGATCATTTGTATTTACTTTAGTGGAAAAGAAAATTTTCCATGAAATAATTTTTATTATAAAATTTAAAAATAAACATAATTTTTTATGAAAAATCAAAAAATGTTATAATAAAATGATTATTATATGATGTTTTAAAAATGATATCCTATTTATGAAGTAAAATTTAATAAATTAGTAGATATTAGTTTAAATATTATTTGATAAAAATAATTATAAACTATTATTAAATAAAACACATTTTTGAAGCCTAAAACTACATTAAAAAAATTGAGTCTATATCTCATAACAAATAAATAACATTATATTATTTGTGAAAATTATATATATATTTTATAATATCATTACTCTAATTCATTCCAACCAATATAATGATAATGGTAGAATGGTCATATTGATAAAATAATATTTTAAGGTCGTTAATGCTTTCTGGTGTGTGTCAAATATGCTATCGAACATTGTGTTATTATAAAATTATTATGTATTAAATAATGTGGGATATAACACTTAATTATGAATATGATCATATAAGATAGAAAAATAAAAGAATTTTTTTAGTTTGGATGAAATATATGTCATTACATTTTTTTCTTATTTCAATGAAAAATCCATGAAGTTTAATATCATGGAAAAATGACTATACACCATATAATTTTGGGACACTTATTAATGAACTTGTTTTACATAGTTTATTGTATTTAAATTTTTCATTAGAATACTATGTAAATATTTTATTTAAGGAATATAATGAGAATACTTTCATTGGTTGGAGGTGTGATACAGTTTCTATTACAGGTAATCATGATGTACACTCCATTAGTTTTTACCTTGTATATAATGTAAGGTACATCCAATTTTGGATTTTATTTTAGTAATTGATTTCTATACCTCATTGGTATTATTAACATTAACCCCAATTCTCCATGTACAACTATAAAAAGGTGTAAATTCATTTTCAATATGAAATATACATGATTATTGTTAGCCTCAAGGTAACACATTACTCTGAACAGTTCTCATCAAGGTATTTCAGCTCATCAAAATAGATTTATGATTTTTTATACATGATCAGCTGATCTCATTAACTATTAATTGTAAAGGACATTAATCCTCAGTTGGAAATACATCCATGGTCATATATATTGGATAAAATGGGGTCTCTTGTGTATGAGTACATATAGTATCATAATATTCTGAAAAATCCTTAATGAATTTTTCCCAAGAAGAATATTTTTTCTATATCCACATTATTAAATAAGAAATTTTATAAATCATTTTTAAGGCCTATATATTTCTAATTTTTGTGATTTTATAGTAATATGAGTTATCATATTGGATTTCATAATTTAAATTAATTTTTTTAATTTAGAGGATATGTAATTTCTTCCATTATCAATGTAGATAATGATAGGAACTATAATTGTTTTCATAATGATTGATTTTATAAAACTAATCATGACATTAATCATAATATTCTTTGATGATGGAACATTAACTCATTATGAAAATAACATGTTTTCAATAATGTTTAAATTAAACTACTCAGAAGTTAGTGAATTTCATGGATACCTGATATATATTCCACATATGTGAAATAGATATGATTATTTCATAGCTTGTAGAATATATAAGTTTTAATAGATCATTATATTATTCACTTAACATTATTTATATCACTTTAGTAATTAAATACAATTGTGTAATATAGAGTTTCAAATATATCCTTTTATTTGGATTTGGTGAGAGATCATAGATCATATTTAATGAGAAGGACATGTGTGAATATGGAATTCATACAAAATTGGGGAGGTATTTTCTCCATAAATTCACATGAGAATGCCCCAATTGAACTAACCATTTTAGAGTACTGTTTTAGAGTTAAGGCCTTCATAAGGAACCAATTTTTTACCATTATATAATATGTTATTTATTAGTTCACTCATAGGTTATAATTCATTATTATAGACAATAAACTATTATAGAAATATATATTATTTCTATCTGTGTGTTTAGAGATTTGGAATTCACCATATATAAGGTTGAATCATTCTCATCGATGTATATCACATCGTTGGTGATAATAGGAATTAAAACCCACAAATATATAATATATATTTTCATATCTATCTAATTTATGATATAACGAGTATCATTTAGGTTTTATAATTCTTCTACATGAGCATTTTCCATCAATAAGATATAAAATAGAAGTGGTTCAACGTAACATTACCACATTAACTCTAATGAATATAAAATAATAATTATTAATTACACTTTCCAAAAAATATATTACCCCATTGATTTTATTTATTAGTAATTTTCAATATCCATTGGTATTAAATTGAGTGAATGGAATTCAAAAGAACAATTCCATATCTACAATGATGGTTTTGTGGTTCCCCCATTATGGTAGAAACATTATAAAAGGATGAAATATTATGAAAAGAGTAATTTTTCTAGAGAAACAAATATAACTACAAAATATACTCAAAAGGGTTTTGGGACCTCTATCCTCTTCGATTTCGACATGTGGACATACCATGTAACACCCCGAGATTTTATGAAAAATATTATTTTTAATTTCATTAATGTCTTCTGTTGTACTCTACACCAAAAGAAGCTTGAAAAACATGCATCCTTGACTTGCTTTGCATTACATGTAATCACGACCTTCCCCAATACCGTGTGTAGTACGCAATACCGAGTTTCATTGAACAATGATATGCTGTTAAAATATTATTAAAACTAGTCGTTATGAATAGTAATAACCACCTTTTTATTTTTTAGAAATTTTATCTCTCAAAATAGACTTCATTTTTGGATTCGGAAAATCAAAATTAGCTTAGGGTGAAATTTTTGTACTTTTCAGATAACATTCATATTCTGATGAATAGTGAAAATTATTAAAATTTAATTAAAAACAAATTTTTTAATCAAAATAATTAATAGTTATAAATTATTAATTTGAGTGGTTTTAAAGTATATTTAGAATATATTTTTACAATTTAATACAATGTAGCTCATTAGATGTAATTTCACATTTAAACCAGTTATAAACAAGTGTCAATCTTTTGATAGTTATTATCTCTTAAAAACACGCTATTTGTTTTGACAACGGGAATTAATTTTTAAATTATTTAATGTAACTGATATGTTTTGAATTTGATAAAATAGAAATCATTTTTGAATTCATAATATCAAATATAGCTTAGGCCTAATTTTTGGTATTTTTCTGGAAACATTAATTTTTTTGATAAATAGTGAAACCACTAAGTGGTAGTTAAAAAACTGAATTTTTCATAAAACTTAATTTTACCACTTCTGTGAGTAGAATTTCGAAAATCCGAGAGACACGGTTAATATCAAGGACTAAAATGTGGTTCAATGAGATGAAAATAATTTTTGGTGAATAGTAAGTTTTTACTTTATTTTACCACGGTTAAAAGTAAATAGGGTAATTATGGGTAAAAATGATATTATTATTACCGTAAAACTTGTCATAATTCTATTGTATAAGTGTAATTAGACCAAAAAAAACCTTAGGAATAATATATGACCATTTAATCCCACTTGGATTAGATTAGGGCATTTATTATTAATTTATTTAAAGAAGGGTTAAAATAGTTAAAATCAATGTTTAATAAGTAAATCATTTTTAATATGGGGTTATACATAAGATAAATTAGACTATAAATATTCATTATAAATCTAATGAAATTTACTACATAATGGTATTTTATTTGTAATTTTGAGACATTAAATAATTTAATTTATTTATGACACAACGATGATGTAGTATTTATCTTATTAATGAAATATTGACATAATTGATGTTATAAATACCCAAATAAATGTAATTTGAGACTTTTTATGAATTCAACTAATTTTACAGGATAATATGACATGTTAGTATTTATTTAATTAACTTGGTTCGAACTAATCATTTTGTTATGATTTTAAAAAAAATAAATTACTAAATACTGTCAAAATTGACATAAAATAGTTTTTAAAACAAATATTATATTATTAATTGTAATTTTATTCCTAAAGAATCTATTGTTCTAAAAAATTACTTATATAAGGTAATATATTTTAATAATAAACAACTTGGGGTTTTTTTGACTTGTTATAGTATGTTTATTTACCTTATAGTGTAAGAACACAAGAAGACACGGTAAAAGTAAAATTATTTAACTTAATGTTAAAACGAAATGATAAGGTTAAAATAGGAACCTAAACTTGTCTAAATTATATTGGATGAGTGTATTTAGACCCATCCCCACCTTATCTTCGAAATAAATCAATTTGGGGCTATTAAAAACTGAATTTGACTTTATAATAAAATAATATTTTAAGTTATTCCAAAGCTGCCCCTCTCCTCCCTTATAAAAGGGAACTTCCTCCCTCTCTTCCTCACACAACATTGAGCCTTCAATCTCGTCTGAAACCCTAAAATTTTCTCCTCTCCACTTCCCTAGAAACATCCTAGAGGTTCTGGTCTTCTTCAAAGTCCTATTTTAGTTCCCTAAAAGGAGGTCTCAAAGAAGTACTTCAAAGAAGAGGTAATGTCTGTTACCGATTATTTCATCTTTATTTCTTCTTCCACTTCTTCTTATTTAGTTTGTTCATTATGAAGTAATAACATAAGTATCACTAATATACTGATATGTTATTATAAGTATGAAATAACCCTATTTTACCATCGATCATTCCTACGAAAAATGAAATCACCGTGCGTGTGTACGTACGGAATACCGTCTCCACGCCGTGGTGTAATCTATTTTCCACCACCACCATACTTGGAAGGGTATAATGGTATAAATAATAACTATAAATGATTATTTTAAAGTGATATTTATTCTGATATAGTATACATACACTCCAATACAGTCCCACGATCATGAGAACGATATCATCGCTCGTGCGTACGTACAGACTACTATCTCCACGATGCGATGAGATTCATTCTCCACGTTAACCATTCATGAAAGATTATGAAGTATATATAATAAGTAATCATGAAATATATGACATAATAATACTGGATTTATGTGTATATATATGTATGTCATCTACTTAATTCCATTCAACTCAGTAAGGAAACGAAAACAGCATTCACGCGTACGTACGGCCTACCGTCTCCATGAACGGTGTATTTCTTTCGATTTACTGATCTATTATATATATGTAAATTATCAATATATATTATATATAAATCGTGTTTTACATTATGGATTTAATTAATCATGATCTAAGTAATCATATGAATAATTACCAGTAAAAACACGAATGACAAATGAGACGATTTCACGCAAAACTCTCTTTAACATGGAATTAACAAAAGAACGGGTAATATAAAGTAAAAAGTGAACCATATATGATATAATAACAATGAGTATGATTATGGAATAAGTCAATGACATTATTTAAATTATTATACAGGAGGTTCAGACACTTATGAAGCAAATCAGACCTAAGGTAAGGGAAATATCACAATCTCATTTTTATCCGAGATTGCTTATACTTTGGTATTTACTGGGGTGTATTTTATCATCCAAATCCATGTTTCCTCAATATGTAATATTATTTCCATCCACCTACAATTTTTTTAAACCTATTTTACCCTTTGGTGGATTTTTAGTAAAATATATGAAAGGAATCTTTTGTCATTTTTCGTACGAGGTACTTTTTGACTTTTCCGACAAAAGTACAAATTAAATGTTTTTTTAACTTATACGGGATGAATGGATTTTTAAAAGATTATTTACAAGAAGCTTCCTTTAAAATTTTTCATGTTTAATTTTAATAAACTTCTTTTAGTTTATAATTGTATGACATGTTATGAAAGGAAAAGTGTTTTTGAAGAAGAAATGATATTTTCCACAAGAATGGAGTTCAAGTGTTTTATCAAAATTATTTTCCATATATGATAATAAAGGGTTCTGTTTATATCCCTATTATTACATTGATTTTACTATGTTGTGATGGAATTATTTTTATGAATTCCTTTATCTTATATGAATTGTTTTATGATGTCATGATGTTTAAGATTCTCATTTTTATTACATGGGTTATGCTATGATGTATGGTTTATGATTTTGTGGCACACATAAGAATGGTATCATTATGAGATGGGTGGGGCCTATATCTCCCTCCAATGCATTGGTTAATGATTTTATATCTCATGAGATAGACATGTCTTGAACAGTAGGTTATACCGGTTCAGTGAAACAGGACTGAAACGAGGAATGAACTCGGTTCAGAAAGGGACTTTGTCTACTAAGATAGTCTTGGAAATGAGTCTTGACTAATAAGAAATGATTCTCTAAGATTATGTGTGTATGCCACAATGTTTCATGTTTTACGTTATGATTATTGGGATTACATTTCACTACTATGATTTATCCCATGTTATTATATCATGATCTCTTTTGTAGGTTATGATTTCCAAAATGTTATATTCTTATGAATATGATATGATAGAAATTTTTTTTTACCCTTACTGAGCATTTGAGCTCACCCTTTTATTTTTTCTTTTTCCCAGGATATAAACAATGGGTTTAGGTAAGAAAAAAGGAAGATCTTTATGGGAGACGATGAAGATCTTTCACCATGATTAGAAGATTACGTTCCGAGTTTCCAAATACACTAAACTATTACTGTCCTTGTGTGTGTGTTTTTGTTATGTACTAAGTATTCCGCAAAAGTAATGTAATTTCCATGTACTTCAAGCTTCCGGTCTCTACAGTTGGTATCAGAGGAAAGGTTTAGTCAACCTTTGGAAACTAGGATGCGAGATGTTTAGTGAGATCCCTAGAGATATTTCTAAGGTATGTCTAGGGATGTACCTAAGGATAAGTATACATATAGGTTATAGTCCTAGAATTATAGTAACGATCTTAGAATTAAACCTAAGATGTTAGATATTGAGGGTACTCCCCCTTTTATTATGTTGTTTTCCCTAGAATGATTTTTTCCTCTCACACTGTTCTTTTTGGGTTTTGGACGATGGTTGGAACCCGAAGGAACCATGTTGATCAGTGAAATGGACAATGCAATGATTATAAGGCCCCAGCCTTAATCCTTATTTAATCTTGAGTTATTACAAGATTACACATTGAGGATCTTTTCAGGTTTAGAGTTTTATTGAATTAGATCATAAAACATGCATTACATTCCACATTTAAACAAAGTTGTTACATAAAAGAGAATATTCATTTTTCCCATCAACGGAAACATATTTAAAATAAAACATGGATTCTTTCTTGACACTTCCTTGACACTATCATCATATCATGTACCTTTCCCTTGACCTGTGATAAACATTTTAAAAAAAATTTGGATGAGCATAAAAAGCTCAGTAAGGGATATAAAAATATGGAAAGGAAACATGGGTACATATATACATAAGAATGAAATCATTCTTTACCCATAAAACATAAGCACATTAACATACCTCATCAAATAATGAATAAATCATAGAAATCATAAGACATAAAGGTAACTTGAGGCATTCATAACATTCTTACGTAGGGAGTAACCCTCTTGGTTACGTTTGGAATACCCATCACAGTATATTCCCTAAATCGCTTTGTAATAATCTTAACGTTTCACTCCTTCGTGTTACCCAATGCTTTAGAGAGCTATATCGGGCTCACCGGCCCTTAGATTATCACAGAACCACCCGTCTTCATAATAATGCCCAAGAACCTCAACATAATCATATCACATAAAACATGCATAAAGGAAACATAACATTTCCACCTTTCAATCACAAGATATCAATACAACACATTGATATAAAAACATTTTTAAAATCATTTTCAATACCAAAATAAAAGAAAATTAAAATATGGTATTTATTTTTCTTTAAAAAAGGAATGGCTTGTAGAGTAAGCCGAAACTCAAATAACAGTCCTGGAGGCAGAGAAGTCATTGTCACCGTATACGTACGAAAAAAACATTCCCTTTTGTCGTTTAGTAAAATGCTATGTATAAAAAATATTCCATTTGGATAAACGTAAAAGTCAAAGGGGTTTATACACCGTATAAAAGAAGGTTGTGTATAAAACAAAATATGCCTCAATGAAAGGAGATTGAGATGAAGTCCCATACCACGGGTCCGACTTGAAACGATCGTTATTTAATGTCCTGAATAATAAACTTGAGTTAATTTCTAATTTCTTAAGAAACTTTTTCATGTTCATTATTTCTTTTATATCTATTATTTCCATGTCATGAACACTATGTAATTATTTAAGTTAATAACGGTCGTTTTAACGATCATTGGTACTTGAGTCAAAAATAAACCCTTTATAATTACAAGTTGTTCATCTATCCATTATATCCTTAATTAAAATCATGATGTATATATCATATATATCCAGTATATACATGCATTTATAATATTACATAATCATTTAGAGTTAAGAAATGAAATGCACCGTTCATGGAGACGGTAAGCCGTACGTATGCATGAATGCTACTTTCATTTCTATTTCGTATTTTAAAGAATGGAATCATAATGATATAAAGGTATATTATAAATCGAGTATAATATCATATATAATATCATAGTTTCATACTTTATACGTCCCACATATGGTATTTAATGAATCAAATCACTTTGAGGGGGCGGTAGTCCGCACTTCCTTAAATGAAGATATCGTGTTTACCCATAATGGAAACTATAAAGGGATTACCAAAATAAAAAATACAGAAGCTTAAGGCAAACATAAACATATTATATAGCATATAAAAATATAGTGACATCTTAATGGCCACCTTTTAAAGTGTTAAAAGAATGTTGAACAATCATCGTTTCGGGAGGCATACAATCACCATCCACGGAAACAGTATGCCCTTTAACCATTAGATGTAGGTGTGTGTAAGTGTAGCTCGAATACTTCTTATAAAAACATCCTAGTATATTGAAGATACTGGAGTTGTTATAAAAGAAATTAATAAAAAGAGTTTATGGGGGTTGGAGAAGCAAAATAAAACAAAAGGACTCAAGTGAAGTCAATACCTTAAAATCGGGTAACTCCCTTTGGTTTGAGCTCAAAGGTTTCCTTGGGAAGACTTCTGACCAAATTGAGGCTTCAAGGAGTAAGAGAGGGTTGTGGAGAGAAAAAATGGGCAGGGTTTGGCCGAGCCAAAGGCTTTGGGAAAGTGGGTATGGAGGTAGAGGTGGAGGCCTTTTATAAGAGGAGAGGAGGGGCACTCTTGGAATGTAAAGAAATGTTACTTTATTTAAAAATGATTTTCAGATTAGAAAGGTCCCACATTGATATAATTAGAGGGTATGGTGATAAGGGTTCGAAATCCACCCATAAAATAGGTTTTGGACATGTGTAGGTCATATATTTCACATTATCATTTCATTTTATTTAAATCATTTATTAATGGTGTAATCGCTGCATCATCATGATGTCATAAATAATTTAATAAATTTAATGTCTAAAAATTATAAAACAAATATCATGATGTAGGAAATATTTTTAGCTTTCTAATGGATATTTATAGTCCAAAAGATCATTTATTTCGACAAAATTAAAAATATTTTACTTAGGTGATACATTCTTTGTCACATTTAACATTCTTTAAAAATAAAACGATAAAAAGTCACTTTCTCACAAAAGTGAATCCATGGGCCCCCAAGTTTGGAATAAGTCATCCCATGGTCGGCCATGAGACAACCAGTATCCTTAGGACACATTTTGTGGTCTTTTATATTATTATGATATCTTTTTATTATCTTTAACTACCCGATTACTCATTAATCAAGATAATTAAAGATAATTACAATCGTTACTATTCATAATATCCAAAAATAAAAGAGTCTTAATTACTTAATTTGGACCTTCTGATTCCAAATATGTAATCCATTTTACCAAATTCCAAACACATAAATTGCAATAACTGATTTAAAAATAATTCTCGTTGTCAAAACAAATAGCGGGTTTTTTTGAAACAATATCTATGAAAAGTTTGGCATTAGTTTATGACCAAATCCAAAGTGAAATTAATCCTAATTACCACCATTGGATTAAATGGTAAAAATATATTCATATTACACATTAAGACCACTTAAAATGATAATCTAACCATATAATTAAATTAAATGAAAAAGCAGTTTTGATGTAAAATGCAGTAATTTTCACTATTCATTAAAAAATGAACATTGCAAAAAAATACCAAAAAATTATCCAATGCAAATTTCAATGTCCCAATCATAATGAATATTATTATTTTGAAAAATATAGATTATAAAATTGTCAAAAGTTTGATTTAAAAAGGGTTTTCCATCAAAAGGCAATAAAACAATCTTTTAAGAATATTAGTGTATTCCATTCATAAGATTGTATTTATTTTCATTTTAAGCCTCTAAAACACTATCTTAATCATTAATAGACATAGATAAAAATATCTATTATTCATTACTTACATGGGATATTACATCCTTCCCCCCTTTGTAAAGCCACTCGGTAATAAACTGATCCAACTCTCTCCAGAATTTCATATGGTCCAATTAACCTTGGACTCATCTTTCCTTTCTTACCAAATCGCATCACACATTTCCATGGTGATACTTTGAGAAAAACATGATCACCTACCTCAAAAGAGAGATCATTCCTCCTGTTGTCTGCATAACTCTTCTGCCTACTCTGAGTTGTTCTCATGTGTTTCTGTATCAACCGAACTTTTTCTGCCAACTCTTCTACCAATTCCGGTCCAATCAACTTCCTTTCACCCATTTCATCCCAGAAAGCTGGAGTTCGACACTGCTTCCCATATAACGCCTCAAATGGTGCCATCTGTATACTGGAATGAAAACTGTTATTATATGAAAATTCAACCAAAGAAATATGTTGGTCCCAACTTCCCTGATAATCCATCGAAAAAGCTCGTAGCATATCCTCCAAGGTCTGAATTGTTCGTTCTGACTACCCATCTGATTGAGGATGAAAAGCTGTACTAAAATTTAATTCAGTACCCAACGACTTTTGATGGCCTTTCCAAAAGTTAGAAGTGAACCTGGGATCACGATCAGATACAATGGAGAGGGGAACTCCATGCAACCTGACTATCCCTTTAAGATAAAATCGAGAAAGTTGATCTAGGGAAAAAGTATCTCGTATAGCAAGGAAATGAGCAGATTTAGTCAAGCGATCAACAATAACCCAGATTGCATTGTTACCTCGACATGTATTCGGTAATCCCACAACAAAGTCCATGGATATATTCTCCAATTTCCAATCTGGCACTGGTAAAGGATGAAGCATCCCTTTCGGTAACTGTCGCTCTGCTTTAACCTGTTGACATGTCAAACACTTCACAGTAAAATCAGCAATATCTCTTTTCATTCCATCCCACCAGTAATACTCCCACAGATCTTTGTACATCTTAGTACTTCCAGGATGAACTAAAAACAAAGAACTATGAGTTTCACATAACAACTCTCTCTTCAACTGTGAATCACAAGGCACACACAATCTCTTCAAAAATCTCAAAACACAATCATTATCAATGTTTAATTCAGGCAACTTACCTTTCTGAACCAGCTCTACCTTTTTCTGCAACTCACTGTCTTGCTTCTGTGCTTGCTTGATTCTATATGATAGAGATGATCTCACTGATACCTGAAACAAAACAGAAGAACTTCCTGCACCAACAACTTCTATGCCAAATTTCATCAAATCCATAACCAAAGATCACATTCCAAAAGCAACATTTCTAATGAAGCATTACTTTTTTTACTCAAAGCATCATCCACTTTATTTTCTTTTCCCAGATGGTAATGAATTGTACAATCATAATCCTTGATTAATTCCAGTCATCTCCTCTGTCTCATGTTTAACTCTTTCTGAGTGAATATATACTTTAAACATTTGTGATCAGTATATATTTCACACTTTACTCCATACAAATGATGCCTCCAAATTTTTAATGCGAAAACATCAGCAGCTAATTCCAAATCATGTGTAGGGTAATTTACCTCATGAGTTTTCAACTGTCGTGAAGCATAAGAAATTACCTGATCATTATGCATTAGGATGCAACCAATTCCTTTCAATGAAGCATCACTGTATATAAAAACTCACCATTCCTGGATGGTAGTGCCAAAACTAGAGCATTCACCAATCTTCTTTTCAATTCCTAAAAACAATCATCACATTCTTTTGTCCAGATAAACTTAACACCCTTCCGAGTTAGCTTAGTCATTGGACTAGATAACCGTGAAACATTTCTAGCAAACCTTCAGTAATATCCTGCCAAACCAAGGAAGCTACGAATCTCAGTTACATTTGTGGGTCTTGGCCAGTCTTCCACAACTTTTGTTTTTGCAGGATCAATAGTTATCCCGTCTTTAGAAACAATGTGACCAAGGAAAGAAATTTGTTGCAACCAAAACTCACACTTGCTGAATTTCCCATACAATTTCTTTTCTTTTAAGGATTGAAAGATAACTATTAAATGTATTTCATGATCCTCTTTACATTTAGAAAACACCAAAATATCATCAATAACACAACCACCATTTATCACCCAATTCAACTGAGCCATCACTGTAGTAAACTACTCAATTCTGATTTAAAAAATCTCAGTATACTGATTTGGAAGGTCATTTCCCTTAGTATGCCTTCCCAAAAATAAATCTTCTCTGTTTCCTCTATGAACAACCATTCTGAACAGACATGTCTTAGACAAAGCAACATGGTAATCATCAAATTCTATATCATTTCAATTTGACCATAAAAAAATATTTATGGATAATCATTTAATAAGATTCTAACTCCTAAAGTTATCAATACCGACCTCTGATACCAACTATAAGGCCCCAGACTTAAACCTTACTTAATCATGAGTTATTATAAGATTACACATTGAGGATCTTTTCGGGTTTAGAGTTTTAGAGAATTAGATCATAAAACATGAATTACATTCCACATTTAAACAAAGCGGTTACATAAAAGACAATATTCATTTTTCCCATCAACGGATACATATTTAAAATAAAACATGGATTTTTTCTTGACACTTCCTTGACACTATCATCATATCATATACCTCCCTATGAAAAACATTTCAAAAAAACTTGGGATGATCATAAAATGATCAATAAGGGATATAAAAATATGCAAAGGAAACATGGGTACATATATACATAAGAATGAAATCTTACTTTACTCATAAAACATAAGAGCATTAACATACCTCATCAAATCATGAATAAATCCTAGAAATCATAAGACATAACGGTAACTTGAGGCATTCATAACATTCTTACGTAGGGATTAACCCTCTTGGTTACGTTTGGAATACCCATCACAGTATATTTCCTAAATATCTTCGGAGAAACCTTAATGTTTCACTCCTTCGCGTTACCCAATGCATTGGAGAGCTATATCGGGCTCACCGAACCTTAGTTTTTCACGGAACCACCTGTCTTCATAATAATTCCCAAGAACCTCAACATAATCATATCACATAAAACATGCATAAAGGAAAAATACCATTTCAACCTTTCAATCATAAGATATCAATACAACACATTGATATAAAAACATTTTGAAAACCATTTTCAATACCAAATCAAAAGAAAATTAAAACATGGTATTTATTTTTCTTTAAAAAAGGTATGGCTTATATAGGAAGCCGAAACTCAAATAACAGTCACGGCGGCAAGGAAGTCATTGTCACCGCATACGTACAAAAAAATCATTCCCTTTTGCCGTTTAGTAAAACACTATGTATAAAAAAGATTCCTTTTGGAAAAATGTAAAATTAAAAGGGGTTTATACACCATATAAAAGAAGGTTGTGTATAAAACAAAATATGCCTCAATGAAAGGAGATTGAGACGAAGTCCCATACCTCAGGTCCGACTTGACTCGATCGTACTTTAATGTCTTGAATAATAAACATGAGTTAATTTCTACTTGCTTAAGAACCTTTTTCATGTTCATTATTCCTTTTATATCACTTATTTACATGTCATGAACACTATGTAATTATTTAATTTAATAACGGTCGTTTTAACGATCATTGGTACTTGAGTAAAAAATAAACCCTCTATGATTACAAGTTGTTCATGTATCCATTATATCCAGAATTATAATCATGATTTATATATCATATATATCCAGTATATACATTCATTTATAATATTACATAATCATTTAGAGCTAAGAAATGATATGCACCGTTCATGGAGACGGTAAGCCGTACGTGCGCATGAACGCTACTTTCATTTCTATTTCGTATTTTATAGAATAGAATCATAATGATATAAAGGTATATTATAAAAATCCAGTATAATATCATATATAATATCATAGTTCTATCCTTTATATGTCCCACATATGGTATTTAACGAATCAAATCACTTTGAGGGGGCGGTAGTCCGCACTTCCTTAAATGAACATATCGTGTTTACCCATAATGGAAACCATAAAGGTATGCCCAAAATAAAAAATACAGAAGCTTAAGGAAAACATAAAAATATAATATATCATATATAAATATAGTTACATCCTAATTTCCACCTCTGAAGGTGTTAAAATAATGTTGAACAATCATCGTTTCGGGATGCATAAATTCACCATCCACGGAAACAGTATGTCCTTTAACCATTAGATGTAGGTGTGTGTAAGTGTAGCTCGAATCCTTATTTTAACAACATCATAGTATATTGAAGATACTGGATTTGTTACAAAAGAAATGAATAAAAAGAGTTTAGGTGGGGTTGGAGAAGCAAAATAAAACAAAAGGACTCAAGTGAAAACATTACCTAAAAATCGGGTAACTCCCTTGGGTTTGAGCTCAAAGGATTCCTTGGGAATACTTCTTCCCAAAGTGAGGCTTCAAGGTGTAAGAGAGGTATATGGAGAGACAAAATGGGTAGGTTTTGGCCGAGCCAATGGCTTTGGGAGTGTGGGTATGGAGGTAGAGGTGGGGGCCTTTTATAAGAGGAGAGGAGGGGCACTCTTGGAAAGTAAAGAAATGTTACTTTATTTGAAAGAAAAAATCGGATTGAAAAGGTCCCACATTGATATAATTCTAGGGTAAGGTGATGAGGGTTATAAATCCACCCATCCAATAGGTTTTGGACATGGGTAGTTCATATATTTTACATTATCATTTTATTTTATTTAAATCCTTTATTAATGAGGTAATCGTTGCATCATCATGATGTCATAAATAATTTAATAATTTTAATGTCTTAAAATTATAAAACAAATATCATGATGTATGAAATCTGTTTAGATTTCTAATGAATATTTATAGTCCAAAAGATCATTTATGTAGATAAAATTAAAAATATTTTACTTAGGTTATACATTCTTTGTCACATTTAACATTCTTTAAAAATAAAAAGATAAAAAGTCACTTTCTCACAAAAGTGATTCCATGGGCCCTCAAGTTTGGCACAAGGCATCCCATGGTCGTCCATGAGACAACCAGTAGCCTTAGGACACATGTTGTGGTATTTTTGTATTATTATGATATCATTTTATTATCTTTAACTACCTGATTACTCATTAATCAAGATAATTAAAGAAAATTACCATTGTTACTATTTATAATGTCCAAAAATAAAAGAGTCTTAATTACATAATTTATAAATTCTGATTCCAAATATGAAATCCATTTTACCAAATTACAAACACATAAATTGCAATAATTGATTTAAAAATAATTCCCGTTGTCATAACAAATAGCGGGTTTTTTTGAAACAATATCTATGAAAAGTTCGGCATTAGTTTATGACCAATTCCAAAGTGAAATTAATCCTAATGACCAAAATTTGATTAAATGGTAAAAATATATTCATATTACACTTTAATACCACTTAAAAGGATAATCTAACCATATAGTTAAATTAAATGAAAAAGTAGTTTTGATGTAAAATGCAGTATTTTTCACTATTCATTAAAAAATGAACATTGTCAGAAAAATACCAAAAAATTATCCAATGTAAATTTCAATGTCCCAATAATAATGAATATTTTTATTTTGACAAATATAGATTATAATATTGTAAAAAATTTGATTTAAAAAGGGTTTTCCATCAAAAGGCAGTAAAATAAACTTTTAAGAATATTAGTGTATTCCATGCATAAGATTTTATTTATTTTCTTTTTAAGCCTCTAAAACACTATCTTAATCATTAATAGACATAGATAAAAATATCTATTATTAATTACTTACTTGGGATGTTACAATGATTGTCCTCCTGAACAAACAAATGTTATGGGAGATGGAGTGCAAATTCTTATTGAGATACTAACACAAGCTATGAATCATTATGGACTTCCAAATTAGCAGAGAAGGGAACAATATTCTATTGAGTCCTTCATGAGGCAACGTACACCTTCTTTCAGTGGGTCTTCTGATCCACTTGTTGCTATATAATGGATCAGTACCACTGAAAATATATTTTTAGTTCTTCAATTTTCTGACATGATGAAGTCATCTTAGCAGTATATCGTTTGGAAGGTGAAGTTGATCAATGGTGGAATCTTATCAAGAATACGAGGCAAAGAGATGAAATTAAGTCCATGGAATGGGACGAGTTCAAGAACTTATATTTCAATAAGTACTTCCCTAGTATTCTTTAAAAAAAGATGGATAAGGAGTTTCTTGAACTAAAGCAAAAGGATGATCAATCTGTTGGTATATACGAAGCGAATTTTACATGGCTTGCAAGGTATGCATCTGGATTTATCATCCAACCTGAAAGTAAAGTTGATCTATTCTTCAATTTCTTAAAACCAAGTCTTCAAAAGGCATTATCTATAAGAGACTTCAGTAGATATGAAGAAATTGTGCGTTGTGTTATCAAGGTAGAAATGGAAGTTGGTGTTACTTATCCCTCTCATAGTTCTGACAAGAAATGAAAGATGGAGTTCAAGGAGAAATCTCAGAATAATGGTGAAAAGGATATGAATGTTTCTTTATGCTCAAAGTATGGAAAGAAGCATGGTGGAGATTGTCTTAAAAGAACATGTAAATGTTTCAAATGTGGAAAGGAAGGTCATCGGGCATTTGAATGCCGCAATTATGGGAAGAAGATGTCTAATGATGCAAACAAAGGAAGGGATACACAGAATGAACCTACTACACTTCAATGATTCAACTGCAAGGATATGGGACATTATACCAATAAATTCCCTAATCCAAGGGTTAGTGATGATTTACATGAGCAACCACTTAAGGCAATGGACAAAGGGAAGTCACATGCGATCACCATTGGCGATGTTGAATATGACAACGATGTGGTGGAATGATTAAGTGTTTATGTAATGGGATTCCAAAATAATGTTGAGTATTGGAATATTTATGTATTGGTCTATTGTGGTCTTCAATAATTTTATGGTACCGATAACCATGGAAAGTGATTGAGATATTTTTGGAAAAAAGCTGATATGCGCATAATGAAAGGAAAACGAGAAAATGACATATTTGACAGTATTCGTGAGCTCATGATTGATATAAGGACTAAGGGATATCATGGTTTGAGTATATAGAATTTTTAGGATTTTGGTATGTGGAAAGTGTTAACATTTAACTGCATTCATGTTTTCACTAAGGTTCAATGGGTATTCAAGAGAACACATGATTAAGGCCTTTGAATTTTTGGAATGTGACCAAAAAGACATATCTTATGATATATGGGGATCAATGATGGTATTAAATCTCTGGTAATCGTTTTCACTATATTATGAGAGTGGACTGCAGTATTATGGATAATCCAAAAGATTGGAATCGACTATGTTGGACATAAGTTAGTATTGTTTAAGGATAAAAGTTTTTTGATATTATTGATGAGATGTTATAGTAATATAGTTTTAGAAAAAGGACAACCTGCAGGACGAGCGACAGCCCATCGCGTCGGACAAGGCCGTGGGAATCGAACCCACAACCGAAGTACAAATGTCCTTTATCGCCTACCACTGGCCTACAAGAAGTCACTATTCAGTAGAAACTAGTTTTATTATATTATGTAGTATGATATATGAAGTATAAGTCCATTTTAGGAACCATATATGATTAATCTCACTATAGATGGACTTATGTATTTTTTTGATAACTTTTCTAACCTTTTGTTTGAGACAGATGGAATGACCCATCATTCAATCACATGATCTACTATCACATCACGAATGACAAATTAAACTTCATTTATTAAAGATATGAAGTGGAAATTGTCCAAAGAACGACCAATGGTGAGACTATACCGAAATCACGAAAGTATTTTTCTAATTACAATTTCATCAACTTTAGGGAAATGATCTTGAAAACCAAAAATGTTGTCCTATTGCTCTTATATCTGATGAATTAGATGGTAACTTAGACCGTCACAAATTTATGGCTTTGTGATTGTTGTATTTTCCATATCCACGTTCTCTACCACTCTCCATCAGAACATAATGGTTAGATTTCTCTTCCATATCCATAGTTTCACCTATGTGGAAACCCAGTGATTAGTTAATTTGGGTAACCGTTACGTTTCATACTTTTATTTTTAAAGATTGGTATTGGTATTCCATTTTACGATGTGGGTTTATATTAATGAAAATTTCGATTAGTAAACCATTTATAACCCCGACGAATTTCGAGGGCGAAATTCATTTTATGGGGGGTAGAATGTAACACCCCGAGATTTTATGAAAAATATTATTTTTAATTTCATTAATGTCTTGTGTTGTACTCTACACCAAAAGAATCATTCACAACACGCATCCTTGACTTGCCTTGCATTACATGAAATCACGACCTTCCCAGATAGCGTGTGTAGTACGCAATACCGAGTTTCACTGAACAATGATATGCTATTAAAATATTATTAAAACTAGCCGTTATGAATAGTAATAACCACCTTTTAAAATTTTAGAAACTTTATCTCTCAAAATGGACTTCATTTTTGGATTCGGAAAATCGAAATTATCTTAGGGTGAAATTTCGGTACTTTTCGAATAACATTCATATTCTGATGAATAGTGAAAATCACTAAATTTTAATTTAAAACAACTTTTTTAATCGAAATAATTAATAGTGATAAATTATTAATTTGAGTGGTTTTAAAGTATATTTAGAATATATTTTTACAATTTAATATAATGTTGGTCATTGGATGTAATTTCACATTTAAACCAGTTATAAACAAGTGTCAATCTTTTGATATTTATTATCTCTTAAAAACACGCTATTTGTTTTGACGGCGAGAATTAATTTTTAAATTAGTTAATGTAAATGATATGTTTTGAATTTGATAGAATAGAAATCATTTTTGAATTCATAATATCAAATATAGCTTAGGCCTAATTTTTGGTATTTTTCTGGAAACATTCATTTTTTGATGAATAGTGAAACCACTATGTGGTAGTTAAAAAACTGAATTTTTCATAAAACTTAATTTTACCGCTTCTGTGAGTGGAATTTCAAAAATCCGAGAAACAAGATTAATATCAAGGACTAAAATGTTGTTTAATGAGATGAAAATAATTTTTTGTGAATAGTAACTTTTTACTTTTTTTTACTACGGTTAAAAGTAAATAGGGAAATTAAGGGTAAAAATGATATTATTATTACCCTAACAAATTTCCTAATTCTATTTGATAAGTGTAATTCGACCAAAAACAACCTTAGTAATAAAATATGACCATTCAAGCCCACTTGGATTAGATTAGGTCATTTATTATTAATTTATTTAAAGAAGGGTTAAAATAGTTAAAATCAAAGTTGAATAAGTAAATCATTTTTAATATGGGGTTATACATAAGATAAATTCGACTATAAATATTCATTAGAAAGATAAGGAATTTTCCTACATAATTGTATTTTATTTGTAATTTTTAGACATTATATAATTTAATTTATTTATGACAGAACGATGATGCAGTAATTATCTTATTAATGAAATATTAACATAATTGATGTTATAAATACCCAAATAAATGTAATTTGAGACGTTTTTATGAATTCAAATAATTTTACAGGTTAATATGACATGTTATTATTGATCTAATTAACTTGGTTTGAACTAATCATTCTGTTATGATTTTCAAAAAAATCAATTACTAAATAGTTTCAAAATTGACATAAAATAGTTTTTAAAACAAATATTATATTATTAATTGTTATTTTATTCTTAAAAAATCTAATGTTCGGGAAAATGACTTAGATAAGGCTATATATATTAATAATAAACAACTTGGGGTTCTTTTGTCTTGTTATAGTAAGTTTATTAACCTTATAGTGTAAGAACACAAGAAGACATGGTAAAAGTAAAATTATTTAACTTAATGTTAAAACTAAATGATATGGTTAAAATAGGAACATAAACTTGTCCAAATTATATTGGATGAGAGTATTTCAACCCATCCCCACCTTAGCTTCTAAATAAATCAATTTTGAGCTATTAAAAACCGAATTTTACTTTATAATTAAATAATATTTTTAGTTATTCCAAAGGTGCCCCTCTCCTCCCTTATAAAAGGGCACTTCCTCCCTCTCTTCCTCACACCACATTGAGCCTTCAAGATCGGCTAACCCCTGCCAATTTCTCCTATCCACTTCCCTAGAAACACCCTAGAGGTTATGGTCTTCTTCAAAGACCTATTTTGTGCCCTAAAAGGAGGTCTCAAAGAAGTACTTCAAAGAAGAGGTAGTGTCCGTTACCGATTATTTCATCTTTATTTCTTCTTCCACTTCTTCTTCTTTAGTTTTTTCATTATTAAGTAATAACATCAGTATCACTAATATACTGATATGTTATTATAATTATGAAACAACCCTATTTCACCATCTATCCATCCTACGGAAAATGAAATCACCGTGCGTGCGTACGTACGGAATACCGTCTCCACCCCGTGGTGTAATCTATTTTCCACCACCACCTTACTTGGATGGGTATAATGTTGTAAATAATAACAATAAATGATTATTTTAAAGTGATATTGATTATTAGATAGTATACATACAATCCAATATAGTCCCACGATCATGAGAACGATATCATCGCACGTGCGTACGTACAGACTACCGTCTCCACGACACGATGAGATTCATTCTCCACGTTAACAATTTATGAATGATTATAAAGTATATATAATAAGTAATAATGAAATATATGACATAATAATACTGGATTTATGTGTATATATATGTATGTAATCTACTTAATTCCATTCAACTCAATAAGGAAACGAAAACATCGTTCATGCGTACGTACGGCCTACCGTCTCCATGAACGGTGTATTTCTTTCCATTTAATGATCAATTATATATATATATTATCTGAATATATATTATATATAAATCATGTTTTAGATTCTGGATTTAAGTAATCATGATCTATGTAATCATATGAATAATTACAAGTTAAAACACGAACGACAAATGAGATGATTTTACCCAAAACACTCTTTAACATGGAATTTACAAAAGAACGGGTAATATAAAGTCATAAGTGAACCATATATGAAATCATAACAATGATTATGATTCTTTAATAAGTCAATGACATTATTTAAATCATTATATAGTAGGTTCAGACACTTACGAAGAAAATCAGACCTAAGGTAAGGAAAATATCACAATCTCATTTTTATCCGAGATTGCTTATACTTTGGTATTTACTGGGGTGTATTTTATCATCCACATACATGTTTCCTCAATATGTAATATTATTTCCATCCACCTTAAATTGTTTAAAACCTATTTTACCCTTTGGTTAGTTTTTAGTAAAATATATGAAAGGAATCTTTTTTCATTTTTCGTACGAGGTACTTTTTGACTTTTCCGACAAAAGTACGAAAAGAATGTTTTTTTAACATATACGGGATGAATGGATTTTTAAAATATTATTTCCAAGAAGCTTCCATTACAAGTTTTCAAGTTTATTTTTAATCAACATCTTTTAGTTTAGAATTGTATGACATGTTATGAATGGAAAATTGTTTTTGAAGAAGAAAGGATATTTTCCTCAAGAATGGAGTTCAAGTTTTTTATCAAAAATATTTTCCATCTATGATAATAAAGGGTTCTGTTTCGATCCCTATTATTATATTGATTTGACTATGTTGTGATGGAATTATTTTTATGAATTCCTTTATCTTATATGAATTGTTTTATGATGTCATTATGTTTAAGATTCCCATTTTTATTATATGGGTTATGCTATGATGTATGATTTATAATTTTGTAGAACACATAATAATGGTATCATTATGAGATGGGTGGGACCTATATCTCCCCCCAATGCATTGGGTAATGATTTTATATCTCATGAGATAGACATGGCTGGAACGGTAGGTTATACCTGTTCAGTGAAACAGGACTGAAACGAGGAATGAACTCGGTTCAGAAAGGGACTTTGTCCACTAAGATAGTCTTGGAAATGAGTCTTGACTAATAAGAAATGATTTTCTACGATTATGTGTGTATGACTAAAAGTTTCATGTTTTATGTTATGATTATTGGGATTATATTTCACTACTATGATTTATCCCATGTTATGATATTATGATTTCTTTTGAAGGTTAAGATTTCCAAAATTTTATGTTCTTATGAATATGATATGATAGACATTTCTTTTGTTTACCCTTACTGAGCATTTGAGATCACCCTTTTATGTTTTCTTTTCCCCAGGATATAAAGAAAGGTTTTAGGTAAGAAAAAAATGGAATATCTTTATGGGATATATTGAAGATCTTTCTCCGTGATTAGAAGATTACGTTCCGAGTTTCCAAAGACACTAAACTATTATGGTCCTTGTGTGTGTGTTTTTGTTATGTACTAAGTATTCCACAAAATTAAAGTAATTTCCATGTATTTCTAGCTTCGAGTCTCTACATACCATCAATGTATATTACTGTATTTTGAATGCATTATTGATAGAGAAGTAAAATTCATATAGAAGGGTATAATATAATAGATATACTTATGGGAATGGGTGTGAGATAAGAAAATATTCCAATGGTTGTACTTTAGTAATTATTTAACAATCATACCAATTAATAGACTATTAAATAAGGTAATCCATTTGGATAATCATTTATTTTACTTAGGGAGGATAAAATTGCATTTTAAATGAAATATGATAGAGTGTATATTAGTCTCATGATTTTGTTTTTAATGATGTAACTTCAAGACAACTATTATCATGGAATGTTAATTTTTGACAATAATAGTATATCTTTTCATAGCCTCAAGAATCATTCACATGAGGAAATAATTGCATTTTATGGAACATAAATATATTTATAATAAAAAGCTATCGAAGGGATTCTTTTTAATTCAAAAATCATGGATGAGTTCCATTACATCGATCAGAAGAATTATTATAATATAATGTGACCAATAATACTTGAAGATATCAAATACACATATTAAATACTTTTCCCAATGGGATGTTTCAAAGCATTTCATTAAATTCATGATTTTTAATCCATTATTATATTGGTATGTAATTAAATTTCCAATTTATGTGATGCATTTATGATGTCATATAAATTATAAAAGGTATATATGAGGGTTTATTTCATGAATCACCTATATTTTATAAGGTCCAACATTATTTCCATGTTATAATAAACAAATATTATAATTTTTCATTAGTTTACATCAAATGTTACCATTAGTGGGTTTATCATTATATTGTGTGACTAAAGATTAGTGAAAATATATTTTTTGTTTTAATACTGTTATAGATGTCATATTAGTTAACAATTATATTTATATTAAAATATTCAATGGTTATTACAAGAATGGATCAAAATATTCTCTGAACGTCTCTTTGATATGACACTCCACAAACATTCTTATCGAGGGTAATTACCCTAAAATAATACACTCCTTGGGGTTCCCAAAATGTTTGTATCCAATTAATATTTTGGTCTTATTTATATATTGTTTTATCTGGGATAACCATCCATGAATAAGAGGTATTGAAACATAGTAATTTCCTGGATGAGTAATTCAATTATAAATATTGGGAAGACCCACTATAGGTGATGATGATTAAAACACTATAATTTGATAAATACTCAGATATATATATTCTTATTCTTGATTGGTACGATTTTAGAAAAACACATCTAGTAACAGATCTCTCAAAATATTTAGTCTTTGACCACATTTTCTATTTCAAATTCCACCATCACAATGTGAGATGCATAAACTAATATCATATCAAATTTATAACCATGATGATTAGTATTCAGTCACAATAGATGAGAAAATACATAAGTGGATCATCCTATAAAATTTTTATTAACCCATGAAATTAAATCATAATATTACCTAATTATTTTAATATATTTAATTTTTATATTAGTATTCATGGATAAACAAATTAGTGTTGGTTTCAGGTCTTCTTTAGTACCCAAAATATACTTTTTTACTCATGTATAATGGTGGATAAAAATTATTCAATGGATGGTTTTTGTATCTCTATATTCATCCTTATTAATATCAGGTATGTAAGAAAATTCATGCACTTAGGATTTAAGTTATATTGTTGGAATTTAATCATAATTGTTAAGTTCACAATAATTAGAATGGGATTTGGGTTCTTAATAACCTACTGATACCATAAGTATGGGGAAGATGTTTAATTTATTTGTACATTCTACTAACGATAATGACTTATATCATTAAAATTACACTGTTATATTGACTTATTTCCAATAGTATTAACATTTTGATTGATATCCCCAATGTTGTGATTTGTGTTCTTGGGCCACACATGATTCCAATTTTTTAGATGGGGATGATCCAAAATACATGATGACATATTAATTACAGAATAAATTGTTTATTTAGGTATCTCTCCCATTGGTCAGAAGGGAAATGTTATTTTATAATAATTTTTTTTCCATTATTATAATGTATAGGTAGACAGAAATTTCTTACACAACATTATAAGGGACAATAAGAGAATCCTTTAATATTTTCTGTGTTACCACCCATATTAGATCATCTACATGTGGATATTAATTTGTCTATCATGTTATTCCTCATCAATGAATCATAGTTAACAAGACTCAAATGGAGAACTATCACCATAGTACAGAAAAATTCATTCTTTAGAAGAATACTTCAACAATTAACGGTATGACGAGGGTACTATTATTCTTCAAATTAAAAAAATTGAAGGGAGTGTATTTATAATGTAAAATAAACGTAGTGTATGATACCTGATAACTAACCATAATTACCTAAATTGGCTACTTTATATCTCTATAGTTGGAGGGTATGATAAAGGAATTAGTTGATGATCAAACAATTCTCCACCAGGTATTATATAATGTTGATTTCAATTTGGTTTCCATAAATATATAATGGTTTGATTTTCCCTTATATAATTTTTTCATGGTATTTTTATATAATGGTATTAAAAATTTGACATTATATAGATATAATTTAGGAATGAAACATCTCTATTGCAGACACATTCATCTCATACTCTTATAGGTTTAGAAAAAGAATAAATTAATATTTATATATGTTCTTTGGATAGAAAATGTGAATACAAAATTTAGAATCTCACAAAAACAATATATATATGATTCTAAACTCCATTACTCTAAAACAAGGACCATTTTTTCCTATCATATATTATTACTCAATATCGAGGAAATAATATTTATCCAACAATGAATAAAATTTTTTAAACAAGGATTAGTGGAATTTGTTTCGTATGGATTAAGAATAATATATTTCACCCCATTAAAATGATCATTATCTAAATTTCCTTAATAAAGATGATCAATAATAAATTTTTTAGTAGAATGACCATTGAAGTGTTAATAATTATAAATATTCTCTATTTGGCATAATTTATTTTCCATTATCTTTCTTTTGATAGTATGTATTTTATAATCTATGATAACTCTCAATATAATATTTCTTCCTCATATAGGCATTCCATGATTCTGTATACTTCCATGTAGAATTTTTTGAAATCCTATATCATAAAATTCATCCCTGTTATAACATATATTCATTAATTAAATGAAAATAATAGTTATGAACTAAATCACTTTATCAGAATTAGTTTTTTTAGTGGGTTGATTTTTGTCAACCTTATGATAATGTTATCAAGTATATACTAGTTTTCACTAGTTTGTGGACATGTTAGTGTTGTTTTTGTTCTTCATTGTTTTAATCTTTCTAATACTTTCAATTCCTTGATAGCTGTGATTAATAAAGTATTACTATGACTACTAGAAAACTACCATTAGAAACACTAAAAAATGTATTTATCGTTGATGATAATGTTACTGATGTTAAAGAGAAAGATTTATTAGAACTCTCAAAAAATTATTGATAATGGCCCCCATTTATAGTGAAAAAATAAGTATTGATAATGCGGGCCTTTATCGGGTCTTTATTAGAACTAATAAAGGGGGAAAATTATTATTTTTTGAACCTCCCTGACCCCCCCACATTATCAGTACTTCCTCCCCCCTATCAGCTCTTTTCAAAAACAAACCAACCACCACCATTATTTGTGCTTCCCCACCCCATTTATCAATACATTTTGAAAATATAGCTTCCTCTGACACCTAGAATTTATTAGTTTACTTCTATTTTAGAGCTCATTCAACTTTACAATTTCACCAAGATGTTTTATTTACTATTTTACAATATTTCTGTTTATTTATATATTTATTTACATATCAATATATATATTACTCATATATTTAGATAATTATTTTTTAATACATATATAAAATGTTGTTTTTTTGTCGTATATATTTATATTTATATTTATTAAAATATATTAAATATAATATTAATATAAATATAAAAGAATATAACATAAATATATACGGGTTTATTATTTCACACATATTTATATATATGATGAATATATATATATATATATATATATATAATTTAAATTTATTTTTTATATTTATTTAAATATATTTTTAAAATAACTTTATATATTTATTTATTAATTTTTTACATTACCCATATAATTATATTTCTATATACTACATATTCAAATATTTTTGTATATTTAAATATTAAATGTTTATAGTGTTTTTAAAAATATATACTGTAACATATGTCTTCATATTATAATTACTGATAATGATATATATATATGTATGTACACGAGTGGTATACACTATGTTGATACTGACACAAATGTATAGATTTATATTTCTCCCATAACCATAAAAATATTCATATAATATGTATTTATTTTCAAATATTAGAATATAAATATACATATTTGTTTTATTGACACTCACATGTTTATATATAACCATTACTTGTATAGTTATATATATATATTAATGAATATTTATAATATAAATATAATTACTATTTATTATTTTAACAAATGTTGTTAATAAATATTTATTTTAAATATATATGAATGAATTTTATGTAAATATGTTTAAATATTTAATTGTATAATGATTTTTTATAAGAATATATAAGAAAATATTCACACATTGAATAATAAATAAAACTACGTTGTGAAAAAAGATAAAACCTGAACATTATAATATCAATAATAATGTAATTCTTGTAAATATATTCAGTTTAAACTGGAAAGATATAATATTCCCCCATAAACAATGATTAAAATACATCGAATGTAGAAAAATTGGGATAAGTAGATTAAAAAAATAATTTTTAGACGACTTATAAAAATATGGTTTGGGGTTCCACTAGGTATCCATGAAATAAATCTGTTCACAGGATTTTATTTAATATGTAATCGATCCCAAACAGACACTCAGATGAAAAATTATGTCCATTTAATGTTAAAGTCAAGTTTTCAACTTGTCTTAGACTGTTCGTTAATTTATTAAATTTTTATGTCATCCAATTTTTATAAAAAGAGTATTACATGATAATTAAAATAAAATTATTAATTTATATCATTGTTTATTTATTTTTGAGCCGTATTAACAAAATATCATATAAATTAAGTGCAAATCTGTTTTTATCCAAATCTTAACCTTATATAAAATATATATACTATTAAGTCATTATCAATAAATTGATATATTGTATTTTTTAATAAAATAGAAATTATTAATGAATCATACCCTTTATCAATAATTGAATAATCACTACTAAAGGGAGACTTTATCAGCGATAGTAAAAAACACTGATAATGGCCCCCCATTATCAGTGTCTTATTTAAAATACTTACAAAGGGACCCCTTTTATCAATAATTTTTTAGTGCTGATAAAGGGATGCCTTTATCTGTGAATTTTTATGAGAATTGTAAAGGCCATTTTATAAGCCCTTATAAAGTGCTTATAAAGGGGTCCTTTATTAGTGCATTTTTTTAGAATTGATAAAGCTTAAGACTAGATTAACATTGTTTCTTAGTAGTGTGTTAGTTTTAGAAATTTAATCAGGGTTGTAACGTGATAATTCGGTCCCTCCATAATTAATATATATAGGTTATTCATTGACTTCCAAGTAATATAGTAATCAAATTTTTATACTGAAATATTTAGAACATCAGAGTATTAAAAAATTTAATTAATAACATTATCTAAAGAACTTGTATTTTCACCATAGAATTATCCATGAATATTTAGAATTCATGTCAACATATGATGGTAAGGTAGATTATCAACATAATAATTGAACCCTAAATTATTAGGTTACATTATTTATGAGAATTACATCAAGTTGTCTTTTATGGAATAAATGAAATACCATGGAACATGATAATTACCAATGAAATAAATTGTATTCTTTATGTTATCAAAATCATAGAACCTTTTCTCCTTGTATACATTATTTATATTGAGGTGTATATGTTATTTTTGTTATTTTTAAGGGGTTTTTATTATATTGAACCTATATCTATTAGTGGATATAGTTTATTTTGTTAATATCATTAGATTGGTATAGATTACTTTTTATGTTTATATATCTCATTTTTTAATATGTCATACTTATTGATATTTTTTCATGGTTCTATAATTTAAATAATTTAGAAACTTACAACTTTAATATACATATACAATCTACTAGAATGATAACATCATTTACAACACACATTAGTAATTATTCTAAAATATCTATAATAATTCTTCCAAGGTAACCTATATCTCTTGAGATAATATCTGACCCTTCTATATGGAAATTATATAATTAAATATATAAATTTACATATTTTTATATTTATAAATATTTTGTATACTTTATTCCTCAACATGTAAATAAATTGAAAGTGTAATTGATGACTAAGATCCACCAAACTAGTGATAGGACTAGTATAAATATAGATACACTTAAAAAGAATAGACTCTAAAATGTCTTCAAATATATATATATTTAACTACCACTTAATGTTTTGGGTTTCCCAACATGTTTTTTATTAACAAAAGAGAGTGAGATGTCTATTTGGGCCTCCAACAATATTCAATAACGAGAAGGTATGATTTATAATGTTTATTGGTAGATGATTATAGTCTTGCATATAAAGTTTGAATTTTTTTTAGATATATTGATGAATTATTATATTTAATAGAATCTTAATGAAAAATTATTTAATCAATTGTTTTTACCATTCATTTCATTTATTATGCTAGGTTTAATCAAGGATGACTCATGCTAGGGATTGATTGATAACAATGAAAGAAAAGTCATGGAAGATATTATTATAATAATTTTTTAAATGTGTAGATGTAGTATGTTATTAGTAGGATGATTGAATTTCCCTTCGTATGGATCAAGAAATATTCTTTTAATGATGAGGGTTACATGGATATTGTACTTGTCTATCCTGTAAATTATATTCACAAATCATATTTTCTCTAAAAAATCAATATCATTTAATTGGATTTTCCACAATTTCACATTTATGTAGTTAATTTATTAATTAGTATAGTCAATATGAACATTTTATGGTGGTTAGTGGGTTGATAAAGTATATATGCCTTTTTATCTATTATTACATCTATTTTAGTAAGAAGTGTGCTATGTAAAATCAAGAGTTTATTCCAAATAACAGGGTTTCCATTAATGGGATATACATACTCCATCGTCATATATATAATCATTGTTGACATTCTATATAGAATCATTATCTTTTCTTTGATATTATTTATTTCACATTTTAATGTATTAAAAAGGTCCAATGTGGAAACATTTACTAATGTGAATCTTCAATAAGAATTGAGAATTGTTTTATGATTAAGAAGTATTTTCCTTTATAAGTTTCAGAGTATCACTACATCAGAAAAGGGATATGTTCACAATAAAAAAAACACCTTGTTAATTACACCAATAGGCTCTATAATAATGGAAATATCCATTAGGGTCTCTCACTATGGGAACTTCTTAGGGAAATGGATATTCAACCTCTGGTGTGGTAGTATCCAGTTCTATGGCCACATACACATTTTATGGTTATAACATAAATTCCACAGTCTCTTACCATGGTAATATCCCTATATCCATGCACTGTGATTGTATAGATATATTATATTATATTTTAAATTTTTTCACAGGGGTTCTAATCTGGTAACATCAAGTTTATTCATTAAATCATTATACAACTACAACACCCAATATTTTCATTATAAATATATATAAAAATTTTAAATATTAAATGTTATAATTTTTATATATTTAAAAAATGAAAATAGAAGGACTATGTTTTCATCCTAGAGGACATATAACCATTTTAGGCATGGTTCGTAGTAGTAGATCATCCTCATGGTGTTTGACGACCATGGGCCATGTGGTCCACGGGGATATTCTCTTGTGGTGTGAAGATACAACCACAAGACATGGGGTTCATTACCATTGGACATTATAAGAAATACATACTTCCATGGGATATGTGTCTCATGGCTAAAATGATCATTCATGAGGACTTAATAACATGTGATATGTGTCCTCTATCAATAGGATATTTCATAACACTTCATGAATTTTTTGTATACCAAATGTAATTTTCCACAATAACCTATCATCATGGATAGAATTTCCCATTGAATCAAGTCATTCCCACTATTTCCATATAATACTATCCATATAGCGCATAGACACAGGCCTTTTAATGTGTCATAAGTACCATGAGCCACATACTCCCTTTGCAATAAACAACCTACCAATATTGTTCTCCCACCCATGGATATAAAACATTGTATGTATGAAAATTTTCTTATTGTGTATTAATTAATGTTTTAATCATATCCAAACCTCTATATTGACATATAAGTGGAATTTATAGCTTTTTTTATTTTTCAATACCTATATTACTCGACTAATCATGACATGTGATTTAGAGTGTATTTATGATAATCATCATTAGTCATGATAAACATTGGTGATTTGGATTATAAACTATCAATGGATCTATCCCTAGCACTGAAAATACTGAATTTATTAAAGGTGGTACATTAGTTATTTGGTTATATTTTTAAATAATTAATGATTAAATGGGTTATTATAGGAGATTAAAATTATCCCAACCTAATGAGATGTGATTTCCCATGGTTTGATTTAGATGAATTTGTGTATCTTCTCACTTCTTATCATGTATTTTAATATTTAGTAGAAATAATGATTTTCTATTGGTGAGCCTATTTGAGATATTCATTGTTTAAAATATGCATTTTATTGTATATTTTTACCACACATTGTATGATTCTCATTTTAATTTCTTAGTGAATAATAATTTTTTTTTATTTTTTCAATTTCATTTGGTATATCAAATTTATGCACATTATAGATGACATTCTCATAAAAATAAATTATTATATCTATCATATCGTGAATGTATATCTTAAATTGTAGGGATAATATCCCAAGATATATTATGAAATAAATTATTTTGTTGGTTGAGGTGGTAAAATGAAATGCTTGAAATTCACCCTTACCATTATTGCATATACTTTAGTAATTCTTATCAATTATTTATCCAATTTTGATTACTATTATTAGTTACTCTCAAATTTTGTATTCTATGCACCATAGAGGGTGACAATGTCATCATTGATTAATATCTCATCAAATACTATTATATGATCCATATTCCCATTATAATGGAGGATTTACATCTAAATCACTTAAATTTCACCCATATATTATTTTAGTTATATGATACACACTCTTCCTCATTGATCTCAATAATAACATGTCGGGAGGTGGAAAGGGGATAATTCATAATTTGTATTTTATAAATAAACAAATCATCCCATATATGATTGGAATATACCTCATCACTAATGGACATCACATTGAACTGATCAAACATTATGGGTCATTTTATGGATAATTTGTCAAGTGGTATGATTTATTTTTATAATTAATAACTCAATTCAGGTTGTAATATTTATTAAAGGGATATATATTATTCCCCAGATAGGTTTTCCCACTAAATCAAAGGATCCATCACTAGCTTATGATTTTGTATCCAATAAAGTTAATCTAAATTTAACATATATTTATTGTTAATATAATATTTTTGGGATGATTATACGATAAAGAGGTCATCTGTGTCAGTATTATATATCATCTCCTGGAGGACTTCTGTAGTAGGTGCTATGGGGATTAAATTTACTATTTCATAATTCTTAACAGCTGATATATATGGGGCCTTTATTTCATTAGAATATTTCATCATGGGGATAAATTAAAAGGGTGGTACTATGGGTTGAAGATATATAGTTTTGTATTTATTGACCCTCTAGGTCATAATCCAATCAGGTCGCTATCTGACTCAGAGCTCAACTCTTTTTGTAGCATGGCCCATGGGGAGTTCCTAATCCACATAGGATGGAAACTAGGGCCTGAGTATCAATAACATGCATTGGGAACAATTTACCAAATTTTATATATATAATTTTTTTAATATTCCCAAACTGAAACTATATAAAAAAAATACCTTAACAATATTCAGAATTGAGGTTTACACATTAAAGAAACCCAAAACAACAAACTACAACAAATATAACTAACAAATCTAGCCCAAAAATTTATAGTGAATGAGGAACCACATCCCTATTCCATAGGCACCAATCCCACAATGTCATATAAAAAACAACATGCAGTATGATCATTAACAATCATGGTTTTACTTGAAATTAACATACAACAATATTCTCATACATTATTGGGTGTATGGATGCTGTGAGACACAACCCAAGAGGATTCCACATAGGAAAGAGGATCTGTGATATAACATCAATAAAAAAATCTAACATGCTCATCCAAATTCATGATTTTTTTTCTATAAAAACCAATTCCAAGAAAAATATTTATTAGGGAAGCATTTGAAAAGTAACAATTTGAAAGAAAATCATTTTGAAAACACTAGATTAAACCAAATGGGATTTTATAAATATCACAATCACTCAAGAGGGCCTCTATATGATGATGGATGGAACAACATTATATATAGTACAACACTATGGGTATTCCCATATGTTTAATCTTACTCAACTAGGTCTCTAGAACCTCATAGTTCATTGAATGGTGGAATAGTAACCACTGTCGTTAGTTTCGTCATGCATGAGCCACTAGATAGATGAAAATTCCAACATTCTATTGGTGAACAATCATCATTACAGTTTAATTAGTGTTTTAAGCATGAATCTACCTATGTGTAATTGGGACAGTCCAATTCCTAATCACTAGAGTACTAGTTATATTCCACCAACCTAGATACTACCAATTTTTTAAGCACGTCTTATTGAACACATGTCCAACATATCACAAATAACGCATCTCAAGTCCAGGAATCTCTAGGAAAACACCAATTTCTATAAAGACAAACATTTTTTATTTAACTCACACAAAAACCCCACATTAAATAAATTTACAATCAGTCACAAAATTCATAAATTCGCATTTTTAAAAAACACAGGATAGAAAAAAATTACAACCAATCAATTCCTTGGACGATTCCTCTTTGTAAATCCACACATATATTAAATAAATTTTTATAACATGAATTTCATTCATTTAATAAATTTAAAATTCATAATCAAAAGTCAACATCAAGGATAAAAAGCCAAAATGATCTATTTTCCATTATAAATCCTTTTACAGCACAAATACATCTTATCTTCCCATGAAAACATATCTCAAATCTTTTAGAAAAGGGAAAAAATAACTTTTGAAGACACCTTACATAATACAAAAAGAAGATATAGACCACCTCAATTAAAAATGTTCTTTTCTATCACAAAAGAATGCCTAATAAATCTAAATCATTTTTCCACCACAAAAATATAGTACAAATGATTTAAAAATTAAATAAACAACCAAATAAAATTATCAATTAATCATACTACATGGAACCACCTACCTCTCTTAAAGAACCTTATATGAAAAGCTGTAAAATCACATCAGTACCACACTCACACATCAAAGATGCAAGAAATAACCATAATCCAAAGGATCAACCCTCAAAACCCTATAATAAAACACTAAATTGAACCCCATACCAATTGGAAGACTAAAACCCCCAATTGAGAAGAGGGGAATGTCTAAATAAATCGTAAAATAATGGAGTAGAGGACTAACATGAGATATCAGGAAGGATTTTCACAAAAAACAATCAAGAATTGATTCCCAAGGAGAGGAGGAGATGGAGGGAGGCAAACCTAAGGTAGTGGAGTTCGAGGAGTCAAGTATAGGGGTCAATGTTTCTATGATAATGGATAGAGAGAGAGAGAGGAAAATCATATTTCCTGAGCTGGCATGGCCGCATGGTTTCCCAAACTCTACGGAGAATGTGAGGCTTTCTATGCTAATGTAAACCCAACCACATGCTTATGTCGGCTGACATGCATGGTCATCCAGATGCCTTGTGGTAGGTTCTATCACATACGGCAGTTTTTCTTAGGTTTTTTTCCTGGTTACCACTAATCGTCCACCAACCGTGAGCCTAGTTGGGACAACCCAAAAAAATCACAATTTTCTCCAAAATTCATGTGACACCAAAATGAGAGAAGCTATAATAAGTATTCAAGGAAATAATACACAAAATATTTAAACCCATCACACCAAGTTACTAATATAAATAGATGAGAACCTGAAGGGAACCAGACCAAAGGAAATCTTAAACCCCCAAGTGTGAAAATTCTCCCCACCAAAATGTTTTTCAACCATATAATTACATCCCAAAGATGATTATAAAGAAATAACACCTACTACTTTGAATCCCAATGATATTCCCAAATAATGAAAAATTATAGGATGTTAATATTTCCACCACTGGGAAAAATAGGTTTAGTAGTCGAAACCGTTAGATGATAATGGACTTTATACTAAGTATCACCCACCCCCAAAAGCTAAGACACATCTAGTTGATCGAACAAAGAATGTAAACTCTTACCACAAACAATCTAACATCTTGAGTCAAAACACTATAGACCCAAACAAATAATACTTATACCAATTTATTGAACATATAATATAATTTAAAAACATCCTGAAATATAACAGCTTAATCACTACCAATCATGGAATAATTTTTTCCCCTCAAACAAGTAATGATGTAAAATGAGACTACCACCATCTTGCATCAACAAAACCAATGAGTGCACCCCAATCTCTGTATTTACTCGTAAGGAAAATGGGGGATATGGTAGCTCTAAATGAGACCATCTATCATGAAGAAAACACTAGGAACAAAGTCACAATATTGATACGGGGAGGCCCGAACGAACTCCCCAACAAAATAAACAACCTGACACTCTATATATATATATATATGAAAAACCAAAATAGGGAAGCCCGAATGGACTCCATACCATAATGTATTAAATAACATAGATATAATTGTCTTAAAATTCAATTAGATAGATGGTACATCTACCCATTATAAAAACTAACTAGCTAGCTTACTTGATTAGCATGGTCTGATGAAAGAAACCTAACATAGGATATCTCATAATCTCTTTTCACAACATAATCTCCCACTATATAGAAATGGATGAATGAGGCTACACAATGAAATGGATAACATTATGTGGTTTACTAATTCCACGAGCATCACCATCCATGGATGTGACCCACTGAAATTGGGATCGAAATAGACATCCAAGGTTGCATATTTCATAATAACCATAATAAAGTTTACCCTAACAAGCATGTGATCACCAAAGATCAAGAAAACCAAACATCACCATCTCTTTATCAATAATGATATACTATTACACATTTATGAATCAAAAAATTTGAGTAACAATGTCCCCTAGTCTCTTTTTACCACACATGACCACTTGAGGTGAAACACCTACATGTGGCGATTTGAACAACCTCTATTTCCAATATCGATGATAGAGATTAGATAGGGATATCTTACACACTAAGGGATCCTTACTGCATGCCTACTTCACTCTGGGAACTATGGCTATAGATATGGTGATTAAAGAATCTCATTATATACAGTTATGAATTATAACCCCGGAATGAAATTTATTTTTTTGGTGCCACAAATAACCTTAAAGCTACTGAGACAATACCATCAGAAAAAACTCACCCAACATCCACTTACTCCCACACAAAACATTCACCCATAAAATTACTTATAAGGTACACACACATCACCCCATGTTACTTTGAATGATTTCTATCCTGATGAAGGACACATATGAGACTCCTTCCCCGAAAATGGAGGAATTTGTTAGATTTCATAAAAGGAAACTCACTTATATCAAAATAATGGTTTTATAGAAAATTTCACAACCTCCACCATTGCAGATGATTCAGAACATGACGGAATAAGGCACATCAGACATGGCCATTGTGACTAATAGAAACACTATAAATAGATAGACCTTGTACTATGACCCCATGAGTACCCAATTTCATAAAAAGACCGTATAATTCTATTATGGCCAAACATGCTACACTGGAAGACCATCAAAAATCCCTTCCTTGATGAGACCAAAGAAAGACCTAGAAGCACATAATGAATATATCCAATTCTAAAACACAATACTGTTAGCCTTTCCTCATTGGAGTTCACCTCAATGTTTCTAGGCAGGATCATCAGACACAGAGACTCCATGAATCAAATACTTCCTTTATCTCCTATCACATCTATTATCCCACTATAAGAGGACTCAATTATTCTAGCTATAGGAGAATACAAATATTTCTTCAAATATTGAGGAGAGAGTCCCTACATTGATCAACTAGAGGATTTACCAATGACGAATCAACCATGGTTTCACATTAATCACATGTTAACTCTTTATGGGGGTGTACAGTAGACAATAAAAAACAATGAGATCAACCAAACTGGTCTATTGGACAAACATACCAAGAGAAAATACAAAATGCATGAGGGAAACCCCAACAAAGGCATCTAAAAAAGCATCTCCAAAGGATCCACTAACAAAATCTCGAAACCACCTCACAATTGAAATAAAATCATGTGACATCATTCAAACAAAGGGGGTTTCAAGCCTAAAACACCACATGAAACCAATCAAAACATTAAAATATAAACACCACACATTATTCTTCAAAAAAATATTTCGATGATAACACCAAATTGGTGTGTTTCACATTCACCAATGTTATACTATGTAGCCTGTAACATTCATTTTTTCCAGGCCAAACCAAGTACCCATTCACATCCTGTAAATTTCTAATGCATGTTACTACTAATGGTGATACCAATTGTTAATGGAAAACTCTTACACATTCCAAAACATACATTCAAATCACCTTTCCATTTTGAAAATTCGTTAAATATTATTTTAATAACATACTAGAATAAAAAATAAATACTCATACCGAGTTTCAAAAAACAAATATCGGAAAAACGCATACCATACAAACACAAATTCTTTTGTAACCCATACACATCAACCCAAAACCTTGTAATTTCAATTTAAAAAAAATCCCAATTTCACAACAAACTCAACTTACTCAATACTCACGTATTTAAAACACATTTATCCACATTTAAAACAATATTCTAGATAATAATATATCATTTTAAAGACTAAATATTTATCAATTCAAAGGATATTTACAAACATCACAAATAAATCAAGAAACATTTCATCCCATTCAGAATACATTCCAATGGTTTATAAAATTAGATTTAAACTATATTTTCCAAAACACATTTTAACATGATTTATGCTTCCCAAATGATTTATTTCAACAAACCACATGTTCATTTTAAGAAAATCAAATCCTGATAGACTAAACCTCATCCTCTGAAAACCATTTTAGTTTTAAAATTTTGTTTTTCAATATTACTAATAAATGGTTTTTAAAATGGTTTTCCAAAACCCACTGAGATAAAAGAATATTCAAGAGGAATTTAAGGTCAGTCGGTAGAATATAAATATTTTTCGTTTCCATACTCCAATCACTATATTATCATAGGGAGTGTTATAGTGAAATTTCCCAAACTCCACATGGATTTACAAGCTCTAAGTTCTCAGTAGGAACATTTACACATATATTTATTCAATTCCAAGGAAAATACAAAACCAAAAAAACCTAATAAATCAGATAAAACCAGACATCAATGGGTGACATGAGTCCCTTCACAAGGTGTGCTTCCCAAACACCCTACTCGTAATAGGGATGTCAAGTCCAGAAAGTCCTACCTCATGTCTACCCAAACTCTTCCTCAAGGAACAAGACTCAAAAGAGAATATCCTTCATATGATACCATTTTATCCAAAACAAGATGGGTTTCCATCTAACCCAACACTCAACCTTTTCTGTGGCATGGTTTGATGGGAATTATCAATCCCCATGGGCTGGAAACTAATTCATGGGTATCGATAACATGATTTGGGAATGAACTACCCTATTTCAAACATAACAAATCTAACTATTTAAAAAATTCAAAACCAGAAATTATATTACAAAACAAGCCACTAACAATAATTAGAATTGGGGTTTCCATTTTAAAAAAAATTCCCAAAAAAAGTCCACAAAAAAGAAATCTATCATCTCCAACTCAAACCATAAATCGAAAAAAGGAACCACAACCTCAAGATATTTCCACATTTCCCACAAGTGAGGGCCACTAACCACCAACACCATGATTACTGAACATCATGGATTTACCAGGAATAAAAATACAAAATTATCTACACACGCCTCAGGGCGTGTGTAGGGTGTGATCCAAATACTAGTAGGAAACCATCCAAGAAAGTGGTTCCATTCTATAAAATCGAAAAGATAACATAACATACTCGTCCAAATTAATTTTGTTTAAAACACATCAAATAAAAATATTTATTATTTAAATAGTTAAAAAGGAACACTTTGATGGAAACAAATTTAGAAAAAACTCGTAGAAATGAGAAAAGGATTTTATAAATAGCACATAGGCTCAAGTGATCCTCCATATTCCAATGGATGGAGCCTCATCATAAATAGTATAGAACCATTGGTATATCCCCTAGTATTAATCTAGATTTGGTGTGACCCTAGATACTCTTGCCTCAGTGAAAGGTGGTTAGTAACAACCACAATCAGTGTCCTCATGCAAGAGCCCCTAGAGAGAAGAATAATCCAAAATTATAGTGTCAAACATCTATCATCATAGTTTAGTTAGTTTTGTAAGAATCAATCTAGCTTTGTAAAACTAGGACAAGCCCCTTCTGTATCACTAGAATACCAGTTCTAGAGTATCCACCAAGATACCCAATATTACAATGTGATCGATTTAATGTTCCCATGTCAAACATATCACCACTATAACTTATCAAATTAAAATGAAAAGTGAACCACCATATTCTAAAGAACCGACTATTTTTTATTTGACTCATACCAAATCCCCACATTAAATAAAAATACCATCACACAAAAAATTCATAAATTGCAATTTTTTTATAAACACATGATAACAAACAATTACAGATGACCATTTCTAGGCGCCAAGAACCTTTTTTTAGAAACACATACATTATTTCCATTTATATAAAAAAATTTCGTCATTAAAGAAATATAAAATTCATACAAAAAGTGAACAAAAAGGTTAACATATTAAAAGGATATATTTTCCATTAGAAATAATTTTTGAACACACACAGATATCATGTTCAAAATAAAATGTATTTTTCATCTTTTTATCAAGGAAAAAAATCCATTATTAGAATCCATACAGAAAGAACACAAATGATCTTGCACACATACTTTTAAAAAAATTCACTTCCATCACATAAGCATCCCAAATCATTCTAAAACATGTTTTCACCACACAAATAGATAATTTAACTTGTTAAAATTAAATTTTAAAAATAAAAAATTATCATATAACATTATGGAATGGAACCACCTATATCTCATGAAGAACTGTCCCGAGAATGTGGTTAAATCACACGCTCACCTAGTTCGTACTATGAGGAGGGAAGAAGAAACCCTAATTAATATGATCAAACCCAATACCCTAATATAAAAACCAGAAATAGAACCCCATACCCACTAGAAAGACAAACACAATAAAAGATATGAGGGAAAACCCTAAAATAAGAGGAAACTAATGAAGAATGTGACATACATAAGAGATCATGAAAGATTTTCACAAAAATGGCCCCTGAATTGATGTCTAAGGGGAGGAAGAGATGGAGTGAGGTTCACCATGGTATGGGGAGTCCAATGGGGTTGATAAAGGGGGGGAAAGGGGACCTTATCATGAAGAGATAAAATTAGGGAATGAATTTTTAGTGAGCTGGAATGGTCATTTGGTTAGTCTATAAGATTTTCTGAGTCATGCAGAGACTGTGTGACTTCCTCTACCTTAAGATATTAAGCCACACACTTACACGAGGTGAGGAAAATGGTCCTGTGGAGGCCTCGTGGTATTTTCTATCATCTACTGTAATGTTTCATAGGTTGGGCACACAATTACCACTAACTTTGCCAAAATAATGTTCCTAGTCATGGAAATTTAATTACATTAATGAAAATTAATGTGTTTTGAAAACATATGGTACAAAAACTATATAAATGAAAATATATTATTTATCTTTGCAAATACAAAAGTCACATGAAATAGTTTTTATGGTTTACTAGGGAATTTATAAATAAAATAAAGTGGTGATAAAATTTCATTATTGAGGGGTATAATATAGTAAATGATATCTTATATATTTATATAATTAATAATATTAACTAACTAAATAAATTCTACAACTAATTGAATTGCGAAAAAAATATTTTATTGTATTAAATAAAAAAATTTAATGTATAATATTAACTAAAATCATAATGAATAAATTCACAATGATTGAAATCATATATATATAATCCAATGGTTAACATAAATTTACAACACATAATTTTATTTGAGTATTTCACACATTATAAATGTATATTCCTGAGATCGTTAATAGTTTACAATATGTGAATGCATGGATCAAAATATTATAATTTTGTTAATGGTCTTAAATTTTTCCCACAATGATCTTCACCTTTCAAACTTCTACTCAAAAATAATTCTTCTAATCCTAGATAATGAAAACATAACAAAAGGTTGACCCTAGATTCCTAGTAAGGGAAAAAGGGAGATATATAAACGTCACCAGGATAATAAGGTTATGAGAATAAGGTCCTAACATTATAATATCATTCCCTAAATATCAATGATTATAAACATGAATCTTGGAATTAATATGGACATTTTATAAGACATTAATCATAAGGAAATTAAAAACATTGACCATTGAATCAAAAATTTGAAACAAATATGTAATATTTGGAGACACATAAATATATAAAATCCTTCCTCATAAGTAAATGATAACTTCTAAAAATATATCGATGAACATCATGGGGATAATACTACTTGTTGGGACACACCATCATCCCCAATCACGTCCTATTCCTTATAATATAATGGTTTTACTCCCCTTACTATCTTTACAGTCATGTTTTACTCCTAATACCACCTTAGTGGTCATGGTTTACCCCCAATAGCATTCTAGAAGATAAAGACCTTTACATATCCATGTTCACTCCACATTACATCCATGTTTATCTAGTGATATATAAATTATTACCCAATGAATTGGAATGATATATTTTTTCCCACCCATTTCATAATGAAATCATACATTTTTTTGAAAAAAGATAATAAAAATCTCATGTTATAATAACCCATAGAAAAGATGGGTTACATAAAAACATAACAAAAACAAGGAAATTAATTAGGTATCAAAAAATTTTCATCATATCATAACCTCTCAAAAATTCATAGGTCTCATATTCATTTCCTTATATAATATCCTATGAACGGAAATGAGTTTCATATGTGTTTTAGAATTATAGAACCCATGGAAGAGAAACGGGTTTCATATAAAAAACATTTCATCAAAATAAAAATAAATCAAAGAAAAAATAATAATGGTTTACTTTAATCATATCCCTAGTAAATCGTAAACTATAACAAATGATAAAATCCTATATGTAAAATTATTTTTAAATATCACTTAGGGAATTTATTCATAGAAATAACCCTTCCGTGAAATAAAATTTTTAAATATGTAAAACTTTTTCAAAACCCTATTCCTAGAAAAAAATATTGAAAACCAATTAATTATGATTCCAAAATCATTTAAAACATTTCTAGACAAAAATATCATTTTCTATTTTAAAAAAACATTTTATAACATTAAAAAAATTAAAATTATTTTCATTGGACATATATTTGAAAACATATAGAAGATGATTTTGAATAGTTGAAATACATTTCATTGAAAATAATCCATTTAATTATTATTAAAGAAAAATTGAAAAAATCTTAAAAAATATTAAATGTAAATCATGTTTGAAATCGTGATTTATTGAAAATATCTTTAAAACATACAAATGAATCAGTGTATATCATTTCAATACACATCATGGTCATAAATCGTTTTTATGTATGTTTTTATTTAAAACCCAATTTAAATAAAAATGAATAGAATATTTGGCCAAATGAATTCTAAAAAAAATTAATAATATAAAATTTCAATGTATGTTTCAATGAAATTATTGTCCTAATGCGTGATTAATTCATACATGTAGAATATTCCTTTGATTTGGTAAATGTTTTGAAAACAGCCTCAATTTGAAAAATGAAAAGAAGATTCCTTTTTTAAATTAATTTTAAAGGAAAAAATAGGAAAATTTATATATTATTTATCAATGGATAATATTTTCAATTTTTTTAAAAAATTTTGTGATTTTTTTTTGATGAACACATATTTATTTCAGAAATCTGAAATACAGTTGAATTTTTTAATATACATTTTATTAATTATCATTGTTACCCTATATTAGAAAAATGGTACCATTATATAAATATATCATGAATTAAAATCTAATAACAAATTAATTAGAATTATTGAGATAGGGATCATAATATTTAATCAATGAATGAACAATAACACACAATCCTGATAAATGACGAGATTGTAGAAACAAAATCTTTTCACATTAGTAACATTGATATAAAATAACTAGGTTGTTTCGATTTTTTATCATATTGAAAGTAAGAATGTAATTAATATATATATAATCATTATAGTGTCTTTAATTTTTCATATATATCATATATATTTAATAAAAACATCCTTAATATAATCTATGTAATATTTGAATGAATCAAATAACTTTTAGTAGGCGGTAGTCCACACGTCAACAAATGAAGTTATCATATTCACGTTCAATGGAATGAATAAAAGTGTGTATTATATAATAATTAGAAAATCATAAAGAAAAACTAAATATGATATATATATATATATAATAGTATTCAAATCATAATTACCAACCTTTAATTGTTGTAATGGAAGAAAAAATTACATTTTTGTAGGGGGTAGTACTTCGTACACAATAATGATAATTTAGTATTGAATTTGATATATTTATTTGTGAGTAAAAGTCATAAAATTTTCATAAAAACATATCTTTATATTTTAGATAATAATTTTATTATATAATCATTTAAAAATAAAAATTGAGTTGTTGAATAATGAAATAAAATAAAAGTTCTTGTTGAAGAATGTTACCTATTCTTTGGGTAACTTCTTTTGGATTGCAGAAAAGGAACCCCTTGTATAGATTTATTCCAAAATGGAGGATTTTAGGAAAATTATAAATGATTTTGTAGCTTAAATATTTTTTAATCCAATGAACTTGATAGGTGTGAATAATTTTGGGGAGTTTATCCCTTTTTATAGTGGAGGAGTGGAATTCTATTAAATATAAAAAGGTAAACTATATTAGGATATCTCCCATACATCAAGTGCCTAAAAAGTTATATATTTAATATAAATGGGATAATATAGTAAAAATAAATCCATCCAATGGCTTTTTCACATGTTTCTAGGTTATTTGGCCTCGTAAGATCAAGTTTAACAACAATGTATGATCAATTTTATTATAATCCTTATAATTAATTATATTTATACTCACAAATATTTTTTAGTAAAAACTATTTTTAACATGAAATAAATTCTGAATTACTGTGATTAATAATATTAAATCCATTAGTAAAATTAATAAAAATAGATGTTACAGAGATTTATTTAAAATTAATCTCATAGAAGACATGAAACACGATCATTTTAAAGAGATATTTTCCAATAGATTGAAATGTATTTACATCAAATATCATTTTTAAACAGATTATAATGACATAAATTTTATTAATATATGTATAGTTTACCTAAATATGTTTTGAACATAACTTAAAGTATAATTTAAATAAAATAATAAATATCACTAAAATGTAGTTTTCAATTAAATGTTTTTGATTTTCCCTATTTATTATAAAATGAAGCATCATTTAAAGATTACAAAAATAACCCAAAGTAAAATATTATATAATTTAGTCAAAAAATGATGTTTTATTTTATCATATAAAATTTATAAATTTTTAATAAATTTATTTAAAATAGGTGCACTATTAAAAGGTTCTCAAATTATCATTAAGAAAAATATATATCTTTATGCATAAAATAAGATGTATTATTATTTATTTTCTATAAAACAAATTAAATGTAGGTTAAATAACTGAATAAATAATATATATATATATATATATATTTAAATAATTTATCAAATTTTTCATTCATTGAGATAAAATGTGTCAGATTTCATAAATATTGTTTTTTGATAATAGATCTCCTATATTTTTAAAAGGGTTCTATATTAATTTCTAGTTAAATTGTGAAAAAATAGTTTTTATTATATACGTGTGTAAACAATATTTTCATAATTGGATTATCCTTATTTATAACCACAATTAAAATTACTATGAGAAAATAATAATAATAAATTAATTTGAATGCCAATCGTACAATGTAGTTCTATAAAACAAGGCCTTTCATTTATAAAAAGCTATCTAAGAAATTTGGGATTGAGTTTAAGAAAAAAATGGTGTTTTATATACTAAAACCTAATAAATTTATTTTTTATAGCATAATATTAAAATTGTTTTGTGTGCAACGAAAACCGAACTTAATTCTTTTATATATCACAAACTAAATTCAATGATGTTTGAATTGTAAAATATTGTAATTTTGTAATTAATTTGGAAAAAATATATTACAAAATATCTAGGTGTAAAATAACACACCCCATAAAACTATTTTTTTTCATTGAAATTCTATTCTATTATTAAATTTTTAATAAATAAAAATTATTTCCATGGAACCCCACATCATTATGATTGATACTAAAACCACTTTTGAAAAGGAATATTGTAAACATAATGGTTTCCCAAAGTAATTAAAAACATGGATTCAATATATAAGAATAGAGGTGAATATTTGGACAAGGATGAAATTCATAGATAATTATAGCGAGTGATAAATGTCAATGAGAACAAGATAGTGGCTGATACAGAGAATGAAAAAAATTAAAAAACTAGAAACCTAACAGGTTTGAAAGAGGTTATTAATATAATAAAAAATTATAACACTGGTACAACATTTTATTTCAATATATTATTCAAAAAATATAATAATTTTCATGATATAATGTTTTTTCTTGATTTAATTATGTTTCATAAGCACAATATCACCCTTGGGTTGTACCATGATAAATTTCCACATCATCAAATATTCCATGGAATGAATATGGATTTTAAATTTTTGAAGCTTTAGAAGATCATGATATCCATAAATATAATTATAGGGCATTCCATCACTCTTTATTTAACCTCATAACAAAATGTATTTCATAGTTTATTCAATATTCCACAATTCTCATTAGTCATGTTATTAAATAAATCCTTGAAACCTCTTCTAAATATTAACTTAAACTATTTCATTAATTCTTTACCTTATACAACTTCCAAAAGAAGAAAATTGAAATTTTTATAAATAATGTCACTAAATTTCTAAAAAACTTCTTCATATTTATCTGCCATATATCAAAGTGTAGCTCTTGTTTTCCACATCCGAAACATGTGAATATCATTAACATTTACTCACTTGAAACATGGTAGAAGCCAAAATTTTGACAAATCCTAATTAAAAACGTGCATGCTTCTTATTTCAATTTTTATTAGATATATTGATAAAATTAAATAGTTGTGTAAACATCATTAATCAATATCGCAGCCCACATTTTCCACAAATACATTATTTGTTTTGACATCATAAATACTGTTTAATTTAATTTATGTATAACATCATATCTGTATCCATAGTAAATATCATTTTATTATCCCCAGAAAAATGTTAAGGGTTAGATTCCTTTAAATTAACCTTAAAATTAAATCAATTTTAGAGTCCATAATAACTATTAAACATATTCAATAAATACTTATTAAAAAAATAAATAAAAAAATATTCATATATTTCGCAATTCATATAATTGAATTCTTTAATCCAAAAACAAATAAATTTTAGTTATTCCATTTGTTCCATAATACATTAAAAAGTATTCCAAATCATTTTTCTTTAATCCTATTTTATTTTACATTTCACCTATTGTCACATTATTATCCCCAAAATATCCATTACTCATACCACGTTACTGATATTCTTCGTGAGATCTCTACATTGGACATAAATTTTCATAATACCAATTCATTCTACATTTAATTCATTAAACATTGATTTATGTGTTTTTGAGATCGTTATTCTTATTCACTATGTTAACCGAGCATTCCATTTTTCTTTTATAGTTATTTATTTGTGTAATTTTCTGTAGTCAAACAGTTTAATGTTACTCTTTTAAATTCACTTGGGTTCTTCTTTCAAAATTTTCATTTTTTAGGAAAATGAATCTTATTTTAATTATGGTATCCACTACCAAATTTGATAGAGAAGTAATTCCTTCACATCTACGGTGAATTTATGAGTAGATTAAGGTACCCATTATAAATCATGGTGTGGGGAAACGGAGTAATCATTATCACAACATTATTCACTCTAGTGATCTTCCAATTTAATATTCAATTAGAAAACTATCTGTAATAATCAATAATAACATGGTTCTGTTATGTTCTCTACATTGAATAAATTGAGAAACCAATGTAAGAGTAACACATATTATAGCCAAAACCATATAATCATGAAAAATCACTTATAAGATGTCAAAATAATTAAAACATATTCAATTATTGACACATTAGATCCATCCTATGTAATTCATATTCATCTTATATTTAAATTCGTCATAATAGTTCATGAATAATTGTGTGAATTTCTATGGCATATCCCCTAGAGTGTCAAACCATGTGTATAACAAGGTGCATTATCAAGCACCAATTTCAATTGTGTCCATCTAAATAAGGTGTATTGTTAGTGTAGTTACTTCTATGTATATCTATTATATATTCAAATCAACATGTAGTACCTAGACAGAGATAAAATTTCTTGGAAACCATTCTCTTAGTTCATTACAATAAAATCAATGACAATTTACTATTCTTTAACTCATAATTATAAATATCCATACAAACATCCCAAGATATATCTTACGAAAGATCCCAAGGAATCTCAATAATATTCTATCATCCTAGTTTTGAAAGGTTGAATATTAATTTCCATTGATACAAACAATAGCGACCTAGGCTTAACAGAACTGGATAATACATCATTATAGATGAATATTTAGGACCTATTAAATGTACATGAATAATGAACGTAAAATATTTTTGTCTTTGGAAACATAAAACACAAAATTATAACATAGTTGTTGATCGGAAATTCTTTCCAAAACTATTAAAGGATCATAGTAAAAAAAATGTAACCTAATTAACTATGTTATGAAACACAATATTAACTATGTTATAACAAATTTAATAACATAGTTATTAACAATCATACTCAAAAAAATCATTGTAACCTAATTAAAGGAATCAAATGAATGTGTTCTCTCAGATTCATAGTAAGGATGAACAAGGGAGATATGTAAGCAAAATCATGAGCATCATGGAAATAAAAAAAATATCTTAATAATAAAAGATCATGACCTCCAAATAAATTATTATACACTTGAATCATGAAATAATGATTGGGATTTTAAAAACCCAAATCAAATTCAAATCATGATCATTTGACATGAAATCATAACATATTAATAAGACATAGAATTTTGGCTTCAATATAAGCATACAAAATCGATCCATATAATTCAATTCTCATTTCCAAACAAAAATATCAAGGGAATTAATGGGGGATACACCTATTTGTATGGATGAACTACCATACCCAATCATATCAATTACATTATTTTGGAATGATTTCACTACATAAAACATCATAGTATTCAACATTCACTCTTAAGACCATCATAATAGTGAAGATTCACTCTAAAGAGTATCTAAGTTGATAAAATCCAACACAAATTAGAGGTAACACCCCATTCCAAAAATATTAATCTTATAAGATATAAATATTTACATAATTCATTGGTGGGAGATATAGGTCCCACCCATCTCATAATGAAATCATATACATGTGTACCACAATAAAATAAAACCCAAATCATATCATGACATATAAAAAAGTGATGGGATATATAAATATCATAACATATCTCATGAAATGAAATAAGTATCACAAACAATTTGTAATTTCATAACCAATGGAATAGATACATGTTTCATACTAATTTCAACATAAAATAATTCGTGATGTGAAAAATCATTCATAAGAATTTTATCATGGTATAAACCATTAAAGGGAAATGGGTTTCATAAAAAACATGTCATAAATAATACATCTATTAAGATAAATAATAATGATGGTTTCATTGGATTACATACTTAGTAAAACTTAAATAATATCAATGGATATAATTTTATATAGAGGTGTATTTTTTAAGATCAGTTGGTGCATTTAATAAGGGATATAACCAATATTTGAAAATTAAATTACTCTAAACATAAAACATTTTCAAAATATATTTCATTAAAACCACATCAAAAACATAGTATTATTCCTCAAAATAATTTAAATAATTTCTTGAGGTATATACCCATTTCTCATTGAGAAAAAAAATTAGATTATAAAATATATTTGAAAACTAATTTTTTTGAAAATTGTTTTGGAAACATTTTAAAGATGTTTTGAAATCATTGAAATCGTTTTATTTGAAAATATACTTTTGAAAACATATAAAAGAATATTTCAAAATAATGAAAAAATATTTCTTAGCATAAAATTTTTTTCAGAATTTTTTTATTTTAAAATTATTTTTATAACATATTTAGAATCTTTAGAAATCATATAAATCATTTCATGAAGGTAATTGTTTTTGAAAATTTCATTCATTAAAAAACACAATATAAATGATAAATGTAATGAATATTAGGAAAAAATATTCTTCAAAAAAATAATCATTTAATATTTAAAGGGGATATTTAAATAAATGATGTCCAAGACGATAGAACAATTTGTGCATTAATAACATTCTTCATGTGCCATAATAATTTAAAAAAAATTCTATAATAATAAAATGACTAGAAGAATACTTTTTAAAAAATATAACAAGTTAATACATTGGTAAAAATGCCTTCTAATTATAATAAAGAAAATAATAGAAAATATTTTACTATTTGGTAAGAAAGAATGTATTTTGAAAAAAAAATTATGACCAAAAAAAGAAATAATGTCACATTTTATTAAAAACACTATCATAATTATATTTAGAAAAAATGATTGGAAAACAGATAAAATTATTTTAAAATATAATTCATAACCAATGATGAAAAAGATAAAGATAATTCTTTGGATATTGATAAACATATATCATCAATGGAGGCATAAACATAAACAATCCTAATAAACAATGAGATTATAGCAATAATATTTTAGATCATTCGTATCATAGAATCAAAATTACCATGAAAGATTAAAATGAAATGAATTTTAAAATATTATAAAAATATTTATATTCATGAAAAAACATGTGAAAGGAAATTATATACACCTCATTAAAGAATATAGGTTCATATTATAACATAAGTCTCAAGGAAAGAAAATTTAGATAAAATTACATTACTGATTTGGTAACTTTTGAACTATATAGAACATGAAAGTGATATAAAAAAATGGATATGTAAATATGAATAAATATAAAGATAATAATCATATAATGATTTCATGTCCAATATATTCCCATAAAAAAATAAATCAATATTGAATAAGGAATAAGTCTCCCAAAAATAAAAGTGAGACTACAAATCCCCTTTATTCTTGAAAAACATTTGGATCATAAAATAAATGAATGATTAACATAAATTAAAACTTTTAATATAATTAAATAAATAAAATAAATGATATTACAAATAATAGTGAGGTATATACACTAAAAAATAAGAATAAGTGGTGAGTATAGTATATATCTCATAGAAATATAATTGAGATGAAAAAACCCTACCTTAAGTCTTTACTTTCTTCATACTCATACAACACTATAGTATAATAAATATAATTTTTTATAAGTATTTAAAATAACCATATTATTATATATCTTACCATATATGATATGATTATGAATTTATATTACTTTTTTATTAAGGATTTAATGATAATTTTATGTTTTCGGTAATAATCGCTCTATATTTTTATATTTTATTTGAATTGTTATTCTTGATCCTCTTACATAGATCATGATTCAATTATTTACAAAAAGTAAAAAATTATTTGAATATCATATATACTCAATATATAATTTTATATAATATTCTATCAAATTTAGAAATATAAAATTAATACACCGCTCATGGAGATGGTAGGTCGTACATACACATGAACACTATTTATGTTTTATTAACATTTTCTAATAAAGAAATTAAATGACATATATATATTATCATTCCAGTAGAAATATAACAAAAAATATATCATAATATTTAATAAACTCATCCTTTATACATTTCATGTAATGTTTTAATAAATACCATTGCTTTGAAGATATGGTAGTCTGCACGTTCACAAATGAAATTATCATATTCAAAAAAAATATAAAGCATGAAGGTACATGTTATATAATAATTAGAGAAGTATAAATATGAAATTAATATAATATTTTTAATATAAAAAAATAATTTGCATCATTTGTGAGGGCTTTGTGGTTTTTAAGGAACGTAAGAACTTGAAATATGTATTTTGTTAGCGGGATTTCAATATATGTCATAATTTGTGGATTTGGATTCTCATGTATTATAACGTCAATATCTATTAAACCACGCTAAAAGTGAATTTTGTTTCCAATGCATTGAGTTCAATTTCTAGATTAGATGTTGTTCAAGAATATAGAAATGTTTGGAAAAGGATGGTGGAGCTTACATTGATGTATCATGATATGAGGGAGAGTAGTGGACAAGGTATTACATTTTAGATGAATATTGATTAAAAAGTTATATAGTACGTAGAGAATTTTCCATGGGGAATCTAAGAGTTATTGTTGATTCGTGACTCTGTTAGACTTGGTGATACTCTAAAATGATGGTTGGAGGATAATCAGAACCAGATGCACTTGTAGGGGATTTTGTTTATTCCATTATAATTATGTCATGTTTTATCAAATAGTTTCATAGATTACCTTTATAATTACATCCTAGAATGAGTAATATTTATTATGGTTTGAGGATATATCAGTCATGGTATGCGAGGAAATAGCTTGTGTAATATAATATGTTGAAATTTCTCATTTTTTTAGTTCATAGAAAAACATTTTATTCTTGATGATTTACTTCATCCTATATATGTTACTAAGTGGATATGATATGACATATAAATGAATAACATCACATACTATCCCCATTATTTGGGATGATGTTATACTATTTGGGTGATTGTAGTCATGATTGATGAAGCCTATTCATTTTCTTGTTATATATGAATCAAGTTCCATTGATGTCTTGGATATGTTGAATGTAAATGACGTGGTTCAGATTCATTGGTACCATGAGACATAATAATTGAGGAATATCTTAATTTTATATCACCAGAAGGGAGTTTATTTCAGAACTCCATTGGATCTGTGTTGCGACTAAGAACTTATTTCCACCCACTAATAAATGGTAAAATAGAGAATATTATCCAGACGTTGGAGGATATGTTGTTATCTTTGATCTTTACCTTGGTAGATAATTTTTAAATAATATAAAATTTTTTTAGTACCAATGAAAAAATTAACCATAAACCTTTGGCATAGATCAATTTGAAGTGCTCTATGAGAAATTGTGTCACTCTATGCTTTTTTGGGCAGACGATCACTACTAGAAATGCAAGGTTTCCCAATGGTTTAGAACTGGTTGGAAAGGCTGCAGAACCGTTGGTATATGTTATACCAACGGTTCTGCAAACCGTAGGGAAGTAATCCTTTGGGAAAATCTATTCCCAAAGGTTTATAGTCAACTGTTGGGATAGAGTGGAGAAAAATTACCCTATCCCAATGGTTCTGGAAAACCGATGGGAACGATTTCTCCCAACGGTTGTAAATCGTTGGGATAGATTTCTGAAAAATACCATGTTTTTCCCAACGGTTTAGCCAAACCGTTGGGAAAAACCCCAAATTTACCCTTTTCCAACGGTTTATAAACTGTTGGGAAATGTGTTTTACCTACGGTTCTGTGAACTATTGGTAAAACAAAACCAAGACATGCTATGCCAACGGTTTTAAATGATTGGCATAACCTCTCCTGAGGCAAATTGAACAGCAGCTCTACAATTTTCCCAGAAGCTCTCCAATTTTCCGACCAACTCTAATTTTGTGGGTTCCCTCGCATTTTTAATCTAATTATTGTACCTACAATAAACTAACACATACATATAAAATTATTGTACCTTCAGAAACAAAATAACAGTTACATATAGAGAAAACATTCATACACATTTAACATATAATGGTTGAACAATACAAATCCATAATTAAATTAGAATTCATAACGTAATAATAAACATAAAAAATTCATTTAGAATTCAATTTAAAATTTAGGTGACAATTATATGTTGAATCCGGATGACAATTCATAATTTGATAGGTTTTTTGTATACCATATATTTTTACCTGAAATGATGTCCATTTTAAACATAATACATACACCTGGAGTGCTACTGGCCACATCGCGCCTCAGATTAAGGCGGGGTTTACTCGTACACGTCGCATATGTACCATGGATTGTTTTTATAAAGTATCGAAACAATCCGAATGCGTTTGGTCGGTTTTCCGTATGCGAGTTGATTTTTTTCAATTAAAATGACGTCTTTTTGAAACAAAAGGCAGACACTTTGAGTGGTTCCGTCCAGAACGCGTCTCAGATTGAGGTGGGGTTGATTTGTACACGTCACATATGACCCATTGATCGTTCTCCTAATGTTTCAATTGAAACTGAATTCATTTGGTCAGTTTTCCATATGTACTTAAAATGTTGTCCATTTTAAACAAAAGAGAGACACTTAGAGTGATTCTGGTCACAACGTGCCTCAGATTAAGACGAGGTTGACTCATACACATCACATATGACCCATGGATCGTTGTTCTAAAGTATCGACACAATCCAAATGCGTTTGGTCAGTTTTCTGTATGCCAGTTGATGTTTTTCATTTCAAATGCCGTCCTTTTGAAACAAAAGACAGACACTTGGATTGGTGGCTGCCACACCGCACCTCGGATTGAGGCGGGGTTGACTCGTACATGTCACATATGACCCATGGATCATTGTGCTAATGTATCGACACAATCCAAATGTGTTTGGTCAGTTTTTTGTATGTCAGTTGATGTTTTTCAATTAAAATGACGTCCTTTTGAAGCAAAAGGCACACTTTGAGTGGTGTCAGCCACACCATTCCTTGGATTGAGGCGGAGTTGACTCATACACGTCACATATGACGCATGGATCGTTCTCCTAATGTTTCAATGGAAACCGAATGTGTTTGGTTGGTTTTCCGTATGTACTTAAATTGTTGTCCATTTTAAGAAAAAGAGAGCCACTTAGAGTGATTCCGACCACACCGTGCCTCAGATTAAGGCAGTGTTGACTCGTACACATCACATATGACCCATGGATCGTTGTTCTAATGTATTGACATAATCCGAATGCGTTTGGTCAGGTTTATGTATTCCAGTTGATGTTTTCACTTTAAATGATGTCTTTTTGAAACAAAAGATAGACACTTTGAGTGGTGGAGGCCACACCATGCCTCGGATTGAGGCGGGGTTGACTCTTACACATCACATATGACCCATGGATCGTTTTTCTAATGTATCGACACAATCTGAATTCGTTTGGTCGGTTTTCTGAATTTTAGTTGATGTTTTTTAATTAAAATGGCGTCCTTTTCATCCAAAAGGCAGACACTTTGGGTGGTGGCGGCAACATCGTGCCTCAAGATTGAGGCGGGGTTGACTCGTACACATCACATATGACCCATGGATCGTTGTTCTAATGTATCGACGCAATCCGAATGCATTTGGTAGGATTTCCGCATGCCAGTTGATTTTTTCAATTAAAATGACGTCCTTTTGAAACAAAAGGCAAACACTTTGAGTGGTTCCGGCCACACCACACCTCGAATTGAGGCGGAGTTGAATCGTAAATGTCATATATGACACATGGATCGTTCTCCTAATGTTTCAATGGAAACTGAATGTGTTTGGTCGGTTTTCCGTATTTACTTAAAATATTGTCCATTTAAACAAAAGAGAGACTATTCGAGTGATTCCGGACACACCGTGCCTCAGATTAAAGCGAGGTTGACTCATACACGTCACATATGACTCGTGGATTGTTGTGATAATGTATCGACACAATCCGAATGCGTTTGGTCATTTTTTGGTATGCCAGTTGATATTTTTCACTTAAAATGACGTCCTTTTGAAACAAAAGACATACACTTTGAGTGGTTCCAGCCACACTGCGCCTCTTATTGAGGAAGGGTTGACTCGTACACATCAAATATGACCCATGGATCGTTGTGTTAAAGAATCGATACAATCTGAATGCATTTTTCGGTTTTCTGTATGCCAGTTGATGTTTTTCAATTAAAATGACGTCCTTTTGAAACAAAAGGCAGAAACATTGATTGGTGGCGGCCACACCACGCCTCTGATTGAGGCGGGGTTGACTCGTACACGTCACATATGACCCATGGAATGTTGTGCTAAAGTATCGACACAATATGAATGCATTTTTTCTCTTTTCTGTAATCTAGTAGACATTTTTCACTTAAAATGACGTCCTTTTGAAACAAAAGGTAGACACGTTGAGTGGTGTCGGCCACACAACACCTCAGATTGAGGAGGGGTTGACTCATATATGTCACATATTACCCATGGATTGTTGTGATAAAGTATCGACACAATCAGAATGCATTTGGTCGGTTATCCGTATGCCAATTGATGTTTTCAATTAAAATGACATCCTTTTGATCTAATAGACAGACACATTGAGTGGTGTCGGCCACACCGCACCTCGTATTGAGGCGGAGTTGACTCTTGCACGTCACATATGACCCATGGATCGTTCTCCAAATGTTTCAATGGAAACTGAATGTGTTTGGTTGGTTTTCCGTATGTAATTAAATTGTTGTACATTTTAAGAAAAAGAGTCACACTTAGAGTGATTCTGGCAACACCGTTCTTCAGATTAAGGCGGGGTTGACTCGTACACATCACATATATCCCATGGATCGTTGTTCTAAAGTAACGACACAATCCGAATGCGTTTTGTCAGTTTTCCGTATGCCAGTTGATGTTTTTCACTTCAAATGATTCCCTTTTGGAACAAAAGACAGACACATTGAGTGGTGGCGGACACCGCACCACGGATTGAGGCGGGGTTGACTCGTACACATCACATATGACCCATGGATCGTTGTGATATTGTATTGACACAATCCAAATGCGTTTGGTCGCTTTTCTATATGCCAGTTGATGTTTTCCAATTAAAATGGGGTCCTTTTGAAACAAAAGGCAGACACTTTGAGATGTTCTGGCCACACCGTGCCTTAGATTGAGGCGGGGCTGACTTTTACACGTCACATATGACCCATGTATCGTTGTGATAATGTATCAACACAATCTGAATGCGTTTGGTCGGTTTTCTGTATGCCAGTTGATGTTTTTCAGTTAAAATGACATCCTTTTGAAACAAAAGGCAGACACTTTGAGTGGTGTCGGCCACACTGCGCCTCGGATTGAGGCGAGGTTGACTCATACACATCACATATGAACCATGGATCGTTCTCCTAATGTTTCAATGGAAACCGAATGCATTTGGTCGGTTTTCTGTATGTACTTATAATGTTGTCCATTTTAAACAAAATAGAGTCACTAACAGTGATTCCGGCAACATTGTGCATCAGATTGAGGTGAGGTTGACTCGTACGCAACACATATGACCAATGGATTGTTGTGCTAAACTATATACACAATCCGAATGCGTTTGGTCATTTTTCCGTATGTTAGTTGATAATTTTCACTTAAAATGACGTCCTTTCGAAACAAAAGACAGACACTTTGAGTGGTGCCGGCCACACCGCGCCTCAGATTGAGGCAAGGTTGACTCTTACATGTAACATATTACCCATGGATTGTTTTTTTGATGTATCAACGCAATTCGAATGCATTTGTCGGTTTTCCCTATGCCAGTTGATGTTTTTCAATTAAAATGATGTCCTTTTGAAACAAAAGGTACACACATTGAGTGGTGGTGGCCACACCGTGCCTCAGATTGAGGCGGGTTTGACTCATACACATCACATATGACCCATGGATCTTTGTGCTAATGTATCGACATAATCTGAATGCGTTTGGTCGGTTTTCCGTATGCGAGTTAATGTTTTTCAATTAAAATGTTGTCCTTTTGAAAAAAAAGGCACACTTTGAGTGATGCTGGCCACACCGCACCTTGTATTGAGGCGAAGTTGACTCGTACATGTCACATATGACGCATGGATCGTTCTCCTAATGTTACAATGGAAAATGAATGTGTTTGGTCAGTTTTCCATATGTACTTAAATTGTTGTCCATTTTAAGCAAAAGAGAGCCACATTGAGTGATTCCGGCCACACCGTGCCTCAGATTAAGGCAGGGTTGACTCGTAAACGTCACATATGACCCATTGATCTTTTCGATAAGGTATTGATACAATCCGAATGCGTTTGGTCAGTTTTCCCTATGCCAGTTGATGTTTTTCACTTCAAATGACGTCCTTTTGAAACAAAAGGCAGAAACATAGAGTGGTGTAGGCCACACCGTGCCTCGAATTGAGGTTGGGTTGACTCGTACACATCCCATATGACCCATGTATCATTGTTCTAAGTTATCGACACAATCCGAAAGCATTTGGTCGGTTTTATATATGACAGTTGTTGTTTTTCAAATAAAATGAAATCCTTTTGAAACAAAAGGCAGACACTTTGAGTGGTGTTGGCCACACCGCACCACATATTGAGGCGGGGTTGACTCTTACACGTCACATATGAACCATGGATCGTTCTGCTAAAGTTTCAATGGAAACCGAATGTGTTTGTTTGGTTTTCCGTATGTACTTAAAATGTTTCCCATTGTAAACAAAAAGAGAAACTTAGAGTGATTCCAGCCACACCACACATTAGAATAAGCTGGGGTTGACTCGAACACGTCACATATGACCCATGGATCATTGTTCTAATATATCGACACAATCCGAATGCATTTGGTCACTTTTCCGTATGCCAGTTTATATTTTTCACATAAAATGACGTCCTTTTTAAAACAAAAGACATACACTTTGAGTGGTACCAGGAACACTGCACCTCAGATTGAGGCGGGGTTGACTCGTACATGTCACATATGACCCTTGGATCGTTGTACTAATGGTTCGACACAATACAAATGTGTTTGTCAGTTTTTCGTATGCCAGTTGATGTTTTCCAATTAAAATGACGTCATTTTGAAACAAAAGGCAGACACATAGAGTGGTGGCGGCCACACCGTTCCTCGGATTGAGGTGGGGTTGAATCGTACACATCACATATGACCCATGGATTGTTGTGCTAATGTATAGACACAATCTGAATGCGTTTGGTTGCTTTTCCGTATGCGAGTTGATGTTTTTCAATTAAAATGACGTCCTTTTGAAACAAAAGGCGTCTTGAGTGGTGTCGGCCACACCATTCCTCGTATTGAGGCAGGGTTGACTCGTACACATCACATATGACCCATGGATCGTTCTTCTAAAGTATCGAAACAATCCGAATGCGTTTGGTCGGATTTTCGTAGCCCAGTTGATGTTTTTCAATTAAAATGGCATTCTTTTGAAACAAAAGGAAAACCCTTTTAGTGGTGTCGGCCACACCATGCCTCGGATTGAGTTGGGGTTGACTCGTACACATCACATATGACACATGGATCATTCTTCTAAAGTTTCAATGGAAACTGAATGCATTTGGTTGGTTTTCCATATGTACATAAAATGTTGTCCATTTTATGAGAATCCTCATGTGTCTATTAGTGGAATGATATTTATTTAAAATCTTGTGGATATTTATATAGAATATTTTTATATCATTCTTTGTATGGATTAGATATTAGTTTATAATGCTATGAAACATTTTGGAGCTAACAATGTCATGCCCAATGAAAACATCTCTTTTATAACATACCAAGAATCTATGATATTGATTAGATGTGTAGATGTGATTTACATTGATTATCATGATGAAAATAAAGAAAATATATATTATAGATTTTCTAGTATTAAATGAAATAAAGAAGGGTGGGGGGGCTATCCGGCAGGGCTATCTGGGGGGATGTCTGGTGGGTGTCCGGGGACCAAGGAGGGGGGTGGCGGGGCTGTGCGGCGGGTTGTCCGGGGTCCAAGGAAGAGGGTGGGGGGGCTGTCTAGGGGGTTGTTTGGGGGGTTGTTCGGGGTCCAAGGACGAGGGTGGGGGGATGTCTTTGGGGTGTCCAGGGAGCTGTCCGAGGGGTTGTCCGGGGTCCAGGGAGGAGGGTGGGGGGGGGGGGCTGTTCGGGGGGGGGGGGGGGGGGGGGGCTGTCCGGGGGCTGTCCGGGGGTGTTGGGGGGGGGGGGGGTGTCCGGGGTCCAAAGAAGAGGGTGGGGGGCTTCCCGGGGGGCTGTCTGGGGGGTTGTCTGGGGTCCAAGGAGGAGGGTGGGGGAGCTGTCTAGGGGGTTGTTTTGGGGGATATCTGGGGGCTGTCTGGGGGGTGTTCTAGGGGTTGTACGGGGTCCAAGGAAGAGGGTGGGGGGCTGTCCGGGGGGCTGTTTGGGGGGCTGTCTAGCAGGGATTTCTGGGGTCCAGGGAAGAGGGTGGGGGGTTGTCCAGGGTCTAGGAAGGAGGGGTGCTCCCAAACACACAACCACTAAAAGACAACAACATCCACAAAAATAGATAATATATAAAAATAACTCATCTCCAATACTATACTACGAGTCTAGATAAAACCAACAACTAGAATAGATTAAATATCAAATCTCAGTAATATTAGTCAAAAATGTAATGGATCAACTTGTCCCACATCACCATCAACATCATCACCATCATCATCATCACCCTCATCCTTATCCTCATCATCGTCCTCTCCCTCCTCGCCCTCGCCCTCTTCCACATCCTCGCCCTCGCCACCCACCTCTCCCTCCTCCACTCCCTCCTCTTCCGCATCAGACTCCTCTCCATCATCATCGTCAAGCTTGAAATCATCATGACCACCACGTGAACTGCCACCTCATGAACCTTATATAGAACGTATCGACGACATATACTCATCAAAAGCTAGGCTGGCATCTGCTGGAAGTGTAGGATATAGAACTTCATTAAATTTCATAAATGCACTGTTTGCCCTAGAAGACTGTTCTGCCATCTCTATGGCCCTTTTCTCATCCTGTTCTGCCTGTTCCCTAACTTGCTGCAGCTCAATTGCACTACAGCTCGTACCTGAGGATGTCCAATACCTCGTCGGGGCTATCCTAGGTCGGCAATGTACTCTGCCAAAATGTTTCTCTCCCAACACTTGATGTAAGTGGTCTGTTGGCCCAAAATTTTCTGGTTTATGGGCATTGAGGGCCTCTAAAGCAGACTGTTACAAATATAAATATATCATTAAGTTACAAAATAGATATTAAGAAATAAATTTAACTGATTATAACTTACAATCTGCTGCTGAGTCGCTTCGTTGATGGAACTTCCATCATTTTTCTGTCTACTCCAGCAAAACAGTTTTGCTCGAGGCACACATCCTTCAATATTTTGTATTTACCTCTACAATGACATTGAAAACTAAAGTTATATGAAACATTTAGCAAACTATTAAATAATTCAAGAAACAAAAGAAAGTGTAAGTCATAAAGAAAACTTATAAACAATTGTAATACCTGCTTCCTCTAATGATCAGGCATCGTAGTGCGTCCCAGTTTGTGGAGGTATTTTTTTGCATAAATGTTATTTTTATTTTTTTGAGATTATTCCTAAATAAAATTCAAAAATGAAATAGATATTATTAATGAATAACATGAAAGTTATTATTTAAATACCTAAAATGTTATTAATACCATAAACTGGGTACTCGTCCAGGGAGTAATCATATGACGATACTGCTCTATAGGAAAATCATCCACCCCTGGTATAGCCTCTAACTCAGTGCCAACTCTAGCAAACCATCCAATATACATCTCATGCTTGTAGGATCTCCAAAGCTCTCCTAAATCCTTTAGACATTCCGGACGTTCACCCTCACCATCGGGAAAATTAAATCGAAGCTGAAATTAAAATATTAATTCATATAAATACAAAGATAATTCATGAAATTAAATAGAACCGATTTCTTTTACCCATTTCTCTGCTGAATCTCTATCCTTGAACTCATGTGGAAAATGTCTCCATGATAGCGGGCTGACGGGAATGATGTCGGAGTATTTGGCAAGCGTCGCCAAAAAACTCTGACATTGCTGCCCTGTTTTCTACATCATTTGGTTGTCTTCATTATAATCCACCATAACCTGTGTGTGGCGGTTCCACACCGAACGAATGAGTTTACGCCCCCGCCCACGACTCCTATCAGTAGATGTATCTATCATGAAAGAACTACAAATATTTTATCAAAACATGTTATAATTAAAATAAATATTGCTATAAAAATTTGTTCGGGTTCTATAAATATATATGTGCCGGTCTGATCACTGAGTGCTGCTGGATCCACAGAAACTGATGGAACACCCTGTGGTGGAACATGAGTCAAAGATGATAGAATATAGAAGCTGAGAGAGACAGAAGTAGAAGGAAAAGAAGATGGTACAGTTGTCTAACCGAATGCTGATTGGGGAGTGTGAATCATCATGGGATGTGAAAATGATGGGCCAGAAGATGCAAAAGGTAGCGAAAACATGGGAGGCCTAAATATCCTATGTGTCTCTAACGACACACCGGGATCAGAATGTGGGAAGGATGACATGTTAGTGGGAGGGGTAGGGTCTAGTCGGGTACGCGCAACTACTAGTCCACCTCTGGTACGAACCATCCCTGTACCACCGGCCTGAGTACTAGGACCACTACTAGGATCCTCATTGAATAACTGTCGACGTGTAGGTGGATCCTACAAAAATTATTAGAAAAAAATTAATCACATGTTATTATATATTCTTTAAATATATCAATTTGAAATAAAGTAGTAACTACATGCACTACTGATGGAATTCCAAACTCCGTCATTCGACGATTGTTCTCCATCAATTGTTTCCTTCGTCTCTCTTCAATTGGATTCATTTCTTGCTTTTAAAATAAAACATGTAATTAATTAGAAAATTAAAACTAATGTGTAACCCAAAAACACAAATATATGATGGAATATGTGGATTCATAGGTAATTTAGCTATTAATTTTTTTAGAAGAGCTTAGATGGATTTAATAAATCATACAAGTTGTAATGTTCACCAAGTTAGAAATATTGTTTGACTTTGTTTGAATACAGTTAGATTCCAAATTAGAAAATTTAATTCAAATAAAAACTGCAACCAATAAACATTGAAAATTCACATAATGGTCATGTCCAGCTATCAATTGTTTTAGAAGAGCTTGAATGGATTTAATAAATCATACAAGTTGTAATGTTCACCGAGATATAAATATTGTTTGACTATGTTTGAACACGTTCAATTCCAAATTAAATAATGCAATTCAAATAAAAACTGCAACCAATAAACATTGAAAATTCACATAACAGTCAGGTCAGCTATCATTGTTTTAGAAGAGCATGAATGAATTTAATAAATCATACAAGTTGTAATGTTCACCAAGTTAGAAATATTGTTTGACTATGTTTGAATACAGTTCAATTCCAAATTAGAAAATTCAATTCAAATAAAACTGAAACCAATAAACATTAAAAATTCACATAACGGTCAAGTCAGCTATCAATTCTTTTAGAAGAGCTTGAATGGTTTTAATAAATAATACATGTTTTAATTTTCACCAAGTTAGAAATAATGTTTGACTATGTTTGAATATAGTTCAATTCCAAATTAGAAAATGCAATTCAAATAAAACTGCAACCATTAAACATTGAAAATTCACATAACGGTCAAATCAGCAAAAACATATTTGTGATAAATACTAAATCAATTTGAATATTACCAACCTTAACAGCCCAACTCGAGGTAAACCAAAATAATTGAGAACATTGATGAATGATTATATATATTTTCAACCACAACTTCAGGTTCACAATCAACTCTAACAATTGAGCTATTTGAGTCATCAAAAAAATAAATGGATTGGTTCCAATGGCACTAGGGACAGTGTAAATTCCATCATCACCATCATCAAAAATATTTCTTGGAATTACTTCAACTATGACACCAAATTCAGGTCGATGTTGGTCTTTGACATAAAAAACATGTTTAGCCATTGATTCCAACACATATGGTTCTTCGGTAGCAAGAGTGCGAGTCATATTAATTACTCGAAATCCATAATCATCCCTAAATGTTCCATGTCTCGTCATCGAATCAAACCAATGACATTTCATCATTATGACTCGTCCAGGAGAGTAATAATCCAATATTATTATTTTCTCAACAACTCCATAATAACCCACATTTTCAAATTTTGGTCTACTATCTGATGCACTAGAATAACAATATGTTGTGTCAGTAACCATAACACCATCATGGTGTGTTCTAATGTTATTTTCTCATTCAGTGACAATAAATTTGTACCCATTGATAACAATTGATTTACAGTCACGACCACAATATTAGGACCAAAATCCAAAGCTCTTATTTTCTCAGAGACAGAGTCAGCAGGCAAAATCAATACCTGCAATATAAATGACTATTAAACTTAATTAAATATTGATATAATTATTTTAATCATTAATTTTTTTATACCTTCAATTTTAATCAAGCAGAAAACTCTTTTCTATGCAAAGTTTCTCTCCTTATCACAGATAAAGAACGATGCTTCCTATTTATCATTGTTTTATGTTCCCTGTAGATAAAAAATATGATTAGTTTAACAGATATATATGTAAGATATACATAATCAATTTAGTTACTAGATATAGTCATCGAACAAATCACAGTTGAACAAAACTGTGCGATGTGCCATCTCCCACTCTTCATGGCTTAATGTCTTCAATGTATATGATCCAGGAAGTCCTCCTATTTGAGGAAGTGATGGAAAACTGGGTTCAATTTGCTCATACTGTTATTCTTCATTTCTCATTGGTCTGTTCAATCTTGTAGTAAGATCAGACAAATACATCGAGCAGAAATCCACAAATTCTTGAGCCAAGTAATCGTTCACGATAGAACCTTTGGGATGATTTCTGTTTCAGAAATAAGACTTTAATGTGAACATATTTTATTCATTTGGATATATCCAATGAAAAGAAACTGTCCTCCGAGGAGTATTTTAGTTAGAATATAGACACTCAGATGCAGCAATACATGTGAAAAATGATGGAGGAAATATTTTCACCAACTCACACAAAATTAATGTGGCTTCTGTCAACATTTTTTTGCAAGAAAGACTTGGACAACTTCTTAGCACAAAGATCTCTAAACAAATGGCTCAACCGAATAACAGCCACCCATACATTATTGGACAAAAGATGAAAAATTGTTGTTTGAAGCAACTCATGCAGTAGAACGTGATAATCATGAGACTTCAATGATTTTAGCTTCAACTCTCTTCTGTTGACCCGTTTAGATATGTTGCTTGAATAGCCATCAGGATCTCTAATAGTCTCCAATACTTCTAGAAATTGTTTTATTCCGTAGGTTTCAGTACATAAGAAGCACATGGAAGTTGCCATTTATTTTCACAGATATGCACAGGATGCAATTCTGGTTTGATGCCCAATCCACCAAGTCACGCCGATATCGTAAATCATCTTTTGTCTTCTCCTTGACATTTAGAAGAACTGAAAGAACCATTTCACATATATTATTTTCAATATACATTAGGTCTAAGCAATGATGTAACAAATTGGTTGACCAATAAGGCAAATTAAAAAAGATACTCCTCTTCCTCCAATTGTAATAGGTTTCAGTGGAATCATTCTTTCTCATTCCATATTTCATTTGACCCTTCCCAAACGAAAAAATGAAATCTTTCAATTCATTAATCACGTCTGTTCCAGAAATATGTTGAGGTGGATCATCAGTCTCTATGGTATTATCAAATCTTCGATGATTCATTATATATGGATGATATGTTGGAAAGAATCGTCGATGTCCCCATTAAACTAAAACTACTGCGATGTTTCAGTCTTCTGGATCGTGTATACTTCATACAAACTGGACATGACAGTTTTCCCTTCGTTCTCCATCCAGATATCATTGCATAAGCCGGGTAAATCATTGATCTTCCACATAAGGGCAGCACACATCAAAATATGTCTTTCGAACATGCATCATATGTGCACACACCCACATCCCAAAGAAGTTTCAACTATTTTATTACAGGTTGCATGTATACATCAATATCAATTCCGGGATCAGAAGGACCAGATATGAGAATACTCATGAAAGCGAAAGGTCTTTTCATACACAACCATGGGGGAAGATTATAAATGTGTATAAAAACTGGTCATGTGTTGTGCGTAGTAAGCATCTGCCCAAATGAATTAAAATAGTCACATGAATGTCCCAACCTCAAATTACGCATGTCAACTGCAAAATCAGGATGTAGATTATCAAATATCTGCCATGCAAATCCATCTGTAGGATAAACCAACTCATCATTAGACTTCATTCTCTCGGTATCATCCCATCTCATTTTTATTGATATGTCATCATACATAAAAATATTCTGGAGTCCGGGGATCAATGGAAAGTGACACATTTCTTTTTGTGGAACACGAGATGGTGTTCCATCAGATTTTGACTTACAGTGAGATGTGCCACATTTATAAAACCATTTTGTTCAGTGGTTTCCTCCCAAGATAAACTGCAATCTTTCGGGAAAGCATGAATTTTGTTTCTTGAAAATCTAATTTCCTCAACTAACTTCCATGCCATATAGTGGTTTGAGGGAATATCTGCATCATCTGGAAGTAATTCCTTCAAGAGGTTATGAATGTAATTGATTGCTGTATTAGAAATCCCCATACATAGTTTTCCCATGAAATAATCGGATTAAAAATTCCAGCTTTTTCATTTTATCACTTTGTCGATATACTGGTGTAGTGGCATCATCATTCAGTTTTTTCACCCTATCAATATCATCCTTTTCACTAGATGCATCTGTTGTCCTCATATTGAAGTCTTCCTGAGTCGAAATCCCTTATTTTTTATGATGACGAATAAACAAAAACTAATCATCTAATAAATTCTCTATTCCAGTCCTTTCATTTTGATCATCACCAATTTGAGATTTCATTTTCTCCCCATTGTGATAGCACACAAGTAGTTTTCTTGAAAACCATATTTGGTTATGTGGTAGCTGTCTTCTTCACGGCTCAACCAAGGTCTACCAACACAATTGGAACATGGGAAGTGTATGCGACCACTATCTGAAGCATTGTAAAATAAAAAATCTATAAATCTCTCCAATTGTTTTGAAAATCGCTTGAGATCCGATCGGTTTCGTACATCCAACTTCTATACATTCTGTAAAAAGAATTTATATAAGTCATTTTGTCATAAACAATTCAATAGGATTGAACTTTAATAGAAAATATATTTATGTAAACGATAAAGGAAGGAGTTTCTTGTTGATGTAGTGAACTATTAAAACAAAGTAAATATATACAAATTTATTTAGTTATCTGTGCCTAGATTTGAGGTGAGATGTGTTTTGTAATTTTTTTCATTTATCACATACCAAGAAGACACCATAGACCTGATAGAAAATTGTTCAAGATATTACAAAGTGAATGATTTTCATGAAAGATGCAGAATGTGTAAAGAGAGTTTTTTAAATAAGTTATTGATTCTAAAAAATGGAAATATTGGGAAAAGTTAGTACATTTAATAACACCCAAACTAAAGTCCACAGAAATTACCATATAACCCCACTAAAAAAGGAAAACCACCTACCCCACTACCACAACCATGTCAATTACCACAATGTGGGCTTCTATGTCTGTATTTGGGAAGAGATTGAAGGAGTCTAACCTGGATGGGGGAGTTGCAACCAATCAGATCGAAGACCTCAGGTTAGGGTTCAACTGCGCTGGGGCTTCTAGAAATCGGGGGAAATGCAGAGTTATTTTCTTCTGTGTAATCGGGGGCGGGCTTTCCATGGGGTGTCGGGGTTTTATAGGGGGTACGGGGTGTCCACGGGGTGGGTGGACTGTCCACAAGGTTGGAAGCGCTGTCTAGGGGGGAGTTGCTATCTAGGGGGGTGGGTGGGCTATCCACCGGGGTGGGGGGGCTTTCCATGGGGTACAAGGTGTCCAGGGGGTGGGGTGCCGGGGGTGGGGGAGTGTCTAGGGGTGGGAGGGCTATCCACGGGGTTGGGGGGATGTCCAGGGAGTAGGGGGGTGTCCAGGGGTGGGAAGGCTTTCCACGGGGGTGGTGGCGTTGTCCAGGGGGTACAAGGTGTCCAGGGGGTGGGCGGATTGTCCACGAGGGTGGCGGGGCTGTCTAGGGGGTAGGGGGGTGTCCAGGTGGTGGGCGAGCTGTCCACAGGGGTGTGATTGAGAGCTATGAGATTTAATTTGGTTTCCATTCATGTTATTAGAAAACAAAATATGGGTGTTAAGGATTAGAATAGTGTTTTTAGTGAAAATCCAATTGGGTAGGAATAGTGACTTGATAACATGATGGTATCAAGTTTTCAATTGAGAAAATGTTGGGGCATTGGATTCTAAAAGGCTCCCATAATCTTACAAGGATATATTATTTCAAGAAAAATGTGTGGTGGGAGAAGGAATTCATCCTATATAATTGATGTCACTTTTAGATCAAGTGATGCCTTACTCATCAAGATGACTAGACATGAACCAAAACCAAAGAGTCCTAAAAAATATCCAAATCTCCATAAGTGATGAATTCTCCGTGCTTATTGGTGAACTATGGAAGTGATGACTTCCCACCTGAATAGCCCCCCTCCCCACCTCACCCCCAATAGACTCCCCCTGCACAACCCCCCTCCCATCCACTGACTGCACAACCCCCCCCCCCCCACCTCACCCCCAACATACTCCCACCTACCCATCCCACCCCCAACATACACACTCCCCTCCCCCCACCCACTTGCACAGCCACCCCCCACTTGCACAACCCCACCTCCCCCACCCCCACCTGCACAACCCCCCTCCCCCGACCACCACCTGTACACCCCACCCTCACCTCAACCCCAACAGACTCCCACCTACCCAGCCCCCAACCCACCCCAACATGCACACTCCCCTCCCCCACCTACATACACAGAACCCCCCTCCACTTGAACAGCCCCCCCTCTCCCACCCCCACCTGCAAAACCCACCCCCACCCCAACTGTACAACCACCACCTCACCCCCCCCCCCAAGACTCTGACCTGCCCAACCCACCCCCCCAACCTGCAAACTCTCCTCCCCCACCCACTTGCACAACAACCCACATCTACATGCACCCCCACCTGCACAACCCACCCCTCCCCCCACCCCCACCTGCAAAACCCACCCCACCCCCACCTACACAACCCCCCCACCTCAACACCCCACCGACACACCCCCTCCCCCCACCTAAACACACCACCAGCACACCCCCTCCCCCCACCTAATTCACCCCAAGCACCTCCCACCAGAACAAAAACAGAAAACAAAAACAGAACAAATAATTGATTCACACATGACACCAGAACAAAAAAAGAAAACAAATAAAAAATCGAATTTAAATTATTGGGTATACCGTACTGCACGAACCTGAGGTTTAAGCAAAATCAAAATAGAAATGAAATAAATTAGATGAAAAACATTAAACATAACGTACAACATACATATTTGAAGTGTAGAACAAAACAACCTTGTGATTGAGTATGGATCTGGTGGAATGATTTTCCAAGAGAGAGAGATCTTAGGTCTCAATTTTAGCAGTTCAATCACGTGGATGGAATCTCGGGTTCGCTGGGATTTTAGGGGAAAACTTTCCCAATAGTTTGTTAAAACCATTGGGAATGGTGTGCTTTACCAACGGTTTACACAAAATGCTGGGAAAGCCTTCATAAGTCATGGGCTTTACCAACGGTTTTGTAAACCCATTGGTAAAGGGGGAAACAATTTTAGATTTCCCAACGGTTTCGTCAAACCATTGGGAAATACTTGTTTTGTACATCTATGCCAACGGTTCAGCAGAACCGTTGGCAAACAAGCGTTGGGAAAACCCAGCTTCCCAGTAGTGGTTGGGTAGTAAGAAGTTCTTGGTTGATGTTGTACTGACCTTTCTTGTGATGATCTTGTTTTTATGAGGTGATATGATGGAGGAAATATATAGGAATGTACCTAAACTAACTATATTAATATTCCTATAGAGTTTGATGTTATAGACCACATGTAAATTAGGTTTCCAATCATATTGAGAAGTAGAGGTTTGGACAAGTTGTTATGTTTTCTCCCTAATTATTCTGGCCTTTTTTGTTGTTGGGTTGAGCTGGTGAGGGGGAGTATTATATTGAACATCAATTATAGCAAGATAGGAACCACACAATCTTCCATGTGTCCCAACTTCTTTGGTATCATGATGATCTCTCCCACATTATTGACATGGGATAGTTAGATATTGAGGATGATGCATTGTTCATGGAGTGACCAGTAGAGATCCAATATTGTCAAGAGAGGTTAATGCATAGATTAACCATCATATTGGTTTGTCTAAAATGGATACATGTTGTCATATAAGATAGTTCATGGAATTGTTAGGAAGATATGTGTAATTAATAATTAGAGTTTTTTCATTTAGAGAGATTCTATTTTTCAGTGATGGTGTGATTTTTGAACCGTGATGAATTTATTAGATGAACATTTTCTATTTCTAGTAATTTATGTTACGTGTCAGAGTATTTTAAAAGGATTATAACTTCATAATTTTTATGTGTTATGTATACATCATGTTTTTAAACAATACAGGTGATACATAACAAGATAAATCAGACAATATCTTGACATAGAGTGTGGTTTCCATGATTTTCAAAATTGGGGTTGCGTTATGGGATAATTGAGGGTGTTGATAGAATGGGTTTTATGGATGTTGAACTGGTTTTATGAGTGGATATGGGGAAATATTGTATCTTGTGTCTTGTGTGATATGTTATTCTGTTGTGCCTAGTGAGATGGTGATGTTTTTTTGTGGGGGGGGGGGGGGGGGGTGGTTTATATGGATTTTTTGGATTGGTATATTTTGATTATGGTGGTTTTAGGGTAAAATGATATACCTATGTTGTATCTCATTGGATTCTTGAGTGGACCTCCTTTTTATTTAATTTTTTATTTTATTTATGATGATGAAAATAATTTGATAGTAATCTAATGTAACAGTACCAGCCTTCTGGGAATGTAGTATTGCAGGTTTAGGAGTAGGAGGTATTTGAAAATGGATTATAGAGGGTTAATTCGAATTAGATGATAAAATAATTCTATAAAAAAATTTCATGATTTGAATAGGTATTAACTAAATGAGAGTAGGTTCACATCTTGTAGAGCCTAATAATTCATGGTGTAAGTTTCAGATGAAGCTTCTGTGCCTACATAACTCTTGACATTAAGGAATTATTAATGGCGTAAATTAATTCAATGATAAAGGGCTTTGAAAATTTATGAATGTTCATTGTGTTTAATGTTTTGATAATAATTTTCTAAATATATTTAAAGGCTTCAAACTAGGGTGTTATAAAAACCCTCAAAGGGAATCTTGATTTCAAACTATAAAGGAGCCATGTCTCTTATTGTTTATGAATACCAGGTCTTCTCAAATTATTACATTTTCCCATATTTCACTCAAAATATTAGAGTAGCATATATTATTTTTTAATATCTTATATACAATTTTTATTCATATCATTGTGAGGTTGGTCATTCGAAATCCAGGTTTTGTTATCCTCCATTTTCATTTGTTACCTCTAGTCATTTTTTCATTGAACTGTAGTGGTGATGTTGTTCTTGTTTGAGGTGAATTTGGGAATATGATTTTGATGATTACTTGGTGTTATAAGGGTATTTTTTTGTTTCCTTTTGTTTTCATGGTATTCAAGTTTTTTCACATTCACCATCTTATGTTTAACGATTTAGAAATCTTCTTTGATGTTTGGGATCATTGTTTTCTATCTATTTATATGATTTTGTGGGGATTTTTTTCCGTTTTCTTCCATTGGGTTGATATTAAAGGTTATGTTAATATATATATATATATATATATATATATATATAATTTTACTAATATTTAATTATAAAAATTATGAAAAATAAATTGTTTAATTGATTTTTATGTTATTGCAGATGAGGTTTTACATGTTGTTATCATTACAAAAAATATTTGTTTTTGGGAGTCGTAGTTATATTGTAGTTGATATTTTTATATGTCATTTTATATGATAATTTTTTTTCACCTAAAATAAAATGATAATAATTAATATATAACTCAATAATTGGTTTCCCATGTAAATCTATATTTCTGTGAGAATAACCATTATATTTAACAATGTACTGCAAATTAAAGACTATGTCAAATCTAGAATTATGGAATATGGGATGTGATTATATATGTGGTAATTTTTATTGTGTTTCTGTATGTTATAATAGATGTTATGATGTGATTGTGGTTATTGGATGGGTTGTAAATTATGTGGGGATGTGATACAATGTTTGTTTGGCATATAAACTGATGTGTGTGGTTATTTGGTGAGTGTGTTGTGAAAAGGTAGTGATCTGTGCTGTTTATTTCATGTGTTCATTGAGACATGTACTTATTTTCGTGACCTGGATGGATTATATGATGTGGTGGTAGTGGTTAATGTGAGATTGGTGAGATTTTTTTTGGTGTGGTTGGTTTATTTTCCAAATTATGCATGTAATAAATTTTAATGATCAAAATGAAATATCATGCGTTTTTCGAATAAATAGGAATATGAATGACATTATTTATAGTAATTGGTTTAAATTAATTGTCTCATAAATGATTGGAGAGTGAATTTTCTGAATGAAACTAATTAGTGAATGTGATTTATTGTAATGTCATTAAATATTGAAAATTTTGAAACATGTAGTTAAAAGTTGAATTCTATAGCTATAAGTGGTAGTTGTTTGGTGGGAATTATTTAGTGGTGGAGGTAGTTGTGATAGATGAAATGAGGAGAAATGGTGGTGTTTTTTGTGCACTATAGTAGTTTATGTGACCACATATATTGGGTATTTTGTGTTACATATATATTATGTGTATTATGTTATTTCTATATGTTCCCACCTGAGTTAGATAACCTTACCAATTACTAATGGTTTTGGGTTTCATATGTTTTCACTCAACATATTAGATGGTGGTGATATAGATGTCTATAATCCAACTTTTTTCTTCTATTCCTTCATTAGTAATGCTATGGTTTAGTGTTAGAGATCACCTAGTGATGATACAATTTACTATTGGATATTACCTAGTGCTGACGAGGAAGTGATATGTGGTGGGGGTCATGCAAGGCGACGACCAGAGTGGATGTCCTTCACCATCCGGATGCCCTACTAGATTGGTTATGTGATTAAGATACTATATGATAATGAATAATGTTAGTAGAAGATTCTAGACCCTGTGAGGGTCTGTTAGGAAGGGATGAATCCCCACCAACATCAGGGATGGTTGGATATGTTATGTGATACATATGAATGGAATAATAGAACAAGACATCTTACAATGGTAATGAAATTGGGAAATTAGTTGGGATGTGATTCCTTGGAAAATTTGTTATATTCTGGATACTATTTTAATATATTCTATGAATTGTTCAGGGAGAATTCCATGGTCAGTTTGGTATTGGTTAGTTGAAATGATAGGGGCATGATAGATCTATTGTTTGTTCACTGGAATATTATTATACTATATTCACATGTTCCATTGAGACCATGGGTATCATCCTACTGAGTATACATGTTATGAGCACCCTACATATATGTAAACTGTATTTCAGTTTTCTAGGAGGACAATGGGAACTCAGTAGGACAATACTATCTTATTTTCTTGGAGCTTCTATTGAGCCACCATTTTATGAATTTTCTCTTGTAATTTACTTTGAAAATATTGGATATATTTGTTTATAATATTCCACAATTGTGGGATGGTTTTACGTTAAATTTTATATTATGTGTTTGTGTTTCATTATAGTGTATATACTATCTTTTGATCGTATATTATTATAGATTGTAAGGAATTACATATTTTATATTTTTATATACTTAGTTCTTGTTTCTCACCCAGGGACTACTAGAGGTAGGTCTCATAGTTCATTAGCACTATTTCATGATTTCCAAGATCGTGGGTGTGCCTCTGAAGGGTGGGTATGTGAAATGCACTATATATGTAGACACAAAACACTATATATCCATATAATGGGTGAGTAACATAACACAATATCATATCTCCAAGGTTTCGGATGAACCCTAAGAATGTGAAAATTCAAGGTTCAAATGAAATATATGAAAATATTCACTTAACCATGAAATGTAATATATATATAATCAAATAATTTCACAATTTAAAACAAACAAGATCTTACATAACCCATTAATATAAACATCAAACAATATATCACATCATAATAAACCAATTCATATAATGCATCTCATTTCAAAACATCATTTTAATATTGATCAAGATGTCCAACTATTTTGTTACATCCATCTCACAAATGAACCGATTAACCCAATGTGACAATTATATTTCCAAAAATACACCCATGTAGAAACTAGAATACTCACCTGTATTTGTCTAACTCGATAATGCACCAATTATTAAAAATACCTTTTTCAGATACTTATGCCCATATCCACCATAATAAATAAAATAAATCAATAAAAACAATACTAATTAAATAATTCATGAATTATTTTCTTTATAAAATAAACCCTTTGACGCAATGACAATTTCTCAAAATTCACCAACAGGCTAATAAAATTCCAATGATCTTTTCAAAAAAAAAATCACCCACAAAAAATTAACCTTTATCAAAATTATTTCATAATCAATTCAAAATAATTTTAATTTTCTTAAAATAATTTAATTTAAATTATGATATTGATTCAATTTTTTTGGGAACACCATTGTTTGTAGGATATATTGGTTAAAGAAAGGAAGTTGTTCATTGATGTTTAATTTGTTGTTATTAATTGTGATTATGAAAAGTCAAAGTGTTTTAATTTTGATGATTTTTAGGCAATTCATAATGCCAAATTTAATTTTATATTTTTTGGAGTGTTCACAATGTAAATAAAATATAATGATTTGAAGATGAAAAATATTTTGATGATTCTAAATGATGAATAGAAAATGTGTATTTTGAAGATCATCGAATATAATTTTACATGATGATGATGATTTTTCGGATTTTTTGAAAAATAATTAATGATTAAAACGTTAGATAAGAAGTTGAGAAATTTGTGGTCATGCTTCAATTGAATAATTTTTACACTAATGTTTATAACTATAATAAAAATAGGGCTAAGCATTAACCAAAAAAAGAAACCATGAATCCACTTCTTAGGTGGACCTAATCTAGCCACAATGGAAGGTGGGGATATAGTTCCCACAATGACCATACAATGGGAATACAATATCATGGTCGACTCATGGCACCCATATGGTACACATAGTTTCACACAAGCATGAATTTAGTGTAGGTGTCCTCATGTATGTTTGTGATCCTATATCAGTTGGTAGACCCCAGTGTCAGATCATGATAAAGACAAAACAATGAGTAATATTATCTAGCATAATACTAAATGTATTTCCATGGGATCTATCGGTATGTGGGTATTATATCTCTTCTTAAAAACATACATAGAGAAGAAATATCATCTAATCTAATTGAAGAGAGTCATTTGATCATGTTTATATTCATCTTCTTCATCTACGAATGGTTTCATTCAAGAGGTAGGGTTTATTTATGGAGGTATGTGTGATGTTTGAGAAGATTTCATCATTGCGTTGTATGTGATATGTAAAAGAAAATGTGTGCCTAATTATATTTTCTAAGATGATATGAAGGTCAAAAAACATGAAATATGTGATATCTTTTTGATTTTTATATTAAAATGAGGACATGTTATGCAAATATAGTAATTGTTTATGTCATTTTATCTACTGAGCTTGTGTGTATATAAGAATGGTGGTGTGTGTAAAAGATTGAGGAATAGTTATTATATATATAATTTTTCTATAAATACTTTTAACTCTATAATTTTCAACTATGATCCAAACACATATTTCAGAGAGACCATGAGAGTAAAATACAGATGAGGAATTTCTCAAGATTCTTGATGAGATTCCATGCCACCATTCTTTTCATTTTCTATCATGATCAAATTAAGATGATGATAGTTCTTGAATCCTTTTCTAGATGTATTCAAACATAAATTTTTTTAATGAGGAAATCATGATTATTTTGTGAGATGGTTCATTCACCCACATATTTTTTCATGAAGGATAGAAACAATAGTGATATTTCACTCTTATTTGATTGATTTTAATAAAATATACTTGCATTTGATAACATGTATGAATTAGATCTAATTGAAGCGTTCCATGAAGCATATTAATGTATGAAGTGTTATATATTCATGAATAGGAATCATAAGTACGATTAGAATATGTTGTCAAAAAAATTTAGAATATGTGAGTGTGAATACATTATCAATGATTTCGTCCAGAAAAAATAAAATTGAATAAAAAATAATTGAAAAGATATTTAATTCATATTATTTCTTAGTGTACAATTAATAATATTTTAAAATTCCTTGTATTTTATCATAAATTAAATAATATATAGAAATAAATATGTTTGATAATGTTCAAGAATATTGTGATGTGATTTAAGTATAAACCGAGTGTAGTATCAAAAGAGAGCATTGCTACGTTTTTAGAGAACTAAGATGGTCTGAATCATTTGAAGGTCACTAGATAGAAAGAATTAATAGGCATTTTTATATGTTATTGATTTCAATAAATAGTTGTCATTAGAATATTAGGTAATCCGGTTTTATGGAGAATTATTACATCATGAGGAATTTCAGAAGTAGTCAGAAGCTTACTGAGATATTTTCATCGATGGATCATTTATTAATGTGAATAGTATTTATCTAGTGGTTATCTAGGAAAGGAGATGTCCAGAGGATTATTTGTATCACTATGAAATATATAAGAAATATAATCTTATTTCACTCAATACTGTGAAGGCATAGGTGTACTCTAGTAAAAATATGTGATGTTGAATAATGATCCTTTTAGGGATATAAAATACATTTTTATTGGTGGGAGAGAAAGATATCTAGTGTAAATATAGTATAGAACATTGTGGGGAATTGTTTATGGGAATGAGACTTTACCTAGATGTATCCACTAGCATGTATTGAAGATTCTATAATTAGTGGTATTACCAGTTTCAATAAAGAGAATGTATTTGTACCAATCCTTGTTGAAATAATGTTTGTTATATTTAATTTGAATTTTTCATTATATAATTAATCCACTCATCATAATATTTGATGATTGATTGAATTAAAAGGGGTAAAATGAAATAAATCAAATTCAATTATATAAGTCACATATGATTCACCCCCACTAAGTGTGACTACATGATCTATTGGACACATAAATTGGTTTTAGAGAAAAGGTTCCCTATTTTGTTGTATGTACATTACATAGTAATTTTCTTATAAAATAATTATATTGTGTTCTTAATTTACTAATAAAAATATTCTGAAAATAAGTATATGGATAATCCTAACTCTACTTTAGATGTTATAAATGTTTATGTTTCAGAAAAAACATGTAAAAACAAAATGAAAAGAGTGGCATAGACGCTAAATAAGAACTCAAATTTAAAATAAAATAAAAAACTAGGTTAAAAAACTCATGTTGATAATTGTTCTTTGATGTTTTTTTATTATTTGTAATACTAAAATTTATGTTTTGATAAATATGTTATCAATTTTAATATCAAATACAATTTTAATAATGTTCCCAAATAATTTCTTACATGTATATTTGGTGTTTTTAGGAACTTGTTGATGAAAAATAAATACTATGTTAGGGAGATTATATATTTTATGTAGAATTAGATAAAAAAATTACAACTATAAATTTTTCTTAAAACACAAAAAATTCCAAATAAGTATTATGATGATATAAAAATAATGATTCTCTATATATGAAGAAGAAAATGAAACATTTGTGTCCCATTGAGACAAAAATATTTATTTTATTAATGAATAATTTCAATGTAGGATGTGAGGGAAGGATATAGTGGAAGTGGTTTTTTGATAAATTATCCATGCACATGAAATACAAGATAATATATCTATGAATATTATACAATCTATTATAGATAGTTTTTAATTGAATGAAAATCATGTTGATGGAAATAATATTCATAAGATGAATATTCATTTCATCGAAATGTTAAAATTAGTTGAATATGAGAAGTTTTATCTCAAATCAAAATAAAAAAAATTGAGGTGAAACATTGATATATAGAATATACATAATCTAAGACATCAAATTCTACAAATAAAATAAGTAAAATGAATAATTATTCTGATAAGAGTTATTTTTATGAAATGACATCACCTATTAGAAAAAATATCATGATTTTATATATGGTTAAACCTAATACTGAATTATTGAATAGTGTTACTCTTTATCTTGATAATTATTTCTGAAATAATGTTCCTTTAATAATTATTGTAGATTCAACTATAATAACGGGAAAAACATGGGTAAGTATAACCACTCCTAAATTCACAAACTATTTGAATGTGGATTTAAAGAACTATTTGAATTCTTATTCCCTGATGAATGTATATGAGCATAAATTCTATTCCCAAAATCATTAAAGAGTAAATGATAGTTGGATTATCACACATTAGATGAAATCATGCTTTTTATTTACTTTTAGTTATGTTTGAAATTTTGGAATCCCGAAGCATATTATTGGCACACTTTTTAATTTTAAAAGAATTAAAGAATGCCTATATTTATGGAGTGTGTAGATAAATAATTTAACAAAATTATACAATATAATAAAAATTCATATAAAACCCAGTCTATTAAAAATATATTAATAATTTGTAACGTTATATGATTATTGAAATAGAAGTAGTCACTATTGTGATGGGTTTTTGTACATATCCATCGTACAAAAATCAAATATTTATGTAAAGAGGAGACCATAACAAAAAAATAGTTCTGGTAATAAAAGAAGATAATAGGCCATCATTTATATGTAATAAAGAGTTTGATAGTTAGAAAACACTCCTAAGAAAATTTTCAATAATCATTTGAAGAGTTTCACACCAATGAAATTGGGCTCCTATTACGTTAGGAAAGGTCACATAAAGGACCATTGTCAACTAGCCATGAATATTAGTACTAATGGAATCAATTTTGAATCATAGATAGAATCATTCTAGGAAAGAATCATTAGGATTATTTTGTGGAAATTAATATCAAATGAAGAATTGAAAAGATTACTAAAAGGGTAATATGATGAATATTTCTGGTATGTGTCAAATTGTTTAAAATTTTGGGCATTATAATAAAAAATTCTATACATGCTTTAATATAAATTGAGAATTAATTAAGATGAAATGGAAGTAACCTTTCACTTTATATGAAAAAAATATTACCGTGAAAATGGAGTCTATAAATAAAATGAAGAATAAGAATGATTCTAGAAATTACTGATCATTTGGATAGAATAATGGTAATACGTATTAAATATGAGGAAATCACAAAAAAATTAATCACGTTTTCTATAAAATTTGGAAGATGTATTTTTCATATATGAATATAGATTGATTTAGAAGAAAAATAATGCAGTATTTTCCTATCTTATGCACATAGAACTACCAGATTATTTCCAGATCAACATTGTGTTTTTTTCCATTCATGGAATTGAAGTTAAAGAATTTATTCTAGGGGATACCTTAATTTTTTAAATGTTTGGAACATCATATAGAAATAAAGTTCTCCATTATGGAATAATATTTTGGTCATGTTCCCTCTTTTCAATATTTCAAATTAAATAAGAATATGCTTAGATATTATTAATCACAAAAGACAATCATGATGAATGATTATAGATACTACCTCTTAAGGGGAGCAAATAATAATAACAAAACGACTTCCATATCATATTTTATATCATATTAATATCTAAAAAAATATTGAGAGACGTATTTGATAAATCATGAAGTCATCATTTTGTAAAATAAAGCATTTCATCATTACTGTATATTGATTGTATTCTCATATTTTCATGATCAAAGATTAATTCTAAAATGGAAAGATGTATTACCTAAGAAAAAATGGGAAACAAAATTTTAAAAAGGGATAAATATTACGGAACATGAAAATTTCTAATTTTTCTATAGAGAAATGAAATATATTTGTTGTTTTTTTTTTGAAAAAATACCAAAAAGGAGATGTCATTACTGGTCCTAGATATGGAACATTTATTTTAAAAATTGATGTGAAATTTGATCAGTCTTATTTTTTACACAGAGCATCGCTCACTAAGACATGGAGTGGTTTAATTTAACTTCATTATTATTTTAGTAGTGATATTATTCTTCTCTATGATAAATTAGAATATAAGTTCCATAAGACAAGATAATGTTTTTAGAATCATAATTTTGATGATGATAACGTCTCCCAATATATATATAGTTAGTTTTATTATCAATAATGGTTAGAATACAACATTAAATTTAGAAATTAAAAATATTATAACCCAAGTTGTTTAATGAAGTTGATTCATTTAAATAAGTTGAGATGATTAACAGTAAATGAGTTTCTATTGAGACAATATTTTTTCTATTATTCAAGCCAATGACATGTGATAATTTGATTATTACTTATGACAATGTTTATAACATATGAAGATTTTTTTATACATAATATTTTGAGGATTCTTAATGAGGATTGTTGAGATCAAGGAAAATAATTTTAATTTATATAAATAGTTTTAGATTTTTTAGAATTATATTTCATGATTAAAAAAGTATGAGTAGTTGATGAAGTTTTATGAATCTTATTTTGATGAATTTTAACAGATTTTTAAGCCATATATAAAAAATTGGGAAAACTATTGACCATCCAAGGGACTCATGGAACCACTTCTAAGATAGAACTTGGCTTTTTATGGTCATATGTGTGGAAATCGTTCTCATAGGGACCACATAGAGGGACTATAGTATCATGGTGGATGCATAACACCCTTATGGTGTACATAGTGGAATTAAAGGGATAATGTGGTGAATCATGCCTTATATACGTGCGTGCTAATGTATCTGGATGTTGTCCTCAGTTCTATGTTGACATTGGGAAGACATGATGAGTAATATTATAGGGTGTAAGATTAAATAAATGTATAATGTGGTATATATGTGAATATATGTACATTATCTCCATTGAAAAAACATACATGATTATTTAGTGTCATATGATTTGATTTATTAGATTCATTTGATCAGTCAAAAAATTATCCCCTTACATCAGTGGATGCTTTGCTATAAGAATCAGTATTTATTCATGTCATGCTGTATGATTTTCAATAACATCTTCTGGAATTAATATGTAACTTTATCTAAATACACCCTATTCCTAGTCCCATTTTTTGATATGTTATAATGGTTCTAATATACTAAATGTGTCCAAAATATTTGAGAAATATTTTTTGATGTGGGTTTGTTTAGAGAAGATGGTAATATATGAAGTCACATATGTTGTTGAGGTAGTTCACGTACAATGTTGAGGTGGAGGAGTTAAGTTGATTTTAATTATCTTTATATTTTTCTACCTTCCACATTTTTAAATATGTGACTAATTTAGATTCAAGAGAGAGATTAAATGAGAAATAAAGGATAGGAAAAATAATGTATTAATGTAGATATACACATGTCTCCATGTTGTGCATTTTCATTCACGATAATATTAATAAAAAGAAGTTTCTGATATATTTCCCTACGTTATTCGCAGTCAATGTGATTTCATAAAAAAAAATTGTATTATTTCATGAGATATTGTTTACAACAATAGTTATTTAAATGACGGATTTGTAGATCAATTATAATTTACTCATACACAAATAATTTTATTACTACATACATCCATGTGATAACAATGAATCATGTGGTTTACATAAAGGTATTTTGAATCATATATATATAGGTGGTGTGTGTGTGTACTATGAAGTTAAATTATAAGAGTGAGTGAAATATGTAGTGAAGGTAAAATATGATAGTCTAACTGTTCATTCATTATATAAGTTGGCATTCAAATGAAATTACAAATGCATAAAAATAGATAATATTGTGTATTTTTATTTCTTTATAATGTAAATTTATGAAGAGTATAATAAATTGCATTATATAATAAAATTTGTTTATTTGGGAAATTGACATGTGATATAAATTCCCAAAATAATGGGAATTTATTTGAGACTATGCTTAGACCTGTATAAAAATAGTTCATAATATATAATTTAGTGAAATTAGAAGGTATAGATTATTTTAAAATCAATATATAATGAGTGGGATAAAATATATTTTTCCCATTAATAATGTTATATAAATAGTTTACATGATAATATTAGGTAATACATTTTGTTTTTAGAGAATTTTTACATCATAATGTAGTGTTGAAATATTATGAAGGAAAAATGATCATTCTATCAATGGATCATATCTTCAAGTGAAAAGGATTTCTCTAGTAAAACTCTGGACAAGAATAAGGCTTGTTGGATGTGGGTGACACTGTGATATTCGTAATGAAGATCCTATTTTGTGACTCGTGAGTCTGAAGACTAGTATTGATTTTGATATCCCTATTGGATATAATATAAATATCTTCTAGTAGGGATCCTGTTTCACTTGTATATGTGGGAGCCTTAGATATCTAGTGGGACTCTATAGCGGAACATTATAGGTCTTATTTTGGATAAGAATGTGACCGTATCTACAAGTAACCACTTGCATATAGTGAAGAAACTATAATTAGGGGTGTATAACTAGTTGTAGTGAGGAGTAGGCCTTAGTACTAAACCTGGTTAAAATAATTTTTATCTAATTTCATTAAATTTTTGAATTTCATATCAGATTATTACATCCTAACAGTTGATAATAGTTTTAATTAAAGGGGGTAAACTAAAAAATTTAAGGAATTCAATAAAAAAATGAACACATAATTCACCACCTCTCGGTGTGACAATAGGATCAATTGGGAACTTCACCACATTCAATAAAATGATGCTAAAGAAATAGTACACATTTATAATTGATATCCAATATTTCCTAAGACATTATATAAAATTAAGAATAAAATTCAAATTCAATTGACGATAGATTCTACAATGTACAAAAACGTAATTGATTTTGGTGCCCTGGAAGTAAATGATTTTGTAATTCTGGTTTCCAAAACATATGTACTGTTATCAATTACTTAGTATTCTAATACATAAATTTATTGTTACAGTGTTTGTAGATTAATTTTCACATCAATGGGTATAATAGTTCCCCATAATAATGAGAACCTGGTGATTCCATGGTAGTATTCATAAATAAATTTCCACATGGTCTATATACATAAATATTATGGGGAATAGTTGATATATTACAATCATGTGTTGGGTACTCAGAATAGCTGAGACATTTTTTCTTGAAGATCTCACATAGTGATAACTAATAATATATGTTAGTAGGATACCCCTTTAAAATTTATACTATTTTATGTGTCATATGATATTCTAATCTATGACCATGTGTATTGGTCCTATGAACTGAGATCATTATTAATTTTTATTTTAAACCAAATACATTAATGTGTGAATGATAATAGGGAAATAATGCATTTTATGAGGTATCATATGTTTCATGGGTCATAAGTGATATGAAATTCATTAATTTTTGATAAATGTGTTTATCCCTTTCGAGTTAATGAATGACGATATCCTAGTAACTTTTATTAAGAAATATGTTACATTTAAAAAACCATAAACATGGTAGTTTACAGACTGTTTCATTTCGATAAAGTCCAAGAATTTAAAATCAAATAGAAAGGGTTATTAAATAGTATATCTTTTTTACTGTAATAATTAATAATAAAGGTGTTTTATAACATTGTAGTGTTCTTCAAAATGTTGTTGTAGTTTCTATGATATCTTCATTCTCTATGAGTGCCCTGACATGTTTTTTGTAGACAATCTTGGTCTTCAAATAATTTATACCTATACTTATAGATAAAAGAACTATTGGGTTGAACAATAAGTGTATAAATAAACATAAAAAAATATATTTAAATATATATTTAAAAATGAAAGTATTCTTATGTAATGGAAAAATATTTATTGATGTTAATTTTAAAATAATAAATAATTTTTGAGATACTCATATTTAGAATATGGGAGTTTTACTTAATTATTTATTTATCTATTACTCATATGTTATATAAAATAATATTTTTTTATACAATAGAAAATTATATTCAAATGATTTTTTTTATGCTATGTGAATATATATAAATAAATATTTATTCATGTTATGTGAATATAAATAAATAATTTTTTAAAGTCTAGTGAATATATTATTTCATTATTTTATCCTATAAAATGTTTATTATGCAAGGTCCAATAATTTTATTGTCCGATCAATCTTGATTTAATTGTTTATTAAATAAATTCTAAAATCAATTAAATAACATTTTATTTAATTTAAAAATTATATTATATCTTTACTAGTCACGTTAAATAATTAATATTATTATTTTACTGTAGTGACAAATTTAATTTTTTTGGTATCAGTTAAATTTTTATTTATTGATTTAAGAAAATATATTTAAATATTACACAACACCTTATACTAATAGTAATCATTTATTAATATTTAAGATAAATGTAACAATGGTAATTGTCACACTCTAACCATGAATGCATATTATTTTATTATTTTCTCAGTCCCGCATCTTTTGGACAGAGTTGGGTATGGCTCTCCGTTTGAAATTTTTGAAGCATTGATGTTATTATCAGGATTCAGACCCGTGCGTGATCACCGCACGGTGGGCGGTAGCCACGCATTCGGTCCTCGTACTTGTGCAGTAATCTAAAGTTTAAACTAAATAAGTTTTTATAAAAATTAAATGGGTTAAATGTTTGCGCCATAATAATAATAAAAATAATATTGTGTAGATAATAATAATATTATTACTATAGGCAGTGTTATAGCTGTCATGAATTTTAATTATTCTTATTCTTATTAATTTGTTGTTAATATTGGTTTAAATATTTTTATGATAAAATTTCGGTGTGTCCCAAAACTATCTTGTATAGGGCCATCTCCATATTCCAGCGCAACCATGACTCCCCTTCCCAGAAGCCGTCGTCAATTTTGGTTGTTCAGTTGTTCCACAGAGTGACATTCTTCCTTCCCTCAAGGTGTTGTTGCATTCCAATGGGTTGAGGTAGGTGTTTCATGCCTTTTGTTTCAATTCCGATCCATTTGATGCTTGAATTTTTAGTAAATATTATTTAAAATATGTTTCGAACTTTTATTACATACTTAGATATTTGGTAGTATGGATTTCATATTGGTGGAATTGATTGCAATTAGTTTTTTTGATGACGTTATTTTATGCTCATGTAAATTCATCAACTTTTGGTCTTGAATAATTGTCATCTTCTTTTAAAATGGTATTTTTGTTAATATTAGGGATTGTTTCGGATATAAATACTTTTGGGTAGCATTTGGTTGTGCGTTATGACGTGTGCATTTGGTTTTTGTGAGTCCTTGTTACTTTTTCTCATGTGTTCGTCCTTACAACCTTATTTTTTTGGATATCATTTGTTGTTATAGTGAATTTATGGTCAACGAATAAGGACGCATACGCATACACCTAAGGTATGTATATAATATATATATATATATATCTTCCAAGTATATATTCCTTCATGGTGCGGGGAATACATTCATTGGATTATGGATATATTTATATATATATATTTATGTGCGTACGAGCGTAGGCTGATTTCGAGTGGTCGTCGCCCTTTCTGTCAAGTTCCAATGTGTTCGGAATGACTCGGTCTTCTTTGAGGAAGGTGAATCATCAATCTCCCATTTTAAAATAACTCTATTAAATTCTTGTATGTTTTTAATAATTTCATTTACTAGATTAGTATCTTTGAAAAATAATTATCCAACCTTCTATAGTGTTTTAATGTTTTCTTTTGGGCTTGATAAAATAATTTTGTTGCACTATCTTCTAGTTTTCATAATTAGTATAACTTGTTAATATAGTTTTTAATTAATTGTTTGATTTGTTTATATAATGACTAGAGATTTTTTTTTGCTTTATATGTTTTAGAAAACATGGTTTTAATGGGTTGTTTAAGGTTCAACCATTGGGTTCGAAAAATGTTTTGGATTTTAGCCTTGTCTCAAAAATGGTTCGTAAATGTTTATTGTTTTGGCATGTTTTGGTAAATGTGTGATTTGGTAAATTCATGTTTTTGTGAAAGGATATTTGTGCGTCTTGGTCCGTCTAACCATGTTTGTAAAAAATTGATGTTTATTACTGTTTTGAAAAAATTCCTAAATATTTTGGTATATGGTTGATTAGGAAAACCTAAAGTCCCATTAGGGATTTTAGATTGGATGTATATTTTTTTAATCTGTGTAAATTGTATGAGGCCCGTTTGGAATCTCTGAAACTACGTGTTTGGGAAAACCCATCTTTGGTTAGGTCCTATGCCTCGTCTATCGATCTTGTGACAGGAGGGTCCCCAGCATGAGCCTCCTTTTGAAAAAATTTATGTGATGGCATGTAACTAACCTTGAGGTGGTCGGGGTGGTGCCGATTTGTGTTGCGTGATGGATTTTTTTAAGGATTTTTATTTGAATGTGTGGCACACCTCTTTTTTAAAATATCAAGAAAACATATCATAGGAAGTGGGTTTACTAAGAACGATTGCTACACTAGTTTAGACTACGCACTGACTAGTGTCCCATATTATGATTTATACTTTACTAGGAGATTGACCCCCTCGGTTAGGCCATGTAAGGAAAGACTGTGTGTTAGGGTGTTATGACGTCATTGAGAGTATACATGCCATCCGGATGAGTCACATGTATAGTACTTTCTAGTCTTCCTCTGAGTTCTTAGGTTTTCTGTAATCCATTGATACAAGCACTTTTAGTTCCATTTCCCTTACTGTACGTGGAACCATACCCCTAAGCTTGGTTTTAGTGTTTTCTTGGAAGACATATTGTATATAAGGTCATTTTTAAAATGAACTTCAAAGGTGCTATTTTGGAAAATTTTGTTTGATCCCTATTTTGTTCTCTTTTTCTTGTTTTTTAATTATAAGGGAAATGGGATTGTGATTGTTAGTTTTAAAAAATGCTGTGTAAATATGAAAACATTATTTTTATAATTTTAGTTTAAACTAGTATTTTTATTGGGCTATTTTAGAACTAGAAAATGCATGAGTTTTGTTGTTCACTTTTGGCATTCATACTGAGCATTTTAATGCTCATGCCTATCTTACCTTTTTAGATGCATGTTCGGCTATTCAGTTGAGGTTCTTGTTTCTTCTGCCCGTGTGAGGAAGACTGTTAATTGTTGGAGGTGACCAAGATGTCACATGGAGGTATGGGGAATATTTGTTTCTTGTCACTGGTAGTCTTCTTTCTCATTGCATTGTTTTTATTAATTAATTTGTCTCCCATTTATGGGCCAAATCGTTCCCACCTTTTTAGTTTTGATGCCCGACACTGGTTGCCAGCCTGTGGGGATCAGGAATGCCCTTCGCGCTATGTTGGAGGCCGACTCGGGTGACAGGTTCAGGGTTGTCCTGGGTTGGTTGGAGACAAAATGGTATCAGAGGAAGGTTCTTTTAATTTTGGGTGTCTAGTATAAGGAGATTAGGACTATCATGGGTCAGGATGTAAGTTACTTGTCGGTGCCTGATCACCACCGCTCGAAACGAAACCAGAGTTACCATGGGTAGTCTGGGTTTTGAGACTTTTGTCTTTGGTTGTTTTGGATTGAGGGATGACAATGGAGGAGAATTGGTTCATGATGTGGCCTCACTTAGTGTGGTGACCCATGTGGAGTCCAAGTGCCTGGTTTATGTTCCCCTTAGTGTTATGTATTACTTTGGGCATGACTCACCACCATGTCACTAGGATAGGCACATACACTACTTCCTCATTCTGATGGATTATAGTTGGTTTTGTTTCTTTTTGAACTTGGTTGATGTGTGTGTGTTGAAAATTAAAAAGGTTTTAAAATGGAAAAAAGTGGGTTTCTTCCAAATGGTTTTTGAAATTATTAAAGTGGTTTTTTAAATAGAAAGTGTATTGGTTTTGAAAAACATGGCATGTGTTTGGATTTGGTATAGAAAAAAGAAGTTTTTTAACCTATTATGTTATTATAGAGGGTTACACGTGTGTGGGTATGTACGGACATTGCGTAGGGGAACTTGTATGCAGATGATGTGAGCGAGATTGAATGAACGCACATGTGACTGTTCATAGGGAGCCATTGGTGGGTTTTAAAATTGTATAGAAATAATGGTTTTGGATAGTGATGTATTCTCGTGTTTCTATATGTTTGGATTATGGGCATGTTTCCTTTGGATTGTGTTATTGATGTGATTGATTTGTGGAATGATGCTTGCTTCGATGCTATTTTCGTGTTGTTATGAGTTTTCTGCCCAGAAAGCCTCCAAAAGTTTTTAATGAGTTGTGACCAGTTTTCAATTATTTTTGTGTGTTGCCTGGTTATTGAGGTAATCAATGTTTGTAAAATGTAGTAGTATAGTTCAGAAAGATAGTGTGTCTTCGGGTTGTTGGGAACTCCTAAGGCTGTTAAGGTTCTTACTGTCTCAGAAGTTTTTGTGGGTTTAGTTCCGTACTAGTAATGGTGGAACGTCTCATCATTGTTATAGTCTGGGGAGTTGTTGGTAGGGGTCGACACTTGTGAAGGTTCCCCATATGGGAAGGAGTTCATGTTGGAGGAATCAGTCTCCAAGATGCTATCTGCATATATACTGAGTCCCAGTTTGTTGGATCGTTTTCTGGCATGCTACTAGCGTGACCAGTTCAGTCATTCTATGTCGCATTGTCTCATCCCTCTGGAGTCTTTCTACCATGCGGTTGTTCAGTCCACCAGCGATAGTACTGAAAGAAGTGTCATTCAGGTGGAAGGAGTTAGGAATTGGAGTATGTCAATGCTTGACTGTGAGGCAGGAGATGCTTCATCCTTAAGAGCCCCAACCACATGTCTCGGGGTGAATCTCGCACATAGTTATGAGTTGTCGTGGGTTTGTGGAACATTGGCTCAAATCATGTTTTCAACTTCTGATGGAAATATCAAAGGATTTCTTATTCGATTGGTGTTGCATTCGTAAACTCATCATCATTGTTGTGGTGTGATGAGATCATTGTACTGCAATCCAAGCTGCCTCAACTACTCTAAATGTGGCATTTATTTTATTTGTATTTATTCAAGGGTGTTGGTTCCATGAATAGCGTGGCCATTCTGATTTTGAGTTGGACTCAAATTCATACGTCAGGGGAATATTTGGTTTCATGAGTTAATGGGTGGTGTTTCTAGAACCCCTCTTCTCTTTTGGTTGTGCAGTTGGTCCGCAGAGTGATATTCGTCCTTCTGTCAGGGTTCCATTTCATTCACACAGGTTGAGGTAGGTTTTTGATGCCTTTCATTTCAATTCTGATCTGTTTGATCCTTGAATTGTTATTAATTACAATTTAAAATATGTTTCACACTTTTATTACATACATAGTTAACGTGTAGTATGGATTTCATATTGGTTTAGTTGATCTCGATTAGTTTTTTTTGATGTCATGCTATTATGTGCATGTAAATGCCTCACTTTTTGGTCTTGAATAATTGTCATCTTCTGCTAAAATGGTATTGTTAGTTATATCAGGGAGTGTTTCAGATATAAATCATTTTGGGTAGAGATTGGTTGTTTGTTATGACATGTGAATTTGGTTTATGTGAGTGCTTGGTAATTTTGGTAATGTGTTTGTCCTTTCAGCCGTATTTTTTAGGGATATCTTTTGTTGTTTTAGGGAATTTATGGTCAATGACCAAGGATTCACATGCATACACCTAATGTATTTATATATATAATATATATATGTCCTCCAAGTATGTATTCCCTCATGGTGCGTGGAATTCATGCATTTGATATAGGTATGTGCATGCGAGCACAAACAGATTTTGAGTGTTCGTCTCCCTTCATGTCATGTGCCAAAGAGTTTGACATGACTCGGTTCATCCTTGAGGTAGGTGAATCTGCATTTTCCCATTTTAAAATAATTCCATTACATGCTTTCATGTTTTTAATAAATTATTTTACAAGATTAATATCTTTGAAAAATAATTGGCCACCCTGCTATAGTGGTTTCAAGTGTTCTATTAGGATTGTTAAAAGTAGTTTGTTGCATTATCTTCTAGTTTTTGTAATGAGTATAATTTGTAAATATAGTTTTTTTAACGAACTGTTTGACATATTTATGGAATGACTGATGAACTATTTGTGTTTCTTTATGTCTTTTGGAAAACATGGTTTTAATGGGTTCTTAAAGGATTAACCATTGGGTTCGAAACACGTTTTGTTGTTTAGAATTGTTTCAAAAATGGTTCGTAAATGTTTCTTGTTTTGGAAAGTTCTGGCAAATGCATGTTTCGGTAAATGTTTTCTTTGGTTAATGCACGTTTTTGTAAAACGATATTGGTGTGTTTTGGTCCGTCTGACCCTGTATGTAAGAAATAATGTTTATCACTATTTTGAAAACATTCCTAAATCTTTTGGTAAATGGTTGATGAGGAAAACCTAAAGGCCCATTTTGCATTTTAGATTGGCTGTATAAAAAAGTTTTAATTTGTGTAAATTTTATGAGACCCGTTCGGTATCTCTGAAACTGTGTGTTTGGGACAACCCCACTTTGGTTAGGACCTTTTCCTCATCTTTCGATCATGTGACAGGAGGGTCCTCAGCATGGGCCTCACTTTGAGAATTTTTATGTTAAGGCATGAGACTAACCTTGAGGTGGATGGGGTGGTTCCAGTTTGTGTCACGTGCTGGATTATATTTATATGGCTTGTTATTTGAATGTGTGGCACATCGCATTGTGAATATATCACAAAAAACACAACATATCAAGGGGGTTTACTAAGAACGATTGATACACTGGATTAGACTACGAATTGGCTAGAGGCCCCTAGTACGGATCGTACTCTGCTAGGGGATTTGGCCCCTCAGTTAGGCCATGTAGGGAAACACACGGAATTAGGGATTTCTGACGTCATTGAGAGTAGGAATGCCTTCAGGATGATTCACATGTATAGTACATTCTGTTCTTCTTAATAGTTCTTAGGTTTTCATTGATTATTTAATACGAGCACTATTAGTACCATTCCCCTTCCATGTGTGGAACCATACAAATGAACATGGTTTTGGTGTTTTCTTGGAAGATGTTTTGTGTGTAAGTTTGGTTTTAAAATTAAATTCAAAGGATCTATTTTGGTAATGTTTATGTGAGCCCTCATTTGTTTTCTATTCAGTGTTTTTATGAATTATAAGGGAAATGGGATTGTGATTGTTTGTTTTCGAAATGCAGTTTTAATATGAAAACCTTATTTTTATAACTATAGTTCAAAGTAGTAATTTTATGGGCTATTTTGGAATAGGAATATGCATAGATTCTCTGGTTCATTTTTGGAATTCCTACTAAGAATTTTAATGCTCAAGAATATCTTACCTTTTTATATGCAGGTTCAGCTGTTTGGTTCAGGTTCTTTTTTCGTCTGCCTGTGTGGGGAAAACTGTTAGTTACTGGAGGAGACCAAGAGGTCACATGGAGGTATGTACAATCATATTTTCTTTTCTCTTCTAGCCTTATTTATCTTTTCATATTTTTTATTAATTTATTTTTCTCCCTTTTATAGGCCAAATCGTTCCCACCTGTTTAGTTTTTAAGCCCGACACTAGTTGCCAGCCCATGGGGATCGGGAATGCCCTTCGGGCCATGTTGCTGGCTGGCTCGGGTGACTTGTTCAGGGTTGGCCCGGGTTGGTTTGTGATAGTAATATATTTTATGTAAACATACATTATAATTATTTTGTAATTATTTATGAGAAATAAGACATGTAATATATATTTGGATTATATTTGTATGATAATATTTTTATTTATCCAATTTTCCCAAAAAAGTAAAACCAACAGGAATGATGACAATTACATTTGATTTTTGAGGTAGTTTTCATATCATGAAATAGATAAATAATTAGAGAGAATATCCCCTCATTAACTATTTTTTTTTGGATTGAAAATAAGAGATTCCTCATTGTGATTAATGTAAATGATGTAATACATTTTTTCATCTCACTCCAACACCCATGTGATTAGGAATATCATTTTGAGTTTCATTAATCATCTGTTGATATATCTCAAGGAATTCTTGATTGAATTATTCAACAAAATATAGTGAAAAACAACTATGAAATGATTGAGAAAAATATCATGGTTGAGGTAATTATATTATAATAAATAATTAATTCAATGTTAAAAAATCAATTATAAAATTAGGGGGGAAATATTTCATTCTCATCAGATTATATCTATTGAAATAAGTGAAAAATATATATTTTCCACCCGATGCATATTCTACGCCCTTAGAAAATTAATTTAGCATCAGATGGGTCACATTTTAATTTATAATTATTTTAAATTATACGATCAATTTGTATAAATCAGTTAGAAATTATTCTGGTTCAGGTATCTATTTTGGGTCTAATGGTAAATTTAAAACATTAATCCAACATTTTTTTGCTAATAACTACTCAAAAAATGATACCAATTCTTAAATGGTCTGTATGGATGATTCACCATAATTTTCTACATGAAAAAACATAATAGTGTGTATTTCTAGAGAGGATTCTTTGTTATAGTAATTATGCCATTCTCTGTACATGTTGTATAATATGTAGAATGTCACAATAGTCAATATATCGTTTCCTTAACATGTAATGTGTTGACCACTAATATAGAATATAACATTCAAAGGATGGTCACCTTGTGCCTAATTTTTGTGGAGTTTGAGTGACACAGACCACATACATTAATGATACAATATGTATTTTGACATTCCATATAGTCTATGTGGTCAAACTATAATGAGTTGCATGCCAAATATGTAATTAAATGTCATGTGGGAGTGGAATGTTTTTTAGTTCATAGAAAATAAAATAGTCATAATACAACATGTATCACATAATGTGTCATGTGTTAATATAGGCTATGTGATCATTACATTTCCTAGTAAGGAAATTTATGTTATGCAGGATGTACACACCATGTAACCTCTATAGTAAACGTTGTGTACTAAATTATTTTTATATAAAATATATTTGATAATTAATTGTTTGGTTTATTTAATATGTATCTATGAAGAAAAAATAAATATAAAATAAGGTAAATTATTAAATAATTTTTTTAATATTTAAACATAAAAGGAAATAATTCAAAATTAATACTATAAATATTAAATATGATTGTCATTAACTGTTGTGAATGATCATGAAAATTGACTAGAACAATTAAGGGTTAAATTAATTTATTTAATTTAGTTATTTATCATATAGTTTAAAATGTGATAATAATATTATTATAAATATTGTGATATGCAATTCATTCTTCTTTATTATATTATGTATGGGCCTGCATGTCCATAGTTTACATAACGTAACTCTAAGCCAATTATACCTCATAATTTCATGTGAGTATACATTTGTAAAATATAGAGATTAAAACTAGAGGATAATATTTAGATCCCATGAAAAGATCATTCTACACATATAGATTTATAAAACAATGGTGGATGGTGTAACATGAGCCATAATAAATATTAAAGTGTTCTTCCCAAAGGTTATATGATTGTTTATCACTTATTGATGAATGAAAAAGTATAACAAGCTCATGATCATTTCATGAAATTATTTTGTTTTATTGGTATTTTTTATTTTCATACAAAACATGAGTTTATGTTCAATTATTAATTAAACATTATCAAATATTATAAAAAAATTCACATGAATTCAATGGAAAAATAAAATAAAATTTATAAGATTTATTTTATCAGGTATAGTTAAATAATTTTATATGTTCTACCATAATGTATATAAATTTTCTTGAAAGGTTAACGTAGGATATTTTATATAGGTATAGTAATTTTAATAGAAGATAATAAATTTGAATACATGGTTAATTATTTTTTTATATTTCACATAAACTTTTAACAATAATGTATTGAATGGTTTTTTGAAAATGTATACATATGTTAACAAAAAACCTCAAAATAAATTATTAATATATTAAAAACATCTATTACATGTGTTCTAATGTATTTTTTCAAATTAGGGGTCTATACATTGTTTAGATACTTTAAATTTTAATGGAGTTCTAATAATTTTTTCCTATTCTTAATAAAATCAAAATATAGTGATATTTCTCTAGAATGATTTGTGTATTTTAAAGGCTAGGTATGTGGAAATGTTGAAATTAGATTTCAGAATTAATATTTTAATCGATAAATTATTTATCTCTAAATTAATTTAGATGCAATGAAAAACATTTACTGTAATACAATAAAATAATTTCTAATGGCCTTAATTTTTGTTATGGTAAGATAAATATTGTACCCTTCTAGAAGAATATCATATTTTCTAAATATTCCAAATCTAATGGTGAGGTATATTTGGATTTGAAAAATAGAGACATAGAATAAATTATGTCAATAAGTAATTATATCATAATTGTTAAACAAAAAAATGAACTAAACTACTATTTTATTTGTTTTAGATAATATAAATAGAAAAAAATGTCACTATATTATAATCAATTTCTAAAAGAAGAAAGTCTTTATAAGGTAAACATTACATGATGTGTATTATTTTTTACTGATCAGACTATGAGAATAGATGTGGTAATATATACAATAATCTTAAATACATATTAAGTCCCTTTAGGAAGCCAGTGAGGATGAGAAATACTTGTACTAGAGACTAATTGATGATTCATCAGATAAAATATTTCAATGAGAATGTTTTGTGAAGGATTTATTGAATCTAAAATTTTAATATAATAATATGGATATGAAGGATGGTATTAGAAGATATAAATTTTTATATTATGATGATTATGGTCACCATACTCATCGGAAAAACAATTGGGTAGTTGACTATGATTGATAAGAAAATACATGGTATTTGGATGGTTCTAGAACATAATTCTAGAAATTGTTCATGAAGTGGATGTATGAAAGTAGACTTGGAATTCATATTTTCTATAATGGAAAACACTCACTAGAATATATAAGGGTATATAATAGAAAACATTGATATATATAGGTAATTTCATGATATGTAATGGTCAATAACATGGCACAAAAGGTAAATTTTTTGACATGTATAGTTCAACATGATTATATGAAATTTATTTAGAAATGAAATAGGTAAATAGGTAAAAATAATACAACCAGATATGTAAATTTTAATCAACCTATATATAATAATCATCCCATGGGAAAGATAACTTTTCAATGTCAGTAAAGAGACCCATTCATAAGAGATATCTAATGAAAATGATCATTTATAATGGTACATTCAATTGCTGAAATTAAATGTTTCAGGAAGTGAAAGAGGGAAGATACATAATGTATGTTTAGAACATAGTATACTAAATCTATTAAATTAGAAGAGTTTTGAAATGTATTGTGGTATGTATAGAAAAAATAAAATCATAAAATCAACCAATATGATATGTAATGGTTACTATTAATCATAAAAAATTTGATAATATTTAATACCATTGTTTATGTTAAATTTTATATGATAATATATGATTGATAAATCATCTAGATAGGGATGGTTTTACATCATGGTGGAAAATAGTTTAATTTGAAAGAAGATAATGATAATTTTTTTTGATAATCAATAAGAACCTAAGAATTATTCCACAGTCTTAGAATATGTTTTGAAATGCGATTTGATAGGAATTTCCATATCTTGTTATGACCAAATTATTATTCTAAAAATCTTATCATCATAACATTATATAGATTATTCGGTATAATTATATGATATAAAGGATAATAACATGATGAGGACTTGCATAAAGAGGAATTATCTTGGGTTTGTTCTTTCAAAAGGACATATCCATCATGATGTGATGAGGTTTTCCATTTCATAAAGAAGATAACAATTTTGTTTAGGAGTTTTTAGTTTAAATTTATATTATGTTATTGGAAATAGATTTTTGGAAGCTATCACCTTTTGATTGGAATATTATTTGTACTTGAAAATATCTGTTTCACTTGAACTAATTTGGTCAATTGAATAAATTGTTATTTGTCCGAACCATTGGATACAAATATTGGTGTATGTAATTATTTTAAAAATATACTCATAAATTTTCTATAAGAGGAGGATGATAAATATTAAATATATCGAAATACAACGAGGAGAACACATAGATATATCTTCTTTAGTAAAGATCAAGAGAGGAGGTCTATATAATATTTCATTTTATCATATCTTGTATTAAAATGATGAATTCATGAAGGGTATAATATTTAAAATACTAGTTTTAGTTTTTAATGATGAAGAGGAAAAATATTATTTTGGTATGGAATTATCATTATCTAGATGAATAGTTTTCAATGCTATTTTTTGGAGAATAAATAGTCTCATACCTCGCATCAGAAAGATTATCCCATATTTACCTAGATGATTGAAAGAGTATAAAAATATACTATAATTAATCATTATATTTAGAGTTTTAATGTATGATTATTCACATGATGATTAAGAAGATATCCTCACATCGATAAACTGGTAGTTTTATTCACTAAATTAGAGAATTGGAGATTAAAATATGCATTGTCCCATAGATCGATAGTTAGTATTTTAAGAGCCTTATTAAGGATTTACTCCTTATAATTGAGTGAATGTGACCGAAATTCACAAATAAATATAATGTTAGTATAATTTATTCTAGTATACTCACACATCACGACATGTCTCTACTTGGAAAATCTTCTAGTGGTGAACCTAGTCGAATGACCACATGTGAATTTTATTTACATTATACATTAATATATTGATTTTTTGATTTCCAAATAAATATTGAATGTTAATGTCAAATGTTTACAAGACAACATGGGAGAAATATTAGTATAACCATGGTGACTGAAAGAAACGAAAAAATAAAAAAACAATTGCCCAACATGATTCACCTCTATTTTCATGATTATATTTTTCTTGCCCCGAGAAGTGGTTTCATAGCCAAAAGTATATAACATATTGGTAAATATCTATTTTTTTCATTTTTTATAGACATGGATTTAGTAATAATGCCTATATTTGATATTTTTACTAGATTTGATGTTTGGAAATAAAGAGATTTATTATTTTCTTCAAGTATACAATAAGGAGTTCATGAATCCATTTCTTCAAACTTCCGATTTCCCCAAAACAATGAAATTAATATTAAAATTATAATAGATATTATATTTACTAAATATTTATTTATTAAGCTATATAAGAATAATAATCATTATTATATTACGTTAATGATGTTAAAGACTTCAAAAATTAATTATTGGAATTTAGTAAATGTCAAGAAGATGTGGGTATCATACCATTTATTTGGTGAATATTTCATTGTATAAAAATATTTTACATGATTAATAGAATGATAAAATCTAAAAATAATGATAATAATTCTGATAAAAATTCTAATTATTATTTTAACAATGTTTTTAAATGTGTTTGTAAATCTTGATATTTAGAGTTACCTCTAACGATTAATTGTTTTTTGATATCAGTGATGACATAAAAAATACATTATGATACAAATTTAGAGTCTATTAATGTATAAATAAATACAAAATCCAATCCTTATATGAAAATATGGATCAATTAGGAATCATCCAGGATGATGACTACATGTGAATTATGGGGTTTTTTTGGGAGAACATAATTTTTAGGTATGTGGGTCTAGCTTTGATGAAGTCATAATTGGAATTATTCCAACAATAGAGGTATATAGTGATATTTATAAAGGAGTTTCACTCCAATAAGGTAAAAGAATAAAATGGATATAGATTTTAATAATAGTATTATCCATATAAAACCAAAACAAGATGATATGAAAAGAAATATAAAAAAGAAGTTAGTTAATGGTTGGAAAATTTGGATAGCCAAATATATGAGATTGATATGATGATAAAAGATCTTCAATTAAATATGAAATCCATTAATATAATATATAATACAATAAATAACAATATAAAAACACCACCATGTGAATATAAGGGAATATTAATTCCAGAAAAATAATGATATAGACAACTCATCATAAAACAAAAAGCTGAAGAACTGGGAAGATGGTAATAACAAGTTCGTACTATTATTTATGATTAGAGAACACCATAGATGTATGTCTAGAATAATAAGGTCTAAATGGTGAATGAAAATATAATACTACAACATCTGATCCATGATAAAAATTCACAAGGTATATCTTAAATGAGAGATGTTTTATTTATTCTAACCATTTACACAAGGCTAAAAATTATATCAAGAGAGGATCGAAAAGAATAATAAAAATTTTATCAATTACTATAACAAAAAATACCCAATGTTGTAAAAGTGTATTGGTATACATGAAAATAAAATTATCTCTTTATAAAAATTATTATATTGCACAATGATTTTTTCACCAAGAACAAAAGATGGAACACTCATAAAAACCTTCATGGAAACAATGGAAACAAATATGGGATAAAATGAAGAAACTAATCCATATGTTAGAATGAATTATGATACCTTGGTGAAATATTAATCAAGGAAAATAATTTCTAGGTGATTCTTATGTTTTTTGAATAAGGGATGCTCAAGGAAAGCCTATGTGGTCATACACATAACACTAAAGGGAATGAGATAATGACTGGTGGAAGAGACATCCAAAATTGGATGAATCATGAGGAAAGATGAATTTTTGGCACATTATTTGAGGAAAAATAAGCCACTAGGATTAGTCTCACAATGAAGATAGATAAAAAAAATAGAGATAATGAATCCAAAATAAAACTTATAATTTCATGTTTTAATGGTTAATTTAAAATTTATAAATAAGAAAATATTGGAATACAATTGGGAGAAAATTCATGGTTTATAAATACCAACAAATTTCCAAAACATGGGTAATTAAAAGAAGTTAACATCTCTTAAAAAATTCCAATTTCCTAAAATATTATTTGATGTAAAGGATATTTAATAGGAGACATCATATATTGGGAATGAAACAAAGAAAAAGATATAGTGGTATCAAGGAAAATCGAACCTCAATTGGTGGTGTAAAGAAACTAATTTGGTTTTCAAAGGATACTATAGAGATTCGTATTATGGAAAATGAGTTACATTAATGTCGACTAAGCACTTAATATAATATTATATCATATAAATATCTAGAATATTGAGTGGTTAAAATTGTAACTTGTTGACAAAAAAAGATTCAATCCATATCCCAAGTGGTATCAAACAACTAGAATAAGGATAATACAACCCTATGTAAGATTGAAAAAAGTGTTTATGTAATTTTTGATTATTTTTCTTATTTTCTAACAATTTGGTACCATATTTTATTTTTTGGATACCAATATCTACTAGGATATGAGTATCATAAACAACAAGTTTCCTCCATTCTATAAATAATATAAAAACATATATTTATTAATAAAAATCATATGGGGGATTCGATAATGAATTTTGAAGGGTTAGTTATCATTAGATATAAAAGCATAATCCTTGTGAATATAAGAAGGATCAGGGTTTTTATGTATTTTTACATGTTTATAATGAACAATATGTACTAGTTGGTTCAATATTTTGTATAAAACATGTAATTTATGATTTAATAATTATTCACTAATGGTTTTTCCATTATGTTCTTGTGATTACTGAATGAATTTTTGAATTAATGAAAATAACATGATGGAAATGTTTATCAAAGAAATTCAATGAAATTGATATATATGATGTTATTAACATAGAAACTTGTTTCCTAAAAAAGATTCATATTGGTAGTGTTATATAATTTGTTAATTACTAATTAACAAGTGGTAAATTAACTCAATAATAATATATGAGTAAAATAAAGATGTAGATTAGAAATGATTCAAAACATGAATGATTAAAATATTGGAGCTTCTTTATTCAATATGTATAATCATGTATAAAATGAAATGTTGGAGTTTCACCAGTGGTAAAAGATCCAATTTTTCTATAAACATGTTTCTAAGAGAACCTAATGGTGTAATAGAGGTGGATGGAGGTGAATGATATAGAAGATAATGAATATTTATAAGTGTTTAAAAAAACTAATTATTTTATGGTAAATTTTAAATAGTATATAGGGGAAAACATTTTATATTTCAAATAGTGTTTTAAAGTAGGTGTTGATGTTGTTTAAAAAGAAAAATATCAAATTGGATAGGAAATAATTGCATGAAAAAGTGGGAGAATGAAATATTTAAAATAATATTTTAATTACTGAGGTGAAAAAATTTATCCCAGAAGAAATTAATTTATATCATTGAAAATATGATGATATTCATTTATGGGAGAAGGTGGAGTTGATATAAGATGATAACCCTATGCAAGTTAATTATAAATAGAGTATGAATGAAAATAAAAATAAATAATATAAGACCCTATTATTTTATTGAAAAAAATATAGTGGTCTATAAAAACTATATAGATATATATTTTTTTGATTTATTTCAGGATAAATTTTATAGTATAATTTATGGTTGTAATATCAAATTACTATAAATGGGGAGAATGTAGAAACTAATTCGTTTTTATTTTTTTCACAATAGTTTTTGGATTATTTTATAATGATATAATGGTATATATTAGAATACATAGGGGAATAATTGATGATGAGGATGATGGACATATAAATTGGAACTACCATTGGATTATTGAGGATGAATTATAATGATATATAAGGACTTATCATTACCATATATTTCAATTCTAGTAATTAATCATGATGTGTATGATTTATAGATGATTTAGAAATTGAATCTTGAAAACACAAAACTGTCAATGAATATATAATGGTAGATTGATATGAAATATCATATGTAAATGTAATACCCTAATGATAGAGGGCCTTTAAAATGATATATATGGGCAATATTTTAATAAAATATAGTTAACATAGTATTAAGGATATTTATGAAAACAATAAAATCTAATAAATAAAAGAAATCTTTCATGATATTTGATGAATACTCAACCAATAAATGAGATTTGGAAGATGATATAGAGAAATTTGAAAATAAGACCTCATGTGGAATCTTTTGTAAGGGCTATATCAATATGATAAACATACATAATGGACTTTCATTTTCAAAAAATTTAAAGAGAGTAAGTATGAATAACTAAAATGATACATAATTTTAACTAGGATATGAGATAATATTTATTTGACACTCAGGTGATTACATTTGTGAAAATGTAAAAGTGTTAAAATGAACAATGATATGTAGAGTTAAATAAAAGAACACGTAAAAGTTACATTGATTATATGTAAGGTTCACTATCAATCATATAATATGATTGATTATATAGGAAAATTAAATTTATGTTATATAGTATATTATAATTTATTATTTATATTACATCTTGTTAGGGATGATGTTATGTCATGTTGGGGAAGATTATTTCAAAAATTATTTGGGAATCTATATGAATTAGAGGAACACACTACGATCCTTATAGGATTTTTTATCGGATTAGAATAGATTTTAGGTATTTGGTTATTGATTGATTTTATATTATAATGCATGGAATAATTTCAAGATCTATCTGAGGGAGTCGAATAACACACAATCTAGGATAGGATATTCAATGGTGGTTTCCAAGGAGGTAGGATATTGGATTCTTGGTTTTAGAAGAAACCAAGAATCACATAGTGATGGTAGTAAAAAGACCATAAAGAATATAACTATAGTCATTTTGTTTTATTAGAATATAATGACTACATTAAAATATGTGGCACGCAAGGTATATAAATAGAGAATTAGGAGAATAAGTATTGAACCCATCCATTGGATAAAAATTTGGTTTCATGGTAGTCCTTTAAAAACTACTCATGTAGATTAAAGAAGAAATATGGGTTCAATTTTAAAAAACTATAAAAAATCAAAGGTGAATACATAGACATATTTGAATCATAGAATTATAATAAAGAATATACATTAACGATTATAATTGATCATATATTCGGTTTTATGGAAAAATGTTCAATATCTAAAAGAGTTGCATTAATATATCCACATTTTAAAGTCGTAGGGGAATAAGGTAATTCCATTGTGGAATTATCTTCAACGAGAATAAGTGATACAAATTTTGATTTTTTATAAAATTCAAAGAAATAACCCTCACATCATGTTGTTTATCTCATTATCCATTTAAGGATTATAAGATAAAAAAATGTGGACCAACATTATGAATCATATATAGATTTTAACAATGATGATTCAAATGATAAGAATTAAGATACCATCTTGTCTATAAATTTACTAATCCCTTTAACAACGTATTTTGTTAAGGAGAATAATATAGAGTGGATCTTAGACTGATTATGATTCATTCGAAAACCTTTTATGTTTACCATTCCTTGGTAAAGAATGATAAAGACATAAAAAGTTCATATATAAAAAGTTAATATTGTATAATCTAGTACAACAATATATCACCATGCATATTCTCCTTGGATTGGACCTTACTATTGAATATATTAGTAATATTGTATGAGCTTATTATTTAATTCCATTATCCATATTTACTATTTGGTGACTTCATCATAAAGATGAAACAATGTGAATGAATGTATTCTATACAGTCCCTAAAATTTCCATACATATATATCTCTTATTTATTGATGATTATTCATTACATAACAAGATTATCCATTCTATAATTATTTAGGTCTAGTGCCATGAAAAAATTAGATACACAGGAAACATGTTCATTATTTAACGATATCATCTCCCACTAGGAGATTCATAACTAGAACCCTTCATAGACATATCATATGTAATACTAATACTCATAACGTTGGGAAAGGAAGTATAAGAAAGGGTGATCATAGAAATCTAGTAAGGTAAAAAAAGGGTTATATCAAACAGACATGAGAATGATGGTATAAAAATATGGGAATAACATTTGAAAACCATACCAATCATATAATATTTCATAAACATGAGTCATCACTAAAAAATTTAATGATTATAATATATGATTCATAAAGGAATCAATATACAAGATGCATTAAAGCATCAAATTTTCATAAGACTAAGGGTTATATAATACACATAAATACAGATAGACTTATTTCAAGGATACCTACCAAGACATTCATAACATATTTGGCTGAGAGAACCACCAATATTCCTTTTTATTTGTATAAAATTCTATTTAACCATATTTTGTTATATGCATATCCCCTTATATACCCTCATGCTTTAGGATTTAGATAACCTTGTACGTACCCTCTTATTTCAGGATAGGTATGACCACCCATGCACCCTCTTATTTTTGGATTGGGGTAACCTCCCATGTACTCTCTTCTTTGAGTGTGAGTTAACCTTTAGTATACATATTGTGAAGATTAATATTTAACCTGTATATTGGTAGGATATATATTTCTCATGCATCAGAATATTGAGACATTGTTTTCCCAAATTATCATAAAATGTTCATCATATCTTTATTCATTAAAAGGAAGCATGTTTCATTACAATTTCATGAAATCATATCCTATGAGATTGAAACAAGTATCATACTTGTATATTCAACATTAAAATATACATAAAACATCTCAATAAAGAATAAAAAGATTTATATAGTATCATATCCCTTGTATATAATAATCAACACCAAAGGTTGTAATCAATGATGAAAAAACTCTATAAAAATATCATTAAAACATTCTTGAGGAAAATATTCATTCTATTTTGAAATCTCATTAAAAAAAATATAGAATTCATTAATATTAATGAATATTTTTTTAAAATATTCATGGAAACTATTAATTGAGTCGTTAAACTATTGAGTGGTCATGATAGTGTGAAATAATATCTGTGACATAAAAGTTAAAATAATGATTTATTTTACAGTTTCAGAAATGATTCAAGAGTGGATTTTTTGGAAAAAAAAAATCATATTCATTTTAAACCATTTTGTTAAAAAAAATCATGGGAAGAAATTTCATTAAAAATTATTTTAAAACATCTAAAACATTCATTATATTATTTTCTGAAAAGATAAACATGGAAGAGGAAGAGTTATTGACTAGATAGAGAAATAAAACAAAATTTTCCCGAAACTATTCATTAGGTATCATGAATTATTAAAGTTAATAAAATAAAATTAAAAAAATATATTCTAAAAAATTACTATGGTATAAGATAATTCATGAGATTCATGGGAGTTATATCATAAAATTTAATCATTATAAACGTAATCATATGAAACCCAGAAAAACAACGAAATTGTAACATAAAGCCTTTACCAAATTAGTAACTTTTGAATAATAAGACTCATGAAAGAAAGAAAATTATATCAATACATAAATAACATAATTAAATTATAATAATAAAAAATACATTCATGGGTAGTACAGATACCACACTAAAGATACATGTAGTGTATAATTCATGTTTCCCATTGAAATAAACGTGAGACAAAAATCTCTAACAACAATTCTAATATTCATTAAAAAACATTAAAATGTACTATATTATAAATATTGATGTATTATATGTCTATACCAAAACTAAAATTATATATATAATACCATATTGGATTTACATATAACCTTTTATTACCCATTTATGAAAAATGATTTGTCACAATCATGCATCAATTATTATCTTCTAGTTGTTCGTGTATGTTTTTGAATGGTGTTTTTGATCATTTTAATTTAATGAAGGATAATTAATTTATTTAACCTTAAAATAGATATAAATATCAAATATATTAATTATATATTAGTATATTTATATATTAATACATTATTGTTATAGATGAAAAATGAATTACACCATTCATGGTTATAGTTGGTCGTCCATAGGCATTAACATTGTTTCAATTTTATTGATGAATTGAATGATATTAATTTACATAGTAATACAACATTAAAGTGTAACTTGTATAAAATTTATATGATATATATTCATGTAATATATCATTATTATTATTGTAGTCTAAATAAAATGAGTAATGTATCATATTACTTTGTCGAAGTGGTTGTCCACACTAATTCATGATAAATTTAATATTTTTCTAACCGATTCAATGTTAAATAATTATATATATTATTATAAATATATAAGGGACATAATATAATTAATATAATATATAAACATTAAATCCACCATTATCTCTAGTGATGAATGGATGTAATGTATAATTAATATGTAAAGACCCGTAAATATTCAAGGAAAGTTTTTTTATAATTTATTTGGTATTTTATTTGTATGCAGTTTCTAATAGCACCTGATTCCGAGGCCCGGTGAGCCTGGAATCAATTTTCAAAGTTTACCTCGGGTACGATCATTGAATGAACGAGCGGGTTTTTCTATCATTTGAACCAGTGCTCGAAATTGAAATCTAAGGGCACTGATTGAACCACAACACTGGTAATTGCTTAAGACGACCTTTACCCAAGGTGCGTTTTCTCGGGATGTATTGTTTAAAAATGTGGGTTAAATGAAAAGTAAAATAAAATTGTGTAACAATTTTATTTCTTTTTCAATGTGGTTATATCCTAGGTGTGAGAGTTGGGTGGGACCCACTAGTTACTAAATACCCTTGAGAGGATAAAGGTGAGGTGGGGCCCACACGAGCCCCAACCCTTCACATTCCATTATACTCCTCTAACTCATCCCTTTTTATCTTCATGTGTTTAATGTCGGTATCCCTTGGTAATTAATTAAATGACATCTCCTCGTCCACTCAATTAATGACAAAACACATTAATTCAATTAATTGAACCTCTTTAATTAATTGAATGAAGTCTTTGAATTTTGAGTTTTTTAAATGCTTGAAAGAATAATAAAATAAGGGGAGGCCTTTTTTGATTTGGGTTATTCTTTCCTGTGTGGATTGGTCTGTGTTTTCCTATGTGGATTGGGTTATGCTTTCCAGTGTGGACTGGGTTGTACTCGGGCTCGTGTGTTGGAGCTGAGCTAGAATTGATGACTTGGGTATATGTATGGGCATATAACTAAGATGATTTGGTTGATAAATCGTGTTTGTATCCTTCCTTTGTGGAATATCCTTTTTGGATTCTAGGAGACCTTCAGGGGTCTCGGGGTCCCTACTGAGTATCATGTACTAACCCCTGCACGGGCTATGCCCGCACAACGTCGTGTTGGCAATAGACGACGGACAATGCTGATCGTGGTTGAGGCCTGTGGGGCGGGACAGTACCCAGAGGTGGATTATCTGGAGTAATGTACACAGAGTGGACGGACGGACCTGAGGACTCTATGAGACTATCTGTACCCACCCTTCAGGTGGGATAACCGGAGGATGACTCTGTGGTTGCTGATTTACATTACTGCTGTTGTCCATTATTTTTAGTTGTACTATACTATCAGTTGGGTTTGTATTCTGGACCATTTAATTTCCAGCACATACTTTTTTACTCAGTTTACATATTTTTTACTTCATCTTGCTTACTCTGTGGTGTTTTTTATTATACAAAGGCAATGCCTCCCTTATATCGGGATTTATGCCTTTGGTGCTATTTGCAAGCCCCTGGCCTATAGAAGGCAGGCTTGGGGTTGTCACGGCATGGGCCCCAAAGACGACTCATTAAAAATTGGTATCAGAGAGATGTTATCACTCCAGGGAGTCCAGTGTTGTTGCAGCAGCCGACGTATCCATTCATCAGGACGCTAACTTCAGATTCTCGAATCAATGCATGAAAACATTTATTTCATGTGTGTTTCAAATGTTTTCTTACTGTTTACTTGAGCTTGCATACTCCGTGGTGTTTGTTTTCTTATATAAATGAACTTCCCTCCCTTTTATCGAGATTTACGCCTTTAGTGCTAGTCGTCATCCCATGGCCTATTGAAGGAGGGCATGGGGTTGTCACGACACATGCCCAGAAGACGGGTCGTGATAAATTGGTATCAGAGGAGTCAGTTCTACCACAGAACTCGAGACTTTGATAATTTCTTCTATGTGAAGCAATAATGTTAAGGGTATTGAGTGTTTTTATCATTCCAAGGAGTCCAATGTTGGTGCGGAAGCCGACTTATCCGTTCACCAGGACCCTGACTTCTCTTTCCTGACTCAATGCACGAAAACATTGATTGCATGTGTGTTTCAAAAGTTTTCATTGTGATTACTTTCTGTCAGATCACCAGGTATAGTATATTAACCGTGGCACACCTGTTTCTTTTCCGGATGTCCCCACGACGGCAGCCAGCTAGGGTTACGAGCTTTGAGCGAGATGGAAGCCCACCGAGCGACGAGGCCTTGGTGCATGGCCCCATTATAGCGGAGGCACCAACGATACATCTACCCGCCGAGCCACCAATGCCACCAGCCCCAGCAGCTGAGAGTGCACGTCAACTGAGTGCACTGCATGAGTTTTAGCATCAAAGGCCTCCCAAGTTCGGCAGAGAGACATACCCTTAGGCAGCCGAGGATTGGCTGGAGGCTATTTTTCAAGTCTTCAGATTAGTGGAGACACCAGCAGACCTCATGGTGATCCTTTCAGCGAGTCTCCTGCATGAGGCATCGGGTAGATGGTGGAGCCTGATGCTCTAGGTGAACGACAAGTCATCTCTTCTTCAGACGTACTTCGATAGCCTCTTCCACTCAGAGTTCGTTCCAGCCACCCTCCATGCGGTGCACATCCAGGAGTTACTACAGCCATGGCAGGGCAACAAGATAGTAGCCCAGTACTCGACGGGATTTACCAACCTCTTGTGCTATTCCACTAACATGGTACGGGACCCATTATTTTGGGATCAGACCTTTGAGCAGGGACTGTGGCATGATATCAGGGCTTCGATGATCTCCCTCACCATTCTGACGCATGAAGGTGTACTTGAGCGAGCCCTTCTTATGGAGAGCTTTCTTGCTGAGCCTACACAAGTAGCGGGACCTACCGTAGGGCGACACGTATCCGGGTCTCCTATAGCTGACAGTGGATAGACATCACAGAGGTCCAAGTAGACAAGACCATCAGGTGGACGACATCAGGATATTGGTTCGGAGGTGCGGGGCACTCGTAGAAGAGCCAACCATTCGTGAAGTAGACAGTGCTATGCATGTAGCGGGTAGGGCCACATGGCTCGTGACTTCCCAACCAGCCATATAGAGGAGAAACAGATGGTTGAGGGACCACCCAGGCAGAGGAAGAGGTTCGACTGTGGTGGTCCGCAGGGAGGAGGCGGATGAGGTAGAGGAGCTAGCCGAGAAGTGGGTGGTGGGCGATGCTTTGAGGCTCTACCACCACCACCACCACCAGGAGGTCCACCCTGACCACAGGGAGCTGGCAGAAAGAGGCAGGATAAGCTTCAGGCAGTGGAGGCCTATGATCACGGCACACCTTAGATGATTCGAGGAACTATCTGTGTCTACTCCACTCTTTTTTTAGTTCTTATAGACACAGGAGCGAGTCATTCTTTCATTGTCGCTGCCCTTGTTCAGAGCTCGAAGATTCCGACAGGGCCATTGGATCAATCCTTACAGCTAGAGGCTCCTACAGGAGCAGACTCGATGATTACGCATTGGTTCCAGCAATGTGAGCTTACTCTAGGAGGCGAGAGCTTTGACATGGATCTTCTTGTAGCGGCGTCAAGGCCTTATAACACCATCTTGGGTATGGATTGGTTATCTACGGTCCATGCTGAAACCGACTGTATTAGCGCAAGGTGCGATGAGTTCGCACCGATGGGAGCAGGTTTACCTTCACCAGTGAGAAGGGAGCCTTTGTATCACAGGATGGACTCACAGAGAGGAGAGGACAGCTGATCACCCATTAGTTGGCTAGTCTCATCCTTGGAGCAGTTGATGTGCAGAGTCCGAGTTTTCCTGTTATGATGGATTAGTATGCAGACATTTTTCCTGAAGACATTCCTGGACTACCTCCTCGTAGATAGGTAGACTTCTATATTGACCTGTACCACGTGACAGCTCTGATATCTACTTCAGCATATCGGATGGCTCCCGCTGAGCTTCAAGAGCTACGGTTACAGGTGGAGGACTAGCAGGGTAAGGGATTCATCCGACCCAGTGTTTCACCCTAGGCTTCCCCGATTTTGTTCTCCAAGAAGGCGGACAAGAGCTTGCGACTGTGTGTCGACTACCGTCGCCTGAACCAGGTGACCATGAAGAATAAGTATCTACATCTGAGGATATATGATCTCTTCGATCAACTCATGGGAGCAAACTGGTTCTCAAAGATAGACCTCAGTTCAGGCTATAATCAGCTCAGAGTTCGAGATGATGATGTGCATAAGACGACCTTCAGGTGTCGTTACTATGGGATCTTGGTTATTCATTTCGGCATAACCAATTCTCCAGTAGTGTTTGTTAGTCTCATGAACATGTTCTTCCTGCATTACCTCGATCTATTTTTCGTATTCTTCATCGATGACATATTAATTTTCTCGACTACTGAGGAGGAGGATGCCTACCAATTTCGACTTTTACTGAATACACTCTGAGAGCACTAGCTTTCTGGTATTCTCTCAATGTGTCAGTTTTGGATTCGAGAGGTCCAATTCTTGGGGCACGTTATCTCTGAGGTGGGAGTTGCGGTGGATCCTATGAAGATCAAGTTAGTTCTAACTTGGGAGCCACCTAGGCGCATGACAGAGGTGCGGAGTTTCCTAGGTCTGGCTGGGTACTATCAGAGATTTGTGACAGACTTCTCCAGAGTTTTAGCACCACTTTCAGCTTTGACGAAGAAGGGGAAACCCTTCATGTGGTTAGGTAGATTTCATAAAGGCTTCTAGGAACCGAGACAGAGATTGACCAGTGCACCCATCTTGAGGCTACCAGAGGAGGGCGTAGGGTATGTAGTTTACTGCGATGCATCATGGACCATACTCGGGTGTGTCCTGATGCTGGAGCGGGCTATGGTAACTTATAGTTCACGACAGGTGAGGCATCCTGAGAAGAACAATGCTATCTATGGCCTAGAGTTAGCAGCAGTGGTCTTCGCCATGAAGATGTAGCAACACTATCCGATGGGCGAGCGCTTTACAGTCTACTCTGACCACCAGAGTCTCAAGTACATCTTCTCGCAGAAGCACATGAACCTGAGACAGTGGTGATGGCTCAAGTTCCTCCAGGACTTTGACATTGAGATTGTCTATACTCATGGGAAGTGGGTCTTAGTAGCTAATTCTCTCAGCAGGAGGTCGGGCATCTAGCTACTTGGAGAGGCAACATACCAGCTAGTCGCGTTACAGATATCCTTCATGGATAGATATGGAGCAGCATTTCTACAGTCACTAACAGTCACCCCTCCCCTACTTCATCGGGTCAGAGAGGCACAACATGGGGACATTGACTGTGAGATGCGACGTTCACAGATATCCTTAGGACAAGCACTTGAAGGGTTTTCTGTAGGAGGAAAGAACATCATCCTATTCATGGGATGTACCATGGTACCAACTGTATTATTAGAGGAGGTGTTGATGGTGTTTCACACTTCCCCATTGGTGGTATATTCAGGAGTAGTGATGATGTACCAGGACTTCAGACGACAGCACTGGTGGCCAGGTATGATGAAAGCTGTGGTAGAGCTCGTTTCACGATGTCTCAACTGCCAGCAGGTGAATGTGGAGCACCAGGTACCAGAAGGCTTGGAACATCCCTTAAAGGTCCTGTAGTGGAAGTGGGATGGGATATATATGGATTTCGGGATGGGACATCCATGTACATCTAGAGGACACGACTCCATTTTGGTGATTGTCACCAGACTCACCAAGTCGGCCCACTTCTTACCTATCAGAGAGCAGGGTTCAGTGGAGATCATGGGACGCCTCTACGTTCAAGAGATCATACAACTTCATGGTGTGCCATCATCTATCGTCTCAGATCGAGATGCTCGCTTTACTTCCTGGCTTTGGAATGGGATGCAGGAGGCATTTGGGACGCAGCTACGCCTGAGCACCACCTTCCACCCTCAGACGGATGGCCAGACATAGAGAACCATTCAGACTCTTAAGGACATGCTCCGTGAAAGTGTCCTTGACTTTGGTCGTAGCTGGGAGGCTCACCTACCCTTGGTGGAGTTTGAGTAAAAAAACAGATACCACTCCACCATCAGGATGGCACCATACAAGGTATTGTACGGCCGACCTTGCAGATCACCTTCGTGCTGGGAAAACCCTGGCGAGTCAACACTTGTAGGACCAGAGATGGTCCAGGCCACAACAGAGAAGGTGCAGGTCATCCAGGAGTGGATGAGGACTGCACAGAGTCGACACAAGTCCTATGCTAACATGAGGCAGACACCACTAGAGTTCGAGGATGGTGACCACGTTTTCTTACGGGTCTCACCTCAATGTGGATTACGATGATTTGGCAGGGGCGGAAAGTTATCTCTGCACTTCATCGGACCATTCCAGGTTCTTAGAAGGATATGAGAGGTGGATTATCACCTGGCTCTTCCACCTCAGTTACACCGGGTGCACGATGTCTTCCACGTATCTCAGCTGAGGAGATGCATGCACGACCCGACGCATATCATTGATCATGGGGAGCTGGACATCGATGACAGGGTGAAATTTGTGGAGGTCCTGGTTGAGATCTAGGATCAACAAGAGCAGGTCCTTTGTGGACGGTCGATTCCTCTTGTATGCATCAAGTGGCAGCACGAGTACCTCCAAGAGAGCACATGGGAGCGGGAGGCTCAGATACGTGCACAGTTCCCTCATTTTTTTCCCTATTTTTTTATGTATCTTTACGGGACATAATTCCCTGATGTGGGATTAATTTTAAGACACGTAAATTTAAAGGAAATTTTTTTCATAAATTCTTTTGGATTTTACGAGTACGCAGTTTCTGACGGCACCTGATTCCAAGGCCCGATGATCCCAGAATCAATTTCCTATGTTTAGCTCGGGTATGATCAGTGAACGAACGAGCGGTTTTTTCAATCTTTTTAACTGGTGCTCGGAATTGAAATCTGAGGGAACCGATGGAACCGCAACGCCAGTAATTTCTTAAGAGGACCTTTACCGAAGGTGCGTTTTCTCGGGAGGTGTTGTTTAAGGATGTGGGTTAAATGGAATGTAAATTAAAATTGTGTAACAATTTTATTTATTTTTCTAAGTGATCATATCCTAGGTGTGGGAGTTGGGGTTGGACCCACTAGTTACTAGCTACCCTTGAGAGGAAAATGGTGATTTGGGTCCCACACGAGCCCCACCCCTTCACATTCCATTAAACTCCTCTAACTCCTACCTTTTTATCTTCATGTGTTTAATGTTGGCTACCCATTGTAATTAATTAAATGACTTCTCCTATTCCACTAAATTAATGCCAACAAACATTAATTAAATTAATTTAACCTCTTCAATTAATTTAATGAAGTGTTTGAATTTTGAGTTTTTGAAATTCTTGAAAAAATAATAAAATAAGGGGATGTCTTATTTGATTTCAGTTGTGCTTTCCTATGTGGATTGGGTTGTGTTTTTCTATGTGGATTGGTTAATGCTTTCCTGGGTGGACTGGGTTGTACTTGGGCTCGTGTGTTGGAGCCGAGATTGAATTTATTACTTAGGTATATGTATGGGCATATACCTAAGTAGAGTTGGTTGATTCTTCGTGTTTGTATCCTTCCTTTGTGGAATATCCTTTGTGGATTCTGGGAGACCGTCAGGGGTATTGGGGTCTATATTTAGTATCATGTACTCACCCCTACACGAGCTATGCCTACACAACGTTGTGTTGGTTGCAGACGACGGATAGAGCTGATCTTGGTTGAGGCTTGTGGAGCGGGACGGTACCCGGAGGTGGATTATCTGGAGGAACATACACGGAGCAGATGGACAGACCCGAGGTTCCTACGAGACAATCTGTACCCACCCTTCAAGTGTGATAACTAGAGGACGACTCGGTGGTTTCTGATTTACTTTACTACTGCTATACTTTCTTTTCGGTTGTACTGTACAATCAGTTGGGTTTGTATTCTGGCATATTTACATTCTAGAAATTACTTTTCTACTCAGTTTACATAGTGTTTACTTCATCTTACATACTTTGGGGTGTTTTTTTCTTATATAAAGGAAATTCCTTCCCTTTTATCAGGATTTCTGCCTATGGTGCTAGTCTCCATCCCCTGGCCTATGGAAGGTGGGCTTGGGGTTGTCACAACATGGGCCCCGAGGACGGGTCATGAAATAACATCTATTTATATGGTGTAGTATGTCGTACACATGATCAAAAAATTCATTTACATTTTGATGGAAGGGGAAATGAATAAATTTCTATCCCTTCTCCCCCATTATCCCATCTTCCCGAACTAGGGTTTCCTCATAAAACCCAGTGATATGCGCTTGACGGTGCATCTGAGTGCTTCTTCTTCCTCTCCTTTCTATCTTCACAACTTTCTGTATCATTACACTTCATCCTTCCCTTCATGGAGTCCAGCCCTTGTTGTATTCATTAGATCCCTTATAAAAAACCCTATTTGGACCTTTGGTTCCCCTATGTCATTCTAGGTCAGATTAAAATGTAGGTTTCTAATCGTTTTTGGATTTTGTGGTTCAGTTGGTATTAGTTATTAAGGATATCATTTGATGACCTTTCTTTGTTTTTGGTTTTCTGGCCCATCATTACAATGTCATATGGTTTCATCATCCTCTTCATTCCATGCTCTGGACTGATGTCAACTTGTACATCTCTGAGTTTTAATGGTTGCACAGTGATTCCACGATTTTGGGATGTGGGTTTAAGGGACATCAGATTTCTAGATGTTTTCCCTTAATCATTGGTGAGTCTGGGTATATCTCCAGCATGGTGTTCAGTGTTGGTTTGTTTTTATGTCTCTTTTATTCAGGGATGTGGGGCTATGCAGGTTATTCCATCTAGTTCTTATGTGGTGAACTCAATGTCAGTTTGGTTTCATCGTTGGATGTTTTGTTTGGATGGCCTTTTTTTAGGTTTCTAATATATATTTGAGACTTTATGGTAATTTTAGTGTTATAATGATGTTTTTTCAAGGAAATCAAAATAAATTAGCAGCCATGGTTTGTTTTAGGTATGTTTCAGTTTTTTGCATAGGTGTTCATCTTGTATGGTGGGGATCTTGTATGGGGACATCGACAGTGTTGATATTCTTCTCATTAAACATTATCTGGTAATTTTCTTTGGTAGTGTTAGGGTGATGACTAAGACATGATAATGGGTTAATGATATTTTAAGGACATAGAGGATAAAATAAAATAAAATGTCATGGTTAAGAACTATATCACTTATTCAGGAAACCACATTATGTTTACACTTGAATCCATAATTGGATGGTTTCATAAACAAAATATGTTCTATATAATTTATAGATGGATGTATGTAATCAATTTTTTGAATACTTTTCCCATCAAAATGGGTTACAATGTTTGAATTGGAGAGGAGAGATGGTCCTATTTTAAATTTTTGGGAATAGACAGAAATGAAATTTTTTATAGAAAAAGGTATAAGCATGATGAAAATATTCCACAATGATATAAAATGTCTCATTAATAAACATTAAATGATATAGGTAATAATAGTTCAAGAATATATGATATGATCCATTTCATGTCCATTTTACCAATTATAATTTTAGTTTAATCAAATTTTATCATTAACTACAGTAATAAATATTTATAGGTTTTAGAAAAAAATATACCAAAAAAAATTTTCTAGCTAATTGTATTATATTAATTATGGAAACTAAAAATATGAAATCCATTTTTAATATTTACATTCATTGAAGTGGTTATTTTGAATTTATTACTAATCCTACATATGTGAGAAAAACCTATTTTTCGAAGAGAATGTTTTCAGAAGTATAAAAAGTTTTTACATTAAAATTCGGCCTGAAATTATATAAAATGAAATAAATATGATTAATAAGTATCCAATTAAATTATTTTAACTTTTAGAAACATGTAAAAATATAATAAATCTTTTCATTTCATTAAATTAAAATGTACATTTTAATAAGAATTAGCATTGTTTACTATTCATTGGAAAATTAATCTTTGTAGAAAATGAAGAATAAATCACTCAAAGATAATTTTGAATTGAGACTAAAAAAAGATTATTTTTTAAAATTAATTAAAAAAAAATCAAAAATCACATTTATATCTTATTCATAAAAAATAAAAACAAAATTATGATAAAATAGTATTTTCAAAAATTATAAGTACTTACTAAATTTATAAGAACATTGTTGTCAATATGATTTATGTATATATAATAATTAAAATTATTTGTAAAATTTTGGTTGTTTATATTCCTATAATTAGGATTAACTACCAGGTTATAATATTCTTGTTTAAATAATAATGTTAATAGTGTATTTTGGTTCACTAAAAAATAGTGTTTCAGGTAACCCAAAAAGTCAATGATATTAAATTGATTTGGAAATATATAACATAAAAACACATTTTGTTAAATTCCAACCCCATTAAAATTAATTTCTACATATAAATCTATAACTACCATACAAAAAAATGTGAAAAATTTTACGTATACATATTCATGGGATTCCATGTAGATTCTTAGAATTGGTGTTTTCACCATAAAACAATTACCACATGAGTGGTCATGTTTTGTAATACTTGCTAATTATGTTCTAGAAAAACTAAATTTTTTCATTATAATGAATTTATTATCTCAGTGTGGTGGCCCTTTATATTTTTACATATTACAGATATCATATGTACATATATAAGTTATATTTTTAGAACAAATTTTATATTTTAGATAGGTAAAGTGGAATCTCTTGTCAACAGGAACCATCAAAAAAATACAAATAAATTCAAAAGTAATAATACACCAAGATCTTAGATTGATATTTCATCACAAGGTCATTACCTATATCCATTTATAAATCCATATAAATACTTTTTAACCAACATCAAAATCTATACCATGTCAATGATTTATGGAATAATTTGTTTCATGAATTTCTATTTCCCTTATGTGTTACTGAGTGGATTTATCATTCTCTACCATTTATTCAGATTGATTAGGTGTTAAATTCATTAATTATCTAGATTAATTCCGATACTTGTGAAATATATGATCATTTCCTTATATATCATTATAATTAACCATCAAAGTGCTCGAATGAGTGTTATTATTGTATAAAAACTAATCCAGAGGAAGGTGTTGAGCACATCCACCATTGAAATCCAGTGAACAAGATCTCAAAATATCCTATAGGGTTTGAATTGCTCTCTTATAACCTCCAATTATATATGAATGATATGTAGTGAAAAAAATCAACTATATATCATGGAATTGTTGAATTATTTCCAAGAACATCATGGTAAACCTTGGATCTTGATTTCACATAGGGGAATGAGGTACTCCATGGAACATTTAAATTTTCCTAATTTATAACATTGGAAGATAATTCAGATAAAAAAAATTCTAGTAGAAATTGACAATGATGAATATTAATTATGTTCTAATTCTACCTATATAAAATTATACCCTTCAGATGTTTTTCAGAGTCATGTGACAAAATCCATTGTGATGTTTTCCAATTTCTATTATAGTATTGGTAATTTTTGTATCATACCCTTACAAATGTGTCCCTTAGATTTTAAATTTTAATATACCAAATAATTAGAGATAATTATAAAATAGATATCTTTATTATATCCCAACAATTATACTCTTTCATATCTCTATAAATCTTCACACATCCATTCTTAATAGAGAATGAAGAACTATGAGTCTCATGTAACAAACCATACTTTGAATCTGGTATGGATGGAGAACATATATGGTTCCATAACCTAAAAATTCATTAAAAAAATGGTTAAATGTAGGAACATTTCATATTTCTTATGTACCTCAAAATCATTTTTTTAGATTCATTAATTTTCACTTGGATAGATTTTTGAAAAATTATTTCATAATTATAAAATTTTCCATCTTCCATTAGTATTAATATAACCATACATTGAAAATAAAAAAATATTGGATAATTTGTGATCCTCATCGTAGATTTTCCAACATGACCCTTATGAATTAAAGTATCTTTCACCTTTTTCACTTTTATAGGGTGGTAATTTATTAACCAGTCATAATCATTAATAAGATCCAACCATCATCTCTAGAACATGTTCAACTCTTGTTATTTCAATTCAATCTTTAACATTTTCATATCACTATATATATCACAATTTCTTTTATAAATTAAATACCTCTATATATTCAATTCAAAATTTGACATACCAAACTCCAAATCATTCATTTGGAAATTTGGATAATGAAGATTCAATTATCATGCGGCATATGATATCACCAAATCATTCTTCTTAATAAATCATCTTAATCCGCAATATTATTATTCAATATAGATTACGTAACCTCTTGAATAAATGGTGATATACTAATTTGTTAACTGAGAAATATTCTATCTAATTCCATGATAATTTCCTCAAATTCACCAATCTATAGGAATTAAGAACCCTTTTGATTTAATTTGAAGAGTGGATTGGTTAGTCATGGTCTGATTTAAAAAATAAATAATATCCTTCCAAACCTATATAAATATGGATCTCGATCATTGTGGTTATTCTGTAACAATATTAAATAGATTACATCATTGATGGATCCACCAACATATACTCACCTAAGATTATATGAAAAAAAGTATCCTTTTATAGAAAAAATTTACACATTCTAAATTTTTCAATTAGATTCTCCTTCCTTAGTGTCTTCAATGAAAGTCTCATGTTATTTTCATTCTCTTCATTTCTATTTTAATAAATATGAATATTAGACTTATTTAAAACCCTAAATAGAAAAAGTACATCTATAAAAACTATATACATTAAATCCCAAAATATACGGGGGTAATTAATGGGAATAAGAGATATTATTATCTATTAATAGTTCCCATACATTATAAGGAATTATATATTTAATTTTTCCTCTATCATATCACTTAATATATAATATCAAGATTAAAGGTCATTCATTGAAATGTATTGATATCTGCATTTTTTGTTAAAACAGTCATTAATACAGGGTAGAATATACTTATTGTTAATTTTGATCTTGTTTATTTCCCTATACTCAATGTTTATTCCCAAATACCCATCATTATTATTAAAAAAATTGCAGATGCAACCCAAAGCAACACACATGGATGAATAATTCTGTTATGAAAAATCTCATGGTGTCTGTTATTCAAATCTTGCAACTCAATCATGCCCATTCTATAAACAGTATTTGGAATAGTTGTGCAACTTTTTATGAGTTATTGTGAGAATTAAAATTCATGATAAGGTGGAACACTATGAAATACATCCACAACGACTTCAAAAAACTATCGCAAAATAGGAATATCATCAATGCTGATCTTCTCCCCAATAATCTAAAATAAATAACAATTTTTAATCGGAATCAAGGCCCATATAATGGGTGAGATATATATTGGAGGTTCATATTTATTTTTTTAGTTGTAGGTGACCATAGTTTGGTTAGGAATATCAAACACGACATTGTATTCATATCTATTTAGGTTGTTTTTAAATATATAAATCTAATGCATACCTAAGATACCATCAAATTCAAAATGAGGGAGAATAAGAATATTTATATGTAATACATCCCCACAAAATTTAATTGGGTACGAGCCATTGAATTGAGATATGATCATCATAACATTATGGGGTTTCACTAATATTTTGACATCTAACTATTAAGGTGGTATTTTGATACACATATACAATTATTTGAATATTAAAGAATGTTTATATCAATTTTAAAATAAGGCATTTATAGTTATTGTGTGGATGGTATGTATACCTTTTATCACATCATTATCATACCCCTCATAATAAATATTAATTGCTTGGGAGTTCCCTTTATCTCTTGGGTTAATAGGTAGCTAACATCGATCATCATCATTAACCTTTGGATATGACCACATGTTAGAATAATGTTAAAAAACCATAAATTTGAAACACTATTTTGTGTGAGGTGGATTCTATTGATATTACCATTTATTAATTTAATTATCTTACTTATTCCCATCACTTCATCATTTAACCACCTTATGGCCTTCATTTCCACACACAAAACATTTATTATCCACCTTAAGACAATTTCCTTAATGTTTTTTTGACACTTGTTTCATGAAGGAATCCTCACCATCTTCTCTCCATGGGTTTTAGTGTTTCCCAAGAATTCCATAATTCTATTCTAATAAAAACCATAATATTGATGGAAGAATCCAATATTCATTTTCACCTTGATTGTACATTGACCAATTTCTTCCTTGATAATAATGTATCATAACTGTGAATCTATTTTGAGTCATCGTTTTAAGACAGATAATAGTTGATCAAACAAAAAATCATGATTGTGGATAAAACCAATAGTATACCTCATTATTCTTTGTAAAAGTTTATTCATAGGATAAAACAAATTCATAATTATTATATTTTTGAACAAGTAATTACTTAAGCATTTTAATAGGATGAATACAAGGAAATTACAAAATAAAAAATAACATGTTAATGTCCTCACACTCCATGGACTTGATTTCTTCATGTGGTATCATATTCTTGATAACAGATCACTATTGATCTACTTCACCTTACAAACTATATAATGATTAAATGACATTTTTTCATTCTCTAATCCCTGGATAACGAAAAATATATTTTTTGTGGAACAAATACATTGCATGAAAAATATTGGATTAAATGACCAACTAAATGATGTTAGATGGTGTATCATGAATTACTGAACAAAAAATTCTTCCCTCATTTTTTAATTTGGATGTTCAACATGATTCATATCTTGATAATGTTTTATGAGCATAGAAATATAATTTCTTGTTCCATCAGCCATAATATTTGGTTTCTAAGGAGGATATTCTATTCATTTTCCATTTCATTCTTCACTAACACAGTTCCATCAGATTCCATACATTGAATAAATCCTAAAAGCATAGTGTGATCAACAATAATCAGAGTACGAAACCATATATTCATGAAAAATCTCTTATAATATGTCTAAATAATAACACATTCTCTTCAATATATGATACTTTAATATTATCATTGGCTAGTGATGGTCATTATTCAAATTCTTACTGATTGTATATGAAGTGTTAGTGAATTTCCAATGTATATTATATAGAGGTGTCAAACCAAGTGTGTATTATAGACTATTTTCTCACACCAGGTAATGTTCATTTCAAATAAAAACACATCCTTTTTGAAGGTATTACACCTAGGTACATATTTTCTAGAGTTACATAAATTTGTAGTATCTATAATGGGATTTTATTTCTTGTAAATCACACACTCTATTATTTACCAATCAATTTGGACATTTTCCTATTTCATGAGTTATCCTTCGACTTAAAATTAGGATTCTTAGTAAAATTTTCTCTTCCTATTTCCAAATTATAATGATTCCTTTCTTCTAATACCAACTATAATGACCATAAACTGGTAATTCAAAGATATCACAACGTAATATATGATTAATCATTAATGAATAATATGATCCATGAAAAAATTTGTTGGGTCTTGTACTTTTGAAAAATATGATACATAGACAACTAGTTTCTAAGTGAACTTCATCATATCTTATTAAGTTATTCATAACTATCACCCATTTTGTACATACGAAAAATGATAAATTTATTTATAACATAGAAAAATGAAACATAAGAATGGGTGAGCCCTTAATATTATTAAGGGTTAAAAAGAGATATATCAACACAACATGTCCATAGGAAATTAATGACATGTGTGAAAATATGTGAAAACATACCCTACATATCTTGTTTCATTAATTTGAGTCATTGAATAAATTTTAAAAATTAATAAGACATGAAATATAATGTAATTAAATAAAAAGATCCACATGAGCATAATAGTGGCATTAGCTAATGGGTTGTTCCCTACACATAAGCATAGTAAATATTTATTTAATATTACCTAGAAATTCATTCCTAACATGTGAGTTTTGGGATACACACATGTGTACCTACATAGATATTGGTAAAAAAATCACACATACCCATATTTCAGGCCTTAGATAACATCAAAATCACCCTATTATGATGGTCTTGGGGTAACCTCCTATGCACCCTTTTAGTTAGGGCATGGGATAACCTCTAATATACCTTCTTGTTTTAGGAAAGGGATAACCTCAATTTTACCGTTTAATCTCATGAATATTTTCCCAATTAAAGGTAGGTTGATATAGTACCCACCTATCACATAATCTATACATTAATGTTCTATAAGATTAAAAATTCACCACATATTAAACCATGAAAAGGGAAAATATATCACAATCATTTCATTATAGAAAAACTCATAGGAAATAAATGGGTTCCACAAATATCTTTTCCTAATAATAATAAATATAAAACTCCTAGAAAAATAATAAGTATGGTAACATTGTATCATACCCCATTAAAACATAATAAAAATAAATGTTTTTTTAATTTATGTATAGATATTCCATAAAAGTATCATCAAAACATTCTTGAATATAATATATGTCCCATTTATAAATAATGTTTTTAAAATCATTAAATTTACTATAAATTAACAAAAAATAATTCTTTTATATAACCATGGAATCCTATAAATGGATTATTTAATATTTTTATTTTTCATGGTGGAGGAATATACTATTTATGATGTACATATGAAAATTAAGATTCCATTCACATTTTTTGGAAGAAAAGTCAAGAGGATATTGCTTACAAAATAATAAGAGTATTCCTTTAATACATTATTGAAAATGACTAAAAAATTGGAAAAATCTCTTTGAAAGGTATTTTTTTAATAGAATGAAATTTCTCTAAATATTTTATATAATGTATAAATATGAATGAAAATGGATTTTTGAGAAAAGAGAGATGTAAAACTTATTTTTATTAAAAACAATCATTCTGTCTATTGACTAATTAAATAGAAAAGTATAAAATGAAAAAATGTAATATCTTAAAATAATGTGAGGAGAATAAAATTTATTATTATATTGGGAGTTAGTTCTCAAAAAGAAATTATAAAAAACTTAATCATAACCAATACTACTAAACAATGAGATCATAACATAAAACCTTTACCATTTTCATAACATTTTAATCATAAGACTCATGATGAAATGAAAATTATATGGACTCTTATGTCATATAATTTCATCACAATAATTTTAAAAAACATCCATGTACTGTATATAAATAATGAAAACTAAACATGTTGTGTAAAAGGTATGCATCCCACAGAAATAAAAGTGAGTAAAAAATCCGTTATCTTAAGTCTCCACATCCTTCATACACATTCAAACATCTTGTATAAAAATATAGATTTTATATAAATATATTAAATATATATATCATTAAATATATTATTAACATATTCCCTATTATTACAATTTTATTAATAATTCATTATTAAAATGATGGTTCATGTAATTACTACTTAGTTTTTCATGTATGTTTTTGTTTGGTAATTTAGGTCCTATTACATTGGTCATGGTTAATTAATATAAAAATATTATCAATGATATAAATGTTATATATATTCATTGTATAATTATTTATAGTAATAAATTAATTTTAACGGTATAAAATTAATTAGCTCAACCATATAGATGGGAAACATTATGTATATGTTATCATCGTTTCCATTTTCTTGATATATGTAACAAGAAAATGTTAATTTAAATAATGATTCATTGAAACATTTTTATATCATATATATCATATATATTAAATTAATCTATCATTATTACGATCCAAGTCAAAATAAAATTAAATGTGTATTACATCACTTAATAGAGGTGGTAGTCCACACGTATGTGTGAGCAAAACTATCGTTTCCTAATTGATTGTAAGGTTAAAAAAAGGTGATATTAAAAAAACATAACAAAAAAAATTCAATAAAATAAAAAATAAATAAATAAATAAATAATTTTCCCTATCATTAGGATTATGTGATGGGAAACTAATTACATTTTTTCGTGAGGAGGTAGTCTGATGTTGACATGATTTGAATTTTCATATCCCACTTTAGAGAAGAGAAGATAGTTGTAGGTCCTGAAATTAACATAATAAAATATAATTATATGTTAGATAACAGATTTATTTTATCATGTTGTTTCTAATAGCGTTTAATTGTGTTATGGGAATAAATAAAATGAAAACACTTATTAGAGAATTGTACTTCTTCATCACAGAACCCCTTTAGGATTACACCTAAAGAAATATTAGTAAGGTTTAATTATAAAAATAGGGCATCTAGGATGTTTATAAGGAATTAAATAATTTAATTTTTGATGTATTATTTTCTCAAATGGGTTGTGGAGGTGTGTATAATATAGGATAATTGGTGAGCATTTATATGTGGGGGAATGAACACACTTGGAATTTTTGAAAAGAAAAAGGTGTACCCATATTTTAAGGATTGTAAAAGGGTAAAAAATTTATAATTCATGATCATTAGATGAGATGTGGTAAAAATATTTCTATAAAATTATATTGGGATGAGTTTTTATGTTATTTAACCCTTATAATTTTATTTAATCCTATAGTGAACTAATTTTAACCTTAATCGTGGTAGTTAATTTTTTATATTTTTAAATATAATGTTTTATTAAAAATAAATTAATCATATTATATAATAAAAAATATTATTACTAAAAATATGGAACCCATTTTTCTAATTTCCGTTCATAAAATTGGGAAAATTTATTTTAATAGAAAACCCACAAACATGATTAAAAACCCATTTTCCAAAAACAAAATTATTATAAGCTTATAATCTTTTAATATCAAAATTCCTTATGAATTTCATTAAAATTAACCAAATAGGATTAATAAATAAATAATTGCAAAACATTTTATTTTAAAACTATCCTAAAAATAATATTATCTCTTAAATGGTTTAACTAAAAATGCCAGTTTTATTGAAAATAAAAAAATTACTATTCATTGTCAAATTAATCATTTCATAAAAATAAAAAAAATCACTCATTAATAATTTTGGAACATAGATTAGATAAATTATGTTTATTTTTTGAAATTATTTTTAAAAAATTAAAAAATGTCATTTTTATTATTATTTAGAAAATCATTTGAACATTTTTTGTCGAGAAAGTTGTATTTTTGAAGAATGTAATAATTTTTATGAAATTATATACATTTATATCAATATGATTTTTTATATAAAAAAATTATAATATGTTTTTAAAATTTTTATATTCATTTTCATACCACCATGTTTAATAGCTATGTTATAATGATTATGTTGATGTAATAATATTAAAGTATATTCTGGTTTGTTAAAACAAAGTGTTGTGGGTAACACAAACCATTAAATAAATTTAATTTATTTGAGAAATAAAAATTTCCTAAAAATATAGTGTGTTACATATTCTTTCCAATGAGTGATAAAGACCTATAAAACAAAGTGTAATAATAAAAATGGAAATTTGTAATTTAATATGCACCATTACTCATCCTCAATCTTAGGGTGTGTACATTCACCTTAGTATTAATAATTACAACGTATTATTCTACAATCCATGTAAAATGATTTTCTAATGAGAATCATGGGAAAATATTTATAATCCATTTTTTTGTCACATCCAGGAGGTTTACCATGATAGAAATATATATATATATATATGATAAATATATGATCTCCAATGTACATATACTATAAATTTTTTGAGAGAGAGAGACATAAACTGAAATCATATACTCGTGATAGTAGGGTATATTAAGAATATAAATACTTTTGTATTAACTATAGATAAATATCTATATAATAATATTAATCTATTATTTAAAATTTTATGTTTGTGAATTTTTATTTTTATTTTTAATATCAATAACATGGATATTTCAAAAGAGTATCATGTAACAATAACACTCTAAGATAATAAAGATATGGAGAAATATAATCCTTCTATCTATACGGTGGAAAATAATACATGTATTGGTAAGAGGGAAATGACATGGTAAATGTCAAACGGTATTGTGTAATGTCTTACTATGAAACATAAGATTTATAAAAATATAAATAAATTGGATCTTGTTTAATTTTCTTGTGGTATGAAATTCTATTTGGAAAACAGCTACAAAGACTAAGAAATTGTGGGGAACATATGGGTATATTTTTCATTAAAATCAAAGAATTTTATTATATAATAATGAAATTAATTAATTTTTTGACTTTTAGATTTATATATTGGTTTAGGATGTAAGTATATTGTTAAATATTTAAAGAATTTAATTTAATCTCAAATATATTAATGGGGAAAGGATTTATACGATTATTTTGGATGATTTTAATTTCATATTTATCAAGAGAATAATTATTATATTTTAAATCTATAGTTATTTATTTTTCAAAACCATTACATTTATTATATTATTTTGAGAAAATAAATTATTAATTTCATGATTTATAAAAAAATTATCATTTAATATTTTGGTGAAACTTATTTAAATAAGTATTTTAATATATATTTTAATTGTAAAATCATATGAGGAAAATAATTGATGAATTAAAATAATAGGACTTGTTGAATGAATTATTATACTATACTGCCATATCATATTTCATCAGAAGATATATGTATATCAATTTGATATATTATAAATCATGTATTTTTAAATTATTTAAGAATATAAAATATAAGTAAATAATCTAATTAGAAAGAGGAAAATGTACCTTTAAATATAGAAATATAGTGATGATCTTCACTAATTCATGATTGATCATTATTATTGTACAGTTTTACATAGATATGTATTACAAAAAAAATAACATAACAGTGTGCACCAACTAATGTTTTAAATATTATATTACGCAAGTTAAGGTATAAAATAATATCTATCCTTATTGATATATGTGAACAATGATTCAATGGGATTTTGAAGGGTATTTAATACAACAGAAATGCATGAGAAGACTAAAGGTGATTTTTTAATGATACTTAAGATAAAACATAAGATATATAAGGGGATAAAATATCTAAAAGATATATTAGGGGAATATTTTCATTATTGAAGTAAATTATGATGGTAAAAATGTATTTTTATTGGAATAAAAACTCCATAATATTTAGTGAGAGGACATATTATAAACAATTAATTTATTGGGGAGGTTAACAAAGGGAATCTAACGAACTAGAGAGATAGGTATTTCTTATCACCAAATGAATTTGATATGTTTTTTATTTAGAATAAAAACTCATATCCTAAAATAAGATAGTACATATGTGTGCCAGTGTAATTTTGGTGGCATTTCTAATGTTTTTATAGTAATGTATGTCAAGGAAATATTATTAATGGATCAAGATATTGGTCTTACACTAGATTATATTAATTAAAACAAATATTTATTCATGAAATAATTAGAAAAAAATTTATATTTTAGGATTAATGGTCTCTTAATATGGTTCTAGTCATATGTTTTATAATCATATAGATTACTTATCATAACATGGTATTAGATGATACAAGTCAGATAAATCAAACAATGGTAATTTCCTATGTAAAATTGAATAAATAATAAATATAATTCACTCGAACATGTTGATTAGATCTATCATTTATTCCATGATTTGTATAAATATGTCCAAGATTACTCTGTAGAAAAGTAATTAAAATTATCCTAAAATAATAAAGAAGAATAGTTGACTTGTTTGTTCTGTACAGAGATATTATGAAACTAGTTTTGATAAGATATATAGTTATCTTACTTAATGATTAGTTTGATAAGATATTGTAGGAATGATAATGACAGTGTAATGTGATATTGAATGTTGAAGTAACCTTGGGTTTCAAATTCCACAAAATTCATGTATATCAAATCCTCTAATGTATCCTAAGAAGTAGTATGTGTATATATTTGAAATATCAACTAATTAAATGTTTTTCTCAAGTAGATGAATCCCCAATTAGTATTATATCATAGAGGATAAAAGTGTGTGTCCTAGGGACTAAATCCATACCTCATTATATTTATTAATATCATCTGAGAGAAAATGAGTTAATCATGTTTGCAGTTGGATCTAGTGCATGTGATGGTATATGAGAGTTTTTTAAATAGAACCAACTAACATTAACATTTAATTACTAGAACATATTCATTATTACAAAATTGGGTTTTATCATATAAACAAAATTAATATGAAAATTTCCTAAGAGTATTTATCATAGTAAAGGGTCAGAATAATCATCACAAATTTTGAAATCCTTCATAAGTTATGAAAGTATTCTTAACTAATATAACATATGGTACAGATTAATTAATTTTATTGTACATAAATCTTTTCTATCTATCTTGTTCTGAGATCTAATAGACATTGATAATTATTCTCAGGGTGTTTTGTCATGGTATTCTCCAAGAAGGTAAATCTTGAGGGTCAACCCATCATTAATAAATCAACATGTTTTCTATATTATATGATATTCTAATATATAAGAATGATTATCTGTCCATAGACATATGATCCTTATTAAAGTGTTGTGAATCAAATAAAATGATGTATGGACATAAATGATGATGAAATTTGGTTATGATGAGGTCAAATGTGTGTTATATGTGATATGGGAGCAATTTAACGGCATAGAAAGGATATTTTCATTCATTGTAAAAAGAATAAAATATCATTATCATTTTTATTGAGATGTATGTTCCTAAAAATCGCCATTCCCATGTTAGTATATAGATAAAGATGATTAAAAAATTAAAATAATGAAAAAACAAGCACATAAGATGGTGAAACATGAATACATCCTCCTTCAATAGATTTTAATTAAAAAAGGGATTATATTATGTAATAGCATTCTTGTTGACACTATTATGGTTTCAAAAAAATTATTTCTCAATGATTTCTATGACATATTGCAAGACACCAAACATATACATTGAGAATATTATACATGTTTCCATTGAGAAATGGGCATAGAGGGACACACATTAAGTGTATCTCAAATATCATAAAATTATAAAAAAAATTTTAATATTACTTTTTGAGTTACAGAAAATGATTTATCAATTTAATGTAATCCTTAAAATTTAACAATGTAGTATTTGAGTTTTCAATATGCATGTTTAATATTATAAATTACAAATTTCATGAAAATATAATAAATGAAATATTTATTTGTTAACCAATTTAGTTAATATTATAAAATAAATATTTTTACATGTTATGTGTATATATATATAAATAAATAATTATTTTCTACTTATGATAATATAATCATTATTTTATTTTTTGAATGAATATTTTAGTATACATTGTTATATTATTATATTGAAGGACTTGGATCAAGTTATTAATCCTAAAAATGTTTTAATATCATTTTAATAAATTTTTAATTATTTATGAAATAAAATTAGATCATTACGGGTCACCTAAAATAGAAAATATAATTATTTAGGTGTGATTACATGTGTTATGTTTTTTAATGTCAACTATATAACTATATTATATGTGATTATATTTAAATATTTCATGTCACCATTAGATATTAATAATTTTCTTATATAAGTTATGTGATATGTAGCTAGACTTATATATTTTCTATTAAGTAAAATAAAAAATATTTTATAATTATTTAGAAGAAATTTTACATGGAATATTCATTTATATTAAATTATAAGGATGAAATATTTTTCAATAGAATTAATTTTGACTAAATTCATAACAATATTAAATTAATATATCTATAAAATTATCCTCTCAAGTTTTAGAGATAGAATTAGAGAGAATCATCCCAATTCACTCATGTTTTAGAGATAAAAATTATGAGAACCATCGTTATAATAAACATTGAAAGATTTAATACACTTTTTCATCTCATTCTAGCACCGATGTGATCAAGAACATATTATATAGTTTCATTGACCATGTATAGTTATATCTATAGGTATCCTTTAATAAATTCTTAAATGAAATGAATAAATAATAGAGTGGAAAATTTTTCTACCAGATCGTCGTCTATGGTGTCAAGGAAGGTGGATACAAATATCTTGAAAATATTCTTTAGAGATATGTATTAATCAGAGTGGGAGAATATTGGTGACTCTAATTATAGAAATTTTATGTCTAACTATGATCTCTATACATGTTTTTGGTGGATGAGTGCATTTCTGTTTGTGTGAACCCATCTTCTGCTCTTATGTACATTTTTATAGTTTTCTAATAAATGGTCAGAAGCTTTGCATATGGCTGGACTTGTCTAGTACCACAGTTTTGGTAATTTTATTTAAATTAATTATAAATTTATTTTTCATTATCTGGTTTATGAAATTTTATAGATAATATTTCATGATTATATGATTATATCTTTTTAATATGATGAAAAAAATTGGTTTTGATCATACGCTTCGACTATAACCCAAAAACCATCAATGAATTATAGTTAGGTTTTAATTAATTAGTTAAAATAATAAATAATAATTTTAGTGATCTAATGGTCACCTAAAATTAATAAAAACTATATCATCCCAATGACCATGAAAAGAAGATATCTATAGGATGGAATCCACCTAAATTGACAAAAATCCATTTTAGTCATGTTCTGTATGTGATGTGGATTAAATCAATGTAGTTTCCCAAAAAATAATTCTAAACCAATAATTTCATAGGACATTTTTAAGTAATTGAAAGGTTTGGATAAATATTTATAAAAACTATGAATTTATACTTGAATCATAATTGTCAATATACATAGTTAGAATGATTGATCAAGAAAATAATGCACATGAACATAAAACATTCCCTAGATTTATAATATGAAATGCATGGTCCCGTAGAAAATATTTCATGGTTTATCTAACATTGAATCTAACCATGAACCCCCCCCCCCCTAAACCCATAAAAAGTCCCTAATTCACTAATTAACTGTTGAATTATAATATGAGACTATTAATAACACTACATAACTCAAATGGGGATTCCCTATTGTAAAATATGGAAAGTGGTGAAAAAATATATATTATCTAAAGGGTCTTCAAATTGATAAGATTATATTGAATAAAATTTATTATTGATTTTTTTTGACCAACATGGCATGGAAAGCCCCGAAATACAATAATATATTTTCATTTAACAAATACAATGTTTATGAGATTTAACTTTACCCAACATAAAAATAAAACTAACTATAATACATCTTATTAATAGAAAACAATAATTAATAAAACAAGACTACTTTTTAGTATTCGATGATATTAGTAGTTATAAATAAAAGTAACATTATTATGAAATCAATACATAATGTAGAATAAATTGAATAAATAATTATAATTATTCAATTAGAGTTTCATTAATCTGATCTTACATATGTGGAATCATCACTAGGGTTTTCCCTAGAAAATATCCTAATTGATTAGAAAAATTATTTTTGGGATAAGTTAATTATCAGGGAAATCATTACGAAATCAACACTAGTTGAATTGTCACATTTGATGATCACCACTAGATGCCTTATCCTTAATAATTACATTTAAATAATGATAATATTTCAATGTTGAGGATTGGATGATATAATGATGTAATTATTAGTAAATTTTATATTTTCATTATTATATTTTTAATTGTTTTTCTTAATTTTCGTAATATTTCCTTTGAAATAATAATACAGGTATTATTTAACATAAATGTATTGAAAAAATGAAATTCTTATCATATAAGAAATAAATATAAAAAATAGTAATAGAATCATTTAATAATGATATAATTTTACTCATGGAATTATAATTTTCATTTTAAAGTGTTTTAGACCAATAGATCGATATTGAATCATCACTGATATATTAATATTGTAAATATATAAAAACAAACTAATGAATATCTAATTATTTGTACTTGGAATGGAATGTGAATAAATTCTTTGGTGTTACAAAAATATATATTTTTTAAAATAATAATATGTTATACACGGATATAATAATTTTTATTAACTATAAGGATTTTGGTTAATAAAATTTCATTTATATTTGTAATTTAAAATTTAAAATTATTTATTAACATAACTTTAAATAATAACTAAAAAATATTCTATCAAACTAAATATTTATTTCCAATGTAAAACAAATATTTTCCAAATAAATGTATTTATAAAAGTATTTTAATATTTATATAAATTAAGTAAATTTATATATATTAATTTATAATTCTAATAATATTTTTAAACGTATTAAAAATATACAAAACCATATTTAACTAGTAAATGATTTGAAATAATAATAATAAACATAGAATGTATGAAGACATTATTTGTTAAAATATTTATAATTTTCTATATCTTATGATATAACTTAAAAAATCATTTTCGACTATTTCACAAATGAATTAGATTGAATTTTGGAAAAATTATAATAATTATGTTATAATTTTCTATAAACAGTCATATTAAATATCTAGTAAAACCATAATTACAAAAGTAAAAAATTTAATCAAGGTTTATAAGAGTAAACATAAGAAAATTAAAGTGGTAAATTTTTTTTACGTTTATAAGAAATTAATAACTATAGAATTTATTTAAAAAAATTCATTCATATAAGTTTTATTATTATTTTATCATCTAACATACCTAACTACATTATGATTTCATCTTTACTTGTCGCCAAACATTCAACTACAAGTAGAAACCCTCTTTTTAACTTTGAAAGTAACTCACTTCCACCAACATTAAGCCACATATACCCTTAAAATTACTATTTAATACATTTCCTTTTGATATCTCCAAAAATCATATTACATTTTTATAATTCTTGGGCTAAAATAAATTATCCCAAGTACACTATTTATACATGTTCATTCAAGAGAATAATAAATGTATCATTGTCATTATTATCCACTCTCTAACTTTTCCTTCCATATTTTTATCATTCTCCCTCATAAAAACATATCCTAAACATACTAATATAATAAAATAATTATAATTATTATACATAAATTTTTCTTAGTAAATCTAACAACCATTATCTCTCTCTCTCTCTCATCCATTTGAAAAATGAACATTTCACTCTTGTTACTTGTGAACTACCTTCTCCATGAGTGATGTATTTTTTATTAAAGTATTTTCATATATGGTTTTAAAATTTTGTTTCATGTGTAAATAAGAAATATAGAACATTATTATGATTTTTTGAAATATAAATTTAATATTAAATTAATAATATCAACAATAATTGTTCTTTGTATATTTAATGTCACAAAACAGTCATATAAGGAGGATAACTGATTTGTTTATTATATCTTATTGCTCCATATCTGTCATCATCCTATTATACTTCTTTGTAATTATGAAATATCTCATTATTAAAACCGAAATGTGGTACTTATACTTTTTTAATATAGAATATAATTCTAAATCACATAATCATCAAGCTTATTAAATAGTTATATCATTTTTTTGTTATGGTTAGTTTAAAATCTTAAAAGAATGATGTAATAAATTCCTTACAATGATGAAAATAAAAACATAATTAATATTAATATTCAATATTAATAATTAAATATTTTTTGTTTCATTCAAGGTAATATTCATAATTATGTTGTTTATTATTATACAACATAACATTCAATATATGTTCTAAAACATGTTCCCCAAAAATTTCATCAACAATAATTATAAATAAAACCATCATCAAACTAAATTTAAAAAATATTTGTAATTATGGATAATATATTATAGATCCCATGTTAATATCTTAATTATTAAATTTTTATCAAACAATTAGGATTGACATTGACATCCCAAATTGTATGAGAAATAACCAAAATCACTAACATCTGATTACTAAAACACATAACAACCTATTAAATGTATAATTGGTAGCATCTCTTCCTACATTTCCACTCAAACAGTGCCCTTGGCCAATTCTCCCTTGGGAATTAGGTGCACCTCCCCATATAAAAAAGTATCTCGACAAGTAGTGTGAGACTAAAGAGGTGATAGTCGTAATACAATTTCCTCTAGTGTAGATAATAATAATGAATTGTGTAGCCATATCGAAAGGAAATTAAAGACCACAAACAATGAGAACAATAACCTCTTTTAGAATAATAAATATGATTCAATAGAATAATTATAAAGATACATTAGTAATAAATAAATAAATATCCAATTATAATATTTCTATAAATAAACACTATTTGTATAATCATGCATACACATAAGGTCATACATGATAATAAGTAGTAAGGGTTTCCATGGACGACCTTAGTATATACACATATAAGAATCTGATGCAATGAAAAACTAAAAAGTTAACACCAGGTGATGGATAAACATCCATGGTCCCCTACTATAGATCCCATTCAGATGGTCCGATGCAGTCACTAAGATCTAGCTCATGAGATTAGTCCCTTACCCGACCTCAAGGCCATAAATCTACCCACGTCCTAAAGGGCCAATGTAGTGTGTGAGAAAAAATCTCAGTAAGCAACATCCAATGTGTTACTATCATATATCTATGATTATGTGGGTGTATATGAAAAAAAATTAATGCATCACATCACATAAAAATAAATTATATTCCACCCTTATGCTCAAACACAACATGGAAGAGATCACTTGATTCAGCAATCTCCATTATAGATAAAGTTAGAGGGTCAATATAATATCTCCCAAGGAATCCCCTTATCAAAAAGTAATGTTGGGGAAAACATATGTTCCACCTCTAACCATTTCACCCAGATTGTAACAGCCCAAGATTTTATAAAAAATATTCTTTTTAATTTTATTAATGTCTTGTGTTGTACGCTACACCAAAAGGAGCTTGCACAACACGCATCCTTGACTTGCCTTGCATTACACGCAATCACGACCTTCCTCGATAGCGTGTGTAATACGCAATACCGAGTTTCACTAAACAACGATATGCTATTAAAATATTATTAAAACTAGCCGGTATGAATAGTAATAACCACTTTTTAAAATTCTGTAAATCTTATTTTTCAAAATGAACTTCATTTTTGGATTCGGAGTATCGAATTTAGCCTAAGGTGAAATTTTGGTACATTTCGGATAACTTTCATATTCTGATTAATAGTGAAAATTACTAAATTATAATTAAAAAACATTTTTTTTAATCAAAATAATTAATAGTGATAAATTATTAATTTGAGTGGTTTTAAAGTATATTTAGAATATATTTTTACAATTTAATACAATGTTGGTCATTGGTTGTAATTTCACATTTAAACCAGACATAATCAAGTGTCAATCTTTTGGTATATATTGTTTCCTAAAAACATGCTATTTATTTTAACAGTGGGATTTAATTGTAAAATTAATTAATGAATCTTCTATGTTATGAATTTGGTAAAATAGACTTCATTTTTGAATTCGTAATATGAAATATAGATTAGGATGAAATTTTGGCATTAATCTGAAAAACATCAATTTTTGATGAATAGTGAAACTACTAAGTGGTAGGTTAAAAACTGAATTTTGCATAAAACTTAATTTTACCGCTTCTGTGAATGGAATTTCAAAAATCCGACAGACACGGTTGATATTAGTAAGTAAAATGTGGTTCAATGAGATAAAAATAATTTTTGGTGAATAGTAACTTTTTACTTTTTTTACCGCGGTTAATAGTAAATAGGGTAACTAAGGGTAAATATGATATTAATATTACCCTAACACATGTCCTAATTCTATTGGACAAGTGTAATTCGACCAAAAACAAACTTAGGAATAAAATATGACCATTTAGGCCCACTTGGATTAGATTAGGACATTTATTATTAATTTATTTAAAGAAGGGTTAAAGTAGTTAAAATCAATGTTTAATAAGTAAATCATTTTTAATATGGGGTTATACAAAAGATAAATTCTATTGTAAATATTCATTAGAAAGATAACATGATTTACTACATGATGGTATTTTATTTGTAATTTTTAGACATCAAATAATTTAATTTATTTATGACACAAAGATGATGCAGTAATTATCTTATTAATGAAATATTGACATAATTGATAATATAAATACCAAAATAAATGTAATTTAAGACTTTTTTTGAATTACACTAATTTTATAGGTTACTATGATATATTAGTGTTTCTTTAATCAACTTGGTTCGAACATATAATTCTGTTATGACTTTCACAAAAATCATATATCAAATAGTGTCAAAATTGACACAAAATAGTTTTTAAAGCAAATATTATATTATTAATTGTTATTTTATTCCTAAAAATCTAAGGTTCGTCCAAATGACTTAGATAAGGATATATATATTAATAATAAACAATTTGGGGTTCGTTTGTCATGTTATAGTAATTTTATTAACCATATAGTAAAAGAAAACAAACAGACACTGTAAAAGTTAAATTATTTAACTTAGAGTTAAATCTAATTGATAAGGTTAAAATAATACCCTAAACTTGTCTAAATCCTATTGGATGATAGGATTTCGACCCATACCCACTTTAGATTCTAAATAAGACCCTTTGGAACCATTATAAACCGATTTTGACTTTAATATAAAATAATATTTTGAGATATTCCTAAGGTGCCCCTCTCCTCCCTTATAAAAGGGCACCTCCTCCCCCTCCTCCTCACACCAATTTGAGCACTCAAGCTCGTCCAACCCCTGCCATTTTCTCCTCTCCACTTCCCTAAAATAATCCTAGAGGTCCTGGTCTTCTCCAAAGACCAATCTTAGTTCTTTAAGTGGAGGATTCAAAGAGACGTTCCAAAGAAGAGGTAATATCCATTACCGATCTTTTCAATTTCTTTCTTCTTCAACTTCTTCTTCTTTAGTTGTTTAATGATAAAGTAATAACATCAGTATTACTTACATACTGATATGTTATTATAAATATGAAACAACCCTAATTCACCTTCTATCCATCCTATGGAAAAATGAAATCACCGCGCGTGCGTACGTACGGAATACCGTCTCCACGCCGTGGTGTAATCTATTTTCCACCACCACCTTACATGGATGGGTATAAGGGTGTAAAGAATAACTATACATAGTTATTACAACATCATATTGATTCTGATATATTGTATAATCCACTCCAATTCAATTCAATATTTATGGAAATGATATCATCGCTCGTGCGTACGTACGGACTACCGTCTCCACGACGCGATGAGATTCATTCTCCATGTTAACCATTTAAGAATGATTATAAAGTATATATAAAAAATAATAATGAAATATTTGACATTATAAAGCTACTGTATTTATGTATATATATATATTTATGTCATCTACTTACTTCCATTCAAGACAATAAGGAAAGGAAAACAGCGTTCATGCGTACGTACGGACTACCGTCTCCATGAACGGTGTTTTTCATGTCATTTATCTATCTATTATATATATATATATACTGAATATATATGATATATAAATCATATTTTATATTCTGGAAGTAAGTAAATCATGATATAAGTAATAATAATGTCAAGAACAACAAGTCAAAACACCTATGATAAATGAAACGATTTTACCCAAAAAGCTTCTTTAACATGGAATTTACAAAAGAACGGGTAATATAATGTCATAAGTGAACCATATATGATATCATAACAATGAATATGATTCTGTAATAAGTCAATGACATTATTTAAACCATTATACAGGATCTTCGGACACGTACAAAGCAAATTGGACCTAAGGTAAGGGAAATATCACAATCTCATTTTTATCCGAGATTGTTTATACTTTGGTATTTACTGGGGTGTATTTTATCATCCACATCCATGTTCCATCAATATGTAATATTGTTTCCATCCACTTACACTAGTTTAAATCCAATTTTACCCTTCGGTGAGTTTTTAGTAAAAGATATGAAAGGAATCTTCTGTCGTTTTTTGTACGAGGTACTTTTTGACTTTTCCGACAAAAGTACGAGAAGAATGTTTTTTTAACTTATATGGCATGAATGGATTTTTAAAACATTAATTCCAAGAAGCTTACTTTACAAGTTTTCAAGTTTATTTTTAATCAACTTCTTTTATTTTAAAGTTTAATGACATGTTATGAAAGGAAAAATGTTTTTGAAGAAGAAAGGATATTTTCCTCAAAAATTCATTTCAAGTGTTTTATCAAAATTATTTTCCATCTAAGATAATAAAGGGTTCTGTTTCTATCCATATTTTTACATTGATTTGAATATGTTGTGATGGAATTATGTTTATGAATTCCTTTATCTTATATGAATGGTTTTATGATGTCATGATGTTTCAAGAATCCCAATTTTGTTACATGTGTTATACGATGATGTATGATTTATGATTTATGTGGCACACATAATAAAGGATTCATTATAAGATGGGTGGGACCTATATCTCCCTCCAATGGATTGGGTAAAGATTTTATATCTCATGAGATAGACATGGCTGAAATGGTAGGTTATACTGGTTCAGTGAAACAGGAATGAAACGAGGGTTACTCGATTCAGAAAGGGACTTTGTCCACTAAGATATTCTTGGAAATGAGTCTTGACTAACTAGAAATGATTCTCTATGATTATGTGTGCATGACACAAAGTTTCAAGTTTTATGTTATGATTATGGGGATCTCATTTTCACTTCTATGATTTATTCCATGTTATGAAATTATGCTCTCTTTTGCAGGTTATGATTTCCAAAATGTTATGTTCTTATCAATACGATGTGATTGATATTTCTTTTGTTTACCCTTACTGAGCATTTGAGCTCACCCTTTTATGTTTTCTTTTCCCCAGGATATAAAGAAAGGTTTTAGGTAAAAAAAGAAGATCTTTATGGGAGATTTTGAAGATCTTTCACCACGATTAGAAGATTACGTTCTGAGTTTCCAAAGACACTAAACTATTACGATCCTTGTGTGTGTGTGTTTTTGTTATGTACTAAGTATTCCGCAAAAGTAATGTAAAGTCTATGTACGTCAGGCTTCGGGTCTCTACACAGATCCTCATGCTATAATCTAGTAAGAATTTTCCAAAATGTTATAGACAAATAAGTACTAGGTCATAAGGACATCATCTCAGTAGAATCCATGTTAACTCAATGAAATATGTTCAAGTAATAGAGGTGTTCTTCTCCCAAATAAAAACATCATCACCTCAATAATAGAGGTATCAAGGAATGGTTATATCCATCCTCTAAAATAATTATATCCCATTGAACATAGTATATGGTGATCCACATCACCCAAAACATTATCTCAACACTATCAACCAATGGATCCTCACCATCTACATGGATTTTTTTGTAGTACCATCAACCATTATCGCAATAAAAATCACCATATGCCTTATCTAATAGTGGACTCTAGAAAAAATAGTGGTAAAAACCAACTCATCATCAGATTTGTATTGTGATCACATGACTCCTATGGAGCATCGACCAATCATAGTGAGTGGATATTACCTACCTATACTTATGTTACATAAACCCAGCACCATGATCCCCTAGTAGTGTTTCAATAATCCTTATGGTCATCACAACATAAAATCCCATTGATCGCATCTCTAACCTGATGATTCCATCAAATCATCCGAATAACCATGCGTCCCAACTAGTGATCAACGTCACCCAATATTCCTTGGGTCAAACCTATCATGCATATAAATTTCTCCATACAATTTCATCAATACTACCTCAATAATTGGTCCACACTTATCCCATTCTCATCGAACACATAAGAGTTATTTATAATTAAACCAATTCTATTTAATAATAATAACACCCAGATCGAACAGGACATGTATTCTCATGATGGATACCTAACTCATCAATGTGAGTGAAAGCTAGGGAATTCATATTGGAATCCCACATGGTCTAATATTTAACATAATGGAATGGAAATAAATAATTATGGACTTTCTCATGATACCCAATGATATGATGGATAAAACATCCTTGAAATAAATTAAAATTAAAAGAGAAATATAAGAACCACAAACCTTTTGATGCTGGATGACCCCTCATCTGATCTAAACCTCTAAATCAATCCAATTTTGAATAAACAACTTTTTAGATGAACTATTTGAAGTTAGAGTAAATAGGTTCACACTAATTTAGTGTGTCGTATGGTGATATGAATATTAAAAAGATGAAATAGAACATTCATCCTAACTGATACACATCCAACACCATGGAAAAAAATAAAAAATCTGATATCAGATGAAGGGTGATCTCAACACCTAACCAGAGGATGATTGGTAGAAACTCTCTACTAGGTAGAACTAAAAAAGTGAAAGGTGGAAGGTTAAATGAAATAGGTAATGTTGTTGAAAAGTAATTTGAGCCTTTTTATGTGATACATAGTTAGGTCACATGATTTGTATAACTGTGCACTAATTATAAAACACCCATTGTCTGGGTAAAACACTGCAAAAATTCGCCCACATAATTTTCTAAACCCTGATGAAACAATGTGTTAACCTCCTCTAAAAACTATAGAGTTATGAACATATTAATTTACTCCATACCATATGAATTGGATAAATATTCACCAGTGAGACTCGAGGGAGGCACAATTTCTCCTAGGAGCTGCACGGTTTGTCTAAATTGTGGTCCCAAGTCTGCGCACTTGTAAAAGTTCAGGTACTGAGCCTCTCATTCACCAAAACACAAAAAAAGCATGAGTTACATACCATATATTGAAATGTATTTAATTTCAATTGATTTTGTTAAATTAACATTAATAATTAAGCTTCTATAAATAATAAAATGTTGGCATATAAGAGATATTCTGAAAATTCAAAACAGGCGAGGAATTCGACCCACTTCATATACCAAGAATTTTACAAACTCTTCAACATAAAATATCTAGACATAGATATATAAAACAAAGTGCAAATATGGTATCACACATACCCATATATCTGAGAGAATCAGGGTCTACCGTGATCACCAAGTCAATGTTAAAATATCTCATGGAACTCTCCAACATAGGATGAAACTTCTCAATTTTCATTCTGACCCAAAACACTGATAAACCATTGATCTACTTATGATCGCCAGAATCAATCTCTATAGGAAATTAAAAGACATTAATACACCACATTAGGTTCTTACTTCATACCAATTCCAAACAGGAAACTCATCTGGTACATTAACTCAATAGATTCCCTCATCATTTGAATTTCACACATAGTATATATGAGATCCTACATCTCATCAGAACCCCTTAATAAGTCCTTGTGCATCACAAATCACATAGATACCACATCATATCGATGCTCCAAAAAGATTATGGTTCCATGAACCTCAGATATATATATATATAATGCATCTGAGATGATGCCAACATATTAACTAGTGTGTAGTTAGTCCAAAAATATATCATGTGAACCTTATGAATCCAAGATAGAAATTGCTACAAAAAGGGAAATTCCAAAATTAAAAGAACCCCATTCACACCCACAAAATACATGTAACCATCATTATCTCACCATATTATTCTAACCCTGGATTCTTGACAACATGTACATGGCCTAAAGAACGACTGCCTGATGTTTGACCTCTATATGGTGTTGCGCCAGCCACTGGACATTGACCCCAATGTTGTGTCCCACTTCCACATCCATATCATCTAGGTATTGTAGAATCTTTGGATATTATCTCTCAGAACCACTCCAGATAGGACATGAAATCTTTGAGACTTCCCCAGTCCCAAACTAGTGACTGTCCGAGAAGGACTCATACAAAACCTCTTTAAATGCCCCACCTGGACACATGCTTGACACACCATTGGTTCCTGATCACACTACATCCTCACGTGACCTTTTCACATGAAATAAAAGAACATTATAGATATACCACTCTCCAGGGGTCAAATCACATCCCTGTAATTAAGTACATACTGGAAATTATCTCACCTTAATTATATATTATCTAAAGAATAACCTCTAAATTCATTGGAATCCATCACCAGACACAAATACAACTAGTCTATCAAATTATCCCCAGGCATCATTGCTTGATTAACCACCTTCAATAATAACTCTACCATAATGATGATTATCTAAACAAAAATGGTATTATGTAAACCATCCTACACATTAATCACCCTCTAGGTTTCATCACCCACCATACCAAGTGTGAAATAAGATAAATTGATGAATGTGGATTAGCATTCCATGGAAGACATGTCTCACTGGTGTAGTTTCAAGAAACCCTGAGATCTATCTACCCCAAATGTTTCCAAAAAGGTGTCTCTAAACAACATGGTCACAAAGTCTTTCCAAAAAGTCCCTCAGGTATTCTTACCATTACATGTACATCACAAAAATTCATCAAAAATTCATCTTCATTCCTATGAGCATATAGGTAGCCAACTTCACCCATAGCCCTAGAGGTGCCTCCAGCTACTCGAATATTGTCTATACTAACTCAATCTAATACTTATCAACTTGTGTTCAACCCATATCATGAAATATTTGTGGGTGTTCTGACTAGAACTCCCATGTCAAGTATTCCATGGCAGGATCATCTCATTGAGCTCCCCTATCAATCCATGAGATTACAGAAACCAACATTGTTATGAGTTTCTCTTCTAAGCATGGTACAAAATCTATTTAATCCTATGGATATCCAACCTGAACATGATACTCTACCTATCTATGTGCCTATAGCTCATGATTTTCCATGTACATTGGGGCCTCCACCCACCCCTCAAAGATATCAACTTGTCCGTACTCAATAGGAAATAAATCACTACCCTAAGTATAAGGACCCGACCTTAAACATTAATTAATATTGAATTAAATGAATATTTCACATTGAGGATCTTTTCAGGTTTAGAGTTTTAGATAATTATGAAATAACTATTATATCTCTAAATATTACAAGGTAGACATATCTACACAATTTCCATTTTTTTCATAAAATAAAAACTATTGAAAAAAGTGTCATGTCTAGTTCCATGTTTTAGATAGCATGACATTTCATTGATCCCATATTTGACCCTATTCATCTTTATGTCCTGTGAAAAAATTTCAATACATGGGATGAACATAAAAAGATCAGTAAGGTTTATAAAACAAAGAATGAAAACATTTGTTCATAAATACATAAAAAACATGAAATCATTTACATAACTCATGAAATCAAAAGATTTATTAAAGACAGATAGAAATAGTTAATCATAATCATTACTTGTGGCATCCATATCATACTTACATTTTAGCTATCACAACTACGCATGGAGTTACTTTGGAATACACATCACAGTATATTCCCTAAATCTCTTAGGAGAAACATTCACATTTACCTCTGTGGCATTACCCAATGCATTGAAGAGCTATCTCTGGCTCACCCACCCTAGGTTTATCACAAAACCACCCATATACGTAAATAATGACAAAAAACTATATCATGATCATAACACATAACATAATCATAAAGGAAAGATAAAATTTCCACATTAAAATAATAATATATCATTTCAAGATATTGAAATAATAAATCCATTCTCAAAATCATTTTCAATACCAAAATAAGTAAAAACGAGTATATGGTATTTATTTTTCCTTTTAAAAACATTCCGTCTTGTTATGGAATCCAAAGATCAAATAATACTCGCGACGACAGAAAGGTCGTTGTCACTGCTTACGTAAAAAAATGCCTTTTTGTTGTTTAGTAAAACTATTGGTATAAAAATATTCCCTTTGAAGAAAATATTATTTCAACGGGGTTTATACACTATATAAAATTATGTCTTATATAAAACTAAAAATTCCTCAATGAAAGGAGATTGAGACGAAGTCCCTTACCTGGTGTCCGACTGGACTCGATCATTCTTTAATCTCATGAATAATAAAATAAAGTTAATTTATAAATTACTAAGAACCTTTTTCATGTTTATTATACCTTTTATACCACTTATTACCATGTTATAAACATTATAAAATCATTTATGTTAATAACGTTCATTTTGTCGATATTTGGTACTTGAGTTAAAAAATGAGCACCTTATATTTAAAAGTTGTCCATGTGATCAGAGGTTCATTATATCCAGAATGATATTGATGATTTGGATATCATATATCTCATATATATCTAATATATACATGTTTTTATAATAGTACATAAAATATAGACGTAAGAAATGAAATGCACCATTCATGGAGACGGTAAACCGTACGTACGCATGAATGGTAATTTCATTTCTATTTATTATTTTAATGGAAATAAAACATAATGATACATAGGTATATTATAATTCCATTATAATATCATATATAATATCATTAACTCCATCCATTATACATCCCACATAAGTCATTAATGAATAAAATTATTTTGAGGGGGAGGTAGTCCGCACTTCCTCAAATGAGATTATCGTATTTACCCACTATGGAAACCATAAAGACTTTCTATAAATGGGAATTACAGAAGTATAAGGAAATAATAAACAAAATATATATCATATATAAATATAGTTCCATCATAATGTACACCATGAGAGGTGGTAAGATGTAATTGAACAATCATCATTTCGTGAGGCCTTAGTTTTCCATCCACAGAAACATTATATTCTTCATCCATTAGAGGGAGGTGTGTGTAAGTGTAGTTTGAATACATCTCATAAAAACATCCTAGTATATTTATGATACTAGTTTTGTTACAGAATAAAGTAATAAAATGAGTTTAGGGGTTGGAGAAGTAAAATAAAAGAAAATAATTTAAGAGAAATTGTTACCATTACTTTAGATAACTTCCTTTTGGATTGAACCAAAAGGACTTTTTGAAGTACCTTCTACCTATGTTAAGTCTTATATTAGGAGTAGAGGGATTTAGGGAGATTAATTGGGAAGAGTTTTGACGAGCCAAATGGATTGATATGTGTGAGGAATTGGTTAGAAGTGGTCTCCTTTTATAAGGGAGAGGAGGGGCTCTTTAAGAAAGTGTGAAAGTATTATTTTATAATATAATGATATTCGGTTAATAATGGTCTATAAATAATTATAGTAGAATATAAGATGATTCATTGACGAAATAAAATCATCCAATCATAATCGGACATGTTTTGGATAATATTATAATCATTATAATCTTATTTATTTAAATCATTTATTAATGAGGTAAATACTTTATCATTATTGTGTCATAAAAAATTTCATTTATTCTATGTCTAAAAATAATAATAAAAAATACTATCATGTAGGAAATATTTTTGGCATTCCAATTAATATTTATAGTTAAGAATAAGACTTATATAACACCCTATAAAAACTAATTACTAAAAGTTTTTTGTTAATGTCAATTTTTCATTCACATTAAATTAATTAATCAAAATTGTCACTATCACTCCAAAGTGGCTCAATGGGGTCCTAAAATCGACCCAAATATGTCCATGGTCATAAATGTCTCAACCAATATGGTTCGGAAAATTGTTATGTTAATTTTGAATTATTATAATATTCATTATCCTTGAATTACCCTATTTACCTTTAGTCGCAGAAAATAAAAGTCAAAAGATACTATTCACCAAAAATTATTTTTTAATCTTAAGGAACCACATTTTAATTATTGATAACAACCATGTATGTCAGATTTTTGAAACTCAATCCACATAAGTGGTAAAATTTCAATTAAATGGAAATGTTAGTTTTATAACTACAACTATGTTGTTTCACTATTCATAAAAAATTGTTGTTTTTCAGAAAAATACCAAAAATTCAGCCTAAGTTATACTTGATATTCTGAATTAAAAAATGTTGCCTATTTTTCCAAATTTAAAACATACAAGTGGAATTAATTAATTTTTAAAATTAATTCCCATTGTTAAAACAAATAGCGTGTTTTTAAGAAACAATAACTATCGAAAGATTGATACTTGTTTATGTCCAATTTCAAAGTGAATTTAATTACAATGTCCAACATTAGATTAAATGGTAAAAATATATTATAATTTATCTTTAAAACCAACAAAAAAGGTAATATAACCATATAAATAAATTAGATTAAAAGGAACTTTTGAATTAAAATAAAATAGTTTTCATTATTCATTAAAAAATGAACTTTATCAAAAAAATACCAAAAAAGTTACCCAAAGTAAAATTTCATGTCCTAAATCTAAAGAAGGATTTTGTTCGGTCAATTAGAATGTATTAAAGTGACCAAAATTATATTTAAAGTGGGTTTTCCATTAAAAGGTGATAAATCGACCGTTTAATGTAAATTATGCTTAAAATTAGATTCATTCACATTTTATGCCTCTAACATTTTATTGGATAATGTAAATACATTTAACAAACATGTATAATCATATTGTAGTTAGTTTCATTCATTCCCGACAATACAACGGCTAGGAGTTAACTACCATTGGAAATAATAATATTATATTATTAGTGTGCAACGTTTGATTTCAAAGAAACCTGTTGTTGCGTTTTGGGTACGCTATCGAACATAGCTACCCCTTTAAAGGAAAATTAATATTTAATTCACCAATATTAATAAATATGAAATATTTCTTATTCTTTACTTACCTGAGATGTTACATCCTTCCCCCATTTTTGAAATTGTGTCATTGTGATTTTTATTCACTTATCAAAATTAGTGGGGGTATTTATCCCTCATAGAATTTTCAGATTCACACGTATCCTCTTCATGAATATGGGTTTTACACAAAACTTTTACCTGGTGAATCACCTTATTTCGCAACACGTGCTCTCTATGGTCAAAAATATGAACTAGTTATTCTTTATAAGAGATATTCCATTCCAACTGAACTATCTCTGGGCTCAAAACATGAGATGGATCTGGCATATACTTTCTCAATATCGAAATATGAAAAACATTGTGTACCTGGGATAAACAAGGAGGTAAAGCCACTCTACATGCAACTGATCCATCTTTCTCTAGAATTTCATAAGGTCCAATGAACCCCGAACTCAACATTCCCTTCTTACCAAAACACATCACACTTTTCCATGGAGAGACTTTGAGAAAGACATGATCACCTACCTCAAAAGAAATATCCTTCCTCCAGTTATCAGTATAACTTTTCTGTCTACTCTGAGCTGTTTCCATGTGCTTCTAAATCAACTGAACTTTTTCTACCATCTCTTCAACCAATTCTGGTCCCATCTGCTTCCTCTCACCTACTTCATCCCAGAATGCTGGAGTTTGAAAATGCTTTCCATATAATGCCTCAAATGTAGGCATATGTATACTAGAATGAAAACTATTACTATAAGAAAATTCAACCAAAGATAGATGTTGGTCCCAAATTCCCTAGTAATCCATCAAGAAAACACGTAACATATCCTACAAGGTCTGAATTCTTCATTCTAACTGCCCATCTTATTGAGGATGAAAAGTTGTACTAAAATTTAATTCAGTACCCAATGACTTCTGAAGGCCTTTACAAAAGATAGATGTGTACCTGAGATCATGATCAGATACAATGGAAAGGGGAACTCCATGAAACCTGACTATATCTTTAACATACGATGGATAAAGTTGATCTAGAGACAAATTATCTCTAATAGGAAGGAAATGGGTAGATTTAGTAAATCAGTGAACTATAACCCAGATTGCATTATTACCTCGAGATGCTTTTGGTAATCCCACAACAAAGTCCATGGATATATATTCCCATTTCAACTTTGGAACTCGTAAAGGATGAAGAATTCCTTTCGATAACTATCGCTCTTCTTTAACCTGGTGACAAGTCAAACACATCACAACAAAATCTGCAATATTTCTTTTCATTCCATCCCACCAGTAATACTTCCGAAGATCTCTGTACATCTTAGTATTTCCAGGATGAATTGAAAATAGAGAACTGTGAGCTTCACATAACAACTCATTCTTCAACTGTGAATCACAAGGCACACATAATCTATTTCAAAATCTCACAACACAATCATTATCAATGTTAAATTCAGGAAACTTACACTTCTGAACCAACTCTACCTTTTTCTGCAACTCACTGTCTTCTATGTATGCTTGCTTAATTCTTCCTGATAGAGATGATTTCAATGACACCTGAAACAAAACAGAATAATTTCCTACAACAAAAAAGTCTATGCCAAAGGTCATCAAATCAAAAACCCAAGGATCTCTATCCAACCGTAACGTGGTTATTGAAATATTACTTTTTCTAATCCAGGCATTAGCCACTTTATTTGCTTTCCCCAGATGATAAAGGATCGTGCAATCATAATTCATGATTAATTCCAACCATATACTCTATCTCATGTTCAATTATTTATGAGTGAATATATACTTCAAACTTTTTTGATTATTATATATTTCACCTTTCACTCCATACAAATGATACCTCCAAATTTTTAAATCAAAAAGAACAGCAGCTAATTCCAAATCATGTGTAGGGTAATTTAACTCATGAGGTTTCAACTTACGTGAAGCATATACAATTAACTGATCATTTATCATAAGGAAACATCCATTTCCTTTCAACATAGAATCACTGTAGATAACAAACTCACCATTTCTAGAAGGTAGTGCCAAAACTGTTGCATTCAACAATATTGTTTTCAATTCCTAAAAACAATCATTGTATTATTTTTTCCAGGTGAACGTAACACCTTTTAGAGTTAACATAGTCATTGGAATATATAACCTTGATAAATTTTCAATAAAACGCCGATAATAACCTGCCAAAATGAGAAATCTACGGATCTCGGTTATATTTTTGTGTCTCGGCCATTCTTCAACAACATTCGTTTTAACAGGATCAACAGTTATGCCATTTTCTGAAACAATGTTACCAAGGAAAGAAATTTGTTTTAACCAACACTCACACTTAATGAATTTCACAAATAGTTTCCTTTCTTTTAAGGTTTGCAAGAAAACCCTTAAATGAATTTCATGTTCCTCCTTACTTTTGGAATAAACCAAAATATCATCAATGAAGACAACCAAAAACTTATCCAATAACTCGAAAAAATTTCTATTTAAATGATCCATGAATACAGCAGGTGCATTGGTTAACCCAAAAGGCATAACTAAAAATTTATAATGGCCATATCTAGTACGAAACGCGGTCTTTGGAATGTCTTCTTACTTTACTTTAAACTGTTGGTACCCCAAACACAAGTCAATCTTCAAAAAATATTGAGCTCCCTGGAGCTAACACTACTTCATTTGATGGCCCAACATCTGCTGAAGTAGTTTCAAAGGATTTCACCCCCCCTTTTTGTTCGTAGTCTGGAAGCTTTCCTGCATTTCAGTTCTTTGTTGGACACTCATTTGAATAATGACCAATTTCATTTCACTTAAAACATTTTACTGACTGTAAATCAGATTTTGTATTACCATTACCCTGATATTTTTCAGTGCAATTACGAGCCTTATGTCCCCTTTTACCACATCAGTATTACTTACTATAATTAAAAAGACATTCCCCAACATGCTTCATACCACAATTTTCACAAACTGTAAACTTATGTTTCTTACCATCAGACATTTTTGAAGAGTTATTCCCTTTCGCTAGCCACCTCGACCTCTTATTATGTTGTTTGTCAAATAATATTTGATCATTAGTAAACTCCATTTCCACATTCATTGCACAAATAACAAGTTTTTATAACTTTTGAATGCACGAGAGGCTAAATCCCTTTGATACTTTGGCTTTAATCATGAGTCAAAACTGTTGATTTTACAATCAAGATCTCGAATGAAATATGGAGCATACATTGTTAGTCAAATGAATTTTTCTTCATAAGCATCCACTGAGTCATCCTCCTGCCTCAATTCCAGGAATTGTTTTTCCATCCTAAGACAAACCACCTTAGGAAAATATTTTTCTAGAAACATACCTTTGAATTATCCCAATGGAGTGCATCAATCTCCTCACTATCCCTTATATTTTTCACCATCGACAACTACTAATCATCTCAACTTCAAAATGGTAAACAACAAGACTAGCCTTCTGATGTTCTGAACAACCCATGACATCAAAAATATTCTCCAACTATTTAATCCACCTTTCAGATAGCACATGGTTAGATGATCCTCTGAAAGATGGGTGATGTTTCCTCATGAAATACACCACTAATGAAATGTTCATATATGGTTGATCTAGATGATCTCTTACATAGATACCACCAACATTTATATCCGGAGTCAATAATTCCATCATTGTAATATAATGTTTAGTTCTGATTTTGATAATCTCAGGTTTCTGATTTGGAAGGTTGTCTTCCTCCTGATGTCATCCCAACACAGCTGTCCTATTTCCTCTGCGGAAAACCATTCTGAACAAAAAATTATCTTAGGCGAAAAACATGGTAAAATGTAAATGCTATATGATGTCAATATTAACATAAATTACTTTATGGATATTACTTTAACAATACCATAACACCCAAAGTTATCTAAACCGACCTCTAATACCAACTATAAGGACCCGACCATAAAAATTAGTTAATATTTAATTAAATGAATAATTCACATTGAAGATCTTTTCAGGTTTACAATTTTAGAGAATGAGGACATAACTATTACATCTCAAAAGATTACAAGGTGGAAATATCTAAAGAGTTTCCATTTTTTCATAAAATAATAAACTCTTGAAAAAAAGTGTAATCTCTAGTTCCATGTTTTAGACAGCATGACTTTTCCTTGATCTCATCCTTAACCCTATTCATCATTAAGTCATGTGAAAACATTTCAAAACTTGGGATGAGTATAAAAAGCTCAGTAAGGGTTATAAAACAAAGAATGAAAACATTTTTTCATAAATACATAAAAAACATGAAATCATTTACTTACTTCATGAAATCATAATATTTATGAAAGACACATAGAAATCAATAATCATAATGGTAACTTGTGGCATCCATATCATACATACATTATAGCTATCACATCAACATAGGGAGTTACTTGGGAATACCCATCATGTATTTTCCCTAAATACCTTAAGAGAAACATTTACGTTTACCTCCATCACGTTTCCCAATGCATTGGAGATCTATCTTGGGATCACCCACCCTAGGGTTATCATGGAACAACCCATATACGTAAATAACGCCCATGTACCATATCATGATCATAACACAGAACATAATAATAATATAAAGATAAAATTTACACATTGCAATAATAAAATATCATTTCAAGATATTAAAATAATAAATCCTTTCACAAAATCATTTTCACTACTAAAATACGTAAAAAGAGTATATGGTATTTATTATTCCTTTTAAAAACATTCTGGCTTGTTAAGGAAGCCAAAGATCAAATAATACTCGTGGCAGTGGAAATATCGTTGTCAGCGCTAACGTTAAAAACATTGGTTTTTGTCGTTTAGTAAAACACTTCATATAATAAGATTCCCTTTGAAATAAAATTAAAAGTAAAACGGGTTTATACACTCTATAAAATGAAGTCGTATATAAAACTAAAAATGCCTCAGTGAATGGAGATTGAGACGAAGTCCCTTACCTCGTGTCCAACTTGACTTGATCGTTCTTTAATCTTATGAATAGTAAACTAAAGATAATTTCTTCTTGAAAAAGAAGATTTTTAAAGTTTATTATTCCTTTTATATCACTTATTACCATGTTATAAACATTATGTAATCATTTAAGTTAATAACGTTCATTTTGTCGATATTTGTTACTTGAGTAAAAAAATGAACACCTTATATTTAAAAGTTGTCCATGTGGTCAAAGGTTCATTATATAGAGAATGAGATTCATGATTTCGATATCATATATATCATATATATATATCCACTATATACATTTTTTTATAATAGTACATAATATTTAGAGGTAAGAAATGAAATGCATCGTTCATGGATACGGTAAGACGTACGTACGCATGAATGCTACTTTTATTTCTATTTGTTATTTAAATGTAAATAAAACATAATGATACATATTTATATTATAATTCCAGTATAATAACATATAGAATATCATAACTTCATCCTTTATACATCCCACATAAGGCATTAACGAATCAAATCACATTGAGGGGGTGGTAGTCCGCACTTCCTCAAATGAGATTATCGTATTTACCCACTATAGAAACCATAAAGTCATGATATAAATGGGAAGTACAAACGAATAAAGAAATAATAAGCATAATATATATCATATATAAATATAGTGCCATCATAATGGCCACCATGAGAGGCGGTAATATGTAATTGAACAATCATCGTTTGGTGAGGCCTTAGTTTTCCATTCACATAAACATTATGTTCTACATCCACTAGATGGAGGTGTGTGTAAGTGTAGTTATAATATTTATCATAAAACCAACCTAGTATATATAGGATAATTATTTTGTTACAAAATAAAGGTATAAAATGTGTTTAGGTGATGGATAAGTAAAATAAAAGAAAACAATTTAAGAGAAATCATTTCCTTTAATTTAGGTAACTTCCTTTGGATTGAACCAAAAAAGGACTTCTTGAAGTACCTTCTGCCTATGTTAAGGCTTCTATGAGTAAGAGAGAGATGCATGGAGTGTAATTGTCCAGAGTTTGGACTAGACAAATGGCTTTAGAGGTGTGAGGAAGTGGTTAGAAGTGGTCTCCTTTTATAAGGGAGAGGAGGGGCTCTTTTGGAAAGTGTGAATGAATTATTTTATAATATACTGATATTCGGTTAATAATGGCCCAAAAATCATTGTAGAATAATATAAGATGAGTCCTAGTAGATATAAAACCATACAATCAGAATTGGACATGTTTTGGATAATATTTTAATCATTATAATCTTATTTATTTAAATAATTTATTAATTAGGTAAATACTGCATCATTATTGTGTCATAAATAATTTACTTTATTAGATGTCTAAAAATTGTAAAAAAATACTATCATGTAGGAAATAATTTTATATTTTCAATGAATTTTTATAGTAAAGAATAGATTTATATAACACCATATAAAAATTAATTACTAAAAGATTTCTGTTAATGTCAATTTTGTCTTCACATTAATCTAATTAATCTAAATTGTCATTATCTCTCCCATGTGGCTCAATGGGGTCCCAAAATAGACCAAAATATGCCCATGGTCGTAAATTACTCAACCAATAAAGTTATTACATGTTTTAATGTAATTTTGAATTTTTATAATATTCTTTTTACCTTGAATTACCCTATTTACCTTTAACCGCGGTAAATAATAGTCAAAAGTTACAATTCACAAAAAATTATTTTCATCTTAATGAACCAAATTTTACTTATTGATAACAATAATGTATGTTAGATATATGAAATTCAATTCACATAAGTGGTAAAATTTAATTTAAATGAAAAAGTTAGTTTTTTAACTACCACTAAGTGGTTTCACTATTCATCAAAAATTGATGTTTTCCAAAAAAATACCGAAAATTTAGAAAAAGCTTTATTTGATATTATAAATTAAAAAATAATGCCTATTTTTACAAATTCAAAACATAGAGGTGGAATTAATTAATTTTAAAATTAATTTCCGTTGTTACAACAAATGGCGTGTTTTTAACAAACAATAACTATCAAAAGATTGATACTGCTTTATGTCCAATTTCAAAGTGAATTTAATTCCAATGAACAGCATTGGATTAAATGGTAAAAATATATTTTAATTTATATTTAAAACCAAAAAATATATAATCTAACCATATAAATAAATTAGATTAAAAGGCAATTTTGAATTAAAATACAATATTTTTCACTATTCATTAAAAAATTAACTTTATCAAAAAATTAGCAAAACATTTACCCAATGTAAAATTTGATGTCCCCATTCTAAAGATGGATTTTATTTGGTCTATTAGAATGTATGAAAGTGACCAAAACTATATTTAAATAGGGTTCTCTATTAAAAGGTGATAAATTTTCCTTTTAATATAAATTATGCTTAAAATTAGATTCATTCACATTTTAAGCCACTAACTTTTTGTTGGATAATGTAAATATATTTAAAACACATGTATAATCATATTGTAGTTAGTTTCATTAATTCCTACCAATAAAATAGCTTGGAGTTAACTACCATTTAAAATAATAATATTATGTTATTAGTGTGCAACATAAGATTCCCATGAAACATGTGGTTATGTATCGGGTATGCTATTGAACATAGAAACCCCTTTAAAGTAAAATTAATATTTAATTCACAAATATTAATAAATATGAAATATGTCTTATTCTTCATTTACCTGGGATGTTACACTATGTGTGCTCCACTAGATCTCATCTAAGTTGAAACCTACTGTATACTAATAAATAATTAAACAAAAATAATAAAATATATCAGATATTGAATGAAATAACAGATAGTGTAATATCACTAAAATTTCTCACCATTTAAATGGTATAGATCACGACATCAAGCCTCTCGTCCCCTTAACTACCCACATTGGATCTAGGCATCATATATAAATCTGGACTCATGGCCCCTTACACAACTACATTGGAGAAAAAATCACTTTCCAATTTTTTGTAGAGGATTAATATTCCTTCATAGAATGCTATGTAAGAAAACATCAATTACATTTCATTGTTTGTATTTTATTAAAACTGAACCCCTATTATCATCTCTATGTCCTCCTACAAAAATAAGGCCCATATTTACATATATAATATATTATATCACATATAAACCACATTGGAACCATCATCCTAGTTTGGCTGAGTACAATTCCAACAATGAAGGCTAAGTAGGAAAACACTCTTTATCTTACTTTGTTGACATTTTAAACAACCCAACCCAATTTTTAGCATAATCCAGATTCCCAATGATGAGAACATAAAATCTATCATAGAATATATATATATATATATATAACATAATGTTCATATCATGATTACATTAACAAAAATCCATTTCCACACTAATCCAGGGTTCCAAAGTCTTCATTTTCCATGATAGGACATGTCTCACATATCCTAACAAATAACAATCTGACAGAAGTGCATCCATCGATGTGGAAATCATATTAATTTCTAAATTAAAAAAATAGAACAACAATTTCTACCCCAAGAGACTTAGTTTGTAACCGTTCATGGGGAATAATGCACTAAACAAACACCCTAAATCCCCATTCTGACAACATCATGATCTACTGTGTACCATATCCCAAATAGTATGACTAAATGAAAATAAGAAACACTGATACCATTATTATCCATCCAAATTTCACTAAAAATTCTGATTCAAGAATAACATTTTACCATTTTTATCACCCTGACCCAGTTTTCCCCTCAAAAGTTTATCCAGTTCGGTGTTTTACTAAGACTTAGGCACACCTCCCTATATGCCAAATGCCATATAATATCATTATTTTTGTAATTATTTAATAGTGTTGAGAATATACCAACTCTTTCTGATATTAACAATGGTATATGTATACATATGGAAGTGTAAAGGAATAACAATAAATTGTGTGACCATGAACCATCCAGAGAAGAAGCAATATCATAAAAAAGATAAAGCAAAAAAAGACATTAATAATATATAAATAAAAATCCATCCATACCAATTTTTCAAATGAAGACCACATTTAGAATCATAAAATTAAATCAGTTAGTATATAAAAATAATTAGGAAGGTTCATTATGGATGTCCTCAATTTATATATATACATAATAATGTTGACAGAAAATAAAAATGCATAAGATAACACATGCTGATACAAGAACCTCTAAATTACCATTCCATGTATCCCATGATAAATGTACAACAAATCTTCTAAAATCCCTCTCTTGAGACTAGTACCTTACATAATGGAATGGCTATAATGTATAAACACATAATGATGGGCCTAAGAACTTTATGAGAATGAAACTCAATAGTCCAGCATCAATGTGGGATTTCCTTATATTTGTGATTACCATGGTGTATTCTGAAAATAAATATATCAATAAATCAAATCACATTAAATTATTTACATCCCATGTGGTCAATAGCCATAGAGAACAAATCAACTACATCAGCCATTTTAGGTATAACTATAGTGGTAGGATCCTTTTCATAAAACCTAGTGCATCCTCATGACAAAAATCATCCGATATGAACCATTAGGTTTCTCCTTGAACCATTTCACCTATCTCCTAAAGACATAATTTTTCAACTTACATCCAAAATGGAATGACCTAAAAAAGTATCATGTCCCATGTACATCAGCTCAATAGAATTATCATAATCTTGAAGTATGAAGTCCAAGTCACATAGATATGTATAATCCAAAAATTAAATTGTTATGTTTAATATCTGACCTCATGAGGAATGATGATATCCATTCTCCTAAAAAATCCTAAACCAACAGGCTCAGTATACAGAATGTCTTAGTCCCCAATTGATGGAGAAAACACCATCAACTGGTATCTCCTCACAATCCACATGGCTTTCTATAACAATAACCTCCAACCTTTTAATTGATCAAAACTACCCTAAACCAAATCTAATGGAGTCCTCTACCATCATGAATTGTTAACACCACCTCATCATTTGAGTTCTACTATGTCAAAATGACTACAGTGACATGTCTTCCAACTTTGGTGACCATAAATACATAAACAATACCTATGCTACATCAACCTATTACATCATTCCCATGAAATAGTGTTTCTTATCTCGATGGTCATCAACATCCCTTATCTAGTAGGTTATTCCCCTTACATGACAATATCATCGTCTCATCCCGAAGTCCATGTGACCCAACCAGTGATCAAAAATCACTCATCATTCATCATTCAAATATTTTTCTAACGATCACATCTCCCTAAATTAGGATTTCATCACCACCTGAACCATCGGTCTAATCCCATCATGTTCCCATAGAACACAAATGAATTATTTATCATCAAACCAATTCAATTAAACAATATAGCACAACCATCCTAACATTCCAAGTGTTCTAGATCCCAATACATAGCTCGATCATGGAAGTGAATGTTGTGGAATAGATCATGGCATACAATATGGTCTCATATATAATTTAATGGCATGTTATTAATTAATTAGTGTCATTCCTGGTTACCCAATCGTGCACAAAGGAACTAATCTCTGAAACAACATTTAAATCATGGAGAAAGAAGAGCACCACCCAACTTTTATTGATAGATTATCGCTCTCCAATATTATCCTCTATCTTGATTCGATTTGTAATAAATTTTCATTATAGGTGAATGCCATGAAAATAGGTAAAATGTGATCACTTTGTTGTATCACTTTGAAAGAAAATATGAAAATGAATGGGATAAAAGGGGACTCAAATCACTATTGATACACATCCAAATATAAAAATAGATAGAGAATCATATAATTGAATAATGGTAGAGCTCAACACCTAACATGAAGAAGAATGGGAGAAAACCCCTATTGTACACTACAAATAAAGGGGAAAAGGAGGTAGAAATGAAATATAGGTAGAGGTATAAAATTAATTTCACACATTTTAAAGGTTTACATGGTTAGCTCACACGGTTTTTCTAACCATACTCAATCTGTTTGGATCCTACAATCTATGCACCCTCTAGGCCTGTTTGGCCCACACTGTATGTGAACCCATGTTCCAACCATGCATAAGAATCTACTAAAATCTATAGAGTGCACTGCATGGCCATGTGTGTTCCCCATTCCATTTTATTTTTCAAAATAATGTTTACTAATGCTGGAGGGTCTCACATTTTCCCTAATGAGCCGCATGGTTTGTTGAAACCATGCTCCCCATACATATCTCCTAACATGATTATGTTTTCAGACTCAGACACACCAAAGGCCCAATGAAAACCCTGAAGCAGTTTCCATGAATTGAAACTCGTGTAATGGAAATTCCATGGTTCAAAGTAACTCTCTTAATTTGGATATGATAAACAAGACAATTTTTTGTCTATCCACTATACATTGAGAATTAAAAATTTGTGTGAAATTTGACCATCTTCAAGAATATGTGAAGTCAAATAATAAATTATTATAATTGATAACTATATATGGTAATAGATATGAATAGGGTTATAAAATAATTTATTTAGATGTCAATGTTTAATATAAATTTATTTGAAGCAACTTCATTGATTTTGAGAGTAATGGTAAGGGTTTTCACATCAAATGCCATTCTTTTTGATTTATTTCATATTATGAACATATTATATATATATAAGGTCTATTTTCAATATTTTATTATTATCATCATCTATTAATCATAAATAATGAAATATTTCTTGTTTTATTCATCAAATAGTTGAGATGCAAAGATCAATAAAACCATAAAAAGTGTTTTTCAACTCAATTCCCATTTATTGAATTATAATTTTTCATCATAGAATCCATTATTATAAGATTGTATAATTCTATCCTATAACCATGTAATAATATATTTCATCCTTGATTAGGGATTAATTTACATTTTCACATCAAAATATTCTTATTTGACAAATACCATTCTTCATAAAAATATGGTGTTGTTTCGAATAATTCACATCCTCTAAAAGATTATTCTTCTCCATATCAATATTTTTTATTTAAATAAATATCATACATAATTATTTATAAAACAAATTTTTTTATATCATGTGACCTTCAAATTTTTATATACCTCTTTATAACGGGATATTTACCACTATTTTAAATGATGTAGTCTTTCATAAATATATTTTTAAATTTTAAAAATATATTTCCTTACATGATAATAAATTTTATCAACTTCCCCAATTATTTTTACTAAAATATTATTTATTTTAATGTATACATTATGATAGACTTATTAATTTAAATTTTTAAAAATTTATCATGTTACCCTATTTAAAATAAATTTTTAAAAGAGACTTCTTTCTTATTTTTTCACATCAATGTTGAGAAATGTTTTTTTTCAAAAACCATTTATGGTTTTACTGTTATTTTATTCTTCAAATCAACGGGATCAACATATAATGATGTTTTTCTTCATGATTCACCCTATAAATGAGTTAAAATATGTATTCATTTAAGTGATTGAATTTTTTTTATGATCAATATACAATTTATTAAATATTAGGTGATATTATTTTTAAATGATTTGAAAAACATTTTCGTTCCATTGGATTTCAATTTTATAATATATAATTGAATTCAAATGAAACACACAAACACATAAACGTGTATATATATATGAAAATGTTTATAGGTGGAGTCTTATATCACCCTCCAATTCATTGTAAATGAATGTATATCAATAGAAAAATGGGTACACATAAGGTAATCCCAAGACCAAGGGTGCACATATGATGTGATTAAATCCAAGGGTATATAGGTAGGAATACCAAAGAAAAGGTTATACAGGTGTTAATAATAAAAACAAAGGGTACAAAATTGTTAATCCCAAGCTATTTTGTAAAACGGTGGTAAGGTAATTCCTAATAAAGTACATAAATGGTTAGATCAAAGCTTATAAATTTTATAGGTGGATCCGTTTTTATTTGCAAATGTACATAATGTTATAATTATATTTTCATATAGTTATTATTATTAGACACTTATCCTTTAAAAAAATATGTTATAATCCATATCACCGTTTTATTATGGAATGATTGTATACTCTAATTCAATGGTATATGTTTGAATATTTGACATTTCATGTCCTTTATCTTGGATTTTGGACATCATAATCTCCAATATTTCTTAATAAAACATTTCGATTATTCTCATGTTTACTCATAAGTTAATAATATATCTCTAGATGAGATACTATGAGTTTTTCATTACCGAGTGTTTTATCTCATCCCGTTTGTGGTGACCCATGAAAAAAATAAATAAATATTTTATCATTCTATATGAATATTAAATACATTTCATTATAATACACACTCGGGGACCATAATAGATTAGGATCATGAGATATGAGATTCAAAATGAACTTATTTCACATGATATCATCAAAATGTAACACAATGTTTTTATCTAATAGTACCCTTATATATCATTTCTTACTTAATATAATTTTTTAAATACTAGGAAAATGTATATATAAGAATAGTTTATTTTAGGTGATCATAAAGGTTAAAAATATGTTATATCAAGTAACGATCATAATTGAACATAATCGTAAGGTCATGAGAATATGATAATAGCTTAAGAATATCCTACCCATTCAGTCAAATTTATTTAATCATAAATCATAAAATATGGTTTTTTCCTAAAATCACTTAATTTATAAGAGTTAAAATTAATTAATAATAACTCATGAGCCTTGATAACATATAAAAATCACAAGAAACATGTTTCTGTCATACAAATAATCATAGAAAAACATTTCCTTAAAAAATGATCACTTCCCACGATATCATAATGGATTGGGTTCACTCCATATTCCAATATTTTCATAGTCAAGGTTCACCCCTACGACTATCATATTAGATAAATTCCCTTACTAATCTGGATTTACTCTCTATTGTAGTCCTTATTATCCTATGAGATATCATTATTCACCCAGTGCATTAAAGAGATATATAATTTTTGGTATACCTATCACATAATGAAAACCATACATATGTGTGAAACAAGATCATAAAATATTCATCATACAATAACGCATGGAAAATAAAAAGGATATTTAAACATCTCATCATTAAAAAATTATAATCTATCCCTAGAATGGAAGTGTGTGGTATCATAAGACAATTCATCCTCTCATCATATATTAACTAACCCATGGGAAATAAATATGCTTCATGTAATCATTATAATACCATAATCACCAAACATAATCCCAAAAAGTTGATAAAATCATAATTTAAGATCTGTAGAATATTATAGAAATCCATTAATTTTATCGACATAGATGAATAATACCTTGAAAATAATATTAAAACCATTTTTTTAAAACATAAGCAAAACGTAATTATTGTTTTATAACATTTTAGCAACAAATTCGGAAATTCTGAGAACACCGTTTTCATTTAAATGAAACATGGAAACATGTAAAGGAATCTCAAAATAATATAACAATCAAGATGGTGGAAAAATATGGTGATATCTTATAAATAAAAAAATAACATTCTTTTTCAAATTTATAAAAAATATAAAAACCCCATGTCCACAAAAGGTTTCATTAAAATGATTCATTGTAAATAATTTCATATAATGTAAAAGGTAATGTGGATGTCTATTTAAAAAAAATCAACTCAAGATAATGACTTCCATATTACAATTTTTAATATTGATGTCATGGATGAAACATTTAATAAACCAAAAAGGAAATAAAGTCATATTCCCTTTAAAAACATATTCTAAATAATAATAATTACAAAAAAGGGAAATAGTAGAACCAAATAAAAATTATAGGAATAAATATAATAGAATAAAATAAATGGGGTTCAAACAATAAGATCCATATAATTTACTTCAATAAAACTTTAAAATAGAATATATAAAAAAACTAAGATTGTACTATAAAACATTTCATAAAGTCCAATTTTACTTCATACAAATTAAAAAAATTACATAATAAATTTAGAATTATTATACATATAATTAAAAAACATATTAATATATACATTTCTATGTATACTTAAATTATAACTTCCAATTATCCTTATATTAAAAATTTATTCATTACAATGATCATTCGAGTGGAAACTGGTCTATGTTTCATGGATGTTTAGGTTTGATGGATCCAATGAATACAACATATTCATGGTTTCATCATCTCTAGAATACTAATATTGGAATACGCCTTATACCAAAATGGCTTAGATCATGAGTAGAACACATATCCACAAAAAGATATTAAATAAAAAATAAAAAAGTCAGGTGATTACATAAGGTACATTAAGTTACTACCAGCAAAATAAATATTGAAAAGAAATTAAATTAATAATTATTACCACTAAACCATAATAGTTAGGGCATGATATATCTCAGTGAAAAAATATTCATGACTCACTAATACAACTTCTCTTAATTCCCAGGTCTTCCCTAAAAACATCATGTAATTATCGATATTCTCCACTCAAAATTCTGCTGCATCATACAGAAGTTGATAGTAACATGATCGGAAGAAGTATTATATTAATTACTTATATAATCCTTTATAAACATTCTTATAAATTTTTTATAAAAATTTATTATGTCAGTTTGTGTAGATGATAGTCCTTATGCACACACGAGTGTTATTTCAACTTTTAAATGGATGGAATTAAAATAAGTACATTATAATTATCCATTTTAAGATTATTATTTTATCATAAAAATAATAAATATTGAATTCATATATTAATTTTACAATCCATTTAAAATATAAATGAATAATAATTAAATCACTTCAATAAGTTTGTAGTATAGTCATACGCATGATAAAGCTCATTATTTTTCAATAGATTGAATTGTAATAACATACATAAGTTCATAAAATTAAAAAAAAAATATATGTTATAAATAACATAAATAATAATTAAATCCATAATATTTACATAACCATGAAATACGGTGATGTAAAATGAATCATATCATACTATGAGGGGTACTTTATAGGTCGCATGGGTGGTACTTTCATTTCATATTATACATAATAGATGTTTAAAATGAGTTTCCCATATAAATATCAATATTTAAAAACATATAATATATTGGAGACAATTTTTTTATCATTAATATAATATAATTATATGATTAATAATAAGAAATAAATTTTAAAATTAGTATGTAAGATGATTTCCTCATCTTTGATATCTAACCTTTGGATCTCGCCTTAAGCCTTCATAAGATGGACATGGGGAAAGATTTGAGAATTAATAAAAAAATTAATGAATATAGTAATGTATTTGTTATGGTCATTGCAATTATAGTGAGGTCCAATTTTATTAATAAGGGAAATAATAGGTTCCCTTTTATAAATGAAGGGAGGGATACACATAGAATTATATAAGTGAATTAAAAAAATATAAATTCACATTCTGCAGAAAGTGGAAAAAATTGAAAATAAATATAATTATGGATTATATGTGATCTAAATATCTTCAAAAAAATGTATACTTATTATTTTATAATTATTAAAATCATCTCTTACCTTAACCACCGGTAAACACGTTTTAACCCCAACAACGTTATCAATTTTTTTAATATTTAGTATGAACAAAATAAGTTTAACCAATTATGTTATATTAATAGTTATGTTTCCACATAAGAAATAAACATAGATATAATAATTTTTTTGTTCTATAAATTAATTTCAAAATTATTTTGAATTGGGTAAGTGAGCTATTTTAAAAAACAGCAATTTAAGCATAAAAATTAATTTAGACATATTACTTTCATATTAAAAAATTTAGATAAATATAAATATTTATTTTCTTATTATATTATCTAAAAAATATATTAAAATAATTCATTAATAGTGATTAATTTACTTTTTATTGATAAAAATACATTATGATTCTAAAAACATTATTTCAGTAAAACAACTCCTTCCATGTTAAAATGAATTTATTTTCATTTACAAGAAATTAACAATCAAGGAATTAATTTTATTAATGTATTTAAATATTTTTTCATATTATTTCATATTCATAAATGATAATACAAGAACATTGAAATAATTTTCATATTAAATAATTATAATTCAGTTGTATTCCTAGATTAGTTTAAACTAAGTGACACATTTAAAGTAATATATCAATAAAATTAAATTTATTTAAAGATAAATATAATATCTTATACTATTGTGTTACATTATAAATTCATTATAATAATTTATACATTGAAAATTTATCCCTATAACAAAAAAAACTTATTATACTTCTACCTCTTCTGACCGTCACATTCCCATAAAGCTTTCTCAAATTCTGGATTTCACCTAATAACATTGACCAAGTGAGTGGTCTTGTTACATAAAAAATTTTCTATTCAACAAAGAATCTCTACTAATTGTAACATATAATAGATATTATCCTCTATTTTTATGAACTCTGATTTCAGTATGTGTGAAGTATCGGGAATATACTTTGTTGGGAGAGGAACATGGAACTCATCGTTAGCATTAAAGTGATTTAGTGGATGTTCGAAGCTATCAAAACCCATAATAATAAGATGAATTATTTTTATAGGGATAATATATATAGAGATATGTATTCCATTATTTTAATATATCTTTACATTTATACAATCATATATTTATAGAAATACATTCTCAACAACATTAATCTCCATATTACATTAATGATTTACAACATAAAATTTTGTAACAACTTTTATCTATCCTAATGTGATACTAAGATGATATAAACATTTCTACCATTTAATCACCTATATTAGTTACCAATAATTTTCATTATATAATTTTATCACATCACATTTAGGTTTTACACTTTATTCCTTAGAGGTCTTCATAAAGATCCATCTGAAAACTTGTGTGAAATCAATTTTCTGCAGAACAACTAGATGACAGAAAGGTGTTAATCTGAAATTCCATTGAAATATATATATGACGATATCAATATATCATCATGAAATTTAATGGTCCCATTATAATATCCATTTTTCTAAGGATGATATGAAATTATAAATTTCAACATCATATTCAAATATTACTGATGACATTTATAAATCATTGAGGTAAACATAATTTTTTGGTGAAATACTAAAGAATAATGTCCAAAATAAACCCTCATAGAATAATTTATATATATACTATAATTTTTATCACGATATAAATAATTTCATTTTTTAATGATACTTTTTAACTTCTAAATTAAATTTATTATAACCCCAATAGAATTATGTCCTTTAGATGCTTTTCGGAGTATGAAGATGAAATCAATAGTGATGTTCAACTTACTCAATTATGGAATGGTTAATGGTTTTGACATACCCCGATGATTTTCTTACTAACTCACATTATTTCATGTTATAACTAAATATATATACTCTACAACATAACTTTTCTTGTTTTTCCACTATAAATAATCATTCAAATATCTATATATCTTCATACTTTTATGATTTATAGATTATGGTAAAATATAAACATCCTCAAAAATATCCATAAAATATTGATTTGAATTGAAACATACTCAATACAATTATCATTTCATTATAAAATAATCACATTTTAAATCATGATATTTTCAATCCTTTTTAATATTTCCATACTATCCTTCATCAACATTATAATCAATACATGGATGGATGATCAGAAAGTCATGTGAAAAAGATATGCCCCTTTACTCATGATTAAGATAATCTTGATCATTATTTATATAATAATATGATCTCTTTCAATACTAATCATTGAAATATAGCATGAATTTTTTTACTTAGATTATCATCCACCTTGTTCTCCTTCTTAGGGTAGAAATCTATCGAGGTGTCATGATATTTAATAAAATTTAACCATCTAATTTCGCTCATATTCAAAACATTATATGTTAATATAAAATAATTATTTTATTATTTGTATATATATATATATATCACATCATTAAATAAAAATGTATTTATTTAATATTTTAATTTTAAAAATACTACATGCTACTCTAAATTATTAGTTAGGTAATTTTGTTCTATAATTTTAAATTAGAATGAGTAAAAAACTATAACCACATCATTATTCTGGAGGAAACATAACCATATCCTATTTTATGAATTACTATAGATAGAGAACCCTTATCCATTATAGGGTGGAATGATTATATAATCACTGACCAAACATCACATTAGTTCCATGATATTTTCGTTACATTTATCACTAAAAAATTAATCAATCCCTTTTGAGTCTACTAGGTTGTTATACTTGATAGTATGGTAAAATCTCACAAAACTAATTCTTAGTATTCAAGCAACCCATAGAAATTTATAATATCGGTTGTCATGATTTTTTTGACCATTACTAAAGAAACATATTTTAAGGATCCACCAATATACCCTCTTTTTAGATTATATATCTTAAGAATGAAACAGGTTATAGCCAAAATTCACAATTTATAAATTTGGAATAAATCTTCTAAATTCATCATTAAGAAAATAAAATCATCACATTATCCTCAAACACTTCTTTGGACATAGAATATACATTAATGTAATCTATAAACACTACGACATACTGATCGATATAATATCAATCGATACTTTTCATTAAATCCATTAAGAATATAGGAATAGGTATATCTAAATGGAATATCTATAAATTCAGAATGATCATAACATATATGAAATGATATATTTTGTTTATCATCATTCATGACCCTACATTTATGATATAAAAAATGAAATCAATGTTAGAAAATTATTATACTCCACATAGCTGATAAAACAAGTCAAAAATACATGGAATTGGATATTTTTATTCATAGTGATATTTTTATGTTCTTAGTAATCAATTAAAAGAATAATTAACCAATTTTCATATTAAAATGAACAAGTTTACCCTATTGAGATGAATTGAAATGTATGAAACCCTTTTCTAGTTTCTCCATGTGTTTCTTCTTCAATTCACACAACACAACTATGTCTATTCTATATGGATTCATTGAAATTTATGTAGCACTATGTATGGGTTCTATTGAAAAATATTCTTCATGATTTTTTGGAATAATCATAGAAACTTTTTAAAAAAATCATCATATTCCCAAACAATAGGAACATATACAATGTTTTAGTTTCTCACTAACGATTTGAGATAAATATCTATCATGAATAGGTATTAAGACCAATACAACTGAAGTAATTTTAATTTAATTTCTTATTCATCCTTAAATCATAATATAATCATAGGTTGATTTGAAGTATCAAATTTTATTTTAATTCCTTGGAAATTCATATGGTGTTAATATATAGTGATCAAATCCATTACCAAAATCATATAAAATTAAACTTGTTGGAGAATAATAAGATTTATAGAAATCACATTCCAAAAAAAAACTATTGGTTATAATATTTTACAGGGGATTCACTCATCATTCAATTATTATTTTTACTAATAAATGTACTTATATTATTTGAGTTGGTGAAAAGACTCCATTTGAAATTATTTAGATATAAAAGGGTGGGTAGATAGAGAATCCAAAAATAGAGTTTGAATTTTATAGAAGATGATAGTTGTACCTTTCAAAATACTAATCTTGTGACTCACTTATGTAGTGGTGACCAAATTAGATTTTTAATTTTCAATTTGATTATGAGTTTGATTATGTATATATTCTTCATTAAACCCTGGATTCATGAACAAATTAGAATACTTCTTACACACTTTTTAATTATATAATTGGAGCATGGCTGGAATATTCTGTTGAGCATTCTCAACATCATTGACTAGCCTCTTCACATCACGTCAACATGTTTTTTATTTTGAAACATAAATTATCATTTTTAATAATTTAATATATACCAAAAATAAAATTTATTCAGTTATTATTTCTACACTTATTACGTTTAAGAAGATTAATCATATTTCTTCTATTGGTTTTATTTATATAACTCCACCAAAATTTAACATTGACCTTTTAATCCCCAAAACCTTGAGAATAATGAGAACCTCACGTATCCATACTAGATTATTATTCTATTAAATTATTTATTGATGGATTTCAATGCCTATTATATATACCATCTTTCCTATGATTGGTATAAAAATTCTAAATAATCAATCAACATTTACTTCAAGATTGATGATAAAACAAAAATAATACCATAGAAGTTTGTAAACAATACTCTCATATGATCTAATATATTCGTTATGATTAATATTTAGTTCTGTAAGATCCATTAGAATTATTGGGAAATGAGTTTAGGAAAAATTCTTTTTGAAAAAGGCATCTCTAAACTCCACCCATGTCATATAGTTAGTTTAATCTTCTTGCCTCATATTATTGATAAGTGTCTACTATTGATCAACATCACATTAGAAATTAGACACAACCAAAATAAACATATCATGTTATGAGTACTATAGAAAAGAGAATATCATTTCCATTTCGTAAATCCATCTCTAAAAATGAGAATATTGGAGGATCTAGTGAATAAATTAGATTTTGCCACATAATAGACTCAAGAGTGTGTTATTCCTTAATTTGGTCATTTAGATGTTAAACATGAATCAAGTTACATGTAATTGATTAAGACAGTTTTGATATCATAGTGTCAATATTTGGAATCCCATCTCCCATTTCATTTAGTTTTTCAAGAGGATGATCATTTCATTTCCATCACATTGATTTTTCACTAAATTCCACCTACTTATATCAATTGACATAAACACAAAAAAACATAGTCTGGGTATTAAATTTAGTAACCCGAGTATTCAATAAAATTAATATGAATATAATTCATATGATTTTTAAAATTATGACACATTATTTTAACCCATAACAAATTAATTGTATCTAATTTCACTATGGTTTGTCATAATTTTTATAATATTCTATCATCTCGGCCATTAAAATGGACATAAAGTGAAAGTTAATTATCCAAAAATATATCCCACAATAGTTTATATCTAGGTTAAATGTATTAGTCCCACTAATAATGAATATGTGATGATCAATTTATTACCAAATACAGTATTTTTCGATTTGTTACTCCTGTGTGAATCTTTTCCACAAAAGAATATATTCCACCTCTGAATAAAAATTATAGTATCCTAAAAGGATATATTATATACCATAACCACAATATTTAATTTACCATAAAATATTATTTTTATTATACTTCATATTATCCTAAAGTTTATAACTGACGTTTTATAATTTTAATTTAAAAAACGAACTATCATATGATAAAATATTTATGACCAAATAATAACATTCATTATTATATCATCATTTTAGATGAATATATAACAAATTTCACAGTAATACATTCTTGAAGACTATAACGGATTATTTTATTTATATACTAGATACAGAATAAAATTATTTCATAAGTGATCTAAAATATACCACACAATGTTCTTCAATATATTAAGCTTCTTAAACATTTCATATATGTTATATTTCATTATATATTAGTGAAAATGGAAAAATAATAATGAGTGACCTGAGACACTCTGTAAGGGTACAAAATTAAAATAAGAATCAATGATCAAAAGTGAAAATAAAAAAAATGGTATGAGAAGAAGATCATAACATATGAAAATTTAAAACAATTTCTCAAATATCATTAATCACAAATCATTGAATAGTGTTTTTTCACAATCAAATATATATGACATAAAGGTGATAAATTAATAATAATATACATTTTTCCATGATAACGTATCTTATTCTTTAGTCATAATTTTGTGGAATATACATAATTAATGAATATCAATTCGTATGAAATCCTTAATTATAATGTTATCATGGTATTTTAGGTTAATTCATCATTACATCATTTCCTCCGTCAAGGTTCACCCCATGACTATCATAGTGTATTAAAGGACTTATTGATCTAGGTTTAGTTACAATCCCACTCAATATTATCTCATGATGTGTCATTTCTCACACAATTTATTAGAGGGATATCTATTTCTTGACCCACCCATCACATAATAAAAATAATACATATATACACTAAAATATTATAATATGATAATAATTTTTAAAAATAATAACATGAATAAAATTAATGGGTTTTATAACTATCTCATCATTATAAAAAAATATTTTGTGCATGGAATAAATGTTGATGTTATAATAAGGGAATTCATTTTCTCATCATAGCTTAATTAACATGTGGGAGAGAAATGGGTTTCATGTAATCATCCAAAGATAATAATCATCATATGTTTTCTAGAAAATTTTATTTATTCGTAAGAGAATCCCCAAAAATAAATACAATAATCTTTAACAAATTTTGGAATATATGAATAATACCTTTAAAATGGAATTCAAACCTATCGTTGAAATCATTAGAAAAAAATCATTTTCTTTAGACATCGTCTTTTTAAGAAAAACATCCTTCAATTTTTAAGATATTATTTTCTTTTTAAATATCCAAAGAAACCAGGAAATAATATTCACTGAAAATAGTGTTCATGATGGCAAGGAGAAATGTTAATACAATATATGATAAAAAATCATTCATTTCACACTTATGTAAAAAGTTAACATTTACTTACATAGAAATAATTAACATAAAAATATTCACATCAAACCATTAAAAATAAATAAAAGGTAATGGAAATGATCTTTATATAAAATTTCATTTAATGTTAAATACCTTTATAACCTATTTTTAAGACCATGTATGGTGAGTAAAAATGTATTTGACCAAAGAGGAAATATGGTCGGGTTTTCTATAAAATCATGTTATCGATATTTTGACGTACCACACATGTGATAATAAAAATAATGAATAAATATTTATAGAATAAACATAAAAAAATAAAATTTATAGTTTTTAATGGATAATATCTATATAACCCCCCTATATTTGAATTTATCATATATAATCCTGAAATGATATGAGATTATAACATAAACTCAAACCATAAGTCTCATATTTCATTATAAATGTTCAAAACACATGATTAATAAATTTTAAATTATAATAAATATATTATGGAACTATATCAATACATAAAATAATATGTATAATTAATAAATACACTTTTATTATGAATTTATTCATTAGAATGAACATTTGGGGTGAAAATTATTTCATCTCCCATGAATGTGTCAGTTTGATGATTATGGTAATTTCACTGTGGACATGGATTCATCTCATATATAATATTAACCAAGGAATAAGTATCATATTTATTATTTATATACACCTTTATAAAAATTCTTATAATCTGTTGATGAAAAATTAATTTCATCACTTTATGAAGATGATAGTCTGTACATATGCACAAGTCACATTTCCTCTTTTCAAAGGATTGAAATAAAGATACACATTAATAATTAAATTTTAAATAATAATTAGTATTTCATAAATATTAAGTATATTTATTAAATAATTCCTTTTTACCAGCAATGTAAATTAGAAACGAAAAATAAATCAGATCACTTCTTAGTGGAAGTAAATATCACATACATAGTAGCGATATTATCATTTTCAAATGGATGTGAATGTAAGAAGGTTGATGTGATATTATAATTGAGAAAAACATAATTTTGTAATAAATGTCATATGAAAACATTAAATCCTATATACTAAATTATCATGAATTTTGATTAATGAAATTGAATCATATCTATGCGTGGAGGCAATTGTTTACACATACACATGAGTAATATTTTCATTTCAAATTTGATGGAAAACGGTAGAAAATGGTTGCACTAAAACAATAATGACATAATATAATATTTAAGATACTATAAATTTCATGTTAGGATAATTAAAAAAAATTATATGATGTTTAAGAAGAAATAAACCTTAAAATAGAAAGGTAAGACAATTTACACTTCTTTGAGGTACCTCCTTTAGGTTACATCTTATTCCTTATTAGAATGGTGTTAAGTTTTTAAAACAAGTTCAATAAGGAAGGTAAGAAATCAAAGATTTTTTCGGGTCAGTATTTTCTATGCTATATTTTAAATCAATGATATTTTAAAAGACGAACATTATTCTCAATATCCTATATGAAACACAACACTAAGTTTAAATCTCTGAATAAATATATTATGTACATAGGACCATTATAACCTAACCATTGATTTTATGGGTATAAATAGGATTAACTGAATTATGAAATAGATATATAAATCTTCATAATATATAAATATATAATTTTTTATTAAACATTATTAAATAATAGGTCAATTTTTTTAATGTCATCTTATACTTAAAAGTAAATTTTCACTGAAAATGGTTTTATTTTTAATTTAATGACTTGTAATTATATTTAATTTATAAGAATTTTAGAAATTTTATTTTTTAAAATAATTTAAATTTGAAAATAATTGTTTCAATGTTATATTAAAATGAAAATTTGGTATTTTTATTGAATGTGTGAATTTTCAATGAATAGTGAAAAATACAGCTTTTTATAGAACTAAAATTTTATTTGAAGACATTAATTATTTTAAATGTACCATCACTATATTAATAAAATGTTAAAAGTAAAAATGTATTATATTTTATGTTTTTTAATATTTTAATATATTTTAATAGTCTTTATACCAAATTTTTATGTAATTTATTTTTTAGATTAAAATAACATTTTCTTAAAAACTATTTTAAAATTCATAATGATACTTTTTATTAATTAATGAAAATAGCAATTCATAATGCAATATTAAAATTTATTTTATAGTTTTATATCAAAATATATGAATTTAAATCCATAAAATGATGACCACGAGTCATATAATTTTGTAAGTTCATCTCAATCTTCAAAAATACTTTTTATGAAAACAAGTTTACAACACGATTTGCAGGTTCATATTTAAATTTAAATTCTCACTTATGTAAATTAATTTTTTTAAAAAATACATTGTTTTCTGAATCATAAAAATTAGTATTATATAATAAGTTCAACTTTTTTTGTGGTCATAATGATTACAAAATAGAAAAAAATTATTTAATATAATTAAGGTTAAAATGAGGTTTTTTTATTTCTTGTTCTCCTATAAAAATTATATTTAGACACATATTGAAATTTTTATTTGATAAAATTTAATTTATATTAATAATCATTGGGTAAAATGTTTCTTAACATTATCATTTTTTAGTCATAATAATTAAAATATCCGGTATAAAAAAATGAATATTTTGGTGAAAAATAAAAAGGTAAGTGTGAGTAAACATAGAGCACAATATACTTCAATTATTAAAAAAATTCATTTTTATGGTTTTTACTAATATTATATTGGCTAAATTATTTTATTTATCATTTTTGATGTAGTTGGGGTTAGAGTGACTTTCCATTTGTGAGTACTTTTTGGCATTTACAAAAATAAATATCCTCTCAAATTAGAAAAGGTTACACCATTCCCTCTGTTATTCAAACCTCAAAAGAAACTGATCATAAATAAACCCTACAAATATATATCCCAAATATACTTATCCAAATTATAGATCTATTTTTCTTCCAAATAGGAAATCCTTAGGGTCCTTTATAAAATATCTAATGGAGGATTCTCAAGGGGAATTTAATTATCTTCACTATGATCCTTATTTTTTACACCATTGTTATAACATTAAATTATTTATTAAAAATTTAAAATTTAATATAGAAAATATATACCATATATATATATAATTAGGTGTATGTAATTATATTTATCGACCTCTTTCATCATTAAATTGAAAATAAATCCATATCTCGTGTGTATGGATGACTACCACCTCGCAAACCGATGTAATTTGATTTACATCATCGACTCATAGTGATATTCATAATAGTAAAATTAATGAAAATATTAAATAAATATTACATGATATTAATTCTTTGAAATTAATATACAATCCAATTCTTAATCTTTTAACCCATTAAGTGAATGTAATCCTCGCTCATGAGTACGCATAACCGACCATCTCCCCGAAGGAATGTGATTCATATTCCATGTAACACATTGAATAATGGCACAAAAAATTAATCCAATAAAAAATAAGATATTTACATCATTACTATTCCTTAGATATTTTAGATCTCTATAATATTAATGATTATAAGATCTTTCAAGAAAAAATATGCATGATAAAATGAAGCGGTTAGCAACAGAAGAATTTGTAATAATTAAATATTATGAATGAACAGATTTTAAGATGTTATAAGAGGCACATATATGATATTATAAAATTGAATATGTATTGGATAAAAATTAATTATCAATTTAAAAATATTATACATGATGATAAATCACATTCAACTAGAAATAAATGAGAGGTAATTATTCCATCGCAATTTCTTTTCATTAAGGAATATGATTATGTTATGAACCAATTTATTTTATGTGGTGTATATAATAATAATTTTACATTTAATATCTTGAATAATTCATATTTTAGGTTATTTTATCTTTCAGTTTCAGTAATTTCATTCAAGGAAATTTCAGTTGGGTGTTACTATGTGAAAATGGATTTCATAACTAAATTTCAAGACATTTGTTTTAATTAATTCTTCATTATATTAGATATTATTTGATTGTGTTTGTAATTAATTTTTTTATTTTATGTTATATATCCATTTTATTAATTTAAATTTGATAAACATAACATATTCATTGATTTATTCTAACTAAAATAGTATGATCATTGTAAGAGATTCAGTCTCAATTTCTAGTATGTTGAGATATATTATGTATTATGGACCTATTTATATATATCATGTGTATATAATTTGATATTGATATTATATATTAGTAATATATTAATATTAATTGTATTTATTGTTTTATATGAATTTATATGTTTCAGTGGGTTATGATTCAATATTTACCAATACAGTAATGGTTTGTTTTTCAATATCAATTTAATCAATATTTTTTATGCTTCAAATAGAATTTAATAAAATTATAAAACAATTTTATAATAAAAAATGTTTAGTTTTAAAATTCTATTTATGAATTTTTCAATTAATAGTACTATTCTAATCTTTTGGGTACTTAAAATGACAGAGATAATATTATCAAGAAAATCAGACATCATTTCTGTCATTGATTGTAAATCATTTTTCCTTAAAAGCCATGTTTTCTAAAAATGTCTTTATAATATATTTTTAAAATTATCCGATGATTTATTTAAAAAATAATTACACCTATTTAGATTTAATAAAACAAAAAAAGATTATTATTTTTATTTTCTAAATAAAATAATTTTTTAATTTTCTTAAGAAACATGAATGGAATATTTTTTACATACTCGGTATGAATGATACCTTATTGCAATAATGACCACCAATTTCATTGATGGTTCATTAACAAGTTAAATGATTTTCTTAAATAATTTTGTTTTATATTATTTTTAAATGTTTTTAGGATATTTTTTCCTTTTTTAAAATGTAATTCCACAATAATATTTGTAATGATCATTTTAGGGTATTTCTATTCATCAACATAAAAAAAAATTATTAAACTCATACTCCACTAAGGATATATTTTTATTATAAAAACATTGTCCTTTATTTGGATGCTTAATTATTGGTTTGAATAGTTAATGTATTGGCATTCAATTTATTTGTTAATTTTGTATTCATTTATATTCCCTTGAAAAATTTCCATTCTGATATCATCATATATTAATTTTCCACTAAATAAAGAAATTATTTGTAGGATCTTGGATGCTATGGAAGAATTTCTTTATTAAAATTTCAGTTTTAATCCATTTAATTTATCTAATTAAATGTTTTATGAGTGTGTGAGCAGGTTTTATTGTGTTGTGGGGGTTCGAGACACCAAAAAAGTAAAATGGATTTCCAGTGCATATTACATAGTTTGTGCATAGTTGGAGATAAATGTTAGCCCAAAATTTGATATTCCGGAGGAGGGGGTGCATAGTTAATCAAAATCATTCTAGGGAAATCCAAGCTCTTTAGACATGGATAAAGGTATTCAGTATAGTTTACACATTATTTTTTATACAGTGTAGATTCCCTAGGTAATTATGTGTCTTAGACTCCTACTGGACAGAGGCAGGTGCATTATAGGAACACAGTTTGGAAAATTTTGCGGCCAAACATTGATCTTCATTATAAAGTGAAAAATCACTAAAATTCCCTATTTGGATTTTATGGTTATTACTTTATTTCCACCCCATTTCCTCCCCTTTCAACCCACGTTATGAACTAAAATTATACAATATTCCTAAGGGTGGTTCTTCATCGATTCAAGTATTTTTGGAGGGTCGTTGGGTGGGGATCGAAGCTCCTGGCATTTATAACACTCATCCATCACCCCTTTAATAGATTAGTCTTGTGGTTTCATGATTCTTATTATAAATCATTAAACCCCTCTTTTTCACATTGACATTATGTTGGAGATTCTATGCGTTATTGAATATAGTTCTAAGGATATGGTTAATGGTTTGTTCATATTTTGATTCATGGTAAGTGTCTACAAGTTATATATCACAATCTTAATGATTATTTTTGCATGTGAGTTCTTGTAATTGTTTCTCTCTTGGTTTGAAATTGTTTACATTATTTATATTTAGTGTAATAGTTGGATAAATGATGAAATGAGTCCATCATAATCCTTGTGGTATGTATCAAGGATGATTAGACTAGATTAGGTCCAACTATGGGGTGTACCAACATTCTGAAAGATGAAAAAAATTAAATGTTAATCATAGAATTGAATTTTGATAATTATAACCTGTTATGAACATGTTGAGATATTAGTTGAGTGGAAAATTATATATTTATAGTCAATGAAATGTTTCTCATATTACTAAATTGGTTGGGTGAAATAAATTGACTTGGCTAAATAGTTTATGAATTGTACATGGAATTCATAAGTGGGTTAATGTTTATGAAATTAGTGAAAATGTTAAATGGGTAATTTCCTACGAAATAATGAATGTGATTAATTTCATAACATATGGGAGTTGATTAATATGTTAGTTGGGCCAAAATATGTGAATTGTCAATTATGATAATGGTTAAAGGCATGAAAAGTGAAATAGATTAAAAGATACCAGCTCTGTAAATGGTAAATGAGAATGTTGGCTAAGGCTTGATGACGATTGACATGTAAAATGAAATGTGATGTTTTAATGTTATGTATATTGATAAAGTTTGATGTGTGATATTTCATATATTATAAATGGATAAATAAACATATTCACAATGAATAGTTTTATGTGGGGGTGATTCTATGAGTTTCTACACCCATGGTTCGGATTGGACAGATTCTCTAAACCACATCCTTAAAATGCATTGGTTAGAGATTTGGACTATATCTCTATTTAATTAAAGGTTGAATTGGATGAGACTACCTAGACTCAGTCTCCAAGGTATGTGTGATGTAATTTTTTGTTAAATTTATATCCCTTAGTGAGATTATAAACTTGATTTAATCCCTTATATATTTTAAATTACCATCATAGAGAATTGTGGGAATGATGTAAAGTCATAACACTGTGAGAATGTGATGAAAAATATATAATTCATGAATACAATATAAGTGATGAAAATTGATTTGATGAGGGAAAAGGTTAATCAAAATATTGTAAACTAAGGGAACCCAAGTTCTATTTTGTTATCTATGACATATTTGTATAACTTTCATGCATAATCTATTTGTACTGAATATTTTTTAGACATTGATGGTGGTTCCCTATTGAGTTTAAAACATACCATGCCCAGGAAGTTGTTGGGTACTCAAAAATATATCATGGATGCAGTTCAGGACAAGAGAGATGCCTTATTCCAAGTATTTGAGTTTGGATTAGGATGTGAATGGATGAGAAACTTGACATGAAGTCTCTAGCCACTGTGTGGATTTGTAAGCATGCCTTTAATTTAGTTATTCCTTCACTTTTGACCCTATTATCATGCCATGACATATTTATTTTCTAGTTTTCATCATTCCACATTAGGGAAGTTGTTGGTAATTAATGTTTCTAGATTATTTCCTTTTTTCTTATTTTAAATGTTATATTTTATATCTTACTCGGGTAAAGAGGGTATAGTCTCACCAAAAGACCCATTATACCATCAAAGATATTCAGAAACATCCAGAATATAGGGAGGTGCACTGGAGGTCATGTGGCGACTCATCTAAGGGAACCAGTTTAGTGGCTTATGGGTTGTGAAAGTTTAAAATTAATATTTGAGCTAGGTTATTTTCTAAGTTATTATTATTTTGGATAGTATAGTGTAGATTAGTAGGTGTAGAAACATGGAAACAAGCTCGTTCATGGGTTTTTATAACCAATTTATGAGGTAAATCCAGTGTAACCCGGGTGGTAAATTGTTTTTTTTTAATTTTTTGTTACCATATAATGGTATTTCACCATTAGGTGATTCACATGATCTGTGATGTGACAGATTTAGGATATCATTCTCATGGTCAGAATCACATGATGTTGTGAATTCATGAATCATTTTAGGAACCCATATATATTGGGGGAATTCATTATGATAGACAAACATGGGATAGGTCAGTTTGATGTCATGATTATGCTACATTTAATATTTCGTAAAAAATTGAAAAAATAATATTGTAAAAAAATAATAAGATGTGGGAAAATAGAATGTATGTAAATGAATGGTTACATAACTGTGTTGTTAATGAACCCTTATAAGCGGGTTAATATTTTTAGTTGTGAAAATTTGTATATATAGAATGCTGAATAAAAGATAAATATTTACATTGTGATAGTAAAATGATTAAACAATTGTTCTAAATAAGGGGTTTTAAATGTGTTAATAGTTTGGATATAATAAATAATAGAAATTGAAATGTTCTTAATAGATATATTTACATTGTTACTATATAAATTATTTAATAAGGGTGTCTATTGTTTGAACTGTGATTATATATGTTGGTGTACCCCATGATGACTATTTCCCATGGTAAGGATGGTTTAGTGTAGTTTTATAGGTGGGTTTATGGCCATTTAAATTGTGTATGTAGAGTGGGTTCTTTATTTATGATAGTGTAAAAATATTTCCTCTTATTATTTACTCATGTCAGTCATCATTTCAAGTGTTTATTGAGAATTTTATTTTAAATAATGAATCATTTAATGTAGGGATTTTTGAATCATTATTAAGATGGATAAATAAGAATTATAATGTTTGAGTTTCAAAATAATAATGTTAATTGATGAATGAGGTGTAATGATATAGCTTTGGGGGGGTCCAATTATTAATTATTCATTATGATGTTAATCTAGACATTTTTATGGGTGGTTTGGGCTGTGTGAGTGCCCTAGTTTGTGACCTTTTATATAGGTATAGAGGAGATTATAGGTTTTGATGTATGATAAAATATATGTTCTTATTTTACACTCAGGGGGGTTATAGCCTTAGGGTCCTGAGACATTGTGTATCAATGTGGATATAAAATCCCTTTTGGGTAGTGTTCATGATGGGTGTATGTTGGAACATAACAATGGTACTAGGGAATTTGATAATTTTTTTGGGTTGGGGCCTTGGAATTTGTCGTTTGGTCCTCAAAGAGGATGTTTGGATCATAGTTTCAATGGATGAAAATGAGTATTATTTTAGTAGAACCTAGAGTAAATGGATACATTGTCTAATATGTTCCAGGTGTATCGGAATTGGAGTAAAAGTGCTACCCATGATAAACAACCTATTTTTGGATTGATGTGTATGGATTTGAGATAGGTAAATTGCCTTTTCTCTTCATGAATCCAATTTATGGAGTTGTTATCATACAGTATTTGATGTGGCATATGAGAGAAGTCGAATGAGGTTGATAGCTTCATTGTGTGTGTATTTCATTGTTGGATATTTTGGAATTTGGTATTGGAACATATAATGTGTTTTAAAGTGCATATATAGCCTAAAAAGGATTGTTGGAGGGTTTATGGTTCTATAAATGCAACATGAGTGGTGGTTATGCATTAATATTTTTGGAAAATTGCGGGTATCCCCAATGTTAGTTGTACTAATGTTGATGGTTACATAGGATTTGAAGCATGTTTGGTTGCTTCAGAGGTGTAATCGAAGAACGGTGAGGTTCATCATTTTTTTGGTAAAAGTGCATGTCTACACTTTGGTTTAATTCTCAGGTATACACATAAGGTATGGTATAATTTGTTTTGTCGGTTTCAAATGGTTAGGTCATTTGGGTGTCTATCCCATTTGTTTTGATGAAATTTATTAGAGGGATCAATGGTTATTTTAGGTGGATGGGACAAGGGTAACTGAAGCATGGATGGTAGATTTTGTTATTATAGTGACACATAAGGTGATGGAGATCATGTGATATATCTTATCTGCGTGAATGGGTTGATGGTTGGGAGATATGTTTAGAATTATTTGAGGCTGATAAGGCTGATGGAGTAGGAGGCATGGTCAGGTGTGTAAGGGGGAATTTTGGCCAGGCTTTGGGGGTGTTTGGCTCATGTGATCTAAAGCCGATTTTAGTGTGTTGTTACAAAAATGTGGAGGATATCGAGAGATAATTCGATGTCTATATGAGGGTATTTTCTAGGATAGCATGATATTGTTTATGATACGTACCCAAGTGGCATGGGAGTAAGAACTTTTCATTTTCCTTGTAACCAGTAGAGTGAAAATGTAATTGGAGATATTGTTTGGTTATATATTGTTGTGACAGTTTTTTTGTGTATCAATTGCTAATATACAGAGCCTTTATGAAAAAACCAAGAGGTGTGAGGTGGTAGGTAGAATGGAAACATTTTTTTCATGACTTCTTTCTTAAAGGTTATGGAGGGGTAGTGATTCTTTATTAGTAATCATGATTGAATTTTTGTGGTCAATTAATGGAGATATTTCTGTGGACGGGGAGGCCAGATAGTTTTGCATGTTAAAATATATTCCATAGTGGTAGGTGACATTAGTTATGAATAATTCATGGTGGTTTCTAGTGATGATTACTTGGAATACATATAGATAGTGAAGATCATCCACAACATCATGACATTTTCATGCATTAATACAGAAAGATATATAATTATGCCAAGTGAATTTTATATGTTTAGATAGATATGGGACAACATGGGCGCTATTCTCATGGGGTGGTATGTGGATATGGATGCTGGTACATACACCATATATCATCTATAGGTGTGGTCCTCGGGATTTACCAAGTGTTTTTGAATTTCATGGGTCTCGTCCTCCAAGCATGAAACATGTATTAGGTGATGTTTGTTTTATTTCCTGGGGAAATATAGACAGTCACATCCAATATTTTTGGTTTATCTTAAAATATAAATTGGAGTTTAGGTTGTTTTACTACTGGTGGAATGTGGTGATAATGAAATTCATAATGATGGGAGTGATAATCTAGTCAGAGATGTGTAGTTCATAGTGTGGAGTTTATGTGGTTGCATTAGGATGCCAATGGGGAACCATGTGAAGTGATCATTTGGTTCTTCATAAATGTGTTGTTGGGCCATGTATTTGGTTATTGATAGATAGAATCATTTTCATGGTATTAGGGTGCTTCCAAATGGAATATTAGTTTCCTTTTTGAAGTGGTTAAAGGGTTTTTTATGACATAATAATGGTTCATGGAAAGGGAGGTTGGGTTTTTTGAACCTCATTGGTGGCTAGGCATGGGCTCTGGTAGTTGTGATTGGGTAACAATCTAGATTCATTAGGTGTGAAAGAATCTTGGTCATGTTAGGTGGTGGTGTGATAATAGTGAAGTCAATAACATCTAGTATGATCTTGTAGGGGGATATACTAACTCATCTTGGATCAAGGGATAAATGAAGAAAGATAAAAATCACTTTCATTGATTATTTTTGAGTGAAAAGTACATTTTAATTTTTGGAAATGTGTGTTTTTTCTGTTCCAAGGCTTATTTATTTAATGTATGTATGGTGTAATTTTTTCTGTTAGGAATGTTGATTTGTGTGAAATAGCACGAATATTTCCTAAATAGTAGTGGATTCTTCAATGTTAGAGTTTTATCAAAATTCAGGGAATGACCCTAGTAATAACAATGGATAAATTTGATATGACTCAAGTTAGTAAGCACCCTAGAATAGTACAACAAGGTAATGGCCCAATTTTGAAAGAAATATATTTTGGGACTAGCCAATATGGGGTAGTCCAACACGATCTAGTAAAAGGAACTGATGGGTTTAGTTGAAACCCAAATCTAGTTTGGTTTTTCCTATGGAATGGTATTTTCGAAAATGAAGGAAACCTTTTTTGGGGTAATTATGTTCTTAGACCATGAATAAAAGATGCAGGGATGTCCTCCTTGGTGAGTTTTAGGGAAATTATAGAGTCTATCATATGGTGAAGTCCTTATGGATGTTTGGGGCTGTGATTTGGGAACACATTAGTTACGTTGTGCAGGATGAGTTGAGGTTCTATTAGTATTTTTCCACAGCATATATTCCAACCACTAGAATGTTGAAGGGGTAATATAATGTGTGTGGTGAGATTCAATATAATGAAATTGTGGTATTTTGATGATTTGATTCATTATTTTGGTTAAGGGGACTCAATTAAGCACCATTTTGGTTATTTTACCTTAATAATGATCCTTAACGCAGGCTTGACTAGTAGTGTTCTTTTATTTATATGGTTATTTCATATATGTTTGATTATGGAATGGGACTATTAGGAATAACATTGGGGATTGATATATGTCTGTAAATGTGGTCTGAAACACTGAGTGTTTTTTATGGTGGTGTCATGTTTTGGGCACCATTCAAGTCTTGAAAATAGTGTAAAATGGAACCACATGATTTGGTCCCTAGGTTTTGACGAGGATCATACTGATGATGTGTTAATTGGATTATCCACTATGTTTTGATGATATGTGAGAAGTTTCCATGTGTTGATATTTAGGTTGTTTTCTACACATCCATATAGATTTAAGGTGGCTGATGTATGGTTGGATGTTAATGGGAAATTAAGGAGAATATTGTTCATATTTTGGATGGGAGTGAGAAAGTATTGTGGGTTAAGACTTTCCCACTTTTTGAGTATCATGGATACCATGTAATGTTGAGAAATAATTATAGAAAAGTTTGTCAAATATGTGGGTCCAGTGGCCCAATATATTTTCATTATAGTATTAGTGATGTTTTAAATAACAACTAAATTATAATCCATTAAAATGTGGGGACATAGTAAGAACATGTACAATAATGATGTATGTACTTGTTCAAATTTTAGTTTAAATGCCTTAATTTTTTTTTATGTAACTGCCGTGCAAGTGTATACGGAGGCTCGATGGTTTTTTGTTGTTTGAGACATGAAGGAAATGTAAAATGGTCTTCTATTGAATATTTCAATGTTATCACAGTGTAATAGATAAATATGAATCCAGACCCTACTAGCTATGAGGTGGTCTGCATGGTTTAGAAAACCCATGCTTGGGGGAAGACAATATGTGCATACATGGATATAAAAATTATGAATGGTTGTAACATGGTTTATCAAACAGTGTGGAATCCACATGTAACCATTCCTCTTAGACCCCTAGTGGATAGATCTAAGTGAAAAGTTGGAATACGGTGTGGAAAACCTTGTGGTCAAACGTTTTGGCCCCTTAACAAGTGAAATATTACCAAACATCCCCCTCCGGATATTACATTTCTAACCCAAATCCTTACACATTTATTATCCTTCAAACCCTATTGATGAATTTAATGACCCTAGATTCCGAAGGGTGGTTATTGGATTCTAGGCGACTTGATTTTTTTCAGTTCCAAATCAATTCATATAATATGTCTAACAATCATCACACATCACTTTTACTGATTAAAAAAATGGTGTTGTTATTCTTATTCTAATTCCCTATAACCTTCTTTTTCCGATGTATAATTGGTTGGGACATCAAATGGTGAATAAAACGTGATATATGGCTATATATAATGGTGAATTTGTCTTTATATTTGAAGGAGGTAGTCTCTAAGTTATATCTCACAGTCCAAAAGTTGATTTGTGCATTTTTTATTGTGTTATTGCTTCTCCCGTGTGGTGAAATTGATTAGTTATGTGATATTTGGTATAATGGATGGATAAATGATAAAAGTAACCCATAATGTTCTTTTTGGTATGGATTAGGGGTGATTAGACATGATTATTACCACCCATGTTGTGTTCCATCACTCCTGAATATGGAAAAAAATTTATGTTAACCATCAAATTAAAATTGTGATAAAATAGAGACCATGATGAAAATATTGAGATGTTAGTTGAGCTTAAAATGGGATATTTATAGTCATATCTCGACATTGATAATGTAATAATGGATTGTTTTTTTAATATGGAATGGTTCGGGTGAAATAATTCCTTTGGGCTAAATGGATTATGAGTTGTACATAAAATTCATAAGTGGGTTATTGTATGTGAAAGTGTAGAATATGTTAAATGTGTAATTTATAGTGAAATAATGAATGTACTAAATTGGTAAATATATGGTAATCGATTAATATGTTAAATTGAATAAAATATGAGAACTATTGAATTTTATAATGGGTCATGGAATGAAAAATGAAATGGGTTAAAAGAGATAGGTTGTGTAAAAGCTAAATGAAAAAATAAAATAAGTCTATATAATGATTGACATGTTTAATGAAATGGTAATTGTAAATGACATGTGTATTGATCATCCGTGATTTTTGATATGTCATATGTGGTAAATATATGAATAATCACATGAACTAGGATTGGGTGTATGTAGGGCATTGACAAGAGGTTTTACACCAATTGGTTTGGTCGGACTGAGGCTCTAAACACCGCCCATAAATTGCATGGGTTAGGGATTAAGAATAAATATCTATACGCCTAATATTTTAATTGGATGAGACTACCTAGATTGATTCTCCATGTTAGGAGTGATTTAATAGATTGTGAATTTTTTATCCCTTACATTGATTGGGAACTTAATTTAACCCTTATAAATTAATTGATCCACATAGGCCGTTGTGTGGATGATATAAATTCAAAAACCAAATAACATTTAAAGAAAAATCAATAAAGTGAAGAAGAGCATATAAGTAATGAAATTTAAATTAATTATAGAAATGTTTAAAGGGAGTATTTATTACTAATGGAATCAAATTTTTCAATTTTTTACCATGTATTTTATTTAGTACAATCATGCACTATATGTTTAGACTGGATAAGTAAAATAAACCATTTTTAGATGCCTACTATGTTGTACTCACACCCAACTCATGCCGCCATTAGCTACCTGAGATGATTTCATGGTTGTAGGTCAGGATAATGGAAAAGTCCCAATGCTAGGGAGTCATGTTGTATATGGGATATGCATGGATGAGGATCCAGACATGGAGGTAGGAACAATGGTGGGGATTTGGTAGTATTCTTTTATCATCAGTTTTCCATCACTTTTTCATTGTAAAGCGTGATTTTGTATTTTTACTATTTGGCTTTGGTTGAACCACATTTTTGAATTGGATTGTACTGTTTTTTGGTGGATTATTTATTTTTACTTTGTTTTATATTTTATATATTTTGTAATAATCTTTTGGAGATGGTATAGACTCTTTATGTTTTATAGTAGACCCATATTTCTTGAAAAAAACCGATAGCTTATGGGGAGGAATTCCCGAGGTCATGCAATGACTCTATTCGGCATACCATTATAGTGGCTTTTGGGTCATTGGTGTTAAATTTTTTATTTGTGGATATTCTTATATCCTAAACCATATATCACATAAAAATATTTATTTTTACATTGAATGTTATTTTATTATTGGGGGGGAATATTTGTATTTTATATTGTTTATTCAATACATACATCTATTGATAAGGATTATTATTCAGGAATTAAATCAAACATTTAATATATGAGGAATTCATTGGGAAGGCAGTTACAGGTGGGACCCAGTTATAGATAAACCCTCAATGAATCGGTCATATCATGAGATGAATTAATTATCTGACCTTATTTAAATCATTTTGATGTATACCTACCCATTGGTTTAACTATATTGGTGAAAAGTTTCAACTAGATAAATATCATGAAATGTATTATCATGGTGTCCATTATTAAAAATTTCATTTATTGAGACTCTATTTATAATTATCCATGGGATTATTTCACTGATATTATCAATATATGCATTTTGTTCTAAAATTGTTGATAATATGGAATGTTTTTTCACTTATTTACCTTTACATATGGATTATAACATATCTAATAATGATATTCATGTTATTGATTAAATGGAATATGTTTTTTTATTTATAATACCATAATGAATATGCCTTATCTAATCATGATAGTCATGTTTATGATTTAATGAAATATTTTAATAGTCTTTTACCTTACCATATAGATTATTGTGTATTCATTCATGAAGGATTTCACATTACAATACCCTTATTGAGCATATGTTCTCACCTTATATTTATATTTCCTTCCCAACGATGTGAAGAATAAATATTTAAATGTAGTTAAGGATAATGTATATTTATTTTTATTATGTAAAAATTTATATTTTCAAATGTAATGTTAGTTTGATGTATGTGTCAAGTTTACCAAGACTATTAAAATATTCAGTCCTTTGGTATGCGATCTGTTAGATCCTATGCCCATATAATTAATTAACCATTGAATATAGGCTACTATGGTCTGGTTATGTATCATTTCTATTAAATTATGTTTAGCGTAATCTTGGGAATTAGATTAAAGAAAACATATATTATTGATTATAACCTTATGGATAACCTTGTGGGTAATAATATAATAAAATAATAATATTTTTATGAGGATGATATTATGTGGTTTTTTCAAGAAATACATCCATTTAGTGATGCTACAAGTTGATGTGGTTTTGTAATAGTTAAAACATGGGGTAATAACATTTAAAAGGGAACATTAGGATATGCAATAATCACCACATAGGGTATGGAAACGAACATTGTTGCACACTAGGTTTGACACTACTGGGTTTTATTCTTTCCCTAATATGAATATTCTTTGTAAACCATCATGATAGATTTGAGTATATTATGACATTGAAATATCTATATTAAACATATAATTAATTATTTGAAAAATAGGTGTAATGATATCAAAAACCCATAAATGATAATCTGTTTTTTCACTTTGATTATTGTTTTCCAAACTATATTATTTGGTTTGATTCAAATGGTGGAACCCAAATGAATTGTATCAAAATTTAATATGAGGGAAATATTGTGGTTATGATCAATAAAATGTGAATCTTATTGAAGTGAATTTTATCATGATTATTCCATAGTTATCATGATGTATAATAAAATTCCAACTCATTCAAAAAAATCTTATACTCAGTAATGAAAAGGAGGACACAGTCTAATAAGATCTCAATTGGTGGACACTTTGTAGGAAAGAAGGATCAATTTCATTTATGATTTTATTTGGAAAGAGATATCCAAGAGATTAAGTCAAAGGAATTGTGAACCATTTTATGTCTTGAACATAAGGGCATTCAGTGATGAGTTCCTAATAAAATGTTAATAATTTAATTGATATAAATAAATTTAATAAGAGGGATATATCTATAAGTCATTATCTTAAATGTGATGAATCAAATAATTATTATTTTTATGACCTCTTTTATAGGTTAACTCCTAGAACATGGAAGTAAAAATACTATAATAATAATTAGAGTAAAAGGGTTGAAGTATTTAATTTTTCATATCGATGAACTAGTTGTATAAGTATATTTAAAAATTCATTTTTCATAATAATCATATATCATTTAAGGATTGTGTTAATTTTGGATGGATATATGTCTTCATGTAATAATAGCTCCACATTTTTTGATATAATTGTGTGTTTAAGAGTTATATTTTGATCATAAGTTCATTGTATTTCCATTATTGAAGTTTTATGTGTAGGTATTTTATCTTGATTAATGATATTTCGGGTTACATTATGGTTATACAATGCATTGGTTTATTATATAAAAATGCTATTTAAGAAATAATGAAATTACATTTTTTGGACATACAATTAAAGGAATTGGTAACCATTATGATCTTTCCTATCATTGATAATTATGGGTTTTTAAAATATGGGACTGTTGTATGAATTTTATTTAAATTCTATTATAAAATGATTAAACTTTATGCCAGGTGACAACCCATCACATTCAGTGAGGTTTCAGGCGTTGAACCCATAACCGAATGGTGATAAATATTTAGTTAATAGCGTTGTACAATGTGATTTACCAGTTAGTATGAAATTTATTACTTAATTGATTTTACTGATAAATAATAATATTATATATTATGTTGTATTTTGGTTGTCAATATTGAGATTTAGAGAAAAATGTATTGTATTGGACACCTCATGATAAACCAATTTTTTTGGATAATATTTAAAGATATATGGATGGAATTTTCACTGCCTTATAGATCATATGATCTATAAAAGTTATTTTCAGTGTAGTGGTAATAAAAAATTCATATTGGATATTCAATTTTGGGGTAAATTTTGATGTAAAAATAGATCAAATCATATACCAAGTTTGAAACCTTTATTATAAATATCAATATATCATGTAATTATATTTCCTTATAATTTCATATAGATTAATATTTATTGAAATTTTTGAATAGGATTTTGAAAAAATGTTATCATATTAAATTAATATATTATGAATGAATTTTCAATAACTAAACAAGGATTTATGGTTTTTTAGTAATTGAATTTCTCATGAAAATTAAAATTTTTATGAGAAATGATCTCTACAACTCTCTAAAATAGTTATTCATTTCTTCCATGTCTGTATTTTCACACCCCAACAATTTTTTCATATATGGAATAATTTTTATGTGTTATTCAATATGAAATTCATATTTTACATTCCCTTTTTAAAATGATGTTTTATTAACCTTTTATGAAGTTTTTTTTGAAAAAAAATGTATATTCAAATATGAAATGATTGATTTCAAAGTGAAAATTCCAGTTTTTAGGAATCGTCTTATTATGGAATTGGAGGATATAGTAGCCAAGGATTTTAAATATATTAAAATTATGTTTTTATACTGTATACGACACCTAACATTGAGCCTAAATGACCATTAATATATAACTATTTATGGTATTTAATGTTTTATTTTAATTTGACTTTTTTAGTAGGTTTGTGATAAATATTTTGTGAAAGTGTTATGTTTTATGATTCAATGTAATTTTAATATAGATTTTTTGTGCTTGAATCTACACTGAAGTAAATTATTTGATAAGTTTATAATATACCCCTTTTAATTTATTGTAGTTATTATTTATGATTTCAAGTAATTACACATTTCTCCTCTCTTAAGAACATAAAACTTTTATGGGGGAGATCTCAAGAAAACCAATCATTATTTCTCTCTGTAGTTAAATATAAATTTTCATCAAATTCCATTTTTTATAAAAATTAATATGTTTTAAATTTTATATATTGAATTATTTATGAAATTTTTACTTATTTTAGGATTTTTTAAATATGTTTTAAAAGAATATTTTAATTTTTTTTCAAAATAATGTACTTTTTCACTTTTCTTAAAAACCCCTGAATAGAATCTCTTTTTTAATATACTCAATATGAAGAAAACTATCCCGCCATCAAAATGAAAAATTTCCTTAATGATTATTTTACAAGGTTCCATTATTCTTCTAATATAATTTTTTTCTAATTATTTAAACCTTATTTTCAAATTTAAAAATATATTTTATTTAAAAAAGTAATGATATTTTTATCATATTTCTATTCATAAAATAAAAAAATTATTATACATATAATCCATAAGGTGTATGTAATAATGATACCATATTTTTCAATTATCTGGATGGTTTATAATCAATTTTACTTGTAAAAATTTAGATACTCACATTCTTGATTAATTTTGAATTCCTTAAATTTTCATTGAAGCATTCTCTTTATAATGATCATTGTACAATAGATTTTCCTTAAATATATATATTCGTTTTCAAGGACATTCTTATTGCCTAAAATAGAAATAATTTATATATATGGTTCATTAATTTTAATGTTATTTGATTGAATAAGGAAATTTTTATATTTTATATTATTTATTTAATACACACATTTATTGATAAGTAATATTTTATGTGAATTAAATCAATAAATCAATATTTGATGAATTATTTAGAAAAACATTGGCGGGTGGGAACATGTTTTAGATATCCCTTCAATGCATTAATAGTCTAAAGGCACAAACCATTTGGATATCATTATTTAAATTGGATTGGTGTGTACCTAACCATTGATTAAACTACTTTGGAATAAGATCATGAAGGTATAAATAACTTGATATTTGAGATCATGGCATTCAATATTAAGAATCTCCATCATTTAATGTTTAGTTATTTTTATCCATGAGATTATTTCATTGTTATTATCCATGGATAAGATTTTTCTGAATTTATTGATTAAATTTAATGTGTGTTTAGTTATTTACCATTCTATATATTCTATGCCTTATCTAATAATAAAAATCATGTTAATGTTTAAATTCAATGTGATTTCATATATATACCTTTAAAAAATTTATTATTCATCATAAAATTATGGTAGTCATGTTATTGAATAAAAGCATTGTGAATTCATATAATCACCCTTACATATTAATTATATAATATATAATCATTATTTTCATGTTGTTTAATTAAATGATATGTGTTTCTAGTCATTTACATTTCCATATTGAGTAGTACTAATTTAATCATGATTGATTCTGTTATACATAACCTTATGGAAAATTTAAGATTACCCTTTATTTGTATTTTTTCCCTTGGATTTGAGGAAGTAATGATTATATGAGATCAAGGATTCAGAATGTTTATATTCACTATTTAGAAATTTATGTTTTCAAAAGTAATGTGAGACTTTTGTATTTATCTAATTTACCATGACAACTAAACTATTAGGTCCATTGGGATATAATATTCTTTGTATTATGGGAATATACCAATTAAATCACTATCTCTATGATACTAGGGTTGAGTTATTTATAATGGTGGCTCAAATTATTGGAATAGGAGAGGCTAATATGTTTCCTTCCATATTTGAGCAGAAGGACACACATGGAATTACTTCAAATATTTAAATAATATAATTTCATATTTTTAAGAAAGTTTAAAAATGAAAAATAATTAATAATAGGACACTATAAGGTTTAAATATCATCACATAATATTATTTCGACACGTTTATGTGCCATTTTCACCATTATAACATTTTTTAACCCTTAATAAACCCATTTTAACCCTAACAGTGTTAATAAAGTTAATTTTTTTTAAATTTCATTATGAAAAAAACATGTCACTATTAAATTATATATATTGTCCAATTAAATATATGGAGTCCAATTTAAAATATTATATTTCCATAAGGGGAAGAAATAAATTCTAAAATATTTTTGAAAAATGCAACAAATCTGCTTTCTCAAAATATAATTTTAGTCATAAAACTGAATTTAATATTATTCATTTCATAGTTAAAACAATTATATTAATATTAACCTATTTTATTTAATATATAATGTAATTTTTTTTAAAATCAATCATGAATATTTATTAAATTAATTTATGTGGACTAAATTACATTTAATGCATAAATATTTTTTTATAAAAACATATATCTCTACTTTTAGAATGTATTATTTTCATTGTTAACCAATTTATAACCAATGTTTTCATTTTTTTCATGTGTAATCAAAATTATTAATAAATTTCATATTCATGTTCATACATACCCATAAAATCACTAGGTGATAAATACTATATTAAATTATAATAATTCAATGGTACCATATAGTTTAATTAAACATGATGTTTCTTAAAATACAGCTACCAATAAAATTTTATTTATTTAGAGTTAAATATACCCAAAACTTTAGGATGTTACAAATTTATTTGTTCTTCCATTAAATAGGTTATAAATATGATTATAGCCATGTACATTTCTAGAAAAGGATTTAGTATTGTGAAATTATGGTGAAATGTTCCCAGTTATGTGAAATAAGCTTTCCATATAGGGAATATCCAGAGGTGCTAAAACTTTGTGTTTTAGAATTGTGTTGTTAATATCATATGACTTTTTAAATTAATTTTAAACATAATAATGTTTATAGTTGGTTGTATCACTTGGTATCTAAGATCGTACATAATTTATATTTTCCTTGACTTAGCCCACATAGTGTTGCTTTAGGGCTTATCCATTTGTTTTAGAGTAGGGTTTACTTGTTTTGGAGATTAATACTATATAAATTTAGTAAAAATACATTTTTATAAGACTACTCATATTAAAAAATCCTTTGATTTTGTTAAAGTATAGTGTGTGAGGAATTCAAAAACTGACCATTATGTTTGGATACAAACAAGTGGAAACAAGATCTAGATCAGATGAAATTAAAAAAAGGATGGTTGGGTATTAATATTTTATTTAGGGAATGAAATATTAATGATCCTATATACAAGAAATGTTGGTTAGTATCTGGGTATATTGTTTGGTTGATTCACAAAATCATTAGAAACCATAATAAAGGATTTAAATTGAATTTAATGATATAATATATAACTAGTGAGGTTATAGAAACCAATAGCAATATGAACATGGGGAAATATTATTGAATACTTGAGATTCATATGGTATACACTTCATTTTTTATTAAATTTTCCTAACTTCATATTTCTCATTTTATGAATATATTAATTTTTGTTTTCTCATACCGAAACATTTTTTATTTAAATAATAAATGTATCCCAGAATAATAGAGCTAAAAAATTGTTTGATGGTCAATGCAATAGTTTTCTCATTATGAAAACAAATTGAATGCGATCTAGTATAAAAAATATGAATTATTTACTCTTGTAACTATATCATGTAAGGAATAATAATTCAAATCTTTTTGATCACCCAAACACAGTAAGGGGGAATATTCTATATTGTACATAATATTTCAATGACCACCCTATTTTAGTGGGTCTTCAAAACTAGTAATTTTAACAAAATAGATCAAGAGAATATAGATGTTTTTCTCCACCGTACAATTCTCATATGATGAGGTATTTATTTTTGACGTTTAGGATTTGGAAGGTGAGGTTGAAACACTTTATACTCTCAATAATAATATGATCAAGAAGGATGATATTGACACTATTGAATGCAAGTAGTTCATGGAAATATTTTTTAGGAAATATCATAAAAAATATGGAGATAATTTATAGAGTTGAAAAAAACAGGATGAATCCACTGGCACCTATAAATAAAATATCACCAGACCTGTGAAGTATACATCATGTTTTACTAATAACTATAAATGTAAGGTAAAAAAAATTTAATCTATTTCATAAATCCATATATTTTATAGAAATTAAATATTATACACATTGACATCTATAGTGTATTTATTGTATGTGCAAGTAAGGTAGATATGAAAATAAGAAACTCTCATTTTAGTGATGGATTTGTTAATAAGAAATATTAAATAGATATATTCTGAAATGAAATTATAAAACCCATATAGGATATGTAATTTATCTTCCCACATCTCTTAAATTTGGGAAGAAGCAATTGAGTATTATTTCAAAGGAAAAAGTAAATGTTATAATAGTATTAGAGAATGTCAATGAGGATATGAATATCGAATGGAGATAATGAATTACAATAATGATCAAGATAATACAAAACCAATTCTTTATTCCTTAAATTATAATAATTATTGATATTATTCCAATAAATTCATTGAACCAAGGATAAATTATAAAAACCAATCTAGTCAACTCATGAGATAAAGGATGAAAGGAAGTCTCATGAAATCACAACTACTTAAGTGGACCACAACATTTTGGTTGTGGAATATAAAAAATCATCAACTAAAAATATGAATTATCTTTATTTGATTGTGTTTATACCTTGTAAAAAATACAAATAATTTTTTCTAATAGATTTAATGATTAATTATTGAATTATAGGTAAAAATATTTACATAATGATAGATTGTGCCACATGCCTATATTAAAATTTGATAGATGGTCGTAGGAGTTTGTTTCTTTTAAATCATATTAATATCCCTTATGTGGAATTAGATATGGTTTTTGGAATTTATTTCCTCTCTGTCTATAAATTATTTGAATAGGATGTCAAATTTAATATCTTAAATCACCATTTGGGCACCTATGAATGTAAGGATCTCTGTAATCTTTTTATCAAGATTATTTCCATTAATGGGTCTTAGTAATCAATCATGTGTTGGTTTAATTAAATTCACCCATGTAATTATGGTTTAAATTTCATTATAAATTATATATTGATTAATTATTATATTAATACTTTTTTTACCTACTTCTATTAGTGAAAAAATTAAAATTTCAAGAATGTAATTTATTTTCAGATTTTAGAATGTAAAATCATGGGATATTAGTATAAAATTACCTTTAATTATATACTATGTTGAATATCTTTCTCACCTCATAAACAAACATAAATGAATTGAGATAAATAATATTATGAATAGATTTTAATCATTATAATTTATCTATTACAATATAGTACATGAATTAGTTCATATAAATAGAAGTTCACATTTTCTGCAATCAATACATAAAGTTGAAAAAATTTAATAATGTATTATAAGTCTTCCAAATGAGGCTCATTCAGCCATGATTATAATTGAGGTATAATTCTTATAGCTTTCCATATACTAAGACCGCATTCACCTCCATCATGCGTGGCTTATGAATTTTTTTTGGTAGGATATGTTCAAGCTCATAGAAATTCATGTAAGATCCATGATTCTTGACTCACCAGTCATAATTACCACTATTTCATAAAATCTACTTATGGCATACATGTAGAACAATGTTATTTTTATGTAATAGTTAGGATTATGTATTTTTGTAATTATTTTTTAGAATTTGTATTCTCAATATTACATTTTTTATAGATTTTCCATTTACATAAAATATAATTTCATAGAATAATATAATGGATGTATTTATGTTTTTTATATTTATATAATTTAATTATTATTAATCATTCAATTAATGTTAAATAATTACGAAAAAATATGTTTGTTATAAAAATGATTTTTTATAAATGAATTATACTTTTCAATATATAGTATTTCAAAACCAATTGATCACTTTTGAATAATGTGGTGTTAATTAGTAATTAATAAATAAAAATAATCAATTTTAATTTAAATATTTTCATTTTTCATAGACTACGTAAATTTTTTTCTATTCATAAAAAATGTACTATTTTTTTTCTCTATTATGAAAACATATATAATTGTTTTTCAAATATGAAAATTGAGTTAAATATAATAGGTTTTCATATATTTAAAAAATATTTACACATTATTTTTATGTTTATTATTAAATTTTACATAAACATTCATTACCAAATGTAAATGTTATTTACTACCACTAAAAATTATTTCTAAAATATTTTTTTTAAACATTGCCTAATTTTTATAAAAATTAACTAATTTTTTATATTGATTAATGAATATAATATTATATTTAAATATATATAAATATATATTAATAATTATTGAATTTTAAATTTTTATAATACAATAATAAGAACATTTAATGTATAGAAATAAAATTTTACTTCAAAAAATAGTTTTATATTATATCTTATGATCTAGTTTAAAAATAATTTCCTATTATTTATATTTTATAATATATTAAATGGAAAAAATTAATAATATTCACATGATTTTTTTTAAAAAGGCTCGAAACTTATTTTTTGTAAAAAAATAATCATGATTGAAAATTTTAATCAGTGTTAATAAGAGTAATCATGGGTAACTAAAATTAGCTCGGAATTATTAAATTATTCATGGAATATGGAACGTAAAGATGAAATTGGATCATTTTTAAATTTATACCCACATTTATCCTCAAAATTTCCTCACAAACTCACCTAACATCCATGTTATTTCATCTTTACCCCTCAACTAATTTTCAATTCGAAGGAATCACCCTTCTTTCTCTACTATAAAAGTAGTTCACTACTAAAATAATCTATACCCACAGAACCACTGAATTAATATTTAAAATATACCCATTTTAACACTCATATATTCTGATTTTGTGGTTTAAATCCAATGGTTTCCAAATGTTTTATCAAGACCTGTAATTTCTCTAGGTATATAAATAGAATAATGAAACTCTAAATTTGAGTAAAATCCACTCTATAACATTATGTTCCCTATTTTTCTCATCCAAACAACTCCAAACCTATATTAATCATACAAATATAATTAGTTTATATAATTAATATAATTAAATTTCATTTTATTAATGGATAACACATTTTTATTCTCCCTTACATCTATTTAATTAATAAAAATGCCTCTTAGGATATGTGCAGACTACTGCCTCCATGAATGAAGTATTTTATTTTTTCATCACTAGATTTCAGAAATAGTTCTAAAAATAATTATAAGGAGAAAATATTACATTTAGGAAATTAAAATATATAAAAAATATAATGTATTAATTATATTAATAATATGAGATTATTATATATTTAGCCGCCTAAAATAAGAATACCATAAGGAAAAATGATTTCTTTATTCTAGGTAAAAGATTTATCTGAACTATAATCCTCATATATTTATTCTAAATTTTTATTTATAACATTATTAAAACCTAAATAATGTCATTACACTTATTTAATAATGATATGATAACCAAATCACTTTATAATCATTCCTAACAATTAATAAGAGCATGTTCTTGTTTGGGATTGTTTAACCACTATCATAAATGATAATAAAAATATACATCATGGATGACTATTGAAAACTAATTGATTTTAATATTATATATCAATTATTAAATAAATTTTTTATTTTAGGTTTGATAATGATAATATTAATTTTAATGTTTTTATTTGTATTGAATCTTTCATTCGTTAAAATTAAAGAAATAAGCTCATAACTGATTTTATTTCTAAGAATCATAACTAAAGAAGAAATTGATTGAAATTAGAAAGTAAAAAATCAATTTTGAAAAAAATTACTACCATAAATAATATTTTAATGGTGAAATTTGTATCAATGAATGAGGAATGACACTGACATTACAAACTTTCTGAGAAACAATCAAAATGAGTAACATTCAATCATGAAAATAAATAACTAACTAATAAATGTAAAAAATTATTATAATTGAATAGAATAAACATTCATATATATATATATATATATGTTTATAAAATAACTTCTTAATATGAGTATGTTTAGTTGACATTAGTTTAAAGAAAATTCATTGATGTTCATAGTAAAGGTAACTGTTTGTTCTTGGAAACATAATTTTCTGATAAAAGTATCATGTTATACATTTTTTTAATTTTATATGGCCTATAAAATGAATATTTGTAATTTTTAGAAAATTATATATTTTATTCATTATAAATAATGTCTTATTCCATTTTATCATTGTTAATGAGTTATGTTAAAATGGTTTCTAAAGATTTATGGGTATTTTTAAAATCAATTCACTTTCATTAAATTGTAATATTTCTTCAAGAAATCTATTCTTATATCTCTAATTTATTCTATTATATGACTAAGTAATATGTAATTTTATTCTTTATTTAAGTATATTTTACATTTTCACCCAAAAAATATATTCTTTTTTCAATTTATTAATATAAAGAAATGTGTAATTGTTATGAATATTTGAGACCATATTTAATGAATAATTTTTTTCTATGAAAATATTTATTATTTCCACATATGTTTTCCATTTAGTTAAAAAAATTAATTTCTCAAGTAACATTAATGTATCTATTTGTATATTTAAAAAGGAAGATTTATATCTCTTTTAAATAATTTAGGAATCAATAAATATATGTTAATGTATTTAAAGTTATTTTATTATGTGAATATATCATTATCTTATACACTACATTTATTGACACAACAATTATTTTCTTAGTGTTCCCATATTTTTTATTAATTTAAATTATTATTTTTAAATTATTCATGTACCCCTATTGTAAATTATTTTTTGAATGTGACTTATATCTTTCTATAGTTTCCATAGTGTTGATAAATTTGTTTCTAAAATAACATTTTAATGTTTACCATCTATCTTCAATTTTGAGTACAATGTATCTTCCTCATATGGATTTATCTTTCATGATTCACCAACTAAATTCCAATATAGGATTTTTCCTTTTATGTAATTGAATTTTTGTATTAACTAATCAACTCTTATTGTCATATTAAAATATACCATTTAGAATTTATATTAAACCCATTTTCTATAATAGTTTTTAGTTATAATATATAATAGATTTCAAAAGGAACACAAATGTATGAATTTTTATTATTGGGTCCTACATATCACTATATTTTTTTATTAATGAATATATCTTACGAGTTAAAAAGGGGAAATGGGTGGTTATCCCTAATGGAATGGCACAGAGCTGGTAACCCAACAATTAAGTGTACCTGGCTGAAAATCCTAATCCAAATTGTACATGGGCTGTAATCACTATTATAAGGGTATAATGGTGGTAAACCCAAGTCTAATAAGAGACACATATGGTATTTTAAAATCTTATAGATGATATACATGAATATGTTTGAGTATGAAAAAATTTAAAATTTTATTCTTACCAATTCTTACTCTTATGCAACATTTCATTATTATAAAATTATAGTATGGTCCATAGCTCGTACTTATTTTATAATGTTCCCAAAATCTAATAAAATGTTATATTTTTAATATTAAATGTCTACTATCTTGGATTTTGGTGAAATTATATTTATCCTTTTTATTTTTAATCAAACAGTCATTCCTTGCTCATTTATACTCCCACATTAATAATATTACCCAATATGACATGTTGTTTAGGTTTTCCATTACTAAGAGATTAAAAAACCTATATATCCCCAAATCATGTTCCCCAAAGCTGGTGGTTATCATAATGCATTGTTATAAATGAAATGAGATCATATCTTGAAGGATTGAAATTTATTAAATTATTTTGGAGACCGTATGCATACATTATTATTATGTTACTTCTGAAAACATGAAAAAGAATAGAATATTAGAGTGAGAAAATTATTATTCCTTTTATTATAACCATGTAATCATTCATATAAATATTTATGGTGTCTTGGGGAAACGAAAATATAATAAATGGGATATCAGTTTCTCAGTAAGGCAAAGTACACAATAAAATCTATCACTGATAAATATTTAATAATATAGAATATATAAAAAATGATAAAATATTATATATAATTGATATCATGAAACATGAATATATACATGGATAAAAAAAATAAATATAAATGATTTCATTATGATGCAATGAATAACTCTAATTTTTTTTACCATACTGTGGAGGCCCCATTCAATGACATCAAATATAAATGGGTAAGGAATATTTAAAACAACAAAACTATTTCGTATCATGTTACCATCTAATGAATTAAGGACCTGTATAATTATATTCCACACTAATAACTTAATAAAATGTATTTATTCATAATTTAAAAAATGATTACAACATAATCAACATGAATTAATTATCAATAACAATCCATACTAAAAAACTATAGCATATAATTAAAATATTTCCACAAAAAATGATTATAATTAATCTTAAGAAATATTTTGGTTGTGTTTCTTTAATATATATCACAAATAAAACCTAATATTCATTAAATTATATTCATATATATGCACATAGTTTTAAACCATCAGTAACATTTTTCTAAAGGAAAATGAATTTTTCATTATGAAATAACATATTTATAATAACATATTTATAATAACAAAATATCTATAATATTATTAAATTTATTTTCATTGAAAATTAACAAGAAATCATTAAAATTAATTTCAAAAGAAAATAGTAATCATGATGGAGAAAAATTCTATTCAAGCAGTGTAACACCAAATAAATTTTAAATAAATAAAATTTTATTTGATAACATAGGGTTAATAGAATAAGAATTTTGTATTAATTATATTAATCAATTAATTTAGCTTTAGTTAAAGTCAATATTAATTTTATCTTGTATCTTATTTAACAATGAGTTACTTCAATAGTTTCTGTTACATGAACGAGATAGTTTTATGGAACAATATTATTAAATTGTTATTTAAAATAAATTTATCTCATTGATTATTAATTAGAAGATATAAATAGGATTAATTTATTCATGTAAATATGTAGTTTAATTCATTGGATACCAATTAATTATAAATTAATGTAAAAACAATTTGAATATAAAGCACTTATTTTTATAAAAAAATTATATGAAAAAAGATTTTTATCTTCTAAAATAAAAATAATTAATTTTATTTGATGATATTAATCAAATTTGAATATTATATATTCAATAAATGTTTGTTACATTCTTCCAATAGATTTTATTGCCATAAGAAATGGTCAAATCCAATTTTAGTCATAAATCATGTTATTTTTATAAATGCAATTTTTCTACCTTTTAATGGAAGCCTTTACATATAAATTTTTTTGAATAATTTATAAATATTATTGGACAAACAAATTAATAATTTAAATATAAATTTTAAAATTATTTTCAGGTGAAGCATTTGTATTTTTCTAAGATGTTTTATTTTTTGATGAATAATGAGAAATATGGAATATTAATTAATAATAGTTTTCTCATCTAGATAATTTATAAAGATAAATTATTTTTAATTTTTTTTGGAAGTAAAATTAGATCACAAATACACAGAGTATTCACATTGAGGTTATTTTAACCATTTTATATTGAATTTGGATATAATAATGGAAATCTTTTTCATTTTCACTTAAATGTCAACTTTGTCTCCACATCTAGAGTAATAATTTTAAATTAAATTTTTTGGAAATATAAGAATGAGATTTTGAAAATTGGATTCCATATTTTTCATAGAAAAAAATTATATTATAAAATAAGGTAAATTAAATTTTTTAAATTTTATTACTGTATATAGTTAAAATTAACTAACATGATTCAGGTTGAAATGGGTTTTTTAAAATTACATGTGTTTGTAGTAAAAATATTTTCATAAAAACATAGGTTCTTTATTTAATGAGTTGGAATTAATATTTAGAATAATTGGGTCTAAATTATTTATCAAATATATTTTTAAAAATAATTAAAACTGACAAATTACCTAGGTAAATAAAAATACAAGTTATGATGATAAAATATATAATAAAAAATTTGAGTAAAAAGAATTACTAAGGAATAAAATGATAAAATGGTATTTAATTATAGTCCAATTAATCCATACCATACATTATGTATCTATTTTGGAAAATCAAAGGAAATAGAGACCTCCCAATAGTGAATACTTCTGGGTATTTAATTGAATGTCACTCCTCCTTCATTATTAAATGTTATTCACTCTCCCACATTATTCAAACCACTAAATACATTTGATTAAACCGGGATACTTAAAAATCATTCCGAAATTTACACACATAATCCTAGAATACTTAATTTGGGAACAATTCATACCATTTATGTTTTTAGTTAAATCATAAAGAAGATACCTAAAGAAGAGGTAATGTTATTCTAAAAGAGTTTTTATTTTAATTCATTATCCGCATCCTTAAATAATTATTATAACTTAATTATATAATAAAAATATTATATTACATATACTGTGATAATTTATCTTAATTTAATGCCCTAAAAATTCACACCCCCCATCAAATAGGATATCAAATCATCCATCGTGTGTACGGTGGACTCTCTCCTCACGTACCAATGTCATTATTTCTTCCATTACAACATTTAAATATTGGTAAAATATATATTTTTTAGTTTATATATGATAGATATGGTAACTATGTTTTTATTATTCTTCTTAAACTATTATATTACACTTACATTCATGCTTTATAAATTGTGGGAATTCAACAACGTCGCTCATTTGTACGGTGGACTACTGCCCGATGAGGCGATAAGATTCATTCACACATTAAATAGAATGTATTGAGGATATTTTTAATAAAAATATTTGAAATATATTAAATAATAATTATATTCTAATTATAATTTATTTATATATCATTTAATTTTATTTCATTAGATGTGTCAAATAAAAGAACCGTTGTATATGTTCTTGTACGACCGACCTTCTCAATGAATAGTGCATTTCATTTCATAACACAAAATTTTATGGATTAATCTTAATAAATATGTACCGAATATAAATTATATTTACATAATGTTTCATATTATTTAGATGATGAAATCATGATCTACGTAATAGAAAAAAATAAATTTACAAAAAAAATTAAAAACATGGCGATTGACAACCGAAACAATTAAAATCATGTCAAATTACTAAATAATATATTATTTGTTTCAATAAAAGTATCATATATTATTTAATAATTATTAATATAGTCATATAATAAGTTCATAAAAATCTAAAAACAATTATACATCAGTATAAATAGCTTTCTAGCATAGGGATGCATAAGGTAAGATATTTTTTAAATTAATTTACACTCCATAGGTTAAACATCCACTTAGATGATTTTGTCATAATAAGATTACGTGTATCATGAATGTACATTATATTATGATTTATTTATAGAAAAAATATTTTTATTATTAGTGATTACTCATAATGAATTCATTTAGTAACTCTAACTTCAATGTTATGATTATTTTATGAGTGTATTTTACTATAACATTCTAATATATATTGTTTATTATTGAATATTATTTGAATGAAATTACATGTTAATTTACTAAAAAACCTTAAATAATATCCTTATGTAGTTATTAATAAATGATTTTTTAATATTTATTTTTTCCACCCTTTGGTATTTAACATGTTTTAGAATATTTTATATGAAAACTATACATTATTTCTCTTTATGTATGATATATGTTTTCCTCAAAAACTATGTTTTATTAAAATTCACTAATTTTTTTTAATGATTTGAAAATAAATTATTAATTGAATTTTCAACCATTTTAATTCTTTAAAAAAAATTAAATGGAATATTTATGTAATTTTTAGAACAATTCATTTTTGTATATTATAAAAAAGAGAAAATAAGCATTATTTTATGGTGTATAACATGAATGAAATTTCATGACTTTATGAAAAATCAATTGTTATCAACATTGATTTAGAATTTTTAAAGGTTATTTTCAAAATCATTTTTTGAATTTTTGTTTTAAAAATGACATTATATAAAAATGATTTTCAAAATGTTAATCAAAATAAAAATGATATTTTAATCAAGTATGTTTATAATGATATGTTATGTTATTTATATTTTTCAATGACAAAACCCATTTATTTTAAAACCCATGGGGGTATATTCTATTTTTATTATCCTTAATCTTGTTCTGGATGGTTTTTCTCTCACTCATACAATGTATATATTGACATTAAATTCCATGATTATGTTTTTTGTCATTAACTATACATTTAATAATTCACTTTTATATAGACATTAAATTTAACATAAATGTAAAAATTATTGATCATGGATACATTTATTTCTTGAGTGAAAGACCACATTTACAAAAGCTAATTAATTTTATAGTAATTTAATAAATGGTGAAATTATGAGTAATCTATATTGATTACTCAATATATATATTTTAGAAGGCACATTATTTATGAGTTAAATTTACAATTCATTATACAAGGAATTATTGGGACATGTATGACATGGGTCAGAGACCATTTAATGTTTTCTCCTTGATGCATTGGTAGTCTCATGAGATGAAATTAAATGGGAAAACTATTATAATTTTTAATAAATATGTTTTAAAATGACTTTTGAATGATCATAATAGTTAATAAAGGTTAAAAAACCAAATCATTTTGTACATAGTATATTTTAAACTCTATTGTTAATGGTCATGATGGTAAAGGTATAATGTACATAGAAAAAAATATTTCTTTTAAATAATAATTTCCTTTATTCAAAAAAATTTATTATTACCCATGTGTTTTTTACTATGAACAAATCAATAAATCCATTTTATTGTAACTTTATTAAATTAATGGAATTGTTTTCTATTTTTTACCTTTCCATTTTTATTATTCCATATCCATTTATTTAAATGGAATGTGATTTCATCTATTTACCATTACATATTAATTATTCATTATGGATTCCTATTATCATCTTGTATACAGAACCCTAACTATGAATATGAGATCACCATTATTTTTTCCCTTTCCCAGGACTCTATTCAGTTTTATATAATAGATATGTAGGGATATTATAGATTGGATAAATTGATTCTTGAAAAAAAAATATTGTAATTTGTGCATTCAATTATAATTTAAGTTTCATGTATGTCTGATGTTTACCAAGAATAATACAATTTGAGGTTCTTTGGGATGTGGTTTATTTGTATCTTATGCTAATGTAATGGCAACAAGAACTAAATCCAAGATTATGGGGTCAAGTATTATATATTTAGTATGAGAAATTGTTTAGTAACATCCATGGAAACTACATTTCAGAAAACATATATTAGGGAACATAACCATAGGATATAATTGGTTGATAATTATATAATAACATCCTAAATATTTGGGATTATTAAATATGAATCATTAAGTTATGATCTAATCTAGTCTAAGATAATATTATGAAATGGTTCGTAGATAAATGAATGATCACTGTATCAATTCATGTAATCCAAAGGGTAAGAATGGCCATTTCATTAATGGTTTTAATCTAATCCTTCGAAGGAAATTAGTCTCCCAAAAATTATCATCAAATAATGACATTTTATCATGTTATAACAAGATAGAAAAATATTTTCCCAAGTATTATGGATTCAAAGGGAAGTAAGAGAAGAAGAGTGTGATAGAGGAAAAATGGATAAAGGGAATAAGGGGAGAAAAGATTTTCTCTATATGATAATTGTACAAGTACACACCATAGAATATGATTATGAGGAAATTGGTTTTCATTATGTTTGGGGTAAAAGGTCACCACTCTCATTATTGTAAGGAAAGGAAATATTTTCCAATGTTCAATGCTAAAAACCTATGGATATGGGGATCTATGTAAATAGATTCACTAAGCATCAAAGAACATGCTTCAAAAGAGCTAAGGGGTCACACTAAAAAATATGGTATTCATTAAAATGAAGTGGAAAGATAAATTAGATAATTGTTGGATCTTGTAATTATTATATTTGATTATTTTATTAATTATTTACTATTTATGAGAATCCTGAAGTGTATAAGGATTATACTATTGTACTATTTCATTGAGGATTTTTGAGCACATGTTGAACATTACAGATAAGCAATAAAAATAATTGGGTGACTATTAACACTCTTTTTTGTCACATGGAATGAAAATTTTATGAAATATACATCAATTATGATATAATTATCCATATCCCCCAATAAGATTCAAATGAGCTTTCGTTAGGTGGCATGCACACACCACCCATGTTCACTAGAGGCCTCACACAACCCTCATATTCGAAAACGAAAGGCTGGACACACTTGTGATGGGTACCTATATAGGGTATCTATTTGATGGATCTATTTAGGGTAACTCTGTCGAAAATGGTATCATGTTATCATATAATTATGAACCTATGGCTACTCATTTTCTAAACTGGATAAATGAGATGATGACAGAATAATCTTATCATGCAATCCCTAATCTCAGGTCCTGAAAAACCCCACAGGTAGCTCTCTAAAAACATATAGAAGAATAAACTATGATGATGATGGAGATAAATGCCTCTATAAGTTCTAAAACACAAATAATAATAGTTTTGGGCCACTTACCAAATATTTCATTCAATAGTGTGATGGTCCATTCCCTAAATAGAGACCTGCCTAAAACCCTTATAGGGACACACAAGGAGACCCATAGTGCCATGGTTAAGGATTCTCTCAACTGTTTTTAAATAAGGGGTCCATTTCCCAAAGAATATTCATCTCATACAGTCCAACATCCATGCTCAAATAAGATTCATCTTCTCCAAGGACTTTCGCGAAGCACCTAATTCTCGTCATGCGAGGACCTATGTGAGGCCATTTTGATCCAAATTTCAAGACATCAATAGTAGGGTTCCCATTCCTTTATACCCCTCGTCTGACATGGAATAATTGTAACATCCAAAAAATCATTTTAAAATGAAATTCCCTAGTAGGATGTGTCCTTCCATGTATCCTAGGTGTACATCCATTCCTTCAGTCAAAGGTGTCACACAATTGACCTACCATATTGGTAGGGTCCTCGGTGTGCATGTAGATATGAGTTCCCTCGATCATGAGGGCCCAAACTATAAGGTTAGTTTTATAGAACATCCATTTTTAGATTTTATTGTAAGAACCATGTCATTTCATAGTTGTCTCGAAGACCAGGGACCTTTGGTTCCAGATGGGGAGGTAGAGGATCACACTTTCTATTCCCTTTGAGGTTTAAAGTTGTATCCTCCTTTATTCTTTATAATAAATACTATAGAATCTCTCATATAGTAATATAATTGTATTTGTTGAAGGAAATGTCATACTTCATTCCTTCCTCAGTCTCCATACTCATGAGATGTACCCATATGGGTAATCAAACATTACTATGAAGTGAACAATAATTGGAGGAGATTGGCATATCAAATCTCTTTATTTCTTCTCCCATTTACCCATCCTCTTCCACCAATGGAAATAGGATAGTGTTTCTTCCCATAACATTAACTTCTTTTTGATACTCACATTAGATAATGAATCTCTTAGGTTTAGTGGTTAGTTTTTATCTTGACATCAACAAGGATAGATGTATTTCTCTAAAGATAATATTTTTCCAAATCATCCTCTCACCTTTATTTTTAGGACCTCCATAGTTTCATGTCCTAAAATTTATTTATCCAACCTTAGGGAATCCTTTTACATGTTGTAATCTCAAACTCAATCCTCTAAAAAATCCACATTCCCTATGAGAAAAAACCATTAGAGTGCCTCAATTGTTTTGGGTTCTCATAATAAAATTATATGGACTTTGATTCTGGTAAAAATAAGATATGTATGAAACATACATGGGGTCCAAATAGAACACCCCAAACCAAACATAATTATCTTTATTCCATGTTCCAAGTGTGTTCATATCCATCATTGACTCCAATATCCCTTCTAAAATTTCGATGATGCTATATCATATTTCAAACACAAAAAATTTTCTAGGATATTTTTTTATCGTCTCCTTTGTTGTATGATATTAAATAATATGGTATTGTCCTTATCAAATGATCATACATGTTTTGATATGTCTTTTTATGTTGAATGGAAATATGATGGTTCTGATTCCATTCAAGAGGAAATATTCAATGACCTTCTCATTAGACTAATCATGACATTGAAACAACTCATGTTCCCCTAAATGATTTTAAACGTAAGAGTCCACCACTTCATGGATTAAAACCAACATCGTGATAATAAATAAATATAGAATAATTAATTCATTAATAAATTGTTAATAATTGTGTAGAAACTCAGATATATAAAAATATATCCGATTAGAATAACTTCATATTTAAATAAATGATTCTAATCTCTATGCATGAAAATAACTAATTGATAGTTCAATAGAATCCTATGTTATAATAGAAAATTAATAAAGGATTAATTAACATATATTAAAAATATAAGAGAGTACAAGAGTGGGATACAATTCCCCCTAAATGTGAATGATGAGCCTAACCACACATCCTCTAGACCAATATGAGTTCTTATGTATCCCTGGAAATGATTAAAAATGAGAACCTACATTTAAAAAGAATGTACATGAGGCATCATAGATATAAGAAACATTGGGTGTTTCTACATACATGAATAAAATTGATTAGAAACCACCCAAAATAGATGTTGGTGTATTTTTATAATGAAAATGGTATTCCTCCAACAACACAGAACACCTTTCTGGCAAGGCATGAAATTCATGGATGAAACAAAAATTGTGAACCTGATGTGAGTCCATAGCCATGATGATGGTTCCACCCAACATTTGGGATCATTTTTCTCTAAAAATCATAGAGGAGCACATAAAACAATCCATTATGCATGGGTTTTTTTACTAAGACTCTATAATAAAAGAGTTTTCAAGTTTGTGTTTTTGAACATTATTTCACAAAACTCCACCACCATCTCCCTTCAATAAAAATGATTTAATAATATATTTCCAAAAAATATTAAATGGAAACAATTCTTGTTGGGTACTCATCCAATAATTGGATACCATCATCAATATAGTATCCTTAATGATTGTCCTCAAATGTACTGGTATAAGAATACTATATTAATATTATTATCCTAACCCTGTAGGCAGACTAGTAGTCCCCATATCTCACAATGTTTCTCCAGAATTCCAGTCAGTGATGGAAGAAATTATAGAATTATATGGAACCATTCTCGATCACATACCATTTCAAGAGCATATTTCCAAAATGTAACTATAATATATTCCCTTACGCGGAGGGGGGGGGGGTATTTAAGAGGTCACAAATAGCCTCATACAGAAGACACATGGGTCCTTCCAAATGTATTCTAGTAGTAGTAACCGCCTATAAGAACCTATATCTTCGTTTTAGGTATGGATATTGATTTCATTCGTTTTTTAGGAAAAATGAAGCATTTCTAAATTTTCTATGTACATGCCATGTACTCTTGATTACATTCCATGTACCCTATTTCCACATGTAGCTATGTACTGGATTTTCAATGTCCAATTACATGGACATGTGGATAGCCTAAAGCTGGGTTGAGTTGGTGCTAGTAAATGGTGTGTACCATAAATAAACACGTTGGGTACATTTCTATTTATTTTATTCATCGGATAGGGGTTTCATCTCATCCCCAAAACTTGTTTCTTCTTCTCATGTACATACCGAAGAGTGATGTACGACCATAAATCATCAAGAAGCTCAAGTTCCTCCATCAGATATTTGGTTGATAAGTCAATGGGTGCATTGGATTCCCAACGATGATTTAACTCTTTCCATAGAGTTTCTCTTCTTGATTTGTCCTCTTTCTTGAGTTATCGTTGGATGAACATTTTTTTATCATTTTTTATCTATAACATTCTAGGACAACTCATGGGGAAACATTCAAGAGTGTTCATTGTACGATGTTTTGGTAGGAGGTTTGTTTCCTCTTAGAGTATTTCTTTGTGTTATATATTCCTAGATGTTGATTACCCATGATTTGGGTATTTTTTGTTAAGTAATTGAACCCTTTTATCATCGGCCTTAGATTGATTGATAGATTATGGGGTTTAATTGATATATTATTTTAAATGGAAGTCTTTGGGGAAACCCTATGAGTTCATTTCCTTGTTTTAATGTTCATGTCTATTCGGTCCATGTTTTGTTTAATGCCGACCTTATTTCCTTTCCATGATTATTAGGTTGGAATTGATTTCTTAATTTTAGGTTGTTAAATGCATGTGTAATGCATTGTGATTCATTGACATGTAGTAGTTGTGATTACATGGGCTTATGGATATCATTTGTGTATGATTGTATTACACTGGGTTGAGAGAACCTGGTGTAGTTAGACTACAGGGGGAATTGACATTGAGGGCTTCCTAAGAGTGTCTGTTATATTTTATGTTACAAGACTATTTGGGGGATTGATGGTGAGTGCTCCCTCAGAGTGTCTATATAATATCGTTATGAGACCATAGGGGGGACTGGCATTAATTCTTCCTCATTGTGTCTACAATATACTTTTACTAGACTATAAGGGGAATGGACGTTAAGTGCTTCCTCATAGAGTCTACATATTATAATTTAAAAACAAAATGGGGAATTGAAGGTGTGTGCTTGCATTGATAGTGTTTTTTTGGAACATGTGATCATAGGGGTTAGACTATGGGAGCCACCCATAGGGTAAATGCGATATTTTCAATGTTGATTTTGACCAATCTACCATGCCAATGCTCAAGCTTGGACTCGGTATTAACTGACTCTTAGATGGTCTTCTAAGGCATATGTTTTTTGTTACAAAATGGATATAGAGAATATTCTAGTTCCTGGGATTTAATTATTAAATAGTTTGAATAATTAATAATTGTAAATGAATTTAATTATAACTGTAGGACGGTTTACTTTTGACTACTTCATTGTTTATTTGTTAATTTTGTACATCGCAAGCTATATATATTAACCAATAGTTAGTCACATATATTTAGTTGGTTTCCTACTGGGATTCATCTAACAACCTCTTTGGGTCATGATTTTGGGCCCAAGTAGTTTATATGGTTTTAGGTGTAGATAAGGGAAAGTGCCCTTCTACATAAGGTACTTGATTATTGAAGGAGTTGGATATCATGGGACCAAGATATGGCTTGCGATGCAATAAGAGGTTATTGTTTCATTCATACTTTGGTTTATTACTATATTTATATCATTTTTACTTGTTTAGAATCGTTAAAAGACATTTGTGACATGCATAATTTATATATGTTCTCCAGTTGTTTATTTACTATCAGTCTTCCGCTGATTCTATTGTTGTATGATATTATTGTTTCTGCTATTGTTTATTATTTTATTTCATTTTTATTCTTTGCCAATAACGGAATAGTTTCCCCTCTATCACACCCAAGGACATTTCTACTATTCACAATCCTCTATCATTTGGGGAAATGCATATGAGGCCACATGACCAATTGGTTATGGGGAACCTTTGGGAGGCACCAAGATCTCAAACATTACAAAGTGGTATCAAAGGGGATTATATTCTGATTTTTCTTACTTTTTGGAGCCTATAGACAGTATAAGAAGGAATAGGTAGTTGGTAATAAATTATTACCAAGATTAGCTAAATCGTGTATAGGAAAATAACATGTTACCTCGAATATTGCAATTTTTGTGGTTTTTCCATCGAGGCAGTTCATTTTATTTCATCGTTAGGTGATACACATGTTTTTTACTGTTATGATTTATATCATTATAGTTCTATTTTTTTAACCTAATGAGATTAAGTTATGACATCTAATTTATCATATAAGAACTTGCAATAGATCACATGTCATGAATTATTGGTATTCCATTTAGGGTTCGTTACCGATTTCATGTTGTTTTGATAGATGTTGTGCAAGATATGCATGTTGTAGTGATATATTCCTAAATAGAATAACTTCTATTTAATAGGGTATTTCTAATATGTAATGTTTCATTTGGATGAACACAAAACAATGGTCCCTGAGGTATTATGTTCCCTCTTGGATTGGAATACGGTGGAACTTGTATGAACATTAATCTAATTTTTTCAATTATATTGGGACTAAGGATGCCTTACTTTGATTTGTGTGAGTACGAGCTCTCATGAATGGTAATTTTTCATTCATTGGACAAACTATTGTGATTTTAAGGGTTTAAGAGATGTTTTATAGGCCTAGATTCTAAAACTGCAGACAACACATCGTGTGGTGTTATGAAGACACGCCATGTGTTCTTCTATTCGTGAAAAAACTTATTTTCTTATGTACACGTTGTGTACTGTATGTAAATTCCAAGTAGACATTAACCATGTGAATGACTGTGTGACTAGAGATAAGAGTTGGTAAATGTTTGGTAGAACATTACATGTACTGCGAGTACATGACATGTTGTAGAGGCCATGTATCTGTCTGGGTTCCTAACTACACAGGTGAATGAATTTTGGGTAGTACATGTCGTTTCTAGATGGACACGCTATGTGGAAGTCAACAGTGTCTCCAACCCGGTAATTAATGACACATGTGGTTATGGATTATGTAGTACATTCCATGTCCAGGGTTAACATGTTGTGTAGTGTTACCCTATAAGGAACTGTGTGGTATAGCCATGTAGAATAAATTGAGTAGGGGGAAAAGGTCAAGTATATGTGGTGTCACAGAATAAAGATTCCATGTTTATTGGTTTTACACAACTAGGTTGGGAATAGGTACATATCCAAGTTGAAACATGACAGAACATGCCGTGTGGAGGATATACATGCCATGTAACCCAATAGTGATAAATTTTAGTGTTCTCATCTCATTTTCCTTTCTTCCACATCTATGTTTCAGTCTTTAATTATCTTGAACGGTTGTCTGTGCTTGACCTTGAAGAGTCACACCACCTAGATGTCCTTTGATAGTACATTAGATATAGGGCAATGATTAGACAACAGAAATGGTAGACCAAAGACTACATACAGATCCACCTGTTGTGCATGTTTCATCACCACGTATAAGGCCCCATGTATAAACATTACATAATCATATGATATGTTGAAAATTTTACATTAATTCACATTGAGGGTAATTTTATGTTTATAGAAAAAGAGAATTATGTCGACACATATACATTACATCTTCTATATTACAAGTATACAATTCTACTCCATCCTTTTCCCACAAATAAAACACCTTAAATAAAACCAAAATTATTTTCATCATATAAATCATCTTTAATACTTCGTTTCACTTACCCTTCCTTTTACCCTATGAAATAAATTTCAAAAATATGGGACGATCATAAAAATCACAGAAAGGGTTATAAAATAAAGAAATAAAACATTAGTACATCAATACATACACATATAGGAAATCAAACTTATCAACCCAAAAACATAATGTTTTTAGAATACCTCATGAAATAAAAATATTTATGAATAACAAAAAGACATCCTGAATCATATAGGTAAATTTTGGAATCCATTACTTACTAAAATAGTTTCTTTCACAGCTACATAGGGAGTTACATTTCAAATATCAACCTAGTATATTCCCAAAATCTCTTAGGAGAAACATTAATGTTTACCTCCTTCATGTAACCCAATGAATTAGAGAGCTATATCAGGATCACCTTCCCTAGGTATATCATAGAGTATCCTATATATATAATCCAGGACCTATAACTGTAACATAATTATAACACATAACACAGGCATAAAAGTAAGATAATATTTGTACATTACAATCACAATATATCATTTCAATATATAAACATAATCAATCCATTATCCAAACCATTTTCAATTCCAAAATACATAAAAATATTTTATGGTATTTATTTTTCTCTTAAAAACATTACATCTTGTTAATGAATCCAAATATCAAATAATGTTTTCGGCTGCTGAAAGGTCATTATCACCACGTAGATATTAAAGAAACATTATTTTTGTTGTTTAGTAAACTACATCATAGAGATGATATTCCCTTTTAATGAAATTCAAATCCAAATGGGTATATACATTTTATAATGGAAATTCGTGTATAAATCAAAGTAAACATCATTGAATGGTGATTGAGATGAAGTCCCTTACCTTGTATCCAACGAGTCTTGTTTATCCTTTATCTCCCTAAATAATAAACATAATTTAATTATAATTTCTTCAGAACCTTTTTCAAGTTTATTATTTCATTTATATAATTTTTTCCTTTAATATAACAATAATATAATTATTCATGTTCATATCGGTCTTTTTGTCGATGTTTGGTACTTGAGTCAAAAATAGAATTGCTATAATTAATAATGGTCCATGTTTTCAAAATTCCATTATCTACAGAATTGTATTAATTATTTAAATATCTTAGTATATATGTACTTAGATTTAGTATATATGTATTTATAATAGTTCTTAACATTTTGATATAACAAAATGAAATGCACCGTTCATGGAGATTTTAAGTTGTACATACGCATGAACAAATCTTTCATTATTTTTCATTTCAAAATGAATTAAAACTAAATGATCCATATCTATATTTTAATTATAGTACAATATCTATGTTATATATGGTACATAATTTCATTAATTCAATATCTTATGCATTCCATGTATAGAATGAACATGTGATATCACTTTGAGGTGCAGTAGTCCGTACCTCCTCAAATGAAATTCTCATATTTATACCACATGAAAAAAATAAAGGTACGTTCTAAAATAAAAATACAGAATAATAGTAAATGTATAAATATGTTATATACCATATATAAAAATATTTTTATCATACCTTCCACCATTATAGTTTGTAGGTAAAAATCAAGCAATCACTGTTTCGTGAGGTAGTAGTTCGACGTACAGAGAAATAGTATATTCATATCCATTAGAAGGAGGTGTGTGTAGGAGTAGTTCAAATACTTATCATAATAACATACTAGTATATTCAGGACACTATTTTTGTTATGTAATCAATTAATGTGCATAAAATTTGTAGTTGAGAATGAAAATAAAATAAAATAACATGAGAGAAGTCATTACCTATAAATAGGGTAAATCCCATTGATTTGATCCAAAAGGCATTATTGAATTTCATTCTAACCAAGGTAAGACTTTTAGAAGGAATAAATGGATGTTGGGATCTTATTTGGGAAGATTATGGCCAAGAAAAGGATTCATTGGAGGTGTAAGTTGGTGTTAGCGGTGGTTTCCTTCTATAAGAGGGAGGAGAGGTACCTAAAAATATCTTCAATTTTTATTTTATTAAAAAATCTATTTCTATTTTAAATGAGTTAAAATTAAGTTAGTTATAATATAAGATGAATATAAGTCTAAATAATATCAAACCACAAGAATTAGATCGGTTTTGTGTATTTTCTAATCAATATCTTTTAAATTTAACATTTTTTTACTCTTACCATTTTATAAAGAATTTAACACATTTGCAACCATAACATGATAAATATTCAATTATAGAGTCAATAATACAATTATAGGATTATGATAACCATTTTTCTTGAATCATTGATTATTTTTAATATTATAATACTAAATAAAATATTTTATATTTTAAAATATGAAATATGTTAATTTTGACACTATTCATATCATGACTTTTTTAAAAACCCATAAATACTTGATTGATTCATATAAAATTTGATAATATGAAGATAAAAAGAAAATATCATCCAGAAAATTCATGTATGACATCAAAAAAACCAAATTACATTTATTTAATCATTTATAATATCATTTATTTCAATCCTTTTTTAAACAAGAAATCATTATAGCATCCTTGTGTCATAATTAAATTTATTTATTTAAAGTATAAATAATATAAAAATAATATCATTATGTAGAAAATAATTTTATATTTATAATTACTATTTATAGTCAAAGATATCACTTATATAACCCCATATAAAAATTGTTTTTGTAAAAGATATATACTTATGTTATATTTTCTTTAACATTAAATTAAATGTAATTAAATGTCATTTTCAAACACAATGGGCCACATGGGATCCTAGAATAGACCCTTGGATTCCCATGGTCGGACATATCTCATATAATAGGGTTAGTACATGGGTTATGTTAATTAAATATTGTTATAATATTTATTTTAGCCTTAATTACCAGATTTATCCTTTATCCATGATAAATAAAATATTTGCAGAAGTTATTATAGATAATTTCTAAATATAAAAGGTAGTTATTTAAAAAATTTGGAACTGATGATTCCAAATATGGAATCAATTTGTCCAAATTAAATACAATGAAGTTTCAGAAATTAATATATAATTAATTCCCATTTTCAAAACAAAAACATGTTTTTAGGAAGTAAAAACAACAAAAGATTGACTTGTGTTTAAGTATATTTTCAATGTGACATTAAATTCAATGACCAAAATTGGATTAAATTACAATAACATAATCTAATTATACTTGAAAACCAATTAAAAGTAAAATCTAACTATATGAATAAATTAGATGAAAAGACAGTTTTGACTTAAAATGAAGTATTTTTCACTATTCATTAAATATTTATATTTATCTGAAGTATACCAAAAATATACCCAATGTAAATATTGATGTTACACTTCTACAAAAAAAATTATTTTGTCATGTAGGACATGTAAAAGTGACAAAAATTATATTTAAAAAGGGTTCTCCATCAAAGGGCGGTGAAACGACGTTTCAAAGTATTTCATGCTTAAAATTTGATTTATTCTTATTTTAAGCCTCTAAAATGTAATGTATAAATGAAAAGAAATTTTACAAGAATGTATAATTATATTTTTGTTAGTTATATTTATTATCACCAATACAATGGCTCGGAATTATGTACCATTGAAAATAATAATAATATTATATATTTTTTTGTACAACTCAACATTGTGTGCAACCAAAGATTTTAAAGAAACATATTATTGCATGTTGAATATGATATCGGACATAGAACCACCATTAATGTAAAATTAATATTTAATTCAAAAATATTAATAAATATGAAGTTTTCATATTTATAATTTACCGGGGATTTTACATCTTTCCCACCTTTTGGTATTTGTGTCCCCATAATTCTATTCACTTATCAAATATGTTGGAGTATTTATCCCTCATATTATATTCAGATTCCTATGTTTCCCCATCAGCCATATATTTTTTCCAAAAAAAATTACCTAATGAATTACCATATTCTTCAACACTTCCACTCTTCAGTCAAGAATGTGGACTGGTTGTTCCTCATAAGAAATATTTTCTTCCAAATAAACTAGCTCTCAACTAATAAAATGAGATAGATCCGACATATATATTTTCAACAATGAAAAATGAAAAAAATTTGTGTACCTAGGATGAACATAGCGGTAAATACACTCAGTAAACAACTGGTCAAATTTTCTCTAGGATTTCATACGGTCAAATGGACTTTGGACTCAACTTTCTCTTCTTACCGAAATACATCACACTTTTCCATGGAGTGACATTTAGAAAGACATGATCACCAACCAAAAAAGAAATACCATTCCACTAGTTATCTGTATATATTTCTGGCCGGCTCTGTGCTGTTCTCATGTGCTTCTGAAACATAAGAATTGTTTTCCATATCATCTACCAATTCTAGTCCTATCAACTTTCTTTCAACAACATCATACCCAAAAGATGGAGTTCAACACCGCTTTCCATATAATGCCTCATGTGGAGCCATCTATATACTAGAATAAAAAATATTACTATAATAAAACTCAAAAAAATATAGATATTGGTCCCAATTGCCCGGGTAATCTACGGAACATGCACATAGAATATCTATCATGGTCTGAATTTTTCATTCTGACTGTCCATATGATTGTGAATGAAAAGCTGTACTGAAGTTCAATTTAATACCCAATGACTTTTAAAGGCCTTTACCAAATTTATAAGGGAACATGGGATCCCGATCAGATACAATGAAGAGGGCAAGTCCTTGTAACTTAAAAATCTCCTTAACATACAATCGAGATAGTTGATCTAGAGATAAAGTATATAGAATAGGAAGGAAATGGGAATATTTAGTAAATTGGACAACAATAACCCATATCGCATTATTACCTTGAGATGTCCTTGGGGATCCCCCAACAATGTACATGGATATATTTTACCATTTCCACTATAGCATTGGAAAAGGAAAAATCACCCCTTTCATTAAATGTCATTCTTCTATAAACTGTTGACAAGTTAAACACTTCACACAAAAGTCAACAATATCTATTTTCATTCCATCCCACAAGTAATAATCCTGAAGATATCTATACATTTTATATCTTCTAGGATAAACTAAAAACAAAGAACTGCGAGCTTCACATTACAACTATTTCATCAACTATAAATCCCAAGGCACACATAACCTCATTCATAACCTCAAAACACAATCTTTATCATTGTTATATTCAGGTAATGTTCCATTATGAACCAATTATACATTTTTATGCAACTCATTGTCATCTTTATGAACTTTCTCTATTATGTAAGCAAGAGTTGATTATGCTGAACCTTGAAAAAAAACTGAAAAATAATTTTCCCCAATAACTTTTATCCCAATGTTCATAAATTGTTAATCAAAGTATTTTGTTTCGAATATAACATGGTAAATATAGCATTACCTTTTTAAATAAATGCATCAGAAACATTATTTTTCATTAGCGGATGTTAATGGATTGTGCAATCATAATCCTTTATTAATTCTATCCACCTCATCTATCTCATGTTTAATTCATTATGAGTGAATATAAACATTAAACCATCGTAATTAGTATATATTTTACACATTACCCTATAAAATGACAACTCCAAATTTTTAATGTAAAAAATAGCTAATTCCAAATCATTTGTATAGTAATTTAACTCATGTGATTTCAACTAATGTGAAGCATAAGCAATTACCTGATCATTCTTCTTTAAAATACATCCATGTAATTTCAATGAAAATCACTGTAGATAAAAAACTCACCATTTCTGGAATGTAATTACAATAATGGATAATTCACCAATCTTGTTTTTCAATTCTTGAAAACAATCATCACATTGTATTATCTAGATATATTTAACACCTTTTCAAGTTAACCTCATCAATGGGCTATATAAAAGTGAATTTTTTTAACAAATCCCCTGTAAGAACCTATTAAATTGTGAAAAATACAAATCTTGGTTATATTTGTGGTTATTGGCCTTTATTTAACAAATGTTTTGGATTGATAAAATGTTATGCCCTTTTTGAAATAATGTGACCATGGAATAAAATTTATTACAACCAAAAATCAAACATGCTGAATTCCCCATACAGTTTTTTTCTATTAATATTTTCATGACAACCCTTAAATGAATTTCATGATCCTATTTACTTTTACAATATACCAAAATATCATCAATAAAAACAACCAAAAACTTTTCTAAGAACTCACATAAAATTATATTCATAAAATCCATGAATATAGAAGGTGCATTTGTTATCCAAAAATTCATAACTACATATTCATAATGACGATATCTTGTATAAATCAATATCTATGGAATGTCTGGTTCTTTTACATTTAACTGATGGTACCCCGACCTCAATTCAATCATCAAAAAATACTTATATCTCAACAGCTAACAATACTTCATTTGATGGCCGCAACATCTGTTGAAGTACTTGCAAAGGATTTCCGCCCCCTTTTGGCTTACAGTCTGACTGCTTTCCCCCAATGGAGTTATTATATGGACACTCAATTTCATAATGACCAATTTTATTGCACATACAAAAATTTCCTAACTATAAATTAGATTTTTATTATCATTACACTGATCTTTTTCAGTGCAATTTTGAGCTTTATGTCCCATTTTACCATATCATAAGGACTTACCAGAATTCAAAAGGCATTCCCCAGTGTTATTTTTACGTCCATTTTCATAAACATTAAACAAAAGCTTCTTACCATCATACTTTTTTGATGAGTTATTCCCTTTCATCTACCACATCTACATATTGTTATTTTGTTTTTCAATGAACACGTTATCATCAAAAAACACTATTTCCGCATTCTCATCACCTCGAACAAGATTTTCATAAACAATGAACTCACAAGAATCTAAATCACATCGACACATTTGATTTAATCTTGAGTAAAATCGATTGTTTTTTCTATTAAGATCTCATATGAAATTTGGAGCATAACATGATGGTCCAGTGAATTTCATTCTTAAATAGGAACTGACTCATCCTCTTTCCTCAATTTTAAGAATTGTATTTCCATCTATTATTGAACCACCTTAGGAAAATATTTCTCAATAAACGTACCTATGAATTCATCCCAATCAAGAGAAGAAATATCCTCACTATCTGTGATATTTTTAGTCATCGACCACTACTAATCGACTTCACATTCAAATGAGTAAACATCAACACTAACATTTTGATGTTTTGAGCACCCCATGACATCAAAAATCATTTAATGTGATTTAATCTACCCTTCAGCTAGCATAGTTTCATAAGATCCTCTAAATGATGGAAGATGTTGCCTCATGAAATTATCCACTACTGACATGTTCCATTGTGGTTGATCCAGCTAATCTTGTGCATGGATACCAGAAGCATTTATATCCTGAGTCATCTATTCCATCACTATAAAAGAAAATTTAGTTCCAATTCCAACCATCTCAGGTCATTGATTTGGAAGTTTGTTTTCATCATGATGTTGTCCCATCATAGTTTCCATGTTTCCTCTGTGGAAATCCATTTTCAAAACTGATATATATTAGTTGAAAAAACATGGTAGTCTTCAAATACTATATAATTTCAAAATTACCACAAAGTAAAAATAATTTATGGATATTAATTTAACAATATATTAACTTCTAATGTTGTCTAAACCGACCTCTGATACCAACTATAAGGAACCAACCATTAACATTACTTAATCTAGAGTTATGTCGATAATTTGACTTCAATTCACATTAAGGATATTTTCATATTTAGATATTTAATTAATTATGTAATATCTTATACAAGTAGACACTCCTACTCCATTCAATTTTGTTTCTCAACAATAACTCTCCTTAAATAAAACCAGAACTCATTTCATCATATATATCTTCTGGAATCCATCATTTCTCTTACACTTCCTTATACCCAGGGAAAAACATTTCAATAACATGTTATGAGCATAAAATGCATAGTAAGGGTTATAATATAATTAATGAAAACATTATTCCATCAACACATACAAATCCTAGTAATCTTACCTCCGAATAATAAAACATAATCTCATTAATATACATCATGAAATCACATGATTTATGAATAACACATATAAATCATAAATTATTAATGGATCTTGTGGAAAACATAAAATAATTAAATTTTAGCAATCATAAATTCATAGGGAGTCACATTTGAAATACCCATCATAGTATATTCCCTAAATATCATAGAAGAAACAATAATGTTTTCCTAAGTCATTTACCCAATGCATTGGATAGCTATCCCAGGCACACCACCCTAGGTTTACCATGAAACCACCCATATACGTAAACAATTCCCATGAACCATAACACAATAATAACACATAACACAAGCATAAAATAAATATGACATTTCTACATTGCAATCAAAATATATAATTATAATATATTGAAAAAATAAATCCATTATCAAAACCATTTTCTATACAATAATACATAAAAATATTAATCGGTATTTTTGTCTATTTAAATAAATTTTGCCTTGTTTTGGAAACCAAATATCAAATAATGCTCACGGCGGCGGAAATGTCATTTTCAACACGTACATTAAAAAGAAACATTCTTTTTGTCGCCTTGTAAATTTATTCATAGAGAAAAAATTCCCCTTTAATGAAATTAAATTTCAATGGGGTTTATACACCATATAAAAGAATGTTGTGTATAAATAAAAGTAGGCTTCAATGAATATAGATTGAGACGAACTCCCTTACCTTGATTCCAACTTGTCTTATTCATTCGTTATTCCCATGAATAATAAACTCATATTAATTATACTTGAATTAGAACCTTTTTTGAGTTTATTATTCCATTTATATCTTTAATTCCCTTTTTATAAGAAGAAAATATTTTTTCAAGTTCTTATCAATCTTTTTATCGATGTTCGGTACTTAATTCAAAAATAAACTTGCCCAAATTACAAATTGTCCATGTAGTCAAAAGTACATTATCTCTAGAACTGAATTCATGAATTATATAATATATAAATATAGTATATATGTATTTATATCCAGTATATATGTAATCATAATAGTCAATAAAATTTGGATATAAGAAAATGAAATGCAATGTTCATGGAGACGGTAAGCCGTACGTACGCATAAACGATACATTCATTTAATTTATGGTTAATTTTTAAAGGAAGGTAAACTAAATGATACATAAGCATAATATATTTCCAATAAAATATCTATGTTATATATGTTACATAAGTTCATTACTTACTTTCTTTTATACATTTCATGTGTTTCATGAATGAGTCATATCACTTTCAAGGGGGTTGTACGCACCTTCTCAATTTAAATTATCATATTTATACAACATGAAAAGCCTAAAGATATGTTCTAAAAGAAAAATGTAGATTAATAGAAACAATATAAAGATGATATATATCGTAAATATGTATATATCCATCATAATGGCCCCCATTATTGGTGGTAGGGAATAATCGAACAATCATCATTTCATGAGGCAGTAGTTCGTCATACATAGAAACCGTTTTTTCATATAAATTAGATGGTGGTGTGTGTAATTGTAGATCAAATAATTCTCATAAAAACATCCTAGTATATTGAGTATACTATTTTTGTTATTTAATTAATGAATAATAATATAATATGATGTGGATAAGGAAAATAAAGGAAAATTACATGAGGGAAGATGTTACCTCAAAATTTGGTAACTCCATTTTATCTGAGCCGAAAGGATTTATTAAATTTCCTTTAGTAAAAGATATGGATTTTAGGAGGAATATTGATATCTTGGAAGATTATTTAGGAATAATTTGTATGGTCCAAGGGGCGTGAGAGGTGTGAGTGAGGGTTAGAGGTGGTGGCCTTTTATAAGAGGGAAGATGATATCTTTAGGAATATCTTGAATTATTAGTTTATTAAAAATTTTATTCTGATTATAAATGATTAAAATATTAGTTAGTAAGAAGATAATATTAATATAATACAAAATAAAATCATCCAATAACAATTAGAGAGGTTTTGGATATTTTATAATCCATATATTTTTTATTTAGAATTTTTTACTCTTACAGTTTTATTTAGAATTAGACACTTTGAGAAACATAACATGACAAATATCCAATTAAATAGTAAATATTACAATTTTAGACATGTGATAACTATTTGTAAGAATTCAATATTTTTTAAAAAAATTACCTTAATTAATAAAATATTTGAAATTTTATAATATGAATTATGTAAATTTTGGAAGTATTCATATCATGTCTTTTTTAAAAATCCATATTATGTTGATTGATTCGAAAAAACTACATTAATAAAAATATAACAACTTACCTTCATCCAAAAAATTGAACCAAATTACATTTATTTTAACATTTATAATATCATTTATTTTAATATTTTATTAATAAAGAAATCACTACATCATCATTTTGTCATAAATGAATTTATTTTTTGAAGATCTGGAAATTATAAATAAAATATCCTGACCTAGAAAATCATTTAATATTTCTGATGTATATTTATTTTCCATTATTTTAGTTATATATCTCAAAATGAAATTTTTTTAGTAAAAGATATATATTTATGTTATATTCTAATTAATATTAAATTAAAAGTAATTAAATGTCATTTTCAGACATAGGTTGCTCCATGGGGTCCTAAAATCGACCCATGAATGCCTATGGATGGATAAATCACATCCAATAGGGTTAGGATATGTGTTAGGTAATTTAATATTATTATGATAGTTTTTTTACCTTTACTTACTGGATTTACCCTTTAACCATGGTAAATAAAATATTTACTAAAGTTACTATTCATAATTTCTAAAAATAGAACGTACAGATTTACAAAATTTGTACCTCATGATTCCAAATATGGTATCCATTTTTCGAAATTAAAAACACATAATTTGTAGAAATAAATTTAAAATTAATTTCTCTTGTCAAAAACCAAAAATGTGTTTTTTAGATGTAAAAAACTTCCAAAAGATTGGCATGTGTTTATGTACAATTACAACGTGAAATTACTTCCAATGAAAAAAAATTGGGCTTAATTAAAAAAAATATTCAAATTAAACATTAAAACCAATTAAAATTAAAATATAACTATATAAATACATTAGATGAAATTATAGTTTGGAATTTAAATGCAGTACTTTTCATTATTCAATAAAAATGATCTTTATCAGATAAATACTGTAAATTTCCCCATAGTAAATTTTTATGTTCTGATCCTAAATAATAATTTTATATTTTAAAATGGGACATATATAAGTGAAAAAAAACTATATTTCAAAAGGGTTCTCCATTAATTTATGGAATAATTTCCTTTTATATTATTTCATTCTTGAAATCGAATTCATTCTTATTTTCATCCTCTAAAATTTATTCGATAAACATAAAAAAAAATTAACAAAACTTTATAATAATATTTTAGATTTTTCTATTAATTCACTCCAACACAATTTCTAGGTGTTAACTACCATTTAAAATAATAATATTATCTTATTTTTTTGGTATAACTCAACGTTGTGTGCAACGATAGATTTTAGAGAAACCTGTTATTTCATGTTGTGTACGCTATCAGATATTGAATCTCCATTAATGTAAAATTAATATTTAATTCAATAAAATAAATAAATATAAAAATTTCATATTATTTCTTTACCTGGGATGTCACATCATCTATAATACTGGACACAGGTGCTGATGCACAGTACTGAGAAGGCTTAATGAGGTTCATGATGACCTATTAGGGAGCACTACATCCTACCCAGTATATGGCAGAGTTGATGTTGGTTTTTCACCAGTACCGTCCTCCAAATTTATCAAGGGTTGGAGGACCTTGGGCTTTAGATTTATGTTTAGATTTCATGATGTCTACATTAAAGCATCTCGAGACACCACTTGAGTGGAGGGTGAAGCTCACAATATACATGCTTTAAAATTCCGTCAAGATATGGTGGGATGTGATATCACTAGCATGATCCCAAGGCGTTATGTCTTGAGATGACATAATGTGGACCTTATATGAATATATATACCCAGAGACCTTAAGGGCAAACCAAGTACAAGATTTTAGGGGTCTGGAAGAGGGTTCACTTTCATTCATGGATTATTCTTCTTGCTTCACTAAGCTGCAACTCTTGACACCCATTAAAGGGGGTGATGAGTTATTTTGGGCCATGATGTTTGAGGATGGTCTCAAACATGACATTCAAACCTAGGTGAGAATCATTACGTTATCTCCCATATCTTTTTTAGTCAACCAGGCACTGATTACTGGGCATAATCTAAGGGTGTCTAGAGCTATGACCTAGGGTGGTGATCATGTTGTTTAGTGCATCAAATTAGTTGTTTATTTTTAACTAGAATATCTGTAGTATAGTAGGAAACCTCAATCGTCTCTCAACATATCCTTAGATCATTAATTTTAAAATGATGTTCTGATTAAGAAAAGGGGGAATGTGATACTATGAAATTTGGGTTTTCATCACATAGGAAGAAAGAACATAAAATAAAATAATAATAAAAATCATAAATTGACTGATTGTATAAAGTGTGATCATCCCGGGGAAATCTCAGGTTTCTCATCCTTCATTTCTTCAAGATATAGGTAGAAGATTTTTAATTCCCTATTTTGTAACACCTATAACTAGAATGTTACAAAGTTTATATTTGGATACCTCCTAGTTTTCTGTCAGAAACAACCAATGATTCACCACATATCACCGATGGTTGGGTGATTTTTGGTTGACATCATAACCAAAACGCACCAAGGAAATGCACATTGTACTCGATGAGTTGGCATGGATTGTATAATATTTCATTGTGTTTCCATGATTTTATTTTAAATTCCAATGATAGTGTTTATGTGAGTTTAAATAAACAATATGAACCACACAAATACTACAATTGAATGGGGGAAGATGAAGTGGTGAACATTGTGTGAAACATAACATGAATGGGTACCCCAAATCCTGATCGGATGAGTTGATCATGACATACCAGTACCTAACTCAATTAAATAGAAATATAGGCTGAAGAAAAATATCCTAAAAATATGGAATTAAAATGACCATTCAAATATAACAACATTAAGCTCGAGATTTACAACATGTTCTCCTCTGGTGATCACAAGGGGTTTAGAAACCCATGGGATGGAAGGAAGAAGAAGATGTTGATGTAGCACTTCCCATAGCCTCCAGAACATATAGGAATGTTGAGAAGACTCCTTGGGGACTACAAAATGATAACACATTTCTTCCTGGTCGAACTCCCAAATGGGGAGCATAAGGTGATATTTTATAGAAAAATCGGAAGGTGGTTTTTCTGCACACCGATTTATTCAAACAACCTGTACCACACGTTTCAGCCATTAGAAAATCGTATACCCCTTTCAAAAAACTAGAGTGTTGTATCACCAATTATTAAATATCTCCACCGATTTTTCGACATCAATTGGACAAGTGGATCTGAGGATATGGACAGATTACATAACTCCACTTTTATCTTTTAACAAATTTGGTGTTCTAGAATGATCGGGCCATTTGGGCCCCATGAATGAAAAATTGGTCTTGGGATCCTTCATAATAGTTGTATAAAAATATTGATTGGATCTGTAAACAAAAATATGAGCCCTTTTGGATAGAAAGATCTTTAAAATCATTCACAATTGTGTACAGGTCTTCATGGATCCATGCAATTTGTTCCCATTTTTCTTCCACTTAATCATGGACCCTCCAAATCATCTCCTCCTACCTTTAAATCATCAAAACAGGTAACATTTTCCATTGTAATAGTGATAAAATAAAAATAATGGTATCAATAATGACATAATTGTTTTTATTTTTTTATCATTTTCAATATAAAACATGTTTAGCACATTGGTTTAAGGGTGAAACTGAAACAGTTCATTGTATTACAATTGCACCCCACCCCTAAACATCTTCACTCATGGGAAATGTATAACATGCTAATCATGTCCCATTCACAAATCAATTATGTGATAACATCAAAGATTATTTTCAAATGAAAATCAGCATTTCTCTTTTATGGAATCATTTTTCAGATCATTTTTCTTTTCTCACATTCAATTTTCGTCAACATCATTTGTTCACCCAGGAAACATGTCGCAAGCTACCTCACCTAAAAAAATTCTCTTCAATCTAGGGGCATATTTAAGTGGATTTATTCTCTTTTACTAGATTTCATGTGATCTTATCATATTCTTTCAATGATATTTATTTCTCAAGCAGAAACAACTAGTGGTCTACACAAGAGGAATTCCAACAGGATGTTCTATGGTTCAAGGGTTTGTAGGATTTATTGTTTAAAAAATCTGAGGCAGAAGAGGAGTGTTTAATCTCTTATGTAAAGATCATGTCAAAATATAAAAATTGTTCACAATGAATGTACACACACAACCCCTCATAATGTGTATCACCTCCAACTCACTATCCCCATTGTCCATTATTTTGGGTTACATCCATGTAATGAATAATAATGATTAAAAAACCTATTTTCTCAATTTTATTTTTTGTTCTATTATTCTAGATGTACATAACAATATTTTTCTTAGATTTTTTGGACATTAGGAGGAGAACATGTGAAAAAAAATTTTAATATGGAATGTGATCCCATTTCCCAAGGAAAATTTAAGAACCCTTTTTATCAACCCATAATAATTATTCTCTTCCTATAATTCCCATGGAAACACCCTCTCTCCAACAATTACTGAAAATAAAACAAGAATATACACATGATATGTGTAGGTAGGGATAAAATAGATAATAATTCTGGTACCTAAAATGAATTTCATGGTCTCTAAGGCTTAAGATGGATAAAATGTAAAGGTGGCCTAAAATAGTCGATAATTTTACAAAGGGGTTTTTAATAAATGAATTCCCCTATCATGAATGTAGAATACTTGAATCTTATGGATACAAATAGAATCAATGAAAGTTCTAGTTTCTCTACGTGACCTTAGACTCTAAATAAAGTGATTATAAATAATAATATGAAATAAAGGGCTTAGAATGTATCTTAGGTAGGGGATTAGAATTATGGTCTGTGCTAATGAGGCATGGGATTCAAAAATCCATTAAACACCTATGAATTTTTTGAATATAATAATTCTTGAATAAATTTCCATATCAACATTATATTGAGAAATATTTTTCTAAAAATAATGGAATTTTTCACATAAACGACTAAATAATAAAAAATGATTTTTGGATATTATTTTTAAGATCAATTTTTTTCTAAAAACACAAAATAAGGAAAAATAAATCAAAAATGAAATAACATTTATATTGTTTTTTAATCCTAACAATGACATGTCACCCTCCCCCAATGCTTAAAGTTATAATTTCCCCAATGAATGTATTTTATATAAATAGATAAGTAAATAAATGTATGGAGAAGGTACAAGCTATTATGTTGTGTCATATGTGACATCGTTCAGTTGGATTTCTTCCTCGAGATGATATGGGAAATCCTCATAGAAGTGTTTGGGACTCTACCCATTGATAGTAATCATTTTTTTAACATTCTCATGAAAAATATATATATAACCAAAATGGAAAACTCTAGTAATTGTATAAGGACCAAGCCAACAAGAACAAAGCATATGTGTGTGGCGATTTAGCCTGGAATTCTACATGAGGACCTTCTCACAAATATGGCACATCCGCTGATGAATCATGCTATCATGGATAGCCTTTGTATTTTATTTATAGATTCGGGATTTCTCATATTCATCACATCGAATTTATTCCAACTCATGATTCTACAACTTCATATGCTCACCTACATCTAAAAGATTCATTATTACATTGATTAACTACCCAATATGGATGGTGTTCTACCTCCACCGGGAGGTGACAAGGCTTTTTCAACACCGTCTCTTACGGTGGCATTCTGAGTGGGGATTTAAAAGTTGTATGGTATTCCCAAAGTTCTTCATCCAAGAAATATCTCCAATCTTTCCAATTGGGTTGTACCATTTTTACAAGATTCGTTTAACATATCGATATGACATTTCTGCTTGACTATTAGTTTGAGGGTGATATAGAGTGGAGACTTTATGATCAACACCATACATATGAAGAATTTTTTTCATGTTGCGATTGAAAAAATGTGAACCTTGATCACTAATGATAAATCAAGGTAAATCAAACCTACCAGAAATTTGAGACCTCAAAAAATCCACAACCACTCGACAGTCATCAGGCCTGCTGGCCTTCACATCCACCCATTTAGATACATAGTCATAAACCAGTAAAATGTACACAAACACAAATGAATTTCGAAAAGGCCCCGTGAATTAAATGCCCCATGCATCAAAGATCTCACCAAATAACATGGGCTATTGGGGAATTTCATTCCACTTAGAGATATTCCATGTGAATTGACAATGACTATATGACTTACACAATCTAGGGGAATACCTATACAATGTTGACCAATAATGTCCTAAGTTAAGGACCTTTTGAGATCTACGTTGAGAGAAAAAGTGTCCCCCACATTCCAAACTGTGGTTTATGGTCAAAACAGAGGTGAACTCATGGTTTGGGGCACACCGACGAACTACTTGGCCACCAAAAATTCTCCACAAATATGGGTCATCACAAATGTACCAATGAGAAATCATGTTTATGTCTCTGGGATTGTGAAATGATAAAATCAGTGGAGACCCTATATGTTGCTTAAAAATTTACAATGTCCGCATACCATGGGATAAAGTCCACAATATCACAAAGGTTCTCATGGGGGAAGAATTATCCATTGTGGAAGGGTGAGTCATCTTTAGTGTCTAATAGTGGGGAAATACTACTTATGCCATCAACTACAACATTTTCCACTCCTCTCTCATCACTAACCTCAATGTCAAATTGTTGGAGGGGGAGCATCCATCGAATGAGCCAGGGCATCACTTTAGGTTTCTTTAGGGGGAAACAAAGGGATAGATGATCAAAAAAGACCATGATATATGACCCGATAAGATATGAACATAATTTTTCCAAGGAAAACACAATAGAAAGAAGTTCTCTTTCAGTTTTTGTATTGTTTTCTTAGGAACGGTCATGGGTATGAGAAGCATACACAATGAAATGAGGAGCTTTAACAACCCTTTTTGATAAATCTTCCCCATATGCAATATTAGAGTCATCACATATAAGATAAATGGAGAGATCCCACCTTGGTGGTTGGATGACGAGAGGTTATTTTAGACTCCTATTTAGAAAATTGAAAGCCTCCTTACAATTTTTATGAAGAAAAACTCAAAATCCATGGGACAAAAGGGCCACTATGACAGCATAGACTCCCTACAATAACATGGCCATTGGGTCCCGACCGTCCAGGTACCACTAGTTTCCTCGCAGCCATGTGGTCTCCACCTTGGGGCACAGTCGCGTGCCTGCATCGGTCATCAAACTAATGACAGTCCCACAGACCATCACATGTCATTTCTAGTGTTCTTATTCCAAACACACACACACCCTGGGAAAACATTCCAAGCGGACACATATCCTAATCACTACTCCCAACCAAGCACACTTAACTATGAAGTTCTAATCAGGTAGGCCCCTGAAAAGAAATGTAATCCTTCTTGACATTATTCATATAATTTAGTCATTTACTCCTTTATCATTCTGCAATGTTACAATACCCCCCCCCCCCCAGAGCACAGCCTCATCATTGTGTGGCCTACATCTCAACCCAGGTACCCCCATTTTCCCCGCAAACACATGGTCCTCCTTTGAGGCTCACCCACATGCATGAACATGTCACCTGACTTAAGAAAGTCCCCACAAACCGACACTTGTCCCTTCCATTGTGCATTGTCCTCACTCACACACACCATTTGAATAAATCATATATGGTCACCCATCCAGATCACTACTCTAGGCCAATCACACTTAACGATGGATTTATAATCACGTAGACTCTTGAAAAGGATGGTAGACCTTGTTGACATGAGTCATTCCATTTAGTCATTTATCCCTTTATCATTCTGGGATGATACAATCACCCCCCCCCCCTTGAGCACAATGTCTTCATTGTGGGACCTACATCTCAACTGAGGTAGTGCAATGCATTTAAGGCTGGGTACCACCTCTAATACCAAATGTGACAACTGGGCCCCGGTGACAGCACAAAAACCCTACATTAACATGGTTGTGGGGTCCCAACCATCCAGATAACACCAGTTACCCCGCAGAAACATGGTCCCCACCTTGGGACAAACCCACCTTCCTGAATGGGTCGTCTGACTACTGACAACCTCCATATTCCAACACATGTCCTTTAATGTGTGATTTTTCCTCACTCACACACACCTTAGGAGAACATTCCAGAAGGTCACCCGTCCTGATTACTACTCTAGGTAAAAAACAATTAATTATGTAGTTATAATCATGATAGCTCTTGAAAAATAAGGTTTACCTTTTTATCTTGATTCATATAGTTTAGTTATTTATCCTTTTATCATTTTGTGGTGTTACAATACTTTTGTAATAACTGGGACAGGGGAAGTGCAATCTTACTAATGTATATAATGAATTAACGGTAATAACCAGCATGACCCAACAATGATCGAACCTCACAATCTCATTTTGAAAATGGAAAGGTTGAAATTAGTTAAATTTTTTATTTATCCACTTCAATTCCCTCATTTGAAATAACATTCACAAGAACAATCCCTCTTCTAACCTTGTAATGGATTTTCACTTAATTTAACACAGGATCATTTTCTATGCAATGATGGAAGATAGAACCTAGGTGAGCCAAACCCTAGCCAGATTAAGTTTCATAAACCATGAAATCATCCATAAAAACAAACATTCAATTATCTAGGTACTTAGAAAAATACTGAACACACAATGCAGAAATGTACCACGAGCATTATAGAGACCAAAATGATTCCATTTGTATGAAAAAGTTCTAAATATATAGGTAAATGTTATGTTTTCTTGATCCTCAGGGGCTATATGGATTTGAAAATAACCGAAATAGACCACAAAGAAACAATAATGGGACTTACCAACCAATAATTGTATCAATTGTTCAATGAAAGGTAGAGAAAAGTGGTCCTTCTCCATGGAATGATTTATTCAATATTAGTCAATACAGACATTCAAACTATTTCGTAGATGTGTTAGAACTAATTCATTCATTTCATTAGACACAACTTTATGTCCTATTTTTTAGGCACAATTTTGAAAGGGCTAACCCATTTACTATCAGATATAGGATAAATGATCCCCACAACAAGTAATTTACTAACTACCAATTTTACCTCTTCATGGAGATTGGGATTCAACCGGTGTTGAGATTTTCTCATGGGCTTATCCTCATCATCCAAATGTATATGGTTCATAAAAATAGATATTATAATCCCATGAATATCATCCAATGTCTATAATATTTCATTTTTATAGTCTCTCAAAAGGTTGTGTGGTTTTGATTCATGTCATTGAGAGAGTTTATTGGAAATAATGATGGGAAATTGGTCAATACCCACAAGATAGACATATTTTAAATTATATGGATATGTTTTTTATTCCAACGTTGGGGGTATTTGGATGGAGGGAGGATATTTAGGGATAGTGAGGTCCATGAAACTATCTTTCTTCTCATATTTATTCTCTAACGATAGAGAATCTATTTAAATGAGATTTGTAGAATCATTGACGGTCATGGGTACCTCATAATGAACACACTCGTTAATTAAATCACAAAATTTACACTTTTCAGAACCCACAAAACACTCAAAAAATGAATCAAAATTAGAATCATCAATGGGTGAAGAAGATGAAAATGAATAATATTATGGATTGAGGAGAGAAGTGTGTGTGTTTGTGTGTACATCGTTTGAGAGCACTTCTATAGAATTGACAGGAAGAGTGGAGTTCTATTCAGTGGGGTGTTTCATAGCCTCATTGATGTTAAAAATTACCTTTTCTCCTCAAAACTCCATGGATATCACACCGTTGTGAATATTAATAATCACCTTTTCTATTCTGAGGAATGTCCTCCCATGTATGAGAGTGTAATTTTGATGTGATCGTGTATCATCCATCTTTAGAATGTAGAAATCCGTAGGGATGATGAGATTCTTCATACATAGAAAGGATATTCTCAATCACTCTGGTTGGATGCATAGTACATCGGTTGGAATGATTCAATATAATACATGTTTGAGGATGTTCTCTAACATATAGATAAGTATACATAGAGTGAGACATTACATTAATATAAGTACCTAAATATAGCTTACCATTAGAGAATAGAGAATCTTTTTTGGTAAATGATATCATGTATAAGCATGGATCCTTCTATTTTGTTGGAATTAAAGGTTGAATCAAGGCTGAGAGATTACTTCCCTAGTTCACTCTCTCATTCCCCTTCAGCCTTCATCTATGGGTGCAAGGTTCTTTAAGAAATTTGGAATAATACGTAATTTTCAAGACTGCATCCAATAAATTAACATTAACTGGAACATTTTTAAATGTAACCATTATTTCATTATCAATATCATTATCATAATTTTTCATTGATTTAGAGAGTCTTTGGGGGAATAAAAGAGGAATGGATTGCTCATTTGAATAATCAATGATAAATTGATATCCCTTTTAATTTTATTTTTTTCATGGGAATATTTTATTAGTGGAGAAAGAGTGTTTTAAAGAGGGGACGTACCGGTTGCATAGAATTATTAGGAGTAACATCATTACAACTATAAATTATAATTTCAAATACATTACCTTTATCCTTTGTATTGGAAATTGGTTGGGAGGGTATATGTCTATAACATTTCATCTTAAGATCACTGATGGTGTTCTCCAATTGTCCCACTTGAGTTCTTAAGTCTTGAATTGTCGATTGTGTGGTTTGTGGGAACTAGATGTTATGGGTTTCCATTTTATTCCCCATATCCTCGAGGCTTGTTCAGATTTGGGAGGAGGATTATGATTGATTTGAGAAGTTGAAGGATTATAAGGTTTCATACATTCATCTTGTTAATACCAATTATTCACAGGGTATCTTGAATTTTTTCCTTGTCGGTACTTTGGTTGTACTTGCCACCATGGTTCGGATTTGGCCTATTATTTTTTGCTTGATGAACAGTGCTTGTTGGAATGGATGCCCTAGGAAAATGGCTGTAGAAGTCTCAGGTGAATCATGATGTTGTGGACACTGGGGTGAAAAAATTATTATTTTCAGAAGAAATAAAACAATGTAATGAAACATGAGGAGATTGTGAGTTACCTTGTTCATGAGTTAATTTACTTATAAGGGTATCGATATCATCAAGAATGTTATCTGCCTTCTGTTTTAGGGATCAATGAATTACCTTATGAACTCATTGGGGTGGTGCAATAGCTCATGTACCAAATTGTTGTGAATTTTTAGCCATATTTTCTATTAATTCGTGAGAGGGGGAACATGTTTTATCAACCAAGGAATCACTAGATGCAACATCAGTCATTCAATGATATATGGGGATACATCCCTCATATATGTATTGGATTAACAGTTTTTCACTAATTTTGTGGTGGGGGTAGCATGAGAAAAGTAGTTTTAATCTCTCCCAGTATTCATAAAGGGTCTCTTCTTATGACTTCCTTATGCCAAAAATTTCTTTCCTAATTGATGCTCTTCGGGTGGTAGGGAATAAATTCTCTAAAAAATATTTTTTCTAGGTCATCCCATCCAATAATTATGGTAGGAAAATAGTATATAGAATATTTTTCTACACCATCAAGGGAGAAAGGGAATTCCATAAACATAATTATGTCCTCCGACACATTTTGGGGTTTCATGGTGGAGCAAACATTGTGAATATCATTAAGGTGTTTATAAATGTATTCCCTGGGAACACCATGGAATTTATGATGAATGTGGATGAGTCCTGATCATAACTCAATATTGGATACTTCCTCAGGATATTGGATGTACATAGTTTTGTACTCAACATCCGGGGTCGTCAGTTCATTTAATGTTCGGTTATTTGTACCAATGATCCTTTAGGGTTGATTGGGTTATATTTTTGAGTGGTTTATCACCACTTTAGGTTCTACAAGACGTTCCTCATCATTAATTGATTCACCTACTCTAGATTCCATGATTTTTCAGTGAGGTTTCTTTTCAATTGCATGGTCAAATTCATGCGGTTTTTCTTTTTCTTGTCGAGACATAAAAATAATTTGTGAAGTTTGTTTGTTTTTATTTTTTAATGATTGAATATGGATAAAATCACTATAAGAAGGTTAATGAATAATATAATGTCATACTACAGAATTATAGATAGTGAAATGGAGAAGAATATATAGAGAGAGAGAAATATTTTTTGAGAGATATATAGAGAGAAAAGACACAAAAGAATACAAAAATAACAAAAAAACACAAAACAAATACAATAAAAATGGGGTTAGGGTATTGAAAGGAGTAATAATTAAGAATTAAAATAAATAAATAAATGGAAATAAATAAAAAAGGATCCTGTCTCCCTGGATGCAACTCCAAAATTTGATTTCATAGTCCAGCGTGTCAAATTAGTTGTTTATTTTTAACTAGAATTTCTATAGTATAGTAGGAACCCTATGTGATCCCGCAATAGAGCCTTAGATCATTAATATTTAAATAATGTATTTACTAAGATAATGGGGAATTGGATCATATATGATTTTTTTGCTTGGATTATAAAGAAATCACATAAATGAAAACAATACTAGAAATAAATATTGACAGATTTGATAAAGTGTGATCAACCTGGGAAAATATCATGTTGCTCATCCTTCATTACATCAAGAGATAGGGTTATAATATTTAACACTATGATTTTTAACAACTAGAACCATAATTGTACTATGTTTATTCTAGTATACATCTTAGGGTTCAGTGGGAAACCCCCAATGATTCACTAGATATCGCCAATGATTAAGTGATTTTTGTTCGACTTCATAACCAAAACTCACCAAAGAAAAGCATGAAGAACTCGATGCGCTATACAAGTTTGTATGATATTTCAATATGTTGTAAGTAATATAAAGTAAATTTCCATGAGAGAGTTAATTTGGGTTCAATTAAACAATACAAACTACACAAACACTACAATTGAAATGGGGAAGAATAAGTGGTGACTAGTGTGAGAGACATCACATGAATCGGTACCCCATAGCATGATCATATAAGTTGATCATGACACACCAGTACATAAATAAGTTAAACATAAATATAGGATGAATAAAAACAACACTAAGAACTATAATTAAAAATACCATTCAAATATTACTACATAAATCTTGGGATTTACAACACATTCCTCCTCAGGTGATCAGAAGGGGTTTAGAAACACATGGGAGGGGAGGAAGAATAAAATTTTGAAGTAGAATATCTCATGGACTCATGAACAAAAAAGGGATGTTGATAGGACTCTGTGGGGACTATAAAATGGAAAAAACTCGCCTCCTAAATGATCTCCCAAATTTGGAGCCCAAGGATCCATTTTATAGAAAATTTAGAAGGTGGTTTTGGGGACACAGATTTATTCAAACAAATTGTTCCTCGAATTTTAGATAGTAGAAAATCAAATATCTCTTTTGAAAAAACTGAATGTTTGTATACCAACTTAATTATTATCTCCACCAAATGTTTGAAATCAATTAAACAAGTGGATCTGGAGATATGGACTGATTACAAAATGCCACATTTAACTACTCACAAATTCTGTGATGTAGAAGGATCAGGTCTGTAGGGCCCCATGATGGCCGAAAGTGGATTCGGTACTGTATTAAGAGTTGTATCCCATTTAAATTTTGATAATCACACAAAATGTGTGCCAATTTGGAATCACAGTATTTTCTAAATAGGCACAACAATTGAGAGGTCTTCATTGATCCATACAATTTTGTCCCATTTTTCTTCTACATAATCATGGGCCTTCCAAATCATTTCCTCCTACATTGAAATCATCAAAACATGTAAAATTTCACATTTTAATAGTGATAAACACCTTATAATTCTATAAAAAATGATGTTCATTTTTTTATTATTTTTATATTTATCAATACAAAACAAATTTAACATAGTGCTATAAGGGATAAAATAGAACCATGAATTGTTGTTGATAAGGTGGCTCAACATCCAGGGTTCGTACTCCACTAACTAATTGTAGGAAGCGCCATCTGGAGTCAAAAAATGGAGATTTGATTAAATAGGATACTCCTTCAGGAAGCCATTTGAAATGATACCAGTGCGGGAAGAGAGGGAATACAAGGCCACATTGCCTGAGAGACCCAGTTGAGTGCTGATACTACAACATTATGGTCCATCTTTAGTATTTTTCTCAGTTTCTCTCACAAACTACTGGTGATTGGGGTTTTAAAATGACTCCACTTCAAGAGCAGGACAACGAGTTTCTTATCAGCCAGTGAACTGGATTCCATCAGAACGTTATGGATAAGGGGGTGGTAATGGCTCTGGGAGTGTGGCTACAATTTTTTAGTGATCATAGGGTTCACTAGCTCAGGGTAGTCAGGCAGTGTCACAGGGATCTTGTAACACTCGAGACTTTTATGTTATATAAATCATCAAAGGAATCTTTTTCTACCCAACACTTTCTTGGCTTGCTTTACACTAAATCGCGACCTTCCTCGATAGCTTGCGTCATACGCAATACAGAGTTTCACTAAACAACGATATGCTTTTAAAATATTATTAAAACTAGCCGTTATGAATAGTAATAACCACTTTTTGAAATTTTGTAAATTTTATTTTTCAAAATGTTATTCATTTTTGGATTCGGAATACCGAAATTAGCCTTGGGTGAAATTTTGGTATTTTTCTGAAAACGTTCAATTTTTGATGAATAGTGAAACCACTAAGTGGTAGGTTAAAAACTGAATTTTGCATAAAACTTAATTTTACCACATCTGTGAATGGAATTTCAAAAATCCGACAGACACGGTTGATATCAATAAGTAAAATGTGGTTCAATGAGATAAAAATATTTTTTTTGGTGAATAGTAACTTTTTACTTTTTTTACCGCGGTTAATAGTAAATAGGGTAACTAAGGGTGAATATGATATTACTATTACCCTAACACATGTCTTAATTCTATTGGATAAGTTTAATTTGACCAAAAACAACCTTATGAATATAATATGACCATTTAGGTCCACTTGGATTAGATTATGACATTTAATATTATTTTATTTAATGAATAGTTAAAATAGTTAAAATCAAAGTTTAATGACTAAAACATTTTTAATATGGGGATATACATAAGATAAATTAGACAATAAATATTCATAGAAAGCTAAAAATATTTCCTACATAATGGTATTTTATTTGTAATTTTTAGACATTAAATAATTTAATTTATTTATGACACAATGATGATGCAGTAATTATCTTATTAATGAAATATTGACACAATTGATGTTATAAACACCAAATTAATGTAATTTGAGACTTTTTATGAATCCCACTAATTTTCTAGGTTAATATGACATGTTAGTATTGATTTAATTAACTTTTTTCGAACTTATCATTCTGTTATGATTTTCACAAAAATCAATTACTAAATATTGTAAAAATTGACATAAAATAGTTTTTAAAACAAATATTATATTATTAATTGTTATTTTATTCCTAAAAATCTATGGTTGGGACAAATGACTTAGATAAGGTTATATATATTAATAATAAACAATTTGGGGTTCGTTTCGCTTCTTATAGTATGTTTATTAACCTTATAGTGTAAGAACACAAGAAGACACCGTAAAAGTAAAATTATTTAACTTAATGTTAAATCTAAATGATAAGGTTAAAATAGGAACCTAAACTTGTCTAAATTCTATTGGATGAGAGGATTTCGACCCATACCCACCTTAGCTTCTAAATATATCAATTTTTAGCTATTTAAAACCGAACTTGACTTTATAATAAAATAATAGTTTTAGTTATTCCAAAGGTGCCCCTCTCCTCCCTTATAAAAGGACACCTCCTCCCCCACTTCCTCACACCACATGGAGCCTTCAAGCTCGGCCAACCCCTGCCACTTTCTCCTCTCCACTTCCTTAGAGACATCCTAGAGGTTCTGGTCTTCTTCAAAGACCAATTTTATTGCCCTAAAAGAAGGTCTCAAAGAAGCACTTCAAAGAAGAGGAGGTTCAGACACTTACAAAGCAAGTCGGACCTAAGGTAAGGGAAATATCACAATCTCATTTTTATCCGAGATTGTTTATACTTTGGCATTTACTGGGGTATATTTTATCATCTACATCCATGTTTCCTCAATATGTAATATTTATATCCTTCTACAATAGTTTATATTCAATTTTACCCTTCGGTGAGTTTTTAGTAAAAGATATGAAAGGAATCTTTTGTCGTTTTTCGTACGAGGTACTTTTTGACTTTTCCGACAAATGTACGAGAAGAATGTTTTTTTAACTTATACGGCATGAATGGATTTTTAAAACATTATTTCCATGAATCCTCTTTTACAAGTTTTTAAGTTTATTTTTAATCAACTTCTTTTAGTTTAAAATTGTATGACATGTTAAGAAAAGAAAATGTTTTTGAAGTAAAAAGGATATTTTCCTCAAGAATAGAGTTAAATTGTTTTATCAAAATTATTTTCCATCTAAGATAATAAAGGGTTCTGTTCTATCCCTATTATTACATTGATTTTATTATGTTGTGATGGAATTATTTTTATGAATTCCTTTATCTTATATGAATTATTTTATGATGTCATGATGTTTAAGATTCCCATTTGTATTACATGGGTTATGCTATGATGTATGATTTATGATTTTGTGGCACACATAATAATGGTATCATTATGACATGGGTGGGACCTATATCTCCCCCCAATGCATTAGGTAAAGATTTTATATCTCATGAGATAGACATGGCTGGAACGGTAGGTTATATCGGTTCAGTGAAACAGGACTGAAATGAGGGTGACTCGGTTCAGAAAGGGATTTTTCCACTACGATAGTATTGGCAATGAGTCTTGACTAACAAGAAATTATTCTATATGATTATGTGTGTATGCCACAAAGTTTCATGTTTTAAGTTATGATTATTGTGATTACATTTCACTGCCATGATTTATCCCATGTTATGAAATTATGATCTCTTTTGCAGGTTATGATTTCCAAAAGATATGTGTTTATGTATATGATGTGATTGATATTTCTCTTGTTTACCCTTACTGAGAATTTGAGCTCACCCTTTTGTATGTTTTCTTTCCCCAGGTCAGGAAGAAGGTTATTAAGTAAGATATTCCAAAAGGGACTATAGATATGATGAAATAAATGGGAGACAGTGTAGACGCTTTATGAACCAGTTGTTTATGTTTCCCAGTTTCTAAAGACACTAAACCTATACGGTCCTTTCTTGGTTTTGTTATATGTTGTAATAAGTATGCTTCAATTTTGAAGTATTAACAATGTATGTAAATTATGGGTTGTTATAGTTGGTATCAGAGGAAAGGTATTGTCAACCATTGGAAACTAGGATGTGAAAGCCTTAGTAAGAACCCTACGGATAAGTCTAAGCATAGAACACAATATTAGTGTTTTAGAAATGGCCATGAATAACCTAGGATACGACCTTAAGTGTGAAATTTTATTCTTGATTATGTGGTTTACCTATTATAATTTGTGTTTCTCACACTATTCTTCTTGGTTTTAGTCAATGTCTGGAACCCGAAGGAACCGTGTTAATACGGAATGCGACGGGCAATGCAATGATTGTCCCCCTGAGCAACCAAACGTTATGGGAGATGGAATGAAAAATCTTGTAGCCATGCTCACACAACTTTCTCAAGCTATGAATCATGAAGGACTTCCAAACGAGCAAAGGAAAGAGCAACATTCTGTTGAATCCTTCATGAGGCAGCGTCCACCTTCTTTCAGCGGGTCTACTGATCCATTAGTTGCTGAACAATGGATTAGTACTACTGAAATGATATTTTCAGTTCTTCAATGTTTCGAACATGATAAAGTCATCCTAGTAGTGTATCATTTGGAAGGAGATGCTGATCAATGGTGGAATCTTATTAAGAATACGAGGCAAAGGGATGAAATTGAGTCCATGGAATGGGATGAGTTCAAGAACTTATTTTTCAATAAGTACTTCCCTCGTATTCTCCGAAAAAAGATGGAGAAAGAGTTTCTTTAACTAAAGAAAAAGGATGATGAATTTGTTGGTACCTATGAAGCAAACTTTACAAGACTTGCAAGGTACGCTTCTAGTATTATTATCCAACCTGAGAGTAAGATCGATCAATTCTTTAGTGTATTAAAACCAAGTCTTCGAAGGGCATTAGCCATAAGGGACTGCAATAGCTACGAGGAAATCATTCGATGTGCTCTCAAAGTCGAGATGGAGATTGGAGTAACCCATCAGTCATATGGGTTTGATAAGAAGAGGAAAATGGAATTCAAAGGAAAATCTAAAGAGAACACTAAAAAGAAGATGAGGTTTCCCTTATTCTCTAAGTGTGGAAAGAAACATGGAGGGAGTTGTCTTAAAGGGACAAGTAAATCTTTCAAATGTGGAAAGGAAGGTCATCGGGAATTTGAATGCCGCGATGATGGGTAGAAGATGTCTAATGATGCAAACAAAGGAAGGGATACACAGAATGAACCTACTACACTTCAATGTTTCAAGTGAAAAGAGATAGGGAATTATGCCAATAAATTCCCTTATCCAAGGGTTGATGATGGTGGTCGACGTAAACAAACTCTCAAGGCTAAAGACAAAGGAAAGTCACATGCAATTTCTATCAGTGATGTGGTGTACGATAACGATGTGGTGAAAGGTACACTTACCATCCACTCTAAAGAAGAAAATGTTTTATTTGATTCTGGATCCACCCACTCTTTTATTTCTGAAGAATTTTCTAAGGGTATCACCGTATTACCTCAACAATTAGATGTTGATTTATCTGTGACAACACCTAATGGCACAACAGTCGCATCAAAAGTTTATAATTCTTCTCCGATCGAAGTTTGTGGGAAAGTTCATCCTGCAAATCGTGTGATCCTTCCTATAGTGGAATTTGATGTGATTCTTGGCATGGATTGGCTTTCTTTATATGGAGCTCATATCAATTGCCAATGAAGGGAAGTCACATTTCATATTCCAGATCAATCTATGATCGTCTATCAATGAAAGGATGAACATAACCTTCATGTGGAAATTTCTTCTATCTTATGGGTCTTGATTCCACTAAATGAAGGTTATTTATCTCAAATGGTTGGTGAGAAACTCAAGATTAAGAATATTCCCATTGTACGGGAGTTTGATGATGTCTTTCCAGAGGAATTACCAGGACTTCCACCAAATCGTGAAGTTGAGTTCTCAATAGAACTCGTACCGGGTGCTCTTCCTATTTCAAAGACACCTTATAGAATGTCCCCAATTGAGTTGCAGGAATTGAAGAAGCAACTCCAAGAGACTCTTGATAAAGGATTCATACGCCCTAGTGCGTCACGTTGGGGAGCACCTGTTCTATTTGTTAAGAAGAAAGATGGATCAATGAGACTTTGCATTGATTATCGAGAACATAACAATATCACTATAAAGAAAAAATATCCTCTCCCGCGCATTGATGACCTATTTGACCAACTACGCGGAGCTCAATACTTTTCCAAGATTGATCTTCATTCAGGGTATCATCAATTAAGGGTCAAAAGGGACGATATACCAAAGACGACTTTCCGTACAAGGTATGGAAACTATGAATTTATAGTGATGCCATTGGGTCTTACTAATGCCCCTGCTATCTTCGTGGATCTGATGAATATAGTCTTTAGAGACTATCTTGATCAATTTGTGGTAGTCTTTATACACGATATTCTTGTCTATTCAAAGAGCAAGGAAGAACACGAAGATCACTTGAGAATTATATTGAAGACCCTGAGAAAGGAGAAGCTTTATGCCAAATTTACCAAGTGTGAATTTTGGCTTCAAAAAGTTGCATTATTGGGTCACATAATCTCAAAAGAGGGGATATCTGTGGATCCAGCAAAAACAGAGGTTATCGAAAGATGGTCAAGACCAACAACAGTAACTGAGATCTGAAGTTTTCTTGGTTTGGCTGGATATTATCGACGTTTTGTGAAAGATTTTTCACGATTATCTAATCCACTCACCAAGTTGACTCGGAAAGGAGATAAGTTTGTCTGGACGGTAGAATGTGAAGTGAATTTCAAGGAGTTGAAAAGAAGGTTATCCAGTGCATCTGTTCTCACACTGCCTTGTAGTGGAGAAAGGTTTGTGATCTATAGTGATGCATCCACGAAGGGATTAGGGTTTGTTCTTATGCAAAATGATATGGTGATAGCTTATGCCTCACGACAGTTGAAAATCCATGAGCAAAATTACCCAACACATGATTTGGAGTTAGCTGCGGTAATCTTTGCATTAAAGATTTTGAGGCATTACCTTTATGGTGAAAGCTGTGATATTTATACTGATCATAAAATTTTAAAGTATATTTTCACACAAAAAGTGCTGAATATGCATCAAAGAAGATGGTTGGAGCTGATTAAGGGTTACGACTGCTCAACCCATTACCACCCTGGGAAAGCAAACAAGGTGGCAGATGCATTAAGTCGACAAGACCATGCCAGTTTATCCATGATGAGGATCACAAAAGATCCAATATTTATGGATTTACAAAGGATGGATCTTGGAATTATAATGGAAGGGGAAAATTCTTATCTTTCTCAAATGAATGTTCAACCATCAATACATGTGATGATTAAAGAGGCACAGAAAGAAGATGTCGAGTTACAAAACAAGGTGAGAAATGTTCCTGAGTTCAACCTTGATTGTGGTGGGATATTAATGTTCAGGAATCGGGTTTGTGTTCCTCCCATCCCCGAATTAAAGAAGGAGCTACTGGATTAAGCTCATAGTTCTTCATTCTCTATTCATCCTGGAAGCACGAAGATGTATAGGGACCTGAAAGAGTACTTCTGGTGGGATGGCATGAAAAGAGATGTTTCTGAATATGTCTCTCGATGCTTGGTTTGTCAACAAGTTAAAGCTGAGAGGCAGAAGTCTAAGGGGATGTTACAACCATTACCCATACCCAAATGGAAATGGGAAAACATTACTATGGACTTTTGTAACACCCGAGACTTTTATGTTATATAAATCATCAAAGGAATCTTTTTCTACACAAGACATTCTTGGCTTACTTTACACGCAATCGCGACCTTCCTCGATAGCTTGCGTCGTACGCAATACCAAGTTTCACTAAACAACAATATGCTATTAAAACTAGACGTTATGAATAGTAATAACCACTTTTTGAAATTTTATAAATTTTATTTTTCAAAATGGAATTCATTTTTGGATTCGGAATACCGAAATTAGCCTAGGGTGAAATTTTGGTATTTTTCTGAAAACTTTCAATTTTTGATGAATAGTTAAACCACTAAGTGGTAGGTTAAAAACTGAATTTTGCATAAAACATAATTTTACCACTTCTGTGAATAGAATTTCAAAAATCCGACAGACACGATTGATATCATTAAGTAAAATGTGGTTCAAAGAGATAAAAATAATTTGTTGGTGAATAGTAACTTTTTACTTTTTTTACCGCGGTTAATAGAAAATAGGGTAACTAAGGGTAAATATGATATTAATATTACCCTAACACAGGTCCTAATTATATTGGATAAGTGTAATTCGACCAAAAACAACCATATGAATAAAATATGACCATTTAGGCCCACTTGGGTTAGATTAGGACATTTATTATTAATTTATTTAAAGAAGGGTTAAAATAGTTAAAATCAAAATTTAATAAGTAAATCATTTTTAATATGGGGTTATACATAAGATAAATTCGACTATAAATATTCATTAGAAAGCTAAACAGATTTCCTACATAATGTTATTTTATTTGTAATTGTTAGACATTAAATAATTTAATTTATTTATGACACAATGATGATGCAGTAATTATCTTATTAATGAAATATTGACATAATTGATGTTATAAACACCAAAATAAATGTAATTTGAGACTTTTTATGAATTCCACTAATTTTATAGGTTACTGTGATATATTATTGTTGATTTAATCAACTTGGTTCGAACATATAATTCTGTTATGACTTTCACAAAAATCATATATCAAATAGTGTCAAAATTGACACAAAATAGTTTTTAAATCAAATAATATATTATTAATTGTTATTTTATTCCTAAAAATCTAAGGTTCGGCCGAATGACTTAGATAAGGATATATATATTAATAATAAACAATTTGGGGTTCGTTTGGCATGTTATAGTCTGTGTATTAACCATATAGTGAAAGAAAACAAAAAGACATGGTAAAGGTTAAATTATTTAACTTAGAGTTAAATCTAATTGATAAGGTTATAATAATATCCCAAACTTATCTAAATCCTATTGGTTGATAGGATTTCGACCCTTCCTCACCTTATCTTCTAAATAAGACCCTTTGGAACCATTATAAACCGATTTTGACTTTAATATAAAATAATATTTTGAGATATTCCTAAAGTGCCCCTCTCCTCCCTTATAAAAGGGCACCTCCTCCCCCTCCTCCTCACACCAAATTGAGCACTCAAGCTCGGCCAACCCCTGAAATTTTCTACTCTCCACTTCCCTAGAATAATCCTAGAGGTCCTGGTCTTCTTCAAAGACCAATATTAGTTCCCTAAGTGGAGGATTCAAAGAAGCGTTCCAAAGAAGAGGTAATATCCATTACCGATCTTTTCAATTTCTTTCTTCTTAAACTTCTTCTTCTTTATTTGTTTCATGATAAAGTAATAACATCAGTATTACTTACATACTGATATGTTATTATAATTATGAAACAACCCTAATTCACCTTCTATCCATCCTACGGAAAAATGAAATCACCGAGTGTGCGTACGTACGGAATACCGTCTCCACGCCGTGGTGTAATCTATTTTCCACCAACACCTTACAATGATGGGTATAATGGTGTAATGAGTAACCATTTATGATTATTATTAAGTAATATTGATAATGAAATAATATATATATATACTCCAATACAATTCCACGATCATAGGAACGATATCATCACTCGTGCGTACGTACGGAATACCGTCTCCACGATGTGATACGACTCGTCTACATGATCATCATTACATAGTAATTATATATATGAGTTTAATGAATAAATATGATATATGTTACACTAATACCATTCTGGATATATGTTATCTATAACCTTAAAAGAATAATAAGAATTTATTCGGCAAAACACGCATAAGAACAAAAGGCAATAAAGACCCGAGTAACAAGTAACAATGAAATATTACTATCAAGAAGCTAAGAATATGACCATATATGATATCATATCAATATGTATGATTATGGAATAAGTCAATAACATTATTTAAACCATTATACAGGAGCTTCGGACACGTTCAAAGCAAATCAGACCTAATGTATGGGAAAATCTCGCAATCTCAATTTTTATCCGAGATTGTTTATTCGTAAGTATTTACTAGGGTCTATTTTATCATCCACATCCATGTTTCATCAATATGTAATATTATTTCCATCCACCTACAATTGTTTAAATCCATTTTTACCCTTCGGTGAGTTTTTAGTAATATCTATGAAAGGAATTTTTTTTCGTACGAGGTACTTTTTGACTTTTTCGACAAAGGTACGAAAAATGTTTTTTTTAACTTATACGACATGTATGGATTTTTAAAACATTATTTCCAAGAAGATTCATTTACAAGTTTTCAAGTTTATTTTTAATCAACTTCTTTTATTTTAAAGTCGGATGACATGTTATGAATGGAAAAATATTTTTTTGAAGAAGAAAGGATATTTTCCTCAAGAATGAAGTTCAAGTATTTTATCAAAATTATTTTCCATCTAAGATAATAAAAAGGGTTCTGTTTTTATCCCAATTATTACATGGATTTGATTATGTTGTGATGGAAATATTTTTATGAATTCCTTTATCTTATATAAATTGTTTTATGATGTCATGTGGTTTAAGAATCCCATTTTTATTACATGGGTTACGCTATGATGTATGGTTTATGATTATGTGGCACACATACTAAAGGATTCATTATAAGATGGGTGGGACCTATATCTCCCTCCAATGCATAGGGTAAAGATTTTATATATCATGATATAGACAGGGCTGAAATGGTAGGTTATACCGGTTCAGTGAAACAGGACTGAAACGAGGGTTACTCGATTCAGAAAGGGACTTTGTCCACTAAGATAGTCTTGGCAATGAGTCATGACTAACAAGAAATGATTTTCCATGATTATGTGTGCATGCCACAAAGTTTCATGTTTCATGTTATGATTATGGTGATATCATTTTCACTTCTATGATTTATTCCATGTTAAGATATTATGATCTCTTTTGCAGGTTATGATTTTCAAAAAGATATGATATGATTTTTAGTTCATTTATTTTCCCTTGCTGAGCATTTGAGATCACCCTTTTATGTTTTCTTTTCCCCAGGTCAGGAAGATGGATATTAAGTTGAATATGCAAAAAGGGACCCTAGATATGATGAAATAAATGGGAGACACTATAGAAGATTTATGAACCAGTTGTTTATGTTTCCCAGTTTCTAAAGACACTATACCTATACGGTCCTTTGTGGTTTTGTCATATGTTGTAATAAGTGTGCTTCAATTTTGAAGTATTAACAATGTATGTAAAGTATGGGTCGTTATAGTTGGTATCAGAGGAAAGGTATAGTCAACCTTTGGAAACTAGGATGTGAAAGCCTTAGTAAGAAGCCTAAGGATAAGTCTAAGCATAGAACACAATCTTAGTGTTTTAGAAATGGCCATGAATAACCTAGGATAAGACCCTAAGCATGAAAACTTTATTCTTGAATTATGTGGTTTTCCTATTATAATTAGTGTTGCTCACACTATTCTTCTTGGTTTTAGTCAATGGCTGGAACCCGAAGGAACCGTGTTAATGCGGAATGCGATGGGCAATGCAATGATTGTCCCCCTGAGCAACCAAACGATATGGGAGCTGGAATGCAAAATCTTGTAGCCATGCTCACACAACTTTCTCAAGCTATGAATCATGCAGGACTTCCAAACGAGCAAAGGAAGGAGCAACATTCTGTTGAATCCTTCATGAGGCAGCGTCCACCTTCTTTCAGCGGGTCTACTGATCCATTAGTTTCTGAACAATGGATTAGTACTACTGAAAAGATATTTTCAGTTCATCAATGTTCTGAACATGATAAAGTCATCCTAGCAGTGTATCGTTTGGAAGGAGATGCTGATCAATGGTGGAATCTTATTAAGAATACGAGGCAAAGGGATGAAATTGAGTCTATGGAATGGGACGAGTTCAGGAACTTATTTTTCAATAAGTACTTCCCTCGTATTTTCCGAACAAAGATGGAGAAAGAGTTTCTTGAACTGAAACAAAGGGATGATGTATCTGTTGGTACCTATGAAGCAAATTTTACAAGACTTGCAAGGTACGCTTTTGGTATTATTATCCAACCTGAGAGTAATATCGATCGATTCTTTAGTGGCTTAAAACCAAGTCTTCGAAGGGCGTTAGCCATAAGGGACTTCAATAGCTATGAGGAAATCGTTCGATGTGCTCTCAAAGTCGAGATGGAGATTGGAGTAACCCATCAGTCACATGGGTTTGATAAGAAGAGGAAGATGGAATTCAAAGGAAAATCTAAAGAGCACACTGAAAATAAGATGAGCTTTCCCTTATGCTCAAAGTGTGGAAAGAAACATGGAGGGAGTTGTCTTAAAGGGACAAGTAAATGTTTTAAATGTGGAAAGGAAGGTCATCGGGCATTTGAATGCCGTGATAATGGGAAGATGATGTCTAATGACGTAAATAATGGAAGGGATACACAGAATGAACCTACTACACTTCAATGTTTCAAGTGCAAGGAGATGGGGAATTATGCCAATCAATGCCCAAATCCAAGGGTTGATGATGATGGTTGACGTCAACAAAATCTTAAGGCTAAAGACAAAGGAAAGTCACATGCAATTTCTATTGGCAATGTGGAGTACGATAATGAAGTGGTGAAAGGTACACTTACCATCCACTCTAAAGTAGAAAATGTTTTATTTGATTCTGGATCCACCCACTCTTTTATTTCTAAATAATTTTCTAAGGGTATCACCGTATTACCTCAAAAATTAGATGTTGAGTTAGCTGTGACAACACCTAATGGCACAACAGTCGCATCAAAAGTTTATAATTCTTCTCCGATCAAAGTTTGCGGGAAAGTGCTTCCTGCAAATCTTGTGATCCTTCCTTTAGTGGAATTTTATGTGATTCTTGGCATGGATTGGCCTTCTCTACATGGAGCTCATATCAATTGCCAAAGAAGGGAAGTCACATTTCATATTCCAGATCAATCTACGATCGTATATCAATGCAAGGATGAACATAACCTTCCAGTGGAAATTTCTTCCATCTTATGGGTATTGATTCCACTAAATGAAGGTTATTTATCTCAAATGGTAGGTGAGAACCTCACGATTAAGAATATGCCCATTGTACGGGAGTTTGATGATGTCTTTCCGGAGGAATTACCGGGTCTTCCACCAAATCGTGAAGTTGAGTTTTCATTAGAACTCGTACCGGGTGCTTTGCCTATTTCAAAGACACCATATAGAATGGACCCAACTGAGTTGCAAGAATTGAAGAAGCAACTCCAAGAGAATCTTGATAAGGGATTCATACGCCCTAGTGCGTCACCTTGGGGAGCACCTGTTCTATTTGTTAAGAAGAAAGATGGATCAATGAGACTCTGCATTGATTATCGAGAACTTAACAAGATCACTATCAAGAACAAATATCCTCTCCCACGCATTGATGACTTATTTGACCAACTACGCGGAGCTCAATACTTTTTCAAGATTGATCTTCGTTCAGGATATCATCAATTAAGGGTCAAAAGGGAGGATATACCAAAGAAGGCTTTCCGTACAAGGTATGGACACTATGAATTTATAGTGATTCCATTTGGTCTTACTAATGCCCTTGCTATCTTCATGGATCTAATGAATAGAGTCTTTAGAGACTATCTTGATCAATTTGTGGTAGTCTTTATAGACGATATTCTTGTCTATTCAAAGAGCAAGGAAGAGCATGAAGATCACTTGAGAATTATATTGAAGACCCTGAGAAAGGAGAAGCTTTATGCCAAATTTACCAAGTTTGAATTTTGGCTTCAAAAAGTTGCATTTTTGGGTCACATAATCTCAAAAGAGGGGATATCTGTAGGTCCAGCAAAAACAGAGGTTATCGAAAGATGGTCGAGACCAACAACAGTAACTGAGATTAGAAGTTTTCTTGGTTTGGTTGGATATTATCGACGTTTTGTAAAGGATTTTTCACGATTATCTAATCCACTCACCAAGTTGACTCGGAAAGGAGTTAAGTTTGTCTGGACAGAAGAATGTGAAGAGAATTTCAAGGAGTTGAAAAGAAGGTTATCCAGTGCACCTGTGCTCACACTACCTTGTAGTGGAGAAAGGTTTGTGATCTACAATGATGCATCCAAGAAGGGATTGGGGTGTGTTCTTATGAAAAATGATATGGTGATAGCTTATGCCTCACGACAGTTGAAAATCCATGAGCAAAATTACCCAACACATGATTTGGAGTTGGCTGCGGTAATCTTTGCATTAAAGATTTGGAGGCATTACCTTTATGGTGAAAGGTGTGATATTTATACTGATCATAAAAGTTTAAAGTATATTTTCACACAAAAGGAGCTGAATATGCATCAAAGAAGACGGTTGGAGCTGATTAAGGATTATGACTGCTCAATCCATTACCACCCTGGGAAAGCAAACAAGGTGGCAGATGCATTAAGTCGACAAGACCATGTTAGTTTATCCGTGATGAGGATCACAAAATATCCAATATTTATGGATTTACAAAGGATTGATCTTGGAATTATAATGGAAGGGGAAAAATCTTATCTTTCTCAAATGAATGTTCAACCGTCTATACATGTGAAGATTAAAGAGGAACAGAAAGAAGATGTAGAGTTACAAAAGAAGGTGAGAAATGTTCCTGAATTCAACATTGATTGTGATGGGATAATAAACTTCAGGAATCGGGTTTGTGTTCCTCCATTCCCCGAATTAAAGAAGGAGCTGCTGGATGAGGCTCATAGTTCTTCATTCTCTATTCATCCTGAAGCACAAAGATGTATAGGGACCTGAAAGAGTACTTCTGGTGGGATGGCATGAAAAGAGATGTTTCTGAATATGTCTCTCGATGCTTGGTTTGTCAACAAGTTAAAGCTGAGAGACAGAAGTCTAAGGGGATGTTACAACCATTACCCATACCCGAATGGAAATGGGAAAACATCACTATGGACTTTGTCACAGGAATTCCTAAAACATCCAAAGGCAATAATGCTATCTGGGTCATAGTTGATCGTCTTACAAAGTCTGCACACTTCATTCCTATTAGAGAGGATTTCTCTCTAGATCAGCTTGCCAGGATATATGTAAAGGAAGTGGTAAGATTGCATAGAGTACCACTTTCTATTATATCTGATCGGGATCCGAGATTTACCTCGAAGTTCTGGAGAAGTTTTCAGCATACTCTAGATACAGAATTGAGTTTCAGTACTGCTTATCATCCCCAGACAGACGGTCAGTCTAAAAGAACAATTCAAACCCTAGAAGATATGTTGAGAGCTTGCTCTATGGATTTCAAAGGAGGTTGGGATCAACACCTACCTTTGGTGGAATTTTCTTATAATAATAGCTTTCACTCCAGTATTCAGATGGCTCCTTATGAAGCTCTCTATGGAAATAAATGCAGGACTCCAACTTGTTGGGATGAAGTTGGGGAAAGAAAGCTATTAGGACCTGATCTCGTTGATGAACTGGCAGAAAAGGTCAGATCTATTCAACAACACATAAGATCAGCTCAGAGACGACAGAAAAGTTATCCCGACAACCGAAGAAAAGACCTAGAGTTTGAAGTGGGTGATAAAGTGTTCTTACGAATATCTCCCTGGAATAGGGTTATGAGATTTGGAAAGAAGGGGAAGTTGTGTCCTAGATATATCGGTCCTTTCAAAATACTGGATCGTGTTGGGAAGGTAGCATACCGATTGGCGCTTCCACCGAATCTCTCTCAAGTTCACGATGTGTTCCATGTATCTCTCGTGAGAAAGTACATACCTGATCCTTCACATGTACTCAGCTCATAAGTTGTACCGCTGGAGCAAGATCTTTCTTATGAAGAACAGCCGATAGGGATTCTGGATCGTAGCGAAAAAGTCCTACGAAATAAGACCACTCGATTGGTGAATGTTTTATGGAGGAACCACCAATTTGAAGAAGCTACATGGGAGCTTGAGGATATGATGAGGGAGAAGTATCCTCATCTGTTTGTTACAAAGTGACGAATTTCGAGGGAGAAATTCTTTTTAAGGGGGGTATAATGTAACACCCGAGACTTTTATGTTATATAAATCATCAAAGGAATATTTTTCTACACAACACTTGCTTGGATTGCTTTACACGCAATCGCGACCTTCCTCGATAGCTTGCATCGTACGCAATACCGAGTTTCACTAAATAACAATACGCTATTAAAACTAGCCGTTATGAATAGTAATAACCACTTTTTGAAATTTTATAAATTTTATTTTTCAAAATGGACTTCATTTTTGGATTCGGAATACCGAAATTAGCCTAGGGTGAAATTTTGGTATTTTTCTGAAAACTTTCAATGTTTGATGAATAGTGAAACCACTAAGTGGTAGGTTAAAAACTGAATTTTGAATAAAACTTAATTTTACCGCTTCTGTGAATAGAATTTCGAAAATCCGACAGACACGGTTGATATCAGTAAGTAAAATGTGGTTCAATGAGATAAAAATAATTTTTTGGTGAATAGTAACTTTTTACTTTTTTTACCGCGGTTAATAGAAAATAGGGTAACTAAGGGTAAATATGATATTAATATTACCCTAACACATGTCGACCAAAAACAACCTTATGAATAGAATATGACCATTTAGGCCCACTTGGGTTAGATTAAGACATTTATTATTAATTTATTTAAAGAAGAGTTAAAATAGTTAAAATCAAAATTTAATAAGTAAATCATTTTTAATATGGGGTTATACATAAGATAAATTCGACTATAAATATTCATTAGAAATCTAAAACGATTTCCTACATAATGGTATTTTATTTGTAATTTTTAGACATTAAATAATTTAATTTATTTATGACACAATGATGATGCAGTAATTATCTTATTAATGAAATATTGACATAATTGATGTTATAAACACCAAAATAAATGTAATTTAAGACTTTTTATGAATTCCACTAATTTTCTAGGTTACTATGATATATTAGTGTTGATTTAATCAACTTGGTTCGAACATATAATTCTGTTATGACTTTCACAAAAATCATATATCAAATAGTGTCAAAATTGACACAAAATTGTTTTTAAATCAAATATTATATTATTAATTGTTATTTTATTCCTAAAAATCTAAGGTTCGGCCAAATGACTTAGATAAGGATATATATATTAATAATAAACAATTTGGGGTTCGTTTGGCATGTTATAGTATGTGTATTAACCATATAGTGAAAGAAAACAAAAAGACATGGTAAAGGTTAAATTATTTAACTTAGAGTTAAATCTAATTGATAAGGTTAAAATAATATCCCAAACTTGTATAAATCCAATTGGTTGATAGGATTTCTACCCTTCCCCACCTTAGCTGCGGAATAAGACCCTTTGGAACCATTATAAACTGATTTTGACTTTAATATAAAATAATATTTTGAGATATTCCTAAGGTGCCCCTCTCCTCCCTTATAAAAGGGCACCTCCTCCCCCTCCTCCTCACACCAAATTGAGCACTCAAGCTCGGCCAACCCCTGCCATTTTCTACTCTCCACTTCCCTAGAATAATCCTAGAGGTCCTGGTCTTCTTCAAAGACCAATATTAGTTCCCTAAGTGGAGGATTCAAAGAAGCGTTCCAAAGAAGAGGTAATATCCATTACCGATCTTTTCAATTTCTTTCTTCTTCAACTTCTTCTTATTTATTTGTTTCATGATAAAGTAATAACATCAGTATTTCATACATACTGATATGTTATTATAATTATGAAACAACCCTAATTCACCTTCTATCCATCCTACGGAAAAATGAAATCACCGCGCGTGCGTACGTACGGAATACCATCTCCACGCCGTGGTGTAATCTATTTTCCACCACCACCTTACAAGGATGGGTATAATGGTGTAATGAGTAACCATTTATGATTATTATTAAGTAATATTGATACTCAAATAATATATATATATATACTCCAATACAATTCCACGATCATAGGAACGATATCATCACTCGTGCGTACGTACGGAATACCGTCTCCACGATGTGATGCGACTCGTTCTACATGATCATCATTACATAGTAATTATATAAATGAGTTGAATGAATAAATATGATATATGTTACACTAATACCATTCTGGATATAAGGTATCTATAACCTTAAAATAATAATAAGAATTTATTCGCAAAACACACATAAGAACAAAAGGCAATAAAGACCCGAGTAACAAGTAACAATGAAATATTACTATCAAGAAGCTAAGACTATGACCATATATGATATCATATCAATATGTATGATTCTGGAATAAGTCAATAACATTATTTAAACCATTATACAGGAGCTTCGGACACGTACAAAGCAAATCGGACCTAAGGTAAGGGAAAATCTCGCAATCTCAATTTTTATCCGAGATTGTTTATTCGTAAGTATTTACTAGGGTGTATTTTATCATCCACATCCATGTTTCATCAATATGTAATATTATTTCCATCCACCTACAATTGTTTAAATCCATTTTTTCCCTTCGGTGAGTTTTTATTAATATCTATGAAAGGAAATTTGTTTCGTACGAGGTACTTTTTGACTTTTCCGACAAAGGTACGAAGAATGTTTTTTTTTAACTTATACGACATGTATGGATTTTTAAAAAATTATTTCCAAGAAGATTCCTTTACAAGTTTTCAAGTTTATTTTTAATCAACTTCTTTTATTTTAAAGTCGTATGACATGTTATGAAAGGAAAAATGTTTTTTTGAAGAAGAAAGGATATTTTCCTCAAGAATGAAGTTCAAGTATTTTATCAAAATTATTTTCCATCTAAGATAATAAAAAGGGTTCTGTTTTTATCCCTATTATTACATGGTTTTGATTATGTTGTCATGGAAATATTTTTATGAATTCTTTTATCTTATATGAATTGTTTTATGATGTCATGTTGTTTAAGAATCCCATTTTTATTACATGGGTTACGCTATGATGTATGGTTTATTATTATGTGGCACACATAAGAAAGGATTCATTATAAGATGGGTGGGACCTATATCTCCCTCCAATGAATTGGGTAAAGATTTTATATCTCATGAGATAGACAGGGCTGGAACGATAGGTTATACCGGTTTAGTGAAACAGGACTGAAACGAGGGTTACTCGATTCAGAAAGGGACTTTGTCCACTAAGATAGTCTTGGCAATGAGTCATGACTAACAATAAATGATTTTCCATGATTATGTGTGCATGCCACAAAGTTTCATGTTTCATGTTATGATTATGGTGATATCATTTTCACTTCTATGATTTATTCCATGTTAAGATATTATGATCTCTTTTGCAGGTTATGATTTTCAAAAAGATATGATATGATTTTTAGTTCCTTTATTTGCCCTTGCTGAGCATTTGAGCTCACCCTTTTATGTTTTCTTTTCCCCAGGTCAGGAAGATGGATATTAAGTAGAATATGAAAAAAGGGACCCTAGATATGATGAAATATATGGGAGACAGTATAGAAGATTTATGAACCAATTGTTTATGTTTCCCAGTTTCTAAAGGCACTATACCTATACGGTCCTTTGTGGTTTTGTCATATGTTGTAATAAGTGTGCTTAAATTTTGAAGTATTAACAATGTATGTAAATTATGGGTCGTTATAACTTTGTCACAGAACATCCTAAAACATCCAAAGGCAATAATGCTATCTGGGTCACAGTTGATCGTCTTACAAAGTCTGCACACTTCATTACTATTAGAGAGGATTTCTCCCTGGATCAGCTTTCCAGGATATATTTAAAGGAAGTGTTAAGATTTCATGGAGTACCACTTTCTATTATATCTGATCGGGATCCTAGATTTACCTCGATGTTCTGGCGAAGTCTTCAGCATACTCTGGATACAGAGTTGAGTTTCAGCACTGCTTATCATCCTCAGACAGACGGTCAGTCTGAAAGAACAATTCAAACCCTAGAAGATATGTTGAGAGCTTTCTCTATGGATTTCAAAGGAGTTTGGGATCAACACCTACCTTTGGTGGAATTTTCTTATAATAATAGCTTTCACTCCAGTATTCAGACGGCTCCTTATGAAGCACTCTATGAAAAGATATACAGGAATCCAACTTGGTGGGATGAAGTTGAGGAAAGAAAGCTATTAGGACCGGATCTCATCGATGAAATGGCAGAAAAGGTCAGATCTATTCAACAACACATAAGAGCAGCTCAGAGTCGACAGAAAAGTTATGCCGACAACCGAAGAAAAGACCTAGAGTTTGATGTGGGTGATAAAGTGTTCTTACGAATATCTCCCTGGAAGAGGGTTATGAGATTTGGAAAGAAGGGTAAGTTGAGCCCTAGATATATCGGTCCTTTCGAAACACTGGATCGTGTTTATAGCATCCCGCCACTTTATCACATAAACTTTCATTACATTTTACAAAACCGAGGATCTTTAAGGTTTAGTGTCTTGGAAACCAGGAACTTTAAACATGAAAACATAAAACATTCTTCTAAATCACTTGAAAGGCTTCTCCTCATGTTCATCCTAGGTTCATTACTGCATCACCTAACCTAGGAGCATACATCAAAAGAAAGGGTGAGCAAAAAGCCCAGTAAGGAAAACAATAGAAACATTTTACATGTGAACTTGAGATACTTCAATAAGGTCGTGAAAAAGAACATTAAGGCATGAGAATGAAATTAGGAGACATATAATAATAAAAATAATATTTTTCATAACATGAAAATGTGGCTACATCATTTAACATAGAAAATCATGAACATATCATCAAGGTCCATCCCCAAGGTGTCATTTGAAAATTACCAAGGTTATTCACCAAGGTATCGTGAAAATTGTAATATCTAGTGGTTACATCATTACCCAATGCATTGGAGCGCTATCAGGGAGCACCCTTAAATTTGCCTTTATTATCATGTGATCCACATATATCATCATCAAAAATTTCATAAATAACCCATATAACATAAAATAAATGGGTTTAATCTCATAATCATAACGTTTTAAAAACTACTTTAAAGACATGATCTTTACATCACTTTAAAACCCACAGAAAAGGAAAGTCGGTCTCATGTATGTAAATACCAGAATTTAAAATAGAAAATTTTGGTATATATGTCAATAACCCTTTAGAAGAAAGAGCTTTGAGTATTCACTTAATAATATAAAAGAACTTTAGAAAAAGAGAGAGACATTTTGAGACGGAAATTCTGCAGCATAACGACTATGTTACGAGGTTTTAGAAGACATTAAAAAGAGAGGTAAAATGGGTCAAACATTCATAAATGACCCATAAAATAGTATAAGGACAGAATAATAAGGATAAATGATCATGGTAATGAAATTTCAAGGACATACCATTTGAAATGAAAAACATGGAAGGAAGACAAAAATTAGATTTCTCTTATGAACGTTCGGCAGCCTAACGGCGTTACTTAAACTTCAAAAAAATTGATTTGAAAAGATAAAATAGGGTTTCTCATCATGTGAACATAAGAGTGCAGTATGATAGATATAGAGATAATTCCCCAAAATAACAAAAAGGAACTTGAAAGAACTGACATGAAAGTAGAACTTCAAAACGAGAAGGGTGAAGAACCACTTAAAAATTCGGCAGCCTAACGGCACCACTTAAAACTTCAAAATACTGAATTGAAGAGATCAAATGGGGTCTCTAATCATATGATCCTAAAAGATCAGTATGATAAATTTTGAGATCATACCCCATCATAATAAAAAGGAACTTGAAATACTTTACATGAAAATAGATCTTGAAAAATGAGAAGGGAGAAAGAATCCGTTACAAAAATTTCGGCAGCCTAACGGCGCCACGTAAAACTTCATAAAACGAAATAATGAGAGTAAGAGGGGATATCTCATTATATTAACATGAAAAGGGCAGTAAGAGGTGTATAAAAGAACATCCTCCAACATAAGAACATGGAGCATAAAAGGAATGACATAAAAGAGATTACTTGAAGTGAAAGAGAGAGGTCGGATCCCTTACCTTAAAATGTAACTCTTAAAACTCAAAGGTTTGGACCTTGAGGGCTTGGGGGAACCTTGGGAGGACTCCTTGGGAGGTAATGAGACCAGAACTTCGTTGTAGGAGAGTGGGGAGTCGAATGGATGAGAAGATGGCTTGGTATTTATAGGTAAAGTGAGGGGACAAGACATTAATGGCAAAGGAACACCTCATTAGTGGTTTTGGCAAAACCATGGGCTTGCCCATGGTATTTTCCAATGGTATTGGCCACTTGTGACACCTCATACCTTATCTTACTATCCATAATTCGACCATATTGAATATATACTTAATACATCATTTAATGATGTCATTAAACACCCATAACTTAAAAACTATATTTTCACTATTCATCGAAATTCAACTTTCTCAGAATAATCCCAAAATTTCACCTTAACCAAATATCAACGCTCTGATTACAAATATGAACTCCATTTTATAAAAATAATTTTCTAAATATTTTTAATTTAATTTTTAAATGAAAACACTATTCACCGAAAATTCATTTTTTTCAGAAAAAACCCCAAAAATTACCATAGCATAATATCGGTGCTCTGAGTTCAAAAATGAAATCCGTTTTATAAAAATAACTATCTAAATATTTTTAATTAAATTTTTAATTAAAAAACACTATTCACCCGAAAAAACTAATACTTGAATAATAATTTATGAAACCATTATTTAACCATTTTATTGAATCACATTACTTAATCAAGGTGCCTAGATTATATTAATACATTATTTTAGTGAGATTACTAATCCATTTGGACACATTACTAATCCTAATCATAAAATCACTATTCATAATTTACTATTCATCAAAAATTAAGTTGATCTTGTTAGACTCTAAATTTCGTACTGAACATATTTGTAGAAGACCATTTTTCGAAAATCATTACACATTTTTAATTATTTAAGGTTTACACAGCCATTTTTAAAATATCCTTTTTCTAAAATTCATCAAAAATATGAATACTATATTTATCCGGTCATTTGAAAATTCACAACTTCATCATAAGAAGAAATCCAAATTTTTATTTAAAACAAAGGATTACACAAGGCAGTTACGGTCTCCTTACATAGACCCTTATCACACCAGCATAGGACCTAAGTGTAAGGTGTGCTAAGGTGAGAGAATCCGAGGGAGGCTCGACCAACATCACATGAGTAGTAATTTCTATCAGTTTGAACTTCTCGCGAAGGCGATCCCGTTCTAGCTTTATACGATGAAGTTCAGCTTGGGTTTGGTCCAGAGCAAAGCCTAGTGGTGCTACCTCCTTCCCAGGTTCTGTTAGATGGGCTTCGATTGGTCCAAGACTACTGGGTGAGGCCATCGAATCTTCTTTCTATATTAATTTACCCTGATTACTTATATTTAGAGAAAATAATAAAAACATTTAGTTTCCAGCGGTCATATTGACCAATGGTCAAATAACAGTCAAAACCGAACAGTCTCATTTTAATTATACTCATGTTACCAAATGAAACCTTTTTGTTGAGTATAAAAATAACTCATAAAATTAGGAAACAATATTTATTTAAAATTTCGGGTCGTTACAATCTTCCCCCCTTAAGAAATTGCGTCCTCGCAATTTTTAAAATTGGGTTTTGAAATTTCATCGAAAGTCCCACATCAGAAAAGGATTCAGTAAAACTATTACTTTAAAAGAAAGAAAGGGAAGTACGAAGGTCACCCAAGTTAGCCCACACTAGGATACCATGTAGGAAAACATGGACATGGAGGAGAAAACAAAGGGTCAAGTTCTGAGGGAGAGTGACAGAGAACATGATTAGGAGAAAGTTAACCATATGAAAATCCCAAAATTATGATGTGTGTAAACAATCTTTGATTACCTAGTAGGAAACGTAAACCAACAACATTTTTGTTTTACGTTCCTTTTCATAATTTTGAGGAATTCATTTACTACATAGAACAAAAACATAAGAAAATATACCTACCTTCAAGTAGAGTTTAATCCTTTAATAAGTCCCTACCAACACTAATCTTTTCTCCAAATGATGGGAATTTAAAAACACTTGGTCTCATAAAAGCACCAGAATCATCTTCTAGAGAATCACATAATCTACAAAAGATTTGTAACAGCCCAAGATTTTATAAAAAATATTCTTTTTAATTTTATTAATGTCTTGTGTTGTACGCTACACCAAAAGGAGCTTTCACAACACGCATCCTTGACTTGCCTTGCATTACACACAATCGCGACCTTCCTCGATAGCGTGTGTAATACGCAATACCGAGTTTCACTAAACAACGATATGCTATTAAAATATTATTAAAACTAGCCGGTATGAATAGTAATAACCACCTTTTAAAATTATGTAAATCTTATTTTTCAAAATGAACTTCATTTTTGGATTCGGAGTATCGAATTTAGCCTATGGTGAAATTTTGGTACATTTCGGATAACTTTCATATTCTGATGAATAGTGAAAATTACTAAATTATAATTAAAAAACAATTTTTTTAATCGAAATAATTAATAGTGATAAATTATTAATTTGAGTGGTTTTAAAGTATATTTAGAATATATTTTTACAATTTAATACAATGTTGGTCATTGGTTGTAATTTCACATTTAAACCAGACATAATCAAGTGTCAATCTTTTGGTATATATTGTTTCCTAAAAACACGCTATTTATTTTAACAGCGGGATTTAATTATAAAATTAATTAATGAATCTTCTATGTTATGAATTTGGTAAAATAGACTTCATTTTTGAATTCGGAATATGAAATATAGCTTAGGATGAAATTTTGGCATTAATCTGAAAAACATCAATTTTTGATGAATAGTGAAGCTACTAAGTGGTAGGTTAAAAACTGAATTTTGCATAAAACATAATTTTACCGCTTCTGTGAAAGGAATTTCGAAAATCCGACAGACACGGTTGATATTAGTATGTAAAATGTGGTTCAATGTGATAAAAATAATTTTTGGTGAATAGTAACTTTTTACTTTTTTTTTACCGCGGTTAATAGTAAATAGGGTAACTAAGGGTAAATATGATATTAATATTACCCTAACACATGTCCTAATTCTATTGGACAAGTGTAATTCGACCAAAAACAAACTTAGGAATAAAATATGACCATTTAGGCCCACTTGGATTAGATTAGGACATTTATTATTAATTTATTTAAAGAAGAGTTAAAATAGTTAAAATCAAAGTTTAATAAGTAAATAATTTTTAATATGGGGTTATACATAAGATAAATTAGATTGTAAATATTCATTAGAAATATAAAAAGATTTCCTACATGATGGTATTTTATTTGTAATTTTTAGACATCATATAATGTAATTTATATATGACACAAAGATGATGCAGTAATTATCTTATTAATGAAATATTGACATAATTGATAATATAAATACCAAAATAAATGTAATTTAAGACTTTTTATGAATTCCACTAATTTTCTAGGTTACTATGATATATTAGTGTTGATTTAATAAACTTGGTTCGAACATATAATTCTGTTATGACTTTCACAAAAATCATATATCAAATAGTGTCAAAATTGACACAACATAGTTTTTAAATCAAATATTATATTATTAATTGTTATTTTATTCCTAAAAATCTATGGTTCGGCCAAATGACTTAGATAAGGATATATATATTAATAATAAACAATTTGGGGTTCGTTTGGCATGTTATAGTATGTTTATTAACCATATAGTAAAAGAAAACAAACAGACACGGTAAAAGTTAAATTATTTAACTTAGAGTTAAATCTAATTGATAAGGTTAAAATAATACCCTAAACTTGTCTAAATCCTATTGGATGATAGGATTTCGACCCATCCCCACTTTAGCTTCGAAATAAGACCCTTTGGAACCATTATAAACCGATTTTGACTTTAATATAAAATAATATTTTGAGATATTCCTAAGGTGCCCCTCTCCTCCCTTATAAAAGGGCACCTCCTCCCCCTCCTCCTCACACCAATTTGAGCACTCAAGCTCGGCCAACCCCTGCCATTTTCTCCTCTCCACTTCCCTAGAATAATCCTAGAGGTCCTGGTCTTCTCCAAAGACCAATCTTAGATCCTTAAGTGGAGGATTCAAAGAGACGTTCCAAAGAAGAGTTAATATCCATTACCGATCTTTTCAATTTCTTTCTTCTTCAACTTCTTCTTCTTTAGTTGTTTCATGATAAATTAATAACATCAGTATTACTTACATACTGATATGTTATTATAAATATGAAACAACCCTAATTCACCTTCTATCCATCCTACGGAAAAATGAAATCACCGCGCGTGCGTACGTACGGAATACCGTCTCCACGCCGTGGTGTAATCTATTTTCCACCACCACCTTACATGGATGGGTATAAGGGTGTAAAGAATAACTATACATAGTTATTAAAACATCATATTGATTCTGATATATTGTATAATCCACTCCAATTCCATTCAATATTTATGGAAATGATATCATCGCTCGTGCGTACGTACGGACTACCGTCTCCACGACGCGATGTGATTCATTCTCCATGTTAACCATTTAAGAATGATTATAAAGTATATATAAGAAATAATAATGAAATATATGACATTATAAATCTACTGGATTTATGTATATATATATATGTATGTCATCTACTTACTTCCATTCAAGACAATAAGGAAATGAAAACAGCGTTCATGCGTACGTACGGACTACCGTCTCCATGAACGGTGTTTTTCATGTCATTTATCTATCTATTATATATATATATATACTGAATATATATGATATATAAATCATATTTTATATTCTGGAAGTAAGTAAATCATGATATAAGTAATAATAATGTCAAGAACAACAAGTCAAAACACCTACGATAAATGAAACGATTTTACCCAAAACGCTTCTTTAACATGGAATTTACAAAAGAACGGGTAATATAATGTCATAAGTGAATGATATATGATATCATAACAATTAATATGATTCTGTAATAAGTCAATGACATTATTTAAACCAATATACAGGAGCTTCTGACATGTACAAAGCAAATCGGACCTAAGGTAAGGGAAATATCACAATCTCATTTTTATCCGAGATTGTTTATACTTTGGTATTTACTAGGGTGTATTTTATCATCCCCATCCATGTTCCATCAATATGTAATATTGTTTACATCCACTTACACTAGTTTAAATCCAATTTTACCCTTCGGTGAGTTTTTAGTAAAAGATATGAAAGGAATCTTCTGTCGTTTTTTGTACGAGGTACTTTTTGACTTTTCTGAAAAAAGTACGAGAAGAATGTTTTTTTAACTTATACGGCATGAATGGATTTTTAAAACATTATTTCCAAGAAGCTTCCTTTACAAGTTTTCATGTTTATTTTTAATCAACTTCTTTTATTTTAAAGTTTAATGACATGTTATGAAAGGAAAAATGTTTTTGAAGAAGAAAGGATATTTTCCTCAAGAATTCATTTCAAGTGTTTTATCAAAATTATTTTCCATCTAAGATAATAAAGGGTTCTGTTTCTATCCATATTTTTACATTGATTTGACTATGTTGTGATGGAATTATTTTTATGAATTCCTTTATCTTATATGAATGGTTTTATGATGTCATGATGTTTCAAGAATCCCATTTTTGTTACATGTGTTATGCGATGATGTATGATTTATGATTTATGTGGCACACATAAGAAAGGATTCATTATAAGATGGGTGGGACCTATATCTCCCTCCAATGCATTGGGTAAAGATTTTATATCTCATGAGATAGTCATGGCTGAAATGGTAGGTTATACCGGTTCAGTGAAACAGGACTGAAACGAGGGTTACTCGATTCAGAAAGGGACTTTGTCCACTAAGATAGTCTTGGCAATGAGTCTTGACTAACAAGAAATGATTCTCTATGATTATGTGTGCATGCCACAAAGTTTCAAGTTTTATGTTATGATTATGGGGATCTCATTTTCACTTCTATGATTTATTCCATGTTATGAAATTATGCTCTCTTTTGCAGGTTATGATTTCCAAAATGTTATGTTCTTATGAATACGATGTGATTGATATTTCGTTTGTTTACCCTTACTGAGCATTTGAGCTCACCCTTTTATGTTTTCGTTTCCCCAGGATATAAAGAAAGGTTTTAGGTAAAAAAAAAGATGATCTTTATGGGAGATTTTGAAGATCTTTCACCACGATTAGAAGATTACGTTCTGAGTTTCCAAAGACACTAAACTATTACGATCCTTGTGTGTGTGTGTTTTTGTTATGTACTAAGTATTCCGAAAAAGTAATGTAAAGTCTATGTACGTCAGGCTTCGGGTCTCTACAGTTGGTATCAGAGGAATGGTTTAGTCAACCTTTGGAAACTAGGATGCGAAAACGTTAGTGAGATCCCTAGAGATATTTCTACGGTATGTCTAGGGATGTCCCTAAGGTTAAGTATACGTATAGGTTATAGTCCTAGAATTGCTCTAACGATCTTAGAATTTAACCTAAGATGTTAGATATTGAGGGTACTACCCCTTTATTATGTTGTTTTCCCTAGCATGATTTTTGCCTCTCACACTATTCTTTTGGGGTTTTAGACGATGGATGGAACCCGAAGGAATCGTGTTGATCAATGCAATGGACAATGCAATGATTGTCCCCCTGAGCAACCAAACGATATGGGAGCTGGAATGCAAAATCTTGTAGCCATTCTCACACAACTTTCTCAAGCTATGAATCATGCAGGACTTCCAAACGAGCAAAGGAAGGAGCAACATTATGTTGAATCCTTCATGAGGCAGTGTCCGCCTTCTTTCAGTGGGTCTACTGATCCGTTAGTTGCTGAACAATGGATTAGTACTACTGAAAAGATATTTTCAGTTCTTCATTGTTCTGAACATGATAAAGTCATCTTAGCAGTATATCGTTTGGAAGGTGAAGCTGATCAATGGTGGAATCTTATCAAGAATACGAGGCAAATAGATGAAATTGATTCCATGGAATGGGATGAGTTCAAGAACTTGTTTTTCAGTAAGTACTTCCCTCGTATTCTTCGAACGAAGATGGAGAAGGAGTTTCTTGAACTAAAGCAAAAGGATGATGAATCTGTTGGTATATACGAAGCGAATTTTACAAGACTCGCAAGGTATGCATCTGGCATTATCATCCAACCTGAAAGTAAAGTTGATCGATTTTTCAGTGGCTTAAAACCAAGTCTTCGAAGGGCATTAGCTATAAGAGTCTTCAGTATCTATGAAGAAATTGTGTGTTGTGCTATCAAGGTTGAAATGGAAGTTGGTGTTACATATCCATCTCATGGTTTTGACAAGAAACGAAAGATGGAGTTCAAGGAGAAATCTCAGAATAATGGTGAAAAGAAGATGAATGTTTCCTTATGCACAAAGTGTGGAAAGAATCATGGTGGAGATTGTCTTAAAGGGACTAGAAAATGTTTTAAGTGTGGAAAATAAGGTCATCGAGCAGCTGAGTGTCGAAGTAATGGAAAAAGGGATTCTAATGAAGTGAATAAAGGAAACACTACAGAGAACGCACAACCAACACTTCAATGCTTCAAGTGCAAGGAGATGGGACATTATGCCAATAAATGCCCTAATCCAAGGGTTAGTGATGATCGACATGAGAAACCGCTTAAGGCAAAGGAAAAAGGGAAGTCACATGCGATCACTATTGGCAATGTTGAATATGACAACGATGTGGTGGAATGATTAAGTTTTTATGTAATGGGATTCCAAAATAATGTTGTATCATGGAATATTGGAATATTTATGTATTGGTCTAATGTGGTATTCAAAGTGATTGAGATATTATGCGCATAATGAAGGGAAAACGAGAAAATGAAATGTTTAACAGTATTCATGAGCTCATGATTGATATAAGGACTAAGTGATATCATGGTTTGAGTATATAGAATTTTGAGGATTTTGGTATGTGGGAAGTGTTAACTTTTAACTGCATTCAAGTTTTCACTAAGGTTCAATGGGTATTCAAGAGATTACATGATTAAGGCCTTTGAATATTTGGAATGTTTCCAACAAGATATATCTTATGATATATGGGGATCAACGATGGTATTAAATCCCTGGTAATCGTTTTCACTATGTTATGAAAATGGACTGCAGTATTATGGATAGGACTAAAGATTGGAATGGATTAAGTTGGACATAAGTTAGTATAGTTTAAGGATAGAAGTTTTTTCAATATTATTTATGGGATGTTATAGTAATATAGTTTTAGAAAAAGGACAACCTGCAGGACGGGCGACAGCCCATCGCTTCGGACAAGGCTGTGGGAATCGAACCCACAACCGAAGTGCGACTGGCCTTTATCGCCTACCACTGGCCTACAGGAAGTCCCTGTTTAGTATAAACTAGTTTTATTATATTAAGCAGTATGATATATGAAGTATAAGTCCATTTTAGGAACTATATATGATTAATCTCACTATAGATCGACTTATGTATATAATTTTTTCTAACCTTTTGTTTGAGACATATGGAATGACCCGTCATTCTATCACATGATCTGCTAACACTTCACGAATAACAAATTCAACTTCATTTATTAAAGAGATGAAGTGGAAATTGTTCTAGGCATGAACAATAGTGAGATTGTACCAAAATAAAGAAAGTATTTATTCCAATTCAAATTTTCAACTTTAGGGAAATGATCTTGAAAACCAAAAATGTTGTCCTAGTGATCTTATACCTGATGAATCGGATGGTACCTTAGATCGTCACAAATTTATGGATTTGTGATTATTGGCTTTTCCATAGCCATGTTCTCTACCACTCTCCATCAGAACATGATGGTTAGATTTATCTTCCATATCCATATTTTCACCTATGTGGAAACCCAATGATTAGTTTATTTGGGTAACCATTATGTTTAATACTTTTGTTTTTAAATATTGGTTTTGATATTCCTTTTTACGATGTGGGTTTCTATTAAAGAAACTTTCAAATAGTAAACCATTTATAACCCCGACGAATTTCGAGGGCGAAATTCATTTTAAGGAGGGTAGAATGTAACAGCCCAAGATTTTATAAAAAATATTCTTTTTAATTTTATTAATGTCTTGTGTTGTACGCTACACCAAAAGGAGCTTTCACAACACGCATCCTTGACTTGCCTTGCATTACACGCAATCACGACCTTCCTCGATAGCGTGTGTAATACGCAATACCGAGTTTCACTAAACAACGATATGCTATTAAAATATTATTAAAACTAGCCGGTATGAATAGTAATAACCACTTTTTAAAATTCTGTAAATCTTATTTTTCAAAATGAACTTCATTTTTGGATTCGGAGTATCGAATTTAGCCTAAGGTGAAATTTTGGTACATTTCGGATAACTTTCATATTCTGATGAATAGTGAAAATTACTAAATTATAATTAAAAAACAATTTTTTTAATCGAAATAATTAATAGTGATAAATTATTAATTTGAGTGGTTTTAAAGTATATTTAGAATAAATTTTTTCAATTTAATACAATGTTGGTCATTGGTTGAAATTTCACATTTAAACCAGACATAATCAAGTGTCAATCTTTTGGTATATATTGTTTCCTAAAAACACGCTATTTATTTTAACAGCGGGATTTAATTATAAAATTAATTAATGAATCTTCTATGTTATGAATTTGGTAAAATAGACTTCATTTTTGAATTCGGAATATGAAATATAGCTTAGGATGAAATTTTGGCATTAATCTGAAAAACATCAATTTTTGATGAATGGTGAAACTACTAAGTGGTAGGTTAAAAACTGAATTTTGCATAAAACTTAATTTTACCGCTTCTGTGAATGGAATTTCGAAAATCCGACAGACACGGTAGATATTATTAAGTGAAATGTGGTTCAATGAGATAAAAATAATTTTTGGTGAATAGTAACTTTTTACTTTTTTTACCGCGATTAATAGTAAATATGGTAACTAAGGGTAAATATGATATTAATATTACCCTAACACATGTCTTAATTCTATTGGACAAGTGTAATTCGACCAAAAACAAACTTAGGAATACAATATGACCATTTAGGCCAACTTGGATTAGATTAGGACATTTATTATTAATTTATTTAAAGAAGGGTTAAAATAGTTAAAATCAATGTTTAATAAGTAAATCATTTTTAATATGGAGTTATACATAAGCTAAATTCGATTGTAAATATTCATTAGAAAGATAAAAAGATTTCCTACATGATGGTATTTTATTTGTAATTTTTAGACATCAAATAATTTAATTTATATATGACACAAAGATGATGCAGTAATTATATTATTAATGAAATATTGACATAATTGATAATATAAATACCAAATTAAATCTAATTTAAGACTTTTTATGAATTACACTAATTTTATAGGTTACTATGATATCTTAGTGTTGATTTAATCAACTTGGTTCGAACATATAATTCTGTTATGACTTTCACAAAAATCATATATCAAATAGTGTCAAAATTGACAAAAAATATTTTTTAAATCAAATATTATATTATTAATTGTTATTTTATTCCTAAATATATAAGGTTCAGCCAAATGACTTAGATAAGGATATATATATTAATAATAAACAATTTGGGGTTCGTTTGGCATGTTATAGTAAGTTTATTAACCATATAGTAAAAGAAAACAAACAGACACGGTAAAAGTTAAATTATTTAACTTAGAGTTAAATCTAATTGATAAGGTTAAAATAATACCCTAAAATTGACTAAATCCTATTGGATGATATGATTTCGACCCATCCCCACTTTAGCTTCGAAATAAGACCCTTTGGAACCATTATAAACCGATTTTGACTTTAATATAAAATAATATTTTGAGATATTCCTAAGGTGCCCCTCTCCTCCCTTATAAAAGGGCACCTCCTCCCCCTCCTCCTCACACCAATTTGAGCACTCAAGCTCGGCCAACCCCTGCCATTTTCTCCTCTCCACTTCCCTATAATAATCCTAGAGGTCCTGGTCTTCTCCAAATACCAATCTTAGTTCCTTAAGTGGAGGATTCAAAGAGACGTTCCAAAGAAGAGGTAATATCCATTACCGATCTTTTCAATTTCTTTATTCTTCAACTTCTTCTTCTTTAGTTGTTTCATGATAAAGTAATAACATCAGTATTACTTACATACTGATATGTTATTATAGATATGAAACAACCCTAATTCACCTTCTATCCATCCTACGGAAAATTGAAATCACCGCGCGTGCGTACGTACGGAATACCGTCTCCACGCCGTGGTGTAATCTATTTTCCACCACCACCTTACATGGATGGGTATAAGGGTGTAAAGAATAACTATAAATAGTTATTACAACGTCATATTGATTCTGATATATTGTATAATCCACTCCAATTCAATTCAATATTTATGGAAATGATATCATCGCTCGTGCGTACGTACGGACTACCGTCTCCACGACGCGATGAGATTCATTCTCCATGTTAACCATTTAAGAATGATTATAAAGTATATATAAGAAATAATAATGAAATATATGACATTATAAAGCTACTGGATTTATGTATATATATATGTATGTCATCTACTTACTTCCATTCAAGACAATAAGGAAAGGAAAACAGCGTTCATGCGTACGTACGGACTACCGTCTCCATGAACGGTGTTTTTCATGTCATTTATCTATCTATTATATATATATATATATACTGAATATATATGATATATAAATCCTATTTTATATTCTGGAAGTAAGTAAATCATGGTATAAGTAATAATAATGTCAAGAACAACAAGTCAAAACACCTACGATAAATGAAACGATTTTACCCAAAACGCTTCTTTAACATGGAATTTACAAAAGAACGGGTAATATAATGTCATAAGTGAACCATATATGATATCATAACAATGAATATGATTCTTTAATAAGTCAATGACATTATTTAAACCATTATACAGGAGCTTCGGACACGTACAAAGCAAATCGGACCTAAGGTAAGGGAAATATCACAATCTCATTTTTATCCGAGATTGTTTATACTTTGGTATTTACTGGGGTGTATTTTATCATCCACATCCATGTTCCATCAATATGTAATATTGTTTCCATCCACTTACACAAGTTTAAATCCTATTTTACCCTTCGGTGAGTTTTTAGTAAAAGATATGAATGGAATCTTCTGTCGTTTTTTGTACGAGGTACTTTTTGACTTTTCCGACAAAAGTACGAGAAGAATATTTTTTTAACTTATACGGCATGAATGGATTTTTAAAACATTATTTCCAAGAAGCTGCATTTACAAGTTTTCAAGTTTATTTTTAATCAACTTCTTTTATTTTAAAGTTTAATGACATTTTATGAAAGGAAAAATGTTTTTGAAGAAGAAAGGATATTTTCCTCAAGAATTCATTTCAAGTGTTTTATCAAAATTATTTTCCATCTAAGATAATAAAGGGTTCTGTTTCTATCCATATTTTTACATTTATTTGACTATGTTGTGATGGAATTATGTTTATGAATTCCATTATCTTATATGAATGGTTTTATGATGTCATGATGTTTCAAGAATCCCATTTTTGTTACATGTGTTATGCGATGATATATGATTTATGATTTATGTGGCACACATAAGAAAGGATTCATTATAAGATGGGTGGGACCTATATATCCCTCCAATGCATTGGGTAAAGATTTTATATCTCATGAGATAGACATGGCTGAAATGGTAGGTTATACCGGTTCAGTGAAACAGGACTGAAACGAGGGTTACTCTATTCAGAAAGGGACTTTGTCCACTAAGATAGTCTTGGCAATGAGTCTTGACTAACAAGAAATGATTCTCTATGATTATGTGTGCATGCCACAAAGTTTCAAGTTTTATGTTATGATTATGGGGATCTCATTTTCACTTCTATGATTTATTCCATGTTATGAAATTATGCTCTCTTTTGCAGGTTATGATTTCCAAAATGTTATGTTCTTATGAATACGATGTGATTGATATTTCTTTTGTTTACCCTTACTGAGCATTTGAGCTCACCCTTTTATGTTTTCTTTTCCCCAGGATATAAGGAAAGGTTTTAGGTAAAAAAAAAGAAGATCTTTATGGGAGATTTTGAAGATCTTTCACCACGATTAGAAGATTACGTTCTGAGTTTCCAAAGACACTAAACTATTACGATCCTTGTGTGTGTGTGTTTTTGTTATGTACTAAGTATTCCGCAAAAGTAATGTAAAGTCTATGTACGTCAGGCTTCGGGTCTCTACAGTTGGTATCAGAGGAAAGGTTTAGTCATCCTTTGGAAACTAGGATGCGAAAACGTTAGTGAGATCCCTAGAGATATTTCTACGGTATGTCTAGGGATGTCCCTAAGGTTAAGTATACGTATAGGTTATAGTCCTAGAATTGCTCTAACGATCTTAGAATTTAACCTAAGATGTTAGATATTGAGGGTACTACCCCTTTATTATGTTGTTTTCCCTAGCATGATTTTTTCCTCTCACACTATTCTTTTGGGGTTTTAGACGATGGATGGAACCCGAAGGAACCGTGTTGATCAATGCAATGGACAATGAAATGATTGTCCCCCTGAGCAACCAAACGATATGGGAGATGGAATGCAAAATCGTGTAGCCATTCTCACACAACTTTCTCAAGCTATGAATCATGCAGGACTTCCAAACGAGAAAAGGAAGGAGCAACATTCTGTTGAATCCTTCATGAGGCAGCGTCCGCCTTCATTCAGTGGGTCTACTGATCCATTAGTTCCTGAACAATGGATTAGTACTACTGAAAAGATATTTTCAGTTCTTCAATGTTCTGAACATGATAAAGTCATCTTAGCAGTATATCGTTTGGAAGGTGAAGCTGATCAATGGTGGAATCTTATCAAGAATACGAGGCAAATAGATGAAATTGATTCCATGGAATGGGACGAGTTCAAGAACTTGTTTTTCAGTAAGTACTTCCCCCGTATTCTTCGAACGAAGATGGAGAAGGAGTTACTTGAACTAAAGCAAAAGGATGATGAATCTGTTGGTATATACGAAGCGAATTTTACAAGACTTGCAAGGTATGCATCTGGCATTATCATCCAACCTGAAAGTAAAGTTGATCGATTTTTCAGTGGCTTAAAACCAAGTCTTCGAAGGGCATTAGCTATAAGAGACTTCAGTATCTATGAAGGAATTGTGCGTTGTGCTATCATGGTAGAAATGGAAGTTGGTGTCACATATCCATCTCATGGTTTTGACAAGAAACGAAAGATGGAGTTCAAGGAGAAATCTTAGAATAATGGTGAAAAGAAGATGAATGTTTCCTTATGCACAAAGTGTGGAAAGAAGCATGGTGGAGATTGTCTTAAAGGGACTAGAAAATGTTTTAAGTGTGGAAAATAAGGTCATCGAGCAGCTGAGTGTCGAAGTGATGGAAAAAGGGATTCTAATGAAGTGAATAAAGGAAACACTACAGAGAACGCACAACCAACACTTCAATGCTTCAAGTGCAAGGAGATGGGACATTATGCCAATAAATGCCCTAATCCAAGGGTTAGTGATGATCGACATGAGCAACCGCTTAAGGCAAAGGAAAAAAGGGAAGTCACATGCGATCACTATTGGCAATGTTGAATATGACAACGATGTGGTGGAATGATTAAGTTTTTATGTAATGGGATTCCAAAATAATGTTGTATCATGGAATATTGGAATATTTATGTATTGGTCTAATGTGGTATTCAAAGTGATTGAGATATTATGCGCATAATGAAGGGAAAACGAGAAAATGAAATGTTTAACAGTATTCATGAGCTCATGATTGATATAAGGACTAAGTGATATCATGGTTTGAGTATATAGAATTTTGTGGATTTTGGTATGTGGGGAGTGTTAACTTTTAACTGCAATCAAGTTTTCACTAAGGTTCAATGGGTATTCAAGAGAGTACAAGATTAAGGCCTTTGAATATTTGGAATGTTTCCAACAAGATATATCTTATGATATATGGGGATCAACGATGGTATTAAATCTCTGGTAATCGTTTTCACTATGTTATGAAAATGGACTGCAGTATTATGGATAGGACTAAAGACTGGAATGGATTAAGTTGGACATAAGTTAGTATTGTTTAAGGATAGAAGTTTTTTCGATATTATTTATGGGATGTTATAGTAATATAGTTTTAGAAAAAGGACAACCTGCAAGACGGGCGACAGCCCATCGCTTCGGACAAGGCTGTGGGAATCGAACCCACAACCGAAGTGCGACTGGCCTTTATCGCCTACCACTGGCCTACAGGAAGTCCCTGTTTAGTATAAACTAGTTTTATTATATTAAGAAGTATGATATATGAAGTATAAGTCCATTTTAGGAACTATATATGATTAATCTCACTATAGATCGACTTATGTATATAATTTTTTCTAACCTTTTGTTTGAGACAGATGGAATGACCCGTCATTCTATCACACGATCTGCTAACACTTCACGAATAACAAATTCAACTTCATTTATTTAAGAGATGAAGTGGAAATTGTTCTAGGCATGAACAATAGTGAGATTGTACCAAAATAAAGAAAGTATTTATTCCAATTCAAATTTTCAACTTTAGGGAAATGATCTTGAAAACCAAAAATGTTGTCCTAGTGATCTTATACCTGATAAATCGGATGGTACCTTAGATCGTCACAAATTTATGGATTTTTGATTATTGGCTTTTCCATAGCCATGTTCTCTACCACTCTCCATCAGAACATGATGGTTAGATTTCACTTCCATATCCATATTTTCACCTATGTGGAAACCCAATGATTAGTTTATTTGGGTAACCATTATGTTTCATACTTATGTTTTTAAAGATTGGTTTTGATATTCCTTTTTACGATGTGGGTTTCTATTAAAGAATCTTTCAAATAGTAAACCATTTATAACCCCGACGAATTTCGAGGGCGAAATTCATTTTAAGGAGGGTAGAATGTAACAGCCCAAGATTTTATAAAAAATATTCTTTTTAATTTTATTATTGTCTTGTTTTGTACGCTACACCAAAAGGAGCTTGCACAACACGCATCCTTGACTTGCCTTGCATTACACGCAATCGCGACATTCCTCGATAGCGTGTGTAATACGCAATACCGAGTTTCACTAAACAACGATATGCTATTAAAATATTATTAAAACTAGCCGGTATGAATAGTAATAACCACTTTTTAAAATTCTGTAAATCTTATTTTTCAAAATGAACTTCATTTTTGGATTCGGAGTATCGAATTTAGCCTAAGGTGATATTTTGTTACATTTCGGATAACTTTCATATTCTGATGAATAGTGAAAATTACTAAATTATAATTAAAAAACAATTTTTTTAATCGAAATAATTAATAGTGATAAATTATTAATTTGAGTGGTTTTAAAGTATATTTAGAATATATTTTTACAATTTAATACAATGTTGGTCATTGGTTGTAATTTCACATTTAAACCAGACATAATCAAGTGTCAATCTTTTGGTATATATTGTTTCCTAAAAACACGCTATTTATTTTAACAGCGGGATTTAATTATAAAATAAATTAATGAATCTTCTATGTTATGAATTTGGTAAAATAGACTACATTTTTGAATTCGGAATATGAAATATAGCTTAGGATGAAATTTTGGCATTAATCTGAAAAACATCAATTTTTGATGAATAGTGAAACTAATAAGTGGTAGGTTAAAAACTGAATTTTGCATAAAACATAATTTTACCGCTTCTGTGAATGGAATTTCGAAAATACGACAGACACGGTTGATATTAGTAAGTGAAATGTGGTTCAATGAGATAAAAATAATTTTTGGTGAATAGTAACTTTTTACTTTTTTTACCGCGGTTAATAGTAAATATGGTAACTAAGGGTAAATATGATATTAATATTACCCTAACACATGTCCTAATTCTATTGGACAAGTGTAATTCGACCAAAAACAATCTTAGGAATAAAATATTACCATTTAGGCCAACTTGGATTAGATTAGTACATTTATTATTAATTTATTTAAAGAAGGGTTAAAATAGTTAAAATCAACGTTTAATAAGTAAATCATTTTTAATATGGGGTTACACATAAGATAAATTCGATTGTAAATATTCATTAGAAAGATAAAAAGATTTCCTACATGATGGTATTTTATTTGTAATTTTTAGATATCATATAATTTAATTTATATAAGACACAAAGATGATGCCGTAATTATATTATTAATGAAATATTGACATAATTGATAATATAAATACCAAATTAAATCTAATTTAAGACGTTTTATGAATTCCACTAATTTTATAGGTTACTATGATATCTTAGTGTTGATTTAATCAACTTGGTTCGAACATATAATTCTGTTATGACTTTCACAAAAATCATATATCAAATAGTGTCAAAATTGACACAAAATAGTTTTTAAATCAAATATTATATTATTAATTGTTATTTTATTCCTCAAAATATAATGTTCAGCAAAATGACTTAGATAAGGATATATATATTAATAATAAACAATTTGGGGTTCGTTTGGCATGTTATAGTAAGTTTATTAACCATATAGTAAAAGAAAACAAACAGACACGGTAAAAGTTAAATTATTTAACTTAGAGTTAAATCTAATTGATAAGGTTAAAATAATACCCTAAACTTGTCTAAATCCTATTGGATGATATGATTTCTACCCATCCCCACTTTAGCTTCGAAATAAGACCCTTTGGAACCATTATAAACCGATTTTGACTTTAATATAAAATAATATTTTGAGATATTCCTAAGGTGCCCCTCTCCTCCCTTATAAAAGGGCACCTCCTCCCCCTCCTCCTCACACCAATTTGAGCACTCATGCTCGGCCAACCCCTGACATTTTATCCTCTCCACTTCCCTAGAATAATCCTAGAGGTCCTGGTCTTCTCCAAAGACCAATCATAGTTCCTTAAGTGGAGGATTCAAAGAGACGTTCCAAAGAAGAGGTAATATCCATTACCGATCTTTTCAATTTCTTTCTTCTTCAACTTCTTCTTCTTTAGCTATTTCATGATAAAGTAATAACATCAGTATTACTTAGATACTGATATGTTATTATAAATATGAAACAACCCTAATTCACCTTCTATCCATCCTACGGAAAAATGAAATCACCACGCGTGCGTACGTACGGAATACCGTCTCCACGCCGTGGTGTAATCTATTTTCCACCACCACCTTACATGGATGGGTATAAGGGTGTAAAGAATAACTATACATAGTTATTACAACGTCATATTGATTCTGATATATTGTATAATCCACTCCAATTCAATTCAATATTTATGGAAATGATATCATCGCTCGTGCGTACGTACGGACTACCGTCTCCACGACGCGATGAGATTCATTCTCCATGTTAACCATTTAAGAATGATTAAAAAGTATATATAAGAAATAATAATGAAATATATGAAATTATAAAGCTACTGGATTTATGTATATATATATGTATGTCATCTACTTACTTCTATTCAAGACAATAAGGAAAGGAAAACAGCGTTCATGCGTACGTACGGACTACCGTCTCCATGAACGGTGTTTTTCATGTCATTTATCTATCTATTATATATATATATATACTGAATATATATGATATATAAATCATATTTTATATTCTGGAAGTAAGTAAATCATGATATAAGTAATAATAATGTCAAGAACAACAAGTCAAAACACCTACGATAAATGAAACGATTTTACCCAAAACGCTTCTTTAACATGGAATTCACAAAAGAACGGGTAATATAATGTCATAAGTGAACCATATATGATATCATAACAATGAATATGATTCTGTAATAAGTCCATGACATCATTTAAACCATTATACAGGAGCTTCGGACACGTACAAAGCAAATCGGACCTAAGGTAAGGGAAATATCACAATCTCATTTTTATCCGAGATTGTTTATACTTTGGTATTTACTGGGGTGTATTTTATCATCCACATCCATGTTCCATCAATATGTAATATTGTTTCCATCCACTTAAAATAGTTTAAATCCAATTTTACCCTTCGGTGAGTTTTTAGTAAAAGATATGAAAGGAATCTTTTGTCTTTTTTTGTACGAGGTACTTTTTGACTTTTCCGACAAAAGTACGAGAAGAATGTTTTTTTAACTTATACGGCATGAATGGATTTTTAAAACATTATTTCCAAGAAGCTTCCTTTACAAGTTTTCATGTTTATTTTTAATCAACTTCTTTTATTTTAAAGTTTAATGACATGTTATGAATGGAAAAATGTTTTTGAAGAAAAAAGGATATTTTCCTCAAGAATTCATTTCAAGTGTTTTATCAAAATTATTTTCCATCTAAGATAATAAAGGGTTCTATTTCTATCCATATTTTTACATTGATTTGACTATGTTTTGATGGAATTATGTTTATGAATTCCTTTATCTTATATGAATGGTTTTATGATGTCATGATGTTTCAAGAATCCCATTTTTGTTACATGTGTTATGCGATGATCTATGATTTATGATTTATGTGGCACATATAAGAAAGGATTCATTATAAGATGGGTGGGACCTATATCTCCCTCCAATGCATTGGGTAAAGATTTTATATCTCATGAGATAGACATGGCTGAAATGGTAGGTTATACCGGTTCAGTGAAACAGGACTGAAACGAGGGTTACTCTATTCAGAAAGGGACTTTGTCCACTAAGATAGTCTTGGCAATGAGTCTTGACTAACAAGAAATGATTCTCTATGATTATGTGTGCATGCCACAAAGTTTCAAGTTTTATGTTATGATTATGGGGATATAATTTTCACTTCTATGATTTATTCAATGTTATGAAATTAAGCTCACTTTTGCAGGTTATGATTTCCAAAATGTTATGTTCTTATGAATACGATGTGATTGATATTTCTTTTTTTTACCCTTACTGAGCATTTGAGATCACCCTTTTATGTTTTCTTTTCCCCAGGATATAAAGAAAGGTTTTAGGTAAAAAAAAAGAAGATCTTTATGGGAGATTTTGAAGATCTTTCACCACGATTAGAAGATTACGTTCTGAGTTTCCAAAGACACTAAACTATTACGATCCTTGTGTGTGTGTGTTTTTGTTATGTACTAAGTATTCCGCAAAAGTAATGTAAAGTCTATGTACGTCAGGCTTCGGGTCTCTACAGTTGGTATCTGAGGAAAGGTTTAGTCAACCTTTGGAAACTAGGATGCGAAAACGTTAGTGATATCTCTAGAGATATTTCTACGGTATATCTAGGGATGTCCCTAAGGTTAAGTATACGTATCGGTTATAGTCCTAGAATTGCTCTAACGATCTTAGAATTTAACCTAAGATGTTAGATATTGAGGGTACTACCCCTTTATTATGTTGTTTTCCCTAGCATGATTTTTGCCTCTCACACTATTCTTTTGGGGTTTTAGACGATGGATGGAACCCGAAGGAACCGTGTTGATCAATGCAATGGACAATGCAATGATTGTCCCCCTGAGCAACCAAACGATATGGGAGCTGGAATGCAAAATCTTGTAGCCATTCTCACACAACTTTCTCAAGCTATGAATCATGCAGGACTTCCAAACGAGCAAAGGAAGGAGCAACATTCTGTTGAATCCTTCATGAGGCAGCGTCCGCCTTCTTTCAGTGGGTCTACTGATCCATTAGTTGCTGAACAATGGATTAGTACTACTGAAAAGATATTTTCAGTTCTTCAATGTTCTGAACATGATAAAGTCATCTTAGCAGTATATCGTTTGGAAGGTGAAGTTGATCAATGGTGGAATCTTATCAAGAATACGAGGCAAATTGATGAAATTGATTCCATGGAATGGGACGAGTTCAAGAACTTGTTTTTCAGTAAGTACTTCCCTCGTATTCTTCGAACGAAGATGGAGAAGGAGTTTCTTGAACTAAAGCAAAAGGATGATGAATCTGTTGGTATATATGAAGCGAATTTTACAAGACTCGCAAGGTATGCATCTGGCATTATCATCCAACCTGAAAGTAAAGTTGATCAATTTTTCAGTGGCTTAAAACCAAGTCTTCGAAGGGCATTAGCTATAAGAGACTTCAGTAGCTATGAAGAAATTGTGTGTTGTGCTATCAAGGTTGAAATGGAAGTTGGTGTTACATATCCATCTCATGGTTTTGACAAGAAACGAAAGATGGAGTTCAAGGAGAAATCTCAGAATAATGGTGAAAAGAAGATGAATGTTTCCTTATGCACAAAGTGTGGAAAGAATCATGGTGGAGATTGTCTTAAAGGGACTAGAAAATGTTTTAAGTGTGGAAAATAAGGTCATCGAGCAGCTGAGTGTCGAAGTAATGGAAAAAGGGATTCTAATGAAGTGAATAAAGCAAACACTACAGAGAACGCACAACCAACACTTCAATACTTCAAGTGCAAGGAGATGGGACATTATGCCAATAAATGCCCTAATCCAAGGGTTAGTGATGATCGACATGAGAAACCGCTTAAGGCAAAGGAAAAAGGGAAGTCACATGCGATCACTATTGGCAATGTTGAATATGACAACGATGTGGTGGAATGATTATGTTTTTATGTAATGGGATTCCAAAATAGTGTTGTATCATGGAATATTGGAATATTTATGTATTGGTCTAATGTGGTATTCAAAGTGATTGAGATATTATGCGCATAATGAAGGGAAAACGAGAAAATGAAATGTTTAACAGTATTCATGAGCTCATGATTGATATAAGGACTAAGTGATATCATGGTTTGAGTATATAGAATTTTGAGGATTTTGGTATGTGGGAAGTGTTAACTTTTAACTGCATTCAAGTTTTTACTAAGGTTCAATGGGTATTCAAGAGAGTACAAGATTAAGGCCTTTGAATATTTGGAATGTTTCCAACAAGATATATCTTATGATATATGGGGATCAACGATGGTATTAAATCTCTGGTAATCGTTTTCACTATGTTATGAAAATGGACTGCAGTATTATGGATAGAACTAAAGATTGGAATGGATTAAGTTGGACATAAGTTAGTATTGTTTAAGGATAGAAGTTTTTTCGATATTATTTATGGGATGTTATAGTAATATAGTTTTAGAAAAAGGACAACCTGCAGGACGGGCGACAGCCCATCGCTTCGGACAAGGCTGTGGGAATCGAACCCAGAACCGAAGTGCGACTGGCCTTTATCGCCTACCACTGGCCTACAGGAAGTCCCTGTTTAGTATAAACTATTTTTATTATATTAAGCAGTATGATATATGAAGTATAAGTCCATTTTAGGAACTATATATGATTAATCTCACTATAGATCGACTTATGTATATAATTTTTGCTAACCTTTTGTTTGAGACAGATGGAATGACCCGTCATTCTATCACATGATCTGCTAACACTTCACGAATAACAAATTCAACTTCATTTATTTAAGAGATGAAGTGGAAATTGTTCTAGGCATGAACAATAGTGAGATTGTACCAAAATAAAGAAAGTATTTATTCCAATTCAAATTTTCAACTTTAGGGAAATGATCTTGAAAACCAAAAATGTTGTCCTAGTGATCTTATACCTGATGAATTGGATGGTACCTTAGATCGTCACAAATTTATGGATTTTTGATTATTGGCATTTCCATAGCCATGTTCTCTACCACTCTCCATCAGAACATGATGGTTAGATTTCTCTTCCATATCCATATTTTTCACCTATGTGGAAACCCAATGATTAGTTTATTTGGGTAACCATTATGTTTCATACTTTTGTTTTTAAAGATTGGTTTTGATATTCCTTTTTACGATGTGGGTTTCTATTAAAGAAACTTTCAAATAGTAAACCATTTATAACACCGACGAATTTCGAGGGCGAAATTCATTTTAAGGAGGGTAGAATGTAACAGCCCAAGATTTTATAAAAAATATTCTTTTTAATTTTATTAATGTCTTGTGTTGTACGCTACACCAAAAGGAGCTTGCACAACACGCATCCTTGACTTGCCTTGCATTACACGCAATCGCGACCTTCCTCGATAGCGTGTGTAATACGCAATACCGAGTTTCACTAAACAACGATATGCTATTAAAATATTATTAAAACTAGCCGGTATGAATAGTAATAACCACTTTTTAAAATTCTGTAAATCTTATTTTTCAAAATGAACTTCATTTTTGGATTCGGAGTATCGAATTTATCCTAAGGTGAAATTTTGGTACATTTCGGATAACTTTCATATTCTGATGAATAGTGAAAATTACTAAATTATAATTAAAAAACAATTTTTTTAATCGAAATAATTAATAGTGATAAATTATTAATTTGAGTGGTTTTAAAGTATATTTAGAATATATTTTTACAATTTAATACAATGTTGGTCATTGCTTGTAATTTCACATTTAAACCAGACATAATCAAGTGTCAATCTTTTGGTATATATTGTTTCCTAAAAACACGCTATTTATTTTAACAGCAGGATTTAATTATAAAATTAAATAATGAATCTTCTATGTTATGAATTTGGTAAAATAGACTTCATTTTTGAATTCGGAATATGAAATATAGCTTAGGATGAAATTTTGGCATTAATCTGAAAAACATCAATTTTTGATGAATAGTGAAACTACTAAGTGGTAGGTTAAAAACTGAATTTTGCATAAAACTTAATTTTACCGCTTCAGTGAATGGAATTTCGAAAATCCGACAGACACGGTTGATATTAGTAAGTGAAATGTGGTTCAATGAGATAAAAATAATTTTTGGTGAATAGTAACTTTTTAGTTTTTTTACCGCGGTTAATAGTAAATATGGTAACTAAGGGTAAATATGATATTAATATTACCCTAACACATGTCCTAATTCTATTGGACAAGTGTAATTCGACCAAAAACAAACTTAGCAATAAAATATGACCATTTAGGCCAACTTGGATTAGATTAGGACATTTATTATTAATTTATTTAAAGAAGGGTTAAAATAGTTAAAATCAAAGTTTAATAAGTAAATCATTTTTAATATGGGGTTATACATAAGATAAATTCTATTGTAAATATTCATTAGAAGCTAAAAAGATTTCCTACATGATGGTATTTTATTTGTAATTTTTAGACATCAAATAATTTAATTTATATATGACACAAAGATGATGCAGTAATTATATTATTAATGAAATATTGACATAATTGATAATATAAATACCAAATTAAATGTAATTTAAGACTTTTTATCAATTCCACTAATTTTCTAGGTTACTATGATATCTTAGTGTTGATGTAATCAACTTGGTTCGAACATATAATTCTGTTATGACTTTCACAAAAATCATATATCAAATAGTGTCAAAATTGACACAAAATAGTTTTTAAATCAAATATTATATTATTAATTGTTCTTTTATTCCTAAAAATCTAAGGTTCAGCAAAATGACTTAGATATGGATATATATATTAATAATAAACAATTTGGGGTTCTTTTGGCATGTTATAGTAAGTTTATTAACGATATAGTAAAAGAAAACAAACAGACACGGTAAAAGTTAAATTATTTAACTTAGAGTTAAATCTAATTGATAAGGTTAAAATAATACCCTAAACTTGTCTAAATCCTATTTGATGATATGATTTCGACCCATCCCCACTTTAGCTTCGAAATAAGACCCTTTGTAACCATTATAAACCTATTTTGACTATAATATAAAATAATATTTTGAGATATTCCTAAGGTGCCCCTCTCCTCCCTTATAAAAGGGCACCTCCTCCCCCTCCTCCTCACACCAATTTGAGTACTCAAGCTCGGCCAACCCCTGCCATTTTCTCCTATCCACTTCCCTAGAATAATCCTAGAGGTCCTGGTCTTCTCCAAAGACCAATCTTAGTTCCTTAAGTGGAGGATTCAAAGAGACGTTCCAAAGAAGAGGTAATATCCATTACCGATCTTTTCAATTTCTTTCTTCTTCAACTTCTTCTTCTTTAGTTGTTTCATGATAAAGTAATAACATGAGTATTACTTACATACTGATATGTTATTATAAATATGAAACAAACCTAATTCACCTTCTATCCATCCTACGGAAAAATGAAATCACCGCGCGTGCGTACGTACAGAATACCGTCTCCACGCCGTGGTGTAATCTATTTTCCACCACCACCTTACATGGATGGGTATAAGGGTGTAAAGAATAACTATACATAGTTATTACAACTTCATATTGATTCTGATATATTGTATAATCAACTCCAATTCAATTCAATATTTATGGAAATGATATCATCGCTCGTGCGTACGTACGGACTACCGTCTCCACGACGCGATGAGATTCATTCTCCATGTTAACCATTTAAGAATGATTATAAAGTATATATAAGAAATAATAATGAAATATATGACATTATAAAGCTACTGGATTTATGTATATATATATGTATGTCATCTACTTACTTCCATTCAAGACAATAAGGAATGGAAAACAGCGTTCCTGCGTACGTACGGACTACCGTCTCCATGAACGGTGTTTTTCATGTCATTTATCTATCTATTATATATATATATATATACTGAATATATATGATATATAAATCATATTTTATATTCTGTAAGTAAGTAAATCATGATATAAGTAATAATAATGTCAAGAACAACAAGTCAAAACACCTACGATAAATGAAACGATTTTACCCAAAACGCTTCTTTAACATGGAATTTACAAAAGAACGGGTAATATAATGTCATAAGTGAACCATATATGATATCATAACAATGAATATGATTCTTTAATAAGTCAATGACATTATTTAAACCATTATATAGGAGCTTCGGACACGTACAAAGCAAATCGGACCTAAGGTAAGGGAAATATCACAATCTCATTTTTATCTGAGATTGTTTATACTTTGGTATTTACTGGGGTGTATTTTATCATCCACATCCATGTTCCATCAATATGTAATATTGTTTCCATCCACTTACACTAGTTTAAATCCTATTTTACCCTTCGGTGAGTTTTTAGTAAATGATATGAAAGGAATCTTCTGTCGTTTTTTGTACGAGGTACTTTTTGACTTTTCCGACAAAAGTACGAGAAGAATGTTTTTTTTAACTTATACGGCATGAATGGATTTTTAAAACATTATTTCCAAGAAGCTTCCTTTACATGTTTTCAAGTTTATTTTTAATCAACTTATTTTATTTTAAAGTTTAATGACATGTTATGAAAGGAAAAATATTTTTGAAGAAGAAAGGATATTTTCCTCAAGAATTCATTTCAAGTGTTTTATCAAAATTATTTTCCATCTAAGATAATAAAGGGTTATGTTTCTATCCATATTTTTACATTGATTTGACTATGTTGTGATGGAATTATGTTTATGAATTCCTTTATCTTATATGAATGGTTTTATGATGTCATGATGTTTCAAGAATCCCATTTTTGTTACATGTGTTATGCGATGATGTATGATTTATGATTTATGTGGAACAATAAGAAAGGATTCATTATAAGATGGGTGGGACCTATATCTCCCTCCAATGCATTGGGTAAAGATTTTATATCTCATGAGATAGACATGGCTAAAATGGTAGGTTATACCGGTTCAGTGAAACAGGACTGAAACGAGGGTTACTCTATTCAGAAAGGGACTTTGTCCACTAAGATAGTCTTGGCAATGAGTCTTGACTAACAAGAAATGATTCTCTATGATTATGTGTGCATGCCACAAAGTTTCAAGTTTTATGTTATGATTATGGGGATCTCATTTTCACTTCTATGATTTATTCCATGTTATGAAATTATGCTCTCTTTTGCAGGTTATGATTTCCAAAATGTTATGTTCTTATGAATACGATGTGATTGATATTTCTTTTGTTTACCCTTACTGAGCATTTTAGCTCACCCTTTTATGTTTTCTTTTCCCCAGGATATAAAGAAAGGTTTTAGGTAAAAAAAAGAAGATATTTATGGGAGATTTTGAAGATCTTTCACCACGATTAGAAGATTACGTTCTGAGTTTCCAAAGACACTAAACTATTACGATCCTTGTGTGTGTGTGTTTTTGTTATGTATTAAGTATTCCGCAAAAGTAATGTAAAGTCTATGTATGTCAGACTTCGGGTCTCTACAAGATTAACTATCTATTTCTTCTATCTTTAAACATTATCCAAAAAACAGAAAGGGTAAGGTTAGACAACTCTTAAAAAAGGAACAATCCCATAGGAATGGAAACAAATTTTTAAATCTTCAATGTTCCATGGTAATACCGAAAGATCATCATAGACCATCCCATAAATAACGGTCCTTAAAATTCCTCAAAATAAACCAAACTAAGATTGAAACCCAAATACAAGAAGGATTCGATAACATAGTCTTCCAAAATAAACGTCATTGTTCATCTCCAAACAACATCAACCACTACTAACATCTTATAACAAAATTATCTAAAATAAACATATTTTACCCAAGATAGGTTAATTGTTCCCATAAGTAACCTAAATTACTATAATTCCACCATAAATTCATCGATTTTTCAAAATATAAGTCAACCTTAACCCTCAATGAAAATACCGTAGAAATCTATTTACCTTGATCATATAGGGTCCCTAAAATATTGAACGTATTCCAAAATAATAATCATATTTTAATCCCCTAATCACCTCTATCGTATTAATACGATAATCATCGCATTTCCTATCACATTGGTTTTCGGGACATGTTCTTCCATTTCCCACCATTAACTAAGAAAAGAAACTATAATTAGGGGTCTATTTACTTAGCTAATAATCATGAAAAGGAAACTTTAAGCATAAAAGGATAAACATATAGAATAAAAGTATATCCTAACTTGTGATCCCCTAGGTTCCAATCTAGGTTATCCATGATCATATATTCTTATGTGAATCTTTATTTTGTTTTATCCTTGTTCCTTTAATAATGGTTCATACAAAGCTTAGGAATTTACCAAAGCATATCACCCAGGAGCGTCGTAACCAAGAGTGTAGCAAGGCCCGTTGTCGTGTACCAGTTCTCATTCGACTCTAGCTCAAAGCGGTGTTTTCAGGTTTTACCCCTATGTACATCTGTGCCAGAGCCACCTCTACCTGCTCGTATCTAGACAGGGATGTATTTCCATGGAAACCCCTTACTCAATACTCACCAAAATACCAAGAAGATTTCCTATATTTAAACTTTTCTATAGGGTTCTTCCTAGAGTTTTCATATCCTAATTTCCACAAATAACTAAACCATCCTTTGATACCAACTATAGCATCCCACCTCTATATCACATAAACTTTCATTACATTTTACAAAACTGTGGATCGTTAAGGTTTAGTGTCTTGGAAACCAGGAACTTTAAACATGAAAACATAAAACATTCTTCTAAATCACTTGAAAGGCTTATCCTCATGTTAATCCTAGGTTCATTACTGCATCACATAACCTGGGAGCATACATCAAAAGAAAGTGTGAGCAAAAATCCCAGTAAGGAAAACAAGAGAAACATTTTACATGTGAACATGAGATACTTCAATAAGGTCATGAAAAAGAACATTAAGGCATGAGAATGAAATAAGGAGGCATATAATAATAAAAATTGAATTTTTCATAACTTGAAAATGTGGCTACATGATTTAAACTAGACAATCATGAACATATCACCAAGGTCCATCCCCAAGGTGTCATTTGAAAATTACCAAGGTTATTCACCAAGATATCGTGAAAATTGTAATCTCTAGTGGTTACATCATTACCCAATGCATTGGAGTGCTATCAGGGCGCACCCTTAAATTTTCCTTTATTATCATGTGAGCCACATATATCATCATCAAACATTTCATAAATAACCCATATAGCATAAAAGAAATGGGTTTCATCTCATAATCATAACGTTTTAAAAACTGCTTTAAAGACTTGATCTTTACATCACTTTTAAACCCACAGAAAAGGAAGGTGGGTCTCATGTATGTAAATCCCAGAATTTAAAATAGAACATTTTGGTATATATGTGAATACCCCTTTAGAAGAAAGAGCTTTGAGTATTCACTTAATAATATAAAAGAACTTTAGAAAAAGAGAGAGACATTTTGAGACGGAAATTCTGCAGCATAACGGCTATGTTACGAGGTTTTAGAAGACATTAAAAAGAGAGGTAAAATGGGTCAAACATTCATAAATGACCCATAAAATAGTATAAGGACAGAATAAGAAGGATACATGGTCATGGTAATGAAATTTCAAGGACATACCATTTGAAATGAAAAACATGGAAGGAAGAAAAAAATTAGATTTCTCTTATGAAAGTTCGGCAGCCTAACGGCGTTACTTAAACTTCAACAAAAATGATTTGAAAAGATAAAATAGGGTTTCTCATCATGTGAACATAAGAGTTCAGTATGATAGATATAGAGATAATTCCCCAAGATAACAAAAAAGAACTAGAAAGAACTGACATGAAAGTAGAACTTCAAAACGAGAAGGGTGAAGAACCACTTAAAAATTCGGCAGCCTAACGGCGCCACTTAAAACTTCAAAATACTGAATTGAAGAGATAAAATGGGGTCTCTCATTATATGATCATGAAAGATCAGTATGATAAATTTAGAGATCATACCCCAACATAATAAAAATTAACTTGAAATACTTTACATGATAATAGATCTTGAAAAATGAGAAGGGAGAAAGAATCTGTTACAAAAATTTCGGCAGCCTAACGACGCCACTTAAAACTTCATAAAACGAAATAATGAGAGCAATAGGGGATATCTCATTATATAAACATGAAAAGGGCAGTAAGAGGAGTATAAAAGAACATCCTCCAACATAAGAACATGGAGCATAAAAGGAATGACATAAAAGAGATTACTTGAAATGAAAGAGAGAGGTCGGATCCCTTACCTTAAAACGTAACTCTTAAAACTCAACGGTTTGGACCTTGAGGGATTGGGGGCACCTTGGGAGGACTCTTTGGGAGGTAATGAGACCAGAAATTCTTTGGGGGAGAGTTGGGAGTCGAATGGATGAGAGGATGGCTTGGTATTTATAGGGAAAGTGAGGGGGCAAGACATTAATGGCAATGGGACACCTCATTAGTGGTTTTGGCAAAACCATGGGCTTGCCCGTGGTATTTTCCCATAGTATTGGCCACTTGGGACATCTCATACCTTATATTACTATTCATAATTCGACCATATTGAATATATACTTAATATATCATTTAATGATGTCATTAAACACCCGTAACTTAAAAACTATATTTTCACTATTCATCGAAATTCAACATTCTCAGAATAATCCCAAAACTTCACCTTAACCAAATATCAACGATCTGATTACAAATATGAAATCCAATTTATAAAAATAATTTTCTAAATATTTTTAATTTAATTTTTAAATGAAAACCCTATTCACCGAAAATTAATTTTTTTTCAGAAAAAACCCCAAAAATTATCGTAGCATAATATCAGTGCTCTGAGTTCAAAAATGAAATCCGTTTTATAAAAATAATTATCTAAATATTTTTAATTAAATTTTTAATTAAAAAACAGTATTCACCCGAGAAAACTAATACTTGAATAATAATTTATGAAACCATTATTTAACCATTTTATTGAATCACATTACTTAATCAAGGTGCCGAGATTATATTAATACTTTCTTTAAGTGAGATTACTAATCCATTTGGACACATTTCTATTCCTAATCATAAAATCACTATTCATAATTTATTATTCATCAAAAATTAAGTTGATCTTATTAGACTCTAAATTTCGTACTGAACATAATTGTAGAAGACCATTTTTCGAAAATCATTACACATTTTTAATTATTTATGGTTTACACAACCATTATTAAAATATTCTTTTTCTAAAATTCATCAAAAATATGCATACTATATTTATCCGGTCATTTGAAAATTCATAACTTCATCATAAGAAGAAATCCCAATTTTTATTTAAAACAAAGGATTACACAAGGTAGTTACGGTCTCCTTACATAGCCCCTTATCACACCAGCATAGGACCTAAGTGTAAGGTGTGCTAAGGTGAGAGAATCCGAGGGAGGCTCGTCCAACATCGCACGAGTAGTAATTTCTATCAATTTGAACTTCTCGCGAAGGCGATCCCGTTCTAGCTTTATACGATGAATTTCAGCTTGGGTTTGGTCCAGAGCAAAGCCTAGTGGTGCTACCTCCTTCCCAAGTTCTGTTAAATGGGCTTCGATTGGTCCAAGACTACTGGGTGGGGCCATCGAATTTCTTTCTATATTAATTAACCAATATTACTTGTATTTAGAGACAATAATCAAAACATTTAGTTTCCAGCGGTCATATTGACCAATGATCAAATAACAATCAAAACCCAACAGTCTCATTTTAATTATACTCATGTTACCAAATGAAACATTTTTGTTTAGTATAAAAATAACTCATAAAATTAGGAAACAATATTTATTTAAAATTTCGGGTCGTTACAATCTTCCCCCCTTAAGAAATTGCATCCTCGCACTTTTTAAAATTGGGTTTTGAAATTTCATTGAATGTCCCACATCAGAAAAAGAGTCAGTAAAACTATTACTTTAAAAAAAGAAAGGGAAGTACGAAGGTCACCCGAGTTAGCCCACACTAGGATACCATGTAGGAAAACATGGACATAGAGGAGAAAACAAAGGGTCAAGTTCTGAGGGAGAGTGACAGAGAACATGATTAGGAGAAAGTTAACCATAAGAAAATCCCAAACTTATGATGTGTGTAAACGATCGTTGATTACCTAGTAGGAAACGTAAACCAACAACGTTTCTGTTTTACGTTCCTTTTCATAATTTTGAGTAATTAATTTACTACATAGAACAAAAACATAAGAAAATATACCTACCTTCAAGTAGAGTTTCATCCTTTAATAAGTCCCTACCAACACGAATCTTTGCTCCAAATGATGTGAATTTAAAAACACTTGGTCTCATAAAAGCACAAGAATCATCTTCTAGAGAATCACATAATCTATAAAAGATTAACTATCTATTTCTTCTATCTTTAAACATTATCCCAAAAACATAAAGGGTAAGGTTAGGCAAATCTTCAAAAAGGAACAATCCCATAGGAATGGAAACTAATTTTTAAATCTTAAAGGTTCCATAGTAATACCCAAAGTTCATCATAGACCATCCCATAAATAACGGTCCTTAAAATTCCTCAAAATAAACCAAACGATGATTGAAACCCATATACAAGAAGGATTTGATAACATAGTCTTGAAAAATAAACTCCATTGTTCATATCCAAACAACATCAACCACTCCTAACCTCTTATAACAAAATTATCTAAACTAAACATATTTTACCCAAGATAGGTTAATCGTTCGCATAAGTAACCTAAATTACTATAAGTCCACCATAAATTCATCGATTCTTCAAAATATAAGTCAACCTTAAACCTCAATGAAAATACCGTAGTAATCTATTTACCTTGATCATATAGGGTCCCTAAAATAGTGAACGTATTCCAAAATAATAATCATCTTTTAATCCCCTAATCACCTCTATCGTATTAATACGACAATCGTCGCATTTCCTATCACATTGGTTTTTGGGGCATGTTCTTCCATTTCCCGCCATTAACTAAGAAAAGAAACTATAATTAGGGGCTTATTTACTTAGCTAATAATCATGAAAAGTAAACTTTAAGCATAAAAGGATAAACATGTAGAATAAAAGTATATCCTGACTTGTAATCCCCTAGTTTCCAATCTAGGTTATCCATGATCATATATTCTTATTTGAATCTTTATTTTGTTTTATCCTTGTTCCTTTAATAATGGTTCATACTAAGCTTATGAATTTACCAAAGCATATCCCCCGGGAGTGTCGTAACCAAGAGTCCAGCAAGGCCCGTTGTCGTGTACCCGTTCCTGTTCGAGTCTAGCTCAAAGCGGTGTTTTTAGGTTTTACCCCTATGTACATCTGTGCCAGAGCCACCTCTGCCTGCTCGTATCCAGACAGGGATGTATTTTCTTTGAAACCCCTTACTCAATACTCACCAAAATACCAGGAAAATTTCTTATATTTAAAGTTTTCTATAGGGTTCATCCTAGAGTTTTCATATCCTAATTTCCACTAATAACTAAACCATCCTTTGATACCAACTATAGCATCCCACCTCTTTATCACATAAACTTTCATTACATTTTACAAAACCGAGGATCATTAAGGTTTACTGTCTTGGAAACCAGGAACTTTAAACATGAAAACATAAAACATTATTCTAAATCACTTGAAAGGCTTCTCCTCATGTTCATCCTAGGTTTATTACTGCATAACATGACCTGGGAGCATACATCAAAAGAAAGGGTGAGAAAAAATCCATGTAAGGAAAACAAGAGAAACATTTTACATGTGAACTTTAGATACTTCAATAAGGTCATGAAAAAGAACATTAAGGCATGAGAATGAAATAAGGGGGCATATAATAATAAAAATAAAATTTTTCATAACTTGAAAATGTGGCTACATCATTTAACATAGACAATCATGAACATATCACCAAGGTCCATCCCCAATGTGTCATTTGAAAATTACCAAGGTTATTCACCAAGGTATCGTGAAAATTGTAATCTCTAGTGGTTACATCATTACCCAATGCATTGGAGCGCTATCAGGGCGCACCCTTAAATTTTCCTTTATTATCATGTGATCCACAAATATCATCATCAAAAATTTCATAAATAACCCATATAGCATAAAATAAATGGGTTTCATCTCATAATCATAACGTTTTAAAAACTGCTTTAAAGACATGATCTTTACATCACTTAAAAACCCACAGAAAAGGAAGGTGGGTCTCATGTATGTAAATCCAATAATTTAAAATATAACATTTTGGTATATATGTGAATACCCCTTTAGAAGAATGATCTTTGAGTATTCACTTAATAATATTAAAGAACTTTAGAAAAAGAGAGAGACATTTTGAGACGGAAATTCTGCAGCATAACGACTATGTTACGAGGTTTTAGAAGACATTAAAAAGAGAAGTAAAATGGGTAAAAAATTCATAAATGACCCATAAAATAGTAGAAGGACAAAATAAGAAGTATACATGATCATTTTAATTAAATTTCAAGGACATACCATTTGAAATGAAAAACATGGAAGGATGACAAAAATTAGATTTCTCTTATGAAAGTTCGGCAGCCTAACGACGTTACTTAAACTTCAAAAAAAATGATTTGAAAAGATCAAATAGGGTTTCTAATCATGTGAAAATAAGAGTTCAGTATGATAGATATAGAGATTATTCCCCAACATAACAAAAGGGAACTTGAAAGAACTGACATGAAAGTAGAACTTCAAAACGAGAAGGGTGAAGAACCACTTAAAAATTTGGCAGCCTAACGGCGCCACTTAAAACTTAAAAATACTGAATTGAAGAGATAAATTGAGGTCTCTCATCATATGATAATGAAATATAAGTATAATAAATTTAGAGATAATTCCCCAAAATAATAAAAAGGAACTTGAAATACTTTACATGAAAATAGATCATGAAAAATGAGAAGGGAGAAAGAATCTGTTACAAAAATTTCGGCAGCCTAAAGGCGCCACTTAAAACTTCATAAAACGAAATAATTAGGGCAAGAGGGGATCTCTCATTATATGAACATTAAAAGGGCAGTAAGAGGAGTATAAAATAACATCCTCCAACATAAGAACATGGAGCATAAAAGGAATGAAATAAAAGAGATTACTTGAAATGAAAGAGAGAGGTCGGATCCCTTACCTTAAAACGTAACTCTTAAAACTCAATGGTTTGGACCTTGAGGGCTTGGGGGCACCTTTGGAGGACTCCTTGGGAGGTAATGAGACCAGAACTTCGTTTGGGGAGAGTGGGGAGTCGAATGGACGAGAGGATGGCTTGGTATTTATAGGGAAAGTGAGGGGACAAGACATAAATGGCAAAGGGACACCTCATTAGTGGTTTTGGCAAAACCATGGGCTTGCCCATGGTATTTGCCCATGGTATTGGCCACTTGGGACACCTCATACCTTATCTTACTATTCATAATTCGACCATATTGAATATATACTTAATATATCATTTAATGATGTCATTAAACACCCGTAACTTAAAAACTATATTTTCACTATTCATCGAAATTCAACTTTCTCAGAATAATCCAAAAATTTCACCTTAACCAAATATCAACGCTCTGATTACAAAAATGAACTCGATTTTATAAAAATAATTTTCTAAATATTTTTAATTTAATTATTAAATGAATACACTATTCACTGAAAATTCATTTTTTTCAGAAAAACCCCCAAAAATTACCATAGCATAATATCGGTGCTCTGAGTTCAAAAATGAAATCCGTTTTATAAAAATAATTATCTAAATATTTTTAATTAAATTTTTAATTAAAAACACTATTCACCCGAAAAAACTAAAACTTTAATAATAATTTATGAAACCATTATTTAACCATTTTATTGAATCACATTACTTAATCAAGGTGCCTAGATTATATTAATACATTCTTTAAGTGAGATTACTAATCCACTTGGACACATTACTAATCCTAATCATAAAATCACTATTCATAATTTAATATTCATCAAAAATTAAGTTGATCTTATTTGACTCTAAATTTCGTATTGAACCTAATTGTAGAAGACCATTTTTCAAAAATCATTACACATTTTTAATTATTTAAGGTTTACACAACCATTTTTAAAATAACCTTTTTCTAAAATTTATCAAAAATATGCATACTATATTTATCCGGTCATTTGAAAATTCATAAATTCATCATAAGAAGAAATCACAATTTTTATTTAAAACAAAGGATTACACAAGGCAGTTACGGTCTCCTTACATAGCCCCTTATCACACCAGCATATGACCTAAGTGTAAGGTGTGCTAAGGTGAGAGAATCTGAGGGAGGCTCGACCAACATCGCACGAGTAGTAATTTCTATCAGTTTGAACTTCTCGCGAAGGGGATCCCGTTATAGCTTTATACGATGAAGTTCAGCTTGGGTTTGGTCCAGAGAAAAGCCCAGTGGTGCTACCTCCTTCCCAAGTTCTGTTTGATGGGATTCGATTGGTCCAAGACTACTGGGTGAGGCCATCAAATCTTCTTTCTATATTAATTAACCATGATTAATTTTATTTAGAGACAATAATCAAAACGTTTAGTTTCTAGCGGTCATATTGACCAATGGTCAAATAACAGTCAAAACCCAACAATCTCATTTTAATTATACTCATGTTATCAAATGAAACATTTTTGTTGAGTATAAAAATAACTCATAAAATTAGGAAACAATATTTATTTAAAATTTCGGGTCGTTACAATCTTCCCCCCTTAAGAAATTGCGTCCTCGCAATTTTTAAAATTTGGTTTTGAAATTTCATTGAAAGTCCCTCATCGGAAAAGGAGTCAGTAAAACTATTACTTTAAAAGAAAGAAAGGGAAGTACGAAGGTCACCCGAGTTAGCCCACACTAGGATTCCATGTAGGAAAACATGGACATGGAGGAGAAAACAAAGGGTCAGGTTCTGAGGGAGAGTGACAGAGAACATGATTAGGAGAAATTTAACCATAAGAAAATCCCAAACTTATGATGTGTGTAAACGATCTTTGATTACCTAGTAGGAAACGTAAACCAACAATGTTTTTGTTTTACGTTCATTTTCTAAATTTTGAGGAATTCATTTACTACATAGAACAAAAACCTATGAAAATATATCTACCTTCAAGTATAGTTTCATCCTTTAATAAGTCCCTACCAACACCAATCTTTTCTCCAAATGATGAGAATTTAAAAACACTTGGTCTCATAAAAGCACAAGAATAATCTTCTAGAGAATCACATAATCTACAAAAGATTAACTATCTATTTCTTCTATCTTTAAACATTATCCCAAAAACAGAAAGGTTAAGGTTAAAAAAACTCTTCAAAAAAGAACAATCCCATAGGAATGGAAACTAATTTTTAAATCTTCAATGTTCCATGGTAATACCCAAAGTTCATTATAGACCATCCCATAAATAACGGTCCTTAAAATTCCTCAAAATAAACCAAACTATGATTGAAACCCAAATACAAGAAGGATTTGATAACATAGTCTTCCAAAATAAACTTCATTGTTCATCTCCAAACAACATCAACCACTCCTAACAACTTATAACAAAATTATATAAACTAAACATATTTCACCCAAGATAGGTTAATTATTCCCATAACTAACCTAAATTACTATAAGTCCACCATAAATTCATCGATTCTTCAAAATATAAGTCAACCTAAACCCCCAAAGAAAATACCGTAGTAATCTATTTACCTTGATCATATAGGGGCCCTAAAATAGTGAACGTATTCCAAAATAATAATAATCTTTTAATCCCCTAATCACCTCTATCGTATTAATACGACAATCGTTGCATTTCCTATCACATTGGTTTTTAGGACATGTTCTTCCATTTCCCACCATTAACTATGAAAAGAAACTATAATTAGGGGCTTATTTACTTTGCTAATAATCATAAAAAGGAAACTTTAAGCATAAAAGGATAAACATGTAGAATAAAATTATATCCTAACTTGTGATCCCCTAGGTTCCAATCTAGGTTATCCATGATCATATATTCTTATGTGAATCTTTATTTTGTTTTATCCTTGTTCCTTTAATAATGGTTCATACTAAGCTTATGAATTTACCAAATCATATCCCCCGAGAGTGTCGTAACCAAGAGTGCAGCAAGGCCCATTGTGGTGTACCAGTTCCCGTTCGAGTCTAGCTCAAAGCGCTGTTTTCAGGTTTTACCCTTATGTACATCTATGCCAGAGCCACCTCTACCTGTTCGTATCTAGACATGGATGTATTTGCTTGGAAACCCCTTATTCATACTCACCAAAATAACAGGAAGATTTTCTATATTTAAACTTTTCTATAGGGTTATTCCTAGAGTTTTCATATCCTAATTTCAACAAATAACTAAACCATCCTTTGATACCAACTATAGAATCCCGACTCTTTATCACATAAACTTTCATTACATTTTACAAAACCGAGGATCTTTAAGGTTTAGTGTCTTGGAAACCAGGATCATTAAACATGAAAACATAAAACATTCTTCTAAATCACTTGAAAGGCTTATCCTCATGTTCATCCTAGGTTCATTACTGCATCACATAACCTGGGAGCATACATCAAAAGAAAGGGTGAACAAAAATCCCAGTATGGAAAACAAGAGAAACATTTTAAATGTGAACTTGAGATACTTCAATAAGGTCATGAAAAAGAACATTAAGGCATGAGAATGAAATAAGAAGGCATATAATAATAAAAATAAAAATTTTCATAACTTGAAAATGTTCCTACATCATTTAACATAGACAGTCATGAACATATCACTAAGGTCCATCCCCAAGGTGTCATTTGAAAATTACCAAGGTTATTCACCAAGGTATCATGAAAATTGTAATCTCTAGTGGTTACATCATTACCCAATGCATTGGAGCGCTATCAGGTAGAACCATTGAATTTTCCTTTATTATCATGTGAGCCACATATATCATCATCAAACATTTCATAAATAACCCATATAGCATAAAATAAATTGGTTTCATCTCATAATCATAACGTCTTAAAAACTGCTTTAGAGACATGATCTTTACATCACTTTAAAACCCACAGAAAAGGAAGGTGGGTCTCATGTATGTAAATTCCAGAATTTAAAATAGAAAATTTTGGTATATATGTGAATACCCCTTTAGAAGAAAGAGATATGAGTATTCACATAATAATATAAAAGAACTTTAGAAAAAGAGAGAGACATTTTGAGACGGAAATTCTGCAGCATAATGAATATGTTACGAGGATTTAGAAGACATTAAAAAGAGAGGTAAAATGGGTCCAACATTCATAAATGACCCATAAAATAGTAGAAGGACAGAATAAGAAGGGTACATGATCATGGTAATGAAATTTCAAGGACATACCATTTGAAATGAAAAACATGGAAGGAAGACAAAAATTAGATTTCTCTTATGAAAGTTCGGCAGCCTAACGACGTTACTTAAACTTCAACAAAAATTATTTGAAAAGATCTAATAGGGTTTCTCATCATGTGAACATAATAGTTCAGTATGATAGATATAGAGATAATCCCCCAACATAACAAAAAGGAACATGAAAGAACTGACATGAAAGTAGAACTTCAAAACGAGAAGGGTGAAGAACCACTTAAAAATTCGGCAGCCTAACGGTGCCACTTAAAACATCAAAATAATGAATTGAAGAGATAAAATAGGGTCTCTCATCATATGATCATGAAAGATAATTATGATAAATTTAGAGATCATACCCCAACATAATAAAAAGGAACTTGAAATACTTTACATGAAAATAGAACTTGAAAAATGAGAAGGGAGAAAGAATCCGTTACAAAAAATTCGGCAGCCTAACGGCGCCACTTAAAACTTCATAAAACGAAATAATGAGGGCAAGAGGGGATTTCTCATTATATGAACATGAAAAGGGAAGTAAGAGGAGTATAAAAAAACATCCTCCAACATAAGAACATGGAGCATAAAAGGAATGACATAAAAGAGATTACTTGAAATGAAAGAGAGAGGTCAGATCCCTTACCTTAAAACGTAACTCTTAAAACTCAAAGGTTTGGACCTTGAGGGCTTGGGGGCACCTTGGGAGTACTCCTTGGGAGGTAATGAGACCAGAAATTCGTTGGGGGAGAGTGGGGAGTCGAATGGATTAGAGGATGTCTTGGTATTTATAGGGAAAGTGAGGGGACAAGACATTAATGGAAAAGGGACACCTCATTAGTGGTTTTGGAAAAACCATGGGCTTGCCCATGGTATTTGCCCATGGTATTGGCCACTTTGGACACCTCATACCTTGTATTACTATTTATAATTCGACCATATTGAATATATACTTAATACATCATTTAATGATGTCATTAAACACCCGTAACTTAAAAACTATATTTTCACTATTCATCGAAATTCAACATTCTCAGAATAATCCCAAAATTTCACCTTAACCAAATATCAACGCTCTGATTACAAATATGAACTCCATTTTATAAAAATAATTTTCTAGATATTTTTAATTTAATTTTTAAATAAAAACACTATTCACCGAAAATTCATTTTTTTCAGAAAAAACCCCAAAAATTACCATAGCATAATATCGGTTCTCTGAGTTCAAAAATGAAATCCGTTTTATAAAAATAATTATCTAAATATTTTTAATTAAATTTTTAATTAAAAACACTATTCACCCGAAAAAACTAATACATGAATAATAATTTATGAAACCATTATTTAACCATTTTATTGAATCACATTACTTAATCAAGGTGCCCAGATTATATTAATACTTTCTTTAAGTGAGATTACTAATCCATTTGGACACATTACTAATCCTAATCATAAAATCACTATTCATAATTTACTATTCATCAAAAATTAGGTTGATCTTATTAGACTCTAAATTTTTGTACTGAACATAATTGTAGAAGACCATTTTTCGAAAATTAGTACACATTTTTAATTATTTAAGGTTTACACAACCATTTTTAAAATATACTTTTTCTAAAATTAATCAAAAATATGCATACTATATTTATTCGGTCATTTGAAAATTCGTAACTTCATCGTAAGAAGAAGTCCCAATTTTTATTTAAAACAAAGGATTACACAAGGCAGTTACGGTCTCCTTACAAAGACCCTTATCACACCACCATAGGACCTAAGTGTAAGGTGTGCTAAGGTGAGAGAATCCGAGGGAGGCTCATCCAACATCGCACGTGTAGTAATTTCTATCAGTTTTAACTTCTCGCGAAGGCGATCCCGTTCTAGATTTATACGATGAAGTTCAGCTTGGGTTTGGTCCAGAGCAAAGCCCAGTGGTGCTACCTCCTTCCCATGTTCTGTTAGAGGGGCTTCGATTGGTCCAAGACTACTGGGTGAGGCCATCAAATCTTAATTCCATATTAATTAACCAATATTACTTGTATTTAGAGACAATAATCAAAACATTTAGTTTCCAGCGGTCATATTGACCAATGGTCAAATAACAGTCAAAACCCAATAGACTCATTTTAATTATTCTCATGTTACCAAATGAAACCTTTTTTTTGAGTATAAAAATAACACATAAAATTAGGAAACAATATTTATTTAAAATTTCGGGTCGTTACAGTGTTGGGATGGTAGCTTACCGATTGGCGCTTCCACCTAATCTCTCTCAAGTTCACGATGTGTTCCATGTATCTCTCCTGAGAAAATACATACCTGATCCTTCACATGTACTCAGCTCTGAAGTTGTACCGCTGGAGCAAGATCTTTCTTATGAAGAACAACCGATAGAGATTCTGGATCGTAGCGAAAAAGTCCTACGAAACAAGATCACTCGATTGGTGAAAGTTTTATGGAAGAACCACCAATTAGAAGAAGCTACATGGGAGCTTGAGGATATGATTAGGGAGAGGTATCCTCATCTATTTGTTACAAAGTGACGAATTTTGAGGGCGAAATTCATTTTGAGGGGGGTAGAATATAACACCCGAGAATTTTATGTTATATAAATCATCAAGGGAATCTTTTTCTACACAACAATTTCTTGGATTTCTTTACACGAAATCGCGACCTTCCTCGATAGCTTGCGTCATACGCAATACCGAGTTTCACTAAACAACGATATACTATTAAAATATTATTAAAACTAGATGTTATGAATAGTAATAACCACCTTTTGAAATTTTGTAAATTTTATTTTTCAAAATGGAATTCATTTTTGGATTTGGAATACCAAATTAGCCTAGGGTGAATTTTTTTTATTTTTCTGAAAACTTTCAATTTTTGATTAATAGTGAAACCACTAAGTGATAGGTTAAAAATTGAATTTTGCATAAAACATAATTTTACCGCTTCTGTGAATGGAATTTCGAAAATCTGACAGACACAGTTGATATTAGTAAGTAAAATGTGGTTCAATGAGATAAAAATAATTTTTTGGTGAATAGTAGCTTTTTACTTTTTTTTACCACGGTTAATAGTAAATAGGGTAACTAACAGTGAATATGATATTACTATTACCCTAACACATGTCCTAATTCTATTGGATAATTGTAATTCGACCAAAAACAGCCTTATGAATATAATATGACCATTTAGGTCCACTTGGATTAGATTATGACATTTAATATTATTTTATTTAATGAATAGTTAAAATAGTTAAAATCAAAGTTTAATAACTAAAACATTTTTAATATGGGGTTATACATAAGATAAATTGGACTATAAATATTCATTAGAAAGCTAAATATATTTCCTACATAATGGTATTTTATTTTTAATTTTTAGACATTAAATAATTTAATTTATTTATTACACAATGATGATGCAGTAATTATCTTATTAATGAAATATTGACATAATTGATGTTATAAACACCAAAATAAATGTAATTTGAGACTTTTTATGAATCCCACTAATTTTCTAGGTTAATATGACATGTTAGTATTGATTTAATTAACTGTTTTCTAACTTATCCTTCTGTTATGATTTTCACAAAAATAAATTACTAAATATTGTCAAAATTGACATAAAATAGTTTTTAAAACAAATATTATATTAATAATTGTTATTTTATTCCTAAAAATATATGGTTCGGACAAATGACTTATATAAGGTTATATATATTAATAATAAACAATTTTGGGTTCGTTTGGCTTCTTATAGTATGTTTATTAACCTTAAAGTGTAAGAACACAAGAAGACACGGTAAAAGTAAAATTATTTAACTTAATATTAAATCTAAATGATAAGGCTAAAATAGGAACATAAACTTGTCTAAATTCTATTGGATGAGAGGATTTCGACCCATCCCCACCTTAGCTTCGAAATATATCAATTTGGATCTATTTAAAACCGAACTTGACTTTATAATAAAATAATAGTTTTAGTTATTCCAAAGGTGCCCATCTCCTCCCTTATAAAAGGACACCTCCTCCCCCTCTTCCTCACACCACTTGGAGCCTTCAAGCTCGGCCAAACCCTGCCACTTTCCCCTCTCCACTTCCCTAGAGACATCCTAGAGGTTCTGGTATTCTTCAAAGACCAATTTTAGTTCCCTAAAAGAAGGTCTCAAAGAAGCACTTCAAAGAAGAGGATGTTAGGACACGTACAAAGCAAGTCGGACCTAAGGTAAGGGAAATATCACAATCTCATTTTTATCCGAGACTGTTTATACTTTGGCATTTACTGGGGTGTATTTTATCATCCACATACATTCTTCCTCAATATGTAATATTTATATCCTTCTACAATAGTTTATATTCAATTTTACCCTTCGGTGAGTTTTTAGTAAAAGATATGAAAGGAATCTTTTGTAGTTTTCCGTACGAGGTACTTTTTGACTTTTCCGACAAAAGTACGAGAAGAATGTCTTTTTAACTTATACGGAATGAATTGATTTTTAAAACATTATTTCCATGAATCTTCCTTTATAAGTTTTTATGTTTATTTTTAATCAACTTCTTTTAGTTTAAAATTGTATGACATGTTAAGAAAGGAAAATGTTTTTGAAGTACAAAGGATATTTTCCTCAAGAATGGAGTTCAATTGTTTTATCAAAATTATTTTCCATCTAAGATAATAAAGGGTTTTGTTCTATCCCTATTATTACATTGATTTGATTATGTTGTGAAGGAATTATTTTTATGAATTCCTTTATCTTATATGAATTGTTTTATGATGTCATGATGTTTAAGATTCCCATTTGTATTACATGGGTTATGCTATGATGTATGATTTATGATTTTGTGGCACACATAAGAATGGTATCATTATGAGATGGGTGGGACCTATATCTCCCTCCAATGCATTGGGTAATGATTTTATATCTCATGAGATAGACATGGCTGGAACGGTAGGTTATACCGGTTCCGTGAAACAGCACTGAAACGAGGGTGAATCGGTTCAGAAAGGGATTTGTCCACTAAGATAGTCTTGGAAATGAGTCTTTACTAACAAGAAATGATTCTCTATGATTATGTGTGTATGCCACGAAGTTTCATGTTTTAAGTTATGATTATTGTGATTACATTTCACTGCCATGATTTATCCCATGTTATTAAATTATGATCTCTTTTGCAGGTTAAGATTTCCAAAAGTTATGTGTTTATGTATATGATGTGATTGATATTTCTCTTGTTTACCCTTACTGAGAATTTGAGCTCACCCTTTTGTATGCTTTCTTTCCCCAGGTCAGGAAGAAGGTTATTAAGTAAGATATGCCAAAAGGGACTATATATATGATGAAATAAATGGGAGACAGTGTAGACGCTTTATGAACCAGTTGTTTATGTTTCCCAGTTTCTAAAGACACTATACCTATACTGTCCTTTATTGGTTTTGTTATATGTTGTAATAAGTATGGTTCAATTTTGAAGTATTAACAATGTATTTAAAGTATGGGTAGTTATAGATCTAGTACAGGTTATACATTTTTAGCGGAGCAGACCCACTGGGAGTAGGATCTCATACCATCTATGGTTAGAGGTTCAATTATAGTTGCCTCGGTTTTAGCTACTACTCTTTTTGGTACAGGGGCGTTCCATAGTTTCATATATGTTGTTGTTTTGGAGAGCCTTGGGCCATGTATCATTAATTCTGAGAATGTTATAATGCTATAAACTACATTGGGGATTTTAATGTCTTGTTTACATCAGTTGAAGGATTTTTCTCATGAAGATGTTGGGTTTCACTTCTTATAGGACCTCGAATTCATAGAGATGACAGGCTTCGATTTAATTCTCGAGATGTATTGGTTAGTCCATTTCCATGCATTTTTTGACTACTATCGCTGCATGGTCAGTTTCACATCACCATAGGGTAGGTATTTTCTACACATGGGTTATTGGGATGTCCCATCGAGTAGAGGGGGCCCAAGAATCATGGGTTTGGAGGAACTGTATCATATATTGTTAGTTTATATATGTATGAACATGGGACTTCAAAAATGTCTTTCATCTAGCAGTGGATCGTTTCAAAGATGTCTTTCAAGATGATGTTTCAGGTTTACCTTCAGAGTGAGAGGTAAATTTTCTCAATTTATCTTTTTCTAAGAGCGACACTGATGTCCATTCCACATTATAGGATGTCTACACCAGAGTTAAAATATCTCATGAAGGAGTTAATGAAGTTACAGAAAATGGTTTTAATCCCACCTAGTAATTCTCTTTGTTGTTGGACTATCCTTTTCACAAAGATAGCGGATGTTACCCTCACACTTTAAGTGGATTAATGGATGTTGAACACGTTAATGTTTAAGAACTGATACCCCTTGATGAGGATTGATGTTATCTTTAACCTTCTTTGAGGATACCTAGTGTTCTCAAAGATTAAATTAATATATATTTGTTATCAGTTGAATGTTAGACCATCAAATATACCTCTTAAAACCGTTCATTATAGGTATGGCCTATACGAGTATGTGGGTGTACCATTAGGTCTCACAAACATTCCTATAGTTTTCATGGAACTGATGAACCAATTGTTCAACCCATGCGTGGATTCTTTGGTGGTAGTCTTTGTAGACGATATCTTTGTGTACACTCACACTCGATCGGACCATGCCTCCCATATTGAGATCATTTTGAGTACACTGATAGAGAATAATTTATATTCCAAGATATCAAAATAATACATTTTTATGGATAATATTTACTTCTTGGGCCATGTTATCTTAGAGACAGGAGTATTAGTAGACCCATATAATTATATAGCAATAGTTTCCTGGGAGAAGCCAAGGAACATCTTTATGGTATAAAGTTCTCTGGGGTTGTGTGGATACTACATATTCCTTATATCGGAAGTTTCAAAATTAGCAGTGCCACAGACTTGCTCAACCAAGAAGGGTGTGAAGTACTTGAGGACAGATTCCTATGATTCATCCTTTCATGAGATGAAAGAGAGATTAACATCGGCACATATACTATTTTTTTCAAAGGACAGGGAAGAGTTACATTGTTTACTAAAATGTATCAAGTATCAGGCTGGGTGAAGTGCTTCTGATAGGGGAATGAGTCCTAACATATGGGTCTCAGTAGTTGAGGCCACATGAGAGGAATTACCCGATGCACGTTCTCGTGTTAGTTGTATTAGTGCATGCTTTACATTGTTGGAGACATTATCTTTTGGGAGAGAATTCTATGTAATTCACATACCACAAAATTATCAAGTATATCATTTCTCAACATTACCTGAATTGCATACATCAAAGGTTGGTTGAGTACCTTCAGTCTTTTGACATTGATCTTGCCTAGACACTTGGGAAAAAAACATAGTGGCTGATACTTTGAGCATGAGGACCCAAATACAGGATGTTTAGGAGGCCAACAGTGAGTGGAAGCATATGACTCTATAATCTAAGATTCATTTAGAGGTGTACGAAAGAAACGGGAATACATTTCTTTCTTCTATTGATGTTACCTCTACCCTTTGTGATCCAGTGAAAATTAGGTAGTAATCATATTTTAAATTCCTTGTCCCAAGGGAGATAGTTTAAGGAGAGGACCCTACTTCTGGGATGACCATTGGTGAAGATGAGGTATTTAATTTTCATGGGTGTGTATGGATGTCAACAATCATATATGATGAGATGTTGATAGATTTTCATTCCTTAGTTTGGGTATTTTATCTTCGTGTCACCAAGATGTATCTAGATCAAGACCATCAGTATTGGTATCCATATATGTAAAGGGATGTTTCTGGTTATGTTATGAGGTGTTCCAACTATCAGTTAGTGAAGGTGAAGCATCAGCGATTGACATGGATCTTACAACAATTAACCATTACCTATTTGAAGTGTAATGATGTTGTGTTGAATTTCATGATCGGTTCACTGATGTCGCCTCGAAGAAATGATGTAGTTTGGGTTTTAATTGGCAGACTTCTGGAGGAATCACATTTTTTACCAATCAATGCGTCCTTTAGAGTTGTTGAGCTTGGAAGGTTGTATGTATAAGAGAATGTATGGTTACACTGGGTTCCACACTCTATCTTTTATAATAGGGACAACTATTTTACTTGTCATGTATGGAAGGGACTATAGAGGGCTTTGGGTACACAGATACTTCTGAGTATAGAAGATTATCCCTAGATAGATGGAAAGTATGAGCACATGATTTAGGTCTTAGAAGACATGTTTTGATAATACATCCTATATTTTGGGGGATCATGGGAGAGACGTATATCCCTAGTGGATTTTTTCCACAATAACATTATCTAAATGGTGATTCAGATACAACCTAATAAGGATTTGTACGGTAGGCCTTTGCAATCACACATATGTCTATTGGAGAGAGGAGAGGTAGCTATTTTGGGACCTAGTCTTGTCTAGAAGACCACTAAGAAGGTGGAGATGATTTGATAAAGGATGGATACTACACAATCTCACAAAAAATATTATGATAATCGAATGAGATGACTAGTGATGTTTGAGGTCAGAGATGAGGTTTTCTTACATGTCACACTGAGGATGGTACATATGAGTATTAGGAGATAGGGAAAGATTTATCTATGATAGGTTGAGATGTATGAGGATTTGGAGAGAGTCGGGTATGTTCCCTATCATTTATTGTTACCTTAGAGGTACCAAGATATGCATGATGTCATCCATTTTTAACACATATGATGTCACTTTTCAGACTCGTCACATATTTCAACCCAATAAGGTTGAGTTGGACGTGGATGCATCCATCTAGGAGAACCATATTCAGATTTTGGATCGCAACTCGATGGTTCTCCATGGTCGGTCTGTTCCTCTAGTATAGGAGATATAGTCGCATGAGCGAGTACATGATATGACATGAAAGAGGGAGACCGACATACGATCATAGTGGCTAGATTTTTTGGATGTTTCTTCTTTTCCAACCTTGGAAGGGAAATTTGAGGAATAATTTCATTAAGGAGGGATTTTTGTATGAACACAAATCTTCTTTTCATGTATGGATCTTGATTTCGGGTGTTTTGTTGGAAAAGGATGATTTTGAAAATTATCTATGTACACGCTAAGTACTCTTAAGTACACACCATGTACCTGGTTTCCGTGTGTATCCACGTACTATCTATGTAATGGTTGAGTACATGGATATGTGGACCACCTAAATCGGTGGCTAGTTGAGGATAGTACACTGAATGTACATTAAATGAAGACACCATTTACTTTTCATTTTATTTGATTATTCAGATCGGGGACACATCTCATCCCCAGAACAAGATTATTCTTCATGTGTCTCATATAAGTGGGAAACCTATGGTCGAGAAACCTCGAGAATCTCCCATTCCTCCGGCTGTGCTCTGATTGAGATGTCGTCGGGTGCGTTGGATTCCCATTGTTGAGTTATCTCTTTACAAAGAGTCTCACATCCAGATTTATAATATTTCTTATTTTATCCAATGTTTAATGATTTTTACCTTTTTTGTAGATGTACAAAATTATTGGCTGACTCATGGGCTGATGTTCAAGAGTGTTCATCATAATACACTAAGGTAGTTGGTTTTTTTCCTTTTGATGTTTTTCTTTTAGACATATATGCATTGGTTTTGAGTACACATGATTTTGGTATTTTTTGTTAAGTAATTGAACCCAGTTAACATATTCCTTAGATTGATTGATAGATTAAGGGTTTTTCATTATATATTATGCTAAATCTGTTGTTCTGGGGACACCCCATGTGTTTGTTTCCTATTTTGAATGTTTATGGACGTTTGGTCTAGGTTGTCTATGAGGAAAACAATGTTTCCTTGTCTTTCTTGTTAGGATGGAATTGATTTCTTAAATTATTCTTATTAAATTCTTCTGTTATTTAGTGTATATAGATATCCTTGTAGTATTTTATATTAGATGGTCATATAGATATTGTTTGTGTATGTTTGTGTTACGCATGGTTGTGACAACCTAGGGTAGTTAGACCATAGGGGGAATTGACGTCGAGGGCTTTCTCAGAGTGTCTGTTGTGTTTTATGTCATTAGACCATTGTGGGTATTGATGGTGAGTTCTCCCTCATATTTTCTATATCATACCATTAGGAGACCATAGGGGGGTATTGATGGCAAGTTATCCCTCAGAGTATCAATAGTATAATGTTACGAGATCATAGGTTAAATGGACATTGAGTGCTTCCTCAGAGAGTCTGTAGTTTGTCATTAAAAGACCACATTGGGAATTTATGGTTACTTCTTCCTCAGAGAGAATTTTTTTTGGAACATGTGTTCATAGGGTTTAGTCTGTGTGAGCCACCAAGAGGTTCAATTTGATATTTTGAATGTTGATTGTTACAAATCAGCCAAGCCAATGTTTGAGCTTGGACTCAGTCATACCTGATTGTTAGATGGTATTATGAGACATCAATTTTTCTATTACACATGGGATACCATTCTAAGTATAGATCATGTGATTTCATTATCCAACCGATTAAATTATTAATAAATTAAAATGCATGTAATTAGAAACAAAATGATTGTTTACTTTTGAGTACTCCTTGTTTATTGCTTCATTTTGAATATTTCATGCTATATATATTCAATGATTGTTGGGCATATATCTTTTGTTGGATTTTTATAAGGATTTCTCTCACACCATTTTTAGGTCATTCTTTAGGGGAAAAACGATTATATGGTAGCAGGTATAAATAAGGAAAATCACCCTTATACATTAGGTACTTGATTGCTAATCGACCTGGAGAATGTGGGACCAAGACAAGGCTTGAGATGATGTAGAAGTTTACTTGATTCTTTTGTACTTTGGTTTAAAACTATATTTCCAGAAATGTTTCTTTTTGGTTAATTTCATAGACATATGTGACATGCATCATTTATATATGCACTCTATTTGTTTATTTACTATCAGTCTACTCACGTTTACTTATGTTGTTTGGTATTACTGTTTTAGCTATTGTTTATTATTTTTATTATACTATGTTGCTCTACCAATGATGTAATATTTTCCCCACTATCACACTCATGGACCACACTACTAATTAGTAGCCTCTTCCATTTGGAAAATGCACTTGAGGCCATGGGACCAACCGGGTATGGGGAACCTTTGGGCGACACCGATATTCGGGACGTTGCACATCCACCATTCCCAAATTGAAGTAAACCATCAACATAATGATGGTTTCATCCGTAGTATTATGGACTATGTCATTAAGACTCGAGAACATATGATATTTTATTATATGAAGAAACTAGTCAATAGAGAATATGTTCACACCTCTTTCCCCTCTGTATAATCATAAAAACACATTTGGAGGAAGATGGAATGAAGGAACAAACACCTAAACATACTAATATGTCATAGAAGAAGACTCGTCAGAATATACATATAGAATACATCTCAAAAAATAATATTTTAAATAGAGATCCAATACAAAACCTCCCCACACTCATAGAGAATGTAAGTGAAATTCAGCACCAATCAGTGAGAATGTAACAACATATATGCATACTTACCAATCCCTCTAAAAGAATCTTCTAGATGAATCCAATGAATCATGTCCTGAATATTTAGAGGAAATACATTAGAATCCATTGAAACCTTGCAACATTTATCTGGTCTTCTATCTATCTCATCTAGAATACCATGGAGAAGTTAACTAGATGTTCTTATTAAAAAATTGTCATAGACTAAAACCATTGTCCTACCACCTAAGTACAACTTGTATCTTTTGGTAATAAATTGATGACATTATTAGACACACAACCCTACTCCAATTATGTAATTGTTATATATCCACATTCCAAATGCTTATGTACCTAATCACATTGTTTTTATTGAAATTGATGATTTCATTTTCTCTCTGTATCCTAAAAAACTTCTATGATTTCATAACAAGACCAAAAGAGGCATATGGTTGAATACATAGGTCTATCCCTACAAATTAATTAACTCGAAAAAATGTCACACCCTAGATGATATATTCCACTACTCTTCTCCCCAAGGGTCATGGTGAAAACCCAACCATGAATATAGAAAACTTCATCAAATCCATTACCCCGGTCATACTAGAGGATAATGGAATATTTCAATGTCTACGCAAAGCCAGCCACAAACCCCTAAAAATTTTATAGATGCCTATCAGAAATTCCTAGTAGCAATACAGATGCTAGTCAAAAAAATTATGTACCTAAAAAGAAATTTCCCACAGAAGTGTCCCGTGTTTCATGCATGAATTTGTCCAAAAAATAAGCCTCATCAATGATGGATGGAAAATTTATAGTCAATCTATGACTCATCTCAATTTAATGTTGTTGTTTTTGAATCCCATATACATTTTTCTGTATTAGCTCAAGATCATACTCTCTTGTTTCTAATTGAAGGGTACAATAGTGGTAATTCAAAAGGTCCCCCACGAACGCGTCACCATCAAGGATTATTTCATGTTCATAATCTAATTTATCTTGAGAGTGTATCTTCTAATGAGAGTCACTTCATCCATCCATATGACCGTAAATTCAAATGGTAATAGTGTCTCTCCATTATTTTCATCCACCAATAATGTTGTCCCTAGAATATACGGTACATTTTTAAACTCCAAAATCATAAAACAAGCTACAATGGCATTCCTCCCCAATATGACATTCACACCGAATGTTGTCTCTACAATAGTGTTTTACTTTATCAAAATGGTCCTCCCATTGCCGATTTGGAGTTGAGAAACGCATCATACCATGAGGGAGATGGTAAAATAAGGCTAATAATGTTAGATTCATTACCATCAACATGTGAAAACCTTTCTCATTTTGATGATTTCCCATGGTTATTGTCACTCTCAAAAAACCATTGGATCTCTTGTCTTCCAACATAATAGTGGAATTCCCCCATCACGATTGTGACTTATGATAAGTCTTCATGGAAGAATCAATAATTTTGAGACCATTTCAAGGATATTCTAGGGAAAAATGAAAAGGATACATTTAAAATGAGAAAATAATTTGATAAACAGGATGTACTAGTTATGTTTTGTTAGTTCGCCACTACTGAGTTCATAATTCTAAAGGCATTATCAGATGATTGTGTAAAATATTTGCCGCGATATATGTAATAATATCATAAAATTAGAGTGAATGTACTACCATATTGTGTGTATTAAAATTTTATCAATTAAATAAAATGGACATAATTCCAAAATGACATGGAATCTCATCTGATCATACGACATTAATATTTAGGGAAACAGTAAGCATCCCTTCATCATGCAAGCCTCAACATATTAAAATAATTATGTAAAATAATTATCAATACCCCATCATGTGTTAATATTAAGGGTTGGGGTGAACATGGACGATATAATTTTACAATGCTTCTCAATCTGCAAATACCTCCAAAGACAGCATCATGAAATCTCATAGATTTATGTTGGGCTTATAAAATGTACTCTATATGCAACATATGATATGATCAAAACTAAATTTCCCTGAAAAACTCTCACAAAGATGAATCCAAAAGAGGAAAATTATATTAAATACTGTAGCATCAGGCATATAAAAATTACGAACATCCCTCCAACATAAGGGAAGTGAATCATCAGATAACCCAAATGTTAGAGATAGTTGAATAGTCTTCTGAATAATATGGTTAAGGTGAAAACCATATGATACACCAAGCCTATTTTCAAATAGATCTTTATAAAATATAGATGGAATCATGGAAATAGCCGTAATGAAATTCCATAATAAACCAGAACTCGATGGTATGGGGTATTTTTAAAAAAATCATTGATGTCAGCAAATAAATCCTAGAGAGTTATAAAAATTGATCAATAATAGACCAGTCCCAAAATGGATGGGTGCATTTTCACATTAAAAATATCCTCCTATGTAGACATCAATATTCTCTTTATTAGGGGTAAAACATTAGATTGAATCCTCCGAATTTTCTATACCAATGATTTGGTATCCCCAATGGGAATACACATGACTAAATTTTATAGATATTCCCATTGAATCCCCATCCACCAAACTGATCTATGAGAGATATTGAAGGAGAGAATAAGGTATCATGGATGGTTCAAAAAAGGTTGTATCTCATAGAGACTACTGAAGGACCTACAATATGTTTCACATAAATGAATATCACTAACACCACCCATAATGATCAAACAGAACCTGAGGCCAAAATAGATCACTTGGAGTAGAATTTTTTTTCATAATGTTGTACACATAGAAATTATTGAAGGGTATGTGAATACCCAAAACCATATGATTGAACTAAAAGTTTGGAATCCCCTCAATTACACCACCATTAACTCTATAATGAGAACCAAACAAACAAAAGAAAAATGCAATATTTCACCACAAACAACTCCCTAAAATAGTTATAACCAATAATGTTGAGCAAAGGATGACGTGGAAATAGGATTATATGAAAGAATTGAAAACACATATTGAATAAAAATACTAAGGAAATTTTTCTTTTGAATAGGTTATCTGAATTGATCCCCAACCAGCACTCCCAACTAGTGTACTCTAACAAAATGGGGTCACCTTGGCGAGATAAATAAAGATGAAATTAACATTCCACAAGGGATAACAAAAAAAACTATACATAGATCTAGGAGAAGTAGATTATAATTTCTAAATAGTGGGAGAACAACTAAATTTAGGCATGGTGCATCCTTATAAGAATGCCCCTATAGGTTACAAAATACAGATACCCTAAATACCACCATAGTTGGATCTACCCATAGCTTCCCTTATTGATGCTTTTTCTCATCTAGGAATTACATGAGAGGACATAAAAACTATTGAGTCATTAAGATCTTAAATTGAATATATGGATGAACAATGTGCCCTGGTACAAATGGAAAATAATCCTTACCTGGATTGAGATTACCCAAACCTTCCGCCTCCAAACATTGGGACCCTTATATTTCAATTTTTTACTGGTTTGGAAGACTGAGATCCACATTTGATGCATTTCATCTCACACTAGGTCCCCATGATGGGGACCCTGAGGAAAAATGAGGCAGTGAAACACAAGCACATCATGTAACCTATGGAAAGACAAACCTTCGTTTAATATAATAATTTTCCATCTTGATCAATTATTTTATTGTAAGATTACCACTAGATGCGTAACTCTGAATTTATCTTGATTATATACAAGAAAACAGTCCTTGAACTCACAAACTACAAACAATAGAATATGAGAGGGTCTTATATTTCATCTCTTGGTGTAATTTGTTGACAAACTCCATGTGCCTACATCTTCCACAAAAAGGTTTATTGTCCATATAGATTATTCATGATGAGGTTTACACACCACTCATAACTGTGAAATACATAACAGGATATTGGTATCATTCAATAATTCCTCATAGGATTGAAGCCACCATCACAGAAACCATGGCAATGTCTCAAGTAGTTACATCATCTTATGGAAAGAGAAGGGGGAAATTAGAGGACGAAATTATTACATATAAGATATCCCCTACAACTACTCCATATTTGAATTGTGAACCATATCATGTGGTTCCACATCCTATGAATAAAAAACAATTCCCTCCCCATTATGATGAAAAAATTGATATGATATAGGAACAGTTTGAGGAGGTGATGGAAAAGGTTTTTTATTTTTAAAATGGCCACATCCCGGGATACTTCATCTTGAAATTGGAAAATAATTTGATCTATATTATTCATTCCAAAAGGCACACTAGGATGTTAATAAATAAATTTAAACTACTTTACCATTCATCTAGAATTGGGGAATTAAATCCATGAATTTATTATTTTCAAATGCATCATGTAGAAATGGTGGACTTCAGATAGGTGAATTTGTGTAAGTCAAATACAGATGTAGTTTTAATTTCTTCTATTAATACAATAGAAGTGAGTGAGTGGAGGGATGTTTATATTAGGGGTATAAAAAGTTTAGTGAATGTATGGTAATAATGATAATCAACCATTACAAAATATCATATAATAATAATTGAAATTGAATATTCTATTAGGTGCTTCTACTATGAAACAACCCACACTATTTGAAGCTCAGTCAATCGAAGGGAAGTTTTCCAAAAACAAATCATGTATCGAAGAGTGATAACAAAACATTGGAAGATGAAATTTTACTAAGGAAGAATCAATATTTAACAATATTGTATTTCATTCCCTTAATTCAAAAAACACAGACACCTCCCCACCAAATTTTACCACAATAATTGACCCACCATACATAGACTACTACTAATGAAGAATTTATCTTTAGTGCCATTAATATTAACAGCATAATGTATCCATTATAGGATTATGAGATTGGTTATAATCCTAAATTCCCTTCATTAGATTGGTGAATTAGGGGGAATGTCCATCTGAGTTAAGGATATATGGGAAGACATGGTCATTATAGAAGTCATTTCTCTATTCAAATTCCTACTCAGAGCATCTATGTAACTTAAACACAGTGGGGTATCCCTCTAGAAAGCTATGCAAGATCAAAAATGTTCCCCCATAAAATATATAGTTTTTCATGTCTAAATTTTTTTGGAAGATCTTTTAGTGGAGCCACTACCACCTAATAAAAATTAGAGTGTAGGCATACCAAGTTGGCCTAATAGACAATTGATAGATGTACCCTAAAATCTTATTTTGAGGGAAAAAAATCCTACATAAAGTAATTTAGTTCCTAAAATTATTGTCAAAGAGAAACCTCGTGCTGGGATGTGTGGGAATTTAGACAAAAATTATGAAATATTAAATTAGTTAGCCCGTGTGTTGGCCTTGTTTTAAATCCTAAATGCTTTGATTCCAATTAAAGACATCTAGGGAGATCTAGTGGATGAATTATCATGCCTTCAAGAATTTGGGTTTGAAGATGTCTTAGTAAAATTATATCATACATATAAAGATATTGTGGAATTACACATGATCATCTCTTTTAGGAAGTATGTAAAAGGTTTCATTATATAATAAATCACCAGAAATTTATATGTTTCCAGAAGGATAAATTACATTTCTATATGAAGAGTCTTCATTGAAAATGTCTTATAGGTTAACTTCATCCCATAGTAAACTCATTGAAAACAAGTATTCAGTGACTCCCACATTTCCCACTATTATCCAATTCTACATATCGATAATAAGAGAATGTAGTATCCTTGCTATGAAATTATGATCAGATGAAAGTTTGGGGATCTAATATATAACATATAATTCTTAGTTGTTCATAAATTTATAGCCTTATATTTTTACTAGGATTTCCTTGTTCAAATCAGCACACTCTTATCCCCTCATCACACCACCAATGACACAAATAATATAATAATGGTAAAATATGTAAATTTCATTGTGATAAATATCAGTTTAAATACATTGAATCAATGTATATTTATAAAATATTCTCTCATAGGGAATGGAAATAACCAATTATTGAAAATGTTACTTCATTCAATTCCCCAGAATGTATAGAGATAACCCTAGATAACCACATTGAGCAACTTATGGCAGATTATGTGCTTCCCATCAATTGGATTAATCGATATGTCTATAATCATGTGAGTGTTTAGTGAATTCTATGATATCAGTCCAGAATATTGAACCGTACAGTGATAGAGAGGTCACTGACTCTCAATATAGTTATGAAATCATGAGTGATAATTCCCCCATTCCACCCCATGAACATTAAGAAATCTCTATCTCATCAACTGGGTCAAAATTAGTTTCTTTATGCTTCAAATTTCATAACATCATCTCCTACATAGACTCCAAGAAATTTTCTTCATCACTTACTCCCCCTTAAGAAAAAGGTAAAGGTGGAAAAGGAAAATCATGAGGAAGAAAAAGACGATGAAGGAATTATGGATTCCACTACCCAATTTTTGGAATGTGTCTCCACCACTATTTTCAAACTAAGTGAAATAAATAGCGGTATAATAGAAGATTTAAGACACACTCTTACTAGTGTGTCCATGAATTTATAATAACAAGATGTATATACCATTTATCTAACGAAACATTGTGATGGGTTCTCCTAGAAAAACATAGAAATAACATGCCTTTATCTTGAGGTGGCCACTCGTCACATGGGATTTTCTAAAGACCATCTAGGATATAAATAGGTATCTATATGGACACAACTGACTCATGCCTCCAATACTGTTATTTAAGTGGACAATATTATCAAGGTAAAATTTGTTTATAAAGGTAAACATTCAAAATTGTTGACCAATATCATCATGGTAATGAAAAATAATGTGGAAATTAGGGTTTTCATTGAATTCATAAACCTGATCTTGCACTATCAAAAAGGTAATTTCATAGTCCCAATCACTGAAATATTGATTGATGTTATGAATGGTTATAAATCCTTATCCTTTATGTATATATAATTATCATAAAAAAATTTCTAATGGACCTATAATACGAAGTTTTCAATATCATCATGTCCCCTATTGAGTATTTTCCTATCAACTATTTCCCAGTGGATTTAAGAATGTCGATGTGACAAATTAATATTACAAGAATTGTATCATCAAATACTTTCTAGGAATGTTTGGTGACTGAATAGTAGTTGATATGGTGGTCAAATACCAACAAAGTTTCTACGACCTGGCTGGTCTAGATAACATCTTCGACAAACGATGACAACATATATTGAAGATGAAGCCCTTGAAATGTGCCTTTAGTGTAACCTTGGATGTGTTTATTAGCTCCATCATATGCAATTAGGGAAACAATGTCAACCCAAAAAATAAATAGGGTATCCTTAGATTTTCACCTCCTCTAAAATTCAATGAATTGAGAGGACACCAAGGACACTTGGCCTACATTTGGTTATTTACATACAACATTATAGGAATGTTTTCTCCGATTAAAAATTTGATAAGGAATTAGGTAACATATCTATATACCCTTGACTATGAAGAGGAATGTTAAAACCTCATGAAATATCACTTGATCGCACTTAGACTAATGCCTCCCATTAAGGGGAACTAATTATTCTGATATCAAGATGATTATTTATGCATTAGTATCCTTATTTTGGAAACCAATGAATGACTTATAAAACCAAGAGATCAATATGGTCCCTCTCAATAATCTTCTTAAATGTTCTCTCAGCAGCCTAATAATTGGATGACTTATAACATTTTGGGTGGTTTTCTTCCAAGAGTTCAATATATATATTTTTCACCATTATGAAATGAAAGGATGGGTTTTAGAAGATTTTCTTACAGAACATCCATCCATTGAAACATTGTAATTGAATATTAAATTTCCTAATGAAGATATTTATTCTGTTCAAGTAGTACCGAAAATTTGGGAAATATATTTTGACGGAACATATAATATCTTATGGGGATTACAACGGTAGAAAAAAACTCTATTATGTCATGTTGGGAGTTGTACTCATACCTCGAACAAAGGCCGTTTCTCATTAATCATTTATATTATCATAAGGATATAATAATATTGATGTTAATGTTATGCCTTGATTATTGGCCTAGAAAATTCACCCCATATAGTACAGCAGAACATTGAGGAGAATGATGATTTTGAATTTAAATTAAGGTGATCAATATGGATTATCCAATCAAAAAATATGTTATAATAACACTACTTGACTATGTTATATGGTAACCTGAGGAGTTCCCCTTAGATACAATATTGAATCACGGCACATGATTATAGAATTCCCGAGTCTATGCATTTGAATTTATAGCTATAACATTTTCAGATTCAAACTGGTATGAAATGGTCATCTGTATTGTGCATCTCTAAATGGTCACTCCATTTTTCTCATGTCAAAATGGAATATATTGATGAAATCAATTTTTTCCCCAAAACATATGGTCTTACCACAAGGTGGATGATATAGATCATAGATTAGCTCTACAATGGATTACATTCATAGGATGTTTGCAACAAGGAGAAAATTTGATATTATGAAACCAAATTCACTCTTTATGAGGGCCCACTTAACCAAATATTGTCTAATATATGAGGCTTATATGGTATATATCTCAGATGTTTTGATGGAGAAAATGGTACTACCATCATGAAGGGAGTACACATGTAAGTATACGGTTACAACCAATTAGGGAGTTAACTCTCCAACAAAATCTAGAGGCTCAGGTATTATAATCACACTACGATGCATGATTGATTTTTTTTACCAAAAGTGCGCCATTCCTTATTAGTGGATTTCAACTTCATCTATCATCATCTAAAGATTCAACAAACATTATAATTCTTTTTTCTATTATCTATATAGTAAATCAATGTTTTAGGACCATATCCTCCTACAAGATCCATGAAGCTAAATTACATTCTTTCAATGAAAAATTTCCTTTAAACATGGGATTATTCAACAACCCTTAATGAAGTTGGGGATAAAATTATTGTTGAAATTGTGAAGTCCCAAAACAATTCCAAATTTTGTTTCACTCATAAAATATCGGTGGATAATTGGAATAATTTCAATTCTTCCATGCTTGAGAATCCATTCCAGTTGTATAATATCAAATACAACAACACCCCTCAAAATCATATAGTGGGTAATGGAGAGAGAGGTTTTTAACAAGACCTTATCAAACATACTCCAAAAGACACTATATAAAAAAAATCTTTTCCTAACAAGTTCTTACAAGCACTATGAGCCTAATATACTTTAGTGGTACTTACAAATGGGAATTATTATATTCACCTAGGTATGGGATAGAATCATTTTTACCCACTGAGTTCCATTTTGAATCACTCCACATAACACACATTGATTAGCAATCGATGATGAGAAATCATAGAAATGACATGATCAGTTAGAGAAACTGGATGAGAGAATATTTCACACCTTGAATAGTTTGGTGGTCCAACAAAATCAGACATAATGAGATTTTAAAAAGTAGATCAGCCATTAATCATTCCTCCCCAGAGATTTAATTAGTCCTTTTAACTCTAATGATACCAGTAAAGAAGCCTATAAGGAGGTCCATTCTAATAGTGATTTTCCCTTGATCTGAATACTTGGAGAGATATTACATCCCCAATAAATAAATGGTTTCTAAAAATGTACATCTTTTTAAAAATATTAATATGTCTCAGTGGATGGACGTTAATCAATATAGTAAATATTTGTTGCATGGTCATAAAAAATAATTGAAAATCATCAATGTCACGTGATGATAATTTGAATGAAATCAATTTACTTATTGTATGATATTAAACAACATATCATCATGATCCTATATCCCAAACATGAAAAGGAATACTATATGGTCTATGTAAAATGACACAAAACTACAATGAAATAATAGTCTAAGATATAGTAATTTAAACTTGATATCCTAACATCCTTGTCAGAAGACATTTAACTATATGAAAAATTCGTTCTCCCATGATCTAAAACTCCATGGTTTATTTACTTATTTTCTAATGTAAAAACACCTAGCCTTTATATCCATCCATGAGAGGAACACTATCTTTTGGTCGGGTATCCCACCACACCTCCTTTCCCAAACTATATGTGGTGTGATTATCATTCCATATGAGAAATATAGTCAAACCTAGACATTATTTTCTGGGACCAACCATCATTATTTAAAATATTTGAGCACCCTTATCCTCGACTCAAACACTGATACATATAGGAAACCATTTTTTTCAAAATCTATGTGTGGCATGATTCATAACATAAACTGATACATAGTGATGCCAAAATTTCAAATTTTATTCCATTCCAATAAATTCTCCCTCATTCACATCATTTCAAATTCTTCCTCATGACATGTCCTTAAACAACACATGATTCTTGAAAAATGTACAACTTAATTCATATTTTTGGTGATTTATAAATATATGGATTCCGTGATCCTAGGTCTTGGTCAAGCCATTTATTTATTAAAAATTATCATTTCCTCTCCTCAATTTCCTATTCATGGTAAGGGGAACCATTTTTGTTCTTTATTTCGCATACCAAGAATAAACATATGTGATCTCTGAAGTTTTTTTGTAATTTATTCTCCAAAAATATTATTATCATTACATGGAATATTTATCATGGTCTTAGATGAGATAACCTCAATAGAACACAATTTAATCAACACCAAATGAGGAGAAACTGTAAATTCTAAATCCCTTTCTTGATATAAAAATGCAAATAATAGTTAGCCTCACCTGAGAGGTCCAAAATCATTGGTGTTGGTCTCCCACCACACCTCAATTCTAAAGCAATGTGTGGATTGATTCTCATATCAATGGGATATGTAGCAATGAATATGAATTATTTTTTGGGCCTAGCTATGGGGTTATGAAAAATGACCCCTCTTCTATGAACCTAATTTTTGTTCACTCATTCAGTCATTCACCAACAAAATGATAATGTACCCCTGACAAATAATCCATATATATGTGATGAACTCTAGAAATCCAAGATAATGTTAGTCCAAATGCTTCCTTAATTCATATAAATTCTCCTTCCACACATAATACTTCTAATCCAAGGACATTTATAAATCACCATAAGCATTCTACATCCATAATCAATAGAAATTCACATATAGAAAGAAACCTCTATCCTCAATATGATGAACATACCATGATTGTATTTGAAAAAAGACACCGACTCAATGTGGATATGAACTTGAGGATTTTTTTATGAATATGATGTCATATGATGAATTTTTAATTGAGTAATGTCAAAAGGTGGTTTTCAACCAATGAAAATTTTGACTTCAGAATAATCCTCTCCTATCTCTATAAGCCCCAAAAATATCATCGTCTTATGTCACGTCTCCCGACTATGGATACCAAACAACAGTGGCATACACTTTTACACCGTTATATCTAAAGTATGTTCGAATATCCTTGGTCAAATATGCCTCACAGTATTCATCATTTGTTTAATATTATAGTGTTAGTCGCAAGAACCAAAACAAAAAGAATCCATATAATCATTATCACAATACATAAAACTGGACATTTCAAATTTTCTAAATAATGTTAAACTGAGCAATATCCCATGATGTAGACAATTCATAATTCTCATTCAATTGAGATATGTAGTGACACCTACGTCCTACATCCAGGGTACTTAAAAAACAAACAATAAATCCCCCCTTCCTTGCATATGGGTCAGACCTTTGTAAGAAAGCATTTCCATCCATACTAAGGTTATTTTCTTATGTGATCATCTTCCCATACATATGAACAATATATACATAAACTAACCTGTATTTCCATGGGAAACCTAATTTTTGGAAGTATTCATTGTTCCATGGAAATATAAGGTCCGATATATGAGCCGAAATTTTTATTAACAATGATGTAACACACAATATTTGTCTTTGCAGAAATTAACCCACTAAACAAAACTATAAACAATAAGATATCATTGCATTTCTATGTTGTTACAAGCCCTGGTTGGATTTGGAAAATAGACAAAAAATAGGGTTTTCTGACTAGTAGCACATTCATATATTAGAGAATCCTCATATATCTATATAAATCCAACATAAATTATGATTTCTTGTATACTTTTACCATCCCAATTTTAGGAATCAGAAACCCCCATATGACTGACTAGGACTTTTTCCAAATTCAGGCATGATAATGGTTGGCTGTTCTCAATCCAACCATAATTGTATGACCATATAATTGTCTTTCATTAAATGCTAAAAGGGTCTAAAATTGATTCTCGGAATTTAATTTTTGAATTACTTGGAACTGAATCAAATGAAATCGTTTTCAATATATGTTAAAATGTACAACAACTTCTTTGTTGTAAGATGTTAAATTGTATGGTCCTTGACCTGGTTACACGAAATTAAATTTCCAGATGTCTCATTAATTATTAACAAGGGTCATTTCCCCCTAAAAATATTCAATTAATATAATGTAGCCTTCTTTACACAAGATGAATTAATGAATAAGATGTTTCCCATTCGTAGACAATGCCTACAGTAATACTCATTATTTCTTAGAAAACATGTCTTTATGAACCACCCAACATGATTTTGAGAAATTCATTTCTTAAAAATATTCTTGGAAATTTTAAGGGGAATATATTAATTACCAAGGAATCCATTATCTTACCTATGTAATAATAATCACAATATTGATTTCCACAAGTCACGAAGATAATTTCAGGACTTTTCAACCACAAGACACACTATATGATTATGTTGTAACACACCCTAGTTGGTTTTCAATAAAACTTCCAAAAAAATTGTTTGTCAGAAAGAATTAGATTCATCCTTATCAGAATCATTTTTTATTAATATTAACCCCTAAAAAATCATGTCATGAACATCATTCATGGCATGGTTTATGGTTGTTCCTCACATATTTTCCAAATTTTATATTTTAGATCCAGGAAATGAAAATCATGACTTAAAATTCATATTTCTGTATATGAATAATTTCAGTATATAATTGATTAATGCACATTTTTTAAGTCATCATTCCAAAACACTTGGTCAAATCTATTCGACATAAAACACCATTACTTTTAGTATGTCTTTCACATCATTAAAAATACCACAAAAACCTATGTAGTACACACCAGGTAAAAAACCACAAAGGGAAATTGCAAAAAACGTTGTGTCTCAGGTTTCTATAACTATGCATTTCATGGTTTAATCAAGAATCGGGAAATAAAATGACAAAATGAACAAATATTATTATGATGAAAACCAGCAAAGGGTGGAATATGAAAAATAAATGTCTCGGCTATTAAATATTATTCATGTTGTACTGAGGGAAAATAAATTATGTTAATGACACACAAGGTACAAATTTCAAAGGGGTTTCCATATAAAACATGAAGAACATGAACTATGCACACTAGGCCACATTGATTAGAGAATAATTAGAGGTATTAATTACCTTTACCATTGTAATTATAAGACAATTATGTTTAATCAAATGAGTCATGTTTAGGTTTATATTATGATTAAAATGAGAATAAGAATGCAGAAATAAGTATTTGAATGATAAATTCCATTACATTTATGTTATTGAATAATGATGTTCTTCCACATTTCTGAGCCTCTATTCCTTGTTTTAAAACTTCTCTTTATTATAGGATTAGAATTATTGCACTACAACTTGATCATTGTCTATAGTTTTCCATAATACAAACAATTGTGTAGCAGTATCCTCATCACTTTTAGAGATCTTATTTTGCTCTATAGTAATTGATTCTCTTCATTCTTCTTAATCCCCATCCAAGGATTAGTGGAGTTGTACAATCTAAATCTATATGAGATTTATTTCGTCATGAAGGAACAAAATTTTGATAGAATTCATTTCAATTCTATTTTAAAACTCCACAACCAATTTGGTGTGGCTGAGCTCAGCTAGGGAAAAATAATCTCAAAGATCCTCAAGAATTCCTATTACATATGCCTTAATTTTTTAGATCTTTTGTTTATCATCCCAATTCAAAATGATTAGATTCACCATGTGATAAATCAGATGATCATACAAACATACATATGACAAATAGAACACAATATTGAAAGTCATTGATGTTTTAATGGTAGATCGAAAAGTTTCTTCTTAGATACTATCATTTATATGTCCTACAAGACAACACAACCTGTGTATTTACGTGCATACCACATCTCCATGTCCAACTCGGAGCTTCTCTTAGAGGGTTAAATATATGTTTGGATTAGTGAACTCAATGAGTCTCCTTATTTTGTTCCATCCAAGAAAACCTTTAATTATCATACTAGTATTTTATAAAATGGTATAAAACCCCCCATAAAAGGCTTGGATATTGAATTTTATGGAATTTAATTGTAGGAGACACCCCTCATCGAAATTACTTGGAAATAAACTATAAATGACATGAATCAACCAATGCAGTCATTAAAACTCACTTTTTTAGATAATCATAATGTATTTCTTCCTCCATGACGCTCCTAGTCTTAGTCCTCAAATGAAGGACCTCTTTCACGAGACCCCCATCGTCCACTTCCACAAAGAAAAACCAAAATAAATTAATGTTACATGATCTTCCTTTGTAGGTGACATATTTTAAATATCATGATGGAAATTTTATAAACAACACATAACAAATTTTGATGTACAAAAGACATTACCATGGAAATATCCTCTCTCTATATGTATAGGGGTGTATTTGTCTTCATTCTAAGATTTTTAAACCATCAATATGAAATATTCATCATGATTGTAATGTTCTTCCTCTTTGTTATCCCCCTCAAACCATAATGGAAAAGGACTAGGTCTTATAAGGGAGGAATGCGATGATGATTCTATAAAATTTGACCATGACCCAATGTTTATATCCATAAATTTATGAGATTAAATTATAGAATGACGAATAACAGCATAGAATATTGTATAAAAACTTTATATGCATCATTTACATTCTCTATTGGGTGGTTGAGTGGGTCGTATATATCCATTTAGATATTGAAACTTAATGTGCCCGTCAAAAAGACTTTCATTCCATTTCCTCTAACCTGGGGAATATTCATTTTACCTATGAGTTTCATCCACTACCCCAATGGGGGTTCCCATGGGCCAATTACTCTAATATTGGGATACATTTCCCATTGGTTTTTATTCTTCATATTCTATATATTTTTCTCCTACAAACCAAAAATATATATCCCCTCATGTTTAATGATGGTGGGTGAAAAATAAAACAATGTTTAGGGATAGGAGAGAATGTTGTAATAATGGTCAATTTAGTCATCACATTATCCTTTTTGGTATCTAGAAATCCCCTCAAGTATACCTCGATCCAACATGTAAGATACTCACATTGTACCTAAGATCTTATCAGCAGTTGTGTATAAAAACATTTCCAGATCGCTAACATATTGTCCCACATCAGATAAAATATTTTTAGGTAGGATATCATAGGGTTTGTGTATATCTTGTAATAATTGGTATTGTATTCTATCCTAGAGAACTAACTATGAATCTATGATATCACGAGACATGCTCTACCAAGCCCACATAACTAGTGGACTCACATAACATGTCTATAATCTAACTATTTTGAGGAAGATCTGACACTTTTTGAGATAGAACCATTTTTAGTCCTCTCTATAATTGTAGATGTTTGGGTGACGGAAAATGGAGTCTCCTCCAGGTGATGACGACTGGACCAACTCATCTCAAATGATTAAGATCTTCCAGCCATATCTATCTTGGTGGCTTTTCATGAGATTTATTTATGAATTTTGAGCTTCAACATCATCACCTTTACTTTAATCATTTTTTACTATGCATGCTGCACTCAATAGTCATAGAGTTCATGAACCACTGAACTCATTTCATTAGTACAACTAAGGTTATAAATACATCCACACACAAGTATATCAAAACTCCAACCTAATTTCTGCATCTGATAGAGGAAATGGGATTGACAATTTGGACACCTTGAGGTCCATCATGACCCCAATATGTACCTTCGGGTGATTCTCAAGACCAACATGTATTGTTGAAAGGGTACAATGTATTATTTAAATTTTAACTAGCGGCCAAATTGATATGAAACATAGGCCTCAGAAAATATCACACTATCAATGCAAGACACCTGTACACTATCTCTAAATTCCATAATTTACATGCTTTATTCATTATTATATTTTCTTTGATCGGTAAACATCTCATTTGTTTTATCACCATAAATAATGAGGCCTAAATATCCGACTACCTTCATTACCCTCTAGGATTTATCCGGATTCGGGTTTAAATGCTAAATCTCAAAGGACATCTTGAAAAAAAAATTCTCTAGACTTCAGAGATTGTAACCCCACTTATCATAGGATAAAAACATGATGTTTGATGAAATGAACCAATTTGGTACATGAATATTATGTTAAATTATAAATGGGGACTTCCTATTGTATGTTTGTCACAAAAAACTAGTAAATAATCACATTAATATGGGCATCCAGCCATCTATGGATTTTTATGCTAATATTAATGTTATAACAAATTTACCTGGTCTTATGATACTATTGGATTCATGAACTAGTAAAAAGTATTTACACAGGCACATTAAGAGAAATCCCACACAAATTATCTTTGTAGAAACTTTATTATTGGCCTTGTAACCCTAATGCATATACTAGTCATTCTCAATTGTAGGCCAAAATTTTCCAGGAGTTATCCTATTTTATATTGTACGGAATCTCACACAACATTAGTAGGTGGTCCCTTCTCCTTTCATATTAATAAAATCCATCTTCCACATTCTATGATGGATGTCACCCCTTGGGAGATGATCTTTTTTTTCAACATCTAAACTATCATTCAAATCTCACGACCCAAGTGCATTGTCCTATCAGTATCATCCTGCTGTTTTATTAAGGTGATTTTGTAATCATATAGTTCCCCATGGATTGAAGATCTATAATTCTTGTAGATGTACAATAAGATAATGAACAATTCATCATGTATCAAATGAAAAAAAATTATGATGAATCCATTATTTCATTAGATCAGAGATAATATCTAGGTTCTTGTAAACATAAGCTTCCCCACCCAAATTTCATCATAAATAATAATGTCTTGCAACTTATTCTTAAACTCTGCCCAAGTCTAGCTCAAACAGAATTCCCATATCAATTCATGCTTCAATCTACCTCCAAAGAGGAAGTCTTGATACTTCTTCCAATATTGGAAATGTTCTAACTATAATGTGCAGAATGATGACTCATAAAAGTGATTTTTGGAATCGAGGGTATGAAACATAATATATGGGTATATAGGAGTTGTGATGAAAAAAATTTTTGGATGGAACCATTCTGTATTTGATGTATACAGGCATAGAGAAGAAATTATTTGAAAAAAATTGGTATGCTTCAGGAACCAAGACATTGGGAAATAACATCCAGCATTCGGGATGAGATCATCATTTAGAATCCCATGATAATAAAAGGGAATGAAGTCACATCATGGATATTTCCATTGATACTATTTCAAGTGCCTCTCAAAATATGAGATAGTTGATTCAATAATGATGTAGTATTCTATCCTAATATCGTTGATCATCTCTAATGTACATTTAATAGTTTTCTCGATAGAAACCATTGGAGAAACCATTATAAACTAGTAAAAAGACATCGATATTTTTCAATGAGTTAATTTTTTTATTATAAAATTTCAAAATTTTTTAAGGGAAAATTCTTCTTTTAGGCACCTTGATCATATCCATTTTGTAGGCTCATTGATCATGTTATTAATATAGGAACATTAACCATATGATTATATATAGGATCCAAGATAATGAAACCCTATGTAGAATGGTAACTCATGTTGTTGTACCATGTACATATGTGAGTTAGTTATTTGAAAGACCTATGAAATGAAACAAGTGTCGAAAAGTTTCATGGATTATATGTGAAACTAGATAAAAAAGAGCGAGTATGAAATGGTGAAATCGGAAAATTGGTTAGTGGTATTTATAGACACCGCTAGTCCTTGCATCAAACCGACATCGCAGACATGTGCACCCAAAAATCCCACCAGACCTATACCACAAACATATGTGGGTAAACTATATGAAATAGATAAACCACTATCATAATATTTTCCACCTTTTTCATCTGAACTAGACCCTCTTATTTCAATCAGATCCATCCCTGAGGGGGGAATTTTTTGACACTCTTTTTTGTCACATGGGATGAAAATATTATGATGTGTACCTCATGTATGTTAGAAATAAGATGATCCGCATGATGAGTAAAAGAAACTGGTATATACTAGCTTGAAAAAAAAACCTTGAGAACCAAAATCCTTATGAAACCCCCTTCATGGACCTGATTGGAAAAATAAACATTCACCAGTTACCTATGCCATGGACCTACACGAGGTAACACTTTTAACCAGGCTCTCTTTTTTTTCCTATAAATAGGATAATAGTACTTTTAATTTTTTTATATAGAAAAATAATATGAAGAATTTTTTCTCTAGTCTCACAAAACCTTTTCACAGGTACTCCAATCCCACTCTGGTAGCTCCTCAAAACCAATAGAATGATGAATAAAGGCATATAGGGAGGTCATAGTCCCTCTATTATTTGAAATACAAAATAAAAATATGTGAGGAACTCTTCCCCCATATTTGACCATAACATTTCTGAAGGCCCAATCCAAAACTAGGGACCTATTTTAGATAATTCTTGGGAAAATTAGGGAGACTAACAGTTCCTAGGTTAAGGCCATTCCCATGTGTTTTTTCCCAAAATTTCTGTTGACCAAGTCATGTTCAACTCGTATAATCCTACCATCCAATGTCAATCACATCCAAATACTCCATGTTCCTACATGAACCACCTCATAATCGTCAATCTATGACCTATGTGACACCCTTATGAGCCCAATTCAAATCCACCAATGGTCGAGTTCCTATTTCTTTAGATCCATCGTATGGGGGGCATTGAATCTTCCACTTGAGACTCTATTCTTGAAAGAAAATTCTAGTAGTTTTATCAGAATTTCACTCATTGGTATAAGTATTAATTTAGTCCAATGTGTCCCACACATTTCTAAAATGATGGGTACAGTTCTTGGGGTGTATGTGGATATTATTTCCAATAGTCATGATGACCCTGTTCTTGGGGGAAGTGTCGGGGAACTCCTAGACTTGAATACCAAGGTTAAGAACATGTCATTCCCCTAGTTTCCTCTACGCCCATGGACCTATAGTTTAAGGAGCATCATGCTTTATTTTCCCTTTCAAGGTTAATTCAAAATATTTCTCTCTTATCCAGAGCCATGACTAGTGCATCCCACCGAGAATAATCTCTTAGCCTTCCATTTAGTTCCTCTACTACTTCATTCCTTCATCATTCTCCATGTTAATGGAATTTAATCACATGGGTTCTCATATGTGACTATCTAGGTGACAACCAAGGGAGATTATAGGCACATCAAATCCATTTATTCTTCTCCCGTCACCAAAAACAATTACAGAAGATGAAAAAGGATTGTATGGTTTTCCAAACATTCCACTTCCTCTTGTTTCTCACATTCATGCATGACTCACATGGTATTGTAAGTAATTATTATCATGAAATCCACATGGTAAGATGCATGTCTCGGTAGAGAACCTTTTGTGGGTCTTCCTCCCACCATCATTGAGATGGTCTCTATAGGTGTGGGTCCTCAAACCCATGTATCCCACCATATTACAAATTCCATCATGGTTTATTCTATAATAAAAACCTCTCAAAGAGCCTCATTACTTACGATACAATCATTTTAGAGGGCCTCCAAATTTGTCGGACCATAGAACTGAGCTATTTTTTCTTTGATTCACTATTATTTGTGATATTTAGGAAGCCTCCAGGTGGTCCAACCCCATCTCCCCAAACCAAAATTAATTCCCTATAGGATATGTTTCTAGTAAGTAATTATCCATCCTAGGATCTCATATCCATTAATGGTTCCCTATGACACTTTGGTATAATTCCCACACAGAAAATTGACTAGGAACCTTTCTCTGAAACATCCTTACCACACAACGTTAAACTGAATGGTTTGGTCCTTATCACATGACTATAAAATGAATTATTTTTCTTATTTTTAGGAAAGGTACTATGTGGGATATAATTTGTTTCATAAGGATACATAAGAATCCAATATCATGGATTTGGTCATGAAATAAATAAACTAATTCCCTCGGATAATGATAAACTCCATATTACCCAACATTGTATCTTTAAAACTACATCATGATAATAAATGTCAAATGAATATATACTCTATTTATAAAATTGTACTATTTATTGATAAACTAAGATATTTACTGATATCTTCATCAAAAATCTACATCGGATACTAAAAATTACTATGATCTATATGCATGATAATAATCGATTATTAATTCATGAGTGGTATATATTATAATTGGGAGTTAATAAAGTATTTTGAAAATAAAATAAATCTATAATATAGTCTCTGAGTTTCCAAAAACTCCCAACAAAAGGGTTTGATGATCCAGATATCCCATCCTCTTGAACAATGTGTGTTCTTATGTTTTGTTGACCAATATTCCCAATAAGAACCTGCATTTGGAAGGAAAGACTATTAGTCATCACAGATACTTGAGATGATGGTCGTTACATGTTCATTGAATAAAACCTACTGGAAACATTCTATAGAGGATGCTGGGTTTTTTTTATGATGTCATGGTTGTTCCAACAACATCCAAAAAATCCATTCTATCCCCACATAGAATTTAAGAACATAATAGTGTTATGTTAAACATTATGTAAAACATATTATTAAGCTGAATAAAATCATTAATATTTTATTTATATTTAGGTAATGATGGATGGGTAAAGAAATTAATGTTATAGATTATGTAAATTGTATATTACTGAATACCTTGGACTAGAGAAATGTTTTATCAGAAAAGTGATTAATATATCATTGATTGAGTGTATATCATTCATATATTTATGTAATATATAAAATAACCTATGATTTACATAAGTAATAAAGAATCATGAATTTTTCCAATTAATTTTTATTTTAATTCATTTTATTACCATTTTTTAAGAAAATACATGACAGATTTATTCTGATGTTTTGTATATGATGATTAATAGACACTATTTTTTTGTGGGGAATATAATGCTTATTTAGTATCCTTACATCTAAATTTTGTTAGAAATATTTTGGATTAATGTTAAGTTTAACTAATTTTTGAATGGATTAAGTTGAACTTTATGTGTAAATGGATAAATTATTCCAATCATTATAGTTTTTGAAAAAATTTGATGAATATCTTCATAATATTTTATGGATCATCTGTTCTGTTAATGTGTAATTTTACTACTTTAGGAATACAAGTTATTTTTTGATATTTTTTACAAGAGTAAGTGATGAAATAGAATTTTTTTTAAGAAAAACAAAAGGAATAAATTGAGTTCATGAAATTGAAACAGTTTATGTTCATTTCAATACATTCTTAGAGAGTGCTTTATTTTCTCAACACTGAGAAAATGTATCCTCAAAACAAACAGTTATCATAAAGCCGTTATTTTTTGATGGACTGATGGTCATGAAAAAAATTAAATACTTATTGTTTTGAGAACTCATCTTTCCACCGATCTTTCACTTTTGTCGGATTGTTGGCCTCAATCATTTTCTACAAATAATTACACTTTCAACATGTGTCTATATCATAACATTACACCAATGATATCCTACATAGAAACCTAATCATGTGTTTTTCTAGTTGACTTTAGTATTTTATATTATTTCATAGAAGGATAAATTTTATAAAATATTTGTAAATATGGGGTTTTCAATCAATTTAAATTCCAAATATAAACCCCTAGAATAGAAATACTAAGTGTGAATTGTGGGCATAAAACTAACAAGTGAGACAACAAAAAATGTCAATAAGAATAAACATTCAATTTCATATGTAAAACAAAATACTATGATTTCTTACCTTACCTGAAATTATGAGTATAACAAGTGTTACATTCAACATTTCATTTATCTTATGTCACTCGCAACAATGAGTTATTTCTAGAACATGTGTTACATACAATGAAACATTTTACCAAATACAAATATTATACTATTATTTAAAATGAAAATTTTATCTTAGTAATTAAAATAGAATTTATAAGTAGGATTAAATAACTCATTCACAATATGTTTTAATTAATTGGTTACTAATTAGTTATATAATAATATAAAAGAATTTAATGTAAATGTATTTTGTATAAAAAACTATAAATTTTTCAAAAAATAATTTTTTAAATAAATTATATTAATTAAAATTAAGTGATAATATTTTTTATATTTATATATTATATACAAAATATTTATTTTTAAAATTCATGTAATAGATTTTATGGGCATAATATAATGACAAATCAATCTTTATGCATAAAAAGCATTATTTTTCTAAAGGCAGTTTTGTAGTCTTTTAGTGGAGCACTTATTGTAAAGATATATTATGAAACATTTAACAAATTTATTGGAACCAATAAAGTTAATTTTATATATAAAAATTTATAAATGAGATTATATTATATTCTACGTATTTTTCTATGATGTTTCATTTTTTGCTAGGTAGTGAAAAATATTTAAATTTAAATAAAAATCGAATTTTCATAATTTTTGTTTTAAATTATTTATTAAAGTAATATTAGGTAAATTATTCATATATAATTCAAATATAGGTCATTATATTAATATTTTTTTTAAACATAGACCCCTTTTGAACATTTTCACATTAAAACCATGCTTTTTCTTCGCGTCTTTGGGATTAATATTAATATAAATCCAACCACTTATATGAATGAAATTTGGAAAAATGTATTCCATAATTAGAATCAGGTTAATTTATTTTTTCTAATAAGGTCCATTTAATTTTTTAATATAATTATTAGTGAAAACAATAAAAATTAATTGTCCCGATTAATGTTAAAATAGGGTTTTGCGCATTTCATGTGTGTATTAAAATTAATTTTACACACATGTCAAATTTTTATTTAATGAATTGGAAATAATACATAGAATATGATTGTATTATTTATATAATTATATTATCGGTAATTATAAATTGAAAGGATAAATTACTGAGGTAAATAAAAAGATACAAGTTACCTTAGGTAAATTTATAAAGATAAAATTAGGTAATCATAAATACTAAGGAATAACTCGATTGAAAATGTATTTATTTTATATGGTAGAGGAATTAATAAAAAAATTCATCCCTACCTTCCATTTTTATTTATTTTTGACTCATGTGTGGTATATGAGATATCCTAATAATGAATAATTATAGGGTATTTACAAGACAACCACTTTTCCTCCATTATAAATGGAAATTAATTTTCCCCACTTCTTCACACCTCTCAAGACAATATGATCAACCATGATATAAAATAATAACTCCAAAAAATTGATATCCTAATCATAAAATTCATATTTTTTGTTTCAATCAAACCATTGATGGTTTTAGTGAAGCTAAAAACGATAGCCAAAAAAGATTTTATATTCTTCAAAAAGTATTTCTATAATATTTCAATCTCCAACAACCTAAATTATTATTATACTATGATCATAAAATAACCTAAAAATAACAAATTTAATTATATTATGTAATTTTTGGTTAATTACATAAAATAAACGTACTTCCATCTAATTGGGATATTAAATCATTATTCATGTGTACGGAAGAATACCCCCTCGCGAACCAATGTCATTCATTTTTCAATTATCCCCTTTCAAGGATGATAATATTTATGGGTTTATATTTCATATCTATGATATATGATATATATGATATATATGATGTAATTATTTAATTTGAACTATTAAATTACACATAACTACAGGACCTCCTTGAAGTGGGAATATGATAATGTCACTCATTTGTACGACTGACATATGCCTAACAAGTGATGTGTTTCATTCATGCTTTACATGGAAAATATTAAGAATGGATTTAAAATATAATTTTTATATAGATAAATTAATAATAATATTTTAATGATAATATAAATATATATTATATATTATCATTTCTTTCGATAAAACAAAAAATGGAAACATCGCTCATGCGTACCTACGATCTACCGTTTCCATGAAAAGTGCACATCATTTCCAATCACTAAAATCAATGGATTACTAAAAATAAATATATAATTAATTTAAATTATATTTAAATCTTGTTTTTCATTCTTTAGATGACTAAATCATGATCATTATAAGGGGGAAAAAAATAAAAATTCAAACAATACATGAAAAACAAGGAGATTATCAACCAAATCAATGAAACAAATGAATTATTATTAAATAATGGGTGATACGATGTTAGTAAAGGATAATATATGATAAAATAAATATTAATTTGGCTCTTAAAAAAGGTAATAACAAACATAAATCCATCATATGATAGGATAAATAGCAGTCAACTAGAAGAAGGTATAAGGTAAGGGATTTCTTAAACCAATTTCTACAAATTGTGTTAATCTTCTAATTTCATGATTATGATATGATAAAATTATGTTTTAAAGGGATTTTGATTATATGATATAATATTTCAACTTTTTTATTTTTATTTATAGTATATAAAAATAATTTATTCATTTAATAATTCTCACTTTAACATTCGGGTTTCTTTAAGGGTTGATTTTACAACTCTATTATAATCAATATTGTTTATTATTAGACATTTGTTGAAGTAAATTACAAGAAAATTTACAAATAAAATCACCCATTATATTATCCAATAGTTATTAATGGACACTTTCTTGTATTAGTACAATTTTTTCCTATATTTTTTAATTAAAATTTTTTATAAAATGTTTTCAATAAAAACTGAATTCATTTATCTATTTGGTTGAAAATATGTTTCCCCCAAAAAACTATTTTTAAAAATAGCATAAAATTATTTAAAATTTTTGAAATGATTTATAAATAGTATTTTCACCATTTTTTTCTCTAACAAATTATTTCAAGGGAATATTTATGTTATTTATGAAATATTTAGTATTTGGATTATACCAATAAAGTTATATAAAAAAAATTTATGTGTACAAAATTAATGAAACTTAAAACAATAAAGATTAATAAAAAAATTTCTATGCTATTTTATAATTTTAAAATGTTATTTTCATAAAAAATATCTTCAAAAAATTTTCAGAAATTTTTCTTTTATTAGTTCTTTTAGAGAAAATTATTAAAATAATTATCATGAAAAATATATTCTCCTCAAGAATTTTTTAATTATATTTTTTGGTATTTCAATTCATTAATGAAAAAATACATAATTATTTCCCAAGTGGGTATATATTTTATTTTTACAATCCTTAATATTTTTGTTGGATGGTTTGTTCTCACATTTACTAGGTAATGTATTATAATTCACATACTTGACTCATTTTTATTATCAATAACTTTAACATGAATTATTCACTTTTTTGGACATTAAATTTCCCATAAATTTCCATATTATTTATCATGGATATATTTATAACCTAAATGATATGTCATTTTTACCTATAGTATTTACTTTCATTTATTTACTATATAATCAAATATTAATAAATTCATATCCATTAGTCAATATATATATTCAATAAGGCACATTGTTTATAATTTAAATTGATTATTCGATATATGAAGAATGATTTGGATATGAATGAAATAGTTTAGAGACATTTTAAATTAATCACCTAAATGCATCAGTAGACTGATGATATTTAATCAGTTAGAAGAAACCTTATGTTAGTAAACTATATGTTCTACACTAACTTTTGAATTGTTTTGATAATAGAGATATGGTTGGTGAAACTGAATCGGTTTTGTTACCAATATGTTTTAAGCATTCTTGTGAATGGTCTTGATGGTAAAGGTATCATGTAAAATAGAATCATGATGTCTAAAAAATTAACATTTCCTTCATTTGGATTATGTGTTTATTATCCATGATATTTTCACCATGAAAAAATATATTGATTCATTAAATTTTACGTTTATTAATTAAATGGAATGCTTTTTTCTATTAATCTCATTTTTCATTAATTATAACATATCTTGTTATTTAAATTTCATGTATTATCAGTTATTTAACATACCATATTGATTATTAATTACTGATTCATAATAGATTCCATTGTACTTAACCATAATGATCATTTTAGCTCACCCTTATTTTTTTTCCTTTCCCAAGGATTTGATGATGTTTTTATGACTAATATTAAGGGATATTAATGATGGTATAATGTTACTACTCTAAGTAAATTATGTTTTAATTTATGTATTTAAATGTTATTTAATATCATATTTGTTTATATTTTCCCGATATTGTGTAACAATTGTTTCTTTTAATATGTGATTTCCTTGTATTTTATTCCAGTGTATTTGTATAAGATAAGGAATCCACAATTCTGGGGTCAGGGTGGCTACATGCGGTTTACTTAAAAATAAGGATTTTATGAAATCCTTTTTTAAAAATTTATTTTTTTGGAAATAGAAATTAATTTTTGTTATAAATATATTAATAAAAACTAAAAACTGAAAAAAAATTAATAAATTATTTTAGAATATAAAAATTATTTTTGAAATTATATTATGTAATGTTTTTACATGGATAATAATATTACTAATTAAATTGAAAGACAATGTTGGTTTTCCTTAAAAAATTTCATTTCGAAAATTGAGTACTTAAAAAGAGAAAATGAAAAGTAAATTTCTAAGGGCAAAAAATAATTATAATAAAATAAATTGGGATAAATTTAGAGAGGTCATATAATTCACACAATTGAAACATAAGCATACATAATCATGAAGAATGATGGGATTGTTAAATAACCCCCTATAGATTTAATGGATTTTTAATCTAAACACCCTAAAATTAAAACAATTAATGGAAACATAAAATAACATGAATATATAGGAATTGATAATATGAATTTTCAATTAGTATTTATATAAAATAATCCAATTAAATTAGGTGTATAGTATAACAGATGTCTAAATGAACTGAAATTTAGATGAAAAACTATCACATATGGGTTGACATTATTCATATGTGATTTTGACATCATTTATAGTAAATTTAAATTTATTATAATTTCATAGTAGTTTCATATAAATTTTTATAGTAACATATATGATCCAAATATAATATTTCAACACCTATTTATTTATAATTAGTAGATAAAATTATAGTAATTTAGAGTTCACAACTTTGTTTTTAATATATGTTTCAGTTTTGTGGTTTTAGAAATTGAATCATCCTCATGGATCCATAATGAACATATTTTTACCCATTATATAAATATCACATATATATTATTTATGTAATAATTTCTAGTCATTATAGAAATATGGACATGAAAATTGAGTCACTTCTCTCTGTATAGGTGGTAATCCACACGTCTTCACGAGTGAAATTGTCATTTCATAATCGGTGGTGGGGTAAAAGGAAAACAATATATTATATTATAAAATATTATTTATTTAATAAAATTATTATATATTCATTATTTATATAATTCTAATCTACTGAGTAATGTTGTTTTGATAATCGAATTACATAAATATGTGGAGATGGTAGGCTTTATGGACACACGAGCGATGTTTCCATTTTCCATAGGGTAGAAAAGACAAAAATAAGGGTTGTGGCATCAGTATAAAATTATTAATATATATTTGAGATATTTATTTTATTATATTATCAAGATTAGATAATATTTTTATGAGGTAGAGGAGGAAATAAAAAATAAAACACCTACTTAAGAGTTATAACACTTCTTCATAAAACCACTTTTGTATTACACAATAAGTGTTCTTGGTTGGCCCTTTGATGAGACCAGAGCCACTTAGTTATTAGTTGGAAAGTGTTTATGGTATTTTTTAATATATTCGTCAATATACATGTCTTAGTTAGTGCATGGAATTATGGAGGCATGGTTTCCTTATATAATATTGGATAGGGGAACTGTTTACGTTACATAATGTAATAAATTAATATACATTATTTTTCAAGATCTAGTAAAAAGTAATATATATATATGAAATATAAGATTAATATGTGTTTCAATATACTAATATGATAATATTTATACTTTTTTATTATATTTTTTAAGCCATATATACTAGTATGACCCCATTTACCCATTTCGCGAGTACCGAAATATGATCATATTTCTCTCATTAGGGGTGAAGAATGTTACTATAATAGGAAAATTGAACTATAAGACGAAAATGGATAATATTATCAACCACATCCAGTTAAAATTTCTAAATACAATATTTCTATGAATATAAACAAAATTAACTTAAAACACCATTGAAGTCATTTTTGGCACAATTCATGTTAATTGAAATTAAAAAATATCAATAAAAAATATCTATAAAATATAAAAATTTTAAAACATTAAAAATTAAAATAAATTAACAAAAACCTAACTCCACCAAAAATATATTAAATTGACTATTGTAATAATCAATTAATTGATTTTTATTCTTCTAATACATGTACTATGTTGGTGTTGCTTAATTATTTAGTGTGATTATTTCATCACGAAAATTTATAAATGAATAAACATCATAAAAATGATTTCATATTAAAAATATTCTTTTATAACCATTCAATACGTTTTATTTACTATATTATAAAATATTATAACTATTAAATTCAATAAAGATACATTTTGTAATTATACATTAAATAAAACAGTACATAGATATTTAGTAAATAAAAAAGACACCAAAATAAATATTTTTGAATGTTTTAAGGGTGTGGTAAAATTACACCCAAACAATAAAATATATTCAAGGGTTATATATTTTTCTAATTAATGATAATATTATTTAAAAACTTAATTGTAACACCCCAGAATGATAAAGGGTTAAATGAATAGATGATATCACTCTTGTCAACAAGGTGCACCTTCCATTTCGGGAGCATGTCTGATTAGAACTCCATAGTGAAGAATGCTTGTCCTGGAGTAGTGATCAGGATTGGTGAGATTCTGGGAAGATTTCTAAGGAGTGTGTGAGTGAGGTCAGAACACACTTGAAAGGACATGTGTGGGCCAGTGGGGACAGTTATTAGTCAGATGACCTGTTCGGGCATGTGGGTGGGCCGTAAGGTGGGGACATGTGTCTGCCAGGAAACTGGTGTTACCTGGAGGTCTAGGACCCGACGACCATGTTATGGAGGGGTGGTTGTGCTATCACCAGGACCCAGTTATCACATTTGGTATCATAGGAGGAACCCAACCATAAGTGTGGTGCACTGTCTGGGTTGAGATGTAAGTCCCACAATGAGGACGATGTGCCCTGGGGGGTGATTGTAACACCCCAGAATGATAAAGTATTAAATGACTATATGATACAACTCATGTGAACAAGGTTCACATTCTTTTTTGGGATCATGGCTGATTAAAAATCCATAGTTAAGCATGCTTGGCCTGAAGTAGTGATCAGGATGGGTGACTTCCAGGATGATTACTAGGGTGTGTGTGAGTGAGGACAAAACACACTAGGAAGGACATGTGTTGGACTGTGGGGATATTCATTATTCAGATGACCTATTCAAGAATGTGGATGGACCCTTGTTTGGTGACCACAAGTCTGTAGAGCAACTGGTGGTACCTGGTCAGCCAAGACCCGATGACCATGTTAAGATGGGGCGTCTGTGCTATCACCGGGACCCTGTTCTCGCATTAATTACCTGATTTACCAATACTATGATGAAAAATCATTACCATAGTAAATATACTTAAAGAAAAAAGATACATATTATAAATATTTTAATCAAATGATTTGAAATGTAGAATAAATTTTTTATTACTAAATTTCTAAATGTTTAGGAAATAAATGTTAAAATAAATAGTAAAAACTCAATGAAAACTGTTTTTAAAGAAATTTGTTTGTAAGCCAAAAAATAATCTTATACCAAAAAATATAATGATGAATCTTATGTGAATAATTATAATATTTATAATTATGTTTTAAATAATTTACATTATTGAAAAAATTTAAAAAAATAGTAATTTTAATTTAGTTTATTTAAAGAAAATGACTGCCATTTTTATAGAAATAATTTTTCACAATTCACTCAAAAGTAAATATTTTGAGCCAAAATAATGAAATCAAGCCTAACATAATATTCACATTAGAATTGAAAAGGTTATATTAATATCCTAAAATATAACATCTAAAATATGGAATAATTAAATATAATGTTATCATAAAAATTAATTGAAAACAATTTTTGATGAAAACATATTTTTTGAAATATAAAACAAATTTACTGAATATTTAGTAATTATTTATTATGAATTAAAAAATACATTTATTTATATAAATTATTTATAAATAATTTTCATAATTATTTTATTCGTATTAAAAAAATTATTTTATGTGTATGTTGTAACATTCACATATAAATAATAATATTTTAATAGTATTTCACAGTTCACTTAAAGATCAGTATAGCTTGTTATGAAATTAATCAAGAATAATTTAAATTTAAACTAAATTTATGTGGTGATACATCTCCCACCCTTTAAATAAATTATGTACTTTATATTTTTATCTTAGTAATCAAGGATGAAAATTTTTAAAATAACACTAATTAAAATTTGCATTATATATCAGCATAATAAAACCTTATTGGAAAGTGGAATTTTAGAAAGATAAGGGATACCTAAAGTAAAACATTATAAGGTACACGAATAAAGTTAAAACTACCTAGAAGTGACAATATGGATATTTCGGAGAATGATAATGACATAAAATTAATATATAGTGACAGAGATCATGGTTAAGAGAATGGTAATGAATCAAATTGATAAATAAGAAAGGGATGATGAGAAAAATTATTTCAGCTGAAATGATGGTAATACGATGAAATTATATTTTCAAGATAAATTTTATAGAGTAAAGGGATTATTTTGCCATTATTATTGGGAATATAAGAAACTATACTGAAATTATTTTTTCTATTTCACAAGTATAATTTCATCCTTTGGTTGAGATTTAATCAATTTTAATTTATATCTCATATCCTACTCTATTTAATGAATATTCAAGATGACGTTTCCGTATCTAAAGAACTAAAAACAATAATTATTTATTTATAATATTTTTTAAGGATAAAAATTTATTCCACCTACTTATAGAAGAAAAATAAAATTGTTATGAAATGATGTAATAAAATTACATAATTGTAAACTATTGTTAAAATAAATTCTACATTAGTATCAAAAGCCTTAAAAATAATTCTAAATGATCAAAAATTGAAATTAAATAAATATATAAACTAAAAAATATTCAAAAACATTATTGATTAATTATTTAAACATAAATTTTTAAAAAATTGATCTTGTGTCCATTAAATATCAAACTAGCATTTATCACCAAGATACATTAGTCACAAAACAAAAGGCAATATAACTTGTTCATATACCCTCCAAAATTTTCAATTATCTTCATTATATAATATGAATCCTAATATATTTTTTAAAAAATATATATTATTCGACATGTTATCTCAATATTCTTTCGTAAACAGAAATCTTGTCCATAATAATAAAATTATGTTCAACTAAGTAATATAATTATTTTTAAAATATAGAAATCATATTCCAAAATATAATGGATCTCTTATTCATTAAATAATTTATTAATCACATGTGAATTCATATAATAAATAATTTTTAAACAAGTATAATAATATTGTTTTCCAAATTAACCATTTTAATATCAAATATCATATTAATCCAAAAGGTTATCAATTCATTACAATTTTTCCCAAAAAATATGAAAATTGTTATTAATAAAATAACTCTTTTAACTGAAAATTACACTAATCTAAAGCCTTGTAGTCCATAAATTTCTCTCATAATATACATAAAAATATTAATTTATCATCACATAAAACCTTAAATAGGTTATTTATTCCTTTAAACTTCTAAAAACCATAGAATTTTTAATGATGGTTTCGAGAACAACAGAAATGTGTGGTGGGTGGTCCCCAATATTTAATTTGACATAATTGATGATAAAGACGATATATATACGATGATGAATGCAATGATCCAGATTATTTTATCAAATAAATAGAAAATGGATAATAATTCAAGATCCAAGATTTTGGATGTTAACAAATACTATTTATAATTACGTTAAACAGATAAATAATTACATATAAGAAATTTTTTCTTCATCGAATGAACCCAAAATCAGATTTGTGGTACCCCATCATTTAATTTTATCAATCAAGTGTTGATTTCATATAAAGGTGATCCATACATGTTCCAGGAATCTCTAGATATTTCAAAAGAAGTCTCTAGGTTCTATTGTCGAAGATCCTTTATATTGCATCATTTTCTTTGATCAACTTGAGAACCTCTTCCAATGATTTATCCTTGATCCAGTGGAGGATGATTTCTCAACATTATTGGTGGAGTGCATGGAGAATGTATCTCACTATGATTGATGAGATCCATTCATTGTGAACAACTGAATTAGGTCTTGAGAAAATAACATAATTGAGTATTTAAATTGGTAGGGTTAAAATAAAATAATTCTATAAAAATCTGTACCTAAATGGCCTGAATGAATTCTATTTTTTTTTGATAATTAATATATTAATGGTTTAAGGGGAACCCTTAAATAAATCGTAGGTCTCATGAAATTACATGACCCACATGTCATAGAGTAATTGATCCATACTATAACTATTTGGAACCTCTCCGCCCTAGTGTATACCTCATGATGTCATCTCTCCGCATTCGCATGGATATTCGACTATGATTCCATTGCATGCATAAGATTGTATCGATGAAAATTTCAATACATTGTTATTCTTATAAGTCAGATTTTTCTGATCTTGTTATTATCCCTTATTTGAATCCTCATCTAGGTCATTCTCCTTGTAGAGTCTATCTGGTCCTTTTAAGCACAATTTCATGTGTCCCAATGGTCTTGAGGTGTCTCTACATACTTGAGGAAGCCTGAATTCCTTATTATTATGAAGGCCTTGGGTGGACGGAAGGCCTCGAATGAATTTTTGACCAAACTAGTTTCCCAAATGCCCAAAAAATTAATAGTTTTGTATGTTATAATACTGAATAGTATCTACTATAATTCCTTCTACAGTACACACGACAGTATCGACTATAGTTCTTCTAATGTACCCCATAAATATATCTCCACCCAAATTTTTTCTCGGGTCTCATGGATTCACTTTATGATTCCACACCAACCAGATTGCACAAGAACTATTAGTTAGTTTTTGAATCCTAGAAAAACCCCTAGTTAAATAATAATTGAAAAATTATTATTTTTCTACCTTCACATAACATGCTAATTATAATTAAATATTATACATTTAAAAAATATTCCATATTTGTAATTTATCGCAAGACCATTAAAATCAGTATGTCATTCCTCTATAATATTTATGAGAATTTCAATGGTTTTTATTTATTAAATAAATAAAAATTTATTATTCGCCAATAAATATATAAATTATATATTCACAGAAAATATAATAAATATTTATTAATTTTCCTGATAAAAGTCTATTATCTCGGAAAAATAGTGATGGAATAACCAAAATCAAGCATTCATTAATAAATAGTAAACCATGTGTAGAAATAATATTTATTCCACAAGTGGAATAATAAATAATAATATATTATTTAACTGAGATTCTGGATACAGTTAGTTTGTGACCCTCTAGGCCACTTTTTTGCAGCATTAGGGGAAGTAGCCTAAAGTCCAATGATTGCATATAAAAACACACCAAGAAAACCATAGAGAGAGATATTAATTCCACATTGACATGTCACCTCATATATATGATTAGAATATAATATAATCCATTTATTACAATATCTTAAATCGAGTAGGTTGCATGCCAATTTCATCAACATATATTCTCAATATATCATTCATTTAATTTCTTAAAATAAATCATGCCCATATAAGACCATAGACATTGAATTATTCATGAAATATAATTCAATCTACATCCATGACATATTATCATTTTTTAAATAATATAAGGGATACATCTTGTATCATGTTATTAAAAAAGGCAATAATACTCATGATTTAACCAACATATCATACCTCTCAATGAACATATGTCATATATTTTTAATCAACACACATTATTGTAAAACTCATAATAGAAATTAATTATAATATTTAAGACTATTGTTCAATACATACATATGTAGATAAGAGGATCTGATGACACTTACCAAATGTGAGTTTCTTATTGGCAGGTCTCGTTCTTATAATATCTTACTAGATTTTACCAAGAGAGTACACCCTGAGAATGTTCCTCAATGTACAATGAGTATCCACCCCTGGAAGAATATTTCCTTTGGGTCCCTAAAATTATAACATCAAACTATAGAACATATATTCAATAATAAGGTTATAGAACTTTTGGGTTCTAATCATAGTGTGGAACTACAATGACCATTTAGTGGGATAGATACTCTTAGGACATTATCCCATAATTTATTATGATGAAGAAAAATCCTGATGTGATAAGGAGTTAATTAATATTAAAAACCCCAAATAAAATTATATCATATATTAAAAATATGTTTGTTCTAATTTCCAAACTACAATAGACTCCGACATGAACAATATCTAATAGCTAACAAAATTCAGTGAGCTAGCTCTAACATGTTACTCATGATTCTAAAGATATAGGACTCTAGTCCAGGGGTCTTCTAGGTTCTGTTATTTGGGCAAGCATCCAAATAAAACTTCACCCCTATGGTAAAAACCTCTTAATAGGTGATACTTATGGAGTATATGATTTGTCCATTGTTGTGACCATGAATCTTTTGTAAGATCCATAACTACAGAATTATCGCAATACAATGTGATAGGACCATTAATACAGGGTACCAAATCATGATCCTGGATAAAGATACAAATAAAAAAGAATTCCTTTGGGTATGTATTATGCTGCTATATACCTGAAACTGACCATAGAATGAGCACCGAGTAGCTTCTTTGAACTCATATAGCTCAAAGCTCCTCCGTTAAGATATATAAGATATCCTGATTGTGTCTTAAGATCACTATTGTTTTTAAGAAAACAAACATCAATATACTCTCAATAACTATCTCCTAATCTTCTCCATACACCATTTACATATCCTTAGATCTTATCAGATATATAAGGAGAGCTTTTATAGTAGTAAAATGTTGACCCAATTGATTTCAATGATATATTCTTATCATGGTCAATACATAATCAACATTAAGCCTTCTACATAACATGGAATACATGATTGATCCTATAAGGGAAGCATATTTAATCTTACTCATTATATATTTCTGTTGTTGTGTATAAGGAACAATTTCATATAAATATGAAAACCATGTGACACTCGAACCAATCCAAACTTGGATTGTTCCATACTAAATTGCCTTAGTAGCTGGTCAATATATGTACTTTGATATAGTCTAAGAATCCTCTTGAATCTATCATGAATGATCCCGATCCAAAAAATATTGTCCGTTTCACCTATGTCCATCATGGTGAATCACTTGATTATCTATTAATTAATAGATTATATCACTGGTATGTAACATTCAATAAATAATATATTATAAACATATACTACTATGATAATAACATCATTCCCATTAAAACTATTGTAAAAAAATTCACATTTATTATATATGAAACCAAATTCCTTTCTGGATTCATCAAATAAAATTCTTCATTACCTGGATGCTTTCATCAATCCGTAAATGGATCGCTGAAACTTGAATATTATTTTGACATTACATTGAGTCGTAAACCATTCTAGTTATGTCCAATAGATATCTTCCTGAAGGTTCCTTTAAAAAAATATAGTTTCTACATCCATCTTCAAAATCTCATAGTCTTGGTATGATATTATAGAATGTATGATCTGAATGGATATAAACATATATACAAGAGAAAGGGTTTCATCATATTCAATTCCTAAACATTATTTAAACTCTTTAGCCACCATCATTTATTCATAGGTACTTAAATTACCTTTCATGTCCTATTTCCCGTTAAATACCAATTTGACTCTGATAGGCTTTACCTCAACTAACACATCAACCAGATTGAAAACATGGAACATATAGTTGGATTCCATCTCCGAATTCATAATATCTTGACATCTTGAAGCATCAGAGCTCTCTACTTCCTCCTTCTATGAAAGAGGTTCCGAATTTTCCACCATTAATGATTCACCATCATTAATGTCCATAAAACCATATATCTTTGGATATCCTACATCTCATATGATACTACACAGTAAATGTGTTTTATGACCTATATCATACAAGGGGATCTGTGGTATCTGATCCTATAACAACTCTTCATAATCATGATCCCCAAATTCATCAAATTCAGTCACTCTCACACTATCAATTTTTAGGATATTCTCTCTATCAATAAATAAGGCTTGTGTGGTGATAATAATCAAATTCTTATCTGAGAGGTTGTATAGGTTGTATTTATTTATTTCATTGGGATACCCTCTAAAAATACACTTTTCCCCCATTGTTATAGTTTCTTTCATGGGATGACCTAAATAAATTCCAAAAAATTTCATACAAGTGTTTAAAATAAAACAGTTTTCATTCCACTCCATAACATGAATGGATTTCCATTATCCACTTTAGTTGTAACTCAATTTAATATTTATGTCACATTTTTTAATGAATATAAAAAAAGAACATGGAATATTTTCAAGAATCATCATTGACCATACCATGTCTAACAAGGTATGATTCCTACTTTCACTATCACCATTCCAATTTGGTTTATAATGTGGATGGAGATGAGTTGTAATAAAAAATCTCGATTAATGTTAATGAACAATTAGTAATGATATTGACCTCCCCAGTCTGGATGATGATTCTTTATCTTCTTACCATGTTGTTTCTATACTTCATTCTTGATTTCATTTAATTTGCCAATGGACATGGACATATACCTCCATATGAACATATAAATATATCTACACAATTCCTCAGTACAATTTGTAATTTATTAAAATAAACCTATATATTCTATTTGAAATGGTCTACAAACATCACTCTACACCAATTCTTGATGTATTGTGGACCTTTTACCCTATCCACTGAATTGTGGATTGGTCATTTTTCTCGACTAAAAAACATGACATATATCAAGTGGTTTTAAATTAGAAGAGTATAAATAATGATCTGGAATTATTTTTATCAAATGTTTTTCATTGACATGACCAATATGGTTATGTCATAGCTAGGTGTTATATGAGTCATGTGAACATAATTTTCTTTCAATTTTCAACACATTGATTTGATAATTTAATACATAAGGATCGTTAATTAAATACACCATTATATAACATATGTTCTCCATATAAAAGAAACGAATTTTGCTTCCAAATTTGAAAATAAACCCATAGGTATCTAATAATGATAAAAATATTATGATCTTGGTTACCATAGGTACATAATAATAATTTCTTACAAAATCATTCCCATTGGAAACGAATGGAGGTATCCACTAATGGCTAGAGAATCCATCCCCACCCCATTGGCAGATCGTAAATCCACCTCTCTTATGAAAATGTTACGGAATATACTAGGTTACTTAATTTTTATACATATGTGAGCACCTAAAAGATTTATTTAATACAAAATGTGTAGAAATGGAAATATTTCACAAGATAACAAATGAATCATTTCATTCTCCTTGATTCAGGGTGCAATTACTCTTCTATAGTACAGGCTTGCCACATAGAAAACCTAATTATTCTATTTCCTTTCTATACATTTAGATATTCTCCTTCTTGAAAGGATTATGATCAAGAGAATTATACCACTTATAGGTCCATGTATCATTTTATGTGTTCTTCCTTTTCTCATTCACCAGAAGGACCACATGTTTATCAGGCCCATGTTTTTATCCACATGCCAAATAAAGTTCAGACGTTCTAAAATGCTCTTCCCATTATTGTTCATATTATAATTCATATTAATGTCGTAGAAGGTCATAGGAAGTGGTGAAAGTATGAGGCCTACATTCAAATAATTTGGTGATTTAATTGATATGATATCTTGGTGTACAATATAACATATAAACATAAATACATGAGGCCCAACTGTCAAAGACTCTCCAAGATTAGTTGTGAATAAATATTTAGAGATCGGCTAACTCTATTGACTTACCTTCTCTTGATAGTTATCCAGAAGTAAAGACATCATGTTTTATGAATTCATATCCTAATTTTGATTCAAAATATAAATGGAAATTGATTATAGCATGTAGAAATGAACATCTAGTTCATCATTAAATTCTTTCTCAAAGAGTGATATATCATCATCAATATCCACATTACAAGGAAGAACTGGTAAAGGTTATTCTTGAACGTACAATTTTCATTCATGGATAAGGTTGAATTGCGGTCATCATTACCAATCATGATAATTTCTGTCGGTGGGAATTATTTCCTTATCAAGTATGGATCAATATGATATGCTTCATGTCATGTTATTGATGTTTCTAAAAAATAAAATAATCACAAATTTATTATAATCTCCAATAAAAATTTTACAGACAAATTTATATTATATTTATTAGTAAGTCGCTATTTTATCAAAATCAAATATCCCACACCATTGGATTGATAATACAATGATTCTTTCATTTTCTAGTGGAAATGATCCATATTCCCCTTCTCATTACCCAAACATTGGCTATGAAAGTGACATAAATGGTTTAATGTCAGCATTCCCAATGTTACTTTCATTAACACAGAGTTACTTGATATACAATGTAGAATCCCCAATCCTGAAATCATTAATTTAGATTTGTTTAACGTTTTCCTATTAGTACACCATGTCCTACCTTGGATGCCAACCCTTGTTGTCAACCAATTAAAGTCAACCCAAAACCTCATGTTTTAATTCTATGATAATTGATATCACCCCTAATTTGGCTGATCGTGAAACATGAACTATGGTTTGATTCCAACTGATGTAATGGAAGGCTATACTAACATAATATTTTATTAAGTGATTTTATTCTTTTAACCATAAATTTATTATTATTTTCTTTATCCAATGGTTTTTCATATTTATTTGGAATACGTATGTGATTAACCATGACATAGATAATATTTATACAAAAGTGACCCTATTTTAATTATATATTGCATTATTTTAAATTCATTAAAAACGAGATCCAAACAAAACATCAATAATGAAATAACCATGAAATATTATAGAATTAATATAAAGGATATGATCATGAGATTATAACAATGGTTAGTTTATCTGGAAATATATAAATTGACTGCTTACCAAGCCTAGAAACACCTTGAACTGATTGGGGTTCATGTTTACAAATTTTTACATATCCACCTTTGTATCTCCTTGGACTAGTTTTGTCTCAACTATGAACACGAATAACCTCCACTAGCATTGGAGCTCCAACCATTACATATTCCTTCTACTCTAACATTGGTGCAGGGGAAAATTAGTTTACATAAAAGAAACAATGGGAACACAATAACTAAATAGTAATGTGAAGTGAAGGCACATAATACAACAATTTAATTTAATAATAATATAAATGAAACCATTCACATAAAAAAGGACAGCTCTAACTCAAGGTCATCCACTCGCATAAATAAAATTATGCATTTAATAAAACAAGTATTTAATTCACAATCAGTCTTATTAATGATAAATCATGGTCAACATGATTAATCAATATCAATATCAAATCAATCCTTGTATCATAATTGTTTTTCCAAATTTCTTTGAGATTAATCCATTATAATTTTAAACAAACTAAATTAATTCATTTGAAATTGACATTCTACATTAATGTAACCTAGAGGAAACATAGTGAATACCCATCGGATTTTTCCCAACATGTATTCTAGTCATATACTATTTTATTCTTGTGACATGTGGTCTAGATGACTAATCACAAACATTCAATACATGTACATGACAGATAATTACATGAATTACATGACATTTTTGTTCCCATGTTATACTTATATTCACGTAGAGTAAAAACCTGTAATACTTCTCATACATGATATGCCAATCTAAACATAATGCATATATTAATTAAAAATTTATTATTTAATAAATTTTTATCATATCACTTGGTGTGTGTTATCATTATCACCAAATGAAAGTAAATGTCTCAATGATTACACAGTGAAATAAATGAATTTTAAATTGACATAACATGTTATATGTACATGGCATGTAGACCCGATCTAGACATTATGTACACCTCTCAATGTGTAATTGAGATACACACCAAGGGACTCAGCATGTAAATCATACCTTGTAAAAATTGGAGTGTATGACAAGTGTAATGGGCCACATGCTGCGTTGACTCTATTTTACATAGTCTCCAGGATGGTAGGCCATGTATCGAATACATTGCTCATCTCTGACCCAAAGGGGCTATAGGAAATGTACGTTCGCCATACAGTGTGTACTCTAGATAATCATGCACCATTTAATTATAGTCAACACATTGTCTATTAATTGATGTAATTATTTAAATAATCAATGCATAATCTACGAATTGATTTCCATGGGAAATAATTATGAATTGAATGTTGTTACAAGACATGTAACATTGGTGACATTACATGTAGTCTGGTGTTGTATCCCAAGAATAATCCTCACATATGATTGAGTTCCTTGATTTTATTTTAATAATAAAAATTGATCGCATTGATTAGATATAAAAACAAATTGGAGGAAGAAATATATCTCTCAATTTAGATTAAAATAACAATTAATAATTATTTAATATATTAATATATATTGTGTAAAACACCAATGATTTATAGATAATTTTCAACGATTATTTTCCTACTCTGATACAACTTGTACGTTCTAGGTGTAGTTGAAGAATGGGATGGGCGGTTCTGAAAATTTATTTTTCTATATTCAAGGATTAATTATTGATCCATTCGATAATGAATTTATTGATCCATGAAATTGAATCAAATAAATATATTACAAACAATAATGTAGAAATAGAGAGTGAGGAGATCAACACATCTTTTTTTAAGAAATATAATTACATAACGAATTACCTCTAAGGAATTCATTCTTAGTTGAAGAATATAGAAATTGATTTGTGGTTCATTGTCACTGTGTTATAGAAACCATGTGTATATTTCAACTATCGGTGATCCACATGTGTTCCATGATTTTTGAGACATATTAGGTGGAGTATCCAAGAGCCTGAATAAAAGATCCTTATGCTTTCATCATCTACATTGATCACCCAAAGAATCACATCCAAAGAGTTCTCGTATATCTATTAGAAGAGGATTTCCCTCTATTATTCGGAGTGTTCTTAGTGAAAGGATCTCTCTAGGCTTGAGAGGATCCCCCCAAATTTGTTATACACAAATAAATTAGGTCTTCATAAAACAACATAATTGGGTATTTATACAGCATTGGGTAAAATAAAATAATATCACTAGTTCCCTTAATTATTTATTTGATCCTATAAAAGCCCATGTCAAATAGTAATAATGTTATTATTGTTTATTGACTTGAGATTAACATGAAAATTAAAAATGAACATTATTTAACTAAATAATATTCAATATATAATATTTCTCACAAGATCATTAAACTCGGGTTTCCATTCCTCCATAATATTTACCAGTATTTGAATAATGTCACATAGTTTATTAAATAAATACCCCTAAATTATTCTAAAAGAAATAAATATATTATATAATGACAAAACTATAAATAAATTTTTATCAAATATTACACTCACAATATATTTTCTCAGATGACTAGTGATGGAATAGATAAAATATTGTATGAAGGAATAATTCACATTTGCCTCAGTCCAGTTTGTGAGGACTCGGTAGGTATATCCAAGAGACCCAAGATCAAATCTTGGTGGAGGAGTATTTCCAGGTTACTAGTCACTATATCAGTCACTGTAGTAGGTATTGTATAAGGGAGTGTAGCAGGTACTATTAAGTAATGTAGTGTCTGAATCTATTAATTCATCTGGGACTTTGGGACAACGGTTTGGTCCTTCGGTCCTGTAAGTCTTTCGGGCCACCCAAGGCCTTTGGAACAGTTTATTCTCAAGGCCTTTGGGCCATCAAAAGCCCTTTGGGCCATCTTAAGGCCATATGGCCACCCTAAGGCCTTCAGGCAACCTGAAATTCATATGTACTAGTCAGACTACAATGGAAAAGTCTTCAAAGGAGGATTCAGGGTAGGTACATTCACTAGAGCAGAGCTAACCAGAATTGGAAGGATGAGTGGGTATGGCTAATCCATCGGTTCCAGGCATGTGCATCTCTGCATAGGACATCTAGCCGACTATTCCAGCAATGGTGGAGTGTTGATATCATAACATATTCTAGGGAAGAGTAGTTCCAAGTTGTCTTGTCTGGGTGATTCCCTCTAAGACCTACACGTCATGTAAATGTCTCCAAGCCTTCAGGCCTTGTAAGGGTTCCACCTCACCCCTTGAATGGTAGATTATATAAAATAGAAAAAAAATGATGGCCTTCGGGCCATTCTGACTGAAGTATGCATGAATAAATATTAAACCACATGTGGGAGTGATATTTAATTAATATATGAAATAATATATAATAATATACTATTTAACTATGATTTTGGGTCTACATAGTGTGAGACCCTCTAGGCATTTTCCCTATGGAAAAAAGTAAAGCAGCATATATTCCATGTTTATCATACAGAAACATATGGAGCTACCCATAGTGAAAAGGTTTAATTCCTCAATGACATTTCACCACATATTGATGCTTACTGTGTAATATAATCCATTTTCAAAAATATATCTAATTCTGAAAGATGCATGCCAATTCCATCAATGTATTTGGATGATATCTCGTTATTTGTCTTTCCAAAAATAGAACATACCTATAGAACACTTTCTCGATAGACATATTTTGGCTAAATAATTTCTGTCAAAGGGCCTGAGATGTTAACGTTCATTATAGAAAATAAGGGAAAATTGTTTCTTTTATTTTTTAGAACTGCAATATTACTCATGATGCACCCAACATATCCTACATCACTGAAAAAATCCTTCATCTTAGTTTTTTTTCAATACATATATATGGATGACTAATAATGCACGTTCATAAAAATCATAACTGATAATGACCAATACACACGTATGTAGATAGTATCATCTAATGTCACATGTAAATGTGGATTTCAGATGGGTGGGTCTTCTTCTCATAACACCCTACTAGATATTTCCATGGGTGTACCACATGATAAGTTTACTCAATGTCCTATGAGTCTCAACCTTTTATACAATGTTTTATTTACGTACCTGATGTTATTTTATCATTCTATATGACATTTAATAAAGAAAATTTTCATACCACTTCGAAGTTCTCGTCATAGTGGGAAACTACAATGACCATATAGTGAGAAACTACTCATAGGTAATTATCACATACTATGATAGAGAGAAGTAGAATTATTATGTGATCTAGAGTTTGTTAATATCTAATACCATGAATACAATATTATCACATGGTACAACAAAGTTGGTTCTAGGTCACCAACTCCCTCAATTAATCAATGAAATATTATTTTTATTATATATAACTTTGGAAATCCATATGTTATATCCACTCATTCTTCATAATAGTTCCTAATCAAAATAATATTTATCCTATGAATATCTCTTAGGAATGTCTAACCAGTTATGAAGTATTAGGTCATCTCATTATGCATCCATATGATCATTTTAATAAAATATATTTCCCATTTAGAGTTGTTACCCTACGGTCCCTCTATTAAACAAATGAAACAGCTCACCATTATTCAAATAGTAGTGTATTTTTTATAATAACAACACTATATATAATTTACCAAAGATTCATGGTATTACACTATACATTGAATTATCAGTAGAATATATCATAGGGTAATTTTATAAAATATATAATTTATAAAATATAGTGCATATAATCCCTACTATTCTCACTTTGATACTAAATTTTACACGCCAAATCTAGTATCCTATATCCGGTGGATATCTTAAAAAATTACGATATGCAAAATGAAATGATACATGAAGGTCAAATAGTTTATCTGTCTCGGGAGACTAGATAGATGCAAGAATCTCCCTTAAATATTGAGAACATGAAATAGAAAATAAAATTATATTCATAACATTATTATTTTTTATAATATATCCATCGAATTTACCACACATCCATTTTACATATCATTGGGAAACTACAAAATGGGTTATCTCAGATGCCTTGAATGATAATGTATAAAATATAATCATCATAAAATGAAAAAAATAATAAATAATTTAGAGGAAATAAACAATAATCAAATATTCCATATTACCAACAACATTAAATTAGAATATATACATGGATGGGATTTCAATATAAATTATAAAATGTATAATAATAAACGATTTCATATTGATGGAATATAAAATTTTGGACATCTTTAAAATACTGTTGAGGCCTCGTTACATGACATCATAAATATTTTGGTAAGTAATATAAAAGATACCAATATTTTTTCCTCATGAGAACTAATAATGAATTTAGGTATTTTATAGTAATAGGGAAACTTTTTTTGCAATGAGTCCAATGTATTCATCATCTTATTAAAAGTAACTCATAATCAACAGGCCTTAATAATAAATATGTATTTAAATCGGAAGAACAAAAATATGATGTTTCACTACCATCCCCACCAAATTCATCATAATCTAAATATATAAATATGTGAGATGTTTTTATTGTAGTATATAATCATTAAAACATTATATTCATCAAAGGATGTTGACATAGATGAAAATAAATTTAAAATATCACAATAATATTTCTTTGGAAAATAGGGTTTTCATATTGATATCAATGTTTATAATTCTAAAAAATTATATATAATTATGAATTAAATATTCATTGAAAATAATAATTAAAAAATAAAAATAAATCATCAAATTAAATAGAATTCCTGAAGGAAGGAAAATCAATTCATGTAGTGTATTTTAACCCAAATATTTTATTCACGTCATTAGTAAAAAGTGGCTCGTTTAGATAACAAAAACATGATTCATTTTAATCATTTTAAAAAAAATTATAACAATGGTAAAAATTAATGTAACCAATCATTTTATAATAGTACAAAAATTTCTGAAAATATATTCCTGGAAATTACTACATTGAAGAGAAATATTATTGATTGAATATAAAAATAATGATTTTTTCCGTAATGAAATTTTTTCAGAAATATGAGTTCAAAAAGAGAGGAAAATGAATGGAAAACTTTTAATTACTATAGATAACCAGAGGAGTATAATATATAAAGGGGTTAAAAAATAAATATCACATTATTACCCAAATAAAATCATTAACATATACAGTTTCATATAAGGACAAGGTTATGAAATAAATTATTAGGATGATAATGAATTTTCAATTAAAACCCCATAAAAGTGAAATATTAAATTTATACTAAAAATTACATTCATAATGAGTAATAAATAATATAATTTTTCTGAGTAGTAAAATGTAACACCTCGACCACAGTTACGCAGATTTGGTACATTATTATATAACTTTGTCAGGATCCCAAGGGATCAAATCCTGAATGATCGATCAGTTTAGAAGCCTTAGAAGTATAAGTTACATTCATAAGATTACATGGCATTATGAAATGAAAATCAACATCAACATTGTCTCCATTTACAAAATTAATATCCCTTAGACTATCCCTATCGGTGTGTCATAATATAAATCTTCGCATCATGGAAAAAATGAAACATAGAAAGGTGTGAGCTCAGATGCTCAGTATGGAAAATAATTTTGCAGAAACATTCATTAATAAGTATAAACTTTTAATGCAATGAATAGGACTAAAACAAAAAAAATTTAGACGTAAACATCAGCATAATATAGAAAATATAAATTTAATAATGCCATTTACTTATTCACATAGATATTATACTAATTGAATAATCACATTTAATATCAATATCCAATTTCATACTGATGGAATTCATAATGCCAAACTTCGTAACCACATAGTCAAGGCCTTGTTCCAAGACTACAAATAAGATTTTGTCAAGGTCTTGTTCCAAGACACTAGTTATTCTCATGATACCTACCAATGCATCGAGGAGCTATAGTGGGCTCCGCCCGTCACATACTATGTCCATTGCATTCCTCATATGAAAAGGTTCAAACATAACATGAACATTCACACTAAAAATATCATTATAAATGTCAATAAATTATTTATAAAACATTAATGGTGTAAAAATAACACATCCATAGCCAAAAATATCACAAAACCTTCAATACAATATAGAACTTTTGTTTTATAATAAATCAACTTCAACCAAGAATAAAATACATCAAAGGATGTTGACATGGATGAAATCAAAACATTTTTAGATAAATATCTCTTTCTTTTGTGAAATATTTTAAACGTAATGTATTTATAATTGAAAAAATTTATATTGAAAATATAATTATAAGATTTTATGGGATGCTTCGACAATGTTATAATGGCAGAAAATAGCCGCACCTGCCGTATATGTTAAAAAAAGATATTCATACCTTAATTTTGTTGAAATGGCCAAAAAATACCTTGTTCATAAATACATGAAAATATTCCTTAAAACAATATGGTAAAATAAAGATATAAATTAATTTAACCCATAGTCTTGTAAATAGTAAAAAAAAATTGAATTACATTTTTATGAAAACACAGATGTGTATGATAAATAGGTCCCATTAGATTCTTACTTATTAAACATCTAAAATAAGTAAAGAGATTATAGAATTAACCCTAACTTGTAATTTTTACTAGTATATGGTATGTAAATATACTGTAAAATAGTTAAAACATTGTTATTAAATTATAAAAAAATTATATACTTATATTTGATATTATATATGATCCTATAATATTGTTTTGTTAATAATATTTCTGTAGTATCATTATTTTGGGTGCTAATTGATTCATTTTCCTTTATATTATTGTTTATATAAGACATGTTTGATATGGATATGGTGAATTTTGTTCATATATATAATGATATTATGTTCATAAACATTATTTCTAATCATAGAATGAAAATATTTCTTGAATTATTTTGATGGGGAATGGATATCATCACGTTCGTGGAGACAGTAATCCATACGTACACACAAGCGACAATATCATTATATGGATGGTGAAATTTTATGTAATTGGATGGTATATCATATATAAAAAAATTTAAAATGTTATATTTTTTATTTATATCAGTTATTCTCATTATTATACCCATCCAAATAATGAATTGTTTCAATAACAAACTACACCATAGTGTGTAGATCGTAATCTGTACGTACACACATATGGTGAAATTATCATTTATAATATGGCTATAATAACAATTATGGTTGTAAAATATTTATAATAACATCACATTATATATAATATACATGATTTTTTTTGTGTGGAAAAAAAATTAAAGAGGAAGTGGAATAAGAAAAGAACTTGAAAGATAGTGGAGAAATTACTACCTCTTCTTCGGGTGTTTCTTTTTGAGATGATCAAAATAGTTTCATAGGTTGGCATTAGGTTCAATGTAAGGCCTATAGGTAGAAGTGAGTGATGTTTGGAAGATATTTGGAAATGGTTTGAACGAGATAAATGGATATGGAGGTGTGAAATTAAGAGAAGGGGAAGTGCCCTTTTATAAGAGAGGTGATGGTCAGTTTAGGAAATGCTTGAAATATTATTCTATAATAAAATAATTTTCAGTTAATAAAAGCTCCCAAATGATTTATTTTTAATCTAAGGTGGCTATTGGTCTATATCCTCCCAACAATTATGTTTTATAAATGTTTAGGATACCATTTTAACATTATATTTTAGATTTAACTCTTAGTTAAATTGATTAACTTTTAACGTGTATTCCTGTATTCTTACACTATATGGTTAATAAACATAATCAAAACATCCAATAGAACCTGAAGTGGTTAATTAATGACATATATATTATTATTTTGTCCCTTATTCAGAACTTTAGATTTTTAGGATTATTATATCAACAAATAATATAGTATTTATTTTAAAAACTAATTTATGTCAATTTTGACAATATTTTGTATTTTGTTTTTATGAAATTCATAACAACCATATAACTTCATAAAAAATTTATCTAATAATCATTAACATGTCATATTAACCTAGAAAATTCGTGGATGACATCAAAACTATTTAATTATATCTATTTTAATATTTATAATATAAATTATTTTAATATTTTATTAAGAAGGTAATTAATAAATCATCTTTGTGTCGTAAATAAATTTAATTATTTAATATTTATAAATTATAAATAAAATACCATTATTTATTAAATCACATTATATTTATAATTATTATTTATAGTCTAATTTATCTTATGTACAACCCTATATTTAAAATGGTCTAGTTAGTAAATAAACTTCGAATTTAACACTTTTAACTCTTCTTAAAATAAAATAATTATAAATGTACTAATCTAATCCTAGTAGATCTAAAGGAACATATTTTATTCCAAAAGATTTTTTTATCGAATTACACTTATCTAATATAATTAGGACATTTGTAAGGGTAATTATAATATCATTTTACCTTTAATTACCCTATTTACTTTTAACCATGGTAAATTAAAGTCAACAGTTACTATTTAACAAATATTTTTAATCTTCTAAAACCAAATTTTACTTTATGATATTATTCATGTCTCTCGGATTTTTGAAATTCAATTCACATAAGCCATAAAATTATGTTATATGCAAATTTGCAAATGCTACTAGAAGGTGGCTAAAGACGGTAAGAATTCAAATAAAATTTTATATATCTAATTTTATTATAAAAAGACTTCAATGAATTAAATTGAACTTATACAGGATTTATATATATATTTCAACTTAAAATAGATTTAAATAAAATAAATAATTATTTAAATAAAAATTTGGTTTTAAACAATACCATTGTGTTTTTCACTATTCATCGAAAATTGAATGTTTTCAGAAAAATACCAAATCATTACCATAGGCTAATTTGGATATTAACAATTCAAAAAATGATTTCTATTTTACCAAATTCAAAACATAAAATTTGAAATAATCAATTTAATGTTAATTCTCATTGTCAAAACCGAAAAGCGGGTTTTTAAAAAGTAAAAACTATCCAAAGATTAACATGTGTTTATGTCAAATTTAAATGTGAAACTACTTATAATGACCTAAATTATATTAAATTATTAAAATATATTCTAATTGTACTTAAAAACCATTAAAATTCATAATTTAGCACTATAAATTATTTTGATTAAAAAGTAGTTTTCAATTAAAATTATGTATTTTTCAGTAATCATGAAAATATGAAAGTTATCAGGAAAGTACCACAAATTTGTCCAAACTAAATTCTTATGAACCGATTATAAATAATAATTTTATTTCATTAAATTAAATATATAAAAGTGTCAAATATTTTATTTAAATTTGATTCTCCATTAAATAGGCCCTAAAATTTCATTTTTTGAAAAATACTTATTTTATATGAAAAATTGAATATGTCGATATATTATTTCGAAGCAACACAAAATATGAATGTTAAAATTATATGGGATATATATAAATAAAAAAATTCAGTTAATACTATTCATAAACTCTTTTTGAACGGCTAGTCTGGTAAGTTGTGGTGCGCTTAATCTCATTGTTGCATATAACCCATGTTACTGAATTACTTTGATGATATAACATACTATGAAATCTTAGGATGTTACATTCTCCCCTTCTTAAAAGAAATTGCATCCTCGATATTTGAAATTGTTCTTCAAAAATAAAAAGGATAAAAATAGAAAAATACATTTGTGGAAAACTCACATTAGAAATTTGTTTAATAAAATTTATTCTTAATAAGAGGGTAAGGGAAATGAAAAAGACACCAATAAATTATTATATCGATTATGATATCATTGGTGGAAATTAGAGACACGTAATTTGTGTGAAACCAGAAATATTTATGTGGAGTGATTGAGGTCACAAACAAGTGTACCATTGAGGGCCTCAAAGCCATCGATCTATGATGGTTTAAAATAACATCAGTTCAATAATTAATAAGGTATATAATAACACATTTTTTGTTTTATAATCTCTTCCATAAAGTTTAATAATTAATTTCTTCATAGAATAAGTGAAAAAATGTACTTGAAAAGTAGAGTTTCATCCTTCAACTAATTCCTAACACAATATCATCTGTCACTCCAACAGATAATAGAATTGAAAATTATTCTATTTATCCTAATCGTATATGGTTCCAAAAAAAATTAATTTATAATTTATTTTTAGAATTTTTTAAACAAATTACATTATACAATCAAGAAAATCATGTAGTCCAGTGGTAGGGGATGCACCCTTGTCTCCCTTCGGTTGTGGGTTTAAGTCTCGCAGCCTTGACAAACGCGAAGGGTTGTCACCCGACCTCCAGGTTGTCCTTCTTAGGAAAATACAAAAATAATCTCATGAAATGATTAAACCTTAAAACTGGTATCCAATGTCAAACATAATATATTCCAACGTTTTGACTTATCCAAAATACTTATTTCCAAAATGACATTTCATAATTTACAAATAAGGTAAACACAATGAATATAATTTTTTACACATAATAACAGGCCAAAACCATCATCATTCTTTATTTTAAAACACATTAATAGACTAAATTACCAAAAAAAGCATATTGATTACATTCATGATCCAATATTTCTAATATAATTCTTGATATACTCTTTCTATCCAAAAATTTGGTAAACTCCAATAATGATAGAATATACGAATCATTAATCAGTTTCAATGTAGTCAAGAATATCCAGTATAATTTTTCAAAATCAATCATATATTATTCCAAAAATCACTACCTCAGTATCAGAACCATATTAAGGTTTATCTTTCTCTCAACCATATATTTTCCAAAAAACATTACCTGTTATTGAGTCACTTTTCTTGGTTCCACAGAATCTCAAGTACTTAATTAAATAGTACTAAAGTATAATCCTTATATACTCTATAATTCTTATAACATTTACGTCATGAATACAATACTCAAATGACATAATACATTAGTAACAATATAATAACTATAATTATTCCACTTCATCTTCAGTAGTATCACAACTGGATTTTTATCCAATGGCATCATTTGGGGTATACTCAAATTATTTGGACAATGATTTTCCTTGTGTCACATCTCCTTGCAGATGAAGCATTGTATATTTGAAACATTTTCCATACCCTTGCAATCACGTACATGGTGTCTTTTTTTTCTCCACAATTATAAAAAACTCTCATTCCTTTCATGATATTACCAAGGTGATTTTTACATAGTTATCACATATGGAAAATTCCATTTTCCCCTATACCCTTTATCTATCTTTCTATCTTCCATCCTTTCCTCCTCTTGCATCCCTTCAAAGACATAGGACATAGATAAATCATTACTTATCTTATTAACAAATTATATTATTTCTTCATATGATAAGAATACATGGGAGACTATTCCCTTTCTAAATGTTGTCTTAACACCATGACTGATATGATTCTTTTTAATCATTGGATCATGAATATTGATGGAATCATCATTCCTTCTACTAGGTGACATTTCTAAACAATGTCTTACACTAGTTTATGAATCACAATGCATAATTCCAAACTTGTAAAATTTATAATGTAAATTGAAAAGATTATGAATATAATATATTATCATAAAATTATTTCTTTGTGGAAGTATTTACTCGTAAATCCTTTATAATATTTTTAATGAAAATTTGAATTATCCTAAGTATATCCCTCGAGTGTGTCATAACCATGAGTGAAGCAAGGCCCATTGTTATGTACCAGGATACCCCAGTTCAAGTCTGAAACACCTTGTCAGAGTTTTCACTTTTATTTACATCTATGACAGAGCCACCAGTACCTACTCATATTCAGACAAGGATGTATTTCTTGGAAAACTCACAAAATTTATACATTACCAAAAATATATGAAGTTCCTCTATACTAATCCTCAAAGTCAATATTAGGGTAATATTATCTAATTTGATTTTTTCTAAATCTAGCTTCCAAGGTTTGTATTAAAATTTAACTGATACCAACTGTAACACCCTGACACCAGTTACCTAGAGTCGGTGCATTATTACATAATATTGTCATTATCCCAGGGGATCAAATTCTGAATGACCGTTCAGTTTAGTAGCCATAGAAGAACTATATACATTCAGAAGTTTTACATTACAATATAAAATGAAAAATCATCAAAATTCTCTTCATTGACCACATTCATAACCCTTAGACTTTCCCTACAGGTCAGTCATATTATAATTCTTCACATCCTATGAATAATAAAACATAGAAAGGGGTGAACTCAGATTCCTAGTAAGGATCACAATATAACAGAAAATTTCATAAAAAAGAACAAAAATTTAAGGTAATGTATAAGACTAAAACAATATAATTTTAAATATAAAAATAAGCTTAATATGGAAAAGATAAATCAAATAACTCCATTTACTTATTAACAAGGATATTCTAATAGTTTAATAATCCCTTGTAATATCAATATCCAAATTCATAATGATGGAATGCATAATTCCAAACATTGTAACCACATAGTCAAGTTCGCTTTCCAAGACTAAAAATATGATTTTGTCAAGGCATTTTTTCATGACACTAGTTTGTCTCATGAGACCTACTGATTCATCAGGTATCTATTGTGGGATCCACCCATTAATTACAAAGTCCAATGCATTCCTCATATTAGAAGACTTAAACAGAACATAAACATTCATATTAAAACTAGAATACAAAATGACAATACATTATCGATAAACCATGAATGGTGTAAAAATAACACATCCAAAAACAAAAATATCAAAAAACCTTCAACACAATATGGAAGTTTTCTATCATGATAAATAAACATAAAAAATGCTTCAAGTCCATCAAAAGTTTTTGACATTGATGAAATCAAAACTTTTTTAAATAAATATATCTTTTTATTTGGAAATCATTTATAATTAATATAATTATAAAAGAAAATATTAATTTTAAAATTATTCTTATAAAATTTTATGGGATGATTCGATGATGTTATAAAGGCATAAAATTGCTGCACCTGCTGTATAAGTTGAAAAAATACATTCTTACCTTAATTTTTCCGAAAAGGTTATAAAGTACATTGTTTGGAAAACGATAGAATGATTCATTCAAAACATATATGGTAAAATACGGGTATAAATAAAATTAACCAATAGTCTTGTAAATAGTAAAAATGTTTTTAATTATATTTTTATGAAAACACGGATGGGGGTGATAAAGAGGTTCCTATAGATTCCTACGTATTAACAACCTCAGATTAGTAATGAGATTATAGAATTAACCATTACCCTGTAATTTTCATTACTTGATGATATGTTAACCTCTTGTAAAATAGTTAAAACATTGATATTATTTTAGGAAATAACTATATACATATATATGATATTATATTGGGTCCTCTAATATTTCATCATTAATAATATTTCAGTGGTATCATTGTTTCAGATGTTAACTGATTTGTTTTCATTTATATGCTTGGTTACGTAAGCCATGTTAGTTATATATTGGATGTATTTGATTCATATATAGAATTATATTATGTTCATAAACATTATTTTTAATCATAAAATTAAAATTATTATTTAATGATTATGATGGGGAATGAATCTAATCACGTTCGTAGAGACGGTAATCCGTATGTACGCATGAGCAACAATATCATTATATTGATAGTGAAATAGTTTGTAATTTGATGGTATACCATATATAAATAATCATTAACATGTTATATTTATTATTTACATCAGCTATACTCATTACTATACCCCTCAAAATAATGATGTGTTTGAATAAAAAACTACATCATGATGTGGAGACGGTGAGCCGTACGTACGCATGTATGGTGACTTTATTATTTATAGGATGGATAGAATAATGAATATGGTTGTACCATATTTAAAATAACATTATATAATGTTTAAGGTACTAGATTTATTATTTTGTAGTGGTATCAAAAAAGATATAGGAAGTGGAAGAATAAAAGAACTTGAATGTGGGTGGTGAAATTATTACCTCTTCTTCGAGTGTTTCCTTTTGAGTCGATCAAAAAGTATTTTTAGGATGGCTTAATGTTCAATGTAATGCATATAGGCAGGTTTTATAGATGTTGGAAATATATTTTGGTTGGGTTTGGTTGATCCAAATGGATTTAGAGGTGTGAAATTAAGAGAAGGGGAAGTAACTTTTTATAAGAGAGGTGAGTGTCACTATTGAGAAAGCATGAAATATTATTTTATAATAAAATAAATTTCGGATTATAATTGCTCTAAAAATTATTTATTTATAAGCTAAGGTGGTTAAGTGTTGAAATCCTCACAAATAATAGGATTCTGACTTGATTATGTTACCATTTTAACCTTATCATTTATATATTACTCTTAGTTAAATAGTTTAACTTTTACTATGTCTTCTTATATTCATACACTATATGGTTAATAAACAAACTCTAAACTTCCAAGAGAACCTAAAGTAGTTCATTAATGAAATATAATATATTATTTAAGAAAATTATCCTATCCTTATATTTTTAGGAATATTATATCAACCAATAATATATATTTTTCTTTGAAAAATAATTTATGTCAATTTTGACACTATTTGGAATTTTGTTTTAGTGAAAGTCATAACAACCATTTAAATTCGAAATTTTTTATATAATACACTCTAGCATGTAATATTAACCATTAAAATTCCTTTATGGCATCAATACTTTTATATTTTATTTATTTTTGTATTTACAATATAAACTATTTTAATATTTAATTAAAAAGGCAATTAATGCATCATCATTGTGTCATGAATAAATTTAATTATTTAATCTCTAAAAATTAAAAAAAAAATTAAATTATGTATAAAATATTTTTATCTCTCTTAGGATTATTGATATTCAAATTTATCTTATGTATAATCTTATATTAAAATTTGTTTAATTAATGATCCTTGAATTTAAAACTTTTAACTCTTCATTAAATAAAATAATAATAAAAGGCCATATCTAATTCATGTCGACCTAAGGGATCATATTTTATTACTCTGGTAGTTTTTGGTAGAATTACACATATCCAATAGAATTAGGTAATTTTTTAGGGTAATTATAATATCATTTTAACTTTAGTTTCACTATTTTCTTTTAACAGTGGTAAATAAAAGTCAAGATTTACTATTCACCAAAAATTATTTTCATCTTATTGAACCATATTTGCTTAATGATAATAACCTTGTCTCTCATATTTTGATAATTAAATTTAATGATGTGGTGCGATTATGTTTTATGCAAATTTTCAAATGTTTCTAGAAGGAGGATAAACGACGGTAAAATGTTCAATAAACTTTTATATATCTAATTTTATTATAAAATGACTCAAATTTATTATATTTAACTTATATAGGTATTAAATATACATTGATTTAAAATAAATTTAAATAAAATACATAATTATTTAAATAAAAAGTCAGTTTTAAACAGTAACATTGTGTTTTACACTATTCATAAAAAATGATTGTTTTCAGAAAAATACCAAAAAATTACCCTATGTTAATTTTAATATTACAAAATCAAAACAAAATTATATTTTAACAAATAATAAAAATAAATGATACATTAAATAATTTTAAATTAATTCCTGTTGTCAAAACATAAAAGCAGTTTCATAAAAAGTAAAAACTATCAAAAGATTGACATGTGTTTTTGTCCAATATAAATGTGAAATTTCTTATAATGACCTAAATTGTATTAAATGATAAAAATATAATCTAATTATAATTTAAAACCATTAAAATACATAATTTAACACTATAAATTATTTTGATTAAAAAATTTGTTTTCAATTAAATTTGTTTTTCATTATTCTTCAAAATATGATAGTTAATAGAAATGTATTGAAAAAAATATCCAAAATAATTTTTTTTCCCTATTCTAAATAAAATTTTAATTTTATTAAATTTAATATATAAATGTGTCAAATATTGTTTTAGAAAGGATTCTCCATTAAATTTTCTGTAAAATTTCATGTTTTTTTTGAAAAATACTTCTTTTATTTGAAAAATTAAATTTTTCCTTATATTATGCCTACGAAAAAAATTAATGTTAAAATTAAATAATATATATTTAAAATTCAAAATTATGTTAATATGTTTTATAACCGCTTTTTGAACCGCTATTTTGGTATGTCATGGTGCACTCGAACTCCTTGTTGCGTGTAGCACATTTTTTTGAATTACATTAAAAACATAAAATAGTATGAAATCATGGGGTGTTATAGAAAACATACACTTCATAAAATATATTAGGTTTTTAATATAACATAAGTGTCATTGAAGTTATATTGACATGAAAAACCCCACCCCAAGGCCAAATTTCTTCGTAAGTGAGACCATCATATTGTATGATAAATTTAAATTTGTTATAAATCTACAAAATAAGAAATAGAAACATAGAAATATCATATATGATCCCAATATATTATTTCAATAACTATTTATCAATAAATATTTATTAAAATAATAGTTGTTGTGTAAATTTACTTTTTTTCTTGTTTGTTTCAGTTTTTTGGCTATTGTCCTTACATATTATTCAATTTTAAAAAATAAAAATAAAATTAATTTTAATATTTATATAAATATCATATATACTGGTTATATATATATATAAATTTTTTTAAATTTCATACATTAAAGATGAACCATATCGCTTCATGGTGGTGGTAATCCACTCATACTCTCGTGCGACATTGTCATTTCATAATGGACGAAAGGATACGAATATAAATGATATATTATATTTATATAATCATAATTGTTTCATAAATATCATATATATTAATTGGTTATAATATTATAATCATCAACACAATATGGTTATGAAAAACAAATTACAATCCAATTTGAAGGTTTTTTTACATAAGTATGCACATGCGATGTTTTCATTTTTGATAGAAGGAAAGGGTAAGAATAAGGGTTGCGACACCATAAAAAAATTATTATATGGAATAGATTTATTTTATTATATGATAATTAATTCAGAATATTTCAAGGATGTAGAAGTTGAAATACAGTGAAATCATTTAGCTAATAGTTTTTCCTCTTCATTGAGAAACCACATTTTTCTAACACCATAAGCATTACAGTTGGGTAATTTGATGAGAAAAAAGACATCAGAATATTTTCAGTAAGTTATAGAGGTTATTTATGTATATATTGAATGAGTTACATGGATCCTGAACATTTAGGAATAATGTTGTTGTGGTATCCTTATATTGGTGGGGAGAGCGGCACCCTTGGTGTTACTTAATGTAATTATTTAATATAAATTAAAATTTATGTTTATGTGGAAGAAATTGATATTAATTAAATATATTATGGTTATGAATAAATGTACTCATATAAAGTAATTTCTCTTTCAAGTCTAGGTGATGTTTTATACAATATATTTTAGTTCTGAACCCCTCATTAACCCTTTTGATAATTACCATGACATCAATGAATTTTACAAATTTGGGGTAAATAATGGAAAAAATTGAATAGTTACCCATAATTGGGGAATGGATGGTATAATAGATCATATAAAATTAATTTTAAAAAAGTATAATAATTTTATGAATTTAAATTTTTTTAACAAAGCATTATTTAATACAATAAACCATTACAGTAATTTTCAGTACTACTTATTTAAATATAAATTAAAAAATATAAATAATGTAATGTAACTAGAATATAAAAATTTAAAACAGAAAAAATACTTTTTATTTATGTTAATATTTTTTCCCCATAATTCATAAAAATCAATTCCATATTATTAAAAATCAATTTGCTGAATTTTTTTTAACTAATTTCACAAGCATTGTGTCGGTGTTGCGGAAGCATTTAATATAATTAAAAAAATAACTAAAATTTTAAAATAAAATGACATCATATTTATAATATATATTATAACCATTAATAACATGTTATTATTCCAATAATAAAATATTTTAGATATTAAAATCAAGAGAGATAAAATTTAGAATTTTCATTTACTAATAACAATAATTTTTTTTATCAAATAAAAATGAAAAAATGAATTATGTTAAAATGTTTTAATATTTTTTATAATTAAAATAATATAATGAAATATTACGAAGTGGTAGATAGATATGAAATCCCTATCTCATTATTGTATACATTTTTTACCCGATTTACCCTTTTATCATGGTTTCAGATTATTACCATGGTTAAAATACAAAATAGAAAACAATATAAGGATAAATTTTTACAAATATGAACCTTATAATTCCAAATATGGAATTATTTTTTGAATATTTAACATCCAAGATTTTGATAAATAAAACATAATATAAATTCGTACAATGCAATGAATTTTTTTTAATATATGAGTTTCAAATCCAAAAAATAATATTAAACCAAAATAAAGTATAATAATAATTACATAGCTTTTAATTTGATCAATTATAATTAAATATGTATTAAATTAAATTAATTTAAAATTCAAAGCATAATATGTATTTTAAAACAGTTTATTTAAATTAATGAAAAGATAGTTCTACCTAAATGTTTATTTGTCACTGTTTAGTAAAAAAATAAATATATCTAGAAAAACCCATAAATTCCCCCTAATATGAAATTTATATTATCATTGAAAAAATTATATTAATTTCTTAAAATATATTTTGATAAATATTTTCGAAATTAATTATAACATTTTCACTCAAAAGGAAATAAAACCAATTTTGATGAAAACATATTTTTTAGCATAAAATGTCATTACTTAAAATTAAGTACTTATTTATTTTAAATTAACATATAATTTATAATTATAAAAATCCATAAAAAATATTAATTCTAATGTTATTATTGATATTCATACTAGAAGTTTAACTACTAGGTTGCAGTGGTCACATTTTATTAATAATATTTTTAAAGTATATCGTTGTCACATAAAGCTTGGTGTATATTTTATGAATTCTATCAAGCATAATTACCATTTATTCAATTTTTTTGTGGTTCTATATGTCTCCATTATTATGTATTAAATTAACAAAAATATGAAGATGTGTATATCCAAGGAGATGTCTAAAAGGTTATTTATTATGGAGTATTTTTGGGAAATTATTCACAATTATGTTAAATAAGATATCTAATTAGTAAATATTGTAAGAAATAAACCACTGGGTTTTGGGATTATGTTATTATTGTGATATTTGTTAAAACATAAATGTGAAATATATGATATTTTATCATGGGTCATGTCCCATTATATTAAGTATGTTGTGTTGTGAATGTGTTTTCAGCACCAAATTAAGGTTTATGGGTTTGGTTGTCTCATTAAATCCACTCAATTAATATATTTTATTGTATATTTAGATGAATGTAAACAAAAAATAAAGTTTATGTTTTTATTAGGCTTAGTTTTTTCCATAAATATTATTATAATAAAAATATAAGTATTTTAATTCATATTGATTAAATATTGAGCATATGGAATTGAACTTGAGCATCATCAATTTATGATGATATATAATGGATCAGAAATTTATGGTAATTTCATAATGGGGATATAGATCAATATATTGAAAATGAATAAAGGTTTCTATTTTTTAGGTAGTAACTTATAATATATACTAACCTAATGGATTAATTCAAAAATTATAAAACCATAAAATTAATTGACTATAATCAAAATTCAGATTTTAGTTTCTTGTATAGAAATGAAATTATTTTATTATTTTATATTGATTAATATAATTATATATATGAATAAAATGATTAATGGAATTGGGTATATGGATATTGATTCATACATTCCATAAATGCATAATGCAGTTCATGATATTCAAAATATGAATAGTGAACATAATGATTCAAATAGATTTATTTTCTGGTTCAATCACATTATATATATAAATGAAATAAATATATGATGATATTTATATGATAGTTCTATAAAACCAATTGATTATGAGTATTTTGATACATACTAATTTTCAATGATGATGGATGGCCGATAATTATTTTAATGAAAAAATATGGAGACAGAATGGGTAATTGGAATAAATTAATAATTATTTATATGGTACAGTGAAAACATAATATAGTAGTTGATATCATTATATTATTACATTTATTAAAGAATATAGACATTATGGATATAGTTTTCACAGAATTATGTTTGAAATCATTGAACTATTCAATGTATTACATAATCAAATTTGGAAAATTATTAATATACCTTAATTAAATCATATATGATAATATGTAAGTCAATAGTTTATTGATGATATGATATATTTTGGAAATATTTAAAAATTCACTCCACTATTTACGTAAATGTACTAATAATACATTTTTAGACATTGTTTAATAAATTCATGGTCAATATGATATATATGTATCATTTTTGGGCTAATAAAATGAGACTAAAACATGTCTACATAAGAATATTTCATCTAAGGTATATATAGATAATGGTTTCAAAATAGGTGAGATAGTTTGGTATACTGGAAAGTCTCACAAGACTCATATTTTATGGGTGATGAAAATTTCACATTATGTAACACACTAATAGGTGTTTTTTCAAAACAATTCTAAAATTTGGGTTGATGTGGTCAATTGTTAGGTATGTTTAGGTTGGGAAAAAATTATAATCGTTCATAAAAATACATAAATTTATTAATTCATAAAATAAATAATGTTTTAAATGTATAATTCATTCTAATGGCATACTATAAAAGTAATCGAAAAATTAGTTATATGTAATGATGTTTTATAAAAAAAATTCAGACATGAGTGTGTAATGTAATTTTATTCTTAGGGACGGTGGTTTTGGATAAGCTGACTAAAAAATAGTAACCCAACAATAGAACCTAAAACAAATTAAATAATCAAAACATATCTTGTTTGTTGATATTTTTAGTTGGTCCAAATTGGGTTTGGTTAGTTTGATGATTTTATAGTTTCATAAACAACCTTATCCAATGTTTTTTGATATGATATATGGTCTACGAAACATTTAAATGTCATTTTTTAGTGTCTGGGATTGGAAAGCATATGTTATGTGACTTCTATAATATAAATTTAAATTTTATTAAATAAATTTAAAATTAATATACATCTATAATAATAAAAGAATATTATTCCTATAATATTATTAACCATAAGAATTTTTTAAAAAATAAACAAATATTTATTAAGAAGAAAAATAATTACATATGATTTTTTTCAAATTAAAATTCAACTTAGTGAAGTTCAAGACCAATAAATGGTAATAGTCTTTGAAATATATGGTAATTAATTTCTAAAAGATGAAGTGGAAATGTCGTCAACTCATGTATCACTATAGATTCAATGGTTCGGATAAATAATCATAAGACCATGTGATATGACTTTATTGAGGAACATGTTAGTGAAATATAGTTTATACAAGTTGAAACCAATTTTTCCTATGATTATCGAGAGTTTTTTATTTGAATAAATTTTTCTAAGGAATTAAATACAAAATAAAACCCATATACACATATCGGTTTTGAAAAATAGTTGATCAACTTAATGGGGAAATATTTATCAGCTATAAGTGTGTTTATAAAAAGAAAAATAACCTTGATAGAAACTTTTCACCATTAAATAATATTTTTTTTAATGTTATAATTTTTTTATTATCCTTTAAGAATCCATATAACTATTAGATATGAAAAAATTTATTAGGGTTTTTCATTTCTCATTATCTAAAAAGGATTAAGTAATTATTGATATGTTAGTAAACAATTATATCCTTTATGTAAGTCCATATTAATATAAGTATATGATATAAAATATTGGTTTTAGTGATCCATATTGTTATGTTGCGGAATACAGGTTAAATTGTCATACTTTTGAATTAATGAAAGAATCATTGTGCTCAAATATTTATATTTATAATGTAAAAAATGAGTTCGGTTTCATAAAAAACATAGTTTATTCATGTGTATATAATTGATCTAGTTTGAGTGTTACCATATTGATAGTGTTTTATAATAATAGAATAATATGCATTAGAAATTATATCCATGATTTAGATTTTGTAATGTGAGGGATATGAAAATTTATATTGATTATTTAAAAGGGTGAAGTAGCTAATACACCATGCATAATGGTAGGATGTGGTTTTGTGTAAGTATTAACACAGATATTGGTAATGTTATAAATATTTTTATCTTGGAGATTTATATTATATGGATTATACAAGTGACACATTTTTTTGTCTTACAAAGGATATAAGTTATTCTACTGATATATAAAGGAAACATAAATATGATATTATTATTCCTTTAATAATAATATCAATCATGGATTTAATTTTTTTTACAAAATATGATGTTTCTCATGATGAGATAATAAAAAATTTATACTAATAAAATATTAATAATATTCACAATATTTATATTATGAATATAATTATGTTCTTGAAAATAACCACGGATATATTCATATTCCTTGGAGGAAAGAATGTTCTCTTTGCAAATGGATAAATTTATGTTATATTCCAAACTAAAAATAATGATTCAAGATCTCAATATATATATATATATTTATTTAATATGTTGTAAAAATATTGGATAGAAATGTTTTATGCATCCTATAAGAGTATATTCTTTGAAAATGGTTTATTACATTTCTTCATCATAACCTATATTGAAATTTTTTATATTAACAAGGAAATCTATGAACTAGGGATTATCATGATCCACCTCCACTATAACCCCTCTTGGGTCAATATTGACAATAAGACTGGCCTCTAAAGCCCACCTATAAGAATACATCTTCAAACCATTTCATATAATATTAAAAATTCCAATTTTATTAGTTACAAAAAAATTTAACTTCATTGACCAAATTAATTTCCAATTAAATCAATCTTCTATAAAACAATTCTCATTCAAATTTTCATATAATTAATTCAAGCAACATTAATTAATCATATTCAAGACATCATTTGTTCATCATTACCCATTCTGAATTTTCATTATTTACTAAATTTAATTTTAATTATTTTATATACTAGGTAAAAAATATTAATTACCACATCAAAACTATCACAGTTATGAAATCCATAGAAAAGACCCAAATCATTCAAAATCAGGAATAAAAAATTAGACTTTATGATACACTACAGACATGCCCTCTCATTTGTAGTTCTAAAAACATATTATATAGACATTGGTTTTTATATTGAATATTGTGACATAAAAAAACCATATATAATTATAATATAATTAAAAAATACCAAATTATATTCCTAGAAAAGTCATTTTTTTGTTTTATAAATTTATTGGCATCAAATTATTTTTACTAAAAAAACCTTTATCATTCTTATCCAAAGGTTTTTATGATCATTATACCATGAATTACATATTTAATAATAAGTATTCTACAGTTCCAAAAAAAATATTCTACAAATGTTACCTATATAATCATTAAATATATAATAATATTTTTCATGACCTCAGGAAATGAGGATGAATCGATCATATTTCAAAAGGGTTTATCTGTCGAGCATTCACTTCTCTAAATTAGGGTTAAAATCCATTTTGGTGGCATAATCTTGTCATAGTTTTTAATTTTATTCGATATTTCTTAAAAAAATGTTGTTTTTATTTTTAATTTTATATAATATATAGTCTGATATGCCCGAGGACATGATCTCCTCATCTAGATTATATATTCTCTATTCCCTTCTCTATAGTTTATCTCATTGATTTTTCTCAACAATCATTGATCTTTATTTTGAGTTCATTATATGAATGAATTTTCTCAGTGGATTCCTTAGTTCTAAGTATTAGTTTATTTTTACAAGGGGGTTCATTATGTCCATAGTGGTAGTTATTATAGTCTAAATAGGTGAAGAAATTTCCCCTTGACTCATGGATGACCATCTACTTCCATGAGTTAGACACATGGTGAATGTGTAGTGGGGTGAGAGATTATGTGTTTTGTTCACTCTTTATTAGATATGTATCCTATGTTTTGGTTTTATTCTTGATATATGATCTTCTTTTTTATTTGTTTGGTGGATTTCTCCTCTGTATATTTTTTGCAATGATAATATCCTTGGATATACACCGTTAGACTATACTCTTACACCGTCCTTTCCGTGTGAATCATCGAACAAGGCCTGATCACTTATATTGGACCTGGTAGGTCAAGGTAGTTTTGGGTAGTTATAGTAGAGTTCATGATTATGGGTCATAATTGGTTTATTGTTTGTGTTTTGGATGTAATTTGTTGGGTTATTGGCTTTAATAATTCATTCTATGGTTGTGTGGTATTCAGTTGGAAGGAGGTTTAGTATTCATCTATTTTTTATTGTTCTCAATGGATGAAATATGTTATTCAACATTTTTATTTTTTGAATGTAATGCTCCAATATTTATTATGGTCAAATAAACATTATGGTTTCTAAAAGTGATTTCTACCAATGATGGTAAAAATTATATTGATTTCCCTGATCAAGAGTATCCTATTTCATTGTAGTGGAACTTGGATTGAGTCATGCTATCATCATCGAGATCTCCATACTCACGAACCTGATTTCCTACTATCATTACATGGGTGGTTTTTAAAAAATATTTTATTTTTAATGTGTGAATTATTTGATATTTGGTGGCATTTGTACTGATCATATAGGCATGTACGGTTCCTAGTAATTATAAATGGTGGGTTTGATCATTGTAGAATAATAATATATATTTTATTTCTGTTCTGGAATGGTAAAAAAAGACTGGTCAATGGAAATTATCCATTAGGGTAAGCATAAGAGATAATAAGTGAAGATCATTAGTGAGAATTATATAAACTTGTGGGTATGATATTATATTCAACATATAATAAATATTAATAATGAAATCATATATTATAAATCATGGATCATATATTATGTATCATAACATAAGGACCTCAGACCAAAAATTTAACCATCATACGATCAAGGAATCATAAGAATGCGACAACAACAGAAAACATGGTATTTCTTATATAATTCAAAGATTTATTCCAAGAAATCATAACATAATAGAATGTGACCCAAAGTGGATTGATCTTATGTCAGACCCATGTCCTTTATTTGATGTTATTGTTCTCTTATATTCATGAACTAACTTTCCCACCTATGTTTCCTCTAGGATGCCATGAATTTGAAGATGTTCGGATACTTTTTGAGTGGACAGAAGGGGGAACACAATTTTCTTAACTGTTAAAGAAAACCATATGTCCTTGTCTAACTCATTAAAAATGTTTTTAATTTCCATTTTTCCCTCCCGTAATTTATTCACACTCCCACATTTCTTTCCCCATTTGACCAGATATCCCATTGCAGCCTCCCAAGCACCTCCAACCCACCTTGGAAATCATTTCGAAGGGGTTTTTGGTGGAGATTCATCAAGCATCATCAGGTGTGTGAATATCATACATATTTTTCTCATTTTGCATGGGGTTTCTTCAAATATTCTACCTGTTCCATGTGTCTAGTAGATAGGGTTTTAAACATCGGGGTTGATCTTTGTTTTCATTGTTTCTTCGTTTTTATTTTGGCACCATCTAAAAACCTTGTGGTGTGGCGGTTGTGTGATTAGATTTTCTAAAAAATATTCAATGTTTTTGACAATTTTGGTAGGTGATTCTGTGGTTTACCAATGATTGATGAGTTATCATTGCTTAATTTATGTTTTTAGAACATTTTCCTTCATTACAGTTTCTTTGAAATATTGTTTTGGTAACGTTTCATAAGAAAACAAATTTTAGGTACCAATTTTATGTTAAATTGGGTGTTTTACATATCCATTTTATGTTATCCCAATTATCTTTTTTTATAACTCCTATAATATGTTTTTTGAAATGTTTATGGTGTTTCAAATTCAGTTTTTATGAATATGGGTATGGACATGGTGTTCAATGTGGTGTTTTTAATGGGTTTTTTGGGAAAAATAATGTTATGTTCTGTGAATTTATGTTATTGAAATTCTAAAAGTATTATTGAGTTTTGTAAGTGGTGATGAACATGTGTAGATATTTTGTTTTTATTTTATTATGACTAGAACTAATGTTTTTATATGATAATGGATCTTGGTATCATGAGATAATGGTTTGAGAACAAAGAGGGCTGCTTGGGTACCTATGAGGGAGAATATGTACTAGTACGCTAGTGATCCAAATGGGTTCTGTACCTGTTTCACAAAGCCAATTGATAATGAAAACACTTAAAAAACTATATATATGATTATTGGAAACCACTAGGTTGTTGGTGTGTTCCCTAAAAGTGGCTCGGGCATGAGAGTAGATTTTTTTATGGTTACATTAAACCGAGGTACAAGATACATGGGGCCCGTGACAAACTAGTTCCTAAAGGGGTTCTAGAGATTGTTTCTCATTGAATATTGTGTATTATTGCTTGGAAAAAAGTGAAATTTTTCGAAAAATTTTGTATCTTAAATTTTTTAATGAAATGATCTCTTTCATAGAAAATTCTCTTGACAAAATTCTTATGATCCATTGTTTTGGCCTTTAGAAATTATTTCCACCACTTATTGTTTATCAAAACTAGCATGCTTTTTATATTCTATTGATTACTCTGTCGAATATTTTAGTGGTATCCTATTTTAGGAATGATCTCGACCTAATTACACCCCTTTGGAGTAAGCATACTTGTTCATGTTATACATAGGTAAAAGGAATGCTTTGGATGATGGTGTTTTGTGGTGTTACTTCTCATCCATGGTGCGACATTGTGGAGACAGATTCTGAGTGATGACCCCTTGTGTGTGGAGTCCTTGGGGCTACATTGATGCTGGTTTTTTGTGTCATTGGTCTTATCGATACATTTTTTATCACATGTATTATGTTCTAGATTTTTTATAAAATCATTTTTGTTATGAATTTTTCAGATTTAGATTATTGGCCTTTTTTATGTTTTATGCATCTATATTCAGTTAAATCCTTCCCAAACCAAAATATATGATACCAGGGAACTTTTACCTACCCATGGGGATAGGGAATTCCATTTGGAACATGTCACATGCTATGTTTGGTGATGGTTTTGATGGTGACTCGATTTAGTTCTTGACAAAATGGCGGTAGAGGAGGCCAATGTTTTTGGGTTGTATTATTATTTTGGGATGAGTTGAGTAGTTAGGTCCTAGGACTTTCAGGACATGGTGTTTTGGTCAATAGTATGATTTTCTCCCCGCAACTTTCTTTGGAATACCAAGAGTCATCAAGGGACATCCAAATTATTTGTTTGAATTTAGTTCTAGGTGAGACGTGTGGGTTGTAGACTACATGTGGACATCAAGCGGGGGTGAAGTAGTGGTTTTATTTTTTGTTGTAATGTTTTTTGAATAATAATAATTGATGATATTGATGTATTTTTTAAGAAATGATGTAATTTTTTTTCACTTGTGACTGTTTCCTTTTAATTGCAACATGCCAACACGGAATTTTCCTATGCACCCACCATAGGAAGCCTGAGGGTTTCCTCCCATTACACTTGATCAGAGGCATGTAGAGGTTGTGGTTCAGGATTTACAGGACTTTTTAAACAGACCAGATTCTATTTCATCTCCTGTTAGAGAATATGAGACTGGTCTTATGAAGGAAAATTACTATTATTTCTTGAAAAATAATCCTCCTACTTTTCAATGTAGCATAGAACCCCAGGAAGTAGAGGAATGGGTCAGAAAGATAGAGAACATGTTGGAGTTTCTAGACACACAAAAGAAGTTTAGGGTAAAGAGTGCCTCTTTTTTGTTGGAGGGTCCCTGCCACAGGTGGTGGGAATCAGTACTCATACTGGGAAGAATGAGTAGATGCGCTGGCGAGTTTTCAAGGACTTATTCAATGAACAATACTGCCCTGAGGTCATGGCATATCCTAGGTCCCAATAGTTCACGGATATTGCTTACGGGGATCTTTCTCTGATGGAGTATGCAAACTGTTTCTCTGAGACGGTTTGGTAAGCTCCTAAAATCGTCTCTAATGAGAAGGTGAAGGTCTAGAGGTTTGAGAAAGGCTTACGACCAGAGATATAATCCCATGTTTTCTCCTTTAAGCTGAGAACCTATGCTCAGGTGGTTGATCGGGCATGCATGGTGTAGATTGAACAAAAATGGAGGGATAGTTTCTCTGGGATAGTATTATTAATGGGAAGTGGTATATCTTTAGAGATAAAAAGGAAGCTGGAGGATTAGGTGAACAAGGGAGGTGGTAGTTCAGGCTACTCCTCCAGGAATTTTTCATCTATGGTTTCTAATATGAGATCGGTCATTTTCCTCTACTATGGGAGACCCAAGCACATCCAACTAGTATTCCCACTTCCTCTAATGCCCTATTAACAATGTGGAGGTATGGGCTACTAATAGTTGTTTTTTGGGGTGGCACATCCACATTAGAGTGGGGCAAGGTCAGTGGATTCAAGAGGAGTTTCACCTCAGTCTGAGCCGTTAAGGATGGTGGATCTCATTTTGGTGGCCACGGTGGTAGGTCTAGGACACCTTTTGTTAATATCTAGTTTAGGGTAAAAACATAGACTTGAATTCATCCTTAAGCAGAGACCTGACATCTCCATGCGGTGGATCCGAACCAGTATAATCAGAGTCATGACTGTCGATAGTTCAATGTATCGTTTAGATTTTATCCTTTACAGTTGATTCTAATTTTTATACTAGTGCATCTATTTTATTAATATCTACCTTTTTTGTAGACATTATTAATTTCCCAACCATGTTGTTTTCTTTAGTGATGGAGTTGGTTACAATGCTGAGAAAGAATAAGGAGACGGATCTCATGTGCCCATCATGTGTGCATTATTTATCTGGGGTTGAGATGGAGTAGGACCTCTTGGTCTTATATATGAATCTATTTGGCATAATACATGGAAAGGATTGGCTAGTACAGTTCTATGCACACATCGATTGCCATAGGCAGCGGGTCGGTTTCATAGCACCTAATGGGTGTCATCATGTTTTTTGTAGGAAATGGTATCCTTGATTTAGTCATGTGGGACCTCCATTCCAAGAGTTTGGATATGTTTTTTTTCAGTTTCTGTCGATCAGGATAGATGGTAATAGTCACTCTCATAACTGTGTACTTCCTGATTTAGTTGACGTGTTTCAATAGGTATTTATGAATGATTTTTCATGTTTTCTCCCAGAGCAGGACAAAGAGTACTTAATTAATCTAATGTCAGTAACATAGCTGATATCTATTCAATCATATTGCATAGACGCCACTGAGAAGAGGGAATGAAAGATATATTTGGATGAAATATGTTTCAAAGGATTATTTATCAATATCATCTCTCCTTGGGTTTCTCATATGTGGACCGTGATGCTGACGGATCCATTTGGTTGTGCACTGACTACCAGAAGCTATAGTAGGTAATAATCAATAAAAACTATCCTTTTCTCTGAATAGATGACTTGTTTGATCAGTTTAAGGGGGTAATTTGGTTTTTTAATATTGAATTGTGTTTAGGATATCATCAACATAGGGTGAATGAGGAAAATATCCCAATGACAACCTTTCAAAGCAGATATGAACACTTCGAGTACTTGGTCATGGTCATTGGATTTACCAACATTACAATAGTCTTTAATGAACTAATGAATAGGTTTTTCCATCTATATAGCAATTATTTTCTCATGGTACTAATGGATGAAATCCTACTTTATTTGGGATCTGAGGCAGAACATGAGGATCACTTGAAAATCGTTTTGGGCACCATGTGAGAGCATCACCTTTATGAAAAGTTATTAAAATTCACCATCTGGTTCAGGGAAGTGAACTTTCTAGGGAATGTGATCATAGAGTACGGGTTTAGGTGGACCCCGAGAAGATATGTGTATGCATATCATCGGAGAATCCGAATAATTTGATAGAGATCAAGAGTATCGGCATTCTGGATGGTTATTACCTGCGTTTTTTTGGGATTTCTCTCAGATTTCATCACTGATGACCATGCTCTTCAGAAAAAGGGATGAAGATTGTTTGGGGACTAGAATGCTAGGAATTGTTTGAGGATCGGAATAGGTGGTCGAATACCACCCTTGTAATGATTTTTATAGAGGATGGAATATGTTATGTGGTGTATTTCAACACATCAGTTATAGGTCTTGGGTGCGTTCTTATGAAGGATGATCATGTGGTGGCGTATGGCTCTCTCCAACTTCGACAACACGAATAGAATTACATGAATCATGACTTGTATTTCACAGCTATGATGAATAATTATAAGACTTTGTGTCACAACCTCTTTGGGGAGAATTCCAGGGTCTACTCTGATCAAAAAATCATGGCCTATATCTTCTCGTAGAAGGACCTCAACAAGAGGCAACATCGTTGGATCGAGTTCTTGTAGGGGATCGACCTTTACATTGTCTATAACCTAGGAGAGGGTAACTTGGTTGCTGATGCCTTGAGAAGAAGAGTCCTAGTGTAGTCTTTGAGGAAGTCCAACTATGAGTGGACTCTGATGGGTATCTTTTCTCAGATGCATGTGAGGACCAATGAGAAAATGGGGGGTCCATTCTTGGAAAATATTCAGTTCACCCCTTTTCATTAGGTTTTGAGTCATCCAAAACATCCTAGTGAAGGGATTTGTCAGTGTTAGAGGATGTTCCATCATGGTGGGGAGATTTCCTCTGATTGTTCATCATATCCCGATTGAATATAGTGCTTCAAGGGCTATTCATTAGTGTCTTTATCTCTTCAGAAGGTGGTGCTGCAGGATAGCCACTAGTCATAGTGGGTTGTCTATCAGGGTTCCAGTAAGACTTGTTATGATGTCCATAGATATTAATGGGGGCCTGGTATGAGACGAGACATCTTCGACTTCATGTCAAGATTCTACACCTGACATTATGTGAAATAAGAGCATAAAAGGCCCTCTGGATTTCTCCAGTCATTACCCATTCATGCTAGGAAGTGGGAAGAGGTTTTCATGGACTTAATTGTTTGTCCTACCTCATGAACCTTAGGGTATGAATTCGATTTGGGTGATTATTGATTGTCTAACCAAATCAATCCACTTTATTATGATCATAGATATAGATAAAATGGATGTGTTGGTCCATTTGTATCTTCATGAGGTGGTAAAGCTCCATAGTGTGCCATCAATAATGGTATCATATAGAGACCCATGATTCAGTTCTCAATTGTGGGAAGGCCTTTAGAAGGCGTTGGGGTTTTAGATTAAGATGATCACGATATACCATCATCAAACAGATGGTCAGATAGAGCAGGAAAATCATATTTTGAAGGACATACTCTGTACATGTTTTCTAGAAATTTTTGGTTCATGGGATAGCCATTTGGGATTGGTTGGGTTTGATTAAAATAATAGTTACCAATTATCGTTTAGGATGGCCCATATTGAGATTCTCTATGGTCAGCCTTGTTGGTCCCCCCTATGTTTTGTTGATGTAGGTGAGGCCTCAATACTGGGGCCTAGTCTGGTGCAAGACATGTCTTAAAAATCCATGTTGATCAGGAAGAGCATGTTGATAGCTTAGATTTTCCATATATCATATGTGGACCAGAGGTGTCGAGACCTAGAGTCTTTTACTATTGGCATGGTATTCTTGAATGTGTCCCCTCGTCTAGGCAATTGTCAATTGGGAAATCATGGGTAGCTGACATCGCTATACTTCAGACCTGTTGAGATCATCAAGATTATTGAGAATGTGGAAAACAAGTTTTATTTTCCATCATAGTTGAAATACATCTATGGTTTCTTCATTGTATCCCAATTGTATAAGTACAACCCAGATCCATCCCATGTACTGAATTAGGAGGATTTGTATATAGATCCTGATATATTTGTTTTTGAGATGCTGGTGCGAATAGTGGACATCCATGATAAGGTACATTTGGGAAAGTCTATTCCACAAGTCTGGGTTATTTTGAAGCATGGGAATGATACACATGAGGCATGGGAGTGGAATTTATGGGTCTAGGAAGATTACCCATTCTTATTTACTTATCAATCATTAGGATGACTTTCCTTATCCGAATGTTTTCATGTTTTGGAGAATTTTCACACCCATTGCCTTCATTTATGGTACTCTTTTCTCTTATATTCTAGGCCTAACATTTCCACCTATGATTTCCCAAGGCCCCACATAAATTTAAAGATGTTTGGACACTTTTTTAGTGGATAGAAAGTGGCACACTATATGGGCACACAATTAGATAAAATGTGCAAACAAACCATACAGCCTTGTCAAAATCATTAAATATGTTTTTAATTTCCATTTTTTCCCTCCCTAGGATTTATCAAACAACTCCAAAATTTTCCCCATTCTACCATTGTATCCATTTAATCCTACCAAGCTCCTCAAACCCCCCTTGGAACTTCATTTGGAAGGGGGTTTAGTCAAAAAACATCAAATGTCTTAATGTAAGTGAATATATTCCTTAGTTCTATACCTTTCCATGGGGTTTATTCCCATATTATTGATGATAATTGTGTCTAGTAGGTATGGTTTGAATCCTAGGGTTTCATCCTAGAAATTTTTTGTCTATTATTTTGGTTTTAGGATTGATCTTTTTCCCTTTTGATGTGGTGGTGGTACAATTGGATTTCGGAACAAAGATTCAAGGGTTTGGACATTTGTGGTAATATAATTCTATGTGTAATCACTGATAGATGAGTTATATTTTCTGAATTTTTTTAAGACACATATCCTTCATTATAATTTATGAAAAATCTGTTTTTGGTCATGTCTATAAAGAAAATGATTTTTAGGTACCAATTTACTGTTACATTGGGTGTTTTACGTGTCTATTTTATGTTATAACAACTGGGGTTATTTTATAACTCATGTAATGGGTTTTATGAAATTTTTTGTGTGCTAAAAATTCTTTTTTTATGAATATGGTTATTCAAATGGTTTTTATAATATTGGTTTTAAGGGAATTTGTGTCCAAAACAATGTTATGTTTTGTGTATTTATTTTATTGAAGTCATAAAGCTTTAATTGAGTGGTGTAAGTGGTGAAAAACATTTATAGCTACTTTTTGGAGTTTATTACTACCAGAACTTATTTTTTATATGATAATGGATTTTGGTAAAATGTGATAGTGGTTTGATCACAATGGGGGTTTCCCGGGTACCTAGGAGGGATGATATTTACAAGTAGGCTAGTGATTCAGATGGGTTTTTTCCATGATTCAATGAGGAAAATGGAAAATGAAAATACTAAAAAAGTATAATTATGCTTATTGGGGACCACTAGGTTATGGGAATGTTCTCTACAAGTGGCTTGTGCACTTGAAAAAATTTTCTATGGCTACATAACATCAAGGTATGAGGTATAAGGGGCCCGAGACCAACTAGTGCCTAGTGTTATTCCCGACATTGGTAGTAATTGACTCTTGTGTATTTATCTTTGTAATATGGTAGATTTTGATGAATAATATATTTGATTACATTTTTATTAAAATTTATATTCATATAAAATTCCATTGAAAAAAATGCTTTGTTCAAAAGTTTCGGCCTTTAGAAATTATTTTCACCACTTCTTGTTTATCAAAACTATTATGCTTTTTATCTTGTTTTAATTACTCTATGTAATATCCTGGTGGTATCATATTTATGATATTCTCACACCCTACATACACCACCTGGGTTTATGTATACATGGTCATGTCTGACTGGGGTAATGGAACAACTTTTGGTGATGATAGTTTGGGGTGTTAGTTCCCATAAATGGTGCGGCGTTGTGAAGATATCATGTGGGTGATAATCCCTTGTCGTGTGGAGTACATGGTGATGTTTTGATGTAGTTTTTATGTGTGTTTGGACCTCTTGTTACATGTTCTAAATTATGTATTGAATTATGGAATTTTTTTAATCTTGTTTGGTATGAATTTTTTAGATTCAGTTTATTGATTGTTTTTTTTTGTTTTTTAAGCTTCTACGTTCTGGTAAATCATTACCAAACCAAAATATATGATACTTGTGAACTTGTTCCAGCCCATGGGGATGATTAACAACATTTGAGCCTTGTCACGAGCAGGGTTTGGTGCTAGTTTTGATGGAGACCTGATTTGGTTCGTGACACTTTACTCTCCATTTCCTAACATATCATATCATGAGAGCTAAAAAATTACATAATTTAATAGAGGGATATATAATTATGAAACCACTCATCCCATTATAATATGTAAATGAAAATAAATTCCATATATATAATTATTTATAATTAAATCAATGTATAAAAAACCGATGAATGAAATGTGTTTCCTAAATATTTCAACAAGAACATGATCAATATCGATCCATAGAAAGATGACGGATGATATTGTTATATAATGTCCCAAGTGAAGAATAATAATGATTATAGGAGATAATAACTATGAAAAACACTTTCATATGAAGATATATTAGTTAACATTTTCAAATGGTAAAACATAATATGATATTAGTAATTAAACCATTTAATACCTCAGGTCTAAACAGAATTTACCTTCTTATTTTATATACCACATACATGAGATAGGTAACCTAATAAAATACTATTCTTATTAAGGAAGAATGATACCTTATTTTTCAATTAAACCAATAGGAAGTAAAAATATTATAGTAGGATAATAAAAAGAATTTAAGATAATATAAATGAGATAATTTGGATCTTCTCAGTCCAATAGGATGATCTCACTCATGAAAAATGTAGTTGAAATAACACATTATTTTAATAATAAAATATTCATTTTAGATATGAATATATTTATATAACAATACTTGAAATTCATAGTGAATAAAATAAGTGTAATTTATAGAAATTAAGATTTCTATATGTCTGATATAAATCTAACAATAGGAATTGTAATCAGACTATTAAGAATGGTAATCTGGTCATTAAAATAGTAACATCACCTATGAAACTATAAATTAAAAGTTAGTTATCTTATAAATAAAAAATTTATATAATTATATCATGTTATATGCAATTAAATGTTTCCAAAAAGTTAAATTATTTGATGGTATTTTTTGTAAAACAATAATGATTATTTAAAATTTTAAAATTATTATAAATATTTAAACGATTTTTATTGCAAAATTTCATCATAAATTAATAATAGGTTCTATTATAATTTTAATATAATTTTATGTGACCAAAATTAATTTTTCAAAGGGTAAAAAATTAGTTAAAATTTTAAAATTTATTTTTATCCAATAAATTGTGATTTTATTTATAAATTAACCTTCACATATTTTGAAATTTAATTTCATAAGAGGGAATATTTGTTTGAAATAAAATTTTTTATGATATTAATCATTAATTTTATTGATTTTGGTAATACAATTGAATATTTGTTCAATAATGAAATACGATAGTTTACCTTATTTAACATTATAAGTCAAATACTAAAATTTTTTATTCATAGATCATGTATAAACCCATTAATTTTAAATATATTAAAAAATTTACATTATTATTCATAGTAATTAACATTATTGATATTGTCTATAAAAAATAATAAACTAATGAATATAATAATTAAAAAACTTATGCTAGCACTTATAAATATCACCTCTCACCACCACATCTCTCACTCCTTTTAAGCTCAGTAAATTGTCAATATTCTACCCAACTATCTTACTAATAATATTCATCACATCTAATATCATCTGGTCTCAATAAAAAACCAATTCTATGTTCTTTAATGGGTGCTCCAATGGGGATAAATTAACGACGTATCTTTCTTAAACAATATTTTGAATTTCAATTATATTTCATATATTCTCATAAGAATTTTCATCTATAGAATAATAATAAGACCAGTATAATTTATTAAATATAATTTTATATATCTATCATATTCTCTTATGTCCACCCATTTTATTATTTCTTAATCAATGAATCAAAACATTTATGCAAATTATAGTAGTTTACTGTATGTGTGGATATTTAGTTTTTTTCATTAGTATATTCAAGGACGGTCATGAATCCATTGCTATTTTCATTCCATATTTCTATATGCTTATTTTAATTTGGTTCAGGTTATAGAACATATATACTTACATAATTTAAAATAAAACCAAACTGGTTTGTAATGATAAAAAACCTAAAAAATAAACTAAATTTTTAAAATTAATATTCTTTTCAAATGAATCATCCTCATACTATAAAAATGATATAAGGGTCCATTTAAACATATATTATTGAATTAATACTATATAATTTCAATTTTGGAGATTTATTTTAATTTTACAAGAACTTTCATAAATTTATACAATCCACTTACAATGAAACCTTGAAACGAATTCTCTTGAAATGATGAAATTTAGCATTTTTACTCATTGAAATTATCATTAAAGAACATAATAAAATTATAATAAGTCAAATACATATATAATTTGTTTATTATTAATTAATTAATTAATCTGATTTTATTATCAAGGTTATTCAGTGCACATGAATAATTCAATCTGAAATAATATAAAGGATCTCTTCAAACATCCAAATTACCTTTGGGGTAAAACTTATCTCCCATTAAACCAATGTATTTCTTCATTTATAATATATAATTCTTATAATTTCAATGTATACATTCAAAAATTACATATGTAGACCAATTTATCATGATTTTAATGGTAAATAAACATTTTAAAAGTTTTCCTTCTCAATTCATTTTGATAAGAAATCCTGATTAATGTGAACTTCTCAATTTATAAATGATATCCAAGGACAAACCATAAACTATTTTAAGCAGACAATATTTTCATTAAATCACTCAGTTTATCATGAAAAAGATATCTTATATTGTTTTTTTATGAAAATAATTATTCCATAATCCTATTTAACAAATCCTTGATCAATTACAAAAAAACTACATTTAAGGGGAATATTTCTAATGTTACCTAATAAATATTTCAATTGTTTTCAATTTAGTGGGTCTTTATTATTCAAGATTTTTTCATAATTTTTATTTATAAATTAACAATAATTATTTAATCCCTTCATTCATAGAATAATTTGTAATGTCTCAGATTTATAATGTATTATTTTCAGATATTATATGGACTATTTTCTGGACCATTCATTGTGTAAATGTGCAATTACAAGGCCTATTATTCTTAGAATAAATGCTTGAAAAATACTAGGTATTTAATATCACCGGCACATAGTTTTCCGAAAAAAGAGGAAGAAATCCTAAAATAATTCTTGAATTAGAAATGTGAGGGAACCATTGGGTTCAGAATGGTGGTTTTATCCTAGGAGCCAATTACCATTTGTCAGTGACGATCTTCTTTGAAAAAGATAACATGTGCGAGAAATTGAAAAAATAAAGTAAAAGAATTTTTTTTCAGCACAGAAACCTAGTCCCCTATATCATCACAGATAATGTTTTTGTATCAAGGTTGACCACAAAACCCTATATACCTAGACATTATTCTTGGAGAACATTTTTAAGAGATGACAATAGATCTAGATCATACTGTAGATCATTGTTCTAGTAGAGATGGATGATCTCTTTAATGGTGATAAAAAACATTTCATTTCAATAATCTACCCAAAATACAAGTATGGAATGTGTTTCAATTTATTGATTTTCCCCATTCATAATTCTTACGACTAACTCAAATAGTTTTAAATGAATTATTTTGTAGATCGGTCACCTTATGGGAAGGTTTTATTGTGAGGTTTTTGTGGAAGAATTTATTTAAATTTCTTCATTGATTTTCCTGTGGAAAAAATTTGAGATCAACGTGAACATTGGTCGAGGATCATTCCCCTTGTTTTTTATTATTTTATCCCCCAATTCAATGGTCACCATAGGATTTACTTGATTGTCCCACTAATTGACTATAATCTATCAATTGATAGTTGCACAATATTTTAATGAAATAAAGTACTAATATAGTAGATATTTTTTAGACATGGAATTTTGGAGGTATGATGATAAAGATGTATAAAATAATATGACTAATTAATCTCAAAATCGTATTCTTCGGCATTATTTGGACCGAAATGAGGAATGACAGTTATTCCAATTTTCGAGAAGATCTACTGATGAGACACATTATTCAGTGGAAGTAAGGCATAGATGACCTTTGATCTTCACTTTCATATCAAATATACCTTTAAATCAATGGAAAGGAACCAATCAAGGTGAATAGGGGAAGAACAACAGTTCTAAAAAATCTCATACAACAAGGAGGGTAATCCAAGATTTCCGGGAATGTGGTACACCAGATATGGAGATAGGGTCACATGACGTGTCCCCAATCACACGATGTGTGACCCTCTCCGGATGACTCTTAATGTACTATAGAGTGTATTTAGATTCATGTAATAATACATGGACATATGGCACATCATGTTGTTGGACACATACATGACATGGTATAAATGAATTGATACATAAATATAGAGTTGGTACATGGACACAACAAGGTGACACAGGAAGGGAAACATGTGTCATTACACACAGTGTACTCATTATGCACACTGTGTATATTGGGACTACGTGTCGTGTGGTGTTTTTGAACGTGGGAAAAGATATGGTTGGATGAACATGTTGTGTACCCCTACCACACATCATGTACTCCAATCAAGAGTGCTTGAGAATCTTCATTAGTCTAGTCTTGACTAGTATAGGTTGACTATGTTCCCTTGGTCCTTCTCTCGAGGGTACAGTTTGACATTAAATCAACATCATTGTTTGAGATCATCTATATTTGTCGAGTCCCATATAGTGTTTTGGTGTCCCTCTATGATATTTGAGTGTGATCATCTATCATCACTTTTTGATTTTGAGGTATTGGTGTGTCCTATTCAAAAAGGGTATTGATCATCCATCTAACAGTCTTCGTGTAGGGTTTGTGGAATCAATGGAATGCGATCTCCTACCTAGCGAGTTGATACATAATGGGTTTCTAGTATCCCATAGTGGTTTGGGAAATGACCCCCTATCTGTGTATTATATACATTATTAACCAATTTTTTCACTTTAGTTAGGGACCAAATGAGCTAGACCACATCATCGAGTTTCACTAATGATATCAAGTCCTGAGGAGTGTGTTCCCTCAGAATGAGGGTTCTATGAGAATAATATTGTTTCTGATAGTTGGTTATGATCTTCTAATGGTGTGGAGTCTCTCTTGAGTATATATAGGTTATTTAAATATTGGAATATATTATACATATATTTTAATATTTTGTTTGGATTACTATACTCAGTGTTTTGTGTTTAATGTTTTCAGGGTGTCGTATTGAGTATTTTTATACTCACCCCTACATTGGATTTTCCTTAATGTGTTATGTATTGTACAGATAAAGACCCTTTTGACGATGTCCTAGGATGACCAGGAGTAGGTGGGGCATAGATAGAGTTGGGCAGACCATGTTGTTTCCCAAGAGCATACCTTTGACATAAACTTATCCCTTGGATCAGGTTGGATTCAATTCAAATTTTTTACTAGATCTTTGAGATGAGACAATATTTCTCCTAATTTACCTATCCATTACCTATTGTCATTCATTGGTTTTGTAATATTTTATTTTATGCATGAATTATATTATTTGTTTTATATTTCATCATTGTGTGGAAATAATATGTGTGTGTGTGTACATAAAATTTAGGATTATACCTCATATTATTGGGATATGACTACACGGTGCTAGTAACCATCCCCTAACCTATTAGAGGTGGGCTTGGGGTAGTCTTGGAACATGTCCCTCTTGGATGGTTCATGACATCCATTATCATACACCTTTTGGTTTTTCATTGTAACATGATTAAAATACTCATTTCCATCATTGGGTAACCCGTATCATTTTTCCTAATGATTGAATGTTTATTTGGAACACATATGCATTAATTATTATGATGGGTGTGTTTACACAGTAGTTTAATGCACTGAGTAATGTTTTTTCTCATGAAACTTCTTGTATGAGATTATAGAATAATCATAATCCATTATGGAACATTATCCACCATGGGATATAGTCTTGAATTTTTTATTGACTAATGTTTATTTCATATTTTTATTTTCGTTGACATTCTAAAATTAAAATTATCATATGATTAAATGTCTTATATGTTATAATTTTTTATCATGATCTAGGCCTTTTATGTAATCATTTTATGTATTCTAACTCATTTTTATGATTTATTCCCATGTTTATTCCCATACAATGATTATAAACTCACCCCTTTCGTTTATTTATTCCCTATCTTAACTATATAGTTATATGATCCCAATGATATTAAGAGCTCATTATGGAGATAAATTAAAATATGGTTTATAGTGTTTATTGATTTATAATAATGTAGGAATTCTTCTAAAGACATTAGAATTTTTATCCTATATTGGATTTTCACGGATTATCACTCTTAAAATCATGTAAAAATATGTTTAACATGCTTGGGTCCCTATAATTTCTATCAGATAAGAGTAATTATATTTTTCGGTATTAGGACATGTAAAAAATAATATGAATAGTACAGATAATTCTATCCTCATGGATAACCTACATTTCAACATAGGGAGTTAGAATATAGGATAAAAATTTCATTTATATTTTTTTCCAAATATGTTAATAGTTTCTTTTTTATATTCATTGTATCCATGAAATAAAGATTGATAATTTTATTCTCTTTATTTTTCTTAGTTAAGGGTGTGAAATAGGAGAACCAATTCCAATAATCATTTTGATACAAAATGTGATGTATGAAATAATGTGATGCCAATTTTGATTGGAATGGGTGCTCAGAACTTCATGATTGTACAAATTAAATTGGATTATATTATGAATAATTACATCAATCATGTAGAAATCCCTCCATATCATAACAAAGAGACTGTTTTGGCTAATTCTTTTATATTAAAATGGACTCATATCTATAGTGAATCTTTTAATCCACTCATCATAAAATAATATATAAACACTATTATGATGATATTATCTATCCTTTAATAAATATAAGATGATAAAGTCATACATGAGATCTATAATTTTGATAGGGAAGCTGGTCCATGGTTGAAACTGATAAAAAACACAAATTATTTAGAATGAATTTATTCCATGAATTTGGAAGGTTTCATGAAAATATTTTTCAAAAAATATATTCCTCACAATCATTTTCTTAAGATTTACATGGAGTTTGTTAGACTAATAAAAATGGATGATAAATCTACCAGAGGATAAATGAAAAATATTAAAAGGCGTTCCTGATATACTATACCTTTTTCCAAAACATTGAATGGATGTTCGGTCAATTTTATATTGGATTAACTCCATTCCTATGAATTTTTTTTCTAGACACTGAATTTTAGGAAGATATTGATCAATGTGCCCTTAACATAAAAATTGGAATCATAGAATCTTAGTGGTCTCATGGGAATGGACGTAAAAAATAATAATTTATTGTTTAATATGGGAGGATCAATAGATAATATGCATGAATGATGTGAAACCATACATCCCACGTATCAAAAGTGTGAGAAAACAATTCCCATGAACATTATAAAGTGAACTATGATATACATAAAATATGAAAGTGTGGGGAATCAGAATGATTATATTCAAATGTATTTGAAGATTCCTATAACATAAAATATTAAGGGATGGTTTAGATCAACACTCAGCCAATGGGGAAGTATTTGAAATTCCATGAATATGATAATTATGAGATAAAATTCCCAAATCTAAGGGATTTTGATGTAAATCAACAATAACAGTATCCAAGGCTGTAAAGAATTTAATATTCTATCATTATTACTAAGGTGGAGCCTAAAAATTTTGTCGTGATATGTATTATATTTATTCATCAAAGAATAGTGAATATACTATTTGATTTTTTTTCTACGTTTTATTTCATATATTTCATTTTTAGTGAAACTATTCAAGCACCGCCTCAAAATATGAAGTTTGAGTTTTCTATGAGAATAACGAATTTAGATATTATAGTAGTTAATGTATATAACTCCTCCAAACTTACTGTTTGTTGACAGAAATTCCCATAAAATCCTATATTACTTTATTTTGTGGAGTTTTATAATATATGTCACATGAATTAACTATATTTATACAAAACCAACATAAACTATCGAGAAAGAGAGATCACTCTTCACATCCTATGACATCTCCTATTTCTGTACATGTGTGAGAAGGAGGATGAATCTCCTTCAGAATCATTATACCAATTGTGGATACTATTTCGGTTTGAGAAGGAATATATAGCTCAATTCATTGATAAAATTGAGATAATCATAGTTGAAGACATTCCCATTGTGAGGTAGTACCCTGATGTATTACTTAATGAATTTCATAGTATTCATCCTGACTAAGAGGTTGAGTTATTAATGGATCGTACACATGGATATCTGCATATATCAAAGACTCCTTACATTATGGCCAATATTGTTTTGGAGTAAATGAAAAATAATTTACAATAGATTTTGGACATGGGTTTTATATTCTTGAGTGCATAAAAGTGCGGTGATTATGTCCTTTTCAATAATTTGAAGGATGATCCTATTCACCTCTACATTTATTATCATGTGATCAAAAAAATATTGAAAACATAAATGTTTCCCCTTCCGCAAATTGATAAATTATTTGACAAGATATATGGGAAACATATTTCTCTAAGGTGGACCATTCTTCATGATATCACCAATTAATGGTGAAGTATGATGTTATTCCAATGAAAACCTTTCAAATTAGTTATAGAAACAATATATTCATACTAAATACCATAATACTCACTATCTCTCTATAAATTATAATTTACATTATAAATAGAGTCTTTAAAGAATATCATTACAAATTAGTTTTTTTTTCTATAGATGATACTCTAATATACTCCAACATCATAGAGGAACATAAAGAACATTTGAATACTGCTCTAAAAACATTTCCATGGGAGAAAGAATGTGAATTTTACAGTAAATGTGAGTTTTGGATAGAGGATGTATCAATTTTGAGGCATGTTATCGCAAGAGATTTTATATTTCTGGACTATTTTAAAATAAAGTTAACTATGGTGTGACCCAGTCCAACATCTGTAATAGAGAACTATAGATTTTTTGGTCAAACTGGGTATTAGAAATGATTTTTGGGGAATATCTCATGATTTTCAAACCCACTAACCATGTTGAATTATATGGGAGTAATTTTTTTCTAGATTGGTGATTGTGAAGACTTATTAAATGAATTTAAAAAAGTCTTATCATTTCATCATTACACACACTACCGACAAGTGGGTGACTTGATTTAATATACCAAAATGATTTAAAGAAGTGATTAGGATATGTACTATTTAAAAATGATAAATTGATAGCCTATGTCTTAGGGAATATAAATTTTACTGAGAAAAATTATCCCATGCATGATCTGTAGTTTTCAGCTACGATCATTGAATTTAAAATTTAGTGGCATAATCTATATGGGGAGATGTTTGAAATATATATGGATAATAATAGACTATAATATATGTTCACACAATAGGAGATTATTATGAACCAATAAATATAGTTCTAACTCATCGTGGATTATGACTCCTTAATTCACTACCATGCTAGTGATGAAAATTATATCGAAGTTCTCTTGTAGGAAAAGATCATTTAACATTATCAATGAAGTGAAATTAAATTGATTGAATCACCATAGACATCAAAAGGATGGACTTGGAAATCATAATTGAAGATACATAATCATTCATTTTTCAAATGATTTCTCAACCATCCCTTATTGAGATTATTATTGATTCCCAATGAGATAATATAAAAATTCACAAGAAAGTTGAAGCTATCAAAAATAGTAAATAATTTGGGATGAAAAATTATTATGAAGGAGTCATAAGATATGGATACAAATTATGTGTACCATTATTCTTAAGATAAAAAGTGGTATTTGGAATGATGATAATGGATTTATCTTCTCTATCAACCAAATAAGAACAAATATTCATCAAGAAATCAGAGAGAACTATTAGTGGAAAAATATCAATAAGAAGATATATGAATATGAATCAATGTTCTAGGTATATTATTATTTGAAGGATGAATGTAAAATTTATTATGTGATTATGAAACCATTAACCATACCTATATGGAATTTGGAAAACATCATTATGGACATTGTCACTAGAAATCTGAATACATTTAGGGGAAGTAATTCTATATGTGTTATTGTGGATCGATAGAAAAATACTAATCATTTGGTTTCAAATAGAGAGTACTTATCACTTGAATAGAAATCATGAATATTCATCATAGATGTGGTTAAGCTGCAAATTGTACCATTATCAATTATATATGGTTTTGATATATGATTTCCTTAAATGTTTTGGAAATGTATGCAACATTATCCGAATAATGAATATGAACATCTGTATGATTTATCACCCCCAAACGGATGGCCAATATGAGAAAACTATTCCTACGTTGGTTGACATGTTGAGATGAAGATTGATGAACATCAATGGACAATGTAACCAACAACAACTTCTATCCTTTTTCTCTTACAACATGTTTTCACTCAAGAATCCAAAATAATCCATATGAATCTTTTTATTAGGAACTATGTACAACACCTGCATAATGTGATTAAGTTTGTGACCATAAGAAATTAGGAATATAAACGTTGGAGGAAATGAGAGAAACGGTAAAGACTATCCAATAACATATCTGGGATTCTCAATGTTAAGAGAATATTAATGCAGATAATAATCTAGGAGAGATTTTGAGGTTGGTGAAAAATTATTCCTCCTAAAATCTCTATGGAAGTGAGTTGTAATATTTATGATAAAAATAATGTTATGTCCTAGTCAATCATACCCTTTGAGAATATTGATCATTTACGTGATATGGATCACTGACTAGAAAATCTACCAACTTTGTCTCAAGTACATTAGGTGTTCCATGTATCCATCATGGAGAAATACATACCATATCCCTCAGATATATTGAACTCAGAGGTGGTACGAATAGAAAATTATATCTCTTATTTGGAGCAGCCAATGACGATTTTTTACATAAGAGACAATGTTTAAGGTTACAAGACCACTCACCTAGTCATGGTACTATGGAGAAACCATATGTATGAAGATTAAACAAGAGAACCAGATGATGTGATAAAAGAAAAATAATCTCAAATGTATTCACCTTAGTCCATCAAATGAAATTTCAAGGGTGAAAATTATTAAGGGGATGAATGTAATAACCAATAATTTTATCAATGTTATGTCAAAAAACAAAAACATCACATAGATAACCAAATAAATTAATTATTATTATAAGTTAATAATTATATATTAATCATTTAATAAACCAATAAGAATTAATTATATTATATTGAGACAATAAATATAAAATAATAAAACAAGAATGAGAAAATTTGGAAATGCATTATCCAACAGAATGATTGCACTCATGAACAATTTTTTTGAAAAACTATTTATTTTAATAATAAAATACTCATTTTCAATATAAATAAATATATATAAACATAATATAAAATATAATTGAATGAAATAAGAGGTAATTATAACAATTAAGGAACATATATGACAGTTATAAATCAAATCATCGGAATAGTATTCTGTCGATTATGAATAGTAATATAGTATTTATATTAGTTATATCTCATTTTAAAGTATAAAGTAAAATTTAGGTATTTTATAAATAGTAAATGATATATTTATATTATTGTATATATAAAAAAATGTTTTAAAAATTATAAATTATGTGTCGGTACTTTTATAAAACATACATGATTATTTACAAATTAATTAAGAATATAATTATTTGAAAGACAGTTATTTTCATAAAATATATTAAAAAATTATTATTATTTTTTATTATAATTTTATGTGGCCTTAATTATTTTATCAAATGGTAAAAAAATCAATTAAAATATTCAAATCAATATATTTTTAATAAATGATTATATTATTTAAAAATTCAATTTCTCATATTTATAAAATTATTTTCTTAAAATTGATTTTACATTTTAAATCATCTCATCATAAAATGTTTAGGGTGAATATTTTTTATTTTTCTAAAATAGTTCAATTTTCGGTGAATAGTGAAATATGATAATTTGCAGTATTTAATATTATGAGTAAAATACATGAATTTTGTGTCATGGAAGTTGTAAGTATTCATTAGATTGAACATACATAATCCATTTACTATATTTATTCAATTGAATTGACATTATTTATAGTCATGATAAAAAATAAGACACTAATGAATATTATAAGAAAAAACCATCAACCCCTCCCCCTATAAATACCACTCCTTACAACCCAATATTTTAACACCGTCTAAGCCATGTAGCTTGCCAATTGTCTACCCAATTACATTCCCATGACTCTTACCCATGTCTAGGATACTATGGCCTAAAAATATACTATTTCCATGTTCCTTAAGTTGTTATTAAATGATGTGATATTCAATAGGAAACGTTCTAAATACATCTCATTTAATTTATTTATTTATTCTAACTTCTAATCAAATCATTAATAAATAAAAATATAATAACTATATTATAATATATCTAAATTAATTTTATATTTCTTTTGGAATATCTTATATCCAACCCAGTTCTCATATAAAATAATTCATTAATATGAAATTGTTTCCCAAATTCTAATAATTTACCATATCCCTATCAAAGGGGTTTTTGTTTTCTATTTCATCCTTGAAGGCTGTACATAATACAATTATTATGGTTAAAAAATATTTTAATATGTATATTATAAAATTTCTCATGTTTTAGAACTAATATATAGATATAATATTAAATTAATCATAACCAGTTGATGATCACAAAATAAACACCGAAATAATGTAATCCTTCATCATTAAAATTTTATCAAATGAATCATCATCATAATAGAAAAATATAATATATGAGTCCATTAAATATTATTTTAGTGAATTTATTCTATATAATTTCACTTATTTTGTATCATTATCATTTCGTATGAAATTCCACAATTTTATACAAGATAACCGACCATGAAACCATGAAATGAATCCTCCCAGAATGAAGAAATTGAACATTATAGATCATTAGAATTATCAAAAATGAACATACTTAATGTTTTAATAAGAATAATAAATATATAATAGAATATGAATTATTTAATTATTAATATATTTTTATTATCCAAAATTTTATGTTGATGTGAGAAAATGCATTCTAACATAATGAATGGGATAACATCAATCCTACAAATTACCATTATATTAGAATTTTTATCTTCTTTCGCAAATTTATTTCTTAATTAGTATTATATTCATATTATATATTATGTTCATATATTCCATATTAATTTATATAGATCAATAAATCATTGTTTTATGGGTAATTTTATGTATTAAAAATTTACATTCCCAATTTCACTCGAAAATCAATCTCCATTAAAGGGACCATCTCCATTTATTTCCCACATTCAAGAATAATTCATAAAATATTTTTATCAACCAGAAGTTTTATAAAATCAATAATTTTATCATGAAAAATATATATTATTTAATTTTTTATTATATGAAGACAATTTTTCCATTATCTTCCTAATGAATCATTAATACGTTCCCTAAAAACTGCTGTTATATAAAACATTTCAAATGTTACCTACCCACTATATTTCATGTGTTAAATTTAGTTTTGAATTATTGTTGAAAATATATTCTAATGTTTTTCTTTATAAATTACCACTAATTATTTAATCATTTATTTCATGGATTCCATTATGATACACTTGTTGGTTTTTCCTTAAGAAATGACTACGGCACCCATTTCATTTCATGGTTTAACCTTATGTTAATTCCATATGTTTGATTAATATGTAGATCATATATGAATGATCATGTTATTATGGGTGCACCAAAATAATGATCTAGTGAATTGGGTAATTTTTTCTCTAATGGGAAATCATCTATGGGATAAGGGAGTAATCTTAATCCATTATAGGACTTTATCTACAATGAGATATAGTCTTGGATGTTCTCTTTGACTATTTACCATGTCATGTTATATGTTTCAAAAAATTTAAATATTTCCATTATCATATGAAATTATGTTCAATATTTTAATCGTCCATATTTTTATTAATGATCCATTCCTTTTATGTTATCATGTTTTGTCTTATAACTCAGGTGTTATGATTAATCCCAATTTTTTAATTTACTGGGATTCTTTACACATCCCTTTTGTATATATATTCCCTATGTTATCCTATGTAATTATAGTGGAATCAGGAAATAGAGGATCTCATTATGGAATAAAATAAAAAAATTCCAGTTTTTTATTTCCTAATTAGTTACTGATTTGTCCAAAGGTCCTACATTCATTGATCCTTCTTTGTATTTATTGGATAATTATGCATAAAATCGTGTACAAATATGAGTAAAAGTATTAGTTCTGGAAAGTAATTATAAAAAATAGTTACAGAAGAGATAGATATTTATTTATTTGAGAGTAAAATTAATTAATATAACGTATAACTATCATAAATATTTTTTTACATGGTTATAAAAGACAATCTTATAAGTCACTTCTGTAAAATTTAGTTTCCCAGGCCCAACATAAACAACACATTTCAATGAAAATATCATGCATATATATATATATATATTCATGATTTATTATTACCATTATAGTTCTTATACATTTCCAAACATTATTTACATGGTAATTTTCTTGTATTTTATTATATCTATAGGTTGTTGCAGTTCTAAGCAATAACGAGAGAATTAAGACATTATAATATAAATCATAGACATATTTATTATATTCTAAAAACATTATATTGATCTAATATAGTTTATGGTTTACTATTAGGTGTTAGGGGATGAAAATTAATTATAATTACTCTAATTAAGTTCTAACTTATTCACCTAAAGTAGATGTCATCCTGAGGACTTAACTGATAATAAGAACATTAAATGTGTTGGGATTTGTTGCATGTTTTTATATAAAAGTATATTCTTTAGTCTCATATATTAAGATCATTATAATTATGTATTATTTTATCATGATCATTGATATAATATGTAAATCATGAAATCTATGTTATAGAAAGGTATAATTAGTAAAGTCATTCATTTGTGGCATGAAATTGATTGAATGATCAAGATAATATTTGTTGTTTTAGAATAGAACAGATTTCTCATGTTAAGTTCACTATGATGGTAGTGACATTACTAAAATTATTTCCATAATATAATCAGGTATGACTATTTGTTAAGGTTAAAAAATAATAATGTAAAGATGGTAACACAAACTGTGTGTCCAAATTTATTATATATCATGAGACAAAGATACTATATTATATATATTTTTCCTATCAGATGATTTTTTGTCAGGAACATACCTTAAGGACTTTGGGGACACAATCAATTCCTAGATACTACTCTTAATCTAAGGCTATGACTCATAACTATTGATATAATTTCCTAAAAGGCAACACATAATGATTATTATAAAGCTTGGTCAACTATAGAGAATTGGATTTTAGGACGTGGTGGGCCCTAGAGTGGGGGTTATGTACTATCCATGTTTATGATATCTCAATAAATTTAAAAAATTAAATATTATTCAAGATTTTATTAATAATAATTGAATTTATTAATACATTTTATTAACATGTTATTAAGTGAATACGGAGAATAACAATTTCTAAAATATTATTTAATATTAAATTTTAATGTTTAGTTAAATAATTTTATGGGAGAGCTTATTGAAGTTAATGAATTGAACATTTTTGATGTAAAATTTTATTATGTTAGACGTGAAAATATATTTGTGAAATTTATGATGTGTTCTCTTAGTCATATGTATTATTTGGTGAATGTTTAAATGATTAAACATATTTAATGTCTTATTTGAAGATTTTATGATGTTTAACCTATATATTTAAAATAAATTATTCCAAATATCAATTAGAAATACATTTCAATAAATTATTGAGACTATTTCTCCTCTATATTTAGTACTAGAGAAATAAAAATATGTTTTGGGACCACTATCAATGAAAAGAGTCCCAAATCAAAGAAGTGATGCTCCCAAAACCAGGATGACATAAAATTGTTCTTAGTTTCATAGTGGTTTCTCCCATAGTGTGATGATAAAATATAATGAGGATTTTGAAATTCCTGATACTTTTAATGGGGGTTCTTGAAATGGGTACATCATGTTATGATTTGTAATGATGAGAAAAATTCATTTTGTATTTAGATGAAATGCGGTACACTTTTTACTTTATATCTTAATTGTTAATTAACTCACCTGAAATCCTTATGATGATAAAAAAATTTCATTTTATTTTAATATAACTATACGACATTGATCATTGTGTAAATAAGTAAATTTATCCACATAGAATGTTTCCATTGTGTTCCCAGTTCTATTTAGTGGTACTACAGTTACTGTGTTATTAATTAAGTTAAATTAAAAGTTAATTTTCATAAATCTGATGATAATGCCTCATAAATTTTTTAATTACTTTTTTAAATTATTTTTTATTGGTTTAGATTATGGATAAACTATTATATGAATATTGTTTAATAATTTTGGGGAATAAAAATAATTCAATATTATAGGAACTCAAAAATATTCAAATATATTTCATATATTTTTTCCAAAGAAAGGGAATGTAATTTCATTTTAGTCCAGCTGGTAACCGATGTTTTCAATTGTTGGGGTGGGGGGTGGTGACTAAATTTTGATTCAAAATGGGGAAACTAAAAAAAATAAACCTAATGATACAGAATATGGAATATGAGAAAATTGAATAAATGAATCTTAAGGGGGTGGTGGCTTAGCCGCTTGCATTTAGATTGGCCTGCCTAGTTTTGGCGGTGACGAGGTTGTTGACGATACTAATGATATTAAACACATTAATTTAAAAACAGATTATATAATTAAACACCCAAATAGTTCCTCCCCCACTAACCCCATTCTCCCATGAGGGGCATGTCATACTGCTGACTCGACGATCTATTTAGGTAGGGTCAAGTCCTTCATGACCCTCCGGAAAATTTTTGTCTCAGAACCCATAAATGGTTTTTAAAAAGTCCTGGGATGCCCAGAAATTATTAGAGTTTTTTTTAACATTTTAAAATGTTTGAGTCATAATAAAATTATTTTCTGGAATATGAAGAATCTATTTTTTTAGATTAAAACTAGTTTAATTTTTTTTTAATTCCTAAGTAATTCCCTTCATGAGAGTTATTTGAAATTTCATTCTTAAAATATAAATCATATATACTAATCATAGGCATATATTGAACAATGTATGTCTGGTATTTATTTTTTTCATTGTTAAAAGTGTGATTAAAATAAAAATTATTTAATTATATGATGATCTGCATGTGTTCCCCCACATCATTATATGTGTAATGGTTTCTATGTCAATAATTCTCCATATTTATAGGTATCCCACATTTCTGAGGCCTCTTTCCTATGTATATGTATTTGTTTTCCATGAAAACAAGGTAAAATACAATGTTCATGTTAATATCTTGTGAAATACTTGATTTTATTTGAATGAATTCAGTGGTGTAAAAATTCCAACTCATATTAGATGTGATTCATAGAGTTAACACTATGGCCTCTTTTGATCCATCAATCAGTTGATGGATCTTGAATTATAAAATAACATGATCATATCGTTTATTTTAATGTTTAGTTATATATATATAGTTATTTATTAGTATTTTTTGTACATTTTTGGTGTTATTATATATAATAATGAACAACAATTTATTGATAAAATGAACATTCCCAGTGATTTGTTTGTAATTTATAATGGATTATTTTTAAGTGTGATCATGTTTATTTTTCATAGTAATTAGATATCAATTCCATTTTAATTGAAAACTATAAAAACTTTCAAAGAACATCATAATTAATCAATGAATTCAACTATTTTAATTTGCACAAAAAAAGAGATTTGAGTTGTTTCTTTGTCCTAGGTGATGGTTTTTCTTACTACTAGAGAATTTATATGATAATGGTAGGCCAAATTTACTAAAATTGAAATTAAATTAACCATTTGTAAATTGGTGAAATTTGCGAAGGATACTATTTAGTAAATAGATGTTTTGATTTATAGAAAACGAGACTCCATTTAATAGATCAAAAAGATATGAGTTATTTTAGTTTACTATGAAAATCCCTTCCTTGAAACTCTTCAATTAGTGGAATTACCATAGTATGTAATTTCTGTACTAGTTTTAATGATCTTGTACACTAGAATACTCAGCCAGAAAAGTATTCCAAATATATTAGTTGACGGTTACTTGGATTTTACAAAATAGTAGGATACATGTAATATTAATAAATATATAATGTTCAATAATAAATTATTAAAATAAAATGTATTAATCAACTAATTTTTTTTAAAGACTAATGGAATGTTATTCCTAATGTTCATCGTACTCAAAATCAGAAAATAAAGGCATCCTAACCGATTCATATTTTCAAGTGTGTCATAATCACTTATGTGTTGTAATATGATGTTAAAGGATATTTTTTATAATAATGTCCCAAATACCTAATGAGTCATAAAATATTACATTAATCATTAAAAGTTATTGTGTATTTATTTTTAAACTCATATTTGATTATACATATAAAATCTAGGATGTAATTATAAGGGGGATATATGATGAGTCTTATAAGTTAATAATGTTATTCTATTATATTTTGGAGACATGATTTTCATATAATAGTTTTAGCCCATTAACATATTCCAAATATAATATAACATTTATATCCATTTAGTTGTTATATTAAAGTCATCTATTATTTCACAAAACACATGTTTAGATTCAATGAGTTTTTTTAAGATTGTTATGTAAATAAACATTCATATATAAGAAAACACTGTACATATTAAAAATACAAATTATGATTTAATAATATATTACATTAATTCTTTATATAGATAATTTATAGTCAAGTGAAATATTATAAGTCTATAATAGGTTTCAAATTTATATTTTTTATATTGGGATAATGATTTAATTGGATAATGGAATGGATCGATATGCATAAGTAGTTAAAATAGTTGAATGTTTCAAATGAGTTCTTGGAAAATAAATGTTGTAGTAAAATGTATTGTATTGGAATGATAAAAACATAGTTATATAATATTATTATCAATAAATAATGTCATGTATTATTTATTTAATGTAATGAATATTCATCCTAAAAAAGGAGAAGTAAATGGAAATAAACTACAATGAAAATAAAATGCAAATGCATATGTAGATTCCATGTAAAAGAATTTAATTCTTTTTATTTTGGTAGTTTCTTCCATTGAATTGAAGTCATTTGTTGGTATTAAAAAGAAAAAAAACATGTTTTGTTCAATATTGGTTCTGGTATGGATTGTTTAGTTATAGTATGTTTTAATTATTTAATCCATTAGACTTTTATATGTCATGGAAACATTAAAAAATCACTATATCTGGTATTGTATGTCGAGAAAACATTAATTTGATGGTATCTATTCATCACAATGACAATGTTGTCTTGACACCATGTAATTATAATAAGGAATTAATGTAATAAAGATCTATTATTGTATTAGTGTAACCAAGTTGATCATAAAATTTTTTATATAGTAAAAACATTTTCCATCTGCCTATATGAGTTTAGTAGCGGCAACAAAACGTTCCAAATAATTGTTTTTGAGAATATATGGAAAAACGTTATTTGTATTAGGATTTTTAATTCAAAAATACTATAAATTGATACACTACACATTAGGGAAACTTAATTTTGAAGAGTAAAACTATCCCAAACATGATATGAAGTTGGTGGGTATCATATTCACAATAAAAGTTTTGTGGAATTATCATTATGGGGATATGTGTGAGATATATAATCATCACAAGGCCCTGAAATATAAATTCACAGAATAAGTGATTAACATTCACTAATTAATATGTTATGAACTCATTAATGGTTATGGATTTTAAATTCATGACCATCCTAGTAAAGTTATTTATGTCTAATATTATTTAATTCTAAAAGAACTTATAACTTTAGTAGTAATGAGAATTTAGATGGATCCAATCATCTTATACTATTAATGTATAGCCATGAGTATCGTAATGAAGGTGAATAATTATTTCGTTCACAATTGATTACTAAAAAATCCCTTATAGAGATGATAATGGATTTTCAAAAAGATAATTTTAAAATTAAGGATGTGGAAAATATCAAAAAAGGGAAATCCTCAAAAGTAGAAATTGAATAGGAATGATTAATATGATTTAGATCGCGACTATGTGTACCATATAATCCTATGATAAAGAATGATATTTTTAATGATTCACATAGTTTGACCTATTCTATCCTCCCAGGGATCACAATGATTCATTGAGATATCCAAGAGAAGTATTGATGGGATAATCTGAAGAAGGATATCATTAAATATATTTAATTGTTATTGGAACATATGAAAGTAAAGGATTAAATGAAAATGTATAAGGGTATAATGTGACCATTACCCATACGTAAATATAAATAGTATAAAATCACTATGTACTTTCTAAATGGAATCTTGAATACATACAATGGAATTAATTCTATCTGGGTCATTATGGATAGTGTTTCCAATGCCTATTTGTTTATTTCAATTTAAGAGGACTTCTCACTAAACCAAAATCCATGGATATATAGAAGAGGTGAAGCTGCATAGAGTACCATTATCTATTATATATGACAGTGATCCACAATTTACCTCAATATTCTGTAAAATTAACCAACAACCATTAAATACTATGTGGAACTTCACTGTTTTTTATCACCATGAAATGGATGGAAAATCTTAGAAAACAGTTCAAATTGGAATACCTTATGAAATCAAGCTTTATTTACTGCAATGAAGGATGGGAAAATATCTAACTCTTTTCCTATTATCTTACAAAAATAGTTTCCAATCAAGGATCAAAAGGGATATATATGATTCCTGTTATGGTAATAATATGTACAACTCCTTCACGCTGGGATAAAGTTGGTGAATGTAAGATGTTGGGACCTGAAATGTTCAAGGAAATAGAATAAAAGGTTATAACCATCCAACAAAATATTCAGGCTTCCCAAATTAGAAAAATGAGATATAAAGATAATCATCAATGAGACTTACTGTTTGAGGTTGGTGAAAAAGTATTCAACTAAATATCTCCCCAGAAGAGGGTGGTGAGATTTTTTGAAGAATGAAAAGAAAATGTCATGGTTCAAAAATCCCATCAATATTCTTGATAACGTCAATGTTTTGGATTATCTACTATCACTTTCATCAACTACGTCTCATGTTCATGAAATATTCTACATATATGCCTTGATGAATTACATACTAGAACCCTAACATGACTTTAACCCTAATGTGGTGCAGTTGGAAAATGCCCTCTCTTATAAAGAGTATATGATGATGATTTTGGACCATAGAGATAGTGTTATATGTAATAGGCCCACTCACCTCATCGAGGTGCTGTAGAAAAAAATATGTATAATGAGGTGACATGGGAACCTGAGGATGAGATCATGGAGAAATAGACTAACATGTTATCACATTAGTGTGTAAAATGAAATTTCAACGGTGAAATTTCATAAGGGGGGAATAATGTAATGATCCGTAATTTCATCAATGGAATTTCAATTGTTATGTCTTAAATCACATACATTACATGGTGAACCTAATAAATATATTATTATCCTAAATAATCTATGATACATTAGTCATAAAATAAACCAATAATAATTCCATATATTTTTGTGGGACATTAAATTAACAACAAATAGAAAATAAGATAATAAAAATGGGAAATTTGGGTATACTTGACACAATAGCATTACAACACTCAAGAACAAATATTTATAAATAAATCATAATTTTGATAATAAAATATACATTTTGAATATGAATTTATATATATAACATTAATATAAATAAGAATAGAATGAAATAAGAGGTATTTATAAGAATTAAGGAACCTATATGATTGTTATAAATATTAACAATAGAATAGTAACCAGACTGTTATAAATAGTAATCTATTCATTAAAATATTTATATAACATATGACATTATAAAATAAAATTAAATCATCATAAAAATAAAATATGGTTTTTTTATGTCATGGTATTTGTAAATAGTTGATTTTAAATGATAAATTGTTTATATGTTTTTTTGTAAAGCATAACTATTTATTTACATTTTAGTAATCAATATAATAATTTAAAATAAAATTTATTTTTATAATGGTTATTTATTAATTAATATTTTGTTTTATTATAATTTTAATATAATTTTACGTAACCATTATTAATTTTTGAACTGGTTAAAAATCCATTATAAAAATAAAATCAGCATTTTTCAATTAAATTATAATTTTAATTAAAATTTTAATTTTTTATATTCAATAAAATATTTTTATAAAATGGATTCAATTTTTTAAATATACCTATAAATAAATGATACCGATAATTTTTTATATTTTTCTAAAATAGTTGAATTTTTGGAGAATAGTGAAATAAAATAAATTTTGTTATTTAACATTGCAAGCTAAATACATGAATTTTGAGTCTTGGATAATGTAAGTACCTATTTTATTGAGATATCAACAAAAATTTAATTTATTTAGTCATAATAATAAACACTATTTGTATTCATTAGAAAAAATAATAAACTGATGAATATAATAATAAATACACCCCTACACCTTATAAATTCCACCCCTCACCACCCCTTATTATAATTCCTTATAAGTCTTGAATATTTTAAATATTTATCCCAATTACCTACCCAATCCTCTTCCCAACATCATATATCATCTAGTCTAAAAACTGAATTCCATGATCCTTAAGGGATCCTTTAAGAAGGTGATGGTCTAGAGGAAACCTTCTCATACCATCTCTTTTAATATCATTTATTTATTACACATTATCCAAACCTCCTCCATCAATATATTCATAAAATTTGTGGCATCATGTATTAATTAGAATTTTAAATTTGTAATGTTATATATCATATCCATCCCTTTCTCATTTCCTCTTATTCCAAGAAACAAAATCATTGTAAAAAATTATAGAGGTTTACCATCTCTATAAATAATGTGTTTTTTTCCATTACCAACATCGGGGAAAGTAATTAAACAATTATTTTTGTTAGAACATATTTTTGTATTTATATTATAACTTGTTTCATGTTCTATAACTAATATATATACATAATATTAAATAAAATAAAACTGGTTCATGATGATCAAATAACCACTAAAATAAACTAAACATTCATCATTAAATATTCTTCAAATGGATCCACTACATAATAAAAAAATTATATATGATACCCTTTAATATTATATAATTTTATTAATACTATAATATTTCATTTATTGTGAAATTTTTACATTTGAAAAGAACTTCAATAATTTTAATAAGGTCCACCGACCAAGAAATCATGAAACGAACACTACCTGAATGAAAATATTGATCATTATAACTCATTTAAATTGTCATAAATAAAAATAATTTAATTATACAAAATAAAATCAATATAGAATAGGTTATGAATTATGTATCTATTTAACATAATTTTATTATCCAAAAACATTACGTGTTTTTGAGAAACACATTTATACATAACGTAATAGATCTCATTGAACCTCCAAATTACAGTAGGATTACACATTAAATCTCTTTACACTAATGTATTTTTTCATTAATATTATATAATTACTCTAAATTTTCTCTATATATTTCATATGTATATTTATAGATCAATATATCCTTATTTTATTGGAAAATACTTGTTTTAAATGGTTCCCTTCTCAATTCATCTAGACAAGCAAGCTTGATTAATGGTAACATATCTATGTCTTACCGATTTCAAAGTACACTCCATAAAAAAATTTATCCCAAGAATGTTTTATTATAATAAATAATTTTATGTTGACAAAATATCTTATTTAATCTTTGATTTTATGCATTCAATTCTTTATTTATTATCTTTAATGAATCTTTAATCTTATAACTAAAAGAGTAGTTTAATAGAACATTTCTATTATTAACTAAAAACTCTATTTAATGTTTTCAATTAAGTTGGAAATATTTTTCAAGATCTACTATTTATTTTTCAAAATGAATTACTAATAATTTTTTAATAAATTATTTCATGGATAACATTATGATACACCCATTGGTTTTTTTCTTAAAAAATTATTACAAAACTCATTTCATTCCCTGTGAAACCATTGTTATTTATCCTTATGATGGATTCATTACATGGAACACATATGAATAAACATGTTATAATGGGTGATTTCATATTATTCTCCAATGAGTTGGGTATTTTTTTCTCATGAGACTTCATTGATGGGATTAGAGTGTAAAACTAATCCATTAAGGGAATTCATACAACATCTGATATTGTTTTGGAAGTGAGAATAAACTCATTTAAATATCAATTTATACATTTTTACACATTATAATATTTCCATGATCATATGATTCAATCATATAATCTTTATTCTTCTATAATATTATTCATGATCCATGCCTTTTATGTTATCATATTATACCATTTAACCATTGTTCAATTTTTTTCTCATTTTTATTCCCTCACTAGGACTTTTAGAATGTCCTGTTTGTTTATTTATTCCCCAGATTATCCTATGTAGTTATTAGAGATTAAAGAGATTTATGAGCTCATTATAAATACTAACAAAAATATATTTTATTATAGTATCATGTTTTTGAATTATGTACATAGTCATCATTTTCTACGAGTATTTACAATCTTTGGTTTTTATTTCATGGATATTTTTTTATAAAATTGGGGAAAGAATGTGTTAAAGGATTTTCTAACAATATTAATAATGAGAAACAACCATAAATGGGATATATGTTTTAATAATTTATACAAAAATGTAATTTTTTAATAATAGAATTTTTTAAAATAATTTGTAACATGGATATAATAAATTATAAGTGAATTTTATAACAGTGGGTATCCACCCCAACGTAAGAAATACTTTTCAATTACCAAATCATGCTCACAAATATTCATGGATGATTTATTACTAAATTTTCAGCTTTTTTACTTTTTTAAAATTATTTACTTGGTAATTTCCTTGGATTTTTTTAAAACAAAAGGTTGTAGATGTTTCCAGCTATAATAAAATCATTATGATTATATGTCAGTAATCTTAAATATATGTCATATGGCCTAAATACATCTTACCGATGGGACACAATTGATTTTTTACTATCATGTGTTGCGGGATAAAAATTATTATGTCTTATTCTAGTGATGTTCAAACATATTGATCTCAATTAGAAGAGATTATGAGGACTGACCCAACAATAGGAACACCATGCATTTTTTATGTTATCAGTTGATCCTATATGTAGGAACATTTTTTGAATAATGATTTTATATGGTTATCATTGTCTGTTATTTGACCATGTAATTTGAAATAATACTAATTCCCTGAAATTTATGTTATAGAAAGTTATCTGGAGTTCAGACAATCATTTTGTCATGACATTGATTAAATGAATAAGAAAATATTTTTTTCTTCATAAAAGAAGATATATCTAGGGGATGATTTATTAAGATGGTAGTACATTTTCCATAACCATTTACATTCTAGAATAAGCAATTTCCATATTGTAAGGTTAGAAAATAATAATTTAAGGTTGATGAGACAATGAGTTTTTCTGGATTTATGTGATATCATGAGACAAACAGACTATATATAACAGTTTGTGTCTATGGTAGGTTTTTATTACTATAACTTAAACATATCACATTTGAGGACATAATGTTCTCCAAGATACTTATTTTAATCTATGTGTGTTACTCTTAGATATTTTGATAAGGACATATATATTAACACATAAGGAATATTCAGAAACCTCACCAATTATAGGGAATTAGAGTGTATGATATGGTTGGCCTCATGGTGGGGGTCACATACTATCCAAGATTAAACTACCATAAGGAATTAAATAAATTCATTATTGTTTTGTATTATATTAATAACAAGTGAATTTATTAAAGTATTTCACTGACACATTATTTATTGAATACAAAGAAAAATATTATTCAAATGAATATTTAATATTTAATATTTATGGTTTTCTAAATATTTTTTTCAAGAAAACCTATTCAAGTTATTGAATTGTAAATTTATCACATAAGATTATTTTGATGTTACAAGTGATAATTTATTTCTATTTTTTTATTTCATGTTATTTAAGTCATAAGAAATATATGGAGAATATATGGATGATTTAACTAATTAAATCTCTTTACAAAAAATATTATGAAGTTTAACCTACCTATTTATAGAAAATTATTCCCAAGTTCAGTTGAAAATAAATTAATATGAATTTGAGAGACTCTATCCCCTCTATATCAATTTCAATAGATAAAAAAAGTTATTTTGTGACCCTTATCCATGAACGGATTACCATATCTTATAAGCAATGCTCTCAAAATCATGATGACATCAAATTATCTTTATAGTACAATTATAAAACTAATAGTATGATGATTAATGATCATGGAGCTATAACAATTCATTCGAATGATAAATATAATTATATCACAAGTTCAATCAAGTGGTGATCAATAATGATAAATGAAATGCATTTTAAATTTAAATTAATTTCCATACTTTTTAGATTTTAATAATTTCATGTCTAATTAAATCTCACATGATCCTTAGGATGATAACCACATTTCTCTTTGTTAAGAATAATGATAGGTCATCAATCATTGTTCCAGAAATTTAATTTATCTACATCACATGCCTACACATTGTTCTCAGTACCATATAGTGGTATCATCTGGAGCATGTTATTAATTAAGATTAATTTAATTTTATTTCTAAAGAATTTTATTAGAGTGCATTAAAAATTCTATAATTCTGTTGAAAATCATTTTTTGGGAAAAATTATAGAGATATAATTATCTATAGATATGTTAATAATTTTGGTCATAAAAAATAAAAAATTCATGTGCACACAAAAACACATATATAATTAATATTTTCTTCCAGTGAAAGGGAATGTCTGGTTGGTACAGTCTAGTTGGTCATGTATAATAATAGTAACTGTGTGTGGGTCTCAGTTTTTATGTGTATGTGAGAAAATAAAAAGAATTAACCTTAATATATAGTCTATAAAATATGATAAAAATAACTAATGAAATTAAAAGGTTGGGTCACTTATCTACACTTGTGTAGAATGACATACACATTTTTTTGGGAGGGTTGATGACTATATGTAATACTTTTCATCACACTAATGAAAAAACAATTTTTATCATGAATCAAAAAAATCACTCCCTCCACTAACACACCATGTTCTCCCTTGCCGGACATGTTTTTCCTCCGATTTGGATGTCCATCATGGTTGGGTCTGATCATGACTGACCAGACTAACCAATTTGGTCCTAGAACCCCTCTTTGGGGTTTAAAAACACATGTGGTCCAAAAAAATATGAAAAAATCCAACAATATTTTAATTCTTTTTAGTGTCAATAAACATTTTTTGGTCCATATGTAATTTTTTTAAAAAATTAACATCGGTTAAATTTTTAAATTCATAATAAATTCTCTTTTTTCTTTCAATTTGTTTTTGTTTCAATACCATAATGATAAAATTAGATACCTTTATAGTTGGTTTGATCAACAGGTTTTCCAGTTTCATCAACATCCAACATACAATTGATACTGATGGGTGTGTCATTACCCTTAATACTATCAAAACCAAAATGTTTTAAAAGATCCTTGAGTTGCGTTAATTGAAATTATTTTAAATATTTTTGTGTGGATATATTGGTCATAATCATAGAATGAATATTTTATTTCTAATATTTAATTATTTCTTTATTTATTGTGTTATGAACATAATAATTTTTTTAATAAATTATGTTCTACATTTGATCAATCACCTCATTATATATATTAGGGTTTGAGAGTCCCAAAGTGTCCATATATAAGGTTATCCAACATTCCTGAGACCTCTCACCTACATATATGTATTTCTATGAAATGAAACCCATTAAATAATATATATTTTATTCTATACTCTGGAAAAACACTAGTTTATATTTGAATTCATTAGATGATGTAATAATTTCAAATCGAATTATATGTGACTGAAGGAGTTAACCATTTGGCCTCTATTAATCCATCACTTTCTTGATGGATATACAATTAGAAAAAGTTTTGATCATAACATTTCTTTGTATATTTATTTCTTTGTTTAAATATTGTTATTATTATGTTTTTTCATTTTAGATGGTGTCCGATAAAATAAAAAAACCACAATAGAAAAAATAAACATGTACTCTAAATGTTTTCTACTTTATAATGGAATATTTGTATGTGACATCACATAGAGTTTTAATAATGAAATGAAATAGATACCGTTCACATAAAAAACTATAAAAACCCAAAAAAATAACTCAATAATTTTATTTTGAAAAAAAAACTATACATTTGACGTGTATATTAGTCCTAGTGAGGGTTCCACTTATTACAAAGGAATCATTTTTAATGTGGAGGGTAAATAAACTAAAAGTTTCATAAAAATATCCATTACTTGCATTGTGAAATTTCAACGGAAGAACATAGAGTAAATATTTGTTATGATTTATAGAATATAATACTCCACTCATTATATCAAGGATCCAAAGGTTAGTGTGTTTGATTACCCAAAACCCTTACATGAGACTAATGAATTTGTAGAATTAAAATATTATATAATATTATTAGAGGCTGTAAGGATATTTTATATAAGTAAAATCAGCTATATGAGTATTATAAATCTAGTTGTTGAGTTTTAATAGTATTTGATAAAATAATGGGATACAAGAAAGATTAATAAATATATAATTTTTAATAATCAATAATAAAGATAAAATGTACCAATCTACTAATTTATTTATTGAATAATGGAAATTAATAGCCAAAGATCACAGTGATCAATATCGCACAACAAACACATCCAAACTGATACAAATTTCTAATAGTGGTATGAGAACATGCGTGTAATAATATGATATTAAAGGATATATTTTTTTGATGGAGTACCCAATACTATATGTGTCCTGAAAGATATCATTGATTATTAAAATATAATTTTTTTTTATTTTTTAACTCACAATTTCCCAACAAATCAAGCCCATTATTAAACTAGAAGGAGGATCCACAATGATTCAAAAATGTCTTGATAATTATCCTCTTATATCCTGGATATAGGATTTGAAAAAAAATTGTGTAAACCCATAAACATAGGCAAAATATAATGAAAATCAGTATAATATTTGATATAATATTAATGAAATATATTATTTCACAAGACACGTGTCTAGTTCAAAAGATTTTGTGAAAGAAAATTCAATAAAAATATCCAACTATAAAAAAATACATTGTTTATAACAGATAATTTATTCGTTATGAATACTTATAGGGAATGTTCTTGTGCAACCATTTGTGTCAGATTTAGCATTTTTTCTTGAAATTAATATGACTGTATTTCTATGTGGGATGATTGCAAGGGGTTATCTATTTTTCAATTACATAATTCAAGAACAATATCTCTGAATGGTCTCTAATGGGTTCATTCATTAATCCTTAAACACCCAATGAATCTCACATCCATGATTCATGGATATACATTACAAATCCAGGTTTTTATTGGATGATTTGGGAGATGTAACTTACGAACTCACATTGGTCAAGAGGGTGAGAACTCAGGATCATTAAACTTTTTTAGAGGGACTATTACCTATTCTATGTCATTGTTCTAGATTTATTCTACATTCATATGTTCATGAATACTTGGTACATTCCTAAGCATTTGTGTGTGAGTTACCCCTCTAGAAGATTGATCACCAACATGCTTGGGTTTGAAATTATCATTATGTATCTGAGGTTCTCCATTTTGAAGATATCTGTATGAATCTGAGTTTTGTTATCAATGTAAACCTTTTATGGATAGATCAAGAATTCCTTAGTCTCTCTCTATGACAATGCTTGATTTAATCCTTATCTGATGGTACACTATATTTTATCATACTCCAAGAGGTGTGAGAGTTGTGTCTATGTCAGGATCAAACTAATAATATAGGCTACCTATGTATCCTCCTGAGGGGAATCTGAACCCACATAGTTCAATTATTCCAAACACATTAACATCATACAGTAAGGATGAATGTGGACCAACATGAATACGATGGTTCTAGGCTTGAACCCTGTAGAGGTTTCCTATATATTCTAGTGGTTGGGAATCAAATTCCATGTTGTTTTGAAAGATGTGAATTAGGGAATACACCTAAAGAGGTATCCTAGATGGGGAATTTGATAGGGGATTACTTCTTCTAGTATGATTTGGATTTTCATTAACATTGTGGCATAAATTTATGGAAAAGGTCAATATAAATTGATTTATGAGCATACAATTATGAATTAGACCCATTCATTAGGGACAGGAAAATTTTGTGCTCACCACCAACCTCTAACCCCATGTCAGTCATTATTTTTTAAAAAAATAAGAGTATGTAGTGGATCTAAAGATCACACATCCCACATCATCTTTTGATTGATGGTATTGGATCCAATGGATGAAGAGATACAAAATTGAATGTGACCATTTATCCTTTTTTGTTCATATCATAGATAGTCATGTATATTGATCTATCTGAAAAAATCATCGGAGAAGGTAAATATAAGAGAAGGTTCAACCACTTTTCAGAAAGGCTAGGGATTTACCTCAGTTGGAGTACCCTAAATTTTCTTGCAAGGAAAAGGGAGAAATATTCGATGATGGAAACAATCAGAGGGAAAGGAAATTGGTTTCCATTAATTATAATAACGGGGAGGTACATGTGAGTATCCAAATGTCAGAACCCTCGTTACAATGGGAATGTAAACTCAAGTTCAACATGTAGGTTCATCTTACTACTGGGATATCCAAAATGAAACCAATTACCAGGGTTATTTGAACTCAAATGGAAATAAATGGGTGGACAATTATTTTAACATTGACTTCTGGTGGCCTTTGAAGACGCATTATCTTGGTTATAGATGACTTGTGTGTATATGGGCTAGCACGGGGGATGATGATCCAACAAAAGATATTGATTAGAGTCGAAAAGTGAAAGTCTCTAGGGTATCCTGGTCTGTGAGTAATATTCATGTGTCATATGAGGTTTCTCGTATATAGTGGGTTTCTATTAGTGAAAGGGGGTTGTCTATGTACTATAGTGGTTTGGGGGCCTGCTATTAGTCTATATATAAATTTTTTATTCATTTTTTTATTTCATTGATGTATTGTGGTTCTATATATACATGAGTTCTATCCATGTAACATTTTGTTACATGGAGAAGGAGTCCACTAGCATAGAGATTTCTATATGGGGTTCCTCATTGTAGTGAGGTAATTTGTTCTACACTATGTGTAGAATATTACTATAGAGGGGTTTTAGTTCATATACATCAATTTTTTTTAGTTTCATTTTCTCCATTAATATTATACGGTTGGGATTTACCTATAGTGAGTCATTGAAGGAGTATGTATCTTGCAGAGTTGTCAATATCTCGGTCAATCACATCAGTCGATCACCATTCAATCTTTCTATTTTCAATCACCCCAAATCCCACCTATGACTCTATTTATATATAAGTGGGGAAATGGATACCATTTTAAATATATTTCTATAATGAGTCTAAAATCCACTTTTCAAAGAATCCAATGGAATAAACTCGACTAATGGGTGACATGGTCAATCGAGGTATAAGGATATCATCCGCAGAGGTGAGAATGACAACCATGGTATGGCGAATGTATATATGTCAATTGTGGAGCTACATTGTTGTTTCCTTTCCTGCAATCAATTTTAGTTCATGGGGGATTTCATCTTCTAGGTGAATATATTCACATCCTTTTCAAAATCGTATGTGTTGGTCGGGAACTAGCATCACCATCTTTTTCCTTGATCTTTTTACTTCATGCTTTTCTAACTAAGTGGATCCTCATACCGAGAGGTGATCCTTGAGGTGTTCTTAATCTATGGACTAACTTTTTCATATTTCATGTTCTCTCATTTAATCATATTTTCTCACTTCAGTTTTTCATTCCATTCATTTTTATTCAATTCCCAAATTCATTGGATAATTTTAAATCCCATTGAGATTTTATCAGGACACAAATAATTACCCCATCGATATGTGTTCTAATAAGGATAAAGAAGAGGCTATTCTGGTATATAAAGTGGTCCTATCATGAATCTTTTTATGGTATAAGGGAAGACTTTAAGGAGAAGACCAAACAAATATAACAGAGGCCCAACATATTTTTCATCTACCATATTTTTTAGAATAAAATATTCTCTCAAATATTTCTCTCGACCGATTGATACCGAGAACTATAACCCTTTGTGGATGCCTTCACCTATGAAGTGGATCCTATAATCTATGAAATGAAACTATGACTCTGTAAACTAAAACATTGTATACGCGAATGGTGGATTTTTTCTGCCGCGTAGTAGGGTTCAGTGCATAGATATCCCATTCTACGAAGCATTTCTTTACTATAATACACTTATCTGGTCACCTTACCATGGATTTTTGGTTTCCATGACTTCTAGTATGTAGATAAAATTTATTTATTTTCCAATTTAATAGAGACAAACTTTTTCTGATCTGTTGTTAGAATGATAATAGCCCCCTTGTAACTTCAATGGATTCACGTAGAATAAATGTGGATATGGTCAAGAACATTGAGAAAATCTCAAGCCTTTTGTTGTCCCTCATGATTGTACCCTGAAAGATCATCTTCCAATAGAACATATGACCTTCTCTTTGTCCAGTATGTCTTTTTTTTAAAACTTCAAAACTCCAAGATGATTCTACTTTTCCATTGATTGACCGGTGTAGCCTTTCTGTTCAACAAAAGAAATTTTAGGACCATGATCATGAAAATTTTATTCTATGGGAGAGATCAAAATTAATTTGGTCTTAGAGGACATATTGACTCTGAATGGATACATATGGGCATAGGGTAATTGAAGTATTCATGATTCTTATTTGGAATCTATTATCCGATATTATCTATCTATTTTCATCCTTCCATGATGTAATTACAGTAGAAGGTGGTGCTCCATATATGTCCTCAATCTAGTGGGTTCTTCTATAATGAATGGGCTTGGGAATTTTGGGTTCACCCAAACTACTAGTAATTCTATGATTAGTTGGAATTTGTTAAAATGTATCTGACTATATTGGTTTCCCAATTGAAATTTTTTTCAGAATGTGAAATACTTCACAAACTTCTCAATCATTTTTGTTCAATTACCAACAACTTCAACTTATATCATAGTGAAGTGGGAATAATTTTGTGTGATATTTACCAAATATAATTCATTCACATTCTTAGAGACATGTATAATGAAATCATTCCAATAAATAATACTTATGATAATGCTAATAATGTTTCTCCACTATAGATAGATTTATTTTTCAGGGTAGAGGGATTAATTTATCCAATTATTCATGATATCTCAATAATTTCATTTGAATACTAGATAGAATAGTTTTGGTAGTTGAATGGGATAATGTCGACAATATGCCATAGCGGAACACACCCAACTCAACATTAACAACATATTCTTGGTTCGTAATGTGGTACCCACATGGTGGGTGGTTATACCAAATGGTGTTATGAGATTAGTTCATACGTATAGTATGATGATTGATTAGGGGGTGTAATTTCCATTTTTGTGATAGGATGTATTTACCCTTCATGTTACATCTACATCGGTGTCTAATATTGAACCATAATGATAGAATCCACATTGGATGAGGGACAACCATTAAATTTATCCATCCTACCCATGTTTGTATTTACAAATTATTGGGGATGATATAGGAAGGAAGGACTCTACATCATCATCATAGGCCATTTCAGTTTTAGTACATCTTGATAGCAGAGCATTTCCCCTATTTTGAATATCAAAAAACTAAAACAGTTCATCATTCTGATATCCATCCGTCCCTAATCAACATCATCATCATTCATTCAAAATCATATATCACTGATGGTGTGATTCAATTTTTGATTGACGTTTCCTAATTCACATTCATGCCTTATGTTGTTCCCCCTGAAAGAATGATGGATAATGGGAAGGTCCCTTTCAAAGAACGTTCTTATATCATTGATCATCGGTATGGAGTTTTAACTACTTTCATAGATAGAGTAACCATTTGCAGATGATCATATACCCCTTATTGGTTAACATGGTAATTTGGATACCTATAAAAGATCAAATTTCTCCTTTTTACACATGTAAAGAGCGAATCTCACCAAATAATCATTCACATATTATATATGATGATCATGTGTGAAGACTTCAGTATGGAAATCAATATTCCACAAATAGCGGCCTAAACCTAAATATCAAGGGAGTATGCTCAAATGTTGTTAGCTTGATTCCTGGATGGGGTGTTATAAATATAGATTCAATGTGTTAAGAGGTCAGTGACTACATTCTATCCTATCCAAATTATGCTCGTTGTGTCATCTTCTTTATTCCTTTTGTAATAAGGTGTTCTATTAAACATCGCATATGTTCAATAGGGAATTCATCTACACACACAATATATTTGAAGAGTTAATCAGACCTTATATTTGTGGATGATACAATATATGGTCCAACAAAGGCATTCCAAAATGGGAAATCCCCAATAATTCTTGAAATAATATCCAATAATAATCTCATAGCATCGTAATTTGAAAGACCCACATAGAAGGAAAATTTTTCTACTTGGGTGACTGAACATATGGTGGCTCCATCTACCATGATGGAACTTCTTGATTATATTCCCATTTTAACGGAAGGTAAGTATCATGCATAAAAAGATATTAGGAGACATCAATAGTTTTGAAGAAGAGAATGGATTGAAATCATTAATATCATCACAAAAGCATCCCTAGAAGAATTTACTGATGAAGAGGACACCCTTCATTGAGTGTTCTTTCATTTGGGATTAGGTGCCTTTGACTATCAGAATATTCACTTCCTTACATACCAAATCATCATAGATCAAGAAGAATATTTTCTCATAAAGGTGATATAGTTCAATTTAACAACTCCCAACATCAGGAAAATACATTTTTCGATATTACTGATGAGTTTTTTTACATGGTGTGTGAGAAAAAAAATGATTATGGCCAAATTATTTCCAAAACAGAAGAGTTGTGCGAGTGTGAGTCTCATGTGTCCAGGATGAAATAGTTACTATCATCCATGAGTGCCAAATTTGATTCCAATAAATATAATGTTTGGGATCATAGGTCCATCATTAGACATGGGAGTTCATTGCATTAATATGATGCCAAACAGTTTTACACTCTAGAACATACCCTTAACATTCCACGTTAGACAGTGGTCAATTTGATGACCCATGTGAACTAGGATTTATTATAATTATGTTAGTATATTATTTTTCCCTTCCCCACCTATGTTAGTTTTATTTTCGTAGTGAGGCTCTAGGGTTTGGATTTTCCTACACTCCCATTTAATAGAATACAAATATGATTTATCACAATGCTTCTATGTAATAGTTTTCTAAAATGTAAATCAATTATAATTGACTATATTATTCATAGTTATTATAACTAAATATTAATATAAATCATGATACTAGATAATTAATTTGAAATTATCAAATCAGGGCCCAATTTTTTCTTCAGCGGAGGGACTCAATTGGGAATAGTTTGAATTCTACGTGGTTTACTTCTAAACCCCCATAAAATCATGACTTTTCCATTATCAACCTATTTTTCATTCCTAAATCTAATTAAGTGTGGGATTATCTAGTATAAATTGAGTTTTTCTTAGCCTGACCATTGTAGTTATTCAATCTAGTATGATTTGACTCTTTTTATTTTTTATTGCATGATATTTTTCCTAAATTGAACCATGCATATGTTTAGTAAGATGGTTCTCTATTTTTTACTAGGGTTCCCATTATAGGTTTTAATACTGGTGTGTTTTATGTATATTTTAAAGGGTAGTTTAATGTTATAAGAACTAAACTATCAATACTAATATTTTAGGTTGAACAACTATATCCAGGACTTTTGCATCAAGTTGAATAGATTTGACAAGTAATTATGGAGAATGGGCCTCAAAATATGAATTGTTAGATGATAATGTACCAATATTTCTCAGACAAAAATTGGGTATTGTTTTTACAATAATATTTTATTTATATATGTGATGCATGATATATAGAATGGGATCCACTTAGGCATATTAAATTTTAGAAAATTCTCTCCTGAAGATGATCTTCTCATTGGTTGGTAGGCTTTTTTTGTGAAACTTATGCAGGGCAACAAAATAATATTGTTCATAGTTAGAAATTTTTTTTATCAGGACACTGAAAATCAGTTTCTAATGGCCATGAAATTTTATGAGAAATTATGTTTCTCAATACCACCAAGGTGTGTCTTGTCGATGGAGTGGTGTCTAAAATGTTTGATTGAAATTATATCTGTTGTGATTTTTACTGATATAACAATCCTAAAAGTGTTTTGCTTATGTAGAAGAGGGTTAAAGCGTAGTGCATTTGAATAGTGTGAAAATACGAAATTTAAGACATATTATTTGATGCCATTTTTCTTTTTCTAAGGAGGTAAATTGTTTACCTTTTTAATGATCGCCTAACCTGGAATTTTCAGAAACTTTCATTCATTAAAATGGGGAAAGGATATAAACAATCATCCAGGGATTTCTAAAACCATTGACTGAGGTTGGATATAATCATACAAGGGTTGTACGAATCTAGTATAGGGAATATCCTAAGGATGAACATTAATTTGGCTGAAAGTCAATTTTTTTAGTTACTTTTGGAGATCCATCGGGAAATATTTGGGAAAGTCAAATAATGGTGCACTCAGGACACAAACCTTCAATTTTTGATTGCTATGCATGGTTATGGGGATTCTAAACATTCCATAAACATAGTATGATTTCTGAAAAAGGATTTTCCTTAACATTAATGTCAAATTTCAAGATGAAATTTTCCAGGAAAATGAAGATGTATTTTCCCTTTATAGGTGTGAAGTGGTTTCCTGTGCAAGTCTGACCGAGATGTAAGAAAAAATTGTAAAACATTGTTTTATAGATGGACATGAGGAACATGATTAAGGTGTCATAAAACATATTATGATAATATAAATCAATCCAGATATTTTTTTAAGGTTTCTCCATATGTGGAATTGAGACACACATAGGTGTGGGGCATATTTGTCTTCTATAAGATCTTAACAATGAGGCGGGGCACATATCATACTTTCATGTGAAGATTTATTTCAGGAATAAGAACATTGAGGAGTATCCATTAATTTTTCTATAAATTTATAATAGTGGTATGATCTATACATTAGGATTGGGTATTTTCAATATTTACTATGGATCAGAACAGGTTGGTACATATTGTATCAACTATCATATTGTCTTCATGTCACATGATTTATGTGTTTATATAGAATCCATGATTTTTTTTGTAAAAGGTTGAGGGGTAAGAACTCTTTATTGATGCAGAAAGAAAAAACCTCTTTAATGGATTAGGGGATTAGGAAAACCATTACATGACAAGAGTAGATATACCCATAATGTAAATCCCAAATATTTACATAAATCATTAAAGACAAAAAAGATGCAGTCATGAAGAACAAGCATTTTAAAGAACCTCATCACCCCCTCTATCAGACCATGGAAGGTGAGATGGTATGGGGCCTGGATCCAGTTGAGTGAATGGAGGTAGGAAAATCCCATCCTAGGGATAAATTTTCCTTTAGTTGAATGAACTTTTTTGTGGAAAATTAATGTATATACACAATGGAATATTGTTCATAATCAAATAAAGGTTCCCTTAAGACATTGACCTTTCATTACCAATTGACAAGGATATTTATGAATATCTTATATTTCTTGAAGCATGGAGTTTGATAAGTTGAATGATTCTATTTGGAAATACTTAAAACATTCATCGCATTATATCTGATGGAGTTGGGAATACCATAAATATATCTGACTCATGTTTATGGTGAATTTATATTATTTTTTTATTGTCAGACCCAATTATGATTACTTGTGTCTACGTATGTATCCAACACTAATAGGAATAAAACTAAAAGTAGTTCATGACATTATTCATCTTGCAAGGGTTCGACCTATGCACCGAGAGAGATGAATTTGTCCATTTTCCATAGTTTCTTGGGGAATCCCCAATTGAGGTCCTCGAAACCACATGAGCTATGGTCGGTGTGAAAAATAGGGGATGATAAAGGAATAATACATCATCTATGGAAGGCACAATCGATTTAGGAGAATTTTATATTTCAGGTTGCTAGACCATGTTGAAAATCTAGGCATCACAACATAACCAACATGGGAAACAATCATGCCAAACATAGATTTGTAACACACCATGATTGGTGACTGATTATAGGGGTAATTTCCTCTCATGTAGTAACACTATGATGTTGTGTAGTTTATAATTGTACCACAATTTCATTTTGTCATGTAATATAACATCATACGACAAGTAAATTTTTTATATAGTTTAACATCATTTGGAAAGGATGTAGATGGATAGGCATGATAGAGGTGAAGTGTAATTCATCATCAAATTTTCCATCTAATAGTGCCAATTTATGAGTCCCTCTCTTTTTCTTAGATTTCATGAGGAGGATGAAAATTATTCTTTTTTACAATGGATGGGTCAGGGTTATGGGGTTCGATAATCACTACATTCCCCATGGGATGGGAATCACAGTACACATAGTTCTATATAGAAAGAATCCCTCATAGGTTTATCCCAAACACAAGGTGGAATATTTCAATCTTGGGGTAGGTGGATGGACTTGGATTTTAAATTTTGGAATCACTATATATCTTGTGTCAATAGGAATCATGTTGAATATAGTTATTTCACTGGAAATTATTGGTGAAAAATGCTGAAATAAATTTACAATCAGGTGAGTACATCATGGTGTTATGTTGTTTAATGACATAAAATAAGGGAATTTTGGTCATGAAGTTAACATCATGCATTATTTTTATTGGAAGCATAGTTTAATATAATTTTTAAGGACTAATTATTGTAGAAACCATGATTGAATGGGGTATAATAGGGTTGGGATGTTTTGGGTAATAATGAAGTTAATGTGAATGAATGTGAAAACCATTGTTCTGAGGGTTCTCAAATCAAGAGTGACAGTATAGGTGATGGAATCCATTTGGGTCTATGGAGGCTGCAAAATCCTCTCATGAGGATGAATTTTCATTTCTATGATAAGACATTTTATGTGAAACATATGAACATCCATTAGGGTAATTGTACATAGTTAAAAAAATATGTCCCCATGACACTGACCATCCAGTTTTGTTGGTCATAGAGATTTATATGGATCCTAGATTTCCCGAAGCGTAGTTTTTGATAAATTGAAATATTGTATCCAAAAAATCCAGACATGTAATAAATATCCAGACCAAAATTTTTCATCTATAATGGACTTCCCTATATAGATATGAATCATGTGTAGTGGTGAATGATTCATTGAATGCTCCTTCTCGTTGAATCTATGGTTTTCAGTCTCCATCATAAATTCAAATTTTTGTGAAAGATATTGGGGGATTTTTCTATAAATCTTTTTTCATAGATGGGACTAGATTTAAATATTTGAGTGTGATTTCATCTCTTACAGGGACAAAAATGAAAATGAATGATTTATTAATAATTTAATTGTGAAATTATATCAAATTTATAGAGAGGGGACATTTAATTTGTTTTGTGTGTGGTAGTCCTAGGATGTTGAATCCATGAATCACTAAATATCCCACGAGAGAAGAAATCAAGCCCCATGTATTTCTCTTAATGTATGTTCGTTTACCAGTCCTATCCATGCACTCAGAGGTGGATTTTATAACCATTATTTTATGGTGGTGGTCTCTTCAGGAACAACTAATCATTGTTTGTACAAGGGAAACCCAAACATAAATTATTAAGGTAATGTAAGTTATTCTTGATACAATAATCAAAGAATAATAATGGTCTATATCATGATAAAGAGGATGTAGTGGTTATATTGGAGGAATTATGAATCAGGTAGTTTCTAGATACAGATATAGGATCGAGTAATCTCAATGTTTGTCATTTAATATTAGAATAAAGACATACATAATTATGTGAAGAAACCTCCCTGCATTAGTTCAGTCTATGAACAAGGAGGTGGGGGAAATATTTTTTGATTGCAGCGGATGGGCCAATAAACAAGACCATACATCATTATATATCACAAAATGACAGGAATAAAGCCATACAATGTTCTAAAACATCTATCTAGGGATATATGACTCATACATAGGGGTATTTTATTCTATATTATGGATAGACCCTGATATAGAGATATGTGGATCAGTACATATCACAAGAGTGTAGGAATCAATATTCTTGTAGATCTGTAATGCAGATCTAAATGTGACAAATTTTGTTAGTAATATCATCTCTGGTGAGACAATCGGGTCATTATTTATTAAAAAGTCATCCCAAAATAACATTTTGGCCATGCAATTTATTTCCATGCATTATGGATGTCATCGGCATAGTTCAATGTCACATTTCTGGGATTAATTAAACATATTTTAATATCATTTCGTATGGAAATACATGATATTTAGATTAATTTCATATAGTAAATACATTTTTTCCTTCAACATAACATCATGAAATTAGGACGAGCCATTTTTCTACATGAAATATTTATTCAAAAATATAGCATTGGTATGAGATGTTATATGTTGTTTATCCGTTGAAAATACAGAATATGCTTCATTGGATACACCATGTGTATTACACACAGTCCCCCCCATGTTAGATCCTATTTTGGGGGGGTTCTTGTATACTATCATCGGTTTTCTATGTACAAACACAAATTCCCCTTAGCGGAAAGACTGAAAAAAACCATTTTTGTTAAAGGATCGTGCAATCCATTTTTGGTGAATCTAAAAAATATGTACGGTATCAATTATTCTCTCATACTATTAGTCCAACTAATAAATCCATTTTTTCATTTGGTAATATATGGAAAGTTGATCACATATTGAAATGCAGAGTAAGGGAAGTTGAACTTCAATGGGAAGAACCGCCACTATCTCATATACTATTGAGTTTGGGGTTTTTGGGATCTTGTATTTCCAGAGAGAGTATGGAAGGGATTCTTCAGCCATGATTTATTGCCCTTGTTTACAATCTTCTTGTGTATATTTTATAGGGTATTATTGAAGGCCTCTATTAGTCTCTTGGCCACTTCATAGTAACAAGATGAATGTTTGGTCTTGATACAATACTCATACTATAATTTCAATTATTTAACATAACAAAAATTATTGTTTTTTTCTATCAGTATTGAATGAGGGAAACCAAATCTAGTGAAAATGTTGGAATTCAAAAGCTAACAATGCTTCTTTCCCAGACAACATTGAGGTGAACATCTTCTACCCATTTGGAAAATAATTTGGTCGATATGAGGATATAATTGAATTTATTAGCTATAGTAGGAGGATATGGACCAATGAAATCCTTTCACTCTATGGAAAATTCCCACTAGTACTTATTTTTGTGGAGTAACTCTAGGTGCTGGAGGATTAAATTGCGTGAAAATGGTAGGAATTGAGCATCTTAGTGAATTAAAGGTAATTATTCATCACATGGGCTTAGTAGTATCCAATCAATGGAATTTTATGAGGGATCATGGATCTTGATTTGTGTCCCCACAAGCTCCATCTTGCACATCCTTCATAATGGTAGAATCATATTCTATATCAATACATTTAAGGAGGATACCATCAGGTCCATTCTTATAGAGGTACTTTTTACATTTTTATCCATAATATGAAAGAAAATTAAATTCTAATATCGAGTTATTCTCCCTTCTGGTCCTATCTAGTGGAAGATCCCCAATTTGATGGTAATCCACCCTGAGAGCCATCCAGCTAATGATAGGACAATACATCTTAGGGATGAGACTAATATCATCAATTTCTTTTGTGTTAGCCTGAATAAATGGTAAGGCCATCCAATAGTGGTCGATACAGGTAACTATATCATCATAATATATGTAATATAGGGTTGTTTCTATATTGAATAATGCATCGGTATGCATATTTTGCGACTGAGGAACAAGATATATGGTCGAATCTGATGGGAATGATACCATTATTCATTGGACATGGTCATGAAAAATGATTAGCACTTTTTTTTGACAAAATCATCAACATTGTATTTCTTGAGGACCAGATACAAGTCAACATTTATATTCAAGTATTATACATGTGCTTCATGTTCCATATCTAGGCATGTAATGAGATCATGATACTCTTCTCTGTTGTTTGTGAAACCTTCCAAAAAATTGTTCGAGATAGGAATTCTTTTTCTGGAGATATGAGAATGAATCCAAATCAAACTTTTTTTATCTTGGGATCTTCCATTCTTTTTCTTATCGGACATCTACATGTATCATCAAAATTTATCTGCCCTATTTTTTTATCATTATGGTTAGATAAAACCACTTCATCAGGTAGTCCGACATCCAATGGAGTTATTTTTTCTAAGGGGTGTTCATCTAGGAAATCATTGAAGGCTTGGATTTTGATATCAATGTAAGAAAAGAAATATAAATATAAAATTATTGCAATATTACAACCCACTATGAATGATTTCTAGTTGACATTAGATGACTGAGAATGTACTTTATGTGGTTTCTTTGGAAGACCAAATAGGCCTCTTAGTGATACAGATAGTTCCAACACTTCAAGACAACAATGATTAATGCAAGACAACTCTTTCAAATATTTGAATATAGAATCTCAGCGTCGATCCTGGATTGACTGACAGAGTAATGGTTGTTATCAATGTTTATGTCATTATTCAATTCACGTAAGGATGCTATTGAAAACTCCAAGTTATTCACATACAAAATTAGTTTTCTCCCATCAATGGTTAGAATTATCACTGATGAATATAAGAGATATTTCATAAGGAATTCAATTAAATATTGAGATTCATCATTCCATTGATATTCGGCTCCTTTTTACATCAACACGGTAAAGGGAAAATATTTTTCATTATAGTTGGATATGAACTATTGAATGCAGGTAGTATGTACTTAAAGTATTATCAACTCTATGACATTGTGAGTAGGTGAAATTACAAGGAAATCCTTTGTCTTCTTGGGGATGACATCGTTCAGCTGATTATATATGATGAAGCTAAGGATATTTCCTTAGGTAATTCTATAATTGAATTTCAACGGCTTCATTTTTAGGTGGCGATGTCAAATATTTTGAATAGGACCTTAAGATATTATAGGTAGTCTGATAAATGCTGTAATTTTACTACCTTTTCATTAAAATAGCATTAAACTCCTTTCACTAGATGGGATTGGAAATGAGATTCATGGAACATTAATATGTGGTGGACACATTTTCCTAATAGAAGGGCCTAACCTTCTAGTGAAATAATCCATTTGGGGATTAATATGGTAGAGTATTCATCTTATTAGGAAATTAATATTTTATTATATAATGAATTACCATCACTGAAATAGAATGCCTAATATCAAAAAGTTTCATTGATTATCAATTCTATGATTAGGTTTAGGAATTCATCTTTTATTTAGTGCCAATTGAGATCCCTAAAATCTATGAAAATTTTGATTTTCATTTTCAATTTTATTATGGGGGTAATATTGGCCAAATAGATGGAATATTGGTCTTTCTAAATGAATTTTTATCTGATGAGAAAGTAAAATTCAATATATATAGTGGTATTATGTTTCAGGATCATCCTTATAGATTCTTGCATATATCTATGATGATCTTTAGGCAGGCCTAATGGCATGTGGCCACCTCAGGATTGAGGCATGTAATTTCAATATAAGTCTAGAAGAAAAAATCTTGATTCTAACAAAGGAATGTGGTTTACACCTCTTTCTCAATATAACAAATTTTTAACACTAATTAGAGTGGGTCATGGGTCTTCTTTTATACACAATTTTATTTCTCTATGATCATTAATGGTGGTGGTGACACCCTCCTTAAATGCTTGAGTGGCATACCTATGGTCTTCTTCTTATTCCACTTCATCGTCCTAATTGACTTCATTTTCATATATATAAATTATTATCAATATTATCTCTTTGGAGATTAGATAAGAGTACCAATTTTATTATTCAGAAGATGAAGCAAATCCTTCTGACCTGGCTGATAGTAGGGAATTTTCTAAAGAGGATTGAGTTTGGGATGAAGGAATGTTTTCTTTCCCTATGTCCATATCCTAAAATTCCTAGATCATATAGTTATATTGAATTTTATTGAGAGCATTAGCATTCGATCATTCACCATTATTTGGGCGACAGGTGTATTTTATGCACTATTAGGCTCAGTTTCCAAGAATAAAATCATGATTACTGTATAATAGGTAGCTGAATTTGGACTCGTTCATTACACCATATTGATGGGAACTGCATATTCCTCACTGAGATACTTAAAGGGGTCATCAATGACCACTTCCAAACCATTTATATGGGTGAATTCATCAATAACATCGAGTGGGGACCACTTACCCTACTTCTCATGGAATATAAGACCAATATAGTGTGACTCGCATGATTAGAATGGGGCTTTATCAGTATGCAATGTTTCATTCTGAAGACTAATGAAATATTTGACACACAAATGACATGATGATAGAATTTTTGTGTGTTAATCCAAACAATGACTACCTAGAAGGATGTTGATGATCATGTTTTAATAAACCTCAAAAAATTATCAAAACCATGTTTTTATCTTTATTTGGAATTATGTCATCAGGTAACATATGTCATATCCCGATAGAATTGTGGTGTTGGGTGTCATATATTCATTATTCTAGGCTATCAAGGAAGGATTCCATGGTGATATGAGATTAAATATAGAGTAGATTTGAAATAATACATTCTAGACATTGATTCCATTTATCATGCCTAACCCATATAAGGTATTGATGTGTACCTGCATAAATGAATCTTCATGTCGATATATAAAAGAGATAAGAAAATGAAATTCTAGAGGATCATTTTATATCCAATTTACATTAATGGCGATCAATTTAGAGTTGAACACATGGGGTCCAATAAGAGCCACTATATGTACTTCTATATGATCTTTTGGGAAATTCAGGACATCCATGAAACATTGAATGGCTGGTACTGAAGACAATTTTTTTAGAATATCATAATTCATCACTAATTGGATTCTCTTCCTAACTGGAGGATCCTCTTTCAAATGAATATTATGGGATGATCATTGGTTGAGGATGAGTCATCACTCTGGACAAGATATAATGGAACTTATGTGATTTTTGGGATGACTGAGTAATTTTACCTATACGCCATGGATTATTAGACATTTTTTCCACATCTGGTAGATAATTCTAGATTATTGGGCAAGAGTGGAATTTAGAAGGTGAAGGAAAATTTTCCTTCTCCTTTTTGGTCTATTGAATGGATCATCCATTAGTTTCATCAAAATTGGATGTTAGAGTTCGAGTGTATCTAGATTTTTTTTCTTCCATGACTACAACTCTTTTGGTATCCTTATCTTCTACAACCTCTTCCTCTGGTTCCTTGATATGATCCAGAGTACATGGGATCATATATATACTATTAATAGAAGAAGGTATCCATTAAGAGAATCAAATTAATGGATCTGAGGACTTTATCCTTATTTGATGATTAGTATTCCTGATTAACATCTTCTAGTGGCACATATTGGTGGGCTGGCACCCTTGCTTTCATATCTAGAGTGATAAAAATATAAGAGCATCAAATATTTATTTTTCCATGACATGGTTTCATATTCATGAACATTCTCTCTTCCTTTCTGGTTGAAGGGCTCTTGGAAATACATCTCTTGGAGTATTGTGGTCCAATGAGTTGAGATTAATTGTATCAAGTGCTATTAGGGTCATAGCTAGTTACTTCAACATAAAATTGAGTATTCCATGATCTATGTTGACTATTTTATGAGTCATAAAACTATCAAAAAAATATCTTTTTTCTAAAAAAAATACACTCATTTGGGTTATCGGGGCTAGTGGTGGAAACATATTCCCAATGTATTGGAGGTTTTACCTGTTTAACTTCTTAGGAATATATCATTTATCTCCCACAACACCTAGGCATGACACCTCTAGTCCCTATTCTCACCCCATACACTTCTCGAGGATGATCAAAATTCCATACATGATGTTGTGGTGCCCTGGATCATCGAATGTAATCGTTGGGGAGATGAAGGCATGATGTGAGCCATCATCTCAGTAGCACTCTATTGGACGATCTGGGAGGCATGTGATCAGGCATGTTTTGGCAGAAGGATATTGAACGTGTTCCTTTAAATGTGGCTTAAATCACTGATTGTCGAGCCATGATCGCTTCTCAATGAAAACTAATTAGCAGAGACCTCAGGAAACCTATTCAATAGACCATGCATTCCTAGAAGGATGGTGGGTCACTGGGTCAAATGAGACCCCAAGAGGTGGCATGAATTTTAATGTGGACAAATCTTTTAGGGGAGGGGTTAGGAAAGGTGGAGGGCTATTGTGTGACACACATGGTTCAGTTATCCTGGCCTTCAGTGCTTAATATTGGCATGGTTACTCTCTGGGTGCCAAGGAAAGAGCTCTTTTATCTAGCCTTATTCATTTCAATGACAGCAGGTTCCATACTGTGATATTGGAGGTAGATTCCTATGTCTTGGTGATATCTTTTATGGGTTACCTTGAGGTGTCATGGGACTTGATCTATTTGACTCATAGGGGATCTGTTGTGACAATAGATGGGAGGGTGGTCAAATATACATGGAGATAAGCTACCTTCACCGCATACACACTTGATCAATTGGTAAAAAAAGGTAGAGGAAATGATCATTTATGATTTTTTAGGTTCACTTACCCCCTCTTGTAGGGTTATCATGGAGAATTATTCGCTTGGGCTTCACCATTTTTTGACCTCCTTGAGGAGGTCTGACCCATCCCAATCTATCTCTTTTAATAAAATAAAAAAGAAATTTTTAGTTAGCAAGAGGTCATTAAAAATGAAACTCTCTTATATGGTGTGTCCTAATATCCTTAGGAAGGTAAAATAAAGTGATCACTCTTTGAGACTTACTTCATCCCACCCCTTGGGCTCTATTAGCTATAGAAATTTCAAATTTATTGTGGCTACAAAGTAGACATGGTCTTGGTTATCTAGAAATGAGTAAAAATTATTCGTCCATTATGTGAATTGATTTCTCCTAGGTTTTCTCTTCTATTCTTATCATGAAATATGTTAACGTTGATGTCCAAGATGCACAAAATGAATAGTTATGGGAATGGGAGTTGGTTTAGGTGTAGGGATTGGCTTTCGTATAACATATTTTTTTAGCTCTTTATACACTTTATCGTGGGAATGATGGGTCTACCCAGTTCTCAAAGTTTGTTCACAATAAAGAATCATATATTAATTGGGAAATTAAACATAAATAATGAAATCCACTTGTATATATAATGGGTAAGGGTGGTGTTCGCAAATCTCCATGGATGATATCGATGCCCATATAAATAATCTCATCCTGTGGGTGGTGTGAGTTCACTGAGTAGATCATACTTTTCCATCTACCAAATATATTTTTCACTCTCTCATTCCCATACGGTTTTCTGGTCATGAGGTTTCTAACTGTTGTATTTTTGAATGATAAGATATACTATAAAATGAACTACCACTGAAGATCCTCTCATACTGATATTGACATACTTGGAAAACTAGTATACCATATAATGGATGAACCCTACATGTTTTTTATGACACATTTCTATTTCACAACTTCTTGTTGCTCTCGGGTTCCCATCATGGGATCACAATTAGACTCATAATGCATCTGATTTTATTCCAAGTGACATGATCTATTTAATACATTGAACACATGGTTATTGAAATTTGGGGGCATCAGAACATTACTCACCCAGTGGGGGTAAGGTTTTCGTTTCGATTGTATCAGATAATGAAATCAATAGAATAATTACAATAAATCTTATAATGAATCAATGGTATTAATGATCACATTATGTGTGTCCTATTGAACCTTCTCATTAGCGGATGTAGTGTGGAGAAAAATTGTTCATGTTAATGCTTCTTGTATTTGAGGTGGATACTAGACCAGGGGTATCCTTTTGGTATTTTCAATATTCTATTCTATTTTATTCTTTAATATAGGTTAATAAGGATATACTTATGTAATTAGATTCAGGTGGACTTATATTCTCATAAAATTCTATGATTTGAATTCTGGACAACTACATTCACCATAATTAACCCTTTCTATAGGGGCACACCTTCTAGAAGTGTACATTTAGGCACCTCTAGAAGCAATTTAGGATCATATAATATAGTATGGGTTCCTTTGAGAAGATCTGCATTTAATCTCTTCAACTCCATCATCTCCTCCTCTTGTCGATAAAATCTCTACTCGAGTGTTGGGGGTTCATTCTCATTGGAAAGAGGTGGTGGATCCTTTGTGGCCTTTCTGTTATTTGATTCTCTATTGGTGAATCATAAGGGATTTATTGCGGGGTTTTCTGAGGGTGTGATCAAATTTAGGGAGGTCCTAAGGTTCTGGGTATGCACCCATATTGGTTCATTGTGGAACAAATTGTAGATGCAACCATCTTTTCACTGTTCATCTGCATTTTTATCATTTCCTATGCACTCTGTAAAATTTACGTCAATGATGTTCACCATTTAATAATAGATTGTGGATGTTGTACCATCTCTTTAATGGTTGGAGGCCTCTTTTTGTCCCTTTTTTGATCTTATACTTCCATTCTAGGTCCACATTGAGTTTATTGATGAGTGAAAACTCCGAGGGATCCATTATATGATATTTTTGTATGCCTCTCGATGGAGCGACATGAATCATAAGATTGGATGGAACCTGAGTGATTAAATTTTCATTGTCCTTATGTTTTTTGAAATGTCTTATTTCTATTGGGATGGTGTTGGAGATAAAATTTCACCCATCCCTATGGGTTGGGGTAGCTCATATTCCCTTTTAATGATTCCTCGACCGGATTTTTTCTGTTTTTTAGGGGAATTTAATGTTCACAATTCCCCTATCCATATGGGTTTCATCTCATCCCAAACCACGGTAGTTACTTTTGTTATTATTTATCTGTTGATCTTGCACCTTCATATTCTAGCATGATCTGGATATGGGGTCTGGATTATATGCTAATTATTTGTTTATGAGGATATGAGAAATGCATGCTGATTAGTTTAACTTTAGTGACAAGCCTTTTGTAAAATCTCAGCATCCTAGATTAGGAGTTTTCAAGGATTTATGTTAATGGTATTGATGCTTTTGATACTTATTCAAGGATGGTTCTTGTCGATTATGTCTCCTTTACTGAAGAGGTATTTCATTTGGTCACTGTCTGAAGCTAATGTGGTCACAGGATGTAATTTATAGTGGGATATACTAAATGGGATGTTGGGAAATATTCAAAACACCATTCTCTCCACATAAACAAATATTAACACCTGATGAGGTGTCTCTAATAATGCAACACAAAATGTGCAGTGCGTGGAGGTAGATCAGTTTGAGATCATTCTTCTAACAATATGATTTTGGTCACCACACATGCATCAGGGAATCCGAGTTGATTTGTTAGAAAATCTGTCCCGCAATTTGGAGATGGTCAGTTTACCCATCATAGATCTTAAATAACTCTTTCATGTCGTAGAGGGTTGTATAGTGATTGTGGAGAATTCCTTGTATGCATTCCTCTAAAAATTCCCATTGTATGTCGAACTGAGAAGTGGATGTGGTCCAAAAAAGTAATGTAGTATGTCTTCCGTGAATAATTGTCTTCTCATGAGAAACATTTTGATTTGTTCTTTCTCTAGAGCATTCTCAACATGATATTCCTATCTTGTACATTTCTGGATAATTTATTCGCAGGAATCTAGTCTTGTAGGAGTCTCGTTAATGTGTGATTCGTCCAACGATGGCTTAGAAGATGAGTGTGGCCCTTGGTAATCTCTTATTTAAGAAAAGATATCATTTGTTTTTGGATGGGTGTATAACATGCTTTAAAAATTTCTTCACAACACCACATCCTAATATTTCTTTCTTGTATTTGATTCAGAAATGGGAGGACCATCTAGTTGATATGGAACATGATTGTGGGGAGAAATATCACACTTGGTGCTACAATGGAAAGAACTACCATCATAGTTTGACATCTCTCATCTGGATGAATTTTTTTCTATACATACCCTATGGATGACCATCGAGGCATACATTTTCTAGGGGTGGTCCTCTTTGATGAGTCGATACATCTCCATGTGGAGATCTTTCACAATTACTTCCATCATAGAGATGACTATCATTGTGGTATGGGATCCATCTGTGTGGAGAATTTCAATAGTTTAAATCATCATGATAACCTTTAGGAAAGTCTAAAACAAGGGAAGGACATTATTCATGCTTGATTTCATTGTAGGGAGGACCTTCACATTGACTTCCATCATAGAGAGCACTACCATCACACCCTCATGCCTGAATGCTGATAGATTGTTTGCAGCATATTCACAAGAGTGGATTGTCATGGTGGATGACAGTAGGGGGAGGACCATATTGATGTAATAAATTTTAGATAGAATGAAAACTATCATAACACTCATCTAGACATAGGATCTAATGATCGTTCACTTCATTCCATCAATTTAAGCATTCATGGTTTCTCTGACAAGGGCCTTCAGACCTTCTTCTAACAATATTGTAGAGAGGGCCTTCACAACTGCTACTCTGACATCAATAATTTGGTAAAATATTGATAGGATACTAATAATCTATTGATAGTTATTTGATGGCTTAAAAATATTATCTTGTAGCAGTGTAGGGTCATGAACACAGTTTTAATTTTTATAGTTTCCTTTAGTAAAATGTATTTTTGGGATTTCTCTCAATGGATACTTGGGAGGTCTATAGTTGGTAATGAACACCATATATGGTTTTATGTTTTCATGGTTCCTATGATGTGACCAGGATAATAAAATGTGAATTCTGTGTTCTGGATGGGATATATGCCATCCCTGGAGTGGCCAATGTGGTAAACCAACATCCCCTAATTGGAATATGTAGTTAGTTTTGATTTGATATTCCATTAATCATGAAATATAGATGATGACCCTCTTAGACTACATGGGGGATGTATATCTTCTTCATACTGACAAACTAATTTCGTGGATGAGTCACCCATCATGGGGAGACATGGTTAGGGGCCCAACTCCTTTTTATTAATGTGGATGATATTACATCATGACATGTCTAGAGGTTATGACCAGGAATTGGTATATGATCCTACATCATTACAAAGATGTTATTAGATACATCTTTGGATATATTTGGGATATAATATCAATCCTAGGTCGAAGTTTGAGTTTTTGACTACTTTGATCCATCATTTCATTCTAATGGGTTCTGATAGTTCTCTTCTGTTGGGGAAGAGGAATGAGTCTACCACCAGATTAATGGCTATAATATATCAGTATTTTTCTTTAGTATTCATCATATATGACTTCAGGTAATCATATTTGTCAAAAGGGAGTTTTTTCGTGTCTCCAGCTATATTTTCCTAGAGGGATTAATATGCATCCACATGAATTTTACGATGTTTAAGTTTTATCGCCACTATATTGGAATAATGGTCATGATATTAAAGAGAATGAATTTTCACCCACCTATTGATTGACATTTTATTTTACTGATGGGATTTGTATTCATTGGAATGGATTTGTGTCTTCCTATAGTTTTCAATCCAATTTGGATAAAGGGATTCATACACATTAGTAGGTATTTTCATCTACTCATTACTAGTTGCCACACTAATTGGAATATTGGATTTGTGGGCATGTTTAGGAATTTTCATATACCAATAATTCATCCCCCTATTGTCAAGGAGACCATGGCAAGAATTGGTGGGAGTTTTTTACTTTCTCGTAATTTCCCACTATATTTTTGTTGTGGGATTCATAAGAGGTTGCATGAATGTATGATTTCATGAAGCATTTTGACTTATTTCCATGGGGGATCTCTTCCTCAAGAACAAAAATAATGACATGTTTCTGGTTATTGGTCTATTTCACATGGCAGGTAGCTTGTGTATCATGTGTTCATTGAATATCAGTAGGATTCCTTGGTGTGATATCCACATCAGAATGAGGATATTGCATCACATGTTCTTAGATGATATTACCTCTCATATTGGCATATGATTGGAACCCCTGTGTAGTAGAGATGATGTCATTAATGAATATTTCATCTTCCTCCCTATGTTAATGCTGTTACTCATTGTCACATTTTGGGGACAAGTCCCCTAAATGATTAGAGATGACAAGTGGAGATGCCTTGTTCTTGAGATATAGCCACGGCTTCATGGGAGGATGGTGGAATTTTATCAACTGTAGGTTATGTCATGACTCTTATAGTTTTGGTAGAGTTTCATTATGATGACACTCCTAGATTAGCATATTTTATATCCACTATTAAAGATGATGGGTGGGAGACAGAGACCTCTGCTTCATAGAGGACTTTTCTAGTAGTGCGGTGGTTGAAATGAATGTTTTGTAGAATGGATTGGATTCCATTAAATTAATGAATGCCTTGAATAATTCCTACAATATATGATTCATGTACAGACATCAATACTCCATCAATGTAGAATATATTGACCACATGTATAATTGATGAACATTCTTGGATGTCTTTCCTTCAGAATGTGAAAGGGTTCAGAGGTGGGGTAACATTGTCACCTTGGATAAGGATTTACATTAGTTTCACCATTTTCCTTCCAAAAAAACATTGTTATCGATTATTAGTTATAAGGATTTAGATTTAGAATCCATTTCTATCAGATTTAATTTTTTAGTTTTGGAAAACTACATGTTTATTTTAGAGTGGGATGATTTCAACGAGTCCTCTAGTGTTCAACTACTGATGTCGATCAAAGGAATTATTTAATTGTATCTAATGGGGTTTTTTCTAATCCAAGCACACCAAAAACCCCTCATATCCACAATTATTAGACCTTCATTCCAAAGGAATCCATTCGTTGAATGATTTGACCTATGACACATAAGAACTCACAATAGTCATGAGGATGGGATTTCTGGATCATCCAACTATGGGGGGTAATATTTATAATTTTGAGACACTCTTAAATATTTAAGCTATGTTGATCTATTCATGAATCCTGGGTCAATTTCCAAAAATGTTTCTATGGGATACCAAGTGGTATGATCGATCATAAATACAGATGGAATCATAATTTCATGTATGTATCCATGGTTCTACATTAATGAAGATATATATATATAAATGGTTGGACATAAAATTTTCCATTTTTTGAATAGATCAAAAATTCTATAGTCACTCATTATGATAATACGATCTTTAAGCCAGAGTGGTTAGAGCTCTAGAGTATATCATCATCTAAGTAGAATGGAGCTCTCATGATGTCGGGATCGAACCCATAAGATGGCTTCTTGTATATCCTCTTGAGAGGAATCACAACACACAATGTTCTGTTATCCCATGTAGATTAAAATCCTATAGCAAGGATGAATGTTAACATATGTGAGTATGATAGTTTCGTGCTTCAACATAAGGGAGGTTTTCTTATGTATCCCAGTGGCTATGAGTCAAACTCCACGTAGTTTTGAAAGTGGGGATATATGAAATAAACCGGAAGTGACATCCTAGATGTTGAATTTTAACGAGAATTAAATCATCAAAGAGGTACTAGATTTAGATTATTATGGGGATTGAATCATTGGAGAAGGCCAAATTTAATTGATGTGGGGGATTTCATCAATTAAGAAATACCACACAGTGGGGCCATAAATATTTCATGATCAATGCCATCCTATAATCTCATTCGAGTCATGTTCAGTGCGAGGAACAAGAGGAAGAAGTGGTTCTAAATATCACATGTCCCACATCATCTACTGAAAGATGGTTCTGGATCCAAAATCGATGATGGTAGATGGTGTTGAATGATTCCATTTACCCACATCTGTTATTATCCTAGATAGTCATCTCTAGTTATTTATCTGAATACCTCTTGGGAAAAAGAAAAAATTATCGATGGTGCCACCTCCCACAAGAACAGATATGGGATTACCTTAGCAAGAGTGCATTGAATTTTATTTGTGGAATGGTGAGTACTAATAAACTATAAAACTCATCAAATGTATATTCTAGTGGCTTCCCTTAATTCCAATAATAGAGAAGTACATGTGATAATCCCATGATCAGGACCCTCATTACCATGGTAATAAATTCTAATGGTCATTCCGAGGGTCCACCTCTCTAGTGGGGTAGCCAAAAATAATTCACCTACCATGGGTATTTAAACTCCAAAGTCATTGTTGTGGTGCCCTATGATTTTTTCAAAGATATCTGGTGGCATTAAAAGAGGACTTGTCTTGATGTTGGAAGACAGGTTCATAGAGGGGCCATCATGGGGATTGATAGTGTGCAAAAAGTGATTATTTAGATTTGAAATGTTGGACTATGTAGTGTATCTTTGTATAAATAGCATGTTCTTGTGCGATATTGGGATTCTCCCACATAGTGTGTTGCTATGTGGGAATGAAGATCTCTTTTACTACAGTGTTATGCGAACCTGATTTCAGTCAGCATAGTGTCTTGCAACACAGGGCCAAGTTTTATCCGCGTAGCATGGTGATACATGGACTTGAGTTCTATCTATATATATTTTTTTACAAGGAACAATATTCCACTTGTTTATCTATCTTCTATATGGGGAACCGTTTTTCAATGAGTCAATATGTTCAATATCTCATAGTAAATATAGTATTATATGATTTGTAGTTCACAGACTGCTAATTGATTTTATTTTTTCCACTTTAAGGATATACATCGGGGGTTTACATGAATATAATCCTCAATGGAGTCTATCTCTTATAGATCTATCAATCTCCTGATCAATCGTTTTAGCCGATCCCGATTTAGTATTTTTATTTTTGATCCCGCTAAAGCCACCCTATGAATCAATATATATAGAAGAGGGGAAGTGTATATCATTGTAGTCAATCGACTGAGAAGTGGTTTCAATCCTCTTTCTAATAAATCCCATCGATGAAACCCATCCAAAAAAATAATTTTTATGTAGGGGTCTTAGATCATCGTGTGTGGAGGTGAGAATCATTACCTTTATAACTTGAATTAAATGATGTTTTTGAAGGGAGATGTTAGACATTCTGTTGCCATGAACTAATTGGATTCAAGGGGGACTTCACCTCTGGGGTGAATATATATACCTACTTTTAGTATAATATTTTTTGGGGAGTAACATTCACCATCATGTTTCTCCCATTAAATATTTAGTTTTTGGGAATCCTGCGAAGCAGATCACAATATAGAGAGGAGGTTCCCAAAGGGTTCCAACTCCACAACCAGAATTTTTCTTCTTCCGTGTTCTCTCCTTTAATAAAGTTTTTCAACTAATTTTTTTAGTCAGTTATTTTTTCTTTCTTTTCAAAATTCATAGTATAATTTCAATTCCCTTTTCAATGTTTTCTAGACCCAACTAATAGAAATCTTTGAAAACTAATAATGTTTTGAAAAAATATTGAAACATTCTCTTAGATAGATATTATATAGACAATTGGACGACTCTAAATATATATTACGTTAAAAATATCAATTTTAGATAATGGTATATTGATTTAATTGGATAATGTAAAGGCTCAATATTCACAAGCAGTTCTCGTAGGAGGAAGTGCCAAAAGCATTTGTGGAAATGGATTATTCAAGACACATGTACTGTATAGTAAAGTAACATCCTATGTTAGATAATATTATTATCATGAATTAGATGATATAATATTCATTTAGAATAATGAATATTCATCATATATTAAATAAGTAAATGGAAATATGGTTAAATAAAAAATGAATTAAAATTAATAGATATATTCCATGTATCATAATTTAGATTATTATTTTGGTAGTTTCTCATAATGTTGTAAAGTCATTGGTGGGTATTCATGAGAAACAATACATGGGTTTTTCAAGAATGGAAGTGTATGAATTGATTAGTTATACTATGTTATGATTATTTAATCTATTAGGTTTATACATGACATAAATATATTAGAAGATCATTATATCAGTTATTGGATTTAAATTTAACATTTCAATGATAGTGTATATATGATACAATAAAAAACTGTTTTTGATGCCATTGAATTAAAATAAAGAATGTGTGATTTAAAGACCCATTAAATGATTAATGTAAAATATTTGGTGATGAAATATTTTATTTCATAATAAAAATCCATGGTTCAATAAGAGGTTAGTAGGATAAAAAAATTACCATGTAAAATGTCATGACCTATCCCCTGGGACTCATATCGTGACATAGCCCAAGCCCACCTCCTAATGTCCTGGGGTTGGAGACTCACAACGAAGGCATAAATCTACAAGTGGGAGATATTTTTCAAAGTACATGTACACACATACACACAACTACATCCCCTATCTGTAAAAATTAACTAGCCTTCCACTAATCAACCACTGTGTACATGTTCAACTAATAGTCAAATGGGTCAGAATACAAACCCTACAAAAGAATAATTGGAAATCATTATTGTAAAAAAGAAACTATTGAATACATCTGCTAAAAACCTCCCTAATGGGTAACTATATATTAGTTTCTGGAAGTTGTATAAGTACACCCCACCTACCTGGTCTCACTAGGCACAACCTGTTCCATGGCCACCATGTCTTCTATGCATTTTGATGGTCATCTACACTAGACAAAACACATGTGGGTGGATCATGTTTAGGCGTGAGTAACAATATGCTCTAAAGGGGCCCCAAAACACAAAGGAATGACCACATACAAACATCCAAGAATTATCACAAAGAATGATCGCAAAGTAAGATAGCTCACACAAAGTATATTTTAGATTAGGAATGTACAACCATTATCCATATACTCAAACACCATGGGTTCATAGAGAACTCCTCCTCAATTAGTAATGTGGGAATGCCGAGTCACATAGAAGAAACTTCCCTCAATCCTTATGATTGTTGTGGTACTCATCCCTGATAAGTACCATGTATATGCTGGGTCACACAGAAGCTTCTCCCCACCATGTGTATGCAGGGTCACACAAACACCCCTTCCTTACTATGGACATACTGGGGTACTCATCCTATCTAGTAACATGGGTCTGTCATGTCACACAGAAGACACTCCCCATTGTGGGATTTCCACTTCACACATAAGACACTTCCCACTGGGCCATTGAATCTGATCTACACATGGTCACTCATTAGCAGTCTTTAGGTATCGAACAACCATTGGGTTTCCACATATAGAACGCTTGATCTCGGGATAACTACTCCCCAATCAACTAGTATAATTTCATAATTCATGAATTCCATCATAGAATATGACAAAATATCGGGTTTGTCGCGAAGGTTCCAATGCCGCAAATGTCCTGTCAATTTGACACCGAGTATGAAAGATATTAAAGTTTATTCTAAAAGGGGACTGGTTCGGTCTAGGACCATTCTCATCCTGTTGGACCGACCGAACTCTGGTTCGATTACCCGACTCTAACCCTCCCTGTCCTGGGTCCAGTCTGTTGGGACGTGGGTCCAGCCCGCTGGGGCGGCATTTGCCCTACCTGGTTTTCCTCGACTAGGGGAAGCTAGAAGCAGCGTCCGGCTCCCCATCACCCCATGGGTCATCTATAGGGCCACCTCTCCACCACTTTAGTTTTTCCATTTCTACTACTATGTTGCAGACCAGTTTGGACATATAGACTCACGCACGTAGTCAATGACCACTTCTCCCCACTCCCATGAGAACTATGGCATGTGGTTGTAGGTTGCATCCCTACCGCCAGCTGTTGGCCTAGCTGGTGTCTTCTCTTAGCGAGTTGACACTAGCCCATGACCACCACCATAGGCCACCACCATTTGGCACTTATAGGGACCACTGAGTCCGAACTTCTATCCTTATCATCACGCTGATTATTACTTCATCCTATTTTGGGTATCAACTTCCCTGGGAAAGCCTGAAATCATCCTTACATCCCCTTTCAAAAATCTCGGCCACAAATAATGAAAATAAATAGGGGTTCATGACTTGTTAGTGTCATCCATTCCCTAGATGTTATAGTTTTAAATAATGTGTTGGTTTGGGAATAATGTTCCATCAGTAATTAATTAATCCTAAATATAAATCACAAGAAACATGACCCTCCTATAAGAATGGATGATATGTGGTCAACCTGTTCATGTTTTGATCCGAATTCATTGTTCATAATGAAGAACATGAAAAATTAAAAACAAATAAACCCATACCTCGATTGAAATTCATTGTTGAAGTGCTCCTCCCTCAAGGATTCAAGCTCTATTAGCATTCATCGCTTCTCGGTCCCATTCTTCGTAAAGTGTCTATATTTATAGTGATCCTATTGCTATTTGTCATTCTTCATAGGAGAGGAATTTCATCATAGGTTCATCAGAATAAATTCTATAAATCTATTTTCCCACTTTTTCATCTCATTAGAAGAAAACATTTCGCAAGATTTCAAAGTTCAACAATGCCCTCGAATTTTTTATTTGAGCACCAGTTCAATGGTTAGAAAAACATGGTTGCACAGTTAAATAATGAACAAAAAAAGATCAAAATTACATTTCAGGCTCATTGGGTCCTAGAATCACATTTAGTCAAAACATGAGGTTGTGAAATAAATACATACAGTTTAAGAAAAAATATACAGATGTTTTGAGAACATTACATTCTTCCCACCTTATGTCTTTACATACATAGATGCCAAAACAAGGCCTAATCAAACAAATGGGAGTACTGAGCATGAATCTGAGCCTCCTACTCCCTTGTGCTCTCATACAAATTCTCATGCTACCACCAAATGTGCACTAGAGCAATCTATCATCCACAAAGGACCTGCTCCATTCAATAATATATCTCCACCGAGAACTCCACAATCCTCCCCATCGTCAATGTCCATATCACCCTAGTTGATGATGTGTGATGGCTCATGCTTGTGCCTCCTCAGGTGTAACACATCAAGAACATCATGCACTCACTAAATATGTGGTGGATGAGTACGATGTACACCACCTCACCAACTAATCTCAGAATCCTGAAATAATCAATGCACCTCAGAGATAACGTGCCTCCCCAGTCAAATATCTATATCCCTATCGGTGTAAGACCTGATGGAAATCATGGCCTCCCTCCTATAACACTAAGTGTCTCCACACCACCTTTTAGTATAGGATTTAATCCTACTCTGTGCAGTCCTCATCCTCTCTAGGATGATATACACATTCTTACTGGTAGCCCATATCAACTCTAGATCAAGGAGTACTAACTCCCCTAGGACTTTCCAACATATTAGTGATCTACAAGGGTGCCAATAGAAGCCCTAAAATGGTTCCATTATAATGGTGTAGTGAAATATTTTTTTGTATTAAAACTCCACCAGTGGAAGGTGGTTCTCTCAATAGCATGCATAACCAAGGACACAAGCAGAAAGCATGTCTTCCGGGGTATGTATGGTCTGCTCTGTCTGACCATCCCTATGGGGATAAAATGATGTGATCAAGCACAACTGAGTCATGAACACCTCCTGCAGTCCCTCCCACATACGGGATGTAAATAATTCATCATTTTTAGAGACGATCATAAAATGCACCCCATGTATATGCATTATCTATTGGACGTAGAGTAAACATAATCCATCTATCGATCCCTACTCTCGAATGGGTAAAAATAGGACCGACTTTATTACTCAGTCAATGACCACCTAGATAGAATCCCAACCCCTTGATATGTGTGGTAATCCTTTCATTATTTCCATGGATATACCATCCCACTTCCATTTGGTACCTCAAGTTGTTGTTCCAAGCATGATGGGACCTGATGCTCAGTGTTCACCTACTGAAAAGGGAGTTATCGTGAAAAACATCTCTATCATCTCTTTCTTTATCCCAATCCAGGAGTAATAATGTCGGTGATCTTGGTACATCTTATCCACCCCATGATGCACATCCAAAAAAGGATTTTTGGATCTCCCTCAACACTTGCACTAGTAACATCACCAGTACTACCTTGCGTCCTCTGAAATGGATGACATGCTCCCCACCAATCGAAAATCCATCAGGACCATGTCATGAGGATATCTGAGCTCATCAAGGCTCGCAGTCAACATACACAACCTGTTCCTCCCCAACTCTCTATCATATTTGGGGAGTTATAGTCATTGATTGAACGTTAGTTTCTCCATCTCCATCCATGAAGGATTTAATAATCAAGACTTGCTTCTTTGACGCCTCACTCTGTAGATGTAATTCTGACCTCCTACTAAGCATGTCTACCACTGTGTTCCCCTTCCCAAAAGTATAGATTATCTCAATGTCATATTGATGGTGGAACTCCATCCATCACTGTTATTTCCAGTTCATGTCCTTCCGTGAGAAGATATATATGAGACTCTTGTGGTCAGAGTAGACCATAAAAATCTCATTATTTATCAACTTCTGTGAGCCATAGGAAATTAGCACGCCAACTTGCGTTAAGACACAAAATTGTCTAGTCCCTGATACATCGCAGATAACTACATACCCTACACCCTCTTCTGGTAGTCTCAAGATAGGGGCCCTTGTGAGTATGTACCTCAGTACATATAAACTCTGCTGACACTTCTTCATCCACACGAAGGGATATCCCTTTCATGTCGAGGCTGAAAAAGGTGTTTCTACTCTGCCAATTTCTAGAACATAAGTCTAGTAGTATCTTGCCAAACCCATGAATCGTTTCACCTTAGTCGTGCTCCTAGATGGCTCTCAATAATGAATTTCCTCTTTCATCTCGGGATCCACTATAAATGTAACTTTATAGATGATGTGTCTTTGAATGTTGACCTCTAAAACGCATGGCCTATTGTTGCCTATCAACTGGTCAAGGTTCTAGTGCTCTGCTAATGTGTATAGCATGACTCGGGTCGAATCCTCGGTGATGATACTTTGTAATAGTCGTTTGTTTTTAGTTGATTGTATTTCGATTGGGGTGATTGTTTGTAGAGATTAATTGAAATGACTAATTGATTGTGATTGATTAAAAAATTGATAATGATTGGGGTGAGTTCATCATTAGGTAGTTAAACATGTGATATCCTTGTGCTTTTCTATATATTGCATTTAAATTAACACACATGTCACAAATTGACGTTGATTTGAATTCCCAAGTGTTAAGGCCTTAATCCAAGACTTAACTTAACTAGGATTATAATATCAATCAGTACGTGATTGTGGTAGTGTATTTATGGTTCCAATAATCAATGGAATCCATATATTAAACAAAACAAGTCATTAATCCATGACATTTTAAGTCCAACATATACAATGTTAATTCAATGAATAATCATCGATCAAAAGCCCTCAATCGCTTAACATACCTAAATTAAAACTCACCCCAATTATAGATTTACACAGAAATTAATATGGTTATTAATCTGGTAATATATGTTTATGGTGATGAATTATAAATAGAATAAAGAGAATGGGATATGAAAAGAGTGGTGTGTCGAACACACACACACAGACAATGATGATAATTAAAAACATGCTTATGATTGAATGAGGAAGAAAAATAAAAAGGAAGGGGATTAAACTGCATTTTAACTATTTTATTAAAATTAACCTTAAACTACAAAAGGTTGATGAGAATAAATGATATTGAATAAGAAACATCCATTAAAACAGAATTACAAAAACAACACTTATGAGATTACAATTGAAGAAAAGCACAAAAGTGAAAGGAAACAAAGAGAGGTGTAAAGGTATATCAAGTAAAAAAATGATTATGGAAGGTCCTCCCAATCCATTGGAAAGGCTTTGGTCGTGCTAATTGATGCTCCTCTCTTCTAAAATACCAACCCTTTGAAGGATAGGAGGGGGATGCATTTATAGCCCAAAGATGTGGTTTGTTTTCATTCCCAATATGTCCCTCCACTTTCATCGCCATGTTAGCTATTCAGACAGCCGAATCATAAGAAATAGACTTCTTCAATGTTGTAGATAATAAAGTTTTCCGACCCCTCTCAAAATTTTGAGACATTTGGACCTATGGAACCAATGTTATGGCAGTTGGATTAAACAAAGGAAAACTATCCATTTCTATCCATGCTTTTTTGATATTCAAAATATGAATGGATTTTTGAACAAGAATATTCCTTCAAATATGAATGATTAATTCAAAAAATTAGGCCGCCTATATCTTGGATTTGACAATAAGAAATCTCAGCATTCATGGATGTCTAAATCAGGGGAAAAGTCAACATTTGTGTGCTGATTTCAATTCCCGGCGAGAATGGTGGGCTGCGTTAAATTGAATCAGTTGGGCCTCTTGTACTTATATTTGGGCCTTGAATTTTTTTATACAAGATGACATATAGTGTCCCCAAAGTTATAGTTGAGAATTAATGTTTTTGGACATCATGATTGAGCCCAGTAAATCATTCTTCATTAATAGTCGAGTGTCTTTACACATTCATTTGTCTTTTTTTGTGAGAACCATATGGCCCTTCAAATGGCAAAATTGGCTCCTGGTACCTTCTAATGAAATGTTGTATATTTAAAGGATAATTCTACAAAATATGAACCACACAATTTGGATTAGTATAGTGATAGTTATTTTTAAATAGTAAACTGACTCAATTGTATTACTTCTAAAAATGCTAAAAAATTATACTTAATATTAAAACATTAATATTTCACACAAATTATGCACATTTCATATAAAATTAGTAAAGGGTGTATATAATAATACATGAAAATATTAACAATATCAAATCCCCCGCACTTAGTCTTGTTCATGTCCTCATTTGCAATAAATATAAAAACATGACAAAATCATTTTCACTTGCCATCAAATATTAAAATTTTGTTTTCTTCAATCAGGGGAGGTTTAGACTATTTCAATCAACCATTTTGAATTCCACCACAAGTTGTTACAGAAATAATGTTCCAAAACTAATACATTTTTTCATGCTCAAATTTAGAAATCAAAAATGTGGAACTCAAAACTCAGACCTCTCAAGATGATAAAATCCATTTGTTGAGGTTCACACTTTCACCAACCAAAAGTGAAAATCTTAGATGTTTAAAGAGCTCTCAGTTTACAATCCCTTTCCAAATTGAATAAGAATGAAGAGGTCTTTTTAAGGGGTTTTCTGTGGCTATAGGATAGTCGGAATATAATGTCCAAGAGAGAGAAGAATAGGGTTAAAACACCAATATAGAAAAAGCAATGCACCTTTTTTGGAAATATAATAAGGAAAGAAATGAAAACACATATTTACAAGGGAATGATTCTGTGAAGAAAGACACAATAGAGGAAAAAAATATGAAGGTAGTGAGAAGTTGGAATATTTAAAAAACACAAAACTTCTCTTAATAAGAATATAATGCAAGTTTTATTTTTTTTTTCTTTTCCTTTCTTGGTTTTTTTGAAAGTTGACCTTGAAACAGATCTCACACTCATATCATAACCCATGTTTGATCTCCTCACAACAATAATTGTAATAGTTATAACATGATAAAAGGTTGAGGATGAGTTACTTTTGACCTACCCAAGACACAATCCATTTTTTCAATTTTTTTCATCATTTTATGATTTTTTTGAACACTTGTCAATAACATTTAAAAAATTACATAAATAGAAGTAAATTACATTCTCAAAACACACTGAATGACAACCTCTACCCCACATTGAAATGGAAGTTTTCCCTCATGCAGATGATAACTCGTTATGAATCAATAATAGGGTATCTAAACAATGAAATCCATTCCCCCCACAATTAAATTTCAAAAAATTATGCAATGGAAATCCATGTTGATATTGGGTGGGAAAAGTTATTGGGCCTGTAATGTGGCTATCAATGAAATGGTTTTCATAGTCTCGAAGAGGCTTTCAGAAGGAGGATTAATGTATGGGAAATGGGAGGCTATTTGGCTATTGTGATTCTCATGTGGTTCAGAAAATTCCTCTATCATATTAATGCACACTAAAGTTGGAAATTAACCTCGATGGTCCACAAACTCAAGACTCACAAATGGAGGTGAAAACATACATCTTGAAAATATGGCCATAGGTGGTCTTGGAATGAAAGAAAATGTTGTTTCTCATGGTTTAGGCAAAGCATTTTCCAAATCAAAAAAATGAGCATTCAAAATTTTTTTTTGACAAAATGTTTTTTATCCAATGTCAAGATGAAAATATACAAATTTTGGTATGAAAACATGCATTTTAACTCCACAAAATGGTAGGAAAAAATTTCAAAACTGGATGGTGAGTAAGCATGACTCATAATTTTTTTTAAGTGATTGTTTTTTTTTGTTTTTTTGTTTTTTAGGTTTTTATAATTTTTTTTATAAAGATACACCCAAACATTAGAGAAAGTGAAAAATAAAGGTTTTGATAAAGAATGTGGTAAAAAATGAAAGGGAGAGGAAGAAGAAGAAAGAGGTAGTGAGAGGAAGATATAGATAGATAGTGAAAGGGAAAGGGGTGCCCCTAGGTTTGGATTCGGTGGGATTCCATCTCCATCCAGTGGTGGGTCAACTGTAGAAGTTGGGGATCCAATGGAAGTCCAGGTGGTTCCATAACTGTGGGAAGTTACCTAAAAAAGAAAATGCATTATTCATCTAATGGAAAACTAAAAAGAAATTAGAATTTTATAAAAGTAAAATAAAAAATGGGTTTCCTCCCAAGAAGCACAGAATTTATTTGTCTACATATATATAGTTACAGTGTACTTCCCATAGTTTTATGGTGGCCATTGTATTTTCTCCACTCCAGTGTGCTTCAAGAAAAACTTTCTCTCTGGGAGGATTTATGATTCATTGGATAATTTAACCCCTTCCTTTACTGTGTTTATGGAATTAAATAGGGGTGGAACAAGAATAGAACTATCCTCCCTTTGGTCTTCAACGTGTGGAATTATTTTATCAACAATTTGATGGTTTTCTATGCTTGGAAATTCAGGAATATGTCTCAATTTTAATGATTTATTTATCTAAGGATAAGATAACACAAAACCACATTATGAGATCCCAATTGTTTTTGACTCGTTTATTTCATCATGTACCGATGTAGCGAAATGAGGATCCATGGTGTCATAAGACTGAATAAAATTTTCAATATTTTTTATTTCAGTGGTGTTCGCCGAAGAATCGTCAATTTCAACCTCACTAGTGATCACTTTATTAATTAGGGAACAAATCGCACATCCTTCATTTTCATTGATACAAGATAAACACAATTTTTTTTGGATAACCTCACATATAACAGTTTTTTCAAAATCATGGATAGTAAATAATGAAGGTTGGATAATCTGATTTGACTCAAAAAACGACCAAGTTTGTTTTATTTCCCCATTACCATCCAAGTTGAAGCATTGGAGGTTATTGGTGGGATGAGATTCCAAAGAGTTTTTAATATCCATTAGGTCAATGGAGTAAAAAATTTAATGTCAACATAAACTTCTCCATTTACGACTTGGTTAATGAGGATAAAAAATTCCCAAACTCCTCTATCAGTATAACAAGAAGGACATTATGGATTGGGATTCAACACACTCTCAGAGGGAGTTTCAGAAGAATGGATAGAAAATGCGGATTCATTCTCTAATGGGCATCGCGTGGATTAAAAAATATTGAACATGACAAGTTGGTCACCAAATTCCAGGGATAAGATGCCATCATGGACATAAATTTTATTTTTTTATGTCATGAGGAATGGTATTCCTAGAATTAGGGGAGATCGAGAAGAGTTCACCTCACCTTCCATGTCAAGGACATAGAAATCAGCAGGGAAGATAAGATCATTGGCTCGGAAAAGGACATCCTCAATTATTCACTCAGGACTGGCTGTGCTTTGATTGGCTAACTGAATGAAAACACCCATTGGATGTAAGGGACCTAGACCAAGGTTGGACAAGATGGATTTAGGAATGACATTGATTAAGTATCCTAGGTTAATGAGTGCAACATCAAAGTTGGAAATTCCAATTTCGCAACTTTAAAGGTCCCTGGATCCTTGTACATTATGGGAATATACTGCTTGGTGGAAACATTTTCGAAAGTCCTAAGTTGCCTCTTGTGTGTGAAAAATTCCATAAGAAACTTGGCATACATATGTATATTTTCTATGAAATCTAAGAGGGGAATGTTGACATAAACATGTCTAAACATGTCGAGCATTTCAGGATCGAGTTCAAAGGACTTCTTTGGCATAGAAACGTCTTGAGGAAAAAGAATTGGGTTCCTATGTAGAATAGAAGGAGGCGAGGGAATGGATTCATGTTCCTTTTCAAGTTTCTTTTTATTTTCATTTTCTGGGTCAACATTTAAAGGAGGGTTGGAGGACATAGCATGAGGCATATAAATTTTCCTTCCCGATATAAGTGAAATTTCACTTACATTACCCTTGGGGTTGGGTAATGGTTGAGAAGGAAGTTGGGAAGAATTATATGGTTGATTCTGACTAAGGTGGGATGCTAGTTGACCAATTTGTGTTTCAATATTCTTGAGGATTGAATGGGTGAAGGGGGAAATATCTTCCACTACACATTCACATGGTTGCTTGGAAGAAGAGGCTTGCCCCAGATTTGGATTACCTGGATTTTGGTTCTTGGGAAAGTGATTATATTGGGTTTGGAATTGGGAAGGCCCACTAGGATAATGGAATCTAGGAGGAAGATTGTTCCTTTGAGGTTGAGGAATAAAAGGATAAGGTTGTTGGATGATACCAACACCTTGACCATATTGAAACTGGTTGGGGTATTGAGGAGGGAATTGAGGGGGATGAGATATGGGATTAACATACATGAGTCCTTGGTTACAGGAAGAAGATAAGGGATCATAGTGAGGTTGGTTGAAGATTCTAATGAACTGACCTGATAGTTGAGGGTTGGTGATCCTCTAAGCATAGGATGCATTGAGCTCCATTGTTCCTGATGAATAGGATTGATCCTATTGAAGTTGTGGACATGTGTCAGTTAGATGAGAAGGAGAGTTGCAGATTCCATAGTTTTTGACAGGTCATGGATACATTGATTGTGGAGAAGACGAGGTTGGGGATTTATTAGCCACATCTATTTGTTGCACAAGACCTGTAAGTTCACTCATCCACTCGGTCATCTTGTTCGGATCAATTGATTTATTATCTTGGGCTTTTTTGACTTGAGCATGTGATCGAGTATGGAATTGTTGTGTGTTTGCAGCCATGTTACTTATGAGATCTCTTTCTACTACATGAGTTTTATCAACAACAGCACCACCACATGCAGCATCAATGAGAGTTCTCTCCATAACCAATAACCCCTCATAGAAGTATTGGACCAAGAGTTGGTCAAGAATTTGGTGATGTGGGCAGGTTGAAATATGCATTTTGAACCTCTCCCAGTACTCATGGAGTGATTTGGGTGGGAATTGAGGTATACAACTTATTTCCTTTCAGATAGAAGAAGTACAAGAAGCAGGAAATAATTTCACTAAGAAGAGTCGCTTCATGTCATTCCATGTGGTTATGGAACTAGAGGTAGATAGTAAAGCCAGGACTTAGCAATGTCAGCTAGGGAGAAAGGTAATGCTCAATGTTTGATTTGTTCTTCAGAAACCCCTTGAGGCTTCATGGTAGAGCACACTACTTGGAACTCTTTAAGGTGGAGGTGTGGATCCTCACTGGATAGCCCATGGAAATGATGGAGAAGATGAATCAAAACCCATTTGAGTTTGAAGTCAGCTTCTATGTTTGGATATTGAATACCAAAAGGTTAGTAATTCATATGAGGGGAAGCAAGTTCTTTAATTGCAAGTTCCCTAGGATTGGACATATCTAATTCAATTTGTTGAATGAGGACCGGTTCTTGAATGAGCTGGTTATCACTTATGTTCCTCCAATGTTGGTGAAGTGTTCTCTCAAATTGAAGTTCAAACAAATCGTAGGGATTGTTTGGAAGTCTACGGGGCATTCAAGGAGATTTTGAAAGAGAGGAAGATGAGTTTTTCATTTTATTTTTCATTTTATGATTTTTATGAGAAGATGAGTTTTTCTTTGTGTTTTTTTTTTAATTTTGTTTTTTGGGGTTTTATTACAATATCTAGAAAATAATGACTACTTAAAGCACCATCCCCGGCAACAAATCCATTTGAAATGCATGGCCGATTATCGCATATCGAGCAGTTAAGGTTCTGGTTCTCTGCTAATGTGTATAGAAGCACTCGGGTCGAATCCTCAGTGATGATACTATGTAATAGTCGTTTGTTTTTAGTTGATTGTATTTGGATTGGGGGGTTTGTTTTCATAGATTAATTTAAATGACTAATTAATTATGATTGACTTAAAAAATTGATAATGATTTGGGTGAGTTGATCATTATGTAGTTAAGCTTGTGATATCTTTGTGTTTTTCTTTATATTGAACATAAATTAACACACATGTCACAAGTTGACATTGATTTGAATTCCCAAGTGTTAATCAATTAATACAAGACGTAACTTAACTAGGATTCTAATCTCAATCAGTGCTTGATTTTTGTAGTGTATTTATGGTTCCAATAATCCATGGAATCCATATGTTAAACAAAACAAGTCATTAATCCATGACATGTTAAGTCCAACACCTACAATGTTAATTCAGCAAATACTCATCAAGAAAAAGCTCCCAATCACTTACCATACGTAAATTAAAACTCACCCCAATGATAGATTTACTTAGCCATTAATATGGTTATTAATCTGGTAATATATTTTTGTAACACCCAAAGATTTTATGAAAAATATTCTTTTTAATTTCATTGATGTCTTGTGTTATACGCTACACCAAAAGGAGCTTCCACTACACGCATCCCTGACTTGGCTTTCATTACACACAATTGCGACCTTCCTCGATAGCATGTGTTATACGCAATACCGAGTTTCACTAAACAACGATATGTTATATAAACTAGCAGTTATGAATAGTAAGACCCACTTTTTGAAATTTTATAAATTTTATCATTAAAATTGGACTTCATTTTTGGATTCAGAATATCGAAGTTATCCTAGGGTGAAATTTTTGTATTATTTTGAAAAATTTCAATTTTTGATGTATAGTGAAAAAATTGGGTTACTATTTAAAAAACAACTTCTAATATAAATAATTATTTATTTTATTTAAATTTATTTTAGGTCCAAATTGATACATAATACCTATATAAGTTCAATGTAATTCATTGGAGTCATTTAATAATAATTTTAGACATATAAAAATTTTGTTGAACTTTTCACTGTTTTTTACCCCCCTCCTAGGAGAATTTGAAAATTTACATAAAACATAGTTTTACCACTTCTGTGAGTGGAATTTCAAAAATCCTAGAATCATGGTAAATATTAAGGAGTAAAATGTGGTTCAATAAGATAAAAATATTTTTTTGGTGAATAGTAACTTTTTACTTTTTTCCCACGGTTAAAAGTAAATAGGGTAATTAAGGGTAAACATGATATTATTATTACCCTAGCACAAGTCCTAATTCTATTGGATAAATTTAATTCGACCAAAAACAACCTTAGAAATAAAATATAAAATATTTGGTCTACATGGATTAGATTAGGACATTTATTATTATTTTTATTTAAAGAAGTGTTAAAATAGTTAAAATCAATGTTTAATAACTAAAACATTTTTAATATAGGGTTAAACATAACATAAATTAGTAAATAATTATTCATTAGAAAGATAAAACTATTTCCTACATAAGGGTATTTTATTTATTATTTTTATACATTATATAAGTTAATTTATTTATTACATAATGATCATACAGTAATTACCATATTAATGAAATATTAACATAATTGATGATATAAATACCCAAATAAATGTAATTTTAGACTTTTTATGAATTAAACTAATTTTGTAGGATAATATTACATGTTATTATTGATTTAATTAATTTATTTTAACTATAAAGGCTGTTATGATTTTCAAAACAATCTTGTACCAAATAGTTTCAAAATTGACATAAAATAGTTTTTAAAACAAATATTATATTATTAACTTTTATTTTATTCTTAAAAATATAAGGTTCGGCCAAATGACTTATATAAGGATATTTATATTAATAATTAACCACTTGGGGTTTTTTGGCACGTTATAGTATATTTATTAACCATATAGTGTAAGAATACAAAAATACAAGGTAAAAGTTAAATTATTTAACTTAGAGTTAAATCTAAATGATAAGGTTAAAATAGTAACTTAACTTGTCTAAAACCTAATTTTTGAGAGTATTTCGACCCATACCCACTTTATATTCGAAATAAATCAATTTAGAGCTATTATAACCCAAATATTCCTTTATTATAAAATAATATTTTATGTATTTCCAAAGTTTCCCCTCTCATCTCTTATAAAAAGGGCACCACTTCCCTCTTCTCTTTACACCCTTTTAAGACTTTAATCCTGGCCAACCCCTTCTCATTTCCCTTCTCATATTCCCAATAAACGTTATATTGGTTCTGGTCTCCTCAAAAGACCAACCCTAGTGCCTTAAAAACAGGTTAAGAAGAGGCGCGTCAAAGAAGAGTTAATATCCTTTACCTATTCATTCCAATTTATTTATTCATATACTTCTTCTTAATTATTTTATTCATCATAAATTAATAGTATTAGCATCAATAATATACTGATATGTTATTATAAATATTAAACAACTCAATTTCATCTTTTATCCATCCTACGGAAAACGAAATCACTGCATGTGAGTACGTACGAAATACCATCTCCACGCCGTGGTGTAATCTGTTTTCCACCACCACCTTACTCGGTTGGGTATAATGGTGTAAATAATAACTATATATAATTATTATAACATCATTCTGTTTCTATGATATTATATCATCCACTCCAATTCCATTTAATAAATATGGGAATGATATCATCGCTCGTACGTACGTACGGATTACCGTCTCCACGACGCGATGGGATTCATTTCCATGGTAACAATTCAAGAATGATTATAAAGTATATATAATAAGTAATAATGAAATATATGACATAATAATGCTACTGGATATTTTTATAGATATATGTATTTCATCTACTTAATTACATTCAAGTCAATAAGAAAGGAAAATAGCGTTCATGCGTACTTACAACCTACCATCTCCATGAACGGTGTATTTCATTTCATTCATATATCTATTATATATATATATACTGAATATATATTATATATAAATCATGATTTACATTCATTAAGTAATTAAATCATGATATAAGTCATAATAATATCATGAATAACAAATCGAAACACGTATGATAAATAAAACAATTTTACCCAAAATGATGCTTTGACAAAGAATTTATAAAATAACGGTTATTATAAACTCATAATTGAACCATATATGATATAATAACAATGAATAGGATTCTGTAATAAGTCAATGCCATTATTTAAATCATTATACAGGAGGTTCAGATACATTTGAAGCATATCAGACATAAGGTAAGGGATAATTTTACAAATCTCATTTTCATCCGATATTGCTTATATGTAAGTATTTACTAGGGTTATGTTTATCATCCATGTAAATGTTTTCTAAATATAATTTCATAAAGTGTTTAATATTATTCCATGTATGTTTAATTCATTTTTACCCCTCTTTGACTTTTACTTTGTGTTATGGAAGAATCTTTCTTTTGGTTACCATACGCAGTTTTTGAGTTTTCTTGCAAAAGTGCGAGGGGAATATTTTTTTTAACTTATACGAAAATGAAAATATTTTTATGGTTTCATAATTCCTAATTTTCATGAAGCTTACTCTACAAGATTTCATGGCTATTTTCAAGAAAATCATTATCTTCTAAAATTTCATGGCATTTTGTGAAAATAAAATGATTTTGAAAAAGAAAGGATATTTTCTTCAAGAATTCTTTTCAAGTGTTTTATCAAAACCATTTTCCATCTAAAATGAAATTATTTCATATGTGTATGTTTCAAGAATAATGTCTCTTTTATTTACATGGTCTGATTTTTCTTATGATGAAATGATATTCATTTTTTTTATAAGGATTATTTGATCATGGGATGATGTTTATGAAACCCATTTTATACTTTGGGTAATGATGAGTGATTTATGTTCATATTGTGGCACAAGTAATAATGATTTAATTATGAGATGGGTGGGACCTATATCTCCATCCAGTTCATTGGTTAATGATTTATATATCATGATATAGACATGGCTGGAATAGTAAGTTAATCTGGTTCAGTGTTACGGGACTAAAACGAGGGGTGCACTCGATTCAGAAAGAGAATTTGTCCACTAAGATGGTTTTGACATCAATGCCTTGGCTACTATGGAAATCATATCATGTGATTAATGTTTCACCACAATTATAAGTTTTATTTCAAAAATATTTTATCATGATTGATGTTCCATTATGATATATGCCTTACGTACTGCCATGTTTTATGTAATTGCTCAAGATTTCGATGTTTAAACATTATGTTCATGTTTTTACGTTCAAATGTATATGGTTTGTTTTATTTTATCCATGCTTACCCTTAATGAGAATTTGAGCTCACCCTTTATATGTTTTCCTTTCCCCAGGATATAAAGAATGGTTTTAGGTAAGAAAACAAAATGGGAAGATTTTTATGGGAGATGTTGATGATCTTTCACCCCGATTAGAAGATTATGTTCCTATTTTCCAACGACACTAAACTATTACGGTACATCAGTGTTTGTTTTTGTTATGTGTTATGTATTCCTAAAAAGTAATAAAATATCCATGTATGTCAATATTTGGGTCTCGACAATGTTTATGGTGATAAATTATAAATATAAGAAAAAGATAGGGATAAGAAAAGAGTGGTGCGTCGAACATACACACACGGACAATGATGATAATTAAAAACAGGATTTAGATTGAATTAGGAAGAAAAATAAAAGTGAAAGGGTTTAAACTGTATTTTAAATATTTTATGAACATTAACATTAAACTATATATGGTTGATGATAATAAAACAAATTGAAGAAGAAACTTGCATTAAATCAGAATTACAAAAATAACACTTACGAGATTACAAATAAAGAAAATCACAAAAGTGAAAGGAAACAACAAGAGGAGGAAATGTATATCGATTGAAAACATGATTATTGAAGGTCCTCCCAAGCCTTTGAAAAGTCTTTGGTCATGAAAATTGATTCTCCTCTCTTCTGAAATTCCAACCCTTGGAAGGAGAAAAGGGGATGCATTTATAGCCCAAAGAAGTGGAGTGTCTTCATTCCCAATCAATCCCTCCATTTGCATCACCACATTGGCTATTCAGAAAGCCTGATGTCAATAAATAGACTTGTTATAAGTTTTATATAATAAATTTGGCCAACCTCTCTCAAAATATGGAGGCATTTGTATATATAGAGCCAATGTTATGGCAGATTGATTAAACAATGGTAAACTGCCCATTTATATTTTTGCTTTTTCGAGGGCCAAAATGTGAATAGATTTTGGAACATGAATATGTATTCAAATCCGAATGACTTATTCAAAAAATTAGTACATATATATATTTTATTTCTCACTGAAATATATCAGCTTTCATGGATGTCTAAATTAGGAGAAAAGTCAACATTTGTGTGCTGATTTAAATTCCCGACCAGAATGGTGGGCTGAGATTAAATGAATCTGTTGGGCCCCGAGTACTTGGATTTGGGCCTTGAAATTTTTATCCAAGATTAAATGTAGAGTCTCCCGAATTATAGTGGATAAATAATGTTTTTGGACTTCTGTATTGAGCCCAGTAAATCAATCTTCATGAATATTCCAGTTTCTTCACAGATTCTTTGGGCTTGTTTGTGAGGACCATATGACCCTTCAAATGGTAGAATTGACTCATGGTACCTTCTAATGAAATATTTTATATTTAAAGAATAATCCTAAAAAATAAATAACCAATATAATTGGATTATTATAGTGATATTTATTATTAATATAGTAAACCAACTCAATTGGACTACTAAAAATGCTCAAAAATTATACTTAATATTAAAACATTAATATTTGACACAAGTTATACACATTTTATATAAAATCAGTAAAGGGAGTATATAATAAGACATCAAAATATTATAAATATAATACTACATAATAAAAAAGTGTCACTTTGTGATTTTACCATATATTTAGTGCTCTCAAAGTGTTCCAGGACTATCTATAGGTGTGTAGTATGCTCCCCCTCCAATTCCGAGTACACCAAGATGTCATCAATGAAGACTACAATTAAATTTTATAGTTAAAGATATAATATCATATTCATGTATCCCCTGAACACTACCACACCAATGGTCACACCGAAGGGAATCACCAAAAACTCTTACTATCTATACCTTAATCATATGTTTTTTTTCGAACGTCCTCATCTCATACCCAAAGATGATGATAGAATGAACGAAGGTATATCATTGAGAACAACCTAACACCCTTAAGCTGATCGAAGAGGTCATGAATCCTAGTTAGTGGATACTTTTTCTTCACAATCACCTTGTTCAAGAACCAATATTCTACACGTAGCCTTAATATCTCATCTTCCTTCATTGATAATAATATTGGGGCAGAACTTGGTGAAACAATGGTCCATACGAACCCCTTCTCCTGTAATTCATACAACTATTCCCTCAATAGACTAATATCCATGTGGTCCATACAATATACAACTGTGGATATCAGTTCCATCCTAGGGTATAGGTTGACGTCGAAGTCTACCTCCATTCTAGGTGGTATTCATAGAACATCCTTAATAATGACATCCTTGTACTCATCCACCACTATAGAGAATCTTGGAATCCTATCCTCCATGACAATGAGTGTGAGGCTATCCAGTTGGTGAGCGACCAGTCGTACCAACCTCCATAGAAGTCCATCATGGGCTGAAAATTTTCCTTCATGCTGTTGAAGGAAAAATTGGTCCCATCCTTGCAGACACACTGAACATTTCACCTAAAACAGTCAATCTAAGCATAGAATGTTGATAACTAGTCCATTCCAAAATGATTTCATATGGACTTGACGACACAACTGTGAAATAAAAACTGAAGCTTTCACCTCTTAGAGTAAGATCACACTGCCAGAACTAGTGCATAATCATCAAATACCCTATTGTATAATCCCTTAATAAAATAGATCAAGCCACACATCCCACAAAATCCTTGAGCCTCGAACATGGAATTTGGTAAGGAAAGGGTGTCTAAAACTATTTTCTATAAGAATTTTAGCGAAGGTGGAGAAGACCCATATCATACCTGTAATCATATCTATAGAAATTTGGTCATAGTCCTCCATCTCATAATGTTGGCCTCACCCCATTCCGTCAGCTCCTTAAGCCCTTGGTGCACCACATAGGGGTGGTGGTAGTGGCACCTCAATCATTCATCCATCGTCTACCGATCGACCAACACCCTTGCCACGTCCACCAACCGACGAACATCCTCGCTCAAACATATTCATCTACCTTGGATGTCCCTCGACCGTCTTCTGATCATCTATACTACTGGTCCAGAAATCATGATATATATTTACCTACTCATCTCAAATGAAGCAGTGCTCAGTTTCCTACCAGCTCCCTCATTTCTGGGAGCCCTGTACTACCGACCATAAGTCATGGTGTCACCCACTGAAATACATTGCCTTCTAGGGCCCCCATGTTAGTTGTCTGCTACTCACCATTGAATACTATGTTTCCTAAGGTTGGATGGTGGATTCTCCTATTGATGTCTACCCTTCTAGGATGATATCCAACAAGATGGGCTCACTCTATCACTCCATCCTTAGTGGGGATGTTGAGAGACACCATGTTTTCCTTGATCTCATATCTGAGTCCCATATCAATGGATTAGGCCCTGAATAAATTGTGACACACAATGTATGTAGATTATAGAGAGTGGTATGTAATCCTCACAGAGTACTCAGCCACTGACAGGCTGCCCTACTGTAGGTTAAGTAGCTCATGTAAGTGCACATGGAAAAAAGATGTAGGAAAAAACTCATCCAGGAAAATCTACTCGAAGTCTGCCATAGCGAGGCTCAACTAATCATGCATCTAAATGTCCATGATACACCATCTACCTATCTAACCCAAAATAATGATTATGGAACAAACCACACATGATTCAAGTGTTTTCTTAACAATGAGGAAGACTCACTTCACTGCCTCCAGTAATGCAGGTAGTAACTGTTGATCAAAAGGTGGTGGAAACACCGGTGCACCACCAAGAAAGGAAATCTCTAGGACAAGTCCCTAAACCAATGATACATCAGTAGGTGGGATTTCCACACGATCACATATCAAAATCCTAATTGGTTATCTGTGTTGTGGCATAATAATATAAATGAAGATGCGCCATAGTTACGATACTGTACCTAGTGAGATGACTCTTATTCAAGGTGATCGTTAGGAGACACTTATGCAACCTGTGTTTTCATGTATAAAGCCAAAAATCAGAATTTAGGGTCCTACTGTATTGAAATGTTGGATGCCACACCAACACTAGACTCCCTGAATCTGAAAGTCAAACTGAAAACATTAAACACAATTTCTTCAAAACAAAACAATAGACTCTAGGTCAGTGTGGGAGAACCAACGTGCTCTGATAAATCTTTGTCACAACCTTTCCCTGAGGTCCCATGTTGTGACATACACCATACCCGCCTCCCCAAGTCTTGGTGTTGGTGACAAGCACTGAAGGCATATACCTGCATGTGGGAGGAACTTTACATAGTACATGTTTTCATTCACACAAAACCACATCTGAGTGCTGTAAAAGTAAACAAGAATGCCAAAAATCAAACAGTGAGTACAAGTAAAACTAAAATTCAAATAGGCCAGAATACAGTCCCAACTAAATACTACCTAGAAAACTAGATAGTACAAATAAAACTCTAGAAGCTATTCTCTAGAATCCCTACCTGATACGTAACTATAGAGTAGCTACTAAAATATGTAAAAGTATACCCCACCCTCTTGGTCTCACTGGGTACCACCATGTCCAGCGCCACCATGTTCTCCTTCATATTGACAGTCATCTACACTAGATACAACACATTCGGTAGAAACCCATGTAGTAGTGAGTAAAATTATTCTCATTAGAGTTCCCAAAATACAAATGAAATACCACAAAGATACCACAAATCATGATCACCAATCATGATAATGAATCAAGACATCCCACGCCAGATATATTCTAGAGTAAGAATGTATTACCATTAGATATATCATCAAATACCATGTGCTACTGGGGAAATCATTGTATATGAGTATAGTAGGCTTCCTATGTCACATATAAGTTAAGTCCCACAAACCATAGGAATTAAATGGTACTCATCCCTGATGAGTAATGTGCGTATGTTGGGCGAAAAAGAAATCACTCCCCACCATGGGAATTCTGGGTCACATAGAATTTGCCTCCCACCTATGGACATACTGAGGTACTCCTCCTATTGAGTATGGTGGGACTGCGGGGTCACTCAGAAACCTCTCCCCATAGTGGTCTTACAAGGTCACAATGAAGACTCTTCCTATAGTTCCATAGCTTCTGATCCACACAGCGTCGCTCGTCAGCAGTCTTTAGGTCTCAGCTAACGGTAGGGTTTCTGTATGTAGCACACTTGATATCCAGAGAACCTCTCCTAAATCCATTCATCGAATTTCAAATTTTATGAAATATATCATATTTTATTCCAAAGTATCCAGTTTGTCATGGGTGTTCCAATGCTGCACACTACTCATCAATCGGACCCCCAGTTTGAATGATCTTGGCAATTTTCAATAAAAGGGGCCGATTTAGTTGGTGTCCGGTCCGACCTGGTCAAACCGTATGAGAACCCTACTTTTATTACAAACATAAACATGATTTATTACATAAACTATTCACTTGGTACAACATGGAAGATCAAGATGTCAAGTGTATTCGGGGCTTATGATCATTAAATAACAACTTAAAACATGAAATACAACATCTTTATTAAAAACATCCTTTACATGACCACTAAATTCCATCTTACTTGGCATTACATGGGATAACCTGAGGACATTCATAAGAAAAGGGTGAGCTATAAAGCCCAGTAATTGAATAAACATGGAATACATGAGAGGTACAAAACATTTAAGATAATAGGTATATCAATATAGAACAATAGAAACATGAACCTAATGACATGATAAAGAATGATAATCATAACTTGGAAATGTGGCAACAACACTTAACATGGAATTAGCATAAGCAAATGCTCATTGCACATGGAGAATGAGTATATTCTCATTGAACATGAAGCATGAGTAAACCCTAGATGCACTTGAATTAGAATGGGTCAAAAATCCTTGCACATGATGTATCATGATACTATACTTTACCCAATGCATGGAGCACTATAAAGGCACACCATTCTTAAACATTTCATTTCATGCATAAGTGAGCCACATGGATCATAAAACATGGATTCATTAAACATAATCATTTATTCCACAATAAGGAATGTGGAATTCATACATGAAACTATATAATCAATATGTAAATGTGCATAAAAGTAAATACCATTGATGGGGAAATTGGAATGGTATTCACATCACAAAGGCATTGGCTTAGAAAATCTATTCAATTTCGGCTGTGTAACGACATGACATAAGAATTCATAAAAATGGTTTATGAGAGAGAAATGCATTTCTCATCATATTTACATGAAATGGACAGTAAGGGGGGTCATATAGATACATGTCCAGACAATTTTAATGGAATTTAGATTCGTGATACAAAATTATTGCTTGAATGTAAATGAAGAGAGGGAAGTTCCTTTCGGAATTTCATCATAGTAACGGGTGTACATGAGAGTCATTTAATGAGAGAGAAAGGGGTATCCCATCATTCAAACATTAAGAGGGAAGTATGGGTGAGGTGCGAAACAATACCCCAGAATTTATAATTAAAATTAAAAGGGCATAATAATATTAAAAAAATTGGACAAAAAAAGTTAAAGGATGAAAAACCCTTACTTGGAAGTGTGCTTCCAAGGCTTGAGATAGGATCAAGAGAGGCTTATTGGGAGCATGGGGACCCTTGGGAGGATTCTAGAGAGAGTAGGGAGGATGTTTGATGAACTCCAAAGTCATTGAGGGAGGAGGAAGTGTGATCATGGGTGGTTTTATAAATGAAAGGTGAGTGAATTATTTATTTTTTAGGTTTGGGACCCCTTGCATTAAACTAATCCAAACCACAAATCAGATCATGGTTTCTGCCCATGGTTTTTAGAAAAGGGAAGAGGAAAAAAAATTATAAGGCTAAAGTCTAAAATTCTTAAAATAGTGGGGTTTATTATGTAGAGATGAGTCACGTTCCCATGAAAAATAATTTAGAAATACAAGATGTTTAATAAGTCTTGAGGGGTCAATTAATGCTTTGAAAAGTATGTCAAACAAACCCAAAATCACATTATTTTAATGGTAAAACATATATTGGCCGGACATAAAGCTTATAGTATTTTCTTACATCACTATTGGGTTATTATGATGTCATAAAACACATTATATATTTAAACGGTATTTAATTTTTACCAAAAAATATGACTGTCTCAGAAAATTATGAAAAACTCACCGTTGGGTAATTTTGATGTCCGGATTCAAGAATTATCATTTATTTTATTTAAATAATTTTCTAAATATGTAAATTTTCACTTTTAAAATAAAAACCAACATTTATCGAAAATTCACGGGTTTTGACAGCCATGGTTTTCAAATGATAATAAAAAATTATAATTTCATTCATAAAATTATATGATAATTTATATATAATAAAATTAATTTAATAATAATAATAATATTTTATTAAAATATTATTTGATTCAAAAATACCTTATTTTAATAAAATAGATTTCTTAATTAAATAATAACTAAAACCACTACTTGTTCTTTAAAAACTATTTAAAATGTATCAATAATGACAAGAAATTATATGCATTATTATATAAAAAAATAATGTACATGAACATAGTACTAGAGATTTGTTACATAACCCCTTAAAACAACCACATACAACCTAAGGGTAATGTGTGTGATGGTGATAGACTCTTGGGGTGGCTCAGATAACATTTCATGAGTGGTAATCTCTATCAACTTCCACTTTTCCTATAGACGGTCTCGTTCGAGCTTGACATGATGAAGCACAGCTCAGTCTTGGTCAAGAGCAATGACCAATGATGCCACCTCTTTTCCGAGATCCGACAAATGGACTTCGTATAGAGCAATTCTACTAGAGGAGGCCATCGCTTCCTTTCTCTAAGTAAATTGGATTTATTAAATCCCTATATTTATACTAATCATGTGATCACTGTTCAACGACTATAAAAGCTAATGTCACAATTCTTAACATAAAACCATAGAAGTTGACATTTTATATAAACATTATACATAAAGATAAATTTAATTATATCAAAATGGATTTCCATTAATGAATCTTTGGTTCATTACAATATTCCCCCCTTAAGAAATTCCGCGCTCGAAATTTATTTTTTCCACATTAAAACAGATGTGGGTAACTCAGCTTTGTCATTTACTATGATTCCCATGTCTCTTCTTCAATCATGTTGTTTCTCCACAACACCTTGATCAAGGGAATTTTCTTATTTCGTAGAACTTTTTCTCTATGATCTATGATCTTCACTGGTTGCTCCTCATAAGAAAGATCATTCTCCAACTGTACCACATCAGAAGAGAGTAAATGTGAAGGGTCCGGTATGTACTTCCTTAAGAGGGATACATGAAAGACATCATGTACATTGGCCATGGTTGGTGGAAGTGCTAGTCGATAGGCCACAACCCCGACATGATCAAGAATCTCGAAGGGGCCGATGTACCTTGGACTTAACTTACCTTTCATTCCAAACCTCATGATCTTATTCCATAGATAAATGGGTAGAAAAACCATGTCTCCAACATTAAACTCAAGGTATCGTCGACTATTATCTACATAACTCTTCTGTCAACTCTGGGCTGTCATGATATGCTTCTGAATGGTTTTAACCTCTTCCATCATTTCCTCATCCATTTCTGGTCCAAGTAGCTTACGTTCACCGACCTCATCCCAACTTGTCGGTGTTCTGAAACATTTCCCATAAAGGGCTTCTTATGGTGCCATGTGGATGCTCGAGTGGATACTATTATTATAAGAGTACTCAACCAAGGATGATGTTGATCCCATCTCACATTAATGTCCATTTACAATTCTGTCATCATGTCCTCAAGTGTTTGGATAGTCCACTTGGATTGGCCATCAGTTTGAGGATGATTGGCCGTATTGAAGTTCAGTTCAGTATCCAGAGCATGTTGAAGACTCTTCCAAAACATAGAGGTGAATCTTGGATCTCGGTTAGACTCAATAGATATTGGTACTCCATGGAGACTTACCACTTCCATGATATATATCTGTTCCAGTTGATCCAATGATAAATCATCCCGAATATCAATGTAGTGTGCAGTCGTTGTAAGACGATCCACCACAACCCAGATTTCATTGCTGCCTTCGGATGTCCTCAGAAGTCCAGTGATAATGTCCTTGGTGATGTTCTCCCATTTCCATTCGGTTATGGGCAATGATTGCATCATCCCCTTAGACTTCTGCCTCTCCGCCTCCACATACTGGCACACCAGGCATTTTAACGTATATACCTCGATCTCTTTCTTCATATTATCCCACCAAATGTTTTCTCAGAGATATCAATATATCATTGTGCTCCGCTGGTGAATAGAGAAATTTGAACAATGCGAATCATCCAAAAGATTCATCTTCTGCTCCGGACTTGACGAAACACATAGTCTTTTCCCAAATCGCACAATTCCTTCTTCATTAACATTAAACTCTAAGGATTTCCCTTTTTTATAGCTTCCACTTTTTCCTAAATTCCCACATCATCCATTTGAGCATCCTCTAACCATTCCCGAAGAGATGGTTGAGCAATCATTTATGAAAGGATTCATGATGTTACCTTCTTTATGATTCACATGTCCATCTTCATCAAGTCTAAGAAGATTGGATCCTTCTAAATTCTCATCATTGGTAGAATCACTGGGTCCTTTCTACTTAGGAAATCTGCCACCTTTTTCGCATTCCCAGGGTGGTGATATATTGAATAGTCATAATTCTTGATGAGCTCTATCCATATTCTCTGGCGCATATTAATCTCTTCCTGTGTGAATATATTTTTAAGACTCTTGTGGTCAGTATATATCTCACATTTCTCCCCATAGAAATAATGCCACCAGATTTTCATGGAAAAGATCAACGCTGCCAACTCCAGATCATGCGTTGGATAGTTTTTCTCATGGATTTTCAACATTATTGAGGCATAGGATATCACTTTATCATTCTAAATCAGCACAAATCCTAAGACCTTCTTCGAAGCATCACTTAATATCACAAAATGATCCCCACTTGTGGGTAATGTGAGCACATGTGCATTGATAAGCCTCATTTTCGACTCCTTGATGCTTTCTTTGCATTCATCACTCCAATAAAACTTTACTCCCTTTCGAGTTATCTAGGTAAGAGGGTTGGACAATCGTGAGAAATTTCTCACAAATTGTTGATAATATCCAGCTAAACCCATGAAGGAATGGATATCTGTTACCAATGTTGGCCTCGACCATCCCTCAATTGCATCTGCTTTGGAGGGATCTACAGATATCCCATTTCCTGTGATGATATGGCCCAAGAATGATACATCATTCAAATAGAACTCACACTTGTTGTACATTGCATAGAGATTCTCCTTTCGCAAATTCTCTAGTACAATTCTTAAATACTCCTCATGGTCCTCCTTGGTTTTGGGGTATATTAAAATATCATCTATAAATACTACCACAAATTTGTCAAGGTAATCTATAAAAACTCTATTCATCAAGTCTATGAAGACTGATGTAGCATTTGCGAGTCCAAAAGGCAATACTATGAATTCATAGTGCCTGTATCTTGTATGAAAAGCAGTCTTGGGGACGTCTTATTTCTTCACCCTTACTTGATAATATCCCGACCGCAAATCTACCTTGGAGAAGTATTGTACTCCACGCAGCTGATAAAACAAGTCATAGATCCGTGGTAGAGGATACTTGAACTTTATCGTGATTTTTTTATGTTCATGAACATCGATGGAAAGCCACATTGACCCATCCTTCTTCTTGACAAAGAGGACTGGTGCACCCCATGGTGAAGCACTTGGGCATATAAACCCTTTTTCCAGTTTCTATTATATTTGTTTTTTCAGATCTTCAAGATACACATAGCCATTCTATATGGAGTCTTGGATATTGGTAGCGCCCCTGGTATATGTTCAATTGATAATTCAACATCTCTTCTAGGAGGAAGACTAGGCAGTTCCTCGAGAAACACTTTAGCGAATTCCATCACAATATACATTTCTTCAATGATTGTTTCTTCCTTGGACTCAATCATTTGAGCCAGATACACGTGCTCATAGGGCAGTAATATCCATGCTTGAGATGATGGATCTAAAGGAGATTCATCTTCCTCCTTACACGTGTTAATAATTGGGGGTTGATTCTCCATATGGAGTGTGATTTCCCTCTCAGAACAATTTATGATGGCTCTATATAAGGAAAGCCAATCCATGCCAATAATTTCATCAAATTCCACTAGAGGGAGTATGATGATGTTTTCCAGGAAATTTAATCCACATATTATTAAAGGGGAGGAGTTATATTCATGGGATGCAATGATTTCCCCATTTTCCGTACTCACTGACCCCTTCACATCCATGATTTGTGGTGGTGATGGGATGGTTCTACTAAACATTCAAGATATAAAAGAATGCGTAGAAACTGGATCAAAAAGTAAGTTCCCTATTCTTGAATGAATAACTAGAATACCTATCACCACTTCATTGTCGGGGTTCACTTCTACAGAAGTGATGGGAAAATCTCGTCCTTGATTCCTTGGAGGTTGTTGGTTGCCTCTGAAAACCCTTGGATTGGGGCACTGAATTGAAAAATGCGCTATTTCATTGCAGTTGTAGCAATTAACACCACGTTGAGGTTTGAACGGAGTGTTCCTCTCCACTGTCACAGCCGTAGGTCTTTCTTTCCGACAATTAACAGCTAGGTTCCCTTATCTTCCACACCTAAAGCATTTCCTCGTCCCCTTGAGGCAATTTATAGGGTGCTTCTTTCCACACTTTTGTAAATTGGGGTGTTGGATATTCATAGTACCATTGGATTTATAAATCAGACCACCGGCATTGAAGTCCACCTTACGCTTCTTGTCCCCATGATAACCCTGTGATTCCCCGATCTCCATTTCAACCTTGAGGGCACATAAAACCATTTCTTCATAGGTTTCAAAGTCACATATCTCTAATGCTTTCTGTAGGCTAGGCTTCATCCCCCCAAATAAGCGGTCAACATTTCATTTGGGGGTAACGACAAAGCCGGAAGCATATCATGCAAGCCTTGTGATGTTTTCCTCATACACTCCAATAGATTCTTTGCCTTTTTTCATGAGGTAAAGGAAGTCTCTTTCCATCATAAGCCGGAGGGTGCGCAGAAAATATTTATCGAAAAACATTTTCTAGAAATACTTTCATTCCAACGCCTCAATCTCATCCTCAAGCTTCATATTTTTGATCAATGTCCACCATTAATCAACTTCACCCTTCATACAAGAAGCTGCTCGGAGAACCTTATCATGTTCAGAACATTGAAAGATGGAGAAGATATTTTCAATGGAGTTGATCCTTTGTTCAAAAATCGTGGGATCAGATGATCCACTAAAAGTATGAGGCCTTTGTCTCTTGAATATCTAGATAATGACTTGTTACTTCTTAGGGGGGTTGGACGTTCCTCTTCACCCATGTTTCTATTCAAAGCTTGAGTTATCTGATATAGAAGCGTGACAAAGTTCGTGATTCCTGATCCCATTGGATTTGGCATCTCATTAGAAAAGTTATCACTGATCTTCAGATCAGTTGATAGCCCGAGTTCTCTTATTACCAGCCATTGGGTGGAATAAAAGGAATGTTAGGGGGTAACACATAAAGGGTAATCCAAAGAAAAATGTTAATGACTTATAAATAAACTTTTATTTTCTTTAACTCATGAGTCTATAGGCTTCAATCTGGGATTTTCATGATCTACTTTCTAACATATATTCTTAGTGGAATTTTTTTAATTCCCTTAATAAGGGTTAATAATAAGATGTTGAATTTATAAAAACATATCCCCCAGGAGTGTCTTAACCAATAGTTTAGAAATGACCATTTTCGTGCACTAGTTTCCATTCGAGTCTAGCTCAAAGCGGTGTTTTCGGGTTTTACCCCTAGGATACATATGTGCCAAAGCCACATCTACCTGCTCGTATCCAGACTAGGATATATTGTCTTGATAAACCACTCACTTAGTAATTACCAAAACATAGGTATTTTTTTATTATACTTAGTCTTTTCTATAAGGCTTTACTGGGGTTTTCTAATCCTAATCCCAAAAATTACTAAACCAATCCTCTGATACCAACAATGACAACCCTGCTTTTATTAAAAACTTAAACACGATTTATTACATAAAATATTCACTTGATACAACTTGAATGATCGATAGGTATAGTGTATTTGGGGATTATGATCATTACATAACAACTTAAAACATGAATTACAACATCTTTATTGAATACTCCCTTTACATGACCACTAAATTCCCTCGTTCTTAGCATTTCATGGGATAACCTGAGGACATGCATAAGAAAAGGGTGAGCTATAAAGCCCAGTAAGGGAATAAACATAAAATAAATGAGGATTACAATACATGTTATACAATAGGTATATCAATAGAGAACATGAGAAACATGAACATAAAGTCATGATAAAGCATGATAATCATAACATGGAAATGTGGCAACAACACTTAACATGGAATTAGCATGAGCCAAAGCTCATTGCGCATGGAGCATGAGTAAATTCTCATTGCACATGAAGCACGAGTAAAACCTCGTTGCTCTTGAATTATCATGAGTCAACACTCATTTCACATGTTTTATCATGATACAATACTTTACCCAATGCATTGGAGTGCTATAAGGGCGCACCCTTCTTAAACATTTCATTTCATGCATAAGTGTTCCACATGGATCATAAAACATGGATTCATTAAACACAATCATTTATTACATGATAGGGAATGTGTAATTGATAAATTAAACTTTATAATAAATAAGTAAATGTGCATAATGGTGAATACCCTTTATGGGGAAATGGTCATGGTATTCACTACATAAACGCATTGGCGTAGAAAATCGGTACAATTTCGGCTGCGTAACGGCGTGACATATGAATAGATAAAAATGGTTGATGAAAGAGAAAGTGGTGTCTCGTCATATTTACATGAAATGTAATATAATGCGGTAATATAGATACATGTCTAAACAATTTTAATGGAATTTAGATTCATGATACAAATGTATTGCCTGAATGTAAATGAAGAGAGAGAAGTTACTTTCGGAATTTTGGCATAGTAACAGCTGTACACGAGAGGCATTTAACGATAGAGAAACGGGTCTCCCATCATTGAAACAATAAGAGAGAAGTAAGGGGGAGGTGAGAAACCATACCCCAACATTTATAATTGATATTAAAAGGTCATAACAACATTACGAAAATTGGACAAAAAAGTGAAAGAAAGAAAAACCCTTACAAGGAAGTGTGATTCCAAGGCTTCAGAGAGGCTTGACAGAGGACTCATGGGAGCTTGGGGAACCTTGGAATGATTCTAGAGAGAGTAGGGAATAGGTAGGATGAAATCTAAAGGCTTTGAGTGTGGGGGATGTGGGAGCTTGGGTGGGTTTATATAGGAAAGGTGAGTGAATTCTTTATTATTTATGTTTTGGACCACTTACATTAAACTAATCCAAACCACAAATAAGCTCATAGTTTTTTCCCTTGGTTTTTGGAAAAGGGAATAGGGAAAAATATTTTATTTTTCCAAAGTCTGAAATTATTAAAATAATGGGGTTTCTTATGTGGAGGTGAGTCACACTCCAATAGAAAATAATTTAAAAAGACAAGAAGTTTAGTAAGTCTTGAGGGGTCCATCAGTGCTTTGAAAAGTAAGGGAAAAAACCCAAAATAAAATTATTTTAATGGTAAAACATATATTGGCATAAAATAAATCTTATTGTGTTTTATTACATCACTATTGGGTCATTATGTTGTTATAAAACACATTATTTATTTAAACGGTATTTAATTTTTACCCAAAAATTTTACTGTCTCAGAAAATTATGATAAATTCACCGTTGGATAATTTCAACCTCCTGATTCTAGAAATATCATATATTTTATTTAAATAATTTTTTAAATATGTTAATTTTAACTTTTAAAATAAAAACTGACATTCATCTAAAATGCACATGTTTTGACAGAAATGGATTTCAAACCTTAATAAAAAATTATAATTGCATTCATAATATTATATGATCCTTTATATATAGTAAAATTAAAATAATAATAATAATAATATTTTATTAAAATATTATTTAATTCAAAAATCCCTTAATTTAATAAAATAGATTTCTTAATTAAATAATAACTAAAAACACTACTTGTACTTTAAAAACTATTTACAATGTATCAATAATGACAAGAAAGTATATTCATTATTATATACAAAAAATAATGTACAAGAACATAGTACTAGTGATTAGATACATAACCCCTTAAAACAGCCACATAAGACCTAAGGGTAAGGTGTGCAATGGTGATAGACTCTTGGGGTGACTCAGATAACATTTCTCGGGTGGTAATCTGTATTGACTTCCACATTTCCCATAGGTAGTCTCGTTCGAGCTTGACATTATGAATCTTAGCTTGGGCTTAGTCAAGAGGGAAGCCAAAAAACGACACCTCTTTTCTGAGCTCTGACAAATGGGCTTCATATGGAGAAATTCTACTGGATGAGGCCATCGATTTCTTTGTCTGAGTAAATTGTATTTGTTAAAGAACAATTTTTATACTCATCATGTGATCACTGTTCAACAACTGTAAAAGCAACGGTCACAATTCATAACATAATGCCAAATAATTTGACATTTTATATAGTCATTTTACATAAAGATACATTTAATTATATCAAGAGGGATTTCCATTAATGAAACTTTGGGTTGTTACAATATTCCCCCCTTAAGAAATTTCCCCCAAGAAATTTCTTTTTCCTATACTAAAACCGATGTGGGTAACTCAGCTTCATCATTTCCTCTGATTCCCAAGTCGCTTCTTCAAACTTGTGGTTTCGCTACAACACCTCGACGAGGGGCATTGTATTATTTCATATAACTTTTTCTCTATTATCGAAGATCTTCACTGGTTGCTCGCCAAAAGAAAGATCATCCTCCAACTGTACCACATCAGAAGAGAGTACATGTGAAGGGTCCGGTATATACTTATTTAAGAGGGATACATGAAATACATCATGTAATTTGGCCATGGTAGGTGGAAGTTCTAGTCGATAGGCCACAAACCCGACATGATCAAGATTCTCGAAGGGCCCGATGTACCTTGGACTTAACTTACCTTTCCTTCCAAAACTCATGGCTTTCATCTAGGGAGATATGCGTATAAAAACCATGTCTCCAAATTTGAACTCAAGGTATCATCGACAATTATCTGCCTAAATCTTCTGTCGACTCTGGGCTTCCTTGATATGCTGCTAAATGGTTTTCACCTTGTCCACCATTTCCTTGACCATTTATGATCCAAGCAGCTTACGTTCACTGACCTCATCTCAACACGTTGGTGTTCTGCACCTTTTCCCTTAAAGATCATAATATGGTACCATTTGGATGCTTGAGTAGAAACTATTATTATAAGACAAGTCATCCAGAGGAAGATGTTGATCCCATACCCCTTTAAAGTATATTGAGAATGCTCTTAACATGTCCTCATGTGTTTGGATAGTCCGCTCGTATTGGCCATCAGTTTGAGGATTATTTGCTGTAATGAAGTTAAGTTCAGTATCTAGAGCATGTTGAAGACTCTTTCAAAACATAGAGGTAAATCTTGGATCTCGGTCAGACAAAATAGATAGTGGTACCCCATGTAACCTTACCACTTCCCTGATATATATATGTGCCGGTTGATCCAATGAGAAATCTTCCCGAATAGAAATGAAGTGTGCAGTCTTTGTAAGATGATCCATCACAACCCAGATTGAATTTTTTCTTTTGGATGTCCTCAGAAGTCCAATGACAAAGTCCATGGTGATGTTCTCCCATTTTCAATCTAGTATGGGAAATGGTTGCATCATCCCATTATACTTCTGCCTCTATGCCTTCACTTGCTGGCACACCAAGAATTTTTATGTATATACAATGATCTCCTTCTTCATATTATCCCACCAAATTGTTTCTCTGAGATCTCGAAACTTCTTTGTGCTCCCTGGGTGAATAGAGAAATTTGAACTATGTGCATCATCAGAAAGTTCCTTCTTCTGCTTCGGACATGACGAAACACATAGTATTTTCGCAAGTCACACAATTCCTTCTTCATTAACATTAAACTCTAAGGATTTCCCTTTTTCTATAGCTTCCAATTTTTCCTGAATTCCCACATCATCCTTTTGAGCATCATTTAACCGTTCCAAAAGAGATGGTTGAGAAATAATTTGTGAAAGGATTGTTGATGTTCCCTTCTTTATGATTACCATGTACATCTTCATCACGTCTATGAAAATTTTATCCTTCCCAATTCTCATCATTGATAGAATAGCTGGGTCCTATCTACTAAGGGCATTTACCACCTTGTCTGCTTTCCCAGGGTGGTAATGTATTGAACAGTCATAATCCTTGGTGATCTCTATCCATATTCTCTGGTGAATATTAATCTCTTTATATGTGAATATATATTTAAGACTCTTGTGGTCAGTATATATCTCACATTTCTCCACATAAATATAATGTCGTCATATTTCCAAGGAAAATATCACCGCCGCCAACTCCAGATCATGCATTGGATATTTTCGCTCATGTATTCTCAACTGTCTTGAGGCATAGGATATCACTTTATCATTCTGCATCAGCACACAGCCTAATCCCTTCTTCAAACCATCAATGAATATCAAAAAAGGTTCCCCACTTGTGGGTAATGTGACCATGAGCGCAGTGATAAGCCTCCTTTTCAACTTTTTGAAGCTTTCTTCACATTCATCACTCCAAGAAAACATTACTCCATTTTGAGTTAGCTCGGTAAGAGGGTTGGACAATTGTGGGAAATTTTTCACAAATCATCGATATTATCCAGATAACCCCAAGAAGCTATGTATACCTATTACCTATGTTGGCCTCGGTTATCCCTCAATTGCATCTGTTTTGGAGGGATCCACAGATATCCCATTTCTTGAGATGATATGGACCAAGAATGATACCTCCTTCTACCAGAACTCACACTTACTAAACTTTGCATAGAGCTTCTCCGTGCGCAAAGTCTCTAGTACAGTTCTTAAATGCTCCTCATGAACCTCCTTGGTTTTGGAGTATATTATAATATCATCTATAAATAGTACCCCAAATTTTTCAAGGTAATCTCCAAAGACTCTATTCATTAAGTCCATGATGATTTATGGAGCATTAGTGAGTCTGAAAAGCATTAATATGAATTCATAGTGCCTGTATCTTGTACGAAAACTAGTCTTGGGGACATCTTCCTTATTCACCCTTACTTGATAATATCCCGACCGATAATCTACCTTGGATAAGTATTATGCTCCAAGAATCTGATCAAACAAGTCATTGATCCGTGGTAGAGGATACTTTTTATGTATCCTGATTTTGTTAAGTTCACGATAATCGATGCAAATCTACATTTACCCATCCTTCTTCTTGACGAAGAGGACTGGTACACTCCATGGTGAAGCAGTTGGGCATATAAGCCCTTTATCCAGATTCTCCGGTAGTTGTTTATTCATCTCTTTAAGCTCCATGACAGCCATTCTATATAGAGTATTGGATATTGGAAGTGCCCTTGGTATAATTTCAATTGAGAATTCAACCTCTCTTCTAGGTGGAAGACCAGAAAGTTCCACGGGAAACACTTCAGCGAATTCCCTCACAATAGGCATTTCATCAAGGATGGTTTCTTCCTTGGACTCAATCATTTGAGCCAAATACTAGTTCTCATAGGGCATTAATATCCATTCTTGAGATGATGGAGATAAAGGAGATTCATCTACCTTCTTACACTTGTAATCAATCGGGGGTTGATTCTCCATATGGAGTTTGATTTCCCTCTCCAAACTATTTATGTTGGATCTATATAAGGAAAGCCAATCCATGCCATGAATTGCATCAAATTCCACTAGAGGGAGTATGACGAGGTTTTATGGGAAATTAAATCCATAAATTATGACAGGGGAGGAGTTATATTCATGGGATGCAATGATTTCCCCATTTGTCGTACTCACTGACATCTTCACTTCCATGATTTGTGGTGGGGCTGGGATTGTTCTACTAAACTTTTGAGATACAAAAGAATGCATAGAACCTGAATCAAAAAGTAAGTTCTCTATTATTGAATGAATAACTAGCGTACCTATCACCACATCGTTTTCGGGGTTCAAATAGGAAAAAGTGATGGAAAAACCTCTTCCTTGCTGCCATGGAGGTTGTTGGTTGCCTCCGAAAACCATTGGATTAGGGTACTAATTTGAAAAATTACACAGTTCTTTTCAATTGTAGCAATGAACAATGCGTTGAGGATCGAATAGAGCATTCCTCTCCTCTGTCAGAGTCGTGGGTCTTTCTTGCCGAAAATTAATAGCTAGGATCCCTTTTCATCCACACCTAAAACAATTCCACATCCCCTTAAGGAAATTTCCAGGGTGCTTCTTTCCACACTTATGGAAAGTGGGGTGCTGGATCTTCTTAGCACCATTAGATTTATCCATTGAACCTCTAGAATTGATGTCCACCTTACGCTTCTTGTCCCCATGATACCCCTGTGATTCCCGATCTCCATTTTGACCTTGAGGGCACATCATAAAATTTCTTCATAGCTGTCGAAGTCACGGATTGCAAACGCTTTCCGTAGGCTAGGCTTTATCCCACCAAAGAAGATGTCAACCATGCATTCCGGGTTAACGGCAAAGCCGGAAGCGTATCGTGCAAGCCCTTTGAAGTTTTCCTCATACACTCCAACCAATTATTCATATTTTTTCTTAAGGGAAAGGATTTTTATTTCTATCTTAAGCCGGAGTGTGTGCAAAAAATATTTATAGAAAAACATCTTCCGGAAATCCTTCTATTCCAACGCCTTGATATCCTCCTCAGGCTTCATATTTTTGAGAAACATCCACCATTGATTAGCTTCACCCTCCATACGATACGCTGCTAGGAGAACCTTCTCTTGTTCAGAACATTGATAGATGGAGAATATCTTTTCAATGGAGTTGATCCATTGTTCAGTGATCATGGGACGGGATGCTCCACTAAAAGTAGGAGGCTTTGTCTCATGAAGCTCTTGATAACGAGTTGTTCCTTCTTAGGGGGGGGTGTATGTTCCTCTTGACCTTTGTCTCTATTCAATGCTTGAGTTAGAGGAGAGAGAATCGTGATAAAGTTTGTGATTCCCACTCCCATTGTATTGGGAATCTCATTAGTACAGCCATCACACTAATCTTCACAACGGTTGTTAGCCCAAGTTCTCCTATTACCGGCCATTGGCTGGAATAAAAGGAATGTTAGGGTATGAAACATAAAGGGTTATCCACAGAAAAAAGTTTATGAATTATAAATAAACTTTTATTTTCCTTATCTCATGAGTCTTTAGGCTTCAATATAGGCTTTTCATGATCTACTTTTTAACATATATTCTTAGGGTAAATTTTTTTAAATCCCTTAATAAGGTTTCATACTAAGCTTGTGAATTAATCAAAAAATATCCCCCGGGAGTATCGTAACCAAGAGTTCAGCAAGGCTTATTGTCATGAATCAGTTCCCATTCGAGTCTAGCTCAAAGCGGTGTTTTCGAGTTTTGCCCCTCGGATACGTCTATACTAGAGCCACCTCTACCTGCTCGTATCCAGATAGGGATGTATTTTCTGGATAAAAAACTCACTCATAACTTACCAAAACATAGGGATGTTTTTATTATACATAGTCTTGTCTCTAAGGATTTACTGGGGTTTTCTAATCCTAATCCCAAAAATAACTAAACCTATCCTCTGATACCAACAATGACAACCCTGCTTTTATTACAAACATAAACACGATTTATTACATAAACTATTAACTTGATAAAACATGGAAGATCGAGAGGCCTAGTGTATTTGGGTCATAACATCATTACATAAAAACTTAAAACATGAAATACAACATCTTTATTGAAAACTTCTATTACATGACAACTACATTCCCTCATACTTAGCATTGCATGGGATAACTTGAGGACACACATAAGAAAAGGGTGAGCTATAAAGCTGAGTAAGGGAATAAACATGGAATACCTGAGGATTAAAATAAATGTTAGACAATAGGTATATCAATAGAGGACAAGAGCAACATGAATATAAAGGCCTGATAAAGCATGATAATCATAACATGGAAATGTGGAAACAACGCATAACATGGAATTTGCTTGAGCCAAGGCTCATTGCACATGGAGCATGAGTAAATTCTCATTGCACATGAAGCACGAGTAAACCATCACTGCACTTTAATTATCATGAGTCAACACTAATTACACGTGACGTATCATGATACTATACTTTACCCAATGCATTGGAGGGCTATAAGGGCTCACCCGTCTTAAACATTTCATTTCAAGCATAAGTGTGCCACATGGATCATAAAACATGGATTCATTAAACATAATCATTTATTAAACAATACGGAATGTTGAATTCATACATGAAAATTTATAATCAATAAGTAATTGTGCATAAAGTTGAGTACCCATGATGGAGAACTGGGCATGGTATTCACTACACAAAGGCATTGGCTTAGAAAATCGGTGTAATTTCGGCAGCGTAACGGCGTAACATATGAATTAATAAGAAAGTTTGATGAGAGAGAAATGGGTTTCTCATCATATTTACATGAAATGGACAGTAAGGGGTTCATATAGGTACATGTCGAAACAATTGTAATGGAATTTAGATTCATGATACAATAGTATTGCTTGAATGTAAATGAAGAGAGAGAAGTTCCTTTCGGAATTTCAGCATAGCAACAGATGTACATGGGAGGCATTTAATGAGAGAGAAAGGGGTCTCACAACATTAAAAAAATAATAGGGCAGTATGGGGGAGGTGAGAAACCATACCTTAGCATTTATAATTGAAATTAAAATGGAATAACAATATTAATAAAATTGGACAAAACAAGTGAAACAAAGAAAAACCTTAATTGGATGTGTGCTTCCAAGGCTTGAGAAAGACTTGATAGAGGCTTCCTGGGAGCTTGGGGTACCTTGGGAGGATTATAGAGAGATTATGGAAGAGGTTGGATGAACTCAAATGGCTTTGAGTGAGGATGAAGTGGGATCTTGGGTGGGTTTTTATAGGAAAGGTGAGTGAATTATTTATTATTTAGGTTTGGGACCGCCTACATTAAACTAATCAAAAACACAAATAAGATCATGGTTTTATCCCATATTTTTTGGAAAAGGGTAGAGGAAAAAAATATTGTATATGTACAAGGTCCTAACTTCTTAAAATAATGGGGTTCCTTATGTGGAAGTGAGTCACACTCCCATGGAAAATAATTTAAAAAGTCAAGATGTTTAATTATTCTTGAGCTGTCCATTAATGCCTTGAAAAGTAAGTAAAAAAACCCAAAATCACATTATTTTAATGGAAAAACATATATTATCCGAACTTAAAGCTTATATTTTTTTATTACATCACTATTGGGTCATTATGATGTCGTAAAACACATTATATATTTAAAAGATATTTAATTTTTACCCAAAAATTGGACAATCTCAGAAAATTATGAAAAATACCCCATTGGATAATTTCGATGTCCTCATTCTAGAAATATCATTTATTTTATTAAAATAATTTTATAAATATGTTAATTTTCACTTTTAAAATAAAAACCCACATTTATCGAAAATTCACGGGTTTTGACAGAATTGGCTTTTAAACCTTAATAAAAAATTATAATTGGATTAATAAAATTATATGATCATTTATATATAATAAAATTTATTTTATAATAATAATAATAATATTTTATTGAAATAATATTTAGTTAAAAATCCCTTAATTTAATAAAACTGATTTCTTAATTAAATAATAACTGAAAACACTACTCGAACTTTAAATACTATTTACAATGTATTAATAATTACAAGAAAGTATATTCATTATTATATAAAAAAATAATGTACCTGAACATAGAATGAGTGATTTGTTACATAACCCCTTAAAACAGTCACATAAGACCTAAGGGTAAGGTTTGTGATGGTGACAGACTCTTGGGGTGGCTCAGATAACATTGCTCGAGTGGTAATCTCTATCAACATCCACATTTCCCCTAGAGGGTCTCGTTCGAAATTGACATGAAGAAGCTCAAGAGCGAAGCCCAAAGACACCACCTCTTTTCCAAGCTCCGACAAATGGGCTTTGTATGGAGAAATTCTACTAGATGAGGATGTCGCTTCCTTTGTCTGAGTAAATTGGATTTGTTAAAACCCTATATTTATACTAATCATTTGATCACTGTTCAACGACTATAAACGAAACAGACACAATTCTTAACATGAAACCAAATAAGTTGACATTTTATATAAACATTTTACATAATGAGACATTTAATTATATCAAGAGGAATTTCTATTAATGAAACTTTGGGTCGTTACAGACCAACCCAAACATACCGGACTCAGGGTCTACTGTCCCGACCCAGGGTCCACTACCTGACACGGGGTCCACCGAATAGACCTAGTTCCAAAAACCTGACATGGAACCAACCCATCCAAGGTTCAGTCCGTTGGGTGACGGGTTCGGCCCGACCCATTGGGGAGGGTCCGACCTACTAGGCTGGCCAATGCCCTACCTGGTCTGCCTGAATGATACATGGTTGGATGTGATGACATGCTCCCCATCATAGTGCAGGTCATCTGTGGGACTTCCTCTTCACTATGGTCAAGCAGTATGGGCTGCTATTACACGACAATCCAGACTCCCATACAAGGTCAAGGTTCTCGTTGCCCCTGAGAACCGTGGCCCATAGTTGCGGGAAACACCACCGATGCAGCTGATGGGCCACATCGCTACCACTAGGTGGTGGCCCAGCCGAAGGCTTCTCCTAGCGCACCATTGTGGCGCACCTGCAGGCTGTTCTGTAAACCACCAGGTCCACACCAGTGGTCTGTTATTCACACAGATTCAAACTTCGGCCTCCGTGGGGGTATTTCCATCTCTACAAAGGCCTTCAATCTAACTTTACAACCTTTCAAATAAGTTTATACATGAATAATGAAAAAGTATAAGGGCTCTGGCCTTGTTTGGGTCAGCCCTCGCCCTCCGATTTAGAGTTTTCAATTAGGCGAGGTTTTGGGATGATGATATATTAGCAAAAATTAATTCTGAATTGTAATCCTGAGACACATCACCCTCCCACAAGAAAACAAAATCCACATATAAACCTATTTGTCGGTTGATTTGTGTTTTTTATTTAGAATGATGTATGGGGAAATAATAAAAAAATAAACCCCTATCCCAATCTTTATTCATTGATGAAGCTCTCCTCCCTCAAGGATTCTAGCTCTGTTGGCGTTCGTCGCATCCTAGTAATGTTATTTGTAATGCGTCGACATTTCAAGTGATCTTTCCAGAATTCATCGTTCTTCGTAGGAGAGGAAATTTCACATATGTTTGTCAGATTAAAATCCATTAATTTATTTACACACCATGTTACCTCATTAAAATGAAACATTTCACAACATCTCAGATTTCATCTATTCCCTTATCTTTTTGATCCAAGCACCGGTTCAAAAGACATAAAAACCTACATGCACATTTACATTATGAACATGAAAAATATTAAAATTCCATTTAGGGTTCTTTGGGAATTAAATCATTTTTTTTTTCAATGCATGAGGTCAAATAATAATTTCATAAACATAAAAACAATTATACAAATGTTCATGTACATTTCATGAAATATATTGATTACATATAGAAAATATCTTTAGCCTTACAATTAGTTATGAATATATTGAATATAACACTCCAAATATTGAATTAACAATGAAACATATATTATAGGGAAAAAATAACTACTGAAGTAGATATACGGGTTTCTTGTATGAATTCAATGTATATATACTATCAAGGTCTAAAAAATACTAGATAAAAAAATTGTAGTGGAAATTTATTACCAATGTTAGATAGAAAAAATACCCCCATGAATACATGTAGAATATATACGAGAATATTATAATGGTCAATAAAACTCTATAAGCTTTTGTGATGAATTAATTAAATATGTCATGTTATTTACTATAACGTAAATTACTTAAACATATATTATGGTATATAAAAATGAGATAATCCTATGATAACTACGTTGAATGAAGTCAGAGCTATCCAATTATAATTGAAATAAGTGCATTCCATATGTATTGTGTACTTAATGATTAAGGAACAATATATTAAAAAAGAATATAAAATAGTATTTCTTTTGTTTATCTGATCTAGTATTCAAGTTACGCTATGGTAATGAACAAGATTAACTCCTTAATACTAGATATTACAATAAATATACACATAATGAGTTTATTATGGCGCTTGATATAGCTATAGAGGAATTATGAAACTCATAGCAATTTTCAATACTTCATGAAATCATATAAAAGTGACTATCTAAACAATGACAAATTTAACAAATAATATAAACTGATATATTCAGTGTTAAAATATCATAAAGGGTTTATTCTCAATAAGATGATGTCATAGATATTAAAGTTTCCACGTAATAAAATGTGGAAAAATAATTGTCTAAAAAACAAATTAATATATATATGATCTTATCATGATAGATAAAATAGTTTTATTATTAACATTTGGGAGGTTTTTCAAGTGAAATTTTATTAAAACTAGGTTCTCTAGAACCAACTTTAATAGTACATTTCAATTACTCTACCATGTAAAAAGAGAGTTATCTGGGATGTATTCATTCCATCGTTGTATTTATACTTTTGAAAAAAAAATTTATGGTAATTAACATGGATTATTTGATGCATAAATATGTTATAGTTGTTCCCATCTATAATGAGAACCACAAGAAATAATTACAGTATTCTTAAAAATATTCAATATGGTCTTGATATAATATACTAACATGACATATATGTCATATTGATATTAGGTGTTTGGAGATCATAATCATTGATAATTCTTCTCATGAAGTCCAATCATTGGGATTACATATAGATGATATCATGTTGACTTACCCAGTACTAGAAACAACACTTGTTTCTGGTGTCATTTGTTTTTTATATCTGTGAGCATGCATATTGGTCACTTTACGTTAGATCATTATCATTTTGTATCTTTTGATCATGTAATATTATGAGTGATTAAATTATAAAATATATGATGTAGTAAGGTATCATTCAATGGAAACAACATTATTGTTATAGAAATGATTTAATGGTTATGAACTTATTTTTCACTTGTGAAGGTATGAAAAATCTCATCCCCCAATTATCCTTGATGGTAATGAAATTAATAAAATCATGGTAATTTTATTATAATTAAATTAAATATAAAAAGATCATAAAATTATAAATCAATGCAGGATGATGATAAAAAATACACATGCCTTTTTGTGAGATACTATAAGGAAAAGAGACTACATAACATGGTGGGTGTTCATGGGAGGTTGTTTCTATTATGACTATGCATGCTCTTCTTATGTATCAGGATGTGCATCATAGAACCACTATTGGAATGTTTGTTTGAATCACTAGTTTCACAATAATGCCTAAAAGGGTCACAAAAAAATAAGATTTAGTATCCTGGATAATTCATGTAAATTTGAGTTTAGCATATGGTGGACCCCATCTTGGGACTAGGTAATGATTGAGTTTAAATGATCACAATGAAATGAATAAATTCAATATTATTTGATATTATAATAGTAATAATTTAATTTATTAATATATTTTATTCATAAGTAATATATTAAATATAAATAAATATATTTATCAAATAAATATTTATTATTTAATATTCAAGGATCAATAAATATTATTTATAGGGGAGTAATTTTGAGTTAATGACTCTTTAATATATCATGAAAAATTAGTTTGATGTTGTGAGTAAGTGATAAATTATTAATGATAGTTTTAATATGTTCATAGGCTCATAATTACTTTCTGGGGTGAATATGGAAGGATAATAATATTATAGTGATTAAGGGTAAATATAAAAAAGTTTAACCTACCTGTTTAATGATGAATCTGCACTAATTGAAGGGGATATTAATTCCCATGAATTTTAGAGTTGGTATCCATGATTACACATGTTCTCAAGAAATAAATGGCCATTTAGTGACCCATGATCCATTAATATCTTCCTTAATTGTTGTATAAATGTTCCCATGAGTGTGTCGCCATTGAAGAATGCTCAGTTTCTCTAATATATCACAGAAAATATGAATATCAACGATCATAAATATTTTGGAATGGTTGTGGATGATTTATAAGGTTTTTTACTTTGTTTTGTTCGAGATAAGTTCACTAATGATGAGATAAATATTATTTTTTTTTAAATAAAACAACATACAGTATATATTATATTTATTTTTTATCATAATTAAATTCGATTGGATCCATAGGTCGGTAATGATGTTTAACTATGCTGGTATTGACGTTGGGATGTTTTCTTTGATAAATAAACATATTTTCTCATTATTTCATGTTTATGTGGCCCAATCATGAAAAAGTGTCAATTTTCTATTTAAAGGGTTTGAAAATAAAATAAAAAATTATAATTTTAAAATAATCCCAAAAATTTTACTCTTTATAATTAGTGAACATAATGATAAGAAATGTGGAGTGGGAGAAAATTGTTTACATAATTTGACTGAAATCACATTCATTATTCATCCAAAACATTAACCTTAATATATTAAAAAAAATTCCCAAAACAATGTGAATAAAAATATATTTTTAAAGACTATAAAACATGGATTCAACGGTTTATAATGAAGAATATACATAATGTTGGAAAATGGATTACTGAAAAAATTATGAAAAAATTATTTTTAAAATAAATTATAAAATATATACAAATGAAATGTGTGAAAAAATTGAAATTATTACTTTTAGACATTTTTAAAATTTAAATTTGTGTATAATTAACATAAAAAATCATTTATATATTGTGATAAATATTTTCAAATCAGTATAATGCTTATGGATATGGATGAAATATGCCTTTATAATGGAATATAATTCTTCTTAACATCATCATATTTTTAGAAGGAATAACATTCATGAATGAATAAGATTTTGATATAATGTTATAATTTATAAAATATATATTAAAAAATACCTTATCGAATTGGTAATTAATTGATCATATGAAACATATAAGAACATAGTAAAGGGATAATCTGTATGAGGCAATGAAATGAAAATTGACTTGAAAAAAATGTTATCACATTCGTAACATATGATCGAATACATAGAAAGAGATTACGTGAAATAAAACATTAAATATCATAAATAAATATACAATAATGATATAATATGTAAATTACTTTCTATAAACACCATATAAAATAAAATAGGTTCAAAATAAAAATGATTTTTAAAAGAAATAATAATTTAGACAAGATACCCATTCAAATTTTATAATACTTGAATTAAAATTTATTAAAATAAAACACATTATTGTAATTGGTACATCCCATTAATTAGATAAAAAATACTTTATTATACAATCATAGGTCATTCAATCAAAATATAAATATATAAAAGTTAACTGGGTGCATAATAGGAAATTTGTATTAAGAAATTAAAAATGAGAATTAGAAAACAATATCTTATGTCATTTTTTTTTCATCACATTTGTTACTCATATATAATAAACTAACGTTTATTAAAAAATGGTTTAAAATTTTTAATATATTCATTTATTTCATCCTTGATCATTTATAATTGTAATGACACTAAACATCTCCAAAAAATATTATATCTTAATTGGGGAATACTTATTACATAACATAATGACACACATTAGAATATTTTAAGTATCATGCCATTCAAAACATGGATAGATAAACAAATTTCCCATGAGTGATATACATTATCACCTAATATTATCATGATAACTATAAACCTTTATAGAAATATGGTATATAATAAATTTCTTCATAATGGGGGAAGGAAAACCTAATAAAGGGTGAGCATAGATATTTAATTTAGGAGAACTATGAAGATATAAACATATAATGAACACATTGTTATGAGAAAATGATAACAAAATATTAACAAACATACAATGCATATCATTGATTATAAAAAAAGGCAAGTAATAAATCATCGTGGTTAATAAGACTTGAATAATAATGGATTGAAAGAACATGTTCTATGTCAACATTACAATAGAATACAATATATATTTTTAGAATAAAAATAATCATATAAAATCATATTTTATGGTTATCCACCAATTCGTTCATAACAAGTTAGGCTTGGTCTAACAAAAAATGTACATGCTTCCAGATTGGAGTAATCTCTCATGTATCCTCGTTGGGGCTTGAGATAACCTCCCACATACCATTTAAGCCCATATAACATTAATAATTTCCCAATGTTATTGATGGTGAAATGTTTCCCACTCATCACATTACACATACATGTGTGTCCCAAAATAACATACTACATTTATTATATCATTACCTATGAATCTAAGTGGGTTTCATAAATATATCCACAACAAATAATTGTAGAACCCATGGAAAATGTATGAGTTTCATAAAAAATTCATTATGAATATTAAAAATCCATATATAGAATAATTATGTTGATGTTGGGTCAATTTAATTGTATAGAATATGTAACATCAATGTTTGACATCTTAAATAGAAAAATAATTTTAAAAGATAACATGAAACATTATTTTAAGAAAAATAAATTTTCTTTTAAAAATAACATTTAAATACAAGAAATTAATAAAATAGTGTGAAATTATATTTTTTGAAACTTAAAATTTTTACTTTTAATGTCAGATTTAAGTCATTGAACTTTCCAAATGATGAGAAACAACATTCATGTCATAAATGTTAAAACAAAAATTTCATTTACTTTTACGGTAAAAGCAAAAAATGAAATCTTTTTAAAATTGAATACTATATTGCATAAAATTTCATTATAAAAATTAAATAATTATAAAATGAACTTAAATAGTATTTGGATATTAGAAAAAACATTATTTAATAAATTTTAAAATAACATGAATATAGATGAAAAGGGATGTTCAACCAAAGAGAGAAATAAAATTGATTTTTCATAAAAATTTTATTTTTTTACTCTAGAGTGCATAATGATATTATAATGAGAGTTACACATGTATTATAATGACATAACTATATGAAAATAATATTCATAGTATCCTTGAGTTATATGTCACAATACATCATAATCGGAAACTTAATCACAAACGATCTCAATAAACAATGAGATTGTAAAATATATCTTTTCCCCGATTAAAATATTTTGTATCATAATACCCTGAAATATATATCATTATATGGATATTTAAATAACATAATATTCTAATAATATTCATAAAATACATTCATGGGTTTCATATACACAATACAAAAGAAACCAGTGGTTAATATGGCATGTGTCCCATGGAAATTAATGTGAGATGAAAATCCCCTACCTTATGTCAAAAATTCATTCACACACATTCAAAATACCCATATAATAAATATAGGTTTATTATGAATATACTGTAGAACCATAATCATATTTATAATACCATATATGATATACTGATGGCCTTTTATAAAATTTTTATTAACAATTCCTTGGTAAAATCGTGTTTTGGGTTATAACTACTTCATTATTCATGTATGTTTTGGTATATCATTTATATTCCATTTATTTTGATCATAGATCCATTATCTATATATCATAATACATTATATTAATATCATTTATTTTCATCATATATATTTATTTTAATCTACTAGATTTAGAGTTAGCAGAGGATTTTCAACATTAATTGGTGGTAGTAGGTCGCACGTATGCCTTAAAATTATATCTATTTTATAGAAAGATGAAATGAATGGAATGTAGAAGTTATATTATCATTTTAGAATAACTTTAATACCATATATATCACATAGTTTTATTAAATTTACACTCATTACATTCAATGTAATGTCTTAGTAACAAACGAATGACTTCGCATCGTGGGGCATTAGTCCTCCGTACACAGTAGTGGCGCTATCGTATTCCAAATGAATATATTTCAAGAATTAATATGTGATATTATAACTAAATTGGTAGAATATTATAATTAATATAAAATATAAACAAAAAAATCCATAATTTTATCACATTATGAGTAGTGGTGATGGAAAATGAATAACATCGGTTCGTGAGGTGGTAGTCTTCCATACAAATGATCGATGAATTTGATTCCCATTTGATGAAAGTGGAGATAAATATAGATCGTGAAATTTATGGTATATTAATATATTATAGACATTGGTTTTGGTATTATCATCGATGAATAACATTTGAAGGAGGTGGAAGAAGAAATAAAACAGTAACACTAGTTTATGAATTTTAACTCTTATTTAGTGAACCACATTAGGTGTATATATATAGCCTTAATAAGATGGTTTAATAAACAAAATAAATCATATAGAATGTAGATAGGGTATTAAGAAATATAATTGGGAATGTATTGGCTGAACCACAGGGTTTTGGAAGTGTGAAGTAGGAGGAGATTGTGTTTCCCTTTATAAGTGGAGTATAGGACACACTTGGATTTAAGAAAAAAAATGTATGCACATTTTTAACATCACATAAGGATAAAAATGAGAGAATATAAATCCTTAGTTGTAATATAGTCAAAATATGGAAATCAAATGGGTCTTTAATAGTTTATAGGTCATTTTATCCCCTATATTTTTAGTTTCACCCTTGATAAACTCATTTTAACATTAACTAGGTTAATTAAATTTAAATAATGTTGTCATTAAATTTGAAAAAAAAATAGTTTTACCTTACTATATAATATTATTTATTATGATTCAAAATATTGAATAAATTTTGAAAATTTCATTAAAAAGGTTACATAATATAATTTAAAATTTATCCTGTAGACACGACAAAAAATAGGTTTTCCAAAGCGAACAAATTCAAATGATTAAAATGTTTTCGTATGAAATTTAAAATGAGATCGATTATTATAACCTATATTACATTGATTATAATTTAATTCAAACAATGTTAATTTTTAATCAATTTAAAATAAAATACCATATAAATTATTTAAAAGAATAGGTATTTACCAAAATAAACCTGTTTGTTTCATTATTAATTAAAAAATTATTTATTTTAGAAAAATAAAAAAGCCCCTAATAAATTTTTTACACGTTTATTACAATAATGATTTTTATTATATAAAATAAAATTTATTAATCATTAAATAATTGATTTTATCATTCTTTACAAAAAAATATATATCAATTTTTTAGAAAAAATATTTTTTAATGTATATACATAATTTCATAAAAAATTAAATACATTATTTTCAATATGTTATATATATATATAATAATAATTATACTTAATATTTTAAAATGGGTTATTCCTATTAATACTACCATGTTCATTATATTTTTTATAATTTCCTTTTTTTAATAATAATATTTGGTTTGTGAGCAGCGTATGCTATCAAAGAAAATAAATTTATTCAAAAACATTATTTTATAATATATCAGTTTTAATATATTCAAAACCCATCAAAATTAATTTAAGACACAAATTACTATCAAATTAGTTCAAATAAATGAGTATACCCATGCCTCATCATATCCTATGATTCTCATCTAGCTTCCTCAAGCTGGTGGTTCCACCATAAAAATGTAATTAGAAGAGTGGTATTGTTTATTACATCTTTTTTAATGATATAGAATCTCTATAGGTTGTTTTTCAAAAGAAAAATCATTATCTTGTCGTATTAACTCTGAGTTATGTACATGTGATGGGTTAGGTATGCACTTCCTCTTGAGGAATACCTGGTACACATCGTAGACTTGAGAGAGATCTTGTAGAAGGGTTAATTGATAAGATTCCACCCCAATAAAATGATGAATTTCAAAGAGTCCAATAAAAATATGTCTTAGATTTCAATTATTTCCAAATATCGTTGCCTTTTTCTATGAAGCAATTCTGAGAAACACCTTTTCAACAAATTTAAATTCTAGATCACATCAACAATTACATGACAACTTTTATACTATCTTTTTATTTCCCTTATATTTTACTAATTGGATATAAATTTTAATTACATTTTATCTAAAAATAAGGGGCTAATATTATTATTTTCTTCAAATTCATCCCGATATATAGGAGTTCTACACTTTTTTCCATATAGTGTTTCATAAGGTTCTACCTGATTTCACAAGTTAATGATATTGTTATATGAAAAATCTACAAGAGTATGATTTTTAATGTAAAAACCTTTAAAATACATATAATTAAATTTCAATATATCCTATGGGTTTCATATTTTTCTCATAGACTCGTCATAATTTTAGGACAATACACTTTTGAAATTCCACACTATATCAATAACATTCTGAATACTTGACCAAAACATCAAGGTACTCATCAGATACTAAGATGATACAATAGAACATGGTAATTTATGAAACCTCCCAAAATCCTTAATGTAAATACATGAAACAAGATCTAGAAATAATTATTCTTAGATAGAAATTAAGTGTGCTGAATTTTAATGAGATTGACCAAAAACCATATATCATCATTCCCTTTAGACTTTATGGGAGACATATAGAAAATTACTGTAGAGACCCGAAGCTTGACGTACATGGACATTGCATTACTTTTGCAGAATACTTAGTATATAAAAAAAAACACACACACAAGGATCGTAATAGTATAGTGTCTTTGGAAACTCGGAATATAATATTCTAATCGTGGTGAAAGATCTTCAACATCTCCCTTAAAGATCTTACTTTTTTTTACCTAAAACCTTTCTTTATATCCTGGGGAAAAGACAACATAAAAGGGGGAGCTCAAATGCCCAGTAAGGGTAAACAAAAGAAATATCAATCACATCATATTCATAAGAACATAACATTTTGGAAATCTTAACCTGCAAAAGAGAGCATAATTCCATAACATGGGATAAATCATAGTAGTGAAATGAAACCCCAATAATCCTAACATAAAACATGAAACTTTTTTGCATACACACATAATCATAGAGAATCATTTCATATTTGTCAAGACTCATTTCCAAGACTGTCTTAGTGGACAAAGTCCATTTCTGAACCGAGTCACCCTCGTTTCAGTCCTGTTTCACTGAACTGGTATAACCTACCATTCCAGCCATGTCTATCTCATGAGATATAAAATCGTTACCCAATTAATTGGAGATAGATATTGGTCCCAACCATCTCATAATGATACCATTCTTATGTGTGCCACAAATTCATAAACCATACATCATAGCATAACCCATGTAATAAAAATGGGATTCTTAAAAAACATGACATCATAAAACAATTCATATAAGATAAAGGAATTCATAAAAATATTTCCATCACAACATAATCAAATCCATGTAATAATAGGGATATAAATAGAACCCTTTATTATCTTAGATGAAAAATTAATTTTGATAAAACACTTGAACTCTATTCTTGAGGAAAATATCCTTTCTACTACAAAAACACTTTTCATTTCTTAACATGTCAGAAAATTATAAACTAAAAGAAGTTGATTAAAAATGAACTTTATAACTTGTAATGTATGCTTCTTGGAAATAATGTTTTAAAAATCCATTCATGCCATATAAGTTAATAAAACCATTCTTCTCATACTTTTGTCGGAAAAGTCAAAAAATACCTCATATGAAAAACAACAAAAGATTCCTTTCATATCTTTTACTAAAAACTAACTGAAGGGTAAAATTTGATATAAAATATTGTAGAAGGATATAAATATTACATATTGGGGAATCATGGATGTGGATGATAAAATACACCCCAGTAAATACCAATGTATAAACAATCTCGGATAAAAATGAGATTGTGACATTTCCCTTACCTTATGTCCGATATGCTTTGTACGTATCTGAACCTCCTGTATAATGATTTAAATAATGTCATTAACTTATTAAAGAATCATATTCATTGTTATGATATCATATATGGTTCAATTATGACTTTATATTACCCGTTCATTTGTAAATTCCATGTTAAAGAAGCATTTTGGGTAAAATTGTTTCATTTATCGTAGCTGTTTGGACTTGTTGTTCTTGACATTATTATTACTTATATCATGATTTACTTACATCCAGAATATAAAACATGATTTATATATCATATATATTCAGTATATATATATATATATAATAGATAGATAAATGAAATGAAACACACCGTTCATGGAGACGGTAGTCCGTACGTATGCATGAACGTTGTTTTCCTTTCCTTATTGTCTTGAATGGAAGTAAGTAGATGACATAAATATATATATATATATATACATAAATCCAGTAGATTTAACATGTCATATATTTCATTATTATTCATTATATATACTTTATAATCATTCATGAATGGTTAATGTGGAGAATGAATCTCATCGCGTCGTGGAGACGGTAGTCCGTACGTACGCACGAGCGATGATATCGTTCTCATGATCGTGAACTTGTGTTGAAGTGTATGTATACTATTTCTGTATCAATATAAATTTATAATAATCATATATAGTTACTCATTACACCATTATACCCATCCAATTAAGGTGGTGGCGGAAAATACATTACACCACGGCGTGGAGATGGTATTCTATACGTACCCACGTGCGGTGATTTCCTTTTTCCGTAGGATGGATAGAAGGTTAATTAGTGTTGTTTCATATTTATAATAACATATCAGTATATAATAAATAATTATGTTATCATGAAACAACTAAAGAAGAAGAAGTTGAAGAAGAAAGAAATTGAAAAATATTGGTAATGGATATTACCTCTTTTTGGCGTGCCTTTTCTTAACCTCCACTTAAAGAACAAAGGATGGTCTTTGAAGAAGACCAGGACCTCTAGGATGATACTAGGAAAGTGGAGAAGAGAATTTGGTAGGGTTTGGCTGAGTTTTAAGGCTCAAAGTGGTGTGAGGAAGAGGGGGAGGAGGTGCCCTTTTATAAGGGAGGAGAGGGGCACCTTTGGAAAATCTCAAAATATTATTTTATATTAAGCTCAAAATCGGTTTATAATGGTTCCAAAGGGTCTTATTTCGAAGATAATGTGGGTATGGGTAGACATCCTCTCATCCAATACGATTTAGACAAGTTTAGGTTATCATTTTAACCTTATCAATTAGATTTAACTCCAAGTTAAATAATTTAACTTTTACCGTGTCTTTTTGTTTTCATACACTATATGGTTAATAAACTTACCATAACAAGCCAAACGAACCCCAAGTTGTTTATTATTAATATATATATCCTTATCTAAGTCATTTGGCCGATACTTAGATTTTTAGGAATTAAATAACAATTAATAATATAATATTTGTTTTAAAAACTAATTTATGTCAATTTTGACACTATTTGGTACATGATTTTTATGAAATTCATAAAAGAATGATAAGTTAGAACCATGTTACTTATATCAACAATACCATGTCATATTAACCTATAAAATTAATGTAAGTCATAAAAAGTCTCAAATTACATTTATTTGGGCATTTATAACATCAATTATGTCAATATTTCATTAATAAGATAATTATTGCATCATCTTTGTGTCATAATAAATGATAATTATTTAATCCCTAAAAATTCTAAATAAATTCCTATGATTTAGATAATTGTATTAGCTTTCTGGATACTCTTCATTTTCTAAGTTTAATGAAGTTTATCACTAATTTAAAATTATTATACTTATAAGATTTAAGAAAGTGACATGTTGTCACATTCTTTGGTTTTAATAATAATTAAATTATTTTCAAGGACAAAAGTCCATAAAATGAATATAATCTGACCCTTAGGTTATATAGATCTACTTTTAGCCATACAATAGGATTTTTCCAAATGTTAGGGTAATTTTATAATCTTATATGTACCCTTAATTACCCGATTTACCTTTAACTGTAGTAAATAAAATTTACCGTAGTTACTATTCACAAGGCCCAAAAATAAAAAGTAGCTTATTAACATAATTTGGACCCACTAATTCCAAATATTGAATCCATTTTTCCTAATTCAAAACACAAAATATGCAGAAATTAAATTAAAATTAATCCCGTTGTCGAAAGAAAATGAGGTTTTCTTTAAAACATTGCAAAAGATTGAATTGATTTAACCTACAAATTCAAGGTAAAATCAATGCTAATGACATAAATTATATTAAATGGTAAAAATATATTCTATTTGTACTTTAAAACCATTGAATATTATAATTTAACCACATAAGTTATTTCAATGAAAAAAGGTGTTTTTAATTAAAATATAGCGTGTTTTTACTATTCATTAATATATGAAGGTTATCAGAAAAATATCAAAACATTATCTCATATAAATTTTTATATCATGATTCGAAAGAAGAATTGTATTTTGTCAAATTGAACTTATAAACATGTCAAAAACTATATTTAAAGTGGGTGCGCCATCAAAAAGCGGAAAAACTGCATTTTTTTAAAAAATAATTATTTTACCCGAAAAATGGTATATTCTAGAAAATGTGCAAGATGAATAATAATTTATAAAATTCAAAATTTTGTTAATACTATTCATAACGGCTAGTTCATGACAATATTATAATAATATATCATTGTTTATTAAAACCCGGTATTGCATACAACACACGCTATCGAGGAAGGTCGCGATTGCGTGTAATGCAAGCCAAGTCAGGGTTGCGTGTTATGAAAGAATCCTTCATTGTTTCTTATATCAGAATCCAACCATATTTCATTTATACATTGAATATATATATATATATATACTCAATGTTGCATAGAATAACTATTATCAAAATTGTGTGTAACACGATCCAAGAATAGTGTTGCGTATACTGCAAGCTAATACGGTGTTGCGTATATCGCAAGGTAATCATGGTGTAGAATACAAAACAAGACATTAATGAAATTAAAAGAATATTTTTCATAAAATCTTGGGGTGTTACATTCTACCCCCCTTAAAATTAATTTCTCCCTCAAAATTCGTCAGGGTTATAAATGGTTTACTACTCGAAAGATTGATTAATAGAAACCCACATCATAAAAAGGAATACCAAAACATGGCTTTAAAAACTAATGTATGAAATGTAACGGTTACCCAAATTAACTCATCATTGGGTTTCCACGTAGGATAACATAGGTGGAAATATGGATATGGATGAAAAATCTAACCCTCAAGTTCTGATGGAGAGTGGTAGACAACATGGCTATGAAAAATCCATCAATAAGAAAGCCATAAATTTGTGATGATCTAGGGTACTATCTGATTCATCAGATATAAGATCACTAGGACAACATTTTTTGTTTTCAAGATCATTTCCCTAAAGTTGAACAATTTGAATTAGAATAAATACTTATTTATTTTGGTACAATCTCACTGTTGTTCGTGACATGAACAATTTCCACTTCATCTCTTAAATAAATGAAGTTGAATTTGTTATTCGTGAAGTGTTAGCAGATCATGTGATAGAATGATGGGTCATTCCATATATCTCAAACAAAAGGTTAGCAAAAGATATATACATAAGTCGATCAATAGTGAGATTAATCATATATGGTTCCTAAAATGGAGTTATACTTCATATTTCATACTGCTTAATATAATAAAACTAGTTTCTACTAAACAGGTACTTCCTGTAAGCCAGTGGTAGGCGATAAAGGCCAGTCGCACTTCGGTTGTGGGTTCAATTTCCACAGCCTTGTCCAATGCGATGGATTGTCGCCCGTCCTGCAGGTTGTCATTTTTCTAAAACTACATTACTATAAAATCCCATCAGTAATATCGAAAAAAGATCTATCCTTAAACAATACTTAGCATATGTCCAACATAATCCATTCCAATATTTAGGCTTATCTAAAATACTTCGGTCCAAGATCATAGTATAAAGATAACGATTACTTGAAATGTCCTCAACCAACCATGTGAATACCATCATTTATCCCCCATATATATATATATTGTTGGTCAAATTCCAATCATTTGAATACCTTAATCATGTATTCTCTTGAAAAAATGAATACCCATTGAACCATAGTGAAAACATGAATGTAGTTAAAAGTTAGCACTTTCCACATCCCAAAATCGTCAAAATTATATATACTCAAACCATGATATCACTTAGTCCTTATATCAATCATGAGCTCATGAATACTGTTAAACATTTCATTTTCTCATTTTCCCTTCATTATGCGCATATCATCTTATTTCCAAAAATATCTCAATCACGTTGAATACCACATTAGACCAATACATAAATATTCCAATACTCCAGGATACAACATTATTTTGGAATCCCATTACATAAACACTTAATCATTCCACCACATCACTGTCATATTCAACATCGCCAATAGTGATCGCATGTGACTTCCCTTTGTCCTTTTCCTTAATCGGTTTCGCATGTCGATCATCACTAACCCTTGGATTATGGAATTTATTAGCATAATGCCCTATTTCCTTGAACATGAAGCATTGAAGTGTAGTAGGTTCATTCTGTGTATCCCTTCCTTTGATTGCATCATTAGACATCTTCTTCCCATTATTGCGGCATTCAAATGCCCGATGACCTTCCTTTACACATTTGAAACATTTACTTGGCCCTTTTAAGACAATCTCCACCATGCTTCTTTCCACATTTTGAGCATAAGGAAACATTCATTTTCTTTTCACCATTATTCTGAGACTTCTCCTTGAACTCCATCTTTCGTTTCTTGTCAAAACTATGAGATGGATAAGTAACACCAACTTCCATTTCTACCTTGATAGCACAATGCATAATTTCTTCATAGCTGTTGAAGTCTCTTATAGCTAATTCCCTTCGAAGACTTGGTTTTAAGCCACTGAAAAATCGATCAACTTTACTTTCAGGTTGGATGATAATGCGAGATGCATACCTTGCAAGTCTTGTGAAATTCACTTCGTATATACCAACGGATTCATCATCCTTCTGCTTCATCTCAAGAAACTCCTTTTCCCTCTTTGTTTACGAGGGAAGTACTTACTGAAAAACAAGTTCTTGAACTCGTCCCATTCCATGGACTCAATTTCATCTTTTGGCCTCATATTCTTGATAAGATTCCACCATTGATCAGCTTCACCCTCCAAACGATATACTGCTAAGACGACTTTTTCATGTTCATAACATTGAAGAACTAAAAATATCTTTTTAGTGGTACTGATCCACTGTGCAGCAACAAGTGGATCAGAAGACCCACTAAAAGAAGGTGGACGTTGCCTCATGAAGGACTCAATAGAATATTGTTCCCTTATCTGCTCATTTGGAAGACCATAATGATTCATAGCTTGGGTAAGTATAGAAATAAGATTTTTCACTCCATCTCCCATAACATTTGTTTGTTCAGGATGACAATCATTGCATTGTCCATTACAGTGATCAACACGGTTCCTTCGGGTTCCAGCCATCATCTAAAACCCAATAAGAATAGTGTGAGAGGCAAAAATATTGCTAGGGAAAACAACATAGTAAAGGGGGAGTACCCTTAATATCTAACATCTTAGGTTAAATTCTAATATTGTTACCGTAGTTCTAGGACCATATCCTATATGTATACTTATCCTTAGGGACATCCCTAGACATACAATAAAAATCTCTCTAGGGATCTCACTAACGTTCTCACATCCTAGTTTCCAAAGGTTGACTAAACATTTCCTCTGATACCAACTGTAGAGACCCGAAGCCTGATGTACATGGACATAACATTACTTTTGCGGAATACTTAGTACATAACAAAAACACACACACAAGGATCGTAATAGTTTAGTGTCTTTGGAAACTCGGAATATAATTTTCTAATCATGGTGAAAGATCTTCAACATCTCCCATAAAGATCTTCCTTTTTATTACCTAAAACCTTTATTTATATCATGGGGAAAAGAAAACATAAAAGGGTGAGCTCAAATGCTTAGTAAGGGTAAACAAAGGAAATATCAATCACATCATATTCAAAAGAACATAACATTTTGGAAATCTTAACCTGCAAAAGAGAGAATAATTTCATAACATGGGATAAATCATATTAGTGAAATGAAATCCCAATAATCATAACTTAAAACATGAAACATTGTGGCATACACACATAATCATAGAGAATCATATCTTATTAGTCAAGACTCATTTCCAAGACTATCTTAGTGGAAAAAGTCCATTTCTAAACCGAGTCACCCTCGTTTCAGTCCTGTTTCACTGAACTGGTATAACCTACCATTCCATTCATGTCTATCTCATGAGATATAAAATATTTACCCAATGCATTAGAGGGAGATATAGGTCCCACCCATCTCATAATTATACCATTCTTATGTGTGCCACAAAATCATAAACCTTACATCATAGCATAACCCATGTAATAAAAATGGGATTCTTAAACAACATGACATCATAAAACAATTCATATAAGATAAAGGAATTCATAAAAATATTTCCATCACAACATAATCAAATCCATGTACTAATAGTGATATAAATAGAACACTTTATTATCTTTGATGAAAAATAATTTTGATAAAACACTTGAACTCCATTCTTGAGGAAAATATCCTTTCTACTTGAAAAACACTTTTCCTTTCTTAACATGTCAGACAATTATAAACTAAAAGAATTTGATTAAAAATAAACTTGATAACTTGTAAATGAAACTTCTTGTAAATAATGTTTTAAAAATCCATTCATGCTGTATAAGTTAAAAAAACATTTTTCTCATACTTTTGTCGGAAAAGTAAAAAAATACCTCGTACGAAAAATGACAAAAGATTCCTTTCATATATTTTACTAAAAACTCACCGAAGGGTAAAATTTGATATAAACTATTTTAGAAGGATATAAATATTACATATTGGGGAAACAAGAATGTGGATGATAAAATACACCCCAGTAAATACCAAAGTATAAACAATCTCGGATAAAAATGAGATTGTGACATTTCCCTTACCTTATGTCTGATATGTTTGTACATATCCGAACCTCATGTATAATGATTTATATAATGTCATTAACTTATTACAGAATCATATTCAATGTTATGATATCATATATGGTTCACTTATGAATTTATATTACCCGTTCTTTTGTAAATTCCATGTTAAAGAAGCATTTTGGGTAAAATCGTTTCATTTATCGTAGGTGTCTGGACTTGTTGTTCTTGACATTATTATTACTTATATCATGATTTAATTACTTCCAGAATATAAAAAGTGGTTTATATATCATATATATTCAGTATATATATATATATATAATAGATTGATAAATGAAATGAAACACACTGTTCATGAAGACGGTAGTCCGTACGTACGCATGAACGCTGTTTTCCTTTCCTTATTGTCTTGAATGGAAGTAAGTATATGACAAACATATATATATACATAAATACAGTAGATTTAACATGTTATATATTTCATTATTATTCATTATATATACTTTATAATCTTTCATTAATGGTTAATTTGGGGAATGAATCTCATCGCGTCGTGGAGATGGTAGTCCGTACGTACGCACGAGCGATGATATCATTCTCATGATCGTGAACATGTGTTGAAGTGTATGTATACTATTTCAGTATCAATATAAATTTATAATAATCATATATAGTTACACATTACACCATTATACCCATCCAATTAAGGTGGTGCCGGAAAATAGATTACACCACGGTGTGGAGACGATATTCTGTACAGACACACGTGCGGTGATTTCCTTTTTCCGTAGGATGGATAGAAGGTTAATTAGAGTTGTTTAAAATTTATAATAACATATAAGTATTTAAGAAATACTGATGTTCTCATGAAACAACTAAAGAAGAATAATTTGAAGAAGAAAGAAATTGAAAAAGATCGGTAATGGATATTACCTCTTTTTGACGCGCCTTTTCGTAACCTCTACTTAAAGAACTATGGATGGTCTTTGAAGAAGAACAGTACCTCTAGGATGATACTAGGTAAGTGGAGATGAGATTTTGGCAGGGTTTGGCTGAGCATGAAGGCTCAAATTGGTGTGAGGAAGAGGGGGAGGAGGTGCCCTTTTATAAGGGAGGAGAGGGGCACCTTAGGAAAATATGAAAATATTATTTTATATTAAGGTCAAATTCGGTATATAATGGTTCCAAAGGGTCTTATTTCGAAGATAAAGTGGGTATGGGTCGCAATACTCTCATCCAATAGGATTTAGACATGTTTAGGTTATTATTTTAACCTTGTCAATTAGATTTAACTCTAAGTTAAATAATTTATCTTTTACCGTGTCTTTTTGTTTTCAAACACTATATGGTTAATAAAATTACCATAACAAGCCAAAAGAACCCCAAGTTGTTTATTATTAATATATCTATCCTTGTCTAAGTCATTTGGACGATCCTTAGATTTTTAGGTATTAAATAACAATTAATAATATAATATTTGTTTTAAAAACTAATTTATGTCAATTTTGACACTATTTGGTACATGATTTTTTATGAAATTCATAACAGAATGATAAGTTCGAACCATGTTACTTATATCTACAATAACATGTCATAGTAACCTATAAAATCAATTTAAGTCATAAAAAGTCTCAAATTACATTTATTTGGGCATTTATAACATCAATTATGTAAATATTTCATTAATAAGACAATTTCTGCATCATCTTTGTGTCATAATAAATGATAATTATATAATCCCTAAAAATTCAAAATAAATTCCTATGATGTAGATAATCGTATTATATTTCTGGAGACTATTCATGTTCTAAGTTTCATGAAGTTTATCACTAAAGTAAAATTATTATACTTATAAGATTTAAGAAAGTTACATGTTGTCACATTCTTTGGTTTTAATAATAATTAAATTCTTTTCATGGAAAATAGTCCATAAAATGAATCTAATCTGACCCTTAGGTTATATGGGTCTACCTTTAGCCATCCAATAGGATTTTTTCAAGTGTTAGGGTAGTTTTATAATCTTATATTTACCCTTAATTACCCGATTTACCTTTAGCTATAGTAAATAAAATTTACCGTAGTTAATATTCACAATGCCCAAAAATAAAAAGTAGCTTATTAACATAATTTGGACCCCCTGATTCCAAATATGGAATCCATTTTTCCAAATTCAATACAAAAAAGATGCAGAAATTAAATTATAATTAATCCCGTTGTCGAAAGAAAACAGGGTTTTCTATAAAACATTGCAAAAGATTGAATTGATTTAACCTACGAATTCAAGGTAAAATCAATGCTAATGACATACATTATATTAAATGGTAAAAAATTATTCTATTTATACTTTAAAACCATTAAATATTATAATTTAACCACATAAGATATTTTGATGAAAAAGATGTTTTTAATTAAAATATAGCGTGTTTTTACTATTCATTAAAATATGAAAGTTATCAAAACAATATAAAAAATTTATCAAATGTAAATTTTTATATCCTGATTCAAAAATGAATTTTTTTTTTCAAATTTAACTTATAAGCATGTCAAAAAACTAGATTTAAAGTGGGTGCGCCATCAAAAGGCGGCAAAAACTGCATTGTTTGAAAAATACTTATTTTACTCGAAAAATTTATTTTCTTCTTACACTATGTTCTAGAAAATGTGTAAGATGAATTATAATGTTATAAAATTCAAAATTTAGTTAATAATATTCGTAACGGCTAGTTCATGACTATATTATAATAATATATCGTTGTTTATTAAAACTCGGTATTGCGTACAACACACGCTATCGAGGAAGGTCACGATTGCGTGTAATGCAAGCCAAGTCAGGGTTGCGTGTTGTGAAAGAATCCTTCGTTGTTTCGTATAACATAATCCAACCATATTTCATTTATACATTGAATATATATATATACTCAATGTTTCATAGAATAACTATTATCAAAATTGTGTGTAACACAATCCATGAATAGTGTTGCGTATACTGCAAGCTAATACGGTGTTGCGTATATCACAAGGTAATCTTGGTGTAGAATACAACACAAGACATTAATGAAATTAAAATAATATTTTTCATAAAATCTCGGGGTGTTACAATTACAAGGTTATATTTTCCCATTTCTACTCATGAATGGTTATGAGTATTGACGTCTCCTTTCAATTTTGTGTCTAATTCTTATCATTTTGACATACCATGCACTAGGATACAAACTCTACAATATCTCTCCAAATTCCAACATTATAGAAATACTCTTTGAAATGTGTATACATATTTTTGCATCCATGTTAAATATTGAATAATGAACCATGAACATAATCTAACAAAACCTTCTTCAAATAAGGAATTGATATAAGACATACAGAGTTCCTAAACCACATTAAACTATCAAAAGAAAGTTTAATCTTAGAAACATTACTCATAGTCTTCTACAGCTCTTTATCATCTTTATGTGACTCTTTTATAATCACCTGGAAAGGTAATTGAAAAATCATTTGATAAAGATAATATTTCACCACATCATTAAGGATCTATAGGCTAATCCATTTGTAATATATACATATTTGATCTTTTTTATTCTTTTAATGGCTAATCTAGAATGATACTTTTACATCAAATCATCTTTCACCTTTTTCACATTCCCATTGTGGTAATGTATTATGAAGTCATAATATTTAATTAGAACTAACCATCGTTTTGTTACACGTTAAAATCATTCTATGTGAATATATATATTAATTTTTTTATTAGTATATATATTACACCATTATTGACAAAGATAATTCTTTTATATCAAAAAAGTTAAAATTACCAATGTTAACTCAAAATAAAGAGTTGGGTAATTTTTCTCATGAACATCCAAATATCATTAGTCATAATAAATAAGAATTCAATTTTCAATAATAATGAATCCCAACACCATCTGGGATGAATCATCATATATGAAAATCCCAGATATATATTAAGGATATACAATAATTGGCGTGTTGATTAATCTTCTCTTTTGTTCCTTGAACGTTACTTCACATTCAGTTTTCCTAAGGAGTGTAGCTCATTTTTGAGTAAATTTGTTCTATAGATTAGATTATCCTTATAAATTTCCTAAAACCCTTTATAATATCTATACAGAACAAAGAAAACATCAGATCTCACTTATATTGGTTGATTTAGAACAATATTAAATAAATTAAATCATTGATGGGTCCATTAATATAACTTATCACAAGATTATGTAAACCAGAAAATGAAACATTTTGAAGAAAAAGGTCAAAAAATTTAAATTATCCATCTGGTTTTGTAATTTTTTAGGTTATTTAAAACAATTATCTATTGATCTTCATGATCTTATTTTCTATTTTAATAAATAAGTATTCCATCTTCAAAGACTATAAAAAATGATCATGGTAATATCGAAAGAGTATATTCTTTAAATTCATGATGGCAGTGGAGGAGTATGTATGATCAAATGACATCGCAATATACTAATAGTATCAATACCTTGTACTAAATGATGTCTTGGGTAAATCCTCCTTAATCCTCAATTAGTAATATATTGAACACATATCAATATTGAAGAAGCATTGAGTGCCTTTCAGTTTATTAAACATGTCACCAATAAAAGTTAGATGATACTTGATATTAATTTTGATATTGTTTAGTTATCATTATCAAGTGTTGAGTCATATCAATGGATCCAAATTATTTCATATTACACCATGAAATTCAAATTCAAAAAACCATTTCAATGTTAACTAACATAAAAAGCACCACGTGGTATATTCATCCTCAAGCACACCGTACACAACATTCACCATCATCATCTATATAATCCCATCACCGGCAAAGACCCAACCGAGTCTCAACTGCATCATCGCTATGAATCAAGAACATAACATATAAACTACATTGTCCTATTATATCCATCATCTCCACCATCCAAACACCGCACACTAGAGATCATGAGGCCATCATAGAATAATAAGCGCATAAACATGAGCATAACCAACCAAGAAAACTAACCCTCACCAAACAAGCATCAAAACCATACACGGAAGTCAGATATAAAAAAAACCAAACCTGATCTGAATAGATGACATAATCACTGATATGAGAACCATCAAACACAGCCACACTGTCAGTAGTTGATTCATTGGCACCATCCACCTCCCAAAAGCACCCATTCGGCCTCACATCCCAATGAACCCGATAAAATCAGTGCTTGGAGAACCACCAGCCACCAATCCACACATCCAAAATACTTGATGCAACAAATGCTCCAGATTCGACTCGAAGAGGTGTAGAGAAGATCATGGCCAGAGCATGACTTTCACCATCAGTGGGTTTCGAACATCAAATAGATAAGGTGATTCCCAATAAGACACACTTGGTTGAATGAATTCAATATTCTCAATGATTTTCTTCTGTAATACCCTCAACTCAACTAGCATTATTCTACTAGGATTCAATGAAATTTGTGAAACACTTGAAGTGAGTTATATTGAGAAAAAAAATTATGATTTGGTGGAATAAAAATCAATTATTCTAGAAACACAACAAAAAACTCTCTTAGAATATGATTATTATCTATGTTGAGTTTCTCCCCAACTATCTAATATTACATCCCCTATGGAATTGGATTTGATTTACATGAGATTTTATAATTAACTATCACACATATGTGTGATCATATATTTGATTTTAATATCAATTTTAGTTACCCTACTCATTAATTTATGTAGAATTTATGTTGGTAAAGACAATCCATGCCTATAATAACATCAAATTAATCTAAAAGAAGAATGATATTATTTGACATAATATCATTCAAAAAAATTAAAATAGAGAGGAATAAAGTACTTGTGATGTTATCATCATACCATTGGGGGATTTCACTACTAATAAAAAATTTAATAATTGACTTGCTATTTCTATACAATTAATAAATTCTACAGACTGAAAAGTGTGGGTAGATATTGACTCAAATAAGAAATTAACAATTCAAGAGTGTATGGTATGTTTACCTTTTACAATGTTGTTATCACAACCCTCATATTAAATAGTGATCACATGATTTTCCCCTTTTCCCATCAACTTAAATGGATACTGATTTCAATAAATATCATATAAATTCTAATTTGGAAACTTGTTAGAATAATGACTAAACTCAATTCATTTGAAATAGTGATGTGTGGGAGGTTCATTCTATAGAGGTTTCACTTTATTTATATAAATAGATAACATCTTCCAAAAACTTCATCATTTACCTATATGATAAACTTACTTTACACATGTAAATCATTTATAATACCACTTATGAAATTTACTTCATGATTCCATAAAAATATCAATTATTAAGGAGACCTCAACTTATTATCTATGTGATTTTTAATGATTCCATTGAATTCCCAACGTATTTTATAAACAAAACCACATGATTGATGAGTAACTAAAATATTTATTTAAACAATGATTGAAAAATGAATGATTACTTCATAAATAATAATGTCCCTTATGTATATCTTTATATAGGGACTTGGTTTTGAGACATTGTATAATTAATCATCCTTACATGTTTGTGGGATGATAATACCTAAAGTGTATGTCATAGGTCACGTAAAATATTCCTCATATGTATTAATGAATTCACCACACTTATAATTTAACTCAAATATATCCCTCTCAATTTTTTATTGATAATATTAGGTAATTACTTATTTAAAAATAATCTCTTAAAATCATCCCACTACATTGAATCAATTTAATCTTTAATCCTCATATTCTTGATTAGATTCCAATATTGATCAACTTCTCCTTCCAAATGATGGATGAGAATGATGAATTATTCATGTTTCAAACACTAGAGAATAATATATAAATTTTCATTATTACTGATTCTCTACACAATCAATAGTAAATCAAGAGAAAAACAAAAATGAGGATGATTTTTCCTCATGAAAGAATTAATTTAATATTGATACTTATTTTTCTCATTTAGATAATCAACATGATTCATTAAATAATTAATTTATGTGATTATAGAAATTCTTTTTTTTACATTCAATCTCATAAAAATTTTGATTAATTAGGTGAAAAATATTTGTTATACTCAATTACTTATGTGTTTTTATCCCCTGAGGTCCATCTTTCATTGGTGAATACCATGGGATCACTTCATATTAATTTTAAATTATGGTTTCCTTATTATATCATGGAACCTTCTCTTTTTATATTCAAACGAGGTGATATCAGTACTGGATATGCCCCACGTGACTTGGTTATATTAACTAGAACATAATTGATTGATGAACTAGTATCACATAGAGACCCCAGATGAGTGTTGACATAGATACGAGGTTATTTAGTTATATTTTACTGATTTATTTTATATATTGATTATTTCTCATTGATACATTACCATTTAACAGGAAAAATGTTATAAACACCGTTTGAGGTGGCCCACTAAGATTTATCTCACAAGTTATCAAGGAGACATTTGGTACTCATGGAATATTACATGTATATAGGTGTTGAAAAATTGAAGAATAATGCATAAAAACATGGTTTCATCCTATTCTACGATGGAGCTGGTAGTAGATGACCGAGTTCTAGTTCAGGATGTTTTGGATATTTTATGTATTTTTTTCAACCATGGGTTTTCATATATTCCTACTGCTTTGTATCCGAGATATTTTTCATTCTTGTGAAATTAATTTTATCATCATCCGCTATTTTATGTTATTCTAGATATTTCATTTATTATTATGAATGTCTCCTTCCTCCATTCATTCTATTTACGTATTAATTCTACTCTTTATATATGTTAATAATAATTCATGTTGTTAAACTCTGGTAATGGGGGAATAATCTCCCCATAGACATAGTCAAGGACCTCACAGCTACTCAAAAGCCTCTGGCATTTAGGGCAATGCACTTGAGTCCAATGTATCCCACTAGGAACAGGACACCTCCTAACAATCATCTGGGACTGGGATGTCACAAAATGTTTTTGGGGGGAGGTTTTGATCCTACGACATGTAATTTATGGAACCCCATCAATTGTAATTAGTAATATACCAAATCGATCCATTAATTAGAAATTAAAATGGGATTCATATTTAGTGATAAGGAGTATGGGTCCTGATTCAATGGGAATAAAATTCCATTTTAAAATAAAATTGATTCATGGTCAATGAAAATAAAAACATAATAGTAGAGTAGATTCACATAATTATCTCTTCATATCATGCATATTATAGGAAATGTATTGATGCTGATAATAAAATATAAAATGAACTGAAATTTATGTCAATATATGGTTAGGTAAGATACTATTTACCAATCATTTATTTACACCCCTAAAACATTTAAATAAGTAGTTACCTATAAATTTCCTACTAAGTTTGTAGTTGTGGATGTATACCATGGATAGTGTGTTTTATTATTTTCATATTCAACTAATGATGCTATATTTATGCTTCTATATTTTTTCTATAGTGTATTGTTGTAATTTATTAACCAATACCACCATAACATCCTCGTGATGTATGCCTGGAATGTGGTGAGAACTATATTGTAAATGAGATTGGATTTAAGATATCTATCCTTCTTCTAGGAGTTTCATTTGGGGAACACATGATGTAACTAATATGGTCACTTATTTCCAAGTTCATGATAATTTCTAACATCGTTTGTTGTCCTTGCATTTTCTCCACAAGATACACCTACAATGACTGATATAACATGAATGTTATCACAATAAAATTATCTTAATTTTTTAGGAGAATTAGGTGAGTAGGCTACTAAGCCTTTTCTAATGTCCACCCTATATATCTTTGATCATCTACATACACATCTAGAGACAAGGTTTAAATCATCCACTTAGATGATGTGTGATTCATCCAAGCCGTAGTGGGATGTGATTACACATGATGGTTATCATCATGTCATGTTATGGGATGATATATAGACCAAATTAAATGATTAGTTCGTTCCTTATACTCTGAGAGTCATGAGATCTAAATGGGCCATGCATCCAGAGTAGGATTCTATATCAGTTACGGAGTAATCATCATGTTTCATGGATTTACGGTGCTTTTCACTGATTCTACGTGGCGATGAGATTTATTGTCCTATAGGTTTTGAGGATGGGATTGAGTATTCCATCTCTACTCAGGTGAATGTGTTTTCCCTTAATACTTAATATGATATCATAATGAAATAATTAATCACTGAGAAAAACCTAAGGGATGATGATTGTACTAGGCATAAACGATCAATTCCACATCAGGTTAATTGTACATACTATATCAGAATGTGATCCCTTGAGGTTTATTACAAATATAGTGGTAGCCAGGGTACCCATGTATGATGCTAAATAGTGCTTCACAAGTGAAGACATAAAAAGAATCTAGAACCTTGTTGTGAGAGAGAACCACTATAGTGGTGTGCTTATGGTGGTATGCGGAATCATAGGAATTTTTTTGTCCATTCGCTCATATTCTTGTATTAAATGTTATCTATTAGCTCTACTTTTAGTTTATGGTTCTTTTATGCCATGTCAGGTGGGGAGTTGGAGTAGTACCGTCAGGAATGAATGAGGAGGATGTCATTTCTATTGCATGCATACCCCTGATCACTAGAAGCTCCAAAATAGAATTTTTGATCTGGGAACACTAGTTGTTTCTTAGGCCAGGGATCAGGACATATTCCTACTTTATAGTTAATACACATGGATCAAGCTATGGGTCCATCTATATTATGAGGTACTATTATAGTAGAATCTATTATTGTATTAAATTTATTTGATACATGTTCTTCACACTATTTTATCTCTCTAACTAGTTTAGAATGTATTGGACTAGAAATATGATTTTTATATGGTGTTATAACCTTGGATACATCATTGGGAGCATAGTTAGAGAGAATATTCAATTTTAGGGAATTTACCCTTAAGGAAGGTTGGTACCATTTATTGTGGGACCTATTTGTTTTTATTCTGATTGGCATTGATGTCATTCTTGGGATGTATTGGTTTGTTCCATATCATGCAATTATAGATTTTCATCACCAAAGTGAATTGTTTACTTCAACATTGGGAAATAGTTATCTTCTTAAGGGTGAGTGGGATGTCCATGCTATTAGATCCAGACCATAGCATCATGGGAAAGGTGGGGAAAGTTCATAAATTTCCAATCCCACCCTGGAGGATCAATGTTTAGGCTAGGTTAAATTCCATTGAGTAGTAGGTCTTTTCCGTGATGTCTTTCATGATGCATTTTCTATATAACATCTTATGAGGTAGGTAGATTTTGTGATCTAGCTTGTTCTAATAGTATACATAGTGTCCCTTACTCCATATTTGATGGAACATATAGTTATCTTGGATCTCTAGTGGTAGTTAAAGGACATAAAGTCCATAGTTTTTTTATATCCCACCACTTCCTCTTAGGGTTTTCCCTTTATTTTGGCCAAGAATAATTATATTAACCTTAATATTTTCTTTTATTATAGATTTTTAGAACTATTATACAATCTAGAACTGATATCCACTGCCTCAAATAGGGGATCTCTTCGACCTACTCTGAGGAGATATGGTCTCTCTAAGATCAAATTGAGATCATCATATCCTTAGTTCTGAGTTAGTCCATCAAACTACCATATAAATCATTTCATTGTAGGTATGGTCTTCATGAGTAACTCATTATTACATTTTGTAATATGAATGACCACACTATTTTCATGGATATCATGAATATGGTTTTCCACCAAAATATGGATTCTTTTCTCGAAGTCTTTTTGGATGAATTTTTTTGTGTATTCTCACACTTATAGAAACCATTCCAGGAATGTTGAAATAATTTTGAGTAAAATGATAGAACACCAAATTTAGGGTAAGCTTGATAAGTTCCACTTCTAGATAAACATTGTTAACATATTGGGTCATATTATATCATAATCAAGAGTCAATATTTTCTCAATGAGGGTCAGTGTAGTGGTTTACTAGGGGAAACATAAGCACGATATTCATATATAGATTTTTTTAGGGTGGGATGGATATTATAGGAACATCATAATGGGTATATCACACCATATATAACCTCTTACTATCCTAAAAAATTTGGTGTTAGGGTCATACAGTCAGAAGCGTGCAAGAGATATTTTAAGGATACAAAAGGGATGCATTTTTCAGTGCCTATTTTGATTCTTATATATCCTTGAAAAGGTTATATAAATTTTTTTGATGCATCTATCATCTACATAAGATATTTTGTTGTTGTAGGAAGATATATTTGTTTCATATGGATCTCAGCAGTTGAGGCCTCATGGGTGATATTACCCAATGCATGACCTTGAGCTAGAAACAGTTGTCCATACCTTATATTTTAGGAGACACAATCATTTGTGTGAGAGCACTATGCTCTATAGGGATCTATAAATCCTCATATATATATATATACATAATTTTTAATCAATATCAAATATTGAATATCGGTCACATATCTCCATTACATTTATTTTGAGATTTCCAATACTACTAGAAAGGGAAATGTAGTCATTGAATGTTGAGTCGGAAAACACAGGCCCAGGTTGTATGGGAATCCAATGATGAATAAAAGTCAATGACCATCTGTTCTGAGTTGAAAATATATTTTCAAGATATTTAAAATAATCGTTACCGCTTATCCATGATAGTTACCTATTTCATTACTAAGAAGGAAAAGGGAATGAAATTCATAGATCCTACATGATTGGTTTTCCATTATAGTATTTTGGGAACAAAACCTCCTCTAGATTGGTCTATGGAATGAGACAACAAACTACAAATTCATCATTATTTTGAGGTTCCTAAATATATTGGAGAGGAGTTGATTCAAGATTCCCAAGCATCGTAGTTGGATGTTCACCTTGGAATCAAAAAATTTTATTGAGTTATGTGATACTAGTATTTGGCAGGCTTTATTAGTAGGTGTTACACATACTAGTAGGTATATAAAAGGATGTAGAAACATGTAGTCTTGTTCCAATCCTGAAATGAGAATGGAAAGATATTACAGTGTATTTTGTGGTCGGTTTACTGAGGTCATCGAGGGGTAGAGATAGTATATGGGTAATTATATACTGACTAAAGAAGGTATCTCACATCATTCTAATTGGAGATACATTCTCAATTGATGAAGTGGGAAGAAAATATGTCTACAAGATCATATAAATACATGGTATCCCTTTTACTATTATTTTAAATAAGTATTATTGATTCTAATCATGGTTATGGAAGGGGTTGCAGAAAGATGTGACTACATAGGTGATACTAATAACAACATTTCACCCATAGATTGATGGGAAATCAAAACAGATGATACATTTTCTGTAGGACATGATTCGAGAATGTATCTTGGATTTATATAGTTTATGGGAGAATAATATCATTCTCATAGACTCATCATATAATAACAGCATGAAAGTGACAATTCAGATGGATCCTTATGATGCTGTATATTGTAGGTCATGTAATCCACCCATATGTTGGCTAATGGTAGGTGTAGCATCCCTACTGGGTCCTCATCTCCTAGCAGAGTATTCACATAAGGATCAACTAATCTGAAATCATATAACTACTTATACGTATAGAAAAAAAAATATGCCAATCTTCATTGATGTCCTTTGGAGTACATGTTCAGGAAATGTGTTTTCATACCAGTATATCCCTGGTTAGGGAACAAAAGAATATAAAGCACGGTTGTAACACCCCACCCCTACCTCAATGGCTCGAGGAGGAGGTGTGGGCTACTTGGCCTTAAACGATGTTCCCAAGGTTCCAAAGGCTAGAAATAAATGCCGAGGGATTCAAGATCAAGTTGGGGAATGAATTTCCCTTAAGAAAAAACCAACCAAACCAACAGGTAATGATGCATGCAATTTCAAACCCAAAAATGTATTCCCAAACAATAAACATGTTTTTCCACAACACAACTCAATAGCAATGCAACTAGACATGTCAAAAAAACATCAGACTACACCATTGAAACTAAACAACCAAACACCACAAGCCATGACACCACCACATCTCCATGCAAAGCTCCATGATCCAAGCTCCACTAAGGGATCACAATGCTCCACTAAAGGCGGGTGATGCCTTACCATTTCTCACGTCATGGTACACGTCATCTACAAAGACACCACAGTTCCAAAGCATGGGGTGAGTACTAAAACTCATAAGAATTTCTCCAAATGAGTTCCCCACACATGAATCTAAGATAAAACAGTTATCACATTTATATAAAATAGTATATATAAATTAAGTGAAACCATTTTCATAATCCAAACATTCCCCTACAAAGCCATCACACCCAAACCAAGCTACCAAGGGAAACCAACCAAAAATGTGACAATCCATCTCATCATTTACACGTTAGCACTAAAACTTCCATCTTGCAAAGAAATTCACAACAAACAACCTAAACTACCAAGAAGTGGTGCTTCTGTCCAACCTGTTCACCCATTCACAACTAATGGCTCTTCTCATCCACTTATCCATTGATGGTGGCCCTTCCATCTACTATTCATCCCCATTTAATAGTGTTACTTCTTGCTACTTCCACACAACATTAAAATCAATCACAACCAAGCATATAACCCACCAAGGTAACAATAACATGCAATCAACCAATTCCATTGCATATCAATCCACTTCAACAAATCATCCATTTATTGAAAACCATTTTACATGCCAAACCACATTTCAATAAAAATGTAACGACCCGATTTTTTTCAATGGAACATTTCGTTCATATATTTATGTCATAAAAACACAAAATAATGAACTAATAAGTGATAAGTGACCTTTAAACCTAAGTTTTTCACTCATATGTTTTGAATTTTGAAAATCTGACAAACACGGTTGTGTTCAAGATGATTTTTGGTGTCTAATGAAACAAAAAATATTTTTTTGGTGAATAGTAATGTACCCTTAGGAATAGTAACATACCCTTATGAATAGTAATATGACCCTTATGAATAGTAAATCATCCATCATAAGAGTAACATTACCTATGAATAATAAAATTTAAATTAGAGATCATAGAAAGTGACAATTTGACCTTAGTAAACTTTTTGGTATTTTGTAAGTAATAAATAATTAATTTTAATTAATTATTTAATTTAAAATTATATTTTTTCCCTAAAATTTATTCATAAATTATTTAATCAATGAATTATAGTTTTTAGATAATTGTATAAGACCCTACGTAATTTTTGTAAGCACTATGAAATCGATTTTAATCTGAAAAATTGTTTTTGACGTAAATGAGAATTTTAATTAAATATTTAATTAATAATATTTAGAAAATTATATTTGAAAAATGGAATTAATTTTTTCATTCTACACATCGAAAAATGGTTGGGTTAAACTATTGGGATTTTTTTGAGCAACTTTAATTTTTGATGAATAGTGAAATACCGTAATTTACAAAATAAGCTAAAAAAGCTAATTATAGGGTCATGTGTGATGTTCTGCTGATGTAAGCCCACTGGGTTCAGGATTAAATTATGAAATTACTATTCTTGGTCATCCAAGGCTCACTATTCCGTTTCTTGTGGGGAAATAATAAACTAATGAATATTATATTAAAGAAACCCCTCTCCCCTCCACTATAAATAGCACCCTTCACACCCTCATTTCCTCAAACCTCTCAAGCTCCAAGTATAAAAACCCATGCTTTACATGCATTGTTATTACTTTATAATTGAATCATACTTGTTACAACATATAACAAAACCATGAATAGATCGTATAGATATAGTGTCTTTAGAAACTGTGAAACATAAACAACTAGTTCATAAATCATCTACATTGTCTCCCTTTTATTTTATCATATCTAGAGTCCCTTTTGGAATATCATACATAATAACCTTATTCCTGACCTAGGGAAATGATAACATACAAATGGGTGATCTCAAATGCTCCTTAGGGGTAAACAAAAGAAATATCAATCACATCATATTCATAAGAACATAACATTTTGGAAATCTTCACCTGCAAAAGAGATCATAATTTCAAAACATAGGATAAATAATAGTAGTGAAATGTAATCCCAATAATAATAACATGAAACTTTGTGGAATACAGACATAATCATAGATAATCATTTCTTAGTAGTCAAGACTCATTGCCCAGACTATCTTGGTGGACAGAATCCATTTCTGAACCGAGTTCACTCCTCGTTTCGGTCCTATATCACTGAACCAGATTAACCTGTCATTCCAGCCATGTCTATCTCATGAGATATAAATCTTTAATCAATGCACTGGAGGGAGATATAGGTCCCACCTATCTTATAATGATACCATTCTTATGTGTTCCACAAGATCATAAATCATAGCACAACCCATGTAATAAAAATGGGATTCTTAAACATCATGCCATCAAAACATAATCCGTATAAGATAAAAGGACATCATAAAATTAATTCCAACATAACATAGTCAAATCATTGTAAAAATAGTGATATAAACAGAACCCTATATTATCTTATATGGAAAATAATTTTCATAAAATGCTTGAACTCCATTCTTGAGGAAAATATCCTTTCTACTTCAATAACATTTTCCCTTACTTGACAAGTCATACAATTTTAATCTAAAAGAAGTTAATTAAAAATAAACATGAAAACGTTTAAAGGAATATTCATGGAAATAATTTTCTAAAAATCCATTCATTTCGTATAAGATAAAGAAAAGCATTCTTCTCGATATTTGGCCGGAAAAGTCAAAAAAAGTACCTTGTATTTAAAACGACAAAATATTCCTTTAAAATCATTTACTTAAAACTCACCAATGGGTAAAATTGGATTTAATAATTTTTATGAGGATAGAAATAATATTACATATTGAAAAACATGGAAGTGGATGAAAAATATTCTCCAGTAAATTCTAAAGTATAAAAAATCTCAGATAAAAATGAGATTGTGAGATTTTCCATTACCATAGATCACATTTGCTTCGTACGTGTCCGAACCTCCTGTATAATGATTTAAATAATGTTAATGACTTATTACAGAATTTTACTCATTGTTATGATATCATATATGGTCAAATTCTTAGCTTCGTATTAGTAATATTTCATTGCTACTTGTTATTCTGGTGTTTATTTCTTTTTTGTTCTTACGCGTATTTTGTCGAATAAATTCCTATTCATCGTTTTAGGTTATAGATACCTCATTTCCATAATCGTATTACTGTAATACATATCATATTTATTCATTCAATGAAATTATATAGTCCTTATGCATTGAAGATCATGTAGAACGAGTCGCATCACATCGTGGAGACGGTAGGCCGTACATACGCATGAGCGATGATATCGTTCCCAAGATTGTGGAATTGTATTTAAGTGTATGTATACTATTTCAGAATCAAAATAAATTTACAATAATCATATATATTAATTATTTACACCATTATACCCGTCAAAGTAAGGTGGTGGTGGATAATAGATTACACTATGGCGTGGAGATGGTATTTCGTACGTACGCACGCACGGTGATTTCATTTTCTGTAGGATGGATAGAAGGTGAAATAGGTTTGTTTCATATTTAGAATTAAATATCAGTATATGAGTGATACTAATGTTATTAATTTATAATTAAACAAGTAATTAAGAGGATGTAGAAGAAGAAATAAATATGAATGAATCGGTAACGAATACTACCTCTTCTTCGACAAGCCTCTCTGAAACCTCCTCTAAGGGCACTAATGTTGGTCTATGAAGATGACCAAGACCTATACAATATTAATAAGGAAGTGGATAAGAGAAAACGACAGGGGTTGGCCGAGATTTAAGGCTCAAAGTATTGTGAGGAGGAGAGGGAGGAGGTGTCCTTTTATAAGGGAGGAGAGGGGCACTATAGTAAAAACATAAAATATTATTTTATAATAAAGTCATATTCAATTTTAAATAGCTCAAAAATTATTTATTTAGAATCTAAGGTGTGTATGGGTCTAAATAATATCAAACAAAATATTTTAGACAAGTTGAGATTATTATTTTAATGTTATCATTTAAATTTAACTCTAAGTTAAATAATTTAACTTTTACCATGTCTTCTTGTTTTCATACACTATATGGTTAATAAACTAACAATAATTAGCCAAACAAACCACAAGTGTTTCTTATTAATATATATAACATTATCTAATTTATTTGGCTGATCTTTATATTTTTATGAATAAAATAACAATAAATAATATAATATTTTTTTAAAAGCTATTTTTTGTCAATTTTGACACTATTTGGTAATTGATTTTCTGTGAAAATCATAACAGCATGATTAGTTCGAGAAAAGTTAACTAAATCAATAATAATATGTCCTATTAACCTATAAAATTAGTATAATTCATAAAAAGTCTCAAATTACATTTATTTGGGTATTTATTATATCAATTATGTTAATATTTCTTTAATAAGGTAATTAATGCATTATCATTGTGACATAAATAAATTTAATTATTTAAAGTATAAAAAGTATAAATAAAATAAAATTATGTAGGAATTTTTTTTTATTTCTAATGAATATTTACAGTAGAATTTATCTTATTTATAACCCTTTATTAAAATTTTTTTAGTTATTAAACATTGATTCTAACTATTTTAACTATTCTTTAAATAAAATAATAATAATAAATGTCCTAATATAATCCAAGTGGACCTAAATGGTCATATTTTATTCCTAAGGTTTCTTTTGGTCTAATTAAACTTATCCAATGAAATTATGACATGTTTTATGGTAATAATAATACCATTTTTACCCTTAATTACCGTATTAACTTTTAAACATGTTAAATAAAAGTAAAAAGTTACTATTCACCAAAAATTATTTTTATCTTATTGAACCACATTTTACTCCTTGATGTTAACCGTGTCTCTCTGATTTTCGAAATTCCATTTGCAGAAGTGGTAAAATTTTGTTTTATGTAAATTTTCAAACTCTCCTAGGAGATGGGTAAAAGGCGGTGAAAGGTTCAATAAAATTTCGATTTATCTAAAATTATTATAAAATTAATCAAATGAATTACTTTAATATTATATAGGTATTATGTATCAATTTTGATGTTAAATAAATTTAATTAAAATATATAATTATTTAAAAAAAAGTCGGTTTTAAATAGTAACTCAGTGTTTTCACTATTCATAAAAAATTGAATGTTTTCTGAAAAAAACCAGAAATTATCCTTAGGATAATTTCGATATTCCGAATCCAAAAATGAAGTCCATTTTGAATGATAAAATTTATAAAATTTCAAAAAGTGGGTATTACTATTCATAACAGCTAGTTTTAATAATATTTTTATAGCATATCGTTGTTTAGTGAAACTCGGTATTGCGTACAACACAAGCTATCGAGGAAGGTGGAAATTGTGAGTAAAGCAAGTCAAGCTAGTGTTGTGTGTAGTGAATGATTCCTTTGATGGTTACAAAATATTTCTCATAAATTCTTGGGTGTTACATTCTACCCCCCTTAAAATGAATTTCGCACACAAAATTCGTCATTTGGTAATAAAAAGATGAGGATACCACTCCCTCATCATATCCTCAAGCTCCCATGTAGATTCTTCTAATTGGTGGTTCCTCCATAAAACATTCACCAATCAATTGGTCTTGTTCCATAGGAATTTTTCACTACAATACAGAATCTCTATCAGTTGTTCTTCATAAGAAAGAGCATGCTCCAGCGGTACAACTTCTGAGCTGAGTACATGTGAATGATCGGGTATGTACTTCCTCAGGAGAGATACATGGAAGACATCGTGAACATGAGAGAGATTTAGTGGAAGCGCCAAACAGAATGCTACCTTCCCAACACAATATAGTATTTCAAAAGGACCAATATACATATGGCTCAGCTTTCCCTTCTTTCCAAATCTCATTACTCACTTCCAAGGAGATATTCGTAAGAACACATTATCACCCACTTCAAACTCTAGGTCTTTTATACAGTTTTCAGCATAGCTTTTTTGTCGACTCTGAGCTACATTTATGTGTTTTTGAATAGATCTGATCTTTTCTCCCATATCATCAAAAAGATTAGGTCCTAATAGCATTCTTTTCCCAACTTCATCCTAGCAAGTTGGAGTCCTTTATTTCTTTCCATATAGAGCTTCATATGGAGCCATCTGAATACTGGTGTGAAAGCTATTATTATAAGAAAATTCCACCAAAGGTAGGTGTTGATCCCAACCACCTTTGAAATCCAGAGATCAAGCTCTCAACATATCTTCTAGAGTTTGAATTGTCCTCTTAGACTGACCTTCTATCTGAGGATGATAACCAGTGCTGAAACTCAACTCTGTATCCAGAGTATACTGATGACTTCGCCAGAACATCGAGGTAAACCTCAAATCCCGATCAGATATAGTGGAAACTGGTACTCCATGAAATCTTACCAATTCCTTTATATATATCATGTCAAGATGATCAAGAGAGAAATCCTCTCTAATAGCAATGAAGTGTGCTGACTTTGTAAGATGATAAACTATGACTCAGATAGCATTATTTTCTTTGGATGTTTTAGGAAGTCCAGTGTCAAATTCCATAGTGATGTTTTCCCATTTCCATTCGGGTATGGGTAATGGTTATAACATCCCCTTAGACGTATGTCTCTCAGCATTAACTTACTGAAAAACCAAGTATCGAGAGAAATATTCAACAAAATCTCTTTTCATGCCATCCCAATAGAAGTACTCTTTCAGGTCCCTATACATCTTCGTGCTTCCAAGATTAATTGAGAATGACGAACTATGAGACTCATCCAGCAGATCCTTCTTTAATTCTGGGATAGGAGGAACACAAACCCGATTCCTGAACCTTATCATCCCATCACAATCAAGGTTTAATTTAGAAACATTTCTCAGCTTATTTTATAATTATACATCTTCTTTTTGTGCCTCTTTAATCATCACATGTATAGAGGGTTGAACATTCATTTGAGAAAGATAAGATTTTTCCCCTTCCATTATAATTCCATGATCTATCCTTTGTTAATCTATATATATTCGATCTTTTGTGAACCTCATCATGGATAAGCTTGCAAGGTCACGTCGACTAAATGAATCATCCACCTTGTTCACTTTCCAAGGGTGATAATGAATTGAGCAGTCGAAGTCCTTAATCAACTCCAACCATCTTCTTTGGCTCATATTCATCTCCTTTTGTGCAAAAATATACTTTAAAATTTTATGATCAGTATAAATATCACACCTTTCACCATAAAGATAATGCATCCAAATCATTATTGCAAAAATTACCGCAGGTAATTCCAAATCATGTGTTGGGTAATCTTGCTCATGGATTTTCATCTGTCATGAAGAATAAGCTATCAACATATCGTTTTGCATGAGAACACACCCCAATCCCTTCTTGGATGCATCACTATAGATCACTAACCTTTCTCCACTATAAGGTAGTGTGATCACAGTTGCACTGGATTACCTTCTTTTCAACTCCTTGAAATTCTCTTCATATTCCTCCATCCACACAAACTTAACTCCTTTTCGAGTCAACCTGGTGAGTGGATTAGAAAATCATGAAAAATATTTCACAAAACGTCGATAACAACTAGCCAAACCAAGAAAACTTCAGATCTCAGTTACTGTTGTTGGTCTTGACCATCTTTCAATAACCACTATTTTTGCTGGATCCACATATATCCCCTCTTTTGAGATTATGTGACCCAAACATGAAACTTTTTGAAGCCAAAATTCACACTTGGTAAATTTGGCAGAAAGCTTCTCCTTTCTCAGGGTCTTCAATACAATTCTCAAGTGATCTCCATGTTCTTCTTTTCTATTTTAATAGACAAGAATATCATTTCTAAATACCACCAAAAACCGATCAAGATAGTTTTTAAAGACTCTATTCATTAGATCTATGAAGATAACAGGGGAATTAGTAAGACCAAATGGCATCACTATAAATTCCTAGTTTCGATACCTTTTACAGAAAGACGTCTTGGGTATATCCCCCCTTTCGACCCTTAATTGATGATACCCTGAATGAAGATCAATCTTGGAAAAGTATTGAGCTTCGAGTAGTTGGTCAAATAAGTAATCAATGCATGGGAGATGATATTTGTTCTTGATAGTGATCTTGTAATGTTCTCGATAATCAAAACAGACTCTCATTTATCCATCTTTCTTCTTAACAAACAGAATAGGTGCTCCCCAAGGTGATGCACTAGGGAATATGAATCCCTTATCAATATTCTCTTAGGGTTTCTTCTTCAATTCCTGCAACTCAATTGGGGCCATTCTATAAGGTGTCTTTGAAATGGGCATAGCACCCAGTATGAGTTCAATTGAAAACTCAACTTCACGATTTGGTGGAAGACTCGGTAATTCCTCTAGAAAGGCATCCTCAAACTCCCATACAATGGATATATTCTTAATTGTGAGTTTCTTTCCAACCATTTGAGATAAACAACCTTCATTTGTGGAATCAAAACCCTTAAGATGAATGAAATTCCTACTAAAAGGTTATGTTCATCCTTGCATCGATAGATGATCATAGATTGATCAGGAATATGAAATATGACTTCCCTTCATTGGCAATTGATATGATCTCGATATATAGAAAGCCAATCCCTGCCAAGAATCATATCAAATTCCCCTATAGGAAGGATCACAAGATGAGCAGGAAGGACTTTCCCACAAACTACAATCGGAGAAGAATTATAAACTTTTAATGCAACCGTTGTGCAATTAGGGGTTATCACAGCTAACTCAACATCTCATTGTTGAGGTAATATGGAAAAAATCTTAAAAAATTCTTCAAAAATAAAAGACTGGGTGGATCTAGAAGAAAATAAAACATTTTCTACTTTAGAGTGGATGGTATGTGTACCTTTCACCACTTCGTTATCTTACTCCACATCACTCATATAAATTGCACGTGACTTTCCTTTGCCTTTAGCCTTAAGAGTTTGTTTACATCGATCATCTTTCTCAACCCTTGGATAAGGGCATTGATTGGCATAATTCCACATTTCCTTGCACTTGTATCATTGAAGTGTAGGAGGTGCACTCTGTGTAGCCTTTTCATTGTTCGCATCACTAGAAATCTTCTTCCCATAATTGCGGTATTCAAATGTCTGATGACCTTCCTTTCCACATTTGAAACATTTACTTGTCCCTTTAAGAAAACTCCCACCATGTTTCTTTCCGCACTTTGAGCATAAGTGAAAAATCATCTTCTTTTCAGTGTGCTATTTATATTTCCCTTTGAATTAGATTTTCCTCTTATTATTAAACGTATATGACTGATGGGTTACTCCAATATCTATCTCAACCTTGAGAGGACATCGAAAGATTTCTTTGTAGCTATTAAAGATCATTATGGCTAATGCCCTTCGATGACTTGGTATTAAGCCACTAAAGAGTTGATCAATCTTAATCTCGGGTTGGATAATAATCCCAGAAGTGTACCAGGAAAGTCTTGTAAAATGTTCTTCGTAGGTACCAACAGATTCATCATCCTTTTTCTTAAGTTCAAGAAAATAATTCTCCATATTTGTTTGAGGAATATGAGTGATGTAATTATTGAAAAATACGTTCTTGAACTCATCCCATTCCATGTACTCAATTTCATCCCTTTTCCATGTATTCTTGATAAGATTCCACCATTGATAAGCTTCACCTTCCAAAAAATATACTGATAAGATGACATTATCATGTTCAGAACATTGAAGAAACGAAAATATCATTTTAGTAGTATTGATCCATTGTTCATCTACTAATGGATCAGTAGACCCGCTGAATGAGGGTGGACGCTGCCTCGTGAAGGATTAAACAGAATGTTGCTCCTTCCTTTGCTCGTTTGGAAGTCTTGTATGATTCATAGTTTGAGAAATTGTGTGAGTATGGCTATAATATTTTTTATTCCAGCTCCCATAATTTTTGGTTCCCAGGGGGGAAATCATTGCATTTCCCATTGTATTCCGCATTAAAACGGTTCCATCAGGATCCTTCCATTGACTAAAACCATGAAGAATGGTGTGAGAAACACTAATTATAATAGGAAAACCACATAATCAAGAATAAATTTCACACATAAGGTCTTATCATAGGTTATTCATGGCCATTTATAAAACACTAAGATTATGTCCTATGCTTAGACATAACCTTAGGGTTCTTACTAAGAATTTCACATCCAAGTTTCCAATGGTTGACTATACCTTTCCTCTAATACCAACTATAACGACCCATACATTACATACATTGTTATTAATTCAGAATTGAAGCATACTTATTACAACTTATAACAAAACCATGAAATGACCGTATAGGTATAGTGTCTTTAGAAACTGGGAAACATAAAAAACTAGTTCATAAATCATCTACACTGTCTCCATTTTATTTTATCATATCTAGAGTCCCTTTTGGAATATCTTACTCAATACCCTTTTTTCTGACCTAGGGGAAAAACATACAAAAGTGTGAACTCGAATGCTCAGTTAGGACAAACAAAAGAAATATCAGTCACATCATATTCATAAGAACATAACATTTTGGAAATCTTAACCTACAAAAGAGATCATAATTTCATAACATAGGATAAATCATAGGAGTAAAATGTAATCCCAATAACCATAACATGAAACTTTTTTGAATACACAAATAATAATATATAATCATTTCTTATTAGTCAAGACACATTGGAAAGACTATCTTAGTGGAAAAAGTCCATTTCTGAACCGAGTTCACTCCTCGTTTCGGTCCTGTATCACTGAACCGGATTAACCTGCCGTTCCAACCATGTCTATGTCAGGAGATATAAATCATTCCCCAATGAATTTGAGGGAGATATAGGTCCCACCCATCTCATAATGACACCATTCTTATGTATACCACACGATCATAAATCATAGTATAACCCATGTAATAAAAATGGGATTCTTAAACATCATGCCATTAAAACATAATCCATATAAGATAAAATGACATCATAAAATTAATTCCATCATAACATAATCAAATCAATGTAAAAATAGGGATAGAAACATAACCATATATTATCTTATATGGAATATAATTTTGATAAAATGCTTGAACTCCATTCTTGAGGAAAATATCCTTTCTACGTCAAATTTTTTTTTCCTTACTTAACATGTCATACAATTTTAAACTAAAAGAAGTTGATTAAAAATAAACATGAAAACTTTTAAAGGAAGATTCATGGAAATAATGTTCTAAAAATCCATTCATACCATATATGTTAAAGAAAAAAATTATTCTTGTACTTTGGCTGGAAAAGTCAAAAAAAGTAACTCGTACTAAAAATGAAAAATAATTAATTTCATATCTTTTACTAAAAACTCACGAATGGGTAAAATTGGATTTAAACAATTTTAGGAGGATAGATATAATATTACATATTGACCAAACATGGATATGGATGGAAAATAATCCCCAGTAAATTCTGAAATATAAACAATCTCAGAAAAAAAAATGAGATTACGATATTTTTCCTTACCTTAGGTCTGATTTGCATCGTACGTGTCTGAACCTCCTGTATAATGATTTATATAATGTTATTGACTTGTTACATAATCGTATTCATTTTTATGATCTCATATATGGTCATATTAATAGCTTCTTATTAGTAATATTTCATTGCTAATTTTTATTTGGGTGTTTATTTCTTTTTTGTTCTTATGCGTGTTTTGTCGAATAAATTATTATTATTATTTTTACGTTATAGATACCTCATTTAAAGAATTTAATTAGTGTATTATATATAATATTTATTAATTCAGTTCATTTATATAGTTTTATGCATTGAATATAATGTATAACGAGTCGGATCACATCGTGGAGACGGTAGGCCGTACGTACGCACGACCGATGATATCATTCCCATGATCGTGGAATTGTTTTTAAGTGTATGTATACTATTTATGAATCAAAATAAATTTAAAATAATCTTATATAGTTATTATTTAAACCATTATATCCATCCAAATAAGGTGGGGGTGGAAAATAGATTACACCACGGCGTGGAGACGGTATTCTGTACGTATACAAGCATAGTGATTTCGTTTTCCGTAGGATGGATAAAAGGTGAAATAGGGTTGTTTCATATTTATAATAACATATCAGTATAGGAGTGATACTGATGTTTTTACTTTATAATTAAACCACCAAAGAAGAGGATGTAGAAGAAGAAATAAATTTCAAAGAATCGGTAACAGATATTACCTCTTCTTCGACAAGCCTCTTTGAACCCTCCTCTTAGGGCAATAATTCAGGTCTTTGAAGAAGACCAGTACCTATATAATATTAATATGAAAGTGGAAAAGATAAATTTTCAGGGTTTGGCTGATCTTGAAGGCTCAAAGTGGTGTGAGGAAGAGAGGGAGGAGGTGTCCTTTTATAAGGGAGGAGAGAGGCACTTTAAGAAAAACTTAAAATATTATTTCATAATAAAGTCATATTCGGTTTTTGATAGCTCCAAACTGATTTATTTAGAAGATAAGGTGGGGATGGTTCTAAATCCTCTCAACCAACAGATTTTAGACCATTTTATGTAACTATTTTAACCATATTATTTAGAGTTACCTCTATGTTAAATAATTTATCTTTTACCATGTCTTCTTGTTTTCTTACACTATATGGTTAATAAACATACTATAACTAGACAAAAGAACACCAAGTGGTTCATTATTAATATATATAACCTTATCTAAGTCATTTTTATGATCCTTAAATTTTTATGAATAAAATTACAGTTAATAATATAATTTTTTTTAAAGACTATTTTATGTCAATTTTTACACTATTTTGTAATTGTTTATTGTGAAAATCATAACAGCATAATTAGTTCGAGAAAAGTAAATTAAATCAATAATAATAGGAAATATAAACCTATGAAATTAGTATAATTCATAAAAATCCTCAAATTAAATTTATTTGGGTATTTATAATATCAATTATGTTAAAATTTCATTAATAAGGTAATTGCAGCATCATCATTGCGTCCTAAATAAATTAAAGTATATAAAGTCTAAAAATTATAAATAAAATTATATTATGTATTAAATATTTTTATCTTTCTAATGAATATTTATAGTCCAATTTATCTTATTTATAACCATATATTAAAAAAATAGTTATTAACCATTGATTTTATCTATTTTAACTATTCTTTAAATAAAATAATAATAAATGTCCTAATCTAATCCAAGTGGACCTAAATGGTCATATGTTATTCCTAATGTTGTTTTTGGTCAAATTAAACTTATCCAATGTAATTAGGACATGTGTTAGGGTAATAATAATACAATTTTACCCTTAATTACAACATTTACATTTAACCGTGGTAAATAAAAATAAAAAGTTACTATTCACCAAAAATTATTTTTCTCTTATTGAACCACATTTTACTCCTTGATGTTAACTGTGTCCCTCAGATTTTCATATTTCCACTCACAAAAGCCGTAAAATTATGTTTTATGTAAATTTTCAAACTCTCCTAGGAGGTGGGTAAAAGACGGTGAAAAGTTCAATAAAATTTTTATATATCTAAAATTATTCTAAAATGACTCAAATGGATTACTTTGAACTTATATATGTATTATATATAAATTTTGACCTAAAATATATTTAAATAAAATAAGTAATTATTTAAATAAAAATTCGTGTTTTAAATAGTAACTCTGTGTGTTCACTATTCATAAAAAATTGGATGTTTTCAGAAAAATACAAAAAATTCACTCTAAGATAATTTCGATATTCCAAATCCAAAAAAGATGTCCATTTTGAACGATAAAATTTATAACAATTAAAAAAGTGGTTATTACTACTCATAATAGCTAGTTTTAATAATATTTTAATAGCATATCATTGTTTAGTGAAACTCGGTATTGCATACAACGCAAGCTATCGAGGAAGGTCGTGATTGCGTGTAAAGCAAGACAAGCTAGTGTTCTGCGTAGAGAACGATTCCTTTTATGATAAAAAAATATTTCTCATAAAAATCTCTGGTGTTACATCAAGACTTCTCTAAACATTGCCCAAACACCTTCCCTATCCCCTCCCCCATGTCCAAGAGCTTCTGGTCTCATCAAAAGACCAAGCTTAGGCCCTTAAAGAGGTTCTCAAGAGAAGGATTAAAGGGGTAATTCCCCTCCCTCTTCTCCTTTAATTTCCTTTCAAGTTCAAGTTCATTTCTTGATCTCTCCCCACATATCTTCTTCCAAATTGTATTGAAACTCCATAATTATACATATAATGTAATTTTATTATTCTAATGGGATATTATATCATCCAACTACCTCTCCATCTTCCTTTTATTTTATTAAAGAGAACATTGTTCGTGAGGTGCTAATTTTTCACCTTCAAGAATGACATGATTTTTTCTTCCATTTGTACCTTCACATCTGGTCATGAAACCATTTTTATGGTTGAACCAAAATATTTTATATGTATTATGTTCTATTTAATGTTCTGGAGATAACCAATGTCTATATTACTATGTGACAAGATAAAAAAAATTTGTTGTGATCCGAAAACTGCCCAAATTGACCCAAATAACCATCATTTAATTCTTATCTAATGATTCATCAACATGGATCTAATATAATTCAATATAAGATCATCAAAACTCATTTAATATCATTAATGAAATTTTATATAACTTCTCTATGTTTACTCATGTTCTACCCAAACATCAATTCAAGAATACAAGTGAACCACCAAAGAAAAACCATAAAAACGAAAATCCCCAAACAATGTTTGTAAACTCTATAAGTCATCCAAAGGAAAATAATATGACATAGTGAAACCATAATGAACCATATTAATGTACACGTGGTTCTGGATTTCTAATTAATGAATATAATCGCATTATACAGGACCATAAAGAGATGGAAGCATCCGGGTACAAGGTAAGGGGAAATCTCAAACCCAATTTTCTTCTTTTGGGTTCTCCCTCTTTCAGTCAATTTTTGACATGGTTACTCCTCAAAGATCATTTGTTCATCATTTCCATTACTTTTGTGGGATATACATGTTTTCCACTAGTTTTTATGCCTAACTACATGTTTTCCAAAATAACTCTTCTTTTAAGAACACCCCTTTTACTTCTCACTCAAGGTGGATGGTTCTTGTAACATGTATGTTATTCCCTATTTCTTTTGGGAACCCAAATCTTATGAATTTGTTATTATGAGATGAAAACCATTCCTTTTTATGGGTCTATTATGTTAATTTATGTTATATTTTTATTGTGGAAAGCATGATAAATGATAATGTTATGATGTGATGAGTGCACAAGGAATTATATAGCGCAACATGACTGTTTAAATGTGATGGTTGCACCCAGAATAATACAGCACTCCAATGCATTGCGTAAAGTGATGAATCTCATGAGTAAAATGTGAAATTATGTGTGAACAAGATGCTAGCATGGTTAAAAATTATGTGTGGTAGTTAAGCACTAAGACATGTTGTTTCATTTTTATGGATTTCCACATTTCAAGTCTTTTATGTACGCTCCACTCATGTTCATGATCTTTTTCCTATGTTGTGATTATACTCACCCCATGGTATATTGTTATTATATATCCTATTACTGGGCTTCTATCTCACCACTTTTGATGTATATATTTAGGTGGAAACATGTACTAAGGGGAGCACAAGTGCCAATAATAAGAAAGAGAACAAGAAATTAAATAAATGTTTATGCTTGATGTTGTATTTGTTATGTGTGGTTATTGTTTTCCCAAGACACTAATCCTTTGGATCCTCTTTGTGTAATACTATTATTTTGTTTATCATTGAAATGATGTAATTGTAATATAAGAAAAGTCTGAGTCACTATAGTTGGTATCATAGGAAAGGTTTAGTTAATTTGGGAATTATGATTAGTGAACCCTAGAGAAAACCTCTATTATGAGACTAAGTAAAAATACGCACACAAGAATATTTACCTAGGGATCCCATATGTTATGTTTTTGGTGTAATTTTTTATATGAATAAGTTATTCAGGAATTTTTTAGTTATGGTTTGTTATATTCTTTCCTATTTTAGAAAATGGTTGGAACCAGGGGAAATCAGGCCAACAACTCATGAGAGGGCCAATGCAACGATTTCCCGAATGAAATACCTAATGATTAAGGAGGTGGAGTTCAAAAAAGTATGGTGATGATTACGCAATTATCATAGGTTATTAATAATAACCATAATAATGGGGAACATCCTCCTTCACCAAAGATGGAGAAACTGACTATTGAATGTTTTATGCGGAAACGACCACCGTTGTTTTTTGGATCTTCCGATCCAGTAGTTACGGAATAGTGGGGCAACTCCATGGAGAAGATCTTTTCTGTTCTTCACTATTCCGATACAAAAAAGGTTACTCTAGCTGTTTATCATCTTGATGGAGAAGCTAATCATTGGTGGGCTTTGATTAAGAACACCAAGCCAAGGGAGGAAATTAAAGAGATGTAATGGGAAGAAATTAAGATAATGTTTCATAATAAGTATTTCCCACGAACTCTTTGCACGAAGTTAGAGAGAGAATTCATTAAAATTAAGGAAAAAGAAGGATAATCTGTCAAAACCTATGAAGTGAATTTCACAAGGTTCTTAAGGTATGCTTCGGGATTTGTTTTCAACAATGATAGCCATATTGTTATATTCTTTAGTTGATTAAAACGACACCTTAGAAAGGCTCTTGCAATTCGAGACTTTGGGAGTTATGAAGAAGTTGTTCGGTGTGATCTCAAATTAGAGATGGAGTTTGGAGAATGGTCCCATGGTTATGGGGATAAGAAACAAAAGATTGAGTTTCAAGCCAGTGGATTTAGTCATAAAGGTGGGAAGAAATATCAACGAACCACATGCCAAAAATGTGGGATGTTTCCCATTGGGAAATGCCTCAAAGGGACAGGGAAATGCTTCATGTGTGGGAAAGAAGGACACCATGATCAAGAGTGTTGAAAAGACATGAAAAGGAAGGAGAATGCATCCAATGAAAGGAGATAACCACCCATGGTTCAATGCAAGAACTGTAAAGAGCTAGGGAACTATGAAAACCAGTGCGCTAAACCTCGAGTTCTCGAGGATAATCAGCGTGAGCAGCCACCAAAGCCAACAGAACAAGGGAATTATTATGCCATCACTACTACGGAGGTGGATCATGATAATGAATTCATACAAGGTACACTTCTTATTCACTCAAAAATTTCAAAAGTCTTATTTTATTCTGATTCTACACATTCTTTTATATGTTGAAAGTTTTCTAGAACTATATAATTGAAGCCTCGAAACCTTGAAGTAGAGATATATATAAAAACACCAAGTGGTGCAATCATTTCAACGCAAGTGTTTGACTCTTCTCCTATTAGCATATGTGGGGAGATTCTTCTGAAAAATCTTGTAATACTTCCCTTGGTAGAATTCAACGCTATAATGGGAATGGACGGGATCTTGTTATATAGAGCGAATATCAACTGCCGGGAAAAGGAAATATGTTTTCATATTTTTAACCATCCCATGCTCCTCTAAAAATCAAAGGAAGATCATGAATCTCCATTGAAAAATCCTTCAATGGTGTGGTTGTTGATTCCCTATGAAGAAGTATACCTCACCCAAATGGTTGAGTCAAAGGAAACATCCAACCATAAGGAAATGCCCATCGTGGGGGAATACAGTTATGTATTTCCCAAAGAGTTACCAGGAATTCCCCCGGATTGTGGGGTAGAGTTCTCAATTGAACTCAAACCCGGAGCTACTCTTATCTCAATAAGCCCCCATAGGATGGCTCCTATCGAACTGGAGGAGTTAAAGAAGCAGCTATAAGAGCATCTAGACAAAGGTTTCATACACCCTAATGCATCACCTTGGGGTGCACCAGTTCTATTTGTGATGAAGAATGATGGAACCATGCGGTTGTGTATCAATTATCGAGAACTCAACAAGATCACCATAAAGAAAAAGTATCATCTCCCAAGGATTGATGACTTGTTTGACCAGTTAAAAGGAGCTCAATACTTCTCAAAGGTGGGTATTCATTCTGGATATCATCAGGTATAGGTGAAGAAGGAAAATATTCAAAATAATGCCTTTCGTACATGGTATGGGCACTATAAGTTTTTGGTGATGCCCTTTGGACTTAATAAAGCCCCTAAAATCATCATGGATTTGATGAATATAATCTTTAGACATTACCTCGACAAATTCATGGTAGTGTTTATCGACGATATTCTCATCAACTCCAAGAGTAAGGATGAACATGAAGAACATCTAAGACTTGTGTTGGCGACATTGAGAAAGGAGAAGTTGTACACCAGGTTCAGAAAATGTGACTTTTGGATGAATCAAGTCACGTTTATGGGACTTGTGATCACAAGTGAGGGAATTTCTGTGGATCCTTCAAAGGAAAAGGTGATTGATGAATGTCCCAGACCATCTAGTGTCACAGAAATCCGTAGTTTTCTTGGATTAGATGGGTACTACCGAAGTTTTGTGAGAAACATCTCACAATTGTCGAGCCCTCTAACTAAGTTAACATGGAAAGGGGTAAAGTATGTCTGGATAGAAGAATGTGAGGGAAGCTTCAATGAGCTAAAGAGAAGGCTGATCACTGCACCTCTACTCAGACTTCTGAAAAGTGGAGAATGTTTTGTGATGTACAGTGATGCTTCAAATAAAGGCTTGTGTTGTGTACTAATGCAAAATGATAACGTGATAGCCTACGCCTCACGCCAGTTGAACATCCATGAGCATAACTACCCGACACATGATCTAGAGTTGGAAGTTGTGACTTTTTCTTTGATAACCTGGAGGCACTACCTTTATAGCGAGAAGTGTGACATATACACAGATCACAAGAGCCTAAAGTATATATTCACACAAAAGGAGCTCAACATTAATCAAAGGATATGGTTAGAGAAAATCAAGGATTACGATTTATTTATTCAATATGATCCTGGAAAGGGGAACAAGGTAGCTGATTCTCTAAGCAGAAAAGAACCCTCTACTCTATCTATGTTGCAGATTGAGAAAGTCCCCATATTCTTGGATATGAAAAGAATTGATTTTGAAATCATAAGGGCAGGAGATACATCCTACCTTGCCCAAATGATTGCAAAACCATCCATACAAGAGAAGATTAAGGAAGCACAAAGGGATGATGTGGATTTACTGAAGAGGGTGAATGCAGTAAAGGAAGGGAAGCTGCAAGGGTTCCATATCAACAATGATGGTGTGATTCGTTTTAGAACGCGGCTTTGTGTGCCTTCATCACCTGGGATAAATAAGGATCTATTTGATAATGTGCATACCTCAACTTTATCTATCCATCCTAAGAGTACCAAGACGTATCCTGATATCCAAGAACACTTCTGGTGGGATAACATGAAGAAGAAGATTGTGGAATATATATCAAGTTGATTGGTATGTCAGCAAGTTAAAGCTGAGAGAAACAATTCCAAGGGTATGATGCATCCATTGCCTATACCTATGTGGAAATGGGAAAATGATACTATGGACTTCGTCATGGGTCTCCTAAAGACGTCAAAGGGAAATAATGCGATATGGGTTGTGGTTGACCAACTCACAAAGACTGACCATTTTATCGCTATTCGGGAAGACCTCTCACTTGAAAAACTTGCAAAGATATATGTGAAGGAAGTGTTGAGACTGAATGGTGTTCCACTATCAATTTTCTCTGACTGTGATCCAAGGTTCACATCTAAATTCTGGAGGAGCCTTTAACATTCCTTGAGTAATAAATTAAATTTCAACATGGCCTGTCACCCCCAAATAGATGGCCAGTCTGAAAGGACTACTCAGACGCTTGAGGATATGCTAGGAGCCTTCTCTCTTGAATTCAAAGGTGGTTGGGATTAGCATCTCCCATTGGTTGAGTTCTCATACAACAATAGCTTCCACTCGAGTATTCAGATGGCTCCGTATGAAGATCTTTATGGGAAGAGGTGTAGAACTCCAACCTTTTGTGATGAAGTTGGAGAAAGAAAGCTACTTGGACGCGATCTTGTTCAAGAGATAGCATAGATGGTTCAAGTCATCCAAAAACACATCAAAGCTTCTCAAAGTCGGAAAAAGAGCAATGCTGACAACAATCGAAGGGATTTGGACTTCAAAATGTGAGATAACGTCTTCCTTCAAATATCTCCATGGGAGAGAGTCATGTGATTCGGGAAGAAAGGGAAGCTATTCTATAACGACCCATACATTACATACATTGTTAATACTTAAAAATTGAAGCACACTTATTACAACATATGACAAAACCACAAAGGACCGTATAGGTATAGTGTCTTTAGAAACTGGGAAACATAAACAACTGGTTCATAAATCTTCTACAGTGTCTCCCATTTATTTCATCATATCTAGGGTCCCTTTTTGAATATTCTACTTAATATCCATCTTCCCGACCTGGGGAAAAGAAAACATAAAAGGGTGAGCTCAAATGCTCAGCAAGGGCAAATAAAGGAACTAAAAATCATATCATATCTTTTTGAAAATCATAACCTGCAAAAGAGATCATAATATCTTAACATGGAATAAATCATAGAAGTGAAAATGATATCACCATAATCATAACATGAAACTTGAAACTTTGTGGCATGCACACATAATCATGGAAAATAATTTCTTGTTAGTCATGACTCATTGCCAAGACTATCTTAGTGGACAAAGTCCCTTTCTGAATCGAGTAACCCTCATTTCAGTCCTGTTTCACTGAACCAGTATAACCTACCGTTCCAGCCCTGTCTATCTCATGAGATATAAAATCTTTACCCAATGCATTGGAGGGAGATATAGGTCCCACCCATCTTATAATGAATCCTTTCTTATGTGTGCCACATAATCATAAACCATACATCATAGCGTAACCCATGTAATAAAAATGGGTTTCTTAAACAACATGACATCATAAAACAATTCATATAAGATAAAGGAATTCATAAAAATATTTCCATCACAACATAATCAAATCCATGTAATAATAGGGATAAAAACAGAACCCTTTTTATTATCTTAGATGGAAAATAATTTTGATAAAATACTTGAACTTCATTCTTGAGGAAAATATCCTTTCTTCTTCAAAAAAACATTTTTCCATTCATAACATGTCATACGACTTTAAAATAAAAGAAGTTGATTAAAAATAAACTTGAAAACTTGTAAAAAAATCTTCTTGGAAATAATGATTTAAAAATCCATACATGCCGTATAAGTTTAAAAAAATATTCTTCGTACCTTTGTCAGAAAAGTCAAAAATTACCTCGTACGAAAAAAAATTTCTTTCATAGATATTACTAAAAACTCACCGAAGGGTAAAAATGGATTTAAACAATTGTAGGTGGATGGAAATAATATTTCATATTGATTAAACATGGATGTGGATGATAAAATACACCCCCGTAAATACTTACGAATAAACAATCTCAGATAAAAATTGAGATTGCGAGATTTTCCCTTACCTTAGGTCCGATTTGCTTTGTATGTGTCCGAAGCTCCTATATAATGGTTTAAATAATGTTATTGACTTATTCCAGAATCATACATATTGATATGATATCATATATGGTCATATTCTTAGCTTTTTGATAGTAATATTTCATTGTTACTTGTTACTCGGGTCTTTATTGCCTTTTGTTCTTATGTGTGTTTTGCCGAATAAATTCTTATTCTTCTTTTAAGGTTATAGATACCATATATCCAGAATGGTATTAGTGTAACATATATCATATTTATTCATTCAACTCATTTATATAATTACTATGTAATGATGATCATGTAGAACGAGTCGCATCACATCGTGGAGACGGTATTCCGTACGTACGCACGAGTGATGATATCGTTCCTATGATCGTGGAATCGTATTGGAGTATATATATATATATTATTTCAGTATCAATATTACTTAACAATAATCATAAATGGTTACTCATTACACCATTATACCCCTCCTTGTAAGGTGGTGGTGGAAAACAGATTACACCACGGCGTGGAGACGGTATTTCGTACGTATGCACGCGCGGTGATTTAATTTTTCCGTAGGATGGATAGAAGGTGAATTAGTGTTGTTTCATAATTATAATAACATATCAGTATGTAAGTAATACTGATGTTATTACTTTATCATGAAACAAATAAAGAAGAAGAAGTTGAAGAAGAAAGAAATTGAAAAGATCGGTAATGGATATTACCTCTTCTTTGGAACGCTTCTTTGAATCCTCCACTTAGGGAACTAATATTGGTCTTTGAAGAAGACCAGGACCTCTAAGATTATTCTAGGGAAGTGGAGAGGAGAAAATGGCAGGGGTTGGCCGAGCTTGAGTGCTCAATTTGGTGTGAGGAGGAGGGGGAGGAGGTGCCCTTTTATAAGGGAGGAGAGGGGCACCTTAGGAATATCTCAAAATATTATTTTATATTAAAGTCAAAATCGGTTTATAATGGTTCCAAAGCGTCTTATTTCGAAGCTAAGGTGGGTAAGGGTCGAAATACTATCAACAAATAGTATTTAGACATGTTTGGGATATTATTTTAACCTTATCAATTAGATTTAACTCTAAGTTAAATAATTTAACCTTTACCATGTCTTTTTGTTTTCTTTCACTATATGGTTAATACACTTACTATAACATGCCAAACGAACCCCAAATTGTTTATTATTAATATATATATCCTTATCTAAGTCATATGGCCGAACCTTAGATTTTTAGGAATAAAATAACAATTAATAATATAATATTTGATTTAAAAACCATTTTGTGTCAATTTTGACACTATTTGATATATGATTTTTGTGAAAGTCATAACAGAATTATATGTTCGAACCTAGTTGATTAAATCAACACTAATATATCATAGTAACCTAGAAAATTAGTGTAATTCATAAAAAGTCTCAAATTACATTTATTTTGGTGTTTATAACATCAATTATGTCTATATTTCATTAATAAGATAATTACTGCATCATCATTGTGTCATAAATAAATTAAATTATTTAATGTCTAAAAATTACAAATAAAATACCATAATGTAGGAAGTCTTTTTAGATTTCTAATGAATATTTATAGTCGAATTTATATTATGTATAATCCCATATTAAAAATGATTTACTTATTAAATTTTGATTTTAACTATTTTAACCCTTCTTAAAATAAATTAATAATAAATGTCCTAATCTAACCCATGTGGGCCTAAATGGTCATATTTTATTCATAAGGTTGTTTTTGGTCGAATTACACTTATCCAATAGAATTAGGACATGTGTTAGGGTAATATTAATATCATATTTACCCTTAGTTACCCTATTTACTATTAACCGCGGTAAAAAAAGTAAAAAGTTACTATTCACCAAAAAATTATTTTTATCTCATTGAACCACATTTTACTTACTGATATCAACCATGTCTGTCAGATTTTCAAAATTCTATTCATAGAAGTGGTAAAATTAAGTTTTATGCAAAATTCAGTTTTTAACCTACCACTTAGTGGTTTCACTATTCATCAAAAATTGAAAGTTTTCAGAAAAATACCAAAATTTCACCCTAGGCTAATTTCGGTATTCCGAATCCAAAAATGAAGTCCATTTTGAAAAATAAAATTTATAAAATTTCAAAAAGTGGTTATTACTATTCATAACGGCTAGTTTTAATATCATATTGTTATTTAGTGAAACTCGGTATTGCGTACGACGCAAGCTATCGAGGAAGGTCGCGATTGCGTGTAAAGCAAGCCAAGCAATTGTTGTGTAGAAAAAGATTCCTTTGATGATTTATATAACATAAAAGTCTCGGGTGTTACATTCTACCCCCATTAAAAAGAATTTCTCCCTCGATATTCGTCACTTCGTAACAAACAGATGAGGATACTTCTCCCTCATCATATCCTCAAGCTCCCATGTAGCTTCTTCAAATTGGTGGTTCCTCCATAAAACTTTCACCAATCGAGTGGTCTTATTTCGTAGGACTTTTTCGCTACGATCCAGAATCTCTATCGGCTGTTCTTCATAAGAAAGATCTTGCTCCAGCGGTACAACTTCTGAGCTGAGTACATGTGAAGGATCAGGTATGTACTTTCTCAGGAGAGATACATGGAACACATCGTGAACTTGAGAGAGATTCGGTGGAAGCGCCAATCGGTAAGCTACCTTCCCAACACGATCCAGTATTTCGAAAGGACCGATATATCTAGGGCTCAACTTCCCCTTCTTTCCAAATCTCATAACCCTCTTCCAGGGAGATATTCGTAAGAACACTTTATCACCCACTTCAAACTCTAGGTCTTTTCTTCGGTTGTCGGCATAACTTTTCTGTCTACTCTGAGCTGCTCTTATGTGTTGTTGAATAGATCTGACCTTTTCTGCCATTTCATCAACGAGATCAGGTCCTAATAGCTTTCTTTCCCCAACTTCATCCCAGCAAGTTGGAGTCCTGCATTTCTTTCCATAGAGAGCTTCATAAGGAGCCATCTGAATACTGGAGTGAAAGCTATTATTATAAGAAAATTCCACCAAAGGTAGGTGTTGATCCCAACCTCCTTTGAAATCCATAGAGCAAGCTCTCAACATATCTTCTAGGGTTTGAATTGTTCTTTCAGACTGACCGTCTGTCTGGGGATGATAAGCAGTACTGAAACTCAATTCTGTATCCAGAGTATGCTGAAGACTTCTCCAGAACTTCGAGGTAAATCTCGGATCCCGATCAGATATAATAGAAAGTGGTACTCCATGCAATCTTACCACTTCCTTTACATATATTCTGGCAAGCTGATCTAGATAGAAATCCTCTCTAATAGGAATTAAGTGTGCAGACTTTGTAAGACGATCAACTATGACCCAGATAGCATTATTGCCTTTGGATGTTTTAGGAAGTCCTGTGACAAAGTCCATAGTGATGGTTTCCCATTTCCATTCGGGTATGGGTAATGGTTGTAACATCCCCTTAGACTTCTGTCTCTCAGCTTTAACTTGTTGACAAACCAAGCATCGAGAGACATATTCAGCAACATCTCTTTTCATGCTATCCCACCAGAAGTACTCTTTCAGGTCCCTATACATCTTTGTGCTTCCAGGATGAATAGAGAATGAAGAACTATGAGCCTCATCCAGTAGCTCCTTCTTTAATTCGGGGATTGGAGGAACACAAACCCGATTCATGAACATTATTATCCCATCACAATCAAGGTTGAATTCAGGAACATTTCTCACCTTCTTTTGTAACTCTACATCTTCTTTCTGTTCCTCTTTAATATTCACATGTATAGATGGTTGAACATTCATTTGAGAAAGATAATATTTTTCCCCTTCCATTATAATTCCAAGATCCATCCTTTGTAAATCCATAAATATTGGATCTTTTGTGATCCTCATCATGGATAAACTAGAATGGTCTTGTCGACTTAATGCATCTGCCACCTTGTTTGCTTTCCCAGGGTGGTAATGGATTGAGCAGTCATAATCCTTAATCAGCTCCAACCATCTTCTTTGACGCATATTCAGCTCCTTTTGTGTGAAAATATACTTTAAACTTTTATGATCAGTATAAATATCACACCTTTCACCATAAAGGTAATGCCTCCAAATCTTTAATGCAAAGATTACCGCAGCCAACTCCAAATCATGTGTTGGGTAATTTTTCTCATGGATTTTCAACTGTCGTGACGCATAAGCTATCACCATATCATTTTGCATAAGAACACACCCCAATCCCTTCTTGGATGCATCACTGTAGATCACAAACCTTTCTCCACTACAAGGCAGTGTGAGCACAGGTGCACTAGATAACCTTCTTTTCAACTCCTTGAAATTCTCTTCACATTCCTCTGTCCAGACAAACATAACTCCTTTCCGAGTCAACTTGGTGAGTGGATTAGATAATCATGAAAAATCCTTTACAAAACGTCGATAATATCCAGCCAAACCAAGAAAACTTCTAATCTCAGTTACTGTTGTTGGTCTCGACCATCTTTCGATAACCTCTGTTTTTGCTGGATCTACAGATATCCCCTCTTTTGAGATTATGTGACCCAAAAATGCAATTTTTTGAAGCCAAAATTCACACTTGGTAAATTTGGCATAAAGCTTCTCCTTTCTCTAGGTCTTCAATATAATTCTCAAGTGATCTTCAAGCTCTTCATTTCTCTTTGAATAGACAAGAATATCGTCTATAAAGACTACCACAAATTGATCAAGATAGTCTCTAAAGACTCTATTCATTAGATCCATGAAGATAGCAGTGGCATTAGTAAGACCAAATGGCATCACTATAAATTCATAGTGTCCATACCTTGTACGGAAAGCCGTCTTTGGTATATCCTCCCTTTTGACCCTTAATTGATGATACCCTAAACGAAGATCAATCTTGGAAAAGTATTGAGCTCCACGTAGTTGGTCAAATAAGTCATCAATGCGCGTGGGAGAGGATATCTGTTCTTGATAGTGATATTGTTAAGTTCTCGATAATCAATGCAGAGTCTCATTGATCCATCTTTCTTCTTAACAAATAGAACAGGTGCTCCCCAAGGTGACGCACTAGGGCGTATGAATCCCTTATCAAGATTCTCCTGGAGTTGCTTCTTCAATTCCTGCAACTCAGTTGGGGCCATTCTATATGGTGTCTTTGAAATAGGCAAAGCACCCGGTACGATTTCTATTGAAAACTCAAATTCACGATTTGGTGGAAGACCCGGTAATTCCTCCGGAAAGACATCATCAAACTCCCGTAAAATGGGCATATTCTTAATCGTGATTTTCTCACCAACTATTTGAGATAAATAACCTTCATTTAGTGGAATCAATACCCATAAGATGGAAGAAATTTCCACTGGAAGGTTATGTTCATCCTTGTATTGATATACGATCGTAGATTGATCTGGAATATGAAATGTGACTTCCCTTCTTTGGAAATTGATATGAGCTCCATGTAGAGAAATCCAATCCATGCCAAGAATCACATCAAATTCCACTAAAGGAAGGATCACAAGATTTGCAGGAAGCACTTTCCCACAAACTTCGATCGGAGAAGAATTATAAACTTTTTATGTGACTGTTGTGCTATTAGGTTTTGTCACAACTAACTCAACATCTAATTGTTGAGGTAATACAGTGATACCCTTAGAAAATTCTTTAGAAATAAAAAAGTGGGTGGATCCAGAATCAAATAAAACATTTGCTACTTTAGAGTGGATGGTAAGTGTACCTTTCACCACTTCGTTATCGTACTCCACATCGCTGATAGAAATTGCATGTGACTTTCCTTTGTCTTTAGCCTTAAGATTTTGTTGACGTCGACCATCATCATCAACCCTTGGATTTGGGCATTGATTGGCATAATGTCTCATCTCCTTGCACTTGAAACATTGAAGTGTAGTAGGTTCATTCTGTGTATCCCTTCCTTTGTTTGCGTCATTAGACATCTTCTTCCCATTATCACGACATTCAAATGCCCGATGACCTTCCTTTCCACATTTAAAACATTTACTTGTCCCTTTAAGACAACTCCCTCCATGTTTCTTTCCACACTTTTAGCATAAGGGAAAGCTCATCTTCTTTTCAGTGTGCTCTTTAGATTTTCCTTTGAATTCCATCTTCCTCTTCTTATCAAACCCATGTGACAGATGGGTTACTCCAATCTCCATCTCGACTTTGATAGAACATCGAACGATTTCCTCGTAGCTATTGAAGTCCCTTATGGCTAACGCCCTTCGATGACTTGGTTTTAAGCCACTAAAGAATCGATCGATCTTACTCTCAGGTTGGATAATAATACCAGAAGCGTACCTTGCAAGTCTTGTAAAATTTGCTTCATAGGTACCAACAGATTCATCATCCCTTTGCTTCAGTTCAAGAAACTCTTTCTCCATCTTTGTTCGGAGAATACGAGGGAAGTAATTATTGAAAAATAAGTTCTTGAACTCATCCCATTCCATAGACTCAATTTAATCCCTTTGCCTCGTATTCTTAATAAGATTCCACCATTGATCAGCATCTCCTTCCAAACGATACACTGCTAGGATGACTTTATCATGTTCAGAACATTGAAGAACTGAAAATATCTTTTCAGTAGTACTAATCCATTGTTCAGCAACTAATGGATCAGTAGACCCGCTGAAACAAGGTGGACACTGCCTCATGAAGGATTGAACAGAATGTTTCTCCTTCCTTTGCTCGTTTGGAAGTCCTGTATGATTCATAGCTTGAGAAAGTTGTGTGAGCATGGCTACAAGATTTTGCATTCCAGCTCCCATATCGTTTGGTTGCTCAGGGGGACAATCATTTCATTTCCCATCGCATTCCGCATTAACACGGTTCCTTCGGGTTCCAGCCATTGACTAAAACCAAGAAGAATAGTGTGATCAACAATAATTATAATAGGAAAACCACATAATTCAAGAATAAAATTTTCATGCTTAAGGTCTTATCCTAGGTTATTCATGGCCATTTCTAAAACACTAATATTGTGTTCTATGCTTAGACTTATCCTTAGGCTTCTTACTAAGGCTTTCACATCCTAGTTTCCAAAGGTTGACTATAACCTCCCTCCGATACCAACTATAACGACCCATACTTTACATACATTGTTAATACTTCAAAATTGAAGCACACTTATTACAACATATGACAAAACCACAAAGGACCGTATAGGTATAGTGTCTTTAGAAACTGGGAAACATAAACAACTGGTTCATAAATCTTCTACAGTGTCTCCCATTTATTTCATCATATCTAGGGTCCCTTTTTGAATATTCTACTTAATATCCATCTTCCTGACCTGGGGAAAAAACATAAAAGGGTGAGCTCAAATGCTCCGCAAGGTCAAATAAAGGAACTAAAAATCATGTCATATCTTTTTGAAAATCATAACCTACAAAAGAGATCATAATATCTTAACATGGAATAAATCATAGAAGTGAAAATGATATCACCATAATCATAACATGAAACTTGAATCTTTGTGGCATGCACACATAATCATGGAAAATCATTTCTTGTTAGTCATGACTCATTGCCAAGACTATCTTAGTGGACAAAGTCCCTTTCTAAATCGAGTAACCCTCGTTTCAGTCCTGTTTCACTGAACCGGTATAACCTACCGTTCCAGCCCTGTCTATCTCATGAGATATAAAATCTTTACCCAATGCATTGGAGGGAGATATAGGTCCCACCCATCTTATAATGAATCCTTTCTTATGTGTGCCACATAATCATAAACCATACATCATAGCGTAACCCATGTAATAAAAATGGGATTCTTAAACAACATGACATCATAAAACTATTCATATAAGATAAAGGAATTCATAAAAATATTTCCATCACAACATAATCAAATCCATGTAATAATAGGGATAAAAACAGAACCCTTTTTATTATCTTAGATGGAAAATAATTTTGATAAAATACTTGAACTTCATTCTTGGGGAAAATATCCTTTCTTCTTCAAAAAAACATTTTTCCTTTCATAACATGTCATACGACTTTAAAATAAAAGAAGTTGATTAAAAATAAACTTGAAAACTTGTAAAGGAATCTTCTTGGAAATAATGTTTTAAAAATCCATACATGCCGTATAAGTTAAAAAAAACATTCTTCGTACCTTTGTCGGAAAAGTCAAAAAGTACCTCGTAAGAAAAAAAAATCCTTTCAAAGATATTACTAAAAACTCACCGAAGGGTAAAAATGGATTTAAACAATTGTATGTGGATGGAAATAATATTACATATTGATGAAACATGGATGTGGATGATAAAATACACCCCAGTAAATACTTACGAATAAACAATCTCGGATAAAAATTGAGATTGCGAGATTTTCCCTTACCTTAGGTCCGATTTGCTTTGTATGTGTCCGAAGCTCCTGTATAATGGTTTAAATAATGTTATTGACTTATTCCAGAATCATACATATTGATATGATATCATTTATGGTCATATTCTTAGCTTCTTGATAGTAATATTTCATTGTTACTTGTTACTCGGGTCTTTATTGCCTTTTGTTCTTATGCGTGTTTTGCCGAATAAATTCTTATTCTTCTTTTAAGGTTATAGATACCTTATATCCAGAATGGTATTAGTGTAACATATATCATATTTATTCATTCAACTCATTTATATAATTACTATGTAATGATGATCATGTAGAACGAGTAGCATCACATCGTGGAGACGGTATTCCGTACGTACGCACGAGTGATGATATCGTTCCTATGATCGTGGAATTGTATTGGAGTATATATATATATTATTTCAGTATCAATATTACTTAATAATAATCATAAATGGTTACTCATTACACCATTATACCCATCCTTGTAAGGTGGTGGTGGAAAATAGATTACACCACGGCGTGGAGACGGAATTCCGTACGTATGCACGCGCGGTGATTTCATTTTTCCGTAGGATGGATAGAAGGTGAATTAGGGTTGTTTCATAATTATAATAACATATCAGTATGTATGTAATACTTATGTTATTACTTTATCATGAAACAAATAAAGTAGAAGAAGATGAAGAAGAAAGAAATTGAAAAGATCGGTAATGGATATTATCTCTTCTTTGGAACGCTTCTTTGAATCCTCCACTTAGGGAACTAATATTGGTCTTTGAAGAAGACCAGGACCTATAGGATTATCCTAGGGAAGTGGATAGGAGAAAATGGCAGGGGTTGGCCTAGCTTGAGTGCTCAATTTGGTGTGAGGAGTAGGGGGAGGAGGTGCCCTTTTATAAGGGAGGAGAGGGGCACCTTAGGAATATCTCAAAATATTATTTTATATTAAAGTCAAAATCAGTTTATAATGGTTCTAAAGGGTCTTATTTCGAAGCTAAGGTGGGGAAGGGTCGAAATCCTATCAACCAATAGGATTTAGACAAGTTTGGGATATTATTTTAACCTTATCAATTAGATTTAACTCTAAGTTAAATAATTTAACCTTTACCATGTCTTTTTGTTTTCTTTCACTATATGGTTAATACACTTACTATAACATGCCAAACGAACCCCAAATTGATTATTATTAATATATATATCCTTATATAAGTCATTTGGCCGAACCATAGATTTTTAGGAATAAAATAACAATTAATAATATAATATTTGATTTAAAAACTATTTTGTGTCAATTTTGACACTATTTGATATATGATTTTTGTGAAAGTCATAACAGAATTATATGTTCGAACCAAGTTGATTAAATCAACACTAATATATCATAGTAACCTAGAAAATTAGTGTAATTCATAAAAAGTCTCAAATTACATTTATTTTGGTGTTTATAACATCAATTATGTCAATATTTCATTAATAAGATAATTACTGCATCATCATTGTGTCATAAATAAATTAAATTATTTAATGTCTAAAAATTACAAATAAAATACCATTATGTAGGAAATCTTTTTAGATTTCTAATTAATATTTATAGTCGAATTTATCTTATGTATAACCCCATATTAAAAATGATTTACTTATTAAATTTTGATTTTAACTATTTTAACCCTTCTTTAAATAAATTAATAATAAATGTCCAAATCTAAACCAAGTGGGCCTAAATGGTCATAGTTTATTAATAAGGGTGTTTTTGGTCGAATTACACTTATCCAATAGAATTAGGACATGTGTTAGGGTAATATTAATATCATATTTACCCTTAGTTACCCTATTTACTATTAACCGCGGTAAAAAAAGTAAAAAGTTACTATTCACCAAAAAATTATTTTTATCTCATTGAACCACATTTTACTTACTGATATCAACCGTGTCTGTCGAATTTTCGAAATTCTATTCACAGAAGCGGTAAAATTAAGTTTTATGCAAAATTCAGTTTTTAACCTACCACTTAGTGGTTTCACTATTCATCAAAAATTGAAAGTTTTCAGAAAAATACCAAAATTTCACCCTAGGCTAATTTCGGTATTCCGAATCCAAAAATGAAGTCCATTTTGAAAAATAAAATTTATAAAATTTCAAAAAGTGGTTATTACTATTCATAACGGCTAGTTTTAATAGCATATTGTTATTTAGTGAAACTCGGTATTGCGTACGACGCAAGCTATCGAGGAAGGTCGCGATTGCGTGTAAAGCAAGCCAAGAAAGTGTTGTGTAGAAAAAGATTCCTTTGATGATTTATATAACATAAAAGTCTCGGGTGTTACATATGCCCAAGCTATATTGGCCCCTTTGAGATCCTTGACCGCATAAGAGTTGTGGCCTATTGTATTGCACTTCAATCTAATATGGATCAAGTTCATGATGTGTTTCATGTATCACTAGTGAGGAAGTACATACTGGACCCCTCACATGTACTAAACTCATAGGTGATGCATCTGAAAGATGATATCTCCTACGAGGAGCATCCAGTAATGATTCTGAATCAGAGAGATAAGGTTTTACACAACCGGAAAACCCATCTTGTCAAAGTGTTGTGGAGGAACCATAGGTTTAGGGAAGCAACTTGGGAACCAGAAGAGGCAATGAAGGAGAAGTACCCTCACCTGTTTGTGTAAAGTGAAATTTTGGGGGCAAAATTCCTTAAGGGGGGAAGAAAGTAACGACAGAATGTTTTTCAATGGAAAATTAACTTCTTATATTTATGTCATAAAAACATAAAATAATGAACTACTAAGTGATAAGTGACCTTTAAACATAAGTTTGTCACTCCTATGTTTGGAATTTTGAAAATCTGACATACACGGTTATGTTCAAGATGATTTTTGGAGTCTAATGAAACAAATTTTTTTTAGTGAATAGTAACGTAGCCTTAGGAATAGTAACATAAACTTATGAATAGTAATACGACCCTTATGAATAGTAACTCATCCAACATAAGAGTAACATTACCGATGAATAATAAAATAAAATTTAGACATCTTAGTAAGTGACAATTTGACCTTAGTAAACATTTTGGTATTTTGTATGTAATAAATAAATAATTATAATTAATTAGTTAATTTGAAAGAATATTTTATTCCCTAAAATGTATTCATAAATTATTGAATCAATTTCTTATAGTTTTTAGATAATTTTATAAGACCCTACGTAATTTTTGAAAGCACTATGAAATCAGTTTTAATCTTAAAAACTGTTTTTTATGTAAAATATGATTCTAATTAAATATTTAATTAGTGATGTATAAAAAATTATTTTGCAAAACTGGTCATCATTTTTGGATTTTACACATCAAAAAAATATTGGCTTAAATTTTTGGGATTTTTCTATGATACATAAATTTTTTATGAATAGGGAAATACAGTAATTTACAAAATAAGCTAAAAAAGCTAATTATAGGGTCATGTGTGATGTTCTGCTGATGTAAGCCCACTCCATTTGGGATTACATTATAAACATACTATTCTTGGTCATCCAAGACTCCCTATTCCTTGTCCTGTGGAGAAATAATAAACTAATGAATTTTATATTAAGGAAACCCATCTCCCCTCCACTATAAATACCACCCATCACACCCTCATTTCCTCACACCTCTCAAGATCCAAGAATACTCTAAACTATTCCCAAACACCTTCTCTAGCCCCTCCCCCACGTCCAAGATCGTCTGGTCTCATCAAAATACCATGCTTAGGCCCTTAAGGAGGATCTCAAGAGAAGGATTCAAGAGGTAATTTCCCTCCCTCCTCTCCTTTAATTTCCTTTCAAGTTCAAGTTCATTTCATGATCTATCCCCACCTATATTCATCCAAATTGTATTTTAACTATTTTATTATACATATAATTTAATTGTATGATTATAATGGGATATTATATCATCCAAACCCCTTTCCCTCTTCCTTTTATTTTTTTAAAGAGAATGTTGTTCGTGAGGTGTTAATTTTTCACCTTCAAGAACGACATGCTTTCTTCATCCATTTATACCTTTATATCTGGTCATGAAACAATTTTTATGGATGAACAAGAATATTTTATATGTATTATGTACTATTTATAGTTTTGTATATAACCAATGGTCGTATTACTATGTGATAAGTTAAAACAAGTTCGGTGTGATCCAAAAACCGCCCAAATTGACCCAAATAACTATCATTTAATTAGTATCTAATGATTCATAAACATGGATCTAATATATTTCATTATAAGATCATTAATATCATTAATTACATGTAATATCACTTCTGTATGTTTACTCATGTTCTACCCAAACATAAATTTAAGAATACAAGTGAACCACCAAAGAAGAACCATAAAAACGAACATCCACGAACAATGTTTTTAAACTCTATAAGTCATCCAATGGAACATAATATTACATAGTGAAACCATAATAAACCCTATTAATGTACACATGGTTCTGTATTTCTAATTAATGAATATAATTTCATTATACAAGACATTAAAGAGAAGGAAGCATTTGGGTACAAGGTAATGGGAAATCTCCAACCCAATTTTCTTCCTTCGGGATCTCCCTCTTTCACACCATTTTTGATATGGTTACCCCTAAAAGATCATTTTTTCATCATTGGCTTTACTTTTTTGGGATATAAATTTTTGTCACTGGTTTTTATGTCCAACAAAGTGTTTTCCAAAAGAACCATTCTTTTAAGAACACCCATTTTACTTCTCACTCAAGGTGGACAGTTCATGTAACATTTATGTTGTTCCCTCTTTCTCTGGGGAACCCAAAGATTATGAATGTGTTATTATGAGATGAAACCAATTACTATTCATGTATAAGTTATGTTAATTTATGTCTTATGTTCACTGTGGTAAGAATGATAAATGATAATGTTATGATGTGACGGGTGCACTCGAAATTATATAGCGCAATATGAATGTTTAAATGTGACGGGTGCACCCAGAATTATACAGCGCTCTAATGCATTAGGTAAAGTGATGAATCTCATGAGTAAAATGTGAAATGATGTGTGAAACAGATTCTATATTGGCTCAAAAGTATGTGTGGTAGTTAACCACTATGACTTGATGTTTAATTTTTATGCATTGCCACATTTCAAGTATTTTATTTATGCTCCTCTCATGTTCATGATCCTTTGCCTATGTTATGATTATTCTCAACCCATGCTATATTGTTATCATCTATCCTCTTACTGGGCTTATAGCTCACCCCTTTTGATGTATATCCTCAGGTGGCTACATGTACTAAGTGGAGGAAAAGTGACAATAAGAATCTAGAGAATAAGAAATTAAATAAATTTTTATGCTTGATGTTGTATTTTTTATGTGTGGTCCTAGTTTTCCTAAGACACTAAGCCATTTTATCCTCTTTGTGTAATACTATTATGTTTCTTATCATTGAAATGATGTAATAGAAATGTAAGAAAATGCAGGGTCTCTATAAAAAACATCTTTATTGAAAACAATTTTTCACCAACCATTTTCAAAATCAATCCCAACAACCCATTTTAAAATCTCCATTTTAAAATCCATAACAATAGCATTCCACCATGAATCACCCTTTTTCCCAATGATCTCCAAAACATCACCCTAAGGATTTCCAACCAATTTCAAATAACAATTCACAATTAATTTTCAGAACAACAATTAATTGAAACATGGAATAACTAGTTCTAACCAAGTGGATTTGAGAGAGAAGGCACATACCTTTAGGGTTCCCAAGAAATCAATCCACAAGCCACCGCACCTCAAATCCGGTGAACGAACCACTGAAACCTCTCTAGATACCCTTTCCCTATCATCCAAAACCCTTTATATTAACATCCATGGAAACCACAACCCTAGATCTACACACAAAAAGTTTAGATCTAGAAAACCATGAAAGAGATGGATGTATATCTAGAGTAAAATACAAGAGAAACAAGAGGAGAGAATTACCTGGGAGAAACCACATTCAAACATCCTTGAAACCCCTTTTAAAGGCTTCCATATAAATTTAGAGAGAACCCTTAACCCCTGATAACCCAAAATCCCGATTGAGGCTCGGGTGGGAGGAAGATTGAAGTGAAATAGGTTAAGCCCGAGGGAGCCCAGAACTTATAACCCTATTTTTATGTGGCCGCACGGTTAGCCCGCATGGTTTGGAAAACCGTGCTCTAACCGTGTGCATGCTACTGCCTCAAGAGAAAGGGTCCGCATAGTTTCCTCGCACGGTTTGGAAAACTGTGCGTAGGCAGTGAGAATCCTACTGTCTCCCTTGCACGGTTTATTGGGGAATCTGCACAGTTTCCACTAACCGTTCTCAAACCGTGCACCCCTTTAAAATACTCCAAAATCATCCAAAACCATTCCAAACTCTCCCAACCTCTTTCATACTAATTACATGCACTTTAAACACATTAAAATGTATAATCAAAGGAAACATACCTCAAACTGGGGGTGCTACATTCTCCACACCATTGGACTTTCTGTCGTTGGAAAGTAGTGAACCCAGCCTTTGCCGAAAGAGCTCGGCCATTGCTCGACCATCTATTTCTCCCGCTCTCATGTCTACTCTTGAATCTAACAATGTTGCCACAAAACATGAACTAAACTGCTCATTTTACCATGCATGAATTTCTCTTTCCTATCCACAACCCACACTCAAACGTGCACCAACGAAGCATCTTGTTCTAGCTCAACATGATCCCATCGAATCACATGTTCACGATCCGGCTGATACTTTTTCAACTATGACACATGAAACCTATTGGTCACCACACTGAACCATGCTGGAAAATTCAAATGATAAGCCACCTCACCAACCGACTCATGAATCTCAAAAGGTCTAATATACCTTGGAGATAACTTTCCCTGCATTCCAAACCGACGATGTCCCAACCTAGGAGAGATACTCAAGAAAACATGATCACTCACCTTGAATGAAAACGATCATCGACGATGAACCGAATACGAGTTCTGACGACTCTGAGCCATCTCCATTCTCTTCCTGATCAACAGGATATTTTTCGTCATCTCCTAGACAAGGCTCGGTCCAACCATCGAGGACTCACCCGTTTCCACCCAACATAGTGGAGAATGACATGGCCACCCATACAACGCTTCATATAGAACCATCTATATGGATGCCTGATAACTATTATTGTACGAGAACTCAACCAATGACAATTGTTCCTCCCATGTGCCACCCAAATCCATGACACATGCTCGCAACATATCCTCCAAAGTTTGTATCGTCCTCTCAGATTGACCATCCATCTGGGGGTGATATGCCGTAATCCTCATACTCTGTGTCCCAATGGCTTGCAGTAAGGATTTCCAGAAAAAATATGTAAACCATAGATCTCTATCAGATACAATAGAAACTGGAACACCATGCCTCTTTACCACCTCCCAGATGTAGATTTTGGACAGATCCTCCACCGTATTGGATTCACGAATCGGGATGAAATGGGCCTACTTTGTTATCCAATCCACTATCAACCAAATTGAATCATGATTTCTGACCGTTCATGGGAGACCTATGAAAAAATCCATTTCTATCTACTCCGATTTCCAAATAGGTATTAATAAAAACTACAACATTCTCGCTGGCCTCTAATGCTCTTCCTTGACCTGCTGACAAGTCAAGCATCTCGAAACAAACTCACCCACTCATCTTTTCATACTAGCCCACCAGAACTGTGCTTTTAATGCTTTATACATTTTCTGAATTCCAGGATGAAAAACCCACCTGGAATGATGATACTCCCTAAGTAGATCCTCCTGACAAGCAACTGGTATAACCATCCGAATTAGAAAACACAAAACTGAATCTCCTTTCAGTTTCCAACACTCAATGGTCTCTCCACCATTGAGTCTCAACCTCATGGTCACACACTTAGGTTCAGATATATCAGTCTCCTTAACTTGTCCAACCATGTTAGGAATAAAAAAACCTAAAAGAATACCGCTCTATCACCCAGGTCCTCACATTCCAATGACATATCGGCTGTAACTGACATCAACTGCCACTGGTCTGATGCCTTTTTCACCACCTAAGCATATGATTTTCTACTTAATGAATCTGCCACCAAATTTCCATCACCTGGTGTCTACATTAATTCAAAATAAAACATTTAGAGATTTTCCATCCATCTCCTTTTCCTCAATATCAAATCCCTTTGTGTGAAAATGTGTTTCAAGCACTTATGATCTGTATATACCGTGAATTTCTCACCGAAGAGTTAATGAGACTACACTTTCAAAGCATGGACCACAGCTTCCAACTCCAAATCATGAGTTGGGTAGTTCTTCTCATGCACTCTCAACTACCATGAGCCATATGGAACCACATGAATCCCCTGCACGAGAACACAACCCAACACTGATCCCAATGCATCGCAACACACCACGTACCTTTTCCTGATTCTAGAAAATTCAAGATTGGTGCTTATGTAAGATGACCCTTTAGATCTTAGAAACACTACTGAAAATGTTCATTCCACATGAATGGAAAATATTTTCTTGTCAATGATGTCATTGGCGAAGCCAAATATGAAAAATCACGAACAAAACGCTGATAATACCAAGCTAGACCATGAAAACTCCGTATCTCAAACACATTATTTAGTGGTTTCCATTAGATAACGACCTCTATCTTTTTAGAATACAATGAAAGACCACATTCATAAATCACATGGCCACGAAAATGCAGTTCTTTTATCCAAAATTCACACATTGACAATTTGGAAAACAACTAATTATCCCTCAAGATCCTTTACACTGTCGCCAATTACTGCCCATACTCCACCCATATCGTTGAATACACAAGAATATCATCTACAAACACCACCAAAAATGAATCCAGTTATCTATAAAATATCTAATTCATCAATGCCATAATCACTGCTGGCTAATGTGTTAGACCAATGGGCATAACCACATATTCATAATGGCCATACTACTTCTGAAAGCTATTTTATGAATGTCGTCCTTCCTCACCCACAATTTATGGTATCCTGACCACAGGTCGATATTGGAAAACCACTAGGATCCACTCAACAGGTCGAACAAATAATCAATTCATGGAAGTGGATGTCTATTCTTTATCGTAAAATTATTAGGTCTGCGATAATCAACACATAGCCTCAAATTTCCATCCACTTTTTTCACAAACAACACCAGTGCTTCCCACAGAGACGTGGTAGGCCAGATAAAACCTTTGATTTCTAACTCTTCCAACTGGACATTCAATTACCGTAATTTATTAGGTGCCATCCGGTAAGATGGAAGTGAGATAAGACTGGTTCCTGGAAGGAGATCAATCGTAAACTCCACTTCTCTTACGGGAGGTAACCCATAGAATTCATCATGACAAATATCTGTAAACTGACCAACCACTGTCGGAAGAACACTCTGCACAACACCCTCTACCGACATGAACGATTATACTGCCAACTGATGTGATAACGTACCCACTGCTGGTTCCAACAAACCCATTACACCCTGCCTTTCATGCCTCTCTCCTCTAAAGAGATGTCTAACACCATCATGTGTTGTAAAATCCATTGTTCGTGCATCACAATCAATGTGGGCCATAAACACCACCAGTCAATCCATTCCTAGGATTACATCATACCCATCCATCTCAAGCACAACGAAATTCCACACTAGCTCCACCTCTCCCACAAAGATACAACATGATCTACACAAGATGGCTTGACACTCTCTTCGATCCAGAGGAGTTTGAAGTTTTAAAACCGAGGGAATCATTTCTACATTTAAACCCAGCAAATCATCCACACATGCATCAATAAAAGTGTGTAAATCACCTGTATCAAACAGCACTTGCATTAAGGTAGAAATTAAATGAATGGTACCTCGCATCGTGGATGGTCCTGAATGATCATCCACCACAACCTGCTCAGCTTCGAACACATGTTTGGTTTCCACACTCTGCTCTTTATTGCTCTTCTTAGGCATCATGGTGTTCCGAGAATCACCATGACCCACCTTTTTTCTACTGACGGGGGGTGTTCTGCTGTCCCCTTACCATCGAAGCATACGATGTCTGTGATTCTTGATGAGTTTCACGTGCACCCGACCATAGATCATTTTAACAATAACGGTACACATGCCCCATCTTCTTACAATTATGACATGCTTGAGTTTGTTTCGTACAATCCCTCTTGATGTGGCTCATGGAACCACAATGAAAACATCCCGGCTTTCTCTTGGGATTTGTAGGAAGATTAATCAATCCTGTCGTCGAATTATATGCAATGTTCCCACCCTGGGAATAAGTTTCCCTCCTTCGCTTAAACCCAGTGTTTGAGTTCCCACTATTGCCCATGGGTACCACCATGCTTCCCCCGCTCGGAGCTCCCAACAGATCCCGCTCAGCGACGGAGGATCTATTCACCATCTCTGTGTAATCATCTATACACAACAACGCTGTCATTGAATGGATTTCTTTCCTTAACCCCACTTCAAAGATCCTTTCCTTCAACAACGTTCTACATGCCACTTCAGGTGGAAACCACACTATGTTCATAAACATAACTGTATACTCCATCACAGACATAAACTCTTACTTCAGACTAAAGTAATATGTCATGCGCTGAATTCTAAACGCATGTGGGCAGAATTATTTGTTAAACAATTCCTCAAAGAAATCCCACATCATACCCTGGTCTGTCCCCGCTTGGACTACAAACTCCCACCATAGAAGGGAAATATCTTCCAACATATACATGGCCAACTTCACTTTTAACTATACTGGTGTTCCCAAGAACTCGAAGATCTTGTTCATTCTATTAAACCATGCATCCACCCTCTCCAGCTCTGAATCACCCCTGATGATGGGTGGATTCTTCTGTTAAAACTGAACCGCATGATCCACATGCCTTAGTTCATCCATTTTCTTTGCACATTCCATAGCTTGGAATGCTTGCACTATGCTTTGCACAAGTTGCTGGTTCACCTAAGGCTCAGGTGCCCCCACATTCTCAGAAGCCTCCTCCGGTTAGTCTCTACGACGCCTACTTGGTGCCATTTCTATAAAAACAAAACAAACAACCATGAGTCTCACTTTTGTAGACATGATGAAATCCCATTTTAAATCACATTACACAACACATTCACAATAAGTCTTTCCAGATGTTTAAATTTCCCACGTTTCACCATTTTGAAAATCAAACCATTTTCAAAATAGCAAATTTATTCACCATACAATTTCACACAAAAATCATTTCTCAGTTCAGCCCATAGATCATCATATCCCAATGACATATGCATCATAGTGGGAAGTCATCTCTACCATGCATGTCATGCTCATCTCATTGGCTACACCCATGACAATGAGATATCCAATGCCTATATGTGTATCCAAAACACTTATGTACCCAACTCCCTTGTAAATTGAATTTCAGCATAAGAGGGTTGGTTATGTACTTTTATGCTATACATTCCATGTTCTGGCAACCCTACGCCTTACTACCATCCCGACACAAGGAATTCATCACAACCAATGTCAACACCAAATCCAAGAATCTACTCCAAAAGAATGAATAAACTGATACCACATGTAACACCCCGCCCCTACCTCATTGGCTTGAGGAGACAGTGAGGGATACATGGCATTAAGCGACGTTCCGAAGGTGCCAAAGGATGGAAATAAATGTCGAGGGCTTCATGATAAAGTTGGGGAACGATTTTACCTTAAGAAAAAACCATCCAAACCAACAGCTAATGCATGCACTTTCAAACCCAAACATGTATTCCCAAATGACCACCAAGTTGTTCCACTACACAACTCAAATCCAATACAATTAAACATGTCCACACAACATCAGAGTACAGTTCGGAAACTAAACAACAAAACACCACAAGAGATGACACCACCACAGCTCCACTCCAAGATCAAAGCTCCAAGCTCCACCAAGGGATCACAATGCTCCACTAAAGGAGGGTGATACCTTACCTTTTCCCACATCACGGTACATGACATCTGCAACGACACCATAATGCCAAAGCATGGGGTGAGTACAAAAACTTAGTATGATTTCCCCCAATGACATCCCTACACACGCCACTAGGATAAAACCGTTAGCACATTTATATAAAATAGTTTATATAAATTAAATCACAAGTGAAACCATTTTCATAAGACAAACATTCCCTTACCAAGACATCACACCCAAACCAAGAAAACAAGGGAAACCAACCAAACATGCCACAATAAATCTCATCATTTACACGTTAGCACTACAACTTCCATCTTGCAAATCAATTCACAACAAACAACCAAAAAAACTAAACGGTGGAGCTTCCGTCCAACCTGTTCACCCATTCACAACTAGTGGATCTTCCCATCCAATTATCCTTTGATGGTGTCCCTTATGTCCACTATCCATCAACTTTTTATAGTGGTACTTCTTGCCACATCCACACAACATTCTAATCAATCACATCCAAGATTATAACCCTCCAAGGACTTAACAATAAGAAATCATCCAATTCCACTGCATATCAATCCATTTCAATAAATCATCCATTTATTGAAATCCATTTTCACCAACCATTTTCCAAAATCAATCTCAACAACCAATTTTAAAAAATCTATTTTAAAATCCATAGCAATAGTGTTCAACCATGAAACTCCCTTTTTCCCAAAAATCCCCAAAACATCCACCAAGGGATTTCAAACCAATTTCGCATAACAATTCACATTTAATTTTCAGCGCAACAATTAATTGTAACAAGGAACCACTGGATCTAACCAAGTGGAGTCAAGAGAGAAGACACTTACCTATAGGGTTCTTGAGAAATCGACCTACAAGCCACCACACCTCAAATCTGGAAAACGCACCAAAAAACCTCTCTAGATCCTCTTTCCCTAACATCGACAAGCCTTAATATTAACATAAAAGGGAACCACAACCCTAGATATACACACAACAAGTGTAGTTCTAGAAAACCACAAAAGAGAGGGATGTAGATCTAGAGGAAAACACAAGAGAAACAAGAGGAGAGACTTACCCAGGAGAAACCACCTTCAAACCGCCATGAAACCCCTTTGAAATTCTTCCAAATCTAGTGGGAGAGAACCCTTAACCCCTAAGAACCCACAATCCAGAGTGAGGCTCAAGTGGGAGGAATAATGGTGTGACATAGGATAAGACCGAGGGATCCTGGAACTTATAACCCTATTTTTCAGTGGTGCACGGTTAGCTCACATGGTCTTTCAAACAATGTGCACGCTACTGCCTTCGGAGAAAGGGTCCGCACGGTTTCCTCACACGGTTTGGAAAACCATGCGTAGTCCGTGCGAAGTCTACTGTCTCACTTGCAGAGTTTCCTAGGGAATCTACACGATTTCCACTAACCGTGCTCAAATCGTGCACCCATTTAAAAGCCTCTAAAATCTTCCAAATCCATTCCAAACTCTCCCAAACTCTTCCCAACTCATCCCATGAACTTTAAACACATAAAAATGAATTAAAAAAGGCCAGAAAACTCCAACTGGGGGTGCTGCAATTAGAATATATAAACGTTTTCTATAGGGACATTATTGATCTTGTAAAAAGTTAGGCCAGTGGCCTATTAGTTGTTACTACCTCAAATGTATCATAACATGCACAACATCTTCCACATTTCATAACTTTTATATTATCATGCTAACGTGTCGCATACTTTTTATCCCAAGGTAGATGAGCATGATACTAATGTAACTTTTGAGTTTTATCCAATAAGAATCAGTGATAAGAGAATGAAGGATCCCCAAAGTCGGTATGTTCTTATTGTAAGAGTGCGATGGAATCACGAACATGAACAAAATGAGTCATGGGATTAGGAATCTGATGAATAGCTCTGTGTCCAGAGTTATTATAAAATTTTGTTTCACCAACATTGTAAGGTGAACTCCGATATGAGTTCATTTTATGCAGAAGGCTATACGAACCATATTTTTGACTCACGTCTAGATCATTTATTTTTTACATCTCAATATTGTATTTGTACATTTTTAAGATTCTTAATGAGTTCATGAAGGTCATGTGGGTTTGTAGGTCTATTTTAGATCTCGTGGCCCAGAATATTGGATGAAATTCCCCTGTTGGATGGTTAGTGAAAACAATGAAGGTAAGGCATGTAGTTAAATCTAACCATTCAGAGGGTCTTCATTTTTGGGTATATCCATTCCACATAGTTGGTTCACAATATCCCTAACCATGTAGACTAATCATACGGTATTCCCCTTATTCTAGGATATTGTGCATGGCTGGCAAATGATTTGAAAAAATGTGCGGCCAAATCGTGAAAAAGATAAATTTTTGTATACTTTTACCATTTTACCCTTAATGATTTAATTGTCCTCCTCATTTAACCCTAGTAAAAAATCATTCAGGTTGGACCATCGTTTTTCGATTTTGCAGCTCTTTGATGTCCTAATCTAGGGATTGAATAATGTCCTTCATTTGAGAACTGATCGAGTATAATAACCCAAACTTTACATACATAGTTATTACATCATAATTGAATCATACATATTAAAACATATAACAAAAACATTATAGGACCATATAGGTATAGTGTCTTTAGAAACTGGGAATCATAAACAACTGGTTCATAAATCATCTACATTGTCTCACATTTAATTCATCATATCTAGAGTCCCTTTTGGAATATCATACTTAATAACCTTCTTCCTGACCTGGGGAAAAGAAAACACAAAAATGGGTGAGTTCAAATGCTCTGTAAGGGTAAAAAAAATAAATATCAATCATATCATATTCATAAGAAAATAACATTTTGAAAATCATAACCTGCAAAAGAGATCATAATATCATAACATGGGATAAATCCTAGTAGGGACATGTAATCCCATTAATCATAACATAAAACATGAAACTTTGTCACATACACACATAATTATATAAAATAATTTCATATTAGTCAAGACTCTTTTCCAAGACCATCATAGTTGACAAAGTCCATTACTGAACTGAGTTCACTCCTCGTTCCAGTCCTGTATCACTGAACCGGATTAACTTTCCATTCCAACCATGTATATCTCATGAGATATAAATATTTACCTAATGCATTGGAGGGAGATATAGGTCCCACCCATCTCATAATGAATCTATTCTTATGTGTGCCACAAAATCATAAATCATATCATAACCCATGTAATAAAAATGGGATTCTTAAACATCATGCAATCATAACATAATCCATATAAGTTAAAAGGACATCATAAAATTAATTCCATCATCACATAATCAAATCAATGTAAAAATATGGATAGAAACATAACCATTTATTATCTTAGATTTAAAATAATTTTGATAAAACACTTGACATCCATTCTTGAGGAAAATATCCCTTCTACTTCAAAAACATTTTTCCTTTCTTAACATGTCATACAATTTTAAACTAAATGAATTTGATTAAAAATAAACTTGAAAACTTGTAAAGGAAGATTCATGGAAATAATGTTATAAGAAATCATAAAAATACATTCATTCCATATAATTTAAAAATAACATTCTTCTCATACTTTGGCCGGAAATGTCAAAAAGCACCTCGTACCAAAAATGGAAAAACATTCCTTTCATATATTTTACTAAAAACTCACCAATGGGTAAAATTTGATTTAACATATTTTAGCAGGATAAAAAACATATTAAATATTATCGAAACATGGATGTGGATGAAAAATATTCCCCAGTAAATTCTGAAGTATAAACAATCATAGATACAAATGAAATTGCGAGATTTTCTCTTATGTTAGGTCTGATTTGCTTCGTACATATCCAAAACTCATGTATAATGATTTAAATTATTTCAATGACTTATTAAAGAATCATATTCATTGTTATGATATCATATATGGTCATATTCTTATCTTCTTATTAGTAATATTTCATTGTTACTTGTTATTTGGGTGTTCATTGCTTTATGTTATTATTCATGTTTTATCGAATAAATTCTTATTCTTCTTTTTAGGTTATAGATAACTCATTTCCAGATTTGTATTAGTGTAATATTTATCATATTTATTCTTTCAATTCATTTATATAATCATTATTCAATGAAGATCATGCAGAATGAGTCGCATCACATTGTGGAGACGGTAGGCCGTACGTATGCAGGAGCGATGATATCGTTCCCATGATCATGGAATTGTATTGAAGTGTATGTATACTATTTAAGAATCAATATAAATTTAAAATAATCATATATAGTTATTCTTTACACCATTAAAACCATCAATGTATGTTTGTGGTGGAAAACAGATTACACCACGGCGTGAAGATGGTATTCCGTATGTATGCACGCGTGGTGATTTCATTTTTCGTATGATAGATAGAAGGTGAAATAGGGTTGTTTCATATTTATAATAATATATAAGTGTATCAGTGATAATGATTTTATTAATTCATAATGAAACAACTAAAGAAGAAGAAGTAGAAGAATAAATAAATTTGAAATAATCAGTAACAGATATTACTTCTTCTTCGACACGCCTCTTTGAAACCTCCTCTTAGGGCACTAATGTTGGTATTTGAAGAAGACTGGGACCTCTATAATATTACTAGGTGGGTTGATAAGAGTAATGGGTAGGGGTTGGCTGAGCTTGATGGCTCAATGTTGTGTAAACAGGAGAGAGAGGAGTTTCCCTTTTATAAGGGAGGAGAGGGGCTCCTTTGGAACCCTCAAGAATATTAATTTATAATAAATTCTCAGCCCACATAAAAACTTCCAAAATAACTCAAATCAGAATATTTGATGATATAGGATTTTAATATCATCAACCAATAAAATTTATACATTTTGGTAATTTATTTTAAACATTATCAACTTGATTTATCTTTATTTAATCTATTTAATTTTTATTTGTGGTAATAAAATTAAAAATTAAAAATTGTTATAAATAATTACTTCTGTGTTGTGAATTGTTCATAATTGGATAATTGATGAAATTTTAGGCAATATAAATTATATTTTATAATTTTTAAATATTTTCTTTATTTTTAAATAATTTTATAATATGTTATTTTTATAAAATAACAGTAGTGTCAATTTTTAAACTATCCATTTATTTAAATTTAAATAAAATACTCACAGAAGATATGATCAAAATAAAATATTTAATAGATTCATTAAATTTCATATTTATCTAATAAATTAGTGGATCAAATTAAATACTTCATAAAATATTTATTTTAATATTTTTAAAACCATTTATTTGATATTTCAATAAATAAAATAATTTCTACATCACTATTGTGTCATCTTTAATGATAATTATTTAATCTCAAAAAATTATAACTAAATTCACACGATGTAGATAATTTTATTATCTTTCTGGATACTATTAATGTTCAATGTTTCATGAAGTTTATCCCTAAACTAAAATTATTATACTTAAATGATTTAAGAGTGTGACATGTTTTCACATTGAATGGTTTTAATAACAAATAAATTATTTTTATGGTCAAAAGTCCATAAAATTAGTGTATTCCGACCCTAAGGTGATAAGGTTGTACTTTTATTCGTCCAATAGAATTTTTTCAAGTGTTAGGGAAATTTTACAATCTTATTTTAAACTTTTTTACCCGATTTACCTTTAACTGCACTAAATAAAAATTACTGTAGTAACTATTCATAATATATATATATATAAATAAGAGTAAACTATTAACATAATTTGGACCCAATAAATTCAAATATGGAATCCATTTGTCAAAATTCAAAACATATAAGATGAAGTAATTAATTTAAAATTAATCCCATTGTTAATAAAACAGGTTTTAAAAGTTAAAACATTGCCAAAGATTGAAATGTTTTTACCTTTGAATTCAATGTAAAATTAATGGTAATGGAATACATTATATTAAATGGTAAAAATATATTCTATTTATACTTTAAAACCATTCAATTTTAAATTTAACCATATAAATTATTTCGATGAAAAAATTTGTTTTTAATTAAAGTATAACATGTTTTCCAATTCATCAAAATATAAAAATTATCCGAATAATATGAAAAATTTATCCAAAGTAAATTTTATATCTTTATTCAAAGAAGAATTTTATTTTGTCAAATTGAACTTATAAAAATGTCAAAAACTAGATTTAATGTGGGTACGCCATCAAAAGGCGGTAAAACTGCATTTTTTGAAAAATACTTATTTTACTCAAAAAATTTATTTTTTTCTCATACCATGTTCTAGAAAATGTGTAAGATGAACAATAATGTTATAAAATTCAAAATATAGGTAATACTATTCATAAAAGCTAGTCCATGATAATATTATAACAATATATTGATGTTTTGTGAAACTCGGTATTGCGTACTACACATGCTATCGAGGAAGGTCGCAATTTCATGTAACGCAAGCCAAGACAGTGTTGTGTGTAGTGATTTTTATTTGGTGTTGCATAAAAACAAAATATTTCTCATAAAATCTCAGTGAGTTAAATTATACCCCTCTTAAAATGAATTTCACCCTCTAAATTCGACACATCGTAACAAACAGATGGGGATACCTCTCCCTCATCACATCCTCAAGCTCCCATGTAGATACTTCTAATTGGTGGTTCCTCTATAAATCTTTCTCCAAGGGAGTTGTATTGTTCCATAATACATTTTCTCTATGATCTAGAATCTCTATCTGTTGTTCCTCATAAGAAAGATCTTGCTCCAGCGGTATAACATATGAGCACAGTACGTGTGAAGGATCAGGTATGTACTTTCTCAAGAGAGATACATGGAACACATCGTGAACTTAAGAGAGAATCTGTGGAAGAGCCAATTAGTAAGCTATCATCCCAACATGATCTAGTATTTCGAAAGGACCGATATACCAAGGTCTCATCTTTCACTTCTTTATAAATCTCATCACCCACTTCCAAGGAGATATTCCTAAGTACAATTTATCACCCACTTAAAAATCTAGGTCTTTTCTTTGGTTGTAGGCATAACTTTTTTTGTCGACTCTCAGCTACTCTTATGTGTTTTTGAATAGATCTGACCATTTCTTCCATCTCATCAAAAAGATCGGGTCCTAATATCTTTCTTTCCTAAACTTCATCCCAACAATTTGGATTCCTGCATTTATTTCAATAGATATCTTCATATGGAGCCATCTGAATATTGGAGTGAAAGCTATTAATATAGGAAAATTCCACAAAAGGTTGGTGTTGTTCCCAACAACCATTGAAATCCATAGATCAAGATCATAAAATATCCTCTAGAGTTTAAATTTTTCTAACAGACTGACCGTCTGTCTGAGGATGATAAGCAGTGTAGAAACTGAACTCTGTATCTAATGTATGCTGAAGAATTCGCCTGAGCATCGAGGTAAACCTCGGATCCTGATCAGATGTAATGGAAAGTGTTACTCCATACAATCTTACCACTTCCTTTACATATATCCTGGCAAGCTGATCAAGGGAAAAAATTCCCTTATAGTAATGAAGTGTGCCGACATCGTAAGACAATCAACTATGACCCAGATAGAATTATTGCCTTGGGATGTTTTTGGAAGTCTGTTGACAAAGTCCATAGTGGTGTTTTTTCATTTCCATTCGGGAATGGGTAATGGTTGTAACATCCCCTTAGACTTCTATCTCGTATCTTTAACTTGCTGACAAACCAATCATCGAGAGACATATTCAGCAATAACTATTTTCATGCCATCCCACCAGATGTACTCTTTTAGGTCCCTACACATCTTCGTGCTTCCAGGATGAATTGAGAATGAAAAACTATGAGCCTCATCCAGTAGGTCCTTCTTTAATTCTGGGATGGGAGGAACACCAAACTGATTCCTGATCTTTATTATCCCATCACAATCAAGGTTGAATTCAGGAACAATTCTCACCTACTTTTGTAAATCTACATCTTCTTTTTGTGCATCTGTAATCTTCACATATATGGATGGTTGAATATTCATTTGAGAAAGATAAGATTTTTACCCTTCCATTATAATTCCAAGATCCATCATTTGTAAATATATAAATATTGGATCTTTTGTGATCCTCATCATGGAGAAGCTAGCATGGTCTTGTCGACTAAATGCATCAACCACCTTGTTTTCTTTGTCAAGGAGATAATGAATTTAGCAGACTTAGTCCTTAATAAACTCCCACCATCTTCTTTGGTAGATATTCAGATCCATTTGTGTGAAAATATTCTTTAAACTTTTATGATCAGTATAAATATCACACCTTTCACCATAAAGATAATTCCTCCATTTTTTAATGCAAATATTACTACGGCTAACTCCAAATCATGATTTGGTTAATTTTTCTAATGGATTTTCAACAGTCGTGAGGCATAATCTATCACCATATCATTTTTCATAATAAAACACCCCAGTAACTTCTTGGATGCATCACTATATATCACAATCCATTCTCCACTACATGGTAGTGTGAGAACAGGTGCACTGGATAACCGTCATTTTAACTCATTAATATTCTCTTCACACTCTTCCGTCCAAACAAACATAACTCTTTTTTAAGTCAACCTGGTGAGTGGATTAGATAATCATGAGAAATATTTCACAAAATGTCAATAATATCCAGTCAAACCAAGAAAACATCATATGTTAGTTAGAGTTTATTGGTATCATAATTCTTTCGATAACCACTAGTTTTGCTGTATCCACAGATATCCCCTCTTATGGGATTATGTGATACAAAAATGAAACTTTTTGAAGACAAAATTCAGACTTGGTAAATTTAGAATAATGCTTCTCCTTCCTTAGGGTCATTAATACAATTCTCAAGTGATCTTCATGTTCTTACATGCTCTTTGAATAGAAAATAATATCATCTATAAAGACTACCCCAAACTGATCAAGATAGTCTCTAAATACTCTATTCATTAGATCCATGAAGATAGAAGGGGTATTAGTAAGACCTAATGGAATCACTAAAAATTCATAGTGTCCATACCTTGTACAGAAAGTCGTCTTTGGTATATCCTCCTTTTTGAAAATTAATTAATGATACCTTGAACGAAGATCAATCTTGGAAAAGTATTGAGTTCCATGTAGTTAGTCAAATATGTCATCAATATGTGGGAGAGGATATTTTTTATTGATAGTGATATTTTTAAGTTATTGATAATCAATTTAAAGTCTCATTGATCCATCTTTATTATTAACAAGGAGAACATGTGCTCCCCAAGGTGAAGCACTAGGGAATATGAATCCTTTATCATAATTGTTATAGCATCCCGCAATTTTATAACATAAACTTTCATTACATTACACACAACTGAGGATCTTTAAGGTTTAGTGTCTTGGAAACCAGGAACATAATACATGAAAACAACATAAAGCATTCTTCTTAAACACTAGAAAGGCTTCTCCTTAAGTTCGTCCTAGGTTCATTACTGCATCTCATAAACTGGGGACATACATCAAAAGAAAGGGTGAGCAGAAGTCCCAGTAAGGGAAACAAGAGGAACATTTTACATGTGAACTTGATATACTTCAATAAGGACATGAAAAGAACTTTAAGGTATGAGAAAGAAAATCATGAGGAATTTCATAATAAAAACAACATTTTCCATAACTTGAAGATGTGGCTACATCATTTAACATAGACAATCATGAACATATCACCAAGGTCCATCCCCAAGGTGTCATTTGAAAATTATCAAGGTTATTCACCAAGGTATCATGAAAATTGTAATCTCTAGTGGTTACATCATTACCCAATGCATTGGAGCGCTATCAGGGCGCACCCTTAAATTTGCCTTTATTATCATGTGAGCCACATATGTCATTATCAAACATTTCATAATTAACCCATATAACATAAAATAAATGGGTTTCATTTCATAATCATAACGTTTTAAAACTGCTTTAAAGACAAGATCTTTACGTCACTTTAAACCCACGGAAGGGGAGAGCGGGTTTCATGTATGTAACTCCCAGAATTTGAAATAAAACATTTTGATATATATGTGAATACCCTTGTATAAATAAGAGCTTTGAGTATTCACTTTATAACATAAAAATAATTTTGAGAAAAGAGAGAGGCATTTTGAGACAAAAATTCTGCAGCATAACGACTATGTTTCGGGGTTTTAGAAAACATTGAAAACAGAGGGGACATGGGTCACCCACTCCTAAATGATCCATAAAACAGTAGGGGGACGGAATAAGAAGTATATATGGACCTAGAAATGAAATTTGGAGGACATACCATTTGAAAAGAAAAACATGGAAGGAAGACAAAAATTAGATTTCTCTTATGAAAATTCGGCAGCCTAACGGCATCACTTAAACATCAATAAAAATGAATTTACAAGATCAAATAGGGTCTCTCATCATATGATCATAAGAGATCAGTATGATAAATATAGAGATAATACCCCAACATAATAAAAAAAATAACTTGAAAGACTTGACATGAAAATCGAACTTGAAAAATGAGAAGGTGAAAGAATCCCTTAAAAATTTGGCAGCCTAACGGCATCACTTAAACTTTCATAAAACGAAATGATGAGAGTAAGAGGGGATCTCTAATCATATAAACATGAAAGGGAAGTAAGAGGAATATAAAAGAACATCCTCTCACATAAAAACATGGAGCAGAAAAAGAATGACATAAAAGAGATTACATGAAAAGAAATAGAGGGGTCGGATCCCTTACCTTGAAACGTGACTCTTGAAACTCAAAGGATTGGACCTTGAGGGCTTGGGGGCACCTTGGGAGGACTCCTTGGAAGGTAAGAAGACGAGAACTTCGTTGGGGGAGAGTTGGGAGTGAAAACTAAAGGAGGAAAGGGTGGGTATTTATAGGGAAAGTGAGGGGACAAAGCATTAATGGCCAAGGGACACCTCACTAGTGGTTTTGGCAAAACCATGGGCTTTCCATGGTATTTTCCCATGGTATTGGCCACTTGGGACACCTCACACCTTATCTTACTATTCATAATTCAACCATATTGAATATATACTTAATACATCCTTTAATGATGTCATTAAACACCCGTAACTTAAAAACTATACTTTCACTATTCACCGAAAATTCAACTTTCTCAGAATAATCCCAAAATTTCACCTTAACCAAATATCAATACTATGATTTCAAAAATGAACTCCATTTTATAAAAATAATTTTCTAAATATTTTTAATTTTATTTTTAAATAAATACACTATTCACCGAAAATTTGTTTTTTTAGAAAAATCCTCAAAAATTACCATAACATAATATCGATGCTCTGAGTTCAAAAATAAAGTCATTTTTATAAAAATAATTTTCTAATTATTTTTAATTAAATTTTTAATTAAAAAACACTATTCATCCGAATAAACTAATACTTGAATAATAATTTATGAAACCGTTATTTACCCATTTTATTGAATCACATTACTTAATCAAGGTGCCTAGATTATTTTAAAACTTTCATTAAGTGAGATTACTAATCCATTTGGTCACATTACTAATCCTAAGCATAAAATCACTATTCACTATTTACTATTCATCAAAAATTAAGTTGATCTTATTAGACTCCAAATTCCTTAATGAACACTTTTGTAGAAGACCAGTTTTTGAAAATCATTACACATCATTAGTTATTTAGGGTTTACATAAATATTTCAAAATATCCCTTTTTCAAAATTCATCAATAAAATACATTCTAAAATTATCTGGACATTTGAAATTTCACAAACATCACTAAAGGAAGAAATCTCAATTTATTCACCCGAAGGGATTACACAAGGAAGCTAGGGTCTCGTCACATAGGCCCTTATAACACTGGCATATGACCTGAGTGTAAGGTGTGCTATGGTGAGAGAATCTGAGGGAGGCTCAGATAACATTGCCCTAGTAGTAATCTCTACTAACTTGAACTTCTCCCACAGGCGTTTCCGTTCAAGCTTGACATGCTGGAGTTCGGCTTGGGCTTGGTCCAAAGCGAAGCCCATAGATGCTACCTCCTTCCCAAGCTCTGATAAGTGGGCTTCATAAGGGTTGATTCTACTGGATGAAGCCATCGACTCCTCTTTCTTCATTAACCATTAACATATTATTAAATCAATAAGAGTAAGTTAATATACTACTCAAAAAGATTGGGTCGTTATATTCTTCCCCCCTTAATAAATTTCGTCCCCGAAATTTATACTTGAGGCCTAGTCGAAAAGGTGAGGGTACTTTTTCTTCATCGTTTCCTCGGGCTCCCAAGTCGCTTCTTCATATTTATGATTCCTCCACAACACTTTCACAAGGTGGGTAGTCTTGTTTCGTAGGACCTTGTCTCTACGGTCCAAGATCTCCACTGGCTGCTCCTCATAAGAGAGGTCATGTTCAAGTTGTACCACCTCTGGGTTCAGTACATGCGAAGGGTCGGGTATGTACTTCCTCAAGCGAGATACATGGAAGACATCATGAACTTGAGCTAGGTTCGGTGGAAGTGCTAGATGATAGGCCACTGATCCTATGCGATCAAGGATTTCATAGGGGCCAATGTACCTAGGGCTGAGCTTCCCTTTCTTCCCAAATGGCATGACTCTCTTCCATGGAGAAATTCGAAGGAAGACTTTGTCACCAACACCAAACTCCAAGTACCTTCGACGATTGTCAGCATAGCTCTTCTGCCGACTCTGAGCAGCCTTTATCTGTTGTTGGATGACATGAACTTGTTCTGTCATTTCTTGCACAAGATCAGGCCCAAGAAGCTTCCTCTCACCAGTTTCATCCCAACAAGTAGGAGTTCTACACCGCTTTCCATACAGAGCTTCATAGGGTGCCATCTGAATACTCGCATGGAAGCTGTTGTTATAGGAGAACTCCACTAATGGGAGGTGTTGATCCCATCCACCCTTAAATTCCATTGATCATAATCTCAACATGTCTTCGAGTGTCTGAATAGTCCGTTCAGATTGGCCATCAGTTTGAGGATGATAGGCCGTACTAAAATTCAATTCAGTATTCAGAGCATGCTGAAGACTTCTCCAAAATTTTGATGTGAATCTTGGGTCACGATCAGATACGATGGATAGTGGTACCCCATGCAGCCTTACCACATCCTTCACGTATATCTTGGCAAGCTGATCCAGAGAGAAATCTTCCCGAATAGGGATAAAATGGGCTGTCTTGGTGAGACGGTCCACAGTAACCCATATCGCATTGTTTCCTTTGGATGTTTTCGGGAGACCAGTTACAAATTCCATAGTGATATTATCCCACTTCCATACTGGTATGGGTAGCGGTTGTAATACCCCCATAGGAAGTTGTCGTTCTGCCTTTACTTGTTGACACACTAGGCACCTTGTAGTGTAATCGGCAATCTCCCTCTTCATGTTATCCCACCAATAATGATCACGAAGGTCTCTATACATCTTAGTGCTTCCCGGATGTATAGAGAAAGTAGAGCTATGAGCTTCATCCATCAGTTCGTTCTTTATCTCCGGAATAGATGGAACCCATAGTCTTGTACGAAATTTCAATACACCTTCTTGATCAATATTGAAATCAGGGAACTTCCCATTCTTTACAGCCTCAAACTTCTCCTGCAGCAAAGGATCTTGTTTTTGAGCCTTCTTGATCTTCTCTAGTAATGAAGGTTGAGAAATCATTTGTGATAGGGTTGATGATGTCCCTTTCCTTATAATTCACATGTCCAGTTTTACTAGATCTTTAATCAAGGGATCTCCCAGGATCCTCATTGTTGCCAGAACAACTGGATCTTTCCTGCTTAACGCATCCGCGACTTTGTTTTCTCTTCTAGGGTTATAATGAATTGAACAATCATAGTCTTTAATAAGATGCAACCATCTCCTTTGTCTCATGTTCAATTCTTTTTGAGTGAAAATATACTTTAGACTTTGGTGGTCAGTGTATATATCACATTTCTCCCCATAAAGATAGTGCCTCCATATCTTTAGAGCAAAAACAACTGCCGCCAGCTCTAGATCATGCGTCGGATAATTCTGCTCATGAATCTTCAACTGTCGAGATGCATAAGCAATTACTTTTTCATTTTTCATGAGGACACACCCAAGCCCTTTCAGAGATGCATCGCTAAAAATAACGAATCCTTCTCCGATAGAGGGTAGTGTTAACACAGGTGCAGTAACCAATCAATTCTTCAGCTCTTGGAAACTTTCCTCACATTCCTTTGTCCAGATGAACTTAACCCCTTTTCGAGTCAACTTGGTTAGTGGATTAGAAATCTGTGAAATTTTTTTCAAAAACCTCCTATAATATCCCTCTAAACCAAGGAAACTACGAATCTCAGTTACTGTTGTGGGTTGAGGCCACTCCTCCACAACCATTGTCTTTGCAGGGTCAACCGAGATTCCTTCATTGGTTATGATGTGCCCCAAGAAAGCCACTTGTTGTAACCAAAACTCACACTTGCTGAACTTTCCAAAGAGCCTCTCCTTCCATAGAGTTTTCAAAATAACCCTCATATGATCTTCATGCTCCTCACGACTTTTTGAATATATCAAAATATCATCAATAAAAACTATCACAAAGTTATCAAGGTAGTCCTTAAAGACTCTATTCATCAAATCCATAAAAATAGCAGGAGCATTAGTCAAGCCGAAGGGCATAACAGTAAAATCATAATGCCCATATCTTGATCGGAAGGCAGTCTTTGGAATATCTTCCTTCTTCACCCTCAGTTGATGATAACCAGATCGAAGGTCAATCTTAGAGAAGAATTGAGCCCCACGAAGTTGGTCAAATAAATCATCAATTCTTGGAAGAGGGTATCTGTTCTTCACTTTGATCCCGTTCAGTTCTCTATAATCAATGCATAGCCGCATTGATCCATCCTTCTTCTTCACAAAGAGAACTGGTGCTCCCCAAGGAGACACACTCGGTCGGATAAACCCCTTCTCCAACAAGTCTTGGAGTTGTTTCTTTAGCTCCTCTAGCTCCACATTTTCCATTCTATATGGAGTCATTGATATCGGTTGGGACACAGGTACGAGTTCAATGGAGAACTCTACCTCTCTCTCTGGGGGAGGTCCAGGTAACTCCTCAGGAAATACATCCATGTATTCCTGAACAATCCGAACATCTTCTATTTGTATGCTCCCTTTTCTTTCTTCATCATCACCGAATAACTCCATAAAGAAAGCTATAGAAGGTGCTTCTAGATATAGATCAGTTCGGGATATCTCTCCTTGGAAGATAACTGTAGGTCGTTCTTTCAAGACTACTGAGATTTCCTTACTTCTGCATTTGATCATAGCATTATACTTTGAGAGCCAGTCCATCCCTAGTATAATGTCGAATTCCATCATGTGAATGACTACTAGATTTGCGATAATATTGTGCTCACCAAAGTAAACACTAGAGTCTCTAAAAACTGTTGATGCAAGGATAATCCCACTTGGAGTCTTGACTGACAACTCTACCTCTAGCAGTTCGGGGATTGATTCTATTTTCCTTGCAAACTTGGTGGAAATAAAGGAATGCGTAGAACCAGAATCAAATAAAGTACTTGCTAGCTTTGAGAGGACAACAAGAGTACCTGCTACCACATCGATCGGGACTTCAACTTTAGCTGTTGTGATAGCGAAAGCACGACCTTGCTCCTTTGGCCTCTGCTGAGGTTGATGGTGATTCCCCCCCACCGCCCTCGGATTTGGACATTGATTAGCAAAGTGCCCAAGTTGTCCACACTTGAAGCATGTGACTTCGGGTAGGGCCAGAACCATCTTTCCTCTGTCGTTAGTGTTGGGAAGTTGAGGCTTCACATCACTACGACAATTCCGAGAAATATGTCCTTCTTTTCCACACCTATAGCACTTACCACTTCCGATCAAGCAATTCCCTGAATGCTTCTTCCCACATTTATTGCATGTGGGATGTTGCATATGCTTTCCACCTCTTTCCTGATCAAAACTTCTTCCCAGGCTCGGTTCTAGAGTTCTCTTCTTCTCATTAGATTTGTGAGACCATTGTGTCTCCCCAAACTCTAGTTCAAATTTCATGGCACTTCGAACTATTTCTTCATAGCTATCATAGTCCCTGTGCGCTAAATTCTTCCGCAGATGAGGTCGTAGTCCACCAAAGAATCTATCAACCTTCCCATTAGGGTCCATGACGAAGCTTGAGGTATAACGGGAATGCCTTGTGAAGTTCATCTCATAGCTTCCGACAGATTCGTTCTCCTTCTGCTTCAGCTCGAGAAACTCTTTCTCCATTTTCGTTCTCATGGAACGAGGGAAATAGTTGTTAAAGAAAATTCCCCGAAATTCTTCCCACTCCATAGCTTCAATCTCTCCTCGTGGCTTCGGGTTTTTGATCAGTGACCACCATTGATCGGCTTCTCCCTGAAGGCGGTAAACAGCAAGGGTGACTTTTTCTTGTTCCGAACAATGAAGTACAGAAAAGATATTTTCAATGGAGCTTATCCATTGTTCCGCAACCAATGGGTCAGTAGATCCACTGAATGTTGGTGGTCGTTGATGCATGAAGGACTCAACAGAAAGTTGTTCCCTTCGTGGTGAGGTCGGCCTCTCAGCTTGATTCAAGTTATTACTCATAACTTGAGTCAGTTGGTTCATCATTCGCATGAATGTTTCCATTCCAGCTTCCATCGGAGGGCCGTCAGCACATGGTGCATTGCGGTCACCATCGGCACGGTTCCTCCTATTTCCCTCCATCTTCTAAAAGAATAAAAACTTAGTGAGAAACTTATTACATTTATGAATCTTTTAACTAAGACTTCATGCTTAAACAATTAAACTTCTCTATAATTCCTTCATAATGATTCATAAAAAGCTTGTGATTAACCAAACATATCCCCCGGGAGTGTCGTAACAAAGAGTGCAGCAAGGCCCGTTATTGTGCACCAGTTCCCGTTCGAGTCTAGCTCAAAGCGGTGTTTTCGGGTTTTACCCCTATGTACATCTGTGCCAGAGCCGCCTCTACCTGCTCGTATCCAGACAGGGATGTATTTGTTTGATAAACCACTTACTCAATACTTACCAAAATACCAGGAAGTTTTCCTATACTTAAACTTTTCTATAGGGTTCTTCCTAAAGTTTTTTTTATATCCTAATTTCTAAAAATAACTAAACCATCCTTTGATACCAACTATAGCATCCCGCCATTTTATAACATAAACTTTCATTACATTACACACAACTGAGGATCTTTAAGGTTTAGTGTCTTCGAAACCAGGAACATAATACATGAAAACAACATAAAGCATTCTTCTTAAACACTTGAAAGGCTTATCCTTAAGTTCATCCTAGGTTCATTACTGCATCTCATAACCTGGGGACATACATCAAATGAAAGGGTGAGCAGAAGTCCCAGTAAGGGAAACAAGAGGAACATTTTACATGTGAACTTGATATACTTCAATAAGGACATGAAAAGAACTTTAAGGCATGAGAAAGAAAATCATGAGGCATTTCATAATAAAAACTACATTTTCCATAACTTGAAGATGTGGCTACATCATTTAACATAGAAAATCATGAACATATCACCAAGGTCCATCCCCAAGGTGTCATTTGAAAATTACCAAGGTTATTCACCAAGGTATCATGAAAATTGTAATCTCTAGTGGTCACATCATTACCCAATGCATTGGAGCGCTATCAGGGCGCACCCTTAAATTTGCCTTTATTATCATGTGAGCCACATATGTAATTATCAAACATTTCATAAGTAACCCATATAACATAAAATAAATGGGTTTCATTTCATAATCATAACGTTTTAAAACTGCTTTAAAGACAAGATCTTTACGTCACTTTAAACCCACGGAAGGGGAGAGAGGGTTTCATGTATGTAATTCCCAGAATTTGAAATAAAACATTTTGATATATATGTGAATACCCTTGTAGAAATAAGAGCTTTGAGTATTCACTTTATAACATAAAAATAATTTCGAGAAAAGAGAGAGGCATTTTGAGATGAAAATTCTGCAGCATAACGGCTATGTTTCGGGGTTTTAGAAAACATTGAAAAGAGAGGGGACATGGGTCACCCACTCATAAATGATCCATAAAACAGTAGGGGGACGGAATAAGAATGATATATGGACCTGGAAATGAAATTTGGAGGACATAACATTTGAAAATAAAAACATGGTAGGAAGACAAAAATTAGATTTCTCTTATGAAAATTCGGCAGCCTAACGGCGTCACTTAAACATCAATAAAAATGAATTTGCAAGATCAAATACGGTCTCTCATCATATGATCATAAGAGATAAGTATGATAGATATAGAGATAATACCCAACATAATAAAAAAAAGAACTTGAAACACTTGACATGAAAATCGAACTTGAAAAATGAGAAGGGTGAAAGAATCCGTTAAAAATTTGGCAGCCTAACGGCGTCACTTAAACTTTCATAAAACGAAATGATGAGAGTAAGAGGGGATCTCTCATCATATAAACATGAAAGGTCAGTAAGAGGAATATAAAATAACATCCTCTCACATAATAACATGGAGCAGAAAAGGAATGACATAAAAGAGATTACATGAAAAGAAAGAGAGGGGTCGGATCCCTAACCTTAAAACGTGACTCTTGAAACTCAAAGGATTGGACCTTGAGGGCTTAGGGACAACTTGGGAGGACTCCTTGGAAGGTAAGAAGACCAGAACATCGTTGGGGGAGAGTTGGGAGTGAAAACTAAAGGAGGAAAGGGTGGGTATTTATAGGGAAAGTGAGGGGATAAAGCATTAATGGCCAAGGGACACCTCACTAGTGGTTTTGGAAAAACCATGGGCTTTCCCATGGTATTTGCCCATGGTATTGGCCACTTGGGACACCTCAAACCTTATATTACTATTCATAATTCTACCATATTGAATATATACTTAATACATCATTTAATGATGTCATTAAACACCCGTAACTTAAAAACTATACTTTCACTATTCACCGAAAATTCATCTTTCTCAGAATAATCCCAAAATTTCACCTTAACCAAATATCAATACTATGATTTGAAAAATGAACTCCATTTTATAAAAATAATTTTCTAAATATTTTTAATTATATTTTTAAATAAATACACTTTTCACCGAAAATTTATTTTTTCAGAAAAATCCCCAAAAATTACCAAAACATAATATCGATGCTCTGAGTTCAAAAATAAAGTCATTTTTATAAAAATAATTTTCTAATTATTTTTAATTAATTTTTTAATTAAAAACACTATTCATCCGAAAAAACTAATACTTGAATAATATTTTATGAAACCGTTATTTACCCATTTTATTGAATCACATTACTTAATCAAGGTGCCTAGATTATTTTAAAACTTTCTTTAAGTGAGATTACTAATCCATTTGGTCACATTACTAATCCTAAGCGTAAAATCACTATTCACTATTTACTATTCATAAAAAATTAAGTTGATCTTATTAGACTCCAAATTCCATAATGAACACTTTTGTAGAAGATGATTTTTTGAAAATCATTACACATCATTAGTTATTTAGGGTTTACATAAATATTTCAAAATATCCCTTTTTCAAAATTCATCAATAAAATACATTCTAAAATTATCTGGACATTTTAAATTTCACAAACATCACTAATGGAAGAAATCTCAATTTATTCACCCAAAGGGATTACACAAGGAAGCTTGGGTCTCATCACATAGCCCCTTATAACACCGGCATAAAACCTAAGTGTAAGGTGTGCTATGGTGAGAGCATCTGAGGGAGGCTCAGATAACATTGCCCTAGTAGTAATCTCTACTAACTTGAACTTCTCCCATAGGCATTTCCGTTCAAGCTTGACACGCTGGAGTTCGGCTTGGGCTTGGTCCAAAGCGAAGCCCACAGATGCTACCTCCTTCCCAAGCTCTGATAAGTGGGCTTCATAAGGGTTGAGTCTACTGGATGAATCCATCGACTCCTCTTTCTGCATTAACCATTAAAATCTTATTAAATAAATAAGAGTAAGTTAATATAATACTTAAAAAGATTGGGTCATTACATTTGTCTTGGAGTTTATTTTTCAATTCCTACAACTCAATTGGTGTTATTCTATATGGTGTCATTGAAATGGTAATAGCACGCGGTATGAGTTCTATTGAAAACTCAACTCCATAATTTGGTGGAAGACCTGGGAATTCCTCCAGAAATACATCATCAAACACTCATACAATGTGAATATTTATAATCGTGAGTTTCTCTCCAACCAATTGAGATAAATAAACTTAATTTATTGGAATCATGACCCATAAGATGGAAAAAATTTCCAGTATAAGGTTATATTCATCCTTGTATCGATAGATGATAGTTGATTGATCGAGAATATTAAATTTGATTTCCATTATTTGGAAATTGATATAAGCCCCATAAAATGAAAGATAATCCATGCCAAGAATCACATCAAATTCCATTATAGGAAGGATCACATGACTTGCAGGAAGCACATTCCCAAAAACTTCAATCGGAGAATAATTGTAAACTTTTTATGCGACTATAGTGCTATTAGGGGTTGTCACAGCTAACTCAACATCTAATTGTTGAGGTAATATGATGATATCCTTAGAAAATTCTTCAAAAATAAAAGAGTGGGTGGATCCAGAATCAACTAAAACAATTTCTACATTAGAGTGGATGGTAAGTGTACCTTTCACCACTTTGTTATCATACTCGACATCGTCAACAGAAATTGCATGTGACTTTACATTGTCTTTGGCCTTAGGAGTTTGTTTACATTGATCATCACAAAAAACCCTTGGATTAGGGCATTTATTGGCATAATTCCACATTTCCTAGAACATGAAACATTGAAGTGTAGGATGTGCATTCTATGTATCCATTTCTTAGTTCGCATCATTAGACATCTTCTTCCAATTATTTCAACATTCAACTTCCTGATGACCTTCTTTTCCACACATAAAACATTTACCAATCCCTTTAAGACAATTCCCTCCATGTATCATTCCATACTTCTAACATAAGGGAAAATTCAACTTTTTTTAGTGTGGTCTTTAGATTTTCCATTGAATTCCATTTTCCTCTTCATATCAAACCCATATGATTGATGGGTTAGCCCAATCTCCATATCAACCTTGAAAGCACATGGAAAAATTTCCTCATAGTTATTGAAGTCCCTTATGGCTAACGACCTTCGAAGACTTGGTTTTAAGACACTAAAGAATCAATCGATCTTACTATCTGGTTGGATCGTAATCCCAAAAGCTTAACTTGAATGTCTTGTAAAATTTTCGTCATTGGTACTAACAGATTCATCATCCTTTTGCTTCAGTTCTAGAAACTACTACTCCATCATTATTAGAAGAATACATGGGAAATAATTTTTGAAAAATATGTTCTTGAACATGTCCCTTTCCATGGACAAAATTTCATCCATTTTCCTCATATTTTTAATAAGATTCCACCATTGACCAGCTTCACCTTCCAAATGATATACTACTAAGATGACTTTATCATGTTCAGAACATTGTAGAGCTGAAAATATCTTTTCAGTGGTACTGATCCATTGTTCAGCCACTAATGGATCAGAAGACCTACTGAATGGAGGTGGACGCTACCTCATGATGGATTCAACAGAATGTTTCTCTTTCATTTTATCATTTGGAAGTACATCCTGATTCATAGATTGAGAATGTTGGGTGAGCATGGCTAAAATATTTTTCATTCCATCTCCCATACCGTTTGGTTGCTCATGGGGACAATCATTACATTTCCCGTCGAATTCATCATTAACACAGTTCCTTCGAGTTCCATCCATTTACTAAAACCAAGAAGCATAGTTTGAGAAACACTAATCATAACAGGAAAACCACATAATCAAGAATAAAATTTCACACTTTAGGTATTATCATAGGTTTTTCATGGCCATTTCTAAAATACTAATATTGTGTTCAATGTTTAGACATATCCATAGAGTTATTAATAAGAATTTCACATCCTAGTTTCCAAATGTTTACTATACCTTTCCTCTGATACAAACTATAATGACCCGTACTATACATACATGGTTATTACATCAGAATTGAAGCATTCTTATTAAAACATATAACAAAACCATGATAGGACCGTATAGGTATAGTGTCTTTAGAAACTAGGAAACATAAATAATTGGTTCATAAATCATCTACATTGTATCCTGTTTATTTCATCATATATAGAGTCCCTTTTGGCATATCCAACATAATACCCTTCTTCCTGACCTGGGGAAAAGAAAAAAACAAAAGGGGGAGCTAAAATGCTTAGAAAGGGTATACAAAAGAAATATCGATCATATCATATTCATAAGAACATAACATTTTGAAAATCATAACCTGTAAAATAGAAAATAATATCATAACATGGGATAAATCATAGTAGAGAAATGTAATCCCAAAAATCATAATTTAAAACATGAAACTTTGTGGAATACAAACATAATCATAGAAAATAATTTCATATTAGTCAAGTCTCTTTACCAAGACCATCATAGCAAACAAAGTCCTTTACTGAACCACGTTCACTCCTCGTTTAGTCCTGTATCACTGAACCAGATTAACTTGCCATTCCATCCAGGTCTATCTCATGAAATATAAATATATACCAAATGAATTGGAGGGAGATATAGGTCACATCCATCTCATAATGAAACCATTCATATACATGCCACAAAATCATAAAGCATATCATAACCCATATAATAAAAATGGGATTCTTAAACATCATGCCATCATAACATAATCCATATAAGATAAAAGGACATCATAAAATTAATTCCATCATAACATAATGAAATAAATGTAAAAATAGGGATAGGAAAATAACCCTATATTATCTTATATGGAAAATAATTTTGATAAAACAATTGAACTCCATTATTGAGGAAAATGTTCTTTCTACGTCAAAAACATTTTTCCTTTATTAACGTGTCATAATGTTTGAACGTAAAAGAATTTTATTAAAAATAAACTTGAAACCATGTAAAGGAAGATTCATGGAAATAATGTTCTATGAAATCATAAAAATCCATTCATGATGTATAAGTTAAAAAAACATTATTCTCGTACTTTGGTCGGAAAAGTCAAAAAGTACCTCGCACCAAAAACGACAAAAGATTCCTTTAATATCTTCTACTAAAAACTAACCAATGTGTAAAATTGGATTTAAAAAATTGTAGGGGGATAAAAATAATATTACTTGTTGAGGAAACATGTATGTGGATGTTAAATATTCCCTAGTATATTATATACTATAAAAAATCTCAGATAAAAATGAGATTGTGAGATTTTCCGTTACCTTAGGTCTGATTTGCTTTTTACGTATCTAAAACTCCTGTATAATGATTTAAATAATGTAATTAACATATTACAGAATCATATTCATTGTTATGATATCATATATGTTCATATTAATATCTTTTTATTGGTAATGTTTCAAGGCTACTTTTTATTCGGGTGTTCATTGCTTTAGGTTATTATGCATGTTTTGTCGAATAAAATCTTATTATTCATTTTAGGTTATAGATACCTCATTTAAAGAACTGTATTAGTGTAATATATATCATATTTATTCATTCAATTCATTTATATAATCATTTTTCAATGAAGATCATGTAGAATGAGTCGCATCACATCGTGGAGACGGTAGGCCGTACATACGCATGAGCGATGATATTGTTCCCATGATTGAGGAATTGTGTTGAAGTGTGTGTATAATATTATAGAATCATTATGACATTACAATAATAATATATAGTTATTATTTACACCATTATACGCATCCAAATAAGGTGGTGGTGAAAAACTGATTATACCACGGCGTGGAGACGGTATTTCGTACATACACACACGCGATGATTTCATTTTTCGTAGGATGGATATAATGTGAAATAAGGTTGTTTCATATTTATAATAACATATCAGTATATTATTGGTACTGATATTATTACTTCATAATGAAACAACTAAATAAGAGTAAGAAGAAGAAGAAACAAAATTTGAATGAATCGATAACAGATATTACCTATTCATCGACACGCCTCTTTGAATTCTCCACTTAATGCAATAATGATAGTATTTGAAGTAGACCAGGACCTGTAAAATATTACTAGGGTAGTTAAGAAGAATAATGGGTAGGGTATGGAAGATCATTAAGGCTCAATGTTGTGTAAAGAGTTGATGGAGGAGGTTCCCTTTAATAATGGAGGAGAGGGGCACCTTTGGAAACCTCAAAAATATAAATTTTTAATAAATTCAAACCCCACATAAAAAGTCTATAAAAAGACTCAAATCGAAGTCATATATGAGATATGGTTGTAATATCATAAACCAATAAAATTTATACAAGTTGGGAATTTATTTTAAACATTATCAACTTTATATATCTATATTTAATCTATCTAATTTTATTTGTGGTTATAAGATTCTAAATTTTACATTGTTATAAATAATTACTTATGTGTTATGAATTATCCATAATTGGATAATTTATGAAATTTTTGACCATATAAATTTTAATTTATAATTTATAAATATTTTTGGGATTTTTAAACAATTTTATAATATGTTATTTTTTTAAAATAACAGTTGTGTCAATTTTTACACTATTCATTAATTTGATTTTAAATAAACTCCTAAAAGAACATATGTTCGAGATAAATGATTTAATAGATTAATAACATGTCATATTTATCTAGAAAATTATTTGAGAACGTTAATTAGGTCATATATTAATTATTTTAATATTTTTAAAACCATTTATTTGATATTTTAATCAATAAAATAATTTCAACATCACTATTGTGTCACCTTTAATGATAATTATTTAATTCTTAAAAATTATAAATAAATTTAAATGATTTAGATAAATTTATTATATTTTTTGGTACTATTCATGTTCGATGTTTCTTGTAGATTATCACTAAATTAAATTATTATACTTTCAAGATTTAAAAGAGTGACATGTTGTCACTTTCTTTGGATTTAATAATAATTAAATTATTTTAATGGTAAAAAGTCCATAAAATGAATTTATTCTGACCCTTAGGTGATAAGGGTATACTTTTATTCATCCAATAGAATTTTGGAAAGTGTTAAGGTAATTTTACATTCTTATTTTTACCTTTAATTACCTGATTTAACTTTAACTACAGTAAATAAAAATTACCATAATTACTATTCATAATATATAAAAAATTAAGAGTAACCTATTAAAATAATTTGCACCCACTGAATTCAAATATGGAATCAATTTTTCAAAATTAAAAACATAGAATATGTAGTAATTAATTTAAAATTAATTCGGTTGTTAAGAAAATGTGTTTTAAAAGTTAAAACATTGCCAAAGATTGAGATGTTTTTACCTAAGAATTCAATGTAAAATTAAATGTATTGAAATTAATTATATTAAATAGTAAAAATATATTCTATTTATACTTTTAAACAATTAAATATTATAATTTAACCATATAAATTATTGCGATGAAAAAAGTTGTTTGTAATTAAAATATATCGTGTTTTTACTATTCATCAAAATATGAAATTTATCAGAATAATATGAAAATTTAATCAAAAGTAAATTTTTATATCAAGATTCCAAAAAGAAAGTTTATTTTTTCGAATTTATCTTATAAAGATATCAAAAAAATAGATTTAAAGTTGCTGTGCTATCAAAAGGCAGCAGAACTGCATTTTTTAAGAAATACTTATTTTACATGAAAAATTTATTTTCTTCTCATACCATGTTCTAGAAAATTTGTAAGATGAATAATAATGTTATAAAATTAAAAATTTAATTAATACTATTCATAACGGCTAGCCCATAATAATATTATAACAATATATCGATGTTTCGTGAAACTCGATATTGCGTACTTCACACGCTATCGAGGAAGGTCGCGATTGTGTGTAACGCAAGCGAAAAAAGTGTTGTGTGTAGTGAAAAATTCAATTGGTGCTGCATAAAAACAAAATATTTCTAATAAAATCTCAGGGTGTTACATCGAGTTTCATTTTTTCATGTTGGATGCACAACTGTATGTACTCAAGTCTACTTAATCAATTCATAATTTCTCTTAATCTTAACCTATATATCAGTGTTTTGGATTTTATGCCCCCTATTAGATCTACATTGATCTGGGATGAATTAGTGGCCAATAATGGATGGGGAGAGTCGTATGACTCTGAGGCATGTGGTCTATAACAAATCCCTAAATTTCATTGATTATGGTTCTAACATGTGGGGTGTGCTGATTTCAAAGGGTTCCTTTTATAGAATTTATAATCCATTATGTAATTTAGTAGAACCATATGGTTATGCTATTTCAATAAATTTGATTAGTTTTTTTTGGTCATATTAATAACACACAACACCCAATGTAGAATAATATTCTATTATTGGGGTTTAATTATATATTATATTTTAAGACACAATTCATGTGTGCTTGAGCTTGACCACACTAATGGTAAGAATATTTAGATTTATTACATTTTTTATCTTGAAATTGTGAATAGCATGTACATTTTCACTTCCACTTGACCCACCTAAGGTATGTGCCTAAATTTATGTAAATCATTCAAATCATATTATAGAAATCATACATAGTTATATGACATTGTTTTATTAAAAGTAAAGAAATGCTTGGTTGCATATCTAAAGCACACCTCTCCATGTTCAAGGAAGGAAAATAAGTGAACCACAATAATTATACTATGGAATACATAGTTTTAATTAGAATGATTCATGATACATTTCCCTATTGAACTAATGAATGGAATGGATTTAACCCAGTGAATTTTTTAATGGAATAAGTATCAAATGTAAAAATACATTATAATAACTAAAATTTAAGGTTCCACTTTATGCACATAGACATAGATATTTTTATAGAAAGTATATAATTGTGTTAACTCTTAGAATCCATACAGAATTCCTTGGGTACTCATGGAAGTCATTCAGAATCATGGATGTGGGTTTCATTGGGTGAGATATACCCAGGAACCTGATCCTCATATAGCCACTGATTCACTTCATTATTATTAGAGGATTCCTCATATATTATCTTAGGATCCATCCTGACATTAGGTTCCTTGGTTAGATCCGTGGTCTCGTTCAGTACATATCTCATGTTTTAACTTTAATGAATTCTGTGGAATCTTTCATAAAAATTATTTTGGGAATTACATGGATGATGATCATAATATTACACTCTTACACGTTAGATAGACTCTGTTACTAATAAGTTAGAGGCCCCTGTGGTCTAAGTTAACTTGGTGAGTACCATAGAGCCACTACATATTCATTATCAAATATGGATGCCTTATTAAACATGTAGCTTTCACAATTTATATGATCTTGAGGTAATTTCAGTGCTGGATATGCCTCATGTGACTTTTTTATATAAAATAGAATTCAATTAACTGATGAACTGGTTACACATTTAGAAACCATCCAATAGATGAAGCTACTACATGGGTATTTAGTTAAATTATACTTCATTAATTTATATATACCTACCTTCACACTGATAAATATCCATTACACGGGTACAATTTTATAGGCACAATTGGTGGTGGCCACATGAAATATATTTGACACCCTCTGTAGGCACCCTTTTGCACTCATTCTTGATTACATGTAAATAAGTGTTGATAAAGGGAACAATAATGATTCAGACACATGATTTCTTGTTCTTCTAGGATGGAGATAGTAGTTGTAGACTAATCTATATCTCAGGATTTTTTATGTATTTCTTTTGATAACAAGGGGTTTTCATTTATTTCATCTACATTACATCCATTTTTTCATCTTTCCAGTTACATGAAATTTAATGGCATCATCTATTGTGTGTTATTCATGTTATTCTAATTATTTCTATTCTTGTTTATTTATGTTGTGCATTCTGTTTACTTGGTGCTTCCTCTATTTACCTTTTTTATAGTCATCCACTTTCAACTCTCTGGTAAAGAGGTGACATCCTCCCCATAGACACAACCTTGGACCTCTCTTTTATTCAGCTTCCTCTAGCATTTGGGGAGATGTGCTTGAGGCTATGTGGCCTACTAGTCTTGGTGATCCACTTAAGTGGCGTCCGGTTCTGGGATGTCAAACCATTTGAAGTAGTGAATATTACATCCATATAACATGTAATACATTTATAATTTTATATATATTCTTTCCATGATATAGGATTAAATTCACACAACACTGAGTTAGCTAGCGTTACTCGTAATGACGACTATCTTTAATATCTTGCTTTCCATGAAAGAACGAGTTTTATCGAATACTCTTAATATTATCATTGAAAATGAAAATTACCTCACACCCATTAGAATGGAGGTTATAAATAGGATTATCTATCTTCATAACATATGTGGTTTAATTTATTGGATGCCATCTAATTAAAAATCAATTTAAAAATGATTTAAATATATAATATATTATTTAATAAAAAATTACTTTAATGTGTTAAAGGTGATTACCTAAAGAAATAAATTAATTAATTTTAGAGGATTAATATAATGAAATTTATATATAATATAATTGGAAAAAAAATTATATTCATCAAAATTATTATATATATATATATAACATATGAAAATAACTAATTTTATGTATAAAAAGATATATTTTTCTAAAGGTATGTTTTTCATTTTTAAGGGTGCACATGTTTTAATAAAAAATTGTGACTCTTCTAAAAAATTCATTTTTAAATAATAATTTAAAATTTATCATATGATTAATTTTTTGTTTTTTATAGAACATTCATTATTGAAGGAATAATGAACAATATTGGAATTTATTTTAAAACCACCTGTTATTTCAAATAATTAATAATGTTAAAGAATATTTTGAATTGGTTTTAAAGTAATAATAGTTTTATTATACATATATTGATTCTATTTAATGTCATTATAGTCATTTTAGTGATAAAATTGATAATATAAAATTTGTAACCATTTGATCTTTTTCACTCTAGACCATGTTTTCTCGACATGTTTACAGGATTAATTGTAAATAAATTTCTTCGACTTATATTATATTATTTATAAAATAATGTATTCCATATTTTTATCCAAAATTATTTATAATATATAATTAGTATGAAAAAAATATTGAACATAGTTATTAGTGAAAACATTTATAATTAATTACAATGATTCATGTTAAAACATGTTTACTTATTGGTAAAACATAGTATAAATGATGAAAAATTTCCTACAAACCTTCCCAACACACCTTTTACAAAAATATTTCAACCTAAAAAAGGAATAAAAATTATGATTACAAGTTATTTGAATACTATTCCATTCTGGTTACCAATATAATATGTTAATTGAAGAAAATATAAAAAACAATGTTATATCATTTAATTTCATTAATGATTTGAAAAAGTAAAAACATAACATATGTTCGATTATGTAAATAATTTATAAATATAAATTATTTTATTATATCATTGTAATTTATATTCATTCTTTATATATGAATTAATTACATTAAATAAATATGAAACCCCAACACATCAATTATTTAGTTTGTAATTAACTTAAAGCAATGATATAAAAAGTGTTAAAAGTGATGTATATTTAATTAATTATTGAATTAAATTTATTTTTTTATGATTAAATCATGTTATACTATTTTTGAAATAATATATTATAAATTCTAAATTGAATTGATATTTTAAAAAATAAATTACATAAATTATTTGAAAATCGACATTATGATTATTTAATTATAAATAATATTTTATTAAATGATTTGAAATTTAAAAAAAATTCTATCTTATGTCATGTAATATTTTTTATAAAAAAATTCAAAATATATTCCATTCATTGAACAATTTATCATTATTAATGTGCACATTTATCCATAAATATTAAAAAATAAATTAGTTTAGTTATAGTTAAAGTAGTGTTTTCTGCATTGTTATAGCTTGTGTTAAAAATAATTGTCAGAACAAAAAAGATTTTAATTTTATAATATATTTTTTTATAAATTAAATGCATCTGACTAATATTTAAAAGATATTTTATATTTTGTTTTAATGTTTTAAATACATAGGACAGAACAATATTTTTCACAATTTAAAACAAAAAAGATGAAATATTGAATTGAAGATATTATGGAACAAAATGAAAATATATATATAATTTCTAGTGAAGGTGTTTATTAACCATAAATCAAAAAATATGTATTATTTTTCAATTTTAGAGGCACATGAGGTAAGTAAGGCCTCGTAAACTTGAAGACAATGAGTATTTAAAAAATGACACTCTTCCATTATAAAAGGTTATTCACTCACACCGTTTATTCAAAAATATAAATTCATTTAGATCAACGAAACCATAACAAATTTACATACCAAAACCCCACCCATCCCAGATATAATAAGTCTTACATTGGGTAGAAATCTAACCATTGAATCCATTTGGTGAAAACTAAAAGGATATAACTGAAGAAGAGGTAATCCTTATCAATAAACATTTTTAGTATATTTCCTCCACAGAACCCTTAAATATATTTAATATCATTATTATATAATAAACTCAGCATATTATATATTTTTGAGATATTTTTCTTTTATATTTAAGAACTAAAAATTCTCACACATCGATCTAATGGGTTACATTGTCATCATTCATGTGTACGACGGACTCCCACCTCATGAACTGATGTTGTACAGTTTTCCATTACCGCCTTCCATTATTGGGAATAATGATAGAAATAACATTTATATGGAAAATATATGATATATATTATGTAATTTTTCCTTAATTATTATTATATTACACCTAACTTCATGATTTCTATTTTATGGTAATAAAGTAATGTTGTTTGTGCGTACGATGGTCTATCGCCTCTCAAAAAAATGTAATTAATTCACACATTATATAGAAGGTATTAAGAATAGTTTAAGTAGAAAAATTTTATATATATTAAATAAAATTTTTGATTTATCGATAATTTAAAAATATTTCATTTACTTTTATTTCATTATTGTGATAAGAAAATGCTAGTAGTGTGCATGTGTATGTACGACCAACTATGTACATGAATAGTTCATTACAATTCATTTTACAAAATTTTATGTATTGATATATATATATATATATATATATATAATATATATTAAATTTACATCATTATTTAGAATCTAGATATTATAAAATCATGATCTACATAAGATGAAAAAATATAACTACTCAAAATATACTTGAAAACCAGGAAATTACAACTTAAAATAGTGAAAAGTAATGAAATATTACAGAAAAGGGAGATAAGTTTTTATAAATGAATAATATATTATGTTATTAATATTAATATGGTTATTTTATAGATAATGATCTTCTAAAAAATGTTATACATGCTTTTAATGAGTGTTCAATCTAAAGGAAGCATATGGCAAAAGATTTCATCTCAATTTATATGCCCCTGAGACTTATTTGTTTTTGTGAACCAATTCAATTTTATGTGGAGTATAAAGTCTCACATTGACATGTAATATCATGATTCACTAATACGTCATGTTATTTTATGTTTCAATTAGTATTATTTCATAATATGGATTTGTCTTTAAAATTTTCAAGTACTAAAATTTATCATACAATATTATTTTTTTTGGGATTTCTAATATTATCTTGTAAAATCACTTAATTTTATTGATTTCTCATGGAAATTATATTAATATTAAATTTAAAAAATTATTTTATGATGGTTATCATAATTTCATAAATCATATACGATTTTTACATACAATTTCCACTTTGAATATAGTATGATTTATTGGGGAAATATTAATAAGTATGCATCATTTTTTCAATATGTATATTTGATATGGAAAATTGATTGTAATTTAAATTGATTGTTAAATATATGAGGAATATTTTGGACAAGATTTAAATGGGTTGGGGACCTATTAATATAATACCCTTATTGCATTAGTAGCCTCATGATTTGAATTAGTTGACTAAATCATACATTTTTTACTCGCATAATAAAATTGTCTTCATAATAGATCTTGATAGTAAATATATTGATGATTGATCATAATAGTTGAGACTACCAATGTTATTATTTCTAAAATATTTTTGATTCCAAACGATTATTTTATAAGTTATAATATGCATTTTCATATTTGAAGCTCATGTGATTATTTATTTGACATTATTTCTTCATCTTTATTCCTTCTCAATTAATCACATGTTATTGCTTAATTAGAATGTGTTTCTGTCATTTACATTAACATGATGCTTATTCATTATTATTTCATGATATCATACACTAATTTTTTTTCCTCTTTAATCATTTTAGATCAATCTAATTTTGTTTCATTTTCTGAGGCTATAAAGGTGAATTCATGGAATTAGTTTCAAGGAAGTTAATCTGATAAATTTTTTATTAATAATTTTCTTTTCCCAATGTAAAATTGGTATCTTGTATATAATTTGTTCTACCAAAACATATAAATTGTTCTGTACTATGGGATCTAAATGTTGTATCTATTCTAATTCAATAAATAAAAGAACCAAATTCAAGATATTGAGGTTGGAAGTCTCTACGATGACAAAAAATTGTTAATAAATTTAAAGCCTATCCAAATGATAAAATGATTCATTTAATAAATACCTTAAATAAAGGAGTATCTATTTTCCAAAAGTAATTAATTGTAATGAATTTCTATGATTTGTTTACTTAATTATTATATAATACAAAATTTATCCCTATGACATTCTAATTCAACAGATTCAAAATAACCTCCCATGTATGTTTTTTCTCAATTCAGTTAACAGAATCATGCATTTATTTAAACCTATTATCTTATAAATAATATTATTGAAAACATTGAATATTACTAAAATTAGATATATTCATTCAATATAGACTTTATTCTCATCATTTTCCCAGGTACTTCCCAATCATAAATTTTATGTTTCAGTTCTATTTCACCCCATCTTTTACGGTTCTATTCATCCACATTCTTAAAATTAAATTTAATATAAATAGTTTCTTCTTTAGTATTAACATAAAAATCTACCCCTTTTAATCCCTCTGATCTTATCGTTATCTTATTTGATTCCTCATGAAACTTTTCATTACTTTTTTGAATACTAACATCATATTCCACCATTTTGATTTCATAGATTTTGAAGATAATTTAGTGTCATTTATTAAAACACTTGTACGTGTTTCTATAAGAACAGTAACCAAAGGATATCCATTTATATCCCCATCACTTTATTATCATGTATATCTTCTTTATTAATAAAAATTCTCTTATAATGATTTTAAAATATTTTATTTTCATATTTTTCACCTACAATGTCATATTTGGAGTATTTTCTTCTTTTTTACATAGAAAATATATATAAGTAATATTGATTGATTCCCTGACATATTCCATTCAAAATATATCTTTATGTAATTCTAAATATTAATAATTTTTTTTTTATATTTGGTGTTCTAGAACCAATATTTTGTACTTTGTGTTGCATGTATATTAAAGGATTATAGTATTTATAAAATATTTTATTACATATGGTCAATTGTTCAGATTTATAGTGATGTAATACTATCCTAGGGTTTTTTTTCACCTTAATAATGTTGTATGAGTTTACCATTATATCGAGATCATTGAATTACTATAACATTTTTCACTAATACAGTTAAATGGAACAATAATATTATATGATGGGAACATAGTATATTGACTGTTAGGTGCAAGTTCTTATAAGTGGACGAGATTTCTTCTCATGAAGATTGGTAATCTCCATGATGGGAGATTTTAAAAACTAAACCACCTATATAAAGTCTTCATGTTCTTGTGTCATCAAATATACCGTTATATGAGCACATCTAATGGGACTTAAAATTCAATATTATTATTAATTCATGAAATAATAGTTAAACTTAGTTGTATTTCACGAACCCTACTAGTACAATTCATAGAAAATTTTTATACATCTGTCTTTCCAGGAGTTATATATTATAAATTAATAACCAAAGAAAGGGGTTTTCCATCCGTATTTTTGGAAATTTAATTGTCAACTAGTTTATTGAAATGAAACTATTGTATTATATTCTAAGGAAATTGAATAATGACATGTTTATTTCAGGTAATTACAGGAATACATATCAAGTATATGTGACGAGAGAACAAATGGGAAATATGTAGGATAAGATATCATAAAAAAGGAATTATATTACACAATGTAAAATTATATGTGGTTATCAACATTATGAAACTATGTTATCTGTCTTGTATACCATGAATCAATTCTGGGTAGTAATATTGGACTTGACGAAATCCCACCTATTACTAGTGAGAAAAATTCATTTAACAAAATACATGATATTTTCCATTTTTATTGATTAAATTAAATTTTAATTTAATTATTAGAATAGATATTATTCTCAACACTGAGGAGAAATTCCATTCATGTTATGTTGATCACAAATGTCAAATAAATATTTATTCACCATACAATGAATGATACTATTTATTTTTTAAAAAAAATACTTAAAATTTAATTACCAGACTATGAATAGAATATTTATGTATGAATACATATTTACTAAATATATATTTAGGAATTTTTTTATTTTCTAGGAATTTCAGTAGACCAAGATCATGTGAGGTGATTAATATTAAATTATAAAGTAGTAAATAATATTTATTATTCAGAAAATTTCTATAATCCACAAAATAATATTATTATTAATGTATATTCAATTAGATCAAATTAGTAAAATTGTATTATTTAAGGATCATTTTGGTATTAAATATTATTTTAACCTAAATAATTACTCTATAATTTTATGGTTATGTCAAATGTGTTGGGTGATTCATGAATTGATAATAGTTGCATATAATAGATTTCTCTATAGAATTTATCTTTAACCTTTTCCTCTCAAGAATAAGAAGTAATTGATAGAATACTTAATTTATGAGAGAAATATAACATATCATGATAATTGAAACAAGATTACAAATCCATGATTTTAACACCAATCATTTAATATATGTTTTTCAATGATCAAAATAGAATGTGTGGATCACATCTAAAATGATTCAATAAATGGATCTTATAATAATAGTGAAGGTAAGACAAAAAAGAGTATTGGGTTCAATCATTATCCTAATAGAAGAAAAATCATAATACCATGCATTCAATCTTCATATAAAATACAAATTAATTATATATTTACCATGTAAATATCATATCCATATTTTGGGGTATGTAAATGTAAATATTCTATAATAAAATTTAATCATCCATGAAGTTTAAATATTACACCATTGAATATTGGTACATTTAATATGACAAAACCATTATGCTCATCCATCCTCTAAGCACGGCCATTACAATAACAAAAAACATTTGGTATTAGAGCAATAACTACCAAGTCACAATCTATACAAAATTATGATTTTTATGTTATGAATTCATTATCTGTCATTTGAGGACATTTTCATGTTTATAGATTTAAGGAATTAGGTCATAAATCATACATAACAATAACATATAAATAAAAAAGGAAACACCTTATTAGTATCTAAATTTCTTTTTATATAAATCTATTAAAATAAATCTTGCTATTTTTTAAATAATACTAATCAAAATATTCAATATAAATTTTTTATTTAACCTTCCCATAAATAAAATCCTATGAAAATGATTTTAAAAACATTGGAGTACCACAAAAAGTTTAGTAGAGGACAGAAATAAGAAGAAAAGTTTTAGTCCAATTAAAAAAATTAAAATCCATAAAAATACTTTTCTTTAAAACATACCATTTTAAAAATAAAGTGAAATACCATGCCCTTTAAAATAATTTATTTTAAATTTTAAAAACAAATAATATCCATGAAAACTAATTACTAAGAATATATAATTCATATAGGTAACATTGAAAATAATCTTTTATAACTCTTATTTATAAGATTAAACATTTAGAAAACATTCCATACAATTACATAGATAATATAATCATTAACCAACACATTTGAATTCCATTTGGGTGCTCCCACCATTCACAATATAATAGGGTAACACAGTTCTATCTAGGAACACAAATTTTATATAATGTCCAAGATCCACAAAATGAATAAAACATTTCATTATTTGAAAAAATCCTTTAAAATTGTATGAAAATCCCATCAGATATCATAATACCATTTACATTTTAAATCCCATTTTTTTTACTCTTAAATTTTATAAAACCATTTTCAATAAAAAAAATAAACTAAAATACGAAATGATGGATTTTCATTTAAGAAAACATGTATTCTTGAAATGGACGATTATAATAATCCATCCATGTTTGACCCTAAAATTGTCACCAAATCTAGACCATAACATGGCCCCTATAGTTGTTCCTAATGCTCCTGCATTAACAAATAGTGTCGAGCATAAAAATAAATCAAATAGGATTGGGTTAATCCATAAATAAATGAAAAATAAATATATATGAATAAAAAATAAAAAACTAGATCAGCTGAAATAAATAATACTACACATATCTATATGTGACCCTACAGGTCACCTCTGGCCACTAAAACAATATTTCCCCAAAATGACCTATCTCAAGATCGAAGTAGAACCAAAAGCTAAAAAATGACCCTATAGTTTAGAGTATTAAATCAAAGTAAGAGATCCTAGATAAACTATTCCTTATGCATTACTTTTCAAAATAAAACCATGACATACTGGTTTTGATATGACACCACATAAAAATAAGGTTTTCCATTATTTTTAAATTCTATTATCAAGATTATATTTCCATGAAAACCCATTTTATTTTCATCAATTTTCAAAAATAGTTTATAAGACTACATAAAAATATAAAAATTAATTATATATAGTTTGAATTAAACCAAGGTATTTATAAAACTGAAAATTATCATGAACCAAGCCAAATGGAAATCAGATCACAAGAACCATGTCAAAAGAGATAACCTTGAGAAATCACTATAGTTAACTTGAAAAAGTTGCAACATATGAACATCATACCTTAGTGACCACAATCCTCAAACCAAAACCAACTGTGTTCAGATTCATGATCCACTAGAGGGGAATGGACCAAAAAAGTATTGTTGTCTCGATATTATAATAAAAAATTATCAAAATGCTTATGCATGATCCACTATATGGGATCCTATACTAATGTCTATTGGTCTATGATCATATCACGTTTTTGTTATTTTTGTAATGCCAAAACTGCTAGAATAATTCCAACCTTAGCTACTTTAAATCAACTAGAATACTAGTTCTACACTGTTCACATAGGTACCCATGTTTCCTATGTTCTCTTTTTCAAATGGTGGTGATCTTTTATCAAACATACACACATTAACAAAGCATTTTCTATAATCATAACATCTCCAGCATCTCACAACCGAGCTCCCTACTTGAGTGAACCCCACTTCACAATTCAAAAAAATATCCACAAGCATCTCTATAATTCATATATTACAAACTACACATTTAACATAGACATCATATTTCTAAACCAAGGGGCATTCCACAAGAAGGTTTTTCAACTTCCACAAATCATTCTCAATGTTCCAAATGGTTCTCATCATAATAAAAGTTATAATATCATTTCAGAAATCATAATCACCAAACACTTATAAGTTCCATAACCATTTAAAAGAATAGTTAAATAGCTAAGGTCCCACACATTTTAAAACATCTCTAAAACCATGTATTATTCAATAAATCCATTCTAAAAAAGAAAATCCCCAATTAAATATGAATTCCTGAAAAAATCCATGATATTTTCCTGAAATACAAAAATAGTAAATATCCCCTCATTAAAATGATATACCAACACATTTTCATTCATATCTCCTTGAAAAACTATTTTTAACTAACAATAAATCATTGTAAATGCACATTGCACACACAAAACCATTTTTTGAAACCACATTTAGGCATTTAAAATGTAGATAATTCTAAAACAATCATAGAATCATATTTTAATGAAGCCAACATATTACTAACATAAAGGTGAAAATGAAAAATAAGGGAAATTTAAACATCTAGAAACACCATTAATTTTCATATTATATACATTATATATAAATTTAAAAACACTTTTTAAAAAAACTCAAGACATTATTGAATTCAAGTTAAATGTGTCATCATAGGGAAGCTACCTCTAAATAAAGGCATGTGACTAAAGAGGAAGATAACTGGAGAATTTACTTTACCACATTCACTTATATTTACATTCTCTTATATGAAAGGACACCTATCCCCTATATTAATATATTCAAGGAAAAATATCAACAAGGGGATCCTTACATATATTCTCACAAGTTCATATACCCCTTTTCTCTTTCAGATGAAATCATTTACATATATATATCTATACACACCAAGACCCATTATACATATTACTCCATCCGGGGGTGAATATATATAGAGGTGTAACATACATAAATGGATTTAAAAAAATGTATATGAATATATTTCTTCTAAAATAAATGGTTGAACCCATCATACTGAATACTAGAACATTCTACAAAAAAATCAGGACCCAAACTTTAGAAAAACCTTAATTAAATTGTGGTGCTAAAAAAAATATGATTAAACCACACCCAAAACTGCTGGTGAACTCATGTCCTTCAATAGCCTGGGAATAAACTAGCCATAACTGGTTCCAATAACCCTTAAAAGTGAGGATGATTTGAAATAATAAATCAAAACCCCCATTGTGGTTTGGACAATCGTTATCTGTAATAAGAAGAGGATATGAATGACTGGAAAAAAGTAAATGTGGTAGATGAAGCCATACCATGATGAATGCACATAAATCAAAGTCGGTAGCTAATTAAAACCATAGTGGATAATATGAGGGAGGAATGTGATGAAGGGAATCCATTTAGGGTTTTCTAATGTGAAGATATGAATGGAGGAATGTCATCGCGTGACAAGATGTGGGATGTGGGGGGTGGGGTCATTTGGGTAATGTTTCATATCATATATTTTCATTAAAATATTTTGAATATTATAAGAAATAATTTCAAGTGTAAAAGCTGAGATGGTGGGCGATTCCATAGCCTGGTGTGTACGGAATTAATTTTTTAATAATATTAAAATACTAAATATCACACACTCATAATTTTCATACATAATGGAATAAATTCTAAACAATTTTATTTTATTAGAAATATGAGTGTATAGATGTGTTTAGATCATCGTCTATTCCATGTGCTTGGCCTAACATCCTCTGATGTGGGTTTACTGAAAAAGTAGTTTCAGGTGTTTTTAAAGAATACGATATATATGTTTTATTTTATTTTTTTTCTCTATTTTATCGACACAATAATGCAGTGAGGATTTTTCTTTTGAATAATTTTTTATGCATGGATCTAGGGTTAGGATCACAACTCTGCTGATTCCCTAGAGGATTTATATTGAACACTAAATATTTCTCTTTATGGGTGATGATAAAATAGTTCATGTTTGATCAACTAATACCAATCATTATGAATCTCACATGTAAAATTGATCCTCAATAGTGAATAATCTAATTCATATATAGGCTTCTTTATTTTGGATTCTATCCCCATTCATAGATTCATTAATGAAGGCAACCCAACCAATAAATGGGTTGATCTGCAATTCGATCGTTCCTTTTGGGATAGTTTATACTCTATGAGATTTATGGGCTCTTATTATAGTAATTATTGAATTGATATATTGACTATTCATATAGGAATAGATCAATTATTGAATGATAAATGTTCGAGGTTCACTGCCTAAGTAGTTTCATTGTGTTTTTCTTTCCCTAGTCTTTAATGCATTCTTCATTCTCTAATTTGGTTTTTAATGATCGATCATTTCCCCTTTTTTTCTAGGTGAAAAAATTCAAAATTAATGCTCCATCATCGGGAAAACCTAGTAGAGGTGATATGTCAACGAAGATGGAAAAATCAATGTCATTCTGGAATAACATTTCATCAAGGAGATTGTTTTTTGGATGAATCAAATTTGATTTTGATGCCAATTGAAGATATGAAACCCATCGATTAGATGTTAAAGTGGATAGAATACCATGAATTTAATGTTTTAAGGTGAATGGACCACCAGATCTAGGTTTCAATCATCGAATGAAGTATACAAAGGCAGAACCATACATTCTTGAAAATATAGATGAACACATCCCGTAAACTAGGGTTACATAGAATGAGGCCAAAAATATGATAAATATAGGATTTTTGGGATATTGTAAAATTTCTAATGATGTGTGACCCTGTCACACAACACATGTCCTTTCAAATGCTGTATAGGCCCTTCCCAGATTCTTGGTGTGTATCTCAGGTGATACACCGATATGGGGTGGAGTACATGGGTTTCCACATAGGGTGTACTCCACCACAAGACTTGTCCTGGACTGCATACATGAACTACCCCATTTACTGATACACAAGCAGAGGTACAAAAGTTTCTCACTGTATAAGAACATGAATACAGTACATGAGTAGACCTTGAATGGAAGGATGTAGTGTGTGACTCTTTCTACACTTTGTGTACCCATCTTCTAAATTAAAAAATTTTGGAATGACACATTAAACTGTACAAGGTAAGTATATAGGGTCATGAATCATGGCATGTGACCCTACTTCACATAGTTTCTACCATTATACATGGATTGATTAAATATCCCACTATATAGTGAATGTGTAAAATTAGGCTTTTTCCATGATTGATTCCCTTTTTGTGGGTGAGAAACATTTCATACTAATAGGATTATGATCCATCCCACAATACTTCCCAAATATAGATTTGGAATCCCATGAGGGGCCCCAAGAAGGATTATTTATTCATTCTTGGGGACCTGTCATTAGTCTCTGGTGTTGACATGACCAAATTCTCTGGGAATCATTCCTCTACATAGTAGGTTAATCCAAATGTATTTTTCATTATCCCTGCATGTCCTTGGTTGTGATCCTAATCTGTGGTATCATATTCTCTTTATATAAATCAACATTTCTCCCTCATGATGGTTCTTAATAAATTGTACTTCTCAGATTAATATCATCATCATTATCAAACTCAAGAGAGTTTTCTCCAAGACGAGTGAATTGTGGTATCATTTAGTTGAATACTTAATGTTGGTATATAGTGGTTGTAACGTATCACTAGTGTTAGTGCCTTTGATTGAGTATATGTGGATATTATTATTATATTTACTATAAACATATATCATCTATATATGAATCTAACATTTATATCTAAATTTATTTGTGGTTTTAGGATATCCTATTGAGTGTTATTATACTCACCACTTACCTTGTTTCATCTGCACATGTCAGGTCTTCTGTAGATGACTGAGCTTTTGATAGAGTCCTAGTTGGAACCGGACTAGATGGAGCTTTGTGATACTAGTTAGGATGAGGTGTGTTCCTATAGAAATATATTGTAGTCACGTTACCTTTTCATATAGGTTAGACTTGTGGTTACAAAATTCAATTAGTGGTATTTTATTTTACCAATTTTAACATTAATATACATTCCAATCATAAAATTTTGGTGGGGATATAGTGGTATACATTCATTATTTTCCTAGTGGTTTTTTACACATCATCATTTTTTGCCTAATATATAATTGTGTATATACATGTACATAAGAAATTTTTTCCATGGTATTTATATAACTACTCGGTGCTAGTCACTTTCCCATGGCCTATTGAAGGATGGAATGGGGAGTCTTGACACTATCCCCAAGGGACAAGGTGTGACATAGTGGAATCAGAGGTGGTTGGTACTACTTCAGGACAAGGTGTCTGTCAAAATGGTTTGGTTCAATAATATTAATTGTTTTGACATCATATTTAGGAATGAAAATCCATTATTCGTCTGATGATTAATTTATATATATAATATGAAACATATAACATTATTTTAGAATCGGTACATAAGAATTTTTTTTTTCAAGGAAAATAATTTGTACATATATCATATTGGAATGGGTTTTGGTACCATGTCCTTATGACATCATCTGTTTTTTTAAACTCATTGATTTTGGTACGTATTGTTTCTTTACTGGATGCTCCCATGATATATTACATCTTAGATTTAGAATATCAATCATGAGGATGACCCACCCAGTGATGATGCTTCCATAACAGGAAAGTTTACCGAGATGGTTCCTCAAGTGGGTGCACCATCCATGCCACCACCCATGGAGCAGTAGATGGTACCCACACTACAAGCTTTGAAGATCATTGGTTGAGAGAAATTCATGAGCTTCATATATAGGGACCCCTTATGTTCTAAGGCGATCCTAACCCTCAAGTATATGATGACTAGCATGTGGTCTTGACCCATGTTTCCTATTTAGATAGGACACTAGTGAATAATATGGTTGTCCTAGTAGTGATCCTTCTACAAGGTTTTGTTGGTTGATGTTGGATTTTTTCTGTCCAATATCCTGACAAGATGAATCTATCATAGATAGAGTTCTAGCATCTCTTCATTGTGGGATTATCTCCAGTTATATTGGGATATGTGGTTATTACAGGTCATTTTCATCTCTAGAGGGGTAGCATGACAGTGGATGACTATTTTTCCATGTTCAACAACCATTTTATTCACCCAAATGATAGGGTTATAGATCACCACTTTAGGAATCAGTCCATCAAGCGAGGTTTGAATAGAGACATTCGAGATATAATTATCCCTCAATGCATTCAGACGTATGTTGGTGTTCTGGAGAAACATTTGGTGTTAGAAATCATCTGGAAGGAGAATATATATGCCATGATATTTAAAAATGGATGAGAAAGTGTATAAACCTTGGTTTAAGGGAGCCGACATCAATGACAAATATTTAGATGTGGGAGTTGTTTCAAGGAGAGGTACCTTGTGATAAGATCTATAGTTCTGGGCTCACAGGACGGGTGAAGATAGACTAGAGATATGTGGTGTTATTCATGTGATGGAAGGGGGCACCATTCTCTCAATATTGTCTGAACCGCCATGCTAATAATTATAATAAATTAGATTTACCACAAATGATGATTCAATTATGGGGGAAAGATGATCCATATGGTAGCTGATGTCGAAGATAAGATGGGATATAGATAGGAGGTGCTCGACTTTTCGACTTGTTTATACCACCACCCCTAGGTGGTACATGATTGGTTTATGGAGATGGAGGAATGGGGGAAATCTTCATGCGATCTATACATATGAACCAGGGCCTCTAAGAATTTTATTATATATGATCAGTGTATTTTATAATTTAGCTATAGTAATAATAGACCCATATTTTAGTCATTCAATTTCCACACTATATATTTTTCCAAACCAATAGATTCAAGTTGAATCGTTGACTCAACTCCTATGATTATAGACACCTACTATATAATACTCAATGATCACAAATATTTTAGATAGTATCACCCGAGACTTGGAGGTGGGAGTTTTGATTGGAACCACATGGTGGCAGTGTTGAAGCCTTATAATGTTATTCATGTTATGCATTGGTTATCCACAATTTGTTCCCAGATTGACATTATTTGGAGAAGGGTGTGGTGTGTCCATTGTGATGAAATGAGGTTTACCTTTATTGGTGAAAGGGAAACTACGGAAGTATTGGATTGGGTCAGCAATTGCATGGTTTGTTAGATTATTGATCAGTTGTCTAGCATTAACCTCTATGTTGAATATATTAGAATCTTCTAGTTTCCGGTGGTGGTGGAGGAGTATGAGGACATCATTATTGAACATGTTTTAGGATTAACACCCTATTAATATTTATAATTCGATATTGATTTAAAACAAGGGAATATGCTGATATCTACACAATCATATTAGATGGTTCCCATAGTGGTTCGTGAGATGAGGGTGAAGTTGGGGGTCTTCTAGAATAACGGAAAAATGGGACCCAGTGTTTCACCCTAGGCATCCACATTTTAATTTTACAAAAAGGAAAAAATGTGTTTGAGTTAGTGTGTGGACTACTGATGCATGAACTAGGTGACATGGATGAACAAGTATCAAATACTGAGAATTGATAACCTCCTAGGTAAGTAGAGAGGGGAATAATGGTTCTCAAAGAACAACCTATGATCAGTCAATAATGAGTTATGAGTGTGGGATGATGATATACAAAATATGGATTTCAAATATCATTAAAGTCACAATGAGAACTTGGTTATTACTTTTGTCTAAAAAACTCCCCAACGGTGTTCATGGGCCTCATGAATTGGATCTTTCATCCTTAGTCATATCGATTTGTGGTAGTATTCATCGATGATATCCTTGGGTACTCAGTGCCCAAAGAGAACCATGAGAGACACATAAGAATGGTTATAGAAGTACATCAAGAGAACCATATTTATGGGAAACTCTATATGTGATAATTTTATATTCTTTCGGACTACATTCTAGGACATATTATCTTAACAGTTGGAGGGGATGTGGAACTAGACAATGTTGAGACATTTTTATCATGGGAGCCACCTAGGAGCATGATGTGGCCCCGAGCATTATAGAACTGGAAGGATATGACAGGAGATTAATAACTAATTTATCTAGGGTATCAGCACCAATAAAAACATAGACATCAAATTGGTAGCCATTCCTATTGATAGATAAGTTCAAGTAGGGTATTCCGTAGTTTAGGTGGAGTTTGATGAGTCTTACGATCATGAGATTTCTAGAGGATGCAGTCGAGTATGTAGTGTTCGGTGATGCATCCTGGACAATGCATGGTTATTTTATGATGTAGGGGAAGGAGGATATTGCCTATGATTCATGCCAGTTCAGATCACATGATTTGAACTTCTAGATCTATGATCTTGAGTTACAAGTGGTAGTCTTCACATTGAATATGTTTAAAGACTTCTTGATGGGCGAGTCTTTAATCATATACTCTTGTTAGAATAGACACATGAATATCTTCTTCTATAAGGATCTAATGATTAGATAGATGAATTTTCTATAGTTCCACTTGGACAATGAAGTTGGAATTTTAAATACCCAAAACAAGGGTAAAATGGTGTCGGATGATCTTAGCCGAAGACTAGTTCACACGTACTGAATGAGGATTCATATAATTTTTCCTTGTTGTAGTTATCTTTAATAAATGTAGATGGAGAATCTCAACTCTAGTCGATGACTGTTACCCCTCCACTATTACAATGAGTTAGGGAGGAACAACTTAGGGATACCAAATACTTGACCATACATGATCATATGTCCAAAAGGATTAATTTTGAAGGATAGTCGAATGGTGGGGAGAACATCATCCTTTTCAGTGGACACATAGTATTACCACTGGAATTACAAGAGGAGGTTATATGGGAGTTTCCTATTAACTCTTTGATTCTTTATATAGGTGTGGAGAAAATGTACCAATACATTTGCCATCAATTCTGGTGACTAGGAAAGAATAATGTAGTTATACAGTTTGTTTCTTTGTACTTACTTGTCAGCAAGTGAAGGATGAGCACAAGGTTCTGAGAAGATTAGTTCAACAACTTCATGTTCCATAATAGAGGTGGGATGGGATATCATTGGACATCAAGGAATGTTTACCAAATATGTCCAGGGGACCGGATACCATCTTGGTTATCATTAACCGAATCACCAAGTTGTCCAACTTCTTTTCTATTTACGACTGTAGTTTAGTAGAGATATTGTTACACATGATCATTTATGACTCCATAGGGTCCCATCGATGATTGTTTCATATCATGATGATGGTTTTACATCCCAGTTGTGGGGACGTATTACAAGACACATTTGGGACTAAGTAACGCTTCATCTTGGAGTTTCACCCATAGATGGATGGCCAGATAGAGAAGACTATTCATGTCTTGGATGATATGCTACAACATTGATGTTGGTCTTTGGCCACTGTTGGGAGGATCCCCTACAACTGGTGGAGTTCACATAACACAATTGATACCATTTTAACATTGGTATAGAACCATTGAAGGAATTGTATGTGAGACCTTCTAGGTCCCTACATTGATTGACTAACCAATGAGATTCAGAACACATTGTCTTGCATTTATTGTGAGATACTATAAAGAAGGTGAAGATCATCCAATAGTGGATGAATACTTCCATGAGTCATCATAGGTCACAAGCTGATAGGAAGTGGTGGCCTTCAGAGTTCTAAGATGAAGACCATGTATTCTTATAGGTTTCACCATGACATAGATTATGAATATTTGGCTAGGTGACTAGTTATGTCGGAGGTTTATCATCCCTTTTTAAATAATATATAGGTTTGGTGAGGTGGAATACATATTTTTTAACCCCTGTAGTTGGACCAGGTACATAATGTCTTCAACTTTTCTTAACTGAGGAGGTATGTGCATGAACCATTGCACGGTATTGACTAGGGATAGCTATACATCGAAGATTTAGTGACTTTTTCTGAGTAACCAATAGAGATCAGGGATTAGAATGCGGGTATAAATCAAGGGAGAGAAATTCCTTTATTGTGTGTCTCGTGGAGGCATATGAATCTCTAGGAGAGGAAATGGGACTAAGAGTCCCATCTACACGTTCTATGTCCCCATGTTTTTTAGTACACAATGTTTGTTTCTTCATTCTGGGATTTAAATACCAATGTTGAGAGAATGTAATGTCCCGGATAATCTGTGTATTATTGTTAAATATTATATGGATTAACATTTAGACTAGGAGATTAGACGACCTGTGATTATGAGATTCGGTGTGTCTGTAATGAATGTTTGAATAATATTAAAATATTAAATATCACATGTGCTAAATATTCTTGAAAAAGTAGAATAACATTTAAATCATTACCAAATTAAAATTTCAGGGCACCCTGACATTTTGAGTAGTGGATTTACCATATGTGAGAGCTAACATCAGTCTACATGGGTCGAATATGAAATTCAGTTTTGGGCATTTCTAATGAATAAAATAAATTGCTGAATTATTATTTTTTTATCTATTTCGTTGACCTAGTGGCGTAATGAAACTTTCCATTTCAATTAGTATTCAGGATAGGATATAGGCTATGGATCATAACCAGGGAGATTTTATGGAGGTTCTGGAGGTAACCTTTAAGTCTAATCTTAGTGGGAGAGTATGGAATTATCAATCGAAGATCAAAAAACACCATTCATGATATATCTCTACAGCGGTAAATTATTTTCAATAGTGAACAACCCAATTCCATATTTTGATGAATTCTTTTGAATTCTTTTGTCATTCATAAATTAAAATATGAACGCTGACCTACCAACGAACTAGTTGATGTGTGGTTTGATAATTCCTTACAAGAAAGGTTACCCTTTATGGGATTTGTAGGGTTTTATTATACAGATTATTGATGTGATTTCTTCATCGTTCTAATGGGAACAAATCAATGGTATAATGAACAATAGTCGAGGTTCATGACTTAAATTTGTTATTTGTGATCCCCATCATTTTTTATGTGTTCTTCAATATTCGATATGTTATTGAATGATTGAACATTGAACATTTGTTTCCTAGAAGAATGATCTGAAATTGAAGATCCAACCCTTGGACAACCTAGCTGAGGTATGATGGCAGCTGTGCCAGATGAATCAAACGATCGGGAGAAATTTTTCTTTGAGCTGTCTGCATCACGATGAATCTAAGAAGTCATCCAAGCCAATTGAATACCCACAATCCATAATACCATTGTTACAGTTTTGAGACTACATTGGGGCTGCGTTTTATAGGAGAAAAAACTATAATATTGAGGTCTGGTTCTTTGGCCGAATTGTATGGATGAAGAAGCACAATTTCTAAAAGATCCTCATGAAAACAACATTTAACATGGGGATGCATGGAATGTGACACCCACTAAGAATCGTCTAGGGTTTCTGAGATACAGTTAAATGTCACACGATGCGTGAACCTATCAGACAACATGTATGCCCTTCCTAGAGACTCACTATGTATCTCTAGTGATACAAAAACACGGGGTGGAGTTCAATGACTACCTACACAACGTTTACCCCTCCATAAGACTTGTTATGGACCATGTACAAGGACTAACCCATCTACTAGTAGACATTAAGAGATACACTGGTCGACCCCATGTACTGGCACATATTTGGAGTATAAATGCACAACTCATATGAAAGTGTTTTTTTGTGACTCCTTCTACATGCATTGTACCAATATTATATGTAACACAATTTACAATGACACCGACTGTTGTACAAGGGATGTACCTAGGGTAAAGGAACAAAATTTTTCACCCACCTACATACTATGAATCACTTTCTACATGAATTTATTATTTTCTCCACCGTATATTGGAAATGATTATTTTGGGTTCGTTCCCTTGATCATTTCCATGGTGGTTGGTCAATAACATTTCTAATACTTAGGAGTATGATCCCTTTAGGAGGACTTCACATATAGAGTTATCGAAATCCCTTGAGAGTTTTAGATCAGGATACATTATTCATTATTCATTCCCTAAGTAGAGTTTTTGGTATTGATGTGACGAACATAACCAAACATCAAAACCTTACTTAGTAGGTTAATCCAAGGGGATATGTTGGTATCACACCATGGCCCATGATGTGATCCTCATCTATGGTATCATATATTTTTCAGATCTATTAGTGTATCTCTATAATGATGGTTCCCGAAAAATAATACATCTTAGATGGATTCCATCAGTTCTACCAGACTCATGAGTGTGTCCTCCTAGTTGATTTCATCATGGAATCATCATGCAAAAACCCTAGTATTGGTATACAATAGTTGTGAATTACCTCTATACTCTGTGTCTTTGATTGAGTATATATGGACATTCTAATAATATTTTCTTTACATAAATACTATGTAAATGTAACAATATCTTTCTTTTTTGTATTTTTTATGGTTTTTGGGTATCCTATTGAGTATTTATGTACTCAACCCTACATAGGATTTTCTTGCATGTGTCATGTCTTTTGAAGATGAGAAACCTTTTGATAGATCCCTTGGTATGTGAGGACTGTATAGAGGCTTGTGATATTAGGAAGGCTAAGGTGTGTTCCCATGCCAATAAATAGATGTCCCTGTAACATTTCATATAGTTTGGACTTGTGGTTAATACTTCTTTTAGTGGGAATGTATTTTTCCCAGTTTCACTTTACATTACATTCCTATCATACTCTATTGGTTGGGATATAGAGGTATGCATGCATTTTTTATTATAGTTTTTTTATATTTCAGCATGTAATGGGATTAGATATATGTGTTGGTATATATGTAAATAGTAAATACATCCAAAATTAATAATATGTCTACATGGTCATAGTAACTAGCACCTAACCTATTGGAGGCAGGCTTAGGGAGTTGCGTTGTGGGCCCCTATGGGATGGGTCCTGACATAATGAGGGATATAAACCTTTTATAGTTTAATAACATAATAATAATATTAATTATAATAATCATATTATGAAAAATAATTTTCAAAATAATAATAATATTATTATTCTTTAAAAAATTTAATTTTTTTTATGCCTAGAAACTAGGCAAGGTTTGGCCGTAGCGTTGGGAAAACCACACGCCAATTGTGATCCTCTAAAAGATGCCCCAACAAATAATTATTAAGAGCTACACTATTTTCCAAAATGTGTATTGGACATGTGATTTAGCACTATCCAAATTATATACACCCTCACGTAGTCTACACATATTTTTTACTAACCGAGTGCCAATAGTGCTCCTATATTAGATATACCCTATTTTTATAATATAAAAAATAGTTGAACCAAAACTAAAAAAACAAGTTATATTTATATAAATAAATTATTATCTATGGGATGTGATAAGGATATAAATCCATTAAAAGTAAGGATGATAAAAAATTCATTTGTCATCGTACATTAAAAATAGGGCACTTCATTTTTCATTCATCAAAATGTTCTTTTCCAAACACGTAAAAGGAAAACATTTAGAAACCATTGAAATAAATGAAATGAGATATAAAATGAACTTTATAAATCATGTATTTCAATATTAGACATTTAAAAAATTTATTTAATAATTGTGACATAGAGTATAATGATATATTGAACAAACTCACTAAATATTATTTTTAGAAGAAAATACCCTTAACAGTTTAGAACTTTTTAATCAATATGACCTGTAAAAGAATAAAATTAAAAAAATAATAACTAAAATGAGAATATAGAAAATATATATTTATAATTTCAACGGTTTAGTATATAAAAATTCTTCAATAAGAAATGTTTTTACAATCAGAATATGCCTTAATTAAAGGAAATTGAGACAAGTCCCTTGTCATGAGCCTCACTTATCATGTGAGTTTTTGTCTTCATGAATAATAAACATATATTATTTAATAAACATTATTGTGAGAAATATTAACGTTTAAAATTTATTTTTTTAGACTTATTAAAATGTTATAAACAATTACTTTATAAATTATGTTTATGTCTGGTTTATTGACAATATTCGATATATGTATCAAAACATGATTTATAAGGTCATCTACAGTCAAAGATTTCATTATTAAATAATATACCACATATTAATAATGATATAACTATCATATCATCACCAAATTAAATTTTTGAAACCAGTAATGAAATATTGTTGTGAAATATGAACTAACAATACGATTAAGGAGATAGTAGATCGTATGTAAACATGAGTTATGTTTCCTTTTTCCAATGGAAATTATGGAAGGAAAGAAACATTTTATAATTCTAGAATAACAATTATATCATAAATACCATATTATTTACTCATATGTACATACATATATCATTATATTTATTGTGTAGTTAAAAAAGGATTCATATCAACATGAAGAGGTGGTTGTCTGCATGTCCACAAATGACAATATAACTTGTTTATTGAGTGAAAATGTATGAATGAAAATGATATACTATACTACAATAATGATAAATATTTAATTAATATAATTAATATATACACTATTTGAAATACACCCATTACCAACAGTTCCAAACCATAGGGAAGTAAGCCGTAGGGAAATACATTATTCCAACAGTTATCCAAACCATAGTGAAGTAAGCCATTGGGAAATACATATGCCAATGGTATTTAAAAGATTGCTGGTATATGTTAAGAAATATACAGTATCCTTGAAGTTCTGTCAAACCGTTGGTATATCGTTTCACCAATGGTTTGAAACAGTTGGTAAACATACTATTCCATTGGTTTCATACCACTGGAATATAGTTTTGTAAAGCTTTTTACTAATGGTTTGTGTAAATAGTTGGTAGAGGCTCGACATTTCACTATATCCTAATGGTTTGTAAACCGTTGGGAAAGTGTTTTTACCAATAGTTCTCTTAGAACTGTTGGTAAAAAACCATTCACAACCCTATGCCAACAGTTTACAATCATTGTCATAGGCTTTTTTGTGCAATTCAGGCAGCAGCCTACTGCAGGATACCTTTTCTCCATTTATAGCTTCCCAACTCTAATTACCTGCAATAACTACCTATAACACAAATATATACACAATTAATTAATATAGATTTAACACATAATGAACCCTATAACTATACATATATATAATTAGAACATAATTCATAAGGTAATTATAAACATACATAATTGATTTAGAATTCAATTCAAAATTGAGATGACAATTACATGTGCAATCCTGAATTCAATTCATAATTGAATACTGAATTGAGTACATACATAATTTAATTATCAATTATGGTTACATTACATAAAAAACTAAATATGTAATTATATGTGTCATAGAGAATTAATAATACATAAAAAATTCATTTTTTATAACACAAACATGATTGAATTTAGAAATTAAGGGCTAATAACCCCAAAATAAGGAAATGGATAAATGACTTCAACCAAACACAAATATAATGTCCCATGGTTTGGGGAGATTATCTTTGAAATTATTGATGATGATAATGGGCGTGTATTAATTAGCTTGTCTAACTTGGAGAATATAGATATCCTTGGTGTATTAATTGTCATGTGTTTCATAATAGGGGTAGGAGTTCCTCACATGAGAATTGGATTGTGTGAGGCTGGACCATGTATCCTTGTGCTAATGTATCAACACAATCCGAATACGTTTGGTCAGTTTTCCATATGCGAGTTGTTTTTACTTAAAATGATGTCCATTTTAAAAAAAGGTAGACACTTAGATTGATACCTACCACACCATGCCTCATATTGAGGAAGTTTTGACTCAAACCCATAACATATGACCCATGGATTGTTGTCCTAATGTATCAAGACATTCTGAATGCATTTGTCTGGATTTTCGTATCGCAGTTGTTGTTTTCACTTAAAATATTGTCCATTCAAAGTAAAAGTGAGACACTTTGAGTGGTACAGGACACATTGTGCCTCATATTGGGGAGGTATTGACTAATACACATAAAAAATGACCCATTTATCCTTGTGCTAATGTATCAATACAATCAGATTCTATTTGGTCAGTTTTTAGTATGTTTTTTTTAATAAAACAGTGTCCATTTCAAACAAAAGATAGGCAATTTGAGTGGTACCAGCCATAGGGTACCTCGGATTGAGGCGGGGTTGACTCGGACACATCCTAAATAACACTTGGATCATTTTTCTAAATTATCAATACAATCTGAATAAGTTTGGTTGGATTTCCATATGCCAGTTGTTTTCACTTAAAAGGGTGTCCTTTTAAAAAAGACACTATGAGTGATACCGGCCACAAGATGCCTCATATTGGGGTAGGGAAGACTCTTACATGTCACATATGTCCCATGTATCGTTTTGATAATGTATTAACAGAATCAGAATGCGTTTGGTCGGTTTTTCATATTCTAGTTGTTGTTTTCACTTAAAATGTTGTCCATTTCAAATAAATGTGAGACACATTGAGTTGTACCAGCCACATCGTGCCTCATATTGTGGCGTTGTTGACTCACACACATCAAAAATGAGCCTTGTATCCTTGTTCTAATGTATCAACACAATCTGAATACGTCTGTTTGGTTTTGCATATGCCATTTGTTGTTTTTACTTAAAAGGGTGTCCATTTTAAAGAAAAGAAAGACACTTTGACTGATACCGGTCACACCATGCCCTGTATTGAGGTTGGGTTGACTCATACACATCAAATATTACCCATGGATATTTTTTTAAACTATCAACACAATATGAATGCATTGGTTCGTTTTTCTGTATGCCTGTTTTTGTTTTGACTTAAAATGTTGTCCATTTCAAAGAAAAGAAAGACACATTGAGTGATACCAGCCACACCATGCCTCATATTGAGGCGGGGTTGTCTCTTACATATCACATATGACCCATGGATCATTTTCCTAAAGTATAAAAATAATCTGAATGCATTTAGTTGGTTTTCTATATGCTAGTTGTTGTTTTCACTTAAAATATTGTCCATTTAAAATAAAAGTGAGACACTTTGAGTTGTATCAGCCACACCGTGCCATGGATTGAGTCTTAGTTGAATCATATGTGTCACGTATGACCCATGGATAGTTTTCCTAAAGTATAAACACAATATGAATGAATTAGGTTGGTTTTCTGTATGGGTATTTTATATTCATAAAATGTTGTCCATTTCAATCAAAAGAAAGACACTTCGAGTGATACTGGTCAGAACATGCCACGGATTGAGGCGAGGTTGACTCATAAATGTCACATATGACCCATGGATCTTTTTTCTAATGTATCAACATAATCTTAATGAGTTAGGTTAGTTTTACATATGTCGGTTGTTGTTTTTACTTAAAATGTTGTCCATTCCAAATAAAGGTGAGACACATTGAGTGGTACGGGCCACACTGTGCATCAGATTGATGTAGGGATGACTCATACAAGTCACAAATGACCCATGGATCATTGTGATAATGTATCAACACAATCAGAATACATTTGGTTGGTTTTATATATGTATTTTTTTTTACTTAAAAGGGTGCCCATTTTAAACAAATGAAAGACACTTCGAGTGATACCGACCAAACCGTTAATCCGATTGAATTGGGGTTGACTCATATACGTCACATTTGACTCATGGATAATTTTACTAAAGTATCAGCACAATACTAATATAATCTGTCAGTTTTCAGTATGTCAATTGTTATTTTTACTTTAAATATTGTCCATTTCATTTAAAGGTGAAACACTTTGAGTTGTATCGGCCCCACTGTGCATCAGATTGTGGTGGGGATGACTCGTATGCAACATAAATGAACCAGAAATCAATGTGAGAAAGTTTAAACACAATCCAAAGCTCCCAATAGCTCTTAAGGGTGGATCTCCTTCGATCCATGGGAGTTTGGAGTTCCGCCAATTACAGATTAAAGATCCAGGTGAGTTTAATCTTCTCCTTGATTCCTCTTTTCGATTTGTGTTTTCACTCTTCTCTCAACTTCTTCTGAAGCCATAAAACCATCTTTTTTGTTTGGATTTAGTGTGAATCTTGAAAAGAGATTAGATTGAGATCCTAGATGCTGAATTAAGGGATTGATTGTCTCCAGAATGAAGGTTGGTGGTCTTTATCATGTCATGAATTGTTGTGATGTTTTATATATGTCGAATCGCCGCTCGTCCAATGTTGGGGTGTCGGGTAAAGGGGATGTCTTGGGACCACGGAGAAGGGTGGGGCTGTCTGGGGCACTGTATGGGGTTCAAGAATGATGGTGTGGGGGGGGGGGAGGTGCCTAGGATCTAGGGAGGAGGGTGGGGGTTGTCCGGGGTCCAGGGAGTAGGGTGGGGGGCTGTACAGGGTCCAGGAAGGAGGGGGGGGGGGGGGGGGGGCGCTATCCGGGGTCTAGGGAGGAGAGTGGGGAATGTTCTGTGGAGATGTTAGGGGGGATATCCGGGTGCCTATCTGGGGTCCAGGGTGGAGGGTGGGGGCTGTTTGGGGGGCATTCCAGTGGGCTGTCTGGGGGATATCCAGGGGGATGTGGTGGGGGGGGCAGTCTGGGGGACAGTTTGGGGTCTATGGAGGAGGGTGGGGAGGCTGTCCGGGGGGCTGTCCAGGGTCCAGGGAGGAGCGTGGGGGTTGTCCGAGGTGTTGTCCGGTGTCTAGGAAGGAGGGTGGGGAGGTTGTCCGGGGGCTGTTTGGGGTCCAGGGAGGAGGTTCGGGGATATCTGGGGGCTGTCCCGGGGGGGGGGGGGGGGGGATGTTCGGGGTCTAGGAAGTAGGATTGTGAGGCTATCCAGTTGGAAATCTGGGGGGTTGTCCATGGTCCAGGGAGGATAGTGGGGGCTATCCGGGTTCCATGGAGGTGGGTGGAGATGTTGTCTGTGGGGCTATTCAGGGTCTAGGGAGGTGGGTGGGGGATGTTCAGAGGGCTGTCTGAGGGGATATCTGGGGGGGTGTTCTGGGTTCATGGGAAGGTATTTACATATTTTATATGGAAAATATTTCAAGGTTAAAAATATAATTTCATTATATTAACTTCTAATTAGACCACCAATTTTCTAAATTTGACTAAAAAATAAGAATTTCATTAAAATAGGGGGATTTCACAGCAAATCACCAATTAATGTTTTATTATTTGTAGTTAAAAAAATAAAGATAATGTGACGTAACTAATCACACATATATTCAGGAATACAAAATCAATAAACATAAAAGGTCAGTAATATCAGTCAAAATTGTAACGGATCAATCTATCCCACATCACCATCACTATCATCACTATCATCTTCACCATCAACCTCATCCTAATCTTTCTCCCCATCATTGTCCCCCCACTTTCCTTTCCCTTGAACTCAGCCTCTGGCTCCTCATCGCCCTCCTCATCTGCCTTGGCCTCCTCCTCGACCTCCTCCTCTGCCTCTGCCTCCTCCTCGCTCTCCTCCTCCTCCTCCTCGGGCTCCTCCTTGACATCATCTCAATCACCAATATAACTTTTACCTGGTGCGCTAAATATAGAATGCATCGTTTTCATATATTCATCACAAGAAGTTCTGGCCTCTCATGGAAGTGTTGGACGTAAAACATCCATTAGTTTCATAAATGCGGTGATTGTCCTAGAAGACTGTTATGCCATCTCTATGGCCCTTTTTCACCATGTTCTTCATGTGCTGTAATCTTTTGAATCTCGGTGGAACTACAACTCATACCTGTGGAGGTCCAATACCTCGTCGGAACTGTACTCTTCCCAGGTCGGCAGTGTACTCTAGAAGGGTGCTCATCCCCCAACACCTGATGTAAGTGACCTTTTGGCCCCAAATTGTCAGGTTACTGGGAATCAAGGGCCTCTAAAATAACCTATTAGAAATCTAAATACATTAATATGTTACAAAATAACGATTAACATTTTAATCCTATAAAGTGAAACTTACAATCTGCTACTGAGTTGGATCATTAACCGCACTTCCATCTTTTTTATTTCTACTTGAGAAAAACAATTTTTCTCGAGGCACATGTGCCTCTATATTCAATTTATGCGTTTATAATGAAATTGACTTTAGGGAACCATAATTAAAAATAGGATACCAAAAAATAGTAATTTCATAACTAAAAATATATAACATATTTAGCAATCGAATAAATTATTGAGGAAGCATTAGAAAGTTCAAGTCATAAGGAAAGATTATAAACTGTTATACCTGATGTCTCGCATGATCTGGCATCATAGTACCTCCCAATATGTTGATGTATTTCTTAGCATCAAATTCTTATCTACTTCTACCAAATGAATCCTAAATAAAATCCAATAAATAGTATTAACGATAAACCTGAATATTTTCACTTAAATACCGCTAATTTGATTAATACAATAAATTGGATAGTCTTCCAATAAGTAATAATCTGCCGGTACTATTATTACAGACAATCATCCATGACAGGGAACACCTCTAACATTGTGCCCTCTCTAGCATGCCATCCAATGTATAACTCATGATTATAAGCTCTCCAATGTGCACCTAAATCCTTTAGACTTGTTGGCCGTGTACCCTCACCATTGGGGAAATTAAACCGCAGACGACACCAAAATATTAATTCATATAATTAAATAATTAATATATCACATTTAATACAATAGTTTTCTGTACCCATATGTCTACCTTGGATTTATCCTTGACTTCATATGTAGCTGTCTCCATGAGAGTGGGATGACAAGAATGATGACGAAGTAATTGGCAAGCGTAGACAAAAAACTCCAACCTTGATACCCTGATTTTTCAATCATCTAACTATCTTTATTATAGTGCATAATCAATTGTGTGGTGGTTCCACACCTCACGCATGTGTGTACGCCCCTGCCCTGCCTACTATTAGTAGATATATCTATTATGAAAGAAAACAAATATTTTATCAATACATGTTATTATAAAAATAATTATTTTGTAAAAATTTGTTTGGGTTGTATAAGTATACATGTGGTAGTCTGATCAATGGGAGCCGCTGGATCTGCAGAAACTGAAGGAACACCCTTTTAGATGTAGTGATTCCTAATGTATTCTCTGTAGGGACAACATCTGGTGGAGCAAGAGTTGAATAAGATGGAATATAAAACCTGAAGAGAATTAAGTAGATTTAATAGAAGGTGATGGGGACAGCTGGACAAATGATGGATGGGGACTGTGAATCATCATTTGATATGGTACATACAGGAGAGGAGGGTCAGATGTAAAGGGTGTGGAAAACATGGGAGGATTAACTATCCCATGTGTCCCTAATGGCTCAACGATATCAGAATGTGCGATGAATGGTATTTTAGTGGGAGGTGTAGGATCTAATTGTGTATGCCGACTAGATCGTCTTGCTCTCGTACACCCCCCCCCGTATGAACATCCCGAGTACTAGGAACACTACATGGAAGATCATCAAATAACTTTTTCCTAATAGATGGATCCTTAATTATGTTTTAGAAACATTAACCGCATGACATTATATATAATTTAAATAAATACTTTGAAATAAAATACTCATTGAAGGCACTAGTGGTGGAATGCCCAGCTCAGCCATGCGATGATTGTTGTCCATAATCTATTTTTGGCACCTCTCTTCAATTGGATTCATTTCCTACGTTAGAAAACAAATATGGAAGTAAATATAAAAGGATAACTAATATGTAACCCAAAAAACAAAATAAATGAGATGGAATAGTGTGTTTCATAGATAATTTATGTAACCATTGTTTTAGGTGAGCTTGAACAAATATATAATAGAGTCAATAAATCGTACATGATGTAATAATGAATATTAATTTTTAGTAGGTAGATTATTTACTAACTGTCATCAGTCTACTATAATCATGGAACATTGATTCAACCAAATTCATATGTGGTATATAAATTTTCAATATTAAGGAAAAATTTAATTTCTTTAGATAAGGTAGATGATGTTGGATTCAATATATGTTTTTCTGAAAAATACAAACCATCATGTTCATTACCTGGTGAAATGTTAAACAAAGCTCTCAGAGTCATAATTTTTTTTTACAAATCATAGTTTAAGAATTTAAATTTTCACAAGTTAGAAATTTTAGTTTCATAATTTTAAATACATTTCAATTCCAAATTAAAAAAGGGAATTCAAATAAAAATATCGACCAATAAACATTGAATATTTAGTTAAAGGTAATGTTGGATACAACATATTTGTAATCATATTAAATAAATTTGATTAGAACCAGCCTTAACAACCCAAATTGAGGTAAACCAAAACAATTGAAAACATGATTGGATGATTTTATCTATTTCCCACCACATCTTCAGGTCTATTGTGAACTCTGATAATTGATCTATTGGAGTCATCAAAATAAATAAATGGATTCCTTTCAATGGTAGTAGGGATGGAATCAATTATATCATCACCATCAGCAACAATATGTCTTGAAATTACATGAACTGTGACACCAAATTTAGGACGAAGTTGGTCTTTGACATAAATTTTTTTTATACATTCATGCCAATACATATGGTTCTTCGATAGCAAGAGTGTGAGTCATATTAATTACTCGAAATCCGCAATCATCAATAATTGTCCCATGTCTCGTCATCGAATCAAACAAATGGAATTTCATCATTGTGAATTGTCCATGGGAGTAATTATCCAATATTATTATTTTTTCAATAACTCCACAATAACCTACATTTTTAAATCATGGTATACTATCTAATGCACTATCATAAAAATATGTTGTGGTGGTAACCATAACACCATCATGTTGTTATCTTGTGTTCTTTGCTTGTTGAGTGACAACAAATTTGTACCCATTGATAACTATTGATTTACAGTCACGAACCACGATATTAGGACCAAAATCCAGAGATCATATTTTCTCATAGACAGAGTCCGAAAAAAATTTAAAACATACAATATAAATGAATATTAAACTTATTTAAATATTGATTTAGTTATTTTAAACTATAATATTTTTACCTTCAATTTTAACCAATTAGAAAACTCTTTGATATGAAATGTCTCCCTCCTTCTCAAAGATAAAGAATTATGATATCTATTTATCATTATTTTATATTCCTTGTAGATAAAAAATATGAATAGTTTGACAGATATATATGTAATATATACACATTCAATTTAGTTACCAGATGTAGTCATCGAAAAAATCATAGTCGAATAAAACTGTGTGATGTGCCATCTTCCACTCTTCAAGTCATAATATCTTCACTGTATATGATCCAGGAATTCCTCTTCTTTGAGGAAGGGATCAAAGGCTGGGTTCAATTTTTTCATATTGTTCTTATTCATTTATCATTGGTTTGTTCATTCTTTTAGTAAGATTTGACAAATACATTGAGCAGAAATCCACACATTCTTGAGGTATGTAACCGTTCATGATAGAACCTTCTGGATGATTCTTTTTTCAGACATAAGACTTCAATGTGTGCATATTTTTTTCAGTTGGATACATCCAATGAAATGAAATAGGTCCTCCGAGAAGTATTTCAGTGGGAATATGTATAGTCAGATGAAGCATGCATGCCAAAATGATAGAGGAAATATTTTCTCAAACTGACACAAAATTAATGTGTAATCTGTCAACATTTTTTTCAAGAAATACTTGGACAACTTCTAATAAAAAAGATCTCTAAAAAAATGGTACAAATGAATAACATTCACCCTTACATTATTGGACAAAATATAATGGATTTATTTTAAAATAAACTCATTGAGGAGAAAGTGATAATCACGAGTCTTAAAATATTTTTGCTTCAACTCTCTTATGTTGACCCATTTAGATATGTTGCTTGAATAGCCATCAAGAACTCTAATAGTCTCTAATAATTCAATAATTTTTCTTCCATAGGTGTCATCACATAAGAAGGACATGAAAAATGAAATTTATTTTCACTGATACTCATAGGATGCAATTCTTGTCTGATGCCACAATCCATCAAGTCACACCGAGACCTTAAATTATATTTTCTCTTAACCTTATCATTTAGAAGTATCGAAAGAAACATTTCACTTATATTCTTTTCAATGTGCATTAATTATAAGAAATGATGGAACAAATTGGTTAAACAATAAGGAAAATCAAAAAAGATACTCCTCTTCCCCCAATTGAAATAATTTTCAGCAGAAAACATTCTTTCATTGTCCAGATTTCATTTGACCCTTCCCGAATTAAAAAATGAATTCTTTCAATTCATTATGCACATCAGTTCCTGACATACACTGAGGTATATCATCAGTCTCTATTTTATTATAAAATCTTCTACTATTATTTCTATATGGATGGCCCATTAGAAAGAATCGTCTATGTCCCAAAAAACTGAAACTACAATGATGATTCAATCATCTAGATCATTTATTCTTCATAAAAACACGAAATTCTAGTTGTCCCTTTGTGCTCCATCCATTCATCATTTCATAATCTGAAAAATCATTTATCGTCCACATATGGGCAGCATGCATCTAAAATATGTCTTTAGAATATGCATCGTATGTTCATAGACCCACATCCCAAAGAAGTTTCATCTCTTTTATTAATGGTTGCATGTATACTTTGATATCAATGTCAGGATTAGAAGGGCCAGATATGTGTATAATCATGAATGTGAACAGTTTTTTCATACACAACCATGGGAGAAGACTATAAATGTGTACAAAAACAATCCATGTGTTGTGTGAAGTAAGCATATCACAAACAGATTTGGACTGTCACATGAAGGACCCAACCTCACATTATGCACATCAGCTGAAAAATCTGTATATCGAGAATCAAATATCATCCATGGAAATCCATTTGCAGGGTGAACCAACTAATCATTAGTATTCTTTCTCTATGTATCATGCCTTCTGATTTTTAATGATATTGCATCAAACATAAAAATGATTCTAGAGTCTGGGGATCAATGGAAAGTGTCACATTTATTTATGTGGCATGCATGATGGTGTTCCATAAGATTTTGACTACTAGTGGGATGTGCCACATTTTATATAATCATTTTTTTCAGCGGTTTCCTCCCAAAATAAACTTTAATCTTTCAGGCAAGCATGAAATTTTTTTCTTAAAAATCCATGTTCCTCAACTAACTTCCATGCCATATAGTGGTTTGAGGGAATATTTGCATCAGCTAGATGTAAATCCTTAAATAAGGTAAGAATGTAATTGATTTATATATTACAAATCCCAAACATAGTATTCCCATGAAACAATCAGATTTCAAATTCCATATTTTTCATTTTATCACACTGTCGATATACTGGAGTCGTGGAAGAATCATTCTATTTTTTAACCTTGAAAATATCATCATTTTCATTAGATTCACAATCTGTCTTCATATCAATGTATTCTAGAGTGGAAATCCTTTCTTTTTCTTGATGACTAATAAATGGAAATCAGTCATCTAACAAATTCTCCAGTACAGTCCTTTCATTTCGATCATCATCAATTTTAGATTTCATTTTCTTCCTATGGTGATTTCACAAATATTAGTTTGCTTGAAGACCATATTTTGTAATTTGTTAGCTTACTTATTCTTGGATCAACCAAGGTCTACCAACACAACTGGGAGATGGCCAGTGTATGCGACCACCATCAGAAGCATTGTGAAATGAAAAATCTAAAAAGCTCTCCAAATTGTTTTGAAAATCACTTGAGATCTGATCGGTTTCATAAATCCAAATTCTATCCATTTTGTAAAAAGAATTGTTATAATTTATTTCTTAAAAAGAAGTTCAATAAGACTGAATTTTAATCAAAAACATATTTATCTAAACGATAAAGGAAGGGGTGTCTACTTGATATAGTATACTATTAAAACAATGTAAAGATATATTAATTCAGTTATGTGTGCCTAAATTTGAGGTGAGATGTGTTTTGTAATTTTTTCATTTATCACATACAAGATGACACCATATACCTAATAGAACATTGTTTAAGATATTAAAAAGAGAAGGAATTTCATGAAAGATACAGAACGTGTAAATATATATTTTTAATAAGTTATTGATTCTAAAAAATGGAAATATTGTGAAATATTAGTACATTTCATATCATCCAATCTAACGACCATAGAGAGTACCGTATCACCCCACTAAATAAAGGAAAACCTCCTACCTCTCTACCCCAACCTTCCCCAATCCCTTCCCACAGATAATCCTTAAATCCATTACCCACCTCGAAAAAATATGACCAAACAAACCATTTTCCATATTTGAGTGGGGATACGTCTCACCAGCACATCCCTTAGTCGGTATGACTTATTAGGTACATAAATGGAGAGGCTATGAAGACTTCAAATTAAATTTATTTATATAATCATGACACTTGAATTGTAAAAAGAAAATATAAATCAAATAAAACTATACTTATTGGGTATATCATGCCACACAAGTCACCACCTAGTTAAGGTCAAATCAAAATATAAACAAATAATTATAGTTGAAAACATTAAAACTATGTTAATCCTTACAGATTTGGAGTGTAGAACTAAAAAATGATTGACTTCAGATGGATTTATAGGCAAGAAGAAGTTACCAACCTATGTAAAGATAGAGGCCTCTAGCTTATAATCCAAGGGGGACATCCCCAAGGCTTCCTAAATCATAATCACAATGAATCCAATGTATATTTCTTCAAGGTATTCTAAAAAAACATAATGAATCCAAGGCGGTTTGAAATTGGAATTAAAATCTATTTTCTTAACATTAATTCTTGTTTTGTTTCTTTATGGAATTCCAAATCATTAATCAATTAACAAGTACTCGGAAATTAAATTTAGATTTATTTATATTCATTTTCAATAGGTCTTATATAAGAGGAACATGCCCCAAGTATAATTATGTGTTATAGGAATCCAAAATCATTTACTAATGTTCAATAACTCAATCTTGGCACCCTTATGGTCATACCTTTCATTACCCAATTAGTTACCCAAGTCAGGCACTCCCCATCGGTGGATAAAGATTAGGCTTATACACTAATAGGTTGTTCAAGGATCATAAAGAGGTTTAATTTCATAAATTATAGACAAAAACATTTATTTTTAAATTTGAGATTAATAATAATGTATGTCAATGATACTACCCATTATAATGAACACAAAAAACTGATACTTTTAAGGTATAGTTTTTTAAACAACTTCTATATACTCACATACATATACCAATCAATTATTAGTCATTGATTCAATATCAAATCATGTGAATAAAAAAAATTTCCTAAATCCCTAGAAATAGGGAACAATGACATTATCATTCTAGATAGTGAAATACATAGAGAAAGGTTGTGAATATAAGGATATCCTTATAACTAGCTTGTAGTAGGGATGAAAAACACTAGAAATAGATAAGATACCTCCACTCACCATGTTAGGTTATATAGTTTGGTATACCACAGACCAACCATTTTAATTAAATCAACGAGGGCTTCTATGCCTTTATTTGGGAAGAGGATGATTGAGTATAACTTGTATGAGAGAGTTGAAACCAATAAGTTGGCAGACATCGGGTTAGGGTTCACCTGTGTAGGGGTTCTGGAAATTAGGGGAAATGAAGAGTTATATGATTCTATGTAATTAGGGGTGGGATGTCCATGGGGTGGTAGTGATGTTTTGTGGGGTACGAGGTGTCCAGGGGGAGGGCGGGTTGTCCAAGAGGGAGGCGGGGCTGTCTAGGGGGGAGGGGTTGTCCAGGGGGTGGGCTCACTGTACACAGTGGTGGTGGGGGGGGGGGGCTGTCCAGGTGGTACGAGGTGTACATAGGGATGGTGATGTCCGGGGGTGGGGTGGGGGGAGTTTCTAGGGGGTGGGCCGGATGTCCACGAGGTTGGGGGTTGTCTAGGGATTAGGGGTGTCCAGGGGGCTGTCCACAGGGGTGGAGAGGTTTTCAAGGGGGTATGGGGTGTCCAATGGGTGGGCGGGCTATCCATGAGGGTTGTGGGGCTGTCCAAGGGGGTAGGGGTGTCCAGGGGGTAGGAAGGCTATCCACGAGGGTGTGACATAGAGCTATGAGATTTAATTGGGTTGTCATTCATGTTATGTAAAACCAATGATGGTTGTTAATTTTTAGAATATTATTTTTTTAAAATTCAATTTGGTAGGATTATTGACTTAATAACATGATTGTATCATGTTTGGAATTAGGAAAATGTTGGGGCATTGGATTTTAAAAGGGTCCCACAACCTTCGAAGGTTATATTATTCTAGAAAAATGTGCTGTTGGAGAAGGAATTCATCCTATATAGTTCATGTCACTTTTAGATCATGTGATGACCTATTCATCAAGATGGATATACAAGAACCAAAACAAAAGAGTCCTCAAACCTATACAAATATCTAGATGTGATCACTTCATAGTGCTTATTGTTGAACAATGAAAGTGATGACTTCCCACATGCATAGTCCCCCCTCCCAACCTAACCCCCTATAGAACCCCCACCTACTCAACCCCACTCCCATCCACCGACTACACACCCCCACCTACACCCCCCACATGAACAACCCCCCTCCTCCACCCCCACCTGCACAACCCCCCTTCCATCCACCCACTACACAACCCCCCCCCCCCCCACCTGCACCCCACCTGCACATCCCCCCTCCCCCACCCCCACCTATACACCCCCACCTCACCCCCAACATTCTCCCACCGACCCAGCCCACCCCCAACATGCACACTCCCCTCACCCACCCACTTACACCCCTCCCCCTGCCCACCCCCAACAACATAGCCCCCCTCCTCCAGCACCACATATACACCCCACCCACCCCATCCCCCAACACACTCCCACCTACCCATCCCACCTCCATATCCTGCACAGTCCCCCCCACACCCACATGCACACCCCCTCCACCTACACCCCCACATGAACAGCCCCCCCCCCCCCCCCACATTCAAAACCCACCCCAACCCCCACATGTAGAACCCCCCACCTCACCCCCAACAGACTCCCTCCCACTACACATCCCCACGTGTACATCCACCTTCACTCCCTGCACCCCCCCCCCACACCACTTGAACACCCCAACCAGCACACCCTCTCCCCCACCCACTACACCCCCACCCCACTACACCCCCACCACCGACACACCATCACTTCAAATAAATTCTATTCACACATGACAGCAGAACAAAAATAGAAAACAAATAAAATTACAATTGTTGGTTATAGAATACTCCAAGAACGTCGGGTTTAAGCCAAATAAAAAATACTAAAAAAATATTTGCAAAAAAAATTATACTTATAGTACTACTTACAGATTTTATGTGTAGAAAAAAACAACTTTGTGATTGAAGATGGTTCTAGTGGGATGAATTTTCGAGCGACAGAGCTATTATGTGTCGGCATTAGGACTTCTATCACGTGGATGGGAGATCGGGTTTGCTTGAAATTTAGGGGGAAAAATTCCCAATGGTTTTAAAAAACTGTTGGGAAAGGTAATCTTTACCAACAGTTTATAAAAACTGTTGGGAAATCATTCCTAAAATTGACATATCCCAACGGTTTGATAAAATCGTTGTGTAAAAGTATCCCCACAACCCTATTCAAACGGTTTATGAAAACTATTGGAAAACTGCCATTAGTATATACTCCATTTACTATAGAGATATTTTATACCACAAATATTCATTATATTTCCCCATAATAAGGTACATGTAATCTGTTAGTGAATAACGAATCACGGTGCTTTGTGTGGTGGTAGTGCACCATACACATGAGCGACGCTATCTTATCAATCAAAAAATTGAATAGAAAGAGGGTATATATGTAGAGACCCGAAGCCTGACGTACATAGACTTTACATTACTTTTGCGGAATACATAGTACATAACAAAAACACACACACATAAGGATCGTAATAGTTTAGTGTCTTTGGAAACTCGGAACGTAATCTTCTAATCATGGTGAAAGATCTTCAATATCTCCCATAAAGATCTTGCATTTTTTTTTACCTAAAACCTTTCTTTATATCCTGGGGAAAAGAAAACACAAAAGGGTGAGCTCAAATGCTCAGTAAGGGTATACAAAAGAAAAATCAATCACATCATATTCATAAGAACATAACTTTTGGAAATCTTAACCTGCAAAAGAGAGCATAATTTCATAACATGGGATAAATCATAGTAGTGAAATGAAATCACAATAATCATAACTTAAAACATGAAACATTGTGTCATACACACATAATCATAGAGAATCATTTCTTGTTAGTCAAGACTCATTGCCAAGACTATCTTAGTGGACAAAGTCCCTTTCTGAATCGAGTAACCCTCGTTTCAGTCCTGTTTCACTGAACCGGTATAACCTACCATTTCAGCCATGTCTATCTAATGAGATATAAAATCTTTACCCAATGCATTGGAGGGAGATATAGGTCCCACCCATCTTATAATGAATCCTTTCTTATGCGTGCCACATAATCATAAAACATACATCATCTCATAACACATGTAACAAAAAAGGGATTCTTGAAACATCATTAATTCATATAAGATAAAGGAATTCATAAAAATAATTCCATCACAACATGATCAAATCAATTTAATAATAGGGATAAAAACAGAACCCTTTATTATCTTAGATGGAAAATAATTTTGATAAAACACTTGAACTTCATTCTTGAGGAAAATATCCTTTCTTCTTCAAAAACATTTTTCCTTTCATAACATGTCATACAACATTAAAATAAATGAAGTTGATTAAAAATAAACTTGAAAACTTGTAAAGGAAGCTTCTTGGAAATAATGTTTTAAAAATCCATTCATGCCATATAACTTAAAAAAAACATTCTTCTCATACTTTTGTCGGTAAAGTCAAAAAAGTACCTCGTACGAAAAACGATAAAAGATTCCTTTCATATCTTTTACTAAAAACTCACCGAAGGGTAAAATTGGATTTAAACTATTGTAAGTGGATGTAAACAATATTACATATTGAGGGAACATGGATGTGGATGATAAAATACACCCCAGTAAATACTTACGAATAAACAATCTCGGATAAAAATGAGATTGTGATATTTCCCTTACCTTAGGTCCGATTAGCTTTGTATGTGTCCGAACCTCCTGTATAATGATTTGAATAATGTCATTGACTTATTATAGAATCATATTCATTGTTATGATATCATATATGGTTCACTTATGACATTATATTACCCGTTCTTTTGTAAATTCCATGTTAAAGAAGCGTTTTGGGTAAAATCGTTTCATTTATCGTAGGTGTTTTGACTTGTTGTTCTTGACATTATTATTACTTATATCATGATTTACTTACTTCCAGAATATAAAATATTATTAATATATCATATATATTCAATATATATATACATATAATAGATAGATAAATGAAATGAAAAACACTATTCATGGAGACGGTAGTCCGTACGTACGCATGAACGTTGTTTTCCTTTCCTTATTGTCTTGAATGGAAGTAAGTAGATGACATACATATATATATAAATAAATCTAGTAGCTTTATAATGTCATATATTTCATTATTATTTCTTATATATACTTTATAATCATTCTTAAATGGTTAACATGGAGAATGAATCTCATCGCGTCGTGGAGACGGTAGTCCGTACGTACGCACAAGCGATGATATCATTTCCATAAATATTGAATTTAATTGGAGTGGATTATACAATATATCAGAATCAATATGATGTTTTAATAACTATTTATAGTTATTCTTTGCACCATTATACCCATCCATGTAAGGTGGTGGTGGAAAATAGATTACACCACGGCGTGGAGACGGTATTCCGTACGTACGCACGCGCGGTGATTTCTTTTTCCATAGGATGGATAGATGGTGAAATAGGGTTGTTTCATACTTATAATAACATATCCGTATATGAGTGATACTGATGTTATTACTTCATAATGAAACAACCTAAGAAGAAGAAGTGGAAGAAGAAATAAAGATGAAAGAATTGGTAACGGTAATTACCTCTTCTTTGAAGCGCCTTTTGGAGACCTTCTCTTAGGGAACTAAAATTGGACATTGAGGAAGACCAGAACCTCTAGGATGATTCTAGGGAAGTGGAGAAGATATTTTGGCAGGGTTTGGCCGAGCTTGAGTGCTCATATTGGTGTGAGGAGGAAGGGGGAGGAGGTGTCCTTTTATAAGGGAGGAGAGGGGCACCTTAGGAATACCTCATAATATTATTTTATATTAATGTCAAAATCGGTTTATAATGGTTCCAAAGGGTCTTATTTCGAAGATAAAGTGGGGATGGGTCGAAATCCTATCATCCAATAGGATTAAGACAAGTTTAGGGTATTATTTTAACCTTATCAATTAGATTTAACTCTAAGTTAAATAATTTAACTTTTACCGTGTCTGTTTGTTTTCTTTTACTATATGGTTAATAAACTTACTATAACATGCCAAACGAACCCCAAATTGTTTATTATTAATATATATATCCTTATCTAAGTCATTTGGCCGAACCTTAGATTTTTAGGAATAAAATAACAATTAATAATATAATATTTGATTTAAAAACTATTTTGTGTCAATTTTGACACTATTTGATATATGATTTTTGTGAAAGTCATAACAGAATTATATGTTCGAACCAAGTTGATTAAATCAACACTAATATATCATAGTAACCTAGAAAATTAGTGGAATTCATAAAAAGTCTTAAATTACATTTATTTTGGTATTTATATTATCAATTATGTCAATATTTCATTAATAAGATAATTACTGCATCATCTTTGTGTCATAAATAAATTAAAATATTTGATGTCTAAAAATTACAAATAAAATACCATAATGTATTAAATCTTTTTAGATTTTTAATTAATATTTAAAATCGAATTTATATTATGTATAACCCCATATTAAAAATGATTTACTTATTAAACTTTGATTTTTACTACTTTAACCCTTCTTTAAATAAATTAATAATAAATGTCCTAATCTAATCCAAGTGGGCCTAAATGGTCATATTTTATTCCTATGTTTGTTTTTGGTAGAATTAAACTTGTCCAATAGAATTAGGACATGTGTTAGGGTAATATTAATATCTTATTTACCCTTAGTTACCCTATTTACTATTAACCGCGGTAAAAAAAGTAAAAAGTTACTATTCACCAAAAATAATTTTTATCTCATTGAACCACATTTTACTTACTAATATCAACCGTGTCTGTCGGATTTTCGAAATTCCATTCACAGAAGCGGTAAAATTATGTTTTATGCAAAATTCAGTTTTTAACCTACCACTTAGTAGTTTCAATATTCATCAAAAATTGATGTTTTTCAGATTAATGCCAAAATTTCATCCTAAGCTATATTTCATATTCCGAATTCAAAAATGAAGTCTATTTTACCAAATTAATAACATAGAAGATTCATTAATTAATTTTATAATTAAATCCCGCTGTTAAAATAAATAGCATGTTTTTAGGAAACAATATATACCAAAAGATTGACACTTGATTATGTCTGGTTTAAATGTGAAATTACAACCAATGACCAACATTGTATTAAATTGTAAAAATATATTCTAAATATACTTTAAAACCACTCAAATTAATAATTTATCACTATTAATTATTTCGATTAAAAAAAATTGTTTTTTAATTTTAATTTAGTAATTTTCACTATTCATCAGAATATGAAAGTTATCCGAAATGTACCAAAATTTCACCTTAAGCTAAATTCGATACTCTGAATCCAAAAATGAAGTTCATTTTGAAAAATAAGATTTACAGAATTTTAAAAAGTGGTTATTACTATTCATTCCGGCTAGTTTTAATAATATTTTAATAGCATATCGTTGTTTAGTGAAACTCGGTATTACGTATTACACACGCTATCGAGGAAGGTCGTGATTGCGTGTAATGCAAGCCAAGTCAAGGATGTGTGTTGTGCAAGCTCCTTTTGGTGTAGCGTACAACACAAGACATTAATAAAATTAAAAAGAATATTTTTTATAAAATCTTGGGCTGTTACAATATATAATATAATGAATCTATTTGTATAATAATTTTATAAATATCATAATTAACCATTATATTTCAAATTATACCCATTTGTTTGTGGTGCTAATGGAAAAATGAACAACATTGTTTAATGAGGCGGTAGTCTGTCGGATACACGATTGTTTATGTTGTAACCCAATTTTTTAAGTGTGTTTTTTTTATTGAAAACATTACATAAAGAAATATAATTATATTTAATATAGATATTTTATTATAAAATTACTGTATAATAATAATTAAATGGATTATAAATGAATTTAAATAAAATTATCATTGATAAATGTTACCACTTTTTAATGTATTTAGTTTTGTTTTACTAAAAAATCCTACATTGGTTGAATTTATAACCAGTTTTAGGATTATATAATTAGAGTATTTATTTAGAGAATATATTTTGGTAGTTTCTTAAATAAATGGGTTTTAAGGTGTTAATATAGGAAGATAGGTGGTGGCATTTTATATGTGAGGTGGGTTTTACACTACAATATTTTTTTTGAAAGATAGACTTCGACCCATGTTATTTCTTGTCTCTAGTCCCCAATTATTCTAGAATCTATTTAATAGAAGTTATAAGCTATAAATATGTGTATTAAATGGGTTTTGGAAGGATTCTAGTTCATTTTTTCCCTTATAATTATATTTTAACAACGATGAAAACTTGTTTTTACCTAAATAACTATAAATCGTTTTATTTTTTCACTAATATCTTATGTAAATAAAAAAAATTGAAATATAAGAAATTAGAAATTATTTTATCTTATAATATTTAATCTATATTTCCAAATTAAATTAGCATTAGTTCCCAAATTTAATTTCATAATAATAAAAAACACTGGAGGATCCAATGTGTTTTTAAGAATAATATTTTTTATAAAAAGATAAATATATATTAACCCTATAACTATTAATAAAAATTACATAATATTAAATTAAAATTTATTTATATATAATCTATAAATTTAATTTAAAAAATTATATGTTATGGATAATTTTAATTAATTTAAAAGGAGAAAAATTATAAATTTTAAAAGTGTTTTTAGAAAAATCAGTTAATAAACCCAATAAAAACATATATTAATAACACATATAATGTGTAGAAAAAATGAATTAATGTATTAAATATAAATATATAGTACTTTTGTTAATTTAAATCTTTTTGTAAGCATACTAGGACTCTTAAATTACTTAATTTATTAAAAAGTGATGACCTTTTATAAAAATCAATATTTTTCATTAGTCATTGGAAAATAAATATTTTATAAAAAATAAAAAGATTCCACCCAATGTACATTTTGATATTATAATTATAAAAATAATATTAGTTTTATTAAATTAAAATTTTATATTTTATTGGATAATATTTCAAATAAAACATTATAATAAATATTTTTAATTAAAATAATTTCATTTTATGATTAAAAATTACAAGGAATTTTTATAAGTAATATAACGTTATAATTTATATTAATATATATGAAAATTATTTTTTCACTCAATAAAATTATTTTTACATCCTTTTTCCATTTAATAATTTTTTTCCTCATAATTTTATTCACTGATTAAACATGTTGGGATATATTTTCCACATTGAATTTTAAAATTCCTATGTTTCCTTTCTATCCATATGCATGTTACATAAAACCATAACTTGGTGAATCATCTTATTCCTAAAAAATATCACTCTTTTTTCAAGAACCTGAACTAGATATTCCTCATAATAGTTATTCTCCTCCAACAGAACTACGTCATGGTTAAAAAAATATTTGTGTCAAACACATATTGTAATGTAATAGGTAATTTTAGAATAAGAAAGTTTCATATCATTTAATATTGATTAATTATATATTAATATTATAGTAAATGGGATGATATGTCTTATTGTATTCCCGACACACAGTAGTGGGTTTCTCCGAAATCTTTTATTACAAAGAAGACTAAGTAATACTTAAAAATATTACATTATTAATATTATTATTTTAAGTGGTAGTTATTTCCTAGATGTGATATTAGTGTGAATGAAAAGAACTACCTATATTATATTTAGAAAATTTTAATAGATGTTTTTATGTTCATCAAATAATTTTCATAGGCATAAAATGAAAATAAATTCAATTTTAGACATAAAAGCTCTAATATTTTTAAAAGGTAGTTTTATTTCCTTTTGAAAGAAAACTGATTTTAAATATAGTTTTTGGAAACAATATATGTCATTATTAAAAAATATATAATTATTCATCGGAATTTGTACATCATAATTTATATGGTATTTTTTATATATTTCTAATAACATTCATATTTTAATGAATTGTGAAAAATACTACATTTAAATTTAAATAATATTATTCTTATTTATTTATATATTTATATTGGAATTTTAGTTGTTTTTAGAGTGTACTTAAACTATTTTTTATCATTTAATTCAATTTAGTTCATTATAATAGTATTTATGGTTAAAATAAATATAAAAACATTTCAATCTTTTGAACATATCACATTTAGAACCCAGTTTTTAGATTTATTTGCAAAATTAAATATAAATTAATTAATCCCAATTATGTAAATTTATTTAGATAGATTTGATTTAATATTTGGAATCATAAGGTTAAAATTAAGTTATATGGTCAATTAATTTTTTTTGTTTAAAAATCCACCTTTGTAAAAAATTATTTACTATAGTAAATGTGTGATTTTGACAAGGGTTAGTATAATAAGTTATTAAATTAAAATAACTAACAAATACCAAGTTCAAGGGTTTCATGAGTATTTCATTTACCCTAACCATACTATAATATATTATTTATAAGACAAAGTCATGGAATTTAATTTCACCTCTATATGGTTGGCTTTTAATTTAAAAATAAAATAATCAATCACTTGAACCCACCTCTCCTCAAGTATAAATACCGCCTCTCTAACACCATTTTATGTCCCATAAAGCATTTTTGATCATAAAATATATTCATAAACCTATATTAATCACTCTAAATAATTCAATGAGCTTCTGGTCTCAGAAAAATACCAAATCAGAGGACCTCAAGGTTCTTTCAAGGAGGGGATAGTCAAGAGGCCATTTTCTCAATGCACCTCTCTTAATTTATTTTTTTATATATTATCCTCACCTTCATTGTCAATAAATGAATTATTAGTCCTGATTAATGTATATAATATAGTTTTATTTTACTAATTTAATATCTGATAACCATTTAATTTTTGACTTCCTCTTATTCTTATAAAAAAAATGGTGTCCAAGTTAAGAAGATTAATCGCCTATGTGAATAATGTTTTTGTTCTATTCATATACTACCTTCATGGATACTCCTAAAAGAATTATCCTTATCAAATAATATTTTAGTATTTATATTAGTTCCATTTTCTTATTCTAGATATTTTATATTAATCATACCTTTATGCATCTTATATTATTGTTATATGTTAACATCATTTTGGGACATGTGGACTACCGCCTCCTCAAAATGATGTGATTCGTTAACACATCCCATGGAATTTAATAAGGATTGTTTCATTAAAAATAAATATTTTAAATTAAATATTAATTCTACTATGATTTTTTATATATTTATACATGTTTCGATATATTTTATTTTATTTCACTCTTTTAATACGATAGGAAAAACAAAAATAGCATTCATCTGTACGTACGGACTACCATCTCCATCAATGATGTTAAAAGTTCTTCATCAAAGATTATTATAAACACTTATATAATTTATGTATAAGAAATTTATATCATTGTTTATAATCTTGAGAAAATGGTTCTATGACAACCGGTACTATTGGCAACGTATCAGGTCTAGTTTTGACTTAAGTACCAAATATTGACAAAACATTCTACATGAATTCAATTAATTAGATAATTGTTATTAAATTTTAAGAAGAGGTATAAAATTAATCATAAAATCAAAAAAAAATCTCAACAAATTAGAAACTAATATAATTTTATTATTCAGTATGATAAAGAATGTACGAGACAATATAGACTTGTGATAAAGCAATTTCTTAACCCAATTTACATTCATTGGGTTAAATTTATAATTTTGGATTATTTAATTCAACTATTAGGTGTGAAATGAATATTTTAATATCATATATTATATTTTTTTTTATTATTAATTTTATTCAATATTTTTTTGATTGAATATTTTAATTTGGAGTGTTTTACATTCCATACAAAATGAAAGAAGCAATGTATATTTAAACGTATACGGTGAAAATTAATTCCATTTAGTCATAACCATTGTTTGAAAATTATATTCTAATATATGACATAATATATTTAAAAAGGTACTAAATTCAAATTTTCAACTAGATGTATAATTTTATTAATAATGGTATTGTAAAATGATTGATTTTGTCAATATTTTAAAATGATATATTATGATTTAAATGTGGGTATGTTATTTTTCCTTTAAGAATTATTTTTATGTTTTGATTATGTTTTGGTACATAGGAATTAAATTTTTATACATGTTGTTCTATTATAAACTTTCATATTTTTAGACCATGACAGCACTCCAATTTCATTGGTTTATGAGGAATATTCAAACAATATGGTCTATCCAAATAGATTTAGGGAATATAATGTGATGAGTATTTTATACATTGTCATGATGGTTAATCCCTATTTAGAAGTAAAAGATACAATGTAATTTAAATTTGGGTTTCACATGTTACAGTTGTCATTTATTATTTCATTAAGTTATTTGGGAATCTTATTATTTTTTACGTTAACTTAAATGGAATATTCTTTTCTGGGTGAAATGTTTTATTTCATGGGTTTATATTATTCATGGACTCATGTTTTTATTTCATTATTTTTTATCCCTTACTGATCATTTTATGCTCATCATATTTTTATAAAAAAAATTCAGAAGTTGTAAGGATGATTAATATAAATGAATAAGAATTAATGATTTTTATCAAGAAAATAAATCATGTTTTATTTTAAAAAGGGTTTCCAGTGGTGGATGACAATGTAAACTCTTTTGGTAGTACCCACTTGTATTATTATTGGATTGTATGTATTAAAAATTAATTTATTATCTAAAACCGTAATCCTAAAAGGTTCTTTAATGTTAATTCATAAATTAAAAGAAAATTATAATAATTGTATTGCTGGTCCGTATAGTTGGTATCAGAGGTTGGTTTATATCTCTTTAGTGGATAGGATATTCATAATATAATGTCCATAAATGATATTATATTTATTATAAAATTGAAATTATATATCATTTTGTGATTTCCATGTTTATTCAACTATGATACGTCTATTGACAACGGTTTTCCACATAAGAAATTAGACATCTATGATGGGACGAAATCCAGAGGAAAAAACCTTTCAAATCAGAAACCTTAGATGGTCGGAATCAGAACTGAATAATTTTTTGTATTGATGGAATAATTGTCTAAAGATATAAATCATGGTGGTATCCATGCATGATATTATCCATATCAACCATATAAGAACATGTTTGTAGAGGAGAATTTCATAAGGAAACATTCCCCAACATTCATAGGATCATTAGACAATGTGCTAGTTGAAGGGTGGATTAATGCAATAAGAATTATTTTCAATTTGATTGGATGTTCATACAATCAAAAGGTTTTGGTTTAATTTTTTGATGGTGATTCCGATCAGTGGTGGTCTATGGTGAAAAATATTTGGGATAGTGAGGATATTCAATCTCTTGAATAAGAAGAATTCAAAAATATGATTCTTGAGAAATATATTACTAAGGAGGAATGACTAAGGATGGAAACAAATTCTTGGAATTGAGGCAAGATGATGATTCTGTGACTACATGGGGTGAAAAATTCACTCGACTGGAATGCTATGATCCAAATTTCATCCCGGATTTTGAAATTAAGTCAATGGTTTTTACTCATGATTAAATCCAAAGTACCCATGGGTGTTGGCTAATTGTGAGTTCAAAAGCTACAATAAACTTGTTCAATTTTTAGGTAAGGTGGATATAAAGATTCCCGATGATCATGAGTTCTTTGAAAAACATTATAATAAGAGGTCAGCATGGTAGGATAAAAGAAATAATTCATTAAAGAATATCTGATCATAATAAAATTAAGATTACATTTTGTTAAAATTGTCATAACAGACAGACACGAGAATGCCTTTTGAATTTTGGTTTGTGCTTCTGATGTGGTTAAATGGGACCAAAGGCCTGTAATTTAAAAAAATATATAATGATAGTGGTAAAACAAAATATTATTTATTGTTAGTAAAATATTTTATCTATAATTAGATGGGGAATTAATCAAATGAGTGTCCTATGAATAACTCAAATGAAGGGAATCAGTTGGACTATAAGAATAAAGGTTTCATAAAATCTTTTAGAAATACTTCAACATATGTTGGTCCATCAAATTACATGGTATAAAGTACATTGTGTGGTTAATCGGATTATTCCTATGTGGGGTTTTATTCAGGGTCTAAAAAATCTTTTATTTTAGAGAAATTTTCTTGTAAAATAGAATTCCCACCTCAATAAATGAATCAATAACATTTGGTAAAAACACATGGGGTAATGTTGAAGAAAAAATAAATTATGAAAATATTTATGCTTTTTCTGAATGAATTTACCTATAAATATTTCCATTTTTTAATAGAGTTTGATGTTGTTTTGGGTATATATTGTCTTTCTGTGCACCATGATAGGATTGAAAATAGAGATAAAGTGTTTTCTATTCAGAAACACATTCATTTTTTGTAAATTATTGAACCATAACCATTGATAACATATCAGGAACTTGAGAAACTAATAAAAGATTTAAATGAATGATTCCTTGCACATATTGATGAAAATAAAGGAACTATTGAAATTAATGATGTTTTTCTGGTAAATGAGTGTCTTGATGTTTTTATAGATGATTTTCCTAGTATTTTTCATTATCAATAAGTTGAAGTTAATATTCACATAGTTCCTGAGGATAAGATATTTTCAAAACCCTGTCATCGAATGGAAAAAATTGAACATTAATAGTTAAAGAATAAATTGAAAATGTTGTTAGATGGAGGTTTTATTTGACCTAGAAAATAACCATAGAGTGCTATGATCTTGTTTGTTAAGAATAATGATGGTTCACTAAAAATATAATTTATTATAGAGCCTTGATTACCATCACTATTAATAAAAACATTCTATTACCTAATATTGATGATTTATTTGATCAGATTCAAGGAGCACAATAATTTTTGATGGTTACTTGAGGTCAAGGTATCATCATTTAAAAGTAAATTATGAAGACATTTTGAAGACCAGATTTCATACTACATATGTCCATTATGAATTTTTCATTATGTTGTTGGGTTAATTAATTCACTTAAATTATTCATGGATCATATGAATATAATATTCCTTTGAGTTCTTGGTTGTGTTTGTTGTTTTGTTTATTTTTGACATTTTGATATATTCTAAAAGTAAAGAGGAGCATGAAATTTATCTAAGGGTTATTTGTAAAACCTTTACATAAATGAAACTATATGGGAAATTCAGAAAGTGTGAGTTTGGAAAAAATATTATTTCATTCCTTGGTCACATTTTTTATAAATATGGCATAAATGTTTATGCTATGAAAATGAATATTGATGAATAATGGCCATAACCCACAAATACAACTAATATTATTTGTTTTTTATTTTATTATTGATTTATTAGTGGTTTGTTGATAATATTTCGTGGTTCAATATCCCACTAACTATGTTAACTCAAAAGTTTGTTTTGTTCGTCAGGATAAAAGAATGTGATGAATTTTTTAGGAATTGAAAAGAATATTTGTGACTACTATAGATTTTGAAATGACTTCCTATAATGGTGATTTTTTATCTACAATAATTTGCCAATAAAATGATATGGTTGTGTCCTAATGCATAATGATTAGCTAATTCTTTATTATTAAATTCAATTTAAAACTATAGATATAAAAAACCATAATCATTTTTTTGAATTATCCTATATTGTTTTTATCTTTAAAAAAGTTGAGGCATTATATTTATGGAGTAAAATGTAAAACATATACTAAGAAAATAATATTGATGTATATATTCACTAGGAATGAGTATAACATGAGACAAAGAATATTGTTGGATCTAATCAAATATTATGATTGAATGATTCATTACCATCCAGGAAATGAAATTAATGTGGCTGATGCTTTGTTTTAGAAAAGTAATGCTACATTAAAAATGGTACATTTGGAACTTGGCCCTTAGATTTATGATTTTTTTAAAATAGGAATAGAATTTGATGGTGTAGGAAATAATAATATTTTGTTTCAGGGGTCACAGAAATCATTTCTATTAGATAAAATTAAGCAAGCACTAATGAATGATAGTGAGTTGTAGAAGTTGGTTGAATTTGATCATATGGGTAGGTTACAAGAATTTTTCATTAAGGAAGATTGTGTTTTGAGATTTGGTAAGTGGTTATGTGTTCCTATGTTTCACAATTGAATAATGAGTAGTTGTGTAAATCTCATAGTTCTCAGTTTTTAGTTCATCTAGGTTGTACTAATATCTATAGATTCCTTTGAGAGTATTACTGGTGGGATGGCATGAAAAGATTTATTGCTTACTTTACTATAACGTATTTGAGTTGTGAGCAATTGAAAGTAGAAAAAAAAATTCCAAAGGGGATGCTTCATACTTTTACAATGCCAACATGGAAATAAGAGAATATATACATGGATTTAATAGTGTGGTTACCAATTAATTCTCAAGGCAACAATGTGTTCTATGTTTTTGTGGATCGATTGACTAAATCTGGTCATTTTATTCTTATTTGAGATACTTTATCTCTATATCATATTTCTCGATTGTATGTTATTGAGATAGCCAGATCAAATAGAGTAATAATCTATATTTTATCTAGTCATGATACCGAGTTCATTTCTAATGATTTGAAAAGCCTTCTAAAGTTATTGGGTACAGAAATTAATTTCAATCCACCTTTACATCCTCAATCATATGGAATATCAGAATTAACATTTTAGAAGATAGAGTATATTCTATGAGCATCTTCAATGTATTACAGGGGAATTTGGGATCAATATCATTCTTTTTTTATTTTTCTCAATATAATTTTTTCATTCTAGTATAAAAATGGAACAATTTGAGGAATTATATGGAATTTTTTGATGAACACCAACTTTTTAGTGTGAATTAGGTGAACATATGTTGATGGGACAAAAAAATGTTATATGATATGAAAGAAAACGATTGGTTGATTTAGAATCATATGAAGAAAGATTATATAAGGAAGAAAATTTATTCAGTTAATTTGTAGAAGTTCATTATTTTTATGTAGGTGTTCATGTCTTTCTAAATGTTTCTCTATTGATAAGTTTGATGTGTTTTGGCGAGAAGGGGATACTCCGTCCACTATTCTTTGGACCATATTAATTCCTGGTGAAATATGGACCAGTTCCCACTATGTTGCTTTACCTCCTAGTTTATCACAGGTACACAATGTTTTTCAGGATGCAATTTTAAGAATGTATATATCATATTCATCATATGTGTTGAGTTTAGAGGTATTTCTATTGAATTAGAATCATTATTTTGAGGAAAAGTCATTCATGATTATTGATCGTAGAGATAATGTTTTTTGAAATAATGTGAGTCATAATATTTGTGTTTTTGGGAAAACCACTAAAGATGAATTTGTAACATGGGAATATTAAAATGTTATGGGGGAGAAATACCCCCACTTATTTGATAAGTGAATAAAATTACAACGATAAAATTTCCAAAAGGGGGGAAGGATGTAACATCTCAGGTAATTGTAGAATAATTCATCATAATATATATTAATATTTTTTAATTAGATATTAAGTTTACTTTAAATAAAAATCAATGTTTAATAGCATAATGGACATGAAATAATGGGTTTCTCTGAATTCTTATGTTTCACACAAGATAGAGTTATACCTAAGAATAATGTATTAGTAATTTTATTATATTGAATAATATTTATCAGCTAGAGAAAATATTGAAAGTAATGAATAAAACTAACAATATTTTGTTTAAACATTTTTATTAATATTTTTACTTTCATTAAATAAATTTCATATTATTAAAATGAGAAAAAAATCCAATTTTAGGAAAAATAACTCTAAAATTTTTTAAAGTAATTTTTATCACCTTTTGATGGTGACCCATTTTATATCTAGTATTTTGAAAAATTTCTTGTAATATTTGACATTATAAAATTATTCTTTAGATGTGGGAAATCACAATATAATTTGGATAAATTTTTGGGTTTTTTGATAACTTTCATATTTTAATAAATAATGAAAATATTTCATATTAATTTAATGCAGCATTTTTAAAATTTATAAATATAGTCATATTGTAAATTTTCTTATTTAGAGTGTAATTAAACTATGTTTTAATAATTTAAAACAATTTATTTCATTGTAATATATTTCATGTTGAAAATTTATATTAATATATTTCAAACATTTGATCATTTCCTTATTAAAATACATTATTTAGTTTTTTATGGAATTAATTATAAAATTTTTCTAATTTTATGAATTGAATTATATAAAATAGATTCCATATGTGGAATCATAAATTACAACATTTTTTATGATGAATTTATTATTTATGTTTTAAAACAAAACCATGGTAAAAAAATATTTACATAGTAAAAGTGTAATTTTTCCAAGGGATAACTGTAAAAGATAGAAGCATAACATACCAAAAAAAACTATAATATCTAATGGGGTTTTACGTTTTTTCTCACCCCTAAATAGCCGATACGAAATTAATTACAATCCAATGTCAGGTAATTTAATTCAGCATATATATGGTTGGCTTTTAAGAAAAAATAATCATAAAATAATCATATAAAATCACCTCTCCAAATGTATAATTATCACATCTCTGCCACCCTATTTTCAACCCAAAAAGCCAGGTTACTCTTTAAATATCTTCCAAAAACTCTCTTACTAACAATAGCCATTTCAATTTGATTCTTTTTGAATCAAAATAAAAAATATGTGGTCTTCAATGGTCTTTCAAGGAGGGGGATATTCGAGGGGTTATTTTCCTAAAGTACATCTCTTAATTTCTTTAAATTTTATACTTTCTCCACACCTCCTTCATCCATAAATTCATGATTACTGAAGAATCATGTATATTTTTTAATTTTATGTTCCTATGTAATATCTCATTACAACTTCATTTCTCACATCCTTTATTAAAATAAACAAAACTGTTGTCCAAATAAAGCTAGTTAATCACCTCAATGATTAATGTTTGTTTTTTCCATTACCACTGTAATAGATGGAATTAAAAACATTATTATGGTAAAATAATATTTTAATAATTATATTACAACCTATTTCATATTATGGATATATTATATTAAATATTCCTTCTTGAATTTAATATTATTTTATATGATAACATCGTTTGGGGACGGGTGGACTACCGCCTCCTCAAAATTACGTGATTCGTTCACACATCACATTTGAATTTATTAAAGATTTTTTAGTAAAAATATATGATATTAATGAAAAATTAATCATTATTTAATGATATAATAAATATATATATATATATATATATATATTATTTAATTCCACTCTTTATATATGACTAGACAAACGAAAATTGCATCCATGCGTATGTACGAACTACTGTATCCATAAAAGGTGTATTTAGTATAACTTTAAGAATTATTATAAATTCATATATATTTAATATATAATATATTTATATCATGTTTCATATTATAGAGATAATGGACTTATGACCACATGGATTATTGATGTCATAAAAATTACCTTTCCAACATAAGTTACGAATATCGACAATACATATGACATGTACTTAAATAATTCCTTAAATGTAATATCATGGTAATAAGTGATATAGAATAATTAATAAACATTAAAAATTATCCCAAAAAAGTATAAATTCGACTAATTTATTTTTTTTGAGAGGATATAAAACGTATGAGACAAGTCATACTCGAGGTAATGGTGTTTTTAACACAATTTCCATTATTTGGGTTTAATTTATACTTATTGATTATGTTGTTAAACTCTTACATTTGAAATAAATTTTTTAATATTTTATATTACCTTTTATTTATATCTGCAATTTTAATTCAACTTTTTTTTAAATTAATCATCTGATATATACTTTTGACTTACCATACAAAATGACAAAAGGAATGTTTTTATCGTATACAACAATAATGACTTCTTTTCCACCATAATAATTATATGATAGTTTGAATCTTCTATAAATCCTAATGTTATTAATTAAAAATAAATAATATATTATATTTTCTTTCTTGGGTATTTAATATGGTTTTGATAATGGATTGATTATGTCAATATTTGGAATGGATATCTTTTGATTGTAATGTGGAAATTTTATTTTTATATTAAGCAAGATTGATGTGGTGTTCTTATGTATTAATTTTTTGGAATTACTTATGTATATGGGTGGTTAAATTATAAAATGAGGGTGGGTGACCATATGATATATCTCCAATTCATTTGTTAATGAGACTTAGTTAAATAATAAGGTTTCCCCAAATAGATGTGGATAATATAATGTGATGTGTATTACATACATAACCATGAAGGTTACTTATTAGGTGATTTTGAAAGTGATAATGTATTTATTATATATATTACAAAAGTAACGTTGATGATTTATGACATATATTATTTTTTAGGAATCTTATTATTTCTTTAGATCTGTTATTGTGCATCTGTTTTACAGGTTAAATGTATAATTTCATGTATTTACAATATTCATGGAATAAGGCTTTTATTTCATTATTTTATATCCTTTATGTATAATTTGTATTCACATACTAGATTTCTAAAATATTTTCATAGGATGTTAGGATCTGTATGATAACGTAAGCAGTCATGATTAATTTTTTAATAGAAAAAAATCTCATTTTTAAATGTTTTCCTTTGGTGGAAAAAATGGATACAATATTACTAATATCCACATATATCATTATGAAATGATATGTATTAATGATAGCATAATTATCTAAAAAAATAAATCTGAAAAGATCCTCAATGTGAATTGTTAATATAAATATAAATAATGAATGTTTATTTCTAGGTCCTTATTCTTATTTACATTACATTAAAAAATGAAACACATTGTGTACCAGAGATAAAATCATAGGTAAGGCCAATCAGTAGGAAATAGATCCAAATTTATCCAGAATTCCATATGGTCCAATAAACCATGGACTCAATTTCCCTATCACATCAACGAAATCTTTAAAATGAATTTTAATTTAATTTTCATTATTTCTTTGTTTTTTGGTTTCCCATGAATTTAGGTAGAAATTATGGTTTTTCAAAATTTGGCCAAATTGGGAGCCATTTCAAAATTTAAAAATAATTTCTGTTTAATTTATAAATCCTTCTTTTTTAAAAATTTTACACCCATTAAACATCCAAATTGGTATACCATATTATATTAAAATCACCATATCTATTTTGAATCTATGAGAATATATAATGATGATGGATTTGGGTTATTTATTAAGGTGTTGGGCTAGTCCGAATGCCCTTTTACTATATTAAAAAGATTTTTAATTCGTTAATATATCACTAAATGTTTATATTTTTATGGTGATTCCAAATCTCACCCGATTCCACTTACCTATGGCATTCTCCCATGCTCTCCTACTCCTATTTGGAGATCATTTTCATCGAGAATTTTGGCAAAAATTCTTCGAATTTCTCAAATTTACATGATTTGAAGTGGTTAATTGATTCCTTCATAAATCCTTAATTTCACACTATTTTCCCCCATTCTATTTTCTAAATGATATCTCCTTCCTAGTTATAATCTCTCATAAGTTTTTGGCTATTTTAAAATTTAGATACTGGTGGATTTTGGCAGATTTCTCCAAGATTCCATCGTGTATGTGTGCATCTCCTTCATTTCTTCCATTTACTTAGGTTTTATTCCCTATTTTATGTTGTTCCAATGTTTCCCGAAGTTAGGGTTCGAACCTATGGATTGACATGGAGTCCTTTTTGTGTAATCATGAGATTTTAGATTTTCTTCAGTTCTTTGTGATGCGACAGTTGTGTGCTTGATGTTTTGCCCCAAGATTTGAGGGTTTCGACTCAAAAGGTATGTGATTCCATATTTAACCATTCCGTGATGAGAAATTTTTCTTGGTTTAATATGTTATCATGTTACCCATATGGTGTGTGGGATGAGAAAATTGTTTTTGAGGTATTTGGTTAAACATATGAGTTTTTAATTTCATTTTTGTTGATGTCGTAAATTTTTTTATTATAATACATGTGGTATATTTTATAGTAGTTTTATAAAATATTAAATTGATTTATTAGTTGTTTAAAGGGGATGAAATTAATATTTTGTAAATGCCTTAGTTTCATGTGGGCCATGGAAGGGGGTTTTTAGAATAGTTTTGGTGGGTAAAACATTGTTATACATCTTGAGAGCATTTTATAACATTGGTGTTTTCATTTGTGACTTTTGTGGTATTACTAAAGGTGACTTTATAACACATTAAATTGGTTTTATAACTATCCCTAGGGATGAAAATTATCCTTTGGATGCATTTTAGGGTTGTCTTGTCCTTGAAATATGGTTTTGATATTTGATTTATTTTAAAGTATGGGTATACTCTTTAAAATTGTTTTATGAATTATTTGAAATATTTAATGATTTATGTAAGAGGTGAAACCATATTTGTAAAACATTTTTGGAGTGTGTATATTTTAAAATTGTACATTTTTAATGTGAAAGGATCTATTTTTTTATGTGTGTCATCGTGTAAATGTTTTATAAAAATGATTGAAGGATATACTAAATTGTGTAAGAGATGTGAACGTGATGTGGGATGTTTTGTGTGAGTGTAATGTGAAAAATTGATTTTGGTTATGAAGAGGGTATTATATAACAAGTGAGTACGCTATTATGTGAGTGGGAATATCATGGAATAGTTTTATATAATTGATCAATGGATTTGTGGAAGTGTTAAAGAAATGTGAAATGTGTTGTGGGCTACTTTTGTGTGAGTCTGATTTCAAAATCAATTTGAATGAAAAGTTATCTTTTGTGACTTATTTGGTATACATGTGAGAAATTTTGTGAATTTGTGATGTAGAAATGATATTTTCATGTGCAATGTTTTTTTTGACTTTTGGAACATGTTTGAGAACAAGCGGAAAACCCAAGTATCTAGGGGATGGATGTTTACTTGTATTCAAGTGAATCAATGGGGTTTGGCCTCAGTTTAACATAGCATGATTAATGCATAACACTCTAAAAAACTATGATGATGCTGATTTGGGACCACTAGGTTATTGGAATATTCCCAACTCGTGGCTTGTGCATGAGAACCGATATCTGTGATGGTTACTCTCACCGAGATATGAGGTACCTGTGACCCACATATAGCTAGAACCTAAGGGCTATTTCTTATTTCTTGTTCTCATTAGATCTTTTATAATTATCGTCGTCATAAAGTATATTTGTTTGAAAAAATCAGTTGATTTGGAATTTATTTTTAAATTATTGATTCTTTAAATTATCCAAATAGAAAACTAATTTTTTTAAGATGCATCTTTAATAAATTGAAGCTAGAAATTACATGTTTTTGGAAACATTCATGATTTTGGTCTTTGAATGTTTATCATATTGAATCTCATATTGGTGGGATCTAACTGGGATTTGACGCACACCCAGCTTACACCATTGGGTGTAAGTAGACTTTTTTTTATGATGGTGGTTTTGTACAGTTTATAGTGCCAGTAGTTTGTGTTTCTAGCTGGTCCTTCATGGTTTTTAATTGTAGAGGTTTCATGAAGGTGATGCCTCTTGAGATGAGGATGGTTCTTGTGCTGTCCATTGTGGGTTTCTACAGTTGTTTTAGTCTTTTATAATTGTTTTAAACTATGTAATTCTATTCTGGTTTTTTGTTAAGGATTGTTTGTTTCAAAAAATCCAGATTTTTCATGTTGAATTCGTTAGTTGTTTAATGTTTATAAACTCGTTTAAATCATTACAAACATTCAAATTACAATAATCGGACACTTGTTCCAGTCCGTGGGGATCGGGAATGCCCTTCAGGCCTTGCCATCGGCCGGGTCGGGTGCCGGTTTTGATGGCGAGAAGATCTAGTTCTTTAAAAAATGGTATCAAAGGAGGTTCAAGTTAACACCTCGTGTTATGTTATTTGGAGAGTGGTTGGGATAGTCTAGAGTTAGGATTTTCGCAACTTTGAATTCTTGTTTTGGGTAGTGTTCTTGATCACCACATGTCATGATGGGATTTAAGTCACCGTGGGAGGTTGGGACATATCTAATTCATTTGTTTTTTTGGTTTGATGATGATTTGGGGAAATGAAAAGAGACTTGGGTAACAGTCTCAGTGAGCTCACAGGGCCTAGAAAGCCATGTGGTGCCAAAGATACTGCCATAGAACACTATATTGTATGGTGAAGTGATTGGTGTATGGCCTCCAACCATATGTCCATGTCACCCAACGAAGCTAGTTCCCCCTAACACTGTCTACTGTCCTTTAGTTTCTAAATCATGGAAGTTCGGATTTAAAGAAAAAATGAAATGGTTTTAAAATGAATAAAGATTTTGTGAAATTTATTTCTAATAAATAGGTAAGGGATTTATTTTTGAGATGGTGGACCTAAAATTTCAGATTTTTTTTGTATTGGGTAAATGGTGTGTTTACGCCTCTTTCGAAACCAAGAATTGTGTTAATGTTGGTTTTGAAAAAGTATTTCCAATAGTGTTTTCTAAACTATTGAAAGGTGTTTTAATGGGATGAGATGTTTTGAAATAAATGTGTATAAATTTATAGTGAGTTTTCATTTGAATGATTGTTCCTTTATAGTTTTGTTAATCTAAAATTTGGGATTGATTTCATGGTTGTTGGTCTTGAGAAAAAGAATGTGTCGGTTGATTATTTTGGTTTTAAAATGTGGAATGAATATTTGTTATAACATTTTGTATTTTCATGAGACAGTACATGAATGGGGTTATATATGATTATGGATGGTTGATGGCACAACTGGATGAGTGTCAGGATGGATATAAGGGAGGTGCCCAGTGTATCCAGTAAACACGCATGTTTGTTGCCCATAGGGTACCATTGGTGGATATGCTAACCGCTGAACCATTGTTTTATAATGAAATGATTTTAAAATAATACATTATGTCATGATGAGTGTTTTGGGATGGTGTGTGTTATTTTTTAATAAATATTGATGTTTTGGAATGTTTTGAGTCCAAGAACCACTCTTGTTAGAATGGTGTTTTTGGGATTGTGTCTGGTTGGTATGTTGGGATGAGGGTCCAGTTAGTGGTCCCTCTGGAGAAGTTTTCTCGGAAGCCTTTATAATGGTTCACTTCATATGTCTGGAACCTGTAGTGATATTTCATTACCAATAGACCAGGTTGGTTGGGTCCTTGGATTCTCTCATTGGATAAGGTACACTCCAATTTAGTGTTAGTGCACAACTAATGTGCAATCCAAATTGTTTCATCATTGGAAAATAAAAATGTTAATCAGCGTATGGTATCTTTTCATGATATTTGTATAATGAGTCTACAAACTTTCATTTTTGGTATTGATGATACTCTTTTTGCAAGAGAGTTCTTTGTGGAAGGTTGAAAGAGATCATAGTTTCTTAAGATGCCTGATTCGTCAAAGGTGGAAGTGGTCTGTGGTTGTTTGGTTGGATGAGTGTCTGGATGGCATCTAAGAGGGCCTTTGGGTCCTGCATAGTCTCTTTGAAGTAGTAGTTCATGTTAAAACACTAGTGTGGGAAATCTAGTCATGAGAGGCCATTATGGACACCTTCGGGAATGGTTTGATGTTTGGGGACTTGGCATATGGTCCCTTTCCATGTATTATTTCTGTAAATGTCAATGGTCATGTCCGGTGATGACTTGTGATGTTGTGTACTCATTCGACTGTAAAGGTGAAGGTCATGCAATCCATTTAGGGTCTCTGTTATGTTGTGGGTATGTCTCCCATTTGAAAAACTTAAAATTCTCTATAATTTAGGAAGGTTTTTATACATGTCCTCCCCTTCTATTTTTTCTCATCTGGTGAAACAAGGTGAAATATGTGTGTATATTCTGATCCCTTGTATGAGTGAAATATCATGTTTCAATAAAGAGATTTTTGGAGGGTGTTATTTCTTGGTGGACCCATCGAGGTATCCATTGTAGTTATTTATGGAAAAAATAATATGTTCCATAGAGGGGTTTCCAAATCCTAACAGCGAGGCTGAAGATGATTCAATATTTTAAGCTCCATCCATACATCCCAGAGAGAAGTTGGTGTATATTTCGGGGAAATCCATGGGTTGATTAAACCGTTGTAAAGTCCTCCCCTATGTATGAATGATAGAATGAGTTTAAAAATATGGTGTCTTTGCCTTTCTTCTGTTATGTCTATTCATTATAAATAGGTGGACATCAGGGTTCCCATTTTTTGCCCAATGTCATTATTTCCCCCTTTGGTTTTGAATGGGATTTTAGAGAATGTAACGAATTTATGATATACTAGTTGAGTTTATTTTTTTCACCTTGATAGTAGTGACCATGCCCTAGGAAACTATACAAGTAAGAGGCTCCACACGGTTAGAGCACGGTTTCCCAAACTGTGCGGATTAATCGTGCGACAGTCCCAACTCTTTATATATTGTGGTGGTTTTCTGTCGGTTATGCTGGTTGGTTAAGACGGTTGGTTCTTATAGTAGGGAGACCCACTTTGATTTTCAGGTATGTTACTTTAGAAATTTCTAATGGGAGTTGACCCCTTCAACTAGGGAATCCATTTGGGCCTCCACTTGTTACTATCTCAATCCTGTCTTTTGAAAATTTAGGTTTTCTCTTATGGTGGAGAGACTATTTGTGTCCCCTCTTACTAGTAACTCAAACATCCCTGTGGTCATGGATTGGTTGTACGTATTCTTGTTCAGAGATATCTAGCTACCAACATCTTCATAGAGTAAACAATGGGATTGGAGAGTGACCAATGGTTTAACTAAATTAAGGTATGTGTAACCTTGTTCAATATTGTTCTTTGTTTGGGTGAATTTCTTGAGGATTGTTTGGATAGTGTCTGAAGAGTTTCCTTTTGGGATAAAGTTTTAATATTCCCATTACTTTCTATAAAGAGGTTTATATTTTGTTTGCGAGAGTAATCCTTCCTAAATTGACCACTAGAGGTGTTTTGGACCTTGGGGAGAAGCTTGGAAAAAAATACATCTTGGTTTATCAGTTGAGAATTGTTTTTTTCTTTTGTCCTTACTGTGGAATTTTGGTGGCAGAAAGATTTATGGTGGGGAGAATTTTCAAATCCATGAATTCTATAAAATAAATTTTCATTTAATTTCCATTCTTGCTTTGTTTTGGGGGTTTCATAAGAATTTTGGTGGAAGTGGTGGTTTCTCAAAATTTCGGCCAACTGGGAGCCCATTTCTAGATTTAAAAAACATTGTATCTTTTATAAAATCTTGTGTTAACATTTTACACCCATTAGACTTCCCAATTGGCATACCCTAGTACATTAAAATCACCATATAAATTCGTAATCTGTATGAATCCATAATAATAATGGATTTTTGTTTTTATTATGATGTTGGGCTTCCCTGGAAAACCATTTCCAAAATCAAAAATATTTTTTTATTTATTAATATATCATTCAATTTTTTTTTGTGATTCCAACACTCACTTGAGACCAATTTCTTATGGAATTCTATGATGCTTTCCTACACCTCTTTGGAGATAATTTCCATCAGGAATTATGGTGAAATTTTTCCAAATTTCTCAAATTTCCTAGATTTGATGAGGTAAATTGATTCCTTAAAAACTCATTAATTTCTCACTATTTTTCCCCCAATTCTTGTTCCTACATGATCTACCCATCCTTGTTTAACCCACCCTTTCATTTTTGGCTATTTAAAAATTCAGATACTGGTTGAATTTGGGTGATTTCTCCAAGATTCCATAAAGTAAGTGTTACTCCCTACCATTTCATCCATTTCCATAGGGTTCCATCTATCTTTATTGATGTACCAATGTTTATAGAAGTTAAGGCTCAAACATAGGGTTTGACATGGTGTATTGTTGGTGTAATATTGATATTCTAGGTTTCTGTTCACATCCTTGTGCTGTGGTGATGGTGCGATTGATGTTTTGCCCGAAGATTTTAGTGTTTCGACTCAAAAAATAAGTACTTCCATGTTTAACCATTATTTTTTGAGTAAAATTCATTGTTTTACTAGTTTTTAATGTTTCTCATATGTTTTACGTGATAATACAGAAATTTTAGAGGGATTTGGTTAAGAATTTAATTTTATAATTGTATTTTTGTTGAAGTTGTGAAATTTTCAAATGTAACACATGTGGTATCTTTTGTAGTAGTTTTATAAAATATGAAATCGATATATTAGTTGATGAATGTGGTTGAAAATTATGTTTTGTTAATTCCATAGTGACATGTGGTCCTTCGAAGGGGTTTTTTTGTAATAGGATTGGTTTTTAAAACTTCATTATACTTCATGAGATCATTTTAGAAAATGGGTGTTTTCATTTTTATCTTTCTTGGTATTATTCAATGTGATATTATTACAACTGAAAGTGGTTTTATGAATGTATCTAGGGATTACAATTCTACTAGGGTAGCGTTTTGGTGTGGTTTTATCCCTGAAATATGGGTTTTAAATGGGTTTTATGATTAAATTTTGGGTACACTCTTTAGAATTATTTTATGAATAATTTGAAAGATTTAATGATTTATATAAGAGGTGAAACCATATAGGAAAATAGTTTTAGAGTGTGTAAATTTTGAAATGATACTTTTTAAATGTTAAAGGGTTTGTGTTGTGATGTGTTCCATAATGTAAATGTTTTATAAAAATGTTTGAAGTATTTACTAAAGTGTGTATGATATGTGAAACTGATGTGGGATGTTTTGTGTGAGTGTGATGTGAAAAATTGAATTTGGTTATGGAAAGGGTATTATGTAACAAGTAAATTGGGATATTATGTGAGTTGAAATATCTTAGAAGGGTTTTATAAATTTTTTTAATGGATTTGAGGAAGGGCTAAAAAATGTGAAAAGTGTTGTTGGATTTTTTAGTGTGAGTGTTATTTCAAAATCAATTTCAATGAAAAGTGGATTTTTTTACTTTTGTTGTATACATGTAGGATTTCCACTTAATCTATGATGTGTAAATGTTATTTTCAAATGTGAATTATATTTCATGACTTGTTGAACTTGTTTTGAGCACAAGGGGAAAACTCAGGTATCTTGGTGGGTGTACATGTACTAGTACACTAGTAAATCTGTGGGGTTTGGCCTCAATTTCACTTAGAAAGATTGATTCTTACTACTCTAATTAAAATATGATTATGATTATTGGGGAACACTTGATTATGGGTATTTTCCCTATAATTGGAATGTTCTATAGAATAGATCTTTGTGATGGTTACTCTCACTGAGATACGAGGTACCTAGGACCCACAAATAGCTAGTTTCTAGGGGTTATTTCTTGTTCATTTTTCTCATTAGAACCTTTATAATTACCATTATCATACAATATAACTGGCTGAAAAATCAGTATATTTGGTATTTATTTTAAATTATTTTATTCTTTAAATTAACCCACTTGAAAACATATTTTTTTAAGTTTCATCTTTTAGAAATTGTAACTAGATATTATATGTTTTTAAAACATGCATGTTATTGGTCTTTGAATGGTTATCACATGTAATATCATAGTTGTGGGATTCTATTGGGATTTGTATCACACCATGAATGCACCTTTGGGTGTAAGTAGACTATTTGTTTTGATGTTGCAGGTTGGGTATAATTTAGAGTGCCAATGGTTTAGGTTTCTAGTAGGTCCTCTGTGGTGTTATCTTATAGAGATGGCTTGTGGGCAGTGCCTCTTTCCATGAGGATGGTTATTGGTCTATCCATTATGGGATTCTTTATTTGTTTTAGTCTTTTAAAATTGTTTTAAACTATGTAATTCAATTCTGTTTTTTGTAAAAGATTGTTAGTTACGGAAAATACGTATTTTTCATGTTGAATTTGTTTCTTGTTTAATGTCTATAAACTCTGGTAAATTGTTCCCAATTTTCAGTTTATGATACCTAAACGCTTGTTCTGTCCCATGGGGATTGGGAAGTCCCTTTAGGCTTTGCCACGAGCTGGGTCTATTGTCGGTTTTGATGTCGACCAGATCTGGTTTGTGACATTCCCCTTCTTACCACAATGAATCAAACATTTCCATGGATAAAATGTATCTTTTCCATGGATAAAATTTGAGAAATAAAATATAACCTACATAAAAATAATGTTCTTTCCTCCTTTTATCATCATATATTTTAAATATACTATGACCTTCACTCATATGTTTTTGAATCAACTATAACATCTCACACATTTGATATACCAAATCTAGTTCCATAAACACCATTTTCTATAATTCATCGATAAAATATGTTTTCTAACATTACATTCCATATAATGCATCAAATGTTTCCATCTATATACTATAATTAATAATGATATTTTAATAAAACTAAACTAATGAAATCTGTTCATCATAACATTCATACTATCCTATTGAACAATAATGTATCATATCTTCCATGGTATAATTGTTTTTTCATACATTCCATCAGATTGAAGATGAAAATATATGAAGAAATATAATTCCATACCCAAAAATATATGAAGTAGATTCCTAAATTTAGATGTCAAAATGAGATCATGGTTTGATATAATGTAGGGAGAAAGCCTATGTAACCTGAATACCTACTTTAGATACGTTTATGAAAGATGATCTAAATACATTGTATCTTTAATTTGAAAAAATTATTGATGATATTGTTAATTGATCAATGATAACTCAAATAACATTTTTACCACTGCATATCCTTAGTAATCCCACAAAAAAATCTATTGAAATATTTTCCCATTTCACACTAACATTGGAAATGGTTGATTTATCCCTTAATGTAATTTTCATTCTAATTTAACTGAAATACAAATAAAACAGTTCATGGTATAGTCAAAAATATAATTTATCATTCCATCCCCTTGTAATACTCCTAAAGGTCATTGTATATCATAGTGATACTTAATTAAATTAAAAATGGAGATCTATGAGTTTTACATAACAACTCTTTCAATAATCAGGAATCACAAGGAACACATAATATTTTCCCAAAACCTAAAAATCCTTCTTCATCAAGACCAAAATTAGGTATATTTCCATTCATTAAATATTCTCCATTTTCTTGAAAATATCGATATCTCTCTTGAGCTTATATATTTACTCCAAAAAAGTTCAACTATAAAGAAACCTGAATCAAAATAGAGGATGATCCTGCATCCACATCTTCAATGCTAAAATTAATCAAATCATTTTCCAAAGTTTCATGTATCAAATGAAATATACTTAATGTAACATTACTATTTTAACTCAATGCATTTACCACATCGTTTTCTTTTCCATGGTGAAAATGAATCAGGAAGTCATCATCATTTATTAGCTCTATATTTATAACCTATAAAATTTTCAATTAATTCAATGTAAATATATACTTTAAAAAAATTATTTGTATATATTTCACAATTTAATACAAAGAAATTATGACTCCATGTTTTTTAAAGAAAAAACTTCATAAGAAAATTCAAAAACATGTGTAGTGTATGTTAACTCCTGAGAATTCAATTTTCATGAATTATAATAAATTACATGATCATTATAAACCAGTACACAACCATGACATTTCAATGAAGAATCAATGTAGATGAGAAATTCACTATTTATTGGAGGCATAAAAAAGTGGATCATCCACCAATATTCTTTTGATTTATTTAAAACTTTCATCACATTATTTTTATCTAGATTAATTTAACTACATTTGAGTTAACATAGTTAATGGGAAAGAGAACGGATCAATGATTTCATCAAATCATCGAGAGTAACCTGATAATCCATGAAAAAAATGAATGTCTATGATATTTGTTAGTCTTATCTATTTAGGAATAACTTTTTTGTATGTTCGATAGATATTCCCTCTTTAGAAACTATATGACAGTGGAATGAAATTTATTACAATAAATAAAATATCTTTGGTAAATTTGTAATACATTATTGTTTCTTTTTAAGGATTCAAAAACAACCATTTTGTTTCCTTATTGTTCCACATGGATTTTTTAATATACCACAATTTCATCATAAAACATAACCAAAAACATATCTATGAAATTATTAAAAATTATATTCATAAGGTCTATAAATACAACCGCGGAATTTGATAGCCCAAACGACTATACTAATAACTAATATTTCCAATTAATTTTCTAAAACATAGTATTCAAAATGTATGATTCCTTCACATTCAACTAATGGTTCCCCAACCTCAGGTCAATCTTTGAAGGAAAATATGCTCCCTAGTGCTGATCAATAAAATCATAGATATAATGAAAGGTTAATTTTTCAAAACATTGATGATATTAATATGTCTATAGTCAATACAATGTCTCATTTAACTATCATAATTTATATTGAATAGTATAGGAACACCATATGGTGAAGTGATGGGTTAGATGAAAACTTAATACAATAACTCATATAATTTATTTCTCAATTCTAAATGTTCTAATTAATACATTTGAAATTGGAGGTATGAAATATGCTTAGAAATAGGACCTAAGTCAATATTAAACATAACATCCAAATCATGAAAAAAACCATGTAATTATTCATTAAATATATCAATTTATTCATTCAATAGTAGAACTTCACTAATTTGAATAGTTTCATTATTTTTAAAAATATGATCTTTGTATCTTAACTAACAAATCTTATAAATTTCGTTGTTTTTAGTAAATTATCTATGGAATAAACTAATTGAACACCATTTTCTTATCACTATAATATATCTTATTATGATAAAATAAAATCCTTTCTTTTACAAGAATGATATCTATAAAGATAAATTTAAAATGATTTGTAAGAAATTCCAACGAACTTATAAAAAAATTATGATTATTATTAATCATGGTATCATTAATAATTCCACATTGAGTTTTTACCAAAAGGTCTAACTTATTTTCATTAGGTTATATTACAAATTTACTTGAGAATTTCATGAAATGAAAGAATGAAAGGATCCAAGATCAAATATGTTATTGGAATAATTTGAATACACATGTAACATAGCTTTTGAAATTTTATTTCAAGGCCTAAAATCAACTGTAGTGGTTGAAAATGAATTATAAACACCTTTTAATTTCCAATAATGAATATTTCTTTCATGTGAAACAGAATTTAATCATTCATTAGTATTATGAACCAACTCATTCCAACAACAAAAACATACCATTGGATGGAAATCAGTTAACCTCTTATTTGATTCCTTAGGATTATATTCCTTATAATTGTGTTCTATTAGGCCAAAATTTTAATATCAGTAACATTCCCATGAATACATAATACATTATCATGGGTGATTTTTTCACATGTTACACAAAATTAGAACATCATTTTCTTACCTCCATAATAATTATTTACAAATTTCCTTTTTGTCTACTATCCCGATTGATTCTTAATTTAATCATCATGAGGAACATATGAGTAATAAAACATCATATAAACAATTTTAAAAAATGATCAAAATTCTTATATATCTTAAATTATTTTTTAGGGAAAGGAATTTGAATACTTGTTTTAAATCCTATGTAAAATCTATTATTTTTTTATGAATTCATTGAATAAAACATGGAACATACCTTTCCATTATTATAAGGTATTATTCAGATGAAGAAATAAGATATTCATCTTTTCCACTAAATTCCATTAATTTTTATTCAATTATGAGTCAAAAAACCCAATGAATATTTTAAACATGAAAGATATATTTGAATATTTACTATTACATGGAATTAGGAACTTATTCCTCTCATGTATCCTTAATCAAATAAAAACTTTGATTAGCTTCACATTCAAAATGATTAACATAAAAAGTTACCATTTGATGTTCCACACATCCCATTATATAAAATATCATTTCTAGATCATTAATCCATACATAGGCTACTACTATGTCAAGTGATCCATTAAATTATAGGTGATGTTTCCGCATGAAATTCTCTACTAAGGATATATTCCTTTATTGTATATTTGCTTCTTCTGTTTTATGGATTGAACATCCATTTATATACAATATCAACTAATCCATTACTATAAAAAATTTATTTTTTGAGTCCAACCATCTTGGAATACTAATTTGGAATGATATTTTCCTCTATGTTATTTCCCACTAATGCTTTTCTATTTCCTCTTCTGAAAACCATTCTGAATAGACATTGTTAAATGACACTACATGGAAATCTACAATTGAAATATAATTTTAACTTGAACCTAAGAAAAAATATCTCAATGGAATGTTATTAAAATTATCCTAATCTCTAATATTATCTAAAAATTTTCTTTTATAACAACTATAGGGACCTGACCTTAATATTTTTATAATTTTGAGATTTAGGTCAATAGTTCATTCTCTTATTTTTTAGGATCATTTTAGGTTTAGTTTTTTGATAATTTAGTCATAACACATGTATAAAATGACCATAAAATATAAATAATACACTTCAAATTAGTATCCATTTTTTCCATAACATAACAAATTCAAAATGAAATATTTTCACATTTAATGAAACCACTTCATAACATTCAACATGAATGCACCTATTCTATTACCAATCCATAAAATCATGTGTCTTTTTAAAAAAAATGTTCGATGAGCATAAAAATAATAATAATAAACATAAAAATAAAAACAATTTTATTCCATATAAATACATTAAATCCCATAAAAATCCATTTCATGAAAAAATTACATTTTACCTAGAAAAGGAAAATATCATTCCATTAGAAGATCATTTTTTCAATTTTTTAAAAAACTATTTCCATGGAAATAATTTGAATGATTTTAATATTGATATTGGTATCTTTGTACATAATCTAATTAATAACTTATATAACCTTTAAAAATTGAAAAAAAAACATATGGCCAACTTGTAATATAATTATCTGTAAAATATAATCATTACCCAATATATTGGAGTGTAATATGTGGTCAGACATAATTTAAGATATAATTTGATCACCTGATGCAATCTAGAAACACCCATCATTTATATTGTCCATGAAACAGTAAAATAATATACAAATTATGCATTTTTTAAAATATTTCAGAATCATATATAAATCACATTCATATATCAAGAAAACAATCTCATTCAAAATACAATTTTCAAAAAGCTTTTCCTTTAAAAATCCATTTTCATTACCAAAATATCAAAAAATTTGAAAAGATGGTTTTTCATTTAATAAATCATATATTATTGGAACTGAATCATGATATAAAATAGAAGTGACACTGGTGGGAAAATGTTTTTTCAATGTACATTAAGAATAGAACATTTTATTGGTCATTTTTCAAAACACCATGCTCAAAACACATAAAATGATTCATTTTGAAGACAATTTAAATAAACTAAAATATTAGTAAAATTTCCTTTATGAAAATTTTATTTCAATATAAAATAACTAAAAAATAATATTAAAACATGGAAATCGAAAAATATAGTGTTCAAGGGAACTTAATAAAAGATTATTTTTTAGAATAAAACCACATCTCATATTGGAAATATTTAAATGATAAGAACATTGAAAGAATGACATTTAGAAAACATTAATTACAATGAGAATAGATAATTTCATGATATAAAAAAAATTATTTGTTTATATAACTTAAAATGAATAATATTTCATAATATATTAATTTGACTCAATGAAATGAAATTTAGATGAAGTACCTTACCTTAAGACTGAAATCTCAAGTATGTCATTATCTTACAGAATAATAAAAAAATATAAATTAATTTATTCTTTTTGAGAACATTTTTAAGGATTATTAGTAATTTTATTTCACTTTTATCATGTTATATTCAATTACATAATAATAAGAGTTTATGCCATATGTATTTAAAATATTAATTTTGTGTGTAAAAAATTGGATTGGTAGGTCAACTGTTGTAAAAAAGATTGGTGTCTAAACATATCCATAATACTAATAAAAAATAATTACAATACACATAAATTAATTATTATTTTTTAATAAATCAATAAATATGATTATAAAAAATGAATTCACATTACAATCATGTAGATGGAGGGCCCTACTTATGAAAGTGTAATCCTTCAATTCTCCAATGATTATTATGGAATTAAGGTAAGGAAAATTTTATTTTTATTGAGTTATAAATATACAAAAAATAATAAAATATTTTATCATATATACTTATATGTTTATTGAGTTTGGTTTGGTTTTGAAAAAATGAATTCACATCACTTTGATGAGGCAGTAGTCCACGTGTCTACTAGTGATGTTATAACTTTTTTATTGATAAAAATGTAAGAATAAAAATGATATATTATAATTATAGAAAGATAAATATTCAAGTGATATTATAATTATTTCATTTTTATCACAACTATTCATATATTTACCCATATTACTTTCCATGTTGTGTGTTAGTGAAAGAGAACCAGATCGCTTCACTAGGTGGTAGTCAGATAAACACATGAGTTGTCTAACTGTATCTCTTACATAATGGAATAAAAATGGTATATATTTTATTATTACCATATAGATATAATTACTTTTTTATTATTTTACATTAACTTCATTTCCATCATTATATTCAATATTTATTGGTATTAAGGGGGAAAACAATATAGTTTCGCAAAGTGGTAGTATTTTGCACACACGAATAGAGATTTTATATAACATTTTATGGAAGTGTGTGTTGTTTTAATGGAGTGGAGATGAAATAAAATAAAACACTCTTTGATGTACATTAATAGTTTTTTGGGTATCTCCTGTTGGTATGAACAAAATACATTCCGGGGATGGATCTATGAAACAATTAAGGATTATAATATTATATTAGGGATGTTTCAAAGTTAATTTGGTAGTAATTTATTGAAAAAAAATTATTGTTTGAAGAGAGGAGGAGAGTTAGTTTCCATTTATTAGTGAGGTTAGTGGAAAACATGTAATTTTATTTTAAAGAGTGAATTACATTGAAGAAATTCCATGAAATATGACGCAATAATGTACCAAATGTTTTAATTGTATATATATGGTTGGAATATTTAAAAAACAAATTGGCGTTGAACTTGTTTATTGTTTGTTTTACCAATGTTTATAATATTTAACGAAAACGTAAACTTGTTTTTATATTAATCGCTATAAATAATTCTAACTTTTTTCACTAATCACATTGGTCGAAAGTTATTTTGTGGTTATTATAAAATATAAACTATTATTATAGATATTGTATAATTTTTCTCCATATTTAATAAATAAATTGTAAAATTTTAATTTAATAATAATCTTACAGATGCGACAAGACAATGAGTTTTTAAGAAATTTATATTTTAGAAAAATATTACTCTATATTAACTCTCTGTCTAACAATACTAACTTAATGAAACTAAATTAACATTTAACGATATATAATCTATAAATTATAAGTAAAACATTCAAAATTTTTTATAATATTATTTTATTTAAAAGTAGTATCATTATGTATTTCAAAACAATTTTTAGAAAGAAACCCACTTTAATCCCAAAAAAATTAATTTAACTAATTAATTACAATTGAATAAAAATTATTGAAGTTGTTAAGATTTATACAAATAATACGTTGGTTAATTGAAATAATTTTAAAATCATATTGGGAATATTAAACTTCATAATTTATTTAAAATAAAATAGATTTTATAAAAATTATTATTTTCACTATTCACTGAGAAATCAATATTTTCTAAAAAATATAAAATTTTAACCAAAAGTATAATTTTAAATTATTATTTAAAAAATAAAATTAATTTTATCAAATAAATTTTTTATTATTTTTTATTATGATTTTATACAATTCATTATAATAAAATACTTGTTTTAAAACTATTTCATTTTTTAACTAAAAATTAATTTTTATTTATATAACTAATATAAATATCTAATTCATAATAATAAATATGAAAATGATTTATTCTACCATTACCTGTGGTTTTATAAGAGAAATTATTGTATTCACAACAGTGGTCATATATTCCATTTCTATACTATACATTCATTAATTTGATTTTAATTATCATGCTTTCAATATGATAATTTTCATCATTCAGATTTTTATTTTCTTGTTAGACTAATAATATATGAATAATGAACAATGATTTGCTTGGGAATTTCCATGTATTTAGGTCAATTATAATGGTATACACAATGTTTAGCTAGGGTAAACAATGTGTACCATAGTTTACTATATCTAGACATGGAATGGGATACATAACATTCCAAACACTATTTATCTTTGGTGCATGTATTGAAAAAAAAATTATACTATGATGATAAGGAACATGGATTTTTTGATTACATGTAATGTAGCTAGAAAAAATTCCTTATAGAATACATGGTTTATTGGGGTAATTTGAATTAACATTATGGTCAAATATATAGTTTTACATTGTATAAGACAAGACTCCTAGAATAATAATGAACCACACGACATATAACGGATGTACATAAAATGCAGTACATTAATTTTTCAATTGAAATACAAGAAAAGTATTTTAGTTTGTTAATCAGACACATTAAAATAATTTTACATGGTTTGTGGTTGTTTGGTTCACATTCAGCAGCCCCATCTCCAATGAACACACTAACACCTTTTGCAAGTTATGCGGACACATGATAAGAGCGATATATAGTGTGAAGTTGGATAAGTACAAGCCATGTAGACTAGCCAAGGAACATGTAAAATCCACATACGTTCATCCTAGGTACACAAAAATTGAGGATCACAAGGTGTAGCACATAAGTATGCAATGTATAGCCTCTAAATTTATGAATGATTTAAATTTGATTAAATAAATAATTGTAACATTCAAATATATTTACTATAATTGTAGTATTTTTAATATTTAATAATGGTTTTAAATTTTTTAAATTTCAATATTTATTCATTATACTTATCTATAATTATGTGTCATGCCATTCATTTTCCATGTATTACATAATTATTTGTTTCTACAAAATAATGTATATTTCTATTATGATAAAATGGAATTAATTAGATGATTAATTAATTAATTAATAGTTAATTGAATAAATTTTATCTTAATAAAAAATGATGAATTTAAATTACTGTTAAATTTGTCAATTCTCTATATTTAATATTTCTTTATGACTATTTATGAGCATTAATATGAATTGTGAATGTGTTGGATTTGTTTAATTTAATTATTTTCATGGTTGTTAAATTATTAAATACCAAATAAAATATAATGGTAAGTGATTTGTCCCTCCATCCTATATTATATCTGATATAAATATGAATGATGATTTTTAAAATTCCAAATATTCAATCCTTTGGTTCCCCTCACGTATGTGTGTCTTATAAATACATGTAATTAAAAGACTTTCCCAAGGCATATGCGGTTCAAAAGAGAACAGTGATGATACCATACTAGGTGATATAAACGTGGTTAGATGGAATGTTATGAATCATTTTAATATTTTAATAATTATTTTCCCATAATACTTATGTTTATTTATAATACACGAAAAAATAAACAATTATATTAAATTATGATCAGGTAATTTTTTAAATTATGTTTATGGATTATTTATTTTATGATTAAAAGACAACATTTTTTAATATAAATTCCCTAATGTGTAATATTTGATATTAAATAAATGGATTATGATAAAATGACCTATCAAACCATGGATAATCCATTTTTTATTAAAAACTTAATATTAAATAGATATGTAATGAAAAAATACCATTAATTCATAATAAATCATATTCCATAAAAAGTAATATGAAGTCACACTATGTCTTCCATTACATGACTAATAATAAAACCAATAAATTACCTATTTACATAAACATAGTATATTTACTTTAGTTTATTGTGGAATCTTCAAAGGGGTATTTTGTATAAATATCAAAATTTGTATTTAACTTATAATATATTGTGTTTTCAATGAAAATTTGGAGGCAAGTGTCGAATAAAATTCCTATTAGGATTTCATGATTGGGGAGTCAACATAACAGGTTAAAGAGTTTCCCGTTTTTTGAATGGTAAGACCAAAAACCAAAATACATTCTTATGGATCCCATGGAAATAGTATGGATCATAATGAATGAAAATAAATATCCTTTAAAATTGAACGTATTGATTGATAGGACATTACAAGATCAATGTGGAGGGATTCTAGGACTTGGTGATGTTTGGGAAAATTAAAAATAATTAAATAATTATTCTATATCACAAAATTCTATATTCAATAAGAGTACTAATAATAATATTTATAATTATATAATATGGTCATGTTCGTCATCCACATTATCTATAGGATCATTATTGGAAATGTATATCTCCTAACATTAAGTAACTTCTATGAATGGTATATAAACATAAATGGTTTGATTCTACATGAACAAAAATATTAAATGCTATAATCCTTACAATCTAATTCACCTACAAAGGGGTGAGTGATGAATATTTTGATGTATATGATAAAAACATAAGAGATGCAGTATATGTTTAGATATTAATTCTTACAACATTTTATAGTGAACTCATGAAGTCTCAAGAAGTCACATATGAATATATCATCCTAAAAATCACCATGATTTATATCTAGAGAGATATGATCTTGAACCATTTGAGATATGGAATGAAATATTATAGAGTAATATTGGAGACAATATAACAGGTGGGACATAAATAGTCATATTCATGGTATATATTTAGTGCCTAGAGATTGATGTGTTTAAACTTCTTGGTGAAGTACAAAACTGTCTAAATCTTGAATCACACCATCGTAGATTCTTCATTTCTTATCTTTTTATATAAAAAATATTGAGAATTATCTTCTATTATTTATCACTTTACATCACCATGTTTACAAAAAAATTGATGTGGTAGAAAAAATTATTTACTATGCTTAATAATTGTAATACTGAGGTGGAGAAATATAATACAACATATTCTTCACAACACCCTTATAATAAGATATTAATCAATTGAAAAAAAGAGAGTATGATGTTTCGTACTTCACATGTGGAATGAAGGGACACTGGAAGAAAAAATACACATAGTAAAACTAGTAAATGATAGATTTAGGTGTAATTGATATTGAGCTCAATTTATTGATCTCTACAATTTGGGTATTAAATATAATATGTGGTTCTCACATATGTCTTCAAATATAGAAACCTAGTAGATTAAGAAATACTAATCACCAGGAGTACGCTACGGAAGCATCCAATGATTCCATACTAACATTCATGGATATCAAGGACTACCGACATAATTTTCTGATGAGAATGATCTTTGTTGATAAATATTTTTATTATGTTCTATCTGTTACATAATAATTAATTTTATATCCACGCAAGATATGAATGGATTTAATTTGAACTTCAGGAATAATTTTTTTCTTTTATATGGATAAAATTTGTTAAGGTAAAGAACACGTAAATAATGATTTTTACATGTCATACTACCCAACTAATGTAATTGGGGTTTGAAGAGAAACAACTTCACATTACTCATACCTTACCCAAAATTATAATCAAAAGATTGTTCATTAAAAATAAACATTTGAAAACATCACATTAATATGGATATTTAATTTCAATTGATCTAAAACCATTTGGTTTATATCACACATGTTTACTGGTAAAACTGACCAAATACCCATTTAGTGGAAAAAGTGGTATGTAAAAGGAAGTTCTTGAATTATTTTATTCTTCTAACAAACTAATATTTTAAAATAATACTACTTTAGATATAATATAAAACACACAACATCAAGTTTATATGAACCAAAATATAATATTAAAATAATAATATTTAAACATGAAGTTAATTACATACTCATTGAATATTCTTTAATGAATAAGAATAAAACCATTATTTAAGATTTTGTATGATGGATTAATAAAATAAATTAATAAAATTTTACTTAATTCATGGTAATTTGTATTCATGCTTTGAAAATAATTTTTTATCAAAAAAACGTTTATCATTGATTTTTCATAAAAATATATAAAATTTTTATTTTAAACTATATTGAAATTTATTTGAAAAAATGAAATATATTATTTTCATCAAATGTTCAAAATTATCATAGGATATTATTTTTGTTATTTTATTAGAGAAATTAATTTTTCACTGAATAAGGAAAATTACAATGCATTCATTGAAAACGTAAATTTTGTTTAAAAAACTGAAATATAAATATTTTATTTTTAAAAAGGATATAAATTATAATTAGTTTAGTTATGTTATTATTAGTCTAATTTAGGTCACTTAAATTTATTTCAGGTGGATTGTTTGTATTTAAATATTCATACTTTTGAAAACATTATCATAGGAAAGCTGTTATTTTTATCATGTCCATAGGTTTAATTTTAAATAAAAGTCATCCAATTCAATGAATTGATTTTTTAAATAATTTCTTAAATTTTTTGAATCAACATAATAATTATTTTATAATATGATAAACATAATTTTTAAACATAAAGAGTAGTAAAAACCATTAAAATTAATTACGTTGGTTAAGGTTAAAATAAGTTTAAAGGGGGTGAAAATAAGAAGATAAGGTATACATTGACCAGAAGACATCACAAATACCTATTTAATGGTCATATTTTAACCTTATGTCATCAATGTATTTATAATTATCCCTTGTGGGTGCATTTTGGAATATGTAAAACATGGATATATGTTTTTTATTTTAAAATGGTCAATGAGTGTCCTCTCCCCCATTAATAAAATTTTACTCCTCGCTAATCCTATTTTCTTTTAATATTAATTGTTTTTTTAAAAATACATAACCCAAAAAAATACCTAAATATATAATCTCATGCTATAGTTATTTTTATCATAAATTCAATCATGATGGGTTTTAGGTATATTCCAAAATAGGGGGTGTGAATAAGAGGCATCATTATTAAATGAGAATCATTGTTTAATTAATTGATCCACCTCCTTAAAATACTAATAAATCAAACTGATATAATAACATATTTAAATTTTATATACTATTATGTTATCATTTTAATGAATTATCATATATCTATATCCACTTATATAAAATGGGAAACTAATTCATCATTACTGTGCAAGGCGGACTGCTACCTCATGAAATAATGTAACTCATTTTTCATTATTGCTTATCATAATTTATCACGATGATGGATTTATTATTGATATATTATATTTATGACATAATAAAATTAATTATAATTAATATAAAAAATTATTTCATAAAATAAATTTTATTTTAAAAATTATAACAATGTTCGTGTGTAAATCTGATTACCCCATCACGAAGTGATGGGATTAAATTTTTTTTTCCTCTTCATGTGGATAAAATATTTACATGTATTTAATTAACTAATATTACATTTATGATATCATTATTATTATAGAGAGATGATGCAACACTTAACTTCTTTTATATAATTATAATTGAAAAATTTGAAATGATACACATCTATTTGTAATGATTATTATCTCTATGATTATAAAAAGGTTCATTTTTCATTACTATAATTCATGGTTCCTTAAGAATAATTAATGTACAAAATTTTTAATTAGTATAATTATTATTATTTCAGAGATGATGGAATAATTACCCCTTCGAAAATTATAGTATCCCATCCTTTTCACTCATAAAGATTATATCTTTTTAGTGGAATGCCAATGTGTTTCACATAAGAACCCTAATGGTTTAGGGTTTTGTAGATTAGAAAACACTATTATTATTTTATTAATGATCAAAAACATATACTTTGAATATCTCCCCTCTTAGTAATCTTCATCGGAATACATACTAAAATATTTTTTTATAGAGACCATGCCCTTTCTTACATTACCATTACATCATTTAAAATATAAACAATATAATAGTTTTAAAAATATTGGAGTAAACAGTTTAGTGTCATGGGAAAATTGGTTTCAATTATAAAATTTAAATAACAAAAAATAAACATTATTTTTTCCTTATTCTCTAGCTTCATAGTGTATTTACATTCTCCATAGAACAAATAAACACCTGAGGATATACAACATTTAAAGGGGTGTAAAAATTTCTATGTAAGAGGATAGATAAAGAAATGATTAAATATGAAATTGAGTAACCATAATAACAATCATCATAACATAATAATTTTATCATCGTAATAACAATTTGATGAGTCATTACCTAAAGTTATAAAATTTGAAAATGTATAAAAATGAATCATCATGACTTAGTGGCCAAATACCACACAATGTTGTGATCAATTCTAGCTTCATAGTCATGCATTCCATATGAAATAATCATAAAATAATTTTTCTTAACAATGATAGAATCATGTTCACACATTTTTGATGTTATCTCATGACATACATCACTATTACCTACTAAAATTGAGAACTATATATTTACAGGGACACTCACCACATCAAAACATTTATGTTATCATGCATCCCATGTAACACGTATATCAATATTAAAAATAAAATAACACATCTAAATGAATTGGATTCTTTACATAAAGAATAAATTCATGATAAGAATTGGGTTTACAAAAATTGAACAACATACAAGTTATATTAACTATCAATCATTAATGATGAAGAAAATATCTCAAGAGAAGTAAAATATGTTTTTTAGGAAGAAGAGTTCATTATGAAAATGAATTGTGTTTATCATTACATAGGATTGGGAAAATTTATATTATAGAAAATAAAATTTAATAATTATTAAATTATGTTAAATGAAAATTTAATTTATATCCACATTTCAATTTTTAATGAAAAATGAATAACCCAAAAATGGATTTGGGTTTGATAAATATCATTACCTTATATCTGATTTGTTTATTCACATTTATATCCTACATAATAAATTTTCATTCATTAATTACTAAACTTAGTACGTCATATATATTTTTTATTCAATATATTTTTATTATGTTATTTTATGGCCATTTGGATGAGTTATATTGTTCAATTTCTTTGTTTACGAGTGTTCATTTTCTTGGTTTTTGATAATCAGTTGCTTTGTATACATTCATGAAAGATTTTTTAAAATCTATATTATTATCCAAAAATTTAATTACATGTTATTAATAAACATATATATGATTAATATTTCATATATATTATTTTTCCTCACATGATAATATTTATTAGATAAAATGTTAATGATAAACATTTAGATTAATTTTTTTAGTTTTTGATCATATCATACTCCTTTTGTTTAATTATAAAATATTAAATATATATATATTTTTTAAAAAGGATATAGCATAATATTTAAAATATATTTCAACCATTATAATTGTTTTATGACTATCCTTTAAGGTGTTAAAATAAAATGAAAACCTATCATCCTCAAAGGAAATAAATCAACACATAACTAACAATGTTTCGATTTTTAGAATAAAAAGGAGAGGAGAAGTGTTTTGATGATGGATTATTATATTTAAATAATAAAATTATAGTTTATATAATATTATAGAGTTATAATTTATTTTGGATGAGGGAAGGTTAGTAGTGAATACTAAAACAACATGAAATGAATTTAAAATAAAATGGAAGAGGGTTTTACCTCTTCAATTCTTATTATTATGAACCTAAATAGGGAAATTGGGTTTGGGATTATTTTGAGACCAAAGGATCCTAGAAATTTGAGAGGTTATTGGAAAGAATATTTTGGCGAAATTGTGAAAGAATAAATTATTGGATGTGGTGAGGAGAAGAGGTGTTTAGGGGTGATATTTATAAGGGATTAAAGCCGTGATTTTGGATTATTTTATTCACTGCATTATCATTTTGGTTCCAGACTATCAATAGATTTACCATTATCAGTAAATATATGTATTAATTAATTATAGTTCATGATAATGGGAAATTTCTTCAACTATGACTCACCAATGACTAAAAAATTTATGAATTAAATTATAATGTTAAAACCATAAATTATCATATTTAAATATTCACAAAAAATCAACTATTTTAGAAAGATCAAAAAGATTCACCCTAACCATTTTGTTGATGTTTATAATAAGAAAATGAACACTATTTTTTGACAATAATTTTTCAAATATTTGAAATTAAATTTTTAATTAATATAAAAATTTATTGGAAAAATACATGTTTTAAAATTATAACGGACTTTATGACAATTTGAAAATTTACTTAAGGACCCATAAAATTATCTTATAATAATAAAACAAAAAAATTTAAGTTATGAATAAATTTTATGCAATTAAATATTTATTTCATGTCATTATATTAATTATAAAATTTTATTTAAAATTTTATGGTATATAAAAACTAAAAATCCTAATTTATCATTTTTAAAAATATTTATTTACTTATAATATGATATAATTATATTATATTTTCAATTATAATATAAAAAAAATATTTACACTCTCATAAGATATGTTACAATTCTATTGGACATATTACTATTCTTAACAGTCACATTATTATTCTAATTGTCATGTCACTAATCCATTAGTTAATTTTCCTTAATTTCAATCACTTATATGAATCATCATTTTGATAATGACTTTTTTATTGGGATACCAATGATATATATTTTTTTAATACTATATAAATTAATTATATGAAGCAAATGATTCCATTGATAAAATACTGGGTTGTTACATTCTTTCATACTTTTGAAATTTTACCCCAGAAACATTGTTTAATAGAAATATATTAGGGTATTTCACCTTCATCTCTTCCTTTGATTCCCATGTATCCTATTCATAATTATAGTTATATGTTATTACCTAGAGCTATTGAATACTCTTATTATGTTGGACTTAATCACAACGGTCAAATATATTCACTTGTTGGTCCTCATAAGAGAGATCATTTCCAAACTATACTACCTATAGACTCAGTACATATGGGGGATATAGTATGTACATACTGAAGAGAGATATAAGGAATATATCATATTCCTGAGAAATGGTGGGTGGTTGTTCAATTCGATATTCCACTACTCCTAAATGATCATGAAACTTTAAAGGGAAGAGGGACCTAGGACTCAAACTTCATTTCATCCAAATTATCATGATAATATTTCATGGAGATATATAGAGGAATTCCCTAGGTAAAGCATTAAACTATAAGTCTCACCAATCCGTGTATTCATATCTCTTTTATCGACCTTGGTATGCCTTGATGTGCTTCTTAATGGACTTCACCTTTTCTACTCATTCTTCTACCATTTTAGGTACTATATGTTTTTTTCACTAACTTCATTCCAAAAAGTACGAGTTCATCAACTTTTCCCACAAAGGGATTTATATAGAGCCATTTGGATGCTTGAGTGAAAACTGATATTATAATAGAACTCGACCAGAGGGGGATGCTGGTCCCATTCTCATTTGATGTCTATATAACATTCTCTCACAATGTCTTCCAATTTCTGAATTTTTCACTCAGATCGTCTAGTAGTTCGAGGATGATAAGGCATAAAATCTTTATCATAGTGTTTAGAAAATGTTGTCTACTTTTCCAAAACATATGTGTAAATCTCAGATCTCGATTCGATACTATTAATAGTGGTACTCAATGAAGGCTTTAAAATATCTGATGTATATCCAGGAAACTTGATCAACTAAGAAGATATATAGAGTTGGGATAATGTGATCTATCATTGAAAGATGATCCACAGTAACACATATTGAATTGTTTCATATAAATGTATCTGGATTGCTATTGATAATGTATATGGTGATGTTTTCCCATTTCCAAGTTGTTATGTGTAATAGAAGAGAAATCACCTTAGACTTTTTCCTTATGCCCTTCATTCTTTATCCTAATAGGCACTTTGATATATATTCAACAATACCCCTCATCATATTATCCAACCAATAGTTGTCTTAGAGATCTCGATAGATCTATTTTCCCAATGGGTGAATAGAGATGGTTAATATATTTTTGTAACACAAGGGATATTTATTTATATCTTGATTACATGGTACACATAGTAGTGACCCAAATATTACAATTTCATCCTCATTAATTTAGAACTCTTATGATGTACCCTTCTCAAAGCTTCCAGCTTCTTGTGAATGTACACACCTCCTCTTTAAGAATTATTTATTTTAACAATGATATATGATTGAGAAATCATTTGACAAAGGATTGATGATGTTCCTTTGATAAATATTTCCATTCATATCCTTCTAAAGTCTAAAATTTTTGGATACATCTCAATTATCATCTTTAATAATGTTGTAGGATCCTTTTTACGTAGAGTATCCACATCTTTATTTTTCATAATAGGTTAGTAGTGAATTGAAAAGTCATAGTGCAAGAGTAGATCTAACCATCTTCAGTATTTCGTATTATGGTCCTTCTATGTGAATATATATTTGATGCTATTATAATCAGTATATATTTACCACTTTTTCCATAGAGATATTTTTACCAGATTTTCAACGCCAAGACCACACCCACCAATACAATATCATGAGTGGGATTGTATTTATCATTAATTATCTACATCCTTGAGGATTAAGATGTCACTTTATCATTTTTAATCATTACAAAACCTAATCCCTTTTTGAAATCATCAGTTTAAAACAAAAATAGATCCCCAAATTTTGGTACTCTGAGTACTTGTGAAGTGATAAGCCGATTTTTTTATAATTTGATGTAGTATCCTCATTCACTATTTTTTCCATACTGTTATCCCTTCTGACTTAGCTTGGTTAGTGTGAAATAAAATCATCATAATTTCTTCAAAAACCAATTATAATACCTTGTAAGAACATGTAATCAATAGTTCTCCAATACTAATGTTGTCCTAGGTCACTCATCGATTTACTTTATATTAAAAGGGTCTATATATATTCTTTTTGTGGTGATAAAATTCCCCAACAATTATTATTTATCCATCCATAACACACATTTACTATACATTAAAAAATTATTATCCCTTTTCAAAGTATTTAAAACAGTATTAAAACTATCTTCATGTTCCCCCATACTCACTGATTATATAAGAATATCATCAATAAATAATATAAAAATATTCAAGGTAATATATAATGAATCTATTCATTATGATTGCGAATTTTTTTAGAGAATTAGTGATTCAAAAATGGATAACTATGAACTCATATTGTCCAAACCTCATTCAAGAGTTTGTATTGGGAATATCCCCCTTCCCCAACACTATGTAGTGATATTACAACTGAAGGTCCACATTAGTGAAATAATTATAACAATGTAGTTTATCTTACAATTCATCTATCCATGAAAGGGGATATATTTTATTTATTGTGATTTGTTTTATCACACAATAACTAGTTAAAATGTTCATTTTACAATTCTTATTATTGATGAATATTACTTGTGCACCCCATAGCAATTTACAAGGGTGTAAAAAAACCTTTTATAAATTATCTTTATTCTATATATTATGTTCTTCCAAATCAATGGTAAAAATTAAATAAAATGTATTAGATATCTATAATGATCCTAGAATAAGTTCAATCGGGAACTCAACCACTCAATAAGGATGATGATTGTAAAATTCCTTAGGGAACACATTTGTGTAGTCTATCAAAATGGGAATGTCCTCAAAGAACGATTGTATCATTTATCTCCTTCATTTAAGCTTGATATTTTTGTTCATAAAGAAAAAATATCCATAATTGAGCTGATAATTCTGAAGGTTTTTCTTCTACATCCATACACATATACAAAAATAGAGTCTAACATAGGATGAGAATAGTTATTATCCTATCCTGATAAGAGATTTTTGATTAATATATGGATATATAATCCATGCCTAATATATTATTGAAGTCCACCAAATAGAGAAATTTTTTTGGGAGGTTCAATCCACAAAATAGAACTGGAGAGGATTTATATACTTTAATTTATAATATTCTACATTTTAAATTCACATAGAAAACTCAACATCCAAATTTTGAGGTGGTGTTTTGATAGTTCAACTAAACTAGAAAGATATGAAATAATCTGTATAAGAAAAATCAAATAGTATGTTGTTTATTTTTGTATGAATAACTATTATACCTGTTACCACATCATTGTCAGAATCCACCTCAGAAGTAGTGATGACATAAGAATTCTGTTTCTCCTTTGATTTTACTGCTTACATATATTGATTATCCTCATGAAGTCAAGGTTTAGTTCACTATGTTTCATAGTTCCCTTACTCCCTATAGTTGATGCATTTTACCATTGATGGTGGTCTCCATTCCTCCACCAAATTCCCCTTCTTCCACATTTCTCTTCGACATTATTGTGTTTAGTGTCATTCTCCCTTGCACATAAATTATTTCCCTATTCCCATTTGGTTATTACCATGTTTTTTATTCCCACATTTTTGACATGTGGGTTATTATGTTCTCTTTCCACATTTTTCAGCAGATCCTATGTCTTGAAATTCTATCTTTTGATTCATATCACCATAGCCATGTGACAAATATCAAATATCCAATCTCCTTCTCCATGTGGAGTTGATATCAAACAAAATTTTCAAAACTCCCAAATTTTAGAATTCATAGAGGCTTCGAAAGGTCTAGTTTTAATCACTAATGAATATGTATATTTTTTTATCATTATTGATAGAATCATGAGGAATTCCATTTATGACTTGGGAAATTTTCATCATAATTCATGATAGATCCACCATCAATTTTTTTTCAACTATTTGAATTCTCTCTCCACCTTTTTCCAAAGAGTTTGTGTGAAATACATTTTATGAAATATTTTATTAATATCTTCACTCTCCATATAATAAATTTCACACAATGACATATTTTTCTTAATCAGCACCGACCATGGATCAACATCTACATATAATTGATAAATAACCAGTGACCTTCCCCATATATGAAATGTGAAGCATAGAAATGATATAATTTATTGAGTTTAACCATTGTTATATGACTAGTGGATTGGATTATTCAGTAATTTTGAGGTAAATACCACCTAAACAGCTTGATAGAGTATTTCTCCCTATTATAGGAAGCATGGTTATTATCATTTTTAGGTCATTGTTCATTTCCTGAGACAACTATTTAATCATTTTCATGAAATTTTGAAATCCAACTTATAAGGAATTGGGGATGTTGGTCAAGAAATCACGACATTGTCCCATACAGTGATTGATGTCCTTGCATCTTCGGGGTCCCACAACATTCTAAAATATAAAACCTCTAAACAATACATTAGTCAAAAATTCATGAATAAATAATTTAATCCTTTATTTAGTTTATTATAGAGTAAAATCGTGTGGGGTCCTTATGTTAATCATTTTTCAGAAAAATATTTTGTGTGATTAAATATACATTGTATCATACTATGTGTTATCACTAATATTATAATCCTAATTCCCATGATAACTAAACTATTAACTAATAAAAAATATAGAAACCTTTCTTTTTCTCACCATAATATTAAATCATTTTAATGATAAACAGTATTATATTGTTAGAAATCTAGGATCAAAGGGTTTTGTGTCCTACGAAAATTAGGATCAAACGTAAAATCTTTATTATATAATATTTATTTTTTTAATTCTTTATTCTATAGCCTCTTAGTGGCCATCACATTATCCTTGGTATAAGTAGTCACTAGTGGATATACATCAATGAATGTGGTGAGCTAAAATCCCAGTAAGAGTATATATATAAGAATGTGATTCAATATAAAATTCGGTGAGAATAATTATCATCATCATAACCTAATAATTGTATAAAAATCATAATCATGTGAGGAATAATTTTATAAATTTATGGAATTTGGAAATGAATGAAAAAGGAGACATCATGTCTTAGTGGTAAAATAATACACATAGTTTGGAAAAAATCTAGCTTCATGTTCACGCATAGTAGTTGTTCATAATTATAACATCATAATTTTGAACAAAAATATAATAAAATTTTCACTTATTTCTCCTTATCTCATGAGATACAACACATCATCCAATGAATTTGTAACTGTATAATTCTATGCTCACCCATCAAATCATAACATTAATACTATCATGCATTACACATAAAACATATATCAATATTAGGCATAAAATAAACACTATAAAGGAATGAATTTCATTAAATAATGAATATATTCTAGAATAATCATTGGGGTTCCAAAAATAGAATTCCATTCGTGGAATATATATAAAAAATATTTAGGGAAGAAAAACCAATCTCTAGAGAATTAGAAAATGTGTTTTTAGAAAGAAGATTTATTTTTGAAAATAATTTTCTTTATCATAAATTATTATAGTGAAAATGTATATCCTTGAAAATAAATATGAAGAACAATTAAATTTGTTTTGATGAATATTAAAAGAAAATCCACACTGAAATAGGAACTTGAAAGAGGTGTAAACTAATGAAAACAAATTGGGATCAAGAAATCACTTTTCGTTATTTCTGATTTCATTCTTCACATTAACAACTTATAAAATAATATTATAATTTTAAATTAATAAATCTATAACCCCTTATAAATGTATTTGATTTATTATAAATTTATTAAAATAATTTATCTCTATTTCGATGAGTTATGGTGTACAATTTCACTTTACGAGCCTGTTTGTTTTCTGGTTTCTCATGATCAGTTAACATTTATACATGCATGGATGATCATGTAAAATGGGGACAATATTCCAGAATTAAAATTATATATTAAAATAGAAATTACATATATATAATAAGTATTATATATTTTTCCAGATGTGAGGATGATTCCATTGATAAAACTTTAATGCTAAATTGTTTGATTAATTTTAGTGGTTTTCGATGAAAATGATGTCGTTCAGTTTTATTATTTAATATTATATTTAATTGTTAGTTATAAAACATAAATAAGTGATAGGATAATAGGTTTGAAGATAGATTATTTAATTAACATAATTAAATTGAAATATATATATGATACAGGTATTATTATTCCACATATATAAGGTTATGTAAGGAGATAATAATAAAAAAACTAGAAATTATATTAAATGAAAATGAAATATGGTTTTACTTCTTTAATTATTTTAGCTATGTACCTCCTTAGGTAAATTGTATTAGGTATTTTTTTGAGACCAAAGGATCATGGACATGGGATGGGGGATTGGGAAGAGGATTGGGCCAAAAGAGAAGAATTTTAGGGTCTTGGAAGGTGTGAGGAGAAGATGTGGTGAGCGATGGTATTTATAGGGGAGGGTAGGAGTGTTTTTTGATTATTTATTCGTTAGATTATTATCATTGCCCATGAATATAAATAGTATGAACATTATCACTAAATTTATTAAATATTGAAATATATTTCAATATAATGGTCAATTACATCATTGATTACTCATCCATTACACATAAATTCATGTGTTTTCTTATAATTCCCAATTCCATAAATTACCATATTTCATTATTCACCAAAGATTAATCTATTTTATAAATTCCAAGAAACCCACCATAACCATATTTTGACTTGTATAATATTAAAATGAACTATATAATATAAAAAAAATTCAATATATGATATTTTAATATTTAATTAAAAACATCATTTATTCAAAAAATTCTGAATTTAAAATCATAACTACATTTATGACACTTTGAGAAATTACATAAGGCATCATAAAAATAAATTATTATCATAGTAAACAAATATTAATTGTACAATATATTTTATTCAAATAAAATTTCTTTTAAATTATTATATTATTTATAAAAGTGTAAATAAAAATTTTGTCTCTCAAAAATTCAACCGCTTAATTTATAATTTTCAATCATTTATTTATGTATAATATGATATAGTTGTATCATATTTTCATATCTAAGATGCATAAATTTTATTTATTCTCACACTGGTGAGCTTGTTATTCTATTATACATCATACTATTCTTAATGGTCACATTACTATTCCAAAGGCAATGTTATTATTCACTTGGTATAGGTTCTTTAATTTTTAAATCATCTTTAAATTGTTATTTATGATAATGGTTTTTTATTGGGATATGAAAGATATATATATGTTTTATACAAAATAAAAAATTTATAATAAGTGAAAAAAATCCATCGATAAAAGTTTGGGTGGTTATATTCTTCATATCCCTTGGAAAATAAATATATGAAAATGGAGAACATGGATTCATAGTAATGGAAAAAATTGGGTTTATCATGAAAATAAATTAAATTAGGATATAAAAAATGAAAATAACAGTTGAAAATAATACCTTGTATAGAATATATCATAATCAAGGGTCCTAAAATAAATCGTCGTAGTTCATATGAGGTAAATCAGAAAGGAAAATGATCGATTAAAAAATATCTTTGGTATGATACATAGAATCATGGAAAACACCTAATAATAGAGAATATTTTTTTAATAATCAAGGATCTTTTTGAAACTATCATAGTTTAATGTGTTCAATCCTCAATCTACTATAGTAGTTGAGATTCACTCTCAAGACAATCATGGACCAGAGTCCCTTAATGAACCGAGTTCACTTTCTATTCCATTCCAATTTATCTCATGATATATAAATCATTACCCAATTTATTTGTTGTAAATATATGATTATAACTTCAAAAAACGAAAATGATAAATATGTGTTCCACACTAAATTGAATATTCCACCATATCAGATCTCATAAAAGGAAATGAGATTCATATACATTTTATGATAACATAACCCAAGTAAAAGAAATATGTTTCATATATATCATTCAAACACAATCATAAAGAAAGTATATAATGAATTCGGATAGTCGCCAAGAATCATAACTTCATTAATGAATATTTAACAAAAAATATTTCTATCTTTGATGGAAATTAATTTTGAAATATCACTTGAAATAATTAATGAAATATAATATTTCAATTTTTATAAAATCATTTCATTTTATAGAGTCTAAAATTTATAAAAAAGTAATCTTATTTTTAAATAACCTTAAAATCATTTTAATAAATATTAAAATAATTAATTCATCATAAAAGATTGAAAATATGATAATTCTATATAAGTTAAAAATTATTCATTCTTTATTTTTTTTCGAAAAGTTCACAATGTATCTTTTGTAGAAAATGAAAAAGAGATTCTTTTAAAATCAATTTAAAAAAACAAGTGTAAAAAATATTTTAAATATTTATATAAGAAAATAAAAAATATTATTGATTTTTTATATAAAAAAATTCGTTGAGGAAAAATATTTCTCAGATAAAACTAATGTAGAAACAATCCCATGTAATTATGATATTGTCAAATAAACCTTTACCATTTTGTAATTAGTTGATTAATATGCCCAATGAAATAATGAAAATTACATGGACATGTATATACCATATTCTACAGGATAAGACTCATAAAATACATTAATGGTTAGTATATACACCATGAAAAAAAAGGTAATTTACATCCATGTGAAATATAATTGAAAACTAATCACCTTGAATCAAGTAGATGAATGTCCATAAATAACTACCAACAACATTATATTTTATCAAAAAAAAATAGATAATAATAAGGTGGAAATAAATTTAACATAATTTTTTTTAATTATTATAAATATAATATATATAAAAACTAATACAATCATAATAACCATCAATGTAATTTGGTGAAGAGAAATGAATTTTATCACTATGATTAGACGATATGTTGTACATCTGCTCAAGTAACACTTGCTATTGTTTTTTTATTATAAAAATTGTATGTAATTATGTTGTAAAAATAAAAATTATATTTCTGAATATTTAGGATACGGATTTTTTTATTTTATTATGAAATTTATAAATTTTGTAGTAGAAATGAAGGGTATAAAAATAATGTTACTTTATAGAGTGATTTATTCTTATTCAAAATGTGTTAGTTTGATCTCATCTAAATGGATATAGTGATTTTATTTTGAAAATACCCACACCTCTAAAATGTGTATATGGATTTTTTAATAGTAATTGGTAGTTTTTTGTTGATCAATAAGGCTATATGTGATGTGGAAATGTGAGGGAAGATGTGTCGTTGAATAATTATGGTGATTAGAACATTTGGAATATCTCAAAAAATAAGTTATAATAAATTCATATTATATCCAAATTCCACAAAAAAATATATGTCTACAATACAAATTAAGATAAAATTTACATGGATTTGGAGAAATGAAAATATAAGGTTACAATATAACAATAGAATATATAGTATACTAGTTTTTTAATTATTTTAAATCATATCATTGTTTTTAACACTTAGTTAAACTATTTTAAGTTTAACTATGTTAGAAAATTTTACAATAATAAAAGGTTTTAATTTTAACTTATTTAATCTAAATTGGACCATTAATATAATATATATAAAACATTATACAACAAAATAATAACATTATAATTTTAAATATGTTTTATTTCTATTTTTATATATTTCATATATTACTTTTATGATAAAATATCATTAGGGTCAATTTTGACATTATTCATTATATTGACTTCTAGAAAATCAATATAAAAAGAAAAAATTAAACCAATTCATTCAATATAGCCATAATATGTCATAATAGTCGTTTAAATTATTATATGACCTTTTTTAATTAAAATTATATTTATTTTAATATTTTCAATATCTTTTATTTGATTGTTTCATTAAATAAATAATTACAACAACATCATTGTGTAATTATTTAATATAAATATTCTATAAAAATTTATAATTGAATACCATGATTAATTTAAGACATATATATTACAGTTAAATATTTATGGTTGAATATATATTTCTGTTATCCCTATATTAAAAATGATCTACATTTTAAAACATGACTGTGACATCATTGAAATTTTATTAAATAAAATTTTATAACCATCACATTCACATTTAAGTGGACCTAAATGTCATAAATATATTAATATTATAAAAAATGGTATATTATGTTAAATTTGGAAATTAATATTCATTCATAACATATGTTTTTTCCCATTTGGGATCATAATAGATATTTAAGTCAATGATGTTATAGTTTTCACTTTATAGGATTTCATTATTATATAAAATCCCTTCCTGGAAAAGTTTAAATTAAAAAATCAATTTAGATATATGTGTGTGTCTACGGTATATATATATTAATCGAATATTTTTTCATATATTTGATCTATTTAATATTTATAATTATTATATTGGTATCCTAAATTACCCAATTTATCTTATAATTAAGTAATATAATTTATGAGGGTTACTATTAAAATCATCCAAAAATAAAAGGGGAAATAAAATAAATTTGGACTTTTTAAATCTTATTATTGAATCAATGGTTTTAACGTAAAAAATAAATATTTATTAAATATAATTTAAAATATATGTATAAAAATGCTAGAAAATTAAATATTTTTTTTGAAAAATGAATTTTTTTAACTTGAAATGCATATATGATTAATTATTTTTTAAAATACATTTAAAAAACCATAATTTATTTTTTTAAAATGATTTTAAACAAATTAAAATTTAAAAATAATTCAAAACATAAATATAACTTGTATTTACATTAAAAGAAAATGTAGTTTGCAATAAAATTAAGTATTTTCAATATTTATAGAAAATCAAATGTTTTCTAAAAATTATGTAAATAAAAATTTTAATATAATATTTAACATAGAGATTCATAAATTAAATTAATTTTTATTGAATACATTTTCCATATCTTATATAAATTAATATTCACTCAGAAAAAATTAATAAAAAATAATATTTGATGAAAACATATTTTATGTTGAATAAAGGGACATTCTTAAAAAATGAACATTTTTTAATATCATGCCAAAAAATCCATATTTATTTGGAACAATATAATTTTGTCATTAATTAGTTATTAATATTTATTACCACTAATTTAATGGTTATTTTATAATGGATATATAATATTTTGCAGTTCTTATAAACATATTAATGCGTAAAACAACAGTTTTGGGGAAATACAATTAATTAAAAATCAATTTCGTAAAAATATCAGTGTGCTACATTATACATCCATTAAAATGAATTCATCCTTCAAAATTATTCTTGGTCATCAACGATTTAAACGTTTAATAATTTATTAATACAATCCAACATTGTTAAACTAAATAATAAAACATCCTATAAAAATAGAATGTTAAAAATTTATAGGTTACTTTGAATAACACATAACTATGATTATATATAGCGGAAAAAAATTCTAAAATGGTTTTGTAAATGAAAAATTATCCCAAAAAATTTCGGATTTGTAGAGAACATGGTCATGATAATATTGATGACCAGAAAACCATAGATAGAATAGGACATAGAAAGGTTATTGTTATCATTAAAAATGATACTAATGATATAATTTTTTTTAAAATCCATTTAGAATATATAATTACTTGATTTCATTTCGTATGTATGATATAACCATTTGGATTTACCTTGATCAATTTCTACATCATATCATACTCTATAGAATAAAGATGAATTTTCAATTCATGAATAATAAGTGGATCATAAGATACTTAATGCGATTATAAGTAATTCAATATGTCTCTAGTTATTATTATATAAAATAATTGTCACATTTTTTCAATATTCATAAATCATAATATTGTGAAGTTATACATTAGTATCTAAAACCCATTCCAAAATTCAACTTTAACATTTTTATAAATGGGTACACTTATAAAACATAAAAAAGATTATAATCCAACACATTCAACAAAATGTCTCTAAATTCCCAGAATCAAATATTCATTTATCCCCCAAACCTCTTGAAATAAGTCTTAATTTTCACAAATGAAACATGTGAATTCCATTATGATTTAATCTCCTCAAACATTGTAATGTTGTTATTTACAATAAAACCTTAGTGAAAACATGAATGTTTTAAAAAATTTACTTTTTCATGATACTATAAATCAATAAATTATATATATATGATGAATGATATCATAAGCCACATTTTCAACCTATTTATAAACAGCTCTATAGTCATCAATAATATCATATTTATTTTATCACATTCAAACATCTTTTTCTATCAGTATGGATATATTATGGTTTATCTTTCCCTAAATCATGTGTTCTTAAAAAACTCAATCTCAATCAGTATTCATTATTACTAGTATAATTTAACATATGATTATAAATAATTAATGGAAACTATAGTTTAAAATTAACTAGATGCATAATAATTCTACAGTACCAAAATAGTACATCTACAACATTATTCATGAATTCCAATGTACAAACATTCACTCATTTCACAAACTCTTTTTCATACTCCACATCACCGATAGTGATTGTTTGCAATTTTTAAATTTTTATTCCTTAAGAGGTTGATGATGTTGATCATCAATATAAACCATCATATTTGGGAATTTAGGGGAATAATCCTATTTTTCCATAATCTCAAATCATTGATTTATGGGGGTGAATCAAATGAAATTTTATCTCTATTAACATCAATAGCTATCTTTTTTCATCACTTCAATATGCTTTTTCCAAATTCACTACATTTCCACACATGAATCATTTATGAGTATCCTTAAGAAAATTTACTCCAGGATTCATCCTACACATTTGACATAAGAGAAAACATATCTTCTTCTCATCACGGTTCTTATAATATATATTCAATTACATTTTACATTGATTTTCAACACCTTGAGATTCAAGGGTAACACCAATATCCTCTTCCACTATAATATAACATCAAAAAAATTCTACATTTCATCTAATGTATATTTTCGATAATTCCCTTCATAGAATTTGTTTTAATATACAAAATAATTGGTCATCCTTACTATAAGGTTGGATAATAATACAAGAAGCATACCTCTCAAGGCTTGTAAAATTTTCCATATAGATACCAATAGTTTAATCATATATTGTCATTATCTAATGTAATTACTTCACTATTTTAATAAAAATAATACATGTAATGTAATTAATGAATAATAATTACATGAAATCATTCCATTCCATATAGTCAATTTTGAATCATTTCATATTATTCTTTGTATGCTTCAACTATTATTCTGATTCACATTACAAATGATTAAGAGATAAAATTAATTTCTAATATTTAGAATATTTTATTACTGAATATATCTCTTCAGTGGTACGGATCCATTTTTTATCCACTAGTGGATTATAAGACACATTATAATTAGTTGTATGTTGCCTCATGATGTACAGAAGGAAATGTTGTTTCTAACATAGTTTATTTAGAATTATAGAATGATTCATATCTTGATAAATTTTTGTTAGAATTGCAATAATATTTTTTATTTATTCTCTAATAACTTTTTTTATTCATGATGAAAATCATTGGATTTCCCATTACATTCATCATTTACACAGTTCTTTCAGGGTCCATGCACTGCCTTAATCCAAAAAGTATAGTGTGAGAAACATTAATTCATTGTTGGTATGTCACATAGCCATCCGATATGATGTCTATATCATCAGACCTTATTTATAATAAATGACACCTAAGTATAAACCATGGACATTCATGATTAATATAAAAACATAGGGATTTTTAATTATACATTATTCTATACCTAAATATTTCATAAAAGTTCTCTAAATCTAACCACAAAATATTGTCTAAACCCTTCTTTGTTACCCAATATAGTGTCCTATTATTTTTTTCATATATATAAGATTATTTTAGATGAACAACAAATATATTCCATGACATAATTGAAAAGTATTATAGTCTTTTATATTAGATATATAGTCTTCTTATTTTATGAATTATATTAAACATCTCCAATAAATATCTTTCATTTTTGTAATCATCATAGGAATTCCTACTTATAATTTATTCATATCATAGGGACACGATTTATAAGAAAATCGTGATATTAGATTCACTATAAAGGTAAATATGGTAGATATTAAAAAAATAGGAACAATAATAAAGAAGCATGATATAAGAACCTTATTCATCCATTGAGGTAATGATCTATTATTTTCATTTTGAATTTAAACTGGATAAAAAGACGTTAGGTGGTGAATGCAAGATAATTTCACAATGTGAGTAAGGGTTACACACCATGTAATCCTTGGACATGCCATGTATTGATTTCAGGAGGCCTTTTATGATTTGAAATACATGCAAGAAGAAGGATGAAAACAGGCATATACAAGTGTGTATTATCATGTAAGCATTGTTTAATTTTGCTGTTCTAAAATGGTTAGTAGCCTCGAAGTCTTCTACCAGATAGATGCCTCACGTTGGATTTTTACAGAAGAACTCGAGTCATCCCGATGATATATTTATCACCCTATTCATCACCAAATCTTAGAGTCCATCATTTTCAGATGAATTGGAATTCACCTCAGTGACCTCTTGATTCCTCTTGAGTCAATCTTCCGTATTTATTCTATCTACCTAGTAATAGAGCCTTACGAGTTATGCTTATTTTGAATATCTACTATGTTCAAGATCAAATTATCAGCTGCCATGGGATTATGGGATTTTTACTTGTATGATATACAAGTTTTTTTCATTTTCATTATTTTTTATGTTTATAATATGTATTAGAGTGTTGCACACCCATTTTTTGGTCTCCCCTAGATCCATAATTAACCTATGTTATTGCCTATTTTTAAGGTAATATGTTAAATGATTCAAATCCTATATTATTTTTGATTCACTGATTAAGGGCCGCCCCATGGGCGTGTTTCCCTTGGATGACCATTTATGGCTATTTGGCCTAGAATGCATAAGGGTGTGCCATTAATTCCCATTTTAGGGGTTGTTTAAAATGAATTGATATTAATGACTGAATTACAATGTTGTTAATTTTTTATTTTTTTTGTTAAGGGAATTGGAATTGTTTGCTATTTGACCCATGTTAATAAAATATGATGTTTATGATTGATTGGATTTTATTTATCAAATTTTGAACATTCCAATGGGTGATAAAATTAGGGTTAATCCTTGTAATAGTTTAAATTGAAAGATTGGCTCGTTATATGAATTTATCACGTGATTTTAGTATTTTAAATCCATGTAATGGATTAATTTAAATGTATTTCTTATTATGTGAAATTTTTACATGTGATTTATTGAATGGCCAAGAACTATGTAGTTGGTTTGGTTGTTATTACAAGTTGTGAGAGAGCCACAAATGTAGTGTCCAGGCTCACAAGTGCTTTACATATATTTATGAGTGAATCTTGAATCATTGATGGATGACATCAATGGACACTATATTATTTTTTACATATCATGAGTGATTCTTGCGGAATCATTGTAGGACTGCTAATCAAGGATTTAGTTAACATGGACTTATACCATTCCTATAGTGATACTAGGATTCTTAATAGGTTCGTCAAGATAGGCTTGTAGTATGATTGTAGGTTCGCACCTAGAGTAACACCAGGATTCCTGAGAGGTTCATCGGGACGGTCTGGTATATTGGGGACAGAATTTCTCCTATTGTGATATTTAATTCTATCATATGAATGTCATTCATTGACTTAGGTTATACATTGAATCTTGGAATGGTATGAATTACGATGTGTTTCCAAGCCAAATCACATGCTTTCATTTGGCCTTCACAAATACCTATTTAGATAGATTTTTGAGGTATATATTGTACTTATTTTTCATGGGGGTTTCATAGCTTAAGTCAGATCCTATGAAATAAATAATTAATGATAATTGAATTGGTAATTAACATGAAATTAATTTATATGGTAACCCAATACCTATAGAACTGTTTACTTTAGAGTTGTTCTTAGATTACTTCTTTCCCTATTGTACACTGCATGTAACATATATTCACTAATAGATTGGAATAGTATGGGTGGTTTTCTACTACGATTTAGTCTCACTTCATATTTGCTTCTTGTTGTTGGGAATAAATATATATATTATTGGAGGTGTTGATAGAGTTTAGAACAATTTTATAGATACTTGATATGCTGCATTGGTGTAAGGGACCAAGCAGAGGCCTGTGATGCTTTTGAGTTTATTTTGGTACATCTCAAATTTAGTAATATTATAATATATTACTAAAGTGTATACTATTTTGGATGTTTTCAATAACATGTGATATATAAAATCATCCATTATATGTTGTGACATCTGGTTATTTTGAATATCATGTTTCCATTGTTTACTTCTATTGTATGGTATTACTACTTATACAATTTATTTATCACTTTATTCTATTGTGTTATACTCTACCAATTAGGTAATAATTTCCCCACTATTACACAATGGCCCTTGCTTCTAGTTGGTATCCTTTTGAGTTTGCGGAAATACTCTTATGGCCATCAGGCCAACTGGGTATGGGGAACCATTGAGTGGTATCAAGTTTCAAGATGTTGGAATGTTGTATCTTATGAGCCTTTTATGGTTTGGATTAAAATTTGGAGATATTAAATTGGTATAAGGTGGAACTGGAGTTTGGTAATAGACAATTTTTGTGAGTAGCTACCCCGTGTAAAGGGGAAGCAAAATTTTTAATGAATTCCCTTATGATTTTTGGATTTTCAGATATTATAGTAGATTTGTTTTCACCATTGAGTGTCACTCATGTTTTTTCTATTACTAATTATATAATTTTATTTTTTTGAACCTAGTGATATCAGGTCAATCCATCCCATGATTCATATAAGAACACATTAGAAATCAAATTTCATGCATTCATGTCTTTTCATTTATAGAGAATTTGTGATTATATGATAGTATGATAGATGGTGTACTAGTAATGCATGTCGTTATGATAGATGTTGTGATAGATATGTATGTTTTTTTATTGGTGTATTGGTACATGTTTTGGTTCAAATTGGATGGATTCCATACCATGGCCCCTAAGCGGTAAGGTCCCTCTTGGATCGGAATTTTGTGGATCATGTTTTGACTGTGTATTGAATCATGTTATGATGTTGCTATATGTGGATTACAAAAATTTATTTGTGGGGATTATGGGCCCCATACATTGTAATTTGGTATATCATTGTTTAAATTTTCATTAAATGGGTATGTTTCATGGGTTTACTATCTGTAAACCCAAACAACATGGCGTGTGAGGCTAGGAACACACGCCTTCTGTTTTTCTATTTGGGAAGAATTTTTTTTATAATTACATGTCGTGTGTTATTTTTTGATTCCATGTGTTATGTGACCATTTTTTTTAGATGGGTTATGGTGAACACAAATCTATTTTTTTCAACTACTGCACGCAATTTACTGAAGGTACATTCCATGTAGTGTTACTCGGGTAGAACATATGTGGTTCTGGAAATGTAAATGTACATTTCTACAAGGGGAGAGTCAAGTAAAATCCTTGTATCAATCATAAATGTCTTTTATCTTGGGTGGTATCAAACCTAGAATTGAGGATATACATTCCTAGGTAAGATCATGTGGGTGTATATCGTGTGCATTTTCTAAATTTTGTGTACTCCTGTTTTTTGTAACATTCGTATTTTTATTGTACATTTTATTTATTTCACCCATGAACTGTGAACATTGAATATAAACATCAACAAATTTGTGCTCATGAACTAGTAGAATCATTCCTCCAAGAAGGCCTCTAGTAGAATGACAGGAGACTAAAGATGATCATACCCAGGAGGTGGAAGCCAAGGGTTTACTAGAGGATCCTCTAGTCGTGACAGATTTGGAACCAATTATTATACAAGATGCAGGTGTTTATTCCCTATTCCATGAAGGATTTATGATGTTCATGAAATCCTTTCAGGAAGAACCATATCATACCTCATAAATTTAAGAGATTATGCATGTGTTCTAGCTACATCATTTTCCCATGTTTTTGGGAGGTGGAGGACCACAAGTTGTGGATTAATGGATGGAATCCATGCTTAAAATATTTGATCAGCTAGAGATTCCTCCCAAGACAATCATAAATCTTGAGACGTATATGATTCATGATTACACCAAGAGATGTGGGATGGTATCACTCTGGAAGAGCATAATCATAATATGGAATCATGAAATTTTCAGACATTCTTTTGTGATTATTTCTACCTCAAGATGTTGGGGGTCGATTGGCCTCGAGATTTCATGCATCTAGAGCACTAATCTTTGTCAGTGATGAACTACACTGTCGATTTTTCTATGTTCCAGTTTTTTTAACATATTATTATGGGTGATGATGTATTGATGTCTATGAAATTTGAGTATGTTCTTAATTTTGACATCAAATCGAAGGTGAATGTTATTAGGTTGTCTTCTCTATCTATTATTATAAAGCATGCACTGATTACCATGCATAACTGAGGGAATATAGAGGTGCAAGACAGGGTTTTTCATCACCGAGATCAGGTACTATCTCTACTGGTGGTAAAAACCATCATTAGAATCTTTCTCATGGTGACATTATCAGTCATAATGTATTGTGAGATAGCCTGGTATGGTGTTACAATTGGGGCAGGTCGTGGTATAGAAAGCCTCTATTTCCACGGGACTGAGTTGAGTGCTGATCATATAGAAACATGGTCCATCTTCAATGCTTCTATATAACATTTTCACTAGTAATTACTGAGAGAGGGTCTGCATTTAATCCACCACCATGAGAAGTGTCAACAGATTCTCATCAATCATGGAATTGGAATGCATCAGGCTTCTTAGGCCATTGTGGTTGTAATTGTCATAGTTGTAAACCCTTGGTTCTCATCAAATGTAGGGTGGATCAGCTATGGTTAGAAATGCAAGATCACAGGGATGCGGTATAGGTCAGACATATATTGTGAAAATGACCAAACATCAGTAGAATCACGAACCCTCCACTCTCAGAGGTACAATTTCAGTCACCTCTGTTTTAGCATCGACACTTCTTGATATAATGTCTCCACATAGACTCATATCTGTACCTATTTTGGTGATCCCTAGAAACTTCTTTTCTCACTTATAATTACATAACAATTCTAGATAGTTTTTTATTGATTAGAATGGATAGTGTGTGTTAGTGAAAGGATTTCCCCCTTGTGGTTAGTGGGTGTCACTTCTTATGGGAGCTCTATGACTTGGAGATGACATGATTTGATGCCATTATTGGAATGGACAGGTTGGTTTCCTTTCAATTCATTATTTATTACTAATGTTGCAAGGTGTGTTTTACATCACTATAGGGAGGATATTTTCTCTATAATGTAAATTGGGATGTCTGTGAAATCCAAGATGGACTTGAGCATCATAGATTGGGCAGGATGAAATCCCAAACCACATTTTTATTTCTAGATGACCAAGGAAAATTTTATAGGAATTTCCCTTGAGTGGTTGATTGTTTTAGGTATTTGTTTATAGATAAAATTTCAGATTTTCCTCTAGTGAGAGGGGTGGAATTCTCTATCGAGAATGTCCCTGGAGTTTCACCAGATTTCAATCCTCCGTACAGGATGGCTACGATGGACCTAAAACAGCTCATGTGGTAGCTAGAGGATTTAGAAGCTAAAGGCGCCAAGCCCAGTAATTCTATATGGGTTTTATAGTGCCTTTGTGGGAAAAAAGAGGATGACACCCTCAGGATATGCTTGGATTATAGGAAATTGAACTAGTTTATAGTTAAAATAATGTACTCTATTATAAATTGATGTTATCCTTGATAATCTCTGATGTTCTTAGTTATTCTCTTTGATCTATTTGAGATCCGAGTATCATCAGGTTTAAGTAATATCATCCTACATACCTCACCCAACCTTTCGAAGAGGGTATTTCCTATATGATTACACAGTCATGTCATTCTGTCTCACGAACACATTAACAGTCTTTATCACTTTGATGAACGAACTGTTCCATACTTATTATTTATCATTTTTTGTGGCTTTCATGGTTGATATCTTGGTGAATTCTCATGATCATCATGACCATACCACGCATCATTATATAATTTTGATTACAATGAGAGATAATTTGTTATATGGTATGCTCATAAAGATCCACTTCAAGTAAATCAGATTCACTTTTTGGGTCCCATCATATCACAGAAAAGAGTATTAGTTGACATAGAGATGGTGAGAGCATTAGTTTCATATCAACAAGAACATCACATCTTTTCCATACGAAGATTATTGGGGCCATTTTGTTACTATCGATACTTAATATAGGAATTCTGATGTTCAGCAGCATTGCTGATAGGTCTTACTAAAAAGGGGGTGAATTATGTATAGAAAAATTACTATAAGATATAACATTAAGGGCTATAGGTTATATTGATATCCTTGTCGTTACGAATTTATCAAGAGCTGAGAAGGAGTTACACTGTTTATTGTAATGTAATGCCCTGACCAGAGTTACCCAAAGTCAGTGCATTATTACAAAACATTGGAATGATCACAAAAGATAAAATCTCAAAAGACCGATTAGTTTAGTATCCTTGGAAACATTGGATACATTCATAAAGTTTACATTACATCATAAAGTGAAAACTACAACAAAAAATATTGTCTCTACACTCATATCACCTTATAATATACCTGCAGGTCATTAAGAAAATACTTCTTTACATCCTGAGAAAAATAAAACATAGACGGGGGGTGTCCTCAAATTCCCTGTAAGGATAACAGTAAAGGGGAAGCTTTTATAAATAAGCATAAACATTTAAGGCAATGTATAACTAAAACAAATGCCTTTTAAACATGAACATCATCATAATATGGAAAAGATAAAATGAAATAATGTCATTTACTTGTTCACATGGATATTCTACAAGTCGAATAATCACATGCAACATCAATAACCACTTTCATAATGATGGAATGCATAATGCCAAACTATCATATCCACATAGTCAAGGCCTCGTGCTGAGACTACAAATAATAATTTGTCATGGCCTTATACCAAGACACTAGTTTGTCTCATGAGACCTACCGATGCATTGAGGAGCTATAGAGAGCTCCACCTGTCACTTACTAAGTCCAATGCATTCCTCATATGAAAAAGTTTAAACATAACATAAACATTCATATTAAAATTAGCATACTAAATGTAAATAATTTCTTCATAAAACATGAATTGAATAAAAATAACATATCCACAGTCAAACATATCACAAAACCTTCAGTACAATATGGATGTTTTGTATCATAATAAATCAAATTCAAATAAGATTAAAATCCATCAAATGATTTTGACATAGATGAAATCAAAACTATTTGAGAGAAATATTTATTTTTTAGAAATCATTTAAAAGTCACATAATTATAAAATGAGACATTTAATTTTAAAATATTCTTATAATCTTGTAATGGAGGTTTCAAAGATTTTACAACCGTGGAAAACAGCCACACCATTCATATAAGTTAAAAAAATACATTCTTACCTTAATTTTTCAAAAAGGTTAAAAAGGTCCTTGTTTGGAAAATGACGTAAAGATTCCTATATAAACTTATTATAAAAAGTCAAACAAGGGTATAAATTACTTTAACCCATATTCTATAAAATGTTAAGAATGTATTGAAATACATTTTTACAAATCATGTATGTGGATGATAATGAGGTCCCTGTAGATAATTACGTATAAACAACCTCATATAATGAAGAGATTGTGAAATAAACCTTTACCAATTTGGAAAATTACAAAACATACACCCCATGAAAGAGGTATCATACAATGAATATGTAAATACACATAAATTAAACTTTATTTCTCGAAGAATACAATTATGGGTAGTACATTCATCACACAAAATGTAATAGTGGCAATATGGCACGAATCTCAAGGGAATAAGGAGTTAGATGAAAACCCCTTACCTTGTACTTTTCCTTGGTTGAGGGTAGTTTAACATCATTTATAATGGTGAATTAATTTTTATTAAATTATGCAAGGATCATATTCTATAATATTATATCATATATTATTTTTAACATTTCATTGTTAATAATATATTAGTATTATCGTTGTTTCAGGTATTAACTTACTCGTTTTATTTTATATGTTTCGTTACATAAGTCGTGTTTGTTATGGATTATTTGTATATTATTCATATACAAATCTATATCTAGTACTTAAATATTATTTTTAATCATAAAATGAGAATTATACATGAATGGATATGATGGGGAATGAATATCATCTCGTTCGTTGAGACGGTAATCCGTATGTGCGCACGAACGCTATTTCCATTCAATTTTTCATTTTAAAAGGAATAAAAAACAAATGAAACATAGGTATATTATTATTATAGTATAATATATTATCATATATGTATTACATAAGTTAATTAACACCATACTTTATATGATCCATGTATGGTATGAATGAGTCATATCACTTTGAGTGGGCGGTAGTCTGCACTTCATCAAATGAAATTATCATTTATATATACAACATGAAACAAATAATGGTATCATATAAAATGAAATTAAATAATCTTATATATAAAATAAATATCATTAATATGATATTTAATTATAGTTACATCATAATTTCCACCATGAGAGGTGATAGGAGATAATTTAACAATCATCGTTTCGTGAGGCGTTTGGTTGCTATCCACATAAACATTATGTTCTTCACCCATTAGATGGACATGTGTTTAAGTGTAGTTATAATACTTCTCATATAAATATCCTAGTATACTTAGGATAATATTTTTGTTACCAAAGAAAAAATAAGAAGAGTTTAGGGGTTGGGGATGTAAAATAAATGAAAAGAATCTTAGAGAAATCGTTACCTTTAATTTGGATAACTCCTGTCGATTTGAACCAAAAAGGACACTTGAAGGGCCTTATGTCTAAGTTAAGGCTTCTAGGAGGAGGATATTAATGTAGGGAGGGTAATTGGGATGAGGTTAGTCAAGGAAAAAGTCTTGATATGTTTGAGGAATTGTTTAGAAGTGGTGTCCTTTTATAAGGGGGATGACGAGCTCTTTTGGAATAACTTGAAGAGTTAATTTATAATAAATTCATATTCGGTTTCTAATCGCTCCAAAGTAGATTATTCAACATATAATGTGTGTATTGGTCAAAATACATTCAACCAATAGATTTTATACAGGTTGGGGTCAATATATTAACCTTACCTTTTGGTTTTAACTCTTAGTTAATTAGATTGACATTTACCATGTCACTTTTTATTTTTATATTATATAGTTAATAAACATACTATATAAATCCAAGAGACCCCCAAGTGGTCCATTAATAATGCACCTATCATGATATAAGTCATTTTTTTGACTCCTAGATTTTTAGGAATAGAATATCAATTAATAATATAATATTTGTTTTAAAAAATATTTTATGTAAATTTTGACACTATTCAACAGATGAGTTTTGTTAAAGACTTAACAACATTATTAATTCAAAAGAAATTCATTTAAGAAATCCTAACATGTCATGTTCACCAATAAAATTAGTTTAATTCATTAAGAGTCTCATATTAGATTTATTTGGGTATTGATAATATCAATTATTTTAATATTTCACTAATATTTTAATTACAGCATCATCTTTGTGTCATAAAAAAATTAAATTATATAATGATTAAAAATTATAAATAAAATATCATTATGTAGGAAATATTTTTATCTTTATAATTAATATTAATAATCTAATTTCTCATACACATATCCCTATATTAAAAATGTTTTAGTTATTAAACCTTGATTTTAATTTTTTTAACTCGTCTTTAAATTAAATAATAATAAATGTCCTAATCTAATCCATGTGGACCAAAAAGGTTCATATTCTATTCCTATGGTTGTTTTTGGTTGAATTATACTTATCCAATAGAATTAGGACATGTTTTAGGGTAATAATAATATCATTTTGACCCTTAATTACCCTATTTACTTTTTACCGTGGTAAATAAAAGTAAAAAGTTACTATTCACCAAAACATATTTTTATCTAATTGAAACACATTTGGTTATTTGATAATAACCGTGTCTCTTGGATTTTAGAAATTACACTCCTACAAGTGGTAAAATTATGTTTTATGTGAATTTGCAAATTCTCCTAAGAGGTGGGTAAAAGACGGTGGAATGTTCAATAAAATTTTTATATAACTAAAATTATTATAAACTCCCTCCAATGAATTAAATTTAAATTTTATAAGTATTATGTATCTATTTTGACCAAAAATAAATTTAAATAAAATAAATAATTATTTAAATAAAAATTCTGTTTTAAACTATAACTCAGTGTTCTTCACTATTCATGAAAAATTAAAATTTTTCAGAAAAATACCAAAAATTTACCCTCAACTAATTTTGATATTCCGAATTCAATAATGATGTCTATTTTACCAAATTAAAAACATATAAGTTTCATTTATTAATTTAAAATTAATTCCCGCTGTCAAAACCAAATGGCGTATTTTTAAGAAATAATAACTACCAAAAGTTGGACACTTGTTTATGTCCAATTTCAGAGTAAAATTACTTAAAATGATCATCATTGGATTAAATGATAAAAATATAATCTATTTATACTTCCAAACCATTAAAATGTATAATATAAAAATATAAATTATTTTTATTTAAAAAGTTGTTTTCAGTTAAAATATTGTATTTTTTTACTATTCACCCAAATATGAACGTTATCAGAAAGACCCCAAAACATTATTTAAAATAAATTCTTATGTCCTGATTCTAAAGAAGAAGTTTATTTTATCAAATTGAATATATAAAAGTTTCAAATATTTTATTTAAAAAGGCATCGCCATTAAAAGGTGGTAAAATTTCATTTTTTGAAAAATACTTCTTTTATCTGAAAAAATGGATTTGTTCTAACATTATGTCTATGAAACTCATAATAGGGATTCTAAAATTATATAAATTATATAAAGTTTAAAATTCTGTTTATACTATTCATAAACTCTTTTGAATGACTTTTTTGGTAAGTCATGGTGCGCTAGAACTCGGTGTTGCGTGTAGTGCAAGTTATTGAATTACTTTGAAGAAATAACATACTATGAAATCTTGGTGTGTTACCTTATTCCCTCCTTCAATAAATTGCATCCTCTCAATTTGAAATTATTTATTCGAAAATAAAATGTTAAAAATAGAAAATACCTTAGGGAAACCCCACATCGGAAATTAAGTTAATAAAATTTAGTCTTAATAAGAGGAAGAAGGAAATGAAAGGGTCACAAAAAAATTATGAACTCGATTAGGAGAAAATTGATGGAAATTAGAGACATATAATTGGAGGAAAAAGGTAAATATTTATAGGTAGTTATTGAAGTCATCAATCACAAACAAGTGTAAAATTGAGGGCCTTAAATTTATTTCTCTAAGATGATTTAAAATAACATTGGTTCAACAATACATATGGTATTTGGATAACATATTTTTTGTTTTAATATCCCATCAGTAATGTATAAGAATTAGTTTATTCGTAGAATAAAAGATGAAGATAACTATATACATAACACGTAGAGTCCCATCCTTTAACTAGTTTCTACCACAAACTCATCATTCACTAAAAAAGTTAATGGAACTTAAAAATAATATTCTACTTTTCCTATTCTTATAGGGTAAAAAAATGAATTTATAATTCATCTACCTGATTTTTTTTAAAAAAACTACATTCTTCAATCCAGGACATCATGTGGGCCAGTGGTAGGTGATACACCCTTATCTTCCTTCAGTTGCGGGTTCAAGTTTTGCAGCCTTGCCGAACGCGACAGGTTGTCTCCCGACCTCCGAGTTATCCTTTTATAGAAATCATAAAATAATCTCAAAATAGAATTATCCAAAATAATTTTGTCCAAACTCACAGTCCAAAATTTATAACGAAGTTAAGCACAATGAAGATCCTTTTTTCCTCGTAATAACATGTGAAAACCTTCATAATGTATTCTTTTAAAACAATAAAAACATCATGAATTACCATAAAACCTTATTGATTACATTGATGATCCCTTATTACTTATAGAATAATGTATATACTCCTTCTATCCAAAAATGTTTTAAACCACAACAATGATGGAATATAGAAATCATTAATCAGTTTCATTTTAATCAATAATATCCAATATAATTTATCCAAATCAATCATCTATTATTCCAAAATGACTACCTCAGTATCAGATCCATATTATGGTTTATCGTTCGCTTAACCATATATTTTCCAAAAATTTAACCTGCTATTGAGTTACATAACATGGTTCCACACAATCTGATGTCCTTAATCGAATAGTACTACAGTATAATCCTTATACTATCCATAATTATTATAACCAGTACATTGTTGATACAACACTAAAATGACATAATTCTCTAATAACAACATTTTAACTCTAATCATTCCTCCTCTTCTATGGTAGTATCATAACTTGATTTTTATCTAATAGAATAATTTTGGGAATACTCTGATGAATTAGACATTAGTTCACGTAGTGTCCCAACTCCTTGAAGATGAAGCATTGTTCATTTGAAACCTTTTTCTTACCCTTGCAGTCACACACAATGTGTCCTTTTTCTCCACAATTATAACATACTCCCATTCCCATCAGGAATGTTACATGGTGTTTCTTCCCACAGTTATCACATATGGGAAAATTCTTCTTTTCCTTCTTCCCTTTATCCATCTTTCTGTCTTCCATCCTTTTTATCTCTTTCCTCCCATAAAAGACACAGGACTCAGATAATTCTTTACATATCTTATTAACACATGATACTATTTCTTCTTATGTTGAGAATACATGGGAGACTATTTACCTTATAAATATTGTCTTAATACTATGAAATATATGATCATTCTTACTCTCTGGTTCATACGTATTGCTGGAGTTCACGTACCTTCTACCAGGCTCCATTTCGTTACAATAGCATAAACTAGGTCTGTTTATGAATAGTAATGAATACTTCCAAACTTGTAAAATACCTAATTTAAATTGAATGGTTTATGGATATAATCCATAATCATAAGGATGTTTTTATTTAGGAATTATATACTCATAAACCCTTCATAATGATTTGTAAAGAAAATGAGAATTATCCTAATCATATCCCTCAGAAGTGTCGTAACCAAGAGTGCAGAAAGGCCCGTTGTCATGCACCAGTTCTCATTCGAGTCTAGCTCAAAGAGGTGTTTTCAGGTTTTACCCCTAGGTACTTCTCTTACAGATATTCCTCTACCTGCTCGTATCCAGACAATGATTTATTGCTCAGGAAACTCACAAAATCTCTACGATACCAAAAATCTAGAAATTTCTTCTATACTAATCCTCAAGTTCTCTCTTAGGGCTATGTGATCTAATCAGAGTTTATCTAAATCTAGCTTCTATGGTTTGTACTAAACTTCCTCTGATACCAACTGTAATTCCCTGACCCCAGTTACCCAGAGTCAGTGCATTATTACAAAACATTGGCATGATCACAAAAGATCAAATCTTAAAAGACCGATTAGTTTAGTAGCCTTGGAAATATTAGATACATTCATAAAGGATACATTACATCATAAAATGAAAACTACATCAACATATTGTCTCCACACCCATATCCCCTTATACTATCCCTGCAGGTCATTCATAAAATACTTCATCACATCCTGGGTAAAATAAAACACAGAAGTTGGTGAGCTCAGGTGCGTATTAAGGATAACAATATAGCGGAAACATTTATAAATAAGTATAAACATTTAAGGCAATATATAACTAAAACAAAGTCCTTTTAAACATTAACTTTATCATAATATGGAAAAGATAAAATGAAATAATTCCATTTACTTATTCATATTAATATTATACTAGTCGAATAATCAAATGAAATATCAATAACCACTTTCATAATGATGGAATACATAATGCCAGACTATCATAACCACATAGTCAAGGCCTCGTGCCAATAATACAAATAATATTTTGTCAAGGCCTTGTTCTAAGACACTAGTTTGTCTCATGAGACCTACCGATGCATCGAGGTGCTACAGCAGGCTCCAATCGTCACTTACAAAGTCTAATGCATTCCTCATATGAACAAGTTTAAACATAACATAAACATTTGTATTAAAACTAGCATACGAAATGTAAATACTTTCTCCATAAAACATGAATGGTATAAAAATAAAACTTCCACAGTAAAACATATACCAAAAACTTCAATTCAATATGGATGTTTTTTATCATAATAAATCAACTTCAAATCAGCTTAAAATCCATCAATGGATGTTGACATAGATGAAATCAAAACTATTTGAGAGAAATAATTTTTTTGAAATCATTTAAAAGTCACGTAATTATAAAATAAAACATTTACTCTGAAAATATTCTCATAATATTGTAAGGGTTATTTCAAAGATTTTACTATGGTGGAAAATAGCCTCACCGGTTTTATAAGTTAAAAAAAACATTCTTACGTTAATTTGTCGAAAAGGATAAAAAGGCCCTTGTTTGGAAAATGACGTAAATATTCCTTTATATACTTTTATAAAAAGTCAAAAAAGGGTATAAATGAATTTAACCCATATTATGCAAAATAGTAATAATGTTTTGAAATACATTTTTAAGAAACCTGGATGTGGATGATAAAGAGGTCCCAGTAGATAATTACGTATAAACAACCTCAGATAATAATGATATTGTGAAATAAACATTGACCAATTTGGAAATTTACGAAACATACACCCCATGAAAGAGGTATCATACAATGAATATGAAAATACACATAAATTAAAGTTTATTACACAAATAATACAATTATGGGTAGTACATTCACCAAACAAAAGGTAATAGTGGCAATATGGCACGAATCCCATGAGCATAAAGAGTGAGATGAAAACCCTAACATTGTACTTTTCGTTGGTTGAGGGTAGATTAACATCTTGTATAATGGTGAAATAATTGTTATTAAATTATAAAATAATAATATACATTAATATTATATCATATATGATCTTTTAATATTGCTTTGTTAATAATATCTTAGTATTATCGTCGTTTCGGGTGTTAACTTACTCGTTTTATTTTATATGTTTTGTTACATAAGCTGTGTTTGTTATGGATAGGTTGTATATTATTAATATCCAGAACTATATAAATCCTTAACCATTATTTTTAATCATAAAATGAAAATTACACTTAAATGGATACGATGGGGAATGAATCTTATCACATTCATGGAGACGGTAATTCGTACGTACGCACGAACGCTACTTCCATTTCATTTTTCATTTTAAAATGAATCAAAACCAAATGATAAATAGGTATATTATTATTATAGTATAATATAATATCTTATATGTCTTACTTATGTTCATTAACACCATCCTTTATATGTTCTATGTATGGTATGAATGAGTCATGTCACTTTGAGGGGGTTGTAGTCTGCACTTCCTCAAATGTAATTATCATTTATATATACAACATGAAACGAATAATGGTATGATATAAAATGGAATTATAGAAGCTTATATATAAAATAAATATCATTAATCTCATATTTAATTATAGTACCATCATAATGGACACCATGAGAGGTGGTAGGAGATAATTGAACAATCATCGTTTCGTGAGGAGTTCAGTTTCCATCCACAAAAACATTATGTTCCTCACCCATTAGATGGAGGTGTGTATAAGTGTAGTTCGAATACATCTCATGACAATATCATAGTATATTTTCTATGCTTCTTTTGTTACTAAATAAAATAATAAGAAGAGTTTAGGGGTTGGATATGTAAAATAAAAGTAAATAAGCTAAGAGAAATTGTTACCTTTAATTTGGGTAACTCCCACTGCTTTGAACAAAAAAGGACTCTTGAAGTGCCTTATAAATAAGTCAAGGCTTCTAGGAGGAGGATAGGTATGTAGAGAGATTAAATGGGTAGAGTTTGGATGAGCCAAAAGGCTTGATAGGTGTAAGGAATTGTATAGAAGTGGTGTCCTTTTATAAGGTGTCGGAGGGGCTCTTTAGATAAAACATAACGTATTAATTTATAATAAAATAATATTCAGATTATAATGGCTCAAAAGTGGATTATTAAAATTCTAAAGTGGGGATGGATAGAAATCCATTAAAAAATAGATTTTAGACAGGTTTGGGTCATTATATTAAACTTACCTTTTAGTTTTAAGTTTTAGTTAATTAGATTGACATTTACCACGTCACTTTGTATTTTTATATTATATAGTTAATAAATTTACTATATACACCCAAGCGACCCCCAAGTGGTCATTTAATGATACACCTATCATGATATAAGTCCTTTGGCCGAACCATATATTTTTAGGAATAGAATGTCAATTAATAATATTATATTTGTATTAAAAACCCTTTAATGTCAATTTTAAAACTATTCAACAATTTATTTTTGTTAAAGTCCTAATAACATTATTAATTCTAAAAAAATTCATTTAATAAATCCAAAAATGTCATATTAACTAATAAATTTTTTTAATTCATTAAAAGTATCAGATTATATTTATTTGGGTATTTATAATATCCATTATTTTAATATTTCACTAATATGGTAAATACATCATCATCATTGTGTCATAATAAAATTAAATTATTTAATGTTTAAAAATTATAAATAAAATAACATTATGTAGGAAATATATTTATATTTCTAATTAATATTTATAATCGAATATATCTCATGAATATCCCTATATTAAAAATGTTTTAGTTATTAAACTTTGATTTTAACTCTTTTAACACTTCTTTGATTTAAATAATAATAAATAACCTAATCCAATAAAACTAGACCAAAAAAGTTCATATGTTATTCCTAATGTTTTTTTGGTCAAATTATACATTTCCAATAGATTTGGGACATGTGTTAGGATAATAATAATATAATTTTTACCCTGGATTACCCTATTTACTTTTTACCGTGGTAAATAAAAGTAAAAAGTTACTATTCACAAAAAAATTATTTTTATCTAATTGAACCACAATTTACTCCTTAATATTATCTGTGTCTCTTGGATTTTTGAAATTCCACTCACAGAAGCGTCAAAATTATGTTTTATATGAATTTGCAAATTCTCCTAGGAGGTGGGTAAAAGATGGTGAAAAGTTCAATAAAATTTATATATATCTAAAATTATTATTAACTGACTCCAATGAATTATATTTAACTTATATAGATATTATGTATCTATTTTTACATAAAATAAATTTAAATAAAATAAATAATTATTTAAATAAAAATTCGGTTTTAAACTATAACTAAGTTTTTTTCACTATTCATCAAAAATTAAAAGTTTTCATAAAAATAAAAAAAATGTGCCCTAAGATAATTTTGATATTCTGAATTCAATAATGAAGTCTATTTTACAAAATGTTAAACATATAAGTTGCATTTATTAATTTAAAATTAATTCCAACCGTCAAAACCAAATGGCATATTTTTATGAAATAATAACTACCAAAAGTTTGACACTTGTTTATGTCCAATTTCAAAGTGAAATTACTTACAATGACCAACATTGGATTAAATGGTAAAAATTTAATCTATTTATACTAACAACCCATTAAAATTGATAATTTAACAATGTAAATTATTTTTATTTAAAAAGGTATATTCAGTTAAAATATTGTATTTTTCAATATTCACCCAAATATGAAAGTTATCAGAAAAACACCAAAACATTTTGGAAAATAAATTAACATGTCTTGACTATAAAGAAGAAGTTTATTTTTGTCAAATTAAATATATAAATGTTTCAAATATTGTATTTAAATAGGATTCTCCATTAAAATGCATTAAAATTTCATTTTTTTGAAAAATACTTCTTTTATCAAAAAAATGGATTTGTTCATACATTATGTCTAAGAAACTCATAGTATGGATTCTAAAATTATAAGGATTATATAATGTTCAAAATTCAATTAATACTATTCATAACCTCTTTTGAATGACTTGTTTGGTAAGTCACGGTGCGCTAGAACTCGGTGTTGCATGTAGTGCAAGTTATTGAATTACATTAAAGAAATAACATACTATGAAATATTGGGGTGTTACATGTAATGCATGTGGAATTAGGAATGGAAATGTTCTTATTCATAGGGATAAATTTTTTGATTATAGGTTCACAACACGTCCCTTAGATCCCATGTCATGACAACCCCATGTTGATCTCTTATAGTTTTGGGGCTGGTGACTAGTAGTGAGTAGGTATATCCCACAAGTGGGGTGCATTTTCTATAGTACCTATACGCACACACACATCTCCAAGAAAATGATGGAACTGAAAAAACTATGTTAAAATAGATGAAAAATACCAAGAAAAACATATAATATAATTCTTCTAAACCGAAAAGTAAACATGCTAGAATAGAAGCCAAACCGAAATAGAAACGTACATGCTTCTATGAGAGAATATCATGTTTATGCCTTATAATAGTTTAAATTCAAATATAGGATTTTTATATTAATTCCCCACATGATTTTATTATTCTCATGCCATGTAATAGTATAATTGACATATATTACTTATTATGTCAAATTTTCGCATGCTAGTAATTGAATTGTCATGCCATATAAGGTTGGCCTTGTTTTTATGTTCATTCTAGGAGTGAGCCATGGGTGTAGCAGTTTGGATCATGAAGACATTTCTTATTTTTTTGATTGAAACATAGATCATTTAGGGATTACTTTTACTAACTCTATTCACTATATTTACATGTCATGAGTGATACTTGGGCCTTCTTTATAGGACTTCCTATAATGGGATTAGTTGACATAGACATATACCACACCTAGTATGATACATTGATTCTAGAGATTGGAATATTATTGATGGTAATGGGGCATTAATTGAATATTGAAATGAAATTACTTATGATGTGTTTCCAAGACAAAGAACAAAATTTGATTTGGTATTTACTTATACTTGTTTAAATAGCCTTCTTATGTATTTTTTTTCATATTTTACATGGGGGTTTCTGGTCTTAGGATGGATCCAATGACATGTACAAATAAAGGTAGTTAAATTTATAATGAGCATGAAATGAATGTAAATGTAAACCAGTACTTACAAGACAATTTATATTTGAGTACGTTCTAGTTTACTTCTTGCACAATTATTTATTGTCTCTTATATATATTCACTAATAGATCAGAATAGACCATGGGTGGTTGCGATGCTTTTGAGTATCATTTTGTCTTTTTTTACATTGGTACTTATACAATTTATTACAAAATTATACCATGTTTTGGATATTTTATTAGAACATTAGACATATAACATCATCATTTCTATTCAATAACATATGGATATTTTGATTATCAGCATTCCATTTTTTACATATGGTGTATGGTATTAATCCATACAATATTGATTTATTATTATTATTCCATTATGATATACCATGAAATTGAGGGCATAGTTTCCTCACTATGATACCTATGCCCTCACTCTTAGTTAGAAGCCTCTAGCATTTGGGGAAATGCGATTGAGGCCATGTGGGAAACTGCGTAAAGGGAACCATTGACGGGAATCCAGATCTGGGAAGTTACACATGAAAAAAACATCTAAAATTACAATAATTTATAATATATATCATAATATTGAGTCATAAATTTAATCTCATAAGTTTCAATGGTGTAAATCATAATGGAACATAAATCATGAGAAAATAAAATGGAAATAAAACAACGAATTTTGATAAATAAAAAAAATATTGAAAATAATTTCCTCAATAATAGAGAATATTTTATAAAACTATGTTATTATAATGGGTTCACTCCCCCAACCATTTTAGTTTTCAAGGTTCACTCCAATGACTATCATGGTGTAAAATGTTCCTTACTGAACGGAGTTATAAATTTGGCTATGTTTTCCCACTTTTTCCACACCTATTTTTATATTTTTAATTAATTATATATATTAAGAAATGTATTAGTAAACTAATTAAAAGGTTTTGTTATTTCATCATAATTAGTAAAATAATAAATTCATTTTTGAAGTTCAAGTATTTTATTTGTCATTTTAAATAATTTTATATTTAAATTACTCATTTTTCTGAATTTTTTTTAATTAAAATTTAACCAATTTTTATTCTTTAATTATTTACAATTATTAGGAATAATTATTTTAGATAATTATTTAATTCAATTTATTATTTTGTAAATAAATAATTCAATTGAGTGTTTTATTGATTACTTACTTAAATTAATGATAAAAATTTAATTACATTATTTAATTATTTTAATATTTTGTGTAATATTAATAATATTCATTAAATTCATTATTTCTGTTTATTAATTAATTTTTTATTCAATTGAAGAAATTAACTCAAAATATTTTTTATTATTTTAAAAGTATTTCTAAAAAAATTATATTAATTCTTTCATTAATATAAATTTCACTGTTTTGTTTTTTTATATTGTTTAATTTTAATTTTTTTTAATATTAGTTTTTAAATTAATTTATTACTTTTCATGTCTTATTGTGCAGGTACCCACTTCTCTTACTTCCAGAAACATGCTCCACATTGACTTATTTGACCATTATCACAATGAAACCTAAAGTGACTCAAGTCATTCTTCCACTCATTTACCATTTATCTGTGTCACCATTCTATACTCTCTTCAACTGATTTCTATCTCACCATTCCTCTTCCCTAAACAACAGTAGATCCTAGTCACTATTGTAAATTCTTTTTATCCAGTCCTCCTATATCACCATTCTACCACTACCTTCAGCTTCTCCAATAGTGGCTCAAGTCGCTATTATTCACCCTTCTCTAGTCTCATGGATTCTCCTCACTCACCCCTACACCAATCTCCAAATCATTATTCTCTCAACAAGCATTGTCTCATAATACATTCCCCTCACTAACATACCATCACACACTGGAGGTTTATTGTTAACCATCACCCTTCTATCATAGACCAGAATAAATATAGAATTTCAAAAATGAAAAATGAAAATTACTATCAGCTGATGGATAATTAGAATTGGCGAATCAATCAATCATTGTTTGAATAAAAAATTTAACTATATTTAGAACCCACATCAACAACAAGAATAGAAAAAAGAACATTATATTGAATGAAAATAAAAATTCTAATTCATAAGATATCAACGCCCACCTCCCTTGGAGAAGCTGTCAGACACATTCTTCGGTTGATGCACTTTTGTCTCCCCAAATCTATAGACCCCCATCACCTCTCCAATTGAGCCTTAAAAGTTTCCAAGAAATTCGATCCCATGCTATAATTGACCTTCCTACATCCACCACTCCTCATTCCCACCACTTTTCACCATCCCTGATGCACTTCCACACACCTCACGTGGTCGTCCACATTGCCCCCACTTTTCCCCGTCTCTCTGAACACCCTCCACCACCCCTTTAATTCATTTTTCTGTTTTCATATATTTTATAATATAATAGAATATGTAATATAGTATTTATATTATAAAACTAAAAATAATGTATATGTAATAATAATTTAAACTTGTTACATATATACTATTAATTACTTACTTTATAATAAGTTGATATTAATAAATAAATATAATAGTTATAATATATATACATTTTTTAGTAATAATAATTTTATTTTATAAATATATTTAATATATGTATGTATGTATATACATTTGTAAATGTGATTAAAAGTATATTTTCATATATATATATGTAATATTATTTAAATTATAATATATTAATAATAGATATATTTTAATGTGCTAACATTACTTTTACATTTTTCTGTTTTAGGGGGTATCATGCATGATGGTGGGGATGCAGATTTCGTTAGATAAAATCAGATTAAATCACTAAAAGGGATAGGTTTTAATTTTTAATGTTCCACATAGAGTTTAAGTAAGTGATACAAGATATTTGACACATATATGAAGAATCTAGAAGACTCTAGAAGCCAGAAAATTAGGAAAACAAATTCATGATTCATGTCCATCACATTCTAGAAGAAGAGAGTACCACTAGGGAGAAAATAAACAATGAACACTTCATAGTTCCATTGACTCCCCCAGTTCATCCATCACCACTCATTGATTCTAGTACATTTTTTTTTGATTGACCACATTCATCCCCATTCATTGGAGAGTAGAGAACATAGGAGGTATACAACTGAGAAGAAGAAGAGAATTGGAGAAGGAGATGAGGAGAGAGGTCATCTAGAAAGAGTTTTTTTATATTTTTTTCCATTATTTCTATAATTTTTATCTTTTTTTGTATGTGTACTTAAATTTTATTTGGGGAATCAGAATTTCATGATTTTAAATTATTACTATATTCAAATTTTAATTTACACAATCAATTTGGTGTAATTTAATATCATATTTCATAACTGATTCTTGATGAGTACGAATTTTTCATCTATTCTACGTACTAACAATTGATAATAGTAAACACAAAACCTTTTAATGTTTAGAGAAGTACAGAAAATGGGAGAGTTTAATACTTTATTTTCCCTTGAGAATAATTACAATTCCTATTTTTAGGAGAGGAATATAATTTCATAAGAATGATCAATGAAATGTGTTGATCGACTGAAGTGAGAGCTCAGTGGATCAATACCATTTTTCTGAACAAATTTAATTTTTGATAACTATATCTTGAATAGAAAAGTCTCTTTATCATTTCATGATAGTCTGATATCCCTAATCTAATCTATGTTTTGTATCTTTCGACATCTTTTAATTTTATCACTAAATCCCTACCCCATTTCAAATAAACCACATCACACTCTCTTTTAACTATCATAGATTTCTTGTAGTTTATGTTATTATTTTTTATGTTTTTAGTTTAGTTTTGTCTAGGACACCTTATTTCTTTCCCTATCATTCCACACCCATCTTACCACAATACTAGTAATTTGTAAGGTTTATAATTATTAAAAAAATTCATAGTTAATGAAGTAATTAGTTAGTTACATCTTCATTTGAGTATTTACAATACTCTAAGATATAAATAATTACAAATCAATTGGATGGAGATATAGGTCCCAATATAAACATAATAAAAACAATATTTTTTTGTTTTAAAATAATATGAATAATTCTTCATATTAGAACCCCTAAAAAAGGGACTCATATACATTTTCCTTTAACATAACACAAATAAAAAAATGTGTTTCATAAGTATATTTACACATTATAAATAACCATTGTACATCATAAGTAACTAAAAATAATATTCTATTATATGGAAAATAATTTTGAATGATCACTTGAAATAATTCTTTAAAAATATTATTTCAATTATTTAAATATATTCTTTTCAATGAGCCACATGTTTTTTGGAAAAATTATTTTGAGATTTCATTGTAATAATGTAATGGAATGTTCAACTAATTAAGGAATTATTCATGTGTAAAAATCATATCATATTGTATAAAATAAATAAAACATTTCCTCATTATTTTTTCTAGAGAGATAACAAATAACGTTCTATTGAAAATAAAAAAAAACATTAAAATAATTTTTTTAAACAGAAACATGGGATAAAATGAATTTAGAAATTCATGTAAGAATTGTAATGTGCTTTTTGAAAATATTTTTAGAAAACTCGTAAATTAAAGATAATGATTTCACATCATATACTTAAATGTAAACAATCCCAAATAATGATGATATTGTGAAATAAAACACTCACCACAATGTAATCTGTTGAATTGAAAGCCACATGAATGAAAAGAAATTATATGGATGTTAATTATAATAAATTTCAGGATACGAAACATTGAATACATTGATTGGTACTATATAACCCACCCAAAATAAATAAGTAGTATATAAAGATTGTGTGCCACATAAATAAAAGTGTGACAAATATTTCATACCACGAGTATTGAATATATTTATTCCAATTGAATCCTCAATTATAATAAATATGAATTTATTATACATATATTACATAAAATTTTATCTATTATATAAAAAAACTAATCACCTTATCACCGTTTTATTATTAATATTATTTTAAAAAATGGTTTTGTGTGATAATTGTAATGTTTTCCAACCATGTTTTGGTTTGTTAGTCACGATACTTATACATTTATCATTGTCCCAAAAATTTCTTAATTTTATTCATGGTTTAAAAATATTATATATTATATTTATACATATTTATAATCATTAAAAACATTTGTAGAGTGAAAATTGTATACAATAATTCATGTTGATAGTAAGCCGAATGTACACATGATTGTTGTTTCCATTTTTAATCAAATAGAATGAAAGAAATATAATTTGTAAAAAAACATTAAAGAATATTTTTTATTTTATATACATAACATATTTTCATAAAAATTATCCCTATTAAAATCCATATGAAAAATTGTTGAAAACAGATGACATCACATAAAGGAGATGGTCGTCCATACGTGAGATCAAACGACATTATAGTTTCTCTAATTATGGGATGATGATAAGTTAGAAATAATATTATCATTAATGTTTTTTAATTTTACAATAAATATCTTATATAATAACTAATAAATTTATAATAACCATACATAAAAAACAGTGATAAAAAATTAATTGTATCTCTCTAAGGAGATGGTAATCCGTACATATGCATGAGTGATATGTTCACTTATGGTTTGATGGGAAAGATAGTTACAATGGAATTTTAATCATAATAATATAATTTAATAATTTTTTTTAAATTGATTTTATTATATTATGATAATCATTATAGATTTATAGGAGTATTGTTAGAGTAGAAAATGAAAATATTCTTTTTATACGTTTACCACTTCATTGAAATATCTTCTTCAAATCTTGTCTAAAAGAATACAGGGTAGGTATTATTAGACGAAACGAAAATATATAATGTGTATATGGAATCATAAAATAAAATGTTTTGGGGGATGTTAAAGCTAGAAGGCTCAATGTTACTTGAGTATGCGAGGGAGGAGCTGTCCTTTTATAATTGATGTGTGGGGATGTTTTAGAATATCTCAGAAGATTGAATTATAATAAATAATATTATATCAAAATTATAAAATGGACATGTATTAGAATATAATGTAATATTAGGTTTTAATATCAATAATAAATATATTTTATATATGTTTTGGTATTATTTAAAATACGATCAATTTGATTAACACTTAGTTGACCAATTTTAATATTAACTATGCTATCAAATTTTTCAAAATTAAATGGTTTTAATATTTAGTAAAATAATGTAAATTGGACAACAAATGAACAATTAATGACATTTTATACAACAAAATATCATTTTTTTTATTTTCAAATATGTTTTTTAATTGTTTTTGTAATTTAATAATATATTATTTTGGATAAAATATCATTATTGTCGATTATGACACATTTCATTATATATGAATTAACAATTTAACAAAAACAATATAACATAGTGAAAAACAATTAATAGACCCCTAGTATGTCATAATAAGATATAAAATTATTGTATCCCCTTAATTAATTAAATTATATTTATTGTTTTTTTAATATCATTTATTTTATTTTTTCATTAATTGAATAATTATAAAATCATTGTTGTGTAATTATATAATATAATTTTTTCATCACTAAAAAATAAAAATTAAAATAACATGGTGAATATAAATAATATATATTTATGTATAATATTCATAGTAATAAAGATATTTTGGGTAATCTTATAATAAAAATGATAATGTTTTTAAAACATTAATGTGACATCTTTGACCTTAAATTATAAGAAATATTATAAACACCATAATTTTATCCATGTTGACCCAAAAGCTATAAATAAATTTCTATAAATAAAATAAGTTTATTAGGTAAACAATGTACATTTATATTCATTAATAACATACCATTTTCTGCATATGGACTCATAAGATATATGTAAGACAAATATTGTGACATATTTGATTTCTTTAAATTAAATAATATATAAGTCATTTTCATGGTCTATTGTCCATTTAAAAACACTATTTCTAACCATATGAGTTAGGGGTCGAATTTTTTTTCAACCAATAAAAAATTCTCAAGTGTTAGGGCCATTTTATAGTCATTATAATTTTATTTTTGACAAAAATTACGAAATTAACTTTTTACTGTTGTAATATAATTTACCAACGTTATTATTCATATAGGAAAAAAATTAACGGTAAATATTTAATAAATTTGGAAATATTGAATCCAAATATATAATGAATTTATAAAACATTTCAGTTTTTTAATTTTATTTCAAATAAAATTGGAAATATTATACGAAAAACAGATTTTTAGGAAATCTACCTTTTTAATCATAAAATGTTTTTATAAATATTTCATTTATAAAATCATTTTCAAAAAACAAAATTAGATTATTGAAAATAAAAATTAACAAATTAAATTTTAAAAATAATCCAATGAAATTTTTTACATTTCATATACTTTAAATGAACATATTGCTTTCTATAAAAATCATCAGTTTCACTATTCCTTGAAAAATAAATGTTTCCATAAAATTATAAAAAAATAATTTGATGATAATTTTTACATTATGAATTCAAAAATGAAATTTATTTTCCTAAATATATTTTCTATAACTTATATAAATTAACAATTATTTATAATATTTTTTAATAAATATCTATTTTTGAATGAAAAGTAATTTTTGGAGAATAATTTGACATAGTGAAAAGTGTGTTTTAAATTTTCTTTGAAATTACCAATATATTCATATTTATATGGACCATTGAATATAATTAATATATTATTTTTCCATATGTTTTCATGAAAATTTAATATCTAGGTTATAATGAACATATAATATTTCAAGAATCACCAGAACATTTTAATCCGGGCAATGCAAGATATCAAAAAAATGAGATTATTTAAATATTCATTTCTTAAAAAAATTAGTGTGTTACAATAATGGTAAAAACAATAATACAATTTTGATATTATCAATTGGCAATCCTAAAAGCATCTGACATGGACATAATTAATTTATTAATTACAAGTGTCATAAAAATAAATGTTGTAAATGACTTAAGTATAAGTTATTAAACATGGAAATGTTTATTAAGAAAAAAATAATTGATAGAAGTATAATATATGGGATATAATAATTGATTATACTTTAATTTTTATTTTATGAATTTTTTGATAATTTTGTAATAAATACCTGTCAATTTCATCTCCTTTTTTAATATATGAAATTTTTAATTAATTTTTTCATTTTACTCTCTTTGATATGTAATATTATTGAGAAAATTCTATTAATAATATCTAAATTCAATTCTCTCCACTTTTGAGAATCATTTTTTGTACATTTACATGTTTTATAAAAAAAATTAACATACTAGATATATCATTATATAAATGATTTATTAAATATATTTTACCCTTTTTACTTTGAAAATGATGGATTGAAAGTAAAATCCTTATCATTTTCTAAATGAGAGGTATTTCTACATTACATCAATAGTGTGAAGGGAATTATTATTATATCGAATCTATATAAATATTACACTTCGTGATCACTAAATTATTTCAAAAATATTTTATAGTTTTCCATGGATATTTTTAAAGATTTTTTTTAATTTTATAATTTTTATATTTTAAAGATTTGCATTCAATTAGAAAAGGATATTTTTATCATGAAATATTTTAAATTAACATTTAATGATATTTTCAGCAACCACTACAAAATATTATTTTATGGATTGCATAAAATATTTCTATATATATTACCTAAATATATACCATGATTATTATCCATTAAATTTATAGGGGGGTATATTCCTTATGTTCATCTCTATGATGCAATAATAATTAAATTTTATTTGGTTTTGATATGATATAAGTTTAAGAATCCCATTTTATTTTACATGAGAATTATTATTTTAATTCCTTATGTCTGGTATCCTTTATGTGGAACTCTTAATTCATTAAGATTTAAAAATGTGTGTTCCCAAATACCAGAAAAATATATTGGGAAAATAATAAGTATCATTAGGTATCATGTATGGTCTTAGGGAGTAAACATAATACATTATGGGACATTATCTGCCATGGGATAATGACTATGGAGATATCATTACAACATTTTAAGTCATTTTTTATGTTTTTTACACATTTATAATAATTCAATGATGTCATTCTCCCTTTTTATTTAGTTTTTACTCACAAGTAACTAATCACGAGCCATAAAATTTAAGATATTTTTGTATAATTTTGACACATAAGTTATATTTCTTTACATTTTTTATTTTGATACTGGGATTTTTAGCATACCACTTTTTTAGGTATTTCGTAGGATTTCATATGATGTTTTAGAGATCAAAAGTTTTTTAGAGCTCATTGTAGACAATGAAATAATGAAATATATTTTTATTCTCAATTGGATTTATTTTGAAACCAGTCTACTAAAGATATTAAAACTCACAATCCTTGGGTTGCAGTTAATATAACTTTATTGTAAAAATATATAAATAATAGATGTAAATGTATTTGATCACACATTTTTTATTTGATTAATTAGTAGTTATTTTTCTGGGATTTGGTCAAGAATAGTTTACTTAGAACCTAATATATTTATATAATAAAAGACTATGTGAGAAAATATCCTAGTATTTTGTTGAATTATAAGAATATATTATAAGTGGATTTAGATCTAGTATATTTATTATTATGGGTAATAACCTTGAAAAGGGATTATTGATATGGACTCAATTATAACTTGATTTATGAAAATTATCCTTGCCACAAAATTAGATTGATAGTCAAAGGGTTGTTTTTTGGAAATTCAAAAACTCTTTACGAACCATTATGAAGGACATGAACAAATTGATTAGTTAGAAATCTAGAGTGGATTTGTTACCATGGAAAACGAATATTTAATCCTAGATTCTCATAATTCGTATTATATTAATCATTTATAAGTTCTTCATTCAAGGTTTATATGTTTCTATTTTTAATTCTAACTCATTCTAAATTTTTTATTTTATTTTTTAGATAAAGGCAATATATAAGAGGAATCAAACAAACAACCATTTTAATGGGATATTAAATGATTTTCTTATTGATATTCCTAACCTAATGGTAAGGGAACATATATATTTGGTGATAATTCCAATTCAGTTGTGTAAAAGTTTGATTAAACTCTTGAACATAGTAAGATTTCAAAACACATTTAGGATGAGATGGATGAAATCACATTAATGTTCAAGAGCTAAAGGTGTGGAATAATATATGATTCAATTTCCAAAATGTCAAAAATTCATGTATATGGCACCATGTAAATTATCTTAAATGAACTATAAGATGCATTATATATGATAATATAGTGAATAATGATGATAATTTTTTATGAAAAATAGTCTGGTTAATAAGACTCAATGAAATAATGTTAAACATAAGGAAGCACTGATAGTTTAATGTTGTAGATGTGGGGAACTTGGTCATTATTCACATCAAATTCCATATCCATGGATTAATTCATAATCACCTATGTTCTGAAAATAATTGATGTTTAGTAATTGAATTGGGTTTGTTTTGTAACTTGATAATAGTGTTTTTGTTGTATTTTCATCAATGTTGTTATGTTTATAAGAATCATGCAAATTATAATGACTTTCCAATAGTTGTTTTTATTTAATGATTTTAAAAAATATTATGAATGTTTCCAAGGACCTATAATGGATATTTAATGTTATGGTGAAATTTAAAAGAAAACACATGATTGAGGAAAGGATAATATTTGGGATGAGATTCATATTGATGTAATTATTTTCAATTAGTTTTTTTATTTAGTTAAAAATAATTATCTACAAAAAAAACATTAGATTTTAATAAATGTGAATCTAAGAATAATGTTTTTTCGTATTAGTACATTGTATTCATGAGGAAACTATAGGAATAAGGGTATCTATTAATATGATTAGCATAATTGGTTTTAAATAGTCTATGAAAAAGGGAAACCTACAAGCCTCGTAAGAACACATTATATCTGTCAAGCCAATGAGTCTTGAACCCATAACTAAAGGGTGTTATTGGAGAAATTATTACCACTAAACTATATGATGTACTAGTTTCATGAAATTATTTTTTATATTAATTATCTGATGGATAAATATTATGTTGGTTTCACGATTTATATTTCAGTATCAAATATTTTAAAAAAAAATTGTTTTTATGGTGGTTAATGATATTTTGGGAAATAATTTATTATGATTAGTTATATGTAATCCATATGTATAAAATGTGATTTAACAATAAATATTTGTTTGGAAGAACACAAGTAAATCAATTAATGTTATGGTAATTTTGGATATTGGATTATTTACGAATTGAATGACAAAAGTTTAACTTTGGATTTGGAGATTAATATAAAGGTTTGATGAATTTTTATATAATTTAACCTTATTATATTCATTTTTTTCTTGTATAAATGAAAATATGAATATTTTATTATACATTTATGCATTAATTTATCTATTATATGTTTATTTTAGTTATTTTGGATTGAAAAATTCATCATTATTACTAATTATTTGGGGACAAAGTTGATACTATATAGAAACTTTTTAATTGGTAAAATTATTCTTCCACATTGAAAAATGAAATATACATGATTTTTCTTTTTGAAACCTCCACACCTAGAAACTCTCGTACTGATGAAGAGGTCATTCGGAGAAGCGCTAACCAGGAACGATATGTTTCTAGTCGAGACAACAGAGTATCCCATGGGGTAACATCCATTTCAGGTATATATATAATTCTTTATGTTATTATATGTGATGTTAAATGTATAAAACATCCTTATGATAAAGATATTGAAATAAACATGTTATTCATTTTCAATATATTTATTGTACCATCAATTGTTATAAAATTATAACTTTATCTCTTAAATTTATCTTCTTTAAAAATACATATTTTCAATTCCTTGAAATGTTATCTTTATGGGATAACCTAGTTTTATGTTATATAAAATGACCTTTATACTTCTCATGCCCTATTTTTATGAGGATTTATTATTATCCATTTTAACAATGTTGGTCTTCCAAAATAGAATTTTTATGTGTCAAACCACGGATTACTAAGTATAAGTTCAAATTGTGTGGAAGATATTTATTATTTGGATGTATAATGGAATAACATGGAAATTTAAAAAAAAACTATGTTCAAAAGAATATAGTAGTAAAAAAACAGATTTTAAATGTACCACAGAATACTCTTAAAAAACATTTCTCAAATATGAATATTAAAATTTATGAATTAAATTTGGGGAGATGAATTGAAAAACAAATTAATAGAAATATTAAGTATAATGATATCATATTGATAAATAAGCACCCAATTCTTGATAAATATTTTATAGGATTTAAAAACACTTTTTAAAAAATTTGAATCCAATAAATATTTTTTGAACAAAAAAGAAAGTAAATTTTTACCACTTTTTTAAAATTCATTTGAATAATTTTCCATAAATATTTGGAATAAAAATTTGAAAATTTATCTTAGGATTAAATGTTTTTATTTTTTTAAAATTTTTATTCTTTACTGAATAATTAAAAAATACTAGTTTTTGGGAAAGAGCCATTCTCATTTTAAACAATTAAACTGTTGTATTTTATTATTAGGTATTTTAAAAGAAAAAATATTTCAATTATTTTATTAAGAATCCAATTTTGTTGATTATAATAAAATTAATTTTTTTATATAAAAATATTTTAATCTTATGAATATTTTTTTTGAAAAATTATTATTTCATCACACATGCGGGTTAAATTTTAAATTAAATTCTACCACTTTTATGATCTATTTATTAAAAAATAGATTAAATATTTAAGGTAATTATAATTACTATTATATAATATCTTCTTCTTAATTCTTTTCCATAATTAATATTAAAAAAAATATAGAATTAATTACCATGTTAATAGATTTTACAGGATTACATAGGGTATAAACTAAAATTATATTGGTGAAAATTAACTACAAGTCCCCTGCCATAAAAACTGAATACTCTTGATTTATGTCACTAATTTTCATTGATTATATTTTTAGGTTTAGTTATTTAACGAATAAAGCCATAACTATTTCATACAAAGTGGATACAACTTTATAATATTCCATTTTTCGAAAATATAAATCATTTTAAAGTTAAAATGATTTTTATAGATAAAAATATTATATACTTCCACATTTATCTTAAGCTTACTTATACCCTATAAAAATATTTTAAAAAACATGGTATGAACACAAAAATCATTGTAACAGATATAAAATATGAAAATAAAATTTTATTTGATGAATACTTATAGATCTGTGAAATCATAAGAATCCTGAAAAACATCATATATATTATAATTATTAATTAATAATGGTAACATTTGGAATATATATCATACTTACATTATATATTTTATAACTACATAAGTGTTAACATTCATTTATACGTTTAGAATACCCATTACAGTATATTCCCTAAATCTCTTAAGAGAAACCATATCATTTAACACCTTATCATTACCCAATGCATTGGAAAGACATCATGGGTTCACCAGCCCTTAGTTTTTCATGGTACCATCCATATAAAAATAACAATTCCCATAATCCATAATCATAACACATAAAACATGTGTAAATGGAAAATAAAATTTTCATATTTCAATCAGAAGTTATGATTTCATGATATTGATATAATCAATGAATTATCAAAAAAAATCAATACCAATATAACTACAAAGGGTATATGATATTAATAATTCTTTTAAAAACATTATGACTTGTAGAGGAATCTAAATTTCAAATAATAGTCATAGTTACAGAAATGTTGTTATCACCACATACATAAAACAACACCTATTTTTTAATTGACTAAAACGGTTGGAAGAAAAATATTGATTTTGAAAACCTTTTAATGAATTTAAATGTCAATGGGGTAAATTATACACCATATAAAAATTGTTTTGTACATTTTCAGAATATACCTCAATGAATGAAGATTGATATGATGTCCCTTACAATAAGTTCAATTCATCGCATATGTTCCTTGTTACTACTTAATAATAGACATAGGTTAATTTAAATTTCATTGAAAACCTATTTCATGTTTAATATTTATTTTATATATGTCACAACCCACTTCACCAAGATGAGGGAAGGGAAAAAAGATTCCTAGACCGTTCATTATTTAAGTTTGAGAGGATATAATGACCCCCGAGACCCGCCTTCAAAATTTCCTAGAGTGGTGAATAGCACTAAGGGTATATAATCACACACAAGATGGAAGGTGTTACCCTTTTTTTAGTATGATCGGGAGATAAGATAATAAATCCCAACCACACCAAAACTGAAGGTAAAAGTAAAGACAAAATACAACCATTCCCATATGCATTTCTAAAAGTAATGCTAAAATAGTAAAATAGAACCATAATGGAATGTACCAAAGAATAGGAAAAAACAACGACAACTGTCCCAAGGTTCGTACTAGTACAACCCTGGATGATCCTTGAATTCCTCTTGGAAACATGAAAACAATTTATATATGTTGTGTGAGTATACAGTTATACTATGACAACTGTACTTTTTATTACCACTTAAACATGATTTATTACCTAAAACATCACTTGATACAACAAATATGATCAGGAGGATTAGTGTATTTGTGGCTTAGGATCATTACATTAAAACCTAAAACATGAAATACAACATCTTTATTGAAAACTTCCATTACATGACCACTACATTCCCTCTTACTTAGCATTGCATTGGATAACCTGAGGACATGCATAATAAAAGTGTGAGCTATAAATCCCAGTAAGTGAGTACACATGGAATAAAATGAGGAGTAAAATAAATGTTAGGCAATAGGAATATCAATAGATCATAAGAGAAACATGAACATAAAGGCATGATAAAGCATGATAATCATAACATGGAAATGTGGCACCAACACTTAACATGGAATTAGCATGATCCAAGGCCCATTTCTCATGGAGCATGAGTAAATCCTCATAGAACATAATGCATGAGTAAAACCTCATTTCACTTGAATTATCATGAGTCAAAACTCATTGCACATGACGTATCATGATACTGTACTTTACCCAATGCATTTGAGCGCTATAAGGGCGCACCCTTCTTAAACATTTCATTTCATGCATAAGTGTGCCACGTGGATCATAAAATATGGATTCATAAAACATAATCATTTATTCCACGATAGAGGAATGTGGAATTAATACATGAAACCTTACAATCAATAAGTATATGTGCATAAAGTTGAATACCCTTTATGGAGAAATGGGCATGGTATTCACTACACAATGACATTGTCTTAGAAAATCTGTGTGATTTCGGTTGCGTAACGGCGTGACATAAGAATTCATAAGAAAGGTTGATGAGAGAGAAAGGGGTTACTCATAATATTTACATGTAATGGACAGTAAGGAGGTAATATTGATACATTTACCAACAATTGTAATGGAATTTAGGATCATGATACAAAAGTATTGCTTGAATGTAAATGAGGAAGGAGAAGTTCCTTTCGGAATTTCAGCATAGTATCGGGTGTACATGGGAGGCATTAAATGAGAGATAAAGGGGTCTCCCAAAATTCAAACATAAATAGGGTAGTATGAGGGTGGTTATAAACCATACCCCAACATTCATAATTGAAATTAAAAGGGCAAAACAACTTAATGAAAATTCGACAGAAATGAGAAAGGAAGAAAAACACTTACTTGGAAGTGTGCTTCCAAAGGCTAGATAGAGGCTTCTGAGAGGCTTCTTGGGAGATTGGGGCACCTTGGGAGGATTATAGTGAGATTATTGAAGAGGTTGGAAGAACTCAAAAGGCTTTGAGTGAGGAGGAAGTGGGAGCTTGGGTGGGTTTATATAGGAAATTTGAGGGAATTCTTTATTGTTTAGGATTTGGGCCCCTTATATTAAATTAATCCAAACCAGAAACCATCCCATGGTTTTTGCCCATGGTTTTTGGAAAAGGGGAGAAGAATACATTATTTTATAAGGCAAAATTCCTAACTTCATAAAATAATAGGGTTGCTTATGTGGAGGTGATTCAAACTCCATTAGAAATTAATTTAAAAAGACAAAATGTTTAATAAGTCTTGAGGGGTCCATTAATGATTTTAAAAGTAAGAAAAACAAAACCGAAATCACATTATTTTATTGTTAAAAAATATATTGGCCGAATATAAAGATTATAGTATTTTATTACATCACTATTCGGTCATTATGATGTCATAAAACACATTATATATTTAAACGGTATTTAATTTTTTCTCAAAAATTTGAGTGTCTCATAATATTATGAAAAATTCACCGTTGGATAATTTCGACATCCTGATTCAAAAAATAACATTTATTTTATCTAAATAATTTTCTAAATACCTGAATTTTCACTTTTAAAATAAAAACCGACATTTATAGAAATTTCACAGGTTTTGACAAAAATGGATTTCAAACCATAATAAAAATTATAATTGCATTCATGCAATTATATGATCATTTATATATAATAAAATCAATCTATGAATAATAATAATAATATTTTATTAAAATATTATTTAATTCAAAAATCCCTTAATTTAATAAAATAGATTTCTTAATTAATTAATAACTAAAAACACCATTTGTACTTTAAAAACTATTTACAATGTATCAATAATGACAAGAAATTATATTCATTATTATATACAAAAAAATAATGTAAATGAACATAGTATTAGGGATTTTTTATATAACTCATTAAAACAGCCCCATAAGACCTAAGGGTAAGGTGTGTGATGATGACAGACTCTTGGGGTGGCTCAGATAACATCGCTCAAGTGGTAATATCTATTAACTTCAACATTTCCTGCAGACGGTTCCGTTCGAGCATGACATGATAAATCTCAGCTTGGGATTGGTCGAGAGTGAATCCCAAGGATTCCACCTCTTTTCCAAGATCTGACAAATGGGCTTCGTATGGAGCAATTCTACTGGATGAGGCCATCACTTCTTTTGTCTGAGTAAATTTGGATTTGTTAAGGCCTATATTTATACTAATCATGTGATCACGGTTCAATAGCTATATTAGCTATGGTAAAAATTCATAACATAAAACCCATGAAGATGAAATTTTTTATAAACATAAAGAGACATTTAATTAGATCAAGAAGGATTTCCATTAATGAAACATTGGGTCGTTAAAATATTCCCCCCTTAAGAAATTTTGCCCTTGAAATTTTCCTTTTCCCATAATAAAACAGATGTGGGTAACTCATCTTCATCACTTCCTCCGATTCTGAAGTCACTTCTTTAAACTTGTGGTTTCTCCACAACACCTCGATGAGGGGTATTGTCTTATTTTGTATAACTTTTCTCTATGATCTAAGATCTTCACTGGTTTCTCCTCATTAGAAATATCGTCTTCCAATTGTACCGCCTCAAAAGAGAGTACATGTGAAGGGTCCAATATGAACTTCCTTAAGAGGGATACATGAATGAAATAATGTACTTTGGCCATAGTAGGCGAAAGTTCTAGTCAATAGGCCATAGCCCTGACACGATCTAGAATCTCAAAGGTGGCGATGTACCTTGGACTTAACTTCCTTTTCATTCCGAACCTCATTACCTTCTTCCATGGAGATATTCATAGAAAAAACCATTTCTCCAACTTCAAACTCAAGTTCTCATCAAAGATTATCTGCATAAATCTTATGTCGAATCTGAGGTGCCTTGATATGCTGCTGAATGTTTTTCACCTTCTCCAACATTTCCTCGACCATTTCTGGTCCAAGTAGCTTACGTTCACCGACCTCATCCAAACATGCTAATGTTCTGCACCTTTTCCCATACAGGGCATCATATGGTGCCATTTGGATGCTCGAGTGGAAACTGTTATTATAAGATAACTCAACCAGAGGAAGATGTTGATCCCATCCTCATTTAAAGTCCATTGAGAACGCTCTCAAGATATCCTCATGTGTTTGGATAGTCCGCTCAGAGTGGCTATCAGTTTGAGGATGATAGGCCGTACTGAAGTTCAGTTCAGTATTCAGAGCATGTTGAAGACTCTTCCAAAACATATAGGTGAATCTTGGATCTCGGTCAGACACAATAGATAGTGGTACTCCATGCAACCTTACTACTTCCCTGATATATATCTGTGCCAGTTTATCCAATGATAAATCCTCCCGAATAGCAATGAAGTGTGCATTCTTTGTAAGGCAATCCACAACAACCCAGATTGCATTTTTTCATTTGGATGACCTCAGAAGTTTGGTGACAAAGTCCATGGTGATGTTCTCACATTTCCATATTGGTATGGTAAATGGTTTCATCATCCCATTAGACTTCTTCCTCTCTGCCTTCACTTGCTGGCACACCAGGCACTTTCATGTATATTCAGCGATCTCGTCCTTCATATTATCACACCAAAAGTTTTCTCAGAGATCTCGATACATCTTTGTTCTTCATAGGTGAATAGAGAAATTTGAACTATGTTCATCATCCAAAAGTTCCTTCTTCAGGTCAGATCATGATGGAACACATAGTCTTTTCCCAAACCGCACAATTACTTATTCATTAGAATTAATCTATGAGGATTTCCCTTTTTTGTTAGCTTCCACTTTTTCATGAATTCCCACATCAACCTTTTAATAATCCTTTAACCTTTCTAAAAGAGATTGTTGAGCGATAATTTGTGAAAGGATTTATGATGTTCCCTTTTCTATGATTTCCATGTCCATCTTCATCAAGTCTATGAAGATTGGATCCTTCTCAATTCCCATCATTAATAGAATCGCTGGATCCTTTCTACTTAGGGAATCTACCAACTTGTTTACATTCGCAGGGTGTTAATGGATTGAACATTGATAATCCTTGATGAGCTATACCCATCTTCTCTGGTGCATATTAAGCCCTTTCTGTGTGAATATATATTTAAGACTCTTGTGGTCAGTATATATCTCACATTTCTCTCCATAGAGATAATGCCGCAAGATTTTCAAGGCAAAGATCACCACCGCCAACTCCAGATCATGCGTTGGATAGTTTCCCTCATGGATTTTCAACTGCATTAAAGAATAGGATATCACTATATCATTCTGCATCAGCACACATCGTAAGCCTTTCTTCGCAGCATCACTGAATATGACAAAAATCTCCCCACTTGTGGGTAAAGTGAGCACGGGTGCAGTGATAAGCCTCCTTTTCAACTCCTTGAAACTTTCTACACATTCATAACTCCATGAAAACTTTACTCCCTACGAGTTATCTTGGTATGAGGGTTGGACAATCATGAAAAATTTCTCAAAAATCATCGATAATATCCAGCTAACCCCAAGAAGCTACGGATTTCCATTACCGATATTGGCCTCAGTCATCCCTCAATTGCATCTGTTTTGGAGGGATCTATAGATATTCCATTACTTGTTATGATATGGCCCAAGAATGAGACCTCCTTTAACCAGAACTCGCACTTTCTGTACTTTTCATAGAGCTTCTCTATGCGCAATGTCTCTAATACAGTTCTTAAATGCTCCTCATGATCTTCCTTGGTTTTGGTGTATATTAGAATGTCATCTATAAAGACTACCACAAATGTGTCTAGGTAGTCTCTAAATGATCTATTAATTATGTCCATGAAGATTTTTGGAGCATTAGTGAGTCCTAAAGGCATTACTATGAATACATAGTGCCCATATCTTGTACGAAAAGCAGTCTTGGGGACATCTTCCTTCTTCACCCTTTCATGATAATATCCCGACCGCAAATCTACTTTGGAGAAGTATTGTGCTCCACGAATCTGATCAAACAAGTCATCAATTTTTGGGAGTGGATACTTGTTCTTTATCATGATTTTTTTAAGTTCACGATAATCAATGCAAAGACGCATTGACCCATCCTTCTTCTAGACGAATAGGAATGGTGCACCCCATGGTGATGCACTTGGGCGTATAAACCCTTATCTAGATTCTCCTGTAGTTGTTTCTTCAGCTCTTCAATCTCTAAAACCACCATTCAATATGGAGTCTTGGATTTTGGAAAAGCCCCAGGTATAAGTTCAATTGAGAATTCAACATCTCTTCTAAGAGGAAGACTAGGCAGTTCCTTGGGAAACACTTCAGTGAATTCCCTCACAATTGGAATTTCTTCAAGGATGGTTTCTTCCTTGGACTCAATCATCTGAGCCAGATATGCATGCTCATAAGGCAGTAATATCCATGCTTGGGATGATGGAGCTAAAGGATATTCATCATCCTCCTTACACTTGTAATGAATCGGGGGTCGATTCTCCATATGAAGTGTGATTTCCCTCTCCCAACAATTTATGTTGGCTCTATATAAGGAAAGCCAATACATGCCAAGAATTACATCAAATTACACCAGAGGGAGTATGATGAGGTTCTCCAGGAAATTCAATCAACAGATTATAACAGGGGATGACTTATATTCATGGGATGCAATGATTTCCCCATTTTTCGTACTCACCGACATCTTCACATCCATTATTTGTGCTGGTGCTCGGATTGTTCTACTAAACTTTCGAGATATAAAATAATGCGTAGATCCTGAATCAAAATGTACATTCTCTATTATTGAATTAATAACTAGCATACCTGTCACCACTTCATTGTCAGGGTTCACTTTGGATGATGTGATGGAAAAATATCGTCCTTGATGCCTTGGAGGTTGTTGGTTGCCTCTAAAAACCCTTGTATTATGGAAATGATTTGAAAAATGACCCGGTTCTTTTCATTTTTATCATTGAACAATGCATTGAGGTTCGAACGGAGCGTTCCTCTCCTCTGTCGGAGTCGCGTGTCTTTCTTGCCGACAGTTAACAGCTAGGTGCCCTTCCCTTCCACAACTGAAGCATTTCCTCATCCCCTTAATGCAATTTCCAGGGTGCTTCTTTCCGCACTATTGGAAAGTGGGGTGCTGGATATTCTTAGCACCGTTGGATTTATCCATCGGTCCCCCAGCATTGAAGTCCACCTTACGCTTCTTATCCCCATGATACCCCTGTGATTCTTCGATCTCCATTTCGACCTTGAGGGCACATCGGACAATTTCCTCATAGCTGTCAAAGTCACGGATCTCCAATTCTTTCCACAGGCTGGGCTTAAGCCCACCAAAGAAGCGGTCAACATTTTATTTTGGGGTAATGAAAAAGCCGGAAGAATATCGTGCATGCCTTGTGAAGTTTTCCTCGTATGATCCCACAAATTCTTCATCTTTTTTCTTGACGTAAAGGATGTCCCCTTCCATCTTAAGCCGGAGGGTGCGCAAAAAATATTTATCAAAAAAAATATTCTGAAATCCTTCCATCCAACGCCTCGATCTCCTCCTCAGGCATCGTATTTTTGATAAACTTCCACCATTGATCAGCTTCACCCCCAATACGATATGTTGCGAGGATAACCTTCTCTTGTTCAGAACATTGAAGGATGGAGAAGGTCTTTTCAATGGAGTTGATACATTGTTCAACGATAATGGGATTGGATGATCCACTAAAAGTAGGAGGACATTGTCTCATGAAGATAACGATAGCGACTTATTCTTTCATAGGGGGGTTTAGAAATTACACTTGACTCGTGATTCTATTCAAAATTTGTGTTAACTGAGAGAGAAGCATGAAAAAGTTTGTGATTCCCGCTCCCATTGGATTGGGCATCTCATTAGTACAACAATCACACATGCCTTCACAATGGTTGTTAGCCCCAGTCATCCTATTACCGGCCATTGGCTGGAATAAAAGGAAAGTTAAGGGTAACACATAAAGTTCAATCCAAAGACAAAATTTGATGACTTATAAATAAACTTTCATTTACTTAACTCATTAGTCTATAGGTTTCAATCTACACTTTTCATGATCTACTTTCTAACATATATTATTAGGGGAATTTTTTATTCCTTTAATAAGGGTTCATACTAAGATTGGGAATTTACGAAAGTATATCCTCAGGGAGTGTCGTAGCCAAGAGTGCAGCAAGGCCCGTTGTCGTGCACCAGTTCACGTTCGAGTCTAGCTCAAAGCGGTGTTTTTGGGGTTTACCCCAAGGATACATCTGTGCCAGAGCCACCTCTACCTGATCGTTTCCAGAAAGGGATGTATTTTCTTGATAACCCACTTACTCAATATTCACCAAAACATAGGGACGTTTTTATTGTACTTCGTCTTGTATCTAAGGCTTTACTAGGGTTTTCTAATCCTAATCCCAAAAATAACCAAACAGATCCTTTGATACCAACTTTGACATCCCTGCTTTTTATTACAACTTAAACATTATTTATTACATAAAACATCACTTGATACAACAAAGAAGATAGAGAGGTTTAATGTATTTGGGTCTTAGGATCATTACATAAAATCTTAAAACATGGAATACAACATCTTTATTGAAAACATCCTTTACATGACCACTAAATTCAATCTTACTTAGCATTTCATGGGATAACCTGAGGACATGCATAAGAAAATGGTGAGCTATAAAGTCCAGTAAGGGCGTACACATGGAGTAACATGAGGAGTACAACACATGATAGGCAATAGTCATATCAATAGAGAATAAGAGAAACATGAACATAAAGGCATGATAAAGCATGATAATCATAACATGGAAATGTGGCAACAACACTTAACATGGAATTAGCATGAGCCAAGGACCATTGCACATGTAGCATGAGTAAATAAACATTCCACATAAAGCACGAGTAAACCCTCATTTCACTTGAATTAGAATGAGTCAACACTCATTGCACATGACGTATCATGATACTATACTTTACCCAACGCATTGGAGCGCTATAAGGGCACACCTTTTTAAACATTTCATTTCATGCATAAGTGTGCCACATGGATCATAAAACATGGATTCATAAAACATAATCATTTATTCCATGATAGAGGAATGTGGAATTCATACATGGAAATTTACAATAAATAAGTAAATGTGCATAAAGGTGAATACCCATGATGGTTAAATGGACATGGTATTCACTACACAATGACATTGGATTAGAAAATCTGTGCGATTTCGGCAGCGTAACGACATGACATAAGAATTCATAAAAAAAGGTTGATGAGAGTGAAAGGGTTTACTCATCATATTTACATGTAATTTACAGTAAGGAGTTAATATAGATACATGTCCTACCAATTGTAATCGAATTTAGGTTCGTGATACAAAAGTATTTCTTGAATGTAAATGAGGAGGGAGAAGTTCCTTTGGGAATTTCCGCATAGTAACGGGTGTACATGGGAGGCATTAAATGAGAGAGAAAGGGGTCTCCCATCATTCAAACATAAATAGGACAGTATGAGGGAGGTGATAAAACATACCCCAACATTCATAATTGAAATTAAAATGGAAAAACAACTTAAATAAAATTGGACAAAAATGAGAAAAGATGAAAAACCCTTACCTGGAAGTGTGCTTCCAAAGGATAGATAGAGGCTTGTGAGAGGAATCTTGGGAGCTTGTGGAACCTTGGTAGGATTATAGAGAGAGTAGGGAAGAGGTTGGAAGAACTCCAAAGGCTTTGAGTGAAGAGGAAGTGGGAGCTTGGGTGGGTTTATATAGGATAGGTGAGGGAATTTTTTATTGTTTAGGTTTGGGACCCCTTATATTAAATTAATCCAAACCACAAACCATCCCATGGTTTTTTCCCATGGTTTCTGGAAAAGGGAAGAGGAAACCAATATTTTATAAAGCCAAATTATGATATTCTTAAAATAATAGGGTTGCTTATGTGGAGGTGAGTCATACTCCCTTGGAAATTAATTAAAAAAAGACAAGGTGTTTAATAAGTCTTGAGGTGTCCATTAATGCTGTGAAATGTAATCCAAACAAAACCAAAATCACATTATTTTAATTTTAAAGCATACATTGGACGAACATAAAGATTATAGTATTTTATTACTTCACTATTGGGTCATTATGATGTCATAAAACACATTATATATTTAAATGGTATTTCATTTTTACTTAAAAATTTGACTGTCTCAGAAAATTTTGAAAAATTCACCGTTGGATAATTTCGACGTCCTGATTCCAAAAATAACATTTATTTTATCTAAATAATTTTCTAAATATTTTAATTTTCAATATTAAAGTAAAAAACCAACATTTATCGAATATTTACGTGTTTTGACAAAAATGGATTTCAAACCTTAATAAAAATTATAAATGCATTCATAAAATTATATGATCATTTATATATATTAAAAGTAATCTAATAATAATAATAATAATATTTTATTAAAATATTATTTAATTCGAAAATCCCATAATTTAATAAAATAGATTTCTTAATTAAATAATAACTAAAAACACAAATTGTACTTTAAAAACTATTTACAATGTATCAATAATGAAAAGAAATTATATTCATTATTATATACCAAAAAATAATGTACATGAACATAGTATTAGAGATTTGTTACATAAACCCTTAAAATAGACTCATAAGACATAAGGGTAAGGTGTGCGATGGTGACAGACTCTTGGGGTGGCTCGGATAACATCTCTCGAGTGGTAATCTCCATCAACTTCCATTTTTCTCGTAGACTGTCCCGTTCAAGCTTGACATGATGAATCTCAGCTTAGTCTTGGTCAAGAGCAAAGACCAAGGACACCAGCTCTTTTCCAAGCTCTGACAAATGGGCTTCGTATGGAGCAATTCAACTGGATGAGGCCATCACTTCTTTTGTCTGAGTAAATGTGGATTTGTTAAAGCCCTATATTTATACTGATCATGTGATCAATGTTCAATGGCTATATTAGAAACGGTCAAAATTGATAACATAAAACCCATGAAGATGAAATTTTATATAAACATAAAGAGACATTTCATTAGATCAAGAGGGATTTCCATTAATGAAACTTTGGGTCATTACATATACTCAGTAAGGAAAACCAAAAGTTCTCATGCACAAGTGTGAAGGTATTATAATGCCCCATGAGAAAGGTAGATAACCAGAGATCCTAGAAAGGAAACTATCAACCCCAACCTCACCAAGGCACACTCCCCAAATAATGCACGTCAAGTAAGGTAATAGTAATAACACATCGATGTTTGGGTACCTCACACCACTTTTACACTAGTTCCTAAAGACATATTATTTGTCAGACCTCTCACACCATTATCATTGCAGTCCCACTCCCACACCCCACTTTCACACACCTTGGATATCACAACTACACATCCCACCTTCAAACACCTTGTCCACAACCACACATCCTGCCCACAAACACTTGGGCCATAAAAACTGCCACCACACCCGAAGACACATGGGCCTCATCCAAAAGACACTTGGGAAACCACATGCCCCCACACACCAGGGCCAACCACCACCACATACACTGCCTAAAGAATCTAGGGATTATAATGGAACTCAGGTCATCATATCCTGGATAAAGAATATTGGGATACTCGGGAAAGAGAGCAGAAAAGGAGCTAATAACCAACCACTCATAGGAGTGTTGGAAAAAACACCTTTCCCCATGAAATGGGGGTGTTTGGAAAAAAGTGATCAACTTGTGTTGGGAGAGAATATAAAACATATGAACTAAATTATACAAATAGGTAAATAAGCACTCATCCCAACCTAATGGTTCCAAAACCATCCCAACCACAAACACCCTCATTACTATTCATTCATAAAAAGAAGCACAACAGAAATCATCTCACAAATCATTCCTGAAAACAATTTTCCATCGAACCCATTCTCATTTTAATTTTCATGTGATTCCATTTAAAGTAATTCTACACTACCAGGAAGTTTACAGGCATATCCATAGGGCATGGAAAGGAAAATATCCAAACAAAAATTTAAGCATTCACAACCAGTTGTCTTGTAAATTCACAACACCAAAAGGGATTTGTGAGATCCCTCAAGATACAAGAATGAAAACAAGACCCACCTTATGTCCCCACATGGAATCAGATCCAAAATCAAACAACTGCACCACAATAGAGGATCCAATCCACATCGATGTCACCTCCCAAACATCCATCATAAACTTCACCAGAACCAACTATTTATTTTAGTCTTTCCATTTTGTTAACTGGTGTGATCACACAAGGATTATTAATCATTTGGAAACTATTTAATCAACTATGTTTATATGATTAACTAGTTTCACTGTTACATAAATTTAGTTACGTAAATATCCAAAAAAACAGAGGTTCATTAATGCACAAGAAAGAACCACCAATGACTGCGATTTTCAGTGGGCATAATCCCATTCAATTATCAACATATTGGAAGAGATATAGGCGTAAAATAGAGTTAAAGACAGACCCCTTCATAATTTCAATACATTTGTTATCTTTTTTATTATTTTCGTTCATCCATTCTTATAGAAAAATTAGAATACCCACCTTGCATGATACACAACAAAGAGAGTTGATGGAATAACCCTACATGGTGATCAATGGTTGATGTTTATCTCCACGCGCCAAGAGCATTGATGAATGAAATTAATGGGGGGGGACTATGAGGACTACAAGAATGAGTAGGAAAGGCTATAGCACAGGCACACCACTCCCCTTGGGAAGGGGGGTCTAAACTCAACGATTGGAAGAATGAACCCAACCAAGAAGAAGTAGAAAAGAATTCTAGTGCGATATAATGAGGCAAGATTATGGAGTTACGAGATAAGAATTTTAAACAGTTATAATGGTGGATCATGGTTTCCCAATGTGGTTGGGTGGTTACACATGATGAGGTTATGTGTTATTTAATTTCTCATTGGGGAGGCGGTCGCAACAGATGTGGGTAAAAGGGTTTTTATTTAAATAGCGGAATCATGTAAAATTGGCACACAGTATGGGTCCATTGAGGGTCTCCCCAATCTTTGGGGACTTTAGATTTCATTTAGGGGCTTTAAAAATACCATTAACCAATTTAAATGGTTAATATACTTAAAAGGGGCGTTCTGGGAAAACTGGGGAAGAAAAACCCGACAAGCCCCCCCCCCCTTGTGGCACCAATCGATGACACACCGATGGTTGACAACATGATGACATCCTACCACCGAGATTCCGCCCTTAGGATGTGGACCTCATGGGTCCAGGGCATTCAAAACACAAAAAATTTGGAAAAGGGATGGACTAGGAGGGTTTATGCCATTATATTAGATACCTCTCGAACTATTATCATCCTCAAGAATTAAATCATGACCTGAAGAGAAGAGAGGGGTCCGAAAAACCACCTCAAAAGATTTCTCTTGGGAAAAAATCACCCCAAACATCCATAAAAATACAAAGGATCACATTGTCCTGACACATGGATCAAGGAGTTCATTTCACCATATCATGATACTATTCCCATTGGGCGGCACTGAATCGCATGCTTGTGTTTAATCGCATCCACATTAATTCGTCTTGATTAGGGACCGGGTCCTCCCTTCCACACATATCTGGTCTTTTTGAAAAAATCCACTATGTAAGGAAAACAAAACATCCAATAAACCAATATAGCCAGCATTACATCACCAAAAATTACAAAACAAAGCAGAACAAAACTCAAAATAGCTCTATATACCGGGAATGCATCTGGGGATCCCATTCACAGGTACACACTTCAAGCCCACCATGCCTCTACAACACATGACCAAAATGGATTGTTTGTCCACAAATCACTTTCTCTTACTGATCCTCGATCCGAACTAGTGTCTTCACAAAAATAGAATCGTCCCCTATATCAATCTCTCCCTATTCAATGACATGGGAGTCATCATGTATTTATAGACGCAATTGGGGGATGTGGAAAACATCGTGGATCCTTTCCAACTGAGGTGGAAATGCTAGCTGATAAGACACCTCTTCGACCGTCCCCAACACTTCGAAAGGCCCAATGAACCTAGGAGAGAGCTTTCTTCCCTTACCAAGCCTTTGATTCCCATGCCTAGGGGAAGCCTTCAAGAAGGCATGGTCTGTGACCTCGAACTCAAAGGGCCTCCTCCTACGATCATTATATGACTTCTACCAATCTTGGGATACCTTCATCCTCTCATTCACAAGCTAAATCTTCTCGATTGTACTCTACACCACCTCTAGACCAAGAAAACCTACATCCCCAACCTCGGTCCAACACATGGGCAAACGACATGGCCCCCCCGTACAAGGGTTCAAACAATGCCATGCCAATAGTAGAGTGATGGCTATTATTGTGGGAAAACTCTAATAAGGTAAAATTTCATTCCCATGATCCCCAGAAGTCCAAAACACATGCTCGTTGCATATCCTCCACGGTATGGATGATTTTCTCTATCTACCCATCTGTCGGGGGCTAGAAAGTTGTGCTAAGGCGTAGCTGGGTGCCAAAAGTTTGATGCAATTCCCTCCAGAATCATGAGGTAAACCACACATTCCTATCAGATATTATGGACCTTATAACTCCATGAAATCACACCACATAATCCACATATCTCTGTGCTAAGGCATCCACCACACTCATCTCCATGATCGCCATGATGTGAGCTGATTTGGTCAATCTGTCTAACACTACCCAGATAGCATCATAGCCTCCTTGAACCCTTGGTAGTCCTATACGGAAATCCATTGATATGTCAACCCACTTACACTCGGGGACATCTAAAGGCTGCAACAAACCTCTTGGTATGTGGGGTTAAGCCTTCACTTGTTGACACACAAGGAACCTTTCCACAAACTCCTCCACTACCCGTTTCACCCCGGGCCACCAAACATGTTCCCGCAGGCCTCGGTATATCTTGGAAACTATTGCATGTACCACTAAAAGTGATTTATGAAACTCATGGATAAGTCCCTCACACATCCTCTCAGGGACAAACAACTTTCATCATAAAAGCATCTGATTCTGACCGTCCTCCGACCACCCTTCCATAGCATTACCTTGGCAAACCCGATCGCGCATCACATCGCTCTCTATGTCTCCCCACTAAGACAACTCCAACTGCCATAACAAAGAGGATTGCACTATCATTTGAAACATACAATCTCTTACACCATCTACCCTTTCATCCAGATCTAGGGAAGCCAAATCCTTCATTGCCTTCTAAGTATGCACATATTCCATCCTACTTCCCTCCATGAATTCCTTCACAAGGCATTAGCCACAACATTCCCCTTACATTTAGTATAAGAGACCTCAAATTTTTAGTCCTGATGAAACTCCACCCACCATTGTTATCTCAATATCAGTTCCTGCTCGGTAATGATATGCCTCAAACTCCTGTGATCTGTTAATACCACACAGTACTCCCCGATGTGGTAATGCTACCACTACTTCAAAACGAACACCACCGCTGCAAGCTCTAGGTCATGGGTGGTGTAGTTACGCTCAAGAGGATGTAACTACCTAGACGAATAAGATATCACAACCCACCGCTGCATCAGAACACACCCAAGTATAATTATAGAAGCATCACAAAATACCTCATACGACACCAGTTCCTCTGGAAACCTGAACACTTGAGCACTGATCAACCATTCTTTAATATAGCTGAATGCTGCGGGACACTGCTCACTCCACACAAAGGCCTAGTCCTTTCTGGTCAAATCTTTCAAGGGAGATATATCCCAAGAGATGTCGGGTACAAACCCTTGATAATATCTTTTCAGACCCAGAAAGATGCAAACCTCCATCAAATTCTTTGGTGAATCCAAAGAAACAACCGATTCAACCTTCAATGGGTCAACCACTACCCCTTGGTGAGACCCCACGGGTCTATGGAAATTCACTTATCATTTCATGAACGTACACATGGACAATTTCCCGTTGATTTGGTAGTGTTGAAGGATTTCCATGTCCATCCTGAGGTGATTAGTATGATCCTCCTCTGGTATTGAGTAAATAAAAATGCCATCGATGGAATCGATGATAAAGCGGTCTAGAAATTCACCGAAAAAAGAGTTCATGATCCCCATGAACACAGCAAGTGCATTCATAACACCGAACGACATGACTAAAAACTCAACGTTCCCATACCTAAACCTGAATGAAGACTTCCTAATATCACTATCCATTACACTTATTTGGTGATACCCCGACCACAGATTGATCATAGAGAACCGACCTACTCCCCTCATCTGGTCAAATAGATCATCTATTCTCGGGAGAGGGTAATCATTCTTGACTGTTACCTAATTCAATCTTCGGTAGTCTATGCACATCATGAGACGACCATCTTCCTTCTTCACGAACATGACTAGAGTGCCCCATGGTGACACGCTTGGTCAGACAAAACCCTTCTTCATTAGATCATCAATCAAAATCCACAACACCCACAACTCAGAAGGTTCCATCCGATAAAGAGCCCTCAAAATCAGATGGGTACAGGGTTTTAAGTCTATCCCGAAATCAACATCACGTTAAGGGGGTAGAGTGGCCACTTATTTGGGGAAGATGTCTATGAAATCACTGATGATCCCTCAGAATTCCACCATCTCTATATATTCCAACTCCACTAAGAGATCAGCTAACAGGGAAGGGGGGTGGGCTCCACTCATCGGGCGCCTTCATGGAAACCCTGCTCACCTATGAAAGTCACATGCTGGACATCCTCATCGGAGAACATGGCACTTCTTCAGAAATAGATAACAAAATCATGTATAGAAAATGGCCAGTCGATGATGAGGATGACATCATATGGTTGTATCTGCAATAGTTGAAGATCCCTGCTAGACTAATGTAGCCCTATCATTAGTTTTCACCCTCAGCGAACATAAAAAAAGTTAGTTTGACCTCCGATTGGCATACTCAACATCAAGGGTGCTGGAAGTCTCTCAGTGTTTAATCCTAGAGCATGAGCCATACTGGGCGCAACAAAGGAGTGTGATGCTCCCGTATCAATGAAGGCATAGGACAGAGTACTAAACAAGATGATCGTACCTTGAACGATATTCAGCCTAGCTGAAACTGCTTCCTCTACCGCATGTAACTTTCCATGCCCAGCTTCTCTACCCATCTCATGTTGGTCATCTCACCGACCAAGCCATGGTCGAGGTCCTTGAGGTGCACCCTGAGGCTTGGATCCTCCTAAAACATCTACCCTCAGAGGGGCAGGAGATCGTTGTCCCTACTACAACTACTGTAGAAAGGGCCTAGTTAGAAGCCTATGTTGGTGAGCTGCGCGCTCAACCTTCCCACCCCCAATATACTATGCTCAGTCTGGGTAATGATGCCAAAGGATTCGACGATTTCCAATGATGAGACACCTCGGTCTTGGGCCCCCAAAAAAGGGGCGAGTACTGGATTATCAAAACTGGAATTGTTGGGGAATGTTCCCCACTGGTGGAAACCTAGAAGGCCCTGAAGATAGAGGCCTACTACAACTTCCTTTCCCTTTGACGATCCCAACTCACTTCCCTCACATGGCATACCTCCCAGTGTGTGCATCCTCTCCACCACTTCATCCTACTTTCGGACCTTCAAATAAGTAGGTAGGGTGAGGGATTAACATCATATTGGAGAGAAGGTTGGAGTGCCTCGTCTAAATGTCTCTCCCGAGTCTCCTCATCCAGAAAATGGCACAGAACAAAACAAATAAGATCTTTGAACTAGATCCCCAACTCTTTCACTAACATTCTCCCATACTAGAGGGACATTTTCTCCAACCTCTTCACATCCTTATTCATTTAAGGGAGGAATTCTTCTAGAAACTCCTTCTCAAAGTCTGTCCACACAAACTCATCCTCCAACTTCTCCCCACGATACAATGTCCACCATATCCATGCTACTCCCCGCATCTAGCTTACAGCCAGAGGAAACCAGTACTCCATCGGAGCCCGGATCAAGCTGAAAGCTGTTACTATCTCTTCAAGCCAGCTCTCTGTATCCTTGTTTATGGTGATGCCCTTGTATTTCCTGAGGGTATTTTGCTGAAAGGGATGAAGCAACCTTTTCCACCGATCAACATCTTCCTCTCGGTTAGTCATCTACTGATCAACCATGTAAACCTCATGGGCCTCGATCACCCACACTACTCATGGTTGTCGTCTGGGTTCCATAGCTGCAAGGTAAAAAAGGAATGCCTAATCACAAGTAGTGTAGAAGACTGATTTTATGTTTTCTTAGACTTCTTATTCATCTTAAATCGAAAAATTACCCAATAAAAGAAGAACACAAGTCATTATTATGCATGCACCATTCATAGGGTCTCTACCATGCAATCCGTGTAGCCTCACTTCGTCGTTCTGTAGGCCCAGAGTCATTGTATCTGATCATGGGGGGCCTAGAATCTCATGTCCTAGCCAGTCTTCCCTAGAATATTACACGAACCAAGATTTATTAACATCTTTTCACTAAAAACCCATGCAATCATAACTATTCGTAACATTAAACTATATCCTATATATCGACCCCCTATGATACCATTCTGTCATGACCCCCCTTCACCAAGAGGAGGGAAGGGACATCAGATTTCCAGATCCCCACTACTTCAAGTTAAATAACATATAATGACCCCTGAGACCGTCCTTAAATTGTTCCCAGAGTGGCGACTAGATCAAAGGGTATAGAATCACTCACAAGATGGAAGGAATTACGCTTTTCAATTTCTATGATGGGGAGATAAGATAGTAAATCCCAACAACAACAAAAATGAATGTAAAAGTAAATCCAAAAGAAAAAAATTCCCATATTCATGTCCAAAAGTAATGCAACAGATGTACAAGAGAACCCCAAGGTAAAGTACCAATGAAATGGAGAATAGAAACAACAATTGTCCCAATCTCCTAACTAGTATGGTCTCGCACGATCGCCATCGTCCTCCTATAAACCTAAAAACAATTTATATATGTTGGGTTAGTATATAGGTATACTCAGTATGGAAAACCAAAATCTCTCATGCACAAGTGGGGAGGAATTCTAAAGACCCTTGAGAAACGGAGATAACCAGAGCACCTAACAAGGAAACTATCCACCCCAACCACTCCAAGTCACACTCCCCAAAAAACGCTAGTTGAGAAAGGTAATAGTAATAACACATAGATGTTTGGGTACCCCGCACCACTTTCACAGTAGTGATTAATGAAACTATATGCATCAGACATTTCTTTCCATTCTCACTGCAGTCCCACTACCACACCCAGCCCACATACACTTGGGCTATCACAATTTCACATCCCACCCGCAAACTCAGGGGCCACAACCACACATCCTGCTAATAAACACCTCGGCCTGAACAACTACATCCATGCTCGAAGACACCTGGGTCTCATCCTGAAGACACTTGGGAAACCAAATTCCCACACACACCTGGGAAAACCACCACCATGTACCCCTCCTAAAGAATATAGGGATTTTAATGGATTTTTGGTTGTCATAGCCTGCCCAAATAATCTTGGGCTACTCCTAAAAAGGAGGAGAAAAGGATCTAATAACCATCCACTCATACGATTTTTCGTAAAAACACACTCCCCCATGAAATGGGTGTGTTAGGAACAAAGTTCTCAACATGGGTGGGTGTGAATATAGAACATAAGAACTAAATTATACATATAGGTAAACAAGAACTCCTACCAACCAAGGTGTTCCAAAACCATCCCAACCACAAACACACTCATTATTATTCATTCATAAGAAGCATCACACCTGGTACTATGTCACAACTCATTCACAGAAAACAATTCCCCATTGAAAACATTCTTGTTCTCATATTCATGTGATTCCATATAAAATAATTCTTCACTAATGGGCAATTAACATGCATAGCCACAAGGAAAGGAAATGAAAACAACTAAACAACAATTTAAGCAATCACAACTTGTTCCCTTGTAATGTCACAACAATAAAATGGATTTGTGAGATCCCTCAAAGTACTCGAACCAAATCATGCCACACCATACGGCCCCACATGGCCGCAGATCCAAAAACCAACAACTATACCACAACAGAGGACCACATCCCCATCCACGTCACCTCCCAAGCATCCACCATAAACATCACCAGAACCATTTATATAGTTTAGTCATTTCATTTTGTTAACTAGGGTGATCACACACATATTCTTATTTATTTATAATCTATTTAATCAACTGAATTTAAATGATTAACTTATTTCCATGTTACATCGATTCAATCACATAAATATCCAGAAAAACAGAGGTTCATTAGTGTGCAACATAGGATCACAAATGGCCTTGATTTTTATTTGGAATAATCAAATTTAATTCACAACATATAAGAATAGAAAAAGGAGTAAAATATCATTAACAAAAAATCCATTCATTAATTAAATCAATTTATTATCATTTTTACTGTTTGGTTTCATCAATTCTCATAAAAAATTACTATATCTGCCATGCATGATACACAGTAAAGAGAGACGAAGGAAGAACCCTACATGGATGATCAATGATCAAAGTTTCTCTCCATGTTCCAAGAACTATGATGCGTGACTTGAAGGGCAGGGGGTAATCAAAGGAATATCTGAATGAGTAGGAAATGCTACAGTATAGGCGCACCACTCTCCTCAGGAAGGGGGCTCCAAACGCACCAATTGGAAGAATGAAGCCATCCATGGAGAAATAAGAATAGAAATCTAGTTCGATATAAATAGTTAAGATTCTAGAGTTACGTAATAAGAATTTTGAATTGATTTAAAGGAAGAAAGTGCTTTCACCACGCGGTTGGGTGGTTACACAAGATGGGATTAACTGTTATTTAATTTCTCATTGCAGAGGTCGGCATAACAACTGTGGGTTAAAGGATTTTATTTAAACAGAGGAAATGGGAAAAACAAACATATAGTATGGGTCTGTTGAGGGTTTCCCCACTTTTATGGGACTTTAGATTTCATTTATGGGATTTTAATATACCATTAACCACTTTAAAATGTTAAAAAACATAAAAGTGGTGTTCCGGGAAAACAGGGGAAGAAAAACATGATAAACCCCTCCCCCTCGTGGAACCCATCGGTGACTCACTAATCGATGACCCATTGATCGTTCTCACCGATTGTTTACACCACGATGACGTCCTTCCACTGAGACACCACCCTTTGGATCTGGACCTAATGGGTTTAGGGTGTTCCAGACAACAAAAATTTGGAAAATATATGGACCAGGAGAGTCTGGGCCATTACAATATCACTAATTTTCATGTTAAAAATATTACATAATTCAATAAGTTCATGGCATACATTTTGTCAGTATTGGGTACTTGAGTTGTAAATGAACATGGTATGATGTCACTAGTCTATGTGGTCATATGTCCATCATCTCCAAAACTATATTATTTCAATTAATATCATATTTATTGACACATTATACTTTTAAATTAATCCATGATGTGTGGTTATGAATAATGAACAAAATTTAAATCATGGAGATGACAAATCATGCGTACGTGTGAGTAACATTCTTCATTTTTTATTGATCACTAAGGAATGATGGTAACTGGTATTTTATCATTCCAAAATTATCATAACACAATTAATATAATATTAATAAAGTAAATATACTTATATATATCATACATATGATATAATGAATAAAAACGAGTCACATCACTTTGTGGATGTGATAGTTAACATGTACACATGAATGATGTTATCTTTTTTATGTTCATGTAAGTATGTATGTAAATGATGTATTTTATCATTTAATATTTAATATTTCATGAATATAACATTTGAAAATTAATGACAATATTATATCTAGTCATGATATATGGCTATGGAAAACAAATTAGATCACTTCATTGAGGAGATAGTTCATACATATGCCTGAATGATTAATTCGTTTCCCAATTAATGGATGTGGAGATGGAATTAGGTGATGGTATTAACATAATAATATATCATTATATTTAGGATAAAAATGATTTTGTCTCACAATGGTTGGAGTAAATTTGATGGAAGTATAATACGAAATAAAATACAAATACTTTAAGAAAATGATACCTCTTCTTCGGTTGATCACCATTGAAAAACACCTTAACACCAAAATGAAGAGTGTTTGGACTAAAATAAGGCCTGATGACTGTCAGGAGGGTTTATAGAAAGGTTTTTGGGTATCATTTGGTCTAACCAAATGGCACTAGATGTGTGACTAATAGAGAAGAGTGGGAACCATTTTACAAGAGAGAGGAGGGGAACCTTTGAAAAATAAAAAAATATTAAATTTTTATAAATTCAATTTCAGTTACAATTCGAAGATAAGATGATTTTGGGTGTAATAAAAATAATTAAATTTAAATTAGACAAGTTTTTAAAATATTATGAATCCTTATCACTTTGGTTTATCCCTTATTTTACAATTTTTTATTTTACCTGTATATTTTGTTATTTAAATATTATGGGTAAATGAAACTACTATAACATGTAAATAGTACCTCAAAAATTCAATTTATTACATATTTGGACTTATCCTAACTATTTTTTGAATTTTATATCATTTAATAAAATATTTCATATTTTAAAATACCAATAGTGTAAATTTTGACTATATTCAATAATTAATATTTAAAAAATCAAAATAGGAAGTCAAGTTTGAAAAAACTCCATTAAATACTAAAAAACAAGTTGAAATAATCCATAAATTTCTTGGATGAAAAAAATTATTTCATAGAATTTTAATTTTAAAATTTATAATATAATTTATTTGATTCATTCATTAACTAGGAAATTACAACATCGTCATTGTCTAGCCTTTTAATTTAATTATTTGTTTCTTAAAAATTATAAATAAATTAACATGATTTTTATAAACTTTTTAGATTTGCATTACTATTTATAGTAGATGATATCACTTTTATATCCCCATATTAAAATTGATTATGTTTTTATATACAATATTTTGAAATCTTGGTCTTTATTTTCAATAAAATGTTCATAATTATCATAACCACATCCAAGTGCCTCCATGTGGTCCTCAAATTGACCAAGAATCTTCATGGTCAGTATAAACGCATATTATTAAATTAGGATAAGGATTAGGGTTGTTTTATATTATTATCAAATTATTTTTACCTTTAATTACATTATTTACCCTTACCTGTGGTAATTTAAATAGAAACATATCTTGAGGAATTTATTCAAGTTTATTTTTTAGAGAATTAGCACATAACTATTACATAAAAATTTGATAAAACTAAGACATAATCCATTTCTTCTTCAATATAAAACATTATTATGTAAACATTCTTTATTTTTCATGATAAAAATCTTATTGACTTCTTACATTCTCTTACCCATCCTTACACCCTATGAAATCATTTTAAACACATGGGATGATCTCAAAATGTTCAGTAAGGGATATAAATTATAGAATAAAAACATTAGTCCAAGAATTTTTATATTACCATGATATTATAAGAATTTTGAATTTTTTTTATAGAAATCTTAAATAATAATTGTAACTTGTGGCATCTATATAATATTTACATTTTATCTTTCAAAACTACATAAGGGGTAACCTTCAACTCTAGATTTGGAATGCTCATCACAAAATATTAACTTAATATCATAAGATAAACCTTACCATTTTACTCCATTTCATTTCCCAATGCATTGTAGATTTATCATGGGCTCACATTCCCTCGGTTTATCATGGAACCATTCATATACATAAATATTGCTCAAGAAAGGTAACCATGACACATAAAACATGTGAAAAGGAAAAATAAAATATCCAAATTGACATAATATGATAGGATTTAAATATATTGATATTATATATTCATTCTCAGAACTATTTTCAATAATAAAATACCATGAAATGTAATATGGTAGTTATATTTCAATTAAAAACATTAGAGACTGTTGAGTAATCCAAATATCAATTAATGGTCACTGTGATGAAAATGTAATTGACATCGTGTATGTTTAAAAAAAATCCCTTTTGACATTTAGTAAATTGATTTGAAAAAAAATTCCTTTTCAAACTATATGAATGAAACTAAATTTATGAGGGTAAATTATAAATCAAATAAATGTAGGTGGTTTTTATTATCAAAATATGCCTCAATGAAAGGAGAATGAGATAAAGTACCATACCATATGTTCTTTTGGTCACATAAGTTCATTTTCATTCATGAATCATAAAATTAAGTTAATTTATAATTTCTTAATAACCTTTTTAGGTTTATTATTTATTTTTTTATCAATTGTAACAATGTAATAAAAATTACATAATTTTTTAATTTTATATAAGATGTTTTGTCAATTTTTGATACTTGACTCTAAAATTAACATGATATGATGTCACTATTAAATTTGGTCATAAGTATATCATCTCCATAATAATATGCATGAAATACTTATATTTTTTATACAAAATTTAAATGTTTAAATAAAACAATAATGTATGGTTATTAAAAATCAACAACATTATAATGATGGTGATAGAAATCCGTACTAATGCATGAGTAACATTTTCCTTTTTTCATTGATCATTAGAGAAATATCATAAATATTATTTATCTTTACATAATGACCGTAAAATAATTAAAATAATATTAATAAATTAAATATACTTATATATATTATACATGTTATATACTGAATGAAAATTAGTCGCAACACTTCGTGGAGGTTACAGTTCACATGTATGCACGTACCACATTATCATTTTTATGTTCCTAGAAGTATGAGGGTAATTGATTTATTATATGTTATAATATTTAATATTTAATTAATATCACATATAAACACTAATTTTATTATTATTATTAGCCATCAAAGGTGGTTATGGAAATTTAATAAGATTGGTTTGTGAAGCTGATTGTTCATACTTATGCATGAATAAATAATTTGTTTCCCATTTAATAGATGTGGAGATAGATTTAGGTGATGATATTTACATTATAATATTTCAGTATATTAAGGATTATTTACTTATTATATCATCATTTTTTGAAGACATTTTATTCAAGTGGAAGAAGGAATAAAATATAAATACCTAAATAAAATGATACCCCCTCTTCAGTTTATCACATTTGAAAAACACCTTAACTCCACTAGTAAGGGTGATTTTCCAAAACTATGATCTCAACAATGTAAAAATGGATTCTTGAAAGGGTTTTGGATGGAGTTTGGCAGAACCAAAAGTCCTTGGATGTTTTATTATTAGAGAATAGTAGGTGCCTTTTTATAGGAGAGGGTAGGGGCCCCTTTTGAAACTATTAAAATATTAAATAAATATAATTTCAATTTCAATTTCAAATGAACCCAATATAATTTATTTGTAATATTATATGACTTTGGGTCTAATAATCATAATTTTATTATATGTTTTCATGTTTTGAATATTTATTAATATTTTAGTTTTTGGGTTAACACTTATTTTAACCTTTTTAATCTTACCATGATATTATGTTATTTACACATTGTGGGTTAATGTAATTACCATAACATGTAAAAAGATTCAAAAAAATTATATTTATGACATATTTGGACTTACTATATCTATTTTCCAAAACATACTATTTAGGAATTTAAAATCATTTAATAAAATATTCCATATTTTAAAATACCATTTGTGTCTATTTTGAATCTATTCATTAGTCGACTTTTAAAAATATCATAATGGGAAGATAATTTCAAAAAAAAAACTCCATTAATTCATCAAACAAATTTCTAAAAAATTGTGTCTTGAAAACAGTATGTTATGTAATATTTATTTTAATATTTATAATTTTATTTAATTGATTCATTAAAAAATTAAGAAATTAATACATCATCATTGTGTCACCATTTATTTTAGTTATTTCTTTCCTTAAAAATATAAATAAATTAAAATTATGTGTATACATATTTTATTTTTCCAATGACTATTTATATTTTAAGATATTGATTTTATAACAGCATATTAATATTATTTTAGCGATGATAGACATGAGTATGACATCTTGGTCAATATTATAAATAATGTGTTTATAAGTTTCATAATGACATCCATGTGGATCCAAGTTTTCCTAAAATCATTCCAAGCATGGTAATGTCTACGATATGCTCATCCAATTAAATTATGTCTTGTTTTAGGGTTGTTCTTTATTATTATAATATTATTTTTACCTTTAATTACATGATTTATCTTTAACATTTGTTATTAAAATAATTAAGAAAGATACTATTCAAAATGACCACAAAATAAGGACCTATTTACACGATCTATACATATATATTTAAAAATGTGTAGTCGTTTTTTTCAAAACTGAATCCATATAAGATCTAGTAATTAATTTCAAAATAATCCCCATTGTCAAAATTAGAGAATGGTTTTTTAAAATAATAAACCATCAAAATTTTGACATGTATTTATATGTAATTTAAATGTGAAATTACATTCAATGATAAACATTGGATTAAATTATAACAAATTAATATAATTATACTTTACAAAAACATTAGATATATTTTAACAATACAAATAACATAGATAAAAATAATGTTTTGAATTAAAATGTAGTATTTTTAACTATTAATTAAAATATTAATTTTATCACAAAGTATACCAAACTTTAAACCAAATTTATTTTTTGTCATGTTTCAAAAGAATAAGTTCATTTTCTCTAATACAACATATACAATATTAAAAACTATATTTAAAAATGGATCTCCATTAAAATGTAGTAAAACAAAATAATTTAGAAAAAAAGGCTTTTTGTCCGTGAATTTGAATTTGTTCTTATATAATATCTATAAAACATATAAGATGACTTTTAAAAATTAAAATGAATATATTACATATATATTTATTTAATTAAATACAATAAGTGTGATTTAATTATATTATAATATATCTTATTTGAATTTAATTTGTATTTCTAGAAAAACACATCTTTATATTCAATTGGGTTTTATTTATTTTCCTAATTAATTTGCTAACAAGTGAATCATTATATAAACTTGTGTAACCCATATTTTAATAATTTAGTTAATAAATTTCATTCCAACCATTATATTGGAAATTTAATAACTATACTACAAAATAACAATATGAATTTGTTCATTTAAGCTAAATATTGCGTATTAGGAATGCTATCGAATGTAGTGTTTACTTTTAAAAACTCAGGATGTTACATTCTACCCTGATTTTGAAAAGTTCTTCCACAAAATTAGATTTTGGGTTTTGTAACTAAGGTATGACTTTTCAAAATACCTATATAGAAATCTCACTTTAGAAAAATGATTAATTAATCTACATCAGTAGAAAAAATGAAACAATAGTATAAAGGTCACATGAGATAACACATATTATGATTACATGTAGAAAAATATGGATGTGGAAGTAAAACATACCATAATTTTCTAATGGATATACATAGAAAACATGATCATAAGACTGTTAAAAATCAGTAAACTAAAATCTTGTAATGGGTTAAATAGTATATGAAATCATGGTAGGAAAATTAAATGGAAAAAATATTTTTGTTAATATCACTTTCATAATGTTGGGGAATTATTTTAATACATATAATATGAAAATATCAAAATATAATTACCTAATAAGTTGAGTTTCATCCATTAATAAAATTACACTACAGACTCATATTTTTCTCCAAATGATGAGTATTTATGAAGACATAGTCACACCTGAAGCACTATAATCAACTACTAGATAATCAAATATACCAAAAAGATGATCTATATATTTACCTTACCTTTAGACATTGACAAAAATCAAAATTATTAGTAAAAATCAGATAATTCACCCAATAATATTATTATTTTATAAGGACAAGGATATATTTTAATCTCCGAAATTATAGAGTAACATCCTAGTTCTACACAGACAATTCAACTAATAAAATTATTTAAAAATCCTAAAAAAATCAAAACTATGATTGAAAAAGAAAATGGATATTAATTTCATAACATATTATTCCATGATAAATTGTAACATTTATCATCAAACATCATAAAATCACTCTTAATGACTCATAGAAAAAAGTAATTACCTAATAAAATATTCTCACAAATAGAATAATTGTTTAGATAAATAACCCAAATATCTATAAGTACACAACAAAATAATATATTATTAAAAAATATAACTCAACTGTTACTCCTTTTTGAAAATTCTATAGTATACTATTTAACATGATAAAATTGAGTTCCAAAAATAGTGAACGTATTCTAAAATAACATTAATCACGTAATCACAAAATCATTATCCAATACCATAGTTATATATTACATATAATATTTTCCTACCAAATAATCATATTATTAATCCTATTTATAATGTAATTAAAAATAAAAAAATTCATAATAACCAGGGACGTGATGTAGGCTAGTGGTAGGCGATGAACTATTGTCGCCCTTTTTATTCTAGGTTCGATTCCCCGTGCCTTGATGGACACGATGGCCTATCACTCATCATGTGGTTTGGCCTTTTTCTAAAAATATATCATTCTTATAACATTCTAAAAAATAATATTATTCCATAAAATTAACTGTAACCATTTTTATTCCCAAAGGTTATCTCATACGTTGCATTTCACATTATATATTGTAATATGCCATAATCATGTCAATAAAATGATCATATGAACCCTAAAGGTTATCAATTACTTATATTATTATGTCTAAACAATTAAAATTAATTCTTCTCGGAATAAAATGTTCATATAAATAACTTGAGGGTCACACATACAGGGAAAATACTTCCAATGTAATCTCAACATCATAAGAGAATTAATAATTTTAAACATTTCATTATCATAAAATCTACCATAACTATTGAAACCTTTATATAGAGAATTATTAATCATTTTTCATTCTTAATAATACTCTAACCATGATTTTCCATCTTATTCATTAATATTTCTCACATACAAAAAAAATATGAATCATGTGACAAGATTCAATAATGTCAAACCATGAGAAAAGAAAGAATCCATACAATTCATAGGTCATTTTCAATTTTTTAATCATAAATAAGAATGTCATTAGGTATTGATAAACATATATTAGTATGATACTACTAATACCATTCTTGAATCTTTATCAGAGGATACATATTTTCATAATGGACAAACTCCACACATTTGTAACATTCATTTGGTAACTTGGAACGAACTTCTTTCCATTTCTTAGTGTTGACTAAACATTTCAATTTTACATAGAATGTTATTTCATTATGACCAACAATAACACATATATTAAAAATTCTTGTCACATTAAAACATTCTCCTAGGTGTTTCTTTCCATATCAATGACAAATATTTCATTGATAATACATACCTTTCTAATCATTATTACCTAATCAACGATAAGGATTAATTTTTCTTATATATGATGCATTATAAAAGTCACCATGTTTCAAGTGGTTAATCGTGAATCCTTATAGTTGGTTTAGAATAACAACGTGAGTTTTCATTGGAGCTCCCATTTTATTTGATTTCTTATTTAGAGAAAAGCCACATTTTCCTTCACCCCTATTATTGCATGGGTGGTTGCTGAATCAATCCATTTACTAAAAAAATAATTGTTTTAGAATATTAACAAATCATCATATACTATCTGAATAATAAGATAACTATAAAGATATACTAATTCATTTATCTTATACTCATTCAATTTATCTAAAAAATTACGAATAGTTTTAATATGATAACCATTTTCATTATATACATCTTTTCTCTTATGCATAAATAATAGCCAAACATATATTGTTATCCAAACTCAACCTTTAATACCAACTATAATTCTCCATATTTATACATTGAATTATCATGATATAGGTCCAGAATTCAAATTGCAGTTGTTTTCAATTTTTTTAATTTTTATAGAATTAGAATATAATTATTTCATAAAAAGTGGATACAAAAAAAATATTATCCATTTATTCCATAATAAAAAATAGGTAAAAGTAATCATGATTTTTTTTCATGATAAATATCATATGGAATTCTTCAATTCTCTGATGAATCATTATACCATGTGAATATATTTTTAAAATGTGGGATGACCTCACAAAGCCTAGTAATGGAAATAAAATAAAGAAGGGTTACATTTGTCCAATAATATTTATAAATAAAGGAAATAATAAAAATAATGTTAATTTTCATAGAATCAATAAGCCATAAATAATAATGGTAACTTGTGGTATCCATATCATATGTACATTGTTGTTTCAATGCTACATATGGGGTAACCATTATCTCTACATTTGGAATTCTCATCATTGTATATTACCTTAATATCATTGGATAAACATGATAATTTAACTCAGTATCATTACCAAATGTATTATAGAGCTATCATGAGATCACTCACACTCAGTTTATCACATAACCACCCATATACATAAACAGTGGAATATAAAAATAATCATAACACATAAAACATGCATAAAAGAAAAATAAAATTTCCACATTGCATTCATAATATACCATTTCAAGATATTGGTATAATTAATCTATTATAAAATTCATTTACAATACCAAGCTTCCTAAAAAGGTAAAAGTGTATATTTTGTTTTTTAAAAAACATTTGGGCTTGTAGAGGAAGCCAAATATCATTAAATGGTAATGGTTGCAAAAATTTCATTGTCATTGTGTATGTTAAAAACAAACATCACTTTTTTCATTAGTAAAACTATTTAAACAAATATTTCCTTTTGAAAACATTGGAATGAAATTAATCTTCAAAGGGGTTAGTTATACACCGTATAAATGAAGGTGTTTTATTTTATCAAAAATATTTCTCAATGAAAGGAGATTGAGATGGAGTCCCATAACTTATAATCTATTGTCCACATATGTTACATGTTATTCCTAAATGTTAAAATTTTATTAAATTTTATATTATTGATTACCTTCTTCATGTTTATTATTTCTTTCATATCACATATTACAATGTTATTAATATTAAATAATTCTTCAATATCATATCAGAAGTTTTATCAATATTTCGTACTTGAGTAAAAAATGAACAAGGTATAGTTTCACTAGTCCATCCGGTCATAAATACAACATCTTTAAAATAATATTCGTGATATTATTATCATTTTTATACATAAAATATAATTTTAAATAAAACCATGAATTATGGTTATGAAAGATGAATAACATTATAATCATAGAGACGATATGTTTTTCTTACACATAAGTAATAATTTCGATTTGTATTGATCATTATAGAAAAATTATATCTATTATTTTATATTTTATTGAATGATAAACAAATTATTATTATCATACTAATAATTTATATACAGTTCTATATATCATAAGAGTTATGTAATTCATAAAAATGAGTTGCATCACTTCGTGGAGGTGATAGTTCATACGTATGCATGAATGATGTCATAATTTATATGTCAATGGAAGTATGAGTGTAATTGATGTATTATATATCATACTAATTAATATTTTATGAATATTATATATGAACATTAATTCAATTTTTATATCCATTCATGAGAGATGATTATGGAAGATGAATTAGATGGGTTCGTTGAGGTGATAGTTCATACGTACAGATGAATGATTAATTACTTTCCCATTTAATGAAAGCGGAGATTTTATTTGGTGATGATATTAACACAATAAAATTTCATTATAATTATTATATTTGAGTTTTTATTTCATCATTGAAGAAGGATAGTTAAATAAAGTGGAAGAAGAAATCAAATAGAAATACTTTCTTGAATACTATACCTCTTCTCTAGTGGATCACCTTTGAAAATAACTTCAACACCTCACAGAAGGTTGTTATGCCAAAAATAAGACCATAATAATGTGGATAAAAATTCTTGGAAGGGGATTTGAATGTGTTTTCAGAGAATAATGGATTTGTAAGTGTGAGTGTTAGAGAAGAGTGTGTATATTTTATAGGATAGAGGTGGGTCACCCTTGGAAACTCTAAATATATTAAGTTAATATAAAGTAAATTTCGGTTCCAAATGGTCCATAAATAATTTATTAAGAAAATATGATGTTGGGGGTTGATTCCACATCATCCAATTAAACTTATACATTTTTGAATATTTTTAATCCATATCATTTTGGTTTAACCCTTATTTGACCCATTATAATATTTTAGTGGTATTATGTTATTTAAACATTGTGGGTTAATGTAATTACCATAAATTGTCGAAACATCAAAAAAAGTTCCATTTTTGATAGATTTGGACTTATCCTTACCATTTTACTAAATCATAAATTTTGTTTTGAATTTAATAACACTTAATAACATATTTTATATTTTAAAATTCCAAAAGTGTCAATTTTGTAAGTATCCATTAGTTGACATTTAAAAATATAATAAGTGGTTGATAAGTTCAAAACAACTCCTTTAAATAATAAAAAACATTCAAACTGGTCAATTGAATTATTTTATGGCATAAATTATGTCATATTATATTTATTTTAATTTTTATAATACCATTTATTTGACTCTTTTTTTAATTATGAAATTAAAACACCTTGATCGTGTCAGAATTTAATTTAATTATTTATTTTTCAGAAATTAAAAATTTATTACTATGATATAGTTAATCTTTATATAATTTCAGTAAATATATGTAGTGTAATATGTGTCATTTTTTCCCCACATTAAAATTATTTTAATTTATAAGAGAAATGATTATGAAATCTTGATCTTTATTTTAAATAAAATGTTTATAAGTGTCATAATAATGTCCACGAGGCTCCAAGTAAGCCAAAAATAGACTGAAGAATGCACATGGTTGGAATATACTCCTCATAATAAATAAAAAACTATTAGGTTGGTTTTAAAATTGTATATTTTTTTATCATTAATTAGATGATTTACCCTAAACTTTGGTAATTAAAATAATTACTAATGTTATTATTCATAACATCCTAATAAAGTACCAATTTCTATAATTTGGACTTGATGATTCTAAATGTAGAATATTTTTTTTCCAAATTCAAACCACTGAATTTGACTTAATAAATTTTAAAATAGTCCACTTTTTTTAACATGAAAACATGGTTTTTAAAAATAAAAAACCAACAAATGATGGGTGTGGGTTTGTATCAAATATAAATGTGAAATTGAAGAAAATTAAAATAATTTAATTAAATGATAAAAAAAATATTTTTTTAATATAAAAAATTAATAGATAGTTAAAATATATAATTAAATTAGAAGAAAAATATGTTTGGAATTAAAATGCAAATTTTTTTAATGTTCATTAAAATATTAATTATATCATAACAAAATACAAATATCTCATCCAAAGTAAATTATGATGTCCCAATTTCAATGGAAATTTTTACTTTGTCAAATAAATCATATAAAAATGTAAAAAACTATACATAAAAAATGGATCTCTATGAAAAGGCAGTAAAACCACAATATCAATAAAATACATTGTTTTTTTGAAAAAAGAATTTTTTTTGTATAATTTATATAAAACATATAAGATGAATATTAAAAATTAAATCAAATATATTACACATATTTTTTTTAATAAATTCAAATATTAGATATAATATTATTCTATGAACTCGCATATTTTAATTTCATTTTTTTTTTACAAAAACACATCATTTATATTCAATTGTTTTTTTTAATTTCATAATTAATTTTCTAATCAATGAATCATTATATAATTTTCATAAACAATATATTTATAATTTATTTAATTAGTTTCCTTCCAATAATTGTAATTTCTATGTGATAACTATCATATTAAACAATAATATTAAGTTTTTCATTTAAGCTTAAAAGGGCATATCATGCATGCTATAGAAAATCGTGATTCCTTCAAAAAACACCTGATGATAAAATAAAAAAAACATGTACACAAAAAATGTTATAGACATATTTTGATCATACATAACCAATGTTTTGTGAATAATCTAATTTTAATCCATGTGGCATATATAAAATAAAGATATAACTTCGGTGAGCTAGATTTGGAAAACGGATTCCATATTCGAAATCATTTTAATTAATATTATATAATATGCTTGACATAAATTTATTCTTAATTAATATTAATAAAATAATATTAATTACCACTTTTATGGTGGGTTTACATAATTGTTAAACTAAAACTATAAGCGTTAACATTAACTAAAAACTTTTCCAAAAACTATTTTATGCATTATTTCGACGATATATCATCAATGGTTCAATAATAATCCATATTATATATGAATGTAACATTTAATACATGGATATAAATTCCCTTATCACAACGTAAAACCCTTGAATTTATCATAAATATAACATATAGAGGATTTATGAATTATAATACACTGGTGGTCTAAATCAAGGGTATCATTCTTAACAGAGAAAAATTATTTATTTATTTACTATACTCTTAAAAATTTATAATCAATATTGATTATACAATAATTATAGTATCTCTAGTATAATAAGAATTAATTATGTTGTTATTATATCTGAAATCCATCTCTGCTTCAATAAAATGGTTAATAAAGCCATTCTTAGTCTGTATGGAAGACTACCACCTTGTAAACTGATGTAGTTAGTTTTCCATCATCACCTTTAATTGATATTCAATATGATGGATTTTAAATTTATATATGATATTAATGAAATATTAATGAATATATAATTCTAATATGTAATATACATTCTTACTATACCTTCAATGGAAAAACGATACAGTCATTCATGTGTACGGAAGACTACCACATCACGAAGCGATGTGATTAATTTTTTATTATTTCATCACATAAATGTTATAGATAAGTGTATTTAAAGAAATAATAAAATATTGATGATATTATTATTGTTAAAGGGTGATTAAATAAAATTTATTTTGTTTCCATCAATATAATTGAAAAATGGAACTGTTACAATAAGTTCATATGATATACTGCCTCAATGATTGTAACATAGTTCATTTTTTGTGACCATATTTCATGGATTTTTAAATTTATAGGTAATATAAAAATGAAATTTATTTATTTATTTTTATTAAATATATGATTTAATAATAAAAAATTTTATGATGTTCAAAAAAATGATGAAATTTTATAATCAAGAGTTTGACAACCTTAAAACATTTATTATGGACATAATTGATAATGTAATTAAATACAACATCAAAATCAATAATTACAAGTCCAAAAAAATAAATAATTAGAAAAATATATGATTTTTATGATAATAACTCATTTATATATGTTGTTATTAAATGATATAAAGACATACATGACCAAATCGAGACTCTAGGTAATAAGTTCATCTCAATACATATTTTTTGAGACACATGTTCATTAATACCCGTATTTTTCTTATAACCATCTATATAATTCCACATTAAATATTATATCATTAATATATAATAGATATTGATACATTATTTTAATATTAATTAACCTTATTCAAGTGGGTTATGATTGAAATGTGACCCAAGCAAGAAGGGTTCATGTTTCAATTTCATATTAATTGGGATTGTTTAGGCATTAATTCCCATTTTAAGAAATTATTCAATAATTGTCTATTAGTACCCATTATGATCATTTTATTATTCAGTTTCAAGAAATTTTTATGTAATAATATTTTTTTCTTATCATTAGTATATAAAATTATTGAAAATGTTTTTTTAATAAAATCTGAATTTCTTTCTCTTTACGGTTGAACACCCTTTTTCATATATATATATTTTCTCAAAAAACATCTACAATTTTTATTAACCTTCTCAAACATATATTATAAATATATTTTTCCCTTCTTCGGCTCTATTAAAATTGGATTAAATGGATTGTTATTGTCATTTTTTAAATCTAATTGTTTTCAATATTTTGGTATCAATATGAAATGAATTTTTTACAAGGAATAAATAAAAACAATTTCCTTCATAACCACTCTATTATTTTAATTTTACATTATAATTTTCTATTACTATTTAAAAATAAAAGTATTTTAATAATATTTTCTAAATTATTTTATTTAATATATTTTTTTCCAATCTGTAAAATCTATTTCTCAAGAAATCATCCGATTAATAATTTAAAGGCATTTTAATCAATGATTTTGTACTATTTTGTTATGGATTGATTATAAATTAAGTATATTTGTCTCTTACATATATACATGATTACTCTACCTTATTATGATTTGTAAATATATACAGTAAAATCAACTCTCAAATGCAATCATTCTGAAATTTCTGTTGAATATGGTATGATACGAGATTACGAATCCCATTTCATTTCCATCGGTAATTACAATGTCAATTCCTTGTGTATGATTTCATTTATATGGAAAACATAAATCATTAAAATATTATGGATATTTCACCAATGTTGATATCAATTTTAATGGGTAGGAATTTAGTATCATGAGGAGCAATGTTTGGGGTTATAGATTAAGCCTAATAGATCATGGGGCCTTTTCCACCATGTGATTATTTCGAGAATGTTTTCCTTCAGCCATTATTATGTCAAGATTTATTTATTTTACTACATTTACAATTATGAAATGATGTTATAACACCATGTAATTATTGTTATGTAACTATGTGATTTCTCCTGATACTTTAATTTTATGACATCATGTAATATTATTGACTCGCAAGTCATTCTTTCTTATTATGTTTATTCCCTTACATATATTTTTATGTCACTGCTTTTTCCTATGTATTAATATTGTTATACAATGTAGTTTTATTATATCAAAAGGATTTAAAAGATCATTATAAATAATAAAATAAATATGTTTAATATTATTCTCTTATTGATGTATTATAAACCTATAATTTCAAAGATACAAGGCATCACAAACATTGGATTGTAATTAATTGATAGTTATTTTAAAAATAATGTAAAATACATGGGTAAATATTATATATATGTGTGTGTATGATTTAAAATTAAACAAAGCGGTGGTTAATTATACTTTATAACATTTAATAATGATTTATGTATATATAGATCTGTTAGAATAATTAATATTTTTTGTATACTTTGATAGATTCACAGAATACCTAAATGAAGCTGACAATAATATTGTTGAGAATATTACAAATATCAAGTCATACTATATTGGATAATATATTACTCAAGGAAATATTGAATATTTAATATAAATATGGATTCTATCTCAACATACTCTGCTTTATACACCTCAATGAAGGGGTATAAGTTAAAAGAGGAACCACACATTGTTAGAAATTTTGTGGTCATTGATGAGTTACATGAGTCTCCCCCTACACTTTTGGCGATATACATTACTCAAATTATAATAAATACATAATTGGGTGAAAAATAAAATAGTAGTTGATATTATATATATAATTTGGTATATAAATTAACTATTTATGGTGCATATATTAGTGTTGGGTTTTGAAGTGTTTATTTAGGAAATTTCTAATAGAAAACTATCACCTCAAGGATCTATGTTTATCATTATATGGTAGACTGATGAAACTAAATGCTGTTACATGTATGAACGTATGGAAAATAAAGTTATATTTAAACAACATTCCACCATTCTTGAAGGAAATTTCATTTGTAAAGGATATAAAAGGATAATGATAGACTTCAATAGAGACTAGGATTGACATACACTAGAATTGGACTATGAAATAACACATCAAAACCCCATGGATGATGAATTTCGTCTTAGACAAGTCCTTTATAAGAGTATATGAGAGTTTATAGAACCAATATGGTATGGTTATATATTCACTGAGGATGACAAAACATTTTTAGTTGAAAATAATGATCATGTAACATATAATAAATATGTTATTAAAATATATATATATATATATATCCATGTGGAAGAAGATATGAATTCTAAAATGGATTTCTTATACAAAACCTTGCCTATATTTTGGTAGATCCACTAATTTATGAAATCCCTAATGGTTGTAAATGAGTATTCATGATGAATACTGGCTTGGAATTCATGTTTTGTACTTACAAGGAAAGTATGGTTGTAATAAAGTTGGAACAAAATCAATTTATATACTACAATAAAATAATTTCACTAGTTTCAATACTGAACTCCATCATAATTCTATTGGTCATTGAGAAATTATTTGACTGTGTGATTTTGAAAATGGATGTCAAAATGACCATTTAAAATGGTATTCCTCATGAATGTTTCTATATGACACAATTAAATGTTTTACTTTATTCTAATGAATTACAGAAAGGTGTGTATGTTGCAAAGATACATTAATGGATCAAAAAAAGCATATATGCCATCTAATAATAAATTTTATGAAGACATAATATAATTTGGATTATAAAGAATAAATGTGATCCTTATTTATATGAGACGTTTTGTGGGAGTGAGGCTGTTTTTTAATAGCACATGTTAATGACATACTACTTATTGGAAATGTTGTGCTAGATATATATACTATTAAATATAGGTTTGAATAAATTCATCTCTATGCAGGAAATAGGATAAGTAACATATATTATTGGGATCAATATTTATTATTATAGATCCAGGATGCTTCTTGGTCTATTTCATTTTGTTTATATTTCCAAAATACTAAATTGATTCGTTATGGAACAATCAAAAAAGTGATTATTTCAAATGTCACATGACATTTTACAATCAATAAAAATGTGTCCATAGACACATGAAGTGATAAATATGATGGAATATATATATGAATCATATATTAAATTATTCATGTATGTTATTATATATACTATGATAGATGTATCATATTTAGGGAATTCAGTAAGATTATACAAAGATGACCTACTCTATAATCATTTTATTTAGGTCAAAACTATCCTTAAGTGTCTTTGTGATATTATTTATATGTTCTTTTTTTATGGAGAACATGAGTAAAAAAGTCATCCGAAGATATAAAAAATCGTAGTTTATTAATAAATCAAGATGATTTGAAATCATAAAATGTATACCTCTTCACTCTGAATGTTGGTTCTATAAGTTAGAAGATTTCAAAGAAAGCTTTAGTTTTTGATTCTACAACATTGTTTCAGTATATTATATCTTCTGTTGTTTTAATAATTTTTTTTGATATTTAACATCATCCAAGATATATATATGGTACCTAGATGTAAGGATCCCACTACACTCTATTCAAATAATTTTGAATCCATGGATCTCCCAAAGGATCCAAATTCTTAGAGGACATTGAATCACATAAATAAAGAGTATCATTTAATGATGAATTTTTCTCAATGGTTTGAATTAATGCTGTGAAGAATTATCATGTAATAAAATATCGAATACCCATTTATTAAATTATTATCATAGAAGATACATGATGTTCATGTGAATTATCAATAACATAAATTCAAATGAAGTTCACTCTATTGCAACATGTAGTCTATTTGAGTTGGTGTTATTGAACAAACTAATTTTACAATGGATTGCATGTATATTAAAGTGTTTGAATATAAATAAAATATTATTCATGAATTTAATTTAATAATATCACAATGTATCTATTCCAATGGTTTGGTCATTTTAGCTTTAAACTATGATGAGAACCTTGAAAGGCTATGAAAATATTATTAAATATAATTTTTAATTTGATCAATTCTATAATGTGTAATATATTGTGTTGATAGTAATATATGAGTACTCATAAGTGGATGATGCTTATTATCCATAGGTCTCCACTAGGGTATCTCCATGGAAAGAGGTTTTTAGAACAGACCATACCATAGTAATTCTTAATTTTTAGGTTTTATTAGATATTATTGTCCATGAGTGTGTGTAGGGGTACATAGACTATAATATTATTATTAATTCGTTTTACAACTCCTGGAAATATATTTATTTCATAATCCTTGATGATATAGTTCATGGAGATGTTTGATATGTTAGATACATCATATGTGATATTCTATTAATAAATAGTTTGAAGAAGGATTTGTCCCTTACATCTTCATGAATGATGATATCTGATCCCTCTAATTATAATGAAACCATATCGTTAAATTATATTCCCGTGGTGTGATTATATGTATTTTTTGGGAGTCAGTGAAAGACGTATCAATAATCTAAGCTGATGAGAAAGATATAAAACCTTATAGATGAGATATTGTGATAAATTGGTTATTTTTCATAGTGAGAAATAATTTATTATTACCAATGGTATGAAATTAATTTTGTTATATTCAGTTACATGGCCATTTACTATAATGTAATCATGGAATTTATGAAAGATCATATAATTCAAACAATATGGAATACTAGAGGGCCACACACTATGTGTTTCAAAACGGTCCTGATTAATTTCAATTTGAATTTAATTATTAGATAAAAACATTACCCTCAATTAGGGTGAATAATTTTATTAATGATTCATTATTATAAAATATTTTAAAAAAATTATTCCCCAGACCATGAATAAAAATAATTATTTTATTTATTGAAAATTTAATAAAAATTTAATCAACAGAATGTGAATATAATATTTATCTGTCAATAAATATTTAATTAATATTAATTTTGTTGTTTAAAAAATTATGATGAATTTTATGGTATGAATATCATGATTATTGATAAATTTTAGTTTATAAGAATATAAAATAATTATATTATTGTGTCATTTTTTAAAAGACATAAAATAATAATACTATTATTTATATAGATTGGTTTAAGAATAGCTATATTATATTATTTATGGTTCCTTTTGTAATTAAATACTATTTTAAGATATTCCCCAAAATTATTAATAGATTTTTAGGTAAATTGTGTAGGTTTTATCAACAATCTAGAATCATTGAACCAAACATACTTCTCTCTAACACTCCTCTGTCTCTCGTCTACTAAAAAATGAGAAGAATAAAAGAGAATCCATTAGCACAGAATGATCTATAAGTTTTTACGAAAAATGAAAATATATTATACATACAATATTATATTCCCCTAAATTTCATTTGTGTCACTCAGAGATCAATGGATAATGTGTGGGTCATAACTATAGGTTTTTTTCACATGGATTTTACAAGTACAACAATGGTAATTAAAAATACATTTCTTGGATGATAAACATAATTTTTGAAGATATATCCCCATATTATGTATTTTTTCACATATAATAAAAATAAATTATAAATTTTACACGAAAATATCCTTTCTCTGGTTTGTGATTTTAATATTCTAAAATTTGATCTAAAGATATCATTACACCAGATGGCTATGTCACCCATATTTTTTGAAAAATCCACAAAATAAAAAACAAACCTTTATGGTCATCCACCAACAGGGTTATTTCCTGAATCCTAGAAGATACATTGTATATAATCCAATTTCTCCTCAAAACTATATGACTTTGGTAATTATTTCTCAATGCTAATAATTGGTTCCATAAATCATTATTCTTCAGACAATCCTCCAAATAATTTTTATAGTTTTCTATGCCATTTTTAATTATTAATTAGAGAATATAATATTATAGAATTTTATAAACCTTTATTTGAAACTTATTAAAGAATAATAACACCTCAAACTTTTGTGTTATTAAAATAACCCATATCACCATACTGTTTCATATATAGTACTTTATCACAAATGAATTTATTAGACATCTTCATTTTTTATCTCAAAAAAACAGTCTATTTTTAAAAAATATTTAAATATTCATTGACATCAACCCTTTATTATACTCTTACTTCTTCATAATAAGCTATTACCTTGTTTTCAACTTTTCTACAAATATCCCATCAAAATTTTATTTTTTGTATTTCTAATCCTCAATATTTTCCACTTCAATTAATTCTGTCCTATTACCTTTTTTTAAAAAGATTTTTTCCTTTTGGAGAATTTTTTCTTGTGAAATTTACCTTCTCCACATTAATAGATTTTTTAATAAGGAAATAAAATTTCGTATAATATCCTTTAAAATTCATGGGGTATATTTGTTTTTCTTAAAAACCATTCCACATTGGATTCACAAAAGTGAAAGCCTGAATTTGATCTTTCCATTACCAGTTTTTAGGTTTGATAGAATTAATGGATTTATATTTTTAACATATAAATATTCTAAATCATATAAAACTATGAGGTCATTTATATACTTGAATAAAATTTCATTAAATATACATTTTATAAAACCCACGTTATCGTTGTTCCTTATCTCTTCAGAAATAATAATGTTGTGAAGACTATCCAACATTGGCTCATTATAAACTTTATAGTTGACCATATTGACTTTTGGGTTACATAGATGGAATAATTTTATCAAGGCATCATTTAAAATCATCACATCATCAATGATTTCTATAAGACTACACAATTCTTCTAACATCCCATTTACCCAATCAATGAATACAACTACTAATTAATTCTGGTTAATCCTTATGCATTCGAATGGATTCTATAGAACCTATAATTTTTATTCCTTATTGATTGAGTCACCTTCATAAATGGTCAGAAACATTTTCCATAGTAAGTGTGAGGATTTTAATGATGTTAATTCATTTATATTTTAATGGATGAGGAATCACCTAATGAATTATTTTTTATGAATCATCATCCAACTCATTATGTTTTCCCTTTGATAATTCTCCATTATAAATATTTTAACAATTTCAACAAATATCATTTGTGTATAAATTCATTAATATATGAAATAGTTTTTTATCCATTTTTTATATCAATTATTTTATTTAAATAAAATACAATAATCCATTTGAAATTTTTTTACATCCATGAAACACATGAAGAGAATAATTCCCTTAAGGTGAAACATTTATTAGGATACAAATTTTGGGCCTCATTGTTGGTTGAATAACCTAATTGGGGGGATTATGTGTTGAAAAAATAGAAAAACTTTCCTTCTAATTTTTTTACAAGAAAAAAAAACAATTTGATATTTATCATTGAAAAAAGTGATTGAAATGATTCCATGAAAGAGAGAAAAAGAATTACATGTTTCATAAACGCAAATAAATACAACAAGAATAAAATTGTAATGTGTTATTGTACTAAATCCACAAAATCACACTAATGATTACGCTATTAAGAGATGACTCAATATCTTCACTAAATTACAACCAATTTAGAGATCAGAACTCATAGCTCGATCAGATAAATATTATCTCTATTCCTTTATAATTTTTGTTATATGAACTAAATCCAGTACGTTTTAAAAAATATTATCATTAATCTCTAATTTATTTAAAATGATTATTTATACATTAAAAAAAAAAATCATGGATATATTTTTTTAATTATTTAATCTCCTTTTTCCAAAAAATGATGTTTAGGAATAATCCTTTAAAATAAACAATTTTTCAGGTGATTTTTTTTTAATGTAAATATTGGTTGTGTAAGTTACATTGTGAATGAAATATATTTAAATAATCCTTACACAAAAACTAGGTTCATCAAAAACCAAATCTCCCTCCGTGTCTTATCCCCCCTAAAAACTATAATATCTTTGTCCAGTTTAACGGAAAAGATGGTGGAAAAAAATAATCCACAAAACACATTATGATTCAAAAATAATGACTATCCCTTATCTTATGAATATTGTTGAGTTTACATGACCTATTTTCCACCATAAACTAAAATCTATTTATGATTATTCTTCATCATCACTAAATTTTTTACAATTTTATCCATAATAAATCATGATATTTATAATCGTCCCCTTAATTAATACTTAAAGATATTTTCTAATCTATAAGATTCTCAATATTATTTTATAAAATATATAATCTAAAATATCTAAAATGTCAAAATAATTGATTTTTGTAACAGCATTAACTTTTTGTCCCCAATTATGTAATTATATCCTTAATATTTCTCATTTACATTCATTTATTAAGAAATATTAATTCTGAATATTTTCATTTACATTAGCCATTATCATACAACATGATTATTTAAATTAATATTGATAATAATCTCACTGATACAAGATATTTAATCATTATTAGACAATATTCTCAATTATTCATCATTCAATTGTAATATTTATTCACTCATCACATAATAATATATATATATATATATATATAACTTATTCCTATCAAAAATTAATAAATAATTATAATTCAAAATTCTAGGAAAATATGAAATATCAACATATAAATCTAAAAAAAATTAAAAATTGTGGAATACTAAACAACATAAATATCACTATATAAGGGAAATATGTATTGACCCAAACTTATTATAAATTGATATAAAATATTAATAGATGAATATTTATTACTTAACAATATTATCCATGACAGAATCGTACTATTTTAGGGAATTTGGAAATATTTATAAATAAAAAACATATTTATAAGATATGTACATTAACTTGTACTATGATATGAAAAACTTGAACCCTTCATTCTCTTATCATATTCAAAACATATCTATTTAACATGTTCAAAAGAAATCATATGAATGGGTGAGCTCAGATGCTCAACAAGGGTAAGGGATATATCAATGATCACTAAAGAATAACATATGTATAAGGGTATGGGGATATGAGATTAAAATTCTAAAATGGTACCATGCATAGAATTTATCATAATAATGAGTCATTGAATAATGAATGGCTATTAATAATTAATTTTTCATAAAAAATAGGAAAACATGAGCGATGAGAGCATAAAATTGACATAAGTCATATGTTTTTCCCTTACACATAATAATCGAAAAATAATTTCCTTATTAAATTACGACATCCTAGACTATCCTAGTGGATTAGTATTATAACACATTCATCTTTACCCATTCAATTGGATGGATATATAATTATATTCTGAGACATCAAATAATCATAATACGTTTTTATGTTCTAAAAAAGATCATAAATCTTTAATGATATATCATATCCCATGGAACTTAAATTCCTCTTATATAATTTTCATAAATTTTACAAAGCATGACCCATAAAAAAATAAGTTTCATAAACATCTCATAATCATGTTCATAAACCACCAAAAGAAATAACTATGATGACATATTAGATCATATACCCATTAAATCCTTAGTAACATCAATGATTCTTTCATAAATGGATACTCCTTTAAAAAATTAGTTTTAGTATTTCATAAAGAAAATAAAACTTCCATTTTGAAATCAATTATTTAATATTTTAAAAATTTAAAAATATTAATGAAAAAATTACATGATAATAATCATGGAAATTTTTATGGAATGATACAATAACTGAGTGGTCTTGGGAGATAGAAATTACATTCATCAATTATATTTAAAACCATTGATTCCATTTACATATTGGGTAGAATGAATAAAAGAAATTTCTTTGGAAAATGTGTAGAAAATTCCATTTTAACCATTTTTTAGAATTTAAATCATAGAAAAATTAAATTAAAATAACATGATAACATTTCAAAATACATTATAAAAATTATTAGAAGACATGTATATAGTTAAAATAATATTCTACCAACGTAAAAAATAAATTCCAATTTCCATTAAATAATTACTTTGGTATTTTGAGTACTTAAATATAAGAAAACTAAAGGAAAAACATTTATATATATAATTATAATATTGATATTTAAATTCATGAGATTATATATATATATATATATAAATCATGAAATTACATCATCTTAATCATTATTATAAAAAAATCCCAATAAGAAATTATATATTAACATATAGCCCTTTGCACATGTTCAACATTATAATATCATATATGATACATATATTATATTTTACCCCCCATTTATTGAGCACTCCTTATTTAAATAATACTTTTAGTGTGTTCATATTTCCATTTTTTCACAAAAATTTCAATTTGGTTGTTCCAGTCCTTATACATTTAATATGGTTACATTATCAAGAAAATTGTAAAAATGATATAAATATAATATAAATGGATTAAAAATATATATATTTATATTTATATTCAATAATAATTGATAAATATAGTGAAATGAATTAATTTATTCATGGAGATTATAGACCGTACATATGTATGCAGGATTTATATACATTTTGATGCATGGAAAAAATAAATGTATATAATAATTACAATTTTATGAAATATTATTACATAATATATATCATATAAATCATATATATTCGTTAAATATATTCTTATTACCATCTATGTGAATTTTAGATAAATATTTTCTCACGTCGCTTTGTAGAGGTGGTAGTCCACATGTACGCTTAAGAGACATAATCATTTTCCAAAAGATAGGAATGTAAAAAAGGTATGTAGTGATCCTAAGCCTAGTAACTCTAAGTTAGTTTCTAATTTTTAACATTATCAATTGATATAATGAAAAAAATCCTAAAGGATCGAACAATTTAGTAATCTTGGTAAACTATATATTTACACAATTCCCATATTATATTTAAAAACACAAATTAGAATATAAAATATTTTTTAGAATAACATTATTTCATCGAGGATATCATTTTTTATAAATAATAGAAAACATAATGTATTCATGGAAAAGGGAAAAAATAAGGGTGAGCTAAAATACTCTATATTTTTTAAGTATAAAAGAAGATATCATGAATCAGTAACCAAAATCAACATAAGATGGTAAATAAAAAAAATAATTCCATTCAAAGAAAATTAATATCCTGAAATGATACAACATAATTAATATGTAATAGAAAATAATTGATCTAAAATTCTATTTAATAAAACACTATTATATCACTAATAAATAAGGTGTCATCAACAAAGAAAGATAAATAACAAAACATATAAGTTATTTAGTTAATTAACTAGGAATGAAATGAATCCATCAATAATTTTGTTAAGAAAAAATATTGCATAATAATAAATGAATTATTAATAAATTGAATTATAAAATATTTGATGTCATAATGTGTAGAATCATAATACCTCTATCATCAAGATGTTTCCACAAGAATGTTTAAAAATGATGGGTAAGTATAAAGGGAAACACATTTAACAACTACTAGAGAATTGATTCATCTAATAATAAAACTAATGCATCAAGGGGTTATATATAAATGGGCCCCACAAATATATTCATTGAAAAATAATACATCATATATCTAATAATCATTTTAATTCTTGAACAATATACCTTATCAATAAATATATGTATCGAGTAAATGATATTGATTTATAAATATTTTCCTATATAAATAAACCATTCAGAATAGAAAAATATAGGTATAAATGATTATGGTATTACAAAATCGAAAAATCAATTAAATATTGTATGAATATTTAGTGGAAATTTATTTTCCAAAGCTCATAGGTAAGTGAATATTTCAAAGGAAAGTTAATGAGTGAGAAAATTAATCATGAATGTGAATATCAATACATTACTTGGTAAAAATATTCATAAACCATCCATATAGATAACATTCATATTATTAATCCAAAACATACACATTTGAGTAATAATAAAGGGTTGTTATTAATGATCAATAGAAATTCCATAAAGTATCATTAAAACATTACTGATATACAAATCCTTCTAATATTAAAAACCACTTTTTAAATGTAAAATTTCACACACACAAAAATTTTAATGATTTATTTAAATATAATCTTTAAATATTAGAAAGAATATTTATATCATTAAATGTTCGTGATGGTATGAAATATGTATATTCTGAGTTTCATAAATTATAGATTCCTTTCACATTTTTGGAAAAGTCCATACAATCACTGTTATAAAAATGATATGATGAATAATTTTAATTTTTTTGAATCCAAAATGGGTAAACATTTCCATATATAAATCAATTATAAAAGTTAAAACATATTTTTATGTTATTTTTATATAAACTATCTTTGAAAATATAAATTTCCAACTTAAGAGAGAAATGATTTTGTATTTTAATTAAAATAAATTCAAAATTATTTTACTTGAGAAAGTGTAAATAAATAGTAAAACTACCTGAAATAATCAATAATAATAACTAGAGAATAAAACTAAATTGTTTTATAACCAAAATTTAAAATAATATTCTTTTATGGAATTTCAAGAATAAAAAATATTTTTTTGAGTTAAATTGTGAAATAAAACCTTACATGTTCGGTAATATTGATCTGATAATTGAATAATGAATTAATTATTCGTAAAAAAATAAATAAAAATTAAATACATGTAAATATAAAAAATTTATATTTTGAATTATATATAAACATAATAAATAAAATCTAAGACAATGAATATTTAATATAATCCAATGAAATAAAACTGAGTTATGAAATTATTCACCACATGGTAACATTCATCTCAAATCCATTTAGATGAAATTATTCAAGGTAAAAAATGAAATTCCATAAATTATTAGTTAATAATTATTTTATATATAAAATGGGCAGTATATACACAATATATAGTAAATTAGGTTCATAACATAACAATATGCCTTAATGAAGTCTAATTGAGGTGAGGTCCCTTGACTTACCATTCTTTTAGGATGAAAATAAATTAAAATTATTAATACTTGATTTAAACTTGTTATAAAATCATATATAAACCATATTAATATTTAAAAAATCATATATTATTGTTTTATTATATCATATCCGTCATTATTTAATAATCATTCATTATTTTCATTATTTTTTTGTTAATTTATATCATTTCTCATTTGTGGTTTTTCATGAATGATTATGCTCTAGTGTATATTATATAGTTACATCATCTACCTAATAATAATCATGAAATAATTATAATATTTAAAATCAGTTATGATTTTAATATAATTCATGAAATATGGTTGTGATAAATGAAATATGTTATGATCATGAATAAGTTAGGGCATAAGTGTGTCTGGGTAATGTTTACATTTTTTAATGAAACAAATTAATAGGTATTAAGTACTATTCTATATTTATATAGTTATAATAATATCAAAAATAACATATAATTTCTTTTTTAACAATTTTATATATCATCCATCTGGATTGGTGACTAAAAGAGTGTCACATCACTTCCTGTAGGCGGTAGTCAACACATAGACCAATGATGTTATCATATTATTTTGACTGAAAAGGTGAAAAGTAAAATGATATTTTATCATTTAATAATTTTCAATATAACATGATTATCATAATTATTTCATGTAAATAATGTATATTTATTATCTTTATCTTCATCACATTCCATGAAATGAGTTATAGAAAGATGGATCAGATCGCTTCATGAGGTTGTAGTCCTTCGTACACATGAGAGATGTTATTGTATCCCAAAATAATAGAAAGTCAGAATCTATATATGATATAATTAATAAATATGTATAATTTTTTAATAAATATCTTATATATTGTTCAAATCCATCATCACACCCAATAATTGGATTTGGTAATGGAAGAACAATTGGCATTAGTTTGTGAGGTGGTAGTTCTTTCTACACATGTATGATGATTTTGTAACCCATTTGTGGGAGTTGGGAATATTATTACATCATGAAATTAAAATTTAAAATATTACTATATTATATATAATAGATATTATATAATTTTTTAATAATATTGAGGAAGGTGGAGGATGAAATTAAGAAATGCTTTTGGAAGAATGTTAACTCTTCTTCATGTAGAATCCTTAGGTTTTCCCCAAATGAATTTATATGGAAGATTCATACCAAAGAATTAATATAAGATGATAATATTTAATCTTTTAACTGACCTGGGTAGGGATTTTCCTATCCAAAAATGGTTCAAATATGTGAATAAGGGAAGAGAGGGGTGTCCTTTTATAAGTCAGCTGCATGGAAGAATTGTAATGTTTGGAATGAAAAATTTGTAACCACGTTTTTCACTTCATGCATGGTAAATAAATTACTATTTTAAATAATTAGACATGATATGATCTACATATTTCCATAAAATTTATTTTATACACTTTTTTAAGTCATTTTAACAATTATCATGTCAGGTTAACCATTATAAAACCCATATTTACCAAAACTGTAGAAAATTCTTTTTCACTGTTTTTAAAAATTATTATTGATAATAATTAAGATAAAATTATAACACAATATAAATAATTATGATTTCAAATATGGAATCTATTTTTTTAAATAAAATTTTCTAAATAGGAATAAATTATTTTTATATTAATATAGTATACACAACGAGAAACCAAGATTTCAATGAGAAAATTTTTACAAGTTTACAAGGTATATATATCTTTATTAAATGATAAAATGATTCATATTCCCAAAATTGAAATTCTAAATATATAACTATACTACTGTTACATTAGAACAAATTCCAAATATAATTTAAATTTATACATAATTTTTATTGAAATGATGTTTCTAATTAAAATTTAGTAATGTTCTCTTTTCATCGAAAAATAAAATATTTTATAAAAATATAAAAAATTGATAATATGATCAATTTAATATTTTAAATTTTCAAATTAAATCTATTTTAATTTTTATTTAATGTTAAATTATTTTTAAAATATTTTATCATGGTGTGACTAAACTGTATAGCAGAATAATGGTTGTTTTTTAGAAATCATTTTTGTTTCATTTAAATGAATATTATATTATTTCTAATCAATGTATAGGAAAATAATTTTTAAACAAGATTAAACAAAATAAATTTCATAATTTGATTATTACTATTCATTTCCTCAAATATAATGTCTATTTTATCATAGTATACTATATTATCATTTAGACCTAGGTGTTCATTTTTTTCAATCCATCAAATAGATTATATTTTAATAAATAAATTTTATGGTGGTTTAAGCCAATTTTTTATGTCACATAACTATCAAACAAAATTTCATTCTTTTGGGATTATAGGATATTATATTCTCCCTACCAAAAATAAATTATTTCCACACAATTTTAACATGATATTTCTAATCAAGAGCCTGGAATTTGGAAATACCATTGATTAAATACCCACGACCTAGAATCATTAATAAAATTTCTTCTTAATAAGATAAAAAGTAATTAAAATGGTTATATTATATAGAACATAACTATTTTTATAAGTAGAAGAAAATTGGTGGGATGTTATGATATGGACATCTAAGGAAATCATGACTAATTATATATTGCAGTAGAGGTAATTAATCACATGAAATTGAATGATCAATTGAAATATAAGGACCCTAAAATGATAAATTTTTTCGGATTTAAAATACCATTTGATTCAGAAGATATGAATGCAGTAGGAAATTTTTTTTATTTAAAGATATTTTTCCTAATGTAGATGATTTATTTTACAATATAACATTATATGGAAACATACATACTTGATAAGTTTCTATTTGAAAAGAAAAATTTATTCCATTGGCTATGCTTCTATAAATTTAAAATTCACCCCGTACTCTAATAAATGAATATCCCAAAATTATTTTTTATTCCTGATGATATAAAATTCCATTTTACAAAATATTAATAAATATAAAATTGTGATAATTCTTTCAACATATATCTAACTACATTCCAAAATGTATATTATTAACAAAATTTATCAAACATAGTACAATAATTGGTAAACCCAAATAATAACAATAATGGTTCATTGTCAATATAAATTTATGAAATATTTTAACTTGAAACAATAAAATCATAACCAGAACACCATATAGTCAAGTGGTAGAAGTTATAAACTTATTTTTATTCATTTTTCTGTTTAATCCCCACATCCTTGTCGGGCATGACAAGTTCTGACCTGACATTTGGGTTGTCACATTTATAGAACTATATTAATATAATTCCTATAATATTTCATTATTGTGATGACCCGTACTAACTACAACATCAAATATATGATAAAACTTCTATGATATCATTACATTAAATCTTATATAAAAAGGCAATGTAATTTTTCATTATTTAACTTTCTTATATAATAAACTAGTCTTTTTTGTTCCTATAAATGTTTTACAAAAATATCCTTAATCATGTTACATTACAACCGCACAAATTAAATAAAGGGTTTAATAAGAATATAAAATTATGATCATCTTTAAACACATACAAAAATGAATTTATGTACAGAAATTAAGTTGATGAATACATATATAAATATAAAATTTAACAGATTACATTAATGTTTCTTGATTACTATACCAAAATACCATTTTTGAATATACCTCTATAATAAAATTTTGGATTCCAAATAAATTATTCAACCATTTTATTTTGACATAGGTCCTTTCATGGCGGAGGAGATCAGCCTTATAATAGTCCATTGACATGGATAATTCCCAGGTTCCCCAAATTTATGATAATGAACTATAAATGGAACACTAGCATGAAATTTATTTCCTTAAAAACATACCATTCATTTTCCATTTTCAATGATGTTATATATGACTTTCCTTTTCACATAGAAATCATTTTTCCTTCCCTTGAGACACATTCTTTGGTGTATCATTCAACATTTTGACATGAATGGAATCGATGCATCTTTCCTCCAAGTTCATAATATCCTGATCTCTTAGAAAACTCTATACTTATCTTCTTTGGGGAATACGAGTGTTTATTTAAGAATATGTTGTTAATCGTATTTTAGGAAAATTGATTAGGAATAATGACAATATCATTCACTCTATTCGTCATCCTATATTGTTTATCATATTTACCATCGTGTCCTTTAAATTCAATACAATAAAAATTATTTTAGGTTCCATCCATTGACTAGATTTTTTTTTATTTTGAGAATAATTATTCATAGTGGGAAAATCATATTACTATTTGTAGGATGTGTATGTCATGAATCCTTTTTATAATGTAAGATAGTTTAGGTTTTAATTAGTTCCTTCCTTAGCATCCTCTATTCAAATCCTTTATAATGTCTTGTTAATAAAATGTGAGTAATCATAAGAATATCCACTAAATGGTCACATTGGTTGTGTAGTAAGGCCATTTTTAGTGCAACAATTCATGATCGGTCCAAGCTCAGTGAACCTATTTTGGAATTATTACCCCAAGGAACATCTGTTCTAGAACTGCGTCCACTTTTATTATCTTGACCGAGTTTCATTTCAAGGATGAACCATATAATCACTACCATACCAAAACATTCTGATGTTATTATATACTTATGATAGAAATTATATTATATTTTTACGATCCCTAATCTATGTATTCCAATATCTAGTACCCATGGTTTGTACTAAAATATCTATAATACCAAATGTAATTTCCCCAAACACAGTAACATAGAGATGGTGTCTACATTATTATGTTAGAATTCGCTACAATGAATCATATTCAGAAGAATAAAATAGATTAGTACTCTTGGTAAACTATATTCATATATGATTTCTATATTCCAATAGAAAACACAAATTACAACCTATTTTTTTAAGAATGATGTTATTCTCTCTAGAATATTGAATATCAATCATTGTTTGATTCATGGACCATTAACATACTGAACCAAACCTACCTAGCTGATTCATATCTTTAAACTAATAATGAATGGAGGGGATATCTATAATTGGGACCCACATATAACAACATTCATAAATAATTATCATATATCAAATCATTAATTTATGTCATTATCAATGTGCCTTATCATAAAATATCACTCATGATTATCGATTACATATTTACCAATATTTTCCTGTATAAAAATATCATTCAATGTATAAAACTATGTGTGGAAATGATATAAAGATTATGAAAAAAATATACATGATATATAATATGTATATTTAGGGGAAATTTAATACCCTTTTATCATTGGTAAGGTAATATTTCAACGGAATGTTAATGAATACAAAACAGAATAAAGAAATTGAATGTCTATAATTTATTTTTTAATAATGATCATAAACCATCCATTGAAATAATAATAATAGTATAAATCAAATATATACCTATTATAATATGAATTATAGGATTTTTTCATTGATAAATAGATGATTCATAACAACATCATTAAAAAACTCATGATGAAAATGTATTTTTTTAAATAAAAATTAAAAGAAAATCATTAAAAAAATGAAAAATAGTTTTTTTAAATAATAATTGAAACATATAAAATAACCATTAAAATACTAAGTGGACATTATGAAAGGAAATTATGTGTATCTCAGTGCGTACAATCTGAGATTCCATTCACATTTTCTGTAAAAGGAAAATAAAACCTTTTAAAAACAACATAATGATTTCATCCAAAATATTTTATACAAATTATAACTGGGGAAAATGTTTCAATAAATCATGTATATAACAATAAATTCAATTTTAAATGAAATTAGAAAATAAATTTATGAGAATAAATTTATGAAAATAAATTTTTGATCTAAGAATTAAATAATGTCATATTTTATTAAAAATGTTTTCTCAAGTACATTATGCAGATAATAGTTTAAAATTGTACACTAAATTGAAAAATTTTTAAATTATAAAAGAAAAAACAATATATGTATGTTTATTAAGAAATAGTAAAATAATTTCCATTAAATGAATATGGATAATAATTAATTTATATTTGAATGATATTGTTAAATAAACTGTTACAATGATCATAAATGTGAAGTGATAATTAACCCAAAAATATATTATATGTATAAAATGTAAATCAACATAAAATAATGGAATAAAAAAAAATATATTTAATATTTAATAAATACATAATAAAATATTATTAAAGAAAATTTAGAATTTATATAATCCAGTGAAATTAAATTCTGGAATAAAAATCATTAATATTTGGTAGATTTTGTGTAATATCCACTTTCATAAAATAATTTAAATTAAAACAAAAATATTACGAATTATTATGGAATAATGATATTAAAAATGAAAGTAGAATTATATATAGCATATGAAAAAAATTATTTTCATGACATTAAACTATACCTTTATAAAGTGAAATTAAATTGATGTAACTAAACTCAGACTTCATTTTGGGCGAACATGTTTTTACATTATTTATAGTGGTTTTAAAATTTTTATTAATTTGTAAAATAAAAATATAGATATTTATATTATCATATATTATCCAATAATAATATGTTATCACCCATTCTTTCATAGTCTTTCAATAATTTTATTATTTCAGGTGTTAATTTACAGGTTTTATCACGCATGCTTTGTCAAGAAAGTTCTAGTTCTTTTGTATGTTATATAGTTAATTCATATTCCTAATAATAATCGATATATATTTATTATACTTATAATTAAATTATAATTTTAATACCTATGATGACTGAATTTTTAAATATAATGTTTGTTACGATCACAGAGATGATGCACCATGTATACGCATGATTTACATTTCTATTATTCAACGACCACAATGGAAAGGATATAAGTAATATTGAATATTTATAAAAAGATAATAAAATTACATATACCATATTAATTCCTTTTCTATTATTATATATTTAATTAACGTGTTATAGATATTAAAAGAGATTCCCAATGGTTAGTGAAGTCTGTAGTGCACACGTACACGAATCATGTTATCATATTTATGTGAGTGAAAAGTTAAGAAATAAGATGATATATTATCATTAAAAAATAAGAAATATATAAGTAATATCATAATAATTTTTTATATCATATATATCAATTTAAACTATCCATATCACATTCAATGTAATGTGTTAGTGAAACATGAATCACAAGGCTTCACAAGGTGGTATTCCACAAAACACTCGAGCAGCGTTATCATATCACATATGGAATGGAAGTTAAAATGTTATATATGATATAATTAATTTATAAGATTAATTAATTTATAAATATCTAATATAAATTTAAACCATAATCATACTAAACCATTATAGTTAGTAATGAAAAAATGAACGATAATAGCTTGCAGGGTGGTAGTCTGTCGTACACATGAATACTGATTTGGTAACTCATTTTATGGATATGAGAATGGTTGTAAGTAATTATTGTAACATAAAAAAATTATAATTATGTATAATATATTTATATTATTATATCATATTTATTTAATAATAAATGAGTTATACATATGAAGAAATAAAATTAAAACACTAATTGAATAGAATTATATCCTTTTCTGGTAACCTCTTTAGGTTTTTTCCAAACTACTTCCTTGGATGAAATTATAAATAAATAAGGATTATAGGATTTATGTAACTATGTTAGGATGTATCATGGTTTGGGAATATATGATAAAAAATTTATTGATGGTGTGAATAAGATAGGATATGGGGTGGCCTTTTTTACGTGAGGCTACTTGTATGTCTTGAAATGAAAATGATGTACCCCAGTTGTTCAAATTTATAAAGGGTCCAAAATGGATTATTATATATAATTATAAATGATAATATCTATCTATATCCTTAATATATATTAGAATAATTTTTTAGATCATTTTATCAATTATCATTTAGTTTAACCCCCAGTAAACCCATTTTTAACATAACCGATGGGAATATTTTTTACTATATTTACTATTCATTATAGAATCCAATTATGTTGAAATTATTATATAATATAAATTTTGATGATTCTGTATATTTAATTCATTTTCCCACATTACATTCAAATAATTTTAATATTTTAATTTAAAATTAATCTCAAATATGGGATAAAAAATTGGGGTTACAATGAGAAAATATTTGTTGGCTTAGATGGTTTTTATTTCAAAAATTAATGTTATAAGGATTTAAATGAAATAAAATTTAATAAATGATATATAATTGAATTAAATTTACAATAAAAATAATTAATTTTTTAAAATTTATAAATAATTTAAATGCAAAGTCATTTTTCATTTAAAATTCATTATTTTTAACTATTCATCAAAAAATGAAACATTTAATAAAATCATAAAAAATCACCCAAACATAATTTTTTTATTTTAATTAAAAAAATGAATTTAATTTTACCTGATAATTTATCTTAAATTGGTAAAAATTCATTGCAAAATAATATTAAAAATATCAATTAAACCCTATTTTAGAAAAAATACAGTTTGTAAATAAAATTTACTTTTCATTTAAATGATTCTTATTTTATTTATAACAATTATATAACCAATGAACACGTTTTCATCTTTTTAAACCATATAATTATTATAATTTAGTTATTAATTTTTATACCTACCAATTTAATGACTAGTTTATAATGGTGTAATATTTTGTGATTTCTTGAGACTTGTGTTTCTGTGTTCTTCAATCCATTTAAGATATAATTTTACTAAAAAATTTATTTCATAGGTTCTTTAACATCAGTATTGTGGGTCATTTACACCATCAAAAAATGTACATATTTTTTAATATAAGGGTGTAACAAGGTAGATATTATATTATAATTTAGGAATCATAATTATGTTATAAATTAAAATTAGTATCTTTAATCCAATCATAAAAATCAGTAATGGAATATATCTATGAAAAAGGAATTCTATCACTGCATGGGGGTAGTGGTCCACACATACACATGAGTGAGACATTGACATTCCATATTCTATAGTAGAGGATTTATATTTTCAGTTGCCTACTAATAATTACATTTCACTATATTTAGTTTAAGATGTGTTAATTTTATTATTAGTACAATATATTTAGGTGAGGTAGGGGAAGAAATAAATTGAAAGTGTTCAGGTAGGATGATTACCACTAATTATGTTGGTCTCTAATAGAACCTCTGTCATGGACCCTAGTAATGGTATTTTAAGAATAGAACCACCTCTAAATTTTTTATATGGAAGTATATATATTAATTATGTTTGATTTAGTTGATATATATGGATCTATGTGGTTAAAATATGAGAATGGAGGAGAGAAAATTTATAGATTGGGGAGATGACACACTTGAAAATTATTATAGGATTAATATATAATAAATTAATACTTATGAATAATTGTTTAAAATGGGTAGTATCTTAAATATGGTAAATGATTATGTTGAAATATTTCCATCTCTTAGGATTTAGACAATCATAATTGTATAATTATCCTTATATATTGGTTTAACCATCGAAAAACACATTTTATCCTCAAATATGTTGATATTTTTATTGTTATTACTATAAACTATTGATAAAAATGTAAGTGGAATCATTGCCAAAATATTAAATTATGATTCCAAATACTGAATGCATTTTCTCAAATTCAACTCATTGAAGTGGCAGAATATAATTTATAATTAAACACTCAAAACATTATGCAATGTAGTTTTCTAGAAACAATGTTTTCATAAGGATATAGGGGATTTATAACAAAATATGAAATAAAATTATTTCTAATTATAATAATTGTATTATACAAAATATAAATTATCTAATTTTACTTTTCAATTTATTTCAAAACAAAATTGATCATTTTTAATGCTTTAAATAAAAATGTAGTTTTCAAAAAAAAAGTCAATATTTTGTATTATTCATTATAAATTCAATATTTTCGAAAAATTATTAAAAATTTCAATCTAATATAATTTTATATTATTATTTAAAAAAATTAGTAATGTAATAATTTTTCTAAGTGTGAAAAAATAATTGTATTCTTTTTCTCATAAATATCATCAATTTTACGGGGGATATATTTCATAATGATATGAAGACGTAACAAAAAAATAGATTACTTATTTTTCAATTTATTATTTTCATCTAAAAAAGTTATACATAATCATTAATTTTTGGTTATTACAATTCATTTATCCAATTTAATGGTTTGGTGGTAGTGGTATACTATATTATAGTTTATTTATACTTGGGATTTCATGTATCATAAGATATCAAAGAAAGTATTTTTATTTGAATATAAATATATCATAACCTCTATGGTTGGAACATTCTACACCCCATAAAATAAAATTTTTCGTATAAATTATAACTCTTTGATAAAAAAAAATTATGATATATATGTTGCATAACATCACTAGGTTCCCATATTTATTTTTTAAATTTCTTATTCCTCTAGAGAGATTTAACCAGATGATTAGTATTCTTCTATATCAAATTATTTATATTATATAATATTTTTATCAATTAATCATTTTATAAAAGATCAGGATTTAGTGTTATTACATATTAGTTCATAACATTTTATGGATCAAGTATATAATTTCATAGTAAAAGATGAATAGAACACATCTAGAACTCGAGATATTTTCAGTAGAAGCGCGAAGATATCAACAATCATCCTTACATGATCAAGATCTTTAAAGGGTCCAATATACCTAGGATTCCATTATTTATAAATTCTATAACATTAATTTATTTAGATATTTAACAGAATAACTTCTCACTAACATCTAATTCCTAATTTCGTCAAAAATTGTAAGTATAAATTCTTTATTAACACTAAGATACAATGATGTGCTATAAAATGGATCTGAATTTATATACAATTTCCTAAGCTATATCAGGTCCAAATAGTTCTACTCATTCAAGTTCATTCACGCATGTTACAATTGTACCATTCATTAAAAATTGGTATTCATATGTATCCATTGAATTATCAAGTGAAAGTAATTATTGTTAAAAAACTCAACTAGAGGAATGTGTTGATCCCAACCATTTTTTAAATCCATATAAAATGGTCTTATAATAATATATAGGGTTTCAGTGAATCTTTTAGAATGACCTTGTTATTAAGGATGATAAGATTCATTAAAACTCAACTCTAAAACCATAGTATACTAATAGTTAATCCATCACATCAAGGTAAACCTCATATCCCTATTTGATCCAATAGAAAGTGGTACTCCATGAAACATAAAAACATATACAATGTATATTCTGAAAATCTTATAAAGTGAAAAATATTATCCAAATGTAATAATTTTTAAGGACGTTGAAAGGAGGTCAAATAAATTCCAATTATAATTATATTTTTAGATGGTGTGGGGAGTAAGACACTAAAAACAATGGTGAAATTTTCCCATTTCCATTTTGGTATGGGTAATGGTTGTACCATCAACACAAAATTTTGTTCCCTAGACCTAACATCCCAAATTGCCAAGCACCGAGATACATAATTTGAATGATCCATCATCGTGGTATCCAACATGAAATTATATTTAGGATCTATATTCATCATCATACATATAGTATGAATAAAGAATGTTGAAATATGTGGTTCATCCAACCAATCCTTTTTCTATTCTATTATTGATGGTTAACCAACACTTTTCTTTAACCTTATCATTCTATCATAATCAATAATGAACACAAGAATATTTCTTACCTTATTTTGTAACACTACATATTCATTCCGAACCTATTTGGATAGATAATTAAACCAACATTTGATCATTATATGACTTATCCACTAACATAATGATTTTGTAAATAGTCATTTGGAAATCTAGAAATATTGGGTATTTTGTGATCCTCTTCATAGATAAGCTAAAATGATCCTTTAAAATCGATGAAAAAACTACCTTATTTACTTTCTCAGGGTGGTAATGTATCGAATGATCAAAATAATTAATACTAATTAACAATATTCTAGAATACATATTTTACTATTTTAAAATTAATATCTTCATTAAAATTTTATGATAAGTATATATGTCACACATTTCATAGTAAATAAAAATCATCTATATCTATAATAAAAAAATTACCATAATTTTCTCTAAATTGAGAGTATGTTAATTTATTCTCATGAACCATTTTTTGTAGCATGGAAAAAACATCTACTAAATAATTTTTTCATGAAGACTCATCCTAGAACCTTATCCACTATAAGGTAATGTATGTTGAGGTGTATTGACTACCGTTTTTTTATTTCCTTGAAATTTTGTTCACATTCATCCATCTAAGGGAACATATCACCTTTTAGATTTAACATGGTGATTGGATTATAATAACCGGAGAAAGTAACAAAAAATAATATATAATATACATTAAACCTATAGAAATATGGATCTCATTCAGAATGTTTTGTATAGGAAAATGTTGAATAACCTTTTCCATTGATGGATCCACCGATATACCCTCACATTGGATTATATAACCCTAAAATGAAAATTTTTATTTTCAAAAATAATATTTTCTAAATTTTTTTACAACTACTCATTTATTTAAGATTTTATTACATTTTTCATGTGATATTAATGATATTTTTTTAGAATATATAAGAACAGCATCTATAATGACCACCAAAAAATGATCATTGTAATATATAAATAAAATATTAATTTTATCCACGAAGATAAAATGTGATTCAGTAAGTCCAAATAAAATCACTATAAATTCAAAGTGTATATTCCTCATATAGAAGGAAATTTTTGGTATGTATTCACTTTTAACATTAAACTATTAGAATCAAGATCAAATTTAAATAATGGAAAATCATTATTCCCCTTGTAATTGATAAAAAATAATCAAAACTAAATTTATGATACTTATTCTAGATTGTGTTCTTGTTCTGTTTTTCATAATCAATTAAATGTGGCATTGATCCATCATTATTCATATAATAATTAACATGTTTCCCCAAAAATTATAATTTTGGAGGAATGAATAAATTATTCCGATTTTTATTGAGTTTCTTCTTAGATTTATTATCTTTAACCAGGACCATTCAATATAGAGTCATGGAAATTGATGCAACACTAGTTAAGAGTATTATAAAACATCAACATCACTATTTGGGGGAATAGTAAGCCATTCATATGTAAATAACTTTTGAAAAATCATACAATAGTTATATGATTAATGTTTTTATCCGCAACCATTTGACATAAACACAAATTTTTAATTGGAATCAAGACTCATACAATTGATGAAATTTCCAATGGAAGTTCATATTTATCATATCAAATATAGATGATAATATGTCCTTTTGAATCATAAAACCTGAATTCCATTCCTCTAAATTAATATGTTATATTTAAAATTAAATCCAATTCATGATTAAGATAACCTCAAATTCTGATAGATAAAGAATAATAAGACTTTTAGGAATCAGATTCCAACAAAATTTAGTTTAATAATAATAAAATAAATTCGGTGTGACCATTAAACCCTTAGAAGGTTTTTTATTAATTAAAAATATATTTTTTGAGGATGTATTTTTATAACATCATCAAATGATTTATATATAAAAAAGTGGGTAGATCAATAATAAAATAAGACATCAACAGGTTTAGAGTGAATTGTAAGTGTACACTTTAACACTTCATTATCATACCCCACTTTTGTATTACTGATCATTTGATTTTATTATTTTTTCACTGGGATTCTATAAATACTGACATCAATCCTTATTATACAACATTATATTTGTGATATTTTAGCATAATGATCATTATCATTGTATTTGAATCAAAAGAGTGTGGGTGGTTAATTATGTGGGTAAGTTTTACATAATTGACTAACTTCATCCCATCACTTGAACATTTAATTTCCTGATTAAAATCCTTTCCAATCATTAAAATTTACAACATCCATTAATAAAATGTCATCTATTTCTCCGAAGACAAATTTAATATAATATAATTCTCATCTTTTCACCTATATTGCTTTATATTTTAAAATTTCATTTTAATTCCATTTATATGCTTATCATAACTATGAGATTATTGGGTATAACCAATCTCACTTTTATACATGATAGCACATTGTACCATTTATTCATATCTAATTAAGTAACTTATGGATAAAAACATTTATAGTATTTGTTTGAATCAACTAATGAAATGACCAATTATAATTTACAGTTCAACGATAATACCAAAAGTGAACCCCACACGTTATTTAAAATTTAACTCATATGTACTAAGCGATTCGACATCCTTATGTCTTAGCTCAAATAACTCCATTAACATTTTTATATCATGACTATAATTAAATGAATTATTTAAAAATAAAATTATAAAATCAGCTCTATCAATAGTTTCAATTTCACAAAGTAACATCTTCTTATTGATGGGAGTCCACCATTTATCAATATAAACATCCAAAATGAAAACACCTAACTGAAATTTTCTTTCTTCAAATAGTAAATAAGAAAAAATATCATTTCAACATTACTGATCAATTTATAAAAAATATGGGATCATCAAACCCATTAATATACGACGTATGTTTCCTCCTGAAGTACTCAATAGAATTTTATTTTATCAGTTTATAAATTGTAATCTCTCTATGATTCATGGATAGATAAAGTTGAAATTGAAATGTAATGATATTCTCCATTCGAGTTCCAATAAAATTTTGATACATAGAAGTAAAATAAATAAATTTCCCATCACAATTAGGATTAACATGGTATTATTGGGTTACATATATTGAAGGAAACCAAATTGTATAATGTGAGAAACCATAATCAATGTTTAAAAAACAGAAAATCAATTTCTTACTGAAATATTAAAAAGTCATATTATACATAATCGTATCCCCATGGTTATCACTAAATCATTCTACTCATATTTTCTAAAGTTAACTTAAAATATTTAATATAGAAACTATAATGACCTATACTTCTCATACATATATATATTATCTTGGTAGATGAATATTCAATACATAACATTATAATCCACACTTAAATAGTATTGGTTTATTGTATATGGAAATGTGGATGCCTAAAAACATATTCATAAGGATTATATGTCATATACCTTGAATATATTCATAAATAACACCCTTAATAAGCTTATCATGAATAATAAATTTCTATATATACTGGAGAAATTAGAAACATAAGGAAGGGTGATATTAGATAATCTATAACTGTAAAAAAGGGATATATCAAAGATCATTAAATCATTAAAAGCTAATAAGGTTATGATGATATGTGATTAATATCTAAAATCTATACCCTATATACCATAAATAATAATCTGGATCCAAGGTATATATCATAGGAGTGCATAGGGTAAGAGTTAAAATTTAATCAAATAACATGACCTATGTTATAATAACACTGGTATAAGGCCTATGTTTTTGGCATACAATGTAACATAGAAAATAATTTCCATAGTCAAGACTCACATAATGGACTGTCATAGTAAATTATATTCACTCTCCATTATATTATATACATATATATTTTTCACTACCAAGACTATTAATGTGTAAAGAGTCCCTTAATGATATGAGTTTACTCTACATTCTAGTCAATTCTATCTCATGAGATATCCATCATTAAAATATTCATCAGTGAGATATATAATTACAATCCTATATATTAAATAATATTAATGAGTTTATAATAATTACAGAAGATCATCATTCTACATATATCAGAACCTGTGTAAATGAAGTAGTTTTCTGACAAAAATAAAAAACAAATTATTTCAGAACCCATGGAAAAATATAGGTTTCATTAGTATTTTCTCATAAAAATAATAAAACATCTAGACAAATAACATGGATGGAATAAATTTATGATATCCCTTTTAATGATTATGTCACATCATGGTATTTTATTAAAAGTGAAGGTTCATTAAAAAGTACACATGTAATATATCTTGAGAAAAATATCGATTTAAGTTTGAAATAATTTATTTTAAATCAAAAAATTCAAAAATATTTAAAAAAATCATCGAAGTGAACGTTAAAAACATTTAATGGAGTATTAAAATAACTTAGTGGTCATGATGGTAGGAAAATAATATCTTATCGTGTACAAAAAACAAATATTCATTCGATATTTTCAGCAAAAAAAAAATAAAATTACTACATTTAAAAAATGATATGAAGATTCCATTTAATTTTTTTATAATAAATAAATCATGGGTATATATAACATTAAAAAAATATGTATAATAGAAAACAATTATTGAAAAAAAATTAATAATCCATGTACATGGAAAAATGGTTATTTTATATCTAAGAGAAAAATAAAACCAAGTTTCATTAAAATTGATATTCCATTATCCTGAGTATATAAATTGAGGAAAATCAATGGAAAACATGTAATATATAGAAATATCAAGTGAAAGAGAATAATAACTATATTATTGAGAGGTATGTACTGATATTTCATCATTAGAAACGTAATCAAAAAAATTCCCAATAATGAATGTTATTGTAACATAAATTCCTCACCTTATGAAAGAATTGCATAGAAAGTGTTTTCACCTCTTGTATTATAAATATAAACATATTATAATTATATACATGATTAATTTTTATATATATAATAACAAATATGATCCAATTATATCATTTTAATATGAATTTATTAGTAACTCTATAAAATGTTCACATCCAGTTGTTAACAGTTTCATTTTTAGGAGAATTTTTGTTCAGTAGTGCGATTCCTTATACCTTGATCATGATTAAATAATATATATTTTTCTCCTAAATTAAATATCATGTATATATAAATATTAATTATATATATATATTCATCCATACATGATAGAGATAGAAAATGGAGTTACAACATTCATGGATAAGGTAGACCATTTGAATGCATGAACACTTTTTTCACTTTTTGATGGTTGGGAATAAAAAATTTAAAAAATTAAATATTACATTATAATTATTAAATCACATATATCATATATATTAATAAAATATATCCTTATTTCTAAAAATGTAATTTTGAAATGAAAAATTAATTACATCGCTTTATAGAGGAGGTAGTCTACACATATTCTTAAGTGACATTATCTTTTTTTTTGAAAGATATGAATTGAAGAGGGTAGATATGATATTATAATTGTAGAAGAATAATTATGTCCAAAATATTATATATTATCTTACTACCCATCATAATAACCTTCCATGAATGATTGCTATAGAAAATGAATCATATCGCTATCTGGAGGCAATAGTCCACATGTATGCATGGGCGAATCATTAAAATCACATTTGATGGGATCAAGGGTGGTTATTTGTGGGATAATAATAATAATAATAATAATATTTATTCACATTTAGGACAAAAAATTTATTAGTTTTATTAATAAATGATATTTATAGGGGTATAATAAAAAATAAATTGAAAGAGTTCGTGTAGGGTGATTATCTCTTTATCTATTGACCCCCTTATGATCCTTTCCTAATGAACATTGGAATGGTATATTAAGAATAAAATGATTAATAGTATCTTGGATATTTTTTTAATGATAATATAGTAGCCTTTTGTCACTATATATAGAAAAAATGGTGTATTGTAGAGAATGGGGGGGTGTTATTTTTTATGTGGGTGACAGTGAACAATTGGAATTTCATAAATTATTAAAAATAATTGTACTCTATCCAAATTCTTAAAATTGGAAAGGGGAAAGAATTTTGGATTGTTTTTTTTATAAATTTTTCTGGAAAATTGTATTTATACACTCTTCAGGTGAAAATGTACCCTTATCTCAGAGTTGAAACCTTTCAAAACATGTTTTAACCTAATCCATGGTGAAATGTTTTTTACTATTATTAATATTAAAAATAAAAAAACTAAACTGTAATAATTACCAAATATAAAAGATTCATTGTAAATATGGAATCAGTTTTACTCAATTGCATTCATGAAGTGGATGTATTTAAATAAAAATTAAAACCAAAAGCTCGATGAAAAGTTGTATTATAGAATAAATGATCATATTTTGTATAAAATGTTTTTATTACAAAATAAATTATATTTTTAAATAACATAAAAAAACTTTGATTATTAATATTATAAAAGAAATAATTTTTAGTTTAATTTTTTTAAAGACAATTGAACATCACAAATTCATTAAATGAAAATGTAGTTTTTAATAAATATTTATTGTTTTTAATATTTATAAAAAATCAATATTTCTAGAATAATATTAAAAAAATAAGACTATGATAATTTTAAAAATAACATTTAAAAAATAAAGGTCATTTCTTAAAATAAATTTTCTAAAATTGGTATATTTATTTAGATTATTATTTTAAAAAGAATATGCAAGAAATTTGTTATGGAAAAATATATTTTTGAAGCATATAAAGACTAATCTAATAATTGAGTGTTTACTTATCGACATTCATTCCTTATATAAATCATATATACATAATATTATAAATATGGAAATTCCTATTAATTTTTCTCATTTAACGATTACATTTTAATGGTATTCTATATTATAGTTCATTTTTTCTCAGTTTTTTGTTTAATTAAAGATATTAAAGAAATGAAATTTATTTCAATAATAATATATTTTAATGTCTAAGGATGTTACAAAATATTAACAATATCATACCCATAACTACTAACTATGATTCAAATTATCCTACCTACAAGAACATCAATAACCCCCCAAAAATAATATACACTGAATATGACAACATTAATGATAGAAAAAAACAAGAAGAACATGTCAGAACCATTCAGAAATTGCCAGGTATGACATTATGATAGTCACTATAGAATAAATAATAATAATAAAGAATAAAAAAAATAATCTAATACATCATCATGGTAAAATCTTACCAAAATTTCTCTTAATGATTAGTATTAAATGATAATTATAGAATTTATTATCCTCCCCACATTAATTAAGTTATTATCCAATTGTAAACATGATAAATAATACTCAATGATCATGAAATCACAAAAAAATACCAAAATATAATGAACCAAACATTTGGAATAATAATTGTTTCCAAAAAATGTGTGTTATATTATATTATACACAAAAAAAATAACACATTAACAATGGAGTAAATATAAAGGGAAATGGGAATATATAATTTTAACTATTATATGAACATCCTTAAATTAGGAGCATTGATCAATATTGTCACGACCCGTCCCCTGGGGCCCGTGCCGGGACTACCCCAGGCCCGCCTTCCATAGGTCAGGGCCTGGAAACTTCCACCAAAGGCATAAAATACCTAAACTTGGAAGGTATTTCCCTTATAATCTAAAACCACACACAACAGAGTATGTGCTGGAGTAAAAACACTATGTAAAGTTGTATACAAAAGAAGTGGTGGAAGTAAAAGGGGCTTGAAATACATGCCCAACAGGAAAGTACAAGTACAACTGAAAAACAAGTACAACTGAAGAAAAGTAAAGCAGCTACAGGTTCATCCTCCGGTGTTCCTACATGAAGGGTAGGTACAGATGGTGTAACGACCTGAAATTTTAAATAAATATTGTTTCCTAATATTATGTGTTATTTTATTTTATTTTTATACTCAACAAAAATGTTTCATTTGATAACATGAGTATAATTAAAATGAGACTGTTGGGTTTTGATTGTTATTTGACCATTGGTCAATATGACCGCTGGAAACTAAACATTTTGACTATTGTCTCTAAATACAATCAATCATGGTTAATTAATATAGAATGAAGATTCGATGGCCTCACCCAGTAGTCTTGGACCGATCGAAGCCCATCTAACAGAACATGGGAAAGAGGTACCACCACTGGGCTTTTCTCTGGACCAAACCCAAGCGGAACTTCATCGTATAAAGCTATAACGGGATCTCCTTCGCGAGAAGTTCAAACTGATAAAAATTACTACTCGTGCGATGTTGGCCGAGCCTCCCTCGGATTCTCTCACCTTAGGACACCTTACACTTAGGTCCTATGCTTGTGTGATAAGGGGCTATGTAAGGAGACCATAACTGTCTTGTGTAATCCTTTGTTTTTAAATAAAAATTTCGATTTCTTTTATGAATTTTCAAATGACCGGATAAATATAGTATGCATATTTTTGATGAATTTTAGAAAAAGGATTTTTTAAATATGTTTATGTAATCCCTAAATAATTAAAAATGTGTAATGATTTTCAAAAAATGGTCTTCTACAATTATGTTCAGTACAAAATTTAGAGTCTAATAAGATCAACTTGATTTTTGATGAATAGTAAATTATGAATAGTGATTTAATGATTAGGATTAATAATGTGTCAAAATGGATTAGTTATCTCACTTAAATAAAGTATTAAAATAATCTAGGCACTTTCATTAAGTAATGTGATTCAATAAAATGGTTAAATAACGGTTTCATAAATTATTATTCAAGTATTAGTTTTTTCGGATGAATAGTGTTTTTTAATTAAAATTTTAATTAAAATTATTTAGAAAATTAGTTTTATAAAATGGACTTCATTTTTGAACTCAGAGCATCGATATTATGTTAAGGTAATTTTTGGGGATTTTTCTGAAAAAAAAATAAATTTTCGATGAATAGGGTTTTTAATTAAAAATTTAATTAAAAATATTTAGAAAATTATTTTTATAAAATGGATTTCATTTTTGAAATCAGAGCATTGATATTTGGTTAAGGTGAAATTTTGGGACTATTCTGAGAAAGTTGAATTTTCGATGAATAGTGAAAATACAGTTTTTAAGTTACGGGTGTTTAATGACATCATTAAATGATGTATTAAGTATGTAATCAATGTGGTAGACTCATGAATAGTAATATAAGGTATGAGGTGTTCCAAGTGGCCAATACCATGGGAAAATACCATGGGAAAGCCCATGGTTTTGCCAAAACCACTAATGAGGTGTCCCTTGGCCATTAATGCCCTGTCCCCTCATTTTCCCTATAAATATCAAGACATCCTCTCATCCATTCGACTCCCCACTCTCCCCCAACGATGTTATGGTCTCCTTACCTCCCAAGGAGTCCTCCCAAGGTGCCCTTAAGCCCTCAAGGTCCAAACCATTGAGTTTTAAGAGTTACATTTTAAGGTAAGGGATCCGACCTCTCTCTTTCTTTTCAAGAAATCTCTTTTATGTAATTTATTTTATGCTCCATGTTCTTATGTTAAAGGGTGTTATTTTATACTCCTCTTAATGCCCTTTTCAGGTTAATATAACGAGAGATCCCCTCTTTCTCTCATTATTTTTTTTTATGAAGTTTTAAGTGGCGTCGTTAGGCTGCCGAAATTTTTGTAACGGATTCTTTCTCCCTTCTCATTTTTCAATTCTATTATCATGTAAAGTATTTCAAGTTCCTTTTTGTTATATCGGGGTATGATCTCTAAATTTATCATACTGATATTTTATGATCATATGATTAGAGACCCCATTTTATCTCTTCAATTCAGTATTTTGATGTTTTAAGTGGCATCGTTAGGCTGCCGAATTTTTAAGTGGTTCTTCACCCTTCTCGTTTTGAAGTTCTACTTTCATGTCAATTCTTTCAAGTTACTTTTTGTTATGTTGGGTTATGATCTCTATATCTATCATACTGGACTCTTATGTTCATATGATGAGAGACCCCATTTGATCTCTTCAATTCAGTATTTTGATGTTTTAAGTGGCACAGTTAGGCTGCCGAATTTTTAAGGGATTCTTTCACCCTTCTCATTTTTTTCAAAGTTCTACTTTCATGTCAAGTCTTTCAAGTTCCTTTTTAATTATTGTTGGGAATTATCTCTATATCTATCATAATGAACTCTTATTTTCACATGATGAGATACCATATTTTATCTTTTGAAATTATTTTTGTTGAAGTTTAAGTAACGCCGTTAGGCTTCCGAACTTTCATAAGAGAAATCTAATTTTTGTCTTCCTTCCATGTTTTTCATTTCAAATGGTATGTCCTTGAAATTTCATTACCATGATCATGTATCCTTCTTATTCTGTCCATATACTGTTTTATGGGTCATTTATGAATGTTTGACCCATTTTCCTTCTCTTTTTAATGTCTTCTAAAACCTTGTAACATAGCCGTTATGCTGCAGAATTTCCGTCTCAAAATGTCTCTCTCTCTCTCTTTATAATGTTCTTTTATATTATTAAGTGAATAATCAAAGATCTTTCTTCTAAAGGGGTATTCACATATATACCAAAATTTTCTATTTTAAATTCTGGGATTTACATACATGAGACCCACCTTCCTTTTCTGTGGGTTTAAAGTGACGTAAAGATCATGTCCTTTAAGCAGTTTTTAAAACGTTGTGATTGTGAAATGAAACCCATTTATTTTATGCTATATGGGTTATTTATGAAATGTTTGATTATGATATATGTGTATCACATGATAATAAAGGCAAATTTAAGGGTGCGCCCTGATAGCGCTTTAATGCATTGGATAATGATGTAACCACTAGAGATTACAATTTTCCTGATACCTTGGTGAATAACCTTTGTAATTTTAAAATGACACCTTGGGGGTCGACCTTGGTGATATGTTCATGATTTTCTATGTTAAATGATGTAGCCACATCTTCATGTTATGAAAAAGTTTTATTTTTATTATGATATGCCTCATGATTTCATTTTCATGCCATAAAGTTCTTTTCATGACTTTATTGATGTATCTCAAGTTCATATGTAAAATGTTTCACTTATTTCCCTTGTTGGGCCTTCTGCTCACCCTTTATTTTGATGTATGTCCCCAGGTTATGAGATGTGGTAATGAGCCTATGGTGAACATGAAGAGAATCCTTTCAAGTGTTTAAGAAGAATGTTTTTTTGTTTCATGTTTTATGTTCCTTGTTTCCAAGACACTAAACCTTAAAGATCCTCAGTTCCGTGTAATGGAATGAAAGTTATGTTATAAAAAGACGGGATGTTATAGTTGGTATCAAAGGATGGTTTAGTTATTTGTGGAAATTAGGATATGAAAACTCTAGGAAGAACCCTATATAAAAGTTTAAATATAGGAAATATTCCTGGTATTTTGGTGAGTATTGAGTAAGGGGTTGACAAGCAAATACATCCCTGTCTGGATACGAGCAGGTAGAGGTGGATCTGGCACAGATGTACATAGGGGTAAAACCCGAAAACACCTCTTTAAGCTGGACTCGAACGGGAACTGGTACACGACAACGGGCCTTGCTGCACTCTTGGTTACGACCCTCCTGGGGGATATGCTTTGGTAAATTCATAAGCTTGGTATGAACCATTGTTAAAGGAACAAAGATAAAATAAAATAACGATTCACATAAGAATATATGATCATGGATAACCTAGATGGGAACCTAGGGGATCACAAGTTAGAGTATACTTTTCTTCTGCAAGTTATCCTTATATGCTTTAAGTTCCTTTTCATGATTATTGGTTAAGTATTTAAGCCTCTAATTATACTTTATCTTATTAGTTAATGGTGGGAAATGGAATAATGTGTCCCAACAACCAATGTGATAGGAAATGCGAGAATTTCCATATTTATATGACAGATATGATTAGGGGATTAAAAGATGATTATTATTTTGGAAGACGTTCACTATTTTGGGGACTCTATATGATCGAGGTAAATAGATTACTATAGTATTTTCATTGAAGAGTAAGGTTGACTTATATTTGGAAGAATTGATGAATTTAAGGTGGACTTATAGTAATTTAGGTTACTTATGGGAATGATTGACCTATCTTGGGTAAAATATGTTTAGGTTAGCTACTATTGTTATAAGATTTTAGGAGTGGTTGATGATGTCTGGAGATGAAAAATGATGTTGTTTTGGATGACTATGTTATCAAATCCTTCTTGTATTTTGGTTTCAATCTTAGTTTAGTTTATTTTTAGGATTTTTAAGTACCGTTATTTATGGAATTGTCTATGATGAACTTTGGGTAGTACCATGGAACTTTGGATATTTAAAAGTAGTTTCCATTTCTATGGGATTCTTTCTTTTTAAAGAGTTGTTTTACCTTAACCTTTCTGTTTTTGGGATAATGTTTAAAGATACAAGAAATAAATAGTTAATATTTTGTAGATTATGTGATTCTCTAGAAGATGATTCTTGTGCTTTTATGAGACCATGTGTTTTTTTGAAGTCTCATAATTTTGAGAAAAGATTATTGATGGTAGGGATTTATTAAAGGATGAAACTCTACTTGAAGGTAGTTATATTTTCTTATGTTTTCTTTCTATGTAGTAAATGAATTCCTCAAAATTATGAAAAAAAACGTAAAATAAAAATGTTGTTGGTTTACGTTTCCTACTAGGTAATCAAAGACCGTTTACACACATCATATGTTTGGGATTTTCTTATGGTTAAATTTCTCCTATTCATGTTCTCTATCACTCTCCCTCAGAACATGACCCTTGGTTTTCTCCTCCATGTCCATGTTTTCCTACATGGAATCCTAGTGTGGGTTAACTTGGGTGACCTTTGTACTTCCCTTTCTTTCTTTTAAAGTAATAGTTTTACTGACTCCTTTTCCGATGTGGGACTTTCAATGAAATTTCAAAACCCAATTTTAAAAAATTACGAGGACGCAATTTCGTAAGGGGGGAAGATTGTAACGACCCGAAATTTTAAATAAATATTGTTTACTAATTTTATGTGTTATTTTATTTTATTTTTATACTCAAAAAAAATGTTTCATTTGATAACATGAGTATAATTAAAATGAGACTGTTGGGTTTTGACTGTTATTTGACCATTGGTCAATATGACCGCTGGAAACTAAACGTTTTGACTATTGTCTCTAAATACAAGCAATCTTCGTTAATTAATATAGAAAGAAGATTCGATGGCCTCACCCAGTTGTCTTGGACCGATCGAAGCCCATCTAACAGAACTTGGGAAGGAGGTAGCACCACTAGGCTTTTCTCTGGACCAAACCCAAGCTGAACTTCATCGTATAAAGCTAGAACGGGATCGCTTTCGCGAGAAGTTCAAACTGATATAAATTACTACTCGTGCGATGTTGGTCGAGCCTCCCTCGGATTCTCTCACCTTAGCAAACCTTACACATAGGTCCTATGCTAGTGTGATAAGGGTCTATGTATGGAGACCATAACTGTCTTGTGTAATCCTTTGTTTTTAAATAAAAATTTCAATTTCTTTTATGAATTTTAAAATGACCGGATAAATATTGTATGCATATTTTTGATGAATTTTAGAAAAAGGATATTTTAAATATGTTTATGAAAACCCTAAATAATTAAAAATGTGTAATGATTTTCAAAAAATGGTCTTCTACAATTATGTTCAGTACGAAATTTAGAGTCTAATAAGATCAACTTGATTTTTGATGAATAGTAAATTATGAATAGTGATTTTATGATTAGGATTAATAATGTGTCCAAATGGATTAGTAATCTCACTTAAAGAAAGTATTAAAATAATCTAGGCACTTTGATTAAGTAATGTGATTCAATAAAATGGTTAAATAACGGTTTCATAAATTATTATTCAAGTATTAGTTTTTTCGGATGAATAGTGTTTTTTAATTAAAATTTTAATTAAAAATATTTAGAAAATTATTTTTATAAAATGGACTTCATTTTTGAACTCAGAGCATCGATATTATGTTAAGGTAATTTTTGGGGATTTTTCTGAATAAAATAAATTTTCGATGCATAGTGTTTTTAATTAAAAATTTAATTAAAAATATTTAGAAAATTATTTTTATAAAATGGATTTCATTTTTGAAATCAGAGCATTGATATTTGGTTAAGGTGAAATTTTGGGACTATTCTGAGAAAGTTGAATTTTCGATGAATAGTGAAAATACAGTTTTTTAGTTACGGGTGTTTAATGACATCATTAAATGATGTATTAAGTATGTAATCAATATGGTAGACTTATGAATAGTAAGATAAGGTATGAGTTTTCCCAAGTGGCCAATACCATGGGCAAATACCATGGGCAAGCCCATGGTTTTGCCAAAACCACTAATGAGGTGTCCCTTGGCCATTAATGCTTTGTCCCCTCACTTTACCTATAAATACCAAGCCATCCTCTCATCCATTCGACTCCCCACTCTCCCCCAATGAAGTTCTGGTCTCCTTACCTCCCAAGGAGTCCTCCCAAGGTGCCCCCAAGCCCTCAAGGTCCAAACGTTTGAGTTTTAAAAGTTACGTTTTAAGGTAAGGGATCTAACCTCTCTCTTTCTTTTCAAGAAATCTATTTTATGTAATTTATTTTATGCACCATGTTCTTATGTTAAAGGATGTTCTTTTATACTCCTCTTACTTTCCTTTTCATGTTAATATAATGAGAGATCCCCTCTTGCTCTCATTATTTCGTTTTATGAAGTTTTAAGTGGCGCCGTAGGCTGCCGAAATTTTTGTAACGGATTCTTTCTCCCTTCTCATTTTTCAAGATCTATTATCATGTAAAGTATTTCAAGTTCCTTTTTTTTATATCGGGGTATGATCTCTAAACTTATCATACTGATCTTTTATGATCATATGATGAGAGACCCCGTTTGATCTCTTCAATTTAGTATTTTGAAGTTTTAAGTGGCGCCGTTAGGCTGCCAAAGTTTTAAGTGGTTCGCCACCCTTCTCGTTTTGAAGTTCTACTTTCATGTCAATTATTTCAAGTTACTTTTTGTTATTTTGGGGTATGATCTCTATATCTATCATAATGGACTCTTATGTTCATATGGTGAGTGACCCCATTTGATCTCTTCAATTCAGTATTTTGAAGTTTTAAGTGGCGACGTTAGGCTGCCGAATTTTTAAGGGATTCTTTCACCCTTCTCATTCTTTTCAAAGTTCTACTTTCATGTCAAGTCTTTCATGTTCCTTTTTAATTATTTTGGGGAATTATCTCTATATCTATCATACTGAACTCTTATTTTCACATGATGAGAGACCCTATTTGATCTTTTGAAATCATTTTTGTTGAAGTTTAAGTAACACCGTTAGGCTGCCGAACATTTATAAGAGATATCTAATTTTTGTCTTCCTTCCATGTTTTTCATTTCAAATGGTATTTCCTTGAAATTTCATTACCATGATCATGTATCCTTCTAATTCTGTCCATATACTGTTTTATGGGTCATTTATGAATGTTTTACCCATTTTCCCTCTCTTTTTAAAGTCTTCTAAAACCTTGTAACATAGCTGTTGTGCTGCAGAATTTCCGTCTCAAAATGTCTCTCTCTCTTTTTCTAAAGTTATTTTATATTATTAAGTGAATACTCAAAGCTCTTTCTTCTAAAGGCGTATTCACATATATACCAAAATGTACTATTTTAAATTCTTGGATTTACATACATGAGACCCACCTTCCTTTTATGTGGGTTTAATGTGACGTAAAGATCATGTCTTTTAAGCAGTTTTTAAAACGTTGAGATTGTGAAATGAAACCCATTTATTTTATGCTATATGGGTTATTTATGAAATGTTTGATGATGATATATGTGGCTCACATGATAATAAAGGAAAATTTAAGGGTGCGCCCTGATAGCGCTCCAATGCATTGGGTAATGATGTAACCACTAGAGATTACAATTTTCATGATACCTTGGTGAATAACCTTGGTAATTTTCAAATGACACCTTGGGGATGGACCTTGGTGATATGTTCATGATTTTCTATGTTAAATGATGTATCCACATCTTCAAGTTATGAAAAAGTATTATTTTTATTATGATATGCCTCATGATTTCATTTTCATGCCATAAAGTTCTTTTCATGACTTTATTGATGTATCTCAAGTTCATATGTAAAATGTTTCACTTATTTCCCTTGCTGGGCCTTCTGCTCACCCTTTCATTTGATGTATGTCCCCAGGTTATGAGATGTTGTAATGAGCCTAGGGTGAACATGAGGAGAAGCCTTTCAAGTGTTTAAGAAGAATGTTTTTTTGTTTCATGTTTTATGTTCCTTGTTTCCAAGACACTAAACCTTAAAGATCCTCAGTTCCATGTAATGGAATGAAAGTTATGTTATAAAAAGACGGGATGTTATAGATGGCCTCCTCAGCACTCCACGTCTGTCAGTCTCCTCAGTGTACCGACTAGTCATAAGGTCCACCTCCGTGTACCGCCGAGTCCTGCTACTCTAATCCTCAGTCAGCGCTGTCCATCATCTACATCCAACTCAATGATGTGCGGGTATAGCCTGTGTAGGGGTGTGTTTAACGAGACTATGTATGGTCCCTGAGGCCCTCATGGTCTCACAAAATCCAACAATGATAAACCACAAGGTATGAAATCGTCTAATAACCTCACTTAGTTATATGCCCATACATATATCTATGTAATCAAGAAATCCTTCTCATTCATGAGAAAACACATGAGTTGTTGACTCAACTCACACATTTATACAACTTATGTTGATAGATAGAGGTGATAAAATATGGAAACTGAATCGTTAGAACTATCAGACCAACACATGATCCAAGACCAAATATTCTGTCAGACCAACACAAGATCCAGGAACGAAAGTCAAAACTGTCAGACCAACACATGATCCAGGAACAGTCGTCAGTGCTGTCAGACAAACACATGATCTAGGACTAGCTATTCTATCAGACAAACACATGATCCAGGAACAGAAATTAAAACTGTCGGACCAACACATGATCCAAGAATCGTCGTCAATGCACAGCCAACCATAGGATTTCCACAAAGCACACACGATTCCGAGAGAGTCTTCTCCTCAAGCCAAGTGTCGACACATAAACATCAACCAAGTCCCACGAAGAAGTATCTCAAAGGTATGTCTCATCACAGGGGTCTCAACGCAATAGACGACGCGTCAATCGAACGCCCGATCTATGAGTTATTATCTCTTTATTCTCGGTTGCCCAGATGGATTCATGTACGATCCAACATGACCATATCTCAATATTACCCCGAACCCTAGTGTGGCATACACAAGGGACCGTCGTGCTCCAAGAAATCCAGTGCCGCTGATGGTCTCTCTAACGGTCGTGCGGTGCCAAAGATAATGCCAATGGAAGCAACATGGTCTCTAATGGTCCCAGGTCCTGTCCGACCTCGTTGGACCGACTCGGGCCATCCCAGTCTGGGCCAACATAGTCTGGGTCATCCCGGATAGACCTGTTGGTTCTGACCCTGCCCATTAGGTGGGTCAGTCTGTTAGGTTCAACCCGGTCCGCCAGGCCCAGCCCCGCAGACTGTGAGGGTGGTTCGGCCTAGAGGCCACTGCATTGGCAGATTGGGCCAAAGGTAGGGGTAGGCTTGGCCAGTGTCGTGATGGGTGCGGCTTGAGGAATTAGTCCAGAAGGACGGGCTGATTTGGCCAGCGACACCGTGAGGGATGCCGTGGGTCGGCTCGGGAAGCCGGCGGCCAGGATGCCGGTGGGCAGGCCGACAGGGCGTGGGCTGGCTGTGGGCTGGCGCAGGTAGGTGGAGCAGGGCGTGGTGGCATTCTTGCAGGGTGCGGGGCCTGCAGTAGGTGCAGGCAGGCGCAGACAGCGTGTCGAGAGGCCGGCTCGGAGTCGATAAGTTCCCCGAGAGGCCAGTTGGGCAACGAGCATCGCACAGGGAGGTCGCGGGTAGGTGGCCAGGGCATCAGGGAGCGCGCCGGGAAGCCACAGGTAGGCGGCCTGGGAGTCAGGCAGCGCGCCAGGAGGCCGTGGGTAGATGGCCCGGGCGACGGCCAGTCCTCGGTTTTGGCCGGGGCATGCGTGGCACCGCGGGGGCGGCACAGTTCACGGAGGATGCAGGTAGTGCGGCCATGTCATTTCTGCCTTCGTCGCCTCGTCGTTGTTACGTTGCCATGCTGGAAAAACATCACAAGAGATCGGCGAAGGGAGTCGGGCCATGTTAGTAGGACCATACCCTGCACGTTTACGGGTGATAACAAAAGTTTCTTCAAGAGAATAATATGGTCAATAATTCACCCACAAGAATTTCTTTCCTATCGTTGAAAGAGTTCGAAAAAGGAATATCAACAGGTAATAAAACCCTACCTGGATTTCTGGGCATCGATAGTGAAGTCGTGAGATGAAGACAATGTTTTCATTCATCGCGTCTGCCGCACGGTTCCTCTTCCGAGTTCGCACGACAGTTTTGGAAGTGGCTCCATGTCGGTAGGTATCCGGTGACGAATTCTGAGGAAGAATTCCGTGGTAGATCGTTACCGGCATTCTTCGTTCTTTGTTCTTCATTCTTCGTTGTGAGAAACTATTTTCTCCCAATCTCTCATCTCAAAGCTCCCACCCAAAGAAAATTTCCAAACCAAAAATAATATATGTTTTCTATTGTTTTGTTGTCACAAAAATTTCAAATTGGAGGAATAAATTAAGAGGATCCCCTTAATTAATTCACAATGATGCTGTAATTATTAATGGGGTGGTCAAGAGGCTCCCATTAATTAAATCACACACATTGGCGCAATTGATTAATGGGGATATCAAGATCACCCCCATTAATGAGGGGATTTTGGAAATTTTACTATCCTCCCATTAGTAGGGTTTAAACCCCGTGATGTCCCCAACACATTTATCCTCACATGGGAGGTTGAGTTCAGGTGGGACTCACCACCATAACCTCTCAAGAGAGGTTAAGGTGCGATGGCCCCACCTCCAACCTCCATGGGGAGGTTTTAACCATCTCACACCAAATAGAAGATCAAAATAAAATAAATCTTAGGTCACATTATTTTATTCTTATTTTTCTAATGAAAATAAAAAATCTAAATTTTATTATCGACCAACTATCGTCGAGGTGAATGTCTTCATAAGAAACAACTAGTGATGCATGTTCAACGGTGCCATCGAATTTCAATTCAGAGAACCAGTTCAAAATTTATAAAAACCCGCATGTATGTTTACTAAGCGTACCTGAAAAAAAACATCCAAAATTAATTCTGGGCACACCGGGCATCGGAATCAAGGGCTGTAAATTTTTGCGGACTCAAAAAAATCTCATGTATTTAAAAAAATTCCTCGAGATTTCCAGGTCTTTAAATTCTCACCACCATAGGGCTCTATGTCTTTGTAAGCTACAATTGGAACAAATGGAACAAATGGGGGTACTGAGCACGCATCTGTGCCTCCCACTCCCATGTGTTCTCCAAAAGGTTCATGTGCTGCTAGCGAATGCACACCAAAGGTATCAAACGTCTACGTAGGACCCACTCCTGTCAATCCTCAATCTCCACTGGGACATCCATAAAAGTCGCCCCATCGTCGACATCCATATCTCTATGGTCGATGATGTGAGATGGGTCATGCATGTTTCTCCTTAGCTGAGATACGTGGAAGATTTCATGCACGTGGTGAAACTGAGATGGAATAGCTAAGATGTATGCCCCCTTGCCAAATCTGCTGAGGACCTGGAAAGGTCCGATGAACCTCATAGATAACTTTCTTCCTCAGACAAATCTCTATAGACATTGTCGAGGGGAGACCCGTAGAAAGACAAGGTCGCAATCCTCAAACTCTAGAGGTCTCCTTCTCCTGTTAGTATACTGATTTTTCCTATTTTGTGCATTTTTCATCCACTCCTGTATGATTTGAACCTTCTCTATGGTAGCTCACACAATCTCTTATTCCCACAGTGCTGACTCCCCAGGGTCTGTCCAGCACAAGGGTGATCTATAAGGTTGCTCGTACAACACCTCAAAAGGTGCCATACCGATGGTGGAGTGATAACTGTTGTTGTGCGCAGACTCCACTAAAGGCAAGTGATCCTCCCAGCTATGACCAAAGTCGAGGACACAAGAAAATATCATGTCCTTGAGGGTCTGAATGGTCCACTCAGTCTGACCATCCATCTTATGATGGAAGGCAGTTCTCAGACGTAGTTGCATCCCGAAAGCCTCCTATAACCCCTTCCATAGCTGGAAGTAAACCTTGCATCACAATCTAAGATAATAGAAAGAATTACTCCATGTTTCCACATAATCTACAGCACATAAAAGCGTACCATGCTCTCTACTAAACCCTACTCTCTAATCGGTAGGAAGTGGGATGACATGGTGAGTCAGTCAACGATCACCCAAATTAAGTCATGACCGTTGGAAGTACATGGAAGACCCATCACGATGTCCAAGGATATCCCATCCCACTTCTATTTTGGGTCTTCTAAAGGCTGAACCAAGACTTCAACTACCTGATTCTCCGCCTTCAATTGCTGTCAAGTGAGGATTCGAGAAACAATCTCCACTATAGCCTTCTTCATACCTGGCCACCAATGATGTCATCAAAGGTCCTGGTACATCTTCACCACTATTGAATGATCCACTAGAGGGGATGTGTTGAACTCCACCAACACTTTCTCATGTAGTTCCAATGGTACCAAGGTACATCCAATGAAGAGAAAGTTTTACTCCCCGCCTTCATAAAGTCCATAAAGTTCATGCCCTGTTGATATCTAAGCATGTTGTGTCTCGCAGTCATAATCTCCACGCTGCGCCTCCCTGACTCACTGATGAAGTGTGGGAGTGACTGTAAGAGACCGATGGAGGGCTTCTCCATCTCTATCCACCAAAAATATCTGTAATGTAGCTAGATTCTCTATCACCTCGCCCAGCAGCTGTATACCAGACCTCTCACTGTGTGCATCTACAACAACGTTCCCCTTTATAGGAGTATCGACTATCTCGAAGTCATAGTAATTAATAAACTCAAGCCATCAATTTTGTCTCAGGATCAGGTCCTTCTAAGAGAAGATATACCTGATACTCTTGTTATCAGAGTACATGGTAAAATATTGGCCCATCAGTTAGTGTCACCACATATTAAAGGTGAATACCACTACTACTTACTCCAGTTCATGGGTAGTGTAGTTTTCTCATCTTGTTTGAGCTGCTGAGAATGATATGTGATCACTGCTTACTCATACATCCAGACACACCCGAGTCCAGTCCCTGATGTGTCGTAGTAAACAATATACCCTACTCCTTCCTCTGGAAGCCTCAAGATGGGGGCACTGGTAAGCCTATGCTTCACCTACTGAAAGCTATGCTGGCATCCCTACGACCACAAGAAGGGATCACGTTATTCATCAAGGATGATAGTGGTGCTGCTACTCTAGAAAAGTCTGTAACAAACCACCGATAGTATTCAGCCAAAGCAGACGTCCCTCCCCCTTTGGGGGGGAATCCTAGAAACCTATTTTGAAAATATGTCCCCATGTTTTGACACTCTTGTTTGGAAATGAAAACTCTAAACTTATACCGCCATAAGGGTAAGGGTGGCCGACCCTAGAGTGATTGGATGCACCCTCTAATGCATGAGTTTAACCAGTGCTGCCTAGGATTCCATTTTCTACGACTAAGGAAAACCCCATCCATACGTTGTAGATAAACCACAACCTTTTTTCTTAATACAGTAAATCTGTGTATGAACGGTGGTTGCCCAGTCCATACCCAAAATAATGTCATAAGGCCTTGACACTGCCACCATGATGTTACAACCAAAACTCTTGCCTCAAGTGTAAGATAACACCATCAGTGTAAGTGTGATTATCGAGTCTCTGCTCAAAGGTATCTCCAAATGTGAGGGTAAAGTAAACTGTTTAACCAGAAACTCTAGGTCTATGATAAGATTCATGGAAGCAAGGAATGATTGGTATCTATGTTTGTTGATACAAAAACTAGTAATAGACATAGACGATAAATCAAATCATTCCTAGATCCCTTGGGTCTCACTCCATGAACGCATGAAACAAATCTCTTCCTCTGCCCTCCAACTCCTTGAGCCTATAGGGTACTACAAATGTGGGTGGTTGTAACTTGTTGAAAAGTACACCACCTCATACTGCTCTCCTAGCTCTACTTCCACATCTTCTGCCCTGCAGATTCATCTGTCCCTCTCACATCCTCTTCTCGAAACTTCTTGTACGCTCAAGTCTCTGAGACTGGAAAGAGTTTCCTACTTTCCCACTAATAACTTTCACTAATTGTATCTACTCAACCAATGAAAATTCAACCTCAAAGGTTCTCTCTAGCATCTAGAGAAAAGGTGCTGCCTTGGATGTCCTAAAACACACCTCGATCGGTTGATTGATCCCAAAAGCACTAATTGAATCATATTCATAGAGTACCGGGAAGATTGATATGCCTCTAGGAATAATAAGCTACCGAAATTTCGTCCTAATGAAGTTGTACAAGCCCTAGAGAACTCTCAGACACTTCCTTAGACCATTCCTCAGCCACCTGTGAGTCGGGCTCGCCTCCGAACCTGAGGGGTATCTAATGCAGAAACACGTGTAAGGAACTACGACTACATGTGTTATATATCCGTACCACTAGTTGTAACTTCTATCCAACAGGTAGAGATATAGCTGACACACTACCTGAAGGTACAATCTCGAGCAACAATCCATGTACCAAAGCCTCATCACTATGCGGACCAAACTCATGGTCACTCACTAGAAAACACAAGTATCTAAGATCTCCATCTTCTCTACTAGAGTCTCACCTACGGGGAAACCTCTAGTAATCAACTTCATTTAGTCCCTTGTTGCCTAGGAATATGTCTCACCTCGAAACCTCAGAGGCCACTGCCGCTAGAACTCGTGCAACATGCTCAGTCGGCGTGCACCATCAACCAGTGCAACTAGTGGAATCTGATTCCCAATAGTTGGTGGTGCTACTGGTACACCACCCAAAGGTGCCAACATAGTAAGAGGGATCTACACTACACCCTAGTCGCTCAGTGGTCCGTCATCATATACTCTCTTGGAAACCCTCACATACTGTCTATGTAGTGGAATCCTGATAAGGAAAAGGTTTACCATGGTCAATAAGTTATACCTGGTGAGCTGACTCAAATAGATAATAATGAAAACTCTTGAAACACACATGAAATCAGTATTTTCATGAACTGAGTCAGAAATCAAGAGTTAGGGTCCTGACATATGGATATGTCGGTCGCTGCACCAATACTAGACTCCCTGAACTGAAAACCACACTCAATACACTTAACACAATTTCTTCACAGAACAATCAGTGTCCCATGTTTTGTGGTAGAACCGACTCCTCTGATACCAATTTGTCACGACCCCTCCCCCAGGGCCCATGATGTGACTACCCCAAACCTACCTTCCATAGGCCAGGGGATGGAGACTAGCACCAATGGAACAAATTCCCTAAACTAGGAAGGCATTACCATTATAAACTGAATACACACACAAGTTCGAGCTGGAATTAAAACACTAAGTAAAGATGTATAAAAAAGAAGTGCTGCAAGTATAGGTTTCAAAAATACAAGCCCAATAGGAATGTAAAAGTCCATCTGAAAAACAATTACAACTAAAAAAAAGTAATGTTGTTGCTAGATCACCCTCCGGTGTTCCTACCTCTAGGGCAGGTACAAATGGCCTCCTCAGCACTCCATGTCTGCCAGTCTCCACTGTTTACCGACTCATCATAAGGTCCACCTCTGGGTATTGTCCAGTCTTGCTACTCCGATCCTCAGTCAGCACTATCCATCATCTGCATCCAACATAACAAGTTGCGGGAATAGCCTGTGTAGGGGTGAGTATAACGATACTTAGTAGGGACCCTGAGACCCTCAAGATCTCACAAAATTCAACAAGGATAAACCACAAGGTATGAAATTGACAGATAACCTACTAATGTATATGCCCATACATATACCTAAGTTTTAAAGTAATCCATCTCAGTCATGAGGAAACACAAGAGTTTCTGACTCTGCTCACATAGGTATACAACTTATATAGAGAGATATATTTGATCAGATATAGCCACTGAATCATTAGAGCTATCAGACCAACACATGATCCAGGACCAGCTATTATGTCTGACCAACACATGACCCAGGAACAGATGTTAGAACCGTCGGACCAACACATGATCTAGGAACAGTGGTCAGAGCTGTCGGACCAACACATGATCTAAGACCAGAATTTAGAAATGTTGGACCAACACATGATCCAGGAATTGTCATCAGTGCACAGCCAACCACAGGGTTTTTACATAGCATGCATGATTCTGGGAGGGTCTGCTTTTCAATCCATGTGTTGACAAGGTAACTGCCACCACGTCTCATGAAGAAGTATATCAAAGGTTCGTCTCATAAGAGGGGTCTCAATTCAACAGCCGACGTGTCAAGTGGACGCACAGTATGTGAGTTATTATCTTTTTAGTCCTGGGGGCCTTGTTAGATTCGTTTACGATCCAACAAGACCGTAACTCAATATTACCCTGAACTCCAGTGGGGTATACTCAAGGGACCATTGTGCACCATGAAAACTAGAGCCACTGACGGTTCATTATATGGGTTTCTGATGCCAATGTTACGACCAAAGGAAGTAACAAGGTCAGTAATGGGCTTGAGTCTAGTCTGACCCATTCGGACCGACGCGGCCTAACCCCATCTGATTCGACCTGGTCAGGGTATACCTCGACAGACCTGTTGGATTTGACACAGCCCGTTGGGAGGGTTGTCCCATTAGGTTCAACCTGTCCCACTGGGCCCAGCCTAGCGGACTACGTGGGTGGTTCGGCCATGGAGGTCGCTGCGTAGACGGCTGGGCTAGCACCACGAGGGGCGCGGCTCGACGACTCTGCCCAGGCAGCCTGGCTGGTTCGGCCAGCGACACCATGAGTGATGTCGCGGGTTGTTTTGGGAGGCCGGTGGCCCAGAGGCAGACGGGCAGTCTGCAGGCCGGTGAGGGAAGGCTGCGCGAGGCACATCAGCATGCATGTAGGCTACGAGGCGTGCAGGAAGCGCATGGTAGGCGCAGGAAGCGCACTGGGTAGCTCCCAGGGAGACCGTGGGCTGGCAGCCTAGGCACCGGGCAGCACACCAAGTAGTGCGCCAGGCAGCGCCCCGCGAGGTCTCTGGTAGGCGGCCTCGGCGCCGAGCATGCCTCGGTTTTAGCTGAGGAACATGGGGAACCATGGGGGCAGCGCGGTTCACAGAGGTCGCGGTTAGCATGGCCTTGTCGTTGTCGCCTCTATCTCCTCGTCATTGTTACTTTTCCATGCCAGAGAAACATCACAAAAGATCGATAGAGGGAGTCAGGACATGTTAGTTGGACTTCACCCTCCGTGTTTAGGGGTGATAACAAAAGGCTCATCAAGAGAATAATATGGTCAAAAATTCACCTGAAATAATTCATTTACTATAATTGAAATAGATATAAAAATAATATCAACACGTAATAAACCCCTACCTAGATTGTTGGGCGTCAGTGGTGAAGTCACGAGAAGAAGATGTAGTCGTCATTCGTCGTGTCCACCGTACGTTTCCACTTGAGAGTTCGCACAATATTTGTGGAAGTGGCTCCACGTTTGTAGGTATCTAGGGAAGAAGTGCAAGGAATAAATCTGTGGAAAATCGTTTTTGACGTTATTTGTTCTTCATTATCCGTTGGGAGAACATATTTTCTCACAGGCTATCCTCTCAAAGATCCCACCCAATGAGAATTTTCAATACAAAAATAATATAATTTGTCTATTAATTTATTGGCACAACAATTTCAAATTGGAGAAATAGATTAGTAGGCTCTAATTAATTAATTCACGTCAATGCCACAATTAATTAATGAGGAGGTAAAGTGGCTCCCCTTAATTAAATCACACGCGTTGGCACAATTGATAAATGGGGAGGTCAAGAGGCTCCCCCCCATCATTAATTAGTGGAGTTGGGAGGTTTTCCCCTCTTCCCATTAATAGGGGTTAATCCCCGTGACGTCCCCACCTAATTTTTCCTCATCTGGGAGGTTGATTTCGGGTGGGCCCCACCACCATAACCTCTCAAGATAGGTTATGTTGTGGTGGCCCCACCTCCAACCATCATGGGGTGGTTTTAACAACATCACACCAAATGGTGGCTCAAAATAAAATAAGGCCTAGGGAACCTTTTTTTATTATTATTTGTTTTATGAAAAGCCAAAAAAAATATTTTATTCTCGACCAACTGTCGTCAAGGTGAAAGTCTTCTTAAGAGAAAATTGGCTCTTCTAGTTCAACGGTACCCTTTGATTTTAAATTCCATGCACCGCTTCAAAATTTATAAAAATCAGCTCATACGTTTACTGAATGTGATGGATCAAAACTTAAAAATTGATTACAGGCACACCAGGCCTCGTAATCAAGTGCCGTAAAATTTTGCGGACTCGTAAAAATCCCATGTATTAAAAACATTTGATGGGATTTACGGGTCTTTACAAATAAGACTACTGAGAAATATAATCTTGATAATAATTTTAATAGTATAATTAGTGTTTATTAGTGAATTTATGCATTGGACAATTGATACAGAAAGAAGATTAAATGGACCATACTAGTAGATCCATGATGTATAATCTCATATATCAGAACATGGTAAGAAGGTAAAATAAATAGTATTCTCCCTTGATAATTCCCATTCATAGCTTTAACAAGTGAAGTATTAATGAAATGACATATGTGGGATGTTCAAGTTATTTGATATTACCTCTTGGTCGATTTTATTTGAGACAACACACACAACTATCACCATCACAAACCTTATAATTTGGGTGTTTTTGTTGTGTAATAAGGGGTTTTGTGTCCAACAATTAGTTACCTAATGTGTAATTCTTTCATATAAGTAAAATTTTTATTCCACCAATTCCCTTTTGATAATATTTTTACTTATTAAAATTATTTTTAATTGAGAAGGAATTTGATAAATTTACTTTTCGAATCTAAATTGTACATTTCTAAAAAGATATAAATTTTTATATCAAAAAAACATCTTAGGAATAATACTTATTTGAATAAAATATTAATATAAAAACACTTTTATTTTAATATAAATGATAGAATAATTGAAAATGTTTTAAGTGTCAGAAAATATACTGTGCATTTTCAGCAGGCTGTTATTTTTTAAAAAATGGATTTTTATATTTAAAAGATAAAATTATAATATTTAGATAACCATTATGATAAAATAAACTGTTGTTTTGAAACCATCATGTCGAAATTAAGTTATGGTTAATTTTTGAGAATTTTCTAAGATATTTAGTTTCTCCGTGTATAGGAAAAATGTAGTTTTTGTTTTCCTATATGTATGAAGTCCTCATAATTAGATAATAATGATTTAATAATTTATTTAACACAATCCAAGTTCTATGATATGTTATGATTTTAATATAATGTATTTAAATAGATTTTTGTCATTTTTAAAACAAATTATTTACTATCCAAAGTCTTAAATGAAGACATCCTAATTAAAAACAGTATTTTGAATTTTGAATTTTCAATAAAAATATATATAAAATAAAATGATTATAGACCCATTCGGATTACAATAACATTAAATATGACTCAAATTTGAAAAACCATGGTTTAAAACAATGTTAATGCTAATGTTTTTGAATTTTTCACAACATATATTTCCAAGGACTATATTTGGAAACTATTAAACAAAACCTCCACTTATATTATAAATACCCAACTATTTATCCATTTAAATTAACTTATACTCGATCCAATATTAATATTTGGTAGTTTTAACTCTATAGGAGTCTTCATATGGTTTCATAAATCCCCCAAGTTCACAATCATAATTTTTAATGAATTACATTTCAAGGTAAAAGAATTTTCCTTCTTTTCAGTTCGATCGAAAACACTAATTTAACATATGACTTAAAAGTGTTTTGTAAACATCTACTTAGTACCATTTTGATCATTCCCATGATGAAAAAATATATTTTATCGATATTATACCATATTCCCCTCTCCTTTCAAATTTTTTGAACCACATTTTTTATGGGCTATACTACCAAATTTATTCTCCAAAATTCCCCTCTTCTCCTCAAGAAATTCTATTTTCATTTATTCGTAAGGATTCCCATGACTCCTTATTTTTAAGTGTATTAATTTTTTTTGTTAATATGCTTTATTTTATTCACTGAGAAACATACATGTTAGTCTAATTCCTTTTTAATGGGTTGAAAATGAAAAAATGATCTTGTTTTAAGTAGTTTTGAAATGCCAATATTTTAATAGGAACCCTATTTATTTTATTCTCCAAATTTTTTTTATGAATTTTATGATTGTGATATTTTTGGATAAAATGAAATAAAAATATTTTAATAGTTTATAATGATATCACAAAAATTGATTGGGCTAATAATTTAATCTATTGAGATGATATTTTTATTATACATTAATGAAAAACCATGGTCATTTTCTTTTATAAAACAGTTATGATTAACCCTAGTAAAATACTTATGAATTCTTAACATTAATGTTTTAGAAACATTTTTATTTCATGATTCATGTTTTTTTATTATGTTATGGCTCATGGTATCTTTCTCATGATACAATTATAATACTCACATTCTTATTGATATTCCTCAAGATCACATGTAAACTATTTACCTTCTTTATTCTAAAACATGGCCTTATTCGGACCATTTACATTCATATATGTTCCCATGTTATATGATACAGTAAATGAACTTTGGATGAACCTGTTAAGAGGATTATAAAATGTATTATAAAATTTTAATGTTTTCATGTATTATATACCTTATTTCTGAAAAACTAAAAAATAAAAGAAGCTATGTTTGTACTATGTAATAAAAAGTTATATAATAAAAATGCCTGGTGAAATATTTTGTATCAAATGTAAGTTTTTTTATTTCTGTATATTATGATTTTAAAACATTTGGATAAACCTTGGGACATGTTTATATAAATGAAAACATCCTAGTGTTTTTCTTATGTTTTATGTATGTGATTTATGAGAATAAAAATCTATGTCATGATATGAATAGGGGATATGGCTCATGACTAGATGTATCTATGGAAAAAACTAGAAAATAATTATTTTATATTTACCTGAATGCTATCCGGTTCATGAAAATGGGTCTGCAACACTCTTAGTTTAAAATAACATAGGGAATATGTTTAGATAATCACAGTCTTTTTATGAACCATTATGAAGGATTAATAGAGATTATAATTTTTGTAATTATTAACATAATTTCCCATGATTTTTTATGATATAAAACTTACTTGTAATTATAATATTATTAAACGAGAACCCCTTATTACTAGGGATTTATTCTTTTAATAAGTTGTGGGAAATAGGAGGAACCATGTAAATGGAAATCGTAATAGACAATGTACTTATGACCATTAAATGGGGTCTGGAAACGAAAACATCAATAGATTGATGAGTCAACTAACATGAATTATAAACAATCACATGAATCAATATGAGTGACCAGATTCATCTTGAAGGGAATAAAATTTTGTTGATCATTTTAGGCAACAACAACCATATTATATCATTGGATCTATGGACCCATTGATTTCTGAATAATTTTTAATATCTAATGAAATGTTAATTTATGTAATCCATTGTTTGGACCAATATAATTTAACCTTGTCCATGTAACACATAGTGGATGAAGTTTTTAAATAGTTTAAAAATTTTGAAAACATTATTTTACGAAGGGAGACTAATGCTATGGATTGGTAAGAGTTCAGTGGATAATTATTTAATAAACATTTCCCCCACATGATAAAAATTAAAGTGGATAATGAATTCATTGTTATAATGTACAAGGAAAATGAATCCATGGGTAGATATGTGATGAATATTACATGATTTTTTTATTAATAATACACTTTTTTATGGATATTAATGGAATGTTAAATATATTTTTTGGTGGATTAATACCCAATTTAGGGAGGAATATTGAGAGTCAAAACTATGACATCTATTATTAGATTTTGATGAGTTCTATGAAGGATTAACTAAAGTTTGGAGAGACATAATGGTCACATAAATTGAATAAATTTCTTTTTATTTAAATACCAACTTATGTAGGAACATTTATCATTGAAGTTAATGATATAAAGTGTATCATTTTACATTCAAAAAACATTACAAGAAGCCTTTATGATGCTTTTTTTCTAAGAGTGTAAATTGTTACCAGTGAGTTAGAGATGGACATATAACTTCAAATATTTATTGTAAAGTGAAGACTCACTTCAACACTAATGATAATGGTAATATGGTAATGGCCCAACATGATGTCCAATGCTATATGTGTGTAAAAATTGGGAACCTTTCCATTTATTTTTCAAACCGTAATATAATAGAGGGGAATCTCCATCAACCTCACTATATGCAAAGGGAGTATGGTTTGTCATTTTATATGAAAATGGATAATGTAAATGGTCTAAATGATTTATTGTGTGTTAAAGACTTAATTATATCAAATATTATATGGTATTTGATATATTATGTTTCTATGCATTCCATTATTTCATACAGGGTTTCTAAAAATATAGAATCAATCCCTTGACTAATAGAAGTATATTTAGACGTAATGAATCTTAGGTGGGATGTTGAAGCATAAAAAGTTTATAGAAACTCTTGGGTTGTATTCGGAGAGTAAAATATCATCAAAAATAATTTAGTCATTCCCATTATGGAATTTAACATTATACAAGGGATGTACAATCTCTTAATGTATAATGCAAAGATCAACTATGCAAGCCTGGATGTCTTAGTTTCCTTGATTGAGAAACCTATATATGTTTTCAAAGGAGATATATGATGACCTAATATTTATATAGATGTACTAATAGTATATTTATTTATGGTAAATTTGGGTAAATAGGAAGAAATAAATGAATGTATAAGAATATATAATCTCCGCATAATTAATGAAAACATTAACATTCATACCGACAAGTAACCAAGGCCTCCCCCTGAAAGAGAGGTATAATTATCAATTACACAAATTCGTAGACCAAAACCAATATCAAATACCCCATATTGAATGATGAATATATATCTAGATGAATTAGAAAAATATATTAATGAACTTTTAGAGAATGGGATTGTCTTACCATGTTTGTCTCCTAAGAGAGCAAATGCTCTCTTTGAGAATAAGATTTTCAGATCAACATAGATCTGATTTATTATATAGAACTTAATAGGAACATAGTAAATAATCGGTACCTTCAAAAAATGATTAGTTATTTTTTATCATGTTTATAGGGTTTAATTATTCTCTAAGATCGATATTCTATTTGGTTATCTTCAATTGATGGTGAAGAAAAAAGGTATTCCATAGACTAACATATGATCAAGATATTGTGATTTTTATTTTTATTTTAAGCCCCTGTCTTGAATAATCATTTTAATATATTTATGGATTTGATTAACAAAGTCTATAAAAATTATCTTTATAATGTTTTGGTATTTTCTATATATGATATTCTGATATATTGAAAAATTCCGGAGGTGCATAGGGATAACATAAGAGATATATTGAAAACTGTAGGTTGGATATGCTTTTTAGAATGAATAAAAAATGTGATTTTTGGTTACAAAATGTTTTTTATTGCGGAACATTGTATCCAATGAAGAAATATCAGTTGAAACTACCCTAAAAAAGGTTGTGGAGGAGTTCCCTCATCCTACAAAAGTTACTATTATTCATATTTTTCATTGATCGTGAAGAACTATTCACTAATTTCTAATTTTTTGAACTGTTTAAGTTGAAAAGGGTATATGTTTTTTCTAGAAAAATGAGTCTAAAGAATGATTCTATGAGGTTAAGCAGAGATTGGTTACTAAACCTATATTAATTGTACCCTATATTAGAGAAGGGAGTGCTTTTTAGTTATTCATATTTAAAAGGGCATGGGTGTATCCTAATTAAAATTGAAAAGGTGATTTCTTATGAATATTTAAAATTAATTCCACATGAGAATATGTATCCACCACAAGATTAAGATCTAGTGGAATTATTTTTTTATCTGATGATAAAGAGACCATATCTTTATGGTGAAAAATGTGACATATACAAAGACCATAAATGATTAAAGTATACATTCATGAAAAACTGATTGGACAAGAGATAGATGAAATGGATACAACTTCTTAATGAAAATTATTGCTTAAGTCATTATCATCATATAAGATAAAAAAATAATAAAAGTTTTAATTAGGAAATACCATATTCTGAGAAAATTAATAATTAATATTCAAGGAGACACATTGATTAAAGTCCTAGTAAAATTCAACATGGGAATTGAATGGGAATGGAAATCATCAAGAATATCCCAAATGGTTTCTCATCTGTCATTATTATAATTGATAAAGAACCATAAAATATATTATCCCTTACTTAAAAACTACATAGATGATGTGAAGAATTGAATGCATCATAAGTTCAAAATTTATCAATAATATGAAAAATATTTTCATACCCAAATATGTGTTCCATATACATTAGATATAAAAATGGAGCTGATGGAATAATTTCATACCTATACTCTCTCTATACATCGTTGAACCAAAAAAATGTGTAGGTGCATTCATGACCATTATTGGTGGGATAAAAAGATGAGGGAGTCTTCTAATTACAATATAGGGTTCATGGTGTGTCATTTGGTGAAGGAATATACAGAAATTCATAAAGGGGTATTGTAACAACTACCCATTCGAACATGGAAGTGGGATAATATGACAATGTAATTTTTAATTGGTCACCCTAGAAAATACAATAGAAAGAAATCTATATTCTATATAGTGGATTGACTCCCCAAGACATCCAATTTAATCACTAGTAGAGAAAATTTCACTCTTGAAAAACATTCCATGATTTATATAAAAGAAGTGGCGAGGTTGCATGGAGTTTCAAATTATATTCATTTTGATAATGATCAATAGTTATCATAAAAATTCTAGATATGTTATCAATATTTAATGAGTATTGAATTGAATTTCAGTATGACCTATCTCCCCAAAATAGATGGTTAATCAGAAATGAATTCTAAAACCCTCAAGTAAATGTTGACAATAATATTAATGGAACTTATAGGGTGTGGGGAGCAACCAATCCCATTATTTTAGTTATAAAAAAATCTTCTATTCTAGTATTCAAATTACACCATATGATGACCTAGACGATAAGAGAATATGAAAAAATACTTATTTTGTTGAATATAGTGAGGGAATACTTTTAGTTCTCGATCTTGTTCAATATATGATTGAAAAAGTTCAATTCATCAAACAAAACACAAATGTTTCTCAGAGTTGGAAGAAGATCTATGAGGATAGTCGTTGAAGGTTTAGTGATTTCGATGTTGGAAATAATGTTTTACTTTGAATATCACCATATAAAAGAGTCATGTGATTTGGTATGAGAGTGAATCTTAAACATAGGTACATTGGAACCTATGAAATATATTATCGTTTAAGAGAAGAGGCCTATCAGATAAAAATTCCAAAAAAATAGCTCATGTTCATGATTATTTCCATGTGTCTCCCTAGATGAAGTATATACAAGACCCTTCAATTGTACTGAATCCATAGGTGGAAAAAATGGAACATGAACTCTTTTATGAGAGGTAGATGGTGGAGATCATGGACCATATTTACATAGTTCTATGAAACACGAATACCCGGATAGTCAAACTGTGCTTGAGAAAACATAAATATATTGTATCGATGTCGAAACTAGGGGGTACAATATGGAAGAAGTACCCATAGCTTTTCTATACTAAGAGAACAATTTGATATTTTGAGGAAGAAATTTTTTAAGGGGGGAAGAATATCATTACATAGATTTTTTTATTGATAATTGTTTATATAAAATATTTTGTTATATTATTTTTTTCAAAACAAAAACATATATATTTAATTATTAATTAAATTTAATAGGAAATTTGAACAATTGGTTTCAACTTTCATATGGCCATTGGTAAGTTATGATTGTTGGTCAAGATGACCATTGGTCAATGTGACCATTGGTCAATATGACTTTTGGTCAATACAGACATTGGGAAATATACTGTTAATTATAATTCTTTCATTATAATTATTATTTTTATGGAAAATATGAAAAACATTTTTTCTTACCGAAATAATATTCGATGACATCAACAAGTAGATTAGTTTTGTTTGAAGCCCATATGTAGGAACCTGGGAGGGTGGTATTAGAACTAGAGTTCAAACATAACCAATCCCAATATGAGCTTCAACATGTGAATCTTCAATGAAATATTTTATTGGAGAAGTTCAAGTTATAGGATATTCCCACTCGGTCGATGTTAGGCAAGGAACCCCATATAACTACAACCATCTCACAGTGAACTTTATGGCATATGATAGTGTAATAAGGTGTTGTGTTTTTATGCCTCAGTTACATAAAATGTAATTCTATTTTATAAATATAATTTTTATTTCATAAATTTTGTTTTAGTAATATGTTTTCTTGACATAAATAAGTTAAATTAAGATGAATTTGAAAAATTCATTTTTCACAAAAAAATTAATTTCCAAAAAATATGTAATGTTTTATATAAATTATGGTATTATGAATAAAAATTAGTTTATTAAAATATTTTGATAAAAAACATTTTAATTAAATAAAAATAATAAAATAATTTTAAATTTATTAATTGTGAGAAATTTAATTATGTATTTTTATCCTACTATGATTTTCTTTAAATAAGGATTTTTATAATTAAAAATTAAAATTATAACATTTTGATAACTATTACGATAAAATAATTATCATTTTTTAAATCATCACATAAAAATTTGGATACATTAAATTTATGATAATTTTCTAAAATGTTTTGGTTTTTAATATTAGTTAAAAAATAAAATTTTTCCGTTTTAGTATGATTAATGACATCATAATTATTTAATAATGATGTAATAATTAATTATAAACAATAAATGTCCAAATCTATATGTTATTTCATTAATATAAAATATTTTAATATATTTTAATATATTTCCTAACTATAATTTTCCTAACAATGTCTAAAATTTAAACATTAATATTAAATTATTTTGGTGGAAACATTACATTTCCATGCCAAAAAAAGTAATACTAAAATTCCTTCAACTATTTCAGATATAAATAGCATAAATTGTGTACAAATTTTTAGAAAAATAGGGAAAACAATAGTTTTTCATTTTCCACAATCTATATTTCCAAGGCCTATATTTGGGAATTATTAAAAAAAATTCAAAATTTTACAATAAATATCCCCAAATTTCTGAATTTCCATCAACTCCCAATACATCCTTCACTAATATAAATTATTTTTACACTCAATTTTTCTTACCAATGTTTAATCAATCCACCATTTCCCGAATCCTCGTTTTTTAGGAGATACTTTTAAAAGTAAGTGAATTATCATTCTTTTATTTTTGATTCAAGAATTGTTTTTCATATATTTATTCTAATTTTTTTATTATCTCTTATTAAAATTTATATCATACCCTTACTACTAAATTATGTTTCATCAATCGGGGACCCATTTCCCCTAAAATTTATACCTTCTTCAAAAAAATTATATCTATTATGTCGCCAAATTCAAGTATCAATATTTCCTAGTTCTCCTTAAGAAATTATATTTTATAATATTTTTTTGAATACCCAATCTTATTTATTTTCCAACGGTGTTCACCTTGTACAAAAAAATTATTTTTTTAATTCTGGTAGAATCATATTGGAACCATTTATTTCTTTTCCCATAGGCTAAAAATGTAAAAACAATAGTGTTTTAAACCTCTTTTGAAATACCATGATCTTAATAGGAAACCCTTTTCTGTTATTCTGAAAATCTTATTTATGAAATTTTTTATTATGATATATGTGCTTCACATTAATGTATGAAATATTAAATTTATTCCATGATTTTATTCCAATTCATTTGGTAAATAATTTAATCTCTAAATCTGACATTTTTTATAGTACCATGGCGAATAAACATAGTAATTTACATTTACGACACCTTGGTGATTAAACTCAGTGATATAATTAAGAGTGTATTAATTTAATTTTGTATTCAAGTTTTATTTTTATGATTTAGGTTATTTTATTATGTCATTTGTGATGTTTTATTCATCCCTCCATAATGATACTCATCATTTTCTTATTGATATTCATGCATATCACATGTGAATTTTTTTCCGTTATTATACCTTACTAGGATTTATTATCACCCATTAATTTTATATATTTTCCAAGGTTATTAAATATATTAAATTTAATTAGTATGAAACAATTAATAATTCCTTCATGTGGATTAGAAGTCATTTTTATGTTTTCAAATATTATGTACATTATTTCCAAGAAACTAATAATTAAAATATCATCTCTTTTTATAATGTAATGACAATTTATGTAGTAAAAATGGGGTTTACTAAAAATATAACAAATATCATTAATATAATATCAAGATAATCCATATCATTTAACAATATTGGGAAAATGAAGATAAACACATGTGATCAATTTTACCTTTTCCAAATAATGTACGTTTATTTAATATCTTACAAGGTTAATTACTTATCATTACCTGAGTAAAAAAGCACATTAATTCAATATTAAAACATAATAATAAAATATATTTTATATATCCCTTAACTAAAATCAGTCTTTAAATATTATGGCATATGAACATTATAATGAATGATGAAATATCTCTAAAAAATATGGCAATGAATCCAAAAGAAACTATTCCCATCATTCTATCATGTTATCTGAAATTTTAACCATAAAAACTATATAAAAACAATTACATGGGTTTAGAATAACGAAGATCTAGTATAGTGTAATAAAATAAATAGTGATAATAAGAATCAAAGGAAAAAGGTACATTGACTTAAATGGGATTATATACTAAAATAAATTAACATAGATCCTCAAATAATAGACAAAGGAAACTGAAGGAGTTTCAAGAGTTTTATATAGATTTATAGAAGTTAATATAACTATATTTTGGTGAGTTATTACATATATCTATTCAAAAAAAAAATTAGGGACCATGGAAACTGTGTATAGAAGACGAAAACATTAATTTTGGGCCTTAGCCAATGAAACAAAATTCTGTATGCTATTAGAATGATAGATAACATATTATATCAACATGATCGTTTCATTAAAACATTAATATGTGACTTATACAATGAAATAATTATCCTAAATTATTCTTTTAGCCTCACACCACAAAACCCACCCATTAATGGCCAAGATATGGGTGCCCTAGACACATTGTTTCTACCTTTCCACTAGACCTATAATAGCTAAGATTTTATAATGGTATCTAAATATAAAATAAAATTATCATAAAATTAATATTTTAATTTTTCATGCAAAACATCTAATTTTATTGGACAAATATCTATGTTTAACGTACTAGTTCAAAAAATTCTAAAAATCATTTAGTTGAATTTTTCACATAAATATAACATTTTATGAATAAATAAAAATATTGTATTTAAATATTACTAATATTTATTTTACTAAAATTTTATAATACTTTTAATCAAATTTATTGTTATAAATTTGATTAAATAAACATTAGATCTCTTGGATGACCAAATGATATATTTTTCAGAAAACTATTATTAATTTTATAATGATTTTCCTTTTTAATTATTATAAATCATTTTTAATAATATGTCATATTAATTTAATTTATTGATTTTATATCTATATATATGAATATAAATCTGACTTATGATTATTAATAGTAATATAGTAAATGTAAGACCATATTATTCTGGGAAAATATATTTCTTGAAAAATCATTTTTTTCATCGCATTATATAAGATTCTATTACAAACAATTCGAAGTATTATATGATTTAATTTGGTAAAAATATATACCATAATTTAAAAAAATACTGATAAATATTATTTAATATGGTTAAATACATTTTTTTTCATAATTAATATTATGAATTGTAAAATTTGGTTACCATAGTTAATGTCAAAATTGGTTTATATGATGTATTCTAATACGATACGAGTTCGAATGACCTAATAACTCTATTAAACCGCATTTATTGGTTGTATTTAATAATTTTCCTTAGTAAATGCATATACAAGTCATTTTTGGTCCATTTTCTAAATGTCATGACTTAATAATATTTGCTATAATTTAAACATTATAATTGTTCCACTTGACATAGAATTAAAAATAAACTTCCTCCTCTAACTTCTTCACACATCGCGAGCCATTTACCTAAAGATAACCCTACCAAAAATATATCTTCAACATCCTTAGAAATTTTTATGGGTTTTTGTCTTCATAAAATGACTAAACCTTCGGTTCTTAAGAACATATACTAATGAGGATTATCTAAGAGAAGATACTCATCTTAAAAAATATCTTTCTTTCTAATTCTTCTTTTAGAAAATCAAATTATTTCCTATATATTAATTTATAATAACACAAGTATGTACCATACAATTATATTTTATTATCTATATAGAATAATATTCATCCACCTCTTTCTCCATAAAATGGGAATCAAAACCATCGCTCATTTGAGTAGTGGATTACCACCTCGCAAACCAATATACATTTTTCAATAACCAAAATATTTGTATATTAATATTTATTGAAATAATAAATTGAAAAAAAAATTCATAACATTTTTAGTTAAATTTAATAAAACCACTACTTCATTACCCTTCCAACCATTTCTAAATGATAATGTCGCTCGTGTATACATACAGCTTACCATCTCAATGGAGTGATGAGAAACATGTTCCTTATTCACACTAATGAGTGAAAATAATTTTGTATCTAATAAATAAATATTAAATTTATTAAATTAGTATCATTTTAGAGAGGAAAAAATAATAACATATGTAAAAAATGACATTTGTGAAGAATATTTGATGAGAAAATGAAGAAGTTATCATTCAACAAGATTATATAGTAAAATTTTGTTAATCATGGCATCTAAATAAATTTTAAGATGATAACATATAATATTAAAAATCTGAATATTGGTCTAATATTAATTAATAAATCATTTCATAAATATATAGATGAGTCTAAATCACGTTCAATGTTATTAATGCATGAGGTAATGGATTTCATATCAATTTCCACTACATTGAGACATTTTTGTGTTATGAAGAAATTTATTTTTATGTGTTGTATATAAATAAACTATGATGTTTTCAACATTAATATTATTTTATTCAATGTCATTAATGTTCTAATTCATGTGTGTTATTCTAATCAGTTAAAATTTAAATGTTACCAAATTGGTTAGAATTTATTTTACAACCTCGTTTTTTGGATTATTTTTGTTTTAATTGATGTAATATTATAATATATTAATTATAAACACCAACTATATTTGTTTGCTCTATATATTTAAGGATATTCATTAATTTCATCCAAAACTTCCCTTTTTCATTTTAATAAAGAAAAATTTTGAAAATAAAAATTGGTATGATTACTTTTTTTGATCAGATATATATTTTTTATGTGTCCATGTATTTTAAATGTGTTTTAAAATAGTAATATTTATTTTCAAATTTTATTTATGAATGAAATTTTAAGTTATCAATGAATTTTTGAATGTAAATAAAGTAATTTTTCTAATTTTTTTTGAATGATTAAATTTTCACTTCTTTTATAAAATGTAAAAATTCGATGTTCACTTTTCACCATATATGATGTTAGAAATCATTTATACTATCATAAATGTCTTATAATATTCTGTTTAACACAAAATCCTTATATGATTTCAGAAAAAAAATTATTAATTTATTTTTAAAATATTAATTTTATTTTATTTTACTTTATTATCCAAATGATATTATTTTATTGAAAAAATTATGTTTCCAAAAAATCGATAGATATATTTTATCTCTTAAAAAGTTTTTTCCTTAACATTATCTTGATGTATTCGCATTATTGGGTTCATTTTCAATTATACATTTCATTTCACATAAATATAATGATTATTTTGATAATGGATAACATTATTTCCTAAACTATACATCAAATTTTCATTATGTTTTTTACTATGAATGTTATTTCATTGAGTGGAGATATATTGATACTATTTATCTTTTACTCAATGCTGAAAGTTTTTGATAGTGAATATTTTTTCTGAATAAATAGATCATTTTGTATATGATGATTTCATTGGATATGAAGTTATTGAAGGGTATTTAATTATATAACCCCTCGATGCATTAAAAGGTATCATGAGACAAATTAGTTGGATAAATATATTAAATGGGTTTTTTGTGTGTAACTAACGATGATTAAATTTTCTAAGAACACGTACATGAAGGTAAAAATCTCATGATATATTAGATCATCAAATTAAATATTAGGAATTTTCTTCATTTATAATTCAGTTATTTTTATCAATGAGATTACTAAATTGATAGTATCCATGGACTCATTTCATGATTATGTTATTGATTACATTTATCATTTTATCAATTATATACCTCTCTATAATGATTATTCCTTAATTAATAATGACATTTTACGCTGTATAAAACACTTCCTGATAATTTGAGCTGACCCTTATTAAGTTTACTTTCCTAAAATATGAAGAATAAATGTTTGAATGAGTTTTAAGGATATAATCCTTGGTATTAAATGACATTAAATATAAATAAAAAATATATATTACACATAGAATGACATAAATTTTCATAATTAATATGTGGCCTTTCTTATCATTATTGGGAATACATCATCATCTGGGTTAGTTGTATATCCACCTATAGTAGTTATTCTAAATGAGATTCTTTGAGAAGATGAGTAGAAACAATATTTAGATGAAACCATTATCTCCAAATTTTCATTTTATGAAATGTACATGAATAAATTGATATATTTTCAAAGAAATTACATGGAATTGAACCACTGTCCAGATGTGTTATCCTTCTATTTTATTTATTAAGTAAAACATATATTCTTAAATCACTATATAGTTTTCATAATAAAATTATTAATGTTTATTAAAAAACTATATTATTTGTGGGATAAGAGATTTATATTCCCCTATGTTTCACATTGGAGAGCCACTGATCTTTTAATTAATATAAATGTTGGATCTATAAAATTATCATTTATTATAGGGAAATACATGCTATTATGATAATGAAAAAGTTTCATCTCCCCACATTGATGAATTATTTGATCAAATATATGGGGATAATTATTTTTCAAATATTGACAATCATTCTAGGTATCATCATGTATAAAAATGAAAGGATATATTTTGAAGAAAACATTTCATATGAGGCATCAATCACATGAGTTTATAGTAATTCTTTTTATATTGACAAATGCACTCTATATTGGTATGTGTCAAATTAATTGGGTATTCATAAAATATATTTCTATTTTTTTTATTGGTATTTATTAATAGTATTTTAGTGGAATATAAATCGTTGAGGGACATGAAAATAACTTGTAGATATTTCCTGATACTTTTAATGGAAACGGGTTATATTTTCAGTTGTGAATTCTAGCTTTGAAAATTATCTTCTGATGGCCATATTTTCTCCAAGGATAAAATATATGTTAATCATGTGAAGATAAAGGATTTAAATGAATGACCAACACCATCAATTATAACAAAGGTACATAGTTTCAGTGGTTTGGAAGGTTATTTTTAGTGATTTGTATAAAACATTTTTTTATTTTATAACCCGTTAACAAAGCATATATGTAAATGGATTTTGTGCATATGTAAAATTAAATATGAAAATTGTTATGATGACTTGAAGAGATGATTGGTCAGTTCTATAATTATGAATATACTATCAAGAAATGATGGATTTTAGATATATAGTGATGCATCAAAGAAGCACCACTACAAAAAATACCATTAACATCGTTGACCATTATCTGTGCTAGAAAAATGTTCTGATAATGGTTACCTTTATCAGTACTAAAAAAAGAACTGGTAAAGGGTACCTTCTCTCAAGGCTAAAAATGATTGTCAAAGGAACCCTTTATCAGTTCATTTTATGTTGTTGATAAAGGGTATCCTTTATCAGTGCTTTTATATAGCATCGATAAATGATACCATTTATCAACATTTTATTTTTATCACTCATAAAGTGTACCATTATCTAGTTCATTATCATTAGAAATAATAAAGGGTACACATTATCAATTTTCTGTGATAATGAAAGTCTATAATAAAATGAAATAATTAAATGCATATTGTTTCTAAAAAATAAAAACAATTTTATCAAATAAATATTAAATGTTAAAAATGAAAAAATGACGATACATATATATAAATTATAAAAATTATGAAATAGTATATTTTACATATGTTGATATGTAAAATTAATAAGTTGAAATAAACTAATAAAAATTTAAAAAGAGTTAAAAAATAGTAATAATATTTTTAATTATATAATTATTGAGAAAAATTACTAAATTCAATATACATATATATAGGTTATTAATATTAATAAATAGTATATATAAAAAAAAGATATATAAAATTATTAAATTGTAATAATCATACAAAAAAATTAAAATTGAATAAATTGTAATAATAACAAAAATTTAAAATTAACAAATTAAAATATTGTTTAAACATTTATTAATGAAAAAATAATTATTGAAAATTAATATGTATAATATAGATAAATATACACTAATTACTAATAGTAATAAAAAATATATTAAATATAAATAAATAAAAAACTAATAAAATGTAATAATTAAAAACATATTAATGTCTTGTTCATTTTTAATGCTATTTCATTTTCAAATTTAACATATATCAAACAAGTTTTATATTGATTTCATATTCATATACATAATTAATGAGTTTTAATATAAACCACAAATAGACACACAAAAACACATATGTATACGCAATTAATGAAATCTTATATAGAAACTCATATGCCTTATATTTATGTAATTTAATAAAATTTTAATGTATTTTACAATTTTATTATAACATGACACGTTTAATATATTATGTTCTTAATCTATAAATTTTATTTATTTAATGTTCATATAATTACATATAGGTAGTGTTTATTCTTTTTTAATATTAACTGTATTTTATTTATTATGTATTATGTTATTTTTGAATGTAATTAATCTCTATTATTTTTTTAGATATATTTATTTACAATGTAGTTGTAATTTTTAATATTTATTCATTTTTAATTTAATATATATATATATATATGTAATTTTTAATAATTAATATTTATTTAATAAATATTATACATGTTTTTCAATATTTTTAATGTGTATTATTTTTAAATTATTCAAGTTCACACATTTTAAAATCTATATATTTAAGATAATATATTCATTAATAATGTTAAAAATGTATTTGTAAGTAAATTTTTTTTCTAAATAAATATTTAATGTATTTATATATTTATAAATTTATAATAATTATAAAAAAGTAAATATTATATTTTAAAAAAATATTAATATAATGATAAATAATTAATTATAAATACTTAAGTATTTATAAAGTTATAATATATTTATTTAAGAAATGAATATAGTATACATATACATATATTTATATTTACAATATTTATATATATATATGTGGAGGTAAAAGCCTCAATTTATTCTGGGAAATTGGAAACATTACAAAGTAATGTAGGCAACCCACAATGCGAGGAGCTACTCGGTGAAACTCGAACTCAAGACACTGGCGAGACCTATAGGGGCAACAACCACTAAGCTTCACCATATGGGCTATATAAATATATATATATATATATATATTATAGAAGTATTATTCATATATTTATAAATAAATAATTATATATTTGAATAATTACGAAATTTTAGTAAATATATTTAAATAATAAATTTTTATATATTTATATAAATATACTACATATATATATAATTATATAAATATATATATTGATATAAATAAATTTATAATTATAAATAGATTATTATAAATTAATAATAATAAATATATTTATAAATTTAAATTTACTAAATTTATAATATTATATGTTTATAATTATAAATTAAAAATTTAATTTTTATAAAAAGTATTAATGTAATTATAAATAAAAAATTATATATTTAGTTATTCACAAATATTAATAAAAATATATTATTATAGAAACATTTTTACATATTTTATATTTATAATTATAATTTTAAATAATTTTTTAGAGATAAAACTCTAGGGAGAATAATACTTGATCATTATCAGCAATAAAAAGAACCAATAATGATGTGTTTTACCAGAACTAATGAATTTAGCCCTGCAAAAAGGGATCATTATCAGCACAATTTTGAGAATGAGGTTAAAGGTGTGACAAATTTATTTTAAAATACTCTAAATACGAATCATTTAGTCATGATTCTCATGATCTCACGAAACTCCACTTATACTAATAATACTCCTCTAGGTTCTATCAATTAAATCAAGGGTAGATTCTATGGTATGTAATTTTTACCTTTTCCTCTCCCATTGTATGATTTTTTCATTCTAATATTTTCATTTTTAAATTGTTTTTAACCATGAAGAACCCTACATCTGATCTATCTCACTCTCTGTCAATTACAGATACCTATATAATTCCACCCATACTCTATAAAGTCTTTCTAGCCTGATAAAAGTCAATTATTAACTTCATCTCTATCTGATGTTGCACTTGACAGTGTTTTTATTGATGTTTCCATAATATTATATTTTATTATCTTATAGATAGTGTGAATTTTCACTCTTTGTATCTTGTTTTCACAATATGTCATGCACATGAAGATAAAAAAATTAATACAATAAAAAGAATACTAAATATTCAGGTATTTATTGTGGTATCCATCTCCATTAAATTTCAAAGACTGATATGTGTGAATTTTATAACAATTAATATTGATTGATTAGTGTCACATTAGTGTTATATTAGATTTATTCAATTAGGTTTGTTTTTATGTCATAAAATTATAGAATTTAATGGTGGTTTCTATATATTTTCATTCTTTAAATTATTTTTCATTGTTTATACAAAATTATTATATAAATATAAATATAGTTTTGCATTCTGAATATATTATTGAATATTGAGATGACGATATAATGCATGTAAGAATTATTAATGCTGTTATGTTAAAATGGGGTGAAAATTTTGAAAATTTATTGTTGCATTGAAATGTTATATTATATTTCTGACAATGATAATTATTACTATAAATGTACTGATAAATTCAATCTAATTAAATGGAAAAATGTTTAAAAGGATTATATTATGGTTGGTTTCATGTTGTGAGGGAAGGTGAATTATATTTTTGATTGTGGTCATACAACGTTTGCAATATGAGTAAAAATGATGTGTTATTTCATATTGATCATTGATTAAGAATATGGATTGAGAATTCATAATCATTATTATTGCTGTAAAGGAGAATATGTTTCACAAATAATTTTTTATAAATAAGGATTAATATGGGTAATATATATATAATACAACCCACGTCATGAATAAAAGTTCACATTTTGATGAACATTTCATGAAAATTGTAACTGTACTGAACAACGATATAATAAATCAATAATCCAGTACAATTAAACTTCACTACTTAATGGTATATATCTCCATATGTTTCATTTCCTTCCATATCATGATGATGAATTTTATACCCTCTTTCAAACTACCCTTCATCCCATAATTATGGATCCAATGTTCCTTGATGACATACCTCCCGGTAATATTGTATTCATTAATCTCCTTCAAATCCACTACCAGATCATTGAATAATACATCTTAAAAACCAATCTTTAACTCCGTTATCCTTTCACCCTACTCATTTACTACATCACGAGAACACCAAAAAATGACACCAAAATTTTTTTCAAAACAAAATGAATTATTATTTTTTGTTTATTGATATGTATTTTCATTCTTGACTCACTCAATTAATTTTAAAAGTGTTTAATGAAATTGTTAACTTTAATTGGATTATTTGGAGAAAAATAAATCTAAATACATATTTTTTAGCATTTTTTTCTGCATTGATATGAATTTCAGTGAATAGGGTTTCCAAAAAAGCTAATATAAGCTTGAATTTAAGAAATGTTTGGGGAGAAAAAATTGTGATTTAGAAAAATTAATGGATTAGCGAATTGAAAATTTTTTATATTAAAAGAATCACGTATTATTAAAATTTTTATTTGAATGTTAATTCCTTAATTTTTGAAAAGTTATATGATATTATCTTTAATTTAAATTCCATTAAAGTGTTTTTTGAATATGAGTGGGTTCAAAGTATACATTGGATAAAAATATTTTTTAAAAATATTATGTGATATGTTAAATATGAGGGCTAGGTAAGGTATGATAGAATGTGAGTTACAATATACATGTTATTTATTCATCAAGGGATATACATGGATTATTGGGATTTGAGGTTGAAACTCATGGAACATGTGATGTGGTAATTTCTAGAGGGAGATAAATAATTTTGTCTCCTCCGACGATTTAAATATTAACACATTATTAGTGAAATGATTTGAATTATACAGAATAACCATAATGTCTTTGATTGTAATAATATAATAGTATGAAATGATGTTACTTCATTTTATTATCATGGTGTCCTAGTTAGTACATAATAACTACAATTATATGTGTATTTTGAGTGTAATTACTTTGAACATATACTCAAATATATGTGTTGTATATTATAGTTGACCTGTTAGAAATTCCAATTTTATTTTTATACACACCTCATACACATGAACCATAGTATACATAGATCCATTACATTTGAGATATAAGTGGGGGAAAAAGAATAGAAATATATATATTTGAGTCGTTTCAGCCCAATCAGAATATGTTGATGTTCTCATGGAGGTCTAGGGACCATTCATCTTTTTGAGATAATTATTGAAATTTTAATTTATATTGTTTTAATTCAAAATGTTTTATCGAAATATATTTCATCCTTACCAGCATCATCTCACGATTAGTTATTATTGAAATTTATTACTTGAGAATCATCCCCCATCTCAAATATGTTACTTGAACAAATCTAAGTAGCAGTCTTCCAAAAGGATCACCAACATGAAGTATGAGATGACTTCTAGTTATATTAGTTCATGAAACATAAGTGTACATGCACAATATATGAGGTATTTGTTTCATGAAAAAAATCAAATAATAAATGTTCGAGATATGAAGATGATGAGGATGACTATTTTCTATAACATTCACATTTTGAAGAATTTATTGGATAACACCAACCATAGTAGGGTATTTATTTTCTAAAATCCAAAAAACCATTTCCTTAAAAATATATGCTCACTAACCATTTTATAAGAGAATATGATTGTGTAGTAAAATAGTTCATCACGTTCGAAAAATATAATAAATTTTATGCTTCTCAAATCCATTCTCCATGTTTATGTTTTTTTTATTCAATAAAAATTAAATGTTAGACTACTCATATAGAAAATCTATTCTCTATATTACGATATTACCAATCTCATTGAAGAACAAACTATTGATGATTAAACTGTATAATTATTAAGGGTCATCAATGTGTTTATTAGAAAAAAACAATGATGCAACATCACAATGTTGATTAAAATTATCAATGATAGATGTTAGGGTATAAAATTTTAGGATGGATGAATCAGTGTGACCGGTTTACTGACCATAACTGGTCAATGTGCATTAGCTATCATGGGGTCACAATGAAGATGAATGTTTTTTGTTTTTTGTTGATTTAGGGCCCCATTAAACACTTATAATAAATTAAATACTTTTAAAATATATGGTTGTAATATTAATGGATGCATGAAATTAACATGTACGCTTTAAAACTATTCTTATGAAGTTACATCTTAAGGATTCTAAGAATAAATTAAAACCACACCCACCAGTTTGTTATGATAACATTTTAACGAAGGAAACTAAGATTAACTTCATCAAAATTTATAATGAGGAATAATTTTAGGTTCATTGTAATCGATAATATATAATTTTATATTATTTATTTCATCCGGCATTATTAAAAACTATTAATTTTTTAAATAATATAAGAGCTTAGAGAATAAATATCAAGCATTTAAACCAATGTACCCTTATCACAAAGAAAGTGTGGAGTACGCTTGACTAGAGAATAAAGTTGAATGAATTTTTAATCAATAATAAAAGTTTAATCATGTGTTAAGAAAGAAAATTTTTTCTTTTTTTATATGTAGATTTGACGAATCAAAATTTGAATCCACTACCATCCCATGTCGGGTGCTATAGAAGGAGGCCCAAGTAAATAATGAGGGTAAACTAAGTGATGAAAACATAAAACTTTATGAGAATCATTTGTAATTGTTGCATAATTTTAATTCATTAAGATTAATTTCAGTATTATATGAAAATATATATTTATTTTCATATATAATTATATGGTTCAGACATAAGAATCAGCAATGACCGTACAATAAGAAATAATACTTTTAGTATCTTTGATGTGGCCAGTATAATATGGTTGTGTTGGAGGATTTGACTTTTAATCCTTTACCAAAACAAATTTTTATAATTTAAAACAACATGAATAATCATATAATATGGTGAGAATGTTTTAGACACAAATTGCCTAACTAAAAGATATTACAATTCAATTTGTTTTGGAAGACCAATGTATGAGAACTGTTCAATGCGAACTAGAGGTGGAATAAAGATCGACACATAAACCGAATGATCCCACTGGTTTTGAGACTATTAATTACCCCAAACTACATAACTTACATAGGGAACATACTTTTTTATTACTCATTCTCTTAAATTTGAATCAATTAACTTTCGATAACTTTGCATTACTGAAATTTTCCAGGGTACAATTGTATGTGATTGTATCTATCAACAACCATGCACCACCTTATTGTGATGGGTATAATGTATAATATCCAAGGAGAAAAGAAACGTAATAATTCCCTCCTAAAATATAACATGATATAGGGGATTTAGGTAACTTAGGATCTGAATACTATTTTTCTTATTCTAACGAATGATATAGACATTACAATGGTCAATGATACTATTAGATTAGTCATAGAATGTTTGAATTATCTTATAAAGATACACGCGGTGATCCTTTATGATCTATTTTTTTATTAATAACCTATAATAGTTAAAGATATAAGGTCTAAAATTAGGTATGATATTACTATTGGATAAAATGATAGGAAAATGGAAGGTGAGATCATGAAAATCTGGCGAATCATCCTAGAAATAATAATTAGATTTTGAAAGTACCATCTCTCCACCAGTTCCACAAAATCAATTGTGATAACTAAAACATCATATAGTGACAACATTTTAAATTTAAAATATGTATTTTATCCCATATGAAAAACAAATTTATGGAGCTTCTATGATAGATGTAATTGGTCTTGACACTATAAATGAGATTCTCAAACATGAATGGTTGGGTGCATCAATTCTGAATACATACATAGGTTACATTTTATTAATATTTATGTCAAAATAATGATCTAATATGTTTATTAAATTATATATTTAGTCACATTTTCAATAGAAATTTATACTAAAACAATATAAAGGTAATTTTTTTGGAACAATGATTGTTATTAATTGTAACATATATCATTTAAACATCAAAACATACATTGGATAATAAAAAATTTAGAAACAAAGATTTGAGTTACTCGAAACTTTTGAGAGAAAACATAAGACAAAATACCCTTTTTGATTCATAGAATAAAAAAGTAATACTATACACTATTATCACATAATATATATTATTAATGTGTTCATTAATTTTTTTATGTAGCACTAGATACTGATCAAAATCAATCTAGATACCCTACATAATTACTTTTTGGAACTCATGAATGGATATACAACTAACCAAGTAAAAATAATGTGTATGCTGAAATTATAATACACCATAATCAATATTTTATATATAAACATCAAATTAAATGTTTCAGCCTATGTTTTATCAATATTTTTTTAATGATAATGAATTCAGTAAATATAGGCTAAATCATTCAATGAAGTTAGTGTCTAAATAGATAAACCCCATGGATTACTATATATAGTAATAAATTATGGTATATATAGGCAGATATAACTATAAAAAAATTCAAAAAATTTATTTATTTGAAATACTTTTCTGTAGTGTATAAAACAAGATAATGATATTAATTTGGGATATTATGTTTTCAAATTTAAGAGATAAATCAATAATCATGAACAGACAAGCATCCCCCAACTGGTAATTTTAGAACATAAATAAATTTTCATTAAATATATTTCATAATCATTTGGTTGTTTATATTTTCTCAACACAATTAATACTGCCAACAACAATTATGCTCAAAAGAAGAAATAATGTTATTAAGATATGTGCAACAATCATACACATTTCCATACTTTATAATGAAAAAAATATTGATTAGCTATTATTATTATTATCAAGTATGACTTATGAAATTTTATATATATTTAGGGTGTGGAACATATTATCTTAATGCTTATATAATATAACTTAATTGTTTTCTGAAATAGAATTACAATGGAGGAAGTAATTTTTTATATATTTGGTGACCTAAAAAATTATTTTTTTGTGAAATGATATAGGTGATGTTAGAGTCAAATACTGATATGGAGGAGGGGGCATAGGTAGACCCCAAGATGGAGACTGAGGGGGAGGAGCAGATGAAGTATTGTGTTGCAAATAATAAAATAGTTGGGCAATGGAGTCAAATTATGGTCATAACATGATTGTATTTGAGAAATTTTTCTGAAATCTATGAACAATAGTTGTCACTTAATATAATATTTATTGTGAAATTGTTTTATTTTTCTTCTTAAAAACATGATTTTCACCAGTTTCTTAAGTGATTTTATATATTAATTTAATTGTGGATTTTTTTTTCAAAAACAAAAAAAAATTAATCTGGTAGTCCTAGGGAACCTTATCTTATAGAACATTACATGTACTATCAAATATTAATTATGTTTGAAATAAATCCCTCTCTATGAACAGATTGAAGGAAAAAAAAACTAATACAGATGCTTTTCTATGGCTTCTCAACACTCTAAAGAAAGGGTCTTATTAGTTGAAAACAATGTCACATGAGAGCCAATGAACACCAATAAAATAATCAAATATGTAGACAATACTATTTAACGGTTTTAATAAACAAGTTATTAATCAAACACTGAAGCATGAATTTGTATGAGAGAGACATTGGAGAACAACCAGCATTAATTGATAGATCATTCTTATCATGGTGTGCTAGTGTCGAATTAAACATAACATCAAATGAAAAGAAACACAATTTTGAAGAAATATATAAAAATTTAAAACCTATATAAAATGTAATAATGAAACACTGTAAATCCAAAAAAAACAACCCTTTGAAATAGATTCTAATACCATTATCCAAAACCTCTGATGATATAAATAAATAAAAAATTGTGTCGACTGATTCAAGATTTTTTCACAGAGGACCACATAGTGTTTTCACTTTTTTGGTGGGGGAATTAGTTAAACTATTTTATCATCCAATAAATGCATGATGTAATATAATATTTTTTAAATACAAAAAATTAACATTAATTATATATGTGAACATTCATTAAGAAAAATGATCTATCTTCAAAAGATCATTATTAAAAAAACCAATCATTAATATCAATAAAAATTACATAAAAATATGGATGTTCCCATTTTTATTAAAAAAATGATAATTTTATTTTAGAGTTTATCATCATGCAAAAAAATCATTCAGATTTTTTAAAAATTGACATTAATTATAGTAAATAAAATAGAACTAAAATAATAAAAACTCAAAAAAATAGTATTATTACTGTACATTATGAAAACAATCCATAATTAATTTTTGACATGTAGGAAACAGACACACAATAATCTGATACCCGATGATCCCTATATGACTCAATGTTTCAGTTATAAGTATAAAAAGAAAATTTTAATTCAAAAAAGTGTCTCTCACAAAAAAATAACAATGAATTCATTGATTATATTTTTAAATTAGAAAAATTATTCATATTACATATATAATGTGTAAGAACCTATCTCAAATCAAACCCACACAAGATATAACGTGTTTGACATGAAGTTTGTGTTTCTAGTTTGAAATGAAATTTTAATAAAAAACCATCAGTAATAAAAACAATATAAATTCAATTTGATCATTTTTATACTTTTCAAAATAACTAATAAGTCAGTTGGAATGTGTAGAATAATCCAAACCTCAATTCCAAATTTGGTGACTGGTGTGACTCTAAATACATCATCATATTCATACATTCCATTAATTTTAATAAAAAATTAATTTGATATACAAAGAAATGAGAAATAAATATTTATTTTGTTTTAATACATTAGAAAAATGATCCATATTTATTTTTTGACATGTAGGAATCATCTTTATCTCAATATAATTCTTGATGTGCCTGTTATGACTCAAAGTGACTGTTATAAGTTTAAATTTGAAAATTTATTACAAAAAATACCTATTAAAAGAAAACTATGAGAACAATCTTATTTTATCATCATAAATTATTAAAATGATTCATAATTCATTGTTGACTAGTAAGAACTGTTCTCATATCAAACCCATACTTGATGATAATTTCATGACTCAAAGGGCACGTTTCCAATTTAAAATGACATTTTAGTAAAACAAATGTTGCCTCTTAAAAATAATGGTAACACATTATGATTATTTTAAATCTTTAGTAAAATCATCCATATGTCATTTGAGAGGTATAGGAATTATCCAAACCATAATTTCATATATGTTGTGACCATTATGGATGAAAGTGCATATTTTTATTCAAAATTGAAAAAATCATTTGTATAAAATAGAACTGACATATTCAAATATGAGAAAACACATTTATATTGTAATTTCAATTTATAAATATGATCCATATATAATTTTTTAGTTTTAGGAACCATATTAATCTAAATCGCATTATTAATGATCCTAGTATGACTAAAATTGTCAGTTGTCATTTTAGAATTCACATTTTAATACAAATAATTATCAGACACTCAATACATAAGAAACAATCTAATATTGTCTTAATAATTTAGTTCAATAACATATTAATCAATTGTGATGTCTAATAATCAGTCTCAAATCAAAATCACACATGATGTGTCTTTTATGACTTAAAATATGTGTTTGGAATTTAAAATTCCATTTTAGTAAAACAAGCATCACACAAAAAATAACGAAAACACATTCATATTATTTTGTCACATTTTTTAAATAATACATAAGTCATTTGGAATGATTATGAGTTATCCTCAACTCAATTACATGCACGTTTTGACTGATATGACTCTATGTGTTCCTTTTAATTCAAAATAAATGTTAATTTCAGTAAAAAAAATACAACTGACATACTCCAAACTAAGAAAAAACATTCTGATTGATTTGGTAAATTATGAAAATGATTCATATGAATCTTTTGGCATGTGGTAATCTTCTTTACTTTAATTTGATTCAGGATGTTCCAAGTATGACACCAAGCGTCCATTATGAGTTTAAAATTGCAATTTTAATACAAAAAATCCACATACTAAAAAATAGGAAAAATCTCTAATTTTAATAATAATTTATGAAAATGATTCTTAAATAATTTTGTATAATCAAGAATCTATCTCATATGAAACCCACACACGAAAGGACCTGTATGACCCAATGTTTTTGTTTCTGGTTTAAAATGACATTTTAATAAAAAACAAAAGTGGTGCACTCAGAACCATGTAATCTCATTCACATTTTTTTATAGGGTTTGAAAATGATACATACATTATTTTGGATGGGTATGAATTATAATTATCTCATTATGATGCATTTTATGACAGATTTGACTCCAAGAGTGTATAGTTATTTAAAAATTGATATTGATTTTAGTAAAAAAGGCAACAAACATATCAAAATAGAGAAATGAAATTATGATTGTTTTTTTTACCTTAGTAAATTAATACATTACTCATTTATTATGTTTATGAATCATTCTCACATCAATCCAAAATATGATGTTCCCAATTTGACTTAAAGTGTCCGTTATCATTTTAAGATTGACATTTTAATTAAAGAAGTGTCCCTTGTTGAAAAAGAAGAAAACACACTCAGATTATCTTGATGGATTAATAAAATGATTATATAACCCTTGTGATGTATATAAATCATTCACATGTAAAACCCACACACAATACGACCTGTATAGAACAAAGTGTGTGCTTCTTGTTTGAAATGATATTTTAGAAAATAAACCATTTTTATTCTCAAAACTGATGAAATGAGTTCTAATGGTTTTGATAATTTTTAAAATTTATCCATATGACATTTTTAACATTTAGGAATAATCTACACCACGATACGTAGCTCGGTGAGACTGGTATGAATCTTGGTGCATCTTATTATTCAAAAGTGTCATTAATTTCAATAAAACCCAGAACTAAAGCACTTAAAACTGAGAAAACTAATTCATATAGTTTTTTAAATTCATTTAATGATACTCATGTCATTTTTTATGTATAGGAATAAACTGCTCCTCAATCTGATACACTATGTTCCCGGTATGACTCAAAGTGTCTATTATCAGTTTAAAATTTACATTTTAATAAAAACAATTATTATTCACCTATAAATTAGAAACAACACTTGGATTATTTTGATAAATTTTAACAATTATTATTTTTTGAGTTTTGATGTGTAGAAATCAGACCCACATCAAACCCACACATGATGTGACCTTTATAACTCAAATTGTGAGTTTCAAGTATAAAAATGACATTTTAGAACAAAAAAACCAAATACTACACTCAAAACTGATTAAATTCATTAGGAACAATTTTATACTTTAGAAAAAAATCAATACGTAATTTGGGTTGTGTAGGAATTATAATCACATCAATATGATGCATGATGTGACCAGTTTGAGTCAAAGTCTGTCTTTTTATTCAAAATTGTAAGAAATTTCAGAAACAAAAGAAAAATGACTTATTCAAAACTATGAAAACACATTATAATTATTTTGGTATTTTAGTGAAATGATATATATGTCATTTTTTGACATGTAGGAGTTAGTTTCACATTAATGTAATAATTTAAGTTCCCATTATGAATCATAGTATACATTATTATTTTAAAATTGACATTAATTACAAAAAAAAGCTTCAATCATAGAAAACTAAGAGAAAAACATGTATTTTCTAGATAATTTATATAAATTATTTATAATTAATTTTTTTATGTATATAAATCAACATCACAGAAAATACACACACGATGCGAGTGGTATGTCTCAAGTTGTGTGTTTCTAGTTTTAATTTAAATTTTAGTAAAAAACAAGTGGTGTTATCAAAACCAACAAAAAATATTAATAATTTTTTGATTATTTATGAAAATTATCTATAATTCAGTTGGAATTTTTTAGAATTATCCTCACCTCAATCTGATGCATAGTTTTTCTGGTAAGACTCCATGTGTGACTTTTTATTCAAAATTTATAATAATTCTAGTAAAAAATAAATATTACATACTCAAAAACATGAAAATCCATTCGTATTTATTAGTACATAAGGAAAATGATCTATAAATAATTTCACAAGTTTAGTAATCCTCAGAAACTCAATCTGATACATTATGTGTCCATTATGACTCAAAGTGACTATTATCACTATAAAATTGACATTATAGTAAACAAATGTGCCAGTCACTAAAAACAAAGAAAACATGCACATATTGACATGAAAATTTTGTAAAATGATTTATAATTCATTTTTAACATGTTAGAATTATTCTCACATAAAAACAGACACTATGAAATATTTAAGACTCAAAGTGCATGTTCTATGTTTAAAATGACATTTTACTGAAAAACACAATTGGAATACTCAAAATCAAAGAAACACATTCAATTTGTTTTAAAATTCATTAAAAATAACTAGAAAACATTTTTGATATGTATAAATATGAATCACCACAATTTAATTCATGGTGTGATCGATATGTCTAAAAGTGTGTCCTTTTATTCCAAAATAACATTAATTTTAGTAAAATGGAAAAATGACATACTAAATACTAAGATAATTAATTCAGATTTTATCCTGTACTTTAAGAAAATTATCTATAAGTAATTTATGATTTTTATGAATTAGACTCACCTAAAATTGATAAATGATGTGGTAGGTATGACTCAATGTGCCAGTTATTAATTTAAAATTGACATTGCAATACAAAAAGGATTCACTAAATGAAAACTAAGAAAACCATTATAATTGTATTGAATTTTTTTTAAAATGATTCATAATTTTTTTACTTGTTGGAATCACGATCACACCAAACCCACAGACTATGTGACTTGTATAACTCAAAGTGCATGAATATAGTTTAAAATGACATTTTAGTTAAAAAATAGAAGTTGTGTACACAAAACTGAGGAAATGTATTCATATTTTTCGTAAACATTTTTGAAACCATACATATGTCATGTAGAATGTATAGAAATCTTTTGCACTCTAATCTGATTCATGGTGTGGTAGTTATGATTTCACAAGTGTCTTTTTAATCCAAATTGATGTTAATATTATTAGTAAATATAACTTACCTACTCAAAACAATTGAAACAAATTCAATCTTTTATATACATTAAAAAATTGTTCGATAAGTCATTTGTGATGTATAGGAATCATATTCACCAAAATCAGATACCTGATGTTCCCGTATGATTAAAGTTGTTGGTTTTTAGGTTAAAATAGACATTTTAATAAAATAATATTTTACTCACTGAAAAAAATAAGATTATAATTTATTTAAAAAAATTTATTAAAATTACTCAGAATTTATTAGTGATGAGTTGGAATGAATCTCACATAAAGCCCATACACGATACAACATGTATCACTCAATGTGCATGTTTCTAGTTTAAAATGAAATTTTAGAAAAATACACAACTAGCGTACTAAAAACATAGGAAACACATTGTGATTGTTTTGATAATTAGTAAAATAATACATAAGTCATTTGGGTTGTGTAATAATAATTTGCACCACAATCCGTCAAACGATCTGACTGGTATGACTCCATGTGAGTTGTCTTATTCAAAATTATCACTATTTTTAGTAAACATTTCAAACTAAATACTCAATACTAATACAAATAATTAGTATGGTATTGTAAATTTAGGAAAAAGATACATAAGAAATTTTTTATGTGTTGAAATTATCTGCACCTCAATCCAATAAAGAATGTTCTAGGTGTAACTCAAACAATAATTTACTATTTTAAAATTGAAATGTTAATAAAAAAAATTATAATAGACTAAAAAATGATAAAAAAATACTCAATTTTCTCCATAAATTCTTAATATAATTAGTAATTCATTTTTGACTTTCAGGAATCATTCTCATGTCGATCCCATAGATGATGTGACCTGTATGGCTTGAAGAGCGTGTTTTTAGTTTAAAATGACATTTTAGTGAAAAACCCACTGGTGTAATCAAAACCATGGACATACATTTATATTGTTTTTATACCATAGGAAAATTTGATATAAGACATCTAGGACATCTACGAATTATACTTACCTAAATCTGATGAATGATTTGACCAGTATGGCTATATGTCTGTATTATTATTCCAAATTGTCATCAATTGTAATAAAAAAGACACATATCATATTGAATATTGATAAAAAAATTGTAATGTTTTTATACTTTAGGAAAAATATCCATAAATAATTTATGACCTTTAGGAATTTCCCTCATCTCAAGATGATAAACGATGTTCCCAATATGACTCAATTTGACCGTTATCATTTTAAAAATGAAAATTTAATACAAAAACGTATTTCTCAATGAAAATTATGCAAATAAACATGGATTGTCCTTATAATATTGGAAATTGAATCGTAATTAATTTTTGAGAGGTTAGAATCATACACACATCAGTCCCACAAATGATGTGACTTGTATGACTCAAAATACATGTTTCAAGTTTAAAATTACATTTTTTTAAAAAATTCATGTAATAAAAACCAAGTAAAAGAATTACTAATGTTATGATACATTTGTAAAATGATTAATATGTGTTTCTTATGATTTCTTTGGGGCGCATACATCTTTTTGTTTATGGGAGGAAGTACGCGCTAACTATTTCCATGCATTCCCGCTTTCCAAAGGAGGATGACATTCGACACTTATTTAGGGTTATTTGATCCTTGATTGAAATAAGATGATGGTATGTCAGATCCACCTTCTGTGGATTCCACCTCTGAACTCGTCACCTAGTCCAGGTCTCCACTAATGATTAAGATGTAGTTCGCGAAACTCTTCCTGGTGTCATGTCTTCTTGGAGGCAGCTTAATTATGCTGCTTTTGTCGGGATATTCCAATGGGTCCCATCAGGGAAGAAACCTTCGATCGGGAGAGTAGTAAAATTAGACATTGTTGGAATGTCTGGACACTAGAACACTAGTGCATCTAGATTTCTTCCCCTTATGATAGGGCTTCTTAAGGGTGCGGAATCTCATTCCAGCCCACATCAAATGCAGGGATTTTATGCCAAAGCCATGTCCCCGAGGTTTTCCTCAGCTTCCCTGGTTTAACACTGGGTATGATACTAGTTTAACGTCCTACGAAGACAGATCAAACTGATAGGAACACTGACCGGAGTGGATCATATGGGTTAAACCCCTAGAGGTAACACTGATGCTAGGGCTAACACATGGGTAGTTACCCGGTTGCTACTAAGAGAAACAAGAAAGTGGGTGACATGATTTCATGGGGATATTCTTGCCTGGGTAAGAATCAGGATAGTTATGGATTATTGAATTTTTTTGGGGAGTGAGATGAATTCATCATGATGGTTATGGTATCATTGGGCATTAACCTCCGGAAGGTTTTATATATATCAATGTGACAAGGAATCAATGCCCACTTTATTCAGAATGGGTACATTGAATTGGGGTGTGCACATAGGACAACAAACCGATGATATACTGAGACTTACGTTTGGTTAGAAACCTGGGATGATCTAATGCCCCGGGGGTGGACTAGAGATGTGGGTCCCAACATGGGGGACTACAATTGCTTACCGCTAGTTGGGGTTACAACAGCTTACCGCTTGATGGGGAACATGATGGCTTACCATCTGTTGGGGTCCAATGGCTTATCATCGACTAGGGAACACAAAAACTTACTGCTAGTTGGGGTTGACAATGGATTACCACTAATTAGGGTTCCAACGGCCTACCACTAGTTAGTGTATCACAATGAATTATTGTTGATTAGGAGACACAATGGCTTACTACTGAATGGGGGATAGTTTTGTGTCATGAAGGACAAAAATGGGGGGTACAGTTTAACATCATATAAGATAGATGGTCTTGTGAACTGACGTGAAGGGGTTCAAAACAACTGATTTTTGGGTTTGAACATTAGGGAGGCATCATATATACATTTTATGGGAAATAGTCAAAGTCCAAGTAGTTCGATATTGTTTGGTGAACTGACGTGAAAGTGGTTGGAACAATTGGGTGTTGGTATTGATCCTCTAGAAGGCATCCTACGTACCATGCCTTGGCATGGATCAACATGCATGTAGTTCAGGATGGTTTGGTGAATCCACATAAAAGGGTTCGGAACAACTGGGTGTTTGTCCTGAACCTCAGGGAAGTATCCTATGTTAATTTCCTTGCCTAGGATCAAAGTCCACATAGATAAGGATGGTTTGGTGAACCGACTTGATGGGGATCAGAACAAATAGGTGTTGGTATTTAACCATAGGGAAGCATCCAACATACCTTTCCATGGAATGGATCAAAGTCCATATAGTTCAGGATGGATTTTTGAACTGACGTGAAGAGGGTTGAAACAACTGGGTGTGGGGTTTGATCCTTAGGGAGGAATCCTACATACCTTGTCTAGGAAAGGATCAAAGTCCACATAGTTCATTCTTGTTTGGTCTTACACTCTAAGGCGGCCCATAGAGGATGTCATGGTCGATGATTAATCATATCCCACATGAGTCATGCCTGATGTGAGAAACCAGAGGCTATGAAGACCTGACAATCACATCATGAAAGGTGCATCTGTGGAATGTGTAGTGGGGATTATCCGTGGTTAGCTGCACAAAGTGGAAATAAGATATTATGTGTGGTTAGCATCCTAATGAGGAAATAGGGGCTTACGCGTGGTTAGCATTCCAAAGCGATGGATATTGGGACTTACTCATGGATAGAGGCTTAGATGGAAACAAAACCCAATATAAGAGGGACAAGATAACAATGGTCCTAGTGATCATCCCTCCTTTGGTCTTTGGGACCAAATAAGATAGGAGGAGCATGAATGATACCTATTGCAAGAATGGCTTGGGTCTTACCCAAGGTGGTTTCCTTCCCCATAGACAGGTGTCACTCCAAAAAAGAGGATCTCATTCCATGTGAGAATAATCTTGCTCCCCTAGAGATGAGCAGGCATATAGAATGTCTAAGGTGGGGACCCCATGTATGATCCCCTGGGTGAGGCCGTTGTTAAATTCCATGTGATAGGGAGGATGATTCTTGGATGTTTAATATCCTGCATCTTGCACGAGGCGAGTTCACTTGGAAACCCCTAGGACTTACATAAACGATACCCGCCTGCCCTTACGGAAGGGAAGGAATCATAAATGTCATAAAAATGGGGTCGGAACAACTGGAAGTTGGGACTGAACCTCAGGGAGACATCCTACATAACTTTCCATGGAAAGGATCAATGTCTACATGATTAGAGATGGTTTGGTGAATTGACATGAAGTGGGTCAGAACAACTGGGTGTTGGGCATGAACCTCTCGGAGGCTTCCTACATATATTTCCTTGGAATGGATCAATGTCCACGTAGTTCTGGATGATGTGGTGAACCGTCGTAATGGGTTATGAACAACTGGGTGTTGGGCTTGGACCTTATGGAGGTGTCCTACGTACCATTCATTGATAAGGATCATAGTCCACATAGTTTTGGATGGTCTGGGACTTACACTCTAGGAGGTCCAGAGCGGATGTAATGGTCAATGCATACACTAATCCCATGAGAGTCAAGATAGGTGTGAGAAATAAGAGGTATCGAAGACCTGATCATTATTTCGTGAATGGTGCGTCCATGGGAATTGGACTAGGTATTATTCATGGTTAGCATTTTAGAGAGGAAATAGGGCTTTAGCTGTGGTTAGAAGAACAATGGGGAAATAGGGGCTTACACATGGTTATCTACCCAAAGATAAAATAGGGGCTTATGTATTGTTAGCAGAACAAAGAGAAAACATGTTCTTAAGCATGGTTAGGAGCCCAAAGAGGAAAAAGGGGCTTATGCATGGATTGCAGCCCAAAGTGATTGAGATTGGTACATACTCTAGGAATGGGGCCCAGATGAAAAAAAAATCCCGACATGAGATGGATGAGATAATGAATGTCCAGGTGCCCATCCCTCCATTCGTCTTTGGAACCAAAGAATAAAGTAGTATCAAGAATGATACCTTTCGGTGGAAAGGCTAGGGGCTTACAACATGGTTGTTTCCCTTCCATGTAGATAGACGCCTCTCCAACAATGAGGATCACATTCCAGGTGAGGAATATTTCACTCCCACATAGACCAGTGGGCTTAGATAATGTCCGAGATGGGGCACCCCAAATATGATGCATGGGGCGAGGCCACAATTTAATGTCATGTGCTGAGGACGATGGGGCTTGGTAGTTCAACATCCTATAGCTCGGATGAGGAGAGTTCACTCGGCACCCCCTAGGACATACAAGATTGGAACCTACCACAACATGGTGAAGGGAAGGCATCACCAATTCCATAGTGAGGGGGGTGTCATGGATTGATCCACTGAGGGGTCCATGTTAGCATGGCTTTGTGGAGAAGCAATACCCATTAGAGTGCGTATGAGAAAAGAATGAGGTGAAGAAACACAATGATAATTTCATCCAAAGTGACTTTAATGTTTCTTCCTTCTAGCCTGGAGGGTGAAACGAGAAAGGGGATTATGAAGTATTTCATTTTAGAGGGAGGTGTCCTTCCCAGAGGATGGTATTCATGAAGAAGCTGGTCTTTATGAAGAGAACGGGCTTCAAGAAGGAACTGGTGTTCATGAAAAAGTTGCACCTCATGATGGTAAAAGACCACTTGGAGGAGAGTAGATCCATGAAGGTAAAACACTTCACGAAGAGGGGGTCATCGCGAAAGTCAAGGAATCCTGAAGTGCTACCATTAAGGGAGTAAGACATCACCTTAGAGTATACCTATTTTTTTGGGCGAATTTTTTGAAGGCTTTATGATTCGCAAAATCTATAGCACCACTAAGGGGATCCGTCTTTTTCAAAGGGCATGGTCCATCACAAAGGGAAACTCATTTATAGTCGGATGTTGAAAAGGAAGAAAATGGTGGCCACTCGCAAAGGGCATGTCTCTGGGAATCCATGTGAGGGATTCACAATGGACTACGCAAAATAGAAAAGTGAAAGTTCAGTGTAGATATGGATTGAGAGAGGGGGTCTTCCTTATACTTATAGGAAAACCCCAGATCCGGGGCACCGATCTCACCATGGTCCCACATGACACCATGGAAAGGTGTTTGTTTTTAAGCTTTTGGAAGGCCTCACGGAGGGGGTGAGATGGTACGCAGGGCTCAACATATGTAGCTGAAACATAGGGCCTCCCAAAAGAGCAGTTGTTTTAAAGGAACCTACACCATCTCAGACATCCACATAGTAGGGGTTTTGCGAAGCCTCTCGTAGAACTGTCTGTGAGGAACTGGCGCACGATGTGCAGAGGGCCTCACTCAAGGCCTTTTCAAGATAGGTTGGGGGTTCTTCACAACCTATTGAAGGGGGATTTGTCCAATTGTATTATTGAGCTTGCAGGTTTAGTCGATCACCTGTGTATTTTCAGCAATAACAAAATCCCCCTCATAATTGGAGCCAACAGAATGACTGGGTCGATTTCTATGATAGAAATAGTAAAAAAGCAGGGATGATGGAACTCGTGGAAGAATGAGAAAATTGGGGGAAGCTGGTCCATAAAGGGAGACTCTTTAATCTTCATGCAAATAAGTCTTCACAAATCGGGTACAAAATACTTGGGACAAATGATGATTTTGGAGAGCATTGTGATTGGTACACTATGTCATAACCAGTCCCCTAGGGCCCATGTCGTGACTACTCCAGGCCCGCCTTCCAAAGGCCATGGGCTGGAGACTAGCACCAAAGGTGTAATTCCCTAAATATGGGATGGCATTGCCTTTATAACTATAAACACACACATTAGAGCACACAGTTGGATAAAAAAGACTATGTAAAAATGTATAACAAAAGACTGCTAAAAAGTAATGGGGCCAAAAATACAAGCCCAACTATAAAATAAAAGGAACTGAAAGTACAATTGAAGAAAGGAAAATAGTTATTGGGTGATCCACTGGGATTTCTACCAGAAAGGTAGGTATAGATAGCCACCTCAGCAATCCACATCTGTATGTCCCTTTTGGGTATTGACTCTTCGTGAGGCCCACCTCTTGGTATTGTCTAGTCCTAATACTCTTATTCTCGGTCATCACTATCTATCTTATGTAATCAACACAACGAGGTGCGGGCATAGCCCGTGCAGGGGTGAGTATAAAAATACTCAGTAGGGACCTAGATACCCTCATGGTCTCTCAAATTCCAACATGGATAACCATGAAGTATGAAATCAATAGATAACCCCACTTAGGTATATGCCAATACATATACCGAAGTAATCATATAGTCCATCTCAATCATGAGGTAAACACAAAATTTTCTGACTCATATCACATAGGTATAAAATATATGTAGAGAGAGAGAGGATTAGATGTAGAAACAGAATCATCTTCTCGGTCGAACCCACGCAGGATCCCGGTATAGTAATCAGTGTCGTCGATCCAACGTAGGACCCTAGAATAGTTGTCTGAGCTGTCGAACACACGTAGGATCGTGGAACAGTAATCAGATCCGTCAGACCCATGTAGAATCCTAGAACAGTAGTCAAAGAAGTCGAACCCATGTAGGATCCCTTTATTTCATAGCCGACATCCACATGGTTTCCGCACAAATCAGGGTTGATTCTGAGCAGGTCTACTCCTCAAGCCATGGGTCGGTGTAAGGGCAGTTCGGCTCCGAGGCGCCGCGGGGGGCACGGAAGGCCGGCTCGGCCATGTGCATGTGGGGCGTAGCTCGGTGGATCGTCCTGGATGGCTGAGGCTGGTTCGGATAGCGATGCGATAGACGCGATGCGGGTGGCCCAAAAACGATGGCCACGACCGGATCGGCCAGCGCTGTGAGGGACACGGCTCGGGCATCTCGGCTCTGACGGACGAGGCCTGTTCAACCATCAGCGACGCGGGGGCGTGGGCTGGTGCAGTTCGGTCGGGCACATGAGAGGCTGCCGGGAAAGCCAGGAAGCGGCCGGGAAGGCCGAAGGATAAGCCACTTGGCGGCTGGGTAGGTCGGGAGGCGGCGGGCAGGCTACCAGGTGGCCGAGAGGCGAGAGGGCAGGCCGGCGGGGTGCGGGACGACTTGGGGTAGCGGCTTGGCTCGGTGAGCGGTGAGGCCGACAGGGGCTCAGATGGGGATGGATCGGTCATTGGTGGTGTGAGACGCGACGGGGGTGGTGTCGGTCACTGAGGTCGCGGGTAGTGCGGACTTTGTCTTCGTTGCCTTCATCTCCTTGTCGTTTTCTCTCCATACCGAATGATATCACAAAAAACATCGATAGAGGGTTTCGAGCCATGTTAGTTAGGCCAACACCCTTCTCATTTAGGGTGATAGAAATCGGTCCTTCAGAACGAACCACACCAATCCACCATCAAAAATAAAGCATCCTAATTCCACATTTTGAAAGAATGGAATAATGTGGGACATAAATGAAATTAACCCCTATCTTTGTTCGTTGTTCGACGATGAAGTCGTGGGAAGAAGACGGAGTTTTCATCATTCATCACGTCCACTGCATAATTACAATCTAGAGCACGCACGTCAGCTTTGGAAGACTTTCCTTATCAGTAGGAGTCCATGGAAGAAGATCAAAGGATATCATTGTCAGCATTCTTCATTGGATGAAAACCCTCTTCAATCTTCATTGGGAGATGAGGTTCTTCATTAGAGAAATCTATTTCACTCATGATCTCCTATCCACAAAATTCCACCCAAAAGACAAATTCCATCCAAAATAATAGATTCTGTTTTTCTATTATTTAATTGTTGGTGCAAAATTGAAATGGGTTAATTAATTAGGTTAACTTTAATTAATTATTTCAAGAGGTTGTCACAAAATTAAAGTTGAGAATTTTTCATGATAAATGCTTGTGTGTTGGATCCATTATGGGGGAGGGGTGGTGGCACCATTATATGGGCAGCTCAAGAGGTTTCTCCCCACATAATGGCGAGTTCACGAGGTTTTTACATTGGGTTGTCCCCACCATATTAAACATGAATAGGAGGTTAGGTTCGGATGGGCCCCACCACCATAACCACTCATGGGAGGTTATGGTGTGGTGGTCCCCACCTCCATCTTCCACATGGAGGCTTCAACCAACTAAATAAAATAAAGCTACAACTTTATATTTATTTAATTATTTCATTAAAAACTCAAAAACTACCTTCTATTTCCGACCATCTACCATTGAGGAGAAATTATTCTTAAGAAACTATCGACTCTGTGAGTTCAGTGGTGCCATCAGATTTCAATTCCGAGAACCGGTTCAAAAGTAATAAAAAACACACTCATACGTTTTCTAAACGTACCCGAACAAAACATCAGATATTCATTTCGGGCACACCGGGACTTAGAATCACGAGCCGTCAATTTTTGCGGACTCGTAAAATTCCCATGTATATAAGGAAAAAATTTCCACAAAAATTACGTGTCTTTACATTCTCCCCACCCCAGGGTTTTACGTCCATGTAAGATACAACTCAAACTATGGGAATAAATGGGGGTACTGAGAACACATCTAAGCCTTCCGCTCCCATGTGCTCTCCTGAGGTTCTCGTGCTGCCAGTGAACGTGCACCAGAGGTATCGACCGTCACATAGGACCTGCTCTTGTTGAACATCAATATCCAATGGAACCACCGTAAATGTCTCCCCATATTTGATGTCCATCTCACCATGGTCAAGGATTTGAGAAGGGTCGTGCACGTATCTCCTCAGCTGAGATATGTGGAAGACGCCATGAAACCAGTTCATCCAAGGTGGAAGATCTAACTGTTAAGACACATCTACAACTTTGCGGAAGACCTGGAAAACTCCGATGAATATCGAAGATAACATTCCACCTTATCCAAATCATTGTAGACCTCGTTGGGGTGAGACCCGAATAAAGACATGGTCTCCATCCACAAACTCCAGAGGTATCCATCTCTTGTCAGCATACAAAATCTTCCTGCTATGTGCAGTATTCATCCACTCCTGGATGATCTTCACCTTCTCGGTGGTACCTCATACCATCTATGGTCCCACTAGTGATGACTCCACTGGGTCAGTCCAGCACAAAGATGATCTGCAAGGTCCCCCGTACAATGTCTCAAAAGGTGAAATCCCTATAGGGAAGTGAAACTTGTTGTTGTAGGAAACCTCCACCAATGTTTTGTGGTTCTCCCAGTTGTGACCAAAGTCGATAATACATGCACGGAGCATTATCTCGAGGGTATGAATGGTCGGCTCAGTCTAACCATCCATTTGAGGATGGAAGGAGGTACTTAAATGAAGCTTCTTCCCAAAATCCTCCTGCAACCCCTTCCATAGCCGAGAAGTAAATCATGCGTCATGATCAGAGACAATAATTGAGGTTATACCATGTAAATGCATAATCTCCAGCACATAGTGGTTTCACATGCTCTCTACAGTACCCTACTCGCTAATCGGCTGGAAGTGGGCCGACTTGGTGAGTCAGTTGATGATCACCCAGATAGAGTCATGTCACCTGGACATACGTGGAAGTAATGTCATGAATTCAATTGATATTAAATCCCACTTCCACTATGGGACATTTAAAGGCTGTACCGAGCCTGATATTACATGGTTATCCACCTTCACTTGTTGTCATCTGATGAATCTAGAGACAAACTCGGCTACTGCCTTCTTCATACCTAGCCACCAGTTCTGTCGTCTGAGGTCCTGATTCATCTTCTCCACTCATGGATGTACTGCAATAGGGGAAGTGTGTAACCCCCTCAACATTTCCTCTTGAACTGTCATTGATACCATGGTATGACCTCTTATGTGGATGACGTGTTCCCCACCTTCAGAAAATCCATCAGGTACTTGGCCTGTGGATATCTGATCACATCGTGTCTCATAGTCAGCGTCTCCACGATGTGCCTCCCTGACTCACTGAAGAAGTGGTGGAGTGACTGTAAGAGTGTTAAGGAAGGATACTTCATCTCTATCCACAAATGATATTCGTAAAGCATCTAGTTACATAGTCCCCTCTCCTAGCAGTTGTATACCAGATTTCCTGCTAAGAACATCTGGGACAACGTTCCACATCTCAGGAGTATATACTATCTCGAAGTCATTGTCCTAGAAGAACACAAGACATCACCCATATATCAGGTTCAAGACCATCTGGGAGAAGATATACCAGAGACTATGGTGGTCTAAGTAGACTGTGAAACATTTACCCATCAGATAGTGTCGCCACATCATTAAGGCGAAGACCACTGCTGCTAACTCCCGGTCATGGGTGGCGTAGTTCTTCTAATTTTGTCTAAGCTAATGAGAACCATAAGCTATCACTACTCACTCCTGCATCAGGACACATCTGAGTCTGGTCCCTGATGCGTCACAGTAAACTGCATACCCTACGCCCTCCTTTGGAAGCCTCATGATGGGGCACTAGTCAGACACTTCCACAGCTCTTGAAAGCTCTTCTGGAATCTGTCCGACCACATAAAGGTTTGTCACTTCTTCATCAAGGCTGATAGTTTTGCATTAACTATGGATAATTCTAGTATGAACCTCTAGTAGTATCCATCAAAACTCTGGAAACTCCATCCCTCCGTCACATTCCTGGGTGGCTCCCATTAATGTACCCCCTCAATATTCACTAGATCTAATATAACTCCGGCCTCCAAGATGACATGTCCCAAGAAGTGATCCTATCAAATTCAAAACTGGAACTTCAGGAGCTTACTATAATGTTGGTGATCTCGAAGTGTATCCAGTAATATGATAAAATGGTAGGAATGATCCTCCTCTGTAGTCGATTAGATCCGATTTTCATTGATGAAGACTACGACAATGTGATCGAGGTATGGCTGGAAGATCATGTTAACGAGTTCTATAAACACCACTAGAGGTTCGGTTATGACGAATGGTATAATCAAGAACACATAGTGGTCATATCGACATTTGAAGGATGTCTTACGCACATCAATATCCCGAACTTTGAGCTGGTGATAGCCTGATCTAAGGACTATCTTTGAGAACCATCGTGCTCCCTTATACTGATCAACTAGGACATAAATCCTCAAGAGTTTGTAATTGTTCCTCACGGTCCCTTGGTTCAGGCGACAATAGTCGACATAAAGCCTCATGCTTCCATCCTCATTCAAGGAAAACAGAATTGAGGCTTCCCAGTGAGAAACACTGGGCTGGATAAATCCCTTCCCCTGCAAGTCCTCTAACTGTACCTGCATCTCACAATGCTGAGAAGGTGCCTGCTGATATGCTGGTGTACATATCATTGTCATCCCAGGGTACATGTCAATGTAAAAGTTGACCTCTCTGCAAGGTGGTTATCCTAGGACATCATCAGGGAAAACATCCCTGTAATGGTCCACCACTACAAGATAGCTCAGACTCTGCGCATCAACTGCTACCAGGATATGGCTAGCCAATTGATGAGTAATCTGCTGCCCCATCCTCTGGGTAAGTCCATTTTTCATTGATAAGTCTCCATTCTCGTCGGTGAAGGTAAACCTAGTCTCATCTGTACGGATACACCACACATTGTGCCTAATACAGTCAATCTATGAATCAACTATAGATAACCAGTCCATACCAAAGATGTCATCTTAAGGCCTCGATGCTACAACGAGGAGATCCCAGCCGAAGCTCTATCCTCCTATAGTAATCTCACACTACCGACATCAGTGCGAAATCATCTAGTCTGCTTCTGTAAGAGTCTCTAGCTATAAGGATCGAGCCAATGGCTCCATCGGAATCTCCGAGTTGTGAACAAGGCCAATAGAAATGAAAGAGTGACTTGCAACTGTGTCAATAAGAACTGCAGCTAGGATGGAGTAGACATAGATCGTACATCGAATCATTTATGGTGTGTCATGAATGTAGGCCTTAGCTATCTATAGATGAGATATCTCCTGTCCACAATCTCCCTACGGTCTGGGTGGACCTCCGGGTGATGGTGTTGGTGGTAGGACATTGAAACGCCATCCACCACCTGATCCTCAACCAGCTCCTCTGCCATGTCTGCCTGCTACCTACGGAACACTATAGTCAAACCTATGCCTCTGCCCGGGAGGTCCCACAAGTGTCTCTAGATCATCAGCATGGCTGGTTGGACAGTCTCGAGCCATGTTATCCATCTCGTCGCATGCGTAGCACTACCTACTCCTCGTATTATTGGATATATCTTGTGTTCCCTGCAAAACTAACAACGATTCATGTGGTCATCCACCAATAGGTCCTCTTGGACCTCTGTGACCTATGTATGCTTCTAGATCCAGAAGACTCCGCTATGTGTCAACTGGGGGTGGATCTTGCTACTGTAGACTGCTCGGCAAGGAAACTCTCTACCAAGAGGGCTCTCTCTAACACTGCTTCTGCGTCGGGATGCTGAGGGAGATCATTGAAGCCCTGATCACTCTCTTGAGCCCCTACACGAAGTTCTAAGCCTTGAAGAAAGGGTCTCACACCATATCTGTGGAGTAGTGCGAGAGGTCGGTGAACCTCGTTGAGTATTGTGCCATCATCATGCTTCCCTGATGAAGATGATGTAGCTCCTATATATGCACTGTACGTAGGGTGGATAGGAAAAACCCACCCGAAACAGACTCCCAAAGTCTTCCTAGAGGAGTATTGCCTCTTCATGCACCACAGAATCAGGCTACACCATCTAGATGTTACTGCCTGAAAGAAACTCATGGCACATATCACTATAAGTTCAGCTAGTGTCCCTGCCAGTTTGAAGATGCTCACTACAGCCTCCAGCCAATCCTCATCTTCCTACGGGTCTATCTCAACCCTGATCCTGGGTGGCCTCTAGTGCTTGAAATTGTGAAACCCTCTCAACTGGCATGCATCTTCTGCTGCTGGGGTTGGTGGCATCAGTGGCCCAACTGGTAGTGGTAGCACTGGTGCCTCCACTATGATAGGGCCCTACACCGAAGACTTGTCACTCAGTGGGGAGCCATCTCGTACAAAGCCTGGAACCCTGGCTAGTTTTCTGTGTGGTTACATACTAAAAAGAAACAGGTGCACCATGGTCAATACGTTATACCTGGTGAGTTTAATTGAAGAGATCACTAAGAAATCTTTTGGAACATACACTCAATCAGTGTTTTTGTGTACTGAATCGGAAATCAGAAGACAGGGTCCTAGTGTATGGATACACCGGCCGCCAGACCAACACTGGACTCCCTAAACTGAAAACCACACTCAATACCCGTAACACTATAGTTTAATAGAAAAGATCAGAGTCATATTTTCTATAGTATAACTGAATCCTCTGATACCAATTTGACATGACCCGTCCCCCGGGGACCGTGCCGTGAGTACCCCAAGCCTGCCTTCCATAGGCCAGGGGCTGGAAACTAGCACCAAACAGGTAATTCCCTAAATTTAGGTAGTAAGTGCCTATATAACTATTAACACACACAACAGAGCATACAAATAGATACAAAAAACTAAGTAAAACTATATAATAAGAGAGGGTTGAAAAGAAATGAGGCTAGAAATACAAGAAAAACTGTAAAGTACAATGATCTGAATGTAATACAGAATAATGAAAACCAGCTGTTGGGTCGTCCACCGGGATTCTTACATGGCGGGTAGGTATAGATTGCCTCCTCAGCACTCCATATCCATCAGTCTTGTCCTGGTACCGACTCATCCTGTGGTCCACCTCTGAGTACCGTCCAAAACTAATACTCTTAGCCTCGATCAGCGATGTCTATCATCTACAACCAACAAAACTGGGTGTGGGCATAGCCAGTGCATGGGTGTGTATAAAAATATTCAGTAGGGACCCCGAGACACTCAAGGTCTCTCAAAATACAAAAAGGATAACCACAACATATGAAATCAACCGAAAATCCCACTTAGGTATATTCCCATACATATACCTAAGTTATCAAGTAATCAGTCTCAATCATGAGGTAAACACAAAAGTTACTAACTCAACTAACACAGGTATACATCTTATGTAGTGAGAAAGAGATGATTAGATGTAGACAATGAATCATCTTCTCTGTCGAACCCACGTTGGATCTTGGTACAGTTATCAGTACTGTCGAACCCACATAGGATCTTGGAACAGTAGTCAGAGCTGTCAAACCCACATAGGATCCAGGACCAGTAATTAGAGCTATCAAAACCATGTAGGATCCTGGACAAGTAGTTTGAGCTATCGAACCCATGTAGGATCCCTTAATCTCAAAGCAGCCAGCCACATGTTTTCTGCACCAAGAACACTTTATTTCGGGAGGGTCCACTCCTAAATACAAGTTTCAATACATCAAATTCCATGAAGTATCATGAAAAATTACCCCAATGGTCCGACATGTCATAGGGGTCTTAGCGCAATAGACAGCGCGTCAATCGGACGCCCTCTCTTTGAGTTATTATCCTTTTAGTCTCGGGGGCTTAGTTGGATCCGTGCATGATCCAACCAGACCGTAAATCAACTATAGCCTGAACTCCAATGGGGTATAATCAAAGGGACTTTCATGCTCTAAGAATAACAATGCCGCTGACGGTTTGTCAAACAGACGTTCGGTGCAAATGATATGGCCAAAAGATTGTAAAGGGTCGCAATGGGCGCAGGTTTGGTCCGACCCAGCCTGACTTCGTCTGGGACAACTTGTTGGGTTCAGCCCTGCCAGCTATGTGGGGCCCAGTAGGCCTCATGTAGTCCGAGGGTGTGGACCGGTTTTGAGGCCATAGACCGTCACGAGCACGTGGTCCGACATTGGGTCGGTGTAAGGGTGGTTAAGCCCTGAGGCACATTGAGGGGTGTTGATGGCCGGATCGGCCAGGCATGTGTGGGCCACAGCTCGGTGGATCAGCTCGAATGGACAAGGCAGGTTCGGCCAGCGCCACGAGGTATGAGGCTTGGTCTTCTCATCCAAAATGGTCGAGGATGGTTTGGCCTATGCCGCGAAGGATGCGGCTCGGGCTGTGCGGCCTGGATGGTCAAGGCCAGTGGGGCTAGTAGCGGCGCAGGGTGTGTGGACAAGAGCAGTTTTTTCGGGCGCAGTGGAGGTGTTAGGGTAGGGTGGTAGGGGGCTGAGCAGGCTGTAGGGCGGCCGGGAAGGTCAGCAGGGCACATGCCGGCTTGGGGCAGCAACCCAGTTAGGTGAGCGGTGCATCCAGTGGGGGCTCAACAGGGGATGGTTCAGCCGGTGGCAGTGCGGGATGCTGTTTGGGTGGTTCAGGTCACAGAGTCTGCGGTAGCACAACCATTGTCTTCCTCGCCTTCGTTGTCTCGTCGTTTCGTCACCATTCCAAAGGATATCAAAAAATATATCAATGGAGGTTGTCGGACAATGTTAGTTTGGACCACACCGTCCATGTTTTGTGTGACAACAATTGTTCCTTTAGAATGAACTACAACAATCAACCCACAATAAGAAAACATCATCATTCATTGTATTTAATGTAAGGAATAATTTGGAAGGTAAATGAAATTAACCCATACCATTGTTCGTTTTATGGTGATTATGTCGCGTGAAGAAGACATATTTGTCGTCATTCATCACGTCCTCTACACACATCCAATACCAAGCTCGCATGTAATTTGTGGAATAAGTTCCACGTTGGTAGGAGTCTGGGGCAGAAGATCGAAGAAGATATTTTCCGGTGTTCTTCATTTGATTAATGTGTTATTCATTCTTCATTAGGATAAGATGTTCTTCTTTAGAGAACATTATATCTCTCATGCTCTCCTCTAACCAAAATTCCACCCAAAAGACAAATTCTATCCAAAATAATAGATTATGTCTATCTATTGTTTAATTATTGGCACAATATTCAAATGGGTTAATTAATTAGGTTATTTCTAATAACATAATTCAATAGGATGGAAAAAAATTAATTTGGAGGATTTTTCACCATAAATGCATGTGCATTGGCATCAATAAGGTGGAGGGGTGGTGGAACCATTATGTGGGGAGCTGAAGAGGTTTCTCCCCACTTATGGGGAGTTCACCTGGTTTTAACCTCAAGTGGTCCCCACCATATTAATCATGAAATGGAGGACATGATTGGGTTGGACCCACCACCATAACAGTCTAGGGGTGGTTACGGTGTGGTGGTCCCCACCTTCAACTTCCACTTGGAAGCTTCAACCAACCAATTAAAAATAAAGTTACAACTTTATATTATTTAATTATTTCATTAAAACCCCAAATAAATTCTTTTATTTCTGACCATATGACGTCACAGTGAAAGTATTCTTAAGAGAATATTGGCGATGCGAGTTCAACGGTGGCTTCATATTTCGATTTTGAGCACCGGTTCAAAAGTTATAAAAAACCCACTTTTATGTTTATGTAACGTACCTGAAAAAAACTTCAGAAATTGATTCGGGGCACACCGGGCCTCAGAATCATGCGCCATCAATTTTTTAGGACTCGTAAAATTACCATGTATTAATGAAAACAAAATACCCACATAAATTTTGGGTCTTTACACACCATTCATGGGTTGCGCCGTAAAGCGTGGGGGGAACTACGAATCCTAGGGCCCCATCGGCCTATATAATAGGGCTCACCATTATTTTTTCTATACCAAGAAATTTCTGAATGACAGTGCTTGAACCCTATCCATGACTGATCCTCTCCACGAACACCTTAGCGAACTGGATTATTTTGCGTGGTGATTTGTGAATGATTTTTTAGCGAACCGAAGTATCGTGAACCAAAAACTTCTTGGCGATGCAAGACGAACCCCCATGTGTCTCACAACGCAAAGAGGGAAGTGACTATTTTCACAAAGGTTCTTATTGAACGGTCTCTGTGAATCCATTTTCATAAAAAAATTCAATTTTCATCAATTCAATGGCTGTTATAGAGGCCGCACAAGTGGTTCATTCTGATGTCACTCGAAGGGAGTCCATGGACAACATCTCTAAAATAGGTGATTACATCCAATGTACTTTTGATCATACATCATTGACGGAGCGACTAATTGAGGTCAAAATGGAATATCCATTGTGCAAGCTTCTACCATTATATGGTTTTGGTTTGTGGCATGTGGTCTTAATTCTGGATGCTAACAGAGATGAGTTGGCCTATTGGTTTAGGGGGACTCTCGAGCAATATCAGTTTCCTAGGTCTGTAGATGGGTGTAGTAGGAAAGTTCATACCCCTGTTTCAACACATTTCTTATAAAATCACATCAATAGCATCAATGGTTGGGAACTGGCACCAAAGAAGTCACCACCCCTTTATATGATGATCCCCAAGGCTGAGATTGGAAATCCAGACAAGGGGTGGATCACCAGATGGGCCCTACAAAAGAGTAGATAATTTACAAACACATGGGCTTGGCCCTACTCGGCATGCATGTCCTATGAGGAGTTCAAGAATGTCTTGAGGAAGATTTACCAGAAATAAGCATTTTGGGCCTCCCAATTCATCATCTCCTAGCCGAAGGAATTTATTACAGAGTTGATGAGTTGATGGTCACCCGATACCAACACATTCCACCTGCATCATAGGGTGGTTGGCATCAGCCTTTGTGAGCAGTACTAGATTTCTGGAATCTCAATCATAGGGGGGAATCTATGATGTCTTCCCCCTTTCCATTAATTCTTGGGATGATGGGGAGAAAATTCCTCCTTTGGAGTTGGCATTGTCGAGACACGTTCCATTGCTTAGGCAAGGTAAAAAAACAACTAGGACACCCACTTCAAATAGTGGTTTGGATACATCTTTGATTTCCCCTCAGAAGAGGGGACACTACTGGTGAGCCCCCCAAATTGTTATCAATGAGTATAGTGGGGAAAAGAGTGTTCTTACTGGAAGACCCTAGTAGATATTCAGTGGAAGCAGTGGGGATAAAATTTCAAGACAGAATACTAGCCTATAGTTATGCCTTTTCGGTTTATCTCAATGATTATCTATGGGTGGATATTGCTGATAAGGGATTCCCACATGGGGGGTGTGACCAATAACATTTATCTTGGAGGCTCAGCTGTCTTGTGGGACTCATACAAACATGGGCATACCATTTCTGTAAATGTTGTATCGTCTTCTCTTTCATGCTAGTGAGGGGAAGAGGCCTCTACAAGTATGCGGGTCATTCCATTTTTGTACAGTTGGATCTTGGAACACATGGGGGGTTATGAATACCTCAACCCCTTTTCTCCACAAAGGAAACATTCTCACCAGAGATTTTGAACATTGTTGGGAGCACCCCACAAAATCTAGATGTCGTGGCTGTTCTTGGTAAAATGGGTAGAGATGAACAGTTTATCATTCGTCAATTCCCATTGATAACCAAGTCCTATTCAGAAAAATGTACAGATACAATAGATAAATGATCATATCTTCTATCATTTTGTTTTCGTGTGTTAGTGGAAAGAGTGGATTGCAAACCCATATATGACATTTATACACTGCACCGGTTTTCCCAACAGTTTTTTTGCCTACAGAGGCTGACTCTCCATGTGTATATGACTGTGAACCATAAGAATCACCCATGTGTGATTCAACAACTCTAGAAGATGTTTATAAGGGAGTAAGGGAGGATGTTGAATGATATTCCCTCATTCAATGCTGTATTCAGATTGGTCTACAAGTATGCACAAAGTTGGGAGGTGGCCTACCCTGGATAGATGCTTAAGAAAGTGACCATCTAGGACAGCAAGCTGGTTCCTGTTGGAGTTGGTGGCCTAGAACCAACTAGTTTGTACATTATTCATTAATAAATTCCTTATGACATCATGATTGTTCTTCTGAATGAAAATGCATGTGATAATGTCCTAAGGTCAACTGTTTCATTAATGGGTCATAGCGGATCCCTGCTATGATGAGAACCCAAAAGTTCCATAATATTGTTCTTGAATACATGTCCAATTATCGGATGATATTATTTGAGGGGAAAAAATAATACAGGTCATTATTGATGAGGACTTATAAAAATTTGAGGCACCTTCTCATGGTGTGCATGCTTGGTAATATCCAGGAGTATATTATGAGAATGAGACCCGCCAGTAGAAAATCCACATTTCATAGTGTCATTGGATGTTCCTATCTACAGACGTGTGTATTGGTATTTAGACTTTAATATTACTATTAATGGGTATTAAAACTCGCACACTTAGATGTATTGATGAAAACTGTGGGACACACTATTCGCAGCGAGGTAGGATATGTTGGGTGCGTCACGATTAATACTACATTAATAGATAATGCGAGAAAAGATTTGTCCCTTCTGTTCCATAACAGAAATATATATCTCATCCCCTTTGATGGAATGGATATAGCCTAAATAAATCCATGTCCATGGTAAGGTATGGGAGATTTCAATTCCAGGAAGTCAAAGAAAGAATAATCGAGCACATGGGTTGATGGCACTAGCATGAAACCCGCTTGATTGGAGATATCGAGACAAAGGGATTAAATTACACGGTAAGCATTCGTAGGAGGTGACACTTCATTTCGGCGTTAACGCCTTTCCTTATGGGTGCCTAGGCATGTTACTAGATGCTAAACTTGGACTTTAGGTAGACTCCGCCTAATTCCACTGAGAAATAGGCCTAGAGGGTCACACACTATGTGTGTCCATGAATCTCAGTTAAATTTTAATTTAACAAGTTAAATAAATATTATTTCCGACAGTGGTTTAATAATTATAGAAGGATGCCTGATTGCATTTATTTCGACACTAGTTATTCGAGAGAATATATTGTTGGAGAAATAATATATATATGTATTAGCGAGTAATGCAGTTACATTTATTTAATTAATAAATTGCCATTACTGAAGGTCTAATAAATATGATGGAGGAAATAAATAAAATGGAAAAATAAAAGTACACGCCGTGTAGTTTGTTTTTTTGGGATTCGTGAGAAAATATTCTTTATTTAATTAAACGATATTAAATGTAATATGTTGGGTGCATGTCAAGTAATAATGATGGTGAACTGTCATTATTAAGACATGGGGTATTACTAAGAATTAAATTAAATGATTAAATGATTTCAGGCAATTAATTCATTTTATTATTCTAAGTATTATAATCACAAATTACATTATTCTCATTAGTGGAAGAGCCATTTTTGTGCACAATGGATTTTTGAAATACTCTCAAGCCAAGAGAGAAATCTCTTTCCACTAATAATGCTTTCAAGTTACGACAACGAGATCCTCCGCCGGATCAAGGTGGTTAAAGGAGGACATCACATGTGAAGGCTCTTCCACGCTAGCACCCGGAGATCCCTTCGGCGACGTCCAGAGATACGTGGAACACATTTGGATCACCTCTAGAGGAATCATGTACTTGTATTCTACAACACAACGACGGATCAGAGGATTATGACGGGAGACTTCAATGAAGAAAGAATTCCATCGAGGTATTTCTTATGAAATAAATTAATTAATTATAACCAACATATGATGTTCCTATCTCAATGGTTCTGGGACTCTTCTTTTCTTTTATGGTTCTTCATTCTAATACAAAGATTCGGTGTTTTATATCGTGACAGATCTCAGATTGAACTTCGCTTAACGGTAAATTTAAAGCTGGGAAACCCCACCAATGCACTTTTACTGCACCCGGAACATACAAGTGGTCTCAAAGGGGTCATATCATTGATTATTATTATTTAATTTTTCATTGGTAATTAACGCATTTAATAATTTAGTTATTTAAATTCAAGTTTAATAGTTCTGGAAGTCTGAATATCGAGATCTATTCCTCCTCCCTCGTTTCTCGTTCACCTCAAAGAAACGAATTTTTCTTTTAATTTTGATTAAAATAAAATAGAGGAACTCATCTGGAGGAGCTGAATGTTTCTGGCCATACAACACCAGAATACAAGGGATGTATTCGGAAGTACACACCGTGTAGTCTAGGATCAATGCATTGAATGATCCGCCAAATCAGGTCGTGTATTGGATTCTTTCAAAGAATTTAAGACACCATGTGTTGACTATAAACAGGTGGCACATGGTTTCCGGAATACACACCATGTGGTCCAATGAACACGGTGTGTAGTGCCTTCGAGTTAGGGTAGGGCCGTGTACTCTGTACAGGGCCTGCCCGGCTGGAAACTGTGTTACACGGAAACTACAGTGTGTGTGTCCCACAGTACACGTTGTGTACTCCGAAAATTTCCAAAGTACATTAACACGCCCTGTCCCCGGGCGTGTACTTCGGATGGATGGTGAAGAAAAGTACACGCCGTGTAGTCGGAACTACAACCCATTTACTCACCCAAATTACACAGATTTATTAAAATTTATTATTATATTATACAAACCCTTGAGACGTGTACCATGGTGCAGGCGTAAAGCTGAGTCACAACCCGTGATAGGTGTTTTATATATATGTGTGTTTAATTTAACATCTTCATAATAAATGGGAATTCACCGGGTTGCCTCCAAGGTACAAGTTACGTAAAAGGATAGATTTAAATGAATTTATTTGTTTAAAATTATGATGGATGAGAATCTCAAGGAAATTCAAAAAAGGTATTTAAGATAAAAGTATTGTTTAATTAAAGATAATTAATTGATTCAAGCGTGATTTATCTCAAACAATAATGATTAAAGAATTGAATTATAGTTTAATTTATGCTTAAATATCGTTGCATGTATTGATGATCATGAGCTAGATTGAGTCCTTTGTATGTGAATGGTTTCTTTTAATTTATTTTTTTAAAATAAATTTGTTGGCATGCGAGCCATCTCCTCATTAATATGTAGGGTCTGCGCACCCAAGGATTCCTTTATGTAATTTTACCCCTCACCTGCGTGTGAGATAAATGCATATGTAATGGATGGAGCTCCCAAGCTAGTAGGGGTGGCTCAAGTCAGAAGCCAAGGTGAATCCAATCTAAGGAGATACAATGGTGGACAGGTGGAAAGCTGTAAACCCGAACGTGAATGGTTCATGGTGTTTCTCCCCTAGGTCTTGGGTTAGTCTACCAACCGCTAGATAAACTAACCAATAGAAAAGCTCATGATCATACCATTTATTTTATTTCTATCAGTTGCATGGTTTATTTATTGTCGGTGTGTTTTCACAATCACACAATTAATGAAATAAATGAGCATGCAAGATGGAACTAAAATAAAACTGTCTTATACGTAAATATTATCTTAGACATGGTTAATCACTTAAGTACATCCCACTTAATATTCACAAGAAAGTAATCAATGATAATAAAATGGAAATTTACGTATAAGGGTAAAATCCCTCAAAATAAATATTAGGTCGGTATAGCCTTCCATAATCTTGGTTAGAATAGAACAATAGTTCAATGTGCTTGACCAACCCTAGTTGGGGTGATTTCAATTATCGTGGAATTCTAATTCAAGGTTTTGGGTTGAATTAACTGGGTTCGCATCAAGGGTTGACTGCCAAAACAGGACTTGGTGTGACCAAGAGGGAAAGGTTGAGGAAATCCAAAATAAAAGGATTTCAGGATTGGGGAGTCCACTCAGCAGATCAAGGAGCTGCGAGTTAATGCAGTTGGAATTTGGAATGCCTACCTAAAACCCTTCTTGTAGCTTGACCAACCCTAGTTGCGGTAATCCGAAGGGCAATATGGATCCTTGGAACTAGAATATTCACACAACATAATATTATGAAGTCAATGGTGAGGGCTATTGGATTTCGATAAAATAGTGGGAGACTAATAAGTATTAATTTATTTATTTGTCTCAATTTGTAATAAATTACTAAACCTTTGCTCATCTTAATTTGTAGAAATGGAAAGAAAATAATGTCAAACATACAATTTCATACCATACTCTAAAATGAAGACCTTCTCACCGGCACCAATTTCCAAGAGTGGCAGAGGCGCTTACGCGTCGTCCTTCACCATGAAAAAAAACTGTATGTGCTGGAAGAGCCTATTCCAGTTGCGCCTGGAAAAGAGGCTAGTGATGAGGAATTATCTATCTACATAAAAAACATGGATGATTCCATATATTTCCATTGTTTCATGCTATTGACCATGTCTAATTATCTATTGAAGCAACATGAAAACATGGATGCGTATAAAATGATGTCTCACCTTAAGGATCTCTACCAAGAGAAGGCGAGACAAGAGAGGTATGAGATCTCCAATGCTTTGTTTACCATGAAGCATGGAGAGTCTATGCCATCTGGGCCTTATGTAGTCAAGATTATTAGCTACATTGAATGCCTGGACATATTAGGGATTAAATTCTCGGATGATTTGCGTACAGATCTCATCCTATCATCACTTCCCAAGACCTTCTCTAGATTCATTGTCAAAGATAAAATGAGTGGCAATGAGAAGAGTCTATCGGAGCTTCTAACATTGATTCACCAGGTTTACAAGTACATGAGGCATGACAAACCCGCGGTCCTTATAGTGAACAAGAAAAGTAAGGAAAAGGCAAAGGGGCCAACAACTTATAAACGGTCTGAATCCCCCGAGCACCATCCCTCCAAGAAGGGGATGATCCAGAGGCAAGGCCAGGAACTAGAGGAAGTGTGTTTTGCATGTGGGAACATGGCCACTGGAAGATGAACTGCACCCAGAAGCATGGGGACATCAAAGGTGCGTTCGTTATCAAGCGAAATCTTTCTATTTCTACACATTGGTTATTAGATACAGCTTGTGAGGATCACATCTGTATTCAAATTTAGGAACCAAGTAGATTTATAAAGGTGACTAGAGGATTGGTGGATCTTCGAGCTGCCAATGGAACAAGGCTGGATGCGTTGGCTATTGGTGACTATCACCTCTCCTTACCAACTGGCATGATTTTGGTTTTACAAAGCTGTTATTTTGTTCCTAGTGTTACCAAGAACATAATTTTTGTATCTTGTTTGTATATGGATGGATTTATTTTGAGGTTCAGAAATAAGGGTTTTCTCTTTTATTAGAACAACGTATGTTATTGTATGACACAATTGAATAATGATTTGTATGTATTAAATTAGGAAAACCAGGTGTTGACAATCGATAATGAAACAAACTCAATTGACTAATACATCACCCAGTTATGGCATCACCGCCTTGGTCATGTGAACGAGAAGCATCTGAAAAAGCTCTGCCAAGATGGCTATTTAGACTCTTCTGAGCTAAAACCACTTGATAGATGCCACCGTTGTTTACAAGGAAAAATGACCAAGCCGCCTTTTGGTGGAAAAGGTGAAAGGGCTACAGAGCTTCTAGGATTGGTACACACAGATGTGTGTGGACCATTTCTAGTAGAATATAGAGGTGGATATTCTTACTTCATTACTTTTATTGATGATTTTAGTAGATACTGATTTGTCTACTTAATGAGGTATAAGTTTGAATCCTTAGAGAAATTTTAGGAATTCAAGAATGAAGTAGAGAATAAGCTTGGTATAAAGATAATGAATCTTCGATTAGATCGAGGTGGAGAATATATGAACCAAGTGTTCATAGATCTTCTATGGGAGTATGGGATTCTATCTCAGCTCACTCCTCCTTATACACCACAGTGGAATGGTGTCAGTGAACGGAGGAACCGCACCTTGTTGGACATGGTGAGTTCAATGATGAGTCATACAGATCTTCCACTATCCTTTTAGGAATATGAATTACAAACTACAACATACACACTAAAACGAGTACCAACTAAGGCGACAAATGGAATTTCATCCGAGTTATGGAGTGGATGGAAACCCACGTTTTCACACACACATGTATGGGGATGTGATGCATTTTATAAGGCCTTCTCAGGAAACAAACTAGAAAACCGGGGCACGAAGTGTATCTTTATAGGATATCCCAAAGAAACGAAAGGATATTATCTATATAACACTCAAGACAAAAAAGTGATTATCGCTAAAAAATCTGTCATTCTTAAGAGGGAGCACATCCTCAAGAAGGATAGTGGGATCAAAATTAAATTCATCGATGTTGATGCTCAAGATACATAGGATTTGGTACAAGAACAAGTTCTACAGGTCCCCTTGGAAGAGGTTCCAGAAACACAAGTACTGCGTAGGAGCACAAGATAGGTAAGGGAACCAGAGAGATTTGGATTCCTAGTCACCGTGGAAGGTGATTCGTTATTGTTGGACAATGATGAAACTATCTCCTATAAGGAAGCAGTAGAAAGTTCATAAGAATCAAGATGGATAGAAGCTATGAATTCTGAGATGGATTCCATGTATCAGAACCATGTTTGGGTTTTCGTCGATGATCCAGTTAATGTTAAGACTGTTGGATGGAAATGAGTATTCAAAAGAAAGCTGGACATGGAAGGTCAAGTTAGAACCTATAAAGTAAGGCTATTGGCTAAAGGATTCAGACAACGTCAAGGAATTGACTATGATGAAACCATATCACCAGTTGCCATGTTTAAATCCCTAAGAATCATACATGCCATAACAGCTTACCATGACTACGAGATTTGGCAAATGGATGTCAAAATAGCATTCCTTAACAGGAACCTTCAGGAAGATGTCTATATGACACAACCAGAAGGGTTTGTGACACCAGGTAAATCCAAACGGGTTTGCAAGTTGCAGAAATCCATTTATGGATTGAAGCAAGCATCCAGGTCATGGATCATTTGATTTGATGAAACCATAAAGGAATTTGGTTTCATTAAGAATGAATGTGAGCCTTGTGATTATAAGCAGTTTAATGGGAATGCAGTTGTCATCCTAGGGTATATGTAGATGACATATTTCTTATTGGAAATGACATACGAGCCTTACAGTCAATTAAGTAACAGTTGAACAAGTGCTTCTCCATGAAAGACATTGGTGAAGGAGCCTAAATTCTAGGGATCAAGATCATTCGTGATAGATCCAAGAGGCTTCTTGGACTAAGTCAGGGTACATACATTGACCAGATACTAAAAAGATTTAGTATGGAACAATCCCAGAGGGGATTGGTTCCAGGGTCACATGGCTTACATCTTTCTATGAAAATGTGTCCTCAGACATGACAAGAGAAAGATAGAATGAGTAAGATCCCATAAGCTTCGGCTATAGGATCCATCATGTATGCCATTTTATGTACCAGGATTGATGTTGCCTATGCACTGAGCATGGTAGGTAGATATCAAGAAGATCTAGGAGATCAACATTGGACTGCTTTAAAGACTATCCTGAAGTATCTGAGAAGAACTAAGGATATGTTCCTGGTGTATGGGGGAGATGAGAAGCTTGTCATCAGAGGGTATGCTGATGTAGGTTTTCAAACAGATCAGAATGATCTGAAGTCACAATCTGGATATTTTTTCTATCTCAATGGAGGAGTTGTGAGCTTGATGAGTTCAAAGCATCCAGTTTTTTCCGATTCTACAGCGGAGTCCGAGTATATAACGGCTTCTGATGCAGCCAGGGAAGCCATCTAGATTCACAAATATTTCCAGGAGCTTGATGTGGTTCCTAGAAGTAAAGATCCCATTACATTGTATTTTGATAATACTACAGTGGTGGATCTTTCAAAAGAACCAAGGTCACATCAACGGACAAAGCACATACTTTGGAAGTATCACCTCTTGAGGGATTTCTATCAAAGGGGTGAAGTTACAGAGAGCATAGTGTCCACAGAAATGAACGTGGCAGACCCCATCAATAAAGGCCTATCTCAGCAGAAGCATGAATATCATGTGAGAGCTAGCAGGTTAAAGGTTGTTAGAAGTTGTCTCTAGTCTATGTGGGAGTCTGTTGGAGTTAGTGTCCTAGAACCAACTAGTTTGTACTTTATTCATAAATAAATGCCTTATCACATCTTGATTGTTCTTCTGCATGAAAATGCATGTGATAATTTCCTAAGGACATCTGTTTCCTTAATGGGTCATAGAGGATCCCTACTAGGATGAGAACCCAGAAGTGCCATAACACTGTTCTTGAATATATGTTCTATTGCCAGATGATTTTATTTGAGGGACACAAATAATTCAGGTCATTAGGAGTGAGGACTTATAAAACATTAAGGCACCTTCTCATGGTCCCTTGGTAATATTTAGGAGGATATTATGAGAACGAGACCCGCCAGTAGGAAATCCTCATTTTATAGTGTCATTGGATGTTCCTATCTGCGGGCGTTTGTATTGGTCCTTAGACTTTAATATTATTTTTAATGGGTATTACAACTCACACACATAGATGTATTGACGAAAAATGTGATGACACAATGTTCGCAGCGAGGTAGGATACGTTGGGTGTGTCACGAGTAATACTGCATTAATTAATAATGCGAGAAAGGATTTGTCCCTTCTGTTCCATAACGAATGTAGATATCTCAGGCCCTTTGATGGAATTGATATAGCCTAAATAAATCTAGGGCCATGGTCAGGTATGGGCGAGTTCAATTCAAGGAATTCAAAGAATGAATAATCGAGCACATGGGTTGACGACACTAGCATGCAACCCAATTGATTGGAGATATAGAGACAAAGGGATTATATTACACGTTAAGCGTTCATAGGAGGTGACAGATCATTTGGTGTTAACTCCTTTTTTTATGGGTGCCTTGGCATGTTGCAATATGCTAACATTGGACTTTAGGCATAATCCGCCTAATGCTACTGAGAAAGAGGCTTAGAGGTTCACACACTAAGTGTGTCCAAGTATCTCAGTTAAATATTAATTAAAAAATTTAAATAAATTTTATTCCTGACTGTGGTTTAATAATTATTTAAGGATGCCTAATCATATTTATTTTGACACTAGTTATTCAAGAGAAAATATTGTGGGAAAAATAATATATATATTTATTAGCAAGTAATTAAATTACATTAATTTAAGAAATAAATAGCCATTACTCAAGGCGTAATTAATATGGTAGAGGAAATAAATAAAATGAAAAAATAAAAGTACACACCGTGTATATTTATATACACGCCGTGTAGTTTTTTTTGAGATTCGTGAGAAAATATTGTTTATTTAATTAAATGATATTAAATGTAATATGGTGGGCGCATGAAAAATAATAATGATGGTCAACTGTCATTATTAAGACATACGGTATTACTAAGAATTAAATGAAACGATTAAATGCTTTCGGGCAATGAATTCATTTAATTATTCTATGTATTATAATCCCAAATTACATTATTCTCATTAGAGGAAGAGCCATTGTTGTTCACAACGGATTTTGGAAATAATCTCAAGACAAGAGAGAATTTACTTTCCACTAAGAACACTTTCATATTACGAGAGAAAGATCCTCCACCGGATCAAGGCGGTTGAAGGCGGACATCGCAAGTGAAGGATCTTCCACGCTAGAACCCAGATATCCCTTCAGCGTTGTCCAGAGATACGTGGAGCACGTGTGGATCAACACTAGAGGAATCATGTACTTGGATTCTACAACACAACGATGGATCACAGGATCGTGGCCGGAGACTCCAACGAAGAAATAATTCCATCGAGGTAATTCTTATGAATTAATTAAATTAATTATAACAAATATATGATGATCCTATCTCAATGGTTCTGGGAATCTTCTTTTCTTTTTCGTTATTTGTTCTAATCTGAATATTCGGTGTTTTATATCATGACAGATCTCGGATTGAATGTCGTTTAACGCTAAAATTAAAGTTGGGAAAACCCACCAACGTGCTTCCGCTGCACCCAGAACCAACAGTTCCTACACCATGATTCCATATAGTGGCGACAATGGGACACTACGAAGGTGGTACAAACCCACACCAAGGCAGTGAAGCTGTGACAACAGGAGCAGCAGGCCACGAACCAGCAAATCCAGGGGCAGTGTTGACTGAGGATGATGAGGGTGAAGGGACTGTTCCAGGTGATGTGGCTCCACATAGGTGGCCCCAAGTGGGGGGGGGGGGGGCGAGTCATCTTCAGGATTCTAAGAATCACCCATCATGCTCTTGGGCAGTATCATCATTTTCTATCAATACCTTCTGATGTTGTATTCCTATAGGCATGGAAGGACTTAAAAAAGAGAAAACAATACCCTGGCATCAATTATTTATGGACGAACTTGAACACACATGAGATGTTGCTGGAGGTGCTCGGATTTGTGAAAGGATGCTTCAATGCCACTTATACTGGGGGAGAAAATTTTTAATGGTTATATATGAGGTAATACATTCTTCCGGTGACATGCGGGCGATATCGCATCGGTCAAGGGTATTGCTGAACATGACCAATCTCGAAGAGTCAACAACATCCAAACTTGTAGAGAAATTACCCTTTCCTGGCCATGTAGAAAAATAGATGGTGGAAGAATCCAACATGGGATACCCCCATAATGTAATGGAGTTGGCCTCCAGGGAAGCTTCCCCTGAAGAAGTTGAGATACTATCCTATGGGGGAATCTCCTTTGGCATGATTGCCGTAAATTTGGAAGTAAGTTTCCACTTCCGTTTAACACACTAATGTGATCCCTGAAATTTATTGATTTCTAAACTAACATGCATATGTGCTTGAGAACCTTCATTATCCCACCCTCACTAATGAGAATCATTGTGTCACAATCACAGAAGACCAAACACCTGGGGCTACAATTGGGGAGGTTGTGGTGGTAGAGTCCAGTGATGTTGGGGAAGGAGGGGTAGTATTCTCTGAAGCCTCGGAGCCCAAATTCATATAGAGGGGGGCATGCCCTAGCCTCCCAGTGATTGTATACCCAAGTCAAGACCAAGGGAAAGACCAAGGTGAGTCTCACACTCTAGAACTGTACTCGTCATCTGGTAGTCGAATTGGCTAATCATGGCCTTTGCATACAGAGTTTCTAGGATGGTGCGTACGTTAATAATATAGATGGCTAGAAGACCAGAGGCTCTGCACCAAATCTTGGTTCCACTCACTATCACATTGATCACCCTATAATAATAGGTTATAGTTTTCTATGAATGGCCAATGGCGGTGGGCGATGTCGATGGTGGGACATACATTAAGACGGACCAGGAAGACGTCATTGAAGTGGAATCCATTGACGAGTAACAACTCAGAGAGCACCCTATTGTAGATATCTTGGAGGAGTTTCCTAGATATGAACCCACTGACCCACAAGATCGGGATGAAACTGGCTTCAACGAAGTGGATAGAATGTCTATTCATCGATGATCATGGAATTTGACATAGTGCATCATCACATAGACCTCTTTAATGTAGTGGCTAGATCAGATGGGGAGGATTTATACCTAGCTGTTTGAACTATGAGTTTGACGACTAAATTCCCAATGCACTGATGTGCTTATTCAAAATTACCTTGCTGAGAGGGTGTGGGAGTACGCACACAGTCTCAGTGGCAGTTGTCAGTGGAGAAGGGCTGTCAACATTCAACGGCTCTGGGAAGCTGAACATGAATTAAAACGTTTAAGGGATCAAGAGAATGAGATGTCTTCTTTCCTTGAGATTCAATCATGGATAATATTTTTCCGGAATGCCTATCTCATAGGGGATGAATAATGGATGAAGCATGCCTCTAAAGAGATTCCCACTATCCTAGCTGACGAAGACTGGTCCTACACTGAGGTCAATTTTCTATTCCCTTTCGCCACTGAAGAGGAACAAGAGCTAAATAGGTGATAATGGATCTTGGATGCCACATGTTGGATGGTGTTGGAGCTGGAGCAAGCCATTTAAGAGGTCAACCCATCCATGGGAGGGGCTGATCCTTGGGAGCTGTAACTTATGTAAACCCACAAATGTACATTCATGATTTTCTTGTTTATTTTTGGTGCATGTAGGGGTTATGTTATTTTATTTGACCAAATAAATACCTATTAAATTCATTTAATATCTAGACATCAGTCCGTTATCTCACATGGGTTATTCATGATTCGAGAAACAAAGGATGACCACCTCGTTATTCCACCAAAATGTAAGGGTTTCGACCAAGTCTTAGGCATCTAGGGATTCCCAACCAATCCAGATTTCCGGGAAGAAGGGGGGGGGGTAGGCTGACTAGAGAATGGAGTTATTAGAACAATCAAATTTTCTTTTATCCAATGTTCTCTATCACACAAGAGGGATAACGTCGGGGGAATTAGAACCGATATGAACATAGGGGAGTGGAATGCATGAATCTTGATAACAAAAATTCGGAACGTTGTATTGGTGGCATGATATGTAAAGATAATCATTGATAGTGTTAAAAACACAACATCCTTATTGTGTTATCCTGATATGGGTATAACAAATGATGGTCGATGCTAACAATGTTTGAAACACGAGGTCTGACTCGAAAGGTCATCCATTAGTTTTTCAGAACATTGGTTCAGGATGGAAGGCGAGCCATAGGCTGAGAAACTATATTATTAGGGGGTTCCATTAAAAATTAATTAGGATGAGGATGAAATAAAGGGTACACAAAGCGTTGATGGTGGATTTATTGGTTGTTCGAAGGGAGTATAACACTCTTGAAATTACGCCACCATGGTGGAAACATGTTAGGTGAGTGCATCGGTCTGATCAAGGATCATTCCATCTTTTAGACATGACCTCTTGGGTGAGGATGCTGATGCATCCCATAGTTGTTATGAGGAATCATGAAGATGTTTTGGGTACGGTCTCAATTAAATGTCTTGTGTTGAGAACATGGTAACTCAGAATTGGAACGCGTGACACAATACATATCCCGGAGCAAATGAGGATAGAAGGAGTCCATATAATCAGGTGTTCCTAAACGGGTTCGGTAAAAGGGGACAGAAAAGGGATATGATTTTAGATTCTAGGGGCTTGACCCAATGGTGAAATTTATGGGAGTTCATATGTTTCCCATGGGAATGATAATCAAGCCATTCAGAGTTCAAGAAAATGACGATCGATTTAATATCTTGTGGAAAGGAAGAAAATTTGTCATTTCTTTGTCATAAAACTCAGACCATAGATAGAAAGGAATGAGGGAGACATGTGGTGTGTTATGTATAAAACCCAATGTGAATGAGGGCATAATCCCTCATCCCAATGTGCTCCCTGGGAAGAATTTAGGTCGAGGGACCAAAATTGAAAGTAAGGTTGTGCCCGAAGCAAAGTGCATTGCGTTCCTACTTATCCGATGATGATGGGGAACAAGCCATATGTAGCTCAGTAAATGGTATGGTAGGGTACCTTTTCCAGGTATAATATGGTAATGCAGGTCTAGACCACACACTAAAAAAGAATCATTTGATAGATCCTATATCTCATTTAGGATAGATATGTTTTTTTTGAAGCGATAAACTTTAGACAGGGAATCCGAGTGTTGTTATATGTATAAATCCACAAGAGGGCATTGAAAAATGGCATGTTGGATGAAAAATAACCAAATTATGTCCCCTAGAGTGAGTATATCACAATGTGGTGTTGTTTTTCATTGTGTGGCTAGGACGATAATGTCATAGTTTAGGGTCGTGTGATAGGACTAACCCATGAACTTTAATGTCTCACAGTAAAGGCACAATAGTTTTATAGTCATGTGGGACTGGAAATCATACATTAAATTAATATGGTTCAGACATATACAGAAGAAAAAAGGTGTAAGGGGGAAATGTGCATGGCGTGATAAATCATATCTAATGTAAATGAGGATGGGGTCCACATCACACCATGCGTGATTCCAGGAATGAATCCTCAAGTCGGGTAGCCAGAAAGGATATAGAGAATATGGGGAATGAGAGACTAGCTCCCATAAGGAGACTTTGTGTGGTATCTCTTGCAATCCTGACGGGAATGAGGATGTGACCCCAACACCAAACTATGCTACTCTAGGATAGAAACATTGAGATGACCCGAAGAGGTAATTTGTGGAACCTTAGCTGGACCAGAGGGCAAGATGTCAAGGCATTAGAACGTATCCCATGAGGATGGAAATGTAGTACCAAGTAGTTCTTGAAGGGGTTATTACTTCTTACTGAAATGATGTAGTAAGATATCATAGTTTATGATATTAGATTTCATACGATAGATGGAAATGTTCTTCAAAACGGGTGAAAAAATCAGTCGAATACCTAATACCATGTGATCCACACATAATATAAGAAACAAGGGTGGATAAGGTCTTTTAAACACGTGTAATACATTACAAGGATAAGTGGATCAGAGCCCCGAATGATGCCTCGTCATGGCTCATCATCCTAACGCTACAATGCACACTAAGGCACAACACCAAGAGTGCTAAAATTCCACTTGGACATGGTGGACTGGTAAAGGATGTGAATCATACAACCAACATTTGGGGAATGTGTTTTAAATTATATGTCATTACAAATGGATTATTTCTTATTTACTCTTTATAGTTTCTGTTTTTCTTAAAAAATAATGAGGAATTGAAATCAATGTTATTTTTATTTATTTCCAAATAATATGATGCAGAAATATTTGAATTATTTTCATGTATACAAAACATTATATTTTGTTATATATTATGGTTCATTACCAATGTAAAATGGGGATCATGTATGTATCCAATTCAACGGGACTACTAAATGGATCAATCCATGGTGGAATTATTCCTTGTATAATATGTTCATGAAATAATGTAGACACTGACTATGTGTCTTAATTTTTCTTGTTACATTAAAAACGATGAAAATTACTTCTCTAACCATAGAATCTAGGATTAATGGTCACTTAAATAAGTTTTATAGATCCCCCTTCCCCCCCTAAAACATAAAATAAGAGCCACCATAAACCACATCATCATGAATTCCCACAATAATAGAAATTACATAACCTCAACATTGAAATTCCATGATCCATGATGAAAAAATTTATATACAACAATACCAAACAAAAAATCCAAACACAACACCCAACAACACCCACAATACATGAAAAACATGGGATTCACAGAAAAGGGGGTTTCACACCCATACTCAATAGTAGACAAATCCATCTACTGACCACAACATAACTGATTCCATAAGACCAAAAATAGTTTTCCAACATGATATTATCCATTCAAAAATTGGTGTTTTGACCTCCGAATTGAAAAAATCAGACATAACACTCTAAAACATTTTCCAATCCCCAATCTAACACATACAAATCCCTTAAATTAAAATTAGTGAAACAAGAAGGATATACTCTTATAAACTAGATGTAACTCAAATGAATCTCATCATTGATAATGAAATAAAAACCTAGAAAAATAATAAGAGAACCATGAGGGCAAAAACCCATGAGAGGTATCTCAAATAATAATCTTACAATATTATGATAACATCAAAACAAAAGAAGGTACAATTGTAATATAATCAACATAAAATAGAATCACCAAATTTTCATGAATCAACCTTTAAAAACAAATATATTGTAAACACATCTATGAATAATGATCCCATTTATATTCAACCAATACATTTAGTCTCTACAAGACATGAATCAATAGAACATGACACCAATTAGGAACATTATAGTGAATTTCTTAAATCCCATCTTGCCTCTTTAAAAGTTCAAATCATCCTCAACATAGAACAATAAATAATCAAGGACTAAAGATACTATAACATCCCAGGAAAATAATGAATAGGAAATTTTCAAATATATTAATATTTTTGTATACAATATTAATATTACTTATAAGGGTACTCTATGTTCGATGGAGTACCCAATACACGACAACGAGTTTCTTTGAAATGATATGTTGCACACTAATAATAAAGTTGTAAATGGTAGTAAACTCCTAGTTGATGTAATGGTGGGAATGGACAGAAGTAAGAAAAAAGAGATTATATATACTTGTCAAATATTTTTAGATTTATTCAATAAATGTTAGAGGCTTAAAATGTGAATGAATCCAATTTTAAGCGTAAATATTCTAATATTCTTTAAAAGTTCGATTAACCTCCTTTTGATGGGGAAACTTTTTTTAAATCCACTTTTTGACAATTTTATATGTTATATTTTTAAGTGGCATCGTTAGGCAGCCGAATTTTCTTAAGGGATCCAACCTCTCTCTTTCATTGTAAGTACTCTCTTTTATGTCACTTGTTTTAAGATCCTCTATCTTATGTTGGGGGATATTATTATATATTCCTCTTACTGTACTTTTTATGATCATATTATGATACACCCTAATTGATATCTTCAATCCATTTTTGGAAGTTTTATGTGGCACCGTAAGGCTTTCGAATTTTTGTAAGGGGATATCTTATCTCACTTTCAATTCCATGAGATTTACATTGTCCTCCACTTATTTATTACAAGTGGTTTATTGTATTCTTCCATTTGATATATATTATCATTATTCTATTTATATTCATGGTATTCTGTGATTCATATTCTGTTTATTATATTTTGGTGATACGACTCGATTGATTACAATGAGGTTTGAGGTTTTTTTATCTCAGTTTTTGTTCCCGTGAGATTCATTATACATTTTCCACTATTTCCTTTTGTGTAGTGTATATACTACCCATGATTGTATTCTTTGTGGAATATACTTTAATTTATGGGTATTTACATCTTCACTGTATGACCCTTATTTCATGGGGTGTACGTTTTGACATTTAACCAAACCGGTAAGGGAACCTTTGACCCTCAACTTTTTAAAATACATCTTTTTGTTAGGTCTTTTAATATACATCTTATTATGTTGGGATATGTTCTTATATATCCTTATTCCCGTAAATGATTTTTCCATGCGACGAGATACCCTTTTTATCTCTCATCGTCTCATTTTCTGAATTTTAAAATTACACAGTTAGGCTGTCGAATTTATGTAAGGGAATTTCTTAACCCAATTTCAATACTTTGGGTAAAACATCGACTTCTTGATTATATCGTACTATGAATATGTGTGGATTACCTATGATTTTTTACACATAATATCCTCTTATGTTAGGTGTATTTATATTTTCCACACATAATCATGTAATTGATTTATCCTTAATCTAATGATATCAACTTTGTAAGGGACTTCGTCTCAATCTCCTTTCATTTAGGAATATTTTGTTTTATACACAACTTTCTTTTCTACGGTGTATAAACCACTTTGAATTTTAATTTCATTCAAAATGAATCTTTTTATACAAATAGTTTTACTAAATGACAAAAGGTAATTTCTTTGTCTTACGTATGCGGCGACAACGACTTCTCCACCCTTGTGACCATTATTTGACTTTCAGCTTCCTCTACAAGCAATAACATTTTTTAAATGAAAAATAAATACCATGTTTTAATTTTCTTTTATTTTGGTATTGAAAATGGTTTTGATAATGTTTTTATTATATCAATGTGTTTTTTCTAACTTGTGATTGAAATGTGGAAATGGTATGTTTCCTTTATGCATGTTTTATGTGATACGATTGTGTTATGGTTATTGGGAATTTTTTATAAAGACGGGTGGTATTGTGATAAACTAGGGGAGGGTGAGCCTGATATAGCTCTCCAATGCATTAGGTAATGTGAAGGGGTTAAACGCTAAGGTTTCTTCGAAGAGATTTAAGGAATATACAATGATGGGTATTCCAAACGTAACCATGAGGGATGCTCTCTACATAAAAATTTTATGAATGCCACAAGTTACCTTTATGTCTTATGATTTCTATGTGTTATTCATAAATCTTATGATTTCATTATTTATGTTAATGTTCTTATGTTTTATGTGTAAAGTATTATTTCATTGATTCTTATGTATAGATAGACTAATGTTTTCATTCCATATTTTTATATCCCTTACTGAGCTTTTTATACTCATCCAAATTTTTTGAAATGTTTTCCACATGACTTAATGTGGAATACGGTCAAGGATGGGATCCAAGAAATTTCATGATGTGTAAAACATGGTACTAGACATGACTCTTTTTTTCAAGAGTTTATATTATGTAAAAAAAATGGAAACTGTGTAGATGTGTCTACTATGTATTCTTTGAGATGTAATAGTTATGTCTTAATTCACTAAAACTCTAAAGCAGAAAATATCCTCAATGTGAATTATTCATTTAATTCAAGATTATGTAATGTTTTAAGGTTGGGTCCTTATAGTTGGTATCAAAGGGAGGTTTATATAACTTTAGAGGATAGAGTGTTGTTTAAGCATAAGTGACAAGTTGTGTATAACCACAATGGTAAGTATATTAGAAGGAGTCATTTTTATTTTTCAATGTTAGAATGGGTTTGAAGAAACTTGGATTAGAATATCTTAGTGTTTATCATCCTCATTAGCATGCGATGATTTTGTTGAAATACACACAATGACATTTTCGGTTTTAGTAAATGGATGGATCTAGCAGGCACCAAAGTGACAATGGGTATGAAAGAAACAATGGAGGTTCTTTGATCATGAGACTAGATGAAATGGGGGATTCAATGAGAAATCATGTGGTTATTCTAAACCAACTATCCAGAGTCTTGATTAACCACTTGAACCTTGGTGATTTCTCTAATGCATCATGTATGATAGAACCAACTTGATGTGAAGTTTATGTAATAATTATAAGGTAACCATTGGGGTTTATATGATCCTTACTTTTGAGGTAATTATGGGTTACTGTATGTTAAGATGGAAAATGAAAGAAATGAGATAAAGATGAGGTTATATTATGTTATGGTTATTATTGAAGATTTTATCTCTTTTTGGGAATGTTTTAAGAATTATATAGTTTGGAAAAAAGGACAACACACAGACCGTGTGACAACCCGTCACATCGGACAAAGCTGTGGGAATTGAACCCACAACCAATGTGCGACGGGTATTTATTTCCAACCACTGGACTACATGATGTCCCTGGTTATTATAAGTAATTATTTTTAGTTAGATGATTTTATGAATCAGGAATAAGTTGATTTTGGGTTATCTATCGAAATGATTAGCCTATCTTGGAGGATATTTGATTAGGATAAATACTTTTCAGTATGAGACATTAAGAGTAACTGATGTTTTTTTGGAAATAAATGTTAAGATTTATCCTCGAAGACTATGTGATTAAGTCCTTAGGATATTTGGGTTTAATTCTTAATTTGGGTTACATTGAAGAATTTTATGGACATATATTTATTGAATGGTCCTTGTTGAACTTTGGATAATGTTTGACAAATTTGGGAGATTTAGAGTTGTATTTATTTTTTTAGAAAGGATTATAATTTTTTGGTAATATATGATCTCGTACTAAAAATTTTGGTTTTGGTTTTGGTATAAATATATGGGAAATATATAGCTCACTTTTGTGGATTATGTGATTCTCTAGAAGTTGATTATAGCACTCTTAATTTTAACAAGTCATCCTAAATACTCATCTTTGGAGAATATAAGAGTTTGTTTAAGAAATCCAATAAGAGATGAAAGTTTACATGAAAAGTAAGTATGTTTCCTTAGGATTTATTTAAGCTAATAAATAAATTCCTCAATGAAAATTAACTTGAAACAAAAATTGTTTCTTTTAACTTTTTCGACTGGGGAATCAAATACCGTTAATCCCCTCACAAGTTTGTGTTTTTCTTGTGGTTAAATTTCTCCTAATCATGTTTCTATCAATATCCATCAGAACATGGCCCTTTGTTTTCCCTTACATGATCATGTTTTGCTACATGGAATCCTAGTATGGGTTAACTCAGGTGACCTTTTTAATTCCCTTTCATTACTTTAAAGTGACAGTTTAATTTACTCTTTTTCTGGTGTGGGGCATTCAATAAAGATTCGAAGCCAAATTTTAAAATTTTGGGGATGAAATTCCCAAAAGGGGTGAAGGATGTAACATCCCAAGTAAATAATGAATATGAAATGTTCATATATATTTATATTTGTGAATAAAATATTAATATTACTTAAAATAGGATGTTGTGTTTGATGGTGTACCCAATACGTAACAACGAGTTTCTTTGAAATCATATGTTGCACGCTAATAATAAAATTGTAAATGGTAGTAAACACCTAGCCGATGTAATAGTGAGAATGAACAGAATTGAAAAAAATTCATTATATATACTTTTAAAATATTTTTATATTTATTCATTAAATGGTAGATTCATAATTGAGAATGAATCCAATTTTTAGCGTAAATATTCCAATATTCTTTAAAAGGTTGATTAACCTCCTTTTGGTGGAGAACCCTTTTTAAATCAACTTTCTGAAAATTTGATATGTTATATTTGAAAAAATAAAATCTTTCTTTAGAATAAAGACATCAAAATTTACTTTTTGTAAATTTATGTTATTTTTCTGTAAAAGTTTATTTTTTTAATGAATAGTGAAAATGCTGTATTTTATTTCAAAACCTCATTTTAGTCTAATTTATTTATATGGTCATATTATCTTTTCAATTGTATATAAAGTTTAATTAAAATATATTGTTACCATTGAATCCAATTTTTTTTCATTTGAATTAATTTCACTTTGAAATTGGACAAAAAACAAGAGTAAATCTTTTAATAGATATTGTTTCTTAAAAACACGCAATATGTTTTTAAAGCGAGAATTGATTATAAAATTAATTATTGAAACTTATATGTTTTAATTTTTTTTTAAATTGATATCATTTTTCAATTTGGAATATCAAATACATATTAGGTTTAATTTTTGGTATTTTTCTAAAAAAGAAGAAAATGTTCTTTTTCAATGAATAGTGAAAAATTCTGCATTTTAATTCAAAACTGCCTTTTCATCCAATTTATTTATATAGTTAGATTGTAAATTTAAATTTTATAAGGTGTAATTTAATTATGTTTTTATAATTTAATAAAATTTTTGTAATTGTATGTAATTTCACTTTTAAATTGGATGTAAAAACAATTCAATTTTTTGATAGATTTTAATTCTTAAAAACACGTCTTTGGTTTTGACAACAGGGATTATTTTAATTTAATTAATGAAATTACAGTGTTTGGAATATGAAAAAATGGATTCCATATTTTTATTTATATGGTAAAAATTATATAATTAAGAATATTTTGTTTTTGGAAATTATGAATACTAACAATGGTAATTATCTTTAATTATCGTGTTTAATTAGTAATCGGGTTATTAAGGGTAATAAAATAATATCATAAAAATATAAAATGACCTGAGAATATTTCCTTATTCTATTGGTGGTGTCATGGCCGAACATGGGATGCATTGTTCCAACCTTGTTACCCCATGGAATCACATTAGTGTGATAGTGACCTTTTAACATGTTTTTTTTAAAGAAAGGAAAATGTAACCACATTTTGTATCACCTAAGTAAAAAAAATTAATTTTGTTGGAATAACTGATCTCTTTGACTATGAACATTCATTGTAAAGATAAAAATATTTCCTACATTTTTGTAATTATTTTATAATTTTTTGACATTAAATAAAAAAAAATTATTTATGATATCGTGATGATGCAGTGTTTACCTCATTAATGAATGATTTAAATAAAAAGAAAAGATAAGGTAAAATCCAAGACATACACTTGTCTAAAACCTATTTGATGTATGGATGTCGATCCCTTGTCACCTTATCCTCGAAATATATCTTTTAGGGACCTTTAATATCCGAAAAAAGTATTTTATAATAAAGTATTATTTAATAACATTCCAAGAGTGCCCCTCCTCCCTCTTATAAATGGCCCCCAACTCTACCCCTAACCCAAACCTATCAAGACGTTAGCTAGAACGAAATCAGCTCATTTTATCTCTCCAAATCCCACTCTTCATCCTAGAATCCTTAACATAAGAAGAATGCAATTCAAGAATCCCATTGGGTTCAAACCAATGGGAGTTACCCGATTTAAAGGCAACGTCTTCTCTTTTGTTCTTCTGTCTTATTTTGCTTCTCCAACCCATTAAACTCATTTTATTCCTTTAGATTTTAACAAAAATTGTATCTTCAATATAATAGTATGTTTTTATGATAATTATTAAAGTTACACTTACACACACCTCCTTTTTCTGGTTAAAAAACATACTATTTCCGGGGATGGCGAATTAGTGCCTCACGAAATGATGATTGTTATATATTCTCCTACCACCTCTCATGGTGGCCATTATGATGAAACTATATTTATTTATGATATATATTATATTTATTTCCCCATATTCTTATTTTTTTAACATTTATAATAGACCTTTATGCTTTTCATGTTGTGGAAATGCGATAATTTCTTTTGAGGAACTGTGGACTATTGCCCCCTCAAGTGATGTGACTCGTTCATGAAATACATGGAATGTATAATGATTTAAATTAATGAACTTATGTGACCTATATAACATATATAGTATACTTTAATTATAATATATATCTCATTTATTATAAATTCCAATAATGTGACAATGAAATGAAAGTAACATTCATGTGTACGTACGGCCTACCGTCCCCATGAACGGTGCATGTCATTTTATTATCTCCAAATGTTATGGAATATTATAAAATGAATATATATATTATATATATATATGATATTTAAATCATTAATTAATATTGTGGATATAGTTTCATTATAACTACATGTACAATTCTTTTCAAACAAGTTCATTTTTGACTCATGTACCGAATGTCGACAAAAACATCTGATATGAACTCACATAATTAAATAATTATTATAGAATTATAATATGTGATACTAATTGAATAATAAAACTTAAATGATTTCCTCATGCATTTATTAATTGTAAAATGTTTATTATTCAGGAATATAAAGAAACTAAAAAGACAATTCGGACTTGAGGTAAGGGATCCTACCTCTCTCTTTCTTTTCAAGTACTCTCTTTTTTGTTATTTCTTTTATGCTTCATTTTATTATGTTAAAGGATGTTATTTTTTATTATCCATAATGTAATTTTTTTCATATTATTAGATACCACCTCTTACTCTTATCAATTCATTTTAAGAATTTTTATGTGGAGCCGTTAGACTGCCGAATTTTCATAAGGGGTCCAACCTCTCTCTTTCATTTTAAGTACTCTCTTTTATGTCACTTCTTTTAAGATCCTATTTATTATGTTGGAAGATGTTATTCTATATTCCTCTTACTATACTATTTATTTTCTTATTATTAATGACCCTAATTTATATCTTCAATCCATTTCCGGATGTTTTAAGTGGCGCCGTAAGGCTGCCGAATTTTAGTAAGGGGATATCTTATCTCACTTTTAATTCCGTGACATTTCCATTGTTCACCACTTATTTATTGCATGTGGTGTATTGTGTTCTTCCATTTGATATATATTATCATTATTCTATTTATATTCACAGTATTTTTTGATTCATAATGTTTTTATTATCTTTAGGTCATACTACTCGATTGATTACAATGAGGTATGAGGTATTTTTATCTCGAATTTTTTTCCCGTGATATTCATGCTAGATTTTCCACTATTTCATTTTATTTGGTGTATGTAATTCCCATTATTGTATTATTTGTGAAATATAATTTAATTTATGGGTATTTACTTCTTCACTATATGACCCTTCTTTCATGGGGTGTACGTTTCGAATGTTACCCAAATCGATAAGGGAACCTTTCACCGTCCTCTTTTTAAAAGACTTCTTTTTGTTAGTTCTTTTAATTTACATCACCTTATGTTAGTATATGTTATCATATATCCTTAATGTGGTAAATTATTCTTCCATGTGATGAGATACCCTTTTTATCTCTCATCGTCTCATTTTCAGAATTTTAAAATGACGTGGTTAGGCTGTCAAATTTTTGTAAGGGAATTTCATAACCCAATTTCAATTCATTGGGTCAAACATCGACTTATTGATTATGTCATTATATGAATTTATGTGGATGAACTATGATTTTTTATACTTAATATCCCTTTATGTTATGTGTATTTATATTTTCCACACAAAATCATGTAATTGATTTATCCTTAATCTAAGGATATCGACTTTGTAAGGGACTTCGTCTCAATCTCCTTTCATTGAGGCATATTTTGTTTTATACATAACGTTATTTTATACTGTGTATAAGCCCCTTTGAATTTTACTTTTATTAAAAATGAATCTTTTTATACAAAGCGTTTTACTAAACGAAAAAAGGGAATGTTTTTGTCTTACGTATGCAGCGACAACGACTTCTTCGCCGCCATGACCATTATTTGAGTTTCGGCTTCCACTACAAGCCATAACATTTTTTTAAATGAAAAATAAATACCATGTTTTATTTTCTTTTATTTTGGTAATGAAAATGGTTTTGATAATGTTTTTATTATATAATTTTTTTTTGATATCTTGTGATTTAAATGTGGAAATGTTATGTTTCCACTATGCATGTTTTATGTGATACGATTATGTTATTATTCTTGGGCATTGTTTATGAAGATGGTTGGTTCCGTGATAAACAAATGGTGGGTGATCCCGATATATCTCTCCAATGCATTGGGTAGCGTGAAGGGGTTAAATGCTAAGGTTTCTCCGAAGATATTTAGGGAATATACATTGATGGGTATTCCAAACGTAACAATGAGGGTTTCCCCCTACGTAAGAATGTTATGAATGCTCCAAGTTACCTTTATGTCTTATGATTTTTATGAGTAAATCATAAATCATATGATTTCATGAGGTATGTTAAATTTATTATGTTTTATGAGTAAAGTATGATTTCATTGACTCTTATGTATATATGGACTAATGTTTTCATTTTGTATTTTTATATCCCTTACTGATCATTTTATGCTCATCCCATGTTTTTGAAATGTTTTCCATAGGACATAAAGTAGAATACCATCAAAGATGGGATCCATGAAATGTCATGATGTCTAAAACATGGAACTAGACATTTATATTTTGTTAAAGAGTCTATATTGTGTAACAAAAATGGAAACTTAGTAGATGTGTCAACTGTGTATTCTTTGAGATGTAATAGTTATGTCCTAATTCTCTAAAACTCAAAACCTGAAAAGATCCTCAATGTGAATTATTCATTTAATTCACGATTATGTAATCTTTTAAGGCTGGGTTCTTATAGCTACATCATGAATATGCTAGAAAATATGAGTCATGTTGAACACAAAATGGATTTAATTTATTTTCATTTAATGCAGAAAAATATGTGATACCTCACTAGTGCACAATAGCACATTGAAAGTTCCAACGAATTAAGGAAATTGTGTGTCCTTTGAAGAAAGATCTTGATCCCATATCAAGGATAAACCTATTGAAATACATGGTATATACTTTCAAACTATACCTGAATCATAGGGTGATATGTATACGTATAATTAATGTTTTGTGTTTCCTTCACTGACTCAAGAATTTATTTTAGTTTTATATCTTTATCTTCAACAATTATGGATAAAAAAATTAATCCCTAAAAATAGTCCAGAAAACAGAATATCATCATGGGTTAACATATATTGATTTAAATGAAGAAATTTATAAGGATGATAGTTATTTGTTTTTATATGAAAACTCAAACATGGGTAGGTGTTTTATCCATTACCATAACAATTCAAAACCTATAAAAGAAACATTTATTTTAATGTGTAAATTGTTCCCTCTAGTTATAGATAATAATATATTGTATCTAATAGTTGATGGCCACAATAATGATCAATATTCTTATATACCCATTATGTAAAATGATGATCATGGGGAAACATTATTATCATAGAAACCCAATTTATCCAGACAATCTTATTTATCTGCTAACTCAAAAAAACATCCACTAAAATCGACTCCTTGATCACCAAAAAATATTATAGCATTTCTGAAAAATCCATAATCACAATGATAAAAAATTTGTCCCTATGGTCACTAAAAAATAGTGATGAAATACAATTAGATTTCATCCTATATAAAATTGGGGAAATCCAAAAGACATAACAGACCATCATGAAACTAATGATCAGACTTCACATACTAACCCACCATACATCCAGACATAAACTCTTATAATGATAAAATCTTAACAAAAAACAAAAAATAAATCATTATTTAATGTGACACATTCAAAAAACATAGATTAAATACTAAAAGGTGACCTATAAATCACATGGAAAATAAAATCTCCCATTAAATATTAGAAAAAATGCCCCGGAAGAACACCCAATGTTGATCAATCACTGACCAACCCTCATTCAAATCTCCATGGATAAATTGATCATACAAAACCTCTAACTGAATATATATGATATCACACTCTCACCGGGTTTAATAAGGATAATTTCACTATTATCTTTTTCATGTAACCATTACTGTAAATTTCATCTTTACATGATAGAATATTTTAAGACCCACTATCACATTATATACATCTCAAGACTCACAAAAAACATCACACAGGGACTCTGTACTCAAGACAGAAGTCATTAAATTCCCTTTACTCAATTTATAATTTTTATCTAAGACATAATAATGCAAGGACCACCATTAAAAATCACTAAAAATGATTTAAATATCATGGATAATATATATAACATAAATTATTGTGATTCTTGGAGACCACAGGGTGATCTCTCATAAGATAGTGTCTTCATAGCTTCAAGGAAAACAACACTACCAACGATTTCAGATATTGGGTATAATATTTATTCTCATGAGGTCGTATCTAATTAGGCACATAGGAGGTCACTAACATCATATACATAAAAACACATTAAAAGATTCATATCATCTAGAAAGTACGTAAACATAACTCCATCAACTATTAAAAAACCTAACACACTAACCCTATTTTATTTTTATTATGAAAATAATGTGTGAAGATATTCTATCTAGAAGAAGGATTGAAACTGCATTATTAATGTAGTACAAAAAGTTTTAAACTATGAAAAATCCTGAACAACGATCTTATAATACTATGTGAGACAAAGAAAAAAATGAACATATATAACAATATTAATACACAAACAATAAGTAACATCCTCAATATTCATAGAATCAATAATTACCCAATGATGTGAAAAAATAAACTTAAATAAATTATCTAATGGAATACAAAACATACACATTTATATCTTCCCGTTAAGATATCATTATTAAAGATCCTCTAGGATGACATTATAATGATCATCAGGATACGTCGTTGACCATGAAAACATAAGTATTTATTCGATAAACATGACCAAAAACTGACTCATGAAATTATGAAATATGATGTTCATCAATAAAATGAATACATCGTGTCAATTCATGAAACCAAATAGAATAACCAATAATTTGAAGTGTCCATAACTTTAGAAAAATGTAGTTTTCAGGATATATTAATCCTATTCGCTCATATAATGATCCCAGAATATAATATCATTCAATGAGTTTGATATCTTTCAAATTAATTGAAAAAATAAATTATAAATACTTCAGATGGGATAATGGTTCTTCACCATCAATAGATTCAATCAAATATAATCAATATATAACTAAATTATGTTATTCCAATTATTCATGAATATCACCAGAGTATCCCCTGGAGACCTAATGGGAATGAGAAAAAAAGTTATTATTTATTATTTTTTTAAATTAAAATTTCATGTAACTCAAAGGTTACATCATACATAAAGATATATAAATTAATGAAACACCAATATATGACTCTATGTTGATCAATATATCAATTTTAGGTGTTTAATTAAGAAATATTAAGGAAATATGTCATAGAACACTACAAAAATATTTTAGAATACCACTGTACAAACCATCACTAATAAAAATTTAAACTCATCCAAAAGGGGTGAATGGGGCTATACATTCCAATAACCCATTTAATTCTCACCCTCACTAATGAACATAATTATTTTTCTTCTCACAACATATAATAAATCTCTCGTATTGAAGAAAAAAATAACCTCCTTCACAAAATACAACAAATCATTATTGATACTGATATCATATGTATGTATATATTGTAAGAATAAAACACACAATAATATATTCTACATGTTTATCTATTCAAAATCATGGTCACACATCATTCATTCTAGACTAAGCTATTACGAGAATATTCAACACAATGTATAGTATTAGTATCTACACATTGGGTCGCAAATATTAGACCAATGTAAGAATAATAATTGAATATAATGATTCAAAATCATAATATATCAGATATTAATGTATAATAACCTCAAATAATAACTTATATGATGTATGTCTAGCCTGACGATATAAATGTAATGTTTATCATTTGACCTTGCCATATTCCTCTATATATCTGACCCTAATAAGAGCCACCACAACAACCCCCATCATCACTTTATACTTTACGATGATGTATATCATGGGTTGGTCCATTTATTACCTAAAATCCTTTATATTATCAAAATTCATTCTAACCCCACTATAACTAGTATTTATAATTTATTAAATCAAACTAATTCAAATGAATCAATTGATAAATTATTCTATATATATATATCGAACCCCAAGGAATGTATAACATTGAGTAATATGATTTCAATGACCTCTAAAAGAAATTAAATAAATATTTGACAATTTATAAGAAGTCATGCAACTACCAACATAAGTGAAACATGAAGATGTAAAATGAGAATGAAATTCTAATAACTCATACATTAACATACACAATAACCAATAACCCCTATTTGAAGCTCTCATCCTCATGGTATGTTGATAAATCCCCTTTTGTGATGAAAATATCTATGGAAACACCAATCTTTGACCTATGAATTCAGTAAAACCATTATATACATTGAAAATATAAATAGAATGACTTATTGTTGAATCACTAGTTTTAACGTCTCTTATAAATATAGTTCCCTAGTTTATTAATAATGAGTACGACAATATGAATAATGAATTTGAACCATAATATAAATACCTTAATCACACACATTATAGGTTTTTTTATAGTTAAATAAAATCCCTCTTACACGCAAAATTAATTGTTAAAGAAAAAAACATATCCTAAAATTTATCTTGATATTTTCTCCAAAGATAACTATGAATACTCAAAATAACTAATAAAAATAACCAAATTGGGAATATAGGTCCACATAATAAACTAATGGAAATTATAATCAAATTGTCCTTACTAAAATAGATTAGAAAGAAATTGATCTCTAGCTCCCCTAACCATGACATGTTTTGCGGATAAAAAATTTAACCCTCGTACTTTTCCATATTTAGAACTAAAATTAACCTCATTTCATACTCTTAATAGTAACTATATTAGTAAAAAACCTCCAATGATTTTATGGATATTGAGAATACATTTCATATTCATGAAATTTATGGTAGCAGTAACCATAAACCTTTTAAATGATGATAAAAAGACTTATAAAACTAGAAATACTTTATTAATTGAGATTATAATTTTAAATTAATTTTAACATTGCTATATTCATTACCATTTATAACTTAAATGAAAATCAAATATGATGTATGAATTACACTTATATAATGAAATGATCGACATCAAAGTGTGTCTAGTTTTAAATATATTTAAACTCTTACAAACTACATTAATGTTGTATGTTGGATTGAACCCATGAGAATGCATAAAATTTGGTTAGAGTGCTGATATTTTTTCAAAACAAACCATTCTATTGTTAATTCTGGGTGGGTTCACTTTTTAACTCTTTACTTATTTTTTACTTAATATATATTTTTTTAAGAATATAGTAAGAGGAAAAAATGTTTCAATAATAAATTATGTCTTAAACTAGTGTAATAATGAACAATATAAATAACGGTGTACTAAATACTGAAAAAAGGACTAATAAAATTATATTCAAGATAAAATCCCAAGGAATCAAACTCTACATGTTGAAATTATTTCATATTAAATTAATTAATATTAAATAAAAAAACTCTATAAAATTATAAATTAATCTCTTAATCTAAGAGAATTATCACACAGTTATGTTATTCAAAAAGTAATCCACAACTTGATGAACCTATCTATAAAAAAATTGAGTTAAAGATGTTGGAATAAATATCACCGACATAATCTAGTAGAAAAGAATCATATATTTGAAAAGATTAATCCTGGACATTTTCTCCAAAATATCACATAATTTTTATGCTTTTTTAGGAAAAAACAATTTTAATTTGAAGAATTAAATTTCACTTATCCAGTTGAATCTCATTCTTTGTTTGATTGAATAAAAAAAAGATGAAACATAAAATCACCAGTTGATTTTAAAATCTCGAAACAAGAATGGGTTTTCCTATGTAAATTATAAATACAAAAAAAATTAAAAGAAATCAATTACATAAAAATAAATAGAAATGAGGAAAAATGAATATCCCTCTTGAAATATTGTTCTGCTACTCTACTCTTTCTATACCTTAGGTCTCTAAAATGAGTATATCCAAATCATCCCTCATGATGGAATAAGTGTCAATGTAATTATGAGATGTGACTGATCCACCATCCACTATTAAAACCTATCTCTTCTATAAAACACTGATCTCATACTCTGTATCTGACCTTAATGAAATTATTTTTTTGATAGAAGACACATTATTATGATTTTTAATTTTTCCCAACCATGTAAAATGTGCTAAAAACAATTCATATTCACTTATTCAATATAGTAGAGAGGAATTGCTCACACACACTATGCCTAGTGACCCAAAGGTTCACCACAGGCTGCTAAATACCCACTTCACTCCAGTTTCAAAATATTTATATGAATATAATTTATATTGGACCACTAAAGTGATTAAATTTTTAATAATTAAAAAGTGATTCCCCTTGGATAATGACCAGACTTCATGTTTCCTAAAAATAAAATCATAACTCCACATGAATTTATCCTATATAACTATAAAAATTTATTCATAAATAGAACATTTATAAAATCACTATGAAAATTTATTTGGAATTCATTCATCCTAAAATGAATTATTTTCAACAAACACTTAAATACCAGTTACATATTTTTGAAAAGAATAACATATTTTAAATATATTGTGAATCCTAGAGAAACAATTTTTTTAATAATTTTCAAAAAATATAACCATTTTGAACAAAAAAAATATAAATGATGATGGATTTTATGAGATTACATTAAATCATAGATTAGTATATCATATGTCGACCTTATCCCACAAACATCAAACCAAACATCTTTCCTAATGTTGAATTCAATGGTGAAGAAAAAAAATTTACTATTAAGGATCACAACTAATTTTAATTAATGTACATTAGGGACATATTTAATGGTCACATTGAAACTCAAAAAGTGTAAATTTTACACACACAAAATATTATAATACTACAGGTTCACGTGAATTTTCATTAAATCTAGTTAATAGAAATTTTTAGTAAATTTAATAATAGAAACGTGTAAAACAATTGAATTAATAGTGAAATGGAGTAAGAAATTTCAAAATTTGGATTCAAAAATGGGATAAATAAAGTAGATAAATACATGATAAAAACCATGAAATAAAAACCCATCCATGTGTTATTCCCTAGAACTTAGTTCAAAAAAATTGAGTGAATTAATAACATTGTAACACTGAATTTTCAATATTCCGAAGCATAAAATAATAATTTAAAATAATTAAGAATATACAACATTATTTTTCAATTATTAGTAAATAATAAATGTCTCACCACCACTACATTACTAGTAAGTCACCATTTTTTTGAGACTCCACACCAATAGTGTAATGGAGGATCATGTGGAACTATGAGTCAATGACTCAATATTGTACTATTTAATAGTTACATAATAGTGACTTATTCATAGTTTTAGAAAGTAATAGAGATGATCATAAAAATTATGAAATAAAAAGTATATAAATTATCTATTTTAATTTATTATACGATAATGGACAATAAAACATTAATAAAATTAAAGAAGAAGGGGACATATGCTCGTCTTTGAAACAAACAACAGCATTATCAAAATAAATATCCAGCAAGACCAAAAAAAATATCCTATAGGAAAAAAATATGGAAAGGATAGTAGCAAGGGATCACTTTATTAAAAAATGAATGAATGAAAAAATCAATGAAAAATCATTATTTGACTACCATGATGTTCTGTGTTTTATGTATTTATTTAAAATTTTATTGAAAATTAATTTTATAGAACATTGAATGTTGTTAAGCCCTTTGTCTATTTTTTAAAATAGAGTCTTATTCCTTGACTGTTTATAAGAGTAGGATTTATCTATCTCATATAATCTCTATAGAATCATTATTCATCACACATTCAATAGTAAAAGGTATTTAGATTTCAATTTCCAATGAAAGATAATAAATATGGAATTAAAGAGAAGGGCCTTCTATCTAGTTATAAAATCTATGTTTTGTGTGATAAAATAATGAAATCATTTAGACATATCTTTTTGTATCATATAGTTTTTATAACAATGTACCTTTATCTCATAGGGCTCTCTCATATAAAGAAGTACCTTTTCTCTAACACTGTAAAAATAAGAATTTAAATCATAAACATCTCAATAATACTTCTGATACAACTCCATAGTAAAATGAAAACATTTCCCAAATAACATCATGTGTGAACCCATATGAATTATTATTTTAAAAGCTATTATTTAGGCCCCAAAATCGTATTCTTACAAAAAATTCCATCGCTTCATATAATTTGAGACTGTTTTATCCTAAATTTGTTTGTTCTCCCTATTAGATATTTCAACATGTTTACTAGATTGAGGATGGTATGCAGTTACATTTCTATCGGTGATACCATTTTTTTCATTTATACTTTTAAATTTTAAAATTTTAATGTGGGTTCCATTATATGTAATAAAGGATTTCAGAAATTCAAATCTTGTAATGATATTCTCTTTAACAAATTTTATAACAGTACTCACCTAATTTTTGGGTTATACTTCAGCCTCAACCCACATAAAAATATAATTTGTAGCAATAATAATATATTTATTACTATCAGATGATGCAAATGGAAACCATAAATCTAAACCCCAACATAAAAATTTCTACTTCTACAACACCTTTTAGTGGTAACTCCAGCTTACTCCAAACAATTACCAGCCACTAGAATCTATCAAATCTATCAAAATAACTCCCCCATCCATGAATAATATGGGAAAATAAAATTGTGTATGAAGGAATTCTGGATATTTCCATTCTCTACCATGTTTTCCTCTCTAAGGCGAGGAGTGATAACTATCTAGTATATGAAGCATCTCTTCTTCTGGGAAACACCTACTATGAATGACATCATCCTTTCAACATAATTGAAAATGTTTAACATAAAGGTAATACATTATATCTAATATTAATTTATTAATTTGGTTATTATAAAAATCTTTGTGAAATGGACTAGTTTCCAGAAAATTAGTAAAATAGACAGACTATAAAGATTACCTTATTGAAAAATTGAAAACCATTTCATCATGAATGGAATCATTTATCTCTCGTGAATATTCAATTTTGGTATTAGAAATCCTATAATTGTGACCACAAAATATTTTTTCATATCCCTTCTTATATCCCATTTCCAAATCAAATTCTTGAAACAATAGAATACACCTAGTGAGCCCATATTGGGCCTCCCTCTTAGAAAAAAAATATTTCACGGCAGAATGTTTAATAAATATGATTATATTAGATCCTAGAATACACATCCTATATATCTCTAGATAAAATAAAACAACTAAAAACACTATTTCAGTAGTTGAGTTATTCTATTGGGTGTCATCTACAAGCCTGGTAGCATAATAAATGATAAGAAACATCTTATATCTCCTCTATCCAAAGACAGATCCAACTACTATGTCAATAGAGTCAAAAATTAATTCATGTGGACATTGCAAATCAGTTACAGTAATGATATGTGATGATTATAGTTTTTTTTGACAGATTAAAATATTAAATATGGGTTTGATCAAACACAAAGAGTTAATCTATGACTAATAATGAATAGAAGGGATTTTTTATTTCTACAAAATCATTTATAAATCTCCAGTAAAAAACTCCCATGTCGTAATAATCTCAAAAAACCATTACCATTATCAAAAGGGGGTAGTTTTTTAATACCTTTTATCTTAGAATATTAATCCTTTAAACCTATCTCTAAAACCATATGTACTAAAACAATCCCATTAGTGACCATGAATAGAAATTTTTCATAGTTAAGAAAAATTTTGTTCACTAAGATAATTCTAACATTAACTCTTATTTTTTTAGACATGTATCAAATGTCATGACAACTATAGAGAAATCATCCATGAAAACCTCAACAATCCTATAAATCATAACAAAATAGAAAGAAATCATGCATCGTTAAAAGGTAGAAGGTTCCCCAAATAACCCAAAATTCATTTGATGGTGTGAAACTGTCCAAAATAGGAATTTTAAGGTAGTTATATCTTGATATTATACAGCTACTACAATCCAGTTGTAACCAAAATACCCATCCATAAAAATTAAGAACTCATTTTAATCAATCCTCTCATGGAATTGATAAACTAAGGTAATTAAAAAATGGTCATTCCAAGTGAATGAATTTATATTTCTATAATCATTATAGACTCTCAATTTATTGATGTTTTTTGCATTAATTTCATCATAATTTTCATTAGCAAAAATAGTGAAACCTCCTCTTTAGCGAATACATAGACCAGACGGACCCATGTGTTATCAAAGATAAGAGATATAATCCTAGTGTCTAGTAGTTTAATAAATTAAACTTTAACAACATCTTTCATGTTGGGGTTATAATCTTTGTTGATACTCAAATTTGTATTTTTGATCTGGTTTATAGGGATTTTTTGGATAAAAAATGAATTGATAATATAAGGCCCCTACCTTAAACATTACATAATCATTAAAAAAGTCAATAAATAAAATTTATGACATTTTCCATTTTAGATATTTAGAGAATTTGGTCACAAATCATACATAACAACATAAATATTGAAAGTAGAAAACTCAACCCAGTGCCCATTTTTCCATAAAACAAAAACTCTTTAAAATGAAACATTGTATCATTCCACATTTTAATAGCATAAATTTCTCATTATCACATCCTTTACACTATTCTTCTTTAGTCATGTGAAAAATATTTCAAGACATGGGATGAGCTTAAAATTCTCAGTAAGGAATATAAAATAATGAATAAATCAATTTTTCCATTAACACATAAAATTCCTGGAATCATTTTCGAGAAATCATATTTTTAACCCATAAAACACAAACTACTTAGCTTATATCATGTAATCATATTATTCTTAAAAAAATTTATATAAATCAATAAAACATAATGATAACTTGTGTAATCAATATCATACTTATATTGTATCTTTCATAGTTTTATAGGGTGTATACCTCATGGTTACGTTTGGAATACACATCATGCTATATTCCCTAAATCTCATAGGAGAATATTTATCGTTTACCAGTGTAACATTAACAAATGAATTGGAGTAATATCATGGGCTCACCCAGCATTGGGTTATCATAGAACCACCCATATTCATAAACAATGACAAAGAACGATAATATATAAAAAACACATAAACCATGAATAAAATAAAAATAACATTTCAACATGGATATCATAAGATATCATTTCAATTTATTGATATATTCAAACAATTCATAAAACCATTTAAAACATTTAATTTATAAATTTCTGAATAAAAGTTTCCCCTACCACATTGAATTATTTAAAATAAATTAAAATTTTAAAACATTAATTTCCATATAAATAAATATTTAATATAACTTAAATAACGTGGACATTAATGAGAAATATTTAGATGACTAAATATTTAAAACATTTAAAACAATATTTTAGTTAAAGAGTCTCCTAACACTTGAGAAACACTTGAATAAATATAATTATTGAATGACATCAAACGAATCTCTAAATATCATGAGATAAATATAAACTCGTGATATAAAATGTAGAAAGGGTTATAGATACACCTTTTGGATATTAAAGGTTCCCAATACCAAGATATGTCGCAATTAATGGAAATTGAGACCTTGTCCCTTACAAAGATCGTATCATTAGATTAAGGAAAAATCAATGAAATAATTTTATACGACATATATAAATGCACAAAATATAATTGGATTGTAATTGTAAAACAATTAGAGTTCATTAACCCATATTCTTGGAAAACCAAAACCAATGACATGGATATTTATCTCAATGAATGGAGATTGAGATAAGATTTCCCTTACAGAGTTCATTTTCTAAAAAAATTGATATATTATCCGTATTCACAATAAATAATCATAAATTATGTATAAATACAAGAAACTATATAAAAATTTATTTCACAAATAATCATATCATGACATAATCATGAAGAGTAAGAATAACCCGAACAATGGAAATTAGTATTAGAAGTTCTCTTACAATGTTTGAATAAATGACATAATAATTTATCAATGTGGTTATTATGGGTACAAACTGTATATCCACATAAAGGGAATTATAAATGAAAAAATTAATAAATAAATAATATTTCCACAAATAATCACGGCATAATAAAATCAACTAAGTATGCATAAAACCCATTGAGAGGAAATTGTGTTTAGAAATTCCCTTACCTTGAATCCAACTTGTCCAGTTCATTCATTAAATTCATTAATAAAAAGAAGAAATTAATTTTTACATTATTTAGAACCATTTTAATTATTATCATTCATTTTATGTCCCTTATTACCATATTATATCAATTTTTTAATTATTTGCATTTATAGTAGACGTTTTGTCGATATTCAGTACATTAGTTAAAAATGTACATGTTTTGATGTAAATTTTCCACGTAGTCAAATTTACATCATCTACAGAGTGATATTTATGATTTAAGTATCATTTATATCTAGTATATATATATTTATATTGTTCTATAAAATTTTTATATATTAAATAAAATTCACCGCTCATGGAGACTCTAGGTCTTATGTATACATGAAGTCTACTTTCATTTCATTGTCATATTCAAAAAATAAAAAATAGATGATACATACGAAAGTTATAATTATAGTATAATATAAATTTTAAATATTTTACATAATTTCATTAATTATATCCTTTATACATTCCATTTATGGCTTGAACGAGTCATATCACATTGAGTGGGCGGTATTATGCTCTCCCTCAAATGAATTTATCATATTTACAATCATGGAAAGCTTAAAGGTATGTTGTAAATAAATATTACAGAATAATAGGGAAAATAAAAATAGAATATATATCATATTTAATTATAGTTCCATCTAATGGACTCTATGAGAGGTGGTAGTAGAAAACTGAACAATCATCGTTTTGTGAGGCAGTAGTATGCCATACAAAAAAATAGTATATCCATAATCTTTAGATGGAGGTGTTTGTAAGTGTAGTTGTAATAATTATCCTAAATACATTAATGTATATTGAAAATACTCGTGTTGTTATGTAATCAGTGAATAAGAAGATCATATGTAGTGGAGAATAAAAATAAAGGAAAGGAACATGAGTGAAGACATTACCCTAAAATTGGGTAACATCTTTTGATTTCAGCCAAAAGGATTTATGTAATTGTCTTCTGCCCAAAGTAAGAATTCTTGGAGGAGGATTGGGATTATATAAATTTTATTGGAATGGTATTACTATACTAAAAAGATTTATAAGTGTTATATAAAGTGATGAAAAATATCCTTTTATTAGAAGAGGTGATAGGAACATTATGAATGTTTTGAAATATTAAATTATTATAAATTTATTTTCAATTAAAAATATTCCAAATAATATTTAATTAAAAGATAATATAATCTGACTTCATATACAGTTCATCTAATATTTTTAGGAATGTTTTTATTTTTTATCTTTATCTTTCTGGATTAATCCTTATTTAACCCTTTTTAATCATATAGCGATATCATGTTTTTTACACATTGTGGGTTAATTTAATTAACATATCATGTAAAAATTCCCACAAAAAATCCATTTATGAAATAATTGGACTTATATTAACCACATTTATGTATATTATATTTTTAGAAATTTAATATCATTAACTAAAATATTATACATTTTAAGTTATGATTTATGTCAATTTTGGTCACAAATCATACCAGAATTTTTTAAAAATTCATAAAACCAGATTACTTCAATAGAAAACATTTAATCAATACTAACATGTAAAATTAATTCATAAAATTATTAGATGAAAATAATTAGTTCATATAATATTTATTTTAATATTTTTAATATCATTTATTTGAATCATTTATTAATGAAGTAGTCACTCCATCATTATTATGTCATAATTGAATTTATTTATTTAATGTCTAAAAATTATAAATAAAATACCATGATGTTGGAAATACTATTATATTTATAATGACAAATAATATTAAAATATATCATTTATATATAACTATATTAACGTTTTTTAGTAAAAGATACATTTTTATGTTATATTTTTCTTTAATTTAAATTATTTCTTATAACATGTCATTATCACACCAAGATGGCTCCATGGGGTCCCAAAACTGACCCATGGATGTCAATATCAGGAAATATCTCAAAACATTAGATTATAAAATGTGTTGGGGTAGTTTAATATTATTAGAATATTATTGTTTTACCCTTATTTACCTGATTTTCCCTTTAACCATGAGAAATAAAAATATTTACTAATGTTACGATTCATAACATCAAAAAATGGTACTTTTTTATAGAATTTGGACCTTATGATTCTAAATATTGAATCAATTTTTTAAAATTCATCACACATAATTTGAATAAATAAATTTAATTTGAATTTTGGTTGTCAGAACAAAAATGTAGGCTTTTAAGAGCTAACAACTATCAAAAGATTGACACGTGTTCATAACCAATAAAAAGGTGAAATTACATCAAATGAAAAAAATTATATGAAATGATAAATACATAATTAAATTACACTTTATGACCAATTAAAATTACAATATGAATATATATATTAAATAGATGAAAATGTAGTTTTGAATTAAAATGCAGTATTTTTTACTATTCATAAAAATTTGAATTTTTCAAGAAAAATATCAATATCTTTTCCAAAGTAAATATTTATGTTTTTCTTCTATATAATTTTTTTTAAATTAGTACATATAAAAGTGAGAAAACTATATTTAAAAATGGATATACATCAATATATGTAAAAACAACATTTTTAGAAAAATATTTCTTGCATCCGAAAAAATGAATTTGTTCCTAAATAATTTCTAAAAAAGTATAAGATGAAATTAAGTTTTATTTTTTAAATATAGAACATATATATTTCATTAAATAAAAATCTATAAAGGGTGATATGATTTTATAACAACAATTATTCTATTTTAAATAGGTTTTTTTAAAAAACACATCTTTTATATTAGATTGGTTTTTATAACCATTTATAAAAACTTTGGTAACAAATGAATCATAATTTAAAGATGTTTAAACCATTTTTTAAAATTCAACTGATATTATTCAATCCCACCATTCTTGTGGCTAGGAGTTAAATACCATTGAAAATAATAATAATAATAATAATTTATTATTTTCGGGTATAAGTCACTATTATGTGCCATGTAAGATTTTAGAGAAACTCACTGTTGCTTGTTTAGTACACTGTTGTAATTATAATCCCCTTTAATTTAATATTTTTATCTTATAAATAAATATAAATTGAAATTAAAAGGTATTATTTTGTAAATACCGGGGTCATTTCATTATTCCACCTATTGGAATAGTGTTCGCGGAATTTTAAAATTGGGTTTGAAAATATTATTGAAAATAACACATCGGTAAAACGGCCTATAAAACTATCACTTTAAATGAAATAAAGAAAAGTAAAAAATCCACCTATAATAACACATACTAGGATTCAATTTTTTAAAAATGGATTTGGATGAAAAACGGGCCATCATGTTCGGATGGAAAGTGATAGAAAACAATGATCAGTAGAAAGTTATCAATCAGGAAACCATAAACATGTGATGAATTAAACGCTTATTAATTTCAAAGTAATTAAAGTAAAAGACTTTTTTTAAATATACCTTTTATAAAGTTGAGGAATTATTTAACTACATTTAATAAGAACATATGAAAATATCCATACATGACATATAGAGTTTCATCCATTAATTAATTTCTACCACATAATAATTTTTTTTCTACAGTATCACATAATCCCAAAAAGATGAATAATATATTTCTCCCATATTAATATATTAACCTAAACCATAATACATAGTACAAGATCATATAATCCCACGAAAATAATAATCTTTTATAAGGAGAAGGACAACTATTAATCTCCAAAACTCCACAGAAATACCCATGTTCTACATAAAACATTCAAAAACAAAAAGTCCTTAAAATTCCTCAAAATAATACAACTAATATTGAAAACCAAAAAACATAAGGATTTGATAACACAATTTTTCAAGAATAATTTTAAAATTTATCTCCAAATAACATTAACAAATATTACTATCTCATACCATAAGTAAGTAACATAATCAAATTTTATCCATGTTAGGTTAATAGTCTCCTTAAATACTTTATGTCCTCATAAGTCCATAGCTGAAATATTAGGTTATTCCAAAAATAAACATTCACCATAACTCTTCAACTAAATAACGTAGTATTATATTTATGTTAATCATATAAAGTTACCAAAACATCCAATGTGTTCCAAAATAACATTTATCACTTAATCACCAAATAATTTTACAATACTAAAAAAATCCATTTATTAAAACATAAATTCCCAAATTCAACATATTATCAATCCATAGAATCATTTAAATAAATGAAATAATTTATACTATCTAGGGACATCACTTAGTCCATTGGTGGGTGTTAAATCCCAGTCACACTTTGGTTGTGGATTCGATTCCCATTGATTTGTCTGATGCGACTGGTTATCAAACGGTTTGTGTGTTGTCCTTTTACAAAACCTTTATATTTCTAATAAAATTAAAAAATTGAGATAAAAATATCAATAATAAACATAACATGTTTTAACCTCATTCGTTATTTGAGACCTCAAATTTTTCATCCAAAAAAATAATAACCCATAATTTCCTCAAAGATGAATGTCTCCCAAAAATTACCTTAATCACCTTGAAATAACATAAGACTAAAAATGGGTTTATATGTCATTGAATTATAATATAACTTATAATTATAAACCCACGATCATATCCATAACCCTTAGAAAACAACATAATCTCTAAATTTTTATAAACATATCCTCTAATATCAAATATGTGGCCCCAACCATAAATGTCACATAATCATAAGATAAGTCAATAATTCACATTTATGTTCCATTCATGTTTAATGTATTAGAGAATTAGGTAATATCTCATTAATAAAAAATTAAACATTACTAGTAGAAAATTTTAATAACTATCAATTTTTTATTATAAAAGAAAAACTCTTTAAAAAGAAACATGGTATCATTTCATTTTTAAAAAGCATAACTTTCCCTTGATATCATCCCTAACTCTATTACTCTTTATGTCCAATGAAAAACATTTCAAAACATGGGATGAACCTAAATATATTACTAAGGAACATAAAATAAGTAATAAACATGTTAGTCTATGAATATTTAAAACCCTTGATATCATTTTCACAAAATCAAACTTTTCACCCATAAAACATAAAATATGTATCATACATCATGTAACCATAACATTCATAAAAAAATCATAAAAATTTGAAAAAATAAATATAACCTATGGAATCCATATCATACATACATTTTACCAATCACATATTCATAGGGTGTAACCTTCATAGTTATTTTTGGAATACCCATCATAGTATATTACCTAAATCTCTTAGGAAAAACTTTATCGTTTACCTATCTCACATTACCCAATGAATTGGAGAGACATCATGGGATCACCCAAACTCTATTTATCTTAGATTCAACTATATACATAAATGATTCCTAAAATCCATAATATAATAAAAACACATAAAACATGCATAATGTAAAAATAACATTTCCCTATTGCAATCAAAAGATATCATTTCAACTTATTGAAATATTCAACTCATTCCCAAAATAATTTAAAACATATAATAAAGATATTTTTTAATCAAAGTTTCCAATACCACATTGAAACATTTTAAATCAAATAAAATTTAAAATATTTAATATCCATATAAATAAATCGATAATATCATTTTAAAAATATGGACAATAATTGGAAATATTTTGAAGAATAATTATTTAAAACATTTAAATTGTTATGTTAGTTAAAGGTTCTTATAAATCTTGAGAAACACTTGAATAAATATAATTAAATAATTACATCAATAAAAACTACAAATATCATTTTAATATATAAATTCATGGTCTAAAATTTCAAAAGGGTGGAATATACACCTTATAAGATATGAAAGGTGAACAATATTGAGATATGCCTCAATGAAAGAATATTGAAAGGTAGTCTCTTATACAGATCATTTAATTTGATTAAGGATAAATAAATTCCATAATTATGTGTTAAAAATATAAATACACAAAATATAAGTGAATATAATGTGAAAGAAATCCTAGGACGTTCACAAATATTATTGAAAAAACAAAACTAATAATCTAGATATTTAATTTAATGAATGGATATTGAGATAAGATTTCCATTAAAAATATCATTTTGATAATAAAAAATATTGATTTTATTTTTTCAAAACAACTCAACAAAAATAAAGTATAAATTCAGAATTGTATATCAAAATTTATTAGTCACAAAATCATAGCACAACATAATCAAGAAGTAGAAGATTAAATCATTGAATGGAGATTGGGGTAAAAATTTCTCGTACAATGTTTGTATAGATGAAATAATAATTTATCAATGGGTTAAATATGTGTAGAAATAGTACATACATACAAAGGGATGTATAAATTAAAAAATTAATAAATAATTAGTTATTCCAACCTTAATTAGGACATAATAAAATCGATTGAGTATTTGTAAAACCTAATGAGAGGAAATTGAGTTTAGAAATTTCCTTACCTTGAATCTGTCATGTACCATTCATTATTTAACATCATGAATAATAAAATTAATTAATTATCAAATTTCATTAGAATAATTTTAATTATTATTATTTATTTTATATCACTTTTTACCATATTATATAAATTTGTTAATCATTTGAGTTTATATAATATGTTTTGTCGATATTCCGTACTTGAGTCGAAATGAACAAGTTTGATGTAAATTGACCATGTAGTGAAATTTAAATAATCTAAAGAGTGATATTTATTATTTAAATATCATGTATATCATGTATATATGTATTTATAATAGTCTATAAAATTTGTATATAATAAATGAAATGCGCCATTCATGAATAATTTTGGTCGTACGTATGCATGAATGCTACTTTTATTTCATTTTCAAATTAAATAAAACAAAAATAAATGATACATAGGAAAGTTAAGATTCTAGTATAATATAAATTTTTAATATGATACATAATTTCATTAATGGTATCCTTAATACATTCCATTTATGCCTTGAATGAGTCATATCAGATTGAGTGGGAGGTAGTCTGATATCCCTCAAATGAATGTATCATATTTACAATTATGGAAAGCATAATGGTAGGTTGTAAATAAATATTACAGAAGCATAGCGAAAATATAAATATAATATATATCATATTTAATTATAGTTCCATCTAATGGACTCTATGAGATGTGGTTGTAGAAAATTGAACAATCATTGTTTTGTGTGGCAGTAGTTTATCGTACAAAGAAACAATATGTTCATAATATTTAGATGGAGGTGTTTCTATGTGTAGTTGTAATAATTATCAAAAAACATTCAAGTATATTTACAATACAGGTTTTTTTATGTAATCAGTGAATAAGGAGATCATATGGAGTGGAGAAGGAAAATAAAGTATAGGAACATGAGTGAAGACGTTACCCTTAAATTGGGTAACTTCTTTTGATTTTACCGAAAAGGATTTATTGAATTGGATTGCCCCGAAAGTAAGGATTCTAGGAGTAGGATTGGAATTATATAATGTTTATTTTAATGGTATTACCATAATAAAATGATTTTTACGTGTTATATAAAGTGATGAAAAATTTCCCTTTATTAGAAGAGGTGAGAGGCACTTTAAGAATGTTTTGAAATATTAAATTATTATAAATTAATTTTCGATTAAAAATCTTCCAAAACACATTTAATTAAAAGATAATATAATTTTAGTTAGCATACCATTCATCCAATATTTTTTAGGCATGTTTTTATTTTTTTTATCTTTATCTTGTTGGATTAACCATTATTTAACTCTTTTTAATCAATTAGTGATATCATGTTTTTTTACAAATTGTGGGTTAATGTAATTAACATATAATGTCAGAAGTCCCACAAAAATTCCATTTATGATATAACTGGACTTATAATAACCACATTTATGTATATTATAATTTTCTGAATTTAATAACATTCACTAAGATATTTTACATTTTATGTTATGAATTATGTCAATTTTGGTCACAATTCATACCAGACATTTTTACAAATTCATAAAATCAGATCCATTCAATAAAAAAACATTTAATAAAAACTATCATTTAGAATTACTCCATAAAATTATTCAATTAATATAATTATGTCATATAATATTTATTTTAATATTTTTAATATCATTTATTTGGATCCATTATTAATGAAGCAGTCACTACATCATCATTGTGTCATAGTTGAATTTATTTATTTAATGTATAAAAATTATAAATAAAATACCATGATATAGGAAATAATTTTATCATTATAATGACTAAAAAAATTCAAATATATCAGTTATATATCACTATATTAATTTTTTTTAGTAAAAGATAAATTTTTATGTTATATATTTCTTTAATTTAAATTAATTATTATAACATGCCATTATCTCACCTAGGTGGCTCCATGGGGTCCCAAAATTGACCCATGGATGACCATCACATAAAATATCACATAAAATAACCTTAGGACACTTGTTGGGGTAGTTTTATATTATTAAAATAATATTTTTTTACCCTTATTTACCATATTTTGCTTTAACCATGAGAAATAAAAATAATTACTGATGTTATGATACATAACATCAAAAAAATGGCAATTATTTACAAAATATGGACCTTATGATTCCAAATATTGAATCAATATTTTAAAATTAAATACACATAATTGTAATAAATTAATTTTAATTGAATTGTGGTTGTTAAAATAAAAAAAGCAGGCTTTTAAGAACTAAAAACAATCAAAAGATTGACATGCATTCATAACCAATAAAAAGGTGAAATTACTTCGAATGACATTAATTAAATTAAATTATAAATAAATAATTAAATTAAACTTTATATCCAATTAAAATAACAATATGACTATATAAATTAAATAGATGAAAATGCAATTTTGAATTAAAATGCAGTATTTTTTACTATTCATAAAAATTTGAATTTTCCCAGAAAAATATCAATATTTCATCCAAAGTAAATATTGATGTTCTGATTCTAAATAAATTTTTTATTTTTTCAATTAATACATGTAAAAGGTAGAAAACTATATTTAAAATTGGTTCTCCATCAAATTCTGGAAAAATAACATTTTTAGAAAAATATTTCTTTTATCCGAATAAATGAATTTGTTCTTATATCATATCTAAAAATGTATAATATGAATTAAATTTTTTTTATTAAATATATAACATATTTAATTGATTAAATAAATTTCTCTGAAGACTGATATGATTTTATATGAACAATTATTCTCTTTTAAATACGTTTTTATAAAAACACATTGTTTATATTCAATTGGTTTTTATATCCATTTATTAAAAATTTGGTAACAAATGAATCATTATCTAAAGATGTGTAAAACATATATCAAAATTCAATTGATATTATTCAATCCTTCCATTCTAGTGGCTAGGTGTTAAATTCCATTGAAAATAATATTAATAATATTTTATTATTTTTGGGCATAACTCAATGTTATGTGCCACGAATGTTTTCAGAGAAACTCGTTGTTACCTATAGAGCACACTATTGTAAATATCATCCCATTTAATTTAATATTTATATCTTATTAATAAATATAAATTGAAATGAAAAGGTATTTATTTGTAAATACCTGGGTCATTTTATTATTCCACATTTTGGAAATAGTGTTCGTGGAATTTTAAAATTAGGTTTGAGAATATTTTTGAAAATCCCACATCGGGAAAAGATTAAATAAAACTATCACTATAAATGAAATAAATAATAGTAAAAAGTCCACCTATGATAACACATATTGGGATTCCATTTTGTAAAAATGGATTTGGATGAAAAACTAGCCATCGTGTTCTGATGGAAAGTGATAAAAAACAATGACCAGGAGAAAATTTACAACCAAGAAACCATAAACATGTGATTAATTAAACTTTTATTGATTTCAAAGTAATAATAGTAAACAAAAAAATATTTTTTTAAATATACCTTTTATAAATTTGAGGGATTATTTAACTACATATAATAAGAACATAGGGAAATATACATACATGACATGTAGAGTTTCATCCATTAATAAATTTCTACCACACAATAGTTTTTTCTCTAGAGTATCACATAATCCCAAAAAGATGCACTATATATTTCCCCCATCATAATAGATTATCCTAAACCATAATGGTTAGTACAAGATCAGTTAATCCCACAAAAATAATAATCATATATAAGGAGAAAGAATGCTTTTAATCTCAAAAATTCCATAGCAACACACTTGTTCTCCATAAAAAATTCAAAAACCAAATGTCCTTAAAATAACTCAAAATAATCCATCTAATATTGAATCCCAAAACTCATAAAGATTTGATAACATAATTTTCCAAGATTAATTCTTATATTTATCTACAAATAACATCAAAAAATCTATTGTCTCATTCCAAAAGTAAGTAACATAATCAAATTTTATCCATGATAGGTTAATCATCCCCTTAAATACTCTAATTCCTCATAAGTCCATAGTTGATATATAATGTTATTCCCAAAATAAAATTTCAACATAAATCCTCAATGAAATCACATATTATTATATTTACATTAATCATATAAAGTTACCAAAACATAAAATGTCTTCCAAAATAACATTTATCAATTAATCACCAAATAATTTTCCAATACTAAAGATATCCATTTATTTGAACATAATTTTCAAAATTCAAAATAATATTAATCCATAAAATCATTTAAAAAAATATAATAATTCATACTAACTAGGGACATCATGTAGTCTATTGGTGGGTGTTAAAACCTAGTCACACTTTGGTTGTGGGTTCGATTCCTGATGATTTGTCTGATTCGACTGGTTTTCAAACATTCTGTGTGTTGTCCTTTTTCAAAAACACTATAATTCTAATAAAAATAACAAATTTAAATAGAAACATCTATAATAACTATAACATGTTTTAACCTCAATGGTTATTTGAGACCTCGCATTTTTAATCCAAAAAAATAATAACCCATAATTTCCTCAAAGGTGAATGTCTCCAAAAATTACCTTAATCACATTGAAACAACATAATCCTAAAAATGGGTTTCTATGTCATTAACTTATAATATACCTTATAATTATAAACCCACAATCATATCCCAAACCATTATGAAAACATCATAATCTCCAAATTTGTCTAAACCTTTCCCCTGATATCAACTATATGGCCCCAGCCTTAAATAATACATAATCTTAAGGTAATTCAACAATTCACATTTACGATCCTTTCATGTATAAAGTATTAGAAAATTAGGTCATAACTCATACGTAATAAATTAAATATTACTAGTAGAAAATTTTACTAACTATGAATTTTTTCTTATAAAAGAAAAAATCTTTAGAAAGAAACATAGTATCCTTTCATTTTTTAAATAGAATAACTTTCCTTAGATCACATCCTTCAATCTGTTCCTCTTTACATCCTATGAGAAACATATAAAAAATGGTATAAACCTAAAAATATAACTAAATAACATAAAATAATTAAAAAACATGTTAGTCTATGAATATTTAAAACCATGAAATCATTTTCACCAAATCAATCTTTTCACCCATAAAACATAAAATATGAAACATACATCATGTAACCATGAGTTTCCTAAAAAATCACAAAAATCATAAAACATAAATATATCCTATGGAATCCATATCATACTAACATTTTACCAATCACATATTCATATGGTGTAACCTTCATGGTTATGTTTGGAATACCCATCATAGTATATTACCTAAATCTCTTAGGAGAAACATTACCATTTACCTCTCTTACATTACCCAATGCATTGGAGAGATATCATGGGATCACCCAACCGCTGTTTATCATAGAACCACCTATATAAATAAATGATTCCTAAAAACCATAATATAATAAAATCACAAAAAAACATGCATAATGTAAAAATAATAGTTCCACATTGCAATCATAAGATATCATTTCAATTTATTGAAATATTCTACTCATTCCCAAAACCATTTAAAACATATAATAAAGATATTTTTGAATCAAAGTGGCCCATTCCAATTTGAAACATTTAAAATAAAAGAAAATTTAAAATCGTTAATATCCATATAAATAAATCCATAAAACCATTTTAAAAATATGGACATGAATTAGAAATATTTAGAAGAATATATCATTAAAACATTTAAATTGATATGATAGTTAACGGTTCATATAACACTTGAGAAACAATTGAATAAAAATAATTAAATAATAACATCAAACAAAACTATAAATATCATTTGAATATATAAATCAGGATCTAAAATTTCAAAATGGTGTAATATACAACTTATAAGATATGAAAGGTGAATAATATTGAGATATGCCTCAATGAAAGAATATTGAGAGGTAGTGTCGTACACAGATCATTTCATTTTATTAATGATAGATAAATTCCATAAATATGTTTTAATAATATAAATTCACCAAATATAAGTGTATATAATGTGTAAAAAAATCATAGGTCATTCGCACATATTATTGAAAAAACAAAACCAGTAATCTAGATATTTAATTTAATAAATGGAGATTGAGAAAGGATTTACCTTACAAAGATTATTTAGATAATAAAATATATTGATTTTATTTTTTCTCAATAACTAAACAAAAAGAAATTATAAATACAAATTTGTATATAAAAAATTATTATTCACATAATGATTGCACAATATAATAAAGAAGTAGATGATTAACCCATTGAATGGAGAATGGGTTAAGAAGTTCCCTTACAATGTTTGTATAGATGACATAATAATTTATCAAGGGGATGATTATGTGTAGAAATAGTATATCCTTACAAAGGTAAGTATAAATTAAATAATTAATAAATAAATAATTATTCCACACATAATAATTATTTAATAGAATCGATGGAGTATTTGTAAAACCTAATGAGAGTAAATTGTGTTTAGAAATTTTCTTAACTTGAATCTGACATGTCCAATTCATTCTTTAATTTCATGAATAATAAAATTAATTTAATTTATACTTTATTTAGAATCATTTTAATTATTATTATTTCTTTTATATCACTTCTTACCATATTATATAAATTTGTTAATCATTTGAGTTTATATAAGATGTATTGTTGATATTCAGTACTTGAGTCAAAATGAAAAAGTTTTGATGTAAATTGTCCGTGTAGTCAAATTTCCATATTCAAAAGAGTGATATTTATTATTTAAATATCATATATATAATGTATATATGTATTTATAATTGTCTACAAAATTTTGTTATAATAAATGAAATGCACCATTCATGGATAATTTTTGTTGTACGTATGCATGAATGCCAGTTTCATTTCATTATCATATTAAATAAATGAAAACTAAATGATATATAAGAATGATAAGATTCATCTATAATAAACATGTTATGATTTTACATAATTTCATTAATGATATTCATAATACATTGCATTTATGTCTTGAACGAGTCATATCACTTTGAGTGGGTGGTAGTCCGCTATCCTTCAAATGAATTTTTAGTATTTATAATTATAGAAAGCATAATTGTATGTCGTAAATAAATATTACAGAAGAATAGGGAAAATATAAATATAATATATATCATATTTAATTATAGTGCCATCTAATGGACTCTATGAGAGGTGGTAGTAGAAAATTGAACAATCATCGTTTTGTGAGGCAGTACTTTTCTATACACAGAAACAACATGTTCATAATCATTATATGGAGGTTTTTGTATGTGTAGTTGTAATAATTATCATAAAAACATTCAAGTATATTGAAAATACTATTTTTGTTATTTAATCAGTGAATAAAGAGATCATATGGACTGGAGAAGGAAAATAAATGAATGGAACATGAGTGAAGACGTTACCATTAAATTGGGTAACTACTTTTGATTTTAGCCAAAAGGCTTTCGTTAATTGGATTGTGCCAAAAGTAAGGATTCTATGAGGAGGATTTGGATTATATAATGTTTATTGGAATGATATTACCATACTAAATTGATTTTTAAGTGTTATATAAAGTGACTAAAATGTTCTCTTTATTAGAAAAGGGGAGAGGCACTTTAAGAATGTTTTGAAATATTAAATTATAATACATTAATATTCAATTAAAAAACATCCAAAACACATTTAATTAAAAGATAATATAATTTTAGTTCACATACCTATCATACAATATTCTTTATGTATGTTTTTATTTTTTTATCTTTATCTTTTGGGATTAACCCTTATTTAACCCTTTTAAATCATATAGTGATATCTTGTTCTTTACACATTTTGTGTTAATATAATTAACATATCGTGTCAAAAGTCCATCAAAAATTCCATTTATTAAATAATTGGACTTATTTTAACCACATTTATGCATATTATATTTTTTGAAATTTAATTTCATTTAATAAACTATTTTACATTTTAAGTTTTGAATTATGTCAATTTTGGTCACAATTCATACAAGACTTTTTTTCAAATTCATAAAACTAGATTCCTTCTATAAAAAAACATTTAATCAATCCTAACATGTCAAATTAATCCATAAAATTATTGGATGAAAATAATTAGGTCATATAATATTTATTTTAATATTTTTGATATCATTTATTTGAATCCTTTTTTAATGAAGCAGTCACTACATCATCATTGTGTCATAATTGAATTTATTTATTTAATGTCTAAAAATAATAAATACAATAATATGATGTTTGAAATACTTTTATCTTTATGATGACTAAAAATATTCAAATATAACAGTTATATATCACTATATTAATTTTTTTATTAAATGATTCATTTTTATGTTATATTTTCTTTAATTTAAATAAATAATTAAAACATGTCATTATCACACCCTGGTGGCTCCATGAGGTCCCACAATCGACCCATGGATGACCATGTGAGGAAATATCTCATATAATAATATTAAGACACGTTTTGGGTAGTTTTATATTATTATAATATTATTGTTTTACCCTTATTTACCTGATTTTCCCATTAACCAAGAGAACTAAAAATAATTACTCAAGTTACTATTTATAAAGTAAAAAATGGTACTTATTTACAAAATTTAGACTTTCTGATTCCAAATATTGAATCAATTTTTTTAAATTCAATACTCATAATTTGTATTAATAAATTTGAATTGAATTGTTGTTATCAAAACAAAAAAAGAAGGCTTTTAAGAAGTAACAACTATCAAAAGATTGACATGCGTTCGTAACCAAAAAAAAGTGAAATTAACTCGAATGACAAACAATATATTCAATGATAAATAAATAATTAAATTACACTTTATAACCAATTAAAATGACAATATGAATATATAAATTAAATAGATTAAAATGCTATTTTGAATTAAAATGTTGTATTTTTTACTATTCATAAAAATTTAAATATTTCCAGAAAAATATCAATATTTCATCCAAAGTAAATATTGATGTTATGACTCTAAATAAGATGTTTATTTTTTCAATTATTACATATAAAAGTGAGAAACTATATTTTAAAATGGTTCCCCATCAAAAGCTGGAAAAACAACATTTTTAGAAAAATATTTCTTTTATCTGAAAAATAAATTTTGTTCTTATATCATGTCTAAAAAATTATAAGATGAATTTATATTTTTTTTATTAAATATTGAAGATATTTATTTCATTAAAAAAAAATCTATGAAGGGTGATATGATTTTATAACAATAATTATTCTCTTTTAAATAGGTTTTTTTAAAAACAAATCATTTTTATTCAATTGGTTTTATATCGATTTATTAAAAATTTGGTCTCAAATGAATCATTATTTAAAGATGGGTAAACCATATTTCAAAATTCAATTGATATTACTCAATCCCACCATTCAAGTTTCTAGGCGTTAAATACCATTGAAAATAATAATAATAATATTTTATTATTTTTGTGTATAACTAACTATTATGTTCCACGTAAGATTTCAGAGAAACTTATTGTTGCCTATCGAGTACACTGTTGTAAATATATTCCCCTTTAATTTAATATTTATATATTATTCAAAAATATAAATTGAAATTAAAAGTTATTATTTTGTAAATACCTAGGTCGTTTCATTATTCCACCTTTTGGAAATAGTGTTCGTGGAATTTTAAAATAGGGTTTGAAAATATTATTGAAAATCCCACATCGGGAAAAGAGTCAATAAAACTATCACTTTAAACAAAATAAAGAAAAGTAAAAAAGGCCACTTATGGTAACACATACTAGGATTCCATTTGTAAAAATGGATTTGTATGAAAAACTAGCCATCATGTTCTGATAGAAAGTAATAGAAAACAATGACCATGAGAAAGTTAACAACTGGAAACCATAAATTTGGGATGAATTAAATAGATATTGATTTCAAATTAATAAAATTAAACAAAAAAATGTTTTTTTAAATATACCTTTTATAATTTTGAGTAATTATTTAACTATATATAATGATAATATCTAAAAATATACATACATGAAATGTAGAGTTTCATCCATTAATAAATTTCTACCGCATAATATTTTTTTCTCTAGAGTATCACATAATCCCAAAGAGATAAACTATATATTTCCACCATTTTAATAGATTAAATAAAACCATAATTGTTAGTACAAGATCAGATAATCCCACAAAAATAATAATCCTTTATAAGGAGAAGGACTACTTTTACTTTCCATAATTCCATAGCAATACACAAGTTCTACATAAAACATTCAAAAACCAAAAGTCCTTAAAATTCCTCAAAATAATACAACTAATATTGAAACCCAAAACTCAAAAGTATTTCATAAAATAATTTTTCAAAATTAATTTTAACATTTATCTCCAAATTCCTTCAACAAATCTTAATGTCTCATACCAAAAGTAAGTAACCTAATGAAATTTTATCCATGATAGGTTATTCATCTACTTAAAAACTATAAGTCCTCATATGTCCATAGTTGAAATTTTATGTTATTCCAAAAATAAACATTCACCATAACTCCTCAATGAAATCAAATTGTATTATATTTACGTTAATCATATTAATTTACCAAAACATCAAATTTCTTCCAAAATAACATTTATCACTTAATCACCAAATAATTTTCCAATTGTAAATATATACATTTATTAAAACCTAATTTCCAAAAGTCATCATATTATTAATCTATAAAATCATTTAAATAAATAAAATAATTCATAATTACTAGGGACATCCCATAGTCCATTGGTGAGTGTTAAAACCGAGTAACACTTTGGTTATGGGTTCGATTCCTGATGATTTGTCTGATGCGACTTGTGGTCAAACGGTCTGTGTGTTGTCCTTTTTCAAAAACTCTATAATTCTAATAAAACTAAAAAATTGAGATAAAAACATCAATAATAACAATAACATGTTCTAACCTAAATGGTTATTTGTGACCTCACATTTTTCATCCAAAAAAATAAAAACCCATAATTTCTTCAAAGGTGAATGTCTCAAATAATTTCGTTAATAACCTTGAAATAACATAAGACTAAAAATGGGTTTCTATTTCATTGACTTATAATATACCTTATAATTATAAACACTGAGATCATATCCCTAACCCTTATTAAAATATGATAATCTCCAAATTTTTCTAAACCTTTCCTCTGATATCAACTATATGGCCCCAGCCTTAAATGTCACAATATACTATGATATGTTAGTAATTCAAATTTAAGATCCTTTCATGATTAAAGTATTAGATAATTAGGTCATAACTCATATAGAGAAAATTAAATATTACTAGTAGAAAATTTTACTAACTATGAATTTTTTCTTATAAAATAAAAAATCATTAAAAAGAAACATGGTATCCTTTAATTTTTTAACAACATAACTTTCCCTTGATCCCATACTTGACTCAATTCTTCTTTACATACTATGAAAAACATTTAAAATATTATATGAACCTAAAAATCTAACTATGGAATATAAAATAAGAAATAATCATGTTATTCTATGAATATTAAAAACTCAAGAAATCATTTTCACAAAATCAATCTTTTCACCCATAAAACATAAAATATGTAGCATACATCATGTAACCATAAGATTCATAAAAAAAATAATAATCATCATAAAACATAAAAATAACCTATGGAATCCATATCATTCCAACATTTTACTAATAACATATTCATAGGGTGTAACCTTCATGGTTATGTTTGGAATACCCATCATAGTATATTACCTAAATCTCTTAGGATAAACAGTATCGTTTACCTATATCACATTACCCAATGCATTGGAGAGATATCATGGGATCACCCAACCTATATTTATCATAGAACCACATATATACATAACTGATTCCTAAAAACCATAATATAATAAAAACTCATAAAACATGCATAATGTAAAATTAACATTTCCACATTGAAATCATAAGATATCATTTCAATTTATTGAAATATTCAACTCATTGCCAATACCATTTGAAATATATAATAATGATATTTTTGAATCAAAGTGTCCCATACCACTTTGAAACATTTAAATGAAAATAAATTTAATAATATTTTATATCAAAATAAACAAATCCATAATTCCATTTTAAAAATATGGACATTAATTAGAAATATTTAGAAGAATAAATCTTTAAAACATTTAAATTGATATGTTAGTTAAAGGTTCGTATAAAACTTGAGAAACACTTGAATAAAAATAATTAAATAATAACATGAAACAAAACTATAAATATCATTTGAATATATAAGTTCATGATCTAAAATTTCAAAAGGGTGGAATATACACCTTATATGATATGAAAGGTGAACAATATTGAGATATGCCTCAATGAAATAATATTGAGAGGTTGTCTCTTACACAGATCATTTCATTTGATTAAGGATAAATAAATGCTATAATTATGTATGAAAAAATATAAATACACCAAATATAAGTGTATATAAAGTGTAAAAAAATCATAGGTCATTCACACATATTATTGGAAAAACAAAACCAATAACCTATATATTTAATTTAATGAATGGAGTTTAAGATAATATTTTCCTTACAAAAATTATTTTCATAAAAAAATTGATTGATTTTATGTTTTCACAATAATTAAACAAAAATAATATATAAATACATAATTTTATATCAAAATTTATCATTCACATAATCATAGCATAGCATAATCAATAAGTATAAGATTAACCCATTGAATGGAGATTGGGATAAGAAGATCCCTTACAATGTATGTATAGATGACATAATAATTTATCAATGGGTTGATTATGTGTAGAAATAATACATCCATACAAAGGGATTTATAAATTAGAAAATTAAAAAATAAATAGGTATTCCACACTTAATCATGACAAAATAAAATCAATGGAGTATGTGTAAAACCCAATGAGAGGAAATTGTGTTTAGAAATCTCCTTACCATGAATCTGACATGTCCCATTCATTCTTTAATTTCATGAATAATAAAATTAAGTTAATTTCTACTTTCATTAGAATGATAGTAATTATTATTATTTATTTTATATCACTTGTTACAATATTATATAAATTTGTTAATAATCTGAGTTTATATAATATATTTTGTCGATATTCAGTACTTGAGTCGAAAAGAACATGTTTTGATGTAAATTGACCATGTAGTTAGATTTCCATCATCTAAAGAGTGATATTTATTATTTAAATATCATATATATCATGTATATATGTATTTATAATTGTCTATAAAATTTGGATATAATAAATGAAATGCACCGTTCATAGATAATGTTGGTCGTACGTATGCATGAATGCTATATTCATTTCATTGTCTTATTAAATAAATGAAAACTAAATGATACATAGGAAATTTAAGATTCCATTATAATATAAATTTATAAGATGTTACATAATTTCATTAATGATATCCTTAATACATTCCTTTTATGGCTTGAACGAGTAATAACACTTTTAGTGGGCGGTATTCCTCTATCCCTCAAATGAATTTATCATATTTACAATTATGGAAAGAAAAAAGGTATGTTGTAAATAAATATTACAGAATAATAGAGAAAATATAAATATAATATATATCATATCTAATTACAATGCCATATAATGGACTCTATGAGAGGTGGTAGTATAAAATTGAATAATCATCATTTTGTGAGGTAGTAGTTTGCCATACACAGAAATAGAATGTTCATAATCTTTAAGTGGAGGTGTTTGTAAGTGTAGCTGTAATAATTATCATAAAAACATTCATGTATATTTAAAATACTGGTGTTTTTATGTAATCAGTTAATAAAGAGATCTTATGGAGTGGATAAGGAAAATAATGGAAAGGATCATGAGTGAAGATGTTACCCTTAAATTGGGTAACTTCATTTGATTTGAGCCAAAAGGCTTTATTCAATTGGCTTCGTCCCAATGTAAGGATTCTAGGAGGAGTATTGGGATTATATAAAGTTTATTGGAATGGTATTACCATACTCAAATGTTTTTTAAGTGTTATATAAAGAGATGAAAAATTTCCCTTTACTAGACGAGGTGAGAGGCACATGAAGAATTTTTTTAAATATTAAATTATTATAAATTAATTTTCAATTAAAAATCATCCAAAACACATTTAATTCAATGATAATATAATCTTACTTCACATACCATTCATCCAATATTTTTTTAGGCATGTTTTTTTATCTTTATCTTTTTGGATTAACCCTTATTTAACCCTTTTTAATCATATTGTGATATCATGTTTTTAACACATTGTGGGTTAATGTAATTAACATATCATGTCAAAAGTCATTAAAAAATTACATTTATGAAATAATTGGACATATATTAACCACATTTATTTATATTATATTTTTATGAATTTAATATCATTTACTCAACTATTTTACATTTTAAGTTATGAATTATGTCAATTTTGGTCACAATTCATAGTAGAATTTTTTACAAATTCATAAAACTAGATTCATTCAATAAAAAACATTTAATCAATACTAACATGTCAAAGTAATCCATAAAATTATTGGACGAAAATAATTAGTTCAAATAATATTTATTTTAATATTTTTAATAACTTTTATTTGAATAATTTATTAGTGAAGCAGTCATTGCATTATCATTGTGTCATAGTTGAATATTTTAATTTAATATCAAAAAATTATAAATAAAATACCATGATGTATGAAATTCTTTTATATTTATAATGAATAAAAATATTCAAAGATATCAGTTATATATCACTATATTAAATTTTTTTTAGTAAAAGATACATTTTTGTGTAATATTTTTTTGATTTAAATTAATTCTTATAACATGTCATTATCACACCCAGGTGGCTCCATGGGGTCCCACAACTGACCCATGGATGAAAATGTGAGGAAATAAGTCATAAAATAAGATTAGTACACGTTTTGGGGTAGTTTTATATTATTATAATATTATTGTTTTACCCTTATTTACTTGATTTTCCCTTTAACCATGTGAAATAAATATAATTACTCCAATTACTATTCATAACGTGAAAAAATGGTACTTATTTACAAAATTTGACCTTATGATTACAAATGTTGAATAATTTTTTTTAAATTCGTTACACATAATTTTAATAAATAAATTTAAATTTAATTGTTATTGTCAAAACAAAAAAGAAGCATGCTTTTAAAAACAATGAACTATAAAAAGATTTATATGCGTTCAAAACCAATAAAAAGTTAAAATTACTTCAAATGAAAAAATTATCTTATAATATAAATAAATAATTAAATTACACTTTATAACCAATTAAAATGACAATATTACTATATAAATTAAATAGATGAAAATGCAGTTTTGAATTAAAATGCAATATTTTTTACTATTAATAAAAATGTGAATTTTTCCAGAAAAATATCAATATTTCATCCAAAGTAAATATTGAAGTTTTGATTATAAATGAAAAGTTTATTTTTTCAATTAATACATATAAAAATGAGAAAACTATATTTATAAATGGTTCTCCATCAAAAGCTCAAAAAACAATATTTTACAAAAATATTTCTTTTATCCGAAAAATTGAATTTGTTCTTATATCATGTCTAAAAACGTATAAGATGAATTTAATTTTTTTATTAAATATAGAACATATTTATTTCATTAAATAAAAATCTATGATGAGTGATATTATTTTATAACAACAATTATTCACTTTTAAATAGGTTTTTATAAAAACATATCATTTACATTCACTTGGTTTTTATATACATTTATTAAATATTTGGAAACAAATGTATCATTATTTAAAGATGTGTAAACCATATTTCAAAATTCAATTGATATTATTCAATTCCACCATTCCAGTGGCTAGGTGATAAATACTATTGAAAATAATAATAATAATATTTTATTATATTGGGGTATAACTAACTGTTATGTTCCATGTAGGATTTCAGAGAAAATCGTTTTTGCATATCAAGTACACTATTATAAATATAATCACCTTTAATTTAATATTTATATCTTATTCTTAAATATGAATTGAAATGAAATGTTATTATTTTGTAAATACCCAGGTCGTTTCATTATTCCACCTTTTGGAAATAGTGTTCGCGAAATTTTAAAATTCGGTTTCAAAATATTATTGAAAATCTCCCATCTGGAAAAGAGTAAATAAATTATCACTTTTAAAAAAATAATGAAAACTAAAAATGACACCTATGATAACACATACTAGGATTCCATTTTGTAAAAATGGATTTGGATGAAATACTAGCCATCATGTAATGATGGAATGTGATAGAAAAGAATGATCATGAGAAAGTTAAAAACCAAGAAACCATAAACATGTGAAGAATTAAACGGTTATTGATTTCAAATTAATAAAAGTAAAAAAAAACTTTTTTTTAAATATACCTTTTATAAATATTAGGAATTATTTAACTACATATAATAATAACATATGGAAATATAAATACATGACATGTAGAGTATATTCCATTTATAAATTTATACCACAAAATGATTTTTTCTCTAGAGTATCACATAATCCCAAAAAGATGAACTATATATTTACCCCATCTTAATATATAAACCTAAACCATAATGTTTATTACAAGATCAGATAATCCAACAAAAATAATAATATGTTATAACGAGAAGTATTGCTTTTAAACTCAAAAATTCCACAACAATACCCAAGTTCTACATAAAACATTCAAAAAACAAGAGTCCTTAAAATTCCTTAAAATAATCCAACTAATATTGAAACCCAAAACTCATAAGGATTTGATAACATAATTTTTCAGGATTAATTATAACATTTATCTCAATATTACATCAACTAATCTTAATGTCTCATACTAAAAGTATGCAACCTAATCAAATTTTATCCATTATAGGTTAATCATCTCCTTAAATACTCTATTTCCTCATAAGTCCATAGTTGAAATATTGTGTTATTCCCAAAATAAACTTTCACCATAACTCCTCAGTGAAATCACATAGTATTATATTTATTTTAATCAAATAAAGTTACCAAAACATCAGATATCTTCCAAAATAACATTTATCACTTAATAAAAAAATAATTTTCCAATACTAAAGATATCTATTTATTAAATCATAATTTCTAAAATTAATCATATTATTAATCCATAAAATCATTTAAATAAAAAAAATTCATACTAACTAGGGACATCAATTAGTCCATTGGTGTCAGGAACCAGGCCAGATCGCTGTCTAACCCGGTGCCCGACCTAGTCTGCGACAAGGCCAGAAGGGCATTCCTGATCCCCACAGGCCGGTACAAGTGCCTGGGTATCAAGAGTAACGTGTGAGAATGGTTTACCTGAATGAAAAGACAAAAACATAGAACACGATAAATAAATTGAAACTAGAAATAGACAACCAAACATGCCTTTATACAATAAACATGTTTAAAGTCTACAGCTCGAACCAATAACTAAAAAGAAAATATGACAGTGGAAAATAAAACTCTGACTCAAACGTTCCGGCAAAAGAGAGGACACAACAACACCACTCTGTGTGGGAAGACCAACTGCAACCTGAACCACCATCACTGAGCATGAAGTGACAAACCTGGAAAGTAGAAGAAACATAATCTACATACACCCAAGGGTGTATGTAGGGTGTGAGCTAAAATCCCAGCAGGATGCCACCGAGAAAAGGTTCCACACATAATTATTAAAAGAAAAATATATTTTCAATTTATCAGTATAAAAAATATATAAGTGCTTATATAATTTTAAAGAAAACGTTTTAAAGGGGAAACATCTCTAAAAGGAAAACAAATTAAATTAACTTACACACACATGCACACACGCACATACACACAGTAACACACACACACATCCATTCACGCACACTTTTCATGGTAACCCCAACATTTCATTGTGTGCCGACGGTGAGCAGAAAGTAAAGAAGAGCACAATACATGGGAGAGGCTCAAAAGATACTAGCGAGAAGTGGGACCCTAGAACATTGTGTCTTAGTAAACAATGGTATAGGAACACAACAATATACATTCTCGTGCATGAGCCACTAGTAGGGAAACACATCAATAACCTAGTGGTCTCCAACATCATCCAAAAGTTTAGTTAGTGTTGTAGTAATCAATATAGCTAAGTGAATCCGGGACGAAGCCACTTCTGAATAACAAGCGCACTATTCCAAATCCACCCACCTAGTAACCCGGATTCCCATTTGTGCCCAAGTAGTTCAGAGGTCTAGTTTTAGATCATAATCACATACTCAAACCATCAAAGACATCACACACACCAAAACCACCATTTGCACACACAAAAGCAATTTGAAATAATACACACACTAAAATATTTCAAAACTCCATCTGCATTTCTTACACAACCAATTAAAACAACTTGCATCCTTAATAACTATTTAGTAATGAATTTAAGAATTTAAATAAACAAATTTTTAAGATAAGAGCATAAATTTACACAAAAAACCAACCCAACACTCTTTCATAACCAAACAGACACAACTCCACATCAAGAGTTCAATCCACACCACTTTCACCAATTAAAAAAACCGTTTGAGTAGTTGAACACAAGCACTAACAAACGCTTCAATAATGTTTTCGCTAATGATAAATTTGGTTATATTTAAAATTCCACTTTATAACCAAACAGACGACATAATATTATCAAAAAATGATTTGCACCACAAATATCATTTAATTAGAAATTTCACAATTTATAAAACACTAAAAACCAGCTTCACATGGGTTTCCAGAAAATCACACTAATATCACATAAACACATTAATAATAAATCAATGCATATGAGATCTCAAGATAATAAAATAAAACCACATCGCACCATGAAAAATATCTAAATAATAAGCTGAATTAATTAAACACACAAATAAATTCATCAAAGAATAATTATGTGTGGAACAACCTACCTCGACGTGTACAAACATTCGAAAAAGAAGCGAATCCCATTCGCGCTTCAATCGCATCACCAAGAGAACAAATTGATCCCTAAAAATATAAGATAAAACTAAAAGACCAAAAATTAAACCCTAAAATTATAACTATACCCGCTGGAATCTCAAACCCCCAAAAAGAAGAAACAAAGCCCTACCTGATGGTAGATCGTAGCAAAGGTAGGGTCGCACGAGGAAAGGCGGTCAGCACGAGTTCATCGGAGGGTCTTTGAGGGGCGCCAGAAGCGGTGGTCGTTCCAAACGAAGTAGGGGTCATCTCCCATAGCGAAGATGGCGGTTGGGTGAGCAGAAGGGGATGTAGGTGGCGCGAGTTGGCCGGCCGGGACGGAGGGGCAGTGACATGAACAGCCGACCGTGAGGGAGTGCGGGGCGCCTAAGGGTACTAGTCCGGTGGACGGCACAGAAGAAGAAGGGAAGGGAGAGAGGTATGGCGTGACCCACATGGGGAGAAGGGGGATTCATGGAAGAGAGGGGAGGGAGAGAGAGTGGGTAAGGGAAAACATAAAAAAAGAAAAAAAAGAAAAAATAAAGATAAAATAAAAAAATAAAAACCAAAACAAAATCCAAAAATAATAATAAGACAAATAACAAACTAAATTTATAATAATAATAATAAATTAAATAACTTAATTTTTCATCAATAATAGAAATAATAAAAATACCCATTAATAATTAATAAAATCCTCAAATTATAATAATAATATAATTATCATTAATTTTCTTTTATCACTTTTATTATTAAATTTTATCTTTACTTTGCCACCAATTTATTTTTATTTCTTTATTACTGTTTCATCTTATTTAATTTTATATCATCATTATTAATTCATTTTATTAAATTACTTGACCATAGGCAGGTCACCTGGTGTACCAGGAGAGGTCATGTGGTTTCAAAAAAATGTGCCTCGCCTGAGGCCGCGTGATCTCAATTTTCATTATATTCTCATCTTATTATCCATTGCATAATTTACATCTTCCTTGATCATCAGGCATGCCCTGAGGTGAACTAGGATAGGTCCCGTGAAGACCCAAGTGAGGCTGCGCGACTTCAACCACAGTGCACTGGACGCAACAAGGGAAAACCTCTATTTTTAAATAAGAACTCAAACAAATTTAATTCGGGCCTCAACCCGAGCCACCCGATTCCCAATAAGAACAATAAAATAAATAATAAAAAAAAGGACGATTTTGTCAATTGGTGGGTGTTAAAACCGATACACACTTTGGTTGTTGGTTCGATTCCCGATGATTTATCTGATGCGACTGGTTGTCAAATGGTCTTTGTGTTTTCCTTTTTCAAAAACTCTATAATTCTAAAAAAATTAAAAATTTAAGATAAAAACATCAATAATAATCATAACAAGTTTTAACCTCAATGGTTATTTGAGACCTCACATTTTTCTTCCAAAAAAATAATAACCCAGAATTTCCTCAAAGGTGAATGTCTCCCAAAATTACGTTAATCACCTTGAAATAACATAAGCCTAAAAATGGGTTTCTATGTCTGTTGACGCTCCTTTCATCAAAGAGTCTAAATATTAGAAAATGGGAATATCTTAGATCAAATTAATTCAACCTTTGGACAAATATCAAAAATTGAAAAAGGAAGGAATAAGAAGAACATTGCGCAAAGGTCGCGCAAGTTCTATCATGGTCGCGCAAGTACACTTGCACGCCGAAGTTGGTCACGCAAGTCACTTAAGTGCCCTCTAGGGAAACCACTCAGGGACTTCTGCAGCCTATAAATACCCCTGGTGGGCCCCCCATTTCATGAGGAATATTTCTAGAATTCAGATATAGAGCTCTGAACACCCAAGTCTCTTCTTCAAGTCTTCCAAACACTTCTAAGGTAATTTTTTACCTAGAATTGAATGTCTAAACAAGAGGAATAAGGTCTAACCGTTAGAAATCACTAACACACGCATGCCTAAATGTTTCTCCCTTAAGGGAAACGAACACACTTGCACGACTCCTTGCCTATTTATTTAAACTTGCGCATCACTCTTATGGAGGTACCTCAAGATGATTCTAAAGGCTTTGGTCAAGAATCTCCCTAGTATTACTCTACAGGTCAAGGATCACGCAAGTACCCATGTGTCGTGTAGGTATACCTGCGTGACCAATACTTGTGCGCCCATGCAATACATGTGTACCTGCAAAGACTTGTGCATCGCTCTCTTTTTGGGTTCCCTTCCTGTGCATTTAAACCCCTCTTATGTCATTCCACCTCTCCTATTCAAGATTCAGTCTTCAAGACACTCTTCAAGGCTATTTTAGGGCATGTTTTTCTTGATTAACTTCCTTATCTGAAAGGATATCCATGGAACATCTCTCAAAACTTAGTGATTTTCACATCTTTATGTCACTAATGTTAGAGATTTCATTTATTCAACCTCATCCTTTAAGATGAGAGAATCCTTAAACAGGGCCTCCTTTTCAGGAGTGTGCCCTAGTCTCAAATATGGGCATCCTCCTTAGGAATAAGGTCCAAGTCCTATTTAATTTGGTCCTCCTTTTCAGGAGTAATCCCCATGTCCCCTAACATCGGCCTCCTCCTTAGGAGTAAGCCCCAGTCTCAAATATGGTCATCCTCCTTAGGATTAAACCCCAATCCTTAATTCCTTTAACCTGGGCATCCTCTTTAGGAGTAAGCCCCAGTCTTAATTTCTCTTAACCAGTCATAATTCATTTTGATATGGGCTTCCTTATTAGAAGTAAAATCCAATCATAATTCCTCTTCCAACAAGGGAATTTTCATTAGGAGTAAGTCCCAAGATTAGAGTATCAAATATCCATGAAGCACATATGCATTTATGGACCCTGTCCATGGATTTATTCCCTAAAGTAAATCTTAATCCCCATCTATTTGGGTAGTCATACATACGTAAGCCCCACATAATTGTATGGCACAATTTTCTGGTTTCACCAATACCTCTTGATTCTCACACCAAGCATGACTCACGTGAGCTTAGTGTGTAAAAGTAATCATGACATCTTTTTTTGAGCCATCAATCATGCATAAACATCATACTCCCTAACTCGAACTACGTGGGTTCTAATTCCTTTTCCAAAACAAAGGATACATAGGTAGCCCACCAACGGGTATGATCCCAGCTCTGAAAGAATCCATGTCCTCCTGAATGACAAAAAACGTCAAGTGCCCCACTTAGTGGCTTTAAACCAGTATGGTCATCGTATTGACCATAAGACTTTTATGTATTTAAAGATACCATCAACTAATAATCTCTAACAAATACAGATGATTCTCTATCACTGAAGAACCTCGAATACATATAAAAGATTCTCTAAATTTCCTTCATATCAATCATTGATTGTCAGATTTAAAGGAAAGCACATTTTATACCTAGTAATGTAATAAGGATTCATGAACATAACTTAAATCTATAAAGAGAGTCCTATAGTAGACAATAATTCCCCTAAAAAAGGTGTGATGAGTCTGACCTCCCATCTTCTCAACCAATGAAAATTCCTAAGCCTCATCAGTCCAAAACTAATGAGCAGGTACCGTTGGAAATTAGGTCCAAATAGATATGGAATCATTGGAAGTTTCTGGTTCTATGAACAAACCCATTAGAAACCGATTGGAATGTTTGTACTTTCAATCAAGAGGTCATCCCCAATTCCAGAGGAAACATTAAATTGTGAACACGACGTGAATCCTTAACCAAGTTTAAATGATGCTTCGCTTATTTGTTAGGCCCCTATTTTAACTCAATGAGAGGGCCAAAAAAGAAATCAATGACATATTTTCACATCCAAATGATGTAGTGGCCGGACTTATCTTGATTTTGTCTGTTATATCAAACATGAACTCTTTTCCAAGATCATATACATTTACAGAATGTCTTATATTAAGTTCACATCTGTGAATACCTCTTCTATGAAAACATATAATTCAAATTCCACTACTGCTACTCATGCTGGATCATCGTCTGCTCTAAGGATGAAATCACCTACTCAACATCGTCAACGCTAGGTATCAAATTCCCTAATTAAAGAGTACCGTCAACACGGTACCATTCCAACTCTGGAGGCTGCTCGACAAGCCCTCCAAGTGAAAAATTCACCATGGTTGTCTAGACAGTGACGACTAGTGATCAAGAAGCAGAAGGTGCTAACTACCATCTCCAACCATTTCGGGTCCTTATCCCCAGAACGCAATCACCATTCACTCCCATACTCTGTGGAGGTGAATGAGCAGGTCCCTCATGGCCTTATTTCAAAGAGACAGGAGTCCTTCTCGAGGGCTCCCATTAACAATCGCTGCCAGACTCATGCGGCAGTGTGCCCTCAACATGATGAGGGTATCGACTCTGGGCATTCGGCTCAGGTTCATCGAACCCGAGCAGGCAAGACGAATCGCCAAAGGCGAAATCCGGTCAACAGTGAGTAGGTTCTCATATCTGCTATCTCTAGAGAAGTCCACCAAACTAACATGGTGGCAAGTAACGAGCGTGCACATACACTCGTCAGTTTTAATTCTGTTGTCTAGCTGACTCGTTTGGCAGCATCACGCCAATCCCGCCAGGCAATTCTGGAAGAGTACTATTGGCAGGAATATACACCTTTTTATACGTCATCAGCTAGTCAGTAGACTCATCTGACTACATATGATGGATCTCATCAACCATTTTTGGCGAAGTACAATCATCAGGCACATACAGCTGCTATTATTGATCAAGCCTACCAACAGTCTCGCTTGGTAGCACTTGGAGAAGTCAGTCGGAATGCTCTGACGACAAATGAAGGGTAGAATCAACTCTCTTCCCCCACACTTGAGTACTATTAGGATTCACTGACAGGAAAAGGAGGACAAGAGCAGCCACACATACCTACTCAATGCATGGAATGGACATATATTCCCGTTCCGGCAGGTGAAGTCACCAAGCACATTCTTTCAATGGTGAAAGAGCATAAGAAAATACTTGCTCATATTCTGGATGCCTGCAAGGATATTATAATAGCTTCAGTACCATCTCAAGGAAAGACACATAAATCTATCCCTGCCAGTGGGGTGACACATCAACAGTTCACTCCGGAACATACACACACATCTGTTCCAGTCTAAGAGGGTTGTGGGTCATACTCCCCCATATCATACGGACAACCAAGTCAGGAACATACACTTGATTTGAGTGGACATCTTCAGCCTAACCTGGCCATCTTTCCTGATCAGGCACATACACCTACTCAGAGTAGCAACTTTTATCAACAAGTGGTTTCCAAGGGGATTAAGAAGGCGTCTATGAAGAAGGCCCACCCAGCAATGTCAAGAGATCAAGAGCCAATCTGTAACAAGGCGTTGCTCGATGCAGGAGTTCTTGAAGCCCTCAAACAGTTATCTGTTGGAATCCTAGATTCTACTCCCTCAATTCCCAATAGTGGGAACATTAATTTTGATGATCTTCAACAGACACGTACTCTTGAAGGCTTGCTTCATGACAGTTCGGTCAATCTTGAAGTTTCATCTTCAGATGAGAGCTACAAATAACCCTCTGTGTAGCCAGAAGACCAAGGAGCAAGAGATCTCATCTTTTTTTGTAACACACCATGGTGGTCCTCCCCATGATGATTAATTTAGCTATGAAAGTCCTCTCCGCAGTAGTGACGCACATTGCCCGTAAAATGCTCCAGTAGACAATGTAGTTCCAAGAAAGCCCTCTTATTTTGAGGCACTTGCAAATGAGAAACCAGTTTTGTCTGATGTTTCATCACTATAAGGTGAAATACTTATCAACAAGAAGATAGACCAAGGTGTAGGTCGTTCTCCAAACCACCCCTCAGTCATGAATCTTCTAGTTTGATCAGTGATTTCTCTACCAATATTGTTGAATCCGACGAAGCAAAAAGGAAACCTCAGCTCTGCTCAAATCAGGTATAAGAATCTTCATTGAATGATAAACATGAAATTCTGGTCATAAGAAAACAATTGGTGAAGGGTGAAGTGCTAGTTATGTTTTGGCCTCTGGCTGACTCTCAGTATGACATTCCAGAGATATTGACAGAAGAAGGAATTCATGATATTCATCTTAACATATGGAAAACTCTTTGTCAGTTGAAAAAGAAAGTATTATCTTATGATGAATATGAAAATCATCTTAAGATAATAGAAGGGTTACAATGTTAGATTGATTTGGAATCTCTATCAGTCTCTAGATATATGAAGGCTGAAAAGCAGCTGAGAGCCCTTCAACGTTCATGCCTTGGTGCACAAAGAAGATTGCGCCAGTTAATTTCCAATGCCCCATCTGGTATTCATTTTATAGGATGGTGTTTTCATGGACTACAACATTTCACTGTACTCTCCAGTTAGAAAATCCCTCCGAAAATGGTCTCATGAAATGTTATTGCCTGTGGACATCCATAGTCAATGGGTTTTGTTTGTAATCATAAGCTTTCCCAATAACAGGAATCAAATAGTTCTTCTCAAAATCAAGAATATAGTGATCAAGTTGTTTAATTACTCTTGCATCAACCAAAAAATAATATTGAACTAGCCTCTCGTATGGAGAATTAACATCATCATGTGAAAGAAGTGTCAGAAATCATCCAATGGTCTTTTGAACCGGGTGATAAAAGTGGATATCGATTGATGCATCCAACTAATATTTGGACTATGGTCTGTAAGATCAGGAGAGATTTTAAGAAATTCTCAAACATAGAATGTCAAAACCCACCCCATCTTGCTCAACTAGGGACTCTTTTAACCCATCCCTCGGAATCAAAAAATAGGATTCGAGGAGTTGAGCAAATGTAGCTGGAATAGCCCCAGTCCACCGAACTGGGACTTTTTCAAATCATTAATCCCCTCCTCAGCGAAAGTTGGTCTTCTCTCGATTAGGGGAGAAGTCACAAGAGGAACGAAGTGCCAAATTATCAGAAGATTTTCTCCAATTTACGGTTTTCCAAGAAGTTCCTGAGGGATCAAATCAACAAAAGGTAATGTCTCATCAGGGGAATGGCAAAAGAAAATATCACAGAAATGCTGATAGAAGGGATATGATGTGTTATGCATCAATTAATGTCAATAATAATGTTTTTGATGATCCTCTAGAACATGAGGCACACTCAGGGGACTCAGATGAAGAGGTTCCTTGTCCATACGTTATATGCACAAACACAAATGAATAAGGTGTGCGTACACGAAATCAAAGGATTACCCAGAATCTAGGTATTCCTTCAAGTAAGCCACTTCCCTCTCTCCGAAAGGGAGATAACAAGGGGAAAAGAATGAATCATGTTACATAACCTTCCTCTCGAGAAATTCAATCTCTCTCACTAGAGCAGAGATTTACACAACAGAAGGAAGAAATGAAGGATTTGAGGAGGATGAATGCAGAACTACATTAGGGAAATCTTCTTCCTAATAATGCTGGAGTTAGTCAGTCAAAGAAATTTGTTGTGGCTACTGAAATAGATCATGAATATTCTCCTTTATCAGTACACCCTCACAGGTCTAATCCTACGAGTCAAGTACAACAACAATTGGTAGTGCTACCATTAGTTGTAGTACCAGCCACCACATCTATACCAGCTCCAGTCATTTCACCTGCCCATGTCCAAGTTCAACCAGATGTTTCTCAAAAGTTAATAACTACCATTAAGTCATTAACAGCTCAGTTAGAGACTATGGAAGGGAAGCGTACGCAAGTTCAACCAGAAAAGATATCTTACCCTGAATGGGTAGATTCAGTCCTTCCCCCATAATGTTTCAAGAACCATGTATTCCCTATTTTCAATGGATCAGGCGATCCTGAACAGCATTTGATGCATTATGTATCTTGTTGTGATCCTATGATGGGAACTCCATAACATAAAGAAGTTTTGATACTCAGATGCTTTGTGAGAACCTTAAAAGGACTTTCTTTTGTTTGGTACCCAAGCTTGCAATCTCGGTCAATTATAGTGTGGGAAGATCTTTGCCAAAAATTTCTTCTTCATTTCAGCTCAACATTGCCAAAGAAAACTGTTTTTATCTTACAAACAATGAGAAAAGGGAGAATTAAAGGGTCTCAGATTTCATTGCTCGCTGGAAGGGATTAAAATATTCCATAAGCATTTCAATCCCTCAGGAAGAACTGTCGCCAATATGTGTGACAAATCTGTGTGACGAATTACGCACGCCATTGATCCCTTTGAAATATAAAGGAGGGTTTCAAGAACTTACTTCAATCGCTCAACAGATTGAAGATTCTCTTATTAAGACTGAGGATAAGGCTTGTATAATTCGATCAGCTCCAGGAAGGAGAATGGGTAAAGCAGAGACCGCTATAGTTATGCTTAAACAGGCACCTGTACCTGCTTCTACATTAAAACCTTTATCTTCTCGAATGGCTCCACCTACTGAGCTCCAACAAAAAATGCCTCTTCATCAGGATGATCAATGAGATTGAAGTTGAAAACAATTTTAGGATCTAAAGAGAAAAACATACTCTTTTTGAAATGAACAAGTTCCTGGATACTTCATTTCGGCTCTGGAAAATAATTTGGTTCAGTTGCCAATGCCCAAAAGTCCAAACAAGGAATGAGATAAAGATCATCCCAATTATTTCCTCTTTCATAAAATGTTGGGGCATCCCATCCAGGAGTGTTTTTTCCACAAATACCTCTTGCAAAAGATTGTCGACTCGGGACAAGTAAAATTAAAAGGTTCTTCAACTCAGGTAGCATGTGTTACTACTACAGTTATAGAGGAGAAAGGAAAATGGAAAGAATTCAAAAGCATAAATGCGCAAAAATATGATGATTGGATGGTCAGAAAAATGATCAACCGAACTCATGCCATTGTATGAATGCAATTGAAGAAACCAATTGTGCCTTCTTCCATGAATTCCGTAGCAAAACCCTCTTCATCAGAGGGAAAATCCTCAAAGAAACGTCATGATTCAAAGAAAGAAAAAGAATTAGAAGATATGATTATGTGTCAAAGACTTTGTTGTCTTTGACTCTGGCAGACTTCATGCCATCTACTTAAAATTCACAAGCACCACGCCACCAAATGGCATACATAAACAAGCTAAGAAGGAAGAGTCTTCATCATATGAAGAGTTTATTTTCTGTTCTGTTAATAAGATTCAATTAACATATCCATATGCCAGTCGCAGTTTCGATTTTGATGAGCCTGAATTATCTATATCAAATAAGGGAATCAGAGGAAGTTCCAGAGCCTTAGGATACAGGGGAAGAAATTTATCTTTTAGAGGACACTATTCCAATTCTACCCATGCTAGAACCATGTATGCTGTAGAAACTCATGGTAGAGCCCTTCAACGAGCTCAACAAGAAAAAGCACGTTCTTCCACACAAGGCAGACTTTCCCCTAGCACAATTATTCTGGAAGATGGGTTGAAGGATCCATATTCTTCCTCTAAGCAATTAAATAGTCCTAATCTGTCTAATCATCCAAAGCCAAGAGTATTAACAACTCCTATCCTGGTACAAGATGCATCAAATAACAAAGAATCAACATCCAAGTCACCTATTAAACCACATGTTCCTATAGGAAAACACAGACCTTTGGATCAAATGTATGATATATTGAAACACATGGCCCAAGTACCAGCCATGTTATCATTTCTGGATGCCTTGAATTTTTCAACGGATCTTTGAGAGGCACTCATTGAGGCTTTGTCAAGTCCTCAGGAGTTTGAGACTGAAATTGCTGCAGCTGATGTCTACCATGTAGAGAATAATCCTACAGAATTCCATGCAGTAATATATTTTACTGATGAAGATGAAGATGATGTCGTGCATGGACATATTAAACCTTTGTACTTATCTATAAAGGTCAATGGCATAGAAATCCAATGATTTTTCATTGATAATGGTTCAGGAGTCAACCTCATGCCCATTAATACACTTTGTCGATTGGGCCTCACTGAATCTGATTTATCACCTTCTACTTTGATGTTACTAGGATATGATAAAAATGAACAAGAACCACTGGATGAGATTACACTCAGAACTCAGTTTGGAGATCTTGTGTCCAATTCAGATTTCATGGTTGTTGATCAAGACTCAGCCTTCAATATCTTTCTTGGAAGACCCTGACTACATCAGCATGTGGCTATCCCTTCATCATATCATCAATGTATCATGTTTTGTTTCGATGGTCAAGTTGGGACATTCTATGGTGATAAGGCCACGTTTAAGACATATGAATCTCAATACATTGAGGTGTAATTCTATCACATGATGGGAAAGGTGGAATCGAAAACAAGGGAGATTACCAAAGTTAATGCTCCATATGGTTTGGAAAAGATTCTAGAAAATCCATTTACCCATGTGAGTAGAGATTATGTGTCGCCTATTAGTCAAATTGATAGGATAGACCCAAATCAAAATACTCTTATGTAAAGATCCATAATTTCAATTACGACAATAGATCCAGGCAACATGGGAGAAATTGGTGATCCACCAGGCAATGGTGAATGCTCAAATTGAGATGTCTTCATTTCAAATGGTGAAATCTAGAAAGTCTATACATCGCCAACTAGACCAGAAGAAGTTATAGAAATGTTAGAGGTAAATGATGATGTCGATTCTCAATCCATCATCTCCTCTTTATTACCCAAATAATACCCTTCATCTCAATCGGGTCGGAAATGGAAGCTTCGTCTTCAATATGTTAAAATTTTGACATATCTTCTGATCATGAAAATTATGCATCATCATCAACTATTCAAGTGGTAAGAGAGGAAATAAATCATGTTGAAGAAGAAGAGGAAGATCTTAGAGATTCTCCTCTATCATTTGAAGAGGGTATCTCTACTACTATGGATGAACTCATTGAAATCAATCTGGGTACAAAAGAAGATCCACCCCCCACATTAGTCAGTGCGGCCATGACTCTTGAAGAGCAAGAGATGTATATTTCATTTTTAAAGAAAAATCGAGTTATATTTTCTTGGAACTATACAGAGATGCCAGGGAGTGATCTTGATGTTTACACTCATCATTTGGGTTTTCCAGAAGAACATCGTGGATTCAAACAAGATTCTAGAAGAACACACCCAGCCTATGCTTCCAAAATTGAGGCTGAAGTGGATAAGATCATGAAATCTAATTTCGTCAGAGAAGTTCAATATCCCATGTGGTTGTCTAATATTGTCCCAGTGAAAAAGAAGAATGGGAAAATTAGAGTTTGCATTGATTTCAGATATCTTAATCGGAATTGTCCTAAGTATGATTTTCCAGTTCCGATTCCAGAACTCTTGATTGATGTGACAGCTGGCTATGAAGCTCTTTCCTTCATGGATGGATATTCTGGATATAATCAAATCTGGATGGCTCTAGAAGATGAAAAATCTACAACCTTCAAAGCCTCTCAGGGTGTGTTTTGCTATCGGGTAATTCCCTTCGTCCTAAAGAATGCAGGAGCAACATATCAGCATTCCATGCATTGTATCTTCAAACCCTTTCTTGGAAGATTTGTTGAATGTTATGTGGACGATTTGTTTGTCAAATCCAAACAATGTTCTAATCACTTGGATGATTTGGAATTCATATTCTGCCAACTTCAACAACATAATTTGAATATGAACCTCCTAAAATGTGATTTTGGCGTAACCTCAGGGAAAATTCTCTGCTTTGTTGTATGCCATCGTGGTATCGAAGTTGATCCTGAGAAGACCAAGTGACTCCTTAGTATATCACCTCCTCGAAATTTGAAGGAATTGAGAGGAATTCAAGGAAACTTATCCTATATTCGGTGTTTCATCACCAATTTGGTAGGAAAAAGTTTACCCTTCACCAAATTAATGAAGAAGGGAGTCACTTACTAGTGGACTGAAGAATGTCAATTAGTATTCGATATTCTCAAGAAATATCTCTTGAGTCCACCTATACTTTTGCACCATGTTGAAGGAAAACCACTTATTCTCTATGTGACAGCTCTAGAGCGATCATTGGGTTCCTTTCTTGCTCAGAAGAATGATGCTAGGAATGACAATAGCCTCTACTATCTCAGTCGGACTATGATAGAAGAAGAAACCTGATATTCAAGTATTGAGAAGTGCTGCTTGGCATTAATATTTGAAGTTCAGAAGTTGAGACACTACCTGAAACATCATGAGGTCCAATTGGTATCTCATAATAGCCCGCTCAAATTCATCCTTAGTCGTCTGATGCTTACAGGATGTCTGGAAAGGTGGGAATTTATCTTACAGTAATTTGATATTCAATATGTGTCTCAAAAGCTGATAAAGGGACATGATCTGGTTTATTTCATTGCTGAACAACCTCCAATAAAAGACACATCTTCCGATATTGAACTTCTTAATGAGGATGTATTCTATATTCATGATAGTCCTCAGACATGTGAATTGTACTTTGATGGTGCTTCCAGGAGTCCAACAGGGAGGAAAATGAAAAATCCTAAATTTAACAAAGTTTTCTTAGGGATTGTACTCATTTCTCCAAAAAAAGGTCGTGTTACCTTATTCCTTCTTATTGCGGGAAGGTGGTATAAATAATGAAGTGGAATACCAAGCTCTCATTACAAGATTGGATTTGGCGCTTCAAGCACAAGTGAATCACTTAAAGGTGAAAGGTGATTCAGACCTGGAAATAAAACAAGTTAGTGGGGATTATGCAATCAGAAAATAATAACTAATCCCTTTGTATGATTATGTTAGAGAATTAATGGCGGAGTTTCCTTCATAACTGACATTTTCTTATGTACCAAATCACAAAATTGCCAAGCTGATGCACTGGATAATATAGCCACCACTATGGAAGATCTAAATTGGGATGAGACAACCATCAGGATTGCCCACCGTTATACAATTTCACATTATGTTCGAATCATAACAGAGTAAATCAATGAAATTAGTCCCATCTCTAAACCATATGGTCACACTATAGGATGAATGACACTTATCAGGAAATACCTTCAAAATGGAACACTTCCACCTGATAGAGCTAGGAAAGAACAAATTTGGCAATGTTTGGTCAACTTTAAACTTTATGCTAGCCCAGATCACCTTGAGAAAATTCTATACAAACATGGTTTTGATGGAGTTCTCTTCAGATGCATTAATGGTGAAGAGACAATGGCTGTCATGAAAGAAGTGCATGCAGGAGTCTGTGGGGCCCACTAGTCTGGACATAGCCTGTTTGATCAGAATCGAAGGCTTGGATACTTTTGGCCTTCAATGATACAGTATTGTGTTGATTTCACAAAGAAGTGTCATTCATGGTAAGTACATACCAATTTCATTCATCAACCTCCAGAGATGCTTCATACAGATAAATACTCGTGGCCATTTTCCACATGGGGAATGGATGTGGTGGGACCTTAACCTTCAGCTATGGCCAAGCAGTTTATATATATTCTTACTGCTACTGATTTCTTTTCCAAATTGGCAGAGGCAGTACCTCTCAAGGAAGTCAGTTCTAAATGCATTATTAGTTTCATCAGTCTAACATCATTATCAGATTTTCTGTCCCTCATAGCATATTGACGGACAATGGAACTAACTTTTGTTCATTCGAGGTGAAGAAGTTTTATAAAAAATACAACATTAAATCTAATCATTCATCTTTGTATCAAGCAGTGGCCAATGGCTAGATAGAAGATTTCAACAAGACTCTGTGAAATATATTACAAAAGATGGTGGATAATGATAAGAAGTCATGGCCTGAAAAACTCTTTCATTCTTTATGGGCTTATCAGACCACCACCCGCACTGCAACACGATCAACTCTATATTCATTGTATATGGAACAGAAGCAGTCTTCCCAATTGAGGTTCAACTACCCTTGCTCAGGGTTTCCATTTGTGATCAGTAATCCATAGATGAACAATCTCAAAACTGATTGGATGAATTGGAATGGTTAGATTAGAAAATATTGTGCACTCTTCACAACTTGGAAGTCTATCAAAATCGAATAGCATAGGCTTTCAACAAAAAAGTTTGTCTTCGTTCCTTCGTTCAGGGAGAATTGGTATTAGTTCTCCGAACTCCAATGATACCAGGAACGAAACCTCCCAAGGTTGAGCCAAAATGGGAAGGACATTATTCAATACATAAGGTCTATTCCAATGGAGCATATTCATTAATATAAATGGATGAAGAACTAATCAGTACTCCATCGAATGACATATTTCTGAATAAGTATTTTCTATAAACACAAAATAAATTGTTACGGTCCATACATATGACCTTAAACTATTTGTATTACATTCATCCCACACGACGTTAAGCTGTGACGTCCTAACTACATGATGCTAAACTATATAAAAGTCCCTTATGTCCAGCAAGACATTAAACTACAACATCCACGGTCCATACATATGACCTTAAACTATTCGTGTTACTTTCGTCCCACACGACGTTAAACTGTGACGTCCAAACTACATGATGCTAAACTGTATAAAAGTCCCTTATGTCTAACAAGACATTAGTCTACATCATCCACCGTCCATACATATGACCTTAAACTATTTGTGTTACTTTCATCCCACACGACATTAAACTGTGACGTCCTAACTACATGACGCTAAACTGTATAAAAGTCCCTTATGTCCAGCAAGACATTAAACTACATCATCCACAGTCCATACATATGACCATAAACTATTTGTATTACTTTCTTCCCACATGATGATAAATTGTGACATCTTAACTACATGACGCTAAACTATATAAAAGTCTCTTATGTCCAGCAAGAGATTAAACTACACCATCCATGGTCCATACATATGACCTTAAACTATTTGTATTACATTCATCCCACACGACGTTAAACTGGGAAGAAGTTCCCTAATTCGTCGAACATGACGTTAAACTATGTCCCCTTCGTCGTCTTTGCTATATGATGTTAAACTATACAACAATGGTCCATACATATGACCTAAAACTATTTTTAATTTTTTTCCAACATGAAATTAAACTATGAAAAATTCCATAATACGTCTAACAAGACGTTAAAATGTGTTCTCTTTTTTCCTTACTACATGACATTAAACTGCACAGTCCTCTTTTTGTTTGACATGCCATTAAATTGTGTTGTCCCCATTGTCCTAACTAAATGATGCTAAACTATATAGAAAGTCCTTTGATACATCCTACATGACATTAAACTGTACTTTGTCCATGATACATGACACTAAACTGTGCAGTACCAAGAGTCCTAACTGCAAGACTTCAAACTACAGAATCCCTTTATATGTCTTACATGACATCAAACTGTGCATTGTTAAGGTTATTGTTACCTCTTGTTTCTCAAACCGAGTATGACTCATGTGAGATTAAAGAAAATTTCAACCATAACAACCTCTCTGGGCCTCTAACCACACGTAAGTCCCAACATCATTTTTAGGTCGTTTTCCCCAATAACAACTTGATCATTAATTCATTCTTTAATTGAACTACACGGACTTTGATCCTTGCCTTCCAGACTGGGTATATAGAAAACCTCCCAAGGTTCAAGCCCAAAACCAATCTCTTCACATCAGTTCGCCTCCATCTCATACGATGTTGATTCATGAAACTGTCCCTAGAATCAATATCATTACTTTGGTTCACTTTTGTCCTTGCTATATGACGTTAAACTATACAACATTTTTTTCATGTAAGATAATAAACTACAATATTATTTAATACCCTCACCTAAGAGGTAATCATTATTTACATTTATTTTTCAATCATGTTTCATTCCAAAGACTACGTGCATACATGGAAATTCCCGGACCTTTTATCTTGGGTTAATCCATCATTGCACTAATGTCCACTTTCACCCTTCACATGTATGAACCAAATTTTTACAGAGGGTATTTCTAGAACTATGTGGGCCTGGTTACCATCCTTAAGGGATACATAAGACTGTTCGAGTGTCCCTGAAATCCTGCCCCAGTCTTTGGGTCCTAACCCCAAATTCCACTTTTAGTCCCCTGGCTGAAAAGTCCCGATGAAAACACACATTATGTATTTCATATAATGTTATGATCTCTATGAACCTAAACTAAGATCTACAATACTTTTGTCCCGGACGACGTTAAAACTGTAGTTTAAGAACTACGTATGGCCTGATTCCCATCCTTATGGGATACCTAATGAAGTCAGAACATTTCAATTCAGGACCCAGCCACAACATGATTATGGTTAGCATTGATCTGTGTATCTCTGCATACATTGGAAAATACCCATCTTTATGTTTCATAATCCCAACCTTAAATATTTTCAGCTCTTCATAACCCTTTTTAATAACTTCTAATCACAAAAGGCCTGAAATTCTATGATTTATTTTTCCTAACCATGCAGCATGTGCCCTTAGACAGCCTTGCATAAACAGTCTACATAACAGACCTGTGAGCCAAAAGATGATATTATTGGACTATGCAGTCAATGCCCTTAGGTGGCCCTGCATAATTCAACCCCCTAATGGGTTTGTCAAATACTGGTAACATCATCCTTCAAAAGAAAGCCTCTTTTGTCCTTATTTTTCTTAACGACAATATGTAGGGATCCACAAAAATGGCTATCCTTAACATATCTGTCCCATACACTTTTTAATGATCTGAAAGTATTCATGTCTATGGTTTATATTTTCCTTCCCTACATTTCGGTCAGACCTTCGCAGGAGTAACTTTCATTCAATTCATAGACAATCCTATTTGGAAATATCTTCTCTATATTCATGTACCTCTCTCAATACATCAAACTCTATACTTTGGAAAAGTTGAATCCACATAAACATTTACTGGCTTCTTAGCTGTAGAAATTTAAATTTCTGAGAGTTCTTTTTCCTGACTATGCAGCACATGCCTTAGACGGCCTTGCATAAGTAGTCTATATAATTGACCTATCATCCAAAAGATGCTATTTATTTGACATTGCAGCCAATGCCCTTTTTTGGACCTACATAATTCAACCCCCTAACGGGTTTGTTAAATAATGGTAACTTAATTCTTGGAAACATTTTTATTCTATTGCTTCTTTCCTCTTTTTCATATCATTCCTCATATTTAAATTTTCTTAAGTCTTATTTTACATATTTTCCCTCATACTTGAGTGTGGTAAAATACTTTCAGATAACTTTTCTTATAACTGAGTCAATTCTAATTCATTCATTCAAAGCTATTTCGACCTTAAACATTAGCCATTTTATGTCCGACATTCATGACTTTAAACAACCAATAAGAGAATTCAAGTACAAATGATTGAAGACGAAAGTGTTTTTCATTGATGCAAAAGAGTTATAAGGACATCCAAAGATTGGAGTCTCTTCTCTTTTTCAATAATTACAAAAGGCTTTAAACATAACTCTTCATTTGATTTACGGATCCCAAGAATCATCAGCAGTCACCTGGAAATCATTCATTCAACTAGATACAAAAAGATATGCAGTGATACCAGCTCTTCTTGGAACAATTGTAGAAGAATGTTCTTGAGGGCGGTTTGAGATAATTTTCAGCTGATCAAACAGTGACTCTGTTTATGTCCAATAGACATGGAATATGGATACATGGATTTGAGAATGAAGCATTGTATGTAAAGAGACATTTGGAGAGAATACTCTATTTAGATAATGTTCCATTTTCATGATAATATTCTGTCCACCCACCAGCAGCCGAAAACATTTTAGCCCATGGGTTTTCCATTTTCATATTTGCAAGGAAATGAAATGGAGGGAAAATATGAAAGTTCAGACCAATGTTGTTGCTCTTAATGCACAACATAACCGAAATAGAGGAGTAGTGGTGTAGCTGCATCTCAGGCATAGAGTTCTTTGCATCTGGAACATTGAATCCTTGCAGATAACCCAGACCATATAGAGGATTTGAAGAAACATGATAATTCATTGAGGCATGCAAGTCCCATAGTTGGCGTGCAAGTCTCCTTCGATTGAGAAAGTATTGGGCGTGCAGGTTTCACCGCGCAAATCTAAATACTTTATGAGCAGCGCGACACAAGAAACAGAAGCACGGTCAAGTGAGAGTCGGTAGTCAACTTGCCCTCCGAGAGAAAAAAACAAGCAAGATCCGGGTGCTTTGTGCAAAGTGAGGCCCCTTATTTATAGACAAAGCCGTACCCCTGTGCACCAAGCCCTGCGCACCAGACCCTGGGCACCCAAAGCTCATTTGTGCACCATACCCTGTGCACCCCAATTTTCTTTTGATTATCGATTTCCTTAGAGTCAAATCCTCATTTCATTTCGAACCAACTCTAAAGGGGGACTTTTGTTGAGGCTCCTTTCATCACCGATTATAAAGATTAGAAAAGGGGAATATCTTATCTCAAAGAAATTCAACCTTTGGAAAAATATCAATAATTGACAAAGGAGGGAATAAGAAGAACATTGCGTAAAGGTCGAGAAAGTTCTACCATGGTCGTGCAAGTACACTTGCGTGCCAATGTTGGTCGTGCAATTCACTTGCACGCCCTCTTTGGAAACCACTCAGGGTCTTCTCCAGCCTATAAATACCCTCGGTGGCCCCCCATTTCAGGAGGAATTTTTCCAGAATTCAGATATATTACTCTGAACGCCCAAGTCTCTTCTTCAAGTCTTCCGAACACATTTAAGATAATTTTTTACGTAGAATGGAAGGTCTAAAAAAGTGGAATAAGGTCTACGTGTTAGAAAACACTAACACATGCGTGCCTAAATATTTTTCCCTTAAGGGAAATGAACACACTTGTGTGCCTCCTTGCCTATTCATTTAAACTTTTGTGCCACTCTTCTGGAAGTAACTCATGATGATTCTAAAGGATTTGGTCAAGAATCGCCCATGTATTACTCTACAGTTCAAGGATCGTGCAAGTACCCATGTGTCGCGCAGGTATACATGTGCGACCAATACTTGCGCGCCCACGCAATACATGCGCGCCTTCCAGGACTTGTGTGCCCCTCTCTTTTTGGGTGCCCTTCCTGCCCATTTAAATCCCTCTTATCCCATTCCACATCCTCTATTCAAGATTCAGTCTTCGAGACACTCTTCAAATCCATTTTATGGCATGTTTTTCTTGATTAGCTTCTTTATCTGAAAGGAGCTCCGTGGACATCTCTCAAAACATAGTTATTTCCACTTCTTTATTTCACTAAATTTAGAGAGTTCATTCATTCAACCGAATCATTTAAGATGAGAGAAACTTTAACCTGATCCTCATTTTCTGGAGTAAGCCCCAATCTCAAATATGGGCATCCTCCTTAGGAGTATGGCCCATTTCCTCTTTAATTTGGGCCACTTTTCATGAGTAATCCCCAAGTTCCCTAACCTGGGCCTCCACCATAGGAGTAAGCCCCAGTCTCAAATATGGGTATCCTCTTCAAGAGTAATCCCCAAACGTTAATTCCTTTAACCTGGGCATCCTCTTTAGGAGTAAGCCACAGTCTTAATTTCTCTTAACCAGTCATAATTCTTTTTGATCTGGGATTCCTTCTCAGGAATAAAACCCAATCATAAGTCCCCTCCTAACATGGGAATTTTCATTAGGAGTAAGTCAAAAGATTAGAGTATCGAAATCTCAATGAAGAACATATACCTTTATGGACCCTGTTCATGGATTTGTTCCCTGGAGAAAACCTTAATCCTCATCTATTTGGGCAGTCATACATACATAAGCCCCACATCATTACATAGCACAATTTTCCGGTTTCACCAATACCTATTGTTTCTCACACCGAGCATGACTCACATGAGCTTAGAGTGTAAAAGTAATCATGAAATATTTCTTTGATCCATCAATCATGAATATACATCCTACTCCCTTACTTGAACTAAGTGGGTTCTGATTCCTTTTCCAAAACCAAGGATACGTAGGTAGCCCATCAGAGGGTATGATCCCAACTCGGAAATAATCCATTTCCTCCTGAATGATAATAAACTTCAAGTGCCCCACTGATTGGATTTAAAACCAGTATGGTCATTGTAATGACCAAGAGACTTTTATGTATTTAAGGATACCATCAACTAATAATCTCTAACAAATACCGATGATTCTCTATCTATGAAAAACCTCAAATACATATAAAAGATTCTCTAAATTTCCTTCATATTAATCATTGACTATCAAATTTAAAGGAAATCACATTTTTTACCAGGTAATGTAAAAAGGATTCAAAACAAAACTTAAATCTATAAATAGAGTCATGGAGTATACAATATTTCCCCTCAAAAAGGTGTGATGAGTCCGACCTCCCATCCTCCCGACCAGTGAAAATTTCTAAGCCTTATCAGTCCACAACTAATGAGAACCTACCTTTGAAAAGTATTTCCAAATGGATATGGAATCATTGGATGTTTCTAGTTCTACGAACAAACCCATTAGAAACCGATTGGAATGTTTGAACCTTCAATCAAGAGGTCATCCCCAATTCCAGAGGAAACAATGTAATTGACTTATAATATATCTTATAATTATAAACCCACGATCATATCCCTACAATTAAGAAAACATCATAATCTCTAAATTTTTCTAAACCATTCCTCTGATATCAACTATATATCCTCAGCCTTAAATGATACATAATCTTAAGATAAGTCAATAATTCACATTTACAATCCTTTCATGTTTAATGTATTATATAATTAGGTCATAACTCATATATAACAAATTAAATATTAATAGTAGAAGATTTTACTAACTATGAATTTTTTCTGATAAAATTAAAACTTTTTACAAAGAAACATGGTATCCTTTCATTTTTTATCTGCATAACTTTCCCTTAATCCCATCCTTGACTCTATTATTCTCTACATCTAATGAAAAAAAATTAAAAAAATGGGATGAACCTAAAAATATGACTAAAGAACATAATAAAAGGAATCAACATGTTAGTATATGAATATTTAAATCCCATGAAATCATTTTCACAAAATCAAACGTTTCACCCATAAAACATAAAATATGTAGCATACATCATGTAACCATAAGATTCCTAAAAAATCATAAAAATCATAAAACATAAATTTAACCTCTTGAATCCATATCATTCTTACATTTTACCAATCACATATTCATAGGGTGTAACCTTCTTGGTTAGGTTTGGAATACCCATTATAGTATATTACCTAAATCTCTTACGGGAAACATTATCGTTTACCTCTCTCACATTACCAAATGCATTGGAGAGATATCATGTGATCACCCAACCTCTGTTTATCATAGAACCACCTAAATACATAAACGATTCCTAGTAACCATAATATAATAAAAACACATAAAACATGCATAATATAAAAATAACTTTTCCACATTGAAATCATAAGATATCATTTAAATTTATTGAAATTTTCAACTCATTACTAAAACCATTTAAAACATATAATAATGATATTTTTGAATCAAAGTGTCCCATACCACTTTGAAACATTTAAAATAAAAGAAAATTTAAAATCTTTAATATCCATATAAATAAATAAAGAATACCATTTTAAAAATATGGACATTAATTAAAAATATTTAGAATAATAAATCGTTAAAACATTTAAATTGATATGATAGTGAAAGGTTCTTATAACACTTGAGATACACTTTAATAAAAATAATTATATAATAACATCAAAAAAACTATAAGTATCATTTAAATATATAAATTCATTATCTAAATTTTCAAAAGGGTGGAATATAAAACTTATAAGATATGAAAGGTGAAAAATATAGAGATATGCCTCAATCAAAGAATATTGAGAGGTAGTCTCTTACACAGATCATTTCATTTGATTAAGGATAAATCAATGCCATAATTATGTTTTAAAAATATAAATACCCCAAATATATGTGGATAAAATGTGTAGAGAATCATAGGTCATTCACACATATTATTGGAAAAACAAAACCCATGTCCTAGATATTTAATTTAATGAATGGAGATTGAGATAAGATTTCCCTTACATTGGTCATTTTGATAATAAAATAGATTGATTTTATGTTTTAACAATAACTAGATAAAAAGAAAGTATAAATACTAAATTGTAACTCAAAATTTATTAGTCACATAATCATAGCACAACATAATCAAGATGTATAAGATTAACCCATTGAATGGAGATTGGGTTATGAAATTTCCTTACAATGTTTGTATAGATGTCATAATAATTTATCAATGGGTTTATTATGTGTAGAAATAGTATATCCATACTAAGGGAAGTATAAATTTAAAAATTAATAATTAAAGTGTTATTCCACACTTAATCATGACATAATAATATCAATGGAGTATGTGTAAAACCCAATGAGAGGAAATTGAGTTTAGAAATTTCATTACCCTGAATCTGACAAGTCCCATTCATTCTTTAATTTCATGAATAATAAAATTAAGTTAATTTCTAATTTCTTTAGATTCATTTTAAATATTATTATTTATTTTATATCACTTGTTACCTTATTATATAAATTTGTTAATCATTTGAGTTTATATATGATGTTTTGTCGATATTCAGTACTTGAGTCGAAATGATAAAGTTTTGATGTAAATTGACCATGTAGTCAAATTTCCATCATCTAAAGAGGGATATTTATTATTTAAATATCATATATATCATGTATATATTTATTTATAGTAGTCTATAAAATTTGTATAAAATAAATTAAATTCACCGTTCATGGATAATTTTGGTTGTACGTATGAATGAACGCTACTTTCATTTCATTGTCATCTTAAATAAATGAAAAATAAATGATACATAGGAAATTTAGGATTCCATTATAATATAAATTTTTAATATGTTACATAATTTTATTAATTATATCCTTAAAACATTCCATTTTTGGCTTGAACGAGCCATATCACTTTGACTTGGCGGTAGTCCTCTATCCCTCAAATGAATGTATCATATTTACAATTATGGAAAGCATAAATGTATATTGTAAATAAAAATTAAAGAATCATAAGGGCAATATAAATATAATATATATCATAATTAATTACAGTGTCATCTAATAGAATCTATGATTGGTGGTAAGATAATATTGAACAATCATCATTTTGTGAGGCAGTAGTTTGTCGTACACAAAAACAATATGTTCATATCTATTAGATGGAGGTTTCTTTAAGTGTAGTAAGAATCCTTCTGATAATAACATCCTATTATTTTTATTATACTATATTATTTATGTAATTAATTAATAATGTGATCATATGGTGTGGAAAATGAAAACAATGGAATGAAATTTCAGAGATGACGTTACCACTAAATCAGGTAACTTCTTTGGATTTGAGCCAAAACAATTTATTGAAATGACTTCATTACGAGGTAATAAATATAGGAGAAAGGGTAGATTCTATAATAAGTATCAGATATTTATTTTCCAAAATAAAAGGCTCTTTTTGTGTGATGTAAAGATAATAATAAGTGCCCTTTTATGGAAGATATGAGGGTAACTTATGGAATGTCGCGAAATATTAAATTATTATAAATTCAATTTTGATTAAAAATTGTCTATAACAAATTTTACTCTAATAAAATATTATTTTGGTTCGAATACAGATTATTAAATATTTTATAGATAGGTTTTGTACATATTTATATCATTATCTTTTTTTAATATTTATTTCACCTTATGTAATCCTATAGTGATATAATGTTATTTACATATTATAGCTTACTTTAACTAACATATCATGAAAAAAGTGCCACAAAAATTACATTTATGAAATATTTGGAATTATCATAACCATTTGGTAGTATAATATATATTTAGGAATTTAATATATTTTAAAAAACTATTTTTTATTTTATGTTAAGAATTATATCAATTTTGGTCACTATTAATACGTGAATTTTTTATAAATTCATAACATCCTGATATCATTAGAAAAAAATCGAATCAATCATAACATTTCATTTTCTTCCATAAAATTCATTAATGACATAAACTATGTCTAATAGTATTTATTTTATAATATCGCTTATTTAAATCCTTTATTAATGAAGCAATAACTACATGATCATTATGTCAGAATTAACCTTTTTTATTTAATATCTAAAAATTATAAATAAAATACAATGATGTAAAAAATAATTATAGATTTATAATTACATATTATATTCAAATATATCGTTTATATATGAAAATATTAATATATTTTTTTAGTAAAAGATACATTTTTCGTTATATTTATCTTTACTTTAAAATAAATATTCTTTAATGTCATTATCACTCTAATCTGTAACCATAGTGTCCAAAAATCAACCCATGGGTTCCCATGGGCAGATATATCTCATCCAATAGTGTTATAAAATGTTTTAGGGTAGTTTTATATTATCATAATAATATTTTTTACCTATATTTACTTGATTCATCCTTTAAACATGGAAAATGAAAATAATTTCTAAAGTTACTATTCATAACGTCCAAAAATAAAATATTCATATTTACACAATTCAGACCTTTTAATTCCATATATTGAATATATTTTTCAATATAAAAAATATATAATATTAATAAATTAATTTAAAACTAATTCTCTGTGTCAAATCCAAAAATTGGGTTTTTAAGAAGTAACAACTATAAAAATGTAGACATGTGTTTATGTCCAATTTAAAAATGAGATTTCTTCTAATGGCCAAAATTAGATTAAATTATAAAATTTAATCTTATTAAACATTAAAAACAATTAAAATGATAATATAACTACATAAAAAATTCATATGAAAAGGCATTTATGAATTAAAATTTCTTATTGTTCACTACTAAAAAAATGATTTTTTTTCAGAAAAATACCAAAATTTCATAAAAATTAAATTTTTATGTCCTACTTCTAAATAGGAATTTTAGTTTATCAAATAGACAATATAAATTAAAAAAAATATAAAAAGGGTTCTCCATTAAAAGGTTGTAACACTTTACATTGAGAAAAAACATTATATGGAAAATTGAATTTGTTCTGATATCTAATAAAAAAACATATTAAATGAAATTAAAAAAATTAAATTGAACATGTAACAAATATTTTTCATTAAATAAAAATAAATTAAGTGTGATATGATTTTATAACCCAAATTATTCTCTTTTAAACTGATTTTTAAAAAACAAACCATTTATATTCAATTGGATTTTATTTCTATTTATAATAAACAATTTTACCAGGGAATCATTATTTAAACATGTGTAAACTATATTTCAAAACTCAATTTATAAAATTCCTTCCCACCCTTAAAATTTGTAGGCATTATATTCCATTTAAAATAATAATATTATTATTGACATATTTTTTTAGTATGAATCAATGTTTTGTGCAATATACTATTTCAGAGAAACCCATTGTGGCAATGATAGTGATCTATTGTAAAAAAGAGTCCCCTTTAATGAAATGATAATAGCATGTGCCCTTAGATGGCCTTGCATAAACAGTCTACATAACAGACCTGTGAGCCAAAAGATGCTATTATTGGACTATGCAATCAATGACCTTAGGTGGCCTTGCATAATTCAACCCCCTAATGGGTTTGTCAAATACTAGTAACATCATTCTTCAAAAGAAAGCCTCTTTTTACCTTATTTGTCTTAATGACAATATGTTGGGATCCACAAAAATGGCTATCCTTAACATATCTGTCCCATATACTTTTCAATGATATGAAAGTATTCAAGTCTATGCTTTATATTTTCCTTCCCTACATTTTGGTCAGACCTTCGTAGGAGTAACTTTCATTCAATTCATAGACAAACCTATTTGGAAATATCTTCTCTATATTCATGTACCTCTCTTGATACATCAAACTCTATACTTTGGAAATGTTGAATCCCCATAAACTTTCACTGGCTTCTTAGCAGTAGAAAATTAAATTTCTGAGAGTTCTTTTGCCTGACTAGGCAGCACATTCCCTTAGGAGGCCTTGTATAAGTTGTCTATATAATGGACCTATCATCCAAAAGATGCTATTTATTTGACTTTGCAGCCAATGCCCTTTTGTGGCCCTACATAATTCAACCCCCTAACAGGTTTGTTAAATAATGGTAACTTAATTCTTGAAAACTATTTCTTGTATTGCTTTTTATCTCTTTTTCATATCATTCCTCATATTGAAATTTTCTTAAGTATTATTTCACATATTTTCCCTTATACTTGAGTGTGGTAAAATATTTTCAGATAACATGTCAAGTAATTGAGTCAATTCTAATTCATTCAGTCGAAGCTATTTTGACCTTAAACATTAGCCTTTTTATGTCCGACATGCATGACTTTAAACTACCAATAAGAGAATTCAAGTACAAATGATTGAAGATGAAAGTGTTTTTAATTTATGCAAAAGAGTTATAGGGACATCCACATATTGGAGTCTCTTCTCTTTCTCAAGAATTAAAAAAGGCTTTAAACATAACTCTTCATTTGATTTACGGATCCCAAGAATCATCAGCAGTAACCTAGAAATCATTCCTTCAACTAGATACAAAAAGATATGCAGTGATACCAGCTCTTCTTGGAACAATTGTAGAAGAATGTTCTTGAGGTCGGTTTGAAAAAATTTTCTGCTGATCAAATAGTGACTCGGTTTATGTCCAATAGACATGGAAGATGGATACCTGGATATGAGAATGAAGCATTGTAAGTAAAGAGACATTTGGAGAGAATACTCTTTTTCGATATTGTTCCATTGTCATGATAATCTTCTGTCCACCCACTAGCAGTGGAAAACATTTTAGCCCATGGGTTTTCCATTTTCATATCTGCAAGGAAATGGCATGGAGGGAAAATATGAAAGTTCACACCAATGTTGTTGCTCTTAATGCACAACATAACTGAAATAGAGGAGTAGTGGTGTAGCTGCATCTCAGGCATATAGTTCTTTGCATCTGGAACATTGAATCCTTGCAGAGAACCCTGACCATATAGAGGATTTGAAGAAATTTGATAAGTCATTGAGGCACGCAAGTCCCATAGTTAGCGCGCAAGTCTCCTTCGGTCGAGCAAGTATTGGGCGTGCAGGTTTCACCACGCAAGTCTAAATACCTTATGTGCAGCGCGACACAAGAAACAGAAGCACAGACAAGCGAGAGTCGGTAGTCAACTTGCCCTCCGAGAGAAAAAAAACAAGCAAGATCTGGGTGATTTGTGCGAAGTGAGGCCCCTTATTTATAGACAAAGTCGTACCCTTGCGCGCCAAGCCCTGTGCGCCAGACCCTGGGCACCCGAAGCTCATTTGTGCACCATACCCTATGCACCCCAATTTTCTTTTGATTATCGATTTCCTTTGAGTCAAATCCTCATTTCTTTTCGATCCAACTCTATAGGGGGACTTTTGTTGGTGCTCCTTTCATCACCGATTATAACGATTAGAAAAGGGGAATATCTTAGCTCAAAGTAATTAAACCTTTGTAAAAATATCAAAAATTTACAAAGGAGGGAATAAGAAGAACATTGCATAAAGGTCGGGCAAGTTCTACCATGGTCCTGCAAGTACACTTGTGCGCCGAAGTTGGTCGTGCAAGTCACTTGCGCGCCCTCTTTGGAAACCACTCAGGGTCTTTTCCAGCCTATAAAAACCCCTGGTGGGCCCCCCATTTCAGGAGTAATTTTTCCAGAATTCAAATTTATTGCTATAAACACCCAAGTCTCTTCTTCAAGTCTTCCGAACACATTTAAGATAATATTTTATGTAGAATGGAAGGTCTAAAAAGAGGAATAAGGTCTACGTGTTAGAAAACACTAACAATTGCGCGCCTAAATGTTTTTCCCTTAAGGGAAATGAACACACTTGCGTTCCTACTTTCCTATTCATTGAAACTTTTGTGCCACTCTTCTGGAAGTACCTCATGATGATTCTAAAGGATTTGGTCAAGAATCTCCCATCTATTACTCTACAGTTCAAGGATCGTGTAAGTACCCATGTATCGCGCATGTATACATGTGCGACCAATACTTGCGCACCCACGCAATACATGCGCGCCTGCTAGGACTAGCATGACCCTCTCTTTTTGGGTGCCCTTCCTGCCCATTTAAATCCCTCTTATCCCATTCCACCTCCTCTATTCAAGATTCAGTCTTCAAGACACTCTTCAAAGCCATTTTATGGCATGTTTTTCTTGATTAACTTCTTTATCTGAAAGGAGCTACATGGACATCACTCAAAACATAGTGATTTACACATATTTATTTCACTAAAGTTAGAGAATTCATTCATTCAACCTCATCATTTAAGATGAGAGAATCCTTAACCTGATCCTCCTTTTCTGGAGTAAGCCCCAGTCTCAAATATGGGCATCCTCCTTAGGAGTATGGCCCATGTCCTCTTTAATTTGGGCCACATTATCAGGAGTAAGACCCAAGTACCCTAACCTGGGACTCCACCTAAGGAGTAAGCCCAAGTCTCAAATATGGGCATCCTCCTCAAGAGTAAGCCCCAAACCTTAATTACTTTAACATGGGCATCCTCTTTAAGAGTAAGCCCCAGTCTTAATTTCTCATAACCAATCATAATTCCTTTTGATATGGGCTTCCTTATTAGGAATAAAACCCAATCATAAGTCCCCTCCTAACATGGTAATTTTCATTAGGTGTAAGTCCAAAGATTAGAGTATCGAAATCTCCATGATCAAGATATACCTTTATGGACCCTTTTCATGGATTTCTTCCCTGGAGAAAATCTTAATCCTCATCTATTTGGGCAGTCAAACATACATAAGCCCCACATCATTGCATAGCACAATTTTCTGGTTTCACCAATACATGTTGTTTCTCATACCGAGCATGACTCACATGATCTTAGAGTGTAAAAGTAATCATGACATCTTTCTTTGAGCCATCAATCATGAATAAAAATCATACTCCCTTACTTGAACTAAGTGGGTTCTGATTCCTTTTCCAAAACCAAGGATATGTAGGTAGCCCATCAGCGGGTATGATCCCCACTCTGAAATAATCCATGTCCTCCTGAATGATAATAAACTTCAAGTGCCCCACTAAGTGGCTTTAAAACCAGTATGGTCATTGTAATGACCAAGATAATTTTATGTATTTAAGTATACCATCAACTAATAATCTCTAACAAATAACGACGATTCTCTATCTATGAAAAACCTCAAATACATATAAAAGACTCTCTAAATTTACTTCATATTAATCATTGAATATCAGATTTAAAGGAAATCACATTTTATACCTGGTAATGTAATAAGGATTCAAGAACAAAACTTAAATCTATAAAGAGAGTCTCGGAGTATACAATAATTACCCTTAAAAAGGTGGGATGAGTCCGACCTCCCATCCTCTCGACCAGTGAAAATTTCTAAGACTCATCAGACCACAACTAATGAGAACCTACCTTTGAAAAGAATTTCCAAATGGATATGGAATAATCGGATGTTTCCGGTTCTACGAACAAACCCATTAGAAACCGATTGGAATGTTTGAACCTTCAATCAAGAGGTCATCCCCAATTCCAGAGGAAACAATGTAATTGTCTTATAATATATCTTATAATTATTAACCCACGATCATATCCATACAATTAAGAATACATCATAATCTCTAAATTTTTCTAAACCATTCCTCTGATATCAACTATATAGCCTCAACCTTAAATGATACATAATCTTAAGATAAGTCAATAATTCCCATTTAAGATCCTTTAATGTTTAATTTATTATATAATTAGGTCATAACTCATACATAACAAATTAAATATTACTAGTAGAATATTTTACTAACTATGAATTTTTTATTATAAAATAAAAACTCTTTAAAAAGAAACATGGTATCCTTTCATTTTTTATCAGCATAACTTTCCCTTAATCCCATATTTGACTCTATTATTCTCTACATCTGATGAAAAAAAATTAAAAAATGGGATGAACCTAAAAATATGACTAAGGAACATAATAAAAGGAATAAACATGTTAGTCAATGAATATTTAAATCCCATGAAATCATTTTCACAAAATCAAACTTTTCACCCATAAAACATAAAATATGTAGCATACATCATGTAACCATAAGATTCCTAAAAAATCATAAAAATCATAAAACATAAATATAACCTATTGAATCCATATCATTCTTACATTTTACCAATAAAATATTCATAGGGTGTAACCTTCTTGGTTATGTTTGGAATACCCATCATAGTATATTACCTAAATCTCTTACGGGAAACATTATCGTTTACCTCTCTCACATTACCAAATGCATTGGAGAGATATCATGTGATCACCCAACCCCTATTTATCATAGAACAACCTATATACATAAACAATTCCTAAAAACCATAATATAATAAAAACACATAAAACATGCATAATGTAAAAATAACATTTCCACATTGAAATAATAAGATATCATTTAAATTTATAGAAATTTTCAACTCATTACTAAAACCATTTAAAACATATAATAATAATATTTTTGAATCAAAGTGTCCCATACCACTTTGAAACATTTAAAATAAAAAAAAAATTAAAATCTTTAATATGCATATAAATAAATAAAGAATAGAATTTTAAAAATATGGACATTAATTAAAAATATTTAGAAGAATAAATCGTTAAAACATTTAAATTGATATGTTAGTTAATGTTTATTATAACACTTGAGATACACTTTAATAAAAATAATTATAGAATAACATCAAAAAAACTATAAGTATCATTTAAATATATAAATTCATTTTCTAAATTTTTAAAAGGGTGGAATATAAACCTTATAAGATATGAAAGGTGAAATATATAGAGATATGCCTCAATGAAAGAATTTTGAGATGTAGTCTCTTACACGGATCATTTCATTTGATTAAGGACAAATCAATGCCATAATTATGTGTTAAAAATATAAATACACCAAATATATATGGATAAAATGTGTAAAAAATCAAAGGTCATTCACACATATTATTGGAAAAACAAAACCCATGACCTAGATATTTAATTTAATGAATGGGGATTGAGATAAGATTTCCCTTACACAGGTCATTTTGATTATAAAATATATTGATTTTATGTTTTAACAATAACTAGATAAAAAGAAAGTATAAATACTGAATTGTACATCAAAATTTATTAGTCACATAATCATAGCACAACATAATCAAGATGTATAAGATTAACCCATTGAATGGAGATTGGGTTATGAAATTTCCTTACAATGTTTGTATAGATGTCATAATAATTTATCAATGGGTTGATTATGTGTAGAAATAGTATATCCATACAAAGGAAAGTATAAATTTAAAAATTAATAATTAAAGTTTTATTCGACACTTAATCATGACATAACAATATAAATGGAGTATGTGTAAAACCCAATGAGAGGAAATTGAGTTTAGAAATTTCATTACCCGGAATCTGACAAGTCCCATTCATTCTTTAATATCATGAATAATAAAATTAAGTTAATTTATAATTTCTTTAGATTCATTTTAATTATTATTATTTATTTTATATCACTTGTTACCTTATTATATAAATTTTTTAATCATTTGAGTTTATATATGATGTTTTGTCGATATTCGGTACTTGAGTCGATATGATTAAGTTTTGATGTAAATTGACCATGTAGTCAAATTTCCATCATCTAAAGAGGGATATTTATTATTTAAATATAATATATATCATGTATATATTTATTTATTTTAGTTTATAAAATTTGGATATAATAAATTAAATGCACCGTTCATGGATAATTTTGGTTGTACGTTTGAATGAACACTACATTCATTTCATTGTCATCTTAAATAAATGAAAAATAAATGATACATAGGAAATTTACGATTCTATTATAATATAAATTTTTAATATGTTACATAATTTTAATAATTATTTCCTTAATACATTCTATTTTTGGCTTGAACGATCCATATCACTTTGACTAGGTGGTAGTCCGCTATCCCTCAAATGAATGTATCATATTTACAATAATGGAAAGCATAAATGTATATTGTAAATAAAAATTAAAGAATCATAAGGACAATAAAAATATAATATATATCATAATTAATTACATTGTCATCTAATAGAATCTATGATTGGTTGTAAGAGAATATTGAACAATCATCATTTTGTGAGGCAGTAGTTTGTCGTACACAGAAACAATATGTTCATATCTATTAGATGGAGGTTTCTATAAGTGTAGTAAGAATCCTTCTGATAATAACATCCTATTATTTTTATTATACTATTTTTTTATGTAATTAATTAATAATGAGATCATATGGTGTGGAAAATTAAAACAATGTAATGAAATTTGAGAGAGGACGTTACCACTAAATCAGGTAACTTCTTTGGATTTGAGCCAAAACACTTTATTGAAATTCCTTCTTTACGATGTAATAAATATAGGATGAAGGGTAGATTCTATAATAAGTATCAGATAGTTATTTTCCAAAATAAATGGCTTTTTTTTGTGATGTAAAGATAATAATAAGTGCCCTTTTATGGATGTTATGAGGGTAACTTATGGAATGTCATGAAATATTAAATTATTAAAAATTCAATTTCGATTAAAAATTGTCTATAAGAAATTTTACTCTAATAAAATATTATTTTGGTTCGAATACCGATTATTCAATATTTTATAGATAGGTTTGGTACATATTTATATCCTTATCTTTTTTTAATATTTATTTCACCTTATGTAATCTTATAGTGATATAATGTTATTTACATATTATAGCTTAATTTAATTAACATATCATACCTAAAGTGCAACAAAAATTACATTTATGAAATATTTGGAATTATCATGATCATATGGTAGTATAATATATATTTAAGAATTTAATATATTTTAAAAAACTATTTTTTTATTTTATGTTAAGAATTATATCAATTTTGGTCACTATTAAAACGTGACTTTTTTATAAATTCATAACATCCTGATATCATAAAAAAAAATTGAATCAATCATAACATTTCATTTTCATCCATAAAATTCATTAATTACATAAACTATGTCTAATAGTATTTATTTTATAATATTTCTTATTTAAATACTTTATTAATGAAGCAATAACTACATGATCATTATGTCAGAATTAACCTTATTTATTTAATATCTAAAAATTATAAATAAAATACAATGACGTAAAAAATAATTATAGATCTATAATTACATATTATATTCAAATATATCATTTATATATGTAAATATTAATATATTTTTTAGTAAAAGGTACATTTTTTGTTATATTTATCTTTACATTAAAATAAATATTCTTTAATGAAATTATCACTCTGATGTGTAACCATAGTGTCCAAAAAACCCATGGGTTCCCATGGACAGACATATCTCATCCAATAGTGTTATAAAATGTTTTAGGGTAGTTTTATATTATCATAATAATATTTTTTACCTATATTTACTTGATTTATCCTTTAAACATGGAAAATGAAAATAATTTCTAAAGTTACTATTCATAACGTCCAAAAATAAAATATTCATATTTACACAATTCAGACCTTTTAATTCCATATATTGAATATATTTTTCAATATAAAAAATATATAATATTAATAAATTAATTTAAAACTAATTCTCTGTGTCAAATCCAAAAATTGGGTTTTTAAGAAGTAACAACTATAAAAATGTAGACATGTGTTTATGTCCAATTTAAAAATGAGATTTCTTCTAATGGCCAAAATTAGATTAAATTATAAAATTTAATCTTATTAAACATTAAAAACAATTAAAATGATAATATAACTACATAAAAAATTCATATGAAAAGGCATTTATGAATTAAAATTTCTTATTGTTCACTACTAAAAAAATGAATTTTTTCAGAAAAATACCAAAATTTCATAAAAATTAAATTTTTATGTCCTGCTTCTAAATAAGAATTTTAATTTTTGAAATAGAAAATATATATTTGAAATAAATATATATATAAAAGGGGTTCTCCGTTAAAAGGTTGTAACACTTTACATTATGAAAAAACATTATATGGAAAATTGAATTTGTTCTTATATCAAATAAAAAAATATTAAATGAAATTAAAAAAATAAATTAAACATGTAACACATATTTTCATTAAATAAAAATAAATTAAGTGTGATATTATTTTATAACTCAAATTATTCTCTTTTAAATTGTTTTTTAAAAAACCAACCCATTATATTCAATTGGTTTTTATTTCTATTTCTAATAAACAAATTTACCAGGGAATCATTATTTAAACATGTGTAAACTATATTTCAAAACTCAATTTATAAAATTCCTTCCCACCCTTAAAATTTGTAGGCATTATATTCCATTTAAAATAATAATAATATTATTGACATATTTTTTTAGTATGACACAATGTTTTGTGCTATATAAGATTTCAGAGAAACCCATCGTGGAAAATATAGTGATCTATTGGAAAAAAGAGTCCCCTTTAATGAAAAGATAATAGCTTATTGAAAAATAATAATAGAAATTAAATGTAATATTCTATAAATACATTGGTTGTTACCGCTAGTACCTTTCATATTAGCTATGGTCCAACCATTTTGAGATTTTTATTTTTTCAAAACTCATAATAATTTTTCTTCTTTATTTTATTTTTTCTCAAGAGAAATGAGACCTGGATGTGATGAAATTATCTCCATGAAATCAGTATTTCATTTTATTTGGCTATATTTTATAATAAAGAGTGGGTGGTTCTTCACCCAACAGAATTATCATAGGTTTGGGAGGTCCAAGGTCCTGAATATGTATCTTGTAGTGGGTTTGAAGAGGTGATGTATTTTGATTTTCTAGAAGATATTTATATTTTTCTGCAATTCTATCAATGGTGGACATCTCACTGTCAAAATTGGATATCTCACTATCAAAATTGGACAGATCACTGTGAAATTTTTTTATATTTGAGTATAAATAATTTATTAATTAAGAATAATATTATCCTTTAAGAAGATACCCCTATTCAAAATAAAAATTTACCATAGTGTTTGTAACCTCAGATTCAACATCATGTTCCCTTAGGACATTATTATGTCCAAACATTTTTTAAATAACTCTAGATGTAAAAAATAGATTGATGCCCAGTTCTAGAAAATTATCTAGATTCTCAGTCTGAGGGGATCTTAAGTTTAGTAAACATGAGTAATATCATTTTTAGCTTCTATGTTTATTTATTTAATTATGCATTATTCTTTTAGTTCATAAATATTTTCAAATGTGTTTTATTCTTCTAGAAACACTATCATATATCATTTTCCAAAAAGATGTTGGTCATTTGAAATTTTTATACAAATTAAATTATCCTTGTTGGTACATATTTTTTATGATATTTTGACCTTTTGATAAATATATGATAACTCTTCCAGTGGACAATAAGGGCATACCCAAAATTATGGGATCCTTCTGATCACATTCTATATTAAGAACTAGAATGTTCGTGGTTAAAAACTATTTTCCCACACCAACGAAAAGATCATCTACCCTACCCATGAGATGTTTCAAAGAGAGGTCAACCAACAGTAGAATGATATATATATATATATGGGTTGATGATAAAATACTCTCAAATATTGGAACAATGAGTATGGGAGAAATTTTATACTAGAAACTATATCGCACATGAAGATGAGTTTACTAGAATTTCCAAAATTACAGGGTATAAAAAACTTGGGTCCATTATTTCAGGAAGGATTTTCTTTTGAAATAAAACAATAAACACTTCTGTGAGAATGTATCTAACATCCTAGAATTTTTCAATAATTAATAAATTAATTTCATAACAATAATAAAAATATGTGTAAAAATTTCATTTATAATTTTTTTTAATCAAATAAAATTTTATAAAAAAATATTTTGAATGATTATAACTTAAATAATGAATATTAGAAATAAAATTAATTTTTTATAGGGATAATTTATAAATATTTATTATTAATATATAAATTTTACCTTTTAGAAAAATATTTGTTATAACAATTTAAATAAAGTACTATTTTCAAATATTAAAATGTAAAATTTTTTATGTGAAATTATATTAATATAAGATAAAAAATTATCTACAGGGTGTTATTATTATTTAAATTTTATTCAAGTAATATTATTGAAATTAAATAAAACAATACATATATTTATATATTTTATTTTAAATATATATAACTATATTATTATAAAACATTGAAATTATTTATAAATAATTTTTTTTGTAAAACAATTTTTTATAAGGTGATTTAATTTGTTAAATAAATTTTGATGTGTTAAAACCTTAAAAAAATAAGAAAAAATATTTAAATATTTAATTTATAATAATATTATATAATCATAATCATGACATGATAAAAAAAATACAACAAAATATATAAATAAATACGCGATAGAAAAAAAGGGGGAAATAATGAAAAGATTACAAAATAAAATAATATAAAAATTTAAACAATGATATAAACACATATATTAAAAATGGGGAGTCAAAATATGGGTTTTAGGGGTTTTAGGCATCATCATGATTGGGTATTTTGGGTTCAGTCGTAAGCTGGAAATGAGGACACGTAGGAGGGCTTCGAGCTTAGTTCTTATATGTGACACCGTCATTGTGTACAGATAATGCCAAGTGACAAAGGATGATGATCATCAACTGGAGTGGTCTGAGAGGACTCGATGAAATTTTTCATAGAATAGGGTGTAGTCACAAAGGGTGAAATCGAAATATATCTTCACCACATCGAGTACGGGATTTTTCATCGTCAACTCCAACCTTCGGGTTCACATTTGTCCAAATCCGCAAGGAAGGTTTTGTTTTGTAGGTGTTTCCTTTTGATCAAATCATTTGAAAATCATAGTTATGCACATTTTATTCCTCATTTTACATATAATTTCATTGTCTTCCAACTGTGATGATTTACCCATTAAGGTCCTCTCTTTTTTATTTAGATAATTTTCTTTGTGTCTGAATTTTTGACTCTCTTGTTTATACTGTTCTCTCCATTAGTTTCAGTCTGGTGATTTTATTTTATATAAAATAAATTGTATACAAAAAAAATGCATCATATGTGACTAAATCATTTTGGTCTATTGTTTTCATTCAGTCATCTTTGATACACTAGTGTTCTAGTGAATGGATTTATATTTAAATATTATATAAAATGTTAATTTAATGATGTTTTATATTATTTTTATTCTGCATCTCTTCTATCTATATTTTTTATTTATACACTACCTTGTGCACATCTATGCACTCCCACCATGATTTTCTTGATTGTTTCAACTGCTATCCATGTTTTTCACTTCACTATTTTTTCTTATATTGGAAAATAAGTGCTTATCAATTCAAATTTCTTGAGGTATGTGTGAAAAAATATTTTCATATTATGGTTTTCGATTTCTAGATTGGAAATGAAATTATATTTATTTTCATCCTTGTTATGATCTATCAAATGGGATAATATATACTATGATTTTAGTGCTACAGTTATAATTACAAAAATAAATTTTAAATTTATAATTTATGTTTGTGTGATGAACTAATTTATTTATATTTACTATGTTATACAATTTACTGTTATTTATATGACTTATTCATATATATATATATATATCAAACTATGTAAAATATTTTTTATAACTAAAAATTTACCGATGTTTTTTTGTTAATGTTTTGTTTAAATTTAATTTATTTATCGAATAACAAGATGTTTTACTATAAATTTAATTATTATCAATGAATATTATTTATATGAACAATTACAAAATATATATTTCACTTATGTATATGTGTTTAACAAATATTATGTTTTAATGTGATTTCATATGAATTATTCTAAGGGATATTTTCATTCATCAATTTTTTGAATGAAGAAGAATTTATTGGATGAATATGAGTTTAATAAATTCATGTCATATGTATATAAGGATAAAAAATATAATATGTAATAATTTTATTATTATGTTTAGGATTTTTATTTTTCATAAATAATTCACATTTCATTTCATCATTTTATATTAAAATTAATGATGTTTCATCATTATATAATCATGTCCAAGCGTTTTTGAAAGACATCGATATACATTTCATTAATAATACATTCATGATTTTAATATAAAATTTAATGTCTTCTTCCAAATTTTTTGAAGTACATGGATTTTTCCAAGTTTAAAAGTGATTTATTTGAAATGTTTCTAATATAATATTATGTGTTTCCATTTTTATGATTATTTCACGAAGATCATATAATTATATGATTATTAAATTAATTTAATGAAAGTTATTTTGAATGAATGGATAGTGTATGAAATGTCTGATGATATTAATTTTGGTTGTGAAAAACCTCTCATGTATTATTAAATGGATTTTAATTTATGGTTATATATAAATACATTTGAAAAATTTTATCTTAATCCATTGACAAGTTTTTATAACAATCACAAGTGAAAGAATATATTTTTAAAGCATGTTTAATTTTTTTTTCTGAAAATCATGCACTTCAACATTATAAATATAGAAAACAAATTAGGGGTGGGGGTGAACTCATCCTTCCTAAAGTCAGTAAGCCCATAATTACCTTTAATGATTAATATAGCCTCAACATAATGTTTTTTTAGAGATTGCATATTGTTCTCATAAAATTCACTAAAATATGTTTAAATCGATTTTTGAATGTAACTATTTTTAAAGATATTGTATTTTTATGGAATATTAAATTTCAATTAATGTTTTGAAAATGTTTTACTAAATTAATTTTCAAAATTGTTTTCAAAATAATATTTTGAAAGGATTTGTCAATGATATTTAAAACCCCTTTCTAGGTAATTTAATAATCAACATATTTTTTAAATATAATTTCTATAGGTTTAGTAGTGTTTGCAGGGGATTTCACATTGATTAAATAGTTAAAACAAGTATTGTATTTTCTTTTCATTTATTTTACTCCCTATATTTTGGGTATTTTGTATGTTTTGTTTTATCATCCAAAACCAAGACTGGTAAAAATTACTAGTATGAAACAAATGTTGTGTATTGAGTCAGTTTCCTTTAAAAAAAATACAACACATTTATTTTTTCTGAGTTCAGAAGCATGAGATCATGGATTTATAGTTTTTATTAGAAAAATGGTCTAAATAACATTTTATATAAGATATTTTCATCTATACAATAAAGTCTAAAAGTTCAGCAGTCATAGTGATTCTAAATTCTAAAGAATAAAATACATAAATTTCTAGTGTCTAATGAAATGAATTGCAAGGATACAACACTATTGATGAAGTAATAATGTAGCATCCCATTATTTTCCAGTAATTATTAAATGAAATTAATAATAATAATACTAATACGTTATGAAATATCATTTATAAAATTTATAATGAAATAAAATATTATAATAATGTATTTTGAATTATTAAAATTTTAATAATGGATACTATAAATAACATTAATTTGTTTTTTTAATTTATAAATATTGGTTTATTAGAATATCATTTATACCTTTATGAAAAATATTTTTTATAATATTTAAATTATTTAACATTTTAAAATAATACAAGTTATAATATTAAAATGTCAAATGTTTTTAAGTGAAAAAATTTTAATATAAGTTTAGATGAAATTCACTAACTGAAAATATTAATTTCTATATTGTATTAAAATGATATATTTGAAATTAAGAAAATTTAGTTATACATATATTTTTACAAAGATTTTATTTTAAATATTTTTAATTTAGTTATTATAATCAAATAAATTATTAATATATAAAAATGTTATATATGAAACCTTTTTTATGATGATTTCATTTTATAAAAATAAGGGTGATGTGTCAAAATGTCAGATCAAATAAAAAAATTAGGAAATTATACAAATTGAATGTAAATATAATGATGATAAGATAATAAAATAGAGAATTAATATTCAAAGAGCAAAGGGATATACTAAGTAAAGGGGAAAATGAATGATACCAAATAAAATAATAAAAAAATAAAAAAATAATTAATGAAATAAAAAAACATTTACAAAAAATGTGAAATAAAAATAAGGGTATTAAGGGTATATAAGTGTAACATCCCAGGTAAATAAAGAAATAAGACATTCTCTTTTTATTAATATTTTGTGAATTAATTATTAATTTTACTTTAAAGGGGTTTCCATGTTCGGTGACATCTTGATATGCAACAACGATTTTCTTTCAAATCCTACATTGCACACTAATAATATAATACTATTATTGTAAATATTAGTTAAGTCTTATCCATTGTATTGGAAGAAATGAACAAAACTAACTACAATATGATTATACATGTTGGTTAAATAAATATTAGAGGCAAAAAATGTGAATGAATATAATTTTAAGCATAATTTACTTTAAAAGGTCGATTTACCACCTTTTAATAGTGAAAACACTTTAAATCTAGTTTTGGTCACTTCTTATAGGTTCTATTTTCCAAAATAATATTCTTCATTATATTCGGGACATCAAAATTTACTTTGGATAATTTTTTGGCATTTTTCTGGTCAAGTTCATTTTTTATGAATAGTGAAAAATACTGTATATTTATTCAAATGTTCCTTTTAATATAATTTATTTATCAGGTTATATTGTCTTTTTAATTGGTTTTAAAGTGTATTTAGATTATATTGTTACCCATTAATCCAATTTTTTTCATTATAATTAATTTCAATTTTAAATTGGATATAAACAAGTGTTGCTCTTTTGATAATTATTGTTTCATAAAAACACACTAGTTGTTTTGACAATAGGGATTAATTTTAATTTAATTAATTCAACTTCTATGTTTTCAATTTTGTAAAATAGACAACATGTTCTAGTTCAAAAAATCAAATATATTTTAGGCAGAAGTTTTGGTAGTTTTCTGAAAAACATCAATTTTTGATTAATAGTGAAACCACTAAGTAGTAGTTAAAAACTGACATTTTCATTTAAATGAAATTTTACATCTTTTTTGGATTAAATTTCTAAAATCAAACATTCGTGGTTATTATTAGTCTGTAAAATGTGGTTCAATAAGATGAAAATAATTTTTGGTCAATAGTATCTTTTGACATTAATTTACCACAATTAAAGGTAAATTTGGTAATTCAAGGTAAAAAGAATATTATAATAATACAAAATTATCTTAAAACTTGTCATAACCTTATTTATTGAGTCATTTACGACCATGGTCATCATTGAGTCAATTTTGGGACCCCATGGAGATGCATGGGAGTTATAATGACACTTTAGATAAATTAACTTAATGTAATGATAAAAATGACAGAAAAAAATATATTTTAGTAAATTAATTTTTAAATGGGGTAATATAAGATATCTTATAGACCATAAATATTCATTAAAAAGATAAAATTATTTCATAGATCATGGTATTTGTTTTATAATTTTTAGATATCAAATAAATTGATTTATATAGGTCACTATAATGATGCAGTATTTACCTCGTTATGAAAATATTTAAATAAATAAGATTATAAATATTAAAATAATATCCAAAACATATCCTATTCTTATTGGATGATTTTATTTTGACCATGAGTCATCTTATCGTTTAATTTAATTAGTTTGGGACCTTTAGTAACTGAATATCATTATATAATAAAATAATATTTTCTCACTTTCATAAAGAGCCCCTCCTACCCCTTATAAAAAGCCCTCACTCCTTACTGATTCCTAACACATCTCATGCCCCTTGGCTTGACCAACCCCTGACCAAATAAGCTCTAATGATTCCTATCCTCCTCATAGAAGACTAGTCACGACCCGTCCCCCAGTCCATGTACTGTGACTATCCCAAGCCCGCCATCTATAGGCCAGGGGAGGGCGACTAGAACCAAAGGATTAAATCTCTAAAATGGGAATGCATTGCCGTTAAATGTGAAAATCCACACAACAGAGTACGATAATGAAGAAAAACACTATGTAAATCTTTATACATAGAGTGCTGAAAGTAGAGGGGTCGGAATACAAGCCCAACAGGAAAATACAAGTACAAATGTGGTCGCCAAAATGATTGGAAGAAGAGAAAGAAGAGAAAGAGGACCCATAGAAGGATTCACGAAGCCATGTTGTGGAGTACCCCCAAGAAACGCGCCACTGCGAAGTGAAGTAGGTGGTACCCTCTGAAAAAGCACGTGATGTTTGCGAGCCCTCCATGAAGTGAAGGAGGCGGTACCCACCATGAATGCCTGTGAAGTTCCTGAGCCCGCCGCGAAGCCAAGGAGGCAGTACCCTCCACGAATTCCCATGACGTTCGTGAGCCCGCTGCGAAGCCAAGGTGGCAGTACCCTCTGTGAATGCCCCTGACATTGGTGAGTCTGCCGCGAAGCAACCCAATCCCCCTTCGCACCGCATATGCTCTGCTTTACGGCACCTCTTTCCTATAAATACCGACCTCCCCCTGAACCCTTAGGACAAGAAATCCGACCATTCGGATTCTCATCTCCCAAATAGTGAAGCACCCTTTTCTCTATGAATCATGAGCTATGAGAGGTATTTTTTCTTCGCGAGATGACTCTGCCTGGCCACATTTTTAACTCCTCGTCTGAGAGGGATACCTATCGCAAAGCCTAAGGGCCTTTGCGAAGTAATGGAATTCCAAAGGGGACCTGGGTCATTGCGGTGCATTTATGATTTGCGAAGCACCCCTCACATACATATGATCCATATACTAAGGCAGGATCACTATACTTCGCGAAGCACCTTGCTTCATGACACTTCACTTCGTGAGGCTCCTGCGCTCCACGAGGCTGTGCTCCGCGAATGCCTTTCCACTTCACGAAGCTCCTCCCATTTGCATCTCCTCCCCATGTTAAGGCTAAGGCACCCCACTTCGCAAAGCACACCGCTTTGCAAGTGACCTCTACCACGCAAAGAAACCGAGCACCACAATGCCCCTATCTATGGGCCTCTCTTCTTGGGAAATACCTTTCCCCTGCGACCCTCCATATTTGCACGATGTGATTTCAATGTCCCATGGATGATACCTCCTCTTGTGTTGCTTCACCTAAGGATTCTTTGCATAGTCACACTAATGGATATTGGTTCTTCTCATTGCCACGCTAACGTGGACCCCTCGATGGTTCGATCTATGACCCCCTTTAATACGGAATTACTAGTTCCTCCCCCCCCCCCCACCAAGATCAGAGGGTACCGGTTATGTAAGTCCAAGGCGTGCGGAGTAAACCCACCTCGTCTGAGCTGTAGGGTGTTAAACTTCCCAGCATCCCAATCCTCAACACATGACATTATACTGTGACATCGCCCTATGCCTCTCACGTGGGGTTTGCTCACCTTGGAAATTATGCACGCCCTGTCCCCCAGGACTTTATAGTGGATGATATCCTCCTTTTGGGAGTGGCATTTGTCCGTGGGGGAAGGGTGGTCATCCTGATGTAAGCCCCTAGCCATTCTTGTGGGAGGTAGCACCAATGCACCTCTGTACTTCCACGGTGCCAAGGGCCAAGAGGGGAGATGGACACCGGGGTACCTTTTCCCTCTGCCATTGTGCTTTTTCTCCATTGGGCCTCCATCCTGGAGTAAGTACCAACTTCTATTTCTCGGGCCTCCCTATGCGTAATACCCACTTTTTCTTCTCACGGACACACCATTCGCGACTTGATCGTTAGGTCTCTACTGCCTCTTGTTTTTCACGCCGAGCATGAATCACGTGGGTTTAGAGTAAGCACAGACCCTGACCCCAGCCAAACATGAACTATGAGGACTTTGATCCATTTCAAAGAATGGTACATTGGAAGCCTCTCTGAGGTTCAAGCCCAATAGTCGGCCATTCCGACCACCTTCACGTTAGTTCACCCCTGTCCTACATGATGTTAAACTGTACACCCAAACTCTGGGGACTTTGATCAATGTCAAGTCATGGAATGTAAGAAGCCTCCATGTGGTTCAATCCCACTATACACATAGACCATGTTATTTATTCACATCGGTTATCTGACATGACCCCATCCCGTACGAAATTAAACTACATCCCACTCCAGCAGTAAGCCGTTGCGATCCCACCATCCAGTTGTTCTGACACGTCTTCACGTCGGTTCAACATCCCCTTTTCTACCAAAACCATGGAGGATTTGATCCATGTCAAGGCATGGTACATTGGAAACCTCCACATGGTTCAAGCCCACCACCAACCTAGGACAAGGTCCTTATTCACGTATGTTCGCTGACAAGCACTTATCTGAACAATGTGGTCTTTGATCTATGTCAAGTCACGGTATAAAGGAAGACTATATGAGGTTCAATCCCACCAACCATTGGTCCCGACCGCCTCCATGTTAGTGTGCCATTCCCATATCTGAAATGCGTGTACTTTGATCCATGTCAAGGCATGGTACGTAGGAAGCTTCCATGAGGTTCAATCCCATCACCCATTAGACCCATGTCCTCATTCACATCAGATCACCATCATCCATACACGAACTACGATGTCTTTGATCCTTGATATGGCATGGTACGTAAAAAGCCTCACAATGTTCAAGCCCACCACCCAGTCGTCCCGACCATCTTCACGTCAGTTCACCCCCATCCTGCATGACGTCAAACTGTGATCCCATTTAGTGGTAAGTCGTTTTCAACCTTATTAGGCCATAAGTAATAGTCAGGTGAACTACATGGTCTTTGATTCCCTGCCATGGGGATACGTAGGAAGCCACCCTGAGGCTCAAGCCCTTCACTCATGTCTCATCCTGGTATCTCCCATGAGCTATGTGTCTTAGGAAGGTCATTCCCCAACTCGGAGGTTCCGCTTCCTCTGGGTCTCGGCCACACATCCATTCTTGAACTACGTGGACTTTGATCCATGCTATGGAATGGTCCGTATGAATTCTCTTCAGGGCTCATGAACAAAACCATTGTCCACCCTGATTTTAACCCAGGCTGCCACTGCCCAGTGAGATAATGCCCCCCCTCATTCCTCTCCACAGTACTCAGGAAGTCATCCTCGAGTTGGCCCCAATATCGGTGTTCCCTCATGGGGGTTCTTCAACCTGACCCACTCTAGCTAGTCTTCTGATCAGCCCGACCCATCTCCGCTGAACATTAAATGTGTGACATACCCTGTGTTAAACATGGGAAGCTGACGAAAACCTCATATACATGCCTCTGGCATAGGATTCCCCACGTTTGATGTGGGATTCCTCGGGCTTCTGTTCCCTCAAGAAGCCCTATAATAAGGGACAAAAGATAGACATGACAATTCCCTAGTGTCCATACATGACAGTGATGCCTCAACATGACAAATCCCCTAACTGAAGGTCACTGCACTAACTGGACCCCTTGGAATGTCTTGAAAGAAGCAGCTTAATTAACTGGTGTCTATAAAATATTGTGCCAGGAAGAGTTTCACGAACAAAGTATTAAATCTATATGGGAGACCCGGACTAGGTGATGAGTTCTGAGGAGGATTCCACGAAAGGAACAACTGACATCCCATCATCCCATTTCGATCAAGGAGAAAAAATCCACAAATAAGGAGCAGATTCCGCCCGCATTTGGAAAACTAGAATTCGGCTTAACAAAAATGATGAAGAGATGCACGCGCCCCGGTGAAAGCATCAGAAACCGAAATGGTGAGCCCGACATGAATATTCTTTTACTCAATGTGGAGATTAGTAGCGCTCAAGATATTAGTTGAGTGACATGTTCCTGGATTCAAATATTCGGCACCGGGTCTCGCGACGAAAATAGAAGGACTAGCATGAAACACACCAGAAGATGGGGCAGTCAAAACATTGGGCATCTCGGTCTGCGATGTTGTCAGTGTAGATCCCTCTTACCAGAAACAGAATAAGGAATGGCGTTGGGGCACTAGGTATCGATTACATTTCATATCATTACTAATGGGTTGATCTCCCTGCCTCTAGGAACACAGATGTTGTATCCGGAACTCGATCACCTCTTTCCCACTGACGCATGGGTAGGGGAAATACCAATGTGGCTACCCAGCATAGTTATACCATTTCTACGACGACCTCAACGGTCGTGACTGCTGGGTGCCCGCGCCCCCGCTCCCCATAACAGATTATCCAATGGAGAGTAATCAATGACCTTGTACGAAGGTATGAGGAGGAGGGGGTCATCCCAATGAGGCACATGTGCCGCCTGGATTTAGAGGCATCTACGCCTAGCCGTCAACGCCGCCCTCGAGGGCCGCGCAGGGATCCGCTGCTCCCCACTCTATCATTCAATTGTTTCGGGGGCCTATCCCCGGAATTCCTCGATGAATCCATTCCCACACCATTGTGGTTTGGGATGGTCAGGCCATCCCAACTAGAGTTTAGTCCCAGGGGTTCCCAGTGAGGGCCCCCACCAGGCCGCGCCAGCACCGCGACCTAGTTCCCCGAGCTGAAGAGCAGGTGGACTATCTACCTGCACCACCGGTATCAGCTCGTTTGACCCGACGCCAGCGTCAGGAATAAGCCGAGGAGGACACCCATCAAGGGGCGTCAATGTCAGTGGTTATTATAGCCCGAGCCATCATCGACGTGCATTATTAACCCCCTGCATATTCTGAGAAGGGGCTGTTATATGTCCGACCCGGATCGAGACCCCAACCACCCCATGGTCAGTATAGGTCGACTCTCCTAGTTGCAGGCATAAGCAGTGGCCACCACGGACTAACCCGAAGCAATGCCACCCACAACGGGGGCCCTCCCCTTGCAACTACCATGGAGGATACATGCCTTTCCATCTCCCAATCTTGGCTTAGAGGTTTGACCCGTGCGACCTTATACCTAAATGTGGGACTTACCCATGATAGCAACACCTCATATGGGATCTTCTCCCACACTATTGACACTGGATACGGATCCGTCCCTTCTACCATGGACTGCCAGGGTTGGGGCGTTGTACATCCAGTCACTCTCCGATGAGAGGACCCTCCTCACGTCCTTATAGCAGCCGATGAATGTCTTATTCATCCTATCAACCATAGGGGTGGAGATTAACTTCACTTCACCAGCACCCAACATGGAGGTCCTACCCGTGTTGGGTCCGATTAGTATGGGGACCTGCCTCACACTGATGTTACCAAGGCAACCAGGCCTAGAGGTCCTACCCGTGCTCCCATCAATTCCAGCAGGGGTCCCACCTGTACCAGAATCCAGCACGGAGGTCCTCCCCTTTTCCCCTTTGACATCTACCCCGGTGCTACTCACACCTCGGCCCACTCAGGCAGAAGCACTCCCTGCACCAACACTAGTATGTCCGAAGGACATTCTCATGTCGGGAATTTTCCCTTCCCCGAAGATCCATCTCGAGGCAAGAAGGTTGGTCATCACAACTGCATGAATAATACCAAAAAGCTTCAGACTGAGATCAAATTAGTCTTTTTCTCGGATTCTGATGCAGAGCACGACTCAGTGGTGGAACCCTCCCCTCGGTTCTCTGTGTCAAGGACCGGGGCATGAACAAGGCCTATCAGCCTCTCCTTCCAGATTGTGATGTGTGCCGGATTCCCACCTCTCATCATAGGTACATCCGAGAGGGGATATTTTGGGACTTCCACAAGTTCCAATTGTGCATTCACCACCATCATCAGTAAGAGTTACCTCTACCTCGACCAAAGATCATGGAGTGAAATTTTGGGGATCGATGGCGGCTGAGTAACAGTGTGCCCCATCACTAGTAACCATGATCACTGCACTAGAAGCTATGGCTGTCATCCCATCGTATCGTTCCTTTGTGGTCATATCACCGCTCTCCTTGGAGGATGGCCCGGAATTCGGCAGCCAGTCGGCTCGTTCGCTGTATTCTCCACCACCTATTTTAGTGTCTCAGCAGTCAACCTCAGTATCACTACCGGTTCTTCAGCCGCCTCTGGTTGATAACTAGGGAAATATGCACTAGTGCAGAAAACGTTTTTTACGTCACCATTTTTTACGTCGGTTATATAAACCCGACGTCATAATATGTAAAACGAGGTTTTTTACGTCGGTTATTTCTTAACCGACGTAAAAATTTGTATTCGGTACACCTATAACGTCGGTTATTATTATAACCGACGTTATTAATCGCGCGGCTTCGGTTTTTACGTCGGTTATGTTTATAACCGACGTAAAAAACGCGGTTTCCGAAGGCCTTTTTACGTCGGTTATTGAAAAACCGACGTAACAAACGCGGTTTTTGAAGGCTTTTTTACGTCGGTTATAAAATAAACGACGTAAAAAAAGCATCCGCAGATGTTTTTGACGTCGGTTATGGAATAACCGACGTAAAAAAACGCGGATTTTGAGCCCTTTATAACGTCGGTTATAAACTAACCGACGTAACAAATGAATCGGAGGAAGGTTTTTACGTCGGTTATTGAAATTACCGACGTTATAAATGTTTTTAAAACAATTATCACGTCGGTTATTGAATAACCGACGTGATAACTCATTTAAAAATTTACCCAGACCCGTGGATTGTCATTCGCGAGTTTACCTTCGACAGTCGCGACTCGTCTCTCTCACGCGTAAACCCGAATCGGCTCGTCCATTTCGTTGGTTTAGATTCGTTTTGCGATCATCATTTCTCATATTTAATATCCTCGGATCAATCATCTAAACTCGCAGCACTCAGGTAATCCTCCCACTCGTTCGTTTTTTTTTCGCGGATAGTATATATATATGTGTTGTGATTTTTTTGTTGAAAGTAGCTAAGATTCTTCGATTGCGAACCCTTTTAACTCGTTTTGGCACCATAATCTTATTTATCATCCCTAGATCTATTTGTTCGACTTGCAATATTGAGTAATTTTATGATTTCACTAATTTTTCATCGTTTTCTACAAATCCCCGAGAGGGTTGGGGCGTGTCCATTTGGATGGGTTGCCCTTTTACAGTTGTTACTACTTTATTCACACACAACCATGGCATAGGTGCATGGATTTGGGGTCGGGGGGTGTCCAGGGGGGTTTACAACGGGGTGGGTGGGTGTGGGGGGCTGTCCAAGGGTGTGGGTGGGTGTTGGGGGTGTCCAGGGGGGTGTCCAAGGGGGTAGGGGGTGGGGGTGGTGTTTAGGAGGGGTGGGGGGTTGTCCAGAGGGTTGGGGGGTGTCCAGGGGGGTGTCCAAGCAGGTCGGGGGTGGGGGGTTGTGTCCAGGAGGGGTGGGGGTGCTTTCTAGAGGGGTCGGGGGCTGTCCAGAGGGGTCGGGGGTGTCCAGGGTGGTGTCCAAGGGGATGGGTGGGTGTGGGGGGCTGTCCAAGGGGGTGGCGGCCTGTCCAGAGGGGTCGGTGGGGTGTCCAAGGGGGTGTCCAAGGGGGTGGATGGGTGTGGGGGGCTGTCCAAGTGGGTGGCGGCCTCTCCAGAGGGTATTTGGGGTTGTCCGGGTGGGTGGGGGGCTGCCCAGAGGGTTGGGGGATGTCCAGGGGGGTGTCCAAGGGGGTATGGGGTAGGGGGTGGTGTCCAGGAGGGGCGGGGGGCTGTCCAGGGGGGTTTACAAGGGGGTGGGTGGGTGTGGGGGGCTGTCCAAGGGTGTGGGTGGGTGTTGGGGGGTGTCCAGGGGGGTGTCCAAGGGGGTAGGGGGTGGGTGGTGGTGTTTAGGAGGGGTGGGGGGCTGTCCAGAGGGTTGGGGGGTGTCCAGGGGGGTGTCCAAGCAGGTCGGGGGTGGGGGGTTGTGTCCAGGAGGGGTGGGGGTGCTTTCTAGAGGGGTCGGGGGCTGTCCAGAGGGGTCAGGGGGTGTCCAGGGTGGTGTCCAAGGGGATGGGTGGGTGTGGGGGGCTGTCCAAGGGGGTGGCGGCCTGTCCAGAGGGGTCGGTGGGGTGTCCAGCGGGGTGTCCAAGGGGGTGGATGGGTGTGGGGGGCTGTCCAAGGGGGTTGATGGGTGTGGGGGGCTTTCCAAGTGGGTGGCGGCCTCTCCAGAGGGTATTTGGGGTTGTCCGGGTGGGTGGGGGGGGCTGCCCAGAGGGTTGGGGGATGTCCAGGGGGTGTCCAAGTGGGTAAGGGGTGGGGGGTGGTGTCCAGGAGGGGCAGGGGGCTGTCCAGGGGGGTTTACAAGGGGGTGGGTGGGTGTGGGGGGCTGTCCAAGGGTGTGGGTGGGTGTTGGGGGGTGTCCAGGGGGGTGTCCAAGGGGGTAGGGGGTGGGTGGTGGTGTTTAGGAGGGGTGGGGGGCTGTCCAGAGGGTTGGGGGTGTTCAGGGGGGTGTCCAAGCAGGTCGGGGGTGGGGGGTTGTGTCCAGGAGGGGTGGGGGTGCTTTCTAGAGGGGTCGGGGGCTGTCCAGAGGGGTCGGGGGGTGTCCAGGGTGGTGTCCAAGGGGATGGGTGGGTGTGGGGGGCTGTCCAAGGGGGTGGCGGCCTGTCCAGAGGGGTCAGTGGGGTGTCCAGGGGGTGTCCAAGGGGGTGGATGGGTGTGGGGGGCTGTCCAAGGGGGTGGATGGGTGTGGGGGGCTGTCCAAGTGGGTGGCGGCCTCTCCAGAGGGTATTTGGGGTTGTCCGGGTGGGTGGGGGGGCTGCCCAGAGGGTTGGGGGATGTCCAGGGGGGTGTCCAAGGGGGTAGGGGGTGGGGGTGGTGTCCAGGAGGGGTGGGGGGCTGTCCAGAGGGGTCGGGGGGTGTCCAGGGGGGGTTTACAAGGGGGTGGGTGGGTGTGGGGGGCTATCCAAGGGTGTGGGTGGGCGTTGGGGGTGTCCAGGGGGGTGTCCAAGGGGGTATGGGGTGGGTGGTGGTGTTTAGGAGGGGTGGGGGGCTGTCCAGAGGGTTGGGGGTGTCCAGGGGGGTGTCCAAGCAGGTCGGGGGTGGGGGGTTGTGTCCAGGAGGGGTGGGGGGCTATCCAGAGTGGTCGGGGGGTGTCCAGGGGGGTTTACACATCGATTTGTTTTATATTTCAAAATTGTTTACATTCAAATTATGATTTTTTCATATAAACATATATTTGTCTTATCTAAAAAATATATATATTTTTGCTATTTGTTATAGGTAATAATGAGTCGAAGTTGGATTACGGCACATCGAATGAGAAATGAATATGAGGAAGGTGTTGATGCCTTTTTGGAATTTGCTAAACGAAATGTTCCAAGTAGTGAAATTTTTTTCTGTCCATGCCTGAAATGTCTGAATATGAAGAAGTTGAAAAGTAGAGAGATAAAAGATCATCTGATTTGTCATGGTTTCAATCCGAGTTACAACCCTTGGATTTGGCATGGCGAAACTGGACAGAATGTCACTGATGATAATGAATCGCAAGATGGTAACTCCGATGGAATTGAAGAAATGATTCGCGATATTGTAGCAGAACAAATTGAGATAGAACCGACAGTTGCACGTCTATATGGTGATGCCGAAAAACCATTATATACTGGTTGTACAGATTTTACGGTTTTGTCGGCGGTGTTAAGATTGATAAACCTGAAGGCGAAACATGGATGGAGTGACAGAAGTTTTACAGAGCTGCTACAATTGATGAAAGACATTCTTCCAAAAGATAACGGTCTTCCAGATTCACATTATAAGGCCAAAAAAATATTATGCCCGATGGGATTGGGATACAGGAAAATACATGCCTGTCCGAATGACTGCATTATATATAGGAAGGAATATGAATTTCTGAAAGAGTGTCCTAAATGTGGGACATCATGGTATAAGGTGAAAGAAAAATCACAAGCTGATGTAGAGATTACAAAGCTCCCTTCAAAGGTATTTTGGTATCATTCTATAATTCCTCGTTTCAAACGTTTATTTGCTAATTCACATGATGCAAAAAGGTTAAGATGGCATGCTGATGAGCGGGTATGTGATGGAAAAATACGTCATCCAGCTGATTGTCCACAATGGAAGAAAATTGATGCCCAGTACCCTACATTTGGAAATGAAATTAGAAATCTCAGACTAGGCTTGTGCACAGATGGAATGAATCCATACCGAACCCTCAGTAGCACACATAGTTCATGGCCTGTTTTATTGGTAATTTACAACCTCTCTCCTGAAGTTTGTATGAAGCGCAAATATGTCATGTTGAGTATCATGATATCTGGTCCAAAGCAACCCGGCAATGATATTGATGTATACTTGTCACCGCTGATTGATGATTTGAAACTGTTATGGGCTGATGGTATTAGGGTGTATGATTCTTATAAAATGGAATATTTTCAACTGCATGCAATGCTTCTATTCACTATAAATGACTTCCCAGCATATGGAAATTTATCTGGATACAGTGTTAAAGGGAATAAAGCATGTCCAATTTGCGAACAACAGGCGTCATATTGTCAATTGCATCATGGGAGGAAAACAGTGTACATGGGTCATCGAAAGTTTTTGCCTATGAATCACCCTTATAGAAGACTAAAAAAGGCATTCAATGGCTCACAAGAATTTGAGACTGCTCCTCAACCTCTATCCCCAGAATTGTATTTTGAGAGGGTGAAAAACCTTGATGTGACATTGGGAAAGACACAGAAATCTGGTAATGATAGACATATTTGGAAGAAAAGGTCAATATTTTTTGAGCTACCATATTGGAGGTATCATGAAGTCAAACATAATATTGATGTCATGCACGTGGAGAAGAATATCTGTGATTCTTTGATCGGAACATTGCTAGATATTAATGGAAAGACAAAAGATGGGTTGAATGCAAGGTTAGACCTACTGTCAATGGGAATACGTTTGGAGTTAGCTCCCACTCCTAAAGGAAGACGAACATTTCTTCCCCCGGCTTGTCATACATTATCGAAGAGGGAGAAAAGTAGCTTCTGTCAGTGTCTTCATGATATCAAAGTGCCTCAAGGTTATTCTTCAAATGTAAAAAATTTTGTCTCATTGAAAGACTTGAAGTTGATAGGTATGAAATCACATGATTGTCATGTCATGATGCAACAAATTCTACCAGTTGCACTGCGTGGAATATTGCCCATCCGTGTCAGAAAGACTATAATGAGGTTGTGTTATTTTTTCAATTCAATTTGCAACAAGGCGATTGATGTGAATGCTTTGAACATTTTGGAAAAGGATGCAATTTTTATACTTTGTCATTTGGAAATGTATTTTCCTCCAACTTTTTTTGATATGATGGTGCATTTAATGATTCATCTGGTTCGAGAAATAAGGCTTTGTGGACCTGTATATCTTCGTTGGATGTATCCTTTTGAAAGGTATATGAAAATATTAAAGGGATATGTTAAAAATCCATATCGACCTGAAGCCTCCATTATTGAAATGTATATTTCTGAGGAGGTAGCAGAGTTTTGTACGAGCTACTTGGCTACGGCGCAACACATAGGTTTGCCTCCATCTCGCCATGAACGGGTTAATAATGAGGGAAAGGGGATTCGTGGCTTGAAAGTCAAATCACTGTCAGCTGAACATATGAAGAAGTTAGAATCATACATCTTGAATAACATAGCTGATGTTCAACCGTATATCACATTGCATATTAATGAGTTGAAACAATGTCATCCAAAGAAGAAAGAAATGTGGATTTTGAATGAGCACAACAAAACTTTTTTGCCATGGTTTAAAAAGACCTTGCTTGGTAGATCAGATGTATCAGAGAAATTAAAATGGATAGTGGGTGGTCCATTTTTAAATGTGATAACATGGTCCTCTTATGACATTAATGGCTATACGTTTCATACGAAAGCTCAGGACAACAGAAGTGCAGTTCAGAATAGTGGTGTATTGGTGTTTGCAGAAGCAATGCATTTTTCGAGTGCTAAGGACAGAAACCCAATTTCGGCATCAAGTGCATATTATGGAGTGATTGAAGACATATGGGAGGCTGATTACTTTAAAATTAAAGTTCCCGTTTTTAACTGTAAATGGTTTATCGGTAACAACAGTGTCAGACACGATGAATTTGGAATGACACTTGTTAATCTGAATAGATTGGAAGACACAGATGATTCTTTTATAATGGCATCACATGCCAAACAAATTTTCTATGTAGTAGATCAATCAGATATGCAGTGGGCTGTTGTTTTACAAGGGAAAAACCAATATGTTGGTGAGGATGAATTTGATGAAGATGCTGATTTATGTGAGATCCCTACTTCCATGGAAAGATTAACAGAACATAATGATGAGTATGTTGAAGACATGGTTTGTGCGATAAGGAACGATCACGACGAAGGAATTTGGGAAAACAATCCAACTGTACATTCCTAAAATTACAGGTAACACAAGTTTATTTCTTGTTTACATTTAGTTTTTTCATATAATGTTAGATACTGTAAATTTTTTACTTATTAAAACATGTATCAAACCAAAATGACAAAACAATAAAAACCGTAAAGAGGAGAAGTCCTGGGCGCACCGGCTGGCCGGTGGTGGATCACCTGTTGGCCGGTGGTCCAGAACAAAGCTCTGTCTGGACCACCGGCCGACCGCTGGATCACCACCGGCCGACCGGTGGACCAGACAGAGAGGAAGGCTCTATGTCTGGATCACCAGCGGCCGGCCGGTGTTGAGCCAGCGGCCGGCCGGTGGACCAGACAGAGAGCCTTCCTCTCTGTCTGGATCACCAGCGGCCGGCCGGGTGATGAGCCAGCGGCCGGCCGGTGGTGATCCAGCGGCCGACCGGTGGTCCAGACAGAGGAAGGATGTCTGGTCCACCGGCCGGCTGGTGGTGAGCCAGCGGCCGGCCGGTGGCACCAGGCGGTGGGCAAGTCTACTGCCGGGGTCCTCCGGCTGGCCGGTGTGCTCACACCGGCTGACCGGTGGACTCAGTGAGTCCACTTTTCAGCTTTCTTGGGCCAACTCCTTGGCAACCTTTTTCTTGTGTTTACCATGTTTATCATTGTTTAACATGCTTACCATATTACCAATGTTTACTATTATGTAATTTAGTACACTTTTCTATTTGTGAACTAATGTTTGTTTTTTGATTTGAAGGAAAATGACAGATCAATCAGTTGATCAGCCACATGATTCTGGAGATGAGCATATTGGTCATACATCTGGGGAGGAACATTCACATGCTCCTATTACGAAAAAGAGTTCAAAGGTTGGTAAGCGTGGGTGCACACGTTTACCAAAATTATCACTTGCCCGTACGAAGGAGGAGAGGATAGTCGTGGAGTTTGATGATGATGATCTTCCTAGAGGTCTAAATGCTAAAGATTTTAAGGGTTTTGTAGCAACTCAGGCTAAGAACAAAGTAAGCATTCTCTATGATGATTGGAGAAGTGTGGATAAGGCGCTAATTTCTCAGCTGTGGGAGACCATTTTGGTAAGATCTTTTTCTATTGTTTGACTGTTCTTTAAATGTTTCTAGTATATATAATATTTTTAACCTCTTTTTTATCAGATGACATTTGATATTCCTGACACTGGAGGAGTCAGGAAGAAATGCTTATCGTTGGCTGCTAGGAGATGGAGGGATTTCAAATCAACCCTCTCATCTGATTTCATTTATGGTCATAGGAGTCGTGAGAATCCATGTCGTATATATCCTTTTATAGATGAAGACACATGGAGACAATTTTTTGAAAGTAGAAGAAAAGAATCATTTTTGGTAAGGGCAATGTAAACTTTTATAAGCTTTCTTATATAAATGATCTTATTATTGTTTTGTTAATGATTACTTATTCTTAATTTACAGCAAACAAGGAAAGCTCATCAAGAGATCCAGTCTAAAAATGTATACCCTCATAGTTTATCTCGGGGAGGGTATGCATTATTGGAAGAACAAATGATGGCAGAAAAATTTCAACAACTAAGAGCTGAGTCTTCAAGCTCTGGAGAGGTGGCCCCTCCATCCCCTCTATCTAGACATGAGAAATGGAAAAGAGCTCGGAAGGGCAAAAAAGGACAATATCTTTCGGAAGAATCGAGACTCGTAGTTGAGAGGATTGTAAGATATCTATTTTATTTATTTAAGTTTACTATTTTCGTCATATATTTCCAATCATTATAGAAATGTTCAATTAATTATTACAGGACTCTCTTGAGGAGCAGAGTTCACAGGGGACATTTACACCATCTGGGAGGGAAGATATTTTATCTGTGGCATTGGGAAAGCCCGAACATCCTGGCCGTGTAAGAGGATATCCGGCAGGTGTATCGGTAAGAAAAGTGTTGCCACGTTCCTCAACTTCTAACGTTGAGGGAGTTTATAAAAAAAAATAGAATCCTTGGAGGCTGAAGTCCATAATATTAATGCGACAATGGAGGAAAATATTAGAGCATCGGTGCAGTTAATGTTTGCAGACTTGCAAAGACAATTTCAGGGTGCAGCTCCCACTCCACCTCTCCCAGTAGCTCCCACTCCCCCACCTCAGCCTGCGGACCCCATTTTTGATCCTCCTCCTCCGCCGCAGCTACCTACTTATTGTGAGTTGTATGTTGATGATCCTCAACATCATATAGTTGCATATGGGATGGTATATTGTATAGGAGATACAGTTCATCATCAACAGTTAGAGGTAGAGAATCAGAGGGTCACTGTACAGGATATTATAGATAGATCAGCTCGGATACCATTACCTACAGATGAGGTGACGACAGTTGGACATAGTATCGCCATTTTTTACTTTGGCCATCCAGACTTCTTCGACTCATTACCATAGAGGTATGGATGTTATATCTTTTATTTTATATTTTTATTAATGTTTTATCATTTGAAAACTAATATATTTTTCAATTTATTTTTACAGGAATACTTCAAAGGTAAAGAAATACTGTATAGACAACAAAAAAGGCAGATAGCTATGACATCAGATGCAGATAATAGCAGTCCTGAAAAATTGTCAAGATATTCAAATTTGTTGGCGGATCATTATGACTTTACAATGGAAGCTCATGTCTGTGGACGTGAACTATGTGTGGGGATTATGAAAACTGATATCATGGAGTTTGTCACCGGAGATAAGTTGGGCATCAACGTGGTTCAAATTTTTATCATGTAAGTCTTAACACCTTTTCCTTGCGTTATATTTATTAAAAATGTATACTTATGTCTGATTTGTATTAGGTATCTGTATAAAATTTGTGAGAGGAATGAGCTGACAGATGTATATGTATTCGTGGACCCACAATTGATTTCCCCTGAAGCATGTGCATTGGATGAGGAACAAAGAATTCTTTATATTTCTGATAGATTTGAAAAGAATGTAATCACACAGTGTTGGATGATGCCTTTTTGTGAGAGGTATGAAACACATCCCTCTCAAAGAGTTAATTATCTTTTAACATAAAAAACCACTAACGTTAAATTTCCTTTTATCAGGGATCATTGGATGTTAGGGGTTTTTTTCCCTAGGGAGAAAACACTTTATTGGATATGCTCTCTCCATGATGATGTGCGAGAATGTTTTAAGAATATATTGGAAACGTAAGTTTCAATTTCACAATAGTTTTATATATTATAATGAATTTTAAATTTACCCCATTCGTATTATTTTCTAACAGGGCATGGGTCCACTTTCGATAAAGCGCAAAGAAAAGGAATTTCAAGATCAAATATGTACATGCGAAGGTAAATATCCATTTATAATTTGTACATTTTGATTTATTACATAAAAATAATATATTGAATTTACACTCATTCAAACAGAAATGTCATGAGCAACAAGGCATCATCGAATGCGGATATTACATGTTAAGATTTATGTATGAAATAATAACAACTGGGACAGTTCTGAGTTTTGACCTGGTAAGATTTCCTCTTTCTCATAATATTTCAATTTGATTTATTCATTATACACGTTGACTACTATCCTTTTCCTTTGTAGCTTTTTGATGACCCTCAACCCTTTACTGCTGAAGATATCAAACACTTACAAGTGGAGTGGTCAAATTATTTTACAGGTTTGATTAACTTTTAGTTGTTTGTAATGTAAAATGTAATTTTGAATATTGTCAATGTAATTGTGTATTTCGTAGTCGTTTAGGTTGGATTTAGTTTTTTTTGAAGTTGATAGTGTAAGTTTTGAATGTTATATAAGTGAATGTTTAATTTTTCTCTACTTCTTGTTTTGGTCTACTGTTGATGGTTTTTCTGGTCTGGATTTTGGTATGGGGGGAGAGGTTCCAAGGGGGTGGGTGGGTGTTTGGGGGGTGTCCAAGGGATATGGGAGGGGTGTCCAAGGTGTGTTTGGGGCTGTCCTAGGGGTCGAGGGGGGTGTAAATGAGGGTGGGGGGTCCAAGGGGTGGGGGGTGTCCAAGGGATATGGGAGGGGTGTCCAAGGTGTGTTTGGGGCTGTCCAAGGAGTCGGTTGGGTGTAAATGAGGGTGGGGGGTGTCCAAGTGGTGGGGGGTGTCCAAGGGATATGGGAGGGGTGTCCAAGGTGTGTTTGGGGCTGTCCAAGGGGACGGTTGGGTGTAAATGAGGGTGGGGGGGCTGTCCAAGGGGTGGGGGGGTCCAAGGGGTGGGGGGGGGTGTCCAAGGGATATGGGAGGGGTGTCCAAGGGGTGTTTGGGGCTGTCCAAGGGCTCCGGGGGGTGTCCAAGGGGTCTGGGAGGGCTGTCAAGGTGTGGGGGGGTGTCCAATGGGTGTTTGAGGCTGTACTAGGGGTCTTGGGGGTGTAAATGAGGGTGGGGGGGCTGTCCAAGGGGTGGGGGGTGTCCAAGGGGTGGAGGGTGTCCAAGGGATATGGGAGGGGTTTCCAATGGGTGTTTGACGCTGTACTAGGGGTCGTGGGGGTGTAAATGAGGGTGGGGGGCTGTCTAAGGGGTGGGGGGTGTCCAAGGGTTGTGGTGGGGGAGGGCTGGCCAGGTTGTTAGGTGGGTATAGATGATGGTGGGGTTCAGTTGGGGATTGGGGGAGGGCTGGCATGTTATTTTTGTTTGGTTTCTGGTTGCTTTTTGGTGAGAGCAGTGCAATTATTTAAAAAAAAAATTCTTTCACGTCGGTTATAAAATAACCGACGTGGTAAATAAATCGGCAGGGGTTTATCACATCGGGTTTTTCTAGAACCGACGTGGTAAACCGTTCCCGGGGCTTTTATCACGTCGGTTCATAACATAACCGACGTGCTAAAAGGCCTGGGAATCGATTTACCACGTCGGTTATTGGATAACCGACGTGCTAAAACGTTTCCCAGGCCTTTTTATCACGTCGGTTTCTTAAATAACCGACGTGATAATAGCCCAGGGGAAGGGTTTATCACGTCGGTTATGACATAACCGACGTGATAAACGATATCCCAGGCGTTTTATCACGTCGGTTTAGGGAATAACCGACGTGATAAATCCCCCCCGCGCATATTTATCACGTCGGTTATTATATGAACCGACGTGATAACCACCGTGATGTTAGGGATATTACGTCGGGTTTTAAATAACCGACGTAAAAAACGTTATTTATAACGTCGTCCGTATTAACGTCGCCTAAAAACGGAGGTAAATAATAAAAAATAACCGACGTAAAAAATGTTTTCTGCACTAGTGATGGGGCCAGAATCAGAATTTGATCCCAGGAGCTTCTGGAAAATTCTTGTGGCGAATCACTTCCCGGAGATGTTCTAGTCGACGGTAGCATCAATCTTCTGTGCACCAGAATCCCTCACCCCAGAGGAAGTCGAGTGCTTCTGTAAAACCCTATGGGTGTCATACTTCCATCTTCGTTTTCATCTGGTGGTGTACCCAAGGATCCATGTGCACATTGAGGAAATCAGCGAACAATGTTGTCCGGTCGATTTGGCCGCACTCCCCGTGGCCCAGTGCCCTAAGTCACCAGGTCACCAGAGAACCCTCCAACAAAAATGTGTTCAAAGTTTCAGGGTACTCCGCAAAAATCATCAAGGAGGCTACCCCCCACGTGCAAGTCCGTGGATGGGGGAAGTACACTGCCCTCCTCTTCAGCCCTATTCGATAACAACACGACTCGATATGCGATATTGAAGACATACCCATGGGAAGGGTCACGATCCATATGGATGATGCCTTGGAAAAGAAGGATGACCTAGAATTTTTTGACGGAGACATTCCCCATGATGATGTGCTACCATTGTTGAACCCATAAGTGAGGATTACTCGCCATAAGTGGAACCTTTTAGGTATCCCTGCACCCACCGAGTCGTTGGTACTCAGTTGGAATGTCGGTAATGTTAAATAGCATGTTGGATCTGTCAATAAGTCTGACCCATCAGCCTTAGTGCAGAAGGTAGAGGAAGACCCAGAGAAGTCCGCGTTGCACCAGTAAATTTTTGAGCAGAAGAGGTTTCTCGACGAACTCCTGGACGAATGCGTTATAGGGCGACGACCCGACTATTGCAAACCTAGGTCCGAGCAACAGGGGCAGAAAACAACCCCCCCCCCCCCCCCCCCCCCCCGGCGAGATGCCTCTGGGAAACCCTGATCATACCACTCCTATGGAAAAAGTGGAAGCCGGATCTCACGGATAGAGGGCACAATATGTCTCACCAAACCCTCCTGAATGGAACGACAATTTTTTGAATCTAGCCCGGGTTCCCCCACCTGACCCGCAGGCCATTCCACCAGTCGCTCCACGATCCGTTGAACTCTTCTACAATGTTGAAGATCTCGAAAACACACTTTTGGTTAGGGATCCTTATGAGGATAAGGTCCCCCTCCTGGATGATCCAATGGAGGCACTCATCGTCCGCCTCAAGGCGTTGGAAACACGGCAGGTGGAAGTCCCACCAAATGGAACGGCGTGTCCAGCATGGGTGGATGATTTGCTTGCACCCCCTAGTTTTGGAAATCCCACTTTATCACCCTTTAACGGGACAAGGGACTCGCCACAACACTTGGACAACTTTTCCTCAATGTGTGTCCCTATGTCAGGGACTCCGGCACAGCAGGAGGCCGCCAAGCTCCGATGTTTTTTGCAGACACTAGAAGGCCCTGCCTTTGTCTGGTATAGCTAGCACCCCATTGGATTGGTGACTGGTTGAGAGGATCTTCGTCGGAAATTCTTATACCATTTCAGCTCCACCACATGAAAAACCCGCATTGAAGACCTCTTCAGATGCAAGAAAAGGCCCGATGAGCAGGTCACAGACTTCATTGCCTAGTGGAAGGGGCTCACATACTCCGTCGACATGCCACTAACTCCTGGGAAATTATTGACGATGTTCATATGGAATGTAAAAATAGAACTAGTTCCTTCCCTGACCACTTAAAACTACACCAGAGGGTTCTGGGACTTCTTAGATAAGGCCCAGCACCTCAAGGAAGCTCTACAACAAGCTAGTCAGGTGTGTCTGCTGCCCCCAATGATCCTAGCAAGGAGGGATTCCAGAGATGAGAACACCGCAGTGGCCCAAATAGAAGCCCCCAAGAAGATATAATTGCTAACAGTACCACCAGCTCTGCAACCTCACAGAGGCACTCCACCATAGGCACAGCCTTCTGCCCAGCAGCGCAAGCCTCAGAATCGGAAGGTTCCCCCGCGCAACGCGCCACCACTGCCTAGGTGAGATAGTCAGACACCACATCTTCGGTAGGCTCCTCCATCCCCTCATCAATTCCAATCTCCCAAAGCCCCCTATCCAGAAAGAAGACACCAGACATACTCGTTCGACTAGGATCAATTTCCCTGTTACTTCTGTAGTGCCCTAGTGTAGGGGATTGTACGATTACCCGAGTGCCGAAGGGCGATAGAGGCGAATCTCACCAATCGCCCCATCTACTGCCCATATCATCGGATCCTAGGGAAAACCCTCAATCAGTGCTATGTATTTAAAGAATGGATCCAAGACCAGGTCGATAACAACATAGTCATGTTGGGCCGACCTCAGCACAAGTGGCATGTGTCTTTGTGAGGTCAGAAATCTATAGTGATGATGAAGGTGAGTGGCAGTGGGTTCCCAACTGCGGGTCCCTAAAGTATGATGACTGGATGGATCGTAAAGTATTCTCTCATGGCCATGGTATTATTTGGTCCTGCTAAAATAAGCCAGAGCCTTTAGAAGCTGGAGACATCACTTATGCATCATCATCTCAGCCGCCCTCTTCCCATAAGAGAAAGCATTGGCAGCGCAAGAAAAAGAAACGTGCCCCACCAAGGCCATCTTCATAATGCACTCTCAATGAATTCATGACCTCTGAGATAGGGATCCCTCCCTGAATCCACCTAGTGGTGGATGATTCATCATGAAACATTCAGGGGTACACTTCAGTTAATACCGTGGAGTTGGTAAATCCCTATATGACCCCCGATGAAGGGGAACACTAGGTGATCCTCCCCAACATCCTCAACCGACGCCAAAGTCAATAGATCCATGGAAATGTGGTTCGTTAAAGCATACCAGCTAACACTTTCAGCCAATGTGTGCATGCCACTGAGGCCAGACTGTAGGCCCAGTGCAGAGCTCAGCACTCACAACCTCCTCTGGTCTCCTCAGATCTACCCCCACAGCCGTTTGTGCTACTTGATCAGGCATAGATTCCTCGTCCATACCACGACCAGTCTCACCCTACTACAAGACAATATCAGTTGTACAGTCCTCATCTGATAGCTACTCTTCAAGTCTCGACTAGTGAGAAACAGGATGTGCCTAGCACTAGCCAGCCGTCGGTCCCGCCGGTAGGGCCCGTCGTGCCTCCAATCGCAGAGCAGCCTCCTGTAAGTATAAGCTCATGCTTGGAACAAAAGTATGATGTCATAAATTTTTTTCCAGAATCGGAGAGAGGGTTTCTATTCTTGAGGATATTCACCTTTCTTCAGACATGTGTGAGGTACATGCCTAGGCTCTATAGATCCCCCTCCAGTTTGAGACGGAGGTAGTAGCCGCAGATGCCTTCCATGCTGAGGTGAATGAGAACGCTGAATTCCAGGAAGTTATCTTTTTCTATAGAGAAGATGAAGACTGTCCCATACAAGGGCACACTCATCCATTGTACATCACTGGAAATTTCAATGGCATGGTTGTCTGCCACTATCTTGTTGACGCCGACTCTAGGATTAACCTAATCCCGACTCAGACGCTACCGTAGCTGGGGTTGTCTGAGGATGATCAAACTCCATCCGACCTAAAAATCTAGGGATATTATAGGACCAATTAGACCCCAATTGAAAAGATCCTATTTAAGACCTAGTTTGGTGGCCTAGTTGCCAATACCAAATTCATGGTATCCTCCCAGGACACTGCGTACAACGCATTTATGGGAAGGCCATGGCCCCACCTGCATGTAGTTGTCCATTCATCATATCACCAATGCCTCAAATTCTCCCTCAATGGTTGAGTAGGAATTCTCCAAGGAGATTCATATCCTTTTGTCTACTGTGAAGTTCGTTATCTGGATGTTGAATCTTACAAGAGTAAGGATAAGAAGATTCTGGCTTGTGAGGTTGAACCCACCCCGGTCACAAGTGATAACTGGGCCGATTTGGATGACACCAATGTATTCCTAATCCACCAATTGGAGGCCACGACCACCGACATGGGGAAATGCTTGGTGGTTTCAGGTACAAGAGGAAGGCATGCTCCCTAGTCCAGGCGACGAAAAAAAATCACCTCATACTCCTACACCAACCTGGATCAAGTGATCCAAAAACCTCTTACCCTTGTATAGTATCAGGATGTCCACCCCATGGAAATTAAAATACAAAATCCGTGTCTGTTTCACCAGGCTGGGATTAACCTGCTCAAGCTGACGTGCCACTATTTCATTAACATCATCAACTGTGGCCCTCTGGGCCGATGGCCAGATGGGATTGGATCAACTAACTTCATCGCCATGGTATCAGCGACGCATGAATCTCCTGATGTGCTGACAACTGCAGCTCATGCTGGCACCAACCTCCCATCGGGGTCTGGCAGCTCAGAAGAAACATCCCCTGCAGAAGATCCCTACATAGGTGGAGAAGAGGACCTAGAGGTTACTCCCCCAGCCATTGAGGAAGGAGTCTCTACCATAGTCGATGAACTGGTATAGGTGAACATTGGTAGCGAGGTAGATCTGAGTCCCACATTGATCAGTGTTTCCATGTCCCTCAAGGAGCAGCAGCGGTACGTGAAATTCCTTAGGTAGCACCGTGATGTGTTCTCCTAGAGTTATTGTGAGATGCTAGGAATAGATCCCCAAGTAGATGCCCACTGCCTTGGTCTCCCGACAAACCATTGCAGGTTCAACCAGCCCCCCATAAAGACGATACCTTGTCATGGTGCCATGGTTGTGGCTGCAGTTGACAAGCTCATTAAAGCCAACTTCCTCAAGGAAGTCTGGTACCCCAAGTGGCTAGCCAACACTGGGCCAGTCTGGAAGAAGAATGAGCATATCAGAGTCTATCGACTTCCGCGATCTCAACTCCCACTGTCCGAAAGATTATTTTCCCCTTCCAGTGACAAAATTATTGATTGATGCTATGTCCATGTTCCAAGCCCTCTCTTTAATGGATGGGTACTATGGATACTACCAGATTTGAATGGCCCCACCGAAGAAGAGGAGTCCGCCACTTTCAGGGGCCCCATGTTACTTTCTATTATAAGGTTATGCCCTTCGTCCTAAATAATGCATGTTCCACCTATCAGCGGGCCAGGAATTGCATATTGAAGCCGATCCTTGGAACATTGGTGGAGTGCTAGGTGGACGATCTGTTGGTGAAATCTCGACAGTTCCAGGACCATCTCAAGGACCTTGAGAAAGTGTTCGGTTTCCTCCGTTCTGACCACCTGAAGATGAAACCACTTAAATGTACCTTCGTAGTCACTTCCGGGAAGTTTATTATCTTTTTTGTTAGTTATCGGGGCATAAAGATTGACCCAGAGAAGATCAAGGCCATCATCCAGATGCCCACCACCCCGAGAAATATTCGGGTGGTTCGAGGATTTCAAGGCCACTTCGATTACATACGTTGAATCATCGTGAACCTAGATGGCAAGTGTAATCCCTTTATTCAACTCATGTAGAAGGGAACTGCCTATGAATGGGATGAATAGTGTCACGCCGAATTTGAGTAAGTCAAGCATATCTACTCCAGCCCCCAGTCCTGATGCCACCCATCTCCGGAAAGCTGCTGATTCTCTATGTCACTGCCTTGTATTGGACTCTACACACCCTTATCACCTAGAAGAATAATGAGGGGATGGAGAATAGCCAATACTACCTTAGCCTCATGCCCCTCGATACGGTGACTAGATACCCCCGTATCAAGAAGAGCTGCATTGCGCTCGTATTTGCTGTAAAGAAGTTGCGACATTTCCTACATCACCATGAGGTAAAGTTGGTACCTCATGTAGACCCACTGAATTACATCATGAACCACCCCATGTTTACTAACAGACTAGCATGATGGGCGGTAATTCTCCAATAGTTTGACATCTATTTTGTGCCTCGTAAGGCTATCAAGGGGCACGTGTTGGCAGAATTCATAGCTGCCCATCCAAGTTCCTCGAATCAATCCCTGGACCTCTATTTTCCTAACGAGGCAATCCTCTCAGTCGACCATGCCATCCCATGTTGGCAAATTCAATTTGACGGTGCTTCCTGAAGTCCCACCGGTAGAAGGATCTACGATCCTATGCTCAACATAGTGTGTCTGGGTATCATCTTCATCACCCATGCACAAACAGTTCTACCGTACTCATTTTTTTGTCAGGAGGCTACACCAACAACGAGGCAGAGTATAAGGCTCCCATCACTAGCCTCGAGCTGGCCCTTGAGATCGATGTTCCCCATATGCATGTGAAAGGCGATTCCAAGCTATTCATCAAGAAAGTCAATAGTCACTATGTATTCAAGAATCCAAAGCTCGTTCCATTGTTGGAGTGCACCATCCAACTAATGGCGTAGTTCCCTTTTCAACCGGAGGTTACCCGTGTCCATCACTCACAGAATGGTTGTGCGGACGCTTTGGACGACTTAGCTGCATCACTTGCAGAACCCGATCAGGATGACCATATTATACATGTAGCACACTGAAGTTTCATTTATCCCGTCACCCTAGAGGATGACGATGGCCTACGAGTAGGCCATCTTACCACTAGATCCTCCAAGGAAGGAGCCCGGGGTTCTTCAGATGCAATGGTTGAAATGACTCCCGATTGGAGAGCACCTTTTATATAGTATCTCCAAAATGGTTGCATCCTGTCTGATCAGGCCGAGCGCAAGCTAATCCAACACCGCGCACTGCAATTTACCCTCTAGAGTGGTCCCATCCTTGAACAAATCCTCTAGAAGAGCGGTTTTGATGGTGTTATCCTCTGTTTCATTCAAGGATTTGAGATCCATCGGGTCATGCAAGAGGATTATTCCAGTTCCTACGATACCCACCAGGCTAGGCCAATTCATTCCCATCAGATCTGGAGACTAGGGTAATTCTATCCCTCTATGATCCACGATTGTATCGGGTTCTCCAAGAGATGTCATGTGTGCCAGGTGCATGCTAATTTCCTACATCGGCCTCCAGAACTGCTCAACTCCACCAAGTACTCTTGGCCATTTGTAGTGTGGGGAATAGATGTCGTGGGACCCTATCCCCCGGCGACAGCTCAGTAGTTCATGTTTATCCTGACCTCTACAGATTTCTTCTCCAAATGGGAAGAAGCAGTCCCACTCAAGGAAGTCAAGTATTGATCCATTGTCAATTTTGTGGGCTCCAACATCATCTGCTGATTTGGAGTCCCTCGCGCTGTCCTCACTGATAACGACACCAACTTCTGAGCAGCTGAGCTGATTAAATTGTACTCCAAGTACAGCATTCTCTCCAACCATACCTCCCGTTATCACACGCAAGAAAACAGACAGATTGAGGCGTTCATCAAAACCCTCTCTAATATTTTTCAGGAAATGGTTGGTCAGAACAAAAAGAGTTGTCCGGAAAAGCTCCCCAACGCCCTATGGGCTTATTAGATGAAAACTCACAATTCCTACAAGGTGACACCATATTCCCTGGTGTATGGGGTCGAGGCCATCATGTCCATCGAGATCTAGCTGCCATCGTTGCACACTTCAGTCTATGACCAGCAAGTTCTAGATATGGTGGCCGAAATCCATCTAGCTAAATTGGAAGCACTCGATGAGAGCAGGCTCCATGCCCTACAAAATCTAGAAAGGCATCAGAATAAGATATCTAGAGCCTTCAACAAGAAGGTTCGCCTCTGTACTTTTCTGCAAGGAGACTTGGTATTGGACCTCCAAGCGCCAATGATCCCCTGTAGGAAATCACCCAAGTTGGATCTCAAAATGAGAAGGACCTTACATCATTCATAAGGTTTACCCCATTAGAGCATACTCCTTGGTGACCATGGATGGTGAGCGCATAACACCTCCCACCAATTCCAAATTCCTCAAGGAATAATTTTCTTGAACTGGATAGTCCTACATGACTTTAAACTGCATAGGTCCGACAGAACCTTAATCTATACGGTCCTGGATGACCTTAAAATGGACCGTCTTGCATGAATTTAAACTACACATCATTTTTCATGACATTAAACTGCATTTTGAGAACTACGTGTGGCTTGATTTCCATCCTCATGTGATACGTAGGAACGCCCAGACACTCCATTTTCAGCCCAGCCCCAATGTCTTATCATTGACTATCCCCCTGGGTATAGATTTCGTAGAGTATCCTCACATGATATAGTGTAGGCTTCATTATCCCCACTCGTACAAGGATTATAAGGGTCTCACCTTATGCCCACTCCCATTCTTCTATCCTCCCACGTCTTCACCACATGACGTTAAAATACATGGGTTTCAAGAACTATGTATGGGTTGATTCCAATCCTTATGGGATACGCAGGAATGCCCAGACATTTCATCTGTTGGCCCAGCCCAAATGCCAGAATCTCCCCCCCAGGTTAAGATGTATGGCAATGGTGCACTTTTTCCCTAAATCGTGTTGAGATACCCCCGATCTGGCCATAAGTCCCGCTCCCAGGAGACGTTCTCCTCTTTGAGAGATGGGTACAAATATGTTTCATCCACTCCTTGACTGGGATTCCATCACCTTCCCCGTCTAGAAGGGCCCCTGAGTGGCATGGATTCGAGGACTAAGGGATCTCTCTTACCACTTAAGGCCAATGCCCTTGAGGATGTCGAGCATCAAATTGATACAAATCCCACATTTGGAATATGCTCACCTGTCGATTCTCATTTGTTTCTCCTGACGATGTGTTTCGAACATGGTCTACTGCTATCCTGGATCGTTAGGTCCCACACCAAGATGTACCAAACATAGAGTGTAGTGGTTCATTCCACCTTGTTGTATCTTTGAGCGACGGACATCATCCGGAAGATGGAAACCCTCAGGTCCCTTGGCATTTTCCGGAACCAGGACAAAGTTCTCTCTCATAGGATTGTACATTATGGTATGGGATTATGTCCCCCATCACGTCGGGTTTCTCGTCGTTCCATACAGATCCCTAGATGAGATACCTTACCCCGATCCTTGACCTTACTGCAAGATGTTAAACTCCAAGCTAGTTAGGCCTTCCTGACCAAGGCCCTTTGACACGAGTCATCTCTCGTGGGATTGTGAGGTGTGGTGTGGGATTATGTCTTTATTCACATCGGGTTATTCGTTATGTCGTACACCTCCCTTGTTTGTGTTATCCTTCTCCCCTCCTCATCCTCACTGTAAGACGTTAAACTACAGATTGGTCAGGCCCTCCTGACCATGTCCCAGCCTCAGGCCCCTCGGCCTTTTCGGGCCCCCAGCCCAGATTCCCCCTTATGGGATTGTATGGCGTGGTATGGGATTATGTACTCCTTCATGTCGGATTTCTCGCTATGTCATACACATCCCCAAGTGAGACACCTTGTCCTTCCCCTCGTCCTCACTTCAAGAAGTTAAACTGCAGATTGGTCAGGCCTTCCTGACCGAGGCCCAACCTCCGGCCCCTTGGTCTTCTCTGTCCCCCAAACCTCATCCTCACTGCAAGATGTTAAACTGCAAGATCATCAGGACTTCCTGACCGAGGCCCGTTGGCCCAGGTCCTCTCTTATGGGATTGTGCAGTCTGGTGAGTGATTATGTCCACATTCTCGTAGGGTTACTCGCAACGCTGTACACTTCCTCATTAGGTTTTCCTACCCCTGGTTATATTCGAGAAATATGTGTGGCTTGATTCCCATCCTAATGGGATGCGTAGTACCACCCTAATGTCTAGACTTCGGGTCCATCCCCATCTCATGGAAATATCCATTTCACCATGGGTCCTTGGCCTATCCTATCCTTCCTGGATACCTTTATCAACCCTATTTAGTGGTTCAGTAGTGTGCTTAAGGATATTTTGGTTTAGTACCAGGAATGTCGTACTCTGCTCGGACATGCTTCCACCATCTTTTCAGGATTTTTGTTTCTATTCATTAGGGATTTCATCACCTTTTACACCCGAAGGGACCCCCAAAAACTGCATGGATACAACACCTAAGGGCTCTCCTACTCTTATGGGCCAATGAACCTGAGGGTTTCAGACAAAAAATTGATACAAATCCCACGTTGCGAATATGGTGAGCGATCGATGGTCATTTGTATGTCCTCATTTCTGTCTAACGCGATGTCGATGCTGCATTTCCGCCATGGCCAATAGTCATCCTCCATCACCACTCCAACCCCATTATGCCCAAAATTTTAGTTACATGATTCATATTATTCTCCCCCTCATCATGTCCAAGTATAACTTCGAAACACTTGGTACTATTCCACATTGCACATCCGTGCATTAGGAGGACCAAAGCCATGATAGGGTCTCCACACCGATTTCCTTTTGCTATGAGTTCCATGTATTGAAATATACGTCTTCCTCCCTTGTTTCCCACACTGGGTTCAACTCATGTGGGCTTAGGGATTGGGTAGAGTTCATCACCTAGTTGGAAGGTTTACACCCCTCCTTTGTACGAGCTATAAGACCAAAAACTAAGATAGCATCTAGAAATACTTTTGGAGTGATTCCCATCCTCATGGGTTACGTAGGAACGTCCAGACCTCTTTTCATTGGGTCCAGGATAAGTTTTGATAAGTTTTATTTTCAGTCCCTCCATCTAAACATTGACTATGGGACCACGTGGTATAGTTGGAGATTATGTCATCATTCATGTCAGGTTTTGCAATAGTCATACCACGCGCACCCCGTTCTAAGGAATAGCCTTATTCTGTCCCACATGATATTAAAATAAACCCTCTAGAACTACGTATAGATTGATTCAAATCCTCATGGGATACGTAGGACCACCTAGATGATTCATTTTTGGGTCTAGCTAAGCTAGGAGCTAGTTTTTCCGACCCTTTTTCTCTCACCCCTATATGGACCCCTTGGCCTAAAGTTCCCCTCTCAAAATTGCATTCGGTGAAATGTAGGATCATGTACCCATTCACGTCGGTTATGTTTCATTGCACCGTACACATTCCCTGCCTAGAATTGCCTCTGCTACATCTATGCTAGATGACGTTAAAATGCATTCTGGGTCCCACCACATGATCCTAAAATCTGATATTATCGTCATGGATGCATGATGAAAACGGCATTGCATTGTGACGACCTCATCGTAGATGACATCACATTAGGTATTGGTCATATGTCATGACATTTTTAAATGCCTACTACGGCTTGATTCTTGTGGCGACGGAAGGGCCAACTACCCTAGGCTTTTCTCTTAACAAAAAAACCACTCACCTTGACGGAAAAAAAAGATTTAACAAATACTGCTTCTTTTAGTGCGTGGGCCATGCCCACACACCTTTTTTATCCCTGGCACTGGTACCTCACCGTGCCCCCTTTTCAAGAACTACATGTATCTTGATCCCCATCCCCATGGGTTATGTAGGAACACCTTTGCACTTTGCCTCAGGCCTAGCTCAACTCTCATTTTTTGTCCCTTGGCCTAAAACCTCTCTAAGGAACACGTGGTGGTTGAAACCCCCAGTTCCCATTCACGTTTGGTTATTGTAATTACACACCATGAGTCTCCCGTTTTTCCTACCACTTGTGGTCCGAGTTCTACGACCCTAAACTAACAAATCCCTTTTTAGAGGGACTCTACTCCCACAATCTAATATGTCTCATCATCTTATTCTTGTTTGTTTTGACAGAGGGCCCGAAGTTTTGAATTTTCATAGGGACATTCCCCTCGTTCCATGTCCATGCTTTGTGAGCTCACTATTTGGATCCTCATCCTCTTCCACATCCAAAAGGACCCTCGGACGACATGGATTCTAGGCCTAAGGGCTCTCCATGGATGTTAGGCCAAGGGGCTCTTCTACCATTTTGGGCCAACGTCCCCAAGGATCTCTGGCAACATTTTCAACATGGTCCCGTGTTTAAAACATGGTCAACAGTCGAACCTCAATTTTTTGTCCCCATTTCAGGCTAGCATCATGTGGATGTTATGTTAATAGCATAGTTAACAGTTATCCTCCATCATCCAATCGTCATTATTGTAATCCAGATTTCGAGCGTCATAATTCCCACATTTTCACTTCCTCATTTTCTAGTGGAATTCTAACATACTCGACTTTATCTCTTCACGCATCTAGGTGTGCTACATAGACGTGTTAGCATCATTGGACAGGTATTAACCTAGTGTCCCTTCACCCGAACCTACCCCTTCATGTGTCAGGAAAGTCAGCCATTACATCTAGTTTCCCACATCGATCATGAATCACATGGGCATAGTAGTTTTGGTGGGATGTGTACTAGTGAAACCAGGTTTCTCTTCGTCCTAAATGATGTTAAAATGTGCTTCTAGAACTACGTATAGCATGATTCCCATCCTTATGGGATACGTTGGATCGCCTGACCACTCTACTTTGGGGCCCAACCAAGTTATCACTCTGGGTCCCTTGATCTGAAGAGTTTCCTCCAGGGGTACGCGGTGTGGTGTTGGATCATGTCCCCATTCACATTGGTTTTATATATACTACACCACATGCTCCCTAGGATATTCCCATTCACATCCTATCATATAACGTTAAACTGATGGATGCCATATGTCCTCAACACATGACACTAAATTGTGGTTCTACCATGAACAAGTTCAAGATGCTTCGTGTTAATAATGGGATGCACTAGAGCCTCTGCCAGAGAGGATTTCACCTGTCAGTGTTGGTCTATTACTACACTGTGCTTCTAGAACTACATATGTCTTGATTGCCATCCCCACGGGGTACGTAGGGACTCCCAAGCATTTCACCTTGTGTCTAGCCTTAGGAATTGTAAGATCCTTTTCCTCCCTATTTCTAGCACATGGCCTGACCCCCTGTGAGGGACCATGTAACTGGAACTGTACCCTGATCAAGTCTGGGATGCTCCAAGATGACATTGGGAAGCGACATACCCATTAACAGAGATTCCATCTCTGAAATAAGGAATGATCCATCATCAGACCGATCTATCCATCAAGTGTGCTTCTGCCATGGTGGCATAATTTCAAGAGTGTTGGTTTCTGTTTGAACAAACCCTCACTCCACATTCTACGCTTTGAGTTCCCCTTATTTGGACCCTCATCCACTTTCATGTCTGGATGGACCAATGAAGTATGGATGCTTGGCCTATGGGCCACCTATTGTCATGGGCCAACATTCCGGAAGACCAATGGGTAGCATTTTGAGTCTTCTCCCATGTTTCGAAAATGATCAATGGTCGACCCACATTTGTAATCTCCATTTCAGTCTAACGCAATAAGGATACTATGTTTTGAACATAGTCAACAGTTATCTTTCGTTGTCATGCCCACTATAGTGTTTCAAATTTTTGGGTATCGTGATTCACACATTCCACTTTCCTATGTTTGGACTAATCCCAACGCCCCTTGTGTTACCCCGCTCGTGCACTAGAGCACATCTGAAGAATGGCTAGTCGACTGTTTTGAGGTAATAATCCTCCAATCAGGCTTCTCCCAAGTCTTCCAGGAAGATCTAGATTCGTTACATAAACCCCGGATACCCATATCTTGGTCGACAAATTATGTTCTGATAGAATAAAATGGTGATCACCCCATGTTTCTCTGATTGGGCTCAAACCGCGTGAGCTTAGGGACTGACCACTGGACATTTCACGAATATAACATACGTGTATGAAGCCAACCTCGATAACAAAACTCTTGCATGACATCAAATAAATCAAAACATGAAAATGCATTTCAGAGTTTCTGATCCTTACAACACTAGGGGGTATATCCCTCCCAGGGACGGGTTAACCCTGTCAAAAGAGAGTTTCAGTTCTTTCACCCTTCGACTTGTGGCATATAGGAGTTGCTGCCACAGGCTCAGCTCCTACTCCTCCTCAGCAGCAATGGGGCGCAGTTCATCAGCCTCAGTTTGGGCCCACATTATGTTAGACTGAATGATGACCATTTCTTCTTAATCATTCCTTATACACTCTTCTGCCACTATTAGTTTTGCCTTCAATAGTGACAGAAGCTCTTATTTTTCGTTAAGAGTGGATGAGTGCTCGTCTGCCCGGATCTTTAGCCACTGAACATCATTTTCAACCTCCCGATGTTTCTTTATGTTCGTTGCCTTCCTTCGCTTCCCGCCCATGCTGAGGCCATGATCATACTTCCAGATCTTTTCTGCCATGAGATCTCGGTTGAGCAGATGAGGACACTGGGCATCCACTCCCCCAGTGCACAGATCATGCAGTCGTGAGTGATGTCAGTCAATCATGTCCAGCAATAATGCTTGGGGGTATTCTCAATAAAGAGCATGATCATCTTCCTTGGTTGGCGGTGGACTATATCAATGTCTTGTTCTTCATAGTCCATCTCCTTCCATTCTTCCTGGTTGGAAGGTTCATATGCAAGTTACCCCCTCAGGAAATCTTCAGCGGGATATGCGTCTAGCATTAGATCAGGTGTGGCATCTGGCGTCAGATTAGCCATGGAGGGACTTAGGTCTACTAGTCGATCATCCTCATTATACCCCACCTCAATGACATCGGGCACGACCCCGCTGGTGATCCCACAAATGATAGGGAGCACTAAAGCTCGGGTGGGCTGACTAACTATCTCCACGATTACTAGAATTCCCCTAGGAGGGGCACCACCAAAAATCCCAACCAACCTCACTGCATCGGCTCATGCATGTCGATTAAATGTACGTGACAGAGAAGGGAAAGGACGTCATATGCACGATCAACGTGTGGCAGCAATGAATTCAGTAGAAAGGGCTCACAGAGATCAAACTCCTGGTGCCACTCCTGAGTTTATGTTGACGGAACCCCGAATCATGGCCCTCCATATATTGTCGGAATGTATGGGGATTCTGGAGGATCCGCCTTAGATGTCCTAGCCCCACAAGACACAGAACTAGATGCGGCCATAGGTGCGGGTTCCAACGGTCCTGTGTCATCACCCGCTGAGGGGCAAGAATGAGGTCTGTGCACAAGGTCCTCCTACACCGTTTAGATGTTGGTAAGAAATCCATAATGACCTGCTAGAAGACCCTGAAGAAAGAAACATGGGATGTTACATATAGAGCCTCCACCAAATTTTTTATCCCTGAGTCTTGATCACCGACTTCGCCTTCCTCCAACGAGCTCACTCCACCGGCCTCGTCCCCCCAAGTGGATTCATCTGATTCTTCCAGTAGTGGGAAGAGATCTCTCAGCTCGGCGGCCGACTACTGTGGGGGAACCGTCCAATCCAGTAGGTCCCTCCCCAGGTCTGTCATTGGACATGGGGAAGCCCTAGAGTGCAAAAAGTCCTCCAACACATCCAGATATTGTTCCATCTCTACCGGAGACACTACAAAACCGGCCCGGATAGGGCCTATACCCGGTAAATCCATCCCGAGATAGTCCAAGTGTTTCCATATCTTAGGCATGCTGAGGAATTTCTAGTTGATATCCAAGATTTCACATGCCTCTGGGAAAACAACATTATCTGGCTTGTCGATATGTCGTATCCGATTACCCGGGGCCTGAGTGGATATCCTGTAAAATCAAATTTGTTTCTGCCCCTCTAGATGGCTCCGCTTTACTGGGACCACTGGGGCCACTGCCGCTATTGGATCTGCCACCGCTACCTCACCCTCAGCTGGTGCAGGTTGTGCCTCCATGGCAACCCTACCACCGCTAGAGACCCTTGTCACCCTCCAACCTGACCTAGAGATAGGAAAGGCCCACCGTCACCAGCTCGGACAGTTGGTTTCTTCAGCATTTCCCCAGGATAGGACGCCACCCAATTTATGGCATAATCCTTCACCAGTCCAAAGGTAGTAGTAGGAAGAGGCAATGCATTTCTCATTTTTTCATTTTCCCATGTCAACATTAGCCACACTTTTCTCATCACACACGGGTGTACTTCATGGCGCACATCCTTGTAGACCTGGGGGTCAGCCACTGCAGGCACTAGAATTACCTTGTAAACTGGTGTGGGGTGTACTACTCACAGAGAGGCTTGCTTTCCACCCTTATCACCACGAATCCACCTCGGAAGGCCGAGAGAAATGCCTGATGATCATCCATCCCTTGACCGTCGTTGGTATGTACACCCATCGACAATTGAAACATGTGGAAAATAAACTCGTCTACCTTACACACTAGGTTTAGTACCAATGATATGATTAATTTGGATGAGAAGCACTCAGTGACATTCAGAATGGAGGGTCAGACGTTTGACCCTGGATGCGAGATTGGGAATAAATATTCATAAACCCCCCTGATGTGCACTACGATCCACCCATACTGAAAATGGAAGGGCCCACATATCCTTGACGGACTTTTTCCCTCGATAATATGCCGTAGCATCTTGTACAATTTTGGCAAGCATCAGGATTCCCAGATTGACCCGCCCTCTTGTGGCCTACATGGATTCCAAGATGAATGAGCAGGGTTTCACCCCTTGTTGGTATCCCTCATTGGTAGGATCCAACCACAGATAAGGGTCAGGATAAATGCCTCCAATCTGAAAATCATCTGTTGTTCGGTATTGACACTGAATCCCCAGGTCTTCCATTGGTTATCCTCCAAGAGATGCCAATATGAATGCTCTTTTCCCCTTTGATCCCCCTTCGGACAATTTCGAGGCCTAGAGGGAAACTCTCGATCCATCAAAAAGTTCAAGAACTTCTTGAACCACTTCTAGAAGTGGACATCCCTCACCCTTCATTATCTTCTCTAGGGACAAACCCCATCAGTCCCCACACCAGCTGTGAAATATGCTCCATATCCTCCCATGCACTCATGAAGTAGGGGAAATCATTATACATATCCCCAATGATCGGGACCACTGAAATCTGATGGACATCCCGCAGACTAATGCCATCCTCCCCATAGTTTAGGTGAAAAGTGTTGGTCCTAGATGACCATCATCTCAAAAGCTCTGGCATCAGCTGTTTCGGTTGATAAATGTGGAATTGGGATGCCCATGCCACCTCATTCAAGCCCACTCTCCTCAGATCGACTCCAAACTCCTAGCATGAGGCGCCTACCCAATAGTCCCATGCCTAATTGTTTGTGAAGTTTCCGCCCTAGAGAAGGTCCCACTCATCGGACCACCCCTTCTTCGAATCCCTCAATGCTGCCTACAGTATTGTGCGGTACATGAGAGGGGACGTCTCCAATTGCAATGGCTTCCCATCAACATTGTTTAGATGATTGTACAGGTAGTCAGCGGTGACATGTGTGATGTTTTCCTACACATGACCATCAGCCACTCTGAACCATTTGCGTCGACATGGTGTGCTCCTAAACCAGTAAATTGGTTCGTCCCTACACGCCTTAGGGATAAAGACGTCATCCCTTAGCCCGAAGCCATACAAGAGTAGCTTCCTACATAGTGGATAGTTCTTCTGACTCTCTGATAGTATCTCCGTCATTGAATTGTGTTCCAAGTGGCTATAGACCAACTCTCCTAGGACCAGACAATCTGCCATCACATCCCTCCAGGTAGTGTCTACGAGGACCCCCAGCGCAGCTTCTTGATGGGCCATTTGGTTTCAGAACTCGAACAAATTTAAGGGTGGGTCTCGAAGCTTTTCTGTGGAGTTCGTTCAAAAATCCGAGTCACGGAACCTGGCCTTGGCTTACAAGTGCATGTTTTCTTGGCGCTGTTGCAGAGTCAAAGACCTGCGGTGTGCCACAAAAACTGATTCTCCAAGAGCAGGCATGGGGTACGTGGAGCTTCACAAATAGAGAGCGCAAATAGACAAAATCATGGAGAAGGGAAAGGAAAAAAGATATTCATGGCCACCTATTTATAGGCAGCGACCTTTGGAGCATCACAGAGCGTCAGGTCCACGCGGATCTTCACAGCGCGCTCAGGTCGCGCGACCCCTGTCGGCCTCACACACCCTCTTCGAGAGTGAGCATGATGCACGGCTGATGATTTTGGGGATTTACCTCAGTCTTTGACCCTTGATTTCTCCATGGATCCAAGATTTAGGGGAGAATTTCTGGGTGCCAAAATGATTGGAAGAAGTGAAAGCAGAGAAATAGGCCCCACGGCCAGCTACATGAATGCACTTCATGGAGTACCCCCAAGCAACATGGCCACCGCGAAGCGAAGGAGGTAGTACCCTTTGAGATCTCCCGTGACATTCACGAGCCAACCACAAAGATAAGTAGGCGGTACCTTCCACAAATTCCTGTGACGTTAGAGAGCCCTTCTCAAAGACAAGGAGGCAATACCCTCCATGAACGCCCATGACATTCACGAGCCTGGGGTGAAGCCAAGGAGGCGGTACCCTCCGAGAATGCCTTTGACGTTCGTGAGCCCGTGGTGAAGCATCCCAATCCCTCTTCGTGTCGCATAAGCTCTGCTTTGTGGCACCTCGTGCCTCTAAATACAGATCTCCCTCTGATCCCTCATGATGGAAAATTTGACCATTCGGCTTCTCATCTCCCAAATCGCAAAGCACCCTTTGCATTGCGAATCATGAGATACACGATATATTTTTGCTTCCCAAGATACATCTGCCTTGCCTTGTTTTCATCCCCTCTTCCAAGATGGATGAATTTCGCGGATACTATGGGACTTCGCGAATGAAGGGGATCCCCAAGGGGACCCGTGTTAGCTTGGAGCATTTATGCTTTGCGAAGCACCCCTCATGTACATTTGATCCATATGCCAAGGCAGGATCACTATACTTCACGAAGCACCTTGATTCACGACACTTTGCATCGCGAGGCTCCTGTGCTCCATGAGTTTGTTCTCCGTGAATGCCTTTCCACTTTGCGAAGCTCCTCCCATTTGCACCTCTGCCCTATGATAAGGCTAAGGCACCCGACTTCGTGAATCACACCGCTTTGCAAGTGCCCTCTACCATGCAGAGAAACTGATCTCCACAAGGCCCCTACCCATAGGCCCCTCTGCATGGAAAATCCCTTTCCCGTGTGACCCTCTAGGTTTGCAAGATGTAATTTCAATGTCCCATGGATGATACCGCCCATTGCGTTGCTAAGCCTAATTCTTCTTCGCATAGGCACACTAATGGCTATTGCTTCTTCACATAGCCACGATAACGTGGACCACTCAATGGTTCTCTCTATGACCCCCCTTCAATATGGAATTTCCGGTACCATCCCTACCACCAGGAGAAGAGGGTACCAGTTATGTAAGTCCTAGCGGTGCAGAGTAAACCCACCTCATCCGAGCTACAGGATGTTAAATTTCCCAGCATCCCTGTCCTCAACACATGACATTAAACTGTGAAATCATCTCGTGCCTCTCACATGGGGTGCCCTCACCATCGACATTCTGCAATCTCTCTTCCCCCTGGTCTTTACAAGGGATGATATCCTCCTTCTGGGAGTGGAGTTTGTCTGTGGGGGAAGGGTGGTCATCCTGATGTAATCATCTAGACATTATTGCGGGAGGTAGCACCGATGCACCTCCATAATTCCCCGGTGACAAGGGACAAGATGGGAGATGGACACAGGGGTACCCTTTCCCTCTCACATTTCACTTTTTTGCCATTGGGCCTCTATCCTGGAGTAAGTCCCGACCTCCATTTTTTGGGCCACACTATGCGTAAGCCCCACCTTCGCTTATCACGGACACACCTTTCGCGACGTGAACGTCAGGTCTCTATAGCCTCTTGTTTTTCAAACCGAGCATGAATGATGTGGGTTTAGAGTAATCAACAACCCATAACCCTACAAAATGTGAACTATGTGGACTTTGATCAATGTCAAGTTAGGTTACGTAGGAAGCCTCTCTGAGGTTCAAGCCCAATAATCAGCCATTTCGACCTCCTTCATGTCGGTTCACCCCCGTCCTGAATGACGTTAAACTGTACACCTGAACTATGGGGACTTTTATCCATGTCAAGTCATGGTATGTAGGAAGCATCCACAAGGTTCAAAACCACCATCCACATGGACCAAGGTCATTATTCCCGTCGATCTCTGACATGACTCCATCCCATATGACATAAACTGCATCCCACTCTAGCGGTAAGTCATTGCTATCCCACCGTCAGTTGTTCTGAAACCTCCTCACGTCGGTTCAATAACACCTTTTCTACCTAAACTACGAGGACTTTGATCCATTTCAAGGAATGGTACATAGAAAGCCTCCATGAGGTTCAAGCCCACCACCCACCTAATCCAAGGTCCTTATTCATGTCTGTTCACCCACACACACCTATTTGAACTTTGTGGTCTTTGATCCATGTCAAGGAGTGGTACATAGGAAGCCTCCCTGGGGTTCAATCCCACAAACCATTGGTCTCAACTGCCTCCGTGTCGGTGTGCCAGGACCCTATATAAACTACATGGACTTTGATCCATGTCAAGGCATGGTATGTAGGAAGACTCCAAGAGGTTCAAGCCCAACACCCATAGGACCCAGGTCCTCATTCATGTCGGTTAACCGACTTCCATACCCGAACTACGGGGTCTTTGATCCATGATAAGGCATGGTACGTAGGAATACTCACAGGGTTCAAGCCCACCACCTGGTCATCCTGACCATCTTCACGTCGATTCACCCTCATCCTTCATGACGTCAAACTGTGATCCCATTTAGCGTTAAGCTGTTGTAAACCATATTCGGCATTAAGTCATCGTCTAGTAAACTATGTGGTCTTTGATTCCATGTCACGAGGATACATTGGAAGCCTCCCTAAGGCTCAAGCCCATCACTCATGCCTCATCCTGGTCTCTCCCTTGAGCCTTTGTGTCTCGGGAAGGTCATGCCCCAACCCAGAGGTTCCACTTCCTCTGGGTCTTGGCCACACATCCATTCTCGAACTACAAGGACATTGATCCATGCTAAGTCATGGTACGTAGGAAGTCTCTTCGATGCTCAAGACCAAAACCATCGACTATCCTGATTCTTACCCGGGCCGCCAGATCCTGGTGAGATCATGCTTCCCATCATTCCTCTCTACAATACTCAGGAAGTCGTCCACATGATGGCCGCAATATCAGTGTTCCACCAAGGGGGTTAATCAATCTGATTTACTCTAGATAATGTTCTGATCAGCCCGATCTGTCTCCACTGGTAGTTAAACATGTGGAATACCCTGTGTTAAACATGGGAAGATGAGGAAAACCTCAGATACATGCCTCTAGCATAGGATTCCTCACGTTCGATGTGGTATTCCTCAGTCATCTGCGCCCTCGAGAAGCCCTATAATAAGGGAAAAAAGATAGACACGCCAATTCCCCAGTTTCCAGACACGCCAATGATTCCTAAACATGACTACTCCCCCAACTGAAGGTTGCTGCACGGGTGGGACACCTTGGAATGTCCTCAGAGAAGCAGTGTAATTAACTGGTGTCCATGAAAATATGGCGCTGGGAAGTGTTTGACGAACAAAGTATTAAATCTATAAGGGAGAACCGAAGTAGGTGATGAGTTCTGAGGAGGAATCAACGGAAGGAAGAATTTTAATCCAATTATCCATTTACGATCACGGAGCAAACATCCCTGAATAAAGAGTAGATGTCGCCCACCTTTGGAAAGCAACAATGTGGGGTAACAAAAATGGTGAACAGACGCGCGCGACCCGACAAAAGCGTCGGAAACAAAAACTGAAAACAAGTACAACCGAAAATGAAAAAATAGATAAAAGGTGAAGAGAAACTCATAGATAGTCCACCATGGAATCTACCTAAATGGTAGCTACAGATAGCCTCCTCAGCACTCCATGTTTATCGGCCTGCTCTGCGTACCGACACATTATATAGTCCACCTCCGGGTACTGTCTTGTCCTGGTGCTCTCAACCTCAATCAGTGTAGTCCATCATCTGCAACCAATACAATGAGGTGCGGGCATAGCCTGTGCAAGGGTGAGTATAACAATAATCAGTAGGAACCCCGAGACACTCAAGGTCTCACAAAATCAACAAGGATAAACCAAAAATTATGAAATCAAATAATAACCACAGTTAGGTATATGACACTACATATACCAAAGTTATCAAGTAATCTGTCTCAATAACGAGGTAAACAAAAATGTTACTGACTCAGATCAAACCATGATTTCATTATAGGGGTAGTATCAAGTAACATCCCCTGTCACAGTGTCGAATCCTCGACTGCTAGAAAACTCCTCCTCTATCGAGTACAGTAGTCCTGCCACGCTCACACAGAGGCACTTCCCACTTACCTTGGACTGTTGAGGTACTCCTCTTGTTGAGTATTTTAGTTCATATGTGTCATACAGAGGCACTCCACACCGTGGGTCTGTCATGTCACACAGAGGCGCTCCCCAACATAGCCTACCGAGGTACTCCTCCTATCGTGTATTGTGGGTCTTATGTGCTCCCATAGAGGCGCCCCACACTTTGGGTATATCGTGACACCACATCGCTTACCACTGAGCTATTCGAGCCACTCCGAGTGGAATCGGTCAACAGTTGTCCAGTCTCATCTAGCTTCTTGGTCTCTGTGCTATGCACGCTCATCTGCAAAAGGATATGCTCCATAGTCTACTGTTCGATGATCCAACTATCCTGAAGTCCCACTCAAGTGCATCTTAATGGTCTAACACATCATAAGGGTCTCAACATAATAGACGGCGTGTCAATCGAATGCCTAGTCTATGGTTCATTAGCCTTTTAGTCACAGGGCCCCGGTTGGATTCGTCCACGATCCAACTTGACCGTATCTCAAAATTACCTCGAACCGCAGTTGGGTATACACAAATGGACCATCACGCTCGAAGAAAATCAGTTACACTAACTATTTGTTAAATGGAAGTCTGGTACCCATGATATGGCCAATGAAGTAAAGGGGGTCAGTATTGGGCCCGCGCCCGGTTCGACCGACTCGGCCCAACCCAGTCTGGGCCGACCCTGGCTGGGTCAACCCGGTCAAAATTTTTGGTTCTGGCCCATCCCATTGGTTGGTTCATGCTGTTAGTTCGGCCCGGACCAACTGGGCCCAACCCAACAAGCCGCATGGGCAGTTTGACCTTGGCTCGGGGCCAGTTCGGCTCGGGGCTGGTTTTAACCGGAGCGCCGCGAAGGTTTGGCCTAACATAGCTCGGTATGAAGGGTGCGGCCATGCTTGTTCAGCCAGGGAAACACAAGGGGGGCTTCAGCTCAAGCGGCACGGGTCCCGCGGGGCGCGCAGTGCACACGAGGATTGAACGGGTGCACGAGAGGGGGCCGGGCAGGGCGGAAGGAAGCCGGCCCGGGTGGAAGGTGGGCCAGTGGGTGACCGGGAATACCGGTAGGAGGCCGGGAGGCGGCCAGGTTGGCCGGCGGGGCACGTGCTGGCTTGGGGCACCGGATTGACCTAGCGATCGGTGCGGCCAGTGGGGGCCGACTGAGGCAGGGTCGGCCTGGGGCGACGAGGATCATGGAGGTCGTGAGTAGCAAATCTTTTGTCTTCACCTCCTTCTTCACCTAATTTTTTCATCGCCACGACTATGAAAATCACAAAAGAGATCGACAGAGGGAGTCAGGCCATGTTAGTTTGGCCTGCACCCTCCTTGATTAGAGTGATAATAAGCAGATCATTAAGGTAGAATAATGATGAACAAAAAGTCCCCAGTCAATGGAAACATATCCTCGTTCTTCATTTTGATGGTAAAAGAAGAACATGACACATAAAATTAAACAACCCCTACCCCTGATTGTCCGTCGTCGACGTTGAAGTCACGGGAAGAAGACGATGGAGATCTTCATTTGTCGCGTCTTCCATGCAATCCCAATCTTTAGACGCATCAGGTCGTTGACGACGATGCGGAGGGTAGGTTGGTTGGAGACACCCCATGTCAGTAGGATCTGAGGGTGGAAGTCGAATAAGGTCGGCGTTCTTTGTCAGCGGAGAATTCTTCGTTGGAAGAACATTTCACCCAATCTCTTTTCTTCCCAATCTCCACTTAATGTGAAATTCCAAGAAAAAAATTATAGATTGTCCAATATTTTTATTTTTGGACCAAAAATTAAAATTGGTGAATTAAATTTAATTGGCCCCACCTAATTAATGTGTGAGTGTTGGAACAAATTAATTAGAGGAGATGGCACTAATTAATTAAAGGAGAGTCCAAGAGGCTCTCCCTCATTAATGAGGGAGAGTGGAAATGTTTTAATATCCTTCATCAATAGGGGTGTTTAGTCTTGTGTGTTCGTCAGGTCATAGACTCTCGCGAGAGGTTAGGTTCGGGTGGGCCCCCACACTATAACCCCTCTTGAGAGGTTAAAGTGTGGTGGTCCCTCCTCCAACATCCATGAGTTGTTTTTAATTACAAATCACCCACATGGAGTCTCAAATAAAAATAAAGTGAAGATCACTTTATTTTATTATTTTCCATGAAAACCCAAAAACTATCATTTAAACACGACCCACTACCATCGAAGTGAAAGTATTCTTAAGAAAATACCTATGATGCGAGTTCAACGGTGCCCACAGATTTCAATTCTGAGCAGTGATTCAAAAGTTATAAAAACCCGCTCGTACGTTTACTAAACGTACTCGAACAAAACTTCAAAAATTGATTCCGGGCACACTGGGCCTCAGAATCGTGCACCGTCAGTTTTTGAGGACTTGTAAAATTACCACGTAATTATTATAAAAATTCCATGGGAATTCATGGTCTTTATATTCACCCCTCCTCAGGGCATTATATCCCTGTAAGCTACCACACAAATTAAGGGAACATGTGGGGGTACTGAGCATGCATCTGAGCCTCTCAATCCAATGTGATCTCCTGGAGGTTCCTATGCTACCAGTGAACGCGCACCAAAGGTGTCGACCATCCATGTAGGACCCAAAACTGTTGATCCTCAATCTCCATTGGAACCTCCTTAAATGTATCCCCACCATCGACATCCATCTCTCCATTGTTGATGATTGAGATGGGTCATGCACATATCTCCTCAGCTGAGATACATGGAAGATATCGTGCACCCAGTGCAACTAAGGTGGAAGATCTAGATGGTAAGCCACCTTGCCTACTCTACTGGGGACTTGGAAAGGTCTGATGAACCTTAGAGAAAACGTTCCACCTTGGAAAAATCTCTGTAGAACTAATCATGGTGAGACCCGTACATAGTAGTGGTCTCTATCCTCGAACATTAGAGGTCTCTATCTCTTATCAGCATATGACTTATGCCTACTTTGTGTAGTCTTCATCCTCTCCTAAATGATCTACACGTTCTCTGTGGTAGCCGGTACCATCTCTGGTCCTTCTAGTTCTGACTCCCATAGGTCTGTCCAGCACAAGGGTGATCTCAAGGTCACCCGTACAATGCCGAAAAAGGTGTCATCCCTATAGTGGAGTGATAGAAGTTATTGTATGAAAACTCCACCAAAGGTAAGTGACCCTCCCAGCTGGGACCAAAGTCGAGGACACAATAATGCAACATTTCCTCAAGGGTTTGAATGGTTTGCTCAGTCTGAACATCCATCTGAAGATGGAAGGTGGTGCTCAGATGAAGCTGCATTCTGAAAGTCTCCTGCAACCCCTTCCATGGTCGGGACGTAAACTATGCACCATGATCAGAGAAAATAGATGGAGTTACTCCATGTAGCCGCACAATCTCCTGCACATAAAGGAGTCCCGTGATCACTACTGAGCCCTGCTCACTGATCAATAGAAAGTTGGCTAACTTTTTGATTCAGTCAATGATCACCCAAATCGAGTCGTGACCCCTGGATGTACGTGGATGACTCGTCATGAAGTCCATGGTTATCCCATCCCACTTCCAATCTAGGACCTCTAATGGTTGTACCAAGAATGATGGTACCTGGTGCTCTGCCTTCACTTGCTGATAAGTGAGTCACCAAAAGACAAACACTGTAATGGATTTATTCACTCCCGGTCACTATTGCAGTCGTCGGAGATCCTCGTGCATCATCAGCACTTCTGGATGTACTGCTAAAGGGGATATGTGGAAATCCAAAAAAACATTTTACTGAAGTGAAATTGGTACCATAGTACATCCTATGAAGAGGATTACATGATCCTCACCTTTAGAAATTCCATTAGGTTCCTACCCTATTGATATCTGAGCATGTTGTGTCTCATAATCAGCGTCTCTATGCTGCGTCTCCCTTAATCCCTATAGAAGTGGGGGAGGGATTGTAAGATACTGAAGGAAGGTTTCCCCATCTCTATCCACCAAGGATATATATAAACCAGCTAGCTGCTATGTCGACTCGCCTAGCAGCTGTGTACCAGTCCTCCTGCTAAGTTCATCTGTAACAACGTTCTCCTTCCCATAAGTATAGGCTATATCAAAGTCATTGTCCTGGAGGAACTAAAGCCATCACCAATATCTCAGGTTCAGGTCCTTATAAGAGAGGAGATACTAGAGACTATGGTGATCAGATTATAAGGTAAAAAGCTCACCCATCAGATAGTGTCACCGCATTTCAAGGAAAAAAACTGATACTAACTCCAGGTCATTGGTAGCATAGTTCTGCTCATGTTATCTCAGCTGCAAAGAACCATACATGATCACTGCTCGCTTATGCATCATAACACACCCATGTCAGGTCCCTGATGTGTCATGGTAGAATACATACCCTACACCTTCCTCTGGACGCCTCATTATGGGGGCTTTAGTCAGCCTCTGCCTCAGCCCTTGAAAGATCTACTATAATATGTCCGACCACACGAAGGGTTTCCCATTCTTCATCAGGGTAGATAGTGGTGATGCATCTATGGTGAATTTTGGAATGAAACTCTAGTAGTAACCATCCAAACCCCAGAAACATCATACCTCCATCACACTCCTGGTTGGATCCCAAGAAAGTACCACCTCAAACTTTGCTGGATCAACTACAACTCAAGCCTCCGAGATGACAGGTCCCAAAAAGTGAACCTCTCAGATCCAAAACTGGATCTTTGAGAGCGTACCATAAAACAAGTGCTCTCGGAGTGTGTCCAGTACTACCCGAAAGTGGTAGGCATTCTTCTCCTAAGTGGTTAAGTAAATTAGAATGTTGTCGATGAAGACCACAACAAAGTGATCGAGTTATGGCAGGAAGATCCTGTTCATGAGTCCCATGCATACTTATAGATTGTTGGTTATGATTAATGTAATAACTAGGAACTTTTAGTGGACGTACCAACATCTAATGGTCATCTCTGCCCATCCTTGTGTCGAACTCTGAGATGGTGATAGGCTGATCTGATGTCTATTTTCGAGAACCACTGAGCTCTCTTCAAATGATCAAAGAGGTCGTCAATCCTTGAGAGTGGGTACATGTTCTTCATGGTCACTTGGATCAGGAGACAGTAGTCGATAGAAAGCCTCAAGATTCCATCTGCTTTCGTGGCAAACAAAATTGAGGCTTCCCAAGGAGAAACACTGGGCCAGATGAATCCCCTATCCTACGGGACCTCTAGCTATACCCATAGCTATTGAAGCTCCATAGGAGACATAAAATATGCAGGTGTAGATATTGGTGTTGTCCAGGGGTACATATCAATGTAGAAGACCACCTCTCTATGATGAGGTAGAATTGGGACATCATCAGGGAAAACATATGTGTACATTTCCACCAATACAGGATAAGTCAGAATCTCCACATAAACTGCTCCGATAGTAATGCAAGCCAACTGCTAAGTGATCGGTTGTACTCTCTTCTGGTCAATTCCATCCTATTCTGAAAAGGCTCCCTTCATAGCGATGAATGTCAACCTGGTCCCATCTGTGCGGACACAACACACTTTGTTCCTAGTACAGTCAATCTGAGCATGGACTGTAGATAACCAGTCCATACCAATGATAACGTCATAAGGCCTAGATGATTCTACTAGGAGATCTTAGCTGAAGCCTTTTCCTCCTCGAGTAACCTCACACTAATAGAACAAGTGTGTAATCATTGAGTCTACACACATAAGAGTCTAGAGCCATAAAGATCAATCATACGGCTCTGTCCAAATCTCCAAGCTCTGAACGAGGGAAGTGGAAATGAAATAGTGACTGGAACCTGTGTCTATAGGTACTGCAAATATGATGGATTGGACACAAATCGGACCTCAAATCATCTACGGAGCACCATGGTCGTATGCTTTAGCTTCCTGAAGCTGAGTTCTCGTATGTCCACCTGCTCCCTGTGGTCGGGGTGGACCTCTTGGTGGTGGTGGTGGTAAAACCTTGAAACATCGAACACCTCCAGCTACTCGACCAGCTCCTCTGCCACGTCCGCCTGCTCCCTGCGGACTGCCTCAATCGAATATATCTCTGTACCTGGTCGGTCCATCGACTATCTGCTGATCATCCAAACGACGGGTCAGATAGTCACGAGCCATGTGACCCTGCTCGCCGCATGAGTAACACTACTTGCTCCTGGCATGTATGTGTCTTCCCCAGGTGCACCGTACAACCGATCCTGAGTAATGCAGTCATCCACCTATGGGTATAGTCCCCTAGGACCTCAACAACTTTTTTCTACTTCAAGCTGTATAATACTCTACGGAATGTCGGCTAGGGGTATGTCTCGCTACTGGAGAATGCTAACCAAGGAAACCCTCCACTAAGAGGGATCTCTCCAACACCCCCTCCTGCATCGACATGGTGAAGGAGATCATCAAATCTTGGATCTTTCACCTGAGCCCCTGCTCGAAGGCCTCGGCCATGAAGAATGGGTCCTGCACCATATTTGTGAAGTAGCATGAGAGGTTAGTGAACCTCTCTGAGTACTATTCCACTGTCATCCTTCCCTGCTGCAGATGAAGTAGCTCCTGTATCTGCACAGCACGTAGGGTGGCTGGGAAAAACTCCACCTGAAACAGGCTCTTAAAGTCTTCCTAGAGTAGTGTCACCACGTCATACACCTGGCGCATGAGGCTCCACCATCTTCCCACAAAATCCTGTAGAAGGCTGGCAGCAAGATTCACCATGAGTTCTGCTGGTGTCCCTACTAGTCAGAAAACATTCTCCACAGCCTCCAGCCAATCCTCAGAAGCCTGTGGGTCCGTATTTCCCATATACCTGGGTGGCATTTGGCACTGGAACTCATGCAACATTCTCAATCGGCATGCATCGCATGCTGCTGGGGCTGGTGGCATCGGTGGTGTAATCGGAAGTAGTACCGCTGGTTCCTCCTCTGGAAAAGGTCCCTGCATCAAGGGTTCATCGCTCACTGGTCTATCTATGCATACAACTCTCTGGGATCTAGCTAGTCATCTGCGTAGAGGAATCCTAAAAAAAGATGATACATGGTCAAAGATTATATCTAGTGAGCTGACCTGGTTGAGTGGACATAAAAATATATATAGAAAACACACACTCAATTAGTGTTTTTGTGCACTGATTAAAAAATTAGAAGTCTGGGTCCTTGTGAATGGATACGTCGACCACTGCACCAACACTGGACTCCCTGACCTGAGAACCACAATCAGTACCCTTAACACTATTGCATCATAGAAAATAATGAATAGAGTCATAGTTCTGTGGAAGAACCGACTCTTCAGATAAACATTTTTCACAACCCTTCCACTAGGGCCCATGCTGTGACTACCCCATGCCCGCCTCCATTAGGCCAGGGGGTGGAGACTAGCACCAAAAACGTAAATTCCAAAACTGGGAAGGAATTTCCATTATAACTTGAAAACACACACTACAGAGTACGAGCCGGAAAAAAAACACTATGTTAAATTGTATACAATAAGTGATTAAATTAAAGGGGCCAGAATACATGCCCAAAAAGAAAATACAAGAAAAACTGAAAATAAGTACAACTAAAAAGGGAAAAAATAGCTAAAATGTGAAGAGAAGCCTCCCGGATTGTCCACCATGGATCCTACTTGAAGGGTCAGTACATATAGCCTCCTCAGCACTTCAAATCTATCAATTTCTTCGACATACTGAACCATCTTATTTTCCACCTCCGGGTACCGTCCAGTCATTGGAATCACAGTCTCAGTCAATGTTTTCTGTCATCTACAACCAACACAATGTGGTGCGGGCAATGCTCATGCAGAGGTGAGAATAACAATATTCAGTAGGGACCACGAGACCCTCAAGGACTCACAAATTCCAACAAGGATAAAACACAAAGAATGAAATCAAAAGATAACCCCACTTAGGTATATGACAAAACATATACCTATGTTATCAAGTAATCCATCTCAATCATGATGTAAACACAAATCTTACTAACTCAGCTCAAAAAAAGATTTTATTCTAGGTGTAGTATCATGTATCATACCCAGTCACACTGTCAAAACCTCGGCTGTTATAGAACTCCTCCTATATCGAGTATAGTGTTCCTGTTGTGCTCACACAGAGGCGCTTCCCACAAACCGTATACTACTAAGGCACTCCTACTATCAAGTATTGTGGGTCTACCGCGTCAAACAGAGGTTCTCCCCACAGTGGGTGTGCTGTGTCACACAAGGGCGCTCCACCTCGTGGCCTGCCGAGGTACTCCTCCTGTCAAGTACAGTGGGTCTGCCAAGCTCAAATAGAGGCTCTCCCCATTGTGGGTGTACCGCGACACCAAGGCGCTCCCTACTAAGCTAGTTGAGTCACTCTGAGTTGAATCGATCAGTAGTCATCAGGTCTCAACCAGCTACTAGGTCTTTGTGCTATGAACGCTCGTGTCCAAGAGGATCCGCTCCATAAGCTACTGGTTACTGCTCTAACTATCCGGATGCCCCACGTTAAAGTATGTCAATGGTCCGACATGTCATAGGGGTCTCAACGCAATAGACGACGCGTCAATCGGATGCCCGGTTTGTCAGTTATTAGTCTTTTTTTCTAAGTGGCTGGTTCGATTCATGCACGATACAACCTGACCATATCTCAACATTACCCCGAACACTAGTGGGGTATACTCAAAGGGACCATCACGCTTGATGAAAATCAGCACTGCTGATGGTTTTTAAAATGTATGTCTAGTGCCAAAGATATGGAAAAAAAGTAAAGTTGGTCAGTAGTGGGCCCGGGTCCGGTCCGACCTGGTCTGACCAACTCGAACCAACCTAGTCTAGGTATACCTGGTTTGGATCGGCCCGGTCAGACCTATTGGGTCAGGCCCGGACCACTGGGTGGGCCTTCCTGTTAGGTTCCTCTCGACCCACTTGGCCAAGCCCAGTAGGCCACGTGGTTGGTTCGTCCTGGACTCGGGGAATATTCGGCCCCGAGATCCGCGAAGGTGCATCCCAGCGTGGCTCGATCTAGAAGGTGTGTCTGAGATGATTCGACCAGGGAACCACGAGGGGAGTCACAAATTAAATGGAAATGGGCTCTTGGGGACCGCGGGGTTCATCCGGGCATGTCGAGAGGCTGTCGGGCAAGCCGACGGGGCGCGTCTAGGACGGTTAGCTGCAGGGCAGGCCGGTGGGGTGCGCCCAGGCTGGTGGGCAGCCATGCAGGGCGAGGCTAGGCCAGCGGTGGCCAGGCAGGGCAACACGGGGGCCAGTGGGTGGCCGGACAGGCCGGAGGGTAGTCGGGGAGGGTGCCAGTTGTATCGGCGGGTAGCCGAGCCGGCTGACATGCAGCTGGGAGGTGTCCGGGAAAACATGAGGGGCACGGGCCGACTCAGGTTAGTGGATCGTCTCTACGAGCGATGCGGCCGGCGGGGGCTCGGCTGGGGCCGGTTCATCCGGTGGCGGTGAGAGACGCTGCTGGGGCGGCACGAATCATGGGTGCCGCGGGTAGCGTGACATTTATCTTCGACGCGTTTGTTGCCTCGTGGCTTCATCGCCACGCTGAAGAAAATCACAAAAGAGATCGATAGAGGGTGTCAGTCCATGTCAGTTTGTCCCGCACCCTGTGCGATTAGGGAGATGAAAATCAGTTCATCACGGTAGAAGAACGATGAACAACAAATCACCCATCAAAGGAAACATAACCTAATTCTTAATTATGAAGGAAAAAAGAAGAATATGTCACATAAAAGAAAACAACCCCTACCTTCGATTGTCGGTCATCGATGTTGAATTGGTGGGAAGAAAACGAAGTAGTTCATCATTTTTCACGTCTCCCACGCACTCCCAATCCTGAGCTGCATCGGTTCGTTGACGACGATTCAGAGGGTAGGTCGGTTGAAGATGCACCACGTCTGTAGAATCAAAGGGAGGAAGTCCAAGAAGCTCAACATTCTTCATTGGCGAAGAAATATTCATTGGAAGAACTTTTCTCCCAATCTCTTCTCTTCCCAAGCTCCACCAAATGATAAATTCCAAGAAAAAAGATAATATATTGTCTATTTTTTTAGTTTTCGTCACAAAAATTAAAATCTGTGAATTAAATTTAATTGGCCCAACATAATTAATGCATGAGTGTTGGAACAAATAAATTAGAAGACTTGGCACCAATTAATTAAAGTGGATGTCAAGAATCTCTCCCTCATTAATGAGGGAGAGTTTAGAGGTTTTACTATCTTCGATCAATAGAGTGGTTAAGCCCCGTGTGGTCCCCACATCGTAACATCTCACGAGAGGTTAGGTTCGGGTGGGACCCACCCCCATAACCTCTCATGGGAGGGTAAGGGGTGGTGGTCCCACCCCCAAATTCCATGAAAAAGTTTTAACCACCAAACACCCACATGATGACTCAAATAAAAATAACGTTTAGTTCAATTTATTTTATTATTTTCCACAAAAACCTAAAAACTATATTTTAAACTCGACCCACTACCATCGAAGTGAATGTCTTCATAAGAGAATACCAGTGCTTCATGTTCAACAGTGCCCTCATATTTCAATTTCAAGCACTGGTTGAAAAGTAATAAAAACACGCTCGTACGTTTACTGAACGTACCTGAATAAAACATCAGAAATTGATTCCGGGCTCACCAGGCCTCGGAATCACACGCCGTCAGTTTTTTTGGACTCATAAAATTCCCATGTATTTAAGGAGAAACAATTTCCATGGGAATTACGGGTATTTAAAAGCCTTACCTTAGTCATAAGACACCTCAATAAGCCTTATTGGTTCAAACTAAATGGATTTTCCCAAATTAAAGGTAACAAATCCTCTTAACTTCTTTTTTTTTATTTTACTTCTCCAACCACTAAATTAATTTTATTAATTTCTCTTATAACAACACCAGTATCCTTAATATTCTATTATGTTGTTATGAGATGGATTATTACTACACATACACACACCTCCATTTAATTGGTGAAGAAATCAATGTTTCTATGAATGGAAAACTAACGCCTCACGAAACGATGATAGTACAATTATCTCTTACCACCTCTCATGGGGTCAATTGTGATGGAAATATATTTATATATGTTATATATTATGTTTATTTTTCTTTATGATTCTTTATTTTCCATTTATAGAATACCATTATAGTTTCCATTATGCGTAAACATGACAATTTCACTTTAGGAAGTGCGGACTATAGCCCTCTCAAAGTGATATGAATCATTAATGACATATGTGGGATGTATAAAGGATAGTGTTAATGATATTATATATAATATTATACTGTAATTATAATATATCAATATATCAATATGTTTTAATTATATTAAATTACGAAATAGAAATGAAAGTATCGTTCATGCGTACGTACGACTTACCGTCTCTATGAATGATGCATTTCCATTCTTACATCCAAATGTTATTTACAATTATAAATACATGTATATACTGAATATATATGAAATATATGATATCTAAATCATTAATACCATTCTGGATATAATGAACTTTTGACCATGTGAACAACGTGAAATTATATGGTGTTCATTTGCGACTCAAGTAGGAAATATCGACAGAACAACCATTATTAACTTAAATGATTACATAATGTTTATAAAATGGTAATAAGTGATATAAAAGGAATGATAAAATTTAAAAAGGTTACAAATAAAGTAGAAATTATCTTTAGTTTATTATTCAGGAGAATAAAGAACGAATAGGTCATGTCAGACACGAGGTAAGGGACATTGTCCCAATCTCCTTTCACTGAGGCATATTTCAATATTATATACCTTCTTCATTCACTTGGTGTATAATAAAACCCTTTGAATATTACTTTCATTCAGAGGGAATATTTTTTCTGTGAAGCATTTTTTAAATGAAAAATGGATTGATTTTAACATTTTCATCGTCAATGACCTCTTCATCTCAATAATCGTTATTTTGCTTCCTCAATAACCCTTTCTATTTTATAAAAAAACGAAATCCCTTATTTTGTTTTTGGGTGTTTTGGTATTGAAAATGGTTTTTCAAATAGTTTAATTATATCAATATCATAAAATCTTCTCTTATGATTGCAAATTAAATTATATTAGTGAAATGTTTATATTAGAAATATTTTATGTGTTATGATTTTATAATGGTACTTGGACATTTGACGGGTAGTTGTGTGATTAACCAAATGACGAGTCCTTATTGTTGGTATCATAGGCTGGCTTAGAAAAATTTAGGAGGTAGAATATAGTTAAATTAAAAACCATAAATTATTTTAGTTTATGTTATGATTTAAATTATTTAGAATTTATATATTACCATGTTGATATGACTAAGATTTTTCGGTGTTTAGAATGATTTTCCACAAAGGAAATAAGGAAGTTATGATGGGACACCATCAGGAGAATTACAACCTTCAAAATCAGAACCCTAAGATGGTTAGAATCAGAATAGAATGGTCTGTTGTAGGGATGGAATAGTTGAATTAGGTTATAAATGGTGGCGGTATCAATGCACGAGATCATCCAGATCAACCACAAAGGAACTTGTTAAAAGTTGATTTTTTCATGAGGCAACATCCCCCGTCATTCATAGGATTATCTGACCCTCTGCTGGTAGAAGGGTGGATTAAAGAACAGGAGAATATTTTTGATGTCATAGGGTGTTCAGAACATCAAAAGGTTAGTCTTGTTATTTACTATTTTAAAGGTGAAGCTGATCAGTTGTGGTCGATGATGAAAAGTATCAGGTATAGTGAAGAGATTGATGCCCTTGTTTAGGATGAATTCAAAGGTATGTTCCTTGAGAAATATTTACCAATAGTGGTTTGGCATAGGATTGAAAAAACAATTCATGTAATTGAGGTAGGAGGATGACTCAGGGGCTGTTTATGAAGGAAAGTTCACTCGATTGGCTAGGAATGCTCTGAATTTCATTTGAGATATTGATAGTAAGTAAAATTGATTTTACTAAGGACTGAAGATGCACTATAGAAGATCATTAACCTATAATGCCACATCCCCAGAAGCCCGGATTTTTTACATTATTACATAAGATTGGCATGATCACAGAAGGTCTCCTCTCGAATGACTGAATAGTCTAGTAGCCTTTGAAGTACCGGATACATTCAAATGTTATACATTACATCAAAAAAATTGAAAACTAAAACAACATTTTTTTCATGGACAACACTAAGATCCCATAGACTATCCCTGAAGGTCAGTAAAAATATACTTCTTCACATCATATAAATAATAAATCATAGAAAGGTGTGAGCTCAAATGCCCAGTAAAGATAAAAATATAGTGGAAACTTTCATAAATAAGCATAAACATTTAAGAAAATGAATAAAACTAAAAAAAATCATTTTCAACATAAACTTCATCATGATATGGAAAATATAAATCAAAATAATTCCATTTACTTACTCACATGGATATTATACTAGTCAAATAATCACATGCAATATCAATAGCCACTTTTATAATGATGGAATGCATAATGCCAGACATTCATAACCACATTATCAAGGACGTGTTCCAAGACTAAAAATAAGATTTTGTCAAGGCCTTGTGCCAAGACACTAGTTTTTCTCATGAGACCTACTGATGAATCAAAGAGCTATAGTGGGCTCCACCCGTCACTTACTAAGTCTAATGCACTCCTCATATGAAAGGGTTTAAATATAACATAAACATTCGTATTAAAAATAGCATAATAAATGTCAATACTTTATCCATAAACCATAAATAGTGTAAAAATAAAACATCCATAGTCAAACATTTCACAAAACCTTCAATACAATATAGATGTTTTGTATCATAATAAATCAACTTTAAAGAAGCTTAAAATTAATCAATGGATTTTGACATAGAAGAAATAAAATCCTTTTTTATAAAAATATCTCTTTCTATTTTGAAATCATTTAAGAGTCATGTAATGATAAAGAAACCACTTATTTTGAAAATATTCTTATAATATTATAAGGGAAGCTTTTATGATGTTATAATGATTGAAAACAGCCACACCCACCGACAGGGGTCCGCTTCAGGGGAAGGACCTTTTCCTATCATTTCTAAGCATCGACAAAGGAAGGGTTACTCGGGTCTCCCGCAGCCGATGCGGACTCGCTCCGCCTCAAAGAAGAAGGAAGTGTTGAATTTAAAGTGTGCAAAGAATAGTGAGATTAAGGAGTCAGCATCAGATTATCATGTCTTAGATCAGCTCAGGAACCGTGTCAATAGTGTTCACTACTGGAGGGATCCAGGATGGGAAACAGCCACGGCTACCGGAGAAGAGGAGTCAGGATGGAGAAGCGGTGACGACTTTGACTTGGATGATATGTAAGTTTGTGTTGTTAAGTTTCCTTATTATGGTATGTCTGTTTTTGGTTTAATTTTTTTTTGTTGTACCTTGGGTACCGGCAACCCCTTAAACCGGCAGCAGAAAATGAAAAAAATGATTTTCAGGTTTTCTTGTAAAAAAAAACAGCCACACCAACCATGTAAGTTAAAAAAAATTCTTACCTTAATTTTTTCCAAAAGATCATAAAGTACCTTATTGGAAAATGACAGAATGATTCCTTTCAAACCATTTTTAAAAAATTAAAACAATTGAACAAATTACTCTAAACCATAGTCTAGTCAATAGTTAAAATGTATTGGAATAAATTTTTAGGAAACATGGATGTGGATGATAAAGAGGTCCTAGTAGATACTTACGTAAAAACAACCTCAGACAATAAAGAGACTACGAAATTAACCTTTATCTTGTAATTTTCCTTGGTCAAAGGTAGGTTAAAGTCCTTTGTAATGGTGAAATTATAGATATTAAATTATGTAAGATTCATATACATTAATATGATATCATATATAATATTTTATCATTTCTTTGTTAATATTATCTTAGTATTATCATCGTTTTGAGTGTTATCTGATTCATTTTCTTTTATATAATTTGTTACGTACTAAATGTTTGTTATGGATAGAATGTATTTTTATTCATATTTAGAATGATATTAAGACTTTAGAAATTATTTTTAATCATCTTAGGAAAATTAGTCTTTAATGGATACGATGTGAAATGAATCTCATCGCGTTCGTGGGGATGGAAATCCGTACGTATGCACGAGAGACAATGTCATTATTTTGATATTAAATTAATATATAATTGGATGATATATCATATAAAAATAATCATTATCATGTTATATTTATTATTTGAATCAATAAAACATCATTATTGTAGTCATCCAAATAATAATGTTTTAAATAACAGTTACACCATGACATGGAGACGGTAAGTCGTACGTATGCACATATGGTGACATGTTATTCAAAGGATTGATAGAATAATGAATATGATTGTACCATATTTATAATAACATCATAGTATATAGGTGATACTGGAGTTATTATTTTATAATTGAAACAACAAAGAAAGAGGAAGTGGGAGATGAAAGGAACTGGAAAGAGTTGATGAAATATATACTTTTTCTTCAAGTTATTCCTTTTGATTTGATCAAAAGGTCTCCATAGATTGGCTTTCTGACTAAAGGAAGGCTACTAAAATGAAGTGAGGACATTTGAGTGGGAATTTGGACAGGGTTTGGCTGACCCAAAAGGCTTTCTAGAGTAAAATTGAGGGAAGGGGGAGGGACATTTTATAAGAGGGGTGAGGGGAACCTTAGCCCGAATGGCCCAAAGGACTTCTTTTTTATTATGGATAATCCCCCTTTTAAGGGTTTAAGGGTAACCCATACATGAACCATAGGCCCAAGACACAAGGCCTGACAAACCAACAATACATGACCCAGAGGCCCAGAGGAATACCATGTCCAATACATGACCCATAGTCCCATCCCACGTGAACCGCCCCTCCCTAGATTTTTGCATCATTGATCACCTAGCTCCCCACCATGCATTGCTGATCAGCTAGAATTGCCCCATACAAAGCTGCATGGAGCCTGGTCCCAATGTCTCTTGGTATTTTTATATTATATGGATAATAAAATTACTATTAACTTCCATGAGAACCCCAAGGGGTTACATAATGATACACCTATCATTATATATTTATTATGGCTAAACCTTACATTTTTTGGAATAGAATATCAATTAATAATATAATATTTGTTTTAAAAACTATTTTATGTCAATTTTGACACTATTTGGTATTTTTTTCTAAATTAATAACATCATTATTACATCGAAAAAGATTCATCTAACAATCCCTAACATGTCATATTAACCAAGAAAATTAGCAGAATCCATATAAAGTATCAAATAACATATATTTGGATATTCATAATATCAATTATTTTAATATTTCAATAATTATGTAATTACTACATCATCATTGTGTCATAAATATATTTAATTATTTAATATCTAAAAATCATAAATAAAATACCATTATGTAGGAAATATTTTTAGCTTTTTAATTAATATTTATAGTCGAATTTATCATCTGTGTAACCCTATATTAATAATGGTTTAGTTATTAACCATTGAGTTTAACACTTTTAACTCTTCTTTGTATTAAATAATAATAAATGTCCTATTCTAAAACATGTAGACCTAAAGGATCACATTTTTTCTTAATGTGGTTTTCGGTCAAATTACACTTATCCAATAGAATTAGGACATGTGTTACGTTACTAATAATATCATTTTGACCCGTAATTACCTAGTTTACTTTTATCCATTTTTAATAAAAGAAAAAAAGTTACTATTTACCAAAAATTATTTTCAAATTATTAAACCACATTTTGCATACTGATATCAATTGTTTTTCTCAGATTTTTTAAATTCAACTCATAAAAGCAGTAAAATTTTGTTTTATGTAACTTTTCAAATTCTCCTAAGAGGTGGCTAAAAGACAGTAAAAAGTTCAATAAAATTTTTATATATCTAAAATTATTATAAACTGACTACAATGAATTATATTGAACTTATATATGTATTATTTATCTATTTTGACCTATAATAAATTTAAATAAAATAAATAATTATTTAAATAAAAATTCATTTTTAAACTATAACTCAGTGTTTTTCACTATTCACCAAAATTGAATGTTTTCAAAAAAATACCAAAAATTCACCCTAAGAAAAATTAAATATTTTGAATCCAAAAATGTATACCGTTTTAAAAGATAAAATTTATTAATATTTCAACAGACGGTATTACTATTCATAACGTCTTGTTTGATTGGTTATCGTGTGTTAGAACTCGATGTTGCGTACAACACACGCTATTTTATTATTCAAAGTGAATCATAACGTGGATGCCTGGGGTGTTACATTATCCCCACATTCAAATAATTTCATCCTAAAAATTTCTATAATATCACTACATAAAATGATCCAGGTGGTTCTTCATCATAAGTACCTTGGGTTCCCACGTTGCCTATTCCATCTTATGGTTTCTCTATAAAACTTTTACCAAATGATTTGTTCAGTTTCTCAACAATTGTTATCATGTATCAAGAACCTTGACATCATCTTCACAATAAGACAGATCGGGTTCTAGTTCTATGTCTTCATAGGTATGTACATGTGTTGGGTCAGGCATGTATTTTCTCAAAAGTGATACATGGAATACATCATGAACTTTTGAGAGGCTTGGCGGCATTTCCAAATAGTAACCTACATCCCCAATTCGTTCTATAGTTTTGAAAGGTCCGATGTACCTGGGACTTAATTTTCTATTCTTACAGAATCATATAACACCCTTCCATGGAGATACCTTTACGAAAACATGATCTCCTACGTGAAATTCCGAATCCTTCCTTCAGTTATCGTCATACTATTATGCATACTTTGAGCTACTTTTATGTGGTTTTGGATTACCTTCACATTTTCCATCATTTCCTCCACTGGTTCGGGGCCTACTAGTTTTCTTTCACCAACATCGTCCAAACAGCTTGGTGTGCGACATCGCTTTCCGTATAATGCTTAATATAGTGTCATCTGAATACTTGAATGGAAGATATTATTATAGGAAAATTCTACTAGAGGTAAATATTGATCCCACATCATTGAATGTAATGTGATCATGATTTCAACATGTCTTCTATGGTTTGAACAGTCTGTTCTGATTGTCCATCAATTTTTGGGTGGTAGGCAGTGCTCAAATGAAGTTCAGTATCCAGGGGTTTCTAAACACTTCTCAAGAATAATGATGTAAAATGTGGATCACGATCAGAAACAATCGATAGGGGTACTCCGTGAAGTCTCACAAATTCATTAATATAGAGTATTTCTAGACTCTCAAGTGGAAAATCTTCTCTTATAGGAAGAAAATGTGCTGACTTGTTACGATGATTAACAATGACCCATGTATCATCATTCCTTCTAGGAGTCTTTTGTAGCCCCATGACAATGTCAATTGTGATATCATCCCATTTCCACTCAGGTATGGGAAGGGGTTTCCAGACTCTTCCAGGCTATTTCCATCCACCTTTCACTTTATGAAAAACCATACATCTTGACAAAAAATCCTCAATCTCCCTCTTCATGTTTTCCCATAAAAAATGTTCCTTCAAATATCTATACATTTTGGTTCTCCCATGGTGTATGTAGAAATTGAAACTATGATAATCATCCAACAATTAACTTTTTAGATCTGGAATATCCGGAACACAAAGTCTCTTCCCAAATTTCAAAATTCCATCTTCATATATTAAGTCTCTAAATATCAAATCATTCACATATTTAATCATCTTCTGAAACTCCTCATCATCAACATGAAAACTTTTTATCCTTTCTAGTAAAGATGGTTTGGAAAAAATTTGAAAAATTATTAATGTTTCACCTTCTATGGTTATTCAAATAATCATATTTTCTAGATCCATTAAAATAGGATCCCTTTCAAATCTCATCTTGTTCAAAACACCATGATCTATTCATCTCAAAGAATCTGCCACTTTATTTTCTTTCCCTGGGTGGTGGTGTATCGGGAAATAATAATCCTTGAGTAGTTAAAGCCATCTCCTTTTCCTCATGTTGATTTCTTTCTGTGAGAAAATATACTTCAAACCCTTTTGATCAGTATAAATATCACATTTCACCATAGAGAAATTTTCTCCAAATCATCAAAGAAAAGATTACAGCTTCTTACTCAAGATCATGAGTAGAATAGTTCTACTCATGAATTTTCAGCTTTCGTGATGCATAGGCAATAACCCCATCATTTTCATAAGGACACAACCATGTCCTTTCTTCGATGTATCAATATAAATAACAAACCCATCATCCCCCAAAGGTAGAGTCAATATAGAAGCACTGACTAATATTCTCTTCAAATATTTAAAAAATTCTTCACACTCATTTGTACAAACAAATTTAACCCTATTTCGTGTGAGCATTGTTAATGGGTTAGCCAATCGGGAAAAATTCTGGACAAACCTTCGATAATAACATTATAAACAAATAAAACTGCATACCTCAGTTATACTCATCGGTTCTAGCCATTCATGGATTGACATGATCTTAGAAGGATCAATAGAGATTCCATCCTTAGAGACAATATGACCACGAAATGAAATCTCTACAATCCAAAATTCACACTTGCTAAAATTCACATATAATTTGTGCCATGTAGGAGTATTCATGATAATGCACAAGTGATTTTCATGATCATCATAGATTTTTTAATACACCAAGATATCATCAATAAATACCAGTACAAAGTCATCAAGATATTCCCTCAAAACACTATTCATTAGATCCATGAAGACAAAGGGTGCATTAGTCAATCCAAAAGGCATTACTATAAACTCATAATGCATGTACCTAGTTCGAAATGTTGTTTTCGGTATTTCTTCATTTTTCCCACACAACTGATGATATCCGGATCAAAGTTCAATTTTTGAAAAGTATTGAGCTCTATGAATTTCGTCAAATAAATCATCAATAAGAGGTAGGGGATACTTGTTCTTTATTTTTATAACATTGATCTCCTTGTATTCAATGCACAACCTCATAGATCCATCTTTCTTATTAATAGAAAGGACATGGGCTCCCCATGAAGAAATAATAGGGAAAATAAATCACTTATTACTCAATTTCTCTTATTGTTTCTATAGTTCCACTAATTCCACGGTGTCCATTCTATAAGGGGTCTTCGATATGAGCCTTGATCTAGGAATTAAATCAACGGAACACTCTATTTCTCTCTCTGTAGGATATCCAGGAATATATTCTAAAAAACATCAAAATTTTCTTTCACAATGGGTACATCCTCTATTTGAACATTACTTTACTCACCCACAGTTATTTAATTCTCATTCTCCCCAATAATTGAATTTAGTTGAGCTACTAAGGGTGGATCTAGATAAGAATTATGTGGTGATGATTCTTCTCTAAAAATAAGGTGTTATTTATCATCATCATCAAAAATAGTACCCTCTTTATTCATACAATAAATATTTGCATCGTGGTCCAAAACCCAATCTATAACGAGTATTATATCAAATTCAATCATGGGAATTCCTATGAGATTGAAAAATAATGAACATTTATACGCCCTAATGGGGACTGATTCAGAAAACATTGTTTCAATGATACTTCCCTTAGGGGTTTTGATTGACAACTACCTTGATAAATCAAATTGGAAATATCTAATTTTCTTTGCAAACTGGCAAGATATGAAACAATGCGATGATCCAGAATCAAATAAATCATTTTCTAAACTGGAGGAAACCATTAAATTATCTACCACTATCTCTTTCGAATCTTCAACCTCATTAGTAGTGATAGAATAAGATTTGAATTTATCCCTTGGACTTTTTTTGAGTTAATTTCTCTCGATTCATAAGACATTCATTCGCATAATTCCCCCTTTCTCTACAATTGTATCATTCAACATCAACAACCTCTTTCTTCCCCGTGCAATCACGATCTTGGTGGCCTTTTTCACCACACATGAAACATACTAACCTTCCCTTCAAGAAAGTACCAGGGTGTTTCTTCACATATTTACTCCAGGATGGATATTCAACTTTTCCCTTCTTCCCCTTATTTCCATTTCCAGAGTGTTTAGTATATCTCTTCTTCTCTTGATTTTCTTTAAAGTCCTAATACTTAGAGAAATATATTTCAATCTTGATATCACATGAGGCAATATCTTCATACGATGAGAAGGATTGTGAGACTAATGCTCGATAGAGAAATGGTTTTAACCCAACAACGAAATGATCAATCATACTTATTGGGTTATGTATATAATCTGTAGTATACCTCCCTAACATTTTAATATTATCTTCATACGTTGCGACATTATCATCCTCCTTTTGCCTTAGACTCAGAAATTGTATTTCTATATATTCTTGATGGTCATGAGGAAAGTATTTTTCTAAAAAAAATTCATTAAACTACCACCATTCCATATTTGAAAATTCATTATCTTCCTTTGTGTTTTGAATTAATGACCACCATTGATCAGAATCTCTAGTGAGGTGGTACACTAACGTGAAATCGTATTCCCTTTCGCTACTCCCCAAGGCATGGAATAGTTTCTCTATGTAATTTATCCATTTCTCAGCTACTAGTGGATTTGTACCCCCCCCCCCATTTAATGATGGTCAATTTTCTTCATCAATTTATCTAACGTTTATCATCCACGCTACGGATCAGGGTGCTTCAAATGGGTAAGGTTATTATTCATAACCTGAGTGAGTTGTCCCAATATAGTGATAAGCTAATCAGCACGAGTTGTATCACCTGCTCCACTATAATTATCCTGATCAAAAGGGAAATAATCACATGGAGTGCATGAATTGATACAGTTTCCATTCCTTCAACTAGGCTCCATTTCTAAACAATGTCATAAACTATATTAGTTTATAAATTGAAATACATAATTCCAAACATGTAAAATACATAAAAAAAATTGAACAGTTCATGGATATAATCCATAATCAAAAAAAATTCTTTCCTTGAGGAAGTATATACTTATAAACCCTTCATAATGGTTGTTAAATAAAATGATAATTATCCTATGAATATCCCCTAGAAGTGTCGTAAATAATAGTGCAACAAGACCCATTGTCATGCACCAGTTCCCATTCGAGACTAGCTCAAAGAGGTGTTTTTAGGTTTTACCACTATGTACATATATTCCAGATCCACCTCAACCTAGTCGTATCCAGATTGGCATGTTTTGATTGGAAATCTAACAAAATCTATATAGTACCAAAATTTTAGGAAGTTTTTCAATACTAAATCTCAATGTAAATATTAGGGCTATGTGCTCTAATCAGAGTTTACCTAAATCTAGTTTATGAGGATTTTAATAAGATTTCTCTGATACCAACTATAACACCCCAACCCTAGAAGCCCTATGTCCGTTCATTATTACATATCATTTGCATGATCAGAAAAGATCAATTCTCTAAAGACCGAATATTTTAGTAGCCTTGGAAGTTCTAGATACATTCATAAGGATTAAATTACATCATAAAATGGAAAACTCATACAAAATTATTTCAATGGGAAACACTGAGATACCATAGAATATCTCTTTATTTCAGTCATAATATACTTCTTCACATCCTAAGAAAAATAAAACACAGAAAGGGGTGAGCTCAAATTCACAGTAAGGACAACAATATAGTGGAAAATTTCATAAATAAGAATAAACATTTAAGGAAATGTATAAAATTAAAACAAAAGCATTTAAAAACATAAAAACCAATATGATATTGTAAATATAAATCAAAATAATTCCATTTAATTACTCACATTAATATTCTATAAGTCGAATAATCACATGCGACATCTGTAGAGACCCGAAGCATGACATACATGGACATTACATTACTTTTACGGAATACTTAGTACATAACAAAAACACACACACAAGGATCGTAATAGTTTAGTGTCTTACGAAACTCAGAATATAATCTTCTAATCGTGGTGAAAGATCTTCAACATGTCCCATAATGATCTTCATTTTTTTTTACCTAAACCCATTCTTTATATCCTGGGGAAAAGAAAACATAAAAGGGTGAGCTCAAATGCTCAGTAAGGGTAAACAAAAGAAATATCAATCACATCATATTCATAAGACCATAACATTTTGGAAATCTTAACCAGGAAAAGAGAGCATAATTTCATAACATGGGATAAATCATAGTAGTGAAATGAAATCCCAATAATCATAACATAAAACATGAAACGTTGTGTCATACACACATAATCATAGAGAATCATATCTTATTAGTCAAGACTCATTTCCAAGACTATCTTAGTGGACAATGTCCATTTCTGAACAGAGTCACCCTCCTTTCCGTCCTGTTTCACTGAACCGGTATAACCTACCATTCCTGCAATGTCCATCTCATGAGAAATAAAATCTTTACCCAATGCATTGGAGGGAGATATAGGTCCCACCCATATCATAATGATATCATTCTTATGTGTGCCACAAAATCATAAATCATACATAATTGCATAACCCATGTAATAAAAATGGGAATCTTAAACATCATGACATAATAAAAAAATTAATATAAGATCAAGGAATTCATAAAAATAATTCCATCACAACATAAACAAATAAATGTAATAATAGGGATGAAAACAGAACCCTTTATTATCTTAGATGGAAAATTATTTTGAAAAAACACATGAACTCCATTCTTGAGGAAAATATCCTTTCTACTTCAAAAACACTATTCCTTTCTTAACATGTCAAACAATTATAAACTAAAAGAATTTGATTAAAAATAAACATGATAACTTGTAAAGAAGCTTCTTGGAAATAATGTTTTAAAAATACATTCATGCCGTATTAGTTAAAAAAACATTCCTCCCGTACTTTTTTCGGAAAATTCAAAAAGTACCTCGTACGAAAAATGACAAAATATTTCTTTCATATCTTTTACTAAAAACTCACCGAAGGGTATATTTGGATTTAAACAATTGTAGTTGGATGGAAATAACATTACATATTGAGGGATCATGGATTTGGATGATAAAATACACCCCAGTAAATACCAAAGTATAAACAATCTCGGATAAAAATTGAGATTGTGAGATTTGCCCTTACCTTATGTCTGATATGCTTTGTACGTATCCGAACCTCCTGTATAATTATTTAAATAATTCCATTAACTTATTACAGAATCATATTCATTGTTATGATATCATATATGGTTCACTTATGACTTTATATTACCCGTTCGTTTGTAAATTCAATGTTAAAGAAACGTTTTGGGTAAAATCGTTTCATTTACCGTAGGTGATTGGACGTGTTGTTCTTGACATTATTTTTACTTATATCATAATTTACATACTTCCAGAATATAAAACATGATTTATATATCATATATATTCAGTATATATATATATAATAGATAGATAATTTAAATGAAACACACCGTTCATGGAGACGGTAGTCCGTACGTACGCATGAACGCTGTTTTCCTTTCCTTATTGTCTTGAATGGAAGTAAGTAGATGACATACATATATATATATACATAAATACAGTATATATAACATGTAATATATTTCATTATTATTCATTATATATGCTTTATAATCATTCATGAATGGTTAATGTGGAGAATGAATCTCATCGCGTCGTGGAGAGGGTAGTCCGTACGTACGCACGAGCGATGATATCGTTCTCATGTTCGTGAACTTGTGTTGAAGTGTATGTATAATATTTCAGTATCATTATCACTTTATAATAATCATATATAGTTACTCATTACACCATTATACCCATCCAATTATGGTGGTGGCGGAAAATAGATTACACCACGGCGTGGAGACGGTATTCCGTACGTATGCATGCTCGGTGGTTTCCTTTTTCCGTAGGATGGATAGAAGGTTAATTAGAGTTGTTTCATATTTCTAATAACATATAAGTATATATGAAATACTGATGTTATCATGAAACAACTAAAGAAGAAGAAGTTGAAGAAGAAAGAAATTGAAAAAGATCGGTAATGGATATTACATCTTTTTGACGCTCCTTTTCTTAACCTCCACTTAAAGAACTAAGGATGGTCTTTGAAGAAGACCAGGACCTATAGTATGATACTAGAGAAGTGGAGAAGAGATTTTGGCAGAGGTTTTCCGAGATTGAAGGCTCAAAGTGGTGTGATAAAGAGGGGGAGGTGGTGCCCTTTTATAAGGGAGGAGAGGGGCACCTTAGGAAAATCTCAAATTATTATTTTATATTAAGTTCAAATTCGGATTATAATGGTTCCAAAGGGTCTTATTTCGAAGATAAAGTGGGGATGGGTCGAAATAATCTCATAAAATAGGATTTAGCCAAGTTTAGGTTATTATTTTAACCTTATCAATTAGATTTTACTCTTAGTTAAATAATTTAACTTTTACCGTGTCTTTTTGTTTTCATACACTATATGGTTAATAGACTTACCTTAACAAGCCAAACGAACCCCAAGTTGTTTATTATTAATATATATATCCTTATCTAAGTCATTTGGCCTATCCTTAGATTTTTAGGAATTAAATAACAATTAATAATATAATATTTGTTTTAAAAACTAATTTATGTCAATTTTGACACTATTTGGTACATGTTTTTTATGAAATTCATAACAGAATTATAAGTTCGAACCATGTTACTTATATCAACAATAACATGTAATAATAACCTACAAAATTAATGTAAGTCATAAAAAGTCTCAAATTACATTTATTTGGGCATTTATAACATCAATTATGTCAATATTTCATTAATAAGACAATTACTGCATCATCTTTGTGTCATAATAAATGATAATTATTTAATCCCTAAAAATTCAAAATAAATTTCTATGATGTAGATAATTGTATTAGATTTCTGGAGACTATTCATGTTTGATTTTTGATAAAGTTTATCACTAAAGTAAAATTATTATACTTATAAGATTTAAGAAAGTGATATGTTGTCACATTCTTTGGTTTTTTTATAATAATTAAATTATTTTCATGGAAAAAAGTCCATAAAATGAATCTAATCCGACCCTTAGGTTATAGGGGTCCACTTTTATCCATCCAATAGGATTTTTTCATGTGTTAGGTTAATTGTATAATCTTATATTTACCCTTAATTACCCGATTTACCTTTAACTATAGTAAATAAAATTTACCGTAGTTACTATTCACAATGCCCAAAATTAAAAGGTAGCTTATTAACATAATTTGAACCCACTGTTTCCAAATATGGAATCCATTTTAAAAAATTCAATACACAAATGACACAGAAATTAAATTAAAATTAATCCTGTTGTTGAAAGAAAACAGGGTTTTCTTTAAAACATTGCAAAAGATTGAATTGATTTAAACTAAGAATTCAAGGTAAAATCAATACTAATGACATACATTATATTAAATTGTAAAAATATATTTTATTTATAATTTAAAACCATTCAATATTATAATTTAACAACATAAGATATTTCGATGAAAAAAGTTGTTTTTAGTTAAAATATAGCGTGTTTTTACTATTCATTAAAATATGAAAGTTATCAGAAAAATATCAAAAATTTATCTAATATAAATTTTTATATCCTGATTCAAAAGAAGAATTTTATTTTGTCAAATTGAACTTATAATCATGTCAAAAACTAGATTTAATGTGGGTGTGCCATCAAAAGGCGGTAAAAACTGCATTTTTTGAAAAATACATATTTTACCCGAAAAATTTATTTTGTTCTTATACCGTGTTCTAGAAAATGTGTAAGATGAATAATAATGTTATAAAATTCAAAATTTAGTTAATACTATTCATAACGGCTAGTTCATGACAATATTATAATAATATATCGTTGTTTATTAAAACCCGGTATTGCGTACAACACACGCTATCGAGGAAGGTCGTGATTGCGTGTAATGCAAGCCAAGTCAGAGTTGCGTGTTGTGAAAGAATTCTTCGTTGTTTCATATAACAGAATCCAACCATATTTCATTTATACATTGAATATAAATATATATACTCAATGTTTCGTAGAATAACTATTATCAAAATTCTGTGTAACAAGATCCAAGAATAGTGTTGCGCATACTGCAAGCTAATACGGTGTTGCATATATCGCAAGGTAATATTGGTGTAGAATACAACACAAGACATTAATGAAATTAAAAGAATATTTTTCATAAAATCTCAGGGTGTTAAAACATCAATATCCACTTTCATAATGATGGACTGCGTTATGTTAGACTTTCATAACCAAATAGTCAAGGCTTTGAGCCAAGACTACAAATATGATTTTTTCAAGGCCTTTTGATAAGACACTTGTTTGTCTCATGATACCTACCGATGCATCGAGGAGACATAGCTATCTCCACCTATAACTTACTATGTCCAGGGAATTCCCCATATAAGAAGGATTTAGCAAAACATAAACATTTTTTTAAAACTAGCATACGAAATGTCAATACGTTATCAATAAACCATGAATGGTGTAAAAAAACACATCCATAGTAAAAAATTTCACAAAACCATCAATACAATATGGATGTTTTGTATCATAAGAAATCAACTTCATATAAGCTTAGAATCCTTCAAAGGATGTTGACATTGATGATATCAAAAACCTTTTTAGGGAAATATATATATCATTCTATTTTAAAATCATTTAAGAGTTATATAATTATAAATAATAATTTCGATAGAAAATATTCTTATAAGATATTATGGGAAGCTTTGATGATGTTATAATGGCAGAAAATATCCACACATGCCGTATAAGTTAAAAATACATTCTAACCTTAATTCTTTCGAACATGTCATAAAATAACTTGTTGGAAAATGACAAAATGATTACATTCGAACCATTTTATAAAATGTAAAAAAGGGTATAAATGATATTAAACCATAATCTTGTATATAGTTAAAATGTTATTGAATACTCTTTTATGAAATATAGATATGGATAATGATGATGTCCCAGTGGATACTTATGTAAAAACAACCTTGGATAATAAATAGATTGTGAAATTAACCATTAACATGTACTTTTACTTGGTCATGGGTAGGTTAACATCCTATATAATGGTGAAATAATTGTTATTAAATTCTACAATAATTATACTCATTAATATGATATCATATATTATCTTCTATCATTGCTTTGTTAATAATATCATAGTATTATTGTTGTTTTGGGTGTTAACTGATTCTTTTTACTTTATATTTTTTCTTACATAAGTAATGCTTATTATGGATAGGATGCATATTATTCATATTCAGAATTTTATTAAGTATTTAAACACTATTTTCAATCATCTAATGAAAACTAGTCTTGAATGGATACGATGAGGAATGAATCTCATCATGTTCGTGGAGAGTGTAATCCGTACATACGCAAGAGCGAACATATCATTCTTTTGATATTAAAATTATATATAATTGGATGTTATATAATATATACAGAATCATTATGATGTTATATTTATTATTACATCTATTACACAACATTATTATACCCATTAAAATAATAATGTATTGAATAACAATTACACCACTCCGTGGGGACGTTAAGCTATAGATATGCACGTATGGTGACATGTCATTTAAAGAATGGATAGAATTATGAATATGGATGTACCATATTTATAATAACATCACATTAAATAGAATATACTTGAGTTATTATTTTATAAAGGGTACAACAATTAAAGATGAAGTGGAAGAAGAAAGGAACTTGAAAGAGGTGATGAAATATATACCTCTTCATCGGATTCTTCCTTTTGATTTGATCAATAGGGATCGATAGGTAGGATTTATGACAAAATTAATACCACTAGGATGATGGGTGGACAGTTGAGAGGGTATTTTGGTAGGTTTTGGCCGAGAAAAAAGTCTTTGATGGTTTGAATTTGAAGGAAGGGGGACTTCCCTTTTATAAGAGTGGTGATGGGAACCTTAAAAAAAGAAATAAATATTATTTTATAATAAAATAATTTTCGATTTCAAATGGCTCAAAAATAAAAGAATTAAAGGATAAGGTGGGTTGGGTCGAAAACCACTCAAAAATTAGGGTTTAGATAGGTTTGGATCACTTTATTAACCTTATATTTTAGATTTATCTCATAGTTAAATAGTCTGACATTTACCATATCTCTTTGTATTTTTATATTATATGGTTAATTAAATTACTATAAACATTAAGATAACCCCAAGTGGTTCATTACGGATTCAACTATCATTATTTATGACTTTTCAACAAACCTTAGATTTTTAGATATAGAATATCAATTAATAATATAATATTTGTTTTAAAAACTCTTTTGTGTCAATTTTGACACTATTTGGTATTTTTTTTGTTAAATTCATAAAAGCATTATTACATCAAAAAATGTTTATCTAACCAACCCTAACATGTCATATCAAACTATAAAATTAGTCTAATTTATAAAACGTCTCAAATTTCATTTATTTGGATATTTAATATGTCAATTATTTTAATATTTTATTAATTTGGTAATTACTGCATCATCATTTTGTCATAAATTAATTTTATTATTTAATATTTGGAAATCATAAATAAAATACCATTAGTTAGTAAATATTTTTAAATTTCTAAGGAATATTTCTGTATAATTTATATTATGTGTAAACCTATATTAGAAATGGATTAGTTATCAAACATTGAATTTAACACTTTTAACCCTTCTTTGAATTAAATAATAATAAATATACTAATGTAATCCATGTGGACCTAAAGGATCATATTTTATTCCTAAGGTTGTTTATGGATGAATTACAATTATCCCATAGAATTATTACATGTGATAGGCTAGTAATAATATAATTTTTACCCTTAATTACATTATTTACTTTTAACCATAGAAAATAAAAGTAAAAAGTTACTATTAACCTAAAATTATTTACATCTTATTAAACCACATATTACTTAATAATATCAACCTTGTCTCTCAGATTTCAGAAATTCATCTCATAGAAGTGGTAAAATTTTGATTATGTAAATTTGAAAATGCTCCAAGGAGGTGGGTAAAAGACGGTAATAAGTTTAATGAGATTTTTATATATCTAAAATTATTATGAACTGACTCCAATGAATTAAATTATAATTATATAGGTATTATGTATCTATTTTTACGAAAAATAAATTTAAATAAAATAAATAATTATTTAAATAATAATTTGGTTTTAAACTATAACTCAGTTTTTTTACTATTCAACAAAAATTTAAGTTTTCATAAAAATATGAAAAATTCGCCTTAAGCTAATTTTGATATTCCAAATCCAAAAATGAAGTCCTTTGTAAAGGTAAAATTTATAATAATTCTAAAGGTGGGTATTACTAATCATAATGACTACATTGATTGGTTGTGGTGTGTTAGAACTCGATGTTGTGTACAACACATGTTATTGTATTATTCAAAGAGAAGCGTACTGTGGAAATGTTGGGTGTTACATAGCCTTTTGTGATTTCAAAAGTTAGGAAAAACATGTTCTATGTGTAGAGTTGGTGGAAATGGATTTTTCCAATGATCTTGTGTTTTAAAAAAAAACAACATAATAATAGGTCGAGGTGGCAGGCGAAAGGAAAGAACTCTTCATAAAAGTATGATGGGAAGAAACACAACTTTACAGTTTGTGAGATTTGTATTAAAAAGCATGTTGGGGAATGTATTTTCAATTCTGGTATGTGATACCGATGTGGTAAAATGGAACAGAAGGATCAAAATTTCATTGAAAAAGATCTGGCTTGTGGAAAGACAAAATCCAATTTACAGTCAGTAAAATGTTTAAGTGATGTTAAATGGGTCACTATGCAAATGAATGTTCATCGAAGAACTCAACTGAGGGAAAGCAACCAGAATAAGAGAAGAAAGGGGTGGTGAAATCCTTTTCAAAGATTTCAGGAGATGTTGATGCATCATATAATGTAGTATCTGGTACACTGTTTGTTTGCTCAGATTTTGAAACTGTGTTATTTGATTCTGGGTCTACACATTCTTTCATTTCTGAGAAGTTTTCTAGTAAATTTGGGAATTCCATATGAAGATATGAATCCTAAACTTATGGAAAAAGCACTAGGAGGAAATTTTGAGACAAAAGGAAATTTTAAGAAACTCTCTATCCTTGTGTGTGGTAATAATCTACATTCAATCCTTATTGTCTTTCTTATATTATTGTTCGATGTTATTTGGGGTATGGATTGAATTTTTGGGAAGGATATTACTGGAGGATTGTTGGAAAATTTGCACAGTTATCTATCCCACTAACTAAGTTAACTAAATAATGTGTTATGTTCATTTGGACAAATTAATGTGATGATTGTTTTTAAGAATTGAAAAGAATATTGGTGAATGTTCAAGTTATGGCACTGCCATCTAGAAATGGTGAGATTGTTTTTTATAGTGATGCTTCGTTTAAAGGACTTGGATGTGTTCTTATGAAGAATGATCAGGTAATTGGTTATGCTTTACGTCTGTAGAAACCTAATGAGTTAAATTATCCTACACATGATTTGGAATTAGTATCTATTTTTTACTGTAAAAATTTGGAGGCATCAATTGTTTGGAGTAAAATTTAAATATATAATGACCACAAAAGTTTTAAGTATATATTCTCTCAAAAATAATTGATCATGAGACAGAGGAGACGTTTGGAATTAATCAATGATTATGATTTCACAATTCATTTCCATCCATGAAAGGAAAATAAGGCGGCTGATGCTTTGATTCGAAAAAGTAATGCCTCATAAACAGGATATGATTGGAACAAGATATTTTGGTTTTTGATTTGATGATCATTAGAATAGAAGTTGTTGGTGCAGAAAAATATTCTGTTTTGTTTCAGGTGTCAGTGAAATCATATCTATTAGTGAAAATAAAGCAAGAACAGAAAGAAGATAGTGAGTTGCAAAAAAATGTAGAGTTGGTTCAGAAGGGTATGTTTTCTTGATTTTAACATTGAAAATGATTGTGTTTTGAGTTTTGGAAAAATATTATGCGTGACTTTTGATTCATAGTTAAAGAATGAGATATTTTTGGACGCTCATAGTTCCCCATTTTTAGATCATCCTGGCAATACAAAGATTTATAGAGATCTTCTGGAGTATTACTAGTGGGATGGAATGAAAAGAGATATTGATGATTTTACTGTGAGGTGTTTGACGTGTTAGAAGGTTAAATCAGAGCCTTAATTACCAAAAGGGATGCTTCAGTCTTTACCGATTACAGAGTAAAAATGGGAGAATATATCCATGGACATCGTTGTGGGATTACAAAAGGCATCTCGAGGTAATAATTCAATCTAGGTTATTGATGATCAGTTGACTATATCTGATCATTTCCTTCCTATTTGAGATACTTTGTCTCTAGATCAACATTCTTGGTTGTATGTCAAAGAGAAAGTTAGGTTGCATGGAGTTTTTATCTCCATTGTATCTGATCGTGATCCAAGGTTTACTTCTAAAATTTTGAAAGGCCATTATAAGTCATTGGGTACTTAATTAAACTTTAGTACAACTTTCCATCCACAATCAGATGGGTAGTCAGATCGATCAATTCAGACCATGGAGGATATGCTATTTGATTGTTCACTGAATTACCAGGGAATTTGGGAACAACATATTTCTTTGGATTAATTTTCATATAATAATAGTTTTTATTCTAATTTACAAATGGTTCCATTTGAGGCATTATATGGAAAGATTTGTCGAACTCCATCATTTTGTGATGAAGTAGGTTAAAGGAAGTTGATGGGACCAGAATTGGTAGAAGAGATGGTAGAAAATGTTTAGTTTATTGAGAAGAAGATGAGAATAGCTTAGGGTAGGCATAAAATTTATGCGGATAACCAGAGGAAGTATCTCTCTTTTGAGGTAGGTGATCATGTCTTTCTCAATGTTTCTCCTTGGAAAAGTGTGATGCATTTTGGAAAGAAGGAAAAGTTGAGTCTGTGGTTCATTGGACCTTATGAAATCCTAGAAAAAAATGGATCAGTTGAGTATAGAGTGGATTTACCTCCATGTTTATACTAGGTGCACAATGTTTATCTTGTTTCAATTTTGAGAAAATATATCCCATATCCATCTCATGTTTTGAGTTCATAGGTAGTTCAGTACGAAAAGAATCTCTCTTATGAGGAACAATCGGTCAAGATTGTTGACCATAGAGAGAATGTGTTGATGAATAGGGTAATTCACCAGGTTAAGGTATTGTGGAAAAACCATTTAGTTGAAGAGGTAACATGGAAATCTGAAAATGCTATTAGAGATAAATACCCCCACTTATTTGATAAGTGAATTAAATTGTGATGATGCAATTTCCAAATGGGGGGAATGATATCACATCTAGAGTAAATAAGGAAAAATAATTTCTCTTTTTTTATAATATTTCGTGAATTCAATTTTAATTTTACTTTAATGGGGTTTCTATGTCTGATGGTGTACCTAATACCCAACAATGGGTTTCGTTGAAATCTGACATTGCACACTAATAATATAATATTATTATTTTAAATGGTAGTTAACTCCAAGCCATTTTATTGGAGATAATGATAAAAACTAAATAATATATGATTATAAATGTTTTTTAAATAAAATTTAGAGGCCTAAAATGTGAATAAATCTAATTTTAAGCATAATTTACTTTAAAATGTCGATTTACCGCCTTTTATTGGAGAACCCTCATTAAATATAATTTTTGTCACTTTTATATGTTCTATTTGAAAAAAATTAAAAATCTTATTTTTAGTCAACACATCAAAATTCACGTTAGGTAAACTTTTAGTATTTTTCTGGTAAACTTCGTTTTTTATGAATAGTGAAAAATATTGTATTTTTGTTAAAAAGTGAATTTTAATCTAATTTATTTATATGGATATATTATCTTTTTAATTATATTTAATGTTTAATTAGATTACATTTTTACCAATTAATCCAATTTTGGTCATTGGAATTATTTTCACTATGAAATTAGACACAAACAATCGTCGATCTTTTGATAGTTATTATTTATTAAAAACACGCTATTTGTTTTAAAAACGTGACTTATTTTTAAATTAATTAATGTATCTTCTATGTTATTAATTTTTTAAAATTTACATAATTTTTGAATTTGGAATATCAAATATATCTTAGGCATAATTTTTGGTAGTTTTCTTAAAAATCATAAATTTTGATTAATAGTGAAACCACTAAGTAGTAGTTAAAAACTGAAATTTTCATTTAAATGATATTTTACCAATTATGTGGAATAAATTTTGAAAATAAAACATACTTGGTTATTATTAGTAAGTAAAATTTGGTTTAATAAGATGAAAATAATTTTTAATGAATAATATCTTTTGACTTTTATTTACTGCGGTTATAGGTAAATAGGGTAATTCAAGGTAAAAAGGATATTATAATAATACAAAATTTACTTATTACTTGTCCTAACCTTATTTATTAAGTCATTTAAGACCATGGGAATCATTGTATTTATTTTTGAACCCCATGGAGCCACTTGGGAGTGATAATGTCACATTAGATTAATTAACTTGAAGTAATGATAAAAATGACATAAACAAATATCTTTTAGTAAATAAATTTTTACATCGGGTTATATAAGCTAATTTTGAACTATAAATATTCATTGGAAAGATAAAAATATTTTCTACATCATGTTTTTTTTATAATTTTTAGACATCAAAAAAATTAATTATTTATGACACAATAATGATGCAGTATTTAACTCATTAATAAAATATTTAAATAAATAAAATTATAAATATTAAAACAATATCCAAAACCTATCCAATTATTATTGGATGATTTTATTTCGACCATAAGTCCTCATATCATTGAATTTAATTAGTTTTTGTCCTTTAGAAACCGAATTTCATTATATAATAAAATAATAATTTCACACATTCCTAAAGAGCCCCACCTCCCCCTTATAAAAAGCCTGCACTTCCTACTCATTCCTCACACCTCTCAAGCTCTGTGGATCATCCATCCCCATACCCAATAAGATATCATGATCCCTATCCTTCTCTTAGAAGCCTTACCTTAGGCATAATACACTCCAAGAATACCTTTTGGTTCAAACCATAGAGAGTTTCCCTAATTAAAGATAACGATTCCTCTTAACTTTTTTTATTTTATTTTACTTTTCCATTCTTTATAATATTTTAATTCCATATTTTTAACAACACCAGTATCCTCAATATACCAGGATTTTGTTATGAGAGTCATTCTAACTACACTTACAGACACCTTCATCTAATGGGTGAATAACATAATGTTTCTGGTAAAGGAAAACTAACGCCTCACGAAACGTTGATTGTTCGATTTTCTCCTACCGCCTCTCATGGTGGCCATTATGATGCGCTATAGTTATAAATGATATATATTATGTTTATGTTTTCATTATGCTTCAATATTTTATTCTTATAGCATACCTTTATGGTTTCCATTATGGGTAAATTCGATAATTTCATTTGAAGAAGTGTGGACTATCACCCCCTCAAAGTGACATTACTTGTTAATGCCATATGTGGGAAGTATAAAGGATAGTGTTAATGATATTATATATGATATTATACTATAATTATATTATACCTATATATAATTATGTTTTAATTCCATTAACGTTTGAAATAGAAATGAATGTAGCGTTCATGCGTACATGTGATTATACATTTGAAACGTTTTTCTTACCCTTAAAAATAATGTACATGGTGTCCTTTTTCTCCACACTTATAAAAACACTCCCATCCAATTAAAACATTTATCAATGTGATTCATTCCACAGTTATCACATATGGGAAAATGCATCATTATATTCTACAATTTATCTATTTTTCTCTCTTCCACACTTTTGTTCTCTTGCATCCCTTTAAAGCCACGGGTCACAATGAATTATTTACATATATTATTATCAAATGATAATATTACTTCATACGATGAAAATACATGGCAGACTATTTCCCATTTAAATGTTTTCTAAATACCATGAAATATATGATCCTTCTTAATCATTGGATCATGTGTATTGTTGGATCTCTCATTCATTATACTAGGAACCTTTTCTACATAATGGAATACACTATGTTAGATTATGTATCACAATGCATAATTCCAAATTTGTAAAATACCTAACGTATGTTGAAAAGATTATATCTATAATCTATAATCATAAAATTTTTCCTTCGAGGAAGTATTTACTCCTAAATCCTTCATTATGGCTTGTAAGGAAAATGTGAATTATCTTAATCATATCCCCCATGAATGATGTAACCAGGAGTGCATCAAGGACCATTTTCGTGTACCAAGATACCCTGGGTCAAGCCCAAAACTCCTTGTCAGTGTTTTCACTCCAAGGTACATTTGTGCCAGAGCTGCTTGTACATGCTCATATCTAGACTGGGATGTATTCATTGGAAAAAAAATCTCTACATTACAAAAATTCTTTGATGTTATTCTATAATAATCATTAAATTGTATGTTAGGGTAATGTTCTCTAATCATAGTTTATCAAAATATAGTTTCAAATATCTGTACTAAAATTCCTAAGATACCAACTATATTTACCCAACCACAGTTACCAAGAGTCAGTGCATTAATTTAATAAATTGGCATGATTAAAAGGAATCAGGCCCTGAAATACCAAATAGTTTTGGATTCTTGGAAAATAGATTACATATATGAATGTTACAATAAACCATAGAAAATAAAACACAATGTAAATGATCCATTGAAAATTCCATTAACCCCTAGCTTAACCTGACTTATATACACTTCGTAGAATCCTGGATAAATAAAACATAAGAAATGGGTGAGCTCAAATGCTCGGTAATTGTATAGAATACAGTAGAAGATAAAATAAACATTGGGTATGGTGAATAATTCAAAAAACAAGCCTTTAGAAATAATAAAAATGAACACTTTATGGTAGGAATATGAGATGAGTAAATAATTCCATAATAAAACATTGTCATGGGTATTCTACAAGTTAAAGAACCACATGAACCATCAATATTATTTTCATAATGAGGGAATGTATAATGTTAGACATTCTGAAAATTTTGTCAAGTCCTGGGTCAAGACATCTAATAATGATTCAGGCCTCAGCCAAAACCATATTTCAAATTGGGAAAGGTGTCGGCCAATTTCTCGTCTAATTGTCTGATGAGACCTACCAATGCACCAAGGAGCTATATCGGGATACACCCATCACTTAAAAAGTTCAATACATTCCTTATATGAAATTGATGAAACATAACATAAACATTCATATTAAAACATGCATATGAAATGTCAATATGTTATCCCTAAACCATGAATTTTATATAAATGACACAACCACAGTCAAATAAATAAAAAACCTTCAATACAATATGGATTATTTGTACCATAATAAATCAACATCAAACAAGTTTAAAATCCATCAATGGACGTTGACATAGATGAAAATTATTTGTAAAACTCTATGAGGGAAATAACCTTTCAACATGAAAACATTTAAAAGTTACACAATTTAGAAAGGAATACATTTAAAGACATTTATGAATCAAAGAGCACAATACCACTTTGAAACATTTGAATGGAATTAAAATTTTAAAAACCTTTATGTACATATAAATAAATCCATAAATATATTTTGAAAATCTAGACATTAATGAGAATGATTTAGAAAAATAAATAATTAAACCAATTAAAATGATGATCTAGTTAAATATTCCCTTCCATAAAACATTAAAATATTCCTTTTGAAAATATTTTTATGAAACATGTATTTGGATGATAAATATTTCCCAATAGATACTCACATAAAAATAACATCGTATAATGAAGTGATTTTATAATTAACCCTTACCTTGCACATTTTATTGGTCGATGGTACGTTCAACGTCATGTATAATGAAAATAGTGGGTTATTAAATTAAACTATAACCATATTCATATTTATTATATCATACATGATTAATTTATGACTTTATACATCCCATTTAATAATTATTTTCATGTTTTATTAACATTTCGGGTAATAATCACTTTCCTTATCGTACATGTTTCAACTTGTTACTCATGATCGTATCATTTAGATTATGATTTATAAACTTCTATAATATAACACATGATATATATATATATATATATCATATATATTTAGAATATAAATATGTATAATATATTGATATATGAAATGAAAAAAAAAACCATTTATGGAGATGGTAGGTTGTACGTATGCATAAACGATGTTTCTGTTTTCATATTGTATTGGATGGAAGTAATTGAATAAGACATATGTAAGTACCCAAACACACACACACACACACACACATATATATATATTAACTAGCATTATTATATCACATATTACATACTTATTAATAATATGTATTCTTACAGTCATCGTTGAATGGTGAACGTGTGAATGAATCTCATCGCGTCGTGGAGAAGGTAATCCATACGTACGCACGAACAAGAATATAGTCATATTGATGCTGAAATCATATGTAATTGGATGGAATATCATATATAATAAATAATGAAAATGTTATATTTTTTATTTACATCAATTAAAATCATTAGTATACCCATCCGAATAAAGATGTGTTTGAATAACAAATTACACCATGACGTTGAGACGGTAAGCCGTATATATGCACGTATGGAGACATTGTCATATATAGGATAAATAGAATAAAGAATATGGTGGTCCCATATTTATAATAACATAAATTTATGTAGGAGGTGCTAGAGTTATTATTTTGGTATGGAAAAAACACAGAAAGAGGAAGTGCAAGAATAAAAGAACTTGAAAGAGGGTGGTGATATTATTACCTTTTCATCGGGTGTTTCCATTTTAGTTGATCAAAAGGGTTTGATTGGTTATCTTTATGATCAATGTAAAGACTATAGGTTGATTTGAGAGAATTTGGGAGGATATTTGGGGAGGGGTTGGCTGAGCCAAATGGCATTGTAGGTGTGATTTTGAGAGAAGGGGAAGTGCCCTTTTATAAGAGGGGTGAGGAAAACATTAGGAAATGATAAAAATATTAATTTATTATACAATAATATTCGATTTATAATGGATAAAAATATAATTATTTAGAGACTTATGTGGTTATGGGTCAAAATCCTCCCAAACAATAGGTTTTAGACGTGTTTAGTTTACCACTTTAACCTTATCTATTATATTTAACTCTTACTTAAATAGTTTAACTTTTTCTGTGTCTTCTTATCTTCTTGCAACATATGGTTTACAAACATACTCTAAACTTCTAATAGAACCTCACGTAGTTCATTGATGATATATATATTATTAATTAATACTTTTGGTCGAACCTTATATTTTTTGGAATATTATACCAACCAATAATATAGTATTTGTTTTAAAAAGTAAATTATGTCAATTTTGACACTATTTGGTATTTAGATTTTGTGAAAAATAATCACAACATGATTACATTGAACAAGATATATTGAATAAACCCTAACATGTCATATTCAACTATAAAATTCTTGGATGTCACAAAAACAATGAATTTTTTTTTATAATATTTATAATACCATTAATTTGATTCTTTCATTAATAAGGGTATTACTGTATCATCATTGTGTCATAAATTAATATAATTATTTACTGTATAAAAGTTACAAATTTAATTCCATTATTTAGGAAGTCATTTTATCTTTATAATGAGTATTTATAGTTGAATTTATCTTATGTATAAACCTATATTAATAATTGTTTAGTTATTAAACATTGAATTTAACACTTTTACCTCATCTTTAAATAAAATAATAATAAATTTAATAATCTAATACAAGTGTACCTAAAGGATCCAATTTTGTTCCTTTGGTTGTTTTTGGTCTAAATATACTTATACAATAGAATTATACATTTGTTATAGTTATTATAATATCATTTTTACCTTTAATTACCCTATTTACTTTTAACGGTGGTAAATAAAAGGAAAAAGATAATATTCACAAAAATTTATTTTTCTCCACATTGAACAATATTTTTCGTCTTTATATCAATAGTGTCTCTCAGATTTTTGAAATTCAACTCATAGAAGTGATAAAATTATATATTTTTTTTCAAATTTACAAATGCTCCTAGAAGTTTGTTAAAAGAGGTTAAAAAGTTCTATAAAATTTTATACATCTAATTTTACTATAAAATGACTCATATGAATTATATTGAAATTATATAGGTATTATATATCTATTTTGACTTAAAATAAATTTAAATAAAACAATTAATTATTTAAATAAAAAGTTGGTTTTAAATAATAACGCATTGTTTTTCATTATTTAGCAAGAATTGAATGTTTTCAGAAAAATATAAAAAATTAACCCAAATATAATTTTGATATTCCGAATACAAAATTGAATTATATTTAAAAAAAACATAGAAGTTTCATTTATAAATTTAAAATTAATTCTCTCTCTCAAAACCAAAAAAGCGGGTTTTTAAAAAGTCAAAACTCTTAGAAGATTGACATGGGTTTATGTAAAATTTAAATGTGAAATTATATATAATGACCTAAATTGATTTAAATGATAACAATATAATATACTTATACTTCAAAACCTTTAAAATTCATAATTTAACACTATTAATTATTTACATTAAAAAAAATTCAATTAAAACATATTATTTTTTACTATTCATAAAAATATAAAAGTATTCAGAAAAGTATAAAAAATTTATCCAAACTAAATTTTTATGTCCTGATTATAATGAGGAATTTAGTTTTATTAAATTAAATATATAAAAGTTTCAAAAAAAATTTTAGAAACGGTTACCCATAAAAAGGTGGTAAAATTTCATTTTTTGAAAAATGAATTTGTTCTCATATTTTGTCTAAAAGACACATAATATTGGTGTAAAAATTATATAGAGTATATAAGATTTAAAATACAGTTAATATTATTCATAACCACTATTTTAACGGCTAGTTTGGTATGTTGCGGTGCGCTCGAACTCAGTGTTGCATGTAGCACAAGTTATTGAATTACTTTAATGAGATAATGTACTATAATATTTTAGGTGTTACATATTGAAGTCTTTTAAAAGTCACTTAATTATAAAATAAAGAATTTAATTTGTAAATACTATTAGGATATAGGAAGGGTGTCTTTGCAGGGTTTATAGTGGCGGAGAATAGTCGCACCTATCGTATAAGATAAAAAAAATCTTACCTTAATTTGTCAAAAAGGTAATAAAAAACCTTGTTTGCAAGATGACAAAATGATTCCTTTCCAAACCTTTTAAAAAGAATCAAGAATGTATATAAATTACTTGAGAAACCATATTCAAGGAAATATAAAAAACATTGAAAAACATTTTTAAGAAACACAGATGTGGATAATAAAGAGGTCCCAGTAGATAGTCAGGTATAAACAACCTCAAATAATGAAAAGATTGTGGAATTAACTATTACTTTGTACTTTTACTTGATTGAGGGTACATTAAAATCATATATAATAGTTAAATCATTTTTATTAAATTATAAAATAGCCACATACATAAATATGGTCTCATATATGATCTTTTAATATTAATTTGTAAATAATATTTCAATTGTATCATTGTTTCGGGTTTTAACTAATTTGTTTTCCTTTATATGTTTTCTTATGTAAGTCATGTTTGTAATATATATGATGTATTTTATTCATATCAATAATGATATTAATTTATTAAACATTATTTTTAATAATTAAATGAAAATTATTTTAAATGATTACAATGGTGAATGAATCTCATCACGTAGGTCTAGACGATAATCTGTTCGTACATACGAGCTACAATACCATTCTATTTATGTCTTAATCGCATGTAATTGGATAGTATATCATATATAAATATTATTAAAATGTTTTATTTATTATTTAAATCAATTATAATCATTATTATATCCATCCAAATAATGAATTGTTGAATAAAAAACTACTCCACGACGTGGAGACGGTAAGTTGTACGTACACACATATGGTGACTTCGTCATTCATAGGATGGATATAATAATGAATATGGTTTTAATATTATTATAAAAATTCCATAGTATGTAAAAGGTACTGGATTTATTATTTTTTTATGTAAACAACAATGAAAGTGGAAGTGAAAGAAGAAATGAACTTTGAAAGAGGTAGTGAAGTAATTACCTCTTCTCCGGGTTCTCCCATTAGATTTGATCAAAAAGGCTCATTAAGTTCGCATTTTGATCAAAATAAGTCCTATATGTCGAATTGAGGGTAGTTGGGAGGATAGTTGAGCAGTGTTAGGCCATGTAAAATGGTTTTGGAGGTGAGATTTTGAGAAAAGTGGAACTACCCTTTTATAAGAGAGGTTAAGGTCACATTAGTAAAAGATTGAAATATGATTTTATTATATATTCATATTCGTTTGATAATGACTCCAAAATTATTTATTTCAAGTATATGGTGAACATTTTTCTAAAACCATTAAAAATTAGGTTTTAGATAAGTTGAGGTACCATATTAACCTTATCATTTAGATTTAACTCTTAGTTAAATAGTTTATCTTTTTCCATATATTCTTGTATTATTATAATTAATATTTAATAAACATACTATAAAATTAAAATAGAACCTCATGTGGTTCAATATTGATATATATAACCTTATGTATTTCCTTTGGCTGAAACATATTTTTTAATGAATACTATATCAATTAAAAATATAGTATTAGTTTTAAGAACTCATTTATGTCAATTTTGTCACTATTTAGTGTTTGTTTTTTTGGGAATGTCAAAAAAACATGATTACTTCGAACCCAAGATATTACAGTAATAATAGTTTTTCATATTTACATATAAAATTATTTTAATTCATCAAAAGTCTCAATTTACATTTATTTGGATATTTATAATAACAATTATTTTAATCATTCATTAATAAGGTTATTATTGCATCATTATTGTTTCATTCATTAAATTAATTATTTAATGTCTAAAAATTACAAATAAAATACCATTATGTAGGAAATATATTTATATTTCTAATGAATATTTATTTTATAATTTATCTTATGTATAACCCATTATTAAAAATGGTTTAGTTATTAAACATTGAAATTAAAACATTTAATTCTTCTTTAAATAAAATTATAATAAATGTCCTTATCTAATCCATTCAAAACTAAAGGTTCATATTATATTCCTAAAGATTATTTTTGTTGAAATAAAATTATCCAATAGAGTTAGTACATTTTTTAGGGTAATTATAATATCAATTTTACTATTAATTACTCGATTTACTTTTAACACTGGAAAATAATTCAAAAAACACTATTCACCGAAAATTATTTTCATCATATTTTACCAGATTTTACATTCTAATGTCAACTGTGTCTATTGGATTTTTAATATTTAATTCAAAAAAGTGGTAATGTTATGTTTTATTCAAATTTTCAAATGTGCCTATAAGGTGGGTAAAAGACGACAAAAAGTTCAATAAAATTGTATATGTCTAATATTGAGATAAAATGGATCCAATGAATTTCATTGAACATATATCGGTATTATGTATCAATTTATACCTAATTTTAATTTATGTAAAATAAAAAAAATTAAATAAAAAGTCAGTTAAAAAAAGCAGTGTTTTTCACTATTCATCAAAAATTGAATGTTTTCAGAAAAATACCAAAAAATAACCCAAAGATAAATTTTAAATTCCAAATTAAAAAATGAAGTATATTTTACCAAATTGAATACATATAAGTTTCATTAATAAATTTATAATTATTTCTCATTGGCAAAACCAAAAAATGGTGTTTTAAAAATAAAAAAAACTATCAAAAGATTGACATGTGTTTATGTCCATTTTAAATGTGATATTACTTGAAATGACATATATTAAGCGAAATGATAATAATAAAATCTAATTATACTTTAAAATCACTAAAATTCAATATTTTACACTATAAATTATTTCTATTAATTATGTTTTTTTAATTAAAATTTAATATTTTTCACTATTCATCAAAATATGGAAGTTTTCAAAATATACCAAAAATTTATCCAAAATAAATTTTTATGTCCCTATTATTAAGGAGAATTTAATTTCAATAAATTTATTATATATAAGTGTTAAATATTGGATTTAAAAAGGGTTCAACATTAAAAGGTGGAAAAACTTAGTTTTTTGAAAAATAATCCTTTTATCTAAAAATTGAATTTGTCCTTATATTGGGTATTATAAATATATACGATTAATGTAAAAATTATATAAGATATATATAAAATTAAAAATATGGTTAATAATTTTCATAACAACTTTTTGGATGGCTAGTTTGGTAAGTCCTGGTGCGCTCGAACTCGTGGTTGCATGTAGGGAAGCTATTGAATTATTTTAAAGAGATAAGGTACTATGAAATCATGGGGTGTTACACAATGAAAGATTTTATCTTCCAGAATAATAAAATTATGTTTCGAAAAATACCTGTTTAAGAACATTTTTATTATAAATTTTATTTAATATGTACCATTATTTATCATTAGTTATTTATTTATTTTATTTGTATGCTTATATTTTCTAGTCAATTGAATATGATTTATATTATTTTGGTAATTTTAGCGATCGAATATGATATTTTAATAATATGTAAATTTTATTTAATATAAATTAAAAAACAAATAAGAATATTTAATTTGATAACAATTTATAATAATTTAATTATTAATGTTTTCAATTATAATCGTATAATTTTATGTTTTTTCTCTCCTTATCACTAATATAGGGAGTTCATCTCGTTTCCATGTGATATGAGATGTGATTGTTTGGTCGGGAGGATAAAAATGGAGAAATGAAATTATAGAGGATGTGCTGTAACATTTAAGGTTGCAATGGTCACACATTAGATCTGGTGGAAACCCCTAACGATTGATGTCACTTTTTAGAATTATTTCTCTCAAGTCACCGCCTGACCTATGGGGAACCTGGGCGAATCCAGTTATGCCATGTGGCCATAAACCAACTAGTGGCATAGTTCAGTGCCAATTATGGTTCTCTAATTCATTTATGGTTTTTGAAAACCCAAAAAACTAGTTTTTTTCTCAATCTCCCTTTCAATCATTGATCACTGGCGTCCTATGATCTCTCTTTGGTGATTTTGGGACATTATCTACCCTTATGTTTTGTCTGTTCAATTACCAAAGCATTTATTGGACTTAAATATAAATTATGAGGAGTTACAATTTATTTTAGACTATTCTCATTCTTTTATCCTTGATAAAATACTTATATATCATAGTTTTATTCCTCAGATCTTGGGGGTTTGACATTTTCTAACATGGTATTGGTTGATCAATGAAAGAATAAAAAATTTGATTTAGGGAATTGGAATGTGGACATCAATTAGAGTAATATTTCTACCAATATTATCCCTTCATGGGTAAGTTGGACTGTTAACTATAAATTGGGTGTAGTTATCCCTTATCCTTGATCCCTATTTCAAAATTGTATTGAATAAGGATAAATATCCTAGAATTAGTTGTTCTTTTGGACTCAGATATTGACCCTTTATATCAAATCAATATTTTATCTAAGTATATAAGTCCATGAAATTGGAAAATTATATATGGGACATTGGAATGTTTTTTTGGTCCTAATGTGAATCCATGTGAGATGTATGTTAGATGATTTATAGCATGTGGTGTGTGTGTGCAGCTCAGTGAACACAATGCCTGATGTTTTATCATATATGGTTTATTTTGGCTTTGGATCCTTCTTCATATGACCTGAACTTTTACTTATAATTTTATATAAATTTTCTACATCAAAGGTTCTTTTTTAATTTTATGTTGACGACGGTTTATATAAATTAACTATTCCCGATAAGAAGGATGTGTAAGATATTTATTAACATGTACATGGGCTATCCCTTCCAAAAGGATGTGTAAAATATGTTTTGTGAAGTATTCCATTGAATATAGGGTTGTGTTAGACATATTTGATTCAAATTCATTCTAGCTTGGATTCAATGTTTTTATAGACATTCTATGATGACATGGAATATATTTTATCCTTTTATGAAATAATTTGATCTTATCGTTGTTCATTTTTTAATTTCAATGAATCAATTAGTATTTCACATGAAATTATCCTAAGAGTGGATGATGGTTTCCTTCAATGTTTCATACTCAAATCCTAATCTTGTATTTGAATTCACTTCTAGATTTCATGAATATGTATCTTGGGATGTTAACATGCCTTATGGTGGAGGGGTAAAGAGGATAGTATGAGACTTCGTGCATTATATGATGAACATCAAGATGAATGATTATTTTTTTTCTATTCAATTTCTTATACCATACATGATCAAACACATGTAGGAATTCCCTTTTAATGTTTTTGGGTTATATTCCTAACAATTTATATATATACTACATGGTTTGGTATTTATTATATGTTTCTACTACTCTGATAATACTTTATTTACTTGATATTTGTTGATTTTATTCATATATTGTATTGTGATGTTTTCTTGGTACCGATGGAATAATCTCTCCATGTTTTCTCCTTGTCTATCATCACTTTTAGAAACCTATTCATCATGTTGAGTATTGTATGAGGAAATGTGGCATTTTTAATAGGTCCTAGGGGTTCATGTTTTGGTGATTAAAAAAATGGTATCAAATCACCAGGTTCATTAATGATTTTATTATCTTTTCCATGACATGATTTATTATGTTGAAACTCATAAAATACAATTATTATATTGATTGGCCAACAAAATATAGTATAGCTCTAATGTAACAACCCAAACATGGAATCCACAAAACTGGTGCCCCATTCTAGGTCACCACAGGACCTCAATAAAACCCCCATGTATCCCAGAGGTTGCCGAATAGTAGAGAGGGTATAAAGGTTATGTGGGTGGACTATACCATCTTTACATGAGTAATAAACAATTGAAAATAAATAAATAATGGAAATGTTATGTAATAACCAATGAAAATTCATAAAAAACATTTTTTATAACATTGTAAAACAATAACAAACACTAAATATATCATGTCATGTTAATAGTTCCAACTGGAAAAAACCATAACAAAGAAAAATAATAGAATTCCCACAATGGTCTTCAGTCTATGACCAGAACTTCATCCATGTTCATCCCAAGACCAAAATAAGTTCCTTTAATGGGGAATTTTCCCTTATCCAGACCCGTAAGCATAAAATACTCTCAATTATCCAATAGTGGCTTGGTCAGGTTGTGATTACAACTTGGTAGGACACCCCAAATGGTGTCTACAAAATATCTAATCAAACAGATGGTTCACTGTAGTAATAAATAAATTACAAGTCAATAATGTATTTTTAGAGTAAAATTAATTTACCACCTTTACTGTGACCATTTTAATCCTTAGTTCCAATTTAATCATTTTCATATTCTTTATTATAAAATTCATTATCATCAAGGTTCCATGGGTAAGGAATGTTCAAAATTGATAGAATGGTTCAATGCATTCTTCGCTATAAAAATGGAATATGTCAATTCCATATATAACTAGTGGTAAAATCATCATAATGAACACATTATTCTCACATAAAAGTATCAATCCAAGTGGAATGAAAATGATTGGGGAATATAACATTGTCCCCTTACCTAACTCATGAATTGTGGGGTGGTGTTTAGTGCCTCAGTCTAACTCGACCTAAGATCATCAATCCTTAGCCAATAACAAAATATACGAAGCCCTATGCACATTATTATACATTTTTATTTACATAACATAACATATCACAATAAAACATGACTAATAAAAATAAAAATATTAGACCACAAGAATCAACACGGTAATAAATATTATGAAATAAACTATGACAACTTTTCCATTTACATTACATATCTTTCTGTCATGATTCCCATTTCTTAGGGTTAAACTCATTTATAATAATCAATAATTACCGAAAATTAACCCATTTATCATATTCAACCATTTTTATATTTTTTCCCACATAACTCACTAATCATTTCTGATCTATTATCCATATTGTGCATTTTATATACAAATCACAATCCAATTGGTTCACCTGAATCTAACAATTCCTCAGTTCTAGAATGTTGGTGCACTCAGTGGGTACTTTAAATTGGTCAAATCATCCTCAAAACATCCCATGAGTATAAAGAGGAGTTTAAATAATTTTGTAGATGATCATTGAAACAAAACGAACAAAATGAATTTAGTGTAGAATAAGGGGGACACAAGAACACATACCCATATGCTCACATCTACATAAAACATTTGTGATATAATGTCTATACCACCTTCCTGTAATTAGTTGATGAAAAAAATCTTATTTGAAATATTATATTGAAATAAAAATACCCTTGGAATCCATACCCAAGCTTCCTCCATGAAAATATGGATTTACGAAGTCATAGGATGTTCTCTCAAGTTACAATCCCTAATCTGGAAAATAGAATATTGGATAATATTTGACTTATGCAGAGCTTTGATCAACAATCAACCAGTCTCTAAATGGACATAAAATAAGGGAGATCAATCATTTGGAATATTAGGTCACATGAGATCTGCACTAGGGTTTCATGGGAGGAAATGAAGGATAAATATGGGTTAGGGTATTAAAACCCAAAAATAGAACATCTCTAATTTTTCTACTTTTTAAGGGGGGATGGATTACCCAAGAAATTTTTCAAACTATGCATAAACCATGCCTAAGACATTTTCCAATAAATGTTTAAAAGAAAACATTCATGGGAGACCCATATGGTTTAAAAAATGTGCAGAAATGAGGTGATATTCCACCTCCATGGATTCATGGTATCCTTAGGAAGGTCGCATGATTTACATAACCTTATTCCAACCATGTGCACTACACGGATTGGACTAATTTCCCATCCTTTCATGTCACGAACACACAAAAAACCCATGATGCCACCATAAAAGTAGAAAAAATATCATTTAACCAAAACCATGGGATCCGAACAAAAAAATTAACTGATACATACCACCAGGAAGTTAAGTATATTACATCCTCCGAAATTTATAATGTCTCTCCCTTGAGCCACACTCTGTATAATCACTGAGACTCTAAAGAAAAGAGATTGGAACACTGGGTTCAAATATGTGGTTGTTGGTCCCAATAGCTCAAACTCTCCATCCTCAAACCCACACAATAAAGACCTCCATGGTATTTCATAGAACTACTCAAATAGTTCCATCTTAATCATATCAAAGAAAATATTATTGTTGGATAACTCAAAAAGTGATAATTGTTTTTCATGAGAATCACCACAATCTTGATGAAATTCTCTCAACAAATCCTCTAGTAACAAAATTTTATTCTCTGACTACCCATTTTTCCTATGGATAAAAATCCGTACTAAAAGAACTGGTGTACCCAGTTCCATATGATATTCTTTCCAAAAGTGTGAAGTGAAACATGGTTCATGATCCAACACTATTTTTTTACTCAATGAAACCAAGGGATTTTCAAATATATAACTCTCCCAAATGATTAATGGTGAAGGTCTTCTGGATCAGTGTGAAACAGGAAACCTTTTTCAAGAAATGCACATCTACAAAAATCACATCGTTCTTCTAAGGTTTCTTCAGAATACCCAATACAAAACAAATCATAACATAATTTCATTTTGATTCCAAAATCCGATATGGTTCTAACAATCAACATTGGTTATGTTTCTCGACCTTTACCTACTTATAGGCGAGGAATCTCACCACAAAACTAACAACGTACTTCTATATTTTTGGATACCAAAACTACCTATGAAGATAGTGATACATCTTAGTCAAACTTGGATGTTATTCCCACTTATATTCATGAATATCAAGAATCAACTCTTCTCACACACCCGATGGAATCCCAAAACAACCATTGACACAAAAAATTCCATTAGCACCAACATCCATGTCACACCCGTTTTTTTAGTCCTTTTATTTATTTTATTTCACTTGGTAGTGGGTGTTTTTGCTTAAGTACGGGTGAGTCCCAGTTTAAATTTTTTATGTTGGGATGAGTTTATGGTTTGGGATGGTGCGCGAACACCGTACGCTTAAGGCGCGCAGTTCGCTTGGGCACGTGCATCCCGCTTGTAGTCCGTTTGGATACCGTACGACAAGAGAATAACGCACGATCATCCAGTTTTAACATTATGTATGTTTATGTATGTTTGTATGTTTATATATGTTTATGTAAATATTTTTATATGTGTATAGGTTTAGAATAAAAATGAGTTGTTATTATTTTTTTTAATTGATTATTATTATTATTATTATTATTATTATTATTATTGTTATAATTATTAGGTTTAAAAAAAAAGAGAAACCCTAGCTAGCGGCCTCCCACCCCCCTCTTTCTTCCCCCCTTTTTTTCTCCCCTGTGCGAGCCCGACCCTGCCTCCAACCGTGTCACCACACCCTGCGCGCGACCCCGCCTCCATCCGCCTTCTGTCCACCGCCGTCCACCATCGTCCACCCCTGCCTGCGCCGGCCACCCCGATCGCGCCGGTGTCGCCGCTTCCCCTCTTCCTCCGACCCGCGCTGCGCACAACCCCCTTCCGACCGACCCCGCCGATCCTTCTCCCCCTGTCCGACTTCGTCGCAGCCGACCTCCCTCCCGACTCGCCCTCCTTCCCTTTGTCCGACAGCCGTGAAGCCATCGCACTCCCTTGTGTCGGTCGTCCGCAGCGCCACCCCCTATCCGACGATTAGTAGCGGCGAGACCCCCCTGCACCCTACTTTTGTTTTTCCCCATGGCGCGACTCACCGGCAGGAGTCCATCTTCCGCTCCGGCCAGCGCCGAACAACCCCTCCTTGCTCCTTTGACTACAGCAAGATCACAAAATCCCCTTCTTCCTCCGGTGTTCATTGCGGTTCCCTCCAGTGAGATTCATCCCCCTCTATAAATTTCTAGAATTCTATTATGCTTATGCCTTTTTCACTTTGATTCTATCAATAAATATAATTGAAATCCTTGGGTTGTTTTGAATGCATTTTATTTCTTGGCCTTGACATAAATAGTTGGTTTCTTGTGTCCGTTGTTTGGTTTCACATCTTCGTTATACACTTAATTAACTTGTTATAAATTTTCTTGAATATTTTTGAATTTGTAATATATATATATATGTGTGTGTGTGTGTGTGAAGTGAGTTCGTGGTTCACGTCTACATGTGTCTACGTTCATTTTCTTGTTTGTCAGATTAATCTGCTATGTCCTTCAATTTACTTATGTGGTGAAGATTGTGTTTTGGGAGTATTTTGAGGCACGCTTGATTTCAAAGGTAGACTTTTGGTTTACGGTTTTTAAAGTGGTGTATGCATGGTTTCAAAATGGGTTTTAAGAGTGTTTGGAATGTGTGAATTATATTTTAAATTTGGTGAACATGTTTAAGTGTAGCAAACATTTTTTTTATTTGGAAGCAGCAATGTTTTGTGGGTGTAAATAGATGCGTTATTTTATAAAATGTTTTATGGGTTGGTTGCTAGGTGTGAGACATGTTCTCGGTGTGATTTTGTTGTGTGTTTTATTTTAAAGTGTTTTCTTATGTGAAACTGAGTATGTTTTGATGTGAACCTCGGTTTTACCTTTTGCGGATTTTTTATAAATTATTTAAATGCTTTATTACTTTGATCTTGTGGTGCGTAAAGTGGTTGGTGTGTCTTAAGGTCGCAATTGAATTCTACTAAAGAGTTTGGTTGTTTTTTGATACGTGTTTTGATGTGATATTTTAAAAACATGTCGATCTAGTCATTTTATATTGTTTATGTGTTAGGATTATTTTAGGTTCGCTTTTGTGTGTATTTTGAGAGGTTTTGCGTTGTTGCAGCGCATTGGCGAGACTTTCCGTGATGTTGCGATCGTCAGAAGGTTGCGCATACTCTTGCGCGAGTGTGTGACATGCATCGTCGTCGTAACCGGGCTACGAGTCGAGGTAGGTCCCCCATTGCACTTACCTTTTGATTTAGAATTTATTAATTGCTTGTTGTTTTATTAATTTTTAATGAATTAGAAATAATATTAGATAATAAAACTTAAATTATTATTTAGTGCGAAAAGAGCTGTTTATTTTATACCGAACACTTGTGACATTTTCTTGACGGGCGGACACCCAGTTTTGAAAGAATTTCAGTTTGGCCTTTAAACATAATTCACGGAACTTCAAATGTGCTTCTAGTTTTAATGATAAATAATTTCTTCTGAACAAGCGTTTGGAGTTTTTTGAGAAATGAGGTTTTACTTTAAAATTGGTGAAGGCCCGTTTGGCACTTTAATGAAATGGATTAACTTTGAAATCCCACTCGGGGGGTGATCTTTGGTGTGCGTTGTTTGCGTGAGCTGTACGTGATGTTTGTGAATCATGACTGATTTATTTACATTGTAGACGCACCCCCTTTTTATTGCTTGTGATGACATGGGAACCTGACATATTGAGTGAATTTTCTGAGAACGATTGCTGCACTAGTTTAGACCACGCACTGGCTAGTGGCCCCATAGCAGGGGAATACTGAGTTTTTGCAGCTATGGGGATTGGGACCCTCGGTTAGGCCATGTAGGGTTATGCCGAGTAGTATTATGGGCGTTATGACATCATCGAGTTATGGCATGCCTTCAGGATGAGTCACATGTATAGTACGTTCTGAATTTTTCACGATCTCCTAGGTTCGACCCAAGTTTCTTTTAGTGTTTATTTGTGTGTGGTGGATGTTTGAGAGGTCGAGTTCGGTTGCTGACCCATGTGTTTCACTTTTACCATTTCCTTTAGTGTGTGTTGTGTGTGATTATCCTTTTGACTAAAAACTAAAGTTTGGATTTCTAAATCGTTCGCAAAATGTTTTAAAAATGCAATGCACATGTTTCTTTCAACATTAAACTTGTTCTAAATTAAAAAGGGCAATGGACTGTTACTTGTTTCAAAAATGAAAGTGTGTGGAAACCATATTTTATATAATTTAGTTCAAACCTGGAGTTGATAAATTCTTTATTTATTGGTATGTGCTTTGGGAATAGAATTAGTCAGGACTACCTACTGAGTTTTAATACTCACGCCTATAGTGTTTTCTTGTTTTTAGTTCTGTTGCAGGTTCCAGCTTCAGTTGTTCGCCTTGAGCGATGTCGGTTGTGTTATTGGAGATTGACCCACGGGGTCACGTGGAGCTTTGGTCGTGGTCAGGTTAGTTGCGTTGTTGGATCTTTTTTTCCTTATTTACATTTGTTCTATTTATTTCTGCTGCTTAGTTTATTATATTTTGGGCCAAATCGTTCCCATCTGTTTACTTTTGATGCCTGGAACTAGTTTCCATCCCGGGGGGATCGGGAAAGCCCCTCGGGACTTGCCACGGACCGGCTCGGGTGACCGGTTCAGGGTCGACCCAGGTTGGTTCGTGACAATCCATACCAGAAGGTGTCTCTCCACTTTTAAGGTTTTCCTTCACAGCAAAAAATCTCTGGGTCCTCATGAAGGCTCTCCTTTATTTTGAGTCTCCAAAGTCAAATAATACTCAATATTATTCCATTTTCCAGGTTCTTAAAAAAACAATATGTCAAAAAACTTCTTCTGTTCAACCCATCGTCACTTCCAATGATTCAAATCATTCTAATAAAATATGTACATAAGACTTTAATTATCTGTAAACACTGTGAATTGTTATCCCATCATGTAATGCCTCCATGAATTTAAGGAATAAGCTACAATGAACCAATAATGATCATGTGTAGGGTTATTTATTTCATGGGAACTAAACTATCATGACTAATATTATACAACTCGATCATCATACATCAACACTGCCTCAAGTCCAACACCAGACCAATAACATAACAATGTGTATCACTAACATGGATTGGTTATGATTAGGATCAATGGAGTCTTCAACCACTTCTTCAACTACTAAAAAACATTCTATCATGATGCATACCACTCAAACATTACTCACTTAATGGTTAAGCATGAGAGTAGAAAATCCAAATGGGAGAGGTATTTAATGAACCTTGGGTAATAACATGCTAGTTGTAGAAAACTCTAAACATCTGAAAAATTAATAGGCTTCTCAAAATACACCACAAACTATATAATTCCTTAATATAACAACACACATTCATAGAAAAATATGTGACCCATGAAATTCACTTCATTAATCCATAAATGATATTTTTATATCATGGAGTAATTTCAATGAATATTTAGTGAACTCATTATGATGTCAAGATGATTGTCATGATCATCATTAGTTCTTGAGTACACCAAGATTTCCTCAACAAAGACAACCACGAACATAACTAGGTATGGCTGGCTTATTTAGTTATTTAAATCCAAGAACACAGCTATTGCACTGGTCAACCAGAATGACATAACCACAAACTCATACAATCCATACCTACTTCTGAATGATTCCCAATGTACTTCAATGGTCTCACACTCAAAAATGGAATCCGTATCTCAAATAATTATTATAGAACACTAAAGCACACCTCAGTTGGTAAAATAGGTCATCAATTTAAAGAAGAGAGTATTAATTAATAAAAGTAATATAACCACAAATATATATATTAATTCTTATAGAAAAACATAAGAAACCCCCAAGGTGACTTACAAGGATGTACAACCCTTTATCTCCACTTGCTCAAACTAATATTTATGTTACTAGTGTTCTGATGATTCCATTCTATATGTTGGAAGGAAAACTGGCTTCACTCCCAGAAACAACACTATCAATATCTCAAAATTCTGATTAGGTGTAATTTCGGATAAATCTTCAAAAAAAAGTCCTCAATCTGATCCTCTATAATATGAAATTCAAGATGGTCAAATACTCCATCATCTAGCGCATGATAGGACACTTGGGTTATAATTTCTCCAAGATGTTTTCAAACTAGACCAGTACAACTGGATAAAACATCCCACACCCCAAGATGGACATATGTTCAACCCCCAATATACATGAATTCTACCTTGAATTATTAAAAATAAATATGGTCTTAATATAACACATAACAATTCATATCTACAATCAGGTCAAAACCTATCATTTCAAGGAAAAACACGTCCCAGAAACAATATTACCCCCCAAACCATAGAAAAGAACACTTACAATGTATTATATCCTTATATCACAAAAAAAATTGAGTATCAATCAACATATCCTAACAAAAAAGTTTTGTTACAAGGGAAAAACAACTAAAACTTTGTAGAGATAAAAGAGTGTGTGGTGCATGTCTCAAATAAAGCACTAACGATCATCGATGCTACATGAATCATACATGGAACGGTTTATGGTCTAACATCACAATCTCTAGGATTATAATGAACAACAATAATATGACATTCCCCTCTACCCTAAGATCCTTCTTGAGTACCTTATGATGCCTTGCTATGTGGGTATGGATGATCTCACCCTAGAGTTACACATCCACCACCCCGACTGGTTCTGCCCATGGTTCTCCAACTACCTCTCTAATGCATCATAACAAACACCCTGACTATACATAACATCTAGCTCTAACCTTCATAAATTCTCAGCTCTTATATATTGAGACAAAATATTTGCAAATTTCCTAATATACAACATGCTGGGAACTCGACTGGTGGTCAAGGACACTGACCATGCACAGTCCCCAACCAACCACACTGGTAGAAGATCACCTGACCACCATAATAAGAGGTTTTCCCTCACATATATCTACTCCACACAATTTCACCCTAATATAAATTCCAAAATCAATGCTTCCTACCATCGTGATTCATACCACTCATTCGACCAGCTGGTATTAGAAGACCACTATTAGAATCTCCATTCTTGTTCCCTTCAGATATAAGAACTTCTTATAATAAAACTGTGAATTTTTCTACTTTAAGGTATTAATCTAATATATGATAACTTTTCTTGTCATTTCATAAACACATTTCATCACAGACACCTTTTCTCCTCCAATGATTGAATGAAGCATCGTGAATTGGTGAAATGGCTAGAATAATCAATCATGGACATTTACCCCTTGGCGAAACTCATAAACCCTATTTCCTTCTTCTAGCTAAAGGTATCTCGATTTATTTTTTCTTAAAACAATTATAGGAAATCATTTCATATCATTACATCAGGCTACCATATTCGAAACATCATATCCCACCAATTCTTTTCCTTACCTCAAAAAATATATGCATCTTACTTGACTCGCTTCTTGGAAGGATTCCCCAAATGATCAAGAATCATCTGGATGGAATCTATTCAAATCCCAATTGCCTTTGTCCCACCCTCCCCATTAAATATTATAGGGTGTTAAAGCTGAAACTCTCTAGTCAGGTCATGTATTCTTAGAACAACCCACCATGGTTCATATCCTATTATCTTCATAAATCAGGTTATGTTATCATTAAACATCTCCTATCTTGTTCTCAAAATCACCATGTCATATTGCTCCACTATCGGGGATAAATTCATGGGATCATCCTCTTTTCTACTTGAAGGATCATGTATTTGTGATGGTATTTCTCTATAATGCCTAAATTGATATTTAGAACACATTAAATAAATATCCAGCAGTTCTTATAAATGAAGTTTTTCTTTTAGTAATAAATATCCCACTATATACACCATACGTAAGGTCATCCATTCATCACAAACAAAACCCTCAAACGTCCCTACTGAGGGCCATGGCTGACACGGGTAAAAAAATTAAATTATTACAAATAAAAAAATGGACACCAAGTAAATATTATTCCCACAAATACAATGATTTTTTTACTCCTACATACATTTTCCATTAAATAAAATAATAGACCTATAATTTATATCAATTTAAAACCTTAATTAAGAATAATTACATAACCATTATCAACATTTTATTTCCCTTTTTACCCATTTTGCATAATTTTAGTACACACCATTTTCTTCAATTTCATGAATGTCATATTAATTCTACCATTTATTTCCCACACACATGTCTAGTGTGTCTACCTATCAGGATTCATGTAACTTACACACATAGGTTCCAATAATGAAACATGAATTCACAATCCTATACCATTTCTACCATGATATATATATCATAAAACGTTCACATCACTCAAAAATTGAACCCCCTTAATAGTGATATATCATCAAAATAAACGACGCAAAACAAGAAAAAAAATCCCACACTGGGTGACATGGGTTTTCCATCATACATGGGTAAGACACTGCAAAGAATGGGCTAATTACCAAGGCCCGACACATTCCTAACCTCCTTTATAAAATTAAAAAATAGAAACCCACAAAAATACCTCATCTGAAACAAATTTTTAATGTCCCTGACTCAGAATCCACAAAATTGATGCCTTGTGCTAGGGAACCACATGGCCTCATCCATGCCTCCCCACACACCAAAGGATGCTGACTAGAAGTGAGGGTCTAAAAGGTCATGTGGGGAGACTATATTATCATTACTAGAGTAATAATCCACAAAAATTATAGAAAATAAATGAAAAGATAAGGAATAAAAAATCAACATGAATAAATCAAAATTTAACATAATTAGGTACAAACCATAGATAATATTAAATATGTCATTTCATGTTAACAATACCATGTTTACAAAACCCAAAATAATTAAAACCCATGAAATTACCATTATGATCTAAACTATATGTTTGAAGCCTCATCTATTTACATCCAATGCTTGACTCAACTCCTATGCATGGGGAATTTTCCCTTATCCTGGCCTGAAAGAATGAAATAATCCTACGTAGACAATGGTAGCTTAAGAATGACTGCGAGTATAACTTATTCGGCCACCACCAATGGTGTATCTGAATATATAGGTAAAAATATATTGCATGAATTTACTATATAAATGCTAATTAAATAATGAATAGTTCATGTAACATTAGTTAACAAAAATTACATTGACCATTTCTAACCTTAGCACGAAATTCATCATTTCTATCTACTTTATTACAAAATTCATTATCAACATGTGATCAATGGGTAATAAATTTAAATCATTCACACAAGGGTTCAAGTCATTTATTAGTATTCATAAAGGACTAAGTCATGTACCTATCTAACATGTGGTGAACAATTAAAAACAACCAACTATTCACACATAGAAGCCTCAGTCTGGGTGGAATGAACTATTCTGGGAAAAAAAATCTATCCTCATCCATATGCCATGCTTTGTGGGGTAGATTTGAGTGCCTCAGTAAAAATAGGCCTTTGTGTGTATATCCTCAGTCAATACTCCACTGTAATAATCCATTTTCATATGATTATAAATATCATTTCACCTCACATAAAATATCATAATAAAACACAACCAATACAAATAACAATCATAATCTACAATAGTCAACATGGGAATAAATTTTATTCCATAACCTATTAACACATTTCCATATATATTACGTTTAAGTTTATCCCCATTCAAATTTCTTATGCATAAACTCATTATTCAGATTCATTAATTTCCATCATTAACCCTTTTACAATATTTAGAAAATTCCACAAGTTATCTAACATAATACATTCATCGTTTTCCATATATTAACCCCCTTTTTCATTTCAATTACAAAATAATAATCCATTTGGAATATTCCCAATAATACCATTAAACCCAATTTTATGCCCCATCCCATTTGGCATATTCAACAATTCAATTATATAACACATTAATCATTTCCATCATTTCCCTAGACATTATAAAATGTAGGCACATGACCAATACAAAATATTATACTCATATAAACATATTATCATTTTCAATAATGGATTTACATTATCACCCATATATCCCAAACATGACTATTCTGATTCCTAGGTTCAAGAATGTTGGGGCACCCTATAGGTGGCCCAAATTAGACTAATTATCCTAAACAAATATCGCATGGATAATGTGGAGCTAAAAACATCATTTGGATGTTCGTTATACCAAAAAGAACAAAAAAAATTCAAACCAAAAGTGGTGGGAAGATAGAAGACATACTCATATATACATATCCACTTAAAAATTATGGAATATAATGTGTTGACGACATACCTCTATTTGGATGATGAATACACACATAATTATCACCTAAGATCCAAATTAAAACACCCATTGATTCCTTAAACTATATTTCACTAGAAAAAGAGTATTTTATATAATTAGAGGATGATTTCCCAAGCTACAAGCCCTGATAAAAAAATTAGAAGAGTAAAGAACATTAGACTTACCTAGAGCTTCGATCTGAAAAAAAACAACACTCTAAATGGAATAAGAGTGATGTGCATCGCTAATTGGGAAGAATATATCCTTGGAGTTAATCATTTGGGTTGTATGGGAGGATATGGGTGAGAGATTTTTGTTAGGTTCATAAAATCTGAAAATTTAATTTTTTTGAAGTTTAAAATGGGCACAAGGTTTACCCACACGGTTTTCAAAAGTATGTGAAAACCATGTGCAAGCCACTATACTTGAGAAATTGGGTCACACAATAATCTGGGGAGACCTGTATGGTTTCCAGTCCAAGAGCCAAATGTTTTATATGATATTTTCCAATGTTGCAATGTTTCATTAGGATTTTCGCAATGTTTACCTAACCGTGCACTAACCGTGCACCTTGCAAATATTGGACCAGTTTCCCATTATTTTTATGTACGAAAAATTATAACACTATAAAAACCCCATACTCTTGGAAAACAAATAATTTACCCAAAAAAGGGATACATAATATAAATTAAACAATGGAATGCAGCCATGAATTCTGGGATCTTACATATAAGATCCAATACAATGGGAATTTATATTTTTGATAACCAATGTTATAGTTGGTTCAATTAACATTATTTGATGCAAATAAAAATGGTATGAATATTTTTTTGGATATTTTTGTGTTTATATAGTATTTAAGAATGTATAAACACATTCCATATATCTATTTCTTGGATTAAATAGATCCAAAATAATAAAATGACTGTTGAAATTAATATATTAATTTTGGATGTATTATTTCATGAATTATTTTATTTGAGCATGATTATTGTATTATTTATTGAATTTATGTGGATATGAATACAATCAATTACTGGATGGTTAAAATTAAAAGGTAGTTCATATTAGGTTATTTTTTTCTTTTGGGTGCCTCATAGGTTTTTCCTTATTGTAAACCCATACATGTACATGTGTTATGTTTACAGGATTCTTGATTAAAATTTTATATTTGTCTATGGGTTTTTATTGTATTTTCTGATATGTGTATTTTTTGAAATTTTACCCAATAATTTTCAAAACCTATTGTGTAGGAGAATTCAATTGGGAATTTTCCATTGGTGATTCTTGTGGTCTGATCTACATAAATGGTCCAACCAAGACTCTTTCGACAAGTTCTTATTTAAGTTGGATTATCTATCAAGGGAAAACTAATAGCAATAAAGTATTCATGTGTCTTCATGATCTAGAATCTAAAATCCTTCTAGTAAACCAGAGGCCCCTTGGATGAGTATGGCTAGATGTAGGTTATCATGAGTTTTTTCAACCATCAAGAGTCCTTGAATTCTTGATGGTTATTCTTGCAACCATTAATCATAGTATCTTTGGTGAATGGTAGTGGGAAATTATGTTCTTGGATGATAGGTGTGATGGGATGACATTAGTGATATTCATGGACTTGTTATTTGATGATTTATTCCTATATTCACAGATTTTTGATTATTATCCCAAGTTTTTAGAGCTCTTGTGGGGTATAATGATAGTATCCATATTCCAACCAACATTTATAGAACTGTTCCACTTTTCTCCCATTTGATTGGGGAACGAAGTTAATAAAGAAAAAAATTATCATATTAGATTTTATACAAAGATGAAGTGATATGTTAGAAACATAGATCTGGTGAAATATTCTACATTTTTTTATAAGATATTGATGATTGATAATGGGGTCCTAAAAGAAACAGTTAATTGTATACTTCCAAATAAAGTTCATATGAAAAAGAATTTATATAGTGTGATACTACTCACTTATTATTGGAATAAGAAAAGGATGTATAAATATTGAATCAATGATGGTGGTTAATATTTAGAAAATAGAATAGGTTTTATATTAGCCTCAATGGGAAATGACTCTTCCAGGTTATATAACAATAGGAGGAAGATACACATTCTCATGGACTATCATATTTCTCTCAATACATTTAACATATGTATGAAAACTAGTCTACATAAGTGGTTCTATGATAGTCCTATTAAGATGCATGTAACGAATATGTATTCTCCATTTAACACTTTTGAATATTACAAACGATATTTTCATTATTTTTCATGAAGAAAACATGAAATTCTATGGCCCATAGAGACTCGGTATTGTTATTATGAAATTATAGAATATAAAATATCATGCTTGTATTCATTAGTTGAAATAAAAAAATTACTATGAAATGGTGTCTTGGATGAGAATTTTAATAATTATATTACATATTTATTAAATTTGTTATACTATTTATGAATTAATCATTTACACATCATGTGATTCATTTAAGAGAAGTCGCAAGTGGAGTAATAGACAACTAAATAAATTAAATAATTTGTCTTATATATATTTTCCATGACCTGATTTTATTTAATTAAATCGCAGTTATGGAAATATTCTAGTTTTATCCACCAAATCCTAGATATTTTTAATAACGTGGTGAAAGATATTTGGTGGATGAATGTGGGATCATGGATGGAGGATTATTTTTCCATGATTTTTATTCCAGAATAGTTCTTGGATCCCTCCAAATACAATAGAATAGAATCATACATCTCCAATTATGAAAAATATTTCAAGGTAGGGTGTTTTTTTGGAGTTAGGTTTGTTTTATTCTCCCTTATTCAACAGGAATAAGTTATTTTTGAAAATAAAATCATTAAACATTTATTGATTTATGATTAATGTTTTTTTCATAGAATCTTGAATTGTGGAATGATTTTTTTGTCTTTAAATTTTAATATATATTAATTACTTTCTACACCAATTAATGAAGAACAACCAAAACAATGTTTGACATTAACTTCCACACTTTTGCATTTCCTAATTTTACTCATAATTTATCAAATATTCATTATTTGTATTTTTTTCACTGACAGTTTGACTATACCCTATAACTGATCATTGAATGATATATAAATATTATAATTTATAATCACTAGGGATTTATATATATTATTGAAATTATATGTTAGGTTTTGTAAATAATATTATTATCCAATGACAATATGGTTATTAGAGTTTCCGTGAGATGGATCATGCAATTCTTTGGGATGGTGTTGGAATGTGAATTTTCAATCATTATGTAGTGAGAAGAATACTAATAGTGAAAATTTTAGGCTTAATAAACAATGATATTATACTTTGGGAAATGTATTTGTTAATACTAGAGGCAGAGATGGTGTGGGAATAAATTATTCATGAATCTGGGATTTTTAAAGAATCCTGATATAGATGGCATGTGGTTCTAATGAACACAAGCCAAGTAGACCGTATTTATTGAGGTATATGATTATATATAGATATAAATATCATAATAAATGTTACTCAACATGTTATGTAATTAAAATATGGTGACCCAGTGTTTACCCTGAGGTAAACTGCCATTGGAAAGACTAGGGTACAAGAGCAAGACTAGTGTAAATGGGAATGGCCAAGGTACACTAGAATAACCATAGTATATGAGCATTATAAGATTATATAAGAATGGGATATTGTAAACCAAAATATACTCGATAAGGTTTTTCCAAAGAAAAAAAATCTCATGTATTATTTATAATTATCTCGCACGTTTTCTATGTAATGATGGAGCCTCTAATATATTAATTTTATTTGATTATTATTATGATATATTACCCTAACAAATCTCTATTGGGTAAATTGAGGAATCCTTTATTGATTATAGGATGTGTGGTTTACTGTATGGGACAATTTTAATTGGAGTTAGGTATCCCTTTGTGTAGACTAGGGTGTGATCCTCTATCAGATTTTCCTAGAAAATCTTGTTATCCATTAAAAATTTTTAAGGCATGTGATCCGCATCCAATTGTGTTATTATTCATTGGTTTGGGTATTCTCCATTATCATAGGGTGTGACCACCCACCCATTTATCTACATATTCTGAGTTCTAGGGACTTTTTATTTTGGAAGAATACTAATGGGAATGAAATCATTGATGACAGTCATTAGGGATAGAAATACCTAATGAGTGAGTTCTATTAGATGATGATTACCTTAGATCATTGAGTGGAATCATAGACTAGTAGAGAGGATATGACCTTACATTGAGATATCAGTGTCAATATTTAAGAAAATATGTGTTCTTATCATCAATTCTTTTGAGGTGAATAATTTTTTATTTATGTTTTGTTTTTCATGGTGTCATGCATGTTTGGTTTATAAACACTCCTAAATAGACTTCACATCTGTGTATCATGAATTATAAAGAAGGCATGAAATTCTATGGATACCTAAGTGGACTAGGATTTGGTGGAGCACAGTTGTTCTATTAGGATCGAATATAGTTCTTGGAGTTGAAACATGACCGAAGTCCCATTTTTATTATCCTAGTTACCAATTATTCATTATTTCTAGGACTATATTTGGACCCATGGATTTTATGTATTCAGGTCATAATCTGATCTGGGATTATTTTTCTGTGGTGAATTTTTATATATGTCTTTTCTCTTACTTCCACTTTATATTTTTTGGATATGTGTCTATGTGTGAATGGTTATTAGGATATGTAATCTCATGTGTGTGATAGGCCTACACAGTGTTAGTTTTTATCGCCTATAATTTTTGAGGTAGACATGGGGTGTCACACATATCATGCAACTGACCGAGAAGGCCCCAATGTGTCCAGTCATTATTGGCTGGTATCATTAGAGGGTTATATTAGGATGAGAGATTTTCTTTTTTTATTCAATTGTGAATTTTTTGGAAAACTAGGGTTAAAGTGTTTTACTGTCTCGAGTTCTGCTCTCAAGAAAATGAACCCAATAAAGGTAGTTCATCCAAAAAATCTATTCCTTAGTACTCAAATACCCTCCTTGTTGACATAGTACATCTAAGAACTAGTTTCATTGAAAACATCGATACATGAAAAATATTGAATGGAGTTGGATTTCAAATGTCCTTCACGAGTCAGCTCTATAGATATTCTCATTATATGTGGTGTGTATTGACTTTTTTAGGATTCATCCATGATGAAATATATCTATTATTTTATTATAGAACCATGAAAATTATATAATTATTAATGATGGTTAATATTTAGTGTTAGTGGATGAAGTGGTACCCTTATGTGGTTTTTTGTTATCACGCCACTAGTGGAGTATCCATATTCCCCAAAAGTTTCAATAGACAACATTTGATGGTTGATCACACTTTACAAGTACAATATAAAGATATACCTTACGTATTATTGTAAACATGAACCCTATGTTGAAATATACTAGATAAGGATGTTGGGAAATTTTCATACATATTTAGGACCTCCATTAACTTGATGATGGCCCTGGAAGAAGTTATTATCTATTTCCCTATATGGTAATGATAAAAAATAGTGATGATAAAACATGAAGAGGAGGCTCTTATCTAGATAAAATTTGAGTGTCTATTGATAAAGTATTTTTACTACGTGTTGTTTTGGGCATTGCAAATCATGGAGGTTGTAGAGCTCTGTAAGGTAAACATGTAAGTTATAGAGTATGGCTAGAGGTTCACAAATATCTCATGATACATTATAGATTTGGTCATTGGTAAATTATTTAGATCATAAAACATTAAGCATGTAATTTTATGTAATATTTGGGATTAATTTCAATCACTATATTTCTCTTCCTACTATAGGGTGAAATAGTACTCTATAATTGTGGAGAGATTTATATCTAAGAAGTCATTAATATTAAGTAATGGAACTCGTCACCATAGGTGTGAGACCTCCACTACTAGTAGAAAATAATAGACACAAGGATCCACACACATGAGTATTTTCAAAAGATATTCTAATGATATTGGATTTACAACCCTAGTTAATCTATATGGTTCCATATAGGTGAGGTAGAGGTGATGCTACTCCTGTTAATGGAGAAGTTATGTCATGCTAGATTTATAGACCATCCAATAATCAAATAGCGGGATATTTGATGGACCGCCTCAAGAAGTTTTAATTGATGGATTTGGGAGGTCCACAAGGTGGTTGATATGGTAGAGGATCTAGTATTGTAGTGATAGGTGGACAATTTATTGATCTATTACCGCCTCTACCTCTATAAGGTCCACTATATTGTCTTGGAACTGGTGGGTAGGGATGTGGGAATTTATAGGAAATAGAGGCATATGCTCCAGAGGCTCTGGAAAACTTCAATGAATGAGTTGTATCCTCTTGACATTAATTTTTTTATTTTTTGACACATTCATGATCCACTGTTTTCTTTTCCACGTCCCTAGTTTGATATATTGATATTCCAATGTACCCTTTGTCTCCACTCCTCCATTTGGAGACTCAAAGATGGGGAGATTTACTGATCAAGAAATTCTGTTAATATTGTAACCTAACTATTATATGACTGAGTATTTAATGAGGCCTTTTCATGGAAATAACAATGGATTATAAATTCCTTATAACAATGTATATGCTCTCTATAGTTAATTTAAATATTGGATAATTTTGTTAGAGGACCTAGTGCATTCAAGTTGATAGGATTTAATTTTCCATTATTTGTTAGATGGATGGTCAATAAGAGAATGATGATATTGTATAAAATATAATCTAGTTGAGTAATCATTATATGGATACTATATCCCTTGAAATAATACATGTTATTATATTTCAGTTTCATATAATAGTTGTTCACTATGAGGTCATATTACTTAATAACATTCAGGGCTTACCTCCCCAACAAGAGAACAATTATTGAATAGAAGCTAACAATAGATTTACCTGATATATGTGGAATCATGTTAGACTATCAATGGAAGTGATTTTATATGTGGAAGTGTTGTTTTAGTATTTATAGAAGAAGGGATTTTTCTGATATCATGTGTCCCCCTTGAAATCCCAAGTGTTTTTCTCCATGAAAGTGAATGAGAGATTGATGTTATGTGTTTATAACCATCACCTAATTAACATGAACATGATGTACATGTATAAAATCAAGATAATTTATCGCATATTCATGAAGCTGAAAGGTTATTGGTGGTTCTCAAACATTGAACATATGTTGAGCTATCAATAACAACATGTTTAAGTAAAGGATATGTAAAATATTTCATTTATATGCCTATAGGATTACTACATATTTTTTAATACTTCGTTTCATGATAAATATTTCCCATAAAAGGTCATGGGACTTACCAATGGGATAATACAACATTTTTGTGATTGATTCATTAATGTATACCACTATTAAATTTTTGTGTACTTGCTTTAAGAGGATGGGTACATGAGGAATTTTAGTATGGTTCAAGATATACTCTGAATGAACCAATTTAATCAAAATATCAAAATGTTACAACTGAATATCCAAGAGTATAATTTCATGTAACATGTAATCTAAGTAGAAGAAGATGCAATGGACCGTATAAATGTCATGGATGTGTTGTATTGAGAGCCAAAAAAGTCGGTGATTGATGTTTTGGACATCCATGGGTTGACATGATTTTATCAGAGATTCATGCCAGATTTCACAGGTATTTTTTCTCTTCTTCCATATTAAACTTGAAAGAGGAATCCTATCATGATGACATAGATATTTCTACATGATATTCCAAATTTTATAAATATGTCATGAGTACCCCCACATGAGACTCTCAGAATAGGTTTTGATTACGTGGTGTTATATGATTCTTCTGGGATGAGGATTTGATGTATTTCTATATAGAAGTAGGAAGAGATTTATTACGGGTCTTAGAAACTAATAATAAATGATCTAAATAATGAAACACATTTTCTGGAGAATGTATCATTGTATTCTCTTAGAATATATTGATACAATACCTCACGAGAGAGTGATTTATCATCTATTTCGATTATACGAGCCTCGTTCATAAACATTCATGTAAGGATCATATAATAAAGAAGATGTGATGGATAGAGTTCATAAATAATTATAACTATGGAAAATATTATACTCCCAAATGGTAGATGTTATCAAAATATGATCTCATGATGGGGTTCTTCATAAGTAGTGAGTGAGGATTCAGAGGTGTTTCCCTCTTTTCAGTTCTCCTTAGTGAATGAATATGGTGAAGCATTCATCTAGTTGATTGTTGTTACCAATAAACATATTTACTATGATTGTGGGGATCAGGTTAGAGCTATCAATTAAGTGGCATTGTTTGACTAGATATCCGTTGTACATTTCCATTATGGATTTAATGATGTTTGGGAATATTTAACCATTTTTTGAGGGTGTACAATGTACTAGTAATGCTTCCAGAGGAGGTAGGAAGGGTGTTTCCGCCCCCCCCCCCCATTGAAGTATGTTTGGGAGTGTAAATGATATTCCATGACAATATATGTTAGTTGTAGTGGAAAATAATGAAGTGGTGCGTTTTTTTGTTTATATATATATGTATGTATCTTATTAAAGTTTGTGAAGGTCTTACACAATTTTCCAAGAGGATTTGATCAACCACATGAGGTTTCAATGTATTTGTGGGATGGTATCCCCATAGATCATCTGACACAATATTCATAAATAGCTAGAGGTAATTATTCCATCTAGTTGTTAATATACTGGCTCATCATGTAATCTCAGCTACTAATAATTTGAGAGTCATGTTTAGTGTATAGATTGGACACCATTATACAAAATAGATTGTCAAACTAAAGGTAGTTACATTGATAATAATCATAGATCATGATGATCAATTAATTTCATGATTATGGATGTGATAAGATTAGTACTTTGAGAGTAATATTATTTTTTGAACAACATTCCAACCCTAGTGTTATGACTAAAAATATTAGAGAATTAACGATCTCTATGATATGCTTTAAGATTTCATGTTATATTTCGCTCGCAACTAGGAGGATCAACTACCATTGGTAAAGATTTTGTAAAACAACAGTTATTCATCCATAATTAATATAAAACCATTGGAGGCCTTGTATGATAGATTATAAGGGTAACTGATATGTTGGGTAGTCCTAGGGTGGGTAATAATAATTGGGATTGAGTCGGTGAAATGGAAATAATTGAATGTGTAGATCATCTTAGACAGGATAATGAATACCTAGATCCATATGATGTCTTATACATACTAATGATGGAGGACCATGTAGTTCTATTAGAGAGATCTTGTTATCATGAAGGTATAACCACGATGAGGAATCTTTTGCTTTTTAGGAGTGACAATTTACCTCCATGATTCATTCACCCATTCTAGATACCGTGTAGGTTATGAGAATTGGATTTCCACCTATCCCTACACCCATAGTTATAAAAAAATCATGATGACCTTAACATGTCCTAGATGAACATTTATTTGAAGTACCCATCACATGTTATTAATCGGGTGAAACATGAAATTGAATATTGATATACCATCATAAATTACTATGATGAGATCAAGTATTGTTTGGAGAAGATCATTCAAGGGTGAATTATTCTCCTTCTATGTGTTTGAGGACATAATGAGAACATTTAGGTGGGTGTATTTTAGTCGTAAAACCATATGTGATCATAGTAGCATCATATCATTGAGAAGGATTTTTTCTTTCTTAAAAAAACACCTTAGGTATGTAGAATATTGAAAATCAGTTTGTTCTTGTAACATTTTGGAATATTTTAAAAAATATATATGATGTTAGGTGCTGAGTCAATGTGACATTCTGGAGCCAATAGAACATCCGTTTTAATATGATAAAAATATAACATATAATAAAAGCAATGAAGATTTTATATCTGAAATCATATAATATCTCTTAAATAGTTCCTTGGATGAGAAATCTAATACCTTCATTAAATCTGGAATGTGGGATTTACCATGGCTATGGAATAATCTTCTTCATGTTTGGTATTTCTTTTAAGAGTGGTCAAGGGATCAATAATTTAGAAATAAAATAAATAAATAAATTATTGTCTATTAATTATCCATGAACTAATTATATAATATTTATTCATAGATATTGATATATCCTTGGGTTACCTTCTTATCCCTATATATTTGAGAGGACCATCAAGAAGATCCTTGGAAAACAACCATGGGAGCATGGCTCGATGATCAGTTTCCCATGGAGTTTGTCTTCATTAATGGAGTTCATGTATCATTCTAATGGAAATGATGTGAAATAGTTCTTTATCATCAATTGTTGAAAATCTGATTTAGTGTGTTTCTTTTATTTTCTTAGCACTCATTTTTTATTCTACCTTTTTTAACATGAATTATTTCTTTTCTAAAGTTAATTCATGTATCGATCGTTTATTTACTAATGATGCATATTCTCTATAAAATAAGCCATTGATTACTTATTTGATGACCCTTGAAATGTTTTATATATTATTCATTTTCCATATCAAAATATTAATGGAAAACCTTATAATAGACTACAATTCTATAAATACATTTTTTTTCATTTTTTTCTCACCTCATTCAAAGAACATTCAATATCTATATTTTATTCAAATGAATGTTCGAATATTCCAATGAAAAAATCATTATACAATAAATATTTGTTGTATTTCATCATCATCATGAATTTAGATTTTGAATTAAACGTAAAATTGGGGTTCTATAATGATGATTGTTATCTGATAGTGGTTTTAGGGGAATAGTTTCCATGAGTTATATTGAGATCTGATTTGGGATAGTGAATATGTGTGGTTTTCTGATCAACATGTCGATGGAAAGTGGTACCTAAAATTGTGGAAATATTAATCATCTCATTTATCAGATATAAGGTATTTGTCATGGAATAATTGATGTTTGTGATAGTGTATGTTGATATTCACGAGTAATCTATGATCTTTTAAAAATACCAGTATACATGATATGTTTTTCAAAAAAACAACACCAACTGGAATCTCTTGTACATTGGCTAGGGATAAGGAAAAAGATACAAATAAAACCAACTTTTACCTACCAACATATATTGTGACCCAAATAAGGATACTCATAATACACCCCTAGTTATGTGGGTACATACTTATACAGAGTATACAAGAATTACCAGTTTGGAGGAGACTGTCAAGGTAACACAATCAAATCCACTATACATAGTAATGATCATGCTACATGTATGAAATAAAAGTACATGTGATAAATAAAATGAACGACGACCCAAACTGAAGCATGTATCAGATTATTAATAAAATATTTATATTCCTTATACTAATTATATCCCACTTTCAAGGAAGGTTTGAACCCATACTCACATCAATATAGTTTAGAATATGTGGTTATGTTCCGTTAGCCCATATATATTATAGAATAGTGATTAATCCTATCAGATGTATAATAATCATGATACCCTCAAGGGGTTAGTTTTCAACAGTGTTAGGTATCCCTCAATGATTCTTGCAGTGCGATCCTTATTCATTATTCTCGAGGATGGGTCAGGTATCCTGTTTTTTATAAATTAATGGTATGTGATCCCCATCCTAATGGGTTATTATAGATATGATTATATACCCCATATTGAAAATGTATGTCCTCATAAACCATGTGTTGAAATATATCAATTTACAGAGTGAACTACTTTCTGTAATGGCCCAATATGCATTACCACTCATATGAGCTACATCAGTGTTAGAAAGACCCATGGAATGTGTTCTCTTAGACAAGTGTTACCTGCAAACCTCTAGGATATTCCTAGGATGGATGTGGGGATTTATCCATACATTGTGTCTTAGTTCCTATGTTTGAGAATATATATTTATTTATCATATATTGTTTTGAGAAGACCATCTCAGACACTTTATGTTTTTTTATTTATAGTTGTCTTACTGGGTATGTTCATACTCACCCCTACAAGGTATCTTACCATATGTATCATGTATAATTCACATGAAAGGTCCTTTGATAGTATCATATGAATACCAATAGTCGGAGGTGCATAGTTTCACTATACAAAACATAGACAGTTCCAAGAGTGGTATCTTGACTATATTTCCCAATTTACATGAAGGTTGGGAACCTTTCCGTTCTTGTGGGATTTTAATTGGCCCTTTTTGTTTCCCACAAGCATGTCATGATCTATTGTGGTGTTAGATTTATGTATTCATATTTATTTGCAAAATTTTATTTTTTATTAGTATTATATTAGTGATTAGATATTTTTCCAAGTGTACATGATCCATAGTCTATATCATCCATTTGTGGGTCATATTCATACTCAGTGATAGTGACCAGGATCTAGACTATTGAAGATGGGTTTTTTGTGAAAATTTTGGGATTTCAATAACTATGTAGGCCAATGTAGGTTAGTTCCAGACAATGTGAAAAATAAATTTAGAATATTGTTCTAGAATGGTTCCACAATAAATGGAGAAGACCTCCCATGGGATGGTGAATCATGTGACCCATGATCTTTGTGGGGACATGGAGAAATAACTAGTTGAACATAAAGAGTTGATCTAGATTCATCTGATAGAAGGTATCAACCCATAATGGTTAGAGTTATGATCCTGATTACTTCTACATTAAAAATTACATTATTTGATATAGTTTTATCCAAATTTTTTATATCATCCCATGTGGTTTCTAGGATATACATATTGATGTAATGAACATATAAAATACTCCCTATTAACACAACCCTATGAAATAAAGTGTATCTTCTTCAAATGTATCTATAATGTATTTTGGTTCTTATTGGCTTCGAGTATGTGTGGAGGTTAATAAATCTATAGATGAAATTTTTCGACATGAATATTGGCATTGAATTTTTTTTCATCTACCAAGAAAAAATAAATTTTTCTCTAGGACTTGTGAATTTTACATTTCCAAAATTGGATTAGTTTTTCTTAGTGGGTGAATAAAATGTTGATTGAGGAATAATGTGACTAGATACTTTTCCAAGAGATTACATTTCAGTTGAAGTGGATAGAATGGTCCTTATACTAGATCAAAGGATGACTCCATCCAACATTATTTCAATGGTATTCCTATACCATGATGACATATAGATGATTTCATAGGGTGAATCCCAGATATGGAAGTTGATTTTGAGATATAGTTTTTTTCAAGTGGGTAATCTATATCAATCCCACCATATCACATCGAACTGGTTGATTTAATTGAGTTCAACATATAAATTAATGAACATGAAAATAAAGGAATCATTATAATGATAACATTCATTGGGGGGATCTAGTTTAGCTTTATGGGATATTGTATGGTATAATTTTTCTATTATATTGAATAACCAAAGTTAAATCAGAACACTGTGAAAAAGAGTTTCCCATTTCTATAAATAGATGAATTTTTAATATATTGAGGGGTGCCTAGTTTTTTACAAATATTGATCTAATTTCTATCTACCATAAACATCAGGTCATGAAGGAAGTCTTAACGAAGACATCATTTAGGACTATGTGTATATTGTATGAGTAATTTTTTGACGGATGGAATGAACGATTCTAAAAAAATAATGGATAACATGACCTATAATTTTCACCAATACATGGAATCCATCATTATTGATTTAAATGATAAAATCATGATATATTCCAGGACATCAAAATCCCAAACAAGACACATTAATATCACATTGAGTACACTTTGAGCAAAAGAGATGTACAAAATGTATTAACTGTGTAATTTTTGGAAATAAGAGGTGTTTTTCTTAGACACAAACTTTTTTAAGAAGGAATATCAGTTGATTCATATATAGTTGATACAGTTTTGACATGGTAATTAGTAATGAATTTTAATGAAAACAGTATTATTTCTAGATAGATGTGTAATACATAATATTAATTAAAGACTATTATTTAATGGAATCACCCATAACCTCAATTAATAAGAAGTGATTAATGATTTAATGGATTAGATTTTTAATTATGGCTTCTTAGTGTTGAAGAATAGGTTAACGTCATATTATATTAGGATAATCCACATGATTTGATTTGGGAATGTAGTGTATTGAAATGATTTATACATTTTCATGTAAGATATTCTAATGGTCGTTGATAATGTATTTTTCTTCAAGTCTCATTAGCTATCATTCCATGAGTGGGAATATGGTAATCATGGCAAATAGTTAGAAGATATGATTTATTAATTTAAATATGGGTGACACTACTTATTAAGATAGATATATTTAATTTGTATATACAATAAGAGTGTTTGATATATCTTATCATGGAGTGACCAGAGTCTTTGTCATAGGCTTTAGGTAGAATACATATAGACTTTTGACATTTAGAGGGATTGTGATTTTGGTAAGGAAAATGTAGTTAGAAATATTCTTAGTAGGAAGAAGGAAAAAGTGGATTAGTAGAGATTAAGAGTAGGTTTGATGCTCATTTTATTATTAGAATACTAACATATAGATGTAGCTAAGGATTTTGGAGGAGTGGATTCAACACCCTCAATGATCATGCCTCCATTTGTGGATTGAGTGAATTAATTTCAAGAGCTTGATATTGTTTCTGTCATTTTCTTGAGAAGTTAGAATTAGATGGAAGCAATATGGGATGAGAATTAGATGGATATGGTGTGCTTATAGTTAAAGGATGGCTTACCCAAGACCCAAGAGGTTGGTATACAATTTAATATATTGTTGATAGGGTTACTATGGTATCTCAATCCATACTATAGTACCAAAGTATTTGTTAAATACCACTAGGGGGGAGATTCAGAGGTTCATTTTTTAAAAAAATTATTTAGAATTAATTTCAACCACTATATAATATTGATGTATTTATCCCTTTTCATTATTTTTCCCACACACCCTTCAATTAATAATATTAAATATAGAGTAAAACACATGGATTTTCATGTTTTGATAGAATTACCTACATATTGTGGGGTTGGATAGACCAACCAACATGGATTATCTAATATAACATAGGGTGATTATAATAGAAACTAGTCATGGTCAAAATTATAAGTTATTTATAACCCCAAACCATCTACAGTCATTTTTAAATTGTTGTCTAGACCCCCAAAATAAAACCACATTATCTAGGGATTTGTTAGATCACCACAAATAAAAAAATTATAGAAACATGTAAGACCCACAAACTGTATCCTTATAATTGATATAGAGAGATCCATTGTTGAAATATCCTTTTTATGATCCTCCTATATGAGCTCACTCGATTAAAATATCTTAGTAATGTTTCATGATTCATTTTAGCTTGCAGGTATTGTTAAAATGATTATAATTAGTTGAGTATGAATAGGTTCGTTACTGTATCACATATTTTGATGTTCTTGAATCCACTGAAGTCTTTATGTAATTGAACATGGGGAATTAAATATTAAATCCTTCCGAAGCACTTATTGATTTTTTTGTCGACTTCATTCTCAATGTTAACTATGCACTATACATATAAAATATATTGAATGTGAATGAATCGTATTAATGCATTCATAAAATGAATTTTTCATTCCTATATTTTATCATGCATGTTGAAAAATTTATATGTGTGCATTACATAATCCGTTAAAATTTCACATAGTGAAATATATCTTGCACTACACTCTTATTTCACTATACTATCCTATTGTAAATTATATCACAATGCTTCTTTATGATTCCATATGTATCTAACTTCACTACAATTCCTTTACTATTTCCCACAATAGTGAAAAAAAGTATGTATACTATTTCTCTCAACCATAATAATGTATAACATAATATTTAAGTAGTTCAACCATTATAGAAACCCTGGACAATCATTGCTTACTGTATAAAGTATTTTTTCATGCAATCTCATGCACATCTCAATGATCAAATTCTAGAGAACTCAATGTTTCTTCATGTTGTATAGTTTTAGTAATTTACCAAATCACTAGATCATGGATTCCATCATTAGTCAAGTAATCATTATGTGTAATTAACATCATGATGAAATAAATCCTTCATGAGAATAAAAATTGCATTTCATGACTCTATAATAGTATAGATCTATCAATAAACTCTCTCATATATGTTTTGGGATCATTCCTTCAAATTAGTAGGTTGGGTTTTTTACAAACAACCACACTGACTCAATTTCACTACATTTCTCTATGTATGAACATCTCTTTACATCTATTTTCACATCCTAATAATACACTACAATTAAAATCCCCATCATTTCCCACAATTTTCTCTTCTTCATAATGTATTTTCTCGATTAATCATAAGTTATTCGTAGAGATGCAGTTTCATGAGGAATTTATTGTATTTAAATTTTTAGTACAATAAATTGATGTACAACTATATGGATAGATCTTCATAGGTTAGAACATGTAGATTATATCAAATAGAATCTTCTCCAATTAAGGAGGTATAAAATTATTGTTATAGTGATCACAAGTATTATGAAGATCACATTATATTAACAGTGCTCTTTTGGTATATTTTAAACCATGCAGTAGTGATGCAACCCCAACATCACACATCACTTCATAGATCATCACCCACTCCTTTATTAATGAATCCACACCACTATTGAATCAATCCATTGTAGTGAGGTATCAACACTCAAACTCCACATGTCACAAGGGACACAATCTAATGAGACTACATGCCCAACCTCATGTATTCATATATGAGTGCGATCTTATATGCCTTATACATAAGGTATCCCACTACTTTACACATCTTACATCGCTTAAGATATTTCTTATTTCATGATACATTCTCATAAGAGTGAGGATGAGATGGATTCCTTATAATTTTTGGTTCTCATGAGTTTTGAATATAAATTCAATTCATATATTTATCAAAATAATCAACCAATATATAATGTCATCATCAATTAATATTATTCAAATTAATTATGCTAATAATATTTTTACATGCCCTTATTTTATCTCCTCTTTAAACTCAAACAATGAAACATCATAATCATCTCATTTTAATCATTTTCATTGTAAATAAACACAATAAAATGACACATGAATGTTGAGGAACGTTCCATATCAATTGTCATCATCCCATTACCACTCACATATTAACATAAACATAATATCATGTCATCATTTGGATTGAAGGTAAATGAAATTCAACTCAAAGGACAATTCAGTCTCCCCCATTTGATTTTTTTCAATATAAAAAAACCACCTTGGTCAATATGTGTGTTTTACATTATCCCCCTTATTGAAAATGAATTAAATGATCCTATTTAAAAAATATGTTATTATATATTTAATATGATCTCACATATGTTCCATTATAATGATTCATGATCTAAATAACTCTTATCCTTCTTCAAAAAAAATTATTAACAAAAATAGTTCTTAACTAAGTTGATCGATGTAGTTCATGAAAAAACATACTATTTACAACAATGCTTTATTAATCTTCATTCAATCCTTAGAGGTAATTAGTAAATGAATTAATTAATAAATATTTATCCTACAATCATATAAAAAAGATATCATAAATTTCATGTGCAAAATCGTATACCTTTACCTTTTAGGAATATATCAACTCTCTTTTGATAATAAATTTTCAAGAATATTCAGATTATGAATTTTAAGTTGATTAGGAAATTCTAAATGATTTTTAATATTTAATAAATTCAAATAAACTATTCTTATCTTCAAGGGAAGCATTAATCTCCCTCAATTAGATGAATGTTAGAATAAAGAGCCATATATATATAAGGGAATAAGGATAATCCATAATTTTTTCTCCAAAAATCAATATGGATGAGAGTTTCCTCTCAACCTTACATTCTCCTTCATCTCTTTGATATCATATTTCTAAGAGTGTCTATCATCGCTTGGGATGGTATGCCTTTCATATAATGATTTGTGTCAGACCAATCTTTTTGCATCCTTTTATACATTAAAATTATCAGGTCATCACTAGAATATGGCTTATCATCCGGTATAACATTATCAGCTATAAAAATATGTTTTCCATTTTCCTCCAATAGGTTTTAATCATTCTCAATTTGTTTGAGCATATCAAACTATTTTCTATTAAAAATAAATTTCTTCACAATCTGAAAACTGTTCTCACATTCATTTTAAGGAATCTGGATTGGTAAGATAACTCTACATTTCATTACATTGAAACCTATCTAATGAAACATTCCGCAAAAAATGATTTAATAATATATATATATATATATATATATATATGTTTGGTTGAAAATATATATGATTTTATGGTCACATGTTTCTCTTTCTGATAATCCAATCGGATCTGATTTTTATATATCCCCCTTAGTTCTTCTTTCTTTCCTAGAAGTTAATTTTTATACCATAATGAATAATAAATATAGCGAAAAACTATAAAATACTAGATTAATCTTATAAATTATGATATTACTCAATGATAATAGTTCTGATATACACATTTTTCTCTATTTCATTTCAATGATTATGAATGTAACTATTTGATCAAGAAACATTCTAGCTAAATTAGTCCACTCATCCTTTGTTAATTTTTTTTTTGATTTTTGAATTTAGTCTAACAATATAAAGTCCTATATTTTTAAATTTCACAGTTATATATAACAAGTGTACATTGAAAATCACTTTGTTGAGAAACAACCTTCTTATGTGGACAATTCTTCTCATCATCTTTACCAGATTAATCTTTTACCTCAATAGATTTAGTGATGTCTTATATCATATTATTCAAATCAATTTGAAATAAAGGCATGTAGACAATGTACTAGTTAATTATTTCTCTTTTTTAATAGGTATTTAATCAAGATCATTATACATATTCCCAAATTCATCTAACTTCAATATTTTTTTTGGTTTATTTACATTAACTAGTGATGATTAATCCTTTTTCAATCTTTCCCATTTCAACTGGTTTTTATTCCATAGTATTTATTATTCTTTTTGACTTAGATATCTTCATTTTAAAATCTCTCATTTTAGTAAGATATTTCATCTCATTCATGACACATTCTATATTAAAAAATTTAGTGCTAATATTTTATTTCATCAGACTTTTATTTTCCCTCTCTATTTACATATAGTACATAAGAATAACAACATGATATTAATTTGACATACATTATAATTATGTTCACACATCACATTCACCACCATCAAATAAGTTTTTAGGTTTTATTATTTTACCCATTCAATATCTATAATTCATAAATTTTATTTAATCTTCTGAATCACTACTAGTTGATGACTATTAATTTTTTATCAACTCATCATATTTGCCTACTTAGATGTAAACCACATATTTTTATTCTTTTACTTATTTTTAGAGCATATTGTATTCTTCATCTAAATTAGTATCATCAACCATCTTTATTGTTAATTTACCACAAAATGGAAAAATTTTAGAAAATTTCTAAATTTTGGTGCATGTTTTCTATTTCAATTATATTTTCTCATTTTAAAAATTCTTATAAAAATTCATTTGACGAATTCCCATTTTACCCTCATCATCCCAAAAATCACATGATTCAAGTTCTATATTAACTCTATCTTCCCCTTTTATCATGGCTTCAAAGTCAATTTCATCTCTTCCCTTGGATTTTAATGATTATACTTTTCCTATTTCATATTTTATGAGAATATTATGATGTTTATCAAATTATAGATCTTATATCTGTTTATGATATGAAAAAATTGCATTAAATAATCAATGTAAATTTCTAATTTTCCTATTCACTATAGTATGATCATCTAGATGCTCACTAAAACCTATGATTTTTTAACACACTCATTTATTATTGTAAATTATGTATCAATAGTTTCATCATAAAATATTTTTATATCCAAAATTATCATTCTCTATATTTACAACATATCTTATTTTAAATTAATATATCATTCATAAATAATTCTATTTTTTCCCAGATCATTATCGTAATTTAATGACCCATCACTTTAGTTTATTAATTTAGTGATAAATCATTCATGATTGCATTTTGAGCCTTTCCAGAAACATCATAATTACTATTTTCCATTTGAGTCGAGGAATAAAACTTAGGAATAGGCTATATGTTCACTAATTTAGCCTCTCTCACTTACAGTACAAGAGATAGAATCTATGTAAGCGTCTTATTACTCCAGATATAGTAGTTGATTCGATTGAAAATAGAAATTAGATGGATATTTATTAAATTCATGTTACTCATTTCTCTAAATGTTCTTAAATATATTTATGTCACCATCCATATTATCATAATTGTTGTTTTTTAGGATATTTTAGGTATAATTGAGGAAGAGGGTAGTGGTGAATTAGTGTTCACTATTTTTTTAGAGAAAATATCTTTTATGTCATCCTCTGTGGTGGAATAATGCCTTAATCAAAAATCATTAATTGCAATCCTCACAATAAAAGAAAAAATAATTATGAAATCATCGAACACAATGTTTTATAATTGTGGCTACAAATACTTACACATTTTTATGTTAGTTATACCACCCAAAAAACACTCTCTAATATAATAAATTAAAATTTGAAAATGAACTTGTTTCCCCCCAATATAAGATGGTTTTACCATAGACTATAATCATACATAAATATATGGTTAGACTCTCCCCAGATAATACCTTCCTATCCAGTGTCTAGTTAAACCACCCATGTCATAATCTTCAAATATATGGTTAGAAACCACCACTATAACATTATTCAATAAAAGGAGAGATTGAATAAAAAAATATCCCTTTAGTGTTAATACTCAATGAGTTTAGTAGAAAACACATGTTCATTTAATATTCAACTATATTTTTAGGGCACTAGTCAAGGTCAAATATTTTGGTTCCCATGAGTTTGATCATTAGCCTTATTGAAACACTTACCGAAAATTAATTACGTCTTCTAGAGACCCAGAAACACTGAACAATGAAAACTCATATAAGAATTCCTTCTTCAAAACTAATAAAAATATTTTCCAAGAATTATTCTCACATCTCATTGTAGAATGTACATTACAAATATATTAAATGTTCATCACAATTTTTCAAGCGCGCATACATAATTTGTTTATGAATATATTTTTTCATGACTGGTCTACAAATAATCTAATCAAATCAAACACACTTTCACTATTAAAAATAATGTGACATCTCTTGCACTTATTTTTACATTAACTATATTATCCTTGTGTAAATGGAATCACATTTTACTATTCAATTATTTTTCTAATGAGATATTACATAAAAATACAATTAATAATATCTTATTTAAAAAGAATATCGTGTACATATATTATTTAACTAAAACTTATATGTTCATAAATTCACAATTATGTACATTAATCATTTTTGAAATCATTGACAGTGTTTGATTAAAATATATAATATTATTTTATGTTAGTTTATGAAAATTATGATGATCAAAATTGTGTAGAACTAAATTTTATTAACATATAACATTGAGAGTATTTTTCTCATGAATTAACCCACAAAATCCGTAAATCATTATGGGATCTTGAAGGATAATTCAAAAATACTGAAAAGAAATATTTTCAAGAATATATAGTTAATTAGTATCTCTTTTTAAGTCGGAATCTCTGAAAAAATCTATCTAGAATGACTTTGGATCATGAGTTAAAATTTCATGGAAATTTTATTCATACACAACCCAGATGAGTTAAATTCCTGACCTTTTTCCACGTACATACATCACATTAAACCTGCATTGAAAGGCTATGTTTGTGGGATGTTTAAAATCACCATTATCGCATTCCAAAATATATTCTTCATATTGTATCTCCTTGACTGAATCGATGATTCTTCCTAAAAATGTTTTTTTTATGATGATTATATTGAATTTTAATTTCCATAACAATGAAATGATTCCATGATGCATGGTTGGATCCTTGGAGGTTCTAATGATAAGATCCTATAAATAATTATATTATTTAATGAGGTATGGAGATAAATTAACATAGTGGCACTGATCAAATGGCTCGGCATGATTGAATCGAACTACATTGTCTTTTAAAATACAAAAAAACAGAGTGATTGGGTTGTGGAAGTTGCATCACTCATCACTTTTTAACTCATTCCCTCGAACTATTATTATCAATATATGCAACTACACAACTATGAAAATGAACCTGGGGATCAACAAACACACTCTTCCATTCATTCATGGATTTTTTCCCATTGAGTTTACATTTACATCCACTATCATTCTTCTAAGAATTTACCTCTATGATACATATACAAAGTTATTTCCACACCTTGTTTCATTTTTCATGGAATGTGATCTCTCATGTATGGTGAGCTATACTCCATCAAATGTGGTTGATTTTTTTTTAATTTCTATCGTGGTGTCACCACGTATTTTAATATAATTTCTAATCAAAATGTTATCAAAATTTCAACATCCTGAAATATTCATTATGATAATTATATATTTTCATGGAAATCCTTGAAATCCCTTTAATAACTCAACAAATAAAAAAAATCATCTCGATGTTATATTTACCTTTAATGAGGAGAAAAATCAATTGTCAAATATTATTTGAGGATGTTTTCCTAACAATCCTCATCGTCACCATTTCACTCACATATTAAAATCATCATCATAAAAGTAAATCATCCTAATTTTCAACAAATGAAATTAAACTCATAGGATAATTCAAACTCTAATTCAGGAATCATCTATGATTAGAATATCATGTGGATTCATGGAGTGAATTAATTCATAGTATCTAATAGAAATACCCAGTTCACATTTTAGCTCTAGAAATGCATGCAACCGGTGACGGGGGAAAAACTAATGCTTTATATGACACTATATCCCCATAAAAATGTAATGTATTAGAGAATAATCTAGAGCTAGAGGATATTCTTCGAGAGAGTATTCTATATTTTTGGGAAACATTGTTTGATAATATGTCTATGGTATAGTTCAATAATAATAATAGCTTCCTATTCTAGATTAATATTCATTAGTTTGAGGGTTTGTGTGTGTTTTCTCATCATTCATCCCTATAGAGTAATAAGTTGTGTAATTCCTTAGTTTGTGGAAGTTGTTTGGTATAGGGGACCTTCGATAAGGTGTTTTTTTGTTTTGATTCAGCTTGATATTTCACAGAGTAGGCATTAGTCTTATGTTAGCTAAAGGGAATGAGTCTTGGAGTTAACTGTGCATGACAGGGTTTTCTTGTGGGTGCCCTTAATTTAGGAAATACTCCACTATGTAGTTAAGGTAAATATGTATTATTATATGCTAGGATCTTCAATATCATTAGAATCATCATAACATTGTACTATCAATGGATGTTTATTCCCTGGTATTAATGTATATATAATGTGTTCCATGTGTCTAAACATTGGTGGTACAAGCCTGATCCTCCACATGGGATCCACTAAGACGATGTTGAGCTAGAATTAAAATAATAATATGTCGAGATGCCTATAAAAAAGTGAATTGATGTTAGAATTTTCCCCTAGTAAATATTTTTACACTTATTTGGGATCAATGATAGTATGGTATATTCAAGAAGACATGTGTCAGTGAGAGATAGATATTCAATGAACATTTACCTGATCTGCTCAATATTTTTTGGATGTCTCATTAATATGATAGGAAAAAGAGGGGGATAATTTGAAAACATGTTTTTTTATGTATGCTTATGGGAATATTTCATATAGATATTTCGTCATTTATTATTGTGTCTTGAGGAATGAAATGAGTGTTCATGTTTCCAGAAAAAGAGAAAGACATGGTCGGTGGACATTTTATACCATTTCAATATTAAACAATCACATCAACCTACCAGTGGGACTCTTAGGTTTATAATGTTTTTCCTTGTAGCCAAAGGATAACTAGTAGAGGCTACTGGTTATCCATTGGAGTTATTTAGGTTATTGAAATTCCCCTTCTAGTTAATGTAGTTTTTTTAGAAAACCAAAAATTTATACATTTCCCAGATTGTCTCTTTCAATCCATGATATATAGTAATCTATGATATCATTCATGTGTTTTGGGACTATCCCATCAATTTTGTATCCAATGTTTGATACCAGAACAATAGATTAACCTTCTCTTTCTAATTCTGTGATTTGATTATTGTCCAAGATAAATATCATTATCATATAAATAATAAGAAAAAATAAAACCATAGATGTGTTGATCAGATCTATGGGTTTTGACATGTTTTAACATAGTTTTAAATTATTTTTCATTGAATCAAACAATGGATCCAAGGAATTGGAATCTACACATTAGGTAAAGCTATATCATTTTCATTAATTGTCCTTATCGAGTATGTTTGACTTTAAAAACCTGATAGGGTGTGGTTTCTCACCAATCATTATATATTTTTTAAAATAAAGTTAAATAAATATTTGGTTCTTGGATGTAGTGGTTCGTCTAAACATAGATGTGGACCACTTCCATGAAATCATCATTGAACTTATGGTAGTATGTCTATAATATTTGTTCTTATTATATGGTGTTTTTTATTCTTGATTTACAGGAGTGTGTATCCATATGAGACTTATGACAGATTATTGAACAAATGAGGTGTGTGTCTATATATCTATTAATGTAATGATTGATATTTTCTTGTAGATAGTTTTTTATTGATGAAAATCCTAAATGATATGAAGTTATTTTGGATATTTCCTTGATTATACACAGATTTAATATCCTATTAACTCCATTTTCATTAAATGGTGATGGTTGATTCATAAAGACTATCATCCCCTAATAGGGATGTGGGGGATATTTATTGGAATCTACATGGGATACCCCTTATAGATATATGTGTTAAAAATGATATCAGAACTATCCCATCGAAGAGTGGGTGTGTCAGGCATGGATAGTTGAAATTCATTCCATTGTGGCATTGAATAACATTGAGATAGGTGATTTTGACCAAACACATATTTTATACATGTGCATAACACTCGTATCTTACAATTTCTCTTTTTATATTCAGGGAATACAATAGTGTTTCATTTAAACTTATGTAATGGGTTGTTGGTGGTTTTCTATTGAGTTTTTAACTCACACCATTGTGGAAAATTTTAGAGAACTTGAATTCATCATTAATATATACATGGTGATGGGAAAGGGTGGTAATGTGCATGGATGAACAAGATATTATTATATTGTTGAATAATTGACATGAATTTTGATGGTTATTGTGTTTATGTTTGGTTTCATTCCTCATATATGATACACTACACATGGGGGTCTATTTTATTGGTTTTGGGTTATATATATCATTCCATATGTGTAATGCATGGGTTGGTATTTATTTTATACTAATTATACTCTTATCATTATTTATTTATTTATAATTTGTTGATTTATTGATTCGATTTTATTATTATATTATGATCTTTACCTGTTAATGAGGGAATAGTCTCTCACATTTTCCCATTATCCCTTACTAATAGTTGGTATCCTCTTTTATTTGGAGATGAGTGCAATAATTCATGTATAATATTATATTAATCTTTAGGTTCTAGGATATGGTGTTACACCCATTATTATTGATGATAGAGTTTTACAGAATTAATCATTTAAGTGTTTAAACCATCCCAGAAATGAACACGCTATATATTGATGAGAATGTATGGTTAAATATGTGTATTATATGATTGTAACATACATATAAAAATAATATCTACGTGTTTTTATGTTAGTTGTGAAGGTATTATGTGGGTTGGATAAATATTGAAAATCATGATGAAAAATTGAAAAACATTATTTCATGGAGGAAGTTCTCCACACAATGTACGAATAATGTCATTTTGTAAGTTAAATTATATAAATATATATATGAATTAAATAATTTTCTAATAACATTATCATATTTCTTTGGTAATGTTTGTCTTTTCATATAAATACGAAGAATAAAATGATAATGATTCACTAATACTCAGTTTGGAACATTGAACATTCCCTTGAAATTAACATTAGAAATGATGTGCTTAGGACAAATAATAGAAACCATAGCATTATAAAAAGGAGATAGGATTACATTAGGTAAATAAATTTATTGTTTTACGAAGAAATTATATACAATGGGTTTGGCATGAAATCATGGAATTTTTCATTTATGTAATTAAATAAAATTAACCTTTATAAATACCCCTTTACTTTTTGATGATATTATTACACTATTAAAGGGTCTAAGACTCCAATAGTTATAAATAATGGAATGTAGTGTGTTATTAGGAAAATAAAGTGTAAAAAAATATTTTCAAAATATATTTTAATAATTGTTTTCATTTATTCAGAGGATTTCACTTTTACATTATTATGGTTTTTAACTTAGTGGTTATGTTTAAACTATATTAATTATTTTTAGATACTAATATAAAAAATCCCTTTCATAATAATTATATGTTTGATAAACATAAATTTAATATCAATTTAATGTAATTAAATTTCAATTTAAGATTATATTTACTTTTAAATTGAGAAGATTTATATCTAGAAAGGATGAATTTTGTAGAAAAATGAAGTTTTAAAAATGATGTTTTATTTATATTATTTATAATTTTATAACAATTAATCATGTTTTAAAATAATTATATTTTTTATTTAATATAATATTTTCATCATAATTTATAATATTTTAATTTAATTAATTATAAACAAATTACACCTTAGTAATAAAACAATTTATTTTTTGAAGAAAACTTGTTTTCATTTATCATTGTCATTAATTTTATTCTCAGTGATCATACTAATATACCCAAAATTGAAAATTAACTTATTAGGAAATATTTTAATGCCTTTATAAAATTTAAAATCCATTTTGATATAATTAATTTTGATAATTGATGAAAATTAAATTTAAAATATATGTGACGAAAAATGGTTTATTGAATATAATATTTCTTATATTTACAAAACGATATACATGGGTTTTAAAAATAATAATTATAGTGATAAATGATTTATCTTTCTTATAAATATTTTATTATTTTATAAAAAATGGTTTCAAAATGTTTAATTTCATTGTATTATAATTATTATTTCATAAAATTTATAGTTTTTAACAAAAATTCTTTTTTTCCCTATTTACCTAATAAGAAAATAATCCAGAAAAAGACGAAAAAATCATTAAAATATTATATTACTATGATGAATCCAATAAATTTTTATTATTTTTATAAAATATTATTTAATTATGTAAATTTTTTACTTATATATAATAAATGAGATATAATAAAAATCAATTTTTTTTAAAATAAAAATTTTACTATTTAATATTATAGTTTTTATTTATTAGAATTTACAAATTAAATTGGTTTTAATAAATTATTCATGTAAAAAATAGTTTTTAGTCAATATTCATACATCATTGGAAATAATAATTCATATCACATTAAAATGAACTTTATTAAATAGAACTTTTAAGTATAAAATGTTTTTATTAACTGAATTACATTCATATTAAAATATGAATTTATTATATATATATATATATCACGTAAGGAGGTTAATTATAAATATTTATACTAATTAAATGTATTTGTTATAAAATTAATACTTAATTATTTTTATTTATATAAATATAACACATTTTTCTTTAAGATCAGTATTTTTTGTGGAGGATGTTATCAAACACATTGAAATAGTAAGAGGTAATCAAAAATTAAAATAACAATGTATAAAATTCATCCCCATAAATATAAAAAATCATTAGAAATTTTATTTTTACTCAATGTTCAATGTAAAAGATGGTATTCTTAAAAAATTTGTTATTGGGAATATAAATTCTAATATTACATATTCATCACTCTCTTAGTAAATACTAGGTAACATTTAATTCCTCAAGAATTGTTAATCATTCAAAAAATCATATGCCAAAATATGTATATACCCAATTTAAATATTCTCCATAACATAACTTTCTCAAAAATCATTTGAATAATTAGGAAATTAATCCATAATGAAAAAATATACTGATTAAAAATTTACTATATCATTAACCATAAAATGTATTAATCAATATTTCATATTGTCATAAACACGTCAACATGTATTTATATTATAAAAATGAGATACACATCCCAAAAATTCATTGATTATATTTTCAGAAAATACTAAATCAGTTCCAGGAATACTAATAATGTCATACTAACTTTTCTAAAAACTAGTCACCCTTTTAAACCCAAGTTTTATTCATCCCATAATCATGTCTTCTCTACTAGTTAAACCAAAAAAGATATATATTTCATAAAATAAAAATTTATGGGTGAAGATATCATTTAATATATGTTTCCAAAACGTTTATGGTGAATTATAGATGAACAAACATTATATTTTTAACTTAATAAACAAAATATTTAGAATATACAATAATATCGTCGATAAATATAAATCACTAATGAAAATAACCAAGAGTTTAAATATTTAATTTACTTTTAAATTATAATTTCAATACCATATATAAGACTACAACCTGACGTTTTCCATCTTAATTTAAATATAATAACAATTTCAACCATTTATATATGCTCCCTTATTTATTTATAAGAAATTATGGTTACTAGAAAGACACCATTATTATCATCATCATTATAGTCATATTCCAAACAGAAAGTAAAACATAAAATGATTGTTATTACAGTAAAAATATTAATCCTTTAACATTTTTTCTAATATTTATTCCCCAATTAAACCTTATTTTTTTAAATAGATGATAATTTAGGTTTAACATACGACTTTATTCGTTCAATTATTTTTTATTCAGACTCATTTTTTTAGTTTATCTAATCAAATTAGATTACACTATACATTATTCCTTAATAATATTTTGTAAATAGAATATGATTAACCACACAATCTCTTGTTTACCAGAACTTCATGATGTTATCCTATAATTTTAATTCTCACTTAGATCACTCCATAAATTTTGTTTCTAAAGCTACATTATTATGATACCCAAGTATAATGATCATTAGTACATGAAATTAAATCATAAAAAATCAAAAAGAGTTATCCATAGAACTAAATTTGTGATTAATATTAACTTATTAAACCTCAAATTAACTTCAAAATTCATAGTAAGATGAAAAGTTATTTGAACCGTAAATTGATACCAATTGTAATTTCCCGACCATACTCCTAGATGTGGTTCCTAAAACACATAATTTTCTTAAATGAATCAGTAAACACTATAGAATTTATTACAAAACGACCCTTGAATTTAATTACATGAAGAAGATATTTCATTAAAAAAATTTACATGTTCATCTTGGATTAGATATTTAGATAATTTGGAAAAAAATAATGTAAAAATTCCATGTCGTTATCATATGATAGATATTTTTATAATATATATAAAAAATAATTAATCCATAATATGTCTTCAACATTTTAAAAAAAATCACTATAGAACAATTATATTAAACATATCATGTGACATTGAATTCAATATAAATTAAGTAATAGAAAATATAAGAAGTGATGGGCTCAAACACCTAGTAATAGAATTATAAAACTATATCTATTAAAGAATAATAACTCCATAAATAATATGGGAAGAGAAAATAAAAAAATAATATAATTATCCAAAAAAATAATGAGATAATAATTATCCATGATTATAAATTAAGGCATTTATATAAATAATTATGTGTCCCATACTAATGGAATACAAAATATGTATCCTAAAAAACACGTTGAAAATTTCTTATTCAAAGAAAATATAATTATATATGGACTTGTAAACAAACCAAATAAAAATTTGTTACCGCTTGAGACCAATTAATACATTATGTTACTATTTAATATTGAGCCCCACCATTATATTTATTAAGTTTAATTAATTTATCATATGATAAAATGAATAAATCAAATTTTCAAATAGTAATAAGTATTTAGCTAACAAGAATATGTAATCTTAATACAACCATATTAATGTGTAAAAATTTTCATTACATAATCAAATGTTCTTAGATATCAATAATAATATATAATTACAATAATTCCTATTCCAATAAATATAGAATTTTTATAGGTGAACATTTTCCATTTTGAATAATATAAACATTGATTCTCAAAACATGTATATTAATTAGTTCACATATAAATGAATGAAGAAATTACTTGATCATAATATATCAATTGAAATAAGTTAGATGGTTTGGAATTAAAATTACCCCATTTTATGAAACGAAACTCCGAATGAGTGTGTCTTTGAGGAAAAATATCATTTCCTAATAATTCATTGTACAATATCTCCCAACAGGGGATCAAACTATTTATTTTTGATACTATATGTTTAATAAATAAAATTATATATATATAAATAAATATATTTGTGAATAAATAATGAAACATAAATCCCAAGAGGATATACAATTTTAATATAAAAATGATATTTGAGTTCGAATAATTTTATAATTGTTTAACATTGATGTGAATGACAACCATAAATGTCACATTAAAAAACAATTAAAAATTATAGTGAAATATTTATAAGACATTTAATTTTAAAAATAATATTCAATATTGGATTCTTCATAGTTGTATATAGTTTTTTATATATTTTATGAGATATAGATATAAAATTTGATAATAAAAAGAATATATACTTTTAGCACATTGAAATAAAATATTATAGTGGGATAACCCATACATGGAAAGGTAATTTTTATTTTGAAGCATTATAACATAATAAAATGAGATTTCAGTAATGGGGACAACTTAATGAATTAATATTGGGATACTAAAAACACTTACGACCAAGGTAAAAATTCAGTAAAAAGGCATTTTAAGAAAATAAAATGATTTTTCATAGTGTATCCCAAAAATTTCAAGGACATAAATCAATTAATATACAATGGAGAGTAAATAAAAAAACACCATACAAAGGAAACATCATCCATAACATAAAACATATATCATCACATCAGCATTGACAGTAGTGAAACCAATAAAATCATAGAAACATTCAATTCAAAACCCCTTGAAGGATATTATATAAAATGAAACATTATGTAAAATAAATAATTATAATACAATGATTAAAAATTTTAAGGTGGTAGTAGATGTAAGGGTTGGTGTCCTAAGAACCAACTGTTTTGTACTTTGATTACATAAATGTTCACTTATTATATTTTTCATTATTCTGAATGACTATAATATAATAATTTCCTGGAATATTTGTTGCATTGATAAGGTCATGGAAGATCCCTGCTATGATGTGATCCTTCAAATGCTATAATAATATTCTTATATAAAGTTCTAACGTTGGATGACATACTATAATAGGACACATAATATACAAACCGTCATGTGAAAGCACTCGTAAGATGACAGGACACTCTCTCATGGAGTTCTCACTTGGTAATCTCCATGATGGGAGATTATGTGAACATACGCTCGAGTAGAAATTCTGCATGTCTTGGTGTCATCGGACATTTCTATCTACGAGCATGTGTAATGGTCCATAGACTATAAGATTATCATTAACTCAGGTCATGACTCTCACACTTATATTTTCTAACTAAACCCATCACATAGACAGTTGGCAGGATGTAGGGTACGTTGGGTGCGTCACAAGTGACATATTGTTAATGGATAAGTTGAGGAAGGATTTTTCCCTTCCATTTATGGAATTTGATATCTCATCTCTTTGATTGAAATAGAACCGTCACGTTAAATTACATGGCCATGGTGTAAAAGACGAGTTTATTTCAAGAAGTTAAAGAACGATGAATCAAGCATATAGGTTTATGACACTACCATGAAACCTGCATGATGAGATATCGAGAAAATGATATTAAATTACATAGTAAGTGTTCGTATGAGGTGATACGTCAATGCGATGTCAACTTCTTTATCTTGGTTTCCTTGACCCGTTGCTAGACAGTAATCATGGACATTAGGCAAGCTCACCTAATGGCACTCAGAAAGAGGCCTAGAGGGTCACACACTAAGTGTATTCAAGTATCTAAAGTTGAATAAAGATTATTACCGTACGTTTTTTAATAATTAATAAAGGAAGCCTAAATCATTTTAATTATGGAGGAAGAAGGAAATCAAAAAATAAGAAATACACACCGTGTATTAAAGATCACATGTTGTGTCGTTTTTCGTGGAAAACAAGTACACGCCGTGTATTAATAATTACACACCATGTAGTTTTATTTATGAAAAGGAAATGAATAAATAAAAACACGATATACATGCAATGTACATTTAGTGTACACGCTATGTAGTTTTCAATGAAAAACAAGTACACACTGTTTATTTATTAATACATGTCGTGTAGTTTTTCCAGTCGGGATTATGATGATATAAAATTGTTTTAAATGATATTTATTATAATCAACTTGGGCACATGTCAAGGAATTAATTATTCGATATGGGGGTTTTAAATAAGAGTCAATGAAATAAATAAAATGCGCAACACATTTATTTATTGTCATAAATCTACAACCTCAAACCTGATTATAAATATCCTCACAACCCCAACTCTTTTCTGGCACACAAGAGAATCGTTGTGCATAAAAACTCTGGAGAATTTTTTCAAGGCTGAAAGAACATCTTCCTCCAAGAACACTCTCAAGACTGAGAGAGATACTCATCCACCGGATCAAGATGATCTAAGGCAGACAACGCAAGCAAAGGTTTCTCCATGTTAGCACCCAGAGACTCCTTTATCGACGTCCTGAGATATGAGGTACACATGTGGATCACCGCTAGAGGAAGTCTACACTTGGCTTCTCCGATGAAATGAAGAATCACTTCAAAACATGATCAAGAACATCAATGAAGAAAGAACACCCAAAATGTATTTTTTTTAATTAATTAAATTAATTATAATAAACCTATAACAATCATACTTTGTGGTTCTGGGACATTCCTTTTCATTGTCCATTTCTGTGATTCGATCCATGGAGACTGGCGGTTATCGTCGTATTGATACCGGATTGATAATTGTTAATGAAAAATAGCGAGGTGGGCACATCCACCCCCGTGCTTCCTCTGTGCCCAGAACCTTCAAATGGTATCAGAGGTAGGTTACAATGTTGATTATATTTATTTAATTTTCGTTGATAATTTACACATTTATATTTGAATCAATTCGAAATAAATCATTCTATAAATATGAGTAAATGAGATATGTTCTTCCTCCTTTTTTTCTCAATTCACATCACAGAAATGACATTTTAATTTTAATTTTGATGAAAATAAAAATGAGGAACTCATCCAGAGGAGCTTCTCTTTCTGTCTATACAACATGGGATTAGACGACGTGTAATTAAAACTATATGTCGTATGCTTAGGTTCAACGAACCGGCACTGGTCTGCCAAACCACTCCATGTGAATTGAATATGCCTAAGTATTAATCACACCGTGTTGACCAGAACTGAACGATGCGTGGAAATCGGGATACACGACATTTTTGTTAGAGCAACACATCATGTAGTCCGTTATAGCCTAGGTGAAACCATGTATAAGGATAAGCCGCGTACCACGTACACGGGATCGCCAGGCTGGTTACTGTATAATAAGGAAGTCAACGCTGTGTATGATTTATCTATATGCCGTGTACTCATAATTTTCCAATGTACAGAAAACATGTGAAAGCCCCTAGCGTGTACTTTGGATAAATAGTGAAAATAAATACTCGCCGTTTAATTATAAACTACAATCCATGTACTTTCCAGAAATGGAATTTCACCAAGTTTCCTCCAATGTACAAAGACCCATATAAGGAATATGGATGACAATAATATCAAGGAAATTCAGAAAGGAATTTAAGATAAATAATTGATTAATTATAAGATCATAATTAATTGAATTCGAGAGCAACATATCTTAAATGAAAGAACAATTAAAAGAATTTGAATTCTAAATTTGCGTAAATGTTGTTGCATGCTATGGATGATCATGAGCTAGACCAAAGAAACTGGACATTCCGAGTTCAATGGTGAGGGCCATTCGGACTTGATAAAATAGTGGGATACTTAATAAAATTTATTATTTCACATAAAATGTAATCAAGAACATACTGATAAATATTCTCTTTTAATTTGTAGAATCAAAATGATAGACACATCAACCACATTTTCTATGTGATCAATTCTTGATAAAGGCAACATCCTCACTGGCAGTAACATTCAGGAATGGTTTTGGTGCATTTGGGTTATCCTCCGCCCTGAATGAAAGTTTTACGTGCTGCAGTCCTCACATCATGATTCCCCTGCCCCAGGGGAAATTGTTGAATATTTCCCAGTCTATGATCAACATTTGAACGATGCACTTGACATTCAATTTTTTATGATATCATCAATGTCTAGTGATCTCTTGAAGTATCATGAAGACATGGATACCTATAGCATGCTTGAGCACCTCCATGGTTTATACCAATAGGGAGAAAGACAGGAAAGGTTTGAGATCTCGAAGTCACTATTTCAGAGCACGCTTAGAGAGGGTGCCCCAGTTGGGCCTCATGTAGTCAAGCTCATTGGCTACATTTAGCGCTTGGAGGTTATAGAGTTTAAACTCCCTAAAGAACTGGGTACTGATCCCATTATCGCATCACTCTCCCATAGCTTCTCTAACTTTTTTGTGATGTTTAACATGAACAGCATTGAGAAGTCTCTGTCTTATCATCTTATCCTTATTCGCCAAGTGGAAAATGACATGAAGCGTGAAAAGCCTTCTGTCATCATGGTGAATAAAAGGAAAGGGGAGGCAAAGAGAATTATCTAAAAAGCTTATTCTAGGCATTCCATGAAAAGGACGATCAAAGGGGAGGCAAAGGAACAGAATGTTGTTTGTTTCACATGTGGAAAGAAGGGCCACTGGAAGAAAACATGCACCTAGCCATGGAAGCAAGGGGAAGCTTCAGGTTAGTTCTTTTATCGAATGCAATATATCTGTTTCTACTAATTGGGTATTATATACTACTTGTGGTTCTCAAATCTATATTCAAATACAGGAACCATGTAGATTCAGGAATATTGATCGACGGGTGGTAGATCTACGAGCAGCCAACAGATCCAGACTTACTGATGTAGCTGTCAGGGACTACCACCTCACATTGCCTACTGGGATGGTCTTTGTTTAGAAAGGATGTTATTATGTACCCTCTATAACTAAAAACATTATTTTAGTATCCAGATTAGATACTGATGGATTCATCTTCATGTTTGGAAGTGGATGTTTCTATTTAATAAAGATATCATTTGTTTTGGTAGAGCACATTTATATAACGGCCTTTATGTGTTAGACTACACAAACCAGGTAATGGAAATCGATAACAACGTTAATTCCCATGACTCATACCACACCCAACTTTGGCATCACTGGCTAGGTCATGTCAATGAGAAATGTTTGACAAAATTACATCAAGATGAGTATTTAGATTCTTTAGAACTAAAACCACTTGTTGTATGTCATTCGTGTCTACATGGAAAAACGACCAAAGACCCATTTAGTGGGAAAGGTGAAAGAGCTAAATATATTCTAGAATTAGTTCACACAGATGTGTGTGATCAATTTCCAGTTGAAGCAAGGGGTGGGTTCTCTTACTTCATAACTTTTACTGATGATTTTAGTAGATATGGATATCTCAACTTAATGAGGTATACATCATATTCTTTGGATCGTTTCAAAAAATACAGGAATGAAGTTGAGAACTATCTTGGTTAGAAGTTTAAGAAACACCGCTCAGACAGAGGTGGAGGATATCTTAATCAGGACTTTATTGATTTATTACGGGATTTTGGGATTCTATCTCAACTCACTACTCCTTACACACCATAGTGGAATGGTGTAAGTGAATGGAGGAACCGCACCCTGTTGGACATGATGAGATCAATGATGAGTCATGCGAGTATTCCATTATCCTTTTGGGGATATGCATTACAAACATCAGTGCACATACTAAACCAAGTACCAACTAAATAGATAAATGGAATTCCATACGAGTTATAGAGTGGACGCAAAGACATGTTATCGAATTTACATGTGTGGGGTAGTGAAGAATTTGTTAAGCCCTCTTCAGGTAACAAACATGCACCCCGAGGAACAAAGTGTATCTTTATAGGATATCCCAAGAAAACCAGGGGATATCACCTATATAGCCCCTCAAAAAAAAGATACGGTGGCAAGACACGCTATATTCCTTTAGAGGGAGGACATCTCCAAAAGAGATAGTGGGAGAAAGATAGACTTCGATGAAGTTGAGGATCAATATACACAAGAGTTGGTACAAGAACAGATTCCACAAAGCCCTGTGGAAGAACAATCTGTTCTGGAGACAGAAGAACTATGTAGGAGCACAAGAGAGGGGAGAGAACCAGAATGATATGGTTTTCTTATTACTGAGGATGTTAAATCATTATTGGTTGACAATGATGATCCTCTTACCTACAAGGAAGATGTTGAAGGAAAAAACGTTTCCAAGTGTCAAGAATCCATGAATTCTGAAATGGATTCCATGTACCAAAACCAAGTCTGGATTTTGGTAGATCCTCCAGTTGTTGAAACGCCTATTGGTAATAAATGGGTATTCAAGAAGAAACTGGACATGGAGGGGCATGTTATAACCTATAAGGAACGACTGGTAGAAAAAGGTTTTAGACAACGTTAAAGAATTGACTGTGATGAATCTTTTTCACTGGTTGCGATGCTGAAATCCATCAGAATCCTATTTTCCATTGCCAGTTAACATGACTTTGAAATTTGGAAAATGGATGTCAAAATAGAATTCCTTAATAAGAACCTCCAGGAAGATTTCTACATAACACAACCTGAAGGGTTTGTGACTCCAAAGGATGCCAAAAAGTTATGCAAGTTGCAAAAATCCATTTAGGGATTAATGGAAGCATCAAGGTCATGGAACATTCATTTTGATGAAACTTTAATATAATTTGGATTTGTTAAGAATGAATGTGATCCTTGTGTCTACAAGTGGTTTAGTGGAAGGGAAGTTGTTTTCATAATAGTATATGTTGATGACATATTACTAATTGAAAATGATGTACCTGTCTTACAGTCAGTTAAGGAATGGTTTCATAAATGCTTCTCCATGAAAGACTTGGGCGAGGAAGCATATATTCTTTGGATAAAGATCCATCGTGATAGATCCAAGAGAATTCTGGGCCAGAGTCAAAGTATATAAATTAACAAGATACTGAAGAGATTCAGTATGGAACAGTCCAAGAGGGTACTGTTGCCAGTGTCACATGGAATTCATCTTTCCATGAAAATGTATCCTCAGAAACATGAGAAAAGAAAAATAATGTTAAGGATCCCTTACCCATCCACGATAGAGTCAGTCATGTATGTTATGATATGTATGAGGCTAGATGTTTCTCATGCATTAAGTGCAGTCGGCATATATCAAGATGATCCAGGAGACCATTATTGGATGGCAGTTAAGAAGATCAATAAGTATCTAAGGAGTACTAAGGACATGTTCTTAGTTTATGGAGGAGATGAGGAACTAGTCATCAGAAGACATATAGATGCTAGTTCCCAGACTAATTAAGATGAGATGAAGTCGCAAACTAGATGCATCTTTAGTTTGAATGGAGGTGCAGTGAGATTGAAGAGCTCAAAGAAAAGTGTGTTGGTAGATTCTACACCGGAGTCCGAGTATATCACAGCTTTTGAGTCAGCTAAAGAAGAAGTATGGATGCGAAGCTTCATCCAAGATATGGATGTAGTACCAAGTAGTAAAGATCCTATCACACTATATTTTGATAATACTACTGTGGTGGATCTTTCTAAAGCGCCAAGGTCACATCAGCGGACAATGCACGTACTTCGGAAGTATCATCTCTTGAGGGATTTATCTCAGAGAGGTGAAGTTGTAGTGAGCAGTATTTCCATGGAAGACAACGTGGCGGACCCCATGGATAAAGCCTTGACTCTGCAGAAACATGATCATCATGTGAGGTATAGGGGACTAAAAGTCATAGGCAGTTGGCTCTAGTCCAAGTGGGAGTTTTTAAGGGATGGTGTTCTGAGAACCAACTATTTTGTACTTTGATTACATAAATGTTCACTTATTATATTGTTCATTGTTCTGCATGACTATACTATAATAATGTCCTAGAATATTTGTTGCATTGATAATGTCATGGAAGATCCCCACTATGATGAGAACCTTGAAATTCTATAACAATATTCTTAAATAAATTTCTACAGGTGGATGACATACTATGATAGGACATATAGTAAACAGACCGTCATGTGCAAGAACTCATAAGAAGATGAGAATCTCTCTCCTAGAGTTTGCACTTGGTAATCTCCAAGTTGGGAGATTATGAGAGCATACCCACCAGTAGAAATTTCGCATGTCTTGGTGTCATCATACATTGATATCTACGAGCCTTTGTAGTGGTCTTTAGACTGGAAGAATATCATTAACTCATGTCAGGACTCACACACTTAGATTTATTGACGAAAACCGTCACGTAGACAGTCGGCGGGAAGTAGGGTACGTTTTGTGCATCACGAGTGACATGTTGTTAATGGATATGTCTAGGAAGGATTTTTCCCTTCCATTTATGGAAGTTTATATCACGGCCCTTTGGTTGAAATAGAACTATCGCATTAAATTCCATGTCCATGGTGTAAACGACGAGTTTATTTCAGGAAGTAAAAGAATGAAAGGTCAAGCATATATGTTTATGACACAGCCATGAAACTTGCTTGTTGAGATATCGAGACAATGGGATTAAATTACATAGTAAGAATTTATATGAGGTGATACGTCAATGCGGCGTCAACTTATTTCTCTTGGGTGCTTTGACCCGTTGCTAAACAGTAATCATGGACTTTAGGCAAGCATGCTTAATGCCAATGAGAAAGAGGCCTAGAGGGTCACACACTAAGTGTATTCAAGTATAAAAAGTAGAATAAAGATTATTCCTGTACATGGTTTAATAATTATTCAAGGAAGACAAAATCTTTTTAATGATGGTGGAATAAGGAAATTAAAAACAAGATATACATGGCATGTATTGAAGATTACACGCCATGTAGTTTTTCATGGAAAACAAGTACACGCTGTGTATTAATAATTACACGCTGTGTAGTTTTCATTATGGAAAGGAAATGAATAAATGAAAACAAGATATACATTCCATGTACATTTAATGTACATTACATGTAGTTTTCAATAAAAAACATGTACACGCTGTGTATTTATTAATACACACCGTGAAGTTTTTCCAGTCGGGATTTTTAGGATATAATATTGTTTTCAATGATATTTATTATAATCAGTGTGGGCGCATGTCATGGAATTAATTATTTAACATGGGGGTCTTAAATAAGAGTCAATGAAATAAATAAAACATGTAAAACATTTATTTATTTTCATTACTCTACAACCTCAAACCTGATTATAAATAACCTCACAACCCCAACTCTTTTCTGACACACAAGTGAATCATTATGCACAACAACTCTGGAGAATTATTTCAAGGCCGAAAGAAAAACTTACTCCAAGAACAATCTCAAGACTGAGAGATATCCTCTTTTATCACATCACGATGATCGGAGGGGGACAATGCAAGAAAAGGTTTCTCCATGCTAGCACACGGAGACTCCTTTGGCGACCTCCCGAGATACATGCTACACGTGTGGATCACCGTGAGAGGAATTATACACTTGGATTCTGTGACGCAACGACGAATCACATCAGAACAAGATCAAGAACATCAACGATTAAAGAAAACCTAAAATTGATTTCTTTTAAATTGATTAAATTAATTATAATCAACCTGTAATGATCCTACATTGTGGTCCCATGAATTTCCTTTTCTTTGTCCATTAATGTGATTCGATCCGTGGAGACTGGCGTTTATCATCGTATTGATCCCGGATTAATCATTATTAATGAAAAAAATCCAAGTGGGAACATCCACCCAAGCGCTTCCGCAGCACCCAGAACCTTCAGTAGATGCACCACGAAAATGAAAACATTGTGAGTAATAAAAAATATTTCATATGGAATTGAAAATTTAAACAAGAAATCCTTATATATTTGGTTTTCTTTAAATAAAATTCCATGAAATGAACTAACATGATATATAACTTAAAAACTATAAATTTAATGAATATGGTAAAATATATTAATTAGTAATTAACCAGAAAATAGAATATAATTAATGGTTTACGATATCAAATATGACACATAAATTAAGAAAAGTGACAATGAAATCCTTATGGATTGAGTTAAATTCTAATCAAAATCCATTAAAATATTAGTATTATAATTAAACATGAAAAAATATCATAAAATAATATTCTTTGTATGATATATCAAAGTGGTATTATGTGCAGCATATACGTGAAATTATGTTCATGATACAAATAATGTCCCAATTAAAGAAGCTTAAGACGGAAAACCCATAACTTTTTTTCAATATTCATTCTATACACTCACCTATCATTTAGAATTTTCTAATTTATTTTATTAGACATATCCATAGGAACATTAATATTCTATATATAATTTATTATACTATTTTTATTTACATATGATATTTATTTATTTTTTTAATTTTTTTTTTCATTAAATTGAATGTTGTTAGCTTAATTTTTAAATTTCATAGATAAAATATAATATTTTATGAATATGTTAAATAAATAATATAAAAAATATTTAAAAAATATTATTTCCCTATTATAATATAATAATATTAGTATTTAACTTTCTATAGTCATCATTTATAGTGTTTTATATCCTTGTTACAATATCTAGTTAAACCAACCCATAAATAAATATGATATATCCTGAGGGGTGAGTGTGGATAAAGATGTGTATAGTATCATTATAAAAAAGTGTAATGATATTTTTTTTTTATTTTTCAGTGTCATATTTTATATTTTATAGATAAAAAATAAAATCCAAATGAACAACAAAAATATATTACTCATTAGAGGTGGTAGTCAACACGGCACATAGTTAACATTATATTGTTTCTTGAAGTGAATGGAAATGTATAAATATTTGTTGTTAAATTAATTTAATAAAAAAATAATATTAATTATACTAGGGTTATCATATTACTATGGAAATATAATTTTTGAGGATAAATATTCCGAAGAAAATGTTATGTATTAATTAACATTGAAGTTGAGAATTTGTAATTTCCCTTGAAACTATCCTTATAAATTAAGATCCTATGATAAATAAATAATAACCGAGGTATTTTAAATTAAGAAAGGATTATAGGGGGAATAAATTGTAGAGTTTTATTAAGGAATTCAATAAAATGGGTTTCTCTTGAAGGGGTAGATATTCCCCTTTTTATAGTAGAAAAAATGACTCTTTCATTATTATGCCTTTACATTTGAAACGCATAATTCCACCATTCAAGGGTCAAATAATCCAATAGATATAAATAAATAATTTTATGTGATATTTGGTCTATAAATGATTAATAATTTAGTTAAATACATGTTTCAAACATAATGGAAGTCATTTTTTCCTATGTTTTTACGATTATTATTTTTACCTTGGTAGCTATTATTTTACGAGGTTATTTATGATATACTATTATAATAATCCATTTAAATTTTGGTATTTACGAACCTAAATATTTTATCTTTTTATTATAATTTAATATCTAAATTTCATATATTAATCCATTAAATTATAATATTTTAAATATATGAAAAATAGTTATTTTTGTAGTAAAATGGTGTTTTACTCATTATGTGTTCTTAATAATATTTAGAAGTTGTAACCAATTAAATGTGTATTATTATATTTTATATTTATTAACAAATAAAATTACATTCATATGTTAATGTATATTGATTATATATTTTTGATAAAAATTACACAATAGTAATAAAACAGTTCTATGAAAATAAAAGTATTTCCATTATTGTGGACATAAACATTAATCATATAAATTATTATTTTATTACAAAATGTGAAATATAATTTTTTTTCATAAAATGATAAATTTTATCTAAAATATAAAATCCATTTTTATAGATTTATTTTTTATATCTCGTAGAACACAATTTTTTAAATATGGAAATAAAAATGCATTTTTGATTTATATATTACTTATGTTTACAAATATGATATACATGGGATTTTTTGAAAAAACATAATAATTTTAAATTATTTATATTGAAATTATTTATATATATATATATATTTTTAAAAAAAAATTAAATGACAAAAAATATTTCTGTCATTCAGTTATTTGGATAAATTCATTGATGTGATAGTTTTTAGAAAAATTTCTATATTTCAACTATTCCATTACAAACCAATTATTTCAAAAAATAATAAAAAACAATACTCATAAAATATTAATACAATTAGTACAAAAATTATGTTCATTTTATAAAATACAAATTATAAATTTATAAATTTATAGTTTAGATAGAAAACGTCATATAATGAAAAAAATGATTAATATGAAAATGATATTTTCTAACACTAATTGTTCTTTAAAAATTTCCATTAAATTTCCATCTAAATTTGTGCTATCCAATTATTTATATCAAATTTATTTTACAACAATCAATTATATATTTTATGAAATATAAATTAATATCATCTAATTTTTTTTTGAAAAATACATTTTTAAAAATAAAATGATTTTACTCATTTAAATTCATTCATATTAAATTTTTACTCTATTCTTTTCTATATATAATTTATAAAGTGGTTACTCATATTAATTATTTCTTATTAAATAACTATGTGTTAATGTCAATTATTAATTATTATATTTTATTTAAATATATAGTGGATTCATTTAAATTTATTTCTTTGTGTAGAGAAAAATATTAAAAAAATTACATTATTAAAGGAAACTAAATTTTTATATCATAAGGTGTTATACTCTTTTGGTGACAATCCTTAATATATACCTACATATCAAACTGATCCCATATAGTTTGAGGTCATATTAATGTATATATTAATTATATCACTCTATATAATTTAATTTTAGTATAATCATAACATACTATGTTTGGTAATGTTGATTTCATCCAATATGATTTTCAGTTAAACACTAAATAAGTTATTATTGATTCATTAATTAACCAACAACTCTTTACCATTCCAAACTCATATCATAACCACATACTAGAATTAACATACCATGTGATCCTTTGTTCCCATGATGACACATAAAAAGATTCCACTTGTGAAATGTGGCTAAAATAAAAAACATTAAACTAAAAGCCCAAAAAATCATTAGAAAATTTCAACTAAAACAAAAAAATCAACTATAAAGAAAAATAATCCAAAATCCCTAGAAACATGGTATTTTGTTCATGCATGTGCAGTCCTATAACACACATTTCACTTAACCCATATTTCGAGTAGTATTATCACTATATACCATATTATAAACTATAAATAGTGGAAAAATATAGTGCCATATTATAACATCATCGACCTTAATCCCACCACCATGGATCAAATTGGATAGCCACATGCCTCATGCATGCCTCCCTACCTGCTAATGGCCACATACTAGTGGAATGGTTTTGTTGGACAATGTGGGGGACTATAACGTCTTATATCATTGTAACAACAAAAATCAATATTAGAGACATTCATAATAGTTTTAAATTCGAATATAGATTATAGAATTACCATAAAAATAAATCTTTAATAGTATCATATCCATTCCATAAAAAATACATACAGACCATATGACCATATATATGAACTAGATCAACGAGTTTGACAATTATATAAAGTGTATGATTAAAATATGATATAAAGAATAATTAAAAAACACTATACTATTTATCACCGTAGACATGTATCTATGTACACAATTAGATCCTTTAAATAATCAAGATATAATAGTGATATTTATTGTATTTGATATAATGGAATAATAATTTCATTAGCAATAATGATTAGGTAGAGATGTAATAGTTCACAAAAGTCCCCCTGATCCTTGTATAAAAAACATTTCTCACCTAAAATTAATAATACCTTTTTCAAATTTTTTTTTGTTTTGAATATATACACGTGTTATTGAAAATATGGGTTGGTAATATGTGTGATGATGATCCTACAAAAATATATAGATAGCCCAAATTTTAATTCTCTATAAAAAGTTTGATAATTGTATTCCCAGCCTCCATTAAAATAAAAATCTCCATTGTTGTACACCAATCCCATATTATAAAAAATCATCAAGGTTGACAACACACTTACCAAATCATAAATAATCCATTCGGTAATCATTATAGCCATCTACTTTGAAATTGGTACTATATGTTGTAATTTCAACAAAGAACATAGTAATCAAAACCCTTTAATTTTCATTACACCCAACCATAGCTCAAATATATACTATGTTTGTATTACAAAAAAATTATATACTGAACTATATTATAGGTTCTAATTACACCTAACTACATACCAATCTATAAACCATGTTTTAATTAGACCCAACTACATATCAATCCATATATGTTGTTGTAATTTCACACAACTTAATGTCATGTACATATAATCATGTTAAAATTAAGACAAAATTTGATCCAATAACATTCCTCTAGTAGTAATTACACCTATATACATGTCAAACATATCCATGGGTATGTGTTATCCCCATCAATAATTTTAAAGACACCCATTGTTTCCATTACACATAACTTGTAACATCATCAACTCATGAGGAATCACATCAAACATCTTTCACCATCATTGTCAACAAATATCAATGATAAATTCATACCACATGTAATATCCACCATATATAATATTTCATGCATGAACAACCCCTTAGAGAACACCATGTATCTTATAATTACATCCCTAATTACATATTCTGTCCAATAGTGTAGTAGATCCTACATGGACAAGGGTATGAAATACCACTGGTATAATTCCCGAACAATAAACATTACTTAATATAATTATATATCGATAATTTAACTTTTTCCCTCATTGATGATCTTTTTAGGTTTATATATTTAGAGAATTATGTCATAACTTATACATACCATCTTGAATATTACATGTATACACTTCTATTCCATCTAATTTTTTTCACAATAATAAAACTACAAAAATAAAACAAGAATAAATTTTTTGATATAAATGTTCTTGAATATTTCAGTTCTCTTACCAATCCATATATCCTATGAATAAAATTTCAAAAACATTATATGAGCATAAAATGATCATTAAGGGTTATAAAATATGGGAAGAAAACATTAGTCCATCAATATATAAAAATCAATGAATCATACTTCTCAGTCATTAAACATGAGCTCTATAACATACATCATGAAATAATTATATTTTTTAATTACACATATAAATCATAAATCATAAAGGAAACTTGTGTCATCCATAACATACTTACATTGTAGCTTTCATAGCTACATAGGGTGTTAAATTTGGAATTCCCATCATAGCATATTTCTAAAATATCTTAGTAGAAACAATAATGTTTACCTCGGTCACATTATCCATTGAATTGGAGAGATATTTTGCGCTCAACATCCATATTTTTATAATAGAACCACCTGTATATATAAACAATGCCTAAGAACCATAACATAATAATAACACATGACACAAGAATAACAGAAAGATAACATTTCTAAATTGCAATCACTATATATCATTTCAATATATTGACACAATCAATCCATTATCAAAATAATTTTCAATACCAAAATACCTAAAAAGTCTATATGATATTTGTTTTCTGTTTTAAAACATTATAACTTATTAAGGCTTCCAAATATCAAATAATGCTCGCTGCAGTGGAAAAGTCATTTTCCTCACGTACATTAAAATCAAACAATATTTTTGTCATTTATTAAAATGATTTATAGAGAAACTATTAAATTTTAATGAAATTAAAAATTCAATGGGATTTATACAATTTATAATGGAAAATCATTTATTAATCAAAGAATTCCTAAATGAATAGAGATTGGGATGAAGTCCCTTACATTATGTCTAACATGTCTGGTTTGTTCGTTATATTCCTGAATCATTAGGATAAGATAATCCAACTTTCGTCATAACATTTTTAAATTTTTTTATTCCTTTTACATAATTTATTACCTTGCAATAAAATTCAAATAATTCTTCATGTTCATAACTGTCTTTTTGTCGATGTTCGGTGCTTGAATCAAAAATTAACTTGCTATAATTACAAATTCTCATGTGGTCAAAAGTCCATTATCTCTATAATTTTATATATGATTTAAATTTCATATATATCATGTATATATTTAATTATATCCAGTATATATGTATTAAGAATAATCCACAACATTTTGATATAAGAAAATAAAATTCACTGTTTATGGAGACGGTAAGCGGTACGTACACATGGACACTACATAAATTTTTTATAATTTTAGAAAAATGAAAACTAAATTATACATAGGTATATTATAATTCCTGTATAATAAATATATTATATATGTTACATATGTTCATTAATTCCATCATTTATATGTTCCATGTATTGCATGAACGAGTCATATCACTTTGAGGGGGAGGTAGTCCGCAAATACTCAAATTAAATTATCATATTTATAAGACATGAAAAGCATCAAGGAATGTTATAAAATAAAAATACCAATGAATAAAAAATATATAAATATGATATAAACCATATATAAATATTTTTCCATCATAATGGCCATAATGAGAGGTGGTAAGGAAAAATTGAACAATCATTATTTCGTGAGGCAGTAGTTTGTTGCTCACAAAATCAGTATGTTTGTATCCATTAAATGGTTGTTTGTGTATGTTTATATTGAATACTTATCATAACAACATCCTAGAATATTGAGAATAATGGTTTTCTTATGTATTCAATGAATAATTATATAATAGGGGTGGATAAATAAAATAAAAGAAAACAACATGAGAAAATATGTTACCTCTATATCAAGTAACTCATTTTTTTTGATCCAAAAGAATTATTTAAATTTTTTACACCTAGGGAAAAAAAATTTAGAGGAGTACAGAGATTTTGGGATCTTATTTGGGAAGAGTTTGGATGATCCATTGGGGATTGAGAGAGGGGAGTAAGGGTTAGAGTTGGTGGCATTTTATAAGAGGGCGGAGGATCACTTGAGGTATATCTTGAATTATTATTTTATTATAAATTAAATTTTGAATATAAATAAATAAAAATTAACAAAGTTCAATGATATGATGAATATAGGACTAAATAATAATTTCCAATAAGAATTATCCATGTTTTGGATATGTTTTTCCTTAGCTTTTTATTGATCCTTCTTTTCTCTTACCATTTTATCAAACATTTAACACTTTGAGAATCAAAATATTTTCCAAAACAAGAAAAATATCCAATTAAAGAGTCAATAATTTAACTTTAGACTTGTGATAACTATTTTATTGAATATTATAAATTTTTTGAATTTTATAATATTTAATAAAATATTTTATATTTTAAAATATGAATTATGTCAATTTTGACACAATTCATATCAGGACCTTTTTAAAAAGAGTTAAAGAAAGTAATTTATTCGAAGAAACATCATTAATACAAATATAAAATGTAAAAGTAATCTTTAAAATATGTGTATGAAATCAAAATAAACAAATTAAATTTACTTTTTCATTTATAATATCTTTTATCTGAATCCTTTATTGATGAATCAATCACTGCATCATGATTGTGTCTTAATTAAATTTATTTATTTAATGTCTTAGAATTATAAATAAAATATCATGATGTATAAAATTATTTTATATTTTTAATGATTATTTATAGTTGAAGATATAAGTTAGATAACCACATGTGATTTTTTTATTAAATGATATATATTTATGTTATATTTTCTTTTACATTAAATTAATAGTAATCAATTGTCATTTTCACACACAAGTGGTTCTATGGGTTCCTAAAATCGACCCGTGGATGCCCAATGTCGGAAATATCTCATCAAATATGTTGAGGACATGTGTTAGGGTTATTTAATATTATTATAATATTATTTATACATTTATTTATCAGATTTACCCTTTAACCATAGTAAATAATATATTTAACGATGTTACTATTCATAATGTCTTATAATAAAAGGTAAGAATTTACACAATTTAGACCCCATGAGTCAAAATATGGAATTAATATTTACAAATTAAAAACATTGAAGTTAAAAAATGTAATTCCAATTTTCAAAACAAAAAATCAGGTTTTTAAGAAGTAGAAGCCACCAAAATATTGACATTTGTTTATATCTAATATCAAATTAAAATCAAAAACATTCACAAAAATTGGATTAAATTATAAAAAATATAATCTAATTATAATTTAAAATTAATTTAAAGTACAAGATAACTATATAAATAAATTAGATGAAAAGACAGGTTTGACATAAAATGCAGAAATATACGCTATTCATTAAGAATTGAACATTATCAAAAAAATATCAAAAATTTATCCATTGTAAACTTTGATGTTACGCTTCTAAATAAGAAATTTATTTTTTTAAATATGGTATATAAAAGTGATAAAACAAGATTTTAAAAAGGTTCTTCATCAAAAGGTGATAAATCGTCCTTTAAGAGTATTCCATGCTTAAAATCAAGTTCATTATTAATTTACGACTATAAAACTTATTGGAGAAATAGGAATAAATTTTAAAAAAAATTATATTAATATTATGTTTTTTATTCATAACTACTAATACAATGTCTTAGAGATAACTTCCATTTAAAATAATAATATTATTATAATTTTTTGGTATAACTCAACATTGTGTGCAATGTATTATTTCAGAGAAATCCGTTTTTGTATTTTTAGTACTCTATAGGACATAACATCCCCTTTAAAGTAAAATTAATATTTAATTAGCAAATTTTAATAAATATGAAAATTTCATGTTATTTATTTTACCTGGGATGTTACATAATTCTCTATTTTTGGGAATTGTGTTCCCGCAATTCTATTCACTTATCAAATTAGTGGGGGTATTAACCCTCATAGAATTTTCATATTCCCATGTTTCCTCTTCAACCATATTTGATAATTGGGGGTATTTATCCCTCATAAAATATAATCCATGGTCTGAATAGTTCATTTTTACTGTATATCTAATTATAGATGAAAATCTGTAATATAATTTTATTCAATACCCAATTACATAGAAAGGCCTGTACAAAATTTAGAAGTGAACCTGGATCATGATCATATACAATAGATAGTGTAACTCCATTTAAACTAACAATATCATTAACATTTAATCGATAAATTTGATCTAGAGAAAATGTTTATCGACTTGGAATGAAATGTGAATATTTAGTTAATTGATCAACATTAACCAGGTCGCATTATTGTGTCAATATGTCTTCAGTAATCCCACAACAAAGTCCATGGATATATTTTCCCATTTCCAATTTGGAATTAGAAAAGGCTAAAGAATCTCGTTCAGTAACTTTCATTATGCTCTAACATGATGAAAACATAAACACATCATAGTAATGTTAGAAATATATCTATTTATTCCATCCCACCAGTAAAACTCCCAAAGATCTCACTATATTTTATCACATCGAGGATGTACTGAATATGGAGAACTATGAGCTACATATAACAAATTTTTCATTAAATGTGTATCCGAATGCATGCATAACCTCCTTACAAACCATAAAACACAATCATTATAAATATTAAGTTTTGTTAACTTACCCTTATGAACCAATTCTATATGTATCTACAAGTCACTATAATCTTTACAAACTTTCGTTATTCTGTCTACTAGCGATGATTGTGCTGAATCCTGAAACCAAAAAGTGTAATCTCAAGACCAACAACATCTATTCCAAAGTTCATAAAATTGTTAATAAAATGATCTTGGTCAAAAAATAACATGTTTAATGTAGAATTAAGTTTTACACAAAAAGCATCGACAACTTTATTTTCCTTTTTCCTGATGGTAATGGATCATAAAATATTAATCCATGATTAATTCAACCCATCTCTTTTGTCTCATGTTTAATTCTTTCTGAGTGAATATATACATTAAATTTTTTTGATTAGTATATATTTCACACATTACTCCCTAAAAATGATTCCTCCAAATATTTAAAGAAAAAACAATAGAAGCTAATTCTAAATCTTGTGTAGGATAATTTAACTCAAGAGGTTTCAACTGGCATTAAGCATAAGAAATTACCTAATCATTCTGCATTAGGATACAACCATGTCTTTACAATGAAGCATCAACATAGATAAAAAACTCACCATTTCTGGGAGGTAACTCCAATACTAGAGCATACACATTTTTTTTTCAATTCGTGAAAATAACCATCACATTCATTTCTCTAGATAAATTTAACACCATTTCGGGTTAACATAGATAATGTGATATATAACAGTGAAAATGTTTCAACAAATCTCTTGTAATAACCTGCTAAACCATGAAAACTAATCTTCTAGGTTATATTTGTGGGTCTTGCACATTAATTAACAATATTTGTTTTAGTTGGACCAATAGTAATGCCATCTTTAAATACAATGTTACCAAGGTATGATATTTTTTGTGACCATAACTCACATTTTCTAAATTTCCCATATAATTTATTTTAAATTAATGTTTGAATGAAAACCCAAAAAAACATTCATTCCTCTCTTTACATTTAGAATATACCAAAATAACATCAATATCCACAACAAAAAACTTATCAAAGAACTCATACAAATTTCTATTCATAAGATCCATTAACACAACATGTGCATTTTTTAACCCAAAAGGTATTACTTCAAATTCATATTGGCCATATCTATTATGAAACGAGGTATTTAGAATGTCTGTTTCAATTAATTTTAATATATGGTACCCCTACCTGATGTCAATCATTGAAAAATATTGATCTCCCTATAGCCGATAAAAAAATCATTGATATGATGAAAAGGATACTTTTTTTAAAGTTATGTTATTCAAAACTCTATAATAAATGAAAACTCTCATTGAACCACCTTTATTTTTAACAAATAATAATAGAGAACCCCATTGTGATGTGCTAGGTCTAATGAACCCTTTACCTACCAACTCCTATAATTTTTTATTTACATTAAAAGTTCATTTTGAGCTATTCGATAAGGGGGTTTTGAAATTGGCTTTGCATTAAGAACTAATTCAAAAGTATATTCAACATGTGGATCATGTATTATTCTTGGAAACACATTTGGAAAGACATCAAGATAATTATTTACAAATGGAACATCATTATTCTAAATAGATCATATGTTTTCAACAATATGTGTAAAGTAACATTAATTTCTATATTTTACTATTTTTTCAGATTCCTGACATCTTATCAAACGTAAGGGTTCATTATTTTACACAAACTAAAATTCCTTCTAAAAATAATCTTATTTATCTCAGTAGTCAATCATATCATGATAAACAACAATCCAATCCAAACTGAAAATAACATGAAACTCTACTAGAGGAAAACAATAAGGTATACATGTATATTCTGTCCACACACAAAGATAAAAAGGTTCAAATAATTTCTTTTTGTCTCAACATTTCCTTGTATTATTTTTACCATAAGTTCAGCATTCATAACTTGAGATGGAAATACAATTTTACATGAAAATTTATCAGAAATTAAAGAATACATAGAACCTGAATCAAACAACACATTGACATAATCTAAACAAACAAAAAATGTACATGATACTACTTCATTTGATGGTCCATCATATGATAAAGTAGTTGAAAATTATTTCACTACCCATTTATTCTTGTATTATTTCTTCTTTCCCTCCACTGAGTTTTTAATTTGACACTCATTTGCATAATGACTCAATTCATTGCACATTATAAATTTTTCTAACAACAAATCAGATTTTTTCTTAGCATTACCCTGATATTTTTCAGTGCAATTATGATCCTTATGCCCCATTTTACCATATCGTAAGTACATCCACTAATTCAAAACGCATTCCCCAGTGTAACTTTTACCACAATTATCACTAATTGAAAACTTATGTTTATTACAATAATAATTTTTTGAAGAGTTCTTCCATTTCGTCTGCCACCTCGACCTCTTATTTATTTGTTTGTGAAAGTACACATGTACATTAGAAAACTCTATTTCTTCATTATTTTCACATCGAACAAGTTTTTCATAACTTTTCCACTCATGAGAATCTAAAGCTCTTTGATATATTGGCTTTAATCCCATGTAAAAAACGATTGATTTTACTATCAATATTTCTTAAGAAATTTGGCTCATGCCTTACCAATCGAGTGAATTTTTCTTCATAAACATCCACTGAGTCATTCCCCTTCCTCAATTCGAAGATTTTTTCTTCCATCCTAAGTCAATATGCATTTGGAAAATACTTCTCAAGAAACATACCATTTAATTCACCATAATAAATAGCATAAATCTTCTCACAATCATTAACATTTTTATCCATCGACCACCACTAATTGGATTCAACGTCACAATAGTAAAAAAATTCTAAAATTTTGTTGTTTGGATCACCCCATTACATCAAAAATCATTTCCTATTCTTTAATACATTCTTCAAATAGCACAATATCAGATGACCCTCTGAATGATGTGGGGTGTTGCGCCATGCAATGATACACCACTGACATGTTCTTTTTTAGTTGATCTAACTGATCTCGTGCATGGATAACACCACCTTTTATAGACTAAGTAAATTGTTCCATCACTATAACAAACTGTTTAGTTCTGATTCCAACAATCATAGATTTCTAATTTAGAAGGTTGTTTGTCTCTTGATGGTGTCCCATCATAGCTGCCTTGTTTCCTCTATGGAAAACCATTCTGAACACATAAATAACATAGGCTAAACAACATAGTAATCTTCAAATTCTTCATAACTTCATTGCTTCCATAAAGTAAAAATAATTGTTGGATATTAATTTAACAATATCATAACATCTAATATTGTCTATACCGACCTCTAATACTAACTAAGAGGTTCTAGACTAACCATTAAATAATCATGATATATGTCGATAATATATAATTAATTCATTTGAGGATCATTTTTGGTTTTGAAATTTAGATAATTAGGTCATAACTTATACCTATCATCTTCAATATTACATGTAGACACCTATACTCCATCCAATAATTTTTTCACAATAACAAAAATCTTTAAATAAAATAATAATTCTTTCTTGGAAATAAATCTTCATGAATACATCCATTATCATAAACTTCCTTATACCCGATGGAAAATATTTCAAAAATATGGTATAAGGATTAAAAGCTCGGTAAGGGTTAAAAAATAGGTAAAGAAAATACTAGTCCATCAATACAAACAAATAAATGAAATCGTACTTCTCAATCATACACCAAAATCTCTTTAACATACCTCATAAAATAATTAGATTTATGAATAACACATAGAAATCGTAAATCATAAAGGAATCTTGTGGCATCCATAACATGCTTACATTGTAGATTTCATAGCTTTATATGGTGTTACATTTGGAATACCCATCACAGTATTTTACCTAAATATATTAATAGAAACAACAATGTTTACCAACAACACATTAACTAATTATTTGGAATGATATATTAGGCTCACCAGACCATATTTTATCACAGATACACCTATATATGTAATCAATGTTGAAGAACCATAACATAATCATAACTCATAACACAAGCATAAAGAAAAGATAACATTTCAACATTTCAATCACAATATTTAATTTCAATATACTGAAATAATCAATCCACTATGAAAAAAAATTTCAATACAGTAATATTTAAAAATAGAATATGATACTTATTTTCAATTTAAAAACATTAAATCTTGTTGAGGATGCAAAATATCAAATACTGCTCATGGTGGCGGAAAGGTCGTTGTCACCACATTTGATAAAAAAAGAATTCATTTTTTCATTTTGTAAAATTATTAGTAGATAAAATATTCCCTTTGAATGGAATATAAATTAATATTGGTTTATACAACATATAACGGAATGTCTTTAAAAAATCAATGTGTGCCTCAGTGAATGGAGATTAAGGAGAAGTCAATTTCCTTGTGTCTAACTTTTCTTGTTAATTCATTATCTCCCTAAATAATAAACTTACATTAATTAAACATGCATCATAACATTTTTCAAGTTCATTACTACTACTATACCATTTATTACCTTTATATAACTACCATATACTTATTCTTGTTCATATCGCTTTTTTTTATGTTTGGTACTTGAGTCAAAAATGATCTTGCTACATTTACAAATTGTCCTTGTGGTCAAAAGTCCATTATCTCCATAATTGTATTAAATATTTAAATACCATACATATCCAGTATATATTAATTTAGATATAGTATATATGTATTTAAATAGTACATAAAATTTTGATATATGAAAATAAAATTCACTGATCATGGAGACAGTAAGCCGTATGTATGCATTAATGCTACTTTGATTTTTTTTTCATTTATAAATAAATGAAAAATAAATGATACATAGGTATATTATAATTCCAATATAATATATATGTCATATATGTTACATAAGTTCACTAATTCCATCCTTTATATGTTTCTTTTATAGAGTGAATGGTTAATATCACATTGAGTAGGTGGTAGTCTACACTTCCTCAAATGAAATTATCATATTTATACAACATGAAATGAAAAAATGTATGGTACAAAATCAAAATAAAAAATAAATTAAAAAAATATAAATATAATATATACCAGAAATAAATATAATTCCAAAAAAAATGTCCACCATCTGAGGTGGTTGTGAAAAATTGATCTATCATCATTTCGTGAGGCAGTAGTTCACCGTACACAGAAACAACAGTTTAGTATCCATTAGATAGTGGTGTGTGTAATTTTAGTTCTAATAATTGTCAGAAAGATATACTAATATATTTAGGATACTTGTTTTGTTATGTAATGAATGATTAATAATAGAATAGGTTTTAGAGATGGAAAATAAATGAAACGAACTTGAGAGATGTCATTACCTCTAAATCGGGTAACTCCCTTTGAATTGATCCAAAAGGATTTTTTGAATTTCCTTATTCCAAAGGTATGGATTTAAAAAGTAACAGAGGAATTTTGGGAGCTTATTTTAGAATATTTTTGACGTTAAAAAGGGGATTTAGAGGTGTGAGTATGGGATAGAAGTGGTTATACATAAGATAGAGGAGGGGCACTTAAAGAATATCATGAATTATTATTTTATTATAAATTAAATTTCTATTATAAATGAGTCCAAATTCAGTTATTTTGAAAATAAATGGAATATATGTATAAATAAAATCATCCAATAACAATTAGGCTGGTTTTGAATAATTTTTAATCCTTATTGTTTTTATTTAACCTTTTTTTACTATTACCATTTTATCAAGAATTTGAAAGTTTTATGATAAAAATAGTTACCAAAACAAGAGAAATATTCAATTAATGAGTTAAAAATAAAATAATATCTTATTATAACTATATTTCTAAATCATAGATTTTTTATCATTTTATTATATTTAATAAAATATTTTATATTTTAAATTATGAATTATCTTAATTTTGGAACTATTCATATCATGACATTTTTAAAAGTCCAAAACAACTTGATCGATGAGAAAAAACATCAATAATACAAATATAACATGTAACTTACCTCCAAAAAAATCTTGTATGACATAAAAAAACAAATTTTATTTATTTTATCATTTATGATATCATTTATGTGAACCATTATTAATGAAGCAATCACTATATCATCAATGTGTCATAATTTAATTTATTTTTTTAATGTCTAACAATTATAAATAAAATATCATAATTTAAAAAATCTTTTTATCTTTATATATAAATTTTATAGTCTAATATATCAATTATATATCCCCATATTATATTTTTTGTAGTAAAAGATATATATTTATGTTATATTTTCTATAAAATTAAATGAAAAGTATTTAAATTTCATTTACACACAAAACTAGATCCATGGGGTTCTAAAATCGACAATTAGATTCCCATGGTTATAAATATCTCATAAAAATGCATTAGGACATGTGTTATGTTAATTTAATGTTTTTATAATATTATTTTTTACCCTTATTTATTAGATTTACCATTTAACCATGGTAAATAAAATATTTACTAAGGTTACTCTTCATAATGTGTTCAAATAAAAGGTTCCTATTTACATAATTTGGACCTCCTGATTCCAAATATGGCATCCATTTATCCAAATTCAAATTATAGATGTTTCAGTAATTAATTTAAATTAATTCCTCTTGTCAAAACCAAAAGGTTTGTTTTTATGAAGTAAAAAACTACCAATTGATTGACATGGGTTTATGTCCAATCTCAAAATAAAATTACTTATAATGACAAACATTGGATCAAATTAAATAAAACATAATATAATTACATATTAAAACCAAATAAAATATAATCTATCTTTATAAATATATTAGATGAAAAGAAGGGTTTGACATAAAATGTAGTATTTTTCACTATTCATTAAAAAACAATCATTTTTAGAAAAATAAAATACATTTCCCAAATTAAATTCTGATGTTCTAATTCTATAGAAGAATATTATTTTTTAACATAGTATATATAAAAGTGTAAAATATTTATTTAAAAAACGGTTCTCTTTCAAATGGTGGTTAAATGACATTTTAAAGAATTTCATGCTTAAAATCAGATTCATTCTTATTTTAAGACTCTAAAATTTATTTGATTAATATAAATAAATTTAACAAAAATATATTATCAAATTTTAGTTAGTTATATTCATTCTCAGTAATACAATTTAAAGGTGTTAACCATTGTTTAAAATTACAATATTATTATATATTTTTGGTGTAACTCAACGTTGTGTGAATCCTAAGATTTCAGAGAAACCTCGTGTTGTGTGTTGTGTAAAAAATCAGACATATCAACCCCTTTAATGTAAAATTAATATTTAATTCAAAAATATTAATAAATATGAAAATTTCACATTCTTTGTAACATGGGATGATACAATTTTTTGGGTAAATGTCTATAAATTATGATCACATATAAACATAATCATTAGAAGGGTGAATAGTGTATCAATAATAAATTAAAATAAAATAGGATGGATATATATTCATATGATAACTCTAGTATAACAGAACCTTTCAGTGCCCTTGGTAAATAGATAATCACCCAAGGGATGGGATTTTTGGAACCAACCCCTATCACTGGGATACTAATTCACTTTATGTTTTACTTTTGGTTATCACATGTGAAACCTATCCATCTTAGACATGACTTATAACCACCCATACAATTTCCATATCAAAATTTCAATTCTATACCAACCACTAGGGATCCTATGATCAACCTACTACACATAATTTAAACTTTTAAACACATAAAAAATCATTCACTCATGAGAGGAATGTTATGAACAAATCACCATTACCCCTAAAGTATTAAAATATACAGACAACCCTCCTTATTCCAATCCAAAAAAGAACTCAACCCTTCTAAATAAATCATGGCCATGAACAATCATGTCCATATAACATATAGTATACGGTACGAATCATTATCTTCATATTAATTTTACATTGCCAAAAAAATAAATACAACGATATTTGGTGCTTTTTTGGGTAATCACTGCATGATCATATAACATAAGACTAACTCAATAACAATGCATTACCTCACAAATATCAATCATCTAGATGAATATTACCCCCATAAAATCCCCTCTAATATCACTAGAGACATTACTAAAATATGAAATCAAATGTAAGCTCCAATTATATACCAATAGAGCCCACTCACATGAATCTGATCCATCAAAAACTATGTAATAAAATCAATAAAATTAAAAATTATCTAGAATTTAATAAAATATGCATCTTGAATGAAAATAACTATTATAAAAAAGTGGGTTTGTATTTATTTTTTTCTAAATAAATAGTTGTATTTTTTCAAATAAGTACAATTTAATTGATATTAAAGATAAATGATATGGTTTTTTCCATGAGGATTGTATCATCCCAACCTGATATCCCATTAAACACCACCCCATTATAGTTGTACACTATTCCTTAAGTGTGCCTTTCCAAACTCCAAAAGTTATCAACTTGTAATACTACTTGTAAAAATGGTACAATAGTGAGACTATACCATCTTTAGCAGTAAAAAATATTATTAATTCAATAATAAAAAATTTAATAGGAATATAATTAACACATTCAATCAATAAGGAATGAAAAAAATATTAATGAATGAAAATTATATGAAAATATATATATATATGAAGTATATATATTACACAACAATTCTAACATGGAAAATAATTAAATTAATGAAACAAAGTCTATATCTAATACAATTTTGATAATAATCTCAATATTCAACTACTATACATTAACCTAGTGAATAATTTTGAAAAAAATAATTTAAAATCCTAGAACCTGATCTAGCATTTATTATATCTATTCAGGCACCCCAATGTAATGGCGGCCCAGCTAGGGTGTGATATATACTGATTATGTCACAACTAGGGATTTTTAATAAAATATAATTCTATGAATATAAAATAATGCATTGTGCAGTTATATGAAAATTAACATATTGATTTTATAATTAAATCTAAAAAAGTCGGGCTTAGGTTCGATGAGGAATAATAAGTGACTATACCAGCTTTGGCTTAATCCGGGATAACCATGAACATGTCACCCAATATTTAAATATACTTGTTTATATAAGTGTGTGTTTATATATATGAAATGTATACTAACAAGTGTTTATAGGTACATATATATATATACATTTTACTAGTTAGGACTTGAGGTGAAAACCAAGATTCATTATATAATAATTAGAGTTTCATACTCTATAATGGATTTAATGATGGTAATATATTAATGAAATAACAATTAAATTCCATCCAATAGTGTCATTTCAAAATTAATTATTATAAAATAGGTTCTTATAATCAGGGAATCATAAGACCAATAATCAGAAATGGAATATAAATATAACATTTCCATCATTCTATTGGATGTGACAATCATGCTCAAAGTCTTAATTGAGGGTGTGTGAGAAGTCATTCATAACTACTTATGCAATGTGAGACACCATGCCCATCACCCTTAACATAGGGGTGTAACATTTCATTATCAATGACCCTAACAAAGATCCCAATATTAATATTAAATGTTATGGTAACCCCACTTTCCCTATGTTCCCTTATCCTGATGTCTCCTAAAGAGGTAAATGGAATCATTCGAGGAGCAATGGATCATTTTTAGGAAAACTCATTTTAATAATTCAAAAATAGGCCACAATACCATCCATGGTGTATCTGTTGAGTTTATATTACTTGTCCATTCTATTTAGAAATAATATAGGGCCCATTATATATAAAAATTACTATGATGGCATGAGAACATCCTATTCTAGTGATTCAAATTATTATGAACATCAACAATAAACTCACGATTGATTTATAATATAGTGCACCTTAAGAGGTTTTTTATTAAAAGACATGTCATTACCGTCAAATTGTTCATTTATTTTAAACAAAACAAACCATATATGGGGATTAATTTAACACACCTAAATGGTGATTCAAATCGTAATTAATATTATAATTATGGTATTATAGTTAACACAACCCAAGGGTGTTATAGTCATAAGGTAGATAATGATAATTTATTGTGGATAGTTATGTGAACCCACCCTAAGGGGTTATCTAGGATGAGGTCCCATCCTCCAAAAATATTAACTGGTTGAATAAAACACAATAGAAAATATCTAATAATATTATCTAATAGATTTCACAATTTAATAGTGACACATAGAAATTTATAGATGTGTATCAATAACAATAATATATATATCACTAAATATTATATGAAATGTATATAGACCACCAACCACAATATAAATATGGTCTAAATGTACATTATTGGAATATTGTTTGATCCAGAGCATAAGTGAATGGAACATTTTATAAAATACAATATAAAAGGGTAAACAAGATTACATCAAAATAGATTAGAATATTGAAAAAGAAACAGTTGAAGGAATATATAGGGATAGAGAACATACTTTTATAGATCCATGTCACCAAATGGTAATGAAAATAGAGTATGGTGAGAAATGGATTCAAAACCGTAGAGAATAAGAATAGGGAATCTCAAGGAGCATCTCCTAGTGCTCACAAAGGATTAATAAATGATTGGGAGGAAATAAATACGATAGATTGGAAAATGGTTTTTATACCATTTAATGAGAATCATGATTAGGCCACATAATTTGTTTAACCGTGTGCCCACCGTGTGGGCTTCCAATTACAAAGAAACACTGCACATAGTTATATCATATGATTTGTTAATATGTGCACCTTAATCATACTAGATACTGGTTAAGTGAAACTATCCACTATAGCAAGACACATAATTTGGGTAAATTATTTACATCAAATGCGTTCCCTCTGTAATAAATTTCAGAAACCATGCGCTGATATGTGATTCAGCTTTCAAGGATAAAACAATCCATGTGAGACCTCATAGTTTATGATAAAAATCCATAGGGTTACACCTAGAGGTTTCATATTTCCAATAAAATTTACCCCTTAAAAATGGGCCACATTGTTGACCTGGAGGGTAAAACAAGTCATGTTCCAACCATGTTCCTACAAATATATCCTCCTAAAAGTAATTCATCACTATCTGATTCATTCAAAACTCATTATAAATATTGGGAAACTGATTTAGCATTAAAATTATTCCAATTACATCATTTAAAATTGATACCACAATCATATTTGTGTATCTAATTTCAATTAATGATTCCACTCACCCTCCAAATGAATGTCCAAAACTCATGGAATTATCATTCCCATCCAAAATGTGGGACATTAAAATATCACCACTTTATCACTTTTAATACCAAAGAACATTAGGGAATAGCCTCAATAGAATCCAACCTAATCAGGTCATTAGGAAACCTTAAAATTGTTGCATTTCATTTCCAAACACAGAACACACTTCCATGATTCATATTAGGCATACATTACATAATCTATTTAAATATAAACTAATGATCATAAATGAAGATAAAAATTATATATAGATCCTAAATAGATCTATTTAACATAATAAATGATTCCATTATCATTTTATACAACATTTATCCTGGGGATCTCACCAACAGGTGTCTTAACCTCTGAACTAATAATTCTGAGATATAGAACCAAAAATGAAGCAATTAGTTATTCAATAACATTTGTAGAATTCCAATTATACTGACAACATGTTTAAAAAAAGATTCACCAAATTATGTTGAGGAAGTTTACCTATCCCTAACAAGACCTCAACTGTCAATTATCATTACCCCAAAAGAAATGGACTCTATGACTCTCATTAGTAGAGATATATGAACCTATCCCAGCAACCACGAAAACCATGGAATAAATGAAATCGTTCCCCAATGACCACATAACTCTTTTCAATAGTTATCAATTTGATTTATCTCTCTATAACTATTATCAATAATTCTTGGATTATACGACCATCGCCATTCAAATGCTTTCAAAATCCTATAAGATGATACATCTTGACATATCATCATGAACATTCTCTATGGTATGAAAATAGATTCTATTGATGTCCCATAATTGAAACATTATAATTTCATATTATCAAATGGATTAAATTTTCAAAAATGACCATCCAACAACTGGTTCTTCAATTCCATGACCCTTCTCTCAAGAGGGTCATTTTCCAACCATCTTGTGCGACACCAAAATCATAATGATTCCCTAAAACCACGTATGGGGATCAATTTTAAGGAGATTAGACATTTATAAAAAGGAATTTGGTTTATATAGGTAGTTGTATAATTGGTCAAATCATTGAATACTCAAGAAGATGATATGAAATGAGTCATTAATGTTCCTAAAGAAATAGTACTCTGTGATTTAATTCCTATGAATCTTCTACTTCTCATAAGCTACAAACTCCTAAAAATAGGCTATAATAGCCATAACCAATACCTAAAATCACATCTCCAAAACATGATTCTTTTAGTTTCAAAAATAGTCAACAATCTCACATATCCCCAAAACTTATTCTTTGATTTCCCTCTTGATGTTTAATAATTTTAAATAGATAATGATTTGGGTCACACCACTCACAAGAATCACATTTGGAATCCCACCAGTCCTTGGATGAAACCTATATAGTCATTGAGACTACATACATAACTTATCTATGAAAAAAATGTACAATATATATCTACCATATGTAGCAAGTACTTATCTTATACCACCCGATTCAAGACTCCACGCACAACCCCAATAGTCATCTATCAACAAAGTCAAATGGACCATCCTAAATGGAATGATATTATTTGAATACACTATTATTTCCATTGTAAAACTTCAACCTAATTTATCACACATGTTTCATGAATTTTCAATGAACCCCTACCTCAAGGAGTTTTCTATGTTGAGAAATAGTAAACCCACAATAACATGTCATCTTTGAAAGGCAACTATAAGATCCATCCCATCCAAGCTAGTATTGATATTCTCACCATAGGTTCTTTAATGTGGGATTTTCATCAACATGATGATATTATAATAACTGATCACCTACCCTACATTTGTTCCATAATGTGAAAAAATGGTTTTCTTTTTTCATAAGGAATTACAATACCACATGACAACCTACAATGGATATCTCCCACAACAACTAAACGTTGACCCGTAGGTGTTTGTACAATGGATAGGGAATAAATTTATATCAACTATTCCATGTTTTTTTTCACAATAGAACCAAAACACACTAATGTAATCAAAAAAAACCAACCAACACACCTGAAACTCTATCTGAAAAGATTTTAAACTGAAACAAGTAATAAAATATCAATTGACAAGGGTCATATTCTATCATCCAATTCTTAATAATGTTACCTAAAAACATTTTATAACCTTACCTAATCGTAACCATGAATATTTGAAGGGTAGACCCCATTGAAAGATCACACCACATACTCAATGGATTGAGATATGGTACTCAACAGTACACTTATAGGACTGTATGCTTCAATGTTCATCTATATAAACATCCACATGTCTACATGTGGGTGCCTTTTCATTATTAGAGAGTCGTACTTGAGAAAACCATCACATGAATTGAGTCTCTCATCAAAAAATAATATTCTTGAGTGAAAAAATAATGGTTTTTAAGGAACTACAACAATAGGTAACACCCCATTTTAAATCAAAAGTAATCTGTCCAAAAACAAGTTCATGTATGGAAAATATAATTAGGCCTTACCAAATATCCCCTTGGTCCAAACAACAATGGAAGAATTCAACTAGGTATACAGGTAATATACAAATTAATATTACAATTCTAATTCAAATACTAATTGATACATGGTTTTTCATTCAATAACCACTTATACAAAGAACAGATTTTAATAAATTTAAACTATTCTCATTTATTGATCATCTAATATACTAACATACATGTGATTTTAAATACCATTTTCTAAATAAAAGTAATATGAAATATATTTAGCTTATATCATGAAGCATTTTATTAATATTTATCATATAATTACATTTTTAACCATATATTTATTTCAATACTTTCAAAAATTGGGTTGGTTAATTAAAAGTTTAATTTCCAATTTAGAGAGGAAAATCTGATATAGTTTGTAATTGATATTTTTAATAATTAATTTCACATAATAATATATATTAAAAGTAGATTAAAAATATTATTTTTAATTAATGTAATGGTCAATGAATGCTTCCAGCATAAATTTATTTATAACAGCATATAATCATCTCCATACACATTAAATAACTATTCCATTAACATAATCATATAAACACCCCCATGGGGTGAGGTACTATTGAAAGAAAAACAAAATAAGGAAAACTGCAAGAGTCCAACTAAACCAATTTGGGTCCATTTAAATAAAACCAGTTAATGATAGTTTTCATAGATTTTATTTACCCATAATGGGGTTTAAAACATAAGAATATCATAAATGTCCTATATAATTAGTCAGAGTACATTTTTCATTTTGAAAAAATACCCCAACAAACATAAATCAGCCCTATATTACATTTCAACAATTATCCACATTGGTATTCATGAATAACAGATCAATGTAAAATACAATATAAGTATATTATTTTCTATATGGATTATAGATTACTATATATGTGTATGAATCATGGTTTAAATATGTGAAATATCATTCAAATGTTATAAATGAACTCCTTTATAAGATAAAAATGTAATTATTGTAGCTAAAACTAGGTTTCACCTTTGTTTTTAGAAAATAAAAGTCTATATATAACATTTTAATTGTATGGGGTACTGTTCTAAAATTTATAATACCCCACACAATTTATAAATTTTTCCATTTGTTCCCATTATATTAAAATACGATTACCAAATTCAATTTAAAACTATTAAATTAATATATAAGATAGTTTGAATATATAATTCTCTAATTCACAATATGTAAATTCAATGTTGGACTCCTCATGTTTTCAAGCTTACAAATCATGTTTTATGCTCTTCTAAATTTTGTTTTAAACCCTAACGACATCATAATTTAGAATCTCACATGTCAGGTTTGAATGTTATAAACTATTATTATTCTTGTTATGTATCCATACGACTATGTTTAATTATAATCCATTATTTAAATATTTATTATTATGAGATCATATAGATATTTGGCTGATTATGTGAAACCGTATGTTTGCTACCAATTCAATATTTTCACAATTTCTGGGTCACCATAAGCTTGCTATCGGTTCCAAATTCATTCAAATACACTAACACTATTTCATTACTACGAATTCCAAATTTTGAAAAGGACCAGACACCATAAATATGCTACATGTTCCAGATCTCACAATAATAGTCTCACCATGGTTTTCTTACTATGACTGTGGCACAGTGACTGCCTCACCACAACTGTGACTTTGTTCCATTATTGTCCATTTTCTTCTTCTTTCAATTAAATTAAACAGTTTTTCTTAATGGTCATATTTGATCTATTTAATGAAAAAATATAATTAATGTTCTTTTGCAGTCCTATTAGTATACTTTATGAGGTATGAGGTGTGGAGATAGTGCAGCTTGTCGGCCACAAGACAACCACCCAAAAATAAAAAAACACTATGACACTAAAAATAACATAATCACCATTGTATTGCATGAAAATAGATAATAAAATCCATGTATATAAGAAAATGTGAATAAATAACTATTCCTGACTACTGAACTATTTTTGATCATAAAATCAAAAATCATAGTAGTAAAAATACTAAGAATAACCAAGGTTACAATGTATATCTCAACAAATTGGAAACCAGAACACATGACTCATGACTCTCTGTTTCCACAAGAGGACTCGAAAATTACTTCTGCAACATCCTACAAGTACATAAACGCATAGAAAAACACTCATAGAATTTCTAATCATTTATCATTATCTTTTATCTACTATGTACAATTTTATTAATCTTTTCAACCTGAGTGTGTTTTTGTATTATAATAGACATTGTATCCAGCATGAAACTGTTGGATACAATATCTCCCCACATAAACATGTTTTACACGTTGTTTTACCCATGAATAACTACAGAAGTGGTCTTGTGTGACCTGGTTGTTAGTTTTCAACCATAGAATAGTAGAAGAGGTCTTGTGACCTAGACTATCTTGTGCAGTGTTGTTAACCCTGATCTAGGGTTTTTATCAATGAAGTTTTTATATATTTTATGGTGGAATGTTATCACCATTTCTAGTGGATTAGTTCTCATTTGGAGAATGGACTACTTGTTATATACAATTTATTTTTAAAATTAGACTTTATATATTTTAACTTATATTTTAGAAAACTAAATTTTACTTTAAGAGTTAGACTTGGAGAGTTTTTAAAACTATTTTTTCTTAATAGAGTAGTTTCAAAAAGTATATCAACATCTCAAATTGTTATAATTTATATTTAATCAATCATCTAAGACACTATTTGAACAATAGACCAATTATAATTATATTACCTTTGTTTACTTGCCAATTTTATTTTTAATTGATTGATTATATTAATTAAAAAATTTAACAGACATTTTTATATGTTCACAATTCACCCTCCCCCTTATGTATCCTACTATGACCAAAATATGGTATCAGATGTTTTTTCTCATGTTTCTTTTTTCAAAATTTGAAAATATTAATTAGTTTTAACATCTATTTCAACTGTGATTTTAGTTGTGTTTTAAATTTCATTAATATTTTTTTAGTTATAAATTTATAGTTTTTTAAGATCCTATTTCATTATCATGGATAATATAATGGATGTTTCTTCTACCAATAGACCACTATTGTTTAATTAATCAAATTATTCGCAATGGAAAATTAAATTGATAATTCACTTATAATGTATGGGTTATCGATATTTTATCTTCAATTATAGATGAATATAAGATTCCTACTACTGATAGACATAAATGGGATAACCCAAAGAAGGCTGCCTATAACAATAATTGAAAATAAGTGAATTCCCTATAATGTTCTTTATGATATGAAGAGTTTAACTGAATTTCGACATGTTAAACAACTCATGATATTTGAGACACATTATTTGATTCATATAAAGAATCATCTAGTGTTAATGAAATGAGAATTAACACATATACTATTAAATATGATAACATTAAAAAATCTCTTAATGGTTCTATTTTTGACATGTATCTCAAGATTAATGAAATTTTGAACACTATGATCTCTTTGGAAAGAGATGTTACATCCAAGGAGCAAATCATGAGAATACCTAGATGATTACCAGATAGACGGAGAGGAAATTTTTTATTAATTATATAATCCTTTTACATCAGAATGTCACTAGTAAAGGAGATGATTTGTAAATTGATGAATTATGAGGACGAATTAAAAGTTAACAAGGTAGGGGAAGATAAACCAAATTGAAATTCAGTGTATTTCAAAACCTCTACTTTTTATAATAAGGAAATGGAATGGGAAAACCTCATTGTAAAAGTAAATTTTGTGATGATTCTCTATATGATGGTGATAAGGAAATGGAACAATTATCTACCTAGTTTAAAAAGTTTTATAGAAGAAATAATTTTTTTCAGAAATCCCAACATCAAAGGAATATATTATAATAAGGGAAACTAGAAAATAGTTCGGAAAAAAGTGAAAAATATAATGAAATAGAATTTTATGAATGAAAGAGAAAATAACTTGTAAAGACTGATTGTCCTAAGATAAAATATATGAATTGGTATGTGGAAAATGATAATAATTATACAAATGAAGCTAAAGAAACATGGAGTGCTTGTGAGTAATTTTCAAGTGGCTCAGAGTCTTCACATGATGAAAAGGACGGCAACGAAATTTTTTGTTTTATGAAAAACACATCTGAGGTAACCCTTAAATATCAAGTTAAAAATACATATTATTTTGGATCTTAATGTGATTTTGAGTATAAGAAAACTTGGGAAATATTTTAATACTAGTAAATGATATAAGAAACAAGTAATGAGATAATAAATAAAAAATCTTTAAAGAAACAACATGCCTTAACCACTAATATCAAATTTCAACTTGCAATAGAGAACGTGAAAAATAATCAATCGCAAAAAGAAATAATTGAACTCATGTTATCTAATGAAAAATTGAAAAAGGACCTAGAAAAATTACCTAATGGAAAAAAATATATTATTACATAGATTCTTGGACAATAATTTTCTCCTAGATACACTACTGGAACAGAATACCAACATGTGAAAAGAAATATCACCCAAAAATAGTTTGTACCTACGTTTTGAAAATCTATTTTTCTACCTAAAAATGAAAATTATATTACTCGTTCTAGTTTGGAAAAGTATTTTACTACCTCTATAAATTCTAGACCATATTGATTATATTGTTCAAATATGATACATAATTCTTTTTGGAAACCCAAGAAGAAGATGTGGGTTTTTAAAGAAGTGATTACTAATGTTACTGGACCCAAAAAAATCTTGGTACCAAAATATGTTTTTGTTTGATTATTTTGTTGGAAATATCTTTGATGAGATCCTAAAAAAGAATATGGTACTCATAACAAGTATGTTCAATAAAAATGAATGGGGATAACCCATGATTCAAGAACACAATAAAAATTGATCGTGGTCATGTCACCTTTGGTGACAATTCTAATGGAAAAATAATTGACCTCATCCTGATTAGTAACTCTAACTCCATTTTAATTTCTATAGTATTTTTTGTTGATGGATTGAATGAAATTTTACTTAGTATCACTCAGTTATATTTCAATTTTTTATAATTAAATTTAGAAATTTTTAATTCAATGTTTTTAATTGTAATAATGAATTAATATTTTTTACCTTCATAAATGAAGTATATTATGTTGTTAATATGGATTCATTAGTTTCTAAAAAAATTACAATATTAAGTGTATTTTACAAATTTTCTTGGATATGAAAATAAAGACTAGGGAAATGAAATATACACTCCCTTAGAAAACATATTGAAAATATTAAGTCAAGGATCTACAAAAAACATGATTTTCCAAATTCCAATGTCTATAATCCCATTGAAAATGTTAAACAGCACAAAAACACTTTTAGACTAATGAAATTAGTTTCATATTCTCAACCTCTCATGTTGGTTCACATGGATTTTCTTATTCCTTCTAGAGTCTCATTCCTTAATTGGAATCAATATGTATATGTTCTTGTAGATAACTACTCTAGATATACATGGTCATTCTTCTTCAATCACAAAAGTGACACTTTCTCTCATTTTACCATGTATGATAGGACTTTAAGAAATTATACTGGACTTAGAATTAAATAATTATGAAATGAAGATGGACATGAGTTTAACAACCATGGGTTTGAATCATTTTCCTCACAAAATAGCAATAGTCATAAATTCTATGCACCAAGACTCCACAAAAAAAATTTAATAGAAAGAAAAAATAGAACCCTGATTGAAATTTCCATAACAATTCTTAGTAAGACCTATCTATTTAGTTTTTGTAAGAATCTATTAATACACTGTTCTATATAATCAAAAGGGTTTTTATTAGATAAATATTTAAGGGAACTCCTTATGAGTTGTGGAACATTAGAAATCCCAATTTTTGTTACGACAATGTTTATGGTTATTGAGTATATATCATTAACACTAAGTATATTCTAGAAAATTATCCTCCATTAGTGATAAATTATTTTTTCTAGGTTATTCATATTCTAGAAAATCCTATAGGGTATTTAATAAAATATATAAATGTGTGGAAGAATCTCTACATGTAAAATTTTAATGAATCATATTCAAATAAACCTAATAACTCACAAGAAAATCTTGAAGATGATATGTGAAATATGTAAATCAATGATAAATCATCTATCCATCCTTTGAATGAATCTATAAAAACTTCTAGTTCTAAAAATTGTTTAGATTATAACAATAATTAACCCTAGCTTGTTAAATAATATGAAAATATTAGTCCTCTTTCTAGATCTGTTAGAACCCTTATGAATAATCATTTATATGCTATAGTTTAACACTTAGATAAAGGAACACCAAATAGATATTATCTTAGAAAATATCTTGATAATCAAGATTTACTATCATAGCTTGATCCTAAAAACATCAATGATGAAATCCTTGATAAATTTTGGGTGATGGATATGCAAGAGGATATAAATAATATTGAAAGGAAAATTTATTACAAACATGTGGATTGGCCCTTGAAACATTGACTATAGACACTAAATGGATGTCTAGGAACAATGTATATGAATATGGTAACATAGTTAGAAACAAAGAAAGATTGGTTGAAAAAGGTTATATTCAGGGATAATAAAATGACTATGAGGAAAAATTTACACCAGTTTCTGGACTTGTATCCATTAGAACACTACTTGAATATGACACACTTATCAGTTACAAACATTATCAAATAAATGTCAATAGGGCATTCCTAAATGGATATATAGTTGTGAATGTTTTTTTGAAAAAACCAATGGTTTTACAAACTCTCACATTCAAAATCATGTTTTTAAATTAACTAAGGATTTATATGGGTTAAATAATGTTCTAAGAACTTGGTATGACAGACTATATAGTTTTCTTATTTCCAAATGTTATAAAAAAGGTATACCTGACCCAACTATATTTATAAAAAGAATTTATATTGATGTTTTAGTTGATCAAATATATTTATATGTCATTATTTTTGGATCTTCAAAAAAATTCATTTTATATTAGATTTTAAAAAATAATGGAAATTGAATTTTAAATTAGTTTAATTGGTGATCTCAAATTCTTCCAAGTATTTAAAAATTTTCAAAACAAATATTGTATTATCTTAAATCCATGAGAATATACAAAATATTTTATAAAACTTTTTGTCTTGAACATCACTAAAAGTATTTATATTCTAATGAGTACTGCCTGTAAGTTTGATTTTGGTAAAAATGGAAAATGTTTTGATCAAACCACTTGTAAGGGAATGATCAGAGGTTTACTCTACGAAACTACTAGATATCTAGATATTATGTTTACTATATTCATGTTTTTTATTTCAAGAAAACCCTAAAGCTTCTCATTTAAATGATGTTAATATAATTTTAAAATATATCAATCATTCTACCAAATTAGGAATATATTATCTTAGAAGACAATCATTTGACTAATTTAATTATTCAGATACTGAAATTAGCAGTTGTATGTTTGATGGAAAAATAATATCTAGAACATGTAACATTTTAGGCATGTCTCTATTATATTGGTGTGGTAAAAAAGAAAAATTCCATTGAATTATCTAATACAGAGGCTGAATACAAAACTACTGGTAGTTTTTGTGCACAAATTAGGTGGATGAAACACCCATTGATGGATTATGAATATGAATTAAAACAAGTACCTATAAATTTTGGAAATACAAATTCTATTAACATTTCTCAAAAATTCATGTTTCAAATTCCAAGACTAAACATACTGTCATAAGAAATCACTTTTGGAGAGATTGTTATCAAAATGATGATATGACTTTTGAATTAATTGGTAATGTAAATCACCTTTGTGATAAATTCATTATATCATTAAATTACTAAGGGTAAATTACATCATACATGAGTTTGGTATGATAAGCCTTATGTAATTTTTTTTAATATTTCCATATTTACAGATTCGAGATTCATGATATCGAACATTTCTATTATATAGTTAATGTATCTCAGTTACGGTTCAATAATTTCTATCTCAATGATATGGTCGCACAATTTAGAGTCTCACCGTAACACTGACACCATGACAAAATATTTTGATATCACCATAATGACTCAGACTACCATTTTGTAGATTTTTTTTCTATATCATTGTATCATTTTTTTATTTTATACTTCTTATTTCTATTTGCGATGTTCGAAATACCTAAATGATAAAAACATGATATTTACACTTCTCTCTTCACTCAAGCTCTATTCTCTTAAAACTGAAACCCTTCCCTCCCAAACTGTTTTATCTCTTTCATCTATTCCTCTTTGTAAAACCAAAATTGGATTCCCATAATGAAATTTCCATATTCATCAACTACGGAGAAGCATTAGTCTCTGATGAATGTGAAAATTACTCTTAAATTAATGCATGAGAAGATATAGAATACATGACTTGCTGATCGAACAGTAGTGTTAGAGAAGGATGATTGTTCAAAGTGGATGATGACAAGTTCGTAACATGTTTTAAGAGTATTGGATGAACATAGATGGTTGGAATAGTTCAAAATATAGAAAATATACATTTATATGATGATAGATTTTGATTTTTATGAGTATGTTCAGTTCACATTAAATTTGGAAGATGATTTCGTAGTAAGAAGATGGGTAAATTACGATTGATGTATATTCACCTCAAGGATATGGGATTCATCCCTAGTAATTCCTCATGAATGAATTTTTTCGGACTTACAAAGAGTTACTCCTCCTCCATGTGATGATTTATCCAATAAGTGGATCTGGAATGTTTATATAGAAACAAACAGAAGAGAAGGTCGATAGTAGCTGATCATGATGGTGAGGTAAGACTAATTTTTATGTTTATTCTTCTTATTATTTGTTAAAGGAATGGGGTCATCTACACCCTTATGTATTAGGATTTATTCTTGATAAATATATGAATAATTGGAGCAAGATCAATCTCTGTAATTATATAATACTTAACATCAGTGGTATGATCAAGCCAAATTCAAAATATACTTCTCTATTCTATTCAAGGTTAATTTCTACAATGTTATTAGCCATGGGAGTAGATAGACTAAATTAAAAAGTTGTTTAAGTTTATGAGTTTTGTATCATAATGGACACAGTTAGAAAGATGAAAATTAGTTGGAACCCATGGAAGAAATCTTGGGTTAAAGATAATGTAATAATTTAGGAATGTTCTAACCTAGTTGAATTCCCTTCAAGACCTGAGAATGTAAATGAACTTTTTTTTGAACCTGATGTAGTTATTTAACACTCAAATGAAGAGGTAGATGATGTAGTAGTTCTATCTGAGCAGGGGATTTCTTTGGACGAAGAATAAAATTGCTCACCAGTTCTACATGATGTAATTTATGAATTTGTTGTTCATTAAGAAGCACAATTCACTATTGTGTATAAACATGCTATTCTAGAGGAACATTTATAAGAACCTATGGAGCCTGAAGTTATTTTATTTATAATGGAAAGGATGGAGTAGACCTTTAAATTAGATAAAGAGAGCATTGAGGTAGATTGAATTGAATAAGATGACGTAAAACAATAGACTATGTCTCTTGTTCCTATAATAGATGCACCTATTTAGGGGGAGAAGGACATTAATTTTGAAATAATTTAATTTTCCAACACCATGAATTTATGTTTATTAGATACCTAGTACGTATTTTCTGGGGATTTCTATTATGTTTATTCTCAAGGAGTCGTAGTAAAAATTATTAAACCCTCTATATTGTTTAATTTCATACTAATGATCGCTAAAAAAATTGTACCTTTATATGAATCCAAACCTGTATTAGATTATACTTCTGAACCTACCAAAGAAAATCCTTCTAATGTAAGTTAGAAAATTTTAAAATACTTTTGAAACAACTTTTTATCATGATTTGAAAAGGTTATGAAGTCACAGTCTTCCCCTGTGACTAATCTAATTGAGTAATTTGTTTCCATACTTTTAGAGAAAAATATTTGGCAGATTCAATTGAAGATGCTCCATGAAATTTTGGATGTTCGGATTAAGAACAATATTTTGTGTGATGAGGTGTTATCTCTAAAATCTATGGATGAATGTATGAAGGACGTCCTACTAAATTCTCAGGAACCTATTACTCATCTTAGTAAAGATGGTTCTCATAAGATTCAACAGATGGTTGTATCTCTAATTCAACCAAAACTGATCACTATAAATGAAAAACTAGTTTATAACAGTAGCATGATAGACAATGAGATGTGTGTGCTTATTGATGGACTCAATAAGCTGGTCAAAAAATATAAAGTATGTTTACAAAAAGTTCTAAATCAACTTAAGTCTCTCACCGAAACTGTTATAGCTTCATCTGCCTATGGAAAACCATCACATCAAGTGGAAAATGACTTAATTAGAATAGTTTTTGAAGAAGAGATTCAATAACCAATTATTGGTGTTGATATGGAACGTCTCTCTTATGTCATCAAGAATAGTGACTATATACTTGATTTGGTTAGGATCAATTCAATTATCCCCAATGTTTCTGAAGATAAAATCTCTACGAATGTTGATAACTAATTTAAGTGAATTTATTCTAATAATTAGTTGAATAATCAATTCCATTTTCTTGTATATAATTTTAAAATATCGCTAATCACTGATGCATTTAAGGATCATGTATAGATGATTATGTAAATCACATCCACTCTCGAGATGTTTATTGAAAAAAAATATTACTTAGAGAGGGTTATGCATTATGGAGGTGATGTCATCACTTACTTTATTATATTGTTTAAAACCTATCAACATGTAAAAAGTACTGCCATTGGAGCTCCAACACGTGTCCCATTGCAGCCTGACCTAACTCTTTCCTCCTCTACAAAATTTTATCATACTACCATGTCTATATCTTATGCTCTAATCTAGATCAGACCTATTATTAGTAAGAAACCATTCCATAAATCTTCAACAAAACCATCTATTGCAATTTTTTCTTTAACAGAGTTCCTTTTACTTAACTCAATGTTGGATCAATCACTTTTACCTCTATTAAATGTTCTCTTGGGGTTCATTACACTATCACTACCTTTAGAAAAAAATAGACTTCTGGATTTTAATATAAGTGAAGGATGTATTTTTAGAGGGATGTATTGTATTTTTCCTCATGCTTGAAATGAATTAGTTCATTCTATTCAATAAAATGTGCATTGTTGTTTTTTATGCTCTTGATTCACATCATTTTGTGTTTATTAATTTTATTGATAATCCTAAATGGGAGGAAATAATACATGGAATTTATGGAAGCATTTATAGATAAAGGATCTTCAGGGGAGAAGAACATTTTTTATATAGCCAATTGCATATATACTCAAATATCATTTCTTTAACAAAATACGAATGGTTTATAAATTTCATGATACTAATTATCAATAATAGGGTTGTTTTTAGGCTCCTAATTTATTAATGCTCACAAATCACATTTGTAGATTATTAGACTCCTCCGGTTTTAATGCTTACAAATCATGTTTTATACTCTTATAACATGTTTTTTAAACTCTCAAAAGATCAATATTCTGAATCTCACATGTCTTGTTTGAATCTTGTAAACCATGATCAATCCTATTATGTTTCAGTATGGTTATTATTAATCAAAATCCATTATATTAATATTTTTTCATTAGAGAGCATACAAATATTGGTCTATGTTTATGAGACCTTATGTTTGCTACCAGTGCTATATTTTCAAATTGTCTATGACATAGTATTCTTGCTACAGGTTCCAAATTATGGAAAAGAAACTGGCATTGTTTCCATGCTATCAGTTTATAAATATGAAAGAGACCTGACAACATAACTATGCTACTAGTTCCATATCTCACCATGACTATTTCATCGTGATTGTATTACTTTGACTGTCTCTTCGCAATTGTGACATTATTCCATACTTAAACTATTTTTGTGTTTGTTTAAATTTAATTCAAATGTTGTTACTAACGGTCATATTTGAGTCATTTAATGACACATATATAATTAATATTCGTTTTTAGTCCGGTTAGCAGACAATACAAGATACAATGTTTATAGAGAGTGTATCTTGTTGGCTCCAATAGAAGCAACTAGAAAAAAAACAAATAAAATCATGGAAGTAAAAAAAATAAGTAGTAGTGGATTGCATGAAAAGAAAGAAGGACATCCATACATGAAAGAAGACACGATTAATTCTTGATTCCAGGTTGCTAAACTACTTCAGAGCAGAACCTTAAACATTCTTGCTACAACAAATCTAATAATAACAAGAGCTACAAAGCACATATCATCGAACTGTACACCAGAACATGAGACTCACAACCCTCTGATCCACAAGAGGACTCAAGAATCACATATTATACATCCAATAACTGATGATATTCATATAACAACACTAAAAGATTTCTAAATCCTTTCTCATTATCTTTTCTATTTTGTTCACTGTTTTATTAATATTTCCATGCAGTGTGAGTATCTATATTAAAACACACACTGTCTCTTTAATTAAACTAGAATATTCAAGATATCCTCACTGAAATATCTTATAAACCTAGTTTTATACATGTATATCTATGTAAGAGGTCTTCTGTGACGTGGTTGTTAGTTTTTCTCATATAACAATGGAAGTGGCCTTGTGACCTGGACAGTCTTGCATACTATTATTAACCCCAATCCAAGGTGTCAATCAAATAATTTTATATATATTTCATGGTGGGAGATTATAGCCAAGTTGAGAGGATTAGGTATCAAGCTTGAGACTGAACTACATGTTTTAACTACAATATTTTTTAATTTTGTCATTCTTTGTTCTATATTATTTTTCAGAAAACTAAATTTTACATTGATTTTTAGTCTTGTATAACAGTTAAAACTATTTTTCCTCTTATGTATAGTTTTAGATGTTTTATCAATTAATCACATAGTTGTAACTTATAATTAATCAATATTTTGAGAAACATTTGGAACAATCAACCTATTATATGTTTTCAACCATGGTTAACCAGCCTGTTTTATTTTTAATTGGGGGAAACATTTAAATAATTTTTTATCAAATTTTTTTATGGGAAATAAATTCACCCCCACTCTTGATCATCCTACACTGACCAATAGTTCAAGAAGACATTATAAATTTTAATGTTGAATTCATTAATTATAACCATTAATTATTCATCATCTGAAACTGATGGTTCATTTCTCAAACATAAAATAATCTGTTGATTAAATAAAATGAAACCATAAACATATATGGGAAGACATCATCTAGGATGATGATTACATTTTATTAATTCATCCATATATCTTAATAATTACTTGTAATGTTATAAAAATTCATTTGATACATGATATCATGACATAAAACATAAAATTTCACTATGTAAGTAGGAAACACTCAAGCCTTGAATACACAAATAGTCAATGTGAATAATTTACCTGACACGGTATTAAAATAATCACTATTAACAACCACCAAGTCAAGAATACAAATAATCATGTAACATGATATCTATAATGATGTCTACATGCCATGGAATGTGAATCTCTTTATATTTATAATGATGTATGAACACACTTCATCTATTTCAATAATAGGACAAGAGGAAAATTTAAAATACATAATTCATTAATTAGTGATAGTATAAGAATCACACTTCGGGATATAATAATATATTGTAATAGTAGTAGAACAACAATCATATCATTGGATGCTCGATCTTTCCCTCAACCATGAGTCAGATATAACCCAACAAAACCTATTTACCAACGTCAGATGAATTCTTAACATCATTTCATCCATTCAAAATATTAAGAAAATAGGAAAATAATTTATAATAAAAATTTTGGAATCCTGACATGAGAGCCACTAAATCATTTCATCGGGATAGTTGGCCATTATGGATTATCTTCACCTCCCCTTATGCAAGAGGTTTCCAATTATTAGCGAGGTAGTGATAGATGTAAAATAGGTAAACTATTCCATTAGAAAAAATAGTAAATAAAATTAAAATTAATATTGTACAATGGAAGAGGAATATAATAATTGACATAAAAAATTAATGAAAAATGTTCATGCATGAACATGGTCAGAAAATATATACATACAACATACACAGTACATCAAAAGTATGAAAAGTAAAATAAATAAATAATATACTCAGTAGATATCTCTAAGGGAATAAGGATAACAATATCATTCCACTGCTCGAATATACCATTATAGTAAAGAAATATGACATCAATAAAGTACAATATATGAAGTTAATCCTATGACAATGAGATCCGTTCGGGTCCCCATCGAAATGGATGCGTGAAAAGGTCTGATATATACATTACATGTTACCACCAAGGATTTATAATGTGTCATCAAAAACAATAATATAAAATAATTTATTTTTTAGGTATATAAAAAATAAAACACTGCTGTAATAATTAAATGTAACCATTTTGGGTTCGGGTTCCCTGAGGACACCTAACCAACTATACCTTCTTCGGCCTAAGAAGTGATACATTTGAGAATTACACCTTGTATATAAGAATACCTATTAATATAAATTTTTATTTTTATATATTTATTTTATATGTACAATATTATATATATATATAAATATATATAAATATTATGTACTACTCCAGATCCAAGTCGTTACTGAAGTGTCCGTATATAATCATTAGAGTGTCATACTCTGTAAGGGACAACATGCCCATTATATCTTAATGAATAAACAAGAATAACTCATCCAATATTCTCAAGGGAAAAAATATAATTCTAAAAAAGATTCTAATAATAAATGGTTCATTATCCTCATCATCTAAAGTAGGATATAGAAATCAAATCCATCAACCTTCTCATAGATGTGGCCTGCAAACTTAACATACTAATCAATTGGGTGTGATACATCTAGTCTAACTACCAATGTGATTTGAGATACCATTCCCATCATCCTCAACATGGGGTTGTGAGACATTATTCACAATAACCCTAAACAAGGTCTTTATAGTCATAATAAAATGTATGGTAATTCAACTTTCCCAGTAAGAACCTAGTCCAATGTTCTATAAAGGGGAAACCAACATCACTCAATGTGAAATGGAGACTTTTTAGTATCATTCAGGGTAACTATTTTTAATACGGTCATATGTCCATCCATTTCATATTAGTTATTTTAATATAACTTTTCCATTCTATTTATATGTTAAACGAGGGCCATTAAATTTTAAAATTACTAAGGGGTACTATGAAGAACCCATGCCAATTATACAAATCATGATTCATTCAAAAATAAACTCACTATTTATTTAAAAGAAAATTTACATAAAGAGGTGAGTTTATTACACGAAATTAATTTACAATCAAGTAAATAATTTAAATCAAATAGAAAATATCATTCTAGGTGAATAAGTAAATTTAGTTTAATTTGAATAAAAAAAGAATAAATTTATACTCATCAAATTTAAATTAGCATAACTGATGGGTTTTCTTGTTATAATGTATATAATGATAATTTATCGTGAGTAATTATGTAAACCCACCCTATGGGGTTTCAAGGTATATTTCAAAACCTCTAACCATATCATAGTGGAGTATATAACAAAATAAATGTTATCTAGGAAGATAACATAAATAATTTCACAATTAATAAGTGACACCAAAAAGGCACAGTGCACTACACAATTAAAATAATATATTAATGGCATGACTTTATATAAAAATTATATAGACAACCTACCTCATGATTATTAAAGTCTAAAAATCCATTTTCGGCCTTTGGTTTGTGCTAGATTTGAAGAGAACATAATAATCATCAATCATACTAAAAATAGGCTAAATGATCTCACAAAAAATAGAATAATAGATGGGAAGAAAAACTATTTGAAGGAAGACATGTGAATATAGATATTACCGTTTTTGATTGAACGTACCAGAGGGTGAAAAAAATATGGTCCATATGAGGAGATATATTAAAATTCTAACATAAGAAAATGTTGAGAGATCAACAGGATACCATTGACGAACACAGAGGATAATGAAAAGAGGAGGAGGCAATAAATATGCTATAGTGTAAACATAGACTTCTCCAACCCATTAATGAGCTTCATGGTTGGTCAATAGGGTTTACCTAACAATGCACCAACTATGTGAGATTCCAAATCCAAATAAACACCCCACAGAGTATGCTCACATGGATTGGTAATCCTAGAACCATAATCATTCGTAGAAACCTGATATGTGGCACAAAACCAGACAGTATATTGTCACTCTTTGAAAAAACAATGCATAGACTCTACACCACATATTCAACAAATTGCAGACTCCCTGAATGGCTGTGAAACTGAACTATCATTGTGAAAAATCCATGTTAAACCTCCAAAATCATTAACAATGTCATTAGAATACCCATAAAGGACTCGGGGTACAAAAAAACAATTCCCATCAAGAAAAGGAGGGTCAAATAGTTGACCCGAATGGTTAAACTAACCATGCAACAACCATGCACAAATAATTGCGTCCACCTAAAACTACATTTTTGATGTCCAATGTATTCGGAAATCATCTGAATTGTTGAGATATATATTGATAATAATAATATCTTACAAAAAATCATATTAATGTGATCCAATTATTATTTTTACATTCCAAATATCAGTTATAGATTTGAATCATCCCCAAAACGAAATGTTCAATACTCATGGAATATTCATACCATTGAAAAATGTGGGATGCTAAAAGGAGAACTATGTTTTCTAAAAAAATTGATTTATTTTTCAAAAAAGACTCTTCATAATATAGTTTATAATTCATGTTGAGAAATTAAGTATGTTATGGTAAATTATCTATAAAGGGGTGTCAGACCACATTGTGGGGTATTAATTCACACTAGGATTGAAGTTCACAGAATTGGAAAAATAATGAAGCTCTCCCAATAATCCATAAAATTAGGAAAATTCCTAGAAAAGATAACATTAATATATAATATATATTTTTGAGAATTAAAATATTTTAACAAAGGAATGGAATGAATAATAGTAAATTGTGGATAAAATAGAATAATTTTAGAAATACAAGGACCTATCGCAATATATGTAATGTTAAAATTATTTCTATGAGTGGAAAGTTTAAAAGGAAAAAATAAAAACTAAATATTTGAGTGCAAATTATAGAGTGATGTAGATGTGTGTAAAAGTAATGGAGGATTCCTTATATACATTAGAATCTCTTATTGTTAACTATTAGAAATTTTGGTAGATTATTAGTTCATATATAGTTTCTCAAAGGATACATTCTATTCTCCACTATACCAAAATATAAAAAATTTATAGGGAGGAGTCCTGATATATGTGTAAGGTTATTTTATTAGTTCATAATTGTTTTCTGTGATCCATTTGTTTTTATAATTTATCATTTTTAAGAGAAAATACATTCCTTACTATAGGAAAAGGTTCCATTACTTGATTATCTGAAAACTAAAATCCAATAAATCATAAAATATTACTAATAAACCTTTCAAAAAATACCAAAGGCTAAGATATAATGAACTATAATTTTTTTGAAGACAATAATAAAAAAAATACTTGGTTTCTATGAGATATGGAGATGTTGAGAACCATACTATGGAAATTATTTTTTCACATTGAAAGGATCCCTCTGAAAATTGGTTATAAAATTATTGTCTTTTGTGGATGTTATGTATAATGATATACCTTATCAATAATAAAATTTAATAGATAATTGTAATTTCATGATATGTATTTCCACATCCTGAAGAATCCTAGATTGGTTCTTGTGGTACTATATATTCAATAATTACCACTTCATCATGGAATTTTCATGTTGTGTCATGTCAAGAGATTTAATAAACCAACAAGAAAATATCCAAATGAATATTAAGAAGGAGTAATGAATGTTTTTTATAAATTTAATTCGAATGTGATATAAAATAATTAAAAATAAAGATCAGGTTGTGATTAGTTTCATTAATCAATGAAACCTTTGATGAATATGGAGTATGATGAAATGATAGGCAATGATTTAAATAGATGAAAGTTGGTTTATATATTTCAATATTGATATTGACTATTAAACATGTAATGTAAAGGGTAACACTCGATAATCAGAGTGAGTAAGAAGTCTACAATGTTTTGGTATATAAAGCCATTATATGACAAAAAAATTCTTTTGTAATCATGAATATACTCTTAGAAATTAAATAAATTATTTTTTGGCTATGGTTTTAGGAGTTAATTTATTCTTAATGGATATTAATTACTACATAAAATCATGTCATAAACCTATAATCATTTTGTATAATAAAAAAAATTGATTGACCCCAACCCTTAGATCAATGGTGTATTTTTTCGACCCAAATAGAATGAATCCATTGTCTACATTTTTACATTAGCATAAATTATATGTAATAATATCTTGAAGGATGTAATAGTTGTGTATTCCTGATAAAGTAGAGAAATAAAATCAATTCTTATTACAAGTGAAATCATAAAAGAGAATAAGTATTATATTTAATAACTCCACTATTACCCTTAGAATATCCCAACATATAAGTAACATAAACTATCCTCATTTCACAGGGAATATAAAACATAATAATGTGGTGATCTCAGGAGCATATAAAGGGTAATTGTATTACAAAATATAGGCATAAATAACATCTAATAAACTTTTTAAGGTAAAAAATATGAATATATTCTATTTTACAAATAAAATTAATATAATACGGAATAAATGAATTATGATCAAATAATTACATTCCAATATTAAAACTAAAATAAAACTAACCCAAGGATATAGTATGTAATTGACTAATCACATTGAATAGAAATAACTGAATTCATAATTATGGGCTTCTAATACATACTATCGATCCCTTGTTCTGAGACATATAATATAGTGAAGGACTTATTCCATGAAATCATTATATAATTTGATCATTCAGATAAATCAATGTATTATTTGTCTCATGAGATCTAACAACACATTATGGGGCTATATCAAGCCCTTTTAATATCATTCAATGTCCAATGCAGTCCTCAAATAAATATTGTGAATAAAAATCCTTGTAAATATTATTATATTAAAACTATCATGTGAAATGTTAATACATTTCCCAATCAATAAAAATAATAATGAAATATATAAAACAAGTTTTCTCATTCATGGTTATTTCTTCATTTTAGGTGAATATTAATTTTATTACACAAACATATAGTTGAGGACTATAATAGTTCAATGCCTTTTGAAATTAGAACACAATTATCTTATTTCATGAAATATTTTCCACGATTCTTAGAAATATATTCCGATTAATTAATCTCAATGATATACCCCCATTAATACATTTTTTATAAACTGTTAATGGAAAAAAATAAGAAAGGGTGGGCTCAGATGCCAAATAAGGATAAATAAGTGAGATACGTAAGCATAACATGAACATATATGTATGATAAAATGAGCATAACATTTAAAAACCATTCCTTGAGAATGAACGATCATAATATTGATCCAAGGAATAAAAATTGGAATTTCATATGAAGTTAACAAAAATAAAATTAATAAAAATCAGCAAAGAGATCTTAACATTGGCATACAAAATAAAATTCTTTCCATACAAAAAGCATAAAAAATCATTTCCATATCATCCACGTCTCACCTCTAGGACCATGAATGAGATAAGAGTACCTTATTGAGTTGAGTTCACTGCCCATTCCAAATTTATATTACTAAAATAGGTTCACTCATCTATCCATACTTATCTTTAACATAAAATATAAATCTTTACCTAATACATTGGGGAGATATATTGGCCCCATATATCATTGGTTATAATGTGAAAACATCCTAAAAATTGAAATCATTCATATGTGTGACAGAATGTTAAAAAATCATCATATTTGAAATCATTGAAAGAAATGGTTTCATAAACATTTCATTATATCATATCCTAGGGAAAAGAGATAAGATTCATATAATGTCTCAGTTCCGGGTGCATCCCAAAGGTTCCCTATACATGGTTGGTCACATGGCCTCACATTTATTAACACAAATTATTGAGGATACCAAATATTAGTGAGGTCCTTGGGTGGGATAGTGGGGAAACTATTCCCTCCTTGATAGAAAAACACATTGGAATAATAATAATAAATATAAACAGAAACAATAATACCATTCATTATACGAAGACAATAAAACAATAATAGTAAAAAACAATTAGAGCACATGTATAAATGATGCATGTAACCTTTGCCTAAGGAAATATCCAAACAAGTAATAGTTATATAGTTATAGTACTATACTAATGTACAAGGTTAACATGTAATCTCCTTCAACATTGCAGGCATTAGCTTGGTCCCATGCATTCCAGCTCTATCATCAATCAAGTACTTCATGTAAAAGGGAGATTTCCCTTATCTACACTTACAACCATATAATCTTTCTGGGTCAAAAGGCATGACCCAAACTAATTGTGATATGAATCCCAGTAGAAAACCACCAAAATATTTGTTCCTAACTACCAGTGAAAATATATATATATAAGGAAATATGAAATATGAAGAAATAAACAAGGAAGTACTCAAAAGTAATCAATCCAACATTTTCCAATTACATTCATATATATTTATTAATTATTCATACCATTTAATGATGAAATCATTGGATCTTGCCTATTCTCTACAACTCCTATGAAAAATAAAAATAGATATCTTAGATGACCATATAACAATCATGTAAGACAAAGTCCATGTTTGTGCATTGGCATGGGAGGCTCATAACAATCAATCAATCAAAATAAGAAACCCTTAGGTAAAGATCTCACGGTATAACCCCTCTGGTTCAATATATAATAAATTCAATAATGGTATAATAAACCACCTGGAAAGCTCACAATGTTTAACACATTTGGTCTCACAAAAAAATGTAACTCTAAGGAAGAACTCACAGTCAATTCCCCATGTTGTATTTTAATGATAAACTACAGACTATCTATGAAAGAACTCAATGTCAATTCCTAATGTGGTCTTTTAACGATATACCATAGACACTCTAAGTGATTAGTCACCGTCAATCCCCTATATGGTCTCACAATGTAAAAGTAACAGACACTTTGGGGATGCCCTCAACGTCAATTCCCCCCATGATCTAACTACACAAGGTTCTAATAGACATCTATAATATAATCATTCATAAAAGATATCGATTATCCCAATGTAATCCCAACTATAGTAAGTATAATATGGAACAATTCATGACATAATCATTTAACAAGCAACAATAAGCAATCAAATCCATCCTAACAATCAAGGAAAGGAAAGAGGGTCTTCCTGATAGGAAACCTGGACCAAATGGCTATAAACATTAAAAAACGTAAATTCACCCCAGGGGTGTCCCCTATACATGAAATTTAGAAAAATATATCAATGAAAACCCATAATCCATCAATCAATAAATGGATGTAGATAACAGGGTTCAAATTCCATTACACGAAATACCCAAATCATGGGTAATCGACACTTATGAATATATAACTCAAAGAAAAACTCATTATGGAAACAAACCACCTACCTCGACGTTCTTTGAACAAAAATCTTCAATGTAGGCCCTTCAATCGGGTGAGAATGTCATATATCTACAAAAAGGTAAAAAATGTTCATCCTTTGATAACTCAAGAAAGATGAGAAATTAGGAATATATGTTCAAGGAGAAGGAAGAACTCACTGAGGCAATTCCAATGCAACCCCAAGAGTTCGAATCGTACCTCAGATAGAGAAATGGTGGCTTGGACATTGATCGTCGCTCACAGTAACCCTTGGATGAACCAAGGCCAGAAGAAGATGATTCTGGAGATTATAAGCAACCCTGGTCAGATTAATCCAATATAATGAAAAGTGTCCGGTGTGTTCATTTAATGTACATGCCTTATACAATCCTAATCATCCTACACATTAGGTGGTACACATTACCATGTACTCGACTGTTACACAACCAGTACAAGAATACCCATGGAAACCAGATAGACAGTGTTTTCTCATATGTACATGATGTGTACTAAACAAATTAAAAAAACTACATTTTTCATCAAAAACTCCCGAAATCATGACCTATACCTAAAATGAAGATTTGGGATAATAAAAAATCACCCACCATTAATGAAATTCATCACGTAACTTCCCATCCAAGGGGGGAGAAGACGAAATATCAAAGAAATCTAGCCATTGGGATCGAACATCGCACTCCCTCTCCCAAGTCTCATCTTGTACTCACATGTTCCACCAAAGAATCTCGTACTAGAGGAACATGCCGAACATGGATAACCTTTGTACAATGATACACAATTCGTATGTGATTCTCCTCAAAGGAAGCAACCACCTCCAACTCAACCTCCTCAGGTTAAAAAATGTGAGATGGGTCTGGAAAGTAATTTTGTAGCTAAGAAACATGGATGATGTTGCGCATATCCTAATACCTCTAAGGTAGCTACAACTCATTATAAACTACTGTGACTCTCTTATTAAATCTCAAACATCTTGATGTATCTTTGTGAAATCATTCCCTATCTCCTAATCCTTCTGTGTCCCAACCTCTATGTGACATGAAAGAAAACCTGATCTCTGACCTCGAACTCAATGTGTTGTCTCGATTAATCAACAATAGATTTATCATGAGAATGAGTAGTATACATATTCTTCTAAATTTACTCCACCTGCTTCGTAGTATACTGGACAAGTCAAACTCCCTCCATAGCTACATCTCCTACATCTAGCGAACATAGGGTTGATCTGCATGGCCTACCATACCAATATTCATAATCATCCATTTGAATTTTTTCTTGAAAACATTTATTGTAGAAAAATCTACAAGGTATATTTGTATCCCCCAAGAACCCCTTAAATCGATGACACAAGATTGAAGTATTTCCTCAAACACATTAATCGTGCACTCAGACTGGACATCTGTCTGGGGATGGTAAGCTATACATAGAAGTAATTGTGTACCCAAATCCATCAGTAGTCCCTACTAGACAGAAGAAGTAAAGAGGGAATTGCTATATGAGTAGATATAGTGTGGAATCCCATAAAAACATACAATATCTCATATGTACAACCTTCCAATCTCATCAACAATGATGGTCTCCTTGATCACTAAAAATTGTGGTATTGTCGTGATTCTATAAAAAATAAAAAAAATCTACATCCTTCCTTTGAGGTATCCTTGGTAAACCCATCATGAAATTCATCATGACATTATTCCACATCCACTGAAGAATGAGAATGTGTTTTAAAAGCTTTACTAGTTGTTGTTGCTCCACCTTCACCTACTGATAGGTGTATCATCTCATCACAGAATCAAAAACATCTATAAATATACCTGGCCACTAATAATAATTGTGTAAATCTAGATACATCTTGGTGACACCAGGATGAACTGTCCAAGATGAGGATTGAATATTTACCATCAACTCCTCACTTAAGTCATCTGAGACCCATACACATCAATGAAAATGTAAGACCACTTCCCCACCTATGGTCCACCCAAGAGTAGGATCATCACCTGACAAACACTTTCGTAGGACTAGGAATTCAGAATATGGCAGTAGCCACATTCTCACTCCATCATGAAGATTATAGGTAATAGATATAGAAGAAATAATTATATTCCTCTTTCTTTAGTTCCCCTAAAAATGCATCTCAGAGAACATAACTATTAGCTTCCACTCAATGGTGGCCTCCTGAACTGCCTATATCTGAGTCCCCCTGCTCAACACATTATCCACTGCATTCCCTTTCTTAGAAATATAGGAATGCTCAAAGTTAGCTGACTAAAAGAACTCAACCAACCTTCACAGTCTCAAATTCAGATCATACTGAGAAAAATATTCATTGGAATTCTGTGCTTAGTGAATAACAAAAAATGCTCCCCCAAAAGATAATGTCTCTAACAACGTAATGAATGTACAACTACAGCTAACTCGAGAGAGTGCATCGGGTAATACCTCTCATGTGGCCTCAACTGAAGAGACCCATACACAATGTATTCTTTAACTTACATAAGAATTAATCCTAGTATAATATCCAATGTATCAAAGTAAACTGTGTAAATCATTCCCTGTTCCTTAAAAACAAGTATCAGCGCTGAAGTAAACGTCCCGTTCAGCTCTTAAAAGCTTGACTTAGAAAAGTTTTCCACAAGTACTTCACACCCTTATTAGTCATGACCATCAGTAGCACTGATATACATGATTACTTCTATATAATATTTTTATAGTAACCTGCCAGCCTCAGAAAAATCTATACCTAAAATAAGTTATTTGGATGCTCCTAGTAAACTACCGCTCTCAATTTCTATGGGTCTACAAATACATCTTTATCTGGTATGACATGACCCAAGAAGTAAATATGATCCATCCAAAAGTTCAATTTAGAGATATTAGAGTATAACTGATACTCTATTAGTGTACCAAAAATTATCTCATAATGGGTTTCATGGTTTTGTCGAGTGTGAGAGTATACCAAGATATATTCCATGAAAAATACCACAAAATATTCCATGTAATTATTGAACACTCGGTTAATTAGATACAAGAAAAATGTTGGCATGTTTGTGAGACTGTAAGGCATTACCACGTACTTGTATTGACCATTGAAAATCGGAAAGTCTATAAGAGGTATATCTAATGGTCTAAAGTGCTACTGATGTTACCCGAATATCAAGTCAATCATTGAGAACACTAGAAATCCTCAACGATGATCCAAGAGATCATCAATCCTCAGCAAGGGATATCGGTTCTAAAAGTCCATTGGTTCAACCTCTGATATTCTACACAAATTATGAGGGTACCGTCTACCATTTTCAGAAATAGGATGAGAGAACCCCAAGGAGAAGTACTGGGTCTAATTAAACAAATTACCTGTAACTCCTCTAAATGGAACTTGAGCTCTTTAACATTGGTGTAGACATCCTATATATGGGAATGGACATAAGTGACACTCCTATCACATGATCAATATTGAAATATATATCTTCTTTTAGAGGTAAACATGCAAATTTATCTAGAGATACATCTCTGAAATGATCCTCTACTGGAGGAAATTCAATACTTGAAGTCCCCTCTTCATCCATAGATAAACTGACAATCATGGTTATTACTACTCACAAAACATGATTCTTAGGTCCATCTCTACTCTCCTTGATATCCAACGCACCCTTCTGTATAAAGGACCTACACATTGTTGATGTGAAATTCACCCTTCAATGATAGAAATCAAAAAATGAATAGAAATAGACTAATCATTACATTCCTAGAATTCCATCAATTTATGCCATCTATAAGACACAATGGTCCCATAATAAGGGAAACCCACCAACCCTAAGAGGACACTCCTTGCACTGACATAAAGTAGACATATAAATCCCTAATAGAGTGTTTAGGATCATATAATCCCCAGATGTAAAGATACAAAGTCCTAGGATCTCCATAATATCAATAGATATGAAAATATGAGAAAAAAATAAATCAATGATAGAAGAAGATAAAACTAAGGGAACTAAAATCATACCTCTGACTGTATAGGGTACGTGATCATTCTGTAATTGGGTCTATTCCACAATAAAAGTGTGACCTATACCGCATCCCTATGACCCTCCCTCACATCCCTAATTTAACCCACCCTGTGATCGCTGAAAAAATGGAGCCTAACTCCCATTTCCACAACCAAATTTTCGGAAAGAATGTCCTGATGTACTCCAGTTCCCATACTGATGAGAAATTAGTGGCGTTATGTTTGTATGGAGTATGATAATCTCCAATTATAACAAATATAGGATAGAAATGATAATGTATATGCTCAATATAAAAGTGGGGGGGGGGGGGGGGGGGGGGTTAATTGTATACTTTAAAAATTATTTGAGATATTTTAATGTTTGTTAGAAACCTTTCTATTATTTAACAAGGTTAAAAAAGTTAAATTCACAAAACCTCTAAGTTATACTAACTTTCTAGATTCTAGAAATATGATTTAGAGAATGTAATTCTAGAAATGTGGTTACGAAAATGAATCACAACAAAATATTACAAAGATAGTGATTCTACATTAAAGCATATAGTATAAACCTAAATCAGGGTGTAGAAGTGTAAGGAACTATAAGATAGTTACTCCTTCCTCAACAATCAAAATGTAGCAGAAAACATGAAACAATACAAGTAAAAATCAGTAAATATTTTTACCCAAAGAAGAGGGTATCCAAAAACCTTGGATAAATGTCCCTTGATTTATACTTTCAAGAATTTCTTTCTTACCCACACTAGGGTAAGCCCTCGATATGAAGATCAGAGTCTATCTTACTATCCCCGCAAGCCCTCAACATCATGTAAGTCGACATCTCTGTCTTCCTATCCCTAGATGCCCTCAAATGTACTCATCAACATTCATAGTTGCATGAAGCAATTTTCAACAATATGTTCAGTATGAAAAAAGAATGTAGTCTCTCTTAAAATCACATTAGTATTATGTAATCCCTAGAGTCATAGAATAGTCCGTCAAAGTTATGATCTTTTCAAATGAGATCCGATTTATTGTAAAATATTCAATGGTCGACTCCCTTATCCAACGATCATATTTTTCCATGAATTTTAGAGGGTCTTGTAAACGTGTCACTCAAATAATGGTTGGTTAGTAACTGAATTCACGACATTGTTTTATAACCAAAACATGAGTAAGAAAAATAATATGGTTACTTAACTATGTTCAATTTTTGAAGTGTAAGGAAAAATGAATGTTCAGAGTCTAACAAAAAACAATTTCATTTCTATAATAAATGATTATTCAGATTCTGTTTTCAAAATAATTTGGAACTGAATTATATAGAATTCCGTAGTATGAATTTCAAGGAAATTCAGAATCTGAATTCAGTAGAATTTGGGGTCTTGAATTTATAAGAACTACGAGTCTGAATTCATAATTATTCAGAGACTAAACATAGAATGTTTGTAGATGGAATTCATTATAATTTAGAGTCTGATCATAAATTGCTCGGAGTCTGAATTCATTAGAATTCAGAGTCTAAAATTTGAATTTTTGGAGTCTGAATTCATTAGAATTTGGAGTCTGAACATAGAATGTTCGAACTCTAAATTCATTAGAATTCGGAACCTGAGTTCGGATCCTAAAAACCGAATTCTCTATATCTATGTTATTAATATTCTATGGTTTTGGTTATGAAACCGAATTTTATACTTAGATAAAATATGATTAATGAAAAAACATGATAAGGATACATTTCACTGGGGAAGGACAATTTTCTTTATGAAAGTAAATCATACGGTAATTGATATTTTCCATCAGATAAGGTGTTTATGATTTTCAAAACAAGAAGGAATGGAAAATTCATAAGAAAACCTTATTGACTCAAAAATCATCCCCAAACATGATTAGATAGAAAAGTCATAATGAAGCCTTATTGACTCAACAATCTCCCTTTTTTTTGAAATCACAAACATCCTTATGAAAAATAATATAAGTACATAGAAAAAAATTCCTAAACGTTGAAAGTATTACATATCTCCCTCATCACATGGGAAAAGAAGAAAATGACTGACTCCCCCTTAGGCTTTGGAAATAGAAATGACCATATTCTTGATTTTCAGAATGAGATTTATCATTTTATTGTATACAAAACTTTTCTTGGATAAGAGCTCCCCCTTCTATGAACTCTACTTTAATTTGGTAAATTTTTATTTTCATAGTTTTCATTTTGATTTATCGCCCATTTTGATTTCCATAAAGGATTAATGGGAATGGAACAGAGATTATGGTACCTGAAAAATTATTACTAAGAATCCAATAGAAAGGCAACCAAAAATTTCATTACGACTGGACACGTTTATAAAAGGATAATATAACAAAAGATCAGAATTGAAAAAGTTTATCCTTCCTTATCCTTGGTCATCAACGTCTTCACTATTGTTTTCAACTTTTCAAGCTCCCTGTGATCTTCCTTTGACCACTTACGAAACTTATCTTGGTCTTCTACATTCTTCTTTAAGGCATTTCTCTTTTCTTCAAGAACATTAAGTACCTCTACCTAAGACTTCAATAAATATTACTACTTAGCATGCTTCTCCTCTATCTAAATCCTCATATCCCTTTCTCTCTTCCAACTTTGAGGAACTGAATACACCCTCCCTTTTAGATCATTCAATTCTTGAATTTGGGAATTCTGTTCCAGTGTCAGCTATTTCACAAAAATATTTGTGAGATACTTGATCTTACTCTCTTCGATGTCAAAATAACCCTTGACACTTTCATGTAACTCATGATGAATCTTCATATCTTCTATAGTATTCCTTGACCAACTAGTCATTTTCTTGCAAGATATTTTGTGTGATTCTTAGTTTATAAAAATGGATTTTATGTCCTCCACTAGCTTGAAACACATGTCCATCACCATGGATATTGAATGAAATTTTTGATTTAGGATGTTTTGGAGCATCTGGCATTTTTATTCAATACTTGAAAATAACAGAATAGTCCGAACAAGCTCTTTCAAATATTGGACTATAAAATCATGCCCTAGTGAATATGATTTCGAATCTAAGACCTTACATGGCGAGGGATCATTCTCAATTTCAATTGTTTTTTTCATTGATGAAGAACCCACTTTTTTCTTCATGAATAATACCCAGATATGAGTATTAATAATGACTTGTTTTCCCTTATCTGGTTTTAGAATGGAATCTTCTTAGTTGTGGAATATATGTTCACTATCAGATTGTTGAACAATTCTCTCATAATCAACAATTTTCTTCTCATCCCATGCCTTATCATCTTCTATATGAATGAAATCATGATTAGAAATATATTCTTCAGACAACTTATTAACATCATCTTCAACATTGTCATCTTCTCCTTTCTCATCTTTCCCAAGGGTACCAAGCTTTGAAGACTCAAATTCAGAAGTTCGGATTGAATTCTTCTCAGATGGACTTTTCTTCTCGTGAAAATATTCTACTTGCTTAATGAGATCTTCGGTGTCACCACTGCCTTCTTATTCTTATTCTTCTTCATCTTCATCCACTACTTTTTGTTGGAATTTTTCTAGAGTCACATATTTTTTCCCGGTGTCTCTGGTAAAGCTTTTACCAAGACGGATTTTGGTACCAGAATATTTTCGGATGATTTCTCTGTGTCCTTCAAGAGTGATCTCACTACATATGCTTTATTCATATTTTTATTTTGATTATTTTCTTTCGCATGCTTCTCAAGATCATCAACATAATTCTCTTTTAAGGATTTTACTTCAACAGGATCAAAAACAAAACTAGTCTCCCATGCTTTCTTATTATTCATGTCTTCCCTCTACATAGCTACTACCTCATCCGGATATGATTTTTTCTTCTTATATTTTTGACATGAAGATTGGATTTGTTTAGGCTTTGTGGTTTTTCCTTCCTCTTATATTTCCTTTAACATCATCTAACATCTAGCCTTTTTAGAAGGTTCAACCAACTCCTATTTCTTCGGTATGGCATCAGCTTCTTCTTATGGAAATTCCTTAAATTATTCGGATTCTTTAGAAAATCCAACATTCATCCTTCTTAATGTATCATCACTTACTAACATGACTTTTCAATTTCTTTTTTTTGAACTAAAAGTAATTTTTAAGGACTCTAAACACCGAACAATTAGCATTGAGAGAATGGATGGATACATAATGATATGAGACTTCAGTTTTCCACTCTTTTTATTCTCAATTGTGATTAGAATATGTTTAACCAAATTTATCTTCTATATATTCACCAATAAATCCATGTTATACAATTCACTCTTCTTCAATGTATGCTTGTCCCATTTCCTCAGAATGATGAATCATTGAACCCAAAATTCAAGAATCCTGAAATCTGTAGATAAGTGAACAATTTTCTATGTCTTAACATCTGTAAGGCTATGGAAATCCATTTCCTTTACCTTATCAAAACTTCATTTGACATCCGGAAACTTATGGGAACAAAACTCTGCCTCATCTCATAGGGAACTCCAATCAAACTAACATCATTGGTACAAGATAATGAATATATCCTCCCATATAACTTAAATAAAAATTTTTCTCTGCCTTCTACCAGGAATAAACTTACTATTTCATAAAATTCAACTAGAAAATCCAGATACACTAAATCTTGAGCTCCTGGATTCGATACAAAAACACTCTCCCATCAATTCAGCATGATGTCCTATGAGATGATGCAATCATACATAGAGAATAAGTTTGGATACACGAACCATTCTCTATACACATGCCACTCTGAGATAGGCTTGATAGTCGACATGTATTTATGAGAATATTCTTCAAAATTCATTCGGATTTGATCAAGATATGAGAATTTCGGAATGAGATTAAGTAGGAAGGTAGGACATCAGCACGTGAATGCATTGGAATCGATGTGAGACATCCATTTGGGGGTCCTTTATATTGGGGTTAGAAATGATTGTTTAGCATCTATACTTAATCCATAAGTTGAAAAAAACTACAGATCTGATCTGATGGTTGAGTTGATACACGGAAGGAAATTTTGATATAATCTGATCTCTTGAGTTTTTTAATAAAAAAAATCTATTTTAATAAAGAGTGAATATGAAAATTAAAAATTAAAAATAAAAATACCAACAAGTAAAATACGATTAAGAAAACTCAAGAAATAATCATACATTTCGGATTGTTATGAAGATTATTCGTAGTGAGGAATAAATATTCATGAAGAAGTTTAGATTTCGAAAATTCGAATACGAAATTTTTTAAAAACCTGATTATCAAAATTTTATAAAATAATCATTAAGAAAATATTAGAAAATCATCATTACGAAAATTTAGAAAATCATCACTAAGAAAATATAGAAAATCTTATTATGAATATTTAGAAAATATTCAAATAGAAATTTTAAGATGAAAGAAAAATTGAACGATTTCTAGACTATGATATTTTTAAAAAAAATTTAATAGACAAATGTAATACCCCTGTGATAAGGAGTTTATTACTATAAGGAGATAGGGTTCAATAAAAAGTTAATAAGAAATATTACTTTATAGTTATCATTCTTAACTTGTGTTTAATATATTCAAATCTATCAGATGGAAAATATTTTGTGAAATTATAAGCAAATTGATCTTGAATTCCGATAAATTGAAGAATGGTATCCCCTTTTTTGTGTGATCCATAGGAATGTGATGCCTAATATATACGTGTTTTGAAACATAGTGATTTTCATGGTTTTTAATTATGGCAATGGCATTAGTATTATCACACAAATTTTTTGTTTTGGTAAAACTCATACCATAGTCTGTGAGTGTGTGTTGCATCCACAACATTTGACCAGAACAACTTCCAGCTGCTACATACTCAGCTTCAGTAGTGGAAAGTGTTATGAGTGTTGATTTTTTGCATGACCAACAAACAAATGAATCCTTTAAGAAATGAAAAGTTTAGGATTCACTTTTCCTATTCATTCTACGTCCACAAAAGTCAGCATCCGAAGAACATTTCAAAACAAAATCATTTCTAGAAGTATAAAAGAGTCTAATATCCATGGTTCTATTTATATAGAGAAAAAATCTTTTCACTACCATTAAATGAGATTCTTTAGGCTTTGATTGATATCATGCACATAAACATACCAAAAACATTATGTCAGAAATATTAGTTGTCACGAAAAGAATACTTCCTATCATACCTCTAAAAGATGTTTGACCAACTAGATTCCCAGCATCATCTAGATCAAGTGAATATAAGGTACCAATGGGAGTACTTATACCATTATTGTTTTCATATCCATTATTTTTAAAAAAATCATTAATATACTTATGTTAGGATATATAGATTCCTTCCGGTTTTTGAGAAATTTGATAACCAAAGAATAATGTTAACTCACCCATTATACTCATTTCAAAATCATATTTAATTAGTTTCACAAAGGAATCAGATAAAGATTTCTAAGTTGAACCAAATATAATATCATCATCATAAATTTGAACAATAAAATCATTTTTCTTATCACTCTTTATAAAAAGGGTTGGATCATCATTTTCCGTAACATAGTTTTTTTGAATAAAAAATCATGTAAGTCTATCATACGAAGGTCGAGGGGCTTGTACAAGTTCATATAAAGCTTCAGTAAGTTTGAAAACATTTTCAGGATGTTTTGTATCATCAAAAGAAGGAGGTTGATCAACAAAAACTTCCTCTTGAACATAACCATTAAGGAAAGTACATTTAAAATCCACATGAAAAGGTTTGAATTTGAAAAATGCTTTAATGGAAAGTAGAATACGAATAGATTCATGTTTAGCTACTGCTACATACATTTCTTTATAGTCCATTACTTTATTATGATTATAGCCTTTAGCAACCAATATATATTTTTTGTTAAAATGACTCCATTTTCATCACACTTATTTCTAAAAACACATTTTACTCCAATTACAGAAGTTTTATTTGGTCTTTCAACCAAGCTCCAAAATTTAATCTATTCGAATTAATTTATCTCAACTTTTATAGCATTTATCCAATCATCACCACCTAAATCATCCTCAGTGATTTTTGGTTATAGTTGAGAGAGGAGTTCTAGAGGTTCTGTTTCATTTCTTAAGGAGGTTCAAGTCCTTACAGGTTGATTTACATCACCAATGATACAATCATTGGGATGATTCATATGAAACAACTGATTTGGGTTTTGTAAAACCCGTTCATCAACATAAGGTAGGATGTCGTTGGGGAAAATGTTTCAGAATTATCTTCTTGGAAATTTTCCTTATCAGAATTATCATCTAACAAGGGTTGATAATAAGTTTTTGAAAACACATCTTATGATGTTGGTTTAGGTTGTTAAAAAACAAAAGGATCAGATTCATCAAATTTGACATGTTCTGTTTCTTAAATAGTACAAGAATTTTTGTTGAAAACTCTATAATCCTTAGAAGTTGTGGAGTATCCTAAGAAAATTCCATCATCATATTTTTGTTTGAATTTGTTAATATTATATTTACTATTCAGAATTAATACATTGAAACCAAAAACCATGATGTAGGAAAGTCTTTTTTTCTAGAATTCCATAACTCTTAAAGAATTTTTATTAAGAGAGGGTCTAATAAAAACTAGATTTATAGTATCTCAATAAGTGCTTAAAGATTCATCCCAAAAATGTTTGGCTATAGAATATTCACTCAATATGGTTCTTGTTATCATTTTATGAATTCTGTTTCTTCTTTCAACAACACTATTCTGTTGAGGTGTTCTATGTGCTGCGAAGTTATGAGTAAATCCTTTTATACTAAAAAATGATTTAAAATCTATATGTTGAAAATATCCTCCATTGTCTCTATGAATATATTTTAAAGGAATGTTTTTCTCATTTTAAACATGGGCTCTAAAACATTTTAAATAATAAAATGATTCAGATTTATTTTCTAGAAAATATTCCCACATAAATCTTTTGTAATCATCAACTAGGACAAATACATAATATTTGCTTCCTTTGCTTCCAGTTTATGTTGGACCAAAAAGATCAATATGCACTAACATTAATGCATCAATGGTTGAGACTTCACCGACTGATTTAAAACTTGATTTATGTTTCTTTTCATATTGACAAGGATCACAAACATTTGAAGAATCATGTCTATGCTCTGGTAGATCCTTAAATATTCAATTCCTAGAGAGTTTTCATAGGTTCCTATATAGATAGTGTCCTAACCTTATATTCCATAACTAGGAATGATCTTTTATTGCACTAAGGCAAGGTAGGTCATGGCTCCTAAGGTCTCATATGTTTAGTGTGTAAAAATTCTGTTGCCTATGGATAGAATGAATAAACTCTTCCTTGGAACTTTCTACTAAGAAATTGTGATTCCTAAAGTTCATAAGGTAACCCTAATCACATAATTGAATTATGGTAATGAGGTTTTTCTTAAGACCATTAACAAATAAAACTTTTAAAATAAATTTTTTTAGAAGAAGAATGATGTTACATATACCAATATTTTCTCTCATAGTATTATCTATTAATGATACTTTTCCTCCATTTGTCTTGATAATCATTTCAAAGAATTTTTTGTGACCATTCATATATCTATAACATCCATTATCGATGTAACAAGTATTTTTGTTGGTACTTTCATGATTTTCCAGAAAACAAGAGTCTTATACTTTCAGAACCCAAACATTCTTGGATCCAGTAATTTCAGAAATCAAAATTTTACGTACCCATGTTTTCATAGAAAAATAATCTTTATGAAATCCTAAAGACTGGGTTTTGTTTAAGGAACAACTTTTTTCCAAATGTCCACCAAACTAACACTTTGTTCAGAATAGAGCACTTTGAGGAACAAAATAATTGTAACTAAAAATTGGTTTTGAACTAGTATAACCAAATCCAGAATTATTCCTTAGAGGTTGAATTTTAGAATACATCTTATCAAAAAATTTCTATACCTATGGTAATGTTTGACAAACACTTCATCAAGGATAGTGTGCCTGTCTTCAGTCTTATAAGAATGTTCTTTTCATCCAAAACATTAGTTTTAGAACTAGAGTTAGGCTTGAAAAAAAAATTCATTGAAATTAAATTTTCTAGATCCATATAAAGTTTATCCTTCTAAGAATTAACCTTTTAACGATTTTTTGAAATAGTGTCAAAATTATGGGTTTTCTTATCACAATATTCAGAATGATATTATTTTTCCTTAGTGATAATAGTATTCCTAGAATTTTCCATATAAATATTTTCCTATGTATTGAATTTTCATTCTCACGATGCTTAGAAAACCTATAAATTTATTCATAGGTAGTTAAATTATTATATTCACCATAAGAATATTCTTCATCAGAAGATTTATAATATATATGATTACTATAATTAAGATTCAATGATTCATTGGTCATTGATTTGGCATTATGTACCTTAGCCATTAGACAATGGTTTTCACTAGGTAGTCTGGATATTAAACCAAGATTCTTCTATCCAGAAGCTTCATAATGAGATGATTCATCTGATGATTCTCCCCCACTGGCACTCCAGGTGACATTAGAGTTCAAGACATTCTGAGCTTTAACATTGTAATACTTCATTATATTTCTCTCATAATTTTTTTCCTTCCATTCCTTTATCTTAAGAATAGAACAATATTGTCGTAAATGTCTATCTCCTTTTCATTCATATCATGTGACTTCAGAGTCTTTTTTATCTTTCCATTATTTCTTCTTGTATCTAGATTAAATGTTATTCTATCCAACAATCTTGTTCATCCTTCGAGCAAGATTTTATTACTCATTTTCTGAATATTCACTTCCATTAGATTCATATTGAATAATAACCTTCTTAGATTTAGATCTAGTAACTCTCTCAGGAGTCCTAGATTTCATAAGATTTGAAGTTGTTGTAAAATCAACACTGCCTGTTCAATTATTTTTCATAATATTATCATCATCTCTCTTTATCCTAGTCTCATGTTCATGAAGAGTTCTAAATTGTTCATCAAGAGAAATCTGAGTAAGCATTCAATTCTCATCAATTGGAGTTCTCTTGGATTCCCACTAATTGGGAATGATGTCTATGCTTTTTTCCACAAGAGCTTCATCATCTAATCCTTTCTCACCAATATATTGTAATCTATTTACAATATTTATGAATCTCGGTTTCACCATACATATGGGTTCTCCATAAGGAAAGCAGAAACCATGATATTTATCTCAGAGCATGGATCTTATAGTTTCAATAACATTGGAAGTTCCAAAGTGGGTAACTTCATCCTTCTTCGAAATACAATTTGCTGCTTCACAAGATGAAATTTGGGGATATATATTTCTAGTCATAGAACAAAGAAAAGTATTGTTTACCATATAATCCAGATGATATTCACGCTTTTCATGGTTTGTGAATGTATTGACTTTCTTGTTAGGGATTTTACATCCTCAAGTAAGCATATCAAAATTATATACTCCATTATTGATAATGGATGTCTTCATGCTATCTGTCCAATATTCACAATCATTCCCTTCAAAAATAGGTGGTCTAGTAGGATTTAAGTTGTCTAAGGAGACAACATTTATTCCGACCATCTTATAGAAAAAAACAATTCCACACAAATTAGTTAGTAATAATGTTTATAAACAAGGATAAGAATATCCTATCAAAGGAAAAATATATAACAATGAAAATCTTAAGCAAGAAAACTGATAAGTGAGTATAATAATATCATAGACCTTCACTGATACCAATTGTTTGGTTGTTATGGAGTATGATATTCTTCAATGATACCAACTATATAATCGAAATGATAATGTATATTATCAATATACAACAGGGGTAGTAAATAGTATACTTCAAAAATTCATTGGGAACTTTTAATGTTGGTTAGAATCATTTATATTGTTTAACAAGGTTAAACAAAGTAAATTCAAAAAACATCTAAGTTTTACTAACTTGCTTGATTCCGAAAATACGATTCTGAGAATGTAATTCCGAAAATTTGGTTCCAAAAAAGAATCTCAACAAAAGTTTAGAAAGATAAATATTCTACCTTAAATTGTATAGAATCGTAATAAATCAGAGTTTACAAGTGTAAGGAAACATAAGATAGTTATACTTTCCTCAGCAATCAAAATTAAGTGGAAAACATGAAACAATACTAGTAATAAGTAGGAAATCTTTTAACCCATCGAGAAGGGTATCCAAAAACCATGGATGAAGGTCCCTTGATTTATACTTTCAAGAAAGTCTGTCATACCCACACCAGGGTATGCCATTGATAGGATGACAGGAGTCTGTCTTGCTGTACCCTCACGCCCTCAACTTCAAGGTATTCAACACCTCTGTCTTTTTATCCCTGGAACCCCTTGAATGTACTCAACATCATTCATAGTTGCACTAAGCAATTGTGAACAAGATGTTTAGTATGAACAATTCATGAGTGTCTCTCTCTAGAAATCAATTCTGCATAATTAAATCTCTAGAGTTATATAATATTCTTTCAAAGTTATGAGCTATTTCAAATGAGATCCTATTTATAGGAACATTTTCAACGGTTGGCTCTATCATCCTACGCTCATATTTTCCTTGAATTTTGGAGGGACCTATACACATGTCACTCTAACAACATTTGATTAGTAACTGAATGCATGACAACGTTTCATAACCAAGGAATGAGTAAGAAAAAATATGGTTACATAACAAAGATCATTTTTTGGTGTGTAAGGAAAAATGAATGTTCAGAGTCTAACCAAAAACTATTCGGTGTCTATAATACATGATTATTTGGATTTTGTTTTGAAAAGAATTAGAAAGCTGAATTAAATAGAATTCTGGAGTCTGAAATTCTAGGAAATTTAGAATCTGAATTCAGAAGAATTCAGAGTCATGAATTCCTAAGAACATGGAGTCTGAATTCATATGTATTTTGATTCTAAATCTAGAATGTTCAGAGTATGAATTCATTAGAATTCAAGGTCTGAACAAAGAATGTTTGTATATGGAATTCATTACAATTCGTAGTCTGAACATAGAATGTTTAGAGTCTGAACATGGAATGTTTTGAGTCTGAATTCATTTGAATTTTGGGACCTATGTTTGGATCTTGAAAACAGAATGTCGTGTATCTATGTACTTAATTTCCGAGGTTTTGGATACGAAACCGAATTTTATTCATAGATAAAATTTTAATAATGAAAAAACATGATAAGGATAAATTTCCTTGGAGATGTAAAATTTCTTTATTAATGTAAAGCATTCGGTAAATGATATTTTCCTTCAAATAAAGTGTTTCTGATCATTAATACAGGAAGGAATGTAAATTTAATAAGAAACCCATATTGACTCAACAATCTCTCCCCAACATAAAGTAATGGAAAATTCATAAGGAAACTTCATTGACTCAACTTGTGGTCCATCAACTAAACATGGAGTCATACAAAAACCCATATCACTAGCTACTGATGGGAAAATAGGAAAAACACTAAATATGACCCATATATTTGTAAGATTAGAACTGAATTGGGTCTCTTAGGTATAGAGGTCTTGTATGACCGCTATTCCCACACTAGTAGCATACCACCCAGATACCTGAAAGAGTATCCCATTTACTTGGATCTCTACATGTAGACTCCCTACTGCGCTTCCTACTAATATCCAGAGAAGTACAACCTTTGGATGTCGAACTGCCCAGGCTCACAGCTCCATAATCCCTCAGATTATGCTTAGTGATCAGTGCTTGGTTGACTATTGACGATATACATGTCAACCCAATGATGTACCTCTGGGTTCGAATGTCATGTTTGAGGCCATCATCAAACATACTGGCCAGAAATATCTCATCACCCCCCGGAATGGGAGTAAAGCTCAACAGATCTATGAAGCATGAGGAATACTCCATGACTGAAATAGTACCATGTTTTTGACCCATGAACACTCAGGGTTAGTCGACCCATAAGGTCTTTAGGTATAGATAGTCATAGATTGTCCAATGGAATTCATCCAAAGTCGTAACTCGTTGGCTTCCCACCTATGATATCACTTTTTACCATATATTCGAGAAATATCGAGGCATGTAGGTTTCAATCTTCACCCTCCTCATATGAGGTGTCCCGAGATGATCGAAGATAGAAAACATGGCTTTTAATGTTGAATCCATACCTGGAGGTCCTCCATTCAATTAGAATGTGGGAGGATTCTACTATTGAAAAACCTGCATCAACTCTACCATAAACTGTGTAGAACATGGTGTTCACTAGAAGGTGTGCATCATCCTTACAAATTCTTCATGGAACTATGCCTCAGCACCTATGTCTAGTATAATAGATTCTGCCAAGACAGGCATGAAGACAGGATATGCTGGTAGTCCATGATCTAAAATTTTTGGTGTATGATCGTTTCCCTCTATCTGGAATACAACTAGACGACATCTTAGTGGCATGTATTTACATCATTAAGAACAAACCTAAATTTATGATTACCAAGGACATAAACATATAATACCAAGGACGAAAAATGATAAATGAAACATTCATTGTTTTTCAAAAGATTGATACACAATATGTCCCATTACGATTTTTACATTGTGTGTACCTCTTCCAAAACATGTCGTGTAACACCCCAATGCATGACATGTTCTTCGTCAAGACACGTTGTGTACTTTAACTTTCTCTCCTACCCATGTTCTTCTATATGAAAAAACCACATGGTTATATCTTAGGTAAAATTACAAGGTGTGTTCACCATACACACGGTGTGTAAAACATATGTTCTAACCACCTATGTCATTAGTCACATGGCTAGAAACATGGCCAACTCAACATTTTGTGCAAGAATAGAACATGGAGTGTACAGCCTATATTTTCTCCATCCATGTTTTTAGTCACACGGCAGGATACATGGCCTCTTTAACATAACTTTTACTCCAAAAAAACGATGTGTTCTATCCAAGTTTCCCAACGTTGTATCATTTCTCATACAAGCTGTCACATGGTGAAATACTACATGATGTGTACATATAGTACACAACATATACTTAAGAAATGTTTTTTCTTCCAGAATAAAAGAACACATGGAATGTGTTCAAAGCACCACATGTCATTTTATTTATGTTCCTAGATAGTATACCTCTGAAACTTTTCTATAACCATTAAAAAATGAAATTTTATTTCAATGGAAAGGCATATTATGACCCCTGAGATCCCATACTCCCACGAATCAATGTTTTTCACCCTTATTCACATCAAAACAAGACAAAATTCAATAAAATATCAAATATGTTCAACTAAATTCAAATCCAAGAGGGCCCATTACACCTTAGGGAACAATGTTTTTCACCCATTCAAATGAAAAATTCATATTATAAACCCTATCAATATAGCATCTATCCTATCATGTCATCTGTCACAATTGCATCCATATCTAGAACATCGTATAAAAAACATGCCATCAGAAATGCACTATATATAGAATGACAATAATTCAGGACATGTGACCTGAAGAAAGTTATTATATGATGTATGATATTTTATATCCTCATCTCATCAAGTTTCACTAGAAATATAGGCTTAAAAACATGAATGATAAAATCACATTACAATTTTATCACCCAACATTGAAATGAAATCAATTGTAATAATTGAAAAACCTGAAAATTGCAATATTCAAAGTAACATGGATTTTTCATGTACACGGGTTAACTACTATTGGGAAAAACTTTTTACCAATTTCTTATTCTTTTATATCCTTTTCTATAGGCTAATAGTAGATAGAAAAAGTAGAAACTAATATACATCAATCAAAATTTGTAACGTCACGGATCCAGGTGTCGTGTAAAGGTGCCATGTACCTGATTGGTCAAATGCCCTCAAGGGAATCTCCTTGAATGCCAGAGGCTACCGACTAGCAGCAAGGGTGATGGGTGTGATAGTGGGAAACTATGCTCTGAAATGCAGAAAAACACAATATAATAACAATAATAAGCAATAATAGAAACATTAATACTATACAATTTAAGTAAATAACATAAGACTTATAGTAGCTGAACAACTGGAGCACACGTATAAATGATGCATGTCACATATGTTTCTGAAAACATCCCAACAAGTCACAATGCTGAAAATACAGTACTAAACCAACGTTTAATAGAAATAAGTAAACTCTTACAACATCGCTTGCCTTATCTTAGTCCCATGCTCTCCACCTCCATAATAAATCATGTGCTTGATGTAGATGGGCGCCCTCCCTTATCTGTACCTTGATCAGTATAATCTGTTTGGGTATAGAATCAAGACCAAAAAATGTTGTGAGATAAATACCAGTAGGAATCCACCAAATGTTCTGTTCCTAACTTTTGGTGAATACATATAGCAAGAAATATTGAAAATAAAGAATAAAAAATATAAGTAATCATATGTAAACAATCATAAAGTTTCCAATTACATTCATTTACAATTATTAATTATTAAATCCTTTTAAAAATGAATTATCAGGATCTAGCTGATTCTCTATATCCACTACTTAAAAGAAAAATAGTTGAATTTTTGGACCATATAACAATGAATTGAGATAGATTCCAAAAATGTGCTTCTGCTTGGTAGGCTCTTCAAAATCAATTAATCATCATAAAACACCCAATGGGAAAGCTCTCATAGTCTAACCCTATTGTAAAACATATCATCAATTAAATAAAGTTATAACGGCCCTTAAGAAATCCTCACACGATCTAACAAATTTGGTCTTAAAAAACAACAACTCTCTAAGGAATCACTCAACGTCAGTTCCCCATGTGGACTTGTAATGTTATAAAATAGACACTTTGAGGGAGGAGTCACCATCAATCCTCCCTATGGTATCACAATGTAACTGTAACAGACACTCTGGGGAAGCCCTCAACGTCAATTCCCCCTATAATCTATCTACCTTAGTTTCCCACAACCCTGTGTTATACAATCATAACCAAACAATATCCACCAGCCCAATGTATTCCCAACTACTACACGGCTAAGCAATTACAATGCATAACAAAGGAATTTGAGAAGAAGCAATAAGCTATCAAATCCATCCTAACAGGCAAGGCATAGAAACAAGGTATGCCTCATAGGTATCCTAGACCTAACTACCATAAACATCCAAACAAAGAAAATAACCCACAAGGTGTCCCTTGATTATGATATTTATCATACTATATAATTTAATACCCTTAATTTATCAATCAATATATGGTAGTTGATAACATGGTTCAAATTCCATAACCCGAAATGCCTGAATCATGGGTAATCCGCACATAGGAATATATAACACAATGAAAAACTACATAATGCAACAAACCACATACCGTGACATTGTACACAAAATACTCTTGTACATCTGCCATTGAATAAGCCTTGAACATCGTAGATCTAGAAAATGGTAAAAAATATTAATCCTTGGATAACTCAAGAAATAGGAGAAGTCAAGAAGAGAGTTCCATTGATAAGGATAAACTCACCAAGGGGATTCCAACGAACTCAATGAAGTTCAGATCTGTCCTCAGATGGGAAATAGTTTCTCAGACTTTGACTGTCGCTCCCAGTAGCTCTTGGATGAACCAAAGCTAGATGAATATGAATCCAGATATTATACGTGACCCTGGTATGATTAATCAAATAAAAAGAAAATTAAATTGTGTGTTTATTTAATATGAATCTTGTGTACTAGCCTTATCTGTCCCCCGCTTTAGGTAGTCCAGACTGCCATTAACTCAGCCGTTACACGACCAATACATAGTTGCCCGCGACATCAAGGTACATGGTGTGTACTCATGAGTACACGATGTGTACTCATAAAATTCTAAAGTCATTATTTTTTTCTCAAAAACACATTAAATCAAGAACCATTCATGAAATGATGATTTGGGTTCTTGCTATTCATAATCAATTAATCATTTCATCATAGCATAATCCATTTACAAAGAAGTAGTATTCATAAGATTTTTATCATGGAATAACCCATTGTAAAAAAGAGGGATTCATAAACATCGATCCATTATAATCATAAGCCATTCATTAAAATAATAAGAATGAAATCATGTATTCATATCCCCATCAAGGAAATAGTTCCAGTAAATGAAATAATCACAGATGAAGAAGGATTTCGAATGATTAATTAGAGAATTAATTAACAATAATAAAATATCACTAAAATTGTCTTCTTTGAAATAGATAACATTTTTTAAAACCTCTTTTTAAAAAACATTGAAAACATATAATTAAATCATTAAAAATAATATAACAGATTTACTAAGGAAAATATCACTTTTTCCATTAAAAACATTTTTTTGAAAAAAGAATATATTATAAAAAACCTTTGGAATCAAAATAATTTTAAAATATCATTTTAAAAAATACATCATAAAATGTTTCATTAAACACTAAAAAATTCACTTTATATTATAAAAAATTTTGGAAATTTTTTGTAAAACATTTTTTGGAATGAAATTTTTTTTACTGGAAAATATGTTTTAAAAAGCATTATTTTTGAATTCTTCATAGAATATTGGGAGTAAAATATTGTGTAACATATATTATTACTAATTAAATATAAGAGAATAAAATTAATTAGTTTCATGATATATTTTTCTTATGATTTTACCATTAGAAACATAAAAATAAATAATTAAAATAAATGATAACATTGTCACATAAAATATCTAAAACATTAGTAACATTGAATTGTAAGCCCTATGAAAGAATAACATTACATGAAACATAAAAAATCATGAGAATATATGAATTCATGATATTACATGTCAAATGTACTATATATATAAATCATAAAAAAATATATGTGTATAATCTGACATAAGTATCAATGATAGAAAATTGATTAAAACCCCCTTACTAATTTGGTATCTTTGGACCAATAAGATCCATGAATAAGATATATTAATATTGATATGAAAATAAAAACATTTTTATGAAAATTTTTATTTAAACGAAATCATGGGGAGTAAATACACCACATAAAATTAGCATGTGCAGTACATGACTTGTGTCTCACTAAAAAAGTTATCGTTGTAGTGAAAATCCCTCACTGTAAGTCTAGAATTAATTTCAAAAATGTCAAAAAAACTTTATAATAAATATTAGTTTATTATGAATAAATTTCAGACCAATATTCATTTTCATCAAATACATGTTTTATATTCTTATTAAATTTTATTACTCATTTATTACCAATTCCTTATTAGACTCATCTTTTAGGTAATAACTATTTTGATTTTCATGTATGTTTTCACATGTTTTTCTTGGTCCTTTTACTTCATCCTGGATAAAAAATATCCATAATTTAAAAATGATTCAAATTTAATTTATATTCAATATTTATTTATTTATAGTAATCCATAAAATATATTGATCATAAATGAATTACACAATTCATAGGGATGTTAGGGTGTATGTAAAGATGAACATAGTTTGGATTTTAAAATCAGCATGAAATTAATAGATTACATATAAATGTATTATAATTATAAACAAATTTTAAGGTAATATATATCACATATTCTTATTAAATTACAGAATTTATACATTCTTTGTATATTGTGAATTAGTCACATTGATTTGCAAGGTGAAAGACCTTTGTACAAACAAACGATGTTATCATATTCACAAAAAAATGATTATGAAGGTATAAATGATATAATTATTCTATAATCATAATTAAATAATAACTATATCATTTAAACAATAAATACAACATTTTTCCAATTATTACACTTGGTTATTGAAAAATGAAATACATCAGCTCACAAGGCGGTAGTTCTATGTATACCTTAATAATGACTTTGCAACACTTATGGGGGATTAATAGATGGTTACAAGTATTGAACATAATGCAAAAATTTTCTTTATATAGAATATAATGATTATATAATTTAATTATTAAGTAATAATAATTTAATGGTGTGGAAGAAGAAATAAATAAAATACAGTCATTTATAAACATTAACTATTTATTGGTATGATCCTTATATTATAACAATGATTATTCCTAAGATGGATTTAATAAAAAAATAATGTTTATAGAAAGAGATTATGTAGTTTTGTTAGTTATTTTGGACATTTTTGTGATCCAAATGGCTTGAGAGGTGTGAACAAGTGAGGGGAGTGAGTTTCCATTTATAGTTGAGGAGTTGAATTACTCCAAAAAGAAAAATTATTCACTATTTAGAAGTTTCCCTTACCACATTTTCGTAAAACATTGATTAATTATGAATGGTAGGGTTCATTTGGTCATTCCAAATACCATAAATAGGAAAAAATTATCATTTTATTCCTTAGTCATTATGTATAGTAAATTTTACCATCATAGTTTTTACCAAGATAACTTATATCTTTTTATTTACCTAGGTATTTCTTACTTTACTTATAAAATTAAAATGAATTTTATTACATAATTTACATATAGTGATTCTAAATATGAAATCTAGTTTGTTAAATAAATATCTTGTGTTTTTTTTTAAAATTGATTATAATACAAACACAACTAATGCACAAAACTGTGTTTTAACCTTAATCGCTGTAATTAATTTCAAATATTTTCACTAATTATTACTTTCAGAAATTTACATTTACCATATTGGATACTATAATATTTAGTTAAAAAATATGAAATAAAAATTTTCAAATTCATCTAACATAATTGTAATACTTTCAAGTTCATTCATCATATGAGATGTGACAACAAGTTTTTAAATTGAAAATGTTCAAATGTTTATATTGTTTTAATATTTGGGTTTTAATATGAAGGTGTTTCAAATTTAATAAATTGTATAAATATATTAATATTCAAACAAAAAATGAATTAATTAAATTAATATTGTAATATATATTTTTACTAATTTAGGTGAAAATGTAGTTTTCAATTAAATTTTATTATTTTTCACAATTCAACAAAAAAATATTTTTCCAAAATTCCCCAAAAATCAAAAATAAGATAATTTTGATATTGAAATTTCAAATTTTATTATTTTTTAAAAATAACTTTATGAATGTTTAAAAATTTATTTTAATAAAACAACTATGTCCTAAATTGGCGACAAAAAAACTTTTTAGAAAAATAAAAGTTTTAATGGTACTATTGGATTTATGCTTATCACATGTATAAAAAATACATAATATTTAGGTTAAATAGTTGAATGAATATATATATATATATATATATTATGATATTATTTTAAATAATTCAAAATATGATATTTTTTTAATTTTTTTTAAGGTAGAATGCATTTGTTTTCAGAAAAATATATATTTAAAAAAAATTTCTTTTATTTTTAAATATGTTATATTTTCATTTTTAATTAAGTATTTTCCAAATAATTTGTTATATATACATTTTAAACAATTTATTCATAATTTAGATAATACCATCCATACTGTCTATTAAAATAGCTAATTGATAACTATAATTTTAATCAATAATATTTAATTGTATTACACGTTTCATTTATAGTCATTGTTGTTTATAATGCAAGATAAAATCTATATTTTTTGTAACATGAGCCAAATATAGTGTTTTCTTTATTTGAAGATAAAATAAATTATAATTGTATCTAAATCCTGAATCATTTTTTTCATGTGAAAAAATATAGATATTTTTTAATCTATTTGACAAATGTAATTTCACCAAAACTTATTGTGTTACCATATATCCCCCTTCAAATTAATTTCTCCATAAAAATTAATATCATCCCTAAATCATTTTCTATTTTAATATTACTTAATTGGAAAACACATCGTACAAATGAATAAAAAAATTCCAGAAAAATGGAATGTTAGATAGATAATGGATACCAAAATTAACTCATAAATATGTTTCCACAATGATGAAAATAGGTAGGAAGTGAATATTTGGACATGGAATAAAGGGATAAATAGTTATAAAGGGTGATAAAGAGCACTGATCTCAAGAAAGAGGGTCATTGGGCGATAGACAATGAACAAAAACCCATAAATAAAATATATTTTAAAAGGATATTGATATCATGAAAAATGAAAATAAATTGAATAAATATTATTTTAATAACCTTTTTCTATTGAGAAGATATATATTCCAAATTTCATTCTATTTCATAAGTAAAATAACATCAAATTTTCAATATAGAACATTTAATAAATTATTATTCTTATGAACCATACAAAATAATAAAATCAATATCATTAGATAGTAGGTCACTTATTTATAAAATAAACATAAAATTAATATCACATATATCCTAAATTGGATCTTGATTATGAAATTCCAAACATATGAATACATAAATCTTATATAATCTTAAAACACAGTAATAACTATAATTACCATAAAATCATATTTAAAACATTATTTCATCATTATTTATAAGAAAAATAATATCCATTATATTACATAAATAAAAATATATTTTTAAACTCCCTCAATGATTGAATAAACCAATTTATCTACAAATCATTAACAACCACCAAGGAAATTTGTATTATTTTCATTATGTATTCATATCATGCATATCATTATCCCAATAACATTATATCATCATCTAAAACATATTAAGGGATATATTTCCTTAATCAAAATACCACCTTTCCATTGAGTCACATTTTTAGTCCATAAATTCCATTTAACGTTTTCGTAAAAATAAATAATGTAAATTTATATATATATGTATTCATATAAACTAATTCTATAATCCCAATACATAAATAGTTAAAATATTCAACCTCATACTTGATCCAATAACTAGGCCTCATGATCTCATTACTTGATACATCATTCCTTTTATAATTCATCGGTACTCTCCTTGTCATCAATATTAAAATGATTAATCATAAAACATTATAGTTAACATCCTGATATTTCCATCTTGGACATGAATTTTTGTAATTATAAATATTTACACATTTAATTTTTTTATTATATGTTTTCTTTGGATGTTAATTATAATCCTATATTTCATATAGTGAGCATTTCATTTTTCATTTGAAATTATATGCCTGGTGTCCTCAATTTTATCACTCAAATCATAATTACATCACTTTGAAACATTCCCTTGAGTTTTAAATCCTCCATTCTTACAATATAGTAAATTTAATCCTCTTTCCTCCATCTTTCCCATTACCCAAAATTATTGAAAATGAATCATTCTGTTATTTGTTGAGTTCAGGATTTTGTTAAGGTGCAACTTGCTAATCATGTTCTATGAAAACTGATAAGGAATAATCACAAAATTGTTTACTCCAGTAATCATCGAATTTAGTCTCTTATTAATAAATTTTACCATAACATTAAATGTTAAACAAAATATTTCTAGTCCATTCAATTGACTCAAACCATAAATCCTAGTGTGAGAAACACTTATCATCGTGGAAATCCATGTCATTCTGAAAAATCACATATAAGATATCTAAATCATGAAGCCATATATAAAATCATAATATTATCCTAGTATATTCATATACATCATATATTTAAATCTTTTAGGATGCTTTGGAAGAGATTTTGGACTTTCTAGTATATATCCTTTGTTAGTGTCAAACAAAGGTGTCTTGTAATAAAAGTTTCTATGCATAATGTGATTGTCAAGACCAGAAAAATGTGACCATTTTTGAATTATTACACATATTTATATCTTATTTAGACCAACATACACATTTAATATCTATATATAGATCTAATTTTTTAAATAAATATTTATTTATCGTTACCAATGTTCCAATATAGGTTTCTATACATTGACTAATCCTTAGAATTATACGTAGAGAAATACCTTGAAATATACTTAGAAATATCCCTAGCGTTACAACTATTGTTTTATCATTCTAGTTTGCATAGTTTAACAAAAAATTTCATTTGATATTTTCTATATTGACTCGTCTTTTCATACATGGATATTAGATATTGTTAACTAAATATTCATTATATTACATAATCACATGGCTAATGACAATAATTTTTTATGGTAATTGGTAACATATTACATAATCAAATTTATTCTTGAAGGATCTATGATGCCTCCAAAAAGATCTTTCCATTCATCACTCTTTAGGGATTTTCGCTACCAAAATCTTTTTTTCACAACCAGGGGAAATGAAACATAAGATAGGGAGACCATAGATTCTTATTAATGGTAAAAATGGATATATGAAAGAATAATATGAACATAAAGGTATGATAACATGAGAGTTATATTTGAAAATAATACCCTTAATAAAAAATATCAAAATCGAATGTCATAGAATAATGATTGGATATTCATATGACATGAATAATAAGGAAATCAAAGAACCTGATCCATTACAACATAAAATTTGAATTAGTCATATATTTGTTCCTCATACACATGATTATAGTAAATTATTTCCATATTATCCAAGGCTAACTTCAAAGACCATCATTTAAAAAATTGTCTCTTATAATATTGACTTCCCTCATTATTTTATTACAGTCATATTGACCCAGGTTCACTCCTTATTCTAGCCATGTATTTCTAAATTAGGTTTAATCCCAATTAAATATCTATTTGTATCATTATATTTAAATATATTCATAATGAATTTGATGTATATATAGGTCACACACACCATTACTTATTTCAAAATGAACGTATCGTAATAAAATCAAGCATTTTCAAATTCCATTTCTTGAAAAAACATGATTTAAACATCATCAAAAACAACTCTAAAGAAAATTATCCTTTCCAATTTGAGAAATTAATTTTATAACGTAATAATTTTGGTAAATATTTGTAGAATTTTTTAGAAGGAAAAGTCTTATCAACTGAAAATAATATTTTTATTAAAGGAATCATTTTTTAAATAATGATTTCATGTGGAGAGGAAAATGAATAGAAACATGTTATATCTTAAAATAACCTTAGAAAAATAAAATATATGACTTTATGAGATATCGACAATAATATTATTCCATAATAATTATAATCATTAACAATACTATTAAACGATGAGATTGAAATATAAAATAATTACCACTTCGGTAACCTATAATTGTAATCGTCAGGAAGGACAAATATTTTAAGAAACATAAATCATCATGAAAAAATAAATTCATTATATTTCATGCAGATTTGGTTTTATATACACCTCCTAATGGAAGAGAGGTGCATAATAAGACATAAATCTCAAAAATAAAAAATTTTTGAGAAAAATCACCTACCAATTTTGTAAAATTTAAATAATAAACGACATGAAGGTGAGACCCAAAAATTGAAATGTAGTTACGAATTATATTATTTATACTAATTATAAAATTATTTAATTGGATGAAAAAAACACCCCATAAAGTAATGAAGTGGTGAATATATAATCTATCTCATAAAATAATAATAATGGTTTGGAGTAAATCACTTACCTTATTTCTTGATTTCATTCATATATGTTCAAAACACCTGAATAATAAATTTATGTTTATTATAAATCTATTTCAAAAAAATATTCACACATATCATACGATATTCTCATAATCCCACCAAATGGATAGTGTGAAGGTATTTTAGACATAATAATTATAGAATAATAATTAAATAATAAATATTATATATATAATATATAAACATTAGACACATCATTATGTCAAAACATTCGATGTGGTGATGGAAAAAATGAAAGACATCAGTTCACAATGGCTGTAGTCCACCGTACACATCAAATATGACATTGAAACCCATTTGATGTAATTAGAGACAGTTGTAGGTCATGACCATAGAATAAAAAAAATATCTGTATATTTTAGATAAATAGTTTAATATATAATCCTGATAGAATAAAAAATTTCAGTCATGGATGAAGAAACAAAACAATGTTTCTTGTTGAGGAATGATACATCTTCTTCAAGTATATTACTATGGTTTTTAAAGATATCCATCCTAGGATATATTTATACAAAAAATAATGTTTCTAGGATGATATTATGAATTTTTATAAGTTAATTAGATGGTGTTTTTTGATAAAATTTTATTGAGAGGTGTAAATAAGTATGTGGAGTAAGTTCATTATCATAGTTTAAGAGGAGCTTCATTTTATAGATAGCCAAAAGTATTCATTATTGGGAGGTATCCCTTAACTCATGTGCCTAAAAACAGAATAATAATGGAGGGTAGGGTATATTTTTTCTATAGAAACATCAATCACACAAGAATATCAACATTTTTTCATGTTATTATTTAGTCATTATGTTTAATCAATTTTACCCATATAGTTTTTACAATAGAAACATGTTTATTTTTATATACCTATATAATTTAATATTTAAAACAAAAACAAAAACAATTGTTTTTTAATAAAAACTCATTATTATAAATATTAAATCTGATATATTTAATAAAAAATATATTTGTGTGTAAATTTTATTCTTATACAAACAAATTTAGTGTGAAAAATCATCTTTCAAAATTATTCACTGTATTTAGTTTTAATTATTTTCCAAAATAATTAATGTAAAAATATAAATTGAATTTATTAAATATTATAAATTTTTATGATTCAAAATATGGAATGAATTTTTTCAAATTTAGTTAAAAAAAGTTTTATAATTTATAATTAATCCTATATACGCATTAAGAAAGTGGGGTTTTAAAGTTAAAATATGGAAATATTTACAAAGTTTTTAAATCCAATTTCAATATGAAATAGATTCAAATTAAATATAATGTATATATATATATATATTATTTTATTACTTATATTTTGAAAAAAATTTAATATATATTTTATCTTTGAAAATAATTTATTGAAGCAAGTAGTTTTCTATTATTATTTTCTTGTTTTTCACAATTCATCCAATTTTTTTCTTAAAATTTAAAAAAAGTTACACTGATATAATAATTAAATAAATTTATAAATAAGTATATTTATTTTATGAAATTAATTTTATATAATTGAAAAAAGTTTACTTCTAAACTAAGTGCCCCAAAAAAGCGAAAAAGTTACTTTTTAGACAAATATAAATTTTAAGCGTAAAATTGGACATATTCATATATATTTTCAATAAAATACATATGAAGAATGATATGTATTATATTGAATATATATAATACTTTAATTTCATTAAACTCATTCATAAAACATTTTTTTTATTTTATTATGGTAGAACACAATCACTTGAATAAAAAATATTTAATTTAAGAAGAAACCCATTATTTTAAAATAGTTATTATTTTTATTTATAATTATTTTGTTTCTAAATAAATTATTATATATTAAATTTTAAACTATATTTTCATTATTCCATTAATTATATTAAAAACATCCATCCATATTATGTGTTTATAACTATCACATTAAATTATAATATATTAATTGTATGACATGTTTTGTCTAAAATTAGCCTTGTGTGTAACACAAGATCAAATATTTGTTACATGTAAAGCATGAAAAAATTAAAGTTTTATTCAAATAAATGTGGTAAATATAATATATATGTTAATAAAATAATTTCACAAAATCTCATGGTGTTATATTCCACCCCCTTAAAATTAATTTCTAACTCAAAATTCATCTCGGCCATTAGATGTTTAAAATTTGAAAATTATTTCATAGAAATCCTATATTTAAAAATAAATTATAAAACATCCCATAAAAATTATAACATATAAACATTATGGTTACCTATATTAACACATTACTAGCTTTCCATATCAAATAATATAGGTGGTATGTGATGATTTGTTCTTGGAAGAAAATAATAAATAATTATATTGATTGATAAAGATCATTGATAACAAGAAATAGTGTGATCTACGAAATTTTAGCAACAAAAAATAATAAACCATAGAGACATGAAAACATCATTAATATAATAAAAATTGATGATAAAAGGATAATATATTATTTGATGATCATTTTCCAATTTTGAAGATATAATTTCCTGATATCATTCCATTCCATAATTATAATATCACAAAATTATTAACATAAACCATTTTATTAATGTTTATCCCTATGGAAAATAAAATAGATTAAAATATAATACATTATATAAGAGGTAAATAAATTTCTCCCAATAAACATAAAATTAATACTCCAAATATCATAAAGTGGATCTCAATTTTCACTATCCAAAAAATTGAATAAATTCATCTTGTTTGTATTAAAACATTGATATAACCTGAATTTCCATAGAACAATATTTAATAAATTAATGCGTCCTAATTTATTTAATAAGACATATATTATTGGATATATTCCTTATTTGAAAACAGAAATTTCAACTCCCTTAAAGATATAATAAACAAAATTTTAATTAATTATTATTCTCCTCTATGGTAATTAATACTGTCATATATACTTTTTGATATCCAACATAAAATTATCCCAAAAAAAATATATCAACATCCATAACAAATAAAGGATTATCACCCCTTAATCAAAATATATCGTTTCCAATAAGTGAGTTTTATTTTCCATTGGTATAAATTAATATATTTTGTGAAAATCTTTAATGAAAAAATGTTGTACAAAAAATACATATATATATACATATTACTTAATTCTATAATTACAATACATAAACAGTTTGATTATTCTCCCTCATTTATAAGCCCATAACTAGGGTTTATAATCTAATTAATTAATATATATTTTCCAAAATAATTCATACATAGTATCCTTATCAACAATATAAAAATTATTACACATAAAAAATTTCTAATTCCCTTCACATGATTTCCCCTTAGGTAATCAATATGAATAATTCCCATTATTTACAACTTTATCATATTCCATAGTTGAGTATAACTTAGTATGTCCACAATTCTCATCCAACAAATTAAATGAATATTTTATTTTTCATTTTTGATTACATTATTTGGTTTATTATTTTCCACACACAAAACAATTTTTCATCACTAACATTCTCTTGAGTTCTTCTTCCCCCAATGTTGATATATAGGAAACATAATATTTGTTATAACATAGTCTCTATTTAAAAAAATCTATATTAAATACATACTTCTCTTCTATAGTGAGTCCAAGAGTATATTAAGTTGCACATTATTAATCTTGTTATGTGATAACTAATAAAGAATAATAAAAAATATCATTTACTCGAGTAATAATTGCATTTTGATTCTCATTGTACTTTTTTACATCACATTCAATGTCATGCAACTTACTTCTCATTCCAACTATTATCTAAAACAAAAAATCATAATATGATAAGTAATAATCATAGTTTAAAACCACATCATAATGTAATATAAAATATATGATTTATGAATCATGAAACATTCCAGGGAACCACAATTTTATCCTACGTTATTCATATTCATAAAATATTTAAATCAATTATGAAGGATTGTTATATATTTGTGAATTTTCAAAGAAAGTTTTAAAATAGGTGTGTTGCAACGCCTATTTTCATGTGTTATGTGACGATTGAGTCTATCTCAATGTACCATTTTCAGAGTTCATTCCCTGATGTACCACTTTTTTACATTCAAATCCACTTGTATTATTGATACATCGATGTAATTATATAGAACCCACTTTATTTTTTCCTATACAAAAATTAATTGGCATTTTCCTATTCTTTGACGCATCATTAGAATTATCCTTATAGAAATCCCTAGATATATACATCGGAATATACCTATGGGTGTCACTAATTTTTTATCATCCTTGTTTCGAAATGTTAACTAATTGATTAATTTGATACCATATATTGCAATCCGGGATACTCATACAATTATATTACATCTTTATAGATGAATATTCCTTACATAAAGAATTAAAACATTACTGAGGCCGACAACAGTTAAGTGTCATTCAAAAAAAGGCATAAAATAACCTTAATTTCAAAAATATCTTCAATTACCCACATAATGGTCTTACCATTATCTAATTTATATAGATATACCCTACTAAAAACATTCATCAAAACACGGTGAATGAAAACATAAGATAGTGTGATCTTAGATTCCCAATAAAGGTAAACAAGGGAGATATTTAAGAATAAAATCGACATAAGTGCATAAATCATATGAATAAATGTTTAATTTCATAACATACAAATAAAATATTATAATTTTATTTCATGACATAAAAATTTAATGTTTATAACACTTGATTAAAAAATATAAAATAAACATGTTCTACGTGAGCATAAATTGGGAAAAAGTTGTGGAATTTGTGGAATATCACATAAAATCACTTTCACATTATCCAAGGACCATTTTGAAGACCATAAATTTTGAAAAATTACCATTTTTAATCATGTTCACTACACATTCTTTTCATTTCTTACAAATCAATGTCTACTCCCCATTCTATCCATGTCATAGAAAACCTGGATGATAGGGCCAAAATTATGACGAATGTGATGGATTTTATGTGTTTTATTTTATTGTAAAGGTATGTATTAAAGTATTTATATCACCTCACATTGTATTGTAAAAAATCATATTATGTATTTGTTTGTAAAGAATGAACTTTTGGTTTTGAAAACAATCTGGGTGACAGTAAAAATTCCATCACAATGAGAAGAAGATGATTGGAGGAAGTGTTTTTCATTGAACTCGGCATAGGAATGACATAAAGTGAACAGAAATTTGTGGATATAAATGGTCATTATATTAACATTGAATGTTATGGGAATCAAGTGTTTGTTTTAATGGTGAATCGGGGTCAGCATGACTTTGATGTTGAAATTATTACGATGCTTTAATGATTTGTATTGTTTAAAAATATTGATTTGATTTGAGAACATTTGAGGGAATAATGATGGATGCGAGGAGGATTTAATATAATGATGGTTCCTTTTTAAAAGGAGGAGACAATTTTAATGGTGGTGTAGATTGAGAAGTTATTCATATTGCAAGGTGCTGCTGATTAAAAACAAGTGACATATATTTTTTTTCAAAACATTCATATCTAGGTGGAAGAGTGAATGAATTGATATCGATTATTTTTTAAAACAATCATATATCAGTGAAAGAAAAGTAATAGTTGGTATATATTTAATATATCATATTATATTCCATTATAGATATATAAACATTTCGACACCCGAATGATCATATCTATGCTGACCATCAAAAAAAAGTTTGTACCGATAAATGATCATATCCAAAAATAACCATACTCATGCCAATCATACTAAAAAAATAATACTATACATATCATAATCAGACTAAGTTTAATGGCTATGTTAATTTCCTAAGGTAGAGACTAATGAACTCTGATTTACTCTCAAATGTTCTTTTCAAGTAGGCTAAGAAAAAAATTGAAGAATACAATCAACAATGTAGTCAAGCATTTCATAATGGTTTGAATTACATTGTTTGAATATGTTTATCAATTAAATGATATTGGTGAATGATTAGTTAAGGGGGGTCTTATTATTAAAATACAATATCTTGATTCAAATAGTTCTATGAATCATATTCCAAAACATGATTGAGGTAATCAGTTTCAGAAAATATTACTGGGAAATTTCCATTGTACAAATTAATCAATTGATTCCTAGAGAAAAAGTGGTGATGATTGTAGACATTTCGAGAAGAATCAGTATGTGTTAATGAAGTCCTAGGTTCTTCAATATTGTAGGAGAAATTCAGATTTGGGTTAATTTAGGTGAGAGGAAAAGTGTTCTCAGATTACCATCTAAACCAATTTTGCATCACCTCTAAAAGGATGATTGTTTATTGTACTCAACTGATGATAAAGTAATATTCACTAGAGTATAATGAGATGCATCGATATTTTTTTAAGATGTCGTGGTACCGTTTTGATCCTATATTAAATATTTTTTGATGTATTTGTGAATGAGAAGTGGAAATATCACATATTGTATTCGAATGATCATTTTCTCCATGATTTATCACACACAACAGGTTATTGTATTCAGTTAGTCATTCTTATTTAAATGATCATTATATCATTCTAAATTAAACATATTCTGTTTTCTATATTTATTTTTTGGAATAAGGATGTATTGTACTAGGTTTTTTTCATACTTAGGCATTAATGTGGTACTTTTTTGTTATTATAGTATTCAAAAATAAAATTGGTCTGGAAGAATTGTACTTGGAGGAATCAGAACTTTAAAATTGAACCCATAAAAATAAGATTTAGTTTTCAACAACTATTTCCAAGAGCTTCTTACCTTTCTTCTTTGTAAGGAATTGAATAATTGTATTTAAATTTATTATAGTTGTTGATTTTAAAAACAATCACATCTAATGTGGGTTGGTACACAATCATTGGAATAACCATATTTTTTCTAAGAGGGTGCACATGTACTTTATGGTTGTATTTGAAGTGCTAAATGAGTGAATGGAAATTTTCTACTCATTATAATCAAGGTATTTTTTTAGTGAACTGTATGGTATTGTATTGTCTCTCCAAACCATACCTAAGATGTAGCTATTCATATTGAATAGTGGACCATATAAATACACATGTTCCTATGGATGTGTGTTTGTTTTGTTTTCAAAACGGAATTTAACATTTAATAAGAGGAGAAATTTGTTTCAATTGAATGGAAACATAATAGAAAAAGTTTCACTGATTCAACCCTCCCCATCTCAATGAATCAAGAACACAGACTCAACACTTAAACGTGGTATCATAGATGAACGTTCCCTTCAATATTATTTTCTGATAGGGAATCTAAAATTGTGTTAATACTAAAGTCATTCTAGTGTTTGATATAAATAATAAACATATCTAGATAGAAATAATGTTTTCGTATATTATCATTACCAATTATGATGTTCATGAATATTCAACAGTTGGTTTTCCTCACATTCATGATAAATCGCCTCTTATATCTTCTGAAAAGATGTCTCATGAGAATGAAAGAAGGGACAAAATGCTATATTATCATCAAATTATGAAAATTAATTCTTGAGAGTTAAAGGTTTTTTCATAACCAATGTTATATGGTAAAAATTTATAAATTGATATAAAGGAAATACAAAAGTCAATAATTTATAACATCAAATCTGGATATTTAAGGAATGAAGACATGTTGATGGGTGAGCATAAATCTGTTGGGGATTTCCAATAATGAGAAAAAGATTAATCAATTAATGTTCCTTTCTTATAATTGTATTATATTGTATAACCACATGAAATCACATCACAATGAACTATAATGTACTATATTACCTTTAAACAAAATATTATAACATTAGTGATTTGAATTTCGAAAATCTAGAATATAGGGTTGTGATACGTAAGTTGTTTGGAGTCCAATAAGAAAGACATAAATTTTCATGAATATTAACTAACCCTTATGAATAGTCATGATACCCTTATTAATAGTAATATTACACTGATGAATAGTAAATCATCCATGTGAATAGGTAACCTTACCAATGAATGTAAAAAATATCCATCCTATAAGTGACACTATGGTATAGGTATATCCTAGCGGTAATTTTTTGAGTCTTGTATATTTAATTTCAATTTCATGACTAATTTAATAATTTAAGATAATTGATATTTTTCATAAAACATGTTTTTAAATATGTATTTTTATGGAATATTATTATATAAAAATATTAATATACCCTAATTAATTTTTCAATGTTATATAAAAATAGACTTAATTTTTAAATTTATATATTTAAGGTTAATTATGATTTTAATTAAAAATTTAATTTCATAAAATTTAAAAAAAATATTTTAATAAAATTTATTTCATTTTGGAATACAACAAATCAAAAACTGGTGGGGTTAATTTTTGGATTTTATTGAAATTCTTTTATTTTTGTGAATAGTAAAATAGTGTAATTTTTTATATATATACAATATATGTTAAATACACTATTTACTAGCTCATGGAAGATTAAATCACAATGAAATGAAACTAACATGCACATAATACTTCTTTCAAAATAATCCATATTATTTCTTGTCCTGAGAAAATTAATAAAATTCTGATTTACATATTGAGAAAACCCTCATCTCTATCATTATAAAAACTACGCTCACCCCTTATTCTCTTCCCTACTATTATGCCTTGTGCATAGTCCATATTTTATTCAAATTCCTCCTTAATCCACTCTCCAACATCTATAATCTTTTGTTATCTTCAAAAGACCAAATCCTCTCTTTTAAATAGGTTATCATGGTAGATATATTCAAGAGGTAAAACCCTATTTTTAATTTATTTTATTTTCATTCAATTTCAATCCTTTTCTTTTTTCCTTCTTCACCTTAATTAATAAAAATGTTATTATAACACCAGTACCATACATGTTCTATAGTTTTGATATTATAATGGGATAATTAATCATAATCTCTTCTTTCCCCTACTTTTATTCTTGAAACGAAAACACCATTCGAGATGTGATAATTTCTCACATTCAATAATGACATGTTTTGAATTTATATTAACATATTCAATTCAGGTCATGAAACCTTTTTTATAGTTGAAAAATAAAATAATACATTAATTATGTCTAATTTAGGGATTTTTAATCTTTTTTTCACCTGATATTTATCTATAAGGTAAAATGTCTTCGATGTTAACAAAATACCACAAATTTACAAAAATAGTTATCAATAATATTTTATATAAGGATTCATCTTCACACTAAATAACCATAATAATTTTATAACCATTTAATCTTCTATATTATCACTTATACAATACAAATTCCTTTATGGAAAACCATTATCATCTTACATTTTTATCCTTACATGTATATAAGTCAACCAATTGTCAAAATGAATGAATCTTACAATGAAATTGAACCTCATAATCTATCAAAAAGATCATGAATGGCCTTAATAAGGTTATAAAAAAATAAAAAACCTAATTAATTGGTTCTATAAATATTAATTAAAAAAATTAAAATTTTTATTTAGGAAATTAAGATCATGTGAAGGACACCATCAGACATAATGTAAGGGATTCTACCGAAACATCCATTATTCATTTGGATTGTTTTATCAATATTTTCACCCAAATTAATTTATTTATTCATTTAGTGAACATGCAATTATTTTTGGTTATATGATACAAAATATTTTATCAAGATCCATTAAACATTCTATTTTTGGTATATATATGTTTTAAAATGATTACATCCTCAATTATTCCTGATAAGAAAGTATGTTTGAAGGGATCTTTCCGAATTCCTCTCCAATTTCATGTGCACTTCACAATCTGTTTTTAAACCAAAATTAATTTTAAAAAAAACTATTTTTATTATGAAAAAAATTTGGTTCACTTATGGTTTTATATAAATGATCATTCCGTTTTATTTTTTGAGAGGCCTTCGATATTCTCCTTTAACCGCACTAGAATATATTAATTCTAAAGTTTCTTAATTACTATTTTTACAAGTTATTACTTCGTTTGGAATCATATTTCATGATATATGCCTATTCAACAATATTATTTTCAATTTATGGTCAATTCATTCCCTCCATTGAAATTTTTATGATAATCCCATTTGTTATTCATTTTGACATGACTATGATACCCAATTCATAAAATGGGTAACCCTTATGTTTATGTATGATGGATTATATATGATTTTATATATACAATTAATATTCATGAAAATTTATAATGGTAGTTCCTAGATATCACCCCAATGTATTAGGTATAGTTGGGTTTCATTAGACGTTATGTGGAACGGTCTTGGAGGATAGCCTTGACTCTTGCTGCCATGTACAACGGTCTGGGTTGTTAACCTTTACTAGTGCTCCTCTATGTGCAATGAGCCTTGACACGCGATAATGACATATTTTATTTTGACGCAACAAAAAAATTAATCCCTTATGAAATGATCTAATTTTTATATTATATAATTTCATATGTTCCATTCCCATTTTATCCTTATGTCATTCCCTCTAAACCATGTGCTAAATCATTATTTTTATGTTTAGTCCCTTTATATCATTTTTAATTCATCCTATTGTTCATGTTAGCCCTAGGTTTTCATGTTAAGATGTATGAGAAAAATCAATTTTAGGATCTTTTTGTGAAGATTATATAAATAAATGTTATATTTAGTCCCATTCATTACGTTTCATGTACCTACTATTCCAATACATTGGACATTGTGATCCTTGGATTTTAATATGATGCTTTACTATTCTTAAAGTCATTTAATAAAATGTGTTAAAGGATAGGGTCATTAGAGTTAGTATCATAGGTTGGTCTTGTTATATTTGGATATTAAGAATATTGAGAATTAGTATGATCTTTAAGGATGAGTCTAGGTATTAGAAAACATCCCTAAATTTTAGTAAGTTTATAATAAGTGGTTTATTAAGAAAATATATTCATTTCTAGATAAGAACATGTGAATGTGGCTCTAGAATAGATGTATCTGTGGTTAAAACCCTAAAACAACACATTGAGCTAGACTCGAATAGGAATAGGTGCCCAATAATGGGCCTCACTTCACTCCTAGTTTTACACTCTTATGGGACATTCATTACATAATTCATAAGACTAGTAAAAACCATTATTAAGGGAATAAAAAAGGTAACATAATAATATTAGATAAGAAATAGATCAAGGATAACCTAGATTCAATCCTATGGAATTAGAAGTTAGGATATACTTTTCTTATAAAAGTTTATCCTTCTATGTTTACATTTTACTATTTATGATTGATATCTAAGTATTAATGCCCTTGGATTGTATGTCATTTTTTAGATAATTTTTATATAAATAAGAACATGTGACAACTATCAATGTGATAGTGAATGTGTAGATTTATAATATGATATGGAAAATATGATGGTAACAAGTGATCAAAACTTTATAAAAGTACTTTCTCATCTTGCACACGCTATGAATAATAAACTAAAGCATGTAGAACTCCCTCCTCCTCAATGTAGTGGGAAATTGGTCATCCAACCCTTCTAACAAAAAATGCCTCCCATGATTAGTTGATATTCTGATCCCATCCTCATGTAATAATAGATAAACTCCATTAAAAATTTATTCTATATCCTCTAGTGTTCTATAGTAGAGCAATTAGTACAGGAAGTGTATTGTTTCGATGGAAAATATGATCACTAGTGGACACTAATTAAGAATATGAAGTCTCAAGAATAAATTTATTCCATCGATTATGATGAATTCATGAAAATGTTATTCAAAAAATGTTTTCCCCAAAACTTTCATATGAAGATAGAAAGAGTGTTCCTCATACAGTAGAGGAATGAAGATGTGTTCATCAGGGCGTATGGCGAAAACATCACAAGGCATGAAACCTATGCTTTTGGATTTATCATGAACACTAAAATCAAGGTGTATTGATAAAATACTCATCTACAAATAGTGTTGGTGATTCATGATATCCAATATTACGAGTATATTGTCATTTGTTCCCTCAAGGTTGAAATGGAGATCCGAGTCTCTCAATGGTCTCATGGTAGTGTTAATAAAAAGTGGATAATTGAGTGTAATATGGATGCTTTGTGAAATAAATCCCATAATGGAAAGAAGGTGGAACATGTCACATATCCAAATTGTGGGACGAAACATTCAAGGAACTATATAAAGGGAACCAGAAATTTCATCAAATTTGGAAGAGTGGGATACCATTCTATGAACTGCTAGAGGGATATGAAGAATCATACTAATTTCAAAGAAGAAAAGAAGGTTGAGATCAATTCTCAACCTATAGTTCAGTGTTAAACAACTTGAATCCTGGGAATTATTTCAAAAATTTCTATAATCCATGTTTTGTTAAAGAAAATAAATAACATCCTCCAAGGAACAAGTATGAGATTTTTTTATCATTGCTACTAAGGTGGAGTCAGAAAAATTTATGGTGATAGGTATGTTAGTTATTCATTCTGTAATATCAAACATAATATTCCATTTAGATTTTTCACATTCATTCATATCTTGGGTGTTTAGTAAAAATCTTCAGTAACCACCTCAAAATTTGGGGGTTGAGATATCTGTGAGGAAATAAAATTGGGAAATTATTGCATCCAAATTTAATAACTCCACCTCGGTTAACAGTTTTTAACTGATCCTCCTAGAAAATATTGGTATACATCATTTAGTGGAGTTTGATGTTATCTTTGGAATTTATTTTCAATCATTATAGAATGCCAACATAAACATCCTAGACAGGGATATCAATCATCACATCATGAAGAATCATCTAATTCATTACAAGTATAAGGAGGAAGATGATTCTCCATAGAATCATTGTCTCATGTGTTGATATTACTACCTTATGAGAAATCAGGAATTTTTTATGTTATTTAGGTGAAGGACGTGATAATTATTGGGGATATTTTCCTCATGAGAGATTACCATGATGTATTTACTAAAGAGTTTCCTTGTATTTCTATTGATATAGAGGTTGAGTTCTCAATTGAACATAATAATAGATCTATTTCTATACAATAGAAACCATATATAATTACCATAGTAGAGATAGAATATATTAAGAAGCACCTATAGGGGTATCGGGAGAAGGGTTTTATACACCCAAGTTCATCACTATGGGGTGTTCCAGTCCTCTTCATCAAGAAGAATGATGGACCAATGAACCTATAAAGTGAGTATCATTAGAACAATAAAAAATATATAAAGAATGTGTATCCCCTTCTGGGGATAGAAGACTTGTTTGACCAACTTTTTGGGGCCAGTTATTTCACTAAGGTGGACATTCGGTTAGGATATCTCCAATTAAAGGTTAGGAAAGAAGATATTACCATGTCCACCTTTAGGATGAAGTAAGGACATTTCATATCAATTATGATTACCTTTTAAATCACTAATGATCTGGAAATAATCATTGATTTAATTAATATTTTCTTTAAAGATTATGTCAACAAATTATTGGAAGTCAATATCAATGATATTCTGATATATTCCATGAGCTTTGAGGAGTAAGAGTAGCATTTCAATACTGTGATAATGACTTTGTGAAGGGAGAAACATTATGCAATGTATAGTAAATGTGAGTATTGTACAGATGATGTATCATTTTTGGGGCATGTTATCACAATCAAAAAGATATCTATGGACCATTATAGGACAAAGGCAAATAAAAAGTGTCCCATGTCAACATCGGCAATAGAGTTCTGTAGATTTCTGGGGCTATCCAGGTATTATTAATGGTTTGTGATTTGTTTTTCATGATTTTTTAACCTAATGAAAAGATGATACGAATTTGGGTGAAGTTTTTATAGACTCATGAATGTGAGGAAAGATTTGAAGTGCTCTTAAGGGTCTTATCACTATGCTAATACTTACACTCCGAACAAGTGGATAACACTTTGTGGAGTACAATTATTATTCAAAGAAGTTATTAAGTTATGAGTTTTTCAAAAAAAAATATAGTTATAGAATAAGCCTCAATTCATTAGAAAATATATAAGTAAAACTATCCCATTCCTGATCTGGAGTTTGAAGCTATGATCTTGGTGTTGAAAATCTGGTAGTATTATATCTATGGGGAGAACTATGATATATATACTGATCATAAGATTCTTAAATATATATTCACATAGAAGGTAATTAATATGAACTATAGAATATAGTTTTATATATTAATGTATTATAAGTTCTCAATCCAGTACCATCTTGGTAAGGAAAATAAGGTGTTGGATGATCAACGTTGAATGTTTCATGCATCATTATCAATGGTGAGAATTGAAAACGATCAAATCTTTATAGATTTGTAGAGGATGAAAATGGTAATCATTATGAGGGGAACATCATTAAAGCATTCTCAAATTATATCTCAACCATCCCACTTATTGAAAATGTAGAATTCTCAAAGAAATGATGTGTAAATTCAAAAAAGGCTGGGATATTTTTGAAATGGTAAATCCTATGAGTTCAATATTGAAATGGATGGGGTTGTATGACTTCCGTCATGATTTTGTGTACTTTACAATATAGAGATAAAGAAGGATATTTTGAATGATTCACATAGATCAACCTCTTATATTCTCCCAAGGGGGATAAAGAATTATCAAGATCTTCGAGAGAACTTTTGGTCGGACAATATAAAGAATGAGAAAATAAAATATACACAAAACTGCCTAATATGTCAACAAGTGGAAACTGAAATACAAAAGTCTAAGTGGATGATGAATCCACTACCCATACCAACATGGATGTGGGAGAACATTACCATGGAAATTTTCTATTGTATTCCAAGGAAATCTAGAGGAAACAAATATATATTGATCATTGTGGATCATCTTATAATGGCATATCACTTTATCATAATTTGTTGGGACATCACATTAAATAAACTAGGATATATATATATTAAAGGTTTGATAAGGCTACATGTAGTACCACTATTTATTATATTCAATAGAGATCTGAGAAAAACCTTAATGTTTGGAAAAAGTCTCCTGCATGCTCTAATCACATAAGAGAACTTCATTATGGCCAATCATCTTCAAATTGAAGGCCAATTTGAGAAAACTATTTAATCGTTGGATGATATATTGAGGGAATGATCTATACACATCAATGGATAATTGTACCAACATATTCCACTTGTTTAATTCTCATACAATAAATGTTTAAACTCAGCCATTTAAATGAAACCATATGAAGCCCTTTATTGGAAAAGGGGAAGAACACCGGTATGTTGGGATGAAGTTAGTGGGCGTAAGCATCAAGGACACGAAATGGTTGCTGAAATGATGGAGAGGGTGAAAATAATTCAGCAGCACATCAAGGAACCCAATGTCATTATAAGAGTTATAAATACAATCCAAAATGATACCATGGGTTCAAAGATGGATTCATGGTATTCGTCCACATATCTTCATGGAATATGGTCATGATATTTTTGGAAGAAAGGAATGTTATGTCCCATGTACATCGTCCCTGTCGATATTATTGATCGTGTTGAACTTGTGGCCTATCAACTATCACTTCCACCTAATTTTTCTAAATTACACGATGAAATCCTTATAACATTCTTAATGAAGTATATAACAGATCATTCACAAGTATAATCTTCTGGGGTGGAATAAATGGATAATGATCATTCATTTAAGGATTATACAATGAATATATTGGATCAGAGAGATAATGTTAAACTCAAATTGACTAATAACCTTGTCAATTAACTATATAAGAACCCTATATACTAAGAGAAAACATTTTATTTAGATGAGGCAATTAAGGAAAAGTTTCCATACCTATTTACAACTTAGAATATAAAAAGATTTTGTGGGTGAAATTTCATATTGGGGGAATAATATCAAGATCCAAAGTTTAATAAATGTAAATTCCAATTTTATAATTATTTCATAAAGTATAATCATATTAAAGCACAAAACAAAGAAATACAATGTATTGTGGGACCTTTCAACATAATATTTTCATTTCTGGGATTATAATTTTGAAAATCTAACATATATGGTTGTGAATAGTAAGATGTTTAGAGTCTAATAATAGAAGATAATTCTTTGGTGAAAAGTAACCAACCATTAATAATATTAATGTTATCGTTGGGAATAATATTATAAAACTTATGAATATTAATTAATATATGTGAATATATAACCTTACCAATGAATGTATTAATAAAATTAATCTATATTATGAGTGACACTATGGTAAAAATATATAATAGTGTAGGTATTTTTGTGAGTCATGTATATTTAATTAAAATATTATTAATTTAATTATTTAATAGATTTTATTCATTAAACGTATTCATAAATAATTATTTTCATGACTTATTATTATATGTTATTTTTAGGAGTCCTTAATTAATTTTTCAATGTGTTTGAAAAAAACTTTAATTTTAAAAAATTTAATCTTCATGTATGTGATGATTAAAAAAAATATAATATCATATATTTATAAAATTATTTTATAACAAGGGAGTTAAATTTTAATTTATAATCATTAAAAAAGTGATGGGGTGTTTTTTTTAGATTTTTTTGGAATAAATAATTTTTTTTGTGTATATTAAAATATAGTAATTTGTTATCTATATACATTATATGTTAAAAATTCTATTTATTCAGTCATGGATGATGTATGAACCTTTGGATTGAAGTAAAATTTACAAATTAATATTTTTTTCACAATAATCAATACTATTGATTGTCTTGAGAAAAATACTGATATAATGAATAAAATATTTAGAAAACCTTCCAATCCTCCACTATAAAAACAACCCTCACCCATCTATTCAATTTACTCATCTAAAGCCTTGTTACTAGACTATATTATGCGCAAATACCTCCCTAATGCCATGTCACACCTAAATATCCTCTTGGTATCTTCAAAAGTACAAATACTTTCCATTAAATAGGTTCTCAAGGGAGATATATTCAAGAGGTTTATTCCTCTTTTCATTTCTTTTATTTTCTTTCAAGTTACATTATTTTTATTCCTTTCATGACTTCCATTCAAGAAAATCTTATGATAACTCATGTTATATAAATTTACGAGAATTGTTTTGTGATAGTGGCATAACTCTTCATTATCCCTCATTTTCCTGCCTTTTACATTTAAATGAATACACCTTCTAAGATGTGTTATTTTCTCAGATTCAAGGATGATGAGTTTTAAATATTTTTATTACCATCATTAATTATGGTCATGAAATAATTTTTTTGGTTTAAGAAATGTATAATATATGTATTATTTATAAATTATTTTTATGTAATGTATTTTACACATGATATTTTTTTATATTGAAAAATGTGTTTGATATGATTAAAAAAATGTAAATTAACCAAAATAGTTATCATTTAAAATTTTTATAATAATTAATATTCACTCCAAATAATAAAATTAATCTTTTTACCATGTAATTTTTTTTATGTTCACTAGTATAATAAAAAAATTAATTTTTGACAACCATTTTCATCTTACATGTTAATCCGTGCATGTATATATTTAAACCAGTCATGAAAACAAATGAAACAAACAATTAAATTTAACCTCTAAACCCAGAAAAAATGATATTAATGAACATAATAAGGTTATATTAAATAAATTAGATAAATTATAGGATATCTAAATAATAATTTATTAACAAAATATTTTATCCAAGACATTCAATTCATGTGAAGGACACCATCAGACTTAAGGTAAGGGATTCTACTCGAACGTACATTATTCCATCGGGCTGTTCAATCATTACTTTTACCAAAATGTAGTTATCTATTATTTTTATGTGCACATTATAAATGATTAGTATATTATGATAACTCATGTATCATGATCCATTGATAATTATCGTTTTGGTATATATATGTTTTAAAATTATTCTTTCCTTAATTATTCATGATTAGTAAATCTATTTTAAAAGAACTATCCAAATTAAAAACCAATATCAAATGCACTATATAATATATTTTTAATCCACCATTATTTTAAAAAAACAATATTTTTATTAAGAAATTATTATTGGTCCAATTATGGTTTCATATAAAGGATTATCCCTTTTTATGTTTTAAATGACCATTGATATTTTCTTTTAACCAAACTAAATTGTTTTAATTCTTAAGTTTCTTAAGTACTTATTTTACATGTTATAATATAATGTAACATAAATTTTCTTGATATATACCTATTCTACAATATTATAGTACAATTATTCTCAATACCTTCTATTAATGGATATTTTTATGATACTCTCATTAGTTATTCTTTATGTCATCACAATGATACCCAATTATTAAAACGGATGACCATTATGTTTATGTATAATTGAATATGTATGATTATATATGTGGAAAGCATATCGATGAACATGTTATATTGGTTGTGGACATATTTTGGTCAAATAAATTGGGTAATTTTATGTTTCATGAGATTTTATGTGCAATGGTCATGGAGGTTAACCTAGACTTGTGCTACTATGTGCAATAGTCTTGGTGGTTAACCCTTACGTGTGCACCTATATGTGAAACAAGCCTTGAATCATGGTAAAGTCATGTTTTATGTTTCTTATACATTAATATGAATTAATATTTATATGATACCATCTTATTATGTTATGATTCTATAGGATCCATTCCATTTTATATCATTACATAATGACTTTAACCCATAGGCTAAAGCATCATTCTTATGTGTATTCCCTTAATGAGATTTTCAGATAATGACTCTGTTGATGTTATCCCCAAGATATCCTATGAATATGTATTAAAACAATGGTTGTAATGAGATATTTACGAATACTAAATAAATAAATGTTATATTTAGTCCCATGTTATATGTTTTATGTACAAAGTATTTCAAGAAAATAAACCTTACAATCCATGGATTGCAATATGATTCATTGATATGATTAAAATCATGCAGTGATATGTGTAAAGGGATAGGGTCCATATATTTTTTACCATTATTATTTATATTTTGATTACTATCATATATATTGGTGATAAGATGGATAACTCTACAGTTATTGAAAATATCTCAAGAATCCTACCAAAAAAATGAATCAATTGTATCTTCATAGGATGAAATAGATCCTAGAACATTATCTATTGATTATTTTCATATCATCATTATCACCTTTTTAATGATAAGGGAAAATGTTAGGAAGAGAAAAAAAATTGATAGAGATATTTTATTCAAGGAGGTGAAAAATGAAAAGTCTAAAAAGATTAGTTTTTAAGAAGATGATTGTGATTTTCACTCTATAAATTAGGTATGTAAAAATCCCAATGATATTTTATTTATGCTTTATAAGAATGTGAAAAGATATAAAGATAAATACAAAGGGGAACATCCATTGAAATGTTTTGAATGTGTATAAATTGGAAAGGTTTCAGTCGATTTTTCTCAAAGAAATAATGAAGAGTAAAGTTAATAAGAAGAAATAAAGTCAAGAAAATCATGGAATAAATAATATGACAAAGAAAAGTTGTATTGTCATGTGAAAGAAAATAAATTCCTCAAATAAAAAAAAGATTTTTTTTATTTAAGATGATGAATAAGAAATAAGTGATTTTGAATAAAAAAGCAGGTTTATAAGGTATTAAAAATACATTTATAGAAGTAGATAATGATGGAGAATACAAAATCTTCAGTTCTAAAGAATAATAAATTCATCTCAAAATACACATGAGAGTATAATTTAAGGAATTTCAATGAAATAATTGAAGGCATAAAAATAAAAAAATGTTGAAAGATGAATGTTCTTCAAAAATATATCAAGAATGTTTTGATTATGGGAATTTAATTATGGTGATTGAGATTGATTATTTAACGAAATATCTATAAGAAGAAAATAATCACAATGAGGCCTTAGAGATGAAATAAATATTTGGAACTTTTTCAACTGAAACATTCTATAGTGGAATTGAGAAACACTAGCTCAAAAATTCGACCACTAAAGTCAGTTAATGTTCATGGAAGGAGAAAATTGAGAAGGTTTAATGAAATATACATTTTTCAAATAATAATAAAAATGTAATTTCTCCTAAAAAGAATAATGCTGGGAACATGGTGTACGTGGAAAAGACCAACAACAGTGAGAATGAAAATTTCTCAAAGAATCACTAGATTGATTTTTTTGAAACAAAATGAATCTTGAAAGGTAAAGAGTACTATTGATTACAAAATATCAATAATAATGAAGAAAAATATGACTGAAAAAATTAGAAGAATAGAAATGAATGAAAATAATGTTTCAGGGAATCATATTCACAATTATGATTATTATGGAAGATTTAGGGGAAAATACTCATTGTATGGACATTGCTAGTATTTTGGTGATATTTTACATAATCTAACAATATTTTTTTTTCAAAAAAAACATTAAAATTATCCATCATGTTATGTATGGCTTTTTTATGGGGATTCAATATCTTCATGGAAATAAGATTCATAAGGTTTCCTTAAAGAAAGCTTCTAAAAGGAATGGAATGAAGATTTAAAATAGGTTCAATCCCCTTGAATGTTTTTGTGAAAGATGTGAACAACCTTGAATCCTTGAAAAAGTATGTATTGTTTTTTTACTGGCTCATGAAATGATTCTTAAATATCATCATTTGGAGGTGAAAAATAAAAATAAAGGAGAAAAATATCTTGCTGTTGAAACTTCAATGAAATCCACAAAAGGATAACAACTATGGCTACATGATAGTGGTTGTTCTTTGAAAATTACTGAAGACATAAAATAGTCGAATGATGTCAATGATTTTAGATACAGAACTATGAAATTTTTGAAATTATTTATCATTTTAAATAATTTTTTTTTCTTTAACCATTATTTGTATTGAATAGATGAAATCCAATAATACATTGCATGTTGATGGGATGAAAAAAATATGCTAAGTGTTTCAAAATTGTGTGTTTAGGGAAATGAAGATATCATCATGAAATATTAATATGTTCATAAAATATTAGATGATGGAATGATTGTTACAATATTCCAAATTAAAAAAATTAGGTCGGTGAGATACAAAACTCTTGTAACATGAGTATGCTAGAAGAGAATCAATTATTGAAGAAATGGTTTGAATGCATGGGGAAAATAAACATGAGCTATTTTTCTAATAATAATAGTGTCCATGGCATTTCCTTATTTTCCAATATTATAGAATTATCTTTGAGAAATTATAGATTATAAATGTTTTGTATAAGAAAGTTGTGATTTGTTCAAGAAAACACTTATATATGATTTATTCAGATATATTTGGGATAATGAAAAAACAATAATAAAATTGACTTAAGTACTTCAACAAAATAATTGAAGATTTTAATCACATTACTTGTGTTATGAATATGATACACAAATCAAAAGTTTTGAAAAATTTTAAATGATTTAGAAAAAATTATAGAAAAATGTGATTATTATGTAAAAAATTTAGTATAGACTATGGTGTGAATATATAAGTCATCGATTTGAATAATATTTGGAGAATCATGGAATTCAAAATGAGTAAATCTTCACATAGTCACCTTAACAATATGTGGTTTCTAAAAGAAATAATTGAATCATGGTTGAAATTGGTAAACTAGGTTAATTGAACATGTTCTTTATCGTTACATTTCGTTGGAAGCTATGAGTACAAATGTATACATTCATAACCACATTTTCTATAGACCTCATCAGGTATGATGCCATATGAATTTTTTTATGTCAAAAAATAAAATTTTGAGACACTTTAGAGTTTCTAGGAGTCATTGTATGATAAGGAAGAAATGTAGAAACTATGAAAAATTCAAGATGAAAGATAAAGATGGAATATTTATTAGCTATCATATTGATGGAATAGGATATAGATGCTTTAATACTAAAATAAATATAATTATTATTTCTGTTGATGGGAAGGTGATTGAATGAAGTAGAAAACAACCTAACGAAGAAGAAAATAATGTTGACCGTGTTGAAAAAAAAACATTCTAAAAAGGATACAAACAATTGTATTCTAAATCAATAAGGATAATTGGACATAGATATTTCATGTGATTAAGATGATTCTTAAAAAACACATCCCCGAATGAGGAAAAAAGTGGTTGTTCAGAATATAATTGTTGATCCACATCATATGGTTCATCCCTGAAGAACACTAAATGCTATCACAAAAATTTAATTATATTCAAATGTGGAACTGAATCATGTGAAATATGATTTTCAGCATCAGGAATGGGTTCATGATATGAATTCTTTATTTAATAAGATTGAAAAACAAATTACTTGGGAAATCATACACAATCCTAAAAACAAAAACATAATTAGCACAAAAATGGTTTTCCTATTTAAGATTAATGAAGAAAGTAGAGTGGTAAGAAAAAAAATTCATATTGGTTTGCAAAGGGTATTTAATGATGGATGTAATTGATTTTGATGAAACCTTTTCTATGGTGGCTATAATGAAAACAATTACAATCATTATTACAATTACTTTGCAATGAGGATACAAGATATTTCAATTGAATGTTAATTACACATTGATAAATTTTGTTCTTAAAGAATAGGGTTATATTGAAATCCTTTTGGATTTTATGTTGTAAAAAACGAAAACTATGTGTGATGATTGAAAAAATCATTTTATAAGATAAAAATGGCTCCAGGTTCTAGGTATTTAAAATTAAATACATGTTTATATAAGAGTAATTTCAATAATGGATCAGTGGATAAAAATCGGTATATCAGGGAGAGTCAAGAGTATTCCCTCATTTTGATTGTTTATCTTTATGATATTATATTTTTATTGAATGATTAAATATTTTGTCAAATATTTACAAAATAAATTAAGAGGGAATTTAAAATGTCCATTCTAGGGGAAATGAAATACATTATTGGGATAAAAAACATACAAAATAATGAATGAATTTTTCTCCATCAAGAAAATTATGCTAAAGAACATTTTAATAGGTTCATCATGGAAAACAAAAAACCTATTTTCAAACCATATTTAGTGGGAATGAAGCTAAATAATGATGGATATGGAATAAACATGGATTAGAATGCGTTTCAGAAGCTAATTATAATCTTATTGTATTTGACATCCCGAAGAACTAACAATTTTTATGTTGTTTCCTTATCTGCATGATTTTAGAGTGCTCAAAGAAATCAACATTTTGTGATGGAAAAAAGTAATTCATAGATACATCAATGGGATAAAAAAATTTGAAATCAGGTATTTCATCTGAGATAATGTGGATTTTTTTGGTTATTCGAATGTATATTGGGTCAGTGATGTTGATGGTAGAATAACCAAATTTGTGTAGTATTAATTATTGGAAATAATTGTGTTAGTTATAATTCAATGAAATAGAATTAAGTAACTCTCAATACAGCTGATGATGAGTATGTCGCCACAACTCCAGCCTCTACACAACTCTTATGGATGAGAAATCAATATGAATATCTTCTTATTGAAGTGACGTTTTCATTTCCCTTAGGTTCTGATAATTAGAGCACAATGAGTCTAACTAGAAAATAAATTCAACATTCTCGTTTGAAACATATTGATATCAAATAACATTTAATCAAATAAAATGTAAAGAAAAATTTAATAAAGCTGGAGTATGTTCCAATATAGGAATAAGTGGCTGAAATTTCCACAAAACCTTTACCAAAGGAATCATTCACAAAATTGAGGTTACACATTGGTGACCAACATCTTTATCATCAATTTTGTGGAATGTGTTTCTATCCCCTATAAAAATATACATTTTGATTGGTTTATCAATGTGTAGAATTTTATTGTTTCATAAACATATTGCCTACATGAGAGAGTTGCATATATGTTGTGAATTAAACATTATTTTGTGAGATAACTACTCTAAATATTTATTGGATTGGTTGTCGGAAAAATGTTTTACTATATTCGATAGAGGATGAATAAAAGTTAAGGATTATAGATAAAAAAATAGGTTTTCATATTCCATACATTTGGAGAGCATGGTTTGTATGTAAATGATTCTTGTTTCCTACAATGATTTAGCTCTTGTAGGATTGCAATTGTTGAAATGTAATCCATTTCATAATGATACAAAGTTTAGTGATATATGAAATTATGTTGACAAAAAAAAATGAAGGGGGGATTTTTAGGACCAGGGTGATTATAAAGGTGATTGTTTTTTTGTGTTTTCTTTTGTTGTCAAAGTATGTTTTAAAGGAAGAATATCACCTAACGATGTATTAGAAAAAATCATACTGATGTTTTTTATAAATATTTGGAATCATGTTTTAAAAATAATTGTACTCACTGTAAAAGTCCTTCATAATGATATGAATCTTCAGAGAAAAAGTATATTTTATCCGACTCAACTAAGAACTGAATGAATGTGAGTAAATATTTTTAGATGTAAATTGGAATTGGATTTGCTGTTAATACAATGAGAAAGAAGTAATTGTTTTTATGGAGAACTGGGGTTAGAATTAATTCGATGCATTAATTAAGATGATTAGTTTCTAATTTTTTTTCATATAAATCATTATCTGAATTTATAATATTGATGAAATATTTATGTAAGAAATGTGGAGTTAGAGGAATATTTGTGCTGATTTAAAATGTGGAACTAATTGGAAAGGTTGTTATGATTGAGATGTGGTGCCGATTAAAAGGTGTGCCAATTTAAAAGGTGTTTTAGATTAAATAGAAGTGACATTGATTGTTTTTCAGTTCAATCATATGTAGTTGGTAGAGTAAAATAAGTCATACTTACCTTTTTCAAAATAATCGTATTTGGGTGATAGAAGATTCAAAGGTGGTTCTGCATTACTTTGGCATCTTGTATTATATCAGATGATATAGAAACATTCCATACCTAAAATGATCTTATTTGTGTTGATCGACATCGAAAAAGATTATTCCCAAAAATGATCATATCCTAAAATGATCATACTCCAGCCATTCGTAATCAAAAAGATCATTCAATATATATCGTAATTCAACTGAGTTAAATGGCTATTAGAATTACTGATGTAAGAGACATATGAAAACTAATTTACCCTCAAATGCTCTATTCATGTGGGTCATGAGAAGAAGTGATGAAGTTGAAAAATAGTGTACTCAACCATTTCCAAAGTGTTAAATACCATAGTTTTGATGAGCTGTTCTATGAAAAAAGATTTCAGACTAATTTTTCGAGGGTTTATTATTTTAAAGATACGTGGTTTTGAATCAAATAAGAAATAATAATCATATTAAGTAATGATATTGAGTTTATATGATTCCGAAAATAAAACTCATCAACTGTAACCATACTGACCATTCATGTAGAAGTCTAAAAAGAAGAGGTTAAGATTGTAGAAGTTGCAAGAATAATTGTGATGCATTGGTGAAGTCATAATTGATCTTTGATTTTTGGGAAAATTCATATTTGGGTGAATTTAGTTCAGTAGGAACGTGTTTTGGGATTCCTGCCTAAACTTGTTTTGAGTCACCTTTAAATGGAAGGAATGACATTGTAGATGACAAACAATGAAGGAAAATTCAATGAAGAAGAGAGAGAAGATGTATGTTTTATGTTTGAATAAGCATTAACATTTTGATCATGTATTGATGAGATTTTCATGGATATGTGAAATAGAATATTCAAGATCACATTATTGTATTGAGATGATCATCATGCATAGTATTTGTCATACTCAATTGGTCATCGTATTCGGCTTGTCATTTTTATTCGGCTAATCATTGTATCAGGATGGATTAATCATTTTTGGTAATTCAATATTGCATTTTTTAAACGTTGGAAGAATCATACAAAGTATTATAATATTAAGGGAATAATGTGGTACTTATTCATTAGTACATAACATAGAAGGAAATTTGGACTAGGAGAATTGTACTCGGTAGAATTTAACTGGGAACATAGGACCAATGAAAAATGTGCTGAGTTTTCTCCAACAATGTAAATAATACTCTTACCATTCTTCCGAGTAAGAGATTAATAATTTATTTCGATTGAAATTTTTTAATTTTTAAAAAATTAATCATAGGTAATATGAGTTTCTACACAAACATTTGAATTGCACTATTTTTTCTATGTTGGTCCACACACACTTTTGGATTATCTTCAATGTGATACAAGAGTGAAAGAGAATTACCTACTCATTGTAATCTAGGGATTTTTTTTGAAGCGGACTATATGGTATGATATTGTCTCTGAATCATTCATGGGAGGTAGCCATTCATTATGAATACTTTACCGTATAAATACTTGTGTTAATTTGGATTTGTGTTTGTCTTAATATCATAAGGGAATTGAATCTTTTACAGTAATCTAAGGTTGTTTCAATTGAATGGGAATAAAAAAATGAATTACTAATTCATCACCTCCAACTCTCAGTGATAATAATACACTGATTGAGCACTTACACTGGTTCACACCAAATTCATATAACTACACCAACCTCAATAGTCTTGAGTTCGTGGTTAATTTATAACATTATTAATAAGTATAATAGATCTCATCCCAAGAGACGAAATATATTTTTTATTTATACAGATAGATATGAACATAAACATCACATTATATCTTGAAATGAAATAAGATATCATCACTCTATTGGATGCACCCATATTAACATAAATATCCATGTATGTAAATCATAATATACATCTTGGAATCATAGTGAAAAATATAACATATGAAATGGGGGAGATCATATTCTTAGTAAGGGTAATCATACATCAAATGATATCATAAATGAGAATAAATAATAATAAAAGGTGAATATATAAAAATTCATTCAACGAAAATATAATCTTCAACATTATATGGAAGAAATAAAATATAATCAAATAATTCCATATAAATAATCACTTCAGAAAAAAAAACTAACCATGTATATTCAACTATTCAAATAATTATAATGATTATAAATAACTAATCTCATAAAAATGGAATGCATAATTATTGACATGAAAAACATATCTTCAGGGCTTTATAAAAGACAATATTCATAATCAAGTAAGTCATAGGCCAATACCACATACCTTTTGACTCATGAGACATACCGATTCATTGAATGCCTGTAAGAGTCCCTGCTAGTCCCTTACAAATTCCAATGCATTACTTATATGAATGGGGTGAAACATAATCAACATATACACTCATATTGAATGTTGAATATGAAATAAAATTCAATAAATAATAAACATAATAATAACTAATCCAATGTAATATAATGAATGGTGTAAAAAATGAACATACATAGTCATACTAATAAAAAATCAACACAATATGTTTTATGGTATCATAATATATCAAACTCAATTATTTATAAGATCAATCATGGAGTGTAAGCATAAATAAAAATACTCAAACAAAATTATTGACAAATTACTAATTGAAATAACATATTACTATGAAATACATTATTTAAAAGGTGTTAAATTTTAAAAAAATAATTGAAAATGACCTTGAAAATATATAATTTATTTCAATATATTTTTAGGAAACATGGAAAAATGAAATTCCACTAATTCTGTATAAGTAAAAAACATTCCATTTATAGTTTAAAAAATAATCATTTAAATGAATAATTTTAAAAGAAAGTGTGATTTTTAACCAAATGAATAAATTATGTGTATCAGCTATGATTTCACATAAAAACATTTACAGACAACATAAAATAATCAAACTTTGTTTAACACATAATCATAAAATTACATAATTTATGGAGTAGAAATTAATCCCACATAATTTAAATTATGTTGAGAATTCTCTTACCACTTTGTAATCAGTCCAAATGAATTCCCATTAAAATTAATGTTCATGAACTAAAAAACATAATTACATAAATATAATTATATTCATGATATGTTATATTATATGGATGTATTTAAACCGCACAATAAAAATAATTTTTTAATAAGTAATATATCTCAAAGAAGTAAACGTGATTGGAGAAACCCATACCATATTTAAAAAAACATTATTAACATGTAATTAATGTGCTTGATAATCAAATTAAATTCATATATTATTTAATTAAGAACCTATTTCACAAATAACATATTTATAATAAATTTATTAACTTCATTTTTGGTCATTACAATGATTTATAATGATTAATTTTTTAGTTCAGTAACGATTTGTTTCATGGTTTTATGGTTGGTTCCCTTGAATATAATTACGAGAGTTATTGTAAAATGAGAATAAATAATTCACATGATAAATTATTTACCATTAATTAAACTCCATTTGTTTTTATGTTCTCATATATAAATTAGAAATATGTAATGACTATGATTGATTAAATAAAATGTTAATGGAAATGTATTAATTTATTTTGGAAATTTTTATGACCATCATGAACATGGGTTATTTTATATTATATATTATTTAAACATTTATTTTAGAACATGAAATAACTTATAAAATGTATATAAAAATCTGAATGAACATAATTTTTTTATAACCATCATTGAAAGTTGAGATGAAAAATGATGTCACATCGTACTTCACGGAGGTGATTCAACACATCTCAAATGATGTTTTAATTTTTAAAATAAATCGAATGTATAAAGGGGTTGATGAATAGTAATAAATCATAATAATAACATTCCAGTATATAATTTATACTACCCTTTCCATGAAATTTTTTATAGGGGAGGTGTGGAGTGGATATGAAAAGAAATTAAATTAAATGAGAAAGAAGGATGCCTTTTCCCTTTGAATACAGTCTCCATGGGAACCTCCTTAGCACAATTCAATTGGGTTTTTTGGTATGACTAAGAGGTCATGGATGTTTAAATGATTCATGGGAAGGTAATTAGATAGAATTTACTCAATCATCATGGATTATAATGTGTGATTATATGGGTTGGTGGAATGTGGTATTAATGTGGAGGAGATGTGATTGTTTTTATTTTATTCATTTATTTATAATTTTGGATCAAGACTATCAATAGTGAGGATTATCATGACTATGTACAATAACAATTTCATGTGATTACAATAACTAATGGGGTATTAAATAATCAATTACTAAAAATTTCATGTAATTAACATTAAATTATTCATACAGTAGGTTAATGTATTTAACAATTAATGAAAATTAAATTTCTTTAAAAAAATACTAAATATTTACACCTAGAATTTTTTGATGTTTAAATTTTTAAAATGGAGTCCATTTGATGAAAATAATATTATATATAGGATATTGTTTTATATAAAATCCTCATTTATTCAAAAAACATAGATTTTAATATTATTAATGATTTTACAACACAATGATAAATTAATTATGGTCTTAGAAAATTTTCATATAATTAAAATGAAACAAAATATTAATTTATTAATATATTTTTTGAAAAGTAATTATTTTAATAATTTATATGTATGATGAAATTATAAAAAACATTTTCATTTCACCAATATATGAACACATTATTTAATATTTTTGAATCATTAATTTATTTATTCCATGATATAAATTTATTATATTTTCATTTATGAGAAGATAAATTTTATTTATAAATTCATATGTGATGTGATTATTATAATGTATATAGTACTATTAAAAATGATCAAATTACTTTTTCAATGTCCAAGTTAAAATTTTATAGTATTTCATGGTTTTTGTAAGATCTCTGTTGTGTCCAACTTATACTATCAATGAAATTTAATTTATTTAAGAAGATACATATCATAAAATATTGCGGTGTTATGTTCTTCAAATTTATAAAAAAATCGTCATATAAATTTTCATGAGTTTTATATTATAAACTAGTTAGGGAAGATATTATTCAATGCGTACAAAGTTTCCCACATTCCTTCTTCCATTTTATGTGTTTTCCAAAAATATTTTACAAATAGTTTAATATTATTTCTCTGTACATTATCTCTTTTTTCAAGAATTTTGATAGTCGCTTCACAATAATAAAAAATAGTTTCCAAATATATTTCATAATAGGTGAGTACATACATTATGTCATGAATTATTTTCCTTAACAATGAGATGTGTAATATATCAGGTAATTTTGAAAGTCTAGGAGGCATCTCTAATCAATAAGCCACTGCACTATTTTTTTCAAGAATTTAAAATTGTCTGATATACCTGGGTCTTAGTTTCCCTTTATAATCAAACCATATGGAAACCATGCATGGATATAATTTCAAAAATAAATCATCTCTCACTCGATGTAAGATCCTAAGGTTTTTACAAACTCATCTCGAGCCCATTTTCCGATACTTTTTTCCGTTTTTTACGTATCTTTGTTTTGGAGTTGTAGTTTGAGGTGTGTTTGGGAGAGTTTTTCAAAAAACATAATCTACTATGGGATGAGTATGGCTTGTGAAAGGATTGAAAAACCATGTTCATAAACCCAATAAAGCATGTGAGATTGGATTGAGAGGTATTCATGGTTGGCGCATGGTTTACCATTACCATGCACCCTTCCGAGGAAAATGCTCCTGTGGGTTTTTCTAATCCAAAAATTTATTTTTATTAAACACCAAACCATAAAAACCCTTCTATTTAGTTCTAGGATAAATTTTTATGAATTATAGGTGATACTAGATCTTTTTGGAGTGATTCCAAGGCTTTTTTGAATATGATTCTTTAAGACATAATACCCTGATTAGAGATCCACTCACTTCTCGTTAAGTGGATTTCGTCATGATACTTCTCCCATTCCATCCTCTATAATTCAATGATCATTTCATGGATTATTTCCATTGTTTATAGTAATATAATATAGTGAGTTGAGATATAGATATAGTATTATTGATATAGATCTTGATTATAATGATCTCGATGATTTTTATCTTAATTTTGGGTTTGGGAATTTAGATCTGGAGCTTGATCAACGTCGTTGTGCCACATGGAAATTGGTAATTTATGATATAATGAAATCAATCATAAAACTATGGTAGTTGGTCTAAATTGGACTCCCATAGTAATGGATTTTATATGTGTATTTGAGTGTGATTAATTTCTAGATTTCCATTGTAATTGATTTCTTAAATTGGTCTAATTAGGAATGTTCTTTGACTTTTTGAGGGTCCGAATATATTAATAATTAATTGATTATATTATAAAGGACTTATGGGGCTGTAGAAATTGATAACATATTTGGGGAATTTTTTATGGTTTGAGATATTGTAGTTGAGATATTTAATTGGTGGTGTTTGAGAAAATTAATCAGGGGAATTAATTATGAGCTGATATTTGGTTATATGTGATATTTAATTGTGAATTATTTATGTACCATGATGATGATTAAGAAAACTAACTGTGAGATTAATTATGATAGATAGATATTTTATGTGTATAATTATTTCTGATGAATTTACTATGGAATAATATTTTTGTGGATTGATTAATTAATTTATGAATTAATTAATGTTTTGTGTAATTGGTCAATTTTCGTCTTTACTAAATTAATTTGATAGGTTTAACTAATAGTTTAATTCTTTAGGTAATGATGTGGTTAATTTCTATGAATTAATCAATGATTTATATTATTGAGAATTTTGTCGACATACATGGCATTCTAGACTTATTTTGAAGTAGGGACTTGGACATTGTTTTCCTTCTCAATAGTTATCCAAGAACTTGTGATGTGGGTTGTTAGACATGGCCATCAACACCAAATGAGATTTGGGGTGATTGACATAGAGTTAAACACCATATTAATGACAAAAATGAATTATTATTAAAATAGAGACATAAATTGAATCTTTGTCTGGTATGATGATTATAGAGTAAATGTAATTTTGATAACTATTTAATTATTCATTATATTTATTGATTAATATAATTTCGTACACTATTTTTTGACTGTATTTGTTTTAGACACTTTTGGTGGTGGCATACTGAGCCATACTCACACCATATATGGTCTTCCTGATAAGCACTCGAGAAGACATTGTTGTTTCAGGAAAAGATAAGGGCCATGACCTGGATAGATTATTATGTGGAAATGAAGCATGATTGAGGTAACTAGATGTGGTACAGGACAAACATAAGAGTCCTTGTGTATTTATATTTATTTTCAATTTAGACACTTCACACAAGCACTTTCTTATCATGTTTTCCATTTTAGATGAGTATTTTATTTATAGTTTTTTTACTATCATGTGACTTTGTACTGTTCTAGTTATTTATATGATTCCACACATGTTTACTATTTTTTTCTTATTTTGGTGTTTCATTCTAATAATATAGGTTATAGTCTCCAAATATATGACTTACCAGGCCCTCACTTCTACTCATCACCCTATAGCATACGGGGAGGCATGCTTGAGGGCATGTTCCCAACCTGATCGGGGCACTGTTTAGTGGCACCCTGATTGGGATGTCATAATGTTGTATTAGAGATGTTTTGTTTTATTTTTTTCTTATTTTTATTAATGTCTCTAGAATTGAAGAATGGATACTTGGATGTTTTGGGGCTTGGTAATGAGATCATTCATTGTAGTTTAAAACCCATCTAAGATAAAAAAAATATGGGTACTCTAGGTGGGATTGTCGTGATTGCTATTTGTTGATACAGTTGGATATTATTTCACTTTGGGTGACACACTTGTGCTGTAATGTGATGTCTTTTTTGAAAATTGGTGATGATTGATTCATGACCAAATTAGGCATGAGTTTAGTGTCTGCATGCGTCATTCTATGATCTGACGTTTATTTTTCATGCATCCTTTTAGGTATTCATGGGAAAATGAGTCATGTGTTAGTTGTAGAACATTATCTATTTATCCTTATTATGAGATTACAGTAATGATGAAAAATCTGAAAAAACTGGTGTCTAATGAGAATCCTCTTTATGGAATGAGTATGATTAGTTAATTATTTATTGAATTAATTAATTTGAGATAGTTTAATTAATTAATAATGGGAATTAATTAATGATAATGTGCATACCCTTGTTAACCAAGACCTATGAATAGGATAGTTATGGGTAGTGATAAGGCATCAATGTTGAGAGTGTGCCGAGAAACAAAAAAAAGGACATGTTGAAACCTAATGTGTATCATTCTCCTCTTACTTAAGTTTTAGAAGTCTATGTTATGAGACATATTACATGAGTTTTTATTTCTATATGTATGCCTCCACTACGATTGCTGATAGGGATAACGAGGGGTATAGATTAGAATAATCTTCCATACAGGAAACTTGAGGCACTGTTGGTGCAAGTGGAGGAGGTAGGGGAGAAGTTCAAAGTGAAATTTTCTTGTTTCATGCATTTCTTAGAGAGAGACCCAGTATGGTTTTAGAAATGCATGTTTTTGTTGAAAAGAGAGTTTTAGTTATAACACCTTTATAGTTTTACTCGGCATAGAGGAACTAGGGGAGATGAATTCTTGATTGAATCCAATGAGATGATACATTTACATTTAGATACTCTGGCAAAAAAGATGGTTTATGGTAACTAATTACATGCTATGGGGGTTAGAGAAGAACTGATGGGACATTCATGTATGATATAGATATGATGATGATATGTTATGGATGATATTTCTAGATATGTTCATGGAACACTTCTATCCAGAGACACTATGGAAAGATAAGAATTTAAATTTTATTCATTTAACCTAGGGAAGCATGTCTATAATGGATTATGTTGAATGTTTCATAAATTTATATAAATGTCATCCATCTTTGGTGGTAGATGAGGCTTCTTTGGAAAAAAATATTTCATGATAGACATAACTGTGAGATTATGTCCTAGGTGAATATCATTAGGCAGAAAAAGTTCTGAGAAGTGGTGAATTGGGCTATAATATTAGAAGAGAAGGTAAAGGAGGCATCTATTACTAGAAATGCAGTAATTACTAGATGATCAGGGAGTGTCCCTTCCATGATAATGAAGTGCCATTACGAGAACCTTAGTCATGATAGTGGAATGAAAGGTAATTAACATGGAGGAATAGTTCCATAAGATCATACTCAGGTGCTATTCCACCAATGTTGTAGGACAGAAAACTATCACACACATTGTCCTCAACCTCTAGTGGAGTGATGGTTTCTCGGTAAGATGGGGCACATATAGTTGTTCTGTATGAAGCAGCGGCAGGCTGGTTCTATGTAAGAAGCTCCATAGATTCAATGTGTGGGAGGGTGGTCTTCTAAACCATATTGGTCATGTCACTAGAGTTCTTCAGGAAGAGGAGGTAATAGAAGTGTACATGGTTCTTCAGGGTATGATTTCCAATTTCAGTTGAGTGGTTCCACTTAGGGGATTCAAACCACACCATAGAAAAGTGGGAAAATATAGTTACATGTAGTGCAACCTACACTTGGGGAAAGAAAGGTTATTCCATTCAGAGTGAGAGGTAATATTTTAGTATATTTTAATTTATCTAGTGCCTTATTTTATACTAGTGCCTCTAATTCATTTATATCTTCCAATCATGTCAATGGTTTGAGCATGGAGGTGGATTCTATATTAGGATTGATGAATATTGATACACTGTTAGGAACACGGTCGAGAGATAATTGTTGGTTCAAGGGATGTTCACAATAGATCATAGGACATCAATTTCTTTGGCTTATCTATGTACTTGAAATGGTGGGATTTGACCTGACTATGATTATGGAATGTTTAGTGACATACCAATCCCACATCGATTGTTACCATCAGATAATGACCTTTCTTTATCCTAAGGGTAACCGGTATGTTCACCATGGAGAATGGGATATCAAGGTGAGCCGATCTGGCCCAATTTCTCAGCAACTGTAAGAGATGATTGCCTAAGTTGCTATTATTTTTTTGGGTGTTGGGGGCAGTAGGCAATAAATCCATCTACCAGTTTGGGAATAATTACATGATATCTTTCATGAAGACTTCTTTGGGTTGCACCCTAATAGATATTTTGAATTCACTATTGAGCTCATACTATGAGCTTGTCCAGTATCTAATCCACCATATACAATGGAACTGACAAATATTGAAGTTCTCAATATGTAGCTGGAGGAGTTGGAGGATGAAGGGTTTATCCATCCAAGTATGTCTCCCTAGGGATCAACAGTCTTCTTTATAAATAAGGCCGGCATGGGTTTATAATTCTATCTTGATTTAACAAAGATAAATAAAAATACAATGATGAACTGATATCATCTAATGCATATCGATGATCTATTTGACCAGATGAAGGGGACTTGTCTGTTCTCAAAGATTGATTTGAGGTCAAGGAATCATTTGGGGAGAGATAAGACTTCTGATATAATGAGAAATGCATTCAAAAGTAGGTATAGCCTTTATACTTTTATTGTAACTATATTTGGGATGAAAAATGATCTAGTAGTGTTTATTACCTTGATGAACATGATATATTATCTATTCTTGGTTTAGATTGAGGTGGTGTTTGAGGAAGACATATTGTGTACTCAAATATTCATCATGGTCATTACCATCATCATGTGATCTTCTTGAGTACACTGATTGAACATCGGTTATACACCACGTTATCTATGTATATGTTTTGGACTAACAATGTATACTTTTTAGGGGGCATCATCTTAGATGTAGGTGTGGAAGTGAATCCAGAGAAAGTGTAGGAAATTTATTCTTGGTGGAAACCCAAGAATTTATTTCATATATTAATGTTTTTTGAGATTTACATTATAGTAAAGGATGTTTATCTATGACTTTTCACAATTAGAAGTGCCGATTTCTGGTTTGGAAAAAATATGTGTGATAGTTTAATGGTCGGAAGCATGCGATAATTCTTTCCAATAGTAGAATAAGTGCTTGAAATATGAACTAATTATGATGTTACCAGAGTCAGGTGAGGTGTATAATGTGTATTTTGACACTTCTGGGCTTAGAATTAGAACTGTAATGATGTAAGAGGATCGAGACATTTCTTTTGGGTCTCGGTAGTTATGGAAACATGAATTGAATTACACCATGCATGACATCGAGTTATAAGTGTTGGTTTATTATTGTAAGATTTTGTAGCACTGTATTTTTGTTAAAATGTAATTAGTTCTTAAAAATCAAAAAAACATGAATTACATATTTTTTCTATGGGACTTAAATCTTCGACAGCAAAGATGGGCATAGTATATGTTATCCATTTATTTTGAACTAGCATATAAACCCCAAAAGGAAAATAGTGTGGATGATGCCTTCAGAAGGATAACTAAGACATAGTTTGTATATGAATCGATTGTAGAGTAGAAGACAATGAATATACTAGTATAAATTCATGTGGTGGTTCAAGGAAGTCGTGAGAAAATGATTCTGGTTTTAGTTGCAGTGGAGTCTACACTCTTAAGATGGGTCACAGGTAAGCAGTAAAAGGATCTACAGTTTTTATCCTTAAGGAAAATCTTCAAAGGTGGGGATACATTATAATACTAGTTGATAGATGAGGATGAGGTCATATGTGTGATGAATTAGGTTGTTATGCCATATAGTTTATGAGAGGGACAAATTTTATAATTTTATCCCTCAAATTTGGAGGTACATCCTTGGGTGAGAGAAATGTACTGTGACATGTGACGATAGTTTTGGTGGCCATGCATAACAAATTAGATAGTTGGTTTCATGAAATGATGTATCACCTATCAGAAGGTGAAGTTACAGAATCAATGACTTGAAGGACTATTTCATCCATTACCTATTCCAAAATAGAAGTTGGATGACGTGACTATAGTTTTTGTGGTAGGTCTTCTAAAGATGCTTAGGAAGAATAATGCTATTTGGGTCATTTTTCATCGATAGAAGAAGGTATAAAACTTCATTCATTTCAAGGAAACATTAATAGTATATCATTTTGGAGAACAGTATGTTAAGGAGATATTTCATTTGCATGGGGTTCCACACACTATAGTTTGATATCATTAATCGAATTTTAAATCATGCTTCTGGTAGGTCTTCTAGAATGCACTTGCAAGACTAGTTTTGTAATGTATTGAATTCCACCCATTTACAAATGGCAAGTTGGGGCCTACCATAATGGTTCTAGATGATATGATGCACAGTTGTGTTCTTGAATTTCCTTGTTCATAGGAGAAGCAATTGTCCTTAGTAGAGTTTTCCTATAACAATAGTTACTATTAAACTATACAGATATCACCATATGAGGTAATTTGTGGAAGACCTTGTAGATCAACGCTATGCAAGAACAGGGGTAGGTGACTGGAGGTAGGAAGATGCAGTCACCTGGCTGCATCAGAGGCACCATGTGGCACAAGAGGGCCACTACGTTAGCTGGTCAACTCATAGGTTGACTGCGAGGTTGAGCTAGGCACATTGTCATGCTGGACCACGTACAGAAAGGAGTCGTTGAAAATAGCTAGCCACATGGCCGACGAACCATATACTACAAGAATCCAAGAATGACATAGCTACCCCACATATGCGGGATAGTCCAGATGACTCGAACTGGGCCATTAGGAAGACTTTGATAGAGGAGGACCAGACCACCTGTGTGGGCCCGGCTAGATGAGAACCAGGACACCGGTTGACCTGGCTGGCTGGGACCACAACCGAATAAGACATGGTATTGCAAGGCCTAATTTCCTGGCCACTAGGCCAAGCCAGACCAAGATGGCCTAGAACCAACTAAGATGGGTCGGTCCAATGAAATAGTTCAGGTCATGTGGGTCCCCCAGGCTAGGATAGTCATGTCCGTCAGACTAAGTCAGACTGGGCCCAAACGCCACCAACCCATGTTTATAGAAACACCAATATATTTCATACTAGGAATCTAACTGACATGTTTCCGATGACATTGGGACCCTTACAATGAGACGATCCACTAGCTATACTCTATGTGGGATTTAATGGAATTCGGGATAAGACCAATGTCTTATGGGGTAGATTCTCCCAGAATCAAGAACACTATAATAAGGGATCATACTGCTGGATGTGACACAATGGATATGAAGAGAGGGCCTCAGTGGTCCAAAATGTGATTAGATCTTAGTAGTCCAATAGTCTAGTGGACCACAATGGTCCAATATACAAGCCGACGTCCATGGTCATGATGATGAGTCGACCTAAAAGGTCTTGTAGATGAGGGGTCCATAGCGGTCTAGAAGCAGAGCTAACATTAGTGTTGCAGCATCTTAGCGAACCACAGTGGTCTTGCAGCCATAAAGACATCGATGGTCTAGTACAGGAGCAGACCTTAGTGGTCCTATAGCTAAACAATCCTCATTGACTTATTAGGGTTGATTCCATTAGTAGTAAAAGATGAATCATCTCTATGACTGGTAATCTTACATTATATACATTGAGATATATAGGGTGTGAGATGTCTTTATGGTGTGGTTTTTGGAGTGTTTTTTTTACCATTTTGTCTTTCATTATGTTATTTCCATTATGGTTTGGGGTCCCTATTAATTATTTTTTTACTCACCTATGTACGGGCTTCCCTAGCACATATGTGTCTTTTAAAACTGATTGATTCTTTTCTGGAGACCTTGGTGGTCCGAGCCTAGTTGGTGGTCAATGAAATTGGATGGATGGATGTAATACTATGAATACCAGATGCTACCCAGCACCTACCCTTGAGTGTGGGTCTTGATTAGACAGACCATGAAACTTTTACATTCTATTGTTGTATTGGGCTTGTAATCTGGCCCCTTTTTACTTATAGTTTGTATTGTACTCTCTATTTTATGTTTTAGTGACAATTGTGGTTTAATTTAGGCTTACATTCTATAGTTTGATCTTTGTGTGTGTCTACATTTTTTTAGGAAAATTCCTTCCCTTTTTCGGATATGCCTATTTTTTGATAGTCACCAACCCCCAGACTATGTATTTTTGTCTTTTGGTAGACATGGAACTGGCCCTAGGGGGATTGTAATGACACTCTTTGAAGCCAGAATTCACACATTATGATCTTACCATATAAATATTTTCATCTATGGTTATTTAGAACAATTCAACAGTTTTATTTTTTTAATAATAAAATGAGGCTTTGGGCCCAACCATTTAGAAATGAAGTTTGTTGAATAAGTAATCTATTTGAGGAAGAGGATACTTGTTTATTATCTTAATAGTACTGTTGTCCATATAGTTATTGTAAAACCTCATATATATATATATCATTGTTTTTAATGAAAATAACATGATCTATCCACAGTGAATAAAATGGGGCATATAAATCCAGTGCCACTCAACTGCTGCAACTATTTCTCTAACACTATTAAATACATTATTTAAATTAGATAGAGATTTTTCAAAATAGATCTCTTGTTAGCAATTAAATTAATAGAAAAACCAAAATTTACACTCCAATGGATATCTAGGTAATTCCTATGGAAATTCATTAATGTATTATTATACAATATTTAAATAGTATATATAAAGATGAAAAAATTTATCTGTTGGTTTTATCTTCTTTTCATTTCTGTGAATATCATTAAAGTGAAAAACAAGAGGTGTATTAAGATATAAATATGAAGATGAAGTATACACTTGATGCCAGATGGATTGAAAATTTTTGTCTCTATAATGATGGAAAATGCCAATATATCCTCATTTGATGAGAATATTTTGGATATTAGTTCCCTTCATATAATTTGATTAATAGAATAATTGAAAAAATCAATCCTACTCTATGGATTAAATTTTTGGTTCTTAATAAGTCCTGATAAAAATGTAATGTGTTATTAATACATAATAAAGTTTTCTTTATATTTCTATTTCAATATTGGGAATTTTCTCTATATATTCGCTCACTAATTGTGAGGGAAATATATTTCCAATAACTTTTCATTAAAATCCATCCATTAATTATTTTCAATTTACTCCAGAGCCATTGTTTTTTGAATTAATGAAAACCATTTATTCTCATTACCAAATAGATCAAAAGTAACCATAATATTCTTATCACTTTCGTTACATCCCAAAGAGATAAATATATTCTCTATGATACTAAACCACTACTAAAATAAAATGGGTTTGTCGAATAATTGAATGATGGTGGTTTTTGTCCCATGAAGTGGTCCAACATTGTTCTCCAACATTGTGTATTGGGATAATCCATGTTTGTAAGGTTAGTTAATATAACCTAATTCATTTTTCCATGTTAAGTTATAAGATTATCATATCTAATTGCTACTCTAGATTAAAAATCATTATCCTCTGTAGGAGGGAAATACTGACATGGAATACGTGCCTTGATATCGTTTCCATTCATTAGACTAAGATCCTTTTATAAATAATTTATTACACTAGATTAGATTTTGAAATGTCAAAACTAGTGAAACACTTCAAGAATTTATGTATAACTATTCTAAAAATCATAAAATTTACTACATTTATAGTATTATCGATGTTAAATAAATGATTATATTTCCCAAATCAATTTTTTACTAAATCTTATTTCCAAATGTTCTAATAAACATAGTCTAATACCAATTATAATAATATAAGGTTAATATTTCAAAAGACATGTGATTTTCATGTTTCAATGTCTTGTGAAGCTATTACGAGTCTTGGATGTGGATTGGAGGAGCTTGTATATGGAATGAGGGGAACATGAATAATGAAAGGTCTTATAATATAGGTTTATGAAGTGTATATTTTATGGAATATACAGAAAAACACCTATTTATATAGAAATAGAACACTAAGGATTAGATGATTTTAAATGGGATTACATTCCATGTAAATACCCAATATTTTTTATTTTATAATTTTTTAGATCCTCAGGTTCTTCACAAAACCTATGGATTTAGATATACTTCTAAATTTCTAGCTTCATAAGGCTGCCATCTTCAGATTTTCAATACACTATCAACGAGAATCAGTCATCAGGATTATGTCTTTGATCTAAGGTAATTCATGGCGATCTAAGGTGAAATATACCTTTTTATAAAGGTTTCTACTAGTTTTGTAATGTTTGGTCTTGTATCATCTCTCCATGATATGGAGTTTGCATACCAATGTTTCTAATGGAATTTTTATTGTTTTTTTCTACTCCAATTGTAACATGAAATCATTAGATGGATGTAGTTCTTATAGTAGGGGTGATTGGAGATCTGTTTCATTGTCAATTCTTATTTAATGATCATTTCTACCCTATTGAGGTAGGTGATTCTTTACCTCTATATTGATTTTCGTTCAATCGTGGAGATAACATGATTTTTACACTAAGAAAACAATGATATTAACATAATAATTAGATGAACTAGATTACTGAATTGGTATCGATCTCATGGTGATGTTGTTGTTTTGTACTATGATAACAATTTGGATCTTGTTCTTCTAGATAGTTTGATATATATACCTTAATTATTATTCATGGATTATCATCTGAAATTGGTAAAGAATGTAAAGAGTAAATTAATAGTTAATTAATTGGATAATATATTAAAGATTATTGGTTAATGAATCATTTGTGTTGTAGTTTTCATTTTTCATGCTTCATTAAATGAATTGATATGGCATGTGTGATTGTTATTGAATAAATATGTTTTTAATGTTAATTATTGTTGGTAAAATATTTCATCTAATGTTAAAATAATTGATTAATTAGTTTTTAATAGAATATGATAGCTTGTTTATCATTTTTCTTATACTTTGAACATGTGAATAATGAATTGGTTAATTCATTATTGAATAAGAATCAGATTCATGATAAAATGCAATTCCATGTAAAGCCTGAGATTCCTTCTTTCATGAAAAGGTGGAGTTCCTTGTTCTTTGGGACCGTGAGTGCTCATAGTGTGTGAAGGCTGGAGGACATTCTTTATGGTAAAGAGACAAGTTTCTATGTTTGTTTCATTCATCTTTTGATGTGACGTGAGACTGGGATGAATGATTATGGAGGGATATTGTGAATTGGCGGATAGTGATACCCTTCTGTGATGTGATCCAAGGATGGATGATCTTGGATTGTGGTTGTGGTATATGGGGGGTGGAGGCCCAATTGTTGGAGAAACAGTGGCCAGATATGCATGTGGGTGTCAGGGAGGACACTAAGTATAACCATATGGGTGGAAGCTAGGCATTCTTGTGGATATAAAATCTACATTCATGATTCAATTTTTTCATAAGATACCAACCAGGTTGATTGTTTTTATATATCCCCCCCTTCTTGATGAATATGTATGTTCTTCTGTTTATACCATGTTTGGTAGATTAAAATGTCTTCCTATATTTTCTGGTAATAGGTTAAGTGATTTTGTAAATAAACGATTAAATATTTAACCTATTGGGTTAAAAGTTACTGGGATTCAATTATGAGGTTATAATTATAAGATTCTATGTACACGGTATGCATATTACTTGAGGTCAAGGAACATTTTGAAATTTGAAATTAAATGTAATGAGTAAAATTTTAATGGTTTATGCATAGTAAAATATTTAATTAATGTAAAATGAAACTAATAAAAGATAATTACGAAATTTAATGTATCTTGTCAAATGGTTTTTTGATTATAGGATATCTGGTCTTAGTAGAGGTAGTCCGAAATTTTGGAGACATTAGTTATAGTTGAGGCTATAAATAGTTTATTCCCCCATTATGGGTAGAAGATATATTATATCATGTTTTTTTTGTTTTTATATTCTACTCTACCCTTTCGGTAAGGAAAACTTACACCCCAATGATTCTGATCCATGTGGTGTGTTTTTGAGGTATAATACCCAATATATGATACATGTTATATGAGTTTTGGTGGCTCCCAGAAACAAGCTAGTTAATTTTGGTTTCATGGATTTAGTGTTGTGTTTCACAAGGTGCGTGTTATACTGCTTTTCCAAAGTCAATGTGGGCTATTCATTTTGGAGAGAGATGGTTTGTACTTGTGATGTTGGGGTAGAGAAAAAAACTAGTGGGGAAGTGGTTGTGCGGTATGCTTTATATTATTTATTATATTATATGATATTTTATGTCATACTTGTAGGGAGTATCCATAGTGGGTGGAAACACAATATACATTTCTAGGTGACAAGTTAATTTCACTTGTGGTTCACTATTCATTAGAAAACTTTCTTTTTCATTTCCAAAAGTGGCTCTAGGGAGGATCATAATGAGTATAGTATTATATTACTCCTATATATCAATAAATATTTTCTTTTAGTACATAAAGAGTGGTTTGGAGATCAGATAAGTTACTACTAGCTTCTATTTTGTATAAAATGATTGGGATTCATGGTAATCACCACCATAACCATTTTCTTTGTATACATGATGTTTTACTTTTATTTTTAGTAGTTCTTTAATGTCGTTAAATATTTAATGTGAGGTTTTATTTTTTATTGGGTTCTTATAAAGGGTTTTTTTGTATATCTTAACCATCTCTTTCACAATTTTTTACTTAGTGGGTAACGTATCCCATCTGTATGTTTAGTATACACTTGGTACTAGTCACTAACATGGGGCTAAATAGAGGTAGGACTCGGGTGTCACCATCCTACTTCTCCCATTTCTGTCCTAATAGGGATACACATTGTGGGGATGGGGGTCATGATAGAGTGGTATCAGAGGTATGGATGAAGAAAATGATAGTTTTCGGAGTTAGATACATGTGAGGTTGTGTGGGATGTAATAGAAATGGTTTCATCTTTATTTAAAAAGAACTGTAAAAATTAGACAAGTACTTGAATATTTGTATTTAGGGACCCTATTATCTGATGCCTGAAACATTATGCTTATAGTGTCTTCTAACTGAGGGGATTTTAGTTGTAGTGTAGAGACTTATTGAAAGATCTTGCATCGTTCTTCTTAGCACAAGTGGTTGAATGGGTAGAGCATAGTACATGTTAAACTAAACTAAATAAATGACTATAATTACTAAATAATAATTTCTAAAATATACAATTATGGGAAACTATAACTATTTTTAATTTTTCAGGCATTACACTTGGTCGATGTCCTTGTCTGGTTTGAAAAGAATATATTCAATAGTATACAACATTAAATTTACATAGAGTGAATGTTGAAAATAATGAAACATGGAGGAGGAAACATTGAGAGGAAGAAAACCAGAGTATGAAGAGGTATGTTGGATCCGATTTAGATGTTTTCATGGAAGACTTGTTGGAGGAGGTAGAGATAGGCTTCAGTTTTATCCATCCATAGAAGGAGAACTGGGTATCATTGGTTGTGATGATAGATCATATGGAATGAAGGTAATGGTTGTTCTTATTCCACAAATATCTCGAGGAGTCATCAATCTCATTGGTGGAGTTATGATATTAGTTCAGAGCCACATCTTAACATTCAACAATTATGTAGTCTAGTCACCAATAGATTTTTAACCTTCAATAGGGGAGTTCTAGTGTGTAATATTTTGAGATCCGTTTCTGGAACCATCTTCAATATGCTTCGTACACATTTCTAGTCAAGGATTAAAGGGTGAGGTTTTCGATGATGAATTCTTCCATAGATCCAACCCCATGACACCTATTAATGATAAAGACATATCTTTCTATTATATTGTGAGAATTGGTCATCAATAAGACATTATTAAGACCAATATTTTAATTATAGGAGTTAATTATGATTCTTCCGGAATTAGATCTATTGTTTGGGGTTCCCAATTTTCATGATAGAATATCTTTTGATCTGTCATACATAGGTCGAAGCCCTCAGTGTCTCATTTCTCTAAGGGTGGTAGATCTAAAAATTGTCTATGTGATACAATGAATGTTTTTTATATGGAGTGTGAGGTCTTATATGATGAGAGTGCCCAACCATTCTAAGTAGTCATTATTAAATAGTTGTTTTGCTTCAAGTTTTACTAAAGAAGTAGTTTATGTTATGGGAGTAGAATCAATTTTCACTATTATATGATTAGTAGATAGAATATGGGGTTGGAAGGGGATATCCTTGGGATGCTCCACATATCTAGATAGAATATCGTAGAAATGGAGGTGGTCATTAGTATGATGAGAGAGGTTGTGTGGAAGGTTATGGCCAGCTACATGGTTTAGCGTTGTAAGAAATGGGAAATCCAGATGTCATTAAATGTACCATTTTCTTGTTTTATACATAGGTAAATTCCGTTTTTGATCCAGTGTGATAGGCTATTTTATATCACCAGCTATTTTCTATTCATTGGGATTGATGTAGAGAGGCGTTCAGAGCATATGGTGTTGACTATGCCCATTGTAGGGTGAGATGGCATGTTTGATATATATAGATTCTATGAGATACTAATGGGGTCGCACTACTCTTGGGGAGATTTACAATATTCATAGATATTACCATATGACATAATCTTCATCATGTACTGGTTTTATATGGTGCAGGCTGTCATGGACTGATTCAAGTGGCAGGTTGTGTTCTTCATTGCTGAAAGAGAGCCAGTAGTTTATTTATGGCAAGCGAGTCCCTAAGATGGTTCTGAAGTGTGTTCTATTATAATCATCCTTGATGGAAGATCTAATGTTGATTCCATCAGATGTTTAAAAATTGGTGTTTCCTATGGTCATAGAAGTGTACGCTGATATATTTCTAGTGGATGTAGTGGCATTACCCCCTTGATGACAGATCAAGATCAGATTTGAGCTATAGTCAGATATTTCTCCCATATGTATGTACCCATATAGGATGGGGCATTCAAATTTAAGAGAGATGTGTATATAGAATGATGTTCTATTCTGGTGTGGTTTTTTTCAATAGAGTGTGGCACGAGGGGGTTTACCGGTTTTATTTCATAAGGATAGTTGATGGAAGATTTCAATTATGTATCAGTATTCATTACTTGAACCAAGTGACAATTAAAACCCACTATCCTCTTATAAGGATTTATGATTTACTCAAAAAAATTAAGGATTTGAGTTGGCTCTCAAAAATTGAATTGTGGTTAGGATATACTCATAGGTGTTTAAGGGATAAGGATATCTCAATGACTACTTTATTTTATAGTCATCTACAGTACGATTTTTTTGTGATGTCGTTAGGTGAAATGAATGTTCCAGATATGTTTATAGGAATATTAAACAATATGTTACAGGTGTTTCTAGATAAGTTATTGGTGGTTTTAACAGATTCCATCCTTGTGTACACTACGTATAAAGAGGAGTATGCAGAGCATCTTCGTGCCATTTTGGGGGTTCTTCATCATGAGCAGCTATTTAGGATGTTTATAAAGTGTGAGTTTTGAGGTCGAGAGGTAATTTTCCTTGGGAATTTTTATCCTAGTATTAATTATCTATATATATCTGGTGGAGATAAAAATAGTTTTTTTGGGTATGCCTCAAGATAATGGATGTTGAGTATATTTTTCTTTGGCCTTGTAGGCTATAACAGTTTACAGCCGATTTATCTCAGGTTTCAAATCCTCTTAAAATATTAAATAGAATGGATAAAGTGTTCTTGTTGATTGATCAGTGACAATATATATTTGAGTATCTAAAAGAGATATTGGTATAATATCTAGTTCTTTGTCATTCAAAATAAATGGTTCAATATGAGTATTTTTTTGATGCTTTGGATCATGGGTTAGGTTGTTTTTTGGTACAATAGTGATCACTCATTTCTTATTGGTCTTTGTAGTTATGCCCCATGAGAAAAAGAGTTTCACCAAAGATCATGATTTTAAATCTTTTTTGTTTTCCATAAACTTGTCGAGATATTACTTCATCGGTGAGAATTTTATAGTCTTCACTAATCATAAGAGACTGAGGTATTTTTTCCCATGTGACAATATCATATGCCACCATTGGTCGATAGAGTTATTTATGAACAATGAATTTGATATTTCGTGTATCCCTGGATAAAGATATGTTGTTGTTAATGCTCTAAAAATGCAGTCACATAGTCATGAAATTCATGAATTGTGTTATTCATGGAGATTGATGGAAAAAATTTCTACATTTCCACTAGATATGGAAGAAGTTAGGGGTAGAGGATTCCATTTTTAGATGATAGTGTATTCATCTATGGTGTATCATGTTGAAGAATCCTAGTTAGTGTATTATGCGGTAGAGGACTGGAGAGACCATTTTGTTTATGGCGAGGCCCCTGATGGTTGGCCTGAAGATGAACAACACATAGGGTTGGTTCATGAAAGGATATTTATTTCCATTGGTAGTGCATGAACTGGTTCTCAAATAATTTCATAGTTCACCGTTGGTGATAGATCCCTACATGAAAAAGATGTACCAATATTTGAGAGGTACGTTTTTGTGGTCCAGGTTAAAGTGTACAGTGGTAGGGTTACGTCATCCACAGAGAGGATACAAAACTATATTATTGGTAGTGGAATAGTTGAATAAATAATCATAATTTATATTGATCTAGTAGTCAATCATAATGTAGGATTTTTTGAAGATGTTTTTGGATAAGGTTTTGAGACTCTATTGGGTCCTAGGGATTGTTATTTCGCATAATGATTCTCATTTTACCTCAAGGGTGTGGTGATGGATCCAGTATGTTTTTGGTTCTCATCTATTCCATTTCCAAAGATTTCATCTACAAATTTAATGTCAGATATAGTGGACCATCCATAATCTTGAAAAAAAATTCCCTCTTATGTCCTGGATTTTGGAGGGTCATGTATGAAGCATCATCTCTTCGTAGATTTGTCTTAAAACAATATTTTTCACCCTATAATAAGTATGGGGACATTTTAATACTTACATGGACATCCCCTGCATTATAAATAGTGATGTAATTATGTTAAAGAGTCATTAATTATTAGGACACAATTGGTAACGAATACAATAGAGATGGTTCAGGTGACTTTTAAGAGGATCGAAGTAGCACAAGATCATCAAAAATCTTATGCTGACCATAGGGGGAGGAGTTTGGAGTTCATCATTTGGGATTATATTTTACATAAAGTGAATCCACTTCATGGGAAGTGAAATGTTAGTCATGTTAGTGATATTAATCTCATATTTATTGGGAATATCGGGGTGATAGCTCATATTGGAACATTGTCACATCAGCTAGAACTCCCCCCACATATGACCTTACACATTGTTTTTCACATGTCGTAGCTTCATTTTTATCTTCATGATGACTATATCATCATATATTATGGTGAGTATGATTTTTATGATGATAAAACCTTTATGGAATGGCCTATAGGGATCCGGTACTGCCAAGAAAAGTTGTTGTGTGGTTGTACTATCTCCTTGGTTCATGTCTTGTGGTGGTACGATGGCACGGAGGAGAGTACCGAGGAACGTGAGTCACAATTATGTTATCAGTACCCTGATCTATATTATTTATATCACATATCTTATAATGTTTTATTTTTTGGGATATTTACATTCTCTGGTTTATGAGATGGATTTCACTAGTTTCTTGTTGATGTATACTCTTTTTTTAGAGGCGTCTCCCCCATAAGAGTGTTCAAGAAAAAAATTCATTATTTAATGGAATCAAGATGTTCCTTTGATGATATGGTTAATATAGTGGGATTGAAATGGACTTGAGATTTAACACATTGGTGACTATTTAGGATGACCCTTTTCGGTTTTCCACCTTGGTTTAGTTTTGGAGTCTCTTTGAAGTGAATGTTTTGATAGGTATATAATATTAAAGACCATATTTCAGAATGTCAATCCTCTATATGTTTCCAATGAAATTGGATCTTGGAGGAGTCCAGAATGTGTTATGGAAATTTTTGGGAGTGAAATGATTGAATCAAAATGAATTAAACACTATTTAATAATTAGACACTGTGTAATTCAGTTTAACAGTGAGTTTGTTTTTGAGGTTGAATAATAAAAAGGTGATGCCTTTTTCTATAGAAATCACACACTAAGGATTAGATTATATTAAATGGGATTAAAAGTCATGTAAATCCCTGATTTTTTATGTTTTATAATTTTTTATCCACATGAGGATTTCACACACCCTATGATTACAGTTGTTCCTGTTATTTTCCAGTGTCCAGTAGCACCCTTCAAAGAATTTTTTGGATCCCTTCGGCATAAATTGATCATCAGATATCTATATTATTTCAATGATGAACCTTGGTGATCCAAGGTTCTCTTTCACTTCATTTTCTAGTGGTTTCTCCGAGTATGGCCACATTTACTATAGAATATTCTCATTGTTTTATGGATTTTTCCTACACGTGTTCATAATGGGGTTTCTCTTGGTTGTTTTTCATGGGGTTGTATTAAGACATCCTCCGACAGATATAGTTCATGTGGGAGGAGTTATCATAGATCTATTGCATAGTTTGTTAATATTAAAACAACATTAAAACCTTTTTGAGGAATGGAATTGTTTTTCTCTCTACTTGTTTACATGAAATCATTGAGCTATCATGATTTATCCCCTTATATCATAATGAAATTAACCAAATAATTAATTTAACATGATTATAGAATTTGTATTGATCACATGATGATGACACTATTTTGTACAATGATAATGGTTTTTCTTCTTTTTTCCAGAGAGTTTGACATTTATTCTATGCTTGTTATTCATGGATTAGCATGTAAAATTTGTACAGAAAATAAATCCATAATTAATTGAAAATTAATTACATAAACGATTAAAGAGTCATATTTATTAAATCTGATCTGTTTTAGTTTTAATGTAGCATGCATTGTTAAATGAATTGATTATCCACATGTTAATGGAACTAAGTAAATTTGAAAATTATTCCAATGCATGTTTTTTAAAATAATGAAAGACATGTTAAATAAATCGTTCATAATATTTTTCACATCTTAACATACCTTTTTTCTTTGGTTTACCAATGTTGTAAACAATTAATAACGAGTCAGTTAATTCAAGATAAAATAAGTATCCGTTTTGTGATAAAAAATATTTCCTTATAGAATCTATGTTTCTTGTTTACATGAAAATGTCGAGTTCCTTATGATTTGGGGCCATGTGGGATTATTTTGTTTGAAGGCTAGACCCCTTGATTCAGGGCCAAGATCCAAGTTGGTATGTTTTTTTACTACTGATTATGATGTGATGTGATCCTAGGATATCTACTCATGTTAGACTCTTATTGATTATTGGGTGGGGAGGCCTAGATATGATGTGAGCCTAATATGGATGAGCTAGGAGGACTGTTGTGTTATATAGGGTGGGGATGTCGGGTTGTTGTGGAAAATTTTTATTCGTGTGATGGTAGGAGGCTTTGGGATATGCATGTGGGTGTTTGGGGAAGATTCATAAGTTGAAAGAATGTAATGAAGGTAGTCTTAACTATCGATATGAATGATGGATGATTATTTGAATATGTTTTTTTTCTAATGACCAAGTTGGGTATTTATCTACTTTTCATTCCCCACTACATGAATATGATGGATGTACTTGGATGAATACAATGATTGGTAGTTTAGTATGATTTCTTATGATAACTAGTAATATATGAATTAATGTAGTTAATGAATGATAAAATGATTAACCCATGGGGTTGGAACATACTGGGAAGTAATGTTCAGGTTTGAAGTCTATGATTATGTGGAATTAATTTACTTATTCATGGATGGCATGTAACCATCATGTAATGGTAATGGAATTTAATGTACAAAAAGATAATTTTTAATTAATTGTTAAATAAATAATTATCATAATGTGAAATTTAGTAAAATTAATAAAATAATATACTGCAGATCATTAAATGGTTGGGTGTGTATTAGATATCCGGTCATTATAGTAGAATCTAGGAGTCTGAGAGACAATAGATGTAGTTGATTATGAGACTATTTATTCCCATAGTGTGGTTGTGAGAAATATATTTTAATGTAAATTTTTATTTTTTTATAAGATACTCCACACTATCTATTAGTGAATCTAAAACCTTTGGGGTTCTAAGCCATGTGGTTTGTTTTCCCCAAAATCCCAATGGGAGAAGGATGGTTGGATACATCCTTGGTACCAATCACTTCTCTTGGTAGATACATGTTCTAGTTTTCCTGGTGGTTATTTTCACTATATATGTGTGTAGAGGGTGGTAATGGATTGTGGTAATTTCACACACATACTTTTTGGATATAGTTTCCTGAGGAATAATATAGGTATATTTTTTATAAACTATAATGTCTTGAGGATCCTCACTTACTGAATGAGATGTGATGGATTGTGGTGTAATTATCAATAATTGATACACGTTATAAGTCATATTTTGTATTTTGGAAACTACCTTGTAACATTTGGTTAGGAAGACATGGTGGTGTTCCATACAAGGTGCACATTATGACGCTTCACCTAGGTGTCTTCAGGATATGGTTTTGGGAGATGTATTCTTAGGATGTGTTCCCTTGGGGTAGAGATGAAAATAATTGTGGAATTTGTAGCGTCTTTCCCTTCATATTGTTTGGTATATTTTATTCTATTGAATGTGATTATCAGTGAGAGTATCCTTGGTCAGGATGGGAACATAGAATGCATATTTATGTGATGAGTTAGTTTCACATTTAGTTCAATATTCATTATAATGATTTCTTAATAAATTTCATGAGAGTATTTGGGGAGGATCCTATAGGGTATACTATTATACTCACCTATGTATCTGAAAATATTTTCTTTTAGGTCCACATGAGTAGTTTGGAGATCCAATTCTAACTGGTATCTTGTAGTTTTCATGGGTATTTGGAGTTTCATTGTCATAACCACATTTACCCTTTTCTTTTCATACTTCTAGTTTTCCTTTTAGATTTAGTACTTCTTTAATGTCATTAAAAATGTGAATTTGAGTTTTCCATTGTCTTGGTGTGTGAGAAGGAGCTAGTTTTTGTCTGTTCTATCTATATCTTTTACATGTGTTCTAATAGAGGTTAATACCTGCCATGAAAATGTTTACTCTACCCTTGGGGGTAGTATCCAACCTGAGTCCAATTAGAGGTGTGACTCGAGTATCACTATTTGTCTTCTCCCATTTACTGCCTAGGAAAGGATACACCTTATGTGGAGGGGTTAGGAAAAATGATAATAACCCTAATATCCTAGGGTAATTGGTCGCATTATTATGTTGGTAATAAGTACGAAGATCACATCCTAATGACCTGAATAATTTTGTGAATTTGGAATACAATATAAGAACAAAAATGTAACATTAAAAATGAAATTTAATAGAACAAAACAACTCCCTTGAAAACACCATGTATTCTCTTAGATTGTCCATGCATATCAATCATAAAATACATCTCAGAATCATATGAAAAAATAAAACAGAAGAATGGGGTTAGCTCAAATTCCTAGTTAGGATAATAATACCACTGAATTTATAATAAATAAATATAAACTCAAATGAAATCTGAAAAATTAAAAACATATTCCATTAAAATATAATCTCAAGGATAATATAAAATGATTAAAATATGATCAAATACTTTCATATAAAAAATATAATAAAAATAAAACTTATCCATCGAAGTTATATTAGTTGAATAATCAGATGGATTATAAAAAACTAATCTCAAAATTCGGAAATTCATAGTATGGGGTATCATAAACATACAACTAAGTATTTGATAAAGACACCATATATAATCAGGTAACACCTCATCTAATCCTCAACTAGTTCATCTCATCACAGTTGTCAATGCATTGCTGGGCTGTATGGGAATCACGTACATGGTCCGATGTATTCCTCATATGAAAGGTGTGAACTAAAATTAACATATATATTCATATATAAACTATAATTTGTAATAACATTCACCTAAAAATAAGAATAATCTTTAACGATCCAGTATAATACGTTGAATGGTATCAAAATATAAAATCAATAGTCAAAATGATCATAAAAAAATCCATAAATATAGGAAATTGTGTCAAAATAGATTATCCTAAATTAAGCATATGACCCATCAAAGGGTGTTGACATTGATAAAAATAATCTAACAAAACCATTTTCAAATTTATGAGGTAAATACCACATTATATTGAAATAATTAATTTAATGAAATGTTAAATTTTTAAATGAAAACATTTTATTTAAAAATAACCATGTAAACATATAATGAATTAAAAAAGAAATTATTTCATTATACAATATGTAAAATACACTAATTTTCTATATGTTGAATACATTCCTTTTAAATTTTAAAAAAATAATCATTTTAAAGAGAGTTTCTAAAAGAAAGTGTGGTTAATAACCAAATAAATCACTTCTTTGTATTAGCTAAAAATGAATATAAAACAATTTTAAATACAAAATAGGAAAATTAAATGTTTTTTCACACAGAATAATAGCATGAAATAAGAAATGGTGTTTAAATTTAACCCAAATAATTTGAATCAGGTTATTAATTCCCATACACGTTATAATCAATCAAAACGTATACCCTATAAAATTATGTATCATGAAATGAAACCTTGATTTCCATTGACATAATTAGATTGATGACATTATATATTAATGTTGATTATGTAAATCACACATAATAAAATATATTTCTTTAGGTATTACATATCAAAAAAGTTCAACTGATATAAGAAACACATTCCATATGTCTGAAAACATTATACACATGTACATAATGTTCAAGATAAATAAATTAGAATCATGAATTACATAATTTATAACCTAAATATAATATAATGGATATATTATAATTTTATTAAGATCATTTATGGCCACATAAATGAGTTATGATGTTTAATATTGTTTTTTGGGAGTATTTGTTCCATGGTTTTATGGTCGTTTCGTTTGAGTATAAAATTGGGAGTTCTTGTAATATGGGAATAACATCTTTAAAAGTGAAATAATTTTGTCCTAAAGAAATTATATATGCTTAAATATTCTCATATATAATTTGGTTATATGGTATTAATATGTTTCATTAGATAAAATGCTAATGAAAATGAATTAATTTATTTTTTCCATTTCAAGGACCATTACAAACTTATGTCAATTAATATGATATTATGTCTATATTTTGGTTCCAAAAAATTATATAACATATAATATGTATATTAAAATCATATTTAACTGTATTTATCTATGACCATCCTTGTTGTCCATAATGGAAGATGAAAACTCTTCATCCATGATGGTGGTGAATTGACAGATCCTAAACAATGTTTTCATTTTTAAATTAAAAGGTGCAGAGAAGTTATTTGATTATGGATAATACATTATAAAAATAAAATTATAGTATATATATACATATGATATTTGAGTTACTATTCCCCTAGGATAGGGTATGTGTGGGGAGTATTATAAAATAAAAGAAATTAATGGATAATGAAGGAGGATATTTCCTCTGGAATATTTCCACCTTCAAAACCTCATCAAGACACTTGGATTTAGTATTTTTGTATGACCAATAGGTATTTTACATGAAGAATATGTTTATTAAATTAATTGGGTTGAATTTGAAAAATATTAATGGTATAGAAGTTCTGAGGAGAAGGGCGGTGAGTAGTGTTATTAATATTGGATGAGAGGGGTGTTTTTTTATTTTATTCAGTTATTTATTATTTTGGATCATGAATGTAAATTGTGTTTATTCACGAGACTATGTAATATAAATAGTTAATTTAAATGATAACTAATATTATTTTACATAAAAAATGACTCAATAATTCATTTATTTATCTTATCATTTTAAATATGGTAAATTAGAGTATATCACTTTAATAAATAATTCAACAATTTTAGATAAAACAAAAAAAATATCAGAAATTTTTTTTATATGTGTAGATTTCTGATTTGGAATCCATTTTTGGAAAATAATATTCTGAATATGTAAATTATTTTTTAAATAAAAATAAAATTTATTCAAATAAATTATTTATTTTAATATTATTACCAATTTTATTGCATTTTGAAAAAATAAATATGGTGTCATTAAATTATCATATAATTATAAAGAAAGAAATAATAATTAATGAATCTATTTTATGAAAGTAAATTTTCATTAAAGTCATTATATTAATAATAAATTTATAAAAAAATTTAACGTTTCAAAAATATACAACACATAAATTATCATTTTTTAATCATTTATATATTTATTCTAAGGTATAAATATATCATATTATCATTTATGGGATTCCAATTTTTTTATAATTTCACAATAGTGGTTATTATTCTAATGGCCAGATTACTATTCGTAAAGGTCACATTACTATTATAATGGTCATATTCACATTTAATAGCATATAATGGGTCATTCAAGATTGGTGTAGCAGAAAATATAATTTATCAAAATAAGTGAATTTAATTAAGAATATAAATACCATAAAATAAAACGATGTTATAGTTCGAACCCTCTCTTAACAAACTATGTTCACTCCCCATTACTGCCTTGTCTTACTGACCTAGTTTCACTCCCCATTCATGTCCTATGTATCAAATGATATATTAATCATTACCTGATACATTAGAGGTATATATAATTCCCATCAATTTTTCATCATAACGTAACAAATATATCATAATGAAAATCAGAAATATGAGTGCAACAAGATTATAATACCATCATCATATCAAATCCCATGAAATGAAATGGGTTTGAAAAACATTTAATCATTTCATCATAACATTATTTGTTGACAATGTAGAGGGTTTCATCATAATTTTAACATGGTATGACCCATTGGATGGAAACAAGTTTCATAAATATCATGAAATCATAAACACAAACCATTTAGGGAATAAATAATAACGGTATCCTTGTTTTGAATTTCTAAAACATCATTGGTATAGTAAAGGATATCATCCTAGATAGATATGTATTTTGAAAGATCACTTGGAATATTTATTATAGAAAATGATTTTTTTTGAAAATAACATCTTAAAACATAAAAACATTTCACTATAAATGTAATAATAAATAATATTGAAAACCTATATAAGAATTTTTAAAAAATAATTCAATATATTTTATGAGGAAAATAACATTTTCACTTCAAAAACACTTATTATGACATAAATCATATTCAAAATAAATTTACCTAAAATAATATTTAAATATAATTTAAAATAATTATTAAATAAATTCCCCATTCCACTTTTAAAATATCTTTAAAAATCCCATATTTTGTTCCGGAAAAATTGTTTGGGAAGTAAAGTGTTTTTGGAGTAAAAGAAATATTTTCATAATAACATTATTTTTGAACTCTTGAGTACATGGAGAGAAAACAATTATGTGAATAATGTATTATCATGGAATAAATATTTTATAATATATTTCATGATCTTATTGAGATTGGGATCATAAATATTTATATTATGATGTAAAATCATATACAATAACGATAATTTTTGAGATCGTAACAGAAATTCATTACCACTTTGGTAACATTGAATTATATTTCTCATGAAGAATACAAATAAATAAAACATAAAACATCTAAAAACCAAATAAATTCATTATGTTACATGTCAAAGGGGTTTTATGGACACATAATGATGTAATATTGGTTCATAACATAGCAAAAGTCTCTGTGAAGGAAAATATAAATGAAAACCCTTTACTGATTTGGTTGCATTTGAACTGTTACCCTCATAAAAGAGATTTATCATATTCATTATTAAATAACAATAATTTTATGTCGTTTAATCATAAAATATAGTCATGTGGAGTATATAAACTACATAAACGAAACATGTGGTGAACATGCATTGTATCTCTAAAAAATGATGAGACTGAAATCCCTTACCTTATGTATTAACGTAATCTGTACATGTTAAAAACAACTATATAATATATATAGGTTTTTTATAAATATATTAAATATTAATAGTCATATATATATAATAACCAATATGATATTATCATGACCTTTTATTTCATTTTTTTTACAATTCTATGTCAATGTCATGTTTCTGGGAAAATCTTCTTTGTTTTTCAATTTGTGTTTTGACTTATTATTTTTTTATCATAATTTGATAATGGTTTAATCATCACCAAAAAGTAAAATATTAAATATACATATATTAAAAATATAATAAGTATATATGTATTCAATTTAGTCTATAACAATTAGTAATATAAAATGAAATACAATGTTTTTAGAGCTGGTATACCGTATGTATTCTTGAACAAAATTTTGATTTTCATATCATATTGAATGAAATAGAAGTAAATGATATATATATATATATATAATCATAAAAACCCAATTTTATTTCATATAAATCACTTTTTTTTAAACCCAACTGAACTACATTCTATGTAAATCATGAATGATTCGCATTACTTCGTAAGGTTGTAGTTCGCCGCACACATGAGCAACATTATCATATTCCAAAAAATTTGAGAGTATGAAATTATTAATCATATAATAATTAAAAAATTATTATAAAATAATTAATTTAATTTTTGTAATAATTAAAATATAAATATATAATTATGATCAGATGTTATAGGTGGTAATGAAAAATATGAATAACATCGATTCGTGAGGTGGTAGTCTGTCGTACACACAAACGATGATTTTGTAATTCATTTCATAGAGGATGATATGGTTTTAGTTAAATACCCTTAAATAAAAACATAAAATTCTATGTAGAATATTTATTTTATCATGAAACCATGATATAATAAAAATTCAATGGGGTAGAGGAAGAAATAAAACAAAAATGATTGTTGATGAATGATAGCTTCTCAACGGGTATCCTCCTTAGTTTTTCCTTAAAATATATCCATGGATGGATATATATCCAAACAATAGGCTTCTATTAGAATTGTAGTGAATTAGAGAATGTGATTATTTAATGGTTTGGTTGATCCAAATGGAATGAGTGGTTTGAATAAGTGTGGGGTGTAAGTTCCCATGTATATTTGAGGAGGGCTGACATTTATATAAATACCCAAATGTATTCACTATTTGGAAGTATCCCTTTACTCATGTGCCAGAAAAATGGAATAATTAATATGGTATGGTTTTTTAATCTATAAAAATATCTAAAAAGAAAAATAATCACATTTTTATCATGTTATTTCATATTAATAGTGATTACTCAATTGTACAAATTTAGTTTTTACCACGGTAACATGAATCTTTTTATTAATTTAGGTAATTAATCATTTATAAATACAATTAAAATTTGTTTTAAATGATAATTTATAACTAATTATTCTAAATACGAAATAAAATCTATTAAATAAAAAACATATGTGTGTGTATCATTAATTTTAATCAACGCATGTAATATGTGAAACTCTATTTTTCCCTTTAATCATGGTAAACAGTTTTATTATTTTTCCAAAATAATTGTGATAAAAATTAAGTTATAAGTATTAGATAACACAAATAATTATTATTAAAAATATTTTTTCTATATTTTATAATAGATTTCTCAAAATTGGAATAATTTTGAATCAATCCCACATACATGACAAGAAATCAGGGTTTTTATGTCAAAATTTTCAAAGGGTTACAATGTTTCTATAACCATTTTCAATATGAAGATTATTGTAATGAGATAAAATGAATTTATAGTTGTATCAATTTACTAGTAAATATTTAATAAAAATTTAAAATATAATTTATATTTGTAATAATCATATGCGAAAAGACAAAATTCAATTAAATACACTATTTTTTTCTATTCATCAAAAAATAATATCTTTAGAAAATTGCATAAATTTTCACAATAAGATAATTTTTGATATTATAATTTTAAAATTTATTTTTTTTATGAAATTTTATTCCATTATATAATAATGATATTTTTAAATTATTTTTTTCCAAACAATGGTGACCAAAATTTTTGTTGGAAAAATAATGTTTTTTTTGGTAATATTTGACTTGTTCACATATACAGTATCGAAAACACGTAATATGAATGTTAAATAGTCAAATGAATATAATATATATATATATATTACTATAATAATTTAGAGAAATTATTATATTATTTTGTTTAGGTAAAACATATTTGTTTGCATAAAAATAGTTTTTTAGAAAAATATTGACTTTATTTTCAATTAATTTTTATTTTCATATATAATAAAATGAACCACAAATAATTAAATATCTATAAATGTTTAAACCATATATTAATTATTTATTTACAATAATTAATACCATCAATATTAATGTTTAGTTGAAAATAATCATCATAAATATTTAGATTTTAACTGTATAGCACATTTAGTTTAAACTCAGTGTTGCGTGTAGTGATAGATAAACATGGTGTTTATATACCCAAATCCAAACATAGTGATGTTTGTTATATAATGTAAAAATAATTTTACTTGAAATTAATATCATGATATGTGTGTCTTGTCAGAAAAAATATGGAAATGATCTAATATAATTCAAAAATAATTATTCCCTAACACCTTAGGGTGTTAATTTTACAACCCATGAAATTAATATCACCTTCAAAATTATTCTCAGTCATAAAATTCTAACATTGGAAAATTACATCATTTAAAACCACATCATAAAAATTAATACTAAAACATCCCTTAAAAAGTGAATGTTGGAATGATACAGGTTTCGTAAATTTACTCACATATTGTTTTCCACGTATGGGAACATTTTTCAGAAGTGATTATTTGGATGTGGAAGACAAGAATAAATAATTATAGTGAGTAATAAATATCATTTTTCTAAAAACTTGGGTGATATAGATAAGGTCAGTGACCAAATAACCTAAACTGAAGAGACTCTAAATGGTCATTAATATCATAAAAATGATGATAAAAGGGAAAAAATATTTCATTAGCATCTTCCTATTGGGATTATTTTTTATGTATATAAGGATGCTAAAATATATTTTATTCTAGATTTTGATTGATTCAGTTACCATTATATTTATGATTAACCATTATCAAGACAAGCATCAATCAAGGTTCATCCCTCCCTTTTTGATTATGCTTTTGTCTGCCAGATTTTGGCGATCTTTGTTACGCATTATTAATTCATAACCATATTAAAATCTAATTTTGAACAATCAATCGTTTCACATTCTATTCTTGATAAAACAATTTGAAGTCATAGATATGGAATCGAGACAACTCGATGGAGGTGCTATGGTGTTCGTGATAGTGGATTAAATGATGGTTTGTATCTGTTGATGCTCGTTTCCATCATAGAATATAATGACTGAAAAGGGTAAATACCTTAACACAAAGTGATTCATCCGTTGAAGAAACATCAAAAATTGTCAAAGGCATAAACATGGACTTGTTTACACTTGGGTTGCTCAAGTTTTATAATGGTCGTGCAAGTATACTTGCGCGCCTCATATTGGTCACGCAGATGACATGCACGCCCTATGTTATTTTCGCCCAAGGTCTTCAAAGGCCAATAAATACCCTTTGTGGGCCCCCCATTTTGGGGATGGAAATATCCAGAAACTCATATTTGAGCTCTCAGTACCATTGTCTCTTCCCATAGCCTTCCGAACACTTATAAGGTAATTTCATTCCCAGAACGTAAAATCTAAAGGGAGGTGAAAAGGCCTAAGTGTTGAATTTTATCAACACCTGCGTGCCTAAGTGTCTAACCCTTTAGGGAATTGATGATAGTTGTGCGCCGTCTTATCCCTTCAACATAACTTTCATGCCACTCATTTAAAGGGCATTATCTATAATACTAAGGGGTTGAGCAAAGCCTCCCCCAAGTATTACCATACATATTGAATGGTGCGCAAGTACACCTGTGTCGCGCAGATATACCTGCGCGACCATGACCTACACACCCAAACATGACCTGTGCGCCTACCTTCTATTGGGTGCCCCTTCTATCCATTCACCTTTTTTTTCAAATCCACCTCTCATCTTCAAATATTTATCCTTCATAATCCTCCTCAATGCCATTTATGTCACGATTCCTTGGTTGGCCACTTTATATAAAAGGAATTTTGTGGAACATCTCTCAAAACATAGTGATTTACATATCGTTATGTCACTAAGGTATGATATTTAATTCACTCAACCATATCCATTAAGATGATAGAATTTAATGGGAATCCTATTTATGAGTAAGCCCCAAGTCCCCTATTCATGGGCATCCTACTCAAGAGTAAGCCCTAATTATGGGAATCCTCTTCAGGAGTAAGCACAACTGTTCAGGTTCCCTTAATTTTGGTCCTCCTTCTTAGGAGTAAGTCCCAATCATAATTACTTAACCTGGGTCTCCTTGTCAAGAGTAATCCCCATTTCTCATTTCCCTTAACCTATCCCTCCTTCTCAGGAGTAAGTCCCAATCATAATTTCTCTTAACCAGTCTTAACTTCTTTTGATTTGGGATTCCTTCTCAGGAATAAAACCCAATCACAAGTCCCCTCTTAATTTGGGCATCCACCTCAAGAGTATGCCCCATGTTAGAGAATCCAAATCTCCATAAAGCACATATACTATTATGGACCATGTTCCCGGGATTCTTCTCTAATTTAATTCCGGATCTTTATCTATTTGGGAAATCATACATACATAAGCCCCATATCATTCCTTGCGACCACATATTTTGTGGCACAAATTGTCTGGTTTAATGATACCTCTTTTTTGTCACACCAAGCATGACTCAAGTGAGCTTAGACTATAAAATTAACCATGGCACATGTCTTTGGAACTTTAATCATATTTAAGCCCTGTAATTCCCAACCAAACTATGTGGACTTTGATATCTACCTTAAAAGTGGAGTGCGTAGGAGGCCTTTCTAAGGTTCAAGCCCATCACTAATAAATTATCATCCGTCCCATATGACGTTAAAATATATCTTAATTCCCAAACTATGTGGGTTCTGATTCATTTTCTAACAAGGATACGTATGTATCCCATCTACGGGTACGATCCCAACTCTGAAATACTCCATGTCCATCTGAACAACAATAAACTTCTAGTGCCCCACTGAGTGGATTTAAAACCAGTATGGTTATCATAATAACCAAGAGATATTTATATAATGTGTTGAAGGATACCATTAACTAAGAATATCTAACAAATAAAGATGATTCTCTATCCATGAAGAAACTCAAATACATATAAATGATTTTCTAAATCTAATACATATTAATCATTGATTGTCAGATCTTAAAGATAGATCATTTTCATACTTGGTAGTGTAAGAAGGATTCACGAACATAACTTAAATATCTAAATATAGTCCCTGAGTAGACAATAATTCCCCTAAAAAAGGTGTGATGATTCTGACCTCACATCCTCTCTACCAATAAAAATTCTTAAGACGCATCGTTCCTCTACTTATGAGAACCTATCTTTGGAAAGTAAGTCCAAATGGATATAGAATCATTGGATGTTTTTGGTTCTATGAATAAACTTATTAGAAACTGATTGGAATGTTTGAAACTTAAACAAACAAGGTCATACGATTTTCAATGGAAACAAAAAATGGTGAACCGAACGTGAATCCTTAACAAAGATAAAATGAAGTTTTACTTATTTGTTAGGGCCCTATGTAAACTCAATGAGAGGGGTAACAAAACAATAAATAACATATTTTCTCATCCAAAAGATGTATTGGTGGAACTTATCTTGATAATGTCTATTATATCAAACATGAACTCTTTTCCAAAATCTTATGATTTACAGAAATGGCTTCTCTTAAGTTCACACTTGTGAATGCCTCTGCTGTGAATACCTCTGCTGCTACTCCTACTGGATCATTGTCTGCTCTGAGGACGACATCACCTACTTAGTGTCTTCAGCGCTAGGTATCAAATCTAATAGTTATGGAATACCATCGACATGGTACCATTCTGACTCTAGAGGCTGCTCGACAAGCCGTCCAAGTTAATAATTCACACTGGTCATCTGGACAGCGTTGGCCAGCAATCAATAAGTGGGCGATTCTAACCACCATCTCCAACCATTTCAGGTCGTTATCCATAGAACAAAATCAACAGTCCCTCCCTTATTATGCGGAGGTGAATGAGAAGGTTAGTGGAGGCCTTAATTCAAAGAGACAAGAGTCCTTCCCCTGGGCTGCCACCAACAATCGCCACCAGACTCCTACGGTAGTGCACCGTCAACATGATGAGGGTGTCATCTCCAAGCATCTGGCTCAGGTTCCTCGAACCCAAGTAGGAAAGACGAACCACCAGAGGTTATCACTAGTCAATAGTGAGCATGTTCTTATCACTACCATTTTCAGAGAATTCTACCATCCTAACTTGGTGGAAAGTAATGATCGGGCACACACGTCCATATGTTTCAATTTTGTTGTCCAGCTGACTCGTCTGGCAGCAAGACGCCATTCCCGCCAGACAATTCCAGTGGATTACTATAGACAGGGGAATACACCTATTTATAAATCATCATCTAGTCAGTAGGTGCGTCTGACTACATATGATGAAGCCTGCCAACCCAATGTGTTGACAACTAGTAAATAGGCACATACACCTCCTTACACTCATCAATCCTTCCAGTAGTCTCATCTGGCAGTATTGAAGGAAGTTCATCAACCATGTTTGGCGGACTTCAATCAGTAGGCACATACACCAACTAGTATTGATGAATCCTACCAATAGTCTCATTTGGTAGCACCCGGAGAAGTCAATTGGAAGTCCCCAATGACAAACAGGAGGCAGACTCAATTCTCTGCCCCCAAACATAAGTACTCTCAGAACTCACTTATAGGAAAAGGAGGACAGGAGCAGGAACACACATCTACTCTAAGCACGGAATGGACGAATATTCTTGTTCTGGCAACTAAAGTCACATAGGACATTCTAACAATGGTGAAGGAGCAGAAGAAAATTCCTACTCATATTCAGGATGCCTGCCCGGATATTATAACAGCTTTAGAAGCATCACAAGGAAAGAAATGAAAATCTATCCCTATCAGTGGAGTGACACATCAACTGTTCACTCCAGAACAGATACACACCTCTATTCCAGTCCAAGAGGGTTGTGGGGCATACTCCTCCATATCATTCGGACAACCAAGTATGGCACATACACATGATTTGAGTGGAGATAATTAGTCTAACTTGACTATTTCTTGTGGGCAGGGAAATACACCAGCCCATAATAACCACATTCATCAACAAGTGGTTCCCAATGTGAGTAAGAAGGAATATATAAAAAAGACTCATCCAGCACAGTCAATAAATCAATATCCAATCTATAATAAGGCCTTTCCCGATTGTGGAGTTCTTGATGCATTCAAGAAATTTATCTGTTGCAACTCAAGATTCTACTCTATTAGTTCCCTATAGTGGGAACATTAATTTCGAAGTCATGTATCAGACACTTCCTCATGAAGTCTTGCTTCATGACAGTTCGGTCAATCTTGATGTATCATCTTCAGATGAGAGTCACGATAACCCTCTGCATGCATAGAATATCAAGGTAATTTTTTTTCAACTTTTGTTGTAACCCACCATGGTGGTCCTCCCCATGATGTTGAATTTAGCTATGAAAGTCCTCTAAACATTAGTAATTCAAATTGATGGGAAAATGCTCTAATGGACAATGTTGTCACGATAAAACCCTCTTACCTTGAGGCACTTGCAAATGTGAATCCAATCATGTCTGATGCTTTACCACTAACAGGTGAAATACTTTATCATCCAGAAGATAGCCCGGGCTATATGTCATTCTCCAAACCACCCCCAAGTCATGAATCTTCTAATTTGGTAAATGAATTCTCTACAAATATTTTTGAATCCGATGAAGCAACAAAGAAGCACCATCTTTGGTATTATCAGGTAGAAGAATCTTCATCAAATGATAAAGAGGAAATGCTGAATATGAAAAAACAACTGCAAAAAGGTGAAGTACCAGTCATGTTTTGGCCTTTGGCTGACTCTCAGTATGACATTCTAGAGATGTTGACGGAGGATTGTAATGACGATATTTTTCTCAACATGTGGAAAACTCTTTGTCAATTGACAAGGAAAATATTATCTTATGATGAATATAAAAATCATGTCCAGATAATAGAAGGGCTTCAACACCAAATTGATTTGGCCACTCTCTCAGTTTCTCAATATCTGATGGTTGAAAATCCATAGAGAGCCCTTCATTGTTCAAGCCTTAGAGCACTAAGAAGTTTGCGTTAGTGAATTTCCAATGCGCCATCTAGTATTCATATCAGGGGATGGGGTGTTCATGGAGAACTACATTTCACTGTACTCTCCAGTCAACAAATCTCCCCGAAAGTGGTCTCATGCAATGTTATTTCCCATGGATGGACACAACCAATTGGTATTGTTTGTAATCAAAGGCTTGCTCAAGAACATGCCTCAACTAGTTCTTCTCAGAATCCAGAATATAGAGAACAAGTTTTCGAATTACTTTTGCATCAGGAAAAAGAGAATATCGAACATGATTCTCATTTAGATCATTCAAATCATCATGTGACAGAAGTGTGAGAAATCCTCCAACGGTCATTTGAACTAGGTGATTTGAGTGGATGTAGGTTGATGCATCCAACCAATTTCTGGAATAAAGTCCGCTAGATTAGAAGAGATTTTAAGAAATTATCTGATGTAGCTGCTCAAGAACCTCTCCACCTCTCCAGACTGGGGACCGTTTTAGCACAACCCTCAGAATCAACAAATAGGATTCTAGGAGTTGAGATGAAACAGCAAGTACAGCCCCATTCAACCAGCATGGGGGATTTTTCAAATCCTCAATCTCTTCCTTAGAGAAAGTCAGTATTCACTCAATTAGGGAAGAAAAATGAAGAGGAACGAAGAACCAAATTATCATTATATTCCCTCCAAATTACAGTTCATCAAGTAGTTCTTAAGGGGTCATCTCAATAGAAGGCAGTGTCTCATCAAGGACATGGAAGAAGACAATATAGTAGAAATACCGATAGAAGAGATGAAATGCGTCATGCATCAATAAATTTCATCAATGCCATTGTTTCCAATCCCCTCGAATATGGGGCTCACTCAGAGGAATCTGATGAGGAAGTTCATGCCCAAAAAGGTGTATACACAGACACAGATGAAGAAGGTGTGCGTACACAAAATCAAAGGCTTACCCAAAATTTGGGTATTCCTTCGAGTAACCAACTCACCCCCTCTTCGAAAGGCGTCCAACAATCGGAAAGGGAATAATTAGGTTATATACACTTCCTTTGGAGAAGGTTAATAACTCTCACTAGAGAAAATATTTGCACAACAAGAGGTTAAAATTAAGGAATTAAGGAGGTTGAATGCAGAACTACGTCAAAGTAGTATTCCTTGTAAGCGTTCTGGATTCAGTCAGCCAAGGGAATTTTTTGCAGTTACTGAGATATATCAAGAGTATCCACCTTTAACAGTACACCCTCACAGGTCTAATCCTATGGTTCAGGTGCAACATCAACCAGCAATACTACCATCAGTGGAAGTCCCGGTCTCCACACCTATCCAAGCTCCAGTTATTGCACCTGCACAGGTCCAAGCTCAACCGGATGTTTCTCAAAAATTAATGACTACCCTTGAGTCATTAACAGCTCGTTTGGAAGCTATGAAAGGAAAGCATGCACCGATTCAACTGGGGAAGAGAGCATATCCTTAATGGTTAAATTCAATTCCTCCCCATTCAAAATTTTCAAGTACCACATTCCCAATCTTTAATGGTTCAGGAAACCCAGAGCAACACTTAATACATTTTGTTTCTCGTTGTGATCCTATGATGGGAACCCCTCAACAACAAGAATCAGTTATGCTTAGGTGTTTTGTACAGTCATTACAAGGGCCTACTTTTTTCTGTTATACAAGCTTGCAATCTTGGTCAATTACCAGGTGGTAGGATCTTCATCAATTATTCCTTCTTCAATTCAGCTCAACATTGCAAAAGACAACAGTTTTTTATCATAAAAATTGTTAGAAAAGGGAGAATTAAAGGGTTTCCTATTTCATTATTTGCTGGAATGGATTAACATATTCCTTAATCCTATCTCTCCCTCATGAAGAGTTGTTGCCAATCTGTGTGGAAAATCTATGTGATGAATTATGCACACCATTGATCCCTATGAAATACACAGGAGGGCTTCGAGACCATACTTCAATCGCTCAACAAATTTAAGATTATATTATAAAGACTAATGAAAAAGCTCATGTAATTCCATCTGCTCTATAAAGGACAATGGGTAAAGTATAGACTGTTATAGTTATTCTTAAACAAGAACATTTACCTGCTTCTACTTCAAAACCTTCATTTTATTGGAGGGATCCTCCTCCTGAGCATTAACAACAGAGATCGTTTCATCAAGATGATCAAAGAGATCAAAGACTAAAACAATTTGAGGATATCAAGAGCAATGTTTATTCTTTTTGAAATGAGCGAGTTCCTTTTTACTTCATTTCGGCTATGGAAGATAATTTTGTTCAGTTTCCAATGCCCAAAAGGCCTAATAAGGAATGAGAAGAAGACCATCCAAATTATTTCCCATTTCATCAGTTTTTGGGGAATCCCATTCAGCAGTGTATGCAGTAGAAACACATGGTAGCGCCCTTCAGCGGGCTCAACAAGAACATGAAAATTCTTCCACCAATTGCAGATTCAGTCCTGGCACAGTTATTCTGGAGGATCGGTTAGAGAATCCACATTCTTCCTCTTCTAAATTAAATAGACCTATTCGGTCTAATATTCTAAAACAAAGAGTATTTACAACTCCTACCCCGATACAAGATGCATCTACTTACAAAGCATTAACTTCTAAGGCACCTGTGAAACCACATGTTCCTGTTGGGAAATGAAAACCTTTGGATAAAAAATATGATTTCTTGAAACATTAGTCCTAAGTATCGTCCATGTTTTCAATTCTGGATGCCTCGAATTTATCAGAGGATCTTTGGGAGGCACTCATTGAGTCTTTTTCAAGTCCTTAGGAATTTTCAACGGAAATTGCTCCAGCTGAAGTCTACCATGAAGAGAATGATCCTACAGAATGCCATGCAGTGATATCCTTCACAGATGAAGATGAAGATGATGTCGTGCATGGAAATATTAGACCTTTGTACTTGTCTGTCAGGGTCAATGGTGTGGACATCCAAAGATCTATCATTGATAATGGTTTAGGAGTCAAACTCATCCCCATTCGTACACTTCATCGATTGGGTCTCACAGAATCTGATTTATCTCCTTCTACTCTGATGTTTCAAGGATATGTTAAAAATGAAAAAGAACCATTGGGAGAGATTACACTCAGAACTCATTTTGGAGACCTTTTATCCAATTCATATTTCATGGTTGTTGATCATGATACAGCCTTCAATGTTTGTAATGGAGGACCTTGGCTACACCAACATGCGGCTATCCCTTCATCATACCATCAATGTCTCAAATATTGTTTCGATGGTCAAATTGGGACATTGTATGGTGATCAATCCCCCATCAAAACATGTGAATCTCAATACATTAAGGCAGAATTTTATCAAATGAAGGGTATGGAGAAATCCACAATAAGGGAGGTTACCAAGGTTAATGCTCCATATGGTTTGGAAAAAATTCTAGTAAACCAATTCACTCATGTGAGTACAGATTATGTGTTGCATATTAGTCAAATTGATAGGATAGACCCGAATCCAAATACTCGTATGGAAACTTCCATAATGTCAATTACGGCAATCAAGCCAGACAACATGAGAGAAGCTGGTGATTAACCAGGAAATGATAAACGCTCAAATGGAGATGATTTCATTACGTCCGCTGAAAACCAGCAAATCTATACTTCACTAACTAGGCTAGAAAAAGTTATAGCAATGTCATAGGGGAATGATGATGTTGATTCTCAATCCTTCATATCCTCTTTATTTTCCATGGACGATCCTTCAACATCAATAGGGTCAGAAATGGAATCCTCTTCTTCAAGATGATAAAATTTTATCATATCTCGTAATCATTTAAATTCTGCTTCATCATCAACTATGCAAATAGAAACAGAAGAAATGACACATGTTGAAGAAGAAGGGGAAGATCTCCGGGATGCTCCTCTAGCATTTGAAAAGGGTATCTCTACCACTGTGGATAAACTCATAGAAATATATATGGGTACAAAAGAAGATCCACACCAAACTTTAATAAGTGCGGTCATGACTCTTGAAGAGAAAGAGATGAATGATTCATTTTTGAAGCAAAACCGAGATATATTTTCTTGGAACTATACAGAGATGCCAGGGCTTGATCCTGATGTTGCTACTCATCGTTTGGGATTTCCAGAAGAACATCGAGGATTCAAGTAAGCCGCAAGAAGAACACACCCAACTTATTCCTCTAAAATTAAAGCTGATGTGGATAATCTTATCCAAGCTACCATCTTCCGAAATGTTCAATATCCCAAGTGGTTTGCAAATATTTTCCCTATGAAAAAGAAGAATGGAAAAATTAGAGTTTGCATTGATTTCATAAATCTCAATCGGCATTGTCCTATGGATAATTTTCCAGTTCCGATTTCAGAAATCCTAATTGATGGAACAGTTGGCTATGAAACACTTTCCTTCATGGATGGATATTATGGATGTAATCAAAATTTAATGGCTCTAGAAGATGAAGAATCTAAATATTTCAGAGCCCCTAGGGGTGCATTTTACTATCAGGTAACGCCCGTTGGCCTGAAGAATGCAGGAACAACATATCAGTGTGCCTTGCATCGTATCTTCAAACCCTTTTTAGGGATGTTTATTGAATGTTATGTGGACTATTTGGTGGGTAAATACAAACAATGCTCTAATCACATGGCGGATTTTGAAGTCATATTCCACAAACATCAACAACAAAATTTGAAGATGAACCCCTTAAAATGTTCTTTTGGGGTAACCTCAAAAAAATTTCTCATATTTTGTGTATTCCATTGTGGTATCAAAGTCGATCATGAGAAGAAAAATTCAATCCTTGGTATACCACCTCCTCAAAATTTGAAATAATTGAGAGGACTTCAAGGAAACATGGCCTATATTCGGCATTTCATATCCAATTTGGATGGAAAAAGTTTACCCTTCACCAAATTGATGAAGAAGGGAGTCATCTACCAGTGGACTAATGAATTTCAAGAAGCATTTGATATTCTCAAGAAATATCTCTTGAGTCCACCAGTATTAATGCCACCTGTTGATGGAAGAACACTTATACACTATGTGATAGCCTTAGAGCGATCATTGGGTGCCTTCCTTGCCCAGAACAATGACGTTGGGAATAAAAATAGCCTTTACCATCTCAGTCAGACTATGCATGTAGCAGAAACCTGATATTCAATTATTGAAAAGTGCTGCCTGGTGTTAATCTTTACAGTTCAATAGTTGAGACACTACCTGCAACATCATGATTTCCAATTGGTATCTCACAATAACCCACTGAAATTCATCCTTAGTCGTCCAATTCTTACAGGATGTTTGGAAAGGTGGCCAGTTATTTTTCAACAATTTGATATTCATTATGTGTCTCAAAAAGTAATAATGGGCCATGCTCTGGCTGACTTCCTTGTTGCACACCCTTTAGTAGATGATACATATTTAGATATTCAACTTCCTAATGAAGAAGTATTCTCTATTGAAGATAGTCTTCAAACATGGGAAATGTAATTTGATGGTGCTTCCAGAAGTCCAATAGGGAAGAAAATGGAAGATCCTAATTTCAACAATGTTGGGTTAGGAATTATTCTCATTTCTCCGAAAAAGACGGTGCTACCCCATTCTTTCTCATTGTTGGGAGGTGCGGAAAATAATGAAGCAGAATAACAAGCTCTCATCGTAGGATTAGAGTTGGCGCTTCAAGCACAAGTGAATCACATAAAGTGAAAGGTGATTCAGACCTGGCAATCAAACAAGTCAATGGGGATTATCCTATCAGAAAAGAAAAGTTAATCAATTTCTATGATTACATCAGAGAGTTAATGGTGCAATTTCCTTCGGAACTAACATTTTCTTATTATCTGTGATCACTAAATGCTCATGTTGATGCTTTAGATAATATAGCCACCACTCTGGAAGATCCTAATCGGGATGAGATAGTCATCAGTATTGCCCACCGTCGTACAATTTCCCCTTATGTTCAATCCAGAATAGAGGAAATCAATGAAATTAGTCCCATTCATAAACCATATGGTTATACTACAGGATGGTTGACACCTATCATGGAATACCTTAATAATGGAACACTTCCACCTGATAGGGCCGGGAAATAACAAATATGGATATGTGTGGTCAATTTTACTCTTTATGGTAGCCCAGATCAACTAGAGAAAATTCTCTACAAAAGTGGTTTTGATAGAATTCTCTTCTAATGCATTGACAGTGAAGAGAAAATAGTTGTCATGAAAGTAGTTTATGAAGGAGTCTATGCTGCCCATTAGTCTAGAAATAGACTATCTGATCAAATTCGAAGGCTTGGATACTTTTGGGATTCAATGATAAAATATTGTGTTGATTTCACCAAGAAGTGTCATTCTTTCCAAATACATTCCAACTTCATTCATCAACCCCCACAGTTGCTTCATACAGCTATGTACTCATGGCCATTTTCCACATGGGGAATTGATATACTAAGACGTTATCCTTCCGCTACATCCAAGAAGTTTAATTACATTCTTACTTATACTAACTTCTTTTCCAAATGGGTAGAGGCAATACCTCTCAAAGAAGTTAGTTCTAATAGAATTTTTATCTTCATCAAGTATAATATCATTATCAGATTTAGTGTTCCTCATACCATATTGATGGACAATAGAACCAACTTCTGCTCATCGGAGGTAAGGAAGTTGTATCAAGAATTCAACATCAAATCTATCCATTCATCTCAGTATCATGCAGCATCAAATGGCCAAATAGAAGCCTTCAACAAGACTCTTTCAAAAATACTACAAAAGATGTTAGATAAAGATAAGAAGTCATGTCTTGATAAACGTTTTCATGCTTTATGGGCTTATCGAATCACCACCCGCACTACAATGCAGTCAACTCCATATTCATTGGTATATGGACCAGAATCAGTTTTTTCCATTGAGAATCAATTACCCTCACTCAGGGTAGCCATTTGTGATCGTCGTCTATAGATGAAAAATCTAAAAAGAAATTGTATGAATTGTAACGATTAGGCGAGAAAATATTGTGCACCATTCACCACATGTAAGTCTATCAGAATCGAATAACATGAGATTACAACAAAAAATTTCATCTTCATTCATTCATTCAGGGAGAATTGGTATTGGTTCTCAGAACTCCAATTATACCAGGAAAGAAACCACCCAAGCATGATATAAAGTTTGAAGGACCTTACTCAATACATAAGGTCTACTCCAATGGAGATTATTCATTAATCTCAATGGATGGAGAACTCATCCTGACTACAACCAATGCATGATTTTTGATGAAGTATATTGTATAAAACAAATACATCTCACAATCCATGCATATGACCTTAAACTATTTTCACTTACGTCTAACATGATGTTAAACTATGTCATCCTTTCTATATGATGTTAAACTATACATCCCTTCTTAAGTCCGTACTGCATGACATTAAACTACAGAGTACCTTCTTCATCCAACATGATGTTAAAATATGGAATCCAAGCTACATGATGCTAAACAGTACATAAGTCCCTTACATCCAGCAATACGTTAAACTGCAGAATCGTCAATCCATGCATATGAACTTAAACTGTTCGCACCATCGTCCAACATGATGTTAAACTGTTCCATTGTCCAACATTATGTTAATCTGTGAAAAAGTACCTAATACGACCAACATGACATTAAACTGTGTCCTCTTTTTTCTTTACTACATGACATTAAACTGCACAGTCCCCCTTTTGTCTAACATGATGATAAACTTTATTTTCCCCATCGTCATAGCTACAGGACACTAAACTGTACTCCTCATTCATCCTACATGACGTAAAACAGAACAAATTCCCTTAATAAGTCATACAAGACGTTAAAATGTGCATCGTTACGGTTGTTGCTACCTCTTGTTTCTCACACTGAGTATGACTCACATGATCTTAGAGTAAACTTCAACCATAACACCCTCTCTGGTACGCTAACCATGTGTATGTCTCGGAACAATTTTTTAGGTCGTTGTCCGCAAAAACATCATGATCACCAATTCATTCATTAATTTAACTATGCAGACATTGATCCTTGCCTTCTAGTCTTGGTACGTAGGCATACTCTTGAGGTTCAAGCCCATAACCAATCTCTTCACATCGGTTCTCCTCTATCTCAGGTGATGTTGATATGTGAAGAAGCCCCAGAAACAACACTTTTTACATTGGTTCACCATCATCCTTTCTATATGGCGTTAAACTTTTCACACCTTTTGTCTTGTATGACAATAAACAACAATATTCTTTGACACACTCACCTGAGAGGGAATCATTATTTACATTGATCTCTAATCATGTTACATTCCAAATACTATGTTCCACTCTCATCCCACATGATGTTAAATTGTATTTCGATAACTACGTATGGCTTTATTCCCATCCTTTTCGGATACGTAGTGAAGTCCATCACCTCAATTCGGGACTCATCCACATCATGATTATGGTTAGCATTGGTCTTTGTATCTCCACATGCATTGAACAATGCCCATTTTTATGTGTCATTCTCCTAACCTTAAATACTTCCAGATCTCCACAACCCTTTTCTTGACTTCTGGTCACTAAATGTATGATACCTGAGAGATCTATTCCCTTAATATGCAGCATGTTCCCTTAGGTGTCCTTTCATAAACATTCTACATAACAGACTTGTCAGCCAAGTGATACTATTATTTGACTATGCAGCCAATGCCCTTATGTGGCCCTGCATAATTAAACCCCTTAACGGGTTTGTTAAATAATGGGAACTTCATTATTGGGAAGGAAAACTATTTTTTCCTTAGTTGTCTTAATGTTAATATGTAGGGATCCGCAAAAAACAGCCATCCTTAACATATTTGTACCATGTTCTTTTTCATCATATGAAAGTATTCAAGTTTATGGTTTATATTTCCCTTCCCTAAGTATGGGTCAGACCTTCGTAGGAGTGACATTCATCCAGTTCTTAGACAATATTGATTGGAAATATCCTCTCCATATTCAAGTACCTCTCTCCATACATCAGACTCTATGCTTTGGAAAATTTGAATCTCCATGAACATTCATTTGGTTTTTAGCATTAGAGAAGTAAATTTCTGAGAGTTCATTTTCCTGAATATACAGCACGTGCCTTTAGGTGGCCTTGCATAAGTAGTATATCTAACAGATCTTTCAGACAAAAGATGTTATTATTTGACTATGCATCCAATTCCCTTAAGCGGCCCTGTATAATTCGACACCCTAACAGGTTTGTTAAATAGTGGTAATTTCATTATTGGGAAATACTTCTTCTAATGCCTTTTATCCCTTTTTATATCATTCCAGAGATTAAAAATTTCTTCAGTCATAGTTTACAAGTTTTCCTACATACATGAATATGGTAATATGTTTTCAGATAAATTATCAAGGAATTGAGTCAATTTTAATCCATTCGGTCAATGCTATTTCGATCTTCAACGTTAGCCTTTTTATGTCTGATGTGCATGAATTTAAGCTGCTCACAAAAGACAAGGGAACTCTAAACAAATGTCAAGTCCCCACTCACTAAACATACATTTCGTATGATTTAGGTAATATTGAGTAATTAAATATTTAATGTCTGTAGGGTTATTTTTATTAATCCTATAGAAAATCAAACTATGCTTACTAGGCCCATTGGATTAGGTAAAAATTCAAAACAGGTAGCAAAAAAATGCATTCACAAATGATTAAACATGATAGTGTTTTTAATTTGATTCACAAAAGATAGAATGACATCCATATACTACAGTCTCTTCTCTTTTCCACGATTTACAAAATGCTGTCAACATAAATCTTCATTTGATTTATGGAATCCCGAGATTCATCAACAACAACTTGAAGCTCATGCACTCGACAAACTTCACTCATTTCATCTTGATGGAGTGAATTCATGGAATCTGCAATGGATTTCATAACATTTATTTGCACTCCATCTATTGAATTATTAAGCTGGTCATGTTCCCCAGTAACAACATCTAACTGTTGCTAAAAGAGAATCTACTGGACAACATTCTCTTTCATCTTATGCTTCAGATCCTTTAACTTGGCAGTATGATCAGCCATAGCTAAGGACACCACAACCTCAAATTTGCTAATATTGGCTGACAACCTAACCCTGGTCAAATATTTATGGTACATCTGCTCCTTCTCCCTTCTTAAGATGAATTGTTTTACCGTGGCATGGATCTCTTGATATCCATAACCACCACGACCCAACATAACGAACAGGGTTGACAGTCGGGGGATCATCAATGACATCTCTTCAAGAGGCACTTCATATATGATCTTCCATTTGTTCTTCCATGCCTTGCATCATGTAAATTTTAGTGCCTTTTGTACTTATGGGTCTGACTCGGCATCACTGTCATAGGGGGGAATATAATTCGGGATTAACTCACTTAGAGAAGTGTCATGTTCTGCTCCTTCCCCACTGACCCTTATTTTTTCACTTTCAATTCAAGATGGGGTGGAGGATAAGGCTTCACCTCCAGATCTAGCCAATGAAATTGACGGCCCTTCATAGTCAATTGAAATTTTTTGTTAGTCGATAACAGAAGTGGATTAAGTTTTCTTGAAAATTAAGTGCAGTCGCAGATACTGTTATCTCTTACCCAATGGTAGATCAATAGTAGGAGAATGCTCCTCCCCATATTTCCTAGCATCAATAGGGTCTTCAGGAAGAGTTTTAGGAAGCTCTACCGGGATCAGCTCCACTTGAGCCAACGTATCTGCAATAGTAGGGTTATCTGTAACCCCTTCAGGCATTGGAAGTTAGGCATCCTGTTCAGATGGAACTGCACATTTGATCCAATCATGGTCATAGATGTATTAAGAAGTTATCTTAACAGGATGAAGGATTACACTCACATCCAAAATCTTATAAATTACATGGTAATATAACATGATCTAAAAAATCTTCAAAAGATGCCCCTAGTTCCATCTTTTCGTCCAATGTTATATCAGATCCCTAGTTAGTCTCACTAGTGGGAGCATTCGATAAATTTTCATGGTGACATTCATGATGTGGCCTCTGATCTCGGACAACGTCTTCAGATAAAATTGCAACATCAGTTGTAGTTGCTGCTAATTGTTCCAGTGCATGGTTTGAACCTAAAGTATCACAGAATGGAAGTCAGTTGATGTTTTAATTCAACATATTATGAAAAATTGATAATTTACTAAAATAAGGCTATTCTATCCTTGAAACAGCAGCAGGAGGGATACTAGGAATAGATTTTGGCTCTTCTATAGGAGTATCCAAGTCAGCCTGAACTTGTGATTTTTCACCAGCACCTTCTGTCATCCTCAAAGGAGGGTCAATCCTCTCCCTCAGAGGAGAAATTGAAGAAGCCCATGCAATCACAAGAAGTATGAGAAATCTTTTCATGGGTTAAGACACATGACTATCTGAAGGACATACCACTACTGACTAAGTGTTTAGATGCGGAATTATTCCTTCGATGCTTTTGTTTATTTGGAATCTTTGGAGTGTTGACATCATCATCTCCAAATACAGAAATAGGAAAATGAAAATCCATGCTGTTTCTGACGCTTTCTTCGGGGCGCGTGCATCCGTCCGTGGAGGACGCGCAGCTATTGCCCCGCATTCCCGCTTTCCAAAGGTGGGCAACATTCGTTCCATGTTCAGGTATGTCTGCTCCTTGATCGAAACGGGATGATGGGATGTCGGTTCTACCTCCTGCGGATTCCTCCTTAGAACTCGTCACCTAGTCCGGGTCTCCCTCATAGATTTAATACGTTGTTCGTGAATCTCATTCCCGGTGCCATATCTTCATGGACGCCGGTTAATTACACTACTTCCGTCAAGACATTCCATGGGGTCTTGACATGGTAGCGAACTTCGGTCAGAGTAGACGGCAACATCAGGAATGTCCGGGCATCTCTGAGTGCATGGACATAGGGGAACCTGTATTCTTCCTCATAAGAGGGCATCTCAAGGGTGCATAACCCGAGGCATGTATCTGAGGTTTTCCTCAGCTTCCCGTGTTTAATACAGGGTATGTTGCAAGATTAACGTCTAGCAGAGACGATTACACCAAAGGCATGTACCTGAGGTTTTCCTCATCTTCCCATGTTTAACACAGGGTATGCAGTATGTTTAACGTCTTGCGAAGACGGTTACTCCAAAGGCCTATCATCCGAGGTTTTCCTCAGGCATCTCCTGTTTATCACGAGGTAGGCCATGAGTTTAACGTCTTATGGAGACGGAATTAGTGTGATCAGAACGTCCCATAGAGACGGATCAGATTGGTACATCACATATAGACAGCTATGGTCCCATAGAGACGGATCAGAACTCCCAATGAGGACGGATCCGAGGTGGTGCACTCCCTAGAGGGGAAAAGGGTGATGAATCAGGGTGTACATAGAGGACAACGACCCAGAGATATGATGGGGCTTACACGTGGAAAGCAGCCCTTGCGCTTCTAGGAGCAGCGTGGAAGTGGATGATATGATCCCACCGGGATGTGGTGGCCCTGGTGAGAATCAGGATGGGTGATGGATGGTTGAGTGAAGTGGAGGAGGATGAAATGGGACCATCGCAGGGGAGACGGTGAAGTTGGGATTGAGCCTTGAAGAGGCTTCTTACGTATCCCCGTGACATGGAATCAAAGTCCGCGTAGTTCGGGATGGTGCCGGTAAACTGACGTGAAAGTGGACCTTGGCCCGATGGATGTCGCCAGTGAACCAACGTTAAGGTGAACCGTGGTCCGATGGACATCGTCAGCGAACCGGCGTGAAGGTGGACCTTGGTCCGATGGGCATTGTCAGCGAACCGACGTGAAGGTGGACCTTGGTCCAATGGGCATCATCAGCGAACCGACATGAAGGTGGACCTTGGTCTGATGAGCATCGTCATGGAACCGACATGAAGGTGGACCTTGGTCCGATGGGCATCGTCAACGAACCGACGTGAAGGTGGACCTTGGTCCGATGAGCATCGTCAGCGAACCGACGTGAAGGTGGACCTTGGTCCGATGAGCATTGTCAGCGAACCGACGTGAAGGTGGACCTTGGTCTGATGAGCATCGTCAGCAAACCGACGTGAAGGTGGACCATGGTCCGATGAGCATCGTCAGCGAACCGACGTGAAGGTGGACCTTGGTCCAATGAACATCGTCAGCGAACCGACGTGAAGGTGGACCTTGGTCCGATGATCACTGTCAGCGAACCGATGTGAAGGTGGACCTTGGTCCAATGAGCATCATCAGCAAACCGACATGAAGGTGGACCTTGGTCCGATGAGCATCATCGGCGAACCGACATGAAGGTGGACCTTGGTCCGATGAGCATCGTCAGCGAACCGACGTGAAGGTGGACCTTGGTCCGATGAGCATCATCAGCGAACCGACGTGAAGGTGGACCTTTGTCCGATGAGTATCGTCGGCGAACCGACTTGAAAGTAGACCCGTGGGTCCACTAGTGGTGGGCTTGAACCTTAGGAAGGTTTCCTACGTACCGTGCCTTGACATGGATCAATGTCCTCGTAGTTCAGGTTGGGGAATACAGTTTAACGTCATGCGGGACGGGGTGAACCGACGTGAATGAGGTTGGAACGACCAGATGGTGGGTTTGAACCTCGTAGAGGTTTCCTACGTACCATGCCTTGACATGGATCAAAGACCTCGTAGTTGGGGCTAGTGACAACGGCATGTCGTCGGACTGAATTGCAGTTTAATGTCGTGCTGGATGTGGGTAGAACACGACGTGAATTGGATGATGGGTGGGCTTTTACCTCGTGGAGGCTTCCTACGTACCACGCCTTGACATGGATCAAATACCTCGTAGTTCAAATGGGGCTTTGTCGGCGGACCGACGTGAAAGTGGACCTTGGTCCAATGGGTGGTGGGATTGAACCTTTGGAAGGTTTCCTACATACCATGCATTGACATGGATCAAAGACCTTATAGTTCTGGTGGGAATGGGTGTGTAGTTTAATGTCATACAGGACAAAGGGAGGCATACAGTTTAATGTCATGCTGGACGAGGGCGAAACTCGACGTGAATGAACGACTGAGCAATGTGTGGCTTGAACCTCACAGAGGCTTCCTACGTACCATGCCTTTCCATGGATCAAAGTCCTCTTAGTTCACGGGGATGGGTCGCAACGTCTTTCCATTGGACCGGAATGCAGTTTAACGTCGTGCTGGACGAGAATGGGACCTGACATGAATAGATGAAGGGTGGGCTTGAACCTCGTGGTGGCTTCCTACATACCATGCCTTGACACAGATCAAAGTCCTCGTAGTTCGCTAAAAATGGGTCGCAATGGCTTTCCATTGGACCGGAATGCAGTTTCACGTCGTGCTGGACGAGAATGGGACCCGACGTGAATAGATGACGGGTGGGCTTGAACTTCACGGAGGCTTCCTACATACCATGCCTTGACATGGATCAAAGTCCTCGTAGTTCTCTAAGGGTGGGGGTTAGGGTCGGTGCTCACTCTAAGCCCACTTGAGTCATGCTCGGTGTGAGAAACAAGAGGTTGCAAGGACCTGACGATCACGTCGCGAAAGATGCATCCGTGAGAAGCGCAGAGGGGCTTACGCGTTAGGCAGCCCGTGGTGCTGGGACTTACTCCAGGATGGAGGCCCAGAACGGCTTACTGCTAAATGGGGTCGCAACGGCCTACTGCTGGATGAGGATATCAACGGCTTACCGCTGAATAAGGATGTCAACGGCTTACCGCTGCATAGGGTCAAAACGGCTTACCGCTGATTGGGATCACAACAGTGGATGGGGATTACGCGAGGAAGCTGCCCGGGTGCCGCTATGGAGGGGCAATGGTGAATGGGGCTTATGCTAGAAAGCTGTCCAGGTGCCGCTAAGGAGTGGCAATGGTGAATGGGGCTTACTCTAGGAAGCTGACCAGGTGCCGCTAAGGAGTGGCACTGGTGAATGAGGCTTACGCTAGGAGCTGCCCGGGTGCCACTAAAGAGTGGCACTGGTGAATGGGGCTTACGCTAGGAGCTGCCCGGGTGCCACTAAGGAGTGGCACTGGTGAATGGGGCTTACGCTAGGAAGCTGCCCGGGTGCCACTAAGGAGTGCCACTGGTGAATGGGGCTTACGCTAGGAAGCTGCCCTGGTGCCACTAAGGAGTGGCACTAGTGAATGGGGCTTACGCTAGGAAGCTGCCCGGTTGTCTTCCACATGTCTGGCCATGAGGGCATCCCAACTCACTAATGAATTGAGGCATTCACCTATGCACTGGTGCACAAGGGGGATAATGCCAAGGGGGCATTGGAATCATGCCACTATAGTCATGGCATTGAGCATCTTACGCTTGGAGCATAAGGCATCTCTTATTTGGAGGAAGAAACATCCTATGTTTGGGACATAGGGATTACTATAGTTTAGAGTCATGTAGGAAGGACTGTTGGCATATCATGATAGGAGCATAAGGCATCTCTTGCTTGGATCAAGGGGCATCCTATCATTTGTTAAATAGGGAGAATAATACAGTTTAGAGTCATGTAGGTAGGACTATTGGCATCTCATGCCTGTAGCATAAGGCGTCTCTCGTATAGGGCAAGAGGCATCCTATGTTTGGGACATAGGGGTTACTACAGTTTAGAGTCATGTAGAAAGGACTGTTGGGCAGAAGGTACCTAGAAATGGTTGGTGTTGGGAATTACGCAAGGGCGGCCCTTTCTGGTTGAACCTGGCATTAGAGCCATGTGATTGGGTTTGGAGGAGTTGCCTGAGGAATGGTTCGACTCAAGATACTCAGGGAATTGATGATGAGAATCTCAACTCACGACATGGAAACAAACCAAGAGGAAGACATCAACTGAAGGTGTTTCACGGTGTGTGGAGGACTGTATCAAATCATGGTATTCCATAGGTGGAAGGTGGGAGCGCATAAGTGCGCAATGGAAAATCCCGACGTCCCGGCCCGAAAAGTTCGCGGTGCGACTCTCCATTATTCATGGGGGTCAGTGACGGTATAGAAGGGACCGGCCCAGAGGGCCGGGACCGCAGCCCGGCACTGACCCCGAGCGGGGGTGCGGGGGCGCACCACTGCGGTATGGACCATTGGGCGCAAAGGTAGGATCCTCGTGAAGGACAGGTCTTCGCGAAGTAGCTTCGCGAAGCATGGCCTCGCAGAGCAATGGTCTCTCGCGGAGCAAAGGGGTATCGCAGAGCTTCGGCTCACGGAGCAGCATCGCGGAGCATGGGCTCGTGGAGCAAAGGGCTCTCGCGGAGCTTGTTCTCGCGGAGCAGCATCGCGGAGCATGGGCTCGCGGAGGAAAGGGCTCTCGCGGAGCAGTATCGCGGAGCATAGGGGTCTCGGCTCGCGGAGCAGCAACACGAAGGAAGCTGCTCGCGGAGCATGGCTTCGCAGAGCCGCAATGCGGAGCTCCGCTCGGCCACCCAAGGGGAGAAGTGGCCGTGGCCGCCCTCCTGGAGAAGGGGGTGAGCTGGTTATTTATAGGAAGGGGCTCCACAAAGCAGAACTCCCGTGCGGCCTCAAGAGATTCGCGGCGTGCTCGCGAACGTCAAATTCGTTCGCGAAGAGGTACCGCCTACGGAGCTTCGGGGCTGGCTCGCGAACGTCAAATGCGTTCGCGGAGAGTTACCGCCTCCTGAGCTTCGCAGGACCGTGCTGCACGGGTGCTTCGCATCGGTGCTTCGCATCAGTGCTTTGCGAGGGGTCTTCGCGGCGCATCGTAAACGTCAAATGGGTTCGTAGAGCCTCTCGCCTCATTGCTTCGTGGCAGTGCTCCGCGATCACGGAGGGGGGCTTCGCGAATGGGCTTTGCGAACCAGATTTCTATCCCAACTTCAAACGTCCATAACTCCTAATCCATAACTCCATTCGGGCCCTACGACCTACCAAATCGAAGATTGCGAAATGGACTACGATCTTGGATCATGTATGGAAGCATTTGGAAAATTACGGGGACACGTTTTTTGGGGTCTACACATGTCTAACTCATCTTCCATGGCTTGCTGGACTAGAGATATCTCTCCCGGATCACGAGGAGATTCATTAGCCCCAATGATAGTACCATTAGGGCTATACAATGGTGAAGGAACCTCATTAGTTCCTTTCTTTGCAAGATAAAGGATGAGGAAAGTAATTTTCTTGAATAAAAATTATTTGATTGAAATTAAGTTCCAATGAAAATAATGAATGAAACTTACATCTTCAGGATCCACGTAATCGTGCCACTCCTCTTATCCATAACCACCAGTCCCCTCAGTGGCACCACGATGTATAATTTCCTTCATCCTCTTGGTGATGGGAATGGAATAATCGGTAGCATATATGAGAATATCCTGTTCTCTGATGTAAGACCACACTTCATATGGGTTGTCCTTGTAACAGATATCATTATAAGACTGAAGATTCCCTATTCCAGGGATTTCTATCCCTTCGAACTGATCCATCCAGGCAGTTTCAGCATCGCAATATAAACTTTGCCATGTTGGGATAGCATCTGGTTGTAGATATTCAACATGTGTACCAGAAGGCTGTGAGGAGGGTCCTATAATCATAGACATTAGTTTCTTCCCAGCTCCTACAACTACAGATAAAGGATAAGAAAATAATACTTCTTTATATATAATGTAATGATGATTAAATTTCCCCAATGAAGTAACTCAGTAGGAGTTTATGGAGTTGGTCTCTTGATTATGACAGTAGGATTATATCTAGCACGAGGTCGCTTTGCCGCATGTTGTGCCTCATCATCCCCATATTGGGAATCCGGCGAGTCATCCCTAGGAGAGGAACCTGGTGAATCAGCTCCATGTGGGGAAGCATCACCTTCCCAATGAAGGGTTTATTTCTCTATATTTCTTTTCTTTTTCCCCACCTTATAAACCGGACGATTCAACACTCATTCAGGGTATGATGCTATCCAGTTCTCAGCATACCAGGTAGTCAAGTTACTCGCCGCTTTGTCAACTTGTAGATCAAACACTCCCCCAGTCTTCTCCATAGATGTCAGGAACCATAGTTGTTTGTTAACAATCAGATTTTTCTCTGAATTGACATGAATAGGAGAGGATACAACAGTCTGCTTCAGACACTTGAATTTGCTTGCAAATTTGTATGGATCATCGGCCTCAAATATAATTTCTCTGTTAATCCTAGTAGCCAGTGCACTATATCTACAAGCCATAATGAATGATCTCAATTCCAGATCAGTGGTTACATCATCAAAAAACATCCGGGTTGGGAGGATTTCATAATGAAAGAAATTGAATTCCTTAAACATGCTCAGCCTCACCTTCATATCATAGTGGTTAAGGGATAATGGAGCACCTCCAGAAAAATTCATGCACTGATGGCCTGAAGGAACTTCCAAGAACCTGTACTCCATTCTGTACATTATATGTTTCATGAAATGGGTAGTGATCCATCTCCACAAATCATGGAATGGTCCCACTAATCTAAAAAGGATACTTACCCATAAATACATTGAGTAAGCTCTTGTGAATATTTGCTTAAAGGAGGGTGGTCAAAGAAACCATTTTCTTATCAGCCAACTTGGTTTCCACAATAAAGGTACCTCACCTGACGCCTCCCTTCGAATCCCTGATAGGCAGAAGATAAACACTGAGCCACAAGGCTTAGAAGCCCCCCAAACGGGTCTTTTTTGGTATTCTATGATTTACTTAATATCGCCACTTCTCAAATTCTCTTTCTTCCAGGGATGGCCAGAATGTGCCAAGAGAACCCCTCTTCTCTGTTCTGGGGCTAGTAGTAGGACGCATATAGGTGGGCCCCATCTCTATCGAATACTTCTCCTCCTTCTTGGTAATATACATAGTCATCCACTCCTCAGGATGAATATCCTTTCTAGAATGAGTTAGGGAGGTCATTGAACTCTTAAGCTTGTGGAATATTTTCAATAACTCCCGAGCCAATGCCGGAGTCTTCTTGGAATCATTATATGTCACTTGGGGTGATGAATTCATCATACATGTCTCCTTGAATTGGAGCCCCTGAGATATTGTAGACATCCCACAAACTGATTCCTACTTATCCATGATTCAGATGGAAAGAATTGGTTTCTAGGATCCAGCGACTAATTATCTCAGGCACAAAATCATCATTTATGTAGACATATGTCAGACCAGCCCAGATGGCTTTATATATCACAACTCCTTTCAAATCCTTGACAAACTCTGCCAAGTTTTCTCACACACAGTATTCCTACATCCAAGTTGGAATCATACCTCCTCTAGGACGGATGTCCAAACTCTTATTCCAGCCCTTGGATTGATCCATCTGAGAATTTATTATGATTTAAGGATAACAATGTGGTTGCAGCTCGGTCTTATGAGGTTTCAGATATGGCGTAGAAGGGCTATGATGCATCATATAGGCCTTCTACACTGTTCCATTATTTATAAATTCTCCTCCACTTGAGATATTTTATGAAACAAAATTGTTGTCATTCTGAAACAATTAATGTGGGAGATAGTTCCTTGCCTATGGAATATTGACGTCTTTCAGATCACCATGTCCATACAGAGGCAAGTAGATGCTCTGTAGAAAGTAACAATGATACTTTTTCAAGTATTTGGACAAATGTGGAAGATTTTTGTCATAGATATCATAGTAATCATGGCCTAAAATGTTCCTCATATCATAAATTCTATTTCTGACCAGTTCATTAGCAGTTCCGATTATTCTAGGAGCCATTGAATTTGTAGAAAGGTCAAATAATTAACACTTAAGTGAGTAGATTTTTCAAAAAAAATTTGATGAAAAGTAAAAAAATGGCTATGGAATTAAGGTGCGCAAGTCCAATTTTGGAGCGCAAGTATAATTGTGTCGCACATGTTTTTGGTGTGTAAGTATCACCGCACAAGTCCAAATACCTCTATAGAAGAGCGACACAATGAACCAGCAAAAAACAAGACACTTGCGTAGCAAAGAAAACTTGTGCAGTGAGAGCTCGAATGTTTGAAATCCGGATGCTTTGCACGAGGAATGGCTGCATATTTATAGCCAATCCTACACCCCTGTGCTCCGAAGCCTCTGTGGCTCGCACCTACGCAATTCCATCTTCATGAATCTCACTTGTGCGCCGCTATCTGCGCGCTCAAAACATGTTCGCCGCCCTTCCTTGGTCTTCTTATTATCCTCAGACATACATCCTCATTCCTTTTGGATCCAACTCTATGTGGGGAATTTTGTTAAATCTCCTATCTGGCACAGAATCTAACGACTGAAAAAGGAAAATACCTTAACACAAATTAATTCATCCTTTTAAGAAACATAAAAAATTGACAAAGGCATGAATAGGGATTGGTTTACACTTGGGTCGTGCAAGTTTTCTCATGGCCGTGCAAGTATACTTGCACGCCTAATATTGGTCACGTAGGTGACTTTCGCTCCCTATGTTATTTTTTCCCAAGGTATTAAAGGGCCTATAAATACCCCTTGTGGGCCCCCCATTTCGGGGATGAAAAAATCCAGATACTCAGATTTGAGTTCTCGGCACCCTAGTCTATTATCAACGCCTTTCGAACACTTATAAGGTAATTTCATACCTATAACAGATGATCTAAAAAGGTTGAACAAGGAATAAGTGTTTAAATTTATCAACAACTGTGTGCCTAAGGGTCTAACCCTTCAAGGAATTGACGAAACTTGTGCGCCGCTATATCCCTTCAATAGAACTTGTGTGCCAATCATTTGAAGGTTTTTAGGGATAATATTAAGGGCATGAGCCAAGACTCACCCAAGTATTCCCCTGTGGATTTAACATCATGCACGTACCCCTGTGTCACACAGATATACCTACACGACCATGACCTACTCATCCAAATTGGAGATACGCACCTACCTTCATTTGGATTCCCCTCCTTTACATTAATCTCTTTTCTTCAAATTCAAATCTCCTCTTCATGATTTATCCTTCAGAATCATCCTCAAATTCATTTATGGCATGTTTCCTTGGATGGATCCCTTATCTGAAAGAAATTCTGTGGAACATATCTCAAAGCCTAGTGATTTACATATCTTTATGTCAATAAGGTTAGAGATTTCATTCATTCAACCTCATCCTTTATGATGAGAATATTTAATGGGTATCCTCTTTAATAGTAAGCATCATGTCCCCTATTCATGGGAATCCTCCTCATGAGTAAGCCCCAAATATGGGAATCCTCTTTAGGATTAAGCCTCATTCTTCAGGTTCCCTTAATTTTGCACCCCCTTCTCATGAGTATGTCCCAATCATAATTCCTTAACATGGGCCTCCTTCTCAGGAGTAAGCCCTAGTTCTCAAGTCCCTAAACTAGGCCTCCTTCCTAGGAGTAAGTCCCAATAATAATTTCTCTTCACCAGTCTTAACATATTTTTATTTGGGTTTCATTATCAGGAATAAAACCCAATCACATGTCCCCTCATAATTTGGGCATCCTCTGAAGATGTATGCCCCAAGTTAGAGCATCCAAATCTCCATAAAGTACATATATCTTTATGGGCCTTCTTCCCGGGATTCTTATCTAAATTAAGTCCTGATCATTATCTTTTTGGGAAATCATACATAAATAAGCCCCATATCATACCTTGTGACCGCATATTTCGTGGCACTAATAGTCAGGTTTACTAATACCTATTGTTTTTCACACCAAGCACCACTCAAGTGTGATTAGAGTGTAAAAGTAACAACGACACATCTCTTGTGTCCGTTAATCATACGTAAGCCCCGCAATTCCTAACCGAACTACGTGGACTATGATCTCTACTATAAAAGTGGTGTACGTAGGAAACCTTTCTAACTTTCAATCCCATCACCAATTAATTCCCATCTATAACATTTCAAATTATACTATATCTTAATTCCTGAACTATGTGGGTTCTGATTCCATTTCTATCAAGGATACGTAGGTTGCACATCTGCAGGTATGATCCCAACTCTAAAATACTCGAGGTTATTCTAAATGACAATAATCTTCAAGTGCACCGCTGAGTGGTTTTAAAACAAGTATGGTTATCAAAATTACCAATATATCTTTATATAATGTGTTGAAGGATACCATTGACCAAGAATCTATAACAAATACAGATGATTATTTATCAATGAAGAACCTCAAAAACATATAAAAGATTCACTAAATCTCATACATATTAATCATTGATTGTCAGATCTTAAGGAAAGCTCATTTTCATACATGGTAGTGTAATAAGGATTCATGAACATAACATAAATCTATAAAGAGTGTCCTGGAATAGACAATAATTCCCATAAAAATGTGTGATGAGTCCAACCTCACATCCTCTCGACCAATGAAAATTCTTATGCCTCATATGTCCACAACTAATGTGAACCTACCTTTGGAATGTAGGCCCAAATGGATATAGAAATATTGTATGTTTCCATTTCTATGAATAAACCCATTAGAAACTGATTGGAGTGTTTGAACCTTAAACAAACAATGTTTAAGGAACAATGACTATAATAAAAAATTTTGAGCTATTAGAAGATCTATGTCGCGTCGATTTTGTTTTAGGGTGATGGGAAAAGTTTAGATTTTGAGTTTCAAGTAAATTAGATCACTAGAACATAATCTGGGTGATCGACAGTGTGAGCTATATGAATAAGATGAGTTACTAGAAAACCCAATACACACTGTGTGTAGTCCCCAATTGAACAAATATGCATGCACATGGGATTTACATAGGGATGGGGTGGAGTACACGAGTTTCTTGAATAGTGTGTACTCCCCACACCACATGGCCCCAACAAAGGACATGTGTAACACCATGTACTGGTACATGTACATGGATAGACAGGTTGATGACAAGTACTAGGACATGGCCGTAGTGCATCGACAAACCCCAGATGAAAGGAAATAGCATGTGAGATTTTCTACATACCATCAACACCACTTCTACAAAACATGGTTTTAATTTCATGGGTCATTGAATAGGGAAAGTACATTGGTTCTATGGACATGATGAGTGAACCTACTACATGTAGTGTACCCATTTTTGCATGGATTTATATCCTTGTTCACGATAGAATTGATAATTTTTATTAGGGTTTGTTCCCATTATTTTTTACTTGACGGCTGGTATGAATCATTTCCCACACCGAGGAATATGATCCATTCAATAGTACATTCTAGGCATAGTTTATGGAACTCCCCTAGAGGCCTTGAGCAGGATACTCTAGTCATCATCATTCCCCATGCAATGTCTATAGTATCAATGTGACAAACACTATTTTAGGTTATTTTATATTTTTTTATTAGTATTACCCCATGGATCTAGTTGTGATACACATCTATGCATCATATTCATTTCAAATCCTTCGTCATATCTTTCTCATGGAACTAATTGAAGAGCAGTACCTCGGGGATGGACTTCGTTAGTGCAATCAGACTCAAGAGTGTGTTATATTGTATAAAGAATCTTCTGAATATGAATAGAACTCAGTGTATCACTAACTATGAGTTTTGGATGAGTATATATATAAGACAACATTCATATTTCCATATGGTCACAATGAGTACACGGTGATTCCTTTTGGCTTGAAAATTTCCCAAGTAGTGATCATGGGACTCCAAAACTGGATCATTTAGCCTCACATAGACTAGTATGTGGTAGTCTTCATCAACAATATCCTTATGAACAAGACATCCAAGGAGGAGAATGCAAGACAAATTTTGGATAGTTCTATATATTCTTTGAGAGCGATTTCATTACAAAAATATATTGGCGTTCTAGTTCTAGATAAATGTGGTCCACATTCTTTGACACATTATCTCAGTAGATGGACTGACACTAGACCTGTCAAAGGTTGAGGTAGTGCTATCATGGGAGCTTCCTAAGTGCATGACAGGGGCCTGGTGCTTCATTGGGTTGAAAATCTATCATTAGTGATCCACACATGAGTTATCATGTATATTAGCACCTAATTTTTTTTAACGAACGGGATAGACTTTTGTGTCGATAAAAAAGTTCAATCAATATTTTTAGTAGTTGATGTAGAGTTTGACGAGTACACCAATATTGATATTTCTATAGGAGGGTGTCGAGTATGTAGTTTTCAAAAATGCATTTGAATCCAAGCATGGATGTGTCTTCATACAGAGGTGAGAAATTATTTGATACACATTACGCCAATTGATAACACATGATCACAAATACTTGAACCATGATATTGAGTTAGTAGTTGTAGTCATCTCTATAAATATGTGTCGATGCTCAATGATGTATGAGTGCTTTATCATCTACATTTCTCAGAAGAGTATCAATTATATCATATTTCAAAAGGATCTCAACTTGATATATAGGATATGGATAGAGTTCCTCATGGATTATGACCTCTAGATTGTCCATAGTCGAGGGAATGAGAATGTTGTAAGAGATTATCTAAGTAGGATATCAAGTTCAAAATTATTGAATGAGGCAGCAGAGAATTTTCCTTCATTATTGTTATCCTTTGTGGATGGAGATAGAGAAGGATTCTTCCAATCAATGTTTGTCACCCCTCCACTCATATATTTATTCTGAGATGCACATCATGTGGATTATGATAGTGGGGACTTAGATGGAAACATTTTCAAATGGCATGCTCTAGATGGATATTCAAAAGGTGGGGAGAACATCATCCATTTTAGGGGATGCACAGTAGTACAAGTGATGTTGTAGGATGAGGTTATAAGGGAGTTTAATATTTCCCCATTAGCGATACATCTAGGTGTGGAGAATATTTACCTAGACCACTGATGTCAGTTTTGGTGGCCATGAATAAAGAAATGAGTTTCAGAGTTTGTATCTCAATTCCTTACTTGGAACTAAGTAATGGTTGTGCACTATGTTCAAAAGGATTATGCACAACCCCTTGAGGGTCTAGAATGGAGATGGGATGGTATATATATGGACATCATAATGGGCATACCACATATGTCCAGGGAGCATGATTCCCTCTGGTGATAGTTCACTGACCCACCTAGTCAGACCACTCCCTAGCTATCTGAGAGCAGATTTCAGTTGAGAGATTGGTATTCCCATATATCCCAGATATAGTTAGACTCCAAAGAGTTCCATTGACAATTGTTTCAAATTTTTATGCTCTATTTATATTCAAATTTTATAAGGAATTTAAATAGGAGCTTGTATCCCAGTATCACATTAGCACATCCATTCACACACAAGTGGATGTCCAAATGGAACAGACAACTCAGGTTCATGTGGAAATGTTGTGATCTTGCATGTAACACATTGGACATATTTGGGAGGATAACCCAGAACTGGTGTATTTTCTCTACAACAACAACTACCATTCCACCATTGTTATGTCACCATTCTAGGCTTTTTATGAGTGACACCATAAGTCTCCATATTCCTAGAATTACCAAGGATATTCATCACTCTTGTGCCTAGAGTAAGTGCAAGACACAACAAAGAATGTGAAGATGATCTAGGAGTGAATATAGACTAAAAATACCCATGAAAAGTCTTAAGTTATTAGGGGATGGAGGCCTTTTTATTTTTAGGAAAGATACCATGTGCTCTTACTAGCTTCATTTTGACATGGACTATATATTTGACTAGGGCAGAAAGATATTTTTGAGGTTCATCGAACCTTTTCAGATCTAATTTATTGTTGATGTGGTGGTGTACCTATTATCTGTACCTCTTTAGATACACCATGTACATGACTTATTCCCTATGTTGAAGCTAAGGATGTATGTTCATGACCCATCACTCATTATCAACTTGGTAAAGCAGAATATTGATGATGGAGAAACTCTTATTGATTACCTTGTAATGCTAGAGGATCGATGGGAGTGTATATTTTATGGATGATAGATTCCATTAGTGTGTGTTTGGTGGTGGCATCAGATTATACTGGATAGAAAATGGGAGTGGGAAGATCAGATTCGTGCTTAGTAACCTCATATTTTTTGTTAGACCTTATTTTTTCTTTTCAAGGATGTAAATGCCGAACGTGGGGAGATCTTACTATCCAAAATTTTATATGTATTGATTTTAAATATTATATGGATTAAATTATTGACTAGGCTATAAGAAATCCGGCTATTTTGAAGCCTAATGTTCCTATATCAAATGTTGGAAAAATATTATATTATTTTAATAGCATGTGCACACTCTTTTCCTTAAAAGGAAGAGTATCATCTAAATTCTTTCTTGAATGAGAAATCGGAGGGCCTCGTTGAGTTTATAAGAGTGTAATTACCCTATGAATGTCCTAAATGTAGTCATATTAGGTTTATTATATAATTTCATAAAGTTCGATTAAATAATTAATATAAATAAAGATAATATACATTATTTTGTTGATAATAAGACACACTGATTTTTTCTATCATTGTATATATATGTCAGAGATCTAGGGTTAGCATGATAAACCTAGGATCCTATAAATATAATGGGATGGAATATATAAAGAATCCTCCCAATGAATGATGAGATATTTGATCAAATATCAGTGCACAACAACCTTGGAAGTTCTCTCCAACAACAATGTCACAATGTCCATTCATTAGCAGGGGACATTCTGAATCATGTTAGAATGAGTTATTAAAATTTTATTTATTTTTATTGACTCCTATGATTAATAAAGGCTAATATATGAATAAATAACCCATCATTAAATCATATTTGAGGTATGTGATTACTCTATTAATTTATCAGGATGATTAAATATTTGTGATTATAAATATTTATTAATTAATTTTTTGTTCTAATGCTGATGAAGAATGTTAAATAGAAAAATTTATGACGGTTGGTCCCTCTCAATTTGATTGTGATTTTCTCCCATAATTTTGGTATTATTTATTATATGTTTTCAATATTCCACATATTTAAATACCATTAAGAACAATAGATTGTTTCACCTTCAATTCATTATGAAATGATCCGAATATGTAGATATGTCATTATGAAAAATTGATAGAGATGCAATGGTGGGCATGAAAGTAGATGTAATGATGATGGGTGCATAATACGAATTCATTGGAGAAAATGAATTACATATACGATTGAATATTTTGATGTGATTAAAGGCCCAAATCATATCAACTTCCTGTAATTCTTACTAGATGAGCATGGATTTGGAGTTTTGTGGGGAACAAAGTCTGGGTGATTGATGGTGTAAGCGGGAGGACAATGATGGGTTAATGGAATACCTGATACACGTGGAGTGTTGTCTCTAACTAAAAGTTGTGTAGTCCCTAGTTGAAATACCCTATGTGTTCATGATAAATACACAAATATAAGGTGGGGTACAAGGGTTTCCTACATGGAATGTACTCCACCACACATCATGGCATAGACCAAGTACCTGGGATACCCAATTTACTGGTACATGGGAAGGGATACATGGGATGATGTCGTATATTAACACACTGCTACAATACACAAGAGGACCCTAGTTTAATGGACACATTGTGGGATCTTTTATACACAACATATACTTTTAGTCTACATGATATGGCTTAAAAGACACAATCAATTGTACATGAGTAGTACTCAGGGTCATGAGACATTGAATATAACCCTAATACAGACAGTGTACCCATTTCTACATGGCTTGATTTCTTTGTACACATTATCTAGGACTTTTTTTATGATTCGATTCATTTTTTCCCAAATAATGGAATGATTCATTTCCCACACTTTGTACTATGATTCCTTTATCAGGACTTCTAGGATAGAGTTATTTGAATTCCCTTAGATTATTTGAGTATAAATCACTATTTATCTTTGTTCACCAGGTCATGTTTATGGAATCGACAAGACTAACAATATTCGGGCATCAATCCTCTACATAAATGTGTTATATATATATATAGTTATTGGTATCACCCCGTTGATTTGGATGTGATCCTCATATGTGCTTCACAATCTCTTCTGATCTATAAGTGTATCATTATCTTTATGAGAACAAATGAGTTTTTCCTCTGTGATGGTCGTCCCCAGTGATATCGGACCCAGGAGTGTGTTCTCTCGAATGAGTTCTTCATGGAATATTTGAGCCGAATTACTAGGGATTATTTTCTACATTTATATCTTCCCTCTAGACTATGTGCCTAGTATTGTGAATATAGATATATTATTATTATATGTATTGTATACATATACTTGTTTATATAAGATTGTAATATCCTTTGTTGTATTGTTTTTTGGTATCATGGTGTCCTAGTAAGTATTGATATACTCAACCCTAAACAGTATTTTCCCAAAAATTAAATGCCTTGTATAGATTATCAACCTTTTGATGGGGTCATTGGAGAACCCGGGCCATATGATGCCTTGTGAGACTGGAATGGTCGAAGTATGTTCCTTTTGCTATAGACAATAGTTATAGTAAATATTCTTATAGGTTGGAATTGTGTTAAATTCTATTTTTGGTGGGTTTTTATTTTTCCCTCATATATTAATTTACATTATGTCATACTCTGGTTGGGTATATAGATGTATGAATGCATTAAATACATTGTGGGTTTTAAATTTTTACTTTTTTTTGGTATTGGGGACGTGTGAATTAGTACAGGTACATAGGAAATGCATCCCATTCCAGTGATATTCCATCTCGATGCTAGTCATCATCCATTATATTATTAGAGGTGGTCCTTGAGAGTCATGGAATGGGTCCCACTTGGACAATTAAAGACATTAAACCCATTCCTCCTAGTTCTCTTTATTGAGTAAACCCAATAATTATTGTGTTAGAAACATTAGTTTTATTGGAAATACACACATTCATGAAAACTAACATATATGATTTCTTAAAAATGGACCAAAATATAAATCTCTAGGGTTATTATAGGTCATAAATTTTCATCATCTATTTAAATATTTAATGATGATTTTAATGTTTCTGTGAATTTCCAATGCACAACCCCAATGTTTGTCAAACTTGGTATGTAGCAAGGCCCATTATCATGCATTGAGTGATGATTGATTCCTAATTAATGGGACCATTATATCTTTATTATACCCAGGTAACTCAATACCATTTCCACATCCACTCGTAGTATCCAAAATGTGATGAAATATAATAGAATCAACCTTTCCTATCATTTAATAAAATTTTATGATATTTTACTTTATATTGACCCATACTTAGTATTATCTTTAAAGACATTCAAATTCATATCCTTATAAATGCACATATGTATCACACTAATATTTTCTCATACTAATTTCCAAAGTTCAACTAAATATTTCATTTGATACCAAAAATAATTCCTAGGATTCTCACACATATATATTACATGTTTTTATATGAATATTCATTATATTATAGATACAAAAGTCTATAGACTGTAATAGTTTAGTGTATTTGGAATCTTGGTACACAAACATCTAAATATTTGAATTATTTTCAATGGATCCCATATTGACCCTAAATTATGTACTATTTATATATATACCATACATAAAATTTTTATCATATCCTAGGAAAAGAAAACATAAAATGGTTGAGATAAAATGTGTGGTAAGGGTAAAGAAGGGAGATATGTATGAATAACATGAACATAAAGGTATAAGAACTTGTGTGAAAGATTTTTATACCGTACCTTTCATATTAAAAATCGTAACATTGAGTCATGGAATGTGTATTTTAGTTAATAAGATATGAATAATTAAGATATAAATGATAATAAAGAATTAAGTCCTAAAATTATCATAAGACATGATGTTTTTGGCAGAGACATAAGAATATAAAATAATTTCTAAATAATGCAAGGATCCCCACCTAATGAATCATATTGGAAAAATTCCCTTTTTGAAATAGATTCGCTCCCCATTTCAGGCCTTTATTAATGGATCAGTTTTTCTCCCTAATACATCAATTTATTACTAAATTGACTCCACTACCCATTATAATCCTATCTTGTTAAACTAGCTTCACTCCCCATTCCAAATATGTCATACTGAATCTTGTTTACTCCTCATTCTATCACTATTTATCTCATGAGATATAAATCATTAACTAATTAATTTGATGGAGATATAGGTCTCAACCGTCATTGTTTGTAATGTAACAACCTATCATGATTATAATCATACATATGTGGGCCAAAACTCTATAAATAAATCCTCATTTTTGAACACATAATATTAAATGGGTTTCATAAACATTAAATCATTTCATCATAGCATGTTCTGTGAACATAAAATTGTGTATCATAAGAATTTTATCATAGAATAACCTGTAGGAATGAACTTGGTTTCATAACCATCATTACACCATAAAAAAAACCATTCATATAAATAATAATCTAGTATCATTGGTTAAGATCCCTAAAAAATAATAAGTTACATTAAATGATATTATCTTATAGGGATAAGTATTTTGGACATTTTCATGGAAAATTTCATATTGAAAATAAAATTTCAATGAAAACATAACTTTAAAACATAAAACTTTTCAAAATATTTTTATATGAAAAGAATATTTCATTCTTATAAATGACGGTTTAAAATCATCTAACACAATTTAATGGAATATAAAATTACCTCATTTAATGAACAATATAATGCATTAATTTTTTCAAAATATTTATCGTTAAAAATATTAGTTAGTTATCATTTAAAACAATTAATGGGGAAAATAACAATTCCTATATTATATACTCTATTTAAAACATTTATAACTTTTTTAGGAAAAATATCATTGGAAGGAAAAGGGTTTTTAACTAGATAGATTAATATTCATAAATAAAATCCTTTTGAAATATTTAGAAAATTAAGAGATCAAAATGAGTGGAACATATATTCCCATGAAATAAAATGAGGATAATATAATTCATTATTTTTTTGACATAGGGATCATAACATTTTACTATAAACAAGCCTGATGTGTATTGAGATTATAATAGAAAGGCATTACAAATTTGGAATCATTGAGTTTTATTACACATGAAAGAATAACATTAAATTAACCATAAAAAATAATGGGATAAACTAATTTCATTAAATTTCATTTCAACGTGGTTGTATATACACCTCATAATTTATGATAGATTCATATATGACATATGTCTCAACGAATGAAAATTGAGAAAAAAATCCTTTACGAATTTGGTTACTTTTAAACTATAAAGCCCATGAAATAGAAATAATAAAATTTAAATTTAATTAAAAAATATATGTATAATTAGAAAATAAAATAATGTAAAATATATATACCATCTAAAAAAACATGTGAAGATCATGTCTTGTGTCTTAGAGAAAAATATAACAGTGAAATGGAAATGACATACCATAAGTCTTTACTTCATTCGAATATGTTCAAAATTACTATATAATAAACTAAATTTGATTAATAAATTTATACCTTAAAAACAATTTAAAATATAAATTTTTCTTAATAATATATTTTTGATGAAAAATAGTTTTCAATAAAAATCTATTATTTTTCACTATTCATTAAAAAAAAGATATTTTAAATGATATCAAAAAAATTCACAGTAAACATATTTTGATATTAAAATATCAAAATTTATGTTTTAATTCATCAAATTAAATTTATAAATGTGAAATTTTTTTAAATAAGTTCTTCCTAAAACAGTGACATAAATTTTTTCGAATAAATCTATTTTGTGTCTAAAATTTTATATATTCATATATATTTCCCAAAAATCAATCAATATGAATGTTAAAAGTATGATTGAATATATTTACTATATAATATTTATTAAAATACTTTAAAAAATAATTTTTCTAATTTATTGACGTATAAGACCTTTGTTTTCCTAAAAACATTATTTTTTAGAAAAATATTTCCATATTTTTAAAATTGTTTTTATTTTCATTTTTAATTAATTAGTGACCATAAAATTGATTGAATATACATGGGTAATTTTTTTATTATTTATTTAATCTTAATGAATCAATATATTTTAATTTATATTTTATAATTATCATATTAAATTAGTATATTTTAATTTTATGATATGTTTCATTTAAACATGGTGTCTCGTGTAACACAAGATAAAATTAATATTATGTGTAACATAAGAAAATCATTGTGTTTTATTTAATGCAATCTAACCATAGTGGTACTTGTGATATAATACATGATCATTTTACATTTCAAACAAAAAAAGAAATAGAAAAATTTATTAGAAATAAAATCCACAAAATCTATCGGTGTTGTATTAAACATCCATAGATAAATAGTGAATTATAATAAAATTGTACATACTCACTAAAACTGGGAAAAAATCAAAATATTAAAAATTGACGATATTAATAATTCATATCCCTAATGTATCATAAGTTCAACAAAGGGATGATTCCATTGATTAGTTGGAAAACAATCATGATATCATTAAAAAATTATCGAGGAAAATAATCTTTTAAAATTGAAAATAATTTCAAAACTAATATACCATGAAATATTATAAAAACCATATCATTTTAAAATAAACATTAATTTTTTTTTAAAATAATCTGTATAACATTGGTTTACCATGATGCAGTTAAATTTCATCTAGGTTATATATTTAAAAACAATGTTTCTTTTTCAGATTTTTAGTAAAAGATGAACATTCATTATTTTGAGAATGTCCGGAAGATCTAATTAAAAATATTTTTTAAAAAGATATAATGGGTAGAAATTACATCAATAAATCATTTAAAAATTATTTAAAACATAATTTAAAACAATTTTAGAATACATGGGTTTTGATGAAAATGATTATATGAAAAAATATGGAAATAAAGTCATATTTTTTTATTAAATTTTCACATTCATTTTTAGTACCAATTTGTGGAGAACAATACTATTACTTTAAATAATAAATAAATACCCGTAGGAGAAGTAAATATTGTTATCATATAATATAATTATAAAATGATTCTTTTAAGGGAGTGCTAAATAATCTAAATTAAATATTAGGTCGTAAAATACACCCTTCCACATTGCTAACATATCTATCATAAGAACCATAATTGAATAAACATTAAATAAAACATTTATTACAAGTATGACAAATAATTTCCTGACATATATTAAAAAAGTGACTTATATACACCCCACAAAATATATTCATTGTAAATATGACATATTTCTAATAGAAGTAAATGTGAGATGTGAAACTTATACCATGAGTACGACTGCTCAGGTATATTATTCATTTTAAAGAATAATAAAAAAATGATAATTATTTACATTCATTATAATCTTTTTCAAGTATATTATTACATATATTTCACTTATACCATGTTATAAATGATTAATTAATCCATTTTATTATGTCATATGTTTTGATAATATTTTCCTTATATATCAAAAATCAATTTGTATGGTTTAATATAGTCAAAAATAAATTTATTTAAACATATCCAAATAAATAATCCCGAAATAATTATCAAATATATATATATATATATATTATAATTTCAAAACATACCATGAATGGTGGAAATCAAAAATGACCTACTTTATAATCATATACATGGTATGTCATATATACGCATTATGATTGTTTCAATTTTCAATTATGATTTAAGATAAAATATATGTCATGTTTTATCATTCCATAATTATGAAAATATCGTATTTACAACATTTTTTTTAAATTATTATATATATTATTCATGTGGTGTGCTGATGAAAGAGATTTACGTCACTTTATAAAGGATGTATTCTACATATACATGTATAAAATTATAATTTTTTAGTTTAACAATGAAAATGATATAAAATATTTTAATAATGATAAATATGAAATCAATATCATAATTATGTCATTTATAACATACATATTCCGTACTATTTTTCTTATTACCTCTAATTAATTCATGACTGAAAACCAAATCATATCGCATTGCTAGGTGGTAGTCCGCCGTACACATGAACAACAATATCATATCCTCTACAGATGGTAATGTAAAAGGTTATATATGATATAATGACTCAGAAGGTATAAGTTTGTTATTAATATCATATATATAATTTATATTCATCATCATACATGACCAAGAGAGGTGGTAATGGAAGAATTAATGACATCTTTTCTAGAGGTGGTAGTCCGTTTTATACATGAGTGATATGTTTGAAACCCATTTTATTTATGTGGGGATGAGTATAGGTTTTTAAATTAACAAAAAATATATTATTATTTGGATTATACTGGTCTGATTATATTATTATTTTCTAAAAATAATTAAATTAGTTTGATGAAGAAATATAATTAAAACCCTTATTGAAGAATGTTATCTTATCTTCCAGTTGAAACCTTCTACATATGGATTTCTGAACAAACAATAGATTCCAATATGAGGGGATGGGTGTTGGGTAGTTAATTTCAATTTAATTGGTCTATCAGATTTGTTTTCTATTTTTTAGAAAGGTGTGGTGAGTGGGTGGCCTTTTATCGGTGATGTGACTTGCAAACCTGTGATTTTTGAAATGAAAATGGCATACCCACGTTTTTCACATAAAAAAAGGAAAAAATGATTATTATCTATTTTTTTATGTGATAAGGTCTAATTGTTTCCATAAAATTTATTTTATTATAGTTTTTATGTCATTTTGACCCTTCTCATTTTATTTTAACCCCCTCTTAAATGACTTATTACCATAACCACAGTAAATAATTTTCTCTATTTTTATAGTCATGTTGGTAAATATAATTAGATAAACATATTATATATTATAAATTTTGATGAATCCAAATATTTAATAAATTATTCCAAATAAAATTTACACATGTGTCAAAATTAAATTTTAAAAATAATCATGTAGATGTATGTAGAAATAAAATTTTCAAATATAAAAATTTCAGAAGATTAAAAAGTTATTTTAATCCAAATTAAACATCAAGATGACTTAAATGACCTAAAATATATTAACAGATATATAATTGAACACAATTTAATTTAATATAAATTTATATTAAAATTTAACTTTATTAATAATTTAAATAGAAAGTGTGTTTCCAATTAAAATATATTAACATTCATTATTTATCAAAAAATGAAAATTTTATAAGAAATACATAGTATTCACTATTGGAATACGATGAAATTAAGACATAAAAAATGATTTATATTTCAATAAATGTTTTTTAAAAAAATTGGAAAAATATTAGTTGTATATTATGTGAAAAAATCATATCTATACTACATTTCATAAAAATAAACATTATTATTAAATATTTCCCTTTCATTCAGATGGTTTTTAATATATATATAATAAATATATATACATTTTGTTATTTTATTCATTTTTATATTGAGTAATTTTCATAATTTATTCATTAATATTCATTCCATGCAATATAAAATGAGGTTATAATGGTAATTTTTATGTAATATTAATTTAATATTTTTTTTGTATTTCATTCAAACCTAATGTTTCGTATATTGTAAACTATCGTAGTGATCAAATTTATTTAAAAATAAATATACCGTAAAATATTGTAATGTAATATACCATAATATTTTTGGTGTTTTTTGTCATACATGATATAAAATATGATGGTCATATATTGAAATATCAGTTTGTTACATTTTACCCCCCATAAATAAATTACATCCTCCCAATTTAATATTGGTAATTGTAAAAAATTGGTAGTAATTTGAAAATAACATCACTAAATCCCACATCATGAGAAGAGTAATAACGTTATACTCTTGTCAAGAGAGAAGGGAAATACAAAGGTCAAATAGAATAAAAGACAAAGTGGTTTCCATTTTAATGAATACAGACATATATTGAAGATGTGGACAAAGATGAAAAGAATAAATAAGTATAGAAATTGATAGAGGTCACTGATCAAAAAATGTTAAATGATAGATAAATATTTATGGTCCTTAAAACCCTAAATCTAAAATGTTTTAAAAGTCCATCATTTCATAATTGATGAAGGTATTAGTATAATAACTTGTTTCAATACAAGTCTCCTAGATATGGGGAATTATTTTTTTATCTATGAATATATGGAAATATAATTACATGATATTTTTTAATTCATTAATCCTAATTTAATCCATTTGTTTTTATTTTATAAATTTCCAATTGATCTCCTACTTTAAGAAATTAATATATTAAAATGAATTTTGTAACCGTAAGGAAGTAAGATTTATTTATAATGGATTGTATTATTCATAATATAATGATAAGTCATTCCTTTTATCATTAGGGATTATAATAACAAAAAAAATTAGCACATGTTATCCATTATGTATAAATATTTTTATAGTGATGTAATACATTATTCAAAAAATCCATTCCCATTGATAACCTTAAACCATTTCATAAATGGTTAAAATTTTGAGCCTTCCAAGAAATTATGGTCTAAAAATACAGAAAAAATATCGCTATATTTGATAATGAACTTATCATTAGTCCCCTAAGTAACATGAAGTATCTTGTAATTTTATGGATTTAACCATTTATTTTGTTTAAATATTATATGTATTTATTATGAGACCAGGCGCAGAGACGACACATCATTCCTAGGCCCGGTGATCCTGGAATGGTGGTTCAAACCTTTTTTTATCTTATGTGAGTCGGCACTTGTGTGCGGTTGTGGCAGTTTCTAAACATATGCCCGGATTAAAAATTTGTGGCCATTGTTGCATCTGGGATGACGACTTTACCTACGAATGAGTCTAAACTCGACCACCGTGGTTCGAGGGGAAAAGGTTAATTTTTGGACGTTTACAGTAAAATAAAATAAAATAAATTCCCAATGTTTATGTTAATTTTTTATGGAAACATCTACTGCAGCATGACGATGGGGCAGCTTTTTTAATAATTGTCGCGTAATAATGACTCAAGAATGGAAAGATTGAATCATTAATACCACATAAAATTTTATTTCCAAACACTTTTCTCTTTTTATTAGGAAAATGGAAAGTCGATCGTCGGCGGAATATTTAGTGAAAACTATGTAGAAAACCCTCAACGAAAAATGATGATGGGTCAAAGCTGTAAATCGATGTGCCAACAAAGTTGAAGGTTCTCGCCAATGATAGTTTCATGACCCTTTATCAATGATAGATCCCTTCATGAGGTAGGGGTTTGTTATTTAATTTATTTTCCCTGCATTTGATTTAAACGACGAACACAGATCATCCACGAACAAGTTAATCCGCGAATTCGTACATTCTTGCAGGATGGTTTTATTGGAATAATTTGAGAAATTTATCCATGTTGAATTTTTTTGTTTGATTCTGATCCATTTATGTCTACTAACGGGAGCTGATCAACATCGAGGAGAACAACGGTGGATGTTCGTTCCTCGAATTTGATTCTGGATTTTTCCTTCCCCTTTTTCTTTTTGCGTTCATCGCGTTCTTTGGGGGTGATGAAAATTAGATCATTGTGCATAAATTTTGTGACACAATGATCCCAAATTGTCGATTTTACACCACAAATACCTTCCATAGGTTCTATGAAGATAGTGGACGATGAATCAGACTCGGTTGGTTTGGGTCGTTTTTTGAGCGTTCTTCGTGTGGGTGGACCGTTGAACGTTTTTAGAGCCTATCAGAGGTTCGAAAACAACAGAATCAGATCATGGTGTCGAGGAGACCAAAACATGGGATTTTCATGGTGATCAGACGGTCGGAACGACGATCATGGCATCACGGAAGGAACAACTGCAGAGGTTTGTGTTTCTAAAAATATCCAGAATACATGGCGTGTACTTCCAAAGAAAACGTCGTGTAGTACTGGTGGCAGTGGCTAGGGTTTTGGGTGTCAGAGAGGAATCACAAGCCATGTGACCCTGGTCACAAGGCATGTTGGACTTCCCCCAAAGAAAGGTGTGTATCCCGGGGATACACGGACATAGAATGGAGTACATGACCATGTACTCCATCGCACGGCCAGGTGGGGCAAGTAACGCGGGTCACCCTGTGTACCTATTACACGGGTTTGAGTACACGGGTTGATGACCCTGTATGGGCACATGGCCAGCATAAATGGAGCTATCCCCAGTCACTCAGACATGGTGTGTACACCGTACTAAACACCCTTTACTAACATTTTCTACATGAACAGCCTTACGACATGGGCTATTTTACATGGGTAGTACCCAGGGTCATACAACATGGCATGTAATTTTTCTACATGCCATGTACTTTTTGGAAAATTGAATTGTCCTCTGGTTCAACGTATGTTGGACATATTTTGTTTGGGTTAGTTCTGCTTCTTCTCACCCCCCTGAAGGTCATTCATCGATTTCTTCTACAAGAGTATGATCCTTTCAGTAGGACTTTCTGTTATAGAGGCGGCATCCCTCCGAGAGGCCCGTTGTGAGATCCTATATCCATTATTGACCCTAGGTAGAGTCAGGAATCAACACCACCAAATCTACCGATCTTTGATCCTCTGCCCAGCTTGTGAATCAACTAGTCGGTGAATCCAGATGAGTCGTGGTATCCTCCATGGCCCCGGATATGATCCTTATCTTTGTATCATGATCTTCCCACACATGAGTGTGTCTCCTATAATGAGTGCTTCTATTTATCATGATCTTACCACTACGGAGTGTGTCTCCTTTAATGAGTGTAACTACCTCTCGTGACATTTTCCAACGAATAATGCTTCTCGGATGGATGCCATCAGAGTTACCAGAATCATGGAGTGTGTTCTCCTAGAATGAGTACTTCGTGAAAATTATTGAACTGAATCCATAGTAGGGGAATGTGGTTGTGTGATTTGTCTCTAAACTATGGATTTTCAAGTTTAGTATATATGTGTTATTAACTCATATTAAATGTTCAATAGGCATATACTGTGTAGACATGACAGTGCCTTTTCTTTTGTGTACATGTTTTGTGTTTCCCGGGTCCTCTACTATGTATTGTTATACTCACCAATGCATGGGTTACGCCTGCATGTGTCATGTCTTATGCAGACGAGCAGCCTTTTGACAAAGTCCAGGCAGACCAGGATAGGACAGAGCATTCTAAGTTCCCTAATGTCTGATGTGTTCCTTCGTCTATGAGCAACATTTCTAGTACCTCTTTGTGTTTTTAGGTTGGACCTTATAGTTTTTCAGACTCTTGTTTTAGTGGGATTGTATTCTGGCCCATTTTACATTCAGTACTATACTTTCCATCGTACTCTATTGGTTGGGTTTAGAAGTATGCCAAAAAAAATTTCCTCATTGATTTTTTTACATTTCAACATTTGTGGGCTTGGAGATGTGTGTTTGTGTACAGGTTCTTAAGAAATGCCTCCCACGTAGAAATATTCTTACTCGGTGCTAGTCACCAGCCCCAAGCCTGTTGGAGACGGGATTGGGGAGTCACGAAATTGGCCCCACTAGGATGAGTCATTATAGAGTGGTATCAGAGTTGGTCGGTTCTACCATAAAACCAAGAGACTATGAGATGGTTTTGGGGAAATAGTATTAAGTGTTTTGAGATTGGATTTCAATCCAGAGACTTCAGTGTTGGTGTGGTGTCCAACGTATCCATACAACAGTACTCTAATGACCTATTTTCTGACTTGGCACATGAAAACACTGGTTTTATGGAAATAAAAGAAATGTACATGCATCATATAGGAAAGGGTAGTCTTTTCCATGTCCTTTGAGTCAACTATCGAGATATAATCATGGTACATCTTGTTTACATACATGATTCATTCATGATGCATACCCGCTAGGATGCATCATCATGAGAACGAGGATGACTCCCTCAGTGACGAGGATTTGATATAGGGTCCAGTTCCCCATACGTTTCCACCAGGTGGTGAACCTGCTATACCATTACCAGTGGAGCAGCCCATGGTACCCGCAATACCGACTAGTGGGGAGCGTAGGGTGAGCATACTCCATGAGTTTTAATGACAGAGACCCGTCAGGTTCTGAGGTGAGCCCGACCGTCAGGCTACAGAGGACTGGATTAAGGAGGTGACTAGAGTTTTCCATCTAGTGAGGACACCAGCAGAGTAAATGGTGATCCAAGGGGCGAGCCTTCTTTAGGGATCGACATGACGATGGTGGAGTCTGACCACATAGACTCACGATTAGGAGACTCATTAATGGATGGAGGTTGAGAGATAGTTTAGGGAGGATTTCTCTCTAGTTAAGCTGAGAGAGGTATGCATTCAAGAGATTCTTCAGCTACAGCTAGACAGTTTGACTATAGCTGACCATTCATCTAGGTTCCCCAACCTCGCCAAGTACTCAATGGATATGTTAAGGGATCAGTGCTTCAGAGCTCGGACATTTGAGCGAGGTCTGTGACGAGAAATCCGAGCTACTTTCATGCCTCTATGACGTCTGAATTATGCTAGAGTGCTCGAGCAGGATTTGGAGATCGAGAGCTTCTTGGCAGAGCAGAGGCAGTCAATTACAGTCAATATTAGGAAGACAGGTGCAGAGACCTCAGCCATAGGCAGCCGATGATGGAAACAAGGATCATGATGTGAGAGACATCATTGGAGGACCCAGGAGAAGGGATCGATATTCCAGGCCCTCAGGCTGGATCCTGCCATCATATGAAGAGTTTGGAGTGTCCGACATTATTGAGTGGGGTTTTCCTTTGTTGGAGAAAGGGAGACATATGCAGCATATAATGGGATCATGCATATGAGGGTATAGTAGATCAATCATATGATGGCTAGCCTTACCCTTAGAGTAGTTGAAGTTGTGAGATCTTAGTTCCCAGCAGTACTGGCGGAGTTCGAGGACATCGTTCCTGAAGATGTTCCAGGGTTACCTATTCACCGAGAAATTTACTTATGCATTGACTTACACCCCCGGAAAACACTTATTTCTTCACTAGAATATCAAATTCCCCTCACAAAACTTCGTGAGATGAGTGTGGAGTTTGAGGATTTGAAAAAAAAGGGTTTCGTAAGTCTCAGTGTTTCACCCTGGGTGACCCTAGTCTTGTTTTCCGAGAAGGCAGATTGGAGTTTGAGGATGTGCGTGGAATATCGACGCCTGAATCATGTGATGGTGAACAATAAGTATCCACTTCTAAGAATCAACAACCACTTCGATCAGCTGAGAGGGACACAGTTGTTCTCGAAGGTTGACCTTCGATCAGGTTATCACTAGTTTCGAGTATGGGATGAGGATATACCGAAGATGGCTTTCAAATGCCGCTACGGACAATATGAGTACTTGGAGATGCTTTTGGCATGATGAATTCCCCCACAGTGTTCATGGGACTGATGAATTGGTTCTTCTAGCCACACATGGACCGGATCGTAGTGGCTTTCATCGACGACATCCTTGTGTACTCGGCGTCATAGGAGGAGAATGTGAGAAACCTGCAGATGGTTGTAGATGTACTTAGAGAGAACCAGATCTATGGGTAGCTCACAAAGTGCTAGTTCTAGATTATGGAGGTCTACTTTATGGGAAACATTATCTCAACAGATAGAGCAGCTATGGACCTAGCCAAGGTTGAGGTAGTGTTTTCATGGGAGCCACCTCGGAGCGTGACAGAGGTGCAAAGATTCCTTGGGTTGGTAGGGTTTTACTAGAGATTAATCCTTGATTTCTCCCAAATAGTAGCACAGATGATGAACTAGACCAAGAAGGGGGTAACCCTTCGTGTGGACGGAGAAGAGCTAGCAGGATTTCGAGCATCTTAGACAATGTTTGACGAGCTCCCCAATATTGAGATTACCAGAAGAGGTTGTTGAGTACGCAGTTTTCTGTGATGCATCATGGACCGGTCTTGGCTGCGTCCTGATGGTGAGAGATGCAGTGATTAATTATGGTTCATTACAACTTAGGCCACATGAGGAGAACTACGTGACCCATGATCTCAAGATGGTTGCGGTAGTCTTCGCATTGAATATGTGGCAACACTTACTTATGGGAGATCAGTTTATCGTATAAAATTACCACAAGAGAATCATGTATATATTCTCAGAGAAGGATCTGAATCTGAGGTAGTGGCATTGGATAGAGTTCCTCCATGAATATGATTTTGATGTCATTTATACCCCTGAGAAGGGGAACAAGGTGGAGGATGCTCTTAGTAGAAGGGTGAGATCAAACTATTTAGTGAGGTGACATAGTAGTTAGTAGCATTGCAGTTATCCATCATGGACAGAGAGGATACATAATTCCTATAGTCGATGGTTGTTGCCCCTCCACTCTTACAATGGGTTAGGGAGGTGCAGCTAGGAGTTGTCTACTGTGTGGCTTTACGTGCTCATTTGTCCACAAGACATGCTCTTGATGGGTATTCACATGGTGGGGATCACGTAATTTTTTTCAGAGGATGTACCATTGTACCTGTAACATTACAAGAAGAGGTCCTAAGAGAGTTTCATACATCCCCCTTGGCGGTACATCCTTGAGTGCGGAAAATGTATCAAGATCTTCGATGACAGTTCTGATGGTCAAGAATAAAGAAAGAAGTAGCAGAGTTTGTTTCCCGATGCCTCACATGCCAGCTAGTGAAGGTAGAGCCCCGGGTTCTAGAAGGATTGTCTCACCCATGTGATATTCTATAGTAGAGGTTTGATAGAATATTGATGGACTTTGTGACAATCATAACACAGACATCCATGGGGAATGTTTCCATCTTGCTGATCGTCTACTGACTCACCATGTCATCCCAGTTTCTAGCCATTAGAGAGTAGAGTTCCGTAGGGAGATTGGGAAGCCTCTACATGAAGGAGATAATTAGGCTTCAGGGCGACCCTTCGACGATAGTCTCAGACTGAGATGTCTGCTTTACATCCCGGTCATGGAAGGGATTGTAGGAGGCCTTTGGTACTCAGCTACGCTTGAGCACTGCATTCCATCCCTAAAAAAATTGTCAGATGGAGAGGACCATTCGAGTTCTGGAGGATATGTTGGGAGCCTATATCGTGGAATTTGGTTGCAGTTGGGAGGAAAACATTCCAATGGTGGAGTTTGCGTATAATAACAGATACCACTCCACCATTGGTATGGAACAATTCCAGGCTTTGTATGGAAGGCCCTTCCGGTCACCACTTTGTGGGTCCGACCCAAGGGAATCAGCGCATATGGGTCCAAAGAAGGTGCGAGAAACAAACGAGAAGGTGAAGATCATCCAGGAGTGGATGAAGACTGCACTGAGCCAAAAAAATTCTTATTATGACTGACAACAGAGACCTCTGCAGTTCTAGGACGGAGACTATGTCTTTAATCAGGTCGCACCTCGACGAGGGTTACATATATTTGGTCGGGGAGGCAAGCTATCTTTGAGGATCATCAGACCTGTCCAGATATTGTGCAGAGTCGTTGAGGTGGCGTATCGCCTAGCTCTACTACCATAGTTGCATCGGGTATATGATTTCGTCCACATGTCTTAGGTTATGAGGTATGTGAATGTCCCATCGCATGTCATCTACTAGGGCCAGCAGGACATCAAGGATGGAGTGACCTTTGGTGAGTTCCTAGTGGAGATCCAGGATCTATAGGACATGATCTATCATGGGCGATCGATTCCCTTACTACAAGATTAGTGTAAGCATTTGAATCTTCAAGAGAGCTTTTGGAAGCGGGAGCTCGGATCTGTGCTCAGTACCCTATCTTTTTGAGTAGTCTTGATCTGGATTTTCGGGGATTCAAATCCCTGTGGTGGGGAGAATGTAATATCTCATATTTTTCCATGTATTTTTTTAAGTATTATATACAATTATTATGAGACAAGGAAGAGGGAAGGCATATCATTTTGAGTCCCAGTGATCATAGAATGGTGGTTTAATATTTCATTACGTTAAGTGAGATGACACTTGTGCACGATTGGGACAGTTTCAAAACTGATGCCCGGATTAAAAATATGAGGGTATCGTTGTGTCCGAGACAAAGACATTACCAAAAAATGAATCTAACCCCGACCAGTTCAGTTCATGTGAAATGGTTAATTTTCAGACGTTTTATGTAAAATAAAATAAAATAAAATTGCAATGGATTTTTATTTTATATGGAAACATTTGTTGCAGCGCGAAGAAAAGGAATATGTTTTTTTAATAAATTCTGCATCATAATGAATCATGAATTGAAATCCCGACTCGTTAATAACACATCATATTTTGAGTTCCAAACACGTTCCCCATTTTATTGGGATAATGGAACGTCGATCGTTGCCTGAATATTGAGGGAAAAATCCAGTGAAAACCCTCGGCGACGAATGACAACATATCAATGTTGCGAATCACTGCACCAATGAAGTTGAAGGATCTCAACAATGATGACAGCACGACCCTTCATCAACGATCAATCCCTTTCAGGAGAAAGGGGTTTGTTATTTAATATCATTTCCCCACTATTTATTTAAACAATGAAAGCAGATCAACCATGAACAAGTTGATCTGTGGATTCGTACATTCTTGCGGGAGGGTTTTATTGGGATAATTCCTGGAATTGAAACTTGTTTATTTTTTTTGTATGATTATTTTTTGTTTATTTCTACTAACGGGATCAGATCAATTCTGTGGTGAACGACGGTGGAGGTTCGTTCTTCAAATTTTCTTCATGGATTTTTCCTTCACCTTTTTCTTCGCGCGTTCTTCACGTTCTTCGTGGGGCGACAAACAACGATTCATTATGATTCTGTTTTGTTATGTAATCATCAACAATTAAAGATTAAACACCAAAACAACCTTGGGGAGGTGCATTGATGATAGTGGACAATGAATCTGACTGTGTCAGGAAGGGTCGTTCTTCGAGCATTCTTCACACGGGTGGATCATTGTAGGCTTTCGAAGCAGATCAGAGGTTTGTAACCAAATTAATCAGATTTATGATGTCAGGGAAACAAAATCCTAGGATTTTTATGGTGATCGGATGGATGGATGATGATCAGGGCATCAAGGAAGGTTCGACGATGGAGGCTTCCATTTCTTGAAATTTCCAGAATACACGGTTTGTACTTCCAATGAACATGATGTGTAGTAGTGGTGGCGAAGGCTAGGGTTTCAGGGGTAAGAGAGGAATGACATGATGTGTGACTCTAATCCCACAACACATGGGAAATCCCCTAAAGATCCCTGTGTATATCATGGATACATGGACATGGAATGGATTGCATGACTGTGTACTCCATCACATGGCTAGGTGGGCCCAGTAACACGGGTCACCCTTTGTACCTATTACATGGGTTGGAGTACAAGTGTTGATGACTGTGTACGTGCACATGGCCAGCATACACAGAACCAACCCCAATCACTTGGTCATGGAATGTACACCATACTACATGCCATGTACTAACATTTCTACATGACCAGCCATACAACACGGGCTATTGTACATGGGCAGTACCCAAGGTCAGACAACACGGTGTGTAATTTTTCAACATGTCATGTACTTTTTTGGAAAATGTCATGGTCCTATTTTTCACTGTATCTTGGAAGTATTTTGTTTGTTTCACTGCCCCTTCTTCTCATTCCCCTAAAGGTTATGCATTGTTTCCTTCTATATGAGTATGATCCCTTCAGCAGGACTTTCTGTGATAGAGTCTGCATCCCTCCAAGAGCCCCGAAGCGAGATGTTATATCCATTCACAACCATAGGGAGAGTCAAGAACCGACATTACCAACTCTTCAAGGCATTCATCCTCTATCTATATGGGGAATCACCTAGCGAGATAATCTGGATGATTCTTGGTATCCGCCATGGCCTTGGCAGTGATCCTCCTTTGTGTATCATGATCTTCCCGCTTAAGAGTGTGTCTCATGTAATTATTGCATATATTTATCATGATCATCCCACTAAAAAGTGGGTCTCCTGTAATGAGTGTAACTACCTCTAATGACATTTCCTGATGAACAATGCTTCTCGGACGGACGTCATCATAATTACCAGACTCATGGAGTGTGTTTTCCCGGAATGAGTACTTCATGGAAATCATTAAACAAAATCCCTGGTAGGGGCATGTGGTTGTGTAACTTTTCATTAGACTACAGGTCTGGATTTTGAGTGTATCTATATTATGATCAACTATTATATGTTCAGTAGACATATACTGTGTAAGGCTGACTGTGCCTTTCCTTTGTGTACTTTCTTTGTGTTTTTCGAGGACCTCTACTACATATTGTCAAACTCACCCCTGCACGGGCTTTTCCCACACATGTCGTGTCTTGTGTAGATGACCATCCTTTTGATAGAGTCCAGGGTGGACCAGGATAGGGATGAGCTTTCTGACTTCGCTATAGTCTGATGCGTTCTTTTGGCTACGAGTAGCATTTCTGGTACCTCTTTGTGTTTTCAGGTTGTACCCTGTAGTTTTTCAGACTCTTGTTTTGGTGGGCTTGTATTTTGGCCTAGTTTACATTCAGTACTTTACTTTCCATCTTACTCTGTTGGTTGGGTTATGTTGTATGCATTCATTCTGTTCCTTATTGGTTTTTTTACATTTTAGCATTTGTGGGCTTGGAGATGTGTGATTGTGTACAGGTTCTTCGACAATGCCTCCCTTTTAGAAATATGGATACTCGGTGCTAGTCACCAGCCCCTGTCCTATTGGAGGTGGGCATGGGGTATCAGGGCATGGGTATGTTCCCCACTGTGACAGGTTGTGACATATCTTAAAAAAATCACAATTCAACCATGTGATTACCTTTATAATGTAATCTCTTAAATGAATGTATTTACCAGAATTACCAAAAATACATGTTAATGACATGTGTACTTCCATTTTACATAATGAATATATAAATTGATTGAAATAGTATTGAAATCAGAAAATGGAGTAAACTAAAAATATGATAGGATAAACCACTTTATAATAAAATCATTAATTTATTCGTATGTAGTCAAAACAATCAAATTTAATTTATCCATTTCAATCAACTAATTATCCAAAACTCATTGTCTCAAGATCAAGAACTAATTAAAGGTTATCTTTTTAACAATCTTGTGTTTCTGAGGAAGTTCAATTTGGCACTGAATAATTTTTCAGAGTCATTGATACCCATTAACATGCATTTTAAATACATAATAAAAATGTATTGTAACCCTATTCTATTACATTTTATAATTCATATAATCAGGATATCATTGCTTTTATTATCAATTAAAAAATTTCATGAATCCAAACAGAAATATAGTAATTATTCAAGATAATTTTTTATAATAACATTATCATTTCAATTATATGTTAGAAACATTTGAGTTATATTACTTTTTCTCTTGGAGTATTCGTTATCCTAATTACTCATCCCCTTACAGTTGATGAATTAAACATTAGAATCCTTTTTAATTTCCTTACAATCATGATCATGGCGTAAATTCTCCCTAATATATTAGAAAAAACCAATTAATTTTAATAATGTACCTGGGTGTTTCATTCCCCAATTATCACATTTGGGAAAATCCTTTATTCCCTTATTCCCTTTAAGTATCTTTTTTTCTATCATCATTTTCGTCTGTTTCTTCTATTTGAATATATAGTATATATAGAATTATTAATCTATATTTTCATTACATATTACAATTTCCACATATGATGACAATGTTTGAGCTAATATTTATCAACGAAATATTATTTTAATGCAATAATATTAACTTCCATTATTACTCATTAGATTACAAGCATTGATGTGGTTCTCAATCCATTTTATATGAACTATTTCTAAATGATGTAATATAGGAGAATAATATATATCATAATGAACGATTATTTATATTTTCCAATATAGTTAAATATCTAATATGAATTGAAACATTTATGCATAGGAAATAAAATAATCATGAACATGATTTCATTGGGGATATCTTTACATTAAAGTCCTTCGTAATTTTTGGTAAAATAAATGGAAATTAACATAATTATATAACTTAGGAGTGTCAAAATATGTGTTTAGTAAGGCCCTTTATGGTATACTAGGTTATTATTAAGACAAATAAAATACAAATTTTTTAGAATTAAAAACCATAGGTTCATCTGTTTTCATGACCCCCTCCCTGCAAAGTCTACCCCTCCTAGGCCTACAGTGTGATAATGTATATACTAACCCCCTGAGTCCCACCTCTAGTAGGCCCTATGATTGAAACTAGCACTGTGGGTATAGTAAACACAAAAATTGGAGGCATTACCATCTATGTGAACACATGAGAAATAGAGAGAGAAGAAATACACCAACCATCTCCAAATCAGACTATAATATTAAAGAAAACCCATATACATATATGTAATGTCCTAAAAACTACTACAAATTAATAGAAAAAATGAAGTACCAAAAGAAATTAAAAATAGTAGCAACCAAAAAGCCCGATCAACTCCTACAACCTCATGATTATAGTGACAATCCTAATCTCCATCCTTCTCCAACTGACATTAAAAACAATTTATATATATGCAAGGTGAGTATTACAGAATACTCAGTAGTATCCTCACCAGAGCCTCTCGTTCCCAATTGAAAAAACATGCTAAACCACGTTGAACAACAAGTGAAATTTGATCATCACCTAAACAATTATACTATGTTCCCAGCCTCACCCTGGATACTCTCACTATGTATCTCATACAAGAGAAAATAATATAATAAAGAATATCAAGGGTACCCCACTATAACTTCCCCATTGGTTTTCCACTTTAACCGAACATTACACGTCTTAAGCATCTCTCTCCAGAAACTCATTCCCACAGACACCTTGGTTAAGAACCACAACATACACCTCATGCAGCACAACAACCATGTCCATGTAACCAATGTAACTAGGTATTTTCGTCAACCCACTATAACTCGCATAATTTGTATCATACGTCGGGTGTTAAACATCTAGCCATTGTTTCCCATACACCAAGTAATTATCCTCAAGACATCACATCCTATACATGTTACACTTATATTAGTCTATATGAAACTACCACAAGAATTTATGTGTGTGAATAACCCCATGAATTTACATCCCTCCACAAACATATATGGAGAAAAATAACCACTAATCCTACTAACACAAGTAACTACCATGATAAGGGTGTGGGGCCAAAGGGGGTAGTCATCCATCCATCTCCCACGTAAACGTTGTGGAAAACACCCCCAGGGATATGAATCACCGGGGTGTCAGTCAGCTTAACATTCATGGTGGGGTAGATTGTAGAACCATAAAATAACAAGATATAATATAGATTAAAACCACACTATGGAAAAACCAAGTCTCAGACTCCACTACAGCTAACGTCTCTCAGACTCCTAGTTGCCACAGCTAAGACTATGTATCATATAAGAACACAAATATTTAAATACCTACAATAGATTACTACATCCCTTTTTTTAAATTTCACTTAATGATAATTAAGTATTTAATCATTAATTAACCATTAACAATTACACATTATATTTCATTAGCATCACACCCAAGTTCCACTGTTCCTTTAAAATACATCCTCAGCATTACATCTCTGAAAGTTCTAACCCCAATGGATAACAAAAATTATTCAATAATTTATAAAATTAAATATTACATTCCCATATTCCCCGGTATTCTAGAAAAAAAATATAAGATACAAAAAACAACGGGCTCAACACAGTGATTAGGTGAACTACCTATTGAGTATTTTTAATATATATCAGTAGTGTATACCCATTCTTCCTTGAGAAGCTAAATAAAGATATCCCATGGCATATCTCATGCATCATTACCCATTTAGGAATGTAGGGTATGCATAACAAGTTCCATTGAGCAGTGGTGAAATTAAATCTGATAAAACCCATCAAGATTCATAAAGCATCCAAAAATTCGCATCCAACCCATTTCATCATATATGGTGTCGTCTCTAACACCCACTTGCATAAACCAATGCATATTTCCACTCTAGGCATCAACAACTGCCAAAACCAATGGGCGTCTATGCCCCCACATAACAAAACAACCAACCAGGCTCACATCACAACATAAGTAGAAGGAAACAAAAATCATATCAACTGGGATCTTGGACCTTAAATAAGACATTATTCTTTCATCTGTAATGAGCACTCACAGCTCCAAGCATAAGGCTATTGGATATTACAAACTAGAGGGTAATTTTGAACTCTATAAGGAATTATATTTTAACAGACACCATGTTTTCTTAATCCATCATGAATTTACTGGTAAATTAATTGTTGGTTCCAACTATAGGAATCCTATAATATAATCTATCACTAATAATTAAACTAGAAAATTTCATCATTTTGTTTAACATAAAATTACAACCACACTAACCATATTCACTTACACGCCACTTTTTCTTTTACAAATAATTACATCTTTTATTAGTTTACATTATTTACAAATTTCTATCAAGAACCACAATCCAAACAATGAAGGCATAGATATCACACTATCTAGAAAAACAAAATCCAATAACATATGATTGATATCAACATATTTATCTCATTCAAATATTTATTATATCAATTATATTGTGTTCTAGTGGCTTAATCATGGTAACTCTTTGATTGCAGTTAAATGAATATATAAGAAATGAATCCCCTACCTCAAACGATTCTTGATGTTCTCTATACGAGAAGGATCCACACAACAGATTACAATATCCACTCATGTGACAACGTCATCCACCTAAGGACACCACTAAATGACCTCACTAATTGACACTAATGAAAAATAAATTACAAGAATGGATAACACATGACAAAATATGGAAAGGAGAAAACCTGAGAATATGATCAATGAAAACACAAGAACAGATGTAGATCATTCCTTCTATTGATGATGGATCGATACATAATGCTTCCACCAAAACTGGGGGTGTGCACGAAGAATGAAAAAACATAAAGGGGAAATGATTCAAGGATTAATGTTTGATCACATCGCTCACATGGTAATATGGAAAGCTTCATGAATCTCACAACAGAAAACATGAAGGTAGTATCATGGAGGAAGATATAAGGTCCCTTCATAATATTTATGGGGTAGCTGTTTAAATTACTCTGTATTTCCCATTAAAAAACGATCACATCAAACCACACAGTTTAACCATAAAATGGCATCACAAGCATTAAGAGGATTAATATAGGAGTTATGGGATTTAAACCATCCTTAAATCCCATAAAAAATGTCTTGATTGTGTTTTACATCAATGAAAATGATAAAGGGGTGAACTGTAGCAATCTGGAAACATTGTACACCTACAGATACTGGAAATACTGTAAAAATATCGACGCTAGAAACTCTGTACACCTACTTATCCTAGAAACATTGTACATATATCGATGATGGAAAGAATGTATACCTAAGAATGCTCTGGAAACACACTACACCTACTAATGTTGGAAACAATGTACACCTACATATCCTCAAAACACTGTACACCTACCGATGCTAGAATCAATGTACACCTACCGATGTTAGAAACACTATCTAGCTATCGATGCTAGAAAAATAGTACACCTACCGATGTTGAATCACATTACACCTTCTGATATTTGAAGGAATATACACCTAATGATTCTAGAAATAGTGTAAACCTACTGATTCTGGAACCAAATGTACACCTACTGATGTTGTAAACATTGTACACTGACCAATACTGGAGACACTCTACACAAACCAAGGATGAAAACACTATTCAAAGAACTGGAAATTTTGAAAAGTGATGGGTATAAGTCACCAGTACTTCCCAGAACTCCTCAAACACTAGATTTCAACAAAGTAATAGAATGTGGATGACCAATACAATACATTAGATACCTCTCATAACATTATCAACCTCAAGAATTCAAAACAAAACTAAATAAAACAAAAAGGTGCCTGAACAACCACTCTTCCAGAGACCTCTCAAAAATGAGGAAGCCCAAATAAGCAACAAAAAGTTTTACATCTTATAAACAAAAAAGGTCTCCATCCAGAAAGCAAACATCATCACATGAAAATTGTTAAACATAAAAAACATATGGTACTGAGCACGTTTCTGCGATTCATGTTCCCATGCACTCCCCTCCTTGCCACTGTGTCTCCACAAGACACGAACCAAGGGGATTGAATTCATGCACAAAACCTTCTATTTGAGGTATTGGTTCTCCACTGGTAGCCCCTCAAAGTTCGAATCATAATCAACAATTTTTTCACCCAAATAAATTATGTGAGAGTCATCATGAAGATAATGACAGCGAATTGAATCATAAAAAAGAACATGTATCTGAATGATCTACGTGGGATGTGCTACTCGAGATGCCATAGCTCAAACATGAGCCATCACATAAATATGCCCAATAATCCAGGGATATAACATAATACCAGGACCAAACTGTCATGGGCTATGACGGGATGTCACCTTTAGAAAAACATCATCCCCAACAATAAACTTCAATGGTCTTATATTTTGATTGGCATATTATTTCTAACGATCATGTACTGTCTTCATCCTCTCAGGAATCACCTGAACCATCTCTATAGTATTCTACAAATGTTTTGGTCCGAGAATTGATGAATCTCATACTCTAGTCTAGCACAACAGAGAATGGAATGGTTGGCCATATAAGGATTCATCGATATCTATACCAATTGTGGAGTGAAAACTATTTTTCTAAGAGAAATCTATAATGGGTAAGTGCATCATCTACAATTCTCCAAAATCGAGGACACACGAACACAATATGTCAGCAAGAGACTAGATAGTCACCTATGCCTGACCATCCATATATGGATGAAATTTGTGCTAAGGAATAGTGGAGAACCAAAATAATGATGGGGACATCTCCAAACACTAGAGGTTAAATGTTGATCTATATCAGAAACCATCTTCCTCGGGACATCGTGGGGTCCCACCACCTCCCTCGAGTACTTCTTAGACAAATCATCCATAGAGATCGACAATTTTATCTCTGTAAAGTGGGATAATTTCGTAAAATGATCCACTTCCTCCCAAATAGAATCATTTAATCCCAGAGTATGTGGTGAACTTGTAACAAAGTCCATTAAAATGGTATTCCTCTTCCACTAAGTAATATATAATGGTTGGAGCAAACCACTAGGGACACAGTTCTCGACCTTCACATTTTAGCTGACTAAACATCAAGATGCATACTCTAAAACTATACACTTCAGCCTAGGCCACCAAAACATACTCCTCAAACCTAGTTACATATTTTTTACATATGATACACAACTTAATACAAACTATGGAACTATATGAAAACTGTCTCCTGCGTCTCCAGATGAACATAATGCCTCCCATGATACAACACTCGTTGTTGTTCATCATTAGACCAACTACTAGGGGTCTCGCCACAAACAACTTTGTCCCTCCAGACATCCACCTCTAGATCCCCTAACTATGATTCGTCCACCTACTACACCAGATATGACTGCACCATTATCAAAAAAACTATACTTATTCACCCAACATCTCCCATATTTATATTTATTGCTAAAATATATTCCATCAATCTCAAAGAATTACCATATTCATTCATTTCATTACAATGTGGCTTCTTGATCATCACATTAGCTACAACATTCTTCATTAAACGTGTTAATGATATTCCAAAGTTTTATTCCTATATGAACTCCATCCACTGAATTAGTCGCAAGTTCATGTCATGTTTGGTAGAAACATACCTTAGGATTTCATGATTGGTGAAAACCATAAAGCGCTAACCAATTAGGTAATGTCTCCACAACATCATAGAAAACACCAATGATGCCAAATCAAGCTAATGGGTGTCGTAATTATGTTCATTGGTACACAAAACCCAAGATCCATAATAAACAATTGATCTCAGTTATATTAGAACACATCCTTACCCGAAAAGTGAATTATCATAGAAAACCTCAAACTGAACTCTCTCTGTTAGAAGACCAATAACTGGAGCACATACCAACTTCATGTTAAGATACCAGAAAGCTTCATGAAATTTATCAGTCCACATGAATGACTAATTCATCATGTTCATATATTTTGGAGGTGTCACAACCATAGAGAAATGGGATATGAACCTCTTGTAGTGTCATACGAGACCAAGGAAACATCACACCTATGCCACTACCATGTGTGATTCCCATGTCAAAACAGCTTATATCTTTGATGGATCAATATCTACTCCCGATTGGGACACAAAATTCCTATAGAAACTGATTTATTGAGCCGAAAAATCACACTTCGACAACATCCCAACTGAATTATGTTGATGAAGAACTCACTAATAGAATGTAAAATCTCCTAATGATCCTCCTTATATGTAGAGTATATTAGGATGTCATTGAGGAAAAACACCATGAACTTATCTAGGAACTCACAAAAAAATAATTCATCAACCCCACTAACACAGTTGGAGTATTAATCACACCGAATGACATTACAACAAACTCATAATGCCCATGTTGACAACAAAAATAAATATTCAAGATATACTCATCATTCACAATCATCTGATGACATCCTAACTACACGTAGATCATTGAGAACCATATTTACCCCTTCATGTGATCGAATAAATTATCAATCTATAGATGAAGAAAATGATTCTTCACTATCACTTTGTTTAAGTGATGATAATCAATATTCAATAGCATACTTCCATTAACCATCTTTACAAACAAAACTGGTGCACCATATGGTGACATACTAATCCAAACAAAACCGCATTGTTAAAAACAATCAAGATGAATCCATAGATCTTGTAACTTAGAAGGGGTCATCATATATGGAGACATAGAGATATGAGACACTCCTCTTTGTAGCTCCATCCCAAACTCGATCTCTTGTACAAGGGGTAATATTACTTCCCCTTCATGAAAAACATCAAGGTACTCCTCTACGACCATTGGAAATTACAACTGTTGATCCTATGAAGAACATACCGTCAACTCATCCATAATAGATGTTAAGGATGGAACACGCCTCCAACCCATATGAGCGTCTCACTCGCCAACAGACATCACTAGATATCCATTCGCATCGTAGACTGCCACCTACATCCTAAAGAAATCCACGATAGCTTGCACCAAATACAACCAATATATGCCGAGGATGACATCAATTGATTGTGTATGTAAAAATATGAAATATACCCATGAGTGGTGCTCCCGATGATCTACATCAAAGTCTCTACAAACTTAAATCATGTCCGATCGAACATCAACTAGCATAGTCAACACCATGGGCATTGTAAGACTCTACCTCAAGTCTGAAATCATGGAAAAGGGTAGGTGATATGAAATAAAGTGTCACTCAAAATTAAAACAAGGCATACACCCAAGTAATAAACAATCATAGAGAACATCCAACAACATCCATCTCGCATGTAGTTGGAAATGCTAAAGAATGAAAATGACCACAATATTCTTCATGACCTCTCTGAACCTAATGATGACAACCACCATAGACACACTCTAATCTATGAGGACGGGGTACATCCCCAGGATATCCTAATCCTTCCCCATCTTCTCTCTATCGATCTAATACTTGTGACACCTGCTGCTGTTGCCTCAGCTGTAACTAAATCAATTGAAGAAACTGGAGAGGAACACCTGGTGCATGCTAGCCACTCTAAAAGGTCATACAATATCACTGCTGATGACCTTGACCTCCATAAAAAAGTTCCTGTTCTTTTGGAATAGGCCTGAGAGCTACTTCCCATAGAGAAACAAGCTGATAAGGTTTGGGATCTAACCCTGATAGAACAAAAACACTTCTACATTGAAAACTGGGAAATCTAGACCACAACTCTTCTTGATGAGAAATCATGAAGGCTCTGCTCTCACGACAATCCAGTTCTAGATAATGTGAACTTGGTGCCCTCTTCCTTCGCTAGCAGCTCATGATATGTCTTCATCATAAATGGACTGACCTGGAATTGGATCTCTAGATTCAATGCATCCTTGAAATGCCTTGCCCTGGCCACTGCATCTAGAAACAGTTCTGAAGAATATCATTAATGTTTCCGTATATGGATTCCAAAATCTCTCACACTGGATCTCCCCTATAAAAGGGTAAAATTCTCTTGCTGATTTGAGGCCTTTGCAGTCGAAGAAATAAACGCGTCTCTGAACATGTCTCAAAACTCCTCCATTGAGATCGCTGACTCCTCACGATCCCCGAGGAATGAGAACCACAACTACCTCTCTACTCTAAAGAATATCATCATAAACAAATAAATCGAGTGATTCATATGGGGACAATTCAAATGGAAGGCTATCTCGTCCTCCTCCAAACTGCCTCCTATGACTGCATTAGAAGCGATGCCCTCAAACATGATTAGACTCTAGTTTTAAAACTCATGGAGTGCACCCCTCCATGTGTCGTCGTCGTCAACCTCTACCCTAAAAAAATTTGATGGCTCACATGCTAGACATCTTTTGTTTGAATCTAATGATGATGTTGACCCAGAGACATACGTGCAAAATAACATACATTTAGTGCTCCTAAAACTAGAATATTGATGAATCAACATTAATAAATCATTATTTTCATTTATTAATTTTATGTTAACCTATCTCAGGGCATAAAAATTTAAATACAAGAACAAAGAAGAATGATGCATGATCATTTCCTATTTATCAACCATGCAACTAGTATCACCTCATTTAGTTGCTACTGTAATCTTAAAGGTTCATTCGTCGTATCAAAATGAGGAATAAATTCCTTTGTCTCATCTGGTCTCTAATGATTACATCAGTTGTTAAACATAACAGATAATGTTTCCCTACCAACCCTTGCAACCTCACTGATGCCTAACACCAAACTCCATCATATACCTCAATTAGACCTCTGATACCACTCTGTCATGACCCCCTCCCCACAAGGTGTGTCGCTCATGGGCCAAAAATGTTAAAATGGAGATAGTGATGCCCGAGTCCCACCTCTAGAATGCACCCTATTGGAGAATAGCATTGACGGTACAGTAAACACACTAATGGGAGGCATTACCCTATAAGAGAACACATGAGAAAGATATAGATAAGACAAAAAAAGTAACTCCAACTCAGACTACATTATTAATGAGTTCCCCAGTACACATTTGTAATGTCATGAAAAAACTACTACAACTAAAAGGGAAAACTACAAATAGAAGAAGAAAGTAAAAAATAGAAGAAACAACGAAGCCTAAACACATATTGCAACCCCAAGATAGTAGTAACCATATTGATCTACAACCTCCTCCAATAGACTAGAAAAACAATATATATATATATATATATAAGGTGGGTATATCAGTATACTCAGTAGGATATTCCAGAGATCCTCTCATACAAGAGTAAAAACATCATGCTAAAGCATAGTGAACAAAAACTGAAACTAACTTGTGACCTAAATAGTTATTCTATGTTTCGAGCCTCGCCTTGTCCACTATCACCATGTATTTCATAAAAGAGTATATAATATAATATATAATATTGAGGGTACCACTCAACCACTTCCCCTCTGGTTTTCCACTTTTCTCCAACGTCACACATCCTAAGAATCTCTTTTTAAAAAGGCATTCCCACAGACACCTGGTTGAACCACCACAATATGCACCTCATTAAGCGCAACCACCAAATCTGTGAAGACAATGTAGCCAGGTAGTTTTATGGAGCTGCCACTGCTTCCATAACGTGTATCATAAGGAAAGCATTGAACCCCAATCCATTATAGCGTATACACCGTGTAAGGATCTTCAATACATCACAACCTATAAACATTACAGATATAGTAGTCAATAAGAAACTATATACAAAATATATGTGTGTGAATAAACAGAAGGCATTACAACCCTCTACACACATATATGGGGAAAACTAACAACAATTTCTACATGAAAAAGTAACTTCAATTAAATGGGAGAGGGGGAAAATGGGGTAGTCATCCATCCATCCTTCCATCTAAATGTTGGGAAAAACACACCCTGTAGAGCTCAAAATCCCCAGTATGTCACTCACCATAACAGTCATGGTGGGGTAGTATCTAGATACATACAATGTACATGATATAATATAGCTCACAATCAAACTTTGGAAAAATCTAGTCTCAATCTAAACTTCAACTAACATCTCCCAGTCTCATATCTGCAACAACTAAGACTGTGTATCTTATAAAAACACATTCGTTTAATGTGTTACATTAGATTACATCATCCCATTTTATCATTTTCACTTTATACTTATTAATTATTTAAACATTAATTAACCATTAAAAATGTCACATTATATTTCATTATCATGACACCCAAGGTCCACTATTCCTTTAAATATCAAACTCAGCATTGCATCCAAATAAGCTCCAACCCCATGGGTCAATATCATTTACTAAAAAATTTAGTAATACAATTATTACACTCCTATATTCCCAGTAATTCTAGAAAAAATATTAATGCTACCATACAGAAGGGACTCTACAGGGTGAGTAGGTGAACTACCCATCAAGTCTTTTCCACCAATAGCAAGAGCATAAACATATCCTTCCTCTAGAAGCTAAACACGGAAAGCATGTGGTATACTGCATGAATATTTACACCTTTTGGAAGGAGGGTAAGAAAATCAAGTTTTCTTGAGCAGTGGGGAAAGTAAAAAAGATAAAAAAACCATGATGATTCATAAAGCATCAATGAATTCACATCCAACAAGTTTATTCATCCCTAGTGTCCTCCTAGACACCCAAATGCATTTAATGATGAATCTTTCCACTCTAGGTATCAACTGATTCAACAACCAATAGTCCAACCTACCCCCACATATCAGAACAACCATCCATGTTTACATCGTAACACAAGAAATAGAAAAAAATTCATCTCAACTAGGATCTTCGCTCTTAAACATGGCGCTCTTCCTTGACATGAAATTAGCTCTCACAGCTCCAAGAATAAGGATCTCAGCATTTAAAAGCAATAGGCTAACATAGAATCCTAAGAGAAATTATCATTTTTCAAAAAACTAGTTTTTTAATAAATCATGAATCAATCTATTCATTAATAGTAGGTTCCAACTATGGGAAAACTAAACTATAAGCTATCAAAAATAATTTAGCACTCATTCTACATCAATTTGATTAAAATTAAATTTGAAAAACAATAACAACCAGATTAATATACATTCCTCATTATCATTAAAAAAAATTGTAATTAATAAAAACTTCTATTATTTACCAATTTCCATCAAGAATGACATGATTAAAAATGAAATAATAGACATCAGTCTATCTAGTAAAATAAGATGAAATAAAAAACTATCAATATTAATCTATTTATCCAGTTAAAATATTTATTATGTCAATATTATTGTGATCGAGTGGATAAATCATCCTAACACTATGATTTCACATAAAAGATTCGAGAACCAATGAATCCCCTACCTCAAAAGGATCATGATGTTCTTTCTATGAAAAAGATACACACAACGAATTATGATCTCCCCCCCTGGACAACTGCATTCACTTGAGGATGCTGGAACATGATCGCACCAACAGATACGCAATAAAATTCAATTATATTCATAGATATCACATGACATAACATGGTAAGGAAAAAATAGGGGGAAAAGGATCAAAGAAAATCCAAGAACGTAGGTAGTTCATAACTTCTATCGATGAAGGATCGACACTTGATGTTTGCACAAAAACAGGGTGTTGACATGCATCATGAAGAAAAATTAAGGGGAAACGATACATGGATTAAGGTTCGGTCACACCACTCCTATGGGAAGAATAAATGTTTAGAGAAATTTTCACTACGGAGAATGAAGGTAGAACAAGGAAGGAAGATATCATGTCTGTTTAGAATATTTATGGTTCATTGGTTTAAGATACGATAGATTTTTCATTCAAAGGGAATCCCATTAAACCATGTGGTTTTCCAAATTAAAGCCATCACAAGACTTAGGTAACTAAATATAGGATATATGGGAATTAAATTGTCAATAAATCCCTTAAAACGAGATGTTGAAAGAATTTTACAAAAATGAAAATGTCAATGTGGTGAAACTGTAGGAAGTTTTAAACATTGTACACCTACCAATGCTAGAAACATTGTACACCTAACAATGCTTGAAACATTGTACAAATTACGATGCTAGAAATAGTGTACACCTACGGAGGCTGAAAAAACTGTACACATACCAATGCTGGAAACATTGTACACCTACCGATGGTGGAAACACTCCACACCTACTGATGCTAGAAACAATGTACACCTACCAATGCTTAAAACAGAGTACACCTAACGATCCAAGAAACCATATACACCTACCAATACTAGGCACCCAGTACACCTACCAATCCTGGAAACACTGTATACCAACCAATGCTAGAAACATTATAAACTCACCAATGATTGAATGATTTTACACCTACCGATACTGTAAACATTATCTTCCTATCAATGTTGGAACCACTGTTCATAGAACTAAAAATTTGGAACATGTTTTGTGGATAAGTCAACTAGATCACCCAGAACACATCTGACACCAGATTTCAGCACAAGAATGGACTAGAGAGGTATTTTCCATTACATCTATTCTAGAACCATGTCCATTTATAGTATCTAGGGAGGGATGTATTTCCCAGATAAAAAAACATATATATTCTTTTCCAAAAAATTGGGTTGTTTTTTATAGTTATCATAAAATTATATCATATGGATTTTAACTAATACATTTTTTTCATAAATATACTCCCTAATGAATCTATTAAAATTAATCTGACACTAACTATAGTTCCCTGACCATAGTATCCCATAGCTCATGTCTATATTATTAGATTCACATATGATTAATGTAATAACATCAATAATGACCAAATATTTCAGTAGTATTAGTAAACTAGATAAATACATTCAATTATCATTACAAAAGAAAAAATTAATAGATAGTTTATTTACATTTATAAATCCATTATTCTCCTTCGTGTTTCAATTTATAACATTCCAGAAATATGTATTCTTATACAAGGGAAAATAAAATATACTAATGGGTTGTGATCAGATAATAAGTAAGGCTGTGTATATATTATAAGCTATGAATAAATAAATAATAATATATTAAGAATGATAAATAACTAAAAAAATTCTATTAAACCAATATCTTGAGAGTAATACAGATGTAATAAATGATGTAAAATAATGAAATTTAAATATTTACATGAGTAGGATATTTAACAATTGATATTCCAAAAAATTGAATAATTACATTGAACCAAATAAATGAATTCATAAATATAGAATGCATAATGATATTCATTTATAACAAATTATCAATGCCTTTTTCAATGATATCAAATTTCATGTTGGTCTTGTTCATGGGCATCTATATAAATTGGTAAGTCCTTACCCAAAACATATCACATGTGTCATAGAGGTGATTGAACTTATACATGGTTGAAATCATGTCTAATATGATTGTTTTCAAGAAGATAAAATTATTATTTTTTTAAATTTATTTTTTTTATGTGGTTTATAATTGAATTGAGCATGTTGGTAAATAAATATATGTGTAGTTTATTATTTTCAAATATGAAGAAAAATATACAGTACATAGCTACTTGTAAACAGAGTATCAAATTCTATTAGGTTGTCTAGAGGGTTTTTCCATTGAACTTCAAAAAGTTTATCTGTGTGTGAAGGTGGGCTACATCAAATTTAGTGTGAAATAAGTAACCAGTAATTTTAATAGGTACAAATTTATGAAAGTGAAAAATAGAGGATAATTAACTAGATTATCATATATTATAATATAAATATTTAGGACATTTTAACAAATCATCTAATTAATGGTTGTTATTCTCTGGAGAAATTTTGATTTTGGGTTCTAAAGATTGAATATTTATAGATTTGGGACTCATATTGGGATTTTAGGAGTTGGTAATCCATAAAGAGGTGTTTTTTCTTATGTTAGTGAATTTTTTTGGAATAATTATAGGATTATTTCATAGTGATGTTATATTCAATTTTATTTTGGTTCCTTTTTCTATGGATGTGTGCGGTGTTCCCTAGTGCCTTGGGAGAAATATAATAACAAAATTCACAAGGCACATTATGTTTTTATGAGAAAGATTATAAAATGAGGGATTCTTGATGTATTGTTTTTCCCACAACAAAGAGGGAGTTTAACCACATGTACATTTGATAATTTTTATGGATTATTTACATTAGGATAGGAATAACATTATGGGGCCTTAGGACCTGACATATTGGGTGGTCCCCAGTTTAGTGTATGATTAATAGGATAACTATTATGTTGTGACTGCATCCGATATTAAATAATGAAATCATGGTAGGTGATAATTGTTCTACAATCATTTTGGTCATTCAAAAATGATCCATATTTATGTCTTTTTTGTTATTGAATCGCCATATTTTTTCTAAACCCCATCAGTTTTAACCAGAATGGTGATGGGGTTTGGGAATTTTTGTTGAATCCTCTCTACCACCATAATAATAATATAGAATTTCGATGAGTTGTATATCATAGAAACTATACACTATGATTTAGTTGTATGATATCTGTTTATCCTTATTTTTCCAATAATTATTGGTCATCATCCAATTTTGTGATGTTCTGTGTTAATAATTTGAGTAAAAATTATACCAGAGCATGGTGGAATCATATTGAATGATGAGTAATTTAAATGAATTTGATAATGTTTTTATGGATTAGAGAACTAATACCATTGTAATGAATTTGATTTTCCATGTTTTATATTTGAAACATATCTCAAAACATTTTGATAACAGGAGCTGAGAAGGTGTGAAAATTTGTGGCATGATGTTCTCAAAATGGATCAACAAATAATATCATTTTTAATAGTTCCAATAAGTTGTTTTCCTATAAAATTTTAATTACTCTTAAACAGGTTTCTGGAACCAAAATATGAGGTTATTATTATATTTTGGATGGTGGGTTTACCTTAGGTGCGACATAACATTAGTCTGTGTGGGTCTCTAGTGAGAAAACCTGAAAACAACGTATTCATAAATTAAACAATTAAATAAAATTATTTTAATTTAAAATGATAATAACTAATAAATGATGATAGTGATTGGAAATATGAGACCACCATTGAGTTCCTAATGTAGATAATTTCTTAGGCATCTCATAACATTGATCGGTGTGTGTCGACTGTGAAAGATAATTTTTGGTCTTTTTAAAGAAAAATAAAATAAACATAATAAAGTTTTTTTAAATATCATTTTAATATTTTCTAGGATCACTTTGTTATAAGGAAGTGATGGGGAATCCCATTCCCATTAATTAATGAATAAATTTGGCGATGCTACAATGCTTCAACGGTAAGGCTAAAATGCATGTATAACTGAAATGAATTTAATGCGAAACACGCCATTCTTCATTAACTGTCGATAGAGATTCAATAATAGATTAATAATCCATCACTATAATCACAGGATAAGGGCCATGAAAATTTCCTCTCATTATTAAATGACAGATGATAATGATACGAGGATCAAATATCAATGAGGAGACAAATCATGATGACTATTGTCGAATCACCAATGACGATCGAACCCCAACGGCGGCTGATCCAAACATGATGTATGGGTGTGGTTTTTAATCTTTATTACTTACAAATTCATTATCTCTATAACCAACATGTATTAATTGACCAAATTATAAATCCATGGTCTGTGCATATTGCAGGCTGGGTTTTACCTTGTGGGGTTTATTGGGTATTATTTATCTTATATTGACTATCCTTTGTTGTCAAATTTTGTTAACAATTCAAATAATAATGAACCATGATAGAAATGAACATAAATCAAGGTACATTATTCTTTGTTTATTCAAACTTATATTGTACTGTTCATCATTCTTTGTAGACATTCTTGGTTTGGACCACGACCTGACAATTCTCGATCAATCAATTAACGCAGTCCTGGATCTTGGTACAACAATCCAATATCATAGATTTGGGATGGAAACATCATAATGGTGGTGAAATGATGTTAGTGGTGAGTAGATCAATGTGGTGTGGAAGATATCACTGATCAGACAAATTTTCACCAAGATGGATTGTAGCATGGATCTCAACCCACATTCATGAAGGTGATAACCCAAGGATCACAATTGTTGATACCTCTCAAAAAAGAGTAGAATGGTGATAATGGGGGATCAATGATGGTGATATGCTAGCAACAGCAGGAAAAATAACCAGCGGTGGCATACAATAGTGCTTATGGTGGTGTGAGGTGGTGCGAAAAGATGGTAGCGTGTGGTAGATAGCTCGATGATCGACGTATGAGGGGCCAGTGGTGGCAAGACCACCTGTGGTGATAGGAATCCACGTCCTTGGTTAGATGTGATGGTGAGGGAATGAGACACAGTAGGGTTCCACATCAAACTACTGGGTACACAGGCATGTAGACCACATGCTAGCGGAGCAGCCAGTCGAATAGTAGGCCATGTTAACATAGAGATGACATGGAAGCTTCCACATAAGTGCGGACATAACCAGACAGATTTTGAGAAGGATGAGATTAGGATGGGGGCCCAAGCCCAGTGGTCCAGTTCTACCCAGTGGGTCTAGTCAGTCTGACCGGGTCAGACCAAACCTGAACCCAACCGTCATGTTTGTTCAAAAATTCATGTAACATTCAAACAATAAGTCAGTTTAGATGGTTGTGGGGTTGGGACCCACACAATGAGGAGATCCTTTGAGATGACTTAGTGGGTTTTATGTTGGACTAGTAGTGGTTGATAGAATTCTCTTTGACCTTTCTATAAGGGATAGATGGAGGATCCTGATCTTGTTATATAGGATGACAGTAGATACTGAGATTGTATCCTTGGAGTTTCATATGAATGTTCGGTGCAGGATCATGCTTCAATTATAGAGGATGACCTGTGATCCAATGTGGGATGTCTTATCCTAGCTTTGACAGTGACATAGTGGGCTAGAGAATGTATGACCCCGAGAGGCCATGTCGATCCTCACTTCCCTTCTTTGTTCCTTATATAGGGTTTGTGGATGAGGATTGACTGATATTTACAAGGGAACCTATCCCATGTATAGTATGACGTTTCCATTATAGAAATTATTCCCTATAATAATCCATGGGCATGGGACAACTATTTCAATATCGAGATCATATTCATTACTTTGTCACTTGACCTAACCGGTGTGATCTGGGTTGTTTTTGTAATAGTCGAGATTTTTATGAGAAATATTTTGTTATCATCATAGGAATATTTCACTACACACAACACTATATTGGCTTTCTTTACACGCAATCACGACCTTCCCCGATGGATTGCGTTGTACACAATACCGAGTTTCACTAAACAACTATATGCTATTAAAATATTATTAAAACTAGCCATTATGAATAGTAATACCCACTTTTTGAAATTTTTAAAAATTTTATCTTTCAAAATGGACTTCATTTTTGGGTTTTTAATATCGAAATTAGCTTAGGGTAAATTTTTTTGTATTTTTTTGAAAACATACAATTTTTTATGAATAGTGAAAACACTAGGTTACTATTTAAAAACCGAATTTTTATTTAAATAATTATTTATTTTGTTTAAATATATTTTTGGTCAAAATTGATACATAATACCTATATAAGATCAATGTAATTCATTGGAGTCTTTTTATAATAATTTTCTATATATAAAAATTTTATTGAACTTTTTACCGTCTTTTACCCACTTCCAAGGAGAATTTTCAAATTTCCATAAAACTAAATTTTACCACTTATATGAGTGGAATTTCGAGAATCTGAGAAACAATGTTAATATCAAGGACTAAAATGTTGTTCAATAAGATAAAAATACTTTTTGGTGATTAGTAACTTTTTACTTTTTTACCACGATTAAAAGTAAATTGGGCAATTAAGGGTAAAATGATATTATTATTACCCTAAAACATATCATAATTCTATTGTATAAGTTTAATTCGAACATAAAACACTTTAAGAATTAAATATGACCATTCAGGTCCACTTGGATTAGATTAGGACATTTAATATTATTTTATTTAAAAAATAGTTAAAGTAGTTAAAATCAATGTTTAATAACTAAATAATTTTTAATATAGGGTTATAAATAATATAATTTAGACTATAATTATTCATTAGAAATATAAAACGATTTTCTACATAATGGTATTTTATTTGTAATTTTTAGAAATTAAATAAGTTTGTTAATTTTTGACACAATAATGATGCAGTAATTACCTTATTAATGAAATATTAACATAATTTATGTTATAAATACCCAAATAAATGTAATTTGAAACTTTTTATGAATTAAACTACTTTTATATGTTAATATTACATATTAGTAATGATTTAATTAAATTTATATGAACTAATAATGCTGTTATGATTTTCACAAATATAAATTACCAAATAGTGTCAAAATTAACATAAAATAGTTTTTTTAAAAAAAAATTTATATTAATAATTGTTATTTTATTCTTAAAAATCTATGTTTTGGAAAAATTACTTATATAAGGTTATATATATTAATAGTTAACAACTTGGGATTCTTTTGGCTTCTTATAGTAATTTTCATAACAATATAATGTAAGAAAACAAGAAGACACGGTAAAAGATAAATTATTTAACTTAGAGTTAAATCTAAATGATAAGGTTAAATATTAACATAAACATGTCTAAAATTAATTGGTTGAGAGTATTTCGACAGATCCCCACCTTATCTTAGAAATAAATATTGTTGGAGCTATTAAAAACCGAATATGACTTTATAATAAAATAATATTTTATGTTTTTTCCTAAGGTGCCCCTCTCCTCCCTTATAAAAGGGCACATCCTCCCTCTCCTCCTCACACCACATTGAGCCTTCATGATCGGAAAACCCCTGCCAATTTATCTTATCTACTTACATATTAATATTATAGAGGTGCTGATCTTCTTCAATGTCCAACATTAGTGCCCTAAGAAGAGGTTTCAAAGAGGCTTGTCGAAGAAGAGGTAATATCCATTACAAATTCCTTCAAATTTATTTCTTCTTCTACTTCTTATTTATTAGTTGTTTCCTTATAAAGTAATAACATCAGTATCACTCATATAATGATATGTTATTATAAATATTAAACAACCCTATTTATCCTTCTATCCATCCTACGGAATACGAAATCACCGCGCATGCGTACGTACGGAATACCGTCTCCACGCCGTGGTGTAATCCATTTTCCACCACCACCTTACTTGCATGGGTATAATGGTGTAAAGAATAAATATATATGATTATTTTAAAGTGATTTTTATTCTTAAATAGTATCCATACACTTAAATACAATTCCATGATCATGGGAATGATATCATCGCTCGTGCTTACGTACGACCTACCCTCTCCACGATGTGATGCGACTCATTCTACAAGATATTCAATTCATAAGGACTATATAAATGAATTGAATGAATTGAATGAATAAATATGATATATATTACAATAAAAAAATTCTATATATGAGGTATCTATATCCTAAAAATATGAACAAGAATTTATTTGACAAAACACACATAAGAACAAAAAAGCAATAAACAACCGAATAAAAAGTAGCAATGAAATATTACTAATATGAAGCTAATAATATGTCCATATATGATATAATAAAAAAGAGTATGACTCTGGAATAATTCAATAACATTATTTTAATCCTTATACATTAGGTTAAGACACGTACGAAGCAAATCAGACCTACGGTAAGGGAAAATCTCACAATCTCATTTTTATCCGAGATTGATTATACTTCAGAATTTACTGGGGAATATTTATCATCCACATCCATGTTTCGTCAAGATGTAATATTATTTATATCCTCCTACAACTGTTTAAAAACAATTTTACCCATTGTTGTGTTTTTAGTAAATGATATGAATGGAATATTTTGTCGTTTTTAGTACGAGGTACTTTTTTGACTTTTCTGGCCAAAGTAGGAGAATAATTTTTTTCATTAACTTATATAGCATGAATGTATTTTTAGAACATTATTTCCATAAATCTTCGTTTCTAGTTTTCATGTTTATTTTTAATCATCTCCTTTTAGTTTAAAATTTAATGACATGTTACGTAAGGAAAAATGTTTTTGAAGTAGAAAGGATATTTTTCTCAAGAATGGTGTTCAAGCATTTTATCAAAATAATTTTCCATCTAAGATAATATAGGGTTCTGTTTCTATCCCTATTTTTACATTGATTTGATTATGTTATTACAGAATTAATTTTATGATGTCCTTTTATCTTATATGGATTATGTTTTGATGGAATGTTGATTAAGAATCCCATTTTTAATACATGGGTAAAGCTATGATTTATGATCATGTGGAACACATAAGAATGGTATCATTAAGAGATTAGTGGGACCTATATCTCCCTCCAATGCATTGGGTAAAGATTTATATTTCATGAGATAGACATGGCTGGAACAATAGGTTAATTCGGTTCAGTGATACAGGAACGAAATGAGGAGTGAACTCGGTTCAGAAATGGATTTTTTCCCTAAGATAGTCTTGGTAATGAGACATGAATACTAATAAATGATTCTCTATGATTATGTGTATATTCTACAATGTTTCATGTTATGATTATTGGGATTACATTTCACTACTATGATTTATCCTACGTTATGAAATTATTATCTCTTTTGCAGGTTATGATTTCCAAAATGTTATGTTCTTATGAATATGATGTGATTGATATTTCTTTTGTTTACCCTTACTGAGCATTTGAGCTCACCCTTTTGTATGTTTTCCTTTCCCCAGGCCAGGAAGAAGGGTATTATGTAAGATTTTCCAAAATGGACTCTAGATATGATAAAATAAAAGGGAGATAGTGTAGATGATTTATGAACGTGTTGTTTATGTTTCCCAGTTTCTAAAGACACTATACCTATATGGTCCTTTAATGGTTATGTTATATGTTGTAATATTAATGCTTCAATTCTGAAATAATAACAATGTATGTAATGTACGGGTCATTATAGCTGGTATCAGAGGAATGGTATAGTCAACCTTTGGTAACTAGCATGTGAAAACATTAGTAAGAACGCTAAGGAAATATCTAAGCACAGAACACAATCTTAGTGTCTCAGAAATGGCCATGAATAACCTAATATAAGACCTTAAGTGTAAAATTTTATTCTTCATTATGTGATTTTCCTATTATAATTATTGTTGCTCACACTATTCCTCTTGGTTTTAGTCAATGGCTGGAACCCGAAGGAACCGTGTTAAAGCAGAATGCGATGGGCAATGCAATGACTGTCCCCCTAGGCAACCAAACGTTATGGGAGATGGAATGAAAAATCTTATAGCCATGCTCACACAACTTTCTCAATCTATGAATCATGCAGGACTTCCAAACGAGAAAAGGAAGGAACAACATTCTGTTGAATCCTTCATGAGGCAACATCCACCCTTATCGAGCGGGTCTATTGATCCATTAGTTACTGAACAGTGGATCAGTACTACTGAAAAGATATTTTCAGTTCTTCAATGTTCTGAACATGATAAAGTCATCTTGGTTGTATATCGTTTGGAAGGGGAAGCTGATCAATGGTGAAATCTTATCAATAATAAGAGGCAAAGGGATGAAATTGAGTCCATGGAAGGGGAAGAGTTCAAGAACATATTTTTCAATAAGTACTTCCATCACATTCTTCAAACAAAGTTGGAGAAGGAGTTTATTGAACTGAAGCAAAAGGATGATAAATATTTTGGTACCTACGAAGAAAATTTTACAAAAATTGCAAGGTACGCTTCTGGGATTATTATCCAACGTGATAGTAAGATCGATCGATTCTTTGGTGGCTTAAAACCAAGGCTTCGTAGGGCGTTAACCATAAGGGACTTTAATATCAATGAGGAAGTCATTCGATGTGCACTCAAGGTTGAGATGGAGATTGGAGTAACCCATTAGTCATATGCATTTGATATGAAGTGGAAAATGGAATTCAAAGGGAAATCTAAAGAGCACACTAAAAAGAAGATGAATTTTCCCTTATGCTCAATGTGAGGAAAGAAACATGGATGGAATTGTTTTAAAGGGACAAGTAAATGTTTCAAATGTGGAACAGAAGGTCATCAGGCATTTGAATGCAGCAATGATCGGACGAAGATGTCTAGTGATGCGAACAAAGGAAAGGATACACAGATTTCACCTCATACACTTCAAGGTTACAAGTGCAAGGAAATGGAGCATTATGCTAATCAATTCCCTAATTCAAGGGTTGTTGATGATGATCAACGTCAAAAAACTCTTAAGTCTAAAGACAAAGAAACATCACATGAAATTTCTATCAGCGATGTGGAGTATGATAACAAATTGGTGTAAGGTACACTTACCATCGACTCTAAAGTAGAAAATGTTTTATTTGATTATGGATCCACCAACTCTTTTATTTCTGAAGAATATTATAAGGGTTATCACTATATTACCTCAATAATTAGATGTTGAGTTAGCTGTGACAACCCCTAATGGCACAACAGTCACTTCAAAAGTTTATAATTCTTCTTCGATTGAATTTTGTTATAATGTGATTCCTGCAAATCATGTGATCCTTCCTATAGTAGAATTTGATGTGATTCTTGGCATGGATTCGATTTCTTTATATGGAGCTCATATCAATTTCCAAAGAAGGGAATTCACATTTCATATTCCAGATCAATCTATGATCTTCTTTCTATGCAAGGATGAACATAACCTTCTAGTTGAAATTTCATCCATATTATGGGTCTTGATTCCACTAAATGAAGGTTATTTATCTCAAATGGTTGGAGAGAAACTCATGATTAATAATACACCTATAGTACAAGAGTTTGATGATGTCTCTCCAGAGGAATTGTTAGGTCTTCCACCAAATCATGAAGTTCAGTTTTCAATAGAACTCATACCAGGTGCTATGCCCATTTCAAAGACACCTTATATAATGGCTGCAATTGAGTTGCAGGAATTGAAGAATCAAATCCAAGAGAATCTTGATAAGGTATTCATACGCCCTAGTGTATCACCTTGGGGAGCACCTGTTCTGTTTATTATGAATAATGATGGATCAATGAGACACTTCATTGATTATCGAAAACTTAACAAGATCACTATCAAGAAAAAATATCCTCTCCCACGCATCGATGACTTATTTGAAAAACTACGCAGATCTCCATACTTTTCCAAGATTGATCTTCGTTCAGGGTATCATCAACTAAGGTTCAAGAGGGATTATATACCAAATACAGCATTCCATACAAGGTATAGACACTATGAATTTATAGTGATGCCATTTGGTCTTACTAATTCCACTGCTATCTTCATGGATCTAATGAATAGAGTATTTAGAGACTATCTTGATCAGTTATTGGTAATCTTTATAGATGATATTATTCTCTATTCAAATAGCAAGGAAGAACATGAAGATCACTTGAGTATTGTATTAAAGACCCAGAAAAAGGATAAGATTTATGCCAACTTTACAAAGTGTGAATTTTGGCTCAAAAAGTTTCATTATTGGGTCACATAATCTCAAAAGAGGGGATATCTATGGATCCATCAAAAACAGAGGTTATTGAAAGATGGTCGGGACCAACAACAATATTTGAGATCTGAAGTTTTCTTGGATATTATCGACGTTTTGTGGAATATTTTTCCTGATTATCTAATCCACTCACCAGGATGACTCAAAAAGGATTTAAGTTTGTGTGGACGGAGGAATGTGAAGTGAATTTCAAGGAGTTGAAATAAAGGTTATCCAGTGCACTTCTAATCAAACATCCTTGTAGTGGAGAAAGCTTTGTGATCAACAGTGATGCATCTAAGAAGGTATTGGGGTGTGTTCTCATGAAAAACAATATGGTGATAGCTTATGCCTCACGATAGTTGAAAATCCATGAGAAAAATTACCCAACTCATGATTTGGAATTAGTTTTGGTAATCTTTTCATTAATGATTTGGAGGCATTATATTTATGGAGAATGGTGTGATTTTTATACTGATCATAAAAGTTTAAAGTATATTTTCACACAAAAGGAGATGAATATGCACCATAGAATATGGATAGATATGATTAAGGATTACGACTGCTCAATTCATTACTATCCTGGGAATGAGAACAAGATGGCAGATGCATTAAGTCGACAAGACCATTATAGCTAATCCATTATGAGGATCACAAAAGATCCAATACTTATGGATTTACAAAGGATGAATCTTATAATTATAATGGAAGGGGGAAAATATTATCTATCTCAAATGAATGTTCAACCATCAATATATGTGAAGATTAAATAGGCACAAAAAGAAGATGTAGAGTTACCAAAGAAGGTGAGAAATGTTCCTGAATTCAACCTTGATTGTGATGGGATACTAAAATTCAGAAATTGGGTTTGTGATCCTCCCATCCCAGAATTATGGAAGGAGATGCTGGATGAGGCTCATAGTTCTTCATTCTCTATTCATCCTGGAATCATACATATGTATTGGGACCTAAAAGAGTACTTCTGGTGGGATGGCATGAAAAGATATGTTGTTTAATATGTCTCTCGATGCTTGGTTTGCCAGCATGTTAAAGCTGCGAGACAGAAGTCTAAGGGGACGTTACAACCATTACCCATACCCGAATTGACATGGGAAAACATCACTATAGACATTGTTACTGGACTTCCTAAAACATCCAAAGGCAATAATGCTATTTGGGTCAAAGTTGATTTTCATACAAAGTCGGCACATTTGAATTCTATTAGAGAAGATTTCTCTCTTGATCATCTTTCTAGGATATATGTAAAGGAAGTGGTAAGATTTCATGGAGTACCACTTTCCATTATATCTGATTAGGATCCGATGTTTACCTCGAAGTTCTGGTGATGTCTTCAGTATACTCTGGATACAGAGATGAGTTTCAGCATTGCTTATCATCCTCAGACATATGGTCAGTTTGAGAGGACGATTCAAACTCTAGAAGATATGTTGAGAGCTTGCTCTATGGATTTCAAAGGTGGTTGGGATCAACAACTACCTTTGGTGGAATTTTCTTATAATAATATCTTTCACTCCAGTATTCCGATGGATCCTTATAAATCTATCTATTGAAATAAATGAAGGACTCCAACTTGCTGGGATGAAGTTGGGGAAAGAATGCTATTAGGACCTGATCTTGTTGATGTTATGGCAGAAAAGGTCAGATCTATTCAACAACACATAAGAGCAGCTCAGAGTAGGCAAAAAAGTCATTCTGACAACTGAATAAAAGACCTAGTGGTTTAAGTGGGTGATAAAGTGTTCTTACGAATATCTCCATGGAAGAGAGTAATGAGAATTGGAAAGACGGGAAATCTGAGCCCCATATATATTGGTCCTTTTGAAGTACTACATTGTGTTGGGAAGATAGCTTTCCAAATTCACATCCACTGAATCTCTCTCAAGTTCATGATGTGTTCCATGTATCTCTCCTGAAAAATTTGATAACTGATACTTCACATGTACTCAGCTCAGAAGTTGTACCGCTGGAGAAACATCTTTCTTATAAAGAACAGCCGATAGCGATTCAGGATCGTAGTGAAATAGTCCAACGGAACAAGACCACTCTCTTGGTGAATGTTTTATGAAGGAACCACCTATTAGAAGAAGCTACATGGGAGCTTTAGGATATGATGAGCGAGAGGTATCCTCATCTATTTGTTACAAAGTGACAAATTTGAGGGTGGAATTCATTTTAAGGGGTATAGAATGTAACACTCAAGATTTTTATGAGAAATATTTTTTTATCATCAAAGGAATCTTTCACTACACAAAACACTATCTTGACATTCTTTACACGCAATCTCAACCTTCTTCGATAGATTGCATTGTACACAATACTGAGTTTCACTAAACAACGATATGGTTTTAAAATATTATTAAAACTAGCCGTTATGAATAGTAATACCCACTTATTGAAATTTTATAAATTTTATCTTTCAAAATGGACTTCATTTTTGGATTCGGAATATCAAAATTAGCCTTGGGTGAAATTTTGGTATTTTTCTGAAAACATTTAATTTTTGATGAATAGTGAAAACACTGAGTCACTATTTAAAAACCAACTTTTTATTTAAAATTTTTTTTATTTTATTTAAATTTAATTTAGGTCAAAATTTATACCTAATACATATATAATTTAAATGTAATTCATTAGAGTCATTTTATAATAATTTTAGATATATAAAAATTTTATTGAATTTTTCACCGTCATTTACCAACCTCCTAGGAGAATTTTCAAATTTACATAATACATAATTTTACTGCTTATGTTAGTGGAATTTCGAAAATCCGAGAGACATGGTTAATAACAAGGAGTAAAATGTGGTTCAATAAGATAAAAATAATTTTTGGTGAATATTTACTTTTTACTTTTTTTAACACGGTTAAAAGTAAATAGGTATTAAGGGTAAACATGATATTATTATTACCCTAACACATGTACTAATTCTATTGGATACGTTTAATTCTACCAAAATCAACCAAAGGAATAAAATATGACCATTTAGGTCCAGTTGGATTTGTTTGGACATTTAATATTATTTTATTTAAAGAAGAGTTAAAATAGTTAAAGTCAAAGTTTAATAACTAAAACATTTTTAATATAGGGTTATAAATAAGATAATTTAAACTAAAATTATTCATTAGAAATATAATAAAATTTCCTACATAATGGTATTTTATTTTTAAATTATTGACATTAAATTAGTTAATTTATGTTTCACACAGTGATGATGCAGTAATTACCTTTTTAATTAAATATGAACATAATTGATGTTATAAATACCCAAATAAATGTAATTTGAGACTTTTTATGAATTAAATTAATTTTATAGGTTAATATGACATATTAGTAATGATTTAATTAATTTTTTTCGAACTAATCATTCTGTTATTATTTTCACAAAAATCAATTACCAAATAGTGTCAAAATTGACATAAAATAGTTTTTTTAAAACAAATATTATATTATAAATTGTAATTTTATTCCTAAAAATCTATGGATCAACAAAATTACATAGATAAGGTTATATATATTAATAATTAACAACTTGGGGTTTTATTGGATTATTATATAAGTTTCTTAACCATATAATGTAAGAAAACAAGAAGACACGGTAAAAGCTAAATTATTTACCATAGAATTGAATCTAAATGATAAGGTTAAAATAGTAACCTAAACTTGTCTGAAATCTATTAGTTTAGATGATTTCAAACCACCCCCACCTTAGCATAGAAATAAATAAATTTGGAGCTATTAAAAACTGAATATGACATTATAATAAAATAATATTTTAAGTTTTTCCTAAGATGCCCCTCTCCTCCCTTATAAAAGGAAACCTCCTCCCTCTCCTCCTCACACCACATTGAGCCTTCAAGCTCGGCCAAACCCTGAAAATTTCCCTTTTTCGATTCCCAGTTAATATTATATAGGTCCTGGTCTTCTTAAAAGACCAACATTAGTTCCCCAAGAGTAGGTTTCAAAGAGGCATGTCGAAGAAGAGGTAATATCTGTTACCGATTCATTCAAATTTATTTCTTCTTCTACTTATTCTTCATTAGTTTTTTATTATAAAGTAATAACATCAGTATCACTCATATACTGATATGTTTTTTTAAATATTAAATAACCTTATTTCACCTTCTACCCATCCTTCGGGAAACAATATCACTACGCGTGCGTACGTACGGAATTCCGTCTCCACAACTTGGTGTAATCTATTTTCCACCACTACCTTACTTGGATGGGTATAATGGTGTAAATAATAACTATGTATGATTATTTTAAAGTTATTTTGATTCTTAAATAGTATACATACACTTATATACAATTCCACGATCATGGGAACGATATCATCGCTCGTGTGTACGTACAACCTACCGTCTCCATGATGTGATGCGACTCGTTCTACATGATCTTCAATGAATAAGGACTATATAAATTAATTTAATGATTAAATATAATATATATTACACTAATACCGTTCTTTAAATGAGGTATCCATAACCTAAAAAGAAGAATAAGAATTTATTCGACAAAACACGGATAAGAACAAAAAAAACAATAAACACCTGAATAACAAGTAGCAATGAAATATTACTAATATGAAGCTAATAATATGACCATATATGATATCATAACAATGATTATGATTATGCAATAAGTCAATAACATTATTTAAATCATTATACAGGAGGTTCAGACACGTACAAAGAAAATCATACCTAAGGTAAGGGAAAATCTCGCAATCTCATTTTTATCTGAGATTGTTTACACTACAGAATTTACTGGGGAATATTTATCATCCACATCCATGTTTCATCAATATGTAATATTATTTCTATCCTACTACAATTTTTTAAATCCAATTTTACCCATTGGTGAGTTTTTAGTAAACGTTATGAAAGGAATCTTTTGTCATTTTTAGTACGAGGTAGTTTTTTTGAATTTTCCATCCAAAGTATGAGAAGAATGTTTTTATTTAACTTAAACGACATGAACGGATTGGTAGAACATTATTTCCCTGAATCTTACTTTACAAGTTTTCATTTTTATTTTTAATCAACTTCTTTTAGTTTAAAATTGTATGACATGTTAAGTAAGGAATAATTTTTTTTGAAGTAGAAATGATATTTTCCTCAAGAATGGAGTTCAAGAATTTTATCAAAATTATTTTCCATATAAGACAATATAGGGTTATATTTCATTCCCTATTTTTACATTGATTTTATTATGTTATGATGGAATTAATTTTATGATGTCCTTTTATCCTATATAGATTATGTTTTGATGGAATGATGTTTAAAAATCCAATTTTTATTAAATGGGTTATGATGTGATTTATAATATTGTGGCACACATAATAATAGTATCATTATGAGATGGATGGGACCTATATCTTCCTCCAATGCATTGGGTAAATATTTATATCTCATGAGATAGACATGGCTAGAACGGCAGGTTAATCCGGTTCAGTGATACATGACCGAAACAAGGAGTGAACTCGGTTCAGAAATGGGTGTTGTCCACTAAGATAGTCTTGGTAATGAGTCTTGAATACTTTGAAATGATTCCCTATGATTATGTGTGTATTAAACAATGATTCATTTTAAGATTATTGGCATTAAATTTCAATACTATGATTTATACTATGTTTTAATAATTATGATCTCTTTTGCAGGTTAAGATTTCCAAAATGTTATGTTCTTATGAATATGATGTGACTGATTTTTCATTATTTTTACCCTTACTGAGCATTTGATCACAACCTTTTGTATGTTTTCTTTTCCCCAGGTAAGGAATAAGGGTATTATGTAATATATTCCAAAAGGGACTCTAGATATGATAAAATAAAAGGGAGACAATATAGATTATTTTTTAACTAGTTGTTTATGTTTCCTAGTTTCTAATGACACTACACCTATATGGTCCTTTCATGGTTTTGTTATATAATGTAATAAGTATGCTTAAATTATGAAGTAATAACAATGTATGTAAATATTATTGTTATATTTATTTTGATAAATACATGCGCTGAGATTATTTCTTCATCTTAGTGGTGTTTCCTTTCTGTTTTTACCTTTTACTTTTGGGTTCCCATATGAGTATTGTTCTACTCACACCTACTTGGGATTTTCATTCATGTGTCGTGTCTCGTGCAGACAAACAACACTTCAGTGAAGTCTTCGGTGAACCAGGGCCATGTGATTCTTAGAGTGAATCGACAGAAGAGGCATGATTTTGTGGCTTTAGAAGGATATTTTTTTACCTAACATTAAGGTAGGTATTTATACAAATAAGTTCTAGTGACCTATACTTTTACTTTTACCTTTTGTTGGGATTAAATAATGTCCTTTTACCTTCAGTTTCTTCTATTGTACCTTGTTCTTGGTAACATAGTTTCTTCACATTATAGCATTGGTGGAATGGAGTTTTTTGTGTGTACATGATGAGGAAAATTCCTCCCATTTGGTTTCAATATTCCTATTCAGCACTTCTGCTACCCATTAGACTTTTGGAAGGGGGCTTGGGGTAGACATGCCATGGGCACCAAGGGGGACGGGTCATGATAGAGTTGTATCAGAGGGAGGATGGATCTACGTTAAGAACCTAGAGTCTATGGGTTTGGTTTGGGGAAACAATTTTAGTTATTTTGAGTTCATATTTCAAGCTAGGGAATCTAGTGTTGGTGTTGTGACCAACATTTCCATACACAAGGACCCTAAATAGTTGTTTTTTACCCGGTATGTGAGAAAATATTTTATACAAAAGATCGATGGTGTAACACCCCGACTTCAGTTACACATAGTCGGTGCATTATTACTTTACATTGGCATGATCATAAGGAAATCATGCCTCGAAAGACCTATTAGTTTAGTATTATTGGAAATAAGATTCATACATAAGTTAAACTTTACAACGTGAAAAGAAACACAAAAAAAATATTTTATTAGAAACATCAAAGCCTCCTAGATTATGCCTGTAGGTCACTCATAACTAACTACTTCATATCATGGGAAAATGAAACATAAGAAAGGGGTGATATCAAATGCTCATTAAGGGTAAGAAATACAGTGGAAAATGAAAAATTTATTAATCATGGTAAATAATTGAAACCACACGCCTTTACCAATAATAATCATGAATATTTTTATGAAAAGAATATGAGCTGAGTAAATAATTACATAATAAAACATATTCATGGGTATTATACTAGTCGAATAACCACATGAACCATCAATATTATTTCTATAATGAGGGAATGTATAACGTCAGACATTCTGAAACATTTTTTCAAGGCCTCAGCCAAGACATCCAAAAGTGATTACGGCCTCATCCAAAACCAAAAATCAAATTGAGAAAGGACCTCGGCCAATTCCACGTCTTGTTGTCTCATAAAACATACCGATGCATCGGGGAGCTATAGCGGGCTCCACCCATCACTTACTAAGTCCAATACATTCCTCATATTAAAAGGTTTAAACATAGCATAAACATTCGTGTTAAAACTAGCATATGAAATGTCAATAATTTAACCATAAACCATAAATTGTATAAAAATAGCACATACATAGTCAAACATATCAAAGGATGTTGACATAGATGAAATCAAATACCTTTTTAGAGAATCATCACTTTATATTTTGAAATCATATAAGAGTCAAATAATTATAAAGGAAACATTTATTTTGAAAATATTCTTATAAGCTTGTAAGGGAAGCTTCGATGATTTTATAATGGCGGAAAATCACTGCACCCGCCATATAAGTTAAAAAAAGTCATTCTTACCTTAAATACATCAAAAACATTAAAAAGTTCCTTGTTTGGAAAACGACGCAAAGTTTCCTTTCAAAACACATAAGAGTATAAATTAATTTAACCCATTGTCTAGTAAATAGTAAAAATCATATGAAATACATTATTAAGAAACATGGATGTGGATGATAAAAAGGACGCAGTAGATAATGATTTGTAGAGGATAATGAAGAGATTGTAGAATTAACCCTTAACTTGTAATTATCCTTGGTGGAGGGTAGGTTAACCTCCTGTATAATGGTTAAATAATTGGTATTAAATTATACATGAATTATATACAATAATATGATTTCATATATGGTCTTTTAACATTTCATTGTTAATAATATCTTAGTATTATCGTTATTTCGGGTGTCAACAGATTCATTTTCCTTTATATTCCGTGTTTTGTGATTCATAGTTGTTATGGATGGGATGTATCATACTCATATCCAGAATGACATCAAGTCTTTAAAGATTATTTTTAACCATCAAATGAAAATTATTCTTGAATGGATATGATGGGGAATTGATCTCATCGCATTCATGAAGACCGTATTCCGTACATACGCACGAGCGAAAATATAATTATTTTGATATTAAATTAATATATAATTGGATGGTATATCATATATACAGAATCATTATAATGTTATATTTATTATTTACATGAATTACACATCATATATCATACCCATCCAAATAATAATGTTTTGAATAACAATTACACCACGACATGGAGACGGAAAGCCGTACGTACGCACGTATTGTGACATGTCATTCAAAGGATGGATAGAATACTGAATATAGTTGTAAAATGTTATAATAACATCATAGTATATATAAGATACTTGAGTTGTTATTTTATAATAGAAATAACAAATAAAGAATAAGTGGATGAAGAAAGGAACTTGAAAGAGGGTGGTGAAATTATTACCTCTTCTACGGGTGTTTCCTATTGAGTTGATCAAAAGGGCTCCTTAGGTTGGATTTCTGATCAAAGAAAGGCTTCTAGGATGAAGGGAAAAATTTTGAGAGGTTATTTGGGCATATTTTGGCCGATCCAAATGACTTTGAAGGTGTTAATTACGTGGTAGAGGTGAGGGCATTTTATGAGAGGAGAGGAGTGGTTCTTTTTGAAGATTGAAAATATTATTTTATTATAAACTGGTTTTTGGATTATAAATGTCCCACAATGAAATATTTCGAGGAGAAATTGATAAGGTTTCGAAATACTCCCATCCAATTGGTTTTATACAAGTGTATGTCTTATATTTTTCCTTATCTTTCCATTTTATTTAAATCGTTCATTAATGAGGTAATCGATGCATCATCATGGTGTCATAAATAATTTTATTTATTTGATGTATCATAATTTTAAAAAAATTACCATAATGTAGGAAATATTTTTTTATTTATAATTAATTTTAATAGTCAAAAAAGTAACTTAGATAACCCCATTAAAAAATAGTTTTAGTAAAAAAATACATATTTGTGACTTTTATTTTTGTATTAAATAAAAAGGTATTAATGTCATTATCTTACCCATGTGGCACCATGGGGTCCCAAAATTGTCCCATGGTTTGTATTGCTCGGCCAAGACTCATCCAATAAGGGTAGAACATGTGTTAAGGTAATTTCATATTATTATAACATTATTTTTAACATAAATTACCCTAATTACCTCTAATCGCGGTTAATAATATTCAAAAGTTTCTATTCACAAAAAACACACTATTTAAAGAGGGTGTTTTCTTTGACATTAAATAAGAGGCTTCAGCAGAAAATTTGTTAAAAAAATTAGTGTGTTTATAAGAAATAATATCAATAAAAAGATTGACAATTGTTTATGTTCAATTACAAAGTGAAAATAATTCTAATGACCAACATTGGATAAAAAGATAAAAATATATTCTACTTATACTTTAAAACCACTCAATAGTATAATTTATCACTATACGTTATTTGTTTTAAAAAAGTTGTTTTTAATTAATGTTAATTGTTTTTCACTATTCATCAAAAATTGGAAGTTCTCAGAAAAATACATAATATTCAACGTAGGATAATTTTGATATTTTGATTCCAAAAATGATTTCCAATTTTAAAAATAAAATTTATAAAATTTAAAAAAGCGGGTATTACTATTCATAACAGCTACTTTGATTGGTCACGGTGTGTTAGAACTTGAGGTTGCATTCAAAACACGCTACTGTATTACTCAAAATGAAGCGTATCGTGGAAGCTTGGGGTGTTACATTTTCCCCTCCATCTAATAATTTCGACCTCGAAATTTCTAGAATATTACAACATAAAATGACTTGGGTGGTTCTTCATCATATGTTCCTTTGCTTCCCACATTGCCTCTTCCATCGTATGGTTTCTCTATAGAACTAATACTAGATGAGTCGTCCAGTTTTTTAGCACTTGTTCCCTTGTGTGAAGAACCATGACAGGATCTTTGCAATAAAACAGATCTGGTTCCAGCTCTAATTCTTCATAGGTGAGTACATGTGTTGGTTCATGCATGTATTTTCTCAATAGTGATACATGTAACACATCATGAACTTTGGAGAGACTTGGAGGCATTTCCAAACGGTAAGCTACAACCCCAATTCATTCTAGAATTTCGAATGGTCTGATGTACTTGGGACTTAATATTTCCTTCTTACCAAATCATATAACTCCCTTCCCTAGAGATACCTTCAAGAAAACATGATCCCCTACCTAAAATTCCAAATCATTCCTTGTGTTATCGACATTTCTCTTCTGCATACATTGAGCTACTTGGATGTGGTTTTATATTACCTTCACCGTTTCCATCATTTCCTCAACATGTTCTGGGCCTATGAGTTTTCTTTCACCAGCATCATCCCAACATCTTGGTGTGCGCCATCTCTTTCCATATAATTCTTCATATGGTGCCATCTGAATACTTTAATGGAATAAATTTTTATAGGAAAATCTTACCAGAGGGAAATATGGATCCCACATACCTTGAAAGTCATGTGAGCAAAACCTCAACATGTCTTCTAAGGTTTAAATAGTCTGTTCTGATTTACCTTCAGATTGAGGGTGGTAGGAAGTGCTAAAATGATGTGCAGTATCTAGAGCTTTATGAAAACATTTCCAGAATCTTGATGTGAAATGGGGATCACAATCAGAAACAATCGATAGGGGTACACCATGGAGTCTTACATCATCGTTAATATACAGTCTTGCTAGACGTTCAAGTGGTAAATCTTCTCTTATAGAAATAAAATGTGGGAACTTGGTAAGATGATCAACAATGACCCATATTGCATCATTCCTTTTAGGAGTCAATGGTTGTCCCATGAACAAGTTGATCGTTATATTATCCCATTTCCACTCAGGTATGGGAAGAGGCTGCATAACTCCTCCAGGAAGTTTCCTCACATCTTTCACTTGTTTACAAACCATACATCTTGACACAAAATCAGAAATCTCCCTCTTCATGTTGACCCACAAAAAATGTTCCTTCAGATCCCTATACATATTAGTGCTACCAGGGTGTATAGAGAAATTGGAACTATGAGCATCATCAAATAATTCTTTTTTTAGACCAGTTATATCGGGAACACAGTGTCTTGTCCAAAATTTAAAAATTCGATCTTCATACACAATGTCACTAAATCTCCCATAATTCACATCTTTAATCTTCTTTTAAAACCCCTCATCATCATCTTGAGAAATATTTATCCTTTCAAATAAATATGGTTTAACAAACATTTGAAACGGTATTTATGATCCACCTTCCATGGTTATTCCCATGTCCATATTTACTAGATCCATGATGATATGATCTCTTTCAAATATCATCCTATTCAAAACTCCATGATCTTTTCTTCTCAAATCATCGGCCACCTTATTTGCCTTCCCCAGGTGGTAGTGTATAGTGAAATCATAATCCTTGAGTAGTTCAAGCCATCTCCTTTTCCTCATGTTGAGTTATTTCTGTGAGAAAATATACTTCAATCTCTTTTGATCGGTATATATTGTAACATTTTTCACCATAGGGATAATGCCTCCATATATTCAATGAAAATATTACAGCTTCTAACTCAAGATCATGAGTAGGATTGTTTTGCTCATGAATTTTTAGCTGTCATGATACATAGGAAATAACCCTATCATTCTGCATAAGGAAACAACCAATTCTTTTCTTTGAAGCATCACTATAAATAACAAACCCATCATTACACGATGGTAGAGTCAATATAATAGGATTTACTAATATTCTTTTCAATTCTTCAAAACATTCTTCGCATTCCTTCGTCCAATAAAATTTAACCCCTTTACATGTCTGCTTCATTAATGGGTTAGCCAATCGGGAAAAATTCTAGACAAAACATCTATAATAACCTCCTCAAAAAAATAAAACTGTGTACCTCAGTTATACTCGTCGGTGCTGGCCATTCTTGGATTGCTCTTGTATTAGAAGGATCGACAGAGATTCCATCCTTAGAGACAATATGGCCAAGAAACTAAATCACCTGATACCAAAATTCACATTTGCTAAACTTCCCATATAATTAATGTCTTCTAAGAGTCGTCAGGATAATGTACAAGTGATTTTCATGATCATCGTATCTTTTGGAGTATACTAAGATATCATCAATAAATACCACTACAAAATCATCGAGATATTCCTAGAAAACCATTTTCATTAGATCCATGAATACAGAGGGTGCATTAGTCAATCCAAAAGTCATTATTGTAAACTCGTAATGCATGTACCTAGTTTGAAATATTGTCTTCGGAATGTCTTCCTTCTTCACACACAACTGATGGTATCCAGATCGAAGTTCAATCTCTGAATTTTTTTGAGCACCATACAGTTGGTCAAATAAATCATCAATGTGAGGTAGGGGATAGTTGTTCTTTATAGTTATAACATTGATATACCTATAATCAATGAACAATCTCATAGACCCATCGTTCTTTTTAACAAAAAGAACAGGGGAACCCCATGGAGAAACACTAGGGTGAATAAATCCCTTATTACTAAATTCCCTTAGTTGTTTATTTATTTCCACTAATTCCATTATGGCCATTATATATGGGGTCTTCAATATAGGCCTTGAACCATGAATTAAATCAAGGCAAAACTCAATTTATTGTTCAGCATGGTGTCCATGTAAATCGTCTGGAAAAACATATACATATTCTTTCACAATATATATATCCTCTATTTGAACATTCCTTTCCTCAATCACAGTTATTTAATTCTCTTTCTCCCCAATAATTGAATTTAGTTGAGCTATTGGGGGTGGATCTAGATAAGAATTAGGTGGTGACGATTCTGATCTAAAGACAAGGTGTTCCTTATCATCATCATAAAAAAATTGTAACCTTCTTCTTCTTAAAATAAATCTTTGGATCATGGTTCAAAATCCAATCCATACTAAGAATTATATAAATTTAAACCACAGGTATGAAAATGATATTAATATATAAAGAACATTTATATGCTCTAATGGGAATAGATTCAAAAAACATTGTTGCAATGATACTTCCATTAAGAGTTTTGAATGAAAACTCCATTGTTAAATCAAATTGAAAATATTTATTTTTCATAGAAAACTGGGAAGATATGAAATAATGAGATGATCTAGAATCAAATAAAGCATTTTCTAAACATGAGGAAACCATTAAATTACCCTCCACTACATCTTTTGGAGCTTCTACCTCAATAGTAGTCATAACATAAGCTTAGCCTTGATCCCTTGGCCTTTTTTGAGATAAGTTACGATGAATCTTTTGACATTCATTTATATAAGGTCCCTTTTCCCTGAAATTGTATCATTGAACAATGGTAGTGTCTTTATTTCCCTTAAAATCACCAACAATATGTCCTTTCTTATAAAGACCCGTAAAATTCAAGGGAATTTTTTTTTAGAATTTTACAAGAGCGCGGTTTCAGACGGCACCTGATTCCGAGGCCCGGAGTGCCCGGAATCATTTTCCGAAGTTTGGCTCGGGTACGTTCAGTGAACGAACGAGCGGGTTTTCCTAACTTTTGATCCGGTGCTCGGAATTGAAATCCGAGGGCACCGATGAACTCGCAGCGCCGATATTCGCTTAAGGAGACCGTTCCCGAAGTTGCGTTTACATGAGGGGAGTTGTAAAAAAATAAAATTGTGAATGTTAAAATAAAAATTTAACTTCAATTTTTATTTTTATCTTCCTTAAGTGTTTTTATCCTTTGGGTGGAAGTTGGGTGACAACCCAACATCCCTTGGGAGGTTACGTGGGTGGTGGGGCCCACATAAACCCCACCCCTTCATATTCTCTAACCCTTCCCAACTCACAATTAATGATGTAAACTTAGGTTATAACTTATGTCATTAATAAGTGAGTTTAATTAAAGTTTTGAAATTCAAACTCTTGAATTTCAAAGGTTGGTGTTGTGTTAATAAATTAAGTATGAGCTTAATTTATTTGGGTTAGTTCCTTTGTTCCTTGAGAGGTGGAGAGCATTTTCTTCTTCTTCTTCATCTCTGACGAAGATCACGAAGAACGCTCAACATCACGAAGAACACTCAACTTCACGAAGAACGCGGCGTCCTTCTTCCACGACGTCGGACTGCAACGCGTTGGTTTTCCTCCACGATGCCGCAACGCATCCTCTCCGCGACGTGCTTTCCGCGGCGAACCTACGTCCGACGCCGCAACGCACTTTCCGCGACGTGCCTCTCGCGGCGAACCCGCGTCCGTCTACCGCGATGCCGACGACGTCTTCTTTCGTGACGACCGACCTCTGTGATGTCCGATCTCCGCGACGCTCGTCCTTCGCGGATCGTTGACGAGCTCCGCGAATTTCCTTCGAGGTAGGGGTTGTTGAATATTGTTAATTTATTCCATTTCTTGCTCGTGGATCGCATGTCTACGTGAGGCTTTTGAATATTTTATTTAAGTGTTATTGTTTAACGTGAGGGGGGCCGTACCGCATGAACACGACCGAACCCCCCTCCATCGTTCATGTTGTTTATTCTTGCGGGCGGAAGCAAGGTGGCGTGGTGCCGTCGCACCACGCGGATAATTTTACGATTAACTTACGCGATGCCGTCGCGCGCGCACCATGGAAGAAACAACAAGAACGCGACGCCGTCGCGCCGCGTTGATTGAATATCAAAGCACGGCGAAGGGGCGCGGTGCCGTCGCACCGCGCCGGACGACGAACACCGCGGCCGGTTCCGGGCCGCGGCGGGACGAGGAGACCGTGGCCGGTTCCGGGCCGCGGCGGAAGAGAAGACCGGCGGCCGGGCCGCCGGCGTCGGAAGCCGAAGGGGGGACCGGAAATTTCCGGTCCCGTTGGAGAAAACCGGCCGGCCAGCTGGCCGGCCGGAAGTCATTAAAACCGGGGGAATTAATCCCCCGACCGTAAGAATAAAACCCCCCTCTTTAAGAGAGGGGGGCGGTTCTTTGAAGGAGGGGGGCAGCCGGCCCCCTCGGTTCCGCACCAGCAGGCCCCCCACGTGGGGGGGGGGGGCTTCTTAAAAAAAAACGGGCGCGGCCCTTTGTGCCGCGCCGCCCCTCAAAAACCGCGGGGGTTGTTCCCCCGCGTGCGGCCTCCTCGCGGCGACAGCCGCCGCGGCTCCCTGCGCCGCCGCACCGCCGCGCGCCGCCGCGCCGCCTCCGCGCGCCGCCGCCGGCCGCCGCGCCGCCCGGGGGGGGGGGGGGGGGTCGGGCCGGGTCGGCCCGGACCCGGACCCCCCCGTTTCGAACCAGAATCGGTTTTTGGCCCATAACTTGAGCCTCAGACCTCCGAATGATGAACCGTCTGCGGCAACGCGATCCTTGGATCGAGACGGTCGTTTCGGTATATCGCACTCAAGGTTTCGGTTTACTTTGAGTTCGGCTGGGTTGGTTCGTTCACGAAACCAACCGGGCCTTCGGAGCGGAAACGCTCATATCTTGAGCCACGAACGTCCGATTGACGTGCCGTCAGCCGTGTTGTGTTCCTCTTAGTGAGACGGATCTTTTGGTATACTCCGCCCGAGGTTTGGACGCAGGTGGAGTACGGCCGGGTTGGTTCGTTCACGAAACCAACCGGGCCCTCGGAGCGGAAACGCTCGTATCTTGAGCTACGGACGTACGAATGGCGTGCCGTTAGTTCTGATAAGTTCCTCTTAGTGAGAAGAATCTTTTGATATACTCCGCCCGAGGTTTGGGTGCCGACGGAGTACGGCCGGGTTGGTTCGTTCACGAAACCAACCGGGCCCTCGGAGCGGAAACGCTCATATCTTGAGCTCCGGACGTCCAATTGACGTGCTGTCGACTTTGATGGAATCCTCTAAGTGGGACGGAACTTTTGACATACTCCGCCCGAGTTTTGGATACAGTTGAGATATGGCCGGGTTTGGTTCGCTCACGAAACCAACCGGGCCCTCGGGATGAAAAGGCTAATAACTCACAGACCGGGCGTCCGATTGACGCGCCGTCTGTTGCGTTGAGACTCCTTTGACGAAGCGGACGTATGTGGCACTTCTTCGTTGGACTTTGAGATAATTGGAGTATCGACCAGTAGCTCGTGGAGCGGACCCTCTGAACGAGCTTGCTGTGTGCCGGAACCCTAGTGCTGGCTGCAACTGACTGCTACTACTACTGCTACGACAGCTACTATGACTGCGACGACGACAGTACAGAGATCCTGTGTGGATTCGACGACGACGACTACAACACTCAGCGATCCTACGTGGAACAGTGCTACCGAACCTTTGTGAGCTGAATCTTCTGTTTACCTTTGGCGGTGGAGCGCTTGGGTATAGCGGCGGACCCGTGGTACTTGACCGTGGTGGTGCGCTTGGATGCAGCAGCAGACCCTTGGCGGTGGAGCGCTTGGTTGTAGCGGCGGACCCGCGATACTCTACGGAGTGTGTGTGCTTGGTTGTAGCGACAGACCCGCGACGGTGGAGACGTTCGTGCGGAGTACGGAGACCGTGTAGCCGACTGAGACCTGATGACTGCTTGACCGACTCGACTTGGAGTGAGTCGACTAGCCCAGTGGACGGAGCGCCCAGTAGTTGGCAGCAGACCCACGGCGGACGGAGCGCCCAGTAGTTGGCAGCAAACCCGCGGTACTCGACAGGAGGAGTACCTCAGTAGGCTATCTGGGTGAGCGCCCGGTATTTGGCAGCAGACCCTCAGCGGATGGAGCGCCTAGTAGTTGGCAGCAGACCCGCGGTACTCGACAGGAGGAGTACCTCAGTAGGCTATCTGGGTGAGCGCCCGGTATTTGGCAGCAGACCCGCGGTACTCAACAGGAGGAGTACATCAGCAGTCTTAGGTTAGTGAGCAGTACCTCGGAGTCGTGACAGGACCACTATACACTTCAGAGTTGGGGCTCTTCAGCAGCTACGGTTTCGATAATAAAAATCCTGGTTTGAGCTGAGTCAATGATCTTTGTGTTTCCTCATGATTGAGATGGGTCGCTTGATAACTTAGGTATATTTATGGGCATATACCTGGGTAATGGTTATCCGTTGATTTCATAAACTTGTTATAAACTTTGTAGTCTTGTACTGTTAACCTGTGTGGATTTTACTGTTTACTCTTCTTTGTGGATTGGATTGTTCTTGGGCTCGTGTTGGAGCCGAACGGAAATTGGTGACATAGGTATATGTATGGGCATATACCTAATCAATATTGGATGTTACTTCGTGATTGTTACTTTTCTTCGTGGTTTATCCTTTGTGGATTTGAGAGACCTTCAGGGGTCTCGGGGTCCCTACTGAGTAGCTTATACTCACCCCTGCACGGGCTTTGCCCGCACTTCGTTGTGTTGGTTGCAGACGACGGACAGCGCTGACTGTGGATGAGGCATCGGAGTAGGTCGGTACCCGGAGGAGGACCACTGAGCCGGACGTGCTCGGAGCGGACAGTTGGACCCGAGGAGTTGTGAGCTATCTGTACCTACCCTTTAGGTAGGATCCGTGGTGGACGATCCAGGAGCTGAGCCATCTGTACCTACCCTTCAGGTAGGAATCGAGGAGGACGTCCCAGGAGCCGCTTGTACTTTCAGTTGCTGTTTTCCCTTTCGAGTTGTACTTTACTTTCAGTTGGGCTTGTATTCCGGCCCCCTTTACTTTTCTGCACTTGTAGTTACTTTCTTCTTGCTGACTCTGTGGTGGTAGTTACTTATAAAGGCAATGGCTTCCCTGTTTACCGGGATTATACGCCTTGGTGCTAGTCGCCAGCCCCTGGCCTATGGAAGGCGGGCATGGGGTAGTCACGGCACGGGCCCCGAGGTCGGGTCGTGACAAATTGGTATCAGAGGAGTTCGGTTCTACCGTAGACTCTGGTCTTTTTTCTATGTGAAGCAATAGTGTTTAGTATATTGAGTGTGGTTATCAGTCCAGGGAGTCCAGTGTTGGTGCAGCGGCCGACGTATCCGTACACCAGGACCCTAACTTCTGATTTCCGACTTAATGCACGAAAACACAGATTGCGTGTGTGTTTCCAAAAAGGTTTAAAGTCAGCTCAAACCAGGTCAGCTCACCAGGTATAAATCGTTGACCGTGACACAACTGTTCAGGATGTCACCATGCAGATAGTTAGCTGGAGTTTCGAGAGAGTTCTCGATGATGGCCCACCGAGCAGCGAGACTCCGGTGCAGGGCCCTTTTTCAGTGTTGGCACCTTCGGGTGGTGTACCAGTAGCACCACCACCCGTTAGGCAGAGGATGCCACTAGCTGACGATGCACGCTACCAGAGCGCGATGTACGAGTTCCAGCAGTAGAGGCCTCTGAGGATACGAGGCGAGACAGATTTCCCAGGCAGCAGTGGACTGGATGGAGGCAGTTGCTAGAGTTCTACACCTTGCTTGGATACTAGTAGAGCGGATGATGATCTTAGCACCTGTTGTTTCCAGTGAGTGACCATGAGGTTGGTCCTTATAGTAATGAGGCTTCGGTACGCGAACCGATACCTGGGATAGTACCTACGGGTAGTGCGCCAACTATGTCACTACCTGTTGGTCAGCATACACTACCGGCAGTACCGGTAGCAGAGACTCACAGGCTTAGTGCCTTACTTATGTTTTAGCACCAGATATCCCTCAAGTTTCGAGGTGAGCCTGACTCGTAGGCAGCTGAGGACTGGCTTGAGGAGGTGGTTGTGATTTTTCTGGAGCTAATACAGCTTCGACAGTACGACATGTCGGAAGCAGAGCACTCAACGTGGCTTACCAATCAATCTTGGTACTCGTTGGTTACGTTGTGATCAGATCTTTAGACTCGAACTTCTGAGCGATGTGTGTCTAAAGGACATCCGAACCATTACTTTTCCTCAATGCATTCCTACCTATGCTAGGATGCTAGAGAGAACCTTTGTGGTTGTGAACGTCAGCAGTGAAAGGCAGGAAACTAGCGCCAGTCTCAGAGACTCGGGCATGTAAAATGTTTCAGGAGGAGGAAGTGCTAAGGACAGATGAATCTGCAGGGTAGCAGATGTGGAATCGGAGCTTGGAGAGCAGCATGTGGTGGTGTACATTTCGACATGTTACGACCACCCGACTTAGTAGTCCCCGCCAGGCTCAGGGAGCAGGAGGGCTGGGGAGGAGAATAGCTGCATTGCGGTCAAGGAGTGTGACCCAGGAGCTCTAAGAATGATTCGGGGTACGAATTATGTCTACTACGAGCTGCCATATCTATAGACATAAGAACCAATCATTCTACCCTTCCACGAGTCATGTCCCAGACCTAGAGGTTCCGGGTAAGCCGTAGACTTGACCCTCACGTATGGAGATACCTTTGGGAGGAGACTCGATAATCACACTTACGCCGACGGTGTGATTTGACCTCGAGGCAAGAGTTTCGGTTGGAATCTCTTGGTGGCAGTGTAGAGGCCTTACGACGTTGATCTGGGTATGGTTTTGATTCACAAATCATACCCCGGTTGACTGTTTTAGGCAAACGTCGGAATGGGTTTTCCTTGGTCGGCGAAAAGGAAACCCTGGGCAGCACATGTTAAACTCAGGCATAAGAGGGTGTGGCCGATCACTCTTGAGTTGGTCAACCCTACCCTTCTGGCAGCAGGAGTTTTGAGTTTCAGTTCTAACCTAAAAAGGGAAACCTCTTGAATTCGAGGGTGACGAACACGTTCTTATACGGTCTCAACCCGATGAGGTTTCGGAGATGTGGCCGAGGCGGCATGTTATCTCCGAAGTTCGATGGACCCTTTTGATATTCAGCAGGGTAGGCGAAGAGGTTTACCGCTTGACCCTACCACCTCAGTCGCACCGGGTGCATAATGTCCACCACGTGTCTCAGCTGTGGAGATACGTGTATGTTTCTTCACACGTCATCGACCTCGGGGAGTTGGACGTCGATGACAGGGCGACAAGCACAGAGGTTCTAGTAGAGAATGAGGATCGACAGGAGCAGGTTCTACATGAACGGTTGCTTCCTCTGGGGTGCTTCACGGGTAGCACGAGATCTTCAGGTGAGCATATGGGAGCGTAAAGCTCAGTTGCGTGCTCAGTACTACTTTGTTTCCCTTAAGTGTGAGGTGAAGCTTTACGGGGACGTAAAGCCCTGAGGTGGGAGTAATGTAAAGACCCGTAAAATTCAAGGGAATTTTTTTTTAGAATTTTACAAGAGCGCGGTTTCAGACGGCACCTGATTCCGAGGCCCGGAGTGCCCGGAATCATTTTCCGAAGTTTGGCTCGGGTACGTTCAGTGAACGAACGAGCGGGTTTTCCTAACTTTTGATCCGGTGCTCGGAATTGAAATCCGAGGGCACTGATGAACTCACAGTGCCGATATTCGCTTAAGGAGACCGTTCCCGAAGTTGCGTTTACATGAGGGGAGTTGTAAAAAAATAAAATTGTGAATGTTAAAATAAAAATTTAACTTCAATTTTTATTTTTATCTTCCTTAAGTGTTTTTATCCTTTGGGTGGAAGTTGGGTGACAACCCAACTTCCCTTGGGAGGTTAAGTGGGTGGTGGGGCCCACACGAACCCCACCCCTTCATATTCTCTAACCCTTCCCAACTCACAATTAATGATGTAAACTTAGGTTATAACTTATGTCATTAATAAGTGAGTTTAATTAATGTTTTGAAATTCAAACTCTTGAATTTCAAAGGTTGGTGTTGTGTTAATAAATTAAGTATGAGCTTAATTTATTTGGGTTAGTTCCTTTGTTCCTTGAGAGGTGGAGAGCATTTTCTTCTTCTTCTTCATCTCTGACTAAGATCACGAAGAACGCTCAACATCACGAAGAACACTCAAATTCAAGAAGAACGCGGCGTCCTTCTTCCACGACATCGGACTGCAACGCGTTGGTTTTCCTCCACGACGCCGCAACGCATCCTCTCTGCGACGTGCTTTCCGCGGCGAACCTACGTCCGACGCCGCAACGCACTTTCCGCGACGTGCCTCTCGCGGCGAACCCGCGTCCGTCTACCGCGATGCCGACGACGTCTTCTTCCGTGACGACCGACCTCCGTGATGTCCGATCTCCGCGACGCTCGTCCTTCGCGGATCGTTGACGAGCTCCGCGAATTTCCTTCGAGGTAGGGGTTGTTGAATATTGTTAATTTATTCCATTTCGTGCTCGTGGATCACATGTCTACGTGAGGCTTTTGAATATTTTATTTAAGTGTTATTGTTTAACGTGAGGGGGGCCGGACCGCATGAACACGGCCGAACCCCCCTCCATCGTTCATGTTGTTTATTCTTGCGGGCGGAAGCAAGGTGGCGTGGTGTCGTCGCACCACGCGGATAATTTTACGATTAACTTACGCGATGCCGTCGCGCGCGCACCATGGAAGAAACAACAAGAACGCGACCCCGTCGCGCCACGTTGATTGAATATCAAAGCACGACGAAGGGGCGCGGTGCCATCGCACTGCGCCGGACGACGAACACCGCGGCCGGTTCCGGGCCGCGGCGGGACGAGGAGACGGCGGCCGGTTCCGGGCCGCGGCGGAAGAGAAGACCGGCGGCAGGGCCACCGGCGTCGGAAGCCGAAGGGGGGACCGGAAATTTCCGGTCCCGTTGGAGAAAACCGGCCGGCCAGCTGGCCGGACGGAAGTCATTAAAACCGGGGGAATTAATCCCCCGACCGTAATAATAAAACCCCCCTCTTTAAGAGAGGGGGGCGGTTCTTTGAAGGAGGGGGGCAGCCGGCCCCCTCGGTTCCGCACCAGCAGGCCCCCCACGTGGGGGGGGGGGGGGGCTTCTTAAAAAAAACGGGCGCGGCCCTTTGTGCCGCGCCACCCCTCAAAAACCACGGGGGTTGTTCCCCCGTGTGCGGCCTCCTCGCGGCGACAGCCGCCGCGGCTCCCCGCGCCGCCGCACCGCCGCGCGCCGCCGCGCCGCCTCCGCGCACCGCCGCGCGCCGCCGCGCCGCCTCCGCGCGCCGCCGCCGGCCACCGCGCCGCCCAGGGGGGGGGGGGGGTCGGGCCGGGTCGGCCCGGACCCGGACCCCCCCGTTTCGAACCAGAATCGGTTTTTGGCCCATAACTTGAGCCTCGGACCTCCGAATGACGAACCGTCTGCGGCAACACGATCCTTGGATCGAGACGGTCGTTTCAGTATATCGCACTCAAGGTTTCGGTTTACTTTGAGTTCGGCCGGGTTGGTTCGTTCACGAAACCAACCGGGCCTTCAGAGCGGAAACGCTCATATCTTGAGCCACGAACGTCCGATTGACGTGCCGTCAGCCGTGTTGTGTTCCTCTTAGTGAGACAGATCTTTTGGTATACTCCGCCCGAGGTTTGGACGCAGGTGTAGTACGGCCGGGTTGGTTCGTTCACGAAACCAACCGGGCCCTCGGAGGGGAAACGCTCGTATCTTGAGCTACGGACGTCCGAATGGCGTGCCGTTAGTTCTGATAAGTTCCTCTTAGTGAGACTAATCTTTTTATATACTTCGCCCGAGGTTTGGGTGCCGACGGAGTACGGCCGGGTTGGTTCGTTCACGAAACCAACCGGGCCCTCGGAGCGGAAACACTCATATCTTGAGCTCCGGACGTCCAATTGACGTGCCGTCGACTTTGATGGAATCCTCTAAGTGGGATGGAACTTTTGACATACTCCACCCGAGTTTTGGATAGAGTTGAGATATGGCCAGGTTTGGTTCGCTCACGAAACCAACCGGGCCCTCGGGACGAAAAGGCTAATAACTCACAGACCGGGCGTCCGATTGACGCGCCGTCTGTTGCGTTGAGACTCCTTTGACGAAGCGGACGTATGTGGCACTTCTTCGTTGGACTTTGAGATACTTGGAGTATCGACCAGTAGCTCGTGGAGCGGACCCTCTGAACGAGCTTGCTGTGTGTGGGAACCCTAGTGCTGGCTGCGACTGACTGCTACTACTACTGCTACGACAGCTACTGTGACTGCGACGACGACAGTACAGAGATCCTGTGTGGATTCGACGACGACGACTACAGCACTCAGCGATCCTACGTGGAACAGTGCTACCGAACCTGTGTGAGCTGAATCTTCTGTTTACCTTTGGCGGTGGAGCGCTTGGGTATAGCGGCGGACCCGTGGTACTTGAGAGTGGTGGTGCGCTTGGATGCAGCAGCAGACCCTTGGCGGTGGAGCGCTTGGTTGTAGCGGCGGACCCGCGATACTCTACGGAGTGTGTGTGCTTGGTTGTAGCGACAGACCCGCGACGGTGGAGACGTGCGTGCGGAGTACGGAGACCGTGTAGCCGACTGAGACCTGATGACTGCTTGACCGACTCGACTTGGAGTGAGTCGACTAGCCTAGTGGACGGAGCGCCCAGTAGTTGGCAGCAGACCCACGGCGGACGGAGCGCCTAGTAGTTGGCAGCAAACCCGCGGTACTCGACAGGAGGAGTACCTCAGTAGGCTATCTGGGTGAGCGCCCGGTATTTGGCAGCAGACCCTCTGCGGATGGAGCGCCCGGTAGTTTGCAGCAGACCCGCGGTACTCGACAGGAGGAGTACTTCAGCAGTCTTAGGTTAGTGAGCAGTACCTCGGAGTCGTGACAGGACCACTGTACACTTCAGAGTTGGGGCTCTTCAGCAGCTACAGTTTCGATAATAAAAATCCTGGTTTGAGCTGAGTCAATGATCTTTGTGTTTCCTCATGATTGAGATGGGTCTCTTGATAACTTAGGTATATGTATGGGCATATACCTGGGTAATGGTTATCCGTTGATTTCATAAACTTGTTATAAACTGTGTCGTCTTGTACTGTTAACCTGTGTTGATTTTACTGTTTACTCTTCTTTGTGGATTGGATTGTTCTTGGGCTCGTGTTGGAGCCGAACGGAAATTGGTGACATAGGTATATGTATGGGCATATACCTAATCAATACTGGATGTTACTTCGTGATTGTTACTTTTCTTCGTGGTTTATCCTTTGTGGATTTGAGAGACCTTCAGGGGTCTCGGGGTCCCTACTGAGTAGCTTATACTCACCCCTGCACGGGCTTTGCCCGCACTTCGTTGTGTTGGTTGCAGACGACGGATAGTGTTGACTGTGGATGAGGCTTCGGAGTAGGTCGGTACCCGGAGGAGGACCACTAAGCGGGACGTGCTCGGAGCGGACAGTTGGACCCGAGGAGTTGTGAGCTATCTGTACCTACCCTTCAGGTAGGATCCGTGGTGGACGATCCAGGAGCTGAGCCATCTGTACCTACCCTTCAGGTAGGAATCGAGGAGGACGTCCCAGGAGCCGCTTGTACTTTCAGTTGCTGTTTTCCCTTTCGAGTTGTACTTTACTTTCAGTTGGGCTTGTATTCCGGCCCCCTTTACTTTTCTACACTTGTAGTTACTTTCCGCTTGCTGACTCTGTGGTGGTTGTTACTTATAAAGGCAATGCCTTCCCTGTTTACCGGGATTATACGCCTTGGTGCTAGTCGCCAGCCCCTGGCCTATGGAAGGCGGGCTTGGGGTAGTCACGGAACGGGCCCCGAGGTCAGGTCGTGACATTTCTGTCCCTATTTGTAACATATTCCTTTTCCTTTTAGACAAGAACCAGGGTGCTTCCTTCAATAATTATCACATGGTGGAAATTTGACTCTTCTATTTTTCCAGGTTTCCTTATTTCCTTTCTCAGAGTTTTTAGAAGATCTATTCTTCACTTCCATTTCTTTAATGTCATAAGACTTAGAGAAATCGTTTTCTGTCTTGGTAGCACATGAGAGAATATCTTCGTATGACGAGAAGTATTGTGAGACTAATGCTTGAAGTAGAAATGGTTTTAACCCATAAAAGAAATGATCAATCTTACTCCTTGTGTTACATATATAATCTACTTCATGTCTTTCTATCCTTTTAATGTTAGCCTCATACTTTGCAACATTTTCATCCTCCTTTTTCCTCAGACTAAAAAATTGCCTTTCCATATCTGCTCGATGGTCAAGAGGAACGTATTTACCTAAGAAAATCTCTTTAAACTCACCCTATTCCATATTTGATACTTCATAATATTACTTTGTGTTTTGAATCAAGGACAACCATTTATTAGCATCTCAAGTGAGGCAATAAACTGCCATGACAAATTTTTCCCTTTCACTACTCCCCAAAGCCTGAAATATTTTCTCTAAGGAACTTATCCATTTCTCAGCTACCAATGGATTTTTATTCCCATTGAATGATTGTGGTTGTTTTATAATGATGTGATCGAACATTGATCCTCCACACTGTGGATCAGGGTGCTCCATACAGGTAAGGTTATTATTCATAACCCGAGTGAGTTGTCCCATTATGGTGATAAGCTGGTCAGCACCAGTTGTATCACCAGCTCCACTATAATTATCTTGAACAAGAATGAAATCTCTACATGGAGTGTGTGCATTGATACAGATTTCATTTCTTCCACTAGACGCCATTTCTAATCAATGGAATACAATACATTAGTTTAGGAATCGCAATACATAAATACAAACATGTATAACAGTTAACATTAATTGAACAGTTTATAGATATAATCTATAATTATAAAAATGTTTTCATTGAGAAGGTATATACTTATAAACCCTTCATAATGGTTTGTAAAGAAATTGATAATTATATTATGCATATCCCCCGAAAGTGTCATTACCAATAGTGTATCATGGCCCGTTCTTGTGCACCCGTTCCCGGTCGAGTCTAGCATAAAGCGGTGTTTTCAGGTTTTACTGCTAGGTACATCTGTGCCAGAGCCGCCTCTACCTTCTTGTATCCAGACAGGGATGTATTTCTAGGAAAACTCACAAAATCTCTACAATACCAAAATTATAGGAAGTTCTTCTATACTAATCCTCAATGTCCATCTTAGGTTTATGTGCTCTAATCAAAGTTTATCTAAATATAGATTCCAAGGTTTGTACTAAACATCCTCTGATACCAACTGTAACACCCCAACCCCAGTTACCCAGAGTCGGTGCATTATTACATAACATTGGAATGATCACAAGGAAATCATGTCTCGAATGATGGATCAGTTTAGAATTATTGGAAACAAGATGCATACATAAGTTCAACTTTACAACTTGAAAAGAAACACAACCCAAATATATTTCATTATAAATATCAAATACTCCTAGATTATGCATGCAGGTCACTCTTAAGTAACTTTTTCATATCCTTGGAAAATAAAATATAAGAAAGGGGTGAGCTCAAACACTCAGTAAGGGTATGTAATACAGTAGAAAATGTCATAAATATTAAGTGTGGTAAATAATTTAAACCACACGCCTTTACCAATTATAAACATTAATTCTTTTATGGAATGAATATGAGATGAGTGAATAATTCCCTAATAAAACATAATCATGGGTATTCTACTAGTTGAATGACCACATGATCCATCAATATTCTTTCCTTAATGATAGAATGTATAATGTCGGACATTCTGAAACATTTTGTCAAGGCCTCGGCAAAGATGTCTATAAATGATTAAGGCCTCGGCCAAAACCATAATTATAATTGGGAAAGGGCCTCATCCAATTACACATATAGTTGTCTCATGAGACCTACAGATGCATCGATGAGCTATAGCGGGCTCCACCCGTCATTTACTATGTCCAATACATTCCTCATATGAAAAGGTTTAAACATATCATAAACATTCGTATTAAAACTAGTATATGAAATGTCAATACTTTAACCACAAACCTGGAATGGTATAAAAATAGCACATCCATAGTCAATCATTTCAAAAAACCTTTAATATAATATGGAAGTTTTGTATCATAATAAATCAATTTCAAATAAACATAAAACCCATCAAAGGATGTTTACATAGATGAAATCAAAACCCTTTTTATAGAAATAACACTTTTTATTTTGAAATCATTTTAGAGTCACATAATTATAAAGAAAAAATTTATTTTAAAAATATTCTTATAATATTTTAAGGTACGATTTGATGATTTTATAATGGTGTAAAATAACCACACCCACCGTATAAGTTAAAAAATGAAATTCCTAACTTAAATATGTCGAAAAGGGTAAAAAGTACCTTTTTTGGAAAACGACGGAAAGATTCCATTAAAAACACATAAGGGTATAAATGAATTTAACCCATTATCTATTAAATAGTAAAAATGTTTTGAAATACATTTTTATGAAACATGGATGTGGATGATAAAGAGGTCCCAGTAGAAAATGACGTGTAAACAATCGTGGACAATGAAGAGAATGTAGAATTAACCCTTACCTTATACTTTTCCATGGTTAAGGGTAGTTTAACCTCATATATAATGGTGAAATTATTGTTATTAAATTATACACGAATCATATACATTAATATGATATCATATATGGTTTTTTAACTTGTCTTCGTTTATAATATCTTATTATTATCATTGTTTTAGGTGTCAATGGATTCATTTTCCTTTATATTCCATGTTTTGTGAGTTATAGTTGTTATGGATGGGATTTATCATCATCATATACATAGTAATATCAAGTCTATAGACAATATTTTTAATCATCAAATAAGAATTAGTCTTGAATTGATATGATGGGGAATGAATCTCATCGCGTTCGTGGAGACGGTATTTCATACGTACGTACGAGCGACAATATCATTATTTTGATATTAAAATAATAAATATTTGGATGTTATATCATATATAAATAATCGTTTTAATGTTATATTTATTATTTACCTGAATTACACATCATTGTATTACCCATCCAAATAATAATGTTTTGAATAACAATTACACCACGACGTGGAGACGGTAAGTCGTACGTACGCACGTATGGTGACCTGTCATTCAAAGGATGGATAGAATACTGAATATGGTTATACCATGTTATAATATCATCATAGTATATAGAAGATACTATAGTTAATTTTTTATAATGGAAATAACAAATAAATATGATGTGGAAGAATAAAGGAACTTGAAAGAGGGTGGTGAAATTATTACCTCTTCTTCGGGTGTTTCTATTTGAGTTGATAAAAAAGGGCTCCTTAAGATGGCTTTCTGATCAAAGAAAGGATTCTAGGATGAAGTGAGGAATTTTGAGAGGGTATTTTGGAATATTTTGGCCGAGACAAATGGCATTGAAGGTGTGAATAATGTGGTAGAGTTGTGGGCCTTTTCTAAGAGGAGAGAAGGGGCCTTTTGGAAAGATTGAAAATATTATTTTATTATAAAATGGTTTTCAGATTATAAAGGTCCCACAATGAAATATTTAAAGGATAAGGTGATAAGGGTTTTAAATCCATCCATTCAATAGGTTTTAGACGGGTTTATGTCTTATATTTTACCTTATCTTTTCATTTTATTTAATTCATTCATTAATGAGGTAATCGTTGCAACATTATGGTGTCATAAATAATTTTATTTATTTGATGTCTAAAAATTATAAAAAAAATTCCATGATGTAAGAAATGTTTTTATCTTTCTAATAAATATTTATATTCAAAGAGATACCATAGATAAACCCACTCTAATTTTTTTTAGTAAAACAATACATGTTGACATTTTTATTTTTGTTTTAAATAAAAAGGTATTAATGTCATTATCTTAACCAAGTGGCTCTCTGGGGTCCCAAAAATGACCCATGGTTTTTATTGGTCGGCCATGACTCATCCAATAAGGGTAGTACATGTTTCAAGGTAATTTCATATTATTATAACATTATTTCTCCTTAAAATTACCATAATTACCTCTAATTGAGGTTAATAACAGTCAAAAGTTACTATTCACCAAAAAAATCATTTCCTGCCCATTGAACTTCATTTTACTTACTAATGAAAACTATTTATGTTTTAGTTTTGAAATTAAATTCATAGAAGTGGTAAAATTTCATTTAAATAGAAAAATCAGTTTTTAAGCTACCACTTAGTGGTTTCACTATTCATCAAAAATTGAAGTTTTTCAGAAAAATACCCAACATTCACCCTAAGCTATATCTGATATTCCAAATTCAAAAACAATGCCTATTTTACCAAATTCAAAAAATAAGAACTGCATTAATTAATTTTATAATTCATTCCTATTGTCAAAACAAATAGCGTCTTTTTAAGAAACAATATCAATCAAAAGATTGACAATTTTTTATGTGCAATTTAAAAGTGAAATTAATTCTAATGACCAAAATTTCATAAAATTGTATATATATATATATATATATATTCTAATTATACTTTAAAAAAACTAAATAGTATAATTTATCACTATAAATTATTTTGATTAGAAATGTTGTTTTTAATTAATGTTTAGTATTATTCACTATTCATCCAAAATTGGATGTTCTCAACAAAATAACAAAAATTCATATTAGGATAATTTTGATATTCCGAATACAAAAATGAAGCCCAATTTGAAAAAAAAAATAGAAAATTTTTAAAAGTGGGTATTACTATTCATAGCAGCTGCTTTGAGTGGTCGTGGTGTGTTAGAACTCGAGGTTGCGTACAACACACGCTACTGTATTACATAAAAAGAAGCGTATCATGGATGCTTGGGGTATTACAGATGGTACATGAATCATATAAGAATGGTTTATGTTTTCTATGTCCTTATCATGAATTCTCACTAGGTATACTCTATTCATTATGGTAAATATTTTTTTTTGTTTCAAGATGCCTCCAGGTAGATAACAAGGTAGGATTCCACCACATTATCATGAGGATGATCCATGGGGTGATGAAGTGGTTACAATTATTTTTACTATATACAAAAAATCTTGTTAGTGTTCCATTTATACCACCCCTATGGATTATTACATGGTGATCATAGTACTAGCAGATGAGAAGAGCATGTCGAGTGAACTTCACATGATTCAGTGACAGAGACCCCTCATGATTTGAGGCAAGCCCATAATTTAGGAGTCTAGGGACTAGGTTGAGGTGGTGACTATATTTTCCATACTATTAAGATTCCATTAGATCATAAGGTGGTCCTTTCACTGAGCCTTCTACGTGGATCAGTCTGGAAACTGTGGGTTTTCGATTCCACCATCTGACGATGTAGTGACTCTTCATTGGACATAGTATAAGAACCAATTTTAGAGGAGTTTTCTCCTTAAAAGATAAGGTATATTTATTACAAATAGCTTATACATCTCAAGTAGAATGACATTTCATTATTAGAGTATTCATTGAGGCATACCAACCATACCAGGTACATAATGGATATGATAAACAACTAGTGCTAAAGGGCTCAGACCTCTCAGCATGTCTTGATTAGGTACATTCGAGCTAATATTTTTCCTCTATGAATTTATACTTATGATTGGGGCCAAGAGGGAACCATTTTGTTTGAATATCCCCTGGCTAAACAGATACAACCAGTTCATGTCTGTAGTGGGAATGTAGAAGTATAGACATTGGGAGCAGGATGCCAACATCAGTCTCAAATACATGGACATGTGATAAATTTTGAGAGGAGGTCAGAGGATAAAGGGTCAAAAAATCAAGGCTCATAATGTGAGTCCATTTGGACAAGAGAGAGTAAATGATTTTAATTATATGATAGGGGCAATGTCACTAGAGATTGTCCAACATGTCGTGCTGTCGATAGGGAAATGGTGGATGGGCCACTGAGGAAGATATAATGAGAGAACAGAAGGATATCTAGGGTGGAAGATGTGGAAGAGGATCTGGGTGACTATCAGGGGGTGGTATACATTTTGACATGTTACCACAAACAACCCCATATGTTCCACATCATGCATAAAGAGCTACATGACATAGGAAAGTGCACTTACATGCGATCAAGGAAAATGGCCCAAGGGCTCCAAGAATGATTTTTTGTATGATATGATTATACTAGTGGTTACTGTATTAATAGAAATAGTTTTAAATCATTATTCCTTATCACATATATTTTTCGAGACCTAGCGTATCTAGTTAAACTGTTGACTTAAACCATACATCTGGAGACACCTAAAGGATGAGACTTGTTAAAAACACTTATGCCGATAGTGTGATATAATCATTAATGGTAGAGTTTCATTTGGATCCTTTTTGAGATAACATCGAGGCCTTATGATTCCATACAAGGTTAGTATTGGTTATCGACCGTACATGCTAATGGAATCCCATGTATCATATGATAGACTCAATTATGGTTGGGTACAAAATCATTTTTGAGTTGCCATGCCTTACCCTTGGGGTAGTTGATGTTATGAGTCTTCAGTTCTCTATAGTAGTGGCGATGTATGAGGATGTATACCATGAATATGATCCAGGTTTACCTCACCATTGGGAGAGAGAATTTTTCATTGTTCTACAACAAGAGATGGAATATATATTAAAATCAATATATCATATGGCTTTCACAGAGCATCATAATCTGATGGTGTAGATGGTGTACTTGAAGTGGAAGGGCATAGTAAGACCCAATTTTTGAGGTTATTTTTGGATTTACAACACATTAAAAATTGAAAATATTGAATGAGTATCCACAACAAAATTGTCAATGATCAATGCATTCAATTGAAATGCCTAGCATTTTTTGTCAATAGAATGGTGCCAACATGCAATTCGGAAGTTAAGACAGAGTTTGAAAAGCACTATGATAATGAGGATTCCAAGGGATGGTGTTGAGTATGTAGTGCTTTGAGATTCATAAGGTATCAGACCTGGTTGGGTAATTTTTTAGAGGAAGGATGTGATTGTTTATGGTTTTTTCTAGTTGATATCACATGAGCTGAAATTAATGATCCACGATTTGGAGCTAGAAACGGTATCCTTCACATTCATGATGTGGAAACACTTCCTAATAGTTGGGTAGTTTATTCTCTACCGAGACCACATGTGTCTCAATTATTTCTCCTCTCATTATGTTCTAAAAATTAGACAATGGTGTTGGATATAGTTTCTCTAGGACGATGACATGGAGGTATTCTATACTCCTCATAATGGAAACACAGTAGCTGATTCTCTCTTCCAGAGATTGGTATTATAGTTTTTGAATAAGGAAACAAATTATTTTTCATTGTTATAGTTATCCTTCTTGGATTGAGATGATGCATATTACCTCAAGTAGGTCGTTGTTACCCCTCAACTCTTATAGTGAGTCAGGGAGGTATGTATCAATGATTTTGATTGTGACACATTACGTGCTTAGTTGATTATGGGGAATTCCTTGACAAATATTTGAAATGTGGGGAGCACCTCATTCCTTTATGAGGACTCACAGTAGAATCAGTTGTTTCCTAGAGTGTCGAGATGCATTGGGATATGCATGTGGTTGACATGGAGGACACTAGATCTGATGGAATAGGTTGAAGTCTGGCTTACCTATGGATATGAAAGTTGAATTCTTGTTTGAATTTGTTTTGTGGATTTCCATCTCATCGTGTTTATCCCCTATTATTGTATGGGGTTTCAATTTTTATCCTTGGGGTCCATGAAATGTAATGAGAATAGATATCGATGAAATTCATGATGGGTTTACCACATACTACTACGGGACCAGATACCATCTAGCTGATCATTGATCCACACACCATGTCTGACTGTTCATAGCTTTTTGGGAATAGTGTTCAATAGAATGATTTAGATTCCTCTATTTGAAGATGATAGCTCATCTCTATGGAATCCCATAGACAATATTTTCTGATTTGGATGATCTCTTTTTATCCTCATCATAGAGATTGAGGATCAGCAAGAGAGGACCCCCTATGGGTACTGAATTCCATTATTGTGTTCCAGGTGGCAACACAAGAATCAATAAAAGATATCATTAAAGTGGGGGACTAATGTTTGTGCTCATACACTTACCTGTTTGGTTATCCCATGGTTTGGATTTTTGGGATGTAAAGAAATTATATGTGAATAATTTAATGAATCTGATTTTTCTGGTTTGTTATAATGTTTATAGGATAAATCCCTGACTAGGAGTTAAGATGACATGCAATTCCAATGTCGGGTGTCCCCAGAATGGTTTGACAGAAAATATTACTTTCATTAATAACATATGTGACTGGTTTTCTAGAAGTGTTTTTTGTAAATATTAATCGGGTGCCCAGATAAAAAATCTGAATATGTCGTTGTATTCAAGATTATAGGTTTACCCAAGGTGTGAATTAACATTATTCTTCATGGTTCACTAGTGAGAAAACATAAAAATAGCATAAACGTGAATTAAATTATTTATTTTTTTATTTTATAATCTTAGTGACCCATAAATGGTGACTTTCATTGGAAATAAGATACCTCCATTGAGTTCGTAATGTGGAATTTTACATAGAAACGGTCGAACATCTACCAGTGCGGGGAGACTGTAATGTATATTTTTGGAAATTTAAAGAATTCAAAATCAGCCTAATGAAGTTTATTTTGTTTCATTTTAACATATTTTGCATCGTGTTGCTGTGTTGTAGTGATGGGGCAACCCATTCTCTTTCATGAATGAAATTGTGTGGCGATGGAGCAACGCTGCATTGGTAACACTGAAACACATTTAATAATATAACACATTTATCATTGGAGAAAATATATATTCTTTAACTATTTGCATGGATTCATGTTGTTATTAATGATCCTTCCATATGAGTGCAAGAGTAGAGCCTTGCTGATTTTCTCTCATTTGAAAACAACTGATCATGATGATACAAGGATCAAGGATTGAAGAGTCTACAGATCGTGAAGACTCTTGATGAATCTTAAATTATAAACAAACCCTGATGTCGACCAATCCAAAATCTATGTAGGGTCTGAGTTATAATATGTTTTCCATCCATATTCATTATCCCTAAAATTAATGTGGATTAATTGAAAAATGGATTAATCCATGGGTCATGTGTATTGTGGGTTGGGTTTTACATTGTGGGCATTATAAGTGATTTTTTTATAATATTTTTTATCCTTTATTTTGGATTTTAATTATTTGTTATAATGAAAACAAACCATGATCGAAATGAACTATTATTAAGGATCGTTCCTCTTTTTTAGGCAATATTTTCTCACTCTATTCTTTGTTCGTCATGGGAATTATTTGTTTAGCCCAAGACTTGACAATTCTAGATGAACTGACATTTGAAATCATCAATTTTAGCACAATTATCTGATATCATAGATTAAGATGGACATGACATGATGTAGGTGTGATGATGATTGTGGTTAATGGTTTGAGGTAGTGAAGATGATTTCGACATTTGAACAACATTTCACCTGGATGGGTCGAAGCATGGATATTAGCCCACGATATTGAATGTAAGAAATTGAGGATCACAACGATGGATATCCCTTGAAAACAATGTAGTATAGAGATAATGGATGCTCATAGAAGGGGATCCACCGACGTTGGAACATCCATCCAACAGATGGAAATCACTGTCTCAACCTATAATGGATTAGTGGCCCAGAGTGGAGTGATGATGGGAATTGACAAGAAGCCATGACCAGGGTGGGTCGTGGCGCTGATGAACAAGGACACTACAATGTACCTTGTCAAACTATTTAGCACATGGTCATGCAGACAGTGTAGGGGAGGAGTATTTATAATGATAGTCGACTATGTTTACATGGAGGGGATTTTCTAGCTACTACATCAGAGTGGACCCAGCCATCCCACATTCAAGTTGGCTGAGTAGGAGATGGAGAACCATGTTAGTGGAATGCCAGGTTGGAAGAATGGTCCGGGAATAGATGGGGTGGGATGATCACAACTGGCCGGGTCAAACAAGTGGGATGGGTATGTCGACCACTGGTTTGGATGGGTTGGGTAGGTACAAAAAGGTCATAGTGGACCTAGATCATACCAACCCTTTTTAATAAAAGGACCATTACATTCAAATTTTAAGTCCATTTGATGATCCATTTTCAGCGTTGAGACCCTTGGGATGAGGCGCTCCATTTGAGAAGGATTAGTGGGTTTTTAGTTGGATGAGTAGGGGCTGTTAGTGTTCTATTTTACTTTTATATGAGGGATTGATGAGGGATCCCAAACTTGTCATAGAGGGTGATAATATATAATTAGATTGTACCATTGTTCTTTATAATGATGGTTCAATGATGGATATCATTCCTATCAAAAATGAAGACTTAGTTTCTGATGTGGGTTGTCTCAGCCCACATTCGACAGTTACTCAGTGGGCCAGATCATGTATCACAGCGAGAGGCCCAGTCTATCTTCACTTCACATTGTGGAAACTTTGATAGTGATTATGAACATGGTGTGACCAAAATTTAGACATCCACCTATCATATATATATATGATGAAGTTTATTGTAGGTCCAGGATGTCCAATAGTGTGACCTAAAAACCAGACCCCTATTAGTGTATCAAGATCAGATTATTTCCTTCATGTTTGACCTGACCAGAGTTCTTCGATAAGTTTTTAGTGGGTTATCTTTGGGAGAGTCCCAAATTAGAGAGACTTTTCTACAAGGGTCTCTGATGACTTCATTAAGTGATGCGTGAGTTCTCCAAAATGATTGTTCCTTGAGAATAATATTATGATGAAGGATTGGTTGTGATATCAAGACTTCTTGTCATAGAACGACTGGAGAACTCAGCGAAACCTTATAATGTGTCGCGACCTGTTGTTCTCTCAAATAAATTTGGTAGAATTTTTTACCTGCTTCTAATTAGATAGATGAACTAGTGATATCTACTAGAATCAAACATGCGATGAGTGGAACCATATGGCAGGTAGTGGGTGAAACGTTGCATCTTGGATTCATTTTCATGTGTTCCTATATGTTCTTGTTATATGTATTTTTTACATATAACTATCTTGAGCTAGTTGAAACTTCATCAGGGTGATTCCTTTTCGTTATATTACATTATTTGGGGTTCCCTACTATATATTTTTTTAACCACCACAACATGGGATTTGACCACACACATTTTATCTTGTGAAAAAAATCGACCGTTGGCGGATTTCATGGTCGACTAGGGCCATGTGGTGGGTATAAAGACCTATTAGAAGAGTTTCCCATATAGGGATTCAGAATTCTATTTCTGTACCTACCCATCAGGTAGGGATTTCTATAGAGGAGTTCCGATGAATTCTACTTTTACATTTCCTTTTTTATAGGCTTGTATTTTTTCCATGTTTACCTTCAGTTTTCTACTATCATACATTATGCTTGTTTACTTAGTGTTTCATTTTTCTAGAATATGTGTCTTGGAGTTGTGTTTTTGTACTTTTACATTGCAAAATTACACCAAATTTCCAAGGATATGTCTATTAGGTTATAGGCTCTATCCACTGGCCTATGGGAGCCGGTCTTGGCATAGTCATGATACCTACCCCTTGCGATGGGTTTTAAAATTCATCTTCTTTTATTCAGTTGAAGAATATTTTTAGAGGACAAATTATGGGATTTTATTTCTATAGTTGAAATCAATGGATAACTAGGTGGAGAATGATAGGTTTTTTTTCTCATAGAGATGTTGTCAGTTCTCCATTGATCAGCCACATGTTATTGGTCAAGAGTCCAACATATCAAGAGGGATCCGTGAAAAGCATCATGTGGTATCAAATTGGTTTTAAATTGATTAATTAATAATAAATTTATACAATTAATTATTATATTTTTTGTAATTATAGGGGATCATGACATATATGAGATTACGTTTAGTCCTTAATGAGGCGTGGTATGAGGTTAGCTAAATTGAATAAAATAATATCAAGGTAGATAGTCACTATAATAACTAAACATGTTCCTATTAATTTTTATTTTTTTCTAATATGGGGGATTAGATTTAATAATATTATGTTGTGACATAGAGTTCCATTTTAGGGAGTTTGGTGGTGTTTATCCTCTTATATATGTATTGAGTTATCCAATATGAAATATAGTATGCAAAAAACGGTTTTAAAATATTTTTATAGTGGGTATAACTTCATTTTAGGGTATATAGATCCTATTATTTTTATTAATGAAAAATATTAGTTATTGAGTAGGCTAGGATATTTTTTTTGAAGTCTACATTGAGGAAATGGTGAAATTAAGCACATAGATGATGTGTTAGACAACATAATATCTCATTATGGTCAGCATAAAACTATTTAGGATGGATTATAATATTAGTGTTTCAGTTGAGAGTGATAATTCCTCTTGGGATTAATGTATCTTGGTGCGGAGAATTTACTTTCAGTGGTTATATTTTGGGAACACTTTGAAAGGTGTGTGGTGTGGATTTGAGAATTTCATATGGGATTTGATTAAGATGACATGGTGCGAGGGTTTAATTGGGTGAAACTAAGGTGTGTGGTTATCACCAAACATAGAAGAGTTCTCCATGACTAAATTTTCATAGAAAAATATTTCCATTCTATAATTGAATATAACATCTGTGAAGGATGGTATTGGTGTAGTTATTTGGTTGTTTTTGTCTAGCGGGTGATAGTTATGGATTTATGACTAACTTATTTTTAGTGTCTAATTATGTCTTTCATATACTGATAATGATATTGGGTATTCAAAATACCCTAGGAGTTTGGTTAGTGGTTGATATATCACATGAGACATATATTGAGTGAGAGTGAATATGTGTACGTATATTTTTAGTCCAGCACTATGTGTGAGAAAAGAAGCTAGGGTTCGGTGTAAGGCTTACCCTAAGTGAGAGGGTGATGGTTGATATTTTCTATGCGACTTTACTTAAGTGATAATTATAAGATATATATCTGTTTTTTGAACTACCTTATGTGAGAGGAATATGGTTGAGGTCTTGTATTGTGATTACCTTGTGTGAGAGGGAAGAGGCTTTTTTGTTGGAACCCACCTTATGATATTGGGTAATCTTTAAGACATAGTGAAATTAGTCATGTTTCTATATATGACATACCTTTATTGAGAGGGTGTTTTTTGAGATTTGGTATGAAAATTTAATGATAACACATTACATGGATCATTGATTGGGACACATTGAGACAAATTCTTCCACTTTAGCCTGGCATTGTATAATTTATTGTCATGGTGGAATAGTTAATACATAATATCCTGACATGTATTCTTATATAATATATGTTTCAATTAAATATTATATTAATACATATGAAAATATATAATAGTTTATACTTGGGTCACCTATTGAGATCATACATGGATTTATATACCACACTATACATTTTCACCTCAATGTATGTAAAGACTTTATGTTTTAATGAATGTTTCATCATAGCTTTCACAATGCGTTTGGTGGAAGAAGTTCAATATGGTTTGTTGATGTATTGAGGTGGGGCATTGGGTTTTAGTAGAGACACAATATATAATTCATTATGTTGGTAATTATATACTTTTTACAAGATTTAATGGAATTATATTAAAATATTTGAGTACTTAACTACATTATTTTATTAGTATAACAATCTATAAAGTTATTTATTATGGTTTTAATGGGGTATAATTTGACAGTAATATTACAATATGTTATATTTATGAAATTTTGTTACTTATGTGTTTTTTTAGCTTTGATATAGATATTATAGTCCCCCCATCATTTATCATAGCTTTTCACACCATGTTGAAAACATCATAAATATGAGGATGTTTTCATTAATTCATGTGGTGACCTAGGATAGAGTTTCATAATGAAGATTTAATTAGGTATTTACAATTCCCACAATCAAACCACATCGAATCATTGAAAATATAGTCTAATGGGTGATGGGTTTCAATGGATTGAATAACACTTACTAGAATACATGAAGGCAATATGAAAACCATATCCAAGATCATCATTTCTATGAATATGAAGTCATGTATGATTAAAAAAAAAATATGTATACCATAAACTAATTTTGTCCAAAACAATTTTCTTCAATCATTTTTGTAATAAATATAAATATAATGAAACTGATGAGATACTTTGATTTGAAGTATCAAGGGGATTAAAAATAACCCAAGACATGGTTGAAATTCTATATGAAACCCTGATAGATTACTACCATTCATGTGTAAATAGACGAATTAAATGATCACATTATAATGAAATAATAGGAACCACACATGTAAAAATTCCATTTTGAGGACCATTATCCTTCGTATATAGGCAACAAGGTTGCTCCATCATTAAATCTCAAAATAGGGCCTAATTATCTTTTTGAATACAACAAATAACATATTATCCATATTTAATTGAGCTAATGACATGATGAAATGAAATCCAACTATCCCTTGATTTGTTCAACCTCAGGGTTGATGTCCAAAAGGAATCAAATTATGTATTTTATGCCTAATATATTATCTAATTGAATATAATTATAATTAAAAATATAAAACATTGACCTCCAATATACTAAATACATTGTCTATAACACTACATATGGTTAAGTTCTTTGGTCATCTATTATAGGAAAATGGTTTTTTGTCTCATGAGTATATTTTTTTATCCCATTAAAAAGTCTTACACATGAAAACATTAGAATTTTATCATAAAATAATCTTTATAATAGACATATTTTAGGAATTATTTAATATTTTTTAGTGTTTAAATATCATTCATTTCACGTGTCAGAAGTAGAATGAATAATGAATAAGTTATTCATTTAATATAACAAGATGAAATTTATTATATATTTAAACTCAATTAATAATATAAAAAACTTCTCTTAGTAACTTCACATAATAATCAAAATAATGTCTACTAGAAGTCGATATATTTTATACAACATTACGTGTTATTAAAAATTTTACATATTTATTTAATTCTTTCTAAATTTGTATATCAACATATAGAAAACCATATAACTAAACTCCATTAATGATTCACATATATAAATAAATCTAGAATGCATAATGGTTATATTTGTAATCATATTCATGATATTAAACATTTAAACTTGTATTCCATCTAATTTACATCATATAATAAAATATTTTGTTGTTAATAAATTATATTGTTAAATCAAAACCCTTTATGAGATCATCATTATCTACTTTTATAATATATTATAGTTAATATTTCTTTTGAGATCTGAATGGAAACAAAATATAAATTTAAAAAAAATTCTAAAAAAATAACTATAAAATATTAATAGGATATAAAGTAAAATTTATGTGGAATATTTATTATTATAGTCTTTTATTTTTTTAACATTGAACTTATATAAGTCCAAACATATTCCCAATTTATATTTACAAATTGTATTACATTAAAACAAAATACAATGATAGAAAATTTATTTTTCTTAAAAAAAACATTTCGTTTATTGGGAATATATTAGAAAACTATTAACTATTATTTAATATATATTATTTTATGAATATGTAGATTTTTTTTGAATTAAAAAATTTATTTTTTACAATATTCCATTGATTGTAGTGGGGTAAATTTACATCTTATTTTAATAAATACATTATATAAACACCTTTCGGAAGATTTTTTTAATACTTCTATTCAGTTCAATAATTTTTATAAATTTTTAAGAATCATAAATCATGTTTATCAAAATTTAATCTCATTTTTTTCATAATAAATATTTGATAAAAATAAATTATCTTATTATATAAGTGGTATGAGATATTAATTCACATCTACTATATAGATCCATACGATCATGATATATCCCTTTTCTGCCCAATTATTCATAATATAAACATTTACTACAATTTTTATAAAAAATACCTTATTAATAAATGGTTTTATTAATTTAAATCTCTTTTATATTTATGAAAATTATAAAATATATATTTGATATCATCTACACATTAAAATATAATAATTTATAATATAACACTGATTCATAACGTTGAAACTCAATTATGATTAATAAACAGATTAATATATCCTCAAATATTTCATCTAATTGTATTATTACACATTCCTTATGATTCTTAATTTTTTTCTCAACGGCATAAGTCAATAATTGGGACAACCAATCTACGTTTTGAATATTTTTTTACTGTTATGGTTTTTGAATAAATCCATAACATGTAAACATAAAACGATAAGTTTAGTAATATAATACACTTTGGTGAAAACATATTGAAATTAATTCACCTCACTCATATTGTCAAGACCATTCTTGTAAAGTTTAGACAAAAAATTCATTTTTCAGATTAAGTAATTAAAAATACCATTATTTTCTCAATGTCACTAATTTACCTGAATACATTGAGTGTATAAGAAGGGATTAAAGATAAATTGATCATATTTCATTGAATGAATTTTATATCTCATATAAACAAAAAACACTTCTCATTATCATTTATATCCACTTGTTTTACAATATAAAATTTTGTAACATAGGTATGATTTTCTCTAACACTTGTAATTTCATTTCAATATTATGAAAAATTATTATGAAACTATTTTGTTCATGGAATGTTCTTACATTGTTATTTTAATTTTCATGTATTGTTCTCAAAGGAATTTTTTATAATGAAAAATATATTTATTTATAAAATAGTATTTTATTAGACGAGTTTTAGGATTTTTACTCATTTGAACACCTTATATTAAATGATCCCCCAAATAATAAATACTCTTGTTAAATAAAACATCTCCCCTAGGTGGAAAATATATTTATTTCAAAACGTAGTGGGCCTATATTATTATTCCTCTTAACATATAGTCATTTACATAGGGAATTATTCCAAATTTGACTACTGGATATCACCATTGTTTTGTAATATTATAAAATTTTACCTTATTTAGGGGTAATTTAGATTTATGGTCTATTAATTTTAGTGAATTGATATTGTATTAAATATTTTCTCTATGTACAGTTTGTATGCATGGGTAAAGGTAAACCAAGAGTTTTCCATAATAGAAGGATGTTTTCTATTAATTTGGATTAGTTAATGGATTGTGTACATCTATAGTGTTTATCATGGTCCAAACCACGTGAAAACTCATGATAATATACCAGAACTTTGGTATGTAAGGGTACTGGAGCTCGTCTTGAAAATATATAGAGGATATTAATTTCTTATCATGAAATATGACTGTAGTTTTTAGTTCATTTTTCTCTATTAGAAAATAGTTTTTGGAACTGTATGAGGCCTCTAGGATAACTGTTCTTATTTATTTGTTTTATACTATTTTTCCTACACAACTAGTGTAATATTTTATGAAACCTAAAAGTAAACTATGCATGTTGTATAGTTTTCACATAAAAGCATAATGACACATATTCCTCTCTCCATGTTTTAGGAATTTCTATATCTCATATTGAATCTTAGAGTGGTTGACCTATATGAAGAATAAGGGAGATCCTTCTCACATTTATCCCTTATCTTATAGACTACATTTTTTCATTTTATGTTGGATGTAATAGGTATCCACTCCATTACTATACCCATTTTCTTTTCTTTAACAATCCTTTAATTTTTTCCTTTTTTCAACCCTGATCAATGCTCAAGATGGGATTCATAGTCAATATGGTTCTGATAAAGGGGGTTTGGAGTTTAGGTTGTTATGAGGTAGTATGACTCTCTAAAATTCTATTTCATTTATTATGTTTTTATGTTTTATTTCTCTCTTGAGTTCAGGGTTTCCAAGGTGGAAATTTTAAGGTTTTGGATAATTTTTTAGGGAAGCATGGTTTGGAGTATTGTTTGGTAAACCATGTATGAGAAATTATGAGACCTAGATAGTATCAAAACATGTAAAATGTGTTGTCTATAAAAGGTTTTTTATACCATGTATGAAAATAATAAGACCTAATTAGGATTTGTTATTTTTTCCATTTTGAGTTACATTAATTAGCATATTCTATGTAAATATTCTACCACTCGACCCATTTATCAACTATGCCCACAATGAATCATTATTTATCATCCAATAACCTCCATAGAGTATTTGTATTTTTTATTAGTCTATATACATCATGATATAATGGTTTAGGATCTTCCACAATTTATCTTATGCAGTTTTACTTTTTTCTATCATCCACCCTAAAATAAATGGTCATGGTTTGTTGATTTCATCATCTAGGGTTAATATCATAGGGGATAGGATTTTAATGGAAACAATCCATATATTGAGGCATATTCTATAGGTTTTAATTTAATTAGATTTGATTTCACTACTAGAGTAAGTGGTTATAGATCCTTTAATACTACAAATGAGTTTCTTGGATACACAATATTTAAAATCAGTTTTTACTAATATACTCATGTATTTGAAACCTAGTTAATTGTTTGTAATTAACATCCCTGATATTTTGGTTTTTCCTTTTTGAAAAAATGGTTTTTTATAATATTTCAATGGTATTTGGTATTCTAATGGTGTTTTATTCATTCGCGGTGTTTCATAACATGACATTGATGATTCTCTTTATAAAATATTATTGGGTTATATTGATTTGGACCAATTTTGTTTATAATGTTAGGTGTAAATAATATGAAGGCCTTTCGTGTTTCTAAAAATGGTATTTTCTATCCTCTCATTTTTTATGACGTCTCATTGTATTTGTTAATTTTTATTAATTGATATTTGTTATGTATTTTTAAAAATTGACAGTGTTTTCAAATGTTATTTTTGAAATATTTTCTTTTCAAATGTATCAATATTATTATTCTCTGGTGTTATGTGTTATATACCAATGATTTTTTTTGGGTTCTAATTTTTTTTATAAAGTGGATTTTAATAAATATAATCAGTTTCTATGATGATAGGGGATTATTGTTACCTTTTGAGATGTTGTTTGATTGATTGATTTTACAATCTAGTTTAGCCCCATTATTATCCTTTATTTCTATTTATTAACATGGTTTAATGTTTTATAATTTATGAATCATAGATATCTTTTTTGAATATGTGTTCATTATTTAAGGAGGTGTGTTGGAGGATTGATTTCTATAATTTTATTTTTTTATTGCATTTTCTATTTCTGTTTTTCATGTTATTTAGAATTGTTGGATAGTAGTCCACCTCTATTAGATTTGATATTAGGGACCCTATGCTACTGTGTGGGGAGTCATGGGATGATATATAATCTAGTTGAGATAACAATGTGTCTATTAACCCCTCATTTAATGTTATGACAAGGTCGGGAGTGCGACCTATAAGACTAGTTAGAGTGACACTAGTGAAGGGTAATGTGACTGTAAAACATATATAAGTTGGTTGCAATTTTTCATTCCATGTAATTGTTCCACTAGTCTCTAATTTGATACATCATGCTATATATTATATATTATAAATATTTATTGATTATATTCATGTGAGTTTCTTATATATTTTTTGAAACCATTTTAATGTATTGATTATTTTCAGATGTGCGTCATTATTTTTCATGTCTTTATTGGTCTCATTGTTTTCATTTATTTTTGATTTTACTGATATCATCCATATATTATGCTTACCCTTTTTTATTGATCATGAGTGATGTGTGTTTGTGATCTATGTTTGAAATGGTGGAATGTGACAATTATTTTAAAACCATACCTTATAAAATTAGCAGTCTAAAATAATTTATAATACAATGATTGATTTGTTCCTAAAATGGATATTTTAAATTTAAATTGATGGGTTAACAAGTTTCTCTATTAATTTCATGTTTTTTTCAACAAGGTAAATAGGTGGTATTTAAAATAAAACTACTATGGAATTCTTTATTTGAGGAACATTTTATAAATTCCAGGGTTTGACAAATGACATTAGGTGTTTCATTTTTATAGGTATTTTTTAAAAATAAAATGAAAACATAATTAAATAATACCTTAAAATTATTCGATATAGATATTTATATAAATTTAATTAAATAGACTCATGTAGGTATCTTATATTCCTTTATTATAGTGACCCAAGATTCTAAAACATGGATATTACCTATTTTTAGATGAATGTTCATTAGTTTACACAAACAAAAACCTATGGAACTTTATAGTATAGTTCTATTGGGAACATGAAAACATAATCATTGAGCATGGTGAAACATATTCAAAACCTACAATAAATAACCCCTTAGTACTCTTCACAAGAATAACCCACTTAAAACCTTTCTCCATAACCTGGGGTAAGGAAAAATAAGAAAGGGTGAGAATAATTTCTTATTAAGGGTAAAAAACAATGATATGTAATTAGTAAATAATCATAATAGTTTGAGAACATTAACCTAACATTGGGAAACCATAACCTTCATATCAAATAACATAAATATGAATCATGTATTATATAATGGAAATTCATAAGACATCAATTAATTTATAAGAGTAATTAGAGTCCAATATTGTAATAAGATATAGACATATGGCATACATATCTTTTTATAACACTGTGAACATATGTAAATAGAAATAGGTTTAATAATTACGTCAAGGATATGAAATATAGTCCCCACATAAACATTTGAACATAAAAAAATCCCACACATGACATTTTTAACATGTAATTAGGTTCAATAATGACAACATATCATGTAATTTGTTTCATCCATATGCAATATATCATCCTAGGTGGGACACAGTTGCCAACCCAATGGTATCCCAGTCTTACTCTATCAGGTTGATTCCCTATTCCTTCCCGGTTTATCTCATGATATATAAATTTATAACCAATAAATTAGAATGATATTTGGGTGCACCCATCATGAAACATGTAATTGGATCAACCTAGGATATCTAGTAATTCCCATTGTATATGACAAAATATTATTATCCGGTGCAAATTGGGACCCCTTATCATATAAGCCATAACAGTTTTACCAGGGTCTATTTGCACTACCCCATCTTATAAGCAATGTCCATACACAAAAATAAGAATAAGGTAAAGCGTTATTTCATATAATTATTAAAAAATTTAAAAAATAGATATTCCTTAAACCCCATAATAACCCATGAAAAATTAATGGGTTTTATATTAATATCTGGTTAACATGAATGACTTATGGAAACCGAATGAGTTCTATAAATACCATTGCATAAAAATATAAACTAATCTGAGAAATAATATGAATGGTATTCCAAGATAATATCCCCCTTACAATATATGCAATACCAAAAGATGTAATATTAGATGGAAAATAATTTGGAATATATCGTTTAAAATTTTCTTGAGGAAAGTATAATTTTTTACTTTGGAAATTCGTTTTTAAATATAATGTATTTTTTATAACATTTTTTTGTTGTAAATAACCATAAATTCATATAAATAAATCATTAAAAATAATTCTAAAAACATGACAAAAAAATCATATAAAAATTATTTTCCAAGAAAATGAGTTCAAAAGATCTTATAAAAATGTTTTTCTAAAACATTTTTTGAAAACATAGTTTTGAAATAACACAAATATTCGAGGAAAGTCAGGAATAAACTTAGACACTATAAAAAAAAATTTAATTTGACATTAGTAAATAAGATTGGATAATTTTATCATTAGATGAATATCTCATAAATAAGTAGTGGAGAAATATATTCATGAGACTTTTTAGATAACATGTATAATATTTCATTAATGGAAGAAAAATCATAGAAATTCCCAATAAAACATGAGATTGTACAAATAAACATTTACCATATATATAAAATTGAATCAAAATCCCATAGAATGAAAAATTTTAAATGATAATTAATATATCATGAAATAATGAGATTAATGGTAAATCATGTGAAATAGGATGTATATACACCTTGTAAATTAATTTAGGTGAATAACATAACATGTGTCTTAAAGAATGAAAATTGAGACAAAATTTTCTTATAGATTTGGTAACATTTAAACCATAAACCCATGAAAAGGATATCATAAAATGGATGTGTAAATACAAAAAAATTATCTATAATAATAATAAATTACATTATTTGGACGTATATACCCCACATGGAATAACGAGGCTATGAATATATAATGTGTGTCACAATGATAAAAAGCTGTATATCAATCCTGTACCTAATTACATGACAATTGTCTCGATCATTAAAAAACTAATGTATAAAAAATATAATATTATTATTCATCTTTATCAGAGACATATTTATATATATAAAAATATATATGTTTTTCATTTGACGTTATATTACCAATTTGATAAAAATTTATGTTAATCTTATGTTTCAAGTAATAACCACTTTTGTATTTCGTACATGTTTTTTCTTATTATTCTTGGACTGATAACATAGATCATGAATAAATCCTTTCAAGAATGTAACCCATGAAATAATTATCATATATATCATTCAAATATTTTTTAGAGTATCCCATTAAATTTACTAATAGAAAATAACATCCATCATTCAGGGATACGGTAGGTCGTATGTATTCATGAACACCAATTCGAGGTTCATTTTGTATTTAATGAAATAATAATAAATGATATATATATTTATATATATTCTATTATAATTTTCATTTCATATATATAACATATTTGTATTAAACCCATCCTTATGAAATTCCATATATTTTGTGAAAGAATCATATCACATCACGTGGTAGCACTCCTCCCTACAGAAGAACAGAGTTATTTTATTACCAACAAATGGAAATAATTAAGGTATTTTTTACATAATAATTATATAATCATAATGATATCTTTAATATAATATAACATTGATATAAAATGTTTTTACATTCATTATTATAAACAATGAAAAGTGGTAATTTAAAAAAGAGTGATATATGATCTTGATGTAGTAGTCTATCTTACACATGAACGATAATTTCATAACCCATTTGATGGATGTGTATTATATTTTAGTTTGAATGATTAACATAAAAAATATGTATATATAATATAAAGATATTGTTATATAAGCATGATATGAAAATAATTTAAGGGGTTTCTGGAGTAAATAAAACAAAATTTATTTGATGAACATTACCTCTTTTTCATCTATATCTTTTTGGTTTTCACCAATGTTCTTCCATAAATGTATTTCTGGAAAAATAAGGATTATAGGTTTAATGGAGGGATGTAGAGAATTAATATTGGTAGATCTACTATGGACCCACTGGTTTTTATGATGTTAAGAGAGTGGGATAGGATTATCTTTTTATAAGTGAGTGAGGGGACACATTTCATGTTTTCGGTGATTATTTTACATTTAAAAATATGTTTACATACTAAATTATTAAATTATGAAATAATCTCAATCCTTTAGGGTTTTAAAGAGAAATATTTTTGTCCAAATATTGTTTTAAAATATTCTATGTCCTTTCTCAATACTTCAATGCTCCGAGCAAGAGATGTGTTTATGGTAGTATATCATATTAATGGAGAAGTTGCTTAGTGGTGGACATTGATCTAGAATAAAAACCACTTGGAAGATAACAATTTCATAGTGTTTATAGAATCCTAGATTTTTTTTTCAATAATTATTTTTACACACCCTTCGTCTTTAAATTATAAGGTATATCTTTTCACACAATTAAATGTTGAGGAATCTATCAGTGAATACATGTCCAATTTGACAAGACTATCATGATTCTCCTTCATCATCATCGTTACCCTTGAGTGATTGGATGATATGTTATTTGGTTGGCTAATGACGTTTCAGTGAATATTCCTAGTGATCCATGTGTTTGGTATCTATACAAAACGTTTCTAATGTTCCCATAAAGTCGATATGAATATATTAGAATCTCAGATGTATTATGGGGATAATAATTTGAAATTGAATTTTAATTCTATTATTCTAATCGACAAATATAATGGTTACGTGAAATTTCAATATACAACTTGTCAATGGTGATAATTTAAAAGCCTATGAAATTACTTTAGGGGGTGAGAAAATTCATTAGATCATTGAGAGAAGGAAACCTAGATTGAGATTCCGGATATGATTAATCCAAAAATGAATTGGAGGAGAGTATTTATTCAGTCAAATATAATTTTATTTTTCACTGCATAAATTTCATGGATTAGGGGAATGTTGCCTACCAATTCACTAATCCAATGGTTTTTAGACAACTGATAAACTCCAAGTCAGTAAAGTTGAGTATTACCCATCCCATGATCTGAAAAATTAATTTGTGACATGTAAAATAGTTAATAAATCAATAATAGAGAAATTATTTTGTTATTATAGATTTATAAATTCCTTCATTTCACAATTTTTTTTGTATACCCATCCAAAAAATAAATTAATGAAATAAAATATAGCTATAAGTGAAAAAATGGGGAAATTATTTCATACCAAGTACATACACATTCAATATCCCAATTTGTTGGATGGACATCCTATTAAACCATATCGTACTCATGTTGGTGGAATTATATGTAATTAAGTGTATGGATTAGATATCCTTATATAGATCCCATAAAAATTACAATAAAAAGGATATCACTCTATATATCATGAATTGTCCTCTTATTCATTTCAAGTGAAAGGAAATAGATGAATCTTTTTAATAGAAACATATCTATCATGGATATTATTTCACTACAAGTAATAATATCTATATAAAATTATTGAGTTAATATAAGGAGTCATATTTCATTAAAATACAATTATGAAGGAATACTCTGACGTGTTTCCTGAATAATTGCATGGTCTTCCTCCTGGGAAAGAGGTTGAGGTTTCATTCGATATTATACCAGCGATCTTACCATTATCCAAAACACCATATATCATGGATATCTCGAACATCATGACACGAATAAAAAATACTAGATAATTTGGATAATGTGTTTAGAAGCCCATGTTCATCACCATGGGGTGCACTATCCCTATTCACCATGAGTATAGAATAGTCAATGTTCCTTTTTATTGATTATCATGAGCTCATCAATATCATGATAAATAAAATGTATCATATTCCATAGAAATTTGACTTGTTTGATTAGCTATGTGGAGCACAACACTTCTCTAAGGATGATTTGTGGTTAGGATATTACAAATATTGTCTGAACAAGTAGGATATCCCCAAATACTTTCTTTCATATAATCAACATGGAGTATGAGTAAATAGTATTGTCATTTAGACTCACTAATGCTCTAGAAAAATTCATGGACATGAGGAATATTGTATTTATGGTTAAACTTAACAAATACAAATATATATTTCTATATGATATTATAATATAATCTAAATGATAGAAGGAGCATGAGGAGAATCTTGACACTATGCTGAAGAACATTCAAAATGATATGATTTATGAAAATTACAGCAAATGTGAATTATGGTTATTATATGTCTAATTATTTGGGTATATTTAATGACTCATCATGGGGTCCACACAATGGTTCCCCAAATCGGTTGATCATATGACATCATGTGCACCTCCCAATACCACAGAGGATGTTGAATAATAGTGAGGGTTTTTTAACGATCAAGGGTAGACTATACCTGATTTTTTTCTTATATCACAGTAATACACCAAAAAAAGAATAGTAAATGAAGAACATATATCTAAAAAATAAAACTTTCCAAGATCATAAGATTTGAAAAATGGAAATACTACATCAAAACTGAATAGTAGATATGTTATGTTAAGTACGTCCCATATATCAATATGCAAAACCCAAAAAAAATAGACGCAGAAAAATAATCTAATAAGTTACCAAACCACATCTGGATCCATCAACCATGCTCTAAACCAACTAATCCTTCTAAAATATGTCCTTTTCCATTATCCATCCATGAAAACATGTGATCTATTCAGGTAACATTTGGATAGCCCGAATAGGGATTGAGTGCAACTCAGAAGGCCACCACCAACGATGTCTAATACAAATCCAGTCAACAATAGTGCATAATGATGTATACGAAATCATGTAGAATGCATAATTAAATAGTTATTGACATTATTATGTATTCTCAATTTAACAAAATAAATCAACGGGCACTCAAAAACCCATGTGCCTCAATACTTATTTCAGCCTATTCTAGAGTATGAACTATCTCCATGGGATCTAACATATCTGAAAGTCCATGTTACCATTCATTATCATTGTTCACATTTTAATGCCCATGATATCATTTTTTATAAAGTGAATGACCATGTTTCCATTCATCCCTTTCATCAATTAATGGCCTTGTTACCATTTTTCATTTCATTTGTGAATGAAAATGTTACCATTTTCCTCATTCATCATGGAAGTACCATGATAAAATTATTATTTCCATAAGTAAATGACCATGTTACCATTCACCCCATTAATTATTTAATGACCATCTTACCATTCATGTTTTCATAATTGAATGAACTTATTTCCAATCACCCCTTCCATCATTAAATGAAAATGGTACTATTCTTGTTTTCATATGTTAATAACTATGTTACCATTCAACCCATTCATCATTTAACACTCATGATATAATTATAAATTTCATATGTGAATGACCATCCTACCATTCTCCATTTTATTATAAATAATGTCGCAATATCACACATGAATTTCTATGTTACCATTCATTATCACAAATCAAATATATCACAACAACACATTCTTTAATTCACAAATTAACTAATCAAATTCAATAATTTGGTATACCTATCACCCCATTAATTAGTTAATCAATTAATCAATCAAAAATCAAAACATTATTATTTCATAAATAATTTGAAAATTAATTATTACATTTACATTCTATCCCATAAATAATTCAAAAATTAATTATTCAATTCACAATTAAACATTCAATAAATAATTCAAAAATTAATTATTCCAATTTAAGATTTAACATTAAATAAATAATTTAATGATTTATTATTTAAAAAAATTCCATTAATTATTTCATAAAATAATTATTCCCATCAATCTCATTAATTAAATCATCAATTAATTAATCAATTTACACATAATAAAAATCCCATAACTTATCCTATAATTAACTATATCAATCACATTATCAATAATTCATAATTAATTAAACAATTTATTATGTCAATTATCAAATATCAATATATAATGAAAAATTCATTAATTAATTATCTCTCATTTGGAAGAACATAACATTACAGATTAATTAAATCACTAATTAATTAATTTAACTAATTTAATTAAATTAACATAATAAGCTCGATTTGTTAAATCACTAATAAAATAATCTTTCTCATTCTATTTCATTAACACAATGATAACCATACATTAATTAACCAATTAATTAATCATCTTTAATCATTTCTTTAATCACATTATTTAATTTAACAATTATATAATAATACCCATAATTTCCATATCTAATAATTAAAAAAAAATTAATTATATCAAACCATGGTATTAATATGTCAAAATTAGTCTACCAAGAATTATCTAAATTCATGACATTGTTATCCCATAATTAATTATACAATTGATTATCTAGATTAATAATTATAATAATAATAATATCCCGTAATTTATTCTGAAATTTGTTATTCTATCTCAATCAATTAAATAATAATAACAATATCCAATAATTAATTCTATAATTTATTATCTCAAATCGCTACCCAATGTCACAAAATTAATACTAAAATTAATTATCACAAGAAACATCATAGTACCACATAAATAATTCTTCATTTAATTATCCATATTAAATAAAATCAATATATCAATAATTAATTCATCAATTAATTATACAATTTCTACAAAAAATAACTCTCCATAATAATTTCGACAATTAATTATCCTGAATCATAATTCTATAACTCTAAAAATTTTCATTAGATAATTATACAATTCATTAACCAAGTTCAAAAATCTCAATTTCAATATAATTAATTTAGAAATTAATCATTCATGATCTAAATTCTCATTATCACAATTACACGTATCGTTTTATTTATTAATAATAAAAAACAATTATATCATATCAAAAACTCAATAGATAGATGTCTAATATAAATATATCAATTACATACCCAAAAATATAATCAAGACTATGAGTTTTGAATGTTAGAGCATGTACATCAAGAACAGTGATGAAAAAAAAAATATAAAAACAAAAATATCAATGGAATAACTAAATAGAATTATATTATGATTCAATTACTCAATATGTTGATGAAAAATCACCCATAAAATTAAAAAAATATGGAACTATCAAGAACATGATGAATATTGAGACCATAATTAAATTCTAAGATAAATTTTTTAAAATAAACCACATCTCTTAATTATAGATCTACATCCAAATGTCCAATATCTAAATTCAACAAATAAAGATCTATATATTACAAAATATAGTATAAAAACCCACAAAAATAATGGGATTATCACAAAAGAGATATGAGAAATCCATCAAGAATAAACCACAAACCCAGAGAGATGCAAAAATTATAACCATGTTTGGATGCACAATAACTGGAGATTGGGAGACTTAGAAACCATATGAAAACATTAAAAAGTAGGTGAATTCGATTTATGTTGAGATAGTTTTTTTGGGGTTATTTTGGAAGTTAAATAGATTTTGAATATCATTTTTAGTAACATTTATTATTCCCATGCATGGTTTGTTTGGTGAAGCCGCACAGTTAGTACTAAACCTATGAAAACTATGGAACACATGCACACTTAGGAAACACACTTGTCTTAACCCTGAACAAACCATTTGACCAGGTTTCTTATATTGTTTAACAATGTAAAAACAATGCACAAGAAATTAAGAAAGATTGAAACCCTTTCACACATAGTCTACACACTTTTTTAAAACCGCGATCAACCCATGGAAAGCCTCTCCTCAATAAAATATTCTCTATTTTCTCCTAAATTCAACTAAGTTATGACACAAAAAAGTTATACTTAAATCAGTGAATATTTAATATATTATCAAGGTAGAGGAACTTCCCAAATAATGTCAGGATATTACAAAATGACCACCTTATTATAGATCATCCTTAAGATGTACTCCCAAACATTTCATAAGATTCATAGTTAAAAAATGACAGGCCACTAAGACCTCACATCCATTTCTCTCCACCATGATTCTTCATACACACATACTTGTATTGACAAAAATGAACTAACAACACCATCTTTTTCCACAACAATATTTCACTTCTTTTGAAAAAATATATGAGATTGTCCTTAGAGAATATATCAGTCTCAATCTCAACAACCACAACATACCTGACCTATGTTTTAAATCATAGTTCCCAACAACTTTAAGAACATTATCCAACAATGGAACACAACATTTCCAAAGATAAACCTAGATAAGAACAATATATACAACATCCAAGTACCATCCATCCAACCATTTAGGAATTTAATCATGCACCTTAAAAATACATTGACATTCTGATGCAACCACTGCAACCCATGTTCGAGCACCATGCACTACCTACAAATATATCACACCCCACATATGGAGTGAGGTTAACCCTGAATTCTAAGAAACTCAAACACCATAGTACTCATGGAACTCTATTCCATCCTTGGAACCTAATTCGTATACTAAAAATAGAAGACCTCACACTATCCATCTCTGCATATATAAAATATCATAAGAACATCATCCAAGGTAACCCATATCTAACAAAATCACATTAAGATAAAAATTCTTATTTTCAAGGCTTTCTCAATGTACTCGGGTGGATGTCAATGTAAAAAACATGATCACCACTAATTATATGATCACTAAGAAATCATTGATGAACCACACCACAAATACTCCATCACTAATACCATGTCCTACTAAAGAGACATCTTAACCTTTCAAAAGACTCGAGCTTCACTACCCACCATAATCTCACCACACTAATCTAAAACTAGATAGTCCCTCAGAAAACTCACAATTGAGTTCTCTAACATGAGGTTTTTGACTACCCAAACTACCAACACTGAGGGACAAATAGAAAAAATTTCAAAAGATTAATATAGTTAACAAGAGTAACATACAAAAACCCATATCACGTATTTGCCCACTTTTTACAATCACACCATCAAAATTAAGGAACTATCCCTACACTTAACCATCCTACACCTCAGTCCTGATTAACATGTGTATACACATTATCATTTTTCATGTTCCACATTTTGAAACATATTTATTCTCATATTTCACCATTTTATAATCATTCCCATTTTCTTTTTTGACACTATTTTTAGTCCAACTATAAATGTAATAATAAATAGATGAAGTTAAATAATGTACCAATAACCAATTTCTATATCATTCCTAAAATGATACATGTTCAAAAAATAATTATATATGCCTAGAATGATGCATGAAAACTCAACTCTCATGAACTCTAAGGCCAAGATCCAATCTCATGAAATCACATAAACAACAAACACATCACAAAAATTCACTGTCACCCAAGTTGAAATAACATTCAACTACAAAAGAAAACATCAATAACAATAATCCAACCATTGGTAATATGGTTCTACCCATTATATGGGGTAGTTACTTGCATGAATGAGATCATAACCAAGACCAAAATCATCAGAGTATCTTGTCCACTAGTAGTAAATATAAATACAAAAAAAGAGAAGAAAATATTTCTACAATACATCTTTGTAATGTCCCATCCTGGGTGCCATGCAACGGTTCCACGAATCGACCAATCACATTAAATTAAGTGCACCTACCCATACACCATAGGCTTCCCACTAGTTGCGAGGGTTGACTTTCAATCATTGGTATATTATCCCCACGTTTTTATTTTTTTTAGATTAATTCAACAATGGATATAAATAATGATACCAATTATTTATAAAATATAACCATAAACAAAGAAGTATCAAGATCACAAGATGATCAAAAATAAAAATACAACATAAATACTAAACAGATGGTATGAAATGCTAAGTATGTTGTATGTGTGAATATGAAAACACCAAAAAATAAAAAATTCAGTGGTGACTCATCCATCTAGGTCCCAAATCATGTCTGGTTACCTCAAACAAAATCCATCTCAGCACATCCATCTAAAATAGGGCCTTTTCCCATATCATATCTAGAATATACGTAATATATTCATGTACTGATCGAGATACCCGAATGGGGTGTGTGTATAACTCGGTAGGCCACCTCCATTGGTGTCTCAAATGAATCCAATCAATGATAGTTCATGAAGTTGTATAATAAAATATGTAAAATGAATCGTTAAACACTTATCAAAATTAATTAATATTATCTATCTAAACACCTTAAACCCTAGTTTCATTTAGACACCCATACCTCAATACCTATATTGGCTCATGCTAGATTCGAAACTATCCCCATAGGATATAATGTATTTGAGTGTCCTTGTTACCATTTGTCATCATTGTTCACAATTTAATGTCCATGTTACCATTATTTTTTGATAATTGAATGACCATGTTACCATTCACCCCATTAATCATTGAATTACAATGATACATTTCTTATTCTCATAAGGGAATAAATGTGTAACAATTCTCCCTTTCAACATTGAATAATGATTTTACCATTCTCCATTTTATCGTGGAATGACCATGCAACCGTTCTTGTTTTAATCATTGAATGTACATGCTACGATTCGCCCCTTTCATCAATGAATGACCATGTAGCCATTATTGTTTTAAAAATTGAATTATAATGTTACCATTCACCATTTAATAATACATAATATCACAATGTCACACATTAATGTCCTTTTTATCATTTATTATAACAAAGCACATATATCACAACAATAAAGTAATTAATTCCAATATTAATTAATGAAATTCAATTATTGGATATTCACATTATCCCCTTAAGTAATTATAAAATTAATTACTAAATAATAAAAAAATCATTACATCCTAACTAATTTAATAAATAATTATTTTGTTCAAAATCTATCCTATAATTATTTCTACATTTAATTATGCAATTCAGATTTTGACATTAAATAATTAATTTACTAAATAATTATTCCATTTCAAGAATCATCATTAACATATAATAAAACAATTAATTATTACATTAAATATCATTATTTAATTAAAAACTATCTTATCCTATCAATATCATTAATTACTTACTCAAATAATTAATCAATATCCACATAATTAGAATACCCGTAATTAAGCTCATAATTAATTATCTCACCCAATATATCAATATTTCATAATTAATTAAGTAAATTTTCAAATATCAATATATCATAGTTAATTCATTAATTTTGTATCTATCAATTTCAATAACACAGTAGTCCCCATTAACTGATTCACTAATTAATTAATTTAACACTTACAATTACATTAACCTAAAAATCACCCATTAAGTAATTCACCAATTAATTAATTATAATCATTCAATTTAATTAGCAGAATAATCCCCATTTATTAATAAAATAATTAATTAATCAACTAAAATAATTTACATAATCAAATTATTTAAATAAAAAATTAAATAATCATACCCAAAATATCCATATATCATAATTAATCTACAATTAATTATCTCAATCCATGATGCTAATATCCTATAATTCATCTATCATTAATTATCTCAATTCATGACATCATTATTCTATAATTAATTATATATTAATTATCTCAAATAATAATAGTATTATCCCACAATTAATTCCACAATTTATTATTCTATCTAAATATATTAAATAGTCATCAAAACATCTGATAATTAATTCTATAATTAATTATCTAAAATTGCAACTCTATATCACCTAATTAATTCAACAACTAATTATCTTAAGGAAAAAACCCAATTCCACATAACTATTTCTATAATTAATTATCCTTATTCCAAAAAATAAATTTATAAAAAATCAATTCTTCAACAAATTATAATATTCCAACAATATCCATATCCAATTAATTAATTTGACAAATAATTATCACAAATCACAATTAACAAATCCTAACCATTACCATTAATTAATTATATAATTAATTATCTATGTTCAACAATATCAATCTCTAAATAACTAATTTAATAATAAATTATTCATTAGAAAAATTTCCAATATCAAAATTTCATATCTCCTATAATTAATTACTTCCCAAAATTAATTAATTATATCAATAAATAAATTTATAAACATCTAATACAAATCATAAAATTACAAACACATAATAGTAATCAAGACTATGTGATTAGAATTTTAGACCACCTACCTCCAAAATGGTGAAAAAGAGATATTATTATCAGGAGACCCCAATTTTAGGGGAATAACGATGAAGTACTAGATCATGATTCAATTCCTATATTTTTTTTTCAATTAATCACCTAATAGAAATCCCCAATTTTGGATGGAATGATCATGATCATGATGAAGAACTAGAATTTTATTCAATTCCTTAATCAAAGATGAAAAGAAAACAAGATCACTTATTTATAGATATATATCAAGAAATCCTAGATCTAGATTATAGAAAAATAGATCTATATAAAATATAATATATGGTAAAAACACACCAAAATAATGGGAGAAGAATAGATGATTGTCAAGAAATCAATCGGGGAAAAACACATACCCGAAGAGATGCATATCTGAAAACCAATATTTGAATTTCTAAGAATGGAGTTATGGATTCATATGAAAATTCTTGGAGACTCCAATATATGATAATATGATTAGGGATGATCTAGGGTTAATTTGGGGTTAATATGAGGGTTTGTGATATTTTGAAATCAATTTTTGTGACATTTTTTCCTGTTCATGGTTTGATGTTTGAAGTCGAAGGGTTAGCACAAACCCTTTGCTAATTGTGCAACCCCTACACACATAGGTTTCACACATTTTCTAGACCTACACAAACCATGTTTCTAGGCAGAATAATTTTTATAACCCTATATAACCCATGCAAAAACCGTGTAACCCTCACACACTTAGGTTGTAAACTTTTTTTAACCATGATCAAGCCTTACAAAGCCCCTCCTACAGCCAGAATTCCTTATTTTCACTAAAATGAACCAAAATTAAAACAAAAAAATGTAAAACTCAAATAATGAAAAATTAATACCTATGAATATGGATGAGGAACCTCCATAGAATGTCAGGATCCTACATAACATCATCATAAGTAGTGGGATTTATTTGGACCCTTAAAAAACTAAAGTAATTGAAGCATGGTTAAGGACAAAATTTTTTATAGATATAATTATTTCCATGGATTGTCAAAAAACTATCATTTATTTTTCATAAATTTCAAATGATTTTAAAACCTCGTATATAATCTAAATCAGAAGGGAGTCATGATTTTATGGAATGATGGATGTTAACTGGGATTCATGAAGTTGAAAAAAAATTGAACAAAACCACTATGCTCATAATACCACATGTAGAGTACATGTTCTAGTAATATTCAATGCACTGAAGACAGTTTTGGGTTTTTTCTTAATTAATAATGAAAAATTCATAGCATATGTTTTAATGCAGTGTATATTTCTGGAACAAAACTACCAAATTCATAATCTGGAGTTGGTTATAGTGAGATATTCTCTGAAAATATAGAGGAATTATCTAGTTGGGAAGAATTGGGAAAAATATATAGATCAGAATAACATAATTTATATATATTCAAGTAGAATTGGATTAATATGTTTTAATGATGACGATTAGATATGATCAAGAACATTGACTACTCAATTCATTACCATCTTGGGAAATAGAATAATGTGAAGGGTAATCTAAGGAGAAACTATTTAACAATTTCATCATTGATGAGAATTTAAAAGGTTATCACTTCGTATAATTGATGAGGATTGACTTGGAAATGAAAAATGATGGAACATCATCAATCCTTTAAAAAATGATTACTCAACAATCACTTTTGTAAAAGAAAAAGGGTGATCAAAAAGTTTAGGTGGGAATTCGGAAGAATGTGGAAACTATAAAAAATGGAGATCCTGAGTGTTCAATATAAATGAAAAATATATTATATGATTTGGGTCAAGACTATTTATACCATCAAATATTGAGATAAAGACATATTTGTTCTATATTGCACATAACTAAACATTTTATATCGATCTTTGAAGAAAAAATATGCATTGAGATATCTGAGAACACTATTGGAGTTAAAATATGAAGAATGAGATGATGAAATATACATCAAGATGTATTATATGTTAACAAGTGAATAAAAAAATTCAAAAATATAACTAGTTAATGAAACTATTAACTATAACTATATGGAAATGGTAAAAATCACTTTGGACCTTATCACCGGAAATATAATTACACCTAGAAAAAACAATCTTATCTGGGTTATGGTGAATCATCCTAAAATTACTGTAGACAACATTTTGATTCGATAGGACTTCTCACTAAATCAATTTGCAAGAATATATATCAGATAAGTGGTGAGGATGGCTAGTGTACCACTATTGATTGTATGCGATCATGATCCTACATTCTCCTCCACATTCTATAAAAGAATCCTAAATGATCTAAACAGTAATATGAACATCAGTACATCCTATCAACCACAAAATGACTGCCAGTTTGACAAGACTATTCAAACTCTAGAACACATGTTGAGGATATTTTCTATAGGATTCAAAGGACAATGGAATAAACACCTTCCACTTTTCAGGTTCTAAAACAATAATAGTTTCCACTCTATCCTAAAAATTTATACATTTGAATCAGTTTATGGGAGTTGGTTTAGAACAAATTCATATTCGGATGAAGTTGTGGAAGGAAAACTGATTGGCATTGAAATGGTCAAGAAAATGGTTGAAATTGTCAAGACCATTTAGTAAAACATAAAGGGTGCTCAGAGTTGAAAAAATATCTATGATGACCATCATCTATGACACATAATGTTTGTCATTAAGGACATTAATTTCCAAGGAATATCATCATGGAATGATTTCATGATATTTGTAAATAAGGGAAATATTAGTGAAATATACATCATCCCCTATGATTTCCTTGATCATAATGAAGCGGTATCCTATTGGCTAGCACTCCCAACTAACATATCTCAATTACATGATGTGTTACATGTATCCCTCTTAAATTTGTTTATGTTAGGACCATTACATGTACTCAATCTAAATGTTATACTAATGGATCAGGACCGTTCAAATTATGAGTGTCTGGTTAAGATCGTAGACCGTATATAAAAAGTTCAACGAAATATAGAAATTCACCGCTTCAAATAACTATGGACAAAACCACACATTTAAATAAGTGAAATGGGAACCAATAAAAGTGATGAAGGATAGTTACACTCATTTGGTTTATTTTTGTAAATGTAAATTTAGAGAGATAAATTTTTTATTTGGTGAAGATTGTAATGACTCAAACTATTATAAATAAAATACACCTTGGGTTTTAATTATATATCATATTCTGTAATATGGTTATTAAAAAAAATACACTCCATTGGATATGTTATATACTATTATATTTTAATTTCTATAAATACTTATTACAATTGATAATATTTCCACTGAATAGAGATCATTTGATTCATATATTCATAGGGTTTTACAAAATACAATAGAAATGGACAAAGAAATTGAGGTCCTCAACTAATAATATCATACCCTAGGAAGACCATTTATTGGAGCTTTTGAGGGAGATAACATCTCTGGAATTATCCCATGATAAATAAAAAACCTAGATCCACCAAATAATTTATGTGAAAAACGTTTAATAGAGAACTTCATGCGCATCAAGATCACAACCCAATCCATATACGTTGAACCACCCCTCAATGAATCACCATAGTGAACCATACTGAAAGGGTGTTTGGTTGAGTTCTAAAATGATATGTAAAGAAAAAAATATATATTTACTTACATTAGTTTTTACAGAATAATCAAAATATTTATGTCCTACATTAATTACTATTTATATTATTTTTATTTCAATAAATAACCCCTAATTTTATTTTGGATAATATTCAAATTCAATTGAAGAATTTATTGTGTTGAATAAATTTATTATTGAAATCTATTTTATTTTTTATAAAAGAATAATTTTATTTAATTATTAATTAATATAAATTATCTTTTAATTTTAATGAATTCAAATCTATTTTTTATAAGGGTTCATAACACTCTTACTGTAAAAAACCCAACAATTATCAATAAAAATTGATTTTTATTTTATGTGTGAAAATAAACATATTGAAATTATTAATTAGATAAAATGAATATTGTTTTCGAAATCATAACATCAATGTTATCCAGTGGTAATTTTTTCATAATAATTTAATACAATCCAAATTTTGGGTAAAAATTAAATAAATTTTGAATATACAGTGTGTATTATGACAACATAACTGAAAAAATGATTGGTAAAAAATACTATAAATGGAACAAACTAAAAAAAACATTTTTTAAATAAAAAATATTTTATTTTTATGTTTATTTGATTAAATTTATAAATCCATTGTGAATCCTTTAAAACCCTTAATAAATTTTAAGGTTTTAAAATAATTTCATTAATAGTATGATTTAGTTCCACATTTTAAAGGCTGTTATTTTATTAATATTAGACATTTTTATCATAAGATAGTGGAATCCATTATAATTATAATAAATCCATGGTCTTAAACCATATAAAGGATTGTGATTTTGTTATTTTATTATATAGAGTCCAAAATTAATGTTTGTGAAATGAATAAGATTTTACCAATATATTACTACATAAACCCATCTCATCTTCCACATATCATCACTAAAAATAATTTTATCTTGTATATAATAATCACCTCTATCACTAGAGTCCTCCCTAGGATCCCTGAAACTCTGAAGAATCTTTTATCGTGCATTTTGAGTCAAACACTTAAGTAAGTGATCTTAATTTTATCCTCTTTATTAGTATTTATTTATTATCTTATGCCTGATATTTAAAATTCATAATGTTTTTATACATCTATAGAAAACCATATTACATAAAATTTTATATATTAATTATTTTATAATACTTTATTTTCCATCAAAACATGTTTTAACTTTTTATGTGATGTTTTTGTGTTGTTGAAATTTCACTTTGATTTTCCCTACAAAAAATAATTATGTTGTAAATACAATTCACACTTCCTGTCAAAGGTATCTACTTTTAAAAAAATCATTGATTTTTGAATTAAAGTTTTGTATTATATACCCCTTTATCGTGAAAAAACATATGATTATGAATGATTTCATGTCATATGATCAATGTGGCATAAAAAATTAAGATAATGAACGGAATGTGACTGGTGCGTCCAGAATCCTATACTGCTCCAATACATGGGCTAATGTTTATACTCAAGAGATGTCATGTAGGGATATACAGTAAACTTGATTTCATTTTTTTGTACCTTTTTCCATCATGATGGATTTGTTTTTAAGATTATCTTATGTCTTCTATGTTGTGTATATAGTTGTTAAAATATTTCCAATTTTTTCTTTACAATTATTATGACATATCAGGTATCTTTTTTCATGTGTATGATTCCGACTCCATTTATACACCATTTATATTTCAATTATGTAACATTTATTATTCCTTCAATGATATTCTAGGTTTTTCTATTATTAGGCATTATAGCTCGCCCCTTTCTTATCCATTTCCCCATGTTATCACATGTAGATTTACATGTGTTCATATTAAGGATGTTTTAAATAGAAATGATGTTTCCCTCTTTTAAATTATTATGAAATGTACATAATTCCCAAAGAAACTATAAATCACCATATTCTGGGTTTTATTATGTGTAAAATTATATAATAAATCATTTATTAATTGTGAAATAATTCGATTGGTTATTATTTATGGGGTTCATTACCTGGGAGTCCTCATTACTCTGTGACTCCCACCACTAAAAAATAAACTCTCATGAAAAAACAGACACATAAATATTACTTATTTGTATTTTTTCAGGGAAAATTAAATTTAATACACTGCACTAAAATCTCTTAATTTATTTTACTTGAAATTATCCCATTCTAACCCTTTAAATAAATCCCCCACACAATGTTTCCCACATCGTGTCACCTACAATTCGTAGAGTGTTATAATCAAAAAAATGATAGACACATAGAAACCCCTCGTAGAATAACCCCTAACAGTAATGGTGTGAATATCCATCTATACGAAATTTTATCCAAATGATAAAATTTATATAAATGTACAAAATTATAAAAATATCAATTATATAATATTTTCTATTATAATTCAATCTTGTTTCAAAATTCCAAACAATATCGTACATTAAAATAGTCATGGATGTTACAAAAAAACCAACTATTTATATTCCTATAACTATGTCGTGATTCAAATCAATATTTTCCATCATTATTGAAATAAAAATTCCACTTCACACATGTATTTTACTCATTACCTCATTTATCCTCCAATACACACTCTTTTTTCCACTAAAACCACACCAGGTGAAACAACATGTTGTGTACAGTCACATGAATACAATACACTAAAAAACAAAATTCACCTAAAAAACAATATTTTTGAGCTCATTTTATATTAAATAAATAAAATTAGAACATTTAATAATAATTCGGAATCACGAGTATTTATAATATTTCGTTCAAAACACTAAAATATTGAGAATGGTTTAACTAGGATTTTAATGTATCAATCCTCCACACAATCATGAATAGTCCCGTGTACATGGGAAAAAATTTCCCCAACCAAAAAATATACATTTTCACAAATTATAAAATATTGGTATGAATACCCAAAAATATACCTCAAATTATATAGGAAAAAATTTGCATCCCATATTCAAAAATGGCCTATTCATAGTGATCAAAAACCACTTTCCGATCAATCATATTTGAATAGATTTTTACTACATGATAATTTATAATATAAAAATTTTTGATATAGAATATGAAATGTATAAAAGTGATTAAAATATATCACCACATAATTCATAGAATTCATTCTTTAAAATTCTTTCCTAATACCTGTTATTTTAAAAAATCATTGTATGAAAAAAAATAGTTTTCCCATGAATCTATGAAATATATGACACATCATAGTAACATGTCCTAAAACTAAAAAGGGAATTTTTAAACTACCCATATATTTTAGGATTATAATATGTGGTAAAATTCCTTACATATCAATCTCCCTTTGTAATCCTTTCAAAAATTGTGATGAAATTGGACATCCTTTTCTCAGACACAACTATGAGGCACTACATGTAAACACACTATCTCACACACATAAATATTACCTAGGTATTTAATATAGAACACCATATGTATTAGTGTAATATTTTATTATTTTGTCAAATGATCAACAAAAACCCAAACTTCTTTATTCCCTTGAGGATTCCATCAAAAACTTCCTAATGAAATCTATAGACATATTTTCTCAATTCCAATTAGGAGTGGGTAATGACTAAATATGTTTAGTGGGTACTAGTCACAAATAATCACATACATTTAGGTGTACCACAACATGAGAAATCCTAGATAGGCCACTCATCATCCTAAGACACCAATATTATGTATTTGCATATAAATATATCATGGTCAAACCTAGATGTATAATCTACCATAAAATGTGTCTATCCCACATAATCCCCTCTAGCTCATCTAAATCATTTCATTTATTTTAATAAAAGACACTTTCATGGTATATTTGTAACCCAAAAAAAAATTAAACCTTATAACACATTCAATAATCAAATTTGAGGTGAAAAATATAAATTAATAAAAAATAGGCATCAATTCAGAAACTGTCACATCAAAGAAAAATCATGAAAATCATGTAGCCACCTACGAAATACTTTATCTATATGGTCACCATCACCCACACATATTTTCCTTCATCATCATGTTGTTTTCATCAACTCTAATCATCATCACCATAACTATTACCTGATTTCGAGCTGTAACGTCAACATTTCATATTTCTACATTTCCACCAAAAAATGAACCTCCATCCCTCATCATCTCCTCATAGAAGCTCTAATTTTGTATAAAAGGACCTAAAATTTATGTAATTAGAACATAATAAAGATACCAATCAGGTAGAAAATCCCCACCATATATAATTTTTCTTATCATTAATTTTTTTATAGAATAATTGGATCCTCATTACCCTAATTTAGAGTGAGTAGGTGGTAGATAAATATATAAGTATCACCTAGACCATGAACTCATATTAATCACATAAATTCCTAGGGAAAATGACCATCATCTACACTTTATTTCTGGAATCAAGCTCCACCTTTGTTGGTGTATTTCTATATAGTGCATCGGTAATGACATTAACCATTGTGGGGGTATACACCAAATAATAATTTATTGAATTGAATTTAACAACACACATTCTCATCCAATGTCATAAGTCTTGGTGAAGGAAAATATATTTCATGATATTAATATTTTCAATAAACAAAATTATCAGACAAAAAACATTGCACCCCCAATGCTTTATGGTATAAATGAATTTTCAAATCTGAAGATCATGTTATGGTATTACCATTCATGATTCCTATAAGTACAAAACCCATAGTCATATAAATTCCCATCCTCTATCAATAATTTGTCATGACTGACACCCTAGGAATCAAAAAAAAGACTATACCCTATAAGAAGAACTTATAATTTTTGGATAACTATTTTAGTTAATTACTGTTTTAGATCCTAAGTGGAATTCATTTATGTATCCAACTAGGTAATATTAACACCATTCATAATCAAGAAGTAAATTGATTTTTAAAATGAGTAAATATAAGTATAAACATCAGGTAATAATTATATACTTAAAAAATGATGTGTATATTTAAGATAATCATTGGAATACATAAAAAATACACTATGTCAACTTTTATTGGTGTCACTATTACAGAAGACATTAATATCAAATTACCAAACAAGTGCATCTAGCCAATCCAATATTAATACATCGATGGTTAGGAAAAAATTAATTTATATAGGAGTGTACTTAACAATTATATATATATATATATATATATATCTTGAGTTATTATCTATAATATATGAGTATAAAAGATATAATAGAAAAATATCATGAAGAAATTATCCATGAAAGGTTGGAAGACCCAACTCATAATGGCCATAATCACTGTCAAAACATTCATCATGAAGAACAAAATCCATTGGTGAACATATATAATATTCATGCTACTGGATGCAGTGAGAGGTGTTTTAGAAGCCTATAACATTAATTGGTGATAATATGCTCTCTATTAAATATAATTGTGCACTATAGATCTTATAATATTATCAAAATAATTCATCAATATGTTAATGTAGATACCAGTTCAAAACAATCACTTGGTTTTTCTTCATATAATACAAAAATAATCCCAATAAGTGTAATGACTGGACCCTAGTTACATAGAGATGGTGAATTATTACATAAATTGGCATGATCTCCAGAGTTCAAGTCCTTAAGTACCGACTAGTTTAGTACCATCAGAAGTACTAAATACATACATAAGTTTTACATTACATTATGAAATTGAAAAGTGACATTTTTTCTCCTTTGATCACACTCAAATCCCTTAGCCTATTCTTAGAGGTCAGCTATAGTATTCTTCTTCACATCCTTGAAAAAATTAAAACATATGAAAGGGGTGAGCTCATATGATTAGTAATTATTAAAATATATGATAATCTATGATAAATAAGAATAAAAAAATCTGGAAATGTATAAGAATAAAACAAAATCCTTTTAAACATAAAATTCTAGTATAATATGGAAAAGATAAAACAAATAATTCCATTTACATATTCACATAGATATTCTACAATTAGAATAATTACATATAATATAAATAGAAAATCTAATAATGATAGAAGGAAAAATGTTGGAAATCATAACCACATAGTCAAGGCCTCATGCCAACTACAAGTAAAAATATTATCAACACCTTATGCCAAGACAGTAGTTTTTATCATGATACCAATAGATTACTTGATGGGATATAATTTATCATTCTTGTCACTTACTACATATAACGTGTTCCTCATTTGAAATGGGTGAAACATAAACAAACAATTCATATTAAATTAGCATAAAAAATAATAATACTTTAACAATAAACTGTTAATGATGTTAAAATAGAACATCCATAGACAAACATATCATAAAACTATTAATACAATATGGACTATTCTATCACAATAAATCAACTTCAATTGAAAACAAAATACCACAAAAGATTTTGAAACAGATGAAATCAATCCATAAACTATTTGAGAAAATGTCTCTTATAATTTGAAATAATTTAAAAGCAGCATAATTTTAAAAAAGAATATTTATTTTTAAAATATTCTTATAATACTATAAGGGAAACTTTGAAGGTGTTGTAATGATTGAAAATATCCCCACCTGTTACATAAGTTAAAAAATATTCGTTCCTTAATTATTCATAAAGGTTATAAAGTATTTTGTTTGGAAAACAACAAAAAGATTCCATTAAAAATATTTCATAAAAATTTAAATAAGGTTTAAATGACATTGACCCATATTCTAGGAATAGTAAAAATGTTTTGAAATACAATTTTAATAATCATTGATGTTAATGATAATGAAGTCCCAATATATGCTTATGTATAGACATCCTTAGATAATAAAGTGATAGTAAAATATACCATTAGCTTGTACTGTTCCATTGTAGAGGGTACATTAAACTGATGTATAATGGTAAAATAATTGTTATTAAATTATACAAGAACCATATACAAAAATATGATATCAAATATGATCCTCTAGTATTTCTTTTTTCATATTATTTTTGTAGTATAATTGTTCCAGGTGTTAACGGATTCATTTTCCATTATATATTTTATTACGAAATAAATGATTCATATGGATATGATTTTTTTATTAATCTTCAGAATAATATTATATTTTTTTAAAATAATTCAATAATCAAATGAATGTTATTCTCAAATGGTTACAATGGGGAATGAAATATCATCACATCATGGAGATGGTAAGACATATGTATGCACAAGTGGAAATATCATTCTATTGATGGTGAAATAATATGTAATTGGATGGTATAATATATATAAATAATAATTAATATGTCATATTTATTATTTACATCAATTATTTCATTATTATACCTATCAAAATAATAAAGATTTCAATAAAAAATTGCACCCTGACGTGGAGATGTTTAGTCGTACCCACGCACATATGGTGATTGTGGAATTCATAGGATGAATAGATTAATGAGTATGGTTGTATCATATTTATAAAATAATCTCATTATTTATAAGGTAATGGAGTAATTATTTTATTAATGAAACAATAATGAAATAAGAAGTGGAAAAAGAAACAAACATTGAAAGAAGTGATAAAATAATTACCTCTTCTTCGGGTACATCATTTTGATTTGAACAAAATTGATCTTTAAGATAACATTATGATCAAAGTAAGACCTCGTGGACTAATTGATGGTATTTGGGAGGAGATTTGAGATGGGTTTTGTCGAGCCAAATTGTGTTGGATGTATGATTTTATGGGAAGGGTATGTGACCTTTTATAAGAGACGTGAGAGACACTTTAGCAAATGCTTAAAATAAATATTTATTATAAAATTATTTCGGTTTATAATATCTTTAAATTGATTTATTTAACGTATAAGTCGATGATGGGTATATATTTTCTTAACCAATAGGTTATTGGAAACATTAGGATATCATATTGACCTTATCTTTTAGACATTACCCTTAGTTAAATATTATAACTTATATGATGTCATCTTGTATTTTTATACTACATGGTTAATATAATTACAATAAAATTCACATAGAACATAAAGTGGTTCACTAATGACATATTTTTCGTTATATAAATCATTTTTCTAAACTTTATATTTATAATAATGTTATATAATTTAATAAAATTGAATTTGTTTTAAAAACTCATTTATGTCAATTTTGACACTATTTAGTATTTGGTTTTTGAAAATGTCATTAAAATGTGATTCCTTAGAAGAAAAAACATTCAATCAATCCTAAGATGTCATCGTAAAATATAAAATTCTTATATGACATCAAAAGATTCAATTTTCATTTATTTTAATATTTATAATATCAATTATTTTAATCATTCATTATTAAGGTAATTACTACATAATCGTTGTGTTATATAGAAATATAATTATTTAATGTCTAAAAATAATAAATAAAATAATAAAAGGTGGGAAATATTTTCATATTTTTAATTAATATTTATAGATGAATTTATCTTATGTATAACGATATATTAAAAATGGTTTAGTTATTAATATATGAATTGAAGACTTTTAAATCTTCTTTAAATAAAATATATTATATGTCCTAATATAACCCAACAAGATAAAAAATATCATATTTTTTTCTATAATTTATTTTTGTTGGAATAAACTTATCCAATATAATTAGGACATGTTTTGAGAAAAATTGTATATTATTATAATATTATTTTTACCTTTAATTACCCAATTTACTTTTAATTGTGGTTATGAATATTCAAACATTATGATTCACCAAATATTATTTTCTTCTTATTTAACCATGTTTTAAATAATGTATATAACCATGTTTGTCAGTGTTTTGAAATTCAATTCACAAAATCAGAAAAAATTACGTTTTAAACATATTTTTAAATTTTCCTAGAAAATTGGTAATAGACGTTAAAATGTTGAATAAAATTTTATATATCTAATCATACAATAAAATGAATTTAATTAATTATATTAATCTAATATATGTATTATGTATATATTTTCTTACTTTAAAATAAATTAAAAATAAAATATTTATTTAAATAAAATTTTGGTTTTGAACAGTAACATAGTGTTTTCACTATTCATCAAAAGTTAAATGTTTTCTGAAAAATAAAAAAAATTCACACTAAGCTAATTTTGAAATTTCAAATCCAAAAAATATGTCCACCTTAAAAAATAAAATTTATGAAATTTCAAAATGTGGGTTTTTTATTCATAACTACTTTTTAAACAACTAGTTTATTGGTCGTGGTGTGCTAGATCATGGAGATGTCTAAATCCCAAGCTATTATATTATTCAAAGAGAAGCATATCATGTAATCTTGGGGTGCTATAGTCATACCCCCTTCAACTAATTTCTTCATATAAATTTCTAGAATATTACTTCATAAAAATATTCGGGTTGTTCTTCATCATATGTTCCTCAGGATCCAACGTTGCCTCTTCTATTTTATTGTTTTTCCAAATAACTCATACTGTTCGAGTAGTCCAGTTTCTCAAAAAATTATCTCTGGTGCCATGAATTATTATAGGATCTTTATAATAAGATAAATTGGGATCCAGTTCTATTTATTCATAGGCGAGTAATACATTGGGTCAGCCGTGTATTTTCTCAATAGTGATACAAGGAACACATCATGAACAATAGAGAGACATGGCTGCATTATCAAAATTTATGCTACAACTCCAATTTGATCTTGAATTTTTAAAGGTCCAATGTACCTAGGACATAATTTCGTAATCTTAAAGAATTTTATAACACCCTTACATTGAGATACCTTCATGAAGACATCTTCCCCTATTTGATATTCCAAATCATTCCTTCAGTTATCCACATAGCTATTTTTCATACTTTGAGCTACATTGATGTGGGTTTAGATTATCTCCAAATTTTCCATTGTTTCCTCAACATGTTATTGGATTAGGTGTTTTATTTCACCAACTTCATCCAAAAAATTTGTTTTATGACAACTCTTTTCAAATAACCCTTCATATGGTGGCATATGGATACTTGAATGGAAGATATTGTTATATGAAAATTCTACCAGAGGTAAATAATGATCTCAAATAGTGTGAAAGTCATGTGAGGAAGATCTCAACATGTCTTCTATGATTTGAATAGTCTATTCTGATTTTCCATTAGTTTTATGGTGGTATGTAGTGCTCAAATGATTTCCAGAACCTAGTTCATTCTGAAGACATTTCCATAACTTAATGTAAAATATGGATCACGATAATAAACAATCTATATGGGTACACCATGAAGTCTTACAACAAAATTAATTTATATAATTACTAAACGTTCAATTGGTAAATTTTCTCTTATAGCATGAAAATGTGCTGACTTGTTATGATGATCAACAATGACCCATATTATATCATTCCTTCTCAGAGTCCTTGGTAGCCCCATGTCGAAGTCCATTGTAATATCATTACATTTACACTTAGGTGTGGGATGAGGTTGTATGAAACTTCTTGGATGATGTATTCCATCCTCCATCTGTTGAAAAACCATACATCGTTACCCATAAACAGAAATCTCCCTCATCGTGGTTTACTACCAAAAATTCTCCTTAAAATCTATATACATCTTAGTGATACCAGGGTGTATAGAGAAATCCGATTTATGAGCATCATCCAAAAAATAATTTTTATATTAGGTATATTAGGAATAAAGATTATATTCCCAAATTTATAAATTACTTCTTTATATATGATGTCAATCAATCTCTCTTTATCCACAACATTAATTTTCTTTTGAAACTCCTCATCATCAGTCTGATAATTTTTATCCTTTGTAGAGAAGATGGTTTGGAAACCATTTGAAAATGTATAAGTGTTTCACCATCAATGATTATTCCCATATCCATCATCACTATTTCAATGAACATTGGTTCCCATTTAATGATCATCTTGTTCAGAGCGTCATGATCCTTTCGGTTAAAAGAACATTCCACCTTATTCTCCTTCCTCAGGTTGTAGTGAATTGTTAATTCATAATCCTTCATTAGTTATAGTCATCACCTTTTCTTCACATTTACTCTTTATGTGATAAAATATACTTCAAACTCTTGTTATCAGTACATATCTCAAAATGTTCACCATAGATATAGTGTCTCTTGGTCTTCAGAGTAATGATTACAACTGATTGTGAGATGTTATGTGAGTATGATATACTCTATAATACCAAATGTAGGGTTGAATATGTAAAATGTGATACAAATACAAGAGGGGTGAATTTAATTCATTAAAAAGTCCACTATAACCCCTACAGATAACTAAAATTCACAATAATCTATGTTCTAATAACTTGTTTGATTCTGCAAAAGTGATTCTAGAAATGGAACATAACAAAAAATTAAATTAGGTAAGATTCTACCTTAAAGCATATATAATATAACTAAATCAGATTACAAGTGTAAGGATGTATAGGAAGGTTATATTTTACTCAAAAACAAAAAATAAATAGCGGAAAACAATGTAGTAACACTACGAGTTACAAGTAGAAAAACTTTTAACCCAAAGGGGAGGGTATCCAACAACCCTGGATAAGAGCTCCCTTAATTTATACATTCAAAAAAGTCTATCTTACCCAAACCCAGGTAAGCCCTCAATCTGAAGATCGGTATCTATCATTCTATCCCTACAAGTCCATCATTTTTAAGGAAATTGACACCTCTGATATCACAACGCAAAGTCTATGATTTGAAGGAAATCGAACCTATGCAATACGCAAATCTGCACGAAGCAATGTTTGAACGAGTAGTTCAAAACTCTCTACATAAATCATGAGAGTTTATTAGAGCCTCTCTCTCTAGTAATCAAGTTATCAACACTTTGTCAAAAGTCTCAAAAAAATTGTCGAGTTATTCCAATTGAGCACTTATTTATAGGAACTAATTTAATGGTCGGCTCCCCCATTCAACGGTAATATTTTTCTTGAATTTTAGAGGGACCTATACACGTGTCACTCAAACAAAAGATAGATGATAACTAAAAGCAAAAAATCGTTTTATAACTCAAAAATTGTAAGAATAAACAAAAAATTATATGTGGAATGAAAGTAAATGAAATTTTGGAGTCTAACCAAACATAAATTCGGATTCTACAATACAAAGATATTACGATTCTGTTTTATAGGAATTCAGAACATTAACTCAATAAAATTCCTATGTCTGAATATCAAGGAAATTTGGATTCTGAATTCATTAGAATTCGGAACCTGATCTTACAAAGTCCGGAGTTGGAGTTCAAGAAAATTCGAAGCCAGAACTCATAGGATTTTGGAGTCAAAATTCAGAGTACTCCACAGTCAGAACATAGAGAAGTTTATATCCAGAATTATTAATAAGAATTTGGAGTTCAACTTCATGACTGCACATATATAGAATTTGGAGTTGAACTTCAAGAGAGTTCGTATAAAGAATTCACATTTGAACTTCATGGGTTTTTGTAACCAGAATTCGTAGTTGAACTTCATGAGAGTTCGTAACTAGAATTCAGAGTTGAACTTCATGAGAGTTCAGAAGCAGAATTCGAAGTTGAACTTCCTAGGAGTTCATAACCAGAATTTAGTGTTTTAAACAGAATGATTCATATCTTAGTATTATATGATTCAGAGATATTGGTCTCAATCCGAGTTTAATACTTAGAATGTTTATGATATAAATAATAAAATCTAGGTAAGGTTAAATTTCCTTGGATAAATTTTTTTCCATAATAGAGTAAAACAAGGGGTAAAATGATTTTTTCCTTCAAATAAGGTGTTTATTATTTTAAAAAATATAGGAATGATCAAGCCATAAGGAAACCTTAATGACTCAACAATCTCCCCCTTATTTTAAGGAATGTAAAATTCATAAGGAAAATTTATTGACTCAACAATCTATTCCTTTTTGGAAAGCAAAAACATCATTTTGAAAAAGAATAGAAGGAGATAGAAAATTTTTCTAGAATTTACAATAAAACTTATCTCCCTTTGATCATGGACAATGATGAATAGGACTAACTCCCCCTTTGGATTTGGAATTCTAAGGATCATATTCTATATTTCCGGAATGATAATTTTCACTAGAATGTGGAAATATTTGTAATGAGAAACTCTCCCTTAATTAAAACTTTTCCTTATCCATTTTATAATTCTTTTTCCTTCTCTCCCATTGTGATTTTCAAAAAGATTTTGAGGGAATGGAAAAAAATATGGTACCTGAATAATTAGTATAGAAAACCAAAGAAAGCAACCATATATAATTTCATTGAGATTGGAAGTATTAGTAAAAGGAAAAACAAATACAACAAAATATCGGAGTGAGATTTATTTTTCTTTTTTTCATTGGGTATTAGAATCTTCACAATGTTCTTCAGCTCTTTCAGCTCTTTCTGATCCTCCTTATCTTGCTTTTCTAAGGCTATGATCCTGTCCTCTTGAGCCTTTAGGACCTCTACCTGATCCTTCAGCAAGTCATCTTTCATTACATGCATTTCATGCATGTCAATCCGAAGATAGTTCTCTACTTTACAACATTGGAGAACATAACCCAACTTACCATTCAAATCTTAAACATCTTGAATCCGAGTATTTTGTTCAAGATTTAGCTTTTCCTGAAAGTTGTCTGAATTATTTTTGATTCTGATATATTCGGTACCAAAGGATTCCTTGACATCTTCCAGAAACTGATCATGCTCTTCCAAATCTAGAACGATTTTCTTAGACCACTTTGTCATATTCTTGCATGATTTCCTATTGGCTTATAGTCGATCAGAAATTTTTTGTGATCATCTCAATATTCACACATCTATCCATCAACATGGACACAGAGTCTGATTTTTGATTCATACTGTGCTGAAGCATCTCACATCTAGATTCAATTGTAGGATAAAGCAGAATGGTATCCACTAACATCATTAGGGACTGAACAACAAAATCATTCCCTAAGGAAGATGACTCAGAATCAGACAATTTAGTTGGATATGGTTCCTCCTATAACTCTACCAGCTTCCTCTTAGAGGTTCTTCCAGCTTCTTTCATCCTCAAAATATATTTCGTTGGAGTGTCAACAGCCACTTGTTTACCCTAATTGATTTTCGGTACTACTTCCTCATTAAGAGATTCATGCTCCCTTGCGGATAACTGTACAATCTAATCTACATCAATTTTCCATTTTTGAGCATCATCCTCAACTTCTTCAGGAAGAACGAATTCATGATTATGAATCTCTTCCTCTGAGAATTTATTTAATTCATCTTCTTCACCTTTCTCATCATCTCCTGGAGTAACAGATTTTGAAGATCCGGCCTGAGTAGTCCGTATGGACAATTTTTCAGAAGAACTATCTTTTCCAGAAAATTATTCTACTTTCTTTAACAAATCGACTGTCTCTTCCATGATTTGAGCTTCCTGAACTTCCTCCACATCTTCCTTATCGACATCCTTCTCTATGGGATTTTCCAGAGTCCTCTTAACTGGGGTCTCAGGAAAATGTTCTACAAAGAAAGATTTCGGCTCCATAATATTTTCGGATGCAATTTCAGTATCCATCAGATGGTACTGACATCTTTCAGCCTCTGACAACTTCTTCATAATATTCTTCTCCATGGATTTCTTTTCTAGCTCATCAGTTGCTTTTTCCTTCAAATGCTTGGTCTTAGAAGGATCCAAACCCAACTGTGGCTCCCCTGATTTTCTATTCTTCTTATCCTCCCTCCACTTTGCAACCACATCATCTGGGTAGGATTTTTTCATTTTGGGTTTAGGAGGTGTGGATTGGACTTCCTTAGATGTAGGGGTTTTGTCTCCAACTATAACTTCCTTTAACTTACTTTCCATTCCTACTTTCTTTTATGGTTCAACAACTTGAGAAATCTTCCGATTATCTTCTCCCTAATCCATTGGAAGATCATAAAATTCTCTAGACTCCTTGGAGAAGCCAACATTCATTCTCTTCAATGTGTCATCACTGAACACCATCACCTTGTAATTCCTCAGCTTGGAGCATCAGGGGATCTTGAATGATTATAGGAACTGAACAGTCAACTAAGAATGTAAGGTAAGAGACATAATAATTTGAGCTCTCATATTTCCATTCTTGATATTCTATATGGTTATGAGAATATGCTTCATGAGGTTGACCTTCCTTAGGTTTACCAAAAAGTCCAGAATATACATATCACTTTTCGTCAGGGTTTCCTTGTCACCCTTTCTCAGTACGATGAGACCTTGGAACCATAATTGTAGAATCTGATTGTTGGTAGATAGATGGGAACTTTTGGCTGTCCTTACATCAGCAAGACCAAGGAATTCCCTATCTTTTACCTTAATGAAACTTCCTTGAACATATGGGAGTTTTTGGGAGAAAAAGTCAGCTTTCCCTTCATATTCCATCCCCACCAAGCTCGCAGCCTTGGTGTAAAAGAGTTTGTAAGTCTTCCAATAACTCTTGAAGGAGAACTTTTCCCAACCATCTTCCTTATAGAAGCAAACTGATTCAAATAGTTCTATAAGAAAATACGGATAGACCACATCTTGAGCTCCTTTCATTGAAATAGTTATACTTTCCCATACATTGAGCTAGATGTCCATGAAAATTATAGAGTCATACTTATTGAAGAAGATTGGTTGTACCAAAATCTCCCTGTAAATTTTCCACTACAAAAATTAGCTTGACTGAAGTCATTTCCTGAGAGGGAACATCTACAGACATTCAGACTTGAGCACTTCTGAAGAATTCAGAACGAGATTTTTTATAGTGGAAGAGCTTCAACACGCAGAATATTGAGAACCGATGTGGGACAACCATCATGAGTCCCCTTCATATAGGCGATGAAGTGACGGTTAAACTTCTCATTTGAATCCAATGGCTGATAATTCTTCAGATCTGATCTAAGGGTTCAAAAGATTTCTGAATGGAAAAATTTGGTTGAATCTGATCTTTTGAGGATTTAGAAAAACATTCGGATTTATGGAAACATAGAATCCAAGAAATTTTAAAAACAAAATAATCTAACAGAAAGTAAAAGGTGATTACGAAAAACTCAAGAATGAATCATACCTTTCACATTTCTAGGAGAATTATTCGTATTGAGTATAATTCTTCTTTAAGAACATTGGATTAAAAAAACAAGAGTATGAACAAAAAACTTTTACTACGAAATGTTTCAAATCAGAAAATTTACATTACAAAAAAATTAGGTCTGAAGGTTCTCATTATAAAATCATTAGGTCCGATGATTTTCATTACAAAAAAATGAAAAATATAATATGAAAAACTATGAAAGACTTCATTACGAAAAATATGAAAACATCATTATGAAAAATAAGAAAAACTTCATTATGAAGAATAAGAAATATATCATTATAGAAAATATAAAAAACATCATTACGAAAAATATGAAAAACTTCATTACGAAAAAAAACTAAATTACGAAAAATATGAAAAACTTCATTATAAAAAATATGAAAAACTTCATTACGAAAAATAAGAAAAACAACATTACGAAATATATGAAAAACATCATTACAAAAACTGAGAAAAACATCATTATGAAAAATAAGAGAAACATCATTATGAAAAATAAGAAAAAATTCATTACGAAAAATAAGAAAAACCCACTACGAAAATTTTTATTATGAAATTTTTTGAAAAAACCATTAATAACAAATGTACTCCCCCTATGAAAAGGAGTTTATTACTGTAAGGTGATTGGTTCAACAGAAATATAATGGAGAAGACTACCTCATGGTTATCATTCGTAACTTCTGTTTAATGTATTCATATCTATCGAATGGTTATGATTTTGTGAAAATGTTAGCAGGTTGATCTTGTGTTCTTCTAATTGAAGAATGATATCTCTTTTTTGTGTCTGATACCTAAGAAAGGGATGCCTAATATCTAAGTGTTTTTCATGAGAGTGATGTGCAGAGTTTTTTCTAAGGTCAATGGAACCTTTGTTAGCACACATAATTTGAGTCTTAGTAAAACTCAAGCCATAGTCTGCGAGTTTGTGTTGCATCCAAAACACTTGGGCATAACAACATCCACCTGCTACATATTCCGCTTCATTAGTGGAAAGTGCTTCAGAGTGTTTCTTTTTTAAAGAACAAGAAACTAATGAATCTCCTATGAAATGACATGTACCAGATGTACTCTTTCTATCCATTTTGCATCCACCAATTTCAGAATCCGAAAATATTTTTAAGACAAAATCATTTCCATGAGTATAAAATAGTCATAAATCCATTGTTCACTTTAGGTAGTGAAAAATTCTTTTCACTTCCTATAAGTGAGAATATTTAGGATTGGATTTGTATCTTGTACATTATAATACTAAAAACATTATGTCTGGACAACTAGCTGTCAAGTAAAGTATACTTCATATCATACATCTCAATGATGTTTGATCTACTGGTTTCTCAGATTCATCAAGATCAAGTGTGTTTGAGGTACCAATATTAGTTCTTATACTCATAGTGATGTCATATCCATAATTTTTTAGAAGATAATTAATATACATATGTTGGGATATATAAATTCCTTCTAGTTTTTTAGAATTTTGAATACCATGGAAAAATGTTAACTCACCCATCATACTCATTTCAAACTCAGATTTCATTAGATCTGCAAAGGAATAGGTTATATTTTGCTAAGTTGAACAAAATTTAATGCCATCAACATAAATTTGTACAATAAAAACATTTTTCATGTCTTTCTTTATAAAAAGGATTGGATCTACATTTCCCTTCACATAGTTATTTTGAAGCAAAAAATATTTTAAGTCTATCATAACAAGCTCAATGGGATTTTTTGAGTCCATACAATGCATTGATAAGTCTAAAAACAGGATCAAGATGTTTTGTATCATCAAATACAGGGGGTTGTTCAACCAAAACTTCCTCTTGATCATAACCATTAAGGATACCACATTTCACATCCATTTGAAAAAGTTTGAAATTTAATAATGCGGCTAAGGCATGTAAAATACGAATAGATTCAAGTCTAGCTACTGGAGCATAGGTTTATTCATAGTCTATTCCTTCTTGTTGATTATATCCTTTAGCTGATAATCTAGGTTTATTTATAATGATGTCTCAATTTTCATCACAGTTATTGCTGAAGACCCATATTACTCAAATAATAGATGTTTCCTTAGGTCTTTCCACCAAGGTCCATATTTTATTCCTTTTGAATTTATTTAGTAAATCTTTCATAGCTTTAATCCAATAATCATCACATAAAGCCTCACCAGTGATTTTAGGTTCTAATTGGGAAAGGAATGCAAGATGTTATAGATCATTTCTTAAAGAATTTACAGTCCTTACAGTTTGATTTACATCACCAATGATTCTATCACTAGGATGATTCTTATGAAATGACTGATTTGTGTTTTGTAAAACCTGTTCATCAACATAGGGTGTAAACTCTTCTGGGGTAAAATTTTCAGAAGTATCATCTTGAATATTTTCCTTATCAGAAGGATCTTCTATAAAAGGTTGATAATCAGTTTTTGAAAACACATTCGAAGGAGTAGGTAGGGGTTGTTTAAAAACAAAAGGATCTGTTTCATAAAATTTAACATGCACTATCTATTCAACAGTACAAGTGTCTTTATTGAAAACTATATATTATTTAAGGGTTGTGGAGTAGCCTATGAAAATTCCCTCATCATATTTTGGCCTGAATTTATGTAAATTATCTTCAGTATTATGAAAGAATACCATGAATCCAAAAACCTTAAAGTAGGAAAGTCTAAGTTTTCTACCATTCCATAAATCATAAGGATTTTTATTAAGAAAATGTCTAATCAAAACTCAATTTATAGTATAAAAATCAGTACATATACCTTCTTTCCAAAAATGTTTGGCGATAGAATACTCACTCAACATTGTTCTTGTTATCTCTTGAATAATTCTATTTCATCTTTCGAAAACACAATTTTGTTGAGGTGTTCTAGGTGCTGAGAAGTTGTGAGTAATAACTTTTCTACTATAAAAAGTTTCAAATTCATAATTTTTAAATTATCCTCCATGATCACAATGAACAATTTTCAGTGGAAGGCTTTTCTCATTTTTAAATTGGTCTCTAAAACTTTTGAAATAATAGAAGGCTTCATGCTTCTTTGCTATAAAATATCCACACGTAAATCTAGTGTAATAATCAACAACTAAAAAGACATAGTACTTTCCCCCAATGATTCCTATTTGTGTGGGGCCAACATAATCCATATGCACTAGCTGCAATGAATTAGTAGTTGAAACTTCACTAACAGATTTAGATATTGATTTATGTTGTTTTCCCCAATGACAAGGGTCACAAACATTTGAAGAAGCAAATATAATCTCCCTTAGATCCTTAACTAATCCTTTCTTAGAATGTTTTCATAAGTTCCTAAGGTTACATTGTCCTAGCATTCTATTCCATAACCAAGAATGTTCTTCCATTTCACTAGGGAAAGGTAGATCTTGGATTCTTTGGTCTTCTATGTTTAATGTGTAAAAATTATATTGCCTATGGGCAGAAAAAATAAACTCTTCCTTGGAATTTTGTACTAATCACTTTTCATTCCTCTAATTCACAAGGTAACCTTCGTCACATAACTAACCTATGCTAATGAGGATTGCTTAAGACCCTTAACATGTAAGACATTTGAAATCAATGTTATTCCGAGAATAAAAATGTTACCTATACAAATAATTTCTCCCTGAGCGTTATCTACGAATGTTTCTTTTCCTCCTTTCATCTTGATAATCTTTTCAAAATAGTTTTTGTTACCAATCATATGCTAGGAAAATAAACTATCCATATACCACATGTTGCTATTGGTACCTTCGCTATTTTTGTGAAAATACGAGAGTTTAGACTTTTAGAATCAAATCTTTATTGGATATGGAGTTGTTGGGAAATAAAATTTTGAGTATCCACATTTGTTTATAAAAATAAGTTGTAAGAAAACCAAGAGATTTAACTTTATTCAAGAAACAATTTTTCTTCCAATGCCCACCACTTTGACATTTTGTGCAAAAATGGGCTCTAGAAGGAACAAAATAGTTGTTTTTGAAAACCTGTTTTTGGTGAGTATAACCTATTCCAGTAGTGTTTCCTTGAGGTTTAATTTGAGAATACATCTTTTCAAAATTTTCCTTCCCAGAGGTAATGTTTTCATGAATATTCTTAAGAGAAAATATTTCGTATTTTAGTCTGAGGACTAATTTTCTATACTAAGGAATCAAATCCTTAGATTTATATTTTACTTCAAAGATTTTATCTCTAAAATGGAATTCTTAATATCATTAGAAAGTTATTCCTTGGCATAATTTTCTTTCTCAAGGTCTTTTGAAATTTATTCTATAAGAGCTTATTTATCTCAAAGATATCTAGAAAGATATGAAATCTCTTTTGTAAGAATTTATTCGACAATATTTTCCTTGTCTAAAATCTTAGGAATATTAATTTTTTTTATTAATGTAACATGGAAAATATAGATTCATATTCATATGAAAGATCGTCATTTTTTTAAGATGATGTATCGTCATTAGAAGTACTATTTTCGGAATATTAATTTTTATGAAGAGATAAATTTGTTAAAGACTTGGCAGAGCGTACCAGGGCAATAAGACATGTATTAGATAAAGATATAGTAGCAATGAATCCCATATTCTTCTGTGTTGATGAATTATATTCAAAAGATTCACTTTCTAAGGATTCTCCATAGCTATCACACCATGTATCATTATCCTTAAGGATTTTCTTGTGCATTTATCGATAGAATTTCTTCTTTTTTCCTTTCTGAATTCCATTCCTTCTTTTCCTTATTTTTCAACAAAGGACAATCAGGTCTAATGTGACCTATTATTCTAAATTCATAACAAGTTACTTCTCCATCTTTCTTATCATTGTTGTCTTTATTCTTGTACTTATTCTGATGATTCTTATGGTCTAAAATCATATTAATTCTCCAAGCAAGATTAGCTATGTCATTATCATAATTTTCTATGTCATTGGATTCTGACTGAATAATGACTTTCTTTGTCTTTGATATAGTTACCCTTTCTGGGGTCATGTCTTTTATATGTTTAGAAGTTGTTTAAAAATCAACTCCTCCATTCCCATTCTTCATCTTAACATTTTCAGCATCTCCCTTTATTCTGGACTCATGGTGAAGAAGAGTTCCATAAACTCATCTAATGAAATCTCAGTGACTTTCCTATTCTCATCAATAGTTGTCCTTTTGGAATCCCATTCATTTGGCATTATATCTATGATCTTATCAACCAGATCCTCAGCATCCAAACCCTTATCTCCTGTATATTGTAAGCTATTCACGATAGTCATAAACCTTTACTGCACCTTACATATGGGTTCTCCACAAGGAAAGTTAAAGCCATGGTATTCAGACCTGAGCACAACCCTTCGTATTTCAATGACATTGGAAGTTCCAAAGTGAGTAACTTTGAGTTTATTCCATATAGAATTTTTGGCTTCACAAGAAGAAATTTGGCTATATATATTTCTAGCCATAGAACATTTTAATGTATTGCGTACCTTATAATTCAGTTGATATTCATGATTTTCATGATTGGTAAAGGTACTAACATACTTGTAAGGGATTTTATATCCTCCAGTAAGCATAAAAAAGTTATCTACACCAGTATTGATAATGAAATTCATCATACGATCTCTCCAATATTCATAATCATTTCCATTAATGATAGTTGGTCTAGTTGGATTGAGATTTTCTATTGAACGAACATTGATTCCTGCCATATTTTAAGAAAGATCTTTCCACAAAAAACTTGTTAATAGAATATGTTTGTAAATTGGGAAAACAATCCTAAGAAAGTAAAATATAAAACAAGAGTATCTCTATGAAAAAAGTTAATCTAAACTATATGAGTCCGAAAAAGATATTCTGAAGAAAAAAATATGAATTCAGAAAATATGATTTCTGAAAATAAATTCTGATAATTCTCTTCTTAATCTAATCGTGATATTCATTCAGATTCAACCAACGCTCTAATACCAATTGTGAGATGGTATGTTAGTATGATATACTCTATAATAAAAAATTTAGGATCAAATATATAATATTAGATACAAATACAAGAGGGGGTGAATGGTATGCTTTAAAAATTCCTTTGGAACCTCTAAGGATAAAAAAAATTCACAACACCTCTAAGTTCTAATAACATGCTTGATTCCGGAAAAGTTATTATAGAAATAAACATAACAAAAATTTACAATAAATAAGATTCTACCTTAAATCATATTGAATCTAACTAAATCATAGTACATGTGTACGAAGTATAAGAATGTTATACATTCCTCAACAAAAAAATACCCAGCAAAAAATAAAGTAGTAACACTACATGTAACAAGTATAAACTCTTTTAACCCAAAGAGGAGGGTATCCAACAACCCTGGATAAGAGGTCCCTTTATTTATACTTCATGAATGTTCTTCATATCCTAACATAGGTAAACCCTCAATATGAAGATCGGTATCGGTCTTTCTATCCCCGCAATCCATCGATTTGTAAGGAAATCAACACCTCTAACATCACAACCTGAAGTATCTGATTTTAAGGAAATATAACCTCTGCACTAAGCAAATCTGCATGAAGAAAATTTTGAACGCACAGTTCAAACATTTCTTGACGAAGCATGAGAGTTTATAAGAGCCTCTCTCTCTAGAAATCACTTCAACAACACTTTGTCAAAAGTCATGAAAATGTTGTCGAGTTCATTCAAATTACTCTTATTTATAGGCATGGATTCAACGGTTGGCTCCCTCCTCCAACAATCATATTTTTCCTTGAATTTTGGAGGGACCTGTACACATGTCACTCAGAAAATGGTTATTTGATAACTAAAAGCATGACATCCTTTTATAACTCAACAAGTGTAAGCATAACCAAAAAGTGATATTCGGAATGAAAGTAAATGAAAGTTTGGAGTCTAACCAAAAGTAAATTCAGACTCTACAATACATGTATATTTGAATTCTGTTTTCTAGGAATTCAGAACCTAAATTCTATAGAATTTCGGAGTCTGAATTTTAGGGAAATTCGGAATCTAAATTCATTAGAATTCAGAATCTGAACATACAATATTTGGAGTTGGAGGTCATGAGAATTCGGAGTCAAAAATCATAGGAGTTTGGTGTCTGAATTCAGTGTAATCTGGAGTTAGAAGTTAGAGAATTTCATATCCAGAATTCGTAATCAGAATTCGAAGTCGATCTTCATGAATGTTCATATCCAGAATTTGGAATTAAACATCATGAGAGTTTGTATCTAGAATTAGAAGTTGAACTTCAGGAGAGTTTGTAACCATAATTTGGAGTTGAAATTCATGATAGTTCGTAACCAGAATTCATAATTGAACATAATGAGAGTTCATAAACAGAATTTAGACTTCAACTTCATGAGATTTTATAACCCGAATTTGGAGTTTTAAACAGAATACTTCATATCTATGTATTATTTGATTCTGAGATTTTGGTCTCAATATGAGTTTTTCACATAGAATGTTTATGATATAAACAATGAAATATTCATAAGTGTAAATTTCCATGGGTAATGAAATTTTCCTGAAGAGAGTAAAAAAAGGGGTAAAATTATTTTTTCCTTGAAATAAAGTGTTTGTGATTTTCAAAACAAGAGGAAAAGTCAAGTAATAAGGAAACCATAATGACTCAACAATCTCCCCCTTATATGAAGGAATGGAAAAGTCATAAGGAAATATTTATTGACTACACAATATCCCCCTTTTTGGAAAGCACAAAAATCTCTACGAAATTGAATACACGGGCTTAGAAAAATTTTCAAGACTATATAATTAAAAACATATATCCCTTTTTTCATGGACAATGATGAATACAAATAACTCTTCCTTAGGCTTTGGAACACTATGGATTGTATTCTAGATTTCCCGAATGATAATTTTTAATTGAATTTGGAAATATTCATAATGAGAAACTCCCCCTTAAAGAGACCTTTTTCCTTCTCCCTTTTTGAATTATTTTTCCTTCACCCCCTTTGTGATTTTCAAAATGAGTTTGAGGGAATGGAAAAAAATTATAGTACCTAAAATATTATTATAGACAACCAAACTAATCAAGCAACAACAATTTCATTGATATTGGATGTATTAGTACAAGGAAAAAAAATACAACCAAATATCGGAGTGAGATTTATTTTTCATCTTTTTCCTTGGGCATTAGAATCTTCACAATGGTATTCAGCTATTTCATCTCATTATGATCCTCATCACCTTTATTTTTATGGATATGATCCTATCCTATTGAGCCTTTAGGACCTCTCCCTGAGCCTTCAGAATGTCATCTTACTTTACAAGATTTTCTTGCATCTCAATCCGAAGATCCTTCTCACCTTTCCATCATTGAACAACATAACTCAGCTTCTCATTCACATCATTAACATCTTGAAACCGAGTATTTTGTTAAAGAAATAGAATTTCCTGAAAGATGTCTAAAATTTTATTGATTTTGATATATTTAGTACCAATGGCTTCCTTGACATCATCCTGAAACTGATCAAGCTCTTCTGAATCTAGAACAATTTTCTTAGACCATTTTGTCATATTATTGAAATATTTCCTATTGGCTTCATAGGTGATCAGAATATTTTTGTGATCAGCCTCAATATTTACACAATTATCCAACAACATTGATACAGATTCTGATATTTGATTAATACTGTACTGAAGCATCTGGCATCCAGTTTCAATTGTAGGAAAAATCGGAATGGTATCCACTAACATCATTAGGGACTGAACAAAAAAATCATGCCCTAACGAAGATGAATCCGAATTAGAAAATTTACTTGGTGATGGTTCTTCCTATAACTCTACCAGCTTCCTCTTAGAGGTTCCTCCAGCTTCTTTCTTCATCAAAATATCTTTCGTTTGAGTTTCATCAACCACTTGTTTACCCTTACTGATTTTCGGTATCGCTTCCTCATCATGAGATTCATGATAACTTCTTGGATAAATGTACAATCATATCTTCATAAATTTTCTCTTTTTGACCACCAACCTAAACTTATTTAAGAAGAATGAAGTCATGATTATGACTTTCTTCCTCTGATAACTTATTTACTACATCTTCGTCACCTCTCTCATCATCCCCAGGAGTAACAAGTTTTGAATAATCATCTTGAGAAGTCCGGATTGACAATTTTTGGGATGCACATTAATTTTCATAAAATTCTTCTACATTCCTTATCAAATAGGCTGTCTATTAAGTGAATTGAGCTTCTTGAACTTCCTCAATAACTTCTTGAACTTCTTCCACAACTTCCATCTCATCTTCCTTATCTTTGGGATTTTCCAGAGTCCTCTTACCCGGGGTCTCAGTTAATTGTTCTACAAAGAATGATTTTGGCACCGGAATATTTTTGGATGAAATTTCAGTATCCCTCAGAAGGTATTGCAAAATTTCAGCATCTGACATATTCATCTTGAGCTTCTTCTCCATGGCTTGCTTTTCTAGCTCATTAGTAGTTTTTTCCTTCAAATCCTTGGCCTCAGCAGGATCCAAACCAAACTGTGGATCCCATACTTTTCTATTCTTCTTATCCTCCCACCACTATTCTACAACCTAATATGGGCATGATTTTATGATTTTTGGGATTATGAGGTGTGTATTGGACTTCTTTAGACTTAGGGGTTTTTTCTTAAGCTAATACTTCCTTTAGCTTCCTTTTCTGTCCAGATTTCTTTGACGGTTAAACCTCTTGAAAAATCTTCAAAACGGCTTCTGCCTCATCATTTGGAAGATCATAAAATTCTCTTGAATCCTTGGAGAAGCCAAAATTAATTCTATTCAATTTGTCATTGCTGACCAGCATCACCTTGCAATTCCTCTGCATAGAGCTCCAGGGGATCGTGAAAGATTCTAGGCACTGAATAATCAACATAGAAATTAAGGAAGGGTATAAATTAATCTGAGATCTCATATTTCCATTCTTGATATTTTCTATGGTGATGAGGTTAGGCTTCATGGGCTTGACCTTCATTACGTTTACCAAAAATTCTAGGATATATATATCACTTTTCTTCAGGGTGCCCTTCTCACCCTTTATCAGTACGATGAGACCATGGACCCATAATTATATAATCTGATTGTTGATAGATAGATGGGAAATTTCTGTTGTCTTTACATCAGTAAGATCAAGTCATTCAATATCCTTCACCTTAACGAAACTTCCTTGATCCTCTGGTAGTTTGTGGGAGAAAAACATGGCTTCCCCTTCATATGCCAGCCCCACCAAGCTCACAGTCTTTGTGTAAGAGAGTTTGTATGTCTTCCCATAACTCTTGAAAGAGAACATTTCTCTACCATCTTCCTTAAAGAAGAAAAATGATTCATAGAAATATATTAGAAAATCTGGATAGACCACATCCTGGGCACATGTCTTTGAAATAGGTATACTTTCCCATCCATTGATCTCGATGTTCTTGGAAATTATAGAGTCATACATATTGAAGAAGCTTGGGTGTATCAACCTCTCCCTGTAAACTCTCCTATTCGAAATTGGCTTGAATGATGATATTTATTGAGAGGGAACCACTTCAGACATTTGGACTTGAGCACTTCTGAAGGATTCAGAACGAGCTTATGTAGAGGGGAAGAGCTTCAACACGCACAACCTTGAGAACCGTTGTGGGACAACCATCGGGGGTCCCCTTTATATATGTGATGAAGTGATGGTTGAACATCCCATTTGATTCCAATTGCTGAGAATTCATTAGATCTGGTCTATTGGTAGAAATGATGGCTGAGAGGAAAATTTTTGTTGAATCTGATCTTTTGAGGTTTTATAAAAAGAATTTGGATTTAAGGAAACGTAGAATCTGAGAAATTTTAAAAACAAAATGAAAATAACAACAAGTAAAATGTGATTACGAAAAACTCAAGAAAGAATCATACCTTTTAGATTGCTAGGATAATTATTCATATTGAGGAGTATTATTCTTGAAGAAATTTGGGTTAAAATAACTTGAGTACAAAAAAAAATTTACTACAAAAAATTTCAAATATGAAAATTTCCATTACGAAAATTTTAGGTCTGAAGGTTTTCATTACGGAAACATTAGGTATGAAGATTTTTATTACGAAAACTTCAGGTCCAATTATTTTAATTATGAAAACATGAAAAACTATAATACAAAAGACTATGAAAAATATCATTATCAAAAATATGAAAACATCATTACAAAAAATAAGAAAAACATCATTATGGAAAATAAGAAAAGCTTCATTACGAAAAATATAAAAAACATAATTATGAGAAATGTGAAAAACTTCATTAAAAAAAATAAGAAAAACAACATTATGAAAAATATGAAAAACATCATTATGAAAAATAAAGAAAATCTTCATTATGAAAAATATGAAAAACATCATTACAAAAAATAAGAAAAACCTCATTATGAAAAATATGAAAAACCAACTACAAAAATTTTCATTATGAAAAGTTTTGAAAAAAATTTAATAACAAATGTACCCCCTATAAAAAGAAGTTTATTATTGTAAGGATATTTGTTAAACAGAATTTTAATGGAGGATGATTACCCCACAATTATCAGTACTATATTTAGTTTAATGTATTAAAATCTATCTGAAGGTAATGATTTTATGAAAATATCATCATGTTGATCTTGCATTCCGATATATTGATGATTTATATCTCCTTTTTGTGTGTGATCCCTAAGAAAGTGATGCCTAATATCTATGTGTTTTTCATGAGAGTGATGTGCATGGTTTTTACTAAGGGCAATGGAACTTGTGTTATCACACAAAATTTGAGTCTTAATAAAACTCAAGCCATAGTTTATGAGTGTGTGTTGCATCAAAAAACATTGCATCAACAACTTATAGCTTCTGCATATTCAGCTTTAGTTGTGGAAAGTGATAGAGAGTGATTCTTCATGCAAGAACATGAAACTAATGAATCTCCTAAGAAAAGAAAAGTTTCAGATGTAATCGTTCTATCTATTCTACATCCACCAAAGTTAGCATTTGAAAAGCTTTTTAGGACAAAATCATTTCCAGATGTATAAAATAGTCCTAAATCTATTGTTCCATTTAGGTAGCGAAAAAATCTGTTCACTACCTTTAAGTGAGATTCTTTAGGATTGGATTCATATCTTATACATAAGCATACTGATAATATTATTTCTGAACGACTAGCAGTCAACTAAATTAGACTTTGTATCATACCTCTAAAATATGTTTGATCTACTGGTATCCCTACTTCATCAAGATAAAGTGTGATTGAGGTACCAATAAGAGTACTTACACTCATAGTGTAGTCATATCGATAATTTTTATGAAGATCATTAATATACATGTATTGGGATATATAGATTCCTTCTGGTTTTTGAGAAATTTGAAAACCAATAAAAGATGTTAACTCACCCATCATACTCATTTCAAACTCAGATTTCATTAGATCCACAAAGGAATCGGTTAAATTTTTCTAAGATGAACTAAAGATAATGTCATCAACATAAATTTGAACAATCAAAACATTTTTCTTGTATTTCTTTATAAAAAGGGTTAGATCTGTATTTCCATTAAGATAGTTTTTTTGAATCAAAAACCTTGTATTTCTATCATAACAAGCTCGAGATTTTGGTCTCAATCCATGTTTTACACTTAGAATGTTTATGATATAAAAAATGAAATCTAGGTAAGGGTAAATTTTCTTGGGTAAGGAAATTTTCCTTAAGATAGTAATAAAAGGGATAAAATTAGTTTTTCCTTGAAATAAGGTTTTTTTATTTTCAAAATAAGAGGAATGATCAAGTCATAATGATACCTTAATTACTCAACAATCTCCCCCTTACATGATGGAATGTAAAAATCATAAGGAAAACCTTCTTGACTCAACACTGCTAACCCAAGATCATGAGTATGATAGTTTCCTTCATGAATTTGTAGATTTCGTGATGCATAGATAATAACTTTATCATTATTCATACGGACACAACCAAGTCCTTTCATTCAAGAATAAAAATAAATAATAAACCCAGCATTCCATTATGGTAGAGTCATGATAAGAGCATTGAATAATCTTTGTTTCAATTATTAAAAACATTATTTACACTATTTTTCCAATAAAAAATTTACCTCATTATGTGTGATATTGGTTAATGGGTAATCCAATTAGGAATGATTATGGAAAAACCACTGATAATAAGATGCTAAATAATTAAAATGTGTTCCTCAGTTATACCCATCGGTGTGGGCCATTCTTGCATTTCCCTTGTCTTTGAATGATCAGTAGAGATTCCATCTATAGAGAAAATATGGCCAAGAAAATAATTATTCTACATCCAGAATTCACACATGATAAACATAAGATATAACACATTCTGTCTAAGAGTTTTTAGAATTGTGGACAAGTGATTTTCACGATATTCATAGTTTTTGGAGTATACCAATTTATCTCAATAAATAACACTACAATGCCATCAGTATATTCCTTGAAAACCCTATTCAGTAGATCCATGAAAACAGAGGGTTCATTTGACACTCCAAAATGCATTATTGTAAACTCGTAATGCCCATACCTGGTTCGAAATGATGTCTTTGGAATGTCTTCCTTCTTCACGCACAAATGATTATATCGATATCATAGTTCTGTTTTTAAAAAATTTTGAGATCCATGAATTTGATAAAATGAATCATCTATGCATGGTAGGGAATACTTATTCTTTGTTTTTATTTCATTGATCACCCTATAGTCAATGCAGAACCTCACTAATCCGACATTATTCTTATGAAAATGAATAGGGTCTCCCCATGGATAAACATTTGGGAGAATAAATAATTTATTACCCAATTCATCTATTTGTTTATTATGTTCCACTAATTTGATAGTCGAGAATATATAAGAGGTCTTCTATGTAAAGACTAGTAAATCATATGGAAATTTTTTACATAAATAGATGAGAATTTTACGAGTCTGTAGTTTCGGATGGCATCTGATTTCGAGGCCCGGTGTGTCCAGAATAAATTTCAGAAGTTTCAATCAGGTACATTCAGAAAATTTACGTGTAGGATTTTATGTAATTTGAAGCGGTGCTCAGAATTAAAATAAAAGGGCACTGTTGAACTCATAACCCCGATATTCTCTTATAGAGATCTTTACCGCAGTTGGGTTTTATCGTGATTTGAAGTTAATTTCTCGGGGATTCTAAATTAAATTAAATTAAAATGGGTGTAACACATTTTTATTTGAATGGAAGTTAAAACATCCTAACAGAGGTTAGGGGTGGGGCCACCCGCACATAACCTCCCTTGGGAGGATGTTATAAGGTGGGGCCCACACGAACATCAAGCCCTTCAACTTCCCTTGAACCCCCTTTAACTCTTGAACTCCCAATTAATGGTCGATCCTTTCCATCTTCACTCATAATGGTGCCAACAGAAGGATTGATTAATGACATAATTAATTTGTAGTGATCTGAATTCTTTTTAATTCTTTTGAAATGCATGGAAACATTAAAATACTAGGGAGTCTATTATTTTTTTGGGCTTGGAAATTATTTTTTGGAGCATGGGAGAACTCTTGGAAGAATGACCTATTCCAATGAAGAACACTCCTTGTCTCTGAAGACCATGAAGCTTAATCTTATACCTTATTCAACCGGAGCAAGGAAGGGAAACACCTCTGCCCACGAAGTACACCTAGGGCGTCATCTCAAATCTTCTTCACCGAGCTCTACTTCCTCCGACGTTGACAGAACGATGTTGGACTTCCGCAACGTCTGTCTTCAACGACTCGTCAACGTGCAACGACATATACGAGGTAGGGGTTTGTTTTTATTTGAGAAATACTGATTCATTCTTCCATGTTTGTTACTCTTGACCCATTTTCTACCAAAATAATATGGAAGGACTCGGCCTAACGAACATGGCCTGATTCCTCCGCTGATTTTGTGAATTCTTGGTCTTTTCTTCGTGTTCTTCATGGGTGATGAACCCTGGATCATTGTGAGTTTGTTATGTGACACAACGATCCCAAATTGAAGTCCCGACATCACAAATACCTAGTAGAGGTGAAACAATGATATTAGGCGACAGATCAAACCGGAACAGGAAGGACCATCCCTCAACCATTCTTCAAGAGGGTGAATCAAATCTTGTTTTTGGAGCTGATCAGATGCCCAAAAACACCAGAGATGATTATAAGAAATTAGGGAGACCTAGTATCCGATGTTTCATGACGAATGGACCATCATAACAAATAATGGACTTCATGGGAGCCACGCCGGCTGGAGGCATCATATTGGGAAAATTCCAGAATACATGGCGTGTAATTTAGATGAACACGCTGTGTAGTACAAGAATTGTGTGTCATCAGTTTCAGACGATAGAAAAGTAACACATGGCATGAGACCCCAGTAACATGACAAGTACACGGGCATGTACTCCACCACATGTCTAGGCATGGCCAATGGCATGGGCTACGCCTTGTACCAGTTACACGGTTTGGCGAACATGGGTTGATGCCATGTACGAAACATGGAAAGCATACACAGATCCGAATCAGTTGCATGGACACTACGTGTAACCATACCACACATCATGTACATACATTCCTACAAGACCATACATTCGACACAGGACTTTGGAGATGGGAAGTACATGAGAACTGACTACACGACATGTACCAGATTCTAACATGCCATGTAATGTTTGGTAAAAGGCTTGGTCATCTTGTACTCAATGTCTTGGAAAATATTTTTTTGATTTGTCCCCCTATAATGTGGTAGACATTCGGAATACATCAACTTGGGTCTTTGTGATAGTTGATGTATCATCACTTGGCTCAGGGAGTGGACCCTCCCGGAATTGAGCATGCAGTGTGCGGGAACCCTAGAACTGGTTTTGACGATGCTAAACCAGGATACTTCGTGGGTTCGACAGAAATGACTACTATACTGGGATTCTCCATGGGTCCGACAGTTCTGAATTCTGTACCTATATCCTATGTGGGTCCGACAGAATAAGTGGTTTTGTATCCTGTGTGTGTCTGACAGCTTAGCTGGTCCTGTATCTTGTGTGGGCCAGACAGCTTCGATGAATAATAGTTGGTCCTATATCCTGTGTGGGACGGACAACTTAGCTGGTCCTGTATCCTGTGTGGCTCCGACAGCTTTGATGTATCAGTTACTACATCTAATCAAATCTATCACTCTAAAAAATATTTATACCTGTGTGAGCTGAGTCATGTATTTCAACCATTAACATAGTGGTGTTTGAATTTACTTCCTATGTGGAATGGATTGTTCATGGGCTCGAGAGTTGGAGTCAGACTGTGATTGATAACAAAGGTATATGTATGGGAATATACCTAAGTAGGGTTAGTAGTTACTTTGTGATTGTATATTTCTACTGTTGTTTTTTCCTTTGTGGATTCTGGGATACCATCGGGGGTCTCAGGGTCCCATACTGAGAATGTTTATACTCATCCCTACATGGGCTTCGCCCACACTTTGTGGTGTTCCATGCAGATGACAGATGGTAGTGATCGAGGCTGAGGATGACAGATGGGAGGCTACTCGGATCTGGACTAGACGAGATGTACCGTAGGGACATGTTGTTCGAGTTCTGCATGTTGCCTTTTGTAGGATTCCTCAGTGGATGATCCAGGAGTTGTTTTCCCTTTTTATGTGTACATGTCATACAATTGTGTTTTCATACTGGCCCACTTACTTTCATCACACTTTTCTATCCTATTTACTGCTTGTTACATCTTTATCTTGTGTTCAATCAGTGTGTGTTACAGGTTTAATGGAAATGCCTTCCCTTTTATCGAGATTACTCCTTTGGTGCAAGTCGCCAGCCCCTAGCCTATGGAAGGCGGGCTTGGGGTAGTCACGACACGAGCCCCGAGGATGGGCCGTGACACAATTGGTATCAGAGGAGTCAGTTCTACTGGAGTTCCTAGGACTCTGATCTGTATTACTGTGACGGAATATTTTTAAGAGTATTTAGTGTGGTTTCCTGTCCAGGGAGTCCAGTGTTGGTGCAGCGGCTGATTTATCCATACACCAGGACCCTGACTTCTAATTTCCAAATCAGTGCCCAAAAACTCTGATTGCGAGTATGTTTTCAAGAGTCTTCTTTGTAAACACTTTGAGTAAGGTCATCAGGTATAACTTATTGATTGTGGCACATATATTCCTTATCAGGATGCCGCTATGTAGAAATCCAGCTACGGTTTCTGAGAGACTACATGATAATGGCCCACCGAGTGACGAGGCTCCGGTTTAGGGCCCTCTTACTATGTTGGCGCCTTTGGGTGGTGTACCAACAGCACCACCACCCGTTGGGAAGAAAATGTCACCATCCGCATTGGAGGAAGGTGCATTCCAACTGAGTGCAATTCACGAGTTCCAGCGGCAGAGGCATTTGAGGTTTTGTAGGCAAGACAGATTCCCAGGCCGCAGAGGACTGGATGAAAGCGATTACTGGAGTTTTCTGCCTTGTTGAGACAATATAACAGTAGATGTTAATCATAGCTACTAATATTTTTCAGTGAGTGACCATGAGGATGGTCCACATAGTGATGAGGTTTTAGTACTTGGACTATTTTTCGAGATGGTACCTTTAAGCAGTGTGCCAACTATATCACTGCATGATTGTCAGCAGACACTACCGGCAGTATCGGTAAATGACACTTGTAGTCTTAGTGCCTTACATGTGTTTCAACACTAGATATACCTCATGTTCCAAAGTGATCCAGACCCACATGAGGCTGAGGACTGGCTTGAGGAGGTGGGTGAGAGTTTTCTAAAGCATATGCAGCTTCGGTAGTACGACTTGTCGGTGGCTGAGTATTTATCGAGGCATACCGATCATTCCTAATACTCTATGAATATGGCACGATTAGTTCATTAGATCTTGGACCTCTGAGCGAGGTGTGTTTAATGATATCTAAGGCATCACTTTTTCCTTTATTCATTCCTTTTTATGTTAGGCTGCTAGAGAGAACCCTTCATGTTGAATGTTCATTGGTTGAGCAGATACATCCATTGAATGTTAGCAGTTGGAAAGCATGAAACTGGCCCCATCCTTCGATACTTGAGAGTGTAAAATGTTTCGAGAAGAATATTTTTTATGGAAAGATGAATCTATAGGGCTACAGATGTGGAATCAGAGTTAGAAGGGCAGCATGTGGTGGTGAACATTTCAACATGTTATAACCAACCACATTGTAGACCCCATCAGGCTCAGGGAGCTGGAGGGAAAGGGAAGAGAGTAGCTGCATGCAGTCAAAGAGTGTGACACAAGGCCTCTAGGAATAATTCGAGGTACGATATGTGTCTACTACTAGCTTCCATAACCATATAAATAGATATGAATCAATTATTTCTTCCACGAATCTAGTCTCATACCATGATATTCTGGTTAATCCATTTACATGACCCTCACGTATGGAGATACCGTTGGAAGGAGACTTGATAATCACAAATACTCCAACGGTTGGAAATGACCCTTGAGGTGAAAGTTTTGTTCGTAACCTCTTGGTGTCAACACCAAGTCCTTACGATGTTAGATTGGGTATAGACCAGGCAAGTACGGTTCATTCACAGATTGACTATATTATGAAAAAAGGATGTGGTTTATCTACAACGTTGGGATTAAGGTTTCCTTTTTCAGCAAAATAGGAAACCTAGGCAGGATGTGATAAACTCATGCATAGGTGGGTGCAGCTCATCACTCTTGAATCGGCCAGCCGTACCGTCATGGTAGCAAGAACTCTGAGTTTTCAGTTCCAAATAGGAGTGAAAATACATGGGGATATATTTTCAAGAGATGTTTCTAGGATTACCCCCCAATGTGGGGAGGGACATCAGCTTTGGATGGATACTACCAAAAGATTTTTCAGACATCTCCAGTTTTGCAACACTACTTTCAGCCTTGACAAAGAAGGGGAAACCATTCGTGTGGTCTGAGAGATGCCAACGGTGCTTTCAAGAGCTGAGGTAGAGGCTGACTAGTACGTCCATATTGAGGCTACCAGAGGAGGGTATTGGTTCTGTAGTATATTGCAATTCATTAGGGAACAGACATGTGTTTGTCCTAATATAGAAGGGAGTAGTGATTGCTTATGGTTCTTGGCAGTTGCGACAGCATGAGCAGAACTATGCTACACAGGACCTGGAGTTAGCATCAATGGTATTCAACTTGATGTTGGGGTGGCACTATCTTATGGGAAAACATATTTCTGTCTACTGTGACCACCAGAGTCTTAGTTACATCTTCTCTCAGATGGACCTGAACCTGAGACAGCAGTGTTGTCTTGAGTTCCTGCAGGACTATGACTATGAGAGAGTCTATAATCCTATAATGGGGAACATTTTAGTAGATGCTCTCGACAAGAAGTTCAGGCGTTCAACTTCTAGGAGAGGCGACAGAGCAACTGGCCGCGTTGCAGATATCCTTTGTAGATAGAGAGGGAGACGCCTTTCTGCAGTCTCTCAATCTCCCTCCTCCAATTCTTCAGTGAGTCTGGGAGGCACATCGTGGGGACGTTGACTGTGAGACATGATGTGCTCAAATATACTCAGGGGAGAGACCCAATGGGTTTTCTGAAGGTGGGGAGCATGTCATCATCTTCAAAGGATTGACCACGGTAATAGTTTCAAATCAGGAGGCTGTGTTGAGGGAGTTCCACACTTCCCCTCTAGTGGTACATCCGGAAGTGGAGAAGATGTATCAGTACCTCCGACAACAACAATGGTGGCCAGATATGAAGAAGGCAGTAGTAGAGATTGCCTCACGATGCCTCACTTGTTAGCAAGTGAAGGAAGAGAACCAGGTTCTACAAGGGTTGGTTCATCCCATTGTGGTCCCAGAGTGTTAGTGGGACAGGATATCCATGGATTTCGTGACGGGACTTCCACGTACATCAAGACTTCACGACTCTATCTGGGTGATCGTAGACTGACTCACCATGTCGGCCCACTTCTTACCAATTAAGAGTATGTTGCAGTAGAGAGCACGAGATGCCTCTATGTACAAAAGATCGTACAGCTTCATGGTGTGCCATCGACGATCATATCTGATCAAGATTCTCATTTCACTTCCCTGCTATGGAAGGGGTTACAGGAGGATTTTGGGACACATCTTTTCTTGAGCACTGCCTTCCATCCTCAAACTGATGGAAAGATTGAGGGGACGATTTAGACTCTCAAGGAAATTCTTTGTGCATGTGTCCTTGACTTTGGTCGCAGCTGGGTTGTTCACTTACACTTGGTAGAGTTTGTGTATAACAACAACTACCACTCCACCATCGGGAAGGAACCTTACAAGGCACTGTACGATCGACCTTGCAGATCACCTCTGTGTTGGACTGACCCAGGGGAGTCAGCACTTGTAGGACCAGAGATGGTGGATGCTACAACAGAGAAGGTGTAGATCATCCAGAAGCAGATGAAGACTACATAGAGAAGGTATAATTCTTAAGCTAATAGGATATAGATACCACATGAGTTTGAGGATGGCGACCACGTCTTTCTACGTGTATCATCTTGACGAGGTCTACGGAGATTTGGCCAAGGAGGAAAGTAATCTCTTTGATTCATCAGCCCATTTCAAGTCCTCTGTAGGGTTGGAAAGGGGGCTTACCACTTGGCTCTTCTACCTCAGTTGCATAGGGTGCATGATGTTTTCCATGTATCTCAGATGAGAAGATGTGTGCATGACCCGTCCCATATCATCGACCACAGGGAGCTAGACATCGATGACGGGGAGACATTCACGGAGGTTACAGGGATGATTGAGGATTGATAGCAGTGGGTCCAACGTGGACGGTCAATTCCTCTGGTGCGTGTTCGCTGGTAGTACGAGAACCTCTAGGAGAACACATGGGAGAAGGAGGCTCAGATGCATGCTCAGTACCCCCTCTTTTTTCAAAAGTGTGTGTTGTAGCTTACAGAGACGTAATGGCCTGATGTGGGGAGAATGTAATGACCCGAAACTCCTGTGGAAAATTTTTTCTTAAATAAATGTGAATTTTATGAGTCTGGAGTTTCTGACGGTGCCTGATTCCAAGGCCTAGTTTGCTCAAAATAAATTTTTTATGTTTTGTTCTAGTACATTCAGTAAACGTGCTTACGGGATTTTATATCTTTTTAAGCGGTGCAGTGAATTGAAATCTGAGGGCACCATTGAACTTGAAGTGCCATTATTCTCTTATGGAGACCATTACCACAATAGCATTTTATCAGGATTGGGAGTTAATTACTTGGGGTTTCTAATTTAAATTAAATAAAAATGGGTGTAATGCATTTTTATTTGAATGGATGTTAAAACCTACAAAGGGAGGTTGGTAGTGGCGCCACATGCACATAAAATCTCTTGGGATGACGTTATATGGTGGGTCCCACATGAACATCAAACCCTTCAACATCCCTTGAACCCCCCTTTAACTCTTGAACTCCCAATTAATGGTGGAGCCTTTCCACCTTTCCTCTTAATCGTGCCAACACAATGATTTATTACAGCCTTAATTAATTTGTACTGATATGAATTCATTTGAATTCTTTTGAAATGCATGGCAACATTAAAATAATTGGGAGGATATTATTTTATTTTGGGAATGGCGATTATTTGTTGGATCTTGGGAGAAATATTGGAAGAACGACCTAATCATAAGTAGAACGCTCCTCATCTCGGAAGATCGTGAAGCTTTATATTCTACCTTCCTCAATACGAGCAAGGAAGGGAAGCACTGCTAACCACTAAGTATAGCGAGAGAATCATCTCAACTCATCTTCATCGAGATCTAATTCCTTCGGCATTGAAATAACGACTCCTGACTACCGCAACGTCTATCTTTCACGACTCGTCAACATACAATGACAAATATGAGTTAGGGGTGTGTTTTTATTTGAGAAACACTAATCCTTCCTTCCATGTTTGTTACTCTTAACCCGCTTACTGCCAAACTAAAGCAGACGGACACGGCCTAATGAACACGGACCAATTCCTCCCTTGATTTCGTGAAAGTTTGGTGTGTTCTTCGTGTTCTTCATGGGTGACGAACACTGGATCATTGCGAGTCCATTGTGTGATGCAAAAATCCCAAATTGAAGACCCAACATCACGATTACCTAGAGGAGGTGAGGCGACAATAGTGGGTGACATATCAAACCGGAATAGGACGGACAATCCCTCAACCTTTCTTTGAGAGGGTGAATCAAATTGTGTTTTCATAGCCAATCAGAGGCCCAAATACACCGGAGACGATTACAGGACATCGGGGAAACCTAGTGTCCAATGTTTCATGAAAAACAGACCATTAGAATGGAGATGGACTTCACAGGAGGCGCGCTAGCCGGAGGTTTTGTTTTAAGAAATTTCCAGAATACACAGCATGTAATTCAGACGAATACACCGTGTAGTACAAGCATTCTGTAGCTTCAGTTTTAGACGATAGAGAAGTAACACATGGTGTGTGACCCCAGAAACACGGTTTGTAATATCCACATAGAATTATTGAGGAGAATTATTGATACATGTTGTGTATTCTGGTAAATACACAGACACGAGTAACAATACATGACCAAGAGGCACGACATGTATTCTCATCACAGAAAGGCCGAAGCGGCTTCACAGGACTCAGTGTGTATTCCGAGGATACACGGACACGTTGTGGAGTACACGGGAATGTACTCCACCACACATCCAGGCATGGCCAATGGCATGGGCTACCCCGTGTACCGATTACAGGGTTTGGCGAACACAGGTTAAGACCATGTACAACACATGGCCAGCATACACAGAGCCGACCCAGATACATGGATATGACATGTAACCATACCACACATTGTGTACTTACTTCCCTACATGATCATCCTTTTGACATGGGTCGTTGGACAAGGGAAGTACCCGAGAACTGACTACACGACGTGTGCCATATTCCAACATACCATGTAGTATTTTCTAAGAGACATGGTCATCTTTTACTCAGTGTCTTGGACAGTTTTGTTTGGTTTATCGCCCTATTACATAGTATAACCTCGGGTTACATCAACTTGGAACTTTGTGATAGTTGATGTATCATCACTTGGATGGAGGAGCGAACCCTCCTAGAATCGAGCGTGCTATGTGCCAGAACCCTTTTGTTGGCTGTGACGATGCTATACTGGAATAATCTGTGGGTTCGATAGCGATGACTACTATACCAAGATCCTCCATGGGTATGACAGTTCAGACTTCTATTACTATATCCTCTTTGGGTTCGACAAAATCGCTAGTCTGGTATCCTATATGGGTCTGACAGCTTAGCTGGTCCTATATCTTATGTGGATCTGACAGCATTGATGAATAATAGTAGGTCTTGTATCCTATGTGGTTCCGACAGCTTATATGAACCAGTGACTACATATGATCATCTCAAACACTCTACAAACTGTGTAACCTGAGATATGTATTTCAACCATTAACATCATGTTGGTTGACTTTAGATTTTTTGTGGAATGGTTTGTGCTTGGGATCGATAGTTGGAGCTGGACTGTGATTGATAATTGAGGTATACGTATGGGAATATACCTAACTAGGTTTGGTTTTTACTTCGTGATTTTATCTTTCTGTTGTGGTTTATCGTTTGTGGATTCCAGGAGAACTTCGGGGGTCTCGGGTTCCCCTACTGAGTATTGTTATACTCACACCTGCACTGGCATTTCCTGCACCTTGTTGTGTTCTTTGGAAACTACGGACAATAGTGATCGAGGCTGAGGGTGACAGACGAGGTTTGCTCAGAGCTGGACTAGATGTGACGTACCGTAGGGACGAGTTGTTACAGTTTTGTACCTACCCATCAGGTAGGATTCCCCAGTGGACAATCCATGATCTGTTTTCCATTCTTACTTGTACTTGATGTTTTGTTGGGTCTATATACTGGCCCACTTACATTCATCACACTTTTCATTCCTACTTAGTGCTTGTTGCTTCTACATCTTGTGTTCATTCAGTGTGTAAGGACCCGACCCCAGTAGCCTAGAGTCGGTGCCTTATTTGATTATGTTGGAATACATACATGGAAAATGAATCCTGAAGGACCAAGTAGTTTAGTATTATTGGAAACTACATATACACATAAGTTCAACTTTACATAAGGAAAGGAAAAAACAACACTAATTTATTCCACTAGAGTCATCACATCTCCTAGATTATGCTTTTAAGTAATTCATAAAATAATTCATCATGTCATGAGAAAATGAACCATAAGAAAGGGGTGAGCTCAAATGCTCTGTAGGATTAATCAATACAACAGAAGATAATATGAACATTATAAATTTTGAATAATTTAAAACACATTCCTTTAATAATAAACATTAACACATTATTGAAGGAATATGAGATGAGTAATTAATTCCATAATAAGACATAATCATGGGTATTCTACTAGTAGAATAACCACATGAAATATCAATAGCCAAACTCATAATGATTGAATGAATAATGCCGGAAATTCTGAAATTTTTTTTCAAGGCCTCGGCCAAGACGGCTAATGATTAAGGCCTCGACCAAAATATATATCACATTGGGAAAAGCCTCAGCCAATTCCATGTCTATTTGTCTCAAGAGTCCTACCAATGCATCGAGGGGCTATAACGGGCCCCACCCATCACATAATAAGTCCAATGAATTCCTCATATGAGCAGGGATAAACATAAACCACAAATACATTCATATTGAAACTACCATATGAAATGTAACTATCGTTCCCCAATCATTAAACATAAAACACTAACCATATGGAATAATATGGTGAATGGTTTTAGGATAGATCATCCACAATAGAGTTAGTCATAAACCATTAAATAAAATATGGTAGATGACTTAATAAATTGTCAAACCCAATAATACCATGGAATCAACAAGAGTGTTGAATTAGATGAAAACACTCATATAAAATCATTAAGAAATTCCGAAGATAAATACTTTTTTATTTTGAAAAGAAGAGTTCTTTTGGAATAATATATTTATAAAACAAAAAGTGAAGTCATATATTATTTTCATATTAAAATGAGTAATATTATAAAGATAATGGTTTCCAAAAACATATTATAGAGTTCCCTTGAAAATACGTAAGAATTTGAGAAATTCCCTTGAATTAGGCTTGTATTTTTGAAACAATTTTGAAAGTTGCTTTTAAAACGTGTAACTACCCATAAAATAAGGAATGGTTCTAGTTTTTACACATATATATGATACTCACACATAATATATGATGAGTACATAACAATACATAATAATTTCATTGAGGTAATTAGAAAATGAAAGTATCCCGAATGAAAATGGAAGTTCGGGTGGAAAAACCCTTACCTTAAATCCAAATGTGTTCCTCTCTTGTAATTAAGCTCATGGAATATGAAATTATACTTGTTAATAACTTATTTCATAACATATTAGACATTTATTTAGTTACCACAATTCGGGGTAGTTCGTTTATGTCATTATTGATAAGTTATTGTATTGAATTTCGTCGTTCTGGAGTGTTCATTTCCTTTATTTTCATATTCGGTTCACTTGATTTTAAGTAATGAAGTGGAATGAATGCAAATCGTTAGAATTGAAATTATATATTATTTATGAAAATAAATAGGTGTTATATTTTTTCTATATAACTTGTTTACATGTAAAGAGGATGAATTATCATATAGAACTTTAATGATAACTGTTTTGGTTAATTTGTGGGGTTTGATTACAACAAAATCATTTTTCTTTATAACCTAAAACCATTTGAACAATGGGATTAAAGAATCATAAATAGGTTATATTATACATAATAATCTAGTTCAAACATAACAATAATGGTTTCATGAGAATAATTTAGAATAAAAAATGAAATCAAAAGTACATCGTCCTTGAATGTGTAAAATTGAAGCATCTCGGACAATATTCTTGCAACTAGAATAAAAGAAGGCAAATAGGGGGAGATGATGATAACATATTACACTATAATGAAAACATTCCGGAACATATAATGTACTGGAGGCATCACAAAATTTGGAAAAAGAGAGGCAATAGAAAAAGAAAAAGAATTCACTTCAAAGGAAAGACAATGAATTGAAAAGAGGAATTTACCTCTTGAACCAAAATTCCTTGATAACCTCCTTAAGAGAGAGTATTTGGTCTTTTAATTAGACCAAAGAATGATGGACGTGGGAGAGGATGTGGGGAGGGTATTTGGCCCGAATTTTGAGGATGCACAAGGCTTGAGAGTAGTGATTGGAAGAGGGGGTGAGAGGGGGTTTTTATAGTGGAGGAGAGAGGGGATTTCTTAATATAAAACTCATTAGTTTATTATTTCTTCACAATACAAGTAATAGTAAGTATTCCATGTCCATGAATAGTAATTTTATCATGTGAAATCGGATTAAGGGTGGTGACATCAGCCATGATGCTAGGAATAGTATATTTAGCTTATAATGTATATATACGATAAATTACAGTATTTTACTATTCATAAAACATAAAGCATTTTAGAAAAATCCAAAAAATTCACCCTAACCATTTATCAACGTGTAGAATCCAAAAATGATGTCTATTTTTCAAAAATTATTTTATAAAAATTATTAATTTAATATTTAACTAAAATCATAATTTATTATCAAAAACCAGTTTTAAAATATTCATTAACTTATTCTAAAATATAGGTATATCATAATTTCAAGTTGAATATTATTTATATATTATCATATGTAAATTCACTATTAATTAGGGTATATCACTATTTATAAGGGTATGTAACTATTCATAAGGGTGGGTTAATTTTCACCAAAAATTATGTTTTTCTTATTGGACACTAAATGACTTACTGATTGCGACTGTGTATGTTGGAATTTTGAAATTCACATCAGAGAAGTGAAAAAAATATGTTTTAATGGTCCCGTAGCACTTTGTAGTTAATATGATTATGAAATATTTATAAGAAAGAAATTTTCATTAAAAAAATATTGGGTCATTACATTCTCCCCTCCTTACAAAAATTTCACCCTCGAAATTTAATTTACAGTCTAGTTCAAGAACAGGTGGGGGTACTTCTTCTTCATTTATTCCTCTAGTTCCCAAGTTTCCTCTTCGTTTTTATGGATTCTCCATAGCACCTTGACTAGATGAGTAGTCTTGTTGCGTAGAACATTCTCTCTACAATCCAAAATTTTCACCTGCTGCTCCTCATTGGAAAGATCATCCTCCAACTGTACCACCACTGAAGAGAGTACATGATAAGGGTCTAGTATTTACTTTCTTAAGAGGGATACATGAAAGACATCATGTACCTTTGACAAGGTTGGTGGAAGTGCCAGTCGATATACCACAGCTCCGACTTGGTCAAGGATCTCGAAGGGGCCGATATACTTGGGACATAACTTTCATTTCATCCCAAACCGCATGACCTTATAAAATGAAGATATGTGTAGAAATACCATGTCTCCTACTTTGAACTCTAGGTCTCATCGATGGTTATCCACATAACTCTTCTGTCGACTTTGGGCTACCTTGATATATGGATAAATGGTTATCACCTTCTCGGCCATTTCCTTAAACAATTCATGTCCTAGTAGCTTTCCCTCATCATCTTTATCCCATCGTGCATGTGTTCTACACCATTTCCCATAATGTGCTTCATATGGTTCTATATAGATCATCGAGTGGAAACTATTGTTATATGAGAATTTAAGTAGTGGAGGATGTTGGTCCCATCCTCCTTTGAATTCCATAGAACATGCCCTCAACATGTCTTCCAGTGTCTGAATAGTCCACTCGAATTGGCCATCAGTTTGAGGAAGATAGGCTGTACTGAAGTTTAGTTCAGTTATTAACGCATGTTAGAGAATTTTCCAGAACATCGAGGTGAATCTAGGATCACGGTCGGATACAATTGAGAGTGGTACTCCATGCAGCCTTACCTCTTCTTTGATGTAAATCCGTGCATGTTGAACCAATGAGAAGTCCTCTCGAATCGCTATGAAGTTAGATGTCTTTGAAAGATGATCCACAATGACCCATGTAGCATTGTTTCCTCTAGATGTCCTTGGGAGTCCGGTGACAATGTCGATGGTAATGTTCTTCCACTTCCATGATGGTATGGGTAGTGGTTGCATCATCCCCTTAGACTTTTTCCTCTCAACCTTCACTTGTTGATATACCAGGCACTTTGACGTATATTCAGCAATCTCCCTTTTCATATTGTCCCACCAAAAGTTCTCTCGGATATCTCGATACATCTTTGTGCTACCAGGGTTTATAGAGAAATTAGAGTTATGAGCATCATCCAATAGTTCTCTATTTAGCTCAGGAATTGTGGGAACACAAATCCTCTTCCCGAATTTCAAAATTCCATCTTCATATGAGAAGTCAGTCACCTTCACATCATTTATTTCTTTAATATTCTTTTGAAATTCCTCTTCATCAGCCTGGGAAATTTTATCCTCTATAGTAATGATGTTTAAGGAACCATTTAAAAAAGTAGTGATGTGCTACCTTCCTTAATAATTCCCATATCCATCTTTACTAGATTCATGAAAATAGGATACCTTTCAACTCTCATCTTATTCAAAATTCCATGAATCTTTTTGATAAATGAATATTCCACCATATTTTTCTTCCACGGGTGGTAGTTTATCGTGAAATAATAATCCTTGAGTAGTTCAAGCCATCTCCTTTGACTAATGTTTAATTCTTTCTGTGAGAAACTATAATTCAAACTCTTGTGATCAGTATAAATCTCACATTTTTCACCACAGAGATAATGTATCGATATCTTCAAAGAAAATTTTATAGAAGCTAACTCAAGATCGTGAGTTGGATAGTTTTTTTCATGAATTTTTTGTTTCCTAGATGCATAGGCAATCACTCAATCATTATACATAAGGACACAACTGAGCCATTTGTTTGATGCATCACTATAGATAACAAACCCATCATTCCCCGATGGTAGGGTTAGGATCAGAGAATTCACTAACTTCCTCTTCAATTCTTCAAAACACTATTCAAATTCCTTAGTCCATATGAACATAACCCCATTTTGTGTGATCTTGGTCATTGGGTTAGCTAAATGGGAGATCTTATGAATGAAATTCCAATAATAAGCTGCTAAACCAACAAAACTATGTACCTCAGTTAAGTTGGTTGGAGTAGGTCATTCTTGTGCAACCTTTGTCTTGGAAGGATCTACGGATATTCCATCCTTAGAGACAATGGGGCCTAGAAAAGAAAACTAATTAATGCATGAAATCACACTTGTTGAACATCCCATATAATTCATTTCTTCTCAGAGTCTTCAAAATATTGCGCAAGTGATTTTGATGATCTTCATAACTTCTAGAGTACACCAGGATATCTTCAATAAATACCACTACAAAATCATCAAGATATTTCTTGAAAATTCTGTTCATAAGATCCATGAAGATAGAGGGTGAATTAGTCTATCCAAAAGGAATTATTATAGACACTTAATGCCCATACCTGTTTCGAAACGCTTTTTTCGATATGTCTTCTTTCTTCACACTCGACTGATGATATCCAGATCGAAGCTCAATCCTCGAAAAGTATTTAAATCCATGTAGTTGGTCAAATAAATCATCAATATGAGGTAGGTGATACTTGTTCTTTTCTGTTATAGCATTGCTCTCCCTGTAGTTGATACATGTCCTCATAGATCCATCATTCTTCTTAACAAAAAGGATAGGGGCTCCCCATGGAGAATCACTTGGGAAGATAAATCCCTTATTACTCAATTCCTCTAGTTGTTTCTTTAGTTCCACTAATTCCACAATGGCTATTATATAAAGGTTCTTCGATATGGGCCTTGAACCCGGAATTAAATCAATGGAAAACACAATTTCTCGTTCTGGAGGATGTCCAGGTAAATCTTCTGGAAACACATCAACATATTCTCTCACAATAGGTACATCCTCTATTTGAACATTCCTTTCTTCACCCACAGTTATTTCATTCTCATCCTTCCCAATAATTGAATTTATATGAGCTACTAGGGGTGGATATAGATAAGAATCAGGTGGAGATGATTATGCTCAAAAGATATGGTGTTCTTTATCATCGTCATAAAAAACAGTAACCTCCTTTTTCATACAATAAATGCTTTCATCGTTATCTTAAATTCAATCTATACCGAGGATTATATCAAATTCAATCAGTGGTTTGATGATGTGATCAGCATATAAAGAACATTTATATTCCTTAATGGGAACTGATTGATTGAAATTTGTAGCAATGATACTTCCCTCAAGAGTTTTGACTGACAACTCCCATGTGAAATAAAATTGGAATCATCTAATTTTCATAGAAAAATGGGAAGATATGAAATAATGTGATATTCTAGAATCAAATAAAGCATTGGATATGCTTGATGAAATGATCAAAGTACCTCCCACTATGTCACATGGAACTTCAACATCTGCGGTTGTGATCACATATGCTTGTCCTTGCTCCCTTGGCCTATTCTGGTTCATATTTCCTTGACGTTTTGGACAATTATTAGCATAGATCCTCATCTCCGGAAAATTATAGCATCAAACATCATTGGCTTCCTTTTTTCCATTAAAATCACCAGCAAGATGACCTTTTTGACCACAATTGTACCAAACTCCTTTTCCTTTTAAGCACGCATCATGGTTTTTCCTTCCACAATTGTCACATGGTGGAAATTCAACTCTTCCCTTATTCCATATTTTCTTATTTCTTTTACCATAGTTTTCAGCAGCCCTCTTCTTTTCTTGATTTCCCTTAAAGTCATACGACTTAGAGAATTCTTTTTCGGTCTTGATACCACATGAAACTATGTCCTCATATGATGAAAAATTTCAAGAGACCAGTGCCCACAGGAGAAATGGCTTTTGTCCATAAAATAATCGATCGATTTTGCTCCTTGGATTTCGTATGTAGTCCACAACATGTCTTGACAGCCTTGTAATGTTGGCCTCATACTTGGAAACATTTTCATCCTCCTTTTTCCTCAGATAAAACAATCGCCTCTCCATATCTGCTCTTTGTTAACGAGGGAACTATTTTTCTAAAAAAATTTCCTTAAAATCCCTCTATTCCATCTCTTCTATTTCTTCATCCTCCTTTGTGTTTTTGATTAATGACCACCATTGATCTTCATCAATCGATAGATGATATACTGCAAGTACATCCTTCTCTCTTTCATTACATCCCAAAGAGAGAAATATCTTCTCACATGAACATATCCACTACTCTGCTACAAATGGTTTTATAGTCTTATTGACCGATAGAGTCTGTTGTCGCATAAAGAGATCCAAAATAGATCCTCTGCCCGATGGATCTGGATGCTCCATATAGGTAAGGATATTATTCATTACCTGAGTAGGTTTTCCCAGTATATTTATGAGTTTCTCCTCACCATTCACAGCACCAGACCCAACATCATTATCTTGCATCGGAGGAAAATCCCTACAAGGGACATGTGTGTTCGTGCGATTTCCAATCCTTCCACCTGGTGTCATCTCTAGATAATGGCATACACTAGATTAGGTTATAAATCATAATGTATAATCTTAACTTAACAAAATACTTAGAAAAATTGAGATGTTATGCATGGCTAATCCCATATTCACAAAAATGGATTCTTTGAGGAATATTTACATTAAACTCCTTCATAAAGGCTTGTAATGAAAATGTGAATTATCCTATGAATATCCCCCGGGAGTGTCGTAACCAATAGAGCAGCATTTCCCATTGTCGTTCACCAGTTCCAATTCGAGTCTAGCTCAATGTGTTTTTTTGGGTTTTACCCCTAGATACATCTATGCTAGAGCCGCCTCAACCTGCTCGTATCCAGACAGGGATGTATTGCTTGAATGATCCACATAATATATATAGTACCAAAACACCAGGACATTCTTGTATGTTTATCCTCAAAGACTAACTTAGGGACTCTTCCCTAATTCTATGTTTTCTAAATCTAGTTTCCAAGTATTCTATTAATCTTCCCCTAATCCCAATTGTAAGGACCTGACCCCAGTTTCATGGAGTCGGTGATTTATTTGATTACATTGGCATACATGCAAGGAATAAGAATCCTGATGGACCAAGTAGTTTAGTATTATTGGAAACAAGATACATAAATAAGTTCAACTTTACATAAGGAAAGGAAAAACAACACTAATTTATTCCACAAGAGTCATCAAATATCCTCAATTATGATTTCAAGTCATTCATAAATTACTTCTTCATGTCCTGGGAAAATGAAACATAAGAAAGGGGAGAGCTCAAACGCTCAGTAAGTGTAATGAAAACAGTGGAAGATAATATAATCATTAGACATGGTGAAAAATTGAAAACACGTGCCTTTAATAATAGACATGATCACATTATAGCAGAAATATGAGATTAGTAAATTATGCCATAAAAAAACATAATCACGGGTAATCTACTTGTCGAATAACCAAATGAGATATCAATATCTAAACTCATAATGATGGAATGAATAGTGCCAGACATTATGAAATATTTTGTCAAGGCCTCGGCCAAGACGTCTACTGATTAAGGCTTAGGCCAAAATCTATATCACATTTGGAAAGGCCTCAAACATGTCCACGTATATTTGTCTCATGAGACCTACCGATACATGAAGGGTCTATAACTGGACCCACCCATCACATAATAAGTATAATTCATTCCTCATATGAGTGGGGATAAACATTAACAACAAATAAATTCATATTGAAACCATCATATGAAATGTAACTATCTTTCCCCTATCATTAAACATAAAACACTAACCATTCGGAATAATATGGTGAATGGTTTCAGGATAGATCATCCACAATAGTGTTGCTCATAAAACATTAAGTCAAATATGATAGATGACTTAATAAATGATTAAAATCAATAATACCATGCAATAAAAAAGAGTGTTGAATTAGATGAAAACACTCTTATAAAATCATTAAGCAATTCTTCAGATAAAAACTCTTTTATTTTGGAAAAAATAGTTCTTTTCGAAAAATCATTGTATAAACCCCGAATTTTAGTAAGATAATATTTTCATAATAAATTGAGTGATTTTATAAAGATAATGGTTTCCAATAAAATATTATAGAGTACCCATGAAAATAGGTATGAATTGGAGAAATTCCCTTGAATCAGGTTTGTATTTTTGAAACAATATTGAAAGTTCCTTTTAAAACATGTAACATTCCATAAAATAATGAAGGGTTTTGGTTTGTACAAATATATATTCTACTCACACAGAATATATGATGAGTACATAACAATAAAAAATAATTCCATTGAGGTAATTTGATAATGAAAGTATGCCGAATGAAAATGGATGTTCGAGTGGAAAACCCTTAACTTAACTCCAAACGTGTTCCACTCTTGTACTTAAGCTCCTAGAATATGAAATTATACTTTTTAATAACCTATTTCAGAACCTATTATACATTTATTTAGTTACCATAATTCTGGTTAGTTCATATATGTATTTATTGATAAGTTATTGTATTGAATTTCGTCGTTCTCGAGTGTTTGTTTCCTTTATTATCATATTCAGTTCATTTGTTTTTATGTAATGAAGTGGAATGGAGGTAAATAATCAGAATTGAAATTATATATTATTTATGAACATAAATAGGTGTTATTTTTCATTTATATAACCTGGTTACAGGAAATGAGGATTAATTATCATATATAACTTTAATGATAATTGTTTTTGTTAATTTGTGGGTTTTGATTTAACCGAACTCATTTTTCATTATAAAATAATACTATTTGAACAAAAGGATTACAGAATATTAAATAGGTTATATTATATCTAATAATTCAGTTCAACCATAACAATAATTGTTTCAATACCATAATTTATAATGATAAAATAAACCGAATGTCCATCATCATTGAATGTGTAAAATTGACGCATCTCGGATGGTGTTCCTACTACTAGTATAATAGAACGTAAAAAGGGGGATATGATGATAACTTATTCCACTATCATGAAAACATTGTAGTTCATAAATGGTACTGGATTCATCCCAAAATTTGGATAAAGTGAGGTAATAGAAATAGAAAACGAATGAACTAGAAAGGAAAGACAAAGAATTGAATATTCGAAAATACCTCTTGAACCAAACTTCCATGAGAACCTCCTTACGGGAGAGGTTTTTGAATTTTAATGAGGCCAAAGCTTTCTGGACATGGGAGATGAGGTTAAGAGGGTATTTGTCCAGAATTTGGAGAAGGAACAAGGCTTGCGAGGAGTGATTGGAAGAGGGGGTGAGAGGGGGTTTTTCTATTGGAGGAGGGAGGGGATTTCTTAATATAAAACTCATTTGATTAATATTTCATCACAAGACAAGTAATAGTAAGTATTCCATGACCCAAAATAGTAATTCTATCATGTGAATTCAGATTAAGGGTGGTGACATCAGCCATGATGCATGGAATATTATATTTAGCATATAATGTATATATACTGTAAATTACCGTATTTTACAATTCTTCAAAAAATAAAGTATATTAGAAAAATCCAAAAAATTCACCTTAAACAATTTTCGACTTGTTGAATCCAATAATGAAGTCCATTTTCCAAAAAAAATATTATTAATTTAATATTTAATTAAAATCAAAATTTATTATCAAAAACCCGTTCTAAAACATTCATTAACTTATTCTAAAATATAGGTATATCATACTTTCACCTAGAATATTATTTATATATTATCATATGTAAGGTTACTATTAATTATTTTATATCACTATTCATAAGGGTATTTTACTATTCATAACGGTAGGTTACTATTCGCAAAAAACTAAGTTTTTCTTATTGGACTCAAAATAACATACTAATCGCGACTCTGTTTGTTGGATTTTTGAAATTCACATCACGTAAGTGACAAAATTACGTTTTAAGGGTCCCATAGCACTTAGTAGTTAATGTGATTATGACATATTTATATGAATTTAATTTCCATTAAAAAAATATTTGGTCGTTACACAGTGTGTGTTACAGGTTTAAAGGCAATGCCTTCCCTTTTATCAGGATTACGCCTTGGTGCAAGTCGCCAGCCCCTTCCCTATAGAAGGCGGGCTTGGGGTAGTCACAACACGGGTCTCGGGGATGGGTAATGACATTCTATCTGGTACTTGATCCACAAATTAAGTCAATAGAAAAATAAATTTCTCATTTTGGAGGATTTCTACGTAAATCCTCTGGGAACACATCAACATAATTTTGAAAAACTGGTACATCCTATATTTGAACATTATTTTCCACACCCATAGTTATTTCACTCCATTCATCCCAAATAATTGAATATAGTTGGGCTATAGTGGTTGAAGCTATATGAGACGTAGATGGTGATGTTTCTTCTCTAAATATAATGGATTCCTTACCGTCATAATAAATCATCACCTCTTTATTACAAATATTTTTTGCATCATTGTCCAGAATCTAATCCTTATCGATGATTATATCAAATTCAGTCATGGGTATGACTATAAGATCAAAAAATAATGCACTTATATAGGACATAATGGTAACTGATTGAAAAAAATATTGCTATGACACTTACCAAAGGAGTTTTGACCGATAATTACCTTATTAAGTTAAATCAGAAATATCTATTTTTTTTGGAAAACTGGGAAGATATGAAACAATGTATTGATCTAAAATCAGACAAATCATTGTCTAACTTTGAGGAAATGATTAATGTACCAACGAATATGTCATTCGGAACTTCATCCTCATAAGTTATAATCTCATAAGATTGGTCTTGCTCCCTTGGCCCTTTCTGAGGTATGTTTACATGATTGCTAGGAAATTAATTTCCATAATTCCCCATTTCATAATAATTTTCACATAGAATATTGATAACTATATATTCAAATTGATATAATGAGCTTAGTGTCCATTTTTTCTACACCTGTAATAAACTCCCATCCCATTTTTTCATGTACCATGGTGTTTCTACCCATAATTACAGAAGGATATAAAAGACCAAATTTCTCTTCTCTCCCATATTTCAATTTCTAGAGTGTTCAGAAAACCTCTTATACTCTTCCATAAAATTAAATTTATAATACATAGAGAGTTTTTTTTCATTCATTATAGTACAGAAGACTATATCATCAAATGATAAGAAGCATTATGAGACTAATGTTCATCAGATAAATGGTTTTTACCCTTCAATGAATCGATCAATATGACTTTATGGAATAATTATATAATATGGAGCATGACATTCTATCCTTGAAAAGTTACCCTTTTAATTTTATACATTTTCATCATAACTTTGTCTCAAACTTTTAAATTTCTTTTACATATCTTCTAAATGTTAACATGGAATATATATTTTTAAGAAAATACCTTTAAACTCCTTCCATTATATATTTGATACTTCTTTATCATCCTTTGTGTTTTGAATTTATTATCACAGTTGATCTACATCTCTTGAGAGGCAATAAATATCCATGACAACATTTTTACTTTCACTGCTCCCCAAAGCATGAAATAATTTTTCAAAGGAAATAATCTATTTGTCATCGAAAAATAGATTTTTAGTCCCATTAAATGTTTTTGGTTGTTTTCCCATAAAGATATATAACATTATTCCTCTATATTGTGTATTATGGAGCTCCATACAGGTAAGGTTATTATTCATAACCTGACTGTGTTGTCATATTATTTTTATAAGCTGTTCAGCACCAGTTGCATCAATAAATCCACTGTAGTAATCTTGAATAAAAGGTAAATCCATAAATGAATTAAGTGATTTGATACAGAATTCATTATTTCCACTAGGAACCATTTCTAAACAATGGCATTAAATATATTTGTTTGTTAATTGCAATGAATTAGGAAAAACATTTAAAATACTTAACATAAATTAAACAGTTTATGAAAATAGTTTTCTGTCACAGAAAAAACATCGTTGGGAAATTATTTACAATAAATTCTTCATAATGGTTTATAAAGAAAATGTAAATTATTTTAATAATATCCATAGGAATTTTCAAACAAATTGTGATATAAGGCTTGATGACACGTACCGAGATACCCTCGGTCAAGGCTAAAACTCCATGTCAGAGTTTCCAATCTTATGAACATCTTTTCCAGAACCACGTCAAAATGTTGTATCCAGACAGTGAAGTATTTCTTGGAAAACCCACATAATATCTACATTACATATTGTATACAAGTTATTATATACTAATCACCAAAGTTTATCTTTTGAAATGTTTTCTAATCAGTGTTTTTTCTAAATATAGTTTCCATGGATTGTACTAAAATTCTTCTTACACCAGCTGTAATGCCCCCACCCCAGTTACCCTAATTCAGTGCATTATTACATAACATTGGCATGATAAAAAGAGATTATGTCCCAAAATACTGATCATTTTAGTAAACTTATAAGTTCTAGGTACATAAATATGACTTACATTACATTATGAAATAAAAAAGTAACACTGTGTCTCCTTTGAACACATTCAAGTCAAATAGGCTATTCATGGAGGACATTCATAATATAATACATTGCATCGTAGGAAAAAATAAAACATAATAAAGGTGTGAGATCAAATTCTAAGTAAGCATAAAAATATAGCTGGAACTCTCATATATAAACATAAGAACTTAATACAATGTATAAGACAAATACACGGGCCCTTAAAATATAAAATTCAACATAATATGGCAATGATAAATCATATAATTTCATTTGAAATATTAATAAGTATATTATAATTGATGAATAATCACATGTGATGTCAATATCTAATCTCATTATGATTTAATTCATAATGATAGACATCATAACCACATTATCACGACCTTGGGCGTAGTCCACAGATAATATTTTGTCAAGGCCTTGTGCCAAGACACTAGTTTGTCTCATGAGTCCTACTGATGCATCGATGGGATATAGCTATCCCCACACATCAATTACTACATCCAATACATACCTCATATGAAAAGGTCGAAACATCAATTATAAATTCTTATTAAACTATCATACAAAAATGTTAATTATTTAACCATAAAATGTGAATGATGTAAAAATAGAACATCGATAGTCAATCATATTGAAAAAATATTAATAAAATACTGAATATTGCATCATAATAAATCATCATTAATCAAAAATAAAATACAACAATAGATTTTGAAAATGATGAAATTAATCCAAAACCAATATTAGAGAAATATCTCTTTCTACTTTGAAATCTATTAAAATTTGTGCAATAGAGAGATTATAAAATTAAACCTTACCTTGTACTTTTCCTTATTCATGGGTACTTTAACAACATGTAAAATGGTTAAAGAATTGTTATTATGTTATAAAATAACCAAAAACATAAATATGATACCATATTTGATCCTCTAATATTTCGTTGTTAATAATATTTTAGTAGTATCATTGTTTTGGGAGTTAAGTAATTCATTTTCCATTATATATTTTGTTACGTAAGTCATTTTTTATGGATATGATGTATTTTATTAATATAAATAATAATGTTTAGTTATTATGAATTTGTTTTTAATCATAAAAAGAAAATTATTCTTGAATGGTTACAATGGGGAAGAAAATCTTATCCCATCATGGAGATGGTAAGTCATATGTTCACATAAGCAATAATATCATTCTATCGATAGTGGAATCATATATAATTGGATGGTATATTATATATAATTAATAATTAACATGATATATTTATTATTTACATCCATCATAGTCATTATTATGCCCATCAAAATAATGAATTACTGAATAAAAAACTACAGCATGGCGTGGAGATGGTAAACCGTACGTACACACATATGTTGACTTTATTATTCAAAAGATGGATAGAATAATGAATATGGTTGTACCATATTTTTAATATCATATAAGTATGTATAAGGGACTATATTTGTTATTTTATTATGTAAATAACAAATAATGATGTAGTGTAAGAAGAAATGAACTTTGAATGAGGTGATAAAATAATTACTTCTTCTTCGGGTGCTTAATTTTTATTTGAAAAATGGGCTCCATTGGATAGCTTTATGATCAAACTAAATCCTCATAGACTATTTTAGGGTATTTTTTAGATTATTTGATCATGTTTTTTCATGAAAAATATAGATTTATGTGTGAATTTTAGATAAGGGGATGTATGCTTTTATACCATAGGTGGGGGGCACTTTTGGAAAGGAATGAAATGATAAATTTTTATAAAATTACTTTCAATTTATAATAGATAAAAATGGTTTATTTAAATTATATGGTGATTATGGGACTATATAATTTTAACCAATATTTTTTAAACATGTTTATGTCCCCATATTAACCTTATCTTTAAGACTTAACCCTTAGTTATATAATTTATCTTTTTTGGTGACTCCATGTATATATATATTACAGGGTTAATATAGTTACTATAAATATCCATGAGAACCAAAAGTAGTACATTAATGACATATTTATCATTATATATGTCATTTTGATGGACCATAAATTCGTAATACTATTATATAATTTAATAAAATAATATTTCTTATAAAAATTCATTTACGTCAATTTTGACACTATTTAGTATTTGGTTTTTGTACATGTCATGAAAACATGATTCGTTATAAAAAATATAATTTAGTCAACCATAACATGTCATATTCACATATAAAATTCATTGGTGGCATCAAATGTTTTAATATAAATTTATTTTAATATTTATAATGTCAATTATTTTAATCATTCATTAATAATGTAATTACTGCATAGTCATTATGTTATAAATAAATTAAATTATATAATGTCTAAAAATTATAAATATAATATTATTATTTAGGTAACATTTTTATATTTATAATATATATTTATAGTTCAATTTATATTATATATTACTAAATATTAAAAATTGTGTAGTTATTAAAATTTGAATTTAACACTTTTAACTCTTCTATAAATAAAATATAATAATTGTCATAATATTTTCAATGTGGGAAAAAAGGATCATAATTTTTTTTCCAAAAGAATATTTTGGTCGAAATAAATTTATCAAATAGAATTATGACATGTTTTGTGGAAATTTTATTTTAATATAGTATTTTTTTACATTTAATTACCCTATTTACTTTTAACTACTGTAAATAAATATCAAAAGGTACTATGCACAAAAAATTATTTTCATCCTATGGAACCACATTTTACATAATGAAGACAACTATATCTATCAAAAATTTTAAATTCAATTCACTATAGTTGAATAATTACATTTTATGTAGATTTGTAAATGTTCCTAAAAGGTTGGTAAATGACGATAAAAGGTTTAATAAGATTTTATATATCTAATCATTTTATAATATGAATCCAATGAATAAAATTATATTAATATAGGCATTATGTATCTCTTTTTAATTTAAAATAAATTTAAAATAAATAAATTTATTTAAATAAAATATCTATTTTAATCAATAACGCATTATTATTCACTGTTCATGAAAAATAGAATGTTTTCAGAATAATACCAAACATTCACCAAAAGATAATTTTGATTTTCTGAATCCAAAAATGATGTCAATTTTGAAAAATAAAATTTATAAAATTTAAAAATATCCGGAATTACTATTCATAACTACTTTTTAAACGGCTAGTTTGATTGGTTGTGGTGTGCTAGAACTCAGTGTTGCGTACCATTCAAGTTATTGTATTATTCAAATAGAAGTGTTCCGTGGATTCATGGGGTATTAAAATAAAGAACACACCTTCCCATCGATTAATATTTGATCCCCCCATGATGATGTATTCATTAATGTGGATCCCTTGACAATACATTTCATCAAATTAGGAATTTAGTTTTGAGTGATTTATAGTGGAAATCCAATAAATATGATTAGATATATTCTCTATGTTGAGAAAAACTCAATCATAAATTCATTCTAATAATCATGTCATTATACTATGTAATCCTTCCATAAATCATCCATCATATAATCATTGTTGGGAGGAAATATTTCATAATATATCCCCAGTCATCTAAAATTAGCATTGAAACATTATCTATAATCACACATAACTACTAGTAGATATAAGATATATGGTCTTCATATATATCGTACTCAACAATAAGATTATGGTCTTCACCATTAGGAGACATCAAAGACACATGTCAATGAAAAAAATTGATACGGACTCAAGATCAAACATGATTAACCAACCAATGGATTATATAAAAATTACCCATATAGAGTGTAAATAAATTCCCATGGAATCTGTGCCACCAATAATTATAGTAGAAAATTGATATCTATAAATTCCTTCAAATTACATCTCAGATGGAATATCAAACAAAATCACCCAATATAGGCATTTTATTTCAATAACTAACAAATAAAATACTGAGTATATGTAATATAATGTAATTATTAAATATCTAAAAAATAAAAGGGAAATGTTAAAAAACTAAAATAATTCTTCATACTACATATGTACTAATATATTGATTAGTATGGGTACTCTCAGTAATATGAAATGGGCCATAACCTCATCTTTGAGTCATTAAATTTCCCCATTGAAAGGTTCTCAAATATTGTTTCTATAACTAGTAACCAAAGGCATTATATCCTTATCCTTTAATTGAATGAAATGTGAAACTACAAAAAACACTTCTTTTTAGGCGTACCTGGTCATGACTCAAAAACCTAATATAATATAGATTGAAAATCACTAGAAAAAAAAACCAAAATGCCTAAAAATAGCATAGAAGGTGTCATATTTCTCATTATTTTTTTTCACTGAATGTTTTTCATGTCCCTGTAGGTAAATAAATAGTTGGGCAGAAGATAGTTTTATCACTCTATTGAACTACCTCTATATGGTTTAGTAGAAAGAAAAACACGATTTCTTTAATGTCTGTCACTATCCTATCAAAAACTATCAAATCGACACATCGTACTATTTTAGGATCCACTATCAGATCCCATAGTAGAATCCACTAGACATGAAGATCTGTGATCTCTATGGGTTATTTTTTTTTTGATGAATTATTGATTAAAAACATCTAAAAAAATATGTAAGGTGAAACTACTAACTTTTACTTTACTATCATACCTCCATACATCCCCAAAACAGTATTAGTTAGATATTTCATCTCTAACCCATCTATAGGAGATTCACTGTAACTTAGTAAATCATAATGAATAATCCATGAACGTCATCACAATCTATATCAAATACATGAATATAGATTTATTATCTACCCACTTAGTTATATGGGAAGATGTTATTGAATAAATAGTCCTCAAATTTAATTTTCTACAACCCAATATGTTCTTTGACATAATGTGAAATATACTACCATTACTTTTCAAGGACTCATAGAAAACAAAAAAACTTAACCACCAATTAGGGGGTCTCTCATAATGGTTAGTGATAGTATAAATTTATTCATCCAAAAATCAATTTTATATATTACACTTTACCTAAAAACAAGGGTGGATGATTCATTTCAAAATTTAATATCATTTTAGTCTTGCTAGATTCAACTCATGAATTTTCTCCCACAATATGTTACATAACACTTAAAAATATCTCACCAAGTAAATCATAAATAGAAAACCAATATTCAATTGGTGGATTTACCACAACACCAATAGGGAATAGTCATCACCGCGCACATAGAATACTAGTTTATTTCATCATGTTGTCATCTCCTATCAATTTCGAACACATTCCTCAAAATTAATTATTTATTTATTCTTGATGTTATAGATTTGGTAAAGTGATAAAAATAATAATAAACCATTGTATTATACACTTCATTTCAAATGATGTCTTACATCTATGATTCCCTCCCAAGATTTATATATACAAAATCCAGGTCATTATGAAGTTTATATAGGATCCATGTTATTTATATAATAACATAGGATTAACATGCCTTGATATTACATCATTTTAGATGAATATTCTATTCATAACAAGTATAAATGACAAAGAACCTTAATAGTTTCATGTGTTTGGAAACATAGAGTCGATATTTTTTACCATGGTGAAATATCATTAACATCTCTCATAAATATCTCATCCTTTAGTACATCTACTTAAAACTGTTCTTTATAACCTTGGTAATGGAAACATGATAAGGGGTGAGTAGAAATGCTCAGTAAGGGTAAAAAATAGAGAATTATTAGCATAAACAAGAATATAAGAGTATGAGAATGAGAACTTGTAAATAAAAGATCATTGCATTCATATCAACTATCATAACATAGATCATGGAATAAATATTGGCAGGTCATAATACATGAATCATATAAAATTTAGATCATAATTCACGAATGTGTAAGACAGAAATAAGAAATGGAACTGTGGCATACATAAATATGTTATATCATTACCTACAAGTCCAAATGCATTCCTAAAACATATCAATTCACTTCATGGAATCTACACCCACTAGGTGGGACAAACCACCATCCCCAGTAGATGTTCAATCCTTATAAGAGACTGAGTTTTCCCATAACCCTATAATGAACCAGGTTTTCCCATATTCTATTATCATATTGACTACAGCTATTGGGTGGTACAAACCACTACCCCCATCATAAGTCCTTTATTTGTTTGGGGTCAGGTTTCCACATATTCCCATTAAAGATCAAGCCCATCGACTTGATTCCCATCATTTCCTCATGAGAAATAAATCTGTACCCAACGCATTGGAGTGAAATATAGGTCTCACCCATCACATTATGAAATCATACATACTTGGTCCCCAATATCATAAAACCATATCTTTACCAATAAATTTAAATGGGAATCATAAACAGTTAATCATATTATAACCGATGGAATTATATAGGTGTTATAATCATTTCATCATAAAGATAACTTGTGATAAGAAGTGTGTTTTAAAATCATATAACTTGTGATAAAGAAACATATTGAATTAATATATTACCTATTAGGATTACATTTGTTTCATAAAGAACATGGTATTAATCATAAATCACCCATAGAAAGGGTATGAATGTAACCCTAAGATCATTCCATGAAAGGTAGGAGTAACGTCAATAGATATCATCTCAGATGGAATTTTTTTTAAATATACTCTAAAATCATTTTTCCGGAAAATATCCTTTCTTGTATGAAACAATTATCCATAATACATAAAATCATTTGGAAACCTTTTTCATATAATATACCTTGAAATATTATAAATATTACTTGAAATAATTTTGAAAAACATTCTTATTGAAACCATTTCAAATAAGATTTAAAATGATATAAAATCCTTTTTCTTAGAAAATAGTAGAAAACATTTAAGGAAAACATTAAAATTTTTTGAATCCAATTTAAATTTAAATAATTTCAAAAAATATAAATAAATCGTGAATACATTTTGATAATAATTTTTTATGATAACTTATAAAGAAGCATGAAAACATTTTGAAAATAATTTCTTTGAATTCTATTTGAATTCTAAATAAATAGAGATTGAATTATTTTAAAAAACAATTTAATAATATATATAAAATATGTTTTAAAAAATTTTTAATTAATATTTTATTTCCAAATACATTAATTTTTTTTACAAAATTTGGTCCTTTTAAAAATAGGAATGGAAGCTTCGAAAGAGTGATGGTGGGAAAATCCGTAAATTCCATACAAGGAAAAAAACACATTTCTTTTGCACGATAAAAAGGATTGAAAGATTTATAGATTGGAAAACACCAAGAATATTCCCATAAAGATATTGTTAAAATAAAACAAGGATATAAATTTAATCTTGATCTTATCGGATAATGGAATTATATCCTTGAAAACCCTTTTATAAAACATAGATTTCCGAAGAGGAAAGGGTAAAGGGGGTGTTTTTAAAAATTCATTATTGACTATATTATGTACAAAATAGTATAATAAGGTAAAAAAATTTAGTACATCAATACATAACAGAGTATAAAGAAGCTCATGAGTCTTATTAAGATATGGATCATAACATTTCATCAATGTAAGAATTGACATAAACAATATCGAACAAAATGAGATTATCTCAATAAACTTGTATAATTGGGTACCTTGGGATCATGATCACCATGTAAGGAAATAAAATTAAATGATGAATAATATATCATGAATATAAAGTGAATAATGAAATAAAATTTAATATTAATTTATATACTCCTCAGAAAATAATTTAGTTTAATTACAAAATATGACTCTCAAAGAAGGAAATTAGAGGCAAAATTATTCCACTGATTTGGTAAATTTTGAATGTTAAAACCCATGAAAAAAATATAATATAATGGATATGTGAACAAAAAAATTTAGTTAAACATAAATAAAATAAAATTAATGTAAATTTACACTCCACACATAAGAAACGAGTGTCGAACATGGATTGTATATCACAGAAATTAATAGCGAGACGAAAATCCACTAATCTTGTTTCTTGACACTCTCTATACTCATGCAATCTTCTTAAATAATAAAAATAAGAGTATTATAAATATTTTAATGAAAAATATTCTTATATATTTAACCATTTACGGTTTCTTTATAACCATAAGTTACTATATCATTAACGATCATATGATAGGGGTTCAATAAGGTAATATTCACTTTATTCTCTGCATGTGTCTTAATTTGCTACTTATTTTTTATTATACTTATATAATAATTATAGTATTTAAAACATGATATGTATATATATATATCATTTTTATATAGTATATTTTTATTATAATACCCTTTATTAAATATAATTATAAAATGGAATACACCGTTCATGAAGACAGTATGTTTTATGTACACATTAATGTTGTTTTTGTTTTTATTATAGTATTTAAATAATGTATATAAATTATATATGTATATATATGAATATATATATATATAATTATTCATGTAAACTTAATATGTCATATATATCATATATTTTCATTAAAACCATCTTTAATACATTCCATGTGTTGTAAGAATGATTCTAATCGCTTTGAGGGGGTAGTAGTCCACACTTCCTCAAGTGAGACTATCATATTAACACCAAATAGAAAGTAAAGAGAAGTATTTTGTAAAAATAATAATAAAGAATAATTTATATTTAATATAATATGTCAAATATATAAACATATTTTCAATCATAATTTCCACTATGATTGGTGGTAAATGAGAAATTAACCCACATCGTTTCGTGATGCAGTAGTTCACTGTTCCAAAAAACATTTGGCTTAAAATTCATTATATAAATATGTGTGTAAGTGTAGGTTAGAAAAATTTCATAAAAAAATCATAGTTTCGGTATAATAATGTTTTTTCCCACAATAAGAGAATTAATATAGTGGAGTGGGTGGATAAATAAAATAAAGGAAAGAATCTTGGCAGAAGATGTTTCCCATAAATCGGGTAAATCCGTTTTGTTTGTCCCAAAAGGCATTCTTTAAATAGGTTTTTCCCAAATGGAGGCTTCATGGATGAAATAAATATTGTTTGGATGCTAAATGTTCAGAGCGTGGATGAACATAAAAGGGTTTAGAGGTGTGAGGAATGGGCAGGTGTGGTTTCCTTTTATAGTTAATGAAAAGGACTCACATGGAATTTTTAGAAATAAATTTGGTGTGGGATTGTTATTACATAATAAAATTCCTAAAAAACAAAAAAAAATCTATAATGGAATATGTGTCGCCGAAATAAGGACAAAAAATTTTGTTTGGAGTGGTTTTTGGGTCATTTGGTCCCTTAGTGTTATGGAATGGTCTGTAATTAGTCTTTATTTGGTCTCAAATGCTGTGATTAATTTTTATAATTTTTACTAATAAAAATATTCAAAAATTTACATGATATTATTATAAATTAAATATTAGAATTAGAAAATTTTAATTTAATATTTTTGAATTTGTAGTCACATAAGTTGGAAAATTATGAACTATGCTAATCCTGTAGACAGTAAAAAATAACAAGGTTTTAATATAAGAAAAAGATGAAACGTTTTTTTATGTTTTTATACCTAGTTTCAAGGTGAAATTTATTCATCCAAAATAAATATTATTAATATATGTAATATTCAACTAATTTGACCATAAAAAATATTTATAATCTCATTTTTCATTAATAATTAATTAGACAAAGGCATTTTTTAAATAAAAAGAGGCATTTTTCACAATTCATTAAAAAATTGATATTTTAGGGAAAAATAACATAATATCAGCCAAGGATAATTTCTATGTTGTGAATTAAAAAGTTGTGTTTATTTTTTATAATAAAATTTTTTAATTAATGTAAAATACTATAATTATTAAAAGATATTCATTCGTGAATACAATATTTTTAACATAAAGGGACTTTCCCATAAATATTATATTTCTTTGTTAATATCTTTAATTTAAATAAAAAATAAAATTTTAAAATTATTTATTACTCTATTTAACATATAGGTTATATTTATTAAATTTATATTATTAAAACAATATAAAGATATGTTTCGTAGAAATTCAGTGTTGCGCACATCGTATTCCATGTAAGAGTTTCTTGTAGCGCATGCCAACTTGTTTTGGAGTGTAGCACAAGCCCTTTACGAAATGAATGTGAAATGATTGTTTGAATTAGTATCTTTACATTTATATATATATAAAAAGAAATATTTAAATCATTTTGTGAACTTAATAATATTTAAATGATAAATTAATTCAAAAAATAATAATTCTCAAAATATCAGGGTTTTACAATTTCATTAATAGTTTTCCCTTAATTTTTAGTAAGATTAATATTATTGTTTGGTTAAAAGGTATTATATTCAATTGTTTTAAAGGGAAATATATATATTAATAAATTCACATTTTTATTTACAGGAAAAGTAGAGTAAATACATTTATAAATCCTTGGTAATAATAGTATCAATTTAAGATTATTTTTTATAGGATTCCACTATAAATTAATATAAGAAACCCCGATATATATTTATTTATACTCCTTAAATTATAAAACCTTGTATCATAGCCATGTTTTCTGATCACATTGTACAACATAAATTACATTTTAATCCTACATAACTAATATGTTTCAATAACACGCAATCTATTACCATTTTTGGATATTAGTCGAATCCTATAAATCATAAAGAAATCAATGTGAATGGCATAAGGTTAATTAAATAAACTATAAAATATAAAACTAATAATATTAGTCTGATCCCTAGAAGCATTTACATATATCATTTTTTAGTTTTCAACTCCAAGATATTTGATTCATAAAAATATCTAGAAACATTTTATCTTGTATTAATATTGCTGAGATATAAATAAAAATGTAAAATAATCAATGATCTAATACATCTTTGTAACGTCATAACCCAAATCATAGTATAGTAACTAGATTTATACATAACATGAACTCAAACACTCCTCTACATATTCTATATGATTAAAACTACTATCACATTTACAATAATATCATGGATAGAATATAACCCCAATATTAGAAAACCATAAATAACAGAAAAAACAATAATATGTACAACCAATTAACAAGAAAAAACTAACATACATTTTATAAAATAAATTATAAACAAATATAAATGATGTTATTTTACCAAATAAATATTTGAAATTTCATTCATGTCATAAAGAAAATATCAAAAACCCGCATTTTTTGAGCTTATACAATTATTCCAAAAAATAACCAATATAAATAAAACTGAAAAAACTAAAAAAATCCTCAGGAGTCCTCGACCAGTCATATAATACATGATGTATCACCACTCATCATTTCTTATTTTTTTAATATTATACACTTTTTATATATAAGAATTGTCTTTTAAAATGAAATCCTAAATTAATAACAATATATATGTTACACCTTTTCTTACAGAGCCACAATAGTCTATATAGTATGAACATCATTCGGGATAGATATTAAACCACTTATTTATCTTATTGGTCCAAGTAATGTTATATAAATTCCAAAAAATCCATTTAAACATTTAAAATTTGTTAAATGTTTTTGTATGACATAAGGAACACTTGCCTTGTGATTCAATATAGATACTCATTGAATACTAGCCGCTAATTCTACATCAAATGAGAAAAATATTAGAATCGAATGAGAACCAAGAAATATATATCAAACAAACATAGCTGGTTTAAAAACACTAAAAAGTGATAAATAAACAAGAAATGTTCATAGATTTTTAATATAATTACATGTATATATAATTCAAATTAAATTATTCTCAAATCCATTGCGAAACAAGTGTGAAATCACATTTTATGTGGTAGGTTTAAGAGGACGGTTAATGTAATTAAATAATGGAATTAGTAAATGAGGAACCCTCATATAACATGTTTAGAAATAAATAAATTTAATTAAATTATCATTTCAAAACATCCTAGGTCATGTGTCATGGTGTGACCAAACTCATCATAGTGTGATGACACTTTAGTGACCTCCACACAGCTTGTCCTACCTTGTACCTAGTGTGAAAAACGTCATGAAGGGTGTACTACAAAATATATATCCCCTTTTGGTATAATTACTTGCCCCTTCAACCTCAGATTAGGATCCACATATGGCTTAGGATCAATGGTGAGAAATATTACCATAGAAAACGCACCAACTATCTTCCACAACATGAGGAATGGGTAATGACATGACCCACATATTCAAAAAATGTGAAGGAAAAATAGAATAATTTTCAAGGTTACTACATATGATTTACTAGAACAATATGTATGAAATATCATTATAGTGTCATATACTTACTATTCTATGACCAAACTAACTTAATAAAATCAAAAATACAAGGAACATAGGGTTTAATATATATATTCCTTGTTCAAATCATTACACACCTTCCCATGACATAACCTCCCTCACCCCTAATTGAATTAACTCTTATGTTCGAGGAGGTTACTTTGGTATATGTAAAATTAAATTATATTAATATCTTGACACAATATAAATCCATTTTCTATTGAATGTTCATATTACATTCATTGAGGAGATACCCCACATAATGGCCACCACACAATGACTCTCAAAGGCCATGGTAGAAAATACATCATACATAGAAAAATAAACCTATATAAACCAATGATAAATTAAACCATATTAGTAATTTGGTCATGGTCCCTTTACAACAATTTTTTTAAACCCTCTAAGATTTCAAAAAAATTCCAAAATCATCCAAAAATATTTTTAAGAATACTTCCCTAATAAATAAAATTTGGTTGAAAAATTGAAGCAATAACCTATTAATCTAAAATAATAATAATAAAATATAATATTTAAGTTTTAAGAGAAAAATATATATAAATTAAATAGTGAAAAAAGTATTATATTTACAATACATGGTTACAACAGAAGAAAATATAAAATGCAAAAGACATAAACAATGTATATAAATAAGTATTAAGAAGATTTCATTTCATGATAAACCATATATCGTATGAAACTATTTAATTTAACTATTCTAATTTAGACTTAATTATTCCACATTGGTCATAAGATATAATTTTATTTTCATAAGTGTATTCCTTACTAATTTAATATCCAACATTAGGAATGAATTGAAAATTTAAAAATAAATGTTAGTAAAAAACATGGAACAATGTTATTAAGTTATATAAATTTATCATAAGAATATACAATATAGAGTCTTATCATGCTAGTATAGATTATAATATCATGCAGAACTGAAATAGATATCAACAATCCTATTCTCAACAATCATTAATGTTTGTGTATCGTACTGTACTAAAAATGAATCCTCTATACTAGTATTTTGAGGAACAAGAATTCCCCAATAATGGGTAGACTATACAAGATATCGGCTATGATGGAAAACCCGTTGAACTATATTATGTATGTGTGTAGAGACCCGAAGCTTATCGTACATGGACATTACATTACTTTTTCGGATTACTTAGTACATAACAAAAACACACACACAAGGATTGTAATAGTTTAGTGTCTTTGGAAACTCAGAACGTAATCTTCTCATCGTGGTGAAAGATCTTCAATATCTCCCATAAAGATCTTCCCTTTTTTGTTACCTAAAACATTTCTTTATATCCTGGGGATACGAAAACATAACAGGGTGAGCTAAAATGCTCAGTAAGGGTAAGAAAAAGAGAAATCAATCACATCATATTCATAAGAACATAAATTTTGGATATCTTAACCTGCAAAAGAGAGCATAATTTCATAACATGGGATAAATCATAGTAGTGAAATGAAATCTCAATAATCATAACATAAAACATGAAACTTTGTGGCATACACACATAATCATAGAGAATCATTTCTTGTTAGTCAAGACTCATTGCCAAGACTATCTTAGTGGACAAAGTCCGTTTCTGAATCGCGTAACCATCGTTTCAGTCCTGTTTCACTGAACCGGTATAACCTACCATTTCATCCATGTCTATATCATGAGATATAAAATCTTTACCCAATGCATTGGAGGGAGATATAGGTCCCACCCATCTTATAATGAATCCTTTCTTATGTGTGCCACATAATCATAAACCATACATCATAGCGTAACCCATGTAATAAAAATGGGATTCTTGAAACATCATGACTTCATAAATCAATTCATATAAGATAAAGGAATTCATAAAAATAATTCCATCACATCAAGATCAAATCAATGTAATAATAGGGATAAAAATAGAACCCTTTATTATCTTAGATGGAAAATAATTTTGATAAAACACTTGAACTCCATTCTTGAGGAAAATATTCATTCTTCTTCAAAAACATTTTTCCTTTCATAACATGTCATACAAATTTATAATAAAAGAAGTTGATTAAAAATAAACATGAAAACTTGTAAAGTAATCTTCTTGGAAATAATTTTTTAAAAATCCATTCATGCCGTATAAGTTAAAAAAACATTCTTTCGTACTTTTGTCGGAAAAGTCAAAAAGTACCTCATATGAAAAAAATGACAAAAGATTCATTTCATATTCTTTACTAAAAACTCACCGAAGGGTCAAATTGGATTTAAACTATTTTAAGTGTATGGAGACAATATTACATATTGAGGGAACATGGATGTGGATGATAAAATAAACCCCAGTAAATACCAAAGTATAAACAATCTCGGATAAAAATGAGATTGTGATATTTCCCTTACCTTAGGTCCGATTTGATTTGTATGTGTCCGAACCTCCTGTATAATGATTTAAATAATGTCATTGACTTATTACAGAATCATATTCATTGTTATGATATCATATATGGTTCACTTATGACATTATATTACCCGTTCTTTTGTAAATTCCATGTTAAAGAAGCGCTTTAGGTAAAATCGTTTCATTTATCGTAGGTGTTTTGACTTGTTGTTCTTGGCATTATTATTACTTATATCATGATTTAATTACTTCCAGAATATAAAATATTATTTATATATCATATATATTCAGTATATATATATAATAGATAGATAAATGAAATGAAAAACACCGTTCATGGATACTGTAGTCTGTACGTACGCATGAACGTTGTTTTCCTTTCCTTATTGTCTTGAATGGAAGTAAGTAGATGACATATATATATATATATATACATAAATCCAGTAGCTTTATAATTTCATATATTTCATTATTATTTCTTATATATACTTTATAATTATTCTTAAATGGTTAACATGGAGAATGAATCTCATCGCGTCGTGGAGACGGTAGTCCGTACGTACGCACGAGCGATGATATCATTTCCATAAATATTGAATTGAATTGGAGTGGATTATACAATATATCAGAATCAATATGATGTTGTAATAACTATGTATAGTTATTTTTTACACCATTATACCCATCCATGTAAAGTGGTGGTGGAAAATAGATTACACCACGGCGTGGAGACGGTATTCCGTACGTACGCACGCGCGGTGATTTCTTTTTCCGTAGGATGGATAGATGGTGAAATAGGGTTGTTTCATAATTATAATAACATATCAGTATATGTGTGATACTTATGTTATTACTTCATAATGAAAAAACCTAAGAAGAAGAAGTGGAAGAAGAAATAAAGATGAAAGAATTGGTAACGGTAATTACCTCTTCTTTGAAGCGCCTCTTTGAGACCTCCTCTTAGGGCACTAAAATTGGTCTTTGAGGATGACCAGAACCTCTAGGATATTTCTAGGGAAGTGAAGAAGATATTTTGGCAGGGGTTGGCCGATCTTGAGTGCTCAAATTGGTGTGAGGAGGAGGGGGAGGAGGTGTCCTTTTATAAGGGAGGAGAGGGGCACCTTAGGAATACCTCAAGATATTATTTTATATTAATGTCAAAATCGGTTTATAATAGCTCCAAAGGGTCTTATTTAGAAGCTAAAGTGGGTATGGGTTGAAATCCTATCAACCAATAGGATTTAGACAAGTTTAGGGTATTATTTTAACCTTATCAATTAGATTTAACTCTAAGTTAAATAATTTAACTTTTACCGTGTCTTTTTGTTTGCTTTCACTATATGGTTAATACACTTACTATAACATGCCAAAAGAACCCCAAATTGTTTATTATTAATATATATATCCGTATATAAGTCATTTGGCCGAACCTTAGATTTTTAGGAATAAAATAACAATTAATAATATTTTATTTTATTTAAAAACTATTTTGTGTCAATTTTGACACTATTTGATATATGATTTTTGTGAAAGTAATAACAGAATTATATGTTCGAACCAAGTTGATTAAATCAACACTAATATATCATATTAACCTATAAAATTAGTGGAATTCATAAAAAGTCTCAAATTACATTCATTTGAGCATTTATAACATCAATTATGTTAATATTTCCTTAAAAGGGTAATTACTGCATCATCGTTGTGTCATAAATAAATAAATTTATTTAAAGTCTAAAAATTATAAATAAAATATCATTATGTAGTAAATCGTTTTAGATTTCTAATGAATATTTATAGTTGAATTGTTCTTATGTATAACCCCATATTAAAAATGTTTTAGTTATTAAACTTTGATTTTAACTATTTTAACTATTCATTAAATAAAATAATATTAAATGCAATAATCTAATCCAAGTGGATCTAAATGGTCATTTTATATTCATAAGGTTGTTTTTGGTCGAATTACACTTATCCAATAGAATTAGGACATGTGTTAGGGTAATATTAATATCATATTTACCCTTAGTTACCCTATTTACTATTAACCGTGGTAAAAAAAAGATAAAAAGTTACAATTCACCAAAAATTATTTTCATCTCATTGAACCAAATTTTACTTACTGACACCAACCGTGTTTCTCAGATTTTTGAGATTCCATTCACAGAAGCGGTAAAATTATGTTTTATGAAAAATTCAGTTTTTTAACTACCACTTAGTAGTTTCACTATTCATCAAAAATTGATGTTTTTCAGAACAATGCCAAAATTTCATCCGAAGATATATTTCATATTCTGAATTCAAAAATTAAGTCTATTTTACCAAATTCATAACATAGAAGTTGGATTAATTAATTTTATAATTAAATCCCGCTGTTAAAACAAATAGCGTGTTTTTAAGAAACAATATCTATCAAAAGATTGACACTTGTTTATGTCTGGTTTAAATGTGAAATTACATCCAATGACCAACATTGTATTAAATTGTAAAAATATATTCTAAATATACTTTAAAACCACTCAAATTAATAATTTATCACTATTAATTATTTCGATTGAAAAATTTGTTTTTAATTAAAATTTAGTAATTTTCACTATTCATCAAAATATGAAAGTTATCCGAAAATCACCAAAATTTCAACCTAAGCTAATTTCGATATTCCAAATCCATAAATGATGTCCATTTTGAAAAATAAAAATTTCAAAATTTCAAAAAGTGGTTATTACTATTCATAACGGCTAGTTTTAATAATATCTTAATAGCATATCGTTGTTTAGCGAAACTTGTTGTTGCGTACAACACACGCTATCGTGGAAGGTCGTGATTGCGTGTAATGGAAGGAAATTCAAGGATGCGTGTTGTGAAAGCTTCTTTTGGTGTAGCGTACAACACAAGACATTAATAAAATTAAAAAGAATATTTTTCATAAAATCTCGGGGTGTTACATTCTACCCCCCTTAAAATGAATTTCGCCCTCGAAATTCGTCGGTGTTATAAATGGTTTACTATTGGAAATTTTCTTTGATAGAAACCCACATTGTAAAAAGGAATACCAAAACATGGCTTTAAAAACTAATGTATGAAATTTAATGATTACCCAAATAAACTAATCACTGGGTTTCCACATAGGTGAAAATATGGATATGGAAGTGAAATCTAACCATCATGTTCTGATGGAGAGTGGTAGAGAACATGGCTATGGAAAAGCTAGCAATCACAAATCCATAAATTTGTGACGATATAAGGTACCATCTGATTAATCAGATATAAGAGCACTAGGACAACATTTTTGGTTTTCAAGACCGTTTCCCTAAAGTTGAAGAATTTGAATTAGAATAAATACTTACTTTATTTTGGTACAATCTCATTGTTGTTCGTGCCTTGAACAATTTCCACTTCAAATCTTAAATAAATGAAGTTGAATTTGTTATTCGTGAAGTGTTAGCAGATCATGTGATAGAATGACGGGTCATTCTATCTGTCTTAAACAAAAGGTTACCAAAAGTTATTAAATATACATAAGTCATTCTATAGTGAGATTAATCATATATGGTTCCTAAAATGGACTTATACTTCATATATCATACTGCTTAATATAATAAAACTAGTTTCTACTAAACAGGGACTTCCTGTAGGCCAGTGGTAGGCGATAAAGGCCAGTCGCACTTCGGTTGTGGGTTCGATTCCCACAGCCTTGTCCGAAGCGATGGGTTGTCGCCCGTCCTGCAGGTTTTCCTTTTTCTAAAACAACATTACTATAACATTCCATCAATAATATCGAAAAAAAACATCTATCCTTAAACAATACTCACTTATGTCCAACATAATCCATTTCAATCTTTAGGCTTATCCATAATACTGCAGTCTACTCTCATAACATAGTGAAAACGATTACCAGAGATTTAATACCATCGTTGATCCCCATATATCATAAGATATGTTTTGTTGGTCACATTACAAACATTAAAAGTCCATTATCGTGTATTCTCTTGAATAACTTAGTGAAAACAAGAATGCAGTTAAAAGTTAACACTTTCCACATACGAAAATCCTCAAAATTCTATATACTCAAACCATGATATCACTTAATCCTTATATCAATCATGAGCTCATGAATACTGTTAAACAATTCGTTTTCTCATTTTCCCTTCATTATGCTCATATCATCTTATTTCCAAAAATATCTCAATCACTTTGAATACCACATTAGGCCACTACATAAATATTCCAATACTTTATGATACAACATTATTTTGGAATCCCATTACATAAACACTTAATCATTCCACCACATCGTTATCATATTCAACATCGCCAATGGTGATCGCATGTGACTTCCCTTTGTCCTTTTCCTTAAGCGGTTGCTCATGTCGATCATCACTAACCCTCGGATTAGGGCATTTATTAGCATAATGCCCCATTTCCTTGCACTTGAAGCATTGAAGTGTTGGTGGTGCATTCTCTGCAGTGTTTGCTTTATTCACATCATTAGAATCCCTTTTTACATTTCTTTGACACTCAGCTGCTCGATGACCTTCTTTTCCACACTTAAAACATTTTCTAGTCCCTTTAAAACAATCTCCACCATGCTTCTTTCCACACTTTGTGCATAAGGAAACATTCATCTTCTTTTCACCATTATTCTGAGATTTCTCCTTGAACTCCATCTTTAGTTTCTTGTCAAAACCATGAGATGGATATGTAACACCAACTTCCATTTCTACCTTGATAGCACAATGCACAATTTATTCAAAGCTACTAAAGTATCTTATAGCTAATGCCCTTATAAGACTTGGTTTTAAGCCACTGAAAAATCGATCAACTTTACTTTCAGGTTGGATGATAATGCCAGATGCATACCTTGCAAGTCTTGTAAAATTTGATTCTTATATACCAACAGATTCATCATCCTTTTGCTTTAGTTCAAGAAACTCCTTTTCCATCTTTGTTCGAAGAATACGAGGGAAGTACTTATTGAAAAATAAGTTCTTGAACTCATCCCATTCCATGGACTCAACTTCATCTCTTTGCCTTGTATTCTTGATAAGATTCCACCATTGATCAGCTTCACCTTCCAAACGATATACTGCTAAGATGACCTTATCATGTTCAGAACATTGAAGAACTGAAAATATATTTTCAGTGGTACTGATCCATTGTTCAGCAACAAGTGGATCAGAAGACCCACTGAAAGAAGGTGGACGTTGCCTCATGAAGGACTCAATAGAATATTGTTCCCTTCTCTGCTCATTTGGAAGTCCAGAATGATTCATATCTTGTGTAAGTATAGCAATATGATTTTGCACCCCATCTCCCATAACATTTGTTTGTTCAGGAGGACAATCATTGCATTGTCCATTGCATTGATCAACACGGTTCCTTCGGGTTCCAGCCATCGTCTAAAACCCAAAAAGAATAGTGTGAGAGGAAAAAATCATGCTAGGGAAAACAACATAATAAAGGGGGAGTACCTTCAATATCTAACATCTTAGGTTTAATTCTATGATCATTAGCGTAGTTCTAGTACTATAACCTATACGTATACTTAACCTTAGGGACATCCCTAGATATACCGTAGAAATATTTCTAGGGATCTCACTATTGTTTTCGCATCCTAGTTTCCAAAGGTTGACTAAACCTTTCCTCTGATACCAACTGTAGAGACCCGAAGCTTATCGTACATGGACATTACATTACTTTTGAGGATTACTTAGTACATAACAAAAACACACACACAAGGATCGTAATAGTTTAGTGTCTTTGGAAACTCGGAATGTAATCTTCTAATCGTGGTGAAAGATCTTCAATATATCCCATAAAGATCTTCCCTTTTTTGTTAACTAAAACATTTCTTTATATCCTGGGGATAAGAAAACATAAAAGGGTGAGCTCAAATGCTCAGTAAGGGTAAGAAAAAGAGAAATCAATCACATCATATTCATAAGAACATAACTTTTGGAAATCTTAACCTGCAAAAGAGAGCATAATTTCATAACATGGGATAAATCATAGTAGTGAAATGAAATCTCAATAATCATAACTTAAAACATGAAATTTGTGGCATACACACATAATCATAGAGAATCATTTCTTGTTAGTCAATACTCATTGCCAAGACTATCTTAGTGGACAAAGTCCCTTTCTGAATCGAGTAACCCTTGTTTCAGTCCTGTTTCACTGAACCGGTATAACCTACCATTTCAGCCATGTCTATATCATGAGATATAAAATCTTTACCCAATGCATTGGAGGTATATATAGGTCCCACCCATCTTATAATGAATCCTTTCTTATGTGTGCCACATAATCATAAACCATACATCATAGCGTAACCCATGTAATAAAAATGGGATTCTTGAAACATCATGACATCATAAATCAATTCATATAAGATAAAGGAATTCATAAAAATAATTCCATCACATCATGATCAAATCAATGTAATAATAGGGATAAAAATAGAACCCTTTATTATCTTAGATGGAAAATAATTTTGATAAAACACTTGAACTCCATTCTTGAGGAAAATATCCTTTCTTCTTCAAAAACATTTTTCCTTTCATAACATGTCACGCAACATTATAATAAAAGAAGTTGATTAAAAATAAACTTGAAAACTTGTAAAGGAAGATTCTTGGAAATAATGTTTTAAAAATCCATTCATGCCGTATAAGTTAAAAAAACATTCTTTCGTACTTTTGTCGGAAAAGTCAAAAAGTACCTCATATGAAAAAAAATGACAAAATATTCCTTTCATATTCTTTACTAAAAACTCACCGAAGGGTCAAATTGGATTTAAACTATTTTAATTGGATGGAAACAATATTACATATTGAGGGAACATGGATGTGGATGATAAAATAAACCCCAGTAAATACCAAAGTTTAAACAATCTCGGATAAAAATGAGATTGTGATATTTCCCTTACCTTAGGTCTGATTTGATTCGTATGTGTCCGAACCTCCTGTATAATGATTTCAATAATGTCATTGACTTATTACAGAATCATATTCATTGTTATGATATCATATATGGTTCACTTATGACATTATATTACCCGTTCTTTTGTAAATTCCATGTTAAAGAAGCGCTTTGGGTAAAATCGTTTCATTTATCATAGGTGTTTTGACCTGTTGTTCTTGACATTATTATTACTTATATCATGATTTACTTACTTCCAGAATATAAAATATTATTTATATATCATATATATTCAGTATATATATATAATAGATAGATAAATGAAATGAAAAACACCGTTCATGGATACGGTAGTCCGTATGTACGCATGAACGCTGTTTTCCATTCCTTATTGTCTTGAATGGAAGTAAGTAGATGACATAAACATATATATATATACATAAATCCAATAGCTTTATAATGTCGTATATTTCATTATTATTTCTTATATATACTTTATAATCATTCTTAAATGGTTAACATGGAGAATGAATCTCATCGTGTCGTGGAGACGGTAGTCCGTACGTACGCACGAGCGATGATATCATTTCCATAAATATTGAATTGAATTGGAGTGGATTATACAATATATCAGAATAAATATGATGTTGTAATAAATATGTATTGTTATTTTTTACACCATTATACCCATCCATGTAAGGTGGTGGTGGAAAATAGATTACACCACGGCGTGGAGACGGTATTCCGTACGTACGCACGCGCGGTGATTTCTTTTTCCGTAGGATGGATAGATGGTGAAATAGGGTTGTTTCATAATTATAATAACATATCAGTATATGTGTGATACTGATGTTATTACTTCATAATGAAACAACATAAGAAGAAGAAGTGGAAGAAGAAATAAAGATGAAAGAATTGGTAATGGTAATTACCTCTTCTTTGAAGCGCCTCTTTGAGACCTCCTCTTAGGATACTAAAATTGGTCTTTGAGGAAGACCAGAACCTCTAGGATGTTGCTAGGGAAGTGAAGAAGATATTTTGGCAGTGGTTGGCCGAGCTTGAGTGCTCAAATTGGTGTGAGGAGGAGGGGGAGGAGGTGTTCTTTTATAAGGGAGGAGAGGGGCACCTTAGGAATACCTCAAAATATTATTTTATATTAATTTCAAAATCGGTTTATAATGGTTCCAAAGGGTCTTATTTCGAAGATAAAGTGGTTATGGGTCGCAGTCCTATCAACCAATAGGATTTAGACAAGTTTAGGGTTTTATTTTAACCTTATCAATTAGATTTAACTCTAAGTTAAATAATTTAACTTTTACCGTGTCTTTTTGTTTGCTTTCACTATATGGTTAATACACTTACTATAAAATGCCAAAAGAACCCCAAATTGTTTATTATTAATATATATATCCGTATCTAAGTCATTTGGCCGATCCTTAGATTTTTAGGAATAAAATAACAATTAATAATATAATATTTGATTTAAAAACTATTTTGTGTCAATTTTGATACTATTGGATATATGATTTTTGGGGAAGTCATAACAGAATTATATGTTCGAACCATGTTGATTAAAGCAACACTAATATATCATAGTAACCTAGAAAATTAGTTTAATTCATAAAAAGTCTCAAATTACATTCATTTGAGCATTTATAACATCAATTATGTTAATATTTCCTTAAAAGGGTAATTACTGCATCATCGTTGTGTCATAAATAAATTAATTTATTTAAAGTCTAAAAATTATAAATAAAATATCATTATGTAGGAAATCGTTTTATCTTTCTAATGAGTATTTATAGTCGAATTTATCTTATGTATAACCCCATATTAAAAATGTTTTAGTTATTAAACATTGATTTTATCTTTTTTAACTATTCATTAAATAAAATAATATTAAATGTCATAATCTAATCCAAGTGGACCTAAATGGTCATTTTATATTCATAAGGTTGTTTTTGGTCGAATTACACTTATCCAATAGAATTAGGACATGTGTTAGGGTAATATTAATATCATATTTACCCTTAGTTACCCTATTTACTATTAACCGTGGTAAAAAAAGGTAAAAAGTTACCATTCACCAAAAATTATTTTCATCTAATTGAACCACATTTTACTTACTGACACCAACCATGTCTCTCGGATTTTTGAGATTCCATTCACAGAAGCGGTAAAATTATGTTTTATGAAAAATTCAGTTTTTTAACTACCACTTAGTAGTTTCACTATTCATCAAAAATTGATGTTTTTCAAAACAATGCCAAAATTTCATCCTAAGATATATTTCATATTATGAATTCAAAAATGAATTATATTTTACCAAATTCATAACATAGAATTTGCATTAATTAATTTTATAATTAAATCCCGCTGTTAAAACAAATAGCGTGTTTTTAAGAAACAATATCTATCAAAAGATTGACACTTGTTTATGTCTGGTTTAAATGTGAAATTACATCCAATGACCAACATTGTATTAAATTGTAAAAATATATTCTAAATATACTTTAAAACCACTCAAATTAATAATTTATCACTATTAATTATTTCGATTGAAAAATTTGTTTTTAATTAAAATTTAGTAATTTTCACTATTCATCAAAATATGAAAGTTATCCGAAAATCACCAAAATTTCAACCTAAGCTAATTTCGATATTCCAAATCCATAAATTATGTCCATTTTGAAAAATAAAAATTTCAAAATTTCAAAAAGTGGTTATTACTATTCATAACGGCTAGTTTTAATAATATCTTAATAGCATATCGTTGTTTAGCGAAACTTGTTGTTGCGTACAACACATGCTATCGTGGAAGATCGTGATTGCGTGTAATGGAAGGAAATTCAAGGATGCGTGTTGTGAAAGCTTCTTTTGGTGTAGCGTACAACACAAGACATTAATGAAATTAAAAAGAATATTTTTCATAAAATCTCGGGGTGTTACATTCTACCCCCCTTAAAATGAATTTCGCCCTCGAAATTCGTCGGGGTTATAAATGGTTTACTATTTGAAATTTTCTTTGATTGAAACCCACATCGTAAAAAGGAATACCAAAACATGGCTTTAAAAACTAAAGTATGAAATGTAATGATTACCCAAATAAACTAATCACTGGGTTTCCACATAGGTGAAAATATGGATATGGAAGTGAAATCTAACCATCATGTTCTGATGGAGAGTGGTAGAGAACATGGCTATGGAAAAGCTAGCAATCACAAATCCATAAATTTGTGACGATATAAGGTACCATCTGATTAATCAGATATAAGAGCACTAGGACAACATTTTTGGTTTTCAAGATCGTTTCCCTAAAGTTGAAGAATTTGAATTAGAATAAATACTTACTTTATTTTGGTACAATCTCATTGTTGTTCGTGCCTTGAACAATTTCCACTTCATCTCTTAAATAAATGAAGTTGAATTTGTTATTCGTGAAGTGTTAGCAGATCATGTGATAGAATGACGGGTCATTCTATCTGTCTTAAACAAAAGGTTACCAAAAGTTATTAAATATACATAAGTCATTCTATAGTGAGATTAATCATATATGGTTCCTAAAATGGACTTATACTTCATATATCATACTGCTTAATATAATAAAACTAGTTTCTACTAAACAGGGACTTCCTGTAGGCCAGTGGTAGGCGATAAAGGCCAGTCGCACTTCGGTTGTGGGTTCGATTCCCACAGCCTTGTCCGAAGCGATGGGCTGTCGCCCGTCCTGCAGGTTGTCCTTTTTCTAAAACTACATTACTATAACATTCCATCAATAATATCGAAAAAAAACATCTATCCTTAAACAATACTCACTTATGTCCAACATAATCCATTTCAATCTTTAGGCTTATCCATAATACCGCAGTCCACTCTCATAACATAGTGAAAACGATTACCAGAGATTTAATACCATCGTTGATCCCCATATATCATAAGATATGTTTTGTTGGTCACATTCCAAACATTCAAAGCCCTTTATCGTGTATTCTCTTGAATACCTTAGTGAAAACATGAATGCAGTTAAAAGTTAACACTTTCCACATACCAAAATCCCCAAAATTCTATATACTCAAACCATGATATCACTTAGTACTTATATCAATCATGAGCTCATGAATACTATTAAACAATTCGTTTTCTCATTTTCCCTTCATTATGCTCATATCATCTTATTTCCAAAAATATCTCAATCACTTTGAATACCACATTAGACCAATACATAAATATTCCAATACTTTATGATACAACATTATTTTGGAATCCCATTACATAAACACTTAATCATTCCACCACATCGTTATCATATTCAACATCGCCAATGGTGATCGCATGTGACTTCCCTTTGTCCTTTGCCTTAAGCGGTTGCTCATGTCGATCATCACTAACCCTCGGATTAGGGAATTTATTAGCATAATGCCCCATTTCCTTGCACTTGAAGCATTGAAGTGTTGGTGGTGCGTTTTCTGCAGTGTTTACTTTATTCACATAATTAGAATCCCTTTTTCCATTACATTGACACTCAGCTGCTCGATGACCTTCTTTTTCACACTTAAAACATTTTCTAGTCCCTTTAAGACAATCTCCACCATGCTTCTTTCCACACTTTGTGCATAAGAAAACATTCATCTTCTTTTCACCATTATTCTGAGATTTCTCCTTGAACTCCATCTTTCGTTTCTTGTCAAAACCATGAGATGGATATGTAACACCAACTTCCATTTCTACCTTGATAGCACAACGCACAATTTATTCATAGCTACTAAAGTATCTTATAGCTAATGCCCTTATAAGACTTGGTTTTAAGCCACTGAAAAATCGATCAACTTTACTTTCAGGTTGGATGATAATGCCAGATGCATACCTTGAAAGTCTTGTAAAATTTGATTCGTATATACCAACAGATTCATCATCCTTTTGCTTTAGTTCAAGAAACTCCTTTTCCATCTTTGTTCGAAGAATACGATGGAAGTACTTATTGAAAAATAAGTTCTTGAACTCATCCCATTCCATGGACTCAATTTCATCTCTTTGCCTTGTATTCTTGATAAGATTCCACCATTGATCAGCTTCACCTTCCAAACGATATACTGCTAAGATGACTTTATCATGTTTAGAACATTGAAGAACTGAAAATATATTTTCAGTGGTACTGATCCATTGTTCAGCAACAAGTGGATCAGAATACCCACTGAAAGAAGGTGGATGTTGCCTCATGAAGGACTCAATAGAATATTGTTCCCTTCTCTGCTCATTTGGAAGTCCAGAATGATTCATAGCTTGTGTAAGTATAGCAATAAGATTTTTCACTCCATCTCCCATAACATTTGTTTGTTCAGGAGGACAATCATTGAATTTTCCATTGCATTGATCAACACGGTTCCTTCGGGTTCCAGCCATCGTCTAAAACCCAAAAAGAATAGTATGAGAGGCAAAAATCATGCTAGGGAAAACAACATAATAAAGGGGGAGTACCTTCAATATCTAACATCTTAGGTTTAATTCTATGATCTTTAGCGTTGTTCTAGTACTATAACCTATACGTATACTTAACCTTAGGGACATCCCTAGACATACCGTAGAAATATCTCTAGGGATCTCACTAATGTTTTCGCATCCTAGTTTCCAAAGGTTGACTAAACCTTTCCTCTGATACCAACTGTAGAGACCCGAAGCTTATCGTACATGGGCATTACATTACTTTTAAGGATTACTTAGTACATAACAAAAACACACACACAATGATCGTAATAGTTTAGTGTCATTGGAAACTCGGAACGTAATCTTCTAATCGTGGTGAAAGATCTTCAATATCTCCCATAAAGATCTTCCCTTTTTTGTTACCTAAAACATTTCTTTATATCCTGGGGATAAGATAACATAAAAGGGTGAGCTCAAATGCTCAGTAAGGGTAAGAAAAAGAGAAATCAATCACATCATATTCATAAGAACATAACTTTTGGAAATCTTAACCTGCAAAAGAGATCATAATTTCATAACATGGGATAAATCATAGTAGTGAAATGAAATCTAAATAATCATAACTTAAAACATGAAACATTGTGGCATACACACATAATCTTAGAGAATAATTTCTTGTTAGTCAAGACTCATTGCCAAGACTATCTTAGTGGACAAAGTCCCTTTCTGAATCGAGTAACCCTCGTTTCAGTCCTGTTTCCCTGAACCGGTATAACCTACCATTTCAGCCATGTCTATATCATGAGATATAAAATCTTTACCCAATGCATTGGAGGTAGATATAGGTCCCACCCATCTTATAATGAATCCTTTCTTATGTGTGCCACATAATCATAAACGATACATCATAGCGTAACCCATGTAATAAAAATGGGATTCTTGAAACATCATGACATCATAAATCAATTCATATAAGATAAAGGAATTCATAAAAATAATTCCATCACATCATGATCAAATCAATGTAATAATAGGGATAAAAATAGAACCCTTTATTATCTTAGATGGAAAATAATTTTGATAAAACACTTGAACTCCATTCTTGAGGAAAATATCCTTTCTTCTTCAAAAACATTTTTCCTCTCATAACATGTCATACAACTTTATAATAAAATAAGTTGATTAAAAATAAACTTGAAAACTTTTAAAGGAAGATTCTTGGAAATAATGTTTTAAAAATCCATTCATGCCGTATAAGTTAAAAAACATTCTTTCGTACTTTTGTCGGAAAAGTCAAAAAGTACCTCATATGAAAAAAAATGACAAAAGATTCCTTTCATATTCTTTACTAAAAACTCACCAGAGGGTCAAATTGGATTTAAACTATTTTAAGTGGATGGAAACAATATTACATATTGAGGGAACATGGATTTGGATGATAAAATAAACCCCAGTAAATACCAAAGTATAAACAATCTCGGATAAAAATGAGATTGTGATATTTCCCTTACCATAGGTCTGATTTGATTCGTATGTGTCCGAACCTCCTGTATAATGATTTAAATAATGTCATTGACTTATTAAAGAATCGTATTCATTGTTATGATATCATATATCGTTCACTTATGACATTATATTACCCGTTTTTTTGTAAATTCCATGTTAAAGAAGCGCTTTGGGTAAAATCGTTTCATTTATCGTAGGTGTTTTGACTTGTTGTTCTTTACTTTATTATTACTTATATCATGATTTACTTACTTCCAGAATATAAAATATTATTTATATATCATATATATTCAGTATATATATATAATAGATAGATAAATGAAATGAAAAACACCGTTCATGGATACGGTAGTCCGTACGTACGCATGAACGCTGTTTTCCTTTCCTTATTGTCTTGAATGGAAGTAAGTAGATGACATACACATATATATATATACATAAATCCAGTAGCTTTATAATGTCATATATTTCATTATTATTTCTTATATATACTTTATAATCAATCTTAAATGGTTAACATGGAGAATGAATCTCATCGCGTCGTGGAGACGGTAGTCCGTACGTACGCACGAGCGATGATATCATTTCCATAAATATTGAATTGAATTGGAGTGTATTATACAATATATCAGAATCAATATGATGTTGTAATAACTATGTATAGTTATTTTTTACACCATTATACCCATCCATGTAAGGTGGTGGTGGAAAATAGATTACACCACGGCGTGGAGACGGTATTCCGTACGTACGCACGCTCGGTGATTTCTTTTTCCGTAGGATGGATAGATGGTGAAATAGGGTTGTTTCATAATTATAATAACATATCAGTATATGTGTTATACTGATGTTATTACTTCATAATGAAACAACCTAAGAATAAGATGTGGAAGAAGAAATAAAGATGAAAGAATTGGTAACGGTAATTACCTCTTCTTTGAAGCGCCTCTTTGAGACCTCCTCTTAGAGCACTAAAATTGGTCTTTGAGGAAGACCAGAACCTCTAGGATGTTTCTAGGGAAGTGAAGAAGAGATTTTGGCAGGGGTTGGCTGAGATTGAGTGCTTAAATTGGTGTGAGGAGGAGGGGGAGGAGGTGTCCTTTTATAAGGGAGGAGAGGGGCACCTTAGGAATACCTCAAAATATTATTGTATATTAATGTCAAAATCTGTTTATAATGGTTCCAAAGGGTCTTATTTTGAAGCTAAAGTGGGTATGGGTCGAAATCCTATCAACCAATAGGATTTAGACAAGTTTAGGGTTTTATTTTAACCTTATCAATTAGATTTAACTCTAAGTTAAATAATTTAACTTTTACCGTGTCTTTTTGTTTGCTTTCACTATATGGTTAATACACTTACTATAACATGCCAAAAGAACCCCAAATTGTTTATTATTAATATATATATCCATATCTAGGTCATTTGGCCGATTCTTAGATTTTTAGGAATAATATAACGATTAATAATATAATATTTGATTTAAAAACTATTTTGTGTCAATTTTGACACTATTTGATATATGATTTTTGTGAAAGTCATAACAGAATTATATGTTCGAACCAAGTTGATTAAATCAACACTAATATATCCTATTAACCTATAAAATTAGTAGAATGCATAAAAAGTCTCAAATTACATTCATTTGAGCATTTATAACATCAATTATGTTAATATTTCCTTAAAAGGGTAATTACTGCATCATCGTTGTGTCATAAATAAATTAATTTATTTAAAGTCTAAAAATAATGAATAAAATATCATTATGTAGGAAATCGTTTTAGATTTCTAATGAATATTTATAGTCTAATTTATCTTATGTATAACCCCATATTAAAAATGTTTTAGTTATTAAACATTGATTTTAACTATTTTAACTATTCATTAAATAAAATAATATTAAATGTCATAATCTAATCCAAGTGGACCTAAATGGTCATTTTATATTCATAAGGTTGTTTATGGTCGAATTACACTTATCCAATAGAATTAGGACATGTGTTAGGGTAATATTAATATCATATCTACCCTTAGTTACCCTATTTACTATTAACCGTGGTAAAAAAGGTAAAAAGTTACTATTCACCAAAAATTATTTTCATCTCATTGAACCACATTTTACTTACTGACACCAACCGTGACTCTCGGATTTTTGAGATTCCATTCACAGAAGCGGTAAAATTAAGTTTTATGAAAAATTCAGTTTTTTAACTACCACTTAGTAGTTTCACTATTCATCAAAAATTGATGTTTTTCAGAACAATGCCAAAATTTCATCCTAAGATATATTTCATATTATGAATTCAAAAATGAAGTCTATTTTACCAAATTCATAACATAGAAGTTGCATTAATTAATTTTATAATTAAATCCCGCTGTTAAAACAAATAGCGTGTTTTTAAGAAACAATATCTATCAAAAGATTGACACTTGTTTATGTCTGGTTTAAATGTGAAATTACATCCAATGACCAACATTGTATTAAATTGTAAAAATATATTCTAAATATACTTTAAAACCACTCAAATTAATAATTTATTACTATTAATTATTTCGATTGAAAAATTTGTTTTTATTTAAAATTTAGTAATTTTCACTATTCATCAAAATATGAAAGTTATTCGAAAATCACCAAAATTTCAACCTAAGCTAATTTCGATATTCCGAATCCATAAACGATGTCCATTTTGAAAAATAAAAATTACAAAATTTCAAAAAGTGGTTATTACTATTCATAACGGCTAGTTTTAATAATATCTTAATAGCATATCGTTGTTTAGCGAAACATGGTGTTGCGTACAACACACGCTATCGTGGAAGGTCGTGATTGCGTGTAATGGAAGAAAAGTCAAGGATGTGTGTTGTGAAAGCTTCTTTTGGTGTAGTTTACAACACAAGACATTAAGGAAATTAAAAAGAATATTTTTCATAAAATCTCGGGGTGTTACAATGTGTATTGGATCCCATCAAATCCTCCATGATTTTTAATCAATACATTTATTAAATAGTTTAGTTCCAATAATTAACAATCATATATATAACGGATTCCATTGGGAACTACTGTCTGGGAACATATATACTCTGAAACTCATTCTAGATACTGTAAACATGGCCTCAATAACATTATTTTAAATGTATTCCATGAAATGATTTTTATTTTTTCATATATGTATTTTATTTATAAATACCTAATTGAAATGTGAAAAAATGTCCATTGATACCTAAATAAAAATATAAATATAAATTTCTATAAATTCTATAGGACAACAACATTAAACATGAACATCAATTAAACACATCATGTATACATTATATAAAAACCGTATAATAAAGATAACATCATTCATATGCATAAACAATTAAATAAACCAATAAACACCACAAAAATGGACAAATATATATCTTATTTTAAAATTAAAACCAACCCATTTTAAGCATCTAGACACCCCTCTAAATTATGAATCAAACCATAAATATATAATGTATTTTATTTTTAAAAAACATATAGATAATGTTTTTAAAACATCTCCATTATTTATAATTTTATAGGAGAACCCCCATAGGAGTATTTAAAAATACATTATGTGAATATAAAATAATTATATCTCTATAAAGCATTGTAACCCTTGACAATACTATTCTGTAAAAAAAATTAAATCCCCACAACAAGAGGCCATATTCATAAATAGAACACACATATCATATATAATTATATTGTTACATAAAAAGATATTTATAAATAGATTCAACATTATGGTATGTCAAATAAATATACATTCATAGAAACACTATCTTAAATTATATAAAATCATGTCATCTTTGTTAAAAAAATTATTTACTAGGACTCCATATAAAATTTATATTGCGTTAAAGATAAAAAACTATGATTAAATTTACCCTAAGAATGAGGTTCAATCACCATATCCATTATATTAATGATGAATTATAAACAGAACAATTAAATGAAGGTGGAAGAAGAAAAAAGGAAATATAATTTGGAAAATATATGTTTACCTTGGAAAAACTTAAATAAATCCAACCATGATCATAAAAGAACTATAAAAAGTCAGTATGGGAGATATCCAAAATATCCACCATAAATAGGGAGAATATATGACATATTCCCCTAATAAAAATCTAATAATATAGATATAAAAACAATTTTTATGTATGTCATATGGTTTTTTCAAATTGTTTACCTATCCAGATAAAAATAATCCATCATCCTTGGGAATGAGAAAACACTAAAGCCATAAAATGTATCGACATGGTTTCAAATGATGTGTGAAAAAAAATTGTTTTATAAAAAAGTACAAAAAATTCAAAATTTGAAGTCCCTAACACCTCAAACACAAGTGATAATATGATATTACAAGTATATACACTGATATTTGAATTTGAAATGTTATAGATGAAATGATACTTAATTTCTATATAGACATATATTTAATTAAGGAAATAAATTTCTCCCATTTATTTTGAATTTCTTCCTCAATATATTCCCTAAATATTTCACTATTGAGAAATATTTTGGAATGAACTCCTCTTAGTTAAAAAATCCACCATCAACATGGGCTTCTATTACTTTTTTAGAAAATAACGAAATAAAAATATCACAAACCATATCTTGATTATTAATCAATAGGTTTTATAAATATAATTATTTTTACCTATTAAATTATAATAAAACATTGAGTATAATATAAAAGTATTATAAATCTAAAACTTAACCATCTAGATATATATATATCTTATATTGAATGAAAAACCATGAAAATACTTAATCCCAAAAATAATTCTTTGGATACTATGTTTAAATTTGAAAAAACATACCAATAACAGCATCAATAGTTCTTGGGTTGATTTCCAACATCCAGAGTTTAATAATTATATGGAACGCATTACTGTTTTCAAAAACAAGAATGTAAATTAACGTCGCATGGGAGTAAATTATGAGAAAATTAAATATTAAATATAAAAAAAAATTATAAATAACCGTAAGAAGAAATTTAAATAAACCACATAATACCATGTTATAAAAGGTAAAAAATTAATAACATGTTTATGTATCCAAAATATCACAAGTGAAAATGAGATGAAAATGTATTAATATTAGTCTAACTATATCTCTTCCTTACTCAAGATAATATCTCCCAACACCAATAATAAACCTATTATATAAAATATATAACTATATATATAAAGTTTCACTAAATTTAAGTAAACTAAGTAAATTCTATCCATAAAGATTATAGTTCCAATTAATGTAGTGGTTACCAATGTGCATATACATTATAATGATAAAATAGAACATACAACTCAAATTAAGTTAAGTAATCACCTCTTTACCATATATCACATCATTCATACACTCATATAAATTTCAAAAATATGATCTCAAAAAATTAGAAATAAATATTTCATCAATTTCCATAACTACCCATTATATTTATCAAATATAACTAGTAAGTCTACTAATGGGAACAAAAATATATCACGACGATAATAATAACAGAAATAACATATCAAATATTATAACTTTCTATAAAAAACTATATGTAAAGGACTATAGTACCACTACCTCAATAATTAGAATAATAATATAACATGTATCCAACTATAATTATTATACATACACACTGCATAATCACTTCTAAGTTTTCATCCTAAATACATAGTGAAAATTTTCCTTGAAAAGAATAATACAACATATACCTTAGTAATAAATAATTATACACATTTCATACCATCTGTAATAAATAATATTATCCAAACACAAACATATTGGAACGAAATTATTCATTATATATACATAATTAAATATAATAACAATAACATATACCATCATTTTCATAGTGTGACAAGTGATCTCATAATTATTTTAAGAAATCAATTTATAAAAAGTTAAATTAAAAAAAATTTAACATATTCATGTTCTATTAATTACTAATTATTTAAAATTACTCAACATTATGTTATAATCATAAAAAATCCCAATCATTTTAAAACTATTTCAAATAATACCATTCCATAAATATACACCATGACATGTAATTAATGAAAACCCAATTATTTAATTTTCATCCAAAAATAATTCTTGAAGACATAATTTCATTTAATATACAATCAATCATTATAAAAATTTAAATAATTTTCCACGGTTTGTTAATATTAATATTATAAATTACATGTATCATATTTAATAATTAAAAGTAATGAAACAAAAATAATAACAATTATTAATATTATAGGAAGTCAAAATTTATCTGTTTGATTAAAATCATAAAAAGATATTATTAATCAAAATAAACCACCATACATATAATATTTCATATTTGATGTCACATAAATGAATTATTTAAATGTTATTTTATCATTTAATTTACATTATTTCTTGGTTTTGGGGGTTTCACATGGATTTTGGTGGAAAATATGGGTTTTCAATATTTGGGCCAAACTGTGAGCCCATATCCAGATTTAAAAACCAATTTTGTTTATTTTATAACTCATTAATATTCAAGATATTAAAAAAATTACACTTTTCAATTTTCATACCATAATATATAAAAACTACCATATCCATTTGGGACCCATAAAAATCCATAAACATGATGGATTCGGGTTTTTTATAAAGGTTTTGGGCCAGCCCAAAAGCCCATTTCCTGCTTTAAGATTTATTTTTAATATTTTAATAATACATTAAATATTTACTCTTTTTTGGTTATTCTACCTCCCACATGAATAAAAACACATAAGGAGAACCGCTATTGTCTATTTCGCTACTTTTGAGTTCATGTGTTTCTCGAATTTGGGAAAAACATCTCTGGATGTCTCAAATCATCCAGATTTGAAGAGGTAAATCATTTCGTTCATAACTGTTTCAATTTCAGCTCTTTTTACAACATTTTAGTCCCCAAATGACCTTATCATCCCTATAGGAGCCTCCATATCAATTTTGGTTGCATGGAGATTCAAATTTTGGCGTATTTGGTTCGTTTGATTAAATATTTTTCAAGTAAATTTTTTTTTATTTCTTCCCCTTCCTTAGGGTTTTATTCACCCTTTCATGAAGTTAATCATGTCCAGAAGCTGAGGATATAACCTAGGGAATTATTTGGTGTATTTTTGGTCAAATATTGTGGTCTATGTCTGGATTTTTTTTCTTTTAGATGTTGTAGTGATGCGGTTGTTATTTCACACAATTTTTTGAGGGTTTGGGCATAATAGGAAGGCAGTTCGATGTGTAATCATATCTATATTAGTTAGTTTGATGGAATTACTTATTATTCATTTGCCTAATATGCTGTGTGTGGAGAAAAAAAATTTATGCAGGATTTGGTGAAGCATTTATTTTTATAGTTTCATTTTAGCTTAAAATTGTGTATTTTTCACGTGTAACCCTTTTAGTATTGTTTGGGTGTGTTTTATAACATATGAAATTAGTTTAATAAAACTTTTTTTGGGATGAAAATTATGATTTGGTAGGTTATTGGTGTTAAATTATGTTTTAAAGTGGGTTTTTAATGGGTTTAATGTCTAAAACCTTATTGTACTTCTTGAATGTAATTTTTAAAACGTGTTCTTTTCATGTGGATATTTTTTGGTATTGTCTTAGGTGTTTGTATAACACTTGGGGGTAGATTAATAAACAATTTTGGGGCTGAAAATTTTGTTTTGAATTTGTTTTGGTGTGATTTATTCCTTGAAATATGGTTTTGAAATGGGTTTTATATGAAAACATTTTGTACACTCTTTAGAATAGTTTTATGAAAGTTATGAATGGTTTAATGATTTTTGTAACAGGTGAAACCATATTGGAAAACTGTCTTGGATTGTTTTTACTTTCAAATGGACCATTTTATATGTGAATGGGTCTGTCATGTGATGTGTATCCTGTTGGAAATGTTTTATAATAATGTCTAATGGATTTACAAAAATGTGAAATAGGTGTGAACATGATGTGGGCTATTTGTGTGAGTGCGATTTGAAAAAATGGATTTTGTTTATAAAAAGGGTTTTATGGAACATGTGAGTGGGAAATTATGTGATGATTATCATATTTGGAGGGGCTTTATAACATTTTAAAGGATGTGTTGGATTGTGAAAGTTATGCAAAAAGTGTTGTGGGCTATTTTTGTGTGAGTTTGATTTCAAAATGCATTTGAATGAAAAGTGGAATTTTTGACTTGTGTTATGTACATGGGGACATTTGGTTAATTTGTGATGTGGAAGTGCTATTTTCATGTGAAAAATATATTCCTTGGCTTTTTTAACTTGATTGAGAACAAATTGAAAACCCGAGTATCTAGGTGGGTGGACGTGTACTAGTATACTAGTGAATCCATGGGGTTTGGCCTCAGTTTCACATAACAAGATTGATTCTTACAACTATAACTAAACAATGATGATTATTATTGAGGACCACTAGGTTATGGGTATGTTCCCTACTAGTGGCTCATGCACGAGAACTGATATTTTTTATGGATACTCTCACCGAGATACGACATACCTGTGACCCACAGCTAGCTAGAGCCTAGGGGTTATTTCCTATTGTGTGTGCTCATTAAATACTTTATACATACCTTCAGAATATGGTATATTTGTCTGGAAAAAAATTCAGTAGCTTTTGAATTTATTTTATAAGTGTTGATTATTTAAATTAGCCCACTTGAAAACTAATTTTTTTAAGTTTTATATTTTAAAAATTATAAATAGAAATTACATGTTATTTAAAACATTTATGATTTTCGACTTTGAATGTTTATCACATGGAATCAATTAGTGGTGGTATCCTACTGGGAATTGTATCAAACCCTACTTACACTCTTCTATGTATGTAGACATGGTTATTTTTTTGTCGCAGGTTTGGGTAAACTTTTGGGCCAACAGTTCGGGTTTTCACTGGCCATTCATAATGCTGTGTTGTGGAGATAGCTTGAGGGTGATGACTGATTCCATGTTGAGGTTCTTGGGCTGTACATTTTTGGTTTTATACCATTGTTATAGTCTTGTTGAGTTGTTTTAGACTATGTAGTTCAGTTCTGAATTTTTGTAAACCATTATTTGGTTTGAAAAATCCTGATTCGTTTTATTGGATTCATTTGTTGTTTTATGTTTATAAGCATGGGTAAATCATTCACAATTATATTTATATGATACCCAGGCACTTGTGCTAGCCAGTGGGGATTGGGAACGCTCATCGGGCCTTGTCACGTGCCGAGTTTGGTACTGTTTTTGGTGGTGATGAGATTCGGTTCGTCACAAAATGGTATCAGAGGCGAGGTTCTTGTTAAATCTTTAGGTCATGTTATTTGGGAAAACGTTGGGATAGTCTGGAGTTAGGATTGTTGGGACATGATATTCCAGTTATGGGTAGTTTTTTTGATCACCAAACCTCGTGATGGGATTCAATTTTCCAGGGGAAGTTGGGATTTATCTATGTTCTTTGTTTTTCTTGGTTTAATGATGATTATGGGAAATTAAAAGATAGTTTGGTTTATTGTCTCACTGAGCTTGCAGGGCCTAGAAAGCCATGTGGAGTCGGGGATATTCTCTAGAACACTCTCTATGATAGTGAACTGATTGGGATATGGCCACCAACCATATGTCCAAGTCACCCACTGAAACTATTTTCCTCTCGCATTATTTTGTGCTTTAGTTTTGCAGTCTTGGAACATTGGTTTTAATGTGACATGGTTTTAAGAAGAATAATGTTTTTGTGAAATTAATTTAAAATAAATAAGGAATTTATTTATTTATGAAATGTTGGAACTAAATTTTCAGAATAGTTTTGAAATGTAAAATGGTGTTCTTACACCTCTTTTGAAAGCAGGAAGTATATAGAATTTGGTTTTGAAAAATTGTTTCCAATAGAGTTTTCTAAACAATCAATGGGTGTTTTAATGGAATGAGATGTTTTGAAATTGATTTATATGAATTCAAAGTGAGTATTAATTTTAATTATTTGGATTTTTATTCCATGGATATCGGTGTTGAGAAAAAGGAAGTATTGGTTGATTGTTGTGGTTTTTAAAAGTGGAAATGATTTTTTGTTTTAACCATTGGTATTTCCATGAGCGACCACGTGCATGGGGTTATAGGGGATGATAGATGGTCAATAGAATGACTGGATGAGTTCATGGATGGATATGAGGAGGGTTCCCGGTGTGTTACAAAAACATGCATGTGTAAGGCCCATGGGGTACCATTGGTGGATACGCCAGTCGCTGAACCGCTTGTTTTCAAAGAAATGTTTTTAAAAAAACATGATGTCTTGAGGACTGGTTTGGGATGGTGTGAATTATGTGTTTTTTTAAAATTTTGATGTTGGGGGGTGTTTTGAGTTTAGGAACCCCTCTTGTTCGAACTGTGTTTTTGGTTTGTGTTTGGATGGTATGTTGGGTAGAAGGATCCGTTAGTAGTCTCTTCTGAGATATGTTTCAGGACACCTTCATGGTAGTTACCTTCATGCGTTTGGATCTAGTTTGTGGAATTTTTTGACCAATGAACCATTTCGGTTGGTTCTTTTGGTTCTCTCATTGGTTAACGTACGCCCCCATTAAGGTTTAATGCACAACTAAAGTGCAACCCGTATTGTTTTTCCACTGTAAAATCCTCCATTTGATCAATATAAGGAATATTTTATCAATATTTGTTGATTGAGTTTACACCGATTAATTTCGTTGATTTTTGGATCCTCTTATAGTGTTATAGATCTTTTGGAAGGTTAATAGAGACCTTATTTTCTTATGTTTCCTGATTTATCAAAGGTGGAAGCGTTCTGGGGTTGTTAGTGTGGATGAGTGTATCGATGGTGTCTAAGAGGGCCTCAGGATTCTTTATAGTTTCTTTGAAGCAAGATATCTTGTTAAACCACCAATTTTGGTTTTTTGGTCAAGAGAGGCCATTGTATCCACTTTTTGGACTTGTCTGTTGTTTATGGACTTGTCAAAAGGTCACCATCCATGTATTGTTTCTATCAATCCCAAAGGTCATGTTCAGTGATGCATTGTGATGTTGTGTACTCATTTAACTATAAAGAAGAAGGTCACAAAATCCTATAAGGTTTCCTTTTAGGTTGGGAGTTTGTGTCCCTTGGAAAAAATCATCAGATCCTCTATCTTAGAGGGAGGTGTTTATGTGTGTCATTCCATTATTTTATTTCTCACCCAAAGAAACAAGGTGAGATATTTGTGCATCTTCTAATCCCTTGTTTCAAGGAAATGTCATGTTTCGGTAAAGTGAGATATGGAGTGTGTTACAACTTGGTGAACCTATAGGGGTATGTGGTGTAGTAGTTCTTTTCACTGAAAGATGAAGTTCCACACATGGGTATCCACAGCCTAACTACGAGGCCAAAGATGATTCAATATTTTGAGCTCCATCCATAGGTCCCAGAGAGAAGCTGGCGCATAGTCAGGGGAAACCATAGTGTGATTTAAAACCTTGAACAAAGTCCTATCCTATGTATGAAGGATATGAAGAGTTTAAATCTATGGTTTCATCATCTTTCTTCTGTTTTTCTTATTTGGTAAAAATAGGTTGAGGGCCTTGTACCCATGTCATAACCCAATATATCCCCCCTTTTGGTTTCCATTGAGTATTTGGAGAGTGGATTCAAATTTGGATAGACAGTCTGAGCACCCGGTTTGTGCACGATTAGTAGTGAACATGTTCCAGGAAGACATGCTGGAAGAAAGATCTACCCAGTTATCGCACGGTTTCCCAAACCGTGTGGACTAATTGGGAAGCCTTCCCGTTTCATTAATTTTTTTATGTCCTTTTGTGTCGGCCCACGCCGGTCGGTTATGATGGTTGGTTCTTGTGGTGGGGAGACCGATCATAGGTACCATGCATATTATTTTTTATATTTATAATGGACGTATAACCCCTGTACTAGGGAGTCTATTCAGGTCTCCCCCTGTTAGTGTCCTGATTCTGTCTTGGGGAAAAAATAATTTGTCTCTTATACTGGGGAGCCCATTTGAGTCTCTTCGTATGAGAAACTCAGATTTTTTTTCATTGGTATTGTCTTTGAATTACGTATTATCATTCGAAGATATCTAACTTCCTACATCTTTTTTTGGTAATCTTTTAGATTGTAGGGATCCCAATGGTTTAGTTATACTAGTTTAAGTGTAACATTGTTTGATGTTGTTGTTTATTTCTGTAAATTTATTGAGTATTGTTCAGATTGTGTTTGAGGAGTTTTCAATTGGAATAATGACGGGATATGCATTATTATTTCTGGAATGTGGTGTACGTTATTTTTGTGAGAGAAATCCTTCCATAAATGATCATTGGAGGTGTTTTGAACTTTGGTGGTGAATCATGGAAAATAATTACTTCATGGTTTATCAGTTGGGTTTGGTTTTTGTATTTCGCCTAACTTTGGAATTCTATGGGAGGAAAGTTTTATGGTGGGGAGAATTGTCACATAAATGACTTATTTTAAAGTTATTTTGTCATTTAATTTACATTATTTCTTTGTTAGGGGGGTTTCAAATGCATTTTGGTGGAAATGGTGGGTTTTCAAAATTTGGGGCAAATCGTGAGCCCATTTACAGATTTAAAAACCAATTTTGTTTATTTTTTTAATCATTCATTTTTCAAGATTTTACAACAATTACACTTCTGAATTGTTGTAACCTAATATATATAAAACTACCATATCCATTTGGGCCGCATAAAAATCCATAATCAAGATGGATTTGGGTTTTTGATAAAGGATTTGGGTCAGCCCCGGAGCCCATTTCCTCCCTTAAGTTTTATTTTTAATAATTTAATATATCATTCAATATTTACTCTTTTTTGGTGATTCCACATTCCAACTGTAGAAACAAACTATAGGAGAACCCCCATTATCTATTTCGCCTCTTTGGACCACACATACTTTGAGAATTTGGGAGAATCTTATCTAGATGTCTCAAATCGTCCAGATTTAAAGAGGTAAATTGTTTCTATCCTAAATCCATCAATTTCTGCTCTTTTTCCCCAATTTCAGTCCCCACATGACCTACTCATCCCCATTAGAGACTCCATATCAGGATTGGTTGTTTGGAGATTCAAATTGTGGTGTATTTGGTTCGTTTGTTTGAAGATGTTTCAAGTAAGTGTTTCTTTTCTTGATTTCTTCCAATTCCTTAGGGTTTCTTTCACCCTTTCATGAAGTTCTTCATGTACAGTAGTTGAGGTTTGAACCTAGGGTTTCATTTTGTGTATTTTTGATCAAATAAGGTGGTCTAGGTCTGGATATATCTTCATTTAGGTGCGGCGGTGGTGCGGTTTATTTTTCACTCCATGTTTTGAGGGATTTGGCATAAGAGGTAGGTGATTTCATGTGAAATCATTTCTAGATGAGTTAGTTTGCTGGAATTACTTATTATGCATGTTCCTAATATGTTGTGTGTGGGGCTAAAATTGTTTATGCCGGATTTCGTGAAACATTTATTTTTATATATTCATTTTAGCTTAAAATTGGGTGTTTTTCTTGTGTAACCCTTTGGGTATTATTTGGTTGTGTTTTATAACTTATGAAATTGGTTTAATAAATCATATTTGGGATGCAATTTCTGACTTGGTAGGGTATTGGTGTGCCATTATGTTTTGAAGAGGTTTTTTTAATGTGTTTAATGTGTAAAACCGTATTGTACTTCTTGAAAATAATTTTGAAAACATGTGGTTTTCATGTAAATATTTTGTGGTATTGTTTGAGGTGTTTGTATAACACTTGGGGGTTGTTTAATAAATGTTTTTGGGGATGCCAATTCTGTTTTGAATTTTTATTGGTATGATTTTTCCTTGAAATTGAGTTTTGAAATGGGTTTTATGTTTAATGCTTTGGTACACTCTTTAGAATTGTTTTATGAATGTTTTGAATGGTTTAATGATTTATGTAGGAGGTGAAACCATATTGGAAAACTATTTTGGATTGTTTATACTTTAAAATGGACCATTTTAAATGTGAATAGGTCTTTCATGTGATGTGTATTCGCTTGGAAATGTTTTATACAAATGTCTACTGGATTTACTAAAATGTGAAAGAGGTGTGAACGTGATGTGGGCGATTTGTGTGAGTACTATGTGAATAATGGATTTTGTTTATAAAAAAAGTTTTATAAAACATGTGAGTGGGATATTATGTGATATTTATCATATTTGCAGGGACTTTATAAAATTTCTAAAGGATGTTTTGTATTGTGAATGTTATGAAAAAAGTGTTGTGGGATATTTTGGTGTGAGATTGAATTCAAAATTAATTTGAATGAAAAGTGGAATTTGTAAATTATGTGATATAGAAGGGGTTGTTTGGTTAATGTGTGATGTGGAAGTGATATTTTCATGTTAAAACTATATTCATTGGCTTGTTTAACATGTTTGAGCACAAAGGGAAAACCCGGGTATCTAGGTGGGTGGACATGTACTAGTTTGCTAGTGAATACCTAGGGTTTGGCTTCAGTTTTCACTTAGAAATATTGATTCATACAACTCTAATTAAATTATGATGATGATTATTGGGGACCACTAGGTTATGGGAATGTTCCCTACTAGTGGCTCGTGCACGAGAATAGATATTTTTTTGGGGATACTCTCACCGAGATACAAGGTACCTGGGACCCACAACTAGCTAGTTCCTAGGGGTTATTTCCTATTGAATGTGCTCATAAGATACTTTACACTTACCATCAGAATACGGTATATTTGGCTAGAACAAAATTCAGTAGCTTTGGATTTTATTTTCAAAGTGTTGATTCTTTAAATTAGCCCACTTGAAAACTGATTTTTTTAAGTTGCATCTTTTAGAAATTGTAATTAGAAATTACATGTTTTTGAAAACATGAATGCTTTTCATCTTTGAATTTTTATCACATGGAATATATTAATGGTTGTATCCTACTAGCCATTGTCCTACACCCTAATTACACCTTTGGGTGTATGTAGACTTGGTTATTTTTTTTGTCGGAGGTTTGGGTACAACTTTTGTGCCAATAGTTCGAGTTTTCACCGGTCATTCATTATGCGGTGTTGCAGAGATGGCTTGAGGGTGATGACACTTGCCATGTTGAGGTTCTTGGGATGTTAAGTATTTGTTTTTTACCTTTGTTATTGTCTTTTTGAGTTGTTTTAGACTATGTAATGCAGTTCTGAATTTTTGTAAAACATTATTTGGTTTGAAAAATCCAGATTCGTTTTATTGGTTTCATTTGTTGTTTTATGTTTATAGGTTTTGGTAAATTGGTCCCAATTTTCATTTTATGATACCCAGGCCCTTGGGCCAGCCCGTGGGGATCGGTAACGCCCTTAGGGCCTTGTCATGTGCTAGGATTGTTTCCAGTTTCAGTGGCGATCATATTTGGTTCGTGACAAAATTGTATCAGAGGCGAGGTTCTGGTTAACTCCTTGGGTCATGTTATTTGGTGAAGTGTTGGGATAGTCTAGAGATATGATTTTTGGGACTTGATATTCCAGTTATGGGTAGTGTTCCTAATCACCACACCTCATGATGGGATTCAATTTTCCAGGTGATTTTGGGATTTATCTTTGTCCTTTGGTTTTCTTGGTTTGATAATGATTAGGGGAAATGAAAAGAGATTTGGGTTAATTGTCTCAGTGAGCTCGTAGGTCCTGGAAAACCTTGTAGAGTCAGGGATATTCCCTAGACCACTCTCTTTGATAGTTAAGTGATTGGGATATGGCCGCCAACTATATGTCCAAGTCACCCACTGAAACTATTTTCCTGTCACATTGTTTTGTACTTTAGTTTTGCAATCTTGGAACTATGGTTTTAATGTGTCGTGGTTTTATGAAGCATAATGTTTTTGCGAAATTATTTTAAAATAAATAAGGAATGTATTGATTTATGAAATTGTGTAACTGAATTTTCTGAATTGTTTTGAAATGGAAAATGGTCTTCGTAAACCACTTTTGAAAGAAAGAACTACATATAATTTGGTTTTGAAAAACAGTTTCCAATAGAGTTTTCGAAACAATCAAAGGGTGTTTTAATAGATTGAGATGTTTTGAAATTGATGTATATGAATTAAATGTGATTGTTAATATGAATGTTTGGGATTTTTATTCCTGGGTTAGCGGTCGTTAGAAAAAGGAAGTATTGGTTGATTGTTGAGGTTTTGAAATGTGGAAAGGATTTTTTGTTTTAACCTTTTGTATTTCCATGAGGGACCACATGCATACATTTATAGGGGATGATGGATAGTTAATGTAATGACCGGATGAGTTCATCTATGGATATGAGAAGGGTTCCTGGTGTGTTACAAAAACATTAATTTGTAAGGCCCATGGGGTACCATTGGTGGATATGCTAGTCGCTGAACCGGTTGTTTTCAAAGAAATGTTTTTAAAGGAAAACATGATGTCTTGATGACTGGTTTTAGATGGTGTGAATTATATGTTTTTTTAATTCTAATGTTATGGGATGTTTTGAGTTCAAGAACCCCTCTTGCTCGAACCGTTTTTTGTGTTTGTGTTTGGATGACAAGTTGGGTAGAAGGATCGGTTGGTAGTCTCTTCTGAGATATGTTTCGGGACACCTTTATGGTGGTTACCTTCATGTGTTTGGATTTGGTTTTTGGCATGTTTTGACCAATGTACCAGCTTGGTTGGGTCGTTGGGTTTTCTCATTGGTTAAGGTATGCCCCCTTTAAGGGTTAATGCACAACTGAAGTGAAACCCGTGTTGTTTCACCATTGTAAAATCATCCATTTGATCAATATAAGGAATATTTTATCGGTATATGTTGATTGAGTTTACCCCCCATTAATTTTTTTGATTTTTGGATCCACATGTAGTGGGATAGTTCTTGTGGAAGGTTTAAAGAGACCTTGATTCTTATGTTGCCTGATTTATTGAAGGTGGAAGCATTCTGGGGTTGTTAGTGTGGATGAGTGTCTAGATAGTGTCTAAGAGGGCCTCTGGGTTATTCATAGTTTCATTGAAGCAATAGTTCTTGTTAATCCACCAATTTTGGAATTTTGGTCAAGAGAGGCTATTGTGTCCACTTTTTGGACTTGTCTGTTGTTTAGTGAGTTATCATAAGGTCACATTCCATGTATTGTTTCTATCAATCTCAAAGGACATGTTTGGTGATGAATTGTGATGTTGTGTGCTCATTTGACTGTAAAGGAGAAGGTCACACAATCCTATATGTTTCTCCATCAGGTTTGGAGTATGTCTCCATTGGAAAAAAACATCAAATCCTATATCATAGGGGAATGTGTTTATGCATTTCCTTCCCTTTTATTATTTATCACCCAATGAAACAAGCTATGATGTTTGTGCATCTTATAATCCCTTATTTCAGTGAAATTTCAGGTTTCAGTAATGTGAGATATGGAGTGTGTTACATCTTGGTGAACCCATCACGGTATGTGGGGAAGTTATTTGTGGCACTGAAGGAAGAAGTTCCACACATGGGTTTCCACAACCTAACAGCGTTGCCGAAGATGATTCAATATTTTGAGCTCCAGCCATAGGTCCCGAAGAGATGCTGGCACGTAGTCAGGGGAAACCCCAGTGTAATTTAAAACCTTGTACAAATTCCTATCCTCAGTAAAAAAGATAGGAAGAGTTTAAAACTATGGTGTCATCATCTTTCTTCTATTGTTATTGTTCGGTGGAAATATGCGGAGGGCCTTGTACCCATGTCATCAACCAATATCTCCCCCCTTGGGTTTCCATTGAGTCTTTGGTGAATGGATTGAAATTTGGCTAGACAGGCTGAGCACACAATTTTTTCATGATTTGTAGTGACCATGTGCTATGAAGCCATGTGAAAAGAATGATCTACACAGTTAGTGCACGGTTTCCAAAACCATGTGGACTAATTGTGAAGCCTTCCCAAATCAATAATTTTTTTGTCTTTTCATATCGACCCACACCAGTCATTTAAGAAAGTTGGTTCATGGGGTGGGGAGACCCACCATAGGTACCCTACATATTATTTTGGATATTTATAGTGGATGTATACCCCGTATACTAGGGTGTCTATTCAGGCCTCCCCCTGTTAGTGTCCTGTTTCTTTCTGGGGGAAAAAAATTAATTTGTCTCTTATGGTGGGGAGCCCATTTGTGTCTCTTCATACGAGTAACTCTGATTTTTTTCCTTGGTCTTGTTTTGGAAGTAGGTATTACCATTCAAATATATCTGACTTCCTACATCATCCTTGGGTAAACTTTGAGATTGGAGAGTTTTTAACAGTTAAGTTATAGTAGGGTAAGTGTAACTTTGTTCGATGTTGTTATTTGTTTAGGTAAATTTATTGAGTATTTTTCAGATTGTGATTGAAGAGTTTTTATTTGGGATAAATCCTGAATGTGGTTGATTGTTTCAAGAATGTGGTGTCAGTTTTTTTTGTGAGAGTAATCCTACCTTCAATGATCAGTGGAGGTGTTTTGGCCTTTGGGGGTGAATCTTGGAAAAGAATTACTTCTGGGATATCAGTTGGGATTGGTTATTGTATTTGGCCTAACTGTGGCTTTTTGAGGGCAAAAAGTTTTATGGTGGGGATAATTGTCACATAAATGACTTATTTTATAGTTATTTGATCATTTAATTTACATTATTTCTTTTTTGGGGGGATTTCTCATGAATTTTGGTGGAAATTGTGGGTTTTCAAAATTTGGGCCAAACCGTGAGCCCATTTCTAGATTTTAAAACAAATTTTGTTTATTTTATAACATATTCATTTTTCATGATTTTACAACAATTACAATTCTAAATTTCCATAACCTAATATATATAAAAACTATCATATCCATTTGGGCCTTATAAAACTCCATAATCATGATGGATTTGGGTTTTTTATTAAGGTTTTGGGCTAGCCCGAAATCCCATTTCCTTCTTTAATTTTTATTTTTAATATTTTAATATCTCATTCAATATTTACTCTTTTTTATAGATTCTACATTCCAATCGAATATAATAACCTAGGTATCACCCTCATTATCTATTTCGCCGCCTTGGAGCTCACTTGTTTAACGAATATGGGTGATACCTCTCTGGATATCTCAAATTGTCCATATTTGAAGATGTAAATTGTTTATTTCATAACTCCTTCAATTTATACTATTTTACCCCATTTCAGTCCCTACATTACCTTCTCATCCCCATTAGAGCCTCCATATCAGGCTTGGTTTCTTGGAGATTCAAATTTTGGTGTATTTGGTTCAATTGATTCATGATATTTCAAGTAAGTGTTACTTTTCTTGATCCCCCCCCTTCCTTAGGGTTTCATTCACCCTTTCATGAAGTTATTCATGTCCAGAAGATGAGATTCGAACCTAGGGTATGATTTGGTGTATTATTGGTCAAATAATGTGGTCTAGGGATGGATTTATCTTCCTTTAGGTGCGGCGGTGGTGCGGTTGATGTTTCACAACATTTTTTGAGGGTTTTGGCATAAAAGGTAGGGGATTCCATGTGTAATCATTTCTAGATGAGTTAGATTTCTGGAATTACATATTATTTATGTTCCTAATATGATGTGTGTGGTTAGGAAATTGTTTATGCTGGATTTGGTGAAAAATTTATTTTTATAGTTTCATTTTAGCTCTAAAGTGGGTGTTTTTCATGTATAACCCTTTGGGTATTGTTTGGCTGTGTTTTATAACATATGAAATTAGTTTAATAAATCTTGTTTGGGATGGAAATTATGATTTGGTAGGTTATTGTATTTAAAATAGGTTTTAAAGTGGTTTTTAATGGGTTTAATGTGTAAAACCTTACTGTACTTCTTGAAAGTAATTTTGAAAATGTGTGCTTTTCATTTCGATCTTTTGTGGCACTGTTTGAGGTGTTTGTATAACACTTTGGGGTAGTTTAATAAATGTTTTTGGGCTTCCAGTTCTATTTTGAATTTGTATTTGCGTGATTTTGTACTTGAAATGCAGTTTTGAAATGGGTTTTATGTGAAAAGCTTTGGTACACTCTTTAAAATTGTTTTATAAAAGTTTTGAATGGAATAATGATTTATGTAAGAGGTGAAACCATATTGGAAACCTTTTTAGGATATTTTATAATATCAAATGGTTCATTTTATAAGTGAATAGGTCTGTCATGTGATGTTTATTCTTTTGGAAATGTTTTATAAAAATGTCTAATGGATTTACTAAAATGTGGAAGAGGTGTGAATGTGATGTGGGCTATTTGTGTGAGTGCGATGTGAAATATAGATTTTGTTTATTAAAAGGGTTTTATGTGACATGTGAGTGGGATGTTATGTGAGGTTTATCATATTTGGAGGGACTTTATAGAACTGTTAAAGGATGTGTTGGATTGTGAAAGTTATATAAAAAGTGTTGTGGGCTATTTTATTGTGAGTTTTATTTCGAAATGCATTTGAATAAAAAGTGTAATTTGTGACGTGTGTGATGTACATGGGGATGTTTTGTTAATGTGTGATGTGGAAGTGATATTTTCATGTGAAAACTATATTCCATTGTTTGTTGAACTTGTTTGAGCACAGAGGGAATACTTGGGTATCTAGGTGGGTGCACGTGTACTGGTGTGCTAGTGAATCCATGGGGTTTGGCCTCAGTTTCACATAGCAAGATAGGTGCTTACAACTATAACTAAACTATGATGACGATGATTGGGGACCACTAGGTTATGGTTATGTTCCCTACTAGTGGATCGTGCATGAGAAAGAATATTTTTTGTGGATACTCTCATCGAGATATGAGGTACCTGGGACCCACAGCTAGCTGGTGCCTAGCGGTTATTTCCTATTATTTGGGTTCATTAAAACTTTATACTTACCATTGGCATACGGTATATTTGGATGGAAAAAAATTCAGAAGATTTTGAATTTATTTTAAAAGTGTTTATTATTTATAGTAGCCCACTTGAAAACTGATTTTCTTAAGTTTCATCATTTAGAAATTGTAACTAGAAATTACTTGTTTTTTAAAACATGCATGGTTTTCATCTTTGAATGTTTATCACATGGAATATATTAGTGGTGTTATCCTACATGGAATTGTCTCACACCCTACTTACACCCTTGGGTGTAAGTAGACTTGGTTAATTTTTTTTGTCGCAGGTTTGGGTTCAACTTTTGTGCCAACAGTTCGGGTTTTCACCAGTCATTCATGATGCGATGTTGTGGAGATGGCTTGTGGGTGATGATTCTTGAAATGTTGAGGTTCTTGGGCTGTTTATTTTTGGTTTTTTACTTTTGTTATATTCCTTTTGAGTTGTTTTAGTCTTTTTAACTCAGTTCTTATTTTTTGTAAAACATTATTTGGTTTGAAAAATCCAGATTCGTTTTATTGGATTCATTTGTTGTTTTATGATTATATACTTGGGTAAATCATTCCCAATTCCCATTTTATGATAACCATGCACTTGTGCCAGCCTATGCGGATCTGGAACACCCTTCGGGCCTAGTCACGGGCTAGGTTTGGTGCCAGTTCCGGTGGCGATCCGATTCGGTTCGTTACATTCCATTATTATTTATCTCTAATAAATTATTTTTTTTATAAAACATTACCATTAATATAATAATAACAAAGTGATGAAAATGTTTATGTTGATGAAAATTATAAATAAATTTTTAGTTTCATGAGACTTATAAGAGACAATTTTATATTCCTCATATATAAATCTAAGGGTCACACATGTAATATAATAAATCAATTCCTTAAATTATTATAAACATACCTATTGATTTATTTTACATGATATATATTTCTTATGATCCATATTATTTATGATAATATTTCAAATAGAGGGATGAGTGGGTATTATAGAGAATCACCCTGATATTAGATATTCGATTTCAAAACATCAATATGAGTTAAATCCAATTCAAAAAAATGATTTATCCAACAATGTAAAATCTATTCACAATCACCCAAAATAGTGTCTTGGGGTTTTTCATTATATTTTAGGGATATATTTTGGTGATTTAGGGATATGAGTTATTATGATAATATGCACCTAAATATTCAAATAGAAACCTATATTCTTACCATATTTTCAATTCTATGTGAAAAAATATATTACAATCGAAATTTCATATTGAAAAATGTATTATAGGATAATAAAAAAATATATAATATTTATATTTATATAAAATAAATAGTCTATTTGGTATCCAATCATTAATATCCCTTTTTAGAATTTGGAATTATATGTGAAGCTAGAAACCTTTAACATTGTTTTTTAAAATTGATTATAAAATAAATACAAAAATAAATTTTATAAGTTGTCTCTTAAAATATCACAGTAATATGATTTTAAAATAAATTTTTAAATTTCATTTAATAAAATATATTAAAAGTTCATTATTAAGAATATGGATGTTGAAACCATCAATTAATTTTTTCTTTAAACCTGTCATCTCGACTGATGATGGCACCCAATGTATCCTCAAGACCTGTGAAGCCCCTTGATCCTGTATTATAGCCAATTAACCTTATCCTTCCTTATTCCTTCTCATTAGTATTATTTCATTTATATATTCTTCATGATCCTTGTGCTAACTTAATTTACCTATAACCACTAATTATGGTATTTCTTGGTATTTTTTACTATTATTTTCCAAAAAAATCACTTTGATCAAAATAGATTATCCTTGATTCCACTAACATGATATGAGTTGATGTGAATTAAGGACATATTTTCCATTATCAAAAATCATATTTTTCATGTAATTAATTTTTTTTTCATAAATTAATTTAAAATTTATTATAAATAACACTGATTTATTCATTTTGTATCATTTTATCATCAGATAATTTTTTTTTAAAAATATTTGTTAAATATTTTAAAATTTTAATTTTCATAAATTAGTTTCCGTAAATTTCTTTTTTTCTAAAATGGGTTTTATTTATAATTATTGTTAATTATTTTTTTTATTATTATAATTGTTTTAGTTGAGTTTTATCTCTATTTTTTTCATTTATAATTATTTTCGATACATTTTTATTTTTTTAATAATTTATAATGTAGACTATTTTTTATAATATAATGAAATTTTAATTTTACCGGTTTTATAGAAGTATAATCAATTGTAATTAATTTTTTTTATTATTTATTTTTATCATTATTTATAATTTCTTATTATGATCAAATTAATATCAATAATTGATTATTTTGATTAAATCATTGAATATTTGAGAAGTATATATATATATATTTATTGTTTTATTTATATACAACATTTATATTTTGATCATAGGTAACTTTCGGATCATAATTAGTTAAATTTATGAAGCAGCAATGATAAATATGAAAAATAAGTTAGTGATTTCCTGGAATTTATTTTCCTGTAAATGAACGATTATATTTTATATCCATTCATGTGGTTTTTGAAAATGATGAAGTTAAATTAAATTAAATTTTTGGATCAAAGCATTTTTATGGTTCCATAAATTATCATTTATGTTCAATCTTGATTGGTGAAATAAATGAATATTAAAACTTAATGTTTATAAACATTTTTTGGGAGATACAAAGGATAATATAGAATAATTAATTCACTGTATTGGAAATTATACAATTAAAAAACAACACCTATAAAATAAATTTATATAGATTTTTTGAAACCATTAATTTTTGTTAACTCTTTATTTACATTGTAAGCATTTCTACATTGATTTGTTAATAATAAATAAAGAAATGGGGGGTGATAGGAGTTTTTATGAATTGAATGAGCTTTTAATGTGCTACATCTAGTGCGAAGAGTGCTTCCTTAGTCAAATTATGATGCAACGAAAAATATTATACCCGACGAGATTGGTGTTAAAAAAGAAAACACATTTCCCCAATAAATGTGTGTTATATTTGAAGGAATATAATTTTTTAAAAAAAATTTAAAAATGGGGGACATCATGAAAAATGATGGATGAAATGTTGAACTCTAATTATTTGACAGGTAAAAATATTACACCTCATTCTAATGTAATTTGGAACCCTCCAGTAATTCATTGAAAAACTATTTTTTATTTAATTCAAATGATATATAAATGTTAAGATGAAATATGGATGAGTACACCATTGATAGATAATACATCACCGTATTAATTCAATAAAGTGTAATATATTTCATATATATTTATCTAATTTTGAATGTGAATGTTTTAATATATGAATGTGATGTTTCATTGATGGGATGAGTCTATATTGGAGTTTAAATATCAAAAATAGTTCATGTTATATATTTGTTGGTATTTTAGAACGCTTACTCATATATATGTATGAATAAACGATATGTTATGATATGAAAGATTTTTTCCAGGCCAAAATAGAATGGAAACAATATATATGTATATGTTTCAAATTTGATGGATTTTTTGAAACATTTAGGGGAGGTATGTGTTACATTTTTTGATGCTTGCAAGAATGAGTATTTTATATATGTTGGTTGATAATGTAAACTATAAATAAATTTCATATTAATTGAGTCATATCTATAAATAGTTTTAAGGGATATATTTCATGTTCAATTTGTGAAGAAGATAAATTATATTTTCAATTTTTGAATGGATGAAAGAAATTATAAATGGGACATCAAATATTTTTCAAATTGATCATTTGTATCAGATAATGAGGAAATTTTCTAATTGATTACCATTTTTAATATCCCCCAAACCATCTCCAGCTGAATAATTTAATTATTGAGTTAAAAATATTGATTTTAAAATTAGAAATATTGGATGTGTAGGTTAAAAATATACCTTGATGAAAAAATATATATTATTTGATCAAAGGGATTGAATATTTTTACTGATAAGACACTTCAATTACATGATGCATGTTGATAAATAATATGTGATTTTTATGGGATCTTATTATATATAATGGGAAATAAAAAAGATCAGTTGTATTCTAGATTGGACATGATATCCATAATAATACATTTGGATTTAGGTCCCAATTTTAAATGAATAAAAAAATATTTACCATTATTTTTTCACATACTATTCTAGAGTGAGAATATGAAATTTTTTGTGTCACACTTACATTAATGTATCTAGATAATATTATTCAAATGTGAATAATTTTGATTCATAGAATGATTTTGCTTAGTAGGTATAAAACTTATTGAACTTTTTGTATTGATATAAGAGAATCTATAAGTCATAGTTCATGGTATATTTACTAAAATGTTAGAAATAATATCATTAGGATATGTTATTTTTTCAAACCCATATATAGAAAATTTATTTGATAAAAAATTTATAAATGTTTTTAAGAAAGAAGCTGTGATTATATAGTTTAAAATAGAAATATATTTCCCTTGAATTGTTTTTATATAATAGTTCATTAGGTTATTCATTTGATAATAATATATGGTCCGGTCTATTTCCATTTTACTTGTCTGTTTAAATTATATGCTAATATTTTGAAGGGTAATGTTAAATACTCTCATGGGATGGAGTCCACTATTGTGGGAAAATATTTACCTAAATGTGTAATTAATTTACATTATGTTTATTTAAAATATATTGAGAATATTGGTCTCACAATATCTCAATCATTGAGAGTTATTAATTAATATAAAGGGAATAATGGCTTGAATGTAAAATGTTTCCATGTGATGATCTGATACATGAACATTAATAAACATTTAACTAAAAATAGGACGTTCAAAAATATATATCATCACTTATTTTATGGATTAATGGAATGATATCAAAGAAGAAGTAAAATTGGTTTTTGATTGACCATAAAAATAAATTAATAGCAGGGTTTAAAGATGATAAAAACACAGAATTTTTGCATAAAAAACATTGATATTTTTAGTTGGTTAACTATCTTAAAATTTTATGAAATCATTTTTTAAATTAATCAAACAACATTTTATTCACAAAAAACAAGGTTAATTATAGAGATACTGAAAAGACTGGGTAATGATGATCATGGAGGAACATCATTTTTCATGTGAAGAATATTAAAATTAAATTTTGATATCAATGATATAATTTGGAGTTCTTTATGATTTATGATATATTTATTATACTGAATTTTTAGTAATAGTGGTGGGAAAATTATTATTATGGATTTGCATATGTTGATTTGAAATGATTTTTTTGTAAAGAAGAATCATTTTTTATAGAAACACATACAAATAAATTATTTGATGTTATTAATTCATCATATGATAAGTGGTTTTTTAAGGGTAAATAACTCATTTAGGTAATTAGGACAACAATGATTTATGGGTTTTTTAGGTTTTGTCACATATTACATTATTTCTAGATGAAATCAATGACTATAATATATCCATGGCACATTTTGTAAGTAATTATAAAATTGAATTGATATGAGAAAAATCTAAATTAATTTCTTATTATTGTTGTATATATTTATAACTTTTTTCATTATGGACCTCTAAATTTTTGTTTTTATTTTTTTTCATGTATATGATTTTTTTCTGTTATTATTATTTTTTTATTAAATATTTTTTAATGAAATTTTCATTTAATTTTTTAATTATGATAACATATAATTTATATTATAAAAATATATGCATGGTTAAATTACCTTATGTTATTTGTGCTTATATGTTACCCATCAAATATTCATCTTTTTCTATTTTTTTAACAAATTCGAGTGTTGTAATTTACATTAATGATCTCTTTATTTTTATTTTTTATGTTAATTTATTTATATATTTTAGTTACATATTATTTAAAAATTTCATTCATTCCATCATTTCTTTGTATAAAATAAATGTTCATTTTTATATTTTTTTGATAAATTATATTTAATGTTATAAAATTTTTAATGAATATAAATGGTTTATGAAAATATTTTTATATTAGTTGCAATAGTTTATATTTATATTTATTTTTATTTAAAATTTTTTATTGAATAATTTGTTTTTGGATGAAATCATTTATCTTTCCTAATTTTTTACATTAATAAATTGTTTTTGTTTTATATAATTAGCAATATAATTTTTATTAATTACAATTATTAAATATTTTTTAAATAAAATAAAAATACTTTTTCCCATATAATACAAATTAAAAAATTATAGGAACTACAGATGTGGAAATAATGTATGTACATCTTACAATTAAATAAATAATTATATAAATTTATATTTTTAATGAAATTGAACTTATATTTTAAAATATTATATACAACTATTCTTCTTCTCTAGAAAATTTGTAACCTAATGATAACAAGAGTGGGATTAAAAATTTACCGAAACATTCACTGGAATTTGAAGTGAAAAGGATGATAATTAAAATTGATGACATATGCCACAATACTAGACCAAATGCTACATGCATTATGACTTAGCTTACTATGTAGAGTAATCATAGTATAGGTATTTTATACCATGATTGGAGAAGTGTTTACTAGTTACTGAAATATCATTCATGGGTGTCCCTATAAGAAATATTTATATACATTTAAATTTAGTTTTTAAAAGGATTAAATTCCATACATTTCATAATATTTTACTAATTAAATAAAAAATTAAATTTTACCATGAATGGGAAAAAAGGAAAAAATTTCAATCCATTGTGTAAATAAGATAGACTGATTTAAAAAAAATTAATTCAACACATATCATTAAGATTAAAAATGAAAACATTATATTCTGTAAGTATGATATTATAGATAAAAAGACATGTAAAATGTGTGTATCCGATTTTTAGGAGGAATCATTTATGGTATGATATTATTTTCTGATATAATGTTTAAAAATTTATTATTACATTATAACTTATTTATAATTTCATAAAAAACAAGTTATTGGAAAAAAAGAAAGAGATATAGTCTCACAATTTATACCACTATAAACTTTCATGGGGATGATATCCTTTATTGGGGAAATAAACTATTCCTCACAAAACATAGTGAATTAAGAGCTATGTTATGTAAAAAATATAATGACATTTCACATGACTATAGAACCCATCCCACTTGTCCTAAAAACATAAATTGGATAGAATCTCTTACAACGGGATATATATTACTTTTCCATCAAAGTGAGTAGATGTTAAGATTGTTTGTAATAAAATGTTAAATTTCATGAACATTAATATTTAGTATATCAAATATAGTAATATTACATATGAAAATATTACATCAGGACGCCATTATATAGAAAATGAAATATAGGAACCCTTTCCATAATGTAAGGAAGGAAATTCTTACAATTTATTTAGAATATATTGAACACTATACCAACTTATGATTTTATAAAGAGGGTGTCAAATGTAAAAGAATATAAAATATTTTTTCACCAACTGTAGTCTTCCATCTATAGGGGTGGAATGTAATGAATAATTAAATTATTTGAAGTATTAGTTACAATACCTAAATGATATAAAATAGGATATCATTAAATAATCTACAACTATTATTCTTGAAGTGTAAACGAGATGGATGCAGCTATCTTTGCAGGTGCAGCCTTTCTACCCAAATCCATCAGCAACTCATTCAGACCCAAGCATATATTATGAGTTACATATTGTGGATCCCTATATAGGTCTTGTATTATACAAAATTCTTCATAATCTATATGATAATGTACATTCTATACATATACAGTCGGTCTAGATTTGATTAACAACATATGATATTATTGGTCTAACTATTATAGTGATGTTGCCTACTAACTGGGTGTTCATAGTTGAAAGAGTGTTGGACTATTTTTTTAATTTAATCAAACGATCATTTACATCATCCATAATATTAGATATTAGTTACATTACATATTTTATTTATCAATATATTATTTATTACAAATAATTTTTTCTTACCCTTACCTTAAATTAGATTATTTGACATCAAAGGAATCGCTATAAAGGAATAGATTTTTTTAAAATATCACTACCTTTAGATATTAATCTAGAAGATAATTGGGTAGATATTATATAACATGTTTTTCTAATACTATATAATTAGTATACTTTTCTATTGAGTATTAAAATATATACAATTGATTATGAATTAAATATTTGTAAAACCAACATTATTGATGTTACAAAGGTTTATCATATCATTAAACAAGTGTTGTTGTTTTTTATACATATGAAAACTTCCATTATTAATTTTTTTCTCATGCAGAATAATTTTAGTGATATGTACCCTATAATATCAAATATTTTTCATATGACCATAATATTGTAATAAGATACATGTAAATGACATCCAAAAAGACTAAAACAGTAGGCTTTGTAAACAATATTTACACATGTGTCTAGTATTACAAGTGAATATTATAATTAAAACATATTGTTTCTCGATAAAAATATTATTATGTATATTATATCATTGAATATCATTCATTTTACACTTTATGGAATCCTAGTGAAAGGAAACCAAATTAGTATGACCTGAAATCCTCAATAGGGGTTAATTAAATATGAAGTTATCACAAATCAATAATTATAATCAACATGGTAGTAAAATAACTGTGAAAACAATCCATTTGAATAATTATATAGGGAATAAAAACTTATAATTTTATTTAAGAGAAACACATTCCTTTTATTCATTAAACTATGAATAGAATTATTCCATATATAATGTATAAATACATATCTTAACGATAAATAATTATAATAGTACCTATGTTTTTAATGAAGGATATGTTTAATTATTGTATTTCATGTCCAAGGGACATGAATACCCATACAGCCAAGACATTTAACAAGATAGCTTATATGTAATGGTAGAAACCCATTTAATTTTTCCAATTTATTTGTCTCATGAGAACATATTGATGCATCCAGCGGATACAAAAATATTGTGTCCCATAAATCAATTCAAGTCTAAAGCATTCCTAAATCTTCTAATAATGGATCTAATTAATAAAAAACTTCCATTATCATTAAATATCTGGTTTGAGTAAAGGAAAAAAATTTAACTATATTTATCTACTATATAAAATTACATTCAATGTAAAACACCTTATATAGTAATGAGATATGTAATAATAAATAATCATATCCGTGTAAAATGTTATGGATAATTATGGTAAATTTAGTGTATAGTTCAAATGGACTATAAAAATAAAACACAAAAATGAATTTAAATTCTATCATTATTATAAATAATCAAAAACTATTTAGTGAAATAATAAATATGGTATTAATATGATGTATAACTATTTTTCTAAAGAAAAGGTTATTTTCATTGATTAAATGAAAGGATATATAAAAAAATACAGATGAAAATATACTTTTCCATTTGAAAAATAATTTTATAATAATTTTCAATGAAAATAACTTAGAAAAATTATTTAATTTTTTTTCATAATTACAAATTAATATTTTTGAACTATTATTGTTTAATTTCTTATATGGTAAAAAAAATATTCCTTTGGAATTATAAAAATCTCACGAATGTTAATAGTTCAGCAAGAAAAAGTATGATTACATTCCAAAAGTCTAAAATATAAATATAGATAAAGTTTCTTTTTATAAATTATCTTAAAAATCATAGAAAAATTATTTTTTATTTTTCTAAAAAACATTTTGTTTGTATTAAATTTGGTTTTTTACTATTGTAGCAAAATTATGTCCAATTTTATAATGATGTTATAAAACATTTTAACCCATAAATGACTGAAAAAACTGTACTTTACATGAAAATAATCATTAATAAAAATATGAGAATAAAATGAAAGGGTTTATTAATCAATGGTTGTTGGGTAAAAATCCATCAAGGTAACATTGCAGTATTTTTGAGATGATTGTTTTTGTTGAAAAAGAAGGTTTCCATGGTGAATTTTCAGGTTCTAGATATATTGTTGACAATTAATGTTGACAAAGAACCATGACAATGGAATGGACTATTTGGAGGTGCTACAAAAGAGAAGTATAAAATGGCGTTGTTTCTCAGTGTTTGCCAAATTTTTGGGGTCCAAAATTTGGAGTTTGGTGAGCATCATGAAAAGTGGATATCCTTGAAGATCTTATTTAAATATGGAAAAGTCATGCAATTAATGAATATTGGATTCATGGAATGGATTTTTCAAAGACTAGAAAAATGATTGCGGTGATTCTTCATGATTACGTCATGCTTTGCGAATGGCATAGGTTGAAGTGTATCACTACGGTGAAGGGATTTGCGAGGGAGCTTCACGGTGAATGCGAGAAAGAATGTTTATTGTGATGCTCCAAAATTACGATGAGCTCCACGATCAAAAAAATGTCATGGTGCTTTATGAGATTGAGATAATTTCGGCAGAAACCTCAGAGCTACGCAATTTGTGATGATGAGGCATTGACTTTGTGCGGAAGGTTCGAGGGTCATTGAAATCCATTATAAATAGAGGTCGAACCCCTTGAGAGAAGAAGAGAGTTTCCGAAGAAAATATTTTGATCTCGGTTCGTCACGGTGGTTCGCAAAGGTAGTGGTCTTCACGAAAGAGAAGAGCTTCGCGGTGGGTAATATAGCCTCGTGAAGGAAGTGTGCTTCGCGAGGCCACATGCTCTAAATAGTGTGCTTCACGAAGAGGCAGGAGCTTCGTGACGACCTAATATTTTCAAAGTCTTGAGCTTCACGAAAGGGTAGGAGCTTCATGAAGGCTTGTTTGAACATCACAAAATTGGGGAGCCTCGCGAAGTAGGGTTCTTTGCGAAGGTATTTCCAAAGGAATTTATCAGTGTTCATGGGAAAAGGGGTATTCATCAGTGGATTAACGTTGAATTTAATAGAGAATATATCAATAGATGATGATGAATGTATTCATGAAAAGGAAGAGATCCACACGTCTATAAACTGTGAGTGGATTCCTTACATGGAAGAGGAAGAAGGTAATCCTTTCCACCAGTAGTGAGCTAGTGAGAACAAAACAGAGAGTAACCCTTGGGAAAGCAGTGAGTTGACCCTAAACATTGTTAATGTAGTGAGCCTTGGCATATAAATGATAAATCCCGAACATTATTGGCAGTGAGCTTTAGTGGATTTGGTACAGCAGCACATCGTTGTTGTATGCTCCTTGGACATAGCCCAGTGAGGGTGAACCAAGTAAAAATATATGTCTCTGCCTGGTTGCTTCCATGTATTTCATATAAAGCATAACCATCAAATATATATTAAGATAAGTAATCAACATAAACTCATAAGGGAAAACAATGTGACCCATATAATATAGAGGTCAAAATCCAGTGGGGCAAGAATAATTTTTGAAATTGAATATCTGTACTCGGATTCACCCCCTCTCTATGTATCTAGGCCATTTTTGGTTCTAAAAATTGGTAACAGAGGGGTAGGTTTCTTTTATCAGACATGTCAGCTATTACTTGGGTCAGTCAATTTGGGTGGTCAATTCAGCCTACACTTATCTTGGAGTAACATGGTAAAGGGTAGAACGTTAAAGAAGAAGCAGAAGTCGGGTGGAATCCCTCAGTACGGAAGTCTCTATGGAGACTTTGTGATTCAGTTAAAGGAATCATGTAGTTAATCAAATGTTTATTTGGATAAATTGTACAGTGAAAATTCATACTCATTCAACGATGCTGATGGAATGAGTGAAGAACCTGATATTATAATTATGTTTGAACTACTAATGATGAGGAAGCTCCCGTAAGGCGAAAAGTTGAAGTTGTTCATAAAACAAAGGAAGTAGATCAAAAGATGAATAAAGAGATTAAATCTAAAGACATTCAGATCCAAGCACTATAAACTAAGATAAAAAAGATAAGAGGTTTGAATCAAAGGCTTATTGACATAGCTTCTAATCTAAGGGAAAAGAATGATTTTCAAGGTGATGAACTAAAAAAGATGGCTAAAATAAAGGGAAAACAAAAGTCTGATGATTATGAAGAGAATCAGAAGTCAGATGAAGTTTAGAATCTGAAACCTAGAAATGGTGATATAACCACACAACTATCAGAACTACTTCAGATAAATCAAAGGCTACAACAGGAAAATGCATGTTGTTCTGATTCTGTTGCTCAAGAAAAATTTAAAGTAAAGGAGAAAAGTGAAATGGTAGAAAAGATCACAAGAGAACTGGAAGATGAGATGAGTAGAGGGAAGCTTATCAAGAGAGAACATTATGTCCGACTTGAATCACGGGATATAAAGATTAAAAAGTTTTAAGAAGAGCTTGAATCAGTAAAGAAGGATGTGGAGAAATCCAATACCAAAGGAATGTCTAAAATAAAGAATGCATTGCACTTACTATTTGATTATCCTTTGAAAAGTGATGATAAAATGAAGAACAGATATGCTATTTCTGAAGAGAAACAACAGAATATTTTCTCAACTCAGAGCCGATATATTTTAGAAAAAACAGGTATTGGATTTGATGAATCCCCTCTCGTGCATGATAGGAAGAGAGCAATGAAAAGCTCCAGAGATTAGAAAATCCTTGTCGATGCTGGAGAATTAGATAAAAATGATTTTATAGGATTCAATGAAAGAACGTGTTTTTTCTGTGGGATTCATGGTCATACATCAATCCTCTATTCATATGCATAAGAATACATATCAGGCTATGAAAATAGAAACATTATGAGATCTGAGATTAAGTAGATGTCTCATGAGAAATCAAAAATAAGAGTCTCTCATAGGAAAGCATTCGTTAGATGCTCATATTCTGGTAAAATGGGACACACCATGAGTATGTGTCAGGAATCTCAAGAGCTCAAAGTCAAAGGAAGAACTCAAGTGGCATCAACATCTCTAAAGAGAAATATTAAAATTATTTATGTCTTTGATGGAAATGTTTTATATGTTCTGAATATGGGTATATATCAAAAAATTGTAGCAAGAAGAAAGAAGGAACGGTAAAGTAACTGGAGAGGATATTCACAAATCTAGTGGTGTATAATGAGAAATTCTATACTGGAAGTCAAGGTGGCAAGTTAAATAATAGGCTTAGAGCCTCAGAGAAATCCCATGTACATGAATGAAAGGTGTATCAGCCACCTCCTCTATTAAAATCACAACAGCTCTCATGGAGAGAATGTGAACAAAAGTGGATGATTAAGGGTAGATCTTCTCTAGTTGTTAGAATGAATAATGCAGGTTCGGTGAAGGACTCAACAACAACACAAAACAGTGTGGTGAATGAAATATCAGATAAAAGAAAGATGAACAACAAATTCATTGAAAAATTCACATGTCGTGTCCCATAGAAATAAGTGGAGGAAAGAGGAATATAACTACAATGGTGGAAGAAGAAAGGGAAGATTCCAAATAGAGAGATTCATACCAAGAGACAGAATCAAGGGAAGTGGCTTATTGGCGGTATATCAAAGACGGATGTGTGTACAAGTGGGCTTAAACCACACATTGTGAAAAATTCCAAGCCTTCAGAATCCACATATCAGAAAAAGGGTCATCATGCGGTTACTGAATTGTTAGTCATATGGCTAGAGCAGTTGAAGTTGTCAAGGCAGCTAGAGGAAGCAAGGAATGAGGGTGATGCTCTTTAAGATAGAATCAATGGGTTGACCCATCGGGATCAACCAAAAAAATCTTCTTGAGGATCCCATAAATACCCCATCTCCCTATGTATATTAATGATATTAACTAATGATTCATGTGTTTTAGGTTTTCGGGCGATACGATCCAAGGGGAAGTTTCATCTAATGATGAAAAGTGGAGAAGTGATATGCTTCAATGTTTTAATTGACTCATATCAGCTAATATATTTGATGAAGAAATGGATAAACAGAGTGAAATAGGAGGTGATTATGTTATTAACATTATCCCTTGTTTCCTACACCGAGTTCCAACTTAGTATGCTTAGAGATTTTGTTAATGGCTCAATGATGAGTGCCAGATGAGAATAAATGATGCACTAGAAGAAGAATGCTTCTGGGCCTAACACTAATATGTGTTGCATAACATATGAGGAGCATTCAATAATAAAATCAAATTCTAGAGACATCAAAGAAATGTTTGGATTACTCAGCTCAGGTGTTTTTTATCTAGGGAAGATATATTGCGGGAGAAGCAGCAATAATCATGCATCTCTTGCTCATTTATTTTGATCTAAAAATGTGTTATCAGCTGACTAATTTTTAGGATACCAATACGCTGTGAGATGTAGTTGAAAGAAATGATTCCACTGAACAATGAAACATTGAGAAATTTTCTGATGAATTTGATGACAAAGAAAGCAAGAAAGGGGAAGCATAAGTGACAGGTGCTGATTCAGAAAAGAATTAGACATGTGAGTTTGTTTCGAGTCCAATTGATAAGAATGTCATCAAAACTAAATGAGTCTATCGCAACAAGATAAATGAAGACGTCCCAATGATTTGAAACAATGCATGACAAGTGTGCAAGGGGTACTCCCAGATAGATGGAATAGATTTCGATGAGGCATTTTCACCGGTTTCACAGCTTGAGAAAATCATATTATTCTTAGCCATTATAGTGCAATAGAAGATCAAAGTGTTGTAGAAGGATTTAAAATCATAATTATTTAATGTGGATCCAGATTAAGAAGTGTATATTCCACAGCCAGATGGTTTTCTCATTCATGGGGATGAGAACAAGGTTTGCATACTGAAAAAGGTGTTGTATAGGCTGAAACAAGCACCAAGAGCATGGTACTCAAGGCTTGTTCAGTACTTGAAGAAACTTGGTTTCCAGTCTGGGGGAATTTTTTACAATCTATATTTTAGAAATGACAGTAATCAATGAATGATGGTGTTGGTTTATGTCGATGAAATAATATTTGGCAGATCAGATGAAGCTCAATGTAGACAATTTTCTGAATTCATGAATAGTGAGTTCGAAATTTCAATGATTGGAAAGCTATGATATTTCCTTGGTCTAAAGGTGACACAAGGTTGTAATGGAACATTCATTTCACAATCCAAATAATCCATGAATGTTTTGAATTGATTTTGAATGGAAATTTTCCAGGAGATGAAGACTCTAATAGCTACACGGACGAAACTATCCAAAGATGAGGATGGCAAGGCAGTTAATATCACATAATACAGGAAAATTATTGGATGTTTTCTATACATGACCACAACAAGGCCTGACATTTTATTCACCACATTCCAAGTAGCGAGATGTCAGAGTAATCCCAATGAAATACACATTCTTTCAGTGAAAAAAGTACTTTGGTATATCAAGGGAACGATGGACTTCATCTTGAAATATTATGACAAATCTTAGACAGAGTTATTGGGATATACTCAAGCAAACTGGGCTGGTTCGGCGGATGATAGGAAATAAATTTCAGGAGGTGATTTCTATCCTGGTGTATTGAGTGTTTCTTGGATATGAAATAAGAAATATTGAATATCATTCATCACCGTAGTAGCTGAGTATATTATGTCTACTCAAGGATGCAAACAGTTATTGTTGATGAAGCAGCTGCTTGAAGTTATGGGAGTTGAAGTGATGTCTCCTATTGGAATCCAGTTCGATAACTCAAGTGATATAAATCTATGAAAAAATATCGTATGTCACCCCAGGACAAAAAACATTGAGCGAAATTATATTTTTATCAAAGAGAAGGTTGAGAAAGGAATTGTGAAGTTGGAGTCTGTGCCTACAGAACTATAGGTTGCAGACATTCTGTCAAAGGCTATACCCAAGGAAGCATTTCAAAGGCATCGACTGGCTCTGGGAGTTCAGTTGACTTCCCGCACTTAAAAGAGTGTGGATATGGACCGACCCTCTCTCCCCGAGGTATGGTGTGAATTTCTCTAATGCACTAATTTTTTTTGTTTCCAATGTTTCAGACCACAAAGGGGTGACCTTTGGGTTCGATGACAAAGGGGGAGAAATAGTGACTCCTAAAGGGGAAGAAACTATGGCTAATGAAGGGAGAAAATTTCCATGTCAAAGACATGGGGAGTAGCATAAAGGTGGAGCAACGAGATAGGGGAGAGTAATGAGATATGAGGAGTGTTTTAAATCTGATGATTCTAGAAGTGATTAATCAAAGAATAGATATCACGACAGTTCAGGATTATGATAAAAGTAGATGAGTGATGTTGGATTGGTGAGAGATGGATTCCATCTATCACCAATTGGTATCAGGGTGGTTCAACAATTGGTATCTAATTAGAAATTGGTATTAGTTTGGAATCGATAATTGGTGTCTGACATGAAGTGATTCATTGATGAACATTTCATACTACTCTTGTTTCTCACTCCTAGCATTGCTCATGTGGGTTTAGAGTACATGTTAAGTGATTCCTTGAACGCTATCAGAATCGTAAGAGTTGAATGGTGGTAGTAGATGGAAGAATCTTCAGAGAGGTATCAAAGTTCATAAAATCATTTTGAGAAGAGTTTTCAACAATCCCAAAGAGGGAGATTGTTTGGAAAAAAATACCTCAAGGTAACATTTCAGTATTTTTATGTTGATTTTGTTTGTTGAAAAAGCAGGTTTCCATGGTAAATTGTCATGTTCCAGATATATTATTGACAATCAATATTGACCATGAACCATGAAAAAGGAATGAAGGATTTGGAGGTGGTACAAAAGAGAAGTACAAGGTGGTGCTGTTTCGCAGTATTTGGAAAATTTTAGGGGTCCACAATTTGGAGTTTGGTGAGCATCACGAAAACTGTATATCCGTGAAGATCTTATTTAAATATGGAAAAGGCATGAGATTCACAGAGATATGTTTCATGGAATGGATTTCACGAAGACCAGAAAAATGAGGGCGGTGATTTTTCATGATTACCTCAAGCATTGCGAATGAAAAAGGATGATGTGCATCGCTGTGGTGAAGGGATTTTGGAGGGAGATTCACGGTGAAGTCGCGAATGAATGTTAACAGTGATTCTATACAATTACGGCTAGATCAGAGATCAAAAAATGGTCATGGTGCTTTACGAGATTTAGAAAATTTCTGCATAAATTTCGGAGCATCAAGATTTGTGATGACGTGGCGTTGACTTTGCAAAGAAGGATCGAGGGTCGGTCGAATTTCATATAAATATAGGTCGACCCCCTCGAGAGAAAAAGAGAGGTTTCGATGAAAATATTTTTCTATCGGTTCGAGAAGGTGGTTCGTGAAGGTAGTGTTCTTCGCGAAAGTGAGTAGCTTCACGACGGTTAATCTAACTCCACGAAGGAAGTTCTCTTTGCGAGGTTACATTCTCTATGGATTCTGCTTCGCGAAGAGGTATGATCCTCGTAGTGGCCTAAGCATTACAATGGATTGAGCTTCATGAAAAGGTAGCATCTTCGCTAAGGCTTGTTTGAGCTTCGCGAAATTGGGAGCCTCGTGAATTAGGGTGCTTTGCGATGGTATTTCCAATGGAATTGATCAGTTTCTAGGGGAAAAGGGGTATTCATCTATGGATGAACTTTGATTTTCAATATATAATCTATCAATAGTTAAGCATTCATGTATTCATGAAAATGAAGAGAGACACAAGTCTATAAATTGTGAGTGGATCCCTTCCAAGTGCAGTGAGCCAAAGAAGAGGAAAAAGGTAATCCATTCTACCGGTAGTGAGCCAGTGAGAGATAATTAGGGAGAGAACCCTGGGAAAGCAGTGAGATGACCATAAAAATTGTAAACGCAGTGAGCCTGGGTTTAAAAGTTATCTTGCCCAAACATTATTGGTCGTGATCATTAGTTGATTTGGTACAGCGGCACATCGCCGTTGTATGCTCCTTAGACATAGCCCAGTGAGGGTGAACCAAGTAAAAATATATGTGACTGTTTGGTTTCTTCCCTGTATTTCATCTAAAGAATAATCATCAGATAACTATAAAAATATGTGATCAACATAAAAAAATGAGAGCAAAAAAAGTTACCCTTATAATATAGAGGTCAAGATCTAGTGGGGAAAGAATAATTTTCGAAATAGAATATCCATACCCTAATTCACCCCCCTCTCAGGGTATCTAGGCACCTTTTGGTACTAAAAAGGATCATATAATATCCATTAATATTAATTCAACTGTAAAGAATTCATAATAAATTGACATTGTCATGTAAGCCCTTGAAAATACCATAACATTAACGTGAGAATTTACCTGTGAGTCCCTTATGTGTATCTATAATAAACTCACATAAAAGTATTCCAAATAAAACAATATATAGTGAAATATCATTACACATATAATCATATAATATTAATGATAATAAAAAGGTAATATTACTCAATGAAATAAAATTGAGTTTTGGGATTCTTTACCAATTTGATACTTTTAATTTAAACCCCAAAATATGAAATAATTAAAAATTAAATATAATATAAATTTAATAATTAATTATTAATGATATTTCATGTTAACTGGGAAGTGTATACCCCATATAAAATATGTTTTATGTATAAGAAGAAAATATTCTTCAATGAAATGAAATTTAGAGCAAATAACATAACCATATACTCCATTTTTGATCTCCAATTGAATTCATGTATTATGGTTTTAGACTTGTTAATAAGTTATTAAATAACCATAATATTGTTTATAATATCATATATCATCCTTTTATAACATCATATCTGTAACACCCTAAGCATCCACGATACGCTTCTCTTTCAATAATGCAATAGCTTGCATTTTACACAAGTTCGAGATTATAACGCACCGCGACCAATCAAAATAGCCATTATGAATAGTAATACCCACTTTTTGAAATTATATATATTTTATATTTCAAAATGAGCTTCATTTTTGTATTTGGAATATATAAATTAGCCTATGTTGAATTTTTGATATTTTTCTAAGAACATCCAATTTTTTATGAATAGTGAAAAATACTTAAAAACAATTTTTTAAATCAAAATAATTTATAGTGATAAATTATAATATTGATTGGTTTTATATTATAATTAGAATATATTTTTACCATTTCATCCAATGGTGTTCATTAGAATTAATTTCACTTTGAAATTGGATATAAACAATTTTCAATCTTTTGATATATATTGTTTCTTAAAAACACAATATTTGTTGTGATATAGGGAATTAATTATAAAATTAATAAATGAAAATTATATATTTGGAATTTTTTAAAATAGACATCATTTTTTAATTTGAAATATCCATTATATCTTAAGGTAAAATTTTGGCATTGTTCTAAAAAACTTCAATTTTTGATGAATAGTGAAACCACTAAGTGGTTGTTAAAAAACTGATTTTTCGTTTGAATAAAACATTACCACTTCTGTGATTTTATTTTCAAAAATCTAACATACATGGTTTTCATTAGGAAGTAAAATGTTGTTCAATGGTATTAAAATAATTTTTGGTGAATAGTAACATTTAAGTTTAATTAATCGCGATTAAAGGTAATTAGTGGAATTTAAGGTAAAGATTATATTATATTAATATGAAATTATCTTGACACATGTCCTACCCCTATTGGATGAGTCATGGCCGACCAAGACAATACATAGTTCAACATGGGGACCCCATGGAGCCACTTTGGTAGGAAAATGACATTAAAAACGTTTTATTTAATGTTAAAATAGATATGACACAAACATGAGTTATTTTACTAAAATAATTTTTAAATGGGATTATACAGGTCATATTTTTTACTATAAATATTAATTAGAAATCTAAAACTATTTCCTACATCATGATAGTTTTTTTATAATTTTTAGACATTAAAAAATTAAATTATTTATGACACCATGATGATGCAGCGATTACCTCATTAATTAACGATTTAAATAAAATAAAAAGATAATGTAAATTCTAAGACTTACACTTGTCCAAAACCTATTGGATGAGTATATTTCGAACCCTTATCACCTTATCCTAGAAATATATAATTGTGGGACCTTTAAAATCTGAAACTCATTATATAATAAAGTATCATTTCATGACTTTCCAAGAGTGCCCCTCCTCTCCTCTTATAAAAGGCCCCCCACCACTACCACCTTATTCACACATTCCAAGCCATTTGGCTCAGCCATCCTCTGCCCAAATACTCTATAAACGTTCCTCTATTACTCCTAGAAGCCTCAATTTGGGCAGAAGTCTTCACAAGGATTCCTTTGAGCTCAAATCAAAAAGAGTTACCTGTTTTAAAGGTAGTGTTTTCTCTTGTGTTCTTAAGTTTTATTTTTATTCTCCAACCCCATAAACTATTTTTATTCATTTCTTTTGTAAAAACAACAGTATATTAAATATTCTAGGATTTTTTTATTATAAGGATTCTATCTACACATACACACACCTACATCTAATGGTTAAAGAACATACTGTTTCTGTCGATGGTGAATTTCTGCCTCACGAAACGATGATTGATCAACACTCATATAACACCTTCAAAGAAGGCCATTAAGATGTCACTATATTTATATATGATATATAATATTTTAATGTTTTACTTAATCTTCTGTATTTTTTATTTATGGAATACCTTTATGGTTTCCATTATGGGTAAACATGATATTTTCATTTTAGGAAGTGCAGACTACCGCCCCCTCAAAGTGATTTGAATCGTTAATGCCATATGTGGGATGTACAAAAGATGGATTAAATAGTATTATATATTATATTATACTGTAATTATAGTATAACTTTATATAATTATAATATAATTTCATTAAATACGAAATAGAAAGGAAAGTAGAGTTCATCCGTACGTACGGCTTACCGTCTCCATGAACAGTGGATTTCATTTCTTACCTCTAAATGTTATGAAATATTATAAATTCATGTATATATTGGATATATATGATATATATGATATCTAAATCATGAATATAATTCTGGATGTAATGTATATTTTACCACATGAAAATCTTTTAATTACAAGAAGTTTATTTTTGACTCAAGTACCAAAGATCGACAAACCGACCGTTATTAACTTAAATAATTACATAATGTTCATAACATGTTAATAAGTGATATAAAAGTAATAATGAAATTGAAAAAGGTTCTTAAGGAAGTATAAATTAACTCTAGATTATTATTCAGGAGGTTAAATAACGTTCGAGTCATGTCGGACACGAGGTAAGGGAACTTCGTATCCCAATTTCCTTTCTTTGGGTTAATCTCCTACTTTCAAATTATGTCATGATATTATTATATCATATCTTGTATTTGTACTTTATTTATGTGTAATTATAGTGAATACACATAATAGATCTATTTTATTTAAAAAATTACCTTTTTAAGGAACTTCATCCCAATCTACATTCATAGAGACATATATTGTTTTATACACAAATTTCTTTTATATGGTGTATAAACCCCATTGACTTTTACGTTTATTCAAAAGGAATATTTTTATACGAAGCATTTTACTAAATGACAAAAAGGAATGTTTTTCTTGTTGTACGTATGCGGCGACAACGACTTCTCCGCGTCGTGACCATTATTGGAGTTTCGGCTTCCTCTACAAGACATAAGTTTTTTTAAATGAAAAATAAATACCAAGTTTTACTTTTCTTTTATTTTGGTATTAAAAATGGTTTTGAAAGTGTTTTTTTATTATATCAATGTGTTGTTTTGATATCTTGTGATTGAAATGTGGAAATTTTATGTTTCCATTATGCAGGTTTTATGTGATATGATTATGTTATGGTTTATGATATGTTTAAACCTGTTCATATGAGGAATGAATTGGACTTAATAAGTGACGGGTGGAGCCCGCTATAGCTCCTCGATGCATCGGCAGGTCTCATGAGACAAACTAGTGTCATGGAACGAGGCCTTGACATGATATTTTTTGTATTATTGGCATGAGGGCTTGGATACGTGGTTATGATAGTCTGGAAATATGCATTCCATCATTATGAAAGTGGTTATTGATATTGCATGTGGTTATTCGACAAGTAGAATATCCATGTGAATAAGTAAATGGCATTATCTCATTTTACATTTTCCATATTATGTTGATGTTCAAGTTTAAAAGGCTTTTGTTTTAGTTGTACATTGCCTTAAATGTTTATGTTTATTTATAAATTCTTCTCCTATATTGTTATCCTTACTGAGGATCTGAGCTCACCCCTTTCAATGTTTTATTTTTCCTAGGATGTGAAGAAATATTTTATGGCTGACCTATAGGGATAGTCTGAAGGGGATAGATGTGTGGACTGTGGACACTATGTTATTGTGATTTTTCACTTTATGATGTAATGTAACATTTTTGAATGTATCTAGTGTTTCCAAGGATACTATACTAATCTGTCTTTTGAGACATGATCTTTTCTGATCTTGCCAATGTTACGCAATAATGCACCGACTCTGGGAAACTGGGGTCGGGGCATTACAGTTTTTATCAGAGGCATTTTAGTAGTAACCTTGGATGCTATATTTAGATAAACTCTTATTAGGGAACATATCCCAAAGATATATTTTCAGGATTAGTATAGAAGAACTTCCTATAATTTTGATATTATAGAGATTTTGTGTGTTTTCCGAGCAATAAATCCTGTCTGGATACGATCACGTAGAGGTGGATCTGGCACAGATGTACCTAGGGGTAAAACCCCAAAACACCTCTTTGCTCTAGACTCGAACGGGAACTGGTGCACGACAATGGGCCTTGCTACACTCTTGGTTACGACACTCCCGGGGGATATTCTTAGGATAATTCTTATTTTATTTACAGACCACTATGAAGGGTTATGAGTATTTACTTCCTCAATGAATTTTTTTTATGATTATGGATTATATCCATAAATAGTTCAATTTATGTTCAGTATTTTACAAGTATGGAATTATGTATTTTGATTCATAAACTAATCTAGTTAATGCCATTGTTTAGTAATGGCGCCTAGTGGAAGGAATGGAAACCGTATCAATGCACGCACTCTATGTAGGGATTGCCCTCCTTCTCAAGATAATTATTGTGGATCTGAAGATACAACTGGTGCTGATCAACTTATTACTATACTGGCACAACTCACTCAGGTTATGAATAATAACCTTACTCGTACGGATCACCCTGATCCACAACATGGAGGATCAATGTTAGACCGCTTCATGAGGCAACAACCACCATCATTTAATGGGGGTACAAATCCCTTAGTAGCTGAGCAATGGATAAATTCCTTAAGGAAAATATTACATGCCTTGGGGTGTAGTGAAAGGGAAAAGGATATCATGGCAGTTTACTGCCTCACTGGAGATACTGACCAATGGTGGTTATTGATTCAAAATATAAAGGAAAATGAAGAAGTATAATGTATGGAATGGAGAGAGATCAAATATCATTCTTAGAAAAAGACATTCCTCGTGAGCATCGAGCAGATATGGAAAGGAAATTTCTGAGTCTCAGACAAAAGGAGGATGAGAATGTCGCAATGTATGAGGCCAACATTACATGGTTAGTGAGGTATGCTGAAGATTATATACGTAACCCAAGAAGTAAGATTGATAGTTTCTTTGATGGGTTAAAAACATTTCTCCGTCGAGCTTTAGTATCACAATCCTTCTCATCATATGAAGATATTGTCTCGTGTGCTATGAAGACAGAAAAGGAATTCTCTATGTCTTATGACAACAAAGTAAAGCAAGAAAAGAAGAGAATAGTGGAGCAAGAGACAGATAAAAAGAAAGTGGGAAAGAAGGATTTTCCATTATGTGATAATTGTGGGAAGAATCACCCCGGTGCTTTCCTAAAAGGAATGTGAGTTTTTTATAAATGTGGAGAAAAAGTTCACCTGGCTCGTGATTGAAAGGGAAAGAAATAGGCTATTAATGTTGAATTCTACAATTATTGGGAAATGGGGCATTATTCAAATGAATGTCCTAGGTGGCAGAGAAACATACATCAGAAAAGGCCATGTGATGAAGGACAATCTTTTGCTATTACTACAGTTGAAGTGGAATAATTAATGTATTGGTGCTTTTGAACTCAAGGATTATATTCTTGGTATAAGAATAATGTGATATATATAAGGATTGTACTGCAATACTTGTTGTTTTCATTATGGTTTTAATATGATTAAGGTAATCATATTTTTAATATGTGGCAATAATAGAAACTCTAATTTGTTTGGGGAATATAATGTAACAATTGATTTTGGAATTTAATGACCTTTTAGAGAAAGTCTGGATGAAGGTATTTTGGATAACTATAAAGGTTGGAATGGATAAAGTTGAAATTTGGATAGTAATTTCTAAGGTTAAAACATTTATGAAGATTATTTTTGGAATATTATAATACTATAGTTTTAGGAAAAGGACAACCTGCAGGTTGGGGGATAACCCGTCGCGTCGAACAAAGCTGTAGGAATCGAACCCACAACCATAGTGTGACAGGCCTTTATTACCTACCACTAGCCTACAGGAAGTCCCTGGTTATTATAAATAGTTTTCATAATCTAAATGGTATTTGTTAATATTTGGAACCTTATACAATTAGGACAAATAAAATATTTTTGTGTTTTGTTACCATTTGGAGTGAAAGATGGGTTTGTGGTAAAAATTTATTAAATAATGAATGTCTACATGAAAAGTAAGTATATTTCCTTACGTTATTAGTAAATATATTAAATAAATTCCAAAAATATATGAAAGGTAAGTAAAACAAAAACGTTGTCGGTTAACTTTTCCAACTTGGGATTCAATGACTGTTTAACCAATCAAAAGTTTGTGATTTTCTTGTGGTTAACATTATCCTAATAATGTTTTCTAAAACTCTCCATCAGACATTAATGGTTTGTTTCTCCTCCATATCCATATTTTCATAGAATCCTAGTATGGGCTCTCTCGGGTGACCTTTGTACTTCTCTTTCTTTCTTCTAATGTTATATTTTTATTAACCTTATTTCCGATGTGGGTTTTCCACAAAGGTATTTTATATTTTCAACCTTCTATTTTCATTGAAAAATTTAAAATTGCAAGGACACAATTTATTGAAGTAGAGGAGAATGTAACACCCCAAGCTTCCACGATACGCTTCTCTTTCAATAATGCAACAGCTTTCATTATACGCTAGTTCGAGATTCTAACGCAACCCGACCAATCAAAATAGCCATTATAAATAGTAATACCCACTTCTTGAAATTATATATATTTTATATTTAATAATTAACTTCATTTCTGAATTTGGAATATAGAAATTAGCATATGTTGAATTTTTGATATTTTTCTGAGAACTTCCAATTTTTTATGAATAGTGAAAAATACTTAAAAACAATTTTTTTAATCAAAATAATATATAGTGATAAATTATAATATTGAGTGGATTTATAGTATAATTCGAATATATTTTTACAATTTAATCCAATGGTGTTCATTATAATTAATTTCACTTTGAAATTGGATATAAACAATTGTTAATCTTTTGATATATATTGTTTCTTAATAACACGCTATTTGTTGTGAAAATGGGAATTAATTATAAAATTAATTAATGCAACTTATATATTTGGAATTTCTTAAAATATAAAAAATTTTTGAATTTGGAATAACAATTATAACTTAAGGTGAAATTTTTCCATTGTTCTGAAAAACATCAATTTTTTGATGAATAGTGAAACCACTAAGTGGTAGTTAAAAAACTGATTTTTCGTTTAAATGAAACATTACCACTTCTGTGATTTGATTTTAAAAAATCCAACATACATGGATGTCATTAGGAAGTAAAATGTGATTTAATGGGATTAAAATAATTTTTGGTGAATAGTAACATTTAAGTTTAATTAATCGTGATTAAAGGTAATTGGTGATATTTAAGGTAAAGATAATGTTATAATAATATGAAATGGTCTTGACACATGTCCTACCACTATTGGATGAGTCATGTCCGACAATGAAAATCCATGGGTCAACTTGGGGACCCCATGGTGCCACTTTGGTAGGAAAATGGCATTAAAAACTGTTTATTTAATGTTAAAATAAATATGTCACAAACATGAGTTATTTTACTAAAATAATTTTTAAATGGGGTTATACAAGTCATATTTTTGACTATAAATATTAATTAGAAATATAAAAATATTTCATACATCATGATAATTTTTTTATAATTTTTAGAGATTAAATAAATTAAATTATTTATGATACCATGATGATGCAGTGATTACCTCATTAATTAATGATTAAAAGAAAATAAAACGGTAATGTAAAATCTAAGATATAAACTTGTCCAAAACCTATTAGATGAGTATATTTCGAACCCTTCACAACATATCCTAGAAATATATATGTGTGGGACCTTTAAAATCTGAAACTCATTATATAATAAAGTATCATTTCACGACTTTCCAAGAGTGCCCCTCCTCTCCTCTTATAAAAGGCCCCCACCACTACCACCTTATTCACACCTTCCAAGAAATTTGGTTCGGCCAAACTCTGCCCAAATACCCTATAAACTTCCCTCTCTTACTCCTAGAAGACTCAATTTGGGAAGACGTCTTCCCAATGATGCCTTTGATCTCAAATCAAAAAGAGTTCCCCGTTTTAAAGGTAGTGTTTTCTCTTCTGTTCTTAAGTTTTATTTTGATTCTCCAACCCACTAAACTATTTTTATTCATTTATTTTGGAAAAACACCAGTATACTAAATATTCTATGCTGTTTTTATAATAATTATTCGAGCTACACATACACACACCTACATCTAATGGTTAAAGAACATATTGTTTCTGTGGATGCCGAATTTCTGCCTCACGAAACGATGATTGTTCAACACTCATATAACACCTTGAAAGGTTGCCAATAAGATGTATCAATATTTATATATGATATATAATATTTTTATTTTTTTCTTTATGCTTATTTATTTTTAATTTATGGCATACCTTTATGGTTTCCATTATGGGTAAACGCGATATTTTCATTTTAGGAAGTGCGGAATACCGCCCCCTCAAAGTGATTTGAATCATTAATGCCATATGTGGGATGTATAAAGGATGGAGTAAATGGTATTATACATTTTATTATACTTTAATTATAGTTTAACTTTATATAATTATAATTTCATTCCATAAAATACGAAATATAAATTAAAGTAGCGTTCATTCGTACGTACGGCTTACCGTTTCCATGAACGGTGCATTTCATTTCTTACCTCTAAATGTTGCGTAATATTATAAATTAATGTATAAACTGGATATATATGATATATATGATATCTACATCATGAATATAATTCTGGATATCATGGATATTTCTCCACATGAACAATTTGTAATTATAAGAAGTTTATTTTTGACTCAAGTACCAAAGATCGACAAACCGACCGTTATTAACTTAAATAATTACATAATGGTCATAACATGATAATAAGTGATATAAAATGAATAATGAACTTGAAAAAGGTTTTTAGGAAAGTATAAATTAAATCTAGTTTATTATTCAGGAGGTTAAAGAACGTCCAAGTCAAGTCGGACACAAGGTAAGGGAACTTCTTAACCCAATTTCCTTTCTTTGGGTTAATCTCCTACTTTCAAATTATGTCATGATATTATTTTGGCCTATCTTGTATTTTTACTTTCTTTATGTGTACTTATAGTGAATACAAATAATATATCTATTTTATTTAAAAAATTCCCTTTTTAAGGGACTTCGTCCCAATCTACATTCATGGAGACATATTTTTTTTATACAAAAATTTCTTTTATACAGTGTATAAACCCATTTGACTTTTACGTTTATTCAAAAGGAATATTTTTATACAAAGTGTTTTCTTAAACGACAAAAGGAATGTTTTTCTTGTTGTACATATGCGGCGACAACGACTTATCTACCGTCATGACCATTATTTGAGTTTTGGATTCCTCTACAAGCCGAAATTTTTTTAAATGAAAAATAAATACCATGTTTTAATTTTCTTTTATTTTGGTATTGAAAATGGTTTTGAACGTGTTTTTTTATTATATCAATGTGTTGTATTGATATCATGTGATTGAAATGTAGAAATGTTATGTTTCCTTTATGCATGTTTTATGTGATACGATTATGTTATGGTTTATGATATGTTTAAACATGTTTATATGAGAAATTCATGGGACTTAATAAGTGACGGGTGGAGCCCGCTATAGCTCCTCGATGCATCAGCAGGTCACATGAGACAAACTAGTGTCTTGGCACGAGGCCTTGACAAAATATTTTTTGTAGTCCTAGCATAAGGCCTTGGCTACGTGGTTATGATAGTCTGGCATTATGCATTCCATCATTATGAAAGAGGTTATTGATTTTTCATGTGGTTATTCGACCAGTAGAATATCCATGTGAATAAGTAAATGGAATTATCTCATTTTACATTTTCCATATTATGTTGAATTTCAAGTTTAAAAAGATTTTTTTTAGTTGTACATTGCCTTAAATTTTTATGTTTATTTATAAAATCTTCTGCTATATTGTTATCCATACTGACATTCTGAGCTCACCCCTTTCAATGTTTTATTTTTCCAGGATGTGAAGAAATATTTTATGACTGGCCTACAAGGATAGTCTGAAGGGGATAGATGTGTGGACTATGGAGACTATGTTATTGTGATTTTTCACTTTATCTTATTTCCAATCATAAACACATTAACCCATTATGGAATCCATAACATATATGAAATTTAATACTGAATTGTTTATATATTTTAACATAATCCGTATATATCTCATGATTTTTATTACCAATATAATATGTGTAAAACACTTTAATATTATATTTCTATTATAATAATACATGTGTACTAAATCCATCTTATTTACAGTAAGATCCTTCAATTGTCTTGGGGTTACCCATTAGAATTGGACATTAACATCGGTAATTCCCAGGTTCGCAAAATTTAATGAAATGAACTATCAATGGATAATTAGTGCGAGATTAATCCCATTCAACCATACTCTTCGTTTTTCATAAAAAATTATTATTTTTTGATTCCCTTCATTTCCAAAAATAAATTATTTCTCTGTTCCATTGAGATACATTCCAAGGTGTCTCTTTCCATATGTTATACATGATAAAAATCAATCCTTCTTATCTCCATGGTAATCACCACTCATGCTCCTCAAAAACACCATCTTTATCTTATTTTGTGTCTGTAGGAGTTGGTTATATTATATTTTGGTAATCATATTTCAGGAAAACTGATTTGGAATAAACATGAAATATTTAAATTCCATTAATAAATCATTTTTTTATTCATTTTCGATTCCATTTCCTTCATGTTAAATGTTTACATTTCCATTCATGTCCCAACAAATGACTAAAACCATAAAGTGTATTGTGATTAATAATAATCATGGTTAGAAAACCATATATTTATCTAGATGATATGTAAATCCTAATCCTCGATATTAAATCTTAAATGACTTAGTCTAAAGCAAGAATATTCATTTTCATCATCTATTTAAATCCTTCATACTGGTTTGTAAATAAATTGTATATTCACTTAAGAATATACCCTAGGAAATTCAATCAATGTGTATAGTGAGGCCCATTTTCGTGTACCATGTTATGATTTATTCAGGCCTAACATTCCATATTCAATGATTTTAACTTTATGTGCAACTGTGTTAGAACCACGTCCACTTATAGTATCTCCATATGGATGTACATCAAGGATGACCCATATAATATAAAAAATTCTAAATATTTATTGTGTTATTATAAACATTTCTTCAAATTATATCTTTTAGTAATGTTACATAATCAAGGTTTTACAGTATCTAGTTTCCATGGTTGATTCTTATAATATATTGATTCCATGTTTATGGACCCATACACTTTATGATTGGAGTCAGTTCAAACTATGCTTAAATTAGCATATGATACAGGGAAATAGTTTCCCAATGGACCAAATAGTATATTACTCTTGATAAAATATATATATACATGAGTCATATATTACAAGTGAATAACAAAATTATAAAAAATCATCAATATATTTATTACAACTATTATATCATTAAATATTTAATTTTGTACACTTTTTGGAATTTTGTGGAAAAAAAAATAAAATTATTGTGGCGCGAAACTCTTAGTAGTGGTTAATTATTTCTGAATTTATCATGAATAAACAAGTATAATCAACATTGAATTGAAAATAACTGTGAAGACATGACATTTAAATAACTAGTTAAGGACTAATCAATATGGAAGAGTAAATAACTGAATAAAATTCCATCTAATAAATAAAATTAGAATAAAATTAATGGATAGATAATATCAATGGTAATATCTCATAGAAATATAATAACAAAAAAATATAATTCAAAATTAAGGTATTAGTGAATTTTGGATTTCATGTCTGATGCACTTGAAAACAAACACAATTAAGACCTTTAAATATATATTTTAATACTATAGATGGAAATAAATTTAAATTGGCCAACATATTTATCTCATAAGAATAATTTGATACATCTATGGTCAAAATATAGTATATTCCACACCCATCACTGACAATACAATGTCTTCATATTTTATCGAATAATTTATATACATGATAAATAATGACTTTTAATATCAAATATATGTATTAAGTAAATGATACATTTTATCCATATTTACAATTCAATCAAATAAACTTCCATTTGAAATAAAATATATATAAATGAGATATGGTTTCATAAATAATCACATCCCATATAATGGAAATAGTTAAATAGGTGATATTTATTTCCTATAGAATATTTCACTAAGACTACAACAATGAATCAGTGAAGTGAATTTAAATAAACTACATAATTAATATAATCATATACTATTAAGAGGAAGAATAAAAATGTTATAAACATGATGTATACCCATTAGAGTTTGATTAAGTGTTATTTTCATTGATTAAATAAATCAATCTTTAAAAAAAGTCTAGTGTAAAATATAATTTTCATTTGTAAATTATTTTAAATATATTTTCTTATAAAATAAATTTTTAAAAAAATTTCCACTAAAATATATTTGTAAAATTGAAATGGATTATTTAATGAATTGGTGATTTTTAATTTAATATGTGGAAAAATGTACATTCCTTTTTATTGTAAAATGTTTATGAAAGGGCTATGTTAGGAAAGCAACAAGAATATTTCTTTAGAAAAAAACTGTAAAAGAAAATGTGGATAAAATTATATTTTAATAAATCATCTTAAAAAGGATAAGTAAAAACATTTAATACATAATAAAATATAATTTTGACCAAAGAGATAAATGAAGGTACATTTCAAAAATATTTTTAAAAATATTAAAGTACGAATGAGTGGAAAATGATAATTTTATATGAAATAAGTGATGAATAAACATAAGAGTATATAAAAAATGTTTTTATTAATTATATATCCACGAATTTCCTTTAATGTAAATTCATGTGTAACTGATCCTTGATAAAATGTAATTATGACGTAAACCATCAAGGAGCTGACACCATTGAAGTGACAATAAACCAATGAACAGATCATGGGTATCATATGTGAATCCACATAAAATAATTTGAAATATAAAATAGATAGTAAAAATTTATTTTCCACATATTCAAAGAATATTAACAACAATCATGATGTAATTATACTCAAAAGAAATAATTTGAGTTACTAAATTCCTTTCAACAAGGAAACTATTAATTAAAATATTTCAGGATATAATTATTTCAATTAAAAAAATAATAAAACAATATTAATGAATAATTTAAGATATATCATCTAAAATTGGGTGTGTAAACACCATATAGAATATTTTTTGTGAATAACTTTATAATATGCCTTAATGAAAGGATATTGAAATATAATCCCTTACATTATGAAACTTTTTTGTTAAACACAATTTAAGAAAATGTAAAATGGTTATAAAAATTATAATAACATATTAAAGAACCATAAATTTTTTATGTGATTATATATTATTCTTCTATAACATCTTCACAACAATTTGTTAGTAGTATTTCATTATTTTCATTATTTTATACGGTAATTTACATGTATTTTTGAGTATATTATGATATTTTATTTTCTGTTAATATAATAAACAACATTATATAATCATACCCAAAACGTAATCCATAATGCATATATAATATATATGTGGTATATATTCATTTATATTAATCCATAATATTTAGATATAGGAAATGAAATACATATTTCATGGAAACTGTAGATGCTCTGTATGCATGAAAGATGATTCAATTTTTTGTCATATTAAATGAATGATAAGTTAATGGTATATATGTATATTATAATTATATCAGCATATTTTTACTATATATATCACAAAATATTTTTAAAACCATATCTAATACATTTGATGTATTGCATTAATGAATGACATTTCTTTGTGATGGTGATACTCCCCAGGTCCACAATTGATGTTTTTGTATTCCCATAAAAGGGGGAAAATATGGTGTCTGTTATATAATATGTCCATATTCATAATGAAATAACAAATATAAAATAAAAAACATATAAAATATAAATCCAAGATTTTAAAATACCATGATATTTTTTAATGGATGAAAAACAATATCGGTTTTCAAGGGGATATTCCATTATGCACACAAGTGATGATTCTTAATCCCATTTGATGGAATTGTGTGTTAGTTTAGGTTGTTCCATTAAGAAAAAAATAAGTATAATGAATATAATTTGGTAATTATATAATAAATAAATAATAATAATTTATGGCTTCTGTAATTTTATATCACCAATGTGATTGTTCAAGAGTGTTACCTCTTTTTTGGGTATCTCATTTTAGTTTTCACTTAAGGGATTCCATGGTTTCTTGTACTCTCCAAGTGAGGCATCTATGATTATGGTATTTATTTTGGGAGTTTATTTTGTAAATATTGTGATGATTAAATTGTATTCAGAGTTGTTAATAAGTTAGGGGTATGAGTTCAATTTTGTAGTGGATGAGTGGCATTATTTTAAATATCAAAAGGTAATCACTATTAGGATGTCCTCATTACATAATGTGACTCAAATAATGATAATAATTCATTTAAAGTGTGTATATGGTATAAATATTTACCTGAAATGTATTTTATAATAGTATATATGTTATTTTTCCCCTTATGATTAATGCTTCACCACTAATTTAACTCATTTTCAACTTAATCACTAGAATTATTTTTAATTATTTTTATTATTATATTTGGGAAAAAATAATTTAAAATTATTATAAACTATAAATTTATATTCTTCCAAATATCAAATATATTTTGAAAAAATTTAAAATCATATAAGTGGTAGAATTTAATTTTAAAATATATCCCAAAACTGTAATGACAAAGAAGAGTTTTAATGTAAAAAATTATAAAAAAAGTTGAAATGTTTATATATCAACATTAAATGTTAAATTTATTCTAATGAACTATATATTATTAATATATGTCTAATTGATCAATTTATACTTTAAAAAATTTTCCATATATAATTAAAAATTAATAAATATTTATTTGAAAGGATTGTCTTCAATAAAATTTTTCCATGTCTCGCTATTCAACAAAAGAAAATACATATAAAAATATAAAAATTTCACCACAAGATAATTAGTTATATTTAATTTAAAAAATTAAATTTATTTTGTCACATATAATTTATTAAATTTACAAATATTGTATTTAAAACATGTTTTCCATTAAAATGGTGTAAAACTACATTTATAAAAATGTAGTTCTTTTCCATAAAATGGTTTTTTTTATATTATCTTTGTCAAATATAATAGATGAATATCAAAAATATTTTATTGAGAATAAAATATATAGAGAAAATAAATATAAATTTTCAATAGTAATTAATTTAATTTATTAAGACAAACACATTTTGAAGTATAAAGATAATACTTTATAAAAACATTTCCAATATATTCATTTTTTAATTTCTATTTTATCGGTAAACAATGATTTTAAAAATATATTTTCATAATTTAGATAATATGATTATTAAAAAAAATTTAATGTTTATGAAAGATTTATAAAAATAATATTAATAGTATATAGTAAAACTCAGTCTTTTATGATACGTAATATTTCGAAGGAACTTGTTTTTACTTATAAAACAAGCTATAATTGATGATCCATGTAGAGAATATTGTAGAATAGATTGAATATTTTTAAAAATAGTAAAAATATAATAAATTATTGCGATCTTATATTAACTTATATTCATGTTGCGTCATGTTATAGATGCCATTTAACACAATTTTATACATATTAAACTTTTGTGGAGTTATAAATATTTTACACTAAAATAAATTATATGTTTTCTATTTAGGTACATCAACTATATTTGGATCCAATATTATTATAGTTTTTTAGGGATTTATAAACAAATAATACAATTATAGAGAATCGAACTATTTTATGTACAAAACTATAATTGAATATATATATATATTAAAGATTCTAAAACATGAGCTTCACCAATTGGGTTTTTCCATTCATATAATGGTAAGACCAAATATACAATTAAAATCCATGATTCATTGTAATATTATTTTCACTAAATAATTTTTAGAGGATATTGGATGATATGTGTATTTTTTTCAAATTGGAAGTAATGATTAGAGGTTGTAATCATTATTGAATAGTGTTTGATGATTTTTTTTCAAATTGTTTAATTATTAATATTTTTTCCATGCTTATAATTATTTAGTTTTTTAAAATGTATATATATATTACCAATTAATATTTGAAATTTTTTAAAAAAGTCATAAATTTAATTAAACAATTCTTTCTATCCAATTGTGGATCCAGAAAAAATTGTATATGTGAAATATTAGGTAAATAAATTTAATGTCATTGAAGACATGGTATTTATTTCGTATATAGTGTTTTTATTTTTAAATATGGTTTTATAAATAGTATCACCATAAAAATTGGTATTTGAATGCTATTATTAGGTTTCATGATTAATTTATGAGATAATCACCACTTGAACAATAATTGATTTTGAAATATATAGTTTCCTAACAAAATCTATATTATGTAAAAAAAATATCTTAATTTTTTGAAAATATTAATGGTTACTTTTGTAGGTTTTTAAAAAAGTTTATTTAAATATATACCACAAACTAAAATTCATTTAAAAAATTTCCACACTATTATCTATACTTATGTTTTATATATATATTTTTTCATTATGTATTATTGTTACATATATTTTTGTTAACGTTCTCATTGAAATTTATTAATTTTTTGGTTCTATATGTTATATGTTTTATGTATTCTATTTCTTATTTGATATTTATAGAATGGTAATAATATAATTTTTGAATATTTGTTTAATTTTTTTCAGCTATCGATGAGGGTTTTATAATTAAAAAATAGGGAAATCCTACTAGAATACTCTAAACATTAGTTTTTCCTGAAAACCGTTGATGAATATGTATTTCCATGCCATTATATTTTATAAAACATAAATTGAAATACCATTGGAATATCCTTTTTTATTATCTAGATTTTTCATATAATCAATCAGAAATGATCACGAGAGGTCTATAAACAAGGTTTTTATAAAAATCTAATTCCAAAACACCTATTGGTTGTCCTTCCACATTGGTTTTATAAACAAACACCATCGAAATCCCTCCAAAATCCAGATCATGGAAGGATTATCAACGTTATTGTATGAAATCCTTTGTAGAAATATGAAATTTTAACCTACATTTTAATAAAATCATGAAAAATCTTACATTTAAATTTTAAAAAACTGATGTTAAAAGTTTTTATTAAACTACTATATATTCCATTTTAATATAGTTATTATATGATTTTCCCAAATTTAGGTACTAGAATTTTAGGGTCTCTATTATATATAAAAAATAAAAAAGTTTCATACTCAAAAATATTAATTCATATTCAACAATAATAAAACAAGTAATATTAAATAAAATTTTGTCACATAATCATTTAAACATATAATTATGAATATTAATGGACAAATAATGACATAACATTGGATAATATACACACATATAGAAATACATAACCCATTATCCCTCACCAAACCCATAATTTACACCATACACTTTCACCAATGGTGTACCATATCGAAGAAAATTAGTCTATTCTCGTTATTAAATGTTTTGAAGATGTTAGACAATTATTGTATAATTATTAACATCAATATTTATCTATTAAAAATGTTATAAGTATTGTGAGAATATTTTCAATGTTGAGACACCTATAAGTTAACATTATATATTTGTAATTCTATTAATAGTCCTAGGTGATAATATAATAAAAAATAATAATTCAACAATTTAAATATTAAAATTAACCATTTTGATAATATAAAGAATATTTTAAATAATTATTGTATTTATGTAAGAGACAAATTTTAAAACAATAACACCTCTAAAAAATAAAATATATAATTCAAATTACATATGAAAATTTTCAACAATATGTAGTCATTATAAGATCTCGAAACATATGAAAATTTTAATTAAAATCCAATAATCTATTTAAAGTGAAAATTAATAACTCATCAAAATTATTCCAAAATAATGGGAAATGAAAATTTTGAAAGGAATTCCTCATATGGTATCATGTAAAATAATAAATGAAAAATATTACTATTAGTAAACTCAACCAAGGGGAAATGTTGAATTTATATTAAAAAATCATAAAATAAATTCTCTCTAAATTTTAATTAATGTTTCAGAAGTCATATTTTGTTGATTATATATATGTGGATTAAACATGGCACTATGACACAAACTCTTATGATAATATTTTTAAAATAATCTCTCAATATAAAATGTAAACTGTACATCAAGATTAAATATAATTTCTATTACACATCATTTTATCATTCTATTTTACCCTATACAAATTCATTTTATAATCTCAACTAGACTATAATTCATAAGAAAAAATTATTTAAATTTTTCATAGGGAAATAAATCATTACTATTAAATGTTTTATTTAATCGTATACTAAAATTACATGGTATATATTTCCCTTTTCATTGAGATATACTTTATGGTTTCATCCAACTACATAGTTCAAAAGGTTTATCCCTTAAATGTTAACTAATTTTGCACTATCACATGCTCTACCCCCAATCATCATTCCATTATATTGATAATGCTAAATAATTTTTAGATATTTATTATCTAACACTTGATGAATGTTTTTAGATTATTTTTTAAAAATTCTATAATTTTTTCGATTGAATATCACATGAAAAAATTACAGAACTCAAAAATTTAATAGACTTTCATATCTTTTAAAATAACATGTATGTGTATAACCATAAATGATATAATACCTCGATAACTCATTCATTGGATCACTAATAAATTAATCTATCACATATTTCACTAACAAATAAAACATGTTAATTTCATAAGTACATGATATAAAATCAATCAAATCTATAAAATATTATTGTAGTCTAATTTTTTTATAATTTTTATTCATCCCTATGGATTATATAATCAGAGAAGGGGGAATAAAATCAGTTTATACTAAATTTTTCTATTTTTTAATTATAGTTTATATTCTCCCTCCAATACATGAACCACTATTATTCTTAATAAGGGATGATCATTTAATTTTCACACCTCCAATAATAATGTATACATGATTGAATATATGGGACTATAATACAATTGGTTTTTATACAGTTTGAATACTTCCTAGAAAAAATAATTCATAAAATGTTCAACATTATCCAATAACCTGATATTATTATATCATTACATTAATGTGATTATAATATCTATGTATGAGGCACACTTGGATTAGGATTGTATCATCTAGGCCTCTAGGGTATGTATAATATAATTATCCTATTTAATCTACATCACACATTCTTCATCTCTATCATGAATATTGTTTTTATAATATAATTAAATTTTAATCACTAATATTCCATCATTATGATAAATTGGGAAACAACATCAGTGAAATTATAACTTGCAATTTATTCATGTTTTCATAGTTCCTCCACTTTGACTAAAATATATTTTAAATCACATTGAATCAGTAATCATTCAGATTCGTGATTATAATGACATCGAACAACAACATCAATGATTTATCATATTTTAATATTATTTAAATGTTATTATTATGTCATATGTGCATTTAACATTTTATAAAAGGCCCATTATTTCAAATAAATTCAAGTTATCTTCAAATTTGATACATGCTATATCATTTTTTTCAATAGAAGTGTCACAAACTATTTATTCTTCAATAGAAATTATATTCTTCAATGTCATTTCAATAACTATGAGTAATATATATATATATATATCTCTCTTTTATTTGTATATATTTACTTTCACTTTTATATCTCTAAGGAATACCATGAATAATATAGTGAATGTTATATTTTAAATATTCAAATTAATAATTCTCTATAAATTTTAGAAGGATATACTCATTTATGAATTCATTAGAACTTCTCATTAAAATATATTAATAGAAATTAAATATTACTTAGTACATAGTATCATAAATTCTAAAACCGTTAAATTTCATGAAATATTATTTATCAAAATATTGTTAATTTCTTTGATATCCTTCATTATACACTACACCATTTTAAATGGACCGTTAGATACTAATATTATTTTTTTCAAAACTAGACTATTATTACATAGACATTAAACATATCAATATGAGTATGATTAACCAAATTTCTAAAACTAATAATAATTTTTTTTAAATAAAGTAAAAATATTGATAAAAGGGATATAATTTTCATTTAATTCACTATATGCTTTGAAAATATATTTTTCAAAAAAATGATTTAATATTTATTCAAAAAAATAGCTAAGTTAATTTTCTTACATTTTGAGGCATATTATTAGAGAAATTATAATTAATTTATAATTTCTATACATTATCATATTTATTGGGTGAATTCAAAATATTTTTTTGAAAATATTATTTTTTTCTAAAAAACAAATACTTATTTAAATAAATTGTCTTTTCATTTAAAGAATAAAAAAGCCTCCATTTTTTTAAGAATGGTTTAATAGAAAAATAAGTGAATTTTTAATTTTTATTATAAATTTTAGGTCCCAAAATTTAATTTCATAATTATGATTAATATTTAATATTTCTATACTTATGAAGACATACTCTTTGGGAAACCACTTTCTCACATGTTCTCCAATTTTAATTTTAAATTACATTTATAAACATGTATTAATTTAATATAGAAAAGTTATTCCATATTAATAGATTTAAAATTAATATCTTATAATATGTTAATCGTAATTTTTGGATAAAAAAAATATTAAAAATGGTATAAATTAATTATCATGATTAATGTTAAAATGAGTTTACCGGTTGTTAAATTAAGAATATATAGTATAAAATTACATTAATCATAAAAAATAATTTAATGGAAATTTGGAGAACATAAATATTCTATGGTAGAATATTGATTCATTTTGGAGTCTTTATTCTTTTTTGGAATTTAGAATATGGTTGTTTCATTCAATATGTCTTACTGTGTCCTTCCCCACTCTTATAAATGGCCACCCCTATCAGCTCTTGTTCACTCGTCCAAAATAATTATCAAAAAATAAAAACCCATATCCATTATTTCATTTCTTATCCACATAATACCAAACTTCTTTATTATAAAAACTTCTTAATAAATATTTTGGCGTGAATCAAAAGGGGTTCTCGGAAGAAGATGGATACTCCATAACCATGTGTTTTAATTTAATTTATCCCTCTAGCTCCTTCAGATATTAACATACATGATAATATAATAATATAAATTTATCCCATATAATGATATCTTATTATCTTAATGGAATTACATACATATATCTCATCTTTCATTAAGTGGGAGAAAAAATTGTTGATCGTGTGTAAGATCAACAATCGTCTTGCGAACCGATGTAATTTTTTTTCCATCACCAAATTAGATAGATAGATATAATTATTTATTTTATATATCTATATTATTTTTATGGAATAATTACACTTCTATAATTATATTATAATATACAACTTATTACATTCTATTTTGTGGGAATACGATAACGTCGCAACTGTCTATGCCAGACTACCACCTCTAGAAAGGAAGTGATTGCATCTTCAATTATGATATCCTTGGAAGGAAATAAGGGTAGAATGAATGATTAAATGTAATATATATGAAATTAAAATTAATTTTTAATAAAATAATATAATTTAATTTTCTATATTTTTATCCATCTAAAAAATTAAAACAACTTTCATGTGTATGCAAGACATAACTTCTCCACGAACTGTATAATTTATATTATTTCCATAAATATATTGTATTAAAAAAAGTAATATATAATTAATATATATTTTTTATCTATAATTAATAAAATTAAATTGTTTTAGAACCACGATCAATGTAAAATTACAACAAATAAAACCCCCAAACATACATGAAAAACAAAGGAGTTATTAACTAAATCATTATTTTAACGAGGACTTGTAAATAAATGAGTAATAAATGGTCATATGATAAAATTATATTTTATGAAATGTATAAGAATTTTTTTAGTATATTTATAATAAAATAAAATTTATTATATTTATTATTTGACTACGTGTAAAGGATGTCGAGACTTATTATATAGGACATTAAGCCTCTCTTTTAATTTTGTGAGAAATATCCAATATTTCACACTAGTTTCTCTTTTGTTGTGTATATACATAATATTTTACATATTGTATCATGGATATAATTATTTTGATGATATTTAATATTTCACATAATTTAATTCATATTGTGTATTATGATTCAAATTCTACCAATATCGCAAGGGTCTTTTGCCTCACATTTATTTATATGGGACGTAGGTCTTATACACCACTTATTTCTCTAGTTTTGTATATATAAAACACATTAAAAGCATTTATGAATCTTGTAAATATAATTTTCTGATATATATATCCATTTTATTTTATTTATTTCTTTATAATATTTTTCAAAACATACATAATTGGTAAGGTTTTTATGGTACAATCATATTGTTTATTGAGATTTTTTATGATTATGCTTCAATAAAAAAATGTTGTTTTTAAAATATCACTAACCTAATAATTTCTATACTCTGATATTTTTTTAATAATTTTTTTCCATTACATTTCCTCTCATTATATACTCAATATTCCAAAATATTTTTATATTAAAAAATAAAATTTATTAATAAATTCTTCCAAAAACCATTTTCATGAATGCCCATGAATTATAAAAATGTTTTAAATAATTTTTTACAATTTGCTAATGATTATTAAAATAAATATTTGATCATGTTTTACATTAGATAAATTATTTTAAAATTAATCATATTAGCATTTTTTGAAAGTGTTATATTGAATTTTAATCGACAATGTGAAAGGAAGCATTATTTAAACACATAAGAAATGAATGGATATATCCTGCATTATGACCAATCCATTATTTATAGACTCCAGTGATTTTATTTTAAGTAAATTTAAAATAAATTATTTCACATAATATTCTATAAATCTATAGTGTTTGAAAAAAAATTATTTCAAATCAAAAGGTTTTTGTACTCGAGAATGATTTGATATACTTTAATGGAATTTATATAAATCAATGACAACAACCATTACTGTTTATTTTATTTTATTGGGGATTTTATCTAATGGTGGATTCATTATTATTTCTTTTGATAGTATGTTTTTATGTCTATCTGTTTGAAGAATATAACTTTAGGAAAGATATTCCTTTTCGAATTGATGAATATTTTATCTATCCCATTTCTTTTACTTGGGGTTTACTATGATAAAATGGTTATGAAACACATTTCATTTGTCAAGTGTAATGACAAGGTGGATGTTTTATGATTATATTCCGGAAAAATATATTGATTATGTGACATGTGAGTCTGGTATCTCCCTACATTTCCTTTTGTAATGGTTTATATCTCATGATATAATGATGGGAAACAAGATGATGTGCTATATCTATTATGGGAAATAGTCCAGCATGCATAATCCACAATGAAAACAAAGAGATGATACTTAATCCTGTATTAAATGGAAAAATGGATTTGATTAATAATATATTATTATTTTATCGTATTGGATGTTAAAAATTGCAGAAAATATGTTTTATATACATATGATATTTCAACACATTAAAATAATATATTTTTCGTGATTTAATTATGATTAATTTTTCAATCATATATATCATTTATTTTATAATCATAATGTTTTATTTTATGGATCATTATTATAATCCATGATATATTGGGTTCTAAATTTTTATTTTATATTTATGATCATTTACCCATTTTATGATCATAGGGTTTCATATGATCCAAGATTAATATATTACATGTTTACCCTTATTGATCCTTTGAGATCACCCTTTCCAATATATATATTACCTAGTTTATAATGAATGGGATAAGTAGGGTATTTATTTATATATTACTAAACAAGAATTTATTTATTTGACATGATTAGTATATATCATGAAATGTTAATATTTTGTTACTAGTATCCACATACACTTATCATTTACAATCCTCTAGTTTGAAGTTGTGAAATCTATATAAGATTCTTTTATTCAGATGTAATATATATGTATGAAAATTATATATCATTATAGATGGTAGAAGAGAAAACTTTTAATTAGAATATTGAATCTAGGATGATAAAATGTTATTGATACCCATAGGGACACGTCTAATGATATACAACATGACATGTTTAAGGATAAGTCAATGTATAATAATTTTTCCAAAAGATTTGGTGAAATAGAGAATGAGTGGTTTCCAAGAAATGGAATTTATGTTTGGATACTAAAATATTATTTAGACCTATAATAGATATACCGAGTTTTATTAACTATGAATATGATGAATTGGTATTTTAATCGATTGTAACTTAGTGCATGATAATATGCCTTCCAACAGACCTAGTTTAACACACCCATGGGGTTTTTTTTAAATTCTCAAAAACATTAGGAACCATTGTGAAGGAATTGAATAAAATTTGACCATGAATGACCTAGTCTAAACATATGGTTTTGTAGATTGAAATAAAATGTTCATGATCATGAAATAGTACTACTGATTTTCCATGTTTGATCGTTATGATCATATATACCCAAGAGTATGGAATTCTAGTTTGGTTTTATCATGAGATTGGAGAGGGAATTACAAATTTGAGGTAGAAATGTACAGGAAAAAATATTAAAGTACCATATTACATATTATTCATTTAAATTCCATAATTCCATTATTCATCTCTACAAATGATTATTCTACTTTTGAATTATTATATGTGAAATTAAAGGAGAAAAAACTAAGGTTATGGAGATCATAAAAAGTGATTTATTCATAATATGATGTCACCATGGGGTTCACTTATTCGTTAGTTATGAAAAATGGTTTATCGATGTTAATCTATAGTGATTATCGAGAGGTCAATAAGATGATGATCATGAACAAGTATCCTTTACCTGGGATGTTTGATAAGTTTTTTAAACTACGTGGAGCCCAAATATTTATATGATTGAGAAAAATTATATTTATCATTAATTGAGGTTTAGGAAGGAGGATATACCCATGATATAATTCCAAAAAAATGTATAGACACTATTCATGTATAGTGATTCCATTCTTCTCACTAATTCCCACACTATCTCCATGGATTTAATAAATAATTCAATTAGATGTTACCTTGAATTGTTAGCATAAGAAATTATAGGTCATACTCAAATACATTTAATGAGAAATGAAAAAAATAATATCACTTGATTATTTTACTAATGACCATATAAAAATAGAAAATATTTGAAAAATTTACAAGGTGTGAATTTTGGATATAATTGGCTTTATTATTGGGTTTATTAATCTGAATAGTGGTTTTATCAATGGATTCATCAAAGACATAGGTGATTGAATGTTGTACAAGATCAACAATGATTATTGTGATACATTGGTTACTTATATTATCTAGATATTATTAAATGGTTTCATATATTTTTTCATGGTTATACAATCCACATACCATTTTTATTTGGAAGAGTGATAAGATCCTCTAGACTTAACAATGTGAGGAAAATTTCATGGAGCAGTAGAGATGATTAGTAATCACACATATAATGAAATTATCATATATGAGATATTGTTATGTAATCAATATAGAAACCTCTATAAATGGGTTGGGACGATTTTTTATATATAATAAATATAGTTATATATTATTCTTTATGAAAATTGATTTTTTATTGGAAACAATAGTAAAATTTAGATTTTGAGTAATTTGGGACACATTTTTCAATAATGATATCAGGGGATTATATTTTTTAATAAAATAATTATATATGTAAAAATAAAAAATATATAAATGTACATATTCATATAGAAAGAGTTGAATATGCACCATAGAAGACAGTTGTATCTTATTAATGATTATTAGTAATCTATACATTATAACATGGGAAATTGAACTTGGTAACCTATGCACTGGTTAAGAAGGATGATAACATCATATACATGATGAGTATCATAAAATATCTCATATTTATGGGTTCTTAAATAATTGACCTAGAAATCATGGAGTAATTTGTGAAAAATTGTCATTCTCAAATGAGTGTTCAACCATCTATCCATGTGAAAATAATTGAGGAACAGAAGGATGACATATATCATTAAAATAAGTTGATTAATGTTCTTGAAATAAAACTTGGTTGTGATGGAGTGATAAGGTTTGGAAATTATTTTTTTAAAATATATAATGAATTTTAATAATTATTTTTTCTAAGAGGATAATAAAATATTATTCTCCATTCATCATGGATTTAAAAAGATGTATATAGATTAGGAAGATTATTTATTATGGAATGGAATGAAGAGAGATATAAAAAAATTCCCAGTTTTTTGGAAAATCATCATGTTAAGGTTGGGAGACAATATTCTATTCAATTTTTATTACCATTCCTTATACTTGAATTGAAATGTGGAAACATAAAATTGGATTTTATCTTCCAACTCGTTTGAATATCTGAAAGATATAATGAGATATTTTTTATAATATATCACCTTTCAATGTCATCACAATTATTTACTATTAAATAATATTTATATTTTTATCATGTTGATAGGATATACATTATGAAAGTGGTAAGGTTGTGTGGATTATAAATTTTTTGTCTTATTTTGATCATATGTATAACTTGAAGGTTATAAAAACACATTAGAAATAACATGATAATGAGATGAATATAAATACTATGTATCATTTTCAAATATATGGTTATATTATGTGAAAAATTCAAACACCATACGATATGTTGATATCCCATTATATACATTTCAAATGTGGTTGGTATTAACACCATCATCTGGTTTAGTTTTGATATTTTATTGGGGCAATAAGATTAATCCTTTTAAAGACCTATATGGAATGAAAATTATAAATATAAATTATTGAGGAGACGATTTTGAAATTAATTAATTTTTACATGATCATACTGATGAAATAGAAGACAAGGATAAGGATTTTCAATAACAAATAAGGGAAACACAAATGTAAAAAGAAGTTTTTCTGAAAATCACTAGCATATTATAGATTTGATGTCAATGATAAGGTAATTCAATGAGAATATCTTTGGATGAAGGTAACTATATTTTAAAATAATTCAAAACAAATCCTTAATTTTATTAGTCTAATATATATTCACGATTGTATCAGGTTGGTAACATATCTATTATTGATTCCACTGAACCTCTCTCAAGTCCACAATGTGTTCCATGTATCATTTTTCTAGAAGTAAATACTCGATCCTTCACATAGATTGATCTCGGGAGGTCATAAAGATGTTACAAGATCTTTATTATGTAGAAAAAATTTGTATTGGTTATGTATCTTACAAATAATTTTCTTTTTAACCGAACCACTCACCAAGTCAATGATTTTTGTCTATACCACATTGTTAAGGTATATACGTGGGATGCTGAGGATGTAATATGTCAAAAGTGTCATCAGTTGTTTTAATAATGTGATGGAATTTAAAGGGAAAATGTCATTTTAAAAGGAGAATAATTTAACACCGAGATATTTTATAAATTATTTTTAAAAAAATTAACTAATTTCATTGCAAACTTTTTCTACAAGAAACCCTAAATTTTAATGAAAGATAATATACTATTAATATTTATACCTAAACAAGACAACAATAACATATAAATTGAACAAGGGGGTATGATTATGAGTAACAAAAATTTTAAATTTATGAATCATGTTTTTATAATGGAATCATATTTATTAAAAAGTAGATAATTTTTATGAAAGGCCTTATATAATTCAAAAAAACATTTTCTTAAGGTTTGTTTTAAAAAATAGCATCTAAATTCTATTTTCCCACTTTTAGAATATATATTTGATAAAATAAAATAAATTATTCTTCTCTACCCATAAAATATATCATTTTGTGAATATTTTAAAATTTTCTAAAAATATTAAAATTTTGTTGAATAGTAAAAAAATATAGTTTTTTATTAAAAAATATTTTTCATTTAATGAATTAAAAATGACCATATATTTTTTTATGGGGTTATATGTAATCTTATTAAAAGTTTTTATGTAATAGGACAACTTACGTAATTTTAATTACGTGTGTGGTGAATTTTGATATTAAATCATTCTATATTTGTGTGTATGTTCACAATTGAAAAATGATCTATCATCACATCTATTAGTTAAATTTTAAAAATAATTCTACCATAATGGTTAATGGAATAAGATAAATTGAATTCCTATTTTTAATCAAAATTATAATTATTATATAATAATTTGGGATTAATTTTAATATTAAAATAAATTGTAAAACTAGTAAAAATTGATTACCATATTAAAGGTTAAAACTGGTTTACTAGAGGGTACAATTATAATATACAGGGTAAAACAACCTAGAATATTTTTCAAATAACATTAAATGTCTATATATCATAATTATCTAATTTAATCATCTAGAATGAGTAGTTTTGGATGATTGTGGAATGTTGAAAAAATAGGTACTCTTTTTATAATTCAATATTTCCATGTTTTTCTTCTCCCAACATATAAAAGGATAACCAATATCCTCTCCTTTTCCCACATCCAAAACAATTTCGATGTTCCAATACCTACACAGAACCATTTAATAAATACATATACACATCCTAAATGACATATATTAATTAATAAACCATTTTAATAAAGATTTAGGGGGAAACATAAGGGTTTCCCTAAATATGTTTTAAATTCCTTAACCATACATATTCATTTTATTAATTACCTTAAATCCTTTTAATATTACCCAACTAAGTTGATTAAAAAATATTACTATGGAAATTATAATTATATTTGTTTATTTTAATGGAATATATATATGTATATATATATTAACTATGCTCTTTATTTCACATCTAAACATGATTTATTAACTAATGTTACATTTAGTATTTCCCAAATTATAGATGGGTCTAGTTTATTTTGGAAATTAGTTACAGTACATAACAAATTTAAATATGAAAAAACATCATTGCTGAAAACTTCTTTAATAGTAACAAAATATTCCATCATGAAAACACTGAATGGGATAACATGAGGAAATACATTAGAAAGTGAGGAGTTATAAATCCTAGTAAGGGGAAAAAGTAACAACATGAAGAATATAATAAATTTTATACAATAAGAATATCAATGTATAAGAAATTTAATATTAATAATAGGGAATGATATAGAATGATAATTGTAAATTTAGAAATGTAGAAAAATCATAAAAAACATAATCATAAGAATAGGTCAACGATAAACATGATGAGTCCTAATTATAGAAAAAGTATTCAAAATTAATATGTAATTCCCCATATTCCAACAAGTAGTATCATGAAACTAACCATCAATTAATGCATTTGAGTGTAATATAATTTATGTTGCACCCTCATTTTCATTTCATTATCATGCTTATGTGTACTATAATGATTAATCAACATTAATTCATTCATCTTAATATTGTAACCCATAATCAAGATATGTGGAATAAATACATGAAATTCCCTAATCAATGAATTGTTTTTGTATAATGTTTAATACCCTTTATAGAAAATATGCTGGGTATTCACTAAAGAATTGTTTTGGAATGGAAAATCATATTACAATTATCACATCATAATAGAGTCACATAATCTTTAATAAGATAGAAAAATAAGGTGGAAATGATTCTATAATAATTTATATAGAAAATAATATGTAATTTGGAAATTAAAATATAGTTTCCATTATAAATATGATGATATCGAAGGCCTAACATTATAATTAAACATGATGAAATATGTGAATGGAAAGAACCCTTACAAGAATATGTGACTCTAATGGCTTTGTAGGGGATTATGGAAATATTTGGGGAACCATTGGTGAACTCCTGGGAGTGTAGGTTGGTGTGTGGACTTGACCCATGGTGTTCGAGTGAAGATAAATTGGGGCTTGGGTGGGATTATATAAGAATTGAGTGGTATTTCACTATTTACATTTTGGACTCTACATAATAAAATATACAAAACCACTACCATAAAATGTGTTTTCCCTTGTATTCATAAAAATTTTACTATTATACACTATTTAATATATAAATGTTCTAAATTATTGAAATATTACCATTATTGATGTGCTGGTGAGTCAGTATCTTAAAAAATGACTTTAAAATCATAAAATACATTATAACTTTATGATGATTCCTAATGTCATAAATAAATATATAAAATAGACAAAAATAAATTTTTTTTAACAGTAAATAATAAATTTTTTCTTTTATCCTATTTATATTAGTTATTTCCCCTTTTTTCATTCATTATGATGTCATAAATGAAAGGTATAATTATATTTTATTTAATTTTAACTCGGAATTTATAATCCCATAGAAAATGATGAAAATTTCACCATTTTATAATCATAAAATCCTTATTCCAAAAAATAATATTACTTTTATATAAATATTTCTCAAAATATTTTTATTTTCACTATTAAATAAAAATTGAAATTAATTGAAAATGAATTGTTTTTTACAATAATATTGTTTTGAACCACTATAAAAAATTGCATTTGAAATCATAAAAATTTTATAATCATTTATACCTGATAAAAATTATTTAGTAATGATATTTTTTAAAATGAGTATTTATTTCAGAAATCCATTAATTCATAATTTCTTAAATGAAGATGAATATTAACAAACAAAATAATTTGTTCTTTAAAAATCATTTATAGAATAATAATAATAGGATTTAAATATATTCATAATTTTAAACATAATGATATACATATTTCTATTGCTGGGGTCTTAATAGATATATCATCAATACACCTACATAAACACTAAGAGTGAGGTGTGTGATGGTGGGGATTTCATGTGGTAATTCGACAAACATGGGACGGGCCATTATATTGATGATCTTGAACATTACTAGTAAAGTGTATCACATATTCTTAAGTTCTTGGATCATAGATTATGATTAGTCAAGTGGAAAATCCCAGATATTCAATCTCCCTCAAAAGAACTAATAAATGGGCTTCATGGGGTACAATCCTACTGGTTATGACAGTCACATGATTTTTTTATATTAAATGGATTATTTAAAAAAATAATTAAAAAGTCATGTGATCACTGTTCAACATATATATTACAAAAAATAATGATATTTAAAGGTCATATAAATCCAATTTCATAAAATAAAACAAAACAAGTGCATATGTTTTCTATAAACAGATGTAATTTAATTTAAGAAAAAGTGGTAATATTATTCATAAGAGTTCAGGTCATTCTAATTTCCCCCCTTTAGAAATGTTTCCAATGAAAATTTTTATTCCCACATTAAAATAAATGATGGTAACTCTACTTCATCACCTACTCTAGTTCCCACATTACTTATTTAAACATGATGTTTCTCAACAATACTTTGACAAGGGTTATTGTATTATTTCATAAACTATTTCTCTATGATCAAATATCATCAACCGCTTCCCAACATAGGATTGACCATTATCAAATAGTACTACCTATGGATTGATTACATGTGATGGGTCTAATATGTACTTTCTCAAGATTGATACATAAATTAAATCATGTATTAGAGATATGTATAGTGGGATTGATAGTTGGCCTTCCATTCCTCCAATGTGATCATGTGTCTCAAAGAAGACGATATACCAATAAAGAAGCTTTCCAATCTTCCCAAATAACTTCACATTGTTCAATGGAGATATGCAGAAGAAGCCCATGTATCCTTCATCACACTCTAGGTCCTGTTGATGATTGTTAGCATACCTATATTTTCAAATCAAAGTAGTCTTAATTTTATGATTAATTTTCATATCCTTCTCCACCATTTCTATAATAATTTCAGGAATAATAATTTTTTACCAACATCGTCCCAACATGTTTCTGTTATTCAACTCATCCCATAATGGGTTAAATATGGAGCTATTTGTATTTTTGAGTAGAAATTTTTATTGTAAGATAACTCGACCATGTGAATATGTTGGTCTCATCCTCCATTAAATTTAATTGATCATACTAACAATGTGACCCCATGTGTAGGAATATTCCACTCATATTGGCCATCAGTTTGAAATTTTAAATTTTTACTATTGTTTAAATAAGTATTTAGAACATTTTGAGGACTTTTGCAAAATAAAGAAGTTAATCTTGGATCTATACTAGACACAATATATAGTGGAACTCCATGAATCCCCACCACATATCTAATGTATATCTCTCCATGTTGATTTGGTGTGAAATCCATTCAAATTTCAATTATGTGTGAAGTTCTTGTAAGCCAGTCTACAAAATCAGAAATAAAATTATATTTTTTTTTGTATTTCATTGGATTTTTAGTGAAAAATTCCATGGTGAAGTTTTACCATTTCCAGTTTGGTATGGGTAACGAGTACATCATCTCATTAAACATCAACCTTTTTGAAATCACTTTCTAAAATACCATTCCCTTTTATGTATATTCAATGAAATCCTTCTATATGTTGTCCCATCAATAGTTCTCTTATAGATATAAATATATCATTATGTTTCATTCATCAATTAAGAAAGTCAAAATCTGTGCATCATACATTAATTAATAAATTATTTAATGATTTTATGAAACACATAACATTGAACGAAATATCATAATTCATTCTACATTAACATTCAACTATATATTTTTCCTTTTACATATAGTTTCGACTCACTTTTAAATTCCCAAATCATATTTTTTTAAAAAACACTATCATTTACAAAAGATATTATTCAGAAATAAAAAGTGAAATTACTAATTATTTTCCTTTATTTATTATCCCCATGTCCATTCTCATAAAATTTAAGTAGATCAGATCCATTACAATTTTCATCAATTATAGAATTAATGTGTCCTTGCTACATAGATAATCTTCCACCCGATTTAATTTTTATGGACGGTACTTGACTGAGATTTCATAATCCTTGATGAGTTAGAACCATCTTCTCTAGATAATATTAATATTTATCCATGTTACTATATATTTTAGGCTCTTATACTCAATATATATCTCACAGTTCTCCCCATAGAGATAATTCCCCCATATTTTCAGTTAAAAGATCATAAATTCCATCACTAGAGAATGGGTTGGATTGTTTTTCTAATAAATTTTCAACTTCCTTCTAGAATAATGTACAAATTTTTCATTTTTCATGATCACATATTTAAATGCTTTCATCTACGAATCAGTAAAAATTAGGAAAAGATGCCCACATGTTGTTAGTGTGAGCACATGGGAAATTATAAGTATCATTTTCGAATCCTTAAAGCTTTTTCAAAGTCATATTCCCTGAAAAACTAGTATCCCTTTCAATTTTTTATGAAAAAAGTGGTTGATAACCAAGATAAATTTCTCATATATTGTCATTAACATCTAGTTAACCCAAATAAGATATGGATATCTATCATGGATGTTGGCCTCATCCATAATTCAATTTCATTTTTAATTGTAGTATCCATAGATATCCCATTTATTTGTTGGGAAAAATTTGTGTATAAAGTTTTATTTTTTGGAAATAGTTTTCAATGACGATTAAAATGAAAAAAAGGGATGATGAAGTACTCCAAAGTTATTGAAATTTATAGTTGATAAAATTATTGAACAGATCTTCAGTTCAAACTACATGTATCAATGTTGATACATTGTATACAAAAATGAAACTATGTCCGTTAGTGTTGAAGGGTTTCAAATTATAACGGGATTATGAAATATATCAATATTTGATGAAACAATGCAAGAGAATAACTGAGGGGACATGCGTCATTGTATGGGAAAAATTCTGTGATTTAATGATTTATGAATGATCATACAGAGCCTAGAAGACAATGTATGTCATATTTAGAGTTTACTAGAGATACTGATGTTGTTGGATAATAGGGAAGTTGCAGTAAATTCCATAGAGGCTCTGACGATACTAAAACTGATCATTCAAATAAAATATTTCACAGTGCAAGGAGATCGTGACGAATTCTCTAGTTGGTTGAAGAATCTAGATGACAGTGAAAGGGAACGTATGTTATTATAGAATCCTATATTTATGGTGGTTTCATTTTCCAATGTTTGTAAAATATTTGGTCCTCTAAATAGGGATTTTATCATTGGAAATGGATGGATTTATGTATTGATGTGAACGAGATGTGTAATGGTGAAGGAAATAAACCAAGGATGAAAATAACATTCCTTGGAACATGGATCCAGTACCAAGTTCCAATAATGGTTCATGGTCACGTACCTTGCAGAACAAACTATACTAGGAGAGTTTCTCCAGACCAATAAATGATATGTAGGGACGGTACATGGTACACTGAATGTTGCTTAAAATGGTTTTCAAGATAGTATGTGCAAAAGGAGTAATGGTTTGAGAAACAAGTCAAGGTACTAAATATTTTTCAACATAAAAGTTGTTGTGGAATGTAGAATGACTCGTTATTGGTGGAAGAGATGCACTACACGGACCGACAGACACACAGTATGTGGATAAGCTTCATTTCTCACCAAAATGTCACAAAACCAGGTTGTGTCTTATAGTATGTAGATGGATTTCGGTATGTGATAATGATTGACCCACATTAAAATTTTTTATAAAATAGATTAAAAAAATATATGAAGTAATTTACCAATATAAAGAGTGCTAATCCCTTCATTAAATTAGAGAAGATTCAATAAAAAATATAACCATTGTGGAAGGACACATATATGTACAAAAGTGGCATGCATAATAGATTCTACATATGAATAAGTAGTATGCAAAAGAAAAAATGGTTCAAGAAATTGGAAGTTGAATTCCCCGAAATTAATTTTGTGTAATAAAATGTTGTATGGAGGAGATTATTTAAATTCGCATAATTAAAAGAAAAAATCCACTAAAGGAAGAAACAATATGTGAAGATAGTATGGGGAGGTGGTACACGAAGGTCGTACGTGAAAGTGGTAACAAAAGTTAGTACGAAAAGGTGGTATGTCGTGGTGGTATATAGAGGCACAGTCCACAGATCATATGAAGCGCATGAAGCAGTTACAATGTGTAGAGCAGGTACAGTTTGTGGAGAAGGTGTGGTGTGTGGAGAAGGGCAGGCAGTACGTAGAGAAGGATTCACAAAACTCAATGCAGGCATGGTATGCGGAGTAGTTACAATACGAAAAGTATGCATGGTATACAATGTAGGCATTGTATGTAAATATGGAGTAGTATGAAGAGAAGGCACGATATGCAGATTAGATGCATCTCATAGACCAGACGCAGTACGCAGAGGAGGCATGGTATGAAGATTACTCATAGTATGTATAATCATTGATAGTTTTCAAAATCAGAAATTTCATAATAGATGTTTGTGATTCTATAATAAAGAACATTAATATTTAGTACATTCAATTCATTCACATTAAAAGTAGATTGAACATAAAAGATTGTAACCTCAGGACCATTATAAAAGAAAAGCCTCATACTGAATAAGAGAAAACAACTTTAACTCCTACATGTTGAAATTATCATCAAGTCAATAAAATGAGTATGATATCTCCAAGGAACTGAGCCAGAGGGAATCAAAAGAAGTTATCTGATGGATGTATTTGGATTCCCTGATCGTTTGTAATGAATGTGTGCATGGGACATAGATACTATGACTGATCCTTTGTAATCCCCATCGAGTGAAGATTAGTATAACTTGTTATGACTGGAAACCCATCGGTGTATGCTCTTTGGACATAAACCTTAGTGGTGAACCATGTAAAATTACGATATTTTCCTTCTACATCTTTATGATCTAATTAATAAAATTATACATAATACAATGTTAAATAAGTTTCTACCAATTTGGGAACAAGATCTAGTAAATAATATAAAAAGTTGACACCCAGATTCACCCACCCCACCCTCTTAGGGTTTTCTATGGTTTTGCAATTGTTATCAGAGGAAAAAGGATTACATATGTTGGATACTATTTAGTAATTCAATTAAGAAAATTATAATTTTTTTATTTTTTGAGTTATCAACGAAGACCAATCATGATTAAATATTTTTTATCTCAGAGAAGATGTTTATACCCAACAAGAACATAATGAATAGGAAAATGAATGTTAAGACACAATTGAATAAGTACCTCTTATCTAAAGAAGAGGTAGTATATGGTTCATCAATCCGTTCAGAACATGATGACGTTTTAGGCCTGGAATGAAAAGAGAAAGGATATCGGGAGGTATGTGTTTTCACCCTTGATCAATCATCAGCCTCAGATGAAATTGATAGACCACAAATATATCATTAGGATATCTCTTTACACATAGTGGTCTGTAATTTTAGAATATTTCCATGTATGCGCAAGGAAATCACCAAGCTATTAAATTAAGCAGACTCTATTGATTTTGTCTTGGTAAAAGAATATAATAATTCTACAATATTTCTAGAAATATTCTATACTTTTACAAAACAATGAGAATACAAGAAGTAAATACATAAAATTGGATCAAAGAAGTTGAAGAGGATGAGAGATTCATAAAGGCTCTTGAAGAAAAGATCCATGTTCATAAAGGGAAATTGAAAAATTACACAGATGTCAAGGGTATACAATTATAACGGATATCCAAGAAGATCATGGAAAATGACTATTCGATTTAGAATAAAAATATGTTTCATGATGACAAAGTAGTTATAATTAAAGAAGGATTGTGAAGAGAAGATGACTATGATTGATGATCAGAAAGTCATTATCTATAGGAAATTTATAGAAATGAATTTTTAGTTTAGAAATCTCAATTTGAACCATATTAAGACCTCTCAAAAGAATGAAATAGTTACTGTTGGTACTCAATGATCACTTGAGGATTTTAAAGCTCAATTACTTCTAATATGTGACAATATGATTATGACAACTCTTGATTATCAATCTCAATAAATAGTTTCTGATGTTACTCTATTCTCATTGGAATATTCTACTATCAAAAGTCTTCCAAAATGTGATAAAAATATCATGAATTCATTTCTTGATCAATAACATGCAGCTGAGAAATTTATGGCACCATCCATACCATCATGTACTATTATTTCTGAATATGCTTCTACAAAATGTGCAGGTTGGAGGAAAACTTCTAAACAATTATGAATGAGGAACGGTGAGGCGAAGAAACCTACAACCATGGATAGGGTATATAGAAAGAAGAATATGGAAGATTCTTCCCCAGATGGAGCACAAAACATTACGAATAAAGCCCAAAAACTTATGCAGAAGATATCAAGAAGACAAGATTTGGGGGGTCAATGTTGCTGCTGCAACTGATATTGGAATTATACAGTAGATTGTTGGTACAATCACTTAAAATTAAAGCAACAGATAAATCTTATATCATATGGAATACAACCAGGTAAGAATTAGAAACATACTCAGGTCTCGAAGAATCTGTTTACCAAAAACTTATTTGGAATTCAAGATAACAACATTGATGTATGTAATGGAAGTGGTCATAATGTTTATACATGACCATCTCCACATGCATTCATTATTGATAAGAATATATGACCACCAATGCCATCTATGTATGAAGAATCTCCCTTGAGAAGAAGTCAAAAAAATATTGTGAATAATCATTTCCCCATGAAGATTTCATTTAGATAAGTTTAGAATACCCCTGATTTTATATCAATGAAATTGAAGGGAAATTGCTCCAAATGAGAAACTAAGAGGGTAGTCACTTAGATAAACCCATGTTGAAGATCCAAACCCACTAAAACAGTTCCAAATGACATGTTGGTCATCTATCCCAAATATTTCAAAATAATACGAAAGATTGAAGTTGAAGATTCTACGGTTGGTGATAAAAGAAAAGGAAAACATTCATGCGATGAAGATAAAGTACATGAGAGAATTAAACCCAAAAGAAACATATGTGGTAAATATGTCCTGTGTGGGAGATGATTTAAATATGATCCAATTGAAAATGTTTTCCTAAACATAATACCAGAGACAAAAGTAATCCTTAAGAGGAGTAATAATGTATCATCCATGATGTATATTACGAAGAAGAACAATTCTCCCAACAATGAGGATGTGAATGTGAAGAGATCCATGCCACATTAGCACATATCCGAAGATATATTTAGATATGAAAGCATGAAGAATATAGTAAATAAGGAAACATGGTTGGGAAAATCTTCTCAATCATGAAGTTCATATCAATTAAACAAGGTGGATCCACCTATTTCCCTTAAACATTTTGTGTATCGTATTTGTGTTTTTAATGTAGGGAATTAAAGTTGAAGCACAATCTCATAGGAGAACCTGAAAAGTGGATTGGGATTTCAATTCTCGATATAAATAGTGAAGAAGTTTCCATACATTGAATATTTTTCAATTGATACTAAACAATTAATATGATGATGGATCATCTTTGATGAAGATGATGAGGAGTGTTTCCCTTCTGGGGGATAAAAATGATGAAACTGCCAAAGTTTTTATTTCAATTAGTATCAAAATCAGTTGGTATTAAATTCAATTACTCTGAATATTGTTGGAATAACATGACATTGAAAATGGAATGTCATTTCTAAATCTCTCATCCTTAGTTAATCAGAATGAAGATTATTTTACAAAGGGGAGTAAATGAATTAATAAGTGTCATTAGAAGAATGGAAATTCCATATGAACACTTATCCTGCCAATTACACTTGAAATTCTTTTTGTCTATTTGTTGAAGTGTGTACATGAGTTTCAGGTTGATAATTCCCTATCACATTCAATTTCATTAGTCTGGAATTAATGTAGAAAACCCTTGAATACAAAGTAAATGAATCTCATCTCCAGAGCTATCATGATCTGTGAATAATTGACAAACTTGTTTTTTAAATCAAATCCTCTAGTTTTCTACACTGAGCATTTCTCAAGTAGAAATAGAGTGAAATGATTGATAATCCATTTCTTTATAATGAATTGATACCCTTTTCCAATAAACATTTTATTTCTTATCAATAAGGGGGAGATATGTGAAATGAAAGTAAGGGGAGAGAAAATATTCTCATTTTGACAGTGACACACTCATTTGAGGTGGAATTTATTGTACTTTCAACAAAATACAAAGGGGGATATTATTGGGACCACATTGTGTATAAGGTTGTATTTTTGGTCAATAGTTTTCAATTAAGATAAAAATATAGATAAAGACACGAATAACTACAATGTAATTTAGAATTATAATTCAAATGATTGTTAAACTGATATAAAGTTATAAATACATGTATCAAAGATGATACATTCTATTCAACACTGAAAACATGTCATCGAGTGATGATGGGTTTCATGTTTTAAAGTGATCATCCACATATCACTATTCAAAGAGACAATGCAAGAGTATATCAAATGTGATATGCATCATTTCCAGATGGGTCATGTTGTGATTTGAATATTTAAGAATGATCATACAGGGAAAGATGATGATGGAAGTCATATTCTATGTTTATTGGAGAGTCTGATGTTTCTAGAAGATAGGGAAGTCCCTAGAGAATCTACCGATAAAAAAATTGAACATTCAAAGAGTATATATCACGGTGGAAATTGTTTGGGATGGATGATGTTGATCATTGAATAAGCTAGATGACAGTGAAGAATCATGTGTGTTCATGCTGAAGCAGATATTTATAGTGGGGTTGTTTTCCAGAATTTTCCAAATTTTTTGATCTCCAAATTTGGATTTCATTTTTTTAAATGGATGAATTTCTACATAGGAGAGAAGGATATGTGAAATAGTAATGGAAATCCAAAACGGAAGCAAACCGCATACCGTAGAACATGGGTCATGTACCATGCTTCAAGAATGGTTTGAGGCTGCGTAACATGTAGAAGAAACGATAAATGAAGTAGTGTACAGTACAAAAAATGGTTCATTTCTACAGTATGTTGTGAGGGGCACGATAAATGAAATGTTTCCTAAAATGGTTTAGAGAAAGGTATGTGGTGAAGGTGGAACGATTCTTGGAACAGTTCGCGGTTAAAAAAATTGTTCAATATAGAAGAAGTTTTGGTATGCCGAATGGATCATCATCGACAGAAGTGGTTCAGTACATGGACCGACAGACTCACAGAAATTGGGGACAGTTCATAGTTCACCAAAGAGTCATAGTATGTTGTTGGGGCTTACAATACACGGATGGAGTTTCATATGTGATTATGTTTTTCCGATATTGAAAATTTGGGTAAAAAGGTTTAGAAAAATTTGTGGATTTATTTTCCTAAATAATTTCTGATAATAACATCATTAAGTGAGAGAAAAGTCAATAAGATAAATATTATTTCTGTATAAGTTATTTTATATGTCCTAATATGATATGAAGAAGAGATTCTACATAGGATGAAGTGGTACGTGAAAGACAAAACAGTTCAAAAAATTTGAAGCAGTAGTCTGTGGAAGAAATTTTGCTTAATAAAAAGTGGCATGTAGAAGATGATATAATTTACATGATATAAAGAATGATTTTGTGGATGGTAGAAATAGTTCCTGAAGATAGTACGTAGAGGTGGTACGCATAGGTGGTACGCGGAGGTGGTACATGATGTTTGTACACAAAGGTAGTACACAAATGTAGTACATGAAGGAGGTATGAAAAGGTTGTATCCAAAGTCAGTATGCAGAGGCGGTACACATAGGCACTATGCATGAAGCAGGTGTGGTGCACGGAGCAGGTGTGGTTCACGGAGCATGTGCAGTGCGCAGAATAGGTGTGGTGTGCAGAGCAGGATGCATGGTACGCGAATTAGGCCTTAGGCCACATGGATCATGCACGATTCAGGTAGCAGGCCTGGTACACGGAGTAGGCGTGGTACACTGAGTATGTGCGGCATGCGGTGTAGGCACGGTTTGTGGAGAAAGCACAATACATAGAGCAGACACATTACACAGAGTAAGCATAGTACATAAAACATTCACCATATGCGGCACATGTGTATTACACGAAGCAGCCGTGGTATGCATATTTGAGATAGTTTATAGAATCAGGGATTGTTTTCAAAATTAGAAACATCCTAAAATGAAGTTTTTTATTCTAGAATAAAGAAGAGGAAGATTAAATACATTCAATAATTTCAATAAATAAGAATATTGAAAGTAGAATTGCATCATCTTTGGACCAAGATGAAAGCAAAGTCGCATATTAATAGCAGACAAAGACCTTTAAGAAAATCTGTTGAAGTGACCTTCAAGTCGATAAATTAAGTGAGACCTCTCCATGGCTATGAGCCAGAGGGAGTCAACAGAAGTGATATGAGGGAAGCAGTGGCTATCCATGATCTTTTTTAATCATTGTGTGCCTAGGATATAGTGATTTTTATCGAATCTTTGTAATCCATATCTATTGAAGATTATTGGAATTTGGTACGACCGAAAGCCTCTCGGCATGTGCTCCTTTGGCGTAACCCTTAGTGGTGATCCAAGTAAAATTTCAGTGATTTCGTTCTTCATGATAATGTTTTATTTACTCCACATATCCATAATATATATTTAAATAATTTCTTTCCTCCATGGGAAGAAGATCCAGTAAATAAGGGATAACATTGACACCGTTATTCACCCCTTACCTTTCAAGGTGGTATAGGGTATTTCATGCTTTTGGTGATATTCCCCACGAATGAGAGTTTCATTATCTAGAACTCAAACTTTTTTTATGTTTCCAAGATATTCTCAAATTTAGAGGTCTGTAGAACAGTGCATAGATTCTCATCATGATCCTCCATGGTTTTGGATTCAATATAAAATCATCTCTAAATAATACACCCAAATTTATTGAGGTAATTATTAATGATTTTATTCATCAAGTTGATGAAGATTTATGGAGAATTAGAGTGTCCTAATGGCATAACTATGGAATCTTATTCAACATAAATTTTATGAAAATTATCTTTTTCATATCTTCCTTCTTCACCCATAATTTTTTATATCCTGACCAAAGATCCACATTGGATACATATTCCGCTCCTTGTAACTAATCAACAAATTACTCAATTTGAAACATTGTATACTTGTTCAATATCACGATATTGTGGAGCTCACTATAATCAATTAAATGACACATTGACCTAAAATTATTCTTAATTAATAGAACTGGTGCACCCCATGGTGAATCACATTGGTTTATGAACCATTTATCAAGATTTTCTTCTGATTTTTGTTCATCTCCACAAGTTCCATAACTACCATTATATAAGGAGTCATTGATATTTACAACACCCCTAGTATAATATCAATTTAAAATTAATACATTAATCTAGGAGGAATACATAGATATTTCATTGAAAATACATTAGTATATTCTATCACAATAGGAATTTCTTTGGTGATGGTTCATTCCTTTTAATCATTTATTTTAGCTACATAATCTTGCTCGCAGTGAAACAATATCAATTCTTAAGATGATGATTCTAAATAAGATTCATCATTTTCCTTGCACATGTACATAATTGGGGGTTTATTCGAAATAAGGGAAGTGATTTCCATATCATTGAAATTTATGCTGGCTCTATATAGATAAATATATTACAAGAAAAATATTGCATCAAATTCCACTAAAGGGATATGATAATAATAAATGGGATGATCAAACAAAAAATGTTGATAGGAAAGGAATTAAATTATTTGGATTCTTTAATTTCACTATTTTATATATTCACATAAATATTGACTTCCATGTTTTGTGGTGTGGATCAAATAATTCTCATAAACAATATTGATGCGAAGGAATACATAGAATAATAATAATAAAGTATGCTCAAAATTAATGAATGAATAACTAGAATACACTTCACCCCATCATTATAGGGATCCACATCGGTGGCTGTGATAGAATAATATGTCACATGATTCCTCAAAGGTTGTTGGTAACCTAAGAAAACACATGACATAGTGCACTGTTTTTCAAATTTCCCTAGATCCTTGCAGTAGAAGAAGCGTACAATTCGTTGAGGGTTGAAGGGGGAATTCCTTCCATCAGTCACATTAGTTGGTATCTACTATTAGAAATCATTGGTTAATATCAACTTTAATCCTCACTTAATTCATTTCCTATTGCCCTTTGGAAATTTAAAGTGTGTTTCCATTCTCCCCATTGGCAAGTGGAATAATAAAATTTCCATGCACTATTGGACAAATCTATTAGACTACGTTAAAATCAAAATTCCATTTCTTATCCCAATAATAACCATGGGATTATTCGATCTCCATTTAGACATTTAGGGTAAATCAAAAAAATTATACAGAAATATCAATGTCTTGTACCACTAATGCTTATTATATACTAGGATTTACCCCATAAAAAAAGCTTTCAACCTTACATTCTTAGGTAACGACAAAGTCGTATGTGTATCTTGCAAGTCTTGTGAATTTTGCCTCATATGCTTTGATATATTTATTGTCTTTTTACACATCTATAAGAAAATTACATTCAATTTTAATATATATAGTACACAAAAAATATTTATCAATATATTTTTCTATAATTCATTCATCTCCATTGTTTTGATCTCCTCCTGATGTTTTATATAATATATCAATGTACACCAACAAATAACTTCTTCATCCATAAAATAAATCGCCAGATGAAAATTCACTTTATCATAACATTAATGGATATAGAAGATCTTCTTACTGGAGTGGATCAATTATTCAGTTATTAAAGGATTCGATAGTCTATTTACTATTGGAGGCCATTGTAACATGATTCCATTTATTGTGTCTGGTTCTCTCTATGGGGGGTTTCATAACTTTTCTCGATAGAGGTTTCTATTTAGAACATGAGTTTTATGAGTGATTATCATGAAAACATTATGAATTACTATTCACAATGTTTTGTAAATCTCATTGGTGAAGTAACCACATTTATCTTCTCATCGGTTGTTGAACTGATATCTCCAATTAGAGGAAATTTTCTAGAATAAAGGAATGATTAATGTTGAGTATTTTTCAATATTTAAATCATAATGTAGAATCCATTGAGATTATCAGGATAAACTAAAAATTATATTTATCTCCTTAACATATGAATTTATTACCTTCAATATATGTTATACATGATCTATTCCCAGTGAAATATATGTATTTGAGTTGTTTTGTTAACTTAATTATGGTTTTTATTAATATAATGAATTGAAAAATTCATATTACCTTCGAGAGGAATCAAGGAGAATATTTAGGCCCATTTATTTGAATCATATTAACATGAGTTAGTCATAAACATCGATTAAGTGTTTCCACTCCTTGGTACATCTATTCCAGAACCACGCCCACTTGTAGTATCCAAGAATAGTGTTATTTTATTTATAAACAACTTACCAAATAATAAAAATATTTGAGGGTTTTTTCTTATAATTAATAATAATATTATTATTAGAGTCGATGTCCTACAACCAACATTTGGTAACTTGATTGCATGAATATTCAATGAATTGAAATTTCAAACTTATTTTTACATATTATTCATTGTTCTTTATTACTAAAATGTAATAAATCCCTATAGTATTTTTCAGATTAATATGGTCATAGAATTTCTCTATTATGATGATATCTTTGATGTTTTATGAAAATATTCTGAAATATAGTTCTATTTTTGATGAAATTATTTATGGGACACATAATATACAAACTGTCAGGTGCGAGTACTCATATATGGATGAGTCTCCTTCTCATGATGTTCACACTATGTAATCTTCACCGTAGGAGCATATGAGAATAGACCTGCCATAATGAATTCTGAATTTTTTGGTGTCATTAGATATTTTTATCAACGAGTGTGTGTAATTGTCCATATACTTCAATATTATAATTAATACATGGAATGACTAACACACTATTATTTACTAAAGACAACTATCATGCAACATATTGTCAGAAAGTAGGGTACGTTGGGTGCATCCTGAATGAAATATTATTAATTGATAATTCGAGGTAAGATTTATCCCTTCCACATATGGAAGTTTATATCTCATCCCATTTATTGAAATAAAACCTTGAACATAAATTCAATGGCCATGGTGTAATGACTGGATTATTTATTATAAACAAACATTGACGTATCAAGCATATAGGTTGATGAAAGTTTCATGAAACCTTGTTGATGAGATATTTTGACAAAAGGATTATAATACATGGTCAATATTCGTATTTGAATTCTATTATTATGACATTAATTTCTCTCTAATGGGTTTTTTGACCAATAGATAGATAGTAATGCTAGACTTTATGAAGGCTTGCCTAATGCCAATAAAAAAATATCCTAGAGGGTCACGCAATATGTTATTATGGTATCATAAATAAAATTTTATTTTAATTTAATTATTAGAATAAATATTATTTTCATGAATAAGAATAAATTTTATTCAGGATAAAATGATAATATAAATAAAAAATATTTTTTTTACTAGATTGGTAGTAATATATATATATTTTTTATTGATCATTTATTAAATATTTATTTACTAGTTTATAAATAAAAATAATAAGTTAAAATTATAAAATATTTTATTACTTTTTCAATAAATGGAAGAGGAGGACAATGGGGCTAAGCCGGTGTCCATTGATAAAATAATTCTTTACATGTTGGGAAATAATATATATCTAGATTGTAAAAAAAATAATATTATTGTTATAATTATGTTTCATGGGATTTCATTTATAGTTTGGTTTTGAACAAGTTGGTGTGACACAAAGAGATATTCTTTTATTGTTATTATGTGGAACAAGATTACATTGATAGTTATAATTGAATTTAATCAATGTTTTGAAATTAAATATTGTTACTGAAACCCCATGTTCATTAATAAGAAAGTAAAGCTATTATTTCAAACCACTTGTAATGCTAGAGTTTTGTTGATCCAAACTTTTTTCTCTCTTGATTCCCCTCCTCTCTCCATCAAAATAGATGAGAGAAGATCATCAAGAACTAAGAATGAGTGATCAAGAATGATCGATGAAGAAAATTCTATTCTCCACACTATCACATTAAGATTGTGTGGAATTGATCAAAGAACATTATATCACATGTTTATCACCACTAAAGGGATTGTACTTTGGATCATTACAAGGAAAATGAGGGAAATGTTGAAGGATCATTCATGATTATCAACGGTCATAAATGAAGAATGTCTAAATGAACCAGATATTTAATTTCATTGCAAAATTAAATATTTATTATAAACGTGATGTGAAGGATCTTCTATCTCGGATCGGGCGTTTTTCATCTCTTTTTCCAAATCATTGATTATAATTCATTGATACTTGCATTCACCGATGTATTTAACCAGAATTGGTATTTAATAATAGAATAAGATATGTTGGTCCCTCCCAAATTCCACACTTCTACTATGACTAGAACCTCCAAGTGGTATTAGAGTAGGATCATAATCATATTTAATTTTTTAAACAATTTATTGATGATTTATACTTTAATAATTTACTTTTTCAATTCATGTTTATTTGTTCTTGTAATCTATATTTTGTGATTGGTTCTTCCTATTTTCTTTCCTCCCATATTTAATAGAAATGAATAATTTTTGTCATAATTAAATCAAGGAATACATCTAGAGACAATGATGATGCTTTCCTAGTAACACGACTGTACAGGTCATGTATTTAGAGTTACATGACATTTAATCTTCCATACACATCGTGTATTCGAGATTACACACCATGTAGTTGGTTTTAGTGTACTATTTGTAATTAGTAAAATGTTAAAGATGTGTGCATCAATGACACACGATTTTTTCAATTCAAACACCATAGGATGAGTAAGACAGATTGTCACTCGATCAGCTGGATTACACATCGTGATTCCCATTAGAAATGGTGTGTAGTACCTATGGGTCATGTTCTAAACCATGTCTCCTAGACATGGATATGTCGAATCGTAACCATGTATATCATTTACAATATGGAATTTGGCCCACCATGCAGTCTATTTATTCATAGATTTCTGATGTATGCCTCACAGACCGAGTACCTAGGCGTGTACTTTGGATAAGACATTGAAGGTTTTACACACAGTATAGTCGAAACAAAATGTAGTGTAAATTTCCAATTTAAATAGAACTAAAACATTAATAACTTTGTAATGATCATATTTACATATCATGTAGATTCACACACGATTAAATGTGTAATATTTTTCATGTATGTGGATAAACATGAGGAGGAATAGACCAATTTATGTGATTGGTTTCCTATTATTTTATTTAATAGGAAATTGTGGGTCTGTATGCCCAATCTCAAAATTAATATATTGGTCAGGCATTCCCATAGATTAATTTATGTAGACCTCCTCTTTACCCCAAACCTACATGTGAGTTATAAATCATATATAATGTATGAAGGTCCCAAGCCTGTGGACGAGGTTAAAGTAAAGAGCCTAGGAGAAACCAATTCAAGGACATACAAAGGGTGAAAGGTGGGATGTTGTAGACCATAACCATAAATGGTTCAAGGTGTTTCTCCCCTAGTTCAGTGTTCATTTTATCAAACCCTAAATATTTTAACCATTTCAATAGCTCATGATCATGCCCTATTATTTATTGTATATATGATTATTGCTGGGCTTTTTATAGTGGATATATTGTCATGACTACATAACAAATGAATTAACAATCATGCATGATGGAACTAAAATTAACCAGTCTTTTGTGTAAACAGTATCAAGACATGATTATTCCCTTATGTAAGTTCAAATTAATATTTAAACACATGAGATTATGATAATAAGAAAATTTATGGATAACAGATAAAAAAATATCAGTAAAATTGTAAGTTAGACTAAAAAATATGTTACATGATTAAGTTAAAGGCTTGATAAAACAATTTGTTTGACCATCTCCTGTTGGGGAAATTAATTTTATATAGGAATCTCTTATGGATGTTTTGGATTGACATAACCATTTTACATCAAGAGGAGTATCCCATATTATACATGGTTTAAATTTGGAGGGATGTGTAAAGGAACACCATGACATGATTTTAGGATTGGGGAGTCCAGCCAATGGATCAAGGAGGTGCAAGCCCAAATATGGAAAATACCTTCATACCAAAATACCTTAAAAATGTTTGACCAACAATTGATGGGGTTGTGAAAAAGGGAATATGAATCCATTCCACTAAAATGTCTTAGAAACTAGAAATTCTATGTTCAATAGTGACTACCATTAGGATTTGATAAAATAGTTGGATATATTGTAAAATTAATTTATTTTTTCTCATTAATTTTAACAAAGAATGTACAAATTTTCTTCTCTTTTAATTGTATAATAAAAATGAAATGATCGTAAACCTCGGTATACATATGATCAATAATGGACAATGAAAACATCCTCACAAATAGTAACATAAAAGAATGGTTTAGATGTATTTGAGTCCTTATGCACAAAGAACAGATGTCATACATTATGTAGTCCTCATTACCTGATCTGTCTACCCCAGAGGTGATGAATAGTTCATGGTCTTTGAGAAACTGATCAATGATGTGGTCACCCTTCAATGATTGATGTTATCAACAATGTCTTTTGAAATCATGTAGTCTCATGAAAACATGCAGGCATATGTCATTATTTGAGAACATATATGGCCTTTAACTTCAATAGATCATGTCAAGAATGGTTTGACATCCCCTATGAAATCATTCAAAGTATATTTTTAGAAGGTTCCCTAGTAGGGCCTTACGTAGTCATCCTCATTCATAATATTGAGTGACTAGTGGTTATAGGGTTTAAAATCCCCAAAGATCTATGTATTGATCTAATTCTCATATCACTCCCTCAAATGTTCTCTAGTTTGTTTTGAGAATTTCAATATGATCAACATTGGGAATTTATACCTGAACTTCTTATCCTCTTTCACTAGGTGAAAAAAGACATGAAGCGCAGAAATCCTTATTTCCTTTTGGTGAATAAGAGAAATGGGTTGGGGAAGAGATTTATGACCAAATCATATTTACGCCCTTCAATGAAAATGAAGATCTAGGGCGAGGGAAGAGAATAATATGTTGTTTTCATAACATATAAAAAAAGGGAAATTGGATGATAAACTACACCCTGCTAAATAAGCAATGGGGAGCTTCATGTGAATTTTTTATCTAGAGAAATTTATTTGTTTTTACAAATTGGGTAATATAAAATGCTACTGTTTTTCACAATTCTGTCAAAATACAGGAACCAAGTTGATTAATCAAAATTGACCAATGGGTGGTAGATCTATGACCAGAAAAAGGTGCTATAATTTCTTTTTTAACTTACGAAGAATACTACCTCCCATTGTTAATTGGGATGATATTGGCATTAAAAGGTTGTTATTATATTCCTCATGTTACCAAAAACATTATTTATGTATACAGATTAGATACACATGAATTTATACTCTTGTATTGAAATTAATGTTAATTCATATATCAATAATGAATTTTTTTTGGTAAGTCACATTTATATAATCGTCTTTATGTGTTGGATTAAACAAACTAATTAATGTAAATTTATAACGATGCTACTTCACATGACTCATGGATACTTTTTATAAGTTCAAGGATTAATGGAATGAATGTGAGAACCATCTTGGAAATAAGATTAAGAAACTCCAAATAGACTGTGGTAGATAATATCATAATCAATAATTCATTGATTAATTATGGGTGTTTTATATCCTATCCCAACTCACTCCTTTCACTCCCTAGTGGAATGGTCTCCATAAAAGGAAAAACTCCGCCTTGTCTGACATGGTGAGTTCAATGATGTGTCATGAATGTTTTCCATCATCCATTTGGTGATATTGATTACTAATAGGATCACACATATAATTCAAAGAAACCACTAATTAAATAAATTATATTCCAAATGAGTTTTTGAGTGGAATAAAATATACATTATCGAATTTACATGTGTGGGGAAGTAAAATTATTGTTATGGCCTATTCAGGTAACAAACATTCACCTCGAGGAACATAGTGTACATGTAACAACCCTCAAAAATGGGGCCTATGGCGTGACTCCCTAAGCCATACTCCACTAGGCTAGGGACTGGTGACTACGACTAAGTAGTCAAATCACTACCATTGGAGGAATTTCCTAAATACTTATACCCATGCACAAATATCCAAACCCATAAATGATGAAATATGAAAACCACTTAGGAAAAAAATGCATGCATACAAAAAAACCCAACAAAAATACTACAATAGAATGTAATGTACTAAAAGTATACTGGGCCAAAATACAATCCCACAAAACAAAATAGTTATCACACTAAAAAGTCCAACCTATAACCACAATGAGGTATTGGTACTACTAATTGTAAACATAGGAACACCGAAGGCCTATAGGGAACTTAGAAATCTCGGTCCGGCCAGGTCTACCCCAAACACCATCAAAAGGTCACTAATCTTCAAAAGACACAACACATGTAGGGAATGCTTGTTCATGTGTGAGTATAACAATACTTAGTAAAGAACCCAACAATTAAAAAACGTGATACACATTGTAAAAGTACTGTTATCTCAAAAAAGTATTTGTCAAATGAACATATAACAAGAGAAATACAATCCAGATATTGTCGAAACCCAGACCCTTGGTCTTGACACAATTCACACAACCACATACCCCAGCTGTAGATTTAGTTCAAAGGATCCACAAATCACTCATCTTGGAGAACTCGCTCCACAAGTAGGATAGCTCTGATGTCATCTGTCCAAGAATTACTATTCTTCGGGAAAGTCCATGAGAGATATATAAACTCATTCCAGGAGAATACAATTCTATTATGGTAATGACCACGTTATATATATTAGGATCATAGCCAGGGCCTTGGGTGATACTGTGACTCATCGATATTCACCTCTTAATTAAAGGATCAACGTCCTAAAGGATTTTTCACATTGATACCTCACTATAGCTAGGGTTATTAATTGTTATAGGATCATTTAATGGGCCTATTAAAGGGATACCTAACTCAATCACAGAAAATTATGCTAAAGGGATCATACTCCTAAAGATGGAAATGATACCTTACCTTTAGATAAACGATAAAATGGGGAACTAACCCAAACAGAACCTTTACATGGTACGGTGAACAAGTAATCCAAGCCACGTTCTAAAAATATACATGACTTGTAGAATGGGTCACATGTTATGTCTCGTGAGTCCGATTACAACCTGTGAGAAATGGCCCAAGTCAGAAGGAACATGTCATGTCAAAAGGTATGCACACAAACTGTAGTAAGGACCACATGCCATTTCTGAATAACTGGGGTTCCCTCCATGTACAAGGTCATGTTCCCATACACGGGTCAATAACGTGTGTTCCCTCCCATGTAATTGGTACATGAATTATCCCGTGTAGCCAGCCTGCTATTGCCATGTGGTGGAGTACACTGCTGAGTAATCCACCATGAATTCATGTATCTTCTGAGATACATGTCAAGGGCATGTAACGAACCACATGCCATGTGACAATGATCCCACGCTGTGTTAGTGCTTCCTGTCACCCAGAACACCAGCTTTTGATGGATGGGGCTAACTCGTCATGTCTCCTCAATGGCACACCATGTTCTTTATCAGATGAAACATGAAAACAATATATTCCACCACTGATACCACATGAATTGTTCTTTGGGATACACATTGTGGGTTCTGGAAATTTCCAGAAACATGGACCTTCTCCGCCATGCCTTATTGAAGCTCAGTCATCATTTTAATGATATGTTTTCCACTCAAATTTAGATTTTAGGTATCCCCAATGAAAAAATAATTTTCCTATAGTTTTAAAGCTTTTTATTTATCACATAAACATGTTTTGATGCTCCCATGTCAAGAATTCTTAAAGAACGATCCTCCTCAATCTTGGATAACATGTCACCTTCCATCACCGTCGCACCTCTGCTAGGTTGTTGCAATGTTAGATCACCAATTAAGGATCATTGCCTTGTGAAATGAACAATTAATTATCCATTGTTCTTCACCCCATGAAGTATGAAAATAACATGAATAAAAGAATATGAAAATCCATTAATCCATATTGATGAAAAAACCTCCATCTTCATTCATCATGATGTTGATCCCTTCCCATTAAGAGGATTAAACATGGCGAATCAAATTGAAATCAAACAACTATCACAATCAAATTCCGGAATTTGACCCTGATAGAAATGAAATATTATATCCCTCCCACTAGAACGCATGATCCACTAATCAACCTATTTTTTGGTTGATCTGTGTTCATCGTTTAATTAAATAACGGGAAAACACAATAGAGAAACAAACCCATACTTTGATTCGGTTGAATAATGATCGCCACATCGCATTCAGTGGTGAGGATCGTTGAATCCAATATGCGTTGATCGATCACATCGTCGTCATTATCCAATTGGCTCTCCAAAGAATTAATGGAAATCCTCAGTTCATAGGGTTTTGCTGCTAACCTTGCGAACATTCCATATGATTGTTTTCAAAAGGGAGGAATTATTTCATTTCCTAAAAATCAAATATTTGGAAAAAATTGAATGAAATTTATTTTACTTCCATTAAAAAGTCAAAAAATACATTTTGCAGCAGACCTATGCTGGTCGATGTTAGGCCCTGCCTAATGTAAATTTGATTCTCTAAACATGACCATACCCTAAGATCATTGATTTGGGCACCCGTTTAAAAGTAATTCCACTTTATTAGGGAAATTGCTTTAGAACATAGTATAAACATATAATTTATTTCAATAATCTTACTTCAGGTACTCTAGGCCTTGGAATCACACATCTTTGAAATGAAATGTCTAAAAGTAAATTAATATAATGTTTAAAAATAATTCTCTATAATTCCAGGAAACGATATTCTCCCCACCATAGGTCTTTGCATCCTGAAAAAGATAAAATGATATGCTATAAAAATAAATTAGGGCACTGGGCATGGATCTTATTATCCCTCCCACATATTCTTTCTTTAACATTCTCATGCTGCCACTAGAGGCGGACCAAGGGAATCGATCGCCCACAAAGGATCCTCACCTTCCGATCATTGATCTCCACTGGGTACTCAATAATGGTCGCTCCAAACTTTATTTCTATCTCTCCCTAGTCGATGATGTGCGATGGGTCATGCACATAATTAATTTTCATTGAAAAGTGGAAGAAATCATGGTCACGGTTAATTTATGGTTATAGAGCTATGAATAATTCCTTATATCCATCTCTGAGTAGTATTTGAAAAGGGATGATGAACCATGATGACAATTTTACACCCCAACCAAATATCTGCCACAGTCGTCAAGATGAGTCACCAAGGAATATGTGGTCTCCATCCTCAAAATCTAGAGGTCTCTATCACCTATCTGCATATGACTTCTACTAGATCTTTGTAGTCTTTATCCGCTATCGGATGATCTACACCTTCTCGGTTGTAGCTTTCCCAACAAGAACTATAATGATACTCTCCTTATAACTATCTATCTGGGGATGGAACATTGTGTTAAAGAATATCTGAGTCCCCAAATCCTCATTCAATCCCTTTCGCAACCGGAATGTACAGTGGGAATCTTGATATGAGACTATTGTCAAAGTGATTCCATGAAGTTGAAATTTCTCTTACAAGTAGAGGAATCACAATATCATTACGGAACTCAGCTCCCTGATAGCTAAGAAGTGGGCTTACTTGGTGAGTTGATCAATGATCACCCATATAGAGTCATGTTCCTTGGATGTTTGTGGTAGGCTCATCACAAAGTCCATTGATATTCCATCCCACTTCAACTTAGGCACATATAGGGGTGGGAAATCCAACTGGAACGTATTGCTCTGCATTAACCCACTGGCACTTAAGGCATCGAGAAACATACTATGTTGTTGCCTTGTTCAGGACATGACCTTAGAACATCTGTTGAAGTTCATGGTACATATTCACCATGATAGGGTGTACCACAAAGGGGGTTGTATGAGACTCCCATTAGGACCACCTCCTGCAATGACACTGGTACAACAATGCATCCAATTAAAAGATCTACATGCTCTCCACCATGAAAATGTCCATAAAGAGCATGTCATATAGATAAATGAACACATAAAGATTCATAGTCAACATCGCCTAGATGTGCCTCCCTAATTCACTGTAAGCATGGAGGGTTGAAAACCATCTACTGAAGGTAATATGCATCGTCTCTGTACATGAAGGATAATTTAATGAGGGAAACTATTATGTCACCCCTTTCAACAATTACGATATCGATCATCTACTAAGAGTATTTTCCACCTTGTTCCCTTTACCATAATTATAGATGATCTCAAAATCATAGTCCTGGAAAAACTCTATCCAACGTTTCTATCTTAGATATAGATCCTTTCATGAAAAGATGTATGTAAGGCACATGTGGTAAGAGTAGATGATAAAATGCTTTCCCATAAGGTAGTGTCTCCACATCTTCAACGAATATACTACCACCACCAACTTGAGATCATGGGTCGCATAGTTCTGCTCATTTGGCCTAAGATAGATTGAACCATTAGAAATCACTTCAACTCTTAGACTTAGGAAACATCCAATCTTGGAAATAAATTCATCACATAAAACTACGCTCTTGATACCCTCCTCTGGCAATCTCAAAATCTGGGAACTCATCAAACTCTTTCTCATAGGCTCGAAAGCCACTTGAAACTTCTCCATACACAATATGGGTTGCTACTTCCTGATCATGGTAGTCATCGGTGCTGATATCAGGGAGAAATCAGGAATGAATCTCTGGTAAAATCCTACCAAACCTAGAAATCTGCACACCTCCATCACTCTCTGAGGTGGATCCCACACTAACTCTACCTACACCTTAGCAAGGCCCAATGCTACACCATCTGTTGAGATGAAATGTCCCAGAAATTGGACCTCCTAAATAAAGAAATGACACTTTTAAAGATTCTCATAAAGCTAGCTCTAGAGGAGTATGACTAGAACAATCCGCAGGTGCTTCACATGCAAAAAGGTATCATGATGTACTCTTAGTTACCATAGTGTCATCTGAATGTCGTCTTTGATATATCCACATCACGTACTTGTATGTGGTTGTAACATGTCGTATGGTCGATGTTCAAGAACCAATGTTCCCCTCTCAAAATATCTATGAGTTCATTGATCCTAGATAGTGGATATTTGTTCTTCACTGTCACTAGGTTTAGGTTCTGGTAATCCATACACAACCTCAAACACCCACCTGTCTTCTTGGAAAACATAACAAGGGTCGCCCAGGGTGAACCACCGGTTATTATGAAACCCTTTTACTACAAATCCTCCAACTGCACCCTCAACTCACAAAGTTCTGTGGGAGCCATCCAATATGCTGGTGGGGAAATCAATGTCCTCTTGGGGTGTAAGTCAAAGTATAAGTTGATCTCCTCGCATGGTGGTATTCTTGGAAAATCATCGAGAAAGACATACTAGTACTCTAGAACTACTGATTAGAACTAGAATCTCCCAACATCAACAACTCTAAGGTTAAGGCTGGCCAACTCATTATTGATCAGCATAACCCTCCTATGAATGATCCCATCTTGTTCTACCTGGGTCTCCTTTTCACTGAAAAAGTAAAACCTCGTCCCATCGCTGTGGACACATCGCGCTCTTCATCTATTGCAGTCAATATTGTAATGGACCAATGATAAGAAATCCATACCATGAATGACGTCATATGGCCTCGACACTGCCACCAATAGGTTCGAACCAAAACTCTTGCATCCACGGGAAGGATCACACCACCTAAAAAGGTGCATGATCATTGATTCCCATCTCATCAGTGTCTCCAAACGTAAGTTTAAAGTCAATAAATATATTGAAATCTCATGGTTTTTCACAAGACAAGTGGCGAGGAAGGAATGACCAGAACCCGTGTCTATAAGTATGAAAACTACAGTAGAGAAAATGTAGATCGTACCTCAGATCATCCCTAGAGTCCCTGGGCTGTATTCCTCGATTGCATGCAGCTATCCTCGACCCTACCCCCCAGCTCCCTGATCTTGGTGTGGACCTTATGGGGGTGGTGGTGGGAGTATATCAAAGCATCAACCACCACATGTTGCTCCCCATACTCTACTTCCATGCCTGTCGCCTCGATGATCTGTCTGCTCCACTCTCTGCCTCTACCTGAGTGGTCCATCCACCACCTCCATATCTGCAACTCGAAGGGACAATTACTACCTATTGAGATGTCTTCTTCCATCGCATGAGTAGAATCACCTCTCCATAGGCTGACTAGATACATCATGAGAGACATGGACTATCGATCCCCTATCCTAGGTCCTCCTATGATATTTCCCATGTCCGGATCCATATAATTGATGTCGTCTCCCTTCTTCTGTGTTCTCCGCACCTACCCACCTCTTGCTTACTATTTTTGGTTGTCTTTCTTCTGTAAAGAAACATTTCATCACCAATACTCGCAACAGAACTCCTGTATATTTGGAAAATCATAGAGGCACAACACTATATTAGATGTCCTGTTAAAGTCCTCGCTCTAATGTATGATCTCATAATTATAGATTCTTGACCATATCCATAGAGTACCTGGTGAGATTGGTGATCCTTGATGAATTGTCAATCACATTCAAACTTCCCTGCTTGATCTGAAGAAGCTCCTGGATAAACAATTTTATCAATGTAACCAAAGTGAACTCCTCCCTAATGAGTCACTCAAACTGCCTCGAAGAAAGATTATCCTCACCGTGAGTCAGTGTTGTCAGACACCACCATCGTCCCACTGAACCCAAAAGTATTCTCTCCTATAGGGTGACCATTTGGTCCACTGGTGTCCTCAGTAGATGGAAAACACCGGTCACCACCTCAATCATATCCTCAATCACCTGAGGTTCAGGCTTGCCTCAGAACTAGAGGGGTCTCTATCTCTGGAATTCGTGGTGTGCACTTAGCCTATGGCCCTCTTCTGTCGGTACTCTAGGTACCACGAGAAGCTCCATTAGTAGGGGTATAACAGGTGCACCACATGGATGTAATGCCTAGGGAACTGGTACCTGTTTCAAAGCCTCATCACTAAGGGGGGTCATCCTCGTGATCACACTGCTGAATCCGAATGGGTATGCCTCACAAGGAAATATTATAAGGAAACAAGATGTACCATGGTCAAAGAGTATATCTAGATAGTAGATACACATGAAATAAAAATCACAACTCATTCCTATACCATGATTGTACCATTCTTTTACTTCCCTACAACTAGTGTTTTGATGTACCGAGTTGAAATGTTGTTCATCAGAGTCCTTATGTATGGATTGGCCATCTGACAGTACCAACACTGGCTTCTCTTGCCTAAAAGGCTTGCTTGACACATGTAACACTTTATCCCCAAGAAGATCTCATAGACTCATGGTCATAAGGTAGAACTGACCACCACTGATACCACTCTGTCATGACCCGTCATCTTAGGGCCCCAGCTGTGACTCCCCAAGCTCGCCTCCACTAGTCCAGGGGATGGTTACTAGCACCGAGTAGGCATATCCCTAAAATGGGAGGAATTTCTTATGTTATTTTACTCATGTACACATCTCCAAACCCACAAATAATGTAATGTAAAACCACTATGAAGAAAAATGCATCCATACAACTATACCCAATCAACAAAGTATGAAGGATAGTAAATTACTGAAATAAAACTAAGTCAGAATACATGGATTCCAAAAACAAGAGTCTGGAAACTACAATTTCCAACCTTTAAGAATACGAAGGTATTGGGACTATTACTCATAACCATATGTACTATAGAGCCTGTAGGTAACTCAGAAAGCCCAGTCTGGTCCCGGTAATCCCTTGACTCCATCGAAACTCCACTTTCCTACACAAGACATGAAAAGTGATGGGAAAGCCCGTAGAGGGGTGAGTATAAAAATACATAGTGGGGGACCACAAAAAACCATGAAGTGATGCCCAAAGTAATGGTACATTCAGATCTACACAGTATATGTCAGATGAACATATAGCATGATAATCACAATCCAGATATACTTGATCTCCTGACCCGTTGTCTGGAGAGAAGTCTCACAACCTTAAAACCCTGCTAGAAATTCAGTTCGACGGATCCGTGAAGAACTCATCCGGGAGAACTCACTCAAGAAGTCTAATAGCTTTGTTGTCATCTGTCTCAGAAGTACTATTCATTGGGGAAATCCATGAGAGATAAATATGCTCATTCTGGGGGAACACACTATTGAGTGTGGAAACATGACGATACTCGTATGAGGATAACTACTAGGTCCGTGGAGGATACTGTGACTCCTCAAGATTAACCTTCTATATAGAGGATCGACCTCCTGTGGGATTGGTCACATCGATTTTTGACTCTACCTATGGTTACGAATGGATAATGTATCTCGGTCCGGGCCTTCTGGAGGGATACATAAATCTATGTCGAAAAGTCCTGCTAACGGGATCATACAACTATGGATGGAAATGATACCTGGCCTTCAAGGGAATAAGAAAAAGGGGATCTAGCCCAACTAAAACATGTCCTATGTATGGGGAATATGAAAACCAAGCCATGTTTTAAAAATATACATGGTCTATTGAATTGGAAACACACCATGTCTTGTGACTGAGGTTAATTCCCTTGTGAAACATCCCGATTCATAAGGAAAATTTCCCGTTGAAAGGTATGTACACAACATGTAGTACGTACAAAACTTCTTGTATGAGTAACTGGGGGTCCCTCCTTGTACGCGGTTGTGTCCTAGAACATGGTTTCAAACCGAATCTTCCATCCTATGTATTTGGTAAATGGGTAGCCCGTGCTTCCAGCCTAGTCTGGCTAGGTGATGGAGTACACGACATTGTAATCCAACTTGTGTCTTTGAATCTTCTGAGATACACACCAAGCCCATGTATGGTCCCAAATTCCATGTGACATTGGTCACATGCCATGTTTTTGTATCACGTCACCCAAAACACCAGCCACCACAGGATGGGGTCCACACACTGTGTCACCTTAGAGGCTCACCGTGTTATTCATCATGGGTAGTGTTCAATCCCTATACACCACCACCAGTACCACATGGTGTGTTCTTTAGGATACATCCATGTGTTCAAAAAATTTCCAGAAAGCAGACCTGCTCCACTATGCTTTGGTGAAGCTAGGATCTTTCTTATAATGATCTGTTTTCCATAAAACTATAGATTTTAGGTCGCATAAATTCTTCAAAACTATTTCTGTTTTTTCGGGCATCCGATTTTCCCCAAAACCATGTTTTGATCCACCCGTATGAAGAACGCTCAAACAACGAACCTCCTCAATCAAATATGATTCGTCATCAACCAACACCATTGCACCTCTTCTAGGACGTCACGATGTTCGATCTCTAATTTGTGATAATTTCATTTTGAAACAGACTCATCATGATATATCCATTGTTCATCGCCCCATAAAGAATGTGAAGAACACGTTGAAGGAAAGTATATAATCCAATAAACCAATTTGAGGAATGAACCTTTTTCGACCTTCATCTCAACATTTAACTTCTCAAGTTAGGAGGATTAAACAAATCAAATCAAATGATAATCAAACAACAATAACAATCAAATTCCCGAATCAAATCTTAAAAGAAATGAAAAATAATAAATCTACCATAAGAATGAATGATATGCAGATCAACCTATTCATGGGTTTATCTGCATTCATCGTTTAATAAAGAATGGAGAATCAAAAAAACCAACGAAACCTATACCTCAATTCATTTGTAGAACGAATGTAGCATCATGTATGTTGGAAAGGTTTATTGAATCCGAGATGTGTCTATCGATCCAAGAATCGTCTTGTGCTAATAGGTTCTCCACCAAATATCCAATGGAAATACTCAATTAACATGTTTATGTGGCTAGCCCTCAAACATTCCATAATTAGGTATTTAAAATGGAGGAATTAGGTTTTTCTGTAAAAAAAAGAAAAAATCAAAACAAAATAATTTTCAATTTATTTTATTTTCATAAAAAAGTCCAAAAACTAACTTTTTAAATTATACTTCACCAGTCAATGAGAGTCCCCACATAAGGTAACCGCTAATCTGAATGCAATAGTGATCTCAAATCTCTGATCTAGGACCCGCTTAAAAGTAATTACACTTTTTAGGGATACCGCTCCCACACAATGTTTAAAAGTTTAATTTATTTAAATAATTTATTCCGGGCAGAACGGGCCTCAGAATCGTATTCCAAAAAAAATTATTCTAAAAGAATTTCACAAAATATTTAAAAATAATAGAAGGAAAATACAAGTCATTGAAGTAATTTTATATTATACCCCAAGGAAACAAGGTTATATTACATATACAAAACCATAGAAGAAATTTTATAGTGGAAAGAGAGACCATATTTTATGAGAGGGAGAACATCTCTAAAAGAGATAGTGGGAGAGATATATAATTCATTGATGTCGAGGCTCAAGGTAGACAATAGTCAGTACAAGAGTAGATTCCACAGTGCCCCATGGAATAAGAATGTGTTATATAGACACAAGAAATACATAGGAGTACAAGAGAGGTTAGATAACTAGAATGTTAAGGTTTTTTAGTTACCAGGTACGGTAACTATGTATTATGTAATAACAACAATCCTATATACTACAAGGAAGTAGTAAGTGGAATAGATGATTCAAATATGTATGAATCCATGAATTCTGAAATGGTTTCTATGTTCCTAAACCATGTATGGATTTTGGTAGATCATCTAGTTGATGTAAAGCATGTTGGTTTCAAATGGATATTCAAGAAAAAAAGTTACATTGAATGAAATTTGGTACCCAGAAGGAAAGACATGTTTAAATGGGTCTAAACAGTGTCAAGTCATTGACTACGATAAAATAGTTTCACCAGTTGCAATACTAAAATCCCCAATAAATCTACCCTCCATTGACAATTACCATTACTATGAGATTTGGAAAATGGATTTCAAAATGGCCTTCTGTAATGGGAACCATCTGGAATAAGTCGTTATGACACAAGAAAATGACTTTGTGACTCCATAGGATTAAAATAAGATATACAAGATTCAAAAATCCATTTATAAATTAAATAATCTTCTAGGTCAGAGAACATTCATTTTGATGAACCCATATTATAATTTGGTTTTATAAAGAACTATTGTGAGCCTTATGTCTACAAAAAGTTTAGTGGGAATGTAGTCATTTTTCTAAGAGTATATGTTGGTAACTTATTAATTATTAGAATTGGAATACTAAAATTTTAATATGATAAGGAATAGTTTAACAAATGATTTCCTATTATGGACTTCGGCGAGGAAGCACATATTATTTTGGTCAAGATCCACCATGATAGATCTAAGAGATTTTGGTTCCTATGTGACATTACATACATTGACTTGATACTGAAGATATTTATTATGGAACAATCCATGATGGTATTGTTACTAGCATCACAAGGATTTCATCTTTCCATGAAAATGTGTCCCCAAATGCATGAGTAAAAAAAGAGATTGGAAAGGATTTTATATGCATCATTGATTGGGTCTGTCATGTATTCTATGATATGTAATAGGCTAGATGTACCTTATACATTGTGTGTGGTAAGGATATATCATGCTGACCTAAGTGACCTCCATTAGGTGGTAGTCAAATATATCATATGTTATCTACGACATACTAAAGATATGTTACAATTTTATTGAGGAGATGATGAACTAGTCATAATAGGATATTCATATTCTAGTTTATAGACTGATCAAGGCGACATGAAGGTGGAAATAGGTTATATTTTAAAATTGAATGGAGGTGTTGTGAGCTAGAAGAGCTCAATGAATGGTTTGGTTCCATATACTACAATATATTATGAGTATATTAATGCATCTGAGGTAGCTAACGAAGCTATTTAGAAGTAAAACATCATCCATGATATGGTTGCGGTTCCTATCAAAATATATCCCATCACAATCTATTTTTATAATATTGTACTGATGGATCCTGAAAAATAAACATGGTCACATCAGCGGACGAAGAACATACATTGGAAGTATCATCTCTTGAGGGATTTTTCTCAGAGGGGTGAAGTTGTAGTGAGTGTTATTTCCACAAATACAACCTGTGTGTATCGAATCAATGTTTTATAAATGGAAATAATATTCTTATAAAATCTCAATATAATGAACCACTATGTTTTATGGGACCTCTAAATGTATGATTGTCACTTCTGTGTTTGGAATTTAAAAAACCTCACATACAAAATTACGATTAGTATGTTCTTTGGATTTCGAAATGAAAAACCAAATTTTTGAGGAATAGTAACCTACCCATATGAACATTAACATACCTTATGAACAGTGATATACCCTATTGAATAGTAACATTACATATGATAGTATAAAAAATATTCATGTTGAAATTACGATATTCCTATATTCTAGAATAAGTAAATGGATGTTTTGAAACCAGTATTTGATAATAAATAATGATATTAGTTAAGTATTAAAATAGACATATTTAGAAAATTATTTTTGAAAAATGGACTTCATTTTAGGAATCAAATTGTTGAAAAATTTGATAGGGTGAATATTTTTTATTTTATTGAAATACATTAATTATTGATGAATAGTAAAATGTGATAATTTACGATAAATGCGAAATAAGGGATTTATTGAGTCATTGGTGATGATTTTATAATGTAATCCAAATTGGTTCAAAGTCACATGAATTTATTAATATTTTTGGTCATAGAATACTTACTATTATTTTCCTTTTGATGAAATAATAAACTAATGATTAAAAAACCATGAAAACCCTCCTCTCCTCCACCATTATTCCCCAGCCTCCTAACTCCCTCTTCTCTTAACTCCTCCCAAGCCTTGTGGCTTGCAAATATTCATCCCAAATCTCTCCCTAGGCTCCTATACCATGTTCAAAATTCCCTAGCCTCTTCAAAATACCACAACAACTCCCATTAAGAGGCTCTCAAAAGAGTAAGTCTGAAGAGGTAAATTCCTCTTTCCAATTCCTCCATTTCTTATATGTTTTTTTTTTCATTTTGTTTCATTCCTCACCTCCCTTTACAAAAATAGTATTATTAACCCTGTAACCTACATTTACTAGAATGTTTTCATTATAATGGGATATTTCATTATCTTCTCTCCATTCCCTACCATTTATTAGAAAGAAATGAAAGCACCATTTGAGATGTGCTAATTTAGCACATTCAAGGACAACAATTTATCAATTTCTATTATCATCATTAAATCTGGTCATGAATCCATTTTTGTTATGGTTGAACGAGATTATTATATCTATAATATACCCTATTTTTTGTTTTGTTATAAATTTGTACAAATGATATTAATTTATAAAGAAAAACATGTTCTTTGTAATCAAACACACCGATTAACAAAAATCAGTTGTCACTGTGGATTTATATAATATTTCGACTTCACTCTATGTAACCAAATTTATTTTTAAACCATACCATATGTTGTATGTTCACTATTAAAATTATACTTAAATCCTGTACATTCACAACCGTTGTATGTGTTTATCCGAACATGAACCGATCATTAAAGCCAATTAAGAAAACAGAACTGAAGAATGAAATTAAACATCATAACCAATCAAAAGGGTTATAAATGGACGTAAAATGATTATAAAATACCAATTAAATATAGAATATGTTATTTAAATATTAATTAATAAACCTAATTTTATTATTCAGTTCTTTAATAACAATTTTAGAACACCAAGCGATTTAATTTTTGAGATCCTCTATATTTCACACTGAACCAAGATTGTCCTCTGTGATATGCCATTTTTTGTGTAATCCCTAATGATGGGGTATGTTTTTTAACCTCCCTCAAAAATACCAAATGGGTTGTAATTTATGAGAAACCCATTTTATCTCTCATCAATCCCACATAGGTACACCCAACACCATGTCGATAAACCATAATGAATTCTACCTGAACATACAATGTTTTTTCGAGTTGCCTTATCATTCTTTATATCAAAATAGAGTTATCTTATATGTTTAGATAAATATTCTAAATGATGTGTGGTTTTAAAAAATTCATTTATTAAGACCCTTTGATCACAAACATTTGAAGATATACATGTTTTTAAAAGATTCACTCCATATAAATTTTCGATAATAAAATCAATTTTAAGGGAACATGCAAATATTCTGACCAATTTCAAGTGCACTATATCCTCTATTTTAGGACACCATTTTCTTAATAAAATCATTATTTTTATTAATAAATCCTTCTTCATTCAATTATTATTTTATATAACTGATTTTCCTCTTTTCTATTTTATAATCTCTTTTGTATTTTCCTTAAAACCACACAAAATATGTTTTAATACTAAAATTACTAAAATACATTTCAGATATGTTTCCACCTATTTTTGACAAACCATACCATGTTATATTCATATTTTACCATATAAAAGTCCATGTATGTTCTAATCAATTTCATTCATGGACACATTCATGGTATACTCAATTGTTATTATTTATGTCATGATTGTGGTACCTAATTCATTCCACATGTATCTTTATGATTATGTATAGTTGATTATGTATAATTATTTATGTGGAAACAATATTTATGTGGAAATAATATTCATGAAAATTTTGAGATGGTTGTGCCCAGATAGCGCTCCAATGAACTGGTTAATGTTAAGTCACATGAGATGCGATGTGAAATGGGAAACGGGATTGGTAGTTTGCCGTGACTCGTACATAAATGGGAAATGGGATTGGCATTTAGCCATGGACTATACTAAAATTGGAAATTGGATTGGATGTTATACCTATCCCATAATAAAGACATGTTTTATGATTCTTCCACATTTATATGATTCCATGTTTATATGATCCCATGATTATATTATAGGGTTTTATATGTTCCATGCTTTGGATATCATTTGTTCATGCCTCCTAACTCATGTGCTTAAGATGTATCATTATGTTCATTCCCTTACTAGGATTTTTAGCTTATACCTTTTCTCACATGCTCTCCAGGGTACCCTATGTAGATGTAAGGTCTCAAAGGATGTTATGAGATCTTTTTATAGTGATTGAATAAAGAAGTGTTTATTTAGCACCTTGTTTTATGTTTTATGTACCTATTCTTCCACGGAACTAGATGTAACAGTCATTTTCTTGTACTCTAATGTATAATTATGCTTAAAATAATGTATTGTTTTATTCTAAAGGCCATGGTATCTATAGTTGGTATCATAGGATGGTCTTGTTATTTTTGGAGATTAGGAATATAGAACCATAGTGAGAACCTTAAGGATTAATCTATGTATAAGAAAACATTCTTAAAAATTTTGGTTAGTATTGTGTGTGTGATTTCTCAAAGAAATACATACCTATATTGATACGAGCATGTAGATCCAGCTCTGGCATAGATGTACCTAGGAGTGAAAACACTGACAAAGAGTTTCAGGCTAGACCCGCGGTATCCTGGTACACGAAAATGGGACTTGCTGTACTCTTGGGTATGACACTCCTGGGGGATATGCTTTGGTAGATTCACGGGTATATTACAAACCATTATTGGAGAAAAAAGGCCTATAAGAATATATGTTAATAAATAGATCATAGATAACCATGATATTAACCTAATTAATCACAAGTTTGGATAAACATATTCTTTATAAGTTAAACCTTTTATGTTCAAAGTTTCCTATTTATGCTCAATAGATAAAAATTAAAGACATCTATTTATATGTTATTTTTCCTAGTTAGCAGTGGTAAATAGAATAACACATTCCAATAACCACTGTGATAGACAATGTGAACATTGACTTAATGATATGCCTGATATAAATGAAGCATGTTCTCAAAACATCATTACAATTCTTGCTCAGTAGGCTTGAGTTATGAATAATAACATGAATCATGCGGAACACACTCCTCCACTAAGGAATGATAATGTTTTCGTCGAATCCTTCATGCAGCAAAGGCCTCCCATGTTTAGCGGATCATATGATCCAATCCTTGAGGAACATTGGATTATCTTCATTGAAATGATATTACCCTTCCTCTCGTGCTCCGAAGGAATGAAGGTTGTACTGGATGTCTACCATTTTGATGGGGAAGCTGATCAGTGGTGGACACTAATCAAGCATTAAATTTTCCAAGAGGAAATTGTTCCATGGACTGGGAGGAATTAAATAGGAATTTTTCAACAAATATTTTCCCCAAACCCTCCGTCTCAAGATAGAAAAAGTGTTCCTCGGACAGAAACAGAAGGAAGATGAGTCCATCCGGTCGTATGAAGCATGATTTAGAAGGCCTTCAAGGTACACCTCTATCTTTGTCATGAACACCCAAAGCAAGGTGAATTACTTCATTAGAGAACTAAATCCATGTCTACGAAGTATAAGTGATTCGATATTTTGATAGTTATGATGATATTGTCTGATGTGCCCTAAAAGATGAAATTGATATTGGAGACTCTTAGTGGACTAATGGGCCCAATGACAAGAAGCAGAAAATGGAGAACAACATGGGTGGTTCATCAAACAAATCCCATCGAGGAAAGAGGCATGATGTTCCCCGTTGTAAAAGTTAGTGGAAGAAGCATCCTTGAAACTATGTTAAGGGAACCAAGAATTGATTCAAATGTGAAATGTTTGGCCATGTAGCCATGAACTGCTGAATGGAAATGAAAAATACCACTAATGAAGAATAGGAATGGAAGGTTCAGATCTTCACCCAGCCTATATTAAAGTGTTACAACTCCATAGAGGATGGGAATTATGAAAAATATTTCCCTAAGTCGAGGGTTGTTGGAGGCAATCAACAACAACCACCAAGACATCAAGGGAAAGATTATGTTATCACTACTGTTGATGTTGAGCCGAAAAAAGATGTGGTGATGAGTACACTAGTTATTCATTCAAGAATAATGAATTTACAATTTGATTCTAGTTCTAAAAATTATTTCATATCATTCATTTTTAGAAGAACTATTCAAACTCCACCTCAATATTTGGAGGACAACTTATCAGTGAGAATAATAAATAGGGTAATTATTGCATCGAAGGTTTATAAATCCGCCTCAGTTATTGTTTTTGGACTGAACATCATAGAAAATATCATTGTACTTCATTTAGTGTAGTTTGACACTATATTGGGCATGGATTCAATATCTTTATACAAAGATAACATCAATTGTCAGGAAAGGGAGATCACTCTAAACATCTCGAAGCATCCTCTAATTCTATATAACTACAAGGAGGAAGATTAATATTATTTTGAATCATTGTATCAAATGTGGATAGTTTTTCCTTATGAGAAATCATATCTAGCTCATATGAATGTCAAAAAAGAGATAATCGTGATTAAAGAGATGCCCATTATGAGGGATTACACTAATGTATTCCACGAAGTGTTTATTAGCCATCCTCTTGACTGAGAGGTTGAGTTCTCAATTGATCTTATCTCGGAATCTATGCATTTATCAAAGTCACATTACATAGTGGCCACCATAGTGATGGAAGAGCAGAAGAAGTAGTTATAAGAGAATATTGATAAAGGTTTTATACACCAGAGTGCTTCACTGTGGGGTGTGACAGTCCTCTTCATCAAGAAGAAGGATGTATCAATGCACCTCGACATTGATTATCATGAGCGTAATAAAATCAAGATAATGACCATAGTATCCCCTTCCATAGATATATGAATTGTTCAATCAGCTTTATTAGAGCAGTTATCTATCTAATGTGGACCTTCGGTCTAGATATCACCAATTAAAGTTGAGGGAGGATGATATTCCCAAGACTTCATTTGAAACATGGTATAAACATTATGAGTTCATAGTGATTCCCTTAGGACACACTAATTCTCTAGAAATTTTCATTGATTTAATGAATAAAATATTTAGAGATTACCTAGACAACATTGTGTTTGTCTTTATTGGTGATATTATGATCTACTCCAAGAGAAAGGAGGAACATGAGGATAATTTGAATACTATGTTAAATACATTGCGAAGGGATAAGTTGAATGAAAATTACAGTAAATGTGAGTTTTGGATGGAGGAAGTATAATTATTGTGGCATTATATCACCTGAAAACGGATATCTTTTGACCATTATAAGACAAAGTCAATTTAATAGTATCCCAGGACAATATTTGTAATGAATATCCATATATTTTTGGGTCTATCTGTGTATTATCAACGATTTGTGAAGAACTTTTCATGATAGTCAAACCCAATGTCCATGCTAACACAGAAGGGAGTAATGTTTTTCTATATATAAGAATGTGAAGAATGTTTCAATGAGTTGAAAAAGAGGCTTATCAGTGCCCCAACACTCATACTCCAAACAAGTGGAGAACTCTTTGTGGTGTTTAGGGATGCTTATATGAATGGCTTAGGATATGTGCAAATGAACAGTGATAAAGTTATAGCATATTCCTTAAGGATGATGAAAATCAACGAGAAAACCTATCCTGCAAATGATATAGAGTAGGATGTTTTGATCTTTGCATTGAAAATATGGTGGAATTATCTATATAGGGAGAAAAGGAAGATATATACTAACCACAATTGTCTCAAATATATATTCACAAAGATATCATTTAATATCTGCTACCTAAGATGGATAGAGATCATCAAGGATTATTACTGCTCAATCCAATACAATCTCGGTATGGAAATCAAATCTGATGATGATCTAAGATGAATGGATCCCGCATCTTCATCAATGATGATAATTGAAAAAGGATCGCATCTTCTTAGATTAGAAAAGGATGTACATGGGAATCATTAAGGTGGTAAAATCATCAATCCTTTCTCAAATTATTTCTCAACCAACCCTCCTGTAAAAAATAAAGGATACACAAAGAAAGGATGTGGATATTTTGAAAATGGTGGAAGCTGTTAAAAATGGGGAATCCCCAGATTTGAAAATTTATGAGGAAGGAGTTGTATGATATGGGAGACGATTATGTGTACCATCTAATCTAGTGATAATGAAGTAGCTATTGAATGATACACATAGCTCGAACTTCATTATCCATCCATTTAGCCCAAATATGTATCGTGGTCTTTGAGAAATATTTCAGTGGGACAATATGAAAAGGGATATTTATGAATATTCATCAATGTGCCTTTTATGTTAGAAAGTGAAGGTTTAGAGGAAAAACTCTCAAGAGATGATGAAACCAATACCCATACCGTCATTGAAGTGGGAGAACATTATCATGGACTTTGTTGCCGGACTTCTAAGGAAATCCAGAGGGAAAAATTCTATATGGGTTATTTTGGATCATCTTACAAAGAAAACTCAGTTTATCACATGTTGAGAGGACTTCTCATTGGATCAACATGTGTGGATTTAAATCAAATAATTTGTAAGGCTGCATGGAGTACCACTATCTACTGTATTGGACCGTGAACCAAGATCCACATCAATGATCCGAAAAAGTATCCACATTCTCAAATCACTGAACTGAACTTCAATATATCCTATCATCCTCAAACTATTATCTAATCTGAGGAAACTATTTAGACACTGGAAGAATTGTTAAGAGCATGTTCTATAGAATTCAATGGAGGATGGGAAAAACATCTTCCACTGTTTTAATTCTAACAAAAAATGTAACCACTCGAGCATCTGAATTGCACCATATGATGTCCTTTATGGGAAAAGGTGAAGAACACTAATGTGTTGGGATGAAGTTGGTGAGCGTAAGCTGATAGGATGTGAAATGGTCGGAGAATTAGTGGAGAAGGTGAAAACCATTCAATAGCATGTCAAGGAAACACCAATTCTATAGAAGTGTTTGGAAGATTATCGTCAATGAAATCTTGAGTTTAAAGTTGGAGAAATGGTATTTCTATTCATATTTTGGAGGAAGAAGGCCATTAGGTTTTGGAAGAAAGGGATGTTATGTCCCAGTTACATCACCCCCTTCTATTCCTTGATCGATTCGAAGGAGTAGCATATCGACTGGTACTTCCACCAACCATGTTGAAGGTACGTGATGTCTTTTGTGTATCCTTCTTATGGAAGTAGATACTAGACCCTTAAAATGTACCCTCTTCAGATGTGGTATAGTTAATGGATGATTGTTCCTATGAGTAGTAGGCAGTGATGATATTGGATTGTAGAGAAAAAGTTATACGCAACAAGACTACTCATCTGTTCAATGAATTATAGTGAAACCATAAATATGAAGTGGCAACATGGGAATCAGAAGACGAAATGATGGAAATGTACCCTAACAGTTTTTTTCCTAGAAAGAAAAATGGAATTTTGAGGGCAAAATTTCATAATGGGGGAAGAATGTAACGACCCAATTATTTATAAATAGTAATTAATTTATTATAAAATCACAACATAATGAAATAATAAGTGTTATGTTACCTTTAAAAATATGTTATTCACTTTTGTGTTTGGAATTTCCAAAATTTTACATAGACAGCTTCGATAAGTAAGTTAGTTAGAGTTTGATTAGAAAAAGATAGATCTTTTGGAATTGTAACATACCCTTATGAAAAATAACACAACCTTATGAATATTTATATACCCTAATTAATCTAAACCTTACCTATTATAGTATAAAATAAATATTTAATTTGAAAGTACGATGTACCTATATTTTAGAATAAGTTAATGAATGTTATAAAACTTGTTTTTGATAATAAATTATGATTTTCATTAAAATATTAAAATAATCATATTTAAAAAATTAGTTTTGAAAAATGGAATTCTATTTTGGAATGTACATGTCCAATAATTATTTGGGTGAAGTTTTGGGATTTTTTAGAAATACATGAATTTTTTATGAATAGTAAAATGTGATTATTTATGATAAATGATAAGTAAAAGATTAAATAAGTCATTGATGACGATCTGCTGATGTAAGACCAATTAGTTCTAAGTAACATTCATTTATAAATTTTCTTAGTCATGGAATACTTAAAATTCCTTGTCTTGTGATGAAATAATAATCCAATGATTAAAAAATCATGAAAACACTCCTCTCTTATACTATAACCCCCCTCACCCCCTTGACACTTCACTCCTCTAAAGCCTTTTAACATTCCAATATTCTGCCCAAATCTCTCCCCAAGATCCCCCCACACGTCATAAATCCCCTACCTCTTCAAAATACCAAAACCTCTACCCTTTAAAGGTTGTCAATGGAGGAAGTCTCAAGAGGTATATTCATCATTCCAAATCCTTCATTTCTATTATGTTATTTTGTTTTTTTCCTCACCTCCCATCACAAAAATAGTATGATAACTCTATTAACATACATGTAATGGATTTTTCTTCTAATGGTATATTTCATTATCTTCTCTTCTTTCACTACCTTTTATTTGAATGAAATTAAAGCCCTGTTTGAGATGTGCTAATTTAGTAAATTCAAGGACAACCGTTTATCAATTTCTATTATCATATTTAATTATGGTCATTAAACCTTTTTTGTTATGGTTGTACCATATTATAATATATGTAATATATCTTATTTTTAGTTATGTATTCCTTTTCTACCAATGGTATTATGTTATAAAAAAACATGTTCTTTGTTATGAAACCCACTGATTGACAAAAAAAATTTGTCACTATGGTTTTATATAATAATTAAACTTAAATCAATGTAGAAAAAATAAATCTAAAACCATTTATTATTCAATATATTAACAAATAACATTCAAATTCAATTCTAGAAAATCATTTTCATCACACGTGTTTATCCCAACATGAATCGATCATTAAATCCAAGTAAGAAAATGAACCCTGACAATGAAATTGAACAACATAACCAATCAAAAATATTATAAATGGGAATTAAATGATCATACTAAACCAATTATATATATAATAGGTTCATTAATTATTAATTAATAATACTAATCTATGTATTCAAGTTATTAATATAAAGTGGAGAACACCAACAAATTTAATGTAAGGGATCCCCCCTATTTCACACTTAATCAAGATTTTCCACACTGTTATACCTATATTTGTGTAATTTATAATTATGTGGTATATTTTATAACCTCTCCTATTCATCCCAAATTATGTATATGTTATTAGAAACCCCTTTTTTCTCATGAGGCCTTCTTAGGTACACCCGACACCATGCCGATAAACTGTAAAAAATTCTACCTGATTCTTCTATGTTTTTTGGGTTACCTTATAATTATTTATATCAAAATGGACTTATCATATCTATTTATGTACATATTCTAAATTTTTCTTATTTTTACAATATTTATTATTTAATACCCTTTCATCACTCTCGTTTGGGTATATACATTTTTTTAAAAGATTCGCCCCTTAGAACATTTCAATAAGAAAATATATTTTAAGGGAACTTCCCAAATTTTTACCCCATTTCAAGTGGAATATATCATTTATTAAGGACACCATTGTCTATATTAATTCATTATTATTATTAATAAAACCTTATTGGTTCAACTATTGTTTTATATTAATTATTATCTTGTTTTCTATTTTAAATTCTCTATTGTATTTTCCTTAAAACCACTCAAAAAAAATTTAATGAAACAAACACTATAATATATTTCCTGCATATTTTCACTTTCTGATTGATAAAAAATATTGTGTTATATGCCTATTTTACGTTATTAACATCCTTTTATGTCGTAATACCTTTCTTTCATGGACACTTTCATGATACAATCATTGGTTATGATTAATGAAATGATTGCGGTACATAATTAATTCTACAAGTACCATTATGTTTATGTATGTTTGATTATGTATGACTATATATATGGAAAGAATATTAATGTGGAAATATTAATCATGAAAATTTTGAGATAGGTTCTCCTAGATTTCAGTTCAATGCACTGGGTAAAGTTATGTCTCATGAGATGTGATGTGAAATGGGAAACATGATTGGTAGTTTTCCGTGACCCGTACTAAAATGGGAAATGGGATTGGCTGTTAGCCTTGACCCATAATAAAGACATGTTTAATTATTTCTTCACATTTATATGATTTCAAGTAAATATGATCCCATTCTTATAGTATATGATTTCATATGTTCCATGCCTCAAAACTCATGTACTTATGATGTATCCTTTTGTTCATTCCCTTACCAGTATTTTTAACTAATCCCTTTTCTCATGTGTTCCCTAGGGGGAAAAATGTAGATTTATGGGCCCAACGGAAGATATAAGATCTCTTTATGGAGATTAGATAATGAGGTGTCTTTTTCCCCATGTTTTATGTTATATGTACCTAGTATTCCATGATAGTAGATGTAACAATCCCTGGATTTTACTTTGATGTATAATTATATATAAATTCATATAATGTTATATGTAAAAGGCATGTATCACTATAGTGGGGGACCCCTTGAATAATACATGACTTAGTAAAAACATGATCATCATTTGAGGTCTAGTAGACTGAAATTCGTACACAATTTTCTCTAGTCCGCGTTGGAGTTTGTTGGAGTTTTCAACCTAGAACCAACTGTTTGTAGTTTGATTACAAGAATATTTAATATATTTTTATATTAAACATCTTATTACATATTGTTCATTATTATTTCTAAAATACGATAATAATGTCTTATAGTATTTGTCACATTATTATTTTCACAATAGTTCCCCAATATGATGAGAACATTGATGTTCGTTGACAATGTTATTAAATATATTTCATTAGTTGGATGACATATGATGATGAGACACATAGTATATAGATCATTAAGTGCAAGTACTCATAAGTGGATGATACTTCTTCTAATGATGTTCACACTGTGTAATCTCCAATATGGGATATTATGACAACAAATCGGCTAGAAGAAATTATACATGTTTTGGAGTCATATGATATTTCCATTTGTGAGCGTGTATAATAGAATATAAAAAATATGGTTCAATACTCATACACTTCTATTTAAAAATGACAAAATTTACACCATATGTTGATGAGAATTAGGATACATTGTGTGCATTATGAATGACATGTTATTAAGGGATAACTCAAGGAAGGATTTGTCCATTCCATTTATGAATGATTGTATCTTGACCCTTTGATTTAAACAGAACCTTCCCCCTATATTCCATGGCCATGGGAAAATTATTAGTTTATTTTATGTAATAAAATAATTATGTATCCAAAATATATGTTGATGAAACTGTCACGATCCCACTTGATGTGATATTGTTACCAAGGGATTATATTAGGCAGTTACCATTCATATATTATTTTGATCATTGTGACATTCAGTTATTTCTCTTTGGTTCTGTGACCTGTTTATAGATAGTAATCATGGAAATTATACAAGAAAACATAATTCCAAAAAGAAATAATTATTTAGGGTCACCCACATTGTGTTAATGGTAGTATCGAATAAATTCTATTTGAATTTAATAATTGCAAAAAAATTATTTTAAAGACCAAGGAATAATTTTATACATGTCGAATTGATCCCATAAGTTTTAAAAGAAATTATTCACCAGATTTTGAATACAATATATATTTTTTATGTTATTGAAAGTCTAATATATACTTATTTACTAGTTTTTAAATAAAAATATTAGAGAATACATTATTTTATTATGGTGTTCGAAAAATATAAGAGGAGTTCGAATGGACAGAGGCCATGTCAATTTGGTAAATTAATTATTTTCAAGTAATTAAAAAATGTTTATCGAGTTTCTGAAACAAATAATAATAATAATAATATAATTATGTGGCATGATATATCATTTATGGTTTTATTATTCACAAGTCGGGACACCCCGAATATTAGTGTTTTAATTGTTATTATGTGGAATGGGTTTTCTCAAATAATTATAATTTAAATAAATCATTGTTTTGCAGTTAAATTTTGTAACTAAAACCCCATGTCGGTTTATAAGAAGGAATTTCTATTGTTCCAAACTCCTGATGGAACTATAGAATTGTTGTGCCAAACAATTTTATGTAATGACTCCTCTCCTCTCTCCCTCTAATGAACGAGAGATGTTCTTCAAGAATGTAGAACAAGCGATCAAGAAATATGGATTCAAGCTAGTCGCTCAGCAACTGTAGCACCTAGATAATGTGTGGCATTGATCAAAGACCATTATAGCACATGTATATCACTTCTATTAGGATTCTTGTTTTTATCCTCGCAAACGCAATGAAGGAAATATGAAACGGTCATTACAAAAGATCAGTGATAATCAAATAATATTTTATCAAATCCATGTTATTTTGTTTCTTCAGAAATTAATAATTTAATTATAAAATGGATATGTAAGATCCTCTTTCTTAGATCCAGTTTTTTTCTTCTCCATATCTAAATCACTGATTTTAATTCATGTATACTAACAGTAATCGTCGTATTGATCCCAAATTGGTCATTGGTTATGGAAAATCAATGTTGGGACCTCCCAACTAACATGATTCCACTACTTCAGGATCCATACCTTATGAGATTCCCAATAAGATTCAAATAGTAATCCTAAAAATTACTCGTCACATCCTCTGATACTAACTATAACAACCCAACACATTAATTCAAATCTCTGCATGATTTATTACATAAAATTTCACTAAATTCAACCCAAAATGTTGATAGGTATAGTGTATTTGGTAAATGAGGAAAATTACATAACATCAATTTTTTTTTTAAATAACGTCCTTGTTAAAAAAGTTCTTCAACATGATCAAATTGTTCGTTCGTAATTAACACAAGATGGGATAACATGAGAAGAAGCATAAGAAATGGCTGAGCTATAAATACAAGGGAACAATAAAGTTATAACATGATAAAGAAAATAAAATTTTGAATATAGGATTTTCAATGGAGCATAAATGAACATGAATATTAAGGCATGATATATCTTGATTATCATAACATGGAATATTTTCTAACAACATTAAACACTACATTATAAAAATTGGTCATTGGTAATTCAAAAAACATTATTGTGTCAAATGACTCATAAATTTATTAGGATAACCCCATATCCCCACAAGAAGTGGAATGATACTAAAAATTACTCAATTCTTTGGAGTGTAATCTAATTCAAGACACACCAGTTAATTTCATTAAATTTTGATGCTTAACTATCCCATATAGATCAATCAACATGAAATCATTTATAATGAAAATTTATTCCATGATCATGGGGTGAATAATAAATACATATAAGTCCCCAATAAATTAATTTTATGAGTTTAAATATGAATTCACATGATAGAAAATTGTTCTTTTATTCATTACACAATTGTTTTGAATGGAAAATCTTGGTGCAATTTCAATAGCATAACTATGTCACATAAAAATTCATAAAATCCAATGATGAGATAGAAAGTGATATGTCATCATCAAGATATAAAATTTATAGTATGATAGACATTTCAATAAAATTTACAGCATAATTAATTTGAAAAAACAAGGCCTAAAATAATAAATAAACATGATGAAATAAGATAATGGAAAGAACCGTTGTTTGAATGTATGAATCCTAATGCCTTGTTAGGGTTTCATAAATAGTTGGGGAACCTTGGTAGGAATATATGGAGTGGAGGGAAGAGTTTGGATTTTCTCTAATGAGTTATTTTGAAAATTAAAGGGAGATTTTGTGGGCTAATGTAGAAATGGAGGGGAGAGGGGTTCATTATTTTTTATATTTTTTAATCTACATATTAGAATCTCCAAATATACAAATAATCCATTGGTTTATATCCATGGTTTCTAATAATGGAAGTGACATAAAATATTCAACGAGGTGTAGGGCCTAATTTACTAAAATATTACCATTGGTGATGAGGAGGTGAGTCACATTCATAACAAAATGTTGTTAAAATAAAAAAATTGTATTATAACTCTTAGAGGATTCATGGTGGATTTAAAAAACGAAAAATATATACTTAAAATACAATTATTTTAAAGAGAATATATATATATATATATATATTTATGTATGTGGATCATATTTATATTACCTATTACATCACATTTGGTTCATTTTGATTTAATAAAATGAATGCTATATTTAAATAGTATTTAATTTTTACCTGTAAATTTGACTATTATAGAAAATTATTAAAAAACCACATAGCTATATAATTTAAAATAATAAATCCAAAAATAATAATCATTTTATATAAATAATTTTATAATTTGTTGAACTTTTAATTTAAAAAAATATTCATTTATTGAATTTGATGTGTTTTTTGAAATAATATTTTTTGAACACTTATAAAAAATTAAATTTCACATCATAAAAATTATATAATTATTTATATTTGAAAAAAATTATTTTATAATAATATATTTTTAAAATGTTGGTTGTGTTAAAAATATATTAATTCATAAATTCATTAATATAATTTGAATATTAACCAAAAATATCATTTTTACATTGAAAATCATTTACAAAGTAACAATAATAAGATCAGAATATATCCATTAATGTACACAAAATAATGTATATATTTATCTCTCAAGTATCCTGACACACATACCATTTATAAAAAAACACATTCACTATTATTGAGGTGTGTAATGGTGGGGATTTCATGGGGTCATTTGACGAACATTGTCTGGGTCATGATCTTGATGGGCCTGAACTTCTCCCATAAGAGATTTTACACTTTCTACAGTTGATAGATCTCTGTATTGGCGTGTTCAAGGTAAAATCCTAGAAATTCCATCTCCCATGGAATATTTGATAAATGGTATTCATAGCGTATGACCCTACTGGTTAAGGCCATATCTTCTGTTGTATATGTAAAAATGATTTTTTAGAAACCCTATGTTTCTATTAGTCAAGTAATCATTGTTTGACGACTATATTGTTATCGGTAATGATTGTTAACAGTCATTCAAATCCATTAGAAAAAAATTAAAGAAAATAAATTTATTTATTTTCTATAACCAAATGATATTTAATTATTTCAAAAGGGGAATTTTATTCCTATGATTTTGGGTTACTGAAATATATATCCTCTTTTATCAATTAGGAAATAAAACTATTGATTGTATGTATATCAAATTATGACCTCATGAACTGATGTAATTCATTTTCTATAACCACATCCCACAAATGAAAATAATGATTCATTGGACATAATTAAATATATATTTCAAAAATATTATAATTTTCGAATTATAATATCATATACACATTCCTAATTCTATTTCTTAGGAATATTATTACATCACTTATATGTATAGTGGACTACCACCTCACAATGAGATGTGTTTTATTATGTGCTTACATTTTACATGGATGATAACATTGAAATTTGAAGTTAAAAAATGAGATATAAATTTCATAATAAATATTCTCTAAATTTAATATATTATTTAAAATACTTTTGATTTATCCGTCGAGAGAATGGAAACACGATTCATCTGTACGTAAGGCCTATCATCTCCATAAACGGTGTAATTAATTATGATTCCATAAAATCAATGTATTATATTAATTAAAAATTTAATGAATTTATATTGTAATTATATTCATTTAAACATTATTGAGATTATTTAACCATGATCAATGAATAAGGACCAATATGGTGAAACTAAAACTGGGATGAAAACATAGTATTAATTACATGAAAAATTATATTAACAATGGATTATTAATAATATCATATTAAAAGGTCATACATAAATTTTATATAGTACTATTCAAATAATTATAGTTGTATGATATATTTATAATCAAAATATATTTACTAAAAAATATGTTTGAAATTATATGAAGTAATTAAATAGTTATGGTGATGTATTTCTAGACTCTTTTTTATTTCTATGATACATAATACTTATTAAACACTTTTTTCTTTGTGTACTTTATATACTTACCCTTTCATCATTTATATTAGAAACATCTTAATTCTACATATATTTAATGATTCATTTGATTTTAGTCTTTATGTATGATTATGACTCCAAATATACAAGTCTGGTAAGGAACTATCGTCCCCCTTTTATTTCTATGGGAGAAATTCCTTATAAACAACTTGTTTCTTTTTTGAGGTATATATATTACCAATGAATTTATTCTATAATCGTTAACATGATAATTATGGGATATAAATACCTATAAAATTTTCTTTATTTCATTGGTCTAATGATTCACAAAATACCAAAGTGGTAGTGCTTTTATATTACAATGTCACTATTTATTAGTTTTATTTATGATTATTCTTCCAATGAGGAAATATTTTTATAAAAATCCAAAGAATCACATGAATTTACCTCAAATATAGCCATTTATTAAAATTAAATAATATCATTTCTTTATATTGTTATGTACTCTGGATTCCAAATCAATTTTTTCAATGAACACTTAAATTTATTTCTCTCTTCATAGGAAACCCCTATTTCATAATTTTCCATGTTTTTGAAAACTATTTTAACGAGATTTTATCCATTATACTATTATTTTTAAAGACATTTATACATAGTTTTTTAGTTAATTTTTTTAAAGGAACCTTCTTGTTGTTTTCATAGTGAGATTGTTTTCAATTTTTACCAAAAATGAGAAAAGCATCTTTATTTTAACAAGTGCAGCATAAATAGAATGATCCACCCTTATAACCATAAAATTATTTTGTAATTAATTTAAAATTATTCAATGATATAGTTAAATAAAATATGCTTCCTAAAATTTTATAATTATTTAAATTTTAAATATGTTATTTAAAAACAAATTTTATTTTCCAAAATAATGTTTTCGTGAAATATTATATAAATTTAATTCATCAATAATAAATAAAATTAATGTTGAATGTATTTTATTGGGGTTATGATCCATTGGTACCATCATTTTTTTATGATTAATTATTATTATTTTTATGATTATGAATTTTATAATTGGTTTCAATCCCATTCCTTTTTAGGGGTTATGATATATTGAATTGATGAAATTTTTAAAAAAAGTCATTTATTTTTCTCAGGTTGTTCTATGATGAAATGTTAATGAAACTCATATCATTTTTATTTTTCATGATATGATTATTTTTTGAAGTTATTATCGACTAAAATGTTTTTTTTTCTATTGATTTGGACCTATATCTTCATTAATTAGTTGGGTAATGATTTACATCTCATGATATAATGATAAAAAACAATCTAATGTGCTTTATTTGATATAGAAAACAATCCAATTCTTCGATCCACTATGGGAAAAAATTGAAGATACTTGATCCATTATGTTATGGGAAACATGATTTCATGCATTATATACTATGGTTTTATGGTGTTGTATATTAACCTTGAAATATTTTATGGTATCTATAATTTTATGGTTTGACACTTATTAGACAAAAAACGTATAAATCATCATTAACTATGAATATTTTTCTCTCTTATGGTTCTTGTATTTAAAAAAATAAGGTATTATTGCATATCTCATTATTACAATCCATCCTTTAATGGGTATTAAATTTGTAGATTATAATTATAATATGACACTCTTATGCTTATATTATATTTTTGTTACCATGTTCAGAGAAAATTTTTCTGTCCGGTATTTTTGTGATGTTTAATAAATGGGAATACATTTACTGGATATGTCAAAGATCCTTCATGAAATAAGAATATTGTGTGAATTTTCTTTAGATAAACTAAAAATTTATAGTACTAATGTGAGTAATTGTGAAATATATTAAATATCATATATGAATATTTAAATTATCTAGAAAATAGTCATCTGGAGTTTTCAATATTTTTTTATGTGTTGATCATTTATAAAATAAAGTCATCAATATTATTATTCATATATAAATGGTATTTATAATGATAAATCTTAAACATTTATATAAGTTTCTTTAAATTGAATCATGCTCAAACGCAGAATATAATACCTATGTACACATTAAAATAGTTTTTATATAGGTTAAAGCACCCTAATTCACTATTATATAATTCATTTGAAATGTCATGTCATTATTATGTATCTCCAACAATACATACTTTATTTCTGTTGAATCATACATGGGAATGAAACCTTTATAAAATTTATATTCCAAAGACAGAAAAGATTTATATTTAGTTTCAAAATGAATAATACACATATGCAAGTCCTTATAAATATTTATTATTCTATTGTAAAAAATTTAAGATAACATAATAATGTCTCGATCTCCTTGAATATATTTTAATGCCTACTCAATCTGCTCATATGAACTTCAAAACTCATCCAATGGGTCATTATTCAATGGATTTGTATTCTCAATTTATTTTTGATGTCACTTTTCTACAATGAAATAAAAAGGAAACTCCATTGATATCTAAAATAATAAAAAATCTATTAATTTTTTATATAACATTATTTATCATAAATACATGCATTAAAAATTAATAATATTTAATCAATAATATAATTTTAGGGATTCTATTTGAATTTATCTGGTAATAATATTCATATAGGTGGATATTGTTGATTTTCTTAGTTACCATGGGTAGAAACATCTCCACAAATAATTAAATATATGGTGCTAGAAATTCTGTATCACTTTCTATCCTCTCCATATTAATTTAAATGAATGTAAGAAATAAATCATCATCTCATGAACTCATATCCAACTTATATTTGAAGCTTCATATCATCATGAAAAAATTTAATCATGAAAACAAATACAATCCATCACATTGGATCATAAATACAACCTCTCTTTTTTTTGTCGATAACTTCAAAGACTTTTATGTCAATATGTTTATCTGATGGCATTTTTCAATAACAGTTATTAACAATATATATGATGGTTTATTCATGGATTTAATTAATCTCATATAATAATTTCTACCCAAAGATTATTATTTAAAATCATATCCTCTAAATTCTTGTTTTGTATCAAATATTTGGTCCACATATAGAGATAAGGAAGAGACCTTTTATATAGTTAAATTTATGTATATGTGGAATAACCTGGTGTAGAAAAATAAATTTTATCTAACTAACAAATCACGGATTTCACTTAATTTATGCAACATGATTTTTTATCCTCATATTAACTTTTTGGGGATGCAAAATTAAATTTATAAAGAATATTTTGTTGCATCCAAATATCAAACCAAATACATTATAACAATCTATTAGAATAAATACAAATAAATTTTTATCCAAAAAACATTACCCAACAATTCCCCTTTGAAAACATATTATATATAAAAAAATTCTAGATTTTGTTATTGAAATATCACAATAATCAATTTTATAAGGTTGTTAAGAAATCTATATTTAGGGAAGAAAAAATTTTCATAACACTTTTTCATGTTTTTTCCACTAAAGGGATGATTTCATTAAATATGTATCTTATCATGTTAATCAATCCATGATGGATTGATTTTCAATATGTATAAAATTATTAAAACCCTGAAAAGATCTACCTTTAGTACATATCCATTATTTTACAACATTATTAAATATAAAAAAAATTATGGAATTGAGATGGGTATTTTAATGATCATTTATATTAATAGTATGTCTATGATCCATCAGTCAACCAATATCTTTCATCGTTTAGAGCATTGATATTAAGAGAATTTTAAATGTTGGATTTAATTATCAATTACAAAACTAGTATTCAATTGGATTCATGAAATATTTTTATTTATATAATTTATTTATTATTCGATGGGAATTTTCTAATTTAGTATGAATTTATTTTCATTAAAAAATTATAAATATTGTTTATTTCAATCATTTATTATTAATAATGTTACATGGACATATATTGTTTAGAAACAAAACCAACTTTATTACATTAACCACTACTATCGATAAAGAAATCATGGGGTTCATCATTCATTTATATCTCATCTAGAATTTTGTTATTTTATGTATAGAAAAATAATTCCTTTCCTTATATATTGTAAATTGTGGATAATTCTCAAATTCGTTTTTTATATTAATCCATGGTGGAAAATACATCATGAACTACTAATGACCAAATACACCATTCTTGGATAATTTATGTGGTTTCTTAACATTCTTTTAGTCACCCTATTGGGATACTACTATTTTTCTTCTTTTGTGATGTCTTCTAAAAAACCAATCCATTTTTATCTCCCTCGGAATGATTCCATTATTGGAATATTATTTATTCACATAATAATGACTTATGTTTGATTATTATAACGATAATTAGTGAGGCATATTTTACTACATTAGAAGAGTTAATTCATTTTTTGTACATCCTTTTCTAACTCATTATTAGAAATCTTGTGTTTTTTTCCACTCAAGGAAGATTGTAATTATTTTCTCACATGATTTGTCTTCTATTGTGAATTTTATTTTATTTTTTAATATGAATGATCGATATTGGGAATATACAAAAATTATTCATAGTTATGATAATTTTTTTTGTCATAACCATAAATTGTAGTCAATGGTTAAAATATATTTTTATACAAAGGCTTTTTCATTTTATATGGTCTCTTTTTTTTGTAAAATATTTATCATTATTTCAACACATCCCCATTTCTAAAGGACATATAAAATATTCTTATGTATAAATTTTGGGAAAAAGATCATTTTACCTATTCTTGATCATCCATAAAAACCATAACATTTTTATTAATCATTTTCACCCAACAGTAGATGGAATATTTATATTTTTTATATCGTGTTTCATTTTGTTTTTTGTTTCGAACATTATCCTTTTAGGATTCCTTTAGGGGTGACATATTATTTGATATGATATTATATATTCTAGATATGTATATTGATTTCATTCCGTTATTATAAATAAAAATATCCCAATATTATAATATAATTAATATACCATAAATGGTAACTGTAGGATCGAAATGATACTGATTTTAGTATCGAAATAATGATGTAGATGCTCAATATAATAGAGGGGGTGAATTTTATACGTAAAAAAATCCTTTGAAAATTATAATATTTCAATGTTTAACAATGTTAAACAAGGTAAATTCACACCACCTCTTGTTCTACATACTTCCTTGATTCCATAAATGTGGTTTCAGAAATAAAACCTACAAAATGATTACAAAGATATCGATTATACCTTAGAGCGTACAGAATATCACTAATTAGAGTAAAAGTATAATAAAGTATAAGATATTTATACTTTACTAAACAATCAAAATCTAGTGGAAAACTTCAAAAAATACACGTACAAGTAGTAAATATTTTAACCCAAACAGTAGGGTGTCCAACAACCTTGGATAAAGGTCCCTTGATTTATACATTCTAGGAAGTCTATTTTACCCACACCAGGGTAAGCCCTTGATATGAATATCAAAGACCATATTGTTATACCTACAATCCCTAGAACATCAAGGTAGTTTTAGCCTATGTCTTCCTATATTTGGAAGCCCCCGAATGTACTTAGCCCCATTAAGAGTCACACACAACAATTCTGATCAAGATGTTCAGTACGCATAAAGCATGAAAGCCACTTTCTCTAGAAATTACATCAACAACATGTAATATCTAGATTTTTCAACATATTGTGAGATTGTTCAAATGAGATCCTACTTATAAGAACATCTTAAATGGTTGGATCCCTCCTCCTACGGTCATATTTTTCCTTGAATTTCATAGGGACCTATATACGTGTCACTCAAACAATAGTTAGTTAGTAACTGAATGCATGACATCATTTGATAACTCAACCAAGAGTAAGAAAAAACATGGTTTCTTTACCAAATCCTTTTTTCAGAGTGTAAGGAAAAATAAAAGTATAGAGTCTAACAAAAAAACCTTTTGGTGTTTATAACACATGAATATTCAGATTCTGTCTTCAAATGACTTAGGAACCGGAATTCTATAGAATTTCGGTGTCTAAATTTCAAGGAAATTTAGAGAAAGAATTCATAAGAATTCAGAGTCTGAACTCAAGAAAGTTTAGAGTCTGAATTCAGAGAATTCAGAGTCAAAACTCTGATCGTTCTAGAGTATTAATTTAGGGAATTAAAAACCTGAACTCAGAATGTTCGGAGTCTGAATTTAGAGGTTTCGGAGTCTGAACATAGAATGTTCTGAAGTCTACATTTAGAGAATTACGATCCAAAATTATGATCCTAAAAATATAATTATCTATACATAAGTATTTATAATATTTCAAGGTTTTAGTCACAAAACTAAATTTTATACATATAAGGAAAATGAGTTAGATTATAATATGAACAATGAAAACATAGTAGGGATAAATTTCCTTGGGAAATTAAAATTTACTTATGAATCCTAAACATAGGGAAAATAAATTTTCCATATGATAGTGTGTTTGTGATTTTTTAAACATGAAGGAATTGAAAATTCATAAGGAAACCTTATTGACTCAATAATCTCCCCCTTTTTAGAAATCACTGACATCCTTATGAAACAGAATATAAGGACATAGAATTTTTTTTCTGCATTATGAAATTAAAACTTATCTCCCTTAAAACATTGGAAATGGTGAATATGACTAACTCCCCCGTAGACTTTGGAAGCACTATGGATTGTATTATTGACTTCTGGATTGAGACATAGCATTTTATTGCATACAAAAATGTTCTTGGATAAGAACTACCCCGTAGATGAACTCCACCTGACTTAGGGAAATTTCCTCTTTTACTAAGTATTCTTTTTTAACATTAATTTATCCTCCTTTGTGATTTTAAAAAATGATTAAAGTGAATGGAAAAGAAAATATGGTACCTGAAATATTAGTACTAAACAAAAAAACATACTGTAACCCAAAATTTTACTATGATTGGTAAAAATCTATACATGAAATAAATACAAAAAAAGATCAAAATTGAACAATATTATCCTTCCTTCTCCTTATAAATTAACATATTTACTATTGTTTAGAGATTCTTGAGTTCTTTGTGATCTTCCGTTGCACGTTTAAGAATCTGAAATTGATCTTCAGTTTTCTTTTCTAAGGATTTTATTTATTTCATCTAGAGCCATAAGTGATTCTTCTTTCCCCATTAGAACATCTTCTTTCTTAGAAAATTTTTATTCAAGTTTGATTCTACGATCTCTTTACATCTATAAACTATGAGAAACTGAGTACAACTTCCCATTCAGATCATTCACTTCTTGCATCCGATCATTCTGTTCCAGAGTTAGAATTTCCTCAAAACTATATGTGTGATCATTGATCCTCACATCATCATTTTCAAATGAATCCTTGACACTTTCTTGCATCGCATAAAAAATTATCATGTTTTTTATAGTTTTATTTGATCAGCTGGTTATCTTCTTGAAAGATCTTTGTGGGATTCTTATTTTATGAAAAGGTTTTTGAAATCGACCTCAAGCATGACACACTTATCCATCACCATGAATAATAAATCTGATATTTGATTTAAGGAATGATGTGGAATATAGAATTTGGATTATATACTGGGAAATATTGGTATGGTACCAACAAGATTCTTAAAATACAAGACTAAAAAATCATGTCCATGTGAGGACAAATCAAAATTAGAGATTTTTCATGGTGAATATTTTTTTTTCAATATCAGCAGCTTTCCTCTTTGGAGAACCACCAACATCTTTCTTATTTAACACAACCTTGGTAGGTACATCATCAAATACCTATTTCCCTTATCATCCTTCAGAATTACATCCCCTTGATCCAGAAATTCATATTCACTTTCACATAGCTGAATGATTTTTTCTTCATCAAATTTTTCATTTTTACCACCTACCTCATCATCCACTTGGTGAATGAAATGTTTATTTATGCTTTTTTCTTCACATGGTTTATCTACTTTGTCTTCAGCCTTCTCTTCATCCTTCCAAAGAGTAGCAAGATTTGAAGATTCAACTTTATTGGTTCGGAATGATAATTTCTCAGAAAGGATTTCCTTCTATGGAAAATCCTCTCCTTGCTTTATCAGATATTCAGTATCACCACTCCCTTCTTCTTCTTCTTCTTATTCCACTACATTTTCCTAAACATTCTATGGAGTCACAACCTTATTTCCTAGAGTCCCTAGTAAAGGTTCTATAACAAAATATTTTGGTACTGGAATATTCTCGAATGCTTTCTCAGCAACCTTCAGAAGGGATTGAACTATTTCAGCATTGGAAAACTTCGTCTATTGCTTCTTTTCTTTCTCTTTCTTGTCAATATATTTAGCTTCCTTATTCATAAATGATATTTCTTCAGCAGGATCCAATGAAAACATAGGCACTTATTCATTCTGATTTTTCTTGTCTTCTCTCTATTTAGCCACATCATCATGAGGATATGCATTTTGTTTCGTTGTCTCCAGATGTGCGGATTGGTTTTCCATAGACACTGGGGTTTTTTCCTTATCTTCTAGATCCATTAGCTTCCTCTTCCATCCTACCTTTTTAGAGGTGTAAACCACCTTCTATTTCTTTGAAATAACTTTAGCTTCTTCTTCAGGCAAGTCATAAAATTTTTCGAATTCTATGGGAAAACCAATTTTCATCCTTCTCGGGGTGTCATCACTCAGCAACATGACTTTGCAATTTCATGAAATAGATTTGTAATGAATTAGGATGGATTATAGACACCGAATAATCATATTTAAATGAATGGTCTGATACATAATAATCTTGGACTTTATATTTCAATTCTTTATTTTCTCAATCATAAAAAAAAATATCTTTAACAATGTTTATATTCCATAGGTTTATAGGTAATATATAATTTACATATCACTTTTCATCAATTTATCTTTGTTTTATTTTCTTGGTATAATGAGTCCTTGAACCCACAATTAAAGAATCTGATAATTTATTGTCAGATAATGAATATTCTGAGTCTTTACTTCTGATAGACCAAGCCAAGACATGGCCTCTTCCTTATCAAAACTTCCTTGAACATTAGGCATATTATGAGAAGAAATATCAAAATCCCCTTCATCAAGAATACCAAAAAACATGCATCCTTGGTGTAATAATATTAATATGACCTTCCATAACACAGGAAATAAAACATACTCCTCCCTTCTTCCTTGATTATAATTACCGACTCATAGAATTATATTACAAAATTTGGATATACCAAATCCTATGCTTTTGGTTTTGAAATGAAAACATATTCCCACCAAATTTATCTTTATATTATTAGAGATAATAGAATCATACATTGAAAAAAATATCGGATAAGCTATCCATTCTCTGTTTATGATCCATTCAGATATTGTTTTGATAGTTCACATATCTTTCTCGAGAGGCGACTTCGGCAGAAATTCGGAAGTAAAAAATACCTGCAATGTTAGGAATGGGATTTTGTATGAGGGTTGAGTTTCAGCAAGAACGAGCATCAGTTTCGATGTGGGAAAACCATTGGGGGTCCTTTATATAGGCTTTTGTGGTGACAATTTAACTTCCATTCTGAATCCAATAGTTGAGAATCCTTCTGATCAGATCTGTTGGTTGAGATGATAGCTAGAAGGAAATATTTATAGAATCTTACCTTTTAAGGTTTATTTAATAAAAACATTTGGATTTCAGAAACACTGAATTGGAAAATTAGAAAACAGATGAAAATACCAACAAGTTAAAGATGATTACGATAATATAGGAAAGGAAACATACCGTTCGGATTGATTGGAATATTATTCGTAGGAAAATTCTTCATGAAGAAATTTTGATTCCAAAAACATTGATTTTGGAAATTTTTCAATACAAAAATCTCCATTAAGAAAATTTTATGTACAAAAATCATCATTAGGAATGTTTTAAGTACGAAAATCGTCATTAAAAAATCATAAGTATGAAAATATTCATTATGAAAATTTAATGTACGATAATATTCATTATGAAAATTTTATGTACGAGAATATTTATTACAAAGATTTTATGACTAAAAAAATTGCGACTACAAAAAAATTTGGACTGCCAACAAATTTAGAATAAGAAAAAATTTAGACTATGAAAAAATTAGAGATCTAAAAAACAAATGTACTCACCCAATGAAAATGAGTTACTTACTATAATGATATTAGATTCAACAAGAAGTTTACATGGATGATTACCTTATAATTATAAATCCTAACATCTTTTTAATGTATTCAAATATATTGGTGGGTAATGAGTTTTTGAAAAAATATGTAAGTTGATCTTGTGTTCTGATAAATTGAAGAATGGTATAACCTTTTTGTGTGTGATCCCAAATAAAGTGATCCACAATATCAATGAGTTTTGCATGAGAGTTATGTGCATGGTTTTTACATAAGGCAACATAACTTGTATTATCTCAATTTTTTTCTGTTTTGGTAAAACTCTTACCATAGTTTGTGAGTGTGTGTTGCATCCACCACACTTGAGCAGAACAACTTCTAGCTGCTACATATTCAGATTCAGCAGTGGAAAGTGCTATAGACTGTTTCTTCTTTCATGAAAAAAACTTATGAATCTCATAATAAATGAAATTTTCCTAAATTAATTTTCCAATCCATTTTATATCTACCAAAATCAGAATTCTAAAAACTTTATTAAAAAACATTTGTAGAACTATAAGAGTCCTAGAACCATAGTTCCCATAATGTGGAGAAAAAAATCCTTTGCACTGCCTTTAAAAGAGATTCCGTAGGATTGGATTGATATATTGGACATAAGCATACTGAAAACATTAAGTCTAGATGACTAGCTATCAGGTAATGTATAATTCCTATCATACCATTAATAGATGTTTAATCTACTGGTTTCCCAGCTTCATCAGGATCAGGTGAGTTTGAGGTACCAATGGGCGAACTTATACTCTATGTGTTGTCATATCCATACATTTTAAGAATAACATTGATATAAATTTGTTGGGATATACATAATCATTATAGTTTATGAGAAATTTGAAACCCAAGGAAAAATGCTAACTCAACCATCATACTCATTTCAAACTCAAATTTCATTACATCTGAAAGGAATTAGCTAAATATTGCTATGTTGAACCAAATATAATGTCATTAACATAAATTTGAACAAATAAAAACATTTTCTATATCTTTAATTATAAAAAGAGTTGGACAAAAATTTCATTTAACATATTTATTTTGAAGTGAAAATACTCTAAGTCCATCATACCATGATCAGGGGGCATTCTTAAATCCATACAAAGCTTTGTAATGCTTGTAAAAATGTTCACGATGTTTTGTATCTTCAAAAATAGGAGGTTGTTCAACAAAAACAACCTCTTGTACAGAACCATTATGGAACGTACATTTAACATCCATTTGAAAATGTTTGAAATTTAATAATGCTGGAAAGGAATGTAGAATGCGAATAGATTCAAGTCTAGCTTCTGGAGCATAGGTTTCTTCACAGTATATTTCATCTTGTTTATTATATCCTTTAGCAACCAATCATTCTTTATTTCTTAATATGATTCCATTTTCATTACATTTATTTCTAATGACCCATTTTACACTAATAACAGAAGTTTCCTTAGGTCTTTCAACCAAGGTCCAAACTATATTTCTTTTTAATTCATTTAGCTCATCTTGAATAGATTTTATCCAATCATCGTCACCTATAGCTTCATTAGTGATTTTTGGTTCTATTTGGGAAAGTATTGTTATGTGTTCAACTTCATTTCATAAGGATCTTCTAGTCCTTACAGATTTATTTACATCACCAATGATACTACCAATGGGATGATTCTTCTGAAACAACTGATTTGGGTTTTGTAAAACCCGTTCACGAACCTATGGTGGGAATTCTTCTAGGGTAAATGCTTCAAAAATATTTTCTTAAACATTCTCCATAATATAAGGATCTTATTACAAAGCATGGTAATCAGTTTTTTGAAACACGTATGAAGATTTAGGTTGATGTTGTTTAAAAAAAGGATCACTTTCATTAAATTTGACATGTACCATTTCTTCAATAGTACATGTATTTTTTATTGAAAACCCTATAATCATTTGAAGTTTTGGAGTAGCCTAAGAAAATTCCATCATTATATTTTGGTGTGAATTTGTGTAGATTATATTTAGTTTTCATAATGAATACCTAACAACCAAAAACCATGATGTAGGAAAGTCTAGGTTTTCTACCATTCCATAACTCATAAATAGTTTTATTAAGAAAATGTAAAATCAAAACATGATTTATAATATAAATAGAAGTACTTACAAATTCAGCCCAAAAATGTTTGGCTAACAAATATCCATTCAACATGGTTCTTGTTATCTCTTTATAAATTATATTTCATCCTCCAATATGAAATTTTTTGAGGTGTTCTGGGTGCTGAGAAGTTATGTTCAATGACTTTCCAACTATAAAAAGTTCCAAAATCATTATTTTGATATTCTCCTCCATGATCACTAAGAATAGTTATCAAAGGGATGTTTTCTCGTATTTTACTTCCACTCTAAATGGTTCGAAATAATAAAATGATTTAAATTTATTTTCTATAAAATAGACCCATGTAAATATAGTGTAATAATCAACAAATAAAAATACAAAATATTTGCCTCAAATTATTACATTTTGTGTTGGAACAAAAAGATCAATATGTACTAACTGTAATGCATCAGTGGTTGAGACATCAACAAATGATTTAAAACTTGGTTTGTTTTTCTTTCCATGTTGACAAGTATCAAAAACTTTTGAAGAATCAAATCTATGGTCTGGTAGATCCTTGACTAGTCTTTTCATATAGATTTTGCATAGGTTTTTATGGTTAATGTTTCCTAACCTTCTGTGCCACAACCAAGAATGATATTCCATTGAACTAATTCAATGTATATCTTTTCTCTTAAGTTCTTCTATGTTTAGTATGTATACATTCTCTTACATATTGGCAGAAAGAATAATCTCATCCTTGAAATTGTGTACTAAGCACATTTCATTACTAAAAACCACAAGGTAACCTTCATCAAATAATAGACTTATGCTAATAAGGTTGTGCTTAAGACCCTTAAAAAATAAAAATTATAAAATAAATGGTTTTTTTAAGAAGAAAAATGTTACCAATACAAATAATTTCTCTATTATCAATATCTCCGAAAGTTACCTTTCCTCCTTCTGTCTTGATAATATTTTAAAAGAAGTTTTTTTATCAGTCATATATCGAGAACATACACTATCCATTTAACATGTTTTTCTATTTGTACTATCAATACTTTCTTGAAAATAAGAGATTTAGATATTTAAAATCCAAATATTCTTGGATTTGGGAACTTTAGAAAGAAAAATATTAGGAATCCACATTTTCTTTGAAAAATATACTTTATTAAAACCTAAATAATGAGTATTGTTTAAGGAACAATTTTTTTCCCAATGCCCACCACACCGACACTTAGTACATAACAGAGCACTTTGAGGAACAAAATAATAATTATTATAATTTCGTTTTGAACTAATACAACCAAAACCAAAATTATTCATTAGAGGTCGAATTTTCGAATACATCTTATCAAAGTTTTCCTTAGCTAAGGTATGTTTTGAAAAACCCTTCCTCAAGGAAAATATTTCTAACTTTATTCAAACTATGTTATTGTCCTGATAAACAGCAATTTTAGTGCTAGAGTTATCCTCGAAAACATTTTTCATAGAAATTACTTTTTATAGATCCTTAGAATGTTTATCCATTTCTGAATTATCATCCTCAATTTTTTTCTAAATACTTTCAAAATCAAGGATTTTCTTATCATGATCATTATAAATATCTAATATTTCCTTAGTAATAATAGAAATCCTTGAATATTCCTTATAAATCGTTTTCTTTACACTATAATTATCATTCTCAAGGAGCATAGCTAACCTAGACACTTCGTCATAGTTAGGTAATGTAATATTTTCATCAGAAGAAGAATCATCATCCGAGGATTCATAATATTTACTATCACTATAATTATAATTCAAGGATACATTGAGGATGGATTCAGCATTGTGTACCTTACCCATTAAAGAATGAATTTCAATAGGTAGTATGGCTATTAGACCAATATTATTCTGTCTAGAAGATTCGTAATCTTAGGATTCATCAGAAGAGTCTCCACCACTGGCCCTACAGGTGCCATTAGCTTTCAAAACATTCGTAGCATTATCTATTTTTTACTTCATTCTATTCATCTCTAAATGATTTTCCTTTCTATATTTTCTCTTAGGAATTGGAAAATCTGGCCTTATATGTCTAGCTCTTTTTCATTCATAACAAGTGACATCAGAGTCTTTCTTATCCATTATCTAATTCTTCATGTATCTATATAGAAAGTCATTCTTCACAAAAATATTTGTCATCCTTCAAGGAAGATTAGGAAATTCATTATCATAATTTTAAGTTTCAACTAATTTAGATTGAATAACAACCTTCTTAGACATAGATTTCTTAACTCTCGCAAGAGTCTTTGATTTCATATGATTACAAGTAGTTGTAAATTCACCACATCCAATCCAATTCTTCTTCATAAAATTTTCAGCATATCTCTTAATTCTAATCTCATGTTGATAAAGGGTCCCAAAAAGATCATCAAGAATAATCCGCAAGACATTCTTATTCCCATCAATAACTGTTCTCTTGGATTCCCACTCATTAGTCATGATGTCTATAATATTGTCTACAAGTTACTCATCATCCAAACCATTTTTCTACCATGGAATATAAGCTATTGACAATAGTCATAAATATCTATTGTACCTTAGATATAGGCTCTCCATAAATAACGAAAAAAAACTATGGAACACAGCTCTAAGTGTAGCGCTTATAGTTTCAATAACAATGGATGTTCCAAAATGTGTAACTTCACGCTTCTTCCAAGAAAAATATATGGCTTCACTAGAACAAATCTAGCTATATATATTATTATTCAATGAACACGAATTTTTTTTTCATACCTTATAGTTTAGTTGATATTCTGATTTCTCTTTATTAGTAAAAGTACTGACTCCCTTATCAGGAATCTTGAAATCTCTAGTAAGCGTAACAAAGTTGTCAACTGCATTGTTAATAACAATAGTCTTCTTACATTTTCTCCAATATTCATATTCATTCCCATATAATATAGGTTGTGTAGTAGGATTTATGTTTTTCTATGGAACCAAAATTCATTACAGCCATCTTAATTAAAATATTTCCACACAAACATGTCAGTAATAAAATATGTAAGCAAGGACAAAAATATCCTAAGCATGGATAATATAGAACAAAGAAATACATGTGCAATAAAACGTAAATGTGAATATAAGTATACCAGAGACCTACTCTAATTCAAATTAAAGGATAAAAATGATATGTATTACAATGTCTAAATAATGATGTATATGCTCAATATATTATACAGGGTTAATTGTATACTTAAAAAATCCTTTGGAACTTTTAAAGATGGTAGTGTTTAACAAAGTTAAATAAGGTAAATTCACAAGACCTCTATGTTCTACAAACATGCATGATTTAGGAAATGTGGCTCTCGAAATGAAACTTAATGAAATATTACAAAGATAATGATTCTACCTTAAAGCTTAAACAATCTCACTAATCAGAGTAAAAGTATAAAAATGTATAAGACGGTTATACTTTTCTCAACAACCAAAATTCAGCGGAAAACATGAAACAATACAAGTAACAAGTAGTAAATATTTTAACCCAAAGAGTAGGGTATCCAACAAACATGGATAAAGGCCACATGATTTATACATTCAAGAAAGTCTTTCTTACCAAAACCAGGGTAAGCTCTCTATATGAATATCAGAGTCTGTCTAGCTATCCCCACAATCCCTCGAATATCATGGCACTCGTTGAAATACGGGTTTTCGCGTCGGCATAATAACGTCGGTTTTTTAAAACCCGACGCAAATAGTATGTGCGGGGAATTAATGGCGTCGGTTCTGCAGAAAACCGACGCCAATAATATTAGTTAACATATTTTCCGCGTCGGTTATTATAATAACCGACGCGGAAGTTTTTTTTTTTATTTTCGGCGTCGGTTTTGAGGAAAACTGACTCCGAAAACCGACGGCGAAAAACACATTCGGCGTCGGTTTTCTTAAAAACCGACTCGGAAGATAGTTTTTAAAAAAACATTTTGCGTCGGTTTTTCTAAAAACCGACGCCATTAGTTAAAACTTTCGCGTCGGTTTTCCTAAAAACCGACGCCGAAATGTTTTTTTTAAATTTTCGACGTCAGTTTTCCTTAAAAGCGACGCGAAAATTCTTATAAAATTATTCGTGGTATGAAACCCTCATTTTGTTCTACCGTCGAAATCGAGCTTCGCTGTCCCGAAACCCTCGTTTTTTTCCATCGTCGAAATCAAGCTCCGCTGCGGCCCTTCGGACATCCGACTACCTTGGAACCTAATTTGCGATCTCGGCCTAAACCCTTATTTTGTTCGATCGTCGAAATCAAGCTCCGCGGCTGCACTTCGGACTCCCGACGACCTTCGAACTTGATTTGCGATCTTGGACGGACATTTTTGAAGGTTTTTTTTGTTTGCACGATTTTTGGTAAGCGTTCTTACTCTTTCTCTATTGATATCACACCATTTTTGCACTTGAAATGTATAAGTGGGTCAATACATGGAAATGGTTGAATATTATTTGGATGTACCACTAGATTGGAATGTTTATAACAGAAAACTGGTTATTGACTATGGATTTTCACTATATACTAGTATTTGATTCCAAACTGAGTGCCTCCACGGATTTCCTCTAGATATATTTAAGAGATTCCATTTATTATCTATCTATATGTTCTATTTATTTATACTTCTTATTGGTCATTATCCCTTCAAGTTTATATCATATTAATTGTTTCATTTACATTCATTATATTCACTATTTGATCATCTAGTAATAAATTATATTTTTGGTTTTGTTTTTAAAATGAATTTTTATTGTGAAACCATTTTTGAAAAGAAATTATGCATGTGTGATTTTTAAAAAAGGTAATTTGTGGAAATATCTGTTTTGTTTTTTAAAATAATTAAAATCCTACTTTATATATGTATTTTAACCTTTTTTGGACATTTTTGGAAAGGAAATGCATTGAATAGGGTGTGATAACCTACTGAGCTATTTATGATCACATCATACTTGTTCCAAACAACATTGTTTGACCTAATATATTTTGTAGTTTATTATTTATAGTTAAATATTCCATTAGAGAATGTTGGCATTGTGTTTGGTGGTGACAAAGAGGTCACATGGAGATCACGATTTCATGGTGTATCATACGTTTTTTTTCGTTTTTTTTATTTTGAAGTTTTTGTATTTGGATTATTTATGTATTAATTGATGTTTATTATTGTTAGTTCTACCATGTATTCAGTTTAGATATTGATCTTGGTAGTTTTTTGGGATAAATCATTCCTTTTTTATTCTTTTGATTCCCTATAGTAGTTTCCAGCTTTGGGGGATCAAGAACGCCCTTCAGGCCATATCCCAGACTGTGTTGGGTTTCTGGTTAGATGGCATCTCATATTGGTTCTTGAAAAACCATAAAAAAATCATTTCCAGTATTAATAGTTCTCTAGACCTTCCCAAACTCACAATTGATGACATTTATGTAGGTGATTCATTTATAAAAGGGAATATTGGCAAGAAAAAAATAATCTAGAAAAAGTAAAACCATTGATGTTACTCAAGATAGTTTATGGTGTTGTTTTTGGGCCGATGACACCTAAATCCCAAGATAGAATATGTATTATGTCTTATATGTTCAATAATAAAATAATATAGATTGGATTATGGTGATTATCCACTGAAATGTGGAATTGAAATGCATTGATCTGTTAGATATGGATAAAGAGAAGTGTCTTAGTATCAATATAAAGATATACTAAAATGATAATGACATATAATTTACAAAAACTATGTGGGAGAATAGAAAAAAATCATGGGAAACCACATCAAGTGTCAGTGGTGAGGGATCATAAACCGATTCCATGAGTCATATTACCAATGAACTTAAGCATGTGTCCCAATATAATTGAGTCTCCTAAGCATCATTATAGGTTTATAAATGTATAATGTGGAGACTATACCCACTATTCGGAGTAAAAACATATTATAAATAACCTTAGGTGATATATAAACCAAATGAGCCAGTTTGAATGATACACTTATTTGGATGTCTTATATTTTACCATGTGACCCATCTGCAAAATGTCAATTTCGACCAAAATTTAAATATTGAGGAATTTTATCTTTGTATTTGACTCTTTCATTTATTATGTTCACAAAAATAATAAGTATTTTATTAACATACTCTTCATCATGTTCAATAATATCCTCAGAATAATCAAAGAACCAATCATTAATTTATTTTATTTTAAACTACATCATTGATTGAAATGACATATCAGTTTCTTTCTTGATCTTATTTTTTAAATTTTGATACTTTATAATTTTTTATGAAATTAGAATGTCATTAACACACATTTATATAATATGAAAATAAACTGTTTACTCTATTTGTAAACGTGTTTCATATCTGATGTCTTTTATCTGATTATCAATAGTTTTTATGGAATATGTTTTTGTTTACAATTTATCTGATAGATATTTAAATGTTTCTATGTTTTAATATATTCATCAATTATATTGTGATATCATGTATTAATGGATCATAATTGGATTTATCTACGAAGAACTACTAGCGAATAAGAAAGAGGAGTTGACAATTTTTTGGAATTTGCTAAACGGCATAATCAAAATATTGATTTGATTTTCTGTCCATGTGTGAAGTGTGTAAATATGAGAAAGTTAAACTTCAGAGAAATCAAGGATCATCTCATTTGTAATGTTTTTAGCCTTAATTATACACGTTGGATCTTGCATGGTGAATGAACTGAAAATTCAACATCCAATGTTGATGACGATATTCATAATGAGGCAGAGGATCGTATTGAAGAATTAATTCATGATTTAGGTGTTGAAACCATCGAAAAAACACCAACTGTTGAACGATTGTATAGAGATTCTGAGAAACCATTATTCCCAGGTTGCAGTAAATATAGAGTGTTATCAGCAGTTTTGAGATTAGTTAACTTAAAATCAAAAAATGGGTGGAGTGATAAATGTTTCTCCAGTTTACTTGAGCTTTTAAAAGAACTTCTTCCAGAAGGCAATGGGCTTCCATATTCCAATTATGAGGTGAAGAAACTATTATTCCCAATGGGATTGGGGTATAAAAAGATACATGCTTGCCCCAATGATTGTGTACTATATAGGAAAGAAAATGAACATTTATCAAGTTGTCCTACATGTGGAACATCGCGCTATAAGATGGATGAGAAAGTCAAATCAGATTCATTTTCAGGTGATGTCATGTAACGTTATGAAAAATCAATTTTTTTACTTTCCAATGATATCATCCAATATTTTTTTCAAACAATTCTGATAATTCAATTCTGATTTATTTTTAGGTACCAAAATCAAAACTCCATCTAAAGCAATTTGGTACCTTCCAATTATTCCTCGTTTGAAGCGTCTATTTGCAAATTCAAATGATGCAAAAAGGTTAAGATGGCATTCAGATGAGCGCATTTCTGATGGTAACTTACGTTTACTTTGCCGATTCACCACAGTGGAAGAGTTTTGATAAAAAATTTCATGATTTTGGAAGTGAAGTTAGAATTCTCAGAATGGGATTGTGTACTGATGGAATGAATCCATATCGAAGCCTCAGTAGCCAACATAGTTCATGGCCTGTATTGCTGGTACTTTACAACTTGTCCCCACATCTATGTATGAAGAAAAAATATGTTATGATGAGCTTGAAGATTTCAGGACCAAAACAACAGGGAAATGATATTGATGTGTATCTTACACCATTGATTGAGGATTTAAAACTGCTATGGGAGAAATGTGTTACAGTTTTCGATGCATACAAGAAAGAGTATTTTCTTTTGCGTGCTGTGACAATGTTCACTATAAATGACTTTCCTGCATATGGAAACTTATCTGGATATAGTGTTAAGGGACATAAAGCATGTCCAATTTGTGATGAACAAACTTCATATTATCAATTGAAGAATGGAAGAAAGACAGTGTACATGGGACATCGAAGATTTTTGCGAATTGATCATCCTTATCGTAGATTGAGAAAAGCATTTAACGGTTTACAAGAATACAACCTCCCCGCTCAACCATTGTCAGCTGAAGAATATTATGACAGAATGAAAGATATTGATTCAACATTCGGAAAGAGAAAAAGTTCTGGTTTACAAAAACATATCTGGAAGAAGCAGTCTATTTTTTTCGAACTACCTTATTGTAGATTTTTAGAGATAAAACATAACATTGATGTTATGCATGTTGAGAAAAACATATTTGATAGTTTGATTGGTACTTTGTTAGACATAAAAGGAAAGACAATAGATGGATTACATGCTATATTGGACTTGATATTAATGCGAATACGTTTGGAGTTAGCTCCCGCTGTGAAAGGAAAAAGAACATATTTACCTCCGGCTTGTCACACATTAAGCAAGATTGAAAAGATGAATTTTTGTCAGTGTCTTCATGGTATTAAAGTACCCAGCGGTTTTTCTTCAAATGTCAATAATTTTGTGTCATTGAAGGATTTTAAATTAATAGGTATGAAATCACATGATTGCCATTTGTTAATGCAACAAATTCTACAAGTAGCAGTGCGTGGTATATTACCGAAAGCTGTCAGAAAGACAATCATCAGGTTATGTAATTTCTTTAAATCCATTTTTAGCAAAGTCGTTGATCCAAATTTGTTAGATTTGATGGAGAATGAAGCAACTCTTATTCTTTGTCAACTAGAAATGTATTTCCCATCCACATTTTTTGATATAATGGTTCATCTATTGGTTCATTTGGTGCGTGAGATAAGAATTTGTGGGCCTATTTATTTAAGATGGATGTATCCTTTTGAAAGATATATGAAAATTTTGAAAGGATATGTTAAAAATCCTTATCGACCAGAGGCCTCTATTGTTCAAAAATATGTATCAGAAGAGGTGATTGAGTTCTGTACTGATTATTTGAATGAGGTGGAGCATATTGGTCTCCCTATATCTCGACATATGACAGTTGATAGAGAAGGTAGAGGGGTTCTAGGCTTAAAGGTAAAGTTCATTCCACGTGATGAAGTGATGCAAGCACATTTATACATTTTGAACAACACAGATGAGGTTCAACAATATATATCCTCACATATTGCTGAATTAAAGTTACGATATCAGAAAAGAAATGAAAAGTGGTTGATGATTGAGCATAAAAAGACATTTGTTTCATGGTTTAAAGAGAAAGTCACCCCAGATATATCTGTATCAGAAACATTGAAGTGGTAATCAGGGGGACCATCTTTTAATGTGATCACTTGGTCTGGTTTTGATATCAATGGCTACACATTTTACACAAAAAACCTGGATGACCAGAGTACCGTTCAGAATAGTGGTGTGATGGTATTCACTGAAGCAGTGCATTTTTCGAGTGCCAAAGATAAAAACCCAATTTCTGCATCAACATCATATTTTGGAGTTATTGAAGACATATGGGAAATTGATTATATTAAATTTCGAGTCACTATTTTTAAGTGCAATTGGGTTGATAGTAATAGTGGCGTGAAACATGATGAATTTGGGTTTAAACTGGTTGATTTGAAAAGATTTAATAACAATGAGGAACCATTTATCTTAGCGACACATGCAAAACAAGTATTTTATGTCATTGATCCGTCGAATGATCAGTGGTCAGTTGTTTTGCAAGGGAAAGGATATCATTTGGGTGATGATGATGATTCTGATGATGCTAGTGATTTACATGAGCCTTATTCATCTATTATGCAATTTTCAGATGATTACAATGAATATAAGACAGACATAGTGCATGCAGTACGTACCGATCATGATGAAGGGACGTGGGAAAACAATAAATTAGTCTCCTAATTTTTCTGGTAAATATTTATATTTTGTGTCTATTTTTAAAACTTACAAATGCATGCCTCTATTTTTACATATTTATTTTTCATTTCCTTGTTTCTAATTATTCAGTTTTCTAATGATATGCAGGTACCCAAAATTTCATTACACTTTCTAGTAGCAAGGTCAAATAAAGATAGAGAGGAGCAGTTACCGAGGTATATATATTTTGACATATTATTAAATATTCAGAAATATACATATTTAATGAAATAAAACTATTAATTTATAAAAAAAATTGCAGGACTACTGATGCGTCCTCGGCGGAGGAGACTTCTCCAGTTACTACTCAAAAATCAAGTTCTCTAGTTGGTAAAAGTGGTATTACACGTTTACCAAAACTATCACTCGCTCGTGATGATAACAAATTACACATCCGTTTTGATGATAATAATAATGTAGTTGGCCCAAATGCAGTTCATTTTGTCAGTTATATAGCGATGCAGAGCCGTTGCAGGATTCGTATTTTATATCCTGATTGGAAGTCAGTGGACAGGACGGCGAAGCAACAGGTTTGGGAGGCCGTGACGGTAAAATATCTTTATTTATTTATTTTATCTCAATTTTTTAATATTATATAGTTTAAATGACATATTTAATTTTTTCAATTACAGATGACATTTAATTTTGAGGAAACCAAAGAAATTAGGAAAAGAAATCTCTCTTTAGCGGCGGTTCGATAGAGAGATTTTAAAAACAAACTGACGAAAGATTATGTTTTTGGAAAGAGAAGGTTTGAAAGCCCATGTTTTAAGTATCCATATATATATGAAGAAACAAGGAAGCGATTTGTTGACAGTCGTCAGGAAGAGAAATTTCACGTATTGTAATTGTTTTATATTTTAAAATTTATGCTATATTTTCCTTATTACTTATGTGTTTATTTTTATGTAACAGGCCTCCAGAAGATCTCATCAGGAGATCCAGTTGAAAAATGTATACCCTCATACTTTATCATGTGGAGGATACTCGTATTTGGAGTAGAAAATTATTGAATAAAAATTTGAAGCATTAAGAGTTTGATCAAGTAGTGGTTCAGAAGAGGTCCAGTATGGTCCTCCATCTCCTCCCACTCGCCATGAGAAATGGAAACGAGCAAGAAGAAGAAAAAAATGAACAATATCTTACAGACGAAGCTCATCAAGTGGCTGATAGAATTGTAAGTAAATATTAATTCATTGTTAACAATTTTCCTTTTTTATAATTTATAAACACTAATATAAATTTTTTATTTTTCATTTCAGGATGAACTTCAGGAGAAAGAGACACAGGGCTCTTTTATCCCCGAGGGTAGGATGGATATCCTAGCCACTGCTTTGGGAAAGGCTGAACACCCCGGCCGTGTTAGAGGATATCAGGCGACTGTTAGTATTCGGAAGGTTTTTGGTAAGAGTAAGCAACCAAGAGACCCGGAAATCGAATCCTTAAAAGAAGAGCTGCAGGATATGAAACGGTCTATGGGTGATCAAATTCAAGCAGCAGTACATAAGGCTTTATTAGAACACTTGGAATGACAGTCACAGTCTACTCGTCCTTCCGAGGTATATTATTTACTGTTAACAATTTTTCTTTTCTATAAATTATAAACACTGATATAAATTTTTCATTTTTCAACATTCTCAGCCTACTCACTCAGACTATCCTGCCTCATATGCTTACCCAACACCGTCTGGGCAGCCTTTCGAGGTATATTATTTAATGTCATCAATTTTTCTATTTTATAAATTATAAACACTGATATACATTCTTCATTTTTCAACATTCTCAGCCAACTCACCCGGACTACCCTGCCCCATCTGGTTACCCTACCCCGTCTGTGCAACCATTTGAGGTATATTATTTTATTTAATTTTTAATCAATTTTTCTATGTTATAAATTTTGAACACTAATATACCCTTTTCTTTTTTCTGACTTCTTATCCTGCTGACCATGACTACCCTGCCCCACCTGCTAACTTTGAGCCTCCACGTCCTCCATCGGATCGAACCTTATTCTGTGAGTTGTTTGCGGGAGATCCTCAGGTACATATTGTTGTGTTTGGACAAGTGTATTTTTTGGGGGACTCGGTACATCATCAGCCTATGCAGATGGGTCAGGTTAGAGTATCAGTACTTGTTATTATAGATCCTACTGCTCTACTACCATTTCCTACTGCGGAGATCACCAATGTTGGGGAATTTATGGGCCATTTTTTACTTCGGCCAAATGCACTTCTTCGTTATATTTCACATGAGGTATGAGTTTTTTTAAATAGTAATTATAAATGATTCCAAATTACTTATAATTTTTTCTGACATTTAACTTATATAGGAATATCTGAAAGCAAAAGAAACTGTACAAATGCAGCAAAATGTTCAGAAACAGTCGGCTGTAGATACCTCTGATATTTCTTCTGGGTTGAAAAGATTATCTCAGTGCTCTTCTTCCTTGAATTTCATCTATGAGTTTCAGATGACGTCCGATATATGTGGATGAAATTATAAATTGAGAATATTGAAAGAAGATATCATGAATTTAGTTAATTTTGAAGAGATCGGGCTGAATGTGGTGTAGTTGTTTTCCATGTAAGTAAATTGACGTTTGAATTGCTATTTCTTTAATAAAATATTGTTATGTCATTGACTAACTATATTTTATTTTTAAATTAGGTATCTATACATGATTCTTTTACAAAATGAAACTACAAGCATTTACAGCTTTATAGATCCAGAGTACATTTCCTTGGAAGTCAAACATGTGAAAAATGATGAAATAGGTCAATATATATCCGAGAGATTATCACAAACAGATATTCAGTGCTGGTTTTTGCCATTTCTTGATAAGAATATCAACATAATTTTGAACTCATGATCATTATAATGTCATTAATTGTGAACTTTTTGTATTATAGGGGGCATTGGATGTTAGGTGTATTTTGCCCAAATGAATGCACCTTATATTGGTTTTGCTCTTTATTAGGAAAAGTGCGTAAACTGTTTTCCAACTTATTAAACAGGTAAGTTGTTTTTTAATTTTTAGAAGTTTGTTATGTTTAATTTTAATTGTTTACACAAGTTTTATTAGTTCTTATATAAAAAAATGCAGTTCATGGAAACATTTTACAAATGAAAAGAAACCAACGAAAATCAAATATGTGGAAGTACAGGTAATTAGTTTTTATATTTTTGTTATATATTGGGTTTCATTATTTGTTAAATGTTTTATAACTGCAGTGTCATCGTCAAAATGGTCATGTTGAATGTGGTTATTATATTCTACGATTTATGTATAAGATAATCACAATTGGGGAAACTACTGATTTTCATAAGGTTAGTTGTATTAATTTTTTAATATGTTTTCATCCACTTTCTTCTAATTATTAATTTCATATCATTCAATATTATTGTAGGTATTCAATGATTCACAGTCATATTCTCAATCTGATATGATCCATATTCAATCTACTTTTGCGGACTATTTGTTAAGTCTGATTAAGATTTTAGGTATGTATATAATAATATTTATAAATAATAATATATATGGGTTTAAAAAACAAACTCTTATGATATATTAGGTGTTTGAACCTACTAATAATCAAATGAATGCTTCAACAATAACAAACAATGAGCAGGTCATATATTTCAGGTACGTGTATTTTAATTCTGCTTTACTGAGTTTTCTCAAGTGCCTCTGCAAAAACTATTTTATTGAATCTACTAATAATCAAATGAATCCTTCAACAATAACCAACAATAACCATGTCGTATATTTCTGGTACGTGTATTTTAATTCAGAATTAGTTATTATATTTCTTTTCATTGTTATTTCTTAAAATCATTTGTCTGTACAGTGACAGATCTGGAGGGTGGTACTTGGATCATGAACATAGAGATTTGTATAGCGAAATAACATTCAAAAACACTAAAAATTGTCTCCCTTGCATGCACATAAATATCTTCTAGGGCTTTTTATTTTTTATGCAAATAAATATCGGAAAATGATTTCCGAGAAGCATATCACATAATACCTGAAACAGCGCTTAGTGGGTTTGCACAAAGATAAAATAGAAGGCGTCAATTTTTAAGGTATGTTTCTTTATGTCTTCAATCTGCATTTGATTTCAATTTTCTAACCTATTTTTTGCACTCAAACTTATTTCTCTGTTATTCCATAACTTAAACAAATAACAATAGTGAATGGGTAATGCACGTCTATAAAGAGAAAATATAAAAACCTGAGGTTGGGGGTGGTGGGGATCCTATGGTGAAAAGACACCCCCAACATCTTCAGTGGGGGAGGTGAGGAAGAGGTTGCATCGGCTGAGTGTTCCTGGAATTTTGATCAGGAGTCGTAACATTTCATTTTGGTAATTTACTTTGTGAAAAAATGAATTATTCAAATAAATTACACATTTTCATTTAATGTTTATTCATTGCACTAATATCTTGGATTGATTTTTTCACGCACATCTCCTTAGTTTCATTACTGTTTTGACAGGATTGGTGCTATCTATGGGAGGAAACTTACAATGATTGATACTGAGTATGGTTAGATTAAGAAAATGCACCATGTAGGTACGTGTATTTTAATTCTGCTTTACTTTGAGTTTTCTCAAGTACTTCTGTTAAAGCTGTTTAATTGTTTTTGTATACTTCGTTTTTTTTCAGGGTTCCGATTTTTTTGGAGGAGAAAATATATGTATTTTATTAAAAAAAAAAATTTACGGCGTCGGTTTTTTTAAAACCCGACGCCGAAAGTTTGCTATGGCGTCGATATTTTAAAAAACCGACGCCGAAAATCCTGTCTAAATTATTTTCGGCATCGGTTTTTAGAAAAACTGACGCGGAAAACCGATATTTCGGCGTCGGTTTTATATAAAATCGACGCTGAAAACCTAGTCGACTCTATTTTTCGTGTCGGTTTTTTAATAAACCGACGCGGAAAATAATGTCTAAATGTAGCTTCGGTGTCGGTTTTATAAAAATCCGACGCCGAAGCTCATAAGCGAATTATTTTTCGCGTCGGTTTCTATGAACTGACGTGAAAACTGTATTTTTAACGTCGCCTATAAAGAAGTCGGTTTATAACCGACGTTAAAAATTAAAAAAAACGACGCTAAAAACTGTTTTTGCACTAGTGTGGTAGTGACCACCTCTGTCTTCATATCCCAAGAAGCACTCGAATGTACTCTACCACATTTAGAGTCACATGATGCAATTTTGAAATAGACATTCAGTATGTATAAAGCATGAATATTGCTCTCCCTAGAAATTTTTTCAGCAGGATGTAATCTCTTGATTTTTCAACTAGTTGTGAGCTTGTTCAAATGAGCTCCTATTTATAGGCACATCTTAAACGGACGACTCCCTCCTCCAACGATCATATTTTTCCTTGAATTTTGGAGGGACCTGTACATGTGTCACTTAAAAAATAGATAGTTAGTAACTGAAGGCATGAAATCTTTTTATAACTCAAACAAGAGTAAGAAAAAATATGGTTTCTTAACCAAATATATTTTTCAGAGTGTAAGCACAAATAAATGTTCAGTGTCTAAGAGAAAAACCATTATTTCTCTATAAAAAATGAATATGAAGATTCTGTCTTCAAAAGAATTTGGAACCTAGATTCCATATAATTCTGGAGTTTGAATTTCAAGAAAATCCAGAGTCTAAATTCATAAGAACTCTTAGTCTGAACTCAGAAAGTTCAATTTCTGAATTCAGAGAATTCAGAGTCTGAACATAGAATGTTCTGGAGTCTGAATATAGAGAATTCAGAACCTGAACTCAAAAAGTTTGGAGTCTGAATTCAGAGAATTCTAATTCTGAGCTCAAAATTTTCCGATGACTAAATTTAGTGAATTCAAAACTTGAATTCAGATCCTGAAAAAAAAGGACTATAACTAAGTATTTATAAGATTCAAGGGATTTAGTTACGAAACAAAATTTTATACTTACATGTAAAATGAGTAATGTTATTATATGAACAATGAAAATACGGTAAGGATAAATTTCATTGGGGAAGGAAAATTTCCTTATGAATGCAAAACATAGGGAAATGAAATTTGCCTTAAGATAGAGTGTTTGTGATTTTCAAAACATAAAAGAATGGAAAATTCATAAGGAACCCATATTGACTCAACAATAACTGTATTATTAAATAAATCATATACTAATATATGGAATAAATTCATTCAATATCATGATATAGATTTTTTCCACAAATGATGTCATGTTAATTATTTTATCAATATGAGTCTTCTTTAAGTCATGAATCTCGTTAAAAAAATTATGGAAGCATATATTTTCCCATATATTTTAAGAGTTAGAGATTTTATTAATTCTAGACATCGGTATAACCTATAGCTCAAGACACTTTATATTGAGGTTGTTCTACTAATACTAAACTAATCTCAAGTTATCTTCTTGATCTGTCCTTAACTTTTTTATTTGGACTTAATTTATTTTTAATGGTTATAGTAATGATTTGAAAATATATTTTACTCTCTTTTATCCTCTATTTTACAATAATTTAATTTTATATATTTTCTTTCAATTTTATGATTACATAGATTATTTCATGATAAAAAATTTCTATCGTATATTTCCCAAAGTCAATTTTTATTTCAAATTTTATTCAAGAAGATAAAATATTTTTCGAATAACGTTTAATATAATATATATATTTTAAAATAGTTCTATGAGAATGTTTCGCTATCAGTTTTTTCATCCCATGAAAACATTATTTTCCATATATTCTTTTTATATATATTTTATTTTAGCAAACAATTCCATAAAAATTTATGTATATATTTTTCAAATAAATATAAATTTTTTTTGAATATATTTAAATTTGAGAGTATAAGTCTTAAAAAAATTAATATGATTACACTCTTCTAAATAATCATGACATAAACATGATTCTACAAAATTATCACTTATAAAAAATTAAATTGATTATTCTTATCTCATGGATAAACATAATGTGATGATTGATCCATATTTTCTTTCTTCTAGACCGTATTCATTTTCATTTTAACTAAATCCTTCATGTTTCCTTAGTATTTTTACTAAAATACTTCTGAAATTTTTATAGGTATTTAATCTAAAATATCAATCTATAGTACTTAAAATATTTCATTAATTATTGGCATCATTAATTATTATAATATTGTATAGTAAATTTAATAAACTCATTCTTATTAAAAAGTGGATTAGCTCTAATAACACAAATTTGAGCCTAATGGATCATGTGAGGACACTGAGATAGTGGTGAATCAATGTTTACCCAATATTAATAACATTTTATTTTTCTTTAAATTATCTCATTTCATTGTGAAATATAAGCATATACCAGACTAACATAATAGAAAAGTTTTACAATAAGTAGTTATTATATATAAAACCCACTCTTTTATGTGTTATATTGTTTTTAGTACATAATTATTATTATAAAAATAAATTAATTTCATTAAAAGTACCATGTAATTAGAAAACACGGGCTAGGTTGGTATTATCAAACCCCTTAGAAAATTCATAATAAACACACTTAATTTATACTAACTCAAACTATCATTATGTAAAACTAGAATTTAAACATTTTTAATGGTGCCACATGTTATAAAAGAGTCATCCTTTAATCCAGTGAATAGTTTTTCATCCAAATGTATGTGATCATTAACAATTTATGAGTGTTGGATTTTTTTCCAATTTAAATATTATTTTTTGAAATCACAGTGGATCTTCATTATTTTATATTCTTGATTCTATGGAGTTGTAGGATTTGATGCATCTATTCATAAACTTATCAATTCGCTTCTGCAATACTATTATATCGTAGGCCACCTATACTTATTCATCAAAAAACATGTTCACTTTTGAATGCATGTGATTCATGTCATTTAATAAATATTTGATCTTTTTAAAATTAGTAGTTTCAATATATATTTTTTATTCATTAAAAATTATTTTATTTTTTGTGATTATACAATCAATGGTACATATCTCTTATATATTTCCTATATTTTCTACGATATTATATCTCTAAAGAATTCTATGAGTAATATATTAAATATTATTCTCATAATATTTATTTTAATTCTCTACTAGATATTTCAACAGAAACCTCATTTTCAACTAATTTATAACAGTCATTCAAATCTAGTCCAAGAATTAAAATATTTTTAGATATATGGTTGCCTAAATTCCATGTCATGTTTGAATATCATGGAATTATATTTATTAAAAAGTCGTACCTTTGATTATTCTATGAACATCCACTTGTCGATTTAAATTGATCTTGGATCTGAAAATTATATTATGTATTTGATCATTTCCTAAGATTATCATGGTATGATTTATTAATGATTCGGGTCATACTCAAATTAGTTTTGAGTGATTTTGATATTTTGTTTCTATGATGATAAAATTCTTTATAGTCTAATTTTTTTTCCAAATCATACAAGTGATATAATCAATGGATTATAAATTTTATTCAATGTTTTTATCCATATACAATGTCAAATAATATGTTTAATATTTATTGCCTATTATTATACTATAACATTAAATAACTACATACTAAACCTACAAAACAATTCCAATTTAATTTATAATACATTATAAGTTGTTTTTTCGTGACATTGTTTTAAATAAATATTACAAAATCTTATAGATTCAATTTCATTTTCTTTAATTTTTTTATTCATCAAGTCAAAATTAGCATGGGATATTTTTTTTATAATTATCTGTAAACTTATTTTTTAAATGGTAAAAGTTCCATTTTTATAATATTTTACATCAATATTATCATTTTGATATAAGAATGAATTTTAAAATTATTTATTTCATCTCAACCAAAATTTTATTTAATAATGAAAATTATTTTAATTAAATGTATTATGTTGAATTTGGATATCTACATTTTACAATATAAAACATAAGATATGTTTTATTCCAATAAAACTAATTCATTCCCATTATTTAAAGAAATAATATAAAATGATCCATTCTATTTTTCCTTTCATTTTATGATATGAAATTATTATTTTCTTATCAAAAAATTATTTAATATCATGAGATCAATACTACCGATTATTTTGATGTACATAAATAATTATTCTTAAAATTATAATTTTGTAAAAAAATCTATTATTATAAGTGTAATATTACTGAAATCACTTCTCACAGCCTCCTATAATTTATATATAATATTATAATTTTTCATATATCATATCTGAGAGTATATAATATATTATATGATAATCATTTTTTTGGGAATAAATAATTTATTGAGGATAGATTCGAGTCACCATGGTATAGAAATAATATAAAAATTTATATTAATGTTAAAAATCCCACGTTATCACAAAAAAATATTTATAAATTTTCATGATATTTATTGTCCAATAATTATACCTTGTACAATATTTTTGATTTTGGGATCGACATTACATTGAATATGACTTGTATTTAATATGTATTAATGAGTATTCAGTAAAATTACAGAGTTCTAACTTATAAATGTTTCCCGTCACCATCACACATATCCTCATACCATATGCCACATAATTTAAAAAATAAATTCTCAAATACACCCCCATTATATTCAAAAATTTCTAGGTGTTTCAAATCCTCAAATATTCATTTTTTGATGCCATATTGAGTTATCTAAAGGAGGAAATCAAAATAAGATGTAATTATCATTATAATGTTCTTTCAAGGTTCTCTCTTTTTTTACATTTATTAAAAAATTGGATTACAGCCATACTATCACCGTTACATTATTATAATCAGAAAAATTAATTGTAAATTTTTTACAGGAAACCCAATTATTATATTCCTTCCGTAAAATAAAAAATGGAGACATGACCTATGTTATATATGAACCATTTCTTGTATAAACTTAGAATTTCATATTTCCTTACATCAAATAAAGTATGGTTATAAAAATGGATTTAATGAATAAATAAGATGCTAATTTAACAATAAAATTTTATTTTTCTTCAACTATAATATTAATCTCTAAAATATTATCATAATACCACCTCTTGTTCATTAAATATTATCAAAACAATCTTTTCATGGAATGTATTATCAAAATCAATACTGTTGAAACCGATAAAATTAAAATGAGAGAAGATAAATAATTTAAATCAATGATTCCATTACAGTGAATAATATTTAAATGATGAAATTTTTATTAATTAATGTGTATTGATATCTTAATTAGTAAATATGCGTGAAATGATCAAAACTACTAACATCTAATTACGCTTTCACAAAGTCCCTGAAATTATTTTTTTCTTATTTTATATGACCCTTTTAATAATCTTATGTGGGAACCCATACATGACTCGACTGACTAACATAATTATGTCCTTGATATATACATGTCCCATGATCCCAATATAGTTGTATATCTCCCCCTCTATCTTGAAGAATGTCCAAACTGACTCATCAGCAAGGACTTCATGTCCATGACCCGACATATCCTCCTCGTTTAGAGGTACATAATGAATTATACTATAGTATATGATCTATATTTATCCATATAATGTCTTCTATATCAAAAAAATCACAAATAATACTACCCTAGGATGAATCTTTTACCCACAAAGGTGTTCCATAGGCCCTGTGGCCCGTAAGAAAAGTACATTTCCGTAAATAACTTTTGTGATATTTTCCCCTCATTACCTTATAATGAAACCAATGAAATAGTGTTCCTATTGTATCATCATAAATTAAAAAAATGTTGGGTGCCTTCAATTATTGGACACTTGACCTCATGAAATATAATGTGATCCATACCGCAAGTACAAGACAATACTTTCACATAAATAAAAATGATGAAAATTTAAATTATTTGACAAATATCTATACAATAACTAATTATAACTAAAGAGAATAAAAAATAGTTTTGATAAAAAAGGATATGGAAAAATATATCATAAAAATTATTAATTTTATAATGAACGCTAAGAAACCTTCATATAAGTCACGATGAATGGAAGTTTCTTAAATCTATATTCCACTTATTTGAATATACATCAAATTAAAAGCTTGTTCTCATTAGGTCAGTGTATATAAATACCATATATGTATTTTATCATAATTTACATTTAATTAATTGGATTCATAACACATATAATTTTTCTCCATCATAATATTATGATTAAAATGTAACTAAATCCATCAATATTCCTACTTCCAGATTAGTTCTATTTGGTTAAAAATAATTCAATTAATATTCCCTATATTATAATATATAACCATTTTTTCAATAAATTTAGAATTTATTAAGTTTAATTTATTTTTTACTTTAATTTTAATTCAATATTTTGTGAGAAATAGTTTCATAAATATATGTACAAGTCATTTTTCACATTCTTAACTAAAGTGTGGAAATAATATCTTTTCAATTTTTTATATAAGAACATATTTTCACCATGTAATGGACATTATTCATTATGTAATTTCCATTATAACTTTTAAATTTATCTAAACTAATATATATTCTTATTATTATTTGAAATGTTCTATTTATAACAATAAAAATAGGTATAATTATCCTTAATATTTGAATGAGGTATTTTATTTCACTTTTTCATATTTTTATCATATAGTCACCATTTCGTTAATTAAGAATATTTTATTTGTAACATTATATTATTAAAAATAATTATAAAAATAATTATTTAAATTTAAACATGATAACTCAGAAAAATATTTTTTGCTGTATCCTTTAACTTCGTTTTGTGATTAAGTTAAAAAATATTTATGAATGTTCCATTCAATGTTCAACTTATATTTTCTTCTCTTTTTTATAAATTTCTTTTTTTTTTCTTTAATGAATATATTTTTTATTATATTATGGTCTCCATTCATAACATAATTATTTATGGTTTTTATCTTATTTTTATTATAAGGTGTTTTCTAATTTGTACATTTCATAAATATTATATTCCCAGCCACTCACTATGTTTCTCTCAAATTAATTTTTTAATAATGTCCTAGTTTTATATTATTGTATTTATATTCAATATCATCTCTATATTTTTTTTTAACTGCATACCCATTTCAATATATGGTTACCATTTAATGATGCAAAATAATAATGGTATTATATTGGTTGTGAGAAATTTACATGATGTATACTTGATTCAATATAGTCATTTATTGATTATTAAGGAATATTTATTAGGTGTTTTATTTTCAAATAATTATATTATGAATTAATTAGAATTTATTAGTAATGTGTGGGGATCTAAATTATAGTTCACATAAATGAATTACTTATGTTACATGATATAAACTAGTTATAACAGTATACTTATTATTTTTCAATTTTGTGTTTTGATTTCCATTTGTTGAAACTTCTAGGGAAGTGAAGATTATAGAAATATTAAATGATTGGAAATATTTATTCTATTATTGTTAAATATATTATCATTTTCCATGGATATATTTCACAGACCTTGTTATTTATTATATTGGTCATTTATTAATAATTCAATATTTAATGTTTTTTATACCATAAGTATTTATGATATAGTTTTTTACACAACTCTTTATTATACATCTGTGCACACCCTTAATTTTGTTTTCCATTTACCTATGTCAACAAGAAAGGATATTTGATTGAATTCATGTATATAAAAAATGAGATACTAATTATTCATGATTTCTATGAGATGTGATTTATGTTACAAATGTAATAGGCTATTATAGTCTATATCTAGTCTCTCAAGACTACCAAACTATTCGATCATATGTCTTATGACCAATTATATGATCTACCAATGTAATAATGTAACAATTGGCAATATGTTTGTTAATTTAATAACATTTAATATATTATTATAATTAGTATTATAATTATTTTTATTATTATTCACAAGAATAATATTCTAAAGACTTTTTCATAAATTATTCTTATACAAAAAAATGATACATATTATGACTAGACAATAATGTTTATATAGGAGGAAACTATCCTAATGAGTTGATTATATATTCTTAAAAATCCTCAAATCACGTTTTCAATTCTCTAATGACACATAAACCACGTGGATTGAATCATATAAATAGATAGAATGAATTAAAATATTTCACCTCAATGTTAGAAATGACTGAAATATATAGGATGTGAATTAATCATATATATATCCATAGACATTTCCCAATGTCTTCATCAGTTATTACAATCCAAACTAAACTCAGATAAAAATTGTGACCCTTCAAAATAACTATAGTCATACTAAATCAAGATAAATAATAATAAAATGTAACCCAAAGGGGTATCATTTTTAATAAATAACTATTTTCAAATTCATTAATAACTACATTATCAAACGTGACATCAAATATCAACAACTTGATTTTCCTACAACATCTATATTAGTTTAATAGTTTCATATAACACATTCATCATATTTAATGAACATAAAAAATAATAAAAATTAATCAATCATGTGGGAGATTCATCTTGAGTATATAAATCCATGATACTCAAGTATAAACTAATAATTTCGTTGTCCATTTAACCTGTAAAATGACTTCCCTATTTCCATTATCATGTACTGTTGAAGAAAATCATCATCACTTTCAATATTCCCCATACCAATTTACATGTACAATATAATGAACATAAAGATAAATTAACTATTATTTAAATAATATTAATAGTTTCTTATCATAAATCATGAATAAATTATTTATTTAAATATTTTCCAACACATGAGATCATTAGTTTCATATTCCTCCCTTCTCTAATAAGAAAAATTATTATTATAATTATATCATATGTAATTGTCTAAAACATTTTCCTTCAATAGGATATTTAAAATTATAAAATCCAAATATTTAAAGAACTCTAGAAAATTATATATTCTTAGACTCAATAATTGATTTAGAGAAAACATAGAACCTGATTTTATGATATATATAAATCTAGAAATGCTCATAAAAACTAATATTTTATATTAATTTTCAAGGCCAAAAATACCTTTGTATAGTCAATGTTGTGTGTAAAATATTTATGTTCACGAGGATATACCATTTTAGACACATGAAATAATTTATATCTCTTATATTATCACACATCTCAATCATTGATTTTAATCATTGAATTTCACCTTAAATGGAATTAAATATACTAGTAACAAAAGTATGGGATTAATAGTCAATTTCCCCTTCAAACAATCAATTACTAGTTGGAATAGAATAATACACAAATAATAATTACTCTTCTTGATTATGGTTCCAATTATAAAGACCCCAACCGTAGTATCCCATATAATGTGGTCAGTTTGTTAAATGTTTTCAAGATATAAGAAATCACATCCCAAATGACTAAATCTTTTAGTATTCTTGGTAAACCGGATACACAATGGAGTCTCACATTACATATGATTTCATAAATGACAATATCGTGTATGTAAATATTATAAACCATTGTACTGATTTATGAATTACTTATTCATATCCTCATGAAAAAAGGAAAATTAATAGTGAGATAAAATTCTCAATAAGGGTAACATATACTAAATGTTGTCACGATTGAATAATGATTAATCATTATCAATATGAAAATAACTGAACATGAAAATTTAACATAAATAATAAGTTTACTATCATGATTAGATAAGGCCTAAACAAAATGTAATGATAAATAACTGATGAAAAATACCATTCCATTATTAAAATGATAAAAATCTTCATTTAAGGATAATAAAAATGAAATAATCTTATGGATAATAATGAATTAATTATTAATGTTATAAATTATTAAAATTTGAATTCATACAATCATAAATCAAGATATTAATATGAAAATTACCTTATATGAAGATAGTTTAATCGATGGGCATGTGAGCATAAAACCCATTAAAATGTTTATATACAACTAATCCATATTAGTATTATATTTATGCATTAAGTGTATATCTATAACTATCCCACATATTTCACGTTATAAAAAATGAATTCCTCATAAATTAAATAATTTATTTAAATCACAGACAATGTTCCTTATAAATAAATGGCCATGTTGTATGAAAAAATTAGAATATCGATTTTATCATGTTAATAAAATAATTTCACTATAAAATTTAATATGTATAAATTATATAAAATTTAAGGAGTAATCATATCTAGGATACAAATAGTATGTAAATTTATGAGAAATGTATAACTAAATGATCTCAATAAAGTGATCATTTAAAGGGAATGTTATTGGGTACAAAATTAATCATGTAAGTGAAACAGGATTCATTCCCTACTAAAACTTATCATAAATGATCCATTGAAATGATATGTATGACATCATTACTAAATAAATCTATTGGTTTTCGAGTAAAATAAAATAATTTTTTTTTATGAATTTAAATTCCATTACATGTCCTTTCATTCCGTGTATTTTAATGTAAATATTAATTTCTCATTAGTATATGAAATGTCAATAATTACATAGTTTGGAAATGGTAGGATGATTAGTTTTATAAAATTTTTTTTAAAATCCATTCAATGTTAAAAAAATAAATTTTATAATTATATGATAATATTAAATAAATTTAAAAAAAACAAACTTTGAAAACATGGATATAGAAGAAAATGATTTATGACTGAATATATTAATAATGAATGGATTTGTTTAAAAACATTATCAATCATATTAAGTTACAAAGAGAGGAAAATGTAACTATTACGTAAGAAACTTTTGATTAAAAAATTGATAATAAAATATTTTTTTAATATAATGTTATCTAATAATTTCCTTCAATATAAGCTCATGCATTAATTGTTCTGATAGAAATGATATTGAAATATAAATTGTTACTTATTTTGAAACTTTTGAATAAAACCCACCATTAATGATATAACGTAAAATAAATCCTTAAATAACATGAATATTTAATTTTTTCCAATATAAAATATCAAAGGGATATTAGATACAACTAATTATATAAGATAGGTTTATTTCATAACATAGGTCCCAATAAATAAAATTTGAGATAAGAAACCCCCTAAAATGATCATATATAAGATGGAACAAATAATTAAGGAATCAATTATGTGTTTCAAATATAAATGTACACAAATACAGAGAAAATAAGACATGAAATTATAAGAATACATAACACATATAATTATTCAATATCAAATATTACAATAAAGTAATATAAAATAGTGAAGAGATATTGTGTTATGAAACATATACTACTTAATAACGATCAAGTCAAATATATATGGGTAATATAGTTTAAATTGACACCTATAATAAAATTAATTATAAATTATTTTGTTATAAAATCATAAAGGATAATATCATACACCATATAAATTAAATTCATGGGATAATATTACAATATATGTCATTAAATGAAAATTAAAAAAATTCCTTAACACACATTTCCCATCAGTATATCATAAATTATCCTCCTGTATAATGGTTTAAGAAATATTCTTAATTATATATCAGATAAGAATACATATTTTTTTTATTAAATGTTACTTTTATAATATATTATCACCCATTTATGATGATATTTAATAATAACCATTGTTTGTTTTTTTAACTACCTCGCTTTCTTTTTCATTTATTTCCATCAGTTTTCATGTACTAGTTCATGGGATATAGATCTATTATAACAAAATTATAAAAATGATGTCAAAATCACATATATTCCATATATACATTTTTGCAAACATTCATGAATGATTGAAATATAAAATTAATTGTATACCTTCTTGGAGATGGAAGTTCATATGTACACATAATCTAGGATATATTTATTACATTGAGTGAATGGATAAGGAATTTGATGATATATTAATTTACATGAATAAATATCAGATCATATATATCAAATATATTCATCATTTACTTCATTATTAATATTTATGTGAGCCTTTGATTGGGAAAAACAAAATTGTTCTTGAGGTGCTACTCTTCCTTTCACTTGAGTGATGGATGTGTTTTTAATTTGATGGAGAAACGGTAGATAAATGTTAAATAGTCAACATAATTCCATATCATTATAAGAGACATACCATTGTTTTTTATTATAATTTTCAAAAAAAATTGGAATGTAAAATAGAAGAAATAAAAATATAATTATCTTTGTTAAGGCGACTACCCTGTCAAAGATAAACGACCATTGGATATATTAATAAAGACCTAACGGTTGGACTGCTATGTGGAAAAAAGGATATAAAATTTGGATAATGATTTTTGGTAGATATTTGGGTACATCCTTTTAAATCCAAAAGTGTGATAGGTGTGAATATTTGAAGGGAGGTACAAACAATTTATAACTGAGGGTGATTTCCATTTTCTTAATACCCCAAAACTATTAAATAATGGGATTTCACAGTCACCCAATGTACTAAAAAATTAATAAATATTGGATTCTTAGGAATTTAGGTTTTCCCCACACCACCAGTATTGAAAAAATAAAAAAATTATTCATTTTATTCTATAATTTTTTATTCCCTTATTTTTATTTACATTTACAATTTTTGATTCCACCACTATAATTAGTTTTTTAACTATGTTACTTTATCCTTAATCATGAAATTACTTGTTTATTTTTAGATAATTAGGACCCACTTATTATAAATATGGAATCATAATTATCGAATAGAATTTTCACATGTGTGGAATATTACTTTTAACCCAAGCATAAGTAACACACCAAACTATATTTGACCATTAAGTATTATAATTATTTTTTAATTTTTCTACCAATAAATATGATTAAAATTAAATTTGATCTTATTAAATAATTTTTATTAATTTTTATATATATTTATGAATTTTTATTAAATTTATGTCACATAATGTTTATAATTTATCTTAAATACAAACATTCAAATCGTTTTGAAAAAATGTATTTCAATATTATATATTCATTCATTATAAGATGATGTTATATTAAATATTAGACAAGTTATAATAATTAGATGATTTCATATTCATATAGTTAGATATATAATAAATAACTATCATTGTAATACTTTTTTATTAGTTTTTATTTGAATGAATTAGAATATAAGATCGTTTTTTATTTAAAAAAGATTTTCTGAGTGATTGCATTTTTATCCCTAAAAAAACACATAACGAATTTTGTATAACCAATATTATAATGAAATAAATATGATATAATATTACTAAATAATACTATATATTTTTCAAAAAAAAATTAAGGAACATTTAAATTAATAAATTTATTTAAAATAATATATTTTTATAAAAAAAAAATTCATTATACACCTAAAAATAAATATTTTTAGAAAAAGATAAATGATTCACCTTAAAATTATTTTGATATTATTATATAAAAAATTATCAATATTTTTATAAAAAATAGTTTAAAAGTGGAATACATTAATTATAATCCCAAACATAAAATATAAAATAAAACCATTTTTATATATAGAATGATTTTATTGATAAATAAGTACTAATTTATAAATAAATGATATTTAAAATTTATAAATATTTTAATAATGTGAATAATAGTTCTTATATACTCCAAAATTACCACTAGGATATTAAAGTTACTTTAAATAATAATATGTAAATAGTATATTAGTTTTTTCTTAAAACTAATTGTTCATTGTCATATATATTATTGAATGAATTATTATTTTTTTAAAATATCATGGTGTTACAATCTCTAAACTATTAATAAATTTCATCATAAATATTTGAAGTGGAACATAGAAAAATATTGGTTTGGAATTTTAAAATACCTATTTGAAAAAACATTAAAAATTTATTAATGATGCATCCTCTTAAAATATAGAAAGGAAAATATTCAAGAAATCTTGAATAAAAAATTACTAGGTTTCCAAATATGTGGTCATTGTGTGAAAGTGAAAATATGAACATAGAATAAAATCATAAATAATTATGCATATTGATATTGATAATTCAAAACATGAATGTGAATGTTCAAGACATTGTTAATGGCATAAAGTACATAAATCAATGATGAATTAAAAGATCATTAAATCATTAGATATGAAGGTAACAACATTAAAAAAATCCAATCAAGGTCATTTTCCTTTCATTTTTTATTTTTTAGTATCTAGATACAATGAATAATAAACTATAAATAAATGACATATTCTCATATCATAAGGGAAATATTATTTTTTTTCTTGGGATTCAATCAATTTCAATATAACATATTACTATATTAAAAGGCTGTTAATTGGAAATAATTATACCTAAAGCTCAAAATTTATCATTTAAATGATCAAATTTTTTACATACAAATAAAAATATATTCCTCTAATATTTAATAATACCTAAATGGTTGAATGTTTTACAATAATACCAAAAATATATATAAATTTATTAATCTCAAAAATTAATCAATAAAACAAGGTTTTAGCATATATAATTCTCTAAATAAATGACATTATAACTAAAATAAACCCAATAAACTCAACATGGATAAAAATTTGATCATAAAATTTTATATCAAACATTCAATATATATCACAAAAAAGATACTTGTTTTATTTCCAAAAAATCCTTTATGTTAGACCTAATGATTATATATATATATATATAATTCTTCAAAATATTTAATTATTCCAATGAAAATCATATCAGTTAAATAATAATAAATGGGAGATTAATACATTGAAATAAGGATAAACCATAAAATCATAATCCAAAATTTCATTAGATAACCATAAATAAAAATGTATATGCATCTGAAGGTTAACATAATCATATGATGATTCAATATTTTAATAAACATAAAATAATTGAAAAATAAAATTTAAGAATATAATTCTGGAATATCAATTCATGTATACATAAAACTATTTACATAATCATAGTTTCATCATTGTTATCTAATTTAATCTAAATAGTGGTCATTAACTTGGATAATTCATAGGTTCACCATTTTATTGAAAAACTATAAATTTATATCTGGGATGAAATTTATTTCTCTCTATCAATATAATCATTATTCCTTATAAGTATGTTTCATTATGTCCAACATTTTTACATAGGGGACCATATCCTATTCTGTTTTTACATTATTTTAGGTGTCTCTATACATATTTATAAAATGATGGAAATTTATGTCTCTTTCCTCCATGGTATCCAACAATCTATATCTATGATTACATTACCATTTTCATCATTGATGAGTCATATATTTTGGATATAGTTTTGGTTCTCTTTCATATATCCTATTAACTGATTAGGAATAGTCACGATATATTTAACACTAATTATCATAAAATTTTTATGCTCATAATACCCATGTTTTATATCATATTAAATGCTAACATGATTCCTTCAGTATATATTAATTGAATAAAAACATCATAATTTGAGAAAAAATCATTGTGGAAACGCCATATTTTAATTTATAATAAGTAAAAATTATGCATCATTCAACTCAGGTTATTAAAACATTGAATATTTCTTGGAAATTATATTTCTTCATCCATTCAATTCATTCATGTTAGTTTTTACTAAAAAAATGAATTATCAAGAGAATATTACCTGAGTGTTTCAAAGAGGGTTCCCAGTAGAGCCTTCTGTCATGCACCAGGTGATAACTGAGTCAGATTCCAATGTAGTCTTAAAAAGGTAATATCTATTTGAATAACTGTTCTACAATATTTACCACTCTTACTTTAAAAAATAATGATTTAATTTTAGGATAATCCATAGAGTATCTTCCATAAAAATACATTAAAAAATTTATTCTATACATTTCCTCAAGGAATATAAATGGAATTTTATCCCTAATATATATGTTCCAAAATATATTTTTCAAGTATTCAAACAAACATTATTTTATACTGACTATAAATACACTAACCCTAGTATCATAGATCTATTTGATACATTACAATTTTTGGATGGATAAAAGTGATCACATAATAATAGATTAAATTGTATAGTAGTGTTTGTAAACAAGATACATACATGATACTCACATTTCACTTGAAAACATAAATTAAAACATCTTAAAAGTATATATTTTTCATCTTTGAACTCACATAATGATTCATTTTTCATATCTTGTGGAAGGGAGAAAAATAAAAGTGATATCATATCCCAGTAAAGTTTATTAAAAATAGAATATATCATGAATAAATATATTATAATAAATATTAGAAGGTTTATAATTGAACAAACATTCCACATAATCAAGGACATGATGACAAAATTTGGAAATGGATAATATCATTGTAGTAATATAGATGATAAATATAACTAAATTATTAAATAATGAAATTGAAAATGATGTATGTCATGATCTAATACATCATTATATAAGTACAATACATTCGATCTAATCATAATTTTTAATAGATATATAAGTATAAATCAATCCAATTTACATAAGTATAATAAATTGATTCACCTAATGGGATTACTATACACTCAAGGGGCTATCAATAATCAAGCCCTAACCATCACTTCAGGTCCAATGCATTCCTGATTATAAAATTATTGACTTAATTTATCAACAACATAACATATCAATAAAATCATGTATTGATGAATAAAATTGAAATATAAAAATTTCCATTATTATTGAAATAATTTAAAATGTAAGACATCATCTGTAGAAATGATATATATTTTTGGACATAATCATATCCATGATAAAATGAATATAGATAAATAAGGTAAAAGTAATATTTTATGATCATAGTGAATTGAGTTCTTCAAGGGGATGTTAATGGTGAAAAAATTATTTAATTAAGTGAATTTAAATAATTTTTTTATTATAAATGATCATAATCTATCCAAAATAATAATATGTATATTATTATTATAAAATATCCCTTGTTTAGTATAAGTAAAATAATTTATTACTATCATATATGGATAAAAATAAAATCATTTGTTTTCATTTATGATTAACATAAAAACTAAAATTTAACAAATATTAGGATAAATATTGTCTATGAAAATAACCTTCTGAAATTTCAATGTATAAATAATGGAAATGAGTTGTCATGATGGTGGTAAATTCAATTAATTATGAGTATGTTAAATTAATGATTACTTTCATATTTTGGTATGAAAAGTCAAAAAGTATCTTGTTTATAAAATGATAGAATGATTCCTCTGAATATTTTTTGAAATACAATCATTGTTTAATATTATATGACACAATAATGGGAAAATGTGAAAAATATTTTTTTTGTAAAACATGGATTGGGAAGAAGAGGATTTCTGACCAAAGTGACTAAAAAAATTTGATTTTCATGGAAACATTTTATCAATTATTTTTTGTACCAAGAGTAAAAATTGTATCATTATATGAAGATATCATGAATAAAAAATGAATAATAATATTAATTGGGATTATTATTTAATGATCAAATAATTTAATTCATTTAATATTTAAATATAATCTATCATGATTTAAATAAAATTAAAGTATAATACCTTACATTATTGATAAATTTTATATCATACCTCAAACGGAATATATAATGTAACAAAAAATTATAATCTAGGAATATTGTAATATTCATAATGTAATATATCAATTGGTTATTAGATACATCTTATAGAAGAAGAAATGTGTATAAAAACATAAATATAAATAAAGATAATTGGATATGTGAAACCCTTTCAATGATCATAACATGGATATGAGAATTAATCACTGACTATAAAATTTGTATAAAATGTAAATCTAAAAAATAAAAGTGGAAATAAAAAAATTAACAAAGGTTTGTTACATGGATAATCATATAATATATATATATTGAAGAAATGATATTATCCAATGAAAAGATATTGAGTGATGAATCACACTACCAGGTAAAATTAAAGTTAATCCATTCATATGATGGAATATGAATCCTAATAGATAATAACATGATATATAAAGGATTAAATATATAAATTGATTAATGGGAAGTACAAATCCCATATAAATTAAATTTGTTGCAGAAAAGTATAATAGAAATCCTTGAAAGTAAATTGAGACAAAATCCCTGACCTCATGTTTATGTTTATTTAATCATAATTTAAACAATTATATACGGGGTTTTAAACATTTATTGACTTATATATGACCATATTCATTTTTATAAATTCTTATATGATAAAAATAGAACATTACTTCAACCATTGTCTAAGAATATTTCACTTTTACAATTGTTTCTAGTGTTGATCACTTCGTTTTTTCATCAGAGTTTTGTCATGGAAGATGTAATTATTGTGAACAATATATAAATGAATCATATCAATAATAATATCATATTTATTCATCTGATAAATCAGGAAAACTATTCATTAAGGTTTTCGATTAAAAATGTATCACATTGATTAATGGAGATGGAAGATTGTATATAAACATGAGCAATGATATCATTTCTTTAATGGGTGAATGTGTAAGTAACTGGATGATATATTAGTTTTACAGAATTTTTATAATGTCATACTTATCAAATAAATTCATTAGTTTCTCCATTACGATGCTCTATACGAGCCCGTGATGGAATGAAATTATATCTGTTCTAGAGGTTGTAGTCCACTGCACACATGAGTGATGGATTTGATTCCAATGTGATGGAAATTGATATTGTTAAATGGTATATCCAATAAATAATGACACATATGTATATGGAATAAAATTATGTTATTATATTATAACTTCTATGATACAATTCAATGTTTTAATAGATGAATAAATAAACTAAGGGGCTTTGTTAAGATTAATACCTTCTCTTAGAGAAACATCATTTGGTTCTCTTCATAAAGAACTTATGGTGGGACTTTTTGGTATACAATATGATATATATTGTATATAATGGTATTGGGGAGAAACTAATTCATGGTATGGTATAAAATGACACGATATTTGTGAAGATGTGAGGGGAGGGAGTTCCATTTTATATTTGAGGAGGAGTGGGATGTTGGTTAATACCCAAACATATTCATTAAGGGGAAGTCACACTCACTCTAGATGCCTCCAAAATTGATAATTAATGGATTTGAAATATTTTTTTCATTAACTTCTCCCTCCTAAAAAACATTTTTAAACATTTTTTATCCATTATGTGGACATACTATTACCAATTTAATTTTCACCAATGTAATTATTATTTTTACCTAGGTAAGTTATAATCTATTAATAATATAATAAGATCCTTACTTGAGAATTTTGACCCACATATTAATAATAGAAAATTTTATTTTTCAATTAAAAATTCCATGTGCATATAAAATTATATTTAATATAATTTCATGTAACACACCAAACCTCATTTCATCCATAACAATGTTAATTACTATTTATTGTTATTATTAATTGTCATAACTAGTTATTATGTTGAACATATTAAATTATTAAATTAATATTATTTAAAATATGGAATTCATTTTATTAAATTAAATTTACCTCAGTACAATTTTGAGTCACATGTCATGTAGTATGGTTTTTATCATCTAAAATTACACTATTTGATAATAGTTTTATACTATTTAGTTTATTTCATTAATTTGGTGTATATACTACATATTTTAGATGTTATATCCTGAAATTTCGTTAATAATGGTAATATAAGTTCATTTTTATGACAATTTTTCATTTTTTTAAATTTATTGATATTCATCCAAATCCATTAGTGGAGTTCTTACATTTAATTTTCCTTCATTTTGAGTCAAGATATATATATATATAACATAATTTATTTTTTTTGTTGATGAATTTTATATGGAATTATGGTTTACAATATTAATCATAAAATTTATTGAATTTACAAATCACTAGATTTCCCCCAATCATATATTATATGATTACATAAATTACAATAACCATTGTAAAACTCATTATTCATTATCATTGAAAAACCATCCAATATTTTATTGAAGTAAAAGAATTGTTTATTTTGAAGAACATACAACACTATTAATGTAATAGAATGATGATATGATTGTTGAATTCATTAACCTCTGTTTAGTCACCCTAAAATGTATTTTTTTATCATTAGGACAATCATTTCCGTGATTTGTGATCATTCGGATGATGACTACACATCGGGGTAGATATTCATATGTGTTATTCATTTTATTATTAACACGCTATTTATGAACCATGAAAAACGATTTTTCCTCCCATTACCTTAATCTCAATCAACTATAAACTACTTAAGGAAATTAATATATTCCATTTGTCAGCCAATACATTTAATGTACCCTCACTGCTATATTTCATTAATAAGGGTACTTCATATTACTCATATGATATGTAACACCCCAAATATTGAAAAACAAATTTAATATATAATGTAATTTACACAACATAAAGTGTGTGTTGAATCAAATTGTTATTATAATTATTAAAGAAATATATTTATAAACGAGTCATTAATAAAAATTATGTCTTTTCTGTTATATTAATTTTAAAAAAAAGTCATACACAGTTGCGATTAGTATGATATTTGGAGCCTGATATGATCAATGATTTTTTTAGTCAATAGTAAACCAACACTATTGAATTGTAATGATACCCTTATTAATATTAACATGGACGTTTTTATAGTAACATCTCCCTTGAAATTATAGAGAAAATTTAGGTGCATAAAAAATGACAGTATGATATAATTATATCATGATATAAGTGAGTAATTTAAAAATTAAGTGTTGGTATTTTTTTTAGTAATTACTATTTATTTAAATTTTTTTATTAATTTTTTTTTAATAGAAAGAACAAAAAATATAATATATCAATAAATAAGTATATTTTTGTTCTATGATTTAAGATAATTTAACAAGACATTATTTAAATTTTCAAAGTGTTATAAACTCTGTTTTAATTTATGAAACTGTATTTTTTTCATGAAAATAATAAATTTAAATAAAAAAATATTTAATATATATAAAAAAATATATTCATAAAATAGATTTAATTTTTTAATTACATGCGTTATAAAATTGTTATGGTGAATTTGGGTTCTGTTATCAAATATTAGAATTTTTAGTGAATTGTAAAATATAGAAATTTATAGTATAAATACATTATAAGAGAAATAAGAAATTAATTGAGTCATTGATGATTCAAGAATAATTGTTTCAAACTAAAATAAAAATATGAAATTATTTGATAACAATAATCAGTACTAGTGGTTGTCTAAAGGAAAATAATAAAATAAAGAATATAATAATGAGAAATCACCCTTCTCCTCCACGATAAAAACCACCACTCAACCCCTCTTCTCATCACTTATTTATGATTTAAATCTTATCAATGTCCATAAAAAATCATCTTCCCTAATATCTATCCACCTCCATGAGATATTTTTCATTTAAAAAGACAAAAAATATGTTCATTAAGGTGGTTCTCAAGGGTGAGTATTCGAGAGGTAAAATCATCTTCCTTTTAATATTATTTTATTTTCACGTTCTCTCTATCATTTTAATATCATCACCTCATCTGTCAAAATGATCATGATAACTCAAATATCATCTATATAATGCAATGATATCATGATAATGGAATAAATAATATCAATCACTTTACTATCTCTGTCTTATTTAAAAAATGATATCATCATTTAGGAGGTGCTGATTTACATCCTTCGTGGGCAATGATGTTTTATGATTCAATTTATTCTTCAAGGCCAGTCATTATACCATTCATGTTGTTAAAAAAGTCTATAATATATGTATTATAACATATTTAATGTTCTGGGATTTGTATATATACTTAATACTAATTCAAACGACAATGCTAGTTCATGGTGATCTAAATACCTCCGTAATAATGTAAATGATTATCACTAAATTTATTATCTAATTGTTCATCCTCATTCGATATAAAAATATGATATATTTAAACATTTACTGTTTTTCTATACTCATTAGTAATATTGAATTCGCATTCTAGAGAGTTATACCCATTTTACAAGAACTCCACTACTTATAAATAAGTGACCGGATCATGAAAACCATGAAAATGAATGCTACTGAACAATGAAATTAAGATGTATAACTCATAAATAAGGCCATAAATGAACAAAATATAATAGTAATGATTAAAATAATTATATTAACAGTTTTGAATTAGTTAATTATTATACTTAATTTGATTTTCCAAGATTTTAAGATTAAGTGCAGAACTCATTTGGGCATAAGGTAATACGTGTCTTCCTAAATATTCATTTTAATTTGTGTTGTGTTTTCAACCACTTCCAACAAATGTTATTCTTATTTAATATTATGAAATTCTTATATATTATCTTAATACATTCAAAAATCAGGTATTCTGATCATTTCACATTTCACTAGTGAAAATACATGTTTTGAAATGGTCCCATTTTTTATTCTTTATGAAAAGAAATCTTGATAAAAGGGAACCTCATGATATTTTAAATATTTTTATGCTCACTCTATAATTTCATAAATCCACCATTATATTTTTAAAACCACTCTTTTTTTCATGAAATTTCCATCATAGTTAATTTATGTTTAATTCAATATTTTTTACAAATGAACTCTTCATTTCTATGTAAAAGAATATTCCTTTTATGAATTTTTCAATGAATATATTAAATATTTTTCACCAGTTTCAACACCCCTGCAGAATATTATGTTTTATTCATATTAAAATATTATTATTATCATATATCATATTTTATTAAATGTATTATTTTCAGTTTGACTATGTATGGTAAATTATGATATCATTCGCCATACTACTTATAATTGTAAGTGATTACAACTATAGATTAAGAAACATTATTTTATATCTTCATGTTATTTTTGTTTAGCACCATTCATTTTAGTAATTCCATGGAATTATACTGTGATAGGTGGGCCCTCTATAAGAGATCGATGTATTTCTAGTTCTCAAGAGATAAAGCATAATTAGGTTTTGTCTAATGGCGTACCCATTTATATTCAAACATCTGGGCAAAGGCCTTGAAAATATGTTTTAGATGTCTGAAATTATGAATTCCATCATTATGATAATAGTAATTCATAAAAATTCTGACTATTCAACAAGTATATCATAAAAAAGTAATTTTCATTCTCTTATGATCATTTATCTAGCATTATAAAATCATATTTCATTCTTTCCATATTACGATAATCTTTATTTTTGAAGTCAAGTTTTTTCTAATTATTCAGCATATTTGTTATTTATGTTAATGATTACATATTTTTTAATACAAACCCTTACTATGAATTTATATTCAACCATTTCTTATGGTTTATTTTTTCCCAAATATTTAAAAATGATTATTAATACAAATTACTTATAAGAATAATCTAAGGGTTTATGGGTGCTTCTAATAGAGATTCAATGTTATTTTTTATTTCATGTTGTAATTAAAATGTTATTATTGTGTTTGTTTGCCCAAAAATTCTAAACTATTCAATTTATTAGGATGCGTAATCTTTGTAAACATACTCGTATAATAATATAAGGCATCTAGTCTGGGATACACGGTTTGGGGACCTTAGAGTTGGTATTAGAGAATGTTTAGTTGATTCCTTGGAAAATGGATTTAGAAAAAATAAATCAGGGAAAACCCCAAAGATAGAAATTGAGGATAATAATACATTAACATAATAGATTTTTTATATGGTATATATATTATGTAGGCCTTTCTAGAAAGTTAATCTATTTCTGGATACTACAAGTGGAAGTGGTTATGGAACTGATGTACCTAGGAGTGATAACTATAACAATGTGATTTGGGACAAAATCAGGGTAACCTAACACTCAAAAACTGGCCTTTTTATTCACCTATTTTGACACTCACGGGGGATTTTCTTGGGATAAATCACCATCTATTTACATACCATTATTAAATATTTATTTTTCAATATGTCCCTAAAGGGACCATTCTTATGATTATGATATTATATATGCATACAATTACAATTTATGTTATATGTTTCCTAGTTCAACATTATAAATTAGAATTCATAACCTAATTTATTACATTAAAATATTTATAAATGGTGCATAGTGGATGAAATAAAAACTGCATGATTTCATGAATCCCATATAGATATTTCCATTCAATGCAAGATAATGATGTTGGTTATGGAAGTAAAACTGGTTATGAGAAACTTATAACTATACTGGGGAAACTAATGTCGGTTATAAATTATATCCTTACTCATATAGATAATCATGATCTAAAATTTGGGGAGGAAATGTTAGATTGGTTTATGGGACATTCACCTCTATCATTTAGTAGTAATACCAACCCATTTCTAGTGGATTAGTGGATAAGTTCTGTAGAAATGATATTTCTCACATTTGGAGGTAATGAAAGGGAGAATGTTTTCATGGTAGTTTATCATCTAATTGGAGATGTTAATCATTGGTGGTTATTGATTAAAACCAAAAAGGATGAGGATGATATTGAAAATATGGAATGGATGGATTTTAAGGAAACCATTGTAGAAAAATATCTTCCTTATGAACAATGAGAGAATATGGAATTGAAATTCTTAAATAAGAGGAAAAATGAGGATAAAAATATTGTAATGTATCAATCCCACATTACAGGGATGTCAAGGCATGTAATATAATAAATATATTATTTTAGGAGAAAAATTTATTGATTATATGGTTGTTTAAAACCATTTCTCTAAAGGGAACTAGTTTCTAAATAATTCACATTATATAAACATATAGTATCATGTGTTGTCATGGAAGAGAAATAATTATCTAGGTTATGTGAACATAGTAGAATTAAATTTAATAAGAGGGTGTGGTTGGATAGAATGGATAATTTAATGAATAATAAAATGAGTTTTAAAAATTTTTATACCTCTGGATGGAAACACAGTAGAGTTTTTTTAAACGGAAATAGATATTTGTTCATGTGTGGATAAAAATTCCAAAAAGACTAGGAATTAAAAGGAATGAATGAAGCTATGAATTGTTATCACTATAAATATAGGTGGATATGACACTATTCAAATAATTTTCTAAAGAATCAATAAAAATTTCCTCAGAAAATGTATTGAGAGAATGATAAACCTTATGTGATCACAACTGCTGAGACAGATGTTCTGAATAAAGTAGTTTTAGTTAGAAAAATCATATACTGAAATTTTTTCAAATCATTAATTTATTCTATATCATCACAATTATTTATATATTCGTTGTTTAAATTAAAAAATATGTATTTCAAAATCTCTTTACTAAGGAATTTGTCAGTCAAAATCCATCAGGGATGTCTCATTAAAAAGAATATGTGACTGTATGTGCCCATTATGACATATAAATGTTCTTTATATTTTAATTTTAAAGTCATTATAATGGTCTAAATGGACATAGTAATTGGTATGGATTGGATTTCAAATTATGATGCGAAAAACTACTAAAAAATAAGGAAGTATCGATTTGTGAGGAAGGTCTGTAATCAATTATCCTTAAAGAAGAACCATCACCATATGATTATTATCTATTGGTGAGGAATGAAATTTTAATATTTATTATGTACCTATTGTTCAAAAATACAATGATGTGTTTCTGGAGGATTTACCGAGATATTTTCTAGAGTGTAGATTTATTATTCTATCGATTTCATTCATTGATCAAGGAAAATATCAATGAATCAGTAAAGGATGGAAATAATGGAATTAAAGTATATGAAGAAGCAACTATATGAGTTTATTAGTAAAGGGTTTTTTCCTCCTAGTGTATCTCAATGGGGAGCTCATTTTATTTTCATTAAAAATAATGTTGGATCAATGAGGATGTTCATTGACTACTGGGAGATCAATTCTATTACGATAATGAACATGTATCATCTTCTTAATGTTGATGATTCAAATGATCAACTTCACATAACCCAATAATTTTTTAATGATTTACCATCAATCTATATATAATCAGTTGTTTTTAGGTAACAAGGAATTACAATGACAACATTTTCACACAGGTATGGGAATTACATGTTTTCAATAATTCGTTTTGGACTGACAAGTGAAACCACTTTTTTCATGGATATAATGATTACTATTTTCAAGGAATATTTTGATGAATTTTTTGGGGTATTAATTGATTATCTCATGGTGTAATATAATATTTATGATGGTTTGGAAGATAACGTGGGAATACTATTGAAGACTCTTTGTTGAGACGAGTTATATGGGAAGTTTATCATGTGTGAGTTTTGGATTAAATCTTGTTTTTATCATGGAAATATGGTCAATATAGATGGAACATTAGTTTATCCTACAAAGTCTTTGGATGTTCAGGATTTTCCTACTCTAATGAATATAATTTAGGTACTTAGGTTTATTGGTCTGGCTGGTTATTATTGGAAATTCGATCAGAACATCACCTAATTACCAAACATGTTATCCAAGCATAATAGTAATGGGGTAATGTTTGTATGGACTAATTAATATGAAGATTGCTTTTATTTGATGGATATGATATTAGTGTATTCATTGATAATAAATTTATCATAGAGAAATGATGTATTTGTGATTTATAGTGTTTTATCAATGAAATAACATGGTTATGTCCTTATTTATATTGATAAAGTCATTTCATGTGCATCAAAAAAGATGAAAACTCATGAAAAAAACATTCTGACTCATGATATTGATTTAGTAGCTATAATATTTCCTCTGATGATATGGATACATTATAATTGTGGTGAGAGTTATGATATATAAACAGATCAAAAGTGTTTGAAATATATCTACTCATAGAAATAACTGAACATGAGGTAAAGGATGTAGATCAAGCTACTCAAGGATTATTGTTGTTGCATACACTACCACACATGGAAAAAAATTTGGGTGGAAGATTCATAGAATCGGAAGATTCAGAGGGTTCTGAAAAAAGATAATGATTAACAAAATCATGGGGTTTTAAACCTTCTTATTCTAAGGATTAGATTCACTTTAATAAAATTAGTGATGTGAATGATGAGAAATCAGCAAACATCGAGTATGAGGATGAAATTATGATATTTGGGAGTAGGATATTTGTACCCTCTATCATAGATGTGCATCATGAGTTATTGGATTATTCCAGTAGCTTAGATTTCTCTATAAACCTAGGAAGGACTTAGATGTATATAGATATGAAGTAACTATTATAGAGGGAAAATATGAAGTGGGAAATTGACAATTATGTAACAAGATGTTTAGTCTGTCAATAGGTGAAGGCTGAAATACAGTATCCTAGGGGATTCATAAAACATTTTATTTTACTTGATTGAAATAATAGGTCAATACTATGTAGTTTTACATTGAATTATCCAAAACACCAATAAATAATGATTCAATAAGGGTAATTATTTATCAAACTACAAAATACTCACATTTATTCGTTATACTAGAGGATTTACCAATGGGGCACCTATCACGACACTATGATAATGATATTTAAGACTTTATAGAGCACGCCTCTGAATTTTTTATGATCGTGTTCCATGATTTACATAAAAATTATATAAAATTCATTAAAATTATTTCGAAACAATGCTTCATTTGAACAATATATATCACCCTCCTACATAAGTGTAGAAAGATAGGATGATCCAACATTAATAACAAATGTCGAGATCATGGTCACTAGATTTTCAAGGTATGTAGGATTATTATATTCATTTGGTGTGGTTTAAATAAAGTTATAGCTTTAATTTAAGTATTAAAATGGAACTATATGAAGCATTGTTTGGAAAGAGATGTCATAAAACATATTTTATATATCAAGTTGGTGAAATGAAGCATGTGGGGCCATTTTTGGTGAATGAAAAAACAAAAAGGTGATATACTATTCAAGTACATTTCAATGTGTCTCAAAGTTCAAAGACGATCTATTCTACTAATCAAATGATATATTTTTAATTTCAAGTGGGAGATAAAATTTTATTGGATATATCTTCATGGAAGTGTGTTATCACATTTGGCATTAAAGGGAAACATAGCACCATGTACATTGGCCCTTTTGAAATTATTGGGAGATTTAGAAATTTTTCCTTATTGAATGGGAATGATGCCTAACCATTTCTTGGTAAAAAAATGCATTATACATACTATTATTATTTATGTACATGCCTGACCTGATACATGTACTCACTTATGATGGAATAGAATATGAACCAAATATATCTTACTATAAAAATCCTTTTTGAATATTAGATGATAAATAAAAGGTGTTGAGGAATCGACTGTCTTGGATGGTAACGGTATATCGAGGAAATCATAAAATTGAATTGTTGATATGGGAGCTTGATTAAATTATATTGATGATCTACCAGAATCGTTTTATGAGGTAACATTCTAGTAATTTTTAGAATGACTTTTTTGAAGTAGGGGAAAATGTGAAACCCCAATGATTTAGAAATAAATTCAATTTAGAATGTAGTGCACACAAATCAGATTCAATGAAAAACAAGACTTAGTTATTATAATTATTTAAACAAGATACCTATAACCATGTCATTAGTCACACCATAGTTTATTTTGTGACTTCAATTTTGAAAAATGGTCATACATGGTTGATATTAGTATGATATATATAGTTTTATATGACCAATGTATTTTTTTCAATATTAACATGACCCTATTGATGAGTAATGTTACCATTATGAATAATTATAAAACCTTATGAATAGTAACCTCGCAAATTAAATTATATATAATATTTGGGCACTGTATAAATGAAAATTTGATATAATAATATCATTGTATAAGTAAGTCAATATTTTTAAAATTATGTATCAAAATTTTTGTGAGTATTCAATATTTAAAAAAAATTATTAGTAAATTTATTTCAATGAAAAATATTTTTAATAATATGTATAAATAATTCAATATTTCATTGTGGTATGATTTTAGGAAAATTTAATAAGACCTTAGCTATTTTATCAGAGTTTTATAAGAGAAGATTTAATTTGAAAGACATATTTTTTCAATTAAATAATAATTTTAATTACAAATTATATTTATCATATTTTAATAATTATTTTCCTAAAATGGATTTCAGTTTGAAAGTATACATGTTGAAATATGGTTAGGTTTATTTTCTAGTATATTTTTAAATATATGAATTCTTACTGAATAGTAAATCGTTGAAATTTACAATATAAATACATTATAAAATAAATACACTATTACTTGATCACAGTTGATGTGAGAACCCAAGGATATAACTCACACGCACTTATTATTTTATCTATTCACAATAATAATTAATGTTGGATTTTTTGAGAAAAAATAATAAAATAATGTATAGATTAATGGTAAATCACCACTCTCCTCCAATATAAAAAACACCCCTCACCCCCTCTTATCTTCAATCTTATATGAATTGAATCCATTCATTATTTCTGAAAAAATCATTATCCCTAGTCTCTCCCCAAGTCCAGGAGTACTTATTTTTACTAAAATACCCTAATCCCTTTCATTAAGGAGGTTCTCTATGAGGAGTTTCAAAGATGTCAAATCCACTCCCCTTTTTATTAAATTATTTTCGATTACATTATTTTATTATAAACTTCTATCCTAATATATCCAAATTAACCTTATAACTTTCTTATAATATAAATACTTAAATTATATCATGTTAATGGAAAAACCATAATTATTCTTTTTACACACTCTCTCTTTTATATGAAAAATGAAATCATCACCTGTGAGGTGTCTATTTACAACCCTAATGGATGAAAAAAAAATTAATTGTTCAATTTCATATTAATTTCGGGTCATGATAATCATTTTACGGTTAAAAAAGACTATTATATATGAATTATTACTTATACAATGTTCTATAACTAGTATATATTACATTAAACTAAATCATATTACAAAACTAGTTTGCAACGCCGTAATAATCTATACAATTATCATTAAATGTATCATATGATCATTCATCATACTAACATTTAAAAATATTAAATATATTACCACTAAAACATATTTATTATCATTAATAACATGTAATTGATATTTTGGTTAATTTTACACATTTTACATGACCACATATACTTGAAACAATGGAGCTATTCATGAAAACTCTAAAAAAATGCTCCCAAATGATAAAATTATACTATATAACTCATAAATATGGACATAAATGATATTAATAAAATAAGGATTGTTCAAATAATTATATAAATGTAATTAATTTATTAATTAATGTAATTAATTTGATTATACAGTATGTTATGCTCATGTACAGAACTCATTCAGGCTTAAGGTAAGGGGTTTCTTACCGAATCATGATATTCATTGAGGTTGTGAATTCATCCTTTATAAACAAATGGAATTATTCATTTATTTTATATAATTAATCTAAATTATTTTAATAGGTTTTAAAATTATGTATTCTGATCAGTTCACATTTTGATTGTGGAAAATATGTGCTTTTAATTGGTTCCCATCTCAATTCTTCATGATAAGCAGGCCCGATTGAATGGTAATTCCTGAGTATATTTCAATTTTCATGTGTTCCCTATAATATATTAAAAGAAAAATTATTTACTTAAAACCGATAATTTTATCATATTAAAAATATCTTAAATTATTTCGAGTAATATGCAAATATTTTTCTAAATGAACTAATTTTTTGAATGTAAACGATTATTACTCTCAGGAATTATTCAATGGTACTATTAGAGAATTTTAGTAAATTTTATCACCCCTATTTAATCTTTTGATTTATTAGTACTATCCTATTAGTATTTTCATATAATATATTTTATTAAATTCATTATAATCGGTTTTACTTTGGATGGTCAATCTTTGAACAATTCACCATTCTACTATGGATTGTTAGTGATTATGTCTACATATTAGGGAAGGTTATTTCATATTATCATGTTGTTTATATTTATTCCCATTCATGTAGAGAATATAGTGGACATTTATAGATGTTGTGTGGGCCCACTATATCCCCCAGATTCATCATTATGTCTCATGAGACAAAAAAGATTTGGTTTTTTTACAAGGCCTTACTGTTGTATTTTCAGACGGCTTGTATGATGCCTTGACAGTATGTTTCAAATGTCTCACATTATGAATTTCCTCATTTTAATAATATTACATGATAAAAATGTTATTATTATAATAGTATAGTATAATTTTTTATTTTTCACTCTATTATGATCATTTATATGGATTTATGTAATCTTATTTCATTCCTTCTATATTGTGCTCATTTTTTGAAGGAATGCATTTTTAATTATTCACCTTGCCTAATTGTTATTTTTATGATAACATAAAACATATATAATACCCATAGTGATCATAAAATATCACCCCATTATTATTTTTTCCTAGGATGTGATGATGAATATTATTTTGAATTCCTTGTAAAAATAATCTAAGTGTTCATAGATGTTTCCAATGGATTTTAAATGCGGTTTTTTTATTTCATGTTGTAATGTAAATATTATATTTGTGTGAGGTTTTATGAAACTACTAAACTCTTCATTCAATTGGTTTTCAACATCATTATAAACATACCAATTTAATAATGAGAGGAACCAGATTTGGAAAAATGGAGTTGGGGTCCTTACATGATACCCAATATCATCAATGTTTGTTATTGTATTTTAAACTAATAATAAAAATTAATATATTGAATGAGGTTTTATTTGATACTCGTATTTTCATTATATAGATATCCATGAAATTATTATAAAATATGGTCCTTAGTGAATGGTTGGAAATGTAATTTTTTTTCTTATTGTGAATTAATTAGACTTAACAAGTTGAGTGGTGGGGTCATGAATTATTAATCCCAATGATGCATCAACATGTCTTGTGAGACAAAACATAGTGGTTTTTTGTGTATTCCTCTCCCCATAATAAAATATTTTTTATATAAATTCCTAAAAAATATTATTGATGATTAAAATTTTTCATTTAATTATTATTTGATCAATATTTGTATTTCCATATTTTCATTTTATGACATTGATATAGTATATCCTCATATTAAGATGATAATGGATTTATTTTGTTATGTTAATACATCTATACAACTCAAGTCATGTTATTATTATGAAATATTATTCTATATGATACTTATTTATAATCGTATACGATGGAAATTTATATTTTTCCTTTCCATGAGAATGATGGAAGGGAAAAATTTGTATTTTTCATGTATATGATGCAATTGATAATTAAATTCTGGAAATGTGATTATGCTATATTTTATTTTTAAAAATATTTCCTATATATGTATTTTTTCATAAAATACTATTAAACTATTGGATCATTTAGGGACAATTTTATTCTCTACTTTCATAGAAATAATACAATATTCTCTTGGTTTATAGATTCTTATACAGTTTGAATCGAATGATGCATTCCAAGAACCATTAGGAATAGATTTAGAGGATCCTTGTTATATATCATATATTTTATGACAAACCAAAAAGGTTTTAGGAAAACACGATATAATAAATAATAGGAATTATATTTTACATTTTTTCATCATGACCTTGTTATATATATTATATTTTATAGAGATGGTAACTAAAATTTACAAAGGGAACTATTTAAAAACCCTTACACAATGTTCTTATGTTCCTCTTGAGAATGTGAATGATACTAGAGTTTTTCCTAATGATTTTATAGCCATATTTTTAATATTAGACAATGTTATGATAAAAAAATCTTACCCACAACTATCTATATTCTCATCCACAACATATGGTATGTATCATGGGCCTCTAAATGTGTTAACATGATCTAATATTTAGTTGACAAACTAATCTTGTAATATACCTACAATGAATCTAATCCCCATAGAAGATCATTCTATCATAGGGAAATAATAAAAATGAAAAATTTATCATCTATGTCCATCATATGAGGAGACATTCTGGAAATTGGTGGTTACAAATTCAATATAATATAGATGAAGAAAAATTTTGATATATAGAAAGTGTTGATATCCTAATTATCGAGGAGGTAACCATGGTATAAAAAATAATTGATTTTTTATCAGTGAAACTACATAATCATCCAACTGAGTGTCAAGTTTAGTTATCTATTTGACTCATTTCTAATGCATGTATTATGTATAAATCTCCATATATAATGGAACCATTAATGTTTTGGGATATGAAAAAACATACAGAATTAATATTATAATGAATTTAATGTCCTTATTCATTCAACATGGGGATCCTGAATTTATTATAAGAAAAGGAAGGATGGTTCTATGAGACTATGATTTTATTAGTCGGAGATAAATTCAATTACTATAAATAATATGTATTATTTTGGGCACATTTATAACATATTTCGTTTACTTCATGGAGGCTAATAATTTTATACAATCTATCTTCTCCCTTATTATAACCAATTAATGGTGAAGAAGGATAATATAATGAACATGACATTTCAAACAATTTATAGAAATTATGAGTTTTTTATGATGTAATTTGGAAATACTAAGCCACCTTTAATATTTATTAATATAACGGTAAGAGTAATAAATGTTTTTCTTGATAAATTCACAGAGGTATTATTTTAAAATATATTGATATACTATAATAACTATTAATGAATGATATTCATATAAAAGTTATTACAGATACCCTTAGGGAAAATGTATTTTATTGGAAATATGGCAATTGTGAATTTTTTAAAAATGGTGTTCCATTTCATGGAAAATTTTCTCTAAATATGGAATATGAGTTGACCCATCACAATATAAGGCATTCAATGATGGTCTAATGGTAAATAAAATAATTCAGATTTGATGGTTAATATTTTCTTCATGTTAATAAAAAAATATTGTTAAAAAAATTCACCAAATTATTTGTCATGAACCAACACGGGTCCACCCTGAATTGGTCACCTGTGCCGGTCCGCGACATGGGAATAAGGGATTTCATGATCACCATGGGTTGGAAACCTATGTCGGTAATAAAAATTTTATTCATTAGGAACGATTTGGCCCATGAAAAAAAATAAACAATAATAAAGATAACTATAAGGAGCTGATAAACATAACGCAATCAGCGAAAAGGGAATAAAACCTAATATACCTCCATGTGACCTTTTAGTTCTCCTCCTGACCAAAGGCCTAATTTAGCCTAATAATGATCAAATTAACCAAGAAAACATAATCAAGGATACCTCCAACTGAAATGATAAAATAGGAATGAGCATTAAAAATGTTCAGTATTGATGCCAAAATAAACCACATAATCCAACGTCTCCTTTCCCCACGAAATCCACCAACACAAGTATCATAGACAATTATAAAAGGTGGGTTTTTACATTTGAAAATAAGAAACAAGTTTGTACCATTTAAAACCCCAACACACGTTCCATACCATTTTCCAAAACATTTTTTCATTTTATAAACAAAATCCAAAATTGAATATACCAATGTTTTGATAGAGTCAAACAAGTGTGAAAATGGAAAATAAATTAGTACAGAGAAAAAGAAATGAAAATAATCTAGAAAACATGGGTGATCCTAAACATCCCTAGAAGTCCCATGGACATACTCTATTTTGGAACCACCTATCAGCGTTTGGTGAAGCTCCTAAGTCTATAACCAACAGGCCGCCCTAACCGAGCAATCTAGTGGCAAAGCTCACCAAATACAGGGGGTACCAACCCGTCTAATCGAAGTTGGTGAGAAATCGTTACATGATCTCTAAAATACACCCAAGAACCCATGGTGGTTATTATAATACTATGCAAGTAGGAGGCCCTCGCACACATGACTCATCTCACCGCACATTCCTACCCAAAGCACAGACACTTTATACAATAACCCTTAAGGGATACACCGCTATAGATGTGCCCCCGTATAATTATAAATATATATATTTATATAACATATCATCATAGGTACCAACCAGGACTTCATTCCATGAAATCATTAAAACCATTTGATACCTTTTTCAAAATACTAAAGATGTTATATGGGCATACAGTAAACAAAACCTCGTCATTTCAATGAGTAAATAGAAACATTACACTAAAGATGAATGTTCCAAACGGGCTTTCATGTCACATCATGTCAAAACCATTTATTATTATTTTTTCCAAAAAACATTTTTAATGCAATGACCAGACACATACAACTTTACAAGCCACATCCCTTAATTTGATCTTAGTCAACAATCACCCTTTTTTATGTTCAAACTGAAAAAAAGGCCCTTATCATTTCCAGATACACATTAAAGAATTTTCCAAGGCCCAAGGGTCAAATACGTAAAAAAGTATTTACAGTCATTTAAGGGAAGGACACCAAGGACTGAACCTTCTTTATGAAAAAAGTATTATTTGTAAAACCATGGATTTAATGAAACATCATTTATAATGTACCCTTATCATTTATGAGCACATCCATGTGTGCACCTCATGCACCCATGGATGTGCCTACATCCAATAGCATAATAAAATCCAAAGAGAACATTTGAACACCAAACCATAATGCACATTGGAGCTCCTTAAACTCATGATTTGTATTTCAAACATCATTCACTAAATCATTTAATAATTTAAGAAAACCATTTTAAAATGATCACAACAAAGGATTACATCAGTATTATATCAAATTCACACAAAAATTCTATTTAAACAGCCAATGCATTTCAAAACCTTTCAAGAACTAAATTCACACCTTTAAAAACATGGCTCCTTCCACATCCACAACCAAAAGAACTAGTTTACAAACACACATCATGCCATACAATCACACTATGAAATATAAAATGAACACAAGTTTCATCTTCTTAAAAACTATGTTTTCACCCACTAATTTAATTAAATATCCTACTAAGTTAATTAGACATGAGAAATAATTTTCCAAGTCATGATTTTCTCAAAACTACTCAAAATGAATCATATAATTCATTCAGAAACTATATATCATAATTCTTAACTTACCTAGAAACACATTAATAAATTAAATATAATATAAATGATGGTGATAGCAATATATAAATATAATTTAAACCATGAAAGTATCTATGAGTAATGCGGGAAAGAAAATAGTTAGAAATACCTACATAAATGGTGAGAGTCCGCAACGAAACTATGATGAAAGGTAGAATAATCCCTCACGGACTAACTGTGCACACATAACAGTGATAAAGACACACTACACCCAACCTGTAATAATATTTGGATTCATCTAAATTGAATAAAAACACCAAAGATTAAATTAAGGGAAAATAAATAAATAAATAAATGATTAAAAGAGTAAATAAATAATTAAATGAATAAAATAATGAATAAAATAATAAATAATAAATAATAAAATAATAAAATAATAAATAAAATAATAAACAAATAAAATAATAAATAAATGAATGAATGAAATAGTAAACAAACAAATAAATAAATAAAATAAAAATTAAATGAATAAATAACTTAATAAATGAATAAATAAATGAATAAATTAATTATTTAAATATACTAGAGGAGGCCGGGAGGCAGGGCTTTTGGTGCTGGGCACAGGGAGCGGGGCGACTATAGGAGGCCAGAGCTGGGGAGTCAAGGCATGGACCACTGGAGAAGGTGATGTCACTGCGCAGGGGGTTGGCGACTCACACGTTAAGGGAAAGGTTTTGGGAGAGGAGGCGGCGCAAGGATGTGGTGTGGTGTCTCTTAGAGGCCAGATCACAACAGCAGGCCGAAGGCAGGGGTGAATGCGGGGTGGCGAGTGGGCTGCTAGATGGTAGGGATGCGGAGGGTTCACGGGCTGGGCCGACTGTTGGGGGGTGATGTCAAGTGTTGGGTGGTCGTGGTGGAAAGAGCGAGGAGGAAGAGAGAGTGAGGGCGGCGTAAGGGGGTAGTTGGAAAAGATGATGGGGGCAAGGCCGAGGGCCTTGGGCGTGGGCAGAAACGATGTGAGGGAAGCGGAGTGGGAGAAGGAGGGTGTTGGCCAATGGGAGAGGGTGAAGGACAGAATGGAAGAGTGGCGAGCCGGAGGAGTTGGATGGGAAGGAGAAATAATTGGATAGTGGTTTCTCAGGAGCGTGTTGGTTGAGAGATCCAGCGGGAGGCCGAAACATGGCAGAGATGTGGGGGAGTGGGGGAGGGTCTACAGGCAGTGGAAATATTGGGAGGTGGATCATTCATGGAAGGGATGCTCCTCACGCATGAAGAAGATGGGGGGCATCGGTAGGATTAGGGTTACTTTAAATTTTATCATTTTAACAAAATAACAATAATTATAACAATAAAACTAATAAAAATAAAAACATTAATAACATTTTAAAGAATAACCATTATAATTAAAATAATATAAACAATAATAATAATTTTAATATTTTTATTTTAAAAAAATAACAATAAAAAAAATAATGAGAAATTGCACGACACTTGGGCTAGTTGCATGGCTACCACCAACCATGTGGTGACCGCGCACTGGTTCGAAACCCACTAAAAACATTAAATGTCAAAAAAAAATTTAACCTCCTCTCAACCTCCACCTCAATCAAGTTAAACAAAGCCCATAAATAAAAGAAATAAAAACAAATTAAAACCTCAGGGTGTGAAAAATTCTCCCCACCACAGACACTTTATGACCCAAAATGATACCCAGTCAAACAATAGACAAAATATGAATACATACCTGATTAAAACTAAAATAATCCAAAATATATGAGAACGAGAGAACATGAGAGGGTTCTCCCCTCCACACGAACTCATCTAGTGTAGAAAATTCAACACCCAACCATACCACCCCGGGAAGGGGGGTAGACATGGGAAGTCCCAACCGAAACACACTAACTTCTACAGCACCAGCGAATCAACACCTTCTCTGAAACATGGAACTATCGACTCAGACCAATGAAAGCATGAACACTAGAGAAAAACCTCTTGGTTGAACATAACCCACATAGTAAACCTGATAATAACTTCATGACTTGACTCCTCCGCATAAACATGCACCTCAAAAAAAATACCCAATCCAAGACAAACTCATACAAGGGACAAACTCACATATAAGGAATGATCAAAATTCAAAAAACCATGATCATCCAAACAAAACATGTTTCTGTTATAATAGAACATGTCCTTCATAACTTCACGACAAAACAATAAACTCACAACCATGTCTAAACCATTATAGTGGAAAACAAGAATGAAAATACTTTAAATGATTTACTATCAATAGAGAATTAAAAACCAAGACCAAGGCTTCACACCCCTGGAAACTCCTGACTACGCGTGAGCTTCGCCCCAAGGCCTATGGATGGGGCTCTGATGGCTGAAGCATCACCCGCCCCACATTCAGGTACTGAAATTCCTTTTGACATAGTGTCTTCTTCAGGTGACAATTCCCACAAACCTTCTCAAGATGACCCAGACACCTGCAAAGATGACAACAATTTATTGGAATGTGATATGACGGCTTCACATTCCCGAACAGGCCACAATGGTGGCACACCACTGAATGGTCCAACGAACTAGAAAATAGAACCACTGAAGGAAGCTCCTCAGAAACAAGTACCTCTTGCACACCCTCCTCGCCAGATAGAGAACATTCACGAGTAACTGGATTCACCGGATTGCGAAGAACCTGCTCTCCATAAACCAACTCAGGTAGGAATGCCTCATCCACCATCTTCATGAAATGATGGTCTTTAGAAAGGATCACCCTCTCCTTGATCTCTAGATGAAGACCCCTGATTAAGAGAGAAGTATTCATCAATACCCCCAGAAAAAAGGACAAAAGCTCTATAAAATGGTCAACATATGCCTTTACCATTTCTTGTCCTTGTGGAATATGCATGAGTTCCTCCCATTTCATTGTCTTCACCTCTTTAGGTATAATCCATCGGATGAAGAAAGATTTAAACACATCCCATTTCATCCCAACATGCATTGACGGCGGGGTATCCAACCCCCATTCATCCAGGGCTACACCATCAAATAAACCCAAAATGGCACACACTCTGATAGATTCGGGAGTTTCCAATACCCTAAAGACATGCTCGACTTATCCAAGACACTCCACTACCTCTAACAAACCCTGATCACTATGAATGATAGGCAATGTCCGAGAAGGACAAAAAAATGGGCATGACTGTTTAGAAACCTTGGAATGCTTTCTGGGTAAAATTTTCTGAACAATAGAAAAAACACAGAACCAAAACTGATATCAAGCCAAAGAAACATCATTGAAAGCACCATTATCCAAAAACAACCATCTCAAAGAAGAAAAAAAATGAAAACACAACCCAAAATTTCTTCTTCAAAACCACTTTTCTATTTTAGATTTCCAAACTACCTTCTTTAAAATCAATTTTCCAAATTCCAACCCACTTTACAAAACAATTTTAATTTAAAAAAATCATTTCCCCTTTTTAAAAATAGTTTTAGAGAAACAAGGTCATGCCTTTAATTCCAAGTGCATAGCCCCGTAATCCCATGAACCATTGCACATGTCTTTATCCACTTTCACCCATACGTACCAACACACACTTCTCATGAATTCCCTCACTTGTGAGAATGTTCATAAAGAGTACCCAAGGTTTCACCCAAACCATATCTCTATAAGATCCAAGAAACCACCATATTTTTAGACCCTGAACATTTAGGATTTTTTTTTTAAAAAATACCTTTCACAAACATAAAGACACTTAAAAGAAATCGTTTTCATTTCAAACACCCTTTTTCATTTTCAAAAGTGCTCTTACACCAACAAGTAAGAAGACAACACACAACATGCATAATATTACTGAAAGGAGAGACTATTAGTCATGCTTAAACTAGCGACATGGTAGTGGGCTATGCCCCAAGTAATCATCATCGACTAGGTGTAACTTAAACCATGTACACGTACTCCACATGGGTCACTACTCAATGTGAAATCACGATGCATCATCTGTTTTACTCCAGTGTCGTCCTTCAATCCAATACAAATCAGAACGAGACTTGAACTAAATTCATGGACGGCCCCAGGCGACCCGAGGTTCCGAACAAAAGGGGGTTCATGACATCCACCTCATACCACCTTTCGAGTACTGATAGTCCTAATCTCTATATACCAAACACCCCAAATTACAAGTTCTCCTCTGATACCATTTTTTCACGAACCAACCCGGGTCGACCCTGAACCGGTCACCAGAGACAGTCTGTGACCTGGCCCGAACGGTGTTCTCGATCCCCACGGGCTGGAAACTAGCATCAGGGAATCAAAATTTTAATCATTATGAATGATTCGATGTAACACCCCAAGCTTCCACTGTACGTTTCCCTTCGAATAATGCAATAGCGTGTGTTGTACGCAACCTCGAGCCCTAACACACACCACAACTAATTAAACTAGCCATTGTGAATAGTAATACCTAATTTTTGAAATATTATAAATTTTATTTATCAAAATGGACATCATTTTTGGATTCGGAATATTGAAATTAGCCTATGTTGAATTTTTGGTTTTTTTCTGAGAACTTCTAAATTTTTATGAATAGTTAAAAATACTTAAAAACAACTTTTTTAATAAAAATAATTTATAGTGATAAATTATAATATTTAGTGTTTTTAAAGTATAATTAGAATATATTTTTACCATTTTATCCAATGGTGGTCATTAGAATTAATTTAACATTGAAATTGGACATAAACAATTGCCAAACTTTTGATATAAATTGTTTCTTAAAAACACGCTATTTGTTGTAACAGCAGGAATTAATTATAAAATTAATAAATACAACTTATATGTTTGGAATTTTGTAAAATAGACACCATTTTTGAATTCGGAATATCAATTATAGCTTAGGGTGAAATTTTGGCCTTATTCTGAAAAACTTCAATTTTGGATGAATAGTGAAACCACTAAGTGGTTGTTAAAAACTGATTTTTCGTTAAAATGAAATATTACCACTTCTGTGATTTGATTTTCAAAAATCCGACATACACGGTTTTCATTAAGAAGTAAAATGTGGTTCAATGAGATTAAAATAATGTTTTGGTGAATAGTAACTTTTAAGTTCTTAATCGCGATTAGAGGTAATTAGTGTAGTTTAAGGAACAAATAATGTTTTAATAATATGAGATGAGCATGAAACTTGTCCTACTCCTATTGGATGAGTCATGGCCGACCAATAAAACCCATGGGTCAACTTGGGGACCCCATGGAGCCACTTTAGTTGGAAAATGACATTAATATACATTTATTTAATGTTAAAATTAAATTGACACAAACATGAGTTGTTTTACTAAAACAGTTTTTAAGTGGGGTTACACAAGTCCAAATTTTGACTATAAATATTCATTAGAAAGCTTAGAAGATTTCCTACATCATAGTATTTTTTTTATAATTTTTAGACATTAAATAAATTAAATTATTTATGACATAATTATGATGCAGCGATGACATCATTATTTAACGATTTAAATAAAATGAGAAGATAAATCAAAATCCAAGGCTTACACTTGTCCAAAGCCTATTGGATGAGGAGATGTAGAAACCTTATCACCTTGGCCTCGAATTAAATAAGTTTGGGACCTTTGGAATCCGAAAAGCATTGTGAAATAATGTAACATTTCAATCTTTCCAAAAGTGCCCCTCCTCTCCTCTTATAAAAGGCCCCCACCTCTACCACCTTATTCACACTTCCAAGCCTTTTGGTTCGGCCAACCCCTGCCCAAATACTCTCCCAACTTCTCTCCCTTCATCCTAGAAGCTTTACTTTATTCAGAAAGCCATCCTAAGGATTCCTTTTAATCAAATCAAATGGAAGAAGTTGAAGAAGAGGTAACATTTTCATCACCCTCTTTCAAGTTTCTTTCTTCTTCCACTCCCTCTTTGTTTATTATTTCAATTCTGAAATTATAACTCCAGTATCTTCTATATACTGTGATGTTATTATAAATATGGAACAACCATATTCAGTATTCTACCCATCATTTGAATGACATGTCACCATACGTGCGTACGTACGGCTTACCGTCTCCACGTCGTGGTGTAATTGTTATTCAATATATTATTATTTAGATGGGAATAATAATGATATTTAATTCATGTAAATAATAAATATAACATGATAATGATTCTGTATATATGATATACTATCCAATTATATATTATTTAAATATCAAAATAATGATATTGTCGCTCGTGCGTACGTACGGACTACCGTCTCCACGAACGCGATGAGATTCATTCTCCGTCGTATCCATTCAAGTATAATTATCATTTGATGATTTAAAAATAATGTTTAAGGACATTATATCATTCTGGATATTAATAAGATACAACCTATCCATGAAAAACACGACCTACGTAACAAAACATATAAAAGAAAACGAGTAAGTTAACATCCGAAACAACGATAAATCTAAGATATTGTTAACAAAGAAATGTTAAAAGATCATATATGATATCATATGAATGTATATGATTCTTGTATAATTTAATAACAATTATTTCACCATTATACAGGAGGTTAACCTACCCCAACCAAGGAAAACTACAAGGTAAGAGTTTACTTCACAACCTCTTCATTATCCAAGGTTGTTTATACATAATTATCTACTGGGACCTCGTTATCATCCACATCCATGTTTCTTCAAAATGTATTTCAAAACATTTTTATTATTTACAAGAATATGGGTTAAAGTAATTTATACCCTTTTCGACTTTTATAAGAGGAATCTTTCCGCCGTTATAAAATCTTCAAAGCTTTCCTTACAAGCTTATAAGAATATTTTAAAGAAAATGTTTTGTTTTATATGGCTCTTAAATGATTTCAAAAATAGAAAGTGATATTTCTCTAAAAAGTGTTTTGATTTCATCTATGTCAACATCCTTTGATGGATTTTACTCTTATTTGAAGTTGATTTATTATAATACAAAACTTCTATATTGTATTGAAGTTTTTGTGATATGTTTGACTGTGGATGTGTTATTTTATACCATTCATAGTTTATGGTGAAATTATTGACATTTTGTATGCTATTTTTAATACGAATGTTTATGTTATGTTTAAACCTTTTCATATGGGAATGCATTGGACTAAATATGTGACGGGTGGAGCCCGCTATAGCTCCTCGATGCATCGGTAGGTCTCATGAGACAAACTAGTGTCTTGGCACAAGGCCTTGACAAAATCTTATTTGTAGTCTTGGCACGAGGCCTTGGCTATGTGGTTATGATAGTCTTGCATTATGCATTCCAACATTATGAAAGTGGTTAGTGATTTTGCATGTGATTATTCGATTAGTATAATATCCATGTGAATGAGTATATGGCATTATTTCATTTTACTTTTTCCATATTATGTTGATGTTCAAGTTTAAAAGGCTTTTGTTTTAGTTATACATTGCCTTAAATGCTTATGTTTTCTTATAAAAGCTTCCACAATATTGTTATCCTTACTGAGCATCTAAGCTCACCCCTTTCAATGTTTTAATATTTTCCAGGATGTGAAGAAGAGTATTATGACTGACTTGCAAGAATAGTCAGTGAGGATATGAGTGTGGACTATGAAGACCATGTTATTGTAGTTTGTTTAATTTTTGATGTAATGAAAGAATTATGAATGTATCTAGTGTTTCCAAGGCTACTAAACTAATTGGTCTTTCGAGACTTGATCTTTTGTGATCATGCCAATGTTACGAAGTAATGCACCGACTCTGGGTAGCTGGGGTCGGGGCGTTACAGTTGGTATCAGAGGAAGTTTAGTACAAACCTTAGAAGCTAGATTTAGATAAACTCTGATTAGAGCACATAGACCTAAGATGAACTTTGAGGATTAGTATAGAAGAACTTCCTAGAATTTTGGTATTGTAGAGATTTTGTGAGTTTTCCGAGCAATACATCCCTGTCTGGATACGAGCAGGTAGAGGCGGCTCTGGCACAGATGTTCCTAGGGGTAAAACCCGAAAACACCGCTTTGAGCTAGACTCGAACGGGAACTGGTGCACGAAAACGGGCCTTGCTGAACTCTTGGTTACGACACTCCCGGGGGATATGCTTAGGATAACTCTCATTTTCTTTACAAATCATTATGAAGGGTTTATGAGTATATACTTCCTCAAAGAAAACATTTTTATGATTATGGATTATATCCATAAATAGTTCAATTTATGTTAAGTGTTTTATAAGTATGGGATTATGTATTTTGATTCATAAACTAATCTAGTTTATGCCATTGTTTAGAAATGGCGCCTAGTGGAAGAAATGGAAACCGTATCAATGCATGCACTCCATGTAGGGATTGCCCTCCTGCTCAAGATAATTATAGTGGGGCTGGTGATGCAACTGGTGCCGATCAGCTAATCACCATACTGGGACAACTTACTCAGGTTATGAATAATAACCTTACCCGTATGGAGCACCCTGATCCACAGCGTGGAGGATCAATGTTAGATCAATTCATGAGGCAACAACCACCAACGTTCAATGGGAGTACAAATCCCTTAGTAGCCGAGCAATGGATAAATTCCCTAGAGAAAATATTTCAGGATTTGGGGAGTAGTGAAAGGGAAAAAGTTATCATGGCAGTTTACTGCCTCACTGGAGATGCCGATCAATGGTGGTCACTAATTTAAAACACAAAGGAAGAGGATGAATTAACAAACATGGAATGGCAGGAGTTCAAAGAACTGTTCTTAGAAAAATACTTTCCTCGAGACCATCGAGCGGATATGGAAAGGCAATTTCTGAGTCTGAGGCAGAAGGAGGATGAGAATGTCGCAAAGTATGAGGCTAACTTTACAAGGTTAGCAAGGTATGCTGCAGATTACATACGTAACCCAAGAAGTAAGACTGATCGTTTCTTTGATGGGTTGAAACCATTTATCCGTCGAGCTTTAGTATCACAAACCTTCTCTTCATACGAAAGTATTGTCGCGTGCGCTATCAAGACGGAAAAGGAATTCTCTAAGTCTTATGACTTTAAAGCAAAGCAAGAGAAGAAGAGACCTGCTGATCAATCTGGGAATGGAAATAAAGGGAAGAAGGGAAAGGTTGAATATCCATCTTGTGGAAAATGCGGGAAGAAACATCCTGGTACTTGCTTGAAGGGAATGGGAGTCTGTTACAAGTGTGGTGAAAAAGGCCACCAAGCTCATGATTTCAAGGGGAAGAAGGAAGCTACCAACGTTCGGTGCTACAATTGCAGTGAGATGGGGCATTATGCAAATGAATGTCCTAAGCGTCAGGAGAACTTACCTCAGAAAAGGCCAAGGGATCAAGGCCAGGCTTATGCTATCACTACTGCTGAGGTAGAAGCTCCGAAAGACGTGGTGGCAGGTAATTTAATGGTTTCATCAAGTTTAGCAAATGCATTATTTGATTCTGGATCATCACATTGCTTCATATCTTCCCAGTTTTCTAAGAAAATTAAATATTTCCAATTTGATTTAACAAGGGAGTTGTCGGTCAAAACCCCTAAGGGATGTATTGTTGCAACAAAGTTTTGTCGATTAGTTCCCATTAGAGCACCTAAATGTTCTTTACCTGCTGATCTCATCGTCATACCCATGATTGAATTTGATATAATCCTCGGTATGGATTGGCTTTCGGACCATGATGCAAAAATTTATTGTAAGAGGAAAGAGGTTACGATTCGTGATGATGATGATAAGGAACACCTTATCTTTAGAGCCGAATCGTCACCACATAATTCTTATCTAGATCCACCCCCAGTAGCTCAACTAAATTCAATTATTGGGGAGGAAGAGAAGGAAATTACTGAGGATGAGGAAAGAAATATTCAAATAGAGGATGTACCTATTGTGAGATAATATGTTGATGTGTTTCCGGAAGATTTACCTGGACATCCTCCAAAACGAGAAGGTGAGTTTTCCATTGATTTAATTCCTCGATCAAGGCCCATATCGAAGACCCCTTATAGAATAGCCACTGTGGAATTAGTTGAACTAAAGAAGATTTATTCACCCTAGTGTTTCTCCTTGGGGAGCCCCTGTTCTTTTTGTTAAGAAGAAAGATGGATCTATGAGGTTGTGCATTGATTATAGGGAGATCAATGCTATAACAATAAAGAAAAAGTATCCTCTACCACGCATTGATGATTTGTTTGACCAACTGCATGGAGCTCAATACTTTTCAAAGATTGACCTTCGGTCTGGATACCATCAGTTGTGTGTGAAGAAGGAAGACGTTCCAAAGACAGCATTTCGAACAAGGTACGGGCATTACGAGTTTACAGTAATGCCTTTTGGATTGACTAATTCACCCTCTGTTTTCATGGATCTAATGAATAGAGTTTTAAAGGAATATCTTGATGACTTTGTAGTGGTATTTATTGATGATATCTTGGTATACTCCAAATGCCATGAAGATCATGAAAATCACATACGCATTATCCTGAAGACTCTTAGAAGACATGAATTATATGGGAAATTTAGCAAGTGTGAATTCTGGCTTCATGAGATTTCTTTTCATGGACATATTGTCTCTAAGGATGGAATTTCCGTTGATCCTTCTAAAACCAAGGAAATCCAAGAATGGCCAGCACCGACAAGTATAACTGAGGTACGCAGTTTTATTGGTTTAGCAGGTTATTATCGACGTTTCGTCCAGAATTTTGCCAGACTGGCTAACCCATTGACAAAGCTCACACGTAAAGGGATTAAATTTGTCTGGAAAAAAGAGTGTGAAGAATGTTTTGAAGAACTAAAGAGAAGATTAGTCAATGCCCCTGTACTGACTCTACCATCGGGGAATGATGGGTTTGTTATTTATAGTGATGCATCGAAGAAAGGACTCGGTTGTGTCCTTATGCAGAATGATAAGGTCATTGCCTATGCATCACGACAGATAAAAATTCATGAGCAAAACTATCCTACTCATGATCTTGAGTTAGCAGCTGTGATCTTTGCTTTATTGATATGGAGACATTACCTCTATGGTGAAAAATGTGAGATTTATACTGATCACAAGAGTTTGAAGTATATTTTCACACAAAAAGAACTCAACATGAGGCAAAGCCGATGGCTTGAACTACTCAAGGATTATGATTGCACGATACATTACCACCCGGGGAAGGCAAACAAGGTGGCAGATGCTTTGAGTAGAAAAGACCATGGAGTTTTGAATGTGATGAGAATTGAAAGAGATCCAATTTTCTTGGATCTAGTGAAGATGGACATGGGAATAACCAGGGAAGGTGAAACATCAATGCTTTTTCAAATGGTTGCGAAACCATCATTACTAGAAAGGATTAAGAGCTCTCAGACCAATGATGAAGAATTTCAGAAGAAGATTAAAGGTGTGAATGATGGAAGATTGAGGGACTTTGTGTATAAGGATGGAATTTTGAAATTCGGGAAGAGACTTTGTGTTCCCGATATACCTGATCTAAAAAGGGAATTGCTGGATGATGCTCATAGTTCCAACTTCTCTATACACCCTGGGAGCACCAAAATGTATAGATATTTGAAGGAACATTTTTGGTGGGACAATATGAAGAGGGAGATTGCTGATTTTGTGTCGAGGTGTATGGTTTGTCAACAAGTGAAAGCTGGAAGGCAACATCCTGGTGGAGTATTGCAACCTCTTCCCACACCTGAGTGGAAATGGGATAATATTACGATGGACTTTGTCATGGGACTACCAAAGACTCCTAGAAGGAATGATGCAATATGGGTCATTGTTGATCGACTTACTAAGTCAGCACATTTTCTGGCTATACTTGAGGATCTACCACTTGAACGTCTAGCAAGACTATATATTAATGAAGTTGTAAGACTTCATGGAGTACCTCTATCGATTGTTTCTGATCATGATCCTCGTTTTACTTCAAGATTCTGGAAAAGTCTTCAAAAGGCCTTGGATACTGAACTTTGTTTGAGCACTGCCTATCACCCTCAAATAGATGGACAATCAGAACGAACTATTCAAACCATAGAAGACATGTTGAGATCATGCTCTCTTGACTTTCAGGGTATGTGGGATCATTATTTACCACTGGTAGAATTTTCCTATAACAATAGCTTCCATTCAAGCATTCAGATGGCACCTTATGAAGCGTTATACGGAAAGAGATGTCGTACACCAACCTGTTGGGATGACGTTGGTGAAAGAAAACATGTGGGACCTGAACTGGTGGAAGAAACAATGGAAAAGGTGAAGGTAATCCAAAACCACATCAAATCAGCTCAAAGTAGGCAGAAGAGCTATGCCGATAATAGAAGAAAGGTTTTGGAATTTCAGGTGGGAGATCATGTTTTCCTAAAGGTATCTCCATGGAAGGGAGTTATACGTTTTGGTAAGAAGGGTAAGTTGAGTCCCAGATACATCGGACCTTTCGAAATTCTAGATCGTATTGGGGCTGTAGCTTATCGTTTGGCGATGCCGCCAAATCTCTCCAAAGTTCACGATGTTTTCCACGTATCTCTATTGAGGAAATACATGCCTGACCCAACTCATGTACTCACCTATGAGGAATTAGAACTGGAACCTGATCTTTCCTATTGTGAAGAGCCCGTCAGGATTCTTGATGTGAGGGAGCAGGTGCTGAGAAACCGGACGACTCGTCTGGTGAAGGTTTTGTGGAGAAATCATAAAATGGAAGAGGCAACGTGGGAACCTGAGGAATTTATGATGAAAAACCACCCGAGTCTTTTTATGCAGTAATACCCTAGAAATTGCGAGGACGCAATTATTTGAAGGAGGGGAGAATGTAACACCCCAAGCTTCCACTGTACGTTTCCCTTCGAATAATGCAATAGCGTGTGTTGTACGCAACCTCGAGACCTAACACACACCACAACTAATTAAACTAGCCGTTGTGAATAGTAATACCTACTTTTTGAAATATTATAAATTTTATTTATCAAAATGGACTTCATTTTTGGATTCGGAATATTGAAATTAGCCTATGTTGAATTTTTGGTATTTTTCTGAGAACTTCTAAATTTTTATGAATAGTGAAAAATACTTAAAAACAACTTTTTTAATCAAAATAATTTATAGTGATAAATTATAATATTTAGTGGTTTTAAAGTATAATTAGAATATATTTTTACCATTTTATCCAATGGTGGTCATTAGAATTAATTTAACATTGAAATTGGACATAAACAATTGCCAAACTTTTGATATAAATTGTTTCTTAAAAACACGCTATTTGTTGTAACAGCGGGAATTAATTATAAAATTAATTAATACAACATATATGTTTGGAATTTTTTAAAATAGACATCATTTTTGAATTCGGAATATCAATTATAGCTTAGGGTGAAATTTTGGCCTTATTCTGAAAAACTTCAATTTTGGATGAATAGTGAAACCACTAAGTGGTTGTTAAAAACTGATTTTTCGTTAAAATGAAATATTACCACTTCTGTGATTTGATTTTCAAAAATCCGACATACACGGTTGTCATTAAGAAGTAAAATGTGGTTCAATGAGATTAAAATAATTTTTGGGTGAATAGTAACTTTTAAGTTCTTAATCGCGATTAGAGGTAATTAGTGTAGTTTAAGGTACAAATAATATTTTAATAATATGAGATGAGCATGACACTTGTCCTACTCCTATTGGATGAGTCATGGCCGACCAAGACAACCCAGGGGTCAACTTGGGGACCCCATGGAGCCACTATAGTTGGAAAATGACATTAATATACATTTATTTAATGATAAAATTAAATTTACACAAACATAAGTTGTTTTACTAAAACAGTTTTTAAGTGGGGTTACACAAGTCCAAATTTTGACTATAAATATTTATTAGAAAGCTAAAAAGATTTCCTACATCATAGTATTTTTTTTATAATTTTTAGACATTAAATAAATTAAATTATTTATGACATATTTATGATGCAGCGATGACCTCATTTTTTAACAAATTTAATAAAATGAGAAGATAATGCAAAATCCAAGGCTTACACTTGTCCAAAGCCTATTGGATGAGAAGCTTTAGAAACCTTATCACCTTAGCCTAGAATTATATAAGTTTGGGACCTTTGTAATCCTAAAAGCATTGTGAAATAATGTAACATTTCAATCTTTCCAAAAGTGCCCCTCCTCTCCTCTTATAAAAGGCCCCCACCTCTACCACCTTATTCACACTTCCAAGCATTTTGGTTCGGCCAAAACCTGCCCAAATACTCTCCCAACTTCTCTCCCTTCATCCTAGAAGATTTAATTTATTCAGAAAGCCATCCTAAGGAGTCCTTTTGATCAAATCAAAAGGAAGAAGCTGAAGAAGAGGTAACATTTTCATCACCCTCTTTCAAGTTTCTTTCTTATTCCACTCCCTCTTTGTTTATTATTTCAATTCTGAAATTATAACTCCAGTATCTTCTATATACTGTGATGTTATTATAAATATGGAACAACCATATTCAGTATTCTACCCATCATTTGAATGACATGTCACCATACGTGCGTACGTACGGCTTACCGTCTCCACGCCGTGGTGTAATTGTTATTAAATATATTATTATTTAGATGGGTATAATAATGATATTTAATTCATGTAAATAATAAATATAACATGATAATGATTCTGTATATATGATATACTATCCAATTATATATTATTTAAGTATCAAAATAATGATATTGTCGCTCGTGCGTACGTACAGACTACAGTCTCCACGAACGCGATGTGATTCATTCTCTGTCGTATCCATTCAAGTATAATTATCATTTGATGATTTAAAAATAATGTTTAAGGACATGATATCATTCTGGATATTAATAAGATACAACCTATCCATCAAAAACATGACTTACGTAACAAAACATATAAAAGAAAACGAGTAAGTTAACACCCGAAACAACGATAAATCTAAGATATTGTTAACAAAGCAATGTTAAAAGATCATATATGATATCATATGAATGTATATGATTCTTGTATAATTTAATAACAATTATTTCACCATTATATAGGAGGTTAACCTACCCCAACCAAGGAAAAGTACAAGGTAAGGGTTTACTTCACAACCTCTTCATTATCCAGGGTTGTTTATACATAATTATCTACTGGGACCTCGTTATCATCCACATCCATGTTTCATAAAAATGTATTTCAAAACATTTTTATTATTTACAAGAATATGGGTTAAAGTCATTTATACCCTTTTCGACTTTTATAAGAGGAATCTTTCCGCCGTTATAAAATCTTCAAAGATTTCCTTACAAGCTTATAAGAATATTTTCAAGAAAATGTTTTGTTTTATATGGCTCTTAAATGATTTCAAAAATAGAAAGTGATATTTCTCTAAAAAGTGTTTTGATTTCATCTATGTCAACATCCTTTGATGGATTTTACGCTTATTTGAAGTTGATTTATTATAATACAAAACTTCTATATTGTATTTAAGGTTTTGTGATATGTTTGACTGTGGATGTGTTATTTTATACCATTCATAGTTTATGGTGAAATTATTGACATTTTGTATGCTAGTTTTAATACGAATGTTTATGTTATGTTTAAACCTTTTCATATGGGAATGCATTGGACTTAATATGTGACGGGTGGAGCCCGCTATAGCTCCTCGATGCATCGGTAGGTCTCATGAGACAAACTAGTGTCTTGGCACAAGGCCTTGACAAAATATTATTTCTAGTCTTGGCACGAGGCCTTGGCTATGTGGTTATGATAGTCTGGCATTATGCATTCCAACTTTATGAAAGTGGTTAGTGATTTTGCATGTGATTATTCGATTAGTAGAATATCCATGTGAATGAGTATATGGCATTATTTCATTTTACTTTTGCCATATTATGTTGATGTTCAAGTTTAAAAGGCTTTTGTTTTAGTTATACATTGCCTTAAATGATTATGTTTTCTTATAAAAGCTTCCGCAATATTGTTATCCTTACTGAGCATCTGAGCTCACCCCTTTCAATGTTTTAATATTTTCCAGGATGTGAAGAAGAGTATTATGACTGACTTGCAAGAATAGTCAGTGAGGAAATGAGTGTGGACTATGAATACCATGTTATTGTAGTTTGTTTAATTTTTGATGTAATGAAAGAATTATGAATGTATCTAGTGTTTCCAAGGCTACTAAACAAATCGGTCATTCGAGACTTGATCTTTTGTGATCATGCCAATGTTATGAAGTAATGCACCGAATCTGGGTAGCTGGGGTCGGGGCGTTACATTCGACCTATGAAAAAAACAAATAAATAATAAAAAATATTAATATAAACATCTGATAAACATAACGCAGGAATTATAATGAGAATAAAATCAAACATACCTCCACCTAAACTTTTAGGTCACCTCCCAATCAAAGGCCAACATTGCTCCAACAATAGGAAACTCATCCAAGATAACCTAACAAGGAAACATTCAATTGTAATGATCAAATTATCATGATAATTAAAAATTATCAGTAGGGATGCCAAAATAAACCACATAATCCAACGTCTCCTTTCTCGAAGAAATCCTCCATCAAAAGTTTGAAATACATTTATAAATATAGGGTTTCCACATTTTAAAATAAGAAATATGTTTTTCCATTTAATAACCCAACACATGCTGCAGACCATATTCCAATACCATTTGAAATTTTAAAAACAAAATCCAAAATAGAATATACCAATGTTGTGCTAGAGTAAAACATGTTACAATGAAAATTGAAAATAAATTAGTACACAAAAAAAGTAATGAAAATAATCTATTAACCATGGGTGATCCTAAACATCCCTATAATACCCCTAGATGTACTCGGTTTCGGAACCACCTACCAGTGTATGGTGAATCTCTTAAGTCTTTAACCAACTAGATTCCCTAATAGACCAATCCAGTGGAAATGGCCGTCTGTCCTAACAAAGAATCCAGGGGGTACCAACTCATCTAATCTGGGTTGGTCAGTAACTATCCCCTGATCTTTAAAATATGCCCAAGAACCGATGGTGGTTATAATAATACCGTGTAAGTAGGAGGCCGGCATAGGTGTGACTCATCTCACCGCACTGGCCTACCCCAAACACGGACACTTTATATGATAACCCCTAAGGGATACCCCCTATAGTTGTAACCTAGTATATATATATATATATAACATATAATCAAAGGTTCCAACTGAGCCTTCATGGCATGAAATCATTAAAACCATTTGATACCTTTTCCTAAATACTTAAGTTGTTATATCGACATACAGTAATCAATACATCGTCATTTCAAAGAGTCAAAAAAAAACATTACACTAAAGCTAAAAGTGAAAAACTGGCCATCACACCAAATCATGTTGAAACCATTTGTTATTTTTTTTTCAAAAATCATTTTTAATGCTCTGACCAGTCACATACAACTTTAAAAGCCACATACCTTAATAATATCTTATCCAACAACCACCATTTTTAATTTCAATGCACCGAACGAGCCCTTATCATTTCCAGACACACATTAAATCATTTTCCAAGGACCAAGGAGATAAATCCTTAAAGAAAATATTTTCAGTCATTTAATTGAAACAACCCAAGGAACGAACCACATTTAAGAAAACATGAATTATTTGGAAAACAAAGGATTTAAAGAAAAATCATTATTATTGTACCATTATCATTAGCGTGCACATCCATGTGTGAACCTCATGCACCCAAGGACGATCCAACATACAATGCTACAATACAATCCAAATAGAACATTTGAACACCAGACCCAAATGCACATTGAAGAACCTTAAACCCATGATTTTTATTTTAATAATCATTCAGTAAATCATTTACTAATTTCAGAAAACCTTTTTCAAAAGATCACAACAATGTCTTACATCAAGATTCTATCTTCATCACACATAAATTCCATTTAATCATCCGATGCATTTCCAAACATTTCAAAAACTACTTTCGAACCTTTAAAAACAAGACTCATTCCACATACACAACCAAAAGAACCAATTTCACATTCTATAAAAACTAACACATAGCTAAAAATAGGTTTTTTCCCAAACACACTACATTCCATACAAATATACTATCAAAAATAAAACGAACACAAGTTTTATCTTCTTAAAAATTGAGTTTGCACACACCAATTTAATTAATGAGCATGATATGTTATTTAAACAATAGAAATAATTTACAAAGTCATGATTTTCACAAAACTACTCAAAATGAATCATTTAATTCATCCAGAAACTATTTATCAATAATATTAACTTACCTAGAAACACATTAATAAATAAAATATAATATCAATGATGAGGTGAACGACATATAAATATTAGTTTAAACCTTGAAAGTGTCTATGGGTTATGTGGGAAAGAAAATAGTTTGAAATACCTACCTCAATGGTTAGCGACCATTACGAAACTCTGACGGAAGGTAGAAAAATCCCTCACATACTAATCATGAACCTTGTACAGCGATAAAAACACATTATAATCATCCTACGACAATATTCAGATTCATCTAAATTAAATAAAAATAACAAAGATGAAATAAATGGAAAATAAATAAATAAATAAATGATTAAAACAATAAATAAATAATTAAAAAATAAAAGAATCAATAAATTAATAAATAACATAATTAAATAAATAAAAATAATAATAAATTAATGAATAAATGAATAAATAAATAAATAAATGAATGATATAATAAAAAAATAAATAATTAAATAATGAATAAATGAATAAATAAATAATTATATAACTAAATAATTGAATAAATAAATGATTATATAATTAAATTAAATATAACGTAGGAGGTCGGGAGGTAGGGTATCAGGTTCCGGGTTTAGGGATCGGGGCGGCTACCGGAGGCCTGAGTGGGGGAGGCGAGGGAGGGACCACTAGAGAAGGCGATGTCGCTGCGTAGGGGGTTGGTGTCTTGCACGCTATAAACAAGGGATTGGGAGGGGAGGCAGTGCAAGGAGGCGGTGCAGTGTCAGCTAAAGGAAGAATCGTGGAAGAGGGCTAGAGGTAGGGGTGAAAGCAGGGTGGCGAGTGGACTACTAGAAGTTAGGGGTGCAAAGAGGTCACGAGCGAGGCCAAATGTTGGGGGGTGAGGTCGGGTGTTGGGGGGGTCTCAAAAGCAAGAGCACCGAGTCTGGGAGTGTAAGGGTGGTGTAAGGGGGTAGCAATGAAAGATGAAGTGGGAAAGGTCGAGGGCCTTGGGCATGGACGAAAATGAGTCAAGTGCAGCAGAGTGGGAGAAGGATGGTGTTGGTCGAAGGGAATGGGCGAAGGTCGGAAGGGCAGAGAGGTGACCAGGTGGAGTTGGATGGGAAGGAGCATGAGCTAGCTAGAGGTTGATGGGGAGCGTATTGATCAAGAAAGCGAGTGAGAGGATAAAACATGGCCTAGAGTGGGGGGTGGGGGTCGGCAGGCAGAGGTGAGATTGGGAGGTGGATCGCATAGGGAAAGCGCCTCGCGCTAGAAGGACAAGGGGTCACATGTAGGTTTAGGGTTACTTTACTTTTTTTTTTATAAAATAACAATAATTATAATAATCAAACTAATAATAATATTATTAATATTATTTTAATGAATTACTATTATAATTAAAATAATATAAACAATAATAATATTTTAATTAAAATTTTAATCATTTTATTTAAAAAACTATAACTATAATAATAATAAAATAATTATCAATTGCACGACACCTGGGCTAGCTGCGTGGAAACTACCAACCGTGCGGTGACCGCGCACGGGTCTGAAACCCACTAAATGCATTAAACGTCAACAATTTTCTGACATGCGCTCAATCTGAACCTCAACAAGGTTAACTAATGCTCTAAAATAACAAAAATAAATATAAATTTAAACTTTGTGGTGTGACTTTATCAATCAAATTAAAAAAGCTAACATATAAACATGATAGATTCACATAGTCCAGTGAGTTTTAAGAATGTTTTGATGATATTAATAGGTTACTGATTTCTGAAATAGTATTACTTTTTCCATTAGGTTAGTAATGATTAATAATTTATAATGATGCATCAATGTATGACCATGGTTGTATCATTATGAGGAATTATTGAGAGATTTCATATGCATCCTACAAATTGAGAATCTATGAACATAACTATTATGCTCTTGGCCATGAATTGATATCCTCAATATTTTCATTGTAATTATTTATAAAATAATATTATTTTGAAATATTTGATATATATACATATAGATCCCATGATTGTTTGAAGATTATATTCACTATTAAAATGTTCAAAATTATGAAATTAATATTGTAAGAACTACACAATGATGACGATTTCTGCATACATTTAAACATTCAGAAGGGAAAAAAGTGGATGATTCACTAAGAAGTAGTGACCACTAATTTCTTATCATGATGATGACTTATAATGTTATAATATATTGAGATCTAATAAACATGAATATGGTGTTTTTTAGGGATGGGGATCCATATTACAATTTTAAAAAAAAAATTCACATCTTTCCATTCTTGAAAATATAAAGAAGTCCCTACATGATTTTGGGAACATAAAAAGATGATTAAAGTAGTGAACGATGGGAAAATGAAATAATTCTCCAATATATATTTTCTGTTGATATTTGGGACTTATTTATAAGTTTCGTTATTAAAATATTTGAAAATTAAAGGACTATATGAAACATCGATATCAAATTTCTCAAAAGACAATTGTACCATAAAGATTTATTATGATTTTAGAGAACATATCTTGTGGGACAAAATGAAGTGAAAAATTGTAGTCTATGTGTATAGATTATCATTGTTATAGATAGTAAATGTAGAAATTATTCATCCAAATAGAGTCATGAAACCTCTTCATATACTTATACAGAATTCAAACAATATTTCTATGTACTTTTCACTATATTCTGAAATCCTCTACGTAAAAATTATGATATATAGGTCTTCATAAAAAATTATACACTATATACAAATTTCATAGTAATAAGAAAATATATACCTCTTGATTTCCATTCGAATATCATTATTTATAATGGCCCGGACCTCTCTGGTCCATTACTTTGTGAAAATGTGGTGTTGGAGGTGTTCTGGGAGGTCACGGTGACTTATCCCCAACACTTTTCCAAATTTCCAGTTCTGCGAATAGTATTTCCAGAACGGTAACCTTCTAACGGTGACCTTATAGTGGTAGACTTGAACAGTGTTTCCAGAATGGTAACCTTCTAACAGTGACCTTTTAACGGTGGAATTTAACAGTATTTCCAGAACGGTGAGGTCTAACGGTGACCTTTTCTTTCCTTTTCCAAATTTTGAGTATGTGAACAGTGTTTCCAGCTTCCAACAGTTTCACCCCTTTAACATTTCCTTTGACGTAAAATACATTTAAAGCCTTGTTTTAAGGACTCTTATGGCCGATTCAAATTCAATAAATCCGATATTTTTTATTCCTAAGTCCGGGATGTTTTTACTTGGTCAAAACGAATTGGTTAATGTGATCTGTTTTTGATGGAGAATTAACCGGATCTTAAACCGTCGCCTCGTTAAATCTTCAAAAAGGAACCAGATATCATTCTCCCTAGTTCTTCCTCCTTTTTCTCGGCGAAGAGACACTAGAACTTTTCAATTATTCTCGTAGGAGTCTCACAATCAAATATTAATCCTCCGACTGGTTCCACACTATTTTGGATGCAACCGAGCTATATCAATCAATCTTCGATATAAGGCATGTTGTATCATTTTTCTTTTGGGGATCATCTTCTCTTGTTTCTCCCTTCCTTATTATACCAAGTAATTTCCAATATTTAATTGGTTTTTCTTGGGTTTGGTTGGTACTGTCATACTCTGGCATCCTCTAGTGGATGCAGTTGTCGTGAGAGGAGGATTGTGACCCGTTGTGTGGATAAAGGGAGTCAAGAAATCTTCGAGGTAGGGAATTCATGGCTTCTCTAATTTTATATGGGCAATCATTGAATTTTCATGATTTATCCCTTTGAATCACAATGAAATTGAACTATTTAAATACTTGAACCGGATTAAAAGAATTGGTTGATCGCATGTTGTTGCTTTGTACCCGGATAACGGTTTGCCTCATGTTTTGCTATATATAGTGATATCTGTGTTTTCTTTGATTATTTGTTCATTATTGATGGAAATTGAAAATGAACGTAAAGAGGAAATTAATTGTTAATTAATTGGCTAATGATAAAGAGGCATGTAAATGAATCTGGTTGTTGTCGTTGTTGTAGTTATTCTAATTTGAGGTTAATCAAATTAGAGAAACAAGCATGGTTATTTAATTGTGATATCTTACTGATTAGATATCCCATAATTGGATCCTATGAATAAGAAATCTACTAATTCAATATGGATTAAAGAACAGATTGTGTGAGAATTTCTTAAAGGGGTTCTGAGTTACCCTCTTGATTGTTAAAGGGCCAAGAGCCAATTGATGTGATTATTGTTTTCCTTTAGTTTGTGATGTGATGTGACCCTGCAGGGGTGTTGTGAGATATGGAGGCATGGAGGCCTTTTGGTTGTGGCAGCGGATGGTTCCTAGGGTGGCGAGACGCATCAACTTATGCATGTGGGTGTCGGGGAGGACACCCAGGATTATGGTATGTGATGAATGTGATGGATGGATGTTGGTGGTTTTGTTTGGTTGTTTATCTGATTTATTTTTTCTCATTTCTTAGGCATCTAGTCATGCTTACCCTCCTCCTAAAGGAGGCGACAACATGCGGGGTATGCCACGTGCTTTCTGTGTTTAGCATCTTGAGGGAGAATGGGTCTATTCTCTTGCTATAGGCGGCAAAGACTCGACGGGTAGTATATCTACTCACCGTGTTGATCCCCCTTTGTGTTTAGTTGCATAGGATGCTTTTCTAGAATGCCTGGGAATATGGGAAAGTAATTCTGTAATGAATGTTTGATTAAATGGTGATAATCCAAGGGGAGGGAGATACTGGAATTTAAAGTTGATGTTAATCTTAAAAAGAGCAGTTTATTTTTGGGTGTGATTCTAATGAAGTTTAATGTTAAATTATTCATGGTAAATTAATGTTTAAATAATTAATTAATGTACAATGGAACTAGTAAAAATGAGAATGGAGTAATCTAATAATGCTCTTCAAATGTTTGTGTGCTTATAGGACACCTAGTCTTAGAAGTAGCATCCTGGAGTCTGTGAGACGTTAGCTTCAGTTGTATCTAAGACTAGGTAACACCCATAGTGTGGATGTGAGTTATATATATATTATGTACTTTTTGTGTTTCTATACGCTACTCCACCCTGTCAGTAAGTGGAACTAACACCCTAGGGATTATATTCCCTAAGGGGTGTTTTACCCAACATTCTGATGGGAGGTCGAATGGCTGACTACCCCCTTTGGGCCCGCTCTCTTCTCCTGATAGATACATGTGCCAACAGGAACAACAGTTAGTTTCCCCATATATGTGTGTAGAGGAATATAATGGATTGTGTTTATTTCACACACATATATTCTGGATGTAGTATCATATGGACTACTATAGGTGTAATGTTTATAGGTTGTGATGGCTTGAGAATTCTTACTCGGTGTATTGGCTATAATGGCTTGATGTATAATACCTGATGTATGATACATGTTATGCGGGCTGTGGTGGCTCCCGGAACTTACCTGGCTAATTTTGGTTGGGAGGATGGTGTGGTGCTTCGCCCAGGTGTCTGCGGGAAAGCCTTTGGAGATAGATGCATAGGACGTTTTTCATTGGGGAAAAGCGGAAAACCAGTGAGGAAGTAGTAGTGGGGTACTCTTGATATTCTTTACTATATGCTATATAATTGTGTGCGTTACTTAGTGAGAGTATCCATGGTGAGATTGGGAACCTAGTAAACCTGTTTAGGTAACGTGTTAGTTCACTTGTTGTTCACTGGGCTTTAGCATGATTTCTTTACATTTTCACAAGATGCTTGGGGAGGATCTTACTGAGTATACTATTATACCCCCCCTATGTATATATAAACTGTTTTTCAGGTCACATGGAGTAGGTTTGAGGTCAAGCTGGTTACTACCAGCTTGTTGTTGGAGGAGGAGTTGTTCGGGCTTGTGGACGTTGCCGTTATACTTTCTTTTGGGTACTTTTCGTTTCCCCTTTCAGTTGCAGTACTTTTGCATGACATTTCATATATGTACTTGGATTTCTTTTATATTTCAGTTTTGAGTTGGAGTTTATTGGAGTCTATTCTATCTCTCTCTTCTACATGTGTTCTCTTAAAGGGTAATGCATCCCATTTCTGTGTTTATTATACCCTCGGTGCTAGTCGACAAACAGGGGCCTACTGGAGGCGGGAATCGGGGGGTCATTATCTTTCTTCTCACATTGATGGCCTAGGAGTGGTACACTTTGTGCGGAGGGGGTCGTGACAGAGTGGTATCAAAGGTCTGGTTGAGGGATAGGACGAAGTTGGGAGTTAGGAACAGGTGAGGATGCATGCGATGGTAGGGCAACAGTGTCATTCTTGTTTAGGAAGTGCGGTAAACACTGGAGACTGATAGAGAAATAGGCGTTTAGGGCCCCCTATGATATGTTGCACTGACCTTTAAGTTTACGATGGATACTAAAAAAAGTGATACTGGTTGCAGGGTAGAGACCTAGGAATGGATCATGCATCATTCTTCTTTGCTCCTTTGATTGAATGGGTAGACCTTGGGATAGGTTAACCTTAAATTAATAAAAGAAAACAATTAATTTATTAATTTTGAGTCTTCCGTATTCCAGGCAGAGGAGCTCTAATAGTTTTTATTTCACAGTTATGGCTCTAGGTCGACGTCCTCGTTAGGTTTGCGTAGAAGATGTCCAGCTGGCTATTCCAGCAGATCACCGCCAGGTAGAGGTTGACTATGATGACACTTGGAGGAAGACACTCCGAGAGTTTTAGCACCAGAGTCTACAGAAGTATGAGGTCTCCGTTTCAGATACATTCATAGATGACTGGTCGGAGGAGGTCAAGATAGGATTCAGTTCGATTCATGCTTGGAAGGAACACTAGGTGTCCTTGGTTGTGACGATGCTGTGTGGACCAGTGAGGAAGTGGTAGTTCTTATTCCTCGGGGATCGTGAGGAGTCAGCGATATCATGGGAGGAGTTTCGAGATAGGTTTAGAGTCGAGTTTCTTTCTTCGACTACGAAGTTGTCCTGTCGCCAGGAGCTTCTTACCCTTCGACATAGGAGATCCAATGTTCGAGAGTTTGGAATCCGTTTCAAGAACCTTCTACGATATTCATCAGACCTGTTACTAGATGAGGAGGCCAGGGCGAGGCATTTCAAGGAGGATTTTCATCTAGAGATCCAGCACCAGGTCACCCCATTTATGCTAAAGTCGTATCTTGAGGTGCTAGTGAGGGAAGAGGTTGTTGAGAGGACTTTGGATAAGACAAGATTGTCACGATTAGGGAATCTTCATGATTCCTCACGAATCAAAGATGTGGTCCGTGGCTCCTAGTTTTCATTGAAGAAGAGTTTTCGTTCACCTAGGGGTAGGTCCCAGCCCTTCCCATATTGTTTCTCCAGAGGCAGAAACTCTCAGGCCTATGCCAAGGGATCAGGTGCTTGTTTTTCTTGTGGTGGTCGTGGTCATCAGCAGCAGGAGTGCCCGACCTTTCAGTGCAGTCATCGTGCATCGGGCGCTCCGCTCCAGGATCCTCCGTTGAAGCATTTCCAGCCGAGGCAGCAGCAGTAGGTTGCACCATATTTAGATCACCAGAGGGTAGTTGGAGCAGGCAGAGGACATCCCCACGACACTCCCCGTCCTCAGAGAGCAGAGCACCGCCGTGGTGTTGGTCGTCATCAGGGTCATAGAGGCCATGGACGAGGTCTTGGTCAACATCATGCTCTAACGTTGTCAGTACTAGGCGAGCTAGATATCGTCAGAGGTACCCTTTTATTGTTTTCTACCGTGGTGTATGCCTTGTTTGATTCAGGAGCATGACACTCCTTCATATCACCTACTCTTTTCCATGCTTTGTGACTTGAGGTAGAGAGTCTTCCAGTTCCATTGTCGTTGACTATGCCAGTTGGAGGTCGAGCCAACTTGTTTGAAGTATGTAGAGACTGTGAGCTAGTGTTGGGGCAACACTGATATTGGGGATATTTCCTATGTTTATGAATACAACAATATGATGTCATCCTTGGCATGGATTGGTTGTATTCGGTGTAGGCAATTGTGGATTGCTACTTAAAGAAGGTCGTTTTCTTTTATGAAGATGGAGAGAAAGTGGTGTTTGTTAGTGAGAGAGATCCTTGGATGGGTCATAGATGAGTTCCATCCTTATCATCCATAATGGCATAGATGACGTTGAGTTCTTCAGAGGTACAACAATTGGAGTTTCCTAGGGTCGTAGAGGAGTACCCTGATGTCTTTCCAGAAGAGGTTTTAGCCTTACACCCACGACGAGAGATCAAGTTTGGGATCGAGCTAGAGCTAGGAGAATCTCCTATCTCTATTTATCTATATAGGATGGTCCCTTCTGAGTTACGAGAGCTACTTATACATCTTGATGGTCTATTGCAATGCGGTTTTGTTTGGCCAAGTGTTTGACCGTGGGATGCACCAGTTTTGTTTGTGAAAAATGCTGATGACAGTTTGCGGTTGTGTGTCGATTATCGCCGATAAAACAAGGTGATAATAAAGATCCTCTATCCTCTCCCGCAGTTTGATGACTTATTCGATCAAATGAAGGGTGAATGTTGGTTTTCAAATATCGACTTGCGGTCAATGTATCATCAGAAGCGTGTAAAGGATGAGGATATCCCGAACACTGCTTCCCTTTGTCTTCATAGGCATTATGAGTATGTTGTAATGCCATTGGGTGTGACGAATGCTCCAGCTGTTTTCATGGGGTTGATGAATTCTGTGTTCTGTGAATTCATGGACAAGTTTTTTGTGGTTTTCATCGACGACATCCTTTTATACTCCACATCTGAAGAGGAGCATACAGAGCATCTACTAGCTTTTTTGGGAGTTCTTCGCCAACATCAGTTTTTTGGGATGTTGTCGAAGTGTGAGTTTTGTGCTTGAGAAGTTCGTTTCTTGGGGAATGTTGTCTCCCAGCAGGGAGTAACTGTGGATCTGTCAAAGATAGAAGTAGTGGTGTCTTGGGAAGCCCCCAAGACCATGTCAGAGGTATGAAGTTTCATTGGTCTCGCAGGTTATTATAGGAGGTTTGTAGCCAATTTCTCCCGAGTTGCGACTCCTCTGACAGCTTTGACAAATGAGGATCAATCGTTCATATGAACTGGTCAGTGTTAGAGAGCTTTTGAGTTTCTAAAAGAGAATTTGGTATGTGATCCAGTCCTTTGTCTTCCAGCGGAGGGAGTCTAGTTTGATGTTTTCTGTGATGCTTCATATCTGAGGCTTGGCTGTGTTCTCATGCAGCAGAGGTCAGTTGTTTTCGATGGGTCTCATCAGTTGCTTCCCCATGAATGCAAATATGCCACCCATGATCTTGATTTGGAATCTGTGGTGTTTTCTCTGTAGATGTGGATACATTACCTCATTGGTGAGCACTTTGTGGTTTTCATAGATCATAAGAGTTTGAGGTATGTTTTCTTCCCACGTGACTTGAACTTGAGGCAGCGTCAGTGGATGGAGTTCTTGTAGGAATACGACTTTGAAATATCTTATACACCTGGAAAAGGGAATGTTTTAGATGATGCACTGAGCCGAAAGTCACGTAATGATGTTGTCCATGAATTTGGTGATTCCTAGAGAGTGATGGAAGAGCTATCATCTTTGCATCTTGATATGGGAAAAGTTGGGAGTAGAGGTTGTCTTTTCTAGATGATGGTGCAGTCATCCCTGATGCAGAAAGTGGAAGAGTCTCAGTAGGGTGATCTAGAGGTGGAAGTTTGGAGGCACAGAGTTGTTTGTGGTGAGGCCCATGATGGTTGGTCGGAGTATGAACAACATCGAGTGTTGTATCATGGAAGTATTTTTTTCCCTTTTCGATGCGTGAGACGGTTCTCTGATAGTTCCATAGTTCACCCATGGTAGTACATCCTGGTGGGACAAAGATGTACCGATCATTGAGGAGTCAGTTTTGGTGGTCGGGGCTGAAGTGTGCGGTTGCAGAGTGTGTGTCTCAATGTTTAGTTTTCCAGAAGTTGAAGGCTGAACACCGTGTTCCTGGTCGTCTTCTCCAGCAATTAGAGATTCATCAGTGGAAGTGGGAGGACATATCAATGGACTTTGTTACGGGTTTACCTCGAGCTCTGGGAGGACATGATGTTATATGGGTGGTAGTGGATCGTTTAAAAAAATCGGCCCACTTCATAGTGATGAAGAAGTCGAGCTTAGTGGAAGTTTTGTCGAGGCATTATCTAGAGGAGGTGGTGAGACTTCATGGAGTACCAAGGACGATCATTTCTGATCGAGAAACTCATTTTACCTCTAGGGTGTGGAGAAGTCTACATCATGCTTTTGTCTCTAAATTGTGCCTTAGCACTGCTTTTCATCCTCAAATGGATGGTCAGACTGAGTGAACCATCCAGACTCTTGAAGACATGTTGTTCTCTTTTGTTCTTGATTTTGGAGGTTCATGGATGAAGCACTTACCCTTGGTAGAGATCGCTTACAATAATAGTTTTTACTTTACCATCGGTATGGCACCGTTTGAAGCCTTGTATGGCCGTCCATGCCGTTCTCTGTTGTGATGGACTAGGGACAGAGATTCAGTAATTCTCGGACCAGAACTAGTGCAGAATGCAAAAGAGATGGTTCAGGTGATACGTGAGAGGATAAAGACAGTGCAAGATCGTCCGAAATCATATGCTTATCAATGAAGGAGACCCTTAGAGTTTAGTGTTGGGGATCATGTGTTTCTGAAGGTGACTCGACGTCGTGGGCAGCGAAGGTTTGGTCGTGGAATTAAGCTTTCTCCTCGGTTTGTTGGGCCTTTCAAGGTGTTAGCTCATGTTGGAGTTGTGGCGTATCGAGTAGCACTTCCCCCTCAGATTAGTCGGATACATGATGTTTTCCATGTATCACATCTACATCGTTATCTTCATGATGAATCTCATGTTATCGATTGGGGAGAGATCGATATTGATGATCATGCAACCTTCGAGGAGTGCCCTGTGGAGATCCATGGCCGCAAGGAGAAGGTGTTTCGTGGGCATTCGATCTCCTTAGTTCATGTCTTGTGGTGACACGGTGGCATGGAGGAGAGTAGCTGGGAGCGTGAGTCACAAATACGTGCTCAGTACCCAGAGTTGTTTAATGTTTAACTCATTTCATGTAATTATGTTTCCCTTGTTGTTACACTTTCATGTTTTATTTATGTACCTTTTATGTGATGTTATGATTGAATTTTTTGGATATGGATTGCTTATTCCCATACTCTCGGATGTCGTAGGTTTGTTCCAGCATTTGAACAACTCATGGTTGTTTTCCCCTGAGAGGTATCTTATGGGGAGGTTGTTCAGACCCCTCTTTTCATCTAGGTTGGTTTTTAATTCTCGAGGAAGAAAATGTTTTGAGAGGTATCTAGTGTAATGGCCTAGACCTCTCTGGTCCATTACTTTGTGGAAATTTGGTGTTGGAGGTAATGCCTATAGTGTGGATGTGAGTTATATATATATTTCGTACTTTTCGTGTTTCTATACGCTACTCCACCCTGTCGTTACGGGAAATTGACACCCCGAGGATTATGAGCCCTGGGGAGGTGGGTGTTTTCCCCAACATTCTGATGGGAGTTCGAATGGCTGACTATCCCCTTTGGCCCCTCTCTCTTCTCTTGGTAGATACATGTGCCGATAGGCACAACCATTAGTTTCCCCATATATGTTTGTAGAGGTTTGTAATGGCTTCTGGTTATTTCACACACATATATTATAGATATAGTATCATGTGGACTACTATAGGTGTAACGTGTATAGGCTATGATGGCTTGGGGATCCCTACTCGGTGTATGGTCTATAATGGCTTGAGGTATAATACTCGATGTATGATACACGTTATGCAGGCTGTGGTGGCTCCCGGAACATACCTGGTTACTTTTGGTTGAGAGGATGGTATGGTGCTTTGCCCAGGTGTCTGTGGGCAAGCCTTTGTGGTGCACGAGGTGCAGATTGTGGATCTTAGCCCAGATGTCTGCGGGCAAGCCTTTGGAGAAAGATGCACAAGACGTATGTCATTGGGGAAAAGAGGAAAACCAGTGGGGAAGAAGTAGCGGGATACCCTTGATATTCATTAATATATGCTATATTCATGTATGTGTTACTTGGTGACAGTATCCATGGTGAGGTTGGGAACTTAGTATACCTGTTTAGGTGACGAGTTAGTTTCACTTGTTGTTCACTGGGCTTTAGCGTGCTTTCTTTAATTTTACACGAGAGGCTTGGGGAGGATCCTATAGAGTATACTATTATACTCACCCTATGTATATATAAATTGTTTTTCGGGTAACTTGGAGCAGGTTGGAGATCAAGCTGGTTACTACTAGCTTTTGGTTGGAAGAGGAGCTGTTCGGGCTTATGGTCACTTCCGTTTTACTTTCTTTTGGGTACTTTTAGTTTCCCCTTTCAGTTGTAGTACATTTTCATGACATTTCATTTATGTACATGGATTTCTTTTATATTTCAGTTCTGATTTGGAGTTGATTGGATTCTATTATATCTCTCTCTTATTCATGTGTTCTCTTAGAGGGTAATGCCTCCCATTTGTGTGTTTATTATACCCTCTGTGCTAGTCACCATCCCGGGGCCTACTAGAGGTGGGACTCGGGGGTCATTATCTCTCTTCTCACATTACCAGCCGAGGAGGGGTACACTTTGTGGGGAGGGGGTCGTGACAGTTATTAATGATATTTTAATCTTTTATAGGGATCCTCCATCGATTGTATTTTATTGCAACCCACATTACACATTAACAATATAGTAGAGTATTCCTAGGGATATCAACATTGAGATATATTTATGCACCGCCTATCATCCCCAAATGGATGTGAATCCTAAAATGACTATAAAAATATTAAAAGGAATCAATAGAACATGTTCTCTTGACTACCAAGGTATATGGGATCACTATATACCATTGGTGGAATTTGAATACAATATTACATTCAAGTTGATATTTCAGATAGAGCAATAAAAATTATTGCATGGGAAGATGTGTCCTACTATAACCTATATGGAAGAAGTTGTAGAAATGTAGTTAGTTATCTCTAATATTGAGTAGGATATGTATATTAATGTATAAAATATTCTGTATAATATTAAATTAGATTACTGTGGACAATATGGATATATCGATTTCAAATATAATGGATTTCAATTTTTTGTTTAGAATCATGAATTCCTAATGGTATCACGATAAATGGGGGTTTAAATATTTGGTTAAATAAGGATGTTATGACATGGGAGAGTTTTTAATTTTTTAAAAGTTGAAATAATTTGTGTTCTAGATTATTGAATAGTTATTCCACCAAATATTTTTAATGTACACAATTATTTCTATATATAATTAATATTTAAATAAATTCCTGATATAATTCATATTCTCATGTATGAGGGAATGGAAATATTGAATGAGTTGTCTTATGATGAATAACTGGTTTTGATTCTTAACACCGAAGAGAAAATTTAAATGAATCTAACACCATTACATTTGAAAATGTATTAGAGAAATCATGAACTCTATGAGGAAAACTCTAATCCCAAATATTCATTAAGGAGGGTGTATCCATGTTTTTTTTAAAATTTTATATATACTCTAATTTCGGAGATGAAATTAATTTTTGGGAATGTATTACTTATGACCCAACTATAGAAGGAAAATACCATATTCCAATATATCATGAAATTCTCCATTTTAAATGATGTAAATAATTAATATATTTATAATAATAATTTTAGAATTTTAAATTAAGAAAATTAATTTTTTTAATACAAAATTACAAAATTATCATAATATGAATTTTTACTGTTATTGGAAATGGTAGATTTTTTGTTACAAATACAGTTTTCATGAGCATGTAATTTTTATGAATTTATTATTATTTAATAATTACCTAAAAGATTAACAATACATATAATTAATGACTTATAATTTAATTTATAATATATAAATTTTGAAATATTATTTTAGCTATTAAATCTAAGGTCCAACAATTGTATAACATATAATATTTTTACATTGACTAAAAACAATCAATCAATGTTCTCATTGAATTAATTATTTTCACGTGAGATATATTTTTATCTTGATATTAACTCCTCATAGATATTATTTTATGTCTAATAAATCAATTTATTTTATTAAAAATATTATCCATGGAATTTGTTTCTTTTATTTATGTTTAATGCATAAACTATAATTTTTATAAAAATTGTTTTCTTAATGATTATATATGTTAGTTTGTAAATATATTTTAACTCCATTTGAATTATTATATGTTAAAATTATTTTAAAATTTTAAATCATATTTCTCATGTAACATTCAATTTTTATTCTTAATAATTGTCAATTAAATTAATTACTATGGTCAAAAATTTATTATAAGGGTAAATGTAAATTAAGGAAAAATATAAAAGATAAAAAACAAAAAAAAACACTCAATGTTGTATAAAAATGTGTGTTTGATGTGATTTCGTGTCCACTCTAACAATCAGCATTCCATGTTTTCAATTTTTTTTTTGTTGAACCTAGAATATCTATAACGACACTAATTTTTTCTTATATTATTATTACATCATTTTAATGATAAACAACAAAAAAAATTACCCAATGAGGATAAAAAGGTTTAGTGTCTTGGGAAAACTATCACAATTCATTACTATTATAAAATAAAACTTTAACATTTATTTATTTCCTTCGTATGTAGCTTCTGATTGTCCCTTATATTCTCTATAGTACATGTAGTGTTATTAGGATATACATTAATAAGGGGGGAGAAAAATATCATTAAGAATAAATAAAAGTACATAAAACAATATAACATTGGTTGAGAATAATAATTATAAACATAATATAGTTATAGGATCATAATCATGAGATTAATCATTATGAAAAACATGTAATGTGGAAATACATTATAATGAAACATCATGTATTAGTCGTCAATTACTACACATTGTTGTGAACAAATATAACATCATGTTCATTATTATTTCACATTAATCATGAAGTTATTAAAATTACCAAATACTTTGGATAAATATATCATTCTGGGCACAACTGTAAAATCATAACATTTACATTATGCAATATAATTCTGGGTGCACCCTTCACATCACAACATTTACATCATCATGATTCCCACATATAACATATATCAATCATGAAAATATAATAACCCAAGGAAATGGATGTGATTCATTTCATAATAATACATCCATTAAACATGGGTTTCCAATTTTAATTGGTTTTAAAAAACATTATATTATAATCATCAACCTTGAGTGATGGAAACCATCTTGAAAAGTAAATATTGTGTTTTTTTGAAAGAATATTATTTTGGAAAACAATTTTTTATTCATAATTTTAAATAAAAAAATGTATATAATAAAAGTTATCATTATTATGAATAAATTATTTTTATGGAATAAACATACTGAAAATATAGTGAAAGACGTAAAAACCAACGAAAGAGAGTGGAGTTAAAAATTTTCCCTTACCGACCATCTGAACACTTCCTTAACATTAATGTCATGTATAATTACATTTGATTCATTAATTTACAAATCAAGATCCATTTATACATTAATATGATTAATTATGGATTTATTAAGTTCTTTTATGGGCCATTGGTTGAGTTATTGAGTTTAATTTCATCATTCAGGGGTGTCCATTTTCTTAGTTTTCATGGTCGGTTCACTTGTATCCATGAATAGAAGTTGTGTAAAATGTGGATAAATATTTAGAATTTTTATCATATGTTATTAATTATAATCCATGGTTTTAAATTATCTTATATTGAATTTATTACATACCTTTTGGTTGAGTCCTTAAATAGATGTTCATGATGATCATTTTAGATTAATTTTGGTCGTATTTCGATAACAACGAACATGTTAGGTTTAATCATTTAATATTATGAATAAATGTTAGTTCTAGAAAAAAATGGTTATAAGTAACATATTAAAATCTATTTTCAAACATTTTATGGTTTTATTAACATCCTTTAAGGCATTATATGAAAATGAGAGTGCATTGCCCATTGTGTCGGTAAATTGGTGCATCATGGGCAATGATTTAGTTTTTATAAATGAGAGAGTGGGGGAATTATAATGAATAGTCATATATTCACATGATATAACACAATTATATCAATCATAATCTATTTATCTTGAAATTTTGATAAGAGAATATGAGGATAAGAGAAGAAAAAAAATGAAATTTGAAAGGAAATTGAAAGAAAATAGATAATTTAATTTCCTCTTAAATTATTTTATTCAGATCATATTCAAGGCTTTATGGCTTGGTCTACATATGGGACCAAGAGCTCTAAGATGAAAATTTGGAGATAGGGAAGTGTTTTGGGTCTAATTTGGAATTGTATTGAAGCTTTATTGGTGTGAATAAATGATATTTTGTGGGGTTGTGTTTATAGTGGTGGGGAGGGTGGTTATTAATTTTTTAATCATTATTTTATTAAATTACCTCAAGAAATGAAATAGTGGTAAGTCCATGAATAAATAAATTAAATATGTTATGTGTGTTATAGATATGGGTGCATACATCTCTAATGATGTCTGGTGTTGTTAATTTATCATATAATGTATTTATATGGTAAATTACTGTATTTTAATAATCACCAAAAACTCATGTATCTCAGAAAAACCCCTAAAATAATCCAAATCAGTTTTTTATGTGCATAATTCAAAAAATTAACTTCATTTAGTGAAAATATTTTTCTCAATTTAAGTAATTTAATTTATAATTAAAATAATCACATACATGGAAAATACAAATTATAAAAAAAAATTCTTAATAATAAAATACATTAGGAACATAATTAACGTCTCATAAAATTTACCAAAAAACATAGTAAAACAAAATATTTATTTCAGATAAAATTATATTGAAATTATTTTTATTTTTAATTAATTCATTAATGTAAAACTATAAATAAATATTTATTACTCACAAAAATAGAAACATTGAATTGTTAATTTTTAAAACATTCCATCTCATTTTTAAGGTGACATAAAATTTTTTTACATTCATGTGCGAAGTTAATATTCATTTGGCCATATTATTATTCATAAGGGTCATATTAATCATCCAACAAGTAACATTTACATTAACCAAAAAATAAGTTTATCCTACCACACTAAGAATATCATATTGATTGCGATTGTGTATGTAGAATTTTTTAAATTTCAATCACAAAGGTAGAGAAAATATTTTTAACAGTTAGTCTATAAAATGAAAACAATATTTAGTTTCATGATGTGGAATTTTGATTCCTAATTTGATTTTATGTCATATAATAATATGAAGAAAATTTACAGGGATAAAACATAGGGTCATTAAATTCTTCCGTCATTTTGAAGTTTCACCCTAGAAATTTTTGCTTTACATAAAAAGGTGAGGGTACATTTCCTTAATATCGTCTTCTGGTTACCATGTTGAATCTTTATACGTTGGGTTCCTCCAAAACACATCGACAAAGTTGGTTTTATTTTTTCATAGAACCATATATCTTAGGTACAAAATCATTAATGGCTGCTCCTCAAAAGAGAGATCATCTTCCATCTATATCACACATGAGTTTAGTACATGTGAGGGATATGGTATGTACATCATTAGGAATGATACATGGAATAAATGATGAATTTGAGCCAAATTCAGTGGAAGAAAAACCCATATTCCATGGATCCAATGTGATCAAGGATAAAAAATTGGCCAATGTTCCTAATGAATAAATTCAGATTCTTTCCAAACCATACGAATCTCATCAATGAAGATATATGATGGAAGACAGTATCTCCAATGTTGAACACCATGTCTCTTAGACGGTTATCAACATAGCACTTTGGGTGAATTTGAGCAACATTGATATGTTGCTGGATGGATTGAACCTTTCATCACATCACTTATACAAGATCATATCCAATTATCTTTATTTCTCCAAATTCATCACATCTGGTTGGAACTCTACATTTCGTTCCATTTAGATCATCATATGTATCCATCGAAATACTTGAGTGGAATCTAATGTTATATGAAAACTCAACCAATAGGTGATGTCTATCCCATACACCATTGAATTATAATGACTTGAATCATAGAATATCATCAATCTGTTATATGGAACTTTCAAATTTCGCATTAGTTTGGGGATGATAGGCTGTTCTAAAATTCAATTTAGTAATCATGGAATTTTGAAGGGTCCTACAGAATTTAGATGTAAACATGAGATGAAAATTAGATACAATCAAGAGTGGAACACCATTTTGTCTCGCGACTTCCTTCACTTATATTTTAACAAGTTGGTCAGGTGATAGATCTTCCATAATATCAATAAAGGGAGTTGTCTTGGTGAATTAGTCCACTATATGAAAAATTCCATTATTTACTTTGGATTTCATTAGGAGACACATGAAAATGTACATGGATTTTATCCCATTTCACATGGGTATAGGATATGGTTTCATCATCCCGTTGGAAATTTGTCACATCTCTTTAACTTGCATACATGTGAAACACATTAAGATTTATTCTTCAAAATAATTATTCATGTTTTCCCAGTAGAAGTGGTCTCTGATATCATAGAACATCATGGTGCTAACTAGATGGATATAGAATTTCGATCTATGTGCATTATCCAATAGATTCTTCCTTATTACAGGTGATGAAGGAACACAGACATTGATCCAAAATGAATTACACCATCATATTTGATGTGGATCTCTTCTGGAATCCTTTCCATTACATTAGTATCCATCCATTACAACTGTGTATCATCCCTTTATTTCTCTGTAATCTTCTATTGAATAGATGGTTGGGAAATCATTTTGAAAAGGTTGGATTTATTCCCTATGATTATGATTTCCAATTCCAACCTCTTCATGTCTATAAAAATACGGTCTTCTTTAATCTACAACATGGATATAAGTGTAGGTTCTTTTATTCTTAGAAAATCAGCTACCTAGTTTTCCTTTCCAGTATTTTTGTGTATAAGGAAATCATATTATTTGACTATCTCTAAAAATATCTTTTCATGCATGTTTAACATATTTTATTTTACTATAATACATAGTCGTTTATGATCATTATATACATAACAAATCTCAACTTAAAAGTATTTTTGCATTATTTTATGGCAAAAATTACAGCATCAAGCTCTAGATTGTGCTTTTAGGAGCACCACTAACGGATCTTCAACTACTCGTTGGTGCTTTCTATAACATTATATTTTTTCACGAGTAGAAAACCCGTTCTTTTTTTAAAGCATCACATTATATTAATTAAAATTATCCCATTTTTAGTAATATGAGTATAGGTGAAGTAATATGCCTACTCATTATCTCCTTGAAGAATTCCTCAGATTCTTCTGTCCCGACATACTTCCCACATTTCCTTGTTAACTATGTTAGAGGGAATTACAATTGTGAGAAATATCCCTCAGAAAATTGATGGAACCTTAATATGCCAAACAAACTACGGATTTCATTAAATCATGGGGTCTACGAAGTTCCTCAATCTCATTTTTTTGAAGGGTGCAAAAAAATTCCCTCACGTGTGATTACAGGTCCCATGAACAGAACTTGTTGCATCCAAAAGTCATACCTTTATAACAGGTTGTAAACCACTATGTTCATAAATATTTCTAACACATGTCCAAGATGTTATTCATGTTGATCCTTTCTCTTGGATTTGGTGAGAATATCATTGATAAACCCTGCCACAAATTAGTTGAGGTATTTCCTAAAGACACTATTTATCAAAATTCATGAAGACTGTGGGAAAATATGTACTTCGGAATGGAATCTCCAGAAAAACATTGGGAAAATACATTTTATAGAGGGAAATCATATGAATACCCTCTTTTTGGACCATTAACTAATTATATTGATAATGACGGTCAAACACTAAGAAGTATTGAGCTCCTATTAACTGATCAAAAAGTTTTCAATCCTTATTAAATGATACTTTTTCTTTATTGTGAAATTGTTGAGTTCTAAATAATAGATACACAACCTCATTTTTTCTTATTTCTTCTTGGAAATGTGTATTGGTGCACCCTTTAGTGATTCACAAGGACATATGAAAAATTTGTTCATATTATCTTATAGCTGCTTATTTAACTTATCTTGTTTGATGTGATCCATCCTATAGAAATACATTTAGATAAGAGTTTCTTTGAGAATAAGTTTTATTGAGAACTCTTCCTCATGATATAGGGGTAGTCTGGGTAAATATTCAGGAAATATATCGTTGTATTACCTCACAATTGGCATTTACACTAGGTTGACACATTCCTTTTACTCAAACATTGAGCGAGGTATGTATATTCACATGGAATCAACACCCAAGACATTTATTGATTTCCAAAGGGTATTCATGATCATCCTTTCATTTTTCAGGATCATGGGATGGTTTGGAATATGAAAATATATTTCCTTTCCTCAATAGTTTATATGTTATCCATATAATGATAGCCAATCTATCATTATTACAGAATCCAATTCCTCCCAGGTATGTATCATAAGATTTGTTCGCTGATTCATATAACATATGACAACATGAGAAGATTCCAACATTTGGTTGCAATGATTTCACCACATAGAATATTTGCAGATGTCCATAATTCATGTTTTTAGGGATTCGATTTAATAATTCTAGATAATATTCAAGATATAAATGAATGTGTAGAACCTAAATCAAATAAGTCTTTTTCCTTTATTGAGTGAATAATATGTTTACCATATAATACATCATTCTTTTTCCCACATATAAATTTGTTATGGTATAATCCTCACTTTCTCTATTAAATTTTTTATTGACAACACTGATTACCCTTCAGGACTAGAGGTTTAGTTCATTGGTTTTCATAGTTCCCTAGATCACTATAATCGTTTCAATGGACCATGGGTTGTGATCTCTTTTCCACAATGACATTTTCCGGCCTTTTCATGTCTTTTAAAAATTCATGATCTTGGTGGCCTTCTCTTCCACACTCGAATCATGTTCAAATCCCATTGAGTTAGATCCCATGATTTCTATTCGCATATTTTAGACATGTCAGTTGTTGATTTTTCATTCCACCTTTGTAAATACATCCTCCATCTTATAACTCCATCTTTTGTTTCAGATAACCATATCCCTAATACCATTCTCAAAAATAATTCTCCACTTTGAGTGAACATCGATCAAAATCCTCAGAACTCCTAATGTCTCAAATTAATAGATCATTTTGAAGGTGTGGTTTTATACCACTAAAGAATCTTTCATTTTTTTCTATTAGTATTGATTACAATCCCCAAGGTGTTCCTTGAATGCCTTGTGAAATTTTCATCAATGTCTGTGATACATTGTCCTTCATTTTTCTAAATCATTATGAATTATATCTCTATATTAAAATGGATATTTTTAGGGGAATACTTATTAATAAATTTTATCTTAATTTCTTGCCACAACATCTTTTCAATTTCATCCCTCAGGTTGGTGTTCTTAATCAAATCTCACCATTGATCTTCCTCTCCATCTAGACAGTAAATATAAAGAGTCAAATTATCCATATCCTAAATTTAAATTACATAAATGATCTTCTCTATACAGTTATCCCACTATTATAAAACTATTTGATAATAATATCCACTAATCACTGGTGCTCATTGCCACATAAAACACATCATAGACCGTTTCTACCTCTTTGGCAATGAAGAATGTTCTATATATTTTATGTTACTATTCATAAACGCATATAGTTGGGTAAAATTGTGATGATTATTTGAACTCTTGATTTTAATGAATTGGGGTTGTTGTTAGGGAAATCAATGTATTGTACCTCACACATGTTTTTTTCTTGGTTCCTCCTGGTTCCCACCCTTTTCTAAATCAAAAAAGGTTTAAACAATACACAAGATAAAAATTAATGAAGAAGAAATTTATTTCATTTTTAATTTTTGTATAATGTCATTTCATGTTGGCTCCCAATGTTTATATTTTTATAAAAAAATAATAATGGGACAGAAAATATACATGGTCTCATAGTAAGGTTTTTCACAAAGGTTCTCTACTCATCATTCCCAAATTAAGTAAATCATCCTCTAATACCAACTATAGAGGCCCTATATTTTATTAAATTACTATTACTTTATTTTAATGTTGAAAACATAAAAACTTTATACAAAGAGGATATTATGGTTTAATGCCTTTGGAAAAAAGGACCATACTTTACATTTACATCCTAAATCATAAAACAATATATAATTCCTTCTTATCTAGCTTTGGATTTTCCCATCTTGCTATCCTTAGTAAATGTGGTCTCCAAAGGATATAAATTAGAAATATGTGATATTATATCCTAGTAATAAGATAAATAAGAACATGAACTGACATAATATGGAATGTTAATAATAATTATCAACATAACATAGGCATATGATCATAATCATAAGAGGAAACATTATGTAAACACTTGGAATGTGGGAATGTATAAAAAAGAAACATCATGTCTCAGTGGTCAATTACCAAAAATATTTTTTATCAATGAAAGCATAATTTTATTTTATATTTCACTATACTCATTAGCTTTTTCACATTTCCTAATGCACAAGATCTCAATATAATTCCATGTGTACAAATCACATTATAATATTTACATTATCATGTATGATATATAGAACATATATTTGTCATGGAAATATAATAACCCATGGAAAGTATTTAGTTTCATTTCATAATCATAAATTCATAATATTTTGGGTTCAAAAATGAAATAGGGGAAAATATACTTGATTTAAGAATCATCAACAATAACTGATGGAAATAATCATGGAAAGTAAAATGTATGTTTTTTTAGAAGATTATTCTTTTGGAAAATAATGTGTTAGACGTAAACTCGGGTGGAGAACATGTATATCCCAAAAAAGGAAAGATAATTTTGAATAAATTATTTTTTAATAATAACCATACTAAAACTGGAGGGAATAATGGAGAACCCAAAGAATATGAGTTTTGTTAAAAAATATCATTTACCTACTGTATGAAAATTTTATTAAAATTAATATCATATATAATTAAAATAAATTTAATAATTAATAATTAAAAAACATTGTATACATTAACATGATTTGTTTAGGTATTATGATGTTATTTGACCAGACATTGGATGAGTTATAGAGTTTAATATCATCATTCGAGTGTGTTCATTTTATTATTTTTCACGATAGGTTAACTTTTATACATGAATGGAAGTTCATGAAAATTGTATATAAATTTATTAATTTGATATTATATGTTATTAATAATAATCCAGTAGTATTAATGATCTTATAATGAACTTCGTTACAGATCATGAGGAGGAATTATCAGACAAATCTAAATGATGATCTATTTAGGTTTATTTTGGTTTTATTTCGATCGTAACGAACTCATTTTGTATTATCATTTTTTTTTCTATAATTTTAGTTAAAGATTATATAAAGGGTTGTAAAATACATATGAAATATGACATTCTATTTTCAACAATTTAGTGGTTTTATTAACATTCGTGAATGTGTTGATGGGAAATCATAGTGCATTGTCCACGAGGTTGGTAAAATGGCATATCATGAGAGACGATATCATTTTCATAAAAGGAAATAGATAGAAGACTATAGTGAATAATCATTGAATATCATCATATTATAATTGTATATAAATAAAACTAGAGTTATCATTACATTTTGATTGTATAATTATAGGATAAGAGAATAAAAAAATTAAATTTGAAAAGAAATTGATAGAAAAGAGATAACGGAATTACCTATTTGTTTATCCTCTTTAGATTATCATCATGGACTCCAGCATTGGTCATTGGATGATACCAAGATATCATGGACATGGGGTATGGGATAGGGAATAGTGTTTTGTTGAATATGGATAATTGTTGATGTTGAGAGTTTTTAGGAAATGATGTAGTGAAAGGTGATATTTATAGTGGAGGGGAGGCCTGTTTTCTCAATATTTATTTCATTAGATTATTAATTTCCCTCATTATAAGAAATAGTAATTATTACATGATTAAATAAAATAAATATATAATTTTAGTTATATATATGGTTTCTTAAATCACTGATGAAGTTTGAAATTGTGTATTTAACTAATAATATATTTATACTCTAAATTACAATATTTTACTACTGACAACAAATTCTAGTTATTCAGAAAAATCCAAAAAAGTAATTGTAACCCAATTTCTATGTGTAGTATTAAAATATTAACTCCACATTATGAGAATATGTTTTTAAATATGATTAATTAAAATTTTAATTAAAATCATAATTTACCTAGAAAATAAATTTTTTAAAATTATATCTTATTTTATAATACATAAAAAATTACATAAGGTATCATAAAATTCACCCAAAATAATAGGAAAAAATTATTTATATATTAATAAATTTTAAGTAAATTAATTTTACATCAAATATATATATTAATTTTAAATTTGAATTAAGTATTTTTTATTCAAAAACAAATAAACCACATAATCATTAATTTTTAATATATTCTCTATCATTTGTAAGGTTCCTAAATTATATTCGTGCATTCATTGGTGAGGTTATTATTCATATTAATTGTTTAATATTCATATGGGTCATATTAAAATTCATAATGGTATCTATACTATTCATAAGGGTTTGTTATTAGTTGCCAAAAATTATTTTTTTCAAACCAGACTATAAATATCATACTGATGGAAACTGTTTATGTTGGATTTTTGAAATTAATATCATATAATTGGAAAAATTATTTTTAACATCTAGTATAAAAAGAGACATTTTATTTTTTATCATGATTTAAAATTTGGTTTCCTAATTAGATATTATGCAAAATATTTATAATAATTTAATTTACATTGATAATAAACTGGGTTGTTACAATAATAACCTTACATTATTGAACATGTAATGGTTTCTCCGAAAACTACCCTTCTCCTCACATATAAAAGGGTAACATATCCCCCACATAGTGAATCGACTATACATATATTATTATCATCAAATTATTCAAGTTTTATAAATCATTAACTTTATCCCACATTAAAAAGATTCATAACGCGATTAGTTCTCTTAAGGACATAATTGAAAATGAGACAACCAAGGAAAATTGAAGTCCTCAATGTGAGTATTATCAAATAAATATGATTTATTCTTAATATTTTATTTTTATTTATTGTAGACACATTAATATAATTTTATTAGTATTATTTATGTAAAGAAAATTTTCATTATTAGGGTTTTTATAATTATCTATTAATATATATCACCTCTTAGGAAAAATTAAAATTTCACTTATGAAGACATGCAATCTATAAACGTCATAACCAATGTAATTCATTTTTCATCACCACTTGAACATAATAGATCATAGAATGTGCTTACTGAAGTAAATGTATTTTTTATATCATCAATGGTTCAATAGGACCTATTGGAAAACATGTTAATGATATAACCAATAAATGAACATCATTAACTAAGTCCTTTAAACAAAGAATTCTTAGAGGGTCTTATTCCATTAAAATTTTGTAATATTTTTTAATCCATTGTTTATTTATTCCTTCCATATTATATTTTATATAAAAAATAAATGGGCAGTAAATATTATCAATAAATTTTTAATAATTATATTATAATAAAAACATCATATAATAAATTTTAAAATCATGGTATGTTCATTTTTTGGTTTGTTTATCCACCCACATAAATAATAATATAAAATTAAAAAATTAATGACTATGGGAACATAATTACACTATTAATATAATATAAATGTTTACCTTTTTTGTTTAATATATGTTATTTCTATTGAAATTAGTTAATTAAAAAAACATATCATTGATATGAATCATCAAATCATTTTTGTGATTATTTATATCTAAGTGAATAAAGACTAAAACAGTCATAAATAAATTATGAAAATAAAAATTTGTTATAAAGAATTCATTGTAGTAAATTAAATTTCCAATTATTGATATGATTTCTATGGATAATAAATATGTCAGCCACTATTATTTAAATAGTAAATGTAATCAAATCTATAAAACCCAATGTGGAAAATTAAATGATTTAATATAGAGAATGACTATTTATGAAGAGTAAAAATAAAATTTGATATCATAGAGATTATAGAATAAGTGATTAATATAAATATATTTTGTTAAGAAGAGGTTGAATTGTATTAATTATTTTCATGTAAGTGGAAATTATTTCCATATCTAAAATACATCCCATTAATATATGTGTAGTATTTACAAAAAATTATCTTTATGTGGTTTATGTAGTTAGTAATAGAGATAGTATATAATAGAATAAATTTATTCATGGAACATTAATTTCAATTCTAGGAATTATATTTCAAGAGGTTATGATTGACATTTTACTCAATCCATTAGTTTGGTTTTTCCATCTCAATTTTCATTCATTGTTACAAATATAATTTTCACCACCCATTTTCCTTTATATAGTGACCTAATTTATATTGAAGACTATATCTATATTATTCATGTATTTTAATTTATTTAGATTCATATATTATTATCCCTCCATTGTATTATTTTGATTAAATTGTTATTAAAACCATTATAACAATCATTCTGTTCTGTGAAGAAAAAACAATCACATATTCTATTAAGTTAAAATTATGTGAAATTTCATATAAAAACATCTATTCCTAGTAACTGATAGGTGGATACAGTAGTAGAATAGATTAACCTTGGGTAAATCCACCTAATTATGGGAGTATTAGAATTTACTAAATCATCAAACCAATATAGAATGAGTGTATATATGATAACACACATGGCATGATACACGTCAGGGTTATTCTTGGAATATTAACATCAACATAATGAACCCAGATAATGGATCTTCCCTATCAATTCCTTGGTGTTCCACAAAATAAAACCCTTGAACCCAACATATATTTTCCAAGGATATCCTAGAATATTGAATGTATACACAACACTAATTGTCTTTGATAAGGGTAGATCATATAATATTGATGTGAACCCACAAACTATATGTTTATTTTGAGGTGTTATCATAGAAATACAAATTATTTTATTAAAAGGGGAAGGATTTCATCTCCATAATTACCATTAAAAAAATTTCCATGTACATATTATGTAATTTGATTCATTTGGAAAGGTATGATTTTTTTGACAGTTATGGTGACTGTATGAGAGAAAATAATGTTATAGGTTTGACTGAAAATAATATATACCATATTTTAATGGAGAGTTTTCATGAGATAGAAAATGATGGTTTATAGTCTATACCCCCACTAAAAAATTAAATGTCATGGAAAATGATTAAAAACATGTTATTGGTGTACAAAATATTGAATACCATTACTATGAGATCAGTAATTTTCTTTTTCCATTTTTCATTTTTTTCATCGATATAGGAGGACCTCTATTTCAGCTGACTGTGATTTCAAATTATTCATGTACTCCTTATATATAACAAATTCCTTGTTAATGTTATGAAATATTCTATTGTTCGATACACCCTTTTGAGCATCTAATATCACACTTATTTTTTTTCATCTTCTATAAAATCTTAAATGATAAATATTTGTCATTTTAAAGGATATTATGTTAGGGAAATCATGTTAGTATAACATGTCTGTGATATATAATATGTTTTGAAATATTTTATTTGAATGTATATTTTCATTAAATAATACTAAAATATAGGATCCATTGATAACTATTATATTATATACCAACAATTCAATATAAATACTATCTCAATATTATTTTGTAAATGATTATTTAATTTTATTTGATATAAAATCCTCAAGAGGTTATGATACAAACAAGGAGAGAAAGGGCATTGCATTGGCTAATATTTCAAAAACAAATCAATCAAAAGATACTGAACTAGGTGTGAAAATTCATACTAGTGGAAGACTTTTATTTTATAATTATTAAATTACTAATAGTGATAATAGTTTAACTGCCGGATTTGGTAAATCTTGTGGAATTCTTTTAAAAAAACACTTGAGATAAATTTTTAGCCAATGGAATCTATTAGTTATTTAGGATCAAAACAAATAAATAAACAAAACCCACTTCTAATCTATAACACAATAAAAACTAATAGGGGAATCCATACACTTGATTATAAATAAAATAATTATTACTCATGTGATAACAATCTATACCCCATTTCCTCCCCTTTTGGATAAATTTATTTAATAATTTCCACCCATCAAATTTTAAAAATTTATTAAATCTTTGAATACTAATTTTTCAACATGAAATTAATGCCATCAAACTAATAATGACAACATCCTATGATTTTAGTTTTTATACCCATTTAATAAATGGCGTATGTTTTATTGATATTGAAACACAACCACTGATATAAAGTAAACACTGCTTTATTATCATATAATATTATAATAATAATGAAATATATTATGGGCCTCTAACTAATATATAAATTTCAAAATTATAGTAGTATTAAAACCCTATGTGAATAATTTTTTGTAAAATTAAATGGTACTAATTTACTTGGGTAAATAACATTGATTCTAGTGGAATCATTTTTATGAATTAAATTTTATTATTAAATTTATAAAATCAAATGTAAATTATCAATAAAATAAAATTATAACATTCAATGAATAATTAAAAAATCCCAATAAAATATTCCAATAAGTAATTAAATATGTGGAATACAAATTAAATCTCTCATCGATAATTTTTTTTGTGGTAAAATCATTAATTTTGATATCTATTATAGGTTTTATTTAAAATGTAAATTTCTCACAATTAGTTTTGAAAAATTAAAGAAATATATTATTTATATATATATAGTAAAAATTCTATCATTAATTATTCAAAAAAAAATAATTAATAAAAATATACTAATTTAATACTAAATTTTTTATCCAAACAAATTTATTCTATATGTTTTAAATTTTCATGTAAATAAATTCAAATAATAAATATTATATTAATATTTCAGTTAGATAAAATGATTATATGTATATACTATTTGTATGTCCAAAAACATTAACAATAATTTTTTTATTATAAAATGGTATGAAATATTATTATTTTCATTTTTATATATAACAATACATTCCTAAATAAATTACATGTTATGTGTGTTTATATTAAAATTAATTTTTTAACATAAAAAATTGAATAATGTGGAACAATTTACATATTTTTAAACAATATTATTGAATCACAAAAGAAGTAAAATCTCAGTTTGGAAATCAAAATAAGTTACAACGGTAATAGTCCATTATCACAATAAAGGCTAAAATAGAATCAAAATGGTTAAATTAAGGGGGAATGATGTGAAATATCTTAAATATTTATCTCTTAATGAGTGGATATTGGAAATTTAGGTTTTATCATAACCTAAATCAAATATTTCTCAATCATGGTTTGAAATTCCTAGATGATGAAATTCATTTTATGAAAAGTTATGCGTGTTTAGAAGAAGACCACGCCTTATATAATATACATGTTTTTCTTGTGTAAGACTTTTGGGTATTTCTATGAATATTTACAGAGATAAACACTATGATGCCACACTTTCTTGAGGCCAGATGTGACCAAATGTAATTTTGAAATATATAAAATATATTAAATATCATGTGTGTGATTTTTTCCTAAAAAAGTGGAATAAATAATAAAAGTAGCCTCAAATAAAAAATTTGAGGGAACCATTTAGTTTAGAATGCAAGGACTACACTATGTGTGACATAACTGTAGTCAGAATGGGGAATTAATGAAAAAGTCATCACAAAAAAATGAATAAAAAAATTAAATGAATTCATATATTTTTTTAATAAAGATACATAGATTATATATTATATATTATATTCTTGGTAAATCGCAAGGTTAACCGCATAAACCATGTGATTTAGAGGCATCATTGGATGAGGTTCGACTGGAGAAAGGCAACTATATCAAATATAGACTATTGTTTTGAAACAGAATAAAAACATATCACCAATGAAAATGGATTGTATTCCATCATTTCATAAATTGATCAAAATAAAGGGAATATGTTTTATTTGTGAAATTATCCCAGTTTTTTTATCCCATTACAAATAAGAGACAATTGTGTAACATATTGATTCACACATTGCTCTATTTTCCTATATGTGATATTTTCAGGATTTGGGGATAATAATTTTATAATTTTTTCATTGATTCATATACCTATATTTCATCTTCAAAATGACAATATATTGAAAAACCTGAATAAAACCTATGTTTCATTACTGACTCTTATGTTTTATGTTTTTCTATCCCTATTCATGTGCATTCACTATTATAAATTTCATTAAACTATGATTCAATGAATAATTGGTGAACAGCAAATGAAAATATGACATCTGGTGAAACAAATAATCACCATGTGTTGGGATGTAGTCTATGTGACACGATTATGGTATATAACTACGGTACTGATCCACATATAGATCGAGACCCATACATAATTATTTTTGAATAAGGAACTAAATAGGAATGACACAAGTTTTTACTAAGTAGTGGATTCATAAAAATTCCATACTACTATCCCAAGAAAGTTTATCATCCGAATATTCACATCATATAGTGCAAATAATGGTGGAATCAGTGGATACCAGCCAAAATGGTGAATATGCATTATTTTTGGTAATTACTATTAAATTTGAAACTAAACAACATGTAGTCCAATAAACACACACTGTGTAGTCTATTATATACATCACTAGGGTTTCAGAATATGAAAAATTATCATATTTCATGTGTCATGTTCCACACACCATGTGACCCTCACCTGAAAAGTCAACGTTTAATGGGAGTACTCGCCCAATAGACAGGGTAGAGTTTCACATTGTATGGGTCATGCGGCAATAAGTGTACACTATGTTAGGAAGATCAACAATACACAACCAAGAGGTTGTGTGATCCAACATGCAACCTAGTGAGATACTCACACCAATTATGTAGTACTATACATGGGAATAGAATTTCCAAATGTTTTGTGCTCACCAAATGCCTTATATTTCTATACCTCATTGTCACACCATGTATTATGGAGAACTACATGGTTTATGATTAAAAGAAATGGTAAGTATCAGACATAGTGAGAAATTTTGTATACCCCAGAGACACACCATGTACTCCATTGAGAATAGTATGTATTCTAAATCTTATTATCTCAGCTTCATTGTAATCTTGTGTGTTATTTCGTAGACCTATATTAGTTGAGTTTTTTCCCTTAGTAAATTCATAGCAGGGTTCGGTGTAGTATATCATTCTATTGGTATATGTGTACAACTATAAAACACCATTTTGGTCTGTTCTATGATGGAGTGTTCTCTTGTTTTGGAGTGATTTATCATAGACCTTCTGACTACTAACTTGACGGCTTAGAGGCGGTATCCTAATTAGTGGAAAATAAAGACCCTCATTTTCCTTAGTGTTTCCATATATGGGGTTTTACAAATTAGGTTGACCTATATTTACAATTACACTGATCCCCTATCTTGAAGATGTTTCTAGTAGGGTCTTCTGTCCCCCCAAGAAAACCCTAGGCATTAACACTTATCTATGTATTAATATCTGATCTTTCTTAGGAGGTATATATTTATTGATTTTGTGTCTCAAATGAAACCTCTTTTATTAAATTTTGGTAGGACCGTACTATCATGACCACGTGGATCAGTATTATAAATGGTAGTATTACTCATGGAGTGAGTTCTCATGGAAAATAATTGTATTGAATCATTGAGAATTAATCATTGGAAGGAATTACAGTTATGATATTATATTGTGTTTGGGTTTCATTTTATAGTATATATGGGCTTCCTTTTTGTATGTATTGTTTAAATATAAATTTTTTGATCAACCGGTTACTGTTGATTCTTTTTTATTAGTCACTTTATTTTGAACTATTGTTTATTTTTATAATTACCAATGCAAGGGATATGGCCACACATGTTGTGCCTTATAATGATAATAGATTTTTTTTTAGAATTTTGTGGACTAGGATAAAGATTTTTATAGATAGACCATGTTGTGTATTGTTGTTTCATTTGACAGTAGTCCCCAAAATATGAGAAAGTTGGACATATCTTCCTTGTTTTTTTGGGCTTTAAATTTTCTCTTTTTAATGCTTTCCATACATTTTCATATGATGGTGGAAAGATAATTGATGTTTTCATGCATTGATTTTATTTTTATTTAGATTGAATCATTTTATTGTATTGGATATCAGTTCATGTGTACATGTACATAAGGATAATTCTTTCACTCTTTTTGATATGGATTCATGGATATAGTCCCCATCCTTGGAAAATTTCATATACTGTTATGCTTTTCATGTCTCAATCCTTGTTGGGGTGAGTCATGAAAAATGGTATTGATTATCTAACCATCTTAATTTTTTATGGTACAAAATATGTCTGGTATCTAATATTATAGTTATTTTTCCATGAGGATTGGTTTGGTTTGGTATCTAAAATGAAATTGTTTAAATGTTTTTAGATTTATTTTTAGGCATGTGTGTCCAATGTTGGTTTGGCCACTAGTATATCCAATCACCAAGACCTTGTTAACCATCATGTTGAGTTTGAATTTTTAGAAAATTGCTATAGGTATAAAATAGGTAAATGAATTATTTATGAATTGTTTTTGGATTCCATTTACTTCTTTATTCAGTTTCCCATATATACTCATATACATTGGTACATAATTTTTAACTTCAAGAAGCCTCTATGTTGAAAAACTGAATGGATTATGAAATAGTGTTGTAATGATGACCAAATTAGCAGCGTGGTTTCAGTTTAAAGACCCACTCCTAATATTTTTTCATTATGTGGGTACCAAGAAATGCTACCCCTCAGTAAACATCACAGTGGTACGTTTTCGGTTTAGTATAAAGATCGTACAAGTATTTATAATGCAGTATCTCAAAAAAACTAGATGATGGAAAATGTAGTATTATCATGTTATTTGTGTTCTAGTGATATTGATAACCAAGGTTTTATGAGGATACAGACCCTTAGGAACATAGGACAAGATCAAGGTAGTGGACTGTGTTTCCCATGTATACAGATCCCGATTGATTGGATGGTAGCACATACAACCCATTTCTTTCATGGAAAACAAGTTTCCTATAGTATATCCATTTGTTGACACAACTACATATATTTTTCATCAAAAGTTCCATATTTAGATATTGACTAGTTTACATGGGGGATGAAACCCCCTTCTAATGTGATGGGGGATTGGTATGATCCTATGGTTTGAATGTCCAACATTACTGATACTTATCTCAAAATAATTCTTCTGCTGATGTAGGAAGTATGTATATCCCTATGATTTTTAATTTTGGTGTGAGTTTGGACATGAAAATGAGCCTGGATAATTTCCCTATAAAGATGCCTTATTGAGATGTGATCTAAAACATTGCAGGATAGTCATTATCACCCATAGAATATATTTTTTATCTATGATAGATGAGTTTATCTAAAATGTGAGTTTGAGGTTTTATTATGCTCTATGGTTTCAATACATATACTATGTGTGAAAAAATGTGGGATATGAAATAGAATAGTTCTATGAACAAGGATCCGAAGGATGTTTCGAGGGAGGTTCAATGTATAACGTTTTTCCACACATCCCTTATTATTGTTCTCACACAGATATATGTGAAACATTTCCATGATTGTACCTCATTTTTGGTACATTTTCATTCCATTTGAGGGATATTTTTCTAGAAATATTTGTTGGAGGCTCCAACAGATAAGATCTATTATTGAATGCTTCTACTATTAATGTGACATGCCTCTATGAGGAGATAAAGTGCCTTGACTGGAAGATATTTATAGTGGCAGTGATTACCTATGATGTTTTCCCCTATATAAATTTTTTCATACCATCCATGATAAAATGTCACTACCAGTTAGTGTACCAGTACATCGAGTTTGTTGAGAATAATATTTCCACAATGAATAGATTTATTCCATATAGTGTGATATGAGATCATTCATATGAGGTTTCACCCATTCCCTTATAAATTTTCTCTTATTACCCCTAATGATGTGAATTATATGAATTTTTTATTCCTATCATAGTGTAGGAGTATGAGGGAAGGATTCTTGAGGATGTTTCTAGTTTACCAAACCATTATGTGTTTTTTTGCATGGATTGGCACCAGTGACGTCCTAATATATAATCTAGTATATCTGATTATCTTGGTAATATATAAATAGAAAAAGGTGAAATCAATTATTTGAAGATAAATGTGATTTATATGGACATGTCTATTTTTCTATGGTATCTTTATGATGTTCTCTTGAGAGGTGAATGAGAGAGGTAGGTTTGATTTGTATTGGTGTCACATGGACCTAAGGACATGAGGAAATGAATCCACTCTTGATAGTTACTAAAATATTAACCCTATGCATGGAGGAGATGAAGATCACAAATTTTGTCATCGGAATATGATTTCACCATCTCTAGGATACTGATGTGGTTTTACTAAGAATTCCATCCTATATCCAATGATGTTTCCTTTACTCCTTGGTGATAACCTCTCTTACGGTGAAGATCGCAATAGAGGTCATGAGACTTAAGTTCTAGATCTGTAATTTTTCTTGGTTCTGCTCGTGACACACTTCAGCAATGGTACACTCATATCCTCGTTGACATAGACAGATCATTTGAGACAGAAGATGAAAATTCTACACATTATATTTTTGACCTATTATCATTGAATCTCTCATTGAAGAGTTTCTAGAAATATGTCTTCTCATACATGGGAGTGGGAGTTTACCAAAATGATGTTGTCATTTAATCAGCATAAAGGCCACCCAGGGTGTGGCCATTAATTTATATGCTCACATCAATTGTTTACCATCTTCTTTTTTTAATAAAGGTAACATAGTAGTTTAATAACTCACTATCGACCCAATTTTGGTGAGGATGAGGAAATATACCTCTAGTCGATGGTTGTTACACCATCACATCATTAGTATCTTAGGTATTTTCACCCTAGGAATATCTATGGGGAGATCCTATGTGATTGGGTATCCTTTAGAATCTTTCATGATGGATTTCTGTGAAGGAGGGAGTCACAAAATTTATTTCTAGCTATGGATGGTGATTAAAATCATTATGAGAGAATAGATGATAAGTATAATTTTTCCCTTAGCATTACATCCATTATAGGTGAGTATGATCAGAGAAATCCTAGAATCAGTTTGGTACCAAATGGAGTTTCATTGAGTATTCAAACAACCATTCTTATTATTTCATCTCTTATTGGGTGATGACCACACAAGATTTTCCAGGATTTTTGATGATAGTGAATTCAGTATATAGTCTGACTACATGAAAATTCTATCATAGATCATGTTTTATTGTGATTATTACGTTAGGGAATGATTAGGTATATGATGTCATAAGACTTTGAAGACATAGTTGCAGTTGGGAACATGTTAATACCCCATCTAGGTAGGTTGTAAAAATTGAACCATTCATGTTTTGTAAAAATTGATTTCTTTCGTTCATGTCAGTTTTGTGCCACAACATGGGGAATAATATACCATTAGTGGGGATTCCATTATATAGTTAATATTATTACACCATCGTTTGAATATAAAAAATTTAAGGACACATATTAGAGAACATTAGAGATAGTATTATGTAGGTCAAAGACAATGGGTAATAGTAAATGGGTCATTGTTTTGGTGCTAGTGATGTTCATAGAGGGTACAATTCATCCATGTGAGGATGATGACTTCCAAATATCCATCATAAGTCCTTCGTGGCTGGAGTATGGTTGATTTGGAGTTCTACAGTTATAGTGTCTTCTAAATGATGGTATTATATCTCTTGAAATCCTAGTTCCTTTATTTTACTTATGCAGTGCTATTTTATAGAGATTGTGTACCACTTAAATACATAGACACGCTGGATTAGGTTTTTTGGTGTTCTCCACATGTCATAGTTAGTGAGCTACGTGCATGAATCTAAGTGTGGTACCAACCAAGATAATTTGGTTCATGGGTGTTTAGTTATATTTTCCTGGATCAACTAACATTGAGAACTAGCTTGAGAATGACCCTTTGTGAGTGAGTGTTTTTTTTGTTGAATGTTTTTGTAAAACACATGAAATTATAGGGAAATCACATGTGAGTAGGAGACCCAGTCAACAACTATGTATCCATACCTATTTCAAAGTGTTACATTTCTAGGAAAAAATAATTTATTGAGGTAATTTTTTAATGTCTCATTTTATTTATGTAATATTTCTGGTTATTTAAACTAATATTTCTCATGCTAGGTGATGTCATGGCAAGAGATTATGAATATCAGTGTGATCAAAATTAATTTTTTTTAATATATTTTACATATTAAGAATCATGCATGTGAATTTTCCTAGATAATGTGGATGAAATATTAAATGTAACCTAGATTAGAAATTTGAGGGAACCACTAAGTGAAGAAAATTTGTTTAACCACATATGTGTCATAATCATTTCCATCATGGGATGTTTATAAAATGACCAGTTTTGTGTTAAATTAATAAAATAACTAAAATTAATTATTTCATATTGTTCATTTATGCATCTATTTTACTTATACAATAAATAGGATTTTTATGAAAACAAATCATGGTTTTCCATATAACCCCTGATATTTAATGGATCTATTATTGGATGTTCTATTTCAATATGAAAACCAATATCAGATAATAACAAACCTTGTAAAATGTTATTCAAGGTTCATTCCAATGAAAAAAATGATGTATATTTCTTAATTGTAAATCTATCCAGGTAAAGGTATGATGATTTATTAGTGTATTTATCCATGTTTTTCTTATCTGATGATGACAATGAATCAGTCAACTAACAGATTGATTCATGGAATGGATGATTTCCTGATATGGGAATTTCCAATCTTTTGTATTAATATTTGTTTTATTTTTTCATTGATTATTATAACTATATATTTTTTATCCCAATGAGAATTGTTTGAGGTTGAAACAAACAAAGGACGAGGTTCTTTACTTACTCTTATGTTTTATAGTTTTCTCACCCTATTATTAATGCATATATATTTGGAGATTTTATTAACCTATGATTTGATGAATACCTAGTGAAAGATCATTGAACATTTGATTTTTGGAGTTATTTATCCTTACCATGGGTTAAGATAGTGATTTTATGACATGATTATAGGATACGACTATTCAATAGGATCCATGGATAGATCATTACCTATTCATTTTGATGTTGGTTCACATACCTGATGAGGTGTGATGTTAGTGTTTCCCATGTGGTGAAATCAGTCAAAATCTTAACATAAAGAATAGGTTTGTGAACACCATATTGGCATCATATAACATTATTTAAGGGAAAATTGTTGGATATAGAACAAAAAACAATAGGTGCTTGAATGTTTTATAAATTCTGTGAAATTAACAACTAAATGGATTATTATCACGTGAACAACAAATATGTAGTCTATTCTATGTGATGCTAGAGTTTTAGTATAGTAAAATGTAGCACATTCTGTGTGACCTAGGTAATGCACTATGTGACATTCATCCAATAAATCGGTGTGTAATGGGGGTACATTCGTAGCTATCAAGGTATAGTTCCATGTCAGTTGTGCCATGCCACATGTCGTGTACACCAGGATAGGTTTCTTGGTGTGTACCTGGAGTATATGACCAGGTGATCATATGGTTCATCGCACTATTTATAGGGATCCACAGGTCATATATTTACAAAATTACATGGCCACAGGAAAGCTACACGGTGAGCCCAATCCTAGAAACCTATAAATCATTTACCTTGGGAGAACATAGTGTATTGTTGATAAGTACACGCCAAATGAGTATAATAAACATGTATTATTGGAAATAGTGTGAGAATATGTGTACCCCTCGGGACATGCCATGTACTTCTTTTAGGATATGTAAGATTCCTCATGCTTCTTCTCTCTACATCATTATGAGATTGTGTGAGAATACCTAGACCATCATCAGTTTACTATGTTCCCTTGTAAAATTATTATTAGGGTTTGGTGTAGTAACTCATTAGCATCATATACAGTGACATATGAATGGATTCCTACTTGTTTATTTAGTGAGGAAGGATTCCCTTATTATAGTGTGATTTTTTCCAGACTCTATGACTACTGACTCAATAACATAGAGAATGTGTCCTCCCAATAGGCCCAAAGTGATCCTCATTTCACATTGTGTTACATTAGATTGGGTTTTTTTTTAAATAGTATGACATATTTTTACATGGTTCTGATCACCTATCAAAGATGTAGTCTTCAGTTGGGTTTGATGTCCCCCTAGCGAGACTTCGACATTTACCACTATTGGTGTATTGAGATCTAATCACTCTAGTGAGGTGAATTACAATCAAGTGTGTATCTCAAATAAACCCTCTCATTTTCCTTCGGGTCATGACCTGATGACTGTGAACTATTAGATGAGTTTCATTAGTGATTGTAGTTCTTAGTGTGTGAACTCTCTTAGAAGATCATTGTATGGACCTTTATGATGAAATCCTATGGTAGCATTATGGTTATAAAGTTACCTTGAGTCTGTTTGTATTTGTTTAGTCTATATAGGTTTTTTATTTTATATTCTATATAAATATAATTTCGTAGAGGTCACTATTACTGTTGATGATTCTTTACTTTATTATTTATTGATGTCTTACTAGGTATTGTTGTACTAACCCTGACATGGGCTCTTCCTGCATGTGTCAAGTATTATTAAGATGAATGTACTTTTTATGGGGTCCTGATGGACTAGGATTTCATGGAGATTGATTGGGATAGATAGAACAAGTTTTATACTAGTGTGACATTTGATAGTAGCAACCTCCTTCGGAGTAGGCCGAAAATTATTTTTATTCTTTTTCTTGATCAATTATTTGTTCCTTTTTTTAAGATTTCCAGTACATCCATCAAAACTCTTGATGTGTGATTATAAATGTATACACTATTTGTTTCTAGTTGTTATAAAATAGAAAATCTTATGGGCATGGGGATGTGTGCATTTGTAACAGCCCAAGATTTTATAAAAAATATTGTTTTTAATTTTATTAATGTCTTGTGTTGTACGCTACACCAAAAGGAGCTTGCACAACACGCATCCTTGACTTGCCTTGCATTACACGCAATCGCGACCTTCCTCGATAGCGTGTGTAATACGCAATACCGAGTTTCACTAAACAACGATATGCTATTAAAATATTATTAAAACTAGCCGGTATGAATAGTAATAACCACTTTTTAAAATTCTGTAAATCTTATTTTTCAAAATGACCTTCATTTTTGGATTCGGAGTCTCGAATTTAGCCTAAGGTGAAATTTTGGTACATTTCGGATAACTTTCATATTCTGATGAATAGTGAAAATTACTAAATTATAATTAAAAAACAACTTTTTTAATCGAAATAATTAATAGCGATAAATTATTAATTGGAGTAGTTTTAAAGTATATTTAGAATATATTTTTACAATTTAATACAATGTTGGTCATTGGTTGTAATTTCACATTTAAACTAGACATAATCAAGTGTCAATCTTTTGATAAATATTGTTTCTTAAAAACACGCTATTTGTTTTAACAGCGGGATTTAATTATAAAAATAATTAATGAAACTTCTATGATATGAATTTGGTAAAATAGAATTTATTTTTGAATTCACAATATAAAATATAGCTTAGGATGAAATTTTGGCATTTTTCTGAAAACCTTCATTTTTTGATGAATAGTAAAACTACTAAGTGGTAGTTAAAAAACTGAATTTTTCATAAAACTTAATTTTACCGCTTCTATGAATGGAATTTCAAAAATCCGAGAGCCACAGTTGATGTTAGTAAGTAAAATGTGGTTCAATGAGATTAAAATAATTTTTGGTGAATAGTAACTTTTTACTTTTATTTACCACGGTTAAAAATTAAATAGGGTAATTAAGGGTAAGAATGATATTAATATTACCCTAACACATGTCCTAATTCTATTGGACAAGTGTATCTCGACCAAAAACAACCTTAAGTGTAAAATATTATCATTTAGGCCCACTTGGATTAGATTAGGACATTTATTATTATTTAATTCAAAGAAGAGTTAAAAGAGTTAAAATCAATGTTTATTCATTAAAACATTTTTAATATGGGGTTATACATAAGATAAATTCGACTATAAATATTCATTAGAACGATAAAACGATTTCCTACATAATGATATTTTATTTATAATTTTTAGACTTTAAATAAATTAATTTATTTCTGACACAACGATGATGCAGTAATTACCCTTTTAAGGAAATATTAACATAATTGATGTTATAAATACTCAAATGAATGTAATTTGAGACTTTTTATGAATTACACTAATTTTCTAGGTTACTATGATATATTAGTGTTGATTTAATCAACTTGGTTCGAACATATAATTCTGTTATGACTTTCAAAAAAATCATATATCAAATAGTGTCAAAATTGACACAAAATAGTTTTTAAATCAAATATTATATTATTAATTGTTATTTTATTCCTAAAAATCTAAGGTTCGGCCAAATGACTTAGATAAGGATATATATATTAATAATAAACAATTTGGGGTTCGTTTGGTATGTTATAGTAAGTTTATTAACCATATAGTAAAAGAAAACAAACAGACATGGTAAAAGTTAAATTATTTAACTTAGAGTTAAATCTAATTGATAAGGTTAAAATAATACCCTAAACGTTTCTAAATCCTATTGGATGATAGGATTTAGACCCATCCCCACTTTAGCTTCGAAATAAGACCCTTTGGAACCATTATAAACCGATTTTGACATTAATATAAAATAATATTATGAGGTATTCCTAAGGTGCTCCTCTCCTCCCTTATAAAAGGACACCTCATCCCCCTCCTCCTCACACCAATTTGAGCACTCAAGCTCGGCCAACCCCTGCCAAAATATCTTCTACACTTCCCTAGAAACATCCTAGAGGTTCTGGTCTTCCTCAAAGACCAATTTTAGTTCCCTAAGAGGAGGTCTCCAAAAGGCGCTTCAAAGAAGAGGTAATTACCGTTACCAATTCTTTCATCTCTATTTCTTCTTCCACATCTTCTTCTTAGGTTGTTTCATTATGAAGTAATAACATCAGTATCACTCATATACTGATATGTTATTATAAGTATGAAACAACCCTATTTCACCATCTATCCATCCTACGGAAAAAGTAATCACCGCGCGTGCGTACGTACGGAATACCGTCTCCACGCCGTGGTGTAATCTATTTTCCACCACCACCTTACATGGATGGGTATAATGGTGTAAAGAATAACTATAAATAGTTATTAAAACATCATATTGATTCTGATATATTGTATAATCCACTCCAATTAAATTCAATATTTATGGAAATGATATCATCGCTTGTGCGTACGTACGGACTGCCGTCTCCACGACGCGATGAGATTCATTCTCCATGTTAACCATTTAAGAATGATTATAATGTATATATAAGAAATAATAATGAAATATATGACATTATAAAGCTACTGGATTTATGTATATATATATATGTATGTCATCTACTTACTTCCATTCAAGACAATAAGGAAAGGAAAATAGCGCTCATGCGTACGTACGGACTACCGTCTCCATGAACGGTGTTTTTCATTTCATTTATCTATCTATTATATGTATATATATACTGAATATATATGATATATTAATCATATTTTATATTCTGGAAGTAAGTAAATCATGATATAAGTAATAATAATGTCAAGAACAACAAGTCAAAACACCTACGATAAATGAAATGATTTTACCCAAAACGCTTCTTTAACATGGAATTTACAAAAGAATGGGTAATATAATGTCATAAGTGAACCATATATGATATCATAACAATGAATATGATTCTATAATAAGTCAATGACATTATTCAAATCATTATACAGGAGGTTCGGACACATACGAAGCTAATCGGACCTAAGGTAAGGGAAATATCACAATATCACTTTTATCCGAGATTGTATTTACTTTGGTAATTACTGGGGTGTATTTTATAATACACATCCATGTTCCCTCAACATGTAATATTATTTCAATCCTTCTACAATAGTTTATATCCAATTTTACCCTTCGGTAAGTTTTTTTTGTAAAAGATATGAAAGGAATCTTTTGTCGTTTTTCATACGAGGTACTTTTTGACTTTTCCGACAAAAGTACGAAGAATGTTTTTTTTACTTATACGGCATGAATGGATTTTTAAAACATTATTTCCAAGAAGCTTACTTCACAAGTTTTCAAGTTTATTTTTAATCAACTTCTTTTATTTTAAAGTTATATGACATGTTATGAAAGGAAAAGTCTTTTTGAAGAAGAAAGGATATTTTCCTCAAGAATGGAGTTCAAGTGTTTTATCAAAATTATTTTCCATCTAAGATAATAAAGGGTTCTGTTTTTATCCTTATTATTACATTGATTTGATCATGTTGTGATGGAATTATTTTTATGAATTCCTTTATCTTATATGAATTGATTTATGATGTCATGATGTTTCAAGAATCCCATTTTTGTTACATGTGTTATGCGATTATGTATGTTTTATGATTATGTGGCACACATAAGAAAGGATTCATTATAAGATGGGTGGGACCTATATCTCCCTCCAATGAATTGGGTAAAGATTTTATATCTCATGAGATAGACAGGGCTGGAACGGTAGGTTATACCGGTTCCGTGAAACAGGACTGAAATGAGGGTTACTCGATTCAGAAAGGGACTTTGTCCACTAAGATAGTCTTGGCAATTAGTCTTGACTATCAAGAAATGATTATCTATGATTATGTGTGTATACCACAAAGTTTCATGATTTAAGTTATGATTATTGGGATTACTTTTTCACTGCCATGATTTATCCCATGTTATGAAATTATGCTCTCTTTTGCAGGTTAAGATTTCCAAAAGTTATGTTCTTATGAATATGATGTGATTGATTTTTCTTTTGTATACCCTTACTGAGCATTTGAGCTCACCCTTTTATGTTTTCTTTTCCCCAGGATATAAAGAAAGGTTTTAGGTAAAAAAAAGGGAAGATCTTTATGGGAGATATTGAAGATCTTTCACCACGATTAGAAGATTACGTTCCGAGTTTCCAAAGACACTAAACTATTACGATCCTTGTGTGTGTGTGTTTTTGTTATGTACTAAGTATTCTGCAAAAGTAATGTAAATTCTATGTACGTCAGGCTTCGGGTCTCTACAGTTGGTATCAGAGGGAAGGTTTAGTCAACCTTTGGAAACTAGGATGCGAGAACTTTAGTGAGATCCTTAGAGATATTTATAAGGTATGTCTAGGGATGTCCCTAAGGATAAGTATACGTATAGGATACAGTCCTAGAACTACGGTAACGATCATAGAATTTAACCTAAGGTGTTAGATATTGAGGATACTCCACCTTTATTATGTTGTTTTCCCTAGCATGATTTTTGCCTCTCACACTATTCTTTTCTGGGTTTTAGAAAATGGCTGGAAACAAGATGATTCACGATAATGGAGGATATGATGGACAATGGAATGATATTATTCACAATGAAATGGGATTTGGAAGTGTTTGCATCATTATTATGCCGAATCAGCAATCTCATAATATGATCAATAAAGTAAAATTTGGTAAGTTTCCTGACTCAACTAATAAGAGAAAGATGGAGTTTTATGATGATCATAGAGGAAAGAAAGTTCAATTTCCCCTATGTAAATCATGTGGGAAGAGGCATCAAGTAGAATGTTTCAAAGGAACTGGAAGATGCTTTGGGTGTGGAAAAGAAGGACACAAAGCAAGTAAGTGCAAAGGAAAAGGTTCAGTTAACACCATGGATGAGGATAATGGTATTGCTACGACATCAACAATGGTTAAATGTTTTAAATGTGGAATGTACGGGCATTATGCAAACCAATGCCCTAAGGGAAAGTCTCATGAAGAGAATCAGTATGGTTGTATGGTTAGTATTTATGTTGATGATGATGAAGAGACTACAAATGATATGTGAGATGAAAGAATTGTTGAAGCTCGGTCAATGGTTTAAGAAGGTAGTGGAATGATTACATGTTTATCAAGTGTAATGTTGTATAAAGAATCTCATGGTACTATGGAATAAAGAGACATCTAAGGATTGATACATTGTTGACTTTCCTTGAGTTTTGAATGTGTGTGATTAATGGTACCAATATCCATGAATGGTTATTCAGATATTTTTGGAAATAAGATGATATGCGCATAATGAAGGGAAAACGAGAAAACAAAATGTTTAACAGTATTCATGAGCTCATGATTGATATAAGGACTAAGTGATATAATGGTTGAGTATATAGAATTTTGAGGATTTTTGGTATGTGGAAAGTGTTAACTTTTAACTGCATTCAAGTTTTCACTAAGGTTCAATGGGTATTCAAGATAGTACAAGATTAAGGCCTTTGAATATTTGGAATGTTTCCAACAAGATATATCTTATGATATATGGGGATCAACGATGGTATTAAATCTCTGGTAATCGTTTTCACTATGTTATGAAAATGGACTGCGGTATTATGGATAGGACTAAAGATTGGAATGGATTATGTTGGACATAAGTTAGTATTGTTTAAGGATAGAAGTTTTTTCGATATTATTTATGGGATGTTATAGTAATATAGTTTTAGAAAAAGGAAAACCTGCAGGACGAGCGACAACCCATCTCTTCAAACAAGGCTGTGGGAATCGAACCCACAACCGAAGTGCGACTGGCCTTTATCGCCTACCACTGGCCTACAGGAAGTCCCTGTTTAGTATAAACTAGTTTTATTATATTAAGCAGTATGATATATGAAGTATAAGTCCATTTTAGGAACAATATATGATTAATCTCACTATAGATCGACTTATGTATATAATTTTTGCTAACCTTTTGTTTGAGACAGATGGAATGACCCTTCATTCTATCACATGATCTGCTAACACTTCACGAATAACAAATTCAACATCATTTATTTAAGAGATGAAGTGGAAATTGTTCTAGGCATGAACAATAGTGAGATTGTACCAAAATAAAGAAAGTATGTATTCCAATTCAAATTTTCAACTTTAGGGAAATGATCTTGAAAACCAAAAATGTTGTCCTAGTGATCTTATACCTGATGAATCGGATGGTACCTTAGATCGTCACAAATTTATGGATTTGTGATTATTGGCTTTTCCATAGCCATGTTCTCTACCACTCTCCATCAGAACATGATGGTTAGATTTCTCTTCCATATCCATATTTTCACCTATGTGGAAACCCAATGATTAGTTTATTTGGGTAACCGTTAGGTTTCATACTTTTGTTTTTAAAGATTGGTTTTGATATTCCTTTTTACGATGTGGGTTTCTATTAATGAAACTTTCAAATAGTAAACCATTTATAACCCCGACGAATTTCGAGGGCGAAATTCATTTTAAGGGGGGTAGAATGTAACAGCCCAAGATTTTATAAAAAATATTCTTTTTAATTTTATTAATGTCTTGTGTTGTACGCTACACCAAAAGGAGCTTACAAAACACGCATCCTTGACTTGCCTTGCATTACACGCAATCGCGACCTTCCTCGATAGCGTGTGTAATACGGAATACCGAGTTTCACTAAACAAAGATATGCTATTAAAATATTATTAAAACTAGCCGGTATGAATAGTAATAACCACTTTTTAAAATTCTGTAAATCTGATTTTTTAAAATGAACTTCATTTTTGGATTCGGAGTATCGAATTTAGCCTAAGGTGAAATTTTGGTACATTTCGGATAACTTTCATATTCTGATGAATAGTGAAAATTACTAAATTATAATTAAAAAACAACTTTTTTAATCGAAATAATTAATAGTGATAAATTATTAATTGGAGTAGTTTTAAAGTATATTTAGAATATATTTTTACAATTTAATACAATGTTGGTCATTGGTTGTAATTTCACATTTAAACCAGACTTAATCAAGTGTCAATCTTTTGATAGATATTGTTTCTTAAAAACACGCTATTTGTTTTAACAGCGGGATTTAATTATAAAAATAATTAATGAAACTTCTATGTTATGAATTTGTTAAAATAGAATTTATTTTTGAATTCACAATATAAAATATAGCTTAGGATGAAATTTTGGCATTTTTCTGAAAACCTTCATTTTTTGATGAATAGTGAAACTACTAAGTGGTAGTTAAAAAACTGAATTTTTCATAAAACTTAATTTTACCACTTCTGTGAATGGAATTTCAAAAATCCAAGAGACACGGTTGATGATAGTATGTAAAATGTGGTTCAATGAGATGAAAATAATTTTTGGTGAATAGTAACTTTTTACTTTTATTTACCACGGTTAAAAGTAAATAGGGTAATTAAGGGTAAGAATGATATTAATATTTCCCTAACACATGTCCTAATTCTATTGGACAAGTGTATCTCGACCAAAAACAACCTTAAGTGTAAAATATTATCATTTAGGCCCACTTGGATTAGATTAGGACATTTATTATTATTTAATTCAAAGAAGAGTTAAAAGAGTTAAAATCAAAGTTTATTCACTAAAACATTTTTAATATGGGGTTATACATAAGATAAATTCGACTATAAATATTCATTAGAAAGCTAAAACGATTTCCTACATAATGATATTTTGTTTATAATTTTTAGTCTTTAAATAAATTAATTTATTTATGACACAACGATGATGCAGTAATTACCCTTTTAAGGAAATATTAACATAATTGATGTTATAAATACTCAAATGAATGTAATTTGAGACTTTTTATGAATTCCACTAATTTTATAGGTTACTATGATATATTAGTGTTGATGTAATCAACTTGGTTCGAACATATAATTCTGTTATTACTTTCAAAAAAATCATATATCAAATAGTGTCAAAATTGACACAAAATAGTTTTTAAATCAAATATTATATTATTAATTGTTATTTTATTCCTAAAAATCTAAGGTTAGGCCAAATGACTTAGATAAGGATATATATATTAATAATAAACAATTTGGGGTTCGTTTGGCATGTTATAGTAAGTTTATTAACCATATAGTAAAAGAAAACAAACAGACACGGTAAAAGTTAAATTATTTATCTTAGAGTTAAATCTAATTGATAAGGTTAAAATAATACCCTAAACTTGTCTAAATCCTATTGGATGATAGGATTTCGACCCATCCCCAATTTATCTTTGAAATAAGACCCTTTGGAACCATTATAAACCGATTTTGACATTAATATAAAATAATATTATGAGGTATTCCTAAGGTGCCCCTCTCCTCCCTTATAAAAGGACACCTCCTCCCCCTCCTCCTCACACCAATTTGAGCACTCAAGCTCGGCCAACCCCTGCCAAAATATCTTCTCCACTTCCCTAGAAACATCATAGAGGTTCTGGTCTTCCTCAAAGACCAATTTTAGTTCCCTAAGAGGAGGTCTCTAAAAGGCGCTTCAAAGAAGAGGTAATTACCGTTACCAATTCTTTCATCATTATTTCTTCTTCCACTTCTTCTTCTTAGGTTGTTTCTTTATGAAGTAATAACATCAGTATCACTCATATACTGATATGTTATTACAAGTATGAAACAACCCTATTTCACCATCTATCCATCCTACGGAAAAAGAAATCACCGCGCGTGCGTACGTACGGAATACCGTCTCCACGCCGTGGTGTAATCTATTTTCCACCACCACCTTACATGGATGGGTATAATGGTGTAAAGAATAACTATAAATAGTTATTAAAACATCATATTTATTCTGATATATTGTATAATCCACTCCAATTAAATTCAATATTTATGGAAATGATATCATCGCTAGTGCGTACGTACGGACTACCGTCTCCACGACGCGATGAGATTCATTCTCCATTTAACCATTTAAGAATGATTATAAAGTATATATAAGAAATAATAATGAAATATATGACATTATAAAGCTACTAGATTTATGTATATATATATATATATGTATGTCATCTATTAACTTCCATTCAAGACAATAAGGAAAGGAAAACAGCGTTCATGCGTACGTACGGACTACCGTCTCCATGAACGGTGTTTTTCATTTCATTTATCTATCTATTATATGTATATATATACTGAATATATATGATATATTAATCATATTTTATATTCTGGAAGTAAGTAAATCATGATATAAGTAATAATAATGTCAAGAACAACAAGTCAAAACACCTACGATAAATGAAACGATTTTACCCAAAACGCTTCTTTAACATGGAATTTACAAAAGAACGGGTAATATAATGTCATAAGTGAACCATATATGATATCATAACAATGAATATGATTCTATAATAAGTCAATGACATTATTCAAATCATTATACAGGAGGTTCGGACACATACGAAGCTAATCGGACCTAAGGTAAGGGAAATATCACAATCTCACTTTTATCCGAGATTGTATTTATTTTGGTAATTACTGGGGTGTATTTTATCATCCACATCCATGTTCCCTCAACATGTAATATTATTTCCATCCTTCTACAATAGTTTATATCCAATTTTACCCTTCTGTAAGTTTTTTTTAAAAGATATGAATGGAATCTTTTGTCGTTTTTCATACGAGGTACTTTTTGACTTTTCCGACAAAAGTACGAAGAATGTTTTTTTTACTTATACGGCATGAATGGATTTTTAAAACATTATTTCCAAGAAGCTTACATTACAAGTTTTCAAGTTTATTTTTAATCAACTTCTTTTATTTTAATGTTATATGACATGTTATGAAAGGAAAAGTGTTTTTGAAGAAGAACGGATATTTTCCTCAAGAATGGAGTTCAAGTGTTTTATCAAAATTATTTTCCATCTAAGATAATAAAGGGTTCTGTTTTTATCCCTATTATTACATTGATTTGATCATGTTGTGATGGAATTATTTTTATGAATTCCTTTATCTTATATGAATTGATTTATGATGCCATGATGTTTCAAGAATCCCATTTTTGTTACAGGTGTTATGCGATGATGTATGTTTTATGATTATGTGGCACACATAAGAAAGGATTCATTATAAGATGGGTGGGACCTATATCTCCCTTCAATGCATTGGGTAAAGATTTTATATCTCATGAGATAGACAGGGCTGGAATGGTAGGTTATACCGGTTCAGTGAAACAGGACTGAAACGAGGGTTACTCGATTCAGAAAGGGACTTTGTCCACTAAGATAGTCTTGGAAATTAGTCTTTACTAACAAGAAATGATTATCTATGATTATGTGTGTATGCCACAAAGTTTCATGTTTTAAGTTATGATTATTGGGATTACTTTTTCACTGCCATGATTTATCCCATGTTATGAAATTATGCTCTCTTTTGCAGGTTAAGATTTCCAAAAGTTATGTTCTTATGAATATGATGTGATTGATTTTTCTTTTGTATACCCTTACTGAGCATTTGAGCTCACCCTTTTATGTTTTCTTTTCCCCAGGATATAAAGAAAGGTTTTAGGTAAAAAAAAAGGGAAGATCTTTATGGGGGATATTGAAGATCTTTCACCACGATTAGAAGATTACGTTCCGAGTTTCCAAAGACACTAAACTATTAAGATCCTTGTGTGTGTGTGTTTTTGTTATGTACTAAGTATTCCGCAAAAGTAATGTAAAGTCTATGTACGTCAGGCTTCAGGTCTCTACAGCATTCATACATGTACTTATAGAAAACGACTTCTATTTTTTAGATAATCCTTCTTGGAATTGATCCCAAGGTATCCCTCTTCTATAGAAGGTTGGATGGTGTAGTTTTCTCTTCATCCCCAACGGGTTGGGATAGGACTCATTAGAACATATAAAAGGTACACTAATATACCAACATTAAATAAAACCTTTATTTTAGTTTCATATTGAATAAAAAACCAAATTATATCAACAATAATATCATACCAAATTTTTGAACCCATGGTCGTGTGAATTGTTCCAAATCCCACATTTTCAATAATCATTCTAATTTGAGATCCTAGTCTTTAGAAAATGTGTTATAACATTTTCAATCATTATTCCTTGTCTTCTTATTGACATATACTTAAATATAATTTATTAACTCAATAACAAGTTTTTTTATAAATTAATCATATAGAAAAGGGATATTTTTAATAAATAATAACATGTTTTGACTTAATTAGTCATTAAAATGTGATCTTATTTTTGGTCAGTTTTACAACCTACTTAAATGTGTTTATTAAAATTAAAAAATTAATGATTATTAAAAAATAAGTAATACTAATATGTGTTTATCATGATTCAATTGATATGATTATAAAATTATATAATTTCCATATTCAAAAGTATATTCACTAATTAATTTAACTATGTAAAATCAATAATCACAAAAATGATATTGTCAACTGTTCCATGTGAACCATTTCTATAAAAAATATAAAATGGCCATGTAAATCTATAACTAAACCAAAAAATAGAAATATATCATTATAATGTTTCTTGATATGTGTTACCCATGATCATGGGGAATGGACTAGAACCAGAAATCGGTGAATTAGTGGAATATGTAATATATTATACCAATGATTAATTTTATCTCTAAATAGTATATTTTTCGGTAATGAGTAATTATTAAATAATTATATTATTCAAGGTAGATATAAATAAGGTTTATTTATATATTAATAACCAAAATAAATTTACTATACATGCCGTTAGATAATGTTTAACAATTTTGAAGAACAATATAGTGGTTTATATACTAATTCCACATTGAAATAATGATCATTAATGTTTAAATTCTTATTTGGTAAATAATATGTCATTTATCTCTATAATACATATATCTTTTTACCCTCTTGTTATTTCCTATATAATCATGTCTTATAATCAAATATCCTACCATTGGTTTAAAAATCAATCAAATTGTTTCCTAAAATTGGTTCTAGAAATATCACATCTTGTCAAATGACAATATTTGTTCTCCATGCTCATAGATTTGTTTTATTTTAATATATAATTCTTTATAATTCAAATACATATTAAATTAATTTTCCACAAGAATATTTTTTATTTATTATTTTTATAAATTAATTTCTCTTTAAATGTTTCCAACATTTGTTTTTTTTGTATTGACTTCACCTTTTATTACAAAAGAGTGAAATGAATCCAATTTATGTTTTATATAAATGATTTCAATTTAGTTATATAATATTTTATTATTTAAATATAATCATATATATTTATTTTAATGATATTACAGAGTAATTTTAATTGTCCTAAATTTATATATTAAATTATTAAAATTTATATGATAATTATTTTTATTTTTATTTTAAAATAATAATTCTCTTATAAATTGTTCATCATATATGAGATCATACCAGAATTTATTATGAATTAATAATAATATTTTATAATAATGACATTCACGTCGTTTCTCAATATGACTTATGATCACGTTTTTTAGAAATCTTAACCGAACCCATTTCTCATTCTCAGGTTAATTATTTTCTGATAAAATTATGAATGTCTTCATGTGGAACACATATGTATCGTTTATCATTAATTGGAATATGGGTAAAATATATCAACATAATTCATTTGGGGAATGTTTTATATCTTGTGATATCATGATTCAATTATGGGCTTTAGCCAAGATCCAAATTTTTATGAAACATAGGATGTCAACCTATGTCCACTGTATAATATAAGATGATTAGATAAGTATATTATGATATGAATAGATTTGTGGTTAATTTTGAAATTTGTTATCATTTCATTGAATATGTTTATTCAAACTTATTATGTTATAAAACAAACTTATTTAATGTTCGCATGTATCATTATTATTGATAAATTTTTACACATTATCAAGGAACTTGTATTAGGTTATGCATAAATCCCTATATCAATGTTCATTATTTTTGTTCTATATTTAATTATATATGAATTCCTTGTCTTCTTTTTATATAAGATAATAATTTTCTCAATCTAACAGGTTCTTATTATCGTAACTTATTCACTTCAATTGATATATCATTTTTATGTAATTCTATAGTGTCAGAGATCAACGTTTCTTATTATTATGTTTCCTAATGTTATATAGAAGAATATTATGTGTGACATGTTGTTAATCATATTATGTGTGAATAATATTTGAAAATGTAGATAAATATTTCTTTTATAATAAATTGGAATTTTTTCTATTCTCTAAATAAACTAAACATATAGAATAAGTGGTCAGTTTTATTTTGAGATGTAATGAATAATAATTTAGGATGCTTAAATAGGGACAACCAATCAGATATGAATAGGCTGCAAGACATGAACCTGAATTTGATGGGAGACAAGGTTACATCACCTACCATTGGACTACATGCCATCATTGTTAGTATAAACAGATTTAATCATTTAAAATGTATTATATATAAATTATAAGGTCATTTTTGAAACCATATGTGATTTATAAAGAAAACATATTTTGAAATTTCATTATTGTTTGGATAGAAAGATGAGTTTGTGATTGAAATTGTTTAAAGGATGAAACTATTATTGTTAAGTTAGTAAATTTCCTTATCTATGTAAATAAATTCCTCAACTATTAGAAATGTATTAATAAATTTAATTTGTATTCATTTCATTTTATTACTGATAAAACCATTCCCTTTTTATCTCATCACAAATTTATGTTTTTAAGATGGTAGATTGTGTAATGACCATGCTCTCTATCACTCTCCATGAAAAAATGATAGTGAGTTTTCTCTTCCATATCTATATATTCAGTACCCACTAATGTCATCCAATTCGAAATATTAATTTTTTGATGTCCATCAAATTTCATTTCCCCCTTATTGATGGTATGTTTCATTAAACCAATTTTTGATTTGGGTTCACCACAAAAAAAAATTCAATCTTTATTCCTTGATTGTAAAGTGAAATTTTAAATTGCGAGGATTCAATTTATTGTTGGTGTACAAGAAATATAACACCCCAAAACATAATAGTACATTTTTTCTAAATAATTCTAATTGCGTGTGTTTCATACATCACTGAGTTCAAACATATCATGATCACTTAATTTGTGATTTTTAGAAGCTAGATTTTCAAAAAGTAGGAATGAATATTGTTAAACACATAATGAAATTTATATATTATAATTTTTATCATAAATTGTTACATTAATCCAAATGTGTTTATTGAAATATGATAATAACGAATTCAATTTTACCCATTAAACAGATATGCTTTTATAAATTCATTTTTACCTTTATTTTTATGACATTTTTATTTTATATTTATGATATGTTTTATGTTTTTGAATAATAGTGAGAAAATAATTTATTTTAATTGATTTTTTTCAACAAAAATAATTTATTCTATCTATTGCATTTTTAATTAGGTTTAATGTATAATTATATCAATTTTTTATAATTTTATCCCATTTAGGTCATTAGAAGAAATTTAACATTTAATTTTGATATCAATAAATTTTAAATCTTTTGAATGTTTTTAATTGAAAAAACCCATATTCTTATTCTTTCAATGTGATTAATTTTATTTTTATTTTAGACAATAATCTGTTTCCGATTTTGAAAAATGGATTAAATTTCTGGAATTAGTGGTTCCACATTTATTAAATATATCCATTTTATTTTTGAATGAAATGAATAATAATAATAGTAATTTATATTAAAAAAGATAATGGTGAATAATTTAATTTAATGTAAAAAAATATTTTAAATATTAAAAATTACCCTATGAAATGTCTTAATTTTTTAGATGAGTTATGTTTGAGCAAAATCATCATTGTGATGATATTATTGATTTTTATAGCCACTTGAATGACCTTATGATTTTTATAGAAAATTATTTTAATAAAAGTAAAATATTTAACACTAATTTTTTAATAAGTATTAAATTTTTTATGAGATTATTAAGAATATTTAATTGAATATAAATATTAAAATTAAATATAAACAATTTATTTTCTTCATGATAATTAATTTTATATTTCTATGACATTTATAAATAGCCTAACTTCTTACAAAACTCGGATGTAGTAATTTATTTGACAAGTTATTGATTTTCAGATGTTTTTATTAGATTAAATTTTTTATTGATTTTTTTAAATTTCATATAAATTAATAATATCTATAATGTAATTAATGATTTATTAAAATAAATTTTATTGCATTGAATGATATAAAATTTAAAAAAAACTAAAAAAATTCCCCCAAATATTTTTTAGAGTTTAAATTTTAATATGACTCATTTATGTTTTTTTATATTAAACATATTAATCGTAAATAATTAAAAAATAATTCATTATAATAGTATAAAAGATAAATTAATGGTTATAATTAAAATATAAGGGTATAAATGTGACCAAAACATGTCTAAAAATTATTATATGAGATTATTTTTACCCAACATCATATTAAATTAGAAATAATTAACTTTGGAATCATTTTTAATTGAATATTAATTAAAACCACATTAAACGATTTTTAGATTCCAAAAGTGTCCCTCAACTCAATTAAAAATGGTCACCTCCTCCTTAGCTTATTCACACCACACTGAGACATATAGCTCGACCTAGTGCTGAACATTTCTTCTCCCAATATCCATAGATATGTTATAGTGTTATATTTAGTCCATAAATATTATCTCTAGATCAGTTAATAATTGATATAAAGTAAAACATTCGATGAATAAATAATCATTTTTACCAACCCAACCATGTTAATTTCTTATTATACTTCATCTTCATCATTTTTTTCCACTGTAAAGTAATAATTTCATCATATTTTTTTCCGAGATGTTATAATGAGAATGGTACAACCATAATTCATATTTTATTCATACAAAAAAATGAAAACCCCACTCATGACTACGTATGACTTACCATCTCTACACAGTGGTATAATATGTTTTTAATAGCCACATTACAAGGATGTGTATAATGATAAAAGAATACATAAATAATTCAATTATTATATGATAGTGGTTCTATGATAATTATTATTCCATCAAATTATTTTCTATTTCGACGTTAATATAATGATATTTTCACCCGTTTGTACATTTGGCCTACCATATCAACGATGATATGTGATTCAATATCCATGTTAAATATTAATAATTGATTATAAAAATTTATTTATTTATTTATTATCATATTAATGACATAAAAGGTATTCATGTGATTTTTTATATATATTATAAGCAAGGTAACAATATTTTTAGGAAATAACAAGATTGTTAAAAATATAAATTAACAACCAAAAAATTAAAATATATAAAATATTATTAATATACAAGAAGTAAAATATAATAAAGGGATCACATATTATTTTAAAAACATTATTATCATTATTTTATAAGGTAATAATATGTTTACAACCAATATACATGAGTTTCGAACACATAATGAAGATATCAGACCTAAGGTAAGGGTTTAATTTAAAATCTCATCATTAATTGAGATTATATTTTTTTAAGTCTTCAATAGGGAATACATACTCTCTACAGTAGTGTTTTTAAAAAATAATTCAAATATATTTCATCTATAATAAAATAATTTAACATCTTTTTTATGCATGATTTATTTTATTATAAAATTGTATTAAATGATATAATTTGTTTTTTCTAAATAATATATATTATGAATTTTTTTGATAAATATATGAAAAGAATGGTTTTATTAACATATGAAGAATGGGGGTATTGTTATATATTCTTGATGCCTTACTGATTTGAATATTATAATATATTTTTGAAATGATATTTTTAATGAATATTTTTTATTTTATAATTAGGAAACTGTTAATAAATTATTTCTACATAAAAATGGTTTATTTATGTGAAGCCATTTATAATGATTTTTTTAGAATATTTTAATCTATGTCAACATCCTTTTTAGATCATATTTTTAATTGACTATGATCTATTATGATACCATATAACATACTTTATATCATATTTTATGATGATTTTGACTATGGATATTCTATTTTGACATCATTCATGGTTTATGATTAATGTATTCACATTCTACATATTAGAATTTAAAAATGAGTGTTTATGTTATTTGTGCTTTACTATTTTCATATTCGGAATTCATTGGACTAATTATGTGATGGATGAGCCCTTCTATAAACCGTTGATGCATCAATAGGTTCCCTGAGACAAACTATTTTCGGTATTTACTAAGGCCCTACCCATGTATTTATGGTGTCTTGGTCAAATACTTGATGGTTTGTTAATAATGTATTTCATTTTTCATTCCCCCATTATGAGATTCATTTTTGATATTCTATGTGATTATTAAGATAATATAATATCAGTGATTATGTTTCATTCTAATGAAAATATTTATCTGGAATTATATGACCATTTTATATTCATATTATATTATACTCAGGTTATTGATTAAGTGACATGTTTTTCAGTTATTAACCTCTCCATAATAGTTATTTATAATTTATGATATCCTCTGACTTATATATAATCTTACTGATCATTTTATCTCACCCTTTCTTATGTTTAATCTTTCCCCAGGATTTTGAAAAGTACATTATAACTGATTTTCTGGGTTAAACTAAGAGGAATATTGATGTTCTCAATGAAAGTACCTTTTTCTAACTTATTCATAAAATGTAATTTGAATTTGAAATATGAATCTACATTAACATGCCTAATAAACTATTTTTTTCATTAGTGTGTGATTCCTTATATATTATTCTTATGTAAAAATATAAGGCACTCATTCTAGACTACTAGAGTATGGGTTTTTAAATAAGAAATAAAAATAATTTTTTTCCAAATTTATAAAATCTCAATGTAAAATGAAACTAAATTTTGAAATGAATATTTTAAAATTATTGTTGAGTGAATATAATAGAATTTTATAGGATTATTACTTTTTCAATCAATATTGAGAAAGTCCGATTTTTGTTAAATATTGACTTTTCATTTAAAGAATTTAAAATTTCAATATTCATTATGTTTTCATTTTAAAGATTAATAATTTCATTAATAATATAATACATCCACATTTTTTTAGTTTAATCAATATTATGATCAATTTTTATATAATATTTTTTTGTACATTAGAAAAAAATAGTTTGAACACCTCATTTTCATCTTGTTTGTGGGACTAATTTAAAAATACATTATACTAGTTAATCGAATATAAAATGGTAAAATTGATTACATATTTATAATCATAATAATTAAAATTATATTATATGTCCATCTGAATTTTTTATGTAATTAATATATTAAATACAAAAAAAGAAACCACCTCGGTTATGGTTAATATATTTCCAACGGGGGTGAAACTTAAGTTATTAGGAATAAATTTACCTTAAAATATTTTATATTCATATTTTATGGAACTATTTATAACTTTTATCATATAATTATTCATAATGAGACGTTTTTATCCTTTTGGGGTGTGTAAAATGTTGTTATATCTTTTTTCCATTCAAAAATTCCAACTATGACCTCTCCCCTACACACAATTGGACACTCACTCTCTACTACTATTCAGACAATCAAAATGACTATTGGTTTTTCCAAGACCTAGAAACAACACTTTATTCCATCTATAAACCTTTTTAGTGGGATTATTATATTATTATTAACAAGTTATAATTTGTTTTCTGACAAACTATAGTGGTTTTCAAAATATATGGTATCTTCCTTAACCAATAAATTTTGTTTTATTTATTCTTAAATATATTAAATAATATCAAAAAATTATGATATAAATACATATTTATATTCAATATACTAGGATTTTATTATCAAAGGAAAATAACATATATCCATATGATTTTACATCAAATAGGAAACAGAATAATTGATCGTGTGTACTGTAGACCATAACCTTCATAACCAATATAATTTAATTTCATTCAATTCTTATCATAGGGGGATATATTGATATAATTGAACAATATATTTTTTATTTCTGACATTATTATAAGTATTTACTTATAATATCACAAATACCATCTTGTCTTTCAATCAATTTAAAAATGATATTATCGTTCATGTGTACATGTGGATTATAGCCTCCACAAAGAGATGTGATTATTTTTCATTTAATTTTTAAATATACTGTAATATGGGGATATTTGTTGAATATATATGAAATTTACGATATATAATTATTTTTGTAAATTTTAATTGACAATTATATTTCTATCATTCCACCCATTGATAAAACTGGAACAAAATTCATTGGTACATACGACATATCATCTCATTGAATGGTGTAACACATTTTTTCAATGTAAAAATTTTATGAATGAAATTAAATTTATATATAATTAATAAATTTTATATTTATATAATCTTTATAATTATGTATATTTTTATCTATAATAAATTTTTATGGGAAGAAACTACCAAACCTGATCATAAATGAAAAACAAACTAATTATCACATGGAACAATGATTTTGTAATATTATTATTAATAAATTTACGGTAAAAGGTTATAAATAAATCATATATTGAATGAAAATTTTGAATAGGTTTCTAAAATAAATTTATATTAATCAAATATTTTTTATTCATGATGTTAAAATGTATGTAGAATGTCATTATTGAGGTATGGTATTTTTATCTAACTTTTATTTATGTAAGACACATGTCATATTCACCACATTATTATTTTATTTAGTCTATATACTACCCATGAATTAATTTCATGTTTATTCTAATAAATACTATTGGGATTTACTTATGAATCTAATGTTCTTTATTTCATTGTTATTTTGATTAAAACTTTTCTATAGTGGCAATGGTTTTATGATACAATATCATAGTTTATCAGGATTGATTATGATTTTGTTTTCAATGATGAAATAATAAGATGTATCCCATAATATATTTATTGATTTTATCCAGCTATCATTATTTATGTAGAATACATTTTTCACATATATTTTACGCTCTTTATATACCCAGGAGTCCAAAAATATTTTTTAAGATAAATATTCATTATTATTATCTTTAGTTGAAAACCATTAATCATCCTTGAAAATTAATTATAAAAAAATTAAGGAAATTGTTACTATTATAAAGTAATTTTAAAATTCATTCATACAGTTTTCTAATATAACTAAATAGTATTAAAATAAATATTCTTTTTATATTTAAAATAACATACTTTCTATTTTTTACCAATACTTTCAATTAAATCCACAATTTAACATATAATAAATGAAAAATATTTCATGAAATATTGATTTATAAATTATTAATAGATTTATTTTCATTATTACAGGATTATTTTGAATGAAAATGTATTCTTTAAAATGTGGCATATATTTATATTCTAAATAAGTTATTTCAAAATTGAAAGAAATATTCTGCCTAAATGATTTTTCGAATATATATTATATAAAAGGAAATAATGTTTTTTATCATGTTTTAATGGGGATACAATTAAATGGTACCATATTTATAATTTATGTTGATTATTATGTTTATTATGACTATATATTATGGAATAAGAATTAGTTTCCATGGGTTATTCATTAATGGATTGATAAACTATTTTGAATCTTCTTTTCTTTACATGATTTATGATGTGATGATATTCTGATTATTTGGTGACATTGTGTAACATATATGTTTTATTTTTATTATGTGATGAGTGGGACAATAGTTTTATATCTCTATAATTAATTATGTAATTTTTAATATATCATGAGTCAATTATGGGAAACAATTCTATGTGTTTGATCTGGTATAAGAAACAAGTCCATTTTCTTGATTCGTTATTAGAAGCATGTTAATGTATCCGATCTGTTATGGGTAACAAATAAACTCTCTTTATCCACTATTACAAAAAATATAATGTTATAGTTAAAATATGAAATTTAGGTGGTGATTCTTAGCTGTTATGAAATAAGAAATATGGAGGCCATCAAAACTGCTATTATTTGATGGTCTAAATATTTAACCTTGACATATGAAATGGTTTCTATAATAATGATGGTGCAACACATATATGAAATGAACATATGGTCTACGATTGATATGTAATGTGTTTCTACTATTATGATTTTTGAATTATAAAATAATTAATTTCTCATCATTTGACTCGAGTTTATGATTCATTGTAGTCATTGTATAATAATTGATAGTAATAATCATGATCCAATACCTCCATTCATACAGAATTCTTTCATATGATCATTGATTGATATATAACATTTTTTACATGTAATATTAATCTCATCTCACCCTTTGTTATTTTTCTTATCCTCAGGTCTGGAAAAAAAATTATGATATTATTTTTATGTATACAAAATTAGAAGATCACTGTTTATGATGTTGATGTCATTCATGAAATAAGAATATTATGTATATAGTCTGCAAATAAATGAAATGATTATGGTTCCCATACTTGTATTTTAAAATTTATTGAATAATAACATAACAATATAAAACATATATGTATGAAATTTATATGTTACTGTAGTTGGAATCATAATAATTTAGAGTCATTCTTTGGAATATAGGATGATAATACATTAGTAAAAACCATATAGATAAGTGAAATTATTCGAATATGTCCTAGAACATTTTATAAGGACTGATAAATTGGTTCCAAATAAATTATATCATTATTTTCCCACATATAGATAATGTGGATATAGAATAACATTAACAAGGGAAAATAACTCTAAAAATTATTTATTTGGCTTTTTCTCTATCATCAAATGGTTCTTGAAATTGTGCCTTCATAATCATCTAGTTTTACATTCATAGGGGATAAAATTTGGAAATTAACAAAATCATATTTAACAAATAACTATGGATGTGAATATATGATGAATATGAATGTTATAAGTTGAACTTAAGGTGTCATAGATTTAATGGAAGGTTCCATGAATTAAGATATTCAAAAAATTAATTTTCATTATTATGTGGTTTCCCACTCAAATTTTTTTCCCACGCTATTCATTTTTTTATCAATAGATGGAACCTGAAGAAAACATATAAATGTTGATTGTGATAAAATATTTAATCATTCATATCTCGAGAAACCAAATGTTATGGGAGTTAAAATTTTAAATCATTTTTTTATTCCCATACAAATCTCATAAGAAAATAATATTGGGGAACATAAAAATGTGTACTGTATGGAACAAAATTCAATTGAGTCATTCATGTGGAAAACCCGCCTTATTTTTATTATTAAAAAAATAAACATGTTGATGAGAAATTGATAAATACCACTGAATTTTTTTCCAATATTTGATGTATAAAAATTTCATTTTGGCAATTTACTAATTGGATGGTGAGTCATATCAATTGTTTAATATTATCAATAATCAAAGGTATCAAAATAGAATTGAATCTATACTGAGGGATGAATTTTATTGATTATTTTTCAAAAATAACTATCCACCTATTCATTTTATAAAATTGTATAAATAATTACATAGCATAAAATAATTTATTATGAACCAAAATATAGCTACGATGAGTCATTTTTTATACTTGTGAGGTAATATTCTTTTATAACCATTCGAAATAAATGTATGTATAATCAATTCTTAAATGGAATAAAACTAAGAATCTACATGGAAATTTTCATAAAAAAATTTAGTAGATATAATGAATTCATTCGATGTTATATTAATATAAACTCATTCCATTTATAATTAATATTATAGTATTTTTTACCAGACCATCAATTTTATTTTACGTAAATATTCGGAGGCATAGAGTCTTTATATATATATGCCTTATAAAATATTAAATTTTTTTAAAAAATAAAACCATTTATTTTATTTTCCAAAATGTGATCCTAAATCATTTTTATCTCATTAAATATAAAGGATAACCTGGGGAATACATTGAAAAAATGGTAGAGATATAAATCATTTAAATGGAATAAACATGATAAAGATGAAAATCATTTGATTCAATCTTAAAACATTATATCATGAAAAATATGGAACATGGGTTTTTCACATGGGATCATAACCAATTGATTATGGTATGAAAATAAAATCGAATCATAAGAAATGTTATAGAAACATACTACATGACATAAAAATTATCCAATATAAACTTCATAGAAAATATAACATGGTGAGAAAGACCCATTATGGATTATGTTTTCTCTCAAATAACATACATAAAGTTTCATGAAGTTATAAGAATACCCAATGCAAATGAGTGTTATTTAGGTAAACTAATTTTATTAACCATATTAACCTTAGATAATGTTATTTATGTGCATCCTTAATAACATGTTCATGATTTATTTCTAACACAAAAATTAAATAATTCATAATTCATAACCTATGAATTATACATAGAGAGAAAATGGGTTATGTAATAATGTCACATATCATAATAAATATAAATTTCACAGTGATGGACTTTAAGGGATTAATATAAGGCATGTATTACCCTATTAAATAAGTAAAGAATAATCTAAGTATATAATGATAATATTATATATATATATAATGTATAATAAATCCATAATATCAATTGTTTGAGTCATATATGAAGATGTGTTTAAATGATTACATGTAATATTAATTGAGAAAAAACCCTTTTCAATTAAAAAAATTAAAAATATAATTTTTTATTATATTAGGGAAAATAAATTTTTTTATTTGAACCATAAAATCATATAGTGAAGTATTAAAAGGATTGAAAGGTCTTGTTAGTGGTTAATTCCATATATTTCATATAAGTTAAAGAAAAATTCCTTTTACAAAATCATTAAAAGGTTTAAAATAACCTTAGATAGAAAATTACTTGAAAATTCCATTCAAATATATTTGTAAAAAGTAAAACATGGAGGACGTACATGACTTCCTTTCAGATGAGGATCCATGGAAATTGTGCATTCATGGCTTTAAAGTCCAGAAAATATCATGCTTCTATCATGGTAATTCTAGAACCCAAACAATGTCCTTCTAATCATCAGGTACTCTCTAGGAAAATCAGATGCTCTAGGACCTCGCATGGTGGTCTCGAAAATTCCCATATTTGGATTTGTTGGATGAAGAATGTTCATGTTTAGGTGCACAATTTGATTAACCATTACACCAATGCAATGATTTATGGTGGGTGGACTATCGTGGTATTCTGTTGTGTTTATTCTAGTACTAATTCAACAAGGAGGAATGATATCATGATCTTCTTATACATCTTCCTGTCAGGTGGTCTCCCCTGGTTTGTGGGGGGTGACATCAAATCCATTATTGATCCCTCAGAAAAAAGTGGTTGTCTTTCATTCGTTTACAGTGGCATTTAGGACATCCAAAACCTCCTTTCTGTTGAGGTTCTACTAGACATAGGCTTTAGCCGCAGTAAATATACATGGTTAAACAAATTTAAGGGAACTAATCAGAATTTGAATCAGCTGGACATGAGTTTCTCCAAACATCAAGGTTTGGATACCTTCTTGCAAGCCTCGGTCACCTACTTGTCTCGATCTCTCTCGGATCATGCCCCGCTGTTGGTGGAGCTTTAAAGGGAGCCTGCTGAAGGTATGGATTTCCATTATTCTAGTATCCCGAACAGGGTGGAGGGTTTCATACGGATGGTGAAGGAATCAAGAGAATTTGAGGAAGATGATAGGTCTTGGTGTGGAATTGTGAACCGTTTGAATAGTTTAATGAATGATATCCAAGCATGGTTGGTTGAGAGACAACAAGACAACATGGCGGTGGATATAATTCAGTTAGAAATAAATATGTTAGAGGAAGATCTACAGTCCAACTTGAATGAGAACATGTTTTCTATGCTCTGTGAAAATCCTATCGTTCTATCTGAGTTGCTATGTTAAATAGAAAGGTCATATAAGAAAAGGTCTCAAGTTTTATGGATTAAATATGGGGATATGAATAGTTCATTTTCCACGCACATCTAAAAGAAAAGAACATAATGAGACTCAACACAAACCTGGGAAACCAGTTGTTCACTTTTAACATGGGGGTTGTTGGACATATAACTCAGTATCACATTATAATGTTTAGGGGTGGTCCATGGCCTTCATGGCAGGGTCAACATGCCATGGAAGGGTATGATTCCTTCTTAGGAAGCATTCCACTACTAGTGGAGTGTCCAGAAAATTTTTGGCTGATGGAAATACCGTCTGTAGATGAGATCAAAGACTCTGTTCAGGGAATGACTCTGGATAGTTTCCCTTGACCGGATGGGTTTCTAGGGTTTTTTTATGTGGATGTGTGGGAGATCGTGGGGCCACAAGTGTTGGAGGTCATCCTAGATTTTTTTTTGTCGTGATGCCCACAATAGAATCATTTTCACTTATGGGGTTGTTCTTTATCCTAAAATCTAGGATCCTCCTACCCTCACTCACTATTAGCCTGTTTGTCTTAGTAATATGTAAAATAAGATTTTGGATAGCCTTATTTCACAAAGACTTAGTAGTTTGGTTTGATGTCTTGTTTTAAAGGAGTAGCATGGTTGTGTGCAAGGTTGGAGTATCCAATGGGTTGTGGGTATCACAAGTGACCTGGTGAAGCATATTAACAAGAAAGCGACATGTTCTAATTTCATATTTAATGTTGACAAGACAAGGTTTGTGATACTATGTAATGGGGTTTCATGATTTTGGTTATGATGAAGATGTGAATTGAGGTATGGTTTTGTGATCATTTGTTTGCTAATCTTCCACTTAGTTATCAATTTCCATTATGAGGAACAATTTTGGTTTCTTAAAAATGGTTCATGGTGTTTTGAAAGGCGATCTCTTATCACCAAGACTCTTAGTTCATGCCCAGGATTCACTCTCTTGGAAAATCCTAAGAGTTCTGGAAGAGGGAAGGTTATCTCCTATTACATACAATGGTGGTTCGGAGGGTGTTTCCCAACATATGTTCGCTGATGAAATTATGGTGTTCATGAATGGGAGGAGGAACTCTCTACACGGATTATTATAGATCATGAACACATACAAATTAGAGAATGGAAATGGTACTAAATAATTGAAGAGTCATTCTTTTATTTATATCAAGTGTTCTGCCCATCACTGTATAGAAATTCAGCAAATTCTAGAATGACAATGGTGACAATTCTTGATGGTCTACCTCAATACCCAACTTTCATATGGTAGAGTCAATAATAATTTCATTGAATGGGGCATTATCATAATTATAGAAAGAATCATAATCTATAAGAGAAAGTTCATGCCATTTTTGGGGAGATACATGTTGATAAATATCATGATTACATCCATTCCCATACACATTTTATCGATTGTCAAAGCACTGAATGGGTGACATTACAAAGATGGAGAAAATATGCACTACAATTCTTTTGGATACCAATAAATATGGGTTATCCCATTGGGCCCCTTGGAAATGTTTTGTGTGTCCTGTCGATGAGGTTGGGGTGGGGCTCCGTGGCCTTTATGGTACCATGGAAGTGTTACAGGCGCAGTTGGCACAGGAGGACATTACAGGAGATTCATTATGGGATTATTTCTTCAGAGGATTATATTGGTGGGATGGTGGGTCGTTGGAACTCAATGTTCCTATCCTTTCCCCACTCTCTAAGTGTATGATACCACAATTGTAGGTTCTTCTAGATGCATCCTGATGAAATATCAGTCATGGGGATGTTAGTTTTTGGAAGGCGAACTGGGTGGGTGATCCGCTCTTCTTCACTGGATTCCCCATATGAGTGGTTTCCTTCATTTAGGTGAGAGTATTTACTTCCATTACCCTGGTCATTCTTAATCAGGGCAAGATGAGGATCTTCTATAGCATTATCATGAACAATTAGGTGGATTGGTGCTACTTCACAGGTTCAACCTTGGACCAGATTTCTGTCCAGAATTATATTATGCTTCATCTTGCAGACACGACCCTAGATGAGTGGTCCTCTTAGATATGGTAAAAATAGATTCCTACAAAAATGAACATACATTTTGGAGGATAAGGAACTTTTCCCTACCCACTGATGAGAGTATTCCAAGGAAATTCATTCCCATGGTGTCTTTCTACTTCTGATCTGAGTAGCCGCTGATGGAATCAACACTGGACCTTTTCATTTAGAGTGTCTGGGCTGGCCGACTTTGTTCCATGCTTTCCACTCACTCCCGCTGCAACTGGGTCCTTGCTTGCTTTCAAAATTTCATGATCTCTTGGATTAATGGTGTAACACCTAAGACTTTTATGTTATATAAATCATCAAAGGAATCGTTTTCTACACAACACTTTCTTGGCTTGCTTTACTCGAAATCGCGACCTTCCTCGATAGCTTGCGTCGTACGCAATACCGAGTTTCACTAAACAACGATATGCTATTAAAATATTATTAAAACTAGCCATTATGAATAGTAATAACCACTTTTTGAAAATTTGTAAATTTTATTTTTCAAAATGGAATTCATTTTTGTATTCGGAATACCGAAATTAGCCTAGGGTTAAATTTTGGTATTTTTCTGAAAACTTTCAATTTTTGATGAATAGTGAAACCACTAAGTGGTAGGTTAAAAACTGAATTTTGCATAAAACTTAATTTTACCGCTTCTGTGAATGGAATTTCGAAAATCAGACAGACACGGTTGATATCAGTAAGTAAAATTTTGTTCAATGAGATAAAAATAATTTTTTGGTGAATAGTAACTTTTTACTTTTTTTACCACGGTTAATAGTAAATAGGGTAACTAAGGGTAAATATGATATTACTATTACCCTAACACATGTCCTAATTCTATTAGATAAGTTTAATTCGACCAAAAACAACCTTATGAATATAATATGACCATTTAGGTCCACTTGGATTAGATTATAACATTTAATATTATTTTATTTAATGAATAGTTAAAATAGTTAAAATCAATGTTTAATAACTAAAACATTTTTAATATGGGGTGCTACATAAGATAAATTAGACTATAAATATTCATTAGAAAGATAAAAAGATTTCCTACATAATTATATTTTATTTATAATTTTTAGACTTTAAATAAATTAATTTATTTATAACACAACGATGATGCAGTAATTACCCTTTTAAGGAAATGTGAACATAATTGATGTTATAAATGCTCAAATAAATGCAATTTGAGACTTTTTATGAATTCCACTAATTTTATAGGTAACTATGATATATTATTGTTTATTTAATCAACTTGGTTAGAACATATAATTCTGTTATGACTTTCACAAAAATCATATATCAAATAGTGTCAAAATTGACACAAAATAGTTTTTAAATCAAATATTATATTATTAATTGTTATTTTATTCCGAAAAATCTAAGTTTCGGCCAACTGATTTAGATAAGGATATATATATAAATAATAAAAAATTTGGGGTTCGTTTGGCATGTTATAGTAAGTTTATTAACCATATAGTGTAAGAAAACAAAATGACACGGTAAAAGTTAAATTATTTAAATTAGAGTTAAATCTAATTGATAAGGTTAAAATAATAACCTAAACTTGTCTAAATCCTATTGGTCTATAGGATTTCGACCCATCCCCACTTTACCTTCGAAATAAGACCCTTTGGAACCATTATATACCGATTTTGACTTTAATATAAAATAATATTTTGAGATATTCCTAGGGTGCCCCTCTCCTCCCTTATAAAAGGGAACCTCCTCCCCCTCCTCCTCACACCAATTTGAGCACTAAAGCTCGGACAACCCCTGCCAAAATCCCTTCTCCACTTCCCTAGAATAATCCTAGAGGTCCTGGTCTTCTTCAAAGACCTATCTTAGTGGAGGATTCAAAGAGGCGTTTAAAAGAAGAGGTAATATCTATTACCGATCTTTTCAATTTCTTTCTTCTTCAAATTCTTCTTCTTTAGTTTTTTAATGATAAAGTAACAACATCAGTATTACTTACATACTTATATGTAATTATAAATATGAAACAACCCTAATTCACCTTCTATCCATCCTACGGAAAAATGAAATCACTGCGCGTGCGTACGTACGGAATACCGTCTCCATGCCATGGGGTAATCTATTTTCCACCATCACCTTACAAGGATGTGTATAATGGTGAAATGAGTAACTATATATGATTATTATAAAGTGATATTGACACTGAAATAGTATAAATACACTTAAATATAATTCCACGATCATGGGAACAATATCATCGCTCATGCGTACGTACGGAATACCGTCTCCACGATGTGATGCGACTCGTTCTACAGGATCATCATTACATAGTAATTATATAAATGAATTGAATGAATAAATATGATATATGTTACACTAATACCATTCTGGATATAAGGTATCTATAACCTTAAATGAAGAATAAGAATTTATTCGAAAAAACACGCATAAGAACAAAAGGCAATAAAGACCCGAGTAACAAGTAACAATGAAATTTTACTAATAAGAATCTAAGAATATGAACATATATGATATGTGTGATTCTTTAATAAGTAAATAGCATTATTTAAACCATTATACAAGAGCTTCGGACATGTACAAAGAAAATCGGACCTAAGGTAAGGGAAATATCACAGTCTCATTTTTATCTGAGATTGTTTATACTTCGGTATTTACTGGTGTGTATTTTATCATCCACATCCATGTTTCCTCAATATGTAATATTATTTCCATCCACTTACAATTGTTTAAATCCAATTTTACCCTTCGGTGAGTTTTTAGTAAAGGATATGAAAGGAATCTTTTGTCATTTTTCGTACGAGGTACTTTTTGACTTTTCCGACAAAAGTACGAAAAATGTTTTTTAACTTATATGGCATGAATGGACTTTTAAAACATTATTTCAAAGAATATTCCTTTACAAGATTTCATGTTTATTTTTAATCAACTTCTTTTAGTTTAAAATTGTATGACATGTTAAGAAAGGAAAAGTGTTTTTGAAGTAGAAAGGATATTTTCCTCAAGAATGAAGTTCAAGTATTTTATCAAAATTATTTTCCATCTAAGATAATAAAGGGTTTTGTTTTTATCCCTTTTATTACATTGATTTGATTATGTTGTGATGGAATTATTTTTATGAATTCCTTTATCGTATATGAATTTTTTTATGATGTCATGATGTTTAAGATTCCCATTTTTATTGCATGGGTTATGTAATGATGTTTGATTTATGATTTTGTGGCACACATAAGAATGGTATCATTATGAGATGGGTGGGACCTATATCTCCCTCCAATGCATTTGGTAAAGATTTTATATCTCATGAGATAGACATGGCTGGAACGGTAGGTTATACCGGTTCAGTGAAACAGGACTGAAACAAGGGTGACTCGGTTCAGAAAGGGACTTTCTCCACTAAGATAGTCTTGGCAATGAGTCTTGATTAACAAGAAATGATTCTATATGATTATGTGTGAATTCCACAAAGTTTCATGTTTTAAGTTATGATTATTGTGATTACATTTCACTGCCAGGATTTACCCCATGTTATGAAATTATGATCTCTTTTGCAGGTTAAGATTTCCAAAAGTTATGTGCTTATGTGTATGATGTGATTGATATTTCTTTTGTTTACCCTTACTGAGAATTTGAGCTCACCCTTTTGTATGTTTTCTTTCCCTAGGTCAGGAAGAAGGTTATTAAGTAAGATATGCCAAAAGGGACTATAGATATGATGAAATAAATGGGAGACATTGTAGACGCTTTATGAACCAGTTGTTTATGTTTCCCAGTTTCTAAAGACACTATACCTATACGGTCCTTTTGTGATTTTGTTATATGTTGTAATAAGTATGCTTCGAATTTGAAGTATTAACAATGTATGTAATGTATGGGTCGTTATAGTTGGTATCAGAGGAAAGGTATAGTCAACCTTTGGAAACTAGGATGTGAAATACTTAGTAAGAACCCTAAGGACAAGTCTAAGCATAGAACACAATCTTAGTGTTTTAGAAATGGCCATGAATAACCTAAGATAAGACCTTAAGTGTGAAATTTTATTCTTGATTATGAGGATTTCCTATTATAATTAGTGTTTCTCACACTATTCTTCTTGGTTTTAGTCACTGGCTGGAGCTCGAAGGAACTGTGTTAATGCGGAATGCGACGGGCAATGCAATGATTGTCCCCCTGAGCAACCAAACGTTATGGGAGCTGGAATGAAAAATCTTGTAGCCATGCTCACACAACTTTCTCAAGTTATGAATCATGCAGGACTTCCAAACGAGTAAAGGAAGGAGCAATGTTCTGTTGAATCCTTCATGAGACAACGTCCACCTTCTTTCAGCGGGTCTACTGATCCATTAGTTTCTGAATAATGGATTAGTACTACTGAAAAGATATTTTCAGTTCTTCAATGTTCTGAGCATGATAAAGTCATCTTAGCAGTGTATCGTTTGGAAGGTGATGCTGATCAATGGTGGATTCTTATTAAGAATATGAGGAAAAGGGATGAAATTGATTCCATGGAATGGGACGAGTTCACGAACTTATTTCTCAATAATTACTTCCCTCGTATTCTCCGAACAAAGATGGAGAAAGAGTTTCTTGAACTAAAGGAAAAGGATGATGAATCTGTTGGTACCTATGAAGCAAATTTTACAAGACTTGCAAGGTACACGTCTGGTATTATTATCCACCCTAAGAGTAAGATCGATCGATTATTTAGTGTCTTAAAACCAAGTCTTCGAAGGGCGTTATCCATAAGGGACTTCAATAGCTACGAGGAAATCGTTCGATGTGCTCTCAAAGTTGAGATGGAGATTGGAGTAACCCATCAGTCATATGGGTTTGATAAGAAGAGGAAAATGGAATTCAAAGGAAAATCTAAAGAGCACACTGAAAAGAATATGAGCTTTCCCTTATGCTCAAAGTGTGGAAAGAAACATGGAGGTATTTGTCTTAAAGGGACAAGTAAATGTTTCAAATGTGGAAAGGAAGGTCATTGGGAATTTGAATGCCGTGATGATGGGAAGAAGATGTCTAATGATGCAAACAAATGAAGGGATACACAGAATGAACCTACTACACTTCAATTTTTCAAGTGCAAGGGGATGGGGCATTATGCCGATCAATGCCCAAATCCAAGGGTTGATGGTGATGGTCGACGTCAACAAACTCTTAATGCTAAAGACAAAAGAATGTCACATGCAATTTCTATCAGCGATGTGGAGTACGATAACGAAGTGGTGAAAGGTACACTTACCATCCACTCTAAAGTATCAAATGTTTTATTTGATTCTGGATCCACCCACTCTTTTATTTATGAAGAATGTTCTAAGGGTATCACCGTATTACCTCAACAATTAGATGTTGAGTTAGCTGTGACAACACCTAATGGCACAACAGTCGCATCAAAAGTTTATAATTATTCTCCGATTGAAGTTTTTGGGAAAGTGCTTCCTGCAAATCTTGTGATCCTTCCTATAGTGGAATTTGATGTGATTCTTGGCATGGATTGGCTTTCTTTATATGGAGCTCATATCAATTGCCAAAGAAGGGAAGTCACATTTCATATTCCAGATCAATCTATGATCGTCTATCAATGCAATGATGAACATAACCTTCCAGTGGAAATTTCTTCCATCTTATGGGTATTGATTCCACTAAATGAAGGTTATTTATCTCAAATGTTTGGTGAGAAACTAACGATTAAGAATATGCCCATTGTATGGGAGTTTGATGATGTCTTTCTGGAGGAATTACCGGGTCTTCCACCAAATCGTGAAGTTGAGTTTTCAATAGAACTCGTACCGGGTGCTTTGCCTATTTCAAAGACACCTTATAGAATGGCCCCAATTGAGTTGCAGGAATTGAAGAAGCAACTCCAAGAGAATCTTGATAAAGGATTCATACGCCCTAGTGCGTCACCTTGGGTGGCACCTGTTCTATTTGTTAAGAAGAAAGATGGATCAATGAGACTCTGCATTGATTATTGAGAACTTAACAAGATCACTATCAAGAATAAATATCCACTCCCACGCATTGATGACCTATTTTACCAACTACGCGGAGCTCAATACTTTTCCAAGATTGATCTTCGTTCAGGGTATCATCAATTAAGGGTCAAAAGGGAGGATATACCAAAGATGTCTTTTCGTACAAGGTATGGACACTATGAATTTATAGTGATTCCATTTGGTCTTACTAATGCCCCTGCTATCTTCATGGATCTGATGAATAGAGTCTTTAGAGACTATCTTGATCAATTTGTGGTAGTCTTTATAGACGATATTCTTGTCTATTCAAAGAGCAAGGAAGAACATGAAGATCACTTGAGAATTATATTGAAGACCCTGAGAAAGGAGAATCTTTATGCCAAATTTACCAAGTGTGAATTTTGGCTTCAAAAAGTTTTATTTTTGGGTCACATAATCTCAAAAGAGGGGATATCTGTGGATCCAGCAAAAACAGAGGTTATCGAAAGATGGTCGAGTCCAACAACAGTAACTGAGATCCGAAGTTTTCTTGGTTTGGCTGGATATTATCGGCCTTTTGTGAATGATTTTTCACGATTATCTAATCCACTCACCAACTTGACTCGGAAAGGAGTTAGGTTTGTCTGGACGGAAGAATGTGAAGAGAATTTCAAGGAGTTGAAAAGAAGTTTATCCAGTGCACCTGTGCTCACACTGCCTTGTAGTGGAGAAAGGTTTGTGATCTATAGTGATGCATCCAAGAAGGGATTAGGGTGTGTTCTTATGAAAAATGATATGGTGATAGCTTATGCCTCACGACAGTTGAAAATCCATGAGAAAAATTACCCAACACATGATTTGGAGTTTTCTATGGTAATCTTTGCATTAAATATTTAGAGGCATTACCTTTATGGTGAAAGGTGTGATATTTATACTGATCAGAAAAGTTTAAAGTATATTTTCACACAATATGAGCTGAAAATGCGTCAAAGAAGATGGTTGGAGCTGATTAAGGATTACGACTGCTCAATCCATTAACACCCTGGGAAAGAAAACAAGGTGGCAGATGCATTAAGTCGACAAGACCATGATAGTTTATCCATGATGAGGATCACAAAAGATCCAATATTTATGGATTTATAAAGGATAGATCTTGGAATTATAATGGAAGGGGGAAAATATTATCTTTCTCAAATGAATGTTCAACAATATATACATGTGAAGATTAAAGAGGCACAAAAAGAAGAGGTCGAGTTACAAAAGAAGGTGAGAAATGTTCCTGAGTTCAACCTTGATTGTGATGGGATAATAAAGTTTAGGAATCGGGTTTGTGTTCCTCCCATCCCCGAATTAAAGAAGGAGCAGCTGGATGAGGCTCATAGTTCTTCATTTTCAATTCATCCTGGAAGTACGAAGATGTATAGGGATCTGAAAGAGTACTTCTGGTGGGATGGCATGAAAAGAGATGTTGCTGAATATGTCTCTCGATGCTTGGTTTGTCAACAAGTTAAATCTGAGAGACAGAAGTCTAAGGGGATGTTACAACCATTACCCATACCCAAATGGAAGTGGGAAAACATCACTATGGACTTTGTCACAGGACTTCCTAAAACATCCAAAGGCAATAATTCTATCTGGGTCATAGTTGATCGTCTTACAAAGTCTGCACACATCATTGCTACTAGAGAGGATTTCACTCTGGATCAGCTTGCCAGGATATATGTAAAGGAAGTGGTAAGATTGCATGGAGTACCACTTTCTATTATATCTGATCGGGATCCGAGATTTACCTTGATGTTCTGGCGAAGTCTTCAGCATACTCTGGATACAGAGTTGAGTTTCAGCACTGCTTATCATCCTCAGACAGACGGTCAGTCTGAGAGAACAATTCAAACCCTAGAAGATATGTTGAGTGCTTTCTCTATGGATCTCAAAGGAGGTTGGGATCAACACCTACCTTTGGTGGAATTTTTCTTATAATAATATCTTTCACTCCAGTATTCAGATGGCTCCTTATGAAGCTCTCTGTGGAAAGAAATGCAGGACTCCAACTTGCTGGGATGAAGTTGGGGAATGAAAGCTATTAGGACGTGATCTCGTTGATGAAATGGCAGAAAAGGTCAGATCTATTCAACAACACATAAGAGCAGCTCAGAGTCGACAGAAACATTATGCCGACTACCGAAGAAAAGACCTAGATTTTGAAGTGGGTGATAATGTTTTCTTATGAATATCTCCCTGGAAGAGTGTGATGAGATTTGGAAAGAAGGGGAAGTTGAGCCCTAGATATATCGGTCCTTTCGAAATACTGGATCGTGTAGGGAAGGTAGCTTACCTATTGGTGCTTCCCCCGAATCTCTCTCAAGTTCACGATGTGTTCCATGTATCTCTCCTGAGAAAGTACATACCTGATCCTTCACATGTACTCATCTCAGATGTTGTACCGTTGGAGCAAGATCTTTCTTATGAAGAACAACCGATAGAGATTCTGGATCGTAGCGAAAAAGTCCTACGAAACAAGACCACTCGATTGGTGAAAATTTTATGGAGGAACCAACAATTAGAATAAGCTACATGGGAACTTGAGGATATGATGATGGAGAGGTATCCTCATCTGTTTGTTAAAAAGTGACCAATTTCGAGGGAGAAATTCATTTTAAGTGGGGTAGAATGTAACACCCGAGACTTTTATGTTATATAAATCATCAAAGGAATCATTTTCTATACAACACTTTCTTGGCTTGCTTTACACGAAATCGCGACCTTCCTCGATAGCTTGCGTCGTACGCAATACCGAGTTTCACTAAACAACGATATGCTATTAAAATATTATTAAAACTAGCCGTTATGAATAGTAATAAGCACTTTTTGAAATTTTTTAAATTTTATTTTTCAAAATGGAATTCATTTTTGGATTTGGAATACCGAAATTATCCTAGGGTTAAATTTTGGAATTTTTCTGAAAACTTTCAATTTTTGATGAATAGTGAAACCACTAAGTGGTAGGTTAAAAACTGAATTTTGCATAAAACTAAATATTATCGCTTTTGTAAATGGAATTTCGAAAATCCGATAGACACGGTTGATATCAGTAATTATAATGTGGTTCAATGAGATAAAAATAATTTTTTGGTGAATAGTAACTTTTTACTTTTTTTACCGCGGTTAATAGTAAATAGGGTAACTAAGGGTAATATGATATTACTATTACCTTAACACATGACCTAATTCTATTGGATAAGTTTAATTCAACCAAAAACAACCTTATGAATATAATATGACCATTTAGGTCCACTTGGATTAGATTATGACATTTAATATTATTTTATTTAATGAATAGTAAAAATAGTAAAAATCAAAGTTTAATAACTAAAACATTTTTAATATGGGGTTATACATAAGATAAATTCGACTATAAATATTCATTAGAAAGATACAACGATTTCCTACATAATTATAGTTTATTTATAATTTTTAGACTTTAAAGAAATTAATTTATTTATGACACAACGATGATGCAGTAATTACCCTCTTAAGGAAATGTTAACATAATTGATGTTATAAATGCTCAAATAATTGTAATTTGAGACTTTTTATGAATTCCACTAATTTTCTAGGTTCATATGATATATTAGTGTTGAATTAATCAACTTGGTTAGAACATATAATTCTGTTATGACTTTCACAAAAATCATATATCAAATAGTGTCAAAATTGACACAAAATAGTTTTTAAATAAAATATTATATTATTAATTGTTATTTTATTTCTAAAAATCTAAGGTTCGGCCAAATGACTTAGATAAGGATATATATATTAATAATAAGCAATTTGGGGTTCGTTTGGCATGTTATAGTAAGTTTATTAACCATATAGTGTAAGAAAACAAAAAGACACGGTAAAAGTAAAATTATTTAACTTAGATTTAAATATAATTGATAAGGTTAAAATAATAACCTAAACATGTCTAAATCCTATTGGTTGATAGTATTGCGACCCATCCCCACTTTACCTTCGAAATAAGACCCTTTGGAACCATTATAAACCGACTTTGACCTGAATATAAAATAATATTTTGAGATATTCCTAAGGTGCCCCTCTCCTTCCTTATAAAAGGGCACCTCCTCCCCCTCCTCCTCACACCAATTTGAGCACTCAAGCTCGGCCAAACACTGCAAAAATCCCTTCTCCACTTCCCTATAATAATCCTAGAGGTCCTGGTCTTCTTCAAAGACCAATATTAGTGGAGGATTCAAAGAGGCGTTTAAAAGAAGAGGTAATATCCATTACCGATCTTTTCAATTTCTTTCTTCTTCAACTTCTTCTTATTTAGTTGTTTCATGATAAAGTAATAACATCAGTATTACTTACATACTGATATGTTATTATAAATATGAAACAACCCTAATTCACCTTCTATCCATCCTATGGAAAAATGAAATCACCGCGCGTGCGTACGTACGGAATACCGTCTCCACGCCGTGGTGTAATCTATTTTCCACCATCACCTTACAAGGATGGGTATAATGGTGTAATGAGTAACTATATATGATTATTATAAAGTTATATTGATACTCAAATAGTATATATACACTTAAATATAATTCCACGATCATGGGAACAATATCATCGCTCGTGCGTACGTACGGAATACCGTCTCCACGATGTGATGCGACTCGTTCTACATGATCATCATTACATAGTAATTATATAAATGAATTGAATGAATAAATATGATATATGTTACACTAATACCATTCTGGATATAAGGTATCTATAACCTTAAAATAAGAATAAGAATTTATTCGGCAAAACACGCATAAGAACAAAAGGCAATAAAGACCAGAGTAACAAGTAACAATGAAATATTACTAATAAGAAGCTAAGAATATGACCATATATGATATGTATGATTCTGGAATAAGTCAATAACATTATTTAAACCATTATACAAGAGCTTCGGACACGTACAAAGCAAATCGGACCTAAGGTAAGGGAAATATCACAGTCTCATTTTTATCCGAGATTGTTTATACTTTGGTATTTATTAGGGTGTATTTTATCATCCACATCCATGTTTCCTCAATATGTAATATTATTTCCATCCACATACAATTGTTTAAATCCAATTTTACCCTTTGGTGAGTTTTTATTAAAGGATATTAAAGGAATCTTTTTCTATTTTTCGTACAAGGTACTTTTTGACTTTTCCGACAAAAGTACGAAGAATGTTTTTTAACTTATACGGCATGAATGGATTTTTAAAACATTATTTCCAAAAATATTCCTTTACAAGTTTTCAAGTCTATTTTTAATCAACCTATTTTAGTTTAAAATTGTATGACATGTTAAGAAAGTAAAAGTGTTTTTTAAGTAGAAAGGATATTTTCCTCAAGAATGAAGTTCAAGTATTTTATCAAAATTATTTTCCATATAAGATAATAAAGGGTTTTGTTTTTATCCCTTTTATTACATTGATTTGATTATGTTGTGATGGAATTATTTTTATGAATTCCTTTATCGTATATGAATTTTTTTATGATGTCATGATGTTTATGATTCCCATTTTTATTACATGGGTTATGTAACGGTGTTTGATTTATGATTTTGTGGCACACATAAGAATGGTATCATTATGAGATGGGTGGGACCTATATCTCCCTCCAATGCATTGGGTAAAGATTTTATATCTCATGAGATAGACACGGCTGGAAGGGTAGGTTATACCAGTTCAGTGAAACAGGACTGAAACGAGGGTGACTCGGTTCAGAAATGGACTTTGTCCACTAAGATAGTCTTGGAAATGATTCTTGACTAACAAGAAATGATTCTATATGATTATGTGTGAATTCCACAAAGTTTCATGTTTTATGTTATGATTATTGTGATTACATTTCACTGCCATGATTTACCCCATGTTATGAAATTATGATCTCTTTTTTAGGTTATGATTTCCAAAATTTATGTGCTTATGTGTATGATGTGATTGATATTTCTTTTGTTTACACTTACTGAGCATTTTAGCTCACCCTTTTGTATGTTTTCTTTCCCCAGGTCAGGAAGAAGGTTATTAAGTAAGATATGCCCAAAGGGACTATAGATATGATGAAATAAATGGGAGACAGTGTAGATGCTTTATGAACCAGTTGTTTATGTTTCCCAGTTTCTAAAGACCCTATACCTATACGGTCCTTTCGTGATTTTGTTATATGTTGTAATAAGTATGCTTCAATTTTGAAATATTAACAATGTATGTAAAGTATGGGTCGCTATAGTTGGTATCAGAGGAATGGTATAGTCAACCTTTGGAAACTAGGATGTGAAAGCCTTAGTAAGAACCCTAAGGATAAGTCTAAGCATAGAACACAATCTTAGTGTTTTATAAATGGCCATGAATAACCTAAGATAAGACCTTAAGTGTGAAATTTTATTCTTGATTATGTGGTTTTCCTATTATAATTAGTGTTGCTCAAACTATTCTTCTTGGTTTTAGTCAATGGCTAGAACCCGAAGGAACCGTGTTAATGCGGAATGTGACGGGAAATGCAATGATTGTCCCCCTGAGCAACCAAACGTTATGGGAGCTAGAATGCAAAATCTTGTAGCCATGCTCACACAACTTTCTCAAGCTATGAATCATGCAGGACTTCCAAACGAGCTAAGGAAAAAGAAACATTCTATTGAATCCTTCATGAGACAGCGTCCACCTTCTTTCAGCGGGTCTACTGATCCATTAGTTGCTGAACAATGGATTAGTACTACTGAAAAGATATTTTCAGTTCTTCAATGTTCTGAGCATGATAAAGTCATCTTAGCAGTGTATCGTTTGGATGGTGATGTTGATCAATGGTTGAATCTTATTAAGAATACGAGGCAAAGGGATGAAATTGATTCCATGGAATGGGACGAGTTCAAGAACTTATTTTTCAATAAGTACTTCCCTCGTATTCTCCAAACAAAGATGGAGAAATAGTTTCTTGAACTGAAGCAAAAGGATGATGAATCCGTTGGTACCTATGAAGCAAATTTTACAAGACTCGCATGGTACGCTTCTGGTATTATTATCCAACCTGAGATTAAGATCGATCGATTCTTTAGTGGCTTAAAACCAAGTCTTCGAAGGGAGTTAGCCATAAGGGACTTCAATAGATATGAGGAAATCGTTCGATGTGCTCTCAAAGTCAAGATGGAGATTGGAGTAACCCATCAGTCATATGGGTTTGATAAAAAGAGGAAAATGGAATTCAAAGGAAAATCTAAAGAGCACACTGAAAAGATGATTAGCTTTCCCTTATGCTCAAAGTGTGGAAAAAACATGGAGGGATTTGTCTTAAAGGGAAAAGTAAATGTTTCAAATGTGGAAAGGAAGGTCATCGGGCATTTGAATGCCGCGATGATGGGAAGAAGATGTCTAATGATGCAAACAAAGGAAGGATACACAGAATGAACCTACTACACTTAAATGTTTCAAGTGCAAGGAGATTGGGAATTATTCCATTCAATGCCCAAATCCAAGGGTTGATGATGATGGTCGACGTCAACAAACTCTTAAGGCTAAAGACAAAGGAATGTCACATGCAATATCTATCAGCGATGTGGAGTACGATAACGAAGTGGTGAACGGTACACTTACCATCCACTCTAAAGTAGAAAATGTTTTATTTGATTCTGGATCCACCCACTCTTTTATTTCTGAAGAATTTTCTAAAGGTATCACCGTATTACCTCAACAATTAGATGTTGAGTTAGCTGTGACAACACCTAATGGCACAACAGTCGCATCAAAAGTTTATACTTCTTCTCCGATTGAAGTTTGTGGGAAAGTGCTTCATGAAAATCTTGTGATCCTTCCTATAGTGGAATTTGATGTGATTCTTGGCATGGATTGGCTTTCTTTATATGGATCTCATATCAATTTCCAAGGAAGAGAAGTCACATTTCATATTCCAGATCAGACTATGATCGTCTATCAATGCAAGGATGAACATAACCTTCCCGTGGAAATTTCATCCATCTTATGGGTATTGATTCCACTAAATGAAGGTTATTTATGTCAAATGATTGGTGAGAAACTCACGATTAAGAATATGCCCATTGTACAAGAGTTTGATGATGTCTTTTCGGAGGAATAACCGGGTCTTCCACCAAATCGTGATGTTGAGTTTTTAATAGAACTCGTACTGGGTGCTTTGCCTATTTCAAATACACCTTATAGAATGGCCCCAATTGAGTTACAGGAATTGAAGAAGCAACTCCAAGTGAATCTTGATAAAGGATTCATACGCCCTAGTGCGTCACCTTGGGGAGGACCTGTTCTATTTGTTAAGAAGAAAGATGGATGAATGAGACTCTGCATTGATTATCGAGAACTTAACAAGATCACTATCAAGAACAAATATCATCTCCCACGCATTGATGGCCTATTTGACCAACTATGTGGAGCTTAATACTTTTCCAAGATTGATCTTCATTCAGGGTATCATCAATTAAGGGTCAAAAGGGAGGATATACCAAAGACGACTTTTCGTACAAGTTATGGAAACTATGAATTTATAGTGATGCCATTTTGTCTTACTAATGCCCCTGCTATCATCATGGATCTGATGAATAGAGTCTTTAGAGACTATCTTGATCAATTTTTGGTAGTCTTTATAGACGATATTCTTGTTTATTCAATGAGCAAGGAAGAACATGAAGATCACTTGAGAATTATATTGAAGACCCTGAGAAAGGAGAAGCTTTATGCCAAATTTACCAAGTGTGAATTTTGGCTTCAAAAAGATTCATTTTTTGGTCACATAATCTCAAAAGAGGGGATATTTGTGGATCCAGCAAAAACCGAGGTTATCGAAAGATGGTCGAGACCAACAACAGTAACTGAGATCCAAAGTTTTCTTGGTTTGGCTGGATATTATTGACGTTTTGTGAATGATTTTGCACAATTATCTAATCCACTAACCAAGTTGACTCGAAAAGGAGTTAAGTTTTTCTGGACGGAAGAATGTGAAGAGAATTTCAAGGAGTTGAAAAGAAGGTTATCCAGTGCACCTATGCTCACACTGCCTTGTAGTGGAGAAAGGTTTGTGATCTATAGTGATGCATCCAAGAAGGGATTAGGGTGTGTTCTTATGCAAAATGATATGGTGATAGCTTATGCCTCACGACAGTTGAAAATCCATGAGCAAAATTACCCAACACATGATTTGCAGTTAGCTGCGGTAATCTTTGCATTAAAGATTTGGAGGCATAACCTTTATGGTGAAAGGTGTGATATTTATACTAATCATAAAAGTTTAAAATATATTTTCACATAAAAGGAGCTGAATATGCATCAAAGAAGATGGTTGGAGATGATTAAGGATTACGACTGCTCAATCCATTACCACCCTGGGAAAGCAAACAATGTGGAAGATGCATTAAGTCCACAAGACCATGCTAGTTTATCCATGATGAGGATCACAAAAGATCCAATATTTATGGATTTACAAAGGATGGATCATGGAATTATAATGGAAGGGGTAAAATCTTATCTTTCTCAGATGAATGTTCAACCATCTATACATGTGATGATTAAAGAGGCACAAAAAGAAGACGTCGAGTTAGAAAATAAGGTGAGAAATGTTCTTGAGTTCAACCTTGATTGTGATGGGATAATAAAGTTCAGGAATCGGGTTTGTGTTCCTCCCATCCCCGAATTAAAGAAGGAGCAGCTGGATGAGGCTCATAGTTCTTCATCCTCAATTCATCCTGGAAGCACGAAGATGTATAGGGATCTAAAAGAGTACTTCTGGTGGGATGGCATGAAAAGAGATGTTGCTGAATATGTCTCTCGATGCTTGGTTTGTCAACATGTTAAAGCTGAGAGACAGAAGTCTAAGGGGATGTTACAACCATTACCCATACCCGAATGGAAGTGGGAAAACATCACTATGGACTTTGTCACAGGACTTCCTAAAACATCCAATGGTAATAATTCAATCTGGGTCATAGTTGATCGTCTTATAATGTCTGCACACTTCATTACTACTAGAGAGGATTTCTCTATTGATCAGCTTTCCAGGATATATGTAAAGGAAGTGGTAAGATTGCATGGAGTACCACTTTCTATTATATCTGATCGGGATTCGAGATTTACCTCGAAGTTCTGGTGAAGTCTTCAGCATACTCTGGATACAGAGTTGAGTTTCATCACTGCTTATCATCCTCAGACAGACGGTCAATCTGAGAGAACAATTCAAACCCTAGAAGATATGTTGAGAGCTTGCTCTATGGATCTCAAAGGAGGTTGGTATCAACACCTACCTTTGGTGAAATTTTTCTTATAATAATAGATTTCACTCCAGTATTCAGATGGCTCCTTATGAAGCTCTCTATGGAATGAAATGCAGGACTCCAACTTGTTGGGATGAAGTTGGGGAATGAAAGCTATTAGGACCTGATCTCGTTGATGAAATGGCAGAAAAGGTCAGATCTATTCAACAACACATAAGAGCAGCTGAGAGTGGACATAAAAGTTATGCCGACAACCGAAGAAAAGACCTAGAGTTTGAAGTGGGTGATTAAGTGTTCTTACGAATATCTCCCTGGAAGAGGGTTATGAGATTTGGAAAGAAGGGGAAGTTGAGCCCTAGATATATCGGTCCTTTCGAAATACTGGATCGTGTAGGGAAGGTAGCTTACCGATTGGCGCTTCCACCGAATCTCTCTCAAGTTCACATTGTGTTCCATGTATCTCTCCTGAGAAAGTACATACCTGATCCTTCACATGTACTCAGCTCAGAAGTTGTACCGCTGGAGAAAAATATTTCTTACGATGAACAACCGATAGAGATTCTGGATCGTAGCGAAAAAGTACTACGAAACAAGACCACTCGATTGGTGAAAATTTTATGGAGGAACCACCAATTAGGAGAAGCTACATGGGAACTTGAGGATATGATGAGGGAGAGGTATCCTCATCTGTTTGTTACAAAGTGACGAATTTCGAGGGCGAAATTTATTTTAAGGGGGGTAGAATGTAACACCCGAGACTTTTATGTTATATAAATAATCAAAGGAATCATTTTCTACACAACACTTGCTTGGCTTGCTTTACACGAAATCGCGACCTTCCTCGATAGCTTGCGTCGTACGCAATACCGAGTTTCAATAAACAATGATATGCTATTAAAATATTATTAAAACTAGCCGTTATGAATAGTAATAACCAGTTTTTGAAATTTTGTAAATTTTATTTTTCAAAATGGAATTCATTTTTGGATTCGGAATACCGAAATTAGCCTAGTGTTAAATTTTGGTATTTTTCTGAAAAATTTTAATTTTGGATGAATAGTGAAACCACTAAGTGGTAGGTTAAAAACTGAATTTTGCATAAAACATAATTTTACCACTTCTGTGAATGGAATTTCTAAAATCTGACAGACACGGTTGATATCAGTAAGTAAAATGTGGTTCAATGAGATAAAAATAATTTTTTGGTGAATAGTAACTTTTTACTTCTTTTACCGCGGTTAATAGTAAATAGGGTAACTAAGGGTAATATGATATTACTATTACCCTAACACATGTCCTAATTCTATTGGATAAGTGTAATTCGACCAAAAACAACCTTATGAATATAATATGACCATTTAGGTCCACTTGGATTAGATTATGACATTTAATATTGTTTTATTTAATGAATAGTTAAAATAGTTAAAATCAATGTTTAATAACTAAAACATTTTTAATATGGGGTTATACATAAGATAAATTCCACTATAAATATTCATTACAAAGATAAAAATATTTCCTACATAATGATATTTTATTTATAATTTTTAGACTTTAAATAAATTAATTTATTTATGACACAACGATGTTGCAGTAATTACCCTTTTAAGGAAATGTTAACATAATTGATGTTATAAATGCTCAAATAAATGTAATTTGAGACTTTTTATGAATTACACTAATTTTATAGGTTACTAAGATATATTAGTGTTGATTTAATCAACTTGGATCGAACATATAATTCTGTTATGACTTTCACAAAAATCATATATCAAATAGTGTCAAAATTGACACAAAATAGTTTTTAAATAAAATATTATATTATTAATTGTTATTGTATTCCTAAAAATCTAAGTATCGGCCAACTGATTTAGATAAGGATATATATATTAATAATAAACAATTTGGGGTTCGTTTGGGATGTTATAGTAAGTGTATTAACCATATAGAGTAAGAAAACAAAAAGACACGGTAAAAGTTAAATTATTTAACTTAGAGTTAAATCTAATTGATAAGGTTAAAATAATAACCTAAACTTGTCTAAATCCTATTGGTTGATAGGATTTCGACCCATCCCCACTTTACCTTCGAAATAAGACCCTTTGGAACCATTATAAACCGATTTTGACATTAATATAAAATAATATTTTGAGATATTCCTAAGGTGCCCCTCTCCTCCCTTATAAAAGGGAACATCCTCCCCCTCCTCCTCACACCAATTTGAGCACTCAAGCTCGGCAAACCCCTGCCAAAATCCCTTCTCCACTTCCATAAAATAATCCTGGAGGTCCTGGTCTTCTTCAAAGACCAATCTTAGTGGAGGATTCAAAGAGGCGTTTAAAAGAAGAGGTAATATCCATTACCGATCTTTTCAATTTCTTTCTTCTTCAACTTCTTCTTCATTAGTTGTTTCATGATAAAGTAATAACATCAGTATTACTTACATACTGATATGTTATTATAAATATGAAACAACCCTAATTCACCTTCTATCCATCCTACGGAAAAATGAAATCACCGCGCGTGCGTACGTATGGAATACCGTCTCCACGCCGTGGTGTAATCTATTTTCCACCATCACCTTACAAGGATGGGTATAATGGTGTAATGAGTAACTATATATGATTATTATAAATTGATATTGATACTGAAATAGTATATATACACATAAATATAATTCCACAATCATGGGAACAATATCATCGCTCGTGCGTACGTACGGAATACCGTCTCCATGATGTGATGCGACTCGTTCTACATGATCATCATTACATAGTAATTATATAAATGAATTGAATGAATAAATATGATATATGATACACTAATACCATTCTGGATATAATGTATCTATAACCATAAAAGAAGAATAAGAATTTATTCGGCAAAACACGCATAAGAATAAAAGGCAATAAAGACCCGAGTAACAAGTAACAATGAAATATTACTAATAAGAAGTTAAGAATATGACCATATATGATATGTATGATTCTGGAATAAGTCAATAACATTATATAAACCATTTTATAGGAGCTTCCGACACGTACAATGAAAATTGGACCTAAGGTAAGGGAAATATCACAGTCTCATTTTTATCCGACATTATTTATACTTTGGTATTTACTGGGGTGTATTTTATCATCCACATCCATGTTTCCTCAATATGTAATATTATTTCCATCCACATACAATTGTTTAAATCCAATTTTACCCTTTGGTGAGTTTTTAGTAAAGGATATGAAAGGAATCCTTTGTCATTTTTCGTACGAGGTACTTTTTGACTTTTCCGACAAAAGTACGAAGAATGTTTTTTAACTTATACGGCATGAATGGATTTTTAAAACATTATTTCTAAGAATATTCCTTTACAAGTTTTCATGTTTATTTTTAATCAACTTATTTTAGTTTAAAATTGTATGACATGTTAAGAAAGGAAAAGTGTTTTTGAAGTAGAAAAGATATTTTCCCCAAGAATGAAGTTCAAGTATTTTATCAAAATTATTTTCCATCTAAGATAATAAAGGGTTTTGTTTTTATCCCTTTAATTACATTGATTTTATTTTTTTGTGATGGAATTATTTTTATGAATTCCTTCATCTTATATGAATTGTTTTATGATGTCATGATGTATAAGATTCCCATTTTTATTACATGGGTTATGTAATGATGTTTGATTTATGATTTTGTGGCACACATAAGAATGGTATCATTATGAGATGGGTGGGACCTATATATCCCTCCAATTCATTGGGTAATGATTTTATATCTCATGAGATAGATATGGCTGGAACGGTAGGTTATACCGGTTCAGTGAAACAGGACTAAAACGAGGGTGACTCGGTTCAGAAAGGGACTTTGTCCACTAATATAGTCTTGCCAATGAGTCTTGACTAAAAAGAAATGATTCTATATGATTATGTGTGAATGCCACAAAGTTTCATGTTTAAAGTTATGATTATTGTGATTACATTTCACTGCCCTGATTTACCCCATGTTATGAAATTATGATCTCTTTTGCAGGTTAAGATTTCCAAAAGTTATGTGCCTATGTGTATGATGTGATTGATATTTTTTTTGTTTACCCTTACTGAGCATTTGTGCTCACCCTTTTGTATGTTTTCTTTCCCCAGGTCAGGAAGAAGGTTATTAAGTAAGATATGCCAAAAGGGACTATAGATATGACGAAATAAATGGAAGACAGTGTAGACGATTTATGAACCAGTTGTTTATGTTTCCCAGTTTCTAAAGACACTATACCTATACGGTCCTTTCGTGATTTTTTTATATGTTTTAATAAGTATGATTCAATTTTGAAGTATTAACAATGTATGTAATGTATGGGTCGTTATAAATGGGGTGGGGTGAAACATGATGAAGATCAAGATTTGGGCATGTGTTCTCTCATCTATGTACTAGAATCTTTATGATCCAAGTAACCAATCGAGGAGTAGAGTTTTACCCTCAGTGAGGTATCTCTAGATGAGGGAAAATGTGCTCACCTTTGAGATGGGATATTTCATGAAGGGTAGACAGGACACTCAAGCATTCTACAAATTCTCCAACAAGCCATGTACGATCGGTGCAACGAGTGGGATGGGTGGCCGATTGGTTCATTGGAGTCCCTCATACATGTGTTGAAGATGAATGTGGATAGTTCTTGCATGAATTGGATCATGTGATGTGAGGTTATTATTCATGATTTTTGTGGCACAGTGTTGGAGGGATTCAATGCCTTCTTCGGGGCAGGAAACTCTCTGGGGGAAAATTGAGGGCTCTACTCGTAGGGCTCACATTTTTAAATGGTTGGGTTTGCCGAAAGATGTTATTTAATCGGACTCACATTCTTTGGTAATGATGGTCAACATGATTTGTGTGGTTCCCTAAAACCTAATCTATATATCCAGAAGATGCTCGTTGGAGATGAATCAATATTAATATGTCCATCACATTGGATGGGAAGCTATCTTTGATATTGTTGTTCTTCCCTTCTTGTGGAGACTGAAGGATCTGCTTGTTGTTTGTGACAGTATCAAGTCACTACCAATTATCTGTATGTTATTTTTATAAGGGGATGCTATTGGTTTACACCACATCCAGACCCCTTAAATGCTCTTGGTGTGATTGACTTGTTCCGGTGGCCACTTGGTCATTTTAGTAAAGAAATTAGTGATTTGTTCACAAATTAGGGTTTTCTTAATAATTTTTTGTTCCAATCAATAGAAAATGGTACAATTACATGAAAAAATCATTGAGCAACTAGGGGAGTATATTATTAAGTTATTTTATTATAAAATAAATATATAATTTTACTTCATGGAAATTCGAGAATATATATTTCAGATTAGAATGCGATTGAAGCATAAACCCTTACCACCTTGATTACTGGTGAATCACATCCAACATAACTATCTAATTTAATTTTATGCACCATGAAGTAAAGTATTCATTAAAAATACCACATTTTTAAATTCATCCTCTTTTCCCTAAATAAATGTCTTCCCTAAAATTTAATCTTTTCCCCAATAATCAATAGTTTGATATTTTGTAATTCCATTGAGGAATACCAAACCCGTAAAATGGAACAATAAAACAATATCTTGATAAGAGATACAAGTATGTATAACACTCATATAGAGAAAAACATTCAAGGTTTACTAATTTGAAAAAATATATGGCATGTTAAAAATAGGGATATAGAAATAATATTCAGTCCAGAGGTAACAATATACAAAATTTTTTTATGTGAAAACATGGATTCTAATTATCAAAAATAAATAATATTTCTATTTCCTAGTTAATTTAAAAAATATATGGTATCCTATTACCATATATAAAAAGAACATAAATAAATATACCTACATTAAAAGTATAATTTTACACATTAATGATTTCCACCAAAATATTATACATTTTACAAATTATGTTCATTCAATATCCTTTTCCCATTTCCAAAGCACTGAAATAATATTCTATTAGATATCTTATAATGGGAAATGAAAAAAAAACTTGTTCCTTGTGTATTTTCCAAAATCTAAAATTATTAAAAAAAATATCTAATATAATAAATTAATATATAATCCTTCAATTGATACTCATTATTTTCTTCTTAATATACCAAAAAAGTGTATATCATCAAAATAATTTGTCTTAATTATTAAAAAACAAAATATCATTATTTATGACTATTTATTTGATAATAAACCAAAATGTTTTGTATGAATATAAAATATTAAAATCTTTTCCAAAAATATATTAATAATATAGAAATACCAAATATTAATAATTATTTGATACTATCATATGTTTTTAAAATTCAAAATTAAAATTTTCCACCAAATAATCTAAATAATAATGATTTCATACTGACATAAACATCACATTGGTTTGTGGAAGATGATCAACCCCTATAAACATTCGATTTTGGGTCTAAGACCCATGAAAATTAAGTATATGAATTGCCTTCTCCCCACATGGATGTTTCATTTTATCTAAAACTATATAAATAAATTTACTGTTATATTACAGAAAATATGGTATACATCCTAAAAAAATCAGTCATCAATTCAATTTTTAACCACTAAAGTATTTTATAACATATATTTTTTCCAAAAAATAAAATATTCATAATTAAATATAATTACCCCAACATTAAGAACATATCGATGATTATTTTATACATTTTTATTTTATTTTCAATAAAATATCTCAATTCAATTAAATATCCATTGTTGTTCATTTATAATAGTGAACATATTTTTGAAAATCCATTCTGAAATAGTACTATGGATTGACCCTTATGTGTTTAATGACACTATTATTAAAAAAATTAATATCATAAATCATTATTTTGGAAAAGTAAACTCATCAATAATTAACCATTAATTAATTATTGTCAGGAACCAGCCCGGGTCGACCCTGAACCGGTCACCTGAGCCGGCCCACGACATGGCCTAAGGGGCGTTCCTGATCCCCACAGGCTGGAAAATAGTGTCGGGCATCAAAACTAAACAATAGGGAATGATTTTTTCCCAATAAAAAAATAAAACAACAGAAAAGTGGAATAACGCAATGAAAAATAAATGACCCTGAAAAGAAATAACGGACAACGAGACACACTAACCAGGTCCCGACCGAAACTCCTCGCGACTCTGAGAGTCGCTCACCAGTCCACAACCAGCTCTCACCCACGGAGAGCAATCTCAAACCAAACCTGCAGCAAAACTAAAAACAGGAAAACACTATAAGCGTGAGTATTAAAACTCAGTAGGTAGGCCCGACTAATTCTATTATCAATGCACATACCATTAAATAAAGAATTCATTAATTCCAAGATTGAACTACATTGTACAAAGTATGGGTTTTTACACACACATTCATTTCTAAATAAGTATCAGTCCATTTCCCTTGATAATTTTGAAACAATTTTTAATAATTGAAAGGAACAACTGCATTGCATTTTAAAACTTTTTTTTTTGCAAACAATCAGTAAACCAAACTTTAGTTATTAGCCAAAACATAAAACTACTCATAACACACAACACACGCCAAGGGCAATGTGAAAACTGGCACACACGATCCAGCAACCGAACTAGACTTCTCAATCGTGCGCCACACAATAATAAACACTAAATAAAACATGGGTCGAACCTAGGAGATCGTGAACAATCCAATACATACTATACATGTGACTCATCCTAAAGGCATTCCCTAACTCGATGACATCATAACGCCCATACTAGTACCTGGTATAGCCCTGCATGGACTAACCGAGGGGCCCAATCCTCATAGAAGCAATAACTGAGTATTCCTCTGCTATGGGGCCACTAGCCAGTGCGTGGTCTAAACTAGTGCAACAATTATTCTTAAAAAATTCACTCAATATTCCAGGTTCCTATGTCAACACAATCAATAAAAAGGGGGTGCGTCCACAATGTAAATCAATTAGTCCCGATGCACAAACATCACATACAGCTCACGCAATCAACGCACACCAAAGATCACCCCCGAGTGGGTTTTCCAAAATAATCTATTTTATTAAAGTGCCAAACGGGCCTTCACCAATTTTAAAGTAAAACCTCATTTCTCAAAAATCTCAAAAATCTTGTTCAGAATAAATCATTTATCTTTAAAACTAGAAGTACATTTGAAATTCTGTGAATTATGTTTAAAGGCCAAACATGCATTCTTTCTAAACTGGGTGTCCGCCCGTCGTGAAAATGTTCCAAGTGTTCAGTATAAAATAAACGGCTCTTTTCACTCTAAATAATCATTTAATACTCTATTATCTAATATTATTTATCTTTCATTAAAATTTACAAAACATCAATCAATTAATAAATTCTAAATTTAAAGGTGAGTGAAACGGGGGACCTACCTCGACTCGTCACTCGATCGTGACGACACGACTCGCTTCGCGCTTGCGCATAAGCCCGTGCAACCTGATAACCGCATTGTTGCGGACTTTCGCTGGTGACACGCTACAACAACCGCAAGACATTTAAAACCGGAACCCTTTACCCAACTCAAAATGATAAATTTCTATCATGAATAATTATTTAATAAAACATTTTAAAAAAAATTATAAATAAAATTTTAAAAACCATTTCCATGGATAAACAAAACACTAGAAAATTTATTAAACTATTTTCAAAATATTTCGCATGACCTCAAATGTCAATAACATCAATCAAAACATCCTTTTAAAACCAAACGCACCTTCGCGCAACACCAAAGCAAATCACAAAACCAACCAGAACATAGTACGCAACACCAACACCAAACTAAAACACAATACACAACATATCAAAATATAATTTGCAACCACTATAATATTTAATAAACCATTTTAAAAATTCACAAAACAATAATTAATAATGAAATAATAGTTTTCATCCAAGACACACCACGTTTCACATGAACATGCCACTTTAAAAACCAAATGCATAATAAACACACATAAAAAATAATTTCGCACCAAGCAAACTAATTAATAAACCTGATATATTAACTAAATGAGAAAATTGATTCATCAAACATGAATTAAACGCATAAACACTAACCACAATATATACACCAAACGCCATAAAGATTGTGCGCAAAGTCTACCGCACTTCAACCAAAATAATATATGTCCTAATCAAGAATGGGACCAAAACAAAAATCACAATTGGACCATAAATAAATAAAAATGGAAACCTATCCACAACACCACATAATTAAAAGTATTAATAAAGAGGGACTCCGTACCTACGGTTAGGGGTCTGAGAGGTCTGCCAGAGGTCGACGGGGGCTATCGGAGTTTGCGCGGCAGGCTGGACAAGCGGTAGGGGGGTTCATCGGTGCGTGGTGGTCTGCCGGAATAAAAGCAGAGGTGCAGGGGGTCTCGCACCGGAACAGAAAAGGGTGCGGGTCGAAGGCGGTTTGGCAAGGAGGCTGGGCGCGGGTCTCCAAACGGAAATAGGAGGGTGGCGCGACAGGAATAAGGTGACTGCCATGATGGGGAGAGGCAGGGCGGTGTTGTGCGGGTTTCCGGGACGGGAAGAGGGAGCTGGTCAGAGGGCGCGTCGCCATAGGGTTCTTGAGAGGGCGGTCCGGTGAGGGAATGGATGAGGGGAGAGGCGTTGGTTGGGGATGCAGATGGTGCGACGCAACGTTGATCCTGAGGGAGCAAGGGAGGGTGCGGTGCGCTAGAAAATCCGGCTGAAAGGGGGCGGCGTGGGTCTGGTCGTGCGAGGCAGCGGGGGTGACACCGGAGAGCTTGGGGCGAGACGGGCTGCACGGCCGACCGGAGGGGGAGGAGAAGGCCAGGGCGGCAGCAGTCCAGGAGAAGAAGCGGAGTAGCTAGGGTTAGAGGGAGGCACTCTGCACAAACAGGAGGGGGGGAGAAGAGGCCCGCGCGATAGGAGAGAGGAGAGAAGGAAAGGGAGAGAAAAGAAAAAGAAATAAAACAAAGAAGAGGAAAAAAGGAAATAAAAGTGAAAAAAAGGGATAGATTTATATCCTAATAAGTTCTAACAAATTTAATATTAATAAGAAAATGAAAAAAATAAAACCAACCACAAGAATAAAACTATTCATTGAGAACGGACACCGAGCATGGTCGCCACACATGGTCGCGGCGCGCAGGGTCCGGCGTATGGTTGTCGTAGGGTCGCGCACGAGGTCGCCGCACATGGTCATGTGCCCACAAAAGAACCCAAAAATAATAGAAATGACCAGCTCAAAAAAATAGCTGAAATAAAAATATCATCATTAATCATTTATGTTGGACACCGCCCACGGTCACGTGTGCGGCCGCCTGTGCGGGCGTGTTCACGCGCCTAGTCACGATTATGGTTGAGAACTCATAAATGATCTCAAATTCCATTTTAAAATTGAAACGGTTCAAAATGCAACTCAAAGGAATGACTTAAAATAATTAAATTAAAAGAATTATCAGTTGTGGTGTGACAATTATCATAACATATAACCTTTGAGATTAATCTTGGGATTATACATTCAAAATTTGTAACTATCATATACCCCACATCTACATCATTTAAATCATAGTGGTGTAATTGGTTTATCATTATATCCTTGTTTCTTATTAACTAGACTATTTATTTCCCTTCATTAATTAGGTTCATTAACCCTCCTTTCACCCACATATTGCATCCTCTAATTCCATTAATCCATTCTCCATAGTTCCACATTCAAAATTTCAATCTTTATAAAAATTGAATATTCATTTCATTATTATATTTAACACTGGAACATAAATGATAGACCATACTTTTATTCTTTTATGACTTTGGTAATTCAATTATCTCTCATATATAACTCATAATTGAAGATTTATCATTTGGCATGAACACAAAATGTTTAATATATATTTCCATTAAGGCATCCATCTCTCAAGGGGAATCATTACATTTCCCAACACATTTTATTTTTTAATTATTTCTTCTATTATTATCATTAACTAAAAATAATAATCAAAACATGATGATAGTATATTTAAATTCATAATAGAATACTTATAAACATAGATTAAATAACTTGTAAATGACAAATATATCCTATTATATGAGTCTCTGTGTTTCAATCATGGTTATCCATGGTATCATTTCAAATTAAGTAGTTTAACAAGATATTATGTTCAAGTGATTCATAATGGTTTATAATGTTTTTCTGAATAATTCATTTCATATCCACTTTGTGTGTCAAACCAGGTGTGAAAAAGGGCTATTTGCAGGCACCAAGTGACGATAAATTCTTACTTAATCTGATTATTTTATAGTAATATCCCCTTGGTAAAACAATGAATGTCTTATATCTACTAGAATTACTCATATGAGGATATAATTTCAATGAGAACCCCCTCAATATACTACCAAAAAACATTATGATATTTTATATTTTAAATCAGGTTATCCTTAAACTACTCTTGAAACATATAGAGTGGGTTCTCACTAGTTTTTTCATACTAATGTTTTATATGTAAATCTAATAATTTTATATGATTCCATATATAGTGACCCAATCCACTATAAAGAATTATTAAATGATTTTATGACATATAAATCCATTAATTATAACCCAATGATCCTAAGGACAAATTTTTCTGGATTAATCTGTTCACAATACATCAATGTGAGACTATAAATAATTTTATTATTCTCATTAATATATCTAAATTCCTTTTGAGCTCTTATACTAAATGAGATTACATGGGAAATATATTCAAAAATGGGTGAGATAAAAAGCATATTATGGGAATAAACATTATATGGATATGTAACATATGAGTCAAAGGTATAACTTAAAAACATAATTCAATTTTTGAATTAGTAATAACATGGTATCATTACATAAAGATCATGGTATGATAAGATATATTCATCATTGGAAAGGTTTTTTCAATATATAACATGATATATGTTAATATTATGGATTAGTTCTAAGAAATTATGACTTGGTGAAAGTAAACCATAATAGAATGTTTTCACTCTTTAATCCCATGAATGATGACTCTTTGTACATTAGATTTACTGAATATGTCTGCTTACTATCTTGGTGATCCAACTGTATAATATGTATAAGACTCACCCAATGTAATTTGGGAACACCAATAATATCTTTTTAATGATAATGTGATCTAAAAAATGAAATCAATCATAATTTATGACAAAATAATAACCAATAAAATTAAATCATGTTTCATAAACATATCTCATATAATAACCATAAGAAGTTTCATGATTATGGAATTTGATAGGAGAACATAACGTGTGTATTACCCAATAAATGCATGTGACATTATTATAGGTATATAGGTGATATAAATATATTGATAATATTGAATCAATCAATTAAATCGATGTTTTTATTCATAGATAAACATGTATTTAAAATATTTAATGGAATATTAATTGAGAAAAAATGCACATTAAACAATAAAACTAATTACCAGATCTAAAAATATATAAACATTTATATAAGTTTTTTTAGAATTTTTTATTTGAAATATAATGGAATCATAATATATTTTATTATTTTTATGGAATAAAATTACTTAAATTTGTTATATGTCAAACTGAAATTATTTTGACACTGTCATAAAAATGATAACAACTACCTTATTTTGAAAATGATTAGAAGAACACATCCAATGTATGTTGTAAAATGAAAAACAACTCTTAAATTTTCTTTAATAATAAATTTTCTTATTTTTAAAAAAATCAATTTACATTTTAGAAATCATGTATAGGGATGGAAAAGTATTACATATGGAAGAGTGAAATATAATAATATTTTTTTAAAAATAATTTCTTTTCATTTCAATTAACATAGAGAGAAAAATGGTAACATTAAATTAATTATTGAGGAATAAAAATGATAATAAATTTAAATGTATTTATTACATATTTATAAAATAATTCCATTTATTTTAAATTCTATCACAAAAATTACTAATTAAAATCATACTGAAGCATAAACCCTTTCCATTATTGATGCTTGGGAATCATAACCACAAAGTATTATGTAAATGAATTTAAACATAGAATACCCTGAATTATAAATTATTGGTTATATAATATGTAAATGGTGAGTGTATATATCTTATAAAATAAATTTTGGTCCTAATGAACATGTGTATTAACCAGTTTTTTTATAGATGAGAACCCTATCATGAGTGTATAAATTGTCATGTCAATATTTTATCTATTGTATAATAAAATTACATAAAATTTATTCTTAAAAAATTCCAAGGTTTATTCCGTTATATATAAACTTTTAACATTATTTGTATTAATAATTTATTTTGTTACAAAATTAGTTATGTCCATGTGGGGTGTTTGAAAGACATTATGTTCATAATTTCAAAATGGAATCGATTTGATTATCCTGGTCAAATATGTAAATATTATAAAATAAAAAAATAATATATCTTATAAAATTATAATTTTCATACTAAAAAATTTTATTTTTAAAGTAAAAATTCATTATTATTATGAGAATGAATTACATTACCATATTTGAGATGGTAGGTCATAGATATGCATTTGTAGTGTTTATATTTTTCAATGATCATGATTAAAAGAAGCAATGTTTTATTTAATATTTAAATAATTATAAATATATCATAAATATAATATTATTGTTTAAAAATAAATTTACATATTCTATCTATGTGATGTAGCAATAAAAAAAGAATCAATTTTATTCTTTTCGGAATAGTCGCCTATATAGATGAATGGAATTATATTTTTTAATGGTAATTATGGAAATAAATCATATGATTTATAAAATTTATATAATGGATATTATTTAATTAATAAAATATATAAACATTAAATCCATATTAATCCATAGACAAGGGAGGTAATGATGAAAAAAAATTACATTGGTTCATGAGGTGGTGGATGGCTCTACAAATGATTGATGGTTCATTTCACATTTGATGGAAATAGAGATGGATTACGTTAATTAAATTAAAATAATAGAATAATAATATATGTGAAAAAATAATTTTATTATATGACACTTATTAGGAAATATCTGAAGCTTTCGGAAGTATAAATACAACAAAGATGCTTAGATAATATTGTTACATATTATTCAGACCACCTTTGTAGGATTATATAGGAAAAACTCAATATATTGGCATTATTATAATAATATGGCCTCCAGCATATGGTTTGGGAATACATGATGGGATTTTTGTAGGGTTTGGAAAACAATTGGGTTTCATATGAATAGAGTGTATAAGGTGACCATTTATATAAGGGATTTGTAGTGACATTCTTGTAAATACCAAAATAAATTCAGTAATGGGAAATCACTATAAAACAATGTAACAAAAAAATTATTAAAAAAATATAGAAGGAGATATAATATCATTCTGAATCAATATCATTAAAATAAAACATTTTTTAATCATGTTTTCCAAAATACCACTATGGTTTCTCATTTTTGACCATTTATTTTCTCTAATAAGGTAACTATTTCTTACCATCGTTACTATTCATTATTACAAAAAAATAACATAATATTACAATAAAAAAATTATTATTATTTAAAATATTGAATATATTTTATCAAATTAAATTAAGAGAGTTTTTATAATTTAATTTCACATAAGACTCTTAGATAAATGAAAAAGTGGTTTTCTGATAAATGAATTTTTCAAATAATTTTTTTCTTCTAATAAAATTATGACTAAAAAGAAAAATTATATAAATTTGAATTCAAATAAAAATAAAAATAAATATATATATATATATATATATACATATATATCATTTATTTTACTCATTATTAGTGGTTATTTTTATTTTAGTTTTTTATTTGGAAGAAGTATGCACTTTAATATAGTTCATAGAAAATTGTAATTTAAAGCCTAAAAATATTATTAGGCTAACATATAATATAAATATGTAGTTTGATTTGTAATAGTGATAATATATCAATAATTATATATGAGAAATGGGGGAATAAAACTCATTGGGTGTCCGTACTGTAGCAGTAATGTAGCAATACTATAGCAGCGGAAGCATTGTAGCAATGGCGGGCACTATAGTGGCAGCAGGACAAATATAGCGGTGGCAGGACACTATAGTAGTGGCGCGTACTATACGGGAACTATAAGGCACTGGTACTATAGCTTTAATAATCACATAATGGGATTTGGGCCAAACTATTGGGAATACAGGACATGTAATGGGCTATACCCCTACTAGGCCTTTGGGTTATGTAATGGGTCTCCCTCTATCTATTTTAAAAGGGGACTTTTCATTGATTTAATAGTAAAATGAGGCTTTGTCCCAAACATTTATAGTATAAATATTATTTATTTATAATCTATTACATTACATATAAATTAATAATTATTATATTTATTTGATAAAAAAATATAAAATGGAAATTTAAATTTATTTATTTAATAAAATTAATTATAAGTTTAGAAAAATTGAAATTTTTTTGAAATCAAGGAAAAATATAACATTTTATAAAAATCTAATAATTTCACCCAATTTAAATTCTGATATCTTAATTTGTTTTTTCATTTTATTAAATAAAATTTCAAAAACTTGTGTACATTAATTTAAAGTTATTCCTCCAAAAATCAAGAAATTCATTTGTATTGAAAATTTATTTTATATAGAATGAAAAAAAATTATTTGTATTTGAGATGTTATAAATGATGAATGTATCAAAAAATTTATATTGATAAATAACTTTATATATTTAATTAATTAGTTACTAATATACTTATTGAAAATTTAATTTCTACTTTAACATAGAGATGTTTAAATGATAATATATCAATATAATGTTATTGTTTATTCAGACCCAATATTTTGTATTTTATTTTATAACCAACAAAATTATTTTATAAAATCTCAGGGAGTTACATTATATTTACATAAATAAATTTTTTCACTGTAATTTAATCATATTCTTATAAATCAATGGTTTTACATTTAATTTTTTTTAAACCACCCTCATAAAAGGGGTCTATAAAAGATCCTATTGATAAGAGAGATATGGATGAACAAGGTTCATCTATAATAACACATACATTTTTTCAAAATACGATTACATCGGTGCAATTTGACAACGTAGATTTTAAAAAAGGATACATTTAAGAGGTTATTTTAGAAATCTTTTATTATGAGAGGAGATACCATCAATTTATCAAAAGGTAAATAATATTTTTATTTCAATATCCATGTGTTAAAGATGATGGATTATTTCAGAATCAATATAATTATAAAAAGTAAATATAATTACTTCACAATTATAATTTTTTCCATTAATTATTTTCACCACAATCTCATATTTTACCCAATTGAAGTGAATTGATGATGTGTTTATCTTGAATTAACATATAAAATAATCTTCTAACCAATCACATAATCCCAAAACAAAATATTTACACTTATATTTATAAAATCAATCACGGTCACCATAAGTTATCCAATATATAAATTTAATCTATATTACATCAATAGTAACTGTTAATGATAAAATTAATTAATTCATTAGTTTTTTACCCATAATACCCTTCATCATTCTTCACCAAAATTAAAATATAATTCTTCCCATGAAATCATTAATGATAATTCTATAGGTTTTATTCAATATCTCTGTAAAATATTTCTTAAAACAAAATTAATCATATAAAAATATATTAAATTTAAAATCAATTTATCCACTCAATTGATTACTAAAATCATCTAAACATTTATTGATAAACTGATTTAATTAAAAAAAATCACAACTTACATATATATCATTGTTTACAGTATAAGATGATTAACACTTATAATCCTTCAGTTCTAGGTTTGTTCTACACATACATTATAAATAAATTTAAATGTTTTGTTACATGGGGGTTGTTCGTTTCCGAAAAATATATATAAATATATATCCTATATATATTTCAAAAAAATGATGATCAAACTCAAAATAATATTAATCCTCTAATACTTTTTTATGCACCAATGTATTCTAAATATCATATTTTATTCCAAAAAATAAAAATATCATAACTAATAATAATTACCTCAAAATCAAATAGATTACAATGATTATACAATCATCAATCAGGTGTTTTTTTCATAAATTATATCTTTATCCTTAAAAAACATTTGTAGTTAATTTATACAATTCGTCATATTCTTAGAAATCCATAAAGAAAAAATATTCAAAAACCATCCATAGCTATTTAATGATAAAATTAAAAAAAAATGAACAACATTATTTTGAAATTTGGAAACCTAGAAACACAAATCATTATCCATAAATGATTTCCATAACATATGAAAATAGTTATTAATCATTTGATTATTTAATTGACATAGATAAGGATAATGTTACCCAAATATAAAACATTGAAATATTAGCTGTTCCATAGTAGGAAATTTATTTCCCTATGTCTTATTAACTAGAATCTCAATTTTACTTTAATATATTGATAACTTTTAACCTCCTCTTCAACAAATAATAAATCTTCTAGTTCAATTATATCTTTTTTAATGTGGCCTATTTATAAGGTCACAGTCTTAAATATTAGATATTATAGTAAATTAATTTATAATTCACATCGTTACATTCCAAAATATATCTTTATTTTAGTGTTTTAGAATTTGTATACATAAATCATACATATCAACCCATAAGCATACGAAGTGGGTACCAATTACATCAATATCTATATTTTTATAATACAAAAGAGTTTAAAAAACATGAAATATTTTCAGAAAAGGAATTCACAAAATTCATCTTGGATTTTTTGTCTCTCTTACACTCCATTTACCCCATTATTTTTTTAAAAAAAATTGATGAGGGAAAAAATTAATAAGGGATTTAAAATTTGGAGAGAAATTATTAGTACGTGGATGCTTATAATCAAATGAGAGCACATTCAACAAAAAATTGTTCTCACTAAAATAGTATCGCATTGTTATATTGTAAAAGAATGATATTTCCATTAAACATAGAACATATAAATAATATCATAATGGTGACATTAAAATTAATTTCTTAATATAGTAACCCTTAAAGAGACCTTATGTTGTAATCATAACAATTACACTTGTAATAACCATACGGAAGAAATCCAACATAAAAATAACCCATGAATTTTATTGAAATAGTAGTCCCACGATTCATTATAATCAATTCCCAAGAACTATAACATAAAAATAAAAAAAAATCATGATAACATTCCATTTAATTTTGAAGAAATGGATATTTAAAAGAAGTATTTTAAATGAAAATCACCTAAATATAAATTATAAATGAAGAAATAATTGATAAACTGATAGGAATATTTTAAATATATATAAATAAACATAATGAAACATAATATAATAAAATATCAATAAACAAATATTTTTATTACTACAAAATTAATGAAGTAGAATGTTAGCCAAAAGAATGGAAATTTTGTTATGTATTCCATTACATTTGGTTCGTCAAAATTAACACGCGTCAAAATCTCATATATAGTTCCTAAACAGGGTTATAAATAGTTCATAAAAAAGATATATATTCTTATAAGACCTTGAATGATCATTTTATAACATCATTCTACCCATTTATTAATAATATTATGTTATCTCCATTGTTTTGGGTGAATTCTTTACATATATTCCATGGTCTGCTCGTAATGAATTTTCATGGAGAAGGTAATTTAAAAATTAGAATTGGAATTAAATGGTATAAAAATATTTTCATACTATAAAATAAAACCATGAATAATTTTTTTCTGGATATGATTATGAATGATTAGACAAAACATTAATGATATTCATTTTGATCATTTTATCGTTTCTTTAATAATCACAAATTTGTTTCGTCATAAAATTTAATATTAGGTATATATGTTAATCCCAAAACATAAAGAAGTTATATCATGCATTTTAAAATTTCTTTCAACTAATAAAATATAATTATGCCTAATGATGAAGGCACTAATAGAAACTAAAAACACATCTTCCTTGAAGTTGGTAAATCGACACAACATGGACAATGTTTTTATTTTTTGAATCATGGGGAGAGAAGAAATATTATGATGATGAATTTTTCCATAAACAAGATAAAACTCTACTATATATAAGATAATGTATTTTTCATTAATGTAGTATATGTGGAAGTTAATACAGTTTATAAAAATAAAAATATGTGAAAAAGAAAGTAACAGTTAATGAAATGGGATTATAACCTCTCCATATAATATCCATGAGATCCTCTATAAGGACCTTGGTTTTTTAGTTTTAGTGAGACCAATAGGAATTGGATGTATGGAAGAGGAAATAGTAGAGGATTGGAAAGAAATTGGTGAAGTAAAAAATCTTGAGATTAGTGATGATATGAGGAAAAGAAGGGTGTTATTTATATTGGAGGAGATGAGGGTTTTTATTATTATTTTCATTAGATTTTTAATTTGGCTCAATGATATAAATAATTTTAAAATTAATGTACATTATTCTTAAATAAAAAAGTCAAGTTGGATATTAGGGTTATATCATAATTCATGATTAAAGGAATTGTGTATTTAACTTATAATTTAAATATATTTTAATTTTTAGTGTTTGAAACTTCATTATAATTTAAAATATTAAAAAAAAAATCCCAAAACTTTACCCCGACTACATTTCAATGTGTTGAACTAAAAATTGAACTCATATTTTTTTAAAATAATTTTCTAAATATGATAAAATTAATTTTAAAATACTATCATAATTTCGTGGAAAAATAACAATTCTAAAACTATAACTTATTTTATAGCACTATGAAAAATTAATCAATGTCTCATTAAATTATCTTATAAACATATGAAAATAAAATAATAAAATTTTAATATATTTTAGGAAAATAAAAATTATTGGAAATTATAAAATTAATTATAATATCATAAATAAAAATTTATGTTGGACCAAAATACCAAAAGTTACTTTATTATTTTAAAAATAATTATTAACATCTTCCTTTATATATATAAATATTTATATCATCTCTAAAAATATATGATTAAAAAAATTATGTAAACTCAAATAGGTGAGTTTACTAGTATATTAGCAAAATTACTATTCCTAATGGCCATGTTATAATACTAAGGTCACATGAATATTCCATCAGTATAAAATCATCAGTTTCTATAAACATCAATTATTTCATTATAAATTTATAGTGAATATAAATATTTAATTATAGAATTAAAAACATTATCTTATAAGTATCTATGTTATTACACTATTTCCAAATTTTCACATACAGGAATTTATATGTTGTTTTAAATTTAATTGTTAATAATTTGACATCCATGAGACACCATCCCTAACTTCTTTGATGTAATTTTAAATTCAACTATTTTGTATTTTATAATAATAATTAGATATAGATATTTTCGAATAATCACATGATTTATAATTTCATTTCACATTATGTTAGGAGACATGTAATTTCATTTAATATCATTACCACCACATTTGTTATTATCATGCCTTTTCCTATTTCTCATCATTAACTAAAACAATTAAAGAAACAAGAATAGAATATATTAACACACACAAGGGAAATCATATAAACCTAAAAGGAATAACTTATAAAAATAAATATATCCTAGAATATGAGTTTCTAGGATTAAATCTTTGTTACCGATGGAAATTTTTCTAATTAATTTTCCACTCCAAAGTGTTTTTTCAACAAATTTATATTGGTTTTTAGGGAGCTCATAAATGTTTCATAAAATATCCACCATGATTTTAAAAAATGTTGAACAATATTTCCAATTTTTTCATATAGTGATGATGGTTTCCCTCACTCTGGTCCATTTTTAGAGTTCTCACCACTAGGTAAAACTCATATAGAGGCACATCCACTTATTGTATATATAGGGATTTATGTTATTAGAACCCAATCACTCTATATTTGACAAAAATCACCAGATATTTTTTTGTAATTATATTTTCCTAATATATATCATCATACTTATTCCTAGGGTTCTCATAACATTTTCACATCCAAGTCCCAATGGTAAGCTAATATTTTTCTTTGATACTGACATTAGTGACCCAACTCATATTCAAATATAGTAACATTATTTTTAACATATTCATCCATTAATTACAACAAAAATACCATGAATCCTAGTTTCCTTCGATGAATGGGATTATAAGAAATCAATTTGAGACTAAAATATTATATTTTTTCATTTATTCTCTATAATGAGATCCTCAAAACATTTTATCTCCTAATATATATGGGATAATGTAACAAATACAAAAAAATGGTATAAGTTAAAATTCCATAAAAAGAATTAGCATGATATAGAATCATAATATTGGAGTCTTATGTGTATTATAATATCACAAAAGAGAAGGCTCATGTGTAATCACATTGGAGTATAACATTATTATAATTTTATCCTAAGAATATAAAATCATAAGAAATTAATTACTAATAAATAACATGAAATAAAAATTAGTCAAGGAATATTTCTTATATACCATAAAAAGGTAAAATATTTCCCATAGCGGACTTGGTCTACTCCCTAATCTAATGAATAATGTCTTATGAGGCTACTACATTAACGAACACATTTGATCAATATACAGCCACACATATTATATATCCTATACTAGGCTCACTAAGTGTTATATGGGTGAATCCATAAAAAAATACTTGATTTATGTGTTTGATAAAAATAAAATCAATCATAAGGAATAAAATAATAAATTTTCATATAATGAAAATGGATTTCACAATCTATTTATTATCATAATCGAATGAAATTTCATACTAAAGGTATATTAGATGTGAACATCTGAAAAGTATTATAAAATAAATGAAATGTATAATAATATTCTTATTTATGTGGGATAAATGTATATATAATTAATAATAAATCCATAACAACAAAAGGATGTTTTGGTAGATTAAATTGTCATTATATGGTTAAATCGAATATTTCATAAGAAAAAAAATTTCACTTTGAAAAACGTATTAAATATATAAAAAGTACATAAATATAATTGGAGAAATTAATTTAATTCGTCCCATTTAAAAAAATAATGGAGTATTTTAATAGTTTATTGAATGTCATAGTGGTTAATATAGTATATGTTGTATAAGTTAAAAAAATCATTTCACATAATTGTAAAACATAAAAAATTTAATCATTTTGGATGAAAAATAATATATATTTCAAATATATTTTGCAAAAGATAAAACTGGGTTGAAATATCAATAAATAATAATTAAGATAATGTTAATAACATTCTATAATTATTTATAAAACATTTTTATGGGCGATAAATTATTTTTTATCGAATAGATAAATAAAGACATTTTTTATAAAATATTATTAAAAAAATCAACTACCAAACATAAAAATGGTAATATAATTTGAAAACATTAATAAATATTTAGGGGTAAATTTAAATAGTTAATTATAAAATTATCAAATAATATTTTTCAAAAGAAATTATGGAATAAATAATCCTGATTAATGTTAGCTAAATTCAAATCCCTTACATCCTTTATGACATTCCAATCATAATCCCCAAGAATTAAGTAAAATAATTATATCATAAAATAACACTATTTATAAATGGTTCATTATATAATATATAAATGGGGTGTATATACATAGCATAAATTAAATATGGTGCATAAAATAATATATAGCTCAAGATTGATGTATTGAGATTAAAACCATTACCTCAAGTATATAATTTTTCATGTATGTATTATACTTCTTGTAAAATAAATTTTTATAAATTATTTTCATCTAAAAACCATTTATGTTTTAGTATCTTAAATTTGTACCATTAAAATAATTTAATTTGATGTTTTATTTAATTGCATAATATTTTTTCTCCACATGTAGTATTTTGAGGATGCTTGGTTCATAAATTGATAAAAAAAGAAGTCTATTGAACATTGTAAATGAGTAATTATTACCTAATATCCATAATAATAATAATTACTAAATTATTATTCTTGACACATCAAATGGAATTTTAAAAATATACATGAATTATGGTTAAGAAAAATTAATTATGATATAATCATGAACATAGAAGGCCATATGTAAACATGTGTAATGTTTCCATTTTTTTACAATAAATTTTAAATGAAGCTAAGGGCTATGATATCATTACATAATGAAACATTTATCATAAATATCATAAAATTTATTTAAATAAATATAAATTTAACATCCATGTTATGTTTTAATATTAGAATAATCAAATTTCTTGATGAGGTGGGGGACTTCTGTATTCATGAACGAGCTTATCATTTTCAAAATATTGAAATATATGAAATTATATGATATATTACTTTAATAGAATGATTTTTATTTCTTTAAAATAATATATAATCAATAAATTTATCATCATTAATATTTGTGAGATGTGAAAATTGGATAATAATTACATCGATACAAAAGGCGTATATCGTCGTACACATGATTGATGAATTTGATTTAAATTTCTAGGATATAGATGATTATTTAGGATATTAAATGAAAGTAACAAATTCATATTATTTGGGATATTCAGATTTTATAATATGGTCATTAAATAGTAATATTTTATGGATATGGATGAGGAAACACAATTATGTTACTTAGTTAATAACATTACCTCTTCTTCTGACCAAATCTTTAGGATTATAAATATATCCTCCCTAGATTTATATCATGATTAATAAAATTTTACTAGGATCTGAGATGGATTTATGTAAGGGATTTTGGTAGTTCATTTCTAGATAAAAGTGTTGTGGAATTTTGGAAATTAGAAGAGGGGGGTTCCCATAAATAACAGCGGAGGAGTGACATTCTTGAAAATCTCTAAAATTATTCAACAATGGTATGTCATTATAACGAAAAGATCTTAAAAACTATTAATAAATTTGTTGAGGATAGATAACATTAATAAATATTGATATCATTCAGAACAAATATGTTTTAAACATTTTATTCTTTTTACATATACGTTTACTCAATTTTACCATTTTAAAAGTTCATCCACATATTCTTTTACCTATATTACTATTAATAATGCACAAAAATTATGATCAAAATATTATATTTTTTAAATTATTATATTTTTTAAAATTAAATATATTTTATAAAATGTAGTTAATATAATTGGATGGATTTACATTAAAATAAATCCCACTACAATAATAAAATATCCTTTTTATTAAAAATGTATTTTTTTAATCAAAAGATGATCCTATATGATGTTTTTGAATATAAATAATACTTATGTGGATTGAAATTAAAAAATATTTGCAATATATAAATATAAATAAAATAATTATTTATTATGTATTATATATTTATTTAGAATGGGGAACATTAGGTTCTTTAAAAAATATTTATGAAAAATATATTTTAAAACGAAAAAATAAACTTATTAAAAAATCTAGTTTAAAATAAATATTAATGAAATTAATTTGTTTAAATATAACTTAAAAAAATTATGTTATTTTTAAATAAAATTAAAATAATATTGACACCCTTAAAATAAATTATTTATTAATAGAAATGATATTTTTTTGATAATTTTTATTTTCCATAATTCACTACAAAATAAACCATTTTGAAAATATGAGAAAATTCAGTCCTAATATAAATTCGATATGATGATTTATAAAATGTTTTTAATTTTATAAAAAAAATTTCTTAAATTTCAGTAAATTAGTTTTAATAAAATCTCAAATAAACAAACCAACCCCATTTTTAAAGTGATTTTATTTTCACTGTATAACAGAATTTCTTTATTAAAATTTGTGTTTTTTTTGATAATGTAGAAATAAATTTTTGTTTTGTTGTAACCTAATATATAATTCTTAAATTATTTAATATAATAAAAACACTCCAATTTAATGGATTTGATATGGCAATGAATAATAAATAATAATATTTTAATATTATGTAATTGTTTATTTAAACGTAGTGTTGCATGTTCAATACTATATAGGGAACATGTTTATTTTAAAATATTGGGGTGGTAAAATCATGGGGGGTGGATAATGAATTTACACATTTATATCATAGATTTAATGTGAAAAGGAAGATTGATATAATTAAAGGAATAATAAATCACATAGATAAAAGAAATTCCATCCATCTACATGCTTGAAATGGGGGAAGAAATGTCTGTGGAATCGATTTAAATTGATTGGGAGGTGGTGTAAGTGTGTAATAGTACACAAAAAATACCATAAATGCCGAAGAAACATGAATATATAGTTAACATAATTTAATTGTATAGTACTCCCAATAATTCTCCATGCATGCTCCAATAAATTGAATGATAATATTTTGGTCATTATGATCACCAGTTCTCAAGTATGAAGATTCATGTTGATGATCGATGATACAAAAATATATTAATCAATGATATTATATAAAATACCATGAAGTAAATATGTACGATTAGGGGTATGATAAAAATATAGGTAATGTTACAGTTATCATCCACTACAGAATCATTAATGTGTTATTTGATTCTGCATCACCCACACTTTTAAATTTAATGCATATTTATAGGGTATCAAAATTCCTCATAATGACTATATGGTGAATTATAATTGAAAATTTATAATGGTATGATGACCACATCTCATTTATATAATTTTTATTTATGAAAAATAATATGGAATTCATTTCATTTAAATCAATTTATTGTACATTTGGTTAAATTTGAAAATATATTAAACATGGACTGAATTTCTCTAAATAAATACAATGTAAATTACAGAGGACGTGATGTCACATACTATGTTCCAATATGAATATTGATCATATATTAGTGTGATAATATATATTAACAATTGTGGGAAATCAAATCCTTTGAATGGGTATTTGATTTCAATTTTAAATTGGTGATTATCTCATATGTATGGGGAAAAACTCAACATCGATGATATTCATTTTCTGTGGTAGTATAATGATGTTATTATAGATGAATTTTCTAGTCTCATCCAAATATTTATTTTTAGAACTTAACATACCTCACATTGTGTTCTTCACATATTTGAAATACTACCTATTGAATAGACCTGATGGAGCCTCAACCCTCAATAAAGAAATTCTAGAAGCAAATTGATATGGGATACATTCAAAAAAGAATTGTTTCCTCTAGTGAATGTTTTATTTTAAATAATAATTATCTTATCAATGAGACCTTTAAATTATTATCCATAACTGAAAAAGTTCACAGTAAAGAACAATTATCCTCTACCCCATGTTGATGACTTGTTTGATAAACTATGTTGAGCTCAATACATTTCCCTGAATTAACAATGTTCTAAATATGATGAAATAAGGGTCACGAAAGAGGACATTCACCAAAAAATATTCCCTAATACATATTTACACAACATATATATATGGATGTAATTTTTTCCATACTAATTCAAACTCCCTCATCTTGTATTTAATTAATAGAGACTTTAAAAATTACCTTTATAAGGCTAGACAATTATTTATCAGATGATAATATTATCTTTGTAATGCAATGGGAGACCATTATTATCAATTAAGAATTTGGTAAAAACTCTATTAGGAATGAGAAACTATATGAATAATTTATAAATTGTTCCTTTTAGATACAACGTGATTATTTATTGGGTCATATAATCTCAAGAGAGAGTACATAAGTAGATCCATTAATGTCATATTGTAATGCATGTTCATCTATACAAATCATTGAAATTGAGTCTATTAGTTTTCCTAGTCTAGATTGATATTATCAATGGTTTTTAGATAATTTCTTACAAATGTGTAATACACTCTTGAAGTCATAATTTATTAGAGAGAGGTTAATTTAGACTCATCAATGTTAATAAGAAACCAATTAATAGAAGGGAATATTAGTAAGAATACATATTCATACATTACCATATAGTATATAAAGGTCATCAATTTATAGTGATTCATAAAAGGAGAAATTGTGATGTTGCCTCATATATATGGTCATGTTGATAGATTATTCCTTAAGATAATTTATGATTCATGATAAAAATTACATTAATCATGATTTAGAGTTAGTAGTAATAGATTTCATATTATTGATATGGAAGAATTATATTTATTATGATCATTGTTATATATATATATAAAGATCATAAATTTTTAAAGTATATTTTCAAATATAAATAGTTTAATGTTATCCTGATATGATTGTTTTAATTGATTACGATTATGATTTTTCGATACATTAAACCCCATGAAAATTAAATAAGTTGGATAATGCATTGATTTGAAAGTATTATTTTATCTTATCAATGAAAAGAATCTCAAAATAACCAAGACTTATAGATTTTAAAAATAAAATTTTTGAAATCTTAAAGGAATGTGGGAAATCATATCATTTAGAGATGTGTAAACGACCATCTATATAGTTATTGATTAAAGAAGTTGAAAATGAAAATGTAGAGCTATAGAGAAATAGGAGAAATTTTCATGAATTTATACTTTTTATACTAAAATAGTAAAGATTATGAAAATTTTATTTGTAAAATCCATATTATATTTTATGAAGAATCTGTTAGAGGAATCTCATTGTGCAACATTATATATTCATCATATATATCAAAAGTTATAATGATTTTTGAGAGAAAAAATTTATTTTGAACAAATGATGATAAATATATCAAATTTTTTTCTTATTGATATATCCACTGTATAATTTTATGTATGATAGAAAAAAATACAATGGAATGTAATAACCATTACCTATATCATAATAGTAATGGGAAAACATCATAATGAATTATATCACAATAATCCCCCAAAATTTTAATGGGAACGATACTATATGGACTGTCTCTAATTCTCATATGAATTCCGAACACATCACCACTCTCACATAAGGTTTATCCTTTGATCAACATGAAAGTATATAAAAATAAATTGTGTAATTATTTATTGAGTAACACATTATATTGTAACTGATTGGGCTTCAAGGTATAACTGAATGTTTTGGAAAATTGATTGGCAAGATCATGATAGAGATTTGAGTTTTGGAACTTCATTTCATCCTTATAAAGATGTTTAATCTAATAAAAACTTCCAAACCATAGAAGGATAAATTATATCATATCTTATGGATTTAAAATTTCATTGGAATCATGTAACACCACAAGCGTTCATGGTATCCTTCTCTTTGAATAATTTATTAGAGGCTGTTTTACACAACTTCTAGTTCTAAAACACACCACAACCAATCAAACGAGATGTTATGAATAGTAATACCCAATATTTGAAATTTTATACATTTTAGCATTCAAAATTGAATTCATTTTTGGATTTGGAATATTGAAATTATCTTACGGTGTTTTTTTGGTATTTTTCTGAAAACATTCAAATTTGGATGAATAGTGAAAACACTGAGTTATAGTTTCAAACCAAATTTTTATTTAAATAATTATTTATTTTATTTAAATTTATTTTAGGATAAAATAGATTCATAATAAATATATATGTTCAATTTAATTCATTCAAGTCTGTTCATAATAATTTAAGATATATAAAATTTTTATTGGACTTTTCACCGTCTTTTACCCACCTTAGAGGAAAATTTGAAAATTCAAATAAAACTTAATTTTACCTCTTCTGTGACTGTAATTTCAAAATTCCTATAGACACGGTTAATATCAATTAGTAAAATGTTGTTCAATAAGATAAAAATAATTTTTGGTGAATAGTATCTTTTTACTTTTATTTACCACGGTTAAAAGTAAATAGGGTAATTAAGGGTAAAAATGATATTATTATTACCCTAACACATGTCCTACTTATTTTGGATAAGTATAGTTAGACCAAAAAAAACCTTATGAATAAAATATGAACCTCTTTGGTCCACTAGGATTAGCTTAGGACATTTATTATTATTTAATTAAAAGAAGAGTTAAAAGAGATAAAATCATAGATAAATAACTAAAACATTTTTAATATAGGAATATATATAATATAAATTATATTATAAATATTATTTATAAATATAAAATGATTTCATACATAATAATATTTTATTTATAATTTTTAGTCACTAAAAACGTTAATTTATTTATGACACAATGGTGATGCAGTAATTAGCCAATTAATGAAATATTAAACTAATTGATATTGTAAATACAAAAAAAAATGTAATTTAAGACATTTTATAAATTCCACTAATTTTATAGGTTAATATAACATATTAGGGTGTTTTAGATGAATGCTTTTTGAAGAAATAATGCTGTTATAATTTAAGCAAGGACAAAATAGAAAATAGTGTCAAAATTGACATAGAGGAGTATTTAACACAAATATTATATTAATAATTGATATTCTATTCCTAAAAATCAATTTATTGGGAAAATGAATTATATAAGGTTATATATATTATTAATTAATGACTTGGGGTTTTATTGGCTTGTTATAATATGTTTATTAACCATATAGTATAAAAATACAAAGAGACATGGTAAATATCAAACTATTTAACTAAGAGTCAAATATAAATGATAAGGTTAATACATTGACCCAAACCTATCTAAAATATATTGTTTGAGTGGATTTCGACTCATCCCAACCATATACTCGAAATAGGTAACTTTGGAGCCATTATAAACTGAATATGAATTTATATAAAATAATATTTTATGTTTTTCCTAAGGTGCCCCTCACCCATCTTATAAAAGGGCACTCTCCCTTATCTCAAATTTATACATTTAAATCCATTTGGCCCAGCCAAACCCTCCCCAAATATTCTATAAACATTTCTCACTTTAACCTATAGGCCGTAGTTTGACCAAAAAACCAACCTAAGGAGTCCTTTTGATTAAATCAAAAGAAAGAACCCGAATAAGAGATAATGTTTTCACCACCCTCTTTCAAGTTTCTTTCTTCATCCACTTCTTCTTTAATTGATATTTTCATAATAAAATAATAACTCTAGTATCATCTATATAATTTGATGTTATTATAAATATGGTTCAACCATTTTTCGTATTCTATCCATCCACTGAATGGCATGCCACCATACGTGCGTACATACGACTTACCGTCTCCACATCGTGGTGTAATTGTTATTCAAAATATTATTATGTGGATGGGTATGATAATGGAGTGTAGTTGATGTAAATAATAAATATAACATTATATTTATTATATAAAATTCAATTATATATTATTTTAAAATCAAAAGAATGATATTGTCGCGCGTGCGTACCTACGGAATACCGTCTCCACGAACGCGATTAGATTCATTCCCCATCGTATCCATTCATGTCTAACTCTCATTTGATGATTAAAAATAATTTTTAAGGACTTGATATCATTCTTGATATGAATATGATACAACCTATCCATAACAAACACAACTTATGTAAAAAAACATATATTTTAAAACCTGAAATGACGATGATACTAAGATATTATTAACAAATAAATGTTAAAAGATCACATATGAATTCATATTAATGTATATGATTATTTTATAATTTAATAACAATTATTTCACCATTATACAGGAGGTTAAACTACCCTCGACCGAGGAAATGTACAAGGTAAGAGTTTGTTTCACTGTCTTTTCATTATCTGAGGTTGTTTATACGTAATTATCTACTAGGACCTCTTTATCATCCACATCCATGATTCTTAAAAATGTATTTTAAATCATTCTTACTATTTTACAGACTATGGGATAAAGTCATTTATAACTTTTTTTGACTTTTTATAATATTTTTATAAATGAATCTTTCTATATTTTTTCAAACAAGGTCCTTTTTAATATTTTTGGCAGAATTAAGGTAAGAATGTCTTTTTTAACATATATGGGGTGTGTAAATATTTTCATCCATTATAAAATAATTGAATCTTTGCTTAAAATATTATAAGGATCTTTTAAAAGTTAATGTTTTATTTTATAATTATGTTGCTTTGAAATGATTTAAAAAAAAGAGATATTTCCCTCAAATAGTTTTGATTTCATCTGTGCCAACATCCTTCGATGGATTTTACACATATTTGATGTTGATTTATTATGATAAAAAACGTCAATATTGTATTCATGTTTTTGTGTTATGTTTGACTGTGGATGTGTTATTTTTATACCATTCATTGTTTACGGAGAAAGTATTCACATTTTGTAAGCTAGTTTTAATACGAATGTTTATGTTATGTTTAAACCTGTTCCTATGCGGAATGCATTGGACTGAATAAGTGATGGGTGGAGACCACTATATCTCCTTGATGCATCGATAGGCCTCATGAGACAAACTAGTGACTTGGCATTAGGCCTTGAAAAAATCTTATTTGTAGTCTTGGCACATGGCCATTAATATTAGGTTATCATAGTCTGGAATTATGCATTCCATCATTAGGAAAGTGGTTATTGATATTTCATGTGATTATTCGACTAGTAGAATATCCTTGTGAATAAGTAAATGTAATTATTTCATTTTATTTCTTCCATATTATGCGGATGTTCATGTTTAAAAGGTTTTTGTTTTAGTTATAAATTTCCTTAAATATTTATGCTTATTTATGAATGTTTCCGCTATATCGTTATACTTAGTGGGCATCTAATCTCACCCATTTCTATGTTTTAATTTTTCCAGGATGTGAAGAATTATTTTCTGAATGAACTGCATGGATAGAATGAGGGGATATAAGTGTGGTCTATGGAGACAATATGTTGTTGTAGTTTTTCACTTTTTGATATATTGTAAACTTTATGAATGTATCTAGTGATTACAAGGCTACTAAACAAATCAGTCTTCTAAGACTTGATATTTTTTTATCATGCCAATGTTATGTAATAATGAACCATCTTTGGGTAACTGGGGTCACGGTGTTACAGTTGGTATCAATAGATGTTTACTACAAACCTTGGAAGCATGAATTTGATAAACTCTGATTAGAGCACATAGACCTAAGATAGACTTTGAGGATTAGTACAGAAGAACTTCCTAAAAAAAATTTATTGTAGAGATTTTGTGAGTTTTCCGAGAAATAAATCCATTTCTGGATACGAGCAGGTTGAGGTGGCTCTGGCATAGATGTTCCTAGGGGTAAAACCCAAAAACACCGCGTTGATCTAGAATCAAACGGGAACTGGGGCATGACACCAGGCCTTGTTGCACGGTTGGTTATGACACTCCCGAGGGATATGCTTAGAATAATTGTAATTTTAATTAAAAACTACTATGAAAGGTTTATGAGAATATTCTTCCTCAAGGAAATTTTTTTTTATGATTATGGATTATATCCATAAACCGATCAATTCTTGTTAAGTGTTTTACAAGTTTGGAATTATGTATTTCGATTCATAAACTAATCTAGTTTATGCCATTGTTTAGAAATGGAACATAGTACAAGGAATGAAAATAGTATCAATTCATCCACTCCATGTAGGTATTTCCCTCCTGCTCAAGATAATTGTAGTGGTGTTGTTGTTGCAACTGGTGATGATCATCTAATCACCATACTGAGACAACTCACTCAGTTTATGAATTATAACCCTACCCGTATGGAGCACCCTGATCCGAAGAGTGGAGGCTCAATGTTAGATACCTTCATGAGTCAAAAACCACTAAAATTCAATGGGGGTACAAATCCACTAGTATATTAGTAGTGGATAAATTCATTAGAGAAAATATTCTATGCCTTAGGGAGTAGTGAAAGGGAAAAAGTTATTATGGATGTTTACTGCCTCCCTAGAGATTCCAACCAATGGTGGTCCTTGATTCAAAACAAAAAGGATGATGATGAAGTATCAATTATGTAATAGAGGTAGTTCAAAGATTTTTTCTTAGAAACATAATTTCCTCGTGACCATCGAGCAGATATTGAAAGGCAATTTCTGAGTCAGAGACTAAAGGAGGATGAAAATTTCGCAATGTATGAGGCTAACATTAAAAGTTTAGTGAGGCATGCATCAGATTATATACGTAACCCAAGTATTAATGTTGTTCATTTAATTTATGGTTTAAAACCATTTATGCATCGATCATTAGTCTCATAATCCTTCTTTACATTCGAAGATATTATCTCATGTGCTATCAAGACAGAAAAATAATTCAGTAAGTCTAATGACTTTGAAGCAATGCAAGAGAAGAAGAGATCTGATGATCACTCTAGGAATGGTAATAATGGGAATAAATGAATGGTTGAATATCTATACTACAATAAATGTGGGAAGAAACACCCTGGTACATTCTTGAGGGGAATGGGAGTCTGTTATATGTGTGGTGAAAAGGGCCACCAAGCTTGTGATTTCAAGGGGAAGAAAGAAGCTACTGATGTTCAATGCTATAATTTCAGGGATATGGGACATTATTCAAATTAATTTCCTAAGCGTCGGTAGAATTTACCTCAGAAAAGTCCAAGGAATCAAGGACAATATTATTATATCACTACAACTTAGGTAGAGACTCCGAAAAACGTGGTGGCAGGTAATTTAATTATTTCCTCATGTTTATCCAATGCTTTATTTGATTCTGGATCATCACATTGTTTCATATCTTCCTAGTTTTCTATGAGAATTAGATATTTCCAATTTGATTTATCATGGGAGTTGTCAGTTAAAAATCATAAGGGAATTATCATTGCAAAAAAGTTTTGTGAATCAGTCCCCATTAGAGCTCAGAAATGTACTTTATATACTGATCTCATCGTCATACATCTGATTGAGTATGATATAATCCTTAGTATAGATTGGATTTCATACTACGATGCGAAGATTTATTGTAAGAAGAAGGAGGTTACGATTTTTTATGATGATGATAAGGAACACCTTATCTTTAGAGCCGAATTGTCACCACCTAATTCTTATCTAGATCCACCCCCACTAGATCAACAAAGTTCAATTAGTGGGGAGGAATATAATGAAATAACTTTGGGTGAGGAAAGGAATGTTCAAATAGAGGATGTACCAATTGTGAAACAATACATTGATGTTTTTCTAGAGTATTTACTTGGACATCCTCCAGAAAGAGAAATTTATTTTTCCATTGATTTAATTCTAGGATGAAGGTCCATATCAATGACCCCTTATATAACGAAAAATGTGGAATTAGTGGAACTAATGAAACAACTAGAGGTATTGAGTTATAAAGGAATTTATTCACACAAGCATTTCTCCAGGGGGAGCCCCTTTTCTTTTTGTTAAAAAAATGATGGATCTATGAGATTGTGCATTGACTACAGGGAGATCAATGCTATAACAATAAGGAACTAGTCTCCCCTACCATGTATTGATGATTTATTCGACCAACATCATTGAGAATAATACTTCTCAAATATTGATCATCGATATGGATATCATGAGTTGTGTGTGATGAAGGAATACATTCTAAATACATCATTTCGAACCAGGTACGAGAATTTGGAGTTTACAGTAATGCCTTTTGGATTGAATAATGAACCCTATGTATTATTGGAACTAATGAACATAGTATTCGATGAATATCTTGATGATTTTGTTGTGGTATTTATTTATGATATCTTGATATACTCAAAAATCTTCGAAGATCAGGAAAATCGCATGTGCATTATCTTTGAGACTCTTAGAAGACATGAATTATATGGGAATTTTAGAAAGTGTGAATTTTGGAATCAGTAGTTTTCTTTTCTTGGCCATATTTTCTAAAAGGATGGAATATATTTTCATACTTCTAAGACAAGAGCAATCCAAGAATGTCCAACACCAATGAGTATAATTGGGGTATTTAGTTTTATTGGCTCATCAGGTTATTATCATCGTTTCGTACAAAATTTTGCCCGATTGGATAACCCATTAATGAAGCTCACACGCAAAGGGGTTAATTTTTTATGGACAAAAGAGTGTGAAGAATGTTTTTAAGAACTAAAGAGAAGATTAGTCAATGATCCTAAATTGAATCTACATTTTGGGAATGATGGGTTCATTATTTATAGTGATACATCGAAGAAATGATTTGGTTGTGTCCTTATGCAAAATGATAGGGTTATTGCCTATGCATCACGATAACTGAAAATTCATGAGAAAAAATATCCTACTCATAATCATTAGTTGGCAGCTGTAATCAATGATTTGATGATTTGGAGACTCTATCTCTATGGTAAAAAATGTGAGATATATATCGATCACGAGAGTTTGAAGTATATTTTCACACAGAAAGAACTCAACATGAGGCAAAGTAGATGGCTTGAATTACTAAATGTTTATGATTTCCTGATACACTACCACCCGGGGAAGGAAAATAAGGTAGCAGATGCAGTGAGTAGAAAGGATCATGGAGTTTTGAACAAGATGAGAGTTTAAAAGGATCCTATATATGTGGATCTAGTGAAGATGGATATGGGAATCAACATGGAAGGTGAAACATCAATACTTTTTCAAATGGTTGTCAAACCAACTTTACTAGAAAGGATTAAGAGTTATTAGATCGATGATGAAGAAAAACCCGAGTCCTTTCATGCGGTAGTATTGTTGAAATGTCGAGGACAATATTATTTGATATAGGGGAGAATGTAACACCCCAAGCTTCCATGATACGCTTCTCTTTGAATAATATTGTAGCGTGTGTTGTACGCGACATCGAGTTCTAACAAAACCACAACCAATCGAACAAGACGTTACGAATAGTAATACCCACTTTTTGAAATTTTATAAATTTACCTTTCAAAATATACCACATTTTTTCATTCAGAATATCAAAATTAAATTAGGGTGAATTTTTGGTATTTTCTGGAAAACATTCAATTTATGATGAATAGTGATAAACACTGAGTTATAGATTAAAACTGAATTTTTATTTAAATAAATATAAATTTATTTTAAATTTATTTTAGGTCAAAAGAGATACATAATACCTATATACATTCAATGTAATTCATTGGAGTCAGTTGATAATAATTTTAGATATATAAAAATTTATTGAACTTTTCACCATCTTTTAACCACCTCCTAGAAGAATATAAAAATTCACATAAAACATAATTTTACAACTTCTATGAGTGGAGTTTTTAAAATTCTAGAGACACGATTAATATCAAGGTGTAAAATGTGGTTAAATAAGATAAAAATAATTTTCGGTGCATGGTAATTTTTTTAATTTTATTTACCATGGTTAAAAGTAAATAGGGTAATTAAGGGTAAATATTATATTATTGTTACCGTAACAGATGTCCTAATTCTATTAAGTATAATATTTCGACCAAAACCAACCATAGGAATAAAATATGAACCTCTTTGTTCCACTTGGATTAGATTAAAGACATTTATTATTATTTAATTCAAACAAGAGTTAAAAGAGATAAAATCAATGTTAAATAACTAAAACATTTTTAATTTTGGGCTATACATAAGATAAATTAGATTATAAATTTTCTTTAGAAATATCAAAAGATTTCCTACATAAGGATATTTTATTTATAATTATTAGACATTAACTAATTTAATTTATTTATGACATAATAGTGATGTATTAATTACCTAATTAATAAAATATTTAAAGAATTGATATTATAAATATCAAAATAAATGTAACTTAATACTTTTTATAAATTAAAATAGTTTTCTAGGTTAATATGACATATTACGGTTGGTTAGATGATATTTTTCGAAGTAATAATGATCATACGAATTTAGAAAAAACAAAAAACCTAATTGTGTCAGAATTGATATAAAGGAGTATTTAAATCAAGTATTATATTATTAATTGATATTATATTCCTATAAATCTAAGGATCAGCCAAATCACAAAGATATGGTAATATATATTAATAGTGAACCACTTGTGGTTCTCTTGGATTGTTATAGTAATTTTATTAACCATATAATATAAATATACAAATAGACATGGTAAATGTCAAACTATTTTACTAAGAGTTAAATATAAATGATAAGGTTAATATAGTGACCCAACCCTGTCTAAAATCTGTTGTTTGAGTGTATTTTGCCCCATCCCATCCTTATCATACAAATAAGTCACTTTGGAGCCATTATAAACCGAATATTAATTTATTATAAAATAATATTTTCTGTTTCTTCTAAGGTGCCCCTCACCCCTCTTATAAAAGGGAACTCCCCCTTATCTCAAATTCATACCTTCAATGATTTTTGGCTCATCCATCCACTACCCAAATATTCTATCAACATCACTCACTTCAACCTAGAGGCCTTACTTTTATCTGAAAACCAACGTAAGGAGCCATTCTGATCAAATCAATAGGAAGAACCCGATGAAGAGGTAATGTTTTCACCACCCTCTTTCAAGTTCCTTTCTTCTTCCACTTCTTCTTTCTTTGATGTTTCCATTCTAAAATAATAACTCTAGTATATTTTATATACTTTGATGTTATTATAAAAATGGTAAAACCATATTCAGTATTCTATCCATCCTTTGAATGACATGTCACCATACATGCGTACGTACGGCTTACCGTCTCCACATCGTGGTGTAATTGTTATTCAAAACATTATTATTTGGATGGGTATGATAATGATGTTTAATTGTTGTAAATAATAAATATAACATTATAAGTATTCTTTATATATAATATACCATCCAATTATATATTATATTAATATCAAAACAATGATTATGTCGCTCGTGCGTACGTACGGACTTCCGTCTCCACAAACACGATGAGATTCATTCCCCATTGTATCCATTCAAGTATAATTCTCATTTGATGATTAAATATAATGTTTAAGGACTTGATATCATTCTTCTATATGAATAAGATACATCCTATCCAAAACAAACATGTCTTATGTAACAAAATATATATGTTGACACCTGAAACGTCGATACTACTAAGATATTATTAACAAATCTATGTTAAAAGATCATATATGATAACATATTAATGTATATGATTCGTGTATAATTTAATAACAATTATTTCACCATTACACAGGAGGTTAAACTACCCTCAACCAAGGAAAAGTAAATGTTAAGGGTTTATTTCATAATCTCTTCATTATCCTAGGTTGTTTATATGTAATTATCTACTAGGACCTCTTTATCATCCACATCCATGTTTCTTAAAAATGTATTTCAAATAATTATTATTATTTTGCAGACTATGGGATAATGTCATTTATACCCTTGTTTGACTTTTTATAAGATTTTTATAAAGGAATATTTCCATCGTTTTCCAAATACGGTCCTTTTTAATCATTTCAATAAAATTATATAATAATGTATTTTTTAAATTATACATCGAGTTCGTCTATTTTTCGCCATTATAAAATCATCAAAGAATCCATTACAATCTTATAACGATATTTTCAAAGTAAATGTTTTATTTTATAATTATGTGACTTTTAAATGTTTAAAAAAAGGATATTTCTCTCAAATAGTTTTTATTTCATCTATTTCAACAACCATTGATGGATTTTATTCTTATTTGACGTTGATTTATTATGATACAAAACTTCTGTATTTTATTGAAGGTTTTGTGATATGTTTGACTATGGATTTTTTATTTTTATACCATTCATGGTTTATGAAAAAAGTATTGACATTTCGTATTCTAGTTTTAATACGAATGTTTATGTTATGTTTAAACATGTTCTTATGAAGAATGTATTGGACATAATAAGTGACGGGTGGAGCCCACTATAGCTCTTCGATCAATCAGTAGGTCTAATGAGACAAACTAGTTATGTGGAACAAGGCCTTGACATAATCTTATTTGTATTCTTGGCACAAGACCTAGACTATATGGTTATGATAGTCTGGCATTATGCATTCCATCATTATGAAAATGGTTATTGATATTCCATGTGATTATTTTGCTAGTAGAATATCCATGTGAATAAGTAAATGGAATTATTTCATTTTACTTCTTCAATATTATGTTGGAGTTCATGTTTAAAAGGCTTTTGTTTTTGTTATACATTGCCTTAAATGTTTATGCTTATTTGTGAAAGTTTCTGCTATATTTTTAACCTTACTGGGCATCTGAGCTCAACCTTTTCTATGTTTTATTTTTAAAAGGATGTGAAGAAGTATTTTATGAATGACCTGTAGGGATAGTATGAATGGAAATGAGTTTGGTCTATGGAGACAAGATGTTGTTGTAGTTTTTCACATTATGATGTAATGTAAACATAATTAATGTATCTATTGATTCCAAGGCTACTAAACTAATCGGTCTTTCGAGGCTTGATCTTTTGGGATCATGCCAATGTTAGGTAATAATGCACTGACTCTGGGTAGCTGGATTGGGCACGTTACAATTCAACACCATCCTTGAGTTGATTTATCTTACAATAGTACCATTCAATAGAGAATATTAAGGGTTCAATATGAAGACAAGTATAAAAGGAAAAAATAAATATAACATGTTAGGAAGAATATTGAGTAAAATTCTAATGGGACATGATATATTTGATGAGACATAATATATTCTATGGGAAATTAAATAACATAATGGGGTAGAAAAAAAATAATTATAAAATTTATGTTGATAAGGGTTACTGATATCTATATATTAATGGTGGGGAAAATTTATTTCAGTAAATTTTATCATTGAAAAGTTATGAGATTAGGATGGAATATAAAAATTATAACAAGGTAAATAATCCTTGTCTATATCATTGATCAATTAGGGATTAAATATTATAACTTGGATCTTATAGAAAACCTCCCTAGAGTCCACAATGTCATCCATATATCTCCCCATTGAATTTAAATACCAGATCATTCACATTTTTAAAACATATCAGTCATAATTATGGAGTTAAATCTCTTTAATAATGAACCACTTCTTGATATTCTAGATTATATAAAAAATGATCTATGAAATAAAGACACTCACCTGATCAATTTTCTCTTTCAAAACCACCAACTTCAAAAATAGTTATGAGAACATGAGGATACCGTGACAAATAATATTACTAATGATTTTATATCATAGTGATGGAATTTTGATTGAAAAAATCATTCAGAAAGTTGTATAAAGTTACACCATGATATTTTATGAAATACATTTTAAAATAAATCAAATGTTTTTTATATGATTCCATTTCATGCAATATCATGTTTTAAAGAATGGTAATATACATTTTAAAATGTTATTTTGTTAACATGACCATTATAAAATTGTTATTAAATATTCTGTTATGAATACGAATAATCAATATTTCAAAATTAACTATAAATATTTTAGGAAAATGTAATATATTGATAAAAAACAACATCATGTTCGATTAATATCTCAATATGCTATGAAAATACATTTTTATCATGAAAAGAATTTTTTTAAAAATAAAAAATAACAATTGATGAATTTTTTTAAAATTTATTTGAAAATATAGACAAAGTGTTCAGATAAAATATTTTGGAATTATCATAGAGTAAATTATTCTCAATTTTTTTAGAAATATAAATTTTTCATAAATAGTGTAAAATAATGATTTTTATTTTAAATGTTATTTTCATTTAAAGAATTTCAATTTCTGAATTTATATTAATATTGTTTTTCATATAAAAAATTATCAATTAAATAATTATTAATTCAATTTATATCATTATAATCCTTTTATTTTCAATTTTTATGTAACAAGCTTTTATAGTTATGAAAAACTCTTCTTCAAAAATCCAATTTATCTTCACATCTACGGGTATTATTTTGAATTATATTATAATAATTATAAGGATTGAGATTGGTAAAATTGAATGGTTTTTAAATAAAAATAATAATAATTCATAATAATTCCATTTGTTTTTTTATATTTAATAGTAAAATATGTATAATTTAATTACTCTTATTTTGTTCAAAACTAGTTTATCTGGGATTTAACAAAAAATGATATGGGTTTCAATGAACAAAAAAATTTCTATTTAAAATTTAATGATATTATTTTGATTTGATATAATCTATATTTTCATAGTGATCCATGTTAAATCCTTTAGGTCGTGTAAAACCTAGTTAATTTTTTTCTATTAAAAAATACATCGGGATCCCAACCCCAACTTATAAAAGGACAACACCTATCCCATTCTATTGACACTCCCAAATCATTTGGATTGAAATTTAAAAACCCATAATACCATTGTTAAATACATACCCACATACAAAAAATGTAATTTTTATTATGAATTCTCTATATAAAGTCATTTGGTGAAAATTTAAAGGGGTTTTCCGAAGAAGATGTATTGTTCTTAACTGAGTGAATGTGTTTTATTTCATCTAGAACCAATTTCAAGTAATATATAACTATAATTATAAAATAACATTCATACCTCCCATATAAATATTTTTATTTATTTATATTTATTAAATACTATCGTTTTCCAATTATAGAAAATATGAATTGACACTCTCGATCGTGTGTACAGAAGACTACCACAACGTGATCCAATATTGTTAATTTTACATCACTACCTCTCATGGGTGGATATAATTATGAATTAAGTGTATATATATTTTTGTATCAAATTTCTTAAATAATAATAATTTATGAACTTTAATATCATATCCCTCTTCATTCCATACATTCCATTGGAATACTATAATGTTATTCGTGTGTATATGTGGACTACACACTCCACGAACTCGGGTAGGATGACATATGTAAATTTTCTTAGATCTCTATCTCAGTGATTCCATAGGAAATGATGGGCAATAATTTGGACCACTATGACCATTTAATGGTCAAATTATTTCACATTTAATTCAAAATCTCTTTTGTGTTCCATGAATATGTTCTCTAATCTAGATTTTCATCCACCAATCAAAACCATCACAATAATCATGACTTTTCTTGAAGTATATGATGTATTAAATTATGTGGATCATTCAAATAATTATTTCATTGAATCATTGAACCTCTTGAATATAACATCTTTTGATCTCTTTAGATAGTATTATCCTTTATTTTATTTCTTTGATGTGATCATTTTCAAATCATAGGGTTTATAGGAGCAGGCGATTGTTGGTTTGTCAACAAATGAAATATTTTGATTCAATTTTCTTCTAAAGAATATTTGATTATTTATTACTCCATATCTCTTAATATCTACAATGTATCCCATTTATATCATTTTCAATGGTCCTATCATCTTATCATGGTGTAATATTCTCTTACCAAGATGCAGTGGGTATGATTTCTAGAACATGCAAAACCATTCCAAAATACTTATTTATTTTGAAGGCATGGAAATTTATTTAGTCCATATTTTTTTATTTATAGTTGAACAACAGATATCTTATATCTTTTATCCACTCATATCTAGGTTGATGTTGTAACGCCCCGACCACAGTTACCCAAAGTCGGTGCAATATTGCGTAACATTGGCATGATCACAAAAGATCAAGTCTCGAAATACCAGTTAGCTTAGTAGCCGTGGAAACACTAGATATACTCATAAGTCTTACATTACATCACAAAGTAAAACAAAACTACAACATCTTCTCTTCATATCCCCTTATATTATCCCTACAGGTCATTCATAATATACTTCTTCACATCCTGGAAAAATTAAAACATTGAAAGGGGTGATCTCAGATGCTCAGTAAGGATAACAATATAGAAGAAGCATTCATAAATAAACATTAACATTTAAGACAATTTATAACTAAAACAAAATCCTTTTAAACTTGAACATTATCATAATATGGAAAAATTAAAATGAAATAATTCCATTTAATTACTCATATTGATATTCTACTAGTCGAATAATCACATGAAATATCAATAACCACATTCATAATGATGTATTGCATAATGCCAGACTATCATAACCATGTAGTCAAGGCCTCGTGCCAAGACCACAAACAAGATTTTGTCAATGCCTCGTGCCAGGACACTAGTTTCTCTCATGAGACCTACCAATGCATCGAGGAGCTATAGCGGGCTCCACCCGTCACTTATTATGTCTAGTGCATTCCTCATATGAATAGGTTTAAACATATCATAAACCATAACATAATCGTATCACATAAAACATTTATAAAGGAAACATAAAATTTTCACATTTCAATCACAAGATATCAATACAACACATTGATAAAATAAAAACGCTTTCAAAACTATTTTCAATACCAAAATAAAAGAAAAGTAAAACATGGTATTTTTTTCTTTTAAAAAAAGAAGTTATTGCTTGTATAGGAAGCCGAAACCCAAATAATGGCAATGGCGGCGGAGAAGTAATTGTCGACGCATATGTACGACAAGAAAAACATTCCTTTTTGTCGTTTAGTAAAACACTTCATATAAAAAAATTCCTTTTGAATAAACGTAAAAGTCAAAGGGGTTTATACACCGTATAAAGGAAAGTTGTGTATAAAACCAAATATGCCTCAATGAAAGGAAATTGAGACGAAGTACCTCAAAAAGATCATTTTTTAAATAAAATAGTTCTATTATTTGTATTCACTATAAGTACACATAAAGAAAGTACAAATACAAGATAGGACATAATAATATCATGACATAATTTGAAAGTAAGAGATTAACCCAAAGAATAGAAATTGGGTTAAGAAGTTCCCTTACCTTGTGTCCGAATTGACTCGACCGCTCTTTAACCTCCTGAATAATAAACTAGATTTAATCTCTACTTGAATAATAACCTTTTTCAAGGTCATTATCACTTTTATATCACTTATTACAATGTTACGAAAATTATGTAGTCATTTAAGTTAATAACAGTCGTTTTGTCGATCTTTGGTACTTGAGTAAACAATAAACATCTTATAATTACAAGTTGTTCATGTGGTGAAATATCCATTATATACAGAATTATATTCATGATTTAAATATCATATATATCATATATATCCAGTATATACATTCATTCATAATATTACGTAACATTTAGAGGTAAGAAATGAAATGCACCGTTCATGGAGACGGTAAGCCATATGTACGCATGAACGCTACTTTCATTTCTATTTCGTATTTAATGGAATTAAATCATAATTATATAAAGGTATATTATAATTCCAGTATAATACCATTTACTACTTCCTTTATACATCCCACATATGGCATTAACGATTCAAATCACTTTGAAGGGGGTAGTAGTATGCACTTCCTAAAATAAAAATATCGCATTTACCCATAATAGAAACAATAAAGGTATGCCATAAACGAAAAATAAAGAACCTTAAGTAAAACATAAACATATTATATATCATATATAAATAGAGTGACATCTTAATATCCACCTTTGAAGGTGTTATTTGAGTGTTGAACAATCATCGTTTCGTGAGGCAGAAATTTACCATCCACAGAAACAGTATGTTCTTTAACCATTAGATGTAGGTGTGTGTAAGTGTAGCTCGAATACATCTTATAAAAACATCCTACTATATTTAGGATACTGTATTTGTTACAAAATAAATGAATAAAAATAGTTTAGGGGGTTTTATAAGCAAAATAAAACAAAAAAACATAAGAGAAGACATTACCTTAAAATCGGGTAACTCTTTTGATTTGAGCCGAAGGCTTACTTGGGAAGCATTATACCCAAAGTGAGGCTTCTATTAGTAAGGGAGGGAATTTGGGAGAGTATTTTGGTAGAGTTGGCCAAGCCAAAAGGCTTTGAAAGTGTGAGTAAGGTGGTAGTGGTGGGGGCCTTTTATAAGTGGAGAGGAGGGGCACTCTTGGAAAGTAATGAAATGTTACTATATTATATATTGAGTTTCGGAATTTAAAGGTCCCACACTTATATAATTCGATTCTAAGGTGATAAGGGTTTTAAATCTACTCATCCAATAGGTTTTTTAGAAGTTTATGCCTTAGATTTTACATTATCTTTTCATTTTATTTAAATCATTAATTAATGAGGTAATCACTACATCATCATGGGGTCATAAATATTTAAATTTATTTAACGTCTAAAAATTATAAAAAAACTATCATGATGTATAAAATCTTTTTAGCTTTCTAATGAATATTTATAGACAAATATATTTCTTGTATAACCAAATTTAAAAACTTGTTTTAGTAAAACAACTTATGTTCGTGACATTATTATTTTAACTTTAAATAAAAGTTATTTATGTCATTTTCCTACCAATGTGGCTCCATGGGGTTCCCAAGTTGACCCATGGATTATCTTGGTCGGCCATGACACATAAAATACGGGTAGGACAAGTGTAAAGTTATTTTCATATTTTTATAATATCATTTTTACCTTAAATATCACTAATTACCTTTAATCAAGATTAATTAAACATAAAAGTTACTATTCACCAAAAAATTATTTTAATCCCATTGAACCACATTTTACTTCTTAATGACAACCATGAATGTTGTATTTTTGAAAATCAAATCACAGAAGTGGTAATGTTTCATTTAAACAAAAAATCAGTTTTTTAACTACCACTTAGTGATTTCACTATTCATCAAAAATTGAAGTTTTTCAGAACAATGCCAAAATTTCAACCTAAGAAATAATTGATATTCCGAATTCAAAAATGATGTCTATTTTAAAAAATTACAAACATATAAGTTGCAATAATTAATTTTATAGTTAATTCCCGCTGTCACAACAAATAGCGTGTTTTTAAGAAACAATATAAATCAAAAGATTGACAATTGTTTATGTCTAATATCAAAGTGAAATTAATTATAATGAATACCATTGGATAAAATGGTAAAAATATATTCTAATTATACTTTATAACCACTCAATAGTATAATTTATCACTATAAATTATTTTGATTTAAAAAGTTGTTTTTAAGTATTTTTCACTATTCATAAAAAATGGAAGTTCTCAGAATAATACCCAAAAATCAACATAGGCTAATTTCAATATTACGAATCCAAAAATGAAGTCCATTTTGAAATGTAAAATATATATAATTTCAAAAAGTGGTTATTACTATTCATAACTACTACTTTTATTGGTCGCGGTGTGTTAGAATCTTGAACTTGCGTACAATGCAAGCTATTGCATTATTGAAAGAGAAAGGTATCGTGGAAGCTCGTGGTGTTACATTCTCCCCTCCTTCAATAAATTGTGTCCTCACAATTGGAATTTATTCTGTTAAAATATAAGATTGAAAATAGAAAATACCATTGTGGAAAACCCACATCGGAAATAGGGTTAATAAGAATATAAAATTAAAATAAAGAAAGAGAAGTACAAAGGTCACCTGAGATAGCCCATACTATGATTCTATGAAAATATGGATATGGAAGAAAAACAAACCAGCAAGGTCTGATTTGTAGAAAATAGGATTAGGAGAAAGTTAACAATAAGAAAATCACAAACTTGTGATTGGTTAAACAATCATTGAATCCCCAGTTGGAAAAGTTAACCAGCAACGTTTTTGTTTTAAGTTGCCTTTTAAAAAGTTGAGGAATTTATTTTAGAGATTTACTAAGAACGTAAAGGAATACACATACTTGTCATGTAGACTTTCATTCGTTAATAAATTTTTACCACGAACCCATCTTTCACTCCAAATGGTAACAGAACACAAAAAATATTCTATTTATCCTAATTGTATATGGTTCCAAATATCATCACATACCATTTAGATTAGGAAAACTATTATGTAATAACCAGGGACTTCATGTAGGCTAGTGGTAGGTAATAAAGGCCTGTCACACTATGGTTGTGGGTTCGATTCCTACATCTTTGTCAGACGCGATGGGTTATCCCCCACCCTGCAGGTTGTCATTTTCCTAAAACTATAGTATTATAATATTCCAAAAATAATCTTCAGAAATGTTTTAACCTTAAACAATACTATCCATGGTTCAACATAATCTATTCTAACCTTTATAGTTATCCAAAATACCTCTGTATAGACTTTCTCTAAAAGGTCTCTAAATTCCAAAATCAATTGTATCATCAGATTCCTCAGACAAGGTAAAGTTTCTCTTATTGTCACATACAAAAATATGAGTACCTTCATCATATTAAAACCTTAATGAAATCAACATGTACAGAAATACAATCCTTAAATATATATCACATTATTCTAAAAACCAAAATATAATCCATGAGTCCAAAAGAACCAATACATTAATTATTCCTCTTAACCTGTAGTCACAGCATAAGATTGGCCTTGATCCCTTGGCCTTTTCTGAGGTAAGTTTCCCTGACGCTTAGGACATTCATTTTCATAATGCCCCAATTTCCTACAATTGTAGCATTCAACATTGATAGCCTCTTTCTTTCCATTGCAATCATGATCATGGTGACCATTTTCTCCACATTTATAACAAACTCTCATTCCTTTTAGGCAAGCACCAGGATGATTCTTCCCACAATTCTCACATAATGGAAAATCCTTCTTTCCCTTTTCCCTTTATCCGTCTCTTGTTCCACCGTTCTCTTCTTCTCTTACTTTACTTTATTCTCATAAGACTTGGAGAATTCCTTTTCTGTCTTGATAGCACACACGACTATATCTTCGTACGTTGAGAAAGATTTTGATACTAAAGCTCGACGGAGAAATGGTTTTAACCCATCAAAGAAAAGATCGATCTTACTTCTTGGGTTACGTATATAATTTGCAGCATGCCTCGCTAGCCTTGTAAAGTTAGCCTCAAACTTTGCGACATTCTCATCCTCCTTTTGCCTCAGACTCAGAAATTGCCTTTCCATATCTTCTCGATGGTCATGTGGAAAGTATTTTTCTAAGAAAAGTTCTTTGAACTCTCTCCATTCCATACTTGATACTTCTTCATCTTCCTTTGTATTTTGAATCAATGACCACCATTGATCGGCATATCCAGTGAGGTGGTAGACTGCCATGACAACCTTCTACCTTTCGCTACTCCCCAAGGCGTGGAATATTTTCTCTAAGGAGTTTATCCATTGCTCAGATACTAATGGATTTGTACGCCCATTAAATGTTCGTGGTTGTTTCCTCATGAAGCGGTCTAACATTGATCCTCCACGTTGGGGATCAGGGTGCTCCATTCGAGTAAGGTTATTCTTCATAACCCGAGTGAGTTGTCCCAGTATGGTAATAAGTTGATCAGCACCAATTGTATCTCCAGCTCCATAATAATTATCTTGAGCTGGAGGGCAATCCCTACACGGAGTGCGTGCATTGATACTGTTTCCATTCCTTCCACTAGACGCCATTTCTAAACAATGTCATAAACTAGATTAGTTTATGAATCAAAATACATAATTACATACTTATAAATCACTTAACATAAGTTGAAATATTTATGGAAATAATCCATAATTATAAAAATGTTTTCTTTGAGAAATTATATACTCATAACCCATCATAGTGGTTTGTAAAGAAAATGATAATTATCCTAAGCATATCCCACGGGAGTGTCGTAACCAAGAGTGCAGAAAGTCCCGTTGTCGTGCACGAGTTCCCGTTAGAGTCTAGCCCAAAGTGGTGTTTTCATCTTTTACCCCTAGGTACATCTGTGATAGAGCCGCCTCTACCTGCTCGTATCCAGACAGTGATGTATTTCTCGGAAAACTCACAAAATCTCTATAATACCAAAATTATAGGAAGTTCTTCTATACTAATCCACAAAGTCTATCTTTGGGATATGTGCTCTAATTAGAGTTTATCTAAATCTAGCGTCCAAGGATAGTACTAAAATTCCTTTGATACCAACTGTAACACCCCGACCCTAGTTACCCAGAGTCGGAGCATTATTTCATATCATTGGAATGATCACAAAAGATCAAGTCTCGAAAGTCCAATTAGTTTTTTAGCCTTGGAAACACAAGATACACTCATAAGTCTTACATTACATCACAAAGTAAAACAAAACTACAACATCTTCTCTTTATATCCCCTTATATTATCCATGCAGTTCATTCATAATATACTTCTTCACATCCTGGAAAAATTAAAACATTGAAAGGGGTGAGCTCAGCTGCTCAGTAAGGATAACAATATAGCGGAAGATTTCATAAATAAACATTAACATTTAATGCAATTTATAACTTAAACAAAAGCCTCTTAAACTTGAACTTTAGCATAATATGGAAAAAGTAAAATAAAATAATGCCATTTACTTACTCACATGTATATTCTACAAGTCGAATAATCACAAGAAATATCAATAACCACATTCATAATGATGGATTGCATAATGCCAGACTATCATAACCACGTAGTCAAGGCCTCATGCCAAGACCACAAATAAGAATTTTTCAAGGCCTCGTCCCAAGACACTAGTTTGTCTCATGAGACCTACCGATGCATCGATGAGCGATAGTAGGCTCCACCCGTCACTTATTAAGTCCAATTCATTCCTCATATGAATAGGTTTAAACATATAATAAACCATAACATATTCGCATGACATAAAATATGCATAAAGGAAACATAACATTTTCACATTTCAATCACAAGATATCAATACAACACATTGATATAATAAAAAAACTTTCAAAACCATTTTCAATACCAAAAAAAAAAGAAAAGTAAAACATGGTATTTGTTTTTCTTTTAAAAAAAGAAGTTATGGATTGTAGAGGAAGCCGAAACCCAAATAATGGCCATGGAGGCGGAGAAGTCATTGTCGACACATATGTACGACAAGAAAAACATTCCTTTTTGTCATTTAGTAAAACACTTCATATAAAAAAATTCCTTCTGAATAAATGTAAAAGTCAAAGGGGTAATACACCATATAAAGGAAAGTTGTGTATAAAACCAAATATGCCTCAATGAAAGGAGATTGAGATGAAGTCCCTCACAAAGATCATTTGTTTTTTAAATAAAATAGATCTATTATGTGTATTCACTATAAGTACACATAAATAAAGTACAAATACAAGATAGGACATAATAATATCATGAAATAATTTGAAAGTAGGAGATTAACCCAAAGAATAGAAATTGGGTTAAGAAGTTCCCTTACCTTGTGTCCGACATGACTCGACCGCTCTTTATCCTCCTGAATAATAAACTAGAGTTAATCTCTACTTGATTAAGAAACTTTTTCAAGTTCATTATCCCTTTTATATCACTTATTACAATGTTACGAAATTTATGTAGTCATTTAAGTTAATAACGGTCATTTTGTCGATCTTTGGTACTTGAGTGAACAATAAACATCTTATAATTACAATTTGTTCATGTGGTGAAATATCCATTATATACAGCATTATATTCATGATTCAAATATCATATATATCATATATATCCAGTATATACATTCATTTATAATATTACGTAACATTAAGAGGTAAGATATGAAGTGCACCGTTCATGGAGACGGTAAGCCGTACGTACGCAAGAACGCTACCTTCTTTTATATTTCGTATTTAATGGAATGAAATCATAATTATATAAAGGTATATTATAATTCCAATATAATATCATTTACTCCTTCCTTTATACATCCCACATATGGCATTAACGATTCAAATCACTTTGAGGGGGCGGAAGTCCGCACTTCCTAAAATGAAAATATCGCGTTTACCCATAATGGAAACAATAAAGGTATTCCATAAATGAAAAATACAGAACCTTAAGTAAAACATTAACATATAATATATCATATATTAATAGAGTGACATCTTAATGGCCACCTTTGAAGGTGTTATATGAGTATTGAACAATCATCGTTTCGTGAGGCAGAAATTCACCATCCACAGAAACAGTATGTTTTTAACCATTAGATGTAGGTGTGTGTAAGTGTAGATTGAATACTTATTATAAAAAAATACTAGTATATTTAGGATACTGGAGTTGTTACAAAAGAAATTAATAAAAATAGTTTAGGGGGTTGTATAAGCAAAATAAAACAAAAAAAACATAGGAGAAGACATTACCTTAAAATCGGGTAACTCTTTTGATTTGAGCCAAAGGCTTCTTTGGGAAGAATTATGCCCAAAGTGAGGCTTCTAGGAGTAAGGGAGGGAATTTGGGAGAGTATTTGGACAGAGTTTGGCAAAGCCAAGAGGCTTTACAAGTGTGAGTAAGGTGGTAGTGGTGGGGGCCTTTTATAAGTGGAGAGGAGGGGTACTCTTGGGAAGTAATGAAATGTTACTTTATTATATAATGAGTTTCGGATTTTAAATGTCCCACACTTATATAATTCGAGGATAAGGTGATAAGGGTTATAAATCTAATCATCTAATTGGTTTTTGAGAAGTTTAAGCCTTGTATTTTACATTATCTTTTCATTTTATTTAAATAGTTAATTAATGAGGTAATCGCTGCATCATCATTGGGTAATAAATATTTAAATTTATTTAATGTCTAAAAATTATAAAAAAAACAACCATGATGTAGGAAATATTTTTAGATTTCTAATTAATATTTATAGTCAAAAATATGAATTGTAGAACTAAATTTAAAAAATTGTTTTAGTAAAACAACTTATGTTTGTGACATTTTTATTTTAACTTTAAATAAAAGTTATTTATATCATTTTCCTACCAAAGTGGCTCCATGGGGTCCCCAAGTTGACCCATGGAATATCTTGGTCGGCCATGACACATCCAATAGGGGTAGGACTTGTTTAAAGGTATTTTCATATTTTTATAATATCATTTTTACCTTAAATATCACTAATTACCTTTAATCACGATTAATTAAAATTAAAAGTTACTATTCACCAAAACATTATTTTAATCCCATTAAACCACATTTTACTTCCTAGTGACAACCATGAATGTCGGATTTTTGAAAATAATATCACAGAAGTGGTAATGTATCATTTAAACAAAAAATCAGTTTTTTAACTACCACTTAGTGGTTTCACTATTCATCAAAAATTAAAGTTTTTCAGAACAATGCCAAAATTTCACCCTAACCTATAATTGATATTCAGAATTCAAAAATGATTTATATTTTACAAAATTCCAAACATATAAGTTACATTAATTAATTTTATAATTAATTTCCGATGTCACAACAAATAGTTTGTTTTTAAGAAACAATATATATCACAAGATTGACAATTGTTTATGTCTAATTTCAAAGTGAAATTAATTATAATGAACACCATTGGATAAAATGGAAAATATATTCTAATTATACTTTATAACCACTCAATATTATAGTTTATAACTATAAATTATTTTGATTAAAAAAGTTGTTTTTATGTATTTTTCACTATTCATGAAAAATTGGAGGTTCTCAGAATAATACAAAAAATTCAACGTAGGCTAATTTCGATATTACGAATCCAAAAATGAAGTCCATTTTGAAATGTAAAATATATATAATTTCAAAAAGTGGCTATTACTATTCATAACTACTACTTTTATTGGTCGCGGTGTGTTATAATCTTGAACTTGCATACAATGCAAGCTATTGTCTTATTGAAAGAGAAACGTATCGTGGAAGCTCGGGGTGTAACATTCTCCCCTCCTTCAATAAATTGCGTCCTCGCAGTTTGAAAATTTTCTTTGAAAATAAAAGGTTGAAAATAGAAAATACCTTTGTGGAAAACCCACATCGGAAATAGGGTTAATAAGAATATAACATTAAAAGAATGAAAGAGAAGTACAAAGGTCACCCGTGATAGACCATACTAAGATTCTATGAAAATATTGATATGGAAGAAAAACAAACCAGCAAGGTCTGATTTGTAGAAATCATGATTAGGAGAAAGTTAACAATAAGAAAATCACAAACTTGTGATTGGTTGAACGATCCTTGAATCCCTGGTTGGAAAAGTTAACCGGCAATGTTTTTGTTTTAAGTTACCTTTTATAATGTTGAGGAATTTTTTTTAGATATTTACTAAGAACGTAAGGGAATACACATACTTGTCATGTAGACTTTCATTCGTTAATAAATTTTTATCACGAACCCATCTTTCACTCCAAATGGTAACAGAACTCAAAATTATTCTATTTATCCTAATTGTATAAGGTTCCAAATATTACCACATACCATTTAGATTAGGAAAACTATTTTTTAATAACCAGGGACTTCCTGTAGGCTAGTGGTAGGTAATAAAGGCCTCTTGCACTATGGTTGTGGGTTCGATTCCTGCAGCTTTGTCCGGCGCGACGGGTTATGCCCCACCCTGCAGGTTGTCATTTTCCTAAAACTATAGTATTATAATATTCCAAAAACAATCATCAGAAATGTTTTAACCTTAAACAATACTATTCGAGGTTCAACTTAATCCATTACAACCTTTATAGTTATCCAAAATACCTCTGTCCAGACTTTCTCTAAAAGTTATCTAAATTCCAAAATCAATTGTATCATCAGATTCCTCAGACAAGGTAAAGTTTCTCTTATTGTCACATACAAAAATATAAATACCTTCATCATATTAAAACATTAATGAAATCAACAAGTACGACAGTACAATCCTTATATATATATCACATTATTCTAAAAACCAGAATATAATCCATGAGTCCAAAATCACCAATACATTAATTATTCCGCTTCAACTGTAGTCACAACATAAGATTGGCCTTGATCCCTTGGCCTTTTATGAGGTAAGTTTCCCTGACACATAGGACATTCATTTGCATAATGCCCCATTTCCCTACAATTGTAGCATTCAACATTGATAGCCTCTTTCTTTCCCTTACAATCACGAGCATGGTGACCTTTTTCTCCACATTTATAACAAACTCCCATTCCTTTTAGGCAAGCACCGGGGTGATTCTTCCCACAATTATCACATAATGGAAAATCATTCATTCCCTTTTTCCCTTTATCCGTCTCTTGTTCCACCGTTCTCTTCTTCTCTTGATTTACATTATTGTCATAAGACATAGAGAATTCCTTTTCTGTATTGATAGCACACGTGACTATATCTTCGTACGTTGAGAAAGAATGTGATACTAAAGATCGATGGAGAAATGGTTTTAACCCATCAATGAAACGATCAGTCTTACTTCTTGGGTTACGTATATAATCTGCAGCATGCCTCACTAACCTTGTAAAGCTATCCTCATACTTTGCGACATTTTCATCCTCCTTTTACCTCAGACTCAGAAATTGCCTTTCTATATCTGCTCGATGGTCATGTGGAAAGCATTTTTCTAATAAAAGTACTTTGATCTCTCTCCATTCCATACTTGATACTTCTTTATCTTCCTTTGTATTTTGAATCAATGACCACCATTTATCGGCATCTCTAGTGAGGCGGTAGACATCCATGACATCCTTATCTCTTTCGCTACTCCCCAAGGCGTGGAATATTTTCTCTAAGGAGTTTATCCATTTCTCAACTACTAATGGATTTGTACCCCCATTAAATGTTGGTGGTTGTTGCCTCATGAAGCGGTCTAACATTGATCCTCCACGTTGGGGATCAGGGTGCTCTATACGAGTAAGGTTATTATTCATAACCTGAGTGAGTTGTCCCAGTATAGTAATAAGTTGATCAGCACCAGTTGTATCTCCAGCTCCATAATAATTATCTTGAGCAGGAGGGAAATCCCTACACGGAGTGTGTGCATTGATACAGTTTCCATTCCTTCCACTAGGTGCCATTTCTAAACAATGGCATAAACTTGATTAGTTTATGAATCAAAATACATAATTACATACTTATAAATCACTTAACATAAGTTGAACAATTTATGGATATAATCCATAATCATAAAAATGTTTTCTTTGAGGAAGTATATACTCATAACCCTTCATAGAGGTTTGTAAAGAAAATGAGATTTATCCTAAGCATATCCCCCGGGAGTGTCGTAACCAAGAGTGCAGCAAGTCCCGTTGTCGTGCACGAGTTCCAGTTCGAGTCTAGCCCAAAGTGGTGTTTTCGGGTTTTACCTCTAGGTACATCTGTGACAGAGCCGCCTCTACCTGCTCGTATCCAGACATGGATGTATTTCTCGGAAAACTCACCAAATCTCTATAATACCAAAATTATAGGAAGTTCTTCTATACTAATCCTCAAAGTCTATCTTTGGGATATGTGCTCTAATCATATTTTATCTAAATCTAGCTTCCAAGGTTAGTACTAAACTGCCTCTGATACCAACTGTAACACCCCGACCCCAGTTACCCAGAGTCGGTGCATTATTGCATAACATTGGCATGATCACAAAAGATCAAGTCTCGAAATACCGATTAGTTTAGTAGCCTTGGAAACACTAGATACACTCATAAGTCTTACATTACATCACAAAGTAAAACAAAACTACAACATCTTCTATTCATATCCACTTATATTATCCCTGAAGGTCATTCATAATATACTTATTCACATCCTGGAAAAATTAAAACATTGAAAGGGGTGAGCTCAGATGCTCAGTAAGGATAACAATATAGCGGAAGCTTTCATAAATAAACATTAACATTTAAGTCAATGTATAACTAAAAAAAAGACTTTTAAACTTTAACTTCAGCATAATATGGAAAAAGTAAAATGAAATAATTCCATTTACATACTCACATGGATATTCCACTAGTCAAATAATCACATGAAATATCAATAACCACTTTCATAGTGATGGAATGCATAATGCCAGACTATCATAACCACATAGTCAAGGCCACATTCCAAGACCACAAATAAGATTTTGTCAAGGCCTCAGGCCAAGACACTAGTTTGTCTCATGAGACCTACCGATGCATCAAGGAGATATAGCGGGATCCAACCATCACTTATTAAGTCCAATGCATTCCTCATATGAATAGGTTTAAACATATCATAAACCATAACATAATCATATCACATTAAACATGCATAAAGGAAACATAACATTTTCACATTTCAATCACAAGATATCAATACAACACGTTGATATAATAAAAAAAATTTCAAAACCATTTTCAATACCAAAATAAAATAAAAGTAAAACATGGTATTTGTTTTTCTTTTAAAAAAAGAAGTTATGGCTTTTAGAGGAAGCCGAAACCCAAATAATGGCCATGGCGACGGAGAAGTCGTTGTCGCTGCATACGTACGACACGAAAAACATTCCTTTTTGTCATTTAGTAAAACACTTCATATAAAAAGATTCCTTTTGAATAAATGTAAAAGTCAAAGAGGTTTATACACAGTATAAAGAAAAGTTGTGTATAAAACCAAATATGCCTCAATGAAAGGAGATTGAGACGAAGAACCTCACAAAGATCATTTTTTTAAATAAAATATATCTATTATGTGTATTCACTATAAGTACACATAAATAAAGTACAAATACAAGATAGGACATAATAATATCATGACATAATTTGAAAGTAGGAGATTATCCCAAAGAATAGAAATTTGGTTAAGAAGTTCCCTTACCTTGTGTCCGACTTGACTCGACCGCTATTTAACCTCCTGAATAATAAACTAGAGTTAATATCTACTTTCTTAAGAACCTTTTTCAATTTCATTATCCATTTTATATCACTTATTACAATTTTACAAAAATTATGTAGTCATTTAAGTTAATAACGGTCGTTTTGTCGATCTTTGGTACTTGAGTCAACAATAAACATCTTATAATTAAAAGTTGTTCATGTGGTAAAATATCCATTATATAAAGCATTATATTAATTATTTAAATATCATATATATCATATATATCCAGTATATACATTCATTCATAATATTACGTAACATTTATAGGTAAGAAATGAAATGCACCGTTCATGAAGACGGTAAGCCATACGTACACATGAACGCTACTTTCATTTCTCTTTCATATTTAATGTAATGAAATCATAATGATATAAAGGTATATTATAATTCCAGTATAATATCATTTACTCCTTCCCTTATACATCCCACATATTGCATTAACGATTCAAATCACTTTGAGGGGGCGGTAGTCCGCACTTCCTAAAATGAAAATATCGCGTTTACCCACAATGGAAGTAGGAAAGGTATGCCATAAATGAAAAATACATAACCTTAATTAAAATATAAACATATTATATGTCATATATAAATATAGTGACATCTTAATGTCCTCCTTTGAAGGTGTTATATGAGTGTTGAACAATCATCGTTTCGTGAGGCAGAAATTCGCCATCCACAGAAACAATGTGTTCTTTAACCATTAGATGTAGGTGTGTGTAAGTGTAGCTCTAATATTTCATATAAAAACATCCTAGTATATTTTGGATACTGGTTTTGTTACAAAATATATGAATAAAAATAGTTTAGGGGGTTGGATACGAAAAAAAACAAAATAACATAAGAGAATACATTACCTCAAAATCGGGTAACTGTTTTGATTTGAGCCAGAGGATTCCTTGGGAAGAATTATGCCCAAATTAAGGCTTCTAGGAGTAAGGGAGGGAAGTTGTGAGAGTATTTGGGAAGAGGTTGTCTGAGCCAAAAGGCTTTGAAAGTTTCAGTAAGGTGGTAGTGGTGGGGGCCTTTTATAAGTGGAGAGGAGGGGCACTCTTGGAAAGTAATGAAATGTTACTTTATTATATAATGAGTTTCGGATATTAAAGGTCCCACACATATATAATTCTAGTATAAGGTGATAAGGGTTCTAAATCTACTCATACAATAGGTTTTTGACAAGTGTATGCCTTGTATTTTACATTATCTTTTCATTTTATTTAAATCGTTAATTAATGAGGTTATCACTCCATCATCATGGTGTGATAAATATTTTAATTTATTTAATGTCTAACAATTATAATAATAATTTCATGATGTAGGAAATATTTTTATCTTTCTAATGAATACTTATATTCAAAAATATGACTTGTATAACCCCATTTAAAAAATTGTTTTAGTAAAACAACTTATGTTTGTGACATTTTTACTTTAACTTTAAATAAAAGTTATTTATGTCATTTTCCTACCAAAGTGGCTCCATGGGGTCCCCAAGTTATCCCATGGATTATCTTGGTCGTCCATGACACATCCAATAGGGGTAGGACAAGTGTAATGGTATTTTCATATTTTTATAATATCATTTTTACCTTATATATCACAAATTACCTTTAATCACGATTAATTAAACTTAAAAGTTACTATTCACCAAAAAAATTATTTTAATCCCATTGAACCACATTTTACTTCCTAATGACAACCATGAATGTCTGATTTTTCAAAATCAAATCACAGAAGTATTAATGTTTCATTTAAACGAAAAATCAGTTTTTTAACTACCACATAGTGGTTTCACTATTCATCAAAAATTAATGTTTTTCGGAACAATGCCAAAATTTCACCCTAAGATATAATTGATATTCCGAATTCAAAAATGATGTCTATTTTAAAATTTCCAAACATATAAGGTTCATTAATTAATTTTATTAATAAATCCCGCTGTCACAACAAATAGCGTGTTTTTAAGAAACAATATATATCAAAAGATTAACAATTGTTTATGTCTAATTTCAAAGAGAAATTAATTATAATGAACACCATTGGATAAAATGGTAAGAATATTTTATAATTATACTTTATAACCTCTCAATAGTATAATTTATCACTATAAATTATTTTGATTAAAAAAGTTGTTTTTAAGTATTTTTCACTATTTATAAAAAATTGGAAGTTTAGAGAAAAATACCAAAAATTCAACATTGGCTAATTTCGATATTATGAATCCAAAAATGAAGTCCATTTTTAAATGTAAAATATATATAATTTCAAAAGGTGGTTATTACTATTCATAACTACTAATTTTATTGGTCACGGTTTGTTAGAATCTCGAACTTGTGTACAATGCAAGCTATTGCATTATTGAAAGAGAAGCGCATCATGGAAGCTCGGGGTGTTACAGATGACATCATTTTTAAATCACTAGAAGGGTGGTTTCATTTATAGTGGGGAATAGTTTCATTGAAAACATGCAATGGTCTTGGAGTCAAGGAATGATTTTTGGTCATCTTGTAAACAATTCAGGAATCATGTTTCAATGTGTTATATTAAAAGTAAGTGTCATCAAGGTGTGCTTGACTTGGTTGATAGTTTTTTGAATTAGATCATTGCACTTCCATTATAGTTGATCCATTGGGTAAAAATGACACATAAACCACTAAAAATCAAATAGAGGAAAGAACCTAGATTCCCAATCCAAATGTTGCAGAAATGTTTGATGGACAGATAGTTGATTTAGTTGATTATAATTCATTGTGCAGATCCCTTATTATACAAGGGGGTTGAGGGTGGTTTGTAAAATAGGTTCATTGAATCAAGTCATCAATATATCCTTGTATAAATTATATTTAGTATTATAATTTAGCATGAAGTAAAGATAAATAGTTGGTTGAAATATAGTTGTAAGGGTCGAGACATTCATATAGATGAATAGTATATAAAAATTCTATGCATGTTATAATATCTAGGATTTTGGTATTTTTAAGGATGTGAATTGGTCGAGTCCTAGGAGTACCAATATGAATATTAATAATATAAATAATAATGAAGGAATGGAAGTGGATGGTCTGGTTCTGCAATAAAAAGACATAGTTTGATTGGTAATGGGAATTCAACTACTAATACCTACAGAGAACTTCAATGAATGGAAAGGCCTTTAAAAAGAAGACAAATGATGCACGATTCTAGTAAACTACCATTTTATAGTACAGAGGGAATGCAAGGGAGAAGATTTGAGAATCCTTGAATAATTAAAGTACAATAGGAAAATGTGATTCAAGGAGATATATTTTTATTTTGTGGATGAAATACAAATGTAATATTGATTAATCTCACCCATTTAAACTCATCGAGATAGTTTCAGTGAAAAACAATAAGGAAAAAAGAGGTAGATATTGAAACCACATTTAAGTACCATTAATATATGAAGAGTTTTAACCTCTATAATGACAATGAAATGCTCGAGTTTCGTTTTAATAAGGAACAACAACAGATTCATTGTGTGATAAAAGCCTGGAGTCAGAAACAGAGAGGCAACATCATTGATGATGATATTAGTAGTGCTTCTATCACTAAACAAGGGTTTTGTACTCAAAATTTGATTGATGGTTAGAAACTATGAGTAGTTAAGGAGGTTGAAAACAATGAAATGTATATGGATTTTATAATTCACTCTAAATATGAAATATAATAGGGTGATTTACAGATCAATTCATAACAAGATTCTACTAAGAGGATGATGAAAAAAATGATTACTGATAATACCAATAATGTTAATTTTGTGAGGGTTAATAATCCTAATCATATTATGAAAAAAGGCCTCAATGAATGAAATATAAACTTATAGCAGTACTTATAGACATTAGAAATGATGGGTTTCCCATTTGAGGATCTCTTCATAGACGAACCAGATATAATGGTTTCTAAACTTCAATAGATATTATAATGGCATAAAGCATCATATAAGATAAAACTCACATATAATGATTCTTTTATTTAATTTTTACATGATGGCTTTTTATAGAACTTATTTGGTTTCCCACTTTCTCTATAAAAGTTATTTTTAAATAAAATTTTATTATCAATGACTACATTCTCTATAATTTGATGTAAATAATTTTTTTGTTTTTTTATGTCATCGCTGGTAATAATGGAAAAGTTTTATAATGTATATGATATTTATGATATGTATATTATTTTATAAATCATAATTAATATTAACCTTTCTATCATTCCATATATCGAGATAACCGAAAAAATAATCATGCCAATGTATGACCTTCTGTATCCATGAACGATGTAATTAATTCTTATATATCTAATATTCATGAATATATATAAATATGAACATATAAAATATATATAATATTTAAATGATGAATAAAATTTGAAATATGAATTTACCATAATCAATACACAATGACGAAAACAACTGGGCCAGAACATATAAGAAAAATAAAGCAATTATCACCCACACAATTTATTTTTATAAATAATTCATGATAAACGGTAGGTAAAAGGATACAAGAAATTGATATATGGTATGGATCATATTATTATTTCTCTAGAATATATCTTTATATAACAAATATTTATTATATATAAGATTAAAATGTTGATCAATAAAGATGATATTTGATGTATGGAATTTTGATCTCACTTTTATTTCTATGAGGCACATGCCATATTCAACAATTAAATAATTTATATGGGGCCGATAATAACAATTAACTTTATTTTGGATGAATCTTATGAATGGTATATGAATTTTTTACCCATCTAAATTCTATTCATTCACAGGTTATGTTATTCAAAATTTAACTATATTATAATATTCCTATGATAAAATAAAATTTTTTATCCGTATTTTTAATGAATATGTTTCCCATGATGAAATAGTATGATTTGTTTCTTAATAAATTCAATAATTTACATCACTTACAATTATTTATTTATAATACATATTTCATTTTAATTTTATTACCATTATTTAACCAAGATACTGAATGTTTGTACTGAATAAATTTTTTTTATCACTCTCATTTGTCAAACAATATTTTTTATACCATGTTGATGTTTTCTAGATTTACTAAGAAAAATATTTTTAACAATTCCATAATGATTTTTTATAGTCATTATTATCCATATTTGAATTTTTTTAAAATCATTTTAAATGATTCTCATTTTCATTTTCTTTAAATTATGTACTTTTTAAATTTTCATAAAAATGAGAATTGAATCATTATTTTAATGATTACGGACTGGAAAATATTACCCACCATCAGTAACAAAAACTTATTTAAATATTAATTTGAATTATTCAAAATATTAGATTAAAATATAATATTTTCTTTAATATATGTTATGTTTTTATAATTTTTAGAATTGATTATAGAAAGGAATGTTTATTTTACTAAAAAAATTATAATAATTTCTTTTAATAAAATAAAACAACCATTGTTCTTAATTATGATTTAAATGTTTGATAATCCAATGGTACCATCAATATTATTTCTATATATGGATTGTGATTATGATTATGATATTTTTATGAATCCTAATACTTCTCCTTGAGTTTTTTATGCTAGATTTATAATATTCTTATGAATGAAATTTTATATAAACGAGTTATGATGTGATGATATGATGAGTGTTATTTGATTTTATAGAGAACATATTTATGGGTTTCATTAGTTGATGTCTAGGACCCAAATTTTATATCCCTGTAATAAATTTGTCAATTTTTAATATATAATGTTATGAATATGGGAAACAGGTATATGTACTTGATCCACTATGGAGAACAAGTTGATTTTCTTTATTAGTATTGGGGAATAATAAAATATTCTAGAACCATATTGTAAAAAAAATCAATGTTCTTAATCTTCTAGAGGGGACCTGTGAAATAAATAGATCTACTATGGGATACATGTGGTGATTTTTGATCCGTTGTGATATGATATATATGATGAGATGACTAATCCACTATGGTTTTGATGGGTTTGATAGATAACCATGTATTTAGAAATTTTTTCTATTCTGATAATGTTTCTACACATATATGGGGTGAACTTATTGTTGAATATTTATTTATGATGATATATCAACCATATGATTCCTTTATTTTTAAATGATAATTTTTATTCAATAAAAAATTTATATGATGCATTATACAATGGGTATAAACATTTTAGGTTATATTATTGATAACATACCCTTAGTTTTATTTTAGGCCTTCATATTATAATCAAATTATATCTATCATGTTTACCCTGGAAAAGAACATAATATCACACTTAATATATCTCATTTCCTTATGTTTGGATGAAACTTTTTACATTGGGATGTTCATGATGATCCCAATATGGAAATATCTTTATCATAGATTTTGATGATCTATCACGAAATATTAATATTGGGTATCCAGTATCAAAATTGAAAAAACCATTATGATCCTTATGCTTGAATTTTTGAAATGTATTAACTATTTTCTAAAATTTTTTAATTTGTATTTATAAAATATAGGGTCATTATACTTTTTTAAATACATAACTATCATCTCATTATTGGATAGAAATGTTTGTTTATTAGTTAATTAGTATATTGAGGTATCATGACATATAATGAAGCTGGACTCATATTCAATGGTTGTAAACAAGAAGAGGATATTGATTCCGATGAAACTATCTCACCCATTGCTCAAATATAATCTTCTATAATGATATTATCATTCCAAACTCATCTTTATTTAAAAAAATTATGATTAATATCACATGTTATTTTCTAAATAATTTATATAAAAAAATGGGTTTTCATGAAAAATCTCCCCCTTTTGAGAATATTAAATTAAAAAAATTATGTTTCGTGTTAACAAATGTTTGATATTGTTTAATACATGTCCCAATGTCGTGGTAAGAATGTTTAAAAATATATATTTTGGAAATTTATTATATTATTAGAATAGTAGGTTCGATAATATTTTTTAATAAATATTAAAATGATCTTTTATTCATTGAAGTATATTTCATTGGAAAAATTCATGATCGTCAAATGAATCACTCGGTAGTGTGTTTTAAAATATCATGATACATGAAATTCAAATGAGTTATATAAGATATTTAAATATTTTTTATCAAATATACAAAGAAAAGGATGGTATTTACTATGATACATTATAAACAATAATGAAATTCTATATTTTTTTAATAAGAAATTCCACGGGAATTTACAAGCCTATGATAAAATACTGTCGTCTAACATTGGATGAAACTTATAAACTACTTGACAACAATATTAATAAATTAATAATTATGAGACTTTTTTATCTTAAAATGACCAAGTCAGAAATTATATTTGATGTTTTTCATTTAGCATGTTTCAATTCATTCCTATATAATCACATATAAATTATCATTAAAATATATTTCATTTTTAGTAAGATCTGTAAAACAATGATTATTATGTCCGGAATGATTACGTTTTAATATTTGATGTTGTTTTAGGTAAATTTTGGAGAATTTGAACTATATAAAATATGTAATGATGGGAATATTCACCCTCTAGGAAATTTCATAATATTTTAAAGTGGTAACAAAAATATTTACCACCAATGTGTACAATTTATGTGGAATATATAGACACAAGGAGTTTTGTTCCCCAATTATAAGAAAGATTGTTCTTGTAAGCATCATGAAAACATTTATTCATGTAATAATGAAATATGAAAATTCTTTTCCATAATAATATTTTTAAATCTTCTTCAGTAAGATGATAACAAGTACATTTATTTTCAAAATAACTTATTGATAGACGAAATTCAAAAGGAGATATCATGATAGAATATATTAGCTTGAATCATCAATTAACTAATGTATTAATAAAAACAATATCTTCATATTATTTAATTTTTATTAATTTGGTGATAGTAATTGGGCTGTTATAAATATTTTCAATATCCCACTCTTTTAGATTCATTTTTATTTTTTAAAATATTTTTCATTTTTTAAAAACATCTTGATCAAATTCCCAACATCATGTTTTAATGACCGTTGTGATTATCTTACAAATATATTATATATTGCCTTTCTAATTGTTTTTATTTATTATCCACATTTAAAATCATAATGATTTTGAAATGTATAATTTCTATGTTAATGAAAAGTATAATTTATATTGGATGAAAACTATAATTATATCAAAAATTTGATTTTGTTTTAGAGGGATAATGTTTTAAAAAATGCGAGTAACAATTCATATTGTCCAAAGGAGACAAATGAATAATTATAAATGGGAATATTAATTCTCTAAGATATAATTTTTCAATGATTAATATGGTTATTAATTCAAGGGGGGTACATTTCTTTTCATATAATATGATACTCAAAAATTTTCTGAGTTTTCTGACTTTTACATATTATTATTTCCAATTTATAATTCACCACCCTCTTATAATTAGTTTTTTATTAGTAATTGATTTTTTATCATCATAAAAATGTTGTATATTATTGAACCTCTAATTTTCTTTAATGGAAATATTAACATAAAGTGTATTTAAACCATTGTTTTGATAGTTTTGTACAAATAGTATTTAAACAATTTTCTAAAGAAAAAATTAACCAAGAAATGGAATCTAGATGATCATGGAAGATTACTTGCAATTTACTCGCTGCCTAAATGCTTCCACCATAGTATAAAAGAGCACATACCATTCAGAATATAGTAAAATATATCATTCTAATATATTAATCTCATTATATAGCTAGTGGATATCGTTATCTACCCAATTGAGTCTACACCAATGTCGGAACATACATGTATATGACATTGTAGCCAATGAAATTGGGTAGTGAGAAGGTGGATTTACTATAGAATAGTCAAACACATTTATATGAGGTTCTAAATGCCATCACATTGAACATATATTCCATTTTGAGAACCATGAAACGTTTAGAACCTATGAATTTGATGATGATAGAACCATATAGACTTCTATGTCATGTATGATCATTTATGAAAATTTTATAATAGTGAGAAATTATTTATCAATCCATAATCTTCCTTTTCACGAAATCTTCATGATAACATATAATTATCAAAAATCAATTCAACCATCAATGACTTTTGTATAATTTTAATTACCTCTCCTCCCAACACTTTTTTTTATTGTTCCTCTTTTTGAAATTCTTAATTTCTCACGTAATAAATTTCCTCTCAATAACTCTATTAGTCTTACATATTATTATAATGTATATAAATAGATCTATGTGATTTGATATAATGTTTTTAAAAACCACCAACTTATTTTTTTCATCTATAGGTACCCACCACTAATATAGTATGGGTTCTTAGTTGATAGTTTCTATTTAAAAGGATTATATTGTGTAAATGGAATTCAATAAATATATGGTATTAATTTGTTATTGTTTTTGTACGTGGATCCCATTAATAAAAGGTATTATTATAATTCTCTCATGACTTATTTAGTGGAGGAGATTATGGGGCTCATTAATAAGCTTTTTCTGAACTCCATTATCAACATTGTATATTATAATTTCCATAATTTATTTTTTTCAATTATCATTGTTCTATTTCTCACTATTATCTATCTCCATTTATTATTTTACATATAATTTTTTAATTATGAAGAAAATAAATTTTATTTTATTGATAAATTTTAATTTTTGAAGGTAAATTTCCTCCACACTTTTCATCTCTTCTCCACCAGACACATTATCAAAACAATGTGGTTGATGTTGATCAAGGAATATGACTATAAAGAATATTATCACCATAAGAATGATAAAATTTTTATTGACTCTCTATTTAGGAATAACAAAAATACCATTTATATTATTAATATTGAGAAAGATCCAATAATTAATACTTTTAATTGTATAAAACTCAAAATCACATAGAAAGATGAGAGACCCTATGTTTACCAAATAAATCAAAAAATCCATCTATATAAACATAATGGGGGAATTAAAGAAGGATATATTCCTACATATAAAGGTATTAAATATTATTAAGTTCAGGAATGAATATGATTGATTAAAATGGTTATAGAAATAAATAAATGTCCTTTCAACACACAACATTAATGAATTACTTGATGACCCACACAAATCATCATTTTATATCCAACCAGGAATCACAATAATGTATTGTGATACCATGTAACAATTATAGTGGGAGAACATAATGTGGGATATTTAATAATATATATCTCGTTTTTTAGTGTACTATAATATTTTCGGATGTCCATTATGAGTCTTCTGGGATGATGAATCCAAGTCCTTTACATATTTATAAATTGTAGAATATCCTGATGGATTTATTTATATGTATTATTACGACTTATAATATATATATATATATATATTTCAATTTCTAATACATTTCATCATAAATAATATTTGATAAATTTAATTTTTAATAAATACGATTTATTTCTCGATAAAATTTTCATGAAATGTATAATTTATGCGGGAAGGTTACTTTTATTAATTCTTTCCATTTTTTCATATTATTATATGAGGTTTACCTTAAAGACCATGATAATTATTAACAATGAATTGATTAGAACGTTATGTATTAACACATCTTTTCATCCTATGACTGATTGTCAATTTTAAAGGGCCAAAAAAATTTATATTTTATAATTATATATTATTAAATGTATCTATAAGAAGGATGGGATCAATCATTGTCCCTAAATAGGTCTCATAAAAAACTGTTTTCATTCCTAAATTCAAATAGAATCATATCACACACTATATGGGAATAGGTATAAAACATCAATATATTGGGATAATTTTTTAGTGTGTAATATCAGGTGACATGATCTTATATATAAAATATTAGGTATACACATATCATTCATTGGAATATTAAAACAACAAAATTCATAAAAATGATCTACATTAATCATCATATGTGATATTAGGAGTTTTATGTAAATGAAAAGGCTTTCATGGGAATAACACAATGTAAGGTGATTATTAGAATCTACCTGAAGAAAAATATTTGTCCCTAGATGCATTGTCCCTTTTGTTGTAAATTTTTGTGTGGGGATAGTACATTATCATCCAATACATCCACTAAACCTCTCTTGAGAGTTCCGTGTATATCCATTTGGAAAAGACATATGATAATTTTAACATTTACGGAAATCATTGATTTTACAACTAGAACATCATCAAAATTTTATGAATGTACTTGTAGAAATAGTGGATCATATAGATAGTTTAATATGGTACCAGACCACTAATATGGTTAATATTCTCTAAATGAGTCACAAGTTTGAGGAAGTAGTAATTAAACCTGAATATTTAATAAGGGAGTGTTGGTCGGAGTGGATACTCAAGGGGGGTGAATTGATTGCCAATTAAAAGCCTTAGAATTAAAATCCCCCAAATTAAAACAGCCCAGTTAATTAAAGCAATAGAGATAAAAATGATTTATTGTTTAACAGGTTTTTCAGAGGATGATTAATCGTCTGATGAATTAGTGTGAACAATAATTCACCTTTTCAAAAAAGTTTACTAAATTAATCACATGTACAAACTAACCAAAAATAACTATCAGATTGTTTATAAAAATAGATTCATGTCATTGAAAACATAAGTAGTGGATAAATGTAAAATAGAGTAATTGAAACATAAGCACAACAATACAAACAAGTGGATCAGTATTAAGTCAAGACCTAATCCTCTCTAATTGGTGAACATCTGCCACCAAGCAGTTTATATAAAAAAATTGATAGACATCCTATATCGGTAAGTACAAAAATTTTCAAAAACTGTCCAGGTTTGGAAAACTCTACCACAATTTTATGTTGGAAAACAAACACCCAAGCCAGAATAGGCTTATTCAATAGTTATGAGTGGGAATCAGGATTAGAGAGTATTCAGTATGAGGATTTTTATGATACCCCAGTTCAATCACAAAAGACAGTGTGTGTAAAATAGAAACACTTCTCGCAAATGTAAAATACTAAACACAGTAGAGCTAAAGATGGTAGGAAATAGTTTAGAATTCTTTATGTGTTGGTAGATCAGCTCTAGACTCTTTGTAATAAAGGAAATGACGTTTTGGTCCTTCTCTGCAAGTTTCCTCTAAAATAGAGTGTTGCAACTTCGAGGTTCAGACTTCTAGGTGTAAAGATGATTAGCTTCTTGGATTAGAATCACTTTGTAACACAACACCATAACCTTGAATATGTTTGTCCAACAGATCGTTGTGATGCTCTGGGGTCTAAAAAATGTGTGCTCAAGTGTTCTTATTATAGCTTCATATATCGTGTACTGTATGTGTCTCCCTTATGTGAGTACCTCAATATCGTGAGGACTACACACGTATATATCTATATGTATGTGTATATATATTCAACTTTTCATTGGGTCTCTAAATATATATATACTTTTCCTAGCTCATCTTTCCCTTATTTAATTCTGCAAGGGCTGATAGGAGGAATGATCCACCCATGTGTGGTCTTCCTCGCACCTCGTACGTTTTCCTGATATGCTTGCAAATATCATTAAATAATGTCTGGTGCATTAAATTCTAAAAACATGACCTTTGTGATAATTTTAAGAAAATATTAGAAAAGTAAAGAATAGGTTCTCATTAGACTGGTATCAGATGGTTGTCAAGTGGTGGACATCAACAGTAAGATCCTCAACTCTAGACTTCTTTGGTAGGCTCAATAGTAGGCCTTTCCAGCGATAGAATGTCTCAATAGTTGACTTCACCAATGGTGGAGTTGTCTAGAAATAGACTTCCACTAGTGGTAGAAATGTCCTACGGTAGACTTGAACTACAAACCATATAATAGTAGACCTTGGATGGTGAGACTGATAGTAGACTTCTAACAAAAGCCTTGATAACTATGACATTGTCACAACAATGTCCTATAACAGTGACTCTTCATCTATATGCTTTGGTATGTACTCCAAATTTAGACTTGTAACAATGACCATTGACAGACCTCTTCCAACAGTAACTAGAGATCCTAAATGGTGACATTGAACAACCTTTAACAGAATTGTTCTCAACGGTGACCTTTATCATTACAATGACTATTAGCAACAATGACCTATAACGGTGACCTTGAATAGAAGGATCTTACCAATAGACTTTAACTGTGAACTTTTACTTAGGGAAATGTTAATTGTAAGCTGATGCAACAAAGTCATGAGACTAAAAATATATATATTGTTTAGTATAAATAATATAATGATAGATTAAAAGAAATTATCAAATGACTTAATATAATATTATCAGTATTAAACATGATTTGGGATTATCAAAATAGGTGAGTCCAAAAATATCCCCCTTTTGATAATCAAAAACTATGACAGTATGTATTAATTATAGGTATCATAGTTAATCATATAATACAGTTATTAAATAGAGATCAAAGTGAACCTTAGTTCAGTTGTGGATTCCTAGGTATCAGAGATTAATAAGAGTGTAATATCGTAGGATATTGGTACATGGTATCAAAGGTAAAAGAAGAAAAGGTCCATTAGAGAGTAATTATGTCACTGGTTCATATTAGTGATAATATTAGTACAACATTTCTCCACCTTTGTGATTGTCAAAAAGAAACAAAAATAGAGATAACGAAGAATTCTTGTATTTATTGAATGAAAATACATGACCCAAAAAGAATACAAAATCCCTATAAAAGGACACAAAACAACCCAATCCACATAAGCCTCAAGAAATTTTTCTTTCCCTTTGGAAAAAGATGGTGGAGGATGATCTGTTGGATCAACATGTTTGGGAATTTCTGCAGGGATTACTAGAGGGGCAACAACAGAATCTCATGTGTTCGTATAGTGAGTATCTCTCTAAGGTATCAAGGGAGTGATGCTTCTGATGGCCTCAACAAGAGTCATCATGAAAGAAACACTAGTTTAGGATGTAAGTAAGGCAGGAGGGACTATAACAAGACTAGAGTCCACATGGTGAAAGGGTAGGAGAAGATTTCTGAAATCCATACTAATAATTCCTCCTCTTTACATGTCCGATATGAAATCATCCTTGTTCTCCATGAATTCCTCTAAGGTGGGAGTTATTTGTCCCAACATGCTGACATGTTCCTTGAATGCTCTAGTGACTGGTGGAATTTTGATATTTTCCAACAAAAGCATGAAGTGAGCATCCATCTGATGCATAGAGTAAATCTACTTGTAGTAGTGGTCAATCTGCTCCTTTATAATTTTATGATCTTGGGAATCCTCTCTCATGATGTCACTGACCACCTTTTGCACATCCCTGGTAGTAGTGATAATCTGCATCATAGATTTAGAAGAAGGTGTACTGACACCAGACAACATAGCTATTTTTTCATTGACCACTTTTCTGAATGTTGACAAGTCCACAGGTTGAGTGGTTGACGATGATGTAGTAGCAGACGTCGCCAATGGTGTTATGGTGAAATAAACAGTTTCATTGAAGGCCTTGGTCAACCCACTTATAATCTTCTTCACATCATCGTTTTGATTCTGCACATGATTTTTCATTTGGTCCTTAAAGCTTTCAATAATAACGACCATCTGCTAGAAAACTCCACTGACATATTGAATTTCTTTATCTCCTTGTGTCCTATAAGCTATGAGAGTAGTCATGCTCACCCTATAATGACATAGAAGCTCCATATACTGAGTCAAATACATGAGCTGATTCTGGCACTGTGAGTTTTCGTGGGTCAGATTATTTTGAATGGCACATTGAACTCTGATCATCTCAGATACAGTTATCTATTGAATAAATTCTAATGCCTTCTCTATTTTAGAGGACCATCATCAAACATTCTTTTTAAATCTGCCTTTAGAGATTCAAGATCCACTTTTCTAACATATTCTTTAGGAACTGTAGTCACTGGTGGTACTGCAGTAGGATCTGAAACAATAGGAACTGATTACCATCTGTTGGATATTTCACCATCAGAATCGTCAAAATCCAGCTCTAACACCATATACCCTGGGTCCTCATACCACTCCTCAATTTCCTGGATGACAGATACATATCCTCTTACAATAGGATTCTCCCCCTCACATGGAGCTACCTTTCTAGTAGTATCCTCCATTGTTTCTACTCATGGAACTTATAGAGCTACCTCTTCAACACTATCATCTACTATTACAACCAATATTTGATCCATTTATTTGGCAGTGGGGTGAGCTACTGCCTCTAAAGAATCATCAATTACCTCTAATTCTATGGAAGTAGGTGCCATTTCTACTTTCTGGTCAGACACTGTCCTTTCTTATTCACCTATCAGAGGACTCAAACTGAGCTTCTCTTCTTCATTATCCTCATCTTCAACTTCCCCCTTCTCTTAATCTCTATCACATGTCTGTTATTCCTCATTATCTCAATGATTTGACTTAGCAGCATCATCCTCTTCAGAGGTGTCTCTTACAGTATCCTGAGATTCTTCTTCTTCAATGGTCTCATTATCACTGTCCCTTAGATCATGTTCTCTCAGGGAATTTCTAATAGAGAACTAGGTGCTCCAAAGGTTGTCCCTACAACTGGAATGGCTGGAAAATTAGGATCACTCCCATTATCAATGTGGGTGTCCTCTCGTTCGGGCTCCACAGGTTCTTCAAACATCCTTATCTGAATAGGTAGGCTCTTGCTCATCTAGATTTAACCATAGATCCCTGTGGTCTTTTTACCTAGATGGATGAGTGATAGTATCAAATTTTTCATATATATTTTTCCTTCATCATTCACCCATGCCATCTTCCAAGGATTCCATTTAATTGTAATAAACTTACAGATGACCTTGCAGATACAAATATTGTTTCTGGACACTGTAATTTCTTCTTTTCCTCCAGCCACACCCTTTACCTTTAGCATTACAGAAATTAACATTGCCTAAGAAAGGTAATTTGATTTTGAGCTTGCCTTGGTCATATCCATCAACTGTTCCATTCATAGATTACACAAAATGATCTTCTCTACATGATTTAACAGGTACATCATGAATATGTCATGGTACTTCAGTACTGCAAATTCCCCTCTCTTGGGATTGATCACACACTCGATGTATATAAATAATAGAATATCTTCCCCATTCATCTCAGCAGCTATGATTTTCCTTTGAGTCTTATCTCCAGTCACCTCTTCCAGAGCCCTCTCATACACCAAAATCTCACTATCTTGAGGAGCCACTCTTGAATATTAGTTAAAAACTCCTTCATGAGGGACTCTCAAAAAAGCATCCCACTCAGGAGATATAAAGCTAACTTCATTTCTATTCACTCTAGACACCGGCCTGTGCACATCATCATCTTTTTTGAAAATTAGGTATTCATAGAATTCCCTCAAATGATTTGGGTAGTACAACCCATTGTTGTTGGAGAAGATTTCTACCGGTCCTTGAACTTATAGTACTTCCAGCACTAAATATTTTCTTGAAATCAACCATTCTTCAATCAGTTCCTTCTCAACCACAATAGTCCTCTTTGACATGTGCGGATTAAGATGCCATGTTGGTGCACTACAACCACTACTGGGCTCGTCTCGGGTCTTATTTGGCCTTGGTGCATCCTCATTGACAGTCGGGGGACGCTTTGTTCTAGCCATGGAGATTGAAAGAGGTTTGAGGGTTCAATTAGAGAGTTAGGGATTAGGGATTTCAAGATAAAGGTTTGTGACTGAGGGAGAGGGGATTTAGATATGTTCGATGTCTGAATATTATCACTTAGTGATTGAAATTAATATGAATCAAATAACAAAAAACGGCTCACATTCCCACAAAAAATAAATGGTAAAATCAAACAGTGAGGTAACCAATGGTGAGGTTCCTAACAGTGAGGTACACTAGTAAGGTTTAACGGTGAGGTACACCAGTGAGGTCCCACAGTGAGGTACACCAGTGAGGTACAGTAGTGAGGTCCAATGGTGAGGAACACCAGTGAGGTCCAATGGCGAGGTACACCATTGAGGTCCAACTGTGAGGTATACCAGTGAGGTTCCTAACAGTGAGGTTCGACTGTGAGGTTTCCTATACTAATTTTAATCATACCTACCTCATGTTTGATATAATTTAATCTCTCAGAATTCAAAGGATTTGTGAATATATCATCCAATTGATGTTTAGTGCCAATGAATTGAAGAGTGATATCACCTTTTTGATAATGATCCCTCAAAAAGTGATGTATCACATCAATATTCTTTGTCCTAGCATGAGATACTAGATTTTTGGAAATGTTAATAGCACTTATATTTTCACACATTATAAAGACATGTTTCAATTGTTATCCATAGTCTTGTAAAGTGTGTTTCATCAACATAATTTCATCACAAAAACTACCAGCAGCTATGTATTCCTCTTCGGTAGTAGATAATGAAACAGAATTATGTTTCATTCTACACAATGATACTTGTTACATGCCCAATATGTGTCATGTCACAAAAATTCTTTTTCTATCTAACTTGCAACCAGGAAACTCAGAATCAGAATAACTCAACAGATCAAATGATTTTACTTTGGATAAAATAGTCCTAAGTTTGGAGTATATTTGAGGTATTTGAAAATCCTTTTAACATCAGTTAATTTACTCTCTTTTGGATTGGCTTGAAATTGATCACACATAAAAACACCGAACATAATGTCAGGGATTCTAGCTATAAGATATAGTAGACTCCCTATCTTTCATCTGTAGTTGGTTTGATCCACTGGTTCTCCAGCTTCATCCGCATCCAACATACAAGTGGTACTCATTGCTGTGTCACTACCATTACTACCATCCAAAGAAAAATGTTTTTAATGATTTTTAATATATTTAATTTTATTCAAAACAATGCCATTTATATTTTGAATGATCTGATATCCATCGAAAAATTGGAGTTCTCCCATTAACCACATTTCAAATTCATTTTGCATTATTTTTGAAAAATCAATGTATAAATAATTTTAAGATGGTCCATAAATAATATCATCTACATAAATTTTTATTATCCAATCATATTTGGGAATCTATTAAATAAAAAGAGAAGGATCATCTATCCCTTTGGTAAAACTTTTTGAAAAAAGAAAAGAGCTGAGCCTATCATACCATTCACTTGGAACTTGTTTTAAAACATATAAAGCTTTAGAAAGTTTAAAAACATGATTTGAAACATGTGTATTTGTAAAGATAGGGGTTTTGTTCAACAAACACATCCTCAACTATATACCCATATAAAAAAGAACTTTTAACATCCATTTGATACACTTTAAAATTCAGATAAGCTGCATATGTGAGTAGTATTCTAATGGATTCTAATCTAGCTACAGGTGCAAAGGTCTCCTCATATTCTATTCCTTCCTCTTGATGATTTCCTTGTCCAACTATCCTAGAATTATTTGTAATTATATTTCTAGGATCATCAAATTTGTTTCTAAATAACCATTTTGTTCCTACTGTTATAGTGTCTGTAGGTCTCTCCACTAATTTTTAGACTTTGTTTCTTTCAATCTGATTTACTTATTCTTGCTTATCCATTACCCAAAATTCATCATTTATAGAATCATTAATAATTTTGGGTTCATGTTGTGAAAGAAAATCTTTATTTTCAACCTGGTATCTCAGGGAAGCTCTTGTTTGTGTTCTTCTACTTAAATCATCTACAACATCTTGAGGATGATTCTTAACAGTCCAATTGCCTCTATAAAGGGTTGAACTAGATTCCTCATGGTTATTTATTGATTTAGAATAAATATGTGTAGATTTTGGAAAATTCCTAGAAGTGGACACTTTTACAGGGGATTCACTATGTTTATCATTAAGGTTTAGAATTGACATATCTTCCTCAAGGTGTTCAGGAGAGGTTTTAGGCTCATGTGGCACAATCTATTCAAATTTGACAAGAACTAATTCTCCCACACATTTAGTATTCTTATTGAGTACTCTATATGCTTTACTTGAGATAGAGTAACCTAAGAAAATTACTTCATCACATTTGGGAGTAAATTTTTCAAGAGTATCTTTAGTATTAAGGATATATACTTTGCAAAAAAAATTCTAAATTAATTAACCTTAGGATTCCAATAGTTCCACTGATTTTAAGGGTTTATCATTAGAATAGGTCTAATCAAAACTCTATTGATGATATAACAAGCTGTATTTATAGCTTCATCCCAGAAATAGATTTGTAAATCATACTCACTGAGCAATGTTTGTGCAATTTCGTGAAGGGTACTATTTATTCTCTCTACAAATCCATTTTGTTGAGGTGTTCTAAGAGTAAAGAAATTGTGACTATAGCCATTATGTGATAAAAAATTATAAAACTCATGATTTTCTAACCCACGGCCAAGATCACTTCTCAATGTCTTGATTCTAGGTCAACTAAGATTTTCTACAGACTTTGAATATCTGATATTGTATGATCAAACATCACTTTTTTTAGCTAGAATGTATACCCAAGTATACCTAGAATAGTCATCTACCAGAAAACAAATATAGTTCTTCCCATTTAGTCTTGAATCTCTTGTTGGTCCAAACAAACCCATGTGAACCATCTCAAGTAGTTGAGAAGTTGAAACTTCTTTCTTTGGTTTGAAATAAACTTTGTGTTGTTTTCCATTTTGATAGGGATTACACACTTTTTCAAGAGGTAATTCTAATTTAGGTATGTCTCTAACTAAACCTTTCATAGATAGCTTCCTAAGAGAGTACACATTGCAGTGTCCTAAACTTCTATTCCATAACCATGATTCCTTATGAAAAGCATTTAGGAATTACCATTTTGCATGGATATGTAATTTAGATCAATAGCATATAAATTTTCATTTCTACATGCAGTGAAAACTAAATTATCATTAGAATTGAAAACATTGCAAGGATCATTATAAAATTTAACATTAAAACCACCATCACATAACTAAGAGATTCTAAGTAAATTTTACTTTTTCCATCAACAAAAGGTAATTTAGAAATTAATATTGTATCGGGGTTACCAATTTGGCATAAGCCGACGATTATTCCCTTTGCATTGTCACCAAAAGTGACATGTCCACCATCAACATTAATTAATATTTTCAAGTAATTGTAGTCTCCTATCATATGACTTGAAAATCCACTATCCGAGGACAATGCGTTTTTAAATGAAATATTTTAGCAACTTCCATGCCAAATAGATTAAACATGGGGTATTTTTGGTACCCAGATTTTCTTGGGTCCGGAGAGGTTAGAAAGAACAACATTGGGAACCCATATTTTCTCTATAGGTTTCCTAAAATCAGAAAACATATTTTGAGACAAAAATACATTTTTTTCTCCTTTAGAAAATTGATTCTCAAACGATGGACATGAACTAGAACTAGAAGTGAGTTTTCCTAATTTTGGAACAAATTTCGTTTTGCTAAATTTTATCTATCCAGGTTGATATCCTAGCCGAGTTATATGTTTTGGAGGAATATGTTTTCCTAGAAACTATGTCAGGGTATCGCTACCAGCAGTGAACTTCTCACGATCCTTTCATAATTTCTCATTAGTCAATTTTAACTCAGTATTTTCTTTTAGGAGCTTGGAAAATTTCTCGTTTTCAATATCCAGATGTGACTTGTAATTTTCATTTAAGTCATACTGTCTTTTCAATGATTTATATTTATCCTTGAGATCATTAAAGGCATCTTCAAGCATCACACATTATTGAAACTGTTCACCTTTAGTCATATCATCATCATTATGTGAGCCACTTTTATTCCCAGAATAATATGTCTTATGCACAAGGGAATTAAGTGTTACATCAGATGTTTTTGTCATGAAATATAAGTTAACATGTTTGATCTGTTCAATGTTATAGACTTCAGATTAACTTGAGCTATCTTCTGAAGCACTCCAAATAGCTTTCATATCATTTTTGTAATCATTTCCCTTATCCTCATATTTTCCCATGAATTTTAGCATGGGAAAGTCTACCATTACATGATCTTTTCCTTTACATTCATTGCATACTATTTCAATTGTTTTATCATTTCACTTCCTATCTTTCTTCTATTTTCCTTTATGATCATACTATCCTTCAAAGTTTTAATTCCTATAGAATTTCTTATTTCTGTAGAAACTTTTGAATCTTTAGGCAAGTTGTGTCATCTCCTCATCACTGTCTGAATTTGACTCTTCACTTTTAGAACTATCTATAGGTACTTGAACATTTTATTTGTCTTTTCTCTTTGAGGTAGATGTCTTGAATGCTACGGACTTCTTCCTCGGTTCCACATCTATTTCATGATTCAAATTATGTTATTCATCACACATCATTAGCTTTCAAATTAGCTCCTTCACTGGTATCTTTCTGATGTCACATGATTCTCATATTTATATAGATGTTCCACTCCTTTTGTCAGGTAGGCATCTAAGTTGCCTCATGTTTTAGTCTTTACTATCCACTGGTTTCACAAGCAGACTCATACTATTCACTATTTCATTAAACCTGCGATACATTTCAGAGATAGGTTCATCAGGATTCATCTTAGAATTATCATATTTAATTGTATATTTATTTAATCACATTTCTTTAACATTGGTTGTTCCTCCATGAGAAGCATCCAATGTATCCAAAATTTCATAAGTAGTCTTACAGGATGATATTCTATTGAATTCCTCATCACCTAAATCACAATACAAGTTATTCATTTCTCTACAATTATTATTATAAGTACATTTAGTCAATTTAGACCATTTATCCCTAGTAGTAGCAAGTAATGCATGTTGTTCTTAAATTGTTTCCCACATATCAGGACCAAGCTTTTCTAAATACATTTTCATTTTCAATTTCCACTGAAAATAATTATTTACATTAATGAGAGGTGGAATGTTAGTAGTAGCTACCTCAACTAGATTATCCGTAGGAAACTAAATGTTTAAAAACCTGAAAATTTAGATATAACAGAAATTTTAAGATCTTTGAGGTGCAACTAAAATCATAGTTGAAATGAAATTGAAAAGCTTGTTAAACTGGTTTGAAGGTATGAATAAAGAAGACCACTAATACCAAATGTTGGTCAGAGTGGATACTCAAGAGGGGGTGAATTGAGGTCCAGTTAAAATTTCTGTTAAAAACATTTCTATAAATATCCCCTAAATTAAAACAGCCATGTTAATTAACGTAGCAGATATATAAATGATTTATTGTTCAATAGGTTTCTGAGAGGTTGATTAATCTTCACCTGAATTAGTGTGAAAACTAATTCAACTTTTGAAAACAGTTTACTAAATTAATCATATATACAAACAAACCAAAACTAACTATCATACTAATTATGTAAATAGATTTCTATCTTTGAAAACAAAAGCAGCAGGTAAATGAAAAATAGTGTACTTGAAAGATAAGAACAAAAATTCAAACAAGAGGTTCAGTCTTATGTCATGACCTAATTCACTCCACTTGGTGGCCACTTGACACTAATATGTTTATATAAAAACTTGATAAACAACCTATATCGGGAAGTACAACAATTATCACAAACTATACAGGTTTTGCAACCTCTAACATAGATTCACATGGGAAAAACAGCCAAGAAACAATAGGATTATTCCACAATTATGAGTGGAAACAAGTGTGGAGAGAGTTCGATATGAGGATTTTCAGGATCCCCCAGTTCAAGTACAAGAGACAATGTCTATAAAATAGACACACTACTCACAATTGTAAAATACTAAAAACAGTAGAGATAAAGATGTTAGGTAATAGTTTATAATTCTCTATGTGTTTTCAAATAATCTTTGGACTCCATTGAATGAAGGAAATGATGTTCTGGTCCTTCTCTACCAGTTTCCTCTAAAACAGAGTGTCCAAACATCCATGTTCTGACTTCCAGGTGTATAGATAATCAGATTCATGGATCAAAAGCTCTTTGTAGCACAACACCACATCCTTGAAGATGTTCTTCCAACAGATCATTTTGAACTCTGGGATCTTCAGAATGACTATTTGAGTGTTATTCTTCTTGCTTCGTAAATTGGGTACATTATGTGCCTTACTTATGTGTGTACCTCAATATCTTGATGACTACGCACGTATATATATATATATGTATGTATATATATATATTCACCTATTCATTGGGACTATATATATATATATATATATTTTTTCCAGCTCATCATTCCCTTATATAATTCAGTAGGGGCCAACATGAGGAATGATCCACCCATGTGTGGTCTTCCTCGTACCTCGTACGGTTTTATGTGATTCCTGCAACTATCATTAAATAATTTTAGGTGAATTAAATTTTCCAAACATTAACATTATGATAATGTTAAGAAAATTAGTAAAGGAAATAATAGGTTATCACTAGACTTGTAGGAGATGCATGTAAAGTGGTGGACATCAACAGTAAGCTCCTCAATAGTAGACTTCTATAGTAGGGTCAACAGTAGACCTTTCCAGTGGTAGAATGTCTCAATAGTTAACTTCACCAATGGTGGAGTTGTTTAGAAGTAGACTTCCACTAACGGTAGACATTTCCCGCGGTAGAATTCAACTGAAAAATATATAATAGAAGTCCTTCGATGGTGAGTCTGAAGGAAGACTTCTAACAGGATCCATGATAACGGTGACCTTGTCACAATAATGAATTGTAATAGTGAATCTTCATCTGTAAGATTTTGTATTTAGTCTGACGGTAGACTTGTAATAATGACCTTTGACAGACAGCTTCAAAAAGTAACTAGAGATCTTTAACGGTGACCTTGAGAAACCTTCAACAAATGTGTTCTCAACAGTGACCTTTATCATGACATTGACTTTTAGAAACAGTGACCTATAAAAGTGAGCTTGAACAAAAGGCCCTTACCAGTAGCCTTTAACTGTGAACTTTTACTTATTAAAATTAAAACTGTAAGGTGATGCAACAAAGTCATGAGACTAAAAATATATAGATTGTTCAGGATAAATAATATAAAGATATATTAAAATGGATTATCAAATGAATTCATATATTATTATCAGTATTAAATATGATTTGGGATTATCAAAACAGGTGAGTCTAACAGAGAGATATACCCCCATTTTTATATCAAATTTAGGATATTTATAGTTAAATATTATTCTGTTGGTAAAATGTATAACACCACATGATTTTGGTCTGTATTTCCACATAATAAATCATTCTTGTTTGATATATTGTGATACATGAAATATTTAATTAAAGTAAAAAATTTATTTACTATAGTATAATAATTCAATACAAAATTAAATAAATTATGGGGTATTTATTTAATAATTATCATAAAAATTATTTATTTAAGAAAACCACATGTAAATAATATTTTAATGAAATCAGCATCAAATATTTCACATGGTATAATATTATTATCTCTAAAGATACTATTTTTATTAAATACAAATTTTTGTTAAACATATTACATTAAAAGTATGATATCAATGAAATTAATTAATATAAATCATAAATTATTATTAAAAATAGTTAATAACCATAACAAATATTTAGTATCTATAAGGAATATAAATATATGTATTCAAGGCTAAACATAAAATAAAATGTAAAAAACATAGTTTTATTATAAATTATATTTTGTTAATGGTTATATTACATAGATTTGGAGTTCAAAATTTAGTGAAATACATGTTATATATAGATATATATATTTTATATAAATTCATCAATATATAATTGAATAGTTGGAATAAAAATATTTTTTTTAAATTTCTAAAAGAACTATGTTTCAATGAATTGTTTGTTTTTCTATATATTTTGTATTCTAATTTAAATTAATTTATTTTAAAATTGAAAAATATTATTTTTATGAAATCAAACAAATATATATATATATATTAAGACAAATAAACAATGATTTAATGATTATTACAAAGTAGCGAAAATGAATATATTGATTTTTTCTCAAAAATACAGATTCAAAATAATTATTTTCATGCATTATGAACACTTCTATAAAAAATAAATTTTATCTCCAATATAAATTAAATCTATTGAATTTTTATTCATATTTATTATAATAATTTAAAAATTATTTAATAATATAAAATTTATTTCTAGTCATACAAATGAGGCATCAGGGAACAACTTTGTCATTAGGATAATGTCTAAATTGAGTTAGTTGGGATAATGTATTGTGTAAAGGCATAAAATATCAGAAAACATTATGTCTAAATGATTGGATATGGTAATTTTATACCTCCATGTGTTGAATATAAAATATTTATACACTTTGTATCAACTATAATATAAAATAGAATTAGTATTAAATTAATGAATGATTATTTACATAAAAACAACCCCTTCTCAACTAAAAATGACCCCTACTCAACAAAAATAAAATAAATTCCATTATGTTGCACAAAAATTCCAACCAAAATTACCTCCCAAAAAAACACTCCCATATTTTGGAAAAATTGTTCACATGAAGTGGTTCCAAATCCATCATTTCTAAGATACACTCTAAGAGAATATTTATGTAATTGTGGTAAATTTTATCATCTCCATAATAATTCTTATTTATATTCAACATTATTTTATATTTAAATATAATTATAATATTAATAACTTTTTTTAAATCAATAAATTTCTATTAATGATATATTATTATTTTATAATAATATTTCCCCACTCATCCGATCATTTGAAATTATATTGGTCGCATTGGTTCTTCCCCAACATAAATAATGATATAATGATTAAATAATGAATGAATAATGGAAAACAAATAAGTATAAAAATATATAGTTAGTTTAAATTTAATATATTTTGATATTTTGATAATTTTAATATTCAATATTATATTGAATAAATAATTAATTCTTTTGAATAAAAAAAATCTTCACAAAAATGAGGAATTATATGACTTCTATATAAAAATTGAAAACATGTTTCATTAAATTACCATATAAATATATATATATATGATAAAAAAAATATTTCATAATTATAAACATTATGGAAATTATAAAACCATAATCAATAATCACAAACCAATCCCTCCAAAATAAAGCATACATGGGAAATGAAAAAATTACCACCTAGATTTGATTTTTTAGAATGAATAACTAATATATAAGAAATAAGGAATTATAAATAATATAGTCATGTTAAATAAATATATTAATATATCCCTTATTGATATGAATAATAAAACTACATTTATTTCTTAGAGAGTTAGATCATGTATGGACAAGAGGAAGCCCAAGGTAAAAGGTTATTTTCTAATCTAACTTTATAATCAAGACTATTTAGGTAAAAAGTATTAGTTATTGTACTTATATGTCATTAATATATAAAACCCCATATATTTTAATTTAATGGGTTTTTATTAGGTTTCACGTCGCCTTAATATTTTAATCCCCTTTGATGCAGAACTCCACCAAAACATTACATTAAAATGGAGATGAACTTATCTCATCATTTTGGACTGGAATCAATCTCTTACATATCCATATTCATTATATATGTTTTTATGGATCCCATTATTTAATCATCTATGATGGTTTATGGTCATTTTTTTATTTTTAATGTGAATTTTTTTAAAAAAATTTAAATTAATATAATTATAAAAATTTTCCATGTAGGCATATTCTAATGAAAATAGATTTCCTTACAAGATTTTGAAATTAATACATTTTAAGCATTTAATACATGGTTACATATTACAATAATTTTCATTCATTTTCATTATGAAGCTCCTTGTACATGTTTAAATATTTTGATTATGAAGGTCCTTGTACATGTTTAAATGTATGTACTAAGTAATTATTATTCAACTAATTTTAAAAATTATGTAAATATATTAAAATGTTATCAATAATAATGGATATATACTGAATTTTTTAAAAAAATATATTGCCCTCATATAGTGATTTTCCTCATCGTTAACATCCTTTTATATTTAATATGATTTACTTGGGATATGATTCAATGATATCATCCTTATTCCTTCTAAACATGGATTATGATCAATTTTTTCATGATAATCATGAAATAGATTTATCTCTCAATGGATTTTGAAGGAAAGAAAGAATCATAAATTTATTTAGATGATAAAAATATGTGTGGTTTAAAATTATGTTATATGATGATCTAATATATTCATCCAATGCATTCAATTTTGATTTATATCTCAGCGGATAAATAGAGTACATGGGTGGATAGATGAAATTTAAAATAATACTAGTCATAGCTTGTTAGCCCAAATCAACTATGTTATAAGATACTGGGTGGCCTAGTCAATTATGATATATATTTATTGGTTGTAATTATATAGTATGATTTTCTCGATTCATAGTTTTGTGACAGATTCTAATATTATGAATCAGTTATATTTCTCTATTCATGGTCTTGATGCTCCATTCCATCACAGAGTCCAATGATTGACTAAGGAGACTAACTCAAGAAATGAAGAAGGAATATTCATCAAATATTGCAAAGCCATTAAGTTGTGATAGTGTACCTGCGTGCCAGCCTTGGGTGTGCAAGTCACTTACGGGCCTTATATGAGGAGCTCAAGTCACTTGCGCGCCCTTTGTGAAATTTTTTCCAAACCTCAGATGGCTTATAAATACACCCTATGGGCCCCCCATTCGAAGGACAAAAAATCCAAAACTCAGATTCAATCTCTGGAAGCCCAGTTCTCTATCTGATGTCTTCAAAAATCTTCTAAGGTAATTATTTACCTAGAATGGAATCTCTAAAGAGGAATAATAAGGACTAAGTATTAAAACTCATCAACAATTGTGGGCCTAAGTGTCCAACCCTTAAAGGGAATGGAGACACTTGCACACTGCCATGTCCTCTCATAGAAACTTACGCGCCTCCCTTCTAAAATCATCTAGGGATAATACTAAGGGATTGAGCCAAGTCTCTACCAAGTATTACCCTATTGGATCTCCATTTCCTAAGTGAAATAGTGTCTCAAAAGTATACTTTTGTGACCAGGATTTGCGCGCTAGACCAGGACTTGCACGCCTCCTTCGAATTCAGTTCCTTTCCTCAAATTCATCTCTCCTCTTAGAGATTTAGTCTTCAAACCCCTCATCAAATCCATTTACGGCATGGTTTCATTGTTGTCTTCTTTATCTAAGAGTAATTCAGGTGGGCCTTCTTCTCAGGAGTATTCCCCAGTCGTAATCAATTTAACATTGGGTCTCCTTATCAGGATTAAGCCTCAGGTTATAAGTTCCCTTTAATTGGTCGTCCTTCTCCGGAGTAAGCCCCAGTAATAATCCCTTTATCTTTCGGCATCCTTCTCCGGATTAAGAGCCAAGTTATATGTTCCCTTTAATTGGTCATTCTACTTAGGAGTAATCCCCAGTCAAAATCCAATTAACATTGGGCCTCCTTCTCAGGATTAATCCCCAGGTTATAAGTTTCCTTTAATTGGGATTCCTTATCAGGGGTAAGCCCCAACCATATTTTCTTTTGATTTGGTCCTCCTTCTCAGGAGTAAGTCCTAATAATAATTCCCTCTTAATTTAGGCTTCCATTTCAGGAATAAGTCCTTAGTTAGAATTCCAAATCTCTATAAAGCACAAATACCATTATGGACCCTGCTCCAAGGATACATCCCTAAACTAAGTCCTGATCTTCATTTACATGGTAAGTCACACATACATAAGCCCAATATCATTCCTTGGGACAACATCCTTCGTGGCACAAATCATCAGAATTACTGATATTTCTTGTTTCTCACAGCAAGCATGACTCACGTGGGCTAAGAGTGCAAAAGTAACCTCGACACATCTCTTTGGGCCATTAATCATATGTAAGCCCCACAATTCTTACTCGAACTACATGGAATTTGATCTCTACCTTAAAAGTAGAGTACATAGGAATCCTTTCTAGGGTTTAAGATCATCTTCCATTAATTCTTTTCTGTCCCATATGCGATTAAACTATATCCTTCATATCAAACTACATGGGTTTTGATTCCTTCTTTAAATAAGGATACGTAGGTAGTCCATCTGTGGGTACGATCCCCACTCTAAAATAAACCTTTACCTTCTGAATGACAATAAAAATCATGTGCCCTAATGAGTGGCATTAAAACCAGTATGGTCATAATAATGACCATGATATTTCTATATAATTTATTTAAGGATTCCATTGACTAAGAATCTCCAATACATACAGATGATTCTCCATCAATGAAGAACCTCAAATACCTATAAAATATTCTCTAAATCTCAAATATTTCAATCATTGATTGCCAAATCTAAAAGAAAAACCCATTTTCATATTTTGTGAATTAATAAGGACTCATGAAAATAACATTAACCTACGAGAGTCCGGGAGTAGGAAATAATTCTCCCCAAAAAGTTGTGATGATCCTGACCTCCCATCCTCTCGACCAATGAAAATTCTTATGCCTCATCGGTCCACAACTAATCAGCACCTACCTTTGTAAAGTATGTCCAAATTGATATAGAATCATTGGATGTTTCTAGTTATACTAATAAACCTGTTAGAAACTGATAAGAAAATTTTAAATCTTAAAAAAATGAGGTCATCCTAGTTTCTAGAAGAAACAAAAAAATGGTGAACACAAAGTGAATCGTTAACCAAGTTAAAATGATGTTTTAATTATTTCTTAGGCCCCTATTAAACTCAATGTGAGGGCCAAAAAATCAATCAATAACATAAAAGCTCAACCAAAAGATGTAGTCTGACCAGACTTATCTTGATTATGTCTGCTATATCAAATAAGCACTTTTTTCGAGATCTCTCTACAACACAAAATGGATTCTTTAATGTTCACACCTGTGAATGCTTTGGCTGCTTCACCTACTGGATCCTATTCCACTCTAAGGACGACATCAGCTACTCAGTTTCTTCAACTCTTTGTCTCAAATGCATTGGTGAGGGAATACCATCAACACAGTACCATACCAACCCTGAAGGCTGCTTGACAAGCCCTCCATGTTAATAATTCTCCCTGGTTGTTTAGATAGCGACAACCAGTGATCAAGAAGAAGGTGGTACAAACCACCATATCCAAACATTTGGAGTAGTTATTCCAGGAACGCAACAACCAGTACCTCCCATATTATAGGGAGGTGAATGAAGAGGACACTGAAGGCCTCAGTTCAAGAAGATAAGAATCCATCCCGAGGAGTCCCATCAACAATCGTCGCCAAAATCGTGTAGTAGTGAACCCTCAACCTGATGAGGGTATCACATCTAGGGGTTCGGTTCAAATCCATCATACCTGAGCATGCAAGACGAATCATCAGAGGTGAAATTTTGCCAATAGGGACCACGTTCTTACCTCAACCCCCTCTAGAGAAGTCCATCAAACTAACATGATGACAAGAAACATGTGGACACACACACTCGTCCATTATAATCTCGTTGTGCAGTAGACTCATCTGGAAGAAACCCACCAATACCATTTGGAAATTCTGAGGGAGTACTATAGGAAAGCACATAAACCTGTTTATAATTCATCAGCCAGTCAGCAGGCTCACATGACTGTATCCAAATGAGATCACCAACCCAATGTGGTGACAACCTATCAACATGCACATACACCTACATACAATCACCAATTCTGTCAGCAGGCTCGTCTACCAGTATTGAAAGAAATGTTTCTGCTATACTTGACTTGGAATATCCAGAATGCACATAAACCTGCCAATGTTCATCATGTATTCCAACAGTCTCCTTTGGTAGTACTCGATGAAGCCAATCGGAAAGCTTCGATGAAAAATTTGGAGTAGACTGTACTCTCTGCCCATATTCATAAGTATTGTTAATATCCATTGATAGGAAAAGGAGGAAAAGAGTAGGCACATAAACCTACTCCAGACACGGAATGGACGTATATTCCCATTCTGGCTACTGAAGCCACCAATCACATTCAGACAATGATGAAAGAGAAGAAGAAGATCCCTTCCCACAATCTGGATAGCTGTCAAAATATTATAACAACATTAGAAACATCACGGGGAATGAAATATAAATATGTACCTATTAGTGGAGTGACTCATCACCATGTCACTCCGGAGCAGATACACACCACTATTCCAGTCCAGGAGGGTTGTGGTGCTTACGCCCCCATGTCATATGGACAATTAAGTCGGGCATATACACCCTATTTAAGTGGAGATAATTATCCTAACCTGACCATTTCTCCTTAACAGGCACATACACCTACCCACAATAACCACATTAATCAACAAGTGGTTTCCAAAGTGAGTAAGAAGGCATCTAAGAAAAAGACATGTCCAGAATAGTCGAGAAATTGAGAGCCAATCTGCAATAAGGGCTTTCTCAATGATGGAGTTCTTGATGCACTCATAAAATTGTCTATTGCAACTCAATATTCTACTCTCTCATTTCCATATTTCATAAGTAACAACAACAATTCAGAAGGTATTCATTAGACATTTCCTCATGAAGGCATGCTTCATGATAGTTCGGTCAATCTCAAAGTATCATCTTCAGATTAGAGCCACAATAACCCTCTACGTGTCCAGAAGACCATGGAGCAAGAGGTTTTATCTTTTTCTGTAACCCGCCATGGTGGTCATCCCCATGATGATGAATTTATCTGTGAAATTCCACTTCATAGTAGTAATTCGCATTGCCTGGAATATTCTTCAATGGACAATATAGTAATGAAAAATCCCTCTTATCATGAGGCATTTTCAAATTCAAATCCAGTCATGTTAGATTCCTTAGTTCTAGTAGGTGAAATAGTTTCTCAATCAGAAGATACCTCAGGGTGTGCATCATTCTCCAAACCATCTCTGATTCATTCAACTTCTAATTTTACAAATGAATTCTTTACTGTTTTTTTGTATCTGATAAAGCAATAAAGAAGAACAAGCTTTGGTCTAATCATATAGAATAATCTTCATTGAATGATAAGGTGTAGGTGCTTAATATGAGAAAACAAATGGCGAAAGGTGAATTACCCGTCATGTTTTGGCCTTTGGATAACTCTTAGCACAATATTCTAGAAAGGATAACTGAATATTTTTTTCTCGATAATCATCTCAACATGTGTAAAAATCATTGTCATATAAATGAGAAAATAGTATCTTATGATGAATATGAAAATCATGTTCAGATAATGGAAGGGTTACAACGCCAAATTAATTTGGCATCTATTTCAGTATCCTGACATCCAATGGTTGAAAAGAAGTAGAGAGCCCTTCAACATTCATTATATGGCGTGTTAAGATGGTTGCACCAGTTAATTACAAATCCCCCATCTGGTATTCATATTAGGGTATGGGGTGTTCATGGGGAATGGCATTTTACTGTGCTCTCTAGCCAGCAAAGCCCGCCAAAATTGGTCTCATGCAATTTTAATTCCCATGGCTGGCCACATCCAACTGGTTTTGTGTGTAATCAGATGCTTTCTCAAGAACATGCCTCAACTAGTTCTTCCTAAAGTCAGGAATATGAATAACAAGTTTTCAAATTATTATTTAATCAAGAAAATGATAATATCAAACAAGCTTCTCATTTAGAGTAGGCACATCATCATGTGACAGAAGTGTCATAAATAATCCAATGGTCATCTGAGCCAGGTGATTTGAGTGGATGTAGGATGATGGATCTGACCAATTTCTGGACTAATGTCTGCAAAATCCGGAGAGATTTTAAGAAATCTTCAGATATAATAGATAAAGAGCCACCTCAGCTTTCCAGGATATGGACTCTTTTAACTCAACCCTCAGGAACAACATATTGGATTCTAGGAGTCGAGCAGGAAAAACAAGAATAGCCCCAGTCGACCGGACTGGGGACTTTTTCAAATTTTCAATCTCTTCCTTAGCGAAAGTCTGTCTTCTATCTATTAGGGAAGAAGCCACAAGAGGAATCCAGATCAAAATATTCAGGATATTCTCTCCAAATTACTGTTCATAAAGAAGTTCCGGAGGGATCAACCAATCAAAAGACACTATCTCATCAGGGACATGGAATGAGACAGTATCACAAAATCACCGACAGAAGGGATGCAATGTGTTATGCATCGATAAATGTCATCAATACCATTGTCTCTGATCCCCCAGAACATGAGGATCACTCATAGGAATTGGAAAAGGAAGTTCATATTCAAGAGGCTTTAAACTCATAAATATATGAACAAGGTTTGCATACCTGAAATCAAAGGAATACCCAGAATTTAGGTATTAATTAAAATAACCTACTCCCCCCTTTCCAAAAGGTGTCTAACTAGGGGAAAGGAAAAAAGTCAGGTTAAATTCCACCCTACCTCTGGAGAAGGTAAAGGGCTACACTTCCTGGGCATCAACAACAATGGTGCCTCGTTAAGATGATCAAAGAGATCAAAGGAAAAAATAGTTTGATGATTTGAAGAACAAATTTTATTCTTTCCGGAATAAACAAGATCTTGGTTACATCATCTCAGATATGTAAAATAACTTGGTTCAGTTGCTAAGGCCCAAATGCCTGAACAAGGAAAGAGATAATGACCTCTCCAACTATTTCCCAATTCATCAGATTTTGGGGCATCCCATTCAAGAGTGTTTTGTCTTCATAGATCTCCTACAAAATATGGTGGACTCTGGATAGGTAAATTTGAAAGGTTCTTCAGCCCAGGTAGCATGTGTTACTACTACTGATCGAGAGGAATAAGGTGAGTGGCATTAGTCAATAGAAAAAATGGCTTGAAATATGATGATTGGAAGGTCAAGAAAATGATCAGCCGAACTCATGCCATTTTACAAACATAATTGAATCAACCAATTGTATCTTCTGCTATGAATGCCACATCAAAACCCCCTTCAACAGAAGGTAAATCTTCAATGAAGAAGAATAATTTCAAGAAATAAGAGCATTCGGAAGAATATGAGTTCGTTTAAGAGACTAAATTTTCTTTGACTCTAGAATATTTTATGCCATCTACTTTAAAACTATGGGCACAACCCCGCCAAACTGTAGAGCCTCAAGTTGTTAATCAGGCAGAGTCATCATCAGATGAAGAGTTGATCTTTGGTTCGGTTATCATGATTCACATAATGGATCTGTATGACAGTCACAGTTTCAATCTTGATGAGCCTGGGTTCCCTGTATCAAATAAAGGAATTATATAGAGTTCCTGAGGTCTTGGATATTGGGTAAGACATGGAAATTTTAGAAGCCAATATTCCAATCCTACCCCTGATATAACTGTATATGCAGCAGAAACTCATGGAAAATTCCTTAAACAGGCTCAACAAGAACAAGAATGTTCTTCCACACATGGAAGATTCATTCTTGGAATTGTTATTTTGGAGGATTGATTAGAGGTTAAACCTTCTTCCTCTCAGCAAATAAATATACCTAGTCAAACTAATCTGCCATAGCCAGGAGTATTTCCAACACCTAAAACAATAAAAGATGCATCTACTTCCAAAGCAACAAATTCTAAGGCACCTACGAAACCACATGTTCCTATTGGGAAACATAGACCATTGGACCAATAGTATGATGTCCTGAAACATTTGGCCCAAGTACCAGCAAAGTTATCAATTCTGGATGCCTTTAATCTATGAAATAATATTTGGGAGTCCCACATTTAGGCTTTTTTATGTCCTCAGAAATTCGAAACTTCAATTGTTTCGGTTTAAGTCTTCCATATAGAGAATGATCCTGCAGAATGTCATGTAGTGATATCTATTATAGATGAAGATGAAGATGATGTTGTGAATGGATATATTATACCTTTGTATTTATCTGGCAAGGTCAATGATGTAGACATGTGATGAGATTTCATTGATAATGGTTCATGAGTCAACATCATCTCTATTAGTACACTTCATCAATTGGGCCTCACCCAATCTGATTTATTTTCGTTCTACTTTGATGTTGCAAGGATATGATAAAAATGGAAAAGAACCTCTGGGAAAGATTACCCTCAGAACTCAGTTTGGAGACCTTGTATCCAATTCAGATTTAATGTTTGTTCATCATGACACTGAATTCAATATGTTTCTACGTTGACCATGACTACATCAACATGCGGCTATACCTTCCTCGTACCATCAATGTCTCAGATATTGATTCAAGGGTCAAATTGGGACATTGTATGGTGATAAATCCTTATTCAAAATGTGTGAATCTCAATACATTGAGGCATAATTTTATCACATGGAGGGAAAGAAGATATCCACAAAAAAAGAGGTTACCAAAATTAATGCTCCAGATGGTTTAGAAAAGATTACAGTAAACCCATTAATAAATATGAGTACAGATTATGTGTTTCCTATCAGTCAAATTGACAGGGTAGACCCAAGTCGAAATACTCTTATGGAAACTTCCATAATGTCAATAATGGAAACCAAGCCAACCAACATGGCTGAAATTGATGATTCACCAATCAAGGATGAATGCTCGAATGGATATGTCTTTATTTCATCCGCTGAAATACAGAAATTCTATACCTCATCAACACGGCCAGAAGAAGTTATAGAATTGTCGGAGATGAACGATGATGTCGATTCTCAATCCATCATATCCTCTTTATTACCCAATGAAGACCCTTCATTAGCAATAGGGTCAGAAATGGTAGTCTCTTCTTCAAGATGTTCAAATTTTAACTTCTCCCCTGGTCATGAAAATTCCACCTCATCATCTACTATGCAAGAAGAAACAAAATAAGTAACACATATTGAAGAAGAAGAAGAAAATCTCATGGATGCTTCTTCCATATTGAAGAGGGTATCTCTAGAATTGTGGATGAACTCATAGAAATAAATATGGGTACAAAATACGATACACGACCCACATTAATTAGTGCATCCATGACTCTTGAAGAGCAAGAAATGTATACTTCATTTTCAAAGAAAAACGGGATGTTTTCGCATGAAATTATACAGAAATTCCAGGGCTTGATCCTAATGTTTCCACTCATCATTTGGGTTTTCCATAAGAACATTGAGGATTCAAGCAAGCTACGAAAAGAACACACACAACTTATTCCTATAAAATTGAAGCTGAAGTGGATAAGATTATCAAGGCTAACATCATCAGAGAAGTTCAATATCCCAAATGGATGACTAATATTGTCCCTCTAAAAAAGAAGAATGGTCAAATTAGTGTTTTCATTGACATTAGAGATCTTAATCGGAATTTTCCAAGGGTGATTTTCCAGTTCCAATCATATAGCACTTAATTGATGAATAAACTGGCTTCGAAGCTCTTTCCTTCATGGATGGATATTCTAGGTACAATCAAATACAAATGACCCCAGAGGATGAAGAGTCCATAGATTTCTGTGACCCTTAAGGTCTATTTTGTTATCTGTTAATGCCCTTTGGCCTAATGAATGCTGGAGAAATGTATCAATGTTCCATGCAATATATCTTCAAACCCTTTTTGGGAAAATTTGTTGAATGTTATGTGGATGATTTTGTGGTTAAATCCAGAAAACGTTCTGATCACTTAGCCGATCTGGAAATCATATTTCACAAACATTGACAACAAAATCTGAAGATGAACCCCTTGAAATGTGCTTCTGGGGAAACCTCAGGAAAATTTCTCAGCTTTGTTATATGCCATCGTGGTATCGAAGGTGAACCTAAGAAGACAAAATCAATCCTTGGTATGTCACACCTTCAAAATTTTAATGAATTAAGAGGAATTCAAGGAAACATGGCCTATATTCAGTGTTTCATCACTAATTTTCTAGGCATGTGTTTACCCATCACTAAATTAAGGAAGTAGGGAGTCACCAACCAAAGGACTGAAGAATGTCAAGAAGTATTCAATATTCTCAATCGATATCTCTTGATTCCACTGGTATTAATGCCACCCATTGATGGAAGACCACTTATTCTCTAGGTTACAGCTTTAGAGTAATCATTGGGTAACTTCCTTGCCCAAATGAATGATGCTGGGAATGAAAACAACATATAATATCTTATTCATAGTATGCTTGAGGAAGAAACTCGATATTCATGTGTTGAAAAGTGTTTCCTATCATTATTCATTGTAGTTTAGAAATTGAGGCACTACCTGCAACATCACGAGGATTAATTGGTATCTATCAATAACCCGCTCAAATTTAACCCGAGTCATCCAATGCTTACAGGACGTCTGGTAAGGTGGGAAGTTATTTTACAGCAGTTTAAAATATAGTATGTGTCTCAAAAGTCAATAAAGGGTCATGATCTGGATGATTTCCTTGATGAACAAACTTCAGTAAAAGATAATTATTTAAATATTGAACTTCCTGATAAGGAAGTCTTATCTACTCAAGATAATCATCAAATATGCGGAATCTACATTGATGGTTCTTCCAGAAGTCCAACAGGGAGAAAATTAGAAGATCTAAATTCAACAAAGTTAGGTAAGGAATTGTTTTTATTTCCCCAGAAAAGTTAGTACTACCATATTACTTCTTATTGTTGAAAGGTGGTACAAACAATGAAGCAGAATATCAAGCTCTCATCGTATGATTGGAGCTGGCGCTTCAGATATAGGTGAATCACATAAAGGTTAAATGTTATTCAAATTTGGTAATCAAACAAATCAATGGGGACTATGACATCATAATAGAAGAGTTAATCCCTTATTATTATTACATTAGAGAGCTAATGGGAGAATTTCCATCAGAACTGACATTTTCTTATGTCCCATGATCACAAAAATCCCATGATGAGTCACTGGCTAATGTCGCCACAACGCTGGAAGATCTAAACAGGGATGAAACGATCATCAATATTGCACACCGTCATACAGTTTCACATTATGTTCAAATAAGAATGGAGGAAATCAATGATATCATCCCCATTTCTAAACCATATGGTCATACTATAGGATTGATGAAACCTATCAGGGAATACCTTCAAAATGGAACACTCCCACCTGATCGAGTCGGTAATGAACAAGTCCGACAAAGTGTGGTCAATTTTACTCTTTATGATAGCCCAGATCACCAAAAAAATCTCTAAAGGTGAGGTTTTTATAGAATTATCCTCATATGTATTGATGGTGAAGAGACAATGGCTATCATGAAAGAGGTACATGTAGGGGTTTGTGGTGCCCACCAGTCTGGACATAGACTATCTGATCAAATTCGAAGGCTTGGATACATCTGGCCTTCAATGATACAAGATTGTGTTGATTCCACAAATAAGTGTCATTCGAGCCAAGTATATGCCAATTTCATTCATCATCCCCCAGTTTTGCTTCATACAACTAAATACTCATGGCCATTTTCAACATGGGGGTTGGATGTAGTAGGAAATTACCCTTCGGCTACATCCAAGTAGTTTAAGAATATTTTTTCTAGTACTGATTTCTTTTCAAAATGGGAAGAGGCAATACCTCTCAATGAATTAAGTTCTAAAAGCATTTTTAGCTTCATTAAGTCTAACATCATTACCAGATTTGGTGTCCCTCATACCATATTAACAGTCAATTGCACTAACTTCTTTTCATTCGAGGTAAGGAAGTTGTATCAAGAATACAACATCAAATACAACCATTCATCTTGGTATCAAGCAGTGGCCAATGGCCAAATAGAAGCCTTCAATAAGGCACATTCAAAAATACTGCAAAAGATGGTGGATAAGGATATGAAATCTTGGCCTGATAAACTTTTTCATACTTTATGGGCTTATCGGAACACCACCTGCACTGCTATGCGATCAACTCCATATTCATTGTTATATGGAATAGAAGCAGTCTTGCCAATTGAGGTTCAATTACATTCTCTTAGAGTAGCCATTTGTGATCAGTCATCTACAGATGAAAAATACCAAAAGTGATTGGATGAATTAGAATGATTAGATGAAAAAATATTGTGCACCATGTACCACTTGGATGTCTATCAGAATTTAATAGCACGAGCTTTCAACAAAAAAGTTCATCTTTATTCATTCATTCAAGGAGAATTGGTATTGGTCCTCAAAACTCCAACGATACTAAGAAAGAAGCCTCCAAATCATGATCCAAAATTGGAAGGACCTAACTCAATACATAAGTTCTACTCTATTGGAGATTTTTCATTAATCTCAATGGATGGAGAACTCGTTATGACTCCAACCAATGTCAGATTCATGACGATGTATTTTGTGTAACACAAATACACATTCGTCCAACATTACGTTGAACTGTGTTTTCCAAGCTACATGACAATAAACTATGCATCACTGGCCCAGGTATATGACCTTAACCTATTTTAGTCCTTATTATAATAATTTAAACTACATGGTCCCTTTTTTCCTTGCTACTGGACATTAAACTGCATTGCCCCTCATTCATCCAACATGATGTTAAACTATGTTCCCTTTGTCATCCTACATGATGTTAAACTATACATATTCATCCAGAATGACATTTAAACTATGAAAAAGTCCCTAAATACGTCCTACTTGACATTAAACTGTGGACATTTACTACATGATGTTAAACTGTGCATCATTAGGGTTGTTGCTACCTCTTTTTTCTCAAACCAAGCATGACTCGTGTGAGCTTAGAGTAAGCTTCAATCACAAATCACTCTCTGGGCCGCTAACCACGCGTAAGTCCCAACACCATCATTGGTTTGTACTCAAGTACAACTTGATCACCAATTCTTTTTCAATTGAACTACGCGGACTTTGAATCTTGACTTCTAGGCTAGGTACGTAGGCAACCTCCAGAGGTTCAATCCCAAAACTAACATCCTCACATTGGTTCACCTCTATTTCATACGATGTTGATCTGTGAAGCCCCACCAAACCAATATCTTCACATTTGTTCACCATTTTCCTTTCTATAAGACATTAAACTATACAGTCCCCCATTTTCATCACTACAAGACATTAAACTGCATATCCATATTTCCTAGCTACATGACACTAAACTATGAAGAATCAATCCTTGCATATGTCCTTAAACTATTTAGACATTTGTCATGTACGCCAATAAAATAAAACATTATTTTACACCCTCACGTGAGAGGGAATCATTATTGACATTGATATCCAATCATGTTATATTCCAAAGACAACCTGCATACATGGAAATGCATGAACCTTTAATCTTGGGTCAAACAATAATTACACTAATGTCCCCTTTCACCCATCACTTGTACGAACCAAATCTGTACATATGTATGTCTTGATTCCCATTATTATGGGATATGTAGGATCATCCGAGCATCCCTAAAATCCGGCAACATGCCTTTGGGCCTAACCCCAAAATCAAATTTCAGTCACTTGGCTGAAAAGTCCCCCTATGTGAAAATGAATGTGCTTTGAAAACCCTGGTCTTTATTCACATCATGTTTATAACAAACACACAGGGGGTCTCCCTCATTATAGTCCGAACTCTATGACCCTAAACTAATATCTTCTACATTATCATCCCACATGGTGTTAAACTGTATTCCAAGAACTACATTTCGCTTGATTCTCATTCTAATGATATATGTAGTGATGTCCAGCATCTCAATTCTAGACCCAGCCACAACATGATTATGGCCAGCATTGGTCTATGTATCTCCATCATGAATTGGAAAATACCCATTTTCATTTTTCATACTCCTATCTGTAAATACATCTATATCATTATAACCATGTTATTTACTTATGGTAAAAAAATGTCTAATACCCGGGAATTCTTTTTCCCGACTATGCAACAAGTTCCCTTTGGCGGCCTTGCATAAGTAGTCTACTTAATGGACCTTCCAGCCAAAAGATGCTATTATATTACTGTATATCCAATGCTCTTAAGTGTCCCTGCATAATTAAACCCCCTAATGGGTTTGTCAAATAGTTGTAATTTCATTCTTGGGAGGAAAACCTCATTCGTCTTTATTGGTCTAATCGACAATTTGTAGGGATCTGCAAAAAATAGTCATCCCTAACATATTTTACCCATACTCTTTTTCATGATCTGAAAGTATTCAATTCTATGGTTTAGATTTCCCTTCCCAACATTTGGGTCAAACCTTCGCACGAGTGACATTCATCCAATTCATTGAAATTCCTGATTTGGATTATCCTCTATATATTCAAGTACCTATCTCTATACAGCAGACTCTATGCATTGGGAAATGTTAATCTTCATAAACATCCACCAGATTTTAGGAATAGAAAAGTTAAATTTATGAGATTCCTTTTGTCTGACTATGTAGCATGTGCCCTTAGGTGGCCTTGTATATGTAGTCTACATAATGGACCTGTCAGTCAGAGGATGCTATGATTTGACTATTCATCCAATTCCCTTAATGGCCCTGCATACTCCACCCCCCTAACGGGTTTGTAAAATAGTGGTATCTTCACTCTTAGGAAATACTTCCTATAATGACTTTATCCTAATTTACATATCATCCCTCAGATTCAAAATTTCATAGGTCATATTTTACATGTTTTCCCCCAGACTTGAATGTGGTATTATGTTTTCAAAAAAATTATTATGGAATTGAGTCAATTTTTAATCACTTTGGACAATTCTATTCGACCTTAAACGTTAGAATTTTTATTTCTGACATGCATGACTCTATACTGCCAACAAATGACAGGGAACTCATTAAATTGGGAACTTGTAAAAGGAAATCTAATCAAAAGTCGATTCCCAGCTTGCTAAACATACATATTGTTTGATTTTGGAAATATTGAGCAATAAAAAATAATAAAAGTTTTTTGGGTTGTTGGTATCACCCAAGAAAAATCAAAATATGCTTTCTAGGACAACTTACATAGGTAAAAGTAATTAAATAAGATAACAATCAAATGCAGGAAAAAATGATTGAAGATGAATGTATTTTTAATTAATGCACAAGAGTTATAAGGACATCCATAGATTGCAGTCTCTTCTCTTTTTCACGAATTATCAGAGGCTTTCAACATAACTCTTCAGTTGATTTACGACATTCCAAGCTTCATCAATAGCCACCTGGAATTCATTTATTCAACTAGATACAATAAGAAACACAGTGATACCGGCTATTCTTGGAACAATTGTAAAAGAATATTATTGTGTCCGGTTTGGAAAAATTTTCGGCTGATCAAATAGTGACTCTGTTTCTGTCTAAGAGACTTGGAAGATGGATACATAGATTTTAGAATGGATAATTTAAAGTGAAGAGCAATTTGGAAAGAGTACTCATTTCAGATAGTTTTCTAATGTCATGATAGTCTTCTCTCCGCTAACCAGCAGTGGAAAACATATCAGCCCATGGGTTTTCTATTTTCATATCTACAAGGAAATTGCATGGAGGAAAAATTTGGAATATCACACCATTGTTGCTTCTCTAAATCGACAGCAATATTGAAATATAGGGATAAGAGTGTGGCTACATCATCAGCATATGAGGTTTTAGATCTAGGGAACAAGGGCTATGATGCATTATGAACGCCCTTTCCACCGTCCCAGCATTGACAAATGATCTTGAAACTGAAACATTTGCAGAAGAAAAATTGGTGTAAGTCTGAAACCAAGAATGAGGAATATAATTGTTTTTATCTAGAACATTGACTCCTTGCTGATGACCATGGTCATATAAAGGAATGTAAATGCTCTGTGGAAAATTGACATGATATATCATCAAGTACATAGCCAAATCTGGAAGAGTACTGTCACAAATATTATAATAGTCATGGCCAATGATGTTCATCATATCATCAATTCTACTACTGGAAGATTTATGAGCCGATCCAATTATTCTAGGATCCATTGAATCTGCGGAAAGATCGAATAATTATCTTTAATGTAAGTTGGTTATTCATAAAATTTGTGATGAAATCAAAAAAATGTAAAAGGCAATAAGGCGCGCAAGTCTAAGCCGGTTGTGCAAGTGTTATCGCGCTAGTACTGGAACGCAAGTCAAAAATAGACTGAGGAAGCATGACGCAATGAACAGAAGCACAGACAAGCAAAAAACCAAGACACCCATTAGATGAGAGCTCACATGCATGACGAGAGCGATAAGAATTCGAAATATGGATGCTTTTTGTGAAGTGAAACCTATATTTATAGGCGATCCAAAAACTTGTGTGCCTCATCCAACGTGCCTCAAAACCTGCATGCCAAAAATCCTTGGTTTCTCCTTTACCTCAGAGTTAAACCCTCATTCCTTTTTCAGATCCAACTCTGAGGGGGGACTTCTATTGACGCTCTGTTCTATCACAGAGTCCACAGATTTTACAAGGAGAGTACATCAAGGAAAGAAGATGGAAGATTCATCAAATATTGCAAAGGCATTAATGCGCACATGTATACTTTTGCGATATCCTTGGGTGTGCATGTCACTTTCACACCCTAGGTGAAATTTCGCCCAAACCTCATGTGGCCTATAAATACCCCCTGTGGGCTCCCCATTTGAAGGATGAAAAATAAAAAACTCATATTCAAGCTATTATTGCCCATGTCTCTATCTGAGGTCTTCCGAAAACTTATAAGGTAATTCTTTACCTAGAATAGAATACCTAAAGAAGAAGAAAAGGGCCTAAGTATTAAAAATCATCAATAATTGTGCACCTAAGTGTCCAAAACTTAAGGGAAATAGAGACACATGTGCTCCGCCTTGTCCTCTCATGGAAACTTGCACGCTGCCCTTATTAAAGCATCTATGGATAATACTAAGGGCTTGATACAAGTCTTTCCCAAGTATTATCCTACAGGTTCTCGGTCGCCCAAGTGAACTCCAACACCCCGAGATATTATGGGAAATATTCTTTTTAATTTCATTAATGTCTTGTGTTTTACGCTACACCAAAAGGAGCTTGCACAACACGCATCTTTGACTTGCAATGCATTACACGCAATCGCAACCTTCCTCGATAGCATGTGTAGTACGCAATACCGAGTTTCACTAAACAACGATATGCTATTAAAATATTATTAAAACTAGCCGTTATGAATAGTAATAACCACCTTTTAAAATTTTAGAAACATTATCTCTCAAAATGGACTTCATTTTTGGATTCAGAATATCGAAATTAGCTTAGGGTGAAATTTTGGTGCTTTTCGGATAACTTTCATATTCTGATGAATAGTGAAAATTACTAAATTTTAATTAAAAACAACTTTTTTAATAAAAATAATTAATAGTGATAAATTATTAATTTGAGTGGTTTTAAAGTATATTTAGAATATTTTTTTACAATTTAATACAATGTTGGTCATTGGATGTAATTTCACATTTAAACCAGACATAAACAAGTGTCAATCTTTTGATAGTTATTATCTCTTAAAAACACGATATTTGTTTTAACACCGAGAATTAATTTTTAATCTAATTAATGTAACTGTTATGTTTTGAATTGGGTAAAATAGACATCATTTTTTAATTCATAATATCACATATATCTTAGGACTATTTTTTTGTATTTTTCTGGAATTTTCATTTTTTGATGAATAGTGAAACCACTAAGTGGTAGTTATAAAACATAATTTTACCGCTTCTGTGAGTGGAATTTCGAAAATCCGAGAGACACGGTTAATATCAAGGACTAAAATGTGGTTTAATGAGATGAAAATAATTTTTGGTGAATAGTAACTTATTAATTTTTTTACCACTGTTAAAAGTAAATAGGGTAATTAAGGGTAAAAATGATATTATTATTACTCTAACACATGTCCTAATTCTATTGGATAAGTTTAATTCGACCAAAAACAACCTTAGAAATAATATATGACCATTTAGGCCCACATGGATTAGATTATGACATTTATTATCAATTTATTTAAAGAAGGGTTAAAATAGTTAAAATAAAAGATTAATAACTAAAGAATTTTTAATATGGGGTTATGCATAAGATAAATTCGACTATAAATATTCATTAGAAAGCTAAACATATTTAATACATAATGGTATTTTATTTTTTATTTTTAGACATTAAATAATTTAATTTATTTATAACACAACGATGATGCATTAATTATCTTATTAATGAAATATTGACATAATTGATGTTATAAATACCCAACTAATTGTAATTTGAGACTTTTTAAGAATTACACTAATTTTATAGGTTAATATGACATGTTAGTATTGATTTAAGTAACTTGTTTCGAACTAATCATTCTGTTATTACTTTCACAAAAATCAATTACTAAATAGTGTAAAAATTGACATAAAATAGTTTTTAAAACATATATTATATTACTAATTGTTATTTTATTGCTAAAAATATAAGGGTCTGCCAAATGAAATAGATAAGTCTATATATATTAATAATAAACATCTTGGGGTTCGGTTGGCTTGATATGGTCAGTTTATTAACCTTATAGTGTAAGAAAACAAGAAGACACGGTAAAAGGTAAATTATCTAACTTAAAGTTAAATCTAAATGATAAGGTTAAAATTGATACCTAAACTTGTCTAAATTCTATTTTATGAGAGGGTTTCGACCCCTACCCACCTTATCATCGAAATATTTCAATTTGGAGCTATTAATATCCGAATTTGACTCTATAATAAAATAATATTTTTACATATTCCAAAGGTGCCCCTGTCCTCCCTTATAAAAGGCCACCTCCTCCCCCACTTCCTCACACCACGTTGAGCCTTCAAGATCGGCCAACCCCTTCCAATTTCTCATCTCCACTTCCCTAGAAACATCCTAGAGGTTCTGGTCTTCTTCAAAAACCTATTTTAGTTCCCTAAAAGGAGGTCTCAAAGAAGCACTTCAAAGAAGAGGTAATGTCCGTTACCGATTCCTTCATCTTTATTTCTTCTTCCACTTCTTATTCATTAGTTGTTTCATTATGAAGTAATTACATCAGTATCACTCATATACTGATATGTTATTATAAGTATGAAACAACCCTATTTCACCATCTATCCATCCTACGGAAAATGAAATCAACGCGCGTTCGTACGTACGGAATATTGTCTCCATTCCGTGGTGTAATCTATTTTCCACCACCACCTTACTTGGATGGGTATAATGGTGTAAATAATGACTATATATGACTATTATAAAGTGATATTTATTCTGAAATAGTATACATACACTCCAATACAATTCCATGATCATAGGAATGATATCATCACTCGTGCGTACGTACGGAATACTGTCTCCACGATGTGATGCGACTCGTTCTACATGATCTTCATTTCATAATGTTTATATAAATTAATTGAATTATTTAATATGATATATATTACACTAATACCATTCTGGAAATGAGGTATCTATAACCTAAATAGAATAATAAGAATTTATTCGACAAAACACTCATAAGAACAAAAAGTAATAAACACCCAAATAACAAGTAGTAATGCAATATTACTAATAAGAAGCTAAGAATATGACCATATATGATATCATAACAATATGTATGATTCTTTAATAATTAAATAACATTATTTAAATCATTATATATGAGGTTCGGTCACTTACGAGGAATATCAGACTTAAGGTAAGGGAAATATCACAATCTCATTTTTATCTGAGATTGTTTATGCTTTGGTATTTACTGGGGTGTATTTTATCATCCACATCCATGTTTCCTCAATTTGTAATATTATTTCCATCCACCTACAATTGTTTAAATCCAATTTTACCCATCGGTGTGTTTTTAGTAAAGGATATGAAAGGAATCTTTTTTCATTTTTCAAACGAGGTACTTTTTTACTTTTCTGACAAAAGTACGAGAAGAATGATTTTTTCAACTTATACGGCATGAATGGATTTTTAAAACTTTATTTCCATGAAGCTTCCTTTACATGTTTTAAATTTTATTTTTAATCAACTTATTTTAGTTTAGAATTGTATGACATGTAAAGAAAGGAAAATGTTTTTGAAGTAGAAAGGATATTTTCCTCAAGAATGGAGTTCAAGTGTTTTATCAAAATTATTTTCCATCTAAGATAATAAAGGGTTCTGTTTCTATCCCTATTATTACATGGATTTGATTAGGTTGTGATGGAATTATTTTTATTAATTCCTTTATCTTATATGAATTTATTTATGATGTCACGATGTTTAAGATTCCCATTTTTATTACATGGGTTATGCAATGATGTATGATTTATGATATTGCGGAACACATAAGAATGGTATCATTATGAGATGAGTGGGAACTATATATCCCTACAATGAATTGGGTAAAGATTTTATATCTCATGAGATAGACATGGCTAGAACGGTAGGTTATACCAGTTCAGTGAAACAGGACTGAAACGAGGAGTGAACTCTGTTCAGAAAGGGACTTTGTCAACTAAGATAGTCTTGGCAATGAGTCTTGACTAATATGAAATGATTCACTATGATTATGTGTGTATTCCACAAAGTATCATGTTTTATGGGATTCCATTTCACTACTATGATTTATCCCATGTTATGAAATTATGCTCTCTTTTGAAGGTTAACATTTCTCAATGTTATGTTCTTATGAATATGATGTGATTGATATTTCTTTTGTTTACCCTTACTGGGAATTTGAGCTCACCCTTTTATGTTTTATTTTCCCTAGGATTTAAAGAAAGGTTTTAGTTAAAAAAAGAAGATCTTTATGGGAGATGTTGAAGATCTTTCACCATGATTATAAGATTGTATTCCGAGTTTCCAAAGACACTAAACTATTACAGTCCTTGTGTGTGTGTTTTTGTTATGTAATATGTATTCCGAAAAAGTAATGTAATTTCCTTGTACGTCAAGCTTTGGGTCTCTACAGTTGGTATCAGAGGAAAGGTTTAGTCAACCTTTTGAAACTAGGATGCGAGAACTTTTGTGAGATCCCTAGAGATATTTCTAAGGTGTGTGTAGGGATGTACCTAAGTTTATGTATACGTATAGGTTATAGTCCTAGAATTACGCTAATGATCATATAATTAAACCTAAGATGTTAGATATTGAAGGTACTCCCCCTTTATTATGTTGTTTTCCCTAGCATGATTTTTGCCTCTCACACTATTCTTTTTGGGTTTTAGACGATGGCTGGAACCCGAAGGAACCGTGTTGATAAATGCAATGGTCAATGCAATGATTTTCCTCCTGAACAAACAAATGTTATGGGAGATGGAGTGAAAAATCTTATTTCTATACTTACACAAGCTACGAATCATTCTGGACTTCCAAATGAGCAGAGAAGGGAACAATATTCTATTGAGTTCTTCATGAGGCAACATCCACCTTCTTTCAGTGGGTCTTCTGATCCACTTGTTGCTAAAAAATGGATCAGTACCGCTGAATAGATATTTTCAGTTCTTCAATGTTATGAACATGATAAAGTCATCTTAGCCGTATATAGTTTGGAAGGTGAAGCTGATCAATGGTGTAATATTATCAATAATACGAGGCAAAGAGATGAAATTGAGTCCACGGAATGAGACGAGGTCAAGAACTTATTTTCCAATATGTACTTCCCTCGTATTCTTCGAACAAAGATGGAGAAAGAGTTTCTTGAACTAAAGAAAAAGGATGATGAATCTGTTGGTATATACGAAGCGAATTTTACAAGGCTTTCAAGGTATGCATCCGTATTTATCATCCAACCAGAAAGTAAAGTTGATCGATTCTTCAGTGGCTGAAAACCAAGTCTTCTAAGGGCATTAGCTATAATAGACTTCAGTAGCTATGAAGAAATTGTGTGTTTTGCTATCAAGGTAGAAATGTAAGTTGGTGTTACTTATCCATCTCATAGTTTGGACAAGAAACGAAAGATGGAGTTCAAGGAGAAATCTCAGAATAATGGTGAAAAGAATTTGAATGTTTCCTTATGCTCAAAGTGTGCAAAGAAGCATGGTGGAGATTGTCTTAAAGGGACAAGTAAATGTTTCAAATCTGGAAAGGAAGGTCATAGGGCATTTGAATGCCACAATGATGGGAAGAAGATGTCTAATGATGAAAACAAAGGAAGGGATACACAGAATGAACCTACTACACATCAATGTTTCAAGTGCAAGGCAATGGGACATTGTGCCAATAAATGCCCTAATCCAAGGGTTAGTGATGATCGACATGAGCAACAACTTAAGGCAAAGGAAAAATGGAAGTCACATGCAATCACCATTGGAAATGATGAATATGACAAAGATGTGGTGGAATGATTAAGTGTTTATGTAATGGGATTCCAAAACAATGTTGTATATAGTATCGTGGAATTTTGGAATATTTATGTATTGGTCTATTTTGGTTTTCAATAATTTTATGGTACCAGTAACCATGGAAAGTGATTGAGATATTTTTTGAAAAAAGATGATATGCGCATAATGAAGGGATAAGGAAAAATTAAAATTTTTTACAGTATTCATGAGCTCGTGATTGATATAAGGACTAAGTGATATCATGGTTTGAGTATATATAATTTTGAGTATTTTGGTATGTGGAAAGTGTTAAATTTTAACTGCATTCATGTTTTCACTACGGTTCAATGGGCATTCAAGAGAATACATGATTAAGGCCTTTGAATTCTTGTAATGTGACCAACAAGACATATCTTATGATATATGGGGATCAACGATGGTATTAAATCTCTGGTAATCGTTTTCACTATATTATGAGAGTGGACTGCAGTATTATGGATAATCCTAAATATTGGAATAGACTATATTGGACATAAGTTATTATTGTTTAAGGATAAAAGTTTTTTGGATATTATTGAAGGGATGTTATAGTAATATAGTTTTAGAAAAAAGGACAACCTGCAGGACGGGCGACAACCCATCGCGTCGGACAAGGCCGTGGGAATCGTACCCACAACCGAAGTGCGACTGGCCTTTATCACCTACCACTGGCCTACAGGACGACCCTGTTTAGTAGAAACTAGTTTTATTATATTAAGTAGTATGATATATGAAGTATAAGTCCATTTTAGGAACCATATATGATTAATCTCACTATAGATGGACTTATGTATTTTTTTGATAACTTTTCTAACCTTTTGTTTGAGACAGATGGAATGACCCATTATTCTATCACATGATATGTTAACACATCACGAATGACAAATTCAACTTCATTTCTTTAAGAGATGAAGTGGAAATTGTCCAATGAATGACCAACAGTGAGACTATACCAAAATAACAAAAGTATTTCTTCTAATTCCAATTTCATCAATTATAGGGAAATGATCATGAAAACCAAAAATGTTGTCCTAGTGCTCTTATATCTGATGAATTAGATGGTACCTTAGATCATCACAATTTCATGTCTTTGTGATTTCTGGATTTTCCATAGCCATGTTCTCTACCACTCTCCATCAGAACATGATGGATAGATTTCTCTTCCATATCCATATTTTCACCTATGTGGAAACCTAGTGATTAGTTTATTTGGGTAACCGTTACGTTAAATACTTTTGTTTTTAAATATTTGTTTTGGTATTCCTTTTTACTATGTGAGTTTCTATTAAAGAAAATTTCGAGTAGTAAATCATTTATAACCCCGACGAATTTCGAGGGCGAAATTCATTTTAAGGGGGGAAGAATGTAACACCGCGAGATTTTATGAAAAATATTCTTTTTAATTTCATTAATGTCTTGTGTTGTACACTACACCAAAAGGAGCTTGCACAACATGCATCTTTGACTTGCCTTGCATTACACGCAATCGCGACCTTCCTCAATAGCGTGTGTAGTACGCAATACCAAGTTTCACTAAACAACGATATGCTATTAAAATATTATTAAAACTAGCCGTTATGAATAGTAATAACCACCTTTTTAAATTTTAGAAATTTTATATCTCAAAATGGACTTCATTTTTGGATTCAGAATATCTAAATTAGCTTAGGGTGAAATTTTGGTACTTTTCGGATAACTTTCATATTCGGATGAATAGTGAAAATTACTAAATTTTAAATAAAAACAACTTTTTTAATCAAAATAATTAATAGTTATAAATTATTAATTTCAGTGGTTTTAAAGTATATTTTGATTATATTTTTACAATTTAATACAATGTTGGTCATTGGATGTAATTTCACATTTAAACCAGACATAAACAAGTGTCAATCTTTTGATAGTTATTATCTCTTAAAAACACGCTATTTGTTTTGACGACGAGAATTATATTTTAAATTAATTAATGTAACTGATATGTTTTGAATTTGGTAAAATAGATATCATTTTTGAATTCATAATATCAAATATATCTTAAGCCTAATTTTTTGTATTTTTCTAAAAACTGTCATTTTATGATGAATAGTGAAACCACTAAGTGGTAGTTAAAAAACTGAATTTTTCATAAAACCTAATTTTACCGCTTCTGTGAGTGGAATTTCGAAAATCCGAGAGACACCGTTAATATCAAGGACTAAAATGTGGTTCAATGAGATGAATTTTTTTTTGGTGAATAGTAACTTTTTACTTTTTTTTACCACGGTTAAAAGTAAATAGGGTAATTAAGGGTAAAAATGATATTATTATTACCCTACCACATGTACTAATTCTATTGGATAAGTGTAATTCGACCAAAAAAAACCTTAGGAATAAAATATGTCCATTGAGGCCCACTTGGATTAGATTAGGACATTTATTATCAATTTATTTAAAGAAGGGTTAAAATAGTTAAAATCAAAGTTTATTAACTAAAGAATTTTTAATATGTGGTTATACATAAGATAAATTCGACTATAAATATTAATTAGAAAGCTAAAAAAATTTACTACATAATGGTATTTTATTTGTAATTTTTAGACATTAAATCATTTAATTTATTTATGACACAACGATGATGTAGTAATTATCTTATTAATGAAATATTGACATAATTGATGTTATAAATACCCAAATAAATGAAATTTGAGACTTTTTATGATTTAAACTAATTTCATAAGTTAATATGACATGTTAGTATTGATTTAAGTAACTTGTTTCGAACTAATAATTCTGTTATGACTTTCACAAAAATCAATTACTAAATAGTGTCAAAATTGACATAAAATAGTTTTTAAAACAAATATTATATTACTAATTGTTATTTTATTCCTAAAAATCTAGGGTTTGGACAAATGACTTAGATAAGGTTATATATATTAATTATAAATAACTTGGGGTTCGTTTGGCTTGATATGGTAAGTTTATTAACCTTATAGTGTAAGAAAACAAGAAGACACGGTAAAAGTTAAATTATCTAACGTAAAGTTAAATCTAAATGATAAGGTTAAAATTGATACCTAAACTTGTCTAAATTCTATTATATGAGAGGCTTTAGACCCCTACCCACCTTATCTTCGAAATATATCAATTTGGAGCTATTAAAACCCGAATTTGACTTTATAATAAAATAATATTTTTAGTTATTCCAAAGGTGCACCTCTCCTCCCTTATAAAAGGGAACCTCCTCCCCCACATCCTCACACCACATTGAGCCTTCAAGATCGGTCAACCCCTGCCAATTTCTCCTCTCCACTTCCCTAGAAACATCCTAGAGGTTCTGGTATTCTTAAAATTCCTATTTTAGTTCTCTAAAAGGAGGTCTCAAAGAAGCACTTCAAAGAAGAGGTAATGTCCGTTACCGATTCTTTCATCTTTATTTCTTCTTCCACTTCTTCTTCATTAGTTGTTTCATTATGAAGTAATAAAATCATTATCACTCATATACTGATATTTTATTATAATTATGAAACAACCCTATTTCACCATCTATCCATCCTACGGAAAATGAAATCATCGCGCGTGTGTACGTACGGAATACCGTCTCCACACCGTGGTGTAATCTATTTTCCACAACCACCTTACTTGGATGGGTATAATGGTGTAAATAATGACTATATATGAATATTATAAAGTGATATTGATTCTGAAATAGTATACATACACTCCAATACAATTCCACGATCATAGGAACGATATCATCACTCGTGCGTACGTACGGAATACTGTCTCCACGATGTGATGCGACTCGTTCTACATGATCTTCATTTCATAATGATTATATAAATTTATTGAATGATTGAATATGATATATATTACACTAATACCATTCTGGAAATGAGGTATCTATAACCTAAAGTGAATAATAATAATTTATTCGACAAAACACACATAAGAACAAAAAGTAATAAACACCCGAATAACATGTAGTAATGAAATACTACTAATAAGAAGCTAAGAATATTACCATATATGATATCATAACAATAAGTATGATTATGTAATAATTTAATAACATTATTTAAATCATTATACAGGAGGTTCGGACACTTACAAAGCAAATCGGACCTAAGGTAAGGGAAATATCACAATCTCATTTTCAGCTGAGATTGTTTATGCTCTGGTATTTACTGGGGTGTATTTTATCATCCACATCCATGTTTCCTCAATATGTAATATTATTTCCATCCTACTACAATTTTTTAAATCCAATTTTACCCTTCGGTGAGCTTTTAGTAATGGATATGAAAGGAATCTTTTGTCGTTTTTCGTACGAGGTACTTTTTGACTTTTCCGACAAAAGTACAAGAAGAATGTTTTTTTAAACTTATACGGCATGAATGGATTTTTAAAACATTATTTCCATTAATCTTTCTTTACAAGTTTTCAAGTTTATTTCTAATCAACTTCTTTTAGTTTAGAATTGTATGACATGTAAAGAAAGGAAAAAAAATTTGAAGTAGAAAGGATATTTTCCTCAAGAATGGAGTTCAAGTGTTTTATCAAAATTATTTTTCATCTAAGATAATAAAGGGTTATGTTTCTATCCCTGTTATTACATGGATTGGATTAGGTTGTTATGGAATTATTTTTATTAATTCCTTTATCTTATATGAATTGTTTTATGATGTCACGATGTTTAAGATTCCCAATTTTATTACATGGGTTATGAAATGATGTATGATTTATGATTTTGTGGCACACATAAGAATGGTATCATTATGAGATTGGTGGGACCTATATATCCCTCCAATGCATTGGGTAAAGATTTTATATCTCATGAGATAGACAAGGCTGGAACGGTAGGTTATACCGGTTCAGTGAAACAGGACTGAAACGAGGAGTGAACTCGGTTCAGAAAGGGACTTTCTCCACTAAGATAGTCTTGGAAATGAGTATAGACTAATAAGAAATGATTCTCTATGATTATGTGTGTATTACAAAAAGTTTCATGTTTTATGGGATTCCATTTCACTATTATGATTTATCCCATGTTTTGAAATTATGCTCTCTTTTGCTGGATAAGATTTCCAAAAGTTATGTTCTTATGAATATGATGTGATTGATATTTCTTTTGTTTACCCTTACTGAGCATTTGATATCACCCTTTTATGTTTTCTTTTCCCCAGGATTTAAAGAAAGGTTTTAGGTAAAAAAATATAATATCTTTATGTGAGATGTTAAAGTTCTTTCACCATGATTAGAAGAATGTATTCCGAGTTTCCATAGACAATAAACTATTACGGTCCTTATGTGTGTGTTTTTCTTATATAATAAGTATTCCGAAAAAGTAATGGAATTTCCTTGTACGTCAAGCTTCAGGTATCTACATGAACTCATGTCGCGCAAGTGTACATGCACGACCAGGACTTGCACGCCAGACCAGGACTTGTGTGCCTCCATCTAATTCACTTCCTTTCGTCAAATTCATCTCTCCACTTCAAGATTTAGTCATCAAAACCTTCTTCAATGCCATTTATGGCTTGGTTCCTTTGTTGGATTCCTTATCTAAGAGGAATTCATGTGGGCCTCTTTCTCCGGAGTAAGCCCTAGTCATAATCCCATTAACATTGGGCCTCCTTATCAGGATTAATCCCCATGTTATAAGTTCACTTTAATTGGGCCTCCTTCTCAGGAGTAATCCCCAGTCATAATCCCTTTAACTTTGGGCCTCCTTCTCGGGATTAAGCACTAGGTTATAGGTTCATTTTAATTGGGACTCCTTCTCAGTCGTATCCCCCAGTCATAATCCCTTTAAATTTGGGCCTCCATCTCTAGATTAAGACCCTAGTTATATGTTCCCTTTAATTGGGATTACTTCTTAGGGGTAATCCCCAACCTTTTTTTGATTTGGGCCTCCTTCTTAGGAGTAAGTCCAAATCATATGTCCCTCTTAATTTGAACTTCCCTTTTAGGAATAAGTTCCGTGTTAAAATTACAAATCTCCATAATGCACAAATACCTTTATGGACCCTGATCATGGTCTTCATTCATGAACTAAGTCCTGATATTCATTTAATTGGGCACTCACACATACATAAGTGCCATATAAATCATTGTGACCGCATCTTTCATGGCATAAATCATTAGGTTTAGTGATACCTCTTGTTTCTCAAACTGAGCATGATCCACGTGTTCTTAGATTGTGAAAGTAACCATGACAAATATCTTTGGGCCATTAATCACACGTAAGCCCCGCACTTCTTACTTGAACTACGTGCACTTTGATCTCTACCTTAAATGTATAGTACATAGGAATCATTTCTAAGGTTCAATCCCATATTCCATTAATTATTTTATATCTCGTTTGACATTAAACTATATCCTTTTTATCGAACTAGGTGGGTTATAATTCTTTTTTTAAACAAGGATACAAATTTAGACCATCTACAGGTACGATCACATCTCTGATATAATCCCCTTCCTTTTGAATGAAAATAAACTTCAAGTTCCCCACTGAGTGGATTTAAAACCAGTATGGTCATCATAATGACCAAGAGATTTCTATATAATGTATTTAGGGATACCAATGACTAAGAATATCCAATATATACGGATGATTCTCCATCGATGATGAACCTCCATACATATAAAAGATTCTATAAATATCATACATTTCAATCATTGATTTCCAATTCTAAAAGGAAACCCATTTTCATACTTAGTGAATTGATAAGGATTCGTTAACATAAATGAATCTTTGAGAGCATCCCAGAGTTGGAAATAATTCCCCCCAAAAAGGTGTGATGAGCCTGACCTCCCATCCTCTCGACCAATGCAAATTATTAAGCCTCATCGGTCCACAACTATTGAGCACCTACCTTTGGAAAGTAGGTCCAAATTAATGAAGATTCATTGGATGATCCTGGTTCTACGAATAAACCCATTAGAAACTGATTGGAAAAGTTTGAACCTTAAACAAAGGAGGTCATTCCCATTTTCAGAAGAAACACGTGGATCATGATTATATTCGAAAATAATTACACCATTACTCATGATTACAGTTCCATGCTTACTCAAAAAGTATTTCCTTTTGTCATGTTCATGTATTTTGATTATGTTCTCATTTCCACATGTCCATATTATTCTCACATATGATGTTCGATTGATTTGAATTATGATAAAAACATACAGTGTGTCTAATGTTATCCTTTATTTTGTATCAATTTTGAATGTTTTTGTAGAGTAATATTTTGTGGGATGTGTCAATGATGGATTATGTGTGATCAATATTTGATGGTGATGTTTTGGAATGTTTTTAAAATACATTGGTTTTTTATTTAATCACAAAATGTATTAAGACTATTTGTTTTTGGGTGTATTTTATTGTTAAATAAAAATAATTGTAATGTAATATGGTGAATTATGTGTGTAGGATGTGTTTGGGATACATTAATAAAGTTTCCCACCATATTACATTCTACCTAATTATATTTAACTTTTATTCGGTATATCAAAAAATGGGTGAGTCTATTTCTCCACTAAAAGTCACTCCCACAACCTCATCTTACAATATTTATTATCGAACATATATATGACCCTGTCTAATATAATAAATTCTTTCAAAAGAAATTTACATTGAAAATTACCAATTATAATAGGATTCTTAGTAACAAAATCATCGGGTTCCAAATTCAAATATTTCACGTTCAGTCCAAGTGAGGAACAATGTTTTTGTTTATTTAGTTGATATTTATGGAATATATTTTTAATTGTTATTGTAAAATTATATAATCCCAAATGGTATGAACCCCTCAAAATAAACATTATGATTTTATGGGAAACACATAAATCGAATCAATTTCTCTTTGTTCTCAAGTCATGGGTTACATTAATGATAATATATTTTTACAAAAACCTATTAACCATCCAAAAACTCATGAATTCATAAACATAAATCAATATAAATTCGAGATAAATTTTCACTATTTGAGGAATGAGATCAAGGAAACCTGGAATCCATGCATAAGGTGTCTTGAATTAGTTTGGGGGAACAAATATAACACATGATTTAGAGTAACTATGTGATGTAAAACATATACGGCCAAGAGAAACCATACATGCCTAAAATTTTCATCTTAATCCATTCACAGAGTAATAGAATGGTTTAATATCCCATCATGAGATGAAATTAACCCATGTCTTGAGATGGTGGGTCAAATGATCTCCTGGGATCCTCCCCAAACACTATATGCCACATACTTGTATTAGAAATTTAAATTTGGTACAATGGATATACTATACTCTTGTTTTAGAGTAGCAGAATATATAAAAATGATATAATAAATAGTAAAAACATAATATAAAAAATCAAATTCAATATACAACATAATTTTAAATAGATGAATGAAAAATAGAAAAAAGGAAAAGAAATAAATAAACGTAAAAACTAACAATAATATAAAATTACTACCAGGTAGTGTCTTATACATGGATTCATTTCATGCTGTAATAGAAAGTGAACATGATCATACAAAAATGAAATCCAATAGTACAAAAAGAAAAAAGGGGAAAATAACTCCATATGCATCTCAACTCTGAACTCGACACTATCTTCCTTAAATATAACTAGATCAGCTGGTTCAAAACTTATATTTGGCCTTTTCCCTTATCAATAAGTATAGAAATATTGTCTTATCATTTAACAAAGAAATCATCATTAGTATGTGTGATAGAAATCATATTAGGCCACCACCAATGGAGTCTATGTATAGTCCATGTTTTTCCCATACCAAAAAATTGTTCTTGTTTTAGAAGAATAGTAAAACCATACTTAAATAAATAACAAGCTCACTCAAGTGCCTATGGGACTCCTCGTGAGTCTACCTAGTTCTTCTCATGTCTAAGAGGAATGTATTAAAATATAAAAATATATATGAATAATAATTATATCTATATATATATATAATTAAGTTGTATATTTGATCCACTAATATGAACCAAGTGCATGGGGACAAGTAATGTCCAAATATGTAGAATACTATTGTTGTAATGAACTAAGTCTTATCTTAGGTATCCATAAAAAGACCAAAGTTCCTAAAATCTCATAAAATATGTTACAATCCCTATATCCCAATAAGAGTGAGATATGCCATGCAATAATACTCGGGATGGAGAGTGAGCTTCCTTGTAAACAATATAATCAATGAACATGGTGCCTCATCCCATAACCCATATAGTATCATTGGTGTGAGAATCTATGAACTCCACACCTGATATAAGCTAGTGTTATTTTTCTCCTAGATAAACACCCCTTGACAACGTACCCATCCACTTTTTATGTGTATTAAAATTATAAAAAACATTAGGAAATGAATCCATTACATTTAATTCATATATCCCATTAAAATAAAAGATGATTAATAATATTTATCAAATTAACATATGAGACATTTCCTCTCATACTCTTTAATCAAATTCAATTCCTTTCAAGGTAATTCAAATCATCCAAAAAAATTAATAATACAAAATTGAAATAAATTCATTCATCATCCCTTATATATCATTCCAATGAAACCATTTCATTTGATTAGGATATACCATTTAAATAAGGTATTTATCATGACTATGTCATCCCTTGAGAAAAAATCATTTTATTTCACTATGGAATGAATATTCCATTACTAAGTGTCAAGGGTCAAGGGATGGTGTCATGGGTAACATGGAAATTTCCCACATGGGAGATTCACTATATAAGATGAAAAAACACCTAAAAGGTGAATTTGTTTTCATGTAATACTGATTTTTAATGGGAAATTAAATTTAAAAGTGACATCGAAAGGTATAATGGAGTTCACAACATTTTTAACCAATTACACATAAGTGATTATTAGAAGTGGCACACTTAGGGGATGACCACTAAGGTATGTGTAGACTTTAAACCCCCAATAAATGACCAATAAAAATATATTAAGGTGAGAGGGTTGGTTATACATGAATTAATAAATATATAAAATAATCATTGTAAAGAATGGAATATAGAATGACAGAATTATTTTGAAATTATGAAACTCATGGGAAAACTATGTTACCAATTAACTCATGGTTGAAAACAACTCATCACTCAATATCAGAAAGAATTTTGGAGTATTATAGAACATATTTATGGAAGGGTCCAATTTCATAAAAATAGGTCACATGATTCTACAACAATATTTTACAATGGATTCAAAGATAAAATCTAATTGTAGTAGAGAGACTATGGGATCATACCAACATAGATTTATAGCTCTTGATGGATAAATCAGTGGAAACCAGTTGAAGAACATATTTGGATGCATATCCTTAGGTGTCTTTGATATAAAAAAGAGGAAGAACTCATATATTAACTTCTATAAAAAATGTGAAATGAAACAGATATTACAAATAAATTTTATGGAAAAAATTACATTTCACTATATATTATTTAAGTGCACAATTTAGGAACACAATTAGTCAATGTGTTCACAAAACATGCTTCGTTGACATTAGTAAAGGGATCCATTTATATTTCTGAATAAATTTTAACAATCCATGCACAATCTAGGAAAATGGGATCTATGACAAATGTTAAAATAGTTTCACGACCATGTTCCATGGGTCCCATGGTTTTAGAAAAACCGTGGGGCCTAATCTTTTTTCCTTTTTCTGAATTCAGGGCTTCAAATAGGCCCCAGACACGCCCATGAAAACCATGACATTATTAGACATCCATGACATGATTCAACATCATTAACAGGTATTTTAATGTACTAAATTTAGAAAAATAATGATCCATTCAATTGTTGAAAATATGGGTTGTTACAACCACCACTCTATGAAGATAATCATTCCTCTATTATCCTTGTGAGACCCATGAGGTATCCTTAGAATATTGTTCTAGAAATGAGGATATTATATCAGATTCACAAGCCTATGTGTTATCTTGTACTCAGTTTAACAATTATAGAACCCATAATAGTGGAAAAAACCATCCATAGACTGTCTTCGAGCTCTGATAAACAATTAAATTGTGATAAAACATTAAGAAAGCATCTAAATCTAATTCAAATTCATCAAGATGAAATACATGTGTTGGATCTAGATGGTATCAGTGACACTGATATAAATGAATGGCATCATCTATATATCATTATATCTAATTTAGTTTCAACTGGTAATCTAATGGTCTGGTCCACTTGAGAACCGCATAGGGTCCAACGATCCTCAGTGGGAGCTTACCTAGAATCTGAATATGTCTATGATTTAATCTAGTTGATAAAAATAATAAAACCTATTCTCTAACCCCAAATTAAATTGGTTTCCATCATCTTTTGGAATATAGATACTATCCAGACTGAGCTATCAACATGTACATTTTGATCATCTAGACCTACTCAGTAGTCTCCTACACAAGATGTGGTCCAGACATAGCTTCCTCCCCTACCTATAGCTAGAACAGTGGTGAGAGGCAAGTCCTAACATATAAATATTCATAGGTATTATTCTCGAAGGTAGAATAAAATATGTTTTTATAAAAAAATAGATGTGAGGAATGTGATTATCCTTCGAACCCCAATAATCAAAGACAAATGAAAAAATTTTGTCTTATAAAAAATGAATAGTTTAGTCTATCATTCCATTGGCCTATGGGTGATAGTTCATGCTCAATAGTAACTATTTATCAAAGTCCTTTTGAAAATCTTTTAATAAACATGATGTTAACCAAACATTATTTTAAGACATGAATGAATAATGAGTTCCATGAAGACATTCAATGTCATTGATGTACAACATTAACAACATCTAGAACATGATGGTCTCATACAATGGTTAGAAGGGTTGAACTTCATCAAACGATCAATGACCACCCACACTGTATCATTTCATTTAAAGGATATCGTTAGACTATTCATGATATCCATTGAAACATCATCCCATTTCCACTCAATAGTGTTCAATAGTTGTAAAATCACTTTTGGAAACTGATTTTCTACATTAAACATCTGAAAGGTGAAACATATAATCATGAATCTAATAATAACATGTTTCATACAAAGAATCAATACTCACATTGATGATCTTGATACGATTTGGTGATCCCTTTGTGAACAACCCAGGTTGAGGAGTGAAATTCCCACATCAACTTCTCTTAGATGTATGTAGGGACACATACATTCCTGTGGAATAATTAGGTATCATCACCATAAAAAGTCCAACATAATATTATGTCGCCATAAGGAATGATTTACCTCAGGAAAAGTCTTCCAAAATAAGTTAATTTCCTCATTTATATAGTTCCAAAAGAGTAGAAGTCACTATTAAGTCTGAGGGGATAGTTTGACCATGGTCCTCTTAATGCATGTAAAGTCGTGGAAAATTCCCTGAAATTAATTTAAATTATATTGGATTTTTTCAAGACTATAAAAATTGACGAAATGTGAATTTGAGGTCCGGTGTCCCCGAAATGAATTCTTAACCCCTTTTAAAGGTACAATCAGTAAATTCACTGGTGGCGTTTTAGGTCTTTTAAAACATTGATCAGATTAAAAATCAGAGGGCACATTTGAATCCAGAATGATAGGATTCACCTGGAAATGATTTATCTTCATTCCTCAAGGGTCGTTCTAAAAAGCTCAAATTAATAGTTTTCAAGAAAAATTTTTAAAAAAATTAAAAAATTTATTTTATACCTTTTTCATTGTTGCATGGAGGAGGGAGACGCTGTGAGGAAGTGTCCATGAAGCGACGAGGCAGTCTTATGAAACACATGGATAAACCGTATTCTACAATGTAATAGTGAATTTAATGGTGAAAAACAGTGATGTTATTTCATAAATAAAATATCATAACAACATGACATCATGTCATTATGGAAACGTTACAGCCTAGTCCTATAAATAATTATACGTGTTGGAAAAATAAGGAGGAAGGATTTAAAGGATTTTCATGTGAAGCTCTGATGCACTTCCATCCCAGCGATTAATGATGAATGACTAAGAACGAATTTCGATGGTTGGAACTGTGAAGCGTCGTCAATTCCATAAACCCTTGAGGATGAATGTGCATTAATGAACGCCATAAAAGTTATGTGGTTTTTGTTCATTGATATTTTCTCTCTTACCATTCAAGAAAAATGTAACGAACAGAGACTAACCGACTAACTGGTTTATCCGCGTCTCATCTAACCATGTGGATGGTTATTGTAGGATCCCAAAACTGGGTTTAATTCATCGTCTTGTTATTATTAATTTCTATTCATGTTCAATACATTAACATGGAGGGCTCAAGGAGAAACCAAGAAGGCTTGGACCCTCCACTAAACATGTCCTTGGAGCATTCTTCTTGGAGGAGCAATGAATGCAGCGACAAGGCATTAAAGGTCCGCAGAATGATGGAGTCATTATGGTGGCCTGTGGAAACAACTGCCAGGGTGCCATGTCGGCAGGGGTGGCCAGAGGGGACACATGGAAACCGAAAATAGAGGGTGGAATGAGACTCACTGTCTCATGCCATGGTGGCAAGAGGTGGTCGGCCCGAGCCAACCTTGTGGGAAATGGGTGACCCCCGTAAGCCCCGCTAGTGGTAGCTGTCACAGCAGAAGGGGGAAGACCCCGTGATGCGTGACATCAGGCTGGAAAAAATAGACCCACATCTGTAGTGCCATCTGGTTGAACCATCCTCCTTTAGGCTGACCAAACCGGACACTGGTTAGGCGAACAGGTCGGACCCAGGGCCCAGTGGGCCGTTACTGGTGGTTCGAGCCCCCCCTGGTAGGCCAGGAAAACTTCAGACCAACCCCAATAACTATTCATGATGACCCCGATAGGCTAGACCCAATGGAACCAGGCTGACCTTTAATGGGTCGGACACATGCAGGGTAAGGTAGACACTGAGACCCGATGCGTTGGGCCAGCCAGACCAAGTCAGACTGGGCCCTGACCCAACCTGCCCCTAAATAAATAAACACCCATTACAAATAAACCAGGTGTCATTTTGACATTTCATCAGTTTTTTGGGACTGCATTTTGGGAAATGTTCCCTTTTGCATATTCCGGTGGGCCTGACCGATTTGAGCCAGATCTTGGTGATAAAACACCCATTTCACAAAAATGGGTCTAACAAATAGACAGTTCATCCAATAGACGTGTTGCCTATGGAAAAAGGAATCTTGTGACCATGAGGTCCTTTACAGATACTCTAATTGAGTTTAAATGGAGTATGATGTGTGACCTGGGTTGGATCAGACATGAATCCAACATGGACCTTTTTACAAAAGTGCCCATATCTCACAGACCATGAATCTGATCGACGAACCATCTTTCACATTGGTACCCCTACGATGGGGTGGTCCCTTGGGTACACTTTTTTTGAGACATCATACTGGTTTAAATATGGATGATGGATTGAGTAACAGTTCTCCTAGAATCAAGCGTTCTATGAGGGGGAATCTAGTGGATGGTTTTTACATCAAGAGGAAGAGCGACCAATACATGTCAACATCTAAAACACCAGAGTGGGGTGATCTTATTGTATGACTAATCATCCATACCTATGTATCAATGAAAAAAAGGCCATCACCAGCAACCAATACGGGTCAGTACCAGTGACCAATACAGGTCATCACCAATGACCAATACTAGTCTACATCTAGTGACCAATATGGGTCATCACCACTGACCAAGAAAAGTTAGAATATAACAACCAATACGGGTCAGCATATAGTGACCTATACACGTTAGTATTAGAGTTAATATAGATAGGATGATATTGTTGTACAACTAGTCATCCCTATCCCAGTAACCATAATGTTATACCATTCATGTGAGCTGTATCTTTTTCATTGTGTTTCATTTTTTATATCATGCTTGTGATATTAAATTTTTGGTATTTATTTTGTTGTTTTAATTTGTGGATTACTGAGAGACCTTTGGGGGTCTCGAGGTCCCCTACTGAGTTATTATACTCACCCCCAGAATGAGCATTACCCGCATGTGTGTGTCTGGTGAAGACTACTAACGATCCGAGGAAGACATTTAAGGTTCGAGACTTAGTGGATCTTGGTGTGACAGGAGTAGTCAACAACATCTTCTAAGACTTTATACATAACACTATTACCCTCCAGGTAGAGCTCCTGGGTAGATGCGATAACTGTTTACTTTTATTCACTTTTCTAGGGCTTCTATTCTAGCCCATTTTTTATAGTTTACAGTTGTACTTTTTTTTGTACATTACTCTTGTGGTTGAACATTACTCTCAAGTTTTTACCTTACTATTGTTTGTTGTTGACATTAGTATCCCATTTTGAGTGTGAATAGATCTCTAAGGAAATGACTTCCCTGTTCGGGAAAAGTATTCAAGTTCTATTCACCGAACCATAGCCTATGGAAGGTGGGTTTGGGGTAGTCATGTCCGGGCCCTGTGGGACGGGTCATGAAAAAGTGGAATCAAAGGGCGGTTGGTTCTACCAAATAAACTAACAGTCTAATTTTTATGAGTCAATGGTGTAAATTGTCTTCTATTCAGTTTTCATAACATGGAGTATAGTATTGGTGCGGTGTTTAATGTATCCATACACTAGGACTCTAAATTCTATTTTCCTACATGGTACGTAAAAACTCTAGATTCTACTGATTGGAAAAGTTTCATTGATCTTTCTTGATTCATCTCACCAGTATTAACATATTTATAGTGGAGTGACTGTTCTTACAAGATGCCTCTAAAAAGATAGCCAAATAGGATTCTAGTTAGAGATAGTGATAGCGGCCCACCGAATGATGAGGCATTAGTAAAGTGACCACTCATAGTGATGGAACCTTCAGGTGGTGTTCCAGAAGAACCACCACCCATTGAGATGCAGATGCTACATGTGGATAATGCACATTAGCTGAGCACATTGCATGACATCCAAAAATAGAGGGCTCTGAGGATTCATGGTGAGACGAACCCCCTGGACGCAAAGCACTGGCTTGAGGCAGTTTCGTGGATCTTTATCTTAGTTGAGACACCCACTAATCATATAGAAATCATGGCCGCCTACCTTCTTTAGGGTTGGGCAGGACAATAGTGGATCTTGATGCTCTAATGGCATAAGGAGACGACCTTGACCTAGCTGGACTTGGAGAGCCTTTTAAGGGCAGAGTCTGTGACAACGACACTACACTCTTGGTGGATTCAAGAGATAATACATCTACATTAGGGTGGCCCAAATGTGTCTTAGTACCTAGTGAGATTTACTAACCTCTCTTGATAATCCACTAACATGGTACGGGACCCTTACTTCACGACCTAATCCTTTGAGAAGGGGCTCCGATGAGATATTAGATATGCGAATGTTTCTATCAGAATCCTGATGCATGATGGGATGATAGAGTGATCTCTATTGATAGAGAGATTCCATGACGAGGAGGAAACAATGGTGAGAGCCACTACAAGAAGACATGTAGCGTAGTCATCTGTAGCTGGCAGTAGACAGCTGACGCAGAAGCTCAATCGGGATTGACCTTCCGGGGGTAACCCCACAATGTAGTGTTAGAGGTTCAAGGCTCGAGAGGCCAAGAGATCCACCAGCGTGGAATGATCTATTTTCCCAGTGGGTGATAGGTTTATAGAGCTCATGACATCCCAACTCTCCACACTGATGATCAACATATGGTGGAGGGGCCATCGAGGCAGTGGCGACGACAGGATCATGAGCATCATCCAGGCAGCAGATGATGTAGGGGAGAAGGACATGTAGCCGATGGTGGATGGGGTCACCTGGCACTTCCAGCACCACCCCCATAAGGACCACCATGAGCATTGGGAGCAGGTTGGTGGGGAACAGCCCAACTACATGCAGTAGAGGCTCACGATTCTGACATCCCTATGATGACACGATGTACGATATGTAACTTCTCTACTTCAGCGGCATTTCTTATTGACACCAGTGATATCCGTTATTTCATTAATTTGAACATAGTTCAGGACTATATGATTCCAAATGAGATTTTAGCTCTACCATTGCGTTAGGATACTCATACGTGTAGACATTTAGTGATCACACACTAGTTGTGACAGTGTGATCTTTCTCTCAGAGGAGAGTGTTTCAGATGGGATCTTCATGTAGTGGCATTGAAACCCTATGATGTCATTCTAGACATGGACATGATATCAGTAGTCCACACACAGATTGACTGCTGGAGACATACAATTTTATCTACATGCAGATATGGAGGCTAGTTTTCCTTTGTTGGTTATAAGGAAAATAGTGTATCATGATATGGTCTTCCTCTTAGGAGGGTGATGCTGATTACATATCAGCTAGAATGCATGACCTTCGACACGGTGGATGATAAAAGTCCATAGTTCCCAGCGGTGGTCGATGAGAATGGGGAAATATTTGCAGAAGATGTACCAGGACTACCTCCTCGGAAAGATGTAGACTTCCATATTGACTTGTACCCAAGAGAAACACTGATATCTTATGCATCATATCGAATGGCCCCTATAGAGCTCTGAGAGCTAAGGGTACAGTTGGATGAATTAAAGGGTAATGTATTGGTAAAGCCCCATGTTTCTCTATGGGCATCCCCAGTGTTATTTGACATGAATTAAGACTGATGTTTGAGGATATATGTGGACTTTTGGCACCAAATGAAATTTCCCATGAAGAACTGGAATCCTCTATTGTGGATTGATGGTCTGTTTGATAATTAGAAAGGAGTGAAGTGGTTCTCAAAGATATACCTCAGATCAGGCTATCATCAGCTCTGGGTACGAGATGAGGATGTACCAAAGATAGCCTTCAGATGTCGGTATGGCCATTACGAGTTCTGGGTGATTCCATCGGCATGAAAAATTCTCTAGTACTGTTCATGGAGCTCAGGAATAGATTCTTTCAACCATACCTCAATCACATTGTGGTGGTCTTCACCGAAAACAATTGGGTGTACTCAACATCTGATGAAGAGAACGTTTTACACATGAGGATAGTTCTGAACATGATCCAGGAGAACTAGTAATATGGAATGCTCTAGAAGTTTGATTTCTAGATAAGAATGGTCTGATTCCTAGTACATGCTATCTCATAGGTGATATTTGTAGTGGATCCAATGAAGATCGGGGCAGTACTTTCTTGGGAGACTCCCAGGATTGTTACTAGGGTGCACATCTTCTATGGATTTTCATGCTACTATCTCAAGTTCATAACTGATTCCCCCAAAGTAGCAGAACCTATGAATGCCTTGACAAAGAAGGGTCCACCCTTCCTTTGGATAGAGACATGCCATCACAACTTTCAATTGCTGAGTCATATCTTGAACAGTGCTCCCTTCCTGAGGTTTTTTGTAGGAGGGAACTGTCTACGTGGTTTACTATGATGCATCAGGGACTGGACTCTATTGCATCCTAATGTAGGATGACACAGTGATTTATTATGGATCCAAACATATGAGGCCCCATGAGTAAAATTATGGGACTCAAATCATGGAGTTGGAAAATGTAGTTTTGTACTGTAGATGTGGAAAAACAAGTTGATGGGAGATCAATTCATTGTTTACCCAGACCACCGGAGTCTCTTATATATATTCACACAGAATGATTTTAATCTGACACATCGATGTTGGATAGTGTTCTTCCATGACTCTTAATTTGAGAGAGTCTATACACCTAGGAAGGGGAACATAGTGGTAGATTCACTTATCTGAATCTCATGTTCGAAGCTTCTGAATGTGGATTCAATATAGTTATACTTTCTTCAGATATACTACATGGATAGTGATGAGACAATCTACATCTACTCTATAGTAGTTTTCTATCCACTCCTTCAGTGGGTCAGGAGGTGCAACTCGGAGACAAAAGCTACAAGACTACAAGTGCTCAGATATCCTCTATCCATGTACGTGACATATATTATGAAGGAGGGGTACATTCTATTCTTTTCATAGGATGCACATTTTTACCAGCGGTACTATGAGAAGAGGTGCTGAGGAAGTTCCATACATCCACCTTGGAAGTACATCCAGGATTTATGAAGATGTATCAAGACATATGGCATTAGTACTGGGGGCCATGGACGAAGAATGTTGTGAGGGAGTTTGTTCCAAGATTTCCCACTTTCCAGCAAGTGAATTCCAAACACAATGTACTAGTAGGCTTGACCCAAACCCTAAAAATATCAGTGTGGAAGTGGGATGGGATATCGATGGACATCGTGATGGGGTTACCACATATGTTAATATGGCATGATATCATCTGGGTGATCGTTGACTGACTCACAAATTTGTGCCACTTCATTGATATTCTCGAGAAGTGTTCAGTATAGAGTTTGAGACATCTCTATATTCATGAGATTGTGCGACTTCACGGGGTACCTTCAATGATAGTCTCAGACTATGATGCATGCTTCAAATCCCGGTACAAGAAAGGATTAAATGTGGATTTTTGGGTAGAGGATCGCTTGAGAATAGATTTTCACCTGCAGATAGAAGGTCAGACAGTGTGGATCATTCATACCATGGGGGATGTGCTTTGCGCATGTGTCCTAGATTTCGGTCGTAGTTGGGAGGACCTGCTAACCTTGGTGGAGTTTTCCTACAATAGCATACATCAATCCACCATCGATATGTCTTCTTTTGAGGCATTGTACGAATTATCATGCAGATCGCCCTTGTGCCGGATGGATCCATGATAGCTAGAACTCATGGGCCGAGTGATGGTTCAAGATGCCACTTAAAAGTTGCATGTCATATGAGAGATGATGAAGACTATATAGAGCTAAGAAAATTATTATGCTGATAATTGAGGGAGACCAATGGAGTTCTAGGAGGGGGAACCGGTATTCTTGCATGTCTCCCCTCAATGGGGATTACAGATATTTTGCTGTGGTAGAAAAATCTCACCGAGGTTTATCATCCAATTAATGATACATAAGAAGATTTCCATGGTGGCGTACCACTTGCCCCTACTACTACAAATGGAGAGCGTGTACGACATCTTCAAATTATTCCATCTGAGGACATATGTGCATGACCCATCTCACATCATCGACTATACAGATCTGGAGATTTACGATGGGGCCATTTTTGTGGATTACCTGATAGAGATAGAGGATCGATAGGAACAAAACAATTGTGGTCGGTCGATACCTAGGGTGCATGTTATGTGGCAGCATAAGAATATTTAGGATAAAACATGGGAGAGGGAGAATTTTATGAGTGCACAATACACCTATTTATTTTCTTGTTTGGATTTATGGGTCATAAATCCAATATTTTGGGTGAATGCAATGAACTAGAAAATTCTATGTATGTTTTTTTAATTATTTTGGATTTTTATGAGTTTGCGAAAATTGACGGCATGTGATTCTGAGCCCTGGTTTGTTAGAAACGAATTTTTGAACATTATAAAAGGTATGTTCAGTAAACGCAAGGGTGTAATTTTATATCATTTGAACCGGTGCTCAGATTAAATATCTGAGGGCACCGTTGAATCTGGAATGTTGAGGTTCACCTTGAAATGACTTAACATTGGCCAACAAGAGTTGAGTGGAAAAGATAGTTTTTTGACATTTTCAAAAAAATAATAAATATAATAAATATATTTATTTTATTCATTTCCCTTCATTGCATGGGGGATATGACACTGTGGGGAAGTGACCATGCAGTGATGAGGAACGTTAGTGAAACATATGTATGACGCGTATTATGAAACATAACAATGAATTTAATAGTGTAAAACAATGTAACGACACGATGCCATGTCATTATTGATATGTTGCAGTGTGGTTCTATAAATAGTTATACGTGTCTGAAAAAATAAGGAGGAAAGATTTGGGGGATTTTCAGGCAATGCTCTGACACACTTCAACCCCAGTGAAGAATGAAGAATGAAAAAGATCTCCTTTTGAAGGTCGAAACCAGGAAGCGTCGTCAACGTCATAAACACTCGAGGACAAACCAATGACAAGAAACGTCATAAAACGTAGAGGGTTTAATCTGCTCTGATGATCCCTCTCTTCTCGTTCATGAAAAATATAATGAATGAAGACCAACCTACTAACGAGCTGATATGCATCTCGTCTAATCATGCCGATGGTTGTTCAGTGATCTTAAACTATGGGATTATTCTTCTTTTTGGTATTTTTAATTATTCCTCATGATTAAAATGAAAATACTGAGGGCATGAGCCAAAACAACCATGTCCTGGACCCTCTGATAAATATTTCCTTGCTTAGTTCATCGCGGTCGAGTAATGAATGCGGCGGAAAGGCATTTGTTGTCTGCGAAACGACGTTGGCATTCCGGTGGCCCACATAAACAATCGTTGGCGGTCCGAAGAGACCTGTGTAAACCCATCGTAGGTGGTCGAAGGCAGTGCATGCTGCAGCTACCAACGGGCTGTGGCAGAAGTGGGTGGCGGAGGGGGACCCCGCATCATGCCAAATGAAACGGCCTTGCATCCACAACGCCATCTTGGTGAAGTGGTCTGCCTTCAGGTGGACTAGGCCAAACATCGGATGGTTGAATGGGTCGGGCCAGATCAGCTTCCCAATAGACCAGCATGTGGGGGATGAGCCCCACATGGCAGGGCGAGCCAACCGCGGATTGGGCCAACGAACCAGTCGGGTCTACCCTGATAGGCCGAACACAGTGGAACCGGGCGGACCGTTAATGGCCAAAACCCGGACAGGGTCTGGCATACCTCAAGACTCACTGTGTTGGGCTGGCCTGACCAAGTTGGACCGGACCCAGACCCAACCGACCATCATATAATGGAACACCCATATCCAAAAAACCTGTTGTCCATTTGAAACACCGTTAGTGTCTTTGGGACCCATTTGGGAAACACTCCAATGGTAATATTCTAGCGGTCTCGACCAAGCCGGGCCGAATGGAGGTGTGAACACCAATGTTTCACGGAAATGGGTGTAACTAAAAGACCAGGTGTCTGATTTAAGCACTGCTTGTGGCATAAGGACCCTTGTGACAAGGAGGTCATTTATAGATACTCTATGTATGTTTTTACAATGTTTGATGTGTGACCTCGTTTGGGTATGCTTTTTTGGGGGACTTTGTACCAATTGAAATATGGCCAATATTATGGACTAGTTCTCCTAGAATCAAGTGTGTTATGAGTGGGAATCCAGTGGCTGGCTGTGACATGATGAAGAAGAGAGACCAATATGGGTCAACATCAGAAACTCCAGAGTGGGATGATCTAGTTTTATGACTATTAATCCCTACCTCTTTATCAGTGACTGAGGAAGGTTAACACCATAAATCGATACAGGTCAGCACTGGTGACCAATATGGGTCCGCACGAGTGACCAATACAAGTCATCATCTAGTGACCAATACGGGTCAACACCAATGACCAATATGGGGAAGCATATAACGACCAATATAGGTCAGAATACAATGACCTATACGGGTTAGTAGTAAGGTTACTATGGATAGGATGATCTGGATGTACGACTATTCATCTATATCACAATAACCATGAAGTTATACCATTAGAGTGAACTGCCGGTTTTTCATTTTTTTCATCATGATTTATACCATGCATGTGATATAAGCACTGTTATATTTCTTATGATGTTTTCCTTTCTGGATTACTGAGAGACATTCGGGGGTCTGAGGGTCCCCTAATGAGGTGTTATAACCACCACCTACATAGTATCTTGTTGCACGAGTGTGTCCAGTGAAGACTAGTAAATTATTCTTTTAATTATTTATTTACATTGTATTTTCATGTCTCGGGATCTGGCTCTTTCCCACCATCCCCTATATGATTGTAAGAAAAAAAACATTATAAGGTCATCTAAAAAAACACAAGTGAATAATGGAACCATGATTGTGATTTTTCTTCGAAGGAACATCATAAGCAATTCAATTTCAATATTCAATTATATCATGGGCCCATCTTATATATTATTAAGGTGGAATTCAATTATCAATCTAGGTAAAATTTCAACCAACATCCCAGTGGAATGTGCCGACAGAATTCTCCAAAACCTATTATCATTCTAGTTGTGGTATAACTACACATCACTAAGTCCATACGTAATGGTACAATAAAAAGGCCCCATGTATCACTCATGACATATAGTCAAATTCATCTAGTGTATTTCCATGGAAACCCTCAATGGATCAATTATTCACTCAGAATATAAGTATAACCAAATGATCCCGTCCATGGAATCCATTAATGGATTCACGGTACACTCATGGATTTGACCTATTTAACCCATTGAGCCCATCCATGACATTCTAAACTAAGTCCAATGTTCACTCATTGTACAAGATCAAAATACTTACGTGATCTCATCCATTAAATTGTGAACTAAATCAATGATCCACTCAATTATATTTATCTTTTAAACATTAAAATTCATTTAAAATTTTCATTTCGACTGGAAAGGTCAAAACCATGAGAATCTAATATAACTGACCACAAATGGGTGACACATTAAAAGACCCAAATCATATTTCTTAGACATCAATTTACACACATGTTCATACTTCTCAGAAAATGAAACAAATATAATTTAAAATAATATATGGCTTTAAATTTATTTAACTCACTTGGGAAAATAAACTAATATAGATGTTCAATCCAAACATGCTTAAACAATCAATGGCATACATTGGTCATGGTGAAAGTCAACCATTCCATACACTTTAACACATTCAATGTTATTATAAAAATCTATCAATTCATTTTATAATAAAATTAATGTTTAACAACCTATGAAATTGAATCAAAGGCAAGCCTCATAGTCACACTAGGATAATGAACCATAAATATGGTCATCAAAAGATGTTAACCCATGGGGTGGCCTATATTCTAGTTATAAAAACAATAACATGCATCAAAACATTTATTAAATTACCTAAAATGTGATAGGTAAAAAATGGATGATTAAAAAATTGTACTGATAGTTTAGTCAAAATTTTCCTTATGACTATTTCATTTACATATTTTTTAAAATTCACAAAAACATTTTCATTTATTAATAATTCATTTATATAAGTTTAATTTATGGAACATTTTGTAAGATATAATATAATATGACTCATTCTGTTTAAGGTATTCTAGGAAGTGAGTTTGATAAGTATAAAATAGATTATCTTAAGACTAAATAGATTAATTAGATTCTGAAATATATGAAAACATGTTCCATAGCAATAAAATAATATACACTGTTTCATAGAATCCAATTCATACATTTCACAGAATATTATTCATTTAGTTTCTAAAATTTTATTTTCATATATTTTTTAATATGATTCACGATGCTTCTCAATTCTTATTCACAATAAAAATTTAATCTGCTTCTCTTATAATTTTGAATATGATTCTCACTGTCTCATGAATCCAACTCACACTAATTTTCAATACATATTCTCAAAAATTTTATAATTTTATTATCATTTTTTACTATAATCTAATCATTGATTATCCAAAATAAAGTAATTTATTATATAGAATATTCATTATATTATTTTCCTTATAATTTTAATCATTTATTTTAATATTAATTTATAGAAAATTCCCTACATAAAATTTTCCATATACTAAACAATGTCTTCTAATTAGATATTTCATGACTGTTGTAAGTTACATCATTACAAGTCCATCCAAATTTTAGAGAAAATTTTATTGTTGGATGAAATTTTGACCATTAGAGATATTGGTGATAAATACCCAGTTATTTGTTTATACTCAATAAAAATAAACACTATTAAATTTTGGAGATGCAAGAGAGCTTTTCCAAATTGACATTGTGTGAAATCCTTAAAGTGACTATGTTGTGAAAAAATTGTTCAACATACATGTAAGCTCTAATAAGTGTTGTTTTTCAATGGGTCACACTGATGGTTGGTTATTAAAATAGAGGAATTTTAAGTTGTATTAATACATATATATTTATTACCTACGTAATCAAGGGATTCCAAGATGAATGAAGGATGAGGTGTTGATTACCTTCTTAATCGATAAATTGGGAGGATAGAAATCCATATGTAGTATATGATATTTATTAGATCAATGGATTACCCTATTATGAGGAAGAAAAAATTTCATCAGATTATAAATCAAGATATCTTTATCCTAGGTGTTTGGATTCCTTACTCCTTTGGTTAAAATAATTTTACTTCTTTACATGTAGTTTAAATTTCCACTATGACTTGTTACAATTATAATGTGTTTCTTAAACCTTCACTTTTTAAATAAATTTATTATAACATTATATATTATTTAAGGTAGAATATAGTTTATTTATTCTTTTATTCTTATTTCATAATACCTATTTATCAAACCTAACGTGTTTTCATTATACTTAGAAAAGATTGTTTAGTGAATTTGATTTTTTTTAAAAAGTAATTTCCTTATAGATAAAAACAATTGTTTTAAATAATAAAATTCACCCATATATTGTAATTGAGTATATAAATACATATATAGATCCCATAATTGGTATCAGACAAGTTCATTATAATAATTATACCTATAATTTGTATCAAATGAAAATTTTCACTAATTAGTTAACCGAATATTTAATTACATCTCTATGTTGATAGTAATTTATTTTATAAAATGTTTCATTATAAATATTTAGTATAGCTACTTATGTTTATGAATATGTTTTTTTAAATATAATGATGGAAGGAATGTATAAAAAATATATATAAAATTTCAATCCTACAATTTCACCTATCATTGCTGGGAATTATGATGAATATTATAGAGATTGAATGAAGTCATATATTTTCATTACTGGTGTGACTAAATTATTCTGGATTTCTGGAGATTAAAAATTACCTTACAAAGACGCTAGAAAATTTTTTAATTAAGAGAAACAATAATATCAACTAAACAATATGGTTTTAAATACATTCCTTTGTTCTATGACTATACATATTTAGTCCCATAAATCATCTTGTGAAGAAGCTAACCGTATATTGAAGAAGTTACAAATAATTGACTGAAATTAATTTTTATTAAACATGAAGAAGCCAAAAGAACAAAGCCAGGAAGATGGCACAATGGTAGAGAGCCCATGATATCGTTGAGATAAGTTCCTGGACCAAGATACCCAGATGAGTAAGAATGTTTGATGAAAATTTATCCTCTATCAACATCTGTTGTACATTATAACCTATGTTGGTCTCCACCATGCACTTAAAAATTAGATAAATCAAATCCCACAGAACCAATCCTAAAAGAAGTTGAACCTCCACATCTTTAGAGGTTCCATGTCCATAGAAAGTGATTAATACTTAAAGAACCAATCCCCATGGAGTCTCAAAGGACCCATCTGCCTTGCATAAACCCCCAAAATGGATCCATCCATGTTTAACAATAAGCCTCCCAAGGGATGCATCCAACTAATCCAATGTCCCAACATAATGCAAAATATTATCAGTCTATTAAGCAGGCTTCATATCAAAATTGATAGCTAGTTATCCTTTAACAGGTAACTAAGTTCGAAAATCAAGGACATTAACCTCATTTATATGAGTAAGAGGGATCTCATAGAGCCCTGCCGATCTGGGTTGCCTGCCTTTGAAAATGTTTGGGACACTGAAGCCAGAATGGAAACCCGGATCCTGAATTCATTGGTCCTTACGTCCATTTTGAGAAACCACTATTCCATATAACTATTAAAAATTCATTGATCACCATAGAGGCAGGGATTTGGGAAAAATTTGCTAGAGGAAGCAAGCCCTGCTGCTCTGCAAAAATAGGTGAAGAGAAGTCATGGTTTGTGGGTTCTCACAGCAAAAGCAATGTGACAATAGGGGATTCCCAATCCATTGAATGTTGTAATATATGGAAAGAGACTTGTTACTAATCCTCCATATAATTAAATAAATCTTGTTAAGGATCTATTTACACCTGCATTTGGATGACCATTTATCAACATTTCTCTCTGCATTCATTAGTCGTTTGTAGTCATTAGTGGTGAACCGAAATGAGAAAGATCCTATGGAGCAACACTTATCCACATCCTCATTCAATATAATACCCTACTATTCTTTTATCATCTTATAGGAATTAAATTGATGGATAAAACTAGGATGATTGTGAGCCTCCATGAAGGAGACCTCTGGGTGAGGGTATCCTGGGAAAACCAGCTTGTTGTCCCCCATTTAGCCTTTTAAAAACATACATCCCATTTGCCGATTGTAAACCTAGATGATCCAGAGAGGACCTCAAGATGAGATACCATAAACCTAGCCAAATGAGGGACCCATAAATCCTAATAACCTGACTCCTCCCATTGACCCCATACCTCATCCTAATGAACGACACCCACAATGAATCTCCCATGATGATGTCTCATACCAGCCACCCCAAAATTACATACATGGCTTCACTGATGTCTCGGAGACCAAATCTTCCCTCATCCATAGGTCTGTCAATATGATTCATAGAATCCCAATGGATACAACCTGTCGGGTTGTCATTCCACACAAATGAGGTTATGATGTTTTTAATCTACTGGATGAATACTTTGGGAGGATTGAGAATCGAGAGGATGTGAATCGGTATGAAAATGATGACGTTGTTAATCAAGGTCACCCTCCCACAAAATGACATGAATATATTTTATTCAATTATGAATCCTACGATTATACGGTTAATAATATCCTCAAAATGGTGTTTCTTGAATCGACCATAGCAAATCATAACACCCAGATGCAACACTAGAATCAGCCTTTCTTGACAACCCTGTATGGTCTGTATACCCATGAAACATCTTTCGGCACGATAGTTGGAGATAAAAACATGACTTTGATTATCATAATCCTCACGTCCATATCAATTCTTGTCTTATCACAGCTATTTCCTCCAATAGGAGTCATCCAGAAGATTGGAAATTTATAAATTATATATTTTGGTACTTTTAAAGATATTACGACTAGAATAGGCATACTCCAAGAAGATTATAATGGTTTTATTTTTATTATAGAGAATATATATTTAATATTCAATAGATATTCATTTATATTTCATACAATATACAATCATTGGGAGAAAGAATAATCGATTATAAGAAGATTGTAGATAAGATTATATACATCATTCCTAATTAATGGGACACAAAGATAAATTTTATTGATTAGTCATGAAAGGTTAAAATTTTACTCCAAATGACTTATTTGGGAATCTTTTACAACATGAGAATATATTAATGGGAGATTATGAGAATGTAATGAATAATAATGTGATTGTTTCTTTTTTTTTCTACATCAAATGAGACAAAATCGAAAAAAACTGAGAATTTTTTTATGTCAACAATGTCTATGAAAGGTATTATTCAGCCCAGTTCCAATGATACTTGTCACTCATAATTAGAATTATAAAATCATTCATGAAGTATGAAAAATATTGTTGTAAGTAATAATTTCAAATATAGATATTAGATAAAAGAATGTAATGACAAGAATGACATTGTAGTCAAATTATATGTGTGTAAGAATGTTGGACACATTAGACCTGAATTTCAAAGTCTTAAAAGAAAATCTAGGAAAGATATACATTGTGAGAGAAATCAGAAAATATATTATAAGGATAAATGAATTAATTTCATAATGAAAAATGAATATTGGAGTGCAATTGTTGGACACTCAGTTGATCAATATTTAGATAATAATTTTATATACAAAAGAATATTTTTCTTATTTCAAAAATACCTATTTATAATCATTGTTTCATCGGAGGGTAGACACTTTTGAATCTGCAACTGACATATAATTAATTGATAATTTCCAAAAGAAAAAAGTATAAATCCCAAACTGAAGAATAATTTTAAGCATAATATAATTTTCTACCTTCATTGGATTAAGTACCTATGATTTTCATGTCTCATGAAAATGAAAATAGTAATATCTAAAAGAATCATGATAAGGATAATTCAATAATAAATTTCATAACAAACGAAGTATCAGAATTTTATAAAGATCATGATATAAAATCATTCAAAAGTGATTATTTTTCAAAAAAACTTGAGGAAGTTATTTATGATAATTATAAACTTTATAAGGAACTTGAAAATTTTATTTCAATGAATAATAATTTTGAGACTATACTAAATTCTAAAACAAATGTCCATGCTGATAATAATATAGTCATTAGACTAAAATTTGGAATTTTTTCATTAATTATACTTTTATAAAAATTTAATTCTAGTAATGTGAATTTTGATAATATGTATTCAATAATTCTTCCTTTTAGGTATTGTTATGTATTTCGTTTTTCTCACTCAAATCCTATTTGTAGTCACAACTATTTCTTCCCTAAAAGTGCCCCATAATTCACTAATTATAAAAGTGGTGAAAACTGGGAGAAAATTTTTTCATCAAATAAAATTATAATTCTTAGGATTTGATAAATATTAAATTTATAAGAAAATGTGGATTCTTAAGATTTTACTTCAAAACATTTCTGTATCCCAGAATGTTTCGATTCCAAAATCCTAACTATTTTATTTTTAGGGAAACAGTGGAATTACCAACAACAATGCGTGCTATATGTTTAGTGGATGTTCCCAACATATGACTGGTTAAAAAAATCATTGAAATGATTTTTAAGATTATATTAGTAGAAGTTTCAAATTTGGAGATAATTCCCAAGGAGATATTTTTTGTATAGGTAACATCATTCTTATTGGAAAACCCTTAATATACATTTTTTTGTTTCATAAATGTCTTAAGAACAACCTTATAATCATAATTCAATTATGTGATTAAGGATACTTTGTGAATTTTAGGAAAGAAAAGTTCATAGAACATAATTCATAGGAATAAATAATTATTTCTACCCAGCGGCATGATAATGTTTATACAATCAACATAGAAGTCATTGAAAGCCAAGACATACCATTCCATAGTGAAATGATAGACCCATCATGGTTTTGGAATAGAAGGAAAAACACTATAACAGTAAGAAATTATGTAATATATAGAATAAAGGACATATAAAGTATCTACAAGATCATAAATTCAATTCATCTAAAGTCTATGACCCTTGTCAATATAAAAAGTTACAAAATTCAAGATTTGAGTCTATAAGTGAAGTCACACCATCTAATTCATTATATGTAGTGGTCATGGACTTGTTCGGTCATTTAAAAATTTTATGTCTTGGAGGAAAATACTATATATCTGTTTTAGATGATCATTACAAAATATTTACATGGTTTTAAATTATAGAAAAGAAATATGAAGTATTTTTTTATTTTAAATATTTTTCAGCCAATGTTAAAAATTAGGTAAACTTTACATTGATAAATATTTGTAGTGATCATGGTGGAAAATTTGAAAATTAGATTTGGAAAATATTTTTACTAATAATGGAATTAGACATTACTTCTATTCTCCGACAACTCCTCAGCAAAATCATGTTATTGAATGAAGAAACTGAATTCATCAAGAGATAATATAAACCATGATGAGTGAATGATCCATTTCTATACATTTTCGCGATGAAGCTATCAGTAATTTTAATTATATTATAAGTTGAGTTTTAATTATTTTATCTCTTAATAAAACTCATTATTAGAAATATAAAATTGAAAACCCCAATGTTTCACAATTTAGGGTATTTGGATGAAGAGTATTCATTTTTTAATACAAAAGATAACGTGCACAAATTCACAACCAAATTCGATGAAGGAATATTATTTGGTTATTCCACTTATTTGAAGGTTTATAGAGTTTTCAAAATAAACACTTCTACTATTGGGGAAATAGTAAATGTTATATTTGACAAAACAGATCCTTTTGTTTAAATAAAACATCAACCTACATATTATAATTTTTTTTCAAAAACTAAATGTTAACCATTGAATGATTGTTCTTCTGATAATGATAATACTAAAGAAAATATTTTTGATTTATTCACTCCAGAATATTTACTACCCTATATTGAAGAACTTGTTTAAAAAATAAAAGTCACCTGTTTCATAGGAATCATCCCAGTGATAGTATCATTCTTGATGTAAGTCAACTTATTAGGAGTAAAAATTCTTTATGAAATTGTGTAGATCATTTACCATTTATTTTTCAATTTAAATATAAATGTCTTGATGAATGATTGAGTGATGAAGATTGGATTAATGCTATATAAGATGAACTAAATGAATTCAAAAGGAAGAACATCGGGATCATAGTTGACAAACCTAATGAAACCACTATAAATGGAATAAATTTGGTCTTCAGAAAAAAATGTGATAAAAATTGAATCATTTTAGAAATAAAGAAATATTAGTTATTAAAGGAGGCGATCAACATGAAAGAATATATTATAAAGAAAGATATCCACCAGTAGCTAGACTTGAATCTATTGAATTATCTTTTCCATTGAAGCATTTTATGACTCTAAACATTCTCAAATGGATGTGAAGTGTTCTTTCCCTAATAGAAATGTTCAATAAAAAGTTTTTATAGAAACGAATCTTATATTTAAAGACAAAAATCATCATGAAAATTATTTTAAACATTCATAATATTTATACAGTATTAAAAAAGCCCCTAGAGCATGCTATGATAGAATTACATGATTTAAAAAAACAATTATCTTATGAGAACTACTTATGAAAACCATTTTATAAAGAAAGAACTATTTTTTTTGATAAGATTTATGTTGATGACATTATTTTTGGACCAAATAAAAAATCCTTAAATTTTTATATTTCAAATATTATCAAATATGACATTGAAATGTGTATGATGGGGGAGTTATCAATTTTACTTAGTTTAAAAATTTATAAAATAATAGAATCAATCTATATATCTCAACATAAGTATATTAATGGTATTAAAAAAAATGTATACATATAAAAATACTATGATTATAATTACTCAAATCAGTACCTCGAATACCCATGATCTTGATGAAGCTAGAAAACCAGTAAATCCAACATCTTTTAGAGGTATGATAAGAGTTTCACTATAAAAAATATATAGTCATCTATATATAATGTTCTCAAGATAATTTTTTGAAAGATATAAATGAAATACAAAATAATCTCATTTAAAATATATAAATTTATTTTTTCATTGTTTAAAGGAATCTATAGATTTTGGGACATTTATATTCTTCTTAAAATGATTATGAATTATAAATATTCTCGGATGATGACTACAGTGGTTATAGAAGGTATAATAATATAACATTGATATATTTTTATTTATTAAGATATTCTTTAGTTTATTATTCTTTTTATAAACAACATTTTCTATCACTTGGCACTACTAAATATGAATATATAGCAGCTGGATGTTGTGTGAAATCATGTTCTGGATGCAGCACACAATCACTAATTATATAACAAGTTTTTTTAAAACTAAAAAAATTCATTATAACACTAATTTAATATCCTTGAGAAAAAAATTGTTCACATTACTAAAGAGGAAAGCACATATATAATATACATCACATCATTAGGGATCACACACTAAAAGAAGATATTGTCTTACAACACATATGAATTATAGAACAATATGTTGATATTTTTAGCAAACCAATAGCTTCAAATATATTTGCATAAATAAAATAACCTTTTTTATGAAATTTTATTGAATTCATTCATATCCACTTTTTGTTTAAACTTTCTCATAACATTTAGCTACTCATTTTCATAGGGGAATTACACTTGATTTCCTTAATTTATTTTTTTATCCGAACCTTAATAAGGATTTTGGAAGATATAAAAAGATTATATGATATAATAAAACTTTTCATAGTATAGTTTTTTATGATGAATATTATCGAATACTATAAAAACCATCTAAGAACTCCAAAAAAGTACCTATTCTTAACTATTACTTATTAATATTCAATTCTGTATGTTGGTATTTCAAACATCTTTTAAGAAAAGATTATATGGATTAAACATTCCCTAAATCGATTTTATTTTCTAAAAAGTCAAAATAATAGAACCTAAAAAGCCATATTCGATTGAATATAAATCTCTTGATCAGATTTTTTTATTTTCAATCATTGGATTATCCATGAAAGATGAACATACACTTTGATGCCTATAAAAAAGAGGGTACCCCTATTATGTTGCACATCTAATTCCATAATTTTTCTCCTGCTATGCTACTACCCTTCAATGACTACATTCCAATTTATAGTTCATTTGTAGTGGTTTGAATATCTCTATTAATATCTTCTCATACTTGAATGCATGTGGAAAAGGTGTTTAACGATTGGTCTATTTTCTGAGATAGGTTATTTGATCAAAATTTATTCCATATGTATGGTTCTTTAAAATGAAGTATCATAAAATTAAAAGGATGAGAAATGTATTCATTGTGTTGAAAAGGGGATAACAAGAACCAGTGTATGTAGATAAGATAATTAAATTGTATCAATCATGTCAGTTTTTCATTGATGTTAGAAAGTAAGGTATTTTAGTTTAATTATTATATATCATCCTATTCAATATCTTATAAGAATGAATAGTTTATACTATAAATTCAATAAGATGGTGAATCATACTATCCCTGTTATAGGCTTACCTATTTCAAATGATATATTAACAAAGATAAGGCTATTGAATTCTATGTCCTTCAATGAGTAATGAAACCCAATAAATCCAACCATTTGGTTATATACATCTTTCTCACAATAAGTACGATAAAGGATTGGATGAACAAGTCATAGATTCTTAGTTTTCCTACTATCTTAATCATGTTATTGGTAAACTACATCGACACATTCAATATTTCTTAAAAGACAAATACAAAGACGGTTAAGATTCATATTTTATGATATAAAACACATAAAATAATAAAATAATCTTTTAGTGATAAGAAAAATTATTTTTTTATTTATGAGGAATGTATGGGAATGTATGAGAGTTTTATATGATATAACCAAAGAAAATATAATATCAAGTATCATAACAATAGAAAATATCACATGCTTCTGAACAACCAAAAACTCAGTAACATAATTCATACCTAGATGAAGTTTTAACAAAGTGGACGAAAGAAAAAAAGAATAAATAAAGTATTGTGATATTTTGTTTATGTTAGATGAAACTGATGCTAAAAATAAAACAAATCAAGAATCTTAATAACTATAAAAATTAGCCAATGAGAGAAGGATTAAGACAAATATAACAGAAGCACATATAATTTGAGCCTTAATAAAAGATATCAAAAAGGCCTCCAACCAAATAACAGTATCTGAATATTTTCAATTTGAAACCTAACATACCCATCAATCACAACTATTGGAGATATAGTTTATCGCTACATACAATTTAAAGGATGTTGTTTTAGGAATAGTTCTGATTGTCTATGAACATACTGAAGAAGAAAAATAATAATAAAATAGTCGAGAAATAGAATGTGTTGTTTAGATATAATATATTCTTCATACTCTGGGAGAGATTAAATATGACATGATCTCAATAAGTACTTCTCAAGACTCATCTTGTAATACTTCCTCAGAAAGGAAATAATTCCCCAATTCAAATAGCCAGAAAGATAATGTTGTAGATTACAATGTTAATCATATTCCATCTGATGGTGATGTTGATGGTGGGTATGACTGTATAAAATGTGATTTTGGACATGATAGTACAGATAGTGAAAAATATAATTATTATGATTAAAAATTTATTATTTCTATAGAATGGAAAATAATTCAAATGTTTGAGAAATTAGAATCTAAGAATGAAAACAGAAATCATGTAGATGTTGGAACTAGTAAGAAAAAATAATTAGAAATAGAAATCTCATACTCCTCCTTAATATATTTTTTTCAACACTTGAAAAATTTGGTAAAATCGATTCAATACATTCTGAACCTTGAGTCTAAATGTTACCTTATTTATGAATTAGTAAATATGAAAATAGACACAATAACCATTTTCATGTGGAAGTTGATAATGATTGGGAATGTTTTTTGGAAATGATATTGTAAAAGAATTTAATTGAGTTTAAAGATGATTAAGACATGACTTGGAATCATAATTCTCTTCCAGATGCAGTTAAAAGGGTGAAAGATTACTAAGATGAGGTGGCATAAAAAATTAGGATTCAGGTTGAAATTACTATGTGATAGGAAGAAATGATTTAGAATCTTGAGATGAATAATTTGAATCAATAATAGATCCTGAAAATGTTTAATGAAAACTGTACAGAGTTTATAAAGTTTAACTCCATAGTTATATCATTAATATCGAAAAGGATTAATTTATTTTCTTGTATTTCTGAGAATTTTTATAAAAATTATTTCAATATAATTTTTTTAATCCTTTTTATCTTATAGTTTGTTTCCTAACATATGATGTATAATATTTTTCCCCCATTTCATTTTGAAAACCAAAATGTGGTAGATTGTTCAAAAAAAGATTATTAGTATAATGATTAGAATGTATATGTAAGGGTTAGAATTATTAAAGAATAAATAATTATGTAAGTGGAAGATATTTATTTAAGAATGAAGGAAAATTGCATAAGGACATTTATATGATCCTTAAGGGATTTCATAACCAAAATAGGACTTTGTCATATTTAATTTGAATCAAAAAAACATTTATAGATATTCATTTATTTTTATTTATAAATAAGAAATATTTCAGTCTTAATATTGTTTTCATAAAAATGTTGACTGTGCATTCCTAAATATGGGAGATGGTTGGTTTAAAATTTTACATATGAATTTTTTATTTGATTAGTTTTTTTAAATAAAAAAGGCATTTCCATTATCAAGAATTTCTATCTATAAGTTTCGTTTAAGGAACATTATGAAATATTGAATATAATTAGGATTATCATACATAATGTATTTTCTCATAGGTTTTACCTATGTCTAACATAGTTTATATTTAGACAAATTAGATTATGTAATATATGAAAATTGATTCCATACTCATAAAATCAGATAAAATATTTCTTAGAATCTGAATCCAAAAAATTCATTGAATGTAATAAAACAATTTTCTCAAATCCTAATCAATCAGATTTTATTATGCAATTCAACATGTTTCTCAATTCAGAATCACCAAAAACTTTAATACTATTCTCTCTGAATCATGAATATGATTCCTCATTGTTTTTCAAATCCAATTCACCAATATATTCAATTTTTTTCTTAATATTTTTATAAATCAATTCTCAGTTTTACTGGAATCCAATATTTTATTATCCTATTGATCCCATTTTTTATATAGCATATTCATTACTCTATTTTCAATTATCTTTTAATTAGATTCATAAATATTATTGTAAAGATAATTCCTTCCATAATATTATTCCTTAACCTAAATGATGTCATCTAATTAGTTATTTTTTACCGCTCTTATTGATATATGTATACGTGACTAAAATTTTAGGGAAAAAATGACCATTGGATGAAAAATTCAACCATTTAGGAAAACGACTATAAATACATGGTCATTTGGACAAGCTCAATACAAATACAAAATTTTGGATTTTGGAGACATGATAGATCTTTTCCAAAAACAATTTTGTGATGTCCATGATGTGTTTATGATGTGAAAATCTTCTTCAACCTAATTGAAATCATCAACACTCTATGTTTTTCCTTGTGCAACAATGATCATAATTTATTTCTAATGAGGGATTACAAAAAAGAAAACAATATATATGATTATATTTCCAACTTATTCCTGGGATTCCAAAATGAAGGAATACTAAGGTGCCAATTGACTACTTAATCGAGGACTTATAGTGATAAAAATAAATATGATGTATCCAATCATTCATGGATCATTGGATTAACATGGTGTCGGTAAGACATACTTTCCTGAAAGTATAAATTAATGGATATTTGTATATGTGGTTTTCATTCCAAATTAATTAGGTTAAAATAGTTTTACTCTTTCACATGTACATTACATTGTCACTTTAACATTTTACCAATAGAAAGTGTTTCTTATACTATCAATTTTGTAATAACTATAATATAAGATTATATAAATTTTTAAAATAGAAACATTGGTTATTTATTATTGATGTTTATTTCATTACGCATCATTATCAAACTTATGTTGTTTTTCAATAACCATAAAAACGAGGGTTTCATTAATATGATTTGATTAATTTATTTAAAAACAGATTTCCAAAAGGTTAATAATGGATGTTTTTAAACCTACAATTCACCCTCTCCACTCTTATAATTAAGTATCTACCTACATATTTTGATCCTTCACCAATTCCCCACATCATGGTGCATATCAAAATGACATATATAAATAGCTCAACGAATAGTGAAAGGCACGAAAACACCTACCATAGGTTTAGGCTAGATAGCTCATCCAACATTAGGATCTGAATCTTCCTAGTATGGAAGCGATCTGAAGAACGAACAAAGAATGGAATATTAGGCCATATGAGCCTAAATACAAATTTCACATATGATAACCATAAGAATCTTGAATGTCTAAAATGGAATGTAGGATTTATCAATGTAGATACTATGAGACCAATATCATTCAAAATAGAGATTAGATGGAGGAATGAGATCATTCTGTAGGATCATTCCTTAAGTAGAAAAGGGATAATCCATGATAGTAAAACAAAAAAATGGATAAGAAAAAAATATAGGTTAAAAAATTATAGTGAGAGGAATTAACATATCCCAGTTTACCTGGGTAACATGATTTAAGCACACTGTTTGTCTAACCATGTTTTTTTTCATAGTCACTTCAAGAGGAATGGTCACTCACACAGTTTACTAACTCATTTTACAAAACAGGTTAAAATTTTGCACAGATCCTCCATCATGTTATGAAAATACAATTGATTTAGAAACACTGGTATAAAGATCATCCTTCATGTATACATCAAACTGTGAGGGATATAGGCCCCCATATACAAGTCTTACATGGTTTTGTAAGACTATGTGGCCTAAGTCACATTGTTTTATATTACCTTGTACTATACATAAAACACTCAAACCGTGGGTTACCAGCTTCTAATGAGCCCTATACACCCCCGATCCATCTGTGACCACAACATGCATCCACAATAAAAAATTATTTAAGAAGATAAGAATATAAATAATGGAAAACTGAATATCATACCTGAAAGAAGAACTGGGTTCATACAAACTTCCCCCTTAAAGAAATTCATCCCTGAATTGACCATCTAAGGGTGATTAAGAAATATATAAGAATAAATTCAACCACATTAATAGTACAATGGCCTCCTTCTCCTAGGTTTTGTTCTTAAATAAATATTTCTATAATAGAACATATACTAATGGAATATACAATCCTTAAAGAACCATCATGATACAATACACAATTCTTATAGACTACTTCTAAAATGACACATCATCTTGAAACTCAACCACTTCACGATTAAAATTTTTAGATTGGTTTGATTAATATTGTCACAAATGAGTAACATTGAATACATTGTGCATATCCTGATACCTCAATGCTAAAAATATCTAATAGGAAATTGTCTATAATCTCTCCAACATCATGAATGGTTCGATGTACTTTAGGGAAAGTATACAGTATATCATGATCCTATTTAATCACAGCCTCAATAAAACATTAAGGAAATCATAATCCCTTACCCTGACCTCCAATGGTCATCTGTAGTGATCAGTATATGATATCTGATGTGATTGTGTAGTAGACATTTTATTTTGAATCAACTACAACAACTCCCTGGTCTCCTGGACAATATGAGATCCCAACATAACTGCCTCTCCTACATCCATCCAATATATAGGAAACCATCATGGTCTACTGTAAAACTCCTCATAATTCACCATAAATATAGTAACCCAAAATCTATTATTATATGAAAACATAACCAAGGGTTTGTGCCTCTCCCAAAGGCCCTCAAAATCCATGACACTGCCCAAAACATGCCCTTGAGCACCAGAATCATGCACACTGATTGGAAATATTTCTAGGGGTGGTAATCTATTATTAAGGTCACCTGTGTAACCAGTGCCTTTTGTAGCACATTCCATAAATTAGAAGTAATTTGGGGGTCCCTACTTAAAATGATAGAATGCAGGACCCCATGTATTAGTAAAATCACACTGATCTAAAACCTCCAAAGATCTTCAAGACTGATGGTTTCCTTAATTAATAGGAAATTTGAAACATTCATGAACCTATCAACAACCCAAACAACATAATCATATCATGGAGACCTTTGTAATCAAACTACAAAATCCATCATGACATCATTCCATTTCAAAATAGGAATAGGTGGCTATTGTAAATGTATGGTTGGTCACTGCTCCTTCAAAATCACCTATTGACAGGTGGAACACCTCATGAAAAAACTAGCTACATCCATTTCCATTCCTAGCCACCAATACATACTACTTTAATCCAGATATATTTTAGTAACACCAGGATACACTACCCATACTAAAGAATGAATCTACTGAAATAGTTTCCTGCACAAGTCTGAAGAGACCCACACGTGACCATGTAAATGCAGAAACTCATCCTCACCTACCTTCCAACAAGGTGGAGGGTCCTCACATTCTACACTCTCCCACAAAACTAGGTATACTGAATATGATACATGATTTATCCATATTCAGACTAGTAGGGTAGAGTTAACATCTAAGGATGAAAGAAATGTGTTCCCCTAACTATCGTGCACCTCCATGTGCAACTCAGATAACAACTTGTTAATCATCCAGTCGATACTGGAATACTACACTTCATGTATCTCAATATTCATTTTGAGTGCATAAAACACTACAAATACATTACCATGAATGTAGTGTAGTTCTAAATCAAAATACTGAAGGTATTCCACCCAACATCCCTACCTCAGATTCAAATATCACTATGTAAATTTTTACTTGACGAATTTATACTCTGTGAAGACCCCAAAAATCTCTCACAGTATGTAATGTATCCAACAACATAATGCGTGAACAACCACAACCAAAGTGAGATCATAAGATAGGTAATTCATTTCATGTGGCCTCAACTACCAATACCTATATGCAATAACAAGACCCCATAAATAAAATTACTCCATGAATTATACTTCATGAGTCATAATATATTGTGTAACATCTTCTTGGATCTAGAAATATCACTATCGACACTTAAGTCAGCCACCCTTTCAACTCCATAAATGTCGCCTCATAGGAAATATGTCCACACATACTTCAAACCCTTCATAGTCATGTATTTCAATGGATTTATTACTCATGATAATTCATGTATGACAAATATTATGTAACTATCCATCCCTAGAAAACTCTAGAATTAAATCATGTTAATGGGATTCTCCTAGATAAATAGAGCTCTTACCTTTTCTGTGTCCACTAAAACTGTTGTCTCTAATATGATGTGACCTAGGAAGTGAATCTGATCAATCCAAAAGTGTATCTTTTTTAGCATAGCATGTAACTGATGATCAATAGATGTATTAAAATTGTTCCCAAGAAGTTTTTCTTAGTCGTATCAATTGTGAGAATGCAACTAGATATCATCCAATAAGACCACAAAAAAAGAGTCAAGATAAGGGTGGAACACTTGGTTTATTAGTTCCATGAATATGACTGAGACATTTTTTATACTGAAAAAAATTACGAAATACTCATACATAACATACAATATCATAAAGGCCATTAGAGGTATGTCTGATTGCCTAACATGAACATGAAGATAACAAGATATCAAATAAATCACTAGTAATACCCTAGTTTTAGGGATATGGTTGTTGATATCATCTATGAGGTGATAGGGGATACCATTTTTTAACTTTAATCTTGTTAAATTTTTGATACAACAAAAATATCCTGAGGGTACTATATATCTTTTTTCAAAAGAAAATACCACATAACCCCAAGGAGAAGTACTTGGTTGGATAAAAATCATTTTCTCTATCTCCTCTAGAGTGATTTTATGCTTTTCAAACTCCATCATAGCAATCATATAATGAGGAATGGATACCATTGTAGCTTCTAGATCTGACTTGATATATAACACTACCTCTCTCACTAGATGTAATTCTGAAAAAAATATTTTGGAATTCATATTTCAAAGGATAAACTACTGGAGGGAACTCAACATGAAGTGTTCCATGAACATCTAGATCTAAACTCATAATCCATGTTGTCATCCCACCCTACCCACAATTCCTAGGACTAGATCAGTTGTCCTGGATTCCCATTCCCCTATGTGAATAAACTCCCCTCTATCTTGTGTTGTAAAACTCAACCTGCTTCAATAACAGTTAATAAATGATCAAAAGGGATCCAACCATTTTATCACACAAATGTAATCAATGTTTGTCATCTCAAGGGTGAAGAGGTCACAAAAAACGTTACACCTAGAAACCTCAAATGGGAAATTCATACACTAATACATACCTTCATCCTTGATCCTTCAAAATGTTTCTATAGTCATCACCCTATCATTAGTATAATCGTAGATCCAAAGGGTGTCCAAAAAAAGAACATATATAAAGCTATGTGAATCCCTTGTACCAAAAATTAAAAAATATTAAATGGAGGCTACTAGAACACTACCTATGATAGGTGGTGTTTTGGGACCTAGATTCTACAATGTCTATTGCATTTTATATTTTGGGACTGTACTGCAGTCCTATGAATCTTGTTGGAAACATTGAGATGATCTGACATGTTGTCTCTTTGAATATTTTGTTTGGTTACCATGACCATGACCATGACCACCACCTCATCCGGAACATCCTGATGAAATCTATCTCCCTGAATGCTGAGAAGACTAAAACCATCTCCTAAACAAGTATTTGGTTTATACCCACTCTCACGTGTTTTTGGAAGAAACATTCTGCAAAAGCATTGTAGATGGACAATCTTTCTGTATAAATGTCACCCGATACGGTCAGGCTGACATTGTGGCCTCATACTCCACAACCATCTGCACTAGTAGAACTTCATTTGGATACAAGAATATACATTCTAAATACTAATAACGTGGTGGGGGGAAAATATATGATGCCTCATACTATTGGTTAAGGAAGTACCAGTTCAATGTGTTGAACAACATTGGCTCGCACCTCTAGAATCCCTCAAGTTATGCTCTATGATCAGAGCCTAATTCACTATAGAAGATACATTATCCAACCTGAATATATTTACATATGATCATATTTCATTCCCGAGAACAACCTAAATATTCGGTGCCTTGAATACACCATCACCCATTAAAATAAGTGTGAAATTATGGAGCTAAGTAAAACTGGTAGAGAAGTCCATGGTATACAGTGTTACCTACTCAACATGCATAAAATCATAGGCTCTATTGGGTCCAACATCTTGGGATAGATCTAATCATAAAATAATGTCTGAAAATATCCACATCATAGATCCCAATGACGCTCAGACTGGGTGATAACATCCCACCACCTCTTGGGAGAATCCCACAAGATATATGGTGTGATCTATAACCTCATATATGGATATGAATCTAAATGATTGAATATCTAAAGCATGACCTGTATCCATTTCTCTTTACACTACGTTTTCCCATCCCTCAAAAAACATGGGTTGATGCTACATCTGTAACAATAACGAGATCACTTCTATTGATGTGGAAGTTTGTGGCACTCCATAGAATTTTTGCACAATCCTTATAAATCATTCAAGAAACTATTCATTGGTACTTACATATGGTGTATCAATTGGTGAAATAAATGACAAAAAAATAGGGTACACTGGTAGACCATATCCTAACACCTGTAGGGAATGATCAACGTTGCCCTCCTAATGTACAACTAAAGGTCGTTGTAGTGTTATGACTCTATAATTCCAAAAACATTTTTTATATCAAGATTATTTTTTAGTTTTTATCTCAAAAGAATAGATAAAAAAGGATACGTTAAAACTTCAATTTAAAAGAACTCACCCACTTTGTGCCCCCTGGGTTGGGTCTCGGTGTAAAGAAAACTAGAGACACTACCCATACCCACTACAACTATCACGTATTCTCAATTTATCTATAAAAATAAGAACAATTTTCACATTTTTCAGGTCTGTTTTATATTTATCACATCCACTTTCAAAAGGGCCAACCAATGGAATGATATTTTTTGGTCTGTGGGGACCCATACTCCCCAGAAATAAAATATTCTCATCCACATATTGCACATCATGACATAATTCTCCTTATGTTTAGAACATGATCAACCAAATTCTGATTCAATTGGGCCCATACACCTTAGTAACCAATTATTGGAACACATCTAATATATGGAGTAATATATAAACCAATATACTAATCATAATAAAAGTAATATCTATCATGGAATACATGAATACATCATGAAATCATTAGTTCTCTCTAAAGAAAATAGAAATTATCCATGGAATGTGATTTTTAACAAGGGCACATATGATGCATGAGATGGAATACTTTCATCTCATCAGGTTGAAACATAATATAATTGAATATAATAGAAAATATAGTTTCATAAATCATGTGAGATACCCAATAGTGGTATCAAATAAATAGTTACAACTAGAAATCCATAATTCAACAACTCAATTCGAAGCAATTTGTATTTTCCCTAGGCATATGTTAGCTACGCCAAAGCATAGGACCTTACCAAATTTTCATTCCATATAAAACATTTTTTATATTTAACAAATATTAAGGAAAAAAGGAAAATAATCCTATCATACCACATAATAACATCTCGAACCTAAATGCCACTTAAAAATTCTCCAAGCCTAGTTGTCCACATGAATTCAAGCACATCTCTGCAAATGTCAGAGGATCCTGACTAGCAGTGAGGAACTATGAGTGATTTTGGGGAGACAATGCCCTCATGGTCATAGTATTACATAGTCATATACAATAACAATTTAATAATGGAATTACTAATACCTTAAAATAGAAATAAACAGTATAAGAAAGACAGTATAAATAATTCAAGGTCATATCTAATACAAGATGAGGATATATGTTACATTTTTTAGAAAATATCCCAAATAGGTTACACTGCAGTCAAATAAAATAAATGGGAAAAACGTATAAAGTGGATAAAAAGAATCCATGTAGCATTGCAAGACTCAACTAGTCCCATGCTCCCCTGCTCCTAAGTAGCATATCATGTACCAATATAAGTGCGCTTTCTCATATCAACACCTACAACCATATAATCTGTTTCGGTCCTAAAAATGAACCAAATGTGGTGTGATACTAAATCCCAACAGCCAACCACCTTTGGTTTCGGACAATCAATCTATGAATATATATGATATACAGTGTGCAATAATTAAAGCAATATGCTAGTAAGTACTCAAAAGTAAACTAACTAGATGAATGGATTTCCAATTATTTACATTTCATTATTCATTTAGTAACTTAATTACAATTAATTTTTATGTATTAGGATCTATATAATGATCATTGTTCCTCATATAAGTGTAAGAATAATTTATTCCTCAGAAGGTCACTAAAACAATTCATGTGAATACCAAATCCATGATAGGGTTTGGCTTCTCCGATGCATCATAAACCATTAAATTTCAATATTAAATTATTAACCAAGCCTATCCATGACATTATTGAGCTGGAATTCAGCTATCACATCAAGTGAAAATTCCACAGAAACACTAAACTCACATCGCGGTGAGCCTCTCATGATCCTGGTAACATTGAGGATGTGGTATAATTTCACATCACTGAGCATTTCCATGGTAGACCTATAAAAATACTCATGTATCAATGATGACATAAATTCAAATGAAACATGATCCCATCAATACAATCCCTCAATGTATCCATGATTCACATGGCATATAATTACAACCACTATGAGCCTGTCTATTGCATCCCATAATGAATTGGTGGTTCACTCACATCTTAAACATATGTAACCCTTTGCGCTCTTTCATGGAATCGTAAACAGAATCTATGGTTCACTCAAGGTACCGTAGAAAAAAGTCACATGATTCCATCAATTGAATTCAAAAAAAAACCCATGATTAAATCAATGATATTTATCTTTTAATCATTTTAATTCAATTAAACAATTCATTAGGAGTTCCTAGGTAAAAATAACGAGCATCTAATATAACTCACCTCACATGTGTGAATCAAACAATTACCAACCACAAAATGCATGGAATTACATTCACTCACATGGTCATTATTCTCACTACAAGAAATACATGTAATTTAATCTATTACATGGAATTAACATTATAATCCCTCGTGGGCCAATAAATCGATAGAGAAATTCACTCCGAACATGATTAAACAATAAATGGAAGAAATGGGTTATAGGGAAAGTATACCCTTTAACCAATTAAATTGAAATATAACATAATTTAAATTTAATTAATAATCAATTTCATTTTTTACAACCCGTTAATGGAATGAAATGGAATACACCATATTCATCCTAAGACAAACTGCCCTAAAAGGGATCATTCATGGACTCACCCAAGGGGTGGCCTTTATTTCAGGTGTAAATCGTCTAACATGACTCAAAACACCTATTAAATTTCATAGTCCTTAATCGGTGAAAACTTGGTTAATTTTATTATTAAAGATATTTAGAAAAATGGGTATGTGACACTCCGGCATTTATAAAGAGATCAGTAAATAGTGAAATAAATGAGACCACAAACTGCAGGATCATTCTAGTTAGAACGTCCATTATTAGGATATGATTCATTACACTTTGGAGGAGTAATGAAGAACAGATGAATTAAAATACAATTAGGCATATGATCATAAATCCAAATAAAAAACAATAACTAGAAGAATTGATAATGTCCTAAAATTAATGACGCCCTTATCAAGGCACGTATGAGGAGACAATCGTAACTCGAAATTGAGGTTAGATACATGACCATACTAAATACCTAGTTCAGATCCTCAAGGTTCCCATGAGATACCCCCTACTATGTAATTAATGAATGGGTAAGGAAATATATAGGTTATTAAAATTTCAGTGGATCAACGAAATTTTATCCAAATTAATTATGTCATGCTGTTTAGGTTCATGCATTCTCTAAATACGCAATATTTTCACACATCCCCTTTAATAGGATGGGGGAACTCACATGGCTTCCCCCCACATTTTATCCACCAGGCACAAACCATGGAGAGATCCTCTATCACGATTTTTAAAAACTGTAGAATTGGCCACATGGTCATGCATCACCTCCCACACTATTAATCCAACTGTGCAGCATGTGGTCCTGATCTATTCAATCACACACAATTTATTCAAACCATACAACCTACCCAACATTTTTAAAGTAACTATGTTCCAAAAATAAAACAGCCAAATTTTGGATTCCCGACATCAAACAATCCCCGAACACCCCTGATTCGTCGAAAACCTCAATGGGTATAAATAACAGGTCATAAATAAGCAATAAAAAGGATAATATAAGAAATACTCAAGATCTGTAACATAAAGAGGAACTGGGTTCTTAAACTGAAACCATAATAGAAAACTTTCTGAAAGGATCATAGTTTGGGGATTCATAGGGGGATTGTCACTGAATCTATTACTATAGAATAGTCTTTGTTCATCATCAGATTTTAGGTTGGTGGTATACATGTTATATCCCACTATCATGTTATCTATTAGTGCATGTGTGGTTGTTATATTATATCCCCCTTATTGTGTGTTTAATTTCATTAGCGTGATTAGGTAAAATTATCAGCTAAATGATGATTTATTCCACCCCTCATGACCGATGTGGGATACATTTAGAGAGAATAGACTTGTTTAAGTCCTCTCATAGTGTGCATAATAATTCTAAAGTATTGAAAATTTTAATGATTAGTATTGAATTTACTTGTGATACTTTATATCCCATTATAGAAATGTTTTTATGTTTGTTTACTTGGAAAATAAATATTGATCGTTGTTTTTTCCATTATATGGTCATAAAGGATTTATTGGCTCAATATGAAATGGGTAAGATGAAATAAATTGTATGTGCTATATGTACTAATGAATTATGATTCAAAATAAAATGTGGGTTAATGCATAGGAACTGATTAACATGTTAAATGGGTAAATATTTATTAATTTTTGAATGTTATAAATGGGAAAATACATTTAAATTGATGAAGTGGGTAAATGTGAAAATACATAGAAATTTTAGATTATGCTTAATTGGTGAAGGTATAAAATGTGAAAGGGGAAAAATAAAAACACAATGTAAATGATAGAAATGATAATAAGATATGTAATATACATGAGTTCTGTGTTGAATGGTTTTTGAAATGTTATTATTATGTGTGTTTTAATGTATGGTTGTGATATGGTATATGTGGTAATTTAATGGGGATGCTTGTGATCATGGATTGGTTATTGGGTGGAACTAGACATAAGGATATACACCCACATGCTATGTTAGACAAAGGATCTAAACCCCACCATATAAAGAATGGGTTTTGGAAGGCTACTGATGATCTATTCTCATAATGAATGATATTAATGATACTACCTAGACTGAGGCTCCATGGTAACTGTAATATAATGGGTTTTCAAATGTTTATCCTTAGTGAGATATCGATATTGGATTATTAATTTATACTTAGAAATTGATCATCAAAGGCCGTTATGTAAATGATGTAAATTCCTAACCTATGGAAGTTGTGATGAAAATTCACTACGTTATTAAAAATAGATAATGTATATATTATTAACAAATGGAACCAGTAAGAAAATTTCTTCTATCTCTATTTACATTTATTTTCAGGCACTATCTATTTGGACTGGATATTTTGTAGACACTATTAGTGGTTCCCTACTATGTTTTACACACACCATACTCAGGCCACACATGTGTAACTAAGTATAATTCTTTGTTTTAGGATATTAAAAGGGAAATGACATACACTATGTTTTCTAGTAAGACTTGGGATCATCATGGATGAGTATTTAAACATGAAGAGGGGAACCATTTTGGGTATTGATCAATTTTTCTTTATTTTTAGATTTCTTCAATTTTAGTATTGTTAGATTGAAATGAAATATTTATAGTTTGGTTATTTTTTCAACATATTTGTGAAATGGTAAGAAAGTTAGGTTTCTTGTTTATATATTGTTGTTTCTATTACATTAATTATTTTTTAAAGTGCATTAATTTATTAATGATGGTATAATCTCCCCATGAGATCTATTATATCCTCACTGCTAGTGTGCAACTTCTATTATACTAGGATGAGTGCTTGAGGTCATGTGGCAACCCAGCTAAGGGGAACTATTTAGTGTTTTCTAGGTCTGAATCTTTACAAATATAGATCATCACATCATAAAATTATATCAATTAATATTTAAGTACTAATAAGACATCAATTTTTAATCCAAATACTTCATTAAAAAATAGTGCACCAGCCAATCAAATAACTGCATTTCAATTCATTTCTCACCATATAGTGATCAAAACTCTAGATTAAATGAATAATTCAAATATCTCTCTATCAATATAATGTAGGAAACACACAATAATTATTACTATTGGGAATCAGTGTAGACTTCATACCAATTCCCAAACTCTACTCTTTATTAGTCCTCTATCGTATCCCCCAGAATCACATCAAATGATAGATAATATATATTTTATCAGTTAATATCTATATTCCAGTTATTTACCATTACATCAAGTAATCATGTATAATAATTATATTCTGAATTAACACATAAGATTATATTAAAATAATATAATATTAGTTGAATAATAAGAGGTAGTGTTACTTAATTGTTTTCATTTTGATGTTTTATTATATAAGTAATGATATTAATTATTTTATATTTTGTTTAAGGATATTGTCTATGAACATTGATGAATCTTTAAGGAATTTTTATATTTTATCAATTACTATTTAACTTATATAAAAGAAAATACATAGGAAAAATTTTATTTTTATATAAAATCATTCAATTACAACTGATTTTCTTGTGATAAAAATGTAAGTGTTAATTATTATTTATCTTCTAAATTTGTTTTATTTTTTTATAAATGTAAATTCTATATTACAAGACATTTTACATACAACGTTACATTTTTCATATTGTTATAATTTATAAATATAATGAGTTGAAATATTTTTGAAATAGTATATTTTTAATATATCCAATGATTATAACTTATTAAATATTATATATATATTTTTGACTATATAAATTATTAGTTAATTTAAATTAGGACATTACATTATATTATCTCAAAAAATATAAAATTTATGTTTATTTTACGTTAACATATGTTATCTAAAAAAAATATATGTTTATATAATTTATAATAATAGAATTAACAAAAAGCATGCACTTATATACGTTCAGATTCCTTAATCATTAGACTAACACATATAATTATTTTCAAACATCAATGAGATAATTTTTTTATTAGATTGATAAAATCATATTTCCCCATGGTGTAATAGATATCTGATTTGAAACACCATGTAAACAACCTTTCTACTATTATGGATTCTATTAGTGGTGATGATAATGACTAATGTGGTACAATAGAATGAAAATATAGGCTATGGTTGATGTTCATGTGATTGGCCATATAAAATAACATCATTCTTAGTCCCCCAATCAAAATATGGAAAGGAATTCTAAAACTTTTCTAGGATACCAATATCATGTTGTTAATGTGTCACATGTTAAGACATTAATGATTGATATAACCACTCTGAAGATTGATAATTCTCTTATTTTGCATTGATATGTTATAAAATGGTAAATAGTATTGTAAGATATTGGTCTTCAAGAATGGAAGTTAATGAATGTTTCCAGGTAATATAGGTCATAACAACATTTCTACTTTATTAGAGATCTTTATTAATTAAATATAATACTATGAATAATAAATGGAATGTTTATATATGGAAAAAAATTAGTTACCGATGAAACAAGAATAAGGAGTCAACGAATTCACATTACTAATTTTATATATAAATAGTTTGTAGGTTTTTAGTGATAAGAATAATTTAATGGAAAAATATACATGTTATTCAGTGATTTCTTCAGAAAGTACTCATATAATAGAAAAATCATAACTTCAAATTTTATATGAAATTTGGATATTTCATAAAAGAAACTATAAAAATAACATCTTGGTATGATGCTAATGATAACAAAAAAATTTATATTTTTTTTAATTAATCTAAACTGAATGTTAATATAATACATAGTCGAATTATTTAATTTATATAACAATATTTTCTAATATGATGTATGTATTCCATTTTACCTAAATCTAAATGAAAATATAAAATTTCATTTTCATTAATAATATATTTTATATTATAGCGGATTTGGTTGGGTATTATCTATTACTCCAATAAAGAATATGTCATGTAGACATATGTTAAATCATATAAATGGGTTTAATTTCTCTTTAAAACCCCACTCTCAATACATACATGTTTCATTTTAGTAACAAATCTTTTAGTTTTATATAGTTATATGCTCATTATTGGATCTATTTTATCATATGATATATAATATAAAATGAATCTGAATATTATTTTCAAAAAATCTACTCAAATTCAATTTTAATATTGGTGATACAAATAGTTTAAAAATTAATATATATCTATTTTGAAAAAATCATAGTTGCTTCCAAATGAAGATTGAAAAACATAATTTGGTTCATAAAAATAACAAGTATAGATTTTCTTATGATAAATAATTATATAGATTATATTTATGTTAAAAATAAAATGACACCAGGATAGAGGCCACTAGATGTACTCTACCCCTTGAGGTCACACATATAGAAATTTATAATAAATTTAATATTAATTAGTTCTATAATTAAAATTATTACATCAATCTTGTAGATTGTTATTATTTTTATGCATATATCCATTTATTATGTGTGGAATAGAAAGAAATAAATTCAATATATTTTCAAATGAATTAAAATTAATGGTTTTTAGATATTATTATGGAGCATATAGAGGTGGTGAATATTTTTTTCATAATCTTATTAATGATATGTAATTTGTTTTTCCATTTTTTTATTAATTTTTTTGAAATTTATATATCTATAATTTTTTGATTTGTTTCCTTATTTTTTTAATTTCTATTATGTGTATTGTTTTCCTTCAATGAATATGAATATATCGGATGATTATTCTTATCTTGTCCCACAAATATGAACATTATTGTTCTTTTTATACTTGCATGATTTCTTCTACCATGGTTACACATACGTTGTTTTATTTGTAGGGGAAAATATATGGTTTACCACTCTATGGGTGTTTGTAAGATCAAAATTTAATGTCACCATATGACTAAAAACTATAATGGTATTTGATAAATGTAGTGTAACTTCATGGTTGTTTTAAGATTTACCAACCTATTTATCCAAACCATACAAAATACCTAAGAATCTAACATGTGAGTTGATAAATATTTACCCCTCTAATTATACTAGTTTTCCACATAATTTTATATAGAAACTATTATAATTATTTCATAGTTAATAATGATTTATTTCATGAACATTCACTTAAAAGAACTCTAAAGATTGAGAGATCTAGTGTATTTGGAAATTAATAACATTACATAACATCATTAAACAAGAAATACACATCTATATTGAAAACTTCGTTTACATTACCAAACAGAATCGTTTGTACATATAAATACATTTGATAACCTAAGGACATCTATAAGAAAAGGGTTAGCTATAATTATCATTGAGGGGTTAAAAAAGGCATAAAATAAAGAACATAGTACATGTCAAGCAATAGTTTTATCGATACAGATCAAGAGAAACAGGAACATAATAGCATGATATAGCATTATTATCATAACATGGAAATGTGGAAACAACATTTGACATGATATTAGCATGATACAAGGCCAATTGAAAATGGATAATGAGTAAACCCTAATTTAAATTATATTAGAATGGGTAAACCTTTATTTTACTCCATTTATCTTGATAATAATCATTACCCAATGCATTTGAGCGCTATCAATGAACACCCTTCGTAATCATCTACTTCCAAGCTTAAGTGTGCCACATGGAATCATTAAACATCATCATTTATTCCATGATAAAGGAATTTGGAATTAATACCTGAAACTATATAATCAATATTTAAATGTTCATAAATGTGAATACCCTTAATAGAGAAATGGGCATGATATTCAGTACACAATGACTTTGGCTTGGAATATTACGGTGTAATTTCGACAGCATAACAATGTGACATAAGAATTCACAGAAAATGGTTGATGAGAGTGAAAGGGGTGTATCATCATATTTATAATAAATGTAAAGTTATGGGGTCACATAGATAAATTTCAAAACCTATGAAATGGAATTTTGATTCATAATACAGAATAATTTCTTGAATATAAATGAGGAGAGAGAAAATCCTTACGGAATTTCGATATGGCAATAGGTGAACATAAGAGGTATTAATGAGTGATAATTGGGACTCTCCTCATTAAAAAATAAAGAGAGATATATGAGGGAGGCTTGAAATCATATACCATCATATTTAATTGAAAATAGAATGGTATAATAACATAATGAAATTTAGACAAAAATTAGAAAGGAAGAAATCCCTTAATTGAATGTGTGATTGAAAAGGATTGGGAGTAGTTTGACAGAGGATTAATGGGAGCTATGGGCATCTTGGGAGGATTATAGAGAGATTAGGGATTATTTTTTTGAGATCCAAATGCATTGAGTGAAGATGACGTGGTATCTTTGGAGGATTTATATAAGAAAATAGAGAAAATTATTTACTATTTAGGTTTTGGAACCTACACATTAATCTAATCAAAAACACAAAACATACAATGGATTATACCAATGTTTTTAATATAAATGGGAGTGAAAAACATTATATTATATGGCCAATAGCCAAAATTATTAAAATATTAGGCTTTCTTATGTGGAGTTGTGTTACACTCTCAAGGAAATTATTTTAGAATGATTAAATGTTTTATGAGTCTTTGAGGGTCCATTAAGGCTATGTAAAATAAATAAAATAAACTTGAAGTAACATAATTTAAATGGTAAATCATATATTAGACGAAAATCCAATTTATTTTATTTTATTGCATCACTAATGGGTCATTATTATGTCATAAATCAATTATATATTTAAATAATATTGTTTTTTTCCAAACAATTCGACTGTCTAAGAAAATTATGAAACATTCATCATTGGATAATTTAGATATCTATATTGGAAAATAAATAATCATTTTATCTAAATAAATTATTAAATATATTAAATTTTACTATTAAAATAATAACTGACATTTTTAAAAAATTCATGGTTTTTGACAAAAAAAACATTCAAGCCTTAATAATAATTAACATTATATACATAAAAATTATGTGACCAATTATATTCAATAAAAATTAATTTAGTAATAATTATTTATTAAAATATTATCTAATTTATAAGTCCATTAATTCCTCAAAATATATTTCATAATTCAATATTAACTAATAATAGTTTTTATTCATTAAAAACTTTTTACAAAGTATCAAATAATAAAATGAATGTATTTTATCTATATAGAAATAATGTAAATAATCATAGATCTAGGGTCTTGTAACAGAACCCAATATAACACCTACATATTACATAAGGTTAAGGTGTATGATTGTGAAAGACTATTGGGGTGGGTCGGATAACAATTCCTGGGTTGTAATATCTATCAACTTCCACTTCTCGTGTATGTGGTTCCGTTCAAAATTATCATATTGAAGCTCATTTGGGGATTGGTCAGGAGAGAATCCCAGTGAAATCACCTCCTTTCAGACCTCTGAAAAATGAGATTTGTACGGATAAATTCTATTAACTTAGGCCATCGCTTCGTTTTTCATAGTAAATTGGATTTGTTAAAGAACTATATTTATACAAATCTTGTGATCACTATTCAACAACTATATTATCAATGGACACAATTCTGTACGGAATTTTGATTTCCAAAAACATAAATCCAATAATGTGTATAAGTATTACATAATAATTTATCATAACAATAAATTTATTTAGATTACATGAAAATTTCTTTAGTAAAAGTTTGGATCGTTTCATTCTGTCCCCCTTAAAATATTTCTACTACAAAATTTCCTTTTCCCCAACTAAAAAAAATTTGGGTAACTTTTCCTCTTAACTTCCTCCATTTCTCAGGTTTCTTTTTCAAACATGTGATTTTACCACAATGCCTTGACGAGGGTCATTGTTTTAATTCATAGAAATTTTTCCCTATGATATAAGATCTTCACCAGATTCTCTTCATAGGAGAGGTCATTCTCTAATAGTACTATCTATTGATTGAGTACAATAGAAAAGTCAGGTATGTAATTACATAAGACTTATACATGGGATACATCATGTACCTGAGACAGGATTGGTGTAAGTGCTAGTCAATAGGCCACCATTACAATTCGATCAAGGATCTCAAAATTAATGATGTACCATGGAATAATCTTTCCCATCATCAAAAATATCATAGCTCTCTTCCACGGTGATATGCAGAGGATTACCTTATCTCCGATGTCAAACTCTTGGCCCCATTTAAGATTATCATCATAGAAATTTTGTCGACTCTGAGCACCTTTATTGTTTTGGTGGATGGTCTAAATCGTCTCCACCATTTCCTCATCAATTTCTGGACATAAGAGTTTTTTCTCCCAAAAATTATCCCATCATTCTGGGGTTTATCACCTCTTTCCATACAAGGATTCATAATGATCCATTTGGATGCTTGAGTGGAAACTATTACTGTAAGGGAACTCAACCAGGTGAATATTTGGATCATATCCTCCATTAATCACCATTGACCATGCTCTGATAATTTCCTAGAGTTTTTAGATAGTATGCTCAGATTGGCCATCAATTTGACGATGATAATCCTTAGTGAAGTTCAACTCAGTATTTAGATCATGTTGGAGACTTTTCCACAACATATAAGTGAATCTTGGATCTCAATCGGATAGAATAGATAGTGGTACTCCATGAAGACCTACCAGTTTTCTGACATATATCTTTTCCAATCGATCTAGTGAGAAATCCTCTTAAATTGCAATGAAGTGTGAGGTTTTTATAAGATGATCCACAATGTCCATGATGATGTTCTCCCACTTCTATGATGGTTTGGGTAATGGTTTCTTTATCCCATTAGAATTTTTTCTCTCACCCTTCACTTGATGACATACCAGGCACATTGATGTATACTTAACGATCACCTTCTTCATGTTATCCCACCAATAATGTTCTCAGAGATCTTGGTATATCTTTATTTTTCCTGGGTGAATGGATAAATTCGAAATATATTCATCATCCTAAAGTTCATTAATTAAATATTTATTTTATGTAACATTTAATCTTGTCCAAAATATCAGAATTACTTCTCCATTTACATTGATCTCTAAGGATTTCACTTTTCTAATAGTTTCCACTTTCTTCTGAATTACCACCTCATCCATTCGAGCATCATTTAACCATTCCAAAATAGAAGATTGATAAATCATTTTTGAAAGGATCGATCATGTTCCCTTTTTTAGGATTCCCTTTTCCATCTTCATTAAATATAAGATTATTGGATCATTTTCAATTCACATCAATGATAGAATCTCTGGGTCCCTTCTAATTAGTGCATCATCCACCTTGTTCGATTTCCAGTGGTGGTAATAGATTGAGTAGTAATAGTCATTGATCAGCTCTAACCATCTTCGTTGGTGGGTATTCAACTCTTATTGTGTGAAAATATACTTGAGGAATATCGAGTTTGTATATATTTAACACTTCTCCCCAAAGAGGCAATGTTTCCAAATTTTTAAAGGGAAGATCACCGCATCCATCTATTGATCACATGTTTAGTATTTATTCTCATGAACATTCAATTACCTTAAATCATAGGCAATGAATATGACATTTTTCATCAACATAAAACCCATGAACTTGTACGAAACTTCAGTAAATACAACAAAATTTAATCCACTTTTGGGTAATTTGTGCACTTACGCAATGATAAGTCTCATATTTATCTCCTTGAATCTTTCTTCACATCACCACTCCAAGAGATCATTACTACCTTATGATTTTTTTGGGTAAGAGGGATTGAAAATCATGATAAATTTCTCACATATCTGTGATAATATCTAGATAACCTTGGGATGCTATGAATATCCATCACTGATGTTGGCCTCAAACATCCCTAAATTTCAGTTGTCTTGGTGGTATTCATAGATATCCCATTTTTTGTGATGATATGACCCAAGAACGAGACCTAATAGAAACAGAACTCAAAATTTCTATACATTCCAAATATATTCCCCATTATTAGAGTCTATAGTATAGTTCATAGATGCTCCTCATGATCCTCCTTGGTTTCAGAGTATATTAGAATATCATCAATAAAGACTACCACAAATTTTTCTAGGTAATCTCTAGAAACTATATTCATCAAGTCCATAAATATTTATGTAGCTTTAGTGAGTATGAATGGAATTACTATGATTTCCTAGGGCATGTAACTTATACGAAATGAAGTAATGGGAATATCCCCCATATTCACCCATACATTGTAATATCCCGAATGAAAATCCACCTTTGAGAAGTATTGTACTCTACATAGCTAATCGAACAAGTCATAAATTAGTGGAATATGATACATTTTCTTTATCTTGATTTATATGAGCTCATGATAATCAATGCAAAGGAACATTGACCCATCCTTATTCTTGATGAAGAGTACTAGTACACCCCATGGTGAAGCACTTGGGCATATAAACCAATTTTCATTCTTATGCAATAGTTGTTTATTCAGCTCCTCAAGCTCCAAAACAGCCATTCAATATTGAGTCTTGGATATTGGTAATGATCCAGGTATAAGATCAATTGACAATTCAATATCACTTCTAGTAGTAAGACTATTCAATTTCTCGATAAACACTTTAGAGGATTTCCTCACAATAGTCACATATTCAATGACGGTTGCTTCCTTAGACTCAATCATCTGAGAAAGAAATTAATTCTCAAGGGGAATTAATATCTATGATTTATATGAATTTGGTAAATAAGAACATCATCCTCTTGCACTTGTATAGAATTGGGGGTCGATTGACCATATAGAGAGTGATTTCCCTCCCACATCAATTTATGTTGGCTCTATAATGGGAAATCCATCCATTCTAGGAACTGCATCAAATTCTACAAGACGATGTATGGTGAGGTTTTACAAGAATTTCAATCCACAATTTATTACATGGGAACAATTATATTCATGGGATACAATGATTTCCAAATTTTTTGTTCTCAACAACATCATTACAATCATGATTTTTTGTGTTTTTGGGATTGTTCAACTGAACATTCCTGATATAAAAGAATTCATATAACCAGAATCAAAATGTATGTTCACTATTCCTGAATTAATAACTCACGTACCTATCAGCACATTGTTTTTGCAGTTCAATTCCATGGTAGTGATGAAGAAAGATCAACCTTACTGCCTTGGTGGTTTTTGGTTGCCTCCCAAAACCATTGGATTAGGGAAATGGTTTTTAAAGATCCCTGGTTCCTTGATGTTGAAAAAATTAACAAATGTTTAAGGTAAAATGAAGAATTTCTATCCTCTTTTGTAGCCACATGTTTTTCATGTCATCATTTAATGGGAAGATGACATTTTATTCAACACCTAAACCATTTCATTTCCCCCTTCAAAATATTTTGAGGGTTATTTTTCCTCACATTTGGAAAGTGGGGTGCTGTATTTTCATTACATCATTGGATTTATCCAATAGATCACCAGAATTAAAGACCACCTCATGCTAATTATAACCATGACACCCCTACGATTCACTGATCTAAATTACAACTTTAAAGTCGCATTAAGAAAATTTCGTCATTGATCTCAAATTCAAAAATCGCTAGGGATTTATATAGGCTATGTTTTATCACAGAAAATAAGCAGTCAACATTTCATTTGGGGTAAATGGAAATTTCAGAGGCTTATCCCACAAGCCTAGTGTTTTTTCCCCATAGGCTATAATGGATTTTTCATCTTTTTTCCTTTAGGGAAATGAAGTCCCTTTCCATTTTATGTCAAAGGGTGTGAAAAAAATAGTTGGAATTTTTATTCTAGAAATCCTTCCATTGAAACGCCTTTATCATTCCCTCAGGCTTCATATTTTTGATCAATTCCGCCCATTGATCAGTTTCACCATCCATATGATAAGCATCCGGAATACACATCTCTTGTTCGGTACATTGATTGATGTATAAGATCTTCTCAATAGATTTGATCCATTGTTCGATGATTGAGGGATTGGATGATTCATTAAAATTAGGAGTCTTTTGTCTCAATAAGTTATAGTTTTTGACTAGTTCTTCCTTAGGAGGGTTTATTGTTCCTCTTGTCCAAGTTTTCTATTAAAAAAACGAGTTAATTGAAAGCCTATCCTGAAAAGTATTGTGATTCCTACTCCAATCAGATTGGAAATATCATTAGAATAGTCATCATGTTGATCTTCACATTGGTTTCTAGATAGAGTCCTCCTATTACTAGCCATTGGTGGGAAAAAAGATTTTTAGGTGTAAAAAAGGGTAATAGAAAGGTAACAATGGATAACATATAATTTACTTTTATATCTTTAACATATGAATATATAGGCTTCAATCAATGTTATCCATTATAAATCTCCCTACATATTTTCTTAGGGGAATTTTTTTAATAATAGTTCATTCTATGTTTATAAATTTACCAAAGAATATCCCCAGGGTGTGTTGTAATCAAGAGTGCATCACGGCATGTTGTCCTGCACCAGTTCCGGTTCGAGTGTAGCTCAATGCGGTGTTTTCGGGTTTTACCCCTAAATACATCTTTTCTAGAGCCACGTATACATGCTTGTATCCAGACATGGATGTATTTTCATGATAAACCACTGACTCTATTATCACCAAAATTTTGGGATTTTTTTATTATTATTATACCTATCCCTAAGGATTTCACAATGGTTTTCAAATCCTAATCCCCAAAAAAACTAATCTTATCTTTTTATACAGACCATAACAACCCTTCACATTTTATGATAGTTAAACATGATTATTACTAAATATGAACATAATAAAACTTTTAAGTTTGAAAGGTCTAGTTCCTTGGTTAATTAGGAACATCAAATAATTAAATAAATCATGAAATAAACACTTTTATTGAAAACTTATTTCACATGACCAAACACATTCCTTCGTACTTATCATTCCATGGGATAACCTAAGGACTTGAATAAAAAAAGGGTGAACTATAAAGCCTTGTAATAGAGTAAACAAGGAATAACATGGATAATATAATACATGTTTTTAAATAGGCATATAAATGGAGAGAAATAGAAAAATGAATATAAAGGCATGATATAACATGATTATCATAACATGGAAATATAGAAACAACATTTAACATGATATTATCATGATCCAAGGAACATTTCACATGGATCATGAGTAATCCCTCATTATACAGGAATTATAATAGTTAAACCCTAATTTTAGTTTCTATATCATGATACTAATCATTACCCACTGCATTGGAGCGCTATCCGGGTGCACTATTCTTAATTAACTCATTCCATGCATAAGTGTTCCACATGGATCATATAACATGGATTCGTTAAACACTATATTTTAATCCAAGATATTGGATTGTTGAATTCATACATAAAACTCTATAATCAACAATTAAACGTTCATAAAGGTGATTACTGTTGATTGGGAAATGGGCATGGTAATCACTAAACAATGACAATTTCTTAGAAAATCGCGCTGCAATTTCGGCAGCATAACGACATGACATATGAATTCATAAATATGTTGGATGAGAGAGAAAAAGATTTCTCATTATAAATATAAAAATGGACATTATAGGGGTCATACATATACATGTCCCACCATATGTAATAGAATTTAGATTCATAATTCATAATAAAAGATTGAATTAAAATAAGGAGGGAGAAATAACTTACAAAATTTTGGCATGGTAACAGGTGGACATGGGTGGAATCAATGAGAGAGAAATGGGTATATCATAATTCAAATGTAATGTGGGAAATATGGGCAAGGTTCAAAATCATAACCCAATATTTCAAATTGAAAAATTGTACAATAACAGAATGAAATTTTGTAAAAAATGTGAATGGAAGAAATCCTTTTCTTGGAAGTGTCATTTCAAAGGATTTAGAGAGGGCAAAGAGAAGTTTACTGGGAGCTTGGGGTGCCTTGGGAGGATTTTTTTAGATGAGGTCAGAGGTTCGTTATGCTCCAATGTCTTTAAGTGAATAGGATGTGGGAAATTGGGTGGTTTTATATTGGAAATGAGAATGATTTTTTTATTATTTAGGTGTTGGACCCTACAGATTAAACTAATAAAAATGACAAACCATCCAATGGTTTTTCCTTATTATATTTCCAACGGAAAGTGGAAAACACTATTTTGTATGGCCAATGGTCAAACTTATTAAATTATTTTGATTTTGTATTTGGAGGTGAGGCACACTCTTAATGACAGAATTTTAAAATGAAAAATTGTTTTATAAGTCTTGGAGGATCCACTATGGCTTTAAAAAATATATCAAATAAATCTATAAAAATATTATATTAATGATAAAACATATATTGATAGAAAATAACATTTATATTATTTTATTACATCACTATTAGATTATTATGATGTCATAAACACATTATATATTTAAACCGTATTTAATTTTTACCCAAAAATTCTAATATCTCTGAAAATTAAGAAAAATTCACCATTATATAATTTCTATATACCACCCCAAGCTTCCACGATATGCTTCTCTTTCTATAATGCAATAACTTGCATTGTATGCAAGTTCGAGATTCTAACACTCTACGACTAATCAATGTAGCCGTTATGAATACTAATACAAAATTTTTGAAATTTTATAAATTTTATTATTTAAATTGGACTTCATTTTTGTATTTGGAATATCGAAATTAACCTATGCTGAATTTTTGGCATTTTTCTGAGAACTCCCATTTTTTATGAATAGTGTAAAATACTAAACATTAATTAAAAATGACTTTTTAATCAAATTAATTTATAGTGATAAATTATACTATTTAGTGGTTTTAAAGTATAATTAGAATATATTTTTACCATTATATCCATTGTTGGTCATTAGAATTAATTTCACTTTGAAATTTGACATAAACAATTGTCAATATTTTGATTGATATTGTTTCTTAAAAACACACTATTTGTTTTGACAATGGTAATTAATTATTAAAATAATTAATAAAACATATATGTTTTGAATTGGTTAAAATAGATAATATTTTTGAATTTGTAATATCAAATATATCTTAGGGTGAATTTCAGGTATTATTCTGAAAAACATCAATTTTTTATGAATAGTGAAACCACTAAGTGGTAGTCAAAAAACTGATTTTTCGTTTAAATGAAATTTTACCACTTCTGGGAATTGAATTTCCAAAATCCAAAAAATATTCTTGTCATTAGTAAGTAAAATTTAGTTCAATGGGTTGAAAATGATATGTTGGTGAATATTAACTTTTGAGTATTATTAAGTGTGATTAGAGGTAATTAGGGTAATTTAATGTAAAAATAATGTTGTAATTATATGATATTACCTTTACACATGTCTTACCCATATTGGATCATAATTTACCAACAAATAAAAACCATGGGTCAATTTCGGGACCCCATGGAGCCACTTGGGTAAGATAATGAAATTAATATCTTTTAATTTAAAACAAAAATAAAAATGTCACAAAAATGTATTGTTTTACTAAAAATATTTTTTCATGGGGTTATCTAAGTTATGTTTTTGACTATAAATATTAATTAAGAAGATAAAAAGATTTTCTACATCATGGTAATTTGAGTATAATTTTTAGACATCATATAAATAAAATTATTTTTGGCACCATGATGATGAAGCGATTACCTCTTTAATGAACGATTTAAATAAAATGAAAATATAATGAAAAATCTAAGACATAAACTTGTATAAAACCTATTATATAGGTGAATTTAGAACCCTTATCACATTATCCTAGAAATATATCATTGTGGGACCTTTATAATCCAAAAACCATTTTACAATAAAATAATATTTTCAATCATTCCAAAAGAGCCCCTCCTCTCCTCTTATAAAATCCCCCACATATACCACCATATTCACACATTCAATGCCATTTGGCTCGGCCATAATCTGAAAAATCACACTCTTAACTTTCCTCTCTTCATCCTTGTAACAGCCCAAGATTTTATAAAAAATATTCTTTTTAATTTTATTAATGTCTTGTGTTGTACGCTACACCAAAAGGAGCTTGCAAAACACGCATCCTTGACTTGCCTTGCATTACACGCAATCGCGACCTTCCTCGATAGCGTGTGTAATACGCAATACCGAGTTTCACTAAACAACGATATGCTATTAAAATATTATTAAAACTAGCCGGTATGAATAGTAATAACCACTTTTTAAAATTCTGTAAATCTTATTTTTCAAAATGAACTTCATTTTTGGATTCGGAGTATCGAATTTAGCCTAAGGTGAAATTTTGGTACATTTCGGATAACTTTCATATTCTGATGAATAGTGAATATTACTAAATTATAATTAAAAAACAACTTTTTTAATCGAAATAATTAATAGTGATAAATTATTAATTGGAGTAGTTTTAAATTATATTTAGAATATATTTTTACAATTTAATACAATGTTGGTCATTGGTTGTAATTTCACATTTAAACCAGACATAATCAAGTGTCAATCTTTTGATAGATATTGTATCTTAAAAACACGCTATTTGTTTTAACAGCAGGATTTAATTATAAAAATAATTAATGAAACTTCTATGTTATGAATTTGGTAAAATAGAATTTATTTTTGAATTCACAATATAAAATATAGCTTAGGATGAAATTTTGGCATTTTTCTGAAAACCTTCATTTTTTGATGAATAGTGAAACTACTAAGTGGTAGCTAAAAAACTGAATTTTTCATAAAACTTAATTTTACCGCTTCTGTGAATGGAATTTCAAAAATCCGAGAGACTCGGTTGATGTTAGTAAGTAAAATGTGGTTCAATGAGATGAAAATAATTTTTGGTGAATAGTAACTTTTTACTTTTATTTACCACGATTAAAAGTAAATAGGGTAATTAAGGGTAAGAATGATATTAATATTACCCTAACACATGTCCTAATTCTATTGGACAAGTGTATCTCGACCAAAAACAACCTTAAGTGTAAAATATTATCATTTAGGCCCACTTGGATTAGATTAGGACATTTATTATTATTTAATTCAAAGAAGAGTTAAAAGAGTTAAAATCAAAGTTTATTCACTAAAACATTTTTAATATGGGGTTATACATAAGATGAATTCGACTATAAATATTCATTAGAAAGCTAAAGCGATTTCCTACATAATGATATTTTATTTATAATTTTTAGACTTTAAATAAATTAATTTATTTATGACACAACGATGATGCAGTAATTACCCTTTTAAGGAAATATTAACATAATTGATGTTATAAATACTCAAATGAATGTAATTTGAGACTTTTTATGAATTCCACTAATTTTCTAGGTTACTATGATATATTAGTGTTGATTTAATCAACTTGGTTCGAACATATAATTCTGTTATGACTTTCAAAAAAATCATATATCAAATAGTGTCAAAATTGACACAAAATAGTTTTTAAATCAAATATTATATTATTAATTGTTATTTTATTCCTAAAAATCTAAGGTTCGGCCAAATGACTTAGATAAGGATATATATATTAATAATAAACAATTTGGGGTTCGTTTGGCATGTTATAGTATGTTATTTAACCATATAGTAAAAGAAAACAAACAGACAAGGTAAAAGTTAAATTATTTAACTTACAGTTAAATCTAATTGATAAGGTTAAAATAATACCCTAAACTTGTCTAAATCATATTGGATGATCGGATTTCGACCCATCCCCACTTTAGATTCGAAATAAGACCCTTTGGAACCATTATAAACCGATTTTTACATTAATATAAAATAATATTATGAGGTATTCCTAAGGTGCCCCTCTCCTCCCTTATAAAAGGACACCTCCTCCCCCTCCTCCTCACACCAATTTGAGCACTCAAGCTCGGCCAACCCCTTCCAAAATATCTTCTACACTTCCCTAGAAACATCCTAGACGTACTGGTCTTCCTCAAAGACCAATTATAGTTCCCTAAGAGGAGGTCTCCAAAAGGCGCTTCAAAGAAGAGGTAATTACCGTTACCAATTCTTTCATCTTTATTTCTTCTTCCACTTCTTCTTCTTAGGTTGTTTCATTATGAAGTAATAACATCAGTATCACTCATATACTGATATGTTATTATAAGTATGAAACAACCCTATTTCACCATCTATCCATCCTACGGAAAAAGAAATCACCGCGCGTGCGTACGTACAGAATACCGTCTCCACGCCGTGGTGTAATCTATTTTCCACCACCACCTTACATGGATGGGTATAATGGTGTAAAGAATAACTATACATAGTTATTACAACATCATATTGATTCTGATATATTGTATAATCCACTCTAATTCAATTCAATATTTATGGAAATGATATCATCGCTCGTGCGTACGTACGGACTACCGTCTCCACGACGCGATGAGATTCATTCTCCATGTTAACCATTTAAGAATGATTATAAAGTATATATAAGAAATAATAATGAAATATATGACATTATAAAGCTACTGGATTTATGTATATATATATATATGTATGTCATCTACTTACTTCCATTCAAGACAATAAGGAAAGGAAAACAGCGTTCATGCGTACGTACGGACTACCGTCTCCATGAACGGTGTTTTTCATTTCATTTATCTATCTATTATATATATATATATATACTGAATATATATGATATATAAATCATATTTTATATTATGGAAGTAAGTAAATCATGATATAAGTAATAATAATGTCAAGAACAACAAGTTAAAACACCTACGATAAATAAAACGATTTTACCCAAAACGCTTCTTTAACATGGAATTTACAAAAGAACGGGTAATATAATGTCATAAGTGAACCATATATGATATCATAACAATGAATATGATTCTGTAATAAGTCAATGACATTATTTAAACCATTATACAGGAGCTTCGGACACGTACAAAGCAAATCGGACCTAAGGTAAGGGAAATATCACAATCTCATTTTTATCCGAGATTGTTTTTACTTTGACATTTACTGGGGTGTATTTTATCATCCACATCCATGTTTCATCAATATGTAAATTTATTTCCATCCACCTACAATTGTTTAAATCCATTTTTACCCTTCGGTGAGTTTTTAGTAATATATATGAAAGGAATCTTTTGTAGTACGAGGTACTTTTTGACTTTTCCGACAAAAGTACGAAGAATGTTTTTTTAACTTATACGGCATGAATGGATTTTTAAAAACATTATTTCCAAGAAGCTTCCTTTACAAGTTTTCATGTTTATTTTTAATCAACTTATTTTATTTTAAAGTTGTATGACATGTTATGAAAGGAAAAATGTTTTTGAAGAAGAAAGGATATTTTCCTCAAGAATGGAGTTCAAGTGTTTTATCAAAATTATTTTCCATATAAGATAATAAAGGGTTATGTTTTTATCCCTATTATTAAATTGATTTGATCATGTTGTGATGGAATTATTTTTATGAATTCCTTTATCTTATATTAATTGAGTTATGATGTCATGATGTTTCAAGAATCCCATTTTTGTTACATTTGTTATGTGATGATGTATGTTTTATGATTATGTGGCACACATAAGAAAGGATTCATTATAAAATGGGTGGGACCTATATCTCCCTCCAATGCATTGGGTAAAGATTTTATATCTCATGAGATAGACAGTGCTGGAAAGGTAGGTTATACCGATTCAGTGAAACAGGACTGAAACGAGGGTTACTCGATTTAGAAAGGGACTTTGTCCACTAAGATAGTCTTGGCAATGAGTCTTGACTAACAAGAAATGATTCTCTATGATTATGTGTGAATGCCACAAAGTTTCATGTTTTAAGTTATGATTATTGTGATTACATTTCACTGCCATGATTTACCCCATGTTATGAAATTATGATCTCTTTTGCAGGTTAAGATTTCAAAAAGTTATGTGCTTATGTATATGATGTGATTGATATTTCTTTTGTTTACCCTTACTGAGCATTTGAGCTCACCCTTTTATGTTTTCTTTTCCCCAGGATATAAAGAAAGGTTTTAGGTAAAAAAAGGAAGATCTTTATGGGAGATTTTGAAGATCTTTCACCACGATTAGAAGATTATATTCCGAGTTTCCAAAGACACTAAACTATTACGATGCTTGTGTGTGTGTTTTTTGTTATGTACTAAGTATTCCGCAAAAGTAATGTAATGTCAATATATGTCACGATACGGGTCTTTACAGTTGGTATCAGAGGAAAGGTTTAGTCAACCTTTGGAAACTAGGATGCGAAAAAGTTAGTGAGATCCCTAGAGATATTTCTAAGGTATGTCTAGGGATGTCTCTAAGGTTAAGTATACGTATAGGTTATAGTACTAGAATTACGCTAACGATCATAGAATTAATCCTAAGATGTTAGATATTGAAGGTACTCCCCCTTTGTTATGTTGTTTTCCCTAGCATGATTTTTGCCTCTCACACTATTCTTTTGGGGTTTTAGACGATGGCTGGAACCCGAAATAACCGTGTTGATCAATGCAATGGACAATGCAATGATTGTCCCCCTGAGCAACCAAACGATATGGGAGATGGAATGAAAAATCTTGTAGCCATGCTCACACAACTTTATCAAGCTATGAATCATGCAGGACTTCCAAACGAGCAAAGGAAGGAGCAACATTCTGTTGAATCCTTCATGAGGCAGCGTCCGCCTTCTTTCAGTGGGTCTACTGATCCATTAGTTGCTGAACAATGGATTAGTACTACTGAAAATATATTTTCAGTTCTTCAATGTTCTGAACATGATAAAGTCATCTTAGCAGTATATCGTTTGGAAGGTGAAGCTGATCAATGGTGGAATCTTATCAAGAATACGAGGCCAAGAGATGAAATTGAGTCCATGGAATGAGACGAGTTCAAGAACTTATTTTTCAATAAGTACTTCCCTCGTATTCTTCGAACAACGATGGAGAAGGAGTTTCTTGAACTAAAGCAAAAGGATGATGAATCTGTTGGTATATACGAAGCGAATTTTACAATACTTGCAAGGTATGCATCTGGCATTATCATCCAACTTGAAAGTAAAGTTGATCGATTTTTCAGTGGCTTAAAACCAAGTCTTCGAAGGGCATTAGCTATAAGAGACTTCAGTAGCTATGAAGAAATTGTGCGTTGTGCTATCAAGGTAGAAATAGAAGTTGGTGTTACATATCCATCTCATGGTTTTGACAAAAAACGAAAGATGGAGTTCAAGGAGAAATCTCAGAATAATGGTGAAAAGAAGATGAATGTTTCCTTATGCACAAAGTGTGGAAAGAAGCATGGTGGAGATTGTCTTAAAGGGACTAGAAAATGTTTTAAGTGTGGAAAAGAAGGTCATCGAGCAGCTGAGTGTCAAAGTAATGGAAAAAGGGTTTCTAATGATGTGAATAAAGAAAACACTGCAGAGAATGCACCACCAACACTTCAATGCTTCATGTGCAAGGAAATGGGGCATTATGCTAATAAATTCCCTAATCCAAGGGTTAGTGATGATCAACATGAGCAACCACTGAAGGCAAAGGACAAAGGGAAGTCACATGCAATCACTATTGGCAATGTTGAATATTACAACGATGTGGTGGAATGATTAAGGGTTTATGTAATGGGATTTCGAAATAATGTTGTATTATTGAGTATTGCAATATTTATTGATGTGGTATTCAAAGTGATTGGGATATTTTTTGGAAATAAGATGATATGCGCATAATGAAGGGAAAACGAGAAAATGAAATGTTTAATATTATTCATGAGCTCATGATTGATATAAGGACTAAGTGATATCATGGTTTGAGTATATAGAATTTTGAGGATTTTTGGTATGTGGAAAGTGTTAACTTTTAACTGCATTCAAGTTTTCACTAAGGTTCAATGGGTATTCAAGAGAGTACAAGATTAAGGCCTTTGAATATTTGGAATGTTTCCAACAAGATATATCTTATGATATATGGGGATCAACGATGGTATTAAATCTCTGGTAATCGTTTTCACTATGTTATGAAAATGGACTGCGGTATTATGGATAGGACTAAAGATTGGAATGGATTATGTTGGACATAAGTTAGTATTGTTTAAGGATAAAAGTTTTTTCGATATTATTTATGGGATGTTATAGTAATATAGTTTTAGAAAAAGGAAAACCTGCAGGACGGGTGACAGCCCATCGCTTCGGACAAGGCTGGGGGAATCAAACCCACAACCGAAGTGCGACTGGCCTTTATCGCCTACCACTGGCCTACAGGAAGTCCCTGTTTAGTATAAACTAGTTTTATTATATTAAGCAGTATGATATATGAGGTATAAGTCCATTTTAGGAACTATATATGATTAATCTCACTATAGATCGACTTATGTATATAATTTTTTCTAACCTTTTGTTTGAGACAGATGGAATGACCCGTCATTCTATCACATGATCTGCTAACACTTCATGAATAACAAATTCAACTTCATTTATTTAAGAGATGAAGTGTAAATTGTTCTAGGCATGAACAATAGTGAGATTGTACCAAAATAAAGAAAGTATTTATTCCAATTCAAATTTTCAACTTTAGGGAAATGATCTTGAAAACCAAAAATGTTGTCCTAGTGATCTTATACCTGATGAATCGGATGGTACCTTAGATCATCACAAATTTATGGATTTGTGATTATTGGCTTTTCCATAGCCATGTTCTCTACCACTCTCCATCAGAACATGATGGTTAGATTTCTCTTCCATATCCATATTTTCACCTATGTGGAAACCCAATGATTAGTTTATTTGGGTAACCGTTACGTTTCATACTTTTGTTTTTAAAGATTGGTTTTGATATTCCTTTTTACGATGTGGGTTTCTATTAAAGAAACTTTCAAATAGTAAACCATTTATAACCCCGATTAATTTCGAGGGCGAAATTCATTTTAAGGGGGGTAGAATGTAACAACCCAAGATTTTATAAAAAATATTCTTTTTAATTTTATTAATGTCTTGTGTTGTACGCTACACCAAAAGGAGCTTGCACAACACGCATCCTTGACTTGCCTTGCATTACACGCAATCGCGACCTTCCTCGATAGCGTGTGTAATACGCAATACCGAGTTTCACTAAACAACGATATGCTATTAAAATATTATTAAAACTAGCCGGTATGAATAGTAATAACCACTTTTTAAAATTCTGTAAATCTTATTTTTCAAAATGAACTTCATTTTTGGATTCGGAGTATCTAATTTAGCCTAAGGTGAAATTATGGTACATTTCAGATAACTTTCATATTCTGATGAATAGTGAAAATTACTAAATTATAATTAAAAAACAACTTTTTTAATCGAAATAATTAATAGTGATAAATTATTAATTGGAGTAGTTTTAAAGTATATTTAGAATATATTTTTAAAATTTAATACAATGTTGGTCATTGGTTGTAATTTCACATTTAAACCAAACATAATCAAGAGTCAATCTTTTGATAGATATTGTTTTTTAAAAACACGCTATTTGTTTTAACAGCGGGATTTAATTATAAAAATAATTAATGAAACTTCTATGTTATGAATTTGGTAAAATAGAATTTATTTTTGAATTCACAATATAAAATATAGCTTAGGATGAAATTTTGGCATTTTTCTGAAAACCTTCATTTTTTGATGAATAGTGAAACTACTAAGTGGTAGTTAAAAAACTGAATTTTTCATAAAACTTAATTTTACCGCTTCTGTGAATGGAATTTCAAAAATCCGAGAGACACGGTTGATGTTAGTAAGTAAAATTTGGTTCAATGAGATGAAAATAATTTTTGGTGAATCGTAACTTTTTACTTTTATTTACCACGGTTAAAAGTAAATAGGGTAATTAAGGATAAGAATGATATTAATATTACCCTAACACATGTCCTAATTATATTGGACAAGTGTATCTTGACCAAAAACAACCTTAAGTGTAAAATATTATCATTTAGGCCCACTTGGATTAGATTAGTACATTTATTATTATTTAATTCAAAGAAGAGTTAAAAGAGTTAAAATCAAAGTTTATTCACTAAAACATTATTAATATGGGGTTATACATAATATAAATTCGACTATAAATATTCATTAGAAAGAAAAAACGATTTCCTACATAATGATATTTTATTTATAATTTTTAGACTTTAAATAAATTAATTTATTTATGACACAACGATGATGCAGTAATTACCCTTTTAAGGAAATATTAACATAATTGATGTTATAAATACTCAAATGAATGTAATATGAGACTTTTTATGAATTCCACTAATTTTCTAGGTTACTATGATATATTAGTGTTGATTTAATCAACTTGGTTCGAACATATAATTCTGTTATGACTTTCAAAAAAATCACATATCAAATAGTGTCAAAATTGACACAAAATAGTTTTTAAATCAAATATTATATTATAAATTGTTATTTTATTCCTAAAAATCTAAGGTTCGGCCAAATGACTTAGATAAGGATATATATATTAATAATAAACAATTTGGGGTTCGTTTGGAATGTTATAGTAAGTTTATTAACCATATAGTAAAAGAAAACAAACAGACACGGTAAAAGTTAAATTATTTAACTTAGAGTTAAATCTAATTGATAAGGTTAAAATAATACCCTAAACTTGTCTAAATCCTATTGGATGATAGGATTTCGACCCATCCCCACTTTAGCTTCGAAATAATACCCTTTGGAACCATTATAAACCGATTTTGACATTAATATAAAATAATATTATGAGGTATTCCTAAGGTGCCCCTCTCCTCCCTTATAAAAGGACACCTCCTCCCCCTCATCCTCACACCAATTTGAGAACTCAAGCTCGGCCATCCCCTGACAAAATATCTTCTCCACTTCCCTAGAAACATCCTAGAGGTTCTGGTCTTCCTCAATGACCAATTTTAGTTCCCTAAGAGGAGGTCTCTAAAAGGCGCTTCAAAGAAGAGGTAATTACCGTTACCAATTCTTTCATCTTTATTTCTTCTTCCACTTCTTCTTCTTAGGTTGTTTCATTATGAAGTAATAACATCAGTATCACTCATATACTGATATGTTATTATAAGTATGAAACAACCCTATTTCACCATCTATCCATCCTACGGAAAAAGAAATCACCGCGCGTGTGTACGTACGGAATACCGTCTCCACGCCGTGGTGTAATCTATTTTCCACCACCACCTTACATGGATGGGTATAATGGTGTAAAGCATAACTATATATAGTTATTACAACATAATATTGATTCTGATATATTGTATAATCCACTCCAATTCAATTCAATATTTATGGAAATGATATCATCGCTCGTGCGTACGTACGGACTACCGTCTCCACGACGCGATGAGATTCATTCTCCATGTTAACCATTTAAGAATGATTATAAAGTATATATAAGAAATAATAATGAAATATATGACATTATAAATCTACTGGATTTATGTATATATATATATATATATATGTATGTCATCTACTTACTTCCATTCAAGACAATAAGGAAAGGAAAACAGCGTTCATGCGTACGTACGGACTACCGTCTCCATGAACGGTGTTTTTCATTTCATTTATCTATCTATTATATATATATATATATACTGAATATATATGATATATAAATCATATTTTATAATCTGGAAGTAAGTAAATCATGATATAAGTAATAATAATTTCAAGAACAACAAGTTAAAACACTTACGATAAATGAAACGATTTTACCCAAAACGCTTCTTTAACATGGAATTTACAAAAGAACGGGTAATATAATGTCATAAGTGAACCATATATGATATCATAACAATGAATATGATTCTATAATAAGTCAATGACATTATTTAAACCATTATACAGGAGTTTCGGACACGTACAAAGCAAATCGGACCTAAGGTAAGGGAAATATCACAATCTCATTTTTATCCGAGATTGTTTTTACTTTGACATTTACTGGGGTGTATTTTATCATCCACATCCATGTTTCATCAATATGTAATATTATTTCCATCCACCTACAATTGTTTAAATCCATTTTTACCCTTCGGTGAGTTTTTAGTAATATATATGAAAGGAATCTTTTGTAGTACGAGGTACTTTTTGACTTTTCCGACAAAAGTACGAAGAATGTTTTTTCTAACTTATACGGCATGAATGGATTTTTAAAAACATTATTTCCAAGATGCTTCATTTACAAGTTTTCAAGTTTATTTTTAATCAACTTATTTTATTTTAAAGTTGTATGACATGTTATGAAAGGAAAAATGTTTTTGAAGAAGAAAGGATATTTTCCTCAAGAATGGAGTTCAAGTGTTTTATCAAAATTATTTTCCATCTAAGATAATAAAGGGTTATGTTTTTATCCCTATTATTAAATTGATTTGATCATGTTGTGATGGAATTATTTTTATGAATTCCTTTATCTTATATTAATTGAGTTATGATGTCATGATGTTTCAAGAATCCCATTTTTGTTACATTTGTTATGTGATGATGTATGTTTTATGATTATGTGGCACACATAAGAAAGGATTCATTATAAAATGGGTGGGACCTATATCTCCCTCCAATGCATTGGGTAAAGATTTTATATCTCATGAGATAGACAGGGCTGGAACGGTAGGTTATACCGATTCAGTGAAAAAGGACTGAAACGAGGGTTACTCGATTTAGAAAGGGACTTTGTCCACTAAGATAGTCTTGGCAATGAGTCTTGACTAACAAGAAATGATTCTCTATGATTATGTGTGAATGCCACAAAGTTTCATGTTTTAAGTTATGATTATTGTGATTACATTTCACTGCCATGATTTACCCCATGTTATGAAATTATGATCTCTTTTGCAGGTTAAGATTTCAAAAAGTTATGTGCTTATGTATATGATGTGATTGATATTTCTTTTGTTTACCCTTACTGAGAATTTGAGCTCACCCTTTTATGTTTTCTTTTCCCCAGGATATAAAGAAAGGTTTTAGGTAAAAAAAGGAAGATCTTTATGGGAGATTTTGAAGATCTTTCACCACGATTAGAAGATTATATTCCGAGTTTCCAAAGACACTAAACTATTACGATCCTTGTGTGTGTGTTTTTTGTTATGTACTAAGTATTCCGCAAAAGTAATGTAATGTCAATATACGTCACGATACGGGTCTTTACAGTTGGTATCAGAGGAAAGGTTTAGTCAACCTTTGGAAACTAGGATGCGAAAAAGTTAGTGAGATCCCTAGAGATATTTCTAAGGTATGTCTAGGGATGTCTCTAAGGTTAAGTATACGTATAGGTTATAGTACTAGAATTACGCTAACGATCATAGAATTAAACCTATGATGTTAGATATTGAAGGTACTCCCCCTTTGTTATGTTGTTTTCCCTAGCATGATTTTTGCCTCTCACACTATTCTTTTGGGGTTTTAGATGATGGCTGGAACCCGAAAGAACCGTGTTGATCAATGCAATGGACAATGCAATGATTTTCCCCCTGAGCAACCAAACGATATGGGAGCTGGAATGCAAAATCTTGTAGCCATGCTCACACAACTTTATCAAGCTATGAATCATGCAGGACTTCCAAACGAGCAAAGGAAGGAGCAACATTCTATTGAATCCTTCATGAGGCAGCGTCCGCCTTCTTTCAGTGGGTCTACTGATCCATTAGTTTCTGAACAATGGATTAGTACTACTGAAAATATATTTTCAGTTCTTCAATGTTCTGAACATGATAAAGTCATCTTAGCAGTATATCGTTTGGAAGGTGAAGCTGATCAATGGTGGAATCTTATCAAGAATACGAGGCCAAGAGATGAAATTGAGTCCATGGAATGAGACGAGTTCAAGAACTTATTTTTCAATAAGTACTTCCCTCGTATTCTTCGAACAACGATGGAGAAGGAGTTTCTTGAACTAAAGCAAAAGGATGATGAATCTGTTGGTATATACGAAGCGAATTTTACAAGACTTGCAAGGTATGCATCTGGCATTATCATCCAACCTGAAAGTAAAGTTGATCGATTTTTCAGTGGCTTAAAACCAAGTCTTCGAAGGGCATTAGCTATAAGAGACTTCAGTAGCTATGAAGAAATTGTGTGTTGTGCTATCAAGGTAGAAATGGAAGTTGGTGTTACATATCCATCTCATGGTTTTGACAAAAAACGAAAGATGGAGTTCAAGGAGAAATCTCAGAATAATGGTGAAAAGAAGATGAATGTTTCCTTATGCACAAAGTGTGGAAAGAAGCATGGTGGAGATTGTCTTAAAGGGACTAGAAAATGTTTTAAGTGTGGAAAAGAAGGTCATCGAGCAGCTGAGTGTCAAAGTAATGGAAAAAGGGTTTCTAATGATGTGAATAAAGAAAACACTGCAGAGAACGCACCACCAACACTTCAATGCTTCATGTGCAAGGAAATGGGGCATTATGATAATAAATGCCCTAATCCAAGGGTTAGTGATGATCAACATGAGCAACCACTGAAGGCAAAGGACAAAGGGAAGTCACATGCAATCACTATTGGCAATGTTGAATATTACAACGATGTGGTGGAATGATTAAGTGTTTATGTAATGGGATTTCGAAATAATGTTGTATTATTGAGTATTGCAATATTTATTGATGTGGTATTCAAAGTGATTGGGATATTTTGTGGAAATAAGATGATATGCGCATAATGAAGGGAAAACGAGAAAATGAAATGTTTAATATTATTCATGAGCTCATGATTGATATAAGGACTAAGTGATATCATGGTTTGAGTATATAGAATTTTGAGGATTTTTGGTATGTGGAAAGTGTTAACTTTTAACTGCATTCAAGTTTTCACTAAGGTTCAATGGGTATTCAAGATAGTACAAGATTAAGGCCTTTGAATATTTGGAATGTTTCCAACAAGATATATCTTATGATATATGGGGATCAACGATGGTATTAAATCTCTGGTAATCGTTTTCACTATGTTATGAAAATGGACTGCGGTATTATGGATAGGACTAAAGATTGGAATGGATTATGTTGGACATAAGTTAGTATTGTTTAAGGATAGAAGTTTTTTCGATATTATTTATGGGATGTTATAGTAATATAGTTTTAGAAAAAGGAAAACCTGCAGGACGGGCGACAGCCCATCGCTTCGGACAAGGCTGTGGGAATCAAACCCACAACTGAAGTGCGACTGGCCTTTATCGCCTACCACTGGCCTACAGGGAGTCCCTGTTTAGTATAAACTAGTTTTATTATATTAAGCAGTATGATATATGAGGTATAAGTCCATTTTAGGAACTATATATGATTAATCTCACTATAGATCGACTTATGTATATAATTTTTGCTAACCTTTTGTTTGAGACAGATGGAATGACCCGTCATTCTATCACATGATCTGCTAACACTTCATGAATAACAAATTCAACTTCATTTATTTAAGAGATGAAGTGTAAATTGTTCTAGGCACGAACAATAGTGAGATTGTACCAAAATAAAGAAAGTATTTATTCCAATTCAAATTTTCAACTTTAGGGAAATGATCTTGAAAACCAAAAATGTTGTCCTAGTGATCTTATACCTGATGAATCGGATGGTACCTTAGATCATCACAAATTTATGGATTTTTGATTATTGGCTTTTCCATAGCCATGTTCTCTACCACTCTCCATCAGAACATGATGGTTAGATTTCTCTTCCATATCCATATTTTCACCTATGTGGAAACCCAATGATTAGTTTATTTGGGTAACCGTTACGTTTCATACTTTTGTTTTTAAAGATTGGTTTTGATATTCCTTTTTACGATGTGGGTTTCTATTAAAGAAACTTTCAAATAGTAAACCATTTATAACCCCGACGAATTTCGAGGGCGAAATTCATTTTAAGGGGGGTAGAATGTAACAGCCCAAGATTTTATAAAAAATATTCTTTTTAATTTTATTAATGTCTTGTGTTGTACGCTACACCAAAAGGAGCTTGCACAACACGCATCCTTGACTTGCCTTGCATTACACGCAATCGCGACCTTCCTCGATAGCGTGTGTAATACGCAATACTGAGTTTCACTAAACAACGATATGCTATTAAAATATTATTAAAACTAGCCGGTATGAATAGTAATAACCACTTTTTAAAATTCTGTAAATCTTATTTTTCAAAATGAACTTCATTTTTGGATTCGGAGTATCGAATTTAGCCTAAGGTGAAATTTTGGTACATTTCAGATAACTTTCATATTCTGATGAATAGTGAAAATTACTAAATTATAATTAAAAAACAACTTTTTTAATCGAAATAATTAATAGTGATAAATTATTAATTGGAGTAGTTTTAAAGTATATTTAGAATATATTTTTAAAATTTAATACAATGTTGGTCATTGGTTGTAATTTCACATTTAAACCAAACATAATCAAGAGTCAATCTTTTGATAGATATTGTTTCTTAAAAACACGCTATTTGTTTTAACAGTGGGATTTAATTATAAAAATAATTAATGAAACTTCTATGTTATGAATTTGGTAAAATAGAATTTATTTTTGAATTCACAATATAAAATATAGCTTAGGATGAAATTTTGGCATTTTTCTGAAAACCTTCATTTTTTGATGAATAGTGAAACTACTAAGTGGTAGTTAAAAAACTGAATTTTTCATAAAACTTAATTTTACCGCTTCTGTGAATGGAATTTCAAAAATCCGAGAGTCACGGTTGATTTTAGTAAGTAAAATGTGGTTCAATGAGATGAAAATAATTTTTGGTGAATCGTAACTTTTTACTTTTATTTACCACGGTTAAAAGTAAGTAGGGTAATTAATGATAAGAATGATATTAATATTACCCTAACACATGTCCTAATTATATTGGACAAGTGTATCTTGACCAAAAACAACCTTAAGTGTAAAATATTATCATTTAGGCCCACTTGGATTAGATTAGGACATTTATTATTATTTAATTCAAAGAAGAGTTAAAAGAGTTAAAATCAAAGTTTATTCACTAAAACATTTTTAATATGGGGTTATACATAATATAAATTCGACTATAAATATTCATTAGAAAGAAGAAACGATTTCCTACATAATGATATTTTATTTATAATTTTTAGACTTTAAATAAATTAATTTATTTATGACACAACGATGATGCAGTAATTACCCTTTTAAGGAAATATTAACATAATTGATGTTATAAATACTCAAATGAATGTAATTTGAGACTTTTTATGAATTCCACTAATTTTCTAGGTTACTATGATATATTAGTGTTGATTTAATCAACTTGGTTCGAACATATAATTCTGTTATGACTTTCAAACAAATCATATATCAAATAGTGTCAAAATTGACACAAAATAGTTTTTAAATCAAATATTATATTATTAATTGTTATTTTATTCCTAAAAATCTAAGGTTCGGCCAAATGACTTAGATAAGGATATATATATTAATAATAAACAATTTGGGGTTCGTTTTGAATGTTATAGTAAGTTTATTAACCATATAGTAAAAGAAAACAAACAGACACGGTAAAAGTTAAATTATTTAACTTAGAGTTAAATCTAATTGATAAGGTTAAAATAATACCCTAAACTTGTCTAAATACTATTGGATGATAGTATTTCGACCCATCCCCACTTTAGCTTCGAAATAAGACCCTTTGAACCATTATAAACCGATTTTGACATTAATATAAAATAATATTATGAGGTATTCCTAAGGTGCCCCTCTCCTCTCTTATAAAAGGACACCTCCTCCCCCTCATCCTCACACCAATTTGAGCACTCAAGCTCGGCCAACCCCTGCCAAAATATCTTCTCCACTTCCCTAGAAACATCCTAGAGGTTCTGGTCTTCCTCAATGACCAATTTTAGTTCCCTAAGAGGAGGTCTCCAAAAGGCGCTTCAAAGAAGAGGTAATTACCGTTACCAATTCTTTCATCATTATTTCTTCTTCCACTTCTTCTTCTTAGGTTGTTTCATTATGAAGTAATAACATCAGTATCACTCATATACTGATATGTTATTATAAGTATGAAACAACCCTATTTCACCATCTATCCATCCTACGGAAAAAGAAATCACCGCGCGTGCGTACGTACGGAATACCGTCTCCACGCCGTGGTGTAATCTATTTTCCACCACCACCTTACATGGATGGGTATAATGGTGTAAAGAATAACTATATATAGTTATTACAACATCATATTGATTCTGATATATTGTATAATCCACTCCAATTCAATTCAATATTTATGGAAATGATATCATCGCTCGTGCGTACGTACGGACTACCGTCTCCACGACGCGATGAGATTCAATCTCCATGTTAACCACTTAAGAATGATTATAAAGTATATATAAGAAATAATAATGAAATATATGACATTATAAAGCTACTGGATTTATGTATATATATATATATATATATGTATGTCATCTACTTACTTCCATTCAAGACAATAAGGAAAGGAAAACAGCGTTCATGCGTACGTACGGACTACCGTCTCCATGAACGGTGTTTTTCATTTCATTTATCTATCTATTATATATATATATATACTGAATATATATGATATATAAATCATATTTTATATTCTGTAAGTAAGTAAATCATGATATAAGTAATAATAATGTCAAGAACAACAAGTTAAAACACCTACGATAAATGAAACGATTTTACCCAAAACGCTTCTTTAACATGGAATTTACAAAAGAACGGGTAATATAATGTCATAAGTGAACCATATATGATATCATAACAATGAATATGATTCTGTAATAAGTCAATGACATTATTTAAACCATTATACAGGAGCTTCGGACACGTACAAAGCAAATCGGACCTAAGGTAAGGGAAATATCACAATCTCATTTTTATCCGAGATTGTTTTTACTTTGACATTTACTGGGGTGTATTTTATCATCCACATCCATGTTTCATCAATATGTAATATTATATCCATCCACCTACAATTGTTTAAATCCATTTTTACCCTTCGGTGAGTTTTTAGTAATATATATGAAAGGAATCTTTTGTCGTACGAGGTACTTTTTGACTTTTCCGACAAAAGTACGAAGAATGTTTTTTTTAACTTATACGGCATGAATGGATTTTTAAAAACATTATTTCCAAGAAGCTTCCTTTACAAGTTTTCATGTTTATTTTTAATCAACTTATTTTATTTTAAAGTTGTATGACATGTTATGAAAGGAAAAATGTTTTTGAAGAAGAAAGGATATTTTCCTCAAGAATGGAGTTCAAGTGTTTTATCAAAATTATTTCCCATCTAAGATAATAAAGGGTTATGTTTTTATCCCTATTATTAAATTGATTTGATCATGTTGTGATGAAATTATTTTTATTAATTCCTTTATCTTATATGAATTGATTTATGATGTCATGATGTTTCAAGAATCCCATTTTTGTTACATGTGTTATGCGATGATGTATGTTTTATGATTATGTGGCACACATAAGAAAGGATTCATTATAAGATGGGTGGGACCTATATCTCCCTCCAATTCATTGGGTAAAGATTTTATATCTCATGAGATAGACAGGGCTGGAACGGTAGGTTATACCGATTCAGTGAAACAGGACTGAAACGAGGGTTACTCGATTTAGAAAGGGACTTTGTCCACTAAGATAGTCTTGGCAATGAGTCTTGACTAACAAGAAATGATTCTCTATGGTTATGTGTGAATGCCACAAAGTTTCATGTTTTATGTAATGATTATTGTGATTACATTTCAATGCCATGATTTACCCCATGTTATGAAATTATGATCTCTATTGCAGGTTAAGATTTCCAAAAGTTATGTGCTTATGTATATGATGTGATTGATATTTCTTTTGTTTACCCTTACTGAGCATTTGAGCTCACCCTTTTATGTTTTCTTTTCCCCTGGATATAAAGAAAGGTTTTAGGTAAAAAAAAAGGAAGATCTTTATGGGAGATTTTGAAGATCTTTCACCACGATTAGAAGATTATATTCCGAGTTTCCAAAGACACTAAACTATTACGATCCTTGTGTGTGTGTTTTTTGTTATGTACTAAGTATTCCGCAAAAGTAATTTAATGTCAATATACGTCAAGATACGGGTCTTTACAATCCTAGAAGCCTTACCTTAGGAATAAAGAACTTCAAGAAACCCATTCGGTTCAATCCATGGGGAGTTACCCGATTTAAAGGTAATGTCATCTCTTATGTTCTTTTGTTTTCTTTTGCTTCTCCAACCCCTTAAACTCTTTTATTAATTTGTTTTCTAACAAAACTAGTATCCTAAATATACGAGGATGTTTTTATGAGAAGTATTTGATTTATACTTACACACACATTCATCTAATGCTTAAACAATATATTCTTTCTGTGGGTGACGAATTACTGCCTCACGAAACTATGATTGTTCTATCTTCCTTTAAAACCTATCATGGTGGCCATTATGATGACACTATTTTTCAATATGATATAAATTATGTTTATGCTTTATTTATTCTTCTGTATTTTTCTTTTATATCATACCTTTATGGTTTCCAATATGGGTAAACAAGAAATTATCATTAGAGGAAGTGCGGACTACCGCCCCCTCAAAGTGATGTGACTCGATAATACCATATGTGGTACATATAAAAGATGGATTTAATGATATTATATATGATAATATAATTTAATTATGATATAACTATGTATAATTATGTTTTAATTCCATTAAATATGAAATATAAATGAAATTATCATTCATGTGTACGTACGACTTGCCGTCTTGATGAACGGTGCATTTCATTTCTTACCTCTAAATGTTAAGTACTATTATAAATGAATGTATATGAAGGATATATATATTAAATATATGATATCTAAATCATTAATATAATTCTGATGATAATGGATATTTTACCACTTGATCAAATTGTAATTATAATAAGTCCATTTTTGACTCAAGTACCAAATATCGACAAAATGAAAGTTATTAACATAAAAGACTGTGCAATGTTTATAACATGTTAATAAGTGATATAAGAATAATAATAAACTTTATAATGTTCTAAATCAAGTAGAAATAAACTTTAGTTTATTATTCATGATGTTAAAGAATGAACCGGTCATGTCGGACCTTAGGTAAGGGATCATACCTCTCTCCTTTTTTTAAGTACTCTCTTTTAGGCCATTTCTTTTAAGATACTCTTTCTTATGTTGGGGGGTGTTATTTTATATTCCTCTTACTATAAGATTTATAATGAGATACCCTATTTGATATCATTAATCAATTTTTGTATGTATTAAGTGGCACCGTTAGGCTGCTGAATTTTTGTATGGAATTTCTTATCTCACTTTTAATTCTGTGCGATTTCCCTTATTCGCCACTTATTTCATGTGGTGTATTGTGTACTTCCATTCCATATATATTTTCATGAATATTTTAATATTAATTTTATTATTTGATTAATTTGGTTTTTATTATATTTTGGTCATACGACTTAATTGATTACAACGAGGTAAGGGTTTATTTCACAGTCTCTTCATTATTCAAGGTTGTTTATATGTAATTATTTTCTGGGACCTCTTTATCACCCACATCCTTGTTTCTTACAAATGTATTTAAAAACATTTTTAATATTTACTAGACAATGGGTTAATTTCATTTATACTCTTATGTTTTTTGAAAGGAATCTTCCCGTCATTTTCCAAACAAGGTACTTTTTGACCTTTTCGACAAATTTTAGTTAAGAATATTTTTATAACTTATATGGTGGGGGAAGCTATTTTTTACCATTATAAACTCATCGAAGCTTCCCTTACAAGATTATAAGAATATTGTCAATGTATATTTTTTACTTTATAATTATGTTACTCTTATATGATTTCAATAAAGAATGAAATATTTCTCTAAAAAGGGCTTTCATTTCATATATGTCAACATCGTTTGATGGATTTTATGTTTATTTGGAATGATTTATTATGATACAAAGAATCCATATTTTATAGAAGGTTTTGTGAGAGTTTTGACTGTGGCTGTGATATTTTTACACCATTCATGATTGATGGTTGATGTATTAAATTTTCATATGCTACTTTCTATACGAATGTTTGTGATATGTTTAAACCTTTTCATATGAGGAATGTATTAGACTTAGTAAGTGAAGGGTGGAGCCCGCTATAGCTCCTCGATGAATCGGTAGGTCTCATTAGTCAACTAGACATGGAACTGGATGAGGCCCTTCCCCAATTTGATTTATTGTTTTGGATGAGGCCTTAATCATTTTTAGACGTCTTGGCTGAGACCATGACAAAATGTTTCAGAATGTTCGACATTATACATTCCCTCATTATAAAAGTAATATTGATGGTTTATATGGTCATTAAAGTAGTATAATGACCATGATTATGTTTTATTATGGAATTATTTATGCATATCATATTATTTACATAAAATTATTCATGATTATTATTCGTAAAGGCATGTGGTTTCAATTATTTACCATGCTTAATATTTATGTCATTTTCCGCTATATTACTTACACTTGCTGAGCATTTGAGCTCACCCTTTTCTTATTATTCATTTTACCATGATACAAAAAAGTTAATTATGAGTGACTTTCGAGCATTATTTTGGAGTCTTGGATATTTCCAATGGAATAAATTCATGTGGTATTTCTTTTTAAGTTGTAAAGTTGAAATTATTTATGTAATCTATTTTCCATGACTGCTAAACCGCTTGGTCCTTCGGGACTTGATTCATTGTAATCAGACAATGTATTAAAATAATGCACTGAATCTTGGTAACTGGGGTCAGGGCATTACAGTCAGTTGGAAAGAAGATTTGGATAAACTCTGATTAGAGCACATAGCCATAAGATAGACTTTGAGGATTAGTATAGAAGAACATCCTAGAATTTTAGTATTGTAGAGATTTTGTGAGTTCTACAAACAATGCATCCCTGTCTAGATACGAGCAGGTAGAGGTGCCTCTGGCACAGATTTACCTAGTGGTAAAACCAGAAAAAAATGCTTTGAGATAGACTCATATGAGAACTAGTGCACGACAATGGGCCTTGCTGCACTGTAACTCCCCGAAATTTTATGAGAAATATTTTTTTTATTTCATAAATGTATTGTACGCTACCCCAAGATTAAATTTCACTATAAGAAACAAAATATTAGCTGGAAGTATACACAAACACTATTCTAGGCTTGTGTTTCATGCCAGACCAACCTTCCACAATAGCGTGTGTTGTACGCAATAGCGAGTTTCACTAAAGGAGATATTATTATAATATTCTTATGAACTAGACGTTGTGAATATTAATACCAACTTTTTGAAATTTTATACTTTTAAACATTAAAAATGGAGTTCATTTTTGGATTTTGAATATCAAAATGAGCTTATGTTGAATTTTTGGTATTTTTCTGAAAACTTTCTATTTTTGATGAATAGTAAAAACACTGAGTTACTATTTAAAAAACCACTTTTAGTTAAATAATTATTTATTTGATTTAAATTTATTTTAGGTCAAAATTGTTACATAATACCTATATAAGTTCAATGTAATTAATTGGAGATAGTTTATAATAATTTTAGTGATATAAAAATTATATTGAAATTTTTACCGTCTTTTACCTACCTCCATAGAGAATTTGAAAATTTACATAAAACATAATTTTATGGATTTTGTGAGTGGAATATCAAAAATCCAAGAGATATGATTAATATTAATTATTAAAATTGGTTCAATAAGTTAAAAATAATTTTCTGTGAATAGTAACTTTTTACATTTATTTACCACGGTTAAAAGTAAATAGGATAATTAAGGGTAAAAATGATATTATTATTACCCTAACACATGTACCAACTCTATTGGATAAGTTTAATTTGACTAAAAACAACCTTAGTAATAAAATATTGCCCTTTATGTGCACTTCGATTAGATTAGGACATTTATTTTTATTCGTTTTAAAAAAGAGTTAAAATAGTTAAAATCAAGTTTTAATAACTAAAACATTTTTAATATATGGTTATACATAAGATAAATTAGACTATAAATATTAATGAGAACAATAAAATAATTTAATACCTAATTTTAGTTTATTTATAATTTTTAGAAATTAAATAATTTAATTTCTATATGACATAATGGTGATGTAGTAATTACCTAAATAATGAAATATTAAAATAATTGATATTATAAATACCCAAAAAAATGTAATTTGAAACTTTTTATGAATTCCAATTTTTTTTCTAGTCTAATATGACATGTTAGTATTCATTTAATTAACTTTTTTCGAACTAATCATTCTGTTATTATTTTCAGAAAAATCAATTTCCAAATAGAGTCAAAATTGACATAAAATAGTTTTTAAGACAAATATTATATTATTAATTGTTATTCTATTCCTAAAAATCTATGGTTCGGTCAAATGACTTAGATAAGGAGATTTATACTAATAATGAACCACTTGGGGTTCTTTCGGCTTGTTATTATATGTTTATTAACCATAGAGTGTAGGAAAACAAGAAGACACGGTAAAAGATAAACTATTTAACTTAGAGTTAAATCTAAACGATAAGGTTAAAATAGTAACCTAAAATTTTCTAAAACCAATTGGGTGAAATTATTTCGACCCATACCCACTGTATCTTTGAAATAAATCAATTTGAAGATATTATAAACCGAATATGACTTTATTATAAAATAATATTTTTATGTTTCTCCTAAAGTACCCCTCCCCTCCCTAATAAAAGGGCACCTCCTCCCTTTTCACTTCACAAGATTTTGAGGTTTCAAGCACGACCAACACCTTCCCATTTCAATTCTAAACTTCCCTAGAAACATTAAATATGTTCTGTTCTACTAAAAAGACCAACTCTATTGCATTAAGAGGAATCTTAAAAGAGGTGTGTCGAAGAAGAGGTGATATCTTCTACTAATTCATTCAAGTTTTCTTTCTTCTTAAACTTATCTTTCATTAGTTGTTTCATTATAAATTAATAAAATCAATATCACTAATATATTTATATGTTATTATAAATATGAAACAACCCCATTTCACCTTCTATCCATCCTATGGAAAACGAAATCATCGCGTGTGCGTACGTATAGAATATTGTCTCCACGTCGTGGTGTAATCTATTTTTCCACCACCACCTTACTTGGATGGGTATAATGGAGTAAAGAATAATTATATAGGGTAATTATAACATCACACTGATTCAGATTCAATAATTATGGGAAAGATATCATCGCTCGTGTGTACGTACAGATTACAGTCTCCACGACGCGATGAGATTCATTCTCCATGTTAACCAATCAAGAATGGTTATAAAGTATATATAATGAATAATAGTGATATATATGACATAATTAAGCTATTTTGTTTATGTATATATATATATACATATTTAATTTAATTACTTCCATTCATGTCAACAAGGAATGGAAAACAGCGTTTATGCATACGTATGACCTACCGTCTCCATGAACGGTGTATTTCATTTCATTCATCTATCAAATATATATATATATATATACTGAATATATATGATATATAAATCCTGATTTAAATTCTGGAAGAAATTAAATCATGATATAATTAATAATAATTTCAAGAACAATATGTCCAAACACGTATGATAAATAAAACTATTTTACACAAAACGTTGCTTTAACATGGAATTTACAAAAGAACGGGTCATATAAAGTCAAAAGTGAACCATATATGATATCATAACTATATATATGATTCATTAATAAGTAAATAACATTATTTAAATAATTATACAGGAATTTGGGATTCGTACGAAGCATATCATACCTAAGGTAAGGGATAATTTTTCAATCCCTTTTTTATTCGAGATTGCTTATACGTAAGTATTTACTGGGGTTATATTTTTCATCCATGTCCATAAATATATTTTTCATAAGGTTTTTAATATTCATCCATGTATGTATAAATTCATTTTTACCCCTCCTTGACTTTTACTTTTTGTTATGGATGGAATTTTTGTTTTGATTAACATACGTGTTACTTTTTGACTTCTCTGACAAATTTACGAGGATAATGTTTTTTTAACTTATACGGCATGAACATATTTTTATGGTTTCATAAAGACTTATTTAAATGAAGATTCCTATACCAAATTTCATGATTATTTTCAAAAAATCATTTTCTTTTAAAATTTCTTGGCATTTTGAGAAAAGAAAATGATTTTGAAGAAGAAAGGATATTTTCCTCAATAATTCATTTCAAGTGTTTTATCAAAACTATTTTCCATATAAGATAACATTATTTAGTATGTTTATGTTTCAAGTATAATGCCTCTAGGATTTAAATGTTTTTACTTTTCTTATGATGTAATGATATCCATTTATTTTATATGGATTATGTTATGATGGGATGATGCTTATGAAACCAATTTTATTCCTTGGGTTACGATGAATGATTTAAGTTTATGTTGTGGCACACGTAAGAATTATTTCATTATGAGATTGTTGGGACCTATATCACCCTCTAATTCATTGGGTAATGATTTATATCTCATGAGATAAACATGGCTGGAACGGTAAGTTAATCTGATTCAGTGATACAGGAATGGAACGAGGAGTGAACTCAATTCAGAAAGGGACTTTGTCCACTATGATGGTCTTGGAAGAAATGACTTGGATACTATGGATATCATAGCCTTTAATTAATGGTTTTAAAAAAATTCATTTTTTATCCCCATGATATTTTATCCTTATTTATGTTCATTATGATATATGTCTAACGTACTTCCAAGATTATGTATTTGCTCATTATTATAATGTTTAGATTTTCTGTTCATGTTTTTGCATTCAAAAGTTAATGATTGTTTTATGTTCTCTATGTTTACACTTACTAAGCATTTGAGCTCACCCTTTTTATGTTTTCTTTTCCCCAAGATATAAAGAAAGGTTTTAGGTAAGAAAACAAAAGGGGGGGATCTTTATTAGAGATGCTGAAGATCATTCACCAAGATTAGATGATTATATTTCAAGTTTCCAAAGACACTAAACTATTATAGTCCTTAGGTGTCTGTTTTTGTTATGTATTAGGTATTTCACAAAAGTAATGTAATTTCTACATCTGTTAATCTTTGGGTCTCTATAGTTGGTATCAGAGGAAAGTTTTATATAATCTTTGGAAACAAGGATGCGAAAACTTTAGTGATATCTCTAGAGATATTACTAATGTGTGTGGTGGGATGTCCCTAATGTTATGTATAAGTATAGGTTATAGTCCTAGAATTATGGTAATAATCATAGAATTCAACTTAATATCATAGATATTTAAGGTACACAACCTTTATTATGTTGTTTTTCATAGCTTGATTTTTCCTCTCACACAATTCTTTTTGGGTTTTAGACGATGGATGGAACCTGAAGGAAACATGTTGATCAATGTAATGGATGATGCAATGATTTTCCTTTTGAACAAACCAATGTTATGGGAGATAGAGTGAAAAATCTTAATGATATACTTAAACAAGCTATGAATTATTCTGGACATCCAAATGAGCAGAGAAGGGAAAGATATTATATTGAGTCCTTCATGTGGCAATGTCAACCTTCTTTTAATGGGTCTTCTAATTTACTTATTATTGGACAATGGATCAATTCCATTGAAAAGATTGTTTCCATACATCTCTATTTAGAAATGAAAAGGTCAATTTAGATATTTAACTTTTATAAGGTGAATCAAACCAGTGGTGGTCTCTAATTATGATTACAAGGCCCCAAGATGAAATTGACTCCATTTAATGGAAGAATTTCAAGAACGTGTTTTCAATAAGTACTTCCCCCGTATTCTTCGAACAAAGATGAAGAAGGAGTTTTTTGAGCTTAAGAAAAAGGATGATGAATCTTTTGAAATATACGAAGCCAATTTTACAAGGCTTGCAAGGTATGCATCTAGATTTGTCATCCAACATGAATGTAAATTTGATCGATTCTTCAATGGCTTAAAACAAAGTCATAGAAGGGATTTAGCAATAAGAGACATCAGTAGCTATGAATAAATTGTGTGTTGTGCATTCAAGGTAGAACTTGAATTTGGTTCTATATATCTATCTCTTGGGTTTGACTAGAAATAGAAGATGGAGTTCAAGGAAAAATCTCAGAACAATGGTGAAAAGAAGGAGAATGTTTCTTTATGATTAAAGTGTGGGAAGAAGCATGGTGGAGATTGACTAAAAGGTACTAGAAATTCTTTTATGTGTGGAAAAGAAGGTCATCGAGAAGTTGGGTGTCGAAGTAATGGGAAAATGGTAGCTAATGATGTGAATAGAGAAAAGACTACTGAGAAGGATCCAACAACACTTCAATGCTTCAAGTGTAAGGAAATGGGGCATTGTGCTAATAAATACCCTAATACAAGGGTTAATGACGATCGATGTGAGGAAACTCTTAAGGAAAAGGATAAATGGAAGCCACATGCGATCACAATTTGTGATATTGAATATGGAAATGATGTTGTGGAATGATTAAGTGTTTATGTAATGGGATTTATAAATAGTATAATGGAATCTCATTTATGGTATCATGGAATTTTGGAATATTTATGTATTTGTTTTCAATAATTATATGGTATAGGTAACCATGAGAAGTGATTAAAATAATTTTAGAAAGTTGAAAATATGTGCATAATGAAGGGATAAAGAAAAAATAATAAGTTTGATAGTATTAATTTTCTCATGAGTGATACAAGGACAAAGTTATATCATGGTTTGAGTATATAGAAATTTTGGGATTTTGGTATGTGGAAAGATTTATCATTTGACAACATTCATGTTTTCACTAAGTTTCAATGGGTTTAAATTTTTCAAAAGAATACATGATTAAGGTATTCACTTGTTTGGAATGTGAGCAACAAGATATATCGTATGATAGATAATGGAATTCACATACTCGTTAGATGAAATATCTATTAATCGTTTACATTACAATATGATATTATATAGAAGTATTTTCGATAAGTCTAAAGAATGGAATGGATTATGTTGGAAATCAGATAGTATTGTTTATGACTAGAATGTTTTTTGATGTTATTTCTGTAATGTTATAATAGTGTATTTTTAGAAAAAGGACAACATGCAGGACGAGTGACAACCTGTCGCGTCAGACAAGGATGTGGGAATCGAACCCACAACTGAAGTGTGACATGCCTTTATCGCATACCACTAGCCTAGAGGATGTCCCTGGTTAGTAGAAACTAGTTTTTTCTTATTAAGAGCTATGATAGATGTAGTATAAATCCATTTTTGGAATCATATATGATTAACCTCACCATAAATGGACTTATGTATATTTGGTAACATTTTATAACCTTTTGTTTGAGACAGATGGAATGACCCATCATTGTATGACATGATCTGCTAACACATCACGAATGAAAAATTCAACTTCATTTCTTTAAGAGATGATGTGGAAGTTTTTAATGGAACAAACAATAGGGAGATTGTACCAAAATCATGTAAGTATTTCATTTAATTCAAATAATTCTTCAACATTAGAGAAATGATCTTGAAAACCTAAATGGTTTTATTATGTGGAAACCCAATGCTGAGTTACATTTGGTGACTGTTATTATTCTAACATTACTTTTTTAAATGAATTTTTAGTATTCCTTTTTACGATGTGGTTTTCTATGCAATAATATTTCAAGTAGTAAACCATTTATAACCCATACAAATTTCAAGGTGGAATTCATTTTAAGGGGGGGGGGGGGGGGTAGAATGTAACACCCCGATATTTTATGAGAAATATTTTTTTAATTTCATTGATGTCTTATATGCTACACCAAGAATAACATACTCTATACGCAACACCATATTAGCTTACAATATATGAAATCACTATTCTAGTCTTGTGTTTCATGCAAGAGCAACCTTCCTCGATAGCGTGTATTGTACGAAATAACGAGTTTCACTAAATGAGATATTATTATAATATTATTATGAACTAGCCGTTATGAATAGTAATAAAAACTTTTTGAAATTATATAAATTTTATCATTAAAAATGGACTTTATTTTTGGATTCAGAATATCAAAATTAACCTAGGGTGAATTTTTGGTATTTTTCTGAACACATTCAATTTTGGATGAATGGTGAAAACACTGAGTTAATATTTAAAAACCAACTTTTTATATAAATAACTATTTACTTTATATAAATTTATTTTAGGAAAAAATAGATACATAATACCAATATATGTTAAATTTAATTCATTGGAGTTAGTTTATAATAATTTTAGTGATATAAAAATCATATTGAAATTTTTACCATGTTTTACCTACCTCCTTGGAAAATTTGAAAATTTACTTAAAACATTATTTTACTACTTCTGTGAGTGATATTTAGAAAATAATAGATACATGATTAATATCAAGGAGTAAAATGGGGTTTAATAAGATAAAAATATTTTTTGGTGAATCGTAACTTTTTTACATTTATTCACCACAGTTCAAAGTAAATAGGATAATTAAGGGTAAAAATGATATTATTATTACCCTAACACATTTCCTAATTCTTTGGATAAGTGTAATTCGACCAAAAACAGCATTAGGTATAAAATATTACCCTTTAGGTCCACTTCAATTAGATTAGGACATTTATTATTATTTTATTTAAAAACGAGTTAAAACTATTAAAATCAAAGTTTAATAAATAAAAAATATTAATATAGGGCTACACATAAGATAAATTAGGATATAAATATTTATTAGAAAGATAAAAATATTTCCTACTGATTGGTATTTTATTTATAATTTTTAGACATTAAATAATTTAATTTATTTTTGAAACAATGGTGATGCAGCAATTACCTGAATAATGAAATACTAAAATAATTGATATTATAAATACCCAAATAAATGTTATTTGAGACTTTTTATGAATTAAACTAATTTTATAGGTTAATATGACATGTTATTATTGATTTAATTTTCTTTTTCTGAAATAATCATGCTGTTATGATTTTTAAAAAAATCAATTACCATATAGTGTCAAAATTGACAAAAAATAGTTTTTTTAAAAATATTATATAATAAATTTTTATTCTATTCATAATATTCTAAGGTTCAGAAAAATGACTTAGATAAGGATATATATATTAATAATGAACCACTTGGGGTTTTTTTGGGCTTGTTATGGTATGTTTATTAACCATATATTGTAAGAAAACAAGAAGACACGGTAAAAGTTATACTATTTAACTTAGAGTTAAATATAAATGATAAGGTTATGATAGTAACCTAAACTTGTCTAAAACATATTGGTTGAAATTATTTCGACCCATACCTACTTTATATTTGAAATAAATCAATTTTGAGATATTATAAACTGAATATGACTTTATTATAAAATAATATTTTATGTTTTTCCAAAAGTGCCCTTCTCCTCCCTTATAAAAGGGCTCCTCCTTCCTCTTATCATAAAATTTTTTGAGATTTCACACTCGTCAAAACACTTCAATTTCCCTTATAAACTTCCCTAGAAACATTATAGAGGTTCTGGTATCCTCAAAAGACCAACTCTAATGCCTTAAGAGGAAACATAAAAGAGGTGTGTCGAAGAAGAGGTAATCTCTTCTACTGATTCATTCTAGTTTTCTATCTTCTTCCGCTTATTATTTTTTAGTTGTTTAATTATAAAGAAATAACAGAAGTATAAATAATATAATTATATGTTATTATAAATATGAAACAAACACATTTCACCTTCTATCCATCCTACGGAAAACGAAATCACCATGCGTGCGTATGTACGGAATACCATCTCTAAACCATGGTACAATATGTTTTTCCACCACCACCTTACATGGATGGGTATAATGGTGTATAGAATAAATATATATGGTTAATATAACATCATACTTATTCAGATTCAATAATTATGGGAATGATATCATTGCTCGTGCGTATGTACAGATTACCATCTCCACGACACGATGAGATTTATTCTTCATGTTAACCAATCAAGAATTATTATAAAGTATACGTAATGAATAATAATGAAATATATGACATAATAAATCTATTTTATTTATGTGTATATATATATATATATTTCATCTTCTTACTTCCATTCAAGTCAACAAGGAAAAGAAAACAACATTCATGCGTGCGTACGACCTACCGTCTCCATTAACGGTGTATTTGATTTCATTCATCTATCTAATATATATATATATATATACTAAATGTATATGATATATAAATAATGATTAAAATTCTGGAAGTAATTAAAACATGATATTGGTAATATTAATATCAAGAACAAAAAATCCAAACGCGTACGATAAATAAAATGATTTTTCCCAAAACATTGCTTCAACATGGAATTTACAAAAGAACGGGTAATATAATGTCATAAGTGAACCATATATGATATCATAACAATGAATATGATTATTTAATAAGTAAATAACCTTATTTAAATCATTTTACATGAGGTTCGAATACGTACGAAGCATACCAGACCTATGTTAAGGGATAATTTTTCAATCTCATTTTTATTTGAGATTGCTTATACATAAGTATTTAATGGGGTTATATTTTACATCAATGTCAATAAATATGTGTTTAATAAGGTGTTTAATATTATTCCATGTATTTTTATTTTCATTTTTATCATTTTTTTAATTTTAATTTGTGTTATGGAAGGAATCTTTCTTTTGTTTACCATACATGGTATTTTTTGACATTTCCGAAAATATAGAAGGATAATGTTTTTTTAACTTATAAGGATTGAATGGATTTTTATGGATTCATAACTATTTATTTCAATAATTCTTCCTCTAATAACGTTCATTATTATATTCAAAAAAATATTTTTCTTTTAAAATTTCATTGCATTTTGAGAAAAGAAAATATTTTTTAAGAAGAAAGGATATTTTAATCAAAAATTAATTTCAAATGTTTTTTCAAAACTATTTTCCATCTAAGATGACATTATTTAGCATGTTTATGTTTCAAGTATAATGTCTCTATGATTTACTTGGTTTCAGTATTATTATGATTAAATGATATCCATTTATTTTTATGGATTATGTTATGATGAGATGATGTTTATGAAACCCGTTTTATTCCTTGGGTTACGATGAATGATTTATGTTTATGTTGTGGCACACGTAAGAATGATTACATTATGAGGTGGGTGGGACCTATATCTCCCTCAAATTCATTGGTTAATGATTTATATCTCATGATATATACATGGCTATAGTGGTATGTTAATCTGATTTAGTGATACAGAACTGGAATGAGGAGTGAACTCAATTTAGAAAGGGTCTTTTTCCACTAAGATGGTCTTTGCAGAAATGCCTTGGATACTATGGAAATCATATCATGTGCTTAATGGTTTTCAAAAATTACATGATTTCATCCCATGCTTTTTTATCATTATTGATGTTCTATTATGATATATGCCTTACATACTTCCAAGATTTATGTCTTTGCTCAAGATTTGGATGTTTAGATTTTATGATAATAATTTTAAATTAAAATGTTTATGGATTTTTTTATATTATCTATGTTTATCCTTACTGAGAATTTGAGCTCACCCTTTTTATGTTTTCTTTTCCCCATGGTATAATGAAAGGTTTTTGGTAAGTAAAAAAAGGGGATGATCTTTATGGGAGATGTTGAAGATCTTTCACCAACCTTAGAAGATTATATTACGTGCTTCCAAATACACTAAACTATTACGGCCTTTTAGTGTCTATTTTTGTTTTGAATTATGTATTCTGAAAAATTAATATAATGTTTATGTCCATCAACCTTTGGGTCTCTATATGCACTCTCGGTTACGACAGTCCCACTGGATATGCTTAGAATTATTCTCATTTTCTTTACAAACCATTACGAATGGTTTTTGAGTATATACATCCTCAAACAAAACGTTTTTATGATTATGGATTATATAAATAATAACATTTAACTTATGTTAAGTATGTTACATGTTTGGAATTATGTATTTCGATTCATAAACTTATCTATTTTATGACATTGTTTAGGAATGGTGCCTAGTGGAAGGAATGGAAACCATATTAATGCATACACTCCATGTAGGGATTTCCCTCATGATCAAGATAATTATAGTGGAGCTGGTGATATAACAGGTGCGGATCAGCTTATCACTATACTGAGACAACTCAGTCAGGTTATGAATAATAACCTTACTCATATAGAGCATCCTGATCCGCAACGTGGAGGATCAATGTTAGACCGCTTCATGAGGCAACAACCACCAACATTTAATGGGGTACAAATCTATTAGTATCTGAGAAATGGATAAACTCCATAGATAAAATATTCCACGCCTTGGAGAGTAGTGAATGGGAGAATGTTGTCATGGCAGTTTACCGCCTCACTGGAGATGCCGATCAATGGTGGTCACGGATTCAAAACACAAAAGAAGATGATGAAGTATCAAATATGGAATATAAAAAGCTTGTAGAAATTTTCATATAAAAATACTTTCCCCATGACCATCGAGTGGATATTGAAAGACAATTTCTCAGTTTGAGGCAAAAGGAGGATGAGAATGTTACAATTTATGAAGCTAAATTTACAATGTTAGTGAGGAATGCAGAAGATTCTATATGTAACCCAAGAAGTAAGATCAATTATTTTTTTGATGGGTTAAAATCGTTTCTCTATCGAGCATTAGTGTCACAATCTTTCTCAATGTACAATGATATAGTCTCGTGTGTTATCAAGATAGAAAAGGAATTTTTTAAATCTTATGACAATAAATTAAATCTACAGAAGAAGAGAACAGTGGAACAAGAGGCATGTAAAGGGAAAAGGGTAAAGAAATATTTTCCATTATGCGATAATTGGGTGTAGAATCACCCCAGTACATGCCAAAAAGGAATTGGATTTTGTTATAAATGTGGAGAAAAAGGTCACCAGGCTCGTGATTTCAAGGGAAAGAAAGAGGCTATCAATGGTGAATGATAAAATTGTAGAGAAATGGGGCATTATGAAAATGAATGTCCAAAGCGTCAGGAAAAAATACCCCAGAAAAGGGCAAGGGCTCAAGGCCAATATTATGTTGTTACTACAGTTGAAGAGGAATAATTAATGTATTGGTGCTTTTGGACTCAAGGATTATATTATGGTTATAAGAATAATGTGATATATATAATGTTTACACTGTAATACTTGTTGTTCGCATTAAGGTTTTAATATGACTAAGGTAATCATATTTTTAGTATGTGACAATAAGAGAATCATTACTTTGTTTGGGGAATCCGATGTCACAATTTATATTTGAATTTAGATACCTTTTACAGAGAGTCTATACAGAGATATTTTTTCGAACTATAATTTTTGAATTTACTGCGTTGAACTTTGAATTGTTTTATTTAAGGGTAAAACATTTCTTATGATTATTTTTCGAATATTATAATATTATAGTATTAGGAAAAGGACAACCTGTAGGTCGGGTGATAACCCGTCGCATCGGACAAAGCTGCAGGAATCGAACCCACAACCATAGTGAGAAAGGCCTTTATTACCTACCACTAGCCTGTATGAAGTCCCTGGTTATTAAAAAATATTTTTTCATCATGGTATGTGTTAATATTTGGAACCTTATATGATTAGGATAAGTATAATATTTTTTAGTTCTATTATCTTTTTGATTGAAAGATGAGTTTGTGGCATAAATTAGTTGAAGAATGAAATTCTACTTGTCAAGTATATATATATATATATATATATATATATTTATTTTTCTATGAAGAAATTAATTCTTAAACTGTAGGGAAGGGATATTAAAACAAAAATGTGTTTTCCTAATACCATATGTTTTTTTGAACTGGTGATATTTTAAATCATTAGAGATTGATGGCTTGAGGCCCTCAATTTTACACTTGTTTGTGATTGATGACCTCAATCACTTCCTATAAATATTTACGTTTTCCCTCTAATTACGTGTCTATAATATCCACCAATGTTTTCCTATTTGAAACCCTAATTTTGTGTGGACTTTCTCATTTCCCTTTCCCTCTTATTAAAAATAAAATTTATTAACCATATATCTGATATGGGTTTTCCACAATGGTAATATCTATTTTCAACCTTTTATTTTCAAAGAAAATTTCAAATTGTGAAGACGCAATTTACTGAACGAGTGAATAATGTAACACACCAAGTTTCAACGGTACGCTTCACTTTCAATAATCCAATAGCTTGCATTGTACGCATGTTCGAGATTCTAACACACCGCGCCCAATCAAAGTAGTCGTTATAAATAGTAATACCCACTTTTTTAAATTTTATATATTTTATGATTAAAATTGGACTTCATTTTTGGATTTGGAATATTGTAATTATCCAAAGTGGAATTTTTGGTATTTTTCATAAAACATCCAATTTTTTTATGAATAGTTTAAAATACTAAACATTAATTAAAAACAACTTTTTTAAGAAAAATAATTTATATTTATAAATTATAATATTTAGTTTTTTTAAAGTATAATTGGAATATATTTTTACAATTTTATCCAATGGTGTTTATTATAATTAATTTCACTTTGAAATTGGACATAAACAATTGTCAATCTTTTGACTGATATAGTTTCTTAAAAGCACACTATTTGTTTTGACAATGGTAATTAATTATAAAAATAATTAATGCAACTTATATGTTTTGAATTTGGTAAAATAGACGTCATTTTTGAATTGATAATATCAAATATAGGTTATGGTTAATTTTTGGTATTTTTCTAAAAAACATCAATTTTTTATGAATAGTGAAACCACTATGTGGTAGTTAAAAAACTAATTTTTCATTTAAATGAAATTTTACCGCTTCTATGAATTGAATTTCAAAAATACAAAATACATGGTTTTTATTTTTAATTAAAATTTGGATCAATGGGATGAATTTCACGACCCGTCCTTGGGGCCAATGCCGTGACTACCCCAAACCTGCCTTCCATAGGCCAGGGGATGGAGACTAGAACCAAGGCATAATTCCCGGTTAAAAGGGAAGGCATTGCCTTTGTAAAGTAAACAAACACCACAGAGTAAGCAGTCATAAGTAAACACTAAGTAATAACTGGGTACAACAGTAAGTGCGGAAAAGTAAGTGGGCCAGAATACAAACCCAAACTGAAAGTAAAGTACAACTGAAAAAGGGAGTACAACAACTGAAAAGTAAAGCCACAGCCTCGAGCCGTCCACTGGAAGTCCCACCTGGAGGGTGGGTACATATAGCCTCCACAGCTCCTCGGGTCCAGTAGTCCACTCTGAGTATGTCCCGCCTAGTGGTCCACCTCCAGGTACTGACCTGCTCCACAAGCCCCAACCACGATCAACGCTGTCTGTCGTCTGCAACCAACACAACGTAGTGTGGGCATAGCCCGTACAGGGGTGAGTATAAGCTAATCAGTAGGGACCCCGAGACCCCCGAAGGTCTCCCAGAATCCACAAAGATAATCCACAAAGGAAAGATGCAATCAGGAAGTAACATCCGACACTACTTAGGTACATGCCCATACATATACCTAAGTCATCAATTCCAGTTCGGCTCCAACATCCGAGCCCAAGTACAACCCAGTCCACACAGGAAAGCATAACATAATCCACACAGGATACCAAGTCAATCTTATCAGAGATAAGGATTGAAATTCATGATTCAGCTCACACATGAATTATTCTTCGTAAGACGATAGAGTTGATCAGATTTAGCCACCGATTCATCTAAGACGTCGGACCCACATAGGATTGATAGGTACTAACCCCCGCAATGACCCAAAAATGATCGATAGGTACTAACCCCCGCAATGACCCACAAAGGATCGATAGGTACTAACCCCCGCAATGACCCACACAGGATCAGACCCACACAGGATCTGTAGGCACTGGCTGACACAGGACTGTTGAGCGCTGACCCACACAGGATCTGACCCACAGAGGATCGGTAGCACTGATCTACGTAGGATCGCTGAGTGCTGTAGTCGTCGTCGTTGAATCCACGGAGGATTTCTGTATAGTCATCGTCGTCGTCGCAGTTGCAGCCAGCTCTAGGATTCCCGCACACAACAAGCTTGTTCGGGAGGGTCCGCTCCACGAGCCGAGGGGCTGATACATCAACTGACACACAGTCTGGAGTTGATGTATTCAAAAGTTCTGGATCGTCAATAGGAACTCAACGTCACATACGGCGCGTCAATCAGACGCCAGGTCTGAGAGTTATTGGCGTTTTCGTCCCAGGGGCCCGGTTGGTTTTTAAGTCAAAACCAACCTAAATGTGCTCCAACTGCGTCCAAACCTAGAGTGGAGTAAGCCAAAATGTCTGTCTCACTAAGAGGAATCCATCAAAATTGACGGCACGTCGATCGGACGTCCAAAGATCAAGTTATAAGCGTTTCCGCTCCGAGGGATCACATCGAAGTTGATACTGCATCGATCGGAGATCCGCATCCCATGTTATGGGCAAAAGACCATGAGAGGTCCGGAATTAGGGGGTTCGGGCCCGGTCCGACCCGACCCGGTACCCCTGGGTCAGCCCGAACTGGGTCGACCCGACCCAAATCCAGGTCTGGCCCATTAGTTCATGGCCCGGCCTGACCGGCGAGCCATGCGGCTCGGTCGTAACGGCCGAGCGATGAGGGAAGTGGGGGGGCGCTGCCCCCCCCCCCCCCCTCCGCGTAGTGAAACCACGTCCATCATGTGGGCGGCCGCACCTGCTGGCCAACCGGGGGTTACAAACCCACAGTTTTCCCCCTGACAGGCCGGTCTGCTCCGACCGGCCGGCAGCTGCCGCCATGGGACAGGGGCGGTCTCGTCCCCCTGCTCCGACGCCGGTGGCCAGAAACCGGCCGCCGATCCCTGCTCTGCCGCGGACTTGGTCCATCTGGAGCGGCGCGACGGCGCCGCGCACCTCCACCGCGGCCCTGCTCTGGCCGCGGTGCCTTTTTTGCTTCTCATGCATGGCACGACGGCGTCGCATTTTAGTTCATCTTCAATGGCATCGCGCGACGGCGCCACGCTTCTCCGCCCTGCCTTTAATATTTTCCACGCGGTGCTTTGGAACCGCGCTGCCTTACACATGCCACAACAAAATCAAACCAACAAGGGGGAGGAGGGTCGGCCGTGTTCGAGCGGTCCGACCTCCTCCCGTTATTGCAATATCAGGCGGCTCAAATTGAAAAGAAGAATGTGACCGAAGTAATCACAAACAAACTATTAAAATAAACCCCTACCTCGAGCGTAGTCGTTGAACAAGGTTGTCGCAGAAAGGGACGTCACTGAATTGATCGCCGCGGAAGATGGCAGATTGTCGCATCGCGGAGGAATGATGTCTCCCTTCCTTTGACGCGGAAAGAAAGAATGAGGTGATGCACGTTGGGTCGTCGATCTCCAAGGAAGGCGTCTATCACCATCTTCCGTCGTCGGAGGTCGGCATTCTTCACGTTCTTTGTCGAGGAGGAAGAACTTCAGGAAGTTGAGCAAATTCTCCATAGCCTCTCACAACCCAAAAACCATTAATAAAATAATAGTTTTCCTTATTTTATTTCTGAATACATGTGTTTTGAAAATCAAAAAACGAAACAATCAATTAAATGAATTAATTGTAATATTTAAACTGCCCAAATTAATTGAGGCGTTCATAAACAGAAAATCTCAGGGGTTGACTTCCACTTAATAGGGGTGCGGGTGTGTTACCATATTAAAGGAGGGGGTTTAGGAAGAAAATAAATGGTGGGGATCATGTGGGTCCCTCCTCACAATTATCCTACCTAGTGGGTAGGATATTGTGGGTCCCACTTCATCCACTTATCATAGGTTAAACAAAAATAAAATAAAATTGGTTGTACCACTTTTATTTTATTTCTTTTACTTAACACCAAAAATTAAAAACCACACTTGAGAAAACGAAACTCTGGAAAAGGTGTTTCTAAGCAATTATCGGCGCTACGATTCCATCGGTGCCATCAGAATTCGATTCCGAGAACCGGTTCAAAGGTTAGAAAAACCCACTCGTTCGTTCACTAAACGTACCCGAGCCAAACATCGGTAAATAATTTTGGGCACACCGGGCCTCTGAATTAGGTGCCGTCAGAAACTGTGTTATTGTAAAATCCCAAATAAAATTAAGAAAACAATTTTCCTTGAATTTTATAGGTATTTACATCACTCCCACCTCAGGGATTTGTGTCCCTGTAAAGATACATCATAAACTAGGGAAACAAATGTGGGTACTGAGCACATATCTGAGCCTCCCGCTCCCAGGTTCTCTCCTGTAGGTTCCCATGCTACCATCTGATGTGCACTAGAGAAATCAGTCATCCATGTAGGACCCACTCCTATCGATACTCGATCTACACTGGGACCTCTACAAAAGTCACCCCATCATCAACGACCAGGTCCCCATGGTCAATGATATGCGTCGGGTCGTGCACGTATCTCCTCAGCTAAGATACATGGAAGACTTCGTGCATCCAGTGCAACATATTAGGTAGAGCTAGGCGATAAGCCACCTTGCCAATCCTACTGAGGACCTGGAATGGTCCAATGAAGCATGGATACAACTTGGCGCCTCGGCCAAATCTTCATAATCCACGTCGAGGTGAGACCTTCAAGAAGATGTGGTCTCCATCCTCGAACTCTAGTGGCCTCCACCTCCTGTTTGCATAAGACTTCTGTCGGCTTTGAGCTGTCCTCATCCGCTCCTGGATGACCTGGACCTTCTCCGGCATGGCCTGGACCATCTCCAGTCCCACAAGTGCTGACTCCCCAGGGTCTGTCCAGCACAACGGTGATCTTCAAGGTCGGTTGTACAACGCCTCGTATGGTGCCATCCCGATGGTGGAGAGGTAGATGTTGTTGTACGCGAACTCCACCAAGGTTAATTGGTCCTCCCAACTACGACCAAAGTCAATGACACATGTGTGGGGCATGTCCTCGAGAGTCTGAATGGACCTCTCCATCTGACCATCTATCTGAGGGTGATAGGCGGTGCTCAGAGGTAGCTGTGTCCCAAATTCCTCCTGTAATCCCTTCCAAAGCCGATACGTAAAGTGAGCATCTCGATCGGAGATGATAGATGATGTCACACCATGATGTCATACAATCTCCTGAACGTAGAGAAGTCCCAAGCTCTCCACTGAGCCCTGCTCTCTGACGGGTAAGAAGTGGTCCGACTTGGTGTGTCGGTCGACAATCACCCAAATGGAGTCGTGACCTCTGGAAATTCGTGGAATTCCAGTCACGAAGTCCATAGATATGTCATCCCACTTCCACTCCGAGACCTCCAAGGGTTGTACCAAGCCTGCTGGTACCTGGTGCTCTACCTTCACCTGCTGGTAGGTGAGGAATCAAGAAACGAACTCTGCCACAACCTTCTTCATGCCCAGTCACCAGTGTTGTAATCTGAGATCCTGGTACATATTCTCCACTATAGGATGTACCGCCAAAGGGAAGTGTGAAACTCTCTCAGCACCTCCTCCCATAAAGAAACCGGTACCATGGTACGTCCTCGGAAAAGGACTTCGTGCTCTCCCACTAAAGAGAAACCATCAGGTGCCTGTCCTGAGAATATCTGCGCACGTCGTGTCTCACAGTCGGCATCCCCACGGTGTGCCTCTCTAACCCACTGCAGTAGTGGAGGAGTGACTGTGAGTGACTGAAGAAAGGATGATCCATCGCTATCCACGAAGGATATCTGCAAAGCAGATAGCTGCTCTGTCGCCTCCCCAAGTAGCTGAATGCACATCCTCCTGCTGAGAGCATCGGCTACCACGTTCCCCTTTCCAGGAGTATAGACAATCTCAAAGTCATAGTCCTGGAGGAACTCGAGCCATCACCGCTGTCTTAGGTTCAGGTCCTTCTGTGAGAAGATGTACCTGAGACTCTGATGGTCAGAATATACTGTAAAGTGCTCGCCAATCAGATAGTGTCGCCACATCTTCATAGCGAACACCACTGCCGCTAACTCCAGGTCAAGGGTAGCGTAGTTCTACTCATGATGCCTCAACTGACGTGATCCAAAGGTGATCACGGCCCGCTCCTAAATCAAGACACATCTGAGTCCGGTCCCTGATGCATTGTAGTAAACTACATACCCTACTCCCTCCTCCGACAACATCAAGATAGGTGCGCTGTTCAATATCAGTCTCAGCTTTTGGAAGCTCAGATGACATCTGTCTGACCACACGAAGGGTTTTCCCTTCTTCGTCAAAGCTGATATTGGTTCCACAACTCTGGGAAAGTCTAGCAAGAACCTCCGGCAGTACACAGCTAGGCCCAAGAATCTCCGCACCTCCGTCATGCTCCTGGGTGGCTCCCAAGCTAGCACTGCATTGATCTTCGCAGGATCCACCAAAACTCCTACCTCAGAGATGACGTGTCCCAAGAAGTGGAACTCACGTTATTAGAACTGACACTTCGAGATATTTCCATAAAAGCTGGTGCTCTCATAGTGTATCTAGTACAACCCGCATGTGGTAGGCATGCTCCACCTCAGAGGTCGAGTATATCAAAATGTTGTCGATGAAGACCACGACAAATCGATCGAGTTATGGATAAATGATCTTGTTCATGAGGCACATGAACACTACTGGAGCATTGGTCACGCCGAAGGGAATAACCAAGAACTCATAGTGGCTATACCGACATCTGAAGGTCGTCTTCTGCATGTCTTCATCCCGAACTCTAAGATGATTATAGCTTGACATGATGTCTATCTTTGAGAACCACCATGCTCCTTTGAGCTGATTGAAGAGGTCATCAATCCTTGGTAGCGGATACTTGTTCCTCATGGTCACCTGGTTCAGGAAGCGATAGTCGAAACACAGTCTCAAACTCCCGTTCGCCTTCTTGGGGAACAATATCAGGGAATCCCAGGGTGAAACACTAGGTCAGATGAATCCCTTGCCCTGAAAGTCCTCCAGTTGTACCCGTAGCTCTCAAAACTCTGCGGGGGCCATCCGAAATGCTGGAGTGGATATCAGGGTTTTCCCGGGGTACGTGTCAATATAGAAGTCTACCTCTCTACGAGGAGGTAGTCTTAGAACATCGTTGGGAAAAACGTCTGCATATTGATCCACCACTGCAGGTAAGCTCAGACTCTGCACGTCAACTGCTCCTAGGATGAGGCTAGCCAACTGATGAGTGATGGGTTGTCCTCTCCTCTGCGTGAGTCGATCCTGTGCTGCAAAGGCTCCCTTCTTGCTGGTGAAGGTGAACCTGCTCCCATCGGTGAGAAAACATCGCACCTTGGGCCTAATGCATTCTATCTGAGCATGAACTGTAGATAACCAATCCATGCCCAAGATGACGTCGTAAGGCCTCGACACCACTACAAGTATATACCAGATGAAGATATCGCCTCCTAGAGTAAGCTCACACTGCCGGAACCAGTGCGTAATCGTCGAGTCTGCTCCTATAGGAGTCTCTAGCCGTAAGGATCGATCCAATGGCCCCGTCAGATTCTCTGAGCTCCGAACAAGGGCAGCAGATATGAATGAATGACTCAGTCATGTGTCTATAAGAACTGCAACAAGGGTGGAATAGACACAGATAGTACCTAGAATCATCTCAGGTGCACTGTGGTCAACAGCCTCTGCTGCCTGAAGTTGTTCGTGTCTCTGCCCGCCAGCTCCCTGTGGTCGGGGTGGACCTCCTAGTGGTGTTGGTGGTATAGCCTGAAAGCATCTCCCACCACATGCTGCTCGGCCAGCTCCTCTGCCTTATCCTCCTGCTCCCTGCAGACCTCCATGGTCGACCCTCTGCCTATGCTTGGGTGGTCACTCAATCGTATGAGGTTCCTCTGTATGGCGGGTTGGGCAGTCACGATCCATGTGGCCTTGCCCGCCGCATGCGTAGCACTGTCTGCCTCTTGTAAGACGGGATCTGCGCTATGTGCCCCACACCTCTGAGCCAGTGTCCTGAGGTCATCTGCGTGAGGGTATGGTCTGCCTGGACCCATGTGTCATCCGTCGACTGCCAGCTACAAATGACTCTGCTACATGACGCCCTGCGATATGTCTCGCTGCTAGAGTCGGCTCAGCAAGAAAGCTTTCAATGAGAAGAGCTCGCTCCAGTACCCCTGCCTGAGTCGTAATTTTGAGGGAGATCAGCGACGCCCTGATCTCATGCCTCAATCCCTGCCCCAAAGGTCTGGGCCTGGAATAATGGGTCTCGTACCATGTTCATCGAATAGCGTGAGAGATCTGTAAATCTCGTCCAGTACTGGGAGGCCGTCAAGATGCCCTGCAACAGCTGTAGAAGCTCCTGGATGCGCACTGCACGAAGGGTGGCTTGGAAGAACTCTGAGCGGAAGAGGCTCTCAAAGTCCATCCAGAGGAGAGATGCCTCGTCGTGCACCTGGAGCATCAAGCTCCACCATCTTCCTGGTGCCACATGCAGAAGGCTCACTGTGAGGATCACCATGAGGTCAGCAGGTGTCCTCACTAACCTAAAAACTCATACAACTGCCTCCAGCCAATCCTCAGCTTCCTGAGGGTCCATCTCCCAGTGGAACTAGGGAGGTCGCTGACGCTGAAACTCGTGAAGTGCACTAAGGTGACGTGCATCGTCAGCGGCTGGGGATGGAAGCATCGGTGGCTCGGCGGGGAGAGGTACCACCGGTGCCTCTGCTGTCAAAGGGCCCTGTACCGAGGCCTCGTCGCTCGGTGGGCTGTCATCCCACACAATGCTCAGAACCCTAGCTGGCTGCCATCGTGGGGCCATCTTGAAAAGAAATAGATGTGCCATGGTCAAACAGTATACCTGGTGAGCTGACACAAAGTAATCACAAAGAAAACTTGAAACACGCATGCAATGAATGTTTTCGTCCATTAATTCGGAAATCAGAAGTCAGGGTCCTGGTGTACGGATACGTCAGCCACCGCACCAACACTGGACTCCCGGGACTGATAAACACAGTCAATACTCTTAACACTATTTCTTCACATAGAAAAAGATCATATTCCTGAGTTCTGCGGTAGAACCGAAGTCCTCTGATACAAATTTGTCATGACCCGTCCTCAGGACCCATGTCGTTACTACCCCAAGCCCGCCTTCCATAGGCCAGGGGCTAGTGACTAGAACAAAGGTGTAATTCCCGGTAAAAATGGAAGGCATTGCCTTTGTAAAGTAAACAAACACCATAGAGAAAGAAAGAAGAAGTAAACACTAAGTAAAAACTGGGTACAACAGTAAGTGAGGAAAAGTAAGTGGGCCGGAATACAAACCCAAACTGAAAGTAAAGTACAACTGAGAAAGGGATTAAAACAACTAAAAAGTAAAGAGGAATCCTCGATCCATCCAATAGAAGTCCCACCTGATAGGTGGGTACAAATAGCCTCCACAGCTCCTCGGGTCCAGCTGTCCGCTCCATGTACATCCCGCCCAGTGGTCCACCTCAAGGTACCGACCTGCTCCGCAAGCCCCATCCACGATCAACACTGTCTGTCATCTGCAACCAACACAACATTGTGCAGGCAAAGCCCGTGTAGGGGTGAGTATAAGCTACTCAGTAGGGACCTAGATATCCCCGAAGGTCTCCCAGAATCCACAAAGGATAATCCACAAAGGAAAGATGCAATCACGAAGTAACATCTGACACTACTTAGGTATATGCTCATACATTTACCTAAGTCATCAATTCCAGTTCGGCTCCAACATCCAAGCCCAAGTACAACCTAGTCCACACAAGAAATCATAACGTAATCCACACAGGATATCAAGTCTATCTTATCGAAGATAAGGATTGAAAGTTAAGATTCAACTCACACATGAATAATTCATCATAAGACGATAGAGATGATCTGATGTAGCCACAAATTCATCTAAGCCGTCAGACCTACACAAGATCGATTGGTACTAACCCTTGAAATGACCCACAAAGTATCGATATGTACTAACCCACGCAATGACACACAAAGGATCGATAGGTACTAACCCCCGTAATGACCCACACAGGATCAGACCCACATAGGAACTGTAGGCGCTAGCCCACACAGGACCGCTGAGCGCTGACCCACACAGGATCTGACTGACACAGGATCGGTAGCACTGATCCACGTAGGATCGCTGAGTGTTGTAGTCGTCAACGTTGAATCCACGGAGGATATTTTGTACTGTCATCATCGTCATCGCAATCACAGCCAGCTCTAGGGTTCCAACACACAACAAGCTCGTTCGGGAGGGTCCACTCCAAGAGCTGAGGGTCTGATATATCAACTGACACATATTCTGGAGTTGATGTATTCAAAAGATCCATATTGTCAACAAGAACTCAACTTCACAGACGACGCGTCAATCAGACGTCAGGTCTGAGTGTTATTGGCTTTTTAGTCCAAGGGGCCCGTTGGGTTTTAAGTCAGAACCAACCCGACCGTACTCCAACTGCATCCAAACCTCGTGCGGAGTAAGCCAAAAGGTCTGTCTCACTAAGAGGAATCCTTAAAAATCTATGGCACATTGATCGGACATCCGGAGCTCATGTTATAAGCGTTTCCGCTCCGAGGGCCCAATTGGATTTGTGTACGAACCAACCCGGCCGAACCCAATGTTCTCCGAAACCTTGAGTGTAATATACCAAAATGATTTTCTCGATCCAAGGATCACATCACATCTAACAGTGCATTGATGATTAAGATTTCATATATGGGACACTATACCAAATAAATTGTAATAAATGTTTTAAATATTTAGATTATAAATTTTATTCTTCTACATGAATTTTCATAAAATTATTTTCTATATGATTTTATAGGTAGATTAATGAATTATATAGTTGATGTTTTTTTCCATTTTTACATTCTTTTAATTATTATCAAATTTAATTTTTTATTTTATAGAATATATTTCACAAAAATTCAAAAGGAATGTTCTAATTTTAATGGATACGATGTCAGTATTTATTTCCTCAATTTTAGATATTCATTATATGGATTATAATATGATATTCCATGTTTTATTCAATGAAAAATCTATCTTCCCATTCATTTGGGTATTTAATTTTTTTTTAAATAGAATTCATTTTTTGATGTCATATTTTTTTGTTATGGGTAAAAAGAATATTTAAATGATTAAAATGATATTAAGGATATATTTCATTTGTATTAGTTATATTATGCTTCATTGAGATTGTCTATAATCATAGCTGATGATGATATAGTGCTTGATGAAATTGGATAAAGACATATAATTACAATCCATTGTGTAAAGTGATTGAGTTAACTAGTTTTGTTTCTCATATGTGACTATTAGAATTTACCTACTATGTTATTCCATTTTTAATAGTGATTTTATGTATTATAAGAATAATTTTACCTATATTCTTTATCATTTCATTCATTGTGTTTCCATGTAAAAATTATGATTTCATAATGTAGTATAATGATCTTATGGTTAAAGTGATGTTCATGTTACATCGTATATATGAAATATATAACATTTTAAAAAACATTTCACATGTTTTTTAAGATTTCAATGACCTCAATATGATTATGAAAACATTCATTAATATCATAGTGAATTGTTTTTCTGAAATCATTGCATAGTGAATTTGAATTATTTGGTGAAACATTTTTCATTTTAAAATAGTATATTATTTTGAAAACTCTTTATTTTATTATTATTAACTGATTGATGGGAGTCCTTTTATTTTATATTTATTTATTTTAGTGAGTATTTCATGATCATAAAAGATATTAATATTCTATCACATGGATCTATGGATGAATCTGGAGAAGGATGAGGGTAAGTTTAATATTTGAATGATAAACCCTGAAATAAAAACATGTTTTATCTTAAATGTTTTGTATTATTCAAAAATTGATATAGGTGGAAGTGTCCACCTCCATGGAATATTTATTTATTTAACAAAGATGAAATAATTCTCTAATACTATAAACACTAAAAATTCTAAAAATGTACTACAATATATTATTTACTTAAAAATATAGAGTAAACATGGTTTAAGGGAAGACCCAATTATTAGGTGATATATATTTTCTGGAAAAGGATACCATTTTTTGATATCCTCTTTGAAATAGTCTATAATTACCCAAGTTTATTGTTCATTAACCCTTCATTAGTAGACTTTATAAACAAATGTGGGTGGGGTATATTCATTTTTCACCAGGACATCTTCATTAAGCTGATGATATTATCATATTTCTAGATGATTTATGAATACCATATACACTATTGATGATACATTTAATCACTATAAATAATTGGGATTTCAATAAATTAGAATAATCTAATAATTCATTGTTTTAGATGAGTATTTTTGATTTCTATTAAACAAATGTTTAAAAAATTCAGGGGTTTCAATGATTATCTATTCCATTTGAATATTTACTATTTACACATATTATTATAGAAAATATATGTGTTTTAATCTTTAGATTTTTATGAGAAATATATGAATTTTTTCAATATATGAGTAATATCATGTAACAAGAAGAGAGAATGTGACTTGTTAAATTTTTCATCAACTCTATGTTTTTATGCCTTTTCATTGTATATGTGTTTATGTAATATTATATATATAATTCATAGAATAATTAGATTTTTTAAAGTAGATGATCCTATGAATGGATCCAGGTCTCAGTTACTTGGATGGAATTCATTAAACTAAATAATATATGGGTATTGTGAATTAGGGTACTTAAGAATTTTATGGAATCCTTGTATTCAAAATAAACATGTAATATAATATATTCATTTGAAACTACACTTTTGTTTAATTAGATTTTTTCATTTTGATGAATACAAATCCCTCTTATATTATCTTAAGAATGTGGCCTACCTTATGTCATCATATGTGGATTTGATGATGATGTCTACATGACTTGTTGTAATGTATTATTATTTCAATTATATGGGCACTACTTGAATATCACGATTATCCAACATAGATATAAAAAAGTTTTATATATTAATTTTTTTATAATTCTGATGTATCCATAGACGCTCATCCTATAAATATAACAAAATCAATACAATGTAATAAATTTATAGCCAAAGATTCATTAGTATGGGTTCTAAACCCCAATGGATACCTAAAATTCAATGTAAAGAAGAGGTTGAAATTTCTTCATGATATTAACCTACAAAAGATTCATGAATAACTAAAAAAAATTTATATTTCCCATAATTTTTAATAAATTGTGGAAGCTTAAAAAAATTAGATCATTTACTGATGATAATCTCCATATGATTGGCCCTCAAAAAATATTATTAGTGTATTATACAAGTGAATGTTCGAAAATATCCCCAACTTTTTCAAGTATATCAATTTTTTAATGTAGTAGTGTAATAATGTCAAAGTCATGGTTGAACTTCTACAATGTTTTAGAAGTTTAGAAGCTTTTAGAAACAAATTTCTAATGTATTTTCATCCTTTCATCGTGTTATGATTTCATATATTCAAATAACCCAAAGTGGCAAGATATTTAATTTAAACTGAGAACAATTTGTTGAACTCATAACCCTTATACAAATATAAAATTATGGTATATATAAAAAAGAGTTTAAATGTGAAATGAAAAATTTTATTATATTATCTTGAATTCACTATATGTTCATGGAAGGTGTAAGAAAACAATTAATTTTAAATGATAATTTAGATCCTGCTAATATAATCAGGCATAATGGTGAATTATAACGGTGATTCCCCTTATGCGTCCAATCCCTCAGGTTTAGAATGTGTTTTTAAAAAATATTATAGATTTATAAAGGGATTATTCTAAAAATACATTGTATATGGAGTTTCTTATGAATTATGACATTGGGAGACCCATTATGAAATCTATTATTCTAGGTGATTTGGGTGGCCTTATTTTTGGATTGAATAATATTATGTCCTTATCGTGGATTCTATATGAAGCTTGTTAAGGAATTCACATTGGAGGATTCTTTTTCACTATGTAAATTTTGTATAATTATTGGTTGGGAGACCTTTATATGTGAAACATGTTTATAGGTACAATAATCAGGCTATTAATTAACTATCAAAAAGGAAATCATTGATAATTGGTAGAATTGATCTTCTATTTTTCGAAAATATGGTTCAACATTATATTTAAATGATTCCCATTGTGAAATAAAAACTCTTATTTGAAAAACATCATTATATCATCATGAACCTCAATTACCTAAATAATTTTTTTAAATGGGAATTTGTAGAACATATATCACTGTGAATATTAATTTTATAACATATTTACTTATTTAAATGATCAATCTATATATAATAAACAATATTTAAAATATAAATAATAAAAACAAGTAAAACATATTTGTAATATATTTGTTTGGGTAGAAATATATTTAGGTCTGTGTGACTGAAATATAATAAAAAATGAAAAACATAGGAAACTTATAAGACATTCATAGAAGAAACAAATTTTAACAATCTCATTATATTATATATTAACCCAAAATTAAAAAAACGTTTTTAAATGACTTCAAAAATTATAATATACAGAATGGAAAATATTTATTTACTTCTTCCTATTTCATGTAGATCCTATTCAACCATCAAATGTTATAGAAAAATCTATCAATATTTGAAATTATTTTATTTTATATACAGTTGTTTTCAAATGTACTTATGTAAATCCCAATAAAATCATACTATACCTGGAATTTATAATTTATTATTTGATAATAACACATCATAATCACTCAAGCTCATAAAGTGAGTTTACAAATACTCATCTCATTCCCGTTATTTTACTATTCAAATTTTATTTATATAAAAAATTTATTTTAACAATTAAAATTCCCGATCCCTAATAATATAAATCTACTAATATTGAGTATTTAAATCAAGACCTCAAGAAGATGGTGTAATATCTTTTTTTCCATTCCGTAGAATTCGATTCAAATTCACTAGAACTAAATTATTAAACAACAAGAATCCTATTACACATGATTCTCTAATATATTAATGAAGCTATAATATATTATTAGATATCATTAAATTTTAGATGCGATTATCCATTTGTGTTATTTGTATTTGGTTTTCATATATTATAATTTGAGTAATAATTATTAAAATGTTTTTCGGTCAAACTCATATCATCCTAATCAAATTGATCATATCATCTTCATATGTTTTGGGTGAAATTTTTAAAAATATTTCTTTTACATAAATCAAATTAACAAAACTCAATATTTTTAGTCTAGTTAATTAATTTGAAACATTTTATTCACACATAACCCTTTTATTTTTATTTCAAAAATATTGGTTCGCAGTATATTAAATATTGTGTTAATTAATAATTCTTTCCTTTAAATGATAGGAAAAGATATCAATTTTTTGTTAATATAGATCCCCAATGATAGATTGATAACTAAGAGGCGGTTAGTGGTTTATATTCGACATATTCATTGTTTTGTTATAATCCTCTTAAACAAGTTATAGTTATCAATCCACTAAATGATATCTTATATTCTCTTATCATTTTAAAATATTATAAGATATATCACATAACATATTATTTAAAAGTATTAGTATAATGATCTATTCAATCACATTTTGGTTAGACATTCCAAATATTCATTCCTCTATAATATTGTTATCATTTTCTTTGGTTTAATTATAATTTGGTTATATTCCCCAAGTGTCAATCACCATGTTGAACCTAGTTATACCCCCAAAAAATGATCTATTAAACATAGTTTAGTTAGATCCTAAGACATCCAATATAAAATGTTATTAGTTAGACACCATATGCTTCAACCTCTTTAAAAAATGTTTATACCCCTAATCACAATATAATTATTATTATTGTTTTTATCATTTGATAGAATGATATTATACACCACATAAATCCTACAATAATCAATATTGATCATTCTATAAATGTTTTGGATTTAATGGTCTGCTTATTTAAAAATCAAAAGAATCTATAGCTTGATATATGATCTCCTCTTATTTATGGAGTTTTTTCAGTCTTTATTAAATGATTAGGTCATCCAAATCTAAATAAAAGGCTTATTCTATAATTTTTATTTATGTTTACTAATGTCCCAGGCCCAATCAATTATTTTTAACTAATTCCCAAAATATTTTCATTGTTATTTTATGAGAGAATAATCTTTTAAAAAATTAAAATTTTCATATTTAGGATTATAATGTCATTAATGAATGAATTTAACACATGAATTTATTTTTTCAACAAAATAATGAATCATGATATATGTTCAGCACCTTCTGGTAAAATATGTCTATATGAGATATCTCTTTTTTCTTTAGGATCATTGCCTTCATGAAATTGCAATGTATTGTTTTAGATAACAAGTAATCCTTTACGTAAATATTTGTTGGTGACATGATTATTCTCATTACTTTTCATGACATTGTAGGTTCATGGATGCTCAAATTTCCTATTAGTAAATCATAAATGTTACATCTACCTTTTGTGATGAAATCATGTTGATAATTGTTTTTACTTTATAAGATCAAATAAATCATTTGATATGTTTTAGGAAGAAACATGATATATCTATGATGCCTAAGATATCATCAAAGACATCACAAAATCCACATTTTTTATAATAATATTTATTAACGAACTACAATGATATTCTAGGAAAATCTGGGCCTATTCAATGATCTGGCGATCTTAGGTCTTCATGCTCCATTTAATAACATATCATTTTTTCTTCTCATGTAATTCCAAGGTGATCATATGATCAAATGATCACTTCACTTGATCATGTGCCACCACGGTTGAAACACTATTTGTTTATCAGTCATGTCTATATAAGAAACTTATTGCATGTGTTATTTTTATAAGAAATTTTTTTATTGTCTTCGTGGATATTTTTAGTCATGATACCATAAAATGAGAAAAAAATCACATAATGAAAAAGAGCTCTTGTGATTTGTAATATATATGATGGAACCTTCATGCATATGTTCTTTTTCATTTTATGACTTTATAAGATTCTAGTATTTTTTGGCAATGGATTAGATTCTCCTTATATTTTCTTTGCATATCATATTTTGTAGTGTCACAATCATTTTATATCACATTTCTGTAAGACAAAAATTTCATTCATGTCCTCAGTAATACCAATAATTTGTGATCACTATTATATATTTCCAATAATGGAATTTTTAATCATTTTATTTTCATGATCGGGTGTATCACGCTCATGTTATGGTTGTTTTATGGCTATGACGTTAAAGAGAAAATATCTAAATGTTCATGATGTGCAAGATAAATAGAATATTTGGGATTCATTTGATTGGAAAGTTGTGATGATATGTTTATTATTTTAATTAATGAACATTATCCACTTCAAAAGAATCCCACAATATATATTTCTATTATAGAGGAACATAATAATAAAATGTGTTCTACTAATTTATTGAGTGGACTTTGATGATATCACCATGATTAAATTCACTAATTCTCTTCATCATTTAGACAACACCCTTATGTGGTCATGCATGAACTCTCCATTGTTTCCTGTGAATGAACACCCTTCTTTCCATGGGCTCTACATGGATGTTATGCATGACCATTCTCACACAACTTCTGCTAAGGGATATCCATGTTGGTTATCTCTATCATTGTGGGAAAAATAGGTCTAAATGATGTTGAGCTGGTACATTGTTTGAAAATGTATGGAAAATATTATTTTTATATAGCATACAAAATAACAGAAATTAATTGTTTGTTGAGAATATTAATTTAAACCATCTCCTATTATAAATTCTAGTCTACATAAATTTCATCACGTCCTATCATTATCTTAAGGAAATATCCACTACATAAAAATATAAACATATTTTATTTTTCATGAAAATATTTAAATCTATTATATCCACCAATGACCAATTTTTTTCAGTGTTTTCATATTCATTCTACAATGTTCTAAATTTTTTTCCATTATTTAACATCATTGACATATGTATTTGTTATAAAAGTCAATTTTAGTAATCACATGAATAACAAGGGTGAATTTTTGAGAAATACATCAAATTCATTTTTTTTATTCCATAAAAATCATCCAAAAACCATCACTTCATCTCCAATGAACAAAAACATAATGACACATTAATAATATATGATATACTTTCATGGATTTAATAATATCCCACTCATTATTTATTACAATATATTCCAACATCCTAGATGTCAATATTTTTTAAACTGTTTTCAGAAACCAATTGATACTGAAATTAAAAGGATAAGTGTGGGTATTTTGACCAGATCATTTTACAGTAAAAAATTTCTTATCCCCTATAATATTTTCATAACCAATTTGGAAAAATTATTGAACTCCCAGGGTTTTCTTTTCCAAATATCATATATTTAGTCGATTCAATCTCAACAGTAGATAAAATAATTTATAAAATAAGAGATACATAATTTGTGTTTTATATTATTTCCATTAATTACATTTCATATGAAATCAATATTAGAACTTATTAATTCATTTTTTATTATTTAAAAAATAATAATTTATCAGTGGAATGAAACATTTTTCAAACACATAATAAATTTAATATATAAAGAGATATTTCTCTAATTAGAATTTTAATATATTATATGCATTGATAAAAACAATTAATTCGTAGAAATTGTTGAAATTGGAGTGACTGCATATCATATATTTAAATTTTAGAAATATCATTAGAAATACAACATTATAAGTGTAGTTATGATATAATATCCTTAACTCATCAATTTTATACCTTATGGGACACATCTATATGTATCTCTTACTTGAGTGTTATAACAAAAGAATATATTTATATAAGGGAATAATGAGGGACTTTGTTGTTCTTCTAGAGTAACATTCATGGTGAGACCTACCTCTCAACAGAGTCTATTATTTTCTTAAATTATCTAATTGGGAAGATTTAATTAGATAAGTCATTATGTTATGAGTCTCATCAACTTGATTTAATTATTTATAACCATAAATTAATTTTTCAATGATATAAAATTTTCCACATTAATCATTTGGTTAATAATGTTAGTAATTATGTGAAAATTATCATCATATTCCTATACATTGTTTTGAGGCTACATACATTCCATAACTATTAGAATGTTTTTAACATTGCTTTAATGGTTTTACTAAATTCAAAATATTTTGATTAACCCTTTTGTTTTCATTACAAATTTATTATATCATATAAATATATTTACATGACATTATATTATTTTATTGTTGATTATAATTAATTTGAAAACATTTAGAATATCTCTTTTATTCCTTATCATTATTTTTCTACCATTGGGACGACCAGCTTACATCTAATTGAATCTTATATAAAGTATTTATTACATTTTATATTGTTATTTTGGATGGGTTTATGTTCAAAAAGTTCATTTTCAAAATTTATTTTATTTATTCACTATGAATCCACCTTGATTTATACTTGTTACATGGTAATGAATGTTACAGAAGAAAGAGTTTGATTCTTATCTATAACCATCAAAGAAATAAAAAAACCATGAAACGAAGATCTTTCAACTTAATACATATCAATCAAAGAATATTTTACTTGATTTAATTATTCAAATTGATCTATCTTCTTTCTATAAGAAAGTGATCTTATTCATATATATATTTATCCAGGTGATATATGATATAATACAAGACATATCTTCTTATTAAAAATTTGATCGATATTTTTTTTCACATCCCAAGGGAAACTCATCAACTTTTCTCTTAACTGCTTCCCTTTTTGATATACAATTTTCATCACATAATCAGATTATTTTTTAATGATTAGTATATACCATAACCCATCATATCACTGACCGGTTTTCTTGAAATAATCATATAATTATTCAGAATACTGTCATATAATATTTGTAACGTGGTTCATTTTTTGGGATTATTTGTATTGGTTGTAGGAATAATTTTTTTTCTATTACTTCTCCCCCTAAATATATATCATCTATTATTTCCAGGAATATTCATGATATTCCCAAATTATAATTCCATGTACCCAAAATTATTGAAACACAAACAACATCCAACAAACCTCACAATCATATTCTCAAGTGAACTCTCTCAATATATCACATATTCTGTAACATGAAATTATTTGTTGGAAAAAAAAACTTATTTGGAAAATTCTTGGGGAATAGATCCTCATTAATATTTCCTCAACCATGCTAGATGTGTTGGATTATTATAATTTTTTTACCAACCATAAATTCATTATATTTTTTCTATAATCATTATCAACAATTAAAAAAGTGTCAAACAATGTATATTTGTGGGTAATGGGAAAAATTATTTGAAAAGACCCATAAATTTCAAGGAATTTTTTTTAATTTTCATTGGAATTTTACAGGAATGCAGTTTCTGAAGGCACCTGATTCCGAGGCCTGGTGTGCCCCGAATCATTTTTTGAAGTTTGGCTTAGGTACGTTCAGTTAATGAATGAGCATGTTTTTCTAACATTTGAACCGATTCTCAGAATCGAATTCTGAGGGCACCGATGGAATCGCAGCGCCGATATTTGCTTAGAAATGCCTCTTCCGGAGTTGCATTTTCTCGGGTGTGGTTTTTAATTTTTGGGGTTAAGTGAAGAAAATAAAATAAAGTGGTGCGGAAACTTTATTTTATTTCACTTAAATCCACTTAAAGCCACTTTAAGCTTTTTAAGATGAGTTGAAGCGAATAGGGTGGAACCCAAAATATCCTACCCTCTTGGTAGGATATTTGTGAGTTGGACCCGCCTGAGCCCCACCGTTTCTTTTCCTCTAAGTAATGCACCCACAAAAACCCTTTTTAAATGAATGTCAACAGGAGTGTTTTCTTAAATTCTTAACGCCCCTTTTAATTGGGCGGTTAATTCGTTGCAATTAATTCGATAAATTAATTTGTTCGTTATTTATCTTTGAAATCAATTGTTGTCATGAGATTAAAAAATTAGACAAACACTTGTCTTTTGAGGGGTGTCTTGTTGAGAAGATTTGGAGAAATCACTGAAGCTAGAAGATCTTTATCTTTCTTCTCGAAGAACGCGAAAAACGTGAAGAACTCCGGCCTTCAACAAAAGGTGATGAAGAACGCTGAAACCTCAGAGATCGACGACACGACGTCGTGTACCGCGACACCGACGATTCTCCTCCCCCGACGTTCTTCTATGACGATTAATTCCCCACGAAAAATCTTCGATCAACTGCTTGAGGTAGGAGATTTCAAATCTTTTAAATTCCTTTGTTGTTTTTATCCTTAACATGGATTTAATTCGTGAAATTAAATTTGTGTGTTTTCTTAAACCCTCGGAGATCGTCGACGTGATGCCGTATACCGCGACGACGTGAGGCCCTTCCACGACGCGACGATCCTCTTCTTCTGTGATGGTCAATTCCGTGAAGAACCCTCGTCTGACGACAACTATGAGGTAGGGGTTGTTTCATTTTACATTTTCGTTATTTATATCCCAGGTCGTTAAATATGATTGTTGTGAGACTTTAAAAACCGCTAACGCGGTGGGTGCAGAACGACGAAAAAGTCCGAACCCACCACCCTTCTTGTTGATATGCGTGGATTGGCGGGCAACGACAATGGGACGGCAAGTAAATTTTGAAGGCTTTGCAGTGAAGAATGAGTCCCGAGACGAGCACCTGCGAAGACCGTGCGAAAATCGGACCACCGGAGCGTGTCTAGTGGTCCGTGGAACCCCCCGCCGGGGCGCCACCCCAACACGGCGGCGACGGCGGCAGGAGGCGGCGGCCGGCAGTGTCCGGCCGCCAGGATGCGACAGCGCCCGGTGCGCCGCTGGGAAGACCCACCGTGGATGAAGCAGCAGGGGCGCTGGCCGGTCTCGCGGCCTCGCGGGACCGCGGAGGAGGGACGCAGCTTAAGTCGCGTCCTGGTGTCACGGAGCGGCCCCCGCGAGGGGGCCGCGGCTGCCTTGCGCGGCGCCAGTGCGGCGGCCGGGTCGTACCCGGTTCGGGCCGACCCAGGGGGGGTTAGGCCGGGTCGGTCTGGGCCCGGACCCCCCATTTTCGGACCTTTTCGGTCTTTTGCCTGTATCTTGAGTTACATGCCTCCGATCGACGCGCCGTCAGCGGCGATACGATCCTTGGATCGAGACCTTCTTTTCAGTATATCTCACTAAAGGTTTTGGAATACTTTGGGTTCAGACGGGTTGGTTCGTACACGAAACCAACCGGGCCCACGGAGCGGAAACGCTCATATCTTGAGCTCCGGCCGTTCGATTGACGTCACGTCGACTTTGTTGGATTCCTCTAAGTGAGACGGATCTTTTGGCTTACTCCGCCCGAGGTTTCGAAGCAGGTGGAGTATGATCGGGTTTGTTTTGCCTTAAAAACCAACCGGGCCCCTGGAACGAAAAAGCCAATAACTTTCAGACTGGGCATCTGATTGACGCGCCGTCTGTGACGTTGAGATCCGGTTGACGATACGGAACTTTTGGATACATCAAATCTGGACTATGTTTCAGTTGATGTATCATCTCCTCGGCTCATGGAGCGGACCCTCCCGAATGAGCTTTCTGTGTGCGGGAACCCTAGAGCAGGCTAAGACGACGACGACGACTGTGTAGAGATCCTCAGTGGATTCGACGACGATTGTGCAGAGATCCTCAGTGGATTCGACAACGACTACAGCACTCAGCGATCCTTTGTGGGTCAGTGTTACCGATCCTGTGTGGGTCTGATCCTGTGTGGGTCAGTGCTCAATGGTCCTGTGTGGGCCAGCGCCTACAGATCCAGTGTGGGTCCGATCCTGTGTGGGTCTTTGCGGGGGATAGTTATCTATCGATCTTTTGTGGGTTAGATCCTTTGTGGGTCATTGCGGGGGTTTGTTACATATCGATACTTTGTGGGTCAGATCCTTTGTGGTTCAATGCGGGGGTTAGTTACCTATCGCCCATTTGTGGGTCACTGCGGGGGTTAGTACCTATCGATCCATTGTGGGTTCGACGGCTGAGATGAATCAGTGGAAATATCTGATCATCTTTATCGTCATATGAAGAAGTATACCTGTGTGAGATGAATCCTGTTTTACTTTCCTATGTGGATTGTGTTGTGATATCCTGTGTGTATTTACGTTTGCTTTCCTGTGTGGACTGGGTTGTACTTGGGTTCGGATGTTGGAGCCGAACGAGAATTGATGACTTAGGTATATGTATGGTTATATACCTAAGCAGTGTCGGATGTTACTTCATGATTGTATCTTTCCATTGTGGGTATCCTTTGTGGATTTTGGGAGACCTTCAGAGGTCTTGGGGTCCCTACTGAGTAGATTATACTCACCCCTGCACGGGCTATGCCCGTACTACGTTGTGTTGGTTGCAGATGAGGGACAACGCTGATCGTAGTGGAGGCTTGCGGAGCAGGACCGTACCTAAGGGTAGACCACTGGGCGGGACGTACTCGGAGCGGACGGGAGGACCTGAGGAGCTGTGGAGGCTATCCGTACCCACCCTTCAGGTGGGATTTCCAGTGGACAGCTCGACGTTGTGGCTTTACTTTTTAGTTGCATTTTTCCCTTTCTAGTTGTACTTTACTTTCAGTTTGGGTTTGTATACTGGCACTCTTAATTTTCTGCACTTACTGTTGTACCAGTTTTTAATTAGTGTTTACTTTTTTCTTCTTGCTCTGTGGTGTTTGTGGTTTACTTTACAAAGGCAATGCCTTCCCTTTTTACCGGGATTTACGCTATGGTGCTAGTCTCCAACCCCTGCCCTATGGAAGGCGGGCTCGGGGTAGTCACGGCACGGTCCCCGAGGGCGATTCGTGACAAATTGGTATCATAGAGGCACAGCATGGGGACATAGACTATGAGACGCGGTGTGCGCAGATATCCCCAGGACATGCACCTGATGGTTTCTGCCTTGGAGAAGAGCACATCGTTCTTTTCAGAGGAAGTACCTTGGTACCAGTTGCTTTACGGGAGGATATGCTGAAAGAGTTAAACACTTCTCCTTTAGAGGTACATCCTGGAGTGGAAAAGATGTACCAGGACCTCAAACGACAGCACTGGTGGCCGAGCATGAAAAAGGCTCTGGCGGAGTCCGTTTCTCGATGCCTCACCTGCCAGCAGGTGAAGGCAGACCACCAGGTACCAGCAGGCTTGGTACAACCCTTGGAGGTCCCGTAGTGGAAGCGAGACTGTATATCTATGGACTTCGGGACTGGACTTCCACGCACTTCCAGAGGTCACGACTCCATTTGGGTGATTGTCGACCGACTCACCAAGTCGGCTCACTTCTTACCAATCAGAGAGCAGGGCTCAGTGGAGAACTTGGGAATTCTCCACGTTCAAGAGATTTTACGGCTTCACGGTGTGCCATCATCTATCATCTCCTATCGAGATGCTCTCTTTACTTCCCATATTTGGAAGGGGTTGCAGGAGGTGTTCGGGACGTATCTACGTCTAAGAACCGCCTTTCACCATTAGACGGATGGTCAGATGGAGAGGACCATTCAGACTCTCGAGGACATGCTCCGCACATGTGTCCTTGACTTTGGTCGCAGCTGGGAGGACCACCTACCCTTGGTGGAGTACGCGTACAACAACAGCTACCACTCCACCATCAGGATGGAACCATACAGAGCATTGTACGACCGACCTTGCAGATCTCCTTTGTGCTGGACAGACATTGGGGAGTCAGCACTTGTGGGACTGGAGATGGTCCAGGCCATGACAGAGAAGGTACAGGTCATCCAGGAGCGGATGAGGACAGCTTAGAGCCGGCAGAAGTCTTATGCTGATAGGAGGGGGAGGCCACAAGAGTTCGAGGATGGCGACCACGTCTTCTTGCGTGTCTCACCTCGACGTGGATTACAGAGATTTGGGCGAGGTGGAAAGTTGTCTCCACGCTTCATCGGACCATTCCAGGTCCTCAGCAGGATTGGAGAGGTGGCCTATCGCCTGGCTCTACCACCTCAGTTGCACCGGGTGCACGACGTCTTCCACGTATCTCAGATGAGGAGATACATGCACGACCCGACGCATATCATTGACCAAGGGGATCTGGACGTTGATGATGGGGAGACTTTTGAGGAGGTCTCGATGGAGACTGAGGATCGATAGGAGCGGGTCCTACGTGGATGGTTGATTCCTCTTGTGCGCGTCGGATGGCAGCACAGGAATCTCCAGGAGAGAACATGGGAGCAGGAGGCTCAGATGCGTGCTCAGTTCCCACTTTTGGTTCCCTAGTTTATGATGTATCTTTACAGGGACGTAAATCTCTGAGGTGGAAGTGATGTAAGGACCCATAAATTTCAAGGAATTTTTTTTAATTTTCTTTGAAATTTTACAAGAACACAGTTTCTGACGGCACCTGATTCCGAGGCCCGGTGAGCTCGGAATCATTTTCCGAAGTTTGGCTCGGGTACGTTCAGTGAACGAACGAGTGGGTTTTTCTAACATTTGAGCCGGTGCTCAGAATCGAATTTCGAGGGCACCGATGGAATCACAGCTCCGATATTTTCTTAGAAACTCTTCTTCCGGAGTTGCGTTTTCTCGGGTGTGGTTTTTAATTTTTGGGGTTAAGTGAAGAAAATAAAATAAAGTGGTGCGACAACATTATTTTATTTCACTTAAAAACACTTAAATCCACTTTAAGCTGCATAAGCTGAGTTGAAGCAGATAGGGTGGAACCCAAAATATCCTACCCTCTTGGTAGGATATTTGTGAGGTGGGGCCCGCACGAGCCCCACCGTTTCTTTTCCTCTAAGTAACGCACCCACGAAAACCCTTTTTAAATGAATGTCAACTGCAACGTTTTCTTAAATTCATAACGCACCTTTTAATTGGGTGGTTAATTATTTGCAATTAATTCTATGAATTAATTTGTTCGTTACTTATCATTGAAATCAATTGTTGTCATGAGATTAAAAAATAAGACCAACATTTGTCTTCTGAGGGGTGTCTTGTTGAGAGGATTTGGATAAATCTCTGAAGCTATAAGATCTTCATCTTTCTTCGTGAAGAATGCGATGAATGCGAAGAATGCGAAAAACGCGAAGAACGCCGGCCTTTGACAAAAGCTGATGAAAAACGCCGAACCCTCGGAGATCGACGACGCGACGATGTGTACCACGACGCCGACAATTCTCCTCTCCCCGACGTTATTCTACGACGATTCTTTCCCCGCGACAAATCTTCGATCAACTGATTGAGGTAGGAGATTTAAAATCTTTTAAATTCCTTTGTGGTTTTTATCCTTAACATGAATTTAATTCATGAAATTAAATCTGTGTGTTTTCATAAACCCTCGGAGATCGTCTACATGACGCTGTATACCGCGATGACGTGACGTCCTTCCGCGACGCGACGATCCTCTTCTTCCGCGACGGTCAATTCCGCGAAAAACCCTCGTCCGAAAACAACTACGCGGTAGGGGTTGTTTCTTTTTAAATCTTCATGATTTATATCCTCGATTGTTAAATATGATTGTTGTGAGACTTTATAAACTGCTAACGCGGTGGGTGCGAACCAACGAACATGTCCAAACCAACCGCCCTTATTGTTGTTATGCGCGGATTGGCAGGCGATGAAAATGGGGCCTCATAATAATTTTGAAGGCTTTGCAGTGAAGAATGAGTCCCATGACGAGTACTGGAGAAGACCGCGCACAAATCGGACCACCGGAGCCCATCCCGTGGTCCGTGGAACCCCCCCCCCCCCGGCGCGGTGGCGCCGGCGGCCGGAGGCGGCGGCCGGCTGCAGCCGGCCGCCAGGAGGTGGTGGTGCCCGGCGTGCTACTGGGATGACACGCCGCGGCTGAATCCGTAGTGGCACAGGCCTATCCGGGGCCGCGGAGGAGGGACGCGACTTAAGCCGCGTCCGGGTGTCACGGAGCGGCCCCCGCGCGGGGGCCGCGACTGCATTGCGCAGCGCCTGGGCCGCGCCACCGCGCCGGCCGAGCCGTACAGCCGGACTGCTGGGCCGGGCCGTGCCGGACTGGTCGGACCCGGACCCAGGTCGGGTCGACACAGGTCGGGCCCACCCAGGGGGGGTCGGGCCGGGTCAGTCCGGGCCCTGACCCCCCGTTTTCGGACTTTTTCGGTCTTTTGCACGTATCTTGAGGTATGAGCCTCCGATCAACGCACTGTCAGCGGAGATGCGATCCTTGGATCGAGACAGTCATTTCGGTATATTGCACTCAAGGTTTAGGAATACTTTGGGTTCGTCCGGGTTGGTTCGTACACGAAACCAACCGGGCCCTCGGAGTGGAAACACCCATATCATGAGCTCCGGACGTCCGATTGACGTGCCGTCGACTTTGTTGTATTCCTCTAAGTGAGACGGAATTTTTGGCTTTCTCTGCCCAAGGTTTGGACACAGGTGGAGTACGTTTGGGTTGGTTTTTCCTTAAAAAACAACTGGGCCCCTAAAACGAAAAAGCCAATAACTCTCAGACCGGGCGTCCGATTGACGCGCCGTCTGCGACGTTGAGTTCATGTTGATGATACTGAACCTTTGGATTCATCAACTATGGACTATGTGTCAGTTGATTTATCAGCTTCTCAGCTCATGGAGTGGACCCTCCCGAACGAGCTTGCTGTGTGCGGGAACCCTAGAGCTAGCTGCGACGACGACGACGGCTGTGCAGAGATCCACAGTGGATTTGACAACGACTATGCAGAGATCCTCAGTGGATTCGACGATGACTACAGCACTCAGTGATCCTTTGTGGGTCAGTGCTACCGATCCTGTGGGGGTCTGATCCTGTGTGGGTCAGTGCTCAGCGGTCCTATGTGGGCCAGCGCCTACAGATCCTGTGTGGATCCGATCCTGTGTGGGTCTTTGCGGGGGTTAGTTATATATCGATCCTTTGTGGGTCAGATCCTTTGTGGGTCATTGCGGGGGTTAGTTACCTATCAATCCTTTGTGGGACAGATCCATTGTGTGTCATTGCGGGGGTTAGTTACCTATCTATCCTTTGTGGGTCATATCCTTTGTGGGTCATTGCGGGGGTTAGTACCTATCGATCTTTTGTGGGTCCGACGGCTTAGATGAATCAGTGTAAATATCTGGTCATCTTTATCATCATATGAAAAAGTATACCTGTGTGAGCTGAATCATGTTTTACTTTCCTATGTGGATTGTGTTGTGTTATCCTGTGTGGATTTACGTTTGCTTTCCTGTGTGGACTGGGTTGTACTGGGGTTCGGATGTTGGAGTCGAACGAGAATTGATGACGTAGGTACATGTAGGGGCATATACCTAAGCAGTGTCGGATGTAAATTCGTGATTGTATATTTCCTTTGTGGATTATCCTTTGTGAATTCTGGGAGACTTTCAGGGGTCTCAGGTTCCCTACTGAGTATCTTATACTCACCCCTGCACGGGCTATGCCCGCACTACGTTGTGTTGGTTGCAGACGACGGACAACGCTGATCGTGGTGGAGGCTTGCGGAGTAGGACGGTACCTGGAGGTGGACCACTAGGCGGGACGTATTCGGAGCGGACGGCTGGACCAGAGGAGCTGTGGAGGCTATCCGTACCAACCCTTCAGGTGTGATTTCCAGTGGACAGCTCGACGTTGCGGCTTTACTTTTCAGTTGCTGTTTTCCCATTCCAGTTGTACTTTACATTCAGTTTAGGTTTGTCTACTGGCCCACTTACTTTTCCGCACTTACTGTTGTACCAGTTTTTACATAGTTTTTACATTTTTCTGCTTTCTCTATGGTGATTTTCGTTTACATTACAAAGGCAATGCCTTCCCTTTTTACCGTGATTTACGCCTTTTTGCTAGTCGCCAGCCCCTGGCCTATAGAAGCCGGTCTTGGGGTAGTCACAACATGGGCCCCGAGGACGGGTCGTGACATTACTCTGATAGGATATTACTACGTGAAACTAAGACCATCTCATTTTCTACATAGTTTTATGAAACCTGATTAAATGTATCATGGAGATGTATTAGTTTCAATCATTGTGGTAATTGTAAAATTTTAGTCATTGATGATTCCTAAATCTCACCTCTAGAAAATAAAAATCCTTCATGGAGGGTTTATTTTCATCATTAACTGATATGAACACATCATACCAGTCCCCCATCAACATCATTATTTATTATTTATGATTTATTTAGGACTCAATTAATGAATATGAATGTTCATTTACATTGTTTTTTATTGCATATAGTTGAGTGTCCATGATAAAAAATAATGTATTTGGGAAATTATTGATGTCCATGGAAGGATTAAGCAATAAAAATTGTAATGAAATAATTTCCAAAAAAATAGTTTTTTACTCTCTAATTACTCTAGAATATCCTTCCATGAAAAGATTATTTTTTTCATCTTTTTCTCTAAAAATTTATTTAATCCATTTAAAACACCATCCATTTTGGAGAATGCATCTTTCATAGTATTGGATTCTTCTTATAATTATATTATTTCATTCCTAAGACCATTGATACCTCCAAAAATTCAATTTAAATATTCCTTGGGATATTTAAACCAATCATATTAGAAATCAAAATGATGATATTTTTTTGATACATTATCACAATAGATAAAGCCGTCTTTATCTGATAAATCATAATCAAGAGAATAATTTCATCTTATATTATTAATATTACAATTATTTGGAGGTGTCACACAAATATCAATAATATTTTTATTTACATTTCATGATTGTCTATTATTTTAGTTTTTTTGGGCATTTGAAAAAATCACATAATTCTTATCCTCATGTATAACATCAAGTTTCAATATATGACTCATTTGAATAATTTCTAAAATTTCAAAAATCCTAATACTTATCTTGGATCATTTAAGGGAACCTTTTTCTAATAATACTTATAGATACCTTGTTAAAATTATCTAATGAGAGAGGTTTGGGTGAATCCATGAAATTTTATTAAAAATATTCTTTTGATTTGAAACTCTTAAACATTATTTGGTTCTTGATAAACATAGTAATATCTCATTGTATCACTAGATAAGAATAAATAATAACATATAAATCAACACATAATATTTATATTGTTTAGTAATTCAAAAAAATTAGATACCATTTGCCAAATTCACAATTATAAGCATAATATCAATTAAAAAAAAATTTGGAGGAAAAAGGTTATACACCACAATATTTATTAGTACTTTGGATTATAGATATACCCCCACCATTAATAAATATCTCTACCATGGTTGGTTGGTCCACCACACCCATATTATAATCTCTATTAGTAGTTAGTACCCTACCCTTGATCCTATTTATAATTTAGTTGTACCCTCCATAAATCACAAGCTTTTTCTTCGTATTAGTATTTTTCATTTGAAATAAATATTTTATACATCTATTATCTCATGAAGGTATGAATATTAATCCTCACACAGAAGATTTCAATATAAAATGGAATTTATATTCACAAATAAATATGCCCATCATCTTTTTACCAATTCTTATTATCCTATACTTGATCTTATGATTTTATATATTTGATCATGTCGTATCTAGTGAGTAGAATACCACATGTATGAATAAATCCTTATTTCCGGTGAATTATTGACACCAAAAAAATTTATATAATTGATGAACAATAAATAATAATTTCTATTCAATTAAATAATATAAATTTACTACTAGAAATGATTCATCATTTATTTATCATCATAATTCATATATACATGAAATAATTTTAATATAATTTTTTTCCTTTAGGAAATGGAACACACATTATCTATATTATAATTATATAACATATGTTTCTATGTGATTTACACTATACTCATTAGGATATATTCCATAATATCATATTCATGTTATATTTTTAGTATATAATGCTCATTCACATGGCTATATAGTGTTCATTTCACCCTCCTTCTTCCTCACGTAACATTAGAGGTTAGTGGAAGTCCCACATTTTCATAAATAAGTAACGCATGTTTCTTTTCCTTCATATGATAAAATAACTAGAACTACTTATATTATTAATCTAACAGAAGGATGGATATTGTCTTCTTGTAGAAATGAGAGATATCTATGAAGTCTAAAATAATATCTCTAACATTACATCTTCATTGATTATTACAGGAAAATTTATGCCACCCCTCCTACAATATTCATGGTGTTTCATGGCCAATTTAATACTCTGATGATCTGTATTACTCACTCTCATTTGAATGTTGAAACATTTAGTCTCCTCATGGGACATTAAGTTAAACATATTATTTCAGGATAAATTTTTCTTCATAATGAAATATCATTGGGAACACACCATTTATACCACCACAGATGTATGAGGCTTAAAATTAATTTGTATATTACTTTTTTAGGATATTTAAGGTTGATTTTAAAAATTTATTATCTTGACCATGAAATATTGAAATAGACATGAGATCATATAATGTAGTAGAGATCATGCGATGATGGCTATCATGTAGATGACATCATGCATACATTCTATTCCACGTTATGGATTCGTGATATTAAAAATGTGTTCTCACAATGGGTCAATAGAAATTTCCTTTAAAAATTCATATATCCCTCTTTAGTGTTAAATTATTTAAAACGATCAGATGAATTCATGGAAGAAAATTTACGCAGGACATGTGTATGATCATTATTGTGGAATTAACACTGGATATGAAATATTTTTCTATTGTACAATGATGGAATATCGAGAATATTTTACTAAAGCTCCTACACATCCTCCATTTAGTTCAATAGGATGAAAATATTTCAATTTGAATATGAAATATGTGGGATCTTTTAGACAGATAAGATTAACCATATCATGTCACAATCCTGAGATGAATATCTTTTTAGTAGTGGAATCATAGATGCTCTACACCAATCCCATATCACTAAACTATTTGTTTTAGTGGATCTTAATATTACAATCCATTCAACTAATTTATTAAACTGTCACTGGGGTAATCAGCCTGAAACATGGAACCCATTACATATACTAGATGTGTCATACCCTTCCATACTCCCCTAAGAACCCATCTATGTGATTTATGATCAAAATATTTTTTAGGACCACTATAAAACAGTCATAGTAATTAAATATTTAGAATATAATTTAAAAAATATCTCACCATAATTTGATAAAAATATTAATTTATTCATTTAAAAATATTATCTTCATAACATATTTTTCAATAAAAAATATAATAAAATTTTATTTTCATCGCATTTTTATTACCATATTATTAACCAATCATCATAAAAAAATATTATTTTTCCAAGTCATCATAATCACTGTTAATTGAATAAAATTATGTGTCATTTTATCAAAATAATTATCAAATGTAATTTGTATTAAATATTATTTTATCATTATTTTTAATTATGGGGGTAACTTCTCAATCATGCAATCCAATTACATTTTCAAAATCAATAACAACTTTGTAAACTTCATCACATCATCTCCAGTCACCAAACACAATTTTCTCAATGATAAAAATTACAATACATACTTGGGTTCAAATGTTATCCCAGCACATAAACTCATTAAATTATATATTATTTTACTTATATTAATTCTATTATTAAAGATAATGGTCAATAAATATTCTACAAATGAAAACATAGAGTTAAAATCTATTGAAAAATACAAAACAACAATATTTTTATGTAATTTCGTCTATATATATTAGTGGTTAAATCCATAAATTCAACTCTTTAACCTCTCAGAATGATTTTGGTATAATAATCAATGACATAATTAATATTTGGTTTGGGGATATGATGATCTATGAAAAAGACACACACAAGAATGATTAGTTTCCTTTGAGAGTCACATACAATGTCCAATTCGAGCCTCTCTTCATTAGAATGGAATGATCATTCCACTAGTATAATAATTTATATTAATATATAATGGTTTATCATTAAAATATGTAATAGACCAGACTATTGACATTTTCATTTCCTAATTTATAAATATATTCATCAAATGGAAATAAAAATATTATATTTACTTTTTTTATTTTCATTCTATTTGAATATATTGAAATTTCATGTTTCATGTTATAAATATTCTAAAATTATTATATGATTCCATTTTTAATTTTCACTATTAACTCTATAAGAAACATATTCACTATAACACTCATTAAATACTAGTTTCTTTAATTCAAAATACATTATTCTTTCTTTTTTTACTCAAATTTTTAATTAAAATTATTCTAAATGATTATCCTATAATTTTGAATTCCAATACGATACTAGTATGTAGTTTTTCACACATATAGATTGTTATATTTTTAAAGAGACTAATACTATAAAAATTTATTAATGGCCTTATCAAAAATGCATTTAATAGGCATGATTGTAATCTCGTCTTAGTCACTAATATGAGGGTTTTATATTGTTACACTATTTTATAAGCACATGAATATACTCATTTAATGTTTAAATAAATTATTCTTTTAGTTACCTTTTATACAATCAGTTAAAAAAATATTTTCGTAATATTATATGACATTAAACACCTAGGTAAATGAAATATGTTTATTGAATAATACTATTATAAAATATCTATTAAATTGGTCGGTATGAATAGAAATTAATAATTTTTTAAATAAATTTTAAGGGAATACTAATTCTCAATTAATTGATAAAAACTTATTTAAATGAAAGTCTATTTTTAAAAGTGATATTTTATTATTCAAAAAGGATGTTTTCTTAAAATAAAAAATTTCTTTCTTTCACGGTGAAACTATTATAAATTAATTTATATAACATTATGAAATATTAATTATAAAATTTAAATTATTTTTAACAAGAAATTCATAAATTGTTTTTGAAATAATGGGATTATCTAGAGTGATTGATGTTTCATTGAATACTCAAAATTACATATTTTTCAAATAAAATCATTTCTTTATATTAAATAAGGATATCTAGAAGTCCCAATATATTATATAATTTATATTATTTTCAAATATTAAAAATTTTATTTATAATAATATGCTTAATTTCAGTTGAATCAGAAATTTTTTGGATTTTGGTGTATGTTTATTTTGTATGCAGTCTTCAGAAAATGGATTTTATGGTATATATTATTTTTTTCATTTTATTTTATTAAATAACCCATAATAAAAAGTTATTTAATTTAAATTTATATATTAAATTTATATATATTTATAATAATTTATAATTTATATAATTATTATCTATATATGTAGAGATACTAATAAAATTATTTATTGCGTTGAAAATTAATTTATTGGAAAAATGTGTTTCATATAGTTTTGTGGGTCAAATTTTAAATTAAATTTAATAATTTCTCAAAATTGAATTTCACAAAATAGTTTTAATAATTTAAAAAAATTAGTTAATATAATTTAATATGGTAAACATAAATTTATCAATAATTAAAAGTAGAAAATATAAAAAACTATTAACATGTTTATGGTTAAAACATGTTTACGTAGGGGTGAAAGTAAATATATATTTTTGAATGTGACCCAAAAAATTATATAATTAGTATTGGAAACACGTTATTTTTCGTTATTTCATATAATATTTGTTAATGAAAATTATTTATCCTTTTGGTGGGAATAATGCATTTATATATTTTATTCCTTTTAAAAATTCCAAGTGCGTCCCCCCACTTATAAAGAAAATCTCTATCTTCTCCTCTACAAATATTATCAGCCTTTAGGATCAACCAATACATAATGAAATATCTTATTTATTCCCATTAAACCATCCTATAGTAATTTAATGTATTATAAATTTTCATATGATAGTTTTTGGTGTATAAGAGGATGTTCGAAGAAGATTTATCATTCTTCAATGATTGTTTTGGTTTTATATATTATTCCCCCACTGTAATATTTTATTCAATCCCGATTATATATTACTATATGTATACCGCATATAAAAATAGAGTATTATGTTATCTTCATAAATAATGTTAATAACTTCTCCCATAAAATGTAAAATTATACAAGCTTTTATGTGTATAGTGGGCTATTACTTCAAAAAAAACCAATGTGATTTTTTTAGATTTTGACCTCTGTAATGGGCCAGACCACACTAGTCCATTAATTTGTTGAAATGTGGTGTTAGAGGTGTTGCGGGAGGTCAAGGTGACTTGTCCTCAACACTTTTCCATGATTTCCATTCTGGTCAACAGTTCCAATGGTAGACCATTGTGAACTGTAATGTCACATTATGTTTTCAGGTAATTTTGATGTTTCCAACTACCATTGGTTTGGAATAGTGACTTGGTGGGTTATTTTGGATGGACTTTTAAGGAATACTAAAGGGAAATAGCTTTCACACGGGAGGCACACAGTTTGTCTAAACTGTGCGGCCAAACCATTCGTAGTGTGTCTTGGAGGTAGCATCTTCCGCACGGGAGGTGCACAGCTTGTCGAACCGTGTGGAAAAACCATGTGAGAAGGGTGGAAAAGGTAGTAGCTAATGCATGGTTAGTTCACAGTTTCTACAATCATGCATACTAACCATGAGGGAACTTAAATCAGATCCTTAAATTGTGGATCTAACTCATTTTTCCTACAAAAGGGTTCGTTTAAGCTCTTAGGCGGCCCTAACTCGGGATTTTTCTTCTCCTAAGGTCAAGGATGGTTCTTCCATCGTTTCAGAGGTGATCCAAAGTCTTCTCATGGAGAATAAAAGTTGGATTCTAGAGGTATATGATCGTTCTTCTTTGTTCATGATAGGTTTTTTTGATCCAGTTGAATCTACTTCTCCTCTTCCTTCAGTTGCTTAGATCTACGCCCATTATGTGAAGATCTAAGCGTGTGGAGGCAAATTATAACAAGATTTGGTCATGATATTTCTATGACAAGAGATTTATGGAGGATACTATGAGAATCAATATAACGACCCATACTTTACATCCATTTTTATTACTTTATAATTGAAGCACACTTATTACAACATATAACAAAACCATGAAAGGATCATATAGGTATAGTGTCTTTAGAAACTGGGAAACATAAACAACTCGTTCATAAATCATCTACATTGTCTCCCATTTATTTCATCATATCTAGAGTCCCTTTTGTCATATAATACTTAATACCCTTCTTCCAGACCTAGGGAAAAGAAAACATACAAAAAGATGAGCTCAGATGCCTTGTAAGTGTAAATGAAGGAGATATCAATCATATCATATTCATAAGAACCTAACATTTTGAAAATCTTATCCTGCAAAAGAGATCATAATATCATGTAATGGGATAAATCTTAGAAGTGAAATTTAATCCCAATAATCATAATTTAAAACATGAAACTTTGTGGAATACACACATAATCATATAAAATCATTTCTTATTAGTCAATACTCATTTACAAGACTATCACAGTGGACAAAGTCCATTTTTGAAACGAGTTAACTCCTCGTTCCAGTACTATATCACTGAACCAAATTAACTTGTCATGCCAGACATGTCTATATCATGAAATATAAATAATTAGTCAATGAATTTCAGGGAGATATAGGTCTCACCCATATCATAATGATAACATTCATAGGTATGCCACAGAATCATAAATCATATATCAGAGCATAACACATGTAATAAAAATGGTATTCTTAAAAATCATGTCATCATAACATAAATCATTTAAGATAAAAGGACTTCATAAAAATAATTCCATAAAAATCAAATCAATGTCAAATAGTTATAGAAATAGAACCCCATATTATCTTAGATGGAAAATAATTTTGATAAAACACTTGAACTCCATTCTTGAAGAAAATATCCTTTCTACTTCAAAAACATATTTCATTTCATAATATGTCATAAAAATTTCAAGTAGATGAAGTTAATTAAAAATAAACATGAAAACTTGTAAAGGAAGCTTCATTCAAATAATTTTCTAGGAAATCATAAATATCCATTCAGGCCGTATAAGTTAATATAACCATTCTTCTCGTACTGTGGCAGGAAAAGTAAAAAAAGTACATCGTACTAAAAACGACAAAAGATTCCTTTCATGTATTTGAATAAAAACTCACCAATGGGTAAAATTAGATTTAAAAAATTGTAGTAGGATACAAATAATATTACATATTGAGGAAAAAGTTATTTGATGATAAATAAGCCCCATAAAATTCAGAAGTATAAACACTCTCGGATAAAACTGGGATTGTGAGATTTTCCCTTGCCTTAGGTCTGATATGCTTTGTACGTGTCCAAACCTCCTGTATAATGATTTAAATAATGTAATTGACTATACCCGAATCAAACTAATTGTTATGATATCATATATGGTCATATTCTTAGCTTCTTATTAGTAATATTTTATTGCTACTTTCTATTTGGGTGTTCATTGCTTTATGTTCTTATGCATGTTTTGTCGAAAAAATTCTTATTCCTCTTTTTAGGTTATAGATAACTCATTTAAAGAATGTTATTAGTGTAATATGTATCATATATATTCATTCAATTAATTTATATAATCATTATTCAATGAACATAATTTAAAACGAGTCACATCACATCGTGGAGACGGTAGACCGTACGTACGCACGAGCGATGATATCGTTCCCATAATTATATGAATGGAATTCGAGATGATGATATAATATATAAGAATCAGTATAATGTTATAATAATCATATATATTTATTATTTACACCATTATACCCATATTTGTGAGGTGATGGAGGAGAACAGATTACACCACAGCGTGGAGATGGTATTCCGTACGTACGAACGCACGATGATTTCATTTTCCATAGGAAGGATAGAAGGTGAAATAGGGTGGTTTAATATTTATAATAACATATCAGTATATGAGTGATACTGATGTTATTACTTTAAAATGAAACAACTAAATAAGAGGAAGTAGAAGAATGATGAAACTTGAAAGAATCGGTAGAATAGATTACCTCTTCCTCGACCTTTCCTCCTTTAAACATCCTCTTAAGGAAATAGAGTTGGTATTTAGAGAAGACCATAACCTCTAGAATATTAATATGGAAGTTGAGATGAGTTATTGTCAGGTTTTGGTGAGCATTAAGGCACAAATTTGTGTAAAGAGGAGAGTGAGGATGTTCCCTTTTATAAGGCAGGAGGGGGGCACCTTTGGAAACATCAAAAATATTAATTTATAATAAATCTAACCCCGCTTAAAAAACCACCAAAAAGGGCTGATACTTGAATATTAGATGAGATATGGTTCTATTCTCATCAACAAACAAAATTTAGACTTGTTGGAAATTTTTTAAAACCTTATCAACATGATTTATCCTTATTAAATCTATTTAATTTTATTTGTGGTAATAAGATTCTAAATTTTAAATTGTTATAAACAATTACTTATGTGTTGTGAATCATCCATAATTGGATACGTTATGAAATTTTCGACCATATAAAATTTAATTTTTAATTTTTATATATTTTTGGGATTTCTAAACAATTTTATATAATGATATTTTTTAAAAATAACAATAGTGTCAATTTTGACACTATTCATTTATTTTAATTTAAATAAAATTCATACAGATGATATGTTTAAAATAAAATATTTAATAGATTCATAACATGTCATTTGTATCTAGAAAATTTTTTGAGAACATTAAATAGTTCATATAATATTTAGATTAATATTTTTAAAACCATAATTTGATATTTCAATCACTAAAATAATTTCAACATCACTATTGTGTCACATTTAATTATAATTATTTAATTCATAAAAATTCTAAATAAATTCACATGATGTAGATAATGGTTTTATCTATCTATATACGATTCATGTTAGATTTTTCATGAATATTATCACTAAAATAAATTTATTATACTTATATGTTTTAAGATAGTGACATGTTGTCACTTTCTTTGGTTTTAAAAATAATTAAATTATTTCCATGGTCAAAAGTCCAATAATTGAATCTATTACGACCCTAAGGTGATTTGGGTAGCCTTTTAGTCATCCAATAAAATTTTGGAAATGTGACAGGTAATTTTATAAGCTTATTTTTACTGTTAATTAACTGATTTACCTTTAACTTCACTAAATAAAAATTACCGTAGTTACTATTCATAATAAAAAAATAAAAAAATCAAATCAAATTAACATATTAACATAATTTGGACCCACTGAATTCAAATATGGAATACATTTTTTATAATTGAAAACACAGAAGTTTCAGTAATTAATTTAAAATTAATCCTGTTGATAAGAAAACCGGTTTTAAAAGTTAAAACATTTCTAAAGATTGAAATGTTTTTACCTATGAACCTATTTTAAAATTAATTTTAATGAAATAAATTATATTAAGTTGTAAAAATATATTATATTTATACTTTAAAACCATTAAATATTAAATTTAACAATATTAATTATTGAAATGAAAAAATTGTTTTTAATTAAAATATAGCGTGTTTTTACTTTTCCTTAAAATATGAAAGTTATCAGAATAATATGAAAATTCATCCAAAGTAAATTTTAATATCTTGATTCCAAATAAGAATTTTATTTTTCTAATTGAACTTATAATCATTTCAAAAACTACATTTAGAGTGGGTGCTTAATCAAAAGGCTGCAAAAATGAATTTTTTTAAAAATCATTATTTGACCCAAAAAAATTATTTTCTTCTCATACCATGTTCTAGAAAATGTGTAAGATGAATAATAATGTTGTAAAATTAAAAATATAGTTAATATTATTCATAACGGCTAATACATAATAATATTATAACAGTATATTGTGGTTTAGTAAAATCCAGTATTGCATACTACAAACACTATCGAGGAAGGTCGCGATTGCGTGTAAAGCAAGCCAAGATAGTGTTGTGTGTAGTGAAATATTCCTTCGGTGTTCAATATAAGAGAAGAAAAAAATAATTTCTCATAAAATCTTAGGGTGTTACATTCTACCCCCCTTAAAATGAATTTTCCCTCGAAATTGGTCACTTTGTAATAAACAGATGAGGATACCTCACCCTCCTTATATCCTCAAGTTCCCATCTAGCTTCTTCTAATTGGTGGTCCCTCCATAAATCTTTAACCAAGTTAGTGGACTTGTTTTGTAAGAATTTTTTGCTATGATCCAGAATCTCTATCGGTTGTTCTTCATAAGAAAGATCTTGATCTTATGGTAGAACTTCTGAGTATACTATATGCGAATGATCAGATATGTACTTTCTCAGGAGAGATACATGAAACACATCATGAACTTTAGAGAGATTCGGTGGAATCTCCAATCGGTAAGCTACCTTACCAATAGGATCTAGTATATCAAAAGGACTGATATACCTTGGACTCAGCTTTCCCTTCTTCTCAAATCTCATGACTCTCTTCCAGGGAGATATTCGTAAGAATACTTTATCACCCACTTCAAACTCTAGGTCTTTTCATCAGTTGTCGGCTTACCTTTTTTGTCTACTCTGAGCTAATCTATTGGGTTGTTGAATAGATCTGTCCATTTCTACAATTTCATCAACAAGAATAGGTCCTAGTAGCTATCATTCCCCAACTTCATCACAGTAAGTTGGAGTTCTACATTTCTTTCTATATAGAGCTTCCTAAGGAGCCATCTGAATTCTGGAGTGAAAGATATTATTATAAGAAAATTCCACCAAATGTAGGTGTTAATATTAACCATCTTTGAAATCCATAGATCAAGATCTCAACATGTCTTCTAGAGTTTAAATTGTCTTCTCAGGCTGACCATCTTTATGAGGATGATAAGAACTGCTGAAACTCAACTATGTATCCAGAGTATACTGACGTCTTTGCAAAAACTTCAAGGTAAACCTCGGATCCCGATCAGATATAATGGAAAGTTGTACTCCATGAAATCTTACCACTTTCATTACATATATCTTCGCAATATGATCAAGTGGAAAATCTTCTATAATAGAAATGAAGTGTGTTGACTTCGTGAGACGATCAACTATAACCCAGATAGCATAATTTTACTTGGGATGTTTTTGGAAGTCCAGTGACAAAGTCCACAGTGGTGTTTTCCCATTTCCATTTTGGTATAGGTAATGGTTGTAACATCCCCATAGACTTTTTTCTCTAGACTTTAACATGTTGACAAACAAAGCATCAATATACATATTTAGCAACATATCTTTTAATGTCGTCCCACCAGAAGTACTCTTTCAGGTCCCTATACATATTTTTGCTTCCAGGGTGAACAGAGAATGATGAAATATGAGCCTCATCCAACATTTCCTTCTTTAATTCTGGGATTCAAGTAACACAAACCTAATTCATGAACCTTATTATTTTATCACAATCAATGTGGAATTCGGGAACATTTCTCACCTTCTTTTGTAACTCTGCATCTTCTATTTGTGCCACTTTAATCTTCACATGTATAGATGGTTGAACATTCATTTGAGAAAGATAAGATGTTTCCCCTTCCATTATAATTCCAAGATCCATCCTTTGTAAATCCATAAATATTGGATCTTTTATGATCCTTATCATGGATAATCTAGCATGGTCTTGTCGACTTAATGCATCTACCACTTAGTTTTCTTTCCTAGGGTTATAATGAATTGAGCAATCATAATCCTTAATCAGCTCCAACCATCTTTTTGGGCGCATATTCAGCTCCATTTGTGTGAAAATATACTTTAAAATATTATGATCAGTATAAATATCACACCTTTCACCATAATGAAAATTCCTCCAAATCTCCAATTCAATGATCCAAATCATGTGTTGGGTAATTTTGCTCATGGATTTTCAACTATCATGAAAAATAAGATATCACCATATCATTTTGAAAAGATACACACCCCAATCCCTTCATTGATGCATCACTGTAGATCACAATACTTTCTCCACTACAAGGCAGTGTAACGACAGGTGAAATGAATAACCTTATTTTTAACTACTTGAAATTCTCCTCACACTCCCCTATCCAAATGAACATAACTCCTTTATGAGTCCACCTAGTGAGTGGATTAGATAATCGTGAAAAATATTTCACAAAATCTCGATAATATCCAAATATACAAAGAAAACATCGGATCTCAGTTACTGTTGTTAGTATCGACCATTTTTCGATAACCACTATTTTTTATGGATCCATATATATCCCCTCTTTTGAGATTATGTGACCCAAAATGAATCTTTTTGAAACCAAAATTCATACTTTGTAAATTTGGCATAAAGCTTCTTCTTTCCCAGGGTCTTCAATAAAATTCTCAAGTGATCTTCATGTTCTTCCTATCTCTTTTAATAGACAAGAATATTGTCTATAAAGACTACCACAAACTGATCAAGATAGTCTCTAAAGACTGTATTCATTAGATATATGATGATAGCAGGGGGATTAGTAAGACCAAATGGAATCACTATAAATTCATAGTGTCTATACCTTGTACGGAAAGACGCCATTGGTATATCATCCTTTTTGACCCTTAATTAATGATATCATGAAAGAAGATCAGTCTTGGAAAAGTATTGACCTCTGCGTAGTTGGTCAAATAAGTCATCAATGCGTGAAAGAGGGTATTTTTCCTTGATTGTGATCTTGTTATGTTCTCGATAATCAGTGCAGAGTCTCATTGATCCATCTTTATTATTAACAAACAGAATAGGTTCTCCCAAAGGTGATGCAATGGGGAGTATGAATCCCTTATCAAGATTCTCTTGGAGTTACTTCTTCAATTCCTACAACACAATTGGGTCCATTCTATAAGGTGTCCTTGAAATAGTAAAAGCACCCATTACAAGATCTATTGAAAACTGAACATCATGATTTGGTGGAAGACCTAGAAATCCCTCCAGAAAAACATCAAAAAACTGTTGTACAATGGGAATATTCCTAATCGTGAGTTTATCACCAACCATTTGAGATAAATAACCTTCATTTAGTGGAATCAGGACCCATAAGATGGAATAAATTTCCACGGGAAGGTTATGTTCATCTTTCCATCGATAGATGATCGTAGATTGATCTGGAATATGAAATGTGACTTCCCTTCTTTGTAAATTGATATGAGAACCATATAACAAAATCCTATTCATTCCAATAATCACATCAAATTCCACTATAGGATGGATCATAAGATTTGCAGGAAGCACTGTCCTACAAACGTCAATCGGAGAAGAATTATAATCTTTTGATGTGACAGTTGTACATTTAAGAGTTGTCACAGCTAACTCAACGTCTAATTGTTGAGGTCATATGGAGATACCCTTAGAAAATTCATTAGAAATAAAAGTGTGGGTGGATCCAGAATCAAATAAAACATTTTCTACTTTATATTGCATGGTAAGTGTACCTTTCACCACTTTGTTATCGTACTCCACATTGCCAATAGAAATTACATGTCACTTTCCTTTGCCTTTAAACTTAAGAGTTTGATGACATTGATCATCATAAACAACCCTTGGATTGGGACATTGATTTTAATAATTCCTCATTTCCTTGTACTTGTAAAATTGAAGTGTATGAGGTGTATTCTATGTATCCTTTTCTTTGTTCGCATATCTAGACATCTTCCTCCCATCATTGCGACATTCAAATGCCTGATGACCTACTTTTCCACATTTGAAACATTTACATGTCCCTTTAATAAAATTCCCTATATGTTTCTTCCCACACTTTGAGCATAAGGGAAAACTCATCTTCTATTCATTGTGGTGTTTAGATTTCCCTTTGAATTATATTTACCTTTTCTTATCAAACCCATATGATTGATCGTTTACTCCAATCTCCATCTCAACCATGAGATCACATCGAACAATTTTCTCGTATCTATTTTAGTCCCTTAGGGATAACGCCCTTAGAAGACATGGTTTTAATCCAATAAAGAATCGATCGATCTTACTCTCAGGTTGGATAATAATCCCAGAAGCGTACCTTGCAAGCCTTGTAAAATTTTCTTTGTAGGTACCAACAGATTCATTATCCTTTTTCTTTAGTTTAAGAAACACCTTATCCATCTTTGTTCTAAGAATACGAGGGAAGTACTTATTGAAAAATAAGTTCTTGAACTCATACCATTCAATTGACTCAATTTCATATCTCTACCCCATATTCTTGATAAGATACCACCATTGATCAACTTCACCTTCCAAACGATTTACCTATAATATGACTTTATCATGTTCAGAACATTGTAGAAATGAAAATATCTTTTCAGTGGTACTGATCCATTGTTCAGACACTAATGGATCAGTAGTCCCACTGAATTAGGGTCGACATTGCCTCATGAAGGATTCAAAAGAACCTTGCTCCTGGCTTTTCTCATTTGGAAGTCCTGCATAATTCATAGCTTGAGAAAGTTGTTTGAGCATGGCTACATGATTTGGCATTCCAGCCCCCATAACATTTAGTTTCTCATGGGTACAATATTTTCATTTCCCATTGCATTCATCATTAACACAGTGCCTTCGGGTTCCAACCATTGACTAAAACCAATAAGCATAGTGTGTGAAACACTAATCAGAATAGGAAAACCACATAATAAAGAATAAAATTTCACACATTAGGTCTTATCATACATTATTCATGTCCATTTCTAAAACACTGATATTGTGTTCTATGCTTTAACATATCCTTAGGGTTCTTACTAAGGCTTTCACATCCTAGTTTCCAAAGGTTGACTATACCTTTACTCTGATACCAACTATAACTACCCATACTATACATACATTGTTATTACTTTAGAATTGAAGCGCACTTATTATGACATATAACAAAACCATGAAAGGACCCTATAGGTATAGTGTCTTTAGAAACTGGGAAACATAAAAAAAGGTTCATAAATCATCTACACCCTCTCCTGTTTATTTCATCATATCTAGAGTCACTTTTGGCATATGCTACTTAATACACTTATTCCTGACCTGGGGAAAATAAAACATACAAAAGTGTGAGTTCAAATGCTCAGTAAGGGTAAACGAAGGAGATATCAATTATATCATATTCATAAGAACATAAAATTTTGAAAATCTTATCCTGCAAAAGAGATAATAATATCATGACATGGGATAAATCATAGTAGTGAAATGTAATCTGAATAATCATAACATAAAACAAGAAACGTTGTGGAATACACACATTATCATAGAAAATAATTTCTTATTAGTCAAGACTCATTTCAAAAACTATCATAGTAGACAAAGTCCATTTCTGAAATGAGGTCACTGCTCATTCCAGTCCTATATCTCTGAAACAGATTAACTTTCTGTTCCAGCCGTGTATATCTCATGAGATATAAATCGTTACCCAATGCATTAGAGGGAGATATAGGTCCCACCCATCTCATACCGATACCATTCTTATATGTTCCACAAAATAATAAATCATATATCATATCATAACCCATATAATAAAAATAGGATTATTAAACATCATGACATCATACCATAAATCATATAAGATAATAGGAATTCATAAAAATAATTCCATCATAATCAAATCAATGTAAAAATAGGGATATAAATATATCCCTGTATTATCTTATATGGAAAATAATTTTGATAAAACAATTGAACACCATTTTTGAGGAAAATATCCTTTCTACTTCAAAATCATTTTTGCTTTCATAACATGTCATAAAATTTTAAACTATAAGAAGATAATTAAATATAGACATGAATCCTTGTAAAGTATGATTCAGGGAAATAATGTTCTATGAAATCATAAAAATCCATTCTTTCCATATAAGTTAGAAAAACATTCTTCTCGTACTTTGGACGGAAAAGTATAAAAGTACCTCGTACTAAGAACAAGAAAAGATTCCTTTAATATCTTGTACTAAAAACTCTCAAAAGTGTAAAATTGGATTTAAGAAATTTTAGGAGGATAGAAATAATATTACATATTGAGGAAACATGGATGTGGATGTTAAATATTCCCTAGTAAATTCAGAATTATAAACAATCTTAGATAAAAATGTGATTGTGAGATTTTCCCTTACCTTAGGCCCGATATGCTTTGTACGTTTCCAAACATCCTGTATAATGATTTAAATAATTTCATTGACTTATTCCAGAATCATACTCATTTTTATGATATCATATATGGTCACATTCTTAGCTTCTTATTAGTAATATTTCATTGCTACTTGTTATTCAGGTGTACTTTTCTTTATGTTCTTATGCATGTTTTGTTGAATAAATTCTTATTCCTATGTTAAGGATATAGATACCTCATTTACAGAATGTTATTAGTATAACATATATCATATATATTCATTAAATTCATTTATATATTCATTATTCAATGAAGATGATGTAGAACGAGTCGCACCACATCGTGGAGACAGTAGGTTGTATGCACGAATGAGAGATGATATCATTCCAATAATTATATGAATGGAATTGGAGTTGATGATATAATATCTTAGAATCATTATATAGTTATTCTTTACACCATTATACCCATCCATGTAAGGTGGTGGTGGAAAAAAGATTACAGCACGGCGTGGAGACGGTATTCCGTATGTACGCACGCGCGGTGAATTCATTTTTCGTAGGATGGATAGAAGGTGAAATAGGGTTCTTTCATATTTATAATAAAATATCTGTAAATCAGTGATACTGATTTTATTACATTATAAAGAAACAACTAAATAATATAAATTAGAAGAAGAAAGAAACTTGAATGAATCGGTAGAAGAGATTACCTCTTCCTCGACGTTCCTCGTTTAAACTTCCTCTTAAGGTAATAAAGTTGGTCTTTTGAGAAGACCATAACCACTAGAATATTACTAGAAAAGTTTAGAATAGTAATGGGTAGGGTTTGGCCGATCTTGAAGGCTAAAATTAGTGTAAATAGGAGAGTGAGGAGGTTCCCTTTTATAAGGGAGGAGAGGGGCACCTTTGGAAACCTCATGAAATATTAATTTATAAAAATTCAAACCCCACATAAAAACCTCTAAAAATGACCAATAATCGATGATTGGATGAGATAGGGTTGTGATATCATCAACCAATAAAATTTATACATGTTGGAGATTTATTTTAAACCTTATCAACTTGATTTATCCTTATTTAATCTATTTAATTTTATTTCTGGTAATAAGATTCTTAATTTTTAATTGTTATAAATAATTACCTATGTGTTGTGAATTTTACAAAATTGGATACTTTATGACATGATTGATCGTATAAATTTAAATTTATAATTTTTAAATTTTTTTGTGATTTTTATACAATTTTATATTATGTTATTTTTAAAAAATAAAAATAGTGTCAATTTTAGCACTATTCATTTATTTGAATTTAAATAAAATCCACACAAAAGATATGTTCGAAATAAAACAATTAATAGATTAATAACATGTCATAAATTTCTAGGAAATTGGTGGAGTACATTAAATAGTTCATATAATATTTATTTTTATATATTTAAAACCATTATTTGATATTTCAATCAATAAAACAATTTCAACCTCACTATTGTGTCACCATTAATGATAATTATTTAATACCAAAAAATTATAAATAAATTCATATGTTGTAGATAATTTTATTATCTTCATAGATACTATTAATTTTCTATGTTTCATGAAGTTTATCAGAAAATTAACGTTATTATACTTGTAATATTTAAGAGAGTGACATGTTGTCACATTCTTTGATTTTAATAATTATTAAATTATTTCTACAGTCAAAATTCCATAAAATGAATCTATTATGACCCTTAGGTGATATGGGTCTACTTTTCTCAATATAATATAATTTTTTTTTGGTGTTACGGTAAATATATAATCTTTTTGTTTATAATTACCAGATTTAACTTTAACTACAGTAAATAAAAATTACCATAATTACTATTCATAATATCAAAAAAAAATAAAAAAATTAAAGTAACCTATTAACATAATTTGGCCCACTAAATTCAAATATGGAATCCATTTTTTAAAATTCAACACACAGAAGTTGCAGTAATTAATTAAAAATTATTCTCATTGTTAAGGAAATGTGTTTTAAAAGTTAAAAAATTGCCAATGATTGAAATGTTTTTACCTATGAACTCAATGTAAAATTAATGTTAATGAAATAAATTATATTAAATGGTAATAATATGTTCTATTTATACTTTAAAACAATTGAATATTATAATTTAACCATATAAATTATTTCGATGAAAAAGGCATTTTTTAATTAAAATATAGCAAGTTTTTACTATTCATTAAAATATGAATGTTATCAGAATAACAAAAAAAATCCAAAGGGAATTTTTATATCTTCATTCCAAATAAGAATTTTATTTTGTCAAATTAAACATATAAACATTTCAAAACTAGATTTAAAGTGGGTGTGCCATCAAAAGGCGGCAAAACTCTATTATTTTTTAAAATAATTATTTTCCCAGAAAAATTTATTTTGTTCTCATACCATGATCTAGAAAATGGGTAAGATAAAAAATAATGTTATAAAATTCCAAATATATTAAATAATATTCATAATGGCTTGTCCATAATAATATTATAACAATATATTGTTGTTTAGTGAAATACGGTATTGCGTACAACACACCCTATCACGGAAGGTCGTGATTACATGTAATACAAGCCAAGCTAGGTTTGTGTGTAGTTAAAGATTCCTTCTATATTGGGTATAATAGAAGAAAAAAAATATTTCTCAGAAAATCCCAGGGTGTTACAATCCACCCTTCTTTCTTTTATGTTCTTCGTTTGTTGGGGTTTTCGTCAAAATCCTTTGAAGTATGGGATTCATTACTTCTCTTTATTTTACGTGAAACATTATTGTTTCCATGTTTTATCCAATTTGATGAAAATGAAATTGATATAATAAATATTTTGAACTGGATAAGGAAATTGTTATCGATTTTGTGTTATTGCCTATTGTTTTGATAGATCATGTGATATCTATGCTTGCTTTTCTTAGTTGTTTGTTCATGATGGAAATCGGTAAAGAACGTAAACCGGGATTAATTGAAATTTTCTTGGATAATGATAAATAAGAATGAAGATGAATCTGGTTCATGTTGTAATTTTTTGTTAATCAAATTAGTGTAGTAAGAATGTTTATTTATTTTTGGTATCTTACTAGTGAGTTTCCAGAATTTGGAACCAACGATTTATAAATCTGTTAATTCAAGATGGATTAAAGAATTGTTTTTTTAATAATTCCTTGAAGGGTTCTGAGTTAACCTCTTTATTATTAAAGTGATAAGATCCCAATTGAAGTGATGTTTGTTATTTCTGGTGCTTGTGTTGAGGCGTGATCCCGAATGGGTGTTGTGATTTGTGGAGTCTTAAAGGCCTTTTGGTTTTGGTAGCAGATGATGCCTAGAGTGGCGAGATACATCGGTTTATGCATGTGGGTGTCATGGAGGACACGAGGGATGATGTAGTGGGATGAATTTGATTGTTGGATGCTTTCTGGTTCTTTGGTTGTTTATCTACATTACATTTTCACATTGCTCAAGGCATGTGGTCTTGATTACCCATCTTCTGAAAGAGGTGAAGACGCGCGAGGTATGCCATGTGCTTTCCATGTTTAGCTTCTCTACGGAGGATGGGTAAACAATCTTACTATAGGTGACAATGACTCAAAAAGCAGTACATTTACTCACCGTGTTGATAACACATTTTTTAGAAGAATAGAATGCTTTTCTAGAATTCCTGTGAAAATGGGAAAGTAATTCTGAATTAATATTTGAATAAATGGTGTTAACCCATGGGGTTGGAGTTCACTGGAACATAATTATGAGGTTGTAATTTATAGAGGGATAGTGTACTTTGGGTGTGATGCTAATGAAGTATAATGGGGAATAGAGCATGATTAATTAATGGTTAATGAATTAATTAACATAATGTATAACTGATAAAAAGGGAAGGAAGGAATTTAATGAAGTTCTTTAAATGGTTGTGTGGTTATAGGATACGTAGTCTGAGATGTAACTTCCCGGAGTTTGAGTGATGTTAGTTTCAGTGGTGGCTAAGACTATGTTATACCCATAGTGTGGTTGTGAGATATAGTATATTATTTAGTTTTTTTGGTTCTATACACTACTCCTCCCTATCAGTAAGGTAAAATGGCACCCTAGGGATTCTGAGCCCTGGGGGGTGTTTTCCCCAACATTCCGGTGGGAGGAAGAATGGATGACTACCCCTTTGGCCCCACTCTCTTCTCATGGTAGATACTTGGGCTGGTTGGCACAATGGTTATTTTTCACCAAGTATGTGTGTAGAGGGCTGTAATGGATAGTGGTTATTCACACACATATATTCAAGATATAGTATCCTATGGACTACTAATGGTCTAAAGTGTATTGGATGTTATGGCTTGATGATCCATACTCAGTTTATGGGCTATAATGGATTCAGGTATACTACCTGACATATGATACACGTTATGTGAATGTGGTGGCTCCCGAAAACTACCTGGTTAGTTTTGATTGCGAGGATGGTGTAGTGCTTCTCCTAGCTGTCTGCGAGCAAGCCTTTGTGTTGCACGAGGTGCACATTGTAGTTCTTCACCCAAGTGTCTGCGGGCAAACCTTTTTGGATAGAGATGCTCAGGACGTGCGAAGTTGGGGAAAAGTGGAAAACCAGTGGGTAAGTAGTAGCGGGGTACCCTTGATATTCATTATTGTATGATATTTTCTTGTATGTTTTACTTGGTGAGTGTATCCAGGGTGTGGTTGGAAACATTGTATACCTATTTAGATGAAAAGTTAGTTTCACTGGTTGTTCATTGTGATTTAGCATTCTCTTTCTACTTTTGCATCAGAGGCTTCGTGGTGAATCCTACTGAATATATTTTTATACTCACCGTATGTATATATAAACTGCTTTTCAGGTCACTTGGTGAAGATTGGAGATCAGGCTGGTGTTTACTAGCTTGTGGTTGCAGGAGTTATTCGGGATTGTGGTTGCTGCTGTTTTTACTTTATCTTGTGTACATGCAGTCTTTCTCCTTCTTGTTTTAGTACTTCTTCATGACATTTCATATGTGTACTTGGGATTTCATTTATATTGCAGTCTGAGTTGTAGTTGATTGGTGTTTATCTTATCTCTCTCTTCCACATGTGTTCTCTTACAAGGGAATGCCTCTACTTTGTGTGTTTACTATACCCTTGATTCTAGTTTCCAACCCATGGCCTACTAGAGGCGGGACTCAGTTTTCATTATCTCCATTCTCACATTGCTTGCCTTGGAGGGGTACACTTTTTGGGTTGGGGGGTCATGACAGGTTGATATCAGAGGTCTGGTTTGAGGACATGATGGAGTTTGGAGTTAAGAACTGGTGATGTTTCATGGGTAGGTAGGGAAATAGTGTTATTCATGTTTATAAGGTTAGGTAATCCCTGAAAACCGGCGGAGAGATAGGCATTTAGGGACCCCTATGATCTGATGTATGGAACTTTAAGTTTACTGTTACTACTAAACAAGGTGATACTAGTTGCAGGGTACAGACCTTGGAAAGGATCATGCATCATTCTTATTTGTGCCTGTGTTTGAATGGGTATACCATGGGATAGGTTACCCTAAAATGAATAAAAGAAAATAATTAATTAATTAATGTTGAGTCTTCCATATTACAGTTCTAATAGCTATAACGGTTTGTTATTTTATAGGTATGGATCCAGGTCATTGTCCTTGTCAGTTTTGCACAGAAAATGTCCAGCAGGATGTTCCAGCAGATTGTGGTAGGGTGGAGGTTGATGAAGACGACACTTGGAGGAAGACAGTCTGACAGTTTCAGCTCCAGAGTCTGCAGAATTACGAGGACTTTGTTTCAGATGCAGTCATGGAATACTGGTTAGAAAAGGTCGAGATCGGTGTCAGTTCTATTTGTGCTCGGAAGGAGTATCAGGTGTACTTGGTTGCGACAATGCTATGTAGAGAAGCGAGGCAGTGGTGGTTCATTTTCCTCGGGGATCGCGAGGTGTCAGCGATCTCATGGTAGGAGTTCCTAGACAGGTTTAGAGTAGAGTTTCTTTCTTCGATTCCAAAGGCATCCAGTTTCCAGGAGTTTCACGCACTTAGACAGGGGAGATCTAGTGTTCCAGAGTTTGGAATCTGTTCCAGGAACCTTTTACAATATTCTTCGGACCTGTTGCCAGATGAGAAGGATAGAGAGAGACATTTCGAGGAGGCTTTGCGTCTAGAGATCCAGCGCCAGGTCACCCCATTTATGCTAAAAACATAACTTGAGGTTATGGATACTGAAGAGGTTGTTGATATGACTTTGGCCAGGATCAGATCATCACGAGAGGGGAATCATCATGATTCCTCACGAAGTAGAGCTGTGGTCCGGGGTTCCCTGTTTTCAGGGCAGAAGTGTTTTCGTTCAGTCGATGGTAGGACCTAGCCCTTCACATCTTGTTTCACCGGAGGTAGTAACTCTCTGGCCTATGCCAAGGGATCATGTGCCTGTTTTTCCAATGTTGTTCGTGGTCATCAGTAGTGGGAGTGCCAAACCTTTCAGAGCAGTCATCCTGCCCCAAGAAATATGCTCCAGGTTCCTTCTTTGAGGCAGTTCCAGCCAAGGCAGTAGCAGCAGTAGGTTGCACCAGCTTTAGATCACCACATGGCAGATGGTACAGGAAGAGGACATCCCCATGATGCTCCCCATCCTCTGGGACTAGAGCGCGGCTGTGGTGGTGGTCGTCATCTGGGTCATTGAGGCCATGGAAGAGGTTTTGGTCAGCTTCATGTTGTAGCGTTGCCAGCTCCAGGCGAGCCAGACATCGTTCGCAGTACCCTTTGCTTGTTTTCTACCTTGGTGTATGACTTTTCTGATTCAAGAGCCACACACTCCTTCATAACACCTACCATTTCCATGCTTTGGGACTTGAGGTAGAGAGGTTTCCAGTGCCCTTGGTGTTGACTATGCCCGTTGGAGATCGAGGTGATTTTTTTAAAGTATGTAGACACTGTGAGCTAGTTTTGGGGAAACACCACTCATGGGGAGATTTACAATGATTATGAATACAACCATTTGATGTAATCCCCAACATGGATTGGTTGTATTCGGTGCAGGATATTGTGGAAAGCTTTTGGAAGAAGGTCTTCTTCATTGGTGCAGATGGAGAGAAAGTGGTGTTTTTTGGTGAGAGAGATCCTCGGATGGGTCATAGGCGCATTACGTCCTTCTCATCCATGATGGCTGAGATGATGTTGAGTTCTTCAAAGGTTCAGCAATTGGCATTTCCTAGGGTCGTAGAGGAGTATCCTGATGTATTTCCAAAAGAGGTTGTAGAATTACCCCTTCAACAAGAGATCGAGTTTGGGATCGAGCTACAGCCCGGAGCGTCTCTAATCGATATGTATCTGTAATATATTTCCTCATCTTAGTTATGAGAGATACGTATATGGCTTGATGGTCTATTAAAATTCAGTTTTAATCGGCCAAGTGTGTCACTGTGGGGTGCACAAGTTTTTTTCTTGAAGAAGGCCAATGACATTTTGCAGTTGTCTGTCGGTTATCGTCGCTTAAACAAAGTTACAATAATGAATCACTATCCTCATCCATGGATTTAAGAATTATTTGATCCACATAAAGGTGCAAGTTGGTTCCCAAAGACCGACTTGCGGTCAGGATATCCCAAATACTACATTCTATTGTTGTCATGGGCATTATGAGTTCATTTTAATGCCATTTGGAATGATGAATGCTTCAGCTGTATTCATGGGGCTGATGCATGTTGTGTTTCATGTGTTCTTGAACATGTTTGTAGTAGTTTTCATCAACGAAACCCTTGTGTACTCCAAATCGGAATAAGAGAATGCAGATCATCTACAAGCCATTTTGTAAGCTCTTCGTCAACATCATCTGTTTGGGAAGTTGTCGAAGTGCGAGTTTTGGGTTTATGAAGTCTATTTCTTGGGGCATGTTGTGTCCCAATAGTATGTAGCTATGGACTCATCAAATATTGATTCAGTTGTGTCCTGGGAAGCCCCCATGATAGTGTCGTCGGTGAGAAGTGTCTTTGGTCTCACAGAATACTACATGAGGTCCGTAGCCGATTTCTCACAAGTTTCAAATCCACTGACAGCTTTGACTAGGAAGGATCAAGATTTCATATGGAATGATTAGTGTCACGAAGTTTTCGTGTATCTAAAGGAGATTTTATTAAGTGCTCCAGTCCATTGTCTTCCAACTGAGGGAGTTCAGTTTGATGTTTTCTGTGATGCTTCACATATACGGTTAGGCTGTATTCTCCTGAGGTAGAGGTCAGTTGTTTCTTATGGGTCTCAGCAGTTACGTCCCCATGAATACAACTATGCCACCCAAGATCTTTAGTTGGAAGCCTTGGTGTTTTCTCCGATGTCTTGTAGACATTACCTCGTTGGTGTGCGCTTTGTGGTTTTCACCATTGATAAGAGTCTAAGGCTTGTTTTCTCCCAGCGTGACATGAACTTACGATAGCATCGGTGGATGGAGTTTTTACCAGAATACGACTTCAAAATATCGTATACACCTAGAAAAGGAAATGTGTTAGATGATTCGCTGAGCCAAAAGTCACGTAGTGATGCTGTACGTGAATCTGATTATTCCTGGAGAGTAATAGAAGAACCGCCATCATTTCCACTTGATATGGAAGACGTTGGGGGGTACATGTTCTCGTTTTCAGATGACGATACAGTCATCCCTGAAGCAGAAGGTGGAAGAGTCCTAGTTTTGAGATCATGAGGTGGAGGTATGGAGATATCGAGTTGTTTATGGTGAGGCCCTTGATGGTTGGTCGGATGACGAACAACAACAAATGTTGTATCATGGAAGGATTTTTGTTCACTTGACGATGCACGAGACGGTTCTTAGATAGTTCCATAGTTCTCCCTTAGCAGTACATCCTGACGTAAAAATGATGTACCAATCTTTGAGGAGTTATTTTTGGTGTCCTGGGCTGAAGCGAGCGGTTGCGGTGTTTGTGTCTCGATGTTTAGTCTTCCAGAAGGTGAAGGCAGAACACCGTGTTCCAGGTGGTCTTATTCAGCCATTATAGATTCCTCAGTGGAAGTGGGAGGACATCTCATTGAAAAGTGTTACTGTTTTACCTCAAGCTCCGAGAGGACATGATGTTATTTGGGTGGTCGTGGATCATTTAACATAATCATCCCACTTCATAGAAATCAAGGATTCATGCTCAGATGAAGTTTTGTCGAGGCAGTATCTAGAGAAGGTTGTGAGACTTCATGGTGTCCCTAGGACGATCATTTACGATCGAGATCCTCATTTTACCTCTAGATTGTGGAGAGGTCTCCAATATGATTTTGGTTCTCAACTATGCCTTAGCAATGCTTTTCATTGTCAAATTGATGATCCGACAGAGTGAACCATCTAGACATTTTAATACACGTTACACTCTTCTGTTCTTGATTTTGGAGGCTCATGGGAAAGGCACTTACCCTTGGTGGAGTTCTCAATCAACAATATTTTTCACTCCACCATCGGTATGGAATCGTTTGAAGCCTTGTATGGCCGACCTTGCCATTCTCTGTTGTGCTGGATTGGGGTTGGAGAGGTAGAAATTCTCGGACCGAATCTAGTGGAGTATACAATAGTGATGGATAAGGTGATTCGTGATAGGATGAAGACAGCGCAAGATCATTAGAAATCATATGTTGATAAAAGGAGGAGACCCATGGAGTTTATTGTTGTGGATCTTGTGTTTCTAAAGGTGTCTCCCCATAATGGGAAGAGAAGGTATGGTTGTGGAAGTAAGCTTTCTCCCTAGTTTATTGGGACTTTCGAGGTGTTATCTCGTGTTGGAGCTATGGCGTATCGAGTAGCACTTCCACCACAAATGAGTCAGATACATGACGTTTTCCATGTATCACAGCTCCATTGTTATCTTCCTAATTACTCTCAAATCATCGATTGGGGAGAGATCCATGTTGATGATGATGTAACCTTTGAGGAGCGACTTTTGGAGATCCAAGACTGCATGGATAAGGTGTTGTGTGAGCATTCTATTCTATTTGTTCATATCTTGTGGCGACATGGTGGCTTGGAGGAGAGTACCTGGGAACGTGAGTCACAAATACATGCTCAGTACCCATAGTTTCTTGAAGTTTAACTCATTTCATGTATCAAAGTAACATATGTGGTTATGAAACATTCATGTTTATGAGATGTCACCCTTTGTTGCTTTTGTGGCTTTCTCTCTTTTGACAGGTATCTTGTTGCGTGGTTGTTCAGACCCTATTTCGTTTTCTCTTTAGGTGGGATTTGGATTCACGGGGATGATAATGTTCTGAGAGGTATATGATGTAATGGCATGAACCTCTCCAGTCTTTTACATTATGGAAATGAGGTGTTAGAGGTGTTTCAGGAGGTCAAGGTGACTTATCCCCAACACTTGTCGAAGATTTCCAGTCTGGTGAATAGTTCCAATAGTAGACCATTGTGAACTGTAACATCGCATTACGTTTTTAGGTACTTTTGATGTTTCTAACTACCTTTTTTTTGGAGCAGTGACTTGGGGTGAATTTGGGTGGACTTACTAAAGGTAAATAGATTTTGCACAGGCGACGCACGGTTTTTCTAAACCATATGGCCAAACTGTCCGTAGTTAGTCTTTGATGTAGTAGATTATGCATGGGAGGCACACTGTTTGCCTAACCGTGTGGCCAAACCATGCAAGAAGGGTGGCCAAGGCAGTAGCTAACGCACAGTTAGCACACAGTTAGTTAAACTGTGTAGACTAACTGTGCGGGCACTAAAATTAGATCCTTAAATTGGGAATATAACTCATTTTTCCTCTAAAATGGTTTGTTTAAGCTCCTAGGTGGCATTAACATTGGATTCTGCTTCTCCTAAGGTCATGGATGGTTATCCAATCATTCCGGAGGTGATCATAAGGCTTCTCCTGGCTAATCGAAGAATAATTCTTGAGGTATGTGATCATTCTTCTTCATTCCGGATCGGTTTCTTAGAACCAAATTGATATACTTCCCCTCTTCATTTGGATTCATTGATATACACCCATTATGGGTAGATCTAAGTGTTTTGAACCAAATATGATGAGATTAGGTCTTGATATTGCTAGGAGAAGTGATTTAAGGAGGATTCTTGGAGAATCAACCCTGATTTCTTGTGTGTTCTTCGTTTGTTGGGGTTTTCATCAAAAATATTTGAAATAGGGTATTAATTTATTCTATTTATTTTATGTGAAACTGTATTATTAGAGAGTTTTATACAATTAGATGATAATGGAAATGAAATAATAAATATTTTGAACCGAGTAAAGAAATTTTTATTGATCGTATGTTATTGCCTCTTGTTTTGATAGATAGTGTGATATCTATGCTTTCTTTTCTTAACTGTTTGTTCATGATGGAAATCGGTAAAGAACGTAATTCAGGATTAAATTATATTTGTTTAGCTAAAAATAAAGTGGCATGAAAACAAATCTGTTTTTTTTTTGTAATTTGATGTTAATCAAATTAGTGCAGTAAGCATGTTTATTTATTTGTGATAGCTTACTGGTTAGGTTTCCCAATTTTGGAACCAAGAATTTATAAATATATTAATTCAATATTGATTAAAGAATTGATTTTTTGATAATTCCTTGAAGGGTTTTGAGTTACCCTCTTTATTGTTAGAGGACTAATATCCCAATTGATGTGATGTTTGTTTTTCCTGCTTCTTGTGTTGAGACGTAATCCTGGATGGGTGTTGTTATATGTGGGGGCAGAGAGGCCTTTTGGTTGTGGTAGTAGAAGACACATAGAGTGGCGAGATGCATCGGTTTATGCTTGTGGGTGTCAGAAAGGACACCAAGGATAATGGAGTGGGATGAATGTGATTGTTGGATTTTTGCTGGTTCTTTGGTTGTTTATCTTATTTATTTTTCCCCACTGCTCAATGAAGCTATTTTTTCTTAACCTTCTTCCAAATGAGGCGAAGAAGTGTGGGGCATGCCACATTCTTTCCTTGTTTAGCTTCTCCATGGAATATGGGTCTACACTCTTTCAATAGGCAGAAAAGAATCTATGGGTAGTACATATACTCACCGTGTAGAGCCCCATTTCGTTAGTAGCATATAAATATTTTCTAGAATGACTAGGAATTTAGGAATGTAATTCTGTAATGTAAATTTGAATAAAAGGTGTTAAACCATGGGTTTGGAGTTCACGGGAACATAATGGTGAGGTTGTAATATTTAGAGGGACAATGGACATTGGGTGTGATGCAAATGAAGTCTAATGTGGAATGGTTAAATGTTAATTATTGTCTAATCTATTAATTAACATAAAGTGGAACTGATAAAAAGGGAATGATTTAATCTAATAATGTTTTTTAAATGGTTGTGTGCTTATAGGATACATAGTCTTAGAATTAGAATCCTAGAGTCTGAGAGACGTTAGATGTAGTGGTGTTTAAGACTAGGATATTCCCATAGCGTGGTTGTGAGATATAGTATATTCTGTAATTTTTCAATTTCTATACATTACTCCATGCTCTTAGTAAGGGAAACTGGCACCCCAGGGATTCTGGGCCCTGGGGGGGTGGTTTCCCCAACATTCATGTTGGTGGACGAATGACTGACTACCCCCTTTGGCCCCGCTCTCTTCTCTTAGTAGATACATGTGTTGGTAGGCACATCGATTAGTTTTCCCCATGTATGTGTGTAGAGGGCTGTAATGGCATGTGGTTATTCACACACATATATTCTGGATATAATATCCTTTGGACTACAATAGGTGTAACTTTTATACGTGGTGATGTCTTGAGGACCCTTACTCGATGTATGGGTTGTAATGGCTTGAGATATAATACACGACGTATGATACACGTTATGTGAGCTGTGGTGGCTCCGGGAAACTACATGGTAACTTTTGGTTGTGAGGATGGTGTAGTGCTTCTCCCAGGTGTCTACGGGAAAGCCTTTGTGTTGTATGAGGTGCACATTGTGGTGCTTCCCCCAGCTGTCTGTAGGAAAGCCTTTTTAGATAGAGATGCTCATGACATGCGATGTTGGGGAAAAGCAGCAAACCAGTGGGGAAGTAGTAGTGGGGTATCATTGATATTCATTATTATATGATATATTCTTGTATAATTTACTTAGTGAGAGTAGCCATGGTGATGTTGAAAACTTTGTATACCTGTTTAGGTGATGAGTTAGATTCACTTATTGTTCACTGTGCTTTAGCATTCTCTCTTTACTTTTGCACGAGAGGCTTTGGGGAAGATCTTACTGAGTATACTATTATACTCACCCTATGTATAAATAAACTATTTATTAGGTCACTTGGAGTTAGTTGGAGATCAGGATAGTGTTTACTAGCTTGTGGTTGGAGGAGCTATTCAGGACTGTGTTTGCTGCTGTTTTTACATTATTTTGTGTACTTCGTGTCTTTCCCCTTCCAGTTGTAGTACTTCTGCATGAAATTTCATATTTGTTCTTGGGTTTCTATTTATATTGTAGTTTGATTTGGAGTTGATTGGTGTCTATCTTATCTCTCTTTCCCATGTGTTCTCCTAGAGGGTAATTCCTCCCATTTGTGTGTTTACTAAACCCTCGGTGCTAGTCTCTAACCCGGCGCCTACTAGAGGCGGGACTCGTGGGTCATTATCTCCCTTCCCACATTGCCGTCCCAGGAGGGGTACACTTTGTGAGGAGGGGGTCATGAAAACCTCCTAAAACTAATAATAATTAATATTTAATGTATAAATATAATAATAATTAAATAATTATTATTTTGGAAAATAATTATATCATATATTTTCATACATTTCCTTTCAATGATAATTGATAATGTTGTTCCTATGAATGATTATATTACCACCTCTATAAAGAAATGTTTTTCATTTCTCATTATCATATCACATGGATAGAATATATAATTGTGTTTGGATAAATAATATTAGACTAATTCTATAATAATAATTTGTGATATTAAATATAATATTTAAATTTTTTCCACCATTATCATTTGAAAATTGAAATTTTACACATTCATACGTATGACCTACCATCTCTATGATCATAACACAGTTCATTTTTCATAACATTTAATCATTATTTGTTTCAAAAGATTATTTGATATATAGAAAATATAATTATTTGATGGTTATTATTTTATATATGATGATATAATAATATCCTTAACCTTATTCAACATACCAATGTGATTTTCGACATATGAGATGGATATCTTCATAACATCCAATAAAATTATATTTTATTATCTAATTGAATATATCAGGATAAAAGATAAAATTAATGGAATAATGAAAACTGAAAATTATTCTATTAAGATATATATTTAATATTTGATTATTATTCTACATGATAATAAGGAACATGATGAGTTAGACTCAAGGTCATGGGTATCTCCAAATCATAATTTTCGTAGGGTTTTGAACATTCTCTCCCTAACTAACATTCTATATGTCATTAATGTTGTGAAATTATTTTTAATTTTTTATATATGTGTCTATAATATATAACTACCCTATTATGAAATTTTCTATTATTTTGATTTGAGGAATGATTATGAATCATTATTCATTCCTTTGGGAATTCTTGTGATTATGGTTTATTAATGATATTATTTTATAGAACACATAATAATTAGAATATTATTTACTATTATACTATATATTAATCCAATTCACCAGGTAATTAATTTAATTCATGAGATGTTATTTATAATATTTGGGAGTATACCCAATCAATTATGGGATTGTCTCTAGTTAGTCTTAATATTTTCTTATGTCATTATTTTTTATGTGAACACATAGATTATTTTTTTATGATTCTAGGATACCATGTAAACTATTTTATACTTCAATGTGATTACTCATGAGACTACAGTTTTAGAATATCATGTCACACGTTTTAATGACATGTCTTTCCTGCTTATCATGTTTATTCGCAATATGGAATTTTTAGTTGACCCATTTGTTTTATGTATTCTCCTGGTTATCCAATTCAATTTTTGGGTGTCAAGGGAGATATGATATCATTAATAAAAATAAAATAATGATTTTTTACTTTATTAACAATTGATTTTATTTTCTACACGTCTTTAAAAGACACTATTAATAACGATAATTGGTTTTATTTATTGGATATTTATGATAGAAATAATGTAATAAAATGTGGGAAAGCATCCACCACTATATATGGTATCAGATAAAAGACTAGTTAATATGTTGTAGTAAGGCTAAAATTAATTTTTGAGAATGATATAAAAATGTATATGTATAATAAAATATACTATAATATTGGTGATACATAGAGAGATTGGATTCCAATAAATTACATCCCTATATAGAAATAACTTGTGAGTGTGACACTTGCATAGTTGTACATAGGGTTAAAAAACTAAAATGGATGCATTTGGATTTGAATAAATCATCAGATAGAGCATAAAAAAGAGTCCCTTTTCACATATTTTTGGACTATCATTGTGGATATTGTTTTAAATTTCAAAAACACTTTAGGAACCATTATGAAGGGCATGAAAAAATTTCTAGTTTTGAAAAGATAATAAAAAACATTACTATGGATAACCTATATTGAAACATATATACTCATAATTAAGAATATACTTATCATTTATATGTTGTTCCATATAATTTTATATTTTTCTATTATGTATGATTAATATTAAACGTAATATCATATAGTTTCATTATTTACTTAATAACAGGAAATCAGATAAATTTTTCCAACAACCAATGTTATAGAAATATGATAATTTCTAAAATTAAATTCCTAACCTTATAAAATTAGGATATTAAAACATTATCGAAATACATGCTCAATAGGATCATGTTATTAAACATATAAAAAATGAATCATGAAGAACACTATCATGCTCCTAAAAAGAGAAACTTGTAGTACAATATTTTAGCTGAACAATCAAACCCTAAATTATTGGATCTTATGATTCCCACATCGTAAAAAATGTATTAACTATATTTTTGAGATATTATTTCCTTTAATTCACTTAAAAATAGAATTTTTTAATTCTATATATAACTTGGAGGGGGATGATGATTAGTGGTAGATGAAGTTCAAGAACATGAATTCCAATGAAGACATTGATCCAATGGAATGACATGAATTCGATAATATAATATTCAATATACATTTTACCCATACACTCATTTCTAAAATATATAAGGAGTTACCCCGATTGAAGTAAAAGGAGAATGATGTAATTTGGGAGTAAAAGGAAAAAATCACAAGGCCTGCACAATGCAATTTTGATAATATCCACAAAACTACATGTAAAGTGGTGGATTTGTTTAGTTGGTTAAAAAAATTCTATGAAATGTATTGATAATTTTGAAATTTAGTAGATATGAATATATTATCATTTGTGTATTCAATATTGAGATGATGAATAGTGATGTATAGTGGTCTCTTGGGATAAGGTACAAGACAGATAAAATATATTTTTAATCAGCAAGTTAAAAAAATCTCAGTGAGGAATGAAAACCCAAACTCTGTCATTCTAACGTTATGGGAAGAAGTATCATAGAATCATTATAACGGGAACCATAATATGATTTGAATTTTTTATAAGAGGTTCATCAGTGTAACACCAGAAGTTTTGACAATATGTTTCATTAAATTTGATCTCTTCAGTGGCTTGTGATACAGGAAACTATGAGACAAAATGAACTGTTATATAATATAAAATTATATCATAGCACTGATTTTTTTAATGAATAATGCTATAAAAGTATTTATATTTTAATTTTTAAAAATAATAGAATAAATTCATTTGTCTATAAATGAAAAAAAATCATTTTAAACTAAATGAAATGTTTTTTAAATGTAGTTTGTGATTATTACAATGAATAAAAATAATCTATTTTAGTGAATTATTTTATGAAAATTTATATATTATATATTAGATAAATTTATTATCACTAATCAAATACTTTTTACATTCATGATGAAATAATTAATCAATTTTTAAATTTTTTTAAATGTATTTTTCAAAAAAGTGGATCTATAGAATTTATTTCATATTACTTCAAAATTAAAATTTTATACATTAAAAAATAATTTGAAAAAATGAAATTATTATTATAAGTAATCATTTTAAAATTATCTTAAATTTAGTTGTTAAAAAATTTCAAAAAATATTGACTTCTTGTATGAATAATTAAAATTACCAATTTTTATTGAAAACATCATTTTGGTTTAATAAATTAAAAAGAAATATTTTGTTTATTTTTTCAGATTAATACTAATTATATTATATTATTATTTTTAATATTTTGGAAATTGGATTAAATATTATTTTTGTTTTATATATGAAAACAAATTGTACCTTAGGAAACATTATATTTGGAATGCATCTATTTATCACTCATTCACCTTTAGTTTTCAATCAAATCATGACGTAAATTTGAATTGAATTTCTTATAAATAAATTTCATATATTTAATAATAATAATTAATATATTTCAATAAGGTAATCATAATTGGTTTTCATAATGAATAGTAAAAATAGAAAAAAATAATAATAAAACCAATTAAAGTTAAAATATTATTAATGGTGGTTAAACTAAAATATCAGGTTATTTTTTCAAATTAGGTATTTATAGTTCCTATTTTATATACATATTTTTAATTTACAATGTCACAAATAAAAATATTATTTAATTTTTAAGAATTTTTATTTGGAATGAATTTATCATTTTTTATTGTTTTAAGAAACTTCCATGAAAGATCCATCACTCAATAATAAAAGGACACCTGATATCTTCTCTTCTTTAAGAAAAATGGCTTATTTTTTTAGAAAATACATCATCAAATCCCTTATATATATCCCTACACATGAATTGGAGTCTCTTATTTGTTAAAATATCATCATATGAAAGTGTTAGGTATATACCTAGAATGGGTCTTTGAAAAATAGGTGTAGTTATTGACAGTATTTCTATTTTATTTCATCTTCTTTCCCATTAAATTGTAGTCTAAATATGAATAAATAGTAAAAATTTATATTCATTATACTTATAAGTTATTAATAAATTTTAATGACCAATATACATCCCCTCATCCATTAAATGAAAATTATGTTGTCAATCTTGTTAATGATTGACTACAACCTCACTAACTGATGTAATTCCTTTTACATCACCACGTATGATATACTTTTATAATTATGTAATATATATATAATATAATATTTTTATGACATAATTATACTTATATAATTCTTATATCACAACTACCATTGTTTATATTACTATTTTTTGGAAAATAAAAAAATCATTCAGGCATACATGTGGACTACATTCTCCAAGAAGCAATTTGATATATTCATAATTTTAAATTTAGACAGATATATATAAGAATATAAAAAAAAATTAAATAACATATATATTTTACAAAAATGACAAAATTAACTTCCTTAATTATTTTTCTTTCTTTGGTTTCATCCTTCTAATAAATGTATATAATGTTCATACATACATATGACCAACTGTCTCCATGTACAATGCAATTAATTATTATTTAAATAACATAAATATTTATATATAAAAATATATAAAAATAAAATATATTATTTTTTATTACGATTCATATTTTTTAGATTTTTTCACACTATTTAATTTATAAGTATCCAATCTACTAAACCTAAACGGACATTAAATATGATGTCGTTATTATATAAAACAATGCTCTTGAAATGAATTGTCAAGAAAAGAGTGGTAAAAGAGTATAAGTAAAAAATATATTTTTTTAAATAATATAATATTGACCTTTAATGTATTTATAAAAAGTTTATAGTAATTATACAATATGTTAAAAGATATACTAATGATGTCAGATATAGGGTAAGGTATTTATATCTCAATTTTATTTATGTGGAAAAAATTCCATATGAAAATATTTTTTTGGTTCATATAATATCCCTGAAATTGTTATATGAATATTAGCATAAAAATTATTAGATATAAATATCCATATTATTTTATGCATTTAATAGGTACTAAGATTCAAAAGTTACCAATGATTTAATGGTTAATTTCAATAATCTCATTATTATTTGAGATTATTATTACTTAAGACCATACTATTGGAATATATTGATCATACACACATTAAAAAAATTATTTTTCTTTATTTTTTTTATTTTTTTAAATAAATATTTTTTCTAAAAATTATATATTTTAATGTTGTCATGATACCAAAATAATGTTGGAAAGCTGACTTTTTTTACTCGGTCAAACAAATTCATCATATGTGTCCATATTATACATAAAATGTTTAAATGAATGTTATTTTTATTTTTAATATGATTTAATAAATAAAATTTTACCAATGTTTTAACTTTATAAAAAGTTATTTAAAATGAAGATTCTTTTCATTTTTTAAACAAGGTGATTTTTGACCCTTTTACAATAGTGTGAATTGAGTGTATTTTAATGGTATATAAATAAATACCCATTTTATTAAAAACTAATTTATTTTAACATTAATATATTTTGTGGCATGTTTATTTTAAAATAAAGTGTTATTCATACTATTTGTGAAGTATTTTAGTAATTAAATAATTTATTTCAAAGTGGAATGTTAATTTTTTTCAAGAAACATTCAGTTATTTTTTAATGTATATTAATTTTAGTCAATATTGTTTGGTTATTATTATGATTAAAAAGGGTTGTAAATTTTTTTTCGCAATTCACCATATTACATTAGATTGTTTATGAATTTTTTATTGATTAGGGAAATTATTAATATTTTGTGTTCTAAACAATCAATATAGTTTCCTATATTGATTATGTTTCCCTCTATTCATATGATGAATGAATTTGGTAACGTATGTAGTTGGAGTGGCTAATATATCCCATCCATTAATTGTATGGTATCTTGATACACTATTAAATTACCAATTAATGTATGATGTCCTTTCAAAAAGATATGATTGTAATGTTTATGCTATCTGTATTTATTATTTTTATCATATTCAAAGTAGTAATTTTTATCTATTCGATTACTGGTATTTCAATGTAATAAATTGATATATTTACCACTATAATGGTATTTGTCATGTGGAATATTTTATTTTTATCATTTCGGTAATATTAATCATTAAATAACATAATACTATCTTGATTGTAATAATATGAATAAAAAACATTTGAGTTCACCCCATACTTATATTCCATTTCCCAAAGTACCTAAAAAGATTATTATTATACTTATGTTGGGATATAATAAAGGTTTTAATGGTTTTATCAGTGAAAATGTTATTATTTAATTAAATTTTTCATTTGTAACAGGTATTTCAATTTTGTATCCAATTTCTTAAGACTAATAGACTATTATAATATATTGGATGTGATTTATTTTATCTTAGGCCTACATAATAATGTTACCACTAACAATGGGATACTAGGTAAAGGGAATTTATATATGGTTGTAGATTAATAAAAATATAATTACATTGAACGAGATTTATGAAAACATAAAATAAATAGTATAAGCCTTGAATAGAATTTGTGTATATATATATATATATGTATGTTTGAGATAACATCTTAATTTTTTGGTATTTTAACGATTTTGTGTTTTTCATATCAATTCACCCTTATCTGGATACATCATCCAGATTTAGTTTTGGTACAAACACATATAGTGGTAATTACTACAAATAGTGTTTTTAAGTATTATATGGAACCCATTCGGTCTTACTAATCACATGGATTGATGCCTCTAGGGATATACTTATGTTAATTCACATTTTATGTAATAATCAATACTATGGATTTGAAAATGTTTTTATTATTTGAATACATTTGCTAATAAATAATTTTTTTAATTTTCTTTTTAGATATGCATAAATTTTTCAATTTATGTTTTGTGTTTTACCAGTCTTTGAATAATACACTATCTATCAAAATATTATGATATAATATAGATTATTACATATTTAAAAAATTATTAGTTGTGGAAGGAATGATATTCTTATCAATTCAAATAATAAATATAGGCATTTCCCACTAGTGATAGATAATGGATCTGGAGATATTGTTTCATGAATTATAACTATATTTGGTCATATGAATCATGTTAAGACTAATAAATATCCTCGAATGGACTAACCTACTCATTCAAAATGTTGTATCAAAATTTTATACCTAATAAAAATTCATAAAACAATGTCATATTTTTGGAGTACATGTTCATTTGGAAGTTAGATATAGATATGTTATTCAGAAACTCTATTTCTCATTATAGGAATGAAAAAATGGGTGAATGTTTTCATGGTTTTTTATCATATCTCAGTATATCTAGTGAAAAGTTGGTAAATTATACAATATAATAAGGATAGAGAGTAATTATCCAGTATCAAATGGATGTATTTTAAATTTCCCATCTTTGATAAATATATTTCTCACTAGTTTAGAGAGGATATAGAGACACAATTCCAAAATCTATGAAAAATGGATAAAAATGATGATATGTATGAATCCATCATTAAAAGGTATAATAGAATTATCCAAGCTATATTATCAATCCCAATATTATGATTTATCATTTCTTTTATGGGATAATGATAATCATTTAAAGGTAACTAGTATCCCATTATCATAATACGATTTCATGGTAACATATGATGTTAAGAATGAAAAACAATTTTCTATATCCCATGAATTTTAATGAACGAAAAATAAGGCAAGGTTGTTTGATAACCCTAGAAAAATAAATACGGTAATAGGAATAGGGTAATGGTGTAATATCAATCATTTAAAAAATGTGGAATGAAACATCATCGAACATGATTGTTATGAGTGGGAGTATGATTCGAGAATAGATTCAAAGGCCACCATGCTACTGATTTCAAGGGGATGAAAGACACAAACAATATAAAATGGTTCAAAATATAAATTGATTTGGAACAATGATAATTCTTCTCCAAAGAGTCCAAGGAATTTTTTCTGGAAAAGGAAAATGATTAAAGGAAATTCTAATTTGATCACAATAATTGTGGTTGAAACTCCTAATGATGTTGTTGAAGAAACATTAATCATATGAAAAAATTAAACTAATTATTTATTTGATTATGTATTATCACACTCTAATATGTCTTCAATGATTCAAATGAAAATTATATATTTCTTATGGACCATTATGTGTTATTAATCAATCATCTCTTCTAGTGGAAGTCCCACCACAAAAAGTATGTGTTAGTCATATCCCATTGTGATAAATAAATGTGACCTTTTTTCTGACATCATAATTATACAAATGGTTGATTTTGATATAATCTTTTGTATATTATAGACTATAATATATTGTGTTAAAATTTACTGCAAATATAAATTAATTACGATTTTTGATGAAGTTGTGGAATTTATTTTCTTTAAAGGGGGTGCATTATAATTCGATTTATTTATAAATCATCCCCTATAGAACTTATGAATGAGATCCTTGTGGAATAAGATGAATGAAATATAAATATGGAAAATATAACATTCAAATTGAGGATTCACCTATTTTACATGAATTAAATTATATATATCCATATGAATTACATAGATATCACACATAAAATGAACTTTAGGTTTTCCTTGATTTAATCCATTATTCTTTTATAGAAAAAATACACCATATATAATGGAAGTTTATTATTGGTTGGAATAGTTAAATAAAAATATGAGTTTTATATTAATGGATTTATACACCCTTTTGTATCACATTAGGGACTCCCCATTCTTTTCATTAATAAAAATGATGGATCTATAACACAATGTATTGATTATAGGGAAATAAATTCCATTACAATAAAGAACAAGTATTATCAACAATACATTGATGTCTTATTTGATCAAATTAATATAGATTAATATTTCACAATGAAAGAATATAGTTTTGGGCTTCATTACATTATTAAATATAGAATATATTCTAAACAAAATTTATGTGTGGGATATGAACATTAGTATTTTACAATAATTTTATTTGGAATGACTAACTCCTCGTCTGTTTTTAATGATCTATTGGACACCCAATTCACATAACATTTTTATAATTTTATTATGTTATTTATATAAGATATCTTGTAATATTATAAATTATATGAGGACCATGATAATCTCTTTTGGATTACTATTGTGACTCTAAAATGAAATTTGATATAATATATTTTTAGAAATTGTTAATTATAGATTGTAAAAGTTTATTTTCATTATCATATAGTCTTAAGTATTAAAAATAAGATGATCATTTTATTAAAATGTAAGTACAAGAATGGAATAAACCAATGAACATAAATGAGGTATGTTGTTTCATTCCTTTAGATGGTTACTATTATTGATTTGTAGAATTTTTTTATTGATTAGATAACCCATTAACCAAGAATTATGTAAATGGGGTTAAAATAATATTGAAAATGGAATGTGGAAAATGTTTTGATGAGATTAAGAAGATAATGTTGAAATCCCTACATGTGAATCTAGAATTTGTACATTATTTATTTTTTACATATAATGATTCATCGAAGAAAATACATGGTTGTTTCGGCATGTAAAATGATAAATTTATTACATATTCATCATGGAATTTAAAAATTCATAGAAAAATTATTCAAACCAATATATTGAGTTAGAAGATGTAATAATTTCATTTAAGACATGTATAATTTATCCCTATGGTAAAAGGTTTTAGTTATACACAGATCATACGTGTCAAAAATAAATATTTACCATTAATGTACTTAAGATGAGGAAACATAAATTTCTTTTGATACTCAAGAATTAGGATTTTCTAAAAAACTACCACATATAGAAGGAAAACATGGTAATGGATGCATTAATTAGTAATGAAAATATATTTTTGAAAAAAAATAATGATTATATGGGTTCCTATGTTCATAGTTATAGTAATGATTGTTATGAAAATTATTTAAGAAGGGTAGAGATAAATAAAATATGAAATTATTTCCAGACCATAATTGTTTTGAAATATAAGAATATATCAATATTATTATTATAAATTTTTAAGTAATATTAAATTAGTTGATGATTGGAAATTGTTAGACTGCATTTTTGAAGGTGGTGTTGTAAAATATGAAATCGGGATATTTGTTTCAAATATATCAGAGATGAAAAGGGAGATATTGGATTATTATCATAGCTCAAATTTATATCTACTCTCTAGTAGTATCAAGACATATTGTGAACTGATGGAACATTTTTGGTCTGATAATAACAAGATGGAAATATGAATTATGTGCCAATACACTTGTTTTTTAGTAGTTTAAGGCTTGATGATATTATAATATAAGAGTTATTAAACATAGAACTATTCTTATGAGAAACATTTATGAAATTACTATGTAATTTGAAAATAGATTAACAAATACTACTAGAAATGATACCATAATATCTGTTATTGTTAATATTCTCACTAAATCTGCTCATTTACTCAATATAGTAAGAATATTTATTTCTTGAGTCCCTTTAATCACCCTATATTAATCATATTATATGGAATCATGTCACACCTATTTGGATTTCACGTGATCAAAATCCATTATTTACACAAAAAAGTTGTAGGAACATTAAAAATGATAGTGATACTAATATTATTTTATACATCTCATATCACCTTCAAATCGATGGACACACTGATAGATATATTTAGAAATTATATTAATTTTTGAGGTTTTATCCTCTTAAAATTCAATTTTTGTAGTATTATTATCTAATTTTGGTATATATTTCATATATGAATATATTTATTTTATGTTTTCAAATGGTGTCGTTTTGATGAAATATGTAGAACAACATTTCATATTCTATCTTATTATGATAAAGTTGGTGAATGAATTCTTGTATTACCAAAACATGTTGAGGATAAAAAAAATATGGTAAATACTTTTTATAATCACATTAATTAAACAAAAATAATATGTAAATGTTATGTAGGTAATAAGAGGAATAATTTGGAATTTCGCGTTGGAGATCATGTTTCTTAAAATATAACTATTCTAGATAATAATATGAAACTGATTCCCAAAATAATCAAATATCATTTAATTATATAAATAAATAATTTTGATTATTCCCATTTTTAAATGCTAACATATATCTTCAATGCACACGATGTTTTTTATTTATCGTTGCTATGGAAGGACATGCCATAACAAAAACATTTTCTAACCACTATAGGAATAAATTAGGACCATAATCTACCAGAACATAATGATCAAATCCATATTTTGACTAATACATAACATGTGTTGATTAATCAGATGACTAAAATGGTATAGGTACATTATAAAAAAATATATATAATATTTTATGTGGTAACATGATTTAAGAATGATAATGAATAATCAAAACTTTTTCAATAGGTATGAATAGGGAAATTTTGATGCTAATTATTTATGGAGGCTGTAATATCACACCCCCAATTTTTACTATATAATTCCATAAATTTAATGTCATCCAATGGTGTCAATATGGGAAACCCTATTTCTAAATGAACTATATTAAAATTTACCATTTATTAATTAAATTGTCATCCATTTTTTAACGTTGTACAAAATTATTTAAAAGGAATATACATATCATTTTTCGAATGAGATTCATTTTTACATATTTACAATAATGTGAAAGTAATTATTTTTAATGGAATGAATGAACTATAAAAATATCATGATCCCTCATTTATTTGATTCTCCTTAAAAAAATTTTACAATGATCATATCAAATAAAAATTTTCATTATTATTATTGAAGAACTATAAACATTAAATAAATGATTTCAAAGAGATAATCATAATTTCCTAATGGATTCTTCTACTATTTTTTGACGTATATTCATTTATATAAAAATTAACGTTTGATTTTTTTTCTCCACTAGGATTGAATTTTTTTTAACACAATACATATATTACCCTAGATGGTTTATGATTATGTTTATTTATTGGATAATCTCATACATTTCATATGTTGGTTTTTCAATATAAATGATTACAATTATTTTGTTTCACCCATTTCATATGAAAAATACATTATTCATATAATGTTATATTCAAAGGTAAATATAGGCCCTCTATGCATCTATTAATCACTTGAAACAGACTATATTGGGTATTTTTACTTGTCTTTAACCATTGATATATTATATTTTAGTATTATTCCCAGATTGTAATGTTTAAAATGGCAAACATTACACATACAATCATTAGAATCTAGTTGGTATTATGTATGTGATAATTTATATCATTATTTTCTACATGGATTTGGTCCCTATTTTTTAGTATATTTCATGTGGCATATTTTCTTATTATGTATTTTATATTATTCGTTTTTTTTACATCAGGATTTCTTTCACTATATGAATGTACTTCTTGAGTATTAGATCTAACAAGGCTGGAAATCAATTTATTTCACTGGGATATGATCACTTATATCTTATTCAGATGTAAGATAAAACCACAAACTATAAGAAAATGGGAATATAGTCTTTAATATTAGGTTAATAAATGATTAATGAATATGATGAATCCAACTAATGAGACAATGGTTGAAAATTTTCATATCAAAAATCTACTTGTTACAAAAATTTTCAACTCCAAGGATCATGGGAACTATATATGACAATTCCAAATGCTAAGGGTTGTTAGTTACAATAAAAATCAAACATGTCCTGGAGATAATGTAATGGAAGATTCTATCACTACTAATATGATATATCTGGATAATGAGTTGGTGATATGTGTGGTACTTATTCATTTAGAAATATTTAACTCACTTTTATATTATTGTGCATTAAATTATTTAATATGATTCAGGAATTAAATAACTATTCCAAAAACACATCAAAACATGAGGGTGGATCTTTTTCATAAAATTATAAACATATAAATTATTTCATACCATGTATATAATTCCTCCCCAATTAATGATTGTGGAATTAACCTTTCATAAAATATGTCCTTACATAATATGGGGTGTTTTGATACAATATTGGACATGGATTGCATGTCGTTATATAATGTCAACATCAATGTAGTAGGAAATTAATCGTTAAATTTCAATTCAACCTCTAATAGTGATTATATATAAGGAGGATTATGAAAATACATTAAAATTTTTCCCACATGAATGGATATTATAGCTTATGATAAAGATTGTCTATTTCAAATTAATGATGAAAATGTAAAAACATGCTTGATGAGAAACACACTGTGACAAATAATACTTATGAATCCCCCAAAGAGTTTCTAGGTCATCCAACATATCTATAGGTTTATTTCAAAGATTATAATATACCTGGATCCCTACACATATCCATGAATCCTTACAGAATTAATACAGTTATGTTTAGTAAACAAACAAATATGTTGCAAGATAATTTGAAATGGCATTTAATATTCCTTAGTGCTTCATCATCGTGTTTGTTTGTCCAAATTAACAAGATGCAGGATTGGTAGTTTTTCATTTTTATTTATTATCACAAACTCATAAAAAAACACGATATTGTAAAATTATCACATACCATAGATATGTTACTAGTTTAACAAAAAATATTGGGCATAGAATTTCCCTATGGTATATTGATGGTCATGATATCATCTATTAAAGGTGAAGAAGGAATATATTCCCAAATATACCTTCTAAAAAATGTATATATAATAAGATTTCATAGTGACAACCTACAAATCCAGGAAATATAATTGAATTTGAATAGATTTAGTGAAGAGTGTATTTAGATATATCCTCAAAAAAAATTAGGCATTATTGATAATATATATGATGTACTCCTAATGTAAGAAGAAAATAAGATGATATTTAATATAATGATAAATATTTTTATAAAAGATAATATACATGAAATGTATAGTAAATATTAGATGTTGTCAAAGTAAGTATCATTAATAGGTAATGTAGTCACATGAAAATGGATATCTATGGGATAGATACTAATAAATTACAAAAAATTGATCACATATGACTTAATAAAATTGAAAATTACCATAGTGGAACCATCGGAAACATGATATTGAGTTGGATGTAGTGATATTTTCATTTGAATATAGCGACATTATCTCAGGGGGAAAATAGTACAATATATATAGATCATAAGATCCTCAAATATATATTCCCGCAAAAGGTTAATAATATATTCAAAAGACAATTATAGTAACTCAAACATTCGATGTATTATTTTTATAAATTTAATTGGTTATTTTCATGACCAATAATTGACACAACATGTGATTCTTAGGCTGAGAGTTCCCAAAAAAAATTTCAAATTTATTATACATATTAAATGTATTCCTGCACAATAATACTGTAAAAGATGGATAATTCATAGTATATAGATCATATATGAAATATGGGGGTACCAGTGATTTCATATTGTTGGGTATACTTTAGTAATGAAATAACCATTGTCGATGCGAGGTGTTTGTGAAATATAAAATGTGGGTCAAAATACAATAGAATAAGTAATATAAATTTGTTTATTCTCAAATGAAATACTAACAATATTATATTTCATAAATAGAATATTATGGGAAATTAAATTTTTATATTCATAATCGAGAAAATTGACAATACCCATTGGTAAGAATTGGAGGATATTCTTTAACTGGATGAAAATAAGATCAAAATTGAATGATTGATGCAAAACAGAATTCAAGGATCCTTCCACTGATATTGAGGAAGAACTATTCATAATAAAGTATTATAGTAAATCAATATAGTATGATTTTCATTAGATATATTTCTCATTTTTTTATTTTTATCTGGAATGAATATTAATATACACACATATTAATTGTTCTATCTATAATTTTTTGGAACGTGTTATCTATGGGAATTTAATTAAGAAATTATTTTATTAATTATTAGTACTTAAATCATAATTATAATAAAAAATATTTGGGCATGCAATCATGAATTAGGTTCTTTTTTATTTGGTTTTTTTCTGTATTTTCACACATTGTTCTATCTGAATTCATTGGTCAGGGTTTTATATTCATGGTGGTTCGATCCAAATAATGAAGAGTTGGATATTTGACACATATTTCTCAGCGTATTGATTTTATATCATATATCAAAATATGTAATGTCATGGGGATCATTCAATGATGAAAAAAATTATGGTTTAGAACAAGTTTAATGTGTTCACATGTGGGGTTTTGAGGAAACAGTGGATAATCATTATAGGAAATGACTTCCAGATAACGAGATGATATATCATGCAATTAACAATGTAAATCATGGTAAAACCCTCGAGATGAGTTCCATGAAAAATATTTATAGTGGATATGTGAGATTAAGTATGTCAGATGGGTAACCAATATGTTTCTAGAAATCTAGAAATACCGAGTATGTTATTTAGAAACAAACAATGTATGGGAATAATATGTTGAACACTAAGTTTACCTAAAAAAATTAGAACCACAAGGCATTTTAATCCAAGAAACAACATGTGACTCAATCTCACAACAAGTAACCCCCCCATGGATTATCTATATATACCTAATAGGGTACACATGCATAAACAAGGAGTGTACGGTCACAAAAAATCCATGCACTCCAACACATACACAAAAAATTTTGGTGTAAACAAGAATATTTGTGTACATGGGTATTGGAAGAAGTATACATGAATGTGAATTCTATGTAATTTTAAAGACATAGAAACACATCCTTTACATGGGAATAAACCAGTCTCAAAGGGAAATGAATTTTACTACTAGTATATTCTATGTATTCCATAAATAAATATATAGATCCATTCTCCTTTTTATATAGAACATGTTTTTAAGGGTGTATTCCATTTGTCAATTCCCTAAGAATTAGTATGTAATCAATTTCTAAAAATATGTTCGTGATCGCTTTTTCATGTATTCTGGGATATATTTTATGGAATCCTTCTATGATGCTCAGAGTGATATCCTCTATCAATTTCATTCTCTATGTGGACTTACTTGCATCAATGTGTCCGACACTATGTGGGTGTGGATCCTCTTAAAAGTGTTTTATCCTATGTAAATTTGTTGATATACTACATTCCCATGGTTGTGATCTACATATGTGTGTCATATATCTTCACACTACCACCATTTAATACTAATGGAAAGAAATGGTGAGAATGACCTCTTTAATGGACATCATGATAGATAACAGACTCGTGGAGTGTCTTATCACGAACATGTGATATGTGAAATCTTCAAGAAAGTATCCTATGTTGGATTTAATGTGTTGAAATTACCATAATTATTTGCATATTTTATTTTCTATTTTACATTTCACAATTCTATGGGATTATATATGTGTTTCCATGTATATATACTAAATTTATTCCCTCCCATGTTGGATATATTCCTACTCGGTAGTTGATTTGAACCCCTATCCTACTAAAGGAGAGATTGAGGAGTATTCAATAGCCCGCATACTGATGGGTCATGAAAAACATATATCGTGATAGTTTGTTCTTCCTTAGGATTGGAGTATGAAATATTTATATTGGGGAAAGGTTTTATTTTTTTTAATTCTGTATTTCAAGCTAGGGAGTCCAGTGTTGCTGTAGTGGTCAACATATCCACATAAAAAACATTTATAACCCCCTATCCAGCTCCATTAACAAGAAACCTAGTTTTAGGGACAATAATGGTACATGAATCACTATGTAATTTTTTTGTTATAAATTTACATCATGATTAATCTCTCCATATATACTCATTTACAATGGTATGTGTAGTTTATTTTATGACGCATATGTGACATATGCCATATAGGATTTAGCCTCATGATCTTGAGGATGATCCCCCAGTGATGAGGGATCGATATAGGGACTACATGAATATGTGTTACTTCTAACATGTGCACCAGTTATACAATTACATGTAAAAAAGACAATGGTACCCATAGTACATAATGATGAGGTGTATAGTCTAAGAACCTATCCCCAATTTTAGCGATAACAACCCACCATGATTAGATGTTATCCCAATCCCTAGTTGTTTAGGGATGGGGTCAGGTGGTGACAGTCTGTTCAAGTATAGTTAAATTAACAACACATCATATATTGGTTCTTGAAGTGAGACATGCCCATGTCTCTATTGGTCAATAGTGGGGGTTGGAAACCAAGAAATATGATGATGTGGACTTATCATGGTCATAATTTATGTTCCTTTTTAGATAGGATTTCTCACCCACTATGATGATATATGTATTCACCTAGAATATTATATATCATTAGTGGATAAAGAAAACCATATATGCGTATTAATCAAGGTTCTATATCCCCTCAAATAATGACATAGATATTGTTCATGATTTGTTTCTTAGGTTCATAAATTTGAGTGGGGACTATATGGGGGAATACGAGATATATTTTTACCACTTCGTGTTCTTTTCATTGATGGGGTTCTAGAGTGAGCATTTTTGGTTGGTATTTTACTTGCTATGTTGATATAGTCATTGGTTTACTATAGTTGGAAGACATTATTAACGACTTCTTCAGTAGGGAGAAAAAATAATTAGAAGGGGACCGGATGTGTGAGTAGTTATAGTGGGTCCTAAGGTAGAGTTTATGTGATTCAACAATCACAATATGGGTAAATTCATCCAAGGGAGAGGTGATGATACTCATGTGGTGACATGTGAAATTTCACGAGGCATTTACCAACCTCTAATATGACTAAATTAGAGAAAATAGATAGGCTACTAAGGTAGAAGATGTGGAATGAGAAAATAGGTTCATAGGGTGGTGGATATTGAAGAGGAGTTATGAATGTAGCTAAAGGTGGAAAATTATTTAATTTTTTAAATCTACCACCCCTAGGTCGTCCTCAAGAGGATCGTGGAGCTTGAGGATTGTGATAGAGATAACTATAGGCAGCTGAATCATATGATCCAGAGGATTCTGTAATAACGAAATGTTCGATCATTGCCTTTTATACCTTATATATAGTACTGATAGAACAATTACTATTCATTACTTTAGTTCCACATATATGTTTTGAGATATAGATATTCTGGTTGAGCATGTGGATCAAACATTATTATTGGTCACTCCTATTATAAATGACTCAATGATAACACACATTTGATTATTGTGTGGCATAACTCTTGGAGGTGATATTTTTTGTTGGGATCTAATATTACAAGTGATGAGGCATTATAGTTTCATCCTTGGTATAGATTGGATATATATTGTTTATTAAATTATTGACCATTCAAGTATAGGATGAGGTGTGACCATAGTGATGGGACTAAATATCCCATTGTTGGTAAATATTAAACATTAGTAGCACTAGATATACACATTCTTATGATTGTGAAACCAATTACTCATCCATTATCTTCGAAGAACTGTGGTGTAGTGGATGTTGTGAATTTTTATTTCCCTAGAGTGGTGGAAGAATATAGGGAAGGATTTTCAAAGGATGTTTTAGTCATACTTCTCTATCGATAGATAGACTCATTAATTTATCTAAACCTTGGGATACCCCAGGAATCATTTCTGACAAAACATTTGGTTCCAATAGTTCTTCACAAGCTGATTGTGCAGTTTTAGTACATGGAGAAAAATAGATTTTTTAGATTCATTGTCTCAACATTGGAACCCCATGTTTTGATCACTAAGTAGTCATATGGGACATTGAGGTTACATGTGGAAAATTTTTCTTCGACAAGGATTATATGAAGAATGAAAACCAACATCCCTTAATTGGTGACCTCATTGATCCATAGATAAGGGATAGATGGTTCTTGAATGATTCCCCTAGACCGGGTTACCACATGTTGTGTGTATGGGATGAATATATATCAAAATTTCAATTTAGATATCATTATGGTCACTCTTATTAATTGCTGATGTCATTTGGAATGATTAATGCCCCATCACTATTCATGGGACTCTTGAAACGAATGTTTCAACATTTTATAGAATGATTTATTGTCATCCTCATCAATGATATCGTATAATACTTGGAATCTGAGGAGAAGTATGTGATACCTTTGATTGTGTTTCAAGATGTACTTTTAGATCTCCAGCTATAAAAAATCTCTCAAATTTATAGTTTTGGATTCTGGATTCCCACATTCTATGACATGATACCTCATCATATGGAGTGACAATTGTCCCGACAAAGGCCGATGAAGTGTTTTCATGGAATTCACTAAAGAGTGATGTTTAGGTGTAGAGATTTATCAGAATAAAAGTATATAACCAAAGATTTGATACCTAATTTCACTGGGATATCACCACCCTAAATATGATTGACCACAAATAAAGGTCATTTCATGTGGGAAGATATATTCTAGTAGGGTTTTTAGGAGTTGAGAGAGAGATTTATTATCAATCGTATCTTGATATTTCTTGAGAGGGGGGGTGATAATGTAGTGGTCTTATAGACAACATAAGATGGGCTTGGTTGTGATATGATTTATAGGAAGGAAACGATTTCTTATGTTTCATGTCAACTAAGACCACATGAGATGATGTACATGACCTGTGATATTGGTATAGAAATGATAGTATTTGAAATAAATATGTAAAAACAATACCTGATAGAAGATTAGTTTGGAATCTATTCTAACCAAAAGATACTCAGGTATAAATTCTCTCAGGAGGATTTTAACATGAGATGAGGGACATGAAAAGACTTTATCCAAAAATTTTACATATATACTATTAATAATTTTTGGATAGGGTCCATGGTTCTAGGTTATCGTAACAGTATAACATGTTAGTAGTCAATGAGGAATGTGTCAGAATAATTGGCCTCATTGTTGTTATCCTACATAGATGGAGGTGAAGAATCTAAACTCTAGACAATGGTTGTTACTCATATGCTTTAATAGAGATTAAGGGAGGCATGACTTGGGAATGTCGGATTTGAGACCCTATACATTCATATATCAACTGTATATTCTCAAGATTGATTTTATGATGTTCGAAAGCATTAAATTATTTTTATTTTAACTATAATGGTACCAAATGTCTTTTGGGAAGATGTTTAGATATATTTTCATACATCACCTTTGGTGGTGCACCCAGTTCTAGGAAATATGTTCCAATACCTCAATAATAATTTTTAGTGTCCAATAATGGGGAAAGAAGTTGTATACTTTATTTCTTAATGTTTACATGGAAGAAAATGAATGACGAGAACTAGGTTCCAATGAGTATAGATCACCCCTATGAGGTTCCAGAGTAGAAGAGGGATGAGATATTCATGGAATTTGTAATAGAGTTTACTTATACATCCTTGGGTTAGTATTCCATCTTGTAGATCGTTAAATAAATCACTATGTTAGAAATATTCCGAGCATTCTGAAAGAAGAGTTCATTAGCGAGATTGGAAATTCTCTATGTGTAGAAGTTATTACCAATCAATGGTATTACCTCAGAAATCATTCTGAATGTGATTCACACTTCACATCTTGTTTTTGGAAGGTATTACAAAATGATTTGAGGACACTGTTGTTTATGAGAATGAATTTTTACCCCCAAAATGATGGAAAAACTAAGATGACAATTTATGTATTATAGGATATGATGTGTTCTTGCACAATTTTATTTTTTCCTAGTTTTTAGTATCACCTATTATGGGTGGTGTTTTCATTAAACAACTCTTACCATTCCTCCATCGATACGACACAATTCGAGGCCTTGTATGGGAAACCTCACGGTCACAAATTATCTTGAATAACTTTTGAGGGTCAGAATTGATGTCCCCATAGTTGGTAATCCAATTAAAAGAAGGTAAAGATCGACCCAGATTAGACGTGGACTGCACATAAAAATTATAATTTCTATGAGGATAGAAAAAAATAGACTTTCTTGTTTCATGTGGGAGGCCATGTGTTATTATATTTTTCACCATGACATGGATTATAGATATTTTTTCAGAGTGGAATTCTCTATTTGAGATTCTTTGGCACTTTATAGATACTACATAGAGTTTTTGTGGTGGAGTACAACATTGATCTATTGATGAAGTTTGATCATGTACAAAATTCCATCCAAATGTCTTAGATAAAGAGGTTTTTACACTAATCAATACAAATTATAGAATTAGTTAATCTATAAATTTCTTACGGATCTACCTTTTTGAGCACCCTGTACTAACCAGGGATCATTAGTATATGATTATACAATACCAAGATATTCTTTTAATGTGTATCTGGTCACATTACAATAATATTCATGAGAGAACATGGTAGTGGGACTCACATATTCATGTTTAATTCTCAAAAATTATTTTTTTGAATCATTTATTATATTCTGGATGTAAAGACCCATGGTGGGGATAATTTAGTGACTTGGGTATCCATTGTATTGTAATTTTTATGTTGAATGGATTATTTATTAGACCCAACATATAGAAGGAATGTGACTCAAAGTACTGTTGTGCCCATAATATATGTTGGAAATATTATATATATATATATATGTATATGTTGGAATATATTTGAAATCAGAAGTATCTAAGGAGTTCCAAACATGGTTTTTACCAATTAGTGATAATTGTTTTTTCATTAGGAGTTTGTGAAAAATTAAAAACATGAATAAAAGGAATGAAACAAATTATATAAATTGAATTATGTTGAAATATACTAGAAAAAGAATCCATTTCCTATAATTAAAAACCCATGGAAAAATTTCAGGGATCGTCACATAACCCTATAAATTGAAATGATCTATTGAAGGTGATTGGAGTATATTCTTTTGGAGAACCCGAACTAGATCATAGTTCAATGATTGGTGAACAATGGAATTAAAAGACCTCACCATTGAAAACAAAACAAATCCATTATTTATTTGTGATCATTAGTAATTGAGGTAGTATGATTGTTTATTATATTCATTAAAAATAGTTTATTTATATAATAAATGAGAATCAATTGAAAAACAAATTTATTTATGGATTAGTCTTTTATTTGTGATGGGTTAACTAGAATAATATATTTTGAATATTATTTTATATATTTTTCTTAATTTAATGATCAATTTAACAATAATGGGTTGAGTCTAATTGATCAAATCCGAGGTTTATTTCTATTATTAATTTTTATTAGTTATCTCCCATTACTTTATGTGCATTCATCGCTCAAAGTTTCCTTTTCCCAAGGGTTTGACCCAAATACCATTGAAGATAATTTTTTGTTCTAATTTCAAATAACAATGATTATATATCACATATACAGACATGTTATGGATTGGGGATCATACGAAGATGAAAAAACGATGAATCAGAGAATGTTGTAGGTGTTTGAAAGTTGTTTCATAATAACTGATTGATTTGTGGTAAAAAAATTGATTTCCAAAAAATATGAACCTATAATTTGGCCATTTGTAGTAGAAAGCCATGTTAAACACCATATCTGTGTTCCATGAGAGAAATTTATGTTTCTAGTGACAAATTTGAGATACCTCATGAAGAACCTATAAGTTTATAGAAATCCCAACACACAAGAAATTTATTTCTATAATAACTGTTTAGTGAGATCCTAATGCACCTTCAAGGATCTCTATGGGATGTTATGTAACACATGATTTTTTTCTAAACCACATGATGTGTGAACCTACCCTAGGTACTCTCTATATACATCATAGGTTATAAAGGTATGGCTAGTAAGAACATGGTCAAGGACACGCTATTTTCTCCCACATGGACTTGGAAAAATTAGAGGTACATGCTCATGTCTATATACCTTTACACAATTATAAGTACACGACCAAGGGAACACCATGTACTATGACACATAACACATTCATGGGAATATAACATGGATAGAACCCAATGATATGGTTTATGTTTGTGTACTACCATTAAAACGGTGTACTACTTCATAGAAGGAATAGATCCATTTCATATGTATCTAAGACATGTTTTTTTGGCTTTGGTTCCATTATACATTCCAAGAGTGTTGTTTTGGAATCATTTACTACATATAGGATATATAGTACCCTTGAATGACATCATGGTTAGAGTTTTTGGAATCCTTCCATAATGGCCTGGGTAAAATCTTCCATCATATTATTTCCCTTATTTTTAGTTATTTTATCATTGTGAAAATCACTGAGCATTGATCCTGTACATAGTGTGTTATTCCATATTGTGTTTTTGGTATACCCCATGAACTTAGATGTGAAACTCATTTGATTATTGTATCTCTTCAGACATCCAGTGTATACTATTAAAGGGAATACCCAAGGAACATGAAATCGTGGATTGAAATCATTAGTGTTATCTGAATTGTTGAGTGTGTTATATAGGATGGCTACTATGTGGAATCTTCGAGGATAATCATATGTAGGCATTAACATTGGGACATTACCTTAATATTTTGTTTCTTGTTTGAGTAAATATAGATATTTTTGTCATATGTTCTATATAAATATACCTATATATAGTAGGACGTCATTATTATTTTTATAAGTTTTTGTGGTTTTATGGTTTCATACTTGGTACTGTTATACTCACCCATGAAAAATATTTTCTCACACATGTAATGTTTTGTATAGAAAATGTACCTACTGATATTTTCCTAGAGGGAACATGACCGGTCAGTGCTACCTGAGATAAATAGAAATAGGTTCTTTCCTTAGGTATTATTTATATTAGTCCTTATATTTAATTTTTGGATGGACTCATTATTTTGGAATATTAATTGGACCTGATTAGTTTCTATTAATGTTTTTCATACTATGAATGTGTTATATGGGTGTATGTAGTCTTATTTTATCAGTTGTTTTAGATTTATGAATTTTATGAAAATGGGGAGGTGTGAATGTGTACTTGTATTTAGTTAAGCACTTCCATGTAATTCATATGGCTTCTCGGTTCTAGTCATTCTCCCCTGGCTTATTGGTTGTGGTCTTACGAGGTAAAAAATAGCCCCACTATGAAGTGTCTTAACCACTATGGTTAGAGATGATATTGGTGTATGACCAGTCAATATATTTAAATTAAGGGAATAGAAAAAATCACTAATAATATAACTATAACTAATCATAAAAATTGTAAATGATGAGGTTTGATATGGTTACAATATTCATATAACTAAAAAAATAGATATGAGAAACATAAATGAATAAAATAATCATTCTATTATCAAATGTTTTATCAACCATCCAATCTGGATAATGAAAAGGATGATACAAGAGATTATTTGTAAATTAATAATAATGTGGAATCTATATGAAAATGGTAACCATTAGAGTTATTTATTTATGTTGAAGAATTTGTAAGATTTTGTCAATGACTATATCTACCATAAAATCCTCATATAAAGAATATGTTGTTAAATAATGAACATAGATCAACCTTCCTTATCCACCCAGGGTGACTAAATATTCATTGATATTTCTAAAAGGTCTTTTGTTGGGTCTATAAAAATAAATATATCATAGTATATATATTAAATAGTACATTGTGTTATCAAGTGAATGATGAAATGACGTAGTATAAGAGTATGATGAAACCATTACTCATATGTACATGGAAATTAGAACCATCACTTTGGACATTATTAATAGATTTACAGTGAAATCATTTGGATAGAATAACATATTGGATCCGGATGATCATCTTATAGAGGGTTCATGCATCATTACAATTTGTGAGGACATCTAATTCAATAAACATGAATGGATATACATTAGATAATAGGTGAGGATGCGTAAAACAAAACTCCCAATTGTAACTGATCAAGAACTGATATATAACTATATGTTCTATAATGTTCACAACCATGGTCTTGGGGTTGAGTTGAACTTCATGATGTCATTTACCCCCCTAAAAAATTCGATATATTAATGGACTACATACACAATTGAATACAGATTGATAGATTTATTTATATTCATCAAAGGTTGTTGAGATCTATATCTTCCATTAGTGAAGTTATCATACAATAAATACATTTAATAATGTTTCCAAATAGGACATTATTAATCCATTTAAGTGAAGAGGGATTGAAAATAAGTGTTATAAGATAAATTTTATGAATTGATGTTATTGGGTCCTGAAATGGTTATATAAATGGTATAAAAAATCAAGACCATTCTTCAACACATCAGGGAGTCTCATATATCATTGAAACCCCATAAAATTAAAATATATCAATGAAAACTGATAAAATTTATAGATAAATCATATTGGTTTCATTGGAAATAAGTTTCATATCACTTTTATTATCACACTTACAAATGGGATAACCAAACTAGTAAATTCCAAGAATCTATTAGGTAAAACCTAGTAGGTTAACTTTGTCCCTTTACCTAATTAATTTGACAGATATATTAGGTTCACATATCATCATGACATATATTAGGATCACCCATAATGATAAAAAATAGAAATAAACAAAACATTAACATAATCAATGAAATAATTCTTTTCCATCATCATTATAAAACAAAAAATATTTTTCACATGAAATATATCAGATTCAAATATTAAAATGTATATTTAATTTTAAATACTATTTGAAAATACCTATAATAAAGGTAATATAATGTATGCTAGAAAAATAAACCTAAATTTTTTTAAATAAATTAGAAAACAAATTACGGCGTCAGTGAAATAGTAAAATTATGTATATTGTATACATTAAAATAAAATATTATTTTTAACTTCTACCAAAACATTTCAGGTAAAATACATAAAAATATTCCTTTTGGAAATTATTGAAATAAATTGAAATGAATTTGATTTGTTATTCAAAATTAATTTATATCTATATATATATATCTATAAATTATATTTATGCTTATGTATAAGGAATAAAATTAATATTTAAATATATATATATATGTAACACTTAATATTAGGTTTCAAGATAATCTTTCCATTACCTAGAGTCCCAATCATCACACATATTCTTTGTCATGCTGAATATTAAAATTACATTAACAATTTACATTCTTACCAAAATGTAAATTTTTTGCCTTTAATTAATTTTTTGAAAATATTATATTGAATTACTGAATCAACTAAAACCATGTAAGATGTTTCATTGATATGCATCACATATGTCCAACATTAATTTCATTGGTTTATTATGGTTAATGAGAACATTATTATTTCGTATGTATATTAATAATAACGATATGATAAGAATTTTTAATTATTAAATTATACATTTAACACCAACATTTAAGGATAGATATGAAAATAGAATTATGTAACTATAATTGAGATAGTGGGTCATATGTACGATAGATTTGCTTTTTATTTTTTAAAAGAAATTGATGGAAGGATGATAAGAGTCATTTTATATATCAATATTTATTATGATATCATAAATATGATATAATATATTTAAATATAATTTTATATACTATCCATTTTATGTGATCATGAGAAATTAATTACATCATTTTGTTGAGGGGGTAATCATCAGTTAAACACATGAAAAGAGTAATAATTTTTTAATTGATGGAATTATAATAAAAAATAGGATTTATTATAATTATAAAATGAAATATATTTCATAAATGTCATATATATTCAATTAAAACATAATAAATTACATCCTTTATTTCCATCAATGGAAATCTAATTTAAACTGTTCATGGGAATGTAATACTTCATACATGCGATTGATAGTAACAATTACCATTTGATAGATGTTGAGAAGGATGTACTTTATGATATAAAAATAACAACACTAAATTATATGGAAGATAATGATGTTATTATTTAATTATTTTTGAAGAGTTGTTTAAGGTGGTAGATTAGAGAAAATGAGAATGATTAGTTAAGGTAAATACATGTTATACGTTCAACATCGTTAGGCTTATTCTTAAATCCGATCTATATTTTCATTATAAAAATAAAGGGACTATAAATAACATTAATAAATTTTTATGGGATTTTTCTATTTATTTGATAAAATAAAACGTTCTTCATGTTTTTATAGAAGAGACGAGGTGAGGTGGGTCCCTTTATATGACATAGAGAGGTCACACTTTGAATTTTTTAAAAGAATAAAAATATATTATGCTCTTAGTCCGGAAAAATGTCCCCAAAATAGTCCATTAATGTATTTTATAAGATATATAGTATAAATTTGTCCATAAAATATAATTTATATAGGTTTATAGGGTATTTAACCATTGTGACATATGTTTAGACCTCAATAAACATGTTTTATCATTAATAGTTGTAGTGGATGATTAGTGTTTTCACTTTTCATTGGACTTATAAGTTATGTTGAATCTATTACATAACATTATGTTTTAAGATTAAAATTTGGATAATATTTTATAAAAATAAATTATACTAAGTTAGCAAATATATTATCGAAATAAACATGAAAAACATAATGAAATTTTTTTTCATAAAAATCCAATTTAAAGTATTTAAATGTTTTTATACATGATTTGACTATTAGATCCATTCCAAAATACTTAATTGGATTATTATAATAATATAATAGAATTTCTTTTCTTTGAATCGTTTTTATTTAAAAATTATGAATATTTAGTTCTTGAAATGAAAAAGAATTCATTAAAAATACACAGTTTCCACTATAAAGTAAAAAATTAAATATGCTAGGAAATTATAAATAATTAATCCTATGATAACGTTGAATTTATATTAAAAAATGATCATGATTATTTAAAATTTAAAATAATTATTTTAATGAAAATATTTAACATAATATTATATTACATTGAATACTAATTTCATTTTAAATAAATCTTTTTTTATTTTATTGGAAAACATGCCTAATATTCATATAAAGAATATATAGATATAAAATAAAATTAATGGATATTAATAAGACATAAAAAATATTTATATTAACATTTAAATGGTATTTACATTCTTCCCCATTTTTTTGAACTTCAACATCATAATTTAATTAATTACATAATCATTTATGGATATTTATTTATCATATCATTTTTTGATTTTTTATTTTCATTTTAAACCATATTAATTTTTCAATAAAAATATTTGCATGGTAATTACATAATTCTGAAAAAAAAATCTCTCTCTTCAAGCTTCTATATACGATGTTCCTAATATGAATGGTTTTCTTCCATATAATCTTCTTTAGGGCCCAAAAAATGAGATGCATTTAGAATATATTTTCTTAAAAATAAAACCTGACATATGTCATGTAGCTGAGAAAAACTCAGAGTAATAGCCAGTTAGTATAAATTATATACATGTTTCTATTGTATTTCAAATATATGAATGAAAAAAACCATAATATTAACTTTTTACCTAAATTTAGAAGACACGTCAATGTAGATATTTGATAAAAAATTAATCACCTATACCAAATTAACAATGCTTGCTAAATTTATCTTTATAAATTTTAAACCTACACTATTATGAATTTATAAAAATATAAATTATAATATCCATATTGATGAAATATTCTACAAATTATTCTCCCATGAAATTTATTTCACCAAATTCATCCTAATAAGCTATAGTGAGACATCAAAATCCTCTTAATCCCTAAAAAATTTTCATCTATATACTAGAATAAAACCTATTATATAAAAAATGAATCTGAAGTAATGTATTGATGAAAAATTCATTGATTAACCATTGATTTAGATCTAAGAATTCATTTTGATAAATGAAATTTTCACTTTGGAGATCAATCATATTGATGTTTAATAGTTATAATGAAATTTAATTTATTATCAAATTAATTTTGAAGAAATATCAAAAAAATTAATGAAAATCATTTTATTAAGGTCATATGAAATGCATATAAGGAGTATGTGTAATCTAATAATATTTTAATAATTGATTAGAATTTTTAATCAGAGATTAATTATCTTTAATGTCGAAAAAATGATCAAATATAGTTAATTTTTCTACAATTACCCAAATCACATTATTACCTCATGATTTCATTAGTAATTCCACAAAAAAAATACATTTACATATTATCCCATTTCCAATATGGTTCTAGAAATGGTTGGTTAATCCCCTTAGGTAATATTATTTTTACTCTATACCATTGAAAATAAATATATTTTATAGCCAGAGCAATGATATCTTTCATAATATATTCTAATTTTTTTTTCTGATGGTACCTATACATTTTTTAGTTCCACAATTAATCAATATTAGTGATCTATGATCATCACTCAATATAATTGTCTTTAACAGGGAGTCACATGAAATACATATCCTTTTTTTCTAAATATCAAAACATATTTTTCAATTTTAATTTTATAAAACATAAAATAATCAATCCAAGGTGTATTTCCCTAAAAACCCCGTTTTTATTATTGATGTTTTCAATCATATATAAAAAGAATATAATAATGAAACATCATACAAACTATAGAATGTTAATTTATGTATAGTTTCTAACCCGATATTAATTTTTTGATTTACCAAAAGATATAATTATTTATATAGCAACGTTAATTTGGCTTGATATTTCTATCTCAAAGTAGATCTAAATCTAATAAAATTATTTGGATGGTAATGAATTGTGAATTAGTAATCATTTATCATTTCATAAAATCACCTCTATCACATTCTCAATTTGTAATGGGCAAATACATACATGACACTATGATATTTTGTATATAATTAATAAATGTCTAAAAATTAATGAAATAATTTGATATTTAAAGCAAACAAAATAACTAATAGTTCAAGTTAATGTGAAGGATAATATTTCTCATGAGTTGTTAATTGATTTCAAGAATAATTTATCTGCACCAAATTTTGAATAAAAACAAAAAAATTATTTTTAATGATTCTTTAATGTAAAAAAATAATAAAATCATTTGTAGATCGTAGGACAATAACTAAAGCATTCAATAATTTAATTTTATATTTATTGAAATATTCATTACAATAATTTATCTAAATAAACCAAATCCTTTTCATTTAAATGAATTTTCATGGATTAATTACCATGAAATTAGTTGAAGAAAAGTTTAGTAATATCCTACTAATCCAAGAAAACAATGAATATTTTTAACCGTTTTAGACAATGGCCATTTGTCAATCACATTCATTATATAGAAATCAACAGTAATCAATTCTTTTTTTATGAAATGTCCAATGAATGAAATAATATGACATAAAAATTTCAATATACCTAATTTTCCATATAAATTATTTATTTTTGGGGTGAATTTAACAAAAGTGATATTTATTTGATGATCTCCATAACTCTTTGAAAAACCATATATATATTCAATGAATATAGAAAATTATTTTATCAATATATATATATTGAAAAATAAATTTATCATATCCACCAATATCACTTATCCAATATTAAATAGAAATTGTATAACCCCAATATAAGAATACACCCTTATTATATGAAACATTTTCTTATGGATGTAATCCTCCTCCATCTTTATCTGACTGAAACATGTTCTAAGATCAATATTTGAAAAACTCAGATTTCCCTAGAGTTGATCAAACACGTTATCAATTTGAATAAAATAATTATTATTAATCCGATTGATTTTCAATTCTCTATAATATATTAAAATCCATAAGGAAAATATATAATTTTAAAAAATATAATTGGAGTTCCCCATGGTGAAGTTTTATAGAGAATGAAACCTTTACCATGAAACCCAAAATACTTCATTCCTAATTTTATTTGTTCAAGTTGATAAATTTGATAATTGTGTATTGAAACTGTCTTTTCATCAACCATGCATTTAATAGTTGTATCATCTTTCTGATCAATTAAAATACACGATACTCATTAGAGGAAGCATATAAAAGTTATTTTACTACTAGAAAATAATTAATCTAAAGATTTCTCTTATTTTAATAGAGTATATAAAGGTACATATCATTTCCATCTCTCAATAGTTTCAAGATTCATGATATTTAATAAAATTTATGAAATTATTATAATATACAAATAAAATCTTGTTTCATGGAATCAGTTCTTTGGATATATGATATCACTTATAATGGTTACTTGGATTTATATCCCTACAAATAATTACATCTTATTCTATAATAGGAATAAAAAAAGGATTTTCTGGAGAACTCCACCACAATTGATAATAAAAAGATAAATGAAAAGTTATTTTTTCATTATCATACCACTAGTGTTTTGATGAAAATTACATACTTTATTTGTTGATGATTAATATCCATTTTTCCTGTAAATTTCTAAAAAATAATAAATGCGTAGCCACTATACAAAAAATGGCAGTAATATAACAAAAATAATAAAATAATGTATGTGTCACCAGATAATTTTATTGAATAACATCTATAGATATAGCTATAAAGGATTTTTTTTGAAACACTTATTATTATAGTATTTATTCATCCCATAAATCATGAACTTATTTAGACAAAATCTAACATAATTCCCCATCTAAATACATCTATGAAATATTACTCCATTATTATCAGAATTGGTTTTAAAAAAACAACGATCTTTTTTATTTTTAATCATGAATCAAATTCCCCTATTTACAACATCATAATTACTTACTCGTTATCAAAATAAATATAGAAGTGTTATTTTTAGCACACATATCATAAACAATAAACATTAGTTTCAAATCATTATAATTCATAAATGAATTATTCAAATTTTTCCAAAACCATAACAAAATTTTCTAAATGTTTTCATTAAACCAATTATAATTGTAAAAAAAATCTACCTTATCAGAATAACAATCATATTATTAATAACATTTAAACTCATATGATGAAAAATACCTTTAGTAACTTAGATTATTTCCTCAGTAAAACCAAATAATTTAACTACCATGATAACGAAAACAATATGGTTCATAACATTACAATTATTTGATGTTATCCTCATATGAACCCACTAAATATTCATTCTACCTCAAATAAATTAATTTATATTCCATCGAATATCAATAATAATTAAAAAATCCCTTGGAATATATTCATAAATGAACCTCATTCAATATAATCAATATCTTATCTTCATCAATTTTTTCTATCCATTAACCAACATTGATCGAATTCACCATAAAAATAGTAATTTTTATTTTTTAAAGTTTGATGATTCGAAAAACCCATTAAAAATAAAATCATTTCCATAAACATAATGCATCTAATAACTATAAATAAGTCAAATGATACAATGAATACAAGATGGTTTTATATTATACAATTCTCATTTTTTGATATGTTTCTATGTGGTAGATCTAGTTTATCTATAGAATTGATACCAAAACTATTTGTATACAACTTTAACTAATCCATCACATCTAAGAACGGATCAGTTCCAATTCAAACAATTCCAGATTACAAACTAAGAAGGATATTGTCCTTTTAGTGACTTTCAACTCCAACATCCCTATTTCCTATAAAGAAACCCATTATGGGTATACCAAATTTAGATCAAGAGTTATTGTAATCAATAAATTATATTTTTATAGGAATATATAAAAATATATTATATTTATTTTAAATCATTATGATATCATCAATACATATCTTATCCTTTTACCTAATAAAAAATATAAGGACTATACCACAAAAAATCCAAAAATTGTATATTTTGACAAGAATTAATTTTCATTCATTATAAATGAATTTTATTGTTTCAATTTTTCTTAAACCGTTCATCACCATTACATAAATAATTACTAGATCAAAAAGTGAACACTGCCACTTAATATCCAATTTCCCTATAATACATAAACATTTATATATAACATGTTTTACTTTAATGAAATATATTCATAATATTAATTTTGGCTTTATTCATATCCTTAATATTCATTAAATCCTAATGGAAAACATTTTTTAGCAGACAAATCATCTTAAGGGAAATATGAAATGAAATAAAAAATGTGTTAGTCCATGAATACTCATTAAAAATTTACTTCTTCAAAATAATCATTATGATCAAAACATTTATAAGATATAATATATAAAAAATAAAACACTTAATGAATTCATTTAAATTGTGAATAATTCGTGAAAAATAAATACATTTCAGCCATATGAAGTAGCATAACCATCATTATAAATATAATATTATGATTTTAACATTTGAAATCATAATATTACTTTGAAAAAACATAACATTCATTGTTAATTCATTTTGATAACTTGGGACATCATTTTAATATAACTCATACAATCACTCAAAAAAATTAATAACATACCCAATAAATTCAAATAATATCTTAGGAGAAACCTAATGAGTTAACATCATCCATTTACTCAATGCATTGGGAAGACATATTGGGCTCTCCCATCATCATGACTTATATCTCTATCGCCTATAATTATGAATAATTACCTTTAACCACAACATATAAATAATATATGAAATCATTATCTTCAAACATTTTACTCTTAAAAATATTTCTTCACCCATATGAAAACATTTTTAAAAGATAAAATATCCATTCCATATTATTTTTTGTTAAAAAACAAGAAATATTTGGAGGAGTGTTTTTCATAAAAATAACATTAATTCATTAGAAAAATACAAAAAACAAATATTAGTTACTGAAATGAGATAAATTGTTTATTACATGTACAATATAAAATACATCAAAATATTCCTTCTCAAAAACTTTATATTAAACTTAATAGTATAATATAATATTCTTTATTATTCATTTCTATGAATAATATTGTATTAATAAATAAATGTATCATAATTTGGACATGCTGGAAAAATATTTCTTAAACAATTCATTAAAATATTTAAGAATAGATTTTATGTTAAAGTGTCCCTAACCTTAATCTCGACTCCTTATATATGTTCATATCCATCTTAAATTAAGAAGACTTGTTAAAATTTTACATTAATAAGACCCTCATCATGTTTATTAACCCTTTTGTTTTTTTACCATGTTTTATACAGTTAATTATTCAATTAAGATCATATCAAATGTTTTAGTTATAGCTAGATCAAATTTTAATTTGGACTTTAGATCGATGAATATGATCATATATGAAATTATTATATGATATCATGAAATATTATCATGAAATAATTATGATTTTTTAAAATTAGTCACACTATTGAAAGAAACGATTAAAGTAGGTAATGAAAAATGTATAATCATACACTCATGGAGATAATAGCTCATACATATATAGGAGAAGAATTTTCATTATTAAAATATTGTGTGGGAAAAATGGTATGTATCATTATATAATTTCCTAATATTATTAAATTATTAATCATTAATTGTAATAAAAAATAGTATCCATTTGGTGTAATAATGAAAAATAAATCATATCTCTTCATGGAGATGGTATTCAAAATATACACATGAACGAGATTATCATTATTAAATAGATGTAATGTTAAAAAAATAGATAATATATTATATTCAAATAATTAAAAATATTTCATGATGATCATATATGTAAATTAATACAATAATTATGACTAACCATTAGAGGTGGTGATGTAATGAAATTTACATCGGTTAGGGTGGCAGTACTCTTTTGTACATAAGGACAATGGTTTTGTTATCCATTATAAATAAGCTCATATGGATATAGTTTATTCTGAAAGAAAAATAAATAAATGACTATATTAGATAATGATGTCATTTTTCACTTCTCTTGAATAATATTTGATGGAGGTAAAATAATAAATATAATGAAAATTCATGACTAATAACTCTACACATTCTTAATTGAACATATTTAGGTTAATAACTATACACTTCATAGAATTCTTTATCATAAAAAGGCCCTTGGTACATGGTAGAGAGAATTATGAGAGGGAATTATATATATTTACTAGGAAAATACGATCTCGAAGTGTGGATTAGAGAAGATATAAGAGGGGTGTCCTTTTATAGGTGAGGGAGAGGACACACATTAAATTTTTTAAGATAATAAAGTATATTTATTACATGGTGAAGAAAATTGGCTCTAAAATGGATGATTTTCCATACATAGATGATATAGGGTTGATATAAGACATAAAATATAATTTAGGAAACTTTCTAGGTAATTTTACACATTATCACTAATAAATAACCCCATATAAACATCTTTTAATCGAATACTTGGTAGCAATTATTTTTATTGATTATTAATATTAAATATAAATAATCATTTATTTAAATTTATTATAAAAATTTATCTATTTAAATTTTAAATATGGAATTAATTTTTGAAAAAATTAATATATATATGTTTTATAATTCTATACAAAAATAAACTCAAAAATGAAATTATAATGATTTTTCTAGAAAATTACTTTATATGTATAGAAAACATTTATATTAAGATCAATTATAAAATATATTCAAAATATTGTAAATGGATTATTTATAATATAATTGACTAAATTTTTATTTTAAAACATTTTAAAACAAAATTATACTATTAAAACACCTCAAACAAAATGATAATTTTAAATGAAAGTCATATTTTTTGAGTTCAATGAAAACTAAAATTCCCATGAAGATTAAAAAAATCACAGTAATCTAGCATGAACTTGGTAATTTAAAAATTGATGTAAATATTGAGAAATTAAAAATATAAAATTTCAAAAGTTTGATTTTATATAAGACCATATAATTTATGAATCCCCAATTTTTTTTAAAAATAGTTTTTTCGCTGAAAATTTACTAATAATAAATTCAATGATTATAAATCGATAAAATATAAATAATTAATATTAATATGAAATTAATTTTTTTAGATGAACATTACAATTTCTTCTAGAAAAAAGTGGATGGAATGGGGGAGGTGTAGCTTTTACTATTTAGATTGGTTGGAATAATTGTTAGTGAATAAAAATTTTGAATAATTACCTATCAAGTATTAAATATAAAAAACAATTACGAACACCATAGGTAACTAACAATGATAATCTAGCTACAAAACTAAAATTTGATTCATTCATAGGGACCACCATAAACCTTTTGTCACACACTACATCCCACAATACTGTGTCCACCTAGTACATGGTAGTAATCCAACTAGTACCATATTGAATATTTCAAAGGACTGATACCTCGATAACCAACCTATTCCCTAGAAATGAACACTCGGCCCACCCCCAATGGCTGAAATTTATTAAAATATCATTGTATTGGTTAAAATATGGTCATAATCACACCCTTTGAGGATGCACATTGATAAAAACATTACATTATATAATAACTCATCCATGAGTTCCATAGTCACATATCGTCATTCATCCATAGTGGATAGTCCAAATCACTACACTAATAAATTGAAATGCTAATGCAAAAAATCATTCTAGATATTCCAATAATAACATTTAACCTTTATAAGTGGGAATATGTTCTCATGTAGTGTCTTCTAAAATAAATCCATGATCATAATTAGTCACTACAAAAATGAGGAATATAAATCAAAAAAGATTATATCAATGAACAATACATCAGATGGGTAATGATGTATACCGATGAATATTATTCATATTATAAACAACATTCATATTATTTTAACTCTAAGGATTTGAAAACAGATTAGGAACAATACCTATAAACATGAAAAGCTCCAATATCCCAATGAGCTCTTGCAATAACCTCACATGTATCTGAATACACACTTATCGAGAATGAAGAGACACCTTTAATCATTACCTATAACCAATCTAGAAATATATATGGGATACAAAAATAAAAAAAATAATCTAATTATACTCTATGAAAAATTAAGTAAATATTTATTAGATAGATATCTACTAACCTCTATAACATGAGTCTCTTCCTGATAATAACATACCACACATTATTTTACCAATATAGAGTATACAAATATGTTCTTTCATAAAAACCCTCAAAATAATAAATATGAATCTACTAATAGTATCTTTTTATATTTGAAAACTCATAAAACATAAGATTTTTCTCGCATCAACTACAATAATTAAAAAATGTGTAATGTAAGTACTCAAACTACCTAATGGTATATTTTGATTAAATATCTATATATGGTTGGTATGCACTGACCAGGTCCACATTCAAATCTAGTGCCCCATATATCCCACATAGGAAGTAAAATTTTAAATGGGTGTATATGTTAGAAATAATAATCCTAGACATTGTGAGTGGATGCATTCCCTCTAGAATATATAGCTCAAATAGTTAATCGAAGAAATTGGTCTATTTTTCTGTAAAAAATCTAAAACCTTCATTAATGTATAAAATATAACCCATGCCATATTACGTACATTACATTAAATAGTAATCCCTTGTGTTTTTCATTAGTCATATCATACCACACAGATTGGTAATAGGTAATGTCTAAAGAAAACCAATGTATCACTAATTTACAATATTCACTAGATGTCCTATGAAACTTCTCAGAATAGTCCCGAATATATCCATACTCATCCCAGAGGAAGAAACATATCAATATATTTATAATACGTCGTAGTAACCCCTACATAAATATCCTATATATATGCATGTTAATCCAACATCTTCTCCTCATACTTTCTAATAAGGGTTACCACATAACCCTATAAATTAAGGACTGCATCAGTATCAATGGGCCAATATTGTTATAGATTCATACAATATATATTCCCTCACTTCAATATTCAATAAAATTTAAATTATTGACTCTCCTAACTCTATCAGTAATTGAATATGTAACACTTTTGAATACTAGGTTTACTAAGCCTTGATACTGTTAAACATCTAGACATATCCTCATGAAGAGTTTCATCACATTCCAATCACCTCCCTCCACCTAAACTAATTATGAATCAATATTCTCACTCAATACATATACTAATAAATTATTATCCCACTTTTGTTTTCCATATCATAATAAAAAGACTCTAGGTACTCAAACACCCTCATCAACCTAGGATTAGGTCCCTTTGAGAAAATATAATCCTTCGGCTATTTTGTTCGGTATGAACCATGATAATTTCTACTAAAAGGTTTTCTTAATTATATATAAAGGAATATAATATCTATAAAAAATCTATATCCTCTTTCATGTATTTTTTTTCAAGTGGAATTGGCTGCCTAATTTTATTATTTAATGCTCTCATTACATGAATAAGAGATGATACATGTTTAACTCTTGAAGCATGATAATAAAATTTTGATCAGTAGTTACATCTAGTATTACCGAGATATGAATAGACATAAATATTCATTTCAATAAATGAATGATTTTTTATTAAATTTTCTTACCACATGAAATTTTTACTTTTTTTAGTTCTTTTATTAGAACATCTAGATGAGAGAAGTCTCAGATTGAACTCCAATAATAAGATTCCAAGACCAAGAACCTATAAATCTCAAAAATATTCTGGGTTCTTTATAATGAAAAAACCTCAAAATGCTTTGTATATATTTATATTCCTAAAAAATGTAATTTTATCATTTAATTACGATTAAATTATCCAAAAATTATACTTCACTATCAGGATACTCTAATTAATCTTTAGATAGATAGCATGGTCCTCCCTCAACATAGAGCAAATGAAAATATTAATAGTGAATATAATAATAAATTAATCAAAATAAGAATATAAGTCCTTATTCATAAATCACATGAACAATGAGGATGGATTACTCAATCCAAATGAAATCACAAAAAATCAAATAAGCGATACATTATAAAAAATTAAATACATTTAATATCAGATTTCCCTGTTAGAAATAGGATGCACACCAACCTATTTTATATTTTAACAGACTATATAAATAATATTCAATGACTTAATATGTCATAAATAATTTTAAGAAGATAATTTATCACAATAATCAAGATATATAGAATATATAAATCCACAAAAAAATGTAGACATCCCTCTACTATATATAAAAAATACAAAAAATTAACCTATTGGGAAATTTCTGGATGAATAAATCCATTCACCTCATGATCCTATAACTATGATTTATTTCATGAATCTGTAAAGGATTCATATAGTAAGGTAAAATTTATATGATTTTATTATTAGGATTATTCATAACCGAAAAATCAATCTCCCAATCTAGTGTCAACAAAATGAAATCCTTATGATATAAATCTAAAAACTAGTTTATGATAGAATTTATGATAGACTAGTGATGACCCCTATCTCCTAGAATAGGGTTCTCCAACTAGGAAATGATCATGAAAACTTGTTTACTCAAATATCACAAATCACCTTTATGAAAATCCTTCTCCATGAATAATGTATAATAGAGAAGTTATATATATGTGATGGATACCCTCTAGTGATAGTAGTTGAAGATTTCTAGGTTACTAGTAATCCAATAAATCATAAGTACTACATAAACTACATATATCCAACATGAAGAAATAAAAATGTATCTTTCACCTAATGATATTTATTGATAACCATGGACATCTCTATATATCCTTGACTGAACCCATTATTATGTGTAAAAATAAATCACCCTGTACTAGTTCTCTAATATTTTCCCCAAATAACTATGTAGCTAAGATGATAATGAATAGTTGGATGAGAATATATATAATAAATTAGAAAATTATTTTAATAACAAAATAATCATATATATAATAACACATTTCTTTGATGAATTATTTTTGGACATTGTATAGATTATTTTAGTGACAAAAAACTAAGATGATATATGATTCTGAGGCCCTATATAACATGAATAATTGTTTCAAATATTAAAAATATATTGAATGTAATATGCATTATATTTTCCTAAAATTTGTTATATTTTATAAAAAGAGTCTCAGATCTTAAATAAGAGGGAATATGTGACATTAAAATGTGGGTTTAACCTTAGGTGTGATATAAATAATTTCGATGCAGAAAATTTGTGGAAGATCCAATAGAAGAAGAAAATTAATGAAACAATTTAAATAATTTATATTATTTATTATTTTAAAACACTCCATGTATTAATCATTAAAAATATGGGTATTGTGAATTTTATGTTATAGATGGTAAACCTGAGATATCAAGGGAACCATTAATGAGAGATGGATGAACTGTATTGGAAAACAAATGTTGAATCACATTTAGATGATCAATGAAAATTTGGATTTGAGTATATCCCTAGGGACAATGACACATCATTATTAATCAATAATAATTGATCTAAATAATAATATTGTGTTGAATTAAGGGTTTTTCATGAATTTATTAATTCCTATGATGTAGAAAAATCAAACAGTTAACAAATTGGTTTTAGGATTAATTTTATTGTGGGATGGGTTATAAGTGGGGGTTTTATTAGGATTTTTATTTAGTAGTTATGGTTATTGATTCATCATTATAATGGAAATAAATTGAGGATAACTAAATATTGATGATGATTGTTCCTTTGTTTTTGGTTTTCATGTTTTCTCACATTATTCTACATGTGTTCATCATTGGGAATTATTTTTCACTGTGGTTCTCCAAAATAATGACGAATGAAGCATTGTTCACCCATTTGTTGTTGAAATTATTGAATATCCATGATCCAAACATGACATTTCATGGGTATCATATGATGGTAGTATAATTGAATGAATCAAAATGGATTTGAGATATTATTGTTCGAGTTGTATATAATTTGAACATGAATAGAACTGGAAACTGCTTCCCATGAAAATTAGGTTATCGGAATCACGAGAGTAGTGATGGTGAGGCTCAACCAGAGTAATTCCTTGCATCCAGATGTAATTTCTGGAATAATTTTTTATTATTGTAAAGGAAAACCCCATCACAGTACCGATAAAAGATTATAGAAATTTGTGATCGATACAGAATGTATTTTAGTAACACACATGATGTTGGAACACTAGTTTATAAACCTGGATTTTTTTAGAAGATATGTATAACACATTGTCTGACTCAGTCAAACAACATGTGACCCATCTCTAGTATATTGTTGTGTACCTCGGAGGGAAAACATACATGACCATGTGTACACAGGGATAACACTAACATGTTCTCCCACACATAAATGGCCTCTCATGGTGTACATGGGTAGTTCCATGGACCAAGAAATGGGTATATATAAGGGAATATGGACACACCATATACTTTTACATGGACAAAGACATGGTCTGTTTACATAGGTAGAACCTAGTGTCAATGGGAAACATCGTGTATTATTAGTACACGTATCTTACTTTCTTCGAGATGGATTAGATAGATTAACCCTTGAATCATGGTAATGATTCATTAGGTTGTTTTTCCTCTATATATTCCCTAAATCTGAGTATGTAATAATTTTTTACACATAATATAGTGATCACATTTGTAGTACTTCTTTGATATAGTTGTAGGAATCCTTCCTTTATGACTGTTGATAGATCATCTTTCATATTCATTCCTTATGAAGAGTTCCTATAATTATCTTGACCAACATTATGAGGGAGATTATCCTCTACATGGTAGTATAATCAAGATTTTTTTTTCATATACCCCAATGAGTAGAACATAATGGACAAATGAAACATTCATTTCTACTTAATTTAGTGTCTTCTCTAAGATGAATGCTATCTGGAGCCTTCATGCATGATTCCAGAGATGTGATTATAGTTGTGTATTTTAATATGAGTTCTTTTATTTATTGATTATATCTTGTTATTACTATTATATATGGGGTAGACTTGTAATTTTGTATAGATTATTGTTATTCTTGATGTTATATGCATTGTTTTTAATGGTGTCATGCTGGGTACTCCTATACTCAAAGCTAAACAAGATTTTCCAACCCAAGTTTTTTATTCTGTTGAAGTTTTACCCTTTGACGGTGTCCTAGAGGGTATAGGACCATGAGGGTCATAGTGATCCAGACAAAATTAACCATGTTTCCATGGTTATCTTGACAATATTACCCATTTATTTCTTCATTATCATCTATTTTTAGGCACTTTATGAGTGGGTTATATATGGAATTTTTTTACATTTTTTACATTATTTCATACTCTTTTTGTGGGATATATATATATATATAGTAATTGGTTATCAGTCATATCCATTTTTACATTGTTTGGTCTTGTTGATGTGTGTGTGTAATTACTCTATGATAGGGACTCATACGTTACTGATATGCCTACATAGTGTTATTCACTATCCCTTGGCCAATTGGTGGTAGGCATGGGGAGTATTGGTACATTCCCCATAGAAATAGGTCATGAGATAGTGATATTAAAGTATTCAATTCAACATTAATACCAAAGACCCGGAATTTTTCATAAGGAAATGGAGTTTATGAGTTTTGAGATCATATTTTAGGTTTCGTACTCTATTGATTGAAAAACACCCGAATAACACATACCCCAAGTCCAGGATATCCATCCTTCCATCTCGGTACATGAGGACTCTAGATACATGTAAAAAATACTACATGAATCATTTAAGAATGGGTTGTGGTTTCTATGTCCATCTTGAGTTAGTTCTCTAGATATGCTCATTGACCATATCACAGAATATCTATTTTAGGATGGAACAATGACACATTCAATTTAGGATTAGCATCCTAATCTTGGAGAATATCCCCTTAGTGAAGACGCATTATAACATGGTATGTTTAGAAGGTGTTACCTTGAGGTGGTTCACTAGGTACACCATAAAATGTGTAGTATACGATTATCCCCACTATTCCAGCAGATGAGGTGAATACAATGATATCACATCATGAGATTTGGTCATAGTAACCACTTAGGTTATCTGATGAGTCATAACCACATATCTATAAGGAATAGGTTTTGGTGGTCATGCATGTTTTATGTAATTTCATGACACCGACTGATAAGATGGTGGTTCTAGTAGTGAGACTACTCTATGGATTAGTAAGATGATGATATGAATTGGTGACTGTACATATAATGATGCGACGGTAACCTGATCCTTGATTGAGTGAATTTTAATAGATGTGTCTTCTCTAACTATGTTAAAGGACGTACTCATCCCGATACTACTACATCATCATTACGGTATCGTGATAGTATTAGAGTATTCATCGTGGATGTTCAAAATCTATAGTTACTCGATGGATAAGTTAAATTAAAACTTTTTTCCATGATTGTTGCATAGAAATAGAACTACGTAGAGACATATGATCCTGTGTTATACGTATGTGATTTCAAATTTAAGATTGGTTTGTAGTGAGATATTTTTTAAGGGTTTCTTTGTTGAGTAGATTTACAATGTTGTTGCAGGCAGGGGGCACAATGGAGAAGATACATAAGAAACAATGTGCTAATATTAGACATAGGGACCTGTACATTCAATGAAATTAATGGGGTTGTAAAAGGGTATATAGTTTGTTGTGAATTTCTCTCAGTATTGGTCTCGTCACCCAAGGGAGATGTGGTGTTAATCATGTGGTGTAATGGGACAAAATCCATTAGATTTCCCAACATTCCATTCAAACGGCATTGATATAGTTGATGAGTTACCATAGTAGAAAAAAATTGTATTGGAAGATAGTTATGTATGTAAAAAGACATGAAAGAGTAGGTCCAAGAGTAGCAGTAGTTGGAAGACGTTTGATTTGCTTCCCCTATATCCCCCTGAGTTGTCCACACCAGGAATAGGGAGATAGAGGATAGGGGAAAGGGTAGATACAGGTGGTTAAGGATCATGATCCAGAGGCTCTGGGGATGATTAGACGTACAATTTGTGTAATCTCCATCTTATATGTAGTACTGATAGACACATGTTCTAGATATTAAGTTTTTTCCACACATATGGTTTGAGAATTGATATTATTTTGTGCCCTTGGCTCAACCCTTGCTCTTAGAGACTCTGAATGGAGAAGTCCCAACAATCTCAAACATAGGACGAATGTGTTACCTTACTATTCAAGGTGGGGGTTTCTAATATTATAACATTGTAAAATAAATGAGTCCATGTAATATCATCTTTATTATGGACTAGTTATCATTATTTCATTCCCTTAGAGACTATTTCTGGATTTTAATTTGGCATTACCTGAAAGCTGGGATAATGTTTTCCCTGTTTGGGTGAAAATGAAACCAAAGAGGAATAGGATGGAATCATACATAAATGGTTTAAGTCTATTTCTTATCAATTGTATAAAATGATCATTGGTGTGTGGATTACATGATTTTTTTTGTTCCCTACCTTCGATGTAGTGTATGTGTACAACTTTCTAGAGGATGTTCTTGTATAAATCCCCTCTAATGGATAGACTCCAACATTAATATAAACTATAGTAGGTGCTGGATATTTATAAATGCATATCGGACACCTCTCAAAAAGATTCATGAGATGATGGTGTGGTCGGCAGTCATGTAGTGGAAGGTCATTGTTGGACCCAATGTTTCACCCTAAGAAGCACCAATGTTTTTTTTGGCAAGAAGGTGGATATGATCATGAGGATGTGTATGGATTATTTTCCCCTAAACCTAGCAATTGTAAATAAATTATAACTTATACAATGGATGGTTGAATTTATTGATCAATATCATGGGGCATAATGGTTCTCAAGGATTTACCCTAAATCAGATAATCATTAATTGGTTGGAAATAGAATGGTTATACCGAATATGGCATTCAAACATCTCTAAAATATATATTAGTACATGGAGATTCTATTTTGTGTGATGAATTCACCTTAAGTGTTTATGGGACTCATTAATAATATATTTCATCATTTCATATACAATTTCATAAGAGTCTTTATTGACTATATCCTTGTGTACTAATTATCCATGGAAGAGAATGCGAGGAATGTGATGATGTTTCTAGACATACTGTGAGTGAACATAATTAACATGGAGATATTAAAGAGTCAATTTAGTATTTAGGAGGTCCAAATTAATGGTAATGTTATCTCAACAGATGGTGTGGTACTGGACCCAGTGAAGGTAGATGCAATGTTATTTTGGGAGACACCCAATGGCATGATAGGTGTGAAACACATACACATGATGGAAGACTATTATAGTAGATCCATACCTTATTAATAAAAAATATTATCACCCATGAATACCTTTACCAAAAAGGGGAACCCATTCATGTGGATAGAGAGGTTCCAAAATTCTTTTTAAGACTTTAGGTTGAGATTAATGAGTACTTTAATATTTACATAAATAGGTGTGGGTGTTGAGAACATCATGTTCTGTGATGCATCAATAACATATCTTGGTTCAATTCTAATGAATATTTGGGAAGTTATTGTCTATGGTACACATTAGTTGAGACCACGAGAGTTTAACTAAGTGACCAATGATCATGAGTTAGAAGTTGTAGTCCTCACACGTCATATGTGGTGGCACTATAAGATGGAAGAGTAATTTATCATCTAGTTTAACAACAAGATTCTCATTTATATATTGTCTTATAAGTATCATAATCCAAGACAAATATTATTGATAGATTTCCTCTATGATTATGAATTTGATATTTTCAATACCTATATGAAGGGAAATTTGGAATCAAATACTCTCATATTGAGATCATTTTCATAGTTTCTCAATTTCTATTTTGATTAGTTGGCCTAAATATTGTTTTCCAATATTTATGGGGATGGAGTAGCTTATCATTAATCGATGGTTTTTAACCCTCTATTTTCACAGTGATTCAGAGTGACAAAACATGAGGATATAGACTCTAAGACTCTATGTACTTATATATCCAATTGACATGACATTTAAAAAAATTTAAAGTTTGGGAGCATGTGATTATTTACATATGATGTAGGATGATACCCAAGACTTTTTGGAATATTGTTTGGAGAGAGTATCATACATATCTTTTAGTAGTACATATAGGTGTGGAAAAATTTTACCAAGACTATTGATGTTAGTTTCAGTTCGCATGGATAATGATGGGAGTTGTAATGTTTTCCCAATTATAGATTATTTATTAGAATGTGATGGATGAGCACCATGTTCTAATGGGTTTATCTCAAACTATTTAGGGGCTAGGGTGAATGTGTGATGGGGTATGAATGGACTTCATTATGGGCATACCATGTATTTCTTGGGAATATAATTCCCTCACTGTGATTTTATATTGACCCATCTATCTAGAACAATTATTATCAATATGTGAGTAGTGTTTCGTACAGATCATGGGATTCCCTTACATTGTTAGAATGTTTTACTCTAGGGTGTTCCCTTGAAAATAATTTTGTATAGTGATGATCAATTCACATATCAGTTATTGAAGGATTTGGGGGACACTTTTGGGACTCATATGCATTAGAGCATGGATTTTCTTGCCTAGACTAATACCCTGACTGATCAAATCATTCAAGATCTAAATTTAATTATATGTTCTATCATTTGTAAAGTTGTTTATAATTATAAAGCTCACCTTCCATTTTTTGGTGTCTTTAAACAACATAAGATACCATTCCACCAATAATACGACACTATTTGAGGACTTGTGTGGGTGACCCTACTAATAACCATTTATCAATAATTACATTGAAGTGTCATAAATTATAACCCCTGAGATGGTTTGATCAACTACCATGAAGGATAATATCATCTAGGAGTGGATGAGGACATCAAAGTGTTTTCATAAGTCTAATGAAGACTGATGACCAAGGATATTGCATTTAAAGGAGGGAAAACCACATGACCCTACATGTTTAATAATGATGTGGATTATTGATATTTGTTTATAGAGGAATCATATCTCTGTGGTTTTTTGTCCCTTTTCATATAATATGTAGATTAGGTGAGTTCATGTACCATTTTGCTCTACTTATAATGTTATACATGGTACACTATATCTTCCACATTTCAAAATTTAACACAGATGTGCACGATCTATCACAAATTAATGACTAAGGTGAGATGTAAACTGATGAAGGAGTTACATTTTCTATATACCTAGTAGATATTGAGATTCTATAAAGGGGATTTTTTGTGGGTGAGTGAATCATTAGTTTTTTCCTTTTGAATTACAGGAATATTCAAAAGCGCACCTAACAGAGGGAGGATCATATACTTGATCCATAAGCAAATATCATTATGATAATGGTTGAATTGTATTATTAGGAATAAAACTCCATATATGGATATAATTTAATGAATGTAATTATTTATGATTTATTTTTTTGTATATTTTATAGATAATTTTCATGGAATGGAACTAATGAGGGGGTGATTTCGAGGCCTAGTGTACCCATAACTAATATATAAAATATGTTCAATATATTAAATTGAAGGGATGAATTGGTTTCTTTAAAATATAGAATAATATCCAAATAGATGCCCATATTAGGAATCAGAGGGATCTATTGAGTTTAGATTGATGTTTAATCTTATAAGTGTCAGAACAATTTTTTTCATGCAATTTTAATAAAAAAGACATTATTCGTGTTAAATGAATTAATTAAATTGAAATAAACTATTTTATTTATTAATTGAATAAGGGAGATATATTTTGGTATAAATACAATGTTATCTTGAATTCATTAGTTTAGTACCTAAAACTCTGAGATCTAATGAACCATTGGAGATAATTAGAAGAACACCACTAGTTCATGAGAGTTAGATCATATATCGATGATCGATGCATAACAGTGTTTGAGGATCTCACCCATGAAAAAGAAGATAATTTTTTCATAGTCATTGATCAATCGTAATTGAGGTTGGATGTTGATTAATGTGGGTTTTCCTCCTCATTATTAAATAATATTATGATATAAAATTAAACGATGGATGGATTGAATCATGGATTTATCATATTATGTTATTGGTTATCTATGGAATTAATATAGGGAGATGTGTATATTTAATATGTTTATTAATTAGCTATTATAAATGTTAATAATTTATTCCAAATTAATAGAGTCAAGTATGACTACTCTATTGATTTAATTTTTGTTTTTCTATTATTTTTCCACATGAATTCATAACCATTGTTTCTTCTGTCCGGTGGTTAGAAATGTATTCAAACAAATAGACTGTTTTTTCACCCATTTAGTTTCCCAATGATATGATATCATAAGTATGTAGTTGGAATTGAACGAGGAATGTGAACCACAGTTATAGAAATATTAACAAAATGAGATTTGAGTTCTCTAGGTTTTTGTTGTGCATGGGATGATGATGAAGATAAACATAAACTGATTCTCATCTGAACCAGGTAACCATAATACAATTAGTTGTGAGGGAGATTCCCATGTGGAGAATATCTAATCATACAAAATCAGTTAATGGTCTTATTTGGAACAAGGGGAGTGAATGACCTCAAGGGAGGAATGTGATTGGACTCATGGCATGTGACTCTGTCACAGAGTGTGTTATTATTTTATGTTATGTATTTTATGGGAGTCATACCGGGTATCTTTATACTCACCAATGTGTGGGATTTTTGGATACTTTTCCTATCTCTGGTAGATGATTGGCCTTTTAAGGGATTCGCATATAGAATAGGAAAATGTGGTTCTTAGGTTGATGGGAAAACCAAGTAATATTCCTACATTAATAAAGACAAAAACTAATTTTGTTACTTTTGAGATGGAGTTGTTTTCATTCAGATTAGGGTGATCTTCTAATTTTCCACAGTTAAATTTCATTACAAGATTGAAAATGCTGATTATTGGATTTAGATGTATTCTGGCATGATTTATATGATTTTTTACATTTTATCATTGTATGGGGGTGGGTATATGTGTCTATGAATAGTTGCATTTGATTAGAGACTCCCATAATAGTGATATTCATTCAAATGCTAGTATCAAACACCTATCATAATAGATATGTTCTTAAGGAGTCACGGGATATGCCCCACTAGTATGGGTTATGATAAAGCCTTAAACAATTGAAGGATCCCCGCCTATGAAATACGATTATACTCAATGGAGTAAAAATATCCTGAAATCCATCCTTGATCTCATATAACATGAATACCTTAGGGGATTATTCTTTTCTTGAGTTGTTTCTATTGTACCTAGGTTATATGAAATTATATATCGAATAAATGTGAAAAGTAACCAAATTACATTAATTTTTATTAACACTTTTCTATGGTATCATTAAACATATCTAGAATGATCTATAGAATGATCTACATACATTATCACTTTTGGAGCATAACTACTTTGTTATATCACAATCTAGGGGAATATATTTATTCTAACCACAGTCATAGAACATGACCATGTATCTCCCTCTCTCGATGGAATAAATGAACCACTAAAAAGACTTGCCTCATTTATTCACTCTCGTGAGACTTTTAAAATATCGGATTCATGCATTCTGATTACACAATCTCTTCCATAGTCAAAGAAGTATGATTCGCATAATATATAAGTCAACTATGTGTCTCAATCATAATCATATAATGATTCACCATATCTCATATGGATTCCTATTAAAATACATTTAATTTTATTTTTATATAATTCGGTCATCCATACTCGATATGTCTGACCCAAATAGTCTCCTCATTCTCTAGAATATAGAAAAACTGTATGAGATAGATGTAAAAGAAGATAATACCCATCACCAGTAGTACCCTTATAACAAATTCATGACATTCATGGATATATCATTTATTAGAATCTCTATGATAAAATAAAATAAAACATTTGTGAAATTCCTTCTATGAAAGAGCCAGATAAGGGTCTTTATGGAATAGAACATCCAACATTCACTATGTTTTTCCTTCAGTCACGTTATTAAAGAAGTAAACTACCACTCATGGGGTTTAGCATTGAGATAGAATATGGTCTGTAAATACTCTTTGGAAAACTCAATATCATGTGTCCTAACTATAACTATAATGAATGGTTGATATCACAATGGGAACAAGAGTGTCATGTTTGATATATTTGGTCTAACCCCAGGTACCCCATGTAACATATACATTAATATATTGAGTATTCTCTCTCTGATATACATATTGATAGGTGGAACATACACAAAAGATGACTATGGATCCCTTAATAGTGGGGAATACTCATCACGACGTCCTAGTTCTAAATGGTTGGTCATCATTATTTCATTTCAATACATTTCCATGCTCCCTAATATTAATGTATTATTGTCAAAAGTATACATATAAATTTTTAGTGTAAAAAAATAATAGGAACACGTCTCTCTTTACTAGACAAATACCCTTTGTAATAATGGTGTGTCACATGTTCGCATGTCTATGCTTACATAACAACTATCAGATCAAGTAAAATCACATGTAAGAATGCATAAAAATCATTGTATATCAATGATAACTTGTGAAAAATGTTTTGAACATTTATTAATAATACATGGTTTATAATTTATTATTGAAAAATATATTGCATACCCTAACATCATATCTTGATTTCTAATCAATGGGACGTATGATAAGAATGAATAAAAAGTTAATGTGAGACCTACATTCCATGAAAAATAAATTAATCTTCTCTCACATTCTACACATGAAAAATTTGTAATAATCTATAAACAATAAATCAATATCATAATAAATAATATTTGGTGAAGTATCCCACCAATAAAAAGGAATACCAAGAAAAATTGTATCATCCCAATAAATATGGTAGTCCCATTTACAAGGGTCATAACTTACCAAAACTTGATCTAAAGGATTATAAAAAAATTCCCAGTATCTTATCTACCATGTCCAAAAAAAATTCAAATATAAATATTGTTAAGATATGACATTGTATAATCCTAAATCATCAATTATTATTGAAATTGGTTTCTATGATTCTCAAACACATTTCATTCGTTCTATATAAATCTAGTTAGTACTGATTCTTGACTTCAACCTGTGGGAAGGATATAACCTAAGGTACAAATAACGATAAGTTATAGTTGATGAAAAATCAAGAAAGATGTATCGTAATATAAAAATATCATGAATATAATATACCAACTTTTTAATTACATCCAATATTAAAAATATAAAATATTCTACATGAATATGATTAATTGTACATGTTAAACATGGAATGAAAAAAATATACCTCCTTGGAAAAATAATATAAAAATTTGTATAAAAATTTAAAAATGTAAATGAAACATTAAAAAACTATGGCTTGAGACCTAGACCATTCCATTCACTCAACATTAATTAGTCATTCTTGCGGAACAACCAAAATTAATAAGGAATATTCACTTACATGATAATAAAATATGATTTCCACTTTAGTACCATGGTACATGATTATAGTGTCACAATAACATAATAGAAAACCAGAAATGGATTCCCAAAAAAGTTAAGTGAATACTATTGAATACTAAATATTAAGTGGTCTTAATAGCCCGAAGGCCTTCATTTTTTTTGATAATCTAAATTTAAAGTTTTGAGGTGGAACCCTTAAAAGGCCCTAAGAAATAGAGGCAATTAAATGAACCATAGGTCATAGAGGGAATTACCCATACAAGACAACATGGAACTTCTCCTCCCCAACAAATGTCTCGATATCATCGCTCCAACTTCATAGGGCTGGTCAACTAGCTGTCCTAGGGAAATATACATAGGCATTGTACCTCTGGTAAATCCATAGCCTCTCATTCTTCCAATTATAGTTATCTCTACTCTAGTTAATTCGTCAACCCTGAATCGTCATCTGAAGCCTTGTTCCTTTTAGTCTGACTGGTACATATGCGTTCATGTGGCCTGAAGGATTTGGGGTGTCCCTAAGGCCATAAAGTGACCCGATGGCCTTGAGAATCAACTAGGATAATGGCCTTGGGTGTCCCAAAGCCTTTTAAGACCTACGGTCGAAATCGGTGGCCCCATGGCCCAGATGTATGAATAGTTCTGGCTACTACAGTACCAAATAGAATATGATATGGTAACTGCTACAGATTCTGCTATAGTTCCTGATACAGTACTCTAGAAATACACCACCACCTGGAGTTGATATTGGGTCTCTTTGATCCACCTAAATAGTCCCCACCAACTAGGATGGGGCTCATGTGAAATATGAAATGATTATATATAAAACAAGAGGATAAATTATCACTCATTTGGTGATAGACATCCACAACATGAATGATCACACATACTTCAGCTAACATAAAAAACTGAAAGATAAAACAATGATGTAAAATCTCCTCAAAGATGAATGATATATAATTTCTCATATCAATATCAAGATAAGTGATCAATCACTATCAAATAATTCATGTGAAGATTGAATCCCCCTAATAAACAATCTACGTTAGTGATCCATCATTAAATAAACATCCAGGAAAAAAATTATCATCACCTAGTTATTGGGGTATCATTAATCGAGGGTGGAAGATATTAAACACCTACCCATTAGCAGGAGGATAATATATAACTTTTAAACAACACTGCTGGATGATAATACACCATTACAACACACCACAAATAGCTGATGAAAATGATAGAATCAACTCTATCTATTTTTGATATAATAATTTCATTAATTTCATAATGTAATATATACCACGTAGATAAGATTGTAGGTGTTTGAGTGACCATCAATAATAGACACATGGTGAATAATTTACCATTATTTCTAGTCCTAAAGTGGATAACTCAAAATAATTTTTCCCCATATAAGGAAATGATACTAATAATATTTAATATTATTATGTAAATGCACCACCCACAGTAATCTCATAAAGTATGAGGTCCCATAATTAAACCAGACTCAAGATGATTGATAAAAAACAATATCAATTATAGTGTATGAGATATCACCAGTCAACATAGCCAATATTATATGTCACTAATATATAGTCAGATAAATTGGTTTCACTATGGTGGGAAAATAGTTATATGATGACATTCAAATTCTCATTCACATGATTTTTTTAAACTTATGATAATTTAATACAAATATTTGTTATTCTCAAAAGATAATAACCTTCTAAATATATTATATATTGGTTTACTATCCTCTAACATATCAAATTCTTTCACTGTATCCTAAAATTTAAAATAGTAGTTAACAAAATAAGATTCTATGGTAAAATAGTTGCAATGTATCTCCTATTTTAGTCAAAAAAGCATTGTACTATATAATTATTCTCGTTAATGTAGCCAAATGTAACCATAAAATAAACACCCATAATCCATATGACTTATCACATGATTATAATTCTATTATATATTATTATAAATGAATAATTTTTTAGATTATTTTTTAGTCCATATACATATAGTGGCACGACACATATTTCAAATGACACATCATAAATGTTAAATACTAATGAAAATGTAAGGAAACATGTATATATATATTTTAAGGTCATGCATGTTGGTGAGAAAAATATTATTCATACTCAAATGGTTTAAATCAGGAAATATTGAAAACTTAAAATAATATAGGTAATAAATAGTGATAAATAAAAATTATTGTGAGGAATGATGAATAAATTAAGGAATATTTATAACCCTACATGTATTGACCTTTAATGATGGATAAGATACTTATGTGACTACTAATTAAGTAATAATCTCTCATGAATTAGATGAATGATGAGATGGAATGGGGGAGGTGTGTCTATTTTAGGTAGAAAATAAGTAATGATTCTAATGTAATAAAACTATCAATAAATTAAATTCGTAAATAATCCATTTATTGGAATGAATTATAAAAAACAAATGATTTTATCGAATCCATATTCTGGATAATTAATGAAAACAAGTTACATTCTTTAACGTCCCCAACTACACAGTTTCCCATATTTGTCTAATCCCCCTTATTCCACCTACACTATATACCTAGTACAAATCCGTATGAAACATATTGGAATATTTTATAGTAAATATGTCTAAACACCAATCTTATTACCCTAAAATATTTCCTTTTAATCCTTGAAACATATTTATCACTACTAATTAATAAAAATAAATAAATTTAGTTAAATATTTTATCAAAATCATACTTAATATAAATATGGGGTGTTAAAATATATTCTAAATCACTTGTATCACTAGGTATTGAAATACCATAAACTAGATAAATTATTAAAAATGTAATATTTTATGGTATGAAACATCTTTTTTATCATATAAATTATTAAAAATGTAATATATTCCCAATCTTATTACCCTAAAATATGTCCTTTTAACCCTTTAAACATATTCATCACTAGTAATTAATCAAAATAAACATCTGTTGTTAAATATGTTATGAAAATCATACCTAATATAAATATGTGGTGTTAAAATATATTCTAAATCACTTGTATCACTATGTATTGAAATACCAAAAACTAGATAAATTATTGAAAATGTAATATTTTATGGAATGAAACATATTTTTGATCATATGAATTGATGACAACCATGTTACATATATCATTTTGGTGCCAAAATATGGATGATAAATGAAAACAATAAGACAATATAAATGTGTGAGATTATGATGAAAATGATAATGATTATGATTATGATGTTTATGATGATGGTGGTGGTGATTATGTCATCTGAATTCATATGTATGAGGTTCTTTAACTACTTCTATATAGATTAAAAACATATATTAGAGGATAATACTACTATTGATACTAATATATTTTGTGAGTATCAATGAATTACAATACCAAAGTTTCATGGAAATATAATTCAAATAGATGATTGTTTATTGGATAATATAAAAAAATTACACAAGGTTAAGTTATATATATCATTCATCATTTTCTTAGGATGAGCTTGAGTTATGGTTGGGAGGTATATGGTGGATCACGATCTTCTGGATTATGTTTGGGAAAGCATCATCACATATAGTACATGATTTTTATATGAGAATTTGATACATTGATTTGGTAGTTATCTGATTATTATAATTAATAAAACTATGGTACCATATCAAATATCATATGTTAGTATATGATATACATTAGGGTATGAGAACCAAATCAATTTATAAGAAAAATCATAATTCATATTCACTATAACATGGATCAACGTTAAAGAAATATAAAATATGTATCATCTCATAAAAATATTCAAATCATTGGATAATTTAATAATATGTATATTAATGGAATTAAAAATGGAGTCATTATAATAATTTATGAATCATTGTTTATATAACATAAAATATTTTAATGAGCCCCATAAAAGATTAAATTAATTCCAAATTCCATTGAAATTATATCATGACATATAAAACATTACACAATGTAATTTATAGATATATAATTTCATTCCCACATATTATATTAAAATATGTACATTCATATGTGTTCTACATAAGTAAACATTCACAATTTCATCAAATCATAGCTGAAATAATAAATAAATATGTTCTAAAAAATGTCCAAAATACATGATTATTTTTTACCCCGTTAAAAAAGATATATCAAATAAATCAATCATATCCCTCTTGATAATTATTAAATATTATATATTGTTACCATAGATCAGAAATTAATTTATAATATATTGTGAATTTAACACATTTGAATGATATAATACGAAGTATTTTAGATAAGCCTAAAGATTAGAATGGATTATATTGGACATAAGTTAGGATAAAACTTTTTTCGATATTATTGATGGGATGTTATAGTAATATAGCTTTAGAAAAAGGACAACCTGCAGGACGGGCGACAGCCCATCGCGTCGGACAAGGCTGTGGGAATCGAACCCACAACTGAAGTGCGACTGGCCTTTATCACCTACCACTGGCCTACAGGAAGTCCCTGTTTAGTAGAAACTAGTTTTATTATATTAAGCAGTATGATATATGAAGTATAAGTCCATTTTAGGAACCATATATGATTAATTTCACAATAGAATGACTTATGTATATTTAATAACTTTTGCTAACCTTTTGTTTGATACAGATGGAATGACCCATCATTCTATCACATGATCTGCTAACACTTCACGAATAACAAATTCAACTTCATTTATTTAAGATATGAAGTAGAAATTGTTCAAGGCACGAACAACAGTGAGATTGTACCAAAATAACGTAAGTATTTATTCTAATTCAAATTCTTCAACTTTAGGGAAACGATCCTGAAATAAAAAAATGTTGTCCTAGTGATCTTATATCTGATTAATCATATGGTACCTTAGATCGTCACAAATTTATGGATTTGTGATTTCTGGATTTTCCATAGCCATGTTCTCTACCACTCTCCATCAGAATATGATGGTTAGATTTCTCTTTCATGTCCATATTTTCACCTATGTTCTCCTATGTGGATACCCAGTGATTAGTTAACTTGGGTAACCATTACGTTTTATACTTTAGTTTTTAATGATAAGTTTTTGTATTCCTTTTTACGATGTGGGTTTCTATCAAAGAAACTTTCAAATAGTAAACCATTTATAACCTCGTCGAATTTCGAGGGCGAAATTCATTTTAAGGGGGGTAGAATGTAACACCCCGAGATTTTATGAAAAATGTTATTTTAATTTCATTAATGTCTTATGTTGTATTCTACACCAAGATTACCTTGCGCTATACGCAACACCGTATTAGCTTGTAGTATACGCAACACTATTCTTGGACTGTGTTACACACAATTTTGATAATAGTTATTCTACGCAACATTGAGTATATATATATATATATAAATTCAATGTATAAATGAAATATGGTTGGATTCTGTTATACGAAACAACGAAGGATTCTTTCACAACACGCAACCCTGACTTGGCTTGCATTACACGCAATCGCGACCTTCCTCGATAGCGTGTGTTGTACGCAATACCGGGTTTTAATAAACAATGATATATTATTATAATATTGTCATTAACTAGACGTTATGAATAGTATTAACTAAATTTTGTATTTTATAACATTATTATTCATCTTACACATTTTCTAGAACATGGTATAAGAACAAAATAAATTTTTCGGGTAAAATAAGTATTTTTTAAAAAATGCAGTTTTGCCACCTTTTGATGGCGCACCCACTTTAAATATAGTTTTTGAAATGTTTATATGTTCAATTTGACAAAACAAAATTCTTCTTTTGAATCAGGAAGTAAAAATTTACATTAGATAAAGTTTTGATATTTTTCTGACAACTTTCATATTTTAATGAATAGTAAAAGCACGCTATATTTTAATTAAAAACAAATTTTTTCATCATAATATCTTATGTGGTTAAATTATAATATTGAATGGTTTTAAAGTATAAATATAATATATTTTTACAATTTAATATAATGTATGTCATTAACATTGATTTTACCTTGAATTCGTAGGTTAAATCAATTCAATCTTTTGCAAGGTTTTAAACAAAAACCCGTTTTTATTCGACAACAGGATTAATTTTAATTTAATTTCTGCAACTTCTATGTATTGAATTTTAAAAAATGGATTCCATATTTGGAATTAGTGGGTCCTAATTATGTTAATAGGATACATTTTATTTTTGGGAATTATGAATAGTTACTACGGTAAATTTTATTTACCTTAGTTATAGGTAAATCGGGTAATTAAGGGTAAATATAATATTATAAAATTATCCTAACACATGAAAAAATTCTATTTTATGGCTACAAGTAAACCCATAACAACTGAGGGTCGGATTAGATTCATTTTATGGACTTTTGACCATGAAAATAATTTAATTATTATTAAAACCAAAGAAAGTGACAACATGTCACTCTCTTAAATCTTATAAGTATAATAATTTTAACTTAGTGATAAACATCATAAAACGTCGAACATGAATAGTATTTAGAAATCTAAAAAAATTATCTACATCATGGGAATTTATCTAGAATTTTTTGGGATTATGTAATTATTATTAATTGTGACACAATAGTGATGCAGAAATTGTTTATCTAGTGAAAAATCAAGAATATAGTTTTTATTAAACTAATAGTGACCATAAAAGGAACAAAAACCTGAAAAAAACTTATTGGTCTTGTAAATGTAAACTATAATCATCGAATGGTCGAATATTTGACTTTTTGGAGTCTTATACAGCCAATTATGACACTTATATTATTTTATTTTAAATGATGCCAAAGTTGTAACCTTCATAATTTAATAAATATAAAAATTTAAATATTGTGATTTTAAGATGATAAATTCGAGTAAAAGTATTATTGTGAAATTTAATATATTTATCATCATCATAGGATTTTATTTTAAATTTTTATGCAACAAATAAGTATATTAAATAATTATACAAAAATGATGTAGTAATTATTTTATTAGGAGATAAACCAAATAAATGGTTTTAAAAATAATAAAATAAATATTATGTGAACTATTTAATGTGATACACTGATTTTATAGATACATATGACCTTTTATTAATATATTAAAGCTTTTATTTTGAACATATCTTCTGTATATATTTTATTTAAATTCAAATAAATGAATAGTGTCAAAATTGACACTATTGTTATTTTATAAAAATAACATATTATAAAATTGTTTAAAAATCACAAAAATATTTAAAAAATATAAATTTAAATTTATATGGTATATAATGTTATAAATTAAACATTTATGGAAAATTCACAACAAATAAGTAATTATTTGTTATAATTTAAAATTTAGAATTTTATTACCACAAATAAACTTAAATAGATTAAATAAGGATAAATCAAAATGATAAGGTTTAAAATAAGATCCAAACATGTCTAAATTTGATTAGTTGATGAGATTACAACCATATATCATCTAATATTCGAATATGAGTCATTTTTGGAGGTTTTTAAGTGGGTATAGATTTATTATAAATTTATATTTTTAAGAATTCCAAAGGTGCCCCTATCCTCCCTTATAAAAGGGAAGCTCCTCCCTCTCCTCCTCACACCAATTTGAGCCTTCAAGCTCAGCCAACCCCTGCCAAATTATCTTCCCGACTTCCCTAGAAACATCCTAGAGGTTCTGGTCTTCTTTAAAGACCAATATTAGTGCCCTAAGAGGAGGTTTCAAATAGGCGTATCGAAGAAGAGGAGGTTCAGACACTTACGATGCAAATCGGACCTAAGGTATGGGAAATATCACAATCTAATTTTTATCCGAGATTGTTTATACTTTGGAATTTACTGGGGTGAATTTTATCATCCACAACCATGTTTCCTCAATATTTAATATTATTTCCATCCACCTACAATTGTTAAAATCCAATTTTAACCTTCGGTGTGTTTTTAGTAAAAGATATGAATGGAATCTTTTGACTTTTTTCGTACGAGGCACTTTTTGACTTTTCCGACAAAAGTACGAGAAGAATGTTTTTTTAAATTATATGGAATAAATGGATTTTTAAAACATTATTTCCAAGAAGCTTCCTTTAAAATTTTTCAAGTTTATTTTTAATCAACTTCTTTTAGTTTAAATTTGTATGACATGTTAAGAAAGGAAAAATGTTTTTGAAGAAGAAAGGATATTTTCCTCAAGAATGAAGTTCAAGTATTTTATCAAAATTATTTTCCATCTAAGATAATAAAGAGTTATGTTTTTATCCGTATTATTACATTGATTTGATTATGTTGTGATGGAATTATTTTTATGAATTCCTTTATCGTATATGAATTGTTTTATGATGTCATGATGTTTAAGATTCCCATTTTTATTACATGGGTAATGCAATGATGTATGATTTATGATTTTGTGGCACACATAAGAATGGTATCATTATGAGAGGGGTTGGACCTATATCTCCCTCCAATGCATTGGGTAAAAATTTTATATCTCATGAGATAGATATGGATGGAATGGTAGGTTATACCGGTTCAGTGAAACAGGACTGAAATGAGGGTGACTCGGTTCAGAATGGGACTTTGTCCACTAAGATAGTCTTGGAAATGAGTCTTGACTAACAAGAAATGATTCTCTATGATTATGTTTGAATGCCACAATGTTTCATGTTTTAAGTTATGATTATTGTGATTACATTTCACTGCCATGAGTTATCCCAGGTTATGAAATTATGATCTCTTTTACAGGTTTTGATTTCCAAAAGTTATGTGCTTATGTATATGATGTGATTGATATTTCTTTTTTTACCCTTACTGAGCATTTGAGCTCACCCTTTTATGTTTTCTTTTCCCCAGGATATAAAGAAAGGTTTTAGGTATAATAAAAAGGAAGATCGTTATGGGAGATGTTGAAAATATTTCACCAGGATTAGAGGATTATATTCCGAGTTTCCAAAGACACTAAACTATTACGGTCCTTGTGTGTGTGTTTTTCTTATGTACTAAGTATTCCGCAAATGTAATGTAATGTCAATGTACGTCAAGCTTCGGGTCTCTACATGAAGAATCTAGAATCTATAATCTATGCTTGAAAAATTCATAATAAAGTCAACAATCTTCTACAAGGATTGTTCAACAATATCATGACCAAGCGAAGATGATTCAGAATTCGAGACTTTACTTGGTGAGGCTTGTATTTCTAACTAATCAAGCTTGATCCTGTAAGTTCATCCAACTTCCTTCTTCTTCACTATATATTTTCTAAATGTTTCAACGAAATCTTGTTTACCCATATCAATTCTCAGAATAACTTCTTCATCAGGAGATTCATGATCACTTTCAGATAACTGTAAAATCTTATCTTCCACAACTTTTTCCTTTTTAGATCCAACCTCAATGACTTCTGGATGAATAAAGTGATGATTAAAACTCTCTTCTTTAGAAAACTTGTTTACTTCATCTTCTTCACCCTTCTCATTATCTCTTGGAGAAGCATGTTTTTATGATCCGGCCTGAGAAGTCTAGATTGAAAAATTTTCGGAAGAACATTCCTTTTCATGAAATTCTTCAACTTTCTTTAAAAGATCAGCTGTCTCTTCAGAGCTTTGAGCTTCTCAAACTTCCTCCACTGCTTCATTCTCAACTTCCTTCTCTTTATGTTTTTCTAGAGACAAGAACTTCTTTCCCAGAGTCTCGGGCAATTATTCTACAAGTAATGATTTCGGTACGGGAATTTGTTTGGATTCTAGTTCATTATCCCTTAGAAGAGATTGAAAAACTTCAACCTCAGATGTCTTCTTCTTTAGTTTCATCACTTTGGCTTGTTTCTCGAGCTCTTCAGCAGTTGATTCTTCCAAGGCCTTAGCCTCAGTAGGATCAAAACTGAACTGTGGCTCCCCTACTTTTCTATTCTTCTTATCCTCCATCCATTTTTCTACAACTTCATCTTAGTAGGATTTTTTCTTCTTGGGTTTTGGAGGTGTGGATTGGACTTCCATAGGATTCAGGGTTTTGTCTGCTTCTTCCAATTGCATTAATTTTATTTTCTTTCCAGCCTTTTGTGAAGGTTCAGATTCTTCTGTATTTTTCAGAATTTCATCTTCTTCAACCTCTAGAAGATTATATAATTCTCCTCACTCCTTGGAGAAACCAACATTCATTCTCTTGAGGGTGTCATCACTGAGCAGCATCACCTTGCAATTCCTCGTCTTGGAAATGCATGGGATCTTGAAATATTCTAGGAACCAAACTATCAATTTGAAAAGTAAGGAAAAATACATAATAATCCGAGCAATCAAATTCCCATTCTTGATATTCTCAATTTTAACGAGAATGTTCTTCATGATGTAGACCTTACATAGGTTTAAAAAAAATCCAAGATGTACATGTCACATTTCTTAAGAGTGTCCTTGTCACCCTTCCTTGGTACGATTAGGCCCTGAACCCATAACTATAGAATCCGATTGTTGGTAGATAGATGGGAAATCTTTGTTATCTTTACATCAGTTAGACCAAGGCATTCCATAGCCTTCACCATGATGAATCTTCCTTGAACATCCTGTATATTGTGAGAGAAAAATTTGTCTTCTCCTTTATATGACAACCCCATCAAGCTCACAGCCTTAGTTTAAGGGAGATTATATGTCATCCCATAACTCCTGAAGGAAATTTTTTTCTCTACATTCTTCCTTAAAGAAGTAAAATGACTCATAAAATTCTATTAGTATATTCGGATGGACAACATCCTAAGATCAAATATTTGAAATAGCTACACTTTACCATCCATTGAGCTTCATGTTCTTGGAGACAATAGAGTCATACTTATTGAAAAAGTTCATATGAACTAACCACTCCATGTATATTTTTCACTCCGCAATTGGCTTGACAGAAGACATATCATGAGAGAGGACTTCTGCAGAAATTTGGAATTGAGAACATTTGAAAAGTTCATAACATGATTTTGTAGAGGGGTAGAGCTTCGACATGTACATTCATTGAAAATTTATGTGGGAAAACCATCGGGGGTCCCCTTTATATAGGTGTTGAAGCGACGATTAAAGTTCCCAATTGAATCCAATGGATGATAATTATTCAGATCTGATCTGATAGTTGAAATGATAGCCAAAAGGAAAATTTTGGTTGAATCTAATCTTTTGAGGTTTTAAAAGGAAATCATTCAGATTTAAGGAAACTAGGATATGATAAATTTTAAAAACACAAGAAACTAACAGCAAGTAAAAGGTAATTATGAAAAACTCAAGAAAGAATCATACCTTTTGGATTGCTAGGAAGATTATTCATACTGAGGAATATTCTTCTTGAAGAACATTGGATTCCAAAAAAAACATGAATATGAAAAAAAAACATCACAACAAAAAATATCAAATCTGAGAGTTTCAATTACAAAAATTCTAGGTCTTAATATTTTCACTACGAAAAGTTTAGGTCCAAAGATTTTCATTATGAAAACACCACGTATGAATATTTTCATTACAAAAACTTCATGTCTGAACATATTCATTATGAAAATTTCAATATGAAAATATTCATTACGAATTTTTTTTAGAAACTAACTAGAAATATTTTCATTATGATTTTTTTTAAAAACGTCAATAACAGATGTACTCCCCCTATGAAAAAAAGTTTATTACTGTAAGGAGATTGATTTAAAAAGAAGTTAATAAAGGACGATTACCTTATGTTTGTCATTCCTAAATTCTTTTTAATATATTCAAATCTATCAGAGGGTAAATATGTTTTGAAAATATCATCAAGTGGATCTTGTGTTCCGATAAATTGAAGAATTATATCTCCTTTAAGTGTGTGATCCCTATGAAAGTGATTCCTAATATCTATGTGATATGCATGAGAGGGATGTGAAGGGTTCTTAATAAGGGAAATGACACTTGTATTATCACACATAATTTGTGTTTTCGTAAAACTAATACCATAGTCGATAATTGTGTTTTTCATCCACAACACTTGAGCACAACATCTTCCGACTGCTACATATTCAGCTTCAGCATTATAATACTCATCATCAAGGACCTAGGGAAATTGAAATAGAAGACGGGTGATTTTTTTTTTGAAAAAATGTAGACATAAGTGAGAACAATCAAATATCATAAGTGAGTATAAGATAAACAATACGGTATGAGAACATAATCTATTAATAAGAAAAATCATCAGGATGTAATATTCACTATAACATGGATCCGAGTTAAAGGAATATAAAATATGTAACTTTTCATAAAAACATTCATATCATTGGGTAATTAAATAAAATTTATATTGATGGTATTAAAAAAGGAATCATAATTTTAATTTATGAATCACAATTTATATAAAATTAAATAATTGAATGTTCCCCATAAGAGATTAAATTATTTCTAAATCCCATTGAAATTTTTTCATGATATATAAAACATTACCCAATGTATTTAATAGATATATAATTTCATTCCAACATATTACATTAAAATATGTACATTCATATGTGTTCCATACATGTAAACATTCACAATTTCCAAAAAATCAAAACTAACCCAATAAATATATATGTTCTAAAAAATGTTAAAAAAGCATGATTATCTTTTACCCCATTAAACAAGATAAATCAAGTCAATCAATCATATACATATTCATAATTATTAAATTTTATATATTCATACCATATATCAAAAATTTGTTTATAATATAATGTAAATTTATCACATTTGAATGATATAATAAAAAATCCGATCATGATTTGGATATCATTATGCCTAATGATTAATCTCCGATAATAAGAAAAATCATATAGGGATGTATAGGGTACTATATCTAGCATAATTCAATTGGAGATTTATATTTTTGTGTTTTAATAGAAATTTGGATGAAAAATTTGAAAAAAATTCATTATGATATTTGATCAATTTCTATAAAAAATATATCAATTAAAAAACCAATTCCCATTGGATGAAAAAACATTGAAAACATTAATTTAAATATAATTACAAATATTTGAACCTTGAAAATAGATAATATCAAGGAAAATAATTATTGAATGTACTTAAAAAAATATATAAATGGACTTAAATCCCAATATTTATTCATCTAAATTATGTACTAATAATTTTTAAATAACTAATTAATAGAATAGTTGCAAAATTAGTTTCTTTAGAAAATCATCAAATAATGAATTAAATATAGATAATAAAGAAAGAAAAAAAAATTGGAAAATTTATTCCATAATAGAATAATAGAAAATTATTTTTTCCAAAATATTCTAAATAAATCCAAAATTGAAATTTGAGTAGGATGTTAAAAATATTCCCTCTATGTGACGATGCATACCTCAAGGCATTTTCCGTGACTACCCCAAGTCGGTCGTCCATAGCCAAGGGGCATGTGACCATCACCTAGAAAGGCGTATCCCAAACAAGGGAAGACATTATCTTTAATCCTATAAAAAAACACATGGTAGAACGTAACATGATGCAAACATGAAGTAAAGTACCGAAGTAAAAGAGTGCTAAAAGTAAAGGGGACCGAATAAAATCCAAAAAAATAAAAGTAAAAGTAGAACTGAAAAGTACAAAATAACTGAAAAGGTGAAAAATAGCTCATGGATCATCCACCACGGATCCTACCTAAAGGGTAGGAACATCTCACGATCTGTTGTCACTGCGTTACGTCACACCAAAATGTCCACCTTCGAGGACCATTGTAACAACGCGATATTTTATGCGAATTATTCTTTTTAATTTCATTGATATCTTCTGTTATACGATACACCAAAATTTTCTTGTACTATATGAAAAACAGTATTATATTTCAGTATACACAACACTATTCCTAGCTCGTGTTACACACAATTTCAAGTTCGTTTTGTGGAAATTATTTTATGCAACATTATGTATAGATTCTGTTTAATGTTTAAATGTAATAATTTTGATTATGTTATATGCCATACCAAACGGATAATTCACTACATGGAACCCTTACTTGGCTTGTATTACACGCAATCAAGACCTTCTTCGATAGAATGTGTAGTACGCAATACCAAGTTTCACTAAACGAGATATTATTATAATATTATTATGATCTAGCCGTTATGAATAGTAATACACACTTTTTGAAATTTTATAAATTTTATCATTAAAAATGGACTTCATTTTTGGATTCGGAATATTGATATAAGCCTAGGGTAAATTTTTGGTATTTTTCTGAAAACTTTTAATTTTAGATGAATAGTGAAAACAATTGGTTACTATTTAAAATCTGACTTTTTATTTAAATAATTATTTATTTTATTTAAATTTATTATAGGTCAAAATTGATACTTAATACCTATATATGTTCAATATAATTCATTCGAGTCATTTTATAATAATTTTAGATATATATATATAATGTTTATTGAACATTTCACCGTCTTTTACCCTCCTCCTAAGAGAATTTGAAAATTTACATAGAACATAATTTTACCGCTTATATGACTGGAATTTTGAAAATATGAGAGACACGGTTAACATGAAGGAGTAAAATTTTGTTCAAAAAGATAAAAATAATTTTTGGGGAATAGTAACTTTTTTCTTTTATTTACCACGGTTAAAAGTAAAGAGGGTAATTAAGGGTAAAAATGATATTATTATTACCCTAACACATGTACTAATTCTATAGGATACGTTTAATTTGACCAAAAACAACTTTAGGAATATAATATGACCGTTTAGGTCAACTTGGATTAGATTAGGACAGTTATTATTATTTTATTTAAATAAATATTAAAATAGATAAAATCAATGTTTAATAACTAAATCATTTTTAATATAGGGTTATACATAAGATAAATTAGACTATAATATTCATTAGAAATCTAAAAAGATTCCATATATAATGGTATTTTATTTATAATTTTTATACAGTAAAGAATTTAATTTATATATGACATAATGATAATGTAGTAATTACCTTATTAATGAAATATTAACACAATTATTGTTATAAATACCCAAATAAATGTAATTTTAGACATTTTATGTATTACACTAATTTTCTAGGTTAATACGACATGTTAGTATTGATTTAATTAACTTGTTTATAAATAATAATGTGGTTATGTTGTTCTTTTGGCTTGTTATATTATGTTTATTAACCATATAGTATAAGAAAACAAAAAGACACGGTAAAAGTTAAATTATTTAACTTAGAGTTAAATCTAAATGATAAGGATACAATAGAGACCTAAACTTGTCTAAAACCAATTTGTTGAGAGGATTTACACCCATCCCCACCTTATATTAGAAATAAATCAATTTGGAGCTATTAAAAACCAAATATGACTTTATTATAAAATAATATTTTAAGTTTTCTTAAGGTGCCCCTCTACTCCCTTATAAAATGGGCACCCCTTCGCTCTTCTCTTCACACACTTTTGAGCCCTGAAGCTCAGCCAAACCCTGAAAATTACTCTTATCAACCTCTCTAGTTATATCATAGAGGTTCTTATATTCTAAAAAGTCCAACACTAGTGCCCTAATATGTAGATTAAAAGAGGTGTGTCGAAGAAGAGGTAATCTCTTCTACTGATTATTTCTAGTTTCTTTCTTCTTCAACTTCTTCTTATTTAGTTGTTTCTTTATAAACTAATAACATAAATATCACTAATATACTTATATGTTATTATAAATATGAAATACTAGATTTCACCTTCTATCCATCCTACGGAAAATGAAATCACCACGCGTTCGTACGTACAGAATATCGTCTCTACGTCGTGGAGTAATCTATTTTCCACCACCACAATACATGGATTGGTATAATGGTTTAAATAAATAACTATATATGATTATTTTAAAGTGATACTGATTCTGAAATATTATACATATGCTTCAATACAATTCTATGATCATGAGAATGATATCATCACTCGTGGGTACGTACGGACTACCGTCTCCATGAACGCGATGAGATTCATTTTCCATGATTAACCATTCAAGTATGATTATAAATTATATATAATAAATAATAATGAAATATATTACATGATACTATATTTATGTACATATATGTTTCAGTTACTTAATTCTATTTATTTCAACAAGGAAATGAAAACAGCGTTCATGCTTACGCACAACCTACCATCTCAATGAACGGTGTATTTCATTCCATTTATCAATCTATCATATATATGTATATACTGAATATATATTATATATAAATCATGTTTTACTTTATGGAATTAAGTAAATTAGGATACAAGTAATAATATCAAGAAAAACATGTCAAAACACATACGATAAATGGAACGATTTTACCCAAAATGTTGTTTTAACATGGAATTTACAAAAGAACGTGTAATATAAAGTCATAAGTGAACCATTTATGATATAATAACAATGAATATAATTCTTTAATAAGTAAATGACATTATTTAAATCATTATATATGAGTTTCAGATACGTACGAAGCATATCATACCTAAGGTAAGGGATAACTTTTCCAATCTCATTTTTATCTGAGATTGATTATTCGTAAGTATTTATTGGGGTTATATATATCATTCATGCCCCTATTTTATGAAAATGGTTTTAGGAATGTTTAATTTCATTTTTACCCATTTTTTAATTTTACTACATGATATTTAATGAATATTTCTTTTGGATACCATATGAGGTACTTTTTTGACTTTTCATGCAAAAGTACGAGAAGAATATTTTTTTTAAATTATACAGCGTGAACGGACTTTTACAGTTTCAAAATGCCTTATTTACATAAATAATACTCTAAATTATTTCATAACTATTTTCAAAAAAATCCTTTTCTTTTAAAATCGAATAGCATTTAGTGAAAAGAAAATGATTTTGAAGAAGAAAGGAAATATTCCTCAAGAATTTATTTCAATTGCTTTATCAAAACCATTTTTCATCTAAGATAACATTATTTCATTTGTGTATGCTTCAAGTATAATTTATCTATGATTTACATGGTTTCACTTTTATTATGATGAAATAATATCCATTTTGTTTTGTATGGATTATGTTATGATGGGATGATGTTTATGAAATCCATTTTATACGTTGGGTAATGATGATTGATTTATGTTCGTGTTGTGGCACACGTAAGAATGATTTTATTTTGAGATGGGTGGGACCTATATATCCCTCCAATTCATTGGGTAAAGATTTATATCTCATGAGATAGTCATGGTTGGAAAGTTAAGTTAATCTGGTTCAGTGTTACAGGACTGAAAGGAGGAGTGAACTCGATTCAGAAAGGGACTTTGTCCACTACGATGGTCTTGACCGCAATGCATTGGCTACTATGGAAGTCATAACACGTGCTTAATGTTTTCCACAATTTCATCTTTTATTCCCATGTTATTTTATCAGGATTAATGTTTATTTATGATCTATTCCTTACGTGTTGTCATGTCTTATGTCATTGCTCAAGATCTTGATGTTTAATCATTATGTTCATGTTTTTGAGTTCAAATGTATATGATTTGGTCTATTTTCTCTATGCATACCCTTACTGAGCAATTTAGCTCACCCTTTAATATGTTTTATTTTCCCAAGGATTTAATGAAAGGTTTTAGGTAAGAAAACAAAAAGGGGAAGACCTTTATGGGAGATGTTGAGGATCTTTCACCCTGATTAGAAGATAATGTTCCGAGATTCCGAAGACACTAAACTATTACAAAACTTTGGCATCTATTTTTATTATGTATTAGATATTCCTCAAAAGTAATGTAATTTCTATGTCCATCAAGCTTTGGGTCTCTACAACATTCTAGTCCTGGCTCCCTCAGCCTTGATCAATGTTGGACATCGTCTGCACAAGACACAACAAGGAGCTAGTGAAACCCGTGTAGTGGTGAGTATAACGATACAAAGTAGGGTTCCCATTACCCCATAGAACCCCTAAAGTTATAAAAAAGAAAAAACTACAGATCTAGATATTAATTCTACTTATGTAAATTCCCATGCATATACCTATGTTATCGAGATATACTATTATCAAACCTGAAGGATGTATACCACATATGTAACACCACGAATGTAGAAGTACCTCACAGGTAACTCCATAAAGATTGAAGTACCACACAGGAAAATGTACCGCACATGTATCATCACGAAAATAGTACCAAGAAGGTAAAAGTAACACAATGGTATCACCAAAAATATAATACCACTACAGTAAGAGTACCATCGAAGTATCAACACAAAGATAATACCATGAATGTAAATGTATGAAACTGGTATCACCACAAAGGTAAAATTACAACATAGGTATCACTGCGAAGATAGTACCACAAAGGTAAAAGTACCACATAGGTAAAAGACCTTTTTCAAACAGAGTCTCAGCTCAAACAGGGTTTTTAGTGACGTATAGTACTAAAAATGATTAGTCGTGAAGTTAGATCATCTTATGATGTCAATAGGCACTGATTCTGACCATATGAAGTATGAACCACATAGTATTGATATGTACTAACCCTAAAATGATCCACACAGGATCTGACTTTCCCATAGTCGATAAGAAACTAATCTCCATTGACCCACACAGGATCTGGCCCACATAGAATCTGAATGCGCTGACCCACATAAGATATGACCCACATATGATCAGTATGCACTGACCCCCACAGGATTTTTGATCGCTAAACCACATATGATCATACCCACATAGGATAGATATTCACTCACCCACACAGGATTGTTGAGCGCTGACCTCCCTATGATCTGTCTCCAACCTCCTCTTCACTGCAAGCCTAATGGATTCCACGTAACTGGTGTGATGGAGTTCTATAGAATCTTCCATTGAAAAATCTGTCGTACCTCAAATTCCACTAATCCCCGCAAAGGAGTAACCCAAAGGACCACCATGTTGTAAGGGATCCAACGCGCCAGACGGTGCGTCAATCCGATGCTCGGTCAGTATGTTATAAGCGTTTTAGTTCCAGGGGCCCGGTTAGATTTGGGTTCGATCGAACCTATACGTACTACAACTATTTTCCAAATCCAAGTGGATTATTCCAAAAGGACCATCTCGATCCAAGGATCCCAATTCCATAGGAGGGTTGTCAAATGGACATATGGTTCTTGTGATATGGATCTTTAAGAGGTTCTAGGGCCGGTTGGGCCCAGGTACGGTCTGACCCGGTCAGAACGACCGAGTCCGACCTGGCCATGGTTGGGCTGTGAAACACTCAGCCCGCTAGGATGAGGTCTATCTCGGTCCTCAAGGGGGGAAACCCACAAAGGGGGTGGCCATCAAAAGGCGACCTGACCTGCTGGGCCGATGTCCTGCCCGACCCTCAAATGGGTGGCCCAACCCGCATGGGGGAAGCCCACAAAATGCGGTCCGACCCCCAAAAAGGGTGGCCCGCAAGTGGGAGGGGGCACTGCGAGTGTGCGGCTCGCACGGGGGGAGGCCCGGATTTGTACGGTGTGGACCACAATGGATGCATCATGGCTGTGTAGGGCGTGGCTCTCAAGGGGGCGGTCAGGCCGCATAGGGCACGACCCACAAGGGGTGGGCCGACCGTTGGGTCGTTGCCCACAAGGGGGCCGACCCTGCCATTTTCCACCTGAGCTGGCAGGGGGGTTCCCCCAGTATCCTAAATGGCTTGGGAGGTTATTCGGTTTTGTTATATGGTGGAACCCCATAGTGGGGTCCCCCTCTATTGCTCTTGCTCTTCAGGGGCCCGCTGGTCGTGCTGTCTCCCGCTTGTTGTCGGTGCGCTGGTCGCGCTACCTCCCATTCACAGTAGACTGATGTGCCAGCTTGCTCCCCCGATCATCACATCCCAAATATCTATGGAGACTACTGACACTACACTGCGAATCCTCCACAACCGACCTATGTGGGTAATTTTGATGACCGCTGTGGATTTGTGTTGCAGCCTCCAATTGCAGCATGCGTCAGTGCACTACTTTCTTCGTATATGGTTGGTGTCATCACACTGGCAGTATTCCATGGAGGACACAAGGGTGTATCAATGTAGTAGAAGGTCTGGGTCGGGTTCTATAGGACCACGCCCTCGGCAATCTTTCAAAACATTATGGAGGATAAAGGGGTTTCAACAAATTCACATAAAATAAATGAGAATCAAAACCCATACCACAAGAACGATGGTGAGTGCAGGTTTGTGGAATCAGGTTGGTGTTCACCATCCTCCGCAACTAGCTTCTAACAACACTACTCGTATGTCGATCTTCAGTTCATGGTTTGGTGTCACTTGTCAGCGACCGCCATAACATGATCTGTCCTCCATGTGTTTGGCGTATCGGCACATGGTCAACAATTCATTGCTTGGCGAAGCAGTACTAACAACCCTCCCCAAACTCTATAAAAATAGGATTGAATGAGGGTAATTAATGATGTTGGGAATTAATTGTCGATCATTAATTAGAAATATTCCTAATTCCGCAACATTTTTATTACATAAATTGAAATTTCAATCCATTTGATGGCTTGGCACATTGCAAACCCCACACTCAACTTATCCGTTGGGGAATAAGAATGAAAAAATATATATAATTATTTTATTTTACTGCTATTAAAAAGTCCGAAAATATTACTTTTTCTCCATACCTATAGTGTTCAAAGTAATATCACCCTTAAGAAAATCATGTTTCTTCATATTAAACAGTTCCCTAAAATTTTATATTTGATCACCAGTTCAATATATAGGAAACGATGCTCACGCCTTTATTGAACGTACCAGAATAGAAGTTCATAGATTTATTAACATCTACCCTTGACTCACTCTGGTCGAGGTTAAGCTCATTCAAAGGATAACACACCCTTAAGAGCTCAACGGTACTCTCATATTTTCAATATATGTTACCATTTATAAGTTATAAGCATTAAAAAATTAAAATAACATTATTTAATTATTTTATTTATGGTTATTCCAATTCGGGTTTTATAATAAGAGGCCAGCTCCAACTAAACTTTAGTCACAACTAATATAAACCCACCATCTTGAACGCAACATTTCTCTCAGAATTGTGATCCAAGATATTATCTATGAGTTGTTCCAATTTTTTTATAAAACTACTTATGCTAACTAGTTAAAGATTAACAAAACATTGAAAAATCATTCTGGGCACTCTGGGCCTCGGAATCACACGCCATTAGATTTTTCATTCTCATAATTGCACATAAATAAAAAATAATTATACAAAAATTCGAGGACATTACATTCTCCCCACCTTTGGGCATTTTATCCTCGAAATCCACAACATTGTATAAGAAAACAAATGGGTTTACTATGCACAAATCTGAGCCTACCCCTCCCAAGTGCTCTTCTGCAGGTTCATGTGTTACCACCAAACTCAAACCAGATAGATCGACCATCCAGGAAGGAATCACTCCTTTTGTTCTTCTATCTCCACAGGGAACTCCGTAAAAGTCTCCCCATCATCAAATTCAAACCCACCCTTGTTGATAACGCATGATGGATCATGCATTAATCTCCACAGCTGCATCATGTGGAAAACATTATGCACCTGGTGCATCTGTGGGGGAAGAGATAGATTGTGTCCCACCCTACCCACACTGCTGAAAATCTAGAAAGGTCCAATGAACTTCGTTGATAGATTGTCGCCCCGGCAAAACCACAGAAATCCTTGTCAGTCTAAGACCCATAAGAAGACATGTTCTCCCTACTCCTAAATCAACATTGGTACCATGGTGCATCCTTTGAAGAGGTTGACATGCTCCCCACCTTCAGAAAATCTTTTAGGGGATTGTCTTGAGGATATCAGAGCACGTCGGGCCTCAAAGTCAACATTACCAAGTTGTGCCTCCCGAATTCGACGAAGAATTGGGCGTGTGACAGTCATAGACTAGAGTTAAGATTATCTATCTTTATCCACGAAGGATATCCACAATGGAAATAGCTTATATGGAGCCTCACTTAGCAGTTTTAGACCAAACCTCCTAGTAAGTGTGTCTTGTAAAATGACGGAAAGACTGGCCGACTCAAGATTGATCAACTACACCCTCTTATGCATGAGATAATCCTATGCTTCTTGGGATTCCCATTTTTCCATCGACCAAGGAATAACCCATTCCCAAGTTGTTGATAAACCCCAAACTTCTTTCCTAATTCAATTAATCTGAGTATGAACTGTGGATGTGTCACGACCCCCTTCCATTAAAGATGCCCCTCCTGAGCTGGCAATGGTGAAAGGGAGATAATGACCCCCGAGTCCCGCCTCCAGTAGGCCCCGGGGTGGCGACTAGCACCAAGGGTATGAGTTTTCACAAATATGGGAGGCATTACCCTTTTTATTATTTTGGATCGGGAAATAGGACAAGTCAACCACCAAAAAGGGAAAAGAACAAGTGTATATAAATAAACCCAAACCAAGCCCACATGCATGTTTAAACATTTTTTTATAACAAGGTACAAGTACAAGGAAGCTCAAAAGTACAATGCCAAAGAAAACAAGAGAACAACAACTGCAACAACTCCAAATGCCCGACTAGTAGGGTCCCGCACGGCCCTGGAAGTCCTCCTGGAAACCTGAAAGTAAACGTAGGGTGAGCATACAAGTATACTCAGTAGAGAACCTAAATCTCTCGTGCACAAGTGGGGAGACACCCTAAGGTCCTGTGAGAAAACAGAAGAACCAGAAACTAACAAGGAAAAACTATCCACCCAGCCTCACTGGTCACACTCACCAAGTAACACAAACAAGTTTAGTATATATATAGAAAAAATGTATTGGGTACCCCGCACCATTTCCCACTTAATTAGATACTGCTCTTCCTAACGGAAAACGTCTTGACGCTACCACACTCTTCCCGCCCGCACACACCTGGGCCAAACCACGCATCCCGCCCGCACACACCTGGGCCTCACAACCACACATCTCGCCTGCACACACCTGGGCCACAACCACTAACCCGCCCGCAGACACCTGGGCCTCATCCTGAAGGTTCTTGGGAATGGTAAGCCTGCCCGAAGATTCTTGGGCTAAAGGTCTCCTCAAGCTATCACAGCCTCCGAGACCTACCCGAAGAGTCTTGGGTGTAAGGTCACCTCAAGCCATCATAGCCTACGGATGAAGGAGTAGGAAGGAGCTAGTAACTATGGGGGAACACCCTCTCCCATAAAATGGGAGTGTTCGGCACTAGGTGCTTGACATGGGCGTGGTGCGACAAAACACAAAGATACAATTATATATATACATATACCAAACACACAGCCCAACCTATGGCTTCTTAAAAAGAGAAACTGAGCATGTGCCTCGGCACTGCTACCACGAAGCATGCATCAACAACCAAACAATCATCCCCCAACCCCATTTATGTTTTCATGTTTCATGCAATGGTTTAACAAATTATTACTACTGGGCAACTAACATCCAGACAAAACCTTTCACAAACATATCCCTGCCATCCACAACCATGGTTAGGTAAAACGCAAGAAACCACATGCCATTTCATTTACAAGATATTACCACAACCATAAAACATTCCATCATTCATTTATTTCAAAGTTCTACACATAAAACCCTTTCCACAAACAAAACATTTCCGCATTTGAAAACACCTTTTACTTCAAAACACTTTTCATAATCAAAACACTTTTCATAAATAAAGGCATTTTCCACAAAACAACCAAACCACCAACATGTTCATTATTCCAACTTTGTTCAATCGGGGTGATCACACAAGGTTTTCATTCTCATTTAATCATCCAGTCTTAACGTGCTTATCCGTTTTCCATGTTTTAACAAAACCAACCACAAACAATTCAGATATCAATTGCGCACGCAAAGGCCACCAACGGCCTTGATTTTCAGTAGGCAAAGGCCTTTCAATCCAAAATCACAATCAGAAGATAAAGAAACTGGAAGGCAATAGGAACAGCACAAAACCCCAAACCCCTCTTTATCCGGTTATTATCTTTATTTAAAGTTCAACTGTATCCCATGGAACAAAAGAAAAAATATCCCACCCCGCATGTTTCACCAAAAAGAGAGATGAAGGTAAACCCCTTTTAATTTAATTAATCACGCACTTTATATCACCATCTTTATTATTTAATATAATAAACTGAGAAAACATCTTTTAATTTTTTTTAAAAAAATCTTTTTCGTTTTTATCATTAATAATTTTCATTGTTACGCGCGCCGTGTTGACCACATCGATTTCAACAAAGGAATGGACTGGAGGGGTCCAGTCCATTACATCAGATACCTCTCAAAACATTCTCGTCCCCGAGAATTAAAACCAACCCATAAAAGGGGGAAAGGTCCGAACAACCACCCCTTATGATACCTCTCAGGCCTCTTGTCATAACAAGAAACAACCGACAACCCTAATTATGTGAGTTAGGAATTCCCTCTCCTATGTCGAGATATTATCCGCTTTAGGTGGCACTGACTCGCCTGAACGGGTTTAATCGCATTTGCATTAATGCATATCGATTAAGGACTAAGCCTTTCCACTTCCATATATTAGGATTTTCCAACTTACACTACACCCAACAACGTACAACCCACACACTGCCCGGACACATGGCTTGAGGAATTCCTTCTCCCATGTCGAGATATTATCCGCTTTAGGCGGCACTGACTCGCCTGCACGGGTTAAATCGCATTCACATTAATGCGTCTCGATTAAGAATTTGGTATTCCCCTCCCCACATGATAGGGCTCTTCACGTACATTTAAAGAAAAGCGGGAAACAACATAGCATTAAAAACTCACAAAAACAAGGTCCAGACCCAGAGAATGAGCAAAAGAGTTCCAATAAAGGAATGTGATGATCTTGAATTTAAAAAAAACATAAGTGAATGAATTTAAGTAAAACCGGAAACATCCCTCTCGATCTCTGGCCTTGCTAGGGTTGCCACTTCTATTGCGTGAAACTGTCTGTGTCCTACTCCTCTGTCGTTCTATTGACGTCCAGGTGACATAGTTGTTCGGTAACCAGGGAATGCCTAAGCCCAAGTAGTAATGAAAAAATCAATGTTTTAATTATAATTTTATTTTAATTTCTTTCCCAGAACACCCAAATCAAGTAAAACACAAACATGATGATGTATGTACCTCCCCTAGGGTCTCTACCCTGCAATCAATATAGTCTCACTTGGTCGTTCGGTAGGCTCAAAGTCCTTGCATCGGATCACGGGGGGCCCATAAATCCCGTGTCCTAGCCGGTCTTCCCTGGCCTATGTCACGCACCAAGATTAACGAACACTGTTGCCCTACCATCCCATGCAATCCTCACTGTGCCTAACTCCAGACTCCATCCTATCTCTCAACCATCACCTCTGATACCATTCTGTCACGACCCCCTTCCATCAAATATGCCCCTCCTGAGCTGGCAATGGTGAAAGGGAGATAATGACCCCCGAGTCCCGCCTCCAGTAGGCCCCGGGGTGGCGACTAGCACCAAGGGTATGAGTTTTCACAAATATGGGAGGCATTACCCTTTTTATTATTTTGGATCGGAAAATAGGACAAGTCAACCACCAAAAAGGTAAAAGAACAAGTGTATATAAATAAACCCAAACCAAGCCCACATGCATGTTTAAACATTTTTTTATAACAAGGTACAAGTACAATGAAGCTCAAAAGTACAATTCCAATGAAAACAAGAGAACAACAACTGCAACAACTCCAACTGCCCGACTAGTAGGGTCCCGCACGACCCTGGTAGTCCTCCTGGAAACCTGAATGTAAAGGTAGGGTGAGCATACAAGTATACTCAGTAGAGAACCTAAAGCTCTCGTACACAAGTGGGGAGACACTCTAAGGTCCCGTGAGAAAACAGAAGAACCAGAAACTAACAAGGAAAAACTATCCACCCAGCCTCACTGGTCACACTCACCAAGTAACACAAACAAGTTTAGTATATATATAGAACAAAAGTATTGGGTACCCCACACCATTTCCCACTTAATTAGATGCTGCTCTTCCTAACGACAAACGTCCTGACACTACCACACTCTTCCCGCCCGCACACACCTGGGCCAAACCACGCATCCCGCCCGCACACACCTGGGCCTCAAAACCACGCATCTCGCCCACACACACCTGGGCCACAACCACTAACCACTAACCCGCCTCATCCCGAAGGTTCATGGGAACAGTAAGCCTGCCCGAAGAGTCTTGGGCTAAAGGTAACCTCATGCCATCACAGCCTCCGAGACCTACCCGAAGAGTCTTGGGTGTAAGGTCACCTCAAGCCATCATAGCCTATGGAAGAAGTAGCAGGAAGGATCTAGTAACTAAGGGGGAACACCCTCTCCCATAAAATGGGAGTGTTCAGCACTAGGTGCTTGACATGGGTGTGGTGTGACAAAACACAAAGATACAATTATATATATACATATGACAAACACACAGCCCAACCTATGGCTTCTTAAAAAGAGAAACTGAGCATGTGCCTCGGCACTGCTACCACGAAGCATGCATCAACAACCAAACAATCATCCCCCAACCCCATTTAGGTTTTCATGTTTCATGCAATGGTTTAACAAATTATTACTACTGGGCAACTAACATCCAAACAAAACCTTTCACAAACATATCCCTGCCATCCACAACCAAGGTTAGGTAAAACGCAAGAAACCACATGCCATTTCATTTACAAGAGACTATCACAACCATACAACATTCAATCATTCATTTATTTCAAAGTTCCACACATAAAAACCTTTCCACACACAAAACATTTCCGCATTTGAAAACACCTTTTACTTCAAAACACTTTTCATAATCAAAACACTTTTCATAAATAAAGGCATTTCCACAAAACAACCAAACCACCAACATGTTCATTATTCCAACTTTGTTCAATCAGGGTGATCACACAAGGTTTTCATTCTCATTTAATCAGCCAGTCTTTACGTGCTTATCCATTTTCCATGTTTTAACAAAACCAACCACAAACAATTCAGATATCAATTGTGCACGCAAAGACCACCAACGACCTTGATTTTCAGCAGGAAAAGGCCTTTCAATCCAAAATCACAATCAGAAGATAAAGAAACTGGAAGGCAATAGAAACAGCACAAAACCCCAAACCCTTCTTTATCCGGTTATTATCTTTATTTAAAGTTCAACTGCATCCCATGGAACAAAAGAAAAAATATCCCACCCCGCATGTTGCACCAAAAAAAGAGACGAAGGTAAACCCCTTTTAATTTAATTAATCATGCACTTTATATCACCATCTTTATTATTTAATATAATAAACTGACAAAACATCTTTTAATTTTTTTTTAAAAATCTTCTTCATTTTTATCATTAATAATTATCATTGTTACGCGTGCCGTGTTGACCACATCAATTTCAACAAAGGAATGGACCAGAGGGGTCCAGTCCATTACAGGATGTCCAGTCCATACAAAAACGAACGTCGTAAGGCCTCAACACTACCACAAAGAGGATCCAACCGAGACTCTCACCTCAAGGGCCAGAACACACTATCAGAAAATGTGTGATTTTCAAGTCCCCTCACAATGGTATCTCCAAACATAAAGGTCAATTCAATGGTTTAACCAAAAACTCTAGGTCTTGAACATGATTCTTTGGGATAAGGTATAACTAGTTCCTATGTCTATTAATATGACAACTAGTAGTAGGCAAAGACCATACCTCTAATCATTCGTAGAGCCCTTGGGTCACACTCCTTGACTACATGTAGATAATTCTTTCCAATGTCCTCTATCTGCCTTAGCCTGGTGGGGACCATATTAGAGTCGTGGTTGTAGCATATCGAAATTTGTAACACTTCATGATTATCTCCAAGATCCACTCCCATGTCTTTTAACGTCCAAATTAATCTATACCTATCACTTCCTCTTCCTAAAATGTTTTACGCACCTAAGTATATAAGACTAGAGTCACTTTCTTGCATCCCCACTAGTAACAGTCACTAGATGCTTCCGATCATCCAAAGAACATTCAAACACCAAGGTCTTCTCTAGCACCCTATCATATGTATGAATGCATAGAGGAACTGTGTTGGCCTCAATTTTGCTAAACACACCTCATTCAGCGGTCTTAGCCCTGAAGCACTGATCTTACTGTATTCATCATGTACCTAGGCTGGTCAATATGCCTTGTTGAATAATTAACTATCATCACGTCATCTGGCTGAAGCTGTAGAAGCTCTAGGGAACAATCATCCCATAGATCATTATGGAAAGACACTCCCTTCACTGAATAAGGTTCTCAAACTTGTCCATATAAAATTCACATCATCACAAGATTAGGGTAACATAAACATTGCTATCGTCTTGCTAAGCCATAAAAAGGCTCTCTACTAGGATCACCATCTGATCAAATGGTGCCTCGGCTAGATGGAAACTAAGCCACCTCCTCAAGGCAGTCCTTATCCACCTATGAGATGGGGTCACCTTGAAATCTAAGGGGTATCTAATGATGAATCAGTTGTAGGGCACTAATCCTAAATGTTTCCTCTACTGGTACCACCGGTCGTAATTGCTGACCAATGAGCAGTGATATTGCTAACACACTCTCCTATGGTAGCATCGCGGGCAATGGTCTATGTACCGAAGCCTCATCACAATTTGAACAGTCCTCATGGTCACTCAATAATAAAGACATGAAGTTAGGATCCCCATCTAATTGCTGGTGTCCCAACATGGCGGAAAACACTAGCCAGAGCCTCCAGCCAGTTCTCAACTACATGAGTATCAATCTTGTTTCGGATCCTCAGAGCTCTCTGCCGTTGAAACTCATGCAACCCACTCAGTCGATGTGCACTTTCTGTCAGTGAGGCCTATGGTAACTGCTGCCCAATATGTTAAGGTGATGCTGGTACACCACTCGAAGGTGCTAACATAGTAAGCGGTCCCCTCACCGGTTCCTTATCACTCGAGGGGCCTTCATCGTGTACTCTATCGAGAATCATAGTAGATTGTCTACGTTGTGACATCCCAATAATAAACAAGTACACCACGATCATTAAGTTATACTAGGTTAGATGAATCCAAAGAAACCACGAAAAAACACATCCAAAAACAAACACAATCAGTGCTTTCGTGCACTGAGTCAGAAATCAGAATTTAGGGTCCTGGTGAATAGATACTTTGGCTGCTACACCAACACTGGATTACCCAAACTAAAAACCACACTCAAAACACATATCACTATTACCACATAGAAAAGATCAGAGTCTTAGTTTTTTGGTAGAACCGACTCCTCTGATACCAATTTGTCATGAACCTTTCCTTGGGGCCCATGCCATGACTACCCCAAGCCCCCCTTTGATAAGACATGGGATATCAACTAGAAATTGGAAAGGAATATCTCTAAAATTAGAAGGAATTTCCTTTAAACCTATACATACACACAGAGTATAACACAATAAGATACAACCATGAATTAAATAGATGTAGTGAATGAATGATGAATGTAATGGGGGCAGAATATAATCCAAACAAGAGAAGTTTATGTAAAACTAAAAATTAAAAAATATTTGAAAAGTTGAAAAGAAGCTCCTGGATCGTCAACCATGGATCCTACCTGAAGGGTTTTTATTGCTAAAGATCAGTAGTCCCAACATCATGTAATTCTAAATGGTCCACCTCTATGCACCGTCCAGTCTTGGATCCCTCAGCATCGAACAAAGATGTACGTCATTTTCACAAGACACAACAAGGGGCGGGAGAATCCCATGGAGGGTTGAGTATAATGACACATAGTAGGGACCCTGGGACCATGTAGGTCTCCAAAAGTTATAGAAAGGAAAAAACCAAAAATCAAGGCATAAAAACTAATTAGGTATATGCCCATACATATACCAAAGTTATTGAGATATACTCGTCTCATACATGAGGGATGTATACCACAAAATTAAAAGTCTATCATAGGTAACATCACAAAGATATTAGTAACAAATAGGTAAAAGTTCTACACATTTATCACCATGAAGATAGTACCACGAAGGTAAATGTACCACAGAGAAATCAGCACAATGATAGTACCACTAATGTTAAAGTACCACATAGGTATCACCAGTAAGATAGTACCACAATTTTAAAAGTACCACACATGTATCACTATGAAGATAGTACCATGAAGTTAAAAGTAGCACACATGTATCACCATGAAGATAGTACCACGAAGGTAAATGTACCACACATATATCACCAAGAAAATAGTACTACAAAGGTAAAATAATTATTTCAAATAGAGTCTCAGCTCAAACCATTGTATTCAGTGTGGTATAGAAGTACAAATGATTGGTTTCCAAGCTAGATCACGCAATTCTATCAAGAGTCAGATAATGTGTGGGTCAGTGCTCGTCGATCTTGTGTGGCTTAGTACAAACTGATCTTGTATGGGTCAGATCCTGTGTGATATACCCTTGAAATATAGTTTGTACCTCTACCACCACTAATACCCACAAAGTAGTAAACTAAAAGACCACCATGTTTTAAGGGTTCCAACACGAAATATGGTGCATCAATCAGACATCTCATATGTATGTTATATGTGTTTTAGTTCCGGAGGGCACTGTTGGATTCAGGTTCGATCCAACTCGAACGTACTCCAACAATCTTGCAAACACATGTGGAGTATACAAAAAGGTTCATATCAATACAAGAATCCAAATCCCATAGATGTTTCGCCAAATAGACATCTACTTCTCACAATATGGTCCTTTAAGTGTTTCATTCCCTGGGTCCAATCCAACCCAGTCGGACCGACCAGGCCTGACTCAGTTTGGGCTAGGCCGATGCAGGCTCGACCCAACCCTCAAGGGGGACGGCGCAACCTACAAATGGGAGGACCGATCAACAAATTGGCTGCCACAAAGGGGGGGGGGGGCGACCGTGAGTGGCGATAATCACAATGGGGTGGCCTGGCTTCATAGGGTGTGGCCCCCAAGGGGGGCGGCCCAACCCTTTAGGGTGCAGCCCACAAGGTGTTGGCTTAGTCGTTGTCTAGTAGATATGGGAAGGGGTTACCCCTATCTTGAATGGTCAGTGAGGCCGTTCGGTTTTGTGAAACGGTGGTGCCGCGTGGGCATCACCCGACTGCCGTGGAACACGTGCGGCAGGTTACTTCATCGTGTCTTCGGCTGCGGATTCTCCTCACAGGCAGTGATCTAGACTCTCCACCTCTAGCTCACCGGCGGTCACTGTTCACACCACCTCCCCATCCATAACCGGCCGATGTGTCAGCCACCACCTCCGATCACCGTGGTTGATGAGCCGCGACGCCTTTGACTCTGGAGGCACATGACAAAAAGACATGCCTCCTTCATGGCTGCCAGGTGCAATCCATTCTGATAACCATCATGGAATTGTGTCGCGGCCCCCTCTTGCGGTGTACTTCAGTGCACTACCATTTTCATAGTCGGTCAGTGTCGTTGTAATAGCAGTTTTCCACAGATATTGCATGGGAGTATCACGGTTGCAGAGGTTATGGGCTCGATTCATTAGGCATGTTCCCTCTGTGTTATTTCGTCACATGAGGGGGGATAAATGGTATGGAAACCCATACTTTACATACATTATTATTAGTTCAGAATATAAGAACACTTATTTCAACATATAACAAAACCATGAATGGACCATATAGGTATAGTGTCTTTAGAAACTGAGAAACATAAACAACTGGTTCATAAATCATCTACATTATCTCCCATTTATTTCATCATATATAGAGTATGTTTTGGCATATCATACTTAATACCCTTCTTCCTGACCTCAGGAAAAGAAAATATACAAAAGGGTGATCTCAAATTCTCAGTAAGGGTAAAAGAAGGAGATATAAATCATATCATATTCATAAGAACATAACATTTTGAAAATCCTATCCTACAAAAGAGATAATAGTATCATGAGATGGGATAAATCGTAGTAGTGAAATGTTATCTCAATAATCATAACTTAAAACATGAAACTTTTCAGCATACACACATAATCATAGAAAATCTTTTCTTATTAGTCAAGACTCATTAGCAAGACTATCATAGTGTAAAAAGTCCATTTCTGAAACAAGTTCACACCTCGTTCCAATATTGTATCACTGATCCAGATTTACTTGTCATTCTAGCCATGTCTATCTCATGAGAAATAAATCTTTACCCAATGCATTGGAGGGATATATAGTTCCCACCCATCTTATAATGATACGATTCTTATATGTGCCACAAAATCATAAATCATAAATAATAGCATAACCCATGTAATAAAAATGATATTGTGAGATTAACCCTTACCTTAGGTCCGATATGCTTTGTACATGTCCAAACCTCATGTAAAATGATTTCAATAATGTCATTGATTTATTCTAGAAAATCATAAATCATATATCATAGCATAACCCATGTAATAAAAATAAGATTGCGAGATTTACCATTACCTTAGGTCTGATATGCTTTTTACACGTCCAAACCTCATGTATAATTATTTAAATAACGTCATTTATTTATTCCAGAATCATTCTCATTGTTATGATATCATATATGGTCATATTATTAGCTTTTTATTAGTAATATTTCATTGCTACTTGTCATTTGGGTGTTTATTACTTTTTGTTCTTATGCGTGTTTTGTTGAATAAATTCTAATTCATCTTTTTAGGTTATAGAAACCTCATTTACAGAATCGTATTAATGTAATATATATCATATATATTCATTCAATTCATTCATATAATCATTATTTAATGAAGATCATGTAGAACGAGTAGCGTCACATCGTGGAGATGGAAGTCCGTACGTACGCACACACGATAATATTTTCCCATAATTATATGAATGGAATTGGATCTTATGATATAATATCTCAGAATCAGTATAATGTTATAATAATCATATATAGTTTTTCTTTACACCATTATACCCATCCAAGTAAGGTAGTGGTGGAAAACAGATTACACCACGGAATGGAGACAGTATTCCGTACGTACGCAAGCGCGTTGATTTCATTTTCCATAGGATGTATAGTAGGTGAAATAGGGTTGTTTCATATTTATAATAACATATCAGTATATGAGTGATACTTATGTTATTAATTTATAATTAATCAACTATATAAGAGGAAGTAGAAGAGATTACCTCTTCCTCGACGTGCCTCCTTTAAACTTTCTCTCAAGGGAATAGATTTGGTCTTTTGAGAAGACCAGAACCTCTAAAATATTACTAGGGAAGTTGAGAAGAGTAATGGGCAGAGTTTGACCGAGCATGAAAGCTCGATGTTGTGTAAAGAGGAGAGTGAGGAGGTTCCCTTTTATAAGGGAGGAGAGGGGAACCTTTGAAAACCTCAAAAATAATAATTTACAATAAATAAAACCCACATAAAAACAACCAAAAATGAATCATACTTGAAGATTATATGATATAGGGTTGTAATATCATCATCCAATAAAATTTAGACATGTTGGAAATTTATTTTTAACCCTATCAACTTAATTTTTCTTTATTTAATCTATTTAATTTTATTTGTTGCAATAAGATTATAAATTTTAAATTGTTATAAATAATTACTTATGTGTTTCAAATTGTCCATAATTGGATAATTTATGACATTTTGTACCATATAAATTTTAATTTATAATTTTTAAATATTTTTGTGATTTTTAAACAATTTTATATTATGTTATTTTTAAAAAATAACAATACCGTCAATTTTGAAACTTTTCATTTATATGAATTTAAATAAAATCCACACAGAAGATATGTTTGAAATAAAATATTTCATAGATTTATAACATGTCATATTTATCTAGAAAATTTTTTGAGCACATTAAATATTTTATATAATATTTATTTTAATATTTTTAAAACCATTATTTGATATTTCAATCAATAAAATAATTTCAACATCACTATTGTGTCACCTTTAATAAAAATTATTTAATACATAAAAATTATAAATAAATTTACATGATGTAGATAATTTTATTATATTTCTATAGACTATTTAGTTTCGATGTTTCATGAAGTTTATCACCAAATTAAAATTATTATACTTATATGTTTTAAGAGAGTTATATGTTGTCACTTTCTTAGGTTTTAATAACAATTAAATTATTTCCATGGTCAAAAGTCCATAAAATTAATCTATTCCTACCCTTAAATGATATTGGTCTACTTTTAGTCATCCCATAAAATTTTGTAAGGTGTTAGGGTTATTTTATAATTCTATTTTACCCTTAATTATCTTATTTACCTTTATCTGCTTTAAATAAAAATTATCGTAGTAACTATTCATAATATCAAAAAAAGAAAAATAATAAAAATAAAAGTAACCTTTTAACATAATTTAGTCCCCCTAAATTTAAATATGGAATCCATTATTCAAAATTCAAATCACAAAAGTTTCAGTAATTAAATTTAAATTAATCATGTTGTTACGAAAATGTGTTTTAAAAGATAAAACATTACCAAATATTGAAATGTTTTTACCTATGAACTCAATGAAAAATTAATGGTAATGAATTAAATTATATTAAATGGTAAAAATATATAATATTTTTTCTTTAAAACGATTCGATATTATAATTTATCCATATAAATTATTGTGATGAAAAATGTTGTTTTAAATTTAAATATACACTTTTTTTACTATTCATTAAAATATGAAAGTTATCAGAATATTACAAAAAATTTATCCAATGTAAATTTTATATCCTGATTCAAAATAAGAATTTTATCTTGTCTAATTGATCTTATAAACTTGTAAAAAACTAGATTTAAAGTGGGTGCACCATCAAAATGCGGAAAAACTGCATTTTTTTAAAAATATACTTATTTTACCCGAAAAAAATATTTTGTTCTCATACCTTGTTCTAGAAAATGTGTAAGATGAATAATAATGTTATAAAATTCTAAATATAGTCAATAATATTCATAATGGCTAGTTCATAATAATATTATAATAATATATTATTGTTTATTGAAATCCGGTATTGCGTACTACACACGCTATCGAGGAAGGTCGCTATTGCGTGTAATGCAAGCCCAGACAATGCTGTGTGTAGTGAAATACTCCTTCAGTGTTTCATATAACAGAAGAAAAAAATATATATTTCTCATAAAATATCAGGGTGTCACCTTATTCCCCCCATATAATAAATTTATCCTTCGAAATTCATCACTTCGTAACAAACAGATGAGGATACCTCTCCCTCATCATATCCTCATGTTCCCATGTAGCTTCTTCTAATTGGTGGTTCCTCCAAAAAAATTAACCATGTGAGTGGTCTTGTTTCGTAGGAATTTTTCGCTATGATCCAGAATCTCTATTGGCTGTTTTTCATAAGAAAGATCTTGCTCTAGCTATAAAACTTCTGAGCTTAGTACATGCAAAGGATCAGATTTGTACTATCTTATGAGAGATACATGGAACACATCATGAACTTGAGATAGATTCGGTGGAAGCTCCAATCGGTAAGCTACCTTCCCAATACGATCTAGTATTTTGAAAGGACCGATATAACTGGGGCTTAGCTTTCCCTTCTTCCCAAATCTCATTACTCTCTTAAAGGGAGATATTCGTAAGAACCCTTTATCACCCACTTCAAACACTGGGTCTTTTATTCGGTTGTCGGTATAACTTTTTTGTCGACTCTGAGATTCTCATATGTGTTGTTGAATTGATATGACCTTTTCATCCATTTCATCAACAGGATCAGGTCCTAGTAGCTTTCTTTCCCCAACTTCATCCTAGAAAGTTGGAGATCTGCATTTATTTCCATAGATAGTTTCATAAGGAGCCATCTGAATACTGAAGTGAATGATATTATTATAAGAAAATTCCACCAAAGGTAGGTGTTGATCCCAACCACCTTTGAAATCCACATAGAAAGCTCTCAACTTGTCTTCTAGAGTCTAAATTGTCCTCTCAGACCGGTCGTCTGTCTGAGGATGATAAGTAGTGCTAAAACTCAACATTGTATCTAGATTATAATGAAGACGTTGCCAAAACTTCGAGGTAAACCTCAGATCATGATCAGTTATAATGGAAAGTGGTACTCCATGAAATCTTACCACTACCTTTACATATAACCTGGAAAGATGATCAAGAGAGAAATATTCTCTAATAGTAATGAAGTGTGCCGACTTCATAAGATGATAATCTATAACCCAGATAGAATTATTTCCTTTGAATGTTTTAGGAAGTCCATGAAAAAGTTCATAGTGAGGTTTTCCCATTTATATCCTGGTATGGGTAATGGTTGTAACATCCCCTTTGACTTCTGTCTCTCTACAATAACTTGTGGAAAAACCCAGCATCGAGAGACATATTCAACAACATCTCTTTTCATGCCATCCAACCAGAAGTACTCTTTCAGGTCCCTATACATCTTTGTGATTCCAGGGTGAATAAAGAATGAAGAACTATGAGCCTTATCCAATATTTCCTTCTTTAATTATGTGATTGAAGGAACACGAACCCGATTCCTGAACCTTATTATTTCATGACAATCAATGTGGAATTTGGGATCATTTCTCAGCTTCTATTGTTACTCTACATCTTCTTTCTGTGCCTCTTTAATCATCACATGTATAGATGGGTGAACATTAATTTGAGAAAGAGAAGATTTTTCCTCTTCCATTAAAAATCCATGATCCATCCTTTGTAATTCCATAAATATTGTATCTTTTGTGATCCTCATCATGGATAAGCTACAATGATCTTGTTGACTTAATTCGGCTGCCACCTTGTTTGCTTTCTGAGGGTGGTAATTAATTTAGCAGTTGTAATCCATAGTTAGCTCCAACCATCTTCTTTGGTACATATTCAGCTCTATTTGTGTGAAAATATACTTTATACATTTATGATTAGTATAAATATCACACCTTTTACCATAAAGATAATGCCTCCAAATCATTAATGAAAAGATTACCGCAGCTAACTACAAATCATGAGATGGGTAATTTTTCACATGGATTTTCAACTGTCGTGAGGCATAAATTACCACCATATAATTTTTCATGAGAACACACCCCCATCCCTTCTTGGATGCATCACTATAGATCAAAAACCATTATCCACTACAACGATGTATAGGCACAGGTGAACTGGTTAAACATCATTTTAAACACCCTGAAATTCTCTTCAAACTCTTCTATCCAAATGATCTTAACTCCTTTTCGAGTCAACCTTGTGTGTGGATTAGATAATCATGAAAAATCTTTCACAAAACATCAATAATATCCAGCCAAACCAAGAAAACTTCGGATCTCAGTTATAGTTGTTGGTCTCGACCATTTTCCGATAACCTCTGTTTTTGCTAGATCCACAAATATCACCTCTTTTGAAATTATGTTACCCAAAAATGCAACTTTTTAAAGCCAAAATTCATACTTGGTAAATTTTTCATAAAGCTTCTCCTTTCTCAGGGTCTTCAATAAAATTCTCAAGCGATCTGCATGTTCTACCATTCTCTTTGAATAGACATGAATATCGTCTATAAAGACTACCACAAACTGATCAAGATAGTCTCTAAAGACTCTATTCATTAGATCCATGAAGATATCAGGGTAATTATTAGGATCAAATGGCATCACTATAAATTCATAGTGTCCATAACATGTAAGGAAAGCCGTCTTTGGAATATCCTCCTTTTTGACCCTTAATTGTTGATATCTTGAACGAATATCAATGTTGGAAAAGTATTGAGCTCTGCGTAGTTGGTCAAATAAGTCATCAATGAATGGGAGAGGATATTTTTTCATGATAGTGATCTTGTTATGTTCTTGATAATTAATGTAGAGTATCATTGATCCATCTTTCTTCATAACAATCAGAACAGGTTCTCCCCAAGGTGATGCACTATGGCATATGCATCCCTTATCAGGATTCTCTTGGAATTTCTTCTTCAATTCCTTCAACTCAAAAGGGGGGATTCAATAAGGTGTCTTTGAAATAGGTAAAGCGCCCGGTACAAGATCTATTGAAAACTCAACTTCACGATTTGGTGGAAGACCAAGCAATTCCCCCAGAAAGACATCATCAAACTCCCGTACAATGGAAATTTTCTTAATCGTGACTTTCTCACCAACCATTTGAGGTAAATAACCTTCATTTAGTGGAATAAAGACCCATAAGATGGAAGAAATTTACACTCAATGGATATTTTCATCCTTGCATCGATAGAGGATAATAGATTGATCTATAATATGAAATATGACTTCACTTCATTGGAAATAAATATGACCTCCATATAAATAATGCCAATCCATGCCAATAATCACATCAAATTCCACAATATGAAGGATGACAAGATTTTCAGGAAGCACTCTCCCACAAATATCAATTGGATAAGAATTGTAAAATTTCGATGCGGCCGTTGTGCCATTAAGAGTTTTCCCAACTAACTCAACATCTAATTGTTGAGGTAATATGGAGATATCCTTAGAAAATTCTTTTGAAATAAAATATTGAGTGGATCTAGAATCAAATAAAACAATTGATACTTTAGAGTGGATGGTATGTGTACCTTTCACAACTTCGTTATCGTACTCCACATTACCGATAGAAATTGCATGTGACTGCCCTTTACGTTTGGCCTTAAGAGTTTGTTGACATTGATCAACATCAAAAACCCTTGGATTAGGGAATTTATTATCATAATTCCCCATTTCCTTGAACTAGTTACATTGAAGTGTATGAGGTGAATTCTATGTATCCTTTTCTTTTTTCTCATCACTCGACATCATTTTCCCTTCATTGCGACATTCAGATGCCTGATGACCTTCATTTCCACATTTGAAACATATAATTTTACCTTTAAGACAATTTCCTCCATGTTTCTTCCCACACAATGAGCATAAGGGAAAACTCATCTTCTTTTTACTGTGTTCTTTAGATTTCCCTATGCATTCCATTTTCCTCTTCATATGAAACCCATATGACTGATGGGTTACTCCAATATCCATCTCAACCATGAGAGAACATCGAACAATTTCCTCGTAGCAATTGAAGTCCCTTATGGCTAACGCCCATAGAATACTTGGTTTTAAGCCACTAAAGAATCTATCAATCTTACTCTCAGGTTCGATAATAATCACAGAAGCCTACCTTGCAAGACTTATAAAATTTTCTTTGAAGGTACCAATGAATTCATCATCATTTTGCTTTAGTTAAAGAAACTAATTCTATATCTTTGTTTGAAGAATACAAGTGAATTACTTGTTAAAAAATATGTTATTGAACTCGTCCCATTCCATAGACTAAATTTCATCTCTTTTCCTCGTATTCGTTATAAGATTCCACCATTGATCAGCTTCACCTTCAAAATGATATACTGCTAAGATGACTTTATCATGTTAAGAACATTATAGAACTGAAAATATCATTTCAGTGGTACTGATAAATTGTTTATCCACTAATGGATCAGTAGACCCGCTGAAGGAGGGTGGACGCTGCCCCATGAAGGATTAAACATAATTTTTCTCCTTCCTTTGCTCGTTTGGAAGTCCTTCATGATTCATAGCTTGATTATGTTCTATGAGAATTTCTACATGATTTTTATTAAAGATCTCATAACGTTTGTTTTCTTAGGTGGAAAATCATTACATTTCACGTCGCATTCAGTTTTAACACGGTTAATTCGAGGTACCGCCATTGAATGAAACCAATAAGCATAGTGTGAGTAAAACTAATCACAACAGGAAAAAAACATAATCAAGAATAAAATTTCACAATTTAGGTCTTATCATAGGTTATTCATGGCCATTTCTAAAAAACTAATATTGTGTTCTATTCTTAGACATATCCTTAGGGTTCATACTAAGGCTTTCAGATCCTAGTTTCCAATGGTTGACTATACCTTTCCTATTATACCAACTATAATGACCCGTACTATACATACATTGTTATTAGTTCAAAATTGATTAACAATTATTACAACATATAAAAAAACCATGAAAGGACTGTATTGGTATAGTGTCTTTAGAAACTGGGAAACATAAACAACTGGTTCATAAATCTTCTACACTGTCTCTCATTTATTTCATCATATCTAGAGTCCCATTTGGCATATCCTACGTAATACCCTTCTTCCAGACCTGGGGAAAAGAAAACATACAAAATGGTGAGTTCAAATGCTCAGTAAGGGTAAACCAAAGAGATATCAATCATATCATATTCATAAGAACATAACATTTTTAGAATTTTATCCTATAAAGGAGATCATAATATCATGACATGGGATAAATCATAGTAGTGAAATGTAATCCCAATAATAATAAAATAAAACATGAAACTTTTTGGAATACACATAAAATCATATAAAATCATTTCTAATTAGTCAGGATTCATTTCAAAGACTATCATAGTGGAAAAAGTCCATTTTTCAAACGAGTACACTCCTCGTTCCAGTCCTGTATCACTGAACCAGATTAACTTTTCATTTCATCCATGTCTATCTCATGAGATATAAATCATTACCTAGTGCATTTTAGGGAGATACATGTACCACCAATCTCATAATGATACCATTTTTATGTGTTCCACAAAATCATAAATCATATATCAAAGCATAACCCATGTAATAAAAATGGGATTCATAAACATCATGCCATCATAACATAAATCATATAAGATAAAAGGACATCATAAAAATATTTTCTTCAAAATAAAATCAATGTAAAAATAGGGATATAAATAGAACCCTATATTATCTTATATGGAAAATAATTTTTATAAAACACATGAACTCCATTCTTAAGGAAAATATCCTTTCTACTTCAAAAACATTTTCCTTCTTTAACATGTCATAAAATTTTAATCTAAAATAAGTTAATTAAAAGTAAACTTGAAAACTTTTAAAAGAATTTTCTTGTAAATAATTTTGTATGAAATCATAAAAATCCATTCATGTCTGATAAGTTAAAAGACATTCTTCTTGTACTTTGTCCAGAAAAAGTCAAAAAGTACCTCGTACTAAAAACGACAAAAGTTTCATTTCATATCTTTTACTAAAAACTCACCAATGGGTAAAATTGGATTTAATCAATTGTAGGAGGATATAAATAACATTATGTATTGAGGAAACATGGATGTGGATGATAAATATTCCCTAATAAATTCATAAGTACAAAAAAATCTTGGATAAAAATGAGATAGTGAGATTTTCCCTTACCTTAGGTGAGATATGATTTGTATGTGTCCAAACCTCCTGTATAAGGATTTAAATAATGTCATTGACTTATACCAAAATCATTATCAATGTTATTATATCATATATGTTCATACTCGTAGCTTCATATTATTAATATTTCATTACTATTGGTTATTCGTGTGTTCATTGTTTTATGTTCTTATACGTGTTTTGTCGAATAAATTCTTATTACACTTTTTAGATTATTGATAACTAATATACAGAATGGTATCAGTGTAATATATATCATATATATTCATTCAATTCATTTATATAATCATTATTCGATGAAGATCATGTAGAAGGAGTCGCATAACATCATGGAGATGGTAGGCCGTACGTACGCATGAGCGATGATATCTTTACCATAATTATGTTAATGGAATTGAAGTTGATGATATAATATATCTGAATGAGTATAATGTTATGATAATAAAATATAGTAATTCTTTACACCACTATGCCCATCCATGTATGGTGGTGGTGGAAAACATATTACACCCTGGCGTGGAGACAGTATTCCGTACATACGCACGCGTAGTGATTTCATTTTTCGTAAGATGAATAGAAGGTGAAATATGGTTGTTTCATATTTATAATAACATATCAGTATATTGGTGATAGTGATGTTATTAATTTATAATGAAACAACTAAATAATAGGAAGTAGAAGAAGGAAGAAACTTCAAAGAGTCGGTAGAAGAGATTATCTCTTCCATGACGTGCCTCCTTTAAACTTCCTCTTAAGGGAATAGAGTTGGTATTTTGAGAAGAACAAAACCTATAGAATATTACTAAGTAAGTCTAGAAGAGTATTGGAAAGGTTTTGGACGAGGTTGAAGGCTCAATGATGTGTAAAGGGGAGAGTGAGGAGGTTCCCTTTTATAAGGGAGGAGAGGGGCACCTTTTGAAACCTCAAAAATAATAATTTATAATAAAAACCCCACATAAAAACCACAAAAAATTACTCATACACAAATATTAGATGTGATAGGGTTTTAATATTATAAAAAAATAAAATTTATACAATTTTATAAATTTATTTATACCTTATCAACTTGATTTATCCTTATTTAATCTATTTAATTTTATTTGTGGAAATAAGATTCTAAATTTTAAATTGTTTTAAATAATTACTTATTTGTTGTGAATTGTCCATAATTGGATAAGTTATAAAATTTTCGACCATATAAATTTTAATTTATAATTTTTAGATTTTTTTTTGATTTTTAAACCATTTTATATTATTTTATTTCTAAAAATTAACAATAGTGTCAATTTTGAAACTATTCATTAATTTGAATTTAAATAAAATCCTCAAAGAAGATATGTTCGAAATAAAAGATTTAATAGATTCATAAACTGTCATATTTATCATGAAAATTTGTGGAGCACAATAAATTGTTCATAAAATATTTATTTTAATATCTTTTAAACCATTATTGGATATTTCAATCAATAAAATAATTTCAACATCACTATTGTGTCACCTTTAATGATAATTATTTAATAACTAATAATTATAAATAAATTCACATGACGTAGATAATTTTATTATATTTCTAGAGACTATTCATGTAAGATGTTTCATGACGTTTATCACTAAATTAAAATTATTACACTTATAAGTTATAAGAGAGCGACATGTTGTCACATTCTTTTTTTTAATAATAATTAAATTATTTCAATGGTCAAAATTCCATATAATGAATCTATTCCATCCCTTAGGTGATATGGGTCGACTTTCAGTCATCCAATAGAATTTTGGTAGGTGTTAAGGTAATTTTATAATCTTATTTTTACCCTTAATTACCCAATTTACCTTTTACTGCATTAAATGAAAATTACCATAGTTACTATTCATAATATATATATATATATATATATTTCTCATAAAAAATCAGGGTGTTACAAAGGGGGTTTAATAAATTCACATGAAATAAAAAAAATCAAACCCCCCACCTCATGAATAGTGGTGAGTCCACGTTTGTGGAAGTGGGTTAGTGTTTTCCATCCTCCGCAACTAGCTTTCAACGACACCGCTCGCACATCGATCTTCGGTTCATGGTTAGGTGTCACTCACCACCGCTTGTAAGAACCTGCTCTGTCCTACTAGGGTTTAGAATCTCAAAAATTGGTCAACTCTTCATTTCTTGGAAATGCAGTGCTGATACCCCTCCCCATGATTCATATAAATAATAGAGGGAGATGGTATGTAACGACTTTGGGAATTAACGGTGGATCATTAATTAGAAAGCTTTTCAATTCTCAAATATTGTTTTTACCTAGATTTAAGGGTCATTCCATTTAATCTCTTGACACATTGTTTTCCCCACACTCTGCTTGTTCTTTGGAGGATAAGAATAACAATAAAATAATAAAATTATTTTATTTTTTTTTTCATTCTGAATGTCACAAAACATAACATTTTCTCCAGACCTACTACGATCAATGTAAAGTCTCCCATTAGCGTATCATGGACCTAGGGATTCCATAGTTCCCTCCAATTTTTTATCTGAGCACTAGTTCAAATGTTTGAAAATGCTGCTCGTGCGTTTACTGAACGTACCTGAAAAAAGATGAGAAAATTATTAACAATCAACCTCAAATCACACAGGTCAAGGATATGCTCCACCTAAGGAGAACATTCTCCCATGATCTCAACAGTATACATAGATTTTGATTCTGAGTTACCATTTAGATGTTATAATAATTTGGAAAATAAAATAACATAATCTAAATATTTTATTTATGGTTATCCATTTTTGGGTTTTCCCCCAAGAGGCATGTGCCGAATAAAATTAAGTTGTTCCATGGGTAAAACCACCACCTGGAACACAAAAGTACCCTCAGAATTCTGATCCGTGCAACCGATTAAGAGTTATTATACTTTTTCAGGAAAATTTCTTATGCATGCTAATTAAAGATTATCAAAACATCGACAAATCATTCAGGCACTCTAGGCCTCAGAATCACGCACCGTAATATTTTTTGGTCTCGAAATAATTTCATATAATTGAAAAAATATATATACAAAAATTCTAGGACATTACACTTCAAATAATCATAAATAATGTCAACTGTTAAATAAAAATTAAATAATAAATAATTTATTTATATATAATATAATTAATTAATTATAATTATTAATGTTTATATGGAGGAGAATTAATCACGGTTGAAAAAATGAAATCACTGGTTTCAATAATGGGGATAATCAATGATGAATTATGTACCATGGGATGTGGAACGATAAGAATAAAGTTCAACAAAATAATAATAAATAATGAATATAATATAATACATATGGGGTTGGGGAATCCAAACATGGTAGGATATGTTCAATGTTGATGGTCATATCTTTAAGAATTTAATATATGTTTCCTACATCCTTGAAGACTTGGGTAAAAAATGAATCAAAAGAATATAAAAGAGGAATCATGAAATGATTGGCTTATATCATAAATTGAAATTTAATAATAAGAAAATTTTCTAATGATATTGAAATATATCCATATTAATGTATACATTGTGCATAAAACGATACATGCCTTTAAGGAATGAAATAGAGGAAAAATTCCCTAAACAATGGTCGTGTTTTGTAGCATCACATTTTTAACTCATATATAATAAATATATGATGAATAAAAAATTTATATAGGATTGAATTAACATCATTTTTCTCAATCATGATTAGTTATTACCATTGAAATTAATTTATTACTATTTTTTATTAAATGTGTGTTGCTTGAAGGCATGATTTATATTAAACAATCCTGCTTAGTTTTGATTTTATGTCTATTATTATTTGTAATAAAGTATTTTTAACATTATTTTATAATTATTATAATAAATTAAAATACATTTTTATTACATAATACACACTATATGTAACATCCCAAGTAAGTAATAAATAATAGATATTTTTATCTATGTCTATTAATGATAAAGATAGTGTTTTAGAGGCTTAAAATGAAAATAAATACAATCTTATGCATGGAATACACTAATATTCTTAATGGATTGTTTTAGTGCCTTTTGATGGAAAACCATTTTTGAATCTATATTTTGACAATTTTAGAAACTATGTTTGTCAAAATAAAATTATCCTTTATGATTGGGACATCAAAATTTACCTTGTGTGAATTTTTGGTAATTTTCCGACAATGTTCATTTTTAAATGAATAGTGAAAAATACTGCATTTTACATCAAAACTACTTTTTAATCTAATTTATTTATATGATTAGATTATGTTTTGAATTGGTTTTGAAGTGAAATTAGAATATATTTTTACCATTTTATCCAATGGTGGTCATTGGAATCAATTTCGATTTGAAATTAGACTTAAACTGGTGTCAATCTTTTGATACTTATTGTTTTGTAAAAACACGCTATTTGCTCTGGCAGCGGGAATTAATTATTAAATTAATTAATGTGACTTATATGATTTGAATTTTGTAAAATAGACTTCATTTTTGAATTCGTAATATCAAATATAGCTTAGAGTGAATTTTTGGTAATTTTCTGAAAAACTTCAATTTTGATGAATAGTGAAACCACTAAGTGGTAATCAAGCAAACTGTTTTTTTCAGTTAAATTAAAGTTTACCACTAATGTGTATTGAATTTTGAAAATCCGACATACATGGTTGTCATTAAGAAGTAAAATGTGGTTCAATGAGATTAAAATAATTTTTTGGTGAATAGTAACTTATTAAGTTCTTAATCGCGATTAGTGGTAATTAGGGTAGTTTAATGTATAAATAATGCTTTAATAATATAAAATGACCTAGACACATGTCCCAACCTCATTGGTTGTGTCATGGCCGACCAAGACAAGTCATGGCCTAACTTGGGGACCCCATGTATCCACTTTTGTTGGGAAATAACATAAATTACTTTTTATTAAATGTTAAAGTGAAAATGACACAAACATAATATGTTTTGCGAAAACAATTTTTAAGTGGGGTTATACAAGTCCAAATTTTGATTATAAATATTCAATGGAAAGCTAAAAAGATTTCATACATCATAGTAATTTGTTTATAATTTTTAGACATTAAATAAATTTAATTATTTATGACATAATAATGATGCAGCGATGACATCATTATTTGACGATTTAAATAAAATGGAAAGATAAAATAAAATCTATGAACTACACATGTCCAAAACCAATTGGATGAATGGATTTCGATGCCTTATCACCTTATCCACGAATTCCATCAATGTGGGACCTTTTAAAACCGAAACACATTTTCAAATAATGTAATGTTTCTTTACATTCCAAAAGTGCCCCTCCTCTCCCCTTATAAAAGGCCCCCACCTCTACCTCATTTCACACACTCTTCAAGCCATTGGCTCGGCCAACCCCTGCCTATTTGCTCTCTCCACATCCCTCTCCTCATCCTAGAGGATTCCCTTTGGGCAGAATCCTTTCAAAGGAAGCCTTTAGGCTCAAACCAAAAGAAGATTACACTTTTTAAGGTATTTCATTCTCTCATGTTCATTTGTTTTATTTTGCTTCTCCGACCCCCTAAACTCTTTTTATTTACTTATTTTGTAACAACACCAGTATCTTCAATATACTAGGATGTTGTTATAAGCTACACTCTCACACAACTACATAAAATGGTTAAAGAACATACGGTTTCCGTGGATGGCGAAATTCTGCCTCCCGAAACGATGATTGTTCAATACTCATTTAACACCTTCAAAGGTGGCCATTATGATGTCACTATTTTTATATATGATATATTATATGTTTATGTTTTCCTTAAGCTTCTGTTTTTTTCATTTTGGGCATACCTTTATGGTTTCCATTATGGGTAAAACACGATATCTTCATTTTAGGAAGTGCGGACTACCGCCCCCTAAAAGTGATTTGATTCGTTAATACCATATGTGGGATGTGTAAAGGATAAAGTTAATGATATTATATATGTTGTTATACTGGAATTATAATATACTTTTATATCATTATGATTCCATTCCAGAAAATATGAAATAGAAATGGAAGTAGCGTTCATGCGTACGTACGGCTTACCGTCTCCATGAACGATGCATTTCATTTCTTACCTCTAAATGATTATGTAATATTTTAAATACATGTATGTACTGGATATATATGACATATATGATATCTACATCATGAATAACATTCTGGATATAATGAAACATTGACCAAATTAACAACATGTAAGTGTAAGAAGTCTATTTTTGACTTAAGAACCAAATACCGACAAAATGAACATTATTAACTTAAATGATTACATGATGTTCATAACATGGTATAAAAGGAATAATGAACTTGGAAAAGATTCATAATCAAGTAGAGATTAACTAAAGTTTATTATTCAGGAGTTTAAAGAACGGTCGGGTCAAGTCAGATACGAGGTATGGGAACTTCTTAACCCAATTTCCATTCTTTGGGTTAATCTCCTACTTTCAAATTATGTCATTATATTATTATGTCGTATCTTGTATTTGTACTTTATTTATGTGTACTTATAGTGAATACACATAATGTATCTATTTTATTTTAAAAATTATCTTTGTATGGGACTTCGTCTCAATCTCCTTTCGTTGAGGCATATTTTATTTTATACACAACTTTCTTTTATACGGTGTATAAACCCCTTTGACTTTTACGTTTACTCAAAAGGAATCTTTTTTATACGAAGCGTTTACTAAACGACAAAAGGGAATGTTTTTGTCGTACGTATGCGGCGACAACGACTTCTCCGCCGTCGTAACCGTTATTTGAGTTTTGGCTTTCTCTACAAGCCATACCTTTTTTTAAAAGAAAATTAAATACCATGTTTTACTTTGGTATTGAAAATGGTTTTCATAATGTTTTTATTATATCAATGTGTTGTATTGATATCTCGTGATTGAAATGTGGAAATGTTATGTTTCCTTTATGCATGTTTTATGTGATATGATTATGATATGGTTCTTGGGCATTATTATGAAGACGGGTGGTTCCGTGATAAACTAAGGGCGTGTGAGCCCGTTATAGCTCTCCAATGCATTGGGTAACGCGAAGGAGTGAAACGTTAAGGTTTCTCCGAAGAGATTTTAGGGAATATACTGTGATGGGTATTCCATACGTAACCAAGAGGGTTACTCCCTACGTAAGAATGTTATGAATGCCTCAAGTTACCTTTACGTATTATGATTTATATGATTTATTCATGTTTTTATGAGGTATGTTAAAGTGCCTATGTTTTATGGGTAAAGTATGATTTCATTCTTATGTATATATGAACTCATGTTTCCTTTCCATGTTTTTATAACCCATACTGAGTTTTTATGCTCATCCCAAGTTTTTGAAATGTTTTTCACAGGTCAAGGGAAAGGTACATGATAAGATGATAGAGTCAAGGATGTGTCAAGAAATAATCCATGTTTTATTTTAAATGTGTTTCCATTGATGGGAATGAAGAATACTATCTTTATGTAACCACTTTGTTTATATGTGGAATGTAATGCAAGTTTTATGATCTAATTCTCTAAAACTCTAAACCCGAAAAGATCCTCAACGTGTAATCTTGTAATAACTCAAGATTAAGTAAGGTTTAAGGCTGGGGCCTTATAGTTGGTATCAAAGGTCGGTTTAGATAACTTTAGGAGTTAGAATTCTATTAAATGATTATCCAAAAATATTTTTTTTTCTTTTTCGAAATGATATAGCATTTAAAGATTACCATGTTGCTTCATCTAAGACATGTTTGTTCAGAATGGTTTTCCGCAGAGGAAACAGGGAAGCAGTGCTAGGAAGGCATACAGAAGGAAATAACCTTCCGAATCAGCATCCAGAAATGGTCGGAATTGGAACTGAACAGTTTGTTGCAGTAATGGCGCAGTTGACTCAGGCGATAAATGGTGGTGGTATCCATGCACGAGATCAGCCAGATCAGCCGCAGAGGAACATGTCAGTGGTGGAACATTTCATGAGGCAACATCCACCATCATTCAGAGGATCATCTGACCCTGTGCAAGCTGAAGGGTGGATTAAAGCACTGGAGAAGATTTTTGATGTCATGGGGTGTTCAGACAATCAAAAGGTTAGTCTTGCTATTTACCGTTTGGAGGGTGAAGCAGATCAGTGGTGGTCTATGGTTAAAAATATCAGGGAAGCCGTTGAGATTGATGCTCTTGACTGGGATGATTTCAAAGGTATGTTTCTTGAGAAGTATTTTCCTAAGGCTGTTCGACTTAGGATGGAAAAGCAATTCTTGGAATTGAGGCAAGAGGAAGACTCAGTGGCTGCCTATGAAGAAAGGTTCACTCGATTGGCAAGGTATGCTCCCAATTTTATCCGGGACCTTGATAGTAAAATCAATCGTTTTTACTCAGGATTAAAGCCAAAGTATCGAAGGGCATTAGCTTCTCGAGAGTTTAAAAGTTATGAAAAGCTTGTTCGATGTGCTGAGAAGGTGGAAATGGAGTTTGCCGATGACCAAGTGTTCTATAACAACCAGCAGAAGAAGAGACCGAGGTGGCAGGAGAAAGGTAAGAATTCTTCAAAAAAGTCTGATGGTAAGAAAACTAAGTTTCCAGTTTGTGATAAATGTGGAAAAAGGCATGCTGGGGAATGTCTTCTGAATTCTGGGAAGTGCTACCGATGTGGTAAGATGGGACATAAGGCTCGTGATTGCACTGAAAAGGATCAAGGTGAAGGTAAAAACAAATTTGATTTACAGTTAGTGAAATGTTATAAGTGCAATGAGATGGGTCACTATGCAAACGAGTGTCCGACAAGGAGCTTGAATGATGGGAAGCAGTTAGACTACAAGCAGAAAGGGGTGGTGAAATCCTTTGCAACAACTTCAGTAGATGTTGGGCCATCGAATGAAGTGGTGTCAGCTCCAGGGAGCTCAGTATTTTTCGAAGATTGACTAGAGGTCAGGGTACCATCAGTTGAAAGTAAAAGAAGCAGACGACTGCGTTCCGTACTAGATATGGCCATTATGAATTTGTAGTTATGCCTTTTGGGTTAACCAATGCACCTGTTGTATTCATGGACCTTATGAAAAAAAAATTTCCATGACTTCTTGGATAAGTTTGTGTTTGTGTTTTGAGGTTTGTGAAGAGGTTATGTGTGCCTTGTGATTCACAGTTGAAGAATGAGTTGTTTTTTTCATCCTGTTAGTACTAAGATGTATAGAGATCTGCGGGAGTATTACTGGTGGGATGGAATGAAAAGAGATATTGCTGATTTTACTGTGAAGTGTTTGACTTGTCAGCAGGTTAAAGCTGAGCGGCAGTTACCGAAAGGGATGCTTCAGCCTTTACCAGTGCCAGAGTGGAAATGGGAGAATATATCCATGGACTTTGTTGTTGGATTACCGAAGACATCTCGAGGTAATAATGCAATCTGGGTTATTGTTGATCGCTTGACCAAATCTGCTCATTTCCTTGCTATATGAGATACTTTCTCTCTTGATCAACTTTCCCGTTTGTATCTTAAAGAGATAGTCAGGTTACATGGAGTTCCCCTCTCCATTGTATCAGATCGTGATCCCAGGTTTACCTCTAACTTTTGGAAAGGCCTTCAGAAGTCGTTGGGTACTGAATTAAATTTTAGTACAGCTTTTCATCCTCAATCAGATGGGCAGTCAGAACGAACAATTCAGACATTGGAGGATATGCTACGAGCTTGTTCTATGGATTATCAGGGGAGTTGGGACCAGCATCTTTCTTTGGTTGAGTTTTCATATAATAACAGTTTTCATTCCAGTATACAGATGGCACCATTTCAGGCATTATATGGGAAGCGGTGTCGAACTCCAGCTTTCTGGGATGAAGTGGGTGAAAGAAAGTTGATGGGACCAGAATTGGTAGAAGAGATGGCAGAAAAAGTTCAGCTGATTCAGAAACACATGAGAACAGCTCAGAGCAGGCAGAAGAGTTATGCGGATAACCGGAGGAAGGATCTATCTTTCGAGGTAGGTGATCATGTTTTTCTCAAGGTTTCTCCTTGGAAAAGTGTGATGAGATTTGGTAAGAAAGGAAAGTTGAGTCCAAGGTTCATTGGACCATACGAAGTTCTAGAGAGAGTTGGATCAGTTGCATACCGAGTGGCTTTACCTCCGAGTTTATCTCAGGTACACAATGTTTTTCACGTTTCGATGTTGAGAAAGTATATGCCAGATCCATCTCATGTTTTGAGTCCAGAGGTAGTTCAGCTGGAAGAAAACCTATCTTATGAGGAACAACCGGTCCAGATTCTTGACCACAGGGAGCAAGTGTTACGGAATAAGGTGATTAAGCAGGTAAAGGTTTTGTGGAAAAACCACATGATTGAAGAGGCAACATGGGAATCCGAAAATGCAATGAGGGATAAGTACCCCAATTTATTTGATAAGTAAATAAATTGCGGGGACGCAATTTTCTAAAGGGGGGAAGGATGTAACATCCCAAGTAAGTAATAAATAATAGATATTTTTATCTATGTCTATTAATGATAAAGATAGTGTTTTAGAGGCTTAAAATGAAAATAAATACAATCTTATGCATGGAATACACTAATATTCTTAAAGGATTGTTTTAGTGCCTTTTGATGGAAAACCATTTTTGAATCTATATTTTGACAATTTTAGAAACTATGTTTGTCAAAATAAAATTATCCTTTATGATTGGGACATCAAAATTTACCTTGTGTGAATTTTTGGTAATTTTCCGACAATGTTCATTTTTAAATGAATAGTGAAAAATACTGCATTTTACATCAAAACTACTTTTTAATCTAATTTATTTATATGATTAGATTATGTTTTGAATTGGTTTTGAAGTGAAATTAGAATATATTTTTACCATTTTATCCAATGGTGGTCATTGGAATCAATTTCGATTTGAAATTAGACTTAAACTGGTGTCAATCTTTTGATACTTATTGTTTTGTAAAAACACGCTATTTGCTCTGGCAGCGGGAATTAATTATTAAATTAATTAATGTGACTTATATGATTTGAATTTTGTAAAATAGACTTCATTTTTGAATTCGTAATATCAAATATAGCTTAGAGTGAATTTTTGGTAATTTTCTGAAAAACTTCAATTTTGATGAATAGTGAAACCACTAAGTGGTAATCAAGCAAACTGTTTTTTTCAGTTAAATTAAAGTTTACCACTAATGTGTATTGAATTTTGAAAATCCGACATACATGGTTGTCATTAAGAAGTAAAATGTGGTTCAATGAGATTAAAATAATTTTTTGGTGAATAGTAACTTATTAAGTTCTTAATCGCGATTAGTGGTAATTAGGGTAGTTTAATGTATAAATAATGCTTTAATAATATAAAATGACCTAGACACATGTCCCAACCTCATTGGTTGTGTCATGGCCGACCAAGACAAGTCATGGCCTAACTTGGGGACCCCATGTATCCACTTTTGTTGGGAAATAACATAAATTACTTTTTATTAAATGTTAAAGTGAAAATGACACAAACATAATATGTTTTGCGAAAACAATTTTTAAGTGGGGTTATACAAGTCCAAATTTTGATTATAAATATTCAATGGAAAGCTAAAAAGATTTCCTACATCATAGTAATTTGTTTATAATTTTTAGACATTAAATAAATTTAATTATTTATGACATAATAATGATGCAGCGATGACATCATTATTTGACGATTTAAATAAAATGGAAAGATAAAATAAAATCTATGAACTACACATGTCCAAAACCAATTGGATGAATGGATTTCGATGCCTTATCACCTTATCCACGAATTCCATCAATGTGGGACCTTTTAAAACCGAAACACATTTTCAAATAATGTAATGTTTCTTTACTTTCCAAAAGTGCCCCTCCTCTCCCCTTATAAAAGGCCCCCACCTCTACCTCATTTCACACACTCTTCAAGCCATTGGCTCGGCCAACCCCTGCCCATTTGCTCTCTCCACATCCCTCTCCTCATCCTAGAGGATTCCCTTTGGGCAGAATCCTTTCAAAGGAAGCCTTTAGGCTCAAACCAAAAGAAGATTACACTTTTTAAGGTATTTCATTCTCTCATGTTCATTTGTTTTATTTTGCTTCTCCGACCCCCTAAACTCTTTTTATTTACTTCTTTTGTAACAACACCAGTATCTTCAATATACTAGGATGTTGTTATAAGCTACACTCTCACACAACTACATCAAATGGTTAAAGAACATACGGTTTCCGTGGATGGCGAAATTCTGCCTCCCGAAACGATGATTGTTCAATACTCATTTAACACCTTCAAAGGTGGCCATTATGATGTCACTATTTTTATATATGATATATTATATGTTTATGTTTTCCTTAAGCTTCTGTTTTTTTCATTTTGGGCATACCTTTATGGTTTCCATTATGGGTAAAACACGATATCTTCATTTTAGGAAGTGAGGACTACCGCCCCCTAAAAGTGATTTGATTCGTTAATACCATATGTGGGATGTGTAAAGGATAAAGTTAATGATATTATATATGTTGTTATACTGGAATTATAATATACTTTTATATCATTATGATTCCATTCCAGAAAATATGAAATAGAAATGGAAGTAGCGTTCATGCGTACGTACGGCTTACCGTCTCCATGAACGATGCATTTCATTTCTTACCTCTAAATGATTATGTAATATTTTAAATACATGTATGTACTGGATATATATGACATATATGATATCTACATCATGAATAACATTCTGGATATAATGAAACATTGACCAAATTAACAACATGTAAGTGTAAGAAGTCTATTTTTGACTTAAGAACCAAATACCGACAAAATGAACATTATTAACTTAAATGATTACATGATGTTCATAACATGGTATAAAAGGAATAATGAACTTGGAAAAGATTCATAATCAAGTAGAGATTAACTAAAGTTTATTATTCAGGAGTTTAAAGAACGGTCGGGTCAAGTCAGATACGAGGTATGGGAACTTCTTAACCCAATTTCCATTCTTTGGGTTAATCTCCTACTTTCAAATTATGTCATTATATTATTATGTCGTATCTTGTATTTGTACTTTATTTATGTGTACTTATAGTGAATACACATAATGTATCTATTTTATTTTAAAAATTATCTTTGTATGGGACTTCGTCTCAATCTCCTTTCGTTGAGGCATATTTTATTTTATACACAACTTTCTTTTATACGGTGTATAAACCCCTTTGACTTTTACGTTTACTCAAAAGGAATCTTTTTTATACGAAGCGTTTACTAAACGACAAAAGGGAATGTTTTTGTCGTACGTATGCGGCGACAACGACTTCTCCGCCGTCGTAACCGTTATTTGAGTTTTGGCTTCCTCTACAAGCCATACCTTTTTTTAAAAGAAAATTAAATACCATGTTTTACTTTGGTATTGAAAATGGTTTTCATAATGTTTTTATTATATCAATGTGTTGTATTGATATCTCGTGATTGAAATGTGGAAATGTTATGTTTCCTTTATGCATGTTTTATGTGATATGATTATGATATGGTTCTTGGGCATTATTATGAAGACGGGTGGTTCCGTGATAAACTAAGGGCGGGTGAGCCCGTTATAGCTCTCCAATGCATTGGGTAACGCGAAGGAGTGAAACGTTAAGGTTTCTCCGAAGAGATTTTAGGGAATATACTGTGATGGGTATTCCATACGTAACCAAGAGGGTTACTCCCTACGTAAGAATGTTATGAATGCCTCAAGTTACCTTTACGTATTATGATTTATATGATTTATTCATGTTTTTATGAGGTATGTTAAAGTGCCTATGTTTTATGGGTAAAGTATGATTTCATTCTTATGTATATATGAACTCATGTTTCCTTTCCATGTTTTTATAACCCATACTGAGTTTTTACGCTCATCCCAAGTTTTTGAAATGTTTTTCACAGGTCAAGGGAAAGGTACATGATAAGATGATAGAGTCAAGGATGTGTCAAGAAATAATCCATGTTTTATTTTAAATGTGTTTCCATTGATGGGAATGAAGAATACTATCTTTATGTAACCACTTTGTTTATATGTGGAATGTAATGCAAGTTTTATGATCTAATTCTCTAAAACTCTAAACCCGAAAAGATCCTCAACGTGTAATCTTGTAATAACTCAAGATTAAGTAAGGTTTAAGGCTGGGGCCTTATACTATACATACGTATACCATTTCATAACTAAACCATTTACATTATCCTCATATGTGGGTAAAAGCTTCAATTATTATGATAGGACAAAAGGATGTGAAAGAAAAAATATAAAAATTAATTAATAAAAAAATATCGATATGTATTATAATAAAATAAATATATTATAAATATTATATGAAATTTTTTATAAAATTATAAAAATGTATTTTTTTGGGAGATTAGAAGGATGTATATAAGGAAAATAATTAAAGAGACTCATTGTTACCTCTTCATGGAATATTTATTTTTTCTATATATCCTTGATATAATAGGGATCCATACATAAAGAATAAATAGAATATAACTAAGAGAATATAGAAAGGGTTAATGGGTAGATTTTGGTCCTTATGAAGTTAAATGGATTTGATTTTCATATTAAAAGGATATGGAAACTTGTATATGAGGTGATGTTTACTATTTAGGATAAGATATTGAGTATTTTATTCATTAGGATATTTTTAATTATATAGATTATATTCTTCAAAAAAAATTACCATTAAGTCATAGAGGGTTTTTAAACATTTATATCAATCCAAAACAGAATGGAACATTCCAACTACATATTTTAACATAGAGAACAAGAAATCATTTTTTTAATATGATAAAATATAATTTGATTTCCAAAATGTAAAACATAGGATTCAAAAAATTACATTTTAATTTTAAATTCAACAATTTATCTTCATTAATTAGATTAATTTGGATTCAAATAGTTTATAAATTTTCATGTCATTGTCAAATTATGATAGGTCATAAAATTTATGGTATTTTTTAAAAAATATTATTTTAATTTGCAGCAAATTGAAAATAAATTTCAAAAAATAAGAAAATTTTACAATAATATAATTTCCGTTTTTTATTATAAAAATTAATTCTTTTTATCAGATTAAATTTTAAAAAATTTGAATTTACATTTTAATTAAATATATATTTTAATAAAATATCATTTTAATAAATAAACATAATTTTACAACATTAATTCTTCACAATATTATTTCATATCATTTAATAAATATAAGTCTTCTAATAGATTATTTATTATGATGAACCATTTTATTATGAATATTACATAAAAGAATTCAATTTGTTATATTATGATATATTTATATTATATAAAAACATAATTATTCAAAATATTGTAAATCTAAATTATTATATATTTTACCCACACCCACTAGTAATCTAAATTTTAACCACTAAATACCACCGATTAATCTGTATTATAACAAATAAAAGTATTATATTAAAAAATGACAATATGAAATAAAACAAAACATTTTGAAAATCATTTTATTTACTTTAGTTTTTACCTTTCTCATATTTTTTTTAAGGATATATCAAATTTTATTATCATGATGTAATAATGATATTGTTTAATTGAAATATATATGATGGATTTTGTTAAGTAGTTATTATGTGAGACTAAAGTTATTCAACATAATATTTATTTTTATAATGTCTTATTTTAAAATTATATTGATTTAAATTTTATGTCGTTAAATTAAATGCATCCTTATAATTTATATTTCCTTCATATATGGATATAGATTAAGTTTATTTTATTTTCTCATCAATGATTGTATAAAAATTTATTCATGTTATTCTCATTTGATCATAACGATCTATAGAATAAATCACTGCATATCTCCTTGTAGTTATAAAGTAGGTTTGTAGTTAGGTCTGTTTTTTTACATCATTAAAAGATTGATTAAATACCCAAATAACATGTTTTCATGATTTTACTCATAAGTTCAACGGAGCTATACATTATATCATCTCTTTTTTACCTGAATATGGATTTTATTGCTAGAAATACACTAACTGTCTTCAAAATATAAGGTTTCTCACTCAATTTAGGCATATCATTAGTGTTTTCATAAATGTATTCTACGCCTGATTTTCAATAATTATTAAACCAATGTTTTTTCATACATGTCTTAGTAAGTTAAAAAAATAAAATTTAATGCAACGTATACTCCCTCAAAAATAAAAAATAATGAACTTCAAAAAATATTTAACTTATTTATTATTTATACTCTAAAAGTATTATCATATTTATCCAAATAAGATGAATTCCTTGAAAGAAAAATTCATACCAACCCAAATAAATACATATTCATTGGTGATTTATATTTCTTATAAGCTAATATTAAACACATTAAACACAATTAATTGCCTTAAAATTAAATCAAATAAGTCAAAAATTTAGTATTATAAGTCTATAATTATCCTTAATTGATGACATTATTTTCTATAATTCTATCTAAAATATACTCTAATACCAACTGAGAAACTGCAGACTCTAACTCTAATATGTTATTCCTAAAGAAATATTATTTATAAATTTGATTTTATACCAACGATCACACAAACCACACAAAAACATATATAATTAAAATATCTTAAAATTTAGTCAATTACATATACAATTTATTTTTATTTTTATTCTAATATATTTTTGAAAAACTATTTTGTTAAAAAACCCATATCTTACCCATCTAATAAAAATTTATAAAAAAGATTATTATTTTAAAATATTTCACTGGTGTCTTCAATAGATATATTCACACATGATACCAATTTAATATATATATATATATATTAATAAAATTCATATCCTTTGGAAATGGAATTATTAAAATGGTTATAATGATCACACATTAATGGTAAAAATACAAGATAATGAGGGAAGATAATAAGTTATCATATGATTAACATGTGGGTATGAGAAAATAATTGATGAATAATGACACTTAATTTGAAAATTATTCATGATAAAAAATTATTATTAGTCATGAATCATAAATATTGTAGGAATGAAAATTTGATCTCATAGGATCATGGCATCATAAGAATATTGAAAAAATATAAAACAAGATAGAATAATGATATGGTAGGCCTCATTAAGAAACAATATAACATCGTGTAAATACCCTGACAGTTGATTATGTTTACTCAACAGTCCATTATATATAATATAATGAGATATAAAAAATTATATAATGAATTCAATGATATAAAATTACGGACACAACAATCACATCATAATTTGAAATTTGAAGAATTGATATTTGGATTTAGAATATGAGAGTTAGGATGTTCCCAAATAAGGTTTTTGGATTTGATTTAAGAATTAAGAAATAAATTGTGTGTTCAAAAGTGGGTTTCTATGTCAAGCCATAGGATGTTTAGGTGTAAATGGTAGAATATTATATTTTGAGAACATTATAAAAAATCAACGTCCATCACAAAATACAAGGTTTTAATATAAATCTATATATCTTGAATCTTGTAATGTAAACTATATGATACAGGTGACACTTATAGGTTCACCATAATAGGGTTCAATTTATGGGATCACCTAGTATGGGTGATTTTTTCCAGATCCCCTATATAAAAATGACCATTATAAGGACTTCCTAAAATGATGAACTATATAGTTTAATACTGAAATGAATTACCCCTATAGTGACACAAATAAGTGAATGAACCTTAAATAGTTTTATCTATGTTAATTTCCCCTATGGGGTAATCCATACATGATAACGCTTCTGTGGGTGTGGGAATAATGTGTTTTCCATTTTTCCAAAATATAAAATAATAATTTAAATCATTTATTTAAGGGGTTATGTAGTATTTTAATATAATTTTAATAGCGCGTTTGCAACAATGGTACCCACATCCTATCTTCATATTTAATAGTGTATTTCCCTTGATTATTGTAAGAATCTTATTTCATTGGATCTTAATGAAGAGTTGATCTAGATATAACAGTTTTAATCCATTTTTTCATTGATATAATTTTCCTCTCTAATACCCAATATTTTATTATTTTTTTAGGTTCTTATGGATAATATTATGTTAAACCATGGTTTAATTATCATGAAAGATGTGTATTTTTTATTGATTTTGTAAATGAGGTATTGAGAGGGTAATCAAATTTACCTTAATGATGATTAAAAGAGGGATTTTTTTTGATAAAGGGTTTTAAGATTACTATTGTTGGTTTAGATCCATTTTCTTAATGTGTTTTGTTGATAAAAATGATTTTTACTATAATGGAGGTGTGAACATGGATGGTCATTGAATTTCGTGGTATAGTGTCACCTTAATAATTACTCCTTGTATAATGATGGTACTCCCTTGATCATACATATTTCGTAAATTGATTTTAATTTTTGAATTAATATTATATGTGGTCTCACCATTGATTTTGATAAATCATTTATTTAACTATGTTTATTTTTAATATAAATTTAATTTTGATGAATAGAAGCATTGAAAGTCTGAACTCATTCTTGGTCATTGTCCTAATTCCCTAAATACCATTGGGAGAGGGATTGTTTATACAATATTTTCATTATATATAAATACCATTATGGATATATATTAAATGATATTATTGTAAATAATGTAGTCTCTAATTTCCCCTCAGACCAATGTTTTTACATTGGTCACTGGTTGTCGAGGGTATAAAACGGAATATAATCTATCTAATGTAGAGGCCTTGATTGAGTAAAATTGGTTGTCATGGAATATAGTTTCCCAAGTATAGGACACCAGAGAAAAATCATTTAATTGATGTTTCTAATATATGAATGACTATAAAGGGTTGACTATTATTTAACTATGAGATAAATTAGAATCATTTGGATAGTTTTTCATTGGGATGATCGAGTATTCCTCACATGCTATCATCTATGTATCTGAGAAGGAATAACTTTGGTATATTATATTCTAATTTGTTAGTGGATCTACATACGATGAATTCCAAAGTGATATTGTAATTCATTCATCTCTTGAGTGTTATTTCAATGGGGCTTCTCCTGTATAGGATGTGTGAACATAATGAAATAATAATGATATAAGAAGACATTATAACATTGGAGTGTTAAATTAGGTTATAAAATTTTATTGATATAAGGGATCCCATGTAAGGTATTTAAGTTATTGTATGGATTAAATAACATCAATTGGTACCAATTTATTATGAATACACTATATAGGTGAAGTGTTAGGAGTAAGATAGTGTTGATTTTAGGGGTTACATTAAACTTGAACAGTTGCCTTAATCCTGGTATTGGTTCAAGTTATAGGGATATTCCATGCACATGGGTGTCCAATCATGGTTATATGAGATGAGGTAGGAAGATGAAAACCCCATGTAATTATTTTTAGCATTAAATGTGAACTAGGATATTCTTTTTTAGATTCCATGTAGGATCATGCGAACACCCTGATAGGGTGGTGAATTCGTGGTGATAAACATTTACTAATTATAAAAACTAAAATCCTTACTTAAATTATTTTGATCAAGATTATTTTATTTATTATGATGAATGTATCTTCATAAATTCTTCTTTAGTATATTAACCATATGTAGTAAAAATTTTATATTTAAAACAAGATAGATTTATTTTTAATAGCTTCAACCTGTCTGTGAGAACATACATCATTTTCATGGATACTCTTATATGTCAATGGAATCATCCACTAATAATAGTTAAATCAATGGAAACACAAGGCTATTTATTGGTAATAATTTTGTATAACCATCCCTTATAATTATTTACCTATCTCCAAATAGGATTTTATACTTGATCTAAGTCCCATTAGACACCATCCATCTCTAAGTAGTAATAACTATATGAACTCTCATAAATTAATTTTTTTTCTTATCATTCAATCCAATATAAGATAATGATATAAAATGTTACAGGAAGCTTTTTATAATTTCTTTTCTTATCAAAACCCATCTTGTTTACCCAATCTGTTGTGTCACTTCCTTCATCTTGTATTGTATGATTCATGCACCAACCCTTTTCTACCGAAAAAAATAATCTTGTTAACCTTTTAACAAAACAAGTCAATATTCATATCCTAAATATCCATCTAGAATCACCAAATTTGGTTTTCCTCTTCTCAATTTCACTATAACAGCCTCCTTTTTGGGATAGTGGATTGTCAATTATACCATTCACAAAAAATCTATTTCTAATTGTTTTATCTAACAACCTATAATTTTACTTTTTATTGAAATCATTTTCTATTTCCACTTCTTCTACCAGGTAATTCATGGTTTGGAAACTCATACTAAATTAAATTCTTCAGAAAAATTATTCACTCACACATTTTACTTGTAATCATAAACTTTAATCTGTACCATTAAATATCATTAAATATGTTTGTTTATATATTATTTTGTGGGAACCCTAAGTAATATTCCTACATTACTCAATTATGAATTTCGAACATTATTCTCATCTCAACATGAGTGGAATATTTATACTAATATAGTACATTCGTCATGAAATATAGAAACTATGTCATCGATAAACTTCATTTATCATACATAACATTAGTTTTATAGAACATATTAAAACATAATAAACATATAAATTTATATAAAATTGATTCATCGGCACAACATCACAATATTAAAGTGATTTTCGATATTATCTAAGGCTTCTCAAAACTCTTTCTTTTAACCTATTCTATATAAAAATTATTTATAAATTCTCCATCCAATGACTATTTATTTACTTACAATAAATGACATTTCTATATATGGTTATTCAACTATCTATCACCTTACTTGACTGATTACATCAGTCTAGTGAACATAGATATTTTTCGAACAATAATTATCATATATCACCAATGTATAATGATTTAATTAAATAATGATAATAGATAATTATTTTATTCCTTCATCATATTAACTAAAAAAATTATCTATATTTTTTAACCAAATGAATTTACTTCTCAAATCTCATCAAAATACCTCAATTCAAAACATCATACTTGTATTTGGTGAAAAAGATCATCTAGTTTTATCATTACAACATTGCATATCCTAATACATCGCACGAATCTGTCAGATGTCAATCGTTCTATTGTATATTTCTAATATTTACTAAGTGTGTCAGTAATCAAAAATAATTTTTTATTTTTACATTCAATAGAACATACAATTAATTTTGGTCTTCAAAATACTTCCACCCGAAGGGGAACCTTGATATAAGATCATTGATGACATAATAAATCATAATATATAGTCATGATTAATCTTTTGAGTGTCTGACTATGGGAATATGAACCATTGAAAATTATTTCACATTTCTATTTAGTGATCTTCATATATTTCCTCAACCCATAAAAATGGATAGGAAATTCATCATTCCATTGAGTAGGTCACGTGAAACTACTACACATATGCAACATTCATATTGTCGTTATTTATGAATTAATATACTTATCTTACATTTATGCAGATATTTTTATTTTATGTATCATTTTTGTTTTGATTACTATTTATTTGATGTATTTTAATTGATTACTCAAATTTATAATCCACTTATTTATTTAGATCATTATAAATCTTGAACCCAAAATCATTACACAATTAACATTATAAAATCTACATATATGATCACCTTAGCAGTATCATTTTGGTGCAATCAACTCACTTGATGTTAGAAAAAAATATTACAACTTTTAAATACATCATTTATTGATTACATTCCACATTTTTATACCGATAATATATCTCCTCCATCATGAAACATTATGATTTTTTTTCATAATCCTAATTGATTATTTAAATTTTATAAATAGTTGGAAAATAATTTATCGAAAATATAAAATTGTACCTAATTGGGATATATTAGAATTTTTATAAAATATGAAAATATTAAAAACACATACTTCATTTAAATCTGCATTCGATAGAATTGAAAAGGTTCCGTAAGATATATCCATTTAGTTTATTTAGTGTATGAACATCAGTTACCATTAGGCATTGGTCATACGGTGCTAACATAGTTCATTTTTGTGTTTACTATACTGTCAAAACTCATTATGTACCATTTGATAACTTATTATAGACTTTCACAATAATATTTTCAACAAAATAATTCAATATTCATATAAAACAATCCATCTTATAATCTATGACTGTTAATATTGTGAAATACTTATACAAATATTCATCTAAAAAAGTAACTATCAGAATGATGGAATATAAAACAATTAAACTACATTAATATATCTATTTATTTATATTCATAGATTTTAACTATATGATAGCATTTATAAGTCATCGGTCATACATTTACCTTAGACATTTGATTCTTCTACCATTATGAAACATTTATATTTCCCATACATGGAAGTGGAAATTATTTGGGTACATTTAGAAAGAAATATAATCAATATGTTTCCTTATTGGTCCACTAGATCATCATATGATATATTTTTCCAACTCTTTCATATTATAGTTGTTTCTTAACATCACCCATTACGGGTCTTGTATCATTTACCACTTATACTTTGTAATTTATAAAATCCTTATATCACATAACATATATTTCACTTGTCAATTGTACATGAGACTTTTTTCTATGTGAAAATATTTTTTTTCCATTCTAGATAATTTTTTCCTTGAATAAATTCTTCTTTTTTGTAGTTATAATGTATCTATTTCACTTGTTACCATTTCTTATCATGATTTATGATAAAAATTCCCACTTTCCCACAAATATATTATTGAACAACAATATTCCAATAGTATTGAATTCCTACACCAACCTAACTTATTACACATTATAGAAATTTTGAAAACAATCATCAATCACTTCCCCTTTAAAAATTATATATAATTCCATCAACAATATTATTTTTATTTTAATGAGCCATGAGACTTCAGTTATATTTATACATATGAAAAACTACCCTTATGTAGTGCATGTGTTAATTTTACACATCCTACATAAATCTATATATATCCTTATAATATGAACAGAAGACCATAAAATAATTCTCATAAATCTACATGAATATTTACTACTGCAAAATCAATTTTATAATTAACTGTGTCTGGTAACATTGTGAAATCATCAAAAAAATATTCATCTAAAAACTATTATAATGCTCGGTCATTTATAATTTCATTATATCACCACAATTACAAATGGTTACAAAATCATGTATATCTTCTTATAATAAAATATCATTATATTGATCATTAAATGTGGGTGTGTGTTAGGTAATCTTTATTCAAAATTCTCATCCTTTTTTTTAAATGTACAACATCAACTTGGATCATGATTTCATTCAAGACATTTTGAACAATGAAATAATATTATTTTCATATGAATTATAGAATCATTTCCTAATAGAGTTAAGGATAAAAAATATTGACTTCATCAATGCCTTCATATGAGATCATTATTATAATCCTCATGGAAGGTTTCCTTAACATTTCCATAAACTCAATAATGCATGGGTAGAATTATTTACTATTATTATCATTGGTAAAAATTTTATCATCTATAAATATATGTTATTAATTTTAGAAGTATTATACTACATTCATTCCTTAGGATCCTTTAACTATATTTCCATCGTATACATTACATAATACTATTAAGTGTATATAAACTATATATTATAAAATATTACGGATCATCAATTTAAATGGATAATAAAATATTACACTAAATATTCTTTCTAATTCCTATGGACATTCTATTGATCATGATGGATGGGATACATAGGGTTTTTTAGTATTTATTTTTCTAAATTTCAATTTTTTAGAGATATTCTTATTAATTAATAATATCTATTCAGTACAGTTGATGATGTTGTGAGAGATACCTTTTAAATTATATAATATAACTTTTTACTGATGATGATGATAGGTAATTATAGTTATTCCTAAGATATAGTTGTTACACATGGTGATGTTTGGTAGATTCCTTAGGATTCTATGGATCTGTTCATTATAAATGATTATGTTGGGAGATTTTACATGTTCTTCTAGGATCTATTTATTAAACCTTCCATTAGCAGTATACCTATTAATATGAGATATCTAGTGAATTCATAATTTTATTAATGGAAATAATATTATATGTGGTGCAAGGGATAGTTCCTAGGATATGGTGTTATGACTATAAATTAATCGATATATATGATTAAATGATCTAGATGGTTTTTTCTCTACTTTGATAGAATTTTCACACAAATATTCATATTATGGGTGGGCATATATACATATCTAGCAATGATTATCCTATGTGAATTGAGATAAAATGGAAATAGATGTAAAATCTATTGTTTATCTTTGGTGCCACCTTAATACCAGAAAACTCACAAAAATTATTACATTAAATATCCCATGATTAATTTTATAAATTTAGTGATACATATAGAATATGCATACAAAACATTACTAGATAGGTTCAATGCACTCTTATTGGTTCCCACTGTAGTTATATACACACCATGATTAGGTGTCCATGGAATATTAGTACATGAGAAAAAAACCAAGATTGATCGATCATTATGGGAAAAGGATGAATGTTTCATGATCAAGTTAGTTTACTCAAATGATATTAAAATACCAGGATGTGATGAGACAATGGTATGGATATTGAACCTATTGTGTTTATCTAATTTCTTTTTCTCATATATATGGTCATCGTAGGGGTGATCCATTTGTGGATATTGGTTATCCCATGTTTCAATATGATTGTATCCTTACACACATCATTTTTTGTTGAATTTAATATTTTATTAAATCAACATTGTGTTAATATTTGGGTTAGATGATGTTTTTGAATTTTTAAATTGTTATTACTCAAATATATGGGTTTATTCTCCCTACAATAACACACTCCATATTCACTCTTAGTCAAAATACTATATCGTATTGGGAGGTGTGACTCAGGTCACATATAACAGCCAATCAATTCTCAGATTAGTGGTCTACATCCCATAGAACATTAAAAATTCCATATATAAATCATATCCCCAAAATTCATAAGCATGAATCACTTATTTTACATAGTTGAAACACTACTATATGAATATGTGTTACAGAAAATATATGAATTATATCACCTAACATAAGATCAATAATTAGATTGTTTGATACCACACATAAACTCTGCTAAAATAAAAAAATAAAATTCATATGGATATACATGAAACATAACTCTAAATGGGATATATCATTTGAAGTATTGATGGTAAATGAAAAAGAAATTTTAAAAATCATATGGATTTTTTAACATCGTAGTAAAATAAAACATATAATTCACTTGAAAACTCCATATCTAGTGGTTTCAACGAAAATATAAAAAAGATAATATTAAAATAAATCCAAATGTTGAATCATGGAAAATAAATAATTTTAATGATATTAAATACAAATTACAAGGAAAAATTATACATATGTTGAATGAAATACCTTAATTTATTGTTTCAAAAAAATTAACTTTTAATTTTAATAAATAAATATCTCAAAAAATTAGTAAATTAAATTACATTGTAAATCCATGATAATATGGTAAGGAATATATATCATGATCAATATATAAAAGTGTGAAATATCGTTCATTTGGAAAATGCTAAAAAATCTTATTCTTTTCTCATAATATAAAACAATGTAAAAAAATACAACAGTGTAATATAAGTAAAAAATTCCTCTAATACATTAGTATACAATGGAAAAAATATATAGTAATATAAATAAATAATTAAAGTGGTGAAATTAACATTAAATATTTATTATAAATAATTAGTATATGGAGATGATGGTTCCTAATAAGAAAAATATTATTCACAGTTTGTTTGAAAAATGGCTAACCATCATGATGAATTTTGAATAAAAAAAGTGTAATTAATGGAATGAATGTAAAAAAATGAAATAAAGACTTATTTTAATATATAAAATCCTTTGATGGATAAAAAATATATTATGATATTTTTCAATAATGATATGTATATCATAATTAAAGTAAATTATGTTAACTACATCACTTACATTATGGGTAATAAATGAATTAAAATAATTCACCTAAGGGGTAATGAAATGACTTGGAAATCCCATGGAAAAACATTTTACTGTATGAAATGTATTTATTGAGGTTGTAAGATGCTTTTGTAAATTTCAACATTGTTTATAACCTGAAACATATCCAAAGGGATTGAAATTGAGATAAAAACCCATTACATTAATTCATGTTTTGTCTCATTATGGTTCCACCTATAGTATAATGAACATATGTATATAAAAAAATTTATCTATATAATAATTTTATTTCAAATTTACATTCATTACCAATTATAATATTATAAAACATATTATCTAAAAGGATGTATTAAGAGAGAATTTCATATAAACAGGATTTACTTTAAATACCCCATTTAGTTTTTATGTTAATATTCTGAATATATTAAAATTATTACTTTTTTAAAAAATTTATGATTATAATCCAATAAATTTTATTTATATTAATTTATTTATACTAACGAATCATATAGGGTTTTCTAATTGAAGTAGTTATAATGTCCCAATAGTGCGATGAAATTATTCCTTATCGTATATTTAAAAATAAGTGTTAAAGACATCATATAATATAATTTGATTAAAATAGTTATCCTAATATCATAATACCATTAATATGATATATAATTATTTTTTAATTTATTATTATAAAACATAAAAAATGGAATATGATTGGGAGTGTATAAGGAATAGGAAGAAAAGAAAAATAAAAGGTGAGTTTGAGTTACGTCTTTCAGGAAGAGTTTCTCCATTTACAAAAACCCATGAAGTATTTTGGTGAGTAGAAAAAAACACTAAGGGTACTATGCGACATATTATACGGTCCATGAGTTGAGAATAGTCTTTATGAATTTATTTTTATGGGGGATTTCCATTGGAAATAAGGTGTGGTATTTATATTTCAGGAATGGTGTACTTTTTATTAATTTTTTGATTATTTTATCATTATGGAAAACTATAATTTAATATTATTCATTACCAAGATATTTTTGGTATATAATTAAATAAATGATGATTATTAAATAGTTATATGAATCCAAAAACAAATTTAACCTTCGAACTACACAATTAAATTCAATGATACAAAATTATTTTTTATTAGGATAAAGTAATAATTAGATTAAAATATATATAATTTAATATTCAAAACAAGAAATTATATATTTATATTATAAATTTATTTCATTAAATAATTTTCTTGTCCATCCAATGTTTCGTTTTATTTGGAGTCAGATATAGATATTGATAATATCAGAAATGTTATGGTATTTTAAAAAACAATGATTTTTAGTATTCACAAAAAAAATCTTATATAAAATAGTAATTCTCAATAAGATAACAATTATATGATTATTCTAGTAATTAATTTATTTTAATCATATTAAAATTTTAAAATTTGTGAATTTATTTTTTAAATAAAATAATATTATATAATGATAGAGTATTTTAATTAATGAAAATAAAATTTTAAAACATTGATTATTTAAATATAATTTATTATTAATTAATAATTAAAATATTGTGGATATATTAATTTTCATGTTGCATTTTAATATATAAATAATTTTTTTTTTCAATTTATAATGTTTAAAATAATATTATTATAAAACTCATTTCTTTAAAAAATAGTCTTGTTTAAATGTATATATATTTAATCAAAACAATTAATTATTATTTTTCAACCATTAAATTTCATCAATTTAACTATTTAATAAAATAAATTATTCTTCAAACCAATAATAATAACATACATTATTCATTTTTACTATATTTTGATTGAAATATTGTTTCAATTTAGTTGTAATTTCTAAAAGGATATTTTTTATTTTATTCGAATAATGATCTATTGTTTTCATTCTTTATGAAATATATAACAATTCATTTTAGTTCACTATTTTATATGATTCATGTTATTCAATATAATATTTATTTCGATATAGATAGATACTAATATCATGGATTGTTTCGTAATGAAAATCTTTCATACTGAAAATGTTTTTAGAGAGTAGAGTAGAAAATTGATTCATGTTGTGGTTGACTAAGATAGTGACTTGTCGAATGTTCATGGAGATATATTTTAATTTATTAATTTAAATTTATCATTACTATTAACATCATAATCATACTATTTTGTGGGTGCTGATTTATGTTGGTATTGAATAAAAATATTCCACTAAAAGCCTCATATCGAGAAACATTTATATGGATTTTAAAAATTATGTTTCATTGATGTAATTTGTATGTTGGAAAAGTATAACATTTTCAGGTGAAATATAAAACTTTTGGAGTTATGGTTCATGAAATAATGTTATGGGGATGTTACTACAAGTATTGTATTTTTTTATGATGTAATTTGTTTTGTAAATACCCATAATTTCTATGGAAATTATTTTCTTAAATACGTGGGAATTTTCCGAGTCCGCAGTTTTTGACGGTGCCTGATTCCAAGACCTCATGTGACCAGAATCAATTTCAGATGTTTTGTTCATGCAAGTTCCTTAAACGTACATACGAGATTTTATATCTTTTGAACTGGTGCTCGGAATTGAAATCCAAGGACACTGTAGACCTCGCAGCGCTGTTATTCTCTTAAGGAGACTTGTACCGCAGTTGCGTTTTATAGAGAGCAAAAGTTAATTTTGGGGGTTTTATAAATAAATTAAATAAAAATATTACTAACATGTTTTTATGTAAGTGGTGGTTTAATCCTCCAAGGGGAAGTTGGAGGCGGGGCCCACCCCCACATAACCTCCCTTGGGAGGATATTATTTGGTGGGGCCCACGCAACCTCAGCCCTCTTAAACCCCTTAACCCTATTTAACCCTTGGAATTCCCATAACATGTGGAAACTCCTCACTTTAAACCTTTCCACTTAATGTGCCAAGTCACTCTCTCAATTAATTAACTAATCATGCAATTAATATATTGGCTCTTCAAATCTGAATTAATTTGAATTCATTATATGAGCATAATAATATGTGTGTTATTATTATGGTTGGGGTTGGAATATTTTTCATTTGTTGGGAGAATTAGTGGAGCTTTGGGAGAAATTTGGGAGGAACAATATCCTCTCGACGTAGAACGCTCGTCTCCACTGATGAATGATGGTGACATCACCTTCTTTTACACTCGGGGCAAGAAAGGGAAGACGCTGCCCACGAAGAACGTCGCCAATGACAACATCATCCCCTCCGAAAGTCAACAGAACGATGTAGTTTTCCCGCAACACTCTCAAGAGATTTTTGATTGCAAGGGAGGTGGATTTACTTTTCTTGGGTTTGACATTCTCTGTTATTATTTCTAAACAACGAACGCAGAATAACCAACGAACAGGATGATCCGCGGTTCGATCGTTAATGAGGGTAAGGGAAGAATTACTTGCGGGGTTTAGAACTAGGTTGGAACTGTGTTGTTGATGATATTTGTTGAAACATGTTATGATCTACTAACATGGATGGTGCGGGCCAATCTGAACATGGCTCGATTCCCTCAACTGCTCTTGTGATGCTCTTCGGCTGGTTGCATTCTTCATGGGCGATGGGCCAAAGTGGAAGTGACAGAATCCGGAGGGTCCAGCGCTGAGGGCGGCATCCCAGGAGGAGACTCGGTGTAGAAAAATCCAATTTATGACCACCGGAGTGAACATAATGGTATCCATAAGGAAGGTCATTGGGCGCCGGTGCCGGCGACCGGAGGCAGCGGCAGCGGTGGTGGCCACACGCTAGCCAATCTGGTCGGCCCGCTGGAGAACCGCGGTTCCTATAGGCACCGCCTGAAGAAGGATGCAGCCCTCGTCCGCTGGCCGCTTGGATGAACGAACTGGCCGGCTGCGTACCAGGTGATCTGGAGAACTACAACACCCGTAGGTGCCTCCTGAGGAGAACTGCGGCCCGCATCCGTGGGCCGCGTGTGCTGGACGGAACCAGTCGGCTACGGCCGTTTGGTGTAGAGGAGGACGCGACGCCATGTGGCGCCACGTGGCACCGCTAGGCAATCCGGACCGACCCGCAGTGTGGGCTAGGTCTGCCGGTGGGCTGGGCCCCACCAGGTCGGGCTGACCCCCAGCAGGGTCGGACCGTCCCAACTGGGTCTGGCTGACACGCCAGCCCACTGGGCTTGACGGGCCGGGCCCGTCTTCGCTTAAATGAAAATAACTCCTAGACCGCGCATCTGATCGACGCGCCAACTGTGGACCTAGGACCCTTGTGATGAGGCAGTCCTTTTGGGATACTATAAGATAGTTTCAGACATATTTTGAAAATGTATCAGTTTGGATCGAGCGTAATTTCAACTGGGCCCATGGAACGGAAATTCCAATAACTCTCAGACCGAGCGTCCGATTGACGCACCGTCTGCCGCGTTGGGTTCCTTGTGATGAGAAAGAACTAAGAGATAAATAAACACAGTACATCATGATAGTTGATGTATCAAAACATGGCATGAGGATTGGACTCTCCTAAAATCCACAGTGCTGTGTGTGGGAACCCTAGGGATGGTTGCGACTGACGTGACATGATCCTCTGTGGGTTTGACAACAATGAATACTATACCAGAATCTTCTGTGGGTTCGAAAAAAATGAATACTATACCAAAATCCTCTTTGGGATCGATAGAGATAACTACTGTACTAGGTTCCTCCTTGGGTTTCATAGTTCTGACTTCTGTTCCTGTATCCAGTGTGGGTCCGACAGAATAGTTAGTCCTCTACCCTCTGTGCATCTGACAACTTAGCTGGTCCATTATCCTATGTGGGTCCGACATCTTAGATGAATTGGTGACTAAATTTGATCATCTCTATCAATCTAGAATATCTGGTCTTGTATCCTATGTGGGTACGACATCTTAGCGGGTCCTGTATCCTGTGTAGGTCCAACAGCTTAGATGAATCAGTGACTACATCTGATCATGTCTATCACTCTAAAAAATATGTATACCTATGTGAGATATGACTTGAATTTCAATCATTATCATTTAGTTGATTGAATTTACATCATTTTTTGGAATGGTTTGTTCTAGGGCATGAGAGTTGGAGTCGGACTATGATTGATTACATAGGTATATGTATGGGCATATACCAATGTAGGGTTGGTTGATACTTCGTGATTGTATCTTTCTTCTATGGTTTATTCTTTTTGGATTCTGGGAGACCATCGGGGGTCTTGGGGTCCCCTACTAGGTATTGTTATACTCACCTATACATGGGATTTTCCCGCACATTGTTGTGTTCTGTGCAGACGACGGTCCGCAGTGATCTAGGCTAAGGGTGATGGACGAGAGGCTGCCCGGAGCTGAGCTAGACAGGACGTACCTCATGGACGAGTTGTTCAAGTTTTATACCTACCCTTCAGGTAGGATTCCCCGGTGGAAGATCCAGGAGATATTTTCCCTTTTTTACTTGTAATTGGTCATGTTCTTCAGTTGGGTTTGTATACTGGCCCATTTACATTCAGAACTACCTTTGTATGTAGTTTTACATAGTGTTTTTCTTCCAGTTGTGTACTCTAATTGTGTCTGATTTCTTTTTATAAAGGAAATTCCTTCCCAGCATAGGGACATACACCTTTAGTACTAGTCGCCGGCCCCTATCCTATGGAAGGTAGGCTTGGGGTAGTCACGGCACGGGTCTCGAGGATAGGTCGTGGCATGTTTTAGTTGTGGGGTTTTTCTAGATATTAAAAAAGGGTACTAGGGTTTGGAGTAGATAGATAATGATCATCAAATCATAGTCATGACATTATAATTTTAACATAGTGTTATCAGTTCCAAAATATAATTTTATCACTATTATGTAATGGTTAATAGTGAAAATATTTCTTTATTAATAATTTAACTTTCTCAGTAGTGGATTTTTTAATAAAAAAGTATGATCTAGCTCATTTTTTTAACATTGATTTAATGATAACTGAAAGAATTTATTATTATATGTGACTGGAAATATTATTCATTGATATCATGGTGATCCTTATTGATATAATGTGTAATAATTACAATTTACTATTAATTAATAATTTTTTAGGTTAGATTTCTTTTAACTACATAGTTTCAGGGTAACCCCTCTATAACATTTGAATGTAACATTGTCACAAATAGTATCATGGATGCGCAATGAGTTAATTTTTAAAAAGGGTGTTAGTGATAATGAAAAATGTGTAGGATATCTATTTTTCAATAATAATGGTGTCGATGAGTATCATTTTATATTGATCATGTTTATAAACTTATTTTTTCAGTTCATTATTTAGTAGAGGTATTGATGATTCTCTAATTATAAAAATTATATAGCGGATTGGTTAATTTTTCCTCATTAAATATTATTCTCTATGTGATGGTTTTTTTTTATTTCAATTATTTTCACACTTTTCCTTTTAATTCTAATTATTGTTATAAATGTTACCTCGCATTAATTTTTTCATCATGAATAACATTATAGTAAACATATTATTTCATATATTTTTAGATTTATCATATCCATAATTTTGAGAGTATTATTGATAAATTTTCACATAAATTCTACACTACAAAATATAATTCACTACATCTCAAAAAAATCACATTAGAAACCCATTGGTCTAGTTTATTTTAATTATAGATACATTAAAAAATAATTTTAAATCATTTTGAACGTCTCCTATAACATTATCTCACATGATATTAAATTACAGAAATAAATGAATATACTCTAGAACCAAACATTTGGAGAGGAAATATATGAATGGAATTTTTTGGAATATAATGTATTGGAAACTAATTATGATCCAAAATTAGCAAAACATAATAATATGGGTATGATATTATAATAAATTATCGAAAAATTGACATTATAGATAGTAAAAAAATAATCATGTATCATAAGACATAAAAGAATGATCTTAGAATAATATAATACCTAACAGACCACAACATGAATATGATATAAAATGTATATAGATGGAAGAATCAAAATATTAAATACTCAAAATATAGATTTAAAGGAATTGGGTTCCTACATCTAATGACATAGTTGATTATAATTCATGTCTATGAAACCCATAAAACAGTGGACCATGAATTAATTTATTACCTCTTATATTAATCCAATGAGATATCATACATTAACCAATGTATTAGAGGGTAATATATTTATGCTCCCCCCAATCACATGATGAAAATAATACACATATGTGCTATAATAGCATAAAAACATTTATATTTCAACATAACATAAATTATGCAAGGATAATGGATGGGTTTTATAAACAATTCCATTTAACATTTAATAACACAATCATAGAAATAAAATTGACGATATCATGTGATCATACCAAAATTTTAACAAAGGGGACATCAAAGGATGTATACATTGAAAATAAATTCTAATATTGTAAAATAATTAACTGTTAAAAATAATAATAAATTCGACATTTCATTGTTTATTTACTATTAATTTATTATATTTTAAAATCCATTTAATTATAAGAAATGAAAAATTTTTAAAATAATTTTTTGGATTGAAATTGTCAAATGTTACCTTTCCAAACATTGGAAAAAACATATCCCAAGTAGAAAATGATAAAAAATTAAATTAAATAAATTTTAAGGATACTATTATATTTTAAATTAACTAAATGAAAAAGATTCAATTATTTTAAAGGAAATCTATATAATCATTCAATAATAGTAATCATTGAGGATGAATATTTCTAACACGTATGAAGATGTGTGTTTAGATTATATTAAAAGTGTCACATTTGATAAATAATATACCAATGAAAAATAGAATTGGGAGAGGAAATTGAAAACCTAATAATGAGTAGAGGATAATAACATATATGGTTTCATAGATATAATTTTCAAATTTCATTCCTTGATTTAATTAGTGAACTAATAATCTATATTTGAAAACGTGATTTGGAATGATTACTTAAGGATTTTTTATTATTTTAGAAAAAACTCCATAGATGATAGTACCTTATATACATTAGAATAAATCCTTATATTAATTAAATTTATATTAATATGAATCCATATGCTAATTTATAAACCAATAAATAATAAATATGTGATAAATATGGCATATGTCTCATAGGAATAATGTCAGGATGAAAAACCCTTACCTCAATCATCCCAAATAACTTGAATGGCCATTGAAATCATGTATTATAAGAATAGTAATATTGAAAAACCATTCTAGAACCATATATACCTATATTACCATTTTGGATCATTAATTACAATCTTTTATTATATATTCATTAGTTAGGATTTGTTTATTTTCATCACTATATGTGGGTAATTCCAGTTTATTCTGACATGTTTCATATAAACGAGGTATAACAACTTAATTAACAATAATTCCACTATTCCAATGTGATGAATATATTTAAAAAATTGTGATTCAATTATTTTTTCATATCTTTCTTCATTTTAATGAGTCTATGGACATGGCTAGAGAGAACTTGATCCAAGAAAATCTTTTTTAGGGTAATTTACCAAACTCAATGAATTACATTTCAAAGACCATCACATTTTTAATTTATATTCATATTAATTAAATATAATAATACTGAATATATTATTTATATTCATAAATAATATTTTAAAACCATAATTTTGGAGAGGTGATAATAAACAAAACATGTCACTCAATAGAGGTGGTTCTCCTCACATATACATAGATAACATATTCATTTTTTATTAAATGTAATGAAAAATAAAATAAAATAAAATTTCATATTCCTTAAAATATTATAATAATTGTATTTTTTTAATATACTTAAACATTTTTACTATCCATATATATAATTCAACTAAAAAATGAATACTTTGCTTCATGGAGTTGGTGGTCAACATGTATGCATGGACGATGATCACATTTTTTTAATAAATTTTCATAGAAAATGTTTATAACATTGACATAATAGTGTTTCATTATTATAAAAAAATTATTTTACTGTATTATAATTGGTTAAATTTAATTTTATGGGATATTTAGAGAAAAAGAATATATAGAGAAATTAGTACTCAATTTTAGAATTTAACCCATGTTTTAGCGGAGAACATTGAATTTGATGATTTTAGAAATTCCCATTGATCAACATGATTCCAGACATAATATTGAGCTCTATGAGATGAAAAATGTTTATATATTCACGTTTAATTCAAATTTTATTATCTTTTAATGAGATAGTTAATGAATCCTTTTATATGATATTAGAGTTATACTTTGGTAATAACAAGAAAGAACAAGTCAATAATAGTGGAATTCATGTCATAAATTAGAAACTTTTGTTTTCTAAATGAGTGTTATTATTGAATACAATTCAAGACAATTTTAGATATAATGTTGAATGAATTAAATAAAATTTCTCCATAGTTTTAACTTTAATGACATTTTACTTATTTCAATAGAATTTTTTTAAACATGATAATTAATTTTTATGAAAAAATAGATGATGAATTTTTTACCCAATTTGAACCAAAAAATTTCAATCATATCAATTTTTTAATTAACCATTTCATTATAGAGATTAAATTATTTTAAAAAGTGAATGTAATCTTTTAAAACATTCTATAGACAAAATCTATTTTTAAGCATAAAAATTTTGTTCACTGAAAAATTATTAATGATGGCAGTTTTCATAACATTAATATTTTTATAACTGCAAAAATAATATTTATTTGGTTTTTAATTAAATCTAAAACCAAATTCAATCATGTTAATAATTAATTAGAATAAAATATGAAATAATTTATTTAATAGAATAAAATATTAATTGAGTTCCAAAATAAAAAACATAATCTGTAAATAGTGATTGGATAATTAAATGAATAATCTTATCTATATATACAATTTTTTTAAAAATGATTATATTAAGTTTTTATGTCATTCTTATGTCATGATAAAATCTTGAACACCGCGATATATTTAAAAACAATATTTCATTATTCATTTATAAATCCACTATTTAAAAAAATCACAAATTCATTTTACGATTATATTTACATATTGATTCCAAAAATTAATATTATCATTACAAATTCATATTAATTATTTTAGGATTTTATGTTATAAATGGAAATATAAATCAAATGAAATATTTTATGAGAAATTGTCCTTTTAAACATTATTTTTTATATTATTATTTAATTAAATTTTTAAATAATTTAATGGTAATAAACTTGTTAATTAATTGAAATATAACATATAATCATATTTTTTTAAAAGTGATAAATTTTATTTTTTAGTATAGAATAAAAATATTAAAAACGTTCATTGAAAAATATTTAAATTCTAATAATTATTATCTTCCTAAATTTAATATATTTTAATATATTAATATCTTTAATTTACTAAATGTTTTATAATTATTCGAATTGTCATATTAATTTTCATTTAATATGTATCTTATTCTTTTAGTTTAGTGTCGCATATGAAATATAGTATTTAACACAATATTAATTAAAGGAATATATATTTTAATATAATTTTATCATACATTGTACCATCATGGAGATATAATTACTAAGATAGAAAAAGTGACCCTGATTTTTCTTTACTATGTTCCTAGGTTCCAATTAAGCTTCCTCATACTTATTACTCCTCTATAGAATTTTCACTAGATGATTCATCTTTTTTGGAGTATATTATATCTAAAATCATCAATTTTTACTAGTTTTTATCAAATGGTAAAACATATTCAAGTTTTATTACCCCTATGTTTAGAAGTTGCATTTAATCAAGTATGTATATCCAAAATAGTGATATATTAATCAGATTGGGTGCATATGAGAGGTTCAAATAAAGTTTGAGATGATTATATACTATCCCCACATGGTGATTTATTTTAAAAGGATCAATAGAACTTATGAATAATATACCTCTATTTAAAAATCTCATAACATTATTCCATATTGATATTTAAAGGAATAACATTTCCTCAACTTTAACACCCAAACATCATTGATGGTTGTAGAAATAAATATTCTATAAATATTATATAGAATTAATGTGACATTTAATATTTTATATCTTATTGGTCATCTCTCAAGAAAGATATTGCCATGTTGACACACACTCCCCCACTTTTTAAAAAAAACGTCGATGTTAAACACCTATAATTTTATAAATCCACTTATGGTTTTATTTGAATGTTATAAAAAAATTAATTCTATATAATAAATATTACATGTATATTTTCAATAACAATATTATTTGAAATTCATCCAACATGATATGAATATATTTTAGTTATTGTGAATGATTTATTTTAGTTGACCATTAGTTTGAGTATGATTTACTGAAAAATATAATTTCTCAATTTTTAAATGTTGTTCAATACATCTCTAAAAGTTATTATTGAGCCTCATATACTGATGCAATGTAAGGTATGTTGGTACACCATTTATTATTAACACATCCTTTATGTGTATCTTAAAACATTTTCACGTGATAAATATTCTATGATGGAAATAAAATATGAATACTTTATAAGGCGATCAAATATAACCCAAGTTAAATTTTGGACCATTGAAATTTTTGTGAGTCATAGGATGATATATATGATGTTTATTACCAATTTATACACAAGATTGGGAAATTTTTTCATCATCCACATATAAATCTACTACCCAACAATAAATTTTTTTTAATACCATTCGTCAAGATAAATATTCTCCAATCTACCTCTTTCTTTTTGAAAACAAAATATTACACATGAGTTATCTATAATTTTTTACATAAAGGATGAATTGAAAATTTTTAGATATTAGAATAATTAGAAAAAACTTTCTTCATTTATTGTACTAATGGAAGACATTCCCATTCCAAAAATCTAATAGTTATTTCAATTTCAATGTTGACCTTTAGAATATTCCCCGCTATATTTTTCATCAGTGTATCATCATTATATGCATCCATAATAATTTCATTGATCTGTATTTGATCCTTAATTTATTAAATATATTACATATTCCCTTAAAATATGATTTCATGAATCAGTGATTTTAAATGCATTGTTATTTGATATTTTTCTACCCTCATTATAAATATGAAGAGATAAAACACCTCATTTTCCTTCCTCAAGTGGTAATGTTTGAGAATTAATTGTCTAAGATAAATTGATACCATTCTCTTTTATTTATGTCTAACTAATTTTATCTGAATATATATTTGAATCTTTTTTAATCAGTATAAATTTGAAAAATTTCCCTATAATGATAATTCTTTAAAATATTTATTATAAATAGCATTATCACCAGATCTCAATCCAATTGTGGGTAATTTTTCACACATGTCATTAATTAATGCGAATCATAATACATTACATAGTAGCTTTAATGTATTATGCATTCCAAATAATTCAATTAATTATCCATGTATTATAAAAATCCTTCTAAATAATAGGTTAATGTAATCCCCTTGGTGGTAACCATGATCCTCTGAAGATCCATGATTCATTCCCTCGTTTTCTATCATTTAGATTGACATTACTCTCTTTTATATAAGATTTATATTAGGATTGTAGAATCATCATACATTTCTCCAAAATAATATGTATTATCCAGATAGTCCCAGATAACATCCTAATTATTTTATAGTGGATTTTCACTCCCATTAATCAACAACTTTTTTCTATGAAAGAAACAATAATATATCATCCCTTTTGATTTCATGACCCAATAAAGATTTTTTTAAAATAAAATCCATAATTTCTGTATATGGCATATAATTCCTTCATTAAATGGTTTGTTCAAAAAATCTTATAATTTTCATAATTTTTATATTCTATCATATAATATTAAATATTATAACTAATTAAGACTAACTTTATTTATTCATCATAATCTCAAAATATTATATTCACAAAATTATTAATTATAATTAGATAATTATTTAGTCTAAAAGAATCAATATTAATTCACAGTGTTTATATCATATTTGGAAGACTGTATTATTTATCTATATATACAATATCTATTCACCCTTAATTTACCTTGTCATGATCATAGGTAAATATTTATGAAATATTATGCTCCTAAAATTTGAGTTCATAGATCATAAAAATTGGGTATATGATATTTGAAATTGGATGTGGTCATATGATGGTCATGATATTCAATACATAGAAACATTAATCTATCCAGATTCTAAAAAATGCGAACTTCTAATCATTATGGATAAGAGCATGGTTGATTAAACCCATTATAAATATTTTTTTAGAAATCGTTATCCTACTCCAATAATTCAGTAAAATCCATTCTATATTGATTCTTTGATGAAATCAAAACACCACATAAGAGTTCATATGAATATTTGACCTCACAATATGGGGTAATACCAAGAAATATGTCGATAAATACATCAACATACTCTAGAATAAAAATATTAATAATGATGAGTTATTTTACAACCATTTCAAATAATACTCACCAATATTGGGTATATTGATATAAATAATCAATAGATTTTCAATAGGATTTTTTATATAATTATTTACTTATATATGATTATAGTACGACATTAGATGTTAAATATGAATCCCATATCTATAAAACTAATTGTTCCTATATATATATAAATAAAATCAACACCTAAAATAACATTAAATAAAACTAAATGAATATTTATGAAATTTTGATGGAGAACATTACTGTAGACGCCGGAAAAGTCCGTTGCTCCTCAAAGAAGTTCCGGATGAGGAAAGCGAGGTCATATTTGGAGTCAGAAGCATGTTTCGGAAGGCCCCAAGGCCTTGCGCGAAATTTCGGAGGCCCCCGCGCAATATTGGCTATGCGCACACAATCCTTCCGGGATTCGCGCAATGGGCCGAGTCGGCACGTAATTTTCCGTGCCCGGCGCCCGTGCACGACCCTATTGCGCGCCGGGCCCCTATTTCGTGCCCGAGCCGCGTTGCGCGCTCGCGGGCCGAATTGCGCGCCCGCGCGCCGAATTGCGCGCCCGCGAGCAGAATTGTGCGCCCGGGGTTGCCAATAAATACAAGGCGACCCCCGACGTTTCAAAGGTGGCCAGAATTCGAAGGGTCGCTCGTGCGCACAATCCCTCCCCCTCCGCGCACAATAACGACCTTTAGGTAACCTCATTTATCTCGCGCAAGCAAGCCCCGGGGTTCGCCTTCGCGTGCAACCCCTTTGGCTTCTTTCCATTCACCAACTCCTCACCCAAAGGCCTTCGCGCGCAAAAGAAGCCTCTTGCGTGCAATTTCCCCCCGGGTGCGCGCAATCCAGCCCGATTGCGCGCACCCCACCTTACTAAGTGGCCATTCGTTTAAAGAATGGGCCATTGCCCCCGCGCGCCATCAGAGGCCCGGTGCGCGCAATCTCTATTCCCCGTGCGCTATCAGAAGCCCGGTGCGCGCAATCTTCATCTTCCGTGCGCAAAGCGCTGGCCCAATTGCGCGCTGACCCGCGGTATTGCATGCCAAGGGTCGCCCCCTTTGACCCCCTGAGGGTACCCGCCTACGTGGCGCCCGATGATCTTCATCCCGGGTGCCCGCACCGTGCGTTTTCTTCCTGTGCGGCCCTACAGGCTCGCGCGAAGTGACACAGACCCATTGGCGGCACCACCTCATCCACACTGCAGGACGTTAAACTGCCAAGCATCCATCGTCCTGTAGGACGCTAAACTGCACCTCGTCCGCGCTGCAGGACGTTAAACTACCAAGCATCCATCGTCCTGCAGAACGCTAAACTGCACCTCGTCCAAGATGCACGATGTTAAACTGCCTATCATATGGGCCTCCTCAAGGTGTAAGCCCCAAACCCCATCTTCCTCAACACACGACGTTAAACTGTACTTCGTCCGGCAAGACGTTAAACCATCCGCTTCGTCCTCACCACACGACGTTAAACTGTACTTCGTCCGGCAAGACGTTAAACCGTCCACTTCATTCGATCCCGTGCCTCGCACGCAGGGTCCCCCCCCAGTTTGGATGTGGCCCCCACCCACTCGTCTCTGCAGGGATGTCAGGATTGCCCCAATTTAGGGATGATTTATTGGAGTGGCTTTCACCCACGGGGGTAGGGTATTACAAACCCCTAGTTTCTTGTGGGGGACTGCACATGTGCATCTCCATTGTGCTTCCCCACTGCCGAAGCCAATAGAGGGCGTGACAGGGATCGAGGTGTCTCTCACCTTCGGCGCAAGTCCCTCTTCAACTGAGCTTTTCCGCACTCAGGTTGCCTCAGTGCATAAGTCCTAACAGAATGAACTACGTGGACTTTGATCCCTGTCTCCTAAACAGGGTACGTAGGAAGCCTCCCTGAGGTTCAAGCCCACCACCTGGTCGTCCTGGTCGTATTCACATCAGTTCGTCCATCAGTGGACCCCTCCCGGGTTCACATTCACGTCGATTCACCTATGAATCCGCCCTTATGGGGGAATGCACGTGTGTATCTCCATTGTTCTTCCCCACTTTCGAATCCAGTAGAGGGCGTGACAGGGATCGAGGTGTCTATCATCTTCAGCCCAAGTCCCTCTCCAACTGAGCTTTGCCGCATATGGGCCTCCTTAGAGTGTAAGCGCAAACACCATCGTCCAGCAAGACGTTAAACTGTGATCCACCCACTTCGTGCGTGCTGGTCCGCTCCACCCCACTTCGTGCGTGCTAGCAGCCTAGACCTCCTCGTGAGTCGGCTTGCCAATGTCCAGCATGACGTGAAACTGTGATCCACCCGGCCGTTCCATCCCCCTCAGTGCGAGGTGGTTCGGTTCAATCCTCCGCCCGATAGCCTCGACCTCCTTGTGAGTCGGATTTCCATCGTCCAGCATAACGATAAACTGTATATCCGTACTACGCTGACTTTGATCCGCGCTAATGCGCGGTACGTAGGAAGCCTCTACGGGGTCCAACCTCATCACTCCATCATCCATCCTGATCCTTACCTGGGCCGCCACATCCCGGTGGGGTCATGCCATTTCATTCCACTCCACTTCACTCGGGAAGCCGCCCATGTGCTGGCCCCAGCGTCGGAGGTTCCCCGCAAGGGGTTCTATCATCTGATCCACTCCTCGTGTTGATCAGTCCGATGTTGTCCCCTCTGGACGTTAAACTCGCGGCATGCCCCGTGTTAAACATGGGAAGCTGAGGGAAACCTCAGGTAACGCAGTTCCCCGCACCCAGCGCGGGATACCTTAGGCCATCACGCCTTCGAGAAGCCCTATTAGGGACGGAAGGCAGACATGCAGAGCAGTAGTGTTAAGACACGCCCCCAACACCCAGAGCTACCCGGTCTCCTCACCGCGGGTTGCTGCCCCGACCAGACTCCTTGGAGCGTCTGGGCGGAAGCAGTGTAATTAACCGGTGTCCATGAAGATATGGCGCCGGGAACGAGATTCACAAACATTCTTAAATCTATGAGGGAGACCCGGATTAGGCGACGAGTTCCGAAGAGACGTTCACGGAAGGAGGAGCCGACATCCCATTATCCCGGTTTCGATCAAGGAGCAGACGTCCCTGAATAAGGGACGGATGCCGCCCGCCTTTGGAAAGCGGGACTACGGGGCCACAAGCCGCGCTCCCATCCACTCGGGTCGATGGGCGCACGCGCGAACGCGTCCTGGCAGAACAGCGTCGGAACAGAAACCCGACACACATCCGCACCGAAACAGAAAATGGGATGGTACATTGATTAGGTCTGAGGTCTCCTTTCCTATGAATGACCTCCCTCTTTTCCTTAGAAATCTAGGCCCAATTGTGGATTCCTGAAGCTTGGTTAACGCTCCTACAAGACAATGAATTGTGGTTGAGCACGTTAAGACAAAAGATGCAGATAAATATGTTGATTCATACAAATGGATCGAAGTATTGAGTAGCGGAAGAAAAAGTTTCTGGGAATGGCAAAAACAAAGCCCCTAGGGATTAGCGTGCTGAATGGATCTTTCCAACGCCCGCTACCCTTTGGCTGGCGGCCTCCAGAGCTGCTTCTCGCTCTCTGAATGCCCTCTCTTCGTCGGCGGTCGTAGCGCGCAGCTCGCCGATCGTGGCCTGTGCACGCTCCCGCCCAGGACTTCGGCATTCCGGCGTCTCCCTCCGAACCCCATCGTTGCGACCTCTCGCCGATCAGATTCCGAGGGGGGGATTTTGTAGACGACGGAAATGTCCGTTGCTCCTCAAAGAAGTTCCGGATGAGGAAAGCGAGGACATATTTGGAGTAAGAAGCATGTTTCGGAAGGCCCGAAGGCCATGCGCGAAATTTCGGAGGCCCGCGCTCAATATTGGCTATGCGCGCGCAATCCTTCCGGGATTCGCGCAATGGGCTGAGTCGGCGCGTAATTCTCCGCGCCCGGCACCCGTGCGCGACCCTATTGTGCGCCGAGCCCCTATTGCGCGCCTGAGCCGGGTTGCACGCTCGCGAGCCGAATTGCGCGCCCGCGCGCCGAATTGCGCGCCCGCGAGCCGAATTGCTCGCCCGGGGTTGCCTATAAATAAAAGGCGACCCCCGACGTTTCAAAGGTGGCCGGAATTTGAAGGGTCGCTCGTGCGCGCAATCCCGCCCCCTCCGCGCGCAATGTCGACCTTCAGGTAACCTCCTTTATCTCGCGCAAGCAAGCCCCGGGGTTCGCCTTCGCGCACAACCCCTTTGGCTTCATTCCTTTGACCAACTCCTCACCCAAAGGCCTTCGCGCGCAAAAGAAGCCTCTTGCGCGCAATTTCCCCCCGGGTGCGCGCAATCCAGCCCGATTGCACGCCCCCCCTTACTAAGTGGCTATTCTTTTAAAGAATGGGCTGTTGCCCCCGCGCGCCATCAGAGGCCCGGTGCGCGCAATCTCTATTCCCCGCTCGCTATAAGAGGCCCGGTGCGCGCAATCTCCATCTTCCGCGCATAAAGCGCTGGCCCAATTGCGTGCCAGCCCGCCCAATTGCGCGCCGACCCGCGGTATTGTGCGCCAAGCTCCTCTTTTGCACCCAAACCGCCAGGGTCTCCCGCTTTGACCCCCTGAGGGTACTCGCCTGCGTGGCGCCCAATGATCTTCATCCCGGGTGCCCACACCGTGCGTTGTCTCCGCGTGCGGCCCTCCAGGCTCGCACAAAGTGACACGGACCCATTGGTGGCACCACCTCGTCCGCATTGCAGGATGTTAAACTGCCAAGCATCCATCGTCCTGCAGGACGCTAAACTGCACCTCGTCCGCGCTGCAGGACGTTAAACTGCCAACATCCATCGTCCTGCAGGACGCTAAACTGCACCTCGTCCAAGCTGCACGACGTTAAACTGCCTAGCATATGGGCCTCCTCAAGGTGTAAGCCCCAAACCCCATATTCCTTAACACATGATGTTAAACTGTACTTCGTCCGGCAAGACGTTAAACCGTCCGCTTCGTCCTCAACACACGATGTTAAACTGTACTTCGTCCGGAAAGACGTTAAACCGTCCGCTTCATCTGATCCCGTGCCTCGCACGCAGGGTCCCACCCGGTTTGGATGTGTCCCCCCACCCGCTCGTCTCTGCAGGGATGTCGGGATTTCCCCTCTTTAGGGACGATTTATTGGAGTGGCCTTCACCCACGTGGGTAGGGTATTACAAACCCCTAGTTTCTTGTGGGGGACTACACATGTGTAACTCCATTGTGCTTCCCCACTACCGAAGCCAGTAGAGGGCGTGACAGGGATCGAGGTGTCTCTCACCTTCGGCCCAAGTCCCTCTTCAACTGAGCTTTGCCGCACTCAGGTTGCCCCAGTGCGTAAGTCCTGACAGAATGAACTACGTGGACTTTGATCCATGTCTCCTAAACAGGGTACGTAGGAAGCCTCCCTGAGGTTCAAGCCCACCACCTGGTCGTCCCGGTCATATTCACGTCGGTTCGTCCATCAGTGGACCCCTCCCGGGTTCACATTCGCGTCGATTCACCTATGAATCTGCCCTTGTGGGGGACTGCACGTGTGTATCTCCATTGTGCTTCACCACTGCCGAAGCCAGTAGAGGGCGTGATAGGGATCGAGGTGTCTATCATCTTTGGCACAAGTCCCTCTCCAACTGAGCTTTGCCGCATATGGGCCTCCTTAGAGTGTAAGCCCCAAACACCATCATCCAACAAGACGTTAAACTGTGATCCACCCACTTCGTGCGTGCTGGTCCGCTCCACCCCACATCGTGCGTGCCAGCAGCCTAGACCTCCTCGTGAGTCGGCTTGCCAATGTCCAGCATGACGTGAAACTGTGATCCACTCGGCCGTTCCATCCCCCTCCGTGCGAGGTGGTTCGGTTCAATCCTCCACCCGGTAGCCTCGACCTCCTTGTGAGTCGGCTTGCCATCGTCCAGCATGACGTTAAACTGTATATCCGAACTACGCTGACTTTGATCCGCGCTAACACGCGGTACGTAGGAAGCCTCTACGGGGTCCAAGATCTTCACTCCATCATCCATCCTGATCCTTACCCGGGCCGCCACATCCCGGTGGGGTCATGCCATTTCATTCCACTCCACTTCACTCGGGAAGCCGCCCATGTGCTAGCCCCAGCGTCGGAGGTTCCCCGCAAGGTGTTCTGTCATCTGATCCACTCCTCGTGTTGATCAATCTGATGCCGTCCCCAATGGACGTTAAACTCGCGGCATGCCCCGTGTTAAACATGGGAAGCTGAGGAAAACCTCAGGTAACGCAGTTCCCCGCACCCAGCGTGGGATTCCTCAGGCCATCACGCCTTCGAGAAGCCCGATTAGGGACGGAAGGCAGACATGCAGAGCCGCAGTGTTAAGACACGCCCCCAACACCCAGAGCTACCCGGTCTCCTCACCGTGGGTTGCTGCCCCAACCAGACTCCTTGGAGCGTCTGGGCAGAAGCAGCGTAATTAACCGGTGTCCATGAAGATATGGCGCTGGGAACGAGATTCACGAACATTCTCAAATCTATGAGGGAGACCCGGATTAGGCGACGAGTTCCGAGGAGACGTCCACGGAAGGAGGACCCGACATCCCATCCTCCCGGTTTCGATCAAGGAGCAGACGTCCCTAAATAAGGGACGGATGCCGCCCGCCTTTGGAAAGCGGGACTTCGGGGCCACAAGCCGTGCTCCCATCCCCTCGGGTCGACGGGCGCACGCGCGAACGCGTCCTGGCGGAACAGCGTCGGAACAGAAACCCGACGCACATCCGCACCGAAACAGAAAATGGTGAACCCGACGTGAATCTCTTCTCCTCAATACGAAGATCGATAGCTTTCAGAGGTGTTGGAAGAATAGAATGTTGCCCGGCCGAGCATTCAGCACCAGGGCACGGAACCCGCCAGGGGCTGGGGAAGGGAAATCGGGCACTCCGTCTCACGACGTCGATGGCCTGGGTTCCCCCCATGGAAGGCGTCGTGGCACTATTGATTGGTTGTCGATTCCTTTTCCTATCAGTATTAAGGGGTTATTCTCCCTGCTTTCAAGAATCATGTCACCCAATCCACTGCCCGATCGCCGCCCGCCCACTGGCGCAGGGGTAGTGGAAACACCGACGCAGCTACTCCGCGCGGTCCCGCCCATTCCACAGCCGTCCCAGCAGCCGCAACTGCGGGGCAACCACGCCCTCTCTCCCCCTCGGAGGTCATCCAGAGAAGGGTGATCAACAACTTTGTGCGGAGATATGAGGAAGAGGGAGTCATCCCCACAAGGGACATGGCTCGCCTAGACCTCGAGGAAGTTGCACCTCGCCACTAACGCCACCCCCGAGGGCCACGTAGGGAGGCACCGCTGCCTACCTCGACGTCCAACCGCTTCGGGAGTTTATCCCCGGAACGCTCCAACAGCTCCCTCCCCTATGCGGATGAGGTGGAGGTTGTCCGGGACCACCCTATCCGGGATTCGCTCTAGGGATCCGCAATAAGGGCTCCTGCCAGGCCACGTCGACACCGCCGCCAGGCTTCTCAAGTTGAAGAACGGGCTCTCCACTGGCATGCGCCGCTAATCCCGACTCGTCTGCCCCGACGCCAACGTCGGGCACGAGCGAAAGAGGATTCCCACCTTGGGGCCCTAGCAACAGCGGCCGTGTTGGCCCAAGCCACTGATGGCTCCAGTAACTAGGCCCCTGCGCATCCTGAGCAGGGGAACTTCTATGCCCGACCTGGATCGAGGCCCCGACCGCCCCAAAGGCAGGTTGGGTTGACTCTCCTGGTTGCTGGTACAGGCAATAGCCACTGCGGACCACCTCACAGTAGCACTATTCACCAGCAGGGTCTACTCCGTGTGGCCGATCCAAGAGGTATGTGTTATCCCACCTTCTGATCCCGGCCCGGAGGCCCGCCCGAAATCATCTCTCCCCACATCCCCTTTGATATCTGTCCCAGTGCTCCTCGCACCTTGGTTTCCAGTCCTCTTGGCCCCAGCACCGGTGCGGCCAGAGGACGCCAGGACCGAGATCAGCCATGCCCCGAAGAACCACCCAGGGGCCGGAAGGCGAGGCATCGACGTCAAGGGAGGAATGTTAGGGAATTCCGGACAAAGATCCGACCGGTTCTTTCTCTGATACGGAGGCGGAGTATGATTTGGCGACGGAGCCCTCCCCCCGATCCCGCCAGTCAGGGGCAGGGGTAGGAATGCGGCATGTCAGCTTCGTACTCCCCAAGAACGAGATCGATGTGATCCCCGCTTCTCTCCGAAGGTATATTCGGAGTAGCGAGGGCCTAGTATACCCCCAAGGATCAAGCTTGCGGTTGGTACCGGCCCCTCCGGAAGCGCCTTCTGCCTCGATCGGAGAAGCCGGAGACCTTTTCTGGGGACCGACGGTCGAGCCACGATCTAGTGCACCCTCGGCGAGCACCGACGCTACGACAGGATGTTCGCTCGCCGGCCCGTCCTATCGTGATGTGGTAGCTGGGGCACCGCAACCCTCAGAGGGCGGCCCGGGATATGGAGGCCAATCGGCCTGCTCGCCGTATTCACCGCCGGCCAGCCCGCCGGCCCAGTGGCCTGCCTCGGCACCACTGCCGGTTCCCCGTCCATTCCCAGTCGCTGAAGGGGTCCATGAAGACCTGGGTCCCGAGTTTGAGTCGTGGAGCTTTTGGACCGTCCTTGCAGAGGGCCACTTCCCTGAGAAGTTTTGGCCAGTCGTAGGACCGGACTTTGATGCACCAGAATCGCTCACCCCTGATGAGTTCGAATGATTCCGCCGAACTCTCCAGGAGACTCACTCTTGTCTTCACCGCCTACAAATGCCATATCCCAGGAGTCAAGCGCACCTGGAGGATATTGGTGAGCAGTGCCGTCAGATTGACCTTGCCGCGCTCCCCGCGGTTCGGCACCCCGGGTCATTTGGGCACCACAAGGACCTCCAACAACGATGCGTTGAGTGTTTTCAAGTACTCCGCAAGGTTATCGAGGAATCCACCCCACACGTGTACATCCGTGGATGGGGGCAGTACGCTGCCCTACGCTTCAGTGTGATTCGCCGACAGCCCGACTCGCTGGGCGGCCCTAAGGGTACATCCCCAGGGACAGAAACGGTCAATATAGCTGACCTGTCGGGAAAGGGGAACGACTTGGAACTTCTCGACGGGGGCTCTCCCCCAGAAGACAAGCCGTCGTCGGATCCATCGGTGAGAGTTACTCGTCACCAGAGGAACCTCCTGGGTCTCCCACACCCACTGAAGCACTGACGTTGAGCCGAAACGTCAGCAAAGGTAAAGAGCACGGCGGGGCTATAAAGCCCGCCGACCCATCTGCCTCCATACAGAGGGCAGATGAGGATCCTGAGAAGGCCATGCTACGTCAACAGCTCGCCGAGCAGAAGAAGCTAGTTGACCAGCTCCTCGCCGAGCGCGTTGCAGAGCGGCGGCCTGACTACGGTGATCCTAGGCCAGGACATCAGGGACAGGAACCACCACTCCTCGATGAGACTCCCCCGGGTAACCGTGATTATGCCGTTTTTCCCGACAGGGGAGAGGCCATTGCCTATGGCAAGAGGGAGCGGTATGTTTCACCACACCCTCCAGAACGGCATGACTACCTGAGAGACCCCGCTCGGATTCCTCCCGCTGCCCCAATGGCCGCTCCGCCTGCCATCCCACGAGCTGCCGAGTTCGACGACCCGGTCGATGACCCGATTGAAGATCCATGCAATGTGCTCGTGGTTAAAGATCCTCACCAGGACTGGAACGCATGTCCGGACGATCCAATGGCGGCACTCATCGCCCGCTTGGAAGCCTTGGAGACTCGGCAAGTGGCGATCCAACCGGACGACAAGCCATACCCAGCATGGGTGGATGACATGCCGGCACCTCCGGGATTTGGGAACCCCACTTTCGCCCCCTTCAACGGGACTGGAGATCCGCCACAACATTTGGCCCATTTCAACTCGAGGTGCGGGCCTATGTTGGGAACTCCGGCGCAGCAGGAGGCCGCTAAGCTTCGCTGCTTTGTCTAGACACTGGAAGGGCCAGCGTTTGTCTGGTACAGCTAGCTCCCCGTCGGGTCGATAAATAGCTGGGAGGACCTTCGTAGACAGTTCCTCTACCAGTTCAGTTCCAAGACCCGGAAGACGAGTATCACAGACCTCTTCATGTGCAAGCAAAGGCCTGATGAGCGAGTCACGGATTTCGTCGCCCGATGGAAGGGTCTCACGTATTCCCTTGACATGCCATTGACTCAGGAGCAGTTGCTGACAATGTGTGTCGGGAACTTCAAGACCGAGCTGGTCCCTTCCTTGATCACTCAGAATTACCCCGAAGGGTTCAGGGACTTCTTAGACAAAGCTCAACGTCTTGAGGAAGCCCTGCAACAGGCCAGTCAGGCACGCCCGCTACCTCCTATGATCCCTGCAAGGAGAGTCAGCAGGGCTGAACCCGCTGCTATTGCCCAGATAGAGGCCCCTAGGCAGTTGGAGCTGCTGCCGGTGAAGCCAGCTCCACAGCCTCACAGGAATCTGCCTCCACGGGTTCAGTTCCCGGCCCAGTAGCGGCAGCCCCAGAACCTGCCGGCCCCTCTGCGTAATGTACCGCCACAATCCAGGCGAGATAATCGGGGTCCACCTCCTCGGCAGGCCCCTCAAGCCCCACATCAAGACCACGCTCCCAGGGCCCCGCGATACCTGACTTACTCATTTCATGAGGATCAGGTCCCCGGTTATTTCCGGAGCGCCCTGGAGCAGAGGATTGTGCGACTTTCTGAGTGTTGGAGGCTAGAGGAGGCACATCTCATGGATAACCCCCGCTACTGCCCTTAACATCGGGCCCTGGGGAACACCATCTGGCGGTGCTACGTATTTAAGGACTGGCTCCAAGACCAGATTAACAACAATGTAATCAGGTTGGGCCTAGCTCCAGCACAAGTGTCGGGTGTGTTCGTGAGATCAGATGATGATAGTGGCGACGAGGAAGAATGGCAGCTGGTCTACGACCGCGGATCCCAGAAGTATAATGACTGGATGTCCCACAAGACGATCATTCGCGCCCATGGAATCATCCATATGCGCTTGAATCAGCCTGAGCCCCCAGAATCTGCGGGTGCTGCTTCGGCATCGTCGTCCCAGCCTGCCTCTTCCGAGAAGAGCAAACGGCGGCGGCGCAAGAAGGAAGAGCGCGCCCCGCCAGTTCCGCCACTATCCCGCACTCTCGGCGATTTCATGCCCCCGGAGATGGGGGTCCCTCCCCGGATCCGCCCGGTGATGAATGATTCGTCCGATTACAGTGTTGGGTACGCTTCGGTTAATACCGTCGAGCTGGTAAATCCCTTTTCGGTTTCCGACGTTGAAGAACACCAGGTGGACCTCCCTAGTGTCCCTGATCGTCGCCACCGTCGGAGGAACCGCAACAACAGGAGTCGCTGGGGCACGACAGTTGGTACCTCCAGCCAGGCCGTGCACGCCACTGAGACTAGGCAGCGGGCTCAAAACAGAGCTCAGCGCGCGCAGCCCCCCCATCCGGGGATGACAGATTCGCCTCCGCCACCATTTGTGGTGTGGGACTAGGCAGAACCGCCTCAGCCGCGCCGCGACCAGCTCCATCCTGCCACGAGTTCATCCCGGCCTCCTGGCCCCAGTACGATGACCACTTCCCGGGCTTCAACCAGGGAACAGCGAGATGCGCCAAGCACTAATCGGCCGCCGGTCCAACCAGCAAGGCCCTTCATGCCTCCAACCGCAGAGCAACCTCCTGCAAACAGGGGCTCGCGCTTGGCATGAAAGTATGATGTCCTGAAGCACTTGGCCGACATCCCAGCAAGGATCTCCATCCTTGAGGCTCTGCGCCTGTCACCTGAGATGCGCGAGGTGCTCGCTGAAGCCCTGAAGATCCCCCTCCAGTTTGAGACGGAGGTTGCGGCTGCAGAGGCCTTTCACGCCGAAGCGATTGAGAACGCTGAATGTCAGGCAGTTATCTCATTCTCTGGTAAGGATGAAGACCCTCCTATACAGGGGCACATTCGTCCGTTGAATGTTACTGGCCAGTTCAATGGCCTTGAAGTCTGGCGCTGTCTTGTCGACACGGGGTCCGGGATTAATCTGATTCCAACTCGGACGCTCCGGAGATTGGGGTTGTCTGAGGATGACTTGATTCCCTCCGACCTCAGGATCCAGGGGTATGACCGCACCGAGAAAACTCTGGTCGGAAAGATACGTTTGAAGACCCAGTTCGGTGACCTGGTTTCCAACACCAAATTCATGGTAGTCTCTCAGGACACTGCGTATAACGCATTGATGGGCAAGCCATGGCTCCACCTTCATGCGGTGGTTCCCTCATCATACCACCAATGCCTTAAATACTCCCTTAATGGTCGAGTAGGCGTGCTTCAGGGAGATGCCTCTCCTTTTGCCTCATGTGAAGCCCACTATCTGGACGCGGACTATTACAAAATCAAGGATAAGAAGATCCTGACAGGTGAGGTTGAGCCTGTCGTTGTTGCAAGTGATCCCTGGGCGAGTTTGGATGACGCTTACGTCCTCCCGATCCATCGGTTGGACGTAGCCATGGTCTCGACGGCCTGTGAGTCTCCTGATGAGATGATCGCGACCGCCCATGCTAGCACCAGCGGCCCAGCAGGATCTGGTAGCCCCAATGTAGTTTCCAACGCAGTCTCTCCCGTGGACGATCCCTCACCGAGTGGAGAGGACGTGGAAGATGCACCCCCAGCCTTTGAGGAGGGCGTCTCCGCCACGGTCGATGAGTTAGTACAGGTGAACCTTGGAACCGAGGCATATCCAAGACCCACATTGGTAAGTGCCGCCATGCCTTCTGAGGAGCGGCAGCAGTACGTGGACTTCCTCAGACAGCACCGTGATGTGTTCGCTTGGGGCTATGACGAGATGCCGGGGCTAGATCCTCAGGTAGTCGTCCACCGCCTTGGTCTCCCGGCGAACCATCGCGGGTTCAAGTAGCCTCCCAGGAAAATGCACCCATTCCATGGTGCCATGGTTGAGGACGAAGTTGACAAGCTTATCAAAGCCAACTTCGTGAGGGAAGTTCAGTACCCCAGATGGCTGGCCAACATTGTGCCGGTCAGGAAGAAGAACCAGCAGATCAGAGTCTGTATCGACTTCCGCGATCTCAACCGCCACTGTCCGAAGGATGATTTTCCCCTTCCGGTGACAGAGCTGTTGATTGACGCCACGACAGGGTTCCAAGCCCTCTCCTTCATGGATGGATACTCCGAATACAACCAAATCCGGATGGCCCATGAGGATGAGGAGTTCACTGCCTTCAGGGCCCCCCAAGGTATCTTTTGTTACCAGGTCATGCCCTTTGGCCTGAAGAATGCAGGTGCCACCTATCAACGGGCGATGCACAGCATATTCAAGCCAATCCTTGGCACACTGGTGGAATGCTACGTCGACAACTTGGTGGTCAAATCGCGCCAGCGTCAGGACCATCTCAAAGATCTTGAGAAAGTGTTCGGCTTCCTCTGGTCTCACCTCCTGAAGATGAACCCGTTGAAGTGTGCCTTCGGGGTCACCTCGGGGAAGTTTCTTGGATTTGTGGTAAGATACCGGGGTATTGAGATTGACCCAGAGAATATCAGGGCGATTAGCCAGATGCCTCCCCCAGGTAACATTCAATAACTGCAAGGGTTCCAAGGCCACTTAGCCTATATACGCCGATTCATCGCGAATCTGGCCGAAAAGTGTAAGCCCTTTTCTCGGCTCATGAAGAAAGGTGCCACCTATGTATGGGATAAGGAGTGTCAGACCGCTTTCGAGGAAATCAAGCAGTACCTGCTTCAACCTCCGGTTCTGATGCCGCATGTATCCGAGAAGCCGCTGGTCCTTTATGTGACTGCCCTGGAATGGTCCCTTGGTGCCCTTCTCACCTAGAAGAACAACGTGGGAACAGAGAATAGCCTCTATTACCTCAGTCACATGCTCCTCGATGCGGAAGTTAGGTATTCCCCCATCGAGAAGAGCTGCCTGGAGCTCGTATTTGCCGTACAGAAATTACGGCACTACTTGCAGCACCACGAGGTACAGTTGGTTTCTTGGGTAGACCCGTTGAAATATATCCTGAGCCAGCCTATGTTGACTGGTCGTCTAGCGCGGTGGGCTGTGATTCTCCAGCAGTTCGACATCAGGTATGTGTCTCAGAAGGCCATCAAAGGGAAAGCATTGGCGGACTTTCTGGCTGCTCACCCGGCCTCCGCGGATCAGCCGCTGGATCTAGGCTTTCCTAATGAGGCCGTTCTCTTGGTCGATCGTGCCGATCCATGCTGGCAGATGCACTTTGACGGTGCCTCCCGGAGCCCCACCGGTAGAAGACACGATAATCCTAAGCTCAACAGAGTGGGATTGGGTATTTTCTTCATTACCCCGGAGCAAGCCGTGCTACCATACTCTTTCCTGTTGTCAGAGGGCTGTACCAACAATGAGGCGGAATACCATGCCCTCATCACTGGCCTCGAGTTAGATCTCGAGATCGACGTGCCCCATCTGTGTGTGAAAGGGGACTCCGAGCTGGTCGTTAAGCAGATCAATGGTGACTATGTTGTCAGGAAGTTGGAACTTGTGTCGTTGCTGGAGTGCACCCTCCTCCTGATGGCCCAGTTCCCTTCTCGGCCAGAAATTGTCCATATTCCCCGGTCGCAGAACGGACGAGCAGATGCTTTGGCCAGCCTTGCTGTGTCACTCGCAGAGCCTGAACAGGACAACCTGATCATCCGCGTGACGCACCGCAGGCTCATCGCTCCCGTTATCCCGGAGGGATATCGCGTCCCATCGGTAAGTAATCTCACCACGGTTTCCCCTGTGCCTGGAGCCCCGAGTACCACAGATATGGAAGTCGAACCAGCCCCTGATTGGAGGACGCCTTTGGTTGAGTACCACCGACATGGCATTCTCCAATCGGATCAGGCCGAGCGCGAACGAGTTCGACGCCGCGCATCGCATTTTTTCCTCCAGAGCAGTCCCGAACTGTAGCTGATCCTTTATAGATGTGGATTTGATGGTGTTCTCCTCCGTTTCATTCAGGGAGTTGAGATCACACGAGTCATGCAAGAGGTTCATGCTGGTTCATGTGGTGCCCACCAGACTGGGCCGAAGCTGTCCCACCAGATTCGGAGGTTGGGATACTTCTGGCCCTCCATGATCCATGACTGAATCGAGTATGCCAGGAAGTGCCATGCGTGCCAGGTTCATGCGAACATTGTGCATCGGCTGCCGGAGCCTCTCCATACCACCAAGTATTCTTGGCCCTTTGCAGTCTGGGGGCAGGACGTTGTGGGACCTTACCTGCCGATGACGGCTCGCCAGTGCCGGTTCATTCTGACCGCCGCGGACTTCTTCTCCAAATGGGCAGAGGCGATTCCGCTCAGAGAGGTCAAATCTTGTTCTATCACTGACTTCGTGACCTACAACGTCATTTATCGATTTGGAGTGCCTCACGCTATCCTCACGGATAACGGAGCCAATTTCCAAGCAGCCGAGTTGAAGAAGTTGTACGCCAAGTACAAAATTCGCTGGAACCATACATCTCTCTATCATGTGCGGGCGAATGGACAGATTGAGGCGTTTAACAAAACTCTCTCTAACATTCTGCAAAAGATGGTTGGTCATAACAAGAAGAGTTGGCCGGACAAGCTCCCCAACACCCTCTGGGCTTATCGGACGACGACTCACAATTCCACCCAGATGACCCCTTATTCCCTGGTGTATGGAGCTGAGGCCGTCTTGCCCATCGAGATCCAGTTACCATCCATGCGCATTGCGGTCTACGACCAGCAAGCGCCGGGCAGAGCTGCTGAAGCCTGTCTAGTCGAGTTGGATGCACTGGATGAGAATAGGCTTCACGCTTTGCACGACATGGAGAGGCATCAAAGCAGAATGGCTCGAGCTTTCAATAAGAAGGATCGCCTCCGCTCCTTCCTCCAGGGTGACCTAGTACTGGCCCTAAGATCACCAATGATCCCTGGCAGGAAGCCGCGCATGTTGGAGCCCAAGTGGGAGGGACCTTTTGTCGTCCACAAGGTCTATCCCAATGGCGCGTACTCCCTGGAGACTATGGATGGTGAGCGTGTTACTCCTCCCACCAACGCTAGGTTCCTCAAGCAGTACTTTTCCTGAGTGAACTTTGTCCCGCATGACGTTAAACTGCACTTCGTCCCACATGACGTTAAACTGCACTTCGTCCCGCATGACGTTAAACTACACTTCTTCCCGCATGACGTTAAACTGCACTTCGTCCCGCATGACGTTAAACTGCCTCTCAAGAACTACGTACGGCTTGATTCCCATCCTTATGGGATATGTAGGACTGCCTGGACATTTGTGTTCCAGGTCCAGCCCCGTCTCTTGGTTGATCACAGGGATCTGCCGTCCTTTGGTTGCTCTCAAGGTGAGTCCTCCTACACTTTCCGGTGATCTGTTAGCATGTTTTTGGGTACTCCGGTCTATGACCTGTAGTGTCGGATTCAATCCCGACAAGTCCTGTGTTACTTGTCAGGCCTCGCGCTTCCTCTTGTTCAGGCCTTCACTCAAAGGGATCCTCATTAGCGGTTTGGATGCGATGCCTTAGTGCTCTCCTACCTCTCCCGGTCGATTTACCGGCGGGTCCAGGGCAGCAAATCAATATGAATCCTACGCTTGAGCGGTTGAGGCTCGTTTGCTTGCCTCATCCTAGGCTGACGCGATCGGATGTTGTGTTGCGAATATGGTAAGCAACATCCTTGATCGCCATGTCAACTCTTTCAGGCTCTGAACATTTGTTGTGCAGTCCTTATCACACTCCGCCTCAGTTCGTTGTAGTGAAAACTCGACACTCTCTCTTCATACTGACCCTCAGTACACCTCTACACGTTAGGCAGGCCAACAGGGTAATGGTGCCTTTCGAGGCTCCCACGATATGAGCACCAATGATATATTCTAATGTCCTCTCTAAGGGCCATTTGCAGCTTGACCCTCGTCCCCATGAGGAGGAAGGAGTCGCCCGAACAATCGCGTTTTGGGCCCAGCATAGCTGGAGGCTAGCATCTCTGCCCCTCGGTTGATAGACATATGCAGGCCCCTATCCCAGGATCCTTCTCCTGGAATTGTGCATCACCATAGGGCTGGGATGTGTCCCCACCTCCACTGGGTCCGCTGTATCGCAATAAGCGGGTTCCTCCATGGTCTGAGCCACACGACCTTAAACTCTGTTTCCTGGTCTTACCACACGACCGTAAACTGTGATCGTCTTGGCCGCCCGACGAGAAACGGCACTGCATCGTGATGTTCTTCTCAGGGGACACTCACGTTGGGCGCTGGTTAATAACCACACCATTTATCAATGCCTTTCATGGCTTGATTAATGTGGCGACGCCAGGGATTTCTTAATCACAGGCAGGTTGCTGCACAATGAAAAACCATCAACCTTTAAGGACAAACAAGAAATATCAAATACCGCTTCTTCTGGGTGCGAGGGCCAGACCCGCACCCCTCCCCACGCTGGTGCCCGATTGTGTTGCGCCGCGCTTCAAGAACTACGTGTGGCTTGATTTCCATCCTTATGGGATACGAAGGAACGCCCGGATGTTTGAAACTTCGGGTCCAGCCCCCCACCTCTTAAAGATTCCCCCTTCTCTTGGGAATCCGCCGCCTTCGGGTCACCCTCAAGGCGTGTCCCTCGACCCCTGGTAGTGGTCCACCGGTGTCAAGAGTACTCTGGTCTATTGCCAGGAGGGTCAGGTTCAGCTTGGTCAGGTTCCTTCCACTTTTCAGGCTTCATGCTCCCCTTCATTCGGACCCATCACCTACGCCCTGGGTGGAACCCCCCGTGAGCGGTCTGGATACAATGCCTCAGTGCTCTCCCACCGATCCGGGCTGGTGCCCCCAAGGGCCTTGGGCAGCAAATCGATATGAATCCTGCGCTTAAGCGGTTGATGCTCGTTTTCTGCCTCATTCCATCAACGGTCAGTGCGATATTGATGCTGCTTTTCCGCCACGGTCGGCAGTACTCCCATATCGTTACGCCGGTGCCCCCAGTCCTTGAGTGAATGCCCACATGATTCACATTACGTTTTCCACTCCCCATTCTGACCAGGAAAAATCTCGGCACTCTTGACACTATCCCTCAGTGCATCTTCGCATATCCAGGGGATAGGACCACGATGTGGCATACTTTGATGTTCCTATGGTCCGAGCTCTAAGACCTTAAACTAAGATCTGCCCCTATGGTCCGAGCTCTACGACCTTAAACTAAGATCTCCCTAATCGGGGTTCTACGTCCCGCATGACGTTAAAACTGCACTCTCATAACTACTTGTGGCTTGATCTCCAGCCTGATGGAGTACGTAGGAACGCTCGGGCATCTCGACTCGGGTCCAGCCTCAGGGGTCGCTAAGTTCCGCCCCTCCTCGTCGCCGGCCGTCTGGCCTGGCTTCTGGTAGAGTGGTGCGGTTGTGATATTCTCCCTGATTCAACTCGGGATGCCCCATTTCAATGATGGGAAGCGATAGTTTCCTCTTCAAAGAGGTTCTATCTGAGAATTGGGGTGATTCACGGCCAGATTGGTGCATCCGCCTAATACGCTTTCCCCAAGGTGGCGTTAAACTGCACTTCGCCCCGCATGATGTTAAACTGCACTTCGTCCCACATGACATTAAACTGCACTTCGTCCCGCATGACGTTAAACTCCACTTCGTCCTGCATGACATTAAACTGCACTTCGTCCCACATGACGTTAAACTGCATTCGTCCACGCTGCAGGACGTTAAACTGCATGCTCCATCGTCCCGCATGACGTTAAACTGCACTTCTTCCCGCATGACGTTAAACTGCATTTGTCCACGCTGAAGGACATTAAACTGCATGCTCCATCATCCCGCATGATGTTAAACTGCACTTCATCCCGCATGACGTTAAACTTCACTTCGTCCCGCATGACGTTAAACTGCACTTCATCCCTCATGACGTTAAAATGCACTTCGTCCCGCATGACGTTAAACTTCACTTCATCCCGCATGACATTAAACTGCCTCTCAAGAACTACGTACGGCTTGATTCCCATCCTTATGGGATACGTAGGACTTCCTGGACGTTTGTGTTTCAGGTCCATCCCCGTCTCTTGGTTGGTCACGGGGATCTACCGTCCTTTGGTTGCTCTCAAGGTGAGTCCTCCTACCCATTCCGGTGATCTGTTAGCATGTTTTGGGGTACTCAGGTCTATGACCTATAGTGTCGGATTCAATCCTGACAAGTCCTGTGTTACTTGTCAGGCCTCACGCTTCCTCTTGTTCGGGCCTTCACTCAAAGGGATCCTCATTAGCGGTTTGGATGCGATGCCTTAGTGCTATCCTACCGCTCCCGGTCGATTTACAGGCGGGTCCTGGGCAGCAAATCGATATGAATCCTGTGCTTGAGCGGTTGATGCTCGTTTGCTTGCCTCATCCTAGGATGACGCGATCAGATGTTGTGTTGCGAATATGGTCAGCAACATCCTTGATCGCCATCTCAACTCTTTCAGGCTCTGAACATTGGTTGCGCAGTCCTTGTCACACTCAACCTCAGTGCGTTGTAGTGGAAACTCGACACTCTCTCTTCATACTGACCCTTAGTACACCTCTACACGTAAGGCAGGCCAACCAGGGTAATGGTGCCTTTCAAGGCTCCCACGATATGAGCACCAATGATATATGCTAATGTCCTCTCTAAGGTCCATTTTCAGCTTGACCCTCGTCCCCATGAAGAGGAAGGAGTCGCCCGAACAATCGCGTTCTGGGCCCAGCATAGCTGGAGGCTAGCATCTCTACCCCTCGGTTGATAGGCATATGCATGCCCCTATCCCAGGATCCTTCTCCTGGAATTGTGCGTGACCGCAGGGCTGGGATGTGTCCCCACATCCGTTGGGTCCGCCGTATCGCAATAAGCGGAATCCACCATGGTCTGAGCCACACGACCTTAAACTGTGTTGCCTGGTCTTACCACACGACCGTAAACTGTGATCGTCTTGGCCGCCCGACGAGAAACGGCACTGCATCGTGATGTTATTCTCAGGGGACACTCACGTTGGGTGCTGGTTAATAACCACGCCATTTATCAATGCCTTTCATGGCTTGATTATTGTGGCGACGCCAGGGATTTTTTAGTCACAGGCAGGTCGCTGCACAAAGAAAAACCATCCACCTATAAGGACAAACAAGAAATATCAAATACCGCTTCTTCTGGGTGCGAGGGCCAGACCCGCACCCCTCCCCGCGCTGGTGCCCGATTGTGTTGCGCCGCGCTTCAAGAACTACGTGTGGCTTGATTCCCATCCTGATGGGATACGTAGGAACGCCCGGATGTTTGAAACTTCGGGTCCAGCCCCCCACCTCTTAAAGATTCCCCCTTCTCTTGGGAATCCGCCGCCTTCGGGTCACCCTCAAGGCGTGTCCCTCGACCCCTTGCAGTGGTCCACCGGTGTCAAGAGTACTCTGGTCTATTGCCAGGAGGGTCAGGTTCAGCTTGGTCAGGTTCCTTCCACTTTTTAGGCTTCATGCTCCCCTTCATTCGGACCCATCACCTACGCCCTGGGTGGAACCCCCCGTGAGCGGTCTGGATACAATTCCTCAGTGCTCTCCCACCGATCCGGGCTGGTGCCCCCAAGGGGCTTGGGTAGGAAATCGATATGAATCCTGCGCTTAAGCGGTTGATGCTCGTTTGCTGCCTCATTCCATCAACGGTCAGTGCGATATTGATGCTGCTTTTCCACCACGGTCGGCAGTACTCCCATATCATTACGCTGGTGCCCCCAGTCCTTGAGTGAATGTCCGCATGATTCACATTATGTTTTCCACCCCCCATTCTAACCAGGAAAAATCTAGGCACTCTTGACACTATCCCTCAGTGCATCTTCGCATATCTAGGGGATAGGACCACGATGTGGCGTACTTTGAGGTTCCTATGGTCCGAGCTCTAAGACCTTAAACTAGGATCTGCCCCTATGGTCCGAGCTCTACGACCAAAAACTAAGATCTCCCTAATCGGGGTTCTACATCCCTCATGATGTTAAAACTGCAGTCTCAGAACTACGTGTGGCTTGATCTCCAGCCTGATGGAGTACGTAGGAACGCCCGGGCATCTCGACTTGGGTCCAGCCTCAGGGATTGCTAAGTTTCTCCCCTCTTCGTCGCCGGCCGTCTGGTCTGGCTTCTGGTAGAGTGGTGCGGTTGTGATATTCTCCCTGATTCAGCTCGGGATGCCCCATTGCAATGATGGGAAGCGACAGTTTCCTCGTCAAAGAGGTTCTGTCTGAGAATTGGGGTGATTCACGGCCAGATTGGTGCATCTGCCTAATACACTTTCCCCACGGTGGCGCAATTTTGGGAGTGTTAGATTTTGTCCGAACAAATCATCACTTCTCCCCACGCTTCGCATGCTCTTTTGATCCGGATTTCCACCCTTGTGTCTGAAGGAACCCCCAAAACGGTATTGATGATGACATGTGATCCGCCTCCTGCAATATGAATGATGACCTTCGGTCCGTCTATTGCAGTAGTATGGTCGATTGATCCATTGACCGCTTGCCGTCTTGGGCATTTCCTGGAAGACTGACCGTCGTGGATTTCTGAATTCGGGACACGTGATTCACCCTTTTTCATCTCCCTATGTTCGGATAAAGTCTCAATGCCCCTAGCGTTGTCCCGCTCGTGTGGCGGAACAAGTTGGGGGGATGGTACATTGATTAGGTCTGAGGTCTCCTTTCCTAGGAATGACCTCCCTCTTTTCCTTAGAAATCCAGGCCCAATTGTGGATGCCTGAAGCTTGGTTAACGCTCCCGCAAGACAATGAATTGTGGTTGAGAACGTTAAGCCAAAAGATGCAGATAAATATGTTGATTCATACAAATGGATCGAAGTATTGAGTAGCGGAAGCAAAAGGGTCTGGGAATGGAAAAAACAAATCCCCTAGGGATTAGCGTGCTGAAAGGATCTTTCCAACGCCGCTACCCTTTGGATGGCGGCCTCCAGAGCTGCTTCTCGCTCTCTGCATGCCCCCTCTTTGTCGGTGGTCGCAGCGCGCAGCTCGCCGATCCTGGCCTGTGCACGCTCCCGCCCAGGACATCGGCATTCCGGCGTATCCCTCGGAACCCGATCGTTGCGACCTCTTGCCGATCAGATTTCGAGGGGGGGCTTTTGTAGACGCCGGAAAAGTCTATTGCTCCTCAAAGAAGTTCCGGATGAGGAAAGAGAGGTCATATTTGGAGTCAGAAGCATGTTTCGGAAGGCCCGAAGGCCTTGCGCGAAATTTCGGAGGCCCGCACACAATATTGGTTATGCGCGTGCAATCCTTCCGAGATTCGCGCAATGGGCCGAGTCGGCGCGTAATTTTCCGCGCCCGGCGCCCATGCGCGACCCTATTGCGCGTCGGGCCCCTATAGCGCGCCCGAGCCGCGTTGCGCGCTCGCGAGCCAAATTGCGCGCCCGCGTGCCGAATTGCGTGCCCGCGAGCCGAATTGCGCGCCCGGGGTTGCCTATAAATACAAGGCGGCCCATAACGTTTCAAAGGTGGCCGGAATTAGAAGGGTCGCTCGTGCGCGCAATCTCGCCCCCTCCGCGTGCAATGTCGACCTTCAGGTAACCTCCTTTATCTCGCGCACGCAAGCCCCAGGGTTCGCCTTCGCGCACAACCCCTTTGGCTTCTTTCCTTTGACCAACTCCTCACCCAAAGACATTCGCGCTTAAAAGAAGTCTCTTGCGCGCAATTTCCCCCCAGGTGCGCGCAATCCAGCCCGATTGCACGCACCCCCCCCCTTACTAAGTGGCCATTCGTTTAAAGAATGGGTCGTTGCCCCGGCGCGCCATCAGAGGCCCGGTGCGCGCAATCTCTATTCCCCGCACGCTATCAGAGGCCCGATGCACGCAATCTCCATATTCCGCACGCAATGCGCTGGCCCAATTGCGCGCCAGCAAGCCCAATTGCGCGCCGACCCGGGGTATTGCGCGCCAAGCTCCTCTTTTGCGCGCAAACCGCCAGGGTCGCCCCCTTTGACCCCCTGAGGGTACCCGCCTGCGTGGCGCCCGATGATCTTCATCTCGGGTGCCCGCACCATGCGTTGTCTTCCCGTGCGGCCCTCCAGGCTCGCCCGAAGTGACACAGACCCATTGGCGGCACCACCTCATCCGCGCTGCAGGACGTTAAACTGCCAAGCATCCATCGTCCTGCAGGACGCTAAACTGCACCACGTCCGCGCTGCAGGACGTTAAACTGCCAAGCATCCATCGTCCTGCAGGACGCTAAACTGCACCTCGTCCAAGCTGCACGACGTTAAACTGCCTAGCATATGGGCCTCCTCAAGGTGTAAGCCCCAAACCCCATCGTCCTCAACACACGACGTTATACTGTACTTCGTCCGGAAAGACGTTAAACCGTCCGCTTCGTCCTCAACACACGACGTTAAACTGTACTTCGTCCAGCAAGACGTTAAACCGTCCGCTTCATCTGATCTCGTGCCTCGCACGCATGGTCCCCCCCGGTTTGGATGTGGCCCCCACCCGCTCGTCTCTGTAGGGATGTTGGGATTGACCCTCTTTAGGGACGATTTATTGGAGTGGCCTTCGCCCACGGGGGTAGGGTATTACAAACCCCTAGTTTCTTGTGGGGGACTGCACATGTGTATCTCCATTGTGTTTCCCCACTGCCGAAGCCAGTAGAGGGCGTGATAGGGATCGAGGTCTCTCTCACCTTCGGCCCAAGTCCCTCTTCAAAAGAGCTTTTCCGCACTCAGGTTGCCTCAGTGCGTAAGTCCTGACAGAATGAACTACGTGGACTTTGATCCCTGTCTCCTAAACAGGGTACGTAGGAAGCCTCCCTGAGGTTCAAGCCCACCACCTGGTCGTCCCGGTCGTATTCACGTCGGTTCTTCCATCAGCGGACCCCTCTCGGGTTCACATTCGCGTCGATTCACCTATGAATCCGCCCTTGTGGGGGACCTCACGTGTGTATCTCCATTGTGCTTCCCCACTGCCGAAGCCAGTAGAGGGCGTGACAGGGATCGAGATGTCTATCATCTTCGGCCCAAGTCCCTCTCTAACTGAGCTTTGCCGCATATGGGCCTCCTTAGAGTGTAAGCCCCAAACACCATCGTCCAGCAAGACGTTAAACTGTGATCCACCAACTTCGTGCGTGCTGGTCCGCTCTGCCCCACTTCGTGCGTGCCAGCAGCCTAGACCTCCTCATGATTCGGCTTGCCAATGTCCATCATGACGTGAAACTGTGATCCACCCGGATATTCCATCCCCCTCTGTGCGAGGTGGTTCGGTTCAATCCTCCGCCCGGCAGCCTCGACCTCCTTGTGAGTCGGCTTGCCATCGTCCAGCATGATGTTAAACTGTATATCCGAACTACGCTGACTTTGATCCGCGCTAACACTCGGTACGTAGGAAGCCTCTACGGGGTCCAAGATCTTCACTGCATCATCCATCCTGATCCTTACCCGGGCTGCCACATCCCGGTGAGGTCATGCCATTTCATTCCACTCCACTTCACTCGGGAAGCCGCCCATGTGTTGGCGCCAGCGTCGGAGGTTCCCCTCAAGGGGTTCTGTCATCAGATCCACTCCTAGTGTTGATCAGTCCGATGTCGTCCCCGCTGGATGTTAAACTCGCGGAATACCCCGTGTTAAACAAGGGAAGCTGGGGAAAATCTCAGGTAACGCAGTTCCCCACACCCAGCGCGGGATGCCTCAGGCCATCACGCCTTCGAGAGGCCCTATTAGGGACGGAAGGCAGACATGCAGAGCCGCAGTGTTAAGACACACCCCCAAAACCCAGAGCTACCCGGTCTCCTCACCGCGGGTTGCTGCCACGACCAGACTCCTTGGAGCATCTGGGCGGAACCAACGTAATTAACTGGTGTCCATGAAGATATGGCACCGGGAACGAGATTCACGAACATTATTAAATCTATGAGGGAGACCCGTATAAGGCGATGAGTTCCGAGGAGACGTCCACAGAAGGAGGAGCTGACATCCCATCATCCCAGTTTCGATCAAGGAGCAGACGTCCCTGAATAAGGGGCAGATGCCGCCCGCCTTTGGAAAGAGGGACTGCGGGGCCACAAGCCGCGCTCCCATCCCCTCAGGTCGACGGGCGCACGCGTGAACGTGTCCTGGAGGAACAGCGTCGGAACAGAAACCCGACGCACATCCGCACCGAAACAATTACATCAAATACATTGATTATATATCGGTAAACATGAGATTAAATTATCATGGAACAATGTTTTTTTAAATATATTATAGCATCTAATCATTATTTTGGGGATTATATGACTTTATAAAATGTTCCAGATATAATGGTTATGGTAGAATATAAATGAAACAATGAATTTATAGCTCTACAGTAGATGATATATATACCGTTGATCAGTTCATTTTTCATCCCACGTCTGCAGTGGAGATCACATGGATGTTCTCATGTGCCATTAGAGTTGGAGGCTATGAATATTCATTGTCTATATTTACCATTAGATTTTTTATTTGATTTTCATTATTCACATATTTTAAAGAATTTAAGATCAATATTCTATGTTTTTTTATTGGATGATTTTACTTCTCCTCCATATTAAATAGTCTTCATATGTGAATATTCTCAATAATAACATTCAAGGTGGAAAACTACTCTAAATGAATAATACATCTTATCCCATTGGGAAATTTTTTCTAATTCTTATTTAATTATTTTTGGAATAAAAAATAAATGAATTTTTATATACACTCTATATTATTTTTTTGTGTTTTTAAAAAATTCAATTATTTAATAATCTATTAAACAATGAAATGATTCAAAGTATTGAATTTCTATTTTAACCTTTTCCTTAATATTTTAACATTCATAGTATATAAAAATATCTCATAAATTTAAAACCATTTTAAAATAATCATTTTTTTTCACTAAAACAATAGTAGATATTTTTTTCAGGTGTAGTGATAAAACAACTGACAAACCATGAATAGTTTGTTATGTTAAATGTATATGAAATAATTGAGTATTTTTCTTTAAATTACCCTTTATTAAATTTCTATAATTTATTTACAAAATTGTTTGTGGAAATATATTGGGAATAATTTAATCATGATCATCACCAATTTCACAAATTATAGATAATCATTTTTGTGTTATATTTTCAATAATATTCCACCCTTGGTTATATTGATCTTTTTTATTCTTCATATTAATGAAAATATTTTCATTTTTTCAGAACTAGAGAACAAAATATATATTCTCTATTACCCTAACCTTCTCCTCTGAAATTAATGGGTTACAAGACCTACTACTTGTTAGTGGTCATTAATGAATAGGGAACTAGATAGCATATTTATACAACCGTTGCATATTTGAGATAACAACATTATTTACATTGTTATTCATAATAAGGTGTATTTTATTAAAAATATCTATTTAATTTTTTGACCCTTACACATGTTACCTTTCGTTCCTCATAGTGAAACTCACCTAATTTCCCACCAAATCCATTATTAACTCAGTTTCCCTTTTCTTTAACCATATCTTATGTACTTAATATTTAAAGATAAGAATACCTGATTTCAAAACAATTAAAATTAATAGAATAATCATTAAATTTCATATGCACATGAACATATAAATTTATAGGTTTTATTTTGGTTAATTAATTACCCATATTTATTAGGTTTCTTAATGATTCCAAACAAATTTACCCAAATCCATCATAATGTTTGATAATAAGAATATGAATCTCTTATATATATATATATCACATAAGAGATTAAATATTCTTTTATATTTATGATTCTATTTTTTCACTAGTTTAAGATCACATTAATTCCCTATTATCCTCTTCAAGATTATCATCCCTTTGCCCATATGTGATAAATCCTATTTCCACTAGTTTTTGTCATGACATGTATACTATTTCCTTAAAACCACAAAATATATAATTTTCCAAAACATTACGATCTTATCATATATATATATATATTTATACCTATTGTTTTCACTAGTATTCTATATTCATCATCACCAAAAATAATTAAACCAATATGAAATAATCACTATAAACTTCATTGAATCTAGTTGAGGTGACCTATGAAAAGTATACATATAAAATACTACACATCAGTAGATTATTTTATATAACTCAATGTAAATGGGTATATAATAAATGTTGAGCATGGATAGTCAGTTATTTTATTTGTTTCTGATTATAAAATAAACATGTGTCTGTGAAAAAAATGAATGTCATAGAACACAATATTTTGATAAATACCCAAATAGATATGGATCATTAGAACAAAAAAAGTATATTAGAATAAAATCATAAATTATAGATCAAAACATGATTATGATAAAAACTATTTTGATGTGGAATAAATATAATGCCAAAAAATAAAAAATTATTGTATTATGTATCACATTATTACCTTCTATAACATTGTCGATATAGAATCATGTCCTATTACATTGGGGATTAGGAATCACATCCCAACGTCCCATACTTATATCATGAGATATAATACCTCACTAAATTTAATGGAGTGATATATTATTTCTCCCCCACCTGGCACATAATAAAATCCACACATATGTGTTAAATTAAAACATGAAAACCTTTATTTCTCAACATCCCATAATTATGAAATATAAAATAGATATGATTCATTAATAAATACAAAAAAAAATTCTTAATCCATCTAGATAAATAATATTGATGGTATTATAAATACATATGTCCAATGTAGTAGAAGGAACATCAATATATGTTGACATAGATGGAAAAAACCATTTTAATATTCTTGAATAAATGAATATGTGAAACTATGAAGAACAAATTATTTTATTTTATAAACCATTAGGAATAAATATTTTATTTAAGAAAAGATAAAAACATGAAAGTAAATATTTTTTTAATGAAATTTGTATGAAAATAATGTATATTCATTAAAATATTAAAAGTAAACTCTTTTCACATTTTTAAAATAAGTGACTTTTTGTTTAATTCATTATATAATTCCGTTAATGAATTTTTAATGTTATTAAAATATTATAAAATGAAAATATATAATCACTAAATCATAAATAAGGACATAGATAAAATATTGACCTAAATATACAAATAGATAATGATGTTTACTAACATAAATGAAAAGATTCAATATATTTATCTTACTTTTATCACAAAAACTAAATGATTTACCGAAGTAAAATAAAACTGGCTTATAAAATATAGAAAAAATCAGAATTTAGGAGAAGAAATTGGTTGGGGTATTAGATGTAAATTCAACCAATTATTACACATACATACAGTCATTCATAACAACCACAATTTTAAAAAGATACATGGAAGGAACCATTATTGATTTTGTTATATTTTATTGATAACCACCTTGAAAGAAAGAAAAAGATTTATATTTTTGGAAAAATAACACAATTCATGATAAAATGAACTAATATGGAAGCATAATCCCATTACATAATGAAATAATTTATGAATTTGGATTATGTTTCAATGAAAGAAATACGAGATGAGATACACATACATTAATCCTCCTAGCATGAATCAATAATATTTATCATCCCATATAATAATCATAACCATATTAATATCCATTTTCATAACATTATTCATATGTATACCCATTTATAGTACATAATAATACTCATCCATTATACATTCATTAATTAGTTTTCATTTATTTTCATCATCAAATTTTGATAATTTCGATTGTTTTACATGAGATTCATTGAAATGTCTTTAAACCCAATTGTTAACACTAATTTAATAATTACTAGAGTAAATAATATAGTTACATTAACAATTTTGATTGAATTCTATATCCCCTTATTGATTTTATAGAAACTATGAACATGGTTCAATAGAAAATATCCCTAATCATTTTTTTAGTATTTTAACAATTTAAATATATTACTTAATAATGATCATTTATTTTTGTGTCCTACATAAAACACCATGAATCATGATTTACTTAAATCCTAAATATTATTTATATTTATCTACAAAATTTAACTACCATCCATTTATAGTTTTAATAAAAAATTATACAAATAGCGTTATTAAGATGGTAGTCTGCATGTAGACACTAATGAGGTATTTATTTTCCATACAAAAGAAATAAGGTAAAAATATATCATGATAATTAGGAAAATAATAATTATATATATACATATTATTTTGTAATTAAACACACCTTTTAACTAGGAATGTAAGAACATTTTGAAAAATGAAATTTTTTTCTTATAGAGATGGTAGTTAGCATGTATGCCCAAATGACGTTCAAATTTTATCTTAGGGAGAAAGTTATATAATGGTTACAACATTAAAAATTAACATTTTACAATAATTAATTTTTTTCATTATACTAGAACTGGTGAAATAAATTTGGGGAACAAATATGATATAGGATAAAATGTAACAATCTAAATAGTACTCACATTGGAAATATGAACATTTTCTTATTTAGCCTCTGCTGAATGGAGGATATAATGATTTTTATGAGAACAAGGGGATGAAAAAATGCATGATAAGGATATATGGGAAAATAAAAGTGTATATACTCAAGTGGTTTTATAATATTTTATTATATTTATATTGTAATGGAATGATCCTTTTATAAGCCTATGGAGTGACATTTTTTGAAATAATATAGAAGGACAAGTCACTATTCAATGTATTTCTATCTAAAATATGAAAGAAAATGAATCATGTATGTATTGTATCTTGAAAAACCTTCACCACATATTTGAAGATAATCATTGAGGATGTTTAGGAAATTTATACATAGTTTGAACTTTTTGAACAATTTACTTATACAATGATAACTTATTTTTTAAACCCAATAATTTATTTAATGATTTAATTTAAGGTTTTTCTTGTTAATTACATCAAATATGATTATTTGAAATATTAAAATAATTTCACCAAAAAAATTCAATGTTTTATAAAAATGTAATTCTATAATAGTGCACACAAAAATTATAACGTCTTCCAAATGAGTATGGTATATTTAAGGATCTGAGAAATTAAAAAATAATATGTATTATTTTTTTCATAGAAGTAATATTAGATCATCCTAGAAACATGAAGACCATGTAGATGAAAATAGTTAATCAAATAACACTAAGGAGTTAAAATGATTACAAAACCCTTGGAACATCACATTATAGAATCAATATCTTTATTTAATCTGATAATGATCAATCAATGTCCCATTTATCATTTCATTAGATCCAAAAAATATCCACTAATAAGGACTCTTTTTCTAATGAGGATACTGTGACATGTGATGATTATCATGAGAATTCATCTTGGAATGATCTTCTTATCATGTGACATATCAACTAAAAGATTCATTAAATTCATCCATATTCACATATGAAAAATATATAGAAAATGTGGATGCTTTATACGATTGAAGTTTCACTATTTATTATGGGAAGGGATCATATGAGTAGAGTGATCAGTTATATAATCATGTGAGGTCCCCATGGGAATTTCATTCATGAAACATAAGATTATTGGATAATTTCATCTTCATCATGAGAATTCCCATGTACATGTCTATTCAATAAGGTGATGCCCCCTTGTTCCTTAAAAATATGGAGAGACAATAAAAGTCAATGCTCATATGTCATTTCAGGACCAATCAATGTTTTTGAAAAGTACCAACAGAAATAAGTGCAATTCAATATAAAAATTTTTACATGTTGTCATAACATCAAATGTTTATCATGTGAGCCCTTTATAGAAAACTAATAAAAAAATTACAAAAGGAATGAAAAAAATGAATAACATATTGACAAGGAATAATCCTCATGAAAGAAAAGTTATGTTATGTTTCATCAAAATGGTTTGTTCACCTCAAATGATTAGAACATTGATCAAGATAATTCCCTTATACATGTCATCCTAATCATTTGAAGCATCCTTTTCATGAAAAAGAGATCCAATAAAGGAGACCATTGAAGTATCCCTTTATCATATTAATGCCTATTTTACCAGAATCTTGATATCGCAATGACCCATTGGAATGCTTGCTTAATCTCATTAATCTCTAATGATAAGAAAACCTGATAACTCCTCGCTCCCAATTCAATATTAAAATGATTATACAAAATAAACTTTTAGATCATTTATTTTATCACCAAGACTCTTATACATGACACCAGATCATGTAAAGGCTCTTATTCATATAAACATGATTATAAGAAATCCCTTTGATAAACTATTGGTCGATTAAACATTGAGATGAAATATTGTTTTTAATGAACATATTTATCATGTGTCATAGAAAGGATTTCATGGATGGCCCATGGTTGGTTCATGTGGATCACATTATTGGATTCCCCATAAACTAAATCAAGCCCATGCCAATGATATACATGAAGTGAATGGTTTTATATGTTCTGGGTAGGGTGAGTCCTATAAATTACTCCCCCTCATCACAAAATGAATGAGGCATAACACATTAAAAAAACATTTAGGGTTATGTGAATGAAATATAAGACTTCTCATAGTGGAAATACATGAAATTTCCTGGGTCATAAAAAATTTAATCCTAATAAAGGACTTTAGGTATTACATGAAATTTATACATTCCTCACATGATCATAATTTTGATCACATGATCGACAGGCATCAAACCATCAATATTATTTGATGGTGTTACCCTTTTTTACCTTATCACATGACACCAAATCATGAAATTTCTTGAAAAAAATCAAGACATATATTAAAAATAGGTGAAAATGATGTTATGTTTACACAAAAAAGTATACATTGATACTGATGAGAAGGTATCATGTACCTCACATGACCAACCCATATCATGCTACAGTACTCTGAAATGATAGTCTGGATCTTGCGACACCCTTGAACATGTCTTCATGGTTCATGTATATTGAATTGGAAATGTTATATAAATAAAATGAATCCAACAAAATTATTACTCAATTCCTGATATGTAGACCTGATAGGCTAATCAGATCATTTGAAAACCATTTGGATTATTATCCTTGATCACAAGAAACCCATGAATGTAAATGTGTTATTAATGTGATGTACTATGGACACTTCTTCCCATTCATAGAAATAGTGCTAGAGATATCAACAAATTAATTGTACATCCACTAAATATGCCTGGTAGAACATGTGACAACCTTCCAAAATGTAATCATTAATCACAAGACACCCTTGGATGTTTCTGTATTGATCAGGTGAATTCCCCCACTTACATATCAGACATGTCATGCAATTTCCTATTGTCAATACATCAAGATCATACAAAACCATTCCTATATATTTTTCAAGATTACACATCATCTATGGACATGTCTATATTTATCATTTAAATATCATCAGGCATGTCAGCAGACTAATGTTGTTTTCCACTAGAAATATTAGTCAGATCAAATGATAGACCTCTAACATGTCTAACTCAATCTTATAGAAGGAACCAATGGACATGTACATATATCCACCATACTCATCATCTAGATAACCATGATATATACATTAGAAAAAACTAATAGTTCAACCATGTTAAGATGATACATAAGGAAATGATAACATTTTAGTGTGGAAACACAGAGATATAAACCATATCGAAATACAAATACTCTGATTGCAACCCAAAAAACATATTTAGGAAGCTTCTATAAGTCACTAGATCTAATTAGGAATCCATCTAACAATATGACACTCAATATTTCAAATAATATTTCTCATGGATCCAAAAAAATCACTTGTGGGTTTGACATTATTTATAATACATTATAGGATTGAGAAGAATGTTGAGCTATGAATTCTTTAATCCCTTCAATAATAAATATATCAAGAAAACCATCTTATGGTCTGATATAAGTGTCAAATACTCTTTTGGGACACACTAATGCATAAATACCATATCCATATGTGATGATACTGATCACTTTTTGTCCTTTTAATCTCACATTGGGCATTATTCACGTGGGTCTAGGTATTGTCATTGACCATATCACTCGTATCATTAATTTCCCCAAAAAACCATATTGTTTAAAACCTAATCAATTATATGATATTATTACACCCATTATAGGTAACCCACCTCGGTGTATGTCTTGAAATAATTAACATATTGGTTACCACTGGCGAAATAATCGTAATAAAAATTAATTAACTATCACCACTCTTTAGCCGGTTGAACACATATTGAACTCTAATGATTCTAATTCCTACTATATGCAGGATATGTAAGAAACCATTATAATGTTTTATCTTTATACCAACTCCATATGTTCCCTCATATATTTCCTTTTGGCATGATATTATACATCATTACATGGACTATTATGAACTATGTGGTAATTAATTCATCTTATAAATAAAATATGTATGACACCTCATAATTGGTCAATCCAACCATAGATTCTCAATATCCCCACTTGAGGGTAAAAAACTCTAGTTTTTTTAGTAATATTTATTCAAAATATAACCATCTATCCATTAATAAGAAATAATAGGAAATGGATAGAGAAACTTATATGGATTCATATGTCCCTATCTATAGAAACACCTCTATATACTGAATTATTCATCACTCAGTCATGTTATTAGGGCTTCTATTTATATATTATTATTTGGATAAGATTAATGAACATATCATAAATTTATATGATATTCCAATAATAGTAAATAATTCCCCCAAAATATTGTGATGATTTAGAACTCCCATACTCTCGACCAATATGAGTTCCTAAGAATCATTATGCTTCAAACACCAATTGATTGTCATACATTGAAATGCATGTATGTTTTTATTTATCAATGCTTAAACCATTGATAGATTATATAAAAAATGAAAATGTTAATGATGATGAGAATGGTTGAGAAAATGTTCTTGGAGAACTGACAATCAATCATCATAGACCATAGCTCTAAAAAATGAAAATTTTGGAAATTATTTAAAAACACGTAATGAAAAGAATAAATGAATCATTTTTGGAAATGGGAATCAAGTATCCTAATTCATGGTATATGGAATTAACCATGTCTTTCGGTGGGAACTAAACATGGTACTCGAGATGAATAACAAAAATTATTAAAATGATAGGTTGACCTTGTGTTTTGAAATATTGTTTCAGCTATCCAATAAAAACAATACGTGTATTCTGGATGATATATTCTTATTATCTTATGTTCCCATGAAATAGGACCATAATCACAATAAAAATAACATGCAGGAAAAATGGTCAAATATAGATAAAAATAAAATTTTGTTACATATGGATATCTATTTAATAATGTTTCATTATTTTGATGTCACACTGATATGTGACCTTGTTCCTCATATTCGTTGTGGTGATAAGATATTCTCTCACAAAAGCTCTAACCGAAGATAATTTAATTATCAAGAGAGAGTTTCGGAACCTCAAATAAAATAGTAAACATTGTAGGTCACAAAAACCCCTCAACTACCTAACACATTCATATTTGGGAAGAGAACATGAAGTTTTAGGAATACCATCGACGTGGTATAATCTCAACACTAGAGGAAACACATAATGATCTGTAGGTATTGAATCCATATGGTCTAACTCCATTAAAGAAACGTGTAATGCTTTAAGTTTCACTTTTTACCACCACCAATATATTAAGCTTCTTATCCGTATCTTTTGGAAAAATTACACTACAATAGATAGGATGTGAGATAATGTAGTCAAATAGAACTACATTCTGGTTTAAGAGTTTCCATGGATGGATCATATCTACTGTTTTCAATAGATTTTCCCTACTAGTTCCCCATAGATTCTTAATGAATGCACCATCCAAAAAACATTCACCATAGAAACACATACATATGTACCAATGAGGTATTTTTTGCGAGATAAATATATGGTGAAATTAGAAAGGGATATATCCTTGATTCCACTAAGTAATCCTATCAACAGATTATAGAGGTATCCAGTAAGAAGATTAATATCCCTACTCACTAAAATGATGTTTTTATGAATATTAAATTTGAAAACATGGGGGAGGAACATTTCCCTCCACCAAGCATGAATACTATTAACATATGATGATTGAATAAATAAGATATGAGATGGATTATTTCCCCACCTCATTTAATGAAATCAAAAACAATATCCTAGAGATTGAAAATGTATTTGCCAACATTCCTACACACCCAATGAAAATGTTTCACTACATTCTATAAATAATTGATGCCATTATTTATCATATTTATACATTGATAAATTTAATGGGAGAGGAACAAATTCTTCTCTTGATAGATAGAGAAGCACATCACCATGATCAATATGAATATGAGGATAATCCATGTAAAGAGCACATTCATTCACTAGTCTATAATGATTTTTTTGTATACTCTATTAATGGAAGAGAAAAATACTAGGCCCATATCCGATTTTTGATTGTGGCTCACCAAATCAATTTAGGACAGATGTTGATATTGGAACATGTTTTGATCATAAAATAACAATGAAAATCATCAATGGAATATGATGAGTCAAATATCCCCATCCTAACCAAGGCTAACTCTGTTGGTTTGGAACATACCTCTAGAAAAGAGAATAATACAATATAAAATACTAGATGCATACTATAAAAGTATTTGTTTGAGATCATATCCCCCACTCCCATGGTGTTTTTTAAATAAACTCAGAGAATTATCATATCCATATCATTAAAGATACTCATCATATTATAGTATCTTGCAAAATATAAGATCATACATCTATATTCTTAAATTATTGACTAAACCAGTATACTTTTGAGGATATAAAGGAAGAGGCTCATATCTGTTCTCCCATAAAAAAGGTCTGTTGGTATATGTTGATGGAGAATGCATATTAGAACTATTCATATACCCCTGATTCATCAATGATTTACATGAATATTCTCGAAACTACCTATAGTTAGGTTCAGATTTTTCTCAGTAATATAGTATATTACAAACATACTTTAGTATCTTATTAGCCTCATCGTCATTTTCCCGTAGCACAAGATGGACATGAACATTGTCTAACAACTATCTTCTTTCCTGTCCATATATATTCTCAACCACAAATTAATTTTTAGAACATTGTGGCCATAATATATAATTAACTCCTATTACTAGTCATATCAATGATAGTTACCATGGGGACGTTCGATTCATATCCACAATACCTCATGGGTTATTTACTCTTCAACCAAATCATAAGGTTATAATTTCTTCAATAGTCCTCAACATGGTAGTGGAGAGAAGGATCACATGAACTCTACTATTGATATCCATCTTGGGGAATCTTCATATAGTGATATATATATCTAACATGGAGATCCCCCCCTTTTCATAACCCTTCATATATATAGGTTCTAAAATCTCAGAAACCATTTCATAGATAAGAGATCAAAACATCATGGTTAACCATATATATTTCCCCCATCAACTATCAAAAAAATTCGTCATGGTTAGTAGGAGACCTAGAGGGAATAAATATGTGGTCTGAACATGTGGAGGAATATTTATCAATTGAAGAAAAAGAAAAATATGGATATCTAGAGAGAGTTATCAAGAAACATCATCCAAAACATGTTTTGGACCATCACATCCTCTAACTATGGGATCCCAAATTACATTGGAAAGGTTTTCATGTGTCACATGGAAACAAATATGGAATAATAATTAGATTTTAAGGGAATGAATCAACCCTAGTCTACAATATGTGGTTCACCATTAGAACATACAAATTTTCAATTAGAAAATTGAGTAGACTTCTCTTTCCATGGTATACGATCCAGGATAGGGAAATCACAATGAAAATAGATTGTGAACATTCTACCAATGCAACAAAACTCTCCAGAAAATGATCACTAAAGCCTCTTAACATATCAATATCTTAAGGTGGGGAATGTATGGAGTGTTTCACATCACAACAATCACATTACATCATAACTCCGTAGATACGAAATCCACTAATTTTGTTTTCACTAATGATATAAATGCACCAGGTAACACCAGATCTGATTGATCAATAAAATGATATTTACCCTCCATAAAGATTTAATGACACAACAAATAAAGGGAGTGTGATTCAAATAGACTACTAATATGGGTTACATGAAAAAAAATGTACATATTTCAGACACATAAGATTATAGATTTGACCACTATGTGGATTTCTATACAAAAGAAGCATGAAATTGTTCAAAATCATACATATCAGAATAGAAGACTCTATAGATTCTTTATATGAGGGAAAACATCATAAAATTTTTGTTTAATTTTTACCACAACCTATAATCCTCAATATATCTAACATTATGATAGTCTATGAAATTACAATGGTATTTATAGATCAACCACATCCCGCTGTATTGGCCTATTTTATCTCAATAGTCATCTCCACGATCATCACACCTCGAGATTGTAATGGATTAATCATTGAAACTTCTAGATCCACATTATCCCACATTACTAGGTCCGTTTACATATATTTTTCATCTATTCATGAATGATTTCTTTGATTGGAATCATCAAACCATTAAAAAAGGATTATAAAGGTAAAATAGTGCCCTAAATTGTCACAATATCACATGGATAGGGGGATTTTGATCATTATAACTACACAAAACAGAGTCAATATTCCATTGGTTTTGCGGTAAATATTTATCAATGACATACCGTATAGTCCTATCACAATGAGACATAGCATTACTATTTGGAGCCCATTTAGAGTGAATGAATAAATACATTATTAATGTCTCTACATATAAACTAATACACTAATAACATATGTAGAAGTATATACGGACCCACTAGGGTTTTAATCCAAAATGGTCTTATAGGGAAAGGGTTCCTAGAGATGACATAGATGCAACCATCAATGTAAGAGTAAGTGGTATTGAACCACACTATTTCATTGAGTTTAATTGGATAATTATCATTTCTAAATACACCTAAATTAATGGAATCACTATAAACAAAATAAATATTTTGAAACATGATTTAAATGTAAGGGAACACAATGTTGAAACCACTACTCAATATGAAGGAGATCAGAATTTAGAAATAGAGGAAACAATTATGCAGAATCGGAGAATGATACATATCCTGGATACTTCTAATATTGAATTTCCACCACTATAGTAGAACTCCACCAATAAAAAAGGGATTGGTGTTTCTACATCCCAGTCACCACCCAAATTCACTGATATCAATTATACAGAAGAATATATGGAACAATATAAAAATAAGTTATAAAATCTCATACATCACTATGAGGAATGACACATTAAATCATGAGAGAGATAATCTACAAACATGAGTGGAATATTACATTTAGACTAGCTCTGGATCCATGAATATAGTTAATAAAAATATGTATGTTGATAATGATTATGAATTTTCCTCAGTTTTATGAGATACTCATTCCCATTAGTTTGATATTTCTATCCTAGAATAGGTCAAAATTTTGTGCGATATGAAAATGGTGCCAAATCATCAATCATTATTCGGTTTTTATAGAAGGGAGGCAGTCTAATTAATGGTACCCCAAAAAATAAAAAATTAAAATGAATCGATACCTAGTCTAATTAAATACATGGATGGATTGTATAATCAATTTTTGGATGAAATGAATCCATATACTAAATGGGTTGATTCCTCATTGAAACTTTATAAATTCAGCAATATGAAATTCTCAAACTGGTCTGCGCGGAATACATAGTATAGTACCTCACAGACATCATGTCTTGACAAGGCCTAATGATGGTCCATCAAGACTACTATCAAAAAATCGAACATAGCTGTTTATAAAAAAAATATTATATGTCCTCTAATGAATTTGTATAACATATTTTTATAATTATCTATTGTAGGAATGTAAGACCTTCATCATCAATTACATTATTTTTTTAGCTCCGCATTAATGAAAAATACAAATTTAAACATAAAAAATTAATAAAAATGAACAAATAGAGGATTTTTTCATAATCCTTAGATGGATGCCCTTATCCAATTAACTCAGTATCCATATTTTACAATAGAAACTACCTAAGATTTGAGATTATAACCTTTATGATGATCTATAAATATTATTAATGTCTATGAAAAATACATGCAGAGTCCTTGATTTTTTGAAAAAAAAATTCCTAGATGATTCCCTTCATTGTACACAAGATAAATCTCAAACCATTCCCCCAACATAGGTTAAATGCAATGGTAAATAAAAAACATATTTTTTTACCTTCAATCCTGTATCAATTTTAGTTCAAGCACCCAGGTGGGCCCCAAATCATCATGCACTACCCATTGAGCAGTAACTTTAACAAATCACCCACCACCTGAAACAAAAAGTGATAAATAAAATCATTGATTTGATAAATAGATGAATAGAACATTCTACTTAATAAATTTTTATGTCCATGTTTATTCCCTTAAATTTATGGAACATTACATACTCATGTTACCAAATCCATTAAAACCCAATGAAAACAATCTTACTAATCACCATGACTAATTTCTTTTCACTGAGAGATTTTATCACACAATCCTTGACTACATTATTTTCAATGAATTCCTATAATTAAATTTTTGACTCTGAATATGTGATGTTATAGAATTCCCTAACATATGTGACCTATGAATCATCTACCCTTCTAGGAGAAGATGGAGACGTGAGAGTAGTTTTGGACTAACATGGAATTATTTTAAATAAAATGATCACTCAAAATGTAGTTCATAATGTTTGTTCCACCCAAAAAATTATATTATCTATTATCAAGTAATGATTGACTTATTAGGTAGCTTTCATTTAATAAAACTGTCTGATAGAGACAAAATTAATAGACATAAGAAAAGAAATAGTAGAAATTTTCATATCATTCTCATGTCCAAGATCCGAAGCAAAGTAAATTTAATCGTTACACATATGAAAAATGTGATTGACCACAATTAATTGATGTTTCTTTGTAAGAAGATATCATTTTTTTTCTATTAACATATTATAAATAAATGATACATTACCTGATAATGAATGTAAATTTGATTAAGAGTCCCATACACCCTGCATTGGTTCATAATATTGGGAATGAACAATATGAGGATACAAATGACAACAAAGGTGTGGTCAAACCTAATATTTTTGTCACATCACTATATTGTACATATATGAATTGAAATATCAAGGTCATGTACACAATCAATTCCAAAATAATCATAAAAACTCCACAGAGACCTCCAACATTCTTCTACGACTAGTAATCATACACCACACTCTAGTAGTGGTGATATTGTTTGATCAGTCGAGGTGAAGGGTCAAGTCAATGTGACCCACAACCCATGAATAATATTCTATATTGAACTCTACTCAAGAACCAATCATACCCAACACATAAAATAAAACTCATGAAAAATAGAACAGGTAGAAACCCCACCTTTAGAAGCAAAGTCAACCCTCACTAAATTATGACATTTAAGATAGTTAGAAGTTTTGCATCCAAACAATCAATTTTAGATAACATATATTTCAAAATAACTCAAAGTGGAACCTTATGAAACCTCCCAGAACAAACATGAGTTGGAGTTATAATTTAACACAGGAGAGGGATTCCATGCATAGAATATTCCATCAAAATTAGAAGGAAAAATATCATTTATAGAACTGGATTAAGAAGATTTTATCCAGGAACACAATAGACCCATTTTTTCTTTCCTAACAACACCACATTGTAATCATCAGAAGGGACCTAGTTTAACATGTGTATTGTTAAACCTCATTCAAATTCAAACTCTATGACGATTTCGATATAATGATGGGGATTTATCCACAATTATGTTATCAATTCATGTGAACAATTAGAGAGAGTAAAGGACACTAAATAAGAACAATATCAATGTGTAGTTTTGATATATCTCATCTATCAGTGAATTCATGATTATTAGATGAGATATAATATATAATATCTTAATTTAATGACTATGGATTCATAGAAATATAATGGTACCTTCAATATATATTCAATTCCTGAAATCCCCCAACAATTGGAATGTCAATATACTACATAGTGACGATTTTTATTTTCAAGTCATTGGAATCCATATACATTGATGTAGGGTTCTATAGGGGTGAAGAGAAAAAAAATGCTAGAACATAATAAAAAATTATTAAGACCCAATGGATTTGGGAATAACATAGTAAATACATGGATAATTCTAAAAACAAATTACGAGCTTACCATAATCATGATTGATGTAGAATACAAAAATCTAATTGTCCAAGGTTATCCTTTCTCTACTTATGGTATTAATGGAAAAATCAAGTTAAAATTAAATCTTCAGAAATGTTTTTATTTAATGATGACATAAAATTTTACCAAGGAATCACTATCCTCGATAGTGATAGAGATTTCCCCGGATTACCCACCATATCTAAAAATTACTCAACTATCTATGAGATTTATGATGTTTTGGATTACCATAAAAATTCCCCACCCCCATACGAGGAAGGAATATCCCCCACAATATATGATATTAGGTACATGAATTTGGGAATAGAAGAATACTCCTGACAAGCATTTATTTATATCATCAATCACATTGAGGGGTAGGAGAAGTATATTTCATTAAAATGTATGATCGATTCTTATTCACATATAATTATAAAACAAATTCATGGATGAATGACAATATACCTACAAACCACCATGTTTTTCCTTGTGAACATCAAGATCACATGAAGGATCCTAGGATGATTCCCCCTATAATTATAATAATATATTATTATAAATTGAAAATTAATCAAATACCACATTTTCCAAGAAGTGTAGTAAGAAAAATTAGTCACCATCACCCCCATAAAATTAAATAATTGGATGTTTAGGATTTTTTTTCAATTTTAGATATCATAAAATATACTACCATAAGGATGATTTCACATTTTCAATCATAGAATATTTTTATTCAACCAAGAATTTAATGACCTTTACATCATGGATGAGTATTTAGCGTATAATCAGATATTGATATCCCTAAAAGATGAGGAAGACACCACCTTTAGATCACCTCTGATGAAAATTTTCTAATAGTTCATGGATTCTGGATTAAATAATTATAGTTTAACAATCTAAAGCATAGTGAATAATATCATTCAAAAATTCTTGAAAAAATAGAAGACTATTATGAGGATGGCCTAGTATAAATGTATTCAAAGTGATGTGATCACCTCATCAATCATCAATAAATATTCAAAATGTTGTGTTATAACAATTTCGATATGAATCTTACCAAGTGTGTGATCGAGATAACATTATGGAAATTAATTTTCATTATGGCATTCCACCATGTCATCGAGGTCAACCTAGAAAATATGAGTGAAATCCAAGAAATATCACCTCTTTAGAATCTCTAATAACTGAGGGGGTATAAGAGATCCCCTCTTATATTCTACGTTCCATTGATATGATTTTTAAAAAATATCAACACTAGTATAATTTAATGGATAAGGGGGTCACCTACAAATTCCATGAAGAAATCCAAAAATTTATTGAAAGTCTCAGGAAGAAATTTTTTTCACCCACAGTATTTATGCATCTTGTAGAATGAAATCATCTTATCAAATATGTGGAATCAATTCCATGTTGGATTGAGTATTTCCTAATAAAAAATTGAGTTGGTTAATGAAATTATTATATACGTCCTTATTCTGATAATGCCAGCTAATAAGACCAAATATTATGACATTTTGATGAAAATCATCATACATATCTTTATAATGGAAAAACTAAAATATTGCTTATAGCAATATAAAGTCCATTTCTAATCTCTTACTGACTAGGTAAAGTAAATAATTGGCCTCCCTATGATGACATGTCATTCTACCTGATGTGTGGTTATTTTGAAAAATTATGATATCCATTGCATGTCATGATAGGATGTTAAATATATTTCCCGAGCTGATTTCCTTCTTGACCATATGGACTCTATAACCCAACTAGTGGAACCCAAAAATCTAGTAGAATATGATTTATATTTCAATGAAATACCAAAAATATAGAAAATTTGTTTATTTAGTGCCTTTATAATTTCTATTTAATGGTGGTTATATAAAAGAAAGATCCACTGGGTTGGTCTTTGGATATTATTGTTTCCCATTAAAAAGATCATTTCCCCCACTTCGTCTTAGCTTCTAATGGATGCACTAATAATTACCCATAAAAGTAATCCCCAATTATGTGGTTTGAACTAGTAATACAAATATAAATATATTATTTAAAAATTTAATTAGATTTAGAAATACTGATCAAAAAATTAATAGAGATTACTAAATAAGAAATGAAGAATTTTTTTCCTCACATTGGATATATCAAAGGTATGCTGGAAGAATTGCATTTTGAACCATTATTTCATCATGAAACTCAATAAAAAAATTATAATGGTGACACAATAACTAATTATTCAATAATCTAAGCCAACCTCAATCTAGATGAAGTAGTTTTCAACATGACACAATGAACAAAAATTTAATCAGTAATATTTTATGAAATAGAGGAAATCATTCAAGTAGACTCAACCCATAGCATGATGAAACGATATCCACAAAATGAATGACGGATCTCATAGAATATTAACGAAAAATTTGTACCCCTTGTTATGAAAGGGAATAAGGGATAAAAATAGTAGGTGAGCAGTAATATTTAACCAAAGTAATGGGCCAAATAATACAAAATACATCTAAAAATGTAGTTTTAATAGAATAATCCTTAGAATCACAATATGAGGAGAGAATTTCTCTATAATGGAAGATTTCTATAAATGATTGTGTAGTTCTCATCAACTTTTTATAGATTGTACTATAAAATTATCTATCTTGGTTACTAATGAAAAAAATAATTCTATAATACGTTCAAGTAACTAGAAAATTTCATGCAATAAAAAGTCATGAAATCATTATCCAAAGTCCACCAGTGTTTCTATACACATAAAAATATTCCAATCTATTGTTATTACAGTGAATGGAAATTATTTTTACATATCCCATAACCACATGTAAGAAGTTTAAGTACATATATACTCATATAGACTTCATTTCAAAATTGCCAGAGGCAGTACCCATACACTAATTTAGGTTAAATAATATCATTAACTTCATAATTTCTATTATCATCAAAAGATTCAGAGTCTCTTAAATGACATAAATAGGAAATGACACCCATTTATTTTCTATGAATTGATTAAATCATTATAAGATTACAAAATAGATTCATTCCAATTATCTAGCTATGATATTGTGGAAAATTCAAGAATAGTTTCCATCAATAATACTCTATTTAATATACTATACAAAATGGTGGATGAGGATAAGATGAAATGCCCATTAAAGTGTCATATTTCTTATAGGACTACGATACCACCCAATTCATTACCACACACAAGACCCCATATATGTTGGTGAATGGAACCAATGTAGTGTTTCAAATAGATGTATAGTTTATCTCACATAGTATAGATATGTGTAAAAAATATCAGACAAAATTCAATATCAATATTTGATTTAGGGGCTGGAACCACTTAATGATAAATAATTAAACTAGAGTACCTTAGAGCTTATTAGAATGTGGTAACATGATCATTTATATAAAATAATCTACACCACTATTTCATTTATTGGGAACTGGTAATGGATCTCAGATACCCATTGATACCAAAAAGGAAAATTTAAAATATTTATTCCAAATTAGAACGGAATTTTATCCTAAAAATGTGAATTCCAATTGAGATTACTCATTGGACATAATAGACAAAAAATGTATTACACCCTATAGAAATTGATGCATTATAAATTATTTCATTTTCTTTTATCATCAATATCATATTTGATGGTAGAATGGCTCTAAACTAAATTGTATCTTTCATCCTTAAACAACAGTTTTAGTTTTAATGGAATTAATGTTTATCACATGAAGTTAAAATTAACTAAATATTTCTCAAACACATGATATTAAACTACCCATAAATACTACATACATCACGATATTAAATATCATAGAAAATGACATTGGAGAATGACACTAACTGCACTTCATCCCAAGTATTAAAATAATAACCTTAAACTGTAAAACATCAATATTCATTAAAACATTAAATTAAACATCATAATTAGCTTCCTCCCCATATTATGTTAAACTACACAAATTGTTATCATTCCAGATGAAATAAAACATCATTACAAGCATTACATCATGGATGAATCACTTTACATGAGAATGATATATGAAAATGTAAAATAAAGTACCCCCTTATACTATTTGTCAGTCATTTCCACATTGGTAATCTAACTTATAAATAACATTGTGTGTAATGATTCCTTAAATTATAGGATATTTATTGATCCCTAAATTGTAAATAATCGGTCTAGAAACAAAATATATGGATGAAATATCACATTACACATATGGGACATATATAAATGAATAGTTTTCCATTCATGAAATATATGTGTCCAAATTATCATAATTAAGGGATATTTAATGACTCCTAGATCATATATATATATATATATATATATATATACTAGCCTGACCACCACAAGATAAAAATTTCTGTATACATTCCATAATCTCCCCTTGGTTGTGAATGATACATTTATCATTCATTGTTTCTCACATAGATCACATATCACATTGAATATTGAATTTTTTAATTTATTCCATACGTGATTAATGTGTGTCAATAAATTTCTTGGTTTGTATGTTCATGGATGCAAGAACATAAATTGAACATGAAAATCATTTAAATCATGACATTAAACATCATGGCTAACATATCTTACATGACATAAAACTGTAAATTTCAATTGAATTCTCACTAGAATTCCACCATAATTTATATTTGTCTCCCACAAAAAGAACATTCATGAACTATGTGTAGTTGGATTCCAATTATAGATGGATATGCAGTGACACCCAAATCATTAATATGAGGTGGAGATATAATATAAATATAAAAAAATTCCACCTATATGTTTGATTCATACTCGTGTGGTGAGTTATCATATAAATAACTAGGTGTTTTTGGATTTTGGCCATCATATGTTTCATTTTGTAACCCTATGGTATTTCTGAATTCTTTTTCAAATTAATTTAAACTTTTTGAAGATTTTCATTTCATACAACATTATATAAAACATGTGTTATGTGAAAGCACTATGTTTTGTATTCATTTCACAAATCAGTATGTTAATATTTCACTACCTATAACAATTATATTAGATTTTTCATCACACAAAACTATGTTTGGATTGTGTTACACAAATTTCTGAGCTCCTTTTATTGATTTCATTACACTGAATACCTAGTTGTAAAAACCAACAATGTACTATTAATATTATTATTAAAATATTATTACATTTCATACCTAGACCTTGGAATAATAATTATGAATAATATTAACAAAATTATAAAAATATTTTTTAATATTTTACATATCAATAATTATGTTGTGTCCAATTATCTATAAAAGAAAATAAAACCATTTTGAAAATGTATCAAATCTTTTGATGGAAAATATCATTTATGAAGTTAAATATGTTTTATTTAAATAATTAAATTTACTCACATTAGATATTTTATTTTAAAGATATATACAAATAGTATATTCAGTCAACTATTTAATGATCATCTAATGAGTTTTCTAGAAAACAGATAATAAATATTCCATTTTTACGTATAATGAAAAATATTCCTTCTCAATGGTAATTTTACTGCCTTATAATGGAACATCTATTTTAAATATCATTTATTACTCTTCTATAAATTTTATTTGAAAAAATGTAATTTATTTTGTAAATCATAACATAAAATTTTCCTTTGGGTAATTATTTTGTATTTTTCTATGATGTTTCAATTTTCATGAATTTGGAAAAATAACCAAATTTTAATTGAAATATTACATTAAATTATATATATATATATATATATATTATTTTAATTTTATTTTATTAAAAATTTAGGCCAATTATAAATATATTAATACATTTTATGACAATGTAATAAATTACACTTATAATTTTGATATAAAAACATTTCAATATTTTAAACATTTTAATTTTAAAAACCTATTATCTCATCAGGTCTATGGCAATAATTTTAAATTAATTTCTCAGAATACTAAGATTATAGTTTTTAAAAATTAATTTAATATTTGGGATCTACATAATTTATTATTTCTGTTATATTCAATATAGTTAATGAATAAAATTTTTATTGAATGTAATTAAAATTAATTACATTGATCATGGTAAAAAGGTGTTTACTAAGTGGTTGAACATTATCATAAGAGAAAAATAAACAAAAAACATGTTCAAAGCCCACATTTGGGTCATATTTAGACAATATAAACCATTTTAGCCAAATTTTACAATTAATGGTGGAAAATAATGTATGGAATATCTCTCAATAGTGGTTACCTTTTTGTATTTACAAGAAAACCACTCATCGTGCACTATAAAAGGGTTCTCAACCCCTCCCCCCACAAATATTCATACCTAGAAAGAAATTTTTAAACATATTAAACCAAAAAATAAAGGAGTTACCTAATGAAGAGGAAACATCCATCAACAAGAACATATTTTTTATTTAATTATCAACCCCCATCATTTTTTCATATTCTATTCTCATATAATAAAATCAATATAAAAAAATACTGTGATTTTTTAAGTTAATGGTATGACTTAGACTCACATAAACATCCATTAAATGGGAAACATAATCACCATTCGTGTGTATGGAAAACTAATTTCTTGGGAACTGATGTTGTCTGTTCTTATACTTCCACCATTAATGATTGGTAAAAATGATTTAATTACTATTTTTTTATGTTATATATGAAATTTAGTAGGTATTTATACTTTTTCAATTATTTTATAATATATATATTCATTCATTCAATTTTGTGCTCATACGATATATTCATTTGTAGACACGTGGATTTCTGCCTCCTCAAAAACATATAATTCATCCACACATTACATGAGTTGTATTAATGAATGGATTAGTGACATTATAAGATATATATAACATATAAATTCTTTAGTAATTAATATATATATTTATATTTATATATTTAATTTACACTCTTTTAATCAATTCATTAATAAAAATAAATCAATGATAATGCATACATATGGCCTATAATCTCCATCATTTGTGTATTCCACTTCATGTTACTACATTTTAAATATTTTAATATGTACATATTAGAAAATATATATTTTATATATATCATGAATTAAATTATTTTATCATGTAAATATTGAGATATGTAATATAGATCCTGAAAAAATAGTCAAAACATATACGTAAAACAAAATAGATATGACAGGAAATGTAATCATGAAATAGAATTTTTATTAAAAAACTAATTTAAATTACTTATAAATTAATATATGTTATGAAATATAAAAAATTTGTTTTGTGGTATATTTATATAAACTAATATTCATTATGTATGATGTTTGAACATTTATGAATAAATTAAATACTTAAGGTATGTGTTTTATTATCTCACTTTTATTTCTGTGAGATATATGCTCTATTAAACATTAATTATTATTTTCAGGTGTATATAATACCATATTAAATAGTATTAGTTTACATTATTTCATGATATAAAATATTCAATTTATTTTTATATGTCATGGAGATAGTGATTCCAGAGTCACTCATGTAAGATAGTGGATTTCTAGTTTCACTTATATTTCTCTATGATTTATGAATTATTCATATCTCCTTTTATGTTGTGGTGTATATACTAACCATGAATTTATTCTATTATTATTATAATTAATCTTATTTTTATTTACATATCCATTCTATGATCTCCATTTCATTTGTTTATGTTTCCAATTGTACCAAATAAGTTAAGTAATTTTGTCTCAATTTTCATTATTCAAAACACAAACCTTTTTATGTACCAATATTCTTTCATGAAATTTATATACTATAATTTGATATTTTATATCATGAATATAGTTTTTTAATTATATTTAATGCCCCATGTAATATAATTATTTCATGGTGATTATGATTCGATGATATGAATGTGGTTTTAGTTTATTACTATAATTTAATAGTTTGTTGGGTATTGTTTTCTGTTATGATTGTGTTGATAAAATAATATTATCTAAATAATAATAAATATCAGGATTTTTCTTCTATATTGGTAATTTATGAAATATAAATTTATTTAATACATTTTTAACAGTCTTCGGTACTTTATATTATTAATATATTTTAAATTTAAAAAGCATTATATCTGTCTTCAATCAAAAATATGGTTTCTTCAAAAAACCATATTTAAAACAAATTAATTTTTTATAAGGATATTTGAAGATAATTTTGAAGGAAAATTATTTAAAATTTATTCAATGTGTTATTGTTTTGTGATGTTTTTTCAATCCTTCCTTTATATTTTTTCAAGGTTGTTTTCAAATAAATTAGTTTTCAAAATATTTTATATTTTAAAATGTTTTTTTTAATGTGAAAATTCATATTTTCTTAAATAAGGTTTAAAATAATTATTAATGATTCATTATATGGTTTTAAAAGTGGATTTCAAATAAATTAATTTTGAAACATTTTAATGTATAGAAATATTTTATTTAAATAAAAGTTACTTTTATTAAAAAATGCTCCAAGCGGCCTTTAGAAATCATACTACATCTTTGAAGATGCCTTTTAATAATTTAATTCATTAGTGGGAAAATAATGTAATGAAAAATTCTATTACATTTTAGGAATGTTTTATTTTTATTATGAATTTTTTTATGAAACACATTTCACTTCCAGGTGTTATATCTAGAAAAAATTATCAAACCATCTTAGTTTGATCGGTTAATATTTGATGAAATGATAATGAAAAGTGACCTTGGGGGGGGGGGTCTTCACTGCATTCTCTTGATGACCGCCAATTCATACCACTCTCGAATTCAGACTGTTTTACCTCTATTCCTCAAATATCTCTATACCCCAATGTTCTATAATTTTTTTTTTACATTCTACAGCTCCTTATCTCGACTCGGGTGTTCACTATAAATTCATCCTTTTTAAACATGAATTTGATTGCACAATTAAAATAGAAACATCAATCTATCAATCTATTTGACCCCTTTATCTTATATTCTTGGATCCTACTAGATTGAACCACTCTGGGTCTCCTTGAATTAAGGATTATTAGGATTTGATTTTCATCAGAGGAAGATCTTATTCTTGAATGGTCGTCTAATCTTTGATTTTCTGATTTCTTTCATTTTTTCATCTAACAATGGGTGTATGAATATCAAAAGAAGTAGGATTTACTTGCCATGAATATTTGGGTTCAATTTCCCGATCTTCCACTCACATTTCAAAATCCATCTATTATATGTATGATTGGGAATATGTTTGGCCGTTATCATTCCTCAAAAAATAGTACTAAGGTAGTTTGTCATCCAATTTATCTAAGGATTTTCATTGAAGAGTATTTATCTAGGCCTCTGGTAAAATATTTTTTCTTTTATGTGGGTGAGGAGTTTAGATATAAAAAACCAGTTGTGTATGTGTCTTGTCGAGATTATTGCTCTTATTGATTCAAAATCAGGCATCACATGGAAATGTGCAGAGGAAAAATATTGGTTTTGTAGATAGAATTTGATGGACTGGTTCATGCGGCGTCAACATCTCACCAAGGAATCATGTCTTGGATAGAGGGGAGATAGAAGCGATTGGTCCTACCCATGCAGTGTAAGGAACCCGTACAAAGGAAGTAGATATGTCATTGAACCCGAGGGATGATTATGTGTTTGATAGGATGAAACGTGACCTAGGGGTGTTCAAACCATTAGCTTTAGTGGATAGTGAGCATCTAGACGAGGTAGAACTCCCCATGTTTCAATGAGAGAGTGTGAGATGCTCCTCTATGGGACCTAATAGTAGGTGGATCAAAAGAAGAAAGTGATGATTTATTGAGTATCTCAAATGTAATACATTAATGTCCAAAGAATGATGGGAAAATATTGTGCTTGGTAATCACTTCGTGGGGCTGGTAAATAAGGAACCCGTTTTGGAGGATAATTGGATTGTGCCTTTGGATAATCAAGGAGTTTCTGATGATTAGGAGTCTCTTGTATGGATGTGTGTTGAATCTGATGATGATTTACTTGACAGTATGATTACGAGTCTGAGGAAGTAGGGAAATCAGTAGGGGAGTAAGTAAGGGTGCCCAAATTATTCTTATTTACCACTTCAAATGTAAACTCGATCTTTCAAAAAGTCATTTTCTAAAATATATGAGGTTCATGTACCTAATGTTTTGTGATTGAATATATGAATTCACATCCACAATATATGGGGCATGCATTTATGTAGTCATCTAATAAAGTGATTCCTATGAAGGACATGAGGTATAAGACTCATGAGATTGACAATGATCCTTCTGAGGCTAGAAAGTAGAGAAAAGATTCATTTAATGAAATTGATACCAAAGGTGATTGCATGATCTCTGGTCCCTTGAAGAGGTAAATGAAGAATGAATACTCTAATACAACAATGAATGTTATTACCTGATCATTATTGTCATAGATTGTGGATATCAAGGTGTTCAATTATATCAATATTGGTATTTTTCCATCTAAATTGTACACTGATTTACATGGTTTTGATAATGATTGTTATTACTGGGATTTGTAATTTTCTTTGTGATGGATGTGGGAAAGGTGTCTGTCCCATCCTTTTTATTCTATATTATTATTTTATTGATAAATGGTCATGGTTTTTACCTATGACTAGTCTTGATTGTACTATCTCATTGAACCTATATGTATGATTTCATTATGTGACAGGTTGGTCCCATATCACAATCATATGAATTGGGTAATAATTTATCTCTCAATATATAATAATAGAAAACATATTTATGGGATTGATCCACAATGGGAAGATGGGGAATCATTATCGACTATGAAAATATGGGGAATCCCAATCCATTATGGGAAGAATGAGACACCCTTTATACATTGGGAAGAAGGGGGAACTCGATCCACTATGGGATGATGGGAAAACCCAATCCACTAGGGGAAGAAAGTGAAACCCAATCCAATATGGGAAATAGACGTGTACCCATCATTTTTTATAGTATTGGAATTATCCTCTGCTAATTTGATTTTATTCATGAACCTAATCACATATTCACAATGTTATTAATGGACATGCTTCCATAAACATATTTATATAATATGGAAGGATTTAAAAAGTGAATATATTTCTATTTATAAATGTCAAAATTATATAACATGATGCATATTACACATACCTATTTCATATGTCTATTATATTGTCTCACTATTCATGTTCTTATATATCTAATGATTCCTGTAATTTTTACGGTAAATATTTATTCTATGCATCATGCTTATAAACTATGAATGGTTTAGTATGAAAATAGTTTGTAATGATTATGATAACATTAACATATTCTTACTAAATTATTTAATATGATTATAGAATGATAACTCCTATGTATACCCTTCCTATGAATTAGAGATCATTCATTCTAATTTTTTAATTCCTAGGTTATGAAAATGTAATTAAATAGGACAAAGAAGAGGAACATATTTAATGTATATATTTAATATCATCCATTATATAAAAATATTTTATTCTACGTTTCCAAAGACACTAAACTATTATTTTTCTCATATATATACTTTTTCAATGATCTAAATATTCATTTTAAATTATAGAATATCCATGTACGTTAGGCATGGGTCAGTTGATTTTGTATCAAAGGTATGGTTTAGTCATCCATTGGAAAATAGGATGAGAAAAATTTATTGAGATCCCCAAATATGTATTTGTAAATATATGTATGTATTTTATTGTGTATATATCTTAGGAATATCAATGTTTAGGAAAATGTGCAATAATTTTACTAAACGATTGATAGACTGTTTAACAATAAATAAACCCATGTCTAGATACTACATGTTGATATGCTTTTGAAATATATGTATATAAGTGTAAAAACCCTTGATCCACCATTTTGGGACATACATGCTCAAGAACTAGAAAAGGACAATGATCTTTGTTTCATACCTAGTTTTGCACTCGTGAGGGATATGCTTTTGAAATTCAAGAACACATTACTTAATATAAATAAGTATTTTAATATATGATGGCAATGATTGTATAAGGATGAACCTAAGGGTTCGTATGTTAATGAATTTTTCTTTATTTAGACATTATATAAGTAATTTTTCTTGATTTTAAGGTTTTCTACTATGATAATTATTTCTCACATGATGTTTTTTAGTATTAGTAAATAGATGGGACTAGAAGGAACTCAATTTAAATTGAATTATCCTGATGTTGAATGTAAATGAATTCTGAAAATATATAAAAGAATTTTAATTTTCACTAAAAAATAAATATGGTGGAATGATTACTGGTTCTAATTATGGAGGTAAACAGATCATGAATGACATGTGAAATGTGTGTGATATTCTAATAGGATTTTTATTAAACCCATTAATAAATATTACATTTATGTTGAGAAACCATATGAAATGATTCATATATCATATTATAGGAAAGTGGTTTAAATGAGTATAATGATGAATATCAATTAAATGTTTAACAATAATGTTGAATGATTGAAAAATATGTGATTTTGAAATAAAATATTATATTATTACAATCATGAAAAATGTAATCATTTTCATTGTATGGTTTTTGTTATGGATTTAATGAATATAGTGAATGGTTTTGATGTCTTAAAAAATTTATTTAATGGAAGGGTAATATTTTGATTAAGTGAAGGTAACACATAATATGTTCTTGATGTTGAGAAAATTATGTTTTTGTTGGTTAAAGAGATTACTGATATGGATAAATTAAATTCCATAGTATAAACTACAATGGATATTATAATTTATTTATGGAAAAACTAGTCTATTATATAATGGATTAAGTTTAATACATTTTTGGAATGTAAAGAATATATACAGTAATCATATGAATAATAATGGTATAATTTTATCAATATCTATTTATGGTTATTCTGTTTTTATCTTGATTCAAGAGAATTCATGATTATTTTATTCACAATAATTCAATTTGATGACCAATAGATACATTATGATATATGATTAATGAATTTTATTCTAAATCACTCGAATTTAGTGACATTCGTTCTAATTTTTTTTTGTTATTCTTTCGTAAGATCTATATGGATGACCATTTATGATATAGTCGATGTTAAACATCAGATTATGTTTTAGAGATTAAATAATTATATCATCATATGTTGATTTATTCATATTGGATAACATGTTCTATCCCTTTTGTTTACATGCTAACTAAATACATATTTATTATCCCACAATACTATATTTTGATATAATGAAAAACTAATGATTCAAGAATTAAAAACTCACCTTAATTTTCTTTAATAAGAGATGAAGTGGAAATTGATAAAGGCACAACTGAAGGGGGATATTGTGCATATTATATGGACTGAAATCATGTAAATATATTTTCTCATAATGATACATCAATTACAAGATAAGTACATTAAAGAAGAATTTTTTCTATTATCGTCATTATTTATTATATTAAGGACCACTTTCATGCCACTTTGGATATTTTTTTTCTGTTTGTTGAACGTATTTAAATAAACCATTTTTTGTGATCAGTGAAATTTATTCATATTTATAATTATTTACACTTTTCTCCATTTACAAATCATCACCTCGGTCACCCAATGTAGAAACCTAGTTATGAGTTAATTTGGGTAACCATTATGGTTCTGAATTTCAATTTCTAAAGTAATTTTTAGAAATTATTTTCATTATTTGTGTTTCTATAAAAGAATATTTAAAGAAATAATACTTTGATAAAATAGAAGAACATTAATGGAAATTTATTTTTATTTAAATAGAATGTAACACCCTTCTATCTTTTGGAATTTTCCGAAATTTATTTAAACTTTTATTATTTTTAATTTCACAAATAACTGAATATAGCTCGTGTTACATGAATTCACTTTTTTTTGTTTATGTTTTACACAACATCAAGATTTTATCAGGCTATGCATAGAAACTATATAAGCTTTCTGTACACCAAACACTATTTTTCTCTTACGTTACAGACAATGATGACTTCCATTGATAGTTTCTGGTACACAATAGAACTTATTTTACCAATCATTAATGTAATATAAACATTATTATTAAAATATTAAAAGATTTTGCACCTATTAATTTTAATGGAGGTTATAAATAATAATTACTAAATTATAAAAATAAGGTTTACATATATATATATATTAATAATTATTTTAAACCAATTAAAAATACCTCAAAGATAAAACCTTTTAAAAATTTTAGAAACATATTGCTGGAAAAATATAATTATGAAATTGTACTTTTACTACTTCAATAAATTAACTAAACTAATTTTTAAACACTATTTAAATTAGATATATATATATATATATTAGTCGTCTATTTAATGTTTATCTTATGTGTATTCTATATAAGAGATATTAATAACAAAATGTTTATGAACAACTATATATATTTTTCTCAAAGATAAATTTATCACCATTTAATGGAGCACATATTTTAATTGTAAATTTTTAATCTATTTAATCAATATTTTCAAAAGTAAAAATTATTTATGAAAGTGTAATATTAACATTTACTTTAGGTAAATTGTTTTTATTTTACATAGAATTTTCAATTTTTATGAATATTGAAAGACCATTGAATTTTAATTGAAAAATAAATTTTCTTATAATTTATTTATAAATATAAATTATATTTAAAAATGTGTTAATATTATTTTAACATCAATTATACATCATTGAATAAAATTTATGTTAATTTAATAATATTAACTTTAAAATGGATATAATATTCTTTCAATGTTTTGAACATTATCCATTTAAAAACATGTTCTCTAATCTCATATACTGGATTTAATTTTAAATTTAATTCTATGTAATGTATATTTAGGATTAGAAATAACTGATTAATTTTTTTTAATAATTATACATTATAATTTCTAGTAATTTCAACTTTTTTTGAATAAATTATTTTTTGAATGTAATTGAAACTAATTCAATCGATTAAAGTAAAAAAAAATTATTTAGTTGTAATCATTAATATAATAGAACAAATAAACTATTAAAAAGAAATTTAATCTCTATTTATAGACCATATACTGCATTTTCTAAATAATTATCTATTATTGGAGGCACATTTTGTACGGGATACATCTCAATAGTGATTAACTTTTTATGCATTCAAGAATTCCATACCACATTCACAATAGAAGGGTAGTCACGCCCTCACATATTCACACCTATCATGCCTTTTATTTCATAAATTCCCTACCAAAACAATCTCCCAAAATAGATATTGTCACTCTAAAGATCGTTCTTTTTGTAAAATGATAATATAGGGTTTTATTTTCTGTAAACCTAAGGATTTTCCTAGAGAAGAGGTAGCATCCTTCAACAAGAACATTTATTTAAATTCATTCTATATCACATTCAATTATTATTAGTTTATTAATATTTAATAACCATATTATCGATCATATTATTATATTACAACATTTATTGTGAAATGTGGACTTCTACCTCATGAAAAAATTTAATTTTTTATTCCATTACAATATTTAATGTATAAAAATAATGATGAAAATAATAATTTAATATGATATAAATTAAATTTATGATGTAGTTTTTTTATTTTTAATTATTATATATGACATTTTTTCTATATTTAAATTTTAATGGAATATTATTACATTGTTTATAGACATCAAGACAACCACCTCCTCAACCCTATGTCAGATGTTCAAACATTCCATAGAATGTATTATGGCCGGGATATGTAATTGTAGAAAATATATTTCACACAATAAATCTATATTAGTAATATATATATATTTATATATATGTCAATTATTTCCATTATTTTAATATATTTAGAAAATTCAAAACAACATTCATTCATACGTAGGGCCTGCATTATCCATGAATAAGTTATTCCATTCCATATTTATATAATTTATATGACATTATAAATACATATATAACGATTAATTATGATATTTATATCATGTTTTAAATTATGATTATAATTAAATCATGATCCAAGTAATAATATCAAGAATAATATGTCAAAAAATAATCAAACAATATGAATATTACTAGTTTAATAACAATAAAATAGAATCATTTTTAAATAGGAAATATACAATCATAAAAAAATACATGTTCCTAAATTTATTAATATTTTTATTTGGTATATTCCCAAAAACATATATTTGTTATATAGGATATTATAATGTGTTTCAAGAAATCCATGGATTGATGTAATGGTTTTATCCTCTAAAAACTATTTCTTTCAGATTCATGATAGTGTATGTACATCCATATTAATCAAGTAATAAGGGGATTTCATGTCTCAGTTTTATTTGTATAAGACACATGACATATTTCAAAATAATTTTCTTTTTATGGTGTATATACTACCAATAAATGTATTATATGACTATCATCTACAAAAATATGGTTAATTTTCGTATATATTTTTTGATATAACTCTCCTGTTACTTATGGTTCAATAGTTACCCAATGACTGAAGTAATTTTGTCTCCATTTTCTTTCTTTGATACACATTCCATGCTACTCAACAATATTCTTCTAAGAGGAGTATACACACTATTTTGACATGTTATATCATGTAAATAATTAATATATATATATTTTATGCTAAATTTAATTTTAATATTTCTAGTTGATTATGATTCAGTGTTACAAATGTGTTTCCAATTTATGTCTATAGTCTCATAATTTATTATGATTATTTGTGATTACTCTTCCATTAATAAAATATTTTGATCCAAATCACAAGAACACACATTAATATTAACCTCCATTAATAATTAATGATATATTCATCTACTGTGTACTTTTTACACTCTTTGGATCTTAATAGGGTTATGAAAATAATTTTTAAGGAAATATTTATTTATCACACTATTCGATCAGAAATTTTTTTTATTAAAAACATATTTTTTCTTAAAATATTATCGTTTTTTAATAGACTTTTTTCTAATCTAAGGAATATTATTTTAAATTATATTCTATTTTAATGTGTTGAAATGGATATCCAATAAATATTTTTATATTTTAATTTTAGTTTTATATGAAAATGGATTTCATACTATTTTTTCTATTTGAATGTTTTTAAATTGGAAAGGATATTTTCATGATGAAGTTTTTAAAATGATTTTGAATGCTTACATTATCTGTTTTCAAAGTTGGTACTAAAGAAAATAATTTCGAAAATGTTTTCTATCTAAAAATTTATTTAAGATGAACTGTTATTTTTCTTATGAAATGATCTTTGTGATCTTTTGAAATTCCCCTCCATATAAGATGAAACCCTTATATATATATATATATATATATTTCATTACTATAGATATGATCCATGTAAACCATTAAAATTAATTCCACCAATGGTTTAGGTTCAATATTATTTTTTATGAAATTGGTTTCTCTTCCACTAGTTATACCTTGAAAAAATTATTATGAAACATTTTTTCATTCCCATGTTATTATTTGGTGAAATGATTGAGAAACTTGTGTATTTTTTATATGTTATTATATGATGAAATTTTTATGATACCAATTTCATATCATGGGATAAGATATGATGTTTTGTAATCCAATATCTTTTTATAGGTCATGGTATAATGAATGTTTTATTGTCCTATGGAACATGTATATATGATTTAATTTTGTGACACATGGGACCTATATCTTTATCCAATGCATTGGGTAATGATTTATATCTAATCAGATAATTATGGGAAACATTTCAGTGGGTTTGATTCACAATGGGAAGAATGATACACCACATCCTGTATTTGATTAATGGGATACCAGATCTAATATTGGAAAAGGGGAAACCACATAGACTACTGGAATAAGGTGAAACCTGATCCACTATTAGAAAATGAAAAAACATGATACCTTTGTGGATGAATGTACAACCCAATCTACTATGGGATATAGGTGTGTCTTACTTAACTATGTTTTTAGACTTCAGTGTTCACCTTGACTATTATGATTATATGTGTGAACCTAATTACATGTTAAAATATTTATGCATGGACCTAGTTTCATGTACTTATGTTTATATAAGTGCTTATTTCATGAGTGAAACATTTTCTATTAATACATGTTCACAATGTTATAAGCTAATGTATATTCCAAAAATATATCCCTAATGCGTATGATAAGCTCTCACATTTTATTTTCTTATTTAACTTATGATTCATGTCATATGAACTAAAAATCATTATTCTAGGCTTCATGTTTATCATTTATGGCATGTTGGGTGTAATCCATTAAAGTTATGTTCATAATCATATACACTTATTACTACCTTATTCATTCGTATTATTAATGATTAATATCTCTTCTGTTTATCTTTACTATGAATATTTTCACATCCTTTTATATAGTTTATTTCCACATGTTATGAATAAATAACATAAATTGGAGTACTAACGAGGAATGTATTTAATGGATATTTTGATGCTATTTCCCCAAATTAAAATATTTTCTTCTATGTTTCCAAAGACACTAACCTATTGCAGTCTTCATCAATGTAATTTATTAATGTGATGAATATTTATCTAAAATGATGTAATATACATTTTTTATATTCATCATTAATTATACATAATGAAAGAGATCTCTCAAATCAATATTCTATAAACCCTATAAATGGGAAATAATGCCCCATCTATGTATGGGTCAAACCCCCATGGTGAGTTATCATTTTAATAACTACATAAAAAATGATTCATATTACTACAAGAAATTTAGTGATGTGTTAACATATAATCATGGTTCCATCACGATTATAAATGTAAAAAATCCCCCAATTTGTATGGGTCAGACCATCATGGAGAGTTTTCATTTAATGAAATATGTATGGATGGAATGTTTTAATAAGAAGAAAGAGAGTGATATTCAGATCTCTAATCCTATGTCTATGATCCACAATCAATGTGAAAAATTCATCCTCTATGTATGAGTTAGAACTAAGTTCAGACATTCCTTTATATGAAATACATGTGGCTTGATTCCTATTTTGATAACATATAGAGTGATGCCCATACATTAAATCCTTGGTTTTACCATAATATAATAATATCACCACTCCTTGTTTATGGGTTGTACATTTGTAGGGAACTATCCTATAATAAAAATTAGAGGATTGATTCTTTATTGTTGTAGGATTCATATATATGATCATATCTCAAATCGTGATTCATTAACAATATATAGAATTATTAAAAAAACACAATTCATGTAATCTAGACTTGTGATGAGAAGTATATGATAACATCATGTTGATTTATTCCTAGAAGAAAAGGATACGTAGATTTTCTAAGAACTTCTCTTTTATGACAATCCATTGTCCACCATCACAACCAATCATATCCATTTTATATACATTAGATCAACACACCAGTATGTCCATGAAAGAGATGATCATGTCATTATTATTACCATTACAATATTCATAAGAAAATAAATGTGAATAGAAGCCAAAAAAATTCAATATACTTAGTTTTGAATATTTCTAAGTCATATAGACTCAATCATCCAATACATGTGTAATATCAATGCATGTCTTGATTTCACCTGAAATAAATTTTCTCTAGAAGGCCTCCAATATATTGATACCCATAAATAATATTATCCATGGATATAATTTTATTACCAAATATTAAAAACCCCATCTAGCATAATGTATCATCACTATTATCTCTCAAAATTACACATCAATTACTCTGTCTACAACACGTGAAATTTAACTGTACAGAAAACATCATTATCGCATGGTGATAAAAATAAATTATAGATATATACCCACTACATGACGTTATAGTCTTCCAACCATCACCCATCATCATTATTTATCAAAGTACCATAATAGCATGACCCCATTGAAATATATTAATGGGTTTTATATCATATTTTATGAATCCAACCACTAAACCACACATCCTTTCATGAGTGTCTCATTTTTCTCTAAACAAAACATATCCCTGGGAAATTTGAAATGATATCAATATTTCGCTCTTCAAAAGGTGAATTTTTATAAGGTCATTACACCCTCCAACCACATGAATCCTAGACGAGTAGAAATGGGTTAATGATCCTTGTGAGCCTTGATATATTTAAAGTGGATATTTCTACCATAGTGTGATTCATAATCATTTTTGGAATGATTTTACCATATCATTGATCACAACCTATGAACCATATGCATTGATTTACAATATTTTCATATCGCACACAAAATTATTTCAGATTTATATTTATCCATGGTAACTTAGTTAGGATATTTTGCATCATTCTTATCATTCTAGGTCCATGTGAATAATGAACATAAACTAAATGCACATTGGTCAATTATAATGACTTTAATATTTGGAATTTGATTACCCAAATACAATGACACTAAAACTAATACAAAAGGATACATAAAACATGTCATTCATAAAACCCTTGAAGATCATCATGAGAATAAAGTGAATCCCTCACTTCTTAAAATATTCATATCTAGAGTTTTGGAAAATTTTAGGGGATAAATAAATAGTTAATAGAGCTCATAGGTCCCACTTTATGTCCCTTTTAAAAGATTATACAATTTCAATGGAACAACTAGTCTAGGAAATTTTTTGAATAATGTTCTGTCACATATTATCACTATGATAACTTATTTTCTATATGTTAAAAAGAGTAATATTGTTCATGAAACCTTTATAAATATTACGTTTTCCATAAAAAATGTACAATTCATTTAATTCTATGCGGACACAAACCATTCTTTGAGTTCATATCCTTATCTTAGAAACCATATGATCTCAGTCCCCATTACTCCATGGTCATTCAAATTGAAATTTTATAAGAGGGATTGGCTAATCAAAAACAACCAACTAGAATTTCCTTGAAAAATTTACTATTCATAGAGCTGAGGACAAGGGGGTTTGGTCCTATAGAGCCCCCATTAAATTTAGATGTTATTTTCATGACCTATTAGAATATAGGATTTTTCCACTACAAATGGATGAATTGTACCAACCATTTTTCACCTGCAGAAATATCAGATATTCCTAGACTATGCTTTATAATCCTCAAAAGTAGACAATTAAACAGAATATTACATCGTAAAAATTACATCACATGGTATTGAACTTTTTTAGAGAATTAATGTGGTATCCGATTCCTAATTATCTTGATGAACAAACCATGTTACTCAAATCCATTGGGAAATTTTTCCAAGAACCCCATTAAAACTAATATACTATATGGTTATAGGACACATCTTGTATATATCATCATTAAAAAATTTATTGAATCACAAAAAATATTCCATGTCTATTGGAAAATGGTCGGTATCCCTTATAAATGACCATGCATGTAATACCAATATTCCCATTAAAAACTACCTCTCAAACACCAACTAGAGAAATCACCTCCTTATATGAAATAGTCTAGTCCATATGAGCCCTAAAACACTATAGTAGGACTCAACACCATTTTTTGTTTTTGGGTCATCCCTATTGTGTCTGACACATTTTATATTTATTAATTAAATCCCTTAGACACTATAATTGAAACATCAATAATCATCAAATTTATATGAAGATGAGTAGAGATCCCCATTACATAACCACACATGTAATACCTATAAACCTATTCATAAGGGGATCTAAACCATTTAATAGAGTTATATCCTCCAAGTATAAAATTAACTGCAATCCTCATGAGCTCTAGTATCATTATGGTGTAACTAGGAACCATATAGTTTTTTTATCATGGAAAACATGTCTTCCCCATTCTATATAAATCGATTCATTTTATAGGGATCATGGTTTACACCTACCAAAATATAATTATCCATGTGGAATTTTCTTACCTATAGTTATTTCATTCATCAATAACCTTTATGGTAATGATGCATGGTGTCTCAATCCATCATCGACATTCATTCTCTATGTTTCATTCAATAAGATAGGGTTACATAACCATTCATGGTCATTCTTTCTACAAAATCCCATCATGGATTTAGGGTTATTGATCACTTCATGAATTCTAATTATTCAATGTTGGGACAATAAGGTCCAATGTAAAACATCATGAATTATAGTAGAATACAATAAAAGATTAAATAATCTAATCCCTATTTTTTTCAAGTGTCGATGACATTAAAACATATGAATGGAAGAAACAGAATGATCGCTAGGTTGAAAACATGAAAAGTTAACCCTCTAAAAGTTTCATGTATATAGTAGAGAAATATGAACTCTATGTGATATAGACATTATAATTTCTATCAAAATAATAAAATGTTATAAAATATGTGTTGTCAAAAAGCCCATAAATGAGTATCATGTGAAAAATCCATTTCCATGACCATTATGATTTCCCCCATAAAGAACATAGTAAATTGATTGGGAAATAAAAAAATGAAAATATTATAAAGATAATTACATTTCAATATAAAAAAATCATGTAATGCTTTCATAGTACAATAAAATAGGAAAAAATTAGAGTTTTCTCCCAATAATAAATATAATTAAAAAAATATATGTTTTGAAATAGGTGATCTTCGGATGGGAACGGATGATACATCAATGAGGAATATCATTTCAGTATCCATTCATGAGAAATTATCATGATAATTAATATTTTATTAAATAATTCAAATCCTGGAATTTTTTTTCTTAGTTTTATACAAATGACATGTCTCTTTCACGATATATAGTATTTCAGGTCTATATAATTTCATTTACATCATGAATTAATGATATATAAAAATTTAAATGTAATTTACATATGATTCATTTATTGATAATGTGTAATTGGAAGATTGAGTATCCAAATTCCGAAGTCTCTTAATTTTCATAATATAAAATAAAGGAAAAAACTTATATACCCATATACAAAAAAAATTAGTTCATCTCTAATTTCCAAATTAACCAATGTATTTTCAATGCAGCTAATTTAGTATTGATGTGGCACCGAGTCTATTTATTAATATAATTCCCATTAATGAATATTCTCAATGAAATAGGAGAGATCTTCAGCTCCTTTATTAGTCACCAATATTAAATATGGTGATGTCACAATATAGGATCTATTACATGAAATACAAATGTCATATTCTAATTTTTTATGGTTTTGAAATCTATATGAGCATGTAGCTAAGATAATTTTTGATGTCTCTAGTCCGTCACCTCGTCATTTTCCCTTATTAACTGGGTTATAGTAATTTATTCATCCAATAAGAATATGTATTTATCACTATTATAGATTTGTATCTAGGATAGGAACACCTATAGGATGATGACATATATATACGGATAATCCAATCCACTATTCCCCCCACCCCCACATTATGAAAGAGAATATGAAGGACTTATTATTGGCCACTAATATCCACCAAGGGAGTCTTGGTGAATATGGTCTGGATTTTCCTTCATACTATAATTATTGGAACATTGCCTCTAAATCCAATAGAGTGGGAATGTTAAATGGAGGAATAATTGGGAGAGGGTATTAAGATACCAAATCTGTTTAAAGAAGTATTGGATGAGTTGATGAAGTTGAAATAGAATAAGACTCATGTGAACTTTTTTATATTGGTTCAATGTATATATTTCTAATCATATTTCCATCCCCTTGAAAAAATTCAACCACACTAATGGTAAGTTAATCACCATTATGAGATTAGTTCCTTGGTGGATCTCTAATGTCCTGAATCAACTAAATTAATACCACAATTTAAGGGTTTACTGAAGCATTGGTTTGATCCCCTTGTTGAATTGATTAATTTAATAATAATATTTGGTTAGTTCCCCAACACATAGGAATAGTCAAAATATATATATATAGGCATTGATAAGTGTAATGATTATATCAACATCTCTATCTTCACTCAAAATAATAAGAAAAAATTGGAGAATGATCCTAATATTTATTTATCCCAATACATCATTAAAAGGAAGACATGAGATCATTGTAATACATATAAACAAGAATGAAAACAAGTATGGGGTTTATGGCACATATATATTATTATTTTATTTATTTTGTATAATAGCTTTATCCTATAGTGAATTTTTATATTAAATCACATTGATATAATTGATGTGGTCATCAATATGTAGCACGATGGGTGTAAGAAATTGAATGAATCATAATATTTATTGTTGAATCAATATATCATTCACCTCATTGGATCTTAATAAAATCGCCTAAACCCTATAAATGGCCAAAAACCTATGTCGGAATGAATCATGTCGGATATCAGTAGTGTTATAATATGGAAAATGCATGAAATGATATTTTATCTATCCAAATTTAAATTTAAATACACCTAAATTCATGTGATTTATATGTAATATTGTATAATTACATATATTTTAAAATTGGGAGAAGGTGTCAGAAAAAATATATTATATTGCTACCCCTCTTCTAATCAGGCTTCAATCAAAAGTGCACATTCTCAATCTTTCAATAATGTGTCCTCATATGGGAAAATCCATCCATTCAATAATATTTATACAATATCTATTAATTAACTCTTTAAGAATATATCTAGTATCACCTAGTATCCACATGAGTAATACTCCCCAACATCATGAATATCTCAACAAGATCCTATACTATTTCTAACATATCATGAAAGATATATCTAAGGGAATACAATGGTTGGAGGAGTCTCGATATGGTAAAGGAAGATGATGATTCAATCCTTAAAATTAAATGAACAAGAGTAGGATCAGGAAAATAAATAAATTATCCTTATCGCTATAGATAATTATCATTACCATTATTGGATATTGTATGTAGTGATAAAAAGTGTCCATATTAAGAATATATTCAACATATATCTTCCCAAGAGTAGTTCTTCTAGCTAACTTGTTCATATCATATAGGATGATACAAAATTCACCATGAGAGAGATGAAAGGAAGTGGTATTGATTCACCCAATGATATTTACTTATATGAGGTGTCCAACTGATTTCTCATGAAAAACTGAGAAGTCAATGTCTCCTCTAAATGAAGAATAGTGCTTGATTAGATGAATAATTCGGAGAAACATTTCCTCACCCACAACAGACATCCCCACACATTAGAGAGGTTAATACAAATCTCAAGTACAATATTCATCTAATAATTCTTATCCTATCATTCAAAGAGGATGAAAAAATTCACACAACACTAACTAATTGGATAATGGGAAAAATTACAACCAGTTAGAACCTAACGGTTATTAAAAATGAATAGTATAAACCATGGACTGTTAAAACAACCAATTTACTGAATATAGAAACATTCATTTGAATATAGGTAATAGTAGATAAAAACCAATGATATAGAATATTATAATAATGTAATGGAATGGAGGTTTCATTGAGAAGTATAAATTCATACAATGGTAGTCATTGCAGCATATGATAAATATGATGTACAAGGCTTTTGAAGCCCCTTCAAAACCATTGTTTTTGAATAAACATGATATTGAGGGTCATAATTATGTTTCATCATAATCATAATGCTACACATAGCTTCATTATAATATGTATGTGAGTGGAAACCATTTACATATGAATATGATGCATAAATGTGTGGGAGTACAATCCTAAAAAGGGGTATTTATTAGAGGAAATGTGTAATTTCAATAGCATCATACCAATTTCGTGACACATATAAGTGTTCACGACCACATTACTCGAAACTTGTATCAGAGATCTTGTGACCCATGTAACATCTCCTGATTTTTCATCTATATTTTGATCCTCACAATAATGTTACCATATAGAGTTCATGATAGTCGAACAATAATAAAAAAGCACAATAAAAAGCAGTTATGAACCATCTTAAAAATGTGATACAAGCACATAAATAATGACATGCATAACAACCTTTATGAATTACTGAATGGTAATGTGATGGATCCGTCACCAAAGTAAGTCATGTTGAACGATAAATTGATAAAATATAGAAAAGAGTCAATAAAAATGGTTCTTCAGAAGAATTATTTCAATGCAATAACATGAGAAACAAGGTCACATGAGAACTATAAGATTGACTAACCAATGGAATGATCTTTTACATCACTGTTTTAATTATAAGGATCCTCGTGGTATAGAAAATGTCAGATTTATGAAAAAAGGCTTTTGGGACACCAATACTTGGAAGGATTAATGAATCAGGTGGATAGTTACTCTTTTCATATTTGAGTCCTTTTCCCTACAAACATCGTGCATTGAGAGAATTTTTTGAGGGCCTCCATATAATTATTTTAAATATTGTGATTGATTAAACACAAAATTAATAGGTACTAGTTTATTCCATAAGTATTGGTGGATAAGAATGTCTACATGAATGTATGGTGGCTGGATCACACAAATTACATAACCTATAGAGGAAATGTGGTCACAAGACCATGTGAATGTCATGTTATTGGATCATTAACATTGTGTGATCTAGAAAATATCACATGGGTACACAATGACTATTACTTTTAAATATTAAAATCCAACCTAAAATACCACATGTTCTTAAAAAGTCATATAGATTGTCACTAATGATCTTTTTATGGCTGCGAGAATAGTTTCTCTGCTCATTCAAGCTATTAACGAAAATATGCATAGCAGTTACCCACATACCTATAAGAAATATAGTTTAAATTGAAAAGGATTAATGTGATTTATTATTTGATTATTTTTATGAAAAGGTATCATATTACATACAAGATCAATTAAAATATCACATGAGATTCCAAGTAACACATTAGTCATTTTGTGGTTGTGTCATCTGGAATGTCACCATCATCAAGATAGGGTCCTTCTACCTAGCAATTAGATCATGTGATTACCCTATAAAACCATAGTTATGTATGGTGAATATTCATGATAATTTAAAAACATCTATTCAATATCCATTAATGATAATGGAACATTACATATTCAATTAGAGTGATTTTCCTTCCCAATGCGTGCACAATGGTGTGAGATACCTTATTGATCACATGACTCCCTAGATGAAAACTATTTGGAAATGGATAAATGTATTGTAAAAAAATAATAAAATCTAGAAAAGTTGTATTCCTTTATAAATGAAAATTTATAGTGATATTAAAGAAAATGGGTAATGTTCTTCATGTGATCAACTCATTGATCACGCAAAAGGCCTTTGACATACTTTCTTGATCTCAGGAATTTCCTATGACATACTGATTTGAACATTCAAATGTCCTATGAAATTATTCCCATGATATGATGAAAGCCTATTCAACTTATTTCTAAATCTAGAAATGTAACATTGGAATTCCATCTTGATCTTATGAATGGATTATGATAAATTATCAGTTATTGTGAAGGTCCCCCTAGATGTCTCCCTTGATAAATAGAATTCCTCTTTGACATGAATCGTGGACTCCTGGAGGCTCCAATATATATCATACTAATATAATGAACACTGCATAATATTTCATCAAGTTTGTGTTAAAACCCAATTATTATCCAATTTTATAGTAATTAATATGATTGTGGAGTGTTCTCTTGGCCATTGTTTATCATGTGGTATATAGATTATGACATGGATGACTTGTAGTATATTAATACGAAGTGTATATTGTGATGTCTCCTCAAATTATATGAGATCATATCAGCAATATATGTTCAATGAAAGTTACAATAGATCCATAATAGTGAGGAATAAAAATTAATCCATATCAATAGAAAATTAAAAGACACAACATATGAACGACACATGTACATGAGATTCTATGTGAGAGAGGACTTTTCAGAGTGTAAAGTGATATAATATAAGGGAAATTACATAATGTAAACCGACTTAATGAAAAAACTTATTACATAGAATATAAATACACTTTTGTTGATCACCATAATGATAGCACGACAGAATTTTGGCATGCTATCCGGATTATGTGATTGATATTATTCTTGTCAACTTGGACATGTGAAACCATGATAGGAAAATACTTGAAAATAACGTGTACTATATGAAATGACATAGAAAAAATAACATACATTTATGAAAACATAGATATTTATATTTTCATATGAAATATTCATGGCCCTCACAAGACCTATCTAAATAATGAGGTGTCCTATCAATGTGTCTATCGTGATCATGTAAAAAACATGGATTTTTGTGTGTATTGATCATGTGATGTATTATATATAATTTATCTAAATCTTATGATGTCCCCCAAACATATCAGTTGATTAATTAAAATCCTTATATAAATTAAATATACATCATGAAAAAGATATTTTTGTGATATCCTTGATCACATGAAACCCTTGGACATATCTGTATCCATGATGAAATTCAACATATATTTTTATCCATATATTGTGAAGGCCCCCACAAAATTGTTCAAATAATGAAATATCCTCTAGACATGTCATCCTAATCATGTGAATTTTTTTGAAAAAATCTTCCTTGAGAACCGACACCATTTTATTTGTCTAAAATAGTCATCGAAATGAGCCCATTTATATATTCCATGTCATTCAATGTCCTCTAGACGTGAAAGATGGATCATTTGATAGCCATATAACATGTAAATATTAATAATCTCACATAATTATACCTATAACACCCCATGATTTAAAAAAAATTATATTTTACAGAAATAGGGGGTTCTAACAATTAAATTATATTATGATACATAAAACAATGAGTTTCATCAATAACTTTCATGAATCACAAGACTGAGTTTTATCGCACAACAAAATTCTATTTATATTAATATTTAATATGATAGTTATTACATTTTGATTAATCATTTTGGTATAAATAGTATTAAATAACATATAAAATAATATATATTACATATTTTTGATATTTAAATTTTTATTAGAAATAAAATACTAACATTAAAACCAAAAATAATTTTTTTTTAAAAAATATATTTTTTATAAATAACAGTATAATCATGTGTGGTGTAAATAATTTAAAAATAAATTTTACCATATTTAGTAAATTTATTTTCGAAAATTATATTAATTATTGAATGTTAATTATTTGTATTACAATATGATGATTAATTTAGTTTTTTCTAAGATGTTTCATTTTTTGATGAATAGTGAAAAATAATGAACATTAATTGAAAACTACCATGTTGTCTAAAAAAATTAATATTTAATTAAATATTTTATTGGTTTTCATTTCAATTAAATGTCAATTAATCCATTTTATATAATTATAATCATTACTATTTTGAATTTGAATATAAATGAATTATAAATATTGAAAATTTTCACACTAGAACCATGCTTTCTCATGACTTCTACGAGATTAATAATAAATAAAATTATTCCACTTAGGTGAGTTTAATATGGCCAATTTTTATAAAAAAATGACAGTAAATAAATTATATCATCTAATTAGTCCAAATATTTTATTTGCAAAATGAATTGTTAAAATACTTAAAATTAATGGCATAGATTATAGTAAAAACAAGTTTATTGCGATATTAAACAATAAAATTTAGTGTTTAAATTAACTAAAATTTGTCTAACACTAATTGGGTGGCCATATATTTACCCTTACCACAGTATTATATATTTTTATGAGATATTGGGAAACTATTCCATGAATGTCACATATATAATAAGTTAAGAAATGAAAAACGAAATGAAGGAACAATCATTTCCATTCATATCTTTAAAGATATGTAATGGGGAAAACATCATTGCTTTGGTTATAAATAATGTTTTTAAATTTAAATGAGTTTATTGTTATATTTAATTTAAAATGATATTAAATTCTTATGAAATGTCAACGTATGAATTATTTACCTATTAATTTAATAGAATATATGATACTAAAAATAGTAATAGTGATTTATATTGGAAGGATTATTTTATACCGTTAATTTTCATAAGATTATACACCTTTAAAATATATTTCATATAATTTAATTTAATTATATCATTGTATTAATTTATTAAATTTCCAATTAAATAAATACTGTCAAATTAAGAAGAATATTATTTCATATTATATTTTACTTTATTTAATAGATTATATTTTACTAAATATCCTATATTTAGAAAATTTAATTTTAAATATTGAAACATGTAAAATATTTTTCATTAATGTACCAATTAATATTTTATAATTATATTAATGAACCATAAATAGTAATAAAATTATTACTGTGGTTATGGATAAATCAGTGTTTTTGCGGGTGAATGAACTTCTATTAAAATATATTTATAACAGAAATAGTTGTTCTAATTTAAAAATTAGATATAATATTAATAATTAATAGAAATATATATTTTAATAATTTTATAAATAAATTGGTCATACTGGTTAATTTATCATGGTTACAATAAAAGTTACCTTGGTTGAAACAAAATAGAGTAAAATGGATTAAAATTTAATCCTATGTAAAAAAATGATAAACCAGTATTTTAATTATGTGTGTTGTAGGTTTTTATCATATAGATAAACTATAATCTCAATTATTTTTAAATTTTTATGACACATGAGGTATGTGGGACATCCAAATAGTGAATACTTTTGTGTGTTTAAAATAATAGCACTCATCCTCCAATATAAAAGGAAATTCATTCCCCTCACAAATACCTTCCTATTATGTAATTTTTGATACCCAAAACCTTCCAAAATTAATATTAAATTATATATTCTCATCCTAGAATGATTAAATTTCTGATAAAATAATTGAGGTAGGCCTTTGGTTAAAACCAAATAGAGTTACCCGAAGAAGAGGTAACATTCATCCACATTAATTTTTTTATTTCTTTCTCCACTCAATAAATTATTCTTATAGCATAGTGATATAATTACCTAAATATGTTACATATAATTATATTTAATTATATCAATTTTATAAACAATAACAACACATAATTCCATAAAATAATTTACAATATCATAATTTTTATGTATATTAAACTATCAAATTGTGAAATTTTGTCATTGATTTTTTCATCTCCATGCATCGTGGATCCGTATGAAGAAAGATACAAAAAATATATGATATTTCTAAAATAATTATACATATAGAGTCATATATATCATATGTAACCATTTTTGTTCCATTCCATAAGGGATACGATAACATCACTCAAGTGTGTGATGGACAACCGACACACGGAGGGATGTGATTTGTTTTAAACAAACGTGTCACACGGTTGCTAAAAAGGGTAATGTTAAAAGAAATATGTGATATAAATTAAATATTTATTATATTAATGACCTATTAATAATTATAAAAATATAATACATATTTTTTTCTTTTGGCCTCTACAATCAACAAAATAATAATAACGTCATTTGTCAATATATGGACTACCACCTTTACAAAAGCGCTGTGATTTTTTATAACCATATGACAATAATGATATATATAAATATAAAAAATTAAATTAATTTTTATTTATGATATTATTATAAATTATCAAATATAAAATATTACCTTATTTATTTCCATAGTTATCATTGAAATGAAAATTTTTTCATGTGTACTTATGACACGTCGTCTCCATGATCGTAACATTATTCCATTTCACATAATCATCATTAATGATAAATTTAAAATGTATAAGTGATTTATAAATATTATAATAATATCATTATTTTTATCTTTTATATGATTAAATTATATCCTCTTTGACCATTGTGAACCTATCATGTTCATTTCGACATATAAGCCGAATATGGTCTGAACAGTTGACATAATACTAGTTGATTATGTAATATTATATAACATGATTATAAGTGAAATTAATGTCGTAATACAAATTAAAAAGGTAATAAATCAATTAATTAGGTAAAATTATTTTATTATTCAGTACGATAAAAAACAATAATGATGAATCATAATTAAGGTATGATATTTTCGTCTCACTTTTATTGTTGGGTGATATTTTATATCTCAACCACTTCATTTTTTTGTTTTTTATAAAATGAACATGTATGTATTTTATGTTTAGTATCCCTAAATAAATATTTATTTACATATAAATTTTAGGATAAATATTTCATGATGCTTATAGTTTCAAATTTATCAAAAATGAAAGGGATTTTTGTCTCAGTTTTTCATTTTTCCAAGCATGTGATGATATATACATATATTATTCTGTGACATGTACATAAAGAACCTATGACATGTAATATAATTAATTTATTTATTCTCATGTTATTTTAAATTTGATTTAATTTTACCCTATAATGGGTTTAATTATTAAATGTCACCACACATGTAAGAGTTTGATGTTACAATCTTATCAACTATCATTACTATTTTTTTATTATATTATAATTGTTTAAATTTAATTATATACCTATAAAAATGATCATAAATTCCCTTATATTCTTGTTATTAATGTTATTTATTATGTAATTTTACCATGTTTTACTCTTTGGTGCCTATAATGTTTGAGAATGTGTTTATATAAAAATCAAACATCGTTTCTCTATTCCGTAGGAAATCCTTTTATGCATTCAAATCCATATTTTGTAGAAATGTATTTTTCAACTTAAAAATTATCTAATACTAAATTTATTATAGATATTTTATTTTTTAGGAAAATAAAATGAATCTTCTAGTCTTTTTATGATCAATACCCTTTTCTAAAAAATTTACTACACAAACATAATGTTTTATGCTGAATGAAAATATTTACTCAAGGACATGAAATTAGTTTATTCAATGCATTAATTAGATATTTAGATAAATATTTTTAGTGAATATATTATCTAAATATTATGAATATTAATTGGTTTAAAATTTATTTTCAAATATATGGAATTTTTATTTTATATTGGGATTTAAAAAGTTATTCTAAAAATGAAATGTATTTTTTCCTCCAGAAATAAGTTAATGATCATATAATGGTATCTCAATTAATCAAAGAAAACAACCATTACTGTAAGTTATCATCCACTTGGGGAATTGGTTATTGATATCAAACTTATTATTTTTCATAATGGAAATATTTTTTAAATGATAAAGTTATTACACCACCTTATCATACACATGTTAATAATATTTCAAATAGATTTTTTTGGAACATGTTTATTTTTAATGGGTTATTTATGTATAAAATTGACTATATTGCAACTAATTTACTCTCCTATAGATAATAATATATATAAGAAATTATTATTGAACTCATTTTTCTCATTAATTTTGTAGTGAAGTTGGTTAATAAGTGGTGAACCCAAAAATCTTACATCCAAAGGACTGGGTTTTGAATATTATAATGATCCTTGGGGATATTTAGGATTTTTTTCGGTGATGTAGGCATGATGGAGGGAAAATATTACCTAGGAATGATTTTTTCATATAGTTCTATTGGATTAAAATTGAACGAGACGTTATTTCTAGAAGCATAGGTTAGATGACTTTGTTCCTACTTCTAATTTAATGGGTATCCCTATATATATATCGATTGTTTTTATCTTTCAAAAAATAAATGGGATTTAGCCCCTAAATGAAAAATGGAGATGATTATGGAACCTATTTTTTCCATGAGTAAAACATGTTACAAAAGGTGTAAAGGTTTCTTTAATGAGTTATGATGAAAATAATTATCTATTTCAATAATTCATTATTCAGTTCATAGAATTTATAAATAATGGGTTCACCAATATTTCTCTAGTTGAACCTATTATTGATTTTCAATGGGTGCACATAGATAGCACCCCAATTCCATGGGTAATGATTATGTTCCTTATATAATTATACTGGAAGTATACCATATAGTTATTACTATATTAATGTTTATATAAGGGGTATATATGATTTCTGTGATATGATTCTAAAATATAATACTATGTTTTATATATTCTTGATATGGGGTTAGGATTTTATGTTTGATAATGATTAATATCCCATTACTCATGATTTTTTAATCATAATGACTATTTCCATTGTTAATGACTTATTCAACGTTATAATGAAGTATGGTACATGTATTTATGGGTTATAATATTATTATGTTATATTCATGATCTTTTATGTTTTCATCATAACCTTAATCATTTTTTTCTCACTAATGGTATCCATTTATTAATTCACATGCTTCCATTACAGAGCTTGAGAGAACATCATACTTTTCATTCCTTCGCCCTAGTTTATAATGAATTAGGATAGAAGATTTATTTATTGAATTTTTTTTCATCAATATAGAGTTTTTTATTGTGAAATAGATATTCTTGGTTATGTGGGAAAATTCTTATTTAATTTATGTGAATTTCTATATAGGATTTTTCCTTAATTTTATAACACTCTAAATATAATAGGTACACAATGAGGTATGTGATCATATTTTTTGGATTTTTATTTTATGGATTGATATAAAATTAATGGGGTAAAAATTATCATAATGAAATATAAAAATGTGATATTTATAGATTCAACACTGAATCCCGGTGTGTGGGTTTACAGTTTTCATAGATTCGGTCAAAAGATATTATTAGAAAACATTAGTGATTCGAAACATTTTTTGTGTAATTACCTTATGATTTATGTATAAATTCATAGATATATAAAATTCAGGTCATTCACATGTTTAAATTATTAATATCCCCATGTTATCTTTTACGTTGTAATAATTAGGAGTTTATTGATGAAATTTTGGTAGATGTTTTAGTTTGTTCGTGATTTTGTAATGATATGGTTTATCAAGATGTATGTATTTAATTTTATTGTATTAATGATTTAATTTATGATAAGGATGTCAGATTTTATGAAATTAGATATTGAGAACACATGTTTTATCATATAGATAACCACAATATTGAAATGTGATTTAGTGAATAAGTGAAAAAAATTACTTCACAAGAAGATCGATATATTTTTGGACCTTAATAAAAAATGTATTATATAAACATTTTATTTAAAACATATATTGAATTATAAATTATTCAATATATTTTTAATATAGTGTTATTTATTAAATCAGTTTTACCTTAGGATATTATAGATAAATTTTGAATATTACATCATCATATTATAGTTTATTCATTTCTGTTATTATATTACCATTTTATATTTTTTGGTTAATGTTTATAGATAGAAGGAATACCTTTTTATACCTTTTATATTTATGTGGCAATTAATATTTTCTGTGCTTTAGTAATTAAGAATTCATATTCAATATACATCATTTGAGAAAAATATGGGATATTTGTGGATAATCATTATTGAATGAAAATATACTAATCAATTATGTATATTTCCAAATTATCATATTAGAGATGATTGGATAGTTTCAAAACTATCGGGAAAGGAACATGGATAAATAATATTATCCATAAATCATTAATTAAAATGAATTGATGGTGTTTTTTATCATTATAGATTTATCAATATTAGATCCTTCACATTACATTTATCATTCAGTCACTTGTAATAAATAACCTCAATCACTCTCTATAATTATTTACACATTTCTTCTATTAAAAATAAGTTCTATATTTTGGAAACCTATTAATGTTTTATTCATTACGTTTTCCAAATTCCATATTCTCCATTATCAATAGGTTTTTTATTAAACCTGTTTATGATGCATGTTTTAAAAAATTAGATTTAAATATCCATCACATGATTACTAAGATACAATTCAAATTATAGGGATACAATTTATTAAGGGGGAAGATGGAACAATCCATTATATTAAAATTAAAAAATTAAATTTTATAGTATAAAGGGTAAACTATATTGAGTTTAGCTTACAATAAATGAAACAAGTAATTACATCAATTTCTTTAATTACAGGCACGATGGAGTTTTACTAATAATTGATTTACTATTAATATTAATATTTTATATGATTGTTAATTCCTAGAATTTGGAAAATATTTTATGAACATGATTCCATAATATAGAAAAGTATATATTATACATGTTTATTATTATTTAATATTTCATAAATAAAATAAGATTCATTTAAAATAATATTAATTAGTTTATGAAAAGCTGTTTCTTCTAGATGATGGTTTATCATTTATTGGTGCACATAAAGTAAAATATAAATTAATAATTTCTGTATTTTTTTTTAAAATAATTACTCATTATTTTTTATAGGATTATCCAAATAATATCTTGGTGAATTGTTTTGGTTTTTCTAAGAATCGTCTTTCATGAATAGTATCAAAAATTCAATTTTAAACAAAATCATTATTTTCATCTAAATAGTTTCTAAAGATAAATTATATTTTCAATTGGTCATAAATAAAATACAGTTTAGAAATTAATAAATTATCCTAATTTATGACATTGGAATCATTTTCATTATGAAATTTTTTAAGAAAAAATAATAAACATTTGAACATTTTTACTTTGAAAACCCTCTTCCCCGTCATTTTAATAGTGTTATTTTTATATAACTTCTTACACTAATGTGAGTTGAATTTTTCAAAATGTAATACATAATTTTATGATGAATAATTTATATTATATAATAATGTAAATATAATTTTTTACCATAACGATTAGTAAAAACGCTAAAATTTTATCATAATGATTAATTTAAACATGATTTTACCGAGGGAATAAACATTAAACATTAAACATAATATTTAAAATGGCCGATAAATTATCCCAATACCAATTTGATGACCTTATTTCGACACATTATTCACTAATAGTTTTTTATGATTTCATGAATTTCATGTACATGAAATTGATTCATATTATTTGTTATGTGAAGTAGCATAAAAAACGAACATTCGTTGACATTAATTTCTATATCTCTTTGGGATTGGGAAAAAGATTCATAGATTTGATATTATAAATTATTTAAAAATATTATTTTTTATAATTGAAATTTGATTTAGTTTTTTTTGTTTTAATTATTTACATTAATGTATAAAGAAAAATTGATGCAAAAATTATTTGGGCAATAAATAATTAGAATAAATGATACTTGTTTTTAAAAGGATTGAGGCGCAAAGGCTTCTATATTAAATGACAACAGAAAACAGGAGAGTAGCACCAAAGAACCATAAAAAATATAGATAGCCAGAACTAGGGTCCTTAACCCATTCAAGCGCCACATTCTGATTGAGGGAGTCCCGCCTGAGGAAAAATCCAGGAAATTCTGTCCGGCTGGAAGCCCCGTGTGCAGTAATCCTTATCAAGAAGGGATGAAGATCAAAATGATGTCTTTTCTTCCCTTGTGATGAACTATTCATCCATATCCAGCGCCAGAAACAGACTGGCTGACTCATTTAAATCTGAAACTGTATCCTCAAAACTGAGCCATCAAGCAGTGCCTTTGCAGCTCCTGAGGGTAAGCTCATTAGGGTCTAACCATCCTTGCATGCCTCACCAGGATCCTCAAAAGACAACCATATAAAGATACACATAAATTAGAAAAAAGATAATAAAAATATAGATAACAGAAAAAAACATTCCAGATAAATAAGGATCAATAAAGAGGTCTAAAAGAATATAAATTCACATGTTTGAAAAATAGTATAAAGGAACTAAAGCTTAAGACCAAACCGTACTGTGCAAAGCTTGAGAATGCTGCTACACAGCAATCAAAAAAGTACCAGATCAAGAGATGATCCTAAAAAAGGGGAGCTCTGTCCAAATCCAATTTCAAGAGGGGTGAAAAAACATCCGGAAGGTTTTCATACCAAATGAAGACATCCCCTTCAGCCCCTTTGTTAGCCACTCAATCTGAAACAGAGTCAACTTCCCTGTAGAAATGAGTAATAATATGATTCATAGAAAAAAGGGAATCTAAACAATTAATCCATCGATTTTGAAGCTTCCAGGAAAGGTGACATGAATCTTGCAATGAGAAATTCTCCAATCCCAATTGGAGCGAGACGGTCTAATAAAATTTTTATGCAAGTTCCTCATCTATTTACTGTCAATGTTTGGGTTCAAGTAGAACTCATAAAAAGCCTTTGAAGTGAGAATTCCATTAGTCGCAGGCTCCCAAGCCCAAAAATCATTCTTGGATGAGAAATAATAATTCTTGACAATGTTTAAAATGTTGATTGGAAGTCCTTCCAAGTCTTGAAGTTGGTCCTTGATGGTAATATCTAGATCAATGTCCATATCATCAATCACCAACTCTATAAGGGGGTCATCATTCCATTTGGATTTCCAGAAATTAAGAGATGAGTCCTTCGAGACTAGCCATCTAGAATGAGTATAAATTGAGGAAAATATGTATTTAAAAGCAGGCCAGAAAGAGGAATCAATAAAATAAAGAGACCCCATATTTATCCTATTAACGAATTTCCCTCAAAGAAAGTGTGAACTCTCAAAACTGCTGTTAAAAACCCTCAATAGGAATGAAGCCTACAATGAATCATTAAAGAGCACCAGATTCTTTATACCTAAACCCCCAGCATCATAAGGCTTTCATCACTTTGACCAAGGAACCATGGCCAGCTTTTTTTTTGAAGATACTGCTACTCCAAATAAAGTTCCTAAGGGAGGTATTGACACTTTTTATAAGCGAAATATGCCATTTTTAAACCATAAAATAGTATACCATCTTCGAGATAATGACTTATTTCACTAAGCAAACCCTTCCAGCCATGGAGAGGGACTTTCCTTTCCAGGTAGAGAGACTCCTTCTAAACTTACTAATAATCTCTGTGAAATAACATGTTTTCGGCTTCCCCAAAAACAAGGGAACTACTAGATTATTGAAGGGAAGATCTCCTTCCTTAACATTAAGCTCATTGACAATAAAATTTTTCCTTTTCTCACATATGTTCTTACCCATGTAAACAGAAGATTTCTCCTAGCTGATATCTTGACCAGAGATAGAAGAATAGTGTAAAAGAGCTCTTTTGATATTTTTTATATTTCTCTTATCACCCAAAGTGAATATGATGATATCATCTACATATAAAAGGTGATTAGGAGCAATGATACCACTGCCAGCATTAATAGACTTCATCTTCCCATTCCTAGCCATTATAGAAAGAAGTCTACTCAAATAATCCTCTGCTATAGAGAAAATAATTGCAGAAAGGGGATCACCTTGTCTAACCCCTCTAGAGCAATCAAAGAAACCACGAGGGGATCCATTAATAAGAATTGAAATCAGAGCAGAGCAAAATATAGTCTTGATCCCAGCAATGAAAACTTCATTAAACCCAAACATAAGAAGAACTTTGCTAATAAAACCCCAATTCATAGTATCAAAGGCCTTTCTGACATCAAGATTGAGAGCAATATTACCACCTCGTGTAGCATTCTTAAGAAAATTAACACATTCTGAGGCAGATATGAGACAATCTTGAATATATCTTCCCTTGATAAAGACAAATTGATTGTGTGAAACAATATTAGTAGCAATTTTTGTGAGTCTAGTGGAAAGGATTTTATAGATGATTTTAAAAATAGTGTTGACTAAAGCCACATGTCTGAACAAATGAATTTCATTAGCATTATTAGTTTTTGGGATAATATCAAGGAACAGAGAATTTATTCTATAAGGAAGGTCCCCACCTTTGAGGAAATGAATTACAAACTTACAAACATCATATTGAATGACGTCCGAGTATGTTTGGAAAAAGACGTCACTAAAATCATCTGGACCTGGGGAGATTTCGGATTTGAGACTTAAAAATGCATCTTTTATTTCAATTCTCAATGGAATAGAAGTGAGATTAGCATTATCTTGAAAAGTGACCAATTTTGGGATAATACCCTCTACCGGCTCATTCGTTAATGTAGGGCCATTAAAGAGATCCATGAAATAAGAAATGACATGTTCTGAGAGATCTCTATCATTTCCAATAACTTGGTCCCCATTCTTGATCATCGAGAGAGGTTTAGAAATCTTCCTGATTTGTTGCAGGGAATTGAAGAATTTTGTGTTCCTGTCACCATCCATTAACCATTTAGCCTTAAAAAATTCCCTTTGCAGTTCATCTTTCATATTCAAGAGTTTATTATGCTTTGAAACAATCTCAGAATCCTCCTAGAGCCCATTAGGAAAGTTATTCAATGTATTCTGATCCTGAAAATACCGAAGAGAATCTTCAAGAGATGAGATATCCTGATCAATAAGGCTAAAATTCTCTTTGCTCCATGTTCTTAGAGATCTTTTAAGGACTTTTAATTTGTCAATGCAAACAAACACATTATGACTAGAGCTGATAGAATTCCAGGTGTTTTTAACTATAGAAGCACAGTAAGGATGATTAACCCAGGCTTTGTTGTACCTGAAGGGAAAAGGAGGTCTAGATTCCTTGACACACAGATTAACAAGTATTGGATGATGATCAGAATTAATCTTAGGAAGAGTAATACAGGATATGGACCCCCAGTAATCAAGGGAGGCTTCATTAATAAATGCTCTATCAATTCTTATAGCAACAACTCTATTTAAAAAACTCTTGTACCATGAGAATTTAGCCCCAACCAAATTAATTTCATGCAGATCATTGGAATCTATGCAATTCATAAAATCCCTAGAGGATATGGCATTAAACACAACACCCAGCTTTTCATCGGGATGAATGATTGAATTAAAGTCCCCAAGAATAATCCAAGGATCAGAAATGATAGAAGAAAGAACACTAATATCCATTCATAGTCTACTATGATCCTGATAGCTAGTATAGGCATAAACAAAAGAGAAATAGTGTTGAAGACTAGAGACTTTGAAGGAACAAGTCACATGTTGTCAACCATTATCAATTAATGACATGTCAGGCAAAGATGTGTGAGCTAAGAACCAAAGACTTTTGACTTCAGAGAAACAAATAATATAGTCAACTAAGTAAAAACTAAGAGAGTTCGGAGTAGAAATGTTTGGGGAGAAAATCCTCTTGGGCTCAGAAATCCCAATAAGAAGAGTTCTGTGCTGTATAATAAAGGATTTTAGGGATCTCATAGTGTTTGACTTAGCCAATACCTGATAGTTCCAATACAAGATCTTCATTTAATCTTAATGCCAGTTTTGGATCCCTCTTTGTTTGGGACATTCTATTTGATTTTGATTGCCTTAGAGGGTCTTCCTACTTTACTTTTGGGAATTTCTGAACCATTAACACCTTGAAGAAGATCATCAATCTTTGAAAACTTGAGATTATATTTCTCTTGAGATTCAAGGGATATTCTGTCAATAAAACTTCTATTCTAACCACTTTGACTACCAACATAATTCAAATTAGTTACAAGATCTTTTTCATTACCCAAAGTAGATAGGGAGATAACAGATTCATGTAATGACTGACTAGAAGTAACTTCTACATCTATAGTTTTAGAAGGAAACAAAGTATTAAAAGAAGGATCTGAGCAGGACTGAACAACAACATGCTGATCAGTAGAGTGTGCCTCTAAACATGCATCGGTTTCAAAAAGATTCTTATCTCAAGTAGGAACTGTAAGAAGATCCAAAGCATTGCATACCATGGGAAACATGATTTTCATGTCTGGCTTAGGTATGCAAGCATTAGGATTAAATTGGGTGATTCCTAACGCACTAAGAACAAAATCTGGATCAGCAAAGCAATCCTTCTTACCAGAGATAGTGTTTCCAGTCTCCTTACTATTCTGTAGGGACACCCCAAGATCAAAAATGTTTTTATAATAGTCTAGGAATATTTGATTCTCCTCCTCTTCCTTGTGTGAGGCCGCAACAAATTTATGAACCTCATTGAACAGTTTAGTAAAAAGTTCCATATCGTCCTCACATACCCATTTTAAATTCTACTCTTCCTCCTCAACCATGTCAGACCAAGAGCCCTTGTGTGAAGAGGAACAAACAAATTGATTTTCAACAGAAACATTGGAAGTATTTGTAACAGGTAGGGTTTGAACATGAGGGACCAGTGGGTTTTTTAGAATCCCTTTTTTCTCTACAAAGACTGAATTGTTCTTTTTGTTCCTATTAACCTCATTCCAATTCGAGGTTTTTACTGTAGTACTAGGATACCTTTGAATCATCCTACAATTCGAGACCGTGTGCCCTACAATTTTGCAAACATCACCAAAATAAGGAACATTTTAATATTCCAATCTGATATCAGTTTTGAAGCCATTATCATTAAAAAGAATGCTACTAGGTCTTTTAACTTCCAAATTTATGTCAACCAGAATTCTTGCAAAGAATCCAATTTCACCATCTAGTGTACGTTGATCCAACCTAATTGGGGTGCCTAGACATGATGCAATGTCATTAGGAATTCTTAGATGCCAATATACCCAATTTAAACCATGCAGTCTCACCTAGATTTTTGCATTCGATTGTTTAAAAGTAAAGGGATCTAAATTAACATCCCAATCAGATAGTCTTAAAATCCCAGGTTTATGTTGCAAATTACCCATATTCCATGCAAAATTAAAAGATTCAGATGAATTGAGAATAATGTGAAAACAACCCTTACTGATTGAGATTAATCTCCAATCCCTTAAGCCCCAGTAGTGTGAAATTATGCTCTTAAGCTCAGCATGAGACCAAGGTTTGTCTCCTTTTGAATAAATCAAACGACCTAGTAAAGAAAATTTGCATAGATCTAACATTTCTTGCAAAGCATCTGGGTCCGCCACCACCGAGAAACCACCATTTTCTAATCCGATGACATTTGAGGGTTTAGGCGACACCTCCTTTACTAAATTTTATAATAGTTATCAGATTAAATAATTCTTAAATGATAAATTACTTTTTTATAAAATAGGTAACAATGGTAAAAACAAAATGGGGTAAAATTGAGTTAAATTAAAGTATAAGTAACAAAATGATAAAAATGATTATATTTATCTTTTTGGGAGTTTATGTTAACCACATAAATGATTACCTATATTATTATTTGTATTTAGAGTCACATAACATAATAGATACCTCCCAATATGAGTAATTTTTTGTATTTACAAGAATGTTACTCCACCATTATAATAGTCCATTCAATCCCCTCGCATCTTCACACCTCACAAAAAATTTGGACCATCCCACATATAAAAACATAACTTCTATAATAAAAACCCTCAAATTCTAGAAGCCATAATTTAGGCATAATTATATCCAATGAATAACCTCAGTGAAAAATAAAAGATGTTACCTGAAGAAAAGGTATCTTTAATAAATGAGAATTTTTGTTTCATTTAATTATCCACCAATTAATTAATTATTTTACCAAGATTACATAATAAAACCATTTTATTATGTATAATGATAATTTAATATTTTAAAATAATGACCAATAACCACAAAATGCTCTTTGAATGTTATATGAAATCATCACAATTGTGTACGGAGGACTACCGCCTTGTGAAACGATGACATTCCTTTATCCATATCCAATTCACACAGTTTAGTATAACGATCAATATAATGCTTATATATGATATATAATAATTAATAATTCAAATTGATTCACTACATAATATATTCACTTTTACATTCCATTATGTATGGTATATTATAATGTCTCTCCTATGAACTATGGACTAATGCCTCACAACGTGATGTGGTTTATTTTTCACTAACGGGTTACATGGAAGGTAACATTGGTTAAGATAATAAATATAGTTGATAAAATTAAATATTTATGATATTAATGACATATGTATCATTCTATCCATATGATATATCATTTAATTTCATCCTTTCCACTCACATAAAAAATGATAATGTTATTCATAGATGTGTGGACTACCTTCTCCTCAATGCAATGGAAATACACTAATTCACTACCACATAAAAATAATTAAATATAAGAAGTATATACTTAAATAATATGGTATTTATGATATTATAATAATTATTAAAAGGTAAAATATTATTTAACTTCTATACATTATGATCATTGAATGGAAATGTTATTCATGCGTACAGACAACTTACCATTGTAATAATCATAACATTAGTTCATTTTTCAAAAAACATAATTATTGATGTTTTTAAAAATAATCATTAATTTAAAAATATGATAATTATTTCATCGTTATTATTATATAAATGTATAAACAATTCCCCCTTTAACTATATATATATCCTACCATTGTAATTGTATACATATAAGTTGAATATGGTAAGAAAGTCTCACATTATCATAATTGATTATGTAATTATTTATTATATGATAATAAGTCGAATGAAAGTAATAATGAAAAGGGAAATTTTTATTAATAAAGTAAATCAAAAAAATTTGTTATTTATATTTTAAAATAACAAGTGTTTTAAATCACACTCAACGTATGTTTTTATATCACACTATTTTCATATTTGTGATCAATATTCCATATTCACAAAATATTCACAATTTATGGTCTATAAACAGCCATTGAATTTATTTTGGGTTTCATATATGTGATTATTTTGATTTACAAGTCTATTTTTAGATCTTACATTAATGGTGTTTATGGATTCAATGATACTAAAGGGTTAGAGAATTTTTTTCAAACATTTACTACTTTTTTTTATGGCATATACCTAGATTTTTCTAGGAGGTGTATATTCAAAACAATTGACATTCAAAATAATTAATTAATTTATTATCATATTATTTAATATTTAATATAATCTTATACATTCATGGTGATTACGATAAAATGTTACCAATGTGGTAAGAGGTAGATGTTACAAATCTCATCAAATATCAAATTTGTTTATGAATATGTCTCTAAATATGAAATACTATGATCTACCAACCACGAATTATCATTAATTGTCATATCCAATTGTTATTAATTTTATTTCATGTAATTGTATCATTTTATACACTTTGGTTCTTAACATGATTGGGAATGTGTTTGTAAGAAAATCGAAAATTACTTCACTCATCGGTTAAAAATATATTTTATTCAAAAAAAATGATTCCTAAAAATGATATTAATGTCTTCGAAATGGATTAATATGAAATGAATTAAGATTTTTTTTAAAATTTCAATGGATTCATCTTTTCATTTTCGGATCATGTCTCTTTAATATATTTTTTACATTGAAAAATATCATTTTATTTATGTCATGTATTAAATTATCCTCAATCATATCTAACAGTTTTTAAAATATTTAGCTGGATGATAACATTTATATCTTTAATGGACATATTATCTTAATATTATTGGAAAATTTTTTAAAAAAATTATGTTTAAATAAAATTATTATAATAATGTTTTAAATTTTAAAAATTTATTTTCAATATGAAAAAAATATTTTCCTAGAGAATGTTTTTAGTTATAATTTAATGTTTTTTCCAATAATAAACCTCAACAACCCATGATTACAATTATCATTCACAATGTATATTTTTTATTTATACCATTATCATTATCCCTCTATGTGTAAGAATATTGAGTCAAAGACATTATCATGAAACCAATTTCTCTTCAGTTAGTAAATCATTTTCCAAAGATTTTACTATGAGACCCATTTCATTTCCATGGGTTATTTTTTCTCATTTGGATTATTATTTTACCATTTTCATTTAGATGTGTAAATCATGTATCAAAAAGACAATTATGGAATAAAATTTATAATGGTTTAATCATGTTTCAAAGAGATTATTATGGATCCCATTTCATTTCTATGGCTTAATAAGTTTTGAAAGATATTTTTTTATGGAACCCATTTCATTTCCGTAGTTTAATCATGATTTGAATAAAATAATTATTTTCAGAAGAAGTTATGTTTAAATGATTTATCCTTGTGATTTTTTCTAATATTTTATTCTTGTACACTATCAATGATAGTCTGGCCCAGATGGCTATAGGTGATCCACTTATAGATTATATGATCGGTGTGAACATATAACACCTTAATGGACTAGGTTGAGATTATGTTATATGTAGAATTATATTAGACTTTGGTCACATATTTATTTTAATTTTTAAGTGTTCTACAAGGGTTATATAATTATTGTATCATATAATCATCCAAGATAACTATATGTGTTATCTATTCATGATACATGTTTATAATGTTTCATTTGATCAATATTGATATCAAATATTACCTGATTATTGATTATTATTACTACTTCCATTGTTATTGAATTATTCTCTGATTTTTCATTTGCTGATCTAGGTATTTGTGGTCATGATTATTCTTATCTTATATTCATGCTCTTTGATTATGTATTATTACCCTATTTCTATTTTTATACTCTCTGATTCCATCCATTTGTTAATTATCATGTTTTCCCTTACTAATTATTTTACCTCTACCTTACATGATTCATTTTACCTCGTTCATACATAACTAAGATGAATGATTTTTTTCCAGAAGGGATTTCAAATTGATAATGATGACATTTTATAATGAAAACAAATTTATAGGAGATGTGGTAAAATGGTCATTCAATGTTAGGGGAATAATTTATGTATTTTTGTTTAATATTTCAAAATATAAAAACATATAATTTAATACTTTTTGTAAGTGATTTTTTTTCATTTTGATATTTTCAAGATGAATAGAATATAAATGTGTTAAGATTAATAGAATCAATGAAATAAATATAAAATTTATGAATTTAGAACAAGTTTTGATAGTGCTAGTGTAGGGATGGTATAAGACGAGTTTTTTTGTATTACATGAAGACCCTATTACGCGTTGGATATGTCATGTGGTAGTCCTCCAAACATATCAACAAAATCAAGATAAATTTCTCAAACATGTATTTATCAATAACAAAAAAACATCCTAGGACATGTCCAAACATCCTCAAACATATCAGGTAGAAAACAAAGACATGTCCAGTAGACTTCCCTGAAATATCTATTAGGTCAGATAAACAACACGTTCCATGATAATATTTTTTGATAGATATAATTAAATATATACCATTTTAAACTATGTGGAATCCTATTCTATACCATATAATAGGTATATGATATATTCTTAAGTTCCATGATTTAATTATCCATCAATCTAAAAATATATCCTTCTGTATTTCCAAAACTCTAACATGTGAGAATCAAATCCTAATGTGGGATAATAATTCATTATTATCAATCCATAGATTGATAATATCCTCATAATTTGAAGACCAATATTCCTAATAGAATTAGGTTAAATATTTTTTCCTATTAATGCCTATGATTATAACAAACACCCCAAGGGGTACCGTATTTCATAAGTAATGTATCCATATGTGATTATTCTAATAAATTTCTTCCCCATGTTTCCCACAATTATAATAAATCAAATTGGTTTATTGATTTACAATGATCATATCCATAATATCATAAGATTACCCTTGATACAAAATACTTAGTATATAATCCATATTCAGTAAAGTGATATGATTGACCCGTTCAAGGGATTCTTCGTCGATGTATGTTCAAAAATAAATACTAAATTGGTAAAAAATAAGGAAATAACACTCATGGTAATATATTTATTGGGACCCCAATCAACGGGTTGAGAACATATAGATCTACGATGAATCATATTACTTCTATAAGCAGGATATATAGTATTTTTTCCTAAGTTAAGATAATCATACCATGTTTCAAATTGACATTATATATTTCCATTACATATGATGTAGAAATACAATTCATGGACTCAATAAATCTATGTGGGGGTATGATTCCAATTGCAAAAAGGATTCATAAGACTCATGATAAAGTTTCAATCCAAACATAGAAACACCAATCACCAACCAAGATGGTATTAATGTATAGACTGTCTAGTAATATGGCTTTATAATATAGATAGTTTTTAATTTGCAAGAAATAATGGGAAATAGATAGATATCCCTAGTTACATTTATATTGTATCATCAATATAAACCCCTTTAAATTAAAAACTTAATCATCAAATGATTTTATTATTGTTAATAGTACTATATATGGATTTTGAAGATATTGTCAATCATATCGTATATATATATAAGAGATTCCCATTATATAAAATAACTCATTACAAAAGGGTAAGATGATCATAACTTCATATTCTCGTGACCAATGTTGTTTCCTATCATCATTAGGTTTGAATACATAATTGACCACATACAGTTAGAACACATGTTTGTACCTATATAATGATGTGGGAACCATTGGATGTTTCATGAAAGATAAATGTTGTATACCTGATGTGAATAATTGTAAAAAAATACTTGATCCTCCCATAATAAACCATCAGAATCCATATCTCTCCCACGGAAATAAAAATGGTGGACTATGCATAAAAGAATGTAATAAAAATAATAACTGAATAATTATAGGTTTTGGGAATGATGTGTACTAAATCCAGGGATATATACATAGCAACATCATTTGAGAGAAAAGACACCTAAACCCATTTTTTTTTTGGAAAACCTGTATTTTTAATTATAAAATTATGTTTATGATAAAACGATTTTTATTTAAAATTGATAAAATTATATTTTTTAATACAAAAAAAATATAATTTCAATGATATTTTAAATAATTTAAATATCAAATCCACCATTTCAATATTTAATTAAAGACCAAACCAAAAAAATATTGGAATAAAACATTACTTGAGATTCGTAATGATAGTGATATAATTTGAAAAATTCACCATATTATATATAAATGAATCATTTTTTTATTGATATAAAATTCTGAATTAATTTTTCTTATATTTTATTCATGCATAGTTATTTTATGATAATATCATAAAATCCATGGTATTTGTGAAAACTATAATTTTCACAATTTATCGAACAATAAACCATTTTAAAAAATATCAATAATTTATCATATATTATCATTTAAATATAGAAATCCAAAATGAATTTAAAATTAAAAATTTTAATATTTCAAAATTTAAAATATCAATGGACATGTAAAAAATATCAAAAAATTTATATTTTATAGAAAAACTTATTTTTAAAATATAATAGATAATTATAATAATTCATATAAATTACTAATTATATTATTAATAATTTATTAGATCAATTATTGAAATATTTTATATAGTCAATATAAAAATTTCAAAATGATATAAACAAAACTTTGGATTAAATAATGAAAACATTAAAAAATAGTTCAATGAAATACAATTAAATCTAAAAAATGTTTTCTCACTAAATGGATGAAATTATTTAGCAGAATACTTTTATATATTTACATATGGTTTTATAATTATTATAAACATTCTTATAAATTTATATAAAATGTTTAATAGATTTATAAGGTCATTTTTATAATAAAATCCACATAATGTTAAATAAAGAAATATATGTAGTAATTAAATGGTGTATTATAGGAGTCACATGAATGACTTTAATTACTCATTTTGTGACACCTTCATTACCCTTATGTAATCAAAGATAAAAGAATAATTTTTTATGATTCATTAGGGTTTATATATATCTCTATATTCGGTTTTAATATGATAAATACACCGTTTTCATCAATGAAAGTTGTTTGTTATAACCCATGTGTGTATTATAGTGTGTGTCACGTGAAAACCCATTTAGAATATCAGTTGATCATATACATCCATGTTAAGAATTGATGATTTTATGTGATGTTTTATGAAATTATCTTCTATTAAAAAATTTATGTATTTATAACCTCTTTTTTATATTTTATAATTTTGATATGATTAAATATTCAAATGTTTTCTCATGAACTACTATATTATTGATTAATAAAAATTTGGATAACACTTTTAATCATTGAAATGTTTTAAATTTTTGGATAAATAAACCACATATGTTATTTAGTTTTTTGATGCACATAATATTTTAGTTTAATTTGGGACAATATCAATGTGATAGTAAAATGAAAATATTGATATTTTAAATGATCTTAGAAAGAAATATCGATATTTACATGTGTATTAAAATGTTTTCTTAAATTTTTAGTTTTATATTCATGTATTTATGTGATATATGATAGTTCAGTGATATTTTTTATTGATTTTTTTTTAAATTTAAAATAATTTTCTTATTTATATAAGATGCAAATTTTATTGAATCATTTATTGTATTTTAAGATTCTGAAAGATATAAAGGGGGAATATTGAAGATACCTATTATATATCATGGTAATATCATTTATGGATAATATTTCTCCCGTGTGGTTAGTTTTCATATAAGACGAATATTTAGTGTCCCCCCTTAGGATGACACACATGCACAATCAATGAAAAATTATCTCTCTCAATATATATTGTGGTAAAGTAAGTGGTGATAGTGTTCACTAGGATGTGTGTGATTCACATACAATGGAAAACATTCATTAGTCCATGTGGTTATTACTATAGTGAATAACCAATAGAATCTAATATGTTGTGAGATTTATGATATCCTATTAATGTCACTACTAGCGAGAAGTCCATAGAATGGATATTTTGTAGTGGCCATTAAATTTGGAAATGGAGTTTAAAAATATATGTAAATCTATGTTGAATATTATCAAGATTGATTTTAGTCAATTGACTCAATATACCATTAATGAAAATAAATCATTACCTCTCGGCCTATAATATATTTACTAATTTTTTTGTGATATTTTTGACTTACTAAAACATTTTTATTCATAATATATATAACCTTTTTATAATTTTTCCCAAGAGGATGAGGATATTATTATGGTAATGGTTTATAGATTATATCATTGTTTTGGTTGATACTATGTGGTTCTTTTACAATTAAATTTTTCATGGGAATACATTAATATGAATAATTGAATCATATAAATTTTGGAAATTAAAGGATTAATTGTTAAATTTTAATAAAATAGTATTTTTATCAAATAAATTGAGTCATGGGTTAGTTTTTTCCTTTGAAGTATCATCCACGATACTAGTTGATAGGTCATTGGATTGATAAAATTTGATGATTTGATACAGGGGGAGGATTCCCAAATATTACAATAATGGTTCATGATATTTTCAGATATTGAAATGATTTGATTGTGAAGGATGAAAAATATATTGGTCATATATTTATGTAGTGTTACATGTAAGAAAAAATTTATATTTTATTATATTTTAATTTTCACTACAATTGAACAAATTTAATAATATTAAGTCTGTATAACATCTCTCAATGTAGTGGTGTATTTGGGGATGCTGGAATTTATTCTGTTACCCATTTTGAATATATTTCTTACAATGTTTGATGTATATGATTAGTGGTAAACTAAATCGGTCTATCTATAGAATTGTTGCACATTTTTTCTTTTATCCTGTCAATATAGATGATGATTTATGGTTTATATTCTTAGTACTATACAATGTGATTTGATGATGCGTCATCATTTCTGAAAATACAAGATGTTGTGATGTTTAGGGAGTATTCCACCCTTATTCAATTATTTATCAATATTATTTCTTATATTTAAGAGGCTATATGATATTGGATCATCAGAAATAATGATTCCCCTTTTGGATGAGGTGTTTCTTATAGGATTCTATGTATGACTTTAAATATTTTCATTTTTAAAACATATTATCTAAACCATGAGTTTTTTAGCATGACTAAATCACATAGATGTAATTTTTATGGACATTTATAGGGAATTATGAATCATATTGTTGATTAATTTTTTAATATTATATTATAGTACAACTTTTGTGATCCACTATAGACTATAACACAATGTATCATAATTACTTCATTTTACTCTTTTACAATGTTGTGTGAGATTAGATAAAAACTAATATCTATATTTTATGTATTTTTTCATGTGCTACATTTCGTTGTGGAGTTATATCATGTATTATGGGGTTTGAGTTTTCAATTCATGTACGCTTACCATTTATGGTGTAAACAAAACCATTTTTTCTATGATATTTATACTTATGTATTTGAGTGCAATTCGTAGGGACCTATTTCTATTATCCTTTTGTTATTTGTTTTTTACATGTTATTTGGTGTGATTACATTGTGTTTTGACATGAGGGATCTTGGAATATTTTTAATATTATAAGGATTCTGTCCAAAGACCATTTATAGGGTTCTCCCATCACTTATTTATCATCGTTTCGGAAAAAATTATTTAGGAATGATCGTTTTCATAGGATGACCAATTTGAAGATGTAATTGGTTTTCTAATACCAACTTAAATTTTACATTTTATTTTATGGAAATAAATAATCATTTTATCAAATAATTTTTTTCTTCTTATAGAAGAAAAATTATATTATTTCCCAAGAGTATTCATTAAAACAATTGGGTATAATGGTTTCCCCAATAATGAGAATGTAATAAAGGATATGATAGTCTTGTTAAAAAAATATATTCAAAATTAATGATACATTAATATAATATAAAAAATTATGATATATTATAATGATATTGACGATCATGAGACATTGATACTTCTTCTCCGAAATATCTCACCCAGTGACCTCTAATTATAGATATCATATTAATGAACCCACTAATTATAATTTCACATGTTTATTTATCATTTTATATTACTTTTTATGATCATGTGTATTGATCCATTTAAGGGAGATATTTCCAAAAACAACATATACATATAATAATTTTTTTATCTTAACATTATTTAATATAATATATTTATTTTTTATAAAATAAAAATAATAATCAATGGAACATACATTAGGTGGATAAAAATAGAATATAATCTTTTTAAAATTCTCCCTTGTATGTTATAATTAAATGAACTATTTCATATGATTAAACTATATGAAGGAATTTAATATGATTAATTTATACATTATTGTACCATAACATCATTTACTCATTATTTATAAACTCATGTGTAAAAGAAATATCCAGAATAGCATACTCGTGGTTTTATATGTCACCTCTATCTAACCGAACGTTGGTTATTGTGGGTTCCTAACACCTAGTTTAACATACCTGAACAAAATTATCCCTAATTCTATATATATTGGGACCTAGGAACTACCTTGTAGTTAAAAAAATATATTTCCACCATAATGATGGATGGTTCAATTGTATAGATGTATTCGTCTAATGTTTGGATTTTGTTGGCTTTACTCTTATGTTCTAACTGAAACCCATGTATTGATGATTAATATGTTGTATATGTTATTTAATGTTAAATAATATATATTTTATGTATTTATTAATTTTTCATTTATAAAATATTTATATTTTATTCATGGGAGAACTCTAATAAGTGGTTTCATTATATCTCATTAATCTAATAATTAATAGAACATCCTAAGGCATATCATAGGTGGTATTATATGCATACATTATTTTAAAATAATGAAATATTTTGTGAAATAAATAATATATAGAAAAAATGGAATCATGTTTTAGTTTTTATGGAATACTATATAACAATAGATAACCCATACATATATTTTTTCTGTGAACGTGTCACCAGGAATTACCAATAGGAGAAAGAATTCTATTTGAGGGTCCTCTTGGATTACCCTTTCAGAGAAAATAAAATTATTCAACCCATAATTTATTTTTAAAAAAATATATAATTTTATTATTTTAGTACCGATATTTTCTTGTTAATAAATATAGATAACTTTATCATAACTCTAATATAATAAACACATACATTAAATTTTGGAAACTTCTATTGAATAACATTTTTTCACAAATCACTATTTTAAAAAGGAAGAAATTCTTTTCATGAAATATATATTGAATTTTAAATTTGACTCTATCATTATTTATAATCATCCTTAAACACTATGAATGAAATTTAAAAAAATTATTTGAGAACAAAAATCTCAGTTAGGGATGTAGAGAAATAATGAAAACACAATTAGTACTTTTCAAAAACATGAGATGACAGGAGAGAATTCGAGTTTAACTAAGACTTATATGGCATTAAATAATTATTTATTGATACCTAAAATCCTTATAACTAAACAAAGAATTATTAATACTCTCTATGGGAAAAAAATTAAAACTGAAAATCAATATGGATTCATAGAAAACTAGATAACCTATATAATAAATTTTATAAAAAAATCACATTGAAGGGAATAATCATTATTTAATAAAACAATACTATTTTAACTTTTAGAATAAAAACATTTACATGAAAAATAATAAAAATGAAGTCAAAATTAGTGAATGTTGTTTGGGGGAAATCATCATTGAACCATTACCCGAACCCTTACATGTGGAATGACATATTTGGTTCACTCCAACAAAATTCAACGAGAAGCATAATCATTATATGATTAATTAAGGAACTATATCAGGTGTTCCCTTCATTATAAATAATTTAAAATGGCTATAATATACTTTAATAGAATACCATTATTCATTTCATTCGTTAAACTAAAAAATATACTTCTTATCAAATAAAATAAAATTTGGATACTTGTATTTCTATTTCCAATAAAACCCAATTACCAAAAATATAATACCATGATAAATTATAGGGTGTGTATTTTATTGAATTAAAAATTAAATATTTTAATTGAATAAAACATCAAAAAATGGTTTTCGTGGTGGTAAAATATTTTAATGACATATATGTTAAAATGAAACATTATTTTTATATTCAATGAAAATGTAATTTATAAAAGTTTGACAATTATTTTTTTAAAATTCATTCAAATATAGTATTAAGAGTAATAAAATTTACTTTATAATTTATTTATGTCCATATAAATATATTCAAATAATTGATTTAGAAATACATATATATGAGACAATGACTTACACAATAATTATAATGCCCCAACCCTAGATAACCAGAGTCGGTGAATTATTACATAACATTGGCCTGATAACAAAAGATCAAGTCTCCAAAGACCGATTAGTTTAGTAGTCTTTGAAACACTAGATATATTCATAAGTCGTACATTACATCATAAGGTAAAAAAAATAAAACAACATCTTGTCTTCATATCCCCTCATACTATCCTTGCAGGTCATTCAAAAAATACTTCTTCTCATCCTGGGAAAAATAAAACACTGAAAGTGGTGAGCTCAGATGCTCTGTAAGGATAACAATATAGCATAATCTTTCATAGATAAGCATAAACGCTTAAAGCAATTTATAACTAAAACAAAAGCCTTTTAAACTTGAACTTCAGCATAATATGACAAAGATAAAATGAAATAATGCCATTTACTTATTCACATGGATATTATACTTGTCAAACAATCACATGAAATATCAATAACCACTTTCATAATGATGGAATGCATAATTCCATAATATCATAACCACATATCCAAGGCCTCGTGCCAAGACTAAAAATAAGATTTTTCCAAGGCCTTATGCCAAGACACTAGTTTGTCTCCTAAGACCTACCGATGCATCAAGGAGCTATAGCGAGCTCCACCCGTCACATATTAAGTCCAATTCATTCCTCATATGAACTGGTTTAAACATAACATAAACATTCCTATTAGAACTAGCATACGAAATGTCAATACATTAACCACAAACCATGAATGGTATAAAAATAGCACATCCACAGTCAAACATAACTCATTCAATAAAATATGGAAGATTGTATTGTATCACATTAACCTCAATCAGGAATAATAGAGGATGTTGACATAGATGAAAATAATCATCAAAACTATTTGAGATAAATATCCCCGTTTTTCATGAAATCATTTAAATGTCACACTATTTGTCAAGAAGCCATTTAAAAATAGATTTTTGAATCAAAGTGTCCCATACCACTTTGAAACTTTTTAAAAGGAGTTTTAATTTTAAAACTTTAATTTCCATATATATAAATCCTTAAAACCATTTTTAAAACATGGACATTAATGAGAAAGATTTAGATGAATAAATCTTTAAAATATTTAACAATGGTATTTTTGTTAGAGATTCAAACCAAAAGAGAGATACTTGATCAAAAATAATTGAGGTAATAAAAACTTTTTAATATCATGAGAATAAAGGGATTCATGATATACTATGTCAATATACATTATATACACCACATAAAAGTGACTTGGTGTATAACAACAAGGAAGTCTCAATGGAATTTAAATTGAGCTGAAATCTCTCATAAAGGTTGTATCATTATGTTAAGGATAAATCAACGACATAGTTATGTTTGACAAATAACAATAAACTAAATACGATTGGATATTCAGTGTAAAACAATCAAAGGATATTCACACATAATCTTGTAAAAACAACACCAATGAATTGGATGTTTAACTCGACAAATGGAGAATGAGTTAAAATTACTCTTATAAAATTCATATCAATGACTTGAGAAATTATCAATGGAGTGATTATGTGTATCAAAAGTATATCCACAGGAAGGGGAGTGTAAATTATGACATAATAAAATGAATAATTATTCCACACATAATCTAAGAGTAATATAATCAATGAAATATGCATAAAGCCAAATGAGTGGAAATTGAAATTTCAAATTCCCTTATCGATTAGGTAACTTACAAAACATACACCCCTGAAAGAAGGATCATACCATGATGATGTAAATATCTATGAATTAAAGTATATTACACAATGAATACAATCATGGGTAGTACACACACCACATGCAATAAATAAGTGGTGAACAATGGAATTCTCACGGAATTAAAAGTGAGATAAGAAACCCATAACCTTGTACTTTTCCTTGGTTGGGGGTAGGATAACCTCCTGTATAATGGTTAAATAATTGTTATTAAACTATTCAAGTGTTATATATATTAATATGATATCATATATGATCATTTTACATTGCTTTGTTAATAATATCTTAGTATTATCGTCGTTTCGGGTGTTAATTTACTTGTTTTCTTTTATATGTTTTGTTACGTAATCCATGTTTGTCATGGATAGGTTGTATCTTATTCATATAACGAATGATATCAAGTTCTTAAACATTATTTTTAAATCATAAAATTATAATTATACTTGAATGGATATGATGGAGAATGAATCTCATCGCGTTTGTGGAGACGGTAGTCCGTACGTACGCACGGGCGACAATATCATTCTTTTGATATTAAAATAATATATAATTGGATGGTATATTATATATACAGAATCATTATCATTATATATTTATTGTTTACATGAATTATACATCATTATTATTCTCATCCAAATAATAATATGTTGAATAATAATTACACTACGACGTGGAGACGGTAAGCCGTACGTACGCACGTATGGTGACATGTTATTTATAAGGTGGATATAATACTGAATATTTTTGTACCATAATAATAATTACATTTCAGTATATATAATAGAATTGAGTTAAAATTTTATAATGGAAATAACAAAGAAAGAAGATGTGGAAGAAGAATGGAACTTGAAAAGCGTTGGTGAAAACATTACCTCTTCTTCGAGTTCTTCCTTTTGATTTGATAAAAAGGGCTCCATAGGTTGGCATTCTGATCAGACTAAGGCCTCTAGGTTTTGTTTATGGAAGTTGATAGAATATTTTGGCAGATTTTGGCCGAACCAAACAGCTTTGAAGGTGTGAAGTAATGATAAGGGGGAGTGCCTTTTTATAAGAGGGGTGAGGGGAACCATTGGAAAAGATAGAAATATTAATTTATAATAAATTAATATTCGGTTTCTAATGGAACCAAAGATGATTATTTAAATATTAAGGTTGGTATACTTCAAAATCCATTCAACTAATATTATTTAGACAGGTTTGGGTCATTATATTAACCTTATCTTTTAGTTTTAACTATTAGTTAATTAGTTTCACATTTACCATGTCACTTTGTAATTTTATATTATATAGTTAATAAACATACTATATACATTCAGGAGACACCCAAGTGGTCCATTAATGATACACCTATCATGATTTATGTCGCTTGGCCGAACATTGTATTTTTAGGAATTTAATATCAATTAATAATATAATATTTGTTTTAAAAACTCTTTTATGTCAATTTTGACACTATTCAATATTTTATTTTTTTGAAACTCATAACAGAGTTATTACTTCGCCAAAATTCAATTAAATCACTCCTAACATGTCCTATTAACTTATAAAATTAGTTTAATTCATAAAAAGTCTCAAATTATATTTATTTGGGTATTTATAATATCAAGTATTCTAATTTTTCACTATTATGGTAATTACTGCGTCATCATTGTGTCATAAATAAATTAAATTATTTAATGTTCAAAAATTATAAATAAAATATAATTATTTATTTAATATTATTATATTTCTAATTACTATTTACAATCGAATTTATATTATGTATAACCATATATTAAAAATGTTTTAGCAAAGAAACTTTGATTTTAGCTCTTTTAACTCTTCTTTGAATTAAATAATAATAAATATCCTAATCTAATCCAATTGGACCTAAATGATAATATTTTATTCCTAAGCTTGTTTTTGGTTGAGATAAACTTGTCCAATAGAATTAGAACATGTGTTAGTGTAATATTAATAACATTTTTACCATTAATTACTCTATTTTCTTTTAACCGTGGTAAATAAAAGTAAAAAGTTACTATTCACCAAAAATTATTTTCATCTCATTGACCCACATTTTACATCCTGATATTAACCGTGTCTCTAGGATTTTCGAAATTATATTCACAGAAGCGGTAAAATTATGTTTTATGAAAAATTTAGTTTTTTTAACTACCACTTAGTAGTTTCACTATTCATCAAAATTGAAGTTTTTCAGAACAATGCCAAAATTTTACCCTAAGCTATAATTGATATTCCGAATTCAAAAATGATATCTATTTTAAAAAATTCAAAACATATAACTTGTATTAATTAATTTTATAATTAATTCCCACTGTCACAACAAATAGCGTGTTTTTAAGAAACAATATATATCAAATGATTGACAATTGTTTAGGTCCAATTTCAATATGAAATTAATTATAATGAACACCATTGAATAAAATGGTAAAAATATATTCTAATTATAATTTAAAACCAATCAATAATATAATTTATCACTATATATTATTTTGATTAAAAAACATGTTTTTAAGTATTTTTCACTATTCATAAAAATTGGAAGTACTCAGAAAAATACCAAAAACTCATCTTAGGATAATTTTGATATTTAGAAACAAAAAATTAAGTCCATTTTGAAATATAAAATATATATAATTTCAAAAAGTTGGTATTACTATTCATAACGGCTAGTTTGATTGGTTGTGGTGTGTTAGAAATCGATGTTGCGTACAACACATGATATCCCATTATTCAAAGAGAAGGGTACCATAGAGGCTTGGGGTGTTACATTTTTCCCAACTTTAATAAATTGCGTCCTCGTAATTTATAAAATTGAGATTGGGAATATAATGGAAAGTCCCACATCGGAAAAGAGTCAATAAAACTATCACGTTAAAAGAATGAAAGAGAGTTATAAAGGTCAACCAAGATAACCCATACTCGGATTCCATGTAGGATAACATGGATATGGACGATAATCTAATTGTCAAGTTCGGATGGAGAGCGATAGAAATCATGATCAAGAAAACGTTAACAATAATAAAACCACAAACTTGTGTTGGGACAAATAGCCATTAGTCTCCTAGTAGGAAAGTAAACAGACAACATTTGTTGTTTTAAGTTTCATTACATAAGGATGAGGAATTAATTTATGATATTGACTAAGAATATATAGATATATACTTACTTTTTAAGTAGATTTTCATTCATTAATAAGTTCACACCACTATCTCATTTTTTTAAACGATTAGTATTCAAGAAGACATGGTCACACTGGAAGAGCTAGAATAAACTTCTATAGAATCACATGATCCATGTTGGATAAACTATATTTTACATTGTCTTTAGAGATTAATCAAAACCAAAATGTTTAGTACAAGATCTAATGATCCCCCAAAAGGATATTCCTTGAGATAAATAAACACTAATCTTAATTTCTAAAATTAAACCAATAATACCCCAATGTTAAATAAATACCATTAAATAATCAATTGTCCTTAAAATCCTTCAACATAATCCAAACTAATATTGAAACCCAAAACATAGAAGAATTTGATTATGTAGTCTCCCATGTTAAATTGTATCTCCAAATGACATCAAATACTCTTAAAGTCACATACATAAAAGTAATTAACCTCATCACATATTCTCTATTATAGGTTATTCATTTCCTTAATTAACCCAAATCATTATAAATCCACAATAAAAACGTAGATAAAAATCCACCATTACTCCACAAATGAAACCCCATAGTATTCCATTTTCCTTGGGCATATAGTGTTCCCAACAAAGCGAACATCTTCCAAAATAACATTTTTCACTTAATCACAAAATCATTTTCCTATACCGAGGGTATTCATTTGATAAGACATAAGAACCCAAATCAACTTATTATTGATCAATAAAATCATTTAACTAAAAATAATTAGTCACACACTCCAGGGTCTTCACGTATTCCAGTGGTAGGCGATAAATCCCAATCGCACTTTGGTTGTGGGTTCGATTCCCGTAGCATTGTCCAACATGTTGTCTTTTTCAAAAATTATATTTTATAACATTACCAAAATGAGATAAATTCCCCAAAATAACCATAACATAATTTAACCACAAATCTTATCTCATACCTTGAATTTTCATCCAAAATTATAATAACGTAAAATTTTCTCAAAACCAATGATCATATAAAACCAAATGGTTATTTATGACTATATCCACAAGAGAAGAGATAATTCTTCCTAAAATATCATTATCACATGGAAAACTACAGGGTTACAAATACAAGAGAAAATTATTTCAAAGTAAACCCATCAACGAGGAGCACTAAATCTTTTTAGACATTTCTCCAACCATTTATTTCTACATAGATTCTTCTTTGACAAAGAAAATATCCTTTAGAATACGACATTCACTTGGTTAATGGCTAGGTCCCCTATATTTACGGCAAATGACTATAAATGGATTCTTGGGACCATTTTTATCTTCTTCTATAGTACTCTTCATTTTGCTTCATCAATTCTTCACATTATATCCTTCCTTCCCACACGTAAAGCATTTCTTGGTCCCATTGAGACACTTTCCCGGGTGTCTCCTACCACATTTATTACATGCTGGAAATTGAGGGTTCTTTTCTCCATGGTCTCCATTGTTGGAGCTCTTATCATTCATCACATTTCTCTTCCTTGTTGAGTCCGGGAGTTGGTTGACATATATTTTGTTGATAATATTTTTGGAAAACTGATTTGGCATAAAGAAGATATCTTTTACTCCTATCAACATTCCATTTTGTTGCTCATTTCCACCACCGTTCCCACCTTGTAAATCAATCTCAAAGTCACTATGACATCCTTGGAATCCAGCCATTGACCAAAACCAGAAATCATTGCGTGACTAACAGTAGTCATAAAATCATTTAGAGATTAACATGTCAGCATATTCTCAATTTGAAACAGATTAGGATTAACCAAGGTCATTTACTCTCATATTATATATATAATACTTTAAATCAGTTTGTAAAGAAAATGTAAATTATCCTAAGCATATTCCCCAGGAGTTTCATAACCAAGAGTGCAGCAAGGCCCATTTTCATGCACCGCTTCCCATTTGTGTCTAGATCATAGCGGTGTTTTCGGGTTTTACCCCAAGGTACATCTGTTCCAGAGCCGCCTGTACCAGCTCATATCCAGACAGGGATGTATTGATCGGAAAACTCACAAAATCTCTAGAATACCAAAATATTAGGATGTTCATCTATACTAATCCTCAAAGTTCATCATAGGTCTATGTGCTCTAATCAGAGTTTATATAAATCTGGCTTACAAGGTTTGTACGAAACTTCCTCTGATACCAAATGTAATGCCCCGACCCTAGATACCTAGAGTTGGTTCATTATTACATAACATTGGAATGATCACAAAGGATCAAGTCTCGAAAGTCCGATTAGTTTAGTAGTCTTGGAAACACTATATATATTCATAAGTCTTAGATTACATCATAAGGTAAAAAAAATAAAACAACATCTTGTCTTCATATCCCCTCATATTATCCTTGTAGGTCATTCATAAATTACTTCTTCTCATCCTGGGAAAAATAAAACCCTGAAAGGGGTGAGCTCAAATGCTCAGTAAGGATAACAATATAGCAGAAGCTTTCATAGATAAGAATAAACACTTAATGCAATTTATAACTAAAACAAAAGCCTTTTAAAATTGAACTTCAGTATAATATGGCAAAGATAAAATGAAATAATGCCATTTACTTATTCACATGGATATTCTACTAGTCGAACAATCACATGCAATATCAATAACCATTTTCATAATGAAGGAATGCATAATGCCAGACTATCAAAACCACATAGCCAAGGCCTCGTGCCAAGACTACAAATAAGATTTTTCCAAGCCCTTGTTCCAAGACACTACTTTGTCTCATGAGACCTACCGTTGCATCGAGAAGCTATAGCGGGCTCCACCCATCACATATTAAGTCCAATACATTCCTCATATGAAGAGGTTTAAACATAACATAAACATTCATATTAGAACAAGCATACAAAATGTCAATAATTTAACCACAAACCATGAATGGTATAAAAATAGCACATCCACAGTCAAACATAACTCATTCGATAAAATATGGTAGATTTTATTGTATCACATTAACCTCAATCAAGAATAATGAAGGATGTTGACATAGATAAAAATAATCATCAAACTATTTGACAGAAATATCCCCCTTTTTCTTGAAATCATATAAAAGTCACACTATTTTTCAAGAAGCCATTTAAAAATAGATTTTTCAATCAAAGTGTCCCATACCACTTTGAATCTTTTTAAAATTAGTTTTAATTTTAAAACATTAATGTCCATATAAATAAATCCTTAAAACCATTTTTAAAACATGGACATTAATGAGCAAGATTTAGATGAATAAGTATTCAAAATATTTAAAAATGGTATTTTAGTTAGAGATTCTAACCAAGAGAGAGAAACTTGAACACAAATAATTGATGTAATCAAAACATTGTAATATCATGAGAATAAAGGGATTCATGATATTGTAGGATCGAAATAATGATGTAGATGCTCAATATAAAAGAGGGGGTGAATTGCATACTTTAAAATTTCCTTTGTAACCTTTAAAGTTAGTGATGAATAACTATGTTTTACTTAATCAAAGGAAAGAGATATGTTTAAAAAAGTTAAACTAAGCAAATTCACAACACCTCTAACACCAAATGAAAACTTGGAAAGAGATTCTGAAAGTAGGTTCCAGAAATATGGTTCCGGAAAATGAAACTAAACTAAAGATTACAATATGAGATTCTACCTTAAAGTGTATAGAATCTAAAGGAAACAGAGTACAAGTAAGGAAGTATAAGAAAGTTATACTTTCCTTATAATACAAAATTCAGCGGAATTAAACAAGTAGTGAAACTACAAGTAACAAGATATAAGTCTTTTAACCCAAAGAGAAGGGTATCCAACAACCATGGATAAAGGTCCCTTGATTTATACTTTCAAGAAAGTATGTCTTACCCACACTAGGGTAAGCCCTCGATACGAAGATGAGAGTCTCTGTCTTGCTATCCCCACAAGCCCTCAACATCAAGGTAGTTGGAAACCTCTATCTTCCACATCAAGGAAGCCCTCAACTTCAAGGTGTTTGAAACCTTTGTCTTCCTATCCCCGGAAGTCCTCGAATGTAATCACCAACATTCGTAGTCTCACAAGGCTTTGAGAGTTAATAAGAGCCTCTCTCTCTAGAAATCACTTCAAGCATGTAATCACATGAGTCTAATATCAGTCAGCCTTTCAGCCGTTCAGCTATGAGCTATTTCAAATGAGCTCCTATTTATAGGCAAGGTCAGCCTCCTTTCCAACGGTCGTATTTTCCGTAAAAATCGGAGGGACCTATACATGTGTAACATAACCAATGGTTAGTTTATAATAGAATAGATGACATAGTTTTATAACAAAACAAGTGTACCAGAATGTACGATATCATTTTAAGTCTAGCTTAAAAAAGTTCGGAGTAAAGATTCGGAGTGAATGTTTGGAGTGTAAGAGAATTATTAAAGAGTATAAATATTATAAAATCGTAAGAAAAATGAAAGTTCGGAGTCTATCCAAAAGATAATTTTCGGAGTCTAAATTAATTCGGAGTGTATAGAACAAAGATGATCTGATTTCTGTTTAATAGGTGAATTCAGAATGAGAATTTGGAATGAGAATTCGTCATCAGAATTCGTAATGAGAATTTGTCATCAGAATTCATAATGAGAATTTGTCATCAGAATTCGTAATGAGAATTCATCATCAGAAATCGTAATGAGAATTAGTCATCATAATTCGTAATGAGAATTCGTCATCAGAAATCGTAATGAGAATTCATCATCAGAATTCATAATGAGAGTTCGTATCCAGAATTCAGAGTAGAACTTCATTATAGTTCTTATCCAAAATTCAGAGCCTAAAACAGAATGCTTCATATAAAGGTTTCAAATGATTCCGAGAATATGGAAATGAATCAGAAACATATACGTAAGAAATATATAAATAAAAATATGATAAGGATAATTTTTCTTACAAAAGCGATCTTCCTTATAAAAGCGATTTTCCTTATAAAAGCAATTTTCCTTATAAAAACGATTTTCCTTATAAAAGTGACTTTCCTTATAAAAACGATTTTCCTAATAAAAGAAATTTCCCTTATAAAAGAAATTTTCCTTAAAGAAAAGTGTTTGTGATTTTCAAAACCAGAAGGAATGGAAAAGTCATAAGGAAAACCTTATTGACTCAACAATCTCCCCCTTTTTGGAAAGCACAAACATCCTTACGAAAAATAAAGTCTAAGAAGAAAGAAAACATTAAATCTTATCTCCCTTTGCTTATGGAAGTTGATGAATAAGACTAACTCCCCCTTAGGCTTTGAAACTCTAAGGATCATATTCTCGATTTTCGGAATGACATTTCATTAAGAATAATAAAGTATTCTTTAATGGAAAACTCCCCCTTAGATAAACTCTATTAGAGTTGGTTTTCGTTCTCACCCATTGTTAAGATTCTTTCTCCCTTTTATTAGGGTTCTTTTTCTTCTCCCCTTTGTGATTTTCAAAAATAATTCAAGGGAATGGAAAATATAACAAAGTACCTGAAAAATTAGTAGCAACAAAAAAAAGAAACGAGCAAGAACAAAAGTTCATTAAGTTTGAAAGCTCGTCAACAAAGAAATTTAGATACAACAAAAGACCGTATTTGTCTATATTGGATATTTTTCAATCACCATGAGACCCTTAAGAATAGTCTTTATATTCTTCATGTATTTATGGTCTTCCTTAGCTTTCTTCTCTAACAAGACAATTCTTGCATTTTGAGATTCAATATTTTTTTCCTGGGATTTAAGCTTTTCTTCCTGAGTTGTAATCTTTTCTTCCTGAGCCTTCAACTTTTCTTCAAAATCAATCTGATGATCCCTTTAATGCTTCTAGTTTTGAGAATCAGAATTCAGCTTCCCATTCAGATCTCTGACTTCTTGAATCTGGAAATTCTTTTCATCTGCCAACTTTTCTTCAAAGGATGAAGTAAGTTCATTTATCTTCCTATATTCTGTCTCAAAGGCATCCTTCACATTATCTTGGAATTCATCAAAGAGCCTCATCTCTTCCACATTGTTCCTCAACCAACTAGTCATCCTCTTGAAAGATCTTTTGTGGTCTTCATATACGACAAAGAAAGTTTTGAACTGAGCCTCTATTTCAACAAACTTGTCCATAACCATGGATATGGAGTCTGTTTTCTGATTCAAAGCATGTTGGAGCGTATGGAATCATGAATCAATACTTGAGAAAGTCGGAATAGTACCTACCAACTTCTTTAATGACTGAACAACAAAATCATTCCCCAACAAAGATGACTCCGAATCCTTGACTTTTCTTGGAGAATTTTCTTTTTCAAAATGCTCAACCTTCTTCTTAGAAGAACTACCAACTTACCTTCTCTTTACAACCACTGAGCTCGGGGTATCAACAACAAGTTTCTTTCCCTTGTCCCTTTTCGGAATGGATTCATGTTCCGGAGTTCTCTTTTCACTATCATAAACTTGAACAACATTGTCTTCATCATCAACAACTTTCTGAGCACCACATTCTATGTTCTCCATTTGAGAAATATCATGTAGAAGTTTTTCTTCCTCTGCATGATAAGCTACCTCTTCTTCTCCTTTATCCTCATCCTTTCCTGGAGTGACTAATTTCGATGATTCATATTATGAAGTTCGGAGCAACAAATGTTCTAAAGGTGTCCCCTTATAATCATCTACTTGCATTAAAACATCTCTGGTTTCACCACATCCTTCATCAATATCTTCTTCTTCTTCTAATTTATTTGTCTGCTCAACTTCCTCCAACTTCCTCTTCTTCACTGATTTAGAAGTTTCTGGATCAGCAACTTTCGGAACCGCTTCTCCATGAGCAGGCAATTCAATAAACTGACCAGTCTTCTTTTCGAAAGCTACATCAATCCTTTTGAGAGTACCATCACTCACCAACAAGATCTTGAAAACTCTTGGCTTAGACTTGCAAGAATCTTTGAAAGTCTCACGGCACTGAACTATCAACTTTGAGAGGATTGATGGATACATTCTAATCTGAGCTCTCAGATTCCCTTTCTTAACATTCTCAAGGGTAATAAGAATGTGTTTCATCAGATTAAACTTCCTCGGATTTATCAGAAAATCTAGGATGTAGATCTCACTCTTCATCAAACTATCTTTTACACCCTTTCTCAGTACGATAAGGCCATGTACCCATAATTCTAGAATCCGGAAATTTATAGATAGAGAAGAAATCTTCAGAGCCTTATCATCTGATAGTCCGAGAGTTTCCAAAGACTTTTTCCTTATCGAAGCGTCCCTTTGAATCAGACAACACATGAGAAATAAACTCAGATTCTCCTTCATTGTCCAGCCCTACCAAGCTTGCTGCATTGGAATAAGAAAGCTTATAAGTCTTACCGTAAGACATAAAAGACTACTTCTCCTTGCCATCTTCCTTATAGAAGAAACTGTCTCATAGAAATCTATAAGCAAATCCGAATAAACTTCATCTTGATTTTCGTGCTTGGATACAGCAACATATTCCCAACCATTGAGCTTAATATTTTTGGATATAAGAGAATCATACTTATTGAAGAAATTAGGATGAACCAACCTTTCTCTATATACTAACCACTTCGAAATCGGCTTAGAGGAAGACATGTCTTGAGAAGCTACTTCCACAGACATTCGGATCTGAAGAACTCTGAGAAGTTTGGAACGAAGATTTCTGAAGTTCAAAATGGAGATTTCTGAAGTTCGGAATGGTCTTAAAATAGAGAGGCAGAGATTCGAGACACTAGAGCTTGAAAACCGATGTAGGACGACCATTTGGGGTCCCCTTTATATAGGCAACAAAAAATTGTTCAACTTCCTCCATTGATCGAACGATTGTGACAAGCTGAGATCAGATCTGACGGTTGAAAACAAATTCCCAAGAAAACTTGAATACAGTATTTTGAGGTTATTATTAAAACACAGATTTAAGAAAACTATAATCCGAAAACAAAATATAAGAAAATGCCAGCATGTAAAGTATGACTACGAAAACTTGAGTAAGGAAATAATACCTTTCGGATTGGCTTAGGATGATTATTCGTAATGGGTAACATTCTAAAAAAACTACGAAACATTTTTTACTACAAAAAGACAAAGTTCACAAAACTCACTATGAAAAACAAAGTCATTACGAAAAACTCAGTACGAAAATTTCATTACAAGAAATTGAAAAATGAAAAGCTCATTATGAAAGTCTCGGTACGAAAATTTCGTTATGGAAATACCAGTACGAAATTTCTCATTCCGGAATTATTCAATATGAAAACTTCCATTCCAGAAGTTTTCTATATGAAAATATCAATTCTGGAAAATTTTAGTTCTGAAAATTACCATTCTGGAAATTTAGTTCCGAAAAGTTTGAAAAACAAACATTGAAAAACATAGTTACTCTAACAATAAAATTTACTCCACCTATGAAAAGGAGTTTATTAATGTAAGGAGACTTTTTCAACAGAATGTTAATGAAGAATGATTACCTTATAGTTATCATTCCTAACTTTTGTTTAATGTATTCAAATCTATTAGAAGGCAATTATTTTGTGAAAATATCAGCAAGTTGATCTTGAGTTCCGTTAAACTGAATAATAATATCTCTTTTTTGTGTGTGATACCTAAGAAAGTGATTCCTAATATCTACGTGCTTTTAATGAGAGTGATGTGCATAGTTCTTACTAAGAGCAATGGCAATTGTGTTATCACACAAAATTTGAGTTTTAGTAAAACTCAAGCCATAGTCTGTGAGTGTCTGTTGCAACCACAACACTTGAGCACAACAACTTCTAGCTACTACATATTCAGCTTCAGTAGTGGAGAGTGCTACAGAATGTTTCTTCTTGCAGGACCAAGAAACTAATGAATCTCCTAAGAAATGACAAGTTCTAGATGTACTCTTTCTATCCATTCTACATCCACCAAAGTCATCATCAGAAAAGCTTTTTAGAACAAAATCATTTCCAGAAGTATAAAATAATCATAGATCCATGGTTCCTTTAAGGTAGCGAAAAATTATTTTTACTACCTTTAAGTGAGATTCCTTAGGATTGGATTGATATCTTACAAATAAGCATACTGAGAACATTAAGTATGGTCGACCAGCTTTTATGTAATGTAAACTTCTTATCATACCTCTAAAAGATGTTTGATCTACTGGTTTACCAGCTTCATCAAGATCTAAAGAATTTGAGGTACAAATGGGAGTACTTATACTCTTAGTGTTGTCATAACCATAATTTTTAAGGAGATCTTTAATATACTTATGTTAAGATATGTAGGTTCCTTCTGGTTTTTGAGAAATTTGAAAACCAAGGAAAAAAGATAACTCACCCATCATACTCATTTCAAACTCAGATTTCATTAGACTCGCAAAAGAGTCGATTAAAGATTGCAAAGTTGAACCAAATATGATGTCATCAACATAAATTTGAACAATCAAAACATTTTTCTTATCTTTCTTTATAAAAAGGGTTGGATCTGCATTTCCCTTAATATAGTTATTTTGAAGAAAAAATCCAGTGAGTCTGTCATACCATGCTCATGGGGATTGTTTAAGACCATACAGAGCATTGGTAAGTTTAAAAACATGACCAGGATGTTTTGTATCATCAAATCTACGAGGTTTTCAACAAAAACTTCTTCTTGGACATAACTGTTAAGAAAAGAACATTTCACATCCATCTGAAAAAGTTTAAAATTTAAGAATGCTGTAAAGGAAATTAGAATATGGATAGATTCATGTCTACCTACTGGAGTATAGGTTTCTTCATAGTCTATTCCCTCTTGCTGATTATAGCCTTTAGAAACAAGACTAGCTTTATTTCTTACGATGACTCCATTTTCATCACATTTGTTTCTGAAGACCCACTTTACTCTAATAACAGAAGTTTCCTTAGGTCTTTCAACCAAGGTCTAGACATTATTCCTTTCGAATTAATTTAGCTCATCTTGCATGGCTTTGATCCAATCATCATCACCTAAAGCTTCATCAGTGATTTTAGGTTCTAATTGGGAAAGAAATGCTAGATGTTCTACTTCATTTCGTAAGGAACTTCTAGTCCTTACAAGTTGATATACCTCGCCAATGATACTATCACTGAGATGACTCTTAAGAAACCCCTGATTTGGGTTTTGAAAAGCCTGTTCATCATCATAGGGTAGAAAGTCTTCCGGGGTAAATGTTTCAGAAATATCTTCTTGAACATTATCCTTATCAGAAGGTTCTTCTATCAAAGTTTGACAATCAGTTTTTGAAAACACATCCGAGGATGTTGGGTCGGATGGTTTAAAAACAAAAGGATCAGACTCATCAAATTTTACATTCACTTTTTCTTCAACAGTACATGTATTTTTATTAAAAACACTATAAGCCTTAGAAGTTGTGGAATAACCTAAGAAAATTCCTTCATCAGATTTTGGTGCGAATTTATTTAAGATATCTTTAGTATTCAAAATGAATACCTTGCAACCAAAAACCTTAAAGTAGGATAGTCTTGGTTTTCTACCATTCCATAACTCATAAGGAGTTTTATTAAGAAAAGGTCTAATAAAAACTCGATTTATAGTATAGCAAGAAGTACTTATAGCTTCATCCCAGAAATGTCTAGCTATAGAATATTCACTCAACATGGTTCTAGATATCTCTTGAAGAATTCTATTTCTTATCTCAACTACACCATTCTGCTGAGGAGTTCTGGGTACTGAAAAATTGTGAGTAATACCTTTTCTACTACAAAAAGTTTCAAAATTAGAATATTGAAATTCTCCTCCATGCTCACTATGAATAGATTTCAATGGAAGGTTTTTCTAATTTTTAACTTGAGCTCTAAAAATTTTGAAAAGAGAAAAAGATTAAGATTTCTTTCCGAGAAAATAAACCCAAGTAAATCTAGTGTAATCATCAACTAGAACAAACACATAGTATTTGCCTCCAATACTTCCAGTTTGTGTTGGACCAAAAATAACCATGTGCACTAACTGCAATGCATCGGTTCTTGAGACTTCATCGATCGATTGAAAACTAGATTTATGTTTCTTTCCATATTGACAAGGATCACAAACTTTAGAAGAATCAAATCTAAGCTCTGGTAGAACCTTAACTATTTTCTTCTTAGTGAGTTTACATAGGTTTCTATGGTTACAGTGACCTAGTCTTCTATTACATAACCGAGAATGATATTCCATTGCACTTAGGCAAGGTAAATCTTGGCTCCTGAGATCTTCTAAATTTAAGGTGTATACATTATCTTGCCAATTGACTGAGAGAAAAAATTCTTCCTTGGAACTGTGAACTAAGAACTTATCATTCCTAAAATTCACAAGGTAACCTTCATCACATAACTGACTTATGCTATTGAGGTTGTGCTTAAGACCCTTAACAAAAAGAACATTTTATATCAATGTTTTTCCTAAAAGAACCATATTACCAATACCAACAATCTTTCCCTTATCATTATCTCTGAAAGTTACCTTTCCTCCTTTCGGTTTGATAATCTTTTGAAAATAGCTTTTGTTACCAGTCATGTGCTGGGAACATCCATTATCCATGTACCATGCATTGTTGCTAGTATTCTATTTATTTTCCTGAAATCAAGAAGAGAATTAGACTTTCAGAATCCAAAATTGTTTGGATCCGAGATTTCTAGATAACAAAATTTTAGGTACCCACATCTTTTTAGAAAAGTACATTTGTGAAATCCTAGAGATTGGGTTTTTTTTAGGAACAATTATTTTCCTAGTGACCACCACATTGACACTTAGTTCAAAATGGGGCACTTTGAGGAACAAAATAATTGTTACTAAAAAATGGTTTTGCATGGGTATAACCAAATTCGGATTTATTTATTAAAGGTCGTATTTGGGAATACATTTTATCAAAATTTTCATTACCATGGGTAAAGTTTGATAAACACTTCTTTAAGGAAAAAATTTCGAAATTGAGTTTTATAACCAAGTTTTTATCCTCAAATTCATAAGTTTTAAAACTAGAGCTAGGCTCGAAAACATTTTCCTTAGAAATTACGTTTTCTAACTCTTTAGAAAGTTTATTCTTCTCAGAACTTAATTCCTCAAGATTATTTTGAAATACATTCAAAATCAGCATTTTTCCTATCAAGATCATTAGAATGATCTGATATCTCTTTTGCAAGAATATTATTCCTAGAGTTTGCCTTATCATATTTTTTATTGAGTTTGGAATTCTCAATTTCATAAAGTTCAGCAAACATAGAAACTTCTTCATAGGTAGGTGAAGTATTTTCTTCATCAGAAGAGGATTCTTCATCTGAGGAGTTATAATACTTACTATTATTAGAATTTAAAGAAACATTTGTCATTGGTTCAGAATTTCGTACCTTAGCCATAAAACAATGATTATCAATAGGTAATCTGGCTATAAGACCAGGATTCTTCTGTCCTGATGATTCGTAATCAGATGATTCATCTGAAGAGTCACCACCACTGGAACTCCAGGTATCATTAGCTTTCAGAACTTTATTAGTTTTGGCTTGATAATACTTCTTTTTGTTCCTGTCTGAATACTTTTCCTTCCTTTCTTTCTTTTTGAGCAAAGGGAAATTTGGTCTAATATGTCCAGCTATCTTGCATTCATAACAATTAACTTCTCCATATTTCCTATCTTTCTGTTCCTTTTTCTTATACTTGGATTGTAAATTTATCTGGCCAGCTATCTTCTCATCCTTGGAGCATGATTTTCTAATTCATTTTCTGAGATTTCACTTTCACTAGAATCTGATTGAATAACCATCTTCTTAGACTTCGATCTGGTTACTCTCTCTGGAGTCTTAGCTTTCATATGATTTGATGTTTTTGTAAAAGCAACAGTGCTATTCCCATTCTTCTTTTTGATGTTGTCAGCATCTCTCTTCATTCATGTTTCATGTTTGAGAAGTGTTCCAAATAACTCATCAAGAGAAATTTGAGTGACCTTCCTGTTCTCATCTATATCTGTTCTTTTGGATTCCCACTCATTGGGAATAATATCAATTATCTTATCCACAAGTGCTTCATCATCTAACCCATTCTCTCCCATAGACTGTAAACTGTTGACAAAAGTCATAAATCTCTGTTTAACTTTACAAATTGGTTCACCATACGGAAAATTGAAGCCATGGTATTCAGCTCTAAGCATAGTTCTCATAGTCTCAATCACATTATAAGTTCTAATGTGTGTTACTTCTATCTTCTTACAGATACAATTAGCTGCTTCACAAGAAGAAATTTGGCTATATATATTTCTAGTCATTGAACAATGTAATGTATTTGCGTAACTTATAATTGAGTTGATACTATTGCTTTTCCTGGTTAGTACAAGTTTTATCTTCCTTATGAGGAATTTTATAATCACCAGTAAGCATAACAAAGTTTTCCACTCCAGTATTGATTACAAAAGTCTTCATTCGATCTCTCCAGTACTCATAATCATTACCATCAAAGATTGGTGGTCTTGTAGGATTTATATTATCTATGGAACCAACATTAATTCCTGCCATACTTAAAAAAACCATTGGCACACAAACTTGTTAGTAGAAAAAAAATTCTTAATAACAATGTTCGCAATGACAATGTTCGGAATGAGAATGTTCGGAATGAGAAAGTGAGCAAGAATAACTTATACGTGAGTACAAATATTTCGGAGACCTGCTCTGATACCAATTGTAGGATTGGTATAGAGTATGAGGATTACAACCTCTGATACCAATTGTAGGATTGGTACAGAGTATGAGGTTTCCAACCTCTGATACCAATTGTAGGATTGGTATAGAGTATGAGGTTTCCAACCTCTGATACCAATTGTATGATTGAAATAATGATGTAGATGCTCAATATACAAGAGGGGGTGAATTGTATACATTAAAAATTCCTTTGGAATCTTTAATGATAGTTATGAATAACTATTTTTTCCTTAATCAAAGGAAAGGGATAAGGTTAACAAAGTTAAACTAAGAAAATTCACAACACCTCTAACACCAAATGAAAACTTGGAAAGATATTCCGAAAGTAGGATCCTGAAATATGGTTTCGGAAAATGAAACTTAACTAAAGATTACAATATGAGATTCTACCTTAAAGCGTATATAATCTAAATGAATAGAGTACAAGTAAGGAAGTATAATAAAGTTATAATTTCCTTATAATACAAAATACAGCAGAATTAAACAAGTAGTGAAAATACAAGTAACAAGATATAAGTCTTTTAAGCCAAAGAGAAGGGTATCCAACAACCATGGATAATGGTCCCTTGATTTATACTTTCAAGCAAATCTGTCTTACCCACACCAGGGTAAGCCCTCGATACGAAGATCGGAGTCTCTGTCTTGCTATCCCCGTAAGCCCTCAACTTCAAGGTAGTTGGAAACCTCTGTCTTCCTCAGCAAGGAAGCCCTCAACTTCAAGGGGTTGGAAACCTCTATCTTCATATCCCCGGAAGTCCTTGAATGTAATCACAAACATTCGGAGTCGCACAAGGCTTTCAGAGTTAATAAGTGCCACTCTCTCTAGAAATCACTTCATGCATGTAATCACATGAGTCGAAGATCAGTCAGCCTTTCATTCGTTCAGATATGAGCTCTTTCAAACGAGCTCCTATTTATAGGCAAGGTCAGCCTCTTTTCCAACGGTCATATTTTCCTTAAAAATCGGAGGGACCTGTACACGTGTAACTTAACCAACAGTTAGTTTATAACAGAATAGACGACATCGTTTTATAAAAAAACAAGTGTAACAGAATGTACGACATCATTTTAAGTCTAGATTAAAAAAGTTCGGAGTGAAGATTCGGAGTGAATGTTCGTAGTGTAAGTGAAATATTAAAGGGTAGATAAATTATAAAAGCGTAAGAAAAATTAAAGTTCAGTGTCTAACCAAAAGATAATTTTCGGAGTCTAAATAAATTCTGATTGTATAAAACAATGATGATCATATTTCTGTTTAATAGGTGAATTCGGAATGAGAATTCGGAATGATAATTCGTCATCAGAATTTGTAATGAGAAATTTTCATCCGAATTCATAATGAGAATTCATCATTAGAATTCGTAATGAGAATTCATCATCAGAAATCATAATGAGAATTCTTCATCAGAATTCGTAATGAGAATTCGTCATCAGAAATCGTAATGAGAATTCATCATCAGAATTCGTAATGAGAGTTCGTATCCTGAATTCGGAGTAGAACTTCATTACAGTTCTTATCCAGAATTCAGATCCTAAAACAGAATTCTTCATATCAAGGTTTCAAACGATTCTAAGAATATGGAAATGAATCCGAAACTTATAATTAAGAAATATATGAATGATTATATGATAAGGATAATTTTTATAAAAAATAGATCTTCTTTATAAAAGCGATTTTCCTTATAAAATCAATTTTCCTTATAAAAACGGTTTTCCTTATAAAAGCGACTTTCCTTATAAAAGCGATTTTCCTTATAAAATCAATTTTCTTTATAAAAGCAATTTTCCATAAAGAAAGGTGTTTTTGATTTTCAAAACAAGAAGGAATGGAAAAGTCATAAGGAAAACCTTATTGACTCAACAGATATACTATGTTAAAGTACATTATATACACCACATAAATGTGATTTGGTGTATAACAACAAGGAAGTATCAATTGAATTTAAATTGAGATGAAACCTCTCATAAAGGTTGTATCCTTAGGTTAAGGACAAATCAACGACATAGTTATGTGCGACAAATATAAATACACTAAATATGATTGGATATTCAGTGTAAAACAATAAAAGGATATTCACACATAATCTTGTGAAAACAACACCAATGAATTGGATGTTTAACTCAACAAATGGAGAATGAGATAAAATTACTCTTATCAAATTCATATCGATGACTTGAGAAATTATCAATGGAGTGATTATGTGTATCAAATTATATCCATGGGAAGGGGATTGTAAATTATGACATAATTAAATGAATAGTGATTCCACACATATTCTTGGAGTCATATAATCAATGAAATATGCATAAAGCCAAATGAGTGGAAATTGAAATTTCAAATCTCCTTATCGATTAGGTAACTTACGAAACATACACCCATGAAAGAAGGATCATACAATTATGATGTAAATATCCATAAATTAAAGTATATTACATAATTAATATAATCATGGGAAGTACACACACCACATCGAATAAATAAGTGGTGAAAAATGGAATTCTCACAGAATTTAAAGTGTGAGAAGAAACCCCTTATCTTGTACATTTCATTTTTTGGGGGTAGGTTAACCTCTTGTATAATGGTGGAATAATTGTTATTAAATTATACAAGGATCATATATAATAATATGATATCATATATGATCTTTTAACATTGCTTTGTTAATAATATCATAGTGTTATCGTCGTTTCGGGTGTTAACTTACTCATTTTCTTTTATATGTTTTGTTACGTAATCCATGTTTGTCATGGATAGGGTGTATCTAATTCACATCCAGAATGATATCAAGTTATTAAACATTATTTTTAAATCATAAAATGATGATTATACTTGATGGGATATGATGGATAATGAATCTCATCGCATTCGTGGAGACGGTAGTCCGTACGTACGCACGAGCGACAATATCATTCTTTTGATATTAAAATAATATATACATGGATGGTATATTATATATACAGAATAATTATCATGTTATATTTATTTTTTACATTAATTATACATCATTATTATACTCATCCAGATAATAATATATTGAATAAAAATTACACCACGATGTGGAGACGGTAAGTCGTACGTACACACGTATGGTGACATGTTATTCAAAGGGTGGATCGAATACTGAATATGGTTGTACCATAATTATAGTAACATCACAGTATATATAATATACTGGAGTTATTATTTTATAATGTTAATAACATTGAAAGAATAAGTGGTAGAAGAAAGGAACTTGAAAAGTGGTGGTGAAACATTACCTCTTTTTCGGGTTCTTCCTTTTGATTTGATCAAAAAGGCTCCTTAGGTTGGCTTTCTGATCAAAATAAGGCCTCTAGGTTGTAGTAAGGGAAGTTGAGAGAGTATTTGGGCAGATTTTTGCCGAACCAAAAGGCTTTTAAGGTGTGATGTAATGAGAAGGGGGAGTGCCATTTTATAAGAGGGGTTAGGGGCACCTTTGGAAAGCTAGAAATATTAATTTATAATAAATTCATATTCGGTTTTTAATGGTTCAAAATTAGATTATTTAAATTTTAAGGTGGGTATAGGTCGAAATCCATTCAACCAATAGAATTTAGACAGGTTTGGGTCATTATATTAACCTTATCTTTTTGTTTTAACTCTTAGTTAATTAGTTTGACATTTACAATGTCACGTTGTATTTTTATATTATATTGTTAATAAACACACTATATACATCCAATAGACCCCCAAGTGGTCCATTAATGATACACCAATCATTATGTATGTCCCCTGGATGAACCATTGATATTTAGGAATTTAATATCAATTAATAATATAATATTTGTTTTAAAAACTCTTTTATGACAATTTTGACACTATTCAATAGTTGATTTTTTTGAAACTCATAAAAGAACGATTACTTCGAAAAAAGTAAATTAAATCAATACTAACATGTCATATTAACCTATAAAATTAGTTTAATTCATAAAAAGTCTCAAATTATATTTATTTGGGTATTGATAATATGAATGATTCTAATTTTTCACTATTATGGTTATTACTCCATCATCATTGTATCATAATTAAATTAAATTATTTAATGTCCAAAAATTATAAATAAAATATATTTATATAGGAAATCTTATGAGCATTCTAATTAATATTTACAATGGAATTTATCTTATGTATAACCTTATATTAAATTTTTTTAGTAAATAAACATCGATTTTAACTCTTTTAACTCTTCATTGAATTAAATAATAATAAATGTCCTAATCTAATCCAAGTGGACCTAAATGATAATATTTTATTCCTAAGGTTGTTTTTGGTCGAGATAAACTTGTATAATAGAATTAGGACATGTGTTAGGGTAATATTAATATCATTTTTACCCATAATTACCCTATTTAATTTCAACTGTGATAAATAAAAGTAAAAAGTTACTATTTACCAAAAATTATTTTCTTCTCATTGAACAACATTTTACATCATGATATTACCATGTCTCTCGGATTTTCGAAATTCCATTCACAGAAGCGGTAAAATCATGTTTTATAAAAAATTCAGTTTTTTTAACTACCACTTAGTAGTATCACTATTCATCAAAAAATGATGTTTCTCATAACAATGACAAAATTTCACCCTAATCTATAATTGATATTCCGAACTCAAAAATGATATCTATTTTATAAAATTCCAAACATATAGGTTGTATTAATTAATTTTATAATTTATTCCCACTGTCACAACAAATAGATTGTTTTTAAGAAACAATATACATCAAATGATTGACAATTGTTTAGGTCCAATTTCAAAGTGAAATTAATTCTAATGAACACCATTGGATAAAATGGTTAAAATATATTATAATTATACTTTAAAACCACTCAATAATATAATTTAACACTATAATTATTTTTATTAAATAAATTTGTTTTTTAGTATCTTTTACTATTCATAAAAATTGGAAGTACTCAGAAAAATACAAAAAATTCATCTTTGGATAATTTCGATATTCCTAAACCAAAAATGATATCCATTTTGAAATATAAAATATATATAATTTCAAAAATTAGATATTACTATTCATAACGGCTAGTTTGATTGGTTGTGGTGTGTTAGAACTCGATGTTGCGTACAACACATGATATCGCATTATTCAAAGAGATGTGTACCATAGAAGCTTGGGGTGTTACAATAATTCCATAAAAAAATTTAAATCTGGTTTAATGTAATGGATTACATTCATAGAGTACATATATTAACATATGTAATTTATCATTATTAATAATTGAAATATATTACTATTAAAATGATAAATAACCATTTTAAATTTATTTATTTGTTTTCTTTTATATTTATCCATTTTATTCTAAATAATTTGTTAGATTATGATAACTTCCAACATTATGATGATATTTAATTCATAAGTAAAAAAGAATTTGGTATTTTGAATATGGTGAAATGTATCCAAAAAAATTCAATTGAATAATTCTAATAATGATAAAATATTTTTTTTATAAATTAATATACTATTAGAATAATTTATACAATATGGGTAAAACAAGTAATTACATTTCAATGATGGTGGTGATAGGTCATATATACGCATGAGTGACATTGGAATTTCCATTGAACAAGAGTAAAATAAGGTAATTTCTATTTTAAAATTACTATATTAGTTATATCATATATATATATAATTTAATATAATTTAATCCACTAATATATACCATATAATTGGGACATATATAAAAAATTAAATACATCAATTTTTTATGTGGTAGTCTAAATATTGACATGATTTTTTTTCATTGAATGGTAATGAATGAGTTAGAAAATTTACAATCAATTAATTAATAAAATTTATATGATATATATCATATTATTTTATTTTGTTAGACTATATAACCAAATATATGTTTTTTTAATAAAAAAAGAAATACAACATCACTTGAAGAGGTTTTCAGCACATACGCATGACAATTTTTTTTATTTTTTTTATAGAAGAGTTTTGTAGAGGAAAACATTTTATTAAAAAAATCATAATAATGCTATAATTAATGAAATAAAATTATTTTTTTATATAATCGTATTTCTATAATATTTTATGATTCACAATTTGAAAAAAATCAATATTCCTTATAAAGAACTACAAATCTTATTCAGGATACCACTATAGGTTTGTACCAAACAATTTGTTAGGATGGTATTCAAATCTCAATGGGATCTCTAAGAAGGGGGGAGGGATTTTAGGAATGTATTTTTTGAGGTTCAATAACATAATTTGAAATTTTTATATATATAGATAATATAGTATTGTGGATTCCTTTTATATGTTGTGGAGATTCCACTATTTTCATTTTTCAAAAAATTCAAATATATTAATGACACACCCATGAAAATTAGATAAAAAATAATATTAATAAAATAAGTTGTAATATTATGTTAATTTATTACCATAAAATATTATTATATATATTTTTAGTTAATTTTTTTCTAAATAATTTTAGTGTAAACCCATTATACCTATTTAAAATCATTTTGTGGCAACTGATTTTTTTGAAAAATTAATATTCATATTATCCAAAAATGCAAGTGGCCACACTAAAAAAGATTGAAAAATGATTCCAAATATGGAATAAATTTTCTATAATTGAATATATAATTATTTGAAATAATTGGTTATTAAATAAATTTGATAAATACAACAAAACATTGGTTTTAGATTAAAAAATATTTTTTAGTATAAAATGAGTTTATATTAACTCCTTGGATAGTAAAACCGATCCAAGTAATGTTAAAATATTTTTTGAAAATATATTCATGATATTTATTTAATACTAATAATAAATATATATTATAAAATGATATTTGGATAAAATCATATTACTTGTATAATAATATTTTCATTAAAATATAGGATTTTAATTCTAAAAAATGAACTTATAAAAAATTTAGTTTTAATTATTGACTCTTATTTAATTTTTGAAAATGTTTATAATAAAATTATCATTATTTTACTCTAAGATAATATTTAAAAATATATGTTTACAACTCAGTTAAATCATTTAATGATAAGAAATGATAGTTTTACAAAAAATGATATTTTTATTATTCATAGAAAAATCAATTTTTGAAGAATGTTAAAAATAGTTCCTTATATAGTAATTTTGATTTTTTTTATATTAAAAAACGAAATTTATTTTTATAAATTAAAATTATATATTTTGTAAGCTATATTTTTAGATAAAATAAATAAAATATATGCAATCATATTTAGTTATAATAAAACAATTACCTTATTATTATAAAATTACATTATATTCTTATAATAAATATTATAATGATTAATTAATTAATATAATGAGGAAGGTAATTTATCTATTAATGAAATTAAATTGGATGATACATTATTCATTAATTTTAATATTTTGACCTTGTAATTTTATCTCACATTTGATAAAAATGGTTTACAATGATAAAAAACAATTTTAAGAAGAAAAAGAAAATATCGTGAAACTTATAAATTATTATTTTTTCAAATACATTTACTTAAAACCCATATCAAAAAAGTGATAATTAAAAATTTTAAAATAGTAAAAAGAAAATATGATTTTCTCCTATAATAACACAAAATTTGTATCCAAGAGAGTGATAACATTATAAGGTTGTGAAAATAGGGACATAAGGAAGAAAAAAATCACATTTAATTATAAAGTGTGATATAAAAATATTTCATGAAACTTTTAATGGAAAAAAAATGAAATCATTATTGATTAACCGGAACCATAAATTTATAAAAAATCAAGATAATAGGATAACATTTTTATTTCAAGATAATTTTCTTATTTCTGAGGTATTATTTTACTATCAATATTGAAAAGGTGATGATATATATATATATATATATATTATTTTAATAATGTATAAAAAAATTATTAATTTCATTGTCTATCAATCATTTTCTAATAATAACTCATACCTTACTCTGTGAAATAATATTTAGAGGGAAATTTATCATGACTAAATCATAAAAATAATCTTTTAATGGATTATAAGATCATTAAAAGGATAAATATATATTCCATATATCATTATACAATAATAAAAAAATCCAAAAGATTTATGATAATATCCAATAGGTGAAAAACATTACATTATGATATATTAGTCATCATTTCTCATCAGAAGAAAAATTATTTACTTAAATCATTCTGTAAACATATTAAAAAATATTAAAATATATTATTGTCCATAAATTAATCCCAATGATTATTATGATTTGATCTGATATTCTTCAAAAAGAATTTTGAAAATTATATCTAAATAACTAATAATTCCTTATACCAAAAATGTTCTAAACCAAATATACTTACAACAATTATTGTAAATATTGGTTCAATTTGTGTTCGATATTATAAGTGGAGATAATGATGGGGAAAATGAATAATTAATATTCCCTATATCAAATGTGTTGATTGTTGACATAATAATTTAACCATAAGAAATGTACTAATGGAAATTGAGAAGCCACACATTGTTTTCCAAAAGTGAAGACATCCAAATTTTTAATGAAGAAGAACATAATTAGAACATGAGTAATGAATGTGAATTTGATGATGTATATGAATAATTAAAAAGGAATTTTTATTGAGGATATGAAAATAATATATATATTTTTATGAAGAATGTAATGAAGAATATTTATTGGGATGATAATTATACGTATTCATTATAACATATTTTATCTAATTTTACCAAAAAAAATATCAAATCATATGCTCAAAAAGCCCCACCATAACCACATGTGGGAGAAGGTGTCAACCAAAATGGATTATAGTTGTATTAGTAGACCCAAAAAGGAATGATGTGGTTTAAAACCCGCAAAGGACCCACCTCAACTACATGTGATACCAGGTGACAAACACAAGGAAAGTAGGTCGAATTTGTATCCCCATTCTGGATGTTTGTGTTATAATACCCATAAAGAGAACTACAATCATAATTAACTCATAATGAATCACATATGGGGGAAAAGAACTTTCATGAATGACCATATATAAAAAGGGGGGTGGGGAAGCTCATACAGGCACAATCCACAGATCCATTGTGCACATTGTAGTTTTAGGTTTAATACCTCATGTTACTCACTTCTATCAAGAAGACGGTAAAATATTTTTTTATTCACTTCTTGAACAGCTTGTACATCAATGTAGGGTGGGAGATAATGTGTTGATTATCATATGTTTTATAAGAAATAGATATCAAAATCCATCTAATTTATTAGAAACATGATTCGTACTTGTTCCATGATTTCTAATTTAACCTCTTTCTGCCCAATGGATTCTTATTTACAAGATATTTAAATTCTCATGAATTTATTCTTAAAGATATTCTGGAATAGAAATGTTTATTAGATGGTGAGACTATGAAATCCCAGAATTAAATATCCATATTTCATGAATGAATCATATTGAAGAGTATTTGTTCATTAGGATGATATGACTTTATAGTGTACCATCTATTTGTGAATGAGTTCATGTATTTCGTTTTTTACAAGAGAGAATGTGATTGATGTTTGGATTCATCAAATAAGAAGGGTTGTTTTGTTTTTTATATATTTATGAGATGGAAACCCTCATTAAAATATATGACTTTTGATATATTTAGTTTTTTAAAAATATCATTCACATGATATAATTCACCGAGTATTGATAATTTTAGGAAATACGGTGCATGGTATTTAGGATATCGATCAATACAGAAATATTAATTGATAAGTGTGATGTTTTTGTTCACCATTTATAGTGTTTTTAAGAGTAAAAAAAATAATCTATACACCGAAAAACTACAAAAATGGTAGTAAATTCCATGATGGAATGTATTGATTTACAATGATGAAATCACAGAGTAAGGATCCTGGCATTCATCAAAGAGCTACATGTATTCATTGTATCACACCAGATTACACAAAGGCCAAATTTTGTTTCTGTTATGATTTGTCTCATACTTTATTACATCTATATGATGAATAATATATTACATGTAGATGAACATATGTTAATAATAATCAGGGTTTGTATATATTAATTTCAATTACATGTTGAAGAAGTGGATATCACAGAACACTCGTATAAAAATTCAAAAATAATAATAAATAAGGTGTACGTTATTACACTATCTTCACATATAGTGTGTTATGTTTTTGTCTATTTTAAAAATGTGTTGCAAAAATGTTATATAGTACCTTGTGCCAATTATTTTACCAAATTAGTAAGTTCTGCTATCATGTAATATAATTCTGAAAAAGGAATTTGAGGGACTTATATATGAAACATATGAATCCAATATGTATATGTGAATTAAATAATGTGATTTTTCAGGAAACCCTTGAATAAAAAATTCTGTATTTTTCATACATATATATATTCATGTAATTTAAATAATTTGATGGTATTTATTTGATTTTTTCATTTTATTATAGTTATATATACCAAACATAACTAGAATACAAAATTACATGGGAATTATCTTGTGGTTATCAAAAAATATATTTTTCATTGATTCCTTATTCTGATAATAGAAATTATGATGTATAGATATATCAGTGTGGTGTTAAAAGATTAATGGGTCGTATAATCAATATTAAGAAATTATAATAGTACATCAAAAGAATATTTTCCTATACAAGTGTGTAACCAAATAATGACAATATACACACATCATCAGTCGGTAAAAGAAGTTGAAGACCTATTTAAAAGAGTTTGGGTAAACCATTGAGGAATTAGTATGATTTTAGAATAAATAAATAAAAATTTTATAGTGATATATCATCTAGATGTAAAAGATGTTGAAAAAACACGTGGGATTGTAGTCTAATGATTTCATTGGTATACAACCCACTATAATAAATAATTATTAGTAATTATGAGTATTTGTATATAAATAATATTGGGGTATTTATTTTCATTTTAATCTATTTAAATTTCTTATTGGAGAATGTATGTCTAGAATCAATATGAACACAACAATAATAGTCACCATCATTTGGAAAAACCGTGTAATAATCTAGATTTCCTTTCTTGTTATTTCATTTTTTTTTGCATTAATTTGAGTTATGAATTTAAAAATGAGGGATCAATATTTTAATGATCATAGAAAAATATTTGAAGATTAAGGGATGACACACTTCTCCCCCAGATCTACCCCTCCAACACTCATCTTTGTATAGAGTTTCTCATTAAACACTTTTATCCATGGTTGATGGTGCATATGAGAATCATTTCTCCTCATTTACTTCCTCTATTTCTTTACCCCAAATCCTCTAATGTCCTCTTAGATCATTTTTAGACATATGTTTCTTCTCTCAAGAGGAATGGATTTTGGTAATTGTTTTGCTTGTTGTTTTCGATCCTGATGATGGCGGTTGCTATAACCCCCAACCACTTCACCCCATCTCGGATATCACATTACATAACTTATATATATGTCAGACCTAGAGTGATTGTTACATAGTGGTTTTTTGATAAGTGGAATTGATGTCGAGGATTTTTCAGGCGCTCATGTGTCAGTATGATATTGTTTTTGGATTCCAATTTCAGTTTTGGTGTGATGTCTTCACCTCAAAGCTTAATCTTCCCTTATCTGTTCCCTGATTCTAAGTCCCTCTTTGTAAATACCTGGAAAATCTATGGGATTTTTTTTCATAAATACATGGGAATTTTAAGAGTCCATGAAAACCCACGACGTGTGATTCAGAGGCACGGTGTTCCCGAAATCAATTTTTGAAGTTTTTGTTTGTGTTCATTTAGTAAACGTATGAGTGGGATTTTATAACTTTTGAAACAGTGCTCAAAATTTAATCTGAGGGCACTGTTGAACTCACATCACCGGTATTCGCATAGTGCGACATTCACCTCGATGATAGTGGGTTGAGAATAAAAGTTAGATATTGGGTATTCATGAAAAAATAATACAATAAAGTGAGTTAAAATTTATTTTATTTGAGCCGCCATATGGTTTGGGGTGGTTAAAACCTCCACATGGTGGTTGGAGGTGGGACTACTACACCGTAATCTCCCATGGGAGGTTATGGTTGTGGGGCCCACCCGAACTCAATTTCCCATGAGATGATTAATGTGGTGGGGACCACCCTGGCTTTTAACCCCTTGAAACTCCCCATTAAACTAGAGAAACCCACAACCTATAATTAATATAGGGGAGACTCTTCAACAAACCTTTATTTATTTTTCTATAACCCTTCACATTAATTAGGTGGAGCCAATCTAATTAATTAAAATATTATTTTTGAATTTCTGTGCCAGCGAAATATTAGACAACTCAATCTAATATTATTTCACTTGGCATTTGGGTTGAGGTTAGGAAAGACGAAAGATTGGGAGGATTATAATTATCCCAAAAAAGAATGAAGAATGCGTTCTTCCAATGAAGAACCTCAGAGATGATCTTTCTTAGAATTATTCCCTAGAATCCTACTAACGTGAAGCGACTTCCACGAGCGACACAGATCAGGATTGGAAGCGTGTGACAGGCGCAACGAATGACGATTCTATTCGTATACTTTTCACGAATCCATCAAAGAATGAATCCCAATTAATGAAGGTAGGGGTTCAATTTTATCGAAATATGATCTTTCCCATGTTATTCCTTTCTCTCAAAATGAGGAACGAGGGTTATTGTGCTTTATACATTTGAGCCTCTTGATTCCACCCTATCTACGGAGGGTGGGGTCCAAACCAACATGGCTCGACCACTCCGCCGATCATGTATATGGTAATCGGTTTCATGAAACGAAGCAACAAGGCGATGAAGGTGGCGGAAGACAAAGGCCGTACTACCCGGAGCCTTCGTGAAATTCGCTGCTCCCGCGACACCCTGCACCGCCGCTGGATGAACAGGCCGCCCGACTGCCTGTTTCTGGATTAACATGCTACTCGGCTGCCGGCCTGCTAGCCCGGGCTGCCACACGGCCTACCTAGCTGCCCCGTCGGCCCGCCCAGGCCATCTCCCGGCCTACCCGGCCACCCCACCGACCAGCCCATGCTGCCGCCCGGCCAACCCGACCACCCCGCCAGGCCACCCAGGCCGCCGTCCGGCATGCTCGGACGCCCCGCCGGCATTTCCAGGCCTCCTCTCGGCCTGCCCGACCACCCCGTCGGCCAACCCAGGCCACCACATGGTCTGCCCAGCTTGCACAGGCCAACACCCAGCCTACCTGCCAGCCCCGCCGGCCTCCCAAGGCCGCACCCTGGTTCTCTACAAAGTCATGTTGGCCTACCGAGCCATGCCATGGCCTCCCTCGTGGCACCGCGTGCCGAACCGGCTCAGCCTCTTGGGTCGAGCCACCCAAACCACACCTCTCGTGGCACATGCCAAACTGGACCGGCCACACCCTTTTGGTTGAGCCGCGCCCCTCGTGACGACCTCTGGGTCGAACCGCCCTCGTGGTCTATTGGGTTGGGCCCAGCACACCGGGCCAAACCTAACAGGTTGGCCCACCAATGGGATGAGTGAGAACCAACTAGTCTGACGGGGTCAACCCAAACTGGGTCGGCCCACACTTGTTCCGGCTGGGTCGGTCTGACCGAGGTAGACCAAACCCGGTCCCACTACCGACCCTTTACATCCTGGGCCATATCATTGGCACCAGACAACCATTTGATGAACCGTCAGCAACACCGGTTTTCATGGAGCACAATGGTCACTTTGAGGATAAACCATAAGAGTTTTGGTTATAGTTGAGATACATTTAGGTTGGATCATGGGTGAATCCAACCGGGCCACCGGGACTGAAAGGCTAATAACTCACAGACCAGGCATCTGATTGACGTGTAGTCTGTTGCATTGAGACCCATATGACGTGGAAGACCTATGAGATACCTATTATTTGGATTTTTTTAGTTTATGAATCGAATCATGGCTTGTAGAGCAGACCCTCCTGGAATCAATCATGCATTCGAGAAACCATGTGGCTGGTTGCGCTCTAACGACTGTTCCTAAATCTTGTGTGGGTTCGACAGCTCTGAATGTTGTACCTAGATCCTGTGAGGGTCCAACAGATCTGACTACTATTCCTGGATCTTGGGTGGGTTCGAAAGCTCTAGATACTATTTGTATATCCTATGTGGGTCTCAAAGTTCAGAATTATGTTCATGGATCCTTTTTTGGGTTCGACATAATAGTTGGATTCAGATCGTGTGTGGGTCCAAAAACTCCAAATACTTTTCCTTGATCATGTGTGGGTCCGACAGTTCTAACTGCAGGTCTTGGGTCCTATGTGATTCCGAAAGCTTAGATAATTAAGTGGCTATATCTGATCATCTCTATCTCTCTATGTATGTTGTATACCTGTGTAAGCAGAGTCAGTGACTTATGTGTTTTCCTCATGATTTAGATGGGTTACCTAATAACATAGGTATTTGTATGGTCATATATCTATGTAATGGCAATCATTTGATCCCACACTCTCTGGTTTACCCATGGTGGATTTTGAGAGACCATGGTGGTCTCAGGGTTCCTACTGAGCATCGTTATACTCTGCCCTGCATGGGCTATGCCCACACCTCGTCCTGTTGGATGCAGACAATGGATAACGCTAACCAAGGGTGAGTGTTCCAGGACAAGAGGGTACCTAGAGGCAGACCATATGACTTGTCGGTACGTGGAGGATACAGATAGACGTTGATTGATGAGGAGGATATTTGTACCTATCCTTCAGGTAGGGTCTGTGGTGGACGATCCAGAAGCTACTTTTCACCTTTCATTTTTTTCCATTTTATTTGTACTTGTACTTTACAGTTGGGCTTGTATTTCTGGCCCCTTTTACTTTTCAGCATTGTTCTGTTATACAGTTTTACTTTGTGTTTTTCTTCCATATTGTACTCTTTTGTGTGCATTTTCAAGTAATAAAATAAATTCCTTCCTAGTTTAGGGATCTACGCCTTTATTGTTAGTCTCCAGCCCCTGGACTATGGGAGGAGATCTTGGTGTAGTCACGACACAGGCCCCAGGGGACGGGTAGTGACAAATTGGTATCAGAGGTGTCAGTTCTACAACAGAACATAAGACTCTAATCTTTATTTTATATATAGCAACAGTGATTATAGTACTAAGTGTGGTTTTCAGTCCAGGGATTCCAGTGTTGGTGCGGTGGCCAACGTATCCATACACCAGGACCCCGACTTATTATTTCCAACTCATTGCACGAAAACACTAATTGTGTGTATGTTTATCAATTATTCTTTGTGATATCGTTGAGTATGCTCACCAGGTTTCAATTATTGACCTTGGCGCACCTGTATCATTTCAGAATGGCCCCACACAGACATCCAGCCAGGGTTCTGAGGGTTGTACATGATGACAACCCACCGAGCGATGAGGCCTCGGTGTAGGGCCCTATCATAGTGGAGGCACCATCGGTACCACTACATGTTGGGCCACCGATACCTTCAGCCCCAACAGCATAGTGTGCACTCCACATGAGTGTGTTACACAAGTTCCAGCACCAGAGGCCGCCCAGGTTTAGGTGTGAGACGGACCCACAAGCAGCTGAGGATTTATAGAGGTTGTGGTGAGTGTCTTCAGACTAGTAGGGACACAAGCCGGGCTTATGTTGATCTTTTCTGCGATACTTCTTCAAGAAGTAACGGGTAGATGGTGGAGCCTGATTCTCTAGGTGCATGATGAAGTGACAATTCTCTGGGAAGACTTTGATAGCCTATTTCGGGCAGAGTTTGTCACAGCCACCCTACGTGTGGTACATATACAAGAGCTAATGCATCTATAGAAGGGTATAATGATGATGACATTGTACTCATCGATGTTCACTGACCTCTCGCGCTACTCCGCAGACACGGTTCATGACCCATTCTTCAGGGCCCGGAAAATTGAGCAGGGGCTCAGTGGAGAGATCATAGATTCAATGACCTCCCTTAGCATCTCAACGCAGGTAGGTGTGTTGGAGAAAGTACTCTTAGTTGATACTTTCCTTGATGACTAAACAAAAGTAGTGAGACCCACCAAAGGGCGTCACGTAGCAGAGTCTTCTATACCTGGCAGTAGACATATGTTACAGTGGTCCTAGTAGACCAGACAATTCGGTGAATAACCATAGGACATGAGATCGGTTGTGAGAGGCTCACAAGATAGAGTTAGTCATGTGAGGAACATACATTGTTTCACATGTGGCAGGGAGGGTCACATGGTGCGTGACTATCTGACCCACCATTCGGATGATCCGCTGATAGTTGAATGACCTCCTAGGTAAGGGCAGAGGTTCTATCGAGGCGGTTCGTAGGGAGCAGGCAGATGTGGAAGAGGATCTGGTCATGCAGCTGGTGGTGGACAACATTACGAGGTGTTACCTCCACTACCACGAGGAGTTCCACCCCGACCGTAGGGAGCAGGTGGACATGGGAGAGCTCAGCTCCAGGCAGTTGAGGATTACGACCATGGGGCTCAAGAGATTATTCAAGTTCCGATATGTGTCTACTCAACCTTTGTTGTAGTTCTTATAGAAATAGGTTTCAGTCACTCTTTCATTTCCATTTCCCTCATTCATAACTCAGAGATTCTAAAGGATCCGTTTGTTCAGTACATACGGATAGAGACTCTTATGATAGCTGATTCGACGATTACGCACTGGTGTCGCCAGTGTGTTCATACTCTAAGAGGTGAGAGCTTCAGTTGGGATCTCCTTATAGTGGCGTCGATGTCATACATCATCATCTTGGGTATGGACTGGTTATTTATTGTCCATGGTTAGATGGACTATATTAGGCACAAAGTGTTGTGCGTCCACGCAGATGGGACAAGGTTAACCTTCATCGGCAAAAGGGATCCATTACACTACCGGAAATACATACATGATGGAGGGTGCAACCTATCACTCATCTGTTAGCTTACCTTACCCATATATTTGTAGATGTGGAGAGTCCGAGAAATCTTTTAGTGGTGGACCAGTATGCAGATGGTTTTTGTGATGATGTCTCAAGTATACATCCTCACATAGAGGTGGAATTTTACATTGACTTGTGCCCCGGGATGACTCAGTTATCTACTTCAACATATGGAATTTCAATCACTGAGCTTCGTGGTCTGTGGGTATAGCTAGAGGACTTGCATGAGAAGGGATTCATCCAGCCCATTGTTTCTCCCTGGGTAGCCCTAATTCTATTCTCCAAGAAGGCGGATGGGAGCTTGAGGCTTTGGGTAGACTACTGTCACATGAACCAGGTGACCATGAAGAACAATTACCCGCTCCTGAGGATTGACGACCTCTTTGATCATCTGAAGGGAGAATGATGGTTCTCAAAGATAGAACTCAGATTAGGTTATCATCAGCTCATAGTTGGAGATGAGGATGTGTAGAAGATGACCTTCAGATGTCAGTACAGGCACTACGAGTTATTTGTTATGCTTTTTGCCGTAACCAATGCTCTAGCAGTGTTCATGGGTCTCATGAACAGGATTTTACAACTATACCTCGATCGCATTGTTGTAGTCTTCATCGACGATATTGTAATCTACTCGACTACTGAGGAGGAGCATGCGATCCATTTTCAGGTAGTACTCGACACACTTTGAGTTCACCAGCTTTAGGTTAAGCACTCAAAGTTCCAGTTTTGGATCTAAGAGGTTCACTTTTTAGGAAATGTAATCTCGGAGGCCGGAGTTTCAGTGGTTCCAGTGAAGATTGAGGTGGTACATGATTGGGAACCACCCATGAGTGTGATAGAGGTTTGGAGTTTCCTGGGATTAGATGGATATTATAGGAGGTTCGTACCATAATTTTATAGGGGGGAAGCACCACTGTTGGCCTTGACTAAGAAGATTCAACCATTCGTGTGGTCAGAGAGATGACAACAGAGCTTTCAGGAGCTGAGGCAGAGGGGGACTATTTCCCCCTATCGAGGATTCTAGTGGAGGGTGTAGGTTATGTAGTTTAATGTGACGCATCATGGACCAGACTCAGATGTTTCCTTATGCAGGAGTGAGTAGTGATCGCATATGGTTCTCGGTAGCTGACACATCATGAGCAGAACTATGATACCCAACACCCGGTGTTTGCAGCAGCGACCTTCACCTTTAGGTTGTAGCAGCACTATCTTATTGGTGAATGTTTTACCATATACTATGATCACAATAGTCTCAGATATATCTTCTCTGAGAAGGACAAGAACCTGAGACAACGACGTTGGCTTGAGTTCATCCAGGACTATGAATTCGAGATAGTCTATACTCTAGAAAGGGGAACGTTGTTGTAGATACAATCAGTAGGAGATCTTTTATACAACTGCTAGGAGAGGTGATAGAGCAGCTAGCTGCATTAGAGATTTTTTTATGTGGACCGAGATGGATCACCTTTCCTTCAGTCTCTTACAGTCACTCCACCAAATCATCAGCATGTTAGGAAGGCACATCATTGGGATGCTGACTGTGAGAATGAAGTGCTCATATGTCCATAGGGTAGGCACCTGATGGATTTTATGAAGGTGGGGAGCACTTCATCCTCTTCAGAGGATATACTATGGTGCAAATGTCACTTCAAGAGGAAGTGTTGAGAGAGATCCACACATCAACTCTATCGGAACATCCGGAGTGGCGAAGATGTACCAGGACCTTCAGTGAAACCACTGTTTCTAGGTATAAAGAATGTGGTATCAATGTTTGTCTCTCAATGCCTCACTTGTCAGCAAGTGAAGGCGGAGCACCAGGTACTAGAAGGCTTGGTCTGGCCTTTAGAGGTCCCAGCATTGAAGTGGAATGGGATATCTATGGACATCAGGACGGTACTTCCATGAACATCCATGGGTCACGACTCTAATTGGGTGATTGTCGACCAACTCACAAATACGGCCCACTTCCTACCGATTAGAGGGAATGGTTTAGTAGTGATCTTGAGACACCTCTATGTGCAAGAGATTGAGCTAATACATGGAGTACCTTCTTCTATTGTCTCCAACTGTGACACACGGGTTACTTCCCGGATAATGGAGGGGTTATAGGAGGCTCTCAGGATGCAGCTTCATCTGAGCTCCAACTTCCTTCCAAAAACAAATGATCAGACCGAGTGGACCATTCAAACCCTCGAGGAAATTATACGTGCTTGTGTCCTCGACTTCGGACGCAGATTGGAGGATCTTAAATTTTGGTGGATTTTTCATACAAGAATAGCTATCACTCACCCATCAGGGTGGAACCTTTTGAGGCCTTGTATGGTCGACCTGGCAGATCACCACTGTGCTAGACAGACCTAGGGGAGTCAGCACTAGTGGGACCAGAAATGGTATGAGCTACCATGGAGAATGTACAGATCATCCAGTAATGGATGAAGACTGTACAAAGTAGGCAGAAGTTGTATGCAGATAGGAGACAGAGGCCTCTGGAGTTCGAGGATGGTGACCACATCTTTCTAGAGGTCTCACGTCGACGTGGTCTATAGATATTTGGCCGAAGTGGAAAGTTATCTTTGATATTCATTGAACATTTCTAGTTCCTCAGTAGATTAGGTGAGGTGGATTAACACCTTTCTCTTCCTCCTCAGTTTCATTGGGTCCATGATGTCTTCTACATATCCCAGCTGAGGAGATACGTGCACGACCCTTCTCACATTATCAACCAAGGGGAGTTGGGCGTCGACGATGTGGTTGTTAAAACCTCCTCATGGAGGTCGTATGTGGGACCATTGAACCATATCCTCCAATGAGATGTTATGGTGGTGGTTCCCACCCAAACTCAACCACCAATGAGAGGATTACTGTGGTGGGGACCACCCAAGCTTTTAAACCCTTGAAACTCCCCATTAATGATGAGGAGCCCTCATGCTCCAATTAATATAGGGAATCCTCTTCAACTCTCCTTTATTTATTTTGTGCCAAACCTTCACATAAATTAGGTGGAGCCTATATAATTAATATAATTTTTCTTTTTAATTTCTATGCCAATGAAATATTAAAAAAATCAATCTAATATTATTTCACATGGATTTTGGGTGGAGGTTGAGAAAGAGGAGAGCTTAGGAGGATTAGAATTCTCTTAAAGAAGAACGAAGAACACATTCTTCCAATGAAGAACTCTGGCGATGATCGTTCTTTGACTTCTTCCCCAGAAACCAACTAACGTGGAGTGGCTTCCACGAGCCGAGGTAGCTCGAGATTGCAAGTGTGTGGTGTAAGTGACAAATGATGATTCTCTTCGTCTAGTTTCCACGACTCCGTCGACGACTGACACCTGACGATTAAAGCTTGGGGTTCAATGTAATCTATGTTTGATCATTCAAATGTAATTCCTTCATCTCAAAACAATTTACGATGTTTGTTGTGCTTCGTACATGTGAGCCTCTTGATACCACAATAACCACGGAAGATACAGGCCAAACCAACATGTTATGACCCCTCTACCGATCTTGTTTATGGTAATCATAGGTATGGAGACGATGAAATGAGGCTAAAAAAGTGGCGAAAGCCAACGGTTGCCCTACCCACGACCTCTGCGAACCGCACCGCCCCTACGGCGCCCCGCACCACAGTCAGCTGCCCGACCACCCGCCGGCCTGCCCAGGCAGCCACCCAGCCTGCCCTGCCGCCCCGCCTACCTGCCCAGGTCACCTCCCAGCCTGATAAGGCCGCCCCCCGACCTTCCTAACAGCTCTTCCGACTTGCCTGGGCCACCACTCGGCCTGCATGGTCACCCCACCGACCTACCCAAGTTGCCCCCGGTTCTCGACCGAACTGGTCGAGCCACACCGGCCAACAAAGCCAGCTCGATGCCTCCCTCGTAGAACCACTGGCCAAACTGGCTCGGCCTACTAGGCTGAGTCGCCCTAACCATGCCTCTCGCGGCGCTAGACAAACCGAATCGGCCACACCCATTGGGCTGAGTCGCGCCCCTCGCGGTGACCTTTGGGCTGAACTGCCCTCGTGGTCTGCTGGGTCGGGCCGAGAAGACCGAGACGAACCTAACAGGAAGGCCCACCTAATGGGATGAGCTAGAACCAACAGGTCTGACCAGGACGACCCAGACTAGGTCGGCCTAGACTGAGTCAGGCTGGGTCGGTCCGACCAAGTCGAACATAACTCTGGCCCACTACAAACCCTTTACTTCATTTGGCTATATCATGGGCACTGCACGATGGTTTGCGAACCATCAGCGGCGCTGGTTTTCATGGAGTCTGACTGTCCAATTGAGAATACCCCATTGGAGTTTGGGTGAATGTTGAGATACGGGCTGGTTGGATTGTGCACGAATCCAACAGATCCCCGGAGATTGAAAGACTAATAACTCACAGACAATGCATCTGATTGACATGCCGTTTGTTGCGTTGAGGCCCCAATGACGTGGAGGACCACTAAGATACATATTCGTGGGACATTCTGGAGGTTGAAATATCATATCCTTGATTCAGAAGTGAACCGTCCTATAATAGAGTTTGCTTTTTTGAATCCCTATTGTTGGCTGCGCTCTGACGACTGTTCCTGGATCATGTGTGGGTCCAATAGCTCTGACCACTAATCCTGGTTCTAATGTGTCTCTGACATCTCTGACTAGTATTCCTAGATTTTGTGTGGGTCTGAAGGTTATGACTACTATTCCTAGATCCTGTGTGGGTCAGGCAATTCAAACATATGTTCCTGGATCTTGTGTGGCTTCGACAGAATAGCTGGTCCTCGATTCTGTGTGTTCCGACAGTTCCAACTACTATTCCTGGATCATGTGTGGTTCTAACAGTTCCAACTGTTGGTCTTAGATCCTATGTGGTTCTGACATCTTAGATGATTCAGTGACTATATCTGACCATCTCTATCTCTCTAATTATGTTCTATACCTATGTGAGCTAAGTCAGTGACTTCTATTTTTTCCTCATGATTTAGATGGGTTACCTGATAACATCTGTATATGTATGGGAACATACATATGTAATGGATATAAATTTATTTCAAACTATTTGGTTTATCCTTGATGGATTTTGAGAGACCATGGTGGTTTCTTGGTCTCTACTGAGTATCGTTATACTCACCCCGGAACGGGCTATGCTCGCACCACGTTGTGTTGGATGCAGATGATGGACAACACTGACAGAGGATGAGTGTTCCAGGACTGGATGGTACCCAGAGTTAGACCATATGAATTGTCAGTACATGGAGGAGACCAATAGACGTTGAGTGATGAGGAGGCTACTTGTACCTACCATTATGGTAGGTTCCGTGGTGGATGATTCAGGAGCTAATTTTCACCTTTTAGTTGTTTTTTCCTTTTCAGTTGTACTTGTACTTTACAGTTGGGATTGTATTTCCGGCCCCTTTTACATTTCAGCAATGTTCTGTAATACAGTTTTACATAGTGTTTTTCTTCCATCTTTTACTCTATTGTGTGTGTTTTCATGTTATAAAATCAATGCCTTCACATTTTAGGGATTTACTCCTTTGGTGCTAGTCTACCGCCCCAGGACTATGGAAGGTAGGCTTTTGGTAGTCATGGCCCGTGCCCTGGGGGACGGGTCATGACACTCTTCTCCACTATAAGATTGGGCTAGAGTAGAATTTCCTCAATGATTCTGGGAGGTGGGATCTGGTGGTGGTTTTTATTATTACATGATTGGTTTCTTATGGTGTTGATGAGGATTTGTGTGTTCCTTCTATTATGATAGATATGAATGGATTTTTTATGGTTTTGACATCAGCATCTAGTATGTGTTTTCACTAGAATAGGAATTCCCCGAAGATGATATTTCATGTGTGGTGCTTGGATGTGGTTGATGATGGTGGTGTTATGATGACTTTGTCTCCAGTTGTTTCCTGGCATTGGGAATCATTTAATGAAATAGTATATGGCATGGTGTTTTTTGTTTCATGTATGGTGGAGACAATGAATCTTCTTTCGAAGGGGATGGTGGAGGTAGGAGTATGCTCGACAATTATCTAGTTTGATATGGTAATGGGTGCTTGACACGAGTTATATCTCAGGGAATCGACGACTGTCGTGAAGGGAGTGAGAATTTATGAAGATATATGAATGTATATGTCTCATTTCCTATATGGGTGATGTTGAAATTCTAATAATTTTTTTAATTCTGGGGTTTGTGATTGTGGTATGTGGTGGTTTTTATTCTTTCCAATTTTCTATAAATATACTTTTAAAAAAATTAAAAATGTATTGTGGTTGTAGAGTATGATTTTAGAAGAATAGCATTGAAAATAACATCACTATGTATTTTATTTATATTATATTCATATTAAGTAAAATGGTTTTATAGTTTAAATTATTTATCCATTATAAAATATAAGATAATATAATTTATCAGATAATGTACAATATATATTGAATCACATTATCATGAATATAAATGGTTTATATTCAAAATTATAGAACTCACATAGTAGTATGTAAAAAAATAATTTTGTTTTTTAATTTTATTTATAAAGCATTATCAAATGGGTTTATCATATTTAGATATTTTAATTATTCATTTATTTTATTGTACATCCTTACTTTATCAATAGGTTTAAATTTCATAAATTATTAATTTTAATGTAATTTAACTATTAATCAACATACATGTAATATATCCTTGCTTTAAATAACATATAACACTATGTAAATATTTTTCATCAACATTGAACATAGTTAGTAATTGGATTTATCAAATTTTAATTAGTAGTTTAATATAGTTTCTTAATAATATGTTTTTCAAGTGAATATTTTGACTGTCATATTATAGTATAACTTTATAATATATATTCATGTCTGTTATACATCTGATTCATTTGGATGTGTTTATGTATATACTAGATTATTTTTTAGCTGATTAATATAACTGTGTTGGTTATTTAAAGAGTTACACATAATTTAATTTCATCATGTTGTTTTTCTTTTTGGTCATAAAATCCCAAACAAAATTACTATAAAAATTAATACATAAAATTATATAAAATGTGAAAAAATTGTTAGATTAAATCCCCTTCAAATAATTTTTTTATTTATTCCAAAATAACACATATCAAGACCTCGGTCATTCTACTTGATTGATTCATTCCAAATTCAAGTTCACCTATATTATCTTGTGTATAGAACGTAGTAATTTAAAACATTTGGTCATCCATATGTATTAGTAATAATATTTAATGTTCCCCTATATTTTAATATGTAATATTATTCTTGGTGTTTTCAAAGGGTTAAACTATACGACACTACCTAATGATTTGGATATAATAATAATATAATAGATATTATATATATATATATATGGTAGGTGACAATGTTTTTCTACAGAATTATCCATGATTTAAATTTCTTTTGATTTGGATGATTAACTACCAAAATAACTATGTGATGGAAGAATCAATGAAGAAAATATAAACCTAAAAAATCATAGGATTTTGTTAATAAAGGATCATGTTGTAATGTGTCATCATTTTCATGGGAGAAAATATAATAAAATACCTTATTAAATGGTTAATAAAACATGATACACATCTAATAAAAGACATTGTTATAGATCAAAAAATCATCATCATCCTGAGAAACTTTGATATTTATCCTTGGATGGAAAATCCATATGTAAGATACACCTAATAATTATAATGAATGAAAATTTCTCAAGAAATATTGGAATGTCAAAAAATATTAATAAGTAAAACTCTATTAGTAAGAATAGTTCCTTCCCAAGTAACAAATAATTCAATTTTATTAAATGTAATATCATTTCTTATCAAGCATAACATGATAAACATGAGGTTTCATAGGTGAAAGATGCATGTTCAACTAATTAATGATAATATCATATATTTAAATAAGATTGTGAATCTCAATGATATATAATATTATTGATCATAATAATAGAATGTACATATTAATGGTTAATTTTTTTATTATTTTTATCAATGACATCATTATACTATCATAAACGAAAATATTCATAAACAAATAAAGGAATCAATTAAAATATTTCCCTATATTCTAGGAAATTACAGTATATATAATCAAGGAATAGGATGATTGGGTTATAAGGATGTATAAAAAATTTAAATGTGTTATTTTTATTCCCAAAAGAAGAAAATTCAATTAGAGATAATAATAAGGTTTAATTAAGAATATAGAAGTTTAATTCAAATATTGAGGTAACATAGTAAGAAAAATTTATAATTATGTCCATATTATTGAATTTTTCTAATTACCTAAATATTTGAAATAATCATGGTGGAATTTCCATAAAACATTATAGAATATAATTATATGGTTCTGATAGGTAAATGATATCAATTATATGTAATGAAAAACTTATAGAAATTTTCTAATTAAAAAGATATGAATGAATAAATTCCTCAAAAATATTATAAATTAAAATGGAATATGAGTTTCTACAATGAATACTTTTATTATTTCTTATTAAATTTTTTCAACATAATATGTGTATCATATATCTCATTTGTTTGTTTTTAAAGAAAATGTAAAAAAACCATGTGTATATGATACACATAGATATAAATTTTATAATTATATGGTATTCTTAATTAGAGAATGAAATAACATGTTATGTTTAGGATTTTATCATTTAATAATTTTAGAAAATTTTAGGACCATATTATTGAAATCGTGAAAAAATTAAGATATTTTCTGAAAAATTAATGATTACTAGTTTGAACAAATAATGTCCATATACTAGTGCCATGTAGAATGTTATATTTGGTGAAAGTTCATATCAGATGAAAAAAAATTATTATGTTTTTATTTATTTTCTTCATGAGGTTAGTCAACAGATTTGAAATCTATAATTATTGTGTAGAAATATTTTACAAATCAAAAGGTTGGATTATCCAAGATATACCTAATGGTGTTTTAGGATACTACATGGATATCATATATCAGGTATAGGGGTTATTGAAATAAATTATCTAATATTTAAGGGTATATTACACCAATTGATTAATTAAGATGTATTATAAATATACACAATTTTATAATTAAGGGATTTATAAGTAGGGCATTATGTTTTCACTAAAATGATGATGTAAAGATATTCTATAAAAAATACTTGATTATTAAAGAATTTTACAAGCTCAAGTGAGTCTATGTTAAGGATGTATATCTTGAACAATATTATATTATATTATATGATATAAAGTTCTATATAAAAGAATTATTTTTGAACTAAATATATTTGATCGGTTGTATACTCATGGTTTGTGATTCATTAAATTATATAACATACAAAAAAATTGAAGTCCAAGATTCATTATATGGTTATTTATTTAAATAAAAATGAATCATATTTCACCACCCATATTGTGGGATTTTTTATATACTTATACTATATAAATAAATACACCATACATATAAAATATTGTATATGATAAGAAACATTAATTGTTTATTTATAAAATGTTCACAAAAGGGAAACAATTGAAATTTCCTAAAAAACAAAGAAGGTTTTTAATCGTAGGAATATTTTTTAGAAGGAATATAATTTATACGATGTTAGTTGGAGTAAGATTATATTTTTAAATGTTTAATGAAAGAAATAAAGGATTATACAAGTGAATGAATAATATTTTTTCTTTCATAATTTAATTTTTTTATTATGATATTGATATGAATAAAAATTTAAATGTTTTTCATTTATAATTCATTTTAAATGTGAAGATCCATATTTACTAAATTATTATTGATGTGTACGGTTAATAATTTTGATATATAATATCCTAATGTGTTTTATATTTTTTATGTTAGTGAAAAATATATATATTTAAATTAAATTATAATGAATATTTTTATATCACTTTAGGATTTCACAAAAAACATTATAAAGTGAATTATCCTTGATATCATAATCTATATTAGGGTACGACGGTATATAAAAACTAAATTAGTTTCATTGTTTACCATAATAATTTAATAGTCACTTTATCATATTATGTTTTAGGATGCATTGGAAAAACAATTATTGGAAATTTCTATCTTTAAAAAAATGCCATGTAAAAGTTTTGATGGAATGATTTGCAATGGAGATGACTATGAACATAGAAGGAATTCTATTTATTCAATACAACTATAGATCAAAAAATGTATTGTTATAATTTTAACTATTTTTAATATGTTTATAAACTAAACATTGTAAAATTTATTCATAAATCAATCTATTATTAATAATTTATTTCTTCATATATGGTACTATGTAAAATAATTTATTGTGAGGGTTTTATCATATGGTCAAATAAATATTTTTACTGAAAAGAATATGATGTAATGAGTTAAGAATATAATATAAAATATGATCATTTATACGGTTTCTATGGGTTTTTATAATTTATGATTTAAAAGATAAGTTCTTATGTTCAGATTGAATTTTTTTTAAATGTTTTTTAGGAAAACAAAATTCATCATATTAGTGTAAATATCTGATTTATAATCCAGTTATGCTGTATTTATTATTTTATACATGAAAATAAAATTTTTTAAGTGTAATAAAAATTATACTATCAATGATTTTATTTGATTAATCACTAAGTAAAGTTCATAATTGATTATTATTAGTTATGATGAAATGTTAATGTTTATAGAAGAGGTATAATATTATAATTACATAGAAAGAAAACATGATTTATAAAAATGTAATATGATTCTTTGTGTGAATTTGATGACATATAACGTATAAAACAAAGAGTTTCTTACAGATTACATTGGTATTTTTTCCTCATTACATGAGGTTGGAATGATAGATACCTTGAATACCTTAATGATTGGATCTCCTACATACATATGTCTAGGGGTTAAATTATTTTATTAGGTGTTTTTGGTCATAATGGTAATCATGTTATTATATTGAGATTATATGTGACGGTATTTTTCCCCTCATATGACTGGTATGACATTAAGTCTGTTTATCGAGATTGATAATGGGATTGTGTAAAAAACCTAGATATTATATATATATATATATATCTAGATAGGTGTTGTGTGATTTTATTGTACATTAATATTAATGACATGGGATGCATTCGTTAATCATGTTAGTATATAATTTTAAAATTGTGAACAAATGAGTGTATTTATGGAAACTTCTTGCTTTGTTCACTATGGACACTCAATGTTATGGACAAACGAGAAAACTAGGAATGAATATTTTCCAATGACTAAAACTAATATAAATTTGTGTAAATATATATTTTCATGATAGATATTATCCCAAATCCCTTATTTCTTAAGTAGAACTGATTCTTTTCTATAGGTTTCTCTTTTATTCTAATAATTAATATTGTTATGTGTATTTTTTCAGGGCTACAATGGCCCATGTGGTCATTATTTTAGTTTGAATAATTAGGGATTTAGTTTGAATAAAATATATGATAAAAAATTAATTAATAGTTAAAAAAATATTTATGGATTGAAATTCAAAATTTATTACATATGATGTGATACAAGATGAATTTAATGATAACATTGAAAAAGTGTTTTGGATGCTTTACTAATGTAGTTTTTAATTTAATTCTACCATTTTTTTATATAAATGTATATAAAGGTATATGGAATTAAGAATTTTTAATATTCAGTGAAATTGGTAGATTTATGGGGTTGGTACCTACTTCAAAATATTTATATCATATATTTTGAAGTTTAATTTTATTAAATGAAAACATTGATTTTCGATAAATATTTATATTTTTTCATGAATGTTGTGATGAAATGATAACAGATAAAATGTAATCATTTAGTTATATTTAAATATATTCTATCATAAATGAAATATTTCATAATATAATATAGTAGGGAAGAAATTAATTTGATGCATTATTACATGAGTTTTCCAAATATGAATTTACCCTTGTGTTATAAACCATGTGAAAATTTAATACCTTTAATAGAATTGTAATGGACTTAGATATCATAGTAATAAGAAGAATATTTCATGTCTATGGTTTCAATATACTTGGAATGAACTCACTGAACCCAGTGTTATCTTCATCAAAATTCATTACACCTGAAGAACTACAATGCCTAAAAAATATGGAGAATTTGAATTCAAAATTAGATGATTAATGTTATCTTTTAGATACCTTTATATGTGGGATGTATTTTGGATTCTATAATTTTTATCATTTTCAAGCACATTTGATTGATATTAATATGTTGTAGATAATATTAAACATGTGATATTCTATATTTTTAATGTCTCATTCTTCAAATTTTATACAATTTTCATATATCAAGGATGATATAACCTAGATAAGATATTTTATTAATTATTTCTGATCTAATAATTGTTATTAGGACCCTAATGAAAATATTCATATAATTCGTGATAATATATATATTGTCTATCAAAAAATATAATTATTTATGTAATGGATGAAAATAATGATGATATATGATTTCAGTGAGGAAGGATATTATGGTTATGTAATATTGATATTCTATTAATTAAATAATTAAACTAAAGATTTATGACTTATATATTATATGATGAATTTATATAATGGCACATAAATGGAATTGGAACTATCTAAAAGAATATATATCCATGGTAGTTAACATCTTATTTCATTTTTAAAAATTTATTAATTATAAGAAATTCATATTGGTTGATGAATTAATTACCTTTTATCATTAATAATTCAAGATAATAACTTTATTATTTTGTTGGATTATTAATTTATCTCTCCCTCCACAATTATATATGGATATGTGTGTCCTTGGATGAAATTCTATAACCATAAACCTTAAGTCCACTCATGAACTAGTCATTATTTATTTCTAATGTATGGAGTTCCAAGCTAAAGGATATTGTTTTAGATATGAATTGAGACGAATAAACCAAAGAAGACAAAAAATGAATGGAGAATCCTAAAATTTGATGAAGTATAATGTAAAATAATTTATATTCACTGAGGTTTAATATCATTTTAATAAGATTTTAGTAATCATTATATGATCCTTTATAATGGATGAAAACAATATAAAAGACCAATCAAAATTCAAGTGATAAAAACATTCATTGAAACATATTACATAGTATGCATGAAATGTAGATTAAAAAAACTCAATATTTATAATTATATAGAATAAATTTGATGTATATCACCTGATAAATAAATATGTTTCTATACTGCATCTATTTTTCAAATATATCACATTTAATTTATTTTTTATTATCACATATAATCTTAAAATGTTTCTAATGTTTTATGTTTTAAATTTTTAAATTATGTTTCATCATAATTTAAGTCTATCTAATATTATCATATGTTTCTAAAAAAAATTTCATGATAATTCACTATGTTTTAAAATGTATATGTGATGAATTTTCTATGTCGATAAATAGACGTTATGAATTGGATACACAGAGGGACCCCAAAATGAATCATCTAGGTCCTATCATAAACTATGTATAAATCACCAATGTCAATGAATAACCAACATGAGAAAATGGATACATCAATCAATGGTATATGTAAATCTCTTACATGGATAATCCAAATACATGAATTGGATATGTGTGGAATTTTTCTATGTGATTCTATATGGATATGTGGTTCATTCTAATAAGTCAAATTTAGCTACATGAGAATGAATTCTTAATGAATAATTGTTCAATGGAAAGAATATATATCGAATTTATCTATGAGAATAAAGATAATATATGAAAAAATATAACCATGTTAATTAATATTTGTGTAATTTGGCTACATGATTTTTCAACCAACTCATTTGTTACCATTTGTTTAATTTATGTGTAATTTAATGATATATTTAATGAATTAAATAATAGAGAACCTCAAAATTGAGATATTGAATATAAAAAGGTTCATATACCATTTAAATAATGATAAATAATAATAATTGTTTTATTAGAAATATTGTAGAGGTATTTCTCAAACCAATCCATCATGAATTTATTTCTATGCTCAGATTCTACTGATCTCATGCTATAAATTTAAGAAATGATTTTTTTCATGAATTTTCGAATGTCAACAATAGAGTTAGAGGGAACATGGAAATTAAAAGAAGTATAATCTTATAATATCAAATCTATATAATCGTTCATGATTCTATTAAATTTCTTGGTCAAAAGAAAAATATTCAAATGATATATAGATACCCAATCAAGACCAATATTACTTTGTTTTATATGACACTCTTTGAGCTAATCATATTATCACATTCCTAACAATATAACTCTATTGTCATTTTAGTTGTATCTAATACTTTTGAGAGGATTTTTTAATCATTCATTTGTTCATTAACTATCTCTATAAGAATTTTATTTGTAAAATAATGATGAAGTAATATATTATTAAAATAATTTAAGGATCCAAATAAAATCACATAAAATTGTACTAATTTTCAATTGATATCACTCATCTATGTATTCTTTTTGGAATAGACTTTCAATCATTTGAAACATGAAAACCATATTAAATATTACTATAATATAGAAATTAAGAGTTTCTGGAGTGGACTAAGGGATGTTATTCCCCTAAAAACATTGAATACCACATGTTTTAACCTTTCTTTTTTATTCATTTATAGAAAGATTTTTTCTATGTTAAAATCATTAGTCATCAAGCCCTAAATAAGGTGTAAATTTATTATGATAATATTTCAAAAAAAATAACAACCCATTCAGTCAGTGTAGTGGGTTTTGGACCAATAATTTGTATCAAAGGTACTAGAATTTTAGTATTCATCTTTAAAAAATTGATTCCTCATGATCGTCTTCAAAATGTATGATAATACTGAAAATAAATAATCATTGTCAGTGGTATGATCTCACTACATAAACTGAGATAACAATTGATGATGAAAGGAATATAATATCATCTATTTGAAAAAGCATTGTCTAAATGAGGATTTAAAATATGGGCATCTTTATAGTATTTCAGAGAAATATCCAATGATGTTGGATGGTACAACTGAAATAGAATTTGATCTAAAAATACTGTTATGAAATCAATAAAATGTGGAATACTTAATAATGTGATCAAATAGGTTCCACCTTATTAATAAAATATTTATATGTTTACTTTTATGTCATTATCATATGATTGTACGAACAATTTTCAAGCTCTTAGATATAATATATCTAACCTTATGGTTGATACTTTAAGAATAAAAAATGGTAACAAAATTTTTCAATTGAATGGAGGACTAATAAATTATGTAAATGAAAAACCCATGTCCTTGATATATGTTTAATTTGTTTTCAATAATTCATAATGATAAAATGTTATTGGGTTATGAATTTTTCTATTGCTGAATTGTACATAGAATATGAAGACATCTTGTTTAACTTTATCCAAATGTTTTTAAATAGATTCTTTTATTATTTGATCTTAAAAACACATGGATATAACACATTAAGTATTTTACATCATATATATAAATAATTTTTCATTGCTAATACTCTATGGAATGTTTCTCTAAATATTCTTTCCACCTTAATAGATCTATAATAATCTTACTAATGTCAAAAACTTCATTAAAATCTTCTTTTACACACAACCAATTATGGAACTAACACTTCTAAGATTCAAGTTATTTTAGCATAACATACATATCTTGGGAACTCTGTAATTAGTCTCACTGGTACTTTTATGGATTTTTAAGTACTTCCAAGCACCTCATCAGGTATATTTCCTCCAACATTGACAATAAATACATAAAAAATATGGGTTCATCAATCACTTACATTGTATGTATTATCAATACCAAATATCATTTAATTTTCTCTCCTACTTAATTAGAATAATTCCAAAAAATATGAGAGGGATGTGTATCACTTAATTATTAAGTAATATTCCACCATCCATTCCACTCAATGTTTACTTAATCCAAGACCAGTGTAGAAAAAAGAGGGTCTGATTTAGACATCATGGTTTTCTATTAATTATTAGAATATGATACTAACCCATATTATGTATCTATAATATTACTAAAGGAACTATAAATATGTTTAGGCTTAATTATACAACACCAATTTATTGACATTACTTTCTATGAAATAAATAATGACCTATTTTACCTCATCCTAGCACAAAATTTTGATTATTAATTAAGATGTAAATTTTTTGGAGTTCTATGACCAGCCCTAGAATTCCTAAAATTTCCTTATTTTGATTTTAATTATTTAAATAATTTATACTCTTAATGTTAAGATAAATTCATGGAAACCATGGATGAGATAATTTTTATTCACACATTTTCCATTTGTAAACTTTTAAGCTCCTTATAATTTTTTTTTGATTTATATGAATTTCATGATTTTGGAAGATTATTTAGAATACTAACCCTTAGGGGATGTTATTAATCATTTCTTAATCATGGTATATATTCTATTATAATTTTAATTATATTAAAAAATTATAAATCATACAAATATGTTGACTTATTCGGATCATACATTCCTTGGGTGTTTTCGCATACTGATTTATTTCTCTACATGGAATATTAGAATAGTTATTCACTAAATCAATATTTTTTTGGATTGGACCTATTTTCTATTCTTTTCAACCCTGACTCTTTTAGAACACACGTTCATGACCTATTTTCAGGTGTCTAATGTATGTATCATTTATTTAAAATATTATCAGTTGAATTTCTTTATTATGTTAATTATAATTGAATTTATAGACTTGCTTTTACCATAATTTTTCTTCTGTATACATGCATACAATGACTCACTTTCATATATGAATATCCTTTTTGTAGTATTTTTTTAGAATATTCATCTAGGATTTTTCACAAGGTTGAATCATCTTCTTTCTATAGATTATATTGTGTTTTCTTATTTAAAAATTGGACTCATTCCTTATTGATTTTAATAGGCATGCTACACTTCTTTGACCAAAATTATTAAAAATATCATAATAATTTCAATGAATTTTGAATTTGTTTTTTGGATATATACTTTTCCTTATCATCATTGGATATTTTCTTTTCTAAGCCTTACTCACCATCAATTATGGCTTACCGTTTACTTTTTCAGTTGAATAAGTATGCCAATAATTTAAATATTTATTTTTGAAACAGTTTCATAATAAAAAGTATATCATAAATGTTATTCTTATTTGAACATCCTACTATCCAGTTATAGTCCCAATTTATTTTTCACATTTTCCCCCATTTTATCGGCTTTATTTGTAGAACATATCCTCACACACTTTTTTAAACCACTTCAGATGAATTTTTTAACTCTTCTCTATTTTTATCCATTCACTCTAGTACATTTTTTATGATTATGATTACGTTATATATGGGGAATATTTTTTGTAAAAATATTATTTTTACAAGTGGATGGTATATTATCCTTTATATATTTTGTATCTTAAATTTTAGATGATCATAGGATGTTCTTAAATATAGATAGAGTGCTTTTAGAAAATTATTACACCTTTTTAGTTTGTTTTATGGATGATTTAATTTTAACTTTGTGGTAATACATAACATGAGTTATTTATATATTATTCAATTTAAAAACATGCTCTAAAAATATCATATACCGAATATATTTATCATCTTCTAATATATTTATTTTGTCTTTATAATCCTTTATCATCTCTTTGAATTGATCATCATGAATCTAAAAATTTTTCTTCCATTAAATTAACATGATATTTAATAATGAATGATTTGATTTATAATTGTTAATTTTTAATATATAATAATAACATTTCATTTTTAAAAATGCATCAACCATTTCCCTGAACTCAATTTTTGGATTCTTCTCTCTTATGTATTAAATAAGACACTATTTATAAAATATACATCCATTTTTTTCAATGTCGATAATTATTTATTATTTGGATCCAATTACGTGGAGAATTTTACATGTGGTTTCACTCTTTAATTAAAATATTTCTCCAATTTCTCTAAATTTTCATTATGTTTGGTGATATTTTCCTATATACTCTAAAAAATCATATAAATATAAATGATAATTTCTTAGGAAACATTATAAAAAATACCTATAGATACAGAAATTGATTCATCTTTTAACTATGTAGATTTATGATCACTCTTAATATTGTATTAGTCTTTCTAGACACATTATCAACTATATATTTTACTTTTGTCTTGATCATTTGAATTTATTGAAAATTTTCAGGTACAAATGTTACTCATATATTTGGTTTTAAATTGAAATCCTAGATTTTATTACATTATGTAATATTTTTCCCTAATAGATCCATTTAATGAGGAAACTAATTTAATTTCATACTTAAATCATAGGTATTATTTATTCATAATTTTCAATTCCTTTTTCCATTTATTTTTTGCAGTCATGGGAAAATTGAATTATAATGAACTAGCCAGGGCTGACCAGATATGTCACCCGTTTAGGGACACTACATGGCCTAAAGGGAATTACCAATCTCCATGGGACAACAATTAGTACTTGTGCATAAAATAACACTCATTTTTTGAATAACAGTTCCCTTGATCAAATTTAATGAACAACACGTCCTTTATTTATGTTATGGTGTGGAAGATCCATATTTTGAACATCCATAAAAACATAAAAGGCATAACCAAAAAAAGAAAACCAAACAAGTTATAACTAACCATAATGAAGCATCCCATTTACATAATCATAAAATATTTTCCAAAATGAATACATATGAATATACGATAAGGGGAAAATAATTAAAAATAATGAATGTCTTTCTTGGTCAATATATCAGTATCAAAAATTAAAAAAAATAAAGTGTCGTACCAAAATATCACATCTATACAACCCATGGATTATAAATACATCCCAACTAACCAATAGTGTCCATAGAAAATGAGTCCAACCTGAAAATGAAACATAGAACCTCTATATAACACAATAACTACATAAAAAAAACTAAGAGTCTGTATATTGGGTGTGAACTAACAGTGCTAGGATGATCTCACTATAGATTCCATGAAATCTCATACATTTTACAATTCCGTCTATAGTTTGAAATAAAATATAAAATAAGAGTTTTTTATTCTTTTATAAAATATAAAATAAACCAACACCATACCATTCACTACTAAAAACAATATCATTCCCTTTACTTAAAAACATCATAAAATCTAAAATATATGGCTTTGATTTATCATTAAACACAAAAAACCCATTTTTATCACTTAACACCTTTTATAAAATTCCAAACAAGAAAATAAATCGGTTTAATTATCAATAAAAAACAATTTCCTTAAATTAATTTTGGGAACCCATTTCAAAAACAATCAAAACACAAAGGAATAAAGCACAATAATATTTCTCCACCACTATGCTAACGGGATCACAAAAGTAAACTATACAAGGTATTAAACCATAAGAACGAATATGAGAATATTAAAAAAAAATTAATACCCCCTATATTTAACCACTAATCAATGAGTAGGTTTCATCAGCTACACCCTAGGTACTCAAGTAAAATATTCCTAGACTTTACCAAAACCACTAGACCAACATGTTTTCCTTTATTGATTCCATAAACACAATCCACCCAACTACCCAACACTGGTGTCATTATAATAGAACTCCCACCCCTACTATACTTAGAAACAGTCAAAAAAGGGGGGAACTAATTTCCTGTGAACCAACTAGTATAAAATAATTATAAACCTCCCTATTAGATATATTGGTTCACATGACTAATTATGTGACATACAATAGAAAAAAACTGGGAATATATAGGGTTTGTCCACATGGTTACTCTTAACCATGCACCATCTATGAAATTTAACACCAAGAGTAAAATGAGTCACACTGTTTTCTAGAAGACCTTGTACAAAATGGAAAATCATTTGACAATAATGAAAAATAACACTGATAAAAATTATACATTTTTCACACAGTAACCTCATGGTTAATACTAACTGAGTTCAAACCATGAGACACATAGAAATGTTCAAAATTAAAAAATTAAAGTCATGTATTCTCTAAAAATATAACACACCATGAAATAATTTAAAATAATATGATATTACCAACAAAAATGATATAGTGTGTAAAAATATACCCACCATGCCACCTTCTTATCCCAGAATGTTCTCAATCAAAGAAAAAAAAATAGTGAATAAAAAACTACACACCCTAACTAAAGAGTTGGTGTGGATAGAGAACATAGTAACTCAAATGACAGAATTGAAACCCTAAAACACTTGTAGACATCTACAACCACAAACAAACCATTACCACATAACAAAATATCCCATAAGTATGGAGAATTATAATTTTTATACCCACCATTTATATCTCACCTAAAATCATGTATCAAGGGTGTCAGCTTTAATAAGGAGATCTAGAGATCAACTGATAACTCCGCTATAATACATATCAAATGTGGAGATATTTGACTTACAACCTACAATGATCCAAAAAAGGATCTCATCATATTCCAAATGGAAAAAAACAATGACATCCAAATTACCATTTAATAATATCACTAAAATATTTAAGGAAACCATCATGAAAATAAAATCCATAATAGGAAAACAACCAACCACAACCATCCCCAAAAATAAACAACATTGTTATAAACTCCATTCAAAAATAAAAGAAATTTTTGACCTTAAAACACATATTAATAACACAGTCTCATAGTGAACCCAGCAAAAGGCTATATAAACAAAAATATATAACCCAAAATGGGGGATCACATATCCCAATCACCCAAACTAGCACTGTAGGTTCTATATAATTAATTCTATCAATAATAAACCTCATCCCTAAGTCATCTCATACAAATACCTTTAAAAAAATATCACCAACCATGCATAAACATGAACAAAAAATAACCAATATACCATTAATTACAACTAAAAATTAGTTACTAAAGGAAAGACCCCAAAAAGACTTACCATAATGATTTAATTGAATCCACAACCACAAGAGGAAACCATAACTCTATAATTTCCTAAAATTCATCATCCTATGATTGACTATCAGTCTTCCTGAAGATCAATATTTATCAATCCATTTATCCAAAAAAATGAATATCTATTGTAAACCACTAAAACCCATCCACATGATCCTTATGGAATCTTAGATGGACCACTATAAAACTGAGAAGGGATAATGGAATCCTATGCTTCATTCAGATTTGGGGGGAAATTGATATTATAAGGTCAATAAATATATGTATTTCTCTTAAATACATTACCCTCCAACTTCAACTTATCATTCTATAATCCATACCTAAAAAACAAGAATCATGAATAACAGCCATTCATGTTTCAAAAATCAAAATAAAATTTTTCATCATGAACCATAGAAAAATAAAAAATATCACTCACAATGTAAAATCATTTTGAAAAACTCTTTTAAAATAATGATTTCCAGGATTTAAAAAATAGTCATTAACTATATTCAAATAACACTATTTTAAAATAAAATACACTTTTAAAATATTCCAAACCATTTTAAACACTCTACCTAATTTGAATACCCCCTGAAAACCCATTCTGTAGTCCCATTACAAACAATAATCCCAATTTCCATTTTTATTTAATTCAATAAGATGACTTCGATTTAAATTTTTCTTGGAACATATAACAAATATTAGCTTTATATAACTTTTGAAATTCAATGAACAATATATAAAAAAATATGGCATAACTACATGAGATAATTTATTGAAACATATATGGTTGAGAATCCTTCATTTATGTTATAGAACGCAGCTATATAATTCACTAGTCATTAGGTAATTCTACATGAAAATAATCTTTATTCTCATCTAGTAAAATTAACAAAAACTCCTCATGATATTTTTATATTTGAAGGCATATCTCACTTGAATAATTATATTTTTTTATTTGTCACATTCTTACACCATGGAGAAATCATCTTTATTATAGAGTCACCAATTAATTGAATATAAAATGGTTGTCTCTCTGTTTCTCATGGGTATATTTTCAAGACACCACAATAATAATTTTGGTGTGGCCTCAATTTTATAATTAATTTTCTATGAGATTATATGTACTATTCTTGGTTAAATGGTTGGAATATTGTTTCTAAGAATTCATTTATTTTATATTGAAAGTATTATAGGATGAAAAAAATTACTACTAAAAAATTTCCACGTTTGGATATCATATTATCATTTGACTAAAATAGTAAATAAGATCATGATTAACTGTATTGTGATATTTGAAACTCGGTCCTACAAAAAATATTGATTAATATTAACCTAATGTATTTATTTATTGACACGTATGTAAAATAATAATTATAGAGTAACATTTATGTTTCTGAATCTCAAACGAGAATACCTTTACACAAATATTCATCACCCTTACGCAACTCAATACGCATAGAGGGTACCTTAACATGGATATTTTTAGGGGATTTACTCAACTTCTGGTGACCCTAATGTGGATAGGTTACTCTTTTTGGTGTAGGGATACCTTTATATAACATACTTTTATACATCACGATCATGTTACATTTTCATATTCTTATATTAGACTTTTGATATTATGTTTACATGGGTGATTTTACCCTTTCCTGATAGGAAACTCTTTTATGGATCAATTTTACCTTTTAAGGGGGAGCTCTCTTATTGGGAAATTTTATTTAAGTTTATTTTTCTTATTTTGGTGTATGTTTGTTTGTTTGTTTTTAATATTTAAAATTACAAACATTGTTTTCAAATACCTCACTTGTTTAAATGGGTAATTTTAATTTCTCACATCAATGATAAACCACATTATTATTATTATTTAATGATTTTAATATTTATATTGTTTCAGATAAAATAATTTTTATGTTTTATTTTACCCCTACAAGACCTTTTGTAGTTTCAAATTACCCTTATATAGAATGGTCTTAAACATCCATGGCTCTTAAATATTAATTGTATTACTGTTCTGATGTTCATTCTTAACATTATGTAATAATATTTTTATTAATTTTTTCCTTTATGTGAGTTACATTGTAACCTTACATAGTATATGAATGTTTCTTTATAACTTTATGTAGAATCATATATCCTTTAAATATTGCATAATATAATTGTTTCACTTTTACACAGACATATGATTTGTATTGTACCTTTACATAAAACTTCAATTTCTATACATACCTTTATATAGCCTATGAATCTAGATGATTAAATTATAATAAATTATAATAATTAAAATATACATTTACAAGGTTTGAATTTATAATCTAACTTTTATGTGATATATGTTTTCCATTACTCGTATACTTATAAACTTTTCACAGTTCTTACTTTACCATTATTATTCCAATTCAATACTATATTTTTATATATTTTTTATATTTCAATTTACTATAAGTTATCATGAGTTATATTAATAGTCTTATTATTTTTTATATAAATACTACATGCTAATGATCAAATTAGAATTACTTATAACCAGTTTAATCAATGTAAATGTGTGAGATAACCTACAAAGGTGATGATGATACTTTTTCTTTTATTTTTACTAATCATGAATCTTTTGATTAAATATTAAGAATCAATAATGTAATATCAAATGTATTTGAGTAAATGATGGATATTAATTATTAGATTGTTGATTGTGGGAACTTGTTTTTAAAATCCAATCTTATATTTTTTTGAAGGAATGGATCTCACCATAAGAGAAATCTCTATCATTAAACTCTTGGTTTTTGTAAACGTTCTTGTTGAAAAAAAATTTTATTATGTTACATTGTTTATATTCTACTATTGTGATATGTTATGGATATTTGGTTTTCCCAATGTTTAAAAATTCATTTTAATTATAAAATCACTGAGGTATCATATTCAACTCTAGCATTCCTTGTTTTTCTTTCTCTAGTTTGATCATTTTATCATTATTTGTGTAATATGGCTTTGTGGTGTATTTTTTTCGTTGAGTAGTAACCCAAATCAAACATAGTTGTTCCTCCACCCAAATTTTATTTTCTTGGTTATGTGATCCTGGTAAAAAATACAGTACACACAAGTTGATCTTGAACCTGGTAAATATCTTGAGGTTTGGTTTGTCCTATAGCATGTTGGGCTTTTCCTTTACCTATAAAATTCTGTGATAGGTTCAGTTGGATCTTATGAATTTTTTTTATTATAGTAGATACCACTACTCCCCAACAGATAGATATTTGTTTATGTGTATCTGTAGGTTTAATTTTAACTAAAATACTAAAAAACTCAGGTGTTCCTGTGTTTAAATATTTGTTGCTTATTTTGATACATTATTTCATACTATTTCATTATACCAGTTCATTCATTTAAATTTTTACATCAATGGTTCCCTGAATATTAGTTGTATTGATTATTTTACTCTAATTTTATTATTATTTTATATATTGAAAAGGTATATTCTCCCCCTCTAGACTATATTACAATCATCCATGAGCAAAATTTTTTATTAGAGTGTTTACCGCTAAAATTGTTTTTGTTATGATTGATCAAATATTTGAATATCATTTATTTTTACATAACATGTATCCTAAAACACGATAAGACTATCGTAGTACCCATTTTAATTAATGTAAATAAAATAAGTCGAGTTTTTGAATCCACATAGACCGCCCCATTTCAATAGATTATATTATGGTTACTTTATTGATCGAATTCATGTATTTTTTATTATAAAAATGGAATTTAATATTAGATGATAATGGACATCCCATATAAATTACCTGAAGTATATTTTGATACTTTTACCTCAAATAATGCAACCAAATATGTTCTAAACTATAAGGTTGTCAATTTCTTAATATTTTTATTTAAGTATTAGTATTTATCGTAATTTTGAATCTTCTAAAATTTTTACTAAAATATATTGAACTTTAAAATTATATCATAAAGGAACTAGTGAGATATAGAGAACAAAACTAGGCAATCCTTAGGTAAAATTCTAGTACATTGTAATGAATGATCATGAAAGAATAAATGATAATTCAAATAGTTTTATCCAAATAATGAACAACATGGTTTATATTAGAGAAATGATTAATATTGAAGTTATGTCTGAAAGCATGCATTGAACCATATCCAATTAGTGTAACTCTAAAAATATTTTTATTTAATAAATTAAAACAACTACAAAGAAAATCATGGATTAGATCATATTATCTCTTCTATAATATTATTTTTAGTTGGAGAATATTGATATTTAATCTTATAAAATAGATGAATGGAACTATTTTTAAATCATCTAAAAATGGTTCTTTTGAGTCTTCAAATAAAAATGATGGTTCGTCTGGTTTTAAAAAAAATGTATGGGTTAAATTGGATTATAATATTCATTAAGGTAATTATAAATAAAATAAAAACTTCTAAATAATGTAGGAAGAAGTATAAGAAAATGTTTTATAGAAAATCTAATCCAAATAAATATAATAATGTTACAAAGCTAACTTGTTATTAATATAGAAATATGGGTAAAATTAATTTAGACATTATAAATATGAAGAACATTTAAATAGATAATGATTATTGGAAAATATATGAATGAAATGCATTATGGTTAAATAAACACAAAATAATCTGATTCCAGAATTGAATCTGTAAGTGTTAAGAAACCAGGTAACCTTGTATTAGTGGTGAAATATTATAAGGTATATATTTCCAAGGCATTTACACATTATTCAAATGTTGTGAAGGAATCATTTAATGTACGTGGTACTTATATAATGGATACATGTTATAAGGTGAATTAATCATTTTGTTCATATATCTCTCTCCCTCTCTCTTAGTGTTTTCATGACCACAAACACTCTCATTTGAATAATTTTTTGTTAAGTTAATTTTCTTTAAATTGGTCACTTTAATTATCTTTATGGGGTTTCTAAAGTAAATTCAATGATCGAATGATGATATTTTAATAATATTAGAAAACCCATTTCACATATAACAAGACATTGGACTCAACAATGAAGTTTTCACAAAGGAATTAGAAGGAATTGAAGGGGAATCCACATGATGTTAGAGATGTGTGGAATGTATTGGCAATATGGTGAAGTGCATCGGATACCCGTGAAATTTTAATAGTATTTTTTTATATACATAATACTGATTATTCAGAAAATGGTTAAGTAAGTAACTTTATATTATCCAACAATCCACTAGCTAGACGATTGAGGTGTACCATCCAGTCAATGGAGGACTTCCAGTAACACTGATTTCCATGCATCCCATCAGCGACTTGGTGGTGTCTAGTGGGTAACTAGTGGAATCGATTTAGAATTACCAATAATACATTTATTATGGTTAAAAAATCTGTAAATATGGTTTTAGTCATATATAATTACCCCTTATGAATTATAGTAGATTCTTAGCCTCTTAGATCCTATTAATGTAGTCCCTCGTCCCATTGAAAGGGAACCATTCACCTATTATTCTATCAAAAATTCTCTCAAGATATGAATCAAAAACGAATATCCATTATTCTTCAAATAATATCAATGATACTATATATTCTCTCTTATTTTGAAAAGTTTGTTTTTATCACTCTTAAAAAAAGACTAATAATGATTAAAAAATTTTATATATTTTTATCTCTAATATTTATTCTTCAATTGTATTTGATAAAATTGAAACCAAATATAACATACTAAGAATGAATCTTCTAAAAGGAAATATTAAAATTGAGAAATTAAATTGACTGAGGTTAAACTATTTCTTAGTAAAATTTGTAACATGGAAAATGTATTTACCAATTTAAATTTCTACTTTTTATTTTATCTTCATTGGTTTCATTCCTTATTTTTATTCAATTATTTTAATTGTTTCCTCTTTCATTATTTACTTTATATTATTATTTTTCTTTCTTTCTTCATTTTCTCATTCTCTTTTTCATTTCCCTACTTTTAACATCACTCTTTCTCTCTCTCAAATAAAACTATTCAAAAAGTGTATTTGGAAGTTAATATGTTCTTCAAAAAAATTATTTTCTCTTTTAAAACATATCATTTTCAAATCCTTATTTTTTTCTCAAAATATCCATTGAGTTATCTTCAAAAAAATCTCATAATTTTATCTTTTTTCTCCTTTGAATTTCTGATAATACAAAATAGGGATATGTTTTTAAATTTTTTTCTTTCAGTAAAGTAAATTTTCTTTCCAAATTATTTTCAAGAACAGTTGAAGTATTTTTGTTCATTTTTATTTTTTTTAAACATATATGGATTCATTATTTTAAAATGGGGGATTTAAAATTTTGTCTTTTTTATTATTAATGTCATTTTTGTTATATTTTATCCTTTGAACCAATTAATATATTTTTAATATCTCAAATTAAATTGTTATCTCTTATAATATGGTATTTAAATTAATTTATATTATTATGTAATGTTTTTGTGATCATAAATAAGAGATAGATTTTTGTTCCTATATCTCTCATGGTTTTTCTAATAATCAAGGAAACTCTTTTATGTATTTAACTTTCTCATTTGAGTAATATTTAGTTTTTTATTTCGTTCTTTAAAGATATTACTTTAGTGGAATTTATTGAGTTTTTAAATTCAATTCATTAAAGACATGATGATATTTCTAAAAGCCAAAAATATCATTTTCTATTATCTTATGATTATAGAATCAAGTTTTATGTTCCAATTAAGGTGTTATATGGATGTTTAAGAGGATACATATGATGTTGGTGATGTGAATAGTGTATTGGTTATCCAATGTAGCACATTGGATATGTAGTTCCATTATGGATGTATAAATTTATCTCTAGAATACACATTGTCCAGCTAGTTGATTCAGACCAGTGAGTTGGGTATGAAGGTAGTATCTTTATATTTCTTAGTTGTCTACTGACCAACTAATGGAGGTTTTTCATCCATCTGACGGATGACTTCCAAAAACACAGAGTTCTAGGAATCCCACTACCTACCCATTGTGGGTTATTGGGTAACCAGTTGCAACGAGCCAGCCTTTTTGAGAGAATCAAATAATGGTAAAAATACCATAATGATGGTCTTATTATACTTCAATGACCCTCAGTGAATTATAGAATATTCACAACATCATGGAGACTATAAAACGATTACCTTCGAAGAGAAAATCTTTACACCCAATAATTCCTACAATATCCATATTGATTATGGCATTATAACTTTCTCCAAATCCTATAAATTAGCATATTTAAAGTTCTTAATTCCTTTAAAGGATCCCAATCTTCCTCAGAAATATTTTATTCAAAATTATAATCATTTTATAATGATATTTTAGTTTCTTTGTAATGTGTTTTCATTATGAAAAACTCCCCATTCGAAACCTCATTTCTCTAATGGTTATCACTCTAAAAAAGTGAAGTATGGATTTATTGTCTATTAGTTAATCTTTAGAGGGTTCTTATAAAACACAACTTTGAGGTATAGTTTCCTTGATCACTACTAATATCAAGGGATTTATAACAATGAAATCTCGATTCAATGGGTGGAGAAATTGGGTCTCACATTGAGTTATTTTCAAACATATCATCAAATTATGTTATCTCTATTATTTACATTACCACATTACATTATTTATAATCGATAATCTTACTTGCACAAATTTTTATTTGATGATTATTGAGATTAATTTAATATGATTTACATTTTATAACTCGGATAAAATTAACCAATTATTGATCAATTTATTTATTTTTTTTTCAATTTCGTAATCAATTAATTATGGAATTTACCTTTTAATTAAATTTTTTTAAAGGTAAAATGTGTCACCCTTTTATCTAAAAAGAAAAGCTTTTTATAGAATATAAAAAACGTAATACCAAATTTAAATGAGCCATGAAGTATTATAATTTAAATACAACTATAATAACCTATGTCACGACCCCCTCCCCACAAAGTGTACCCCTCCTGGGCTGGAAATGTGAGAAAAGAGATAATGACCCCTGAGTCCTACCTCCAGTAGGCCCTAGGTTGGCGACTAGCACCGAGGGTATAATAAACATACAAATGGGAGAAATAACCCTATAAGAGAAAACATGAAGAAGAGAGAGATAAAATAGACTCCAATCATCTCTAACTCAGAACTGAAATATAAAAGAAATCCGAGAACATATATGAAAAGTCATGCAAAAGTACTACAACTGAAAGGGGAAACTAAAAGTACCCAAAAGAAAGTAAAACGGCAGCGATCACAAGCCCAAACAGCTCCTCCTCCAACCACAATCTAGTAGTAACCAACTTGATACCCAACCTGCTCTACAAGACCTGAAAATAGTTTATATATACATAGGGTGAGTATAACAGTATAATCATTAGGATCCTCCCCAAGCCTCTCGTGCAAAAGTAAAGAAAGCATGCTAAAGCCCAGTGAACAACAAGTGAAACTAACTCGTCACCTAAACAGGTAAACTAAGTTCCCAACCTCACCATGGATACTCTCACCAATTAATGCATACAAGAATGTAGAATATAGTAATTAATCTCAAGGGTACCCCGCTACTACTTCCCCGCTAGTTTTCCACTTTGCCCCAACGACATACGTCCTGTGCATCTCTCTCCAAAGGCTTTCCCGAAGACAGCTGGGCTAAGCTCCACAATCTGCACCTCGTGCACCACAAAGGCTTGCCCGCAGACACCTGGGCGAAGCACCACACCATCCTCACAACCAACAGTAACTAGGTATGTTCTGGGAGCCACCACAGCCCGCATAACATGTATCATACATCGAGTATTATACCACAAGCCATTATAGCCCATACACAGAGTAGGGATCCTCAATCCATGACAGCCTATACACATTACACCTATAGTATTCCATATGATACTATATCCATAATATATGTGTGTGAAATAACCAGAAGCCATTATAGCTCTCTACACACATATATGGGGAAACTAACAGTTGTTCCAGTTGGCACATGTATCTAACAAGAGAAGAGAGCAGGGCCAAAAGGGGGTAGCCAGCCATTCGACCTCCCATCAGAATGTTGGGGAAAACACCCCAAGGGCTCAGAATCCCCGGGGTGTCAGTTACCTTTACCGACAGGGTGGATTATCGTATATAAACACAAAAATTACAGAATATATATATAACTCACATCCACACTATGGGAATTACCTATTCTTAGATACAACTGCTGCTAACGTCTCTCAGACTCCAGGCTGCTACTTCTAAGACTAAGTGTCCCATAAGCACACAAACATTTGAAGAGATTTATTAGTTTACTCCATTCTCATTTTATCAGTTCCACTGTACATTAATTAATTCTTTAAACATTAACAAAGTAGGAACAATTCCACATTAAACTGAATTGGAATAACATTCAAAATCCACTGCTCCTTTTAAGATTCACATCACCATTAAAATCTAAAATCTCCATCTGCATGGATTTTCACCATTTAATTAAACATTCCTTAAAAAATAACTTTTCCATATTCCCAAGCATTCTAGAAAAGCATCATCTACTTCTAAACACAGAGGAGGCTCAACATGGTGAGAAGATATACTACCCGTCGAGTCTTTTCCGCCTATAGAAAGAGCATAGACCCATTCTCACTTGAGAGGCTAAACATGGAAATAATGTGGCATACCTCGCGAGTCTTCGCCCCATTCGGAAGAATGGTAGTAAGACCAGCTTCCTTGAGTAGTGGGGAAAATCAAAGCAGATTAATATTCAATGAAAACCACAAGCATCCAGCAACCACATCCATCCCATTCCATCACCCCTGGTGTCCTCCCTGACAGCCACATGCATAAACTGATGCATCTCACCACTCTAGGCGTCATCTGCTGCCACCACCACAAGGCCTCCATGCCTCCACATATCACAACAACCATCCAGGATCACATCACAACACAAGCAGCAAGAAAACAACAATCACAACCATGGGATCTTGACCCTTTAACAAACAAGCGGGTAACTCAGAACCCTTTTTGAAATTCCCACATAATCTGTTATTTAATCCATATTGAATTATCATATTTTTTATTCGTAGGTTCCAATTATGGGATAACTAATCAGTAAGATATCATAATTAAATAATCATGCTTACTTCCCTAATTTGTTTATCCTCAAATTAGAACAGCTACAACAACGACAATAACCAGATTAATTTACATGCCTCTTGATCTTTAGCCAATTAATTAACAATTAATTCCGGCTTTACGTTAATTATCAATTTATATCATGAATGAACAACAAATCAAAGAAATCATAGATATCACTCTATCTAGAAAAACACGAGGCAAACCGTTATCACGGTATAATGAAACAACATGTGATCAACCAAATCTTTTAATCCGGTTCAAGTATTTAATTAGGTCAATTTCATTGTGATCCAAAGGACTAAATCATGCTAATTCTACGATTGAACATATACAATTAGAGAAGCCATGAGTCTCATACCTCGAAGAGTTCTTGACGTCCTTTATCCACACAACCGGTCACAATCCTCCTCTCGCGACAACTGCATCCACCCGAGGATGCCACGGTACGTCCGCACCAACCAAACCCCAAGAAAATCTCATTATAAGCATGGAGAATACATGCTAATATGGAAAGGAGAACAAGAGAAGATGACCCACGAAGGAATGATGATAAACATACCTTATATCGAAGAATGATCGACACAGCTTGGTTGCATCAAAATAGAGCAGAACCGATCCGAGGTGTAAAGTTTGATTGGGAAACTCCTATGGGAAGGATTGAAAGGTTCTACCATCTCATAGCCGAGAACATAGAGGAAGAACATTAGAGAATGATATCTCGTCCCTTTTTTAAGGTTTAATGGGGCGACAGTTTAAGATCCGGTTAATTCTCCATTAAAAACGTATCGCATTAACACACGTGGTTTAACAAAGTAAATATATCCCGGCGTTAGGAATAATTAATATAGTATTTATGGCATTTGAATCAGCCTTAACAGTCCTTAAATCAAGGATTTAAATGTGTTTTACGTCAAAGGAAATGTCAAAGGGGCGAAACTGTAGGAAGCTGGAAACACTGTTTAAGTCTACCATTAGAAGTCCACCGATATAAGGTTACCGTTCTGGAAACACTGTTCATGTATACCATTAGAAGGACACCGTTAGAAGGTTGCTGTTCTAGAAACACAGTTCTAGTCTACCGTTAGATGTCCACCGATAGAAAGTTACAGTTCTGGAAACACTGTTCAAGTCTACCGTTAGAAGTCCACTGATAGAAGGTTACCATTCTTGAAACACTGTTCAAGTCTTCCGTTAGAAGGTCACCATTAGAAGGTTACTTTTCTAGAAACACTGTTCAATTCTACCGATAGAAGGTCACCATTAGAAGGTTACTGTTCTGGAAACACTGTTCAAGTCTACCGATAGAAGGTCACCGTTAGAAGGTTACCGTTCTGGAAACATTGTTCAAGTCTACCGTTAGAAGTCCACTGATAGAACCTCACCGATAGAAACACTGTTCACTAAACCTCACTGCTAGAAACATTGTTCACCTACCGATACAGTTCATAAAACTGGAAACACTATTCACAGAACTGGAAATTTGGCAAAGTGTTGGGGATAAGTCACCTTGACCTACAGGATCACCTCCAACACCACATTTTCACAAAGTAATGGACTGGAGAGGTCCGGGACATTACATTAGATACCTCTCAAAATATTCTCGTCCTCGAGAATTAAAAACCAACCCAGAAGAAAAGAGGGGTCTGAACAACCACCCCATAAGAAACCTCTCAGGGGAAAACCACCATGAGTTGTTCGAATGCTGGATCAAAACTACGACATCCCAGAGTGTGGGAACAAACAATCCATATCCAAACAATTCAATCATAACATCACATTAGAGGTACATAAATAAAACATGAAGGGTCTAACCATAAAGAAGACATCATTACATGAAAGGAGTTAAACATTAAACAACTCTGGGTACTGAGCACGTATCAGTGACTCACGCTCCCATGTACTCTCCTCCATGCCACCGTGTCTCCACAAGACACGAACTAAGGGGATATAACACCCATGCAACACCTTCTCCTTGCGGTCTTGGATCTCCACAGGTCGCTCCTCGAAGGTTGCATCATCATCAATATCGATCTCTCCCCAATCGATAACATGGGATTCATCATGAAGATAAAGACGGAGCTGTGATACGTGGAAAACATCATGTATCCGACTCATCTGAGGAGGAATTACTACTCAATAAGACACAGCTCCCACATGAGCTAACACCTCGAAAGGCCCAACAAACCGGGGAGAAAGCTTACTTCAACGACCAAACCTTCGCTTCCCACGATGGGGAGTCACCTTCAGAAACACATGATCCCCAACATTAAACTATAAGGGTATCCTTCTTTGATCAGCATATGATTTCGAACAATCATGTGCTATCTTCATCCTCTCACGAATCACCTGAACCATATCTATTGTATTCTGCACTAGTTCTAGTCTGAGAATTGCTGACTCTCTGACCCCAGTCCAGCACAATGGAGAACGGCATGGCCGGCCATACAAGGCTTCAAATGTCGCCATACCGATGGTAGAGTGAAATCTATTATTGTAAGCGAACTATACCACGGGCAAGTTCTTCATCCATGAACCTTTAAAATCAAGCACACAAGAGCGCAACATGTCTTCAAGAGTATGGATGGTTCGCTCTGTCTAACCATCCGTTTGAGGATGAAAAGTAGTGCTAAGGCACAGTTGAGAGCCAAAAGAATGTTGGAGACCTCTCCACACCCTGGAGGTAAAACGAGGATCTCGATCAGAAATGATCATCCAAGGTACTCCATGAAGCCTCACCACCTCCTCTAGATACTACCTCGTCAAAAATTCCACTGATATCGACTCCCTGATCGCTATGATGTGGGACGACTTTGTTAAACGATCCATTACCACCTATATAGCATCATGTCCTCCTAGAGCTCGAGGTAAACCTATAACAAAGTCCATTGTGATGTCGTCCCACTTCCACTGAGGAATCTCTAATTGCTGGGGAAGACCACCAGGAACACGGTGTTCGTAATTCACCTTCTGGCAGACTAAACATCGAGACACACACTCTGCAACCGCACGCTTCAGCCCAGGCCATCAAAACTGACTCTTCAAGGATCTGTACATCTTCGTCACACCAGGATGTACTTCCAAGGGTGAACTATGGAACTCTCAGAGAAACATCTCGCGAATCGCCATGGGAACAAAAAGCCTCCCATGATACAACAATCGGTGTTGTTCATCCTCTGACCAACCATTAGGGGCCTCACCGCAAACAACTCTGTCTCTCCAAACATCCACCTCTAGATCACCCAACTGAGACTCTTCCACCTTCTGCATCAGGGATGACTGCACTGTCATCTGGAATAGAAAACCTCTACCCCCAACTTCTCCCATATCAAGATGCAAAGCTAATAGCTCTTCCATCACTCTCTAGGAATCACCAGATTCATGCACAACATCATTGCGTGACTTTCAGCTTAGTGCATCAGCTACAACATTCCCTTTTCTAGGTGTATACAATATTTCAAAGTCGTATTCCTACAAGAACTCCATCCACCGATGCTGCCTCAAGTTCAAGTCACGTTGGTAGAAAACATACCTCGAACTCTTATGATCAGTGAAAACCAAAAAGTGCTCACCAATGAGGTAATGTCTCCACAACATCATAGAAAACCCCACGGCTACCAACCCAAGATCATGGGTGGCATAGTTGCATTCATGGGGACGCAACTTTCAAGACCCATAAGAAACAACTGACCTCTGCTACATGAGAACACAACCTATCCCCAGATGTGAAGCATCATAGAAAATATCAAACTGGACTCCCTCCACTATAAGACAAAGGACTAGAGCACTCACCAACTTCTCCTTTAGATACTTGAAAGATGTCTGACACTGATCAGTCCATATGAACGCTCGATCCTTCCTGGTCAAAGCGGTCAGAGGAGTCACAAATCGGAAGAAATTGGTTACAAGCCTCCTATAATATCCTGTGAGACCAAGGAAACTTCGTACCTCTAACACGGTCATGGGGGCTGCCCAAGACACCACTGCTTCTATCTTCGACGAATCCACAGCTACTCCCTGTTGGGACACAACAGGCCCCATGAAATGAACTTTTCGATCCCAAAACTCACACATGGAAAACTTCCCAAATAACTGATGTGGGTGAAGAACTTCCAAAATGGCTCGTAGATGCTCTGCATGCTTTTCTTCAGATGTGGAGTACACAAGGACGTCGTCGATGAAAACCACAACAAACTTGTCCAGGAATTCACAGAACACAGCATTCATCAACACCATGAAAATAGCTGGAGCATTCGTCACGCCGAATGGCATTACAATAAACTCATAATGCCCATGATGACAACAGAAAGCAGTCTTCGGGATATCCTCATTCTTTACACGCATCTGATGATATCCTGACTGCAATTCATTCTTTGAGAACCAAATTGCACCCTTCAGTTGATCGAATAGGTCATAAATTTATGGAAGAGGATAACAGTTCTTTATTTTCCCTTTGTTTAATCGTCGATAATCGACACACAACCGCAAACTGTCGTCAGCCTTTTTCACAAAAAAAACTGGCGGTCCCCACGGTGACACACTTGGCCGAACAAAACTGTACTGCAACAGACCATCAAGCTGAATACGTAGCTCTCGTAACTCAGAAGGGGCCATCCTATACAGAGACATAGAGATAAGAGATGCTCCTGGCTGTAGCTCGATCCCAAACATGATCTCTCGTCGAGGGGGTAAGGATACAACCTCTTCTGGAAAGATGTCAGGGTACTCCTCTATGACCCTAGGAAACGCCAACTATTGAACCTCTGAATAACTTAGAATCATCCTAGACATCATGGATGATAAGGATAGAACTCATCTATGACTCATCTGAGGATCTCTCTCACCAACAAACACCACTTTCTCTCCATCTGTATCAAGGAAAACGACCTTCTTCTTATAGCAGTCCACAATGGCCTGCACCAAATACAACCAATCCATGCCGAGTATGACATCATATTGTTGTATTCGTAAACATAGGAAATCTCCCCAAGAGAGGTGTTTCCCCAACACTAGCTCACAGTCTCTACGTACTTCAAACAAGTTGGCTCGACCTCCAACTGGCATAGTCAACACCAAGGGCACTGGAATCCTCTCTACCTCAAATCCAAAAGCATGGACAAGGGTAGGTGATATGAAGGAGTGGGTTGCTCCTGAACCAAACAAGGCATACACCAAGGTAGAAAACAAGAAAAGGGTACCTCGAACGACATCTGGCTCGCCTGAGGATGGCAACGCTAGAGCATGACGATGATCACGACCTCCTCCACGACCTCTCTGACCCTGATGATGACCAGCACCACGGCCGTGCTCTGCTCTCTGAGGACGGGGAGCGTAATGGGGTTGTCCTCTTCCTGCTCCATCTACCCCCGGGTGATCTAAAGCTGGTGCAACCTGCTGCTGCTGCCTCAGCAGGAACTGCCTCAATGGAGGAACCTAGAGCAGGGCACCCGGTGCACGATGACTACTCTGAAAATTCGGGCACTCCCGCTACTGATGAACATGACCACCACAAGAAAAACAAGCACATGATCCCTTGGCATAGGCCTGCGAGTGGCTGCCTCTGGAGAAACGAGATGAGAAGGGATGGGACCTACCCCTAGGTGAACAAAAACTCTTCTTCCTTGAAAACCGGGATCCCCGGACCACATCTTTGCTTCGTGATGGATCATGACAATTCCCCTCTCATGACGATTCGGTCCGAGCCAAAGTTCTCTCAACAACGTCTTCCCTCTCCAGCACCTCAAGATATGTCTTTAGCATAAATGGGGTGACCTAGAACAGGATCTCTAGATGCAAAGCCTCCTCGAAATTCCTCGCCCTGGCCTCCTCATCTGGTAACAGGTCTGAAGCATATCTTAGAAGGTTCCTGAAATGGATTCCAAACTCTCGAACACTGGAGCTCCCATGTCGAAGGGTATGATGCTCCTATCGAATGGACGCCTTCACAGTCGAAGAAAGAAACTCGACTCTAAATATGTCTCAAAACTCCTCCCATGAGATCGCTAACTCCTCACAATCCCTGAGGAACAAGAACCACCACCGCCTCGCTGCTCCACGCAGCATCGTCACAACTAAGGACACCCAGTGTTCCTTCCAAGCACGAATTGAACTGAAGCCTATCTCGACCTCCTCCAACCAGTCTTTTGTGACTGCATCTGAAACGGAGCCCTCGTACTTCTGTAGACTCTGGCGCTGAAACTCTCGGAGTGTCTTCCTCCAAGTGTCATCGTCGTCAACCTCTACCCGTCGGCGATCTGCTGGAATAGCCTGCTGGGAATCTTCTGCGCAAAACTGACGAGGACGTCGACCTGGAACCATACCTGTAAAATAACAACTGTTAGAGATCCTAATCCTGGAATATGAAAGACTCAACATTAATTAATTAATTGTTTTGTTTTATTAATTTTAGGTTACCTATCCCAAGGTATACCCATTCAAACATACGCGCAAAGAATAATGATGCATGATCCTTTCCTAGGTCTCTACCCTGTAACCAGTATCACTTTGTTTAGTTTCCATCATAAACATAAAGGTACGTGAAAAAGATCATAGGGGGCCCTAAACGCCTATGTCTCCGCCGGTCTCCAGTGTTTACCCCACTTTCTAAACAGGAATGACATTGTTGCCCTACCATCCCATGCATCCTTACCTGTTCCTAACTCCAAACTCCATCCTATCCCTCAATCAGACCTCAAATACCACTCTGTCATGACCCCCTCCCCACAAAGTGTACCCCTCCTGGGCCAGAAATGTGAGAATAGAGATAATGACCCCTGAGTCCCACCTCCATAGGCCACGGGTTGGCGACTAGCACCGAGGGTATAATAAACATACAAATGGGAGGCATTACCCTCTAAGAGAAAACATGCAGAAGAGAGAGATAGAATAGACTCCAATCAACTACATCTCAGAACTAAAATAAAAAAGATATCCAAGTACATATATGAAAAGTCATGCAAAAGTACTACAACTGAAAGGGGAAACTAAAAGTACCCAAAAGAAAGTAAAACAACTGCGATTACAAGCTCGAACAGCTCCTCCTCCAACCGCAAGCAAGTAGTGACCAACTTTATCCCCAACCTGCTCCATGTGACCTAAAAACAGTTTATATATACATAGGGTGATTATTGCAGTATACTCAGTAGGATCCTCCCCAAGCCTCTCATGAAAAAGTAATGAAAGCATGCTAAAGCCCAGTGTACAACAAGTTAATCTAACTCGTCACCTAAACAGGTATACTAAGTTCCCAACCTCACCATGGCTACTCTCACCAAGTAATGCATACACGAATATAGAATATAGTAAAGAATCTCAAGGGTACACCACTACTACTTCCCCACTGGTTTGCCGCTTTGACCCCAACGACATACATCTTGTGCATCTCTCTCCAAAGGCTTTCCCACAGACACCTGGGCTAAGCTCCACAATCTGAACCTCGTTCACCACAAAGGATTTCCCGTAGACACCCGGGCGAAGTACCACACCATCCTCACAACCAACAGTAACCAGGTATGTTCCGGGAGCCACTAGAGCCTGCATAACGTGTATCATACATTGGGTATTATACCTCAAGCCATTATAGCCCATACACCGAGTAGGGATCCTCAAGCCATGACAACCTATACACATTACACCTATAGTAGTTCATAGGATAATATATCCAGAATATATGTGTGTGAAATAACCACAAGCCATTATATCCCTCTACACACATATATGGGGAAACTAACAGTTGTGCCTGTTGGCACATGTATCTACCAAGAGAAGAGAGCGGGGCCAAAAGGGGGTAGCCAGCCATTCGACCTCCCATCAGAATTTTGGGGAAAACACCCCCCCCCCTCCCCAGGGATCAGAATCCACAGGGTGTCAGTTTCCCTTACCGACAGGGTGGAGTAGCGTATAGAAACACAAAAAGTACCGAATATATATATATAACTCACATCCACACTATGGGCATTACCTATTCTTAGATACAACTGCAGCTAACATCTCTCAGACTCCAGGCTGCTACTTCTAAGACTAGGTGTACTATAAGCACAAAAAAAATTGAAGAGATTTGTTAGATTACTCCATTCTCAATTTATCAGTTCCACTATACATTAAATAATTCTTTAAACATTAATTAAGCATGAACAATTCCACATTAAACTGAATTGGCATCACATTCAAAATCCACTGCTCCTTTTAATATTCACATCACCTTTAAATTCTAAAATCTCCATCCCTGTGTATTTTCACCATTTAATCAATCATTCATTACATAATTACTTTTCCATATTCCCAGGCATGCTAGAAAAGCATCTTATTCTTCTAAACACAAGGGAGGCTCAACACAGTGAGTAGATATACTACCCGTCGAGACTTTGCCGCCTATAGAAAGAGCATAGACCCATTCTCCCTCGAGAGGCTAAACATGGAAATCATGTGGCATACCCCGTGCATCTTCACCTCCTCCGGAAGAAGGGTAGCAAGACCAGCTTCCTTGAGCAGTGTGGAAAAGCAAAGCAGATTAATATTCACAGAAAACCACAAGCATCCAGCAACCTCATCCATCCCATTCCATCACCCCGAGTGTCCTCCCCGACACCCACATGCATAAACTAATGCATCTAGCCACTCTAGGCGTCATCTGTTGCCACCACCACAAGGCATCCATGTCTCTACATATCACAACTGCCATCTAGGCTCACATCACAGCACAAGCAGCAGGAAAACAACAATCACAACCATGGCCTCTTGACCCTTTAACAAACAAGAGGGTAACTCAGAACCCTTTTTGAAATTCCCACATAATCTGTTCATTAATCAATATGGAATTAGCATATTTTTTATTCGTAGGTTCCAATTACGGGATACCTAATCAGTAAGTTATCACAATTAAATAACCATGCTTACTTCCCTAATTTGATTGTCCTCAAATTAGAACAACTACAACAACGGCAATAACTAGATTAATTTACATGCCTCTTGATCTTTAGCCAATTAATTAACAATTAATTTCGGCCTTACGTTCATTATCAATTTATATCATGAATGAACAAAAAATCAAAGAAATCATAGATATCACTATATCTAGAAAAACATGGGGCAAACCATTATCACGGTATAATGAAACAACATGTGATCAACCAATTCTTTTAATCCGGATCAAGTATTTAATTAGGTCAATTTAATTGTGATCCAAAGCACTAAATCATGCTAATTCTATGATTGCACATATACAATTAGAGAAGCCATGAGTCCCCTACCTCGAAGAGTTCTTGACATCCTTTATCCACACAACGGGTCACAATCCCCCTCTCGCGACAACTGCATCCACCCGAGGATGCCACGGTACGTCCACAACAACCAAACCCCAAGAAAACCCCATTATAAGCATGGAGATTACATGCTAATACGGAAAGTTGAACAAGAGAAGATGACCCATGAAGGAATGATGATAAACATACCTTATATCGAAGAATGATCGACACAACATGGTTGCATCAAAACAGAGCAGAACCGATCCGAGTATTAAAGTTTGATTGTGAAACTCCTATGAGAAGGATTGAAAGCTTATAACATCTCATAACCGAGAACAAAGAGGATGAACAGGGGATAATGATATCTCATCCCTTTTTTTATGGTTTAATGGGGAGACGGTTTAAGATTTGGTTAATTATCCATTAAAAATGGATCCCATTAACCCATGCGGTTTGACCAAGTAAATACATCCCGGCCTTAGGAATAATTAATATAGGATTTATGGCATTTGAATCGGCATTAAGATTCCTTAAAACAAGGATTTAAATGTATTTTACGTCAAAGGAAACGTCAAAGGGGCGAAACTGTAGGATGCTGGAAACACTGTTCAAGTATACCGTTAGAAGTCCACCGATAGAATGTTACCGTTTTGGAAACACTGTTCAAGTCTACTGTTTGAAGGTCACCATTAGAAGGTTACCGTTATGGAAACTCTGTTCAAGTCCACCGTTAGAAGTCCACCGATAGAAAGTTACCATTCTGGAAACACTGTTCAAGTCTACCGTTAGAAGTGCACCGATAGAAGGTTACCGTTTTGGAAACACTATTCAAGTCTACCGTTAGAAGGTCACCATTAGAAGGTTACCATTCTAGAAACATTGTTCAAGTCTACCGATAGAAGGTCACCATTAGAAGGTTACCGTTCTGGAAACACTGTTCAAGTCTACCGATAGAAGGTCACCGTTAGAAGGTTACCATTCTGGTAACACTGTTCATGTTTACCGATAGAAGTCCACTGATAGAACCTCACCGATATAAACATTGTTCACTGATCCTCACTACTAGAAACACTGTTCACCTACCGATACTGTTCATAAAACTGGAAACACTGTTCATAGAACTGGAAATTTGGCAAAGTGTTGGGGATAAGTCACCTTGACCTCCCGGAACACCTCCAACACCACATTTTCACAATGTAATGGACCAGAGAGGTCCGAGCCATTACAACCTAGCTGCTTAATTGGCATGCATGAATACAAATAAATTAATTTTGATATATATATATATAGGATATACTAAATAAAAAATTATTTATTACTGCTTAGAAAATAAGCACTCAAATTTTTAATAAAGACATTTTATTTTTCAAAATTAGGTTTCTTCAAAAATAATTTTTTATTTCTATTAGTTATAAAATAATAAAATAAAATTATTATCATTATAGAAAATTTATTTCTATCAATGAGATTAGTTTTTTAAATCATTATATAAAATTAAATCTGTTTGAAATTTTTTTTATTTTTCTCAAATGATTCATTTTTCAATGAATAGTAAAAAATACATATTTTTTCAAAATAATGACAATAATTAAATTAATATAAAAGTTCAATTATATTTATTATTTTGTCATGAAATAAAATACAATCCATTTTATTTGGAAAAAAAATCTTTTTAATTCCATTTTAATTAGAAATTTTACTTATTTTGATATAAGTTATTTTTTAGGCTTAAATATGATTTTCTTTAAAAATTGTTTTTCATTTAATTAAAAAATTTATATAAAAATGAATTATACCACATATAGTGATTTAATATTGATAAATTGATAGAATATTTCTAATTTTGAGGTTTGAATTTTAAAATATGTCCATTTTATTTTTTGCCATTATTAATAGCAACCATAGTAAATGTTTGTGACCTTAGTAAAGGTAAAATAGATAAAATAGGGTTAAAAACCCAAGAAAAGGTCTCAAAATCAACCCAAAACATTTCATTATCCTATTTTATGGGGGTTTTTTGGAAATTTATAACCAATTATTTAATATATGGTAACCTGATTCCATTTTTCATTGATTATGGAATTTATAATAAATTGAGGAAAAAATTGAATCAAAATTTCTTATGCATGAATATAATATCTATAAAAGATTAATAAAAGGCTAAAAATAGGATAATTCTTATTATAAATTTTTATTTTAATGATAAATTAATTTTTTATAATTATAATTTATTTCTAGTTTTTAATGAATATATAGTTACCTTAAATGCTTAGGTAATGTTCGTATTGTTTTTATTTAATTAATTGAAAAATAAAATAAATAATATTAAAAAAAGAATAAATAATTCAATATGAGTGAATTCTTGTAATCCAAAAATTTTTTAGGTAAAATTAACTTCATAGATATTTTTCAAGGGTTTGTATTTTAGTTCCATTTCTTTCTTGTTGTTTTCAAATTCTAATTATATTTATAGTTCATAAGATGAAATTAATAATATTTTATGATAAAATATTTAATTAATTGTTTAAAAAAACATTATATCTTTTAATATGAAATGTATAATGATAAATATACTAATATTACATCCCTTTATCATGTATCAACATTTTTTATCTTATAATAAAAAATTATAATCCTGTAAGATTGAAAAAGTCATTGTCACGATTGATATTAAAACTGGTCAACCAAGGGTTAAAATAAATGAAAAGGTTTAAAATGACATCAATGCCTATCTAAATTACATTATATGAGGATATTTAGAACATATACTGTTATTATTCTAATTTATATCCATTTGTAAGCATTTGTATTATGAATGACTTAATTGTATATTAATCTTTTAGAAATCCCATCTCTGTCCTTTCTCTCCCTTATTAAAGGACACTCCTTTCAAATAAATTTCCACAACACATTTATATTTCTCTCTCATGAAACCCCATCAAATTTATCTTATAAACTGTTATATACACTATTTATGGGTTCTGGCCTTTCTAAGATACCACTACAAGGGTCTTTAAGATTGAATCTAATGTAAGTATATCAAAGAAGAGGTGGTCATCTTTACCAACTCTTTCATGTTTCTTTATTCTTATACTTCCAATAAATTTTTTGTACCCACAAAAAAATAAAAAATAAACAATCATAAATACACTCACATGTTGTTATTATTATTGGATAATCATTTTCTATCTCATTTCTATCCTATAAAAAGATAAAACATCCCTCGGGTGTGTGTACAGATTGTTATCTCCATGTAGAGGTGTAGTTAATCTTTCATAACCACTTTACTTTGATGGTTATAAAGATAAAAATAATTTATATATCTACTATTCATGAAATAATTATTATTTTATAATTATAATATATTATTTACCTTCTTACCTTCCAATCAATTAGAAATTGATTATATCGCTTGTGCGAACATGTGGACTACCAACTCCAAGTGATGTGATTTGTTTTTTGTTTCCAATTTAAATGTTTGGAAATAATATTATATTAAATGAATATTATGATATATATTATATAATAATTATTAAAAAATTGTGAATTATTATTTACCTTTCTTTGATTTCTTCTATTTAAAAGTGAAAATAGTGTACATGCAAACGTACAGCCTACTATCTCCATTAACAGTGTAATACATTTTTCTATTTATACCGTTTATAGATGATTATAAACATTTATATAATTAATATATTTGTATATATTGATTAAAATAATATATTTGATTGAACTGTTTCTAAAGTACATGGTTGAAATGTACTAAACTAAAACATACAAATAAATTAAGTAGCAGTCTCCTAGAATAGTTATTCTATCAAAATATTGTTAATAAATATGTGATAAATGGTTATAAGAAAATCATATATATAGTAAGAGATAATTTATATAAATATATATCAAATATTAATAGAAAAATATTCAAAATATTTAATAATAATCCACACCATAATTTTCTAGTTATATTATCTTTTTGAAACATGGATACATATACAACTAATTCATAAGTGAACTACACCGTATCCAACAAAGTACTTATTAACTAGAACTATTCATAGACATATCTTATATAATAATTTTATTCATAACCTAGGAAAAGGAATCATAGGAAAGGTTTATATCATATTCTTAGTAATGGTAAACAAGGGGATATCAAACATTATCATATGGGAATAAGAACATGAAAATAACATTTGAAAACCACACCTTCCTTATCACATATAAGTCCCCAACAGTAAACATTACATAATCATGATATAAATAAATAATTTACTTTAATTCAATTTTTAGATATTTTCAAGTTTATAGTTTAAGAGAATTAGGTCAAAATTATACATAACAACTTCAATATTACATGTATATGATTCGACTCACTATACATATTCTCATAAAACAAAAACTATTTAAAAATAAACATGTTTACTTTCATGTTTTAAACAACATGACTTTTCCTTGATCACATACTTGACTCTATTCTTCTTTTTTCCCTATGAATTTTTTTTCAAAACTATAGATGATCATCAAAATCTCAGTAAGGGATACATAATGAATGAAAACTGTTAGCCTTGTGAAAACATGTAAAGCATGGAAATTTTATCATAATGTAATAATGTTTACCTTTAATATGTAACAAAAACAATTCACTGAATAAAATCTCATTTCATACCATTTTTGTAACCATAATATTAACATAAATCCCACAAAAATAAAATTAAAACATATAATAGTAACTTGGGACATAAACATACTTAAATAAAATAACCATACAATTGAATTCCACACATATCACTAAATGGAATAATTATACGGCCAACTTCCATACCCCATGAATTGGAGGTTATAATGTAACCCCCGGTCTGTGGTTTGTCACGGAACCACCTACCATTTGTTTTATCACATAACCACTCATCATCGGTTTATCACATAACAACCCATCAAATGTCCAAGTTACATTATGTACTCATAACAGATAAGGCATTGCAAGTATCAAAATTTCACTAATAACATTTCATTTGAAATGACAAGAAAAAATAACGAGATATTATAATACTAAACCCATTTGAAAACCATTTTCAACACCAAAACAACCAAAAAGAGAATATGGTATTTCTTTTCCTTTCAAAAATATTAAGGCTTATTGAAAAATCCAATTATCAAATAATGATTACGGTGGTGGAGAGGTCATTGTCGCTGTATACATTAAAAACAATATTATTGTATTTTATTAAAACATTTCATAGAAAAAAGACCCCATTTGAATGAAATTAAAATTCAAAGGGGTTTATTATACACTGTATAAAATAAGTTCTTGTATAAACTAAAATATGCCTCAATGAAGAGATATTGAGACGATGTCCCTTATCTTGAGTCCAACTTGTCAGGTATGTTTGTTGTACTTTCTAAATAATAAACCTAAGTTAATTTCTAATTTCGTCTGAACATTTTTCAGTTTTATTATTACTTATATATAACATATTATCACGTTTTAAAAATTGCATAATTTTTTATGTTAATATAGGTCGTTTTGTCGATATTTGGTACTAGATTCGAAAATGAACTTGTTTTGATATAAATTGTACATGCAATAAAAATTACATCATCTACAGGGATATATTCATGATTTAAATTTCATATATATTAATTATATATGTATTTATAATATTCCCTAAAATTTGGATATAATAAATAAAATTCATCATTCATGGAGACCGTAGGCCGTATGTACACATGAACACTACTTTAATTCCTTTTCATATTAATGGAATGTAGGATAAATGAAAAATAGTCATGTTATAATTCCAGTATAATATCTTTGTTATATATGTTTCATAAGTTTATTAATTCCATTATTTATAAGTTCAATGTATGGCATGAACAAGCCATATCACATTGAAGGTGTCGTAGTCTGCACTTCCTCAAATGAAATTATCGTGTTTACACATTATGGAAAGCATAAAAGTATGATAAATATAAATAATAAAAAGAATAGAGAAAATAAAAATATAATATATATCATATATTAATATAGTTCCATTATAATTGACAATACAAGAGGTGGTAGGGGAAAATTAAACAATCATTGTTTCATGAGGCAGTAGTTCATCGTACAGAGAAATAGTTTGTTCGTATCCAGTAGATAGAGGTGTGTGTAAGTGTTTTTAACAAAATTATCATAAAAACGTCATGATATATTGAGAATACAGGTGTTTTTATGTAATAAAATAATAACAATAACATTGGGTGTGGAGAAGTAAAATAAAGAAAAGGGACTTGAGAGGTGACGTTACCTCTAAAATGGGTTACACAATTTGATTTGGGCCAAAAGGCTTTCTTGAATTTACATATTCTCGAAGTAAGGCTTCTAGGAGTAATGGAGGCATTTTGGGAGATTATTTGAGTAGATATTGGATAATCCAAGGGGCTTGAGAGGAGTGAGGAAATGGGTGGAGGTGGTGGTTTTTTATATGAGAGTGGAGGGCTACATCAAGAATTTCTTGAAAAACTAATTTTTTATAAATTATATTTAGATTAAAAATGAGTCCAAATTAAATTACTTTAAAAATGAGAAGAATATAAATATCAAAAAATCATCCAAAAATAATTATAATGGTTTTGAATATTTTTTTCATCATTATTCTTTTTTATTTAACCCTTTTTTACTATTATAGTTTTATCAGGAATTTATCAGTATGAGAACCTAAACTATTACCCAAACATGGAAATTTTCAAATAAAAGAGTAATTAATAATATTTTAGAATTATAATAACCATTTTCCAAAATCGTAGATTTTTTTCCAAAATTTTCAAATATTTTAGAAAATATTTTATATTTTAAAATATGAATTATATCAATTTTGGCACTATTCATATCATGACTTTTTAGAAATACATAAAAAAATTTATTACTTCAAATTAAATTTATTAATACAAAGATAGAATGTCATATTAATCCATAAAATTCGTTTATGGCCTCCAAATTTTCAAATTGAATTTATTTTAGTATTTATAATATCATTTATTTGAATCATTTATTAATGAAACAATCACTCCATCATCATTGTGTCAAAATTCAATTTATTTATATAATGTCTAAATATTATAAAAAATATATAATGATGTAGGAAATATTTTTAGATTTCTAATGAATATTTATAGGCAAGGTGATCACTTATATAACCGCAAGTAAAAATTATTTTTTAAAAAGATACATGTTTATGGTATATTACCCTTTTCATTAAATTAAAAATTATAAAATGTCATTTTCGCACCCAAGTATTCCCTAAATTCCCAAATTTATTCTTATGTATGATCATGGTTATAAATAAATCATACAATAGTATTATGACATGTTTTTGGTTGTTTTATATTATTATAATATTAATTTTTACCCTTATTTACCTGGTTTACCCTTTAACCATGGTAAATAAAAAAATTACTATAGTAACTATTCATAATGTCAAAACGAAAATTTAATTATTTACACAATTTGTAAATTATGATTAAAAATATGGAATTCATCTTTTTAAATTCACAACACATAATTGGGAGAAATTAATTTAAAATTAAATCTCGTTGTCAAAACAAAAATCCTGGTCTTTGAGAACTAAAATCTATCAAATGATTGGCTTGTGTTTATATCTTGTTTAAAGGTGAAATTACATAAAAAAATAAAAAATGGAATAATTGAAAATAACCTAGTCCAATTACACTTTAAAACCAATTAAAGTGACTATCTAATTGTATAAATAAATTAAATGAAAAGGTACTTTTGAATTAAAATGTAGTATTATTTCACTATTTATTAAAATATGAACATTATTATAAAATTACCAAAAATAATTAACAAAAGTAAATTTTTATGTCCCTATTTTAAAATAGAAGCTTATTTTTTCAAATATAACATATAAATGTAAAAATGACTAGATTTAAAAAAGGGTTCTCCATCAAAATGGGATTAAACAACATTTTTAGAATAATACTTATTTTATATGAAAATATTGAATTTGTTCTTATATAATATCTAGTAAACATATGAGATGAATTTAAAAGATCATATTGAATGTATAACAAATATTTTTCTTTAAATAAAAATATATAATGAGTGATATGATTTTATAAAAACTATTATTCTCTTTTAAAATTGGGTTTCTAAAAACACATCCTTTATATTCAATTGGGTTTTATTTACATTTCTTATAAATTTGATAACCAATGAATCATTATTTAAACATGTGTATTTAATATTTAAATACACAATTGATACTATTCATTCAATATATTCCATTGTCTCAGTGTTTACAAATATTTAAAATAATAACAATATTGTTTTATTATTTTTCAGTATAACTCAATGTTATGTGCAATGTAGGATTTTGGAGAAGCCCATTATTGCAAGTCAAGTACGCTATCAGAAAAGGAATCCCCTTTAACATAAAATTATTATCTTATTAATAAATATTAATAGATATGAAAAAGTATTGTTCTATAATTACCTAGGTCGTTACATCATTCCCCCTTTTAGAAATTGCATACTAATAATTTTAAAATTGGGCTCGAAAACATTTTTAAAAAATTAAACATCATGAAAAATAGTTAATAAAACAACCACATTAAAAGAAATAAAGATAGGTAAAAAGGTCACTTGATATAACACATAGTAGTATTCCATGTTTTAAACATTGATATGGAAGAAAAACTAAACATCATGTTTTGATGGAGAGAAAAAGAAAGCACGGTCTAGGGAAAGCTAATAGCCAGAAAAGCACAAAATTAGGATGGGAAAAATGGTTTTTAATTTAAGGAATGGATAATTAAAAGGAAAATGTTCTTTAACTAACATTTCATAATGTTGATAAATTATTTGACTACTTAGAACAATAACATAAGGAAACATACTTACATGTCATGTAGAATTTCATTCTTTAATAAATATCTACCACAAACTCATATTTTCTTCAAACGATGAGTATTAAAGATGACTAGGTCACACTTGAAGTGCTAAAATCAACATATAAAATATCTCATAAACATAAAAATATTAACTCTCTATTAATCATGTATTGAAACAATAATGAAAACCAAAATTTTTAGTACAATATTAGATAACCCCCCAAAAGGAAAATTCATTATTGAAAGAAATAGTACTCTTAATATCCAAAATTCAACAAACAATACCCAATGCTCAACAATGGCCATTAAAAACAATTTTCCTTAAAATTATTAAAAATAATCCAAAATAATTTTGAAACCCAAATTTCAGAAGGATTTTATTACATATTCATCCCTGATAAATCTTAGCATTTATCTCCAAATAACATCAACTACTCTTAAAGTCTCATAATTAAAAGTAATTAACATAATCACATGTTTTAAAGGATAAGTTAATCATTTCCATAAATAAGCCAAATTTTCATATATACACAATATATATATTGATTCTTCAAAAATAAAATTCAACCATTAATCCTAAAACAAATCCCATAGTATTCTGTTTTCCATAGGCATATAGTGTTTCCAAAAGAGTAAACGTCTTCCAAAATTACATTTATCATTTAATCACCAAATAATTTTCATATACAAAGGATATACATTTGATAAAACATTGGTTCTAAAAATCAACATATTCTTGATCCATAAAACTAACCAGAATATGTCATACAAACATGGGACTTCACGTAGTCCAATGGTAGGTGATAAATCCCAGTCTCAGATTTTTTATGGGTTAGATTCTCACAGTTTTGTCCTACATGATGATTTTTCACATGGTCTACATGTTTTACTTTTTGAAAAACTATATAATTATTATAACATTATCAAAAATAAGATAATTTACTCAAAAATAACAATAACATATTTTAACCTCAAAGGTTATCTCATACCTCTCATTTTACACACCAAAAACTAATAACCAATAATTCCCTCAGATTCAAGGATCATATAGACCCTAATTGTTCTTTATAACTATATCCATAAAAGAAAATTTAATTACTCCTCAATTAAAAATTTTCTAAAAAACATAATGTTTACAAATATAAGAAGTCTTGAAATTTAATCCCATCATTAATACATTTAAACATATCATCGTCCATAGATTCAAAATTAATCTTTAATTCCAAAAATGTGGAAATCTTAATCATCAAACATTATTCATGATACATTATATATGTTTCCCCATATTATTATTTTATTATTCATTCCTACAAACAAAATCATGCATAATTTCCAAATATTAAATAATGTCCACACATGGTCTATGAAATAATCCACACCACTCATTGACCATTCCAGTTTCCTCATCTTCAATTGGAATAGAAATAGGAATTAATTAACTTATATTTTTATAGTCCAAATGATCTCATTCCCAAGCCTTATTTTTCAGACAACTATTTTCATAATAACCATGCAAAACACATTTAAATCATTCAATTGATCCCTTGAAATAACTTCATTCCATTTCCTAATGCCAAGTGAACACTTCCTTTTTACATTGATGGTTATATCTTTATTACATTCATTAACTCATCTATAACATTTTTCTGTCCCTTTGAAACATTTTCCTATCTGTTTCTTTCCACTTCATTGAAACATAGGTTTTTTAACAAACTTACCTTTATGATTGTTTCATGAACATACATATGGATTATTTTATTGCATATGTGATGTAGTAGAAAAATCACTAAGGTTTGAGTGGTCAATCATGACTCCAAATAGTTGGTTAATAATAACCACCAGAGTTCTTATTGAAAATTTCATTTCATTTGGTTTCTTATTCAGAAAAGCACCATAATTTCTTTATCATACATTGTAACTTTGGTTCCTGCTAGATCCAAACATTTACTAAAACACAAAAAGGTTAGAGTGAGTGTATGAGTAAAATCATCATATAATATATTATGAGAAAGGTGAATACTAAGATATACTTATTCATGTTTTTTTTAAATCATTCAGTTTATCTAATATAACTACGACTATTTCTAATCTTCTTACCACTATGGTTATATAAAACATGTCACTTATGCTTAAATAATATCCAAACCTCTAAAGTTATATAAACCAACATCTGATTCCTACTATAGGGCCCTATCTTTAAACATTACTTAATCTAGAGATAAGTCAATAATTTAACTTTAATTCACATCTAAGATCTATTCAGGTTCATAAATTTAGAGAATTAGTTCATAACTTAAACTTAAGAACTTCAATATTACAGTCACTATCCATTTTTTCATAGAACAAAAACACTTTAAAAATAAATATATTTTGTATCATGTTTTAAACAGTATGACTTTTCGTTGATCCCATCTTTGAAATTATTATTCTTTGTGTCATGTGACAAAAAATTACAAAACAAGGTATGAGCATAAAATCTCACCAAGGGATACATAATGAATGAAAATTTTCATTCTTTCGAAAACATGTAAACCAAGAAAACATTATCATAATGTAATATTTTTTACCTTTGAGAAGTAGTAAAAAAATCACTAAATATAAGCTCATTTATTACCCTTTTTGTAACCAAAATATTAACATAAATCCCATTGAAATCAGCATAAAAAATATAAAGGTATATTGTGATATAAACATACTTAAATGGAATAACCATACGGTCGACTTCCACACATATCACTAAATGGAATAGCGATACGAAAAAATTCCATACCCAATGCATTAGAGGTTATAATGTAACCACCCATCCTTGGTTAACCATGGAACCATCCGTAATTTAGTTTATTATATAACCACCTATCGTTGTTTTATCACATAACCATCCGTCAAATGTCAAAGTACTATTTTACATTCATAACACATAAAATATTTCAAATATCAACATTTCACTAATAACATTTCATTTGAAATCACACTAAATAATTTCAAGATATTAAAATACACAATTCATTTCAAACCCTATTTTCTATACCAAAACAACCAAAAAGTTAATAAGGGATTTATTTTCATTTTAAAAATATTAAGTCTTATAGAGGAAGACAAATACTAAATAACAATTAGGGTGGGGGAGTGGTCATTGTTGCTAAATTGGTTAAGAACATTCCTTTTATATTTAGTAAAATTATTTGTTGAAAAAATATTCCCTTTTTTTGAGATTAGAAGGCAAAGGGGTTTATTATACACCATATAAAAGATGTTCATGTATAAACCAAAATATGAATCAATTGAAGGAGATTGAGACGAAGTCCCTTACCTTGAGTCTGACTCATCACGTATGTTCCTTAATCTTACTGAATAATAAATTTATGTTAATTTCAACTTGATTAAAAACCATTTTTCATTTTATTATTCCTTTAATATCACTTATAACTGTGTTATAAAAATTACACAATTATTTACGTTAATATCGGTCGTTTTGTTGAGATATTTGGTACTTGTGTCGAAAATGAAGTTATTTTGATATAAATTATACATGTATTTAAAAGTACATCATCTGAATAATTATATTCATGATTTAAATTTCATATATATTCATTATATATGTATTTATAGTACTCCATAAAATTTGGAGATTAGAAATGAAATACAACATTCATGGAGACGGTAGGTCATACGTACGCATGAACACTAATTTTATACCTTAATCAAATAAAAATAATGTAAAATAAATGACACATAGTTATATTATAATTATATTATAATATATATGTTATATATCTTATATAAGTTCATTATATTCATCCTTTATACGTTTTATGTATGGCATGAACGAGTCATATCACTTTTTGGGGGTGGTAGTCCGCACTTTCTCAAATGAAATTATCATATTTACACAATATAGAAAGCATAATGGTAGATGTAAATAAAAAATAAATAAGAATATAGAAAATATAAATATCACATATATCACATATAAATAAATTTTCATCATAATTTTAACCATGAGAGGTGGTAGGGGAAATTAAACAATTATTGTTTCGTAAAGTAGTAGTTCGTCGTACAAAGAAATAGTATGTTTATATCCATTAGAAGGAGGTGTGTGTAAGTTTAGTTAGATTAATTCTCATAAAAGCATCCTAGTATATTTATGATACTGGTTTTGTTATGTAATCAATGAATAATATGGTCATAGAGAGTGGATAAATAAAATAAAAGAAAAGAACTTGAGAGAAGACGACACATCTAAAATGGGTACCTCCTTTTGTTTTGAGAAAAAAATAATTTTTTCAATTCCCTTATACAAAATTTAATGCTTCTAGTAGGAATTGATGAATGTTGGGATATTATTTTAGCATAATTTGAATGAGACAAGGGGCTTGAGAGGTGTGAGTAAATTAGTATAGGTGATGTATTTTTATAAGAAGGAAGGGAACTTTAGGAAAGTCTTGAAATATTAATTTATTATAAATTATGTTTCTATTATAAATGAGTCCAAATTTATTTATTTCTAATATAAGATGAATATAAGTCGAAGTAAATTCATCCATGAATAATTAGACAAGTTTTGGATATTTTTTTAAAACATATCATTTTTATTTAACACTTTTTTACTCGTACTAATTTATCTGGATTTAACTCTTTGACAACCAAAATATTTACCAAGACATAAAACATGTCCAATGAAAGATTAATTAATACAATTTCAGAATTATAATAACCATTTGAACTAATATTTTATTTTTTTAATTTTATAACATTTTTTAAAAATATTTATATTTTAAAATATGAATACTGTCAATTTTGAAAATATTCATATCTTAACATTTTAAAAATCAATAACAACATGATAACTTTAAAAAAAATCTATTAATACACATTTAAAAATTCATATTCATTAATAAAATTATGTTATGGCATAAAATTTATCAAATTACATTTATTTTAAATATTATAATTTCATTTATTTGAATCCTTTATTAATGATGAAATAACTACATCATCATTGTGTCATAATTAAAATTAATTTATTTAATGTATAAAAATTATAAATTAAATATAATGATGTAGGAAATATTTTTATATTTCTAATAAATATTTATAGTATAATATTTCACTTATATTTCCTGCTATATTATTTTTTTATTAAAAGATACATGTTTTTGTTATATTCCCTTTTTCATTAAATTAAAAATTATAAAATGTCATTTTCACACCCATGTGGATCCCAAATGCCAAAGGATAGGCCTATGGATTGTCATGGTCTAAAAAACTCATAAAATATGATTAGGACGTGTTTTAGGGTATTTTTATATTAATATAATATTATTTTTTACCCTTATTTAATTGATTTACCCTTTAACCATGATAAATAAAATAATTACTGAAGTTACTTTTCATAATATGAAAAAAATAAAAGGTACATATTTAAACAATTTAGAACATATGATTCAAAATATGGAATCCACTTTTCCAAATTCAAAACACATAATTTTCAAAAAAATTCATTTAAAATTATATCACATTGTCAACACCAAAAAGTGGGTTTTTAAGAAGTAAAATCTATCAAAAGATCGATATGTGTTTATATAAAATTAAAAAGTGATATTAATTTAAATGAACAAAATTGGAATAAATGATAAAAAGTTATTACAATTACACTTTAAAACAAAATAAAATGACAACATAGTAGTATAAATAAATTGGTTGAAAATGTGGTTTTGAATTAAAAAGCAGTATTTTTTCACTATTCATTAAAAAAATGAACTTTATCAGAAAATTACAAAAAATAAATTTAAAGTAAATTTTGATGTCCCAATTCTATAAAAGATGTTTATTTTGTAAAATATAACTTATAAAATTGAAAAACAACTAAATTTAAAAAGGGTTTAACAACGAAATGTCGTAAAACTACATTTTTAGAAAAATAATTTCTTTATCTAAAAAATTAAATTTGTTCTTATATAATATCTAGAAAACATATAAGATGAATTTAAAACATAAAATTAAATATATAACATAAATTTTTCATTAAATAAAAATCCATAAAGTGTGATATGATTTTATCGACACAATTATTCTCTTTTAAAATAGGTTTTCATAAAAACACATCCTTTGTATTTAATTGGTTATAATTTAATTTCTAATAAATTTTGAAACTAATGAATCTTTATTCAAACATGTGTAATCCATATTTCATAATTCTGTTTATATTATTCATTCCTTCCATTCAAACAACTTAGTGTTAACTACCATTTAAAAAAAATATTATTATTGTATTATTTTTCGGTATAACACAATGTTATGTGAAACATAAGATTTTAGAGAAACCTGTTGTTTCATATTAAGTAATTTTTCAAACAAATTGCCCCCATTAACATAAAATTAATATCTTATTCATAAATATTAATATATATGAAGAAGTATTATCCTATATATACATGGTTCATTACATTATTCCCCCTTTTGGAAATTGTATCCTCGCAATTTTAAAATTGGTCTCGAAAACATCATTAAAATATCCCACATTGAAAAAAGGGATAATAAAATTACCACTTTAAAAGAAAGAAAGAAAAGTACAATGGTCCCTCAAGATAACATATACTTGGATTCCATTGTGTAAAACATGTATATGAAAGGAAAACTAACCATCATGTTTGGAGGGAGAGCGATAGAAAGCATGAGCATGAGAAAGGTAACAACCAAAAAACCACACACATGTGATGGGTTAGATGGTCATTGATTTCCTAACAAGAAAAGGAAACAGAAATAATTTTTTAAAGTTTCTTTTAGTAAAGTTGAGGAATTATTTTACTAATTATAAAAAGAACATAAGGAAATATACTTACTTTTCATGTAAAATTTCATTCATAAATAAATATCTACCTCAAAGTCATCTTTTCTCAAATTGATGAGTATTCAAATTAAATTGGTCACAATTGAAGTGCTATAATCAACATCTAAAAAATCACATAATTATAAAAATATTAACAATATATTCAACCTATCTTGAATGATTATCCAAAAACAAAATGGTTAGTACAATATCAGATAATCTCTAAAAAAGATAATACTTTATGGAAATTAATACAACTCTTAATCTCCAAAATTCAACAAATAATACCCAAACATCAATAAGAACCATTAAATAAACAATTGTCGTTAAAAATAATCAAAATAATCCAATTTAAATTTGAAACCCAAAATTTAGAAGGATTTAAACACATATTATTCCATGTTAAATATTAAAATTTATCTACAAATAACATCAAATACTCATAAAGTCTCATATATAAAAGTAATTAACCTAATCACATGTTCTCTATGATAAGTTAATTATTTCCCTAAATAACCCAAATCACTATATATCCAAAATAAAAACATATATTCTTCCAAAATATAATTCAACCATTACTTATTAAATAAAATATCATAGTATTCAATTTTCCTTATGAATATAGAGTTCCTAAAAGTGTGATTGTCTTCCAAATTTACATTTATCACTTAATCACCAAATCATTTTCCTCTACTAAGGATATCCATTTGTTTAAACATAAGTTCCCAAAATCAACTTATTCATGACGCATAAAACTAAAAACAATAATTTATACTAACCAGGGACTTCACGTAGTCTAGTGGTAGGCAATAAACACCAATCACACTTTGGTTGTGGGTTCGATTCCCGTAGCTTTGTCCCACATGATGGGTTGTCACATGGTTGGTGTGTTTTCTTTTATCAAAAACTATATAATTATTATAACATTCCTAGAAATTATATAATTTCCCCAAAAAATAACCATAAAATATTTTAACCTACATGGTTATCTCATACCTCACATTTTTCATCCCAAAAAGTAATATCCCTTAATTGCCTCAAATTCAAGTATCATATAAACCCGAATGGTTATTTATAACTATATTCAAAAAAGAAAAGATAATTCTTCATCAATTATCATTTTTATAAAACAAACATAACATTTAAAAATATTATAAGTCTTCCAATGTAATCCCATCATTAATACATTTAAACATATCATCATCTATAGATCAAACAAAACTCTTCAATTCCTAATATGTAGACATCTTACTCTTTAAAAATTATTCATGATTATTTATTATTGTTTTTCTATATTATACGTTTATAATTTCTTCATGTATAAAAATTATTCATAATTTTCTAAGATTCAATAATCTTAATACATGAGCTAAGAAATAATCTATACATTTCATAGGTCATTTCCACATTCCTCATCTTCAATTGGAATATCTTTAGGAATTGGTAAACATATATTTGTGTAGTCCTGCTGATCTCATTCCTGAACATTCAATGCAGGAAATCTATTTACATAATGACCATGTACATAACAATTAAAAAAGACAAATTTTCCCTTTGAAATAACTTCTATCCCTTTTCTATATCCAACTAAAATCTTCTTTTTTATATGGAAGGTTATTTCTTTATAACTTTTATTACCACATCTATAACATCTTCCCCACCCTTTGAAATATTTTTCTAGGTGTTTCTTTCCACATCCTTGACACATAACATTTTGAATAAACTAACCATTATGATTATTAGCCAAACATCCATAGGTATTATTTTCTTGTATATATGATGCATTAGAAAAATCACCAATGTATGAGTGGTCAATCATGACATTAGATAGATGGTTATGAATAACCATAAGAGTTCTCCCTACAACTCAGATTTTATTTGGTATCTTATTTTGAAAACCACCACAGTTTTTGTAATGACCCAGCTTTTCCATGTGACTTTTTTTAATTATATTGGAATTTTATGAGCCCACGATAATCGACACCATGTGATTTTGAGGTCCAGTGTGCCTGAAATGAATTTGTGAACTTTTTTTGGGTATGTTCATTAAACTTGTGAGTGAGTTTTTTTAATTTTGAACCATTGCTCGAAATTGAAATCTGAGGACACTGTTTAACTCGCAGTGTCGATATTCATTTAGGGAGACCTCCACCTCAACCACAATAGGTCGAGGGTGGATTTTGGTGTTTTCCACCAATTGGTGGAAAATAAAAAAATGTGGAAATAAAAATAAACTATCTTTTTTTTTACTTTTGAATTCTTTTGAATTCTTGGTGGGGACCACCTGATATCTTCAACCCATTTCTTTTTAATTGTGCCAAATCCACTACATTTAATTACATCACTAAATGAAGTCATTAAACCTATCAATTTAGGTGGAGGATCTTAATCACCTAGTTCTGGATCTGGGTAGAGGATGTTGATGGATGAAACCCCCCATAGAGGAAGAAATCTTCCCCTTCGATAATTTTCTCCTTTGAAGAACTCCATCAAAGGATCTCCAATAAGGAATGTCTTCAAGTATGATGAACGAAAATCTATCATTAACTCTCCTAAATGACATCAAAAAATCATTGAGTTAGTGATTTTTTCTTTTTTATACCCCTTACCCTTTTTTTCATTCTTCTCGATTCAAGAAAAACTATGCCACTTGCTGCCATTCTAACAGATAGAGTGAGGGCCAAATTAACACGGCCCGAACTCTCCGCAACCCTTGTGGATTTCAGTGTTCTTCGTGGCTTGTTTTTGGGTTGAGAAATTTCCAACCGTGGTGGTCTTGAATTGATGGAGACGTCCCAAGATGAGTACGAGAGTCTACAGAATGAATAATGGGCCACTGAGGTGTGCCCGGTGACCCTAGGAATGTTGTCGGGAACCACTGCTAGCAACCGGCATCGGTAGGGCTTGATTGTGGTGACCAACACTACGGCCGGCCACAAAGACCAAGGTCGACACTCGGCCGACCACATGAAGGGGATGTCAGCCTGTGTCCACACCGTCGGGTGTGTAGGGGCCGAAGCATGAGGCCGCGGTGGCGAAGGAGGGGTGGCTGGCTGCCTGCCAACCGCTGGTTGTGGCGTGGCGTGGAACCGTGCCGCGTAGGTGGGCTGGTTGTCCTACCATGCGGGGAGTCGAGTTTGAAACTAGGTCCCGCGTGCCATCTTATATCCCCACATGGCACCAGAAAGTAGGCCACCCAACCCGAACGGCCTATCATTTTGGGGTACCCAGTGGGTGCCTCCCTTTTGGGTGGTGACAAGGGCTGACCCCGCCATGGGGCCACCCATCCGTGGGCCGTAACGGACCCAGCAAGCTAGGCCGGACCCAGTAGGCTGTGTCAGACCTAGGGCCAGACCTCAGCCAGGCCGGGTCGACCCAAACCAAGCTGGGTCGGCCAAGGCTGGGTCATTGCAGGGTCGGTCCAATCGGGTTGGACCGGACCTGGATCAGCTTCGATCCTTTTCACTCTTTCGGCTATAACTTAACCTACAGGATTTCATTTGACGAACCATCTATGGAACCTGAATCCTTGGATCAAGACGTTTCTTTTGGTATACCCCACTTGTGTATTGGAATTTGTTGGGGTACAACAAGGTTCGATCAAACATGAATCCAATCGGGCCCTTGGGACTAAAAGTTCAATAACTTACAGAACGTGCATCCGATTGACGCACTATTTGTTGCATTCAAACCCCTATTATGTAGCGGTTCTTTGCGATACATCTTTATGGAACATCATGGATGTTGGATTATCAACTTGTGGCTCGATGATCAGACCCTACCAGAATCAAGAGAGCATAGTGCAGGAACCCTGTGACTGGATATACCATTAGAAAGGGATCCTATGTGGTTTTGTTCCATAGGATCCTACGTGGGTCTGAGCTTTAGGATCATGTGTGGGTTTGTGTTCCAAGATCCCATATAGATATACTCTAGGAATCAACGTGGGACTACTCTAGGATCCAACATGGGTCTGTTGTATTAGGATCATACATGGGTCTGATGATTTAGGATCCTACATGGGTCTGCCTCTCAACAGAGTAAGATGATTCAATAGTTACATCTAATTATCTTTACTACCATACATAAGTTGTACCTCGTGTGAGTTGAGTCCTTATATTTTTGTTACACTTCTTTGTAAAATTTCCATTGTGGTATTTTTCTATGTGGTTTTACATATGTGTTACTACATTTGTGGTACTCACCTTTGTGGTATTCCTTCCTTCATAGAATAGTTGGGTTTTGGGCTTTGAGTTGGGCCCTGTGTTTCCTCATGATTGAGATGGTTATACTCGGCAACTTTGGTATATGTATGGCATTATACCTAAGTACTATTGTCAGTTTTTTTCAGGGTTTTTTCTTATCCTTTATAGATATTGTGAGTGCTTCTAGGCTCTCAGGCTCCCTACTAAGTATCGTTATGCTCACCCCCGCAAAGGCTATTCCTTCACCTTGTTGTGTTTAGTGCAGACGACAGACAATACTAACTAATGATGATAGTACCAGGACTAGAGCTAGCACTAGGTTTGCATTAGTTGAGGCATACCGTGGAGACGACTATTCGAGGGCTCTACCTACCCTTCAGGTAGGATCTTTGGTGGGTGTTCACTGGAGTTGTTTTCAGTTTTACTAGTACTTTTCAGTTTACTTATACATTTCAGTTGGGTTTGTATTCTGGCCCCTTTTTCATTCTGTACACACCATGTTTACTATATAGTTTTACATTGTTCTTATATCCTTCTTTGGGCATATTTGTTTGAGTTTACATGTTATAAAGGCATTTCCCTCCCTGTTTTAGGGAATACGCCTTTCGGTGCTAGTCGCTATCCCCTGGCCTATGGAAGGTGGTCTTGGGGTAGTCAGAAAACATGACATAGGGGATGGGTCATGATAATTTCCTTCACATACATTATAACTTTTTTGCCTACTATATCCATCTATTTACTAAAACCAAAAAAGTTAGTGTGAGTATATTAGTAAAATCATCATATACTATCTTATGAGGACCTTAAACACTAAGATATAATTATTCATGTTATCTTAAACTCATTCATTTTTTCTAAAATAACTACAAATCATTATAATATGATAACCACTGTAGTTATATATAACATGTCACTTATGTTTAAATAACATCCTAACCTTTAAAGTTATCTAAACCAACCTATGATAATAACTATAAGGCCCTGTGTATTAAACATTACTTAATCTTGATATAAGTCAACAACTTGACATTAATTCACATAAAAATATTTTCTAGTTTAGAGCTTTATATAACTAGGTCATAACTTATACATAACAAATTGAATATTACAAGTATACACTTCAACACACTATCCATTTTTTCATAAAAAACTCTTTAAAAATATACATGTTCTAATTCATGTTTTAAATAACATGACATTTCCTTGATCCCATCCTTGACTATATTCTTCGTTATGAACTGTGAATTTTTTTTAATTTGGGATTAGAAAACAAATATCAGTAAGGGATATATAATGAATGAAAACTATTATTCTTTCTAAAACATTTAAACCATGAAAATCTTATCATAATGTAATACTTTTTACCTTTAAAAAGTTTTAAAAACATTTTACAGAATATAAGATCATTTATTACCCTTTTCATATCCAAATGATTTCCATAAATCCCATAGAAAGCAATATAAAACACATAACATTAACTTGGGACATAAAAATACAAAAATTTAATACCCATATAGTCGACTTCCACCCATATAGCTAAATGGAATACCCATACAAATGACTTCCATACGCAATGCATTAGAGGTTATAATGTAACCACCCATCCTTGGTTTATAACAAAACCACCCATCATTTGGTTTATCAGGTAACCACCTGTCACCAATTTATCATGTAAACACCTGTCAAATTTCCATGTACCATTATATAATCATCACACAAAACCTAATGCAAATATCAAAATTTCACTAATAACATTTCCTTTGAAATCATAAAAAATCATTTCAAGATACTCAAATACTCAATCTTTATCAAAAACCATTTTCAATACCAAAACAAAAAAAATGGAATAAACGATTTCTTTTCCATTTGAAAATATTAAGGATTATAGAAGAATCCAAATATCAAATAACGATTACAGCGGTGGAGAGTTCATTGTCACGGTAGACATTAAATACATTCCTTTTATTGTTTAGTAAAACGCTTCTTAGAAATAATATTCCCATGGAATTAAATTAAATTTAAAATGGATTTATTATACACTGTATAAAAGAATTTCATGTATAAACAAAAATATGCCACAACGAAGGAAGATTGTGACGAAGTCCCTTACCTTGAGTTGGACTCATCACATATTTTCCTTATTATTCCAGAATAATATACATATGTTAATTTCTACTTTATAAAATTTTTCATGTATATTATTGTAACACCCCAAGCTTCAACGGTATGTTTCCCTTTGAATAATGAAATAGTTTGCGTTGTACCCAACTTGGAGTTTTTACACACCACGACCAATTAAACTAACCATTACGGATAAAAATACCCACTTTTTGAAATTTTGTAAGTATTATTTTTCAAAATTTACTTCATTTTTTAATTTGGAATATCTAAATTAGCTTACAATGAATTTGTGGTATTTTTTTGAAAACATTCACTTTTTTATGAATAGTGAAAAACACTGCATTATTGTTTAAAATTGACTATTTATTTAAAGAAATAGTTAATTTTATTTTATTTTATTTTATGTAAAATTATATACATAATACCTATTTATTATAAATGTAATTTTTGGAGTAATTTTATTATAATATTATATATATAATCGTTTTGAACTTTTTACCGTCTTTTACCCACCTTCAAGGCGCATTTGCAAATTTTCATAAAACATCATTTTACTGCTTCAATGAATATGATTTCAAAAATCTAAGAGACAGGGTTGATATCAGTAAGTAAAATGTGGTTCAATCAGATGAAAATATTTTTTGGTAAATATTCACTTTTAATTTTTATTTACCTCGGTTAAAAGTAAATTGGGTAATTAAAAGTAAAAATGATATTGATATTACCCTAACACATGTAATAATTCTATTGAATAAGGTTATTTAGACCAAAATAAACATTAAGAATAAAATACAATTCTTTTGATCCACTTGGAATAGATTATGTCATTTATTATTATTTTATTTATAGAATAGTTAAAAGTGTTAAATTCAGTGTTTAAAAAATAAACCATTTCTAATATTTGGTTATACATAAGATATGTTCAACAATAAATATTTATTAGAAATCTAAAGTGATTTAATACATAATGGTTTTATATATATAATTTTTAGACATTAAAGAATTAAATTTTTTTATGACACAATGATGATGTAATAATTACATTATTAAGTAGTGATTAAAATAACTGAAATTATAAATATTAAAAAAATGTAAATTGATACTTTTGATGAATTACACGAATTTTCTAGGTTAATATGACATTTTATGGCTGATTCTATTATTTTTTTCCAAATTAATCATGTTGTAATGACTTTTACAAAAACCAAATAGCAAATTGTGTCAAATTTGTAATAAATGAGTTTTTAAAAAAAATACTATATTATTAATTGATATAATAATTTTAAAAATATAAGGCTTGGCCAATGAACTAAGATAATATTATATATATTAATAATGAACTTATTGGGATTCTTTTCTCTTTTTATAGTAATATTATTGACCATTTATTAAAATAATACAAGAAGACAAGGTAAAAGTTAAACTATTTAACTCATAGATAAATCTAAAAGATAAGGTTAATATGGTGATGTAAAGCAGTCTAAAACATAGGGAATGATATATTTTCAAACCATCCACACCTTAGCCTAGAAATAAATCATTTTGGTTCTATTATAAACCAAATATGAATATATAATAAAATCATATTTCATACTTTCCTAAAGTGACCCTCACCTCTCTTATAAAATGGTACTTCCCCTTCTCTCAAAATCACACCACCAAATCCATTTGGCATGGCCAAAACCATCCAAAATATCCTCCCAACTAAACTCACGTCGACCTAGTGGAATTACATTGATCAGAAATATTACCTAAGGAGACCTCAAGATCAACTCAAAATGAAACACCTGATGAAGGGGTATTAATTTCACCACCTCTTTCAAAGTACTTTTCTTCATCCACTTCCTGTTTCTTTGTTATTTACATTTCAAAATAATAAATCCAATGCCTTATAGATACTGCAATGTTATTATAATTATGGTACAAAAATATTTATTTTTCTATACATCCTATGAATGGCAAGTCATCGTATATGCGTACGTACGGCTAACCATTCACGCCGTCGTGTAGTTTGTTATACAAACACTTCATTATATGGATGGGTATAAAAATTTGTATAACTAAAGTAAACAATAAATAGAACATGTTAATGATTCTTTATATATGATATACAATCCAATTACGTACAATTTCACCAACAATATAAACATATTGTCGCTCGTGCGTACGTACGCATTACCGTCTCCACGAACACAATGAAATTCATTCCCCATCGAAACCATTAAAGAATAATTTTCTTGTTATAGTTAAAAATAATGTTTAAGAACATAATATGAATATGTATATGAATCAAATAAATACTAACCATATTAGAGATTAATTAATTAACAAAGAATATAGAGTAAAATGAATAAGTTAACACCCAAAACAATGATACTACAAAAATATTATTAATAAGGCAATATATGAAGATCATATATGATAACATATTTATGAATATAGTTATTTTATAATTTAATATCAATTATTTAACTATTATAAAAGAGGTTTATGTACCCTAGATCATGTAAAAGTACAAGGTAAGGGTTAATTCTATAATCTCTTCATTTCTAAGGTTGTTTATAAATGAGTATCTACTGGGACCTCTTTCTCATCCACATCTGGCTTATTAAAATGTATTTCAATACATTTTTACTATTTACTACAGTATCAGTTAATGTCATTTATAAATGTTCTGAATTTTTATAAAATGTTTAAAATTGAATCTTTCTGTAGTTTTCCAAATAAGGTCATGTACGACCTTTCCAACAAAATTAAGGAAAAAATGTTTTTTAACTTATCCGGCGGGTGTGACTATTATCTGCCATTATAACACCTTCGATGGTTCCCTTACAAAATTATATGAATATTTCCAAAATAAATGTTATCTTATATAAATATGGGACATTTAAATGATTTCAAAACAGAAAGAGGTTTTGCATTCAAATAGTTTTTACTTCATCTATGTCAACATACATTGATGAATTTTAAACTTATTTGAAGTTAATTTATTATGATACAAATCACCAATATTTCATTGATGGTTTTGTGATATGTTTGATTGTGGATGTGTTATTCAGGGTTTATGGATATATATTGAAATTATTTATGTTATTTTTAATATGAATTTTTATGTTATGTTTAATCCTTTTCATATGAGGAATGTGTTTGACTTAGTAAGTGACGGGTGGAGCCCGCAATAGCTCCATGATGCATTGGTTGGTCTCATAAGACAAATTAGTGTCCTAGAACAAGGCCTTGACAAAATATTATTTGTAGTCTTGGCATGAGACCTTTACTATGTGGTTATAAAGTCTAGAATTATGCATTCCATCACTATGAAATTGTATATTTATATTACATGTGATTATTCGACTAGTAGAATATCTATGTGAATAATTAAATGGAATTATTTCATTTATCTTTTCTATATTATGCTGAAGTATACATTTAAAAGTCTTTTGTTTTAGTCGTATACATTTCGTTAGATGTTTATGCTTATTTAAGAAAGTTTCTGCTATATTGTTTTGCTTAATAAGCATCTGAGATCACCCCTTTCTTTGTTTTATTTTTCATAGGATGTGGATATGTATTCTATTGATGAACTATATGGATAGGCTAAGGGATATACAATTTTTTAAAGGGAAAAAATGTTTTTTTTGTTTTTATATCATGATGTAATGTAAAACTTATGTACGTATCTTGTACTTCTAAGGCCACTGAACCAGTCGGTATTTCAATATTATATCCCTTGTGATCATGAAAAATGTTATTTAATAATGCGATGACATTGGGTAACTGGTTTCAGGGTGTTACAGTTGATATCAGAGGATGTTTTGTAAAAACATTGAAACAAGATTCAGATAAACATTGATTAGAGAACATTAAACTAAGTAAAACATTGAGGATTATTATAGAATAACATCCTAGAATTGAACCTAGGACATGTACCTAGGATTTAAAACTCTTACAATGATTTTTGAGCGTGATACTAGAAGGTATAGGTGGCTATGGAAGATATCTACCTAGGATTGAAAACTCTTACAAGGTGTTTTGGGCTTGACTCGGGGTATCCTGGTACACAATAATGGGTCTTGCTACACTCTTGGTTACGACACTCTAAGGGGATATTCCTAGGATAATTAACATTTTCGTCACAATCCATTATGTAGGATTTCTTATTATATACCTCCTCAAATAAAATATTTTTTTATCACAAATTATATCCATAAACTTATAAATTTATTTTAAGTGTTTTACATGTTTGGAATTATGTATTGTGATTCATAAACTAATATACTTTATGCAATTATTTAAAAATTAATACTAGTTGATGGAATGGAAACCATATAAATGAATGGAATCCATGTAGGTATTTCATTCATACTCATGAAAATTATATTGGAGATGGTGATATAATAGGTGTTGATCATCTTATAACCATAATGGGACAACTCACTCAGCTTATGCATAATGACCTTACCAGTATTGGGCACCCTTATCCACAATGAAGAGGATTATTGTTAGACCGATTTACGAGGAAACAACCACCAACATTCAATGAGACTACAAATCAATTGGTAGGTATGTAATGGATAAATTTGTTAGAGAAAATATTTCTGTCTTTAGTGAGTAACAAAAGGGAAACTTTTATCATGGCAGTTTTGTCACCTCACAGGAGAAACAGATCAATGGTGGTCATTAATTCAAAACAAAATTGAGGATGAAGAAGTATCAAGTATGTAAGATAGTGAGTATAAAGATATTTTCATAGATGAATACTTTCCTCATGACCATCAAGTGGATATGGAAAACACTTTTGTGATTCAGTGGCCTGAGGATGAGAATGTTGCAAAGTATGAGTCTATCATTACAAGGTTAGAGGGGCATGTTGTAGATTATATACATAAACCAAGGAGTAAGATTGATATATTCTTTAATGGATTGAAACCATTTCTATGTCATGCATTAGTCTCACAGTCCTTCTCATCATACAAATATGTTGTATCACGTGCTATCAAGACAAAAAATGAACTCTTTATATCATACAGCTTTAAAGAAAAGCAAGAGAAGAAGAGATCTTTTGAATACTCTATAAATGTAAATAAGTTGAGGAAGGGAAAATTTGAATATCCATCCTATAGTAAATGTGGTATGAAACACGAAAGTACATTCCTGATTGGAATGTGAGTCTGTTACAAGTGTGTTGAAAAATTCCACCAAGCTCGTGATTGTAAGGGGTTTAAAGAGGTGGTCAATGTTGAATTCTACAGTAGAAAATAAATTGGGAATTATGAAAATTAATGTCCTAAGGGTCAGGGAAACATACCTCACAAATCACGAAGGGTTCAAGGCTAAGCTTATGTGATCAGTACGGCTAAGGTTGAAGCTCTGAAAGATAGCATGGAATCTAATTTAATGGTTTCCTCAAGTTTATATAGTACTTTATTTGATTCTATATCATCACTTTATTTCATATCTTCCCAATTTTCTAATAAAATTAGATATTTCTAATTGGATTTAACAAGGTAGTTTTCAATCAAAAATCCTAAGGAATGTATCATTGCTACAATTTTTTGTGAATCAGTTCCCATTAGGGCATATAAATATCTCTATCTGCGGATCTCATCGTCATACCCATTATTTAATTTGATATAATCCTCAAAATGGGCTGTATTTTAGACTATGATGCAAACATTTATTGTAAGAAGATGGTGGGTACAATTTTCGACGATGATAAGGTGTACCTTATTTTTATAGCAGAAACATCACCACCTGATTCTTATCTAGATCAACCACCATTAACTCTACTAAATTTAATTTATAGGGATTTATAGTTTGAAATAACTTTGGGTGAGGAAAATAATGTTCAAATAGAATATGTACTTATTTTATAAGAATATGTTGATGTGTTTCCTGAGGATTTACCTAAAAAACCTCCAAAATGAGAAATTGAGTTTTCCATTGATTTAATTCCTAGTTCAAGTCCCATATCGAAGACCCCTTATAGAATAGACACAATGGAATTAGTGGAACTAAAAAGACAACTATAGGAATTGAGTAATAAGGGATTTATTCACCCTAGTGTTTCCCTATGGGGAGCCCCTGTTATTTTTGTTATGAAGAGAGATGGATCTATGACGTTGTGTGTTGACTATAGGGAGATCAATGCTATAACAATAATTAACAAGTATCCCCAACCTCACATTGATGATTTATTCTATCTACTTCATGGAGCTCAATATTTTTCAATGATTGAACTGCAATCTGGATATCATAAGTTTTTTGTGAATAAAGAAGACATTCCAAAAACCGCAATTTGAACCAAGTATAAGAATTACAAGTTTAACGTAATACCTTTTGGACTGACTAATGATCCCTCTATTTTCATGGATCTAATTAACAGAGTTTTTAAGGTTTATATTGATTAATTTGTAGTTGTATTTTTTGATGATATCTTGGTATACTCAAAAATCTATGAAGATTATGAAAAACACTTCACACTATTTGAAAAACCCTCAGAATAAATGAATTATATGGGATGTTTAATAAGAGTGAATTATGGATTCAAGAGATATTTTTTCTTGGCCATATTGTATCTAAGAATGGACTCTCTAAAGATCATTCTAAGACCAAGGAAATCCAAGAATGGCCAAAACTGATGAGTATAACTGAGGTATGAACTTTTATTTGTTTAGCAGGTTATTATCAACATTTCTCTCAATGTTTTTTATAATTTGAAAACCCATTAACCAAGCTCATGCATAAAGGGGTTAAATTTGTTCGGATAACAGAATGTGAATAATAATTTTAAGAACTAATGAAAAGATTAGTCAATGCACCTATGTTGACTATACTATCGAGGAATGATTTTTTTGATATTTATAGTCATTCTTAAAAGATATGACTTGGTTGTGTCCTTATGCCGAATGATAGAGTTATAGCTTATGCATCATGACATCTAAAAATTCATGGACAAAACTATCCCATTCATGATCTTGAGTTAGCAGTAGTAATCTTTGCTTGGAAAATATAGAGACACTATCTCTATAGTGACAAATATGAGATATATACTAATCTCAAGAGTTTGAATTATATTTTATCATAGAAATAATTCAACATGAAGAAAAGATGGTGGCTTGAACAACTCAAGGATTATGATTGCACTATACACTACCACCCTGGGAAGGAAAATAAGGTAGCGGATGATTTGAGAAGAAAGGATCATTGAGTATTGAAAAAGATGAGAGTTGAAAGGGATACTATTTTCATATATCTAGTAAATATGGATATGGGAATATCCCTGGAAGGTGAATCATAAATCCTTGTTCAAATGGTTTCCAAACCAACTTTACTAGAAAGGATAATTATTTCTCAGACTGAGGACGAGGAGTTTCAAAATAAGATTAATGTTGTGAATGATGGGAGATTGAGTGAATTCATTTATGAAGATGGAATTTTGATTTTTGGGAATATAATTTGTGTTCCTGATATACATGATCTAAAAAGGGAATTTTTTTCATGATGATCATAGATCCAATTTCTCTATACACCTTGGTATCACTAAGATGTATAAGGATTTGAAGGAACATTTTTGGTGGTATAACATGAAGAGGGAGATTGATGATTATGTGTCAAGATGTAAGGTTTTTAAACTTGTGATATCGGGAAGACAACATCCTTGAGGACTCATTCAACCTCTTCCCATACATGGGTGGAAATGGGATGATATTACGATGGACTTTTTCATGGGGCTATCAAATACTCCTAGAAGGAATGATGCAATATGGGTCTTTTTTGATCGTCTTACCAAGTCAGCACATTTTTTTTCCTATAAGAGCAGATTTACCACTTGAATGTCTAGAAAGACTTTATATTAAGGATGTTTTAATAATTCATAGAGTACCCCTTTCAATTATTTCCTATCATGATCCCAGTTTTACATCAAGATTCTGGAAAAGTCTTTAGAAGGCCCTAGATACTAAACATTCTTTGAGCACTGCCTACCACCCTCAAACTGATGGACAATCAAAACGCACGATTAAAACCTTAAAAGAAATGTTGAGATCTTTCTCACTTGACATTAAATGTATGTGGTATCAATATTTACCTCTAGTAGAATTTTCCTATAACAGTAGCTTTTATTCAAGTATTCAGATGGCACCATATGATGCATTATATGGAAAGAGATGTCACTCACCATCTTGTTGGGATGATGTTGGTGAAAGAAAACACATAGGCCCAAAATGTGTTGACAAAACAATGGAAAAGATAAAGATTATCAAAACCCACATTAAAGAAGCTCCATGTAGGCAAAAGAGCAATGCCGATAATCAAAGGAGGGATTTTGAATTTCAAGTAGGATATAATGTTTTCTTGAAGATATCTACATGGAAGGGTGTTATAGTTTTCGCTAAGAAGGGTAAATTTAGTCCCAGGGACATTGTAACTTTTAAAATTATTAATTGAATTTGAGTTGTATATTATCATTTCCTAATGCCTCCAAGTCTCTCCAAACTTCATGATATGTTCCAAGTATCACATTTGAGAAAATACATGACTGACCAAACGCATGTACTCACCAATGAAGACATTAAATTGGAACATGATCTATCTTATTGTGAGGAGCATGTCATGATTCATGATACAAGAGAACAAGTGTTGAGAAACCGAACGACTCATCTGGTGAACATTCAATGGAGAAAACATAAGATGGATGTGGAAACGTGGGAACTCGAGGAACTTATGATGAAGAACCACCCAAATCGTTTTATGCAGTATTATTCTAGAAATTTCGAGGACGGAATTATTTTGAGGAAGAATGTAACACCCCAAACTTCCCATGTACATTTCCCTTTGAATGATGCAATTGCTTACGTTGTACACAACATGGAATTTTAAAACACCATGACCAATAAAACTATCCAATATTAATAGTAATACCCACTTTTTGAATTTTTTTAAATTTTATTTTTCAAAATGGACTTCATTTTTGAATTTGGAATATTGAAATTCGTATAGGGTAAATTTTTGGAATTTATCTAAAAACTTTTAATTTTTTATGAATAGTGAAAAACACTGCGTTATTGTTTAAAAATGACTTTTTATTTAAATAATTTGTTATTTTATTTGAATTTATATTAGGTAAAAATAGATACATAATACGTATTTATGTTAAATGTAATTCATGGTGTCATTTTATAGTAAATTTATATATATATATATATAATTTTATTAAACTTTTTCCGTCTTTTACCCACCTTCTTGGTGTAGTTGCATATTTTCATAAAACATAATTTTACCACTTCTGTGAGTTGAATATCAAAAATATGTGAATCACGGTTGATAACAGAAAGTAAAATGTGGTTCAACATGATGAAAATAATTTTTGGTGAATCATACTTTTTAACATTTATTTACCACGGTTAAAACCTAATGGGGTAATTAAAGGTAAAATTGATATTTTTAATAACAAAAAACATGTACAAATTCTATTGGATAAACATACTTCGACCAAAATAATCCTTAGGAATAAAATATGGTCATTTTGGTCTATATGTTTTAGATTAGGACATTTATTATTCTTTTATTTAATAAAGTGTTAAATGTGTAAAATTCAAAGTTTAATAACTAAACAATTTTCAATATAGATTTATACATAAGGTAAATTCATCTATAAATATTCATTTGAAAAAAAATATTTTTCCTACCTAATAGTATTTTATTTATAATTTTTATACAATATATAATTAAATTTGTTTATGACAAAATGATGATGCAGTAAATACCGTATTAATGATATATAAAAATAATTGATATTATAAATATCAAAATAAATGTAAATTGATACTTTTTATGCATTATGCGAATTTCCTTGAATAATATGAAATGTTAGGGTTGATTCCATTAATTTTTTCAAAGTAATAATTTTTTTATGACTTTCACAAAGAAATACCAAATTGTGTCAAGATTGACATAAATGAGTTTTTAAAACATTTACTACATTATTAATTGATATAATATTACTAAAAATATAAGGTTTAGATAATGGAAATATATAAGGTTATATATATCAACAATTAACCTCTTGTGGTTCTCTTGGATTTTTATAGTATGTTCATTAACCATATATTATAATAATACATGATTACAGGGTAAAAGATAAATTATTTAACTAAGAGTTAAATATAAAATATAAGGTTAATATGGTGACCTAAAACTGTATAAAACTTATTGGTTGAAAGGTTTTCGACCCATACCCACCTTAGCCTCGAAATAAATTATTTTTCACCCTTATAAACCAAATATGATTGTATAATAAAATAATATTTCAAGCATTCTTAAAGGGACTCTCGCCTCTTATAAAAGGGTACTTCCGCCTCTCTCAAAAGCACACCTACAAAGCCATTTGTTTCATCCAAAACCTGCCCAAATATCCTCCCAACTACACTAACATCACCATAGTGGAATTACATTGATCATTAATTCAACCTAATGAGACCATTTGATCAAATCAAAAGGAAACACCAGAAGAAGATGCATTAATTTCACAACCTCTTTCAAAGTTCTTTTATTCTTCCATGTCATTTTTCATTTTAATTTCCATATAAAAATAATAAATTCAGTACCTTATACATAATATTATGTTTTTATAAATATGTTACAACCATATTCATTATTATATCCATCCTATGAATGATAAGTCACCATATATGTGTATGTACGGCTTATCGTCTTCATGTCATGTTGTAGTTCGTTATTCAAACACTACATTATTTGGAACGGTATAATAGTGAGAATAAATAATGTAAATAATAAAAATAACATTTTAATGATAATTTATATATGATATATCAAACAATTATATCTTATTTCACCAAAAAGATAATGATATTGTCACTCATTCGTACGTATGGATTACCGTCTCAAGGAACGAGATGAAACTCATTCCCCATCGTTACCATTCATGAATACTCTTTATATTGTGATTAAAAATAATATTTTATAACATAATATCATTTTGGATATGAATAAAATACATCCTCTCCATATCAATTATGACTTAAGTAACCAATCATATAAAGGAAAAAAAATCAGTTAACACACGAAATGATGATACTACATAAATATTATTAACAAAGAAATTTTATAAGATTATATATGATAACATATTTATTTATATTATTCTTGTATAATTTAATAACAATTACTTAACTATTATACAGGTGGGTAACGTACCCTAAATCAAGGAAAAGTACAAGTTAAGGGTTAATTCTACAATATCTTCATTATCTGATGTTGTTTGTACGTGAGTATCTACTACGAGCTCTTTATCGTCCACATCTGTGTTTATTAAATATGTATTTCAAAACAATTTTAATATTTCCTATAATATGTTTTGAAGTCATTTATACCATTTTTTAACTTTTTATAAATTGTTAATAAATGAATCTTTCTGTCATTCTCCAAACAATGTCCTTTACGACCTTTTCGACAAAATTAAGGAAAGAATGTTTTTTAACTTATACAGAGGGTGACGATATTTCCTACCATTACAACACCTTAGAATATTACCTTAAAAGATTATAATAATATTAAAAAATAAATGTTTTATTTTATATTTATGTGACTTTTAAATGGTTTGAAAATTGAAAGAGGTATTTCTTTGAAATATTTTTCATTTCATCTATGTCATCATACATTGATGGATTTTAAAAATGTTTAATGTTAATTTATTATGACACAAAACATCCATATTGTATTGAAAGTTTTGTGACATGTTTGAATATTGATGTCTTAATCATTGTTTATGGATAAATTATTGACATTTCATATGCTAGTTTGAATATTAATGTTTATGATATGTTTAATCCTTTTCATGTGACAAATGAATTGGACTTAGTAAGTGACGGGTGGAGCCTGCTATAGATCCTAGATGCATCGGTAGGGCTCTTGAGAGAAACAATTGTCTTGGCACAAGTCCTTGACAAAATATTATTTGTAGTCCCGGTACGAGGCCTTGACAATGTGGTTATGATGTCTGGCATTATGCATTCCATCATTTTGAAATTGTCTATTGATATTACATGTGATTATTCGACTAGTAGAATATCCATGTGAATAAGTGAATGAAATTATTTGATTTATCTTTTACATATTATTCTTAAGATTGTGTTTAAAAGGCTATTTTTAGTCTTATACATTTCCTTAAAGGATTATGCTTATTTAAGAATGGTTTTCTATATTGTTATCTGTACTGAGCATCTGAGCTCACACCTTTATATGTTTTATTTTTCCCAAGATGTGAATAAGTATCTTATAGTTTACCTACATGGATAGGATAGGGGATATAATTGTGTTAAAATGGGATGAAATGTAGTTGTTTTGTTTATTTTATGATGTAATGTAAAAGCTATGTATGTATCTGGTACTTCCAAAGATACTAAACTGATCAGTCTTTCGGGATTTGATCCCTCATGATCGTACCAATGTTAAGAAATAATGTACTGACTCTGGGTAACAGGGTTTGAGGCATTACAATTTTTTCATTTATATCCCTTATTAGCACATTTTAAAAATCAAAAAATTATTTAAGTTAATATCGGCCGTTTTGTCGATATTCGATACATGTGTAAAAAATAAACTTGTTTTGATATAAATTGTACATGTAGTCAAAATTACATCATACCCATAGTTATATTGATGATTTAAATTTCATATATATCCAGTATATATGAATTTATAATAGTCAATAAAATTTAAAGATTATAAATGAAATGCACAGTTCATGGAGACGGTAGGCCGTACGTACGCATGAATGCTACATTCATTGCTTTATCATATAAAAAAATATAAACAAAATAACACATAGTTATATTATAATTATATCATAATTTTAATGTTATATATCTGACATAATGTGATTATTTTCTTCATTTATACATTCCAAGCATGGCATGAATGACTCGTATCACTTTGAGGGGGAGGTAGTCCACAGTTCCTCAAATGAAATTATTATATTTACAGATTATAGAAAGAAAAAAAGTATACTATAAATAAAAAATAAATAATAATAGTGAAAATACAAATATAATATATATCATATAGAAATAAAGTTCCATCATAATATCCACCATGAGAGTTGGTAGGGGAAAATTGGACAATCATCGTTTCGTGAGGCAGTAGTTTTCCATACACAGAAAGAGTATGTTCATATCCATTTGATGGAGGTGCGTGTAAGTGTAGTTACAATACCTCTCATAACAACATCATACTATATTGAGGATACTATCTTTGTTTTTTAATCAAATAATAATAATATATTATCCAGTGGAGAAGGAAAATAAGTGAATGAAACTTTGGAGAAGAAGTTGCCTCTAAAAAGAATAACTCCTTTTGATTTGAGCCAAAATGATTTTTTAAATCACATTATTCCATTTTTAAGACATATAGAAGGAAAAGAGGGATGTTGGGAGATTTTTTGTGAATAATTTGGGAAATTTCCACACTACACATCATGTAACATAAAAACATACACAATATTTGGGGCCCTTGTTATAGTGTTATGTTCTATGTGAACTTTAATGTCAAATTTCTTTAGATATGTGTCACATGAAAAGGGACCCATACCTGGAATCTCAATATTAATATAAAAGGATAAAAATTCATAACCATGGAAAAATACATGAAATTACCAGAGTACATTCTATGACACTTGTACTCAGAGATGGAATAGTTCATCGACAAGACAAGGTAAAAGAGTATGACTGGGTGTACACTGGGAGAAATTTGGGCATGGAACATTATATATGTGTTTCCATGATGTTGATGGGAGAAAACATGTGAAAATTGTAAAAACTATGTAATTCTTTAAAGATGACATAGAGACATTGTTCCCCTCAATATGGGCTAATAAACATAAGGTGAATTTCGATGATCCATCCCTGTGATGGTATAATATGGAATTATTTCTGGAATAAAATATTGTAATCCTCATTAAGGAATTAGTTTTAGATAGAGTTCTGGGAATCCATCCTAGTTGATATAATGTGAACCAATATAATATTTTTCTATAGGTGGGTTTCTAAGAATCTTTATGATCAATTGTACATTGGTTTCAATCACCAACCCATCGGGTTAATTTAGATTGGGTTAGACGGAATTTCCCAATGGTCCTAGGTGTGATCCCCGTATATGTATCGATATTTTTATACATCCATCAGGTAATTCTTCATGGAGAGACCAGATGGGTATCCCATCTCAGATGGATTCCATCAGTGCAATTATAATTTCAGAGTGATTTATCGGGGTGAGTGTGTTTGAGAATCTCAAGAATTATATAAAGATAGAAATTCATTTATGAAATTACATTGAGACTAATTATTGACTGTGACTATATAAATATTTTTTAGTTTGTGTCTCATATTATGATGGTCATGTCAAGTGATGAGATGAATAATCTTGATTCCTTAAATTTTGTGATATCCCGGTGTCATGCTATGTATTATTAAACAAACTCTTATAGGATATCATATATTATGTGTCATGTATATGTGGATAAAGATCCATTTGAGGTGGTTCTCAGCGGAACAAGAGGGGATGGATTTTATATTGGCCATTAAAAATAATAGTTCATACATGATGTTACATTTGGAAATAGTGACCTTATTCTAATAGGATTGAGTTTATAATTTTTGGAGGGCTTAAATTAGGAAATGTTTCTTATAGTATTATTTTTGTACTCTGATTGTATGTTTATATGTATTCATTTATTTTTAATTAGTTTCATTTTATATTTCAGTATTTTATGTGGTCAGATATTTGTGTGTCCTTATAGTTAACTTTGGATAAGACGTCCCATGTTACTATTAGGAATAATCAGTAATGGTTTCGAGACCCTAGTCTTGTGGAAGTAGGCATTGGGTAGTGACACTCAGCTTATTACCAATCAAGATGTCCCCAATGGGTCTGGTCATGAAAAGGGGGCTTCCATATGGTATCATTTCATTAATCTACACTCCACCATGTTTCTCAATAGTGCTACAAAATGATGTGTTGTGTTGTTCTGTAATGGTATGTGTCTCCATATTATTTTTAATTCCCTAAACCTCATTGGAACCCCCTTTTATCCAACTCTTTCTCAATCCCTATGTTCCCTAGGATACTTCATAATTGACACTGAGCGTTTTTCAACAGGTATTAACCCTTTATATTGCTGGATCGATCCATGTTGATATGAGGTGATTTTTTATCCTTTTCTTGAGTTCTATCCTCTATACAATATCTTATTCATCTTGTTATTATTTCCATGTATTGGAGTTTTATATTCATCATTCTAATGGAGTAAAATTTTTTAGTGTGATAATGGAAAGATTCCATTGGGAGATAATTGTTTCATTATGAGAGTGGTGATCTAAGATACGTATTGGAATTAAACTTCCATTTCAAGAATATTTTATGATTGAGGTTGGGGATTTATTTCTTATTAATTTTATTTACAGGAAATTGTAAATTAATGATGTTTTTTCTTTTTTAAGGAAGTTTAATTAAACTAAAAAAATATTAAGCGAGATGAAATAATGAATTTGTTTAATTTTTATTAATCACATGTATTTTTATTCTACCATGGTAGTAATTTAACTATTTAATTATTTGATAGTATTGTATATAAGTTATAATTTCTATTGTATTTGATTATTCTTTTTTATTATGTTTGAACTGATGAATGTTTTTAAGAACGTAAAGCTGGAATTTGGTTTAATTTCTTAAATAATTATAGAATATATTTGTGTAATGAATCCAGGGATTATTATAGTTTGTAGGTAGTAAAATATAACCATGATTCATGTTTAATTGTATAATTTTTTATTTCATAAGTTAATGTAAATAGATAATAATCATGGAGATATAATTCTTATTGATGTGTATAATAAACAATAAAAATTCTTCTGTTTTCCATTATTAAATATTTTCAATGATATAAAATTCTAGAAATCAATTTTAATTAATCTAATAAATTATTATAGATGATTCTTTCTATTACATATAGGTGGAATATATGATAATTGAATCGAGTAATTTGGGATGGAATAAAAATGGGATATTTGATAAAGATAATGGTTTGGTGATTAGAGGTGACTTTTTATTATGATGTATGAGTGCATTATTTTTAAGTATTAGTGAGATAAGTTTCATTTAAAGTCTTGATTACTTGTTTTTATGGTGTTGATTCCATGTTTATTGTGTTTTTTGTTTCTTTTATTCTGTTATATGTTTGGGTTGTGAGCCTTTATATGTGACTGTATTTGGACCACACATGGCCGATGAGTTATTAGTGGGGATTCCTAAGATTGTGGCATCAGTAGATGCATGTGACAAAAATATGCATAGTGATATGAGTTATCATTTCGAGGATGGAATTGGAGATGATAGAAAATACATAATAAGATATTATTTTTTTGGTTGTGAAATCTAAGTTGATTTATTGTTAATGAATATTCTTAATGGTCGGATGGACATGTCACTTGTTTATCAATAATTCATTTCCTAATGCTTGATTTATATTTATGTGGTTGGATATGAATATATTTTATGTCATTTTATATTGTTTTTTATAGAACCAATAATTATAGATTGTTTGGTAAATTATTAATAAATTTGATTTCCTATGGGGTTTAAGTTCACATGAATTAAAATAAAGATGTTATTATTGGGAAAATATGGTCTAAGTTATAATATTATTTGAAGGAATTGAATTCACGTTCGGGTTTTGTTATATTTAACTCATAAATATTTTAATGGTTAATTAATGTAAAATCAAATAATTAGTGCAAGGTTAAATTCTACAAAATGAAATAAGTATTTTTATTGAAATTTATTCTTAATTATTTTGTGTTTCTATGATATATAGTTCATATAAATGGAATAATATTGTAAGAGAGATAATAACGATATTTGAGTAGTTGAAATGTTTGTTCCCGCAGTTTTTTTGTGAATTATAATATATCTATTATGTTTTGGAATTTTATATTCTATGCCACCCATGCCGTTTAGGTACACTGACACCCAATGAAATATGGAAGGGTGTTTTCCACCACATCTTGGATATGAGGATGGATGGATGACTATCCCCAATGTCCCCACTCTCTATAATTAGTAGTATAATGTACTCATATTCACAACTCATAGTTTTCCCCATATATGATTATATACGACTATAATGGATGTTGGTTATTTCGAAGAGACTTATCTCATGATATATTATCCCAATGGGTATTGTAGTTATGATTGGTTTATGATAATATGGATTAAGGTACCTTACTCAGTGTATGGAATCTGAAAATTTAATGTATGATTCCCAAAAAATGATACACATATTATGGGATGCGGTGGATCTTGGAAAATACTCAGTTACCATATTAATTTGTGTCATAAGATGATGAGATGATGTGATGCATGAGGTGGATATTTTGATACATAGTCATGGTGTTTTTGAGCTGACATATTTTAGTGAGATATGGATTTGGATATGTGACAGAAGTTATGAGTGAAAACCCATTTGGTAATGAGCATCATTGTACCCTTATAATCCGTTGCTATAATATATTATCAATTTCAAGTGATACATTGCGAGAGTTAGCTATAGGGAGACTAAGAACTAGTACACATATTTTGGTGAAGAGTTAATTTCACTAATTTTAATTGGGATACCACATGCTTCCTATGTATTTTTTATGAGATGGTATTGATAGGATCTAACTGATTATACCCTTATAATGACAAAATGTATATAAATACTATTTTCAGGTCAGGAAGAGAAAGTTGGAGGTCCAGTTATATTTTACTAGATCATGATTTTGCAGGAGATTTCTGGTCACTGTGATCACTACTACTTTTACATACTATCTATTATATGTAGTTTTAAATTTAGTTGCACTAGTTTTTTATGACATTACATTCATTTAATTGGTATTTACATTAGATTTATTATATGTATTTGAATTGTTTATCTTTTTTATCTCTTTCTCCATTCCATATGTTCATGTATAGTGTAATTCCTTCTATATATTTTTATGTTATACCCTCAGTGCTTGTATCTATCCCATGTCCTTTGGAGGTTGGATTTAGGGAGTCAACATATCCCTACACTCATTTCTTATCTCGGAGGTGTTCTTTGCGGGGAGGGGGTCATGAAAAATTGTACTATTCTTATTATCCAACACCTTATATAAACACCCACAAACATGGACACATGTGAGCATGTATACAAAAATAATGTTTATTTTTGGTTCAAGTTGTAATTATAAGTTTCAATATCACAATATTTATCTATTGATGGTATCCATGTATACAGTGAGTCACCATGTGACACATGGATGTGGTTTTGTAGTATGAGTTAGTTTTTGGATCATTTTTGGATCTTTAATGGATTACCCATGATTAAAATAATATTATTTATATCATGTTACATTCACTTATTGAGACTTATTGATGAATTTATTTGATGATGTTTTTTGCATATTGGATAAAGTGAGCTCAATAGTATTTAAATATTGTGAATAGTTGGGTTTTATCATTTATTTATATTAGTTTGTTTTAGTATATATAGACACCCCACTACGGATGAAACAATTCATATTTTTATTAACGATCTTTTGGAATTTTGACATAATTTTTGCGGTTGAAATCATTATAATTTAGTCTTATTATAATTATTAATTACTATTCAATAGCCAAAGGATATTTGGAACAAACTTCGGGCCTAGTTGTGGCAGCTAGCGTGACCTGGCAAGTCATATCAAGCCAGTTCATTATAGTATAATTTTATATTGCCTACAAATTTACAATTCCCATGAAAATGATACATATTTAATATATAAGCATTTTTTGGTTATTTTTAACATTAATAAATATAATAATATTAAATGTTATGATGTTTATGGTTAAGACTTAGTGATGGAACGACAATTAGGCACAATTACTCTTAATACACACAAGCATGTGTACTTTTTATATATATTATATTTATGTATGTATATATTGGACATGACTATGATGGCCCACCATAAAATTCTAGGATTTTTGTAATGACGTTCTATGAAAATTATCATTCTAGAGAAGATATTTGGATATTCTTATAAAATATAATGAGGTGTGTTGTGATCATTCTTAGTATACTAGTTACCCATTGAAGTATAGGTGATCACACAATATACATGTTATCCTATGGATTATAGGTTACCTATGATGGTTAGATTATTCCATGTTGGATAGGATATCCCATTATAGATACATTTCTAAGGAATAAATGTATATCTTGGTGTAAATGATTATTTTTTGTGGATTTTGAGATTGGCTCAAGGAATTTTTGGATCCTCCTAGTTGAACATGATTTTTCCACCATCGCTATTACTAATTTATGACACACACACACAGACAGACATATACCATTCCTGTTTCAATAAGGCTGTAATTTTTTAGAATGAAATTATTATGTTTTTATATATTTAAATGAAAAAAAATTTGGTCTTCACTATCCTATTTCTATTTATGATTTGACATTTTTGGCCTTGGATTTTAGGATTTCATACGGAAAACATTAATGTACAAATTTTTTTCATTAAACATATATTAAATCATTTATATTTTGATATTAAATTTTATTTACTATAATTTTATATCGTATTGCATGTTTCATCCTATATTAGTGGTTCTGGAGAATTGGATGCCACATATTTCTAGATGAGTGTTTGGAAGATCATAGATTTTTTCATGTTAGTTTTATGTCTCTTCACTCTATTTGTGTAATTTTTCTATATTTTGGTTGATTTTTTACAATTGATTTACATTGAAAAATATATATTAATATAGTTATTTATATATTTTCAAGTATATAAATAATGTCACTATTATAAAATTAATCAATATAGGGTAGAAGTTACATTTAAAAATATTATATCATATGATATAAGGATTTTGAATTATAGTTTAATTTAGAATCTAGATTTGGAATATTTAGAATATTTTAGAATAATTTTATTCTAAACAATAAACATTGTTTCTCATTTATTGTCACTATTCAATATAAATCATGGAATGTACATGAGATTAATGGCATTCTATTTAGTATTGATAGATGATTTAGGAAGGTTCATTTAAAAAATCATCTTTTTAGTTACTAATGGATATTTCCATGTCTATTGAAATTCATTATTACCACGAGTCTTATGATTTTTGTAATTAAAATTATTTTCAATTTTAGTGAATTTTGGGAGACATGTCACATATATTGTGCATTATGTTAAATTATATTTTAAAATGATGATTATCATTTAATTTGGGGTATATACTATGTATAATAATCTTATTCATGTATTCATAATTGATATGTAAGAATGATTGATTAAATAATATATTATATAAATAAAAAAGGATTGGGAAATTTTTTCATACTTGCTAAATGGGGTTAGTGCTTATGGTTACATACAAATTATTATATTTCTAGATGGTCTTAATTTAGTATGTTTATTTCTACATTTCAATGAAATAAGGATTTGTTTCTCTATATATTTTTTATTGGATTACTAATGGTTATCATACATTATTCTTCATTTCAATTTTATTCCTAATAGATATTTTTTTAGTGCTCTTTGAGATTCAGGTATCAAATTTTCGCAATGTATTAATGGATAGGAGAATATCCATATAGTATGTATATTTTCATTATAAGATTATCAGGGTCATTTAATATTACTTAGTTTTAAACTCACTCCTAATAGAGTCACAATATATGGGAACCCTTACATGAATATATATATATATATATATATATTACTTTTATAAATATAAAAGATTATATGGGTTGGATTGAATGAATGTAGACACCATTGGGATTTGGGGAAGAGTCTAGCTAGATCAATATCAGATGTGCGTATCAACATGCATAGTGTCTCCTCAACCATGAGAGGGATACAAGAAAAAATTGCACGGGAGGCTATCGAAATCTGTAATTTGTGGGGAACAGTCATGCAAGATATATATGGCTTGGATATGGCGGTGCACAGGCCTCATCCCTCAATGATATTAAAGATTATTTACCCGTACATTGGTGTTTTTTATCCACATACTAGATGGCTAGTGGAGAGAGGATAAGTTAATTTACAATGTCAAGAATGTGGGGGGGGGGGAGGAAGGTTGTGCTTTCTAGGTTCCCTACACCAGATATTATTGTTAGAGAACCATGCATACACTATGTTTTTCTTCAATCCATTATTGGTGATACCCAAGATGATGTATTCAATGAAATCATCATTAGTTATGACCCTGATATTCTCAATTTTAGGGGCACCTCATCAGGTGCTTTCTCTATTAAGGCATATGCCGCAGTGAGGCGGGACCCAAGTATTGGTGATCAGTGGGTGGAGACTCTGTGGTGCAAGGGGATTTCACTCAAGTTTGATTTTTTACTGTGGCATGTAAGGAAAAACAATTTACCTATAGATGATAATTTTCTTCATATGGGAGTTTCCATGGACTCTAGATGTTGGTGTTGTATTACTCCCAAACAAGAAATGTTAGATCATTAATTCTTCAACAGCGATGGGGATCGCTGGACCTAGAAAGAATTTAGTCATTTATCTGGGGGATTTGATCATGAAATAATGAAAGAGAATGATCTCAATCAGTGGTTCTATTAGGCTGTTGAGCTCAGTCTAGAGAGAAAATGATGGGAAATCATCATTTTGGTGGGATGCTGGGTATTTGAAAATCCAGGAATGAATCTCGACACAAGAACATTTCCGGAACTCGAACTAGATACAGAAAAAAAAATAAAGAACACCTTGATGGATTTGGTTAGTGTTTGTAATGAATTCCAAAGAGCTCAGTCTGTTATGCTTCTCAATATAGGTTTATCTAACTAGATTTGGAGGACAAGTCAGGGAAACTAGGTTCGTTGGTTTCCCCCCCAGAACTTGTTACGCACACAACATAGATTGTTCCTTATTAAAGGGAGAGATAAAATGTGATTGAGTTATTTGGGATATGTCGGGTATTTTTGTTGGTGTTCACATCCTTTTATTATAGAGGGTATGCTATTTAGGCTGAGGGAAAGGCGATGGTTATGGGGATAGAGTTAATCGAGCAAAAGTATATCAACATGGAGGTATTGGAAATGTACTAGTTGATATTTTATAAAGCCTTTTAGGGAAGTGTATGTTTTACATGGAAGATATAACATCTCATTCAAAAGTGTAAATAGATCACGGGAACTCATACGTAGATCACTCACACGTTGAAAGAGGAGAATATGGTTGTGGACTTCTTGGAATCATAGGCATCCCCTCTCTAAAATGTTTCTTTATTCCCTAACTTATGATCCTTTCCATCTGATGGAAGCAAATTTGTTCATAACGATGCATTGGAAATCCATAATATCAGACCTCCTTTAAGATTTTCTATCTTTTTTACATTGCATTTTATGGTTTCAATATAAATAATAAAGATACTGTTCATTTATTCATTTTGATATATATATTTTTCAAAGAGTCCCATCATATAATATAATCAATGTATTAAATTATTTTAATCATTTTTATTATATTTTATTTGAATTCATTTCATATGAATATTTACTCGACATAGTGGTGTTTAGTTCTGTTTTGAAAAAGTACTGATGAGATATAATATATGTTTACATATATTTTTTTAGTTTTTTATTAGTTTAATATGTGGATATTAAATAAATTTTAAATAATGTTTGGTAAGATGGACATTTGATAATTAGATTGAAAATTTCCTATTTTTTATGAATTAACTCTCATCACATTTATCAATATCTCATGATTAAGGAAACACACGGGAGTCCATTTAATTTCTAGGTTTGAGAAATAATTAATTTTGTGATCCATGTAGATAATGTAAACAAATTTGTAGCTGTGTTAATAGAGGTAGCTAGTAAATAGGTAATTCGATATATGTTAAATATATTTTACATTAATTCATTAATGTAATCATTTTTAAAAAATTTGTATTATTTCATTACAATATATTTCGAAGCTAGAAATTTTTAAAGTTTAGAATACAAATGATGATTTTAATAATTACTTGTGGGAGGTTAAATAATATTAAAAATATATTTTATATTAGTGATAATGTTGATATTTGATCACATATCATGGGATTTCATATATAAGTATATGAGATTATAAATATATCATATTTTTCATGGGCTTGTTTTCATTCAATAATAAATGTTTAAACATCTTCAAATGTTGGTTTGCCTGTACAAGATTAGTTAAAGGAATCCACTACCTATGGGAGAAAAGAATATTTGGTTGGAATGAATTATCATGAGACCTAAATGATTACCTCTTAGATGGAAAGGTATGTTATTAATTTAAAATATAATATTGTTGGAAAATTTTATTGATGATTTTAGTGTATATTGATATTTTAAAGATATTTTGACAGATTACCATTATAGTGGGGTGTTGGGTTTATTGTTAAGAATTATTTTTCAAAGAGACCTACTTTTATGGATTCTAATTAGGGAACACATGATGGAATTTTAAAATATTTAATAACGGTGCATGACACATTGTGGAATATATCTATTCTATAATATTTGAACCCTAGTGGGCGAATGATATTTTTTAAGAGTAAGGTCATCATTAGTTTTTTATTATGCATTGAATATAATCAATTAAACAAAATTGTGGATAATATAAAAAAACCTCTTCATCAAATCAATGATATATCTGATCAATTGATAAAGGTTTTCATTGACTATTCATCATTTATTATCTCATGAATAGATGATTCAAGAGAATATATCAATAAGGTATGCATTCATTATAATTATAGGTAATTTATGTTTTTGGTAATAATATTTTTATTGACAAGAGTACTATATTATTCCATGTGATTGGGGAACTGAATATTTCAACCTTATCAAGAAATAATTATGATGGTTTTCATTAATGATGAATTAGTAAAATTAAAACTATATATGGATCACGCCTATTACCAAAAAATTATTTTAGAGATCCCAAAGGATAATTAAATATTTGGGAAGATCACTAAATATAAGTTCATGCATTTTTATTTTAGGTTATATGGCGACAAAATTTAAATGGATAGTGTTTTAGTTATCCTGAAGAATGAGGAGGAATTTTTTTATTGGTATCCATTCAAGAGTTAATTAAACGTGTAATGTTTCATTAGAATTATAGGCTACAAAAACTGGTTCATTTTTCACTTCACATAAGTTTCAAACCATTTTCTAGATATAGTTAAGATGTGAAAGGGGATTTATGTAGGAGATATTTTTCTATTGGTTATAGAAATAACAACCATAACAATTTACTTATGTTCTAGCATTGAATTATTTTAATTTAATATAAATTAGATAAAGAGTATGAATCATTGTTTGTAGAAGTCATGTATTTTTTTTCTTATTTGATTGAGTGTTATCCCTCAACGGGAATCAATAGAATCCCACCTCTACTAGTTTTTATGTGATGGTGAATCACCTAGTATAGAACTAGGTTTTAATAATTGAAATATTAATGATCTTATAGTATGAAAATCAATGTAGTTATTAGAAAATGATAGTTTGTATTGGAATTTTTGATATGATTCACATGACATAATTCATATGGTTTAATTATATTTTATATTTGTCTTGAAGATGATCCTCAAACATTCCAATATTACTTAGTATTTTTATAAAATTTTATAATAATAGTTTATGTTATAATTTCTGACATGTAAGACTGTAACCATACATGAATCAACTAAATTTATATAATTCATATATTTTCAACCTAATTAAAATAATCGTCAACTGATGTTTAACATATGCGTGAAAACATTTATAGGATTAAAAATATAGTAAACTATGTCATAACATAAATTTTAAAAATTTATTATTTCCCTCCTTTAATTTATTTGTTATATCCTTAAATAGACTCAAATTATAGTAATTAAAATATGTCAATGATATCAATGTGGTTTATATCATTGGCTATGTTATTTAATGTAACTAATATTACCATTAAATCTACCAATTATACTAATTCGATAGAAACACTTATTAATCTTATAAAATTTAATATTATATACGACAACCTTTGAATCCATACCTAAATCAATACATGGATATCCCTCAAAAATTTAATTTTGTGGAAATATTATAGATTTGAATGTTTCGTATAATTTTTTTAATAAAACTAGTCCTTATTTAAATTTTTTGGTAACATCATTGGAATCTATATAATTGAAAGTAAATTTGAATTTGTTATTAAAATTTATATTAATGTTTCTATCTCTAAAATGTATCAATAATACATTAGAAAACAATTATTTGAAACGGCGTTTATCTGACACATGAATCTCATTAACTATCTCCACCTATTACCTCTTATACATTATGCATAATCATATATTCTTGTTCTCTAGATCAACTAGTTCTATTATGATACTTGTATTGTGTAAATATGGTATAGAATAACTCAAACATTCCCAATTATTTTAGTAAATAATAAATAAGATAGATGAATACATCATATATAATTCTTCCCGAAACATTTGAACATCATATGGTAGTCAACTATACATGTAATTATGCCTCATGTCACATAAAAAGTATGAAGATACACCTAATCAATCTTATCCAAATATAGTCCTATATTTATTACCCCTTATATAAGACTATAATTACCATCATTATGGTTAATAAAAACATATTTCATGATTAGAAATATACCAAACCACCACCAAATTAGATCATCTTCACGGAAGATCTGAGAAATGTATCACTTTTGGAAGGTTCACATGTATGGTACCCAGTTCACTCCATGTAATTGGGATTATAATTAAATATTGATCTATATGTATAAAAATTAAATTGTGTATGAAACTCATTTGGAATATTATTTTTTGTAAATATATAAATAAAATCACACACGATGTTTCATAGGTGAACATTGATTGTCATATGATCCAATAATCACTCTAATATTAAAATATTGTAATTACTCCATTTTTTTAATGATGATAATCAATTTGTGATATTACATAAAATAATATATAAAGTTTTAATTTTCATTATTGAATTACATAATATTTTAAATCTTCCTGAATGAATAATGGAGTGGATATTAATTTTTTGAAAATTATATATTTTTTATTAGTATATTTTATGATTACCCTAATAAACAATATATATCAATTAATCCTATCATATCCCATTTTTTTAATTTCATGTTTATGTGATGTTGAATATATTAATTGTTTTTATTAAATATAGACGATACCATGTAACAATTTCTACATCACCATATATGGATTGGAAAAATTATCTCACTAGAAAATTTATTGAGATAATAATTATGAAGAAATTATGATAAAATAGGGGGGAGATTATAATTATTAAACATTAAATTCATGAAATAAATTTAAAAATATAAATACATTTACATAATTTAATAACCAGTTTTTGTTATAAAAGACTTTGGAATATTCTTGATGTTATTTCAGAGCAACGCCTTCAGACGGCGTGCGATTCCGAGCCCCGGTGTGGCCGGAATTAAATTTGTAGTGCGTTAAAACTGTGAACGCCAAAAAATTGGGATAACTCCTAAACGGTTATCTGGATCATAAATCTGAGTGTACGGATGTGTCCGAAATGATGTGTTTACCCTTTCAATGACATAAAACATGTCAGCGCGGGGCGTTTGGACCCCCCTTGTCACGACCCGTCCTCGAGGCCCGTGCCGTGACTACCCCAAGCCCGCCTTCCATAGGCCAGGGGCTGGCGACTAGCACCAAGGCGTAAATCCCGGTAAAAAGGGAAGGCATTGCCCTTGTAAAGTAAACAAGCACCACATAGTATGAAAAAGGAAAAGTAAACACTATGTGAAAACAGAGTACAACTGTAAGTGTGGAAAAGTAAGTGGGCCATTATACAAACCGAAACTGAAAGTAAAGTACAACTCGAAAGGGAAAACAACAACTGAAATGTAAAAGCCGCTACACCGAGCTGTCCACTGGAAATCCCACCTGAAGGGTGGGTACAGATAGCTCCACTGCTCCTTGGGTCCCGCCGTCAACTCCGAGCATGTCCCGCCCAGTGGTCCACCTCTAGGTACCGTCCAGTTCTGCAAGCCTCAACCACGATCAACGCTGTCCGTCGTCTGCAACCAACACAACATAGTGCGGGCATATCCCGTGCAGGGGTGAGTATAAGCAACTCAGTAGGGACCCAAGACCCCCAACGGTCTCCCAAAATCCACAAAGGATATCCACAAAGAAAAGATACAGTCATGAAGAAACAACCGACACTGCTTAGGTATATTCCCATACATATACCTAAGTCATTAATTCCAATACGCTCCAACCTCCAAGCCCAAGTACAACCCAGTCCACACAGGAAATTATTTGTATTTAACAGAAGAAAGCAATACATAATCCACATAGGATAGCACAACACAATACACACAGGAAAGAAAACAGTATTCAGCTCACACAGGTATACTTCTTCGAAAGATGATAGAGATGATCACTGATCCATCTAAATCATCGGACCCACAAAGGATTGATAGGTACTAACCCACACAAAGACCCACACAGGATTGAACCCATATAGGATCTGTAGGCGCTGGCTCACACAGATCTGCTAAGCGCTGACCCACACAGGATCGTACCTACACAGGATCGGTAGCACTGATCCACATAGGATCGCTGAGTGCTGTAGTCGTCGCTGTCGAATCCACTGAGGATCTATGTACAGTCGTCGTCGTCACAGTATTAGTCGCAGCCAGCACTAGGGTTCCCGCACACAGCAAGATCGTTCGGGAGGGTCTGCTCCACGAGCCGAGAGGCTGATACATCAACTGTCACATAGTCCAGAGTTGATGTATCCAAATGTTCCGTATCGTCAACAGGAACACAACGCAACAGACGGTGCGTCAATCGGACGCCCGGTCTGAGAGTTATTGGCTTTTTCGTTCCAGGGGTCCAGTTGGTTTTTAATGAAAAACCAACCCGACTATACTCCACCTGCGTCCAAACCTCAGGCGGAGTATGCCAAAGGATCTGTCTCAATAAGATGAACTCAACAAAGTTGACGGCACGTCATTCGGACGTCCGTAGCTCAAGATATGATCGTTTCCGCTCCGAGGGCCCGGTTGGTTTCGTGTACGAACCAACCCGGCCGAACTCAAAGTGTCCTGAAACCTTGAGTACGATATACCGAAACGACCGTCTGTTCTACTGATCGTGTCGCCGCTGACGGTGAATCGATCGGAGGTCTGTAGCCCGAGTTATGGGCAATTAATCCCAAACGGTCTGAAAACGGGGGTTTCAGGCCTGGACCGACCCGGCCCGAGACCCCCCCTGGTTGACCCGAACGGGGTCGAACTGCCCCAGCCAGGGTCGGCCCGGCCCGGCTGGGCTCGGCTCGGCCTGGCAGATCGATCAGGCACCGAACCGGCTGGGCACAGCGCGCCCAGCGCGCTGCAAGCTCGGCCTTCGGCCGAGCTGTTGGAAATAGGGGGGCCGCCTGCCCCCCTTGTGTAACCGCGGCCCCCAAATTTATGGGGGGCCGTTGAGCCGACCGGGGGAATTTATTTCCCCCTGCTTCCCCCTTTCTGGCCGGCCCGACCTGGCCAGCCGGTTTCTTCTCAACGGGACCGGCGGTGGCCGGTCCCCTTCCAGCTCCGACACCGGTGGCCCGGCTGGCCGCCGGTCACCATGCTCCGCCGTCGCACGGAACCGGCCGCGGCCTTATCGTCTGGCGCGGTGCGACGACACCGCGCCCCTCTACCGCGGCCACGCTCCGGCCGCGGCGACTTCGATTTTCTTCGACGCGGCGCGACGACGTCACGTTCTTAAACATCTTTCCACGGCGTGGCGCGATGGCGCAGCGCAATACTTGCCATGTGATTCTCGCATGGTGCGATGGCACCACGCCATCTCGTTCCATCTGCAAAGAAATCAAACATGAACATAGGAGGGGGGTTCGGCCGTGTTTGTGCGGTCCGACCCTCCTCTCGTTAATGATATCATCTAGTCAAAAATCCACGATAATCGATAAACTATAATCATGAACGGAAATAATTAAATAAAATAATCCCCTACCTCGGTTCAGGAATGGTGTCCATCAACGAGCCATGGAAGATGAGTGTCACGGAGGTCGGGAATCGCAGGAGAACGTCAATGTCGCGAAGCAAGGATTTGATGTCGTTGACGGCGATTTCGTCTCAGAAAACCGTCGCGGAAGAGACGACGCGGAAGAAGAACGTCACGTCGCGGAAGAACCGTGTTCTTCGGCAGAGAAGTTCTTCGTTGAAGAATGGTGTTCTTCACGTTCTTCGTCGAGTTTGAAGATGAAGAAGACCGCTTCCCCAAATCCAATCAAGGTGACAAAACTCCAACAAAAATAAAATAAGACCCTTTCTTATTTTATAAACACAACAACTCTTTTGAATTTCATGAGTTTGAAATTCAATAACCACACACAACTCACCTCATTAAAATTATTACATTAAATTCATAAGTTATAACTTAAGTTAACAAAAAAATTAAAGTTGGAGTTGAGGGGGGTTTTAGAGGATATGAAGGGGTGGGGTTCGTGTGGGCCCCACCACCCTCATAACCTCCCAAGGGAGGTTGGGTGGTTACCCATCTTCCATCAAGAACTAACACTTAGAGTAAAATAATAAAAATTGTAGTGTAATTATAAAATAAACTTCCACAATTTTTATTATCAACACTCATGTAAACGCAACTCTGGAACATGAGTTCCTAAGAAAATACCGGCAATGTGGTTTCCTCGGTGCCCTCAGAATTCGATTCCGGGCACCGGTTCAAAAGTTAGAAAAACCCGCTCGTTCTTTCACTGAACGTACCAGAGCCAAACCTCAGAAATTGATTCCGGGCACAGCTGGCCTCGGAATCAGGTGCCGTCAAAAACCGCGCTCTTGTAAAAATCCAAAGAAAATTAAAAAACAATTTCCATTGAATTTTATGGGTCTTTACATTACTCCCACCTCAGGGCTTTACGTCCCCGTAAAGATACATCAAAACTAGGGAAAAAATGAGGGTACTGAGCACACATCTGAGCCTCCCACTCCCTAGTGCTCTCCTGGAGGTTCCCGTGCTGCCATCTGATGCGCACTAGAGGAATCGACTGTAAACGTAGGAACTGCTCCTATCTATCCTCGATCTCCATTGGGACCTCCGTAAAAGTCGCCCCATCATTAACATCAAGCTCCCCGTGGTCAATGATGTGTGTCGGTTCGTGCACGTATCTCCTCAGCTGAGATACTTGGAAGACGTCGTGCACCCTGTGCAACTGAGGTGGTAGAGCCAGACGATAAGCCACCTCGCCAATCCTGCTGATGACATGGAATGGTCCGATGAAGCGTGGAGACAACTTGCCGCCTCAGCCAAATCTCCGTAATCCAAGTCGAGGTGAGACACGCAAGAAGAAGTGGTCGCCATCCTCGAACTCTAGTGGCCTCCGCCTCCTATCAGCGTATGACTTTTGACGGCTCTGAGCTGTCCTCATCCGCTCTTGGATGACCTGGACCTTGTCTGTCGTGTCCTGGACCATCTCCGGTCCCACATGTGTTGACTCTCCAGGGTCTGTCCAGCACAATGGAGATTTGCAAGGTCGGTCGTACAACGCCTCGTACGGTGCCATCTCGATGGTGGAGTGGTATCTTTTGTTGTACGCAAACTCCACCAAGGGTAGGTGGTCCTCCCAGCTACGACCAAAGTGGAGGACACATGCACGGAGCATGTCCTCGAGAGTCTGAATGGTCCTCTCCGTCTAACCATCCATCTAAGGGTGGAAGGCTATGCTCAGACGTAGCTGCGCCCCGAACGCCTCCTGTAATCCCTTCCATAGTCAGGAAGTAAAACGATCATCTCGATCGGAGACGATAGATGATGGAACACCGTGAAGCCGAACAATCTCCTAAACGTAAAGGCATCCCAAGCTCTCCACTGAGCCATGCTCTCTGATGGGTAAGAAGTGAGCCGACTTATTGAGTCGGTCGACAATCACCCAGATGGAGTCGTGACATCTGGAATTGCGTGGAAGTCCAGTCACGAAGTCCATAGATATGACGCCCCTCTTCCACTCCGGAACCACCAAGGGTTATACCAAGCATGATGGTACCTGATGCTCAGCCTTCACCTGCTGGCAGGTGAGGTATCAAGAAACGAACTTTGCCAGAGCCTTCTTCATGCCCGGCCACTAGTGCTGTCGTCTGAGATCCTGGTACATCTTCGCCACTCCAGGATGTACCGCCAAAGGATAAGTGTGGAACTCTCTCAGTACCTCCTCCCGTAAAGCGACTGGTACCATGGTACATCCTCTGTAAATGATGTCGTGCTCTACTCCAAAGGAGAAACCATCAGGTGCCTGTCCTGATGATATCTGTGCACGCCGTGTCTCACAGTCAATGTCCCCACGCTGTGCCTCTCTGACCTGTTGTAGTAGTGGAGGAGTGACTATGAGATACTGAAGGAAGACCGCTCCATCTCTATCCACAAAGGAAATCTGCAATGCGGCTAGCTGCTTTGTCGCCTCCTCAAGTAGCTGAATGCCCATCCTCCGGCTGAGGGCATCGGCTACTACGTTCCCCTTCCCAGAAGTATAGACTATCTCAAAGTCATAGTCCTGGAGGAACTTGAGCCATCGCCACTGTCTCAGGATCAGGTCCTTCTGAGAGAAGATGTACATGAGACTCTGATGGTCAGAAAATACTGGAAAGCACTCGCCCATCAGGTAGTGTCGCCATGTCTTCAGAGCGAAGACCACTGCTACTAACTCCAGGTAATGGGTAACGTAGTTCTGCTCATGTGTCCTCAACTGTCGTGATCCATAGGCGATCACTACCGGCTCCTGCATCAGAACACACCCGATTCCGGTCACTAATGCATCGCAGTAGACTACGTACCCTACTCCCTCCTCTGGTAACCTCAAGATAGGTGTGTTGGTCAATCTCTGTCTCATCTCCTGGAAGCTCTTCTGACATCTGTCTGACCACACGAAGGGTTTCCCCTTCTTCGTCAAAGCTGAAAGTTGTGCCGCAACTCTGGAGAAGTCTGGCATGAATCTCCGGTAGTATCCAGCTGGACCCAAGAAGCTCCGCACCTCTGTCACGCTCCTGGGTGGCTCCCAAGCTAACACTGCCTCGATCTTCGCAGGATCCACTGCAACTCCCGCCTCAGAGATGACTTGTCCCAAGATGTGGACCTCACGTATCTAGAACTGGCACTTCGAGAGCTTACCATAAATCTAGTTCTCTCGGAGTGTGTCTAGTACAACCCGTAAGTGGTAGGCGTGCTCCTCCTCAGTCGACGAGTAAATCAGAATATCGTCGATGAAGACCACGACAAATCGGTCGAGTTATGGCTGAAAGATTCTTTTCATGAGGTCCATGAACACTGCTGGGGCATTGGTTATGCCGAATGGCATAACGAAAAACTCATAGTGGCCATACCGACATCTGAAAGCCGTCTTCTGCACGTCCTCGTCTCGAACTCTGAGCTGATGATAGCCTGACCTGAGGTCTATCTTCGAGAACCACTGTGCTCCCTTGAGATGATCAAAGAGGTCATCAATCCTCGGTAGCGTATACTTGTTCCTCACTGTCACCTGGTTTAGGCGACGATAATTGACACACAGTCGCAAGCTCTCGTCTGCCTTCTTGGGGAACAATATCGGGGAAGCCCAGGGTGAAACACTGGGTCGGATAAACCCCTTTCCCTGCAAGTCCTCCAACTGTACCTGTAGCTCTCGAAGCTCGGCGGGGGCCATCCGATATGCTGGAGTCGATATCAGGGCTGTCCCGGGGTACAGGTCTATATAAAAGTCGACCTCTCTACAAGGACGTAACCCTGGAACGTCGTCGGGAAAAACGTCCGCAAACTGATCCACCACTGCAGGACAACCAGGACTCCGCACGTCAACTGCTCCTAGGATGAGGCTAGACAACTGATGAGTGACGGGCTGTCCTCTCCTCCGCAGAAGTCCATCCTGTGCTGAAAAGGCTCCCTTCTCGCCGGTGAAGGTGAACCTGCTCCCATCGGTGCGTACACATCGCACCTTGTGCCTAAAACAGTCAATCTGTGCATGGACCATCGATAACCAATCCATTCCCAAGATGACGTTGTAAGGCCTCGACGCTGCTACAAGCAGATCCCAGTCAGAGCTCTCGCCTCCTATAGTAAGTTCACACTGCCGGCACCAGAGTGTAATCGTCGAGTCTGCTCCCGTAGGAGTCTCCAGCCATAAGGATCGAGCCAACGGCTCTGTCGGAATCTCCGAGCTCCGAACAAGGGCAGCGACTATGAAAGAGTGACTCGCACCTATGTCTATAAGTACTGCAACAAGGGTGGAATAGACACAGATAGTACCTCGAATCATCTCGGGTTCGCCGTGGTCGTAGGCCTCTGCTGCCTAGAGCTATGCCTGTCTCTGCCCTCCAGCTCCCTGTGGTCGGGGTGGACCTCCTGGTGGTGGTGGTGGTAGAGTCTCAAAGCGTCTCCCACCACCTGCTGCTCGGCCAGCTCCTCTGCCTCGTCTGCCTCCTCCCTGCGGACCACCATGGTCGACCCTCTTCCTCTGCCTCGGTAGTCCCTCAACCGTATGCTGCTCCTCGGCACGGCATGTCGGGCAATCACGAGCCATGTGGCCCTGCCCGCCACACGAGTAGCACTGTCTGCCTCTCGAAAGACTGGCTCTGTGCTGTGTGCTCAGCACTGCTGAGCCAGTGTACTGAGGTCGTCTTCCTGAGGGTGTAGTCTGCCTGGACCCCTGAGTCATCCGCCGACTGCCTGCTATAGAAGACTCTGCTATGTGCCACCCTACGGTGGGTCTCGGCGCTGGTGTAGACTCAGCAAGAAACCTCTCGATCAAAAGGGCCCGCTCCAGTACTCCTGTCTGAGTCAGAATGATGAGGGAGATCAGGGATGCCCTGATCTCGTGTCTCAAACCCTACTCAAAGGTCCAGGCCCATAAGAAGGTGTCTCGTACCATGTCAGTCGAGTAGAGCGAGAGATCAGTAAATCTCGCCGAGTACTAAGCGACCGTCATGCTGCCCTACCGTAGCTGAAGAAGCTCCTGAATGCGTACCGCAGGAAGAGTGTCTAAGACAAAATCTGAGTGGAAGAGTCTCTCAAAGTCTGTCCAGAGTAGAGATGCCTCATCGTGCACCTGGAGCATCAAGCTCCACCATCGGCCCGCTGCTGCGTGCAGTAGGCTCGCAGCGAGGATCACTCTGAGGTCTGTTGGTGTCCTCACTTGCCTGAAAACTCGTACGACTTCCTCCAGCCTGTCCTCAGCTGCCTGGGGGTCCATCTCCCCATGGAACTCGGGTGGTCGCTGGCATTGGAGCTCATGTAGTGCGTTGAGGCAACGTGCATCGTCAGCGGCTGGTGCAGGAAGCATCAGTAGCTCGGCGGGTAGAGCTACTGCCGGTGCCACTGCTGACAAAGGGCCCTGCACCGAGGCCTCATCGCTTGGTGGGATGTCGTCACGCTCGACTCTCAGAACCCTAGATGGCTGCCGTCGTGGGGCCATCCTGAAAAAGAAACATGTGTTCCATGGTCAGAACAGTATACCTGGTGAGCTGATACAATGTAATCACAATGAAATCTTGAAACACACAGGCAATCAATGTTTTCGTGCATTAAGTCGGAAATCAGAAGTCAGGGTCCAGGTGTACGGATACGACGGCCTCCGCACCAACACTGGACTCCCTGGACTGATTACCACACTCAATACGCTAAACAATATTGCTTCACATAGAAAAGATCAGAGTTCGCGGTAGAACCGAACTCCTCTGATACCAATTTTTCACGACCCGTCCTCGGGGCCCATGCCGTGACTACCCCAAGCCCACCTTCCATAGGCCAGGGGTCGGCGACTAGCACCAAGGCATAAATCCCGGTAAAAAGGGAAGGCATTTCCTTTGTAAAGTAAACAAGAACCATAGAGTAAGCAAGCAGAAAAGTAAACACTAAGTGAAAACAGAGTACAACTGTATGTGTGGAAAAGTAAGTGGGCCAGTATACAAACCCAAACTGAAAGTAAAGTATAAATCGAAAGGGAAAACAACAACTGAAAAGTAAAAGCCGCTACACTGAGATGTCCACTAGAAATCCCACCTGAAGGGTGGGTACAGATAGCTCCACTGCTCCTCGGGTCCCGCCGTCTGCTCCGAGAACGTCCCGCCCAGTGGTCTGCCTCCAGGTACCGTACTATTCTGCAAGCCTCAACCACGATCAACAATGTCCGTCGTCTACAACCAACACATCGTAGTGCGGGCATAGCCCGTGCAGGGGTGAGTATAAGCTACTCAGTAGGGACCCCGAGACCCCCGAAGGTCTCCCAAAATCCACAAAGGATAAACCAGAAAGGAAAGATGCAATCACGAAGAAACAACTGACACTGCTTAGGTATATGCCCATACATACACCTAAGTCATTAATTCCAATACGCTCCAACCTCCGAGCCCAAGTACAACCCAGACCACAGAGAAAAGTATTCGTATTCCACAGAGGAAAGAAAAACGTAATCCACACAGGATAGCACAACACAATCCACACAGGAAAGCAAACAGGATTCACCTCACACAGGTATAATTTTTCGAAATATGATAGAGATGATCACTGATCCATCTAAGTCATCAGACCCACAAAGGATCGATAGGTACTAACCCCAACAAAGACCCACACATGATCAGACCCACACAAGATCTGTAGGCGCTGGATCACACAGAACTGCTGAGCGCTGATCCAAATAGGATCATACCCACACATGATTGGTAGCACTGATCCACATAGTATCGCTGAGTGTTGTAGTCATCGCTGTCAAATCCACTGAGGATCTATGTACAGTCCTCGTCGTCACAGTAGCAGTCGCAGCCAGCACTAGGGTTCCCGCACACAGCAAACTCGTTCGAGACAGTCCGCTCCACGAGCCGAGAGGCTGATACATTAACTGTCACATAGTCTAGAGTTTATGTATCGAAAAGTTCTGTATCATCAACAGGAACTCAACGCAACAAACGGCGCGTCAATCGGACACCCGGTCTGAGAGTTATTGGCTTTTTTGTTCCAGGGGCCCAGTTGGTTTTAAAGGAAAAACCAACCCGACCGTACTCCAACTATGTCCAAACCTTGGGTGGAGTATTCCAAAGGATCCGTCTCACTAAGAAGAAATCAACAAAGTTGACAGAACGTCATTCGGACGTCCGTAGCTCAAGATATGAGCGTTTCCGCTCCGAGGGCCCGGTTGGTTTCGTGTACGAACCAACTCGGCCGAACTCAAAGTATCCCGAAACCTTGAGTGCAATATACCGAAACGGCTCTCTCGTTCTAAGGATCGTGTCGCCACTGACGGCGCGTCGATCGGAGGTCTGTATCCCGAGTTATGGGCAATTGAACCCAAACGGTCCGAAAATGTGGGTTTCGGGCCCTGGCCGACCCGGCCCGAGACCCCCCCGGTGGGCCTCAACCGGGTTGCCCGCCCCGGATAGGGTCGGCCCGACCTGGCACGGCCCTGCCCGGCTGGGTGCGGCCTGGCTCGGCGCGGCCCGGCCGGGCCGGGCTCGGCCCGGCCAGGCCGACCGGCCCGGCGCCGACCCGGCGGGGCACAGTGCGCCCAGCGCGCTTCCAGCTCGGCCTTCGGCCGAGCTGTTGGAAAAGTGGGGGGGGGGGGGGCCTGCCCCCCTTGTGTAACCGCGCCCCCCTAATTTTATGGGGGGCCGTTGTGCCGGCTGGGGGAATTTATTTCCCCTGGCTTCCCCCTTTCCGGCCGGCCCGACCTGGATGGCCGGTTCCTTCTCAACGGGACCGTCGATGGCCGGTCCCCTTCCAGCTACGACACCGGCAACTCGGCTGGCCACCGGTCACCTCGCTCCGCCGCAGCCCGGAACTGGCCGCTGCCTTATCGTCCGGTGCGGTGCGACGGCACCGTGCCCCTCCGCCGAGGCCCCGCACCGGCCGCGGCGGCTTCGATTTTCTTTGACGTGGTGTGACGGCGTCGCGTTCTTAAACTTCCTCCCACGGCGCAGCGCAACGACGCCACGCAATACGTGCCGTGTGATTCCCGCGTTGTGCAACGACACCGCGCCATCCCGTTCCTTCCGCAAGGAAATCAAACATGAACATTGGTGGGGGTTCGGCCGTGTTTGTGCGGTCCGGCCCTCCTCTCGTTAATGATAACATCTAGTCGAAAATCCATGATAATCGATAAACTAGAATCACGAATGGAAATAATTAAATAAAATAATCCCCTACCTCGGTTCAGGAACGGTGTTCGTCAACGAGCCGCGGAAGATGAGAGCCGCGGAGGTCGGGCGTCGCGGGAGAACGTCAACGTCACGAAGCGAGGATTCGAAGTCATTGACGGCGATTTCGTCGCGGAAAACCATCGCGGAAGAGACGACGTGGAAGAAGAACATCGTGTCGCGGATACGGCGTCGTGGAAGAACCATGTTCTTCGGCGGAGAAGTTCTTCGTTGAAGAACGGTGTTCTTCGCGTTCTTCGTCGAGGTTGAAGAAGAAGAAGACCGCTTCCCCAAATCCTCTCAAGGTGACAAAACTCCAACAAAAATAAAATAAGACCCTTTCTTATTTTATTAACACAACAACTCTTTTGAATTTCAAGAGTTTGAAATTCAATAACCACACACAACTCACCTCATTAAACTTATTACATTAAATTCATAAGTTATAACATATGTTAACAAAAAAATTAAAGTGGCAGTTGAGGGGTGTTTTAGAGGATATGAAGGGGCGGGGTTATTGTGGGCCCCACCACCCTCATAACCTCTCAAAGGAGGATGGGTGGTTACCCAACTTCCATCAAGAACTAACACTTAGAGTAAAATAATAAAAATTTTAGTGTAATTATAAAATAAACTTCCACAATTTTTATTATCAACAGTCGTGTAAACGCAATTCTGGAACATTAGTTCCTATGAAAATACCGGCGCTGCGGTTCCATTGGTAGCCTCGGAAATCGACTCCGGGCACCAGTTAAAAAGTTAGAAAAACCCGCTCGTTCGTTCACTAAAGGTACCTGAGCCAAACTTCGGAAATTGATTCCGGGCACACCGGGCCTCTGAATCAGGTGCCGTCAGAAACCGCGCTCTTGTAAAAATCCAAAGAAAATTAAGAAAAAATTTCCCTTGAATTTTACAGGTCTTTACACCCCTCTTGCTTCTGGAACGTTAAACAGATAAATTAAATAATTAATTTATTCTTGTAATGGATTAACTCAAGTATATCATAAACGGTGGCTCGAATTGGGAATCAGAGGGCACCGTTGATTCCGGAGCATCCCGTTTACCCTAGAAGGGGTGTAACTTTCGTGGGAATGGGACTTTTGTGAAAAATTCCCCCAGCGGCGTTTTCGTAATTTGAAAGCCTCAGGCGTTGAGTTTAATAACATTATAACGGAGGCTCGTATTAAAATTCTGAGACCGCCGTTGTGCTCGGGAGGTGGTGTTTGGCCTAGGGGAAGCATAATCTTAACTGCACTGGAGATTTTGGACGTGGGTGTTTTTAGGGGTCGAGTTTTTAATTTGGGTTTATTTATTTAAACTCTCCTCTCCTCCCCTCTCCCTCATTTGCACCCCCTAGAGAAACCCTCCCTCATCCTCTCAACCTCCTCCTCCTCTTCCTCCAATCAAGACGGATGCAACGGCGGCGAAGCGCAGATCGACCAAGAATCTTCGGGCTACACCCCTACTAGTAGGAGTTTTTGTTTTGCATTTTAATTTATGCACCCTTCCATAAATATCAATTTTATGCATCGAATTGTTGTCTGATAGTCGATCAAAGCCTTTGGTTTCGTAGGGCTCGTGTTTATCTGCACAACAATCTTTTCAGATCAAATTTTGGAGTCCTGGGGTGCCCGGGGTGGCCTTGGGACGTTTTCCGGACAAATAGTCCTTTTTCGGTTGAACCAGGTGGTCCGGCAAGCTTTGGCGGTGGCGGGACGCGTTCCAGCGGAGGCGGCGGCTCTCCGGGACGGCGGCGCGGGCGGATTCTCAGGCGGCAGGGCGCAGTAGAGGTCAGCCGGGTGCTGAGGGCGGCGACGCGAGGGCGAGCGGGTGAGGCTGGAAGACGCACTGGCGGTCGAGAGGGGCTACGGCGGTGGTCCGCTAGGGTTGCAGGAGAGCAGCCAGGGCGAGGTAGCGCTCGCTGGGGGCGCAAGGGAGCGTCGGCATCACGGCGGGAGACCCGAGCGGGAGAGACAGGACCCACCGAAGGCGGGTCATCACACGGAAGGTGCGACCGGACACGAGGGCCGGTCTACGTCTGGACCGCGGGACCAATGTCGGCCCGTGATTCTGTACCGCAGGCCGGCGCGACGAGCCAGGCCGTGCCAAGCCGGGCGGACTGGCGGGCCCAGGCCGGTCCAGCCCAAGGTGTTCACCCCTGGTTTTGGGCACCCATAACGTTCGATACGAGTTTCCATTTTGTGTTCCGTCTATGGTCGTGCCTTCCTGGTGTCGAGGAAAACTTTTTGAGATGTTCTCGGTAATTTTAAATTCTCAAGACAAGGGGCTCGGGGGTGCGTCATGACCTTTAAGTGGATGGGCGTTTTTCCAGGAATATTGTTTTGGATTCCGAAGACACATTTGTTATCCGAATTGAGCCCCGTCAGTGGCATTGCAACTTTGGCGTGTAGCCATATATTTCTAGTGTGGTTTCGGGTGTTGAAACTAGAGTTGAGGTGTGGGACCCACCACCCGTCTTTTGAGCTGCGAGCAGCATTCTGTAACTTTTTCACCCGACATCAATTTGGGGCGTGTGAGCATCCAATCCTGTGTGTTTTTTTAGGGGATTGTAATGGTGAAATCCACCCATTTTAGTTCCACATGATGGTGCGGGCCCCATGAGGGCCGTTTTGGGAGTTGGCGGTGATTTCAAACATTATCACCGGGCATCTATTTTGGACAAGTGAATAGTCCATCATGTGTACTTTTTCAAGAGGATCAAAATGGTGTGATCCATTTGTTGTGTTTTGGGACCGGGCTGTGGGTCCCACGTAGCCCCGCTCGTGTGAGGTGCACCGGAAAGCATATTTTTCTTTGGATATCCGTTCTACTCAGGTGAGCTGTACTTTTGACGTGTTTTCCTGAGGGGATTGCAATGGTGCAATGTGCCCAACTGTTTTCGAGGCAGAGGCACCTGATCACAGGACGCCATTCGGGCGTAAAGCGGTGTTGGTGACTTTTCTGTCGGGTATCCATTGGAGGCGAGGAAGTGGTCGATCTTGGATTTTTTTTTCGCGAGGATTACAAAGGTGTACTCTTTTCAGGCGTGCAAAGCCTCTTGCATGATCTTATTAAATGTTGAAATATGAAAGGTGGGCCGGTGGTAGTTCTTCCTGCGGTGTTTGTAAGGAACCCTTGGTGTGTGATCGCGTTCACTCTTGGTAGAGTGAAGTTTGTGTTTGAAGAGATGTGGTTGGTCGTTCCTCGGCCGTTGAGGTGGAAAGTTGTAGTTGTTACGTTTACGCCTTCGCGTTGACATTGGGTGCCATGTGCACATTAGACATTGGGCTGAATACATGGAATACCCTAAAAGTATGTGAGAATGGTGGGAGGTACTTGGGGATGGTTGTACCTGAAAACGTTTGTGCAATTGGTTTGGGGTTGAATCGGGGCCACATATCGGGTGGACCCTATGTGTGTGTCGTGCACTACTTTATGTAATTTGACCTATCGTGACGTAGAGGGTCCCTTTGTTATCATTTGTTGACCAACGAGGTTGACTTTTCTCCTGGTTCTGTTCTCATTTGTTGACCAGTGGTGTTGAGTTTTCCCCTAGTTCTGTTCTCGTTTGTTGACCAGCAGGGTTAATTTTACCCCTAGTTCTGTTCTCATTTGTTTGACCAGCTAGGTTGAGTTTTCCCCAGGTTATGTTCTCGATGGTTTGGCCGACAAAGGGGGTTTGGTTCCTCTGTTTCTTCAGCTATGATGGGTTTCAGTATCGTGCCACTTTCACCGGACTGTGGCACCATTTTCGACTACATGAGCTCATACAACATGGGTGTTTTCCTACTTTCTGGGATGAGTTGACTCAGTCTTCTTTGACAGTGACTCGGTTGATTGAAGTGTGATCACCCTGAGAGGCCTGGGGAGTTTCTCCCATCCCTTCGTGTTCCCTTGTAGAGTTCGTGTGGATTCGGAGTGACCAAAACTTTACGCGGGCACTGATCCTCTACTCAAGAGGTTGTTTCCAATAGGGCTGGCCAGGAGGTTGTACCATCTAGCAGGGATGACTAGAGTTTTACCATCCAGCTTGGATGGCCAGGGGGTTACCATCTAGCAGGGTTGACCAGTACAACAGTGTTCCCCGAGCAGTACCATCCAGCCGAGATGGCCAGAGCGGTTCTAGGTTTACCTCCAACAAGGTAGGGAAGTGGTCCCTGATGTCGGGTTTACCTCCAGCCGGGCTGGTAAGTGGTCCCTGATGCTGGGTTTACCTCCAGATGGGTTGGGAAGTTTTCCTCGATGATGGTTCTGAGCCTCCCTCCAGTGGAGTACACTTTTACGGTACTGGGAATTAAGACTCGCCGAATACTTTAGCCGGGTCACCCTCCAGTGGATTACCCTTTTACGGGACTAGGCAGTGTGGAACCCATCGACTATTTCTGGGTCTCCCTCTAGTGGGAACCCGTCGACTTCTAGGGATTATCATCCACTGGGGCTGGGCTGGGGTCACCTGTCGACATTGAGGTGACCCCTCGACTGCGGTGTAGTGACGAGGTGTGGTTTGACGTTCCCCCAGAACTCTAAAGTTCTAGGGGAACATTCCCCACCGAGACGCATCCTTGTGATGCGAACTAAAACCGTGAGGGATAATAGTGCCGGCCAAAGCAGATAGTAACAATTTTCTGTGATTTGATCTCCTTGACTTGCAGTTTAGGGCAGACATGTGGGATGCTTGACATCGATGGTGTTTACTTCTGGGACTGTTGGCTACTCACTTTCTCTGGATGAGCTATGAGATGGAGATACCCTTACGATCTTGTTCAGGCTTAATTATTTAGCATATGTATATGTATAACTTGTTCCAGTACCCACTACATGGGTTTTTGATGCTCTCCTTCCAGGGGAAGTGAAGACGCATGGGTTAAGCGACGTGCTTTCCGTGTCTAGATTCTTGTGGCTGGACGAGTATACTCTCCTGCTATAGGTAGAGAAAACCCGACGAGAAGTTCATCTTCTAACTGTTTCCATATCCTTGTGTTTGGACTAGTCTACTTCCTTTCTCTTGTTGGGTTCATCTGGACTCTTTATTGTACAATTCACTGCACTTTCGGTTGTACTCCTTTACATTTCCATTGTTCGATCTACTGCTCACCCTTCGATTCCTCCTTTGTTTCTCTATCGAGCCTTCGGGGTATCCTACTAATTATTCTTATACTCAACCCTGCTTGGGCTTTTCCCGCACTTGGGGTTCCTTTGCAGATGACAGACATGTTGGTTGTGACTTCAGCGGAGCTTAGGAGTTTGGGAGCATGGACTGCGTGCGGTGGTCGGAGTCGGGTTCAAGGTGGGGGACTCTTCCAGCTGTTTTTATTTTGTTTACCTATTTCCAGGTTGTGGTACTTTTTTTGGTTGGGCGTGTGTTTTTTCCCTTTTCTTTTGAGTATACCTTCAGCTTTTATATTGTACTTTTAAAAGGATGATGCACATTGTGGTTTATTTATAGTACTTGGTACTTTTCTTTTATCATTACTCTGCAATTTTTTAATGGAGTGTGATACCTGTGTGTGTAAAGGTACTTAAGAAAAGGCCTCCCTGAATTGTTGTGCATTTGGCACTGGTGGCCAGCCCCAGGCCTTTGGAGGCGGGCTTGGGGTAGTTGCGGCTTGAGCCAAGGATGGGTCGGGTCGTGAAAAAGTGGTATCAAAGGTGGTTCTTTCCTTGGGACGTTGTTCGGATGTTCCTAAAAAGGAATTGGTTTGAATATAAGATACATGTGTTAATGTGTCCCGAGAGTGTCTCACAGGCTAGGGAATCTAGTGATGGTGCAGTGACAGACGTATCCATTCACCAAGACCCTGATAACCTACTTGTTGACTCGTCATGCTGAGACACTCATTGCAGGTAAAATTGGTTTGTGCATCACATAGGATTGAGTCTTTGACTGTCCTTCTTGAGTTAGATCCCCATTGTTGTGACTGTTATATACAAATATGTGCATCTGACCGCGGCAATCCTTGATAATATTCATGATGTTTTCACGAATATAGCTAACCAAGATACTATCTTTGGTTCATTAGGATGACCATGTGAGCTATGAGGCCTCAGTAAATGACCCATCATGCGTGCCCCTTTCTCCAGGTGGGCTGTTTGAAGCACCCCACACTTTTTGAGCAGCAGACAGCTTCAGCAGTGCAGACAGAGCTTGAGCACATGTTTAGCGTGCTCTGCGAGTTTCAGTGGCAGAGACCGCTGATGATTAGTGGTGAGCAAGACCCTAAGGCAATAGAGGTTTGGATAGAGATAGTGGTTTTCCTTTTTAGGCTTGTGCAAATGGAGACACATCATATGGTGGCTTTGGCCACCAACCTTTTCCACTGAGCATCTTGGCGTTCGTGGAGTCTGGTCACTCATTTTCTTAACGAGGTGTCGCTTACGTGGGGTGACTTCCAGTTTTTGTTCCGTGAAGAGTTTTTCCCCTCCTGCATACACTCCATTAGGATTCAAGAGCTCCTGCAGTTTCAGAAGGCTGGGAAAACTGTGGCCCAGTACGCAGCAAGTTTCACAGATCGTGAATGGTTTTACTAGGACATGGTCAATGACAACAACATCCGAGGACAGAAGTTTGAGCAGGGCCTCCACCGAGAGATTTGTGTTGTCATAGTACTCATGGGAATTTCCACATATACTGGGGTGCTAGAGCAGGTGCTAGTGATAGAGAGATTCATATCATGTTCTAGGGTTGGTGATGGCAGTAGACACGTTGGATCCGAGATGTCGGTCGCAGCTAGCGGGCGTCGGCAAGAAGAACCTCGACGCAGGTGGATTTCTGACAACTGGACTCAGAAGCATGGTCGTACAACACAGTGGCAACGTAGGGCACTAGTGAAGCCCAGAGAGAGTTGGTGCTATGCTTGCGATGGGTGAGGTCACATGGCGCGAGACTGCCCGACCAGGCATGGTGAGAATATCGGGCAAGTAGCAGGTGCGACACCACGGAAGAGGTAGCGCTGTGATCGGAGTATAGCCCAGAGAGGTTGTGATAGAAGAGGAGAGAGAGGAGCTGGTAGTGGGGGATGACTTTACGAGGTCTTCTAATCACAACTCAGCAGTCCACGTTAGGCTCCTGCAGCTGACAGTTGGGACCATGTACAACCACAATCATTGGATGTCTACGACCATGCAGAGCATGAGGTGATAAGAGGTATTCTCTATGGCTCTTATACTTTTTTCAGTATAATTGTTAAAATCTGTGTGTGAAATTCATTTGTCCCTTATCCTTGATTGAGTTGTTACCAGGGTGGCCCGGGGCGTCGGCATGACCTTGTGTTGGTAAGGTAAAAAGGTGTTAGATATTTTCTTTAGTCTATGGTGTTTAATCCTTCTCTTCTAAGCGTGTAAGCGGGTCTTGGTTTTGAGACATTTACTGTGAAACCTTGCATGACCAGATATCATTGGGTGTTTCACCATATGGATATTCTGAAGGAGGCAATCACCGGGCCTTTTCCTATGTGCGGGCAGTGATTCGAGTCGTGGCGTGTGACATAGGGGTTCGGTCAGGGAGGTGAGCTACCCCCGAGATCCTTCGAGCCGTTTGAGATCATGAAAAGGGATGGAGTGGTTCCCTTCTGCCTTTCCCTAACCCCAAACTCTGGAGTGGGTGCACAACGTCTCCCACATTACTCACCTGAGAATAGGTGTGCGTGCCCCTATGCACGACATCAGTGAGGGAAGACCTCCTGTGAATAGATCAAATCCTTTGGTCTGTGTGTGGTGGCGCAGAATTGTGCATGAGTTCTTCTGGGTACGGGAGAGCCAGGTGCGGGCTTAGTACCCTGGGTTGTTCCTTGGTTTTTCTTTTCTAGGATGAAATGGATGAAGGAGGGAATGATGTAAGAACCCAGTTTTTCCTATAAATGACTTTGGAATATTCTTGATGTTATTGAAGAGCATTGCCTTCAAATGGCGTGCGATTTCGTGCCCCTGTGTGGCCGAAATTAAATTTTCAGTGCATTCACATTGTGAATGCCAAATAAATGGGATAAATCCTATACAGTTATCCAGATAAGAAATCAGAGTGTATATATGGGTCCAGAATGGGGCTTTTACCCTAAAAATGACATAAAAATGTCAGCGCGGAGCGTTTGGACCCCCCGCTCGCTTCTGTAATGTTAAATAGAAAAATTAAATTTTTTTTAATGGATTAACTCAAGTATATCCTAAACGGTGGCTCGGATTGGAAAATTGAGGGCACCGTTGAGTCTGTAACGTTCCTTTTACCCTAGAATGAGTGTAACTTTTGTGGGCGCGGGCCTTCTGTGAAAAATGCCTCCATGGGCGTTTTCATAATTTGGCAGCCTCGGGCGTTGAGTTTAATAACTTTTGAACAGAGGCTTGGATTAAACTTCTCAGACCTCTGTTTTGCTCAGGAGGTGGTGTTTGGTCTAGGGGAAGCCCAATCTTAACTGCTCCGGAGGTTTTGGACGCATGTGTTTTCAGGGGTTGAGTTTTTAATTAGGGTTTATTTATTTAAACTCTCCTCTCCTACCCCATCTCCCTCATTTTCACCCCCTTCCAAAACCCTCCCTCAACCTCTCGACCTCCTCCTCCTCTACCTCCAATCAAGGCGGAAGAAACAATGGAGAAGTGATGATCTATCGAGAAGCTTCGGGGTATGCCCCTGTAGGTAGGAGTTTTACGTTTTACAATTTAATTTATGCACCCTTCTTTCATGTTCAATTTTATGCATCGAATTGTTGTCTGATCGTCAAGTGAAGCCCCTGTTTTCGTAGGGCTGCGTTTATCTTTACAATAATATTTTAGGATCAAATTTTGGAGTCTCGGTGTGCCTAGGGTGGACCTAGGAAGTTTTCCGGCCAAATACCCCCTTTTTTGGTGGAACCAATTGGTTGGTAGAGCTTTGGCGGCGGCGCGACGCATTCCAGGGGTGGCTCTACGGGACGGCGGCGCGGGAGGCTTCTCAGGCGGCAGGGCGTAGAAGAGGTCAGTCGAGGGCTGAGGGCGTCGGCATGAGGGTGAGTGGGCGAGGCCAGAGAAGGCACTAGCGATCAAGCGGGGCTGTGGCGGCGGTCTGCTGGTGCTGCAGGAGAGCATCCAGGGCGAGGCGGTGCTCGGCGGGGGCGTAAGGGAGTGTCAGGATAGCGGCACGCGACCCCAGCAGTGGAGACAAGACCCGCCGAAGGGGGGTCTTCTCGCGGCAGGCGCGACCGGCCATGAGTGTCGGTCTGCGCATGGACTGCAGGTCCACGGTCGGCACCCCGAGTCCGGACCTCCGGCCGGCGCAACGAGCCAGGACCACCGGCGTGGGTCGGCCCAGGCCGAGCAGACCAGCCGACCCTGGCCTGTCCAGCCCAAGGGGTTCGCCCCTTGTTTCGGGCACCCGTAACATTCTCTACGGGGGTCCGTTTTGTGTTCTGTCTACGGTAGTGACTTCCTGGCATCAAGGAGAACTTTTTTAAATTGTCTAGTGACTTTTTAATTCCCGATACGAGGGGCTCGGAGAGCGGCATGACCGTTAAGTGGATGGATGTTGTTTCGGGAATCTTGTTTTGGACAGCGAAGACACATCCAATTTCTGAATTGAGCACCGTCATTGGAATTGAGACCCTGTCATTAAGCCGGATTTTTCTAGTGTGGTTTCGGTTGTTGAAACTGGAGTTGATTCATGGGCCCCACGACCCGTCTTTTGAGCTGTGAGCAGCGTTCTGTATCTTTTTCATCTGACAACTGTTTGGGGCGTTCAATTAGTCAATCCTGGGTGGTTTTTCGAGGGGATTTCAATGGTTCATACCACATGATTTAATACCGCACGACGGTGCAGGCCCCGTGAGGGCCGTTTTGGGAGTTGGCGGTGATTACTAGCTTTATCACCGAGTGTCTATTTTGGACAAGTGAATTGTCCATCTTGTGTACTTTTTCGAGTGTATCGCAATGGTGCAATCTGTTCGTCGTGCTTAGGGACTCGGATGCAGGTCCCACGTAGCACTGCTCCTGTGCGGTGTGCCAGAAAGCATCTTTTTCTCTGGATATATGTTCCAATCATGTGAGTAGTCCTTTTAATGTGTTTTCCCCAGGGGATCTCAATGGTGCAATGCACCAGACTGCTTCCGGGGAGGAGGCGCATGATCACGGGACGTCGTTCGGGCATAAAGCGGTGTTGGTGACTTTTCTGTCGGGTATCCATTGGAGGCGAGGAAGTAGTTGATCTCGCATTTTTTTCGCGATGATTACAACGGTGTAATCCGTTCAGGCGTGCAGAGCCTCTTGCATGATCTTATAAAATGTGAAAATATAAAAGGTGTATCAGTGGTAGTTCTTCCTGCGGTGTATGTAGGGATCCCTTGGTGTGTGATCACATTCACTCCTGGGAGAGTGAAGTTGGTGTTTAAAGAGATGTGGTTGGCTGTGCCTCAGTCGTTGAGGTGGAAAGTTGCAGTTGTTACGTTTACACCTTCGCGTTGACATTGGGTGCCATGTGCATGTTAGCCACTGGGCTGGTGAAAAGGAATACTCTAGGAGTATGTGGGAATGTTGGGTGGTACATGTGGATGGTTGTACCTGAGAACGTTTGTGCACTGGGTTGGGGGTTGAATCGGGGCGACACATCGTGTGGGCCCCATGTACTTGTCGTTTTATGCTTTATGTACTTTTTACCTCTGGTGACATAGAGGGTCCCTTTATTCTTGTTTATTGAGCATCGGGGTTGAGTTTTCTCCTGGTTCTGTTCTCGTTTGTTGACCAGCGAGGTTGAGTTTTCCCCTGGTTCTGTTCTCGTTTATTGACCAGCGGGGTTGAGTTTTCCCCTGGTTCTGTTCTCGTTTGATTGACCAGCTGGGCAGAGTTTTCCCCTATTTATGTTCTCTATGGTTTGGCCGACAAAGGTGGTTTGGTTCCTCTGTTTCATCACCTGTGAGGGGTTTCAGTACCATGGATTTTTCACCGGACTGTGGCACCATTTGCGACTACATGTGCTCGTACAGTGTGGGTGTTTTCCATATTTTTGGGATGAGTTGACTAAGTCTGCTTTGACAGTGACTCATCGGATTGGAGTGTAATTACCCTGAAAGTCCTGGGGAGTTTCTAATGTCCCTTCGTGTTACCTGATAGAGTTCGTGTGGATTCGGTGTGACCAACACTTTACGCGGGCACCGATAGTCTACCCAGGAGGTTGTTTCCAGCAGGGCTGGCCAGGAGGTTGTACCATCCAGCAAGGATGGCCAGAGCAGTACCATCCAACATGGATGGCCAGTGGTTAACCATCCAGCAGGGATGGCCAGTACAACGGTGTTCACCGAGCAGTACCATCCTGCTGGGATGGCCAGAGCGGTTCTGGTTTTACCTCTATCGGGGCTGCGAAGTGGTCCCTGATGTCGGGTTTACCTCCAGATGGGCTGGGAAGTGGTCCCAGATGTCAGGTTTACCTCCAGCTCGGCTGGGAAGTGGTCCTCGATGACGGTTCTGAGCCTTTCACTAGTGGATTACCCTTTTATGGGACTGGGCATTTGGACTCGTCGACGACATTAGTCGTGTCGCCATCCAGTGGATTACCCTTTTACGGGACTGGGCAGTGTGGCACCCGTCGACCCTTGCTGGGTATCCCTCTAGTGGGAACCCGTCGATATCCAGGGATTACCCTCTAGTGGGGCTGGGCAGGGGTCGTCTGTCGACTTTGACGAGACCCCTAGACAGCGGGGCTGTGACGAGGTGTGTTTTGACATTTCCACAGAACTCTCAAGTCCTAGGGGCACTTTCCCCACTGATACGTGTCATTGTGACGTGACCTAAAATCGTGAGGGTGAGTTAGTGCCACCCAAAGTGGATAGTATCAATGTGATGTGATTTGAGCCCCTTGACTTTCAGTTCAGGGAAGACATGTGGGATGCTAGGAATTGATGGTGTTTACTTCTGGGACTATTGGATACTCACTTTCTTGGGCTGAGCTACGGGATGTATATCCCCTTGCGATCTTATTCAAGCTTATTGATTGAGCATATGTATATGTATACCTTCTTCCAGTACCCACTCCTTGGATTTTGGATGCTCTCCTTCTAAGGGAGGTGAAGACGCATGAGGTATGCCATGTGCTTTCAGTGTCTATCTTCTTGTGGTTGGACGAGTCTACTCTCCTGCTATAGGTAGCGAAGACTCGATGAGAAGTTCATATTCTCACTATTTCCATCTCCTTGTGTTTAGACGAGTCTACTTCCTTTCTATTGTTCAGTTGATCTGGAATCTTTATTGTACTCTTTACTTCACTTTCGGTTGTAATATTTTACTTTTCCCCTGTTCGATCTACTTCTCACCCTTCTATACCTCCTTTTTAGCTTTATCGAGCCTTCGGGGTATCCTACTGAGTATTCTTATATTCACCCCTGCATGGGCTTTTCCCGAACACGGTGTGCCTTTGCAGATGACAGACAGGTTGTTCGTGACTTCAGCAATGCTTAAGACTTTGGGAGCATGTACTGTGTGCGATGGGCGGAGTCGGGTCCAGGTGGGGGACCCTTCCAGCTGTTTTTCTTTTGTTTACATGTTACCTGGTTGTGGAACTTCTTTTGGCTGGGCATGTGTTTTTTCCCTTTTCTTTTGAGTTTACCTTTAGCTTATACATTGTACTTTTACATGTCGATGCACATTGTGGTTTATTTATAGAACATGGTACTTTGATTTTCTATTTACTCTGCACTTTTGAATTGAGTGTGCTGCGAGTGTGTGTACATGTACTTAGGCAAAGGCCTCTCCAAATTGATGTTCGTTCGATGCTGGTGGCTAGCGCCTAGCCTTTGGAGGTATGCTTGGGGTAGTTACAACTCGAGCCAGGGTTGGGTCGGGTCGTGAAAAATTTGTATCAATGGTGGTTCGTTTTTTGGGACATTGACCAGACATACCTAAAAACGAATTGGATGGGATAGTGGACACAAGTGTTAACATGTCTCAAGAGTGCCTCTCAGGCAAGGGAATCCAGGGATGGTGCAGTGGCCGACGTATCCATTCACCAAGACCTTGATAACCTACTTATCGACCTATCATGATGAGACACTAGTTGGAGGGAAAATTGGTTTTTTCATCACATAGGATTGAGTCGTTGAATGTCCTTCATGATTCAGCTACCCATAGTTGTTACTGTTATATACATATATTCTCATCTTACCATGACCCTCCTTGATAATATTCTGGATGTTTCTGCAAAGATAGCCAGCCAGGATACCAGCTTTGGCCCGTGACGACGACCCTATGAGCAACGAGGCCACATTCAAGGACCCATCATGCGAGCCCCTTTCTTCGGGTGGGCCGGTAGCAGCACCCCACCTGTTAAGCACCAGACAGCTTCAGTAGAGCATACTGAGGTTGAGTTCAGGTTGATCACGCTCAGCGAGTTCCAGTAGCAGAGACCGTTGAGGTTCAGTGGTGAGCCATACCCTGAGGCAGTTGTGGTTTGGCTAGAGGTAGTGGTTTTCCTTTTTTAGGCTTGTATAGATACCGAAAGATCTTATGGTGGATTTGGCCACCAACCTTTTTCGAAGAGTTTCTTGTCATTTGTGGAGTTTAGTGACTCAGTTTCTTGACGAGGTGTCACTTTCATGGGGCGACTTCCAATTGTTGTTTCATGAAGTGTTTTTCCCTCCTGCATACACTCCGTTTGGATTCAGGAGCTCCTGCAGTTTCAGCAGGGAGGGATAATGGTGGCCCATTACGTGGCTAGTTTCCAGAACGTGAATGCTTTTACCAAGACTTGGTCCATGACAACAAAATCTGAGTGCGGAAGTTTGAGCCGGGTCTCCGCCAAGAGATTTGTGTTTTCATAGTACCCATGGGAATTTCCACATATGATGGGGTGCTAGAGCAGGTGCTGGTAACAGAGATATTCATGTCATGTCCTAGAGTTGGAGGTGGCAGCAGACACGTTGGAGCCGAGATGTCTATCGCAGCTAGCGGGCGTCGGCAAGAATAACCTCGACACAGGTGGCTTTCTGACAACTGGACTCAGGGGCGTGGCTATACACCACAGTGGCACCGGAGGGAACATGTGTATCCCAGAGAGAGTCGGTTCTATGCATGTGATGGGTGAGGTCACCAGGCGCGAGACTGCCCGACCAGGCACGCTGGGAATATCGTGCAGGTAGCAAGTGCGCCACCATGGCAGAGGTAGCACTGTGATCGGAGTAGCACCCAGAGAGGTGGTGCTAGAAGAGGAGAGGGAGGAGATGGTAGTGCGGAATGGCCTTATGAGGTCTTATTATCATTACTAGGAGGTCCACATCAGGCTCCGACAGTTGAAAGTTGGGACCACGTACAACCACAAGATTTGGATGTCTACGACCCTGCAGAGCATGAGGTAATAAGAGGTACGCTCTATGCCTCTTCTATTTTTTGCAGTAGAATTCATATACTCTGTTTGTGAAATGCTTTTGTCCCTGCTCCTTGATTGAGTTGTTACCACGGTGACATGGGGCATTGGAGTGGCCCTGTGTTGGTAAGGTAAAAATGCATAGGACCTTTTCTTTAGTCGATAGTGTTTAATCCTTCGCTTCCGAGCGTGTAAGAGGGTCTTGGTTGTGAGACATCGACTGTGAAACCTTGAGTGACCTGATATCCTTGGGTGATTCACCATATGCATATTCTGAAGAAGGGAATCACTAGGCCTTGTCCCAGGTGCAGGCGGTGAATCTCTTCGTGGCGTATGACGTAGGTGTTCTGTTAGGGAGGTGAGATACCCCCAAGATCCTCTGGGTCGTTTGAGACCGTGGAAAGGGATGACAAGGTTCCCAACCGCCTTGAACTAACCACAAACTCAGGAGTGGGATCACGACGTCTCCCTTGTGACTCACCCTAGAAAAGGTGTGTGTGCCCTTATGAACTACATCGGTGAGGGAATACCTCGCGTGAACAGATCAAATCCTTTAGTCTGTGTGCAGTGGCGCAGAACTGTGCATTAGTTCTTCTGGGTATGGGAGAGCCAGGTGCGGGCTAAGTAGCCTGAGTTGTTCCCTAGTTTTTCATTTCGTGGAAGAAAATAATGAAGGAGGTAATGATGGAAGAACCCAGTTTTTTCTATAATAGACTTTGGAATATTCTTGATGTTATTCCAGAGCAGCGCCTTCAGACGGCGTGCGATTCCGAGCCCCGGTGTGGCCGAAATTAATTTTTCAGTGCGTTCACACTGCGAACACCAAATAAATTTGATAACTCTTAAATGGAGATCCAGATCAGAAATATGAGTGTACAAATGGGTCTAGAATGAGGATTTTACCCTTGTAACGACATAAAAAATGTTGGCACAGGGAATTTGGACCACCTTCTCTCTTCCAGAATGTTAAACGGATGAATTAAATAATTAATTTCTTCGTTTAATGGATTAACTCAAGTATATCCTAAACGGTAGCTCGGATAGGAAAACAGAGGGTACCGTTGAGTCCAGAGTGTTCCCTTTACGCTAGAAGGGTTGTAACTTTCGCAGGCGCGGGCCTTCTGTGAAAAATGTTGCCAGGGGCATTTTCGTAATTTGGCAGCCTCGGGCTTTGAGTTTAATAACATTCAAATGGAGGCTCGGATTAAAATTCCGAGACCTCCGTTTTTCTTGAGAGGTGGTGTTTGTCCTAGGGGAAGCTTAATCATAACCACGTAGGTGGTTTTGGACGCAGGTGTTTTCAGCGGTCGAGTTTTTAATTAGGGTTTATTTATTTAAACTCTCCTCTCCTCCCCTCTCACTCATTTTCACCCCCTCGCAAAACCCTCCCTCAACCTCTCAACATCCTCCTTCTCCTCATCCAATCAATGCGGAAGCAACAGTGGTGAAGCGTGGATCGATTGAGAAGCTTCGGGCTACGCCCCTACAGGTAGGAGTTTACGTTTTGAATTTTAATTTATACCCCCTTCTTTGAAGCTCAATTTTATGCCTCAAATTGTTGTCTGATCGTCGAGAAAAGCCCCTTGTTTCGTAGGGGTTGAGTTTATCTTCACAAATATCCTTTCAGATCAAATTTGGGAGTCCCGGGGTGCCCGGGGTGGTCCTGGAGAGTTTTCCGACCAAACACCCCCTTTTCCGGTGGAACGAGGCGGTCCAGAGAGCTTTGGTGGCGGCGCGGCACGTTCCAACAGCGGCGACATCTCTCCGGGGTGGTAGTGATGGCAGCTTCTCAGGTGGTAGGGCGCAGGGAAGGTCGGTCGGGTGCTGAGGGCATCAATGCGAGGGCGAGCGGGCGAGGCTGGCGAAGGCGCTGGAAGTCGAGCGGGGCTGTGGCGGCGGTCCACTAGGGCTGCAGGTGAGCGGCCAGGGCGAGGCGGTGCTCCTCGGGGGCGCAAGGGAGAGACGGGGTCGCGGCGTGCTACTCCGGAAGGGGAGACAAGACCCACAGAAGGCGGGTCGTCATGAGGTAGGCACGACCGGACATGAGTGCCGGTCTGCGCGTGGACCGCAGGTCCATGGCCGTCCCCCCGAGTCTGGACCTCAGGCCGGCCCAGGTCGGGCGGACCGGCGGGCCCAGGCCGGTCCATCCCAAGGGGTTCACCCATGGTTTCGGGCACCCATAACATTCGCTACGGGTGTCCGTTTGGTGTGCCATCTGCGGCAGTTCCTTCCTGGTGTCAAGGCAATATTTTAGAGATGGTATCTTGAATTATTAATTCTCGAGAGGAGGGGCTCGGGGAGCGGCATGACCGTTATGTGGACGAGCATTTTTTCGGGAATCTGGTTTTGGATGGCGAAGACACATCCAGTGTCCGAATTGAGCGTCGTCAGTGGCATTGCGACCCTGGCATTGAACTGGAATTTCCAGTGTGGTTTCATGTGTTGAAACTTGAGTTGAGGTGTGGGACCCATGGCCTATCTTTTCAGATGCGAGCTGCGTTCTGTAACTTTTTCATCCGACATCCATTTGGGGCGTGCAAGTAGTCAATCGTGGGTGGTTTTCTGAGGGGATTACAATGGTGCAATCCGGCCGCTTTAATTCTGCACGATGATATGGGCCCCGCGAGGGCCGTTTTGGGAGTTGGCTGTGATTTCCAGCTTTATAACCAGGTGTCTGTTTTGGACAAGTGAATAGTCCATCTTGTTTACTTTTTCAAATGGATCACAATGGTGTGATCCGTTCGTTGTGTTTTAGGACTGGGATGTAGGTACCACATTACACCACTCATTTGCGGTGCACCGAAAAGCATCTTTTTTTCTAGATATCAATTCCACTCAAGTGAGTAGTCCTTTTGACGTGTTTTCCTGAGGGAATCACGTGGTGTGATGTGCCAAAATGTTTTCAGGGCTAAGGCTCGGGATCACGGGGTGTTGTTCGGGCGTAAAGCGGTGTTGTTGACTTTTCTTTCGGGTATCCGTTGGATGCGAGGATGTAGTCTATCTCGCATGTTTTTCCGCAAGTATTACAATGGTGTAATCTGTTCAGGTATGCAGAACCACTTTCGTGATCTTATTAAATGTAGAAATATGAATGGTGTACCAGTGGTAGTTCTTCCCGCAGTGTTTGTAGGGAACCCATGGCGTGTGATCTCGTTCACTCCTATGAGAGTGAAGTTTGTGTTTAAAGAGATGTGGTTGTCCATGCCTTATCTGTTGAGGTGGAAAGTTGGAGTTGTTATGTTTACGCCTTTGGGATGATGTTGGGTGTTGTGCGCATGTTAACCTTTGGGCTGTAGACGTGGCATACTATGGGAGTATGCGAGAACGCTGGGAGGTACATGTGGATGGTTGTACCTGAGAACGTTTGTACTCTTGGGTGGGGGTTGACTCAGGGCCACATGTCGTGTGGGACCCATGTGTGTTCCATGATCTAATTTACGTACTTTTGACCTCTCGCAACATATAGGGTCCCTTTGTTCTCTTTTTTTGACCAGCGGGGTTGAGTTTTCCCCTGGTTCTGTTATCGTTTCGTGACCAGTGGGGTTGATTTTTCCCATGGTTTTGTAATCATTTCTCTGAATAGCTGGGTTGAGTTTTCCCCTGGTTCTGTTCTCGTTGGTTTCACCGATAGAGGTGGTTTGGTTCCTATGTTTCTTCAGCTGTGAGGGTTTTCTGTACCATTCCCATTTCACTGGAATGAAGAACCATTTACAACGATGTGTTTTCATAGAACGTGGGTGTTTTCCAACTTTCTTGGATGAGTTGACTCAGTCCACTTCGATAGTGACTCAACGGATTGGAGCGTGATCGCCCTGAGAGGCCCGTGGACTTTCTCCCATCCCTTAGTGTTCCCAGGTAGAGTTCTTGTGGATTCGGTGTGACGAACACTTTTCGCAAGCACTAATCCTCTTCCGAGGAGGTTGTTTCTAGCATGGATGGAGAGGAGGTTGTACCATCCAGCAAGGTTGGCCTGAGCAGTACCATCCAGTTGGAATGGCCAATGGGTTACTATCCAACAGGGATGGCCAGTATAGCGGTGTTCACCGAGCAATACCATCCAGCCTGGATGGCCAGACCGGTTCCGGTTTTACCTCCAGCGGGGCTGGGATGTTGTCCCCAATGCCGGGTTTACCTCTGACTAGGCTGGGAAGTGGTCCCTGATGCCGCGTTTACCTCTAGATAGGCTGGGAAGTGGTCCTTGATGATGGTTCCGAGCCTCCCTCCAGTGGAGTACACTTTTACGGGACTGGGTATTGGGACTCGTCGACGACTATAGCTGGGTCACCCTCTAGTGGATCACCCTTTTACAGGACTGGGCAGTGTGGTACCCATCGACTCATGCCGGGTCTCCCCCTAGTAAGAACCCATCGACTTCCAGGGATTACCCTCCAGTGGGGCTGGGCAGGGGGTCACCTATCGACTTTAAGGAGACCCCTCGACTACAGGGTAGTGACAAGTTGTGGTTTGACGTTCCCCCAGAACACTAAAGTACGAAGGGCGCTTCCCCCATCAAGATGCGTCCTTGTGACGTGACCTAAAACCGTGAGGGAGAGTCAGTGCCACCCAAAGCGGATAGTATCAATGTGCGGTGATTTGAGCCCCTTGACTTGCAGTTCAGGGCATACATGTGGGATTCTAGGAATCAAGGGTGTTAATTTATGGGACTGTTGGATACTCACTTTCTTGGGATGAGCTATGGGAGGGAGATCCCCTTAGGATATTGTTCAGGTTTCTTGATTGAGCATATGTATATTTATACTTTGTTCCAATACCCACTCCTTGGGTTTTGGATGCTCTCATTCCAGGGGAGGCGAAGACGCGTGGGGTATGCCACGTGCTTTCTGTGTCTAGCTTCTCATGGTTGGACGAGTCTACTCTCCTGCTATTGGTAGAGAAGACTCGACGAGATGTTCATATTCTCACCATTTCCATCTCCTTGTGCTTGGACGAGTCTACTTCCTTTCTCTTGTTGGGTTGAGATGGACTCTTTATTGTACACTTTACTACATTTTCGGTTGTACTCCTTTATTTTTCCATGTTCAATCTACGGCTCACCCTTTGGTACATCCTTTGTTGCTCCCTCAAGCCTTCAGGGTATCCTACTGAGTATTATTATACTCACCCCTTCTTGGGCTTTTCCCACACTTGGTGTTCCCTTGCATACGATATACATGTTTTTCGTGACTTCAGCGGAGATTAGGATTTTCGGAGGTTGGACCGCGTGTGGTGGTTAGAGTTATGTTCTAGGTGGGGGACCCTTCCAGTTGTTTTTCTTTTGATTACCTATTGTTGGGTTGTGGCACTTTTTTTGGTTGGGTGCAAGTTTTCCCCATTTTTTTACCTTCAGCTTTTACTTTGTACTTTTAGAGGTCAATGCACATTGTTTTTTATTTATAGCAGTAGGTGCTTTTCTTTTCTATTTACTCTTCCCTTTTTTATTGAATGTGTTGTGTGTGTGAGTATAGGTACTAAGGTAAAGGCCTCCCCGAGTTGTTGTGCCTTCGGCCCTGGTTGCTAGCCCCTGGCCTATAGAGGTGGGCTGGGGGTAGTTGCGGCTCAAGCCCGAGTTGGGTCAGGTCATGACACATAACATCCAGTAAAACTCAAATTATATATTTTTCCACCTTCAAGAAATCCCAAATATATTGTTTATTGGGAACCAGAACAGAATACAAACAATATATGAAATTAAATTTAAATTGATAAAACCAATCCATTATAAGAAAATTTTATAATATTGGTCCCATGAACCTCATGAAAACACCACTCAATGAGTAATTAACCTTTTTCCAGCAAAAAATTTCTTATATCCTAAAAATAACATTCCAACTAGTACATGGCCATGAGATACTCTTCTATGGTTTTCTTATCTTAATTAACATTGTAGTCCAATAAGTGATATTCGGTGTTGATAGGTATGGAATACTCTTTTATAGTGTTGATTCAAAGATTTGTTTTGTACATTTTGAGCAACTATTCCACTAAGTCAAAAATGGTTAACTCTTATTCCACAATCTCCACCTTGAATGAAAAACAATATCTAAAAAATTTATAATTCATCCTTAATCATCCTTCTCACTAGATTTTCACCATTTTAATTTAATATAAATTTGATTTCATGATTTGGTGAAACTAACAAGTGGGACATGAACGTGAGTTCCCTAAACCATAATGTGGCATATTCTAGTTACATTAATTTAGAGTATGTCCTTTGTATAAAAACTAAATTGAGTTTATATCTGGTGTTGATAATCTCGTTATCCCATATCTATTTAACGTATCTTTTTGGACCTTACATATTGACAATGTAGTTAATATAACATATAGGTATAATTAATATCATAATTTCTTTGAATTTTACAATTAATTATATCCTAATTTCTAAAATCAAAATAATTTTCCAAATTCTCACATGTGGCCAAAAAACTATATTATCAATGTTTTCTTAATAGTCAGTGGACTCTATTAATGGATCATAATCATCCATAATAAAATTAATAAGAATATAAGGACCCCTACCTATAACATCCTCTATAGGGTTGGCCTAAGGGAACTACCCAATGTTTGTTTTCCCATCCATTTAGGTACTTTGACATTCCATCCATCATTTTCATTCTTTCTAAAAATATAATCTCCAACATTTTTCAAAATAGCAATAAAGTTTGACTCCAAAAGAGGAAGTATATGGATATGATCCAAATGTCCCTTATTTTCCATTATATTTCATATTAATGACTAAAATTGAGAGTACGTGGGATAATTTCCCCTCTATAGAAAATAGACACAATATGTTGTTGTCATCGCCATCCAAAGATACAATTTACACAAGATTAAACAACAAAATGTTTTCATTAAATATGTAAAATATAAATAATATACGTTAATATTTGAAGAGTTAAGGCCTTTTAATAATAATTTGTTTTGGGGTATCTATAGGTGATATCAAATAGAATTCCCCATCGATAGTTATCCATTGGACAAGGAATTTACATGAACAGTTCTTGATATGATACTTATCAATATTTATTTCATAATAAAAAATCTATCAATGTACATATAAAAAAAGTAGATATTTTTATATAATATCTAAAAAATCATGTATCACAAATTTCATGGGATAATCCATCTTATAAGACATGCAATGATTCCCCATGATCATTCCACCTTTATATTGACAATTTTATGATCATTTGATAATTCTAAACATTAAATATCTTTATTTATATGAATTTAGTCATTTATTAATATTATTTCATTCAAATGATATATATATCCATTGAAATACATGAAGACACCATAAAATGATTTTTTAATAATATATGATAGCTTTTATAGAAAAGTGATCAATTACTAGCACCTTATCCAAAATTTTATGTATTACTTATTATTAATTCCCTACAGTTTTCTAGGTCTTAAATCCCTAGATCACATCATGATATATCATAATTTCATTTATGATACAACCATAAAATAGATAGTTAAAAGGATTATATCACTATCAACGACATGTATTTATTATAGTATTTTTTAAAGATGAATCATTTATATATATATATATATATATTGGTTTATGACCATTTTTATTCTAAATGGGGAATCACGTTGCAAAAATAGAATCTATGTTATCATTGGATTGTGTGTTATGAAATTACCAATCTAGATCACAGAGTATGATATTGGGTGCAACAAGACCTCATGTGTGCCTCTATTTACATAATAGGTTTCTAAGTAGTAGTGTAGGTCTGAACGAAATCTGTGGAGTCACTATACCATTTGTATCAATGTCGGTATACCATATCATAAACAAGTATCAGGATACCTCGTAAAAAATATCACAAATAATAGAAAATCAGAACGTTAAAACATATGTAATTTTTTTACTGTATAAAATAAAACCAGTACCCCCTTATGTGGAAGGTAAAACTAAGTATCAAGAAATAAAAATGTAAAAAAATACACCTGTAATTGTTTTTAGTATGCACCAACATCACCTCAAACTATGGGACATTATATCAACAACTATATATCAGAGATACCATTTCCTTTATAATTACCCTGATAACTAAATTTGTATATGCGTCGAGATTCATGTGTAGTGTTTTGGTGTAACACCCTAAGCTTCCACGGTATGCTTCTCCTTGAATAATACAATATCGTGTGTTGTTTGCAACATCAAGATCTAAAACACCACGACCCATCAAACTAGCCATTATGAATAGTAATACCCACTTTTTAAAATTTAATAAATTTTATAATGTTAAATGGACTTCATTTTTGGATTCATAATATCAAAATTTTATTAGGTTGAATTTTTGTTTTTTTCTGAAATCATTCAATTTTTGATGAATAATGAAAAACACTAAGTTATGGTTTAAAACTGAACATTTATTTATATAATTATTTATTTTATTTAAATTTATTTTAGGTCTAAATAGATACACAATACCTTTATAATTTTAATGTATTTCATTTGAGTCTGTTTATAATAATTTTAGATATATAAAAATTTTATTGAACTTTTTTCATTCTTTTACCCACCTCCTAAGAGCATTTTCAAATTTACATAAAATATAATTTTACTACTTATATTAGTTGAATTCAAAAAAATACTAGATACACTGTTGATATCAGTAAATAAATGTGGATAAATAAGATGAAATTATTTTTTGGTGAATACTAATTTTTACTTTTATTTACGACGGTTAAAAGTAAAAAAGGCTAACTAAGGGAAAAATGATATTATTATTAACCTAACAAGAGTCCTAACTATATTGGATAAATATAATTCTACCAAAAACAACTTTAGGAATAAAATATGAACCTCTTTGGTCCACATGTATTAGATGAGGACATTTATTATTATTTAATTCAAAGAAGAGTTAAAAGAGTTAAAATAAATGCTTAATAACTAAATCATTTTTAATATAGTGTTGTAAATAAGATTAATTAGACTATAAATATTCATTAGAGACATTAAAATATTTCATAAGTAATGGTATTTTATTTATACATTTTAGACATTTAGATATTAAATTAATTTATGACACAATGATGATGCAGTAATTTCCTAATAAATAAAATATTAAAATAATAGATATTTCAAATATCCAAATAAATGTAATTTGAGATTTTAAATGAATTAAAATTATTTTCAAGGTTAATATGAGATATTATGGTTGGTTAGACGAATTTTTTTCTAATTATTAATGCTGGTATGAATTCAGAAAAAACAAAATACCAAATAGTGTCAAAAATGACAAAAAAGATTTTTCAAAACAAATATTATATTACTAACTGATATTATATTCCTAAAAATAAAAAGTTCAGCCAAAAGACTTATATAATGACAGGTATATCATTAATGAACCACTTGTGGTACTATTGGAAGTATATAGTTTGTTTATGAACCATATAATATAAAAATAAAAATAGACATTGTAAATTTCAAACTAATTTACTAAGAGTTATGTCTAAAATATAATCTTAATATAGTGACCTAGCCCTATCTAAAAGATATTGGTTGAGTGGTTTTCATCCCATACCTACCTTATACATTAAATAATCCACTTTGGAGCCTTTATAAAACGAAATTGATATTATTATAAAACAATGTTTCTAGCTTTTCGTAAGGTTCCCCTCACCCCTATAAGAAAAGGGCACTTTTCATTCTATCAAATTTACTCCTTAAAATCCATTTGGATCCACCAAACCCTACCCAAATACCCTCTCAACTGTCCTCCCTTCTTTTTATAGGAATGATTTTAGTGATAAATCCAACCTAAGGAGACCTTTTGATCAAATCAAAACGAAGAACCCGAGGAAGAGGTAAATATTTCATCACCTCTATCAAGTTACATTCTTCTTCCACTACCTCTTTATTTGTTGTTTTCATTCTAAAATAACAAATCCAGTATCATATATATACTGTTATTTTATTATAAATATTGTACAACCATATTCATTATTCTATCCATCTGTTGAAGGACATGTCACCAAACGTGTGTACGTACGACTTACCATCTCCACGTCGTGGGGTAATTGTTATTCAATACATTATTATTTAGATGGATATAATAATGATGTTCAATTGATGTAAATAATAAATATAACATGTTAATGATTCTGTATATATGATATAACATCTAATTATATATTATTTTAATATAAAAAGATGATATTGTCCCACGTGAGTACGTACGGATTACCATCTCCCTGAACACGATGAGATTGATTCCCCATTGTATCCATTCAAGACTAATGTTTATTTGATTATAAAAAATAATGTTTAAAGACTTGACATAATTCTAGATATGAATATGATACATCCCATCCATAAAAAATATGTCTTATGTAACAAAGCATATAAAGTAAAATGAATCAGTTAACACCCAAAACGACGATAATACTATGTTATTATTTACAAAGCAATGTTGAACGATCATATATGATATCATATTAATGTTTATGATTATTGTATAACTTAATAAAAATTATTTAACCATTATATAGGAGGTTAACCTAACATCTTCCAAGGAAAATTACAAGTTAAGTGTTAATCCTACAATCTCTTCATTATATGTGGTTGTTTAAACGTAATTATCTACTGGGACCTCTTTATCATCCACATACATGTCTCTTATAAATTTATTTCAAAAAGTTATCACAATTTTATAGACATTTAGTTAAATTAATTTATACAATTTTTTTACTTTTATTACATTTTTATGATGTAATATTTCCGTCATTTTCCAAAAAATGTACTTTTTGACCATTTCGACAAATTTAAGGTAAGATTGTTTTTTAAACATATACGGAGGGTGCGGCTATTTTATACCATTATAAAATCATCAACTCTTCCCTTACAAGATTATAATAATATTATCAAAATAACAATTTTCTTTTATAATTATATTTCTTTTAAATGATTTCAAAATAGAAAGAGATTTTTCTAAAAAAATGTTTTTATTTCATCTATATAAATATCCATTGAGGGATTTTAAGCTTATTTGAAGTTGATTTTTTATGATACAAAACTTACATATTGTATTGAAGGTTTTGTGAAATGTTTTACTATTGATTTTCTATTTTTATACCATTCACGGTTTATGGATAAAGTATTGAAATTACGTATGCTATTTTAAATATGAATGTTTATGTTATGTTTAAACCTTTCATATGAAGAATGAATTGGACATAGTAAGTGACAGGTGGGGCCCACTATAGCTCCTCGATGCATCTTTAGGTCTCATGAGTCAAACTAGTGTCTTGGCACATGGCCTTGACAAAATATTATTTGTAGTACTGGAATAAGGCCTTGACTTTTTGGATATGAAAGTCTGGAATTATGCATTCCATCATTATGAATGTGGCTTTTGATATTTCATGTGATTATTAGACTACTACAATATCCATTTAAATATATAAATGGTATTATTTGAATTTATCATTGCCATATTATGCATAATTTAAAGTTTAAAAGGCCTTTTTAGTCTAATACATTGCCTTAAATGTTTATTCTTATTTATGAAAGTTTCTACAGTATTGTTATCCTTACTGAGCATATGATATCACCCCTTTATATGTTTTATATTTTCTAGGATGAGAAGATGTATATTATGACTGAACTATAGGGTTATTCTAGGGGATCTAATGTTTTCTATGGAAACAACGTTGTTTTAGTTTTCTATTTTACGATGTAATGTAAACCTTATGAATGTATCTAGTACTTCCAAGGATACTAAACTAATCGGTCTTTCAATACATGAACTTTTGTGATCATTCCAATGATTCATAATAATGCACCAACTCTAGGCTTCTGTGGTCGGGTCTTTACAATTAGTATCAGAGGAACATTAGTACAAGACTTGGAATCTAGATTTAGATAAACTCTGAATAGATCACATTACCCTAAGGTAGTCATTGCGGATTAGTATAGAAGAATTTTCTTGAATTTTGGTATTGATGAGATTTTGTGAGTTTTCTAAGCAATACATCCCTATTTGGACACAAGCAGGTTGAGGCGGCTCTGGCACAGATGTACCTAGCAGTAAAACCCGATAACCCCACATTGAGCTAGACTCGAACGAGAACTAGTGCATGACAATGATCCTTGCTGCACTCTTGGTTACGACACTCCCAGGGGATATGCTTAGGATAATTCTAATTTTAATTACAAAACAATATGATGGTTTTATGATTATATACATTCTCAAAAAAACATTTCTATGATGATGGATTATATCAATAAAACATTCGATTTATGTTAAGTGTTATACAAGTTTGGAATTATGAATTTCGATTCATAAACTAATCTAGTTTATTCCATTGTATAGAAATGGTGCCTATTGGAAGGAATGGAAACCTTATAAATGCATTCACTCCATGTAGGGATTTCACTCCTACTCCAGATAATTATAGTGGAGCTAGTGATACAACTGGTGCTGATCAGCTTATCACCATACTGGGACAACTCACCCAGGTTATGAATAATAGCCTACCCGTATGGAGCACCCTGATCCATAGCGTGTATGATCAATGTTAGATAAGTTCATGAGGCAACAACCACCAATATTCAATGGGAGTAGAAGTCCATTAATAGCTATGTAGTGTATAAATTCCTTAGGTAAAATATTCCATGCCTTGGGGAGTTGTGAAAGGGAAAAAGTTGTCATGGCAGTTTACCGCCTCAAAGGAGATTCTAATCGATGGTGGTCATTGATTCAAAACACAGTAGATAATGATGAAGTATCAAATATGGAATATAGGGATTTTAAAGAGATGTTTTTGAAAAATACTTTCCACATGACCATCGAGAAGATATGGAAATAAAATTTCTGAGTCTGATGCAGATGGGGGATGAGAATGTTGAAAAGTATAAGGATAACATTACTTGGTTTGTGAAGAATTATTCAAATAATATACATAACCCAAGAAGTAATATTGATCATTTATTTTATGGTTTAAAACTATTTCTCCATTGAGAATTAGTCCCACAATCCTTCTCATCATACGAAGATATTTTCTTATGTGCTATTAAGATAGAAAAATAATTCTCTACGTCTTACGACTTTAAAGAAAATCAAGCGAATAAGAGATCTGAAATACACTCAAGAAATAGAAATAATATGAATAAAGTAAAAGTTGAATATCCATCATATAGTAAATGTGGGAAGAAACACCCTAATACTTGCCATATGGGAATGGGAGTCTGTTACAAGTGTGGTGAAAAAGGCCACCAAGCTCATGATTGCAAGGGGAAGAAAGAGGATGTCGATGTTGAAACATATAATAGTAGAGAAAGGGGCATTATGAGAAATACATTCCTAAGAATCTATGGAACTTATCTTAGAAATTGAAAAGGGATCCGGGCCATGCCTATGCTATCACTACTGCTGAGGTTGAAGCTCCGAAAGACATCATGGAAGGTATTTTAATGGTTTCCTTAAGTTTATAAAATTATTTATTTGATTATGGATCATTTCAGAGTTTTATATCATCCCAGTATTGCTAGGAAAATTAGATGTTATCAATTTTATTTAACAACTAATTTGTCAGTCAAAACTTCTAAGGGAAGTATGATTGAAACAAAGTTTTTTGAATCATTCCCCATAAGGACATATAAATGTTCTTTATCTAATAATCTCATCATCATACCCTTTATTGAATTTGATATAATCCTTGGTAAGTATTTTCTTTCAGAACATGAGGAAAAAAATCATTTTAAGAAGATTGAGGTTACTATTTTTTATGGTGATGATAAAGAACACCTTATCTTTAGAGCAGAATCGTCACTACCTTATTCTTATCTAGATCTAACCATAGTAGCTCAACTAAATTCTATTATTGGGGAGGAATAGAATGAAATAACCGAGGGTGAGGAAATGAATGTTCAAAAATGAGGATGTACCTATTGTGAAATAATATTTTGATGTGTTTCCAGAAGATTTACCTAAACATCCTCGGGAATGATAAATTGATTTTTTCATTGATTTATTTCGAGGATCAAGGCCCATATTGAAGACCCCTTATATAATGGCCACTGTGAAATTAGTGGAACTATAAAAACAACAATATGAATTGATTAATAAGGTATTTATTCGCCCTAGTGTTTCTCCATGGGGAGCCCCTATCATTTTAATTAAGAATAAAGAAAGATTTATGAGTTTGTCCATTGACAACATGGATATCAATGCTATAACAATAAAGAAAAAGTATCACATACCTTGAATTGATGATTTATTTGACCAACATCAAAGACCACAATACTTTTCAAAAATTGAACTTTGATCTGGATATCCTCAGTTGTGTGTGAAGAAGGAAGACATTTCGAACTAGGTACGGGCATTACGAGTTTACAGTAATGCCTTTTGGATTGACTAATGCACCCTCTATCTTCATGGATCTAATGAATAGTGTTTTCACAGAATATTTTGTTGATTTTGTAGTGATATTTAATGATGATATCTTAGTATACTCCAAAAGCTACAAAGATCATGAAAATAACTTGTGTATTATCCAGAAGACTCTTAGAAGACATGAATTATATGGGTTGTTTAGAAAGTGGGAATTCTAGCTTCTGGAGATTTCTTGTCTTGGCCATATTCTCTCTAAGTATGGAATATCTATCGATCCTTCTATGTCAAAGGAAATCCATGAATGGCCAGCACCGACTTGTATAACTGTGTTACACAGTTTTATTGGTTGAACAGGTTGTTATTGACGTTTTTTCCATAATTTTTCCCAATTGGCTAACCCATTGACAAAGATCACACAAAAGGGGTTAAATTTGTTTTGAAAAAAGAGTATGAAGAATGCTTTAAAAATTTAAAGAGAATATTACTTAATTCTTTTATCTTTACTATACCATAAGTGAATGATGGGTTTGTTTTTTATAGTGATGCATTGATGAAAGGACATGGTTGTGTCCTTATGAAAAATGATAGAGTTATTTCCAATGCATCATGACAGCTGAAAATTCCTGAGAAAAACTATCCTAATCATGATCTTGAGTTAGTAGCAGTAATATTTTCATTGAAGATATGGAGACATTATCTCTATGGTGAGAAATTTGAGATTTATACTCATCACTAAAGATTGAATTATATTTTTTCTCACATAAAGAACTCAACATGAGGGAAAAGAAATGGCTTTAAATACTCAAGGATTATGATTTCATGATACACTACCACCCGGGGAAGGAAAATAAGGTGGCATATGCTTTCAAAAGAAATTATCATGGAGTGTTGAACAATATGAGAGTTGAAAAGGATCTTAAATATATGAATCTAGTAAATATGGATATGGGAATAACCATGGAAGGTGAAAAATCAATTATTTTTCAAATGGTTTCTAAAACATCATTACTAGAATAGAAAAAAAGTTCTTAGGATGATGATGAGGAGTTTCAAAAGAAGATTAAAGCTATGAATAACGGGAGATTGAGTGACTTAGTATATGAAGATGGAATTTTGAAATTTGAAAGGAGACTTTGTGTTCTCGATATACCTGATCAAAAAAGAGAATTGCTGGATGATACTCATAGTTCAAATTTCTATATACACCATGAGAGCACCAAAATGTATTAAGATTTGAAGGAACATATTTGTTGGAACAACATGAAGAGGGAGAATGCTGGTTTTGTGTCAGGATGTATGGTTTTTCAACAAGTGAAAGCTGGAAGGCACCAACCTGATGGAGTCTAGAATCCTCTTCCCATACCTGAGTGAAAATGGTATGATATCACGATGGACTTTTTCATGGGGCTACCAAAGTCTCCTAGAAGGAACGATGCAATATGGGTGTATTGTTGATCTTCATACCAAGTAAGCACATTTTCATGCTATAAGGGAAGATTTACAACTTGAACATTTATCAAGACTATATATTAATGAAATTTGTAGACTTCATGGAGTACCACTATCGATTGTTTCTAATCGTGATCCCCGTTTGACATCATGATTCAGGAAAAGTACTCAGAATGTCTGAGATACTGAACATTGTTTGAGCACTGCCTACCAGCCCCAAACTGATGGACAATCAGAATGGACAATTCAAACCTTATAAGACATGTTTAGATAATGATCACATGAATTTGAAGGTATGTAGGATCAATATTTACTTTTGGTAGAATTTTCCTATAAAAATAGCTTCCATTCAAGAATTCAGATTGCACCATATGAAGTGTTATACAGAAAGAGATGCCATAAACCGACCTATTGGGATGATGTTGATGAAAGAAAACTCATAGGCCCAGAACTTGTGGAGGAAACGATGGAAAAGTTGAAGGTAATCCTAATCCTCATCAAGGCAGCTCAAAGCAGATAGAAGTGCTACACTGATATCCAAAGGAAGGGTTTGGAATTTTAGGTAAGAGATCATGTTTTCATGAAAGTATCTCCATGGAAGGGGGTTATACATTTCTTTAATAAGGGAAAATTATGTCCCATGTACATCAGAACTTTCGAAATTCTAAAATGAATTGGGGCTTTATCTTATCATTTGGAAATGCCGCCAAGTCTCTCCAATGTTCACGATGTATTCCACATATCACTGTTGAGAAAATACACACCTGACCCAACACATGTACTTACTTAGAATGAATTAGAACTGGAACCCGATCTATATTATTGTGAAGAACCATTCAAGGTTCTTGATATAAGAGGACAAGTGTTGAGAAACTGGACGACTCGTCTGGTAAAAGTTCTATGGAGAAACCATAAGATGGAATAGGAAACATGGGAACACGAGGAACTTATGATGAAGAACCACCATATTCCTTTTACGTAGTAAAACTCCAGAAATTTTGAGGACTAAATTATTTTATGTAGGGGATAATTTACCACCCCAAGCTTCCATGGTACTCTTATGCTTGAATAATACAGTACCGTGTGTTGTACACAACATTGAGTTCTAACACACCTCAACCAATCAAACTAACAATTATGAATAGTAATACCCAATTTATGAAATTTAATAAATTTTATCATTCAAAATGGACTTCATTTTTGGATTCGTAATATCTAAATTATCATAGGGTGAATTTATGGTATTTTTCTGAAAACATTTATTTTTTGGTGAATAGTGAAAAACGCTGAGTTTTAGTTTAAAATCAAATTTTTAATTAAATAATTAGTTATTTTATTTAAATTTATTTTCAGTAAAAATAGATTCATAATACCTATATATGTTTAATGTAATTCATAGGAGTCATTTTATAATAATTTTAGTTACATAAAAATTTTATTGATCTTTTTACCGTCTTTTACCCATCTCCTAGGAGCATTTGCAAATTTACATAAAACATAATTTTACCGCATCTGTGAGTTGAATTACAAAAATATAAGAGGCACGGTTGATATCAGCATGTATAATTTGGTTAAATAAGAAGAAAATATTTTTTGGTGAATAGTAACTTGTTTACTTTTATTTATCACGGTTAAAAGTAAATTTGTTAATTAAGGGTAAAAATGATATTATTATTACCCTAACACATATCCTAATTCTATTGGATGATTATAATTCGACCAAAAACAACCCTAGGAATAAAATATGAACATCTTTGGTCCAATTGGATTAGATTTAGGCATTTGTTATTATTTAATTCCAAGAAGAGTTAAAAGGGTTAAAATTAAAGTTTAATAACTAAAACATTTTTAATATAGGGTTAAAAATAAGATCAATTAGACTATAAATATTTATTATAAATATTAAACGATTTCCTACATAATTGTATTTTATCTATATTTTTTAGACATTAAATAATTTAATTTATTTTATGACAGAATCACGATGTAGTAATTACCTAATTAATGAAATACAAAAAATTGATATTATAAATATCCAAATAAATGTAATTTGAGACTTTTTATGAATTAAACTAATTATATAGGTTAATATGACATATTAGGGTTGGTTAGATGAATTTTTTTGAAGTAATAATGCTGTAATAAATTTAGTAAAAACAAAATACCAAATAGTGTCAAAATTGACATAAAAGAGTTTTTAAAAAAATATTATATTATTATTTTATATTCTATTCCTAAATATCTAAGGATCATCCAAAAGACTTATATAATGATAGGTGTATAATTAATGAACCACTTGGGGTTCTCTTAAAATCATATAGCGTGTTTGTTAAGCTTATAATATAATAATACAAAGAGACATGGTAAATGTCAAACTATTTATCTAAGAGTTAAATCTAAAAGACAGGGTTTATATAGTGACCCAAAATAGTCTACAACCTATTGGTTGAGTGGTTTTAGACCCATACCAACCTTATCATTTAAATAACATACTTTGGAGCCATTAGAAACTGGATATAATTTTATAATAAAATAATATTTCTATAATTCCGATGGTTACCCTCACCGCACTAATAAAAGGTCACTTCACCTTCTCTCAAATTCAGACCATCGTAGCCATTTGTATTTTCCAAAACTGGCCAAAATACCATCTAAACTATCTTCACTACCTATTTCTTTGTTATTTCCATTCTAAAATAATAACTCCAGAATATTCTATATATTTTGATGTTATTATAAATATGGTATGACCATATTCATTATTCTATCCATCTTTTGAAAGTCATATTACTATACGTGCGTACATAGGGCTTACCGTCCCCACGTCGTGGTGTAATTGTTATTCAATACATTATTATTTGGAAGGGTATAATAATGATGTGAAATTAATGTAAATAATAAATATAACATGATAATTATTATTTATATATGATATACCATCCAATTATATATTATTTTAATATCAAAATAATGATATTGTCACTCGGGCGTACGTACAGATTATCGTCTCCACAAACACGATGAGAGTCATTCCCCATCGTATCCTGTCAAGACTAATATTCATTTGATGAATAAAAATAATGTGTAAAGATATTATATAATTATAGATATTAATATGATACATCCCATCCAATAAAAATATGACTTACTTATCGAAGCATAAAAAGGAAAATGAATCAGTTAACACACAAAACGACGATAATACTATGATATTATTAACAAAGCAATGTTTAAAGATAATATATGACATCATATTAATGTATATGATTATTTTATAATTGAATAAAAAGTATTTCCCCATTATAAAGTAGATTAACGTACCCTCGACCAAGGTAATGTACATGGTAAGGTTTAATTCTACAATCTCTTCATTATCCGAGGTTGATTATACGTAATTATCTACTATGACCTCTTTATCATCCAAATCCATGTTTCCTAAAAATGTATTTCAAAGCATTATTACTATTTTATAGACTATGGGTTAAAGTCATTTATACCATGGTTTTACTTTCATAATATGTTTATAAAGAAATATTTTCGTCATTTTCCAAACAACGTACTTTTCTACATTTTTGACAAATTGAAGGTAAGAATGTTTTTTAGCATATACGGTGGGTGAAACTATTTTATGCCATTATAACAACTTCTATGATTTCCTTACAAGATTATTTGAATATTTTCAAAATAAATGAGGTATTTTATAATTATATTAATTTTAAATTATTTCAAAATAGAAAGAGATATTTCTCAAAAAAATTTTTTGATTTCATCTATGTCAACATCCTTTGATGGGTTGTAAGCTTATTTGAAGTTGATTTATTATGATAAAAAACTTCTATGTTGTATTGAAGGTTTTGTGATATGGTTGACTATGGAAGTTCTATTTTTATACCATTCACGGTTTATGGATAAAGTATTGACATTTCGTATGCTAGTTTTAATACGAATGTTTATGTTATGATTAAACATTTTCATATGTCGAATGAATTGGAAATAGAATGTGATGGGTGGATCCTTCTATAGCTCCTTGATGCTTCGGTAGGTCTCATGAGAAAAACTAGTTTCATGGCACAAGGCCTTGATAGAATATTATTTGTAGTCTTGGAAAAAGGCCTTGTCTATGTGGTTATTAAAAGTCTAGCATTATGAATTCCATCATTCTGAAAGATTCTATTGATATTTCATGTGATTATTAGACTAGTAGAATATACATTTTAATAAGTAAAAGGTATTATTTTATTTTATCTTTTCCATCTTATGCTGATATTCATGTATAGAATGCTTTTGTTTTTGTCTTATGGATTGCCTTAAATGTTTATTCTTATTTATGAATGTTTCTTCTATGTTGTTATCCTTAATGAGATTCTGAGCTCACCCCTTTAATTGTTCTATTTTTCCCATAATGAGAAGAAGTATATTATGACTGACCTGTAGAGATAGTCTATTGGATCATAGTGTTGTCTATGGAAACAATGTTGTTGTTGTTTTCCATTTTAAAATGTAATGTAATAATTATTAATGTATCTAGTACTTTCAAGGCTATTAAAATAATTAGCCTTTCGAGACTTGATCATTTGTGATCATGATAATGATATGTAATAATTCACCAACTCTGGGCTTCTGGGGTTGGGGCGTTACATTTGGTATAACCATGTAGGAAAGCACTAATGAATCCTTAACGTAAGATCACATGGAAATACTGGTTTATTCCATAAATATAAAATAAATTCATGAATAAGATTACACTACTATAACATGTTTTTGTTCACAAAAAATGATTCCATGAACCATATTCATCAAAAATTTAGCTCTATAACTGAGGAATATTTGAATGGTCATGGGAATATCAATAGTGGAAGAGCAAAAAACAAGGCTTCTCAGTAGTAGGAGAAGCCCAAGGACATAGGTCATGTTAGATATGGATATTATGATCCATCTCTAGGCTTAAGGTGATTGGTTAAACCACATTAAGATATCATTCTACATCTCTAATTCCTCCATTTTTTATAGATCACTAAAGATCATCATGCCTCCAGGCCATGCCACACAAGTCCATCATTCAAAATTGACTAATGAAATCATGCCATCATGTCACATGACGATTATGAACATGGCCCCCCTCTAGGGCCGATGAGACATGATCAATCCACCTATAACATTGGTACCATGCTTACAACACGAAATATTGAATATAAAAAATATGTCACATAGATATAGTTTCATCAATTGGTTTCCCATATATCAAAATACATAACACAATACGAATGGGTTTCATGGGATTTTCGTGCATACATAGGTAAAACATATTAGATAGTGGTTATCTATAATATATCTATACATAATAAAAAATTTCATTTCACAATATACACATATATCATTTCACAAACATAAAACATAACATTGAAATAAAAACAAAATCAATTCCCTATATGGTTATGAATTAATTATTCAAGATTTATAACTTCATCATCAATATTACCTAAGAAATATCACACTCTAAAAACATATTCAATCAAAAATGAATAAACTCACAGACTATTAATTTCTCGTAGAATTTCTACCATATGATAAAAAATGTTATAGATAATGTAAATGATCTGAGATCATGCCAATTTTCTAAAGTAAGCACATAACCAATGTACAACACTCTTAGTGTTTTAATTCCAATTAATATGTAGGATGAATATATTCATCACTCTTATAAAAACAATCAAGTAAGAGGGTGAATGATATTACGAGTCTAGATCAATAGTAATAGATCTCAAAATCCAAGGGTGTAATTTATAGTAGGTTTCACATGGAAGGTCAAGATGAACAAGGTCGCTAAAATCCATAGCTCTTTCAATGAATAAGTCACAAGTACATTCCATTAATTTTTATAGAAATTCATTTTTGAATTGTTTTCATTAGAAGTAACAATCAAGGTACATGTTTGGATTCATTAAATGAGGAAATAATTTGTTAAAATAATAATATTGAACCCATATAAATATTTACAAATTTTTTACTTTAAAATTGTCAAGATCTAAGATGTGTGATAGTCATTTCAACACATTATATTATAACCTGACTATGAACATGACCTCAGCCAAGGAATCGACCATGACCATTTTGGATTCATACACAGTTTCTAATGTAGCCCAAATAATTCACCCCTATGGAATGTTTCAAACCATTTGTCCATTTTCCCTAATCATCGCCCTTACTTTTGGCACGATGATGTCAATCTATACATTGTCCATATAAGATCCCAAACACCATTTTCCTAAGACCACACCCTTTTTTGACTATTTTTCATTTCCAATTTTATAATGGGACTTGCCATGGACCAACATGGATACCACCATAGTCATGGTGTACCTCTTGTTTAAACAAAAATTATCTAAAATGATTAAATTAAACTCAAAATATTACAGGGTTTGGAATAAGAATGACTCAACCCAAAAACATAATTGAGAATATAAAAATGGGGATTAAAATTATCTAACAAAAAATATGGGGATTTATAATCTCCCCATTATTGATCCTAATCCTTAAGAAGCATCTATAATAGTCCTTCATGAATAACTCATTCCATTACACTCGAGTATCAGAATCCTAGACCCATATTTTTTCCAAGATCCATCCACACATCCATAAGAATAGAAAAAATAGACACTTGCATTATCTATAATACATTCTCTCTCTACTCCATAACCCATATAGTATTATCCATGAATGATTCCTATAGTTCCTATTGAACATCCAATAAATCAGTCACATTAATAGGATTTGACTTATGTATATATATAGTTGAGAAATGTGGAATATATCACGTCTTCCTTGATAATGTGAAGTAAGGTCAAATCAACAGTCACACTACTCAAATATATTTTGAGATCTAAAAAATCAACATAAATCGTGATGTTGACCTGCCATACTTCTAGAAACTATAATTCCCCGACCATATTGATACCCCAAGAATTCTTTTACCAAGAAACAACATCAAGGGTCATACCTTCTAGATAACATTTGATAAATTACTTCTTTAAGAGGTATCCAAACACATCATGATCAAATAGAATCTCTTAGATGTATCATATACCATAATCAACGCAACAACAGTTTCTTCCCCATGTCATGACAACATAATGGTGAGCGGACTGAATGAACATAGGGTGAATAAAAAATTTACATCTTTTTTAATGCTTTAAAATTATTTCTTTATGATAATACACCAAATTATTTATTTTCATCACACACACCTCTAAAGTCCATGACACATAACTGAAGTATATCATGCAGGATATGAATTTCCCAGTCATATTGACCATTATTTTTCGGATGATAGGCTATAATCTGCTTCAACTGAGTCCCAATGCAATCTTCACGACATTCAAATCCACGACATGAAACATGAAACAATTTATGATATGATATTTGAATAAACCTGAATAAATAATAACACCTCCAGGTAATATACCGTTACCAAATTATTTACATTGTGAATCTCTTCGATCGGCAAGATGTGTGACACAAACACCTGCTAATTATATATCACCAAAATAACATTGAATCTCATCAGGGTACATGGTAACCCTGTCCTGAATTCCATCATAAAATCATACCACATCAGAAAAATCATATATATGGTTGAATAAAACCACTATTACAATAATGCTTGACCATTACACTATTATAGGTAACATTTAATGAAACAAAACAGATGATGTCTCTATTCCTTCCTGGACTTAAAAATTGATGTCAGGTGTCATGATTAGACTTAATTAATCATTGATGTAATTCCACGTTCAATGAATGACAATAGTTTACTAGATTCTCTTTAATGGATGTTATCAGTAATATCATCTTCTACATTTTGATCAAGTTTTGATTAGCGACTAACAATCCTGTTATTGGGAAAATAAAATAGCCCTTTCCTTTTTTCACATAACATTTCATGATTTTAAGTATAATTATACATTAGAGTACAAGACAAGGATCATAACTTCTATAATATTTGAAGACTATGTACATAAAACATAAAACATCAGGATAAAAACACTTCTTTTTTTAATATCTATAAAGAGGATCATAATTTCCTTTAATCCCTTACATCTGTATAGTGTACTCTAGGGAAAACATGAACAAGGGGATGAGCTAAAAATCCCAATAATGGAATGAACTTAAGAATAAATCGTAATCACATGGGTTTGGAGGAATGAAATGATGATATCAAAATAATGGTACATATGAAATCGTAACAAATAAACATGGGATCATATAAACATAGAATCGATGAAATGTGTTTGAAACATAAATCATGTCTTTAGAATGATTCAAGGATAACTGCCAATCCCGTTTCCCATATTTGTACATGTTAAGGGCAACCTTCAATCCTATTTCTCATAGTTGAAAAATACAAGGATAACAGCCAAGAATGTTTCACATAGCATATCATGATACTTAAATTTATCTGATGAATTGGAGCTCTATCTGGGCACGCCCATCTTACATTTCATGAGTATGGTTTCAATATATCGAATCATACAGAATCAATGTAACACCCAATGTTTTTCTAGAAAAAATAGAAATTCATGGAATTTTTTCAAGTAGAAATTTATAACTATCCTTTAAAACATAATGCCTCCACTTATATATTTTGAATTTCAAGAATGTGTCATCTACAATTGTGTTAAGTATATTATTGGGAGTCTATTAGAACCAACATGTTTATTTCGTGAATAGTATCATACCCTAATGAATATTAATATGAATAGTATTATGACCCTAATGAATAGTAGATTTTAATATTATGTTATTTTCTTAAGAGTTTAAGATAATAACATCTTGTTAATTTTTCGTCATGATATAGAAGTAGATATATAATTAGGATTTTTAATTTTTGAATTAAGTATGCTTTTATTTAAAAATTAAATTAATAATATTTAGAAAATTATTTTCAAAAAAAGTATGCATTTTTTAATTCTAAATTTCAAAAAATGGTTAGGCTATATTATTGGGATTTTTCTGAAATTCATTAATTTTGGATGAATAGTGAAATATGATAAAATACTGTATAATCAAAATATCTTTAAAATTCACTATTTATGACCTTATAAGTGATTCAAGGCCACTCGGTTAAAATTCTCATGCCATTATTACTATATGAGGTCACATGAACTATGTCTATTCATAATCTTGGGTAAAATATTACAATACTGATTAAAATAATGAAAAATACCCCCTCTTTTCCACAATAAATACCACCCTCACTCCCCTCTTCATCCCACACCTATCAAGCCTTATTCCATGCCTATGTTCTGCCCAATAATCATTCCAATGCTCTTACCCACATCCTAGAGAAGTAGGTCTCACTAAAATTCCAAAACTGAATACCTTAAGAAGGATCTCAAGGAGAAGAGATCAGGAGGTAAGTATCCTCTTTTATTTTATTTTTTTCTTTAATTTTATGTCATTCTCTTCATTTCACTTGTAATTATGTTGGTATATTTAATTAAATATCCCCCATTACTATCCATGTTATGTATGAGTGATAATATATTCCATTTTTCTAATTAAACAATTTTTATGAAATTTTTTGAGATGTCGTTAGGCTGCCGAATTTTCGTGAGAAATTTCTCAAGTTTTCTTTTATTTCTAGATTAATTATTTTATTCTTCCTTCCTCACATCCTCTAAACCAAGAGGCATAAAATATTAAGAATCATGTATATTATTTATTTTCTCATGTTCATGGTAAATTCATCATCAATCTTCTTCTTTTCCCCCCACTTGTTCAAGGAATTGATAACATTGTCAGAGTTGTGTAGAATTACCGACATTGTGGACGATGTGACTTCAATTTTATTTAATTCCATAAAGTCTGGTCATAAAATAAATTTTATGGATGAACCAGGGTTTAATTTATGTTTTATGTCTCATCAATGGTGCATGAATTATTTTTTTCACATGGTTTTAATTTATGAAACAAAATGAGGTTGTTGTTATCAAAGAACCACTAAAATGATCTAAACAAACATCATTAATGTTATAACTTATGAATCATCATCATGTAAGAATTCAAAATTATAAATCATATAATATATGTTACTGGGTATATGTAAATACTACTCCATTCCAATTTTGGAGTTTCACTTCCAATCGACAAGAACATCCACCATGAACCTATCATGGTTATCATGTAAAGAACTCACCAAAAAACAGTGCAAGGAGATAAATACAAACAATTAATGGGTAAAACGATGTTATGAAATGATAATATAAGATGTAATAAACATAAAAATGTTTCTGTAAAATATTAATAAAACTCTTTTAAACATTATAAATGATGTTTAGACAATTTAAAAGTAAGACAAACCCAAGGTATGTGAAATTGTAACCAAATTTCCATTCTTTGGGTTAACATTACAAATTAATATTTTTGTGGTATTAAAATTGATTGTGTGATGGGTTTTGAAAATATTATGTTGAATTATGTCTAATTGTAGTGTGTATACATATCTAATCCACTATATTAGGTCTATCTTTAATTGTATGATATTTGTAAGGGGATTTTATTTTAGAATCCTCTTTTAAATGTTTTTTACAAAATTCAAAAGTAATGTTTTTATGCTATTATTAATCTTGTATGTTTATTTTCTGGTTCTTGGGAAATGTTTATTATTAAGGGTGAGACCTATATCTCCTTTTAATTCATTGGGTATGTGTATGTTGGAGGTCGGTCGTATGGTTACTCCAAGTGTAACTATGATGGTTACAAAAATTGTTTGGTAGCCATGAGTGTTACAGAATATAGGGTAATCGAGAGGGTTATATGATTATATAATTACTTCTAGAAGATAAAATTATGATTATATTTATGTTCTCACGTTTTTTTGGATATTTTGAAAATCTCATGTCACACTAAGTATATATTGGAGACAATCATGTCTTTTGAAAATGCTTTCATACGTTTTGAGTATTCATGGACTAATGTTCTCTTTCCTTATTTTTCATCCCTTACTGAGATTTTGTGCTCATCCCATGTTTTTAAATGATTTTGAAAGGTTAATGGATGTGTATGAAAATGAAGGAATCCATGTTAAATTTTGATTAATTGTCCAGGAGTCGTGTCAAATTTCTAATGTTTTATGTTTTGAAAAAACTAGAAACTATTTTTATGGTATCCACACTGTAATAATGTGTAATGTTATGAATGTATTGTCTCAATTCTATAAATCTCTACACATGAAAAGATACTCAATGTAAAAGGAAGTGTTTTATTGACTAAATTCAAGATTATGTATGTAATAAGTCCAGGTCCTTGAGTTGGTATCACAGGATGGTTTAGATAAGTTTAAGGGTTTGGATGATGTTAATAGAATACCATAAATGATTTTAACTCTATGATTAATTTTAAATGTTAATGAGTTTAATATTACCATGTTTCTTCATCTAAGACATGTATATTCAGAATGGTTGTCTGCATAAGGAATAGGGATTCTGAAGATGGGAGGCACTGACAGAATGACATCCTTCAAAATATACTGCCCTGAATGGTAGGGATTGGAACCATGCGGTTTGTGACAGTAATTTCTCAGCTAATGAAAGAAATATGTAACAACCCGATATTTTATTAGAATTATTCTTTTTAATTTCATTTATGTCTTCTATTGTATGGTACACCAATATTATCTTATTCTATACGCAACACCATATTAGCTTGCAGTATACACAACACTATTCTTGGATCGTGTTACACACAATTTCAAGTTCGTTTTGTAAAAATTATTCTACACAACATTAAGTATAGATTTGGTTTAATGTATAAATCAAATATGGTTGTATTTTGTTAAATGCAACAATAAAGGAGTCTTTCACTACACGTCACCCTGACTTGGATTACATTACACACAATCACGACCTTCCTTGATAGCGTGTGTTGTACGCAATAACAGGTTTCACTAAACAACGATATATTTTTATAATATTATTACGAACTATCCGTTATGAATAGTATTTACTAAATTTTGAATTTTATGACATTATTATTAAGCTTACTCATTTTCTAGAACATGGTATGAGAATAAAATAAATTTTTCTGGTAAAATAAGTATTTCCCAAAAAATGCAGTTTTGACGCCTTTTGATGGCGCACCCACATTAAATCTAGTTTTTGATATGTTTATAAGTTCAATTTTACAAAATAAAATTAATCTTTGGAATCGGGATGTAAACTTTTTCCTTGGATGAAATTTTCATATTTTTCTGATAACTTTCATATTTTAATAAATAATAAAAACATGCTATATTTTAATTAAAAACCACTTTTTCATCATAATAATTTATGTGGTAAAATTATAATATTAAATGGTTTTAAAGTTTAAATATAATATATTTTTACCATTTAGAATAATGTATGTCCTTAGCATTGATTTTACATTGAATTCATATGTTAAATCAATTCAATCTTTTGCAGTGTTTTAAACAAAAACCCGTTTTATTTCAACAACGAGATTAATTTAAATTTAATTTCGGCAACATCTCTGTATTGAATTTGGAAAAATTTATTCCATATTTGGAATCAGTGGGTCCAAATTTTATTAATAGAATACTTTTTATTTTTGAGCATTATGAATAGTAACTATGGTAAATTTTATTTTCCATAGTAAAAGGTAAATCATGTGATTAAGTGTAAATATATTATTATAAAATTACCCTAACACTTGTCATAATAAAATTTGATGATTATATTTCGTCCTAAGTCATATTTGGGCCTAAATGGATTCCATTAGAACCCACTTGAAGGTGATTAAGACCTTTAGTTTATTTTATTTAAAGGAAAGTGAAATATGTCTCACTCAATCTTTAATAATTAATGTATTTTTAATATAAGGTTATACAGAATATAAATTCGGTTATAAATACTCATTTGAAATCTAATTTTTTTTCTTTATCATGGTACTTTATTTTTAATTTTTATGAGTTATTTAATTACCTTATTAGCTTATACATTAATGATGCATACATTACTTATTTATTAAAAAATCAATAATATTTTTTATTAAAATAGTAATACATATTAAAGGTCTCACAAACATGACCAAAACTTATTGGTAGTGTATATATACACCATAATCATCCAATTACCGAATATATGACCGTTTTGAGTCTTATAAAAGTGGTTATGAAACTTATATTATTTTATTTTATATGATGTCAAAGTTGTCTCCTTCATAATTTAATAAATATAACATTTTAAAATTATGTTGTTTTAGAAGATAAATTCGACTAAATGTATTTTTTTTAGATATAAGAATTATATTCATCTTAGTATTTTATTTTTAATTTTTATGCAACAAATAAGTATATTTAATAATTATACAAAAATGATGTAGTAATTATTTTATTAAAAGAAATATCAAATAAATGATATTAAAATAGTAAAATAAATATTATATGAAATATTTAATGTGATCCTGTAATTTTTTAGATTACTATGACATGTTAGGAACCTATTAAATATTTTATTTTGATTATATCCTCTATGTGGATTATATTTAAATTCAAATAAATGAATAGTGTCAAAATGGACACCATTGTTATTTTATAAAAATAACATATTATTAAATTGTTTAAAAATCACAAAAATATATAAAAATTTTAAATTGAAATTTATATAGTCTAAAATTTCATAAATTATATAATTATGAAGAATTCACAGAACATTAGTAATTATTTATAACAATTTAATATTTTGAATCCTATTGCAACAAATAAAATTTAATAGATTAAATAAGGATAAATCATGTTGATAATGTTTAAAATAAATTCCATGACTGTCTAAGTTTTATTTGTTGATGATATTACAACCCTATTTCATATAAATTTCGAATAGGAGTCATTTTTTGAGGTTTTTATGTGGGGTTAAATTTATTATAAATTAATATTTTTTAAGATTTCCAAAGGTTCCCCTCTCCTCCCAAATAAAATGGGAACCCCTTACCACTTCTCTTCACACCCTTTTGATCCTTGAAACTTAGCCAAACCATACCCATTTCTTTTCTCCACTTCCCTAGAAGCATTATCGAGGTTCTGGTCTCTCAAAAGACCAACTATACTTCCATAAGAGGAAGCTTAAAGGAGGTGCGTCGAAGAAGAGGTAATCTCTTCATCCGATTTTCTCAAGTTTCTTTTTTCTTCTACATATTATTATTTAGTTGTATCATTATAAAGTAATAAAATCAGTATTAATTATATACTGATATGTTATTATATGTATGAATCAACCCTATTTCACCTTCATTCCATCCTATGGAAAACGAAATCATCGTGCATGCGTACGTACAGAATTCTGTCTCCACGCCGTGGTGTAATCTGTTTTCCACCACCACATTACATGGATGGGTATAATGGTGTAGAGAATAAATATATATGATTATATTAAGGTGATATTGTTTCTGAAATAGTATACATACACTTCAATACAATTCCACGATCATGGGAATCATATCATCGCTCGTGCGTACGTACGGACTACTGTGCCCACAACACGATGAGATTCATTCTCCATGTTAACCATTCATGATTAATTATAAAGTCTATATAATGAATAATAATGAAATTTATGACATAAAAATGATACTGGATTTTTGTATATATATATATATGTATGACATCTACTTAATTCCATTCAATTCAATAAGGAAACGAAAACAGCGTTCATGCGTACGTACAACCTACAGTCTCCATGACCGATGTATTTCATTCCATTTATCGATCTTTCATATATATTCATATACTGAATATATATTATATATAAATAATGTTTTACATTCTATAATTATGTAAATCAGGATACATATAATAATATCATGAATAAAAAGTCGAAACTCATATGATAAATGAAATGATTTTACCCAAAACAGTGCTTTAACATGGAATTTTCAAAAGAACGGGTAATATAAAGCCATAAGTGAACCATATATGATATCACAACAATAAATATGATTCTGTAAAAAGTAAATGATATTATTTAAATCATTATACATGAGGTTTGGAAAAATACGAAGCATATCGGACATAAGGTATGGGATAATGTTGCAATCTAAATTGTTTTCTATATGAGATTGCTTATAGGTAAGTATTTACTAGGGATATATTTGTCAACCATGTACAAGATTTCTAAAAAAAATTTCAGGTATTTTTAAATTCCTTTTTACCCATTTTTACTTTTACCACATGATATGTAAGTAATCATTCATTTGATTACCATACGATGTACTTTTTTACTTTTCCGACAAAAGTACGAGAAGAATGTTTTTTTAACTAATATGACATGAATGTATTTTTACAGGTTTTTTAATGCCTTATTTTCATGAACAATACTCTACATGATTTTATGAAAATTTTCAACAAAATACTTTTATTTTAAAATTTCATGGCATTTTGTGAAAATAAAATGATTTTAAAGAAGAAAAGATATTTTCCTCAAGAATTAATTTCATGTGTTTTATCCCAACCATTTTCCATCTAAGATGATATTATTTCTTATGTGTATGTTTCAAGTATAATGTCTCTATGATTTACATGGTTTAACTTTTATTATGATGAAATGATATCCATTTTTTTATATTGATTATGTTATGATGGGATCATTTTTATGAAACCCATTTTATTCTTTGGGTAATGATGAATGATTTATTATCATGTTGTAGCACAAGTAATATTGATTTCATTATGAGATGGGTGCGACCTATATCTCCCTCAAATGCATTGGGTAAAGATTTATATCTCATGATATAGACATGGCTGGAACGGTAAGTTAATCTGGTTCAGTGATATAGGACTGGAACGAGGAGTGAACTCGATTCAAAAAGGGAATTTGTCCACTAACATGGTCTTGGCAGCAATTCCTTGGCTTCTACGGAAATCATATCATGTGCTGAATGGTTTCCCCAATTACATGTTTTCCCCAAGCTATTTTATCCTGATTGATGTTGTCTTATGATATATTCCTCACGTACTTCCAAGATTTATGTCTTTGCTTATGATTTTTTATGTTTAGATTTTATGTTCATGTTTAAAAATTCAAGTGTTTATGGATTGATTTTTGTTCTCAATATTTACCCTTACTGAGCATTTAGCTCACCCATTACATGTTTTCTTTTCCCCAGGATATAAATATTGGATTTATGTATTAAAACAAAAGTGGAAGATCTTTATGGGAGATATTGAAGATCTTTCACCACGATTAGATGGTGATATTACAAGTTTCCAAAGACACTAAACTATTACGGTCTATGTGTGTCTGTTTCTGTTATGTATTATGTATTTCGCAAAAGTAATGTAATTTTCATGTATGTAAAGCATTGGGTCTCTACAGTTGGTATTAGAATAAAGGTTTAGTCAACCTTTGAAAACTAGGATGCAAGAACTTTAGTGAGATCCCTAGAGATATTTCTAAGGTATGTCTAGGGATGTCTCTACGGACAAGTATAAGTATAGGATATAGTCCTAAAATTATTTTAATGATATAAGAATGATACCTAGGATGTTAGATATGTAAGTTAATCCCCCTTTACTATGATGTTTTCCCAATCACAATGTTTTCCTCATGCTTTTCTTTTTGGGTTTTAGACGATGGCTGGAACATGAAAGAACCTTGTTGATCAATGTAATGGACGATGTAATGATTGTCCTCCTGAACAAACTAGTTTTATAGTTGATGGAGTGCACAATCTTATTTCTATACTTACAGAAGCTATGAATCATTCTGGGCTTCCTAATGAGCAGAGAAAGAAGAAACATTTTGTTGAATCCTTCATGAGGCAGCGTCCAACTTCATTCAGCTGGTCTTCAGATCCATTAGTTGCTAAACAATGGATCAGTACCACTAAAAATATATTTTTTGTTCTACAATGTTCTAAGCATGATAAAGTCATCTTAGCAGTATATCTTTTGGAAGGTTATTCTGATCAATGGTGGAATCTTATCAAGAATACGAGGCAAAGAGAAGAAATTGAGTCTATGGAATGTGATGAGTTAAATAACATATTTTTCAATAAGTACTTCCCTCGTATTCTTTGAACAAAGAAGGAAAAGGATTTTCTTGAGCTTAAGCAAAACGATGATGAATCTGTTGGTATATACAAAGTGAATTTTACAAGGTTTTCTAGGAATGAATCCGGATTTATCATCTAACCTGAAATTAAAGACGATCGATTCTTCAGTGGATTAAATCCAAGTCTTCAATGGGAATTAGCTATAAGAGACTTCAGTAGCTATGATGAAATTGTGCGTCGTGCTATCACTGTAGAAATGGAAGTTGGTGTTTCATTTCCATCTCAAAGTTTGGAAAAGAAACGAATGATGGAGTTCAAGGATAAATCTCAGAATAATGGTGAAAAGAGGATAACTGATTCTTTATGCTCAACGTGTGGAAAGAAGAATGGTGGATATTGTCTAAAAGGTACTATAAAATGTTTGAAGTGTATAAAAGAAGGTCATTGATTAGCCGTGTGTCAAAGTAATGGAAAAAAGGGTTTCTAATGATATGAATAATGAAAATACTATAAAGAACACACCACCAAAACTTCAATGCTTCATGTGCAAGGAAATTGGGCAGTATGCAAATCAATTCCCTAATCCAAGGGTTAATGATGAATAACGTGAGAAACCACATAAGGCAAAGGATAAAGGGAAGTTAAATGTGATCTCTATTGGAAATGTTGAGTATGAAAACGATGTAGTGGAATGATTATGTGTTTATGTAAGGAGATTCCAAAATAATGTTGTAGAATCTAATTTATATTATTGTGGAATATTGGAAAATCTATGTATTGGTTTATTATGGCTTTCAATAATTATATGGTACCACTAACCATGAAAAGTTATTCAAATAATTTTGGAAAGCAGATGATATGCAGATAATAATGGGATAAGGAGAAAATAAATTGTTTGATAGTCTTCATAAGCTCATGATTGATATATGGACTAAATGATATCATGGTTTGAGTATATATGTAACATCCCAAGTAAGTAATAAATAATAGATATTTTTATCTATGTCTATTAATGATAAAGATAGTGTTTTAGAGGCTTAAAATGAAAATAAATACAATCTTATGCATGGAATACACTAATATTCTTAAAGGATTGTTTTAGTGCCTTTTGATGGAAAACCATTTTTGAATCTATATTTTGACAATTTTAGAAACTATGTTTGTCAAAATAAAATTATCCTTTATGATTGGGACATCAAAATTTACCTTGTGTGAATTTTTGGTAATTTTCCGACAATGTTCATTTTTAAATGAATAGTGAAAAATACTGCATTTTACATCAAAACTACTTTTTAATCTAATTTATTTATATGATTAGATTATGTTTTGAATTGGTTTTGAAGTGAAATTAGAATATATTTTTACCATTTTATCCAATGGTGGTCATTGGAATCAATTTCGATTTGAAATTAGACTTAAACTGGTGTCAATCTTTTGATACTTATTGTTTTGTAAAAACACGCTATTTGCTCTGGCAGCGGGAATTAATTATTAAATTAATTAATGTGACTTATATGATTTGAATTTTGTAAAATAGACTTCATTTTTGAATTCGTAATATCAAATATAGCTTAGAGTGAATTTTTGGTAATTTTCTGAAAAACTTCAATTTTGATGAATAGTGAAACCACTAAGTGGTAATCAAGCAAACTGTTTTTTTCAGTTAAATTAAAGTTTACCACTAATGTGTATTGAATTTTGAAAATCCGACATACATGGTTGTCATTAAGAAGTAAAATGTGGTTCAATGAGATTAAAATAATTTTTTGGTGAATAGTAACTTATTAAGTTCTTAATCGCGATTAGTGGTAATTAGGGTAGTTTAATGTATAAATAATGCTTTAATAATATAAAATGACCTAGAAACATGTCCCAACCTCATTGGTTGTGTCATGGCCGACCAAGACAAGTCATGGCCTAACTTGGGGACCCCATGTATCCACTTTTGTTGGGAAATAACATAAATTACTTTTTATTAAATGTTAAAGTGAAAATGACACAAACATAATATGTTTTGCGAAAACAATTTTTAAGTGGGGTTATACAAGTCCAAATTTTGATTATAAATATTAAATGGAAAGCTAAAAAGATTTCCTACATCATAGTAATTTGTTTATAATTTTTAGACATTAAATAAATTTAATTATTTATGACATAATAATGATGCAGCGATGACATCATTATTTGACGATTTAAATAAAATGGAAAGATAAAATAAAATCTATGAACTACACATGTCCAAAACCAATTGGATGAATGGATTTCGATGCCTTATCACCTTATCCACGAATTCCATCAATGTGGGACCTTTTAAAACCGAAACACATTTTCAAATAATGTAATGTTTCTTTACTTTCCAAAAGTGCCCCTCCTCTCCCCTTATAAAAGGCCCCCACCTCTACCTCATTTCACACACTCTTCAAGCCATTGGCTCGGCCAACCCCTGCCCATTTGCTCTCTCCACATCCCTCTCCTCATCCTAGAGGATTCCCTTTGGGCAGAATCCTTTCAAAGGAAGCCTTTAGGCTCAAACCAAAAGAAGATTACACTTTTTAAGGTATTTCATTCTCTCATGTTCATTTGTTTTATTTTGCTTCTCCGACCCCCTAAACTCTTTTTATTTACTTCTTTTGTAACAACACCAGTATCTTCAATATACTAGGATGTTGTTATAAGCTACACTCTCACACAACTACATCAAATGGTTAAAGAACATACGGTTTCCGTGGATGGCGAAATTCTGCCTCCCGAAACGATGATTGTTCAATACTCATTTAACACCTTCAAAGGTGGCCATTATGATGTCACTATTTTTATATATGATATATTATATGTTTATGTTTTCCTTAAGCTTCTGTTTTTTTCATTTTGGGCATACCTTTATGGTTTCCATTATGGGTAAAACACGATATCTTCATTTTAGGAAGTGCGGACTACCGCCCCCTAAAAGTGATTTGATTCGTTAATACCATATGTGGGATGTGTAAAGGATAAAGTTAATGATATTATATATGTTGTTATACTGGAATTATAATATACTTTTATATCATTATGATTCCATTCCAGAAAATATGAAATAGAAATGGAAGTAGCGTTCATGCGTACGTACGGCTTACCGTCTCCATGAACGATGCATTTCATTTCTTACCTCTAAATGATTATGTAATATTTTAAATACATGTATGTACTGGATATATATGACATATATGATATCTACATCATGAATAACATTCTGGATATAATGAAACATTGACCAAATTAACAACATGTAAGTGTAAGAAGTCTATTTTTGACTTAAGAACCAAATACCGACAAAATGAACATTATTAACTTAAATGATTACATGATGTTCATAACATGGTATAAAAGGAATAATGAACTTGGAAAAGATTCATAATCAAGTAGAGATTAACTAAAGTTTATTATTCAGGAGTTTAAAGAACGGTCGGGTCAAGTCAGATACGAGGTATGGGAACTTCTTAACCCAATTTCCATTCTTTGGGTTAATCTCCTACTTTCAAATTATGTCATTATATTATTATGTCGTATCTTGTATTTGTACTTTATTTATGTGTACTTATAGTGAATACACATAATGTATCTATTTTATTTTAAAAATTATCTTTGTATGGGACTTCGTCTCAATCTCCTTTCGTTGAGGCATATTTTATTTTATACACAACTTTCTTTTATACGGTGTATAAACCCCTTTGACTTTTACATTTATTCAAAAGGAATCTTTTTTATACGAAGCGTTTACTAAACGACAAAAGGGAATGTTTTTTTCGTACGTATGCGGCGACAACGACTTCTCCGCCGTCGTAACCGTTATTTGAGTTTCGGCTTCCTCTACAAGCCATACCTTCTTTTTTTTAAAAGAAAAATAAATACCATGTTTTACTTTGGTATTGAAAATGGTTTTCGTAATGTTTTTATTATATCAATGTGTTGTATTGATATCTCGTGATTGAAATGTGGAAATTTTATGTTTCCTTTATGCATGTTTTATGTGATATGATTATGTTATGGTTCTTGGGCATTATTATGAAGACGGGTGGTTCCGTGATAAACTAAGGGCGGGTGAGCCCGTTATAGCTCTCCAATGCATTGGGTAACGCGAAGGAGTGAAACGTTAAGGTTTCTCCGAAGAGATTTTAGGGAATATACTGTGATGGGTATTCCATACGTAACCAAGAGGGTTACTCCCTACGTAAGAATGTTATGAATGCCTCAAGTTACCTTTACGTATTATGATTTATATGATTTATTCATGTTTTTATGAGGTATGTTAAAGTGCCTATGTTTTATGGGTAAAGTATGATTTCATTCTTATGTATATATGAACTCATGTTTCCTTTCCATGTTTTTATAACCCATACTGAGTTTTTACGCTCATCCCAAGTTTTTGAAATGTTTTTCACAGGTCAAGGGAAAGGTACATGATAAGATGATAGAGTCAAGGATGTGTCAAGAAATAATCCATGTTTTATTTTAAATGTGTTTCCATTGATGGGAATGAAGAATACTATCTTTATGTAACCACTTTGTTTATATGTGGAATGTAATGCAAGTTTTATGATCTAATTCTCTAAAACTCTAAACCCGAAAAGATCCTCAACGTGTAATCTTGTAATAACTCAAGATTAAGTAAGGTTTAAGGCTGGGGCCTTATAGTTGGTATCAGAGGTCGGTTTAGATAACTTTAGGAGTTAGAATTCTATTAAATGATTATCCAAAAATATTTTTTTTTTCTTTTTCGAAATGATATAGCATTTAAAGATTACCATGTTGCTTCATCTAAGACATGTTTGTTCAGAATGGTTTTCCGCAGAGGAAACAGGGAAGCAGTGCTAGGAAGGCATACAGAAGGAAATAACCTTCCGAATCAGCATCCAGAAATGGTCGGAATTGGAACTGAACAGTTTGTTGCAGTAATGGCGCAGTTGACTCAGGCGATAAATGGTGGTGGTATCCATGCACGAGATCAGCCAGATCAGCCGCAGAGGAACATGTCAGTGGTGGAACATTTCATGAGGCAACATCCACCATCATTCAGAGGATCATCTGACCCTGTGCAAGCTGAAGGGTGGATTAAAGCACTGGAGAAGATTTTTGATGTCATGGGGTGTTCAGACAATCAAAAGGTTAGTCTTGCTATTTACTGTTTGGAGGGTGAAGCAGATCAGTGGTGGTCTATGGTTAAAAATATCAGGGAAGCCGTTGAGATTGATGCTCTTGACTGGGATGATTTCAAAGGTATGTTTCTTGAGAAGTATTTTCCTAAGGCTGTTCGACATAGGATGGAAAAGCAATTCTTGGAATTGAGGCAAGAGGAAGACTCAGTGGCTGCCTATGAAGAAAGGTTCACTCGATTGGCAAGGTATGCTCCCAATTTTATCCGGGACCTTGATAGTAAAATCAATCGTTTTTACTCAGGATTAAAGCCAAAGTATCGAAGGGCATTAGCTTCTCGAGAGTTTAAAAGTTATGAAAAGCTTGTTCGATGTGCTGAGAAGGTGGAAATGGAGTTTTCCGATGACCAAGTGTTCTATAACAACCAGCAGAAGAAGAGACCGAGGTGGCAGGAGAAAGGTAAGAATTCTTCAAAAAAGTCTGATGGTAAGAAAACTAAGTTTCCAGTTTGTGATAAATGTGGAAAAAGGCATGCTGGGGAATGTCTTCTGAATTTTGGGAAGTGCTACCGATGTGGTAAGATGGGACATAAGGCTCGTGATTGCACTGAAAAGGATCAAGGTGAAGGTAAAAACAAATTTGATTTACAGTTAGTGAAATGTTATAAGTGCAATGAGATGGGTCACTATGCAAACGAGTGTCCGACAAGGAGCTTGAATGATGGGAAGCAGTTAGACTACAAGCAGAAAGGGGTGGTGAAATCCTTTGCAACAACTTCAGTAGATGTTGGGCCATCGAATGAAGTGGTGTCAGCTCCAGGGAGCTCAGTATTTTTCGAAGATTGACTAGAGGTCAGGGTACCATCAGTTGAAAGTAAAAGAAGCAGACGACTGCGTTCCGTACTAGATATGGCCATTATGAATTTGTAGTTATGCCTTTTGGGTTAACCAATGCACCTGTTGTATTCATGGACCTTATGAAAAAAAAAATTTCCATGAGTTCTTGGATAAGTTTGTGTTTGTGTTTTGAGGTTTGTGAAGAGGTTATGTGTGCCTTGTGATTCACAGTTGAAGAATGAGTTGTTTTTTTCATCCTGTTAGTACTAAGATGTATAGAGATCTGCGGGAGTATTACTGGTGGGATGGAATGAAAAGAGATATTGCTGATTTTACTGTGAAGTGTTTGACTTGTCAGCAGGTTAAAGCTGAGCGGCAGTTACCGAAAGGGATGCTTCAACCTTTACCAGTGCCAGAGTGGAAATGGGAGAATATATCCATGGACTTTGTTGTTGGATTACCGAAGACATCTCGAGGTAATAATGCAATCTGGGTTATTGTTGATCACTTGACCAAATCTGCTCATTTCCTTGCTATACGAGATACTTTCTCTCTTGATCAACTTTCCCGTTTGTATCTTAAAGAGATAGTCAGGTTACATGGAGTTCCTCTCTCCATTGTATCGGATCGTGATCCCAGGTTTACTTCTAACTTTTGGAAAGGCCTTCAGAAGTCGTTGGGTACTGAGTTAAATTTTAGTACAGCTTTTCATCCTCAATCAGATGGGCAGTCAGAACGAACAATTCAGACATTGGAGGATATGCTGCGAGCTTGTTCTATGGATTATCAGGGAAGTTGGGACCAACATCTTTCTTTGGTTGAGTTTTCATATAATAACAGTTTTCATTCCAGTATACAGATGGCATCATTTCAGGCATTATATGGGAAGCAGTGTCGAACTCCAGCTTTCTGGGATGAAGTGGGTGAAAGAAAGTTGATGGGACCAGAATTGGTAGAAGAGATGGTAGAAAAAGTTCAGCTGATTCAGAAACACATGAGAACAGCTCAGAGCAGGCAGAAGAGTTATGCGGATAACCAGAGGAAGGATCTATCTTTCGAGGTAGGTGATCATGTTTTTCTCAAGGTTTCTCCTTGAAAAAGGGTGATGAGATTTGGTAAGAAAGGAAAGTTGAGTCCAAGGTTCATTGGACCATACGAAGTTCTAGAGAGAGTTGGATCAGTTGCATACCGAGTGGCTTTACCTCCGAGTTTATCTCAGGTACACAATGTTTTTCACGTTTCGATGTTGAGAAAGTATATGCCAGATCCATCTCATGTTTTGAGTCCAGAGGTAGTTCAGCTGGAAGAAAACCTATCTTATGAGGAACAACCGGTCCAGATTCTTGACCACAGGGAGCAAGTGTTACGGAATAAGGTGATTAAGCAGGTAAAGGTTTTGTGGAAAAACCACATGATTGAAGAGGCAACATGGGAATCCGAAAATGCAATGAGGGATAAGTACCCCAATTTATTTGATAAGTAAATAAATTGCGGGGACACAATTTTCTAAAGGGGGAAAGGATGTAACATCCCAAGTAAGTAATAAATAATAGATATTTTTATCTATGTCTATTAATGATAAAGATAGTGTTTTAGAGGCTTAAAATGAAAATAAATACAATCTTATGCATGGAATACACTAATATTCTTAAAGGATTGTTTTAGTGCCTTTTGATGGAAAACCATTTTTGAATCTATATTTTGACAATTTTAGAAACTATGTTTGTCAAAATAAAATTATCCTTTATGATTGGGACATCAAAATTTACCTTGTGTGAATTTTTGGTAATTTTCCGACAATGTTCATTTTTAAATGAATAGTGAAAAATACTGCATTTTACATCAAAACTACTTTTTAATCTAATTTATTTATATGATTAGATTATGTTTTGAATTGGTTTTGAAGTGAAATTAGAATATATTTTTACCATTTTATCCAATGGTGGTCATTGGAATCAATTTCGATTTGAAATTAGACTTAAACTGGTGTCAATCTTTTGATACTTATTGTTTTGTAAAAACACGCTATTTGCTCTGGCAGCGGGAATTAATTATTAAATTAATTAATGTGACTTATATGATTTGAATTTTGTAAAATAGACTTCATTTTTGAATTCGTAATATCAAATATAGCTTAGAGTGAATTTTTGGTAATTTTCTGAAAAACTTCAATTTTGATGAATAGTGAAACCACTAAGTGGTAATCAAGCAAACTGTTTTTTTCAGTTAAATTAAAGTTTACCACTAATGTGTATTGAATTTTGAAAATCCGACATACATGGTTGTCATTAAGAAGTAAAATGTGGTTCAATGAGATTAAAATAATTTTTTGGTGAATAGTAACTTATTAAGTTCTTAATCGCGATTAGTGGTAATTAGGGTAGTTTAATGTATAAATAATGCTTTAATAATATAAAATGACCTAGACACATGTCCCAACCTCATTGGTTGTGTCATGGCCGACCAAGACAAGTCATGGCCTAACTTGGGGACCCCATGTATCCACTTTTGTTGGGAAATAACATAAATTACTTTTTATTAAATGTTAAAGTGAAAATGACACAAACATAATATGTTTTGCGAAAACAATTTTTAAGTGGGGTTATACAAGTACAAATTTTGATTATAAATATTCAATGGAAAGCTAAAAAGATTTCCTACATCATAGTAATTTGTTTATAATTTTTAGACATTAAATAAATTTAATTATTTATGACATAATAATGATGCAGCGATGACATCATTATTTGACGATTTAAATAAAATGGAAAGATAAAATAAAATCTATGAACTACACATGTCCAAAACCAATTGGATGAATGGATTTCGATGCCTTATCACCTTATCCACGAATTCCATCAATGTGGGACCTTTTAAAACCGAAACACATTTTCAAATAATGTAATGTTTCTTTACTTTCCAAAAGTGCCCCTCCTCTCCCCTTATAAAAGGCCCCCACCTCTACCTCATTTCACACACTCTTCAAGCCATTGGCTCGGCCAACCCCTGCCCATTTGCTCTCTCCACATCCCTCTCCTCATCCTAGAGGATTCCCTTTGGGCAGAATCCTTTCAAAGGAAGCCTTTAGGCTCAATCCAAAAGAAGATTACACTTTTTAAGGTATTTCATTCTCTCATGTTCATTTGTTTTATTTTGCTTCTCCGACCCCCTAAACTCTTTTTATTTACTTCTTTTGTAACAACACCAGTATCTTCAATATACTAGGATGTTGTTATAAGCTACACTCTCACACAACTACATCAAATGGTTAAAGAACATACGGTTTCCGTGGATGGCGAAATTCTGCCTCCCGAAACGATGATTGTTCAATACTCATTTAACACCTTCAAAGGTGGCCATTATGATGTCACTATTTTTATATATGATATATTATATGTTTATGTTTTCCTTAAGCTTCTGTTTTTTTCATTTTGGGCATACCTTTATGGTTTCCATTATGGGTAAAACACGATATCTTCATTTTAGGAAGTGCGGACTACCGCCCCCTAAAAGTGATTTGATTCGTTAATACCATATGTGGGATGTGTAAAGGATAAAGTTAATGATATTATATATGTTGTTATACTGGAATTATAATATACTTTTATATCATTATGATTCCATTCCAGAAAATATGAAATAGAAATGGAAGTAGCGTTCATGCGTACGTACGGCTTACCGTCTCCATGAACGATGCATTTCATTTCTTACCTCTAAATGATTATGTAATATTTTAAATACATGTATGTACTGGATATATATGACATATATGATATCTACATCATGAATAACATTCTGGATATAATGAAACATTGACCAAATTAACAACATGTAAGTGTAAGAAGTCTATTTTTGACTTAAGAACCAAATACCGACAAAATGAACATTATTAACTTAAATGATTACATGATGTTCATAACATGGTATAAAAGGAATAATGAACTTGGAAAAGATTCATAATCAAGTAGAGATTAACTAAAGTTTATTATTCAGGAGTTTAAAGAACGGTCGGGTCAAGTCAGATACGAGGTATGGGAACTTCTTAACCCAATTTCCATTCTTTGGGTTAATCTCCTACTTTCAAATTATGTCATTATATTATTATGTCGTATCTTGTATTTGTACTTTATTTATGTGTACTTATAGTGAATACACATAATGTATCTATTTTATTTTAAAAATTATCTTTGTATGGGACTTCGTCTCAATCTCCTTTCGTTGAGGCATATTTTATTTTATACACAACTTTCCTTTATACGGTGTATAAACCCCTTTGACTTTTACATTTATTCAAAAGAATCTTTTTTATAAGAAGCGTTTACTAAACGACAAAAGGGAATGTTTTTTTCGTACGTATGCGGCGACAACGACTTCTCCGCCGTCGTAACCGTTATTTGAGTTTCGGCTTCCTCTACAAGCCATACCTTCTTTTTTTTAAAAGAAAAATAAATACCATGTTTTACTTTGGTATTGAAAATGGTTTTCGTAATGTTTTTATTATATCAATGTGTTGTATTGATATCTCGTGATTGAAATGTGGAAATTTTATGTTTCCTTTATGCATGTTTTATGTGATATGATTATGTTATGGTTCTTGGGCATTATTATGAAGACGGGTGGTTCCGTGATAAACTAAGGGCGGGTGAGCCCGTTATAGCTCTCCAATGCATTGGGTAACGCGAAGGAGTGAAACGTTAAGGTTTCTCCGAAGAGATTTTAGGGAATATACTGTGATGGGTATTCCATACGTAACCAAGAGGGTTACTCCCTACGTAAGAATGTTATGAATGCCTCAAGTTACCTTTACGTATTATGATTTATATGATTTATTCATGTTTTTATGAGGTATGTTAAAGTGCCTATGTTTTATGGGTAAAGTATGATTTCATTCTTATGTATATATGAACTCATGTTTCCTTTCCATGTTTTTATAACCCATACTGAGTTTTTACGCTCATCCCAAGTTTTTGAAATGTTTTTCACAGGTCAAGGGAAAGGTACATGATAAGATGATAGAGTCAAGGATGTGTCAAGAAATAATCCATGTTTTATTTTAAATGTGTTTCCATTGATGGGAATGAAGAATACTATCTTTATGTAACCACTTTGTTTATATGTGGAATGTAATGCAAGTTTTATGATCTAATTCTCTAAAACTCTAAACCCGAAAAGATCCTCAACGTGTAATCTTGTAATAACTCAAGATTAAGTAAGGTTTAAGGCTGGGGCCTTATAATATATAATTTTTGAGATTTTGGTATGTGGAAAGATTTAACTATTGACAGCACTCATGTTTTTACTAAGGTTATATGGTAATTCATCTTGCAATAGAATGCATGATTAAAGAATTCACATGTTTGGGATGTGACCCACAAGATATATCGTATGATAAATGATGTTATTCACATTCTTGATATGTGACCTTTCTAGTAATAATTTTCATTATACTATGAGCTTGGACATAAGTATTTTGGATAATCCTAATGATTGGAATGGATTATGTTGGATATTAGTAAGTATTGTTTAAGGATATAACTTTTTTTGATATTATAAAGTAGTTTTAGAAAAAGGACAACTTGCAGGATGGGCGACAACCCATCACGTCGGACAAGGCTGTGGGAATCGAACCCACATCCGAAGTGAGACAGGCCTTTATCGCATACCTCTGGCCTACAGGAAGTCCCTGGTTAGTAGAAACTAGTTTTATTTTATTAAGAGGTAAGATAGATGATGTATAATTCCATTTTTGGAACCATATATGAATAATATCACCATAGATGGACTTATGTATATAACTTTTTCTAACCTTAGGTTTGAGACAAGTGGAATGACCAATCATTCTATCACAAAATCCAATAACACTTCATGGAAAACAAATTCAACTTCATTTCATTAAGAGATGAAGTGTCAATTGTTCCAGACATGAACAACAATGAGATTGTACCAAAATCAAGTAAGAATTTATTTTATTTCAAAAATTATTCAAAATTAGGGAAATTATCTTGAAAGCCAAATTTGTTGTCCAAGTACTCTTATATTTGATGAATAATGTGGTACCTTAGATCATCACAAATCTATGGCTTTGTGATTGTCAGTTTTTTTTCATAGCCCTATACTCTACCACTCACCCTCAGAACATGATGGTCAGATTTCTCTTCCATATCCATATTTTCACCAATGTTCTCCTTTGTGGAAACCCAGTGATTAGTTAATTTGGGTAACCATTACATTTCATATTTTATTTTTTAAAGATATGTTTTGGTAATCCTTTTTACAATGTGGGTTTCAATTAAAGAAACTTTCGAGTTTTAAACCATTTATAACCCCGACGAATTTCAAGGGTGAAATTAATTTTAAGGGGGATAGAATGTAATAACCTGATATTTTAATAGAATTATACTTTTTAATTCCATTGATGTCTTCTGTTGTATGCTACACGAAGATTATCTTGTGCTATACACAACATCGTATTAGGTTTCAGTATATGCAAATCTATTCTTGGATCGTGTTACACACAATTTCATGTTCGTTTTTAGAAATTATTATACACAACAATAAATATAGATTTTGTTTAATGTATAAATGAAATATGGTTGTATTTTGTAATACAAAACAACAAAGTAGTCTTTCACTACACATCACCCTAACTTGTCTTGCATTACACGCAATCACGACCTTCCTTGATAGCGTGTGTTGTATGCAATAGCGGGTTTCACTAAACAATGATATATTATTATAATATTCTTATGAACTAGACATTATGAATAGTATTAACTAAATTTTGAATTTTTTAACATTATTATCCATCTTACTCATTTTCTAGAACATGGTATGAGAATAAAATAATTTTTTTGGGTAAAATAAGTATTTTTAAAAAAATGCAGTTTTGCCGCCTTTTGATGGCGCACCAACATTAAATATAGTTTTTGACATGTTTCTAAGTTCAATTTTACAAAATAAAATTATTCTTTGGAATCAGGATGTAAAATATTACTTTGGATAAATTTTTCATATTATTCTCATAAATTTCTTATTTTAATGAATAGTAAAAATACTAATATTTTATTTAAAAACGACTTTTTTCATCATAATAATTTATGTGGTTAAATTATAATATTTAATGGTTTTAAAGTATAAATAGAATATATTTTTACCATTCAATATAATGTATGTCATTAGCATTGATTTTATATTGAATTCATAGGTTAAATTGATTCGATCTTTTGCAATGTTTTAAACAAAAACCCGTTTTCTATCGACAACAAGATTGATTTTAATTTAATTTCTGCAACTGCCATGTTTTGAATTTGGAAAAATTGATTCCATATTTGGAATCAGTGGGTATAAATTATATTAATAGACTACTTTTTATTTTTGTGCATTATGAATAGTAACTACGGTAAATTTTATTTACTATAGTAAAAGGTAAATCAGGTGATTATGGGTAAATAAAATGTTATAATGTTACCCTAACACTTGTATTAATACAATTTGATGATTATATTTCGTACTAATTCAAATTTTGGTCTAAATGGAATTCATTAGAACCCACTTAAAGGTGATTAAGACCTTTAGTTTATTTTATTTAAAGGAAAGTGAAATATGTCTCTCTCAAGCATTAATAATTAAAGTATTTTTAATTTAATGATATATAGAATATAAATTCTGTTATAAATACTCATTTTAAAGCTAAAATGTTTTTAATTTACCATGGTAATTTTTTTTAATTTTTAAGAGTAATTTAATTACTTTATTAGCTTATACATTAATGATGCAGAAATTATTTATTTAGTAGAAAATCAATAATATTGATTTTATTGAAATAGTAATACATATTAATGGGCCCACAAACCTGAACAAAAATTATCGGTAGTGTATATATACACCATAAGAATCCAATGACCAAATTTATGACAGTTTGGAGACTTATAAAATTGATTATGATACTTATATTATTTTATTTTATATGATGTCAAAATTGTCTCCTTCATAATTTAATAAATATAACAATTTAAAATTTGGGTGTTATAGAAGATAAATCCAACTAAATGTATTCTTAGGAAATATATAAAATTTATCTTTATCCTAGTAATTTATTTTTAATTTTTATGCAAAAATATGTATATTTAATAATTATACAAAAATGTTGTAGTAATTATTTTATTAAGAGAAATATCAAATAAATGGTTTTACGAATAGTAAAATTAATATTATATGAACTATTTAATGTTCTCAAATAAGTTTCTAGATTAATATACCATGTTAGGTACCTATTAAATATTTCATTTTTAATATATCCTCGGTGTGAATTTTATTTAAATTCAAATAAATGAATAGTGTCAAAATTGACACTATTGTTATTTTATAAACATAACATATTATTAAATTGATTAAAAATCAAAAAAATATTTAAAAATTATAAATTGAAATTTATATATTATAAAATGTCATAAATTATTTAATTATTAATAATTCAAAGCACATAAGTAATTATTTATCACAATTTAAAATTTAGAATCTTATTACCCCAAATAAAATTTAATAGATTAAATAGGGATAAATCAAGTTGATAATGTTGAAAATAAATTCCCTACATGTCTAAATTATATTTTTTGATTTATTTAAAACCCTATATCATCTAATCTTCGAATATGAGTCATTTTTGGCGGTTTTTAAGTGGGGTTAAATTTATTATAAATTAATATTTTTAAGATTTCCAAAGGTTCCCCTCTCCTCCCTTATAAAAAGGGAACCCCTTCCCACTTCTCTTCACACCCTTTTGAGCCTTGAAGCTCGAAAACAACCTGAACATTTCTCTTCTCCACTTCCCTAGAAACATTCTGGAGATTCTGGTCTTCTCAAAAGATCAACTCTACTTCCTTAAGAGGAAGCTTAAAGGAGGTGCGTCGAAGAACATGTAATCTCTTCTTCCGATTTTCTCAAGTTTCTTTCATCTTCTACTTATTCTTATTTAGTTGTCTCATTATAAATTAATAACATAAGTTTTACTTATATATTGATATGATATTATAAATATGAAACAACCCTATTTCACCTTCTATACATCCAATGGAAAATGAAATCCCCACGCATGCGTACGTACAGAATACTATCTCCACGCCGTGGTGTAATCTGTTTTCCACCACCACCTTACATGGATGGGTATAATGGTGTACAGAATAACTATATATGATTATTTTAAAGTGATATTGAATCTTAAATAGTATACATAAACTTCATTACAATTCCACGGTCATGGTAATGATATCATCGCTCGTGCGTACGTACGGAGTACCGTCTCCACAAAGCGATGAGATTCATTCTCCATGTTAACCGTTCTTGAATGATTATAAAGTATATATAATGAATAATAATGAAATATATGACATAAAAAGATACTGGATTTATGTATATATATGTATTACATCTAATTAATTCCATTCAATTAAATAAAGAAACAAAAACAACATTCCTGCGTACGTACGAACTACCGTCTCCAATAACGATGCATTTCATTCAATTTATCGATCTATCATATATACTCATATGCCGAATATATATTATATATAAATCATGTTATACATTCTTGAATTATTTAAATCAGGATACAATTAATAATATCACGAACAACAAGTCGAAACTCGTACGATAAATGAAACGATTTTACCCAAAACGGTGCTTTAACATGGAATATAAAAAAGAACGGGTAATATAATGTCAAAAGTGAACCATATTTGATATCATAACAATGCATATGATTCTGTAATAATTCAATGAAATTAGTTAAATCATTATACAGGAGGTTCAAGAAACATACGAAGCATATCAGACATAAGGTAAGGGATAATGTTGCAATCTCAATTATTTTCTATCCGAGATTACTTAAACATAAGTATTTACTGGGGTTATATTTATCATCCATGTCCAAGATTTATAAATCTGATTTCAGGTATTTTTAAAGTTCTTTTTACCCATTTTTTAATTTTATTACTTGATATGTATTAAATATTTCTTTTGGTTACCATACGAGGTAGTTTTTGACTTTTCCGACATAAGTACGAGAAGAATGTTTTTTTAACTTATATGGCATGAGTGGATTTTTAAAGTTTTATAACGCCTTGTTTTCATGAAGATTACTCTACATGATTTTTTGAAAACTTTCAACAAAATACTTTTATTTTAATATTTCATGGTGTTTTTTGAAAAAAAAATTATTTTGAAGAAGAAAAGATATTTTCCTCAAGAATTCATTTCAACTGTTTTATCAAAACCATTTTCCATCTAAGAAGATATTATTTCATATGTTTATGTATTAAGTATAATGTCTCCATGATTTACGTGGTTTCACTTTTCTTATGATGAAATAAAATCAATTTTTTTGTATGGATTATGTTATGATGGGATGATTTTTATGAAACCTATTTTATACTTTGGGTAATGATGAAAGATTTAGGATCATGTTGTGGAACAAGTAAGAATGATTTCATTATGAGATGTTTGGGGCCTATATCTCCCTCCAATGCATTGGGTAAAGATTTATATCTCCTGAGATAGACATGGCTGGAATGATAAGTTAATTCGGCTCGGTGATACAGGACTGGAACGAGGAGTGAACTCGATTCAGAAAGGGAATTTGTCCACTAAGATTGTCTTGGCAGCAATGCCTTGGCTACTATGGAAATCATATCATGTGATTAATGGTTGCCACAATTACATGTTTTTTCCCATGGTATTTTATCATGATTGGTGTTATTTTATAATATATGCCTCACATACTCCCAAGATTTATGTCTTTGCTTAATATTTATGATGTTTAGATTTTATGTTCATGTTTTTTCATTCCAGCGTCTATGGATTGTTTTAAGTTCTCTATGTTTACCCTTACTGTGCATTTGAGCTCACCCTTTACATGTTCGCTTTTCCCCAGGAGATAAATAAAGTTTTTAGGTAAGAAAACAGAATGGGAAGATCTTTATGGAAGATGTTGAAGATCTTTCACCGCGATTAGAAGATGATATTCCAAGTTTCCAAAGACACTAGACTATTACAGTCCTTCTATGTCTCTTTTTTTATGTATTAATTATTCCGAAATAGTAATGTAATTTCCATGTATATAAAGATTTGTGACTCTACAAAATAAGTGGTGGTGGAATCCATGCAAGAAAACAACCAGAGGCACCACAATAGAAAATGACAATAGTGTAACATTTTTGAGACAACACCCTCCTAGTTTCATTGGATCTTCTGACCAGTAGCAGCTGAAGGATGGATCAAATCCCTTGAAAAGATATTCCATGTTTTGGGATGTTCAGACAATCAAATGTTAAGTCTTTCCCTTTATCGTTTTTAAGGGAAAGGTGACCACTGGTTTTCAATGGTAAGTAATATTAGGGAAAGAGATGATTTTTATGCCTTAGAGTGGGATGAATTTAAAATCCATTCCTTGAAATATATTTTCCGTAGGTGGTGCAACATAGGATGGAGAATAAATTCCTTGAATTGAAATAGGAGGAAGATACAGTGGCTGTGTATGAAGTGAACTTCACCCGATAAGAGAGGTATGCTCCAAATCTTATTCTGGATCTTGATAGAAAAAATCAACCGCTTTTTCTCAGGACTAATTCCAAGGTATCGAAGGGAATTGGCCTCCCGTAAATTCAAAAGTTATGATAAACTTGTCTAATGTGATGAGAGGGTAGAGATGGGGTTTTCTGATTATCATGTGAATCTTGGAAATAAGGAGAAGAAGAGGTCTAGATGGAAAGCGATGGATAATAATAAACCAATGAAATCTGATGGTATGAAAATCCAATTTCTAGTTTGCGAAATTGGTGGAAAAAAACACCATGGGGAATGTCGTAGTAAAAATGGGAAGTGTCTATAATGCGGTAAGTTTGGACATATGTCCCATGATAGAAATGAAAATGATCCTACAACTAATTATGATATGCAGTCTGTAAAGTGTTTTAAATGTTGTGAGATGGGTCATAATGAAAATTCCTGCCAAAAGAGAGATCGAAATGATGCAAAAAATCCAGACTACATGAAGGAAGGTGTAGTGAAATCCTTTGTGACTACGTCAGCAGCTATGAGGCCATCTAATGATGTTGTATCCGGTGCTTTTTTTGTTCACTTAGATTTTACTAATGTTTTGATTGATACATGGTCAACAAATTCCTTCATCTATTAGAAATTTTCTGGTAAATAAGAAATATCACCTCAAAAAATGAGACCCAAACATGTTATTAAAACACCATGGGAAATATTATTACAAAGAGGAATTATATGAATCTTTATATTGTGGTTTGTGGAGAGAAAATACTTGAAAATCTTGTTGTTTTACCCTTAATCGAGATTGATGTTATTTTGGGAATGTATTGGATTTCTGTTTACCATGAAAAGATTGACTGCAGATCTAAAAAAGTTGTTTTTCAGAAATAGTTTTTGTTTGTATACAAGAACAGACCCCTACAATTGACAACATATCAGGAATCTAAGAATATATTGAACAATAAAACTGAATGTTACACCAAGATTATATTATAATTATTCTTTTTAATTTCATTGATGTCTTCTGTTGTATGCTACACCATGATTATCCTGTGCTATACCCAACACCGTATTAGCTTGCAGTATACACAACACTATTCTTGGCTCGTGTTACACACAATTTCATGTTCGTTTTGTAGAAATTATTCTACGCAAAATTAAGTATAGATTTGGTTTAATGTATAAATGAAATATGGTTGTATTTTATTATATGCAACAACAAAGGAGTCTTTCACTACACGTCACCCTGACTTGGCTTGCATTACACGCAATCACGACCTTCCTCGATAGCGTGTGTTGTACGTAATACCATGTTTCACTAAACAACGACATATTATTAGAATATTATTATGAAATAGCCATTATGAATAGTATTAACTAAATTTAGAATTTTATAACATTATTATTCATATTAATAATTTTCTAGAACATGGTATGAGAATAAAATAAATTTTTCGGGTAAAATAAGTATTTTTAAAAAAATGCAGTTTTGCCGCCATTTTGAGGGCGCACCCACATCAAATCTAGTTTTTGAAATGTTTATATGTTTAATTTTACAAAATATAATTAATCTTTGGAATCAGGATATAAAATTTTACCTTGGATAAATTTTTCATATTATTCTGATAACTTTCATATTTTAATGAATAGTCAAAACATGCTATATTTTAATTAAAAACAACTTTTTTCATCGTAATAATTTATGTGGATAATTTATAATATTAAATAGTTTTAAAGTATAAATTGAATATATTTTTACCATTTAATATAATGTATGTCATTATCATTGATTTTACATTGAATTTGTAGGTTAAATCAATTCAATCTTTTGCTATGTTTTAAACAAAAACCTGTTTTCTTTCAAAAAAGAGATTAAATTTAATTTAATTTCTGCAACTTCTGTGTATTGAATTTGGAAAAATAGATTCCATATTTGGACTTATTGGGTCCAAATTATATTAATAGATTAGTTTTTATTTTTGGGCATTATGAATAGTAACTACGGTAAATTTTATTTACCATAGTAAAAGGTAAATAAGGTGATTACGGGTAAATATAATATTATAAAATTATCCTAACACGTGTAATAAAACAATTTGATGATTATATTTATTCCTATGTAATTTTTGGGTCTAAATTGAATCCATTACAAGCCACTTAGAGGTGATTAAGACCTTTAGTTTATTTTATTTAAAAGAAAGTGAAATATGTCTCACTCAAACTTTAATAATTAAAGTATTTTTAATATAAATTTATACAGAATATAAATTTGGTTATAATTAATCATTTTAAATCTAATTTTTTTATTTACCATGGTAATTTATTTGTAATTTTTAAGAGTTATTTAATCACCTTATTAGCTTATACATTAATGATGCAGAAATTATTTATTTAATAAAAAATCAATAAAATTGTTTTTATAAAAATATTAATACATATTAATGGGATCACAAACCTGAAAAAAACTTATTGGTAGTGTATATATCCACCATAATCATCCAATTACAGAATATATGACCGTTTGGAGTCTTATAAAAGTGATTATGACACTTATATTATTTTAATTTATATGATGTCAAAGTTGTCTACTTCATAATTTAATAAATATAACATTTTAAAATTTGGGTGTTCTATAAGATAAATCCGACTAAATTGATTATTATGAAATATATAATATTTATATTCATCCTCATATTTTATTTTTATTTTTTATGCAACAAATAATTATAATAAATAATTATACCAAAATGTTGTAGTAATTATTTTATTAAGACAAATATCAAATAAATGGTTTTACAAATAGTATAATAAATATTATATGAACTATTTAATATGATCCAATAATTTTATTGATTACTAAGACATGTTAGGAACCTATTAAATATTTAATTTTGATTATATCCTCTGTGTGGAGTTTATTTAAATTCAAAAAAATGAATATTGTAAAAATTGACACTATTGTTATTTTATAAAAATAACATATTATTAAATTGTTTAAAATCACAAAAATATTTAAAAATTATAAATTGAAATTTATATAGTATAAAATTTAATAAATTGTCTAATTATGAGTAATTCACAAAACATAAGTAATTATTTATAACACTTTAAAATTTAGAATCTTATTACCACAAATAAAATTTAATAAATTAAATAAGGATAAATCAAGTTGATAATGTTTAAAATAAATTCCCTACAAGTATAAATTTTATTGGTTGATGATATTACAACCTTATCTAATATAAACTTAGAATATGAGTCATTTTTGGTGGTTTTTATGTGGCGTTAGATTTATTATAAATTAATATTTTTAAGATTTCCAAAGGTGCCTCTCTCCTCCCTTATAAAAAGGGAACCCCTTCCCACTTCTCTTCACACCATTTTGAGCCTTGAATCTTGGCCAAAACCTACCCATTTCTCTTTTCCACTTCCCTATAAACATTTTGGTGGTTCTGGTATTCTCAAAATACCAACTATACTTCCTTAAGAGGACACTGAAAGGAGGTTCGTCGAAGAAGAAGTAATCACTTCATCCGATTTTCTCAAGTTTTTTTCTTCTTCTACTTCTTCTTCCTTAGTTGTATCATTATAAAGTAATAACATCAGTATTAGCTATACAATGATATGTTATTATAAATATGAAACAACCCTATTTCACCTTCTATCCATCCTACGGAAAACAAAATCATTGCGCATGCATACGTACGAAATTCCATCTCCACGCTGTGGTGTAATATGTTTTCCACCACCACCTTACTTTGATGGGTATAATAGTGTAGAGAATAACTATATATGATTATTTTAAGGTGAAATTGATTCTAAAATAGTATACATACACTTCAATACACTTCCACGATCATGGGAATGATATCATCGCTCGTGCGTACGTACGGACTACCGTCTCCACAACAGGATGAGATTCATTCTCCATGTTAACCATTCATGAATGATTATAAAGTATATATAATGAATAATAATGAAATATATGATATAATAATGATACTGGATTTATTTATATGTATATATGTATGAAATCTACTTAATTCCATTCAATTCAATAAGGAAACGAAAACAGTGTTCATGCATATGTACGGCCTACCATCTCCTTGAACGGTGTATTTCATTCAATTTATCGATCTATCATATATATTAATATTCTGAATATATATTTTATATAAATTGTTTTTTACATTCTGAAATTATTTAAATCAGGATACAAGTAATAATATCATGAACAAAAAGACAAAACTCATATGATAAATGAAACGATTTTATCCAAAACGGTGCTTTAACATGGAATTTACAAAAGAACAAGTAATATAAAGTCATAAGTGAACCATATATGATATCATAACAATGAATATGATTCTATAAAAAGTCAATTACATTACTTACATCATTATACAAGAGGTTCAGAATCATACGAAGAATATCACACATAAGGTAAGGGATAATGTTGTAATCTAAATTGTTTTCTATCCAAGATTACTTATACGTAAGTATTTACTAGGGTTATATTTATCATCCATGTCCAATATTTATAAAAAAATTTCATGTATGTTTAATTTCCTTTTTACCCATTTTTTACTTTTACTACATGATATGCATGGAATCTTTATTTTGATTATCATACGTGGTACTTTTTGACTTTTCTGACAAAGGTACGAGAAGAATGTTTTTTAACTTATATGGCATGAATGGATTTTTATAGTTTTATAAAATCGTTTTTCATGGAGAATACTCTACTTGATTTTATTAAAATTTTCAAAAAAATACTTTTATTTTAAAGTTGCATGGAATTTTGTGAAAATAAAATGATTTTTAAGAAGAAACGATATTTTCCTCAAGAATTAATTTCAAGTGTGTTATCAAAACCATTTTCCATATAAGATGATATTATTTCAAATGTTTATGTTTCAAGTATATTGTCTCTATCATTTACATAGTTTCACTTTTCTTATGATGAAATTATATCCATTTTTTATAGACTATGTTATGATGTGATGATTTTTATGAAACCCAATTTATACTTTGGGTAATGATGAATGATTTATGATCATGTTGTGGCACAAGAAAGAATGATTTCATTATGAGATGGGTGGGACCTATATTGTTAGGTCCACAAGGCTGAATACCCTGAGAGGGGGGGTGAATCAGGGTATGACTAATTTAAAATAAACGCCCGTTTTGATCTTGTTTCGCTGTTATGCAAAACACTCTTCTCTCTCTTTCCTGTTGCACAAAGTAGACAGAAAGTAAAGCATGCACATGACACACCAATTTTACTTGGTTCACCGTAAAGGGCTACGTCCAAGGAGCATACGCCGACATGTTGTCGGTCGTACCAATTCCACTAAACTTCACTAGCTGTGGATTACAATGTTCGGGCTAGATCACTTCTATGCCCAGGCTCACTGCCTATACAAAGTTTAGGGTCAGCTCACTGCTTTCCCAAGGGTCACTCCCTGTTTCTCTCTCTCTGGCTCACTGTTGGTGGAGAGGATCACCTTTTTCCTCTTCCTAAGCTCACTGCTCTGTGAAGGGATTCACTCACAGTTTGTAGACCTGTAGGTCTCTTCATTTCCATTAAGGAATGCATCTTTCACTATATTTAGATGCTCTGTTGAAGTTCAACTTTCATCCACTGATGAATAGAACTTTGCCTCTGACCACTAGGCAACAACCTTTGGAAACACCTTCGCAAAGCACCCTACTTCGCAAAGCTCCCAATTTCGCGATGCTCAAACAAGCCTTCGCGATGCTCCTGCCTTCTCACGAAGCTCTCTCGCGAAGCTCTCTCGCGAAGCACTCTCGCGATGCTCAAGCCGTCACAAAGCAATGACCCTCTGCGAAGCTAAGTAAGCCAACGTGGAGCTCGCAGGTTTCACGGAGCTACAATAGCCGCCGCGAAGCACCTCTTTTGCGAAGCATGCTGGCTTCGCGAACCACCTTCGCAAATCGAGAGCGAATGATCTTCTATGAAAATGCTCTCTACTCCGCTCGAAGGGGTCGGCCTCTATTTATAGGAGATTCCACCGACCCTCTTCCCCTCCGCGCGAAGTCAACGCCACGTCATCTCAAATCGCGAAGCTCCAAAGTTTCTCCCGGAATTCTGTCCAAATCGCGAAGCTCCACGACAATATTCCGTTCGTGAAGCTTGACGTAGTCACGAAGAATCACTTTCAACATACCTTCACGACATCGCCGCGAAGCACCCTCGTGAATCCCAAAATTCCTTCGCGCCTTCGCCGCGAAGCTCACTTGCAAATGCCTTCACCGCCGCGATGCGCTTCAGCCTCTGCCGTTCGCGAAGCTTGACGTAATCGCGAAGCATCACCGCCTCCATTATTCTGGTCTTTGCGATTTCCAAACCAAGCATCCTATCTTCGCGGAATTCATGCCTTTTCCATATGAAATTAAGATCTTCATGGAAATCCTTTTTTCGCGATGCTCACCAAACTCCAAATTTTGGACACCAAAAATTTGGAAAACACTGGGAAACGGCGCCACCTTGTACTGCTCTTTTGTACCACCTCCATATAGTCCTTTCCTTTGTCATAGTTCTTTGTCAACATGGAATGTCAACAACTTCTCGGGAATTCGACAATTCTCCATGGAAACCTGCTTTGTCAACAAACACAATCAACCCAAAAAAACCGCAATGTTACCTTGAGGGATTTTTCCCCAACAATCTCCCCCTTTGGGTTTGTTGACAACTCTTCACAACTCTGCTCATAATGATTTTTTGCACTTGGATACCTCACTGAGTCTTCTTCCAGCCGCTACCACCATTCACCTCTTGCGATTCTGATAGCATTCAAAGATTCACTTAACACGTACACAATGCCCACATGAGCAATGCTCGATGTGAGAAACAAGAGTATTATGAAATGTTCATCAATGAATCACTTCATGTCAGACCCCATTGTCGATTCCACCCTGATACCAATTCTTAAATTCATACCAATTGTTGAACCACACTGATACCAATTGGTGAATTCTTAAGTTGATACCATTTGTTGATAGCTGGACACCGTCTCACACCATTCCAACACCACTGTTCTACTTTTATCACGATCCTCAGCTGTCGTGATTTCTATGCTTTGATCGATCACTTCTAGCATCGTCATATTTGATACTCACTCCCCCTTTCTCATTGCTCCCCCTTTCTGGCTGCTCCAACTATCAGCTTCTCCCCGTATCTTTCATGATTTCTCAAATAGTCACACTGTCTCCCAATCACTATTTTCTCCCCCTTTAACCAACACTATTTTCTCCCCCTTTGTCAACGAACCCAAAGGTCACTCCCTTGTAGTCTGTAACAGAGTAGAGAACACAGATCAACACAATAGGGAAAAACACATCACACCTCAGGGAGAGGGGGGTGGTGAGGGTCCCACATCCACACTATTTCACGTGCGGGGAATCCACAGAACTCCCAGAGCTTGTAGATTCCTCTCAAAAGCTTCCTTAGGTAAGGCCTTTGTCAGAATGTCTGCAACCTGTAGCTCTGTAGGCACGTACTCCAACTTCACGATTACCTGCTCAACCTTCTCCTTGATAAAATGATACTTAATCTCAATGTGATTTGTCCTTGAATGATGGATGGGATTTTTTCTAAGATTTATAGCACTTGAGTTGTCGCACTGGATTCCGATCGGAGACTTCACTTGAACTCCCATATCTTCAAGCTGCTGCTTCATCCACAATAATTGTGTGCATGCTTGAGTGGCCGCAATATACTCAGCTTCTGTGGTGCTCAATGAAATGAAATCTTGCTTCTTGCTAAGCCAAGAAATACACAAGCCACCAAGATTTAGAGCACAAACTGACATTGATTTCATATCATCCGCTGAACCGGCCCAGTCTGCATCAGTATAGCCCAATAACTCTGTCTGAGATTTATCAGTATATGTCAAGCCAAAATCCAATGTGCCCTGGATATACCGAAGTATTCTTTTCACTGCAAGCATGTGGATTTCCTTGGGATTGCTCTGATATCTCGCTTCTTGGCATGTGGCGAAAACAATATCAGGCCTTGTTGCGGTTAAGTACAATAGACTTCCAATTATTTGCCTGTATTCTGTAATATTAACTGCCTTCCCATCCTCATCTTTTTATAATTTCATCCGGGTAGCCAGCAGAGTCTTCATCTCCTTGGAATATTCCATTCCAAACCTTCTCAGGACCTCCATGGCATATTTAGATTGATAAATGAATGTTCCATTCCTTCCTTTTGTCACCTGTAGACCAAGGAAAAACGTTAGCTCTCCAATCATTGACATTTCAAACTCATTTTTCATGAATTCAGAAAACTGTCTGCACTGAGCTTCATCTGATCCGCCAAATATTATGTCATCGACATAAACCAACACCATCAAACATTGATTACTATCATTACTGAAATATAGATTGTAATCAACTCTTCCATGCTAAAAACCAAGCTTCTTCAAGCACTGATCAAGCCTTGAGTACCATGCCATTGGTGCTTGTTTCAGCCCATACAATGCCTTCTTTAGCCTGAAAACTTTTTTCTCAACCTCATGAATGAAAAAACCATCTGGCTGCTCAATATACACCTCCTCTTCCAGAACCCCATTCAAGAATGCGGATTTGACATCCATCTGGAACACCTTGAACTTTCGTTGCTCTACTATGGCAAAAAATAATCTGATTGTCTCCAGCCTTGCAACCGGTGCTAATGTCTCATCGACATCTATTCCCTCGATCTGGGAGTACCCCTTGCACACTAGTCGTGCTTTGTTCCGAATCAATGTGCCATATTCATTAATCTTATTGCAATAGACCCATTTAGCCCCGATGACATTCTTATCTGCTGGACTCGAAACAATCTCCCATGTCCGGTTCTTCTCAATCTGATCAAGCTCTTCATTCATAGCCTGAACCCAGTTTTCATCTTCAGCTGCGTCGGAAAAACATTTCTGCTCCACTTGAGATAAAAACAATGTTTGCTGTGATGATTTAATTCTTCGAGTCTGAACTGGAGCTGTTTGATTACCAATGATATTCTGCCTATCAATTTCAGCTCGACTCTTTGGCTTCCTCGCAGACACTGACTTGACACTTTCTTCTTCATCATCAGTATCTTCTTCTGAATCAGCTTCTGCCACTTCTACTCCCCCTGGGTTGTATACCTCATCATCACTTTCATCTAGGTACTGTTCACTGGATCGTTGAGTATTCGGTTCATTTTCAACTATAGTGACATCCTTGCTCTCAATGATTTTCCCCAGCATTTTGTTGAAACATTTATATGCTTTGCTTTTCCCTGAGTAGACAAGGAATATCCCCTCATCTCCTTGTGCCTCAAACTTCCTGTGATTTTCTTTGTTGAGAATGAAACACTTACTTACAAATATTCAAAAGTATTTCAACGTTGGCTTCTTTCCATACCACAGTTCATACGGAGTCTTCCCTTGCTTCAGACACAACAATGACCTCTTCGAAACATAGACTGATGTCAAAACTGCTGCCTTCCAAAATTTCCCTGGAAGCTATTTATCAATAAGAATTGTTCTCGCCATGTTGTTGATGATCCGATTTCTCCTTTCAACCACTCCATTCTGTTCGGGAGTTCTTACCGATGAAACTTGATGCCTTATCCCATGTTTCTCGAGATAGTTTTCAACTAGACTATTTGTGAATTCTGTACCATTATCAGTACGAAACTTCAGAATTTTCTGCCCAAGCATCTTTTCTGATTCCCTCTTATACTGCTTTATGCAACTGAACACCTCTGTCTTATGGGTAATGATGAATACCCAGGACATTATGCTATAGTCATCAATGAAAAGGACATCGTACCTTTCCCCATTTATAGCTCGTGGTGAGATAGGTCCACATACATCAGCATGAACCAGTTCAAGCGGTCTAGTTGATTTCTGTTCCTTTGGCCTGAATGTCTTTCTGATGATCTTCCCCTGTTGGAAAGCATCACACGTATGAGTGCGATCACGTGATAGCTTGGGAAGGTCTCTAGCAGCATCACACTTTATGAGATACTCCATAGATGGTTGGCATATATGACCAAGTCGCTTATGCCACAACTGGTTTTCTTCCCCTCTGGATAGAAGACATGTATCTTCTTCCCCACCTACAAGGTAGAGATTTCCCTTTGACCTTTTTCCCTGCAGAATAGTTGCTCCATCTTTTCCTTTCACAACACACATCTTCTTGGTAAATCGGATAGAGTGCCCAGAGTCACATAGTTGACTGACACTGAGTAAGTTATGACTGAGACCCTATACTACCAAGACATCAGCACGTCTCATCTCTTTGCCCCCAAACTTGGCTTTCCCTGAGCCAGCAATCTTTAGGCCTTCATCATTTCCAAATTTGACAACTCTTTCTTTGTCATATTTTATGCCTGTAAGAAGATCCTTATTACCTGTCATGTGGGATGTGCAACCACTGTCAGGGATACAAACACCAGATCGATCTGATGCTTTAAGGGCAATCTCTGCCACCACGACCTTCTCATTTTTCTTCTTTTTTGTCCATACTTTTTCTTTCACACTCGGCATGGATTGAGACTTCTGTTCTTTCTCAGAGTATGATGGACCAACCTCATCTTGCAAAGCCGCAAATCTATTCTGCGTTTTTAACTCACCTGTCTGTTTATTGACCTGCTGCTTGCGAACGTTTTGATTCTTCTTTGGCACATTTCTCTAAATGGTCGAAGTACAATACCTAGCCACGGGCCCAAATCCTCCGCACCAAAAACAGTGTCCTTCAAAACATGTTCTGGAAAACGGTTCTCTGTTTGGCTTCTATTTCTGTTCTTGTTCCCTTCTATATCTCTTGGCTATGGAACACACATACTGTGAATGTCCTATTTTCCCACAGCAATAACACCTGATATAGGGTACATTCTTTCATGATACATCAGCACTACGATTTTCCCTTTGAGATCTATGAATATTCTGATTTTGTTTTGTGCCCAAATCAACCTTCAATTTTGGGACGGGTGCTTTCGGTCTAACATTAACTACCACCAATTTTTGTTTCTTATCCAGCCCTAAATCAGCTTTATCATTTGAGCTTTCTTTCTGATTCACTCCTGCTAAACTACGAGTCTCCTCTTTCATCTTATCTATCTTCAGAATGGCCTGCTTTTCTGATATCACATTGGGGGTCAATAGTTTTTCTTGATCCTTCATTTTTCATCGCAGACTGACCACTTCTTCTTTAAGATCTTTGATACGTATGACCTGCTCCTTTCCTGTGTTAGTAAAACAATCAATTTCCTTCTTTTGTTCCTCAATTATAAGCATATTCTCAACAATATTTTCTGAGTTCTCTGGTGTTGAGGATTTTAGTCTTTCAATTTCTTCTAACATTTATGACTTTTCATCATCCTATTGTTGCATATTGAGTTTGGAATCATGAACCAATTTATTGGATTTCTTCGTTTTGGATCTCCAAACATCTATCTCTTCAAGAGCTGCTTCCAATTCGGCATTCATATCAACTCTTCCTTCAACTTCTTCTTCCTCTTCTCTAGCGCCAGTTTTTTTCTTTTTCCTGAGAACTACCAACGATTGCTACCATAGCATTTTGTCTGTGATCTTTACAACTTTCAAACTCCTCAACCTCTTCATCCTCAGACACATCTGAACTGTCTATTTCTTGTGAAAGAAGATTCTTCCTCTTGATGAAATTTCTCTTGAACTGCTTCTTCCCTTTCACATAGGCTGATAATTTCTTCTTGGGAATTTCAACTTCATCATCATCATCATCATCATATTGAAATTTTAGGGGGCATCTTGCCGCAAGATGACCAGCCTTTCCACATCGAAATCATGCTAGTGGAAGTTTACCTTTAAAATTTCATCTTCCTTTTTGCAGATTTAAAGAAAGGAATGACATCACCTCATCTTTCTCTTCTTCTTCATTAGAATCTTCAATGGTGTGTTTCTTCATGGCCTTGAATGCCACCTCTTTGGATTTCCCCTTTTCCACAGTCTCGTTATCATCATTTCTCATTTCATATGCAACAAGAGTACTGTGCAGGTTATCCAATGTAAGTTCTTTTGGGTCTTTATCTTCCAAAACAGAAACTTTTGGATTGAACCGACGTGGATGTTTTCTCAATATGCGCTTCACAATTTTTTTATCTTCGATAATTTCTCCAAGACCCCGCATGTCTTCTACCACAGCATTTACCCTGTCAAAGAATGCATCAATAGACTCATTCGGGTTCATTCTCAGATCTTCATACTTGTTCCACAACACTTGCAGCTTTGGCTCTCTGACTTTTGTATCCCCCTCATAAATATTCAAACAATTTTCCCACATGGCATGTGACGTTTTTCATGACCTCACCTCTGTATATATGGGATTGGAAAGGGATCCCCCTAAGGCATTGCTTACATTGGAATCAGCATCCAACTCTTTATGATCTGCTTCTGATAATGCACCACTAGTAATATCAGCTATGATACCGTGCATAGCTGCTGAAAAAACATCCATTCCTAAAGATCAGAAATAGTGTTGCATTCGATTCTTCCATATCTGAAAATTACATCCGTCGAAGATCAGAATCCCTCTATGATTAGTGACCTCCATTTGAGATAAGAACAACTGTCAACCTTCACACAAATACCAATTGTTAGGTCCACAAGGCTGAATACCCTGAGAGGGGGGGTGAATCAGGGTATGACTAATTTAAAATAAACGCTCGTTCTGATCTTGTTTTGCTGATAAGAAAAAAACTCTTCTCTCTCTTTCCGGTTGCACAAAGTAGACAGAAAGTAAAGCAATCACATGACACACCAATTTTACATGGTTCACAGCAAAGGGCTACGTCCAAGGAGCATACGCCGACAAGTTGTCGGTCATACCAATTCCACTAAACTTCACTAGCTGTGGATTACAATGTTCGGGCTAGATCACTTCTATGACCAGGCTCACTGCCTATACAAAGTTTAGGGTCAGCTCACTGCTTTCCCAAGGGTCACTCCCTGTTTCTCTCTCTCTGGCTCACTACCGGTGGAGAGGATCACCTTTTTCCTCTTCCTAAGATCACTGCTCTGTGAAGGGATTCACTCACAGTTTGTAGACCTGTAGGTCTCTTCATTTCCATTAAGGAATGCATCTTTCTCTGTATTTAGATGCTCTGTTGAAGTTCAACTTTCATCCACTGATGAATAGAACTTTGCCTCTGACCTCTAGGCAACAACCTTTGGAAACACCTTCGCAAAGCACCCTACTTCGCGAAGCTCCCAATTTCGCAAAGCTCAAACAAGCCTTCGCGAAGCTCCTGCCTTTTCGCGAAGCTCTCTCACGAAGCTCTCTCGCGAAGCCCCTCGCGATGCTCAAGCCGTCGCAAAGCAACGACCCTCTGCGAAGCTAAGTAAGCCAATGCGGAGCTCGCAGGTTTCACGGAGCTACAATAGCCGCCGCGAAGCACCTATTTTGCGAAGCACGCTGGCTTCGCGAACCACCTTCACAAATCGAGAGAAAATGATCTTCTATGAAAATGATCTCTACTCCACTAGAAGGGGTCGGCCTCTATTTATAGGCGATTCCACCGACCCTCGTCCCCTCTGCGTGAAGTCAACGCCACGTCATCTCAAATCTCGAAGCTCCAAAGTTTCTCCCGGAATTCTGTCCAAATCGCGAAGCTCCACGGCAATATTCTGTTCGCGAAGCTTGACGTAGTCACGGAGAATCACCGTCAATATACCTTTGCAACTTCGCCGTGAAGCTCCCTCGCAAAGCCCAACATTCCTTCGTGCCTTCGCCGCGAAGCTCACTCGCAAATTCCTTCACCGCCGCGATGCGCTTCAGCCTCTGCCATTCGCGAAGCTTGACGTAATCGCGAAGCATCACCGCCTCCATTCTTCTGGTCTTCGCGATTTCCAAACCAAGCATCCTATCTTCACGAAATTCATGCCTTTTCCATATGAAATTAAGATCTTCATGGAAATCCTATTTTCGTGATGCTCACTAAACTCCAAATTTTGGACACCATAAATTTGGAAACACTGGGAAACAGCGCCACCTTGTACTGCTCTTTTGTACCACCTCCAGATCGTCCTTTCCTTTGTAATAGTTCTTTGTCAACATGGAATGTCAACAACTTCTCGGGAACTCGACAATTCTCCATGGAAACCTGCTTTGTCAACAAACACAATCAACCCAAAAAAACTGCAATGTTACCTTGAGGGATTTTTTCCCAACAATCTCCCCCTTTGGGTTTGTTGACAACTCTTCACAACTCTGCTCAGAATGATTTTCTGCACTTGGATACCTCACTGAGTCTTCTTCCAGCCACTACCACCATTCACCTCTTGCGATTCTGATAGCATTCAAGGATTTACTTAATACGTACACTATGCCCACATGAGCAATGCTCGATATGAGAAACAAGAGTAGTATGAAAAGTTCATCAATGAATCACTTCATGTCAGACCCCAATTGTCGATTCCACCCTGATACCAATTCTTAAATTGATACCAATTGTTGAACCGCACTGATACCAATTGGTGAATTCTTATGTTGATACCAATTGTTGATAGCTGGACACCGTCTCACACCATTCCAACACCACTGTTCTACTTTTATCACGATCCTCAGCTGTCGTGATTTGTATGCATTGATCGATCACTTCTAGCATCGTCATATTTGATACTCACTCCCCCTTTCTCATTGCTCCCCCTTTCTGGCTGCTCCACCTATCAGCTTCTCCCCGTATCTGTCATGATTTTTCAAATAGCCACACTGTCTCCCAATCACTATTTTCTCCCCCTTTAACCAACACTATTTTCTCCCCCTTTGTCAACGAACCCAAAGGTCACTCCTTTGTAGTCTGTAACAGAGTAGAGAACACAGATCAGCACAATAGGGAAAAAACACATCACACCTCGGGGAGAGGGGGGGTGGTGAGGGTCCCACATCCACACTATTTCAAGTGCGGGGAATCCACTGAACTCCCAGAGCCAGTCAATTCCTCTCAAAAGCTTCCTTGGGTAAGGCCTTTGTCAGAATTTCTGCAACCTGTAGCTCTGTAGGCACGTACTCCAACTTCACGATTCCCTGCTCAACCTTCTCCTTGATAAAATGATACTTAATCACAATGTGCTTTGTCCTTGAATGATGGACGGGATTTTTTTTAAGATTTATAGCACTTGAGTTGTCGCACTGGATTCCGATCGGAGACTTCACTTCAACTCCCATATCTTCAAGCTACTGCTTCATCCACAATAATTTTGTGCATGCTTGAGTGGCCGCAATATACTCAGATTCTACAATGCTCAATGAAATGAAATCTTGCTTCTTGCTAAGCCAAGAAATACACAAGCCACCAAGATAGAAAGCACAACCTGACATTGATTTCCTATCATCCGCTGAACCAGCCCAGTCTGCATCAGTATAGCCTAATAACTCTGTCTGAGATTTATCAGTATATGTCAAGCCAAAATCCACTGTGCCCTGGATATACCGAAGTATTATTTTCACTGCAAGCATGTAGCTTTCCTTGGGATTGCTCTGATATCTCGCTGCTTGGCATGTGGCGAAAACAATATCAGGCCTTGTTGCTGTTAAGTACAACAGACTTCCAATTATTTGCCTGTATTCTGTAATATTAACTGCCTTCCCCTCCTCATCTTTTTATAATTTCATCCGGGTAGCCACCAGAGTCTTCATCTCCTTGGAATTTTCCATTCCAAACCTTCTCAAGACCTCCATGGCATATTTAGATTGAGAAATGAATGTTCCATTCCTTCCTTTTGTCACCTGTAGACCAAGGAAAAACGTTAGCTCTCCAATCATTGACATTTCAAACTCATTTTTCATGAATTCGGAAAACTGTCTGCACTGAGCTTCAACTAATCCGCCAAATATTATGTCATCGACATAAACCAACAACATCATACTTTGATTACTGTCATTACTGAAATAGAGATTGTAATCAACTCCTCCATGCTGAAAACCAAGCTTCTTCAAGTACTGATCAAGCCTTGAGTACCATGCCCTTGGTGCTTGTTTCAGCCCATACAATGCCTTCTTCAGCCTGCAAACTTTGTTCTCAACCTCATGAATGAGAAAACCATCTGGCTGCTCAATATACACCTCCTCTTCCAGAACCCCATTCAAGAATGCGGATTTGACATCCATCTGGAACACCTTGAACTTTTGTTGCACTGCTATGGCAAAAAATAATCTGATTGTCTCCAGCCTTGCAACCGGTGCAAATGTCTCATCGACATCTATTCCCTCGATCTGGGAGTACCCCTTGCACACTAGTCGTGCTTTGTTCTGAATCAATGTTCCATATTCATTCATCTTGTTGCGATAGACTCATTTAGCCCCGATGAAATTCTTGTCTGCTGGCCTCGAAACAATCTCCCATGTCTGGTTCTTCTCAATCTGATCAAGCTCTTCGTTCATAGCCTGAACCTAGTTTTCATCATCAGCTGCATCGGAAAAACATTTTGGCTCCACTTGAGACAAAAACGATGATTGCTGTGATGATTTCATTCTTCGAGTCTGAACTGGAGCTGTTTGATCACCAATGATATTCTGCCTATCAATTTCAGCTCGACTCTTTGGCTTCCTCGCATACACAGACTTGACACATTCTTCTTCATCATCAGTATCTTCTTCTGAATCAGCTTCTGCCACTTCTGCTCCCCCTGGGTTGCTTACATCATCATCACTTTCATCCAAGAACTGTTCACTGGATCGTTGAGTATTCGGTTCATTTTCAACTATAGTGACATCATTGCTCTCAATGATTTTTCCCATCCTTTTGTTGAAACATTTATATTCTTTGCTTTTCCCTGAGTAGCCAAGGAATATCCCCTCATATCCTTGTGCCTCAAACTTCCTGTGATTTTCTTTCTTGAGAATGAAACACTTACTTACAAGGATTCGAATGTATTTCAACGTTGTCTGCTTTCTGTACCACAGTTCATACGAAGTCTTCCCTTTCTTCGGACACAACAATGACCTATACTAAACATAGACAGATGTCAAAACTGCTTCCTTCCAAAATTTCTCTGGAAGCTCTTTAACAATAAGCATTGTTCTTTCCATGTTGTTGATGATCCGATTTCTCCTTTCAACCACTCCATTCTGTTGGGGAGTTCATACCGATTAAACTTGATGCCTTATCCCATGTTTCTCGAGATAGTTTTCAACTTGACTGTTTGTGAATTCTGTACCGTTATCAGTACGAAACTTCAGAATTTTCTGCCCAAACATCTTTTCTGATTCCATCATATACTAATTTATGCAACTGAACACCTCTTTATTATGGGTAATGTTGAATACCCAGGCCATTATGCTATAGTCATCAATGAAAAGGACATAGTACCTTTCCCCATTTATAGCTCGTGGTGAGATAGGTCCACATACATCAGCATGAACCAGTTCAAGCAGTATAGTTGATTTCTGTTCCTTTGGCCTGTATGTCTTTCTGATGATCTTCCCTTGTTGGCAAGAATCACACGTATGAGTGCGATCACGTGATAGCTTGGGAAGGTCTCTAGCATCATCACACTTTATGAGATCCTCCAAAGATGGTTGGCATAGATGACCAAGTCACTTATCCCACAGCTGGTTTTCTTCCTCTCTGGATAGAAGACATGTATCTTCTTCCCCACCTACATGGTAGAGATTTCCCTTTGACCTTTTTCCCTGAAGAACAGTTGCTCCATCTTTTCCTTTCACAACACACATCTTCTCGGTAAATCGGATAGAGTGCCTAGAGTCACATAGTTGACTGACACTGAGTAAGTTATGACTGAGACCCTCTACTACCAAGACATCAGCACGTCTCATCTCTTTGCCCCCAAACTTGGCTTTCCCTGATCCAGCAATCTTCAGGCCTTCATCATTTCCAAATTTGACAACTCCTTCTTTGTCATATTTGATGCCTGTAAGAAGATCCTTATTACCTGTCATGTGGGATGTGCAACCACTGTCAAGGATCCAAACACCAGATCAATCTGATACTTTAAGGGCAATCTCTTCCACCACGACCTTCTCATTTTTCTTCTTTTTTGTCCATTCTTTTTCTTTCACACTCGGCATGGATTGAGACTTCTGTTCTTTCTCAGAGTATGATGGACCAACCTCATCTTGCAAAGCCGCAAATCTATTCTGCGTTTTTAACTCACCTGTCGGTTTATTGACCATCTTCTTGCGAACTGTTTGATTCTGCTTTTGCACATTTCTATGAATGGTCGAAGTACAATACCTAGCCATGTGCCCAAATCCTCCGCACCAAAAATAGTGTCCTTCAAAACATGATCTGGAAAACTGTTCTCTGTTTGGCTTCCATTTCTGTTCTTGTTCCCTTCTATATCTCTTGGCTATGGAACACACATACTGTGAATGTCCCATTTTCCCACAGCAATAACACCTGATATAGGGTACATTCTTTCGTGATACATCAGCACTACGATTTTCCCTTTGAGATCTATGAATATTATGATTTTGTTTTGTGCCCATATCAACCTTCAATTTTGGGACGGGTGCTTGCGGTCTAACATTAACTGCCACCAATTTTTGTTTCTTATCCAGCCCTGAATCAACCTTAGCATTTGAGCTTTCTTTCTGCTTCACTCCTGCTGAACTACGAGCCTCCTCTTTCATCTTATCTGTCTTCTGAATGGCCTGCTTTTCTGATATCACATTGGGGGTCAAGAGTTTTTCTTGATCCTTCATTTTTCGTCGCAAACTGACCACTTCTTCTTCAAGCTCTTTGATACGTATGACCTGCTCCTTTCATGTGTTAGTAAAACAATCAATTTCCTTCTTTTGTTCCTCAATTCTAAGCTTATGCTCAACAATATTTTCTGAGCTCTCTGGTGTTGAGGATTTTAGTCTTTCGATTTCTTCTAACAGTTCGGACTTTTCTTCATCCTATTGTTGCATATAGAGTTTGGCATCACGAACCAATTTATTGGATTTCTTCGTTTTGGATCTCCAAACATCTATCTCTTCAAGAGCTGCTTCCAATTCGGCTTTCATATCAACTCTTCCTTCAACTTCTTCTTCCTCTTCTCTAGCGCCAGTTTCATCCTTTTCCTGAGAACTACCAACGATTGCTACCATAGCATTTTGTCTATGACCTTTACAATTTTCAAACTCCTCAACCTCTTCATCCTCAGACTCATCTGAACTGTCTATTTCTTGTGAAAGAATATTCTTCCTCTTGATGAAATTTCTCTTGAACTGCTTCTTCCCTTTCACATAGGCTGACGATTTATTCTTTGGAATTTCCACTTCATCATCATCATCATCATTATCTTGAAATTTCTTGGGGAATCCTGCTGCAAGATGACTAACCTTTCCACATCAAAAGCATGCTAGTGGAAGTTTACCTTTAAACTTTCCTATTCCTTTTTGCAGATTTGAAGAAAGGAATAACATCACATCATCTGTCTCTTCTTCTTCATTAGAATCTTCAATGTTGAGTTTCTTCATGGCATTGAATTCCACTTATTTGGATTTCCCCTTTTCCACAGTCTCGTTATCATCGTTTCTCATTTCATATGAAATAAGAGTACTGTGCAGGTTATCCAATGTCAGTTATTTTGGGTTTTTATCTTCCAAAACAGAAACTTTTGGATTGAACCGACGTGGAAGTTTTCTCAATATGCGCTTCGCAATTTTGATATCTTCGATAATTTCTCCAGGACCTCGCATGTCTTCTACCACAGCATTTACCCTGTCAAAGAATGCATCAACAGACTCATTCGGGATCATTCTCAAATATTCATACTTGTTCCACAACACTTGCAACTTTGCCTCTCTGACTTTTGTATCCCCCTAATAAATATTAAAAAGCTTTTCCCACATGGCATGTGACGTTTTTCATGACATCACCATTGTATATATGGGAATGGAAAGGGCTCCCCCTAAGGCATTGATTACTTTGGAATCAGCATCCAACTCTTTATGCTCTGCTTCTGATAATGCACCACTAGTAATATCAGCTGTGATACCATGCATAGCTGCTGAAAAAACATCCATTCCTAAAGATCGGAAATAGTGTTGCATTAGATTCTTCCATATCTGAAAATTACATCCGTCGATGATCGGAATCCCTCTATGATTAGTGACCTCCATTTGAGAGAAGAACAACTGTCAAACTTCGCACTAAAACCAATTGTTAGGTCCACAAGGCTGAATACCCTGAGAGGGGGGGTGAATCAGGGTATGACTAATTTAAAATAAATGCCCGTTCTGTTCTTGTTTCGCTGTTAAGTAAAACACACTTCTCTCTCTTTCCTGTTGCACAAATTAGACAGAAAGTAAAGCATGCACATGACACCCCAATTTTACTTGGTTCACCGCAAAGGGCTACATCCAAGGGGCGTACGCCGACATGTTGTCGGTCATACCATGTACACTAAATTTCACTAGCTGTGGATTACAATGTTCGGGCTAGATCACTTCTATGCCCAGGCTCACTTCCTAAACAAAGTTTAGGGTCAGCTCACTGCTTTCCCAAGGGTCACTCCCTGTTTCTCTCTCTCTGGCTCACTGCCGGTGGAGAGGATCACATTTTTCCTCTTCCTAAGCTCACTGCTCTGTGAAGGGATTCCCTCACAGTTTATAGAGCTGTAGGTCTCTTCATTTCCATTAAGAAATGCATCTTTCTCTTTATTTAGATGATCTGTTGAAGTTCAACTTTCATCCACTGATGAATAGCACTTTGCCTCTGACCACTAGGCAACAACCTTTGGAAACACCTTCGCAAAGCACCCTACTTCGCGAAGCTCCCAATTTCGCGAAGCTCAAACAAGCCTTCGCGAAGCTCCTGCCTTTTTGCGATGCTCTCTCGCGAAGCTCTCTCGCGAAGCACTCTCTCGATGCTCAATCCGTCGCAAAGCAACGACCCTCTGCGAAGCCGAGTAAGCCAACGCGGAGCTTGCAGGTTTCACGGAGCTACAATAGTCGCCGCGAAGCACCTCTTTTGCGAAGCACGCTGTCTTCGCGAACCACCTTCACAAATCGAGAGCAAATGATCTTCTATGAAAATGCTCTCAACTCCGCTCGAAGGGGTCAACCTCTATTTATAGGCGATTCCACCGACCCTCGTCCCTTCTGCCCGAAGTCAACGCCACGTCATCTCAAATCGCGAAGCTCCAAAGTTTCACCCGGAATTCTATCCAAATCGCGAAGCTCCACGGAAATCTTTCGTTTGCGAAGCATGACGTAGTCACAAATAATCACCATCAACATAGCTTCGCGACTTCGCCGCGACGCTCCCTCGCGAAGCCCAACATTCCTTCGCGCCTTCGCCGCGAAGCTCACTCGCAAAGCCCTTCACCGCCGCGATGCGCTTCAGCCTCTGCCGTTCGTGAAGCTTGACGTAATCGTGAAGCATCACCCCCTCCATTCTTCTGGTCTTCGCGATTTCCAAACCAAGCATCCTATATTCACGAAATTCATTCCTTTTCCAACATGGAATGTCAACAACTTCTCAGGAACTCGACAATTCCCCATGGAAACCTTCTTTGTCAACAAACAAAATCAAACCAAAAAAACTACAATGTTACCTTGAGGGATTTTTTCCCAACATATATCTCCCTCCAAATCATTGGGTAATGATTTATAAATCATGAGATAGACATGGCTGGAACGGTAAGTTAATCTGGTTTAGTGATACAGGACTTGAACGAGGAGTGAACTCGATTCAGAAAGGGAATTTTCCACTAAGATGGTCTTGGTATCAATGCCTTGGCTATTATGGAAATCATATCATGTGCTTAATGGTTTCCAAAATTACATGTTTTTTCCCAAGCTATTATATAATCATTGATGTTCTCTTATGATATATGCCTCATGTACTTCCAATATTTAAGTCTTTGCTTAAGATTCTTGATGTTTAGAATTTATGTTCATGTTTTTGCATTAAAGTGTTTATGTATTGATTTATGTTCTCTATGTCTACCCTTTTTGAGCATTTGAACTCACCCATTACGTGTTTTCACTTCCCCAGGATATAATGAAAGGTTTTATTAAGAAAAAAATGGGAAGATATTTTTGGGAGATGTTGAAGATCTTTCACCATGATTAGAAGAAGATATTCCAAGTTTCTAAAGACACTAAACTATTATAGTACTTGTGTGCATGTTTTTGTTATGTATTAATTATTACACAAAATTAATGTAATTTCCATGTACGTCAATCTTTGGGTCTCTACAGTTGGTATCCGAGGAAACGTTTAGTCAGCCATTAGAAACTAGGATGCGATAACTTTAGTGAGATCCCTAGAGATATTTCTAAGGTATGTCTAGGGATATCCCTAAGGACAAGTATAAATATAGGTCATAGTCCTAGAATTATGGTAACTATATTAGAATTAAACCTAGGATGTTAGATATGTAAGGTACACCCCTTTTGTTATGTTTTTTCCCTATCATGATGGTTGCCTCACACTTTTCTTTTTGGGTTTTAGAGGATGGCTGGAACCCGAAGGAACCGTGTTGATCAATGTAATGGACGATGCAATGATTGTACTCCTGAACAAACCAATGTTATGGGAGATGGGGCGAACAATCTTATTTTTATACTTACAAAAGCTATGCATCATTCTGGACTTCCTAATGAATAGTAAAAGGAGCAGCATTCTATTGAATCCTTCATGAGGCAACATCTACCTTCATTCAGTGGGTCTTATGATCCATTAGTGGATGAACAATGGATCAGTAACACTAAGAAGATATTTTCAATTCTACAATGTTCTGAGCATGATAATGTAATCTTAGTAGTATATCGTTTTGAAGGTGATGTTGATCAATGGTGGAATCTTATCAAGAATACGAGGAAAAGAGAAGAAATTGAGTCCATGGAATGGTTCAAGTTCAAGAATATATTTTTCAATAAGTACTTCCCTTATATTCTTCGAAGAAAGATGGAAAATGAATTCCTTGAGCTTAAGAAAAAGGATGATTAATCTTTTGGTATATACGAAGTGAATTTTACAAGGATTTCTAGGTATGCATCAAGATTTATTATCCAACCAGAATGTAATGTTGATCGATTCTTAAGTGGATTAAAACCAAGTCTACGAAGGGAATTATCTATAAGAGACTTCAGTACCTATGAAGAATTTGTGTGTTGTGATATCAAGGTAGAAATAGAAGTTGCTGTTACATATCCATCTCATGGTTTGGACAAGAAACGAATGATGGAGTTCAAGGAGAAATCTCAGAATAATGGTGAATAGAAGATAAATGATTCTTTATGATCAATGTGTGGAAAGAAGAATGGTGGAGATTGTCTAAAATGTACTATAAAATGATTCATGTGTGGAATATAAGGTTATCGATCAGAGGAGTGTCGAAGTAATGGAAAAAGTGTTGCTATTGATATGAATAAAGAAAAGACTACAGAGAACACACCACCAAAACTTCAATGCTTCAAGTGTAAGGAAATGGGGCATTCTGCTAATCAATTCCCTAATCCAAGGGTTAATGATGATCAACCTGAGTAACCACAAAAGGAAAAGGATAAAGGGAAGTCACATGCGATCACTATTGGAAATGTTGAGTATGAAAACAATGTATTGGAATTATTATGTACTTATGTAAGGAGATTCCAAAATAATACTGTGGAAACTAATTTATAGTATAGTGGAATATTGGAATATCTATTTATTGGTTTATTATGGTTTTCAATAATTATATGGTACTGATAACCATGAAAAATGATTCATATAATTTTCGAAAGCAGATTATATGCACATAATAAAGGGATAAAAAGAAAATAAATTGTTTGATAGTCTTAATGATCTCATGATTGATATATGGACTAAGTGATATCATGGTTTGAGTATATAGAATTTTTGGGATTTTGGTATGTGGAAATATTTAACTATTTACAACACTCATGTTTTCACTAAGGTTCTATAGTAATTCATGTTGCAATAGAATACATGATTAAGGAATTCACATGTTTGTAATGTGACCAAAAAGATATATCATATGATAAATGATGTTATTCACATTCTTGTTATGTGACATTTCCAGTAATAATTTTCTTTATACTATGAGCTTGGATAGAAGTATTTTGGATAAGCCTAAAGATTGGAATCGATTATGTTGGACATCAGTCAGTATTGTTTAAGGCTAGAATGTTTTCTGACATTATAATGTAGTTTTAGAAAAAGGAAAACCTGCAGGACGGGCAACAACCCGTCGCGTCAGACAAGGCTGTGGGAATCGAACCCACAACCGAAGTGCGACAAGCCTTTATCTCCTACCACTGGCCTACAGGAAGTCCCTGGTTAGTAAAAACTAGTTTTATTTTATTAAGAGGTATGATAGATGAAGTATAAGTCCATTTTTGGAAACATATACGAGTAATATCACCATAGATAGACTTATGTATATAACTTTTTCTAACCTTATGTTTGAGACAGATGGAATGGCCTATCATTCTATCATAAGATCCACTAACAATTCATGGAAAACAAATTCAACATTATTTCCTTACGAGATGAAGTTTCAATTGTTCCAGATATGAACAACAATGAGATTGTAATAAAATCAAGTATGAATTTATTTTAATTCAAAAAAATTTCAACATTAGATAAATTATCATGAATTCCAAAAATATTGTCCTAGTACTATTATATCTGATGAATCAGATGGTACCTTAAATCATCACGAATCTATGGCTTTGTGATTGTTGGCTTTTTTCATAGCCCTGTTCTCTACCACTCACCATCCTAACATGATGGTTATATTTCTATTCCATATCCATATTTTCACCTATGTTATCCTATGTGGAAACCCAATGATTAGATAATTTGGGTAACCATTAAGTTTCATACTTTAGTTTTTAAAGATAAGTTTTGGTAGTCCTTTTTATGATGTGAGTTTTTATTAAAGAAACTTTTGAGTAGTAAACCGTTTATAACCCCAACAAATTTCGATAGAGAAAATCATTTTAAGTGGGGTAGAATGTAACAACCTGATATTTTATTTGAATTATTATTTTTAATTTCATTGATGTCTTCTGTTGTATGCTACACCAATATTATCTTGTGCTATACGCAACACCGTATTAGCTGGCAGAATACACAACTCTATTCTTGGTTCGTGTTACACAAAATTTCATGTTTGTCTTGTAGAAATTATTCTATGCAACATTAATTATTGATTTTTTTAATGTATAAATGAAATATGGTTGTATTTTTTATACACAACAACAATGGATTGTTTCACTACACTTCGCCCTGACTTGGGTTGCATTACACGCAATCACGACCTTCCTCGATATCAGTTGTTATACGTAATACCGTTTTTCACTAAACAATTATATATTATTATAATATTATTCTGAACTAGTCGTTATGAATAGTATTATCTAAATATTGAATTTTATAACATTATTATTGATCTTACTCATTTTCTAGATAATGGTATGAGAATAAAATAAATTTTTTGGGTAAAATAAGTATTTTTAAAAAAATGCAGTTTTGCCGCCTTTTGATGGAGCTCCCACATTAAATCTAGTATTGACATGATTATAAGTTCAATTTTAGAAAATACAATTATTATTTTTAATCATGAAATAAAATTTTACCTTGTATAAATTTTTTATATTATTATGATAACATGCATATTTTAATGAATCGTAAAAACACGCTATAATTTAATTAAAAACATCTTTTTTCATCTTAATAATTTATGTGGATAAATTATAATATTGAATGGTTTTAAAGTATAAATAGAATATATTTTTACCATTTAATATAATGTATGTCATTATCATTTATTTTACATTTAATTCGTAAGTTAAATCAATTCAATCTTTTGCAATGTTTTAAACAAAAACACGTTTTCTATCGACAACGAGATTAATTTTAATTTATTTTCTACAACTTCTATGTATTTAATTTGGAAATATTGATTCAATATTTTGAATCAATGGGTCCAGATTATATTAATAGACTACTTTTTATTTATGGGCATTATGAATTGTAACTACGGTAAATTTTATTTACCATAGTAAAAGATAAATCGAGTAATTGAGGGTAAATATAATTTTATAAAATTACTCTAACAATTGTATTAATACAATTTGATGATTATATTTAGTCCTAAGTCATATTGGGGTATAAATGGAATCCATTAGAACCGACTTGGAGGTGATTAAGACCTTTTGTTTATTTTATTTAAAGGAAAGTGAAATATGTCTCACGCAAACATTAATAATTAATGTTTTTTTAATATAAGGTCATAAAGAATACAAATTCGGTTATAAATACTCATTTGAATGATAAAATATTTTTCTTTACCATGGTAATTTAATTTTAATTTTTAAGAGTTATTTAATTAACTTATTAGCTTATACATTAATGATGCCGAAATATTTTATTTAGTAAAAAATCAATAATATTGTTTTTATTGAAATAATAATAAATATTAAAGAGATCAAAACCCTGAAAAAAACTTATTGGTATTGTATATATACACCATAAGCATCCAATGACCGAATATATGACCATTAGTAGTCTTATAAAAGTGATTATGACACTTATATTATTTTATTTTATATGATGTCAAAGTTGTCTCCTTCATAATTTAATAAATATAATATTTTACAATTTGGATGTTTTAGAAGATAAATCTGACTAAATGTATTCTTATGAAATATATAAGATTTATATTCATCATAGTATTTTATTTTTAATTTTTATGCAACATATAAGTATATTTAATAATTATACAAAAATGTGGTAGTAATTATTTTATTAAGATAAATATCAAATAAGTGGTTTTACAAATAGTAAAATAAATATTATATAAACTATTTAATGTTCTAAAATAATTTTCTAGATTACTATAGCATGTTAGGAACATATTAAATATTTAATTTTTAATATATCCTCTATGTGGATTTTATTTAAATTCAAATAAATGAATAATGTCAAAATTGACACTATTATTATTTTATAAAAATAACATATTATTAACGTGTTAAAAAATTACAAAAATATTTAAAAATTAGAAATTGAAATTTATATAGTATTAAATGTCATAAATTATCTAATTATGAATATTTCTCATCCCATAGGTAATTATTTATAACAATTTAAAATTTAGAATCTTATTACCCCAAATAAAATTTAATATATTAAATAAGGATAAATCAAGTTGATAATGTTTAAAATAAATTCCCTACATGTCTAAATTTTATTTTTTGATGATATTACAACCTTATCTCTTCTAATCTTATATTATTATTCATTTTTGGAGGTTTTTAAGTGGGGTTTGACTTATTATAAATTAATATTTTTAATATTTCCAAAGGTTCCCCTCTCCTCCCTTATAAAAAGGGAACCCCTTCCCACATCACATCACACCATTTTGATCCTTTAATCTCGGTCAAACACTGCCCATTTCTCTTCTCCACTTCCCGATAAACATTTTGGAGGTTCTCGTCTTCTCAAAAGATCAACTCCTCTTCCTTAAGAGGAATTTTAAAGGAGGTGCGTCAAAGAAGAGGTAATATCTTCTTCCGATTTTCTCAAGTTAATTTCTTCTTCTACTTCTTATTATTTAGTTGCCTCATTATAAATTAATAAAAAAACTATTTATTATAAATTTATATGTTATTATAAATATGAAACTACCCTATTTCACCAACTATCCATCCTATGGAAAACGAAATCAACGCGCGTGCGTACGTACAGAATACCGTCTCCACGCCGTGGTGTAATCTGTTTTCCACCACCACCATACTTGGATGGGTATAATGGTGTATAGAATAACTATATATGATTATTTTAAAGTGATATTTATTCTTAAATAGTATACATACACTTCAATACAATTCCACGATCTTGGGAATGATATCATCGCTTGTGCGTACGTACGAAGTACCGTCTCCACAACGCGATGCGATTCATTCTCCATGTTAACCATTCATGAATGATTATAAAGTATATATAATTAATAATAATGAAATATATGACATAATAATTATACTGGATTTATGTATATATATATGTATGACATCTACTTAATTACAATCAATTCAATAAGGAAACAAAAATAGTGTTCATGCGTACGTACGGCCTACTGTCTCCAAGAACGGTGTATTTCATTCCATTTATCGATATGTCATATATACTCATATGCTGAATATATATTATATATAAATCATGTTTTACATTCTGGAATTATTTAAATCAAGATACAAGTAATAATATCAAGAACAACAAGTCGAAACACGTACGGTAAATGAAATGATTTTACCCAAAACGGTGGTTTAACATGGAATTTAAAAAACAACGTGTAATATAATGTCATAAGTGAACCATGTTTGATATCATAACAATTTATATGATTATATAATAATTCAATGAAATTATTTAAATCATTATACCGGAGGTTTGGAAATATACGAAGCATATCAGACATAAGGTATGTGATAATGTTGCAATATCAATTGTTTTCTATCCGAGAGTGCTTATACATAAGTATTTATTGGGGTTATATTTATCATCCATGTCCAAGATTGATAAAAATGTTTTTAGGTATGTTTAAAGTCCTTTTTACTCATTTTTTAACATTACTACTTGATATGTATGGAATTATTCTTTTGATTACCATACGAGGTACTTTTTGACTTTTCCAACAAAAGAATGAGAAGAATGTTTTTTTAACTTATATGGAATGAACAGATTTTTACAGCTTTATAAGGCCTTATTTTCATAAAGAATAATCTACAACATTTTATGAAAATTTTCAACAAAATAATTTTCTTTTAAAATTTCATGGCATTTTGTGAAAATAAAATGATTTTGAAGAAGAAATGATATTTTCCTCAAGAATTCATTTCAAGTGTTTTATCAAAACAATTTTCCATATAAGATGATATTATTTCATATGTGTATGTTTCAAGTATAATGTCTCAATGATTTACATGGTTTCACTTTTCTTATGATGAAATGATATCCATTTTTATTGTATGGATTATGATATGATGGGATGATTTTTATGAAACCCATTTTATACTTTGGGTAATGATGAATGATTTATGATCATGTTGTGGAACAAGTAAGAATGATTTCATTATGAGATTTGTGGGACCTATATCTCCCTCCAAATAATTGGGAAAAGATTATATCTCATGAGATATACATGGCTGGAATGGTAAGTTAATTTAGTTCAGTGATACAGGACTGGAACGAGGAGTGAACACGATTCAGAAAGGGAATTTGTCCTCTAGGATTGTCTTGTAAGCAATTCCTTGGATACTATGGAAATCATATCTTGTGCTTAATGGTTTCCACAATTCCATGTTTTTTCCCAAGTTATTTTATCATTATTGATGTTCTTTTATGATATATGCCTCACCTACTTCCAAGATTTATGTCTTTGCTTAAGATTTTTGATGTTTAGATTTTTTGTTCAAGGTTTTGCATTCAAGTGTTTATGGATTGTTTTATATTCTCTATGTTTACCCTTATTGAGCAGTTGAGCTCACCCTTTACATGTTTTTTTTACAGGATATAAAGAAAGGTTTTAGGTAAGAAAAAAGGGGAAGATCTTTATGGGATGTGTTTAAGATATTTCACCACAATTAGAAGATGATAATCCATGTTTCCAAAGACACTAAACTATTATGATCCTTGTGTGTCTGTTATTGTTATGTATGAATTATTCCGCAAAAGTAATGTAATTTCCATGTTTGTCAAGATTTGGGTCTCTACAAAATAAGTGGTTGTGGAATCCATGCATGAAAACAACCAGAGGTACCACAACAGAAAAAAACAATTCTGGAACATTTTATGAGGCAACACCCTCCTGGTTTCAATGGATCTTCTTACCCAGTAGCGCTGAAGGATGGATCAAATCCCTTGAAATTATATTCAATGTTATGGGATGTTCAGAAAATCAAATGTTAATCCTTTCAATTTATCGTTTTGAAGGTAAAGCTGAACAATGGTTGTCAATGGTAAGTAATATTAGAGGTAGAGATGATTTTTATGCCTCAGAGTGGGATTAATATAAAATCCTTTTCCTTGAAATATATTTTCCTTAGGTGGGGCAACAAAGGATGGAGAAGAAATTCCTTGAATTGAAACAGAAGGAGGAAGATTTAGTGTCTGTGTATGAAGCGAACTTCACCCGAAAAGAGTGGTATGCTCTAAATCTTATTCTGGATCTTTATAGAAAAAATCAACAACTTTTACTCAGGACATATTCCAAGGTATCGAAGGGAATTGGCATCCCGTGAATTCAAAAGTTATGACAAACTTGTCTAATGTGATGAGAGGGTAGAGATGGGGTTCTCTGATTATCATGTGAATTTTGGAAATAAGGAGAAGAAGAGGTCTAGATGGCAAGCGATGGATAAGAATAAACCAATGAAATCTGATTGTATGAAAATCAAATTTCTAGTTTGTGAAATTGGTGGAAAGAAACACCATGGGGAATGTATTTGCCAAACTGGTAAGTGTTTTAAATGCGGTATGTTTGGACATATGTCCCAAGATTGCAATGAAAATGATCCTAAGACTAATTATGATATGCAGTCTGTAAAGTGTTTTAAATGTTGTGAGAAGGGTCATTAGGAAAATTCCTACCCAAAGAGAGATCTGAATGATACAAAAAATCCAGACTACATGAAGAAAGTTATAGTGGGATCTTTTGTGACTACGGCAGCAGCTATGAGGCCATCCAACGAAGTTGTATCAGGTTCTTTTTTTGTTCACTTGGATTTTACTAATGTTTTGTTTGATACATGGTCAACACATTCCTTCATCTCTGAGTAATTTTCTGGTAAATAGAAAATATCACCTCAAAAAATGAGATCCAAACTTATTATTAATACACCAGGGGGAAATATTATTACAATGAGGAATTATATGAATCATTCTATTGTGGTTTGTGGGGAGAAAATTCCAGAAAACCCTGTTTTTTACCCTTAGTCGAGTTTTATGTTATTTTGGGAATGGATTGGATTTCTTTTTATAATGCAAAGATTGACTATAGAGCTAAAATGTAGTTTTTCAGAAATACTTTTTGTTTGTATACAAGAACAAACCCATAAAATTGATAACATATTAGGAATCTATGAAACTATTGAACGACAAAAGATGAATTTTATCTTTGTCATATTTTTGAAAACAAGAGAACTATTTAGATTAATGATGTGTTGGTGTTAAATGAATACCTTTATGTTTTTCCTAATGAGTTACTTGGTGTCATACCTGATGCGGAAGTTGAATTCACAATTGACTTAATTCCTGATACTAAGCCAAATTCAAAACCCCCATATTGTATGACTCCAATATAACTTCTTGAGTTGAATAATCAATTTCATGATTTTCTTGATAAAGGATTTATTCATCGTAGCACATCTCCATGGGGAGAAAATATTTTGTTTATTAAAAATATAGATGTTTCCATGAGTCTTCATTTTAATTATATAGATTTCAATTACATCACTTCTAAAAACAATTATCCTTTTCCTCATGTAGATGACTTGTTTGATCAGCTCCAAAGAGCTCAATACTTTCCCAATATTGATTTGAGATTTGGATACCATCAGTTGAGGGTTAATGAAGATGAAATCCCAAAAATAGCCCTACATAAAAGATATGGTCAATATGAATTTGTTGTTATGCCGTTTTTATTAACTTATGCACCTGATGTATTCATGAATATTATGATTAGAGTAATTTATGAGTTCATGGATATGTTTTTGGTTGTATATATTAATGACATTCTGGTATTTTCTGAAAATAAAGAGCAGCATGAAAAACATCTAAGGGTTGTTTTAAAATCCTTAAAAGAATTGAAACATTATGGAATATTCAGCAAGTGTGATTTTTTGTTGTAATATATTTCTTTTCATGGGAAAAGTATAAATAAGTACGGAATAACATTTTATTCTTACAAAACAAATGTGGTTGATGAATGTCCATGACCCACAAATGTTTCAAAGATTCATAGTTTTCTTGGGTTAGCAGGTTATTATATATTGATTCTGATGATCTTTGTATGGTTAACTTGCCTGATAACTAAGTTAACACAGAAAAGGTGTTAAATTTGTTTGGGCAGAAGAATGTGAGGATTGTTTTCTAGAACTAATGATGAGATTGGTGATTGGGCTACTTTTGGACATACCTTCTAGGAATGGTGAGCATGTCATCTATATTGATGCTTCTTTGAAGGGACATGGTTGCGTTTTGATGTAGAATGATCAGGTAATTACTTCTTCTTCAAGATTACTAAAAACTCAAGAGTTAAATTATCCCACACATGATTTCGAATTGGTAGCTGTGTTTTTTTCCATGAAAATTTTGAGGCATCATTTATACAAAACCAAATGTCAAATATATAATTACCATAGAATATTGAAGTATATTTTCACTCAATAGGAACAAAATATGAGGAAAAGAAGATGGCTTGAACTAATAAAGGATTGTGATTTCATGATAAATTACCATTCAAGAAAAAAAATTGGCGGATTCCTTGAGTCGTAAACATCATGCATCACTAACCATGTTATATTTAGAAATGACCCCTTGATTAATGATTTAATTAATTTTGGCATAGAAGTTGTTAGTTCAATGAATACATCTGTTTTGATTTATGTTTCATTGCATTATTCATTGTTATACAGTATTAAGAGAGCGTAGAAGAAAGACTGCGAGCTACAGGAAAATGTAGAAGTCGTTAAAATGGGTATGTTTCTAGAATTTAATCTTGATAAGGATTGAGTTTTGAGATTTGGAAAAATGTTGTGCAGGCCTAGTGATTCTTAGTTGACGAAAAATATATTGTGTGAAGCTCATAGATCTCCATTTTCAGTTCATCCTGGTAGTACTAAGTTGTATAGAGACCTTCTAGAGTATTATTGGTTAGATGGAGTGAAAATAGATATTACGGATTTTACCATGAAATGTTTGTAATGTTAGCATATTAAAGTAGAGCGGCAGTTGCTGAAGGGGATGCTTCAGTCATTGTCAGTTCCAGAGTGGAATGGGGAGAATGTATTAATGGAAATTGTGTTAGGACTACCTAATACATCTTGAGGTAACAATACAATTTGGGTTATTGTAGATCAGATGACAAAATTTGTACATTTTCATTCTATTCAAGATTCAATGTCCTTGGATCAGCATTCTCGATTGTAACAGAAGGAGATTGTCAGGATAAATGGGGTTACTCTTTCCATTGTATCTGACCGATATCCCTGGATCACTTTTAACTTTTGGAACGGACATCAGATGCCGTTGGGCTCAAAATTTAATTTTAGTACAACTTTTCATCCCCAATATGATGTGCAGTCAGAATGAACGATTCAGAAAATTGGAAATATGCTTTGATCTTGTTCAATGGAATACTAGGGATGTTGTGATCAACATCCATCTTTAGTAGAGTTTTCTAATAGTAACAGTTTGCATTCAAGTATTCATATAGACACATTTGAAGCATTGTACAGAAATCAGTACTAGACTCCATCATTTTGGGAAGAAGTAGGTGAAAGAAAGTTGATGGGGCAATAATTAGTAGAAGATTTGGCTGAGAATGTGATGATGATCTAGCAACACATGAGGACAGCTCAGAGCAGGCTGAAAATTTATGCACATAATAGAAGGAAAGACATCTGTTTCAAGGTAGGTGACCATGATTTTCTTTAAAATATCTCCATGGAAAAGTGTGATGTGTTTCGGTAAGAATGGGAAGCTAATTCCATGGTTCATCGGTCCTATTGAAATATTATAGAAAGTTGGAATAGTTGCATACCGCATAGATTTTACTATGATTTTGTGTCAGGTATAATTATTTTTTTCATATTTCGACATTGAGAATGTATGTTCTAGATTCATCACATGTCTTGGGCCCAGAAGCAGTTCAGCTGAAAGATAACATTTCTTATGAAGAGAAACAAGTTCCAATTCTTGATAGAAGGGAATAGGTTATGAAGAATAATTTAATCCACCAGATAATGGTTTTGTGGATGAACCACATGGTGGAAGATGCAACATGGGATTCTGAAAATTCTATAAGGTAAAATTACCCTTTGTTGTTTAATAGTTAAATAAAATTGTAAAGATGGAATTTCGAGAAGGTGGGGATAATTTAACACCCATGGTTTTTGTAAAAATAAATTGAAATTCATGGAACTTTGTTTTATGTAGATATTTATAAATATCCTTTAAAACATAATTCTTTCACTTCTATATTTTTTATTTTAAGAAACTGTCATCTATAATTAATCCCATTATGTTATTTGGAGTCTTTTAGAACCAACTTGTTTTTGTGGTGAATAGTGACAGACCCTTATGAATTGTAATATGAATAGTTATATGACCCAAATTGATAGTAAATTTTATTATTATTTTATATTCTTAAATCTTTAAGATAATAATATCTTCATTATTTTTTTTTCATTCTATAAAAGTAGTTATAGAATTAGATGTTTTATTTTTTGAAATAATTATTCTTTTATTTAAAAATTAAACTTATATTATTTAATTTTTTTTTAAAAAATATGGGGTTCATTTTTGAATTCTAAACGTCAATGAACGGATAGAGAATTTTTTTTGGATTTTTAGGAAATTCTTTAATTTTTGATGAATAGTGAAATGTGATAAAATACTGTATAATCAAATTATCAGTAAATTTCACTATTTATGACATCATATGTTATGGAGGGCCACTTGGTTAGAACTCACATTCCATTATTAATATTTTAGGTCATAGAAACTTATACTATTCAAACACTTGGGAAAAATATAATAATAATGATTAAAATAATGAAAAATACCCCCTCTCCTCCACTATAAATTCCACCCTCACTCGCCTTTTCTTCCCACTCCTCTCAAGCCTTGTTCCATGCCTTAGTTATTAAAAATAATAATCCCAAGGCTCTACCCCATGTCCTAGATCTTCTGCTATCACCAAAAGTCCAAAACTGAATCCCTTAAGAAGGATCTCAAGGAGAATATATAAAGAGGTAAACATCCTCTTTTATTTTCATTCTTTTCCTTTTATTTTATGTTATTCTCATTCATTCCCTTTAGATTATATTGAGATATTTAATTAAATATATCCATTACAGTACATATTATGTATGTGTGATGAGGTATCCCATTTCTCACATCAAACTATTTTTATGAAATTTTATGAGATGGCGTTAGGCGGCCGAATTTTCGTAAGACATTTTTCATGTTTTATTTTATTTCATGATTCATTTTTTTTCTTCCTCATTCCTAAACTCCTATTAAATAAGAGTCATGAAATACACACAATCTTTTATATTCTGTATTTTCTCATGTTAATGGGAAATTCATCATCAATATTTTTATTTTCCCCCACATGTTCAAGGAATTAAAAACATTGCCCATGATGTGTTGAATTACAGACATCTTGGACGATGTGATTTTGATTTGCATTAATTAAATCAAGTATGGTCATGATCCCATTTTTATTATTGAACCAGGTTATAATATATGTATTATGTCTCATAAATGGTTCTGTATTCCTTTTGTACACATGGTATTAATTTATAAAACAAAATGAGGTTGTTATTTTCAAAGAACAACTAAAATGATCTAAATGAACACCCTTAATGTTTTAACTTTTGAATCATCCTCATTTCAGAAATAAAAATAATAAAAGGTATAATTTATGTTTCTGAATATATTTAAATGATACTCCATTACAATTATGGTGTTTTACTTCCAATCAACAAGAAAATCCACCATGAACCAATCATGGAAATCATGTAATGAACTCACCGAAAAACAGTGCCAGGGGAAAAATACAAACAATTAAAAGGTAAATGATTTTATAAAATGATCATATAAGATGTTATTAACATTAAAATGTTTATGTAAAATACTAATAACTATCTTTTAACCATTATACAGAAATATTAAACAAGTTTTATGTAAGAAAAAACTAAGGTAAGGGAAATCTTAACCCGATTTCCATTCTTTGGGTTAACCATCTACTTCATTATTTATGTCGTATTAAAATTTATTTTGTAATGGTTTTTGATTATGTTATGTTAAATTATTACTAATTAAAATGTATATACCTATTCCATCCACTATATTAAGACTCACTTAAACTGTATGTTATTTGTAAGGGGCTTTTCTTTTAAAATCCTATTTTAAAATTATGTTTTACAAAATTCAAAACCAAGGTTTTTGTGCTATTATTAATGTTGTATGATTATGTTCTGGTTCATGGGAATTGTTTATGACAAAGTTTGGGACGTATATCTCCCTCCAATTCATTGGTTATGTGTTTGTTGGAGGTCATATGCATGGTTACTCAAAGGGTAACTTTGATGGTTAAACAGATTGTAATGTAGCCATGAGGGTTACAAATTATAAGGTAGCCAAAAGGGTTACAATATTATGTATGTAATAGCCAAAGATAAATTTATTATTATATTTATTTTAACATTTTTTTGGGATATTGTGTAAATCTCATGTTTCCCAATGTATGTATATATGGGTGACAAGCATGTATTTTGAAAATGATTTCATATGTTACGAGTATTCGTGGACAAATGTGATTTTTCATTATTTTTCATCCTTTACTGAGATTTTGTGCTCATCCCATGTTTTAAATGATTTTAATAGGATAATTTATGTGTAATAAAAATAAGGAATATATTTATAATGTTGACGAATTTTCAAGGAGTCATGATTATGTTTTAAGGTTTTATGTTTTGAAAAAAACAGGAAACTGTTTGTATGGTATCCACTCTGTAATAATGTCCTATGATATGAATGCATTGTCCCAATTATTTAAAGCTCTAAACATGAAAATTTAGAAAATTTAAAAGGTAGTGTTTTCTTAATTAAATTCATGATTATGTATGTAATATGTTCGGGTCCTTATAATCAATCAAACCCAAACATAAGGGTTACCCATTGTTAGAATTGGGTACCACAATCATGACATAAAGAATAACCAATGGGTGTATAATGAAAGTGTCCATGATAAAGGGATTATAATATACATGATATTTTTTATTGTAAAATATTCCTATATCTTGGTATTTATTTTCAAATATAAATGACAACACGTAGGAAATGTATTTGAGAAATTTTACCACTAAAATATTTTTGTGCGGTTTTAAGGAATACACTATAGAGCCGTTAAAATAGAAATAGAGAAAATAATTTATATAAAACCATAAGTGAACCAAGAATGTTTTAATAATAAAAATAATTATTTTATAAAGACAATTTTTTCTTAAAATAGAATATATAATGCACTTGAAATAGGGTAAGAATTCGGAAAGTTCTATTAAAACAGGTTTACTTATCAAATGTATTGAGGTGGGAATCTTTTAAAAACATGTATATCCACAAAAGAGAGTGATGAAGGGGTATTGTTAAATTAATTTTGTAAAACTAAACATAATTTAGAATATGTATATAAATATACATGATAACTCCATTATTGTATAAACAATGATAAGGCAACCCGAAAGAATAAAGGATGTTCATGTAGAATTCGTTACAAATTATCTGCATGGTAAGAAGTGTACATAAACGGTATTTATTACAAATAAAAGGTGGTTTTAATCACTTATACATAATGAGGGAAGTATGTGTGAGTTTATAAATCATACCCCCATCATTTGGTATTACACATAAAATGGCATAGCATAGAGAACAATCTTGATTATGAGTGAAATGGAGATGAACCCTTACCATATGTACAGTGGTGTTCTCCACGTGTTATCAATGACCTGAATAAACAAAATAGGTTTATTAATTAATAATTAAATAAACTATTATATATTAAATATATTCATTATAACCTTTTTTAGTTAATTCAATTTATTTTTTATTGGTTATAAGGTTTAATTTCATTATTCAGGTCTGTTTGCTTTCTTGGTATTAAATGATTGGTTCATGTTCAAATAAACACGTATAATGAAATTGGTCATCCATAATTTATGTTTTATGTTATTAGTGAAAATAAATTATATTTCATGGTTATAATAATTAATTTGTTTATTGTGAGTGAAGATAAATTATTAGATAAAACATTACTGATAACCATTTTGGTTAATCAGTGGGGTTGATTACAGTTAACATGTTATTATTTATAACATAATATCATTTGTACAAATAGGATTAATGATCTATAAATAGGATATATTACCTATTTAATAATATGGTTCAACCGAAACACAAATGTTTTCATGACCAGAATTAAATAAGATAACATAAATTAATAAATTGTTGTCCTTGAATGAGCTAAATTAACACATCTCAAACAGTTTTTGCATATCTTTCAAATAAAAGAACGGAAAGGAGAGAAGATATTGAATTATCCCATATGAATTATATAATTCCATTTAATCTATGTTACTATAGTTATCATACCATATTGTTGAATAGTTTTTAAGAATGTTACAAGAAAATAAAAGAATATAACTAAAATAAAAGAATTGGAAAGAGGAATTTCCCTCTAGACTTTAGCTCCTTTGAGAGAATCTTAACAGGAGAGGATTTGGTATTTGGAAGAGAATAGAGGAGGTTGGATGTGTGGAATGATCTTGGGAGGAGATTTGGGAAGAATATTAGAAAGAAATAAGGCTTTAGAGGAGTGGGTAGAAGAGGGAGTGTGTGTCTGTGGGGGGGGGGGGGGGTTATAGTGGAGGAGGGGAGGGTTTTCATAATTGTTTAATCATTTGATTACTAATTTCCCTAAAGAACCGAAATAGTGATGATTCAATAGAAACAATATTAATTTTTCGATGTGAGTTTGAATCAATGTCCAATTACATCATCTGTTACTGTAGCATGATGTAGAAATTTAGGTTTTTGTATTTATTGTGAATTATCAGATATTACTATTCATAAAAAATAACAGTACTTAAAAAATCCAAAAAATACATGGTAACCATTTTTCATCATGTAGAATCCAAAAATGAAGTCCTATTTCAAAAATAATTTTCTAAATTTTATAAAAATAATTTATAATTAAAGTCACAATTTACTCAAAAAATAAATATTTTAAAACATTTATTTTCTTATTCTAATATATAACTATATCATAATTTGACATAATTTTTAATTATATATTATCATAAGCAAGAATACTACTCATTAGGGTATATCACTATTCATATGGGTATGTTGCTATTCATATGGATTGGTTACTATTCACAAAATAATATGTTAGAAATATTAGACTATAAATAACTTACTAATCACAACCGTGTTTGTTTGAGTTTAAACATTCTTTACATAAAAGTGACATACTTTGGTTTAAAAGTCACAAATAATATAGTGGTTCATTATATTTTGATTTAATGTGATTATATGAAAGGTTTATAAGAATTTAATTTCCATTGATAAAAAATATGGTCGTTACATTGTTCCCCCTTATAAAATTTTTCCCTTTATTTCTTTTTTACACTCTGAGCTGTAATCAAGTGTGGGTACTTTTCCTTCCTTTCCTCCTCCAGTTCCTACGTTTCATCTTCGTACATATGGTTCTGCCATAGTACATTGACTAGGTGAGTAGTCTTGTTATGTAGAATTTTATCTATATGATACAAGATCATCTCTGGATACACTTTATAAGAAATATCATCCTCCAACTGTACCACCTATAAAGAGAATACATGTGTAGGGTTTTGTATGTACTTTAATAAGAGCGATACATGGAAGACATCATGTAATGTTAACATTGTACGTGGAAGTTCCAGTTGATTGGCCACAACTCCGAAGAGATCAATGATCTCTAAGGGGATGATATACCTGGGGCATAACTTTCCTTTCATTAAAATCTCATGACTTTCTTCCATGGAGATATAAGGATAAATACTGTGTCTCCAACTTTGAACTCATGGCCTCATCGATGATTGTCTACATAACACTTCTGTCGACTTTGGGATACATTGATATGCTACGGAATGGTTTTCACCTTCTCCACCATTTCTTCTACCATTTCAGATCTTTGCATCTTACACTCACCAACATCATCTCAACATGCTGGTGTTCTTCACCTTTTCCCATAAAGGTCTCATATGGTTCCATTCAGATGTTAGAGTGTAAACTATTATTGTAAGAGAATTCTACCAGTGGAAGATATTGGTCTTATGCATCTTTTAATATCATATAACAAGATCGCAACATATCATCCATTATCTGAATAGTTTTCTCATATTGGCCATCAATTTGAGGATTCTAGGTCGTACTAATGTTTAGTTCAATTCTTAGTGGATGTTAGAGAAATTTATAGAACATCAAGGTGAATATTGGATCACGATCGGATACAATAGATAGTGGCCCTCTGAGCCTCAGTACCACCTCTTTGTTATATATCTGTTCAATTTGATCCAATGAGAAGTCCTCTAAAATCACGATAAAGTGTGTTGTCTTTGTAATATGATCCACAGTAACCCATATTGCATTGTTTCCTCTAGATGTCCTTGGAAGTCCAGTGAAAAAGTCCATTTTAATGTTCTCCAACTTCCATGTTGGTATGGGTAGTGGTTGTATAATCCCCATAGATGTTTTCCTCTAAGAATTTACTTGCTGACATTCCATGAAATTTGATGTATATTCAACAATCTCTCTTTCCATATTGTCCCATATAATGTATTCTCATAGATCTTGAATCTTATTTGTGCTATTTATGTGGATAATGAAGGATGATCTATATGTGTCATTCAGAATATTTTTCTTTATCTCTGGATCAGATGGCACGCATAATTTTGTCCCAAATCATACAACTCCATCCTTTTCTACCATGAAATATGAGGATTTCCCATTTATGATAACATCTAGAATTTTCAGAATTTACACACCTTTTCTTTGAGCATCCACTATTTTCACTGAGAGGGATGGTTGGGCAATCATTTGATAAACTATTGGTGATGATCCTCCTATATTGATTCCCTTGTCCATCCTCTGCAAATCTAAGAATAAAAAATCCTTTTCAATTCTCATAAGTGATAAATATGCAGGATCATTTCTACATAGAGAATCCACCACCTTATTTTCCTTACATGGATTGTAGTGGTTTGAGAAATCATAATCCATGATGAGATCTATCCATCATCAAACACACATAATAATATCTCTATAATTGAAAATATATTTGAGGATCTATTGATCAGTATATATCTCAAACATTCCCCCATAGAGATAATGCGGCTAGATATTCAACGCAAAGCCCATAGCCGCCAACTCTAGATCATGTGTGGGATAGTTTTTCTCATGGATTTTCAGATTCCTTTAGGTGTAGGTAATCAATTTATCATTTTCCATTAGCACACAACCTAAGACCTTCTTTTAAGCTTCACTGTTCACCACAAATATTTCTCCACTTATTGGGAGTGTGAGTACTGGCACAGTGATAATCCTCCTTTTAAACTCCTTGAAACAGTCTTCACATTCCTTTGTCCAAAAAAACATTACACCCTTTCTGTCAGCAATGACATTGGGTTTGAAAATCATGAAATGTTCATAAAAAATCATCGATAATACCCACATAGACCCAAAATTCTATGGATATCCCTTATAGAAGTTGGAATAGACCACTATTCAGTTGACTTTGCCTTTTAAGGGTCCACAAAACTCACATTTCAGGTGATAACATGTCCTAAGAATGATACATACTCTATCCAGAACTCACATTTACTATACTTTTCAAACAACTAATCCTTTAAAAAATTCATTAACACTATATTAAAATGATCATCATGTTCCTCCTTGCTCTTGGAGTATATCAGAATATCGACAATAATGACTATAAAAAAATTGTCGATGTAATCTCTAAATTCTATATTCATTAAATCCATGGAAATTGATGGATCATTAGTGAGTCCAAAGGGCATCACTCTGAACTAATAGTGTCTATACCTTGTTCGAAAGGAATTATTGTTAACATATTCCTTCCTCACCTTTTATTTGCGATATCCTGAATTAAGGTCCACCTTAGAGAAATAATAGGCCCCACAAAGCTGACTGAACAAGTCATCTATCCATAGAAGGGGATACTTGTTCTTTATTGTGATTTTATTGATATCACGATAAAAAATAAAGAGGTGCATTGATCCATCCTTATTATTGATGAAGAGGACTGGTGCACCCCATGGTGAAGCACTAGGGCCTATAAAACCCTTCTTCAAATTCTCCTATAACATCTTCTTTAGCTCTTCAAGCTCTAAGGTGCCATTCTGTAAGTTGTCTTTGATATAGGAAGAGATCAGGTGATAATTTCAATCGATAACTCAACCTATCAGTTATGATGAAGACCAAACAAATCTTTAGGGAATAAATCTATGTAACCCATGATGATATACAATGTTTTGATACAAGATTATCTTTTTTCTCTAGATCATTTCAGCTAGATATTTTTTGTCACAAGGCAACAATATTCACACATCATATGATAATCCTAAAGGATATTTATCTTCCTCCATACACTTTAAAAAAATAAGAGGATGCTCTTGGATGGGAAGATAGATCTCCCTTTCCCGATAGTTGATGTTGTCCTTGTGTTAAGATACCCAATCTATGCTAAATATTCTATTGAAATCCACTAAAATAAGTATGATGAGATTTGCAGGGAGGTTTACCCAAGAAATTTTATCTGAGTAGGAGTTATAAACCATGGACAAAATGATTTCTTCATTTTATGTTCTCACAGATATCTTTTCCTCAAAATTTTGTTGTTGTTTTTGAATTGTTCTACTAAATGTGAAAGATATGAAATAATGTGTAGAATCTGAATAAAATAGTATGTTCTATATTCATGAAGGCATAAATAGCATACATTTGACCACATCGTTGTCTGAATCCACCTCAGCAGCAGTGATAGCATAAACCCATCCATGTTTCCTTGGATGTTATTATTTATTTCTGCTGACTACCCTTACCTTAGGGAAATTGTTCACGTAATTCCCATGCTCTTAATAGTTGTAACACCACACTATAGGCTGAGTGTTTATTTAAACCTTACTTTTTCTTCCACATTAGCTGGATTCTTCGGAACCTGAAGGTAGTTTTTTTCCTTGTGACCAAACATTTCACATTTGAAACAATTATTGGTTCCCTTTAAATAGTTCCCAGGATACTTCTTCCCACAAATTTTACATGTGAAATATCCAGGCTTCATTACATCATGGTATTTATTTGTTGAACCACACATGTTGTTATCCATTTTTTACATCATGTCACCTGGCCCATGAGACCCCTGGGTGTCTCCAATCACCATTTCAACCTTGGGGGCACATCATACAATCTCCTCATAACAATCTATGCCTGGGATCGCCAAAAAATTCCAGAGAATTGGCTTTATCCCACTAAAGAAGTGATCCACCTTGCATTCGGAGTTCATGACAAAGCCAGAGGCATTCGTTGAAAGACTTGTGATGTTTTGTTTATACACCCCATGGAATCATCTTCCTTCTACTTGAGTCTGTGGAACTCTCATTCCATCATGAGATAGAGGTTTCAAGGAAAATATTTATTGAAAAACGTCATCTTGAATTATTTTTAATCCTTGTAATCAATTTCCTCTTAGGACATTATATTCATGATCAATGTCCATAAATAATCAGCTTCCCCATAAAAATGATAAACCAATAGTAAGACTTTGTCTTTTGTCGAGCACTGAAGGATTGAAAATATATTTTCAATGGAGTTAATCCACTATTCGGTGATGAGAGGATATAAAGATCCACTAAACATGGGAGGCCTTTTCTTAATGAAGGATTCTATGACAAAATTCCCTTTCCATGGAGGAGGAGAGTGTTCCACATGATTCATGTTATTATTTACAACTTGAACCAACTATGCAGGTAATTTCATAAATTTTTTTATCACCCATTCCAATGTTATTAGTGATATCAACAGGGAAATCATCACATTGCCTATCACATTGGTTGTTGGAAGGTGTTCATCTATTTCCTACCATTAAATATGAAAAACAAAGTATAATAAGAGGGATTTCATACTTATCTATTGAGCATAAAAAGTAAACATTGTACTTAAAAAGATAAACATGTAAAGGAGAAGTAGATCCTATCTTGTTACTCCATATGTTTCAATCAAGATCATACTTGATATATTTATGGAAAAAATAGTAATGTTTTATTGTTTGTTTAAACCAATATCTAATTATATCATCTATGACACAAGCATGATACATAAATTCAGGTTTCATAATTTATTGTGAATTATCATATATTACTATTCATCAAAAATTCATGTATTTCAGAAAAATCCCAGAAATTCACTCTAACCATTTTTCAATGTTTAGAATACAAAAAGAAATTCCATTTTCCAAAAACAATATTCTATATATGATTAATATAATATTTAATTAAAGTCCCATTTTACATGAAAAATAACATTTTAAGATATTTTTTTTTTATTCCAATATATAGGTATATTGTACTTTTACATGAATATTATTTATATAATATCATAGGTGAGGTTAATATTCAATAGTATACATCACTATTCATAAGGGTATGTTACTATTTATAAGGTTATATTACTATTCAATAAAAATTATGTTGTCATATTTGACTCCAAATAACATACTAATCGCAAACATGTATGTCATATTTGTGAAATTCAAAATGTAGAATTAAAAAAAATTATGTTTTATGGTCACAACACTTAGTAGTTAATTTTTTATTATTATAGAAAACTCCTTAAAATTTTTATTGTATCCCCTAAAAAATCAAGATATTACTCTTAGATGGTATTAAAAAAATACCCTAATGAATATGTGAGGACCCAAGGAACATATTTCATGAATCCATGATCCTTGTATTTATCCAAAATATATTCCACCATAAAACTCATCAGACACCATTCATCCTTTGAGTGACTATCCCAATACTCCTATATGCTTAAAATATTCTTGCAGAGTGAATATGAAATGACATTATCATTATGTAGATAATTGAAAATTTCATGTTTGAATATATGAAGATACTCAACAAAACTCTTTAATCTCAAATTAAAATTCCACCAACTGAATGTGTACGAAAATCTCTTATAGTCAATGTTGATGATAAATCTCTTATCGAAGAGAAATCATGACACACATTTTAGTGTGTGAAAAAAACCACTATAATCATGTTATGTGTAAGGTAGCTCCTCTTATGGGGTTATAGTTAAAAAGACACATAATATACTACCAGATCCCTCTAAATTAACATAACTCCCAACCCAACTCCTGTGGTGTCATAATGCACATAGCATTTGACCCCATTCCCTAGAAAAATAAAAATTGGATATATCATCAATCTCCTCTATAGATCAGAGAAATCCATATCAAACTTATTGGTCTATTCAAACTTTAGTCCCACTTGGTAACCCCATCATCAATGCTAATAATTAGGATAATTATTCAAGGAAACATTTATAGTTTTTAAAAATCCTATGGAAACAACTGATCCCAATAAAATTGAGGTGGAGTTAAAGACATCACCATTTCCATCTTCTCATGGTCTATATAAATTTATACTCTATAGATTAAAAAACCACGAAAAAATAGATTTTGGTTCCATAAATTACACTTTGACAGATAAGAATAAATTTGAAACACATTGGATATACTCCAAATTGTATCAATGTATCGATAATATAACTCACATGTTCATGATAATCTATGGATATCATCAAAAAATACCCTGATGGAATAGTTGATATACAATAGATAATCGTGTTCCTGAGATCCATGAGAACTTTAGGTTCATTCATCAAATAAAAATGCATGATAAGGTATTCCTACAAGATATATATACTGTTAACTTTTATCTTAGGGTATCCTCATCTCTGAACCATAACTAGTTGTAGACTAATTAAAGATCAATCTGGGAGAACCAATAAACTCCTCATAACATATAAAATAGATCATCAATCCATGGAAATAGTTATCGATTCCCTCTGGTCACATTTTTTATCTTCATGTAATCAAAAAACCACAGAAGTATTCCATTAGTCTTTGTTGGGAAATATACTAAAGAACCCCATGAATATGTGATCAGTCTGATAAAACATTTCACGTAAAAATCATAAAGATGTACCTTGGTTTAAAAAAAAATATGACACCATTTGATATGAAGAAATCATTATCAGATGTTATATATGAATAAGATCATCCTCATGTTAAATTAATATGTATGGTGGAAGACCTATGTATTACTCTGGGAATACATTATGATAACAATCCATAACATGAGGGAAGATACATGAGGTTTCCACAAAACAAAATATTGAGGGGGATCTAGATAATGATAATGATAAAATCATGATATGGGCACATATAAATAGGTGTATTCCATGATGATTAAATAAATACACACACATTTAAACAAAAAATATTATGAAGCAGTGCAGCAGACAATTCCCCACGAACCCCTATATCATGAGCTTTATCTCCATGATGAAAGTGTATCGAAATGGTCATATGATTTTCATAAGTTGATGATCCATCCATAAAGATAAATAGTAAAAGTATAATCCAAAATATATTTTTATATCCACACAATTCTATAAGGCCCCCTATCCTATACAAAATCTATAGGTTAATAAATATATGGTTAGCATGCCATGACTCCACTACCACCTCTTGGTTAGGTCTCAGAACAATATCATGCCCCTAGGTTAGGCCAAATAAGGCCATTATAAATCTTCAACTAACTCATTCCCATCATCATGAAACATGAATTATTTGAACAAGATCCCCCTATAGGGATACAAATACATGATGGACCCACCACTAACATTATTACCATGTGTAGAATAATAAAAATATAACATATACAAAATATGTCACATAGAAATAGTTTCTCCATTTATTTCACATATAACTCTATGAATAACCCAACATGAATGGTTATTACTAGCTCCACTATCATTTTTAGGCATACCATATTACATAATGGTTATTAATTCTATTTGCATACGTTATCCAAAATGTCAGGATGAAAGGATTGCCTATGTATATGCAAGTATGTATGACCTACCATAGGAAAACACTCAATATTAATTGAGTATATGGTAAGAACATCCAACCTAAATATATTTGATGTCAGGTTAATGGTTTTCCAAGATTGTTGTTAACCAAACTACATTTTCAATTTAATAGTAATAATATTATATTACAAAAACTCATAGAATTAACTTCAACATTTCATAAAAATGTTTTTGAGTAATTAAAATAAAGTGGAACATGTTTCTGTGTATAACTTTGTACTTAACCAATGTTAAAAAAATTCAATGAAATAATTCCAACCCATTTGAAGAAAGAATAAAATCATCACTTAATGAATAGTGAATAGGAAAGAGCGTTGAGATTCTTATGGGTCTAAATCAAGGTGAAAAACACAAACTCCCTAGGCATCATTTCTAGTTTGTCCCCTAATGAGGGTAAAGATCAACAAGGTTGTTTATACCCATAGTTCCCATAAGGAAAAATGTATAAGTTCATTCCATAAATTTATGTGGAAATTCATCTACAACCCATTTATGAATTTATCTCATTTGAATGAATGATCACACGAGGATCATGGATCAATTAATAAAGGATAGAATGAATTAACATTTCATTCAAGACCCATAATAAATTTTCATTCAATAATCTAGTTGGAATTATTAGGATAAATAAATATTTTATTCCATTTATACCATTTAGATATATAGATGGACTATCACCATTGCCTAGACAATGAAATCCACAATAGAAATGGTGGTTCAATCACTAAAAAATAGTTATTATTATATATTTATGTGAACAAGGATAAATAATTTTTTTAAACACCAAAACATCTCCCCCTATACCTCCCACACACATAGAGCTAGACACCCATGTTCCAGCACTTCATCGACCCCTTAAAACCCCCATGCCTTCTCCCCTCCCCCTCACCGAAGACCCCTCTCTCACCATCATCGCTGACTGCCCTTCTCCCCCTCACCACTGATCCCTTTCTCACCCTCACCATTGGATCCCCTTCTCCCCTCAATACTGAACGATAACCCCCTCACTGGATTCCCTTATCCCCTTTGCCTCTAAGACCCCTTCCCCCCCTCACCACCAACCCCTTATCCCTCCTGCTCCCTGAGCCTGTTCCCCGAGGTGCCACCCCGTCTTCCCCAAATGGTTACTACTACTACTACCTAGAAAAGGTAATTAAAAAATATGGGTGTTGAGGATTGATCATACTTTGTTTCATATTGTTTTCAAATCATTACATCATCCATTGAGTTAGGATTTGATAATTACATTCTAGGATTTTGAATTTAAGATATTAGTTAATTAATTTAAAGGTGTGTTTGGTTCGTTTATGTTCATGTAGAATCATTGGAGGTCTTGTGGGTATAGAGTACTATGAGAGTCATCAATTGTGGTGTGCAGTTCCATTCATACATTATAAAATATTAACCAATTAATGGTTCATGGAACAATGTTTCTAGAAAATATTTCCATCGATGGTTTTATTATTAATAATATTTTTCAATATTTATAACAATCAATAGGTTATAATTATCAAAGAATAATTTGGGGAGATAAATTTCCTATAAGATTAATATATTCTCACTAGTGGATGGATGTGTTAATTTGGTGGGAATAAGATTATGTGGGTGTACATCAAAGAGATATCAACATGGGATCCATTTCATGATTTATATAGAAAGTGATAATTAATGTGATTCTAGTGTTCAGAATATGGGAATATGATGTATATGTTCTAATATCCACCACATTCAGGTCATCATTTTAGGATAGTGGCCCATTTTATAAATTTTTTTTGATCAGATCTCATGGAAGAGTAGTGGTTGACATTAAAATCACATTATTGGATTAGTAAATAAATGTTGGGTACCAATGTTGAATGAGTCAGTGTTTCATAGTAGAGTTATGAGGATTAATTATAAATAAAAGTAATCTCATTATATGAATATTGGGAAAGACATTTCTATTTCAGAGGAGGTGGAGGAGGATAAGGTTGATGTTTTTCTATTTATGGTTTGAGGTACCATAATTCTCACATACAATATTAGTTATACTATGAGTGAAATTGATGTAAGAAAGTATATTACATCTATACATGTAGTTAATATTTTGGGGTTTCACATGGAGTTTATTCATATCTTAAATGATTCTAATACTCTAATTACTGAGAAAACTAAAAATATTTTCATGTGTATTTCTTGAATAATTATGATATATTATGTGGAAATCAATTGGAATTTATTTATGTTGTACCGTAAAAGGGGTGAGATAATAAGGGTATTGTAACATCCTAGGTAAATAAAGAATATTAAAATTTCACATTTATTAATATTTGTAAATTAAATATTAGTTTTAATTTAAAGGGAATGCTTTGTCTGATAGTGTAATCAACTCCCAACAACAGGTTTCTTAGAAATCTTATGTTGGCCACAACGTTGAGTTATTCTAAAAAATAAAATAATAATATTATCATTTTAAATGGTAGTTAATTCCTAGTCGTTGTATTGCCGGGTGTGAAAAGAACTAACTTATATATGACTATACATTTTTGTTAAATCACATTACATTTATCTATTAAATTTTAGAGGCTTAAAATAAGAATGAATCCTATTTTAAGCATGAAATAGTGTAATATTTTTTAAAAGGTCATTTTCTGCCTTTTGACGTAGAACACTTTTTAAATCTGGATTTAGACACTTTTTTATGTTCTATTAGAAGAAATTAAATTCTTCTGTATAATCAAGACATCAAAAGGTACATTCGATGAAATTTTTTATTTTTCTGTTAATGTTCATCTTATAATGAATAGCGAAAGATTCTATATTTTAACTCAAATCTACCTTTTAATCTATTATATTTATATGGATAGATTATGTTTTTAATTGGTTTTAGAATTTTATTAGATTATGGTTTTACAATTTAGTCCAATGTTAGTTATTGGAAGTAATGTGACTATGATATTGGACATAAACAAGTGTTACTATTTTGATTGTTATTATTTCATAAAATCACTTTTTCTATTTTGACAGCAAGAATTAATTTTAATTTAATTTCTGCCACTTCAGTGTTATCAATTTGGAAAAATTGATTCTATATTTGGAATTAGACAGTCCAAATTGGGTAAATAGGTATATTTTTTTTAGACATTATAAATATTTACTTCAGTTGATATTTTATTTACCATGGTTAACGAGTAAATCTGGTAAATAATGGTAAAAAATAATATTATAATAATATTAAGTTACCCTAACATGCATCTGAATCCAATTGGATGATACATTTTTGACCACATGCATCCATGGGTCAATTTTGGGACCCCATCTAGGCACTTAAAATTGAAAATGGCGATGTATTAGTTAATTTAAAGTAAAGGCAAAAATGACATAAATAAATATCTTTTAGTAAAACAATTTTTACATTGGGTTATATAAGTTATATCATTGACTATATATATTTATTTGAATAATAAATGACTTCCTACATCATGTTTTTTTATTTATAATTTGTAGACTTCATATAATTAAAATTATTAATGAAACAATGATGATGATGCGTTTACCTCATTAATGAATGATTTAAATAAATAATATTAAAAAAATTAAAAGAAATATCCAAAACATTTCTAGTTATTAATGTATGATTTTATTTCTAACTTGGGTAATCTTATCATTGACTTTAATGAGTTATGGACCTTTTGAAACCCAAGATATGTTTATAATAAAATAATATTTTCAAACTCCCTTAAAGAGCCCCTCCTCCCCATTATAAAAATCCAACATCTATAACATAATACTCACACCTCTCAAGCCCCTTGGCTCATCAAAACTCTTCCAAATTAAACCCCCTACATCCATCTCCTCCTCCAAGAAGGCTTTCCTTATGAATAAGGCACTTCAAATAAACAATTTTGTTCAAACCAAAGAGAGTTACACTATTTAAAGGTAACATCTTCTCTTAAGTTCTTTTATGTTACTTTACTTATCCATCCACCTAAAATCATATAATTCCATTATTTTATAACAAAAAATTTATCCTCAATATACTAGTTTTTTGTTATGAAAGTATTAAAACTACACTAACACACATCCATCTAATGGGTAAAGAATATAATGTTTCTTTGGACAACGAACTACAGCCTCACGAAATAATAGTTGTTCAATTATCTCCTACTGCCTCTCGTTGTGGAAATTACAATGGAACAATATTTAGATGTGATATATATTATATTTATATTCTTTATATTCTTTTTTAGTTTCCATTTATATGATACATTTATTGTTTCCATAATGGGTAAACACGATAATTTCATTTGAAGAAGTGCAGACTATCGCCCCCTCAAAGTGATATGACTTGTTCATGCCATATGTTGAATGTATCATGGATAGAGATAATTTAATTATATTTTATATTATACAGGAATTATAAAATAACAATTTATCATTATGTTTCAATTAAATTAAATTCTAAATAGAAATGAATGTAGTGTTCATGTGTATGTATGACTTACCATCTCCATGAATGGTGAATTCCATTTATTATCACCATTTTTAGGTACTTTTATAAATAAATATATACTAGAAATATTTGATATATATGATATCTAAATCATGAATATGATTTAGTAAATAATGAAATTTTTACCACATGGAAATTTTTTAATTATAAAAATTTCTTTTTTTGCTCAAGTTAAGAACATCAACCAAATATTCTGTATGAACTCTAATAATTAATTAATTATTATATCAAGGTAATATGTGATATAAAATGAATAATAAACTTGAAATAGTTTCTTAGGAAAGAATAAATTAACTTAATTTTTTTATTTTGGAAGAACAAGTATCAAACTTGTCAATTCAGACACAAGGTAAGGGGTTTCTTATCTCACTTTTAATTCCATGATATTTCCATTGTTCACCACTTATTTATTGAATGTGGTGTATTATGTATATTAATTTGATATATATTATAATGATTTAATTTATATTCATTGTATTCAGTGATTAATTTAATTTTTATTAACTTTTGGTCATACGTCCCAATTGGTTATAACGTGGTAAGGGGTTTTCATCTCACTTTTTTTCCCGTGGCATTCATGCTATATTTCCACTATTTACTTTTGTGTGTTGTATGTAATGCCAATGATTGTATTCCATGTGTAATATAATTTAATTTTTTATTTATTTAAAACTTCATTGTATGATAATTATTTCATGGGGTGTATGTTTCCTAAGTTACCAAATCAGTAAGGGGATTTCTAATTTCAATATCCTCTCATTGGGTTTTACGTAATGTTCGTTGATTATTTTACTCACAGATTATTTATTTAATCACTGTTTATTTATGTATATAAATAATTTACACTCAGTTTTGTGTCAATATGACTTGGATATACATAATCACTCCATTGATTAATTCTCAAGTCATTTATTTGAACTTGATAAGGGTAATCATAACTCAACATTCATTCAATGAGATGAATATTCAAGTAATTGGTTTTGATTGTACAAGAACATGTGTGGATGTCCCATAATTGATTTACAGATAATATAACATAATGTATAGTTAATTTATATTTTTCAAACATAATTATGTAATTTATTTATCCTTAATCTAAGGATACCATCTTTATAATGGATTTCATCTCATTTTACTTTCCATGGAGAGTTCATTGTTTTTATACACCAATTCACTCTCATATTGTGTATTTACGGTCATTTGGAATATTATATCATGAATCCATTTATTCTCATTATATTATAATTTAATGATTAAATTTTATTTGTCACATATTTTTATTAAATCTTCTCTCATTTTGATAAAAATTATTTAACTAAAACATCGTTTTAAATGTTTTAAACATATCATCTTCGAAATACTTCTCGTTCATGTCTATGTTTTAGAAATAATTTTCAGGATTTATTTATATTTACACGAGTGTTTTAATGTCTAAAATCATTTTGAATGATTCAATGTGGAATGGTACACTTTGATTCAAAACTCTTATTTTTGAATTTTTTATATAACGTGATTATATCAATATCTTTAAATGATATTCTGTGATTGAAATGTGGAAATGTTATTTTTCAATTATGATCATTTTATGTGTTATGAATATTTTATGGGTCATGGGAATTGTTTATGTATATTGGTGGTTCCATGATACAACCAAGGGCAGGATAGCCCGAGATAACTCTCCAATGCATTAGGTAATGTGAAAGAGGTAAAAAATTATTGTTTCTCCTAAGATATTTAGGGAATATACTGTGATGGGTACTCCAACCTAACTCTCTATATTGATGTGATAACACAAATTTAAGTATGTTTTGTATGCTATAATTTACCTTTATGATTTATGACTTCTGTGTGATATTCTTAAATCTTATGATTTTATGAGGTATGTTATGATGGAAAAGTAAGGTTTCATTTATTTGTATTTATTTTTGTTCTATTGTTTTCATTCCTTATTTTATTAACATTAATGATATTTTTATGTGCATCCCATGTTTTTGAGATTTTTTCCAATGAACTTAAAGATTAATAGGGTCAAGGATGTGATCAAGGAAAAGTCGTGATGTATAACACACGAAAATAGACATGTTTCTTTTAAGGAGTTTTTATTTTATGAAAAAATGGATATTGAGTTGTCGTGTCTACATGTAATTTTCAAGTTGATATGTAATAGTTATGGCATAATTCTCTAAAAATATAATCCTGAAAAAAATTTCAATTTTAATTATTAATTTAATTCAATACTATGCAATGTTTTATGGTTGGGACCTTCTTGTTTGTATCAAAGGTCGGTTTAGATAACATTAGAGGTTAGGGTGTTATTTAAGCATAAGTGACATAAAAAAATGATCAGGGTATTATAAAGAGTCATAGTTATTTTAGATAATGTTAATGGGATCAAGATAACATGACTATGTATATCTTAGTATTTAACATCCTCATAAGATATAATATGATGATTTTACTTATATACTCCCACTGAAATTTTTGGTTTTAGTTAATCGATGGATCTTGCATGAAGCCAAGTCATTGTAGGTATGATGATAACTATGACAGTTTGTTGAATGAGAAAATGAATTGAATGGGAGTTATAATGAGAACTCTTGTGGTTATTCTCAACGAACTATTTAGAGACATGATTGACCACCTGAACCTTGGTGATGTTTATAAGGCATCGTATATGTGAAGAACAAATCCCTATGGATGTTAAGGTAATAAGAAAAAAGGTAATTATATTCAAAAACCTATATGTGAAGGATGTGGAAAGAAACACTTAGGAAAATGCTTCAATGGGATGAGAATATGTTTCAGATGGGGTAATGAAGGTCATGCATCATGAAACTGCCAAGGAAAAAAGAACCATCTAGTTGACTCCATGAAAGGGAAATATGTTCTTTCTGGGGATTTAATTGAATGTATTAAATATGGTGTCCATGACACTACAAAAATAGATGACCGGAGAAGATGTTTCGGGAAAGGGATCTATAGGATCATTAAAATATACATTTACTGATTCCTAATTCCAATCCATTTAAAATAAGGAAACTAAAAATGACCTATGAATAGTATGGATTATAACTGAGCTCACGTTTTGAAATTACTGAAATCATAAGACATTGTGAATGGTTTTATTTATATAAAATAAGTTTAAATTAATAAGATGGAAAAACATGGATAAACGATCAGGACGTATGTATGTTTATTAAGATGTCTACATTTTAGGAATTGAAGAGTTATGGATGATTATATGTTTGAATGTATTAATGATGGAATTAATTTTGAAACTTTTTCTAGTATGTGTATCCCTGATGTTTGATATGTGAATATGTTATTCAATGATTAATTTTCTTTTCTTTTGTGGATATATTTATAATGAACCATTTGGGTTGATGTGACCCATGAATTTGAGGAAATTACAGGTTATTACATTTTGGGATGAAAAATGAAAGCTATTATATAACCTTTGTGGTTAAAATATGTTATGGTTATTTTTAATGAATTTATCTCATTTTTTGGAATGTTATAAAAATATATAGCTTGTGATAAAGGATAAAAAAACTGTGTGACAGCCCCTCGCATCCAAAAAACTGCGTCAGTCAAACCCACTAACAATGTGAAACTGATATTTATAACCTACCACTGGACTACGTGAAGTCCCCAGTTAGTATGACTAATTATTTTTAGTTAAATGATATTATGATTCTATCATAAGTTTATTTTTTGTCATCCAAGGAAATTATTAACCTATCATGGGGAATATGTAATTAGGTTAAATACTTTTCAGTATGAGACTTTAAGAGTAAATGATGTTATTTGGAGATAAATGATAAGATTTTTCTTGGAAGACTATGTGATTAAATCCTTCTGAGATTTGGGTTTCAATATTAGTTTGGATACCTTTGAGTAATTTTATGGACAATTGTTTATTGAATGGTCTTCGTTGAACATTGGGTATTGTTTGAAAAAATTTAGACATTAAAACTAGTTTTTCTTTTTGTAAAAGACTATCCATTTTAGAAATTATATGATCTTGTACTAAACATTTTGGTTTTAGTTAATGTCTAAATACATGGGAAATATAAATTTCATCATTTGGGGATTATGTGATTCTATAGATGTTGACTATAACACTTTTAATGTTAAAACATCCTCTTGAATACTCATCGTTTGGATAAAAGATGAGTCAGTTGTATAAATATAGTAAAGTATGAATGTCTACATGAAAAGTAAGTATTATTCCTTATGTTATTGTCCAATATATTACGTAAATTCCTATTCATTATGAAATGAAACATAAATGAAAAACGTTTTTTGTTTACTTTTCACACTAGGGAATCAAAGTTCATTTAACCCATCACAAGTTTGTGATTTTTTATTGGATAAATTTCTCCTAATCATGTTTTATATCACAATTCATCAAGGACATGATGGTTTGTTTTATACTCCATATACATATTTTCGTATAATCCTAGTGTCCATTTTCTCATGTGACGTTTTTTATTTTCAATATTTCTTTTAATGTGACAGTTTTATTTAATTTTAATCAATGTGGGACTTTCAATGATATTTTGGAGCCCAATTTTAAAATTGCTTGGGTGTAATTCCATAAAGGGGAGAAGGATGTAACATCTAAGGTAAATATAGAATATGAAAATTTCATATTTATTAATATTTTTGAATTAAATATTAATTTAAATTTAAATGGGATGCTATGTCTGATAGTGTACTCAACTCGCAACAAAGAGTATCTTTGAAATCGTAGGATACCCAAAACGTTGAGTTATACTGAAAAATAAAATATTATTATTATTATTTTAAATATTAGTTAAGGACTAGACATTATATTGAAGGGAGTGAGTATAACTAACTAAAATATTATTATACATGCTTGTTAAATTACATTATATTTATCCAATAAAATATTTTGGCTTAAAATTAAAATGAATCCTATTTTAAGCATGAAATACTCTAATATTCGTTAAAATGTCATTTTTCCACCATTTGATGATGAACCATGTTTACATCTAGTTTTTGTCACTTTTTTATGTTATATTTGACAAAATAAAATTATATGTTAGAATTGAGACATCAAAATTTACTTTGGATGATATTTTGGTATTTTTCGGATTTAGTTCATTTTTAATGAATAGGGAAAAATACTGTATTTTAATTCAAAACATCACATTAATATAATTTATTTATTAGGGATATATTATCTTTTTTATTGTATTTAATGTGTAATTAGTATATGTATTTTCCATTTAATCGAATGTTGGTCATTGAAATTAATTTTACATTGAAGTTGGACATGAACAAGTGTTAGTCTTCTGATAGTTATTTTTAAAAAACACGCTTTTTGTATTGAAATAAGGAATTAATTTTTAATTAATTTCCACCACTTCTCTATTTTGAATATGGAAAAATGGATTCTATATTTTTAATCCTATGGTCCAAATTGTGTAAATAGTCCTATTTTAAAATTAGACGTTATGAACATTTACTTCTGTAAATATTTTATTTACCATGGTTAAAGAGTATATATAGTAAATAAGGGTAAAAATAAAATTATAATAATATTATATTATCTAACATGTGTCCAAATACTATTGGTTGATACATTTATGACCATGGGAATCCTTGGACCCATTTTGGGACCCAATGGGGGCCCTTAATAGTGATAATGACACTTTATATTAATTAATTTAAAGTAAAGGAAAAAATGACATAAACAAATATCTTTTAGTAAAAAAAATTTAAACGTGGTAAAATAAGTTATCTCTTCGACAATAAATATTTATTATAAATCTATGAATATTTCTTACATCATGGAATTTTATTTATAATTTTTAGACATCATATAAATAAAATTATTTTTGACAGAATGATAATGTAGTGTTTACCTCATTAATGAATGATTTAACTAAACAAGATTATAAAAATTAAACAAATATCTAAAACCTCAAATTTTTTGGATGGTTTTATTTCGAATAATAGTCATCTTATATTAGATATTAATGAGTTTTTTATCTTTTTAAACCGAAGATATGTCTATAATAAAAAAATATTTTCAGACGTCCCTAAAGAGCCCCTCCTCCCCCTAATGAAAAGACATCAAATCTATCCCAAGACTCAAACCTCTAAAATCCATTTTTTCATCCATACACTGCCCTATTAATATTCCTACATCAATATCCTCCTCCAATAATACTTACATTAGGTAGAAGGAACTTCATGTAAACACTTTGGTTCAAACCAAATGGAGTTACACGATTTAAAGGTAATGTCTTCTCTTAAGTTCTTTTCTTTTATTTTACTTATAAAACACCAGAAACTATTTCTATTACATTATTTTATAAAAACCACAGTATTCCAAATATACTAGGTTGTTTATATGAGAATTATTTCTACTACACTTACACTCACCAATATCTAATGGGTAAAGAACATGATGTTTCTATGGACGACGAACTACAGACTCCCAAAAGGATGATTGTTCAATTATCTCTTACCACCTATCATGGTGGAAATTATGATGGAACTATATTTATATGTGATATATATTATATTTATATTGTTTATATGATTCTATATTTTCTATTTATAGCATACCGTTATGGTTTCATAATGAGTAAATGCGATAATTTCATTTGACGAAGTGCGGACTACCGCACCTTCAAAGTGATATGACTCATTCAAGATATACATGGAATATGTAAAATATAGAGTTAATTATATTATATATGATATTAACCAGAATTATAATATACGTATTAATCATTACATTTTCATTCCATTAAATTTAAATAGAAATGAAATTATTGTTCCCGCGCACATACGGCTTACCGTCTCCATGAACGGTGCATTTCATTTCTTATCTCCAAATTTTATGTAATATTATAAATACATATATACATGATATATATGATATATATGATATCTAAATCATGATTACTATTCTAGAGATAATGTAATTTTGACCGCATGGACAATTTAATATTATGAAAAGTTTATTTTTGACCCATGTTCTGAACATCGAAAAAATGTCCAATATGAACTCTAATAACTAAAAAATTGTTATAGAAAGATAATAATTGATATAAAATGAAAAAACATGAAAAAATTTCTTAATGAAGTATAAATTATCTTATGTTTATAATTTAAGAAGAACAAGGAACACAAAATTCATATCGGACATGATGTAAGGGGTTTCTTATATCACTTTTAATTATGTGAGATTTCCATTATTCACAACTTATTTATTTCATATGGTGTATTTTGTACTAATATTTGATATATATTATTATTATTTTATTTATATTCACGGTATTATATGATTCATTTTGTGTTTATTAACTTTTGGTAATATGACTCAATTGATTACAATGTTGTAAGGGGTTTTCATCTCACTTCTTATTCCCATGACATTCATGCAATATTGCGACTATTTACTTTTCTGTGGGGTATGTACTACCCATGATTTTATTTCACGGGTAATATACTATAATTCTTGGGTATTTAAAATATCATTTTATGATCATTCTTTCAGGGGGTGTATATTTCATTAGTTACCCAATCTCTATGGGAATTTCTAATTTCAATTTATACTCATTAGGTTTTACACAATCTTCATTGATTATTTTAATCAATGATTATGTGTTGAATAAATATTTATTTATTTATATAGTAATTTCCACTCCATTTTTTGTGGAACACTTTTTATACACATAATCACTCCATTGATAAATTCTGATGTCACTGATATGAACATGATAAGGGTAATCATAACTCAACATCATTTCATTGAGCTAAATATCCAAGCCATTGGTTTTGTTTCTCCAAGAACATGTGTGGATTTCCCATTATTTCGTTACACATAATATCAAATAATTACGAGTCTATATATATTTTTCATTCATAATTATGTAATTGATTTATCCTTAATCTGTAGATATCGTCTATATAAGGGATTTCATATCAATTTACATTCCATTAAGACATCATTGTTATTATGAGCCAATTCACTTTTATATTGTTTATATACAATCCTTTGGAATATTATATCATTAATACCTTTATTATCATGATATTATAATGTTTTGATTAAATTTTATTCCTCAATTATTTTTATTCATTAATCTATCATTTGGTTAAAATTTCATTAACTAAAACATCATTTTAAAAGTTTTAATGATTAAATCTTATAAATTCTTTTATTTCATGTCCCTGTTTTAGAAATGATTTTAATGATTTATTTATATGTACATGAGTTTTTTAAATTTTATAATCCTATCAAAATTTTCAAAGTGGAATGGGACACTTTGATTCCAAAATCCTCTTTTGGAATGTTTTATATAATGATATTATATCAATATATTGAAATGAAATATTGTTATTATTATGAGGAAATGTTATTTTTTCCTTTATACTGGTTTTATTTATTATGAATATGTTTTGGATTTTGGTAAGTGTTTACGTATATAAGTGGTTCCATGATAAACCTAGGGTGGGTGAGCTAGAGATAGCTCTCCAATGCATTGGGTAATGTGACAGAGGTAAACGTTAATGTTTCTCCTAAGATATTTATTTAATATACTATTATGGGTATTACAATTTAAGTCCCTATCAAGATGGTATAGGTACAATGTAAGTATATTATGTATGCCACAATTTACCATTATGATTTATGACTTCTGTGTGTTATTCATAAATATTTTGATTTCATGAGGCATTTTATGATTGAAATTTATTGTCTCCTTGATTTGTATTTATTGATGTGAAATTTTTTACATTAATTATTTTATAACCCTTAATGTGATTTTGATGTTCATCCCTTGTTTTGGAAATTTTTTCCATTGAACTTATAGATGAATAAGGCCAAGGATGTGATCAAGGAAAAGACATGATGTCTAAAACATGGAAATAGACATTTTTATTTTTTAGAGTTCTTATTTTATTAAAAAATGGATACAGAGTAGTGGTGTCTACATGTAATTTTCATGTTGATATGTAATATTTATTCCCTAATTCTCTAAAACACTAAACTTGAAAAGATCATCAATTTTAATTATTTATTTAATTCAATATTATTTAATGTTTTAAGGATGATTCCTTATAGTTATTATAAAAATAAATACTTATTCCACATATTGAAATATTTTATTTGAGTTTCCAAAAGAGTATAAATCCGTATATAAATATCTATATGAAATCACTTTAGCTCATAATTAGCATATTATCTTAAAAATAAATTACCCATTTTATCTTTTAAAAACATTTAGTCCATTGAAAAGTAATAATGTATAAATAAGTGGCCTATTTAATTTATACCTCAAGAATTTTTAAAACTACATGAATTGTCTGTAATTATTTCCTAAAAAGGATGTAATCAATATAAAAAATCAAATAACATCAACTACAATTCCACATTCTTGATTTATTAGATTTGATTAATACCACATCTTTTAGAAAAAACAATATATAAAAAAATACACATTTGTGTTCCTGGGTCATGATTCATTATTTAGTCCATATAAAACAATAAATAATTGGAACACTTTTTTCTCATCCTCATCAATGATATAAACATTATGGTTATTCAATATACACATTTTCTTCAAAAGCAAAATTATGGAATCCATAATTCACATATATATGATAAACCCAAAACATGTATTGATTATATAACTAACATTATAAAAATTATAGCCTCGTGACATGATAGATATGATATGTTCTCATTTAGAACAATTCCATATTTATGGGGAAAACCTTTACACTACTACAATTCTTGGGTTTTTATGAAATTTCAATCATCCTTGAGTTTGTTTTACAAATATAATTTATTTTAGATCATGTTGATGCTCTTTTCCCCTGGAATAACCTAATCGTGCATATTATTTTTGATCAAATGACACTTCACATTAATGTATTTGAAACAACTCAAAACATAAATAACCGCATCCCAAGTTTTTTTTCATATAGGGATATGAAATATTATTTCTACTAAGCCACCATTATATTGTTCCTATATATTAGATATAGACATTATCTATAATATTCTAATTGAAATAATTCTTTTTTTAGCCTAATGAATTTTTTCTACATTTTTATAATTTACAATGTCTACATATATATAATATACATCATGTTTAACTCCTCTCATGTAACAAAATTCACCTTTATTTATTAATTAGAAACTAATTCTTTTCTTCATGTGATGTAATTTTTTCCGGATTAAATGATAGGAATGCCAAGGAGGAAGCATTATAGTTATGCTAGATGACTCTCAGTTGAAATTCCATTAACCATACAGACCAATGATGATCCATTATCTCCTTCCCAACATAATCTGAGACACCATAAACATTACCCCCTACACCATCTCTCACTCCTTTCGTCAGCATCACATCAGTAGATCAGCTGATGCCTTCCCATTCAGAAGCCTCAATAGTGAGGGATAAGGATTCCACTCCTGGTTCTTCTTAGGGATATTGTAGGTTGACTGTTATAGGTAAAAATTTTAATATGAATAATTTTATTTCACCTTTTTATAATATTAAATATGTTTTTATATAATATGAAAACAATACTACTATGGAAAAGTATTAAAATATTATATATACATTGAATCTGAATGGACATAAGATAGATATCCCATTTGAGCAGTATGAGGTCCCTACAGATGACATTGTAGGATTATTTTTCCAGATTCTAGGCCTGCTAGCAGCGGAGCTAGATACCCTTCTAATTACGTATGATGATGGGTTTCATAGGCCTTCATCATAACTAAAAATGATTTTGATTCACATATAAATGCTATTTTAATACATTATGATGTAATTTAATGTAATTATTTTATTAAATTATAATTATTTCCAAATAAATATTATTGTAAAGATGTTTTTTAATTTATCATTTCATATATAATAACACCAATGTGGACATTAAAAAATATGGTAAAGAGATGAAAAAATTTTAAATGGTGATTATGGAACAAATTCAATGAAACACTTTTGAAAACCCAACAACTATATGATAAGGTACCAAATGGGGTACCTAGAGAGCAACATAATGTTTATATTTATAGTCATCGTGATGATAAGAACCTGGTATTTAATTATATATTATTATGTTAATGTAATTTTACATATTTAAATTCATATTAAAAAGAGACGACATTGAAAACATTACTATTAAATTTCATTTTTTTACTTCAGGATGGTTCAAGGAAGAATGCATCTAGTCGGGCTAACCAAAACACTACTCACACTGTGGGGTCAAAAAGTTTTTCTAGAAGCCAATCGACACTGGAAATATTTTCATTAGTTTAAAATTTTAATAGACAATATGATCTATTAAATATATTAAATTGTGAACTTATCATTAATTAATATAGTCCAAGGATTTAAGGAACCAAGCATCCCAAACAGAAATGTTGTTGGATGTTCATAAAAATTCTATTGGGTGTTTATTATATGTGCTTAATAAGGAATTGGGGGTATGAATTTATTTGTCATTATAACAACATATTTTCAGTTGTCAATATGTTAATATATAATGATTATAATATGATTGAAAATTTAGCAACATGAATCAATTAATGAACATTAAGACACCAATCCCCAGCAGTCCTTCTCAGTCTCTCATGATGACCTAGTTGGAAAAGTCATTGGGAGAGGGCATACTAGTTGATTGCACATGATGGTTTTGTGATGAGTTTAAATTAATATATATAGAAGGCCATTGAGGATTATATATATATATATACTCTTGGATTTATTCACTCTATACCATGAGATTCTATAAAAGTGATTGTTTATATGAAAAAAAAAATCATGAATAGGGGGATCAAATAAAGACTTCACATAATGAATTGTTAGATTTGTATGAGAAGTAAACCAGATAAATACCTAGTGATATTTCATCGATGACTGGTGGTGATCAGTAAGTCACACAACATGAAAATCATTTAATTTACAACATTTTATTAATTTTATTATTTAATATAAATATACTTTTTTTAATATTCAATATAATTTCCTTATTTTAACATCCCAATTAATTAATTAATAATATACATTCTTATTTATGTATATTTATGAATTAGATAGTGTTTTAGAGGCATAAAACGAGAATAAACCCAATCTTATGCATGGAATACAGTAATATTTTTAATAGATTATTTTACTGACTTTTGATGAAACCCATTTTTAAATCAAACTTTTGACAATTTTATATGCTCTATTTGTCAAAATATACTTATTTTTTTATTATTGGTACATTTAAATTTACATTGAATAAATTTTTGGTATTTTTCTGACAAAGTTCATTTTTAATGAATATTGAAAAATATTGCATTTTACATCAAAACTGCGTTTTCATCTAATTTAAGTATATGGTTAGATTATTTTTTTAATTAGTTTTAAAGTGTAATTAGAATATATTTTTTTACCATTTAATCCAACTATGTTCATTATAATTAATTTCACTTTGGAATTGGGCATAAAAAAGTGCCAAACTTTTCATAGATATTGTTTCAAACAAACCCGCTATTTGTTTTGACAACAGGAATAATTTTTAAATTCATTATTGAAATTTTTATGTTTTGAATTTGGTAAAATGGATTTCATATATGGAATCAGATGGTCCAAATTATGTAATTAAGACTCTTTGGTTTTTGGACATTAAGAATAGTAACGACGGTAATTATCTTTATTTATTTTCATTAATTAGTAATCGGGTAGTTAAGGATAATAAAATAATATAATAATAATTAAAAATTACCCTAACATGAGTACTAATGCTACTGGTTGTGTCATGGCCGACTATGGGCAGCCTTGTGACAAACATGGGGACCCCATGGAATCACTTTTGTGTGATAATGACTTTTTATCTTTTTATTTTTAAAGAAAGGAGAAGATCACTAAAGAATGTATCACCTGTGTAAAACACTTTTAATTTATTCTACATAAATGATATATTGGACTATATAGAGTAATTGGAAAGATAAAAATATTTCCTACATCATAGTATTTTTTTGAACTTTTTAGACTTTAAATAAATTAAATTATTTATGACATCATGATGATGCAGCGATTACCTCATTAAAGAACAATTTAAATAAAAAGAAAATATAATGTAAAATCAAAGACATAAACTTGTCAAACACCTATTGAATGAGTATATTTCTAACACTTATCACCTTATCCTCTAAATATATCAATGTTATACCTTTAAAATCCGAATCTCATTTTAATATAAAGTAACATTTTATAACATTCCAAGAGTGCCCCTCCTCTCCTCTTATAAAAGGCCCCCACCTCTACCTATTTACACACACATCTCAAGCCATTAGCTTGGCCAAGATCTGATCATTTTATATCTCCAAATCCATATCTTCATCCAAGAAGCGATACCTTAGGCAGAAAGCTCTTCAAGAAACCAATTTGGTTCAAACCAAGAAGAGTTACCCGATTTAAAGGTAAAGTCTTCTCTAATGTTGTTTTGTTTTATTTTTCTTCTCAAAACACCTAAACTATTTTTATTCATTTATATTGTAACAAAAAAAATATATTAAATATACAAGGATGTTTTTATAAGAATTGTTCTAGATACACTTACACACACCTTCATCTAATGGTTAAAGAGCATAATGTTTCCGTGGATGATGAATTTCTTCCTCACGAAACGATGATTGTTCAATATTATTCTAACACCTTCAAAGGTGGCCATTAATATGTCACTATATTTATATATTACATATAATATGATTAGGATTTTCTTAAGCTTCTGCATTTTTCATTTATGCCATACCTTTATGGTTTCCATAATGGGTAAACGTGATATCTTCATTTTTGGAAGTGCGGACTACCGCCACCTCAAAGTGATTGGATTCGTTAATGCCATATGTGGGACGTATAATGGATGCATTTAATGATATTATATATGATATTAAACTAGAATTATAATATACATTTATATCATTATGATTCCATTCCATAAAATACTAAATAGAAAAGAAAGTAGTGTTCATGCGTACGTACGGCTTACCGTCTCCATGAACGGTGCATTTTATTTCTTACCTCTATATGTTATGTAATATTATGAATGAATGTATAGACTAGATATATATGATATATATTATATCTACATCAATAATATAATTCTGGATATAATGGATATTTTACCACATGAACAACTTGTAATTATTAGGTGTTTATTTTTGACTCAAGTTCCAATGATCGACAAAACGACCGTTATTAACATGAATAAATACATAGTGTTCATAACATGGAAATAATTGATATAAAAGGAATAATTTGCTTGAAAAAGGTTCTTAATCAAGTATAAATTAACTCAATTTTATTATTCATGAGATTAAATAATGATCAGGTCAAGTTAGACCTGAGGTATGGGACTTCGTCTCAATCTCCTTTCATTAAGGCATATTTTGTTTTATACACAACATTATTTTATATAGTGTATAAACCCCTTTGACTATTACGTTAATTCAAAAGGAATATTTTTATACGAATCGTTTATGAAATGATAACAGGGAATGTTTTTTTGTCATACATATGCGGCGACAATGACTTCTCCGTCACCATGACCATTATTTGAGTTTCGGCTTCCTCTACAAGCCATAACCTTTTTTAAATGAAAAATAAATACCATGTTTTACTTCTCTTTTATTTTGGTATTGAAAATGGTATTCATAATGTTTTTATTATTTCAATTTGTTGTATTGATATTTTGTGATTGAAATGTAGAAATGTTATGTTTCCTTTATTCATGTTATATATGATACGATTATGTTATGGTTCGTGGGAATTGTTATGAAGAAGGGTGGTTCCATGATAAACTAAGGGACGATGAGCCTGATATAGCTCTCTAATGCACTAGGTAATGCGAAGGGGTTAAATGTTAAGGTTTCTCTGAAGAGATTTAGGGAATATACTGTGATGGGTATTCCAAATGTAACCATGAGGGTTACTCCCTACTTAATAATGTTATGAATATTTCAAGTTACCATTATGTCTACTGATTTATATGATTTATTCATTATTTAATAGTGTATGATAAAATTCTTATGTTTTACGAGTAATGTATGATTTCATACATGGACTAATGTTTTCATTTCGTACTTTTATATCCGTTACTGAGATTTTTATGCTCATACCAAGTTTTTTAAATGTTTTTCACAGGTCAAGGGAAAGGTACATGATATGATGATCGTGTCAAGGAATTTTCAAGAAAGAAACCCTGTTTTATATTAAATATGTTTCTGTTGATGGGAAAATGAATACTAACTTTTTTCTAACCGCTCTGATTAAATGTGGAATGTAATGCATGATTTATTATCTAATTCTCTAAATCTATAAACCTGAAAAGATCCGCAATGTGTATTATTGAAATAACTCAAGATTAAGTAATGTTTAAGGTCGGGGCCTTACAGTTTGTTTCAGTGGTCGGTTTAGATAAATTTAGGAGTTAGAATTCTATTTAATGATAAACCAAAAATATTTTTTATGGTCAAATTGATATGATATATAGTTTGAATATTACCATGTTGCATCATCCAAGACATGTTTGTTCAGAATGGTTTTCCACAGAGGAAACATGAAAGCAGTTCTAGGAAGGCCTACTGATGGAAATGAAATTCCGAATCAGCATCCTTAGATGGTCAGAAATGGAACTAAACAGTTTTTTGCAGTAATGGCGCAATTGACTCAAGCGATAAATGGTGGTGGTATCCATGCACGAGATCAGCCAGATCAATCATAGAGGAACATGTCAGTGGTGGAACATTTCATGTGGTAACAACCCCCATCATACAGAGGATCATCTGACCCTGTGCTAGCTGAAGGGTGGATTAAAGCACTGGAGAAGATTTTCGAATTCATGGGGTGTTTAGACATTCAAATGGTTAGTCTTGATATTTACCGTTTGGAGGGTGAAGCAGATTAGCGGTGGTTGATGGTTAAAAATATCAGGGTTGATGATGTGATTGATGCTCTCAAATGGGATGAATTCAAAGGTATGTTTCTTAAGAAGTATTTTTCTAAGGCTATTCGACATAGAATGGAAAAACAATTCTTGGAATTGAGGCTAAAGAATGACTCAGTGGCTGCCTATGAAGAGAGGTTCACTCCATTGGAATGTAATGCTCCATATTTTATCCGAGACCTTGATAGTAAAATCAATCGTTTTTACTCTGGATTAAAGCAAAATTATCAAAGGGAATTACCTTCACGTGATTTCAAAAGTTATGAAAACCTTGATCTATGTGCTGAGAAGGTGGAAATGGAGTTTACCGATGATTAAGTGTTCTATAACAACCAACAGAAGAAGAGACCGCGGTGGAAGGAGAATGGGAAGAATTCAACAAAAAGGTTTGATGCTAAGAAAACTAAGTTTCTAGTTTGTTATAAATGTTGTAAAAGGCATGTTGCGAAATGTCTTCTGAATTCTGGAAAGTGCTACTGATGTGGTAAGATGGGACATAAGGTTGTTATTGCACTGAAAATGATCAGGGTGATGGTAAGACCAAATTTGTTTTACAGTTAGTGAAATGTTTTAAGTGCAATGAGATGGGTCACTATACAAACGAGTGTCTGAAAAAGAGCTCGAGTGATGGAAAGACATTAGACTAAAAGTATAAAGGGGTGGTGAAATCCTTTGAAACTACTTCAGTAGATGTTGGGGCCTTAAATGAATTGGTATCAGGTAAATTTTTTGTTTTTTCAGATTATGTCAGTGTGTTGTTCAATTCGGGGTCTACACATTCTTTCATCTCTGAAAACATTTCCAGTAAAATTGGAATACCATATCACGAAATGACTCCTGAAATTTTGGTAAAAACACAGGGGGGAAATGTTGAGGGAAAAAGAATTTATAAAAATCTTCCTTTCCTTATCCATGGAAAGAACCTACATGCAAACCTTTTTGTTTTAACTCTAGCAGAGTTTGATGTTATCCTGGGTATGGATTGGCTCTCTTTTTACCATGCTAAGATTGATTGTAGAGATAAAGTAGTTTATTTTCAGAAATACATTTGGTTTGTGTACAAGAATGAACCCATATTGTTGATATCATATCAAGAGGCTGAGAAGCATGTAAAATATGGAAGTGAATGTTACCTTGCACATATTGTTGAAACCAAAGGAACTATTCAGATTAATGATGTGTCAGTGGTAAATGAGTATCTTGATGTTTTTCCTGATGCGTTTCCTAGAATAATACCAGATCGGGAAGTTGAATTTACTGTTGACATAGTTTCTGATCCTAAGCCAATTTTAAAACCCCCTTATCGAATGGCTCAAATTTATCTTTTAGAGTTGAAGGAGTAATTACAAGATTTATTAGAGAAAGGGTTCATTTGACCTAGCACATAACCATGGGGTGCTCCTTTTTTATTAGTTAAAAATAAATATGGTTTAATGAGACTTTGAATTTATTATATAGCCTTGATTAACATCACTATTTAGATGAAATATACAATGCCTCATATCAATGATTTGTTTGATCAGCTCCAGGGAGCTCAGAATTTTTCAACTATTGACCTGAGAGTGGGGTACCATCAGTTGAAGGTAAACGAAGAAGATATTCTGAAGACCGCATTTTGTAAAATATATGGCCACTATGAATGTGTATTTATGCCTTTTGGGCTAACCAATGCACCTGTTGTATTCATGGACCTTCTGAATAGAATTTTCCATGAGTTTTGGATATGTTTTTGGTTGTTTTCAATGATGATATTTTGGTGTTTTCTAAAAGTAAATAGGAGTATGAAATACATTTAAGGGTTAATTTTAAATCCTTTAATGAAAATAAATTGTATATAAAATTTAGCAAGTGTGATTATTGCTTGCAAAAAATTTCTTTCCTTGGTCATATTGTTTATAAAGATGGAATAACTATTGATCCTGCAAAAAAAGGTTGTGGTAGAATGGCCATGACCCACAAATGTAACTGAGATTCGTAGAATCCATGGTTTGGTAGGATATTACCGAAGGTTTGTTAGAAATTTTTCACAGTTATCTAGTCAAATGACTAAGCTAACTCGGAAGGGTGTTAGGTTTATCTAGACAAAAGTATGTGATGATTGTTTTCAGGAACTGAAAAGAAGATTGGTGAATGCTCTAGTTTTGGAACTACCTTCCAGGAATGGGGAGTTTGTTATCTACAATGATTCTTAATTGAATGTACTTGGTTGCATCCTAATGCCGAATGACCATGTAATTGCTTATGCTTCATGTCAGTTGAAAACTCATGGGGTAAATTACCATACACATGATTTAGAATTAGATGCTATTATTTTCGTTTTAAAAATTTAGAGGCATCATTTGTATAGTGTGAAGTGTGAAATATATACTGATGAAAATAGTTTAAAGTATATATTCATGCAGAAATAATTGAAAATTAGACAGAGGAGATGGCTAGAATTAATCAAAGATTATGATTGTATAATTCATTAACTTCCGGGAAATGCAAATAAAGTGGCTGATGCATTGAGTCGAAAAAGTAATGCTTTATTAACAATGTTGTATTTGGAAATGATCCTTTGGATATGGATTTGATGAAATTTGGCATAGAAGTTGTTGGTTCAGGATTTCCTTCAGTTTTGTTTCAGATATCAGTGAAATATTCTCTATCAGAGAGAATTATGCATGCACATAAGCAAGACAATGAGTTGTAGAAAAAGGTAGAGCTGGTTCAGAAGGGTAAGTTTCCAGAATTCAGCATTGCTAATGATTGTGTTCTGAGATTTGGGAAGAGATTGTGTGTGCCTTTTGATTCATAGTTGAAGAGAGAGTTTTTATGTGAAGTTCATAGTTCTCCGTTTTCAGTTCATCCAGGCAGTACTAAGATGTATAGAGATCTTCGAGAGTATTACTGGTGGGATGAAATGAAAAGGGATATTGCTGATTTTACTGTGAAATTTTTGACTTGTCAACAGGTGAAAGAAGAGTGTAAGTTACAGAAATAGATTCTTTAGCCTTTACCAGTACCAGAGTGGAAATGAAAGAATATATCAATGGACTTCGTTGTGGGATTGTCGAAGACACCTCGAGGTAATAATGAAATCTGTGTTATAGTTGATCGCTTGACTAAATATACTCACGTCCTTGCTATATAAGATACTTTTTCCCTAGATCAAGATTCCCGATTGTATCTTAAAGAGATATTCAGGTTACATGGAGATCCTCTCCCCATTGTATCTAACCGTGATCCAAGGTTCACTTCTAAATTTTGGAAAGGCCATCAAAAGTAGTTTGGTACTGAATTAAATTTTAGTAAATCTTTTCACCCTAAATAAGATGGGGAGTAAGAAAGAATGATTCAAACATTGGAGGATATGCTACGTGATTATTCGATGGATTATCAGGGAATTTGGGACCGACATCTTTCTTTGGTTGAGTTTTCTTATAATAACAGTTTTCATTCTAGTATACAGATGGCACCATTTGAGGCATTATATGGGAAGAAGTGTCGAACTCTAGCTTTCTGGGATGATGTGGGTGAATGGAAGTTTATGGGACCAGAATTGGTAGATGAGTTGGCGAAAAAATTTCATCTGATACAGAGACACATGAGAACAACTCAGAGGAGGCATAAGAGTTATGCAGACAATAGGAGGAAGGATCTCCCTTTTGAGGTAGGTGATCATGTTTTTCTCAAAGTATCACCATGGAAAAGTGTGAAACGATTTGGTAAGAAAGGAAATCATGGTCCAAGGATAGTTGGACCATATGAAATTCTGGAGAGTGTTGGATCAGTTTCATACCAAGTGTCTTTACCTCCGAGTTTATCTCAGGTACACAATGTTTTTTGTGTTTCAATGTTAAGGAAGTAAATGCCAGATCCATCTCATGTTTTGAGTCCAGAGGTAGTTTAGATGGAAGAGAATCTATATTATCAGGAACAACCAGTATAGATTATTGACCATAGGGAGCAAGTGTTTTGAAATAAGGTTATTCATCATGTAACGGTTTTGTGAACAAACCACATGTTTGAAGATGCAACATGGGAATCTGAAAATGCAATGAGGGATAAATACCCATACTTATTCGATAAGTAAATAAATTATGGGGACCCAATTTTCTAAATGGGGGAAGGATTTATAATCCATAGTAATTAATGAATAATATATATTCTTATCTATGTCTATTTATGAATTAAATAGTGTTTTAGAGCCTTAAAACGAGAATAAATCCAATCTTAACCATGGAATACACTAATATTTTTAAAAGATTCTTTTACTGCCTTTTGATGGTAAAAAAGTTTAAAAGAAATTTTTTTACAATTTAATAATCTCTATTTTACAAAATAAACTTATTCTTTATGATTGGGACATTGATATTTACTTTGGATAAATTTTTGGTATTTTTTGACAATGTTCATTTTTTAATGAATAGTGAAAAATACTTCATTTTACATCAAACCTGGTTTTTCATCTAATTTAATTATATGGATAGATTATCTTTTTAATTGGTTTTAAAGTTTTATTCTAATATATTTTTACCATTTAATCCAATTGTGTTCATTAGAATTAATTTTACTTTGGAATTGGTCATAAACAAGTGCAAAACGTTTCATAGATATTGTTTCAAAAGAACCCACTATTTGTTTTCACAACAGTAATTATTTTTATATTCATTATTGAAATTTCTATGTTTAGCATTTGGTAAAATTGATTCCACATTTGGAATAATAAGGTCAAAATTATGTAATTAATACTCTTTTGTTTTTTTGACATTATGAATAGTAACGGCGGTAATTATCTTTAATTATATTGATTAATTAGTAATCAGGTAGTTAAGGATAATAAAATAATATCATAATAATAATAAATGAACCCAAAATTTGTCCTAATTCTCCTGGTTGTTTCATGGACGACCATGGGATACCTTGTGCGAAATTTGGGGACCCCATGGAATCACTCTTGTGTGATAATGGCTTTTTATCTTTTTATTTTTAATGAATGGAGAATATCAACAAAGAATGTATCACCTGAGTAAAACATTTTTAATTTTGTCTACTTAAATGATCTTTTAGAATATAAATACTCATTGTAAAAGAAAAAATATTTCCTAAAACATATAATTTTGTTATAATTTTTAGTCATTAAATAAATTAAATTATTTATGACATCATGATGTTGCAACCATTATCTCATTAATGAATGATTAATATAAAATGAAAAGATAATGTAAAATCTAAGACTTACACTTTTAAAATACCTATTGTATGAGAATATATCAAACCCTTATTAGCTTATCCTCTAAATATATCAATGTGGGACATTTAAAATCCGAAACTCATTTTAATATAAAGTAACATTTTATAACATTCCAAGAGTGCCCCTCCTCTCCTCTTATAAAAGGCCCCCACCTCGACTTATTTACAAACACTTATCAAGCCATTGGATCGGCCAAGATCTCCTCATTTTTTCTCTCCACATCCCTCTCTTCATCATATAATCCTTACCTTTGGCATAAATCTCTTCAAGAAACCATTTTGGATGAAACCAAGAAGAGTTACCCAATTTAAAGGTAAAGACTTCTCTATCATTATTTTGTTGTTCTTGCTTCTCCAACCCCATAAAATCTTTTTATTCAATTCTTTTGTAACAACACCAGTATCTTAAATATTCTAGTATGTTGTTATAATATGTATTTGAGCCACAATCACAAACACCTTCATCTAATGGTTAAAGAGCATACTATTTCTGTGGATGGAAAATTTAGGCCTCACGAAAGGATGATTGTTCAATATTCTTCTAACACCATAAAATTTGGTCATTAATATGTCACTATAATTATATATGATATATAATATTTTTATTTTTTCCTTAAGCTTCTGTATTTTTCATTTATATCATACCTTTATGGTTTCCATTATGGGTAAATGCGATATCTTCATTTTAGGAAGTGCAGACTACGGCCCCATCAAAGTGATTTGATTCGTTAATGCCATGTATGAGAAGTATAAAGGATGGATCTATTGATATTATATATGATATTATTATGGAATTATAATATATCTTTATATCATTATGATTCCATTCCATAAATTATGAAATAGACATGAAAGTAGCATTCATGCATACGTACGGCTTACCATCTCCATGAACGTTGCATTTCATTTCTTACCACTAACTATTATGTAATATTATGAATTCATGTATATAATGGATATATATGATATATATTATATCTAAATCATGAATACAATTTTTTATATAATAGATATTTTACCACATGAACATCTTTTAATTATAAGGAGTTTTTTTTGACTCATGTACCAATGATCAAAAAAACCACCGTTATTAACTTAAATAATTACATAGAGTTCACAAAATGGTAATAAGAGATATAAAAGGAATAATGAACTTGAAAAAGGTTCTTAAGCAAGTATAAATTAACTCAAATTTAGTATTCAGCAGATTAAAGAACGATCAAGTCATGTCAGACCCGAGGTATGGGACTTCGTCTGAATCTCCTTTCCTTGATGCATATTTTGTTTTATGCACAACATTCTTTTATACGGTGTATAAACCCATTTGAATTTTACATTTATTCAAAATTAATCTTTTTTATAAGATGCGTTTACTAAATGAAAAAAATGAATGTTTTCTTGTCGTACGTATGCAAAGACAATGACTTCTCTGCCGCCGTGACTATTATTTGAGTTTCGGCTTCCTCTACAAGCCATAACTTTTTTTAAATGAAATATAAATACCATGTTTTTCTTCTCTTTTATTTTGGTATTGAAAATGGTTTTCATAATGTTTTTATTATATCATTGGGTTGCATTGATATATTTTTATTGAAATGTGGAAATGTTATGTTTCCTTTATGCATGTTTTATGTGATACGATTATGTTATGGTTCTTGGAAATTGTTTTGAAGACGGGTGGTTCCGTGATAAAATAAGGGCGGGTGAGCCCGATATATCTCTCCAATACATTGGGTAACACGAAGAGGTTATGTGTTAAGGTTTTTCTGAAAGGATTTAGGGAATATACTATGATGAGTATTCCAAACGAAACCATGGGGGTTACTCCCTACGTAAGAATGTTATGAATAACTCAAGTTACTTTTCTGTCTTATGATTTATATGATTTATTCATGATTTGATAAGGTATGTTAAAATGCATATGTTTTACGAGTAAAGTATGATTTCATACATGGACTAATGTTTTCATTTCATACATTTATATCCCTTACTGAGCTTTTTATGCTAATCACAAGATTTTTAAATGTTTTTCACAGTTCAAGGGAAAGGTACATGATATGATGATACTGTTAAGGAAGTGCCAAGAAAGAATCCATGTTTTATATTAAATATGTTTCTGTTTATGGGAAAAATTAATACTATATTTTTTTTAACCGATTTGTTTAAATGTGGAATGTAATGCATGATTTATGATCTCATTATCTAAAACTGTAAACCTGAAAAGATCCTCGATGTGTATTCCTGAAATAACTCAAGATTAAGTAATCTTTAAGGCCAGGTCCTTATACTTATAGATATCAGTAACAAGAATTAGAGAAGAAGATGAGGAGGATGATGATAAGATATCATCATCATCCAGTGATTAGTTAACAGAGTGGGTTCTTGTTTCATTTCTGGCATTTAGTTGACCTTTTCGAGTGTTCAAGTCTGTGAGTTGTATATGTGCACAATGATTGTATGATGGTTAAGCATTACTTATTCGTATATATTGTATAATCTTATTTATGTGTACATTTATTATGATGTGTTTCAATTGTTTTTTTCTTATTTGTGTTGTTTTTTTAAAGGTTTTTCTAGGGCTGGAGATTCGAAAACTCGTTTTTTTTGTAATTTATCATATAACGTTTGATTAAACTACCAGTAAATAAAGGTTTTATTTATTATATGCTGTTTTAATGACTATTATATTATGTTATAATTTTCTGGGTGATGGTTAAAACTACCGCTAAATTATAATGTTTTTTTCTTTAAAACCATTATTAAAACACCGAAACCACCACTAAATACACATTCTATGATTATTTCAAAAATTCACCAATTATTAAAAGGAACCACTACATGTAGGCTTCATGTAATAATTCTAGATGCAGTTTCAGGAAATAGTTATAGAACCATTTGGTGGTCATTTAAACCACCACCAAATCCGATAAATTGGTTCCACATAAATATTTTCTTATTGTGAAAAATTCCATCCTAGGTAGATGAACAAGGTCAACCCATGGTTTGTGTTTCCAAATATTAGAAGTTTTTCACTAACCATAGCCTCCTAAAAGGGAATGATGAGGTCACTCTAGCCATGATCCGTAAGATCTCTTATACTAATCATCATCTAAGACCACACCCACACATAATAATTTTTCTTCTACTATTTTATTTAAGACATCACTAGAGACCAACACGACATTAACCATTACTATGGTGTAGCCCATGTTGAACAAAAAATTATCCAAAAAAATCAAAACCTAACAAGTTACCAAAAAAGCATGGACTAAACAAAAATCTATAAATATAATATTGAAATAAGGTTTAACATATTAAAAAATAGGATAATTTATATGTTATATACTCCGTAATATGTAAAAATGATTATTGGGATTAGTTTTCAACCCCTTTTGGAGAATACAATTATTATTTGTAGAATGATAAAGCTAAAAATCCACAAAAACGGTAAGGATATGCATGGAATAATGTTTTAACAGTTTGATATGCAATGTTTTCATTGATTCACTAACATATTATAAAGACTTATTTATTAATTCATAGATGAAAATATCAATAATAAATACAGTATTATGAATTTCAATAATTATGGAAATGAAAAAGGATGTGTTTTTATATGTCTATTTCATAAAAATAACATATTTCTTAATAAAGTGTAATTTAATGGAAAATATTAAAATTAGTAATTAATATAGAAATTTATGTAATGGTAATTAAAATTAATTATGGATGATGGAGGTTGTAAAATTATACGTCTCAATATTATAGAGTTTTACTATCTCATTATTCTATTCCCAATGATGATGTATTTCAACTTAGTTGATCTGATTCATCATAACTAGTAAGATAATATAATTAGAGTAATTTATAAGTAATTTAATATATTTTTAATCCACTACAAGTTTCATCATAGCACTTATTCATTGTATCTATTTTTATTCCAAATTAATTGGTTTGAACGATATGTAAGAGGATTGGATGTAATAATTACATAGTTATTCAATGGGGATATGTCATGCAATGGAAAAATGAACTGAAACATAGGGAATGATATTTACTTGTTAGGTATTAAGTGAAATTTAAACTAATAAAATGATTAATGATTCACTTTTTTATATGTGAAAGTGTAACATTATATTACAACATGATTATTTAATATTTTTAGTATTACATTGTCAAAAATGAATAAAGAATAAATAATGTATTTTATATACTATTATATAATAAAGGGTTATATCATGATATGGATCATTGTAAAAAATTATAATATTTTAGACATATCCTCAATATAATGAACAATATCATGATGTGGAGTTTGTTATAAATGTACAATATTTTTTTGGTGATATTTCAGAGAGGATTTCTTTTATTTTTTATGATTAAGATATTTAATTTAATTCAAGGAAATAATAATGATTTTAAGTAGGAATTTTAAAAATATTTAAAAAATATTTGTTTTTCATCTTCTAGACTTATTATATGGTATAAAAATTATATATATTTATTCGAAGAGTTTCATGTCATGTGGGTGGTGATTCTATTCCTGGTTGATTTCTTGTAAAATAACTCATATCAGTCTAGTATCATAATGAAAACATTTGATATATTTCATGACAATATATGATTATTTATATTATATAAGGATGATGTTAGTATGTATACAATGTTTTGGATAGATTTAATAAAAATCATTCATGAAATGGAATTATAAAGAATGGTATTCTAGATGCAGTTTTAAAAATAATTAGACACACATACATTTTTTTCATGCTGACCGATTATTGTGTTATGGGGTACTGAAAAATCATGGGGAACTATTGAATATCAGGTTATAATGGAAACGTATTTTTACATATGATATTATTTAAAGGTATGGTTTTTTCTAAAAGGATATGTAATATTTGGACTAGTAAAAAGAAATTTATTCCACTTCTGAATGGGTGGTTAATATTCCAAAACCACATGAAATTTATATATTTAACTATATTATACACAATTTATTGATTTATTCATTATTATTCAATTTTTCTCTTGAATAATTTCATTTAGATATTCTGTTTTTTTAACAACATGAATGTGAACTTGAGTTAGGAATATCATTGTTATAATACTTTAGTTGAATGATAAAAACCCAATAAATCTAGTTGAGGATTATCAATTCAATTAATTTAATAATATCTTACATAGAATCAAAATCAAGAGTTATAATTATCATAGTAATATATAAATACATATTTTATGTAATAAATACGATGTACTTTTTGTTTTAGTAATTTTTTGGATGATCTATAGAGATTTTTCACTTGATGCTTTATAAGAATATGTTATTTAAAAAACATTTTTTCCAAAATTAATGATATACTGAAGTATTTATAATAAATAAATATATATAAAGGCTTATGAATATAACCGGGTTTATATTATAAAATATTTTTAATATTAATAAGGTGGTTAGAATAAATGTAACATATTATATAAATGATTTCAATAAAATCTCTACCCACATGAACTTATCAAATATTACCTTTGATGATAATATGAGATCTATAATTTTAATAACATTGTTATATATAATATTTTTAATATCGATAAGAATAATGAGATTTGAATTTTGGAATAAAAAATAAAATATATTTCATTTTTGATATCTAATCCTCTATATAGATATTTTGAGAGTATATTAGAGAAGATTCATTGTTTCTCAGATAAAAGTTGAGGTATATGGATACTTACATAGTATAGAAACAAAAAAGGATGGCCTATGTAAATTATGAATCATAAAAAATATAGTATGTAATATTCATTACTAAAAGATATATAGGAATAATATACATATTAAGAAGAATTTTAGGGGGAGTTGAAAGAAATATAGAAATAAATCAACATACTAATTTATTAGAGAACTGATGGAATATTTTTGTCTATAGAAAAAACATCTTTTCATTATATGTTTAAATTATTTTATTGTTTTTTCATTACATGATATAGAAATATTTCCCAAATAATTATGATTTGTGAAATTTTAGTATTTGTACAAATTTCACTTATAATACTTAAAATATTAAAAAATTAGACTATGTTTATAGCTCATTATTTATGTAATGAATCCATGTATTATATTATAGTAAAATCAAATGAACTATTTAAAATAAAAAGTTCCATTAGGGATTTCAAATTATTGGTTGATTGTTTGGTTCATATAAGCGAGAAGTGGATGGAGACACTACTTAAAAAAGTATACTACTCGAGTTTTAAATAATTAATTTTATCTAATGTTTATATGGTATTCATATGAATCCAATAAATTTCACTTCATTGATTCTATTCAGTACACTAATGAAGAAATATTTGAACATAGATCCTGATGATATATAGGGAACCACATCAAAACTCTACCTAATATGGTCATTATAAAATGTATTATTTTTCAATAACATGCTTATTAATATATGGAATTAAATATTTTTTAAAAAAAAATAGAAATTACACAATGTTTTCAATGATGTAATTACAAGTGGGAAATATATTGATATCGAATCTAAAATTCATAATGTTTGATAATGAAAGTAACTATTACATAGTTCATAAAATTATATAGTATGAGTGAATTTTGGTAGTACAAGACACTTATTTTTACACAATAATTGGGTGGTGCAGATAAAATGATAAATAGAACACATGATGAACATGATATTAATATTACTATGCACTTGAGGCTCTCTATGACTTCATGTGTATTGGCAATAAGTATGTTGAAATATGTTATCAATGAGGTTCCTTTTATGAAAATCTTATAAAAACCTATATTGAAGATATAGTTAATACAGGTTTTAAGATTATACAATTTATGTTACTTTTTTCCTCTAGGGTATGAACATAATGAGTTTCATGTAAGGGTCACCCTTGATACTAGGTCCAAAAATTTTTGTTCATTTGATATATTATAAATGATTTTATCCACCGGTTCTGAGAAGTAAATAATAAAAAGAAAATATAATTTAATAACATTGAATTTAATGATGAGTTAATTTTAATATAATAACTATTAATTGAATATTATAGTGTGAGTAAAGAATCAGGACATATAGAGATATTTTATCATAGTGGCATATTTGATCTTGAGACTAAAAATCCAATGGGAATATTCCTTAAGTATATTTTAGTAGATTATTTTTGGTGAATTTACCTATGTTGTGGTATCCATAATCTGTGAACTGTTTTTTATATCGGAACGGTTTAGAGGTAGAATTAATTGAATAATTAGTAAAATTAATGAATTGATGAAATTATGTGATCAATTAAAAAGATTTGATTTATTCAGGGTTTTGTAAAAATAATTGGAATCAAACTCTATGGATACAATGAATGATAATATAAAATAATAAGTGGGTATAATTTCAAAATTGATCATTAATGGTGTAATGATATAAAATTAAAGGAGTTTGGTGAAAGGGTTTAAACAAATGGGAGTATTAGATTCCACAGATAGTTTATCCCATATCATAAATCTGACCACATTGTATGTATTACACAATTTGTATTGAATAAGTGGGTTTTCATCTTGAATAGAATGATATGAATAAATTTTTCTATAATGAATATTTTATAGAGTATATATATATGTATATTAAGTAGGGTAATTCATCTATTTAGGAAGGAAAAATTCAAATAAAAACAAAATGAATCATCACTAGTTAATGTAAGGACTAGTGGAATGGAATAATTTTTTCATTTTATCCTTACGTTAAATTGTTGATGTATTTACAAAAAAATTTAACTTTATTTATTTATTAGGGGATAAATCAGAATAAAATTTTATATGGATAATAATCTTAATTAAGGATCATGAAAGTAAAGTATTGATGAGATGAATTTTTAATATAATAAGGAGTTAATGAAAAAATATATTATATATGTTAACAACTTTTATAAGATAAATACTTATAGAGAGCATGTAGGAAAAAATTATATTTTCATAAGATTACTCTATTTGAATGGCATCGAGTTTCATTAATAGAATTTAAGAAAAAAACATTATATACCCTTTAAATGATAGTTCATGTTATATAATGATAAGACAACAATAATGGAGCATTTTTTTGAGTACATAGAATTTTTTTATATTCATATGATGTTGAATACATTTAATATGACAATTTTTATAACCAATGTTATATTTATCATGTAATGGTAGTTATAAATGGGGAATATTTTTACCCTGATTTTTTTGGAATGAATAAAAGTGGATACAATGGTATTTAAGATAAACATATAGTTATATTTGTATTTTTGGAAAATTAATACCTTATATGTTTATATGGATTACGAACTTGTAGGTGGTATCTACGGTAGAAGTACTTTTATAGGTCGCGTGTTTATATTTAGTGTTTTGGTTATCTTAATTACAAATATTTATGTTATTTTACAATAGAGAGGTAGAGTATATCAATATGGTAGAGGATTGAAATTATAGTGGTTAGATGATTATTTTATAAGATTTTCTAAATTAATATTTAAGGGTAATTTATTTTATTAATATATGTAAAGTGTGATAGGTCTTAAAAATAACCAAATATTATGTTAAAAGGTAATGTTTCTCAGTCATATAAATATGTTATTTTCTTAAAAATCACATTAAAATCAAGATATAAATCAACATAACATTAGGTTATTGTTTTTTAAATATGTAATTTTATGGGAATATTATTTCATTAAATCATTAGTAGAAAAATCTAGTGAATCATGTTTATAAGAATGAATGAATTCATTAGATTTATGAGCACTATAGTGGTATAGAAATACCTTCATTAAAATATAATGTGTTATTCTCAATTCAGAAAATGATAATAAATATGATTATGATTTTATTATAACTAATATATTATAACATTTAATTTTTCCATTAATGGATTTCTTATAAATTCGATCAAAACATCAAGACCCAAATGATGTAAAATCCCAAATTATGAATATTTTAGAATACATGAATTCATTAGACTAATTATTATTGTGAGATATTGTAATTAGTGAAATATATATTTATATGTGCTCATATATGAGTTAGATATGTTGGGTTTCAATATAGAACACTTCATAATTATTTTTTATTCACTGGTTTTCCAATACCTTATGATCAAGGTTTTCATATAGTATAAAAAATCCAATCATCATGTTTATAGAAGTGTGGGTTTCTGTAGATTTATTTGATAATGTTATCTCAATAAGACGATAGATATTAGGTTACTATTTATAAAAGTGAACTAATTTCCATTAAAGGGTTTGAAAATGACTGCCAAGGGATTATACGACATTCCTTTCAATAAGATAATTTTTAGGTAACCTTGAATATATTCTATAGAATATCATAGTAATTTAGGTAATTGTATATTTTTAAAATAACTTATGTGGTACATTATATTTTGAGTAATACACATTTTTTTCATAATTACAATTGTGGCAAAAAATTCATTAAATATTTTTATTTCCACATTCGATATTATTTAATTGGATATTCATAAAATTCCAAAAAGATTAATTTATGTTAGCCAAATCCATTTAATCTAGTTAAGGGTATATTTTAATAGGTTGAATGCATTTTTATCGTTAATTTATGTTAATAATTGATTTGGTTAAAAATTATAAGTCAAATTTTTGAATGATATCCACTACCCAAATATAGTTTACCTATCATTAAATGAAATCAAATTAATGTATCAAATATAGTGTCTATGATTATGATTATGTTTGGTAATATCCTGTATTTTTCAATATGTTCACGAAAATTTTGATTATAGTCACTATGAAGGAATGTGAATTTTTTTATGATCTAATGAATTCATGCTATATTTTTTAAAAATATTAACCCAAATAAACTATCAGTTTTTTTAATTGATTATGAGTATTGGGGAGATATTATTGAAAATTTTATTATTAATAATTTACTAGAGATTTTTAATATAATAATCAGAAGTTATAAGGATTCCATTATATAATTTTAAACTTTTTATAGAGAATATAATACTAAATTTTAGTTGTATATTTGAGTAAAACATAAATTAAATTGTTCTATAGAGAGGAATATATATTTCTTTATTTCATTATGAGTATGAGTGTTATAACATAAAACAATTTATTGTTAATAAACGGTAAATTAATTTTAATATGATAATAAAAAGATATAATTTTATAAATAAATAAGTTTCTCTATTTTCAAGAGAATAGAACTATGAATTTTTGTAGAATATTTGGGTATGGAATATGTTACTATGTTTTAAATCAAGAAACATTAATAGACAAGTTTCATGCATCCAAACTACAATATAACTTTAAAAGAGGCAAGGAAACTCACTAAATAATTTTTAAGGTATTGAATACTACGTATTCTATGCCAATGAAAAATTATTAACAATTTTGTTTTTTATATCACAATAATGTAGCTCAAATTCCCCAATAGAAAATAAATATTGCCAATTTTAAACAGTTTCATAGAATGGAAATTTCTCAAATAAAAAAATATATTTATAATGTAAATGATATTATACAAAACGAGTAGTACTATAAGAGTATTGTTCTTAAAAAACAAAGAATATGAATTATTTAAGTCTTGATGACTTTATCTTAACATTAATTCAATGTGTTATTCACATAATAAGATATTATTATTGTGAAAAGAAGAAAAATTGAATTTATTCTATGTGCACATAATATTTAAATTATATATAATATTATAATTAACCACGTAAATTAGATGGTTATTATTTTCTTGAGTTAAATGAAGCTGAAATAATTTTTTTTAGAATAATTCCTCAATATTTGGGAGAAAATAATTTTTGATTAGATTTCTATAATGAGAAAAATGTGAAGAATGATAATAAAGCCCAATAAAAACAAATATTTTATGAATGTAGAAATATAGGTCATATCTGTATATATTCCCCAAAATTTAAAATAAAAGATAATAAATATTCAATTATGTATTCAATGATATAGATAAGGAACGATTTATTGGAATTAACTATTGGAGTTCTAGTGGTTGTGACAGTACATAGAGAAACTCAAAAGAAGATAGTGATGATAACATGAATACCACTATTTTCTTTGACAATACTCCCATTTTTAAAAAAATGTTAAATTAGAAATATGACAACTTAAGATCTTACTAAAAATTATATTAACATGAAATGTTTTTAGGATGATAATGGTGATAAAAGTGAAATTTATGATGAGTTTGATGCTCATGTATTAAATAATTTGTAATTTTTGGGGGATTTTATTCCAATGTGTGAAAAAGTTAAATGGTATAATATTATAATTTTTATGATATATTTTATAGACATAATAAATAGCACAATCATCTTTAGACTAAGTCATTTCCGAAGAAGGATAATTATTATAAGTCAATTGTGGAAGTTTCTATTTTTAAGAGTAAATATGAAAATATAAATTTTGAATTATAATATTTGAAGTTAAAATTTATTAAAGTTTTTATTATAGTAAAATTTAAAAATAATGATTAATTCATGAGATATTCATCCTATAAATATTAGTTAATATAAAAAAATATCTGAAATTAATGTCAAATTTGATGAAAATTAAAATGAACACATTAAGTAGATGGTATAAGATAAAATATTGAAGAATATACTGATGAAATTGAATATAGAGAGAAAATTATTTGTGAAGTAATTTAGATAAATTATATTACAATGGTATATATCTAATCTAGGTTGAGAAACCACTAGATGTACCATGTGTTAAAATTATTAGTTCATTCATAGTTGATAACTATTTTGTACAATTTTCTACAGAGGAGGAAGTTTGAAAAATAAATATTTATCCAATAGATCCCAATAGTTTTTGAAAAAATGAGAAATAATTTCAATGTAAATTGATTATTATAATCGTTAATAATGTAACAAAATATGGTTTCTATGTTTTATCTCAACAGATTTAACCACACATAAATAGAAAAGGTTCCCTAAGATTTAAATTATATATTATCAAAGACAGTATGTATCAAAATCTTAATAATCATCATAATTAACATATAACTCCCACTAAAATCATTGAATCACAATTATTTTGTAAGTTAATCTCTTTGTACATTTTGAATAATATATTATTTTCTTAATATTTTATTTAATTCCATTAATTTATGGTAATTTGTATTTTATTATTTCCAAAAACTATTTTAGTTAGTGAAAATTTATTTTTCAGAGATTTTGATTTTTTGATAAATTAAATTTGGAACAATACACAAATTAGAATGATGAATTTGGTATATAATTATGTTAACTTTTTGAAGAGATTATAATTTTCTTTTATCTCTACAGATTTATGAATGAATAAATTCTATTCTCGATTTGTTGAAATTTCATTAAAATTAATTCATTATAATGTTTTATGAATTTAAATTTTAAAAGAAGGAATTAATCAAAAAAACCCAATAATTTTTAAATTATTAATTTCAATAATATTAATAAATTTATCTTATCGTATTATTTAGTTGGAGACTATCTGAACTCTCTGATCATGGATGATCCATGGTTTTTTTGAGTTAACTTATGAAACAAATATTAAGGGGTGGACTCTAAGATGGTTGGAGATAATTAATATTATACTACATTCCATGTATTCATTGAAATTTTAAATTACTATTTTTTCATTGCACCAGGACATCATCTATTGAAATATTTGGAGAAATATCATATATGTGGTTTTAATATATAATTCATTTTTATAAATCATAAGTTTCTTAAAACATAATTATCAAGATTCAATATTAAGATCATATTACTACTCAAAAATAATAGTTTTATAAGAACAAACCAATGATTAACAGAGTTATTTATTGAAATTGGAGAATAAAAAAGTTTACTGCCTAATCTACATAAAAAATTATTTAATCAAATGATGATAAGATTTTTTCAATCAGTATGGAAATTTATTAGATGGGGATTCTGTTTTTGTTTCACATAAACATATTGAGATTCATTTATATTTCCTAGCGAATAAAGGAGAGTAAATATTTATTTTTGTGAAATTGTATGATTAAAAGATGAATCATATGTCACCAAACTTTTAGATTGGGTTTTAGTTTGTCAAGTCCATTTTATTTTTGATGAAGATTGATAATGATATGGAAAAAATTCAGTATGTCTATCAGATGTACCCTATTATATATATGTGTATATTAAATAATTCATTTTTATGATTTATTTTGACATTATTTACATGTGAATTATGATAATGCATATTTTTTTTTGTCTTTATTGTTTTTGAAATTAATATTAGTGAAACTAATTATATGTAAGTGTTTGATAGTGAATCTAATCCCGAAATTGTAAATGAGTATTTGATCAGTGATTGAACAATTTCCCAGATGAGGTCAATGTATTAAATCAATGGAATAAAATCTATACAAAATTCATTGAATGTTATGGAATCAAATTTCTAAAAATTTATAATGAATAATGATAGAGAAAATTACATATAGATATTAAGGTGAATTGAAATTTTATTAAGGGAATGTTTTCTAAATAACTAACAGCACAGAAGAAAAATTTGAAGAAGGTGACGTTTAAAAGAAAAATACATTGTATGATAGTGTTATTACTAATAAATATTAATTTTCAATGTTTTTGGAAAATAATGTTGAACATTTTAATGAAAATGATGAAAAAAATTAATAATAAAGAGATAAGATCCATAAAAAATCCATTATTTGGTTTACACAAAGTAAATGCTTTTTCTAGGAGGAAAGAGACTAATCATAATTTATAGAAGGAGAATAAGAAAAATAAATTTTGAGAGAAGGTGAGAGACCATCATGTAACATGGGACAATTTACCCTTAGTTACTCTTCATGAGTATATATTTTGAGATCCAAAGTTTTAACAGAATGTTAACTACAAAGGGAAAGGGAAAGGTCTAGTCCTAGAAGCTCATGAGATATCTTTAAAAATATCATATTCAATTGATAAAATATAGAAATATCTCAGAATATTTTGAGAGTCATTTCATATAATGTTATTCCAATAGATTATTAATCCATCATAATTTCTGTAAATGGAATAACTATAAATTAAGGTCACACTGAAATGTATGATATAGATGTTGAAATATATTTTACAGAAAAAGAGGATGAGAAAGAGATAGAAATTCATGTTGTTAAAGGTAAAGGAGATGAAAATCACCACTCCTCAAAAATTACCTTCGTACAATAATTTTAAGAAACATATTGTATCTAAATCCACTATGATTAGTTCCCGAATCGTAGAGAAGAGTTTTGGATTAAATTCTAGATAACATGATTTAAATATAAGTGTGAAAAATGGTAATTTGTAGAATCAAATGGACTAAATTGAATAGAATTTGAAAAATATAATTCCATCAAAATTGTTGATAATCCTCATGAAGAAATTCAAATCAAATAAATTTAATCAGAAAATGCTGATGTTAGTGGGAATTAAAATTATGATATGAATGTTTCATGTGCAGCAGAAGTGTTAGATGGGTTGTGCCCAAATTTTTCTTTCATTATAAGAAAAGTTTAATTTGAGATTTATATGATGATAAATTATACGGTAAATAGTATTGAATCAAATAATACATACAATTGATAAAATCCTGAACCAAATAACATGATCATCACATTTTAATAATAATGAATTTAAGCAATTAAATAATTACCTTATCTGAAATTTATTGTAAGGACCCAAAGTTTTTAAGTGGAATTACCTTATTTAAATTATTTAATAAAATATAATCACATAGAATCCAATTAGGAAAACTAATACCACATCATTCATAAATGAACTACTGAATTTAATGTGACCTTTAAACATAATTTTTCCAATTATGTTTTTAGAATTTTGAAAATCTGACATACATGGTTACAATAAGAATGATGTTTAGAGTCTGATAGGACAAACATAATTCTATGTGAATTATAACATACCTTTATGAATATTAATTATAACATTGTGAATAGTAATATGAACCTTATAAATATTAAATCATTCCAAGAAATATGAACCTTACAAATGATAGTGTAAGTAATCTTTTCCATCCTATAAGTGACAACATGATATAATTATATTTTAGTGTTGGTATTTTTCCAAGTCATTAATATTGAATGATTAATTTAAAAATTAAAAGAAAATTATTTTCAAAAAATTTATTTAAAAACTAGTATTTTTTTCCTTTTGATTATATGGTAATTTTATGAGACATTAATTATTTTTTCAAAGGGATAAAAAATAGATATAATTTAAATTTTGTATTTTTTAGGTAAATGATGATTTTAATTAAAAATTTTAATCACTCAATTTTAGAAATTTATTTCCATAAAATTGAGATAATTTCTTTATTATATATGTTGAAAAATTGTTTGGGTAAATTTTTGATATTTTTGTGAAATACCTAATTTGTCAGTGAATAGTGAAATTCGATAATTTACAAAATATACTAAATAAATGAATCTATGAAACATTCTTGAGTCATGGATGATGGAAGTGGCCACTGGTTATAACTCATTTAAAATAATTAGTGTACTTAGTCATATAATCATCTATATTTATTGTATTGTGGATAAATAATAAATTAATGAATATAATATTGACAAAACCCCTGTCCCCTCCACTATAAATACCACCCCTCACCACCTCATTTCCAAACACCTCTCTATAATTGTGCCCATAAAAAATCCTAAATAATATATTTCCATGATCCACACCCACATCCAACATCCCATGGTCTCATTAAAAGGACAAAACCTCTCCACTAAAGAGGCTCTGAAAGAAAGTATATTCAATAGGTAATTTCTCTCTCATTTTATTAAATTTACTTTCAAATTTCATTTCCTTTCTTCTCTTAACCTCAATATATATTATCTGAATTTTATGATAACTCCATTATGATTGATATAATGTTATTATATCATGTTTTTGAAAGATTATTCATTATACATTTTTCTCTCTCTCTCTCTCCTTGTTAATAAAAATGAATTTGTCACTTGTGATGTTTAATTTATCTACATTGGGGGAAATTCACATACATTTTCCATAAAATCCATCAAGGATGTCAATAAAACCATTAAATTGTTGATAAAATATTTTTATTGATATTTTATAACAAATTTTATGTTATGGGTAAAAGTTTTATACATAATACTATGTGATAAATCAAAACATGTTAGTTGTAATCGTAAAATCGCCCAAATTAACCCAAAACAGTAATCATTAAATATTAACTAAGGATTAACATTGATAACCAAATTCATTATCAATTTATTTAATCACTTGAAAGATAAAAAATAATATCTAATATTAATTCTATATTTTTATACATATTTTACAATAACATCTATTCATTTGTAAAAGTGAACCATTCATGAAACAAAGAAAGAGAACACACCCGAGCTGCGAATTGAAACTCTATAAATCATACAGAGGAACATAAAAAATAATAATTAGACCATAATGAACCATATTAATATATAAAATGTTATTTAATTTCTAATTAATTCATCTAATGTCATTATATAGTAAATTAATGTGAAGAACACATTCAGATTCAATGTAAGGGGAATTCTCAAACACAACTTTCGTTCTTTGGTTACTCCCATTTTCGTTGCATTTTCATTATGGTTACTACAAAAAAATATAATATTGTTCATTAACTCACATTTTCTGGGATATAAATTTTTTTCATTGATGTTTATGTCGAACCAAATTTTTTCAGAAAGAAATATTCTTTTAAAAACAGACCATTTACTTCTCACTCAAGGTTGATGGTTCTTAAATCATCTGTGTTATTCACTCTATAATTTTGGAACCCAATGTATATGAATGCATGATTTATGAAGTGAAAAACATTACTTTATTTGGGTTGTTTTATGTGCAATATTGATATATGTTCTATGTGTAATGCATGATAATGTAAATGTTATGATGTGATGGGTGTTCCCAGAATTATATATTGCTCAAATGCAATGAGTAATATAAAGAACAACAAGATTATAGTGAAGTATGAATGAAAATTATGCTATATTGTTTTCACAAATATGTGTTTTAGATTACCACTAAGACAATATGTTTCATTTTTATTAATTTCTACATTCCATGAGATTGTATAGTGCTTCTTATAATGATTATGATGACGATGTTGTGATCATACTCACCCCATGTTATATTGATTCATGTATATATCTATCATCTTAATCACTTTCAGATCACCACTATTTTTTTATATCCTCAGGTGACTACATGTACTAAGGAGTATACAAGGGACAATGAGAAGCTATAGAAGAAGGAATTAAATACATGTTTATGTTTTATGTTGTAAAAGTTATGTACTGTACTAGTTTTCCCATGATACTAAACCATTGGATCCTCATTTTGTAATGTTTTTATATTTTTATCATTAAAATGAAATAAATGTAATTTATGAAATGAAGGTTTATTGTTGTTGGTATCAGGGGAATGGTTTAGTTAATTTGGGAATTTTGATTACAGAACCATATTAAAAAACCTAGTTTGAGACTAAAAATATGTAAGCAAACAAGAAGCTTTTCTAAACATATGGATCTTAAAAGATTTTATTTTAGTGTTAATTTCATAGTGTAATAAATTATTTATTTATAAGATGTTGAATTGTGTTATCTTCCAACAATTCTATTTTAGAAAATGGTTGGAATCAGAATAAACCAGGCCAGCAACCCTTGCGAGGGACAATGCAATGATTTCCCAAATGAAATCCCCAATGCTATTCGAGGTTGATTACAAAACATTATATAAAATATTACCTAGTTTTCATATGTTATGAATAATAGTAGGAATAATGTGGATCCTCTTCCATCACCTAAGAGGTAGAAGCTTACTTTCGCATGTTTTAGGTGGAAATGACCACTATCATTTAGTGGATCTTCTGATCCACAAGTTTCAGGCCAGTGGCCACCGTGATGGAGAAGATATATTCTGTGCTTCCCTATTCTGAGAAATAGATGGTGACTCTAACGATTTATCATCTTAAGTTAGAGGTCGTACAATGGTGGGATTTGATTAAAAACAAAAAGCTAAGAGACAAAATTAATGATATGGTGTGAGAAGAATTTGAAATAATGATTCATAACATGTATTTCTAGGAACAATTTGTACGAAAAGGAGAGATAATTTAGAGAGAAAAATCAAAAGGATGAAGAATATATCATTTCCTATGAAGCAAATTGTATAAGGAATAAAAAATACACTTTGGATTTTGTTATAAATAATGATAAAAAATGGATATATTCTTTAGCGGATTAAAACCAAACCATCAAAATGCTCTAGCAATTCAAGACTTTTGGAGTTAAGAAGATGTCATTCGATGTGCTCTCAGAGTGGAGATAGATTTTTGACAATGGTCCCATGACTATAGTGATAAGAAACAAATCATGGTTCTTCATGCCAGAGGATCTAATGAGAAAGGTCGAAAGAACACTCAACCACCCACATCCCAAAGATGTGGGTAGAAGCTTCATGGGAATTATCTCAAATACATCTGGAAATGATTTAGGTGTGGGAGTGAAGGCCACCAATATAATGTTTCTTGATAATACAAGATAAGGTAGGATAATTTGGTGGATTAAAGGAGAGAACCACCAATGGTCTAATGCTACAGCTATAGGGAGAAAGGGAACTATGAAATACAATGCACTAATCCTTGATACCTAAAGGATAATATGCGTAATTAGCCACCAAATCCAAAGGATTATGGGATTTATTATTCCACCATTATTGCAGATGTTGAGAAATAAAAAGATTCCATACAAGGATCACTCCTTATTCACGTCAGAATGGAAAAATTGTTATTTTATTCTGGTTCTATGAATTACATTATATCTTGATAGATATCTTGAACTATAGAATTGAAGCCCCAAAACCATGAAATAGGGATATATGTCTAAACTCCTAGAGGATGAATCATTGCAACACATGTGTAGGAATCTTCTTCTATTGGCGTATGTGAAATGATTCTTCCCAGAAATCACTTAATACATTCCTATGTGGAATAAGACACTACACTTGGGATGGATTGGCTCTTGTTATACATATCACATATCAACTTTCAGGAAAACAAATATCATCATATATACAAAACCACCCCATGGTTATCTAAAAATGTAATGAAGGGCATGAATCACCATTAGAAAATACTTCCACGGTGTGGGTGTTGATTCCATATGATGAATCATAACTTGCTCAAATTGTTGAGTCAAAGGAAGTTATCTTGATAAGGTAAATTATCATTATGAGGGAATAAAATGATTTATTTCCCAAAGATTTACCGAAAATTTCCCCAAATCGTGTGGTAGAGTTATCTATTGAACTCATACATGGAGAAAATTCTATCTCAAAGTTTCCCTATAATATGGATCCAATTGAAATGGAGGATTTAAAGAACTAACTACAAGAGCATTTGGGTGAAGGGTTCATACGCCTTAGTGAATCCCCTTGGGGTGTGAATATCATATTTGTGATGAAGAAGGATGAATCAATGTAGTTGTGTATTGATTATTAGGAACTCAACAAGATCACTATAAAGAACAAGTATCATCTCCCAAAGATTTATAACTTATTTGATCAGCTACAAGGATCCAAGTACTCCCGAATAGAGGATATTCATTTAATATATCATCCTCTAAAGGTGAAGAAGAATGATATTCATAAGACTACCTTCCGTATAGTGAGTGGGAATTATGAGTTTTAGGTGATGCCCTTCAGACTTACTAATACCCCAAAAATCATTATTGATTTAATAAATACATTCTTTAGAAATTAACATGATAAAATAGTGGAACTATTTATTTAATACATTCTTATCATCTCCAAAAGCAATGAAGAACATGAAGAATATCTATTACTTGTGTTGTAAACATTGATAAAAGAGAAGTTGTAATCTATGTTCAATATGTATTCCTTTTGGATGAATAAATTCATGCTATTGGGACATGTTATCATAATTTATGGAATTTATAAGGACCCTTCCAAAACAAATGTGATTGAGGAATGGACCATACATTCAAATGTCACAAAAATCATTAGTTTTCTTGGAATGTCTTGGTACTAACAACATTTTTTGAGTAACTTATCATGGTTGCAAATCTCACTAACAATGTTAAAACAGAAATGGGTATTGTATGTTAGGACAGATGAATGTGATGAAAACATCAAGGATCAAAATAGAAGTAAAATCACTACACCAATACTGATATTAAAAATTAGTGGAGAGTGTTTTGTGATACACAGTGATTCTTCGAAGTATGTATTGGGTTTTGTACTCATATAAACTGATAATGTGATAGACTATGCCTCATAACAGTTAAATATCCATGAGAATAACTGCTTGAAACATGATCTGGAGCATGCAACTATGATTTTCTCCTTGAAAATATTGTGACACAATGTCTATGGTGAGAAGTTTAACATATATAACGGTCACATGATCCTAAATTATATATTCACAAAAAAGGATATTATCATGTGTCCAAGGATATTGTTAGAGATAATATAAGACTATGATTTCTCTACTCACTATCATACTAGAAAGGAGAATAAGGTACCTTATTCCCATAGCCAAAATGAACCTTCTACTCTATCCATGTGGTGTATTGATAAATACCCTATCTTCATGGATATTAAAATGTTGGATTTGGAAATCATAACGGTAGGAAATACATAATACCTTTCTTAAATGATTTCCCAACCATATACCCAACAAAAGATTAAAGAGGTATAAAGGGATGATATATAGTTGTAAAAGAACACGATTTTATTAAAGTAATATAACGTAAAATTGTTTAATATTGATGATTATTGTGTGATTTTGTTTAAAACATGGATTTGATTGCCTTCTTCACACAAGATAATGAAGGAGCTATTGAATAGTACGCATAGCTCAACATTGTTTATCCATCCTGGTACCAGCAAGATGTACTGAGTTATTTGAGAAAAGTTCTGGTGGGATAACATTAAGATGGATTTTATGGAAGGTATTTCATGGTGATCAATATGTCATTATGTTAAAATTGAACAATTTTTGTCCAAAGGGATGATGAAACCATTTTCTATACCCATGTGTAAATGGTAGAATGTCACTGTGGACATTTTCATTGGTCTTCCAAAGATATCAAAGGGAAATAATGTGATATGGGTTGTGGTGAATAGACTCACCAAGATATCACACTCCATATCTATTGGGGAAGATGTCACTATTTAACAATATGAAAATATATATTTGAATGAAGTGGTGAGACTTAATGGGGTTCTATACTCAGATTTCTCTTATCATGATCTCTTGTTTACATCAAAATTATTCAGGATTCAGCAACATACCTTAGGTACTAAATTGAATTTCCACATGTCCTATTACCCCAAAAACTAATGGAACATCTAAAAGGAATATTTAGTCACTTAAATATCTGATAATATCATTTTATCTAGTATTTGAGGGTCGATGGGATCAAAATCATTCATTAGTTGTGTTCCCATACAAAAATATCCCCCACTAGAGTTTTCATATGGCTCCATTTGAAGCTCTATTTGGAAATCGATTTAGAACTCTAATCTTTTGTGATGATTTTGGACAACGATTGCTACTTGGACATGATTTTTTGAAAGATATGATAAATAAATTTCATGACATCCAACAAAATATGGAATCATCTTAGATTCGGAAATAGATCTATGGTGACAACTGGTGAATGGACTTGGAGTTCAACATTGGTGATAAATTCATCCTTCGAATATCACCATAGAAGAGAGCCATGCAGTTTTAAAATAAAGGGAAGCTAAGCCGAAGGTACAAGGCCCCATTTTAGATTGTTGATCACATTGGATCTATGACTTATCCTTTTCCACATACACCTAACATGGATAAATATCGTGATGTTTTCATGAATCACTCTTGAAGAAGTACATACTATATCCCTCACATGTACTAAGCTCTGAGGTGGTACACCTGGAGGATGATCTCTCTTATGAGGATTATAAGTAATGATTCTGGACTGAAGAGATACAATTATATGAAAAATTACAACCAACCTTATAAAAGTGTTGTGTGGGGACCATATGTATGAAGATGAAACTTGGGAACCATAGGATGCAATGAAAAATAAGTACCCTCACCTGTTTATGTAAAACAAAATTTTTAGTGTGAAATTTTAAAAGGGGGGAGAATATAACGAACCAATGTTTTATCAGTGGAATTACCATCTAATAATTATGGAATATTGAATAATCTCATAATATAACATTATAAAATACAATTCAATACCATTTGAATATGATCTTCTAAATTTAATGTGACCATTAAACATAATTTTTTTCACTTATGTGACTTCAATTTTGAAAATATGACATTAAATTTTATGAAAAGTAAGATGTTGGTGTCTAATTAAAAAAACATAAATCTTGGTGAATAATAATGTTTACTTATGAATAATAATTTTTCTCATCTGAATAGTAATTTTAACCTTCTGAATAGTAAATCATCTACGGGAATTTGAACCTTACAAATGATAGTATAAATAAAATTATCCTTCCTTTAAGTGACAATATGATACAATTATATTATAGTGATGGTATTTTTTTAAGTCACTAATATAAAATGATTCATTTAATAATTTAAAAAGTGATAATTTTTATAAAATTTATTCATACAATAGTATTTTCATGATTTCTGATTATATGTTAATTTTATAGGCCCTTAATTTAATTTTACAAATTATTAGAAAAACATTTTATATTTAAAATCTGTAGTTTTAATGTAAATGATGATTTTAAATAAAAACTAAACTAATCATATGCAATATATTATTTTCATAAAATTGAGTTTAATATTGAATTCAACAGATTTAAAAATGGATATGGTGAATTTTTTATATTTTTATGAAATATAAAAAATTTTCTTTAACAGTGAAATTTGATAATTTACAAATATGCTAAATAAATGAATTTCAGTGCCATACTCAAGTCATGGATGATATAAATTGACATTCATTAGATCTAAAATTCCCCCGTTACTGAAATTATTAATGAAATCATCACTATTTCTTGTTTTTTGGAGAAATAATAAATAAATGAATATAATATTAAGAAAACCCCTCTCCCCACCATTATAAATACCAGCCCTGACAACCTCATTTCTAAAACCTATAATTCCTTGTGCCTACTCCAAATTATATTGAAATATCTTCCAAATATCCTACCCATTTATCCAACATCCCTTGTTCTCATAAAAATACCAAAACCTATCCCTTAAAGTGTCTCCCCTAGAAGATATATTCAAGTGGAAATTCCTCTCCCTTTTCTTTCTATTTGTTTTTATAATTTCATTTCTTTTATTCCTTTATCCCCAAATATTATTATATGAATTTCATAATAAATCCAATATGATTGATATATAGTTATTAGATCATTTTAAGTTAATAATATTCATTATAATTTTCCTTCACTTTCATGGTTTATAAAAATGAAATCGTCAACCATGTGTTGTTAATTTATGTACATCGCTGGCGATGCACGTCAATTATCCTTCAACTCTTTCAAGTATAGCAATAAACCCATTAAAAATTTAAAAAAAGATTAGAATATTTATTTTTAAAATACTTTTTTGTTATAGGAACATGTTTTATATATAATACTAAATGATAAAACAAAACATGATCATTGTATTGCAAAAAACACCCAAATTAACCCAAAAAGATCATCATTGAATTTTAACTAATGATTCATACACATAACCAATTTCATTATAAGATATTTTTAACTTCTGTAAGATCATTAATGACATGTAATAAAAATTCTAGATTTTTAGCCATGTAATATAAGAACTTCAATTCATGTTTAAATGTTAACAATTCATGAAAACTATGAAAAATAACATAGTCGAATAATTAATATAAACCCTATAACTCAGCCAATTGACCATAAAAGAATTTATTGAAACCATAATAAAACATATTAATATATAAAAGGTTATATAAATTATAATTAATGAATATATGTTCATTACAAAATACATTATATTGAATGAATCATTCTGATACAATGTAGTGGGAATTCTCAAAACCCAACATTCCTTCCTCATCTTTTCCCTATTTCAGTTCATATTCATTATTATTATTCAAGAGAATAATTTCCTCATAATTATATCTTCTTTTATGTGTTATAAATGTTTTCAACTTATTTTTTTGTGCATCATAATGTTTTCCAGATGAACGCTTATTAATAAAACACACTATATATTTCTCACTCAATGTTGATGGTTCTTATACAATGTATGTTATTCCATCATTAATTTCTAAAACCAATGTTTATGAATGTATTATTTATAAAGTGAAACCCATTATTTCCATGGGTTGTTTTATGTTCAATATTGATATATGTTCTATGTGGAATGCATGATAATGTAAATGTTATGATGTTACGGGTGCACCTGTAATTATATAGCACCATGAAATTGTTAGGATGTGATGGGTGCAACTAGAATTATATAGTGCTCCAATACATTAGGTGATTTAAAGAACCTAAAAAGTGAAGTGTTGTATGCATGAACTTGATGCTATATTTGTTAAAAACTATTTGAGGAAGATGAAAAATATGATATGATTTTTCATTTTTGTAAATTCCCACATTCCATGCTATTATCTAATGTCTCTTCCCATGATTGTGGTGATGATTTTATGATTATTCTCACCCCATGTTACATTGTTTTATGTTCATATCTATTCTATTACCGAGATTTTAGCTCCCCCCTTTTTTGTGTATATCCACATGTGACTACATGTACTAAGGAGTACACAAGGAAAAATAAAAAGGTAGAGAATAAAGAATAAAATAAACTTTTATATTATATGTTTTAAAATTTCTGTATTGGAATAGTTTTCCCATGACACTAAAACTTTTGACCCCCATTGTGTAATTTTTTATGTTGTTTATCATTAAAATAATGTAAATGTAATATAATAAAATCATGGACTATATTAATTCTTATTTATTGGATATAACAATTGATCTATGCCATACCATCATTTCATTATATGAATTAAGAATATATCCCATCTAGCAGAGATCTACATGTCTACTATGTATCTCTACATGTTTCCATAGTTATTGTCATGTAATAGTATAGTAGATCACATCACTTTCATTGTCCACATTTAATCATCTTAAGAATCACTTTCAATGAATTTTCCTTAATCAACCTATAATCGAATGTGGATGGTGGACGAATGTCACTATTAATTATTGTGAGCATTATTAGAGAGGGAGATATCTATTTAATCAGTGTATTCTCTCCGAATGATGTTATGAAAAACAGTAATTTAATTTTCCATATTAAGAAAATAATTTAATTCAGTTTGTATGCATCCATTATTAGAATAAATAATTTTCCAACATCAATTTATTATTTATTTATTCCCCATTCAACCATATGTCTTTAATAATAAAATAATTAATATTTACACCAAAGTTCTAAACTCATGAATTAATGTTAAATATTATTATTTCATAAAATAATCAATAAATATTATTTCTAACCCAGCCATTAAACATGGTCCTCATTTCTTCCATAAAATTTTTGGGGCACTAATAATGACTAATTATTTAATTAATAAATATTAATATATAATTCACCAGTAAATGATTATTATATCCCCTTAATAAGAAATAAATATTTATAAAATATTCTACTTAGATAATATTTTATTGAATAATTTGAGTCCAAATATATGTGATCATGAAAACATGGAAAATTATTAAAATAAATTCAAGAGAAACATTTATTCCACTTTTTAGATAATAATTAACAATATATATCATATAACTATGATTTTGGATACATATTTTGTGTGATATTCTAGGCCTATTTCATAGTAGAGTAAGGAGAATCAGCCTAAAGACTAATTTCATCATCAAACAACATGCCAAGACACCCATAAAGAAATATGTTAATTTTAAATGAAATAATACCTCATAGTGATGCTTATAGTATAATATAACACCTTTCATTCGATATATATAGTCACACTGGTTACATGGTGATGCCATCAGCCAATGTGAGCAGCATCTCTTTCATTAACATTCTAGAAATCAAACATTTTTATAGAATACCATGGACATGGATTTATTTAGGCTATATAATTTTTATCAAAAGGCCTATGATTTCAACTTCTATTAAAGAATATAATGGAAAAATATTTTCTCACACTATTCATTAATGAAATATTACTAATGAAGAACCCAACAAATCCTACCTTGTCGTGAATATATGTCATCATGAAATTCATCAATATAAAAATGTGCATGACTTATAACACTGATTAATAAAAAAGTAAATTCTATTGATCAATAGAGAAATAAATATATAATAATATACAATGTAACCTATAAATTTGGATTTCCAACTAGAAATTCTCATTTTAATAATAACCTACACTAGATATTACCAAGGTAATACATCATTAAAATGTGTCTTAAAGTCCTATGTGTCTCCACCACTTATAGCTTTTATCATTTTTTCACCTAAAATAATTTCATTCGGATATAGAATATATATTTACAAATACTATCATGGAACTTCTAGGTTAACATCATAGTGGGGGTACTGCTAGGTCCATTCACTATGATAGTTACACTTAGTAAATTATGACGTATTATATTACACAAAAGATCAATCATGATGCGATATAGAAATTATTAATATTAATAACAATGAATATATGATATCATAAAGTACAAAGTCATTGGTTCAAGAGAAAAAAATCTAATAGTGCCTACTTACACAAGAGAGAAAAACTAAAAACCTTAAATATAATAGCTCTTATATGGTAAAAATTATTCTACTAATATAAATCTTTAGTGAAGGGGTCCACCACATTTAATTCTGTGGGAACAATATTTACTACAATATATCCCCTATGAGAAAAATCCCACAAAAGGTAATACTTTTGGAGTACGTGTTTTTTCCAATGGTGTAACCTTGGATCTTTTTCAAGATCCACCAAAATATTAGTATCACAATTTAATGTGATATGGTCTTTACTCCTCAGTATGACATCATGATTTAAGAAAATGATTCATATCTGTACACCTTCCTTGGATGAATCATAAGCTTCTCTATTCTGGTAATCCATGATAGAATCAACAAAAATCGGGCTCTTTAATCTCTTACAAATCATAACACCTCTATTGATATAGTATACATATCATTACCATGAGTTTAGATAATACTGATCTATCTTAGAACTAGCATCAGTATAACCCCTCATGACAAGGTCCTCATATCCTTCATACACCAAAAACATATACATAGTTCTTCGTTGATTCATTAGGATAACATTAATAGTATTATAATGATGTTATCCAAGATCACCTTGATATCTTCCTACCATGATCAATGCATAATAAACATCATTTATAGTAAATATCAGGGCATACATGGTGAATCCTATCACTGATGCATTTGGGATTTTACTAATTCTATATTTCTCTCATTGTATCTGAGGGCACATTTTCATAGAAAATTGTATACAATGTGATAATAGAAACAATTAAATCATGAATTACTAGATAGTAAATTGCATTTTAATCTGGTAAATTAATATATTTTGACAAAGTCCAAGAATCCTCTCGAGTATGTTATTAATGCTCTTGATCCCTAAAAAATTTGATACATCACCAATGTCCTTTATGTAAAAGCACATGTTTAACTACCCCATGATTATCTCCTAGATTATAATGTTACTCATAATATGCAATATTACATCAAAATATACTATAAGTGTTGTACTTATCATGTACTAATCATATTTTAATAATAAAAAATTGTACTCAACCTGGTTAAATATTGTAAATTAGATCAAATCTTTTGTATTATTGTTTAATTATTATAATGATTTAAGAAGATCCATTCATGATCATAATTACTATACATTCAGTTTAATTACCTTATACTATCCTTGATTTAATTTAATAATACCTTCTTTAAAAAATGATTATTTCTAATCCATTATATGATCTTTATTACTTAAGTCTGAATATAGTTATTTTGAAAATTCTGAAACACTGTTATTATGACACTATTTATGTCATTCTGGAAAAGTAAATCAGACACCGTGAAGGTTCAGACACTATGAAGAATCAGACACCGTGAAGGATCAGACAGACACCGTGAAGGATCAGACAACATGAAGGATCAGACAATGTGACATTCAGACATCATGAACATTCAGACACCATGAATCAGACACTATGAACATTTAGACACCTTGAAGCAGAAACTGTAAATATCCATACACCATGAATAAGACAATATGAATGAGACACCGTAAACGTGACACCGTGAACATGAGATACATTGACCATGAGACACCATTACTATGAGACATCATGGCTAATCCAAACACTGTGTCAAAGAGACACCATATCCATGACATACTGTTACATCGTTTCCTAATATATTTTATCGTCTTTCAATTTAATCTATAATGGTCATATTTAAAGATTTTAGTTCACTAACATAATTAATTTTTCATAGTAGACATATCATCGTACAATATGATGTATGAGGTGCACAGTACATGCAACATGTCAGCTCCAACACATGCACTCCACGATAAAAAGAGTAGTGTGGACCAAAAACAAGTGGCGAAAAGCTTGAATAAAGTAGCATGACATAAATAACAAGTTGGTGGGTGTGAATGTGATAACAATATAGATTTTGGAAAATTGGATAATGCAAATTGATTCTGCCAATTAACACACGAACCATATTGGAATTCCAAGATCACCATCACACTATCAAATATCATGAAGAACACAAGATGAATCTGGCTGACTTAAGACACTCTATTTTTCAGACAAGGATCCATGTTCTACATCTTCTTCATCTCAAAAGTACAGAGAACCAAATATCAACACTCAGAGTATTTCTAAACCTTTTTCAACATTACTCCTATATTGTGTATGACTTTATTAATTTTTGAGTAGAGTGTGTATATATATAGAAAAAAACTCTGTATCGTGCATCAAACTAAAGGATATAATATATCCTTACTAAAACACTCATTAAATCTTGTGCATACCCGCATATAAGTGTGGAAGTGGTCCTTGTGCGACCTGTACAGTCCTTTGTACTATTGTTTAACCTCGATCCAGGGTGTGGATCAGGTTTATTTATATAATCTGCTTGGTGGGAGATGATCACTATGTAAAGTGGATTAGGTCTCAGATTCAGACTAAAGAACATGTTGTATATCTATTGTTCTTCTTATTTTTAGTTTTCTCTAGTTTACTACTCTATTTTATAATTCAGAAATCACTAAACTTACTTTGATTGTAAATCTTGGAACAATGTAATAATTGCATTGTCTTAGTAAAATAGTCTCAAATGTAATATTAATTACTATTATTATTACTGAGTACTAATCAATATTTTAAGAAGTTATTTTGACAATCAAACCATTATATCTGTATTACATTTATTAAATGGGATGTATTTAACTTGTATGGGAAATCATTTTAAGAATAACTTTTTAACCCCAAAATTTTATAGATACTCAATTCACCCCCTCTTGAGTATTCTACTCTGACTAACATTTGGTATCAAAGGCTATTTATTAGGAATCTATCTAATCTTATTCCACTGTGATTGATGATGTACTTTAAAGATCAGTAATTTTTTTAAATTATAAATTTCTAGCTCTTTAAACCTATTCTGTTATTATGGATAATATATTTCATGATGATGCAACCAACATACCACCATTCTATAATGGAACCAACTATGCTCAGTGGGAAAATTAAAAATATAATCCATTTAGAGAGTATGATATTTTAAATTTAGACTTCCATTATAGATTAATATTATATTATTTCTACTGAAATAATCACAAGGGATCAACCTACCAAAATAGCCTACAATAACAATTTCAAAGCTATGAATTCTTTATACTTCTCCTTAAGATATTAGGAATTCAATATAAGTCTTTCTTGTAAAATTTCCCATGAGATTTATTATACCATGTCTGTCTCACATGAAGGAACATCTAGTGTAAAAGAAACGAGACTTAATACTTATATTGTCAAATATGATAAATTTAAAATGAAAATGATGAGACTATTTCTAACATGTATCTTTGGATCATTTAGATTGTCAACACAATTATCTCACTTGGATGTGGAGTCACTGTCGAGGAACAAATCCTGATAATTTTTAGATGTCTACACAATAGATTGAGGGGAACCTCTATCTTTATTTGAGAATCATGCGGCATTATCCAGCTACTTATAAAATAACTCATTGGGAAAATGATGATGTATGATGAGGAAATGAAAGTAAACAGGGAGTTGGAGGATGAACCAAAAAGGAGATCTATTGCATTCAATTTCACCACATCTAACCTCAAAGACAAAGAGAAATTGGAAGCTTTTGTAGAAGGTTCCATTAGTGAAATATCATCCCCCGATAGTGATCCGGAGATTTCTCAATTAGCCATTATATTTAAATGATTTTACAAGTAGAATATATTTTTCCAAAAGCCTAACTTCAAGGAAAAATATGACCAAAAAATAAATTGGAAGGACTAGAAAATAATTGACAAGGCTAATGAAATTGTCTGATATGAATGTAAGAGAAAAGGACATATCTAGGCTAAAAGTCAAAATCCCAAGTACAAAAAGAAATATGTGGACAAGGATATAAAGAATAAAAAGGAAATGAATGAAACCTAGAGTGATTATAAGGACAGTTCATGTGACTCACAAACATAACTTGATAAACATTCAAATAATTCCAATACGTGTTTTACGACCAAAACATCTAAGGTAACACTTGACTCCTCTCTACATGATTCATACTATTCTGAAGATGAGAGTGCCTCTGAAAACATGACTACTAAAGTAATGATTAAATACTATAACATGATTGATGAAACATGCAATGAACTAAAATACAAATATAAATCTTTGAATAAACAAGATTCTCTCACTGTGACAATAAAATCGTTACTCACAACTGAAAAAACAAAAATTCTCTACTACTCAAAGAAAACAACGAATTAAAAATGTCTAATGAGAAATTAATGAATTCCCTTGAAAATATTACCAGATAGAAGAATACCCTTACCGAAATTATTGGAAAATAAATTTGCCGTAAATCAAGACTGGTATTGGTTATCCACAAGAAAAAAAATCCTTTGTAAAAAAATATTGTTTCAAGATCTAGGATATATATTTTTACTTCCAGTTTTGGACACAAATCATCTAATTCAAGTTATGATACACCGTCCACTATTTCTTGTTTTTATGGACCAAATAGAGTTTATTTTTTGAATTCATTACTTAATTATTATAGGAAACCTATGAGGCCAATATGGGTTCCCAAATCACTTATTACTAATATTACTAGACCTAAAAAAGTATGGGTACCAAAATTTGTTTTTGCTTGATCATTTTGTAGGAAATATGCTTAAAGTGTTCTTGTAAAAGTCTATGATACTTGGACATTGTATGTTCACGACACATGACAAGAGACTACCCATGATTCAAGAACCTGATCAAAATTGATGGAGGATATGTTACATTTGGTGACAATAACAAAGGAATGATTATTGGCCTTGGAAAAATTAGTAACACTAACTCAGTTTTAATTTCTAATGAACTATTTGTTGATGGATGAAAATACAATATGCATTGTACCTCACAATTGTGTGATGATAGATTTCATGTTATATTTGAAAATGATGGTCGAAATATCATTAATTTTAAAGATGAATTAGTGTTTTCTAATTTAATAAATGAAAAAATTTACTCTGTTAACATAGATTCCTTACCTTCCCAAAATTATTCATGTTTAAGTGTATTTCATATAGCGTATTAGCTCGGGCATCGATGACTAGCACACTGTAATATTCACTTTAATATAAAAATAACTAGAAAAATCTTAGTTAAAGAATTACCCAAACATGAGTTTCCAAATAAAAAAGTGTATAATACCTGTCAAAAGGGAAAACAACACATAATTTCCTTCAAACCAAAGAAAGAAGTGTCAACCTCTCAACCTCTCGAATTGGTTCACATGGATATATTTTGACCATCTATAGTATCTAGTATAAATGGGAAGCACAATGTTTATGTTCTTTTAGATGACTTTTCTAGATATACCGTGTACATCTAAATGTCTCATAAGAGTAAAGCCTACTCTTTTTTTTACAAAATATGCCAAGGCATTAAAAAATAATAGTGGAGTTATAATTAAATCCTTAAGAAGTTATCATGGCCGTGAGTTTGAAAATAAATAGTTTGATCATTTTTCTCTGAAAATGGTTATAATCACAATTTCTATGCCCCTAAAACTTCTGAAAAAAGATGTTTAGAGTGATGAAATAAAACTCTGTAAGAGATACCTAGAAGAATGAACAGTGAATATGACTAAACTATTTATTTTTGGGATGAAACTGTCAATACTACAAGGTACATAATCAATAGAGTGTTGATTAGGAACATTCTTAAGATGAATCCGTGTGATTTATGAAACAATAGATTACCCAAAGTTAACTACTTCAATATTTTTTGTTGCAATGTTTATATACATAATACTAAGGACATTCATGACAAATTTGCATCCAAAAGTGACAAAGGTATATTTTTAGGATATTCCATGTCTAGTATAGCCAATATAATGTTAAATAAAAAACTAAATGTGTGGAAGAATCTATCCATGTCAAATATAATGAAACGGATCCGCATGAGCCTAAAACCTCTCTAGATACCCTGGAGGATGATGTATCAAATCTGAATTTCAATTCAAAATCCTCAAAAACATATGTGAAAGAATTTGTGAAAACATATAGTTCTAGAAATTCCTTAGAATCAAGTCCCAATGAACCTGGACCTATCATTGAACATCAAATAACTAGTCCCTCATTTTATATAGCTGTTATAACTCTTAAAAAGCATCTTTTATATATTTTTGTAGGAGACCTAGGCAAAGGAACACAAACTAGAGCCTCTCATTGAAACCAGGATGAACATGATGTCTAAATGTCACAAAATTGAACCTAAAAATAATAATGATTCTGTCAATATAGAATTTTGGGTGATGGATATTGACGAATAACTTAAACAGTTTGAAAGTAAAAAAGTATGGAAAGTTGTTGAAATACCTAAGGAAACATTCACCATATACACTAAATGGGTGTTTACAAATACGGTAGATGAGGCTGGTAGAATAGTTATAAATAAGGCTAGATTGGTTTCTCAAGGCTATAGTCAAGAATAAAGAATTAACTATGTGGAGACCTTTTCACCAGTATCCAGAGTTGAAGCCATCAGAATCCGACTTGCCTATGCTACACATCCAAATTTCATACAATATCAAATGGTTGTTAAAAGTGCATTCATAAATGGGTATTTAGATGATGATGTTTTTGTTGAACATCCCACTGTATTTATAAACCCTCATTTTCAAAATCATATTTTTAAATTATCCAAAGCATTATATGGTTTAAAACAAGCTCAACAAGCGTTGTTTGATAGGATGAGTACTTTTCTTATTTCCAAATGTTTTACAAAATTAATAGCGGATCCTAACCTTTATATCAAATGAATTTATAATGATGTTTTAGTTGTTCAAATCATTGTAGATGACATTATTTTTGTATCTTCTAGAAATTCATTACGAGTTTATTTTTCTAAAATGATGCAAAATGAATTTGAAAAAAGTTTAATGGGTAAATTAAAATTCATTCATGGATTTCAAATATTTCAAAATAATTATTGTATTATTTTAACTCAAATTAAATATACTATAGATCTTATAAAACGTTTTGGATTTGATATCACTAAAAGCAGTAACACTCCCATGAGTACCACTTGTATATTAGATCTTGATGAAGATGTAAAATCTATTTATCAAACCACATATTGAGGAATGATTGGACGTTTACTTTAGTTAACTTATAGTCGACCTGACATTATGTTTAGTGTGTTAATGTGTGCTCTTTTTCAGGAAAATCCTAAGGAATCTCATTTAAATGCTGTAAAGATAATTTTCAAATACCATAAGTATACACCAAATCTACAACTGTCCCATACTAGAGGACAATCATTTGATATAGTTAGTTATTCTTATGCTAACTTCAGTGGATGTAAGTTAGATAGAAAAAGAACCTCAGAAAGATGTCACCATTTAGGCAGGTCACTAGTAGCATTGTGTAGTAAGAAACAAAATTCTATTGCATTATCAACTGAAGAAGCTAAATACATAGTGGTTGGCAGTTGTTGTCCACAAATCTTGTGGATGAAACATACATTATTAGATTATGGATATGAATTTTGGCATGTACCTATAAATTATTACAACAAAAGTGATATAAACATTTCAAAAAATATTGTTTCACATTCTAGGACAAAGCATATTGATGTAAGACATCACTTTTTGAGAGATCATTATCAAAAAGGTGATATAAGATTAGAATTCATTGGTACTAAGTATCATCTTGCTGATATATTTACCAAATCATTAAATTCGGAATGAATAGACTACATCATACATGAATTAGGCTTAATAAATCTTATGAAAATATCTTACCGTTTCATGATTACGGTCTCATTGTTAGTGATTCATGACTATTGTCTGACATTTTTTGTCTCACTGTAAAGTTCATGTTTACTATCTCACCATAAAGTTCATGTTTACTGTTTCATTATAAAGTTCATGTTTACTGTCTCACTATGATGTTTATATTTACTGTCCCACCATAATGCCTAGTTACTCTCTCAGCGTAACATTCATTCACTGTCTCACCTTAAAAACCTGATATGATCTCACTGAAAAGAGTACATATAATTTTCTTATTTGAATTAAAAGCCATATCATTGTAATTTTCCTTTTCACCAATTCGTTTTCCCACTATTTTACTTTTTCGACGATTAGTATACCAAAATGATAAAATAAAGGAATTGGTATTTGTCCATTATGAGAGCATTCTTCTAATCACTCATTCATAACATCCCATTAAACCTACAACCCTTCTCTCTCTTGAATATTTGGTGGATTCCCAGGATGAAACGCCCTTCATCACCGAATCTTGAGAAATGTAGCTCAAAGAAGAAGAAAATTTCACCCAAGCTTGTACATGAATGTACTCTAAACCCAAATATGGTAAAACAAGTTGTTGTAACTGAGAAAGAGGTTTTCCCCAAATGGATTATGTCAAATAAGTCTATGGTTCTGAACGTTTTAAACGAGCAAGGTTGTCTAGTGTAGTTTTTGAAGGAAGATAGACCTATCTATCCAATGTTAGTGGCTCAGTTTTATCAATATGTTCAGTTCACCATTGTGTTAGAAGATGGATATGTTATGTGAATATAGATCAATGGGAAAAAATTCTCATTGTCTTCGAGGTTATGGGTTGTATGCCTTAGGATACCTCATGAAGTCCTCTGTGAGGATTCTTGGAGAGGACCTCCACCTTAAACTGAATTCATTATTATGGAGGATGATTTGGAATACTTAATTATAAATGGAACCAATAGGAGAGCCATTAATTCTGAACTAGATGGAAAATCAAGGCCTCTGATCATGTTTATTCAGAATATGGTTATCCCTAGAAAAGGTTATTTTTCTATTTTGAAATATCTGGAATTTTTTTTGATCCACATTATTAAAAATCGGTATAACATAAACCTTTGTAAGTATATCACTTACAACATGTGTGAACTGATAAAAGCCACATCCAAGTCAACCTACTTGTTTTGATTGTCCTTGGGTGATATGCTTTAGAAATTCAAAAAAAAATTGTTAACAAACATGAAGTATTTAAATAGATGGATACTATGAGTGACCGAGGTTAAGACTAACATGTCATATATTTAAAATAATGTTCCATGAATTAAACAAATTATATGTGATTTTTCATGATTATGTGGTTTCTGGTAATGATTAGTTTTCTCGCACTATGTTTTTTGGTATAAGAAAATAGAATGAACTAGTAGTGACTAGTTTAACAATTAATGTTGGAAAAAAATTCTAATGACCGACTTAATGGGATGATTACTAGAGTGAAGGATATTTTATTTATGTCTAAATAGTTACCACTAAAGATGATTAGTAAAATGTACCTTAATTGAACCTCAAATACATTGAAGATGAAATGAATAGACATAATTGAGATTTCAATTAAATGATACCATGGAGGAAACAAGATAAATTTTGTTATATGTTATGAATATGGGATGAATCACCAAAGGGAATGTATTTAAGGGATGTAAAGATGTTTTTAGTGTTTAAAAGAAGAAAAAAAAGTATGTAATTGTAGAAAAAATTGAAAATTATTATTAACATAATGGATAATAATAATGGCCAACCAAAAGAATTGTAATGGTTAATAACCTAAGTGTCTCTCCAGGCAAACTAAACCTTCTATAAATTATCTATATCTCTCGAGGGAATCCTGGTTTCAGGGCTAGCCCTCGTCAAATTGTTTTGGTATTTTCCAGAATGTGTATAGAAAATATTTATAAACAAATAAACTCATAACAAAATTTTCTTAAAAATTTTCTAAATAATATTAAACACTATAATAAATTTTTTTTATTATTCTAAAACCATTTTCAGTCCTTCCATTTTAAATTCTCACATTTGAGAAAAAATTATAGTCTGTTGAAATTTATATGAAAAGTTTATTTAAAAGCATAGGAATATGATATGAAATTTCAATGAAATTTGTGTCTGTTCGTAGACTTCACTAAGAGTTTTTGAATTGGTAACCATACTGTAAAAAATATTAATATTTTTATGTCAAAATAATTTGAGAAAAAGAACTCAAGAAAATGATTTTGAATGATAGGTAAATATTTTGAGTTTCGAAATGTTGGACATTATAAAATAAATTTTAAGTGAAAATTGAAATGTTTGGTTAACAAAATGGATGAGAGTAATGGTATCCCTAAGGTATCATTGACTATTGAATAATTTAAATGTGGAAGTAATAGAATTATACAAATTTATTTCTTAATGGTAATGCTCATGAAGAAAATGATCATGGTTTTATGTGTAATGGTTTTTTTATTGATGATGAAGATACAAAAAAATCCATATGAAATGAAAGAGTTATTAACGAATAATATGATGAATCCTAGTTAATGGCTCTAGGATCTTGTGTATTGATTAAAGTATTAATTTATTGTTATTAAATATTAATTTTATATTAAAAATTTATGATATAATGAATTTTCAATGTAAGTTTTATATTAAGTATATAAATGAATATTTTGAATAGTAATAATGAATTTGAAAAGTGATTTAATTTAAAGGTAACATGTTTTCAGAAAAAATTGATTAAGGTAAGATAAATTTTATTCTTTCCCATGTTTGATAAAATGTGTTTTATTTTGATAAATATATTATTGGTATGCATAAAATAAATTGGATATTATTGATGACCATTGATAATATAAATGATTTGTTGAAATGGGGTTTTTTTCAACATTTATCAAATTTATGACATTCTTATATTGATAGAATATGATAAATACCTATGATTTTATTCAATTAATCAGGATACATAAATCTATCCATTTTGATTTTATGTTAATTCATGTTATTACCATGTGTTAAGAGAATACATGATAGAGGTATTGACATGTTTGGTATATGGAAGTTGATAAAATTTTATTATTGTTTCGAGGATTAATGTGAGGTAATTTTTGTACATATTGAATCCTTAAATATGAATTATGATTTATTGATGTGTTATAAGGATAAAAATTTTATGTAATAGTTTAAATTAAAAATTGTATGAGGTTTCAGATAACAACGTATTACATCACTATCTAAGGATTTATCCATATTGGATAACCAATATTAATAATTTTTTAACTAGAGATAGAATGAATGATTATTCATTATATTAATGATTTTATTTAGAATGGAAAACCTAAAAAATTAATCACTTAGATTAATATATGAAGCTAAAATTAATTAATACACAACTGATGGAGGAAATTGTGCGTATGAGATAAAAATATATCAGTTATGTACATTTTCATATGTTCAAAATCTAGGTGGAAAAAAATTCACCAATATCATGAACATAATCCTAAAATGAAATGTTTTGATACTATAATAATTTTTTATATTATTTATTTCATTTTTCATTCCAATTTGGTATATGGATATATTGTCAATATCCTTATCCTGATTATGTTCTTTATCATAATACATCAGTAATAGGGTGTTAATTTTAAATTCAATTTTCATGCATTCTCTTCCCACCAATGTTCTCATATTTTGAACCCTAATACGTATTATTCTAGACTAATTTTTCATATCACTTTCTATTTTCTAAGAGGAATTTTTTTGTAAAAAAAATTTGGATGTTGGTTTCTATAAAATAACTTTCAACGGTTAATCCTTTTATGACCAAGAGGGAATTTTTTCGAAAAATACATTTTATAGGCTGTAGAATGTAACATCGTCATATTTATTAATTTTTTTTCAAATAAATTTATTATTTTTGACATTCTATGTAGAACATTTTTTTATTAAGTTTTATACATCACTTATATTATCCTAAATTACACACAACTCATTTTTTTATATAGGTTACATGCAACCCAATGTTTACCAAGCGTTACATGTGCCAATGGGTTTTAACAACACATGATATATTAGTAATATATTTATTTAATGTGATATTTATCACCTAGGCACTGTAATTACTATAATTAAGAGGGATATATATATTTTATAATTTTTTTTTATACATGTATATAAAAAAATTTTTGTGACTAATTAATTATAAATGAAAATAAGAACAATTTGAAAAGGAAATAAATCTTTTTTTGGATGACTATTTTTATGAACACAAATTCATTTTAAATAAATAAATTATAAAAATTATGTTTTGATAATTAAATTGATATTTTTCAATTATATATCGAATTAAATTATTATAATTAAACTTATTTACTTTTTGGAAATGATATATGAATAAATTGGATTTTATTTTTAAAACAATATTATCTAAAAGATAAGTTTAGTCAACATTGGAAATCTCATTTTTATATTAAAAATTATCAAATTTTGAAAATTTATGTCTAAAAATAAAATTTAGTTAAGAAAATCTAATATCAAAATTATTTAAGTCCAATTTTTTGGGACTGTTCTAAAATAATTAATTTTTTGATGAATAGTGAAAAATGTTGAATTTTAATTAAAAAATATGTTTCTGTTTAAATTATATAAAAATGTTACCAAAATATTAGTTTTTTAAAATAAAATTATTTAAATTATATATCTGTTAATAAAAATCAGGCCATTATAAACAATTTTATATTGAAATTAGTTATATAAACAATATAAACATTTGATAATTTTCTCTTTTTAAACGCACTATCTCAGTAGGTTAATGGGATTAATTCAGATACATATTTTAACATATATGATTTGAATTAAGAAAAAGGAAATATATATTTCATATAATAATAATTTACAATATCTATTATGATTTACCTAATTTTTGACCAAAATTAATAGTAATAATGTAAAAATTATTTATCATGGTTAATGTAAATATGGAATTACTTGGGCTTAAACTAAAATGTAAAGGCTCATAAATGATGAAAAAAAATTCCAAAACCAATTGAATTTAATTATTCATACCTAATCCCTTTTTTATCAATATTAATCTATTTTTAATACTTTTTAATGGGAAACACGAGGGCACATATTTTTCTTTTCTAAATATAAATAGTGTTCCACTAACCTAAGTAATGAATGACCAACCCCTATCCTAATCTATTCACACCTTCAAACACATATATTTATTTTAGTACAAAAACAAATCACTACCAAATTTCCCTTATCTCTTCATAGAATTTTTAGTTTGGACATAAATTCCAACTTTTACATTTTTTGGTGAAACCATAACGAAAATACCTAAACAAGATGCAATGCTCCTCAAGAAGCTTTTTTATTTTATTTATTCATCCACTAACATCAATTATTATTAATTTATGATGATTTAATAAAATCATTATCATTCATATTCATGTATTTTTTATTGATATAAATTACAACTATATCCTCTTCCATCAAATGTGATACAAATCATCATTTGTGTGTAAAATAAAATACCACCACGTGAACCGATATCCATTTTTATTCCATTATAACCTATAATGGATGGATATAATGATGGAATAATTGTTATATTTTAAATTTATGGTATTATTAGTTTTATAAAATTACTATAACATGTATACCTTCATGATTTCCATTTTGTGGAAATATGATAACGTCTATCGTGTGTATGACAGACTACCGCATCACAAAGCAGTGTGATTCCCTCACACTTTACATGAAATGTAATAAGGATGGTTTTAATGAAAAAATGATAAATATATTCGAAATAAAAATTATTATTTACTCTTAAAATATCATTTTCTGTTATTTATTTCAATAAAAAAAGAAAATGGAAATAATATATATGGGTATGTGTTACCTACAGTACCCATGAAAGGTGTATTTCATTTTCAATCACTTAATTTTATGGATTACTCTAACTAAATATATAATTAATATATATTATATTAATATCATGGTAACAACTATAGAGATAATGAATAATCGTCAAAGTAAACAGACTCAATAATATAAAAAATCAAAACATAAATTAAAAACAAAGTAGTTATTACACAAAACGTAACTTTGACATCAAATTATTAATAAATGGGTAAAAGTCTTCAAAATTAAATAATAAAATTATTAATATATATAAATTAATTTCATTAATAAATATATAAGTAAATTATATTTTTATGCATGAGGCTGTATTATGTTTTCCAGAAGATGATAAATAATGTTTGGGATTTCTTGTCCCTCTTTAATTTTTGGGAGATATATTCAAATTCATCCATCTTTTATTTGTAAGGTTTATATCCTGACCCTTTTATTGGATTTATCATTAATATAATTATTTTCATGATAAATAACTTTTCCATTTATGTTGTTCTTTATTGGGGATTATAATCCAAATGATTACTATAGTGGAATGGTATTTCATTCATACATTTATTTTTCTATGGGGCAGAAGCCATGTTCACCACACATTTATTTTTCATGTTGTATGTACATCCTATGAATGTATTTTAAGATAAATAACCGTATAATAATGGGTTTGAACATATTAATTTTGGGATATATATTTCATAGTTTTTATGGTTTTAATGTTATCGAAGCGGTCATAGATTTTTATATCAATATTCCTTCTTTAAGACATATGATTATGTTATGTACCTATATACTTGTATTATGTGTATATACAACCAATTTTAAATTTTATATTAACAATAGATTAATCGAATTTATATTTTTTGACATATTTTATGAAATTGTTTCATAGATATTATGTTGCTATGTTACCAAAGAGGTATGAGTTTTAATGTGACAATATCAACTATTATTGGGATTGTTTATGGTTACACATCCAATGATAAAATATTTTTATTGATGTCTAATAAATCACTTGAATTTTATTATTCTGTTTCTGTTTCATGGGAATAAATATTGTATCTTCCTTTACCTATATTTTTGTACTCAATATTTCAATAGAATGTTTTCACAAAAATCCAACATTTCATTTAATTGCCTATATTTCTTCTAAAACCACATTTTCTAAAAATGTTATCAAATATATTTTAACATTATTTAAATGATTTATTGAATAAATTTTGACTGATGCTTTTATATTGTAAAAATATTTTAAGAGGACTATTCCTATAATTTTCAAGACAATGTTCATTTAGATTTTACTCCAGATGTGGAAGGAATATTTGTTTTAAATTGTACGACATGAATGTAATTTTCATACATTCATATCCATTTTTTTCATGGAATATATTTTTATATATTTTAAATGTTATTTTCAATGACAATTAATTTTGAAAACATTTTATGTATTAAATGATCTTTTAAATAGCAATAGATATTTTTCGGAAGATATGATTTTTAATGATTTTTAAAAGCCTCTTTTATATGTTATCAATGTTATTCTCAATAAAATATATTTTAAAATCATTTTATAATGTTTTATTTTTCAAAATTGTTGTTCAAAGAAAATTTATCTTCCTCAAAAAAAAAAATGATCCATGTGGTATATTTTAAATTAAATTTCCCTGAAAGATGACATCTCATGTGTTACTTATGATTTACTGGGGTTAAAAACCAATGATACCATTATTATTATTATTATTTTATGTTTTTTTTCTAATGGAAAGTGGTTTATGAAACTTTTTTTCCTTGGATTTATTATTCTTTTAAGAATTTTCTACCAAAACCATATCATTCCCATGGGTTATACTATGATAAAATGACCAAATTATTATCAGACCATTCTCATATCCACTGGTTATGGAATAATGAAATGTTTATGAATCCAATTTCATATCATGGGTTATTATATTATCAATAATTTATGATCTGGTGGGATAGATAAGCATGATTTTTATTATATGATGGTGGAATCAATATCTTCTTCCCTTGAATTGTTTAATTGTAATTGTCATTAGAGCTTGGTGGGTATACTGGTGGTTATCCAAATACAAAAAGTATAGTACACATGTGGTTTTCCCAAACCATAATAATAGGGTTCATTGGTCGTTATCCAAAGCCCAAAGTTAGTACCATGGTGGTTTTCCCAATCTAAATTTGTTTTAAATTTCTTGGTGGGTATCATTGATAAACTATTTTCTATGATTATGTATATGACACCAATCTATTACATATTCCTTTATTATCATCTCAAGGATAATATTTGTTTATTTACATATAAATTATGTCTTATGAATTAAAAATCATTATTCCATGACTCTAGATTATGATCATTGATATGCAGGTAACGGTCTTCAAATGTAATGTTGATGTTCTCAAACACTTATGCACATGTTATGCTTGTGTATATACTTTATTTACCTTTACTAATCATTTTATCTATCCATTTTTCATGGTTCCTTTACTTTGGTTATGTACAGTTGTTATATGTTTGGTATATCGATGAGTATTTCATAATGAGAAGATCATTATTGGGGATATTGATGATATTTTATGAATTAAAAAGATTGTATTACATGTTTCCAAAGGAACAAAAATATTATGACCAGTATGTGTGTTTCTATTTAATTTAATAAATATTTGACTTAAAATATTTAATATATATGTATGATAATCCTAGGGTATAAGAAATATACCAAACCAAGATAGATTAATGTGTATGGAAAAAAGGGAAACACATTGAAGTGTTAACACTTTTAACCAATCACTTCATGTTTATTTATTCTAAAAAATCCTAAAAAAATGTATAAATATTTTTATATAATTAAATAATTATATTTACAATAAATAAATGATTATATTTTAATGGTACCACTATATTCTCTCTTCTTTTCATTTGAGGAGAAATGAAAACATTTCTTGTGTGTACATGTGGAAAAATTCCTCCATTAATAGATAAATTACATTTTCAATAACCCATAAAAATGGTTATAAATCTGGATAAAATTAATATAATTATATTTATGAAATAATCATTACTCTATAAATTTTAAATTGTATCACCCTTCTTACCCTATTTTTCATTGACAAATGATAACATCATTTGTGCATACATGTAGACTACTACCTCTAATAAGTGATTTAATTTCGTTCTAAAACATCAATAGATTCATTGATATATTTATTGATTTAATAAAAATATATTATATTTATGATATAAATATGTTTTTGGGAAGATAAAAAATTGTGTTCTTTATTTTCCTTTTCATGGAAAACGAAAACTTTTCTCAAGCATATATATAGATTACTATATACACATGGAGGTGAATTCCATTTTTCATCACATACTCTATTGTAATTCTATAAATGGTTGTGTAATTAATAATTATTATAAGCCTGAAATAATTTTGATTTTATAACAATTAAAAAGGTTCATGGACAAGAATCATCCACCTGAAACATATACGAGAAACTGAGTACTCAACACCACAAATGTTGATTTTAATAAATAATTTTTAATAAGTTGGAAATTTGAAATTATAATTGAATGATATATGTTATGATACCAGTAATGTTTTTAAATTATTGATTTTCAATAAATATTAATTTAACTTATTTTAATTTTTATGGAATATTAAGAATGTGGGGACCATAGGTAAGGGATTATGTTGAAAATTAACTTTTCAATGGGTATTTTTCATGTTTATATTTCCAATTGGTAAATCATGTACCCAAACTATATCTATAAAAACATATAAATTTTATAAAATTATTGTTAATTATAGGGTTTTAATGTTTCAATATAAATATATTTGGTCACGTACACAAGGAGACAGAATGAATGTTCTTAAGAGAAACAAACATTATTTCACCTTTTAGGCGATGAATATTTCTTTTCCACATCCATGTTCATAATTTTTTTATAATTTATATATACTTTAAAACAATTGGTATAGATACTATTATAATTCATACGTTATTACAATGACTCACTTTTTACATTCTTTATAAAAATTGTAAAAACAATGTTTTAAGTTGGAAAACGAAGATATATTTTCTTTCTATCATGTAATTTAATAATTATTAATATGCATTTAAATGGATATAAATTTATAATAGTAAAACCATATTCCTATTATTCTGAGAAATTTTAATTTTTTAATGTTACCAGAAAGGGGTTGTTTTTTAATTTTTCACTCTATATGATGATCACATTTATAAATATATATTTTTATATATGTTATCAAAATTTAAGGATATTTATGCATTATTGGGGATATTTTACTATGGTGACATCCACATTATCTCTCTATATGACATATAATTATGATGTTCTAAGGTTTTTTTCATGAAACATATTTCATTCCCCCACGTTATTTATGTTATGATGAAATGATGAATGTTTTTATGATAATTGAGAAAATATATATATTATTTAAATTATATGATGGGTGTCTATAGAGTTTTATATTCCTAAAATGGTTTGGTAAATGGTTGATATCACAAGATATAATATGGATGGGATTGGGGAGTGAACCCAATTTGTAGTGGTACTATGTCCATTATGATTATGGGGATGAGGGGTGAACCCATTCGTGACCAAAACACCATAATGTATTGTATAATTAGAAGTGAATCTTGAATATGGAATTTTTTTTCAATTATTATATGTTTTTCACAGACTCAATAAATATTATTAATAAATTACACCACATCTCATGATTTATTCTTGTTGATTCCACACTCTGGTGACTAGTACCTTTTATTATGAAAAATTATTATGATATGAAAAATAATTTTTATTACTTATTGGGTATTTTTGAACATGTTATGATCATGATATCATACCAAAATTCATATCTAAATTTTACATAAGATTATTAATTTATATCCTATATGTTTACCCTCTATAATCTTCTAAGATCACTATTTAGTATTTCTTTTTTACTTCATGTTATGAATAATGGATTTAACTAAGAAATACCCATGATGTGTACTATTTGACCTAGTGGAAAACTCAAGCGGAGGGGGATTGAGTTTCTAATTTTGAATTATTTTAATTATGTTTACAAAAAATACATTACTAATTTAATAAAATCAATAAATTAACTAAAATAATATATATATTTAATTTGATCATTTGAAAATCTGTCAAAAGGTGAAATCAAACTTAATTAATATAATTTTGAAAAACATTATCTTTTGAAGCATATATACTTGTATCTAAGACTATATATATATATCACTAGTTTTAAGATAAATATTAGAGAATAATATTTTTAATTTACTGGAAAATAGATATAGGTTTTGTTTATAATAATGAATACAAAAAATATAAAGAATAACATAATTTAGCCATGGTTTCAAACACGAGTTTATAATTAATCCCCTCTATTTGGGTAATAACCTACTGCTGAGAAGATTATTGTTAAATATAATAATCCAAAATCATGATCATTATTTACAATTAGAAAAACATATATTTCTCTAGGAATAATGTTTATTCCATATTTATCCATGTGAGAAAACAAAATACAATATCACACATAACCTCTACTAAAGATACACATGGGTATACAAAATAATTTGTTATAACTTTACCATGTACTCTCTAGTTGAGCTAATGCGATATACATAGAAATTGGGAAATATAAAAAAATAGTTTAATTTAATGCATAAAAATAACGCTAAATTGATTAAGGATCAGAAAAAATGTTACAAATCCACTCGAATTACTTCAGTTTTATAGGTTTCTCTTGAATTTTTCATTATAACTATTTTAATGAAGTTTCATAGAATTTTGATGAATATACAGAGTAGGTATGTTTTTTAAATGAGTGTTAATTTTTTTCATAGGTATATGATTAGAATTATGTATTATTGTCTTTACAAAAAGTTTTTTCCAAACTCTATATTTTTTACATGATATATTTTTTTCATAATAATATATTTTTTCAGAAATCATCATTAGAAATCAAATCAATGCCATCTTAAACACTTTAAATATTCAATTAATGATTAAAAAAATAGTATTTAGTGTTTTATAATCTTACACTTCTATATTAGGAATGGAAAACTGGTTATTATTTCAAAGGGTTAGGGGAAAGATGCATTGTTAAAATGAAAAAAAGACAACTGGATCCCTTTTTGAACTAGGTCAGGGAAACCAAATTACAAGACCACAGACCTAGAGGGATCAAACACATTATTTAACCCAGTAAAAACCCATTAAAATGGGCCAAAATCATAGAGGTTCAAATCTCATTACAGAGTCATTCAACTTAATAAACTTTGAAAAAACAAGGAAAAACCCACTTCATGGAGATCGCCACTACCACTAACCCATCTTACACAACTTCTGCCACCACTAGAGTATTGTCACCTACTAAAGAGGGCCACCCATAACTATATATTGAACCGATAGACTAGATATGGACCCCCTTTTCTCCAATAACTGGGGGTCATCCACCTCATTCTCTATAGCTGGATCCATGGTAACTATTTCCAAGAACACAGACCCCCACAGACAGATCCATCGTCCTCAAAGTCCATCTGGATGGAAATACACCATCACAAAGACATGGTATCTATCGCCACCTTCATCCCAGAAATCCACAATCATCACCATCTAACCATCATCACCATTCTCCTATCAGCAGATCATAAAAAATTTTGAATCACAAAGTGATTATGCTATACACCATCGAACACCTCCGCAACATGTTGCCTACCCATGAACCACAAGAAATCTATATCAACAAAATATCACTAACGCGGATTCTTACAACCTCTTCCTCATGACTCAAAAAATCATCTATGCCAGATATCCATTACACTAATGATCTGTGTCTCCTCTTACCCGTGACTCCATCAGAACACTAGATCCATACATCTTCACCACAGAATTGCACCCTTCCTAAACCAACCCTACCTCCCAACCTGTCAGGGTTAAAACCCAAAAGAAGCTGATAGGTAGAAGATTAAGAAAATATTGATATTCATAATAACAATGTAAATAATGAAAAAATTTCGTAAAATAATTCATGGTTCATTGTCAAAGAAAATCTACCCATATGGATAATATTTTTATGATAAAATGTTTCTTGGGTCAATTTTTACCATCTTCCAGTTAGTTCATTTTTTCATTCTATATGCATTTTAATTCATCTGGTTACTATATTAAAATACATGTTTTATACAATACTGTATTAAAATTTTACATACATTGGAATTTAATTTTTTTTCAATATATTGTATGTAGTTTCATTTACATGGCCAGTCCAATACTTTTCATAGTATGTCCATTCATACACATGGAACATAATTCTCTCTCACATGGTAATTTTTTTGTACGTGTGATAAAGAGATTTTAAATGAATTTTAATCTTAAAATCAACACTCTATTACTTCATGAATTAGAAAAAAAATTCTCATTCAATACAAGGTAGGAGGTTTGTTCTTTTGGTCAGGTGATGAAGAACATGTGGTAAGTTGACATAATGACATGACCTTCATGATTTGTTAAAATTATTCTCCCACCATTTTCATTGGATATGTGGTTTGATGTAAGTGTATAGTCAATAATTATCAATTTTTATGTTTTTTCATTAAAATAATTTACATAAAAAAATGGGAAAATAATTAATATCATTATAAAAATGATTTGGGATGATAAAAATAATGGGTTTTTGGATCATTATAATAAAAAGGTGCATGAATAATCCAACAATCCTCCCATACATGAGAATGAAAAATCATGAAAATTAAAGTGTAATAAATTTAATACATTAAAATTATATTTTCTTTGGACAGAATCATATATTTTTAAATTCCATATAATTATGAAATGTTTTTCAAGGAATTCAGTTAGTATTAATTAATCACTACTCCCCCTTTTGGGATTATTATATTGTGATAACATATAAAAATATGTGCATGAAATGATAAAAAAATGATAATAAAAAATATAGAACATTAATATTGAAAAAGAGTGTTAGAAATTGTTAGAAAAGTCCTCAATCGTAATGCTAGTCAAAATATAAGTTTAAGATATACCTTATTTACAAAGAAAGTATAGCTTCCCTTCATTGGGAATAAGATACATGGACAGATTTTGTTTAAGGTGTAGTGGTTCTGGTAGGGTTACCAATGTCTATACATGTAGTGACATGCATTTGTTTATTATATAATTTTGTAAGAGATATTACAAATTAATTGATGGTAAAGGATGTAGTGTTAATAGGTATGTACATCATAATGGTTGTAGGGTAAGGAAAAAAAACAATACAAGTGTAGATATAATGTTCTATCAACCAACTAAAATCATAAATTAATCTTGAACCTATTACCAATTCCTTAATAATTTCATCTCAATTACCCGTAATGCTTCCAACACTGGAATAATACCCTTGATCTTATAAACTTGTAACATTATAAATTGAGTTATGAGAGACATATTTAAATCTATGGGAAGGGTTCTGAATATTCCCTTAATGTTTGAATTAGTAATGACTCAGATATGGTAGTAATATATATCCTTCTAAATTGTTTATATATATTTACTAGAATTCTTAGGATACTCTATAAAAACTTTAATAGGTTTTGAAGAATGTATTAAAAAACAATCAAAAAAATATCATCGAGTCTTATTAAACTCATAAAAGATAATATTTAGCTCATATATTATGATTTATTTGGACTTTTCATCATCAATAAATATCTGGACTCGATGAGTTATATAATTATCATGAAATACTGACTTATAAAACGTTGGTGTGGCGACACCATTATATTAAATAGAATAGATTATAGAGAACCCAATAGTTCTTTATGATCTGAAATATCATTTTAAAAAATTCATATCCTGATAAAACATTGGGTAATTATGAGAAATCATAAGAAATAATGTTCTTCAGATGAATTATTGTCTTGATGGTTCATTAGAATTATAAAAAAAATGTATTCCTTGAAAAACCCCATATGACCATATTTGAAATTATTAAAATCATATTTTGTAACATATGATATAGAAGGTAAATGGGTTTATAGATCATAATCATAATTCACACCACCTTACTCGTGGACATCCTCAACTAATTTATCTCAATCTATGGGATCTGAAATTTATGCATCAAAATCTACTTCATGATCATGAATAACCTGAGCACTATCCTTAACTTCATCACTATGCACATTACATTTCTCAATTTCATCACCATCTTTCATTATATTATGACAAAATACATCAAAAATAGGATATTATACTAAACATATGAGTGGAGAAAACTAAGGCCTCACTAGAGTATCTATAATAGGATTATGAAATCACTCTAGAATTATTAAAGTCTTTGGGATGGTGGGTCCATAATGTGTAAGCAAGAATCCCCCATTATCATCATCATTATTTGTATAATATATCCCTAGAATAAGTGATCCCTGGAAATTTACCACTTTAGAATGTTAATCTAGTATAAAAAACCTAAGTGTAATAAAAATCACAAGTGATCCTTCTAATTTAATTTCATCAACATCATTTGTCACCTCCAACACTATTCTATATCTACTTAATGAAAAATTTGTGCCTACCATATCATCTCACTAAATATATTCTTCATGTGATCTAAAAGGTAATGTAGAATGAATATGCCTAAAAGATATATAATTAGAGGATTCCTAGAAATCATCATGAGCTAATATTTGTGCATTATCAAAATCTACCATTTCAACCACATCATTATATATTAATCACCACATGCCTTCTCACCATTTGATTACTAAACTATGTCACTAGATTCATAAATTGGATCTATACGAACCCAATTCCTAACTAAGTTCTTACCTATATGAATCCATTTAAATATATTTTTGGTTATCCACTCATTCATTGTTTCATGGATTTATTTTTCATTTAATCTAATTAAAAATGTTATGTATAAATAAGAGACCATATGCTGATGAAATCCCCTCCATGTGTCACTATTCCTTTATTAAATCAAAAATGAATAAATGAGATTTTTCTTGTGCATAGAATTTAATTCAAATGTATTATTACACAATTCAACCATATATCTCATGAAATATCTGTATATCTTAATCAGTACATAACAATTCATCAAAAATAATAAATTCATATCATGATATCAAAGGATACTAATGAATCCCATTCTTAGAAAAATAATATTATAGATAAATATAACCATCCACCTATATTGGCCACTCCACTAAAATTTAGTGGGTACTATAGGTGTTCTATTCCTATTGAGGTTATCTAGTGTGCTATGAAACTCAATGTGAGAATTATTATCTAGATAAAATATTTTGTAATATCCAAACACTATTTGGTCAGGAACTCGAAAACAATTTTACCATCATTTTAAAGAGAATACAAAAAAATCAGAATTTATCATTTATTTAAATATGTTGTTTTCGATCTAAGTAAAATATAAAGGTGAACAAAAATTATTGTTAAAAAATATTCATATAAAACATCTTACTAATCAATATAAACCATGAACCACATCCCAATTTTTGAATCACAATATAAATAGGATATTTTATCAATTTTATCTATAATTAATCAATTTCCTTTTACATTTTGTACAAATGATAAACCAGGTGTATCTTCATTGACATCACTATCACACTCAAGCTCAATTTCGATTTCTTTAACTTCTTCTAATGAGTTGAGTGAATATGAAATGAGGATTCCAAGATATGTTTTATCCAACTTTTTTTATTCAGTTTGGTTTCTCAAAATAATTTGGTTCACAAGAGAAGTTAGAAGAAAGTAGGGTGATGTTAGGGAGAGAGAGATAAATATTTTGAGGTAATAATATTTGATTTGAATGTGAGGATTTGAAATAATGAATAATATTTTAGGAAACGACGGGAATCGATTCATATTCTGAATTTAAATCAATTTCCATCATTTAGGGAATAAAATAATAATATTGTTATATGAAATCCCAAGAAAATATTTTCACAACTAATTCAATTAGGAAATATTTGTTAGGTCTATTGATTAGGACCTTACAGTAGGTAGGATAATTACATAGAACAAATATTCACAATTAATATTTACCATGTTAGAAAATATTCATAATAAACATTGTCATAATGTGAGTTATTCACATGGTATCCACACTGAACATATAGGAAAAGCCTCATGATCGGAATCTGATTGTGTGAACCATAATTTTTTTTTAGAAACCCCTCAAAATTTAAACAGTTTAAGAAAAAAGTAAATTTATAAATTATGATTTCAAAATATTATACCAAATTTATCATGCACAATTACTTTTTGATGTAATTCATTCTCCAAACATTCAAACGGTCTATAAATATATCAAAATTCTGATGTTCAATAGTAATGATGTAAAGAGTTATATAACCTTTTTGAAAATTATTCATCGAAAAGCAATCTCTTATATCAATGTGTTCTGTTTTTGAATGATATATATCATTATTAGAAGTATTTACTGAACATGAATGATCAAAATCTACAATTACATGTTATAATATATTTTCATAATCTAGTAATGTATATTTAATCAATAATATCCATTCCCACTATCATGTTATAGGAATATAATCTTCTTGGATAGTGGATAATGCACCGAAGATCTATTTCATACTACATCATGACACTAGATACATACACAAATAGTGATTTGTTTCAGAAGAACTTATTTCATTCCAAATTAAGTCCACTAAAATCAGTATCTGACTAACTAAATAAATCTTATTCATATCCTATTGAGTTAAAAAATCTTGATATCATTTTTTGAGGGGTTTGAATATTCTTTTTACAAAAACTAAATGGGAATATATTGGATTTTATCGAACATGAGCACACATAGTCTCATTAAAAATTTTATTCATCCATCAAGTAGTTCTGAATTGTAAACATACAATAATACCCCTATAAGTGGTTTGATCAACCAGTTTTCTTGTTTACTAATGATACATTTCAAATAGTGTAGTCATGTGAGTACAAAAAAATTTGTACTAACAATTCCAAAATGTTTTAAAAGATCGTTAGTATAATTTATGTGGTTTTAATAAATTCATAAGATTTTTTTAGGAAATGAAAACTAATAAAGAATTTATGTTCATTTCTTGAACTCATTTTAAATTCCTTTTTACATGTTTTTTAAAATTCTATACACAAATAATTTATTTAATACTAAAATAAATAATTCCATCAACATATATTTGAAATCTAAGACAACTTTCAAAAGTTAATTAATAAATGAAGTAGGATCAGCTAATCCATTTTTAAAACCATTTGAAATTAAAATAAAGAATATAATATAATACCAAGATATTGGATCATTTTTTGAACCATTCATATATTTTTTAATTTAAAGGATCAATTGGAAAATAAAACTTTTTAAATCCAAGGGGTTGTTCAGTAAAAAAACCATCAACTATATCATGATTTAGTAATTCATTCTTAACATCCATTTGATATATTTTGATATTTAAATTTGGTGTATGGGAAATATTTTTTATAATGTCATCATTTATGGGTAGTATTTCAATGGTTCTTTTTTATTTTCAATAAATTCTTCTTTATGATATCCTTATGGAAAAATTTATTCTTTATATTAAACTAGTGTTCCTTAATCATTTACAGTTTTTCTAAACACCAATTCCGTGAAAATTTTTTGGAAGTATTTGGGTGTTTCAAAAAATTCAACGAATATATTTAATTAAAAATGATAATATTAGTAATGAATTTACATTAAAAATAATTCATCAAATATTCATCATTAATTTTCTCTGGTTCAAGATATGACCAGAAAGCTGGATGTTCAACTAGATTCCAAAAAGAAACTCTTTTCTGAGTTCCTTTATCTAGGACTCCCACAATATAATAAAAGAGGTTATATATATGAGTTCTAATAGCTCTTATAATATAAGTTTCTAACACATCACCTTCATCATTAGGTTCAGGTTTGGCTTGTTCATTAAAACTATAATATTATTTTATTGTTTGTCTAGAAAAATTGTGAATTAGTTTGGTATTAAAAATAACATTAGAATGTTCATTGTTTATTTTTTCTATTGTTTTATTAGAATCATGTGGATATGTCTCATCAAACATGGCATGTAATAATTTTCCCAAAATATTAGTCCTTTTATTAAATAATCTATATGAAAAACTAATTATTGATTATCTAAGGAAATTACTTCTTTCATTTTAGATTAAAAGTTGTCTAAATTTTCATTTCTGTTGAGTATGAATTCATTATAACCTCAATCAATATTGTAATTAAATTTTGGTTATCTACCATTCAATAAATCATAACTAGTTTTCCATAAAATTGAACAAATTAGAACAATATTAATTCTCTAAAATGTAATATTTATAGCCCCTTCCAAAAATATATAGCAAGTAATGCTCATTTTTAATAGTATAATAAATACCATGATGTGATCTATTTGTCCTCTATATGACAAAATTCTTATTTTTGGTCTAAGGAGCTAGAAATCTATGACTATTTCCATATTTTGTGAACAATTATTCAAAATCTTGATTTTTTAAATCATGATCATGATCAGTTCATAAGGTATTAATTTTTATTTCTTGATTAATTTCTATAGATCTAGCATAATTTATAAAATAATAAGCAATTAAATTTTAATATAAATGAAAACCCCTAAGTATATGTTGAAATATCATCCACTATAACATAGGAACAATTGTTTCCTTATAAACTATAAAATATACGAGGTCAAAATAAATACATGTGAACCAGCTCTAAATTTGTAATGTTAGAACTATTTTTCCTTGATCTAAAATATGATTATTTTTTTCCCTTTTTACATGTATTATTGATTTTTTTCAGATAGAAATTATAGTTTTACGAGACCAATAAATAATCCATTCATTTTTTTCTTTATAAAGGATTTTATATTTCAATGGCATAATACCCAATTTAAATTTCAAGATTTTTTTGTTACATGAACCTAAATATAATCCATTTTGAGATAACAATGAAATTAAATCTATAAAAGTTAAAATATTAATCATCATAAAAATAAAAACTACACCATTTTTTGTATAAAATACATTACATGATTTTTTTTATTCTTAAAATGGAATCCACAATCACACGATAATGAAATGCTAAGATTATTATATTTTAACACATTAAAAAATAAAACTTTATAAATTATTACTATGAATGAGTTATTTATTTAATCATGTCCAATATTTTTTACTTTTTCATTGTAACAAAAAGTAAAATATACAAAAACCACTATAATTGGGTTCATAATTCTTGAGTAGTCCCCAACTATAAGTCTACTAAATCCACTCACTAGGAAGAATAAGTTCTATCAGAAATGCTTCATGCATGTTTCCTATAATAATATTTAATCCTAACAGAATTTGGTATTAATATTTTCTTTGTTCTAAATATGATAATAATAAAGGATTTGAAATCCATAAATGTCATTCTAGTTTTCTTTAAGAGTGCCTTTGAATTATTGAAAAAAAATAATTTTTAAGACCATTGTAATAATATAAACAATAATTAATTGAATATAGATACTGAGGAGATATTAATTTATTTATATTTTCCTTCAATAAGGATGATATAAAATTTATAATTCATCTCATTGTTTTCCTTAAGTAGTTGAGAAATTTTTTCCTTTTCAATAGGAAATTCAATTTTAATGTCTGCACACATAGAATTATGCTTATTTATAACATTATATTTATCTTCTAATTAATTAAATTTGTCTTTAAACATGTTACAATATAAAATTAATTCTTCACTTGACATATTATCATCATTATTTTTAATTTTAGAAGGAATAAATGTGTGTCGATGATATTCAATAAAATTAATTTATTCATCAAATTTTGTTATCATAATACAGACATTATCACCGATAGTTGACTATATTATGATTCAAAATGAGTCATTTAAACTATCCTCATATGCACTATTGGATAATTTTAATTCATTTTCATATTTTTCTCTTAATAAATTTCTTATTAATATAATTTATTTTGGGGAAAAAAATTCTTATACGATTCTTATCCTTTACACATTAAATATATTACTTCATTCCCCAAATCATCTGTTTCCATTCGTTTTTTCAATTGACTATTTTATCACACACACACACATATATATATATATTAAAAGTTCCATTTCATAGTTAACATATTTCCTTTGTAAATATTTTTTCAATACAAGATATGCTGAGAAATTTCATCATCAAAATCGAAAGGTGATTCATCACTACATGAACTATTATTATTGATCTTTTTATCATTATGTCAGAAGTCCTAATGTACAGTGATATCCTTTTGGGTTCTTCATCATCCAATTGGTTTAGTATTAGTTATTCTTCACACATTATTATATTTATAATGATTTATTTTACTTGAAGTGTATTCATGTCACATGATTCACATATGGAAATAGAGATTCCTCTCCATATGTCTCGTAACCATATAATAAGTCACATTACTTGATCATTGTAAATAAATTATTTCCAGGTTCATGCATTTTGTTAACAATTTCAATGTACGTAAGATACAGTTTAGAAACATGCCACAAACCGAATCTGGTCGCCATCAAACCCGCACCAAACCCGGCTCATGGCAAGACCCGAAGGGCATTCCCCATCCCCACGGGCTGGCACAAGTGCCCGGGTATCATAAAAATTCATTTGGGAACGATTTACCCGAGTTTGGGTTCATAAGATAACCAAAAACAAACAACAAACCAAATCTGAAAAATTATGCCAAACAAGAATTAATAAAAATTCAGAACATAGTATATGAGTTTAAACAAGACACAAGAGGTCCAAAGGTACATAAATGTATCAGCAAAAAACCCATGAGACTCCACACGATAAGGGTTCATCACCCACAAGCCGTCTCCACAACACCGCACCATCGAGAGAAACTAGCAACCCGAACCGCCATCACCCAAGGCTTTTCCTTTGCCTATGTCAAACATGATCAAGTCTACTAACACCCAAAGGTGTGATTAGGGTATGATACTATGCCCAATAGGATATCACCCAAGGATTTCAAGTGATAGGCATTGTAAAATAAAAGGCTCGCAAGAGTTATAAATAGATAATAGTGGCATTTATTTCTAAAAGTGAAACTTTGAAAAGAAAATAACTTTCAATGGGGATAACTATAAATAATCAGTTAAATTGAATAAAACATTCAAGATACTGGTTTTCAAATCCCAAAATACCATAATGAAAGTTTAAATGACAAAAAGGCCATGAGCACCAAGCGTAGGAACCCTCCTAGGTACTAGTTTGTTGTGAGCCCCAAGTACCTCGTACCTTGGTGAAAGTAACCATAACGAAATTCGTTCTCATGAACGAGCCACAAGTAGGGAGCATACCCATAACCTAGTGGTCTCCAATAATCTCCATTATAGTTTTGTTAGTGTTATCCATTTCAGACTTGCTAAGTGAACCATGGTCAAAACCCCTCCGTTCACTAGCGTACTAGTACACGTTAGCCCACCTAGATATCTGGGTTTCCCGTATTGTGCTCAAATAGTCACCACATGCTAACAAAATCAATATTCACATATAAATATTAGTTCTGGTCACACACATTCAAAACAGTATCTACACCTTCATTTCACCTTTTTCATAACTCAATAAACCATTTATAATTTCCATAAAACAATTTCAAGAAAATTAATCAAATGTTGCACATTAAATTCATCTAAAATCCCATATTTAAAACCAAATGGAGACCAATATTATACCAAAACATAAATTTCAGCATCATAACATTTTTATAAATCCAATCCCTGAATTATAAAACAACACCAAGAGGAACAATATGGGTTACACATGTAAAACACCCATTTTCACACAAGATTGGCACTTAAAAATCTACCACATTTAAAATTCTACACAAATCAATTTTTGAAATCAAAATACTGAATTATGAACATAATGGAAACCTAAATACATCAAGCCAACTCATTATACAATACCTACATATGAAATCACCTACCAAAAGAGTCAAAACCCCCAAATCCTTGTGCGTCACTTCAACCGCACCTCCGCCACACCACAAAAGAGTAATATTGAACCTAAAACCAGAGTATTGGACCAAGAAACTCAAAAATAAAACCCTAGGTACGAAACCCCATATTCTGGACATTTGGGGGTTCAATAAAAAATGAATAAAACCAAAGAAGAAGGGAGGAATAAGGAAGAGAAACAACTTACTTGAGAAATCTGGACGTTTTTTAGAGCTTCAGAAGTTCGGCCCTAAATATCGATCAATATGAGCTCCAAAGAGGCTAAACCTATGATGGGGGTGTGGATGGGTTCTATGGGAATGTTTGAGAGGTGGAATCAACGAAAAAGGATAAAAAATAAATATTTTTTGAAAGAATTACAAAACCATTTTAAAACTGGAAATGGGCTTCCGGGTTGTCCCAATACCTAATTTTATCACCCAAATCCATGATTCTAATGAATTTTTAAGGGGCCCAAAATTATTTTGTGGTTTTAATATTTAAATGAAGGTCATTTTTGAAGTTGAATGGTTGAAAATTTTTGAAAAACGAATGAGTTATTAAAGAAAAAAAATATACTTTCAAAACTGGAAATGGGCTCTTAGGTTGGCCCAAAATTTGGAAAACCACTTTTTCCTTTAAACATGCATGAAAAACCACCAAAACAAATCAAGGATGTAAATTAAATTAAAAATACCTCTAAATATTTCATGTATGTGACAATTCTCCCCCCCATGAAGGACTTTCTGCCCTGAAAAGTCAACATGAGGCTTGATTGGAAAACAAGAATGGGTACTCTTCCTCGACCCATGACTTTCACTCCCATGTCTCATGTGTATCATTTCCATGCTGCCATAGAACCCGGACTAATGGAATAGACTTCCCTCGAAGTATCTTCTCTTGGGAGTCCACTATTTTCACTGGCCTCTCAACAATAGACAAGTCAGGCTCTATCTCCAGTTCTTCCCAACTCAACACATGGGACAGATCCGGGTAGTATTTCTTAAACTGAGAAACATGGAAGACATCATGGATGGACGTCAACTGAGAAGGTAATGCCAACCTGTATGCCACCATTCCAATACGTTCTATGATCTCAAATGGCCCGACGTACCGCAGAGTCAGCTTACCTTGTTTCCCCAATCGACGATGGCCTAAACGAGGGGCCACCTTCAAGAATACTCTGTCACCCACAGAAAACTCTAGGTCTCGACGCCTCCGGTCAGCATATTATTTATGAAGACTCTGAGCTGTCAATAAACGTTGCCTGATTAATTTTACCTTCTCAGATGTCTCCTGCACCATACTCGTCCCCAGTAGTGAGGTCTCACCTACATCATCCCAACAGAGGGGGGACCGACAAGGCCGAACATAGAGCGCCTCAAAAGGAGCCATTTGAATCGAAGATTGGTAACTGTTATTATAAGCAAACCCAACCAATCCCAAATGGGTATCCCAAGAACCTCCAAAGTCTAGGACACATGCACAAAGCATGTCCTCCAAAATCTGATTCGCCTGCTCTGTCTGACCATCCGTCTGCGGATGGTATTCTGTGCTCATCTTAATCTGGGACCCCAAGGCCTTCTGAAGGCCTTCCCAGAACCGAGATTTGAAATGAGGGTCTTTATCTGAGACAACTGCTGATGGCACACCATGGAGTCTCACCACCTCCTGAAGATACAAACGGCCCAAATCATCCACTTTAGATGTATCTCTGATCGGAATGAAGTGGGCTGATTTGGTTAGACGATCAATCACCACCCAATGCATTCTTAGCTCGAGGTGTGCGAGGTAATCCAACAATAAAGTCCATGGCAACCTCGTCCCACTTCCAGGTAGGAATGGTTAGTGGTTGGAGCAAACCGGAGGGCCTTTGGTGCTCTGCTTTCACCTACTAGCATGTGTAGCATCTCGAAAAAAAGTCCGCTATGTCCCGTCTCATACCAGGCCACCAAAACTGCCGACAGACATCATAATATATCTTAGTGGCACCCGGATGGACAGCCCACTGAAGCTGGTGGCTATCCTGCATCACCACCTTCTGTAGAGATAACGAAACTATCGAACGACCCTTGAAGCACAAGATGCCCTCGGGAGACGATGACCAATCAGAGGATGTCTCCCCACCATGAAGAAACTGCTTCGATCGCTGAAAAAGATCATCACTAGGTTGTTCCTGCTGAATCAACTCCAACAGAGAAGGAGTCAACTGGATGCTCGCCAAGAATGCCCCTCCACTATGTTCCTTGGTCTCCACATGCATCTGAGAAAAGATCCCCATCAATTTCCACTCATCACTGGACTTCCTCAAAGTATGCACTGGAACCCTTCTGCTCAAGGCGTCGGCCACTACATTACCTTTACCTGGGGTATAGACAATGTCAAAATCAAACCCCTGCAAGTACTCGATCCAGCGACGATGCCTCATGTTGAGGTCCTTTTGTGAGAAGATATAAGCCAAGCTTTTGTGATCAGAATAGACCACAAACTTCTCCCCAAATAGGTAGTGACGCCACATCTTCAAAGCATGCATGACTGCTGCCAACTCCAAGTCATGGGTTGGGTAGTTCTTTTCATGTGGCCGGAGTTGGCGAGAGCCATACTCCACCACGTGATCATCCTACATAAGCACGCAACCAAGACCCATACCTGAGGCATCACAATAAACCACATATCCCCTTCCTACCTCTGGTAAAATCAGCACTGGGGCAGTAGTCAATCGCCTCTTCAGCTCCTCGAATGATGCCTGACATTCTGGACCCCATACAAACTTTACCCCTTTCTGGGTGAGGGTAGTCATTGGTGAAGCAAGCCGAGAGAAATCCCGAACGAATCGCTTATAATAACCAGCCAGGCCAAGGAAACTCCTAATCTCGAACACATTCTTCGGCTGATCCCATGACATAACCGCACTATTCTTATCAGGGTCCACTGAAACTCCATTCTATGAGATCACATGCCCGAGAAATCTCACCTCCCTGATCCAGAAACTGCACTTTGACAACTTTGCATAGAGGCGGTGATCCCGTAATGTACCCAAAACGACCCTCAAATGATGTTCGTGTTCCTCCTCAGAGCTAGAGTATACCAGAATGTCGTCCATGAACACCACAACAAAGGAATCGAGATATTGATGGAAACCCCTATTCATAAGTGCCATAAAGACTGCTGGAGCATTTGTCAATCCAAAGGGAATGACCAAATACTCAAAGTGGACGTACCTACTTCGGAAGGCTGTCTTTGGGATATCTGACTCCTTCACCCTGAGTTGATGATGCCTTGAACGTAGGTCTATCTTTGAGAACCACTTTGACCCCTTCAACTGATCAAACAAAACATCTATTCTGGGTAAAGGGTATTTGTTTTTAATTGTTACCTTATTCAGCTTCCGGTAGTCAATGCACAACCGGAGGGATCCATCAGCCTTTTTTGCAAACAACATAGGAGCGGCCCAAGGAGAGACGCTCGGGCGAATGAATCCTTTGGATTCTAAGTCGTCCAGCTGTATCTTTAATTCCCTCAACTTGGTGGGGGCCATGCGATAAGAGGGAAGAGATATCGGCTGTGTTCCCAGCGCCAAATCAATTGAAAACTCCACATCTCGCTCTGGGGGCAAGCCTGAACAATCATCTGGGAATACCTCCAGAAAGTCATTCACTACATGAGGTAGTGCACCATCAGGGGAAAGACCATCCTCTAGCATAAGAGAAGATAACTGGAAGATAACACTTCCTAACTCTGGGAGTGGAGGCCCTGCGTGACCTGACCGAGGATCCCATTCTCCATGAAAATCCTGACGACTCCCATCAGGTGCCGTGAAACTCACACGCCGTCTATAGCAATCGATGTGTGCCTGGAAGTTTACTAGCCAATCCATCCCGAGTATGACATCAAAAAGGTTCATATCTAAGACCAAGAGGTCCCACTCCATCTCAACCCCTGACACAGAAAGCGCACATGATGTGCACCTGAGACCCTGCTCCTTTTTATTTCCCAGCAGTGTCACCAACTCCATTGCGAATGACATCAAATCAGTTGGCAGATTCAGAATTTTCACAAAATGGGCATAAATGAATGAAACAGAAGAACCAGTATCAAAAACAGCAGCAGCTATAGAAGATGAAATCAAAACGGTACCTCGAACAGTCGACGGTCCCGCCTCTGATCCTGGTGGGGCATGATCCACCGCATGGAGATTTCCAGTCTCTGCCTGAAGACGACCGCTAGTCTGTGGCTGTGCCCTGAACTGGCTCTTCTCAGAAGATGACCCAGACCTACTACCACGGCTGCCAAATCGAGATCCCCCAGTCCTCGACGGCTCAGACTGTGCTGGCACTCCTCTGGGAGCCATGAATCCTGCCCCACTTTGAAGTGGACGCACTATCCCGCAAAAGCGTTGCACGTGTCCCATACCTCCACACTGGAAACAGGTCTTCAGAGGATGAGGGCATGCTGGACGGATGTGCCCAGGCTTCCCACACTGGTGGCACACGACCGATCTCTCATCAGAATCCACTGATGACAGCTGCCTAGAAGAGTTCGCTGAACTGCCTCCTCCTTTCTTCACATGATCCTCCCGCTTCCTTTTCTTCTCTGAGGAGCTTCCACATCCCCCTGCTAATACAGAACCATAGAAACCATCCCTGCCTTTTCTATAAATCTCCACCATGCACGCCCGATCAACGACCTCAGCATAGGTCCTCAGCTTAAACAAGAACACATGGGAGTATATCTCTGGTCTCAAGCCTTTCTCAAACCTCTGGGCCTTCGCTAGCTCATTAGAGACAATTTCTGGAGCATACCAAACCAACTCAGCGAAACGGTTGGCATACTCCATCACAGATAGATTTCCCTGAACAAGTTCCATGAACTCTCTAGACCTGGCATAAGCCAACACCTCAGGACAGTTCTGTTCATTAAAGACAACCTTGAAATCTCCCCAGTGCATATGCTCATTCTTCCCATCCTGAAGCACAGACTCCCACCATTTACGGCTGGGACCCTCCAACATAAAGGAGGCACACTTCACCCTGATCTCCTCTGTTGTTTCCAGGAACTCAAACATACGCTCGATCTCCTCGAGCCATTCCTCTGCTTCTTGGGGTTCTAAGCTGCCTCATAAGGTTGGAGACTTATTTTTCAGGAACTACTGGGCCCTGTCCTTTCTAGGACCAGTCTAATCCTCTCTAACAAGAGATGGAACTGGATCTGGTCCATATCCTAGAGCCTGGACATCCCGGACCACGGCCTCAACTATCCTCTGATCAATTGGTGTGGGAGAACTCTATCTGGCTTCGTCCCGTGGGTGCGTGAGAGCTTTCCAGGGAGGCATGTTGCTACAAAATCTAACAGTCACAAAATAATAATCAATACCACAATTCTGAAAATTTTAATCAAATACCTCAAATATAGATAATCATAACACATTTCATTAATAAAATAAACAACTACAACACATCCTCATAATGTCCACATGTGGTCTGCAGCCCACACGTCTCACCTGGAAGTGAAGTCAATCATTAAATTACAACAACCACTGGTGACTCATGGTATGCCATGAGAGGTGTGGGCCAGACACCCTACTCACAACCAAAAACCTTAGCCCCGACAGTCCTAGCTCTTGTCTATCCTTACTCATCCCAAAATAACAAAATAACCCAAAAACATTAACCTCCTTTGATACCATTTTGTCACGAACCGAATCTGGTCGCCATCAAACCCACACCAAACCCGGCTCATGGCAAGACCCGAAGGGCGTTCCCCATCCCCACGGGCGGGCACAAGTGCCCGGGTATCATAAAAATTCATTTGGGAACGATTTACCCGAGTTTGGGTTCATAAGATAACCAAAAACAAACAACAAACCAAATCTGAAAAATTATGCCAAACAAGAATTAATAAAAATTCAGAACATAGTATATGAGTTTAAACAAGACACAAGAGGTCCAAAGGTACATAAAAGTAGCAGAAAATATCCCATGAGACTCCACACGACAAGGGGTCATCACCCACAAGCTGTCTCCACAACACCGCACCATCGAGAGAAACTAGCAACCCGAACCGTCATCGCTCAAGGCTTTTCCTTTGCCTGTGTCAAACATGATCAAGTCTACTTACACCCAAAGGTGTAAGTAGGGTGTGAGGCTAATCCCAATAGGATTTCACCCAAGGATTTCAAGTGAATAGCATTGTAAAATAAAAGGCTTGCAAGAGTTATAAATAGATAATAGTGGCATTTATTTCTAAAAGTGAAACTTTGAAAAGAAAATAACTTTCAATGGGGATAACTATAAAGAATAAGTGAAATTGAATAAAACATTCAAGATACTGGTTTTCACATCCCAAAATACTATAATGAAAGTTTAAATGCCAAAAAGGCCATGAGCACCATGCGTAGGAACCCCCCTAGGTACTAGTTTGTTGTGAGCCCCAAGTACCTCGTACCTTGGTGAAAGTAACCATAACGAAATTCGTTCTCATGCACAAGACACTAGTATGGAGCATACCCATAACCTAGTGGTCTCCAATCATCTCCATTATAGTTTTGTTAGTGTTATCCATTTCAGACTTGTTAAGTGAACCATGGTCAAAACCCCTCCGTTCACTAGCGTACTAGTACACGTTAGCCCACCTAGATACCCGGGTTTCCCGTATTGTGGTCAAATAGTCACCACATGCTACCAAAATCAATATTCACTTATAAATATTAGTTCTGGTCACACACATTCAATACAGTATCTACACCTTCTTTTCACCTTTTGCATAACTCAATAAACCATTTATAATTTCCATAAAACAATTTCAAGAAAATTAATCTAATGTTGCACATTAAATTCATCTAAAATCCCATATTTAAAACCAAATGGAGACCAATATTATACCAAAACATAAATTTCTGCATCAAAACATTTTTATAAATCCAATCCTTGAATTATAAAACAACACCAAGAGGCACAATATGGGTTACACATGTAAAACACCCATTTTCACACAAGATTGGCACTTAAAAATCTACCACTTTTAAAATGCTACCCAAATCAATTTTTGAAATCAAAATACTGAATTATGAACATAATGGAAACCTAAATACAACAAGCCAACTCATTATACAATACCTACATATGAAATCACCTACCAAAAGAGTCAAAACCCCCAAATCCTTGTGCGTCACTTCAACCGCACCTCCGCCACACCACAAATGAGTATGATTGAACCTAAAACCAGAGGATTGGACCAAGAAACTAAAAACTAAAACCCTAGGTACAAAACCCCATCTTCTGGACATTTTTGGGTTCAATAAAATAGGAAGAAACCCTAAGAAGAAGGGAGGAATAAGGAAGAGAAACAACTTACTTGAGAAATCTGGACGTTTTTTGGAGCTTCATAAGTTCGGCCCTAAATCGCGATCAATATGAGCTCCAAAGAGGCGAAAACGAAGATGGGGGTGTGGCTGGGTTTGATGGGAATTTTTGAGAGGTGGAATCACCGAAAAAGGATAACAAATAAATATTTTATGAAAGAATTACAAAACCATTTTAAAACTGGAAATGGGCTTTCGGGTTGGCCCAATACCTAATTTTATCACCCAAATCCATGATTCTAATGAATTTTTAAGGGGCCCAAAATTATTTTTTGGTTTTAATATTTAAATAAAGGTCATTTTGGAAGTTTAATGGTTGAAAATTTTTGAAAAACGAAGGAGTTATTAAAGAAACAAAATATACTTTCAAAACTGGAAATGGGCTCTTAGGTTGAACCAAATTTTGGAAACCCACTATTTCCTTTAAAAATGCATGAAAAACCACCAAAACAAATCAAGGATGTAAATTAAATGAAAAATACCTCTAAATATTTCATTTATGTGACAAAACATATCTATCTAATTTCATCATTAATGTATAATATTTAATAGTATTATTGTTTAAACACATTTTTTTAGATTTTTATATACCTTCATGATATATGAGAAGTGTGTCCAAAATACCAAAAATAGTAACACAAGAAGATAATAAATTAATTATGAATTCTCCTAATACATAGTACAATGAATTCATATATTTATAATTAATACTATTTATATACATATATTGACCCCTCCAATATGTTATTTCAACTTGTGGTCCTTATATATTTTCATCAATAATAGTCATGATATCAAATCCCATACTTTCAAAATGAATTTTCATTATGATATTCCATTTATGATAATATATTCTAATTAAAATGAAGGTAGATTAGTGGAATATTCATATTTATTATGATTATTCATAAAATATTAAATTTAGATCTGATAAAAATTTTATATCTTTAAGGTAAAACTAGATCAAGGTAAAAAACATTGTTGAGATTACTCTTATAAAAAATTATAGTACCATTGGAAAAATCAAGATTTGTGTGTGGGGGGGGGGGGTGAATTGATTTTCTAATTAAAATAAATTTTCAAAACCAATTTTTATTAAATATTATAATATTTTATAGTTAATAAAAATAATATAAATATATATTTGTATCTTGTGAAATGAATCTCAAAAGATAAATCAGAAGATAGTTAATATAATTCAAAGAATAATAAATCTTTTGAGACTAACCAACATATATACAAATATATATATATATTATTATATTAATTTAATAGTAATTTTTTAATTTTTTTAATATATTAAAAAATTGGGATAGGTTTTATTTAAAACAATGATCAAAATTGATAGATCATAGTGGAAATCAGATTCATCCAAGTAGTTTATTATTAATTAAACTAGTAAACAACCTAGATAGGGATTTACAAATAAAAAAACAAAAGGTTTTCGAGGAACATAATCTCTTCAATCGTTATTCTTGGGAAAAAATCAAATATGAGGGAAAAAGGGCCTCCTCTATTGTTATTCATGGGTATACAAAACGATTATTTGAGAGAGTATCAAGTACTCTCTTTGTATGATAAGGATATATATCGATAAATGGTGGAGTATAAGACACAACTAAAATATAGATAATAAATAAAATGTTAAAGAGATAAAGGATAAGTAATTGTGGTGAATCTCTATTTGAATAACATCAGTTTTCTAAGAGTCCGTTGATTATTTCTTCAGAATGATCAAGGAAAAATTTCATTCATGGTTAAAGAAAATAGTGTGTTGTGAAGAGTTAAGAATTCATCTTCATTTTTCATAGGAACATGGGTGTAATACTTTTTTATCATATATTTGATGATTTTTTAAGTACTCCTTCTTTTCATTACATGTTCGATTTTTTTCATAAATAAATATTCATCATAAGTAGTGACTGGAGAACAATTACATTAGCATTAATTTCACTGCAACATATTTTAATTCATCAAATAAACCCTTTAGAGATTTAAAAATCTCCCTTCCTATGTTATAAACATCAATACCACTTTAGTAAATGCACAATTTGTTTTCCAAGAAACATGAAATGTTGGTTTTTATAGATAGTTATTCCAAAAGGTATCATAGTTGGTTCAATCCTTTTTGTGGTTAGTTTATTTGTTCTTCTGGTAGGCATTTCAATTCATATAGTTACTAAAATTATAGTCATAGTTACTATGTTACATAATGAAATGTTCACATACCTTATCATAGTAACATGATTTCTTCATTTAGTAGATAGTTTCTTCTATATGGTTGCTTCAATGATTCACATAGTCAAGTCATTTGAATCAATGGAAAGTAGAAATCTATTGAATCGTTATATGATTTTACATGTGGTAAGGTAATTATCAATGATGTTTAATATCATCTTCAATGTATAGTTAGTTTATAACATTGAAATTTGTTTCTCTTTTGATATATTTTATGTAATATTTTCATATAGTTAGGTGTTGTACAACATACGGTAAGTTGACATGGTCACTTAACAATAACGGTTAGTTAAATTTTCACACATGGAAAGAATGTTTCACATATGGTTGGTTGTAACCCTATTTTCCCAACATATATAATTATAATGATTTTCCAAAAAAATCATTTACCAATAAAAAACATGGAAATAAATAAATACATTATAATCATGATATAGTATCATTAAATAATGAGTTTTTGGATAATTAAAAAAAAGAGGCACCGAGCTAAGACAACCTGTAATTTTCGAGAAGAACATTATTGTAGGTGTTGAAGATAATTTTTCAATTATGTGAAAATGAATATCGTAACTAAGTACACTAAATATTTTTTATTACAAAGAAGTTATTATTGTGAGATATATTTTACATTCATAAAAATATGATAATATTTATATAAGTGACCCTCAAGTATCTATATTTAGTATCACAGTGTGGTTTATTTTTTTAGATTATAAATAATTGGAATGAACTAATGAAAACAAGTGGTAAAAAAATATCTATAGTTTACATGTAATGCTCACTATGTTTATAAAAATATTTTAGAATTTATGAGATCATATATGTTATGGGAAATGAATAAGTGTTTTATGGGTTAGGAAAAACTATTAATTTTCTCATCATTGATGATTTATCTGACATTTACTGAATGATAAATGTTTTGATTAACTTAATTAAATCATGTAATATAGAATATGGATAAATTTTGGAACAGAAGTATATGCTTAACACATATTTTTTATAAAAAATTTATGTAATTAAAGAATTACCTTAAATGAAAGTTTCTCAGCATTTATGGATATGAAACTTGATCTATTTCAATCCATAAATGTATTTTAGTAATCAAGAAATGTTTTTCTCTTTCTATGATTCATATGTGTTCTAAAAAACATCAAATGTTTATATAGGAATCTATGGGTTCAAACATGGATGACCATATTTCTTGTTTCATATTCCATTGATCGACCTATGAATTACTTCCAAATAATTTTCTTTGACTAGTCTAGAATCTAGTGTGGAAGGAAAATGGAGATTTCTCAGTGTTCATGACTCTGTTCATGGAGAAGAGATCTCTCTAGGGCACCAAGTAGAATATCTGTATTTTATATTTATAAACAAATATAATGGATAGGATCACAGGAAAAATATTAAAATTTGGTTTATATACAAATATTATTAGAAATAAATAATTACACAGGTTCCATTTAATATTTATTTAGTCTATATAGAACCACATGTCTATAATAATAATAATAATAATAATTATTATTATTATTATTGAGATGTGTTAAACTTGCGAATAAAAATAAATATTATTTAATTAAATAATATTCAATATATATTACTTATATCTATACCACTAAACACAACTCTTAACTCCTCCACATTATTTATCAAGCCTTGAATAATGAATATTTGTTTAGTAATTAAATATCAATACAGTATTCTCTAATAAATAAATTAACATTACATATTCCCCAAATAAGATATAAATATTTTCTAATATTTATTCTCAAATAATATTCTCTAGAATTAATTGTGAAGGAATATATGTGAACAATTAAATATGAATAATTATCAAACCATATTATAGAATAATAATTATTCAGTATTGTAAATAATAAATATTAATATATAATTTAACTGAGATTTTGGATAAACATAATATGTGACCCTGTAGACATATTTCATATTGGTGTTTGGTGAACCAAATTAATTTCCAACGATTGAACATAAAAACACACCACGTAAACCAAGAATAATTAAGTTAATTTATCATTGACATAATATTATAAAAAGATTATTATTGTGAAATATAACCCCTTTATCACAATATCTCTAATCAAACTTGTTTCATGCTTTTGTCTTCAACCTATGTGCTCATTGGATCTTTCCTTGACATTCCTGAAATTGAACGTACCTAGAGAACACCATGACCATTTATATGTTTATGCTATATCATTTTAATAAAATAACATGAGATATCATCTTCAATTTATGGATTTAAGTGTAAAATCATATTCTCACATTATTCTTACATGAAATATTACTTGTGATGCACCTACCAAATTGTAAATTTAAATAAAAATATTCCTTAATGGTTTTAAACCACATTAAAGAATGTGACATATAAAACACATTAATGATAATATTAAAGTATAATTTTCAATACAGAAATGTAAAAATATGAACATATAATAAAACATATCAATATCAGTTTTCTATTAGTGAGTCTCACCCTCAAAATATCATACACTGAATATTACTAAGAGACAAAACAATGAGAAAATGTCTCAAGGTCTTATGAGCCTCTTCACATAATAGAATGAATCAATTGTGTACCCCAAATTATTTCATTTATCTATAGAACATAAATTTCAGAATATGGTTTTTGGAACTTAGATGTTCCCATCACAACGAGGAACAACTATATATAATTAGTTTGATAACTACATTAAATACATAATCTAATTTTTTGTCACAAATAAGAAAAATCCTGATTTGATCAGGGTTTTATTAATTTCCATAAAAATCAAATTATGTTATCATAAATTAAGAAGATATTTTTTCTAGGGAAACAACTATAACACACTCCCACTAGAAGTAGAGCCAACCACTAAGAACCATTAGTTTGATAACTCTCTCATGATACTCATGCTTCATCTAATATTGGACTCTTTTTTAGGGGTCAACCATGTTTTCCTCCATGGGAACCCTACTTACTACAACATCACCCATCTAGAAAAAATCCCACAATAGGTGATAATTCTGGACAATGTTTTTGTTCTTTGGTGTTACCATGCCACTTTTTGAAGATCCACTTGTGTAATTTAATCAAAATACAATGAGGTGTGATCTATACTACAAGGTAGAACATCATGATCCTTGAAAACAATTAATATCTAAAGGTATTCCTAGACTACATTAAAAGGATATATATATTTGGCCACGCCATAGAATCTAAGACAACTACCTACTTTGAAAACATTAATCTCATAGGGCATCCACTAAGAAAGAAAACATATCATGATTGAGACTTAAGATCATTTTTATCTATTTGAAAACAATCATTATTATAAAACCCAATGACTAGTTCCTCAGCTCCTCCAAACACCTAGAACATGTCTCTATTTCTTCCTAGACACTTGTAAGGATCCTTAGTTATAGACCAATTTTTTTCTCCTGGATCTTCTTGATATCTACCTACCAAGATCTATGAGTTTTAAACATCAGGTATAGTCCATAACATGGAATATATGATTAATCCTATAACTGAAGTGTATGGTATATTATTCATTATCACTTTCTATTGTAGTGTTTGTGGAAAATATTATAATAATTATGTATAAAATTTTTAATTAGAAAAAATCTTCTCTTGGATTGTCCAATATTAAATATACATTGTATATGGTTCATATATGTACATTGACATTGTCTAACCATCCTCTTGGATCAATCACGAATAATATTGATCCAAATAAGATAAGCTCTTTCACCTAATTCCCTCATGGTTAAACACTTGTTCAAACTATCCATAATAGACTGTAAGACATGTATGTGATTTCCAAATAGTAACACCTCTTCCACCTATACTACTAGTAAAATGACCACATTCCCACTAAACATCTTGTAAAAAAATGTGTCACACTAATTATTAATAACACTAAATTATTTTATATCTTATAAAAACAAATGTTTAATTTCCATGATTCTTGATTGAATCCATAAATGGATATCTGCAACATGAAAATCCTTTTCAAATCATCTGGAGTCAGAAAACCTTATTATTTTGACATTAATAAATATCTTGAAGTTTCCCATTAAGGATATTGATTTTGATACCAATCATCCAAATTTCATTGTTATGTTAAGATGGTTTATCAATTAGAATTATAAAGTGTTTAAACATGGATACTAGTGAAATTGTTTCATTGTATTGAATTCCTTGTCATTATTTAAACCCATTATCCTATATCCATACTTTATAGATATTTACCTTACATTCCATGTCCATTTTCTCTTGATTTCCCTTTTTATCCTATGGTAATTACATAATCATTCTCTTCAACTGAAACCCAAACATAGGTTTGATACATGGAATACATTTTATTTTTCATATCTTCTTTCCATATTGCATCTTACGAGCTCTCTAATACCTATATATACGAGATAGGTTCATTATTCTAACCCAATAATAAGTTACTATCTTTAGTGACTAGAAAACCTTATATCTATGGTTATGTTTCCAGACTGTGAGCCTACAAATTATATATGTTTTAGAATATAAGTATTCTATGGGGACTCAGGGAATCTATTATTCTTCCAAATATTTTGAATATTGGGCATTAACTTCATTGAAGTTAATCATTTTCAATCAGGCCTTTTTGAGTATGTATACCCTCTCAAGAAAAAATCATTGTTTAGTGATAATAAAATAATTATATGATGGGGTTTTTTTATACTATACCTTTATTTACATAGTTTAACGTATAATGACACATATTATCTTATTGGGTTTTAGTTAGTTTCCTAATAAAGAATTAAAATATTTGATTAAATCCCATATAGATGTATGCTACAAAACATGTATCTTTCAACTCCATAACTCAAAGGTAATTCTGATTTAATCTTATGATACTACTTTTATTAATGTATATACCATAGTTTTTATTACATATTCCCAAATTAATAAGGGAATATATGCAAGACTCATTCTCAACCATACCATGTCTAAAAAGGTAGAGTATCATATTTTAATAACAACATTCCACTATAGAGTAGAATGTTTATTGTGTTGAGATATAATACCAAAATTCTATATAATATTGAAACAATCAAGATTAAAATATTGACCACATCAAGAAGATGTATACATAAATACTCAAGTCATCAACAAATACATTGATGTAGGAATTTCCTACTACAACTTATACTATAAATTTTCCACACCCATTAATGTGTAATAATAATAAAAAATATGTAGCCCTTTAACCATGTCTCTCGGAAGGTAGTTTGGTCATTTTTCATTATAAATAATCATGACATATTTAAAGTGACATTAGCCCATATGGGTCTAAATATGAATTTTGACAAATATTTTTAAACACATAAAATTTACCTGATAAGGGAAATGATGAAATAGCTGAGTGTTATATGAGTCATGGGAACAAGATTTGTTATCTATTTCTGATACATTTTTTTTCATAATTTAACACATAATGAATAGTATTTAAATTCACCATTCCGTAACATATGATGTCTTCATAATATAAAAAAAATATTTGAAAACATTAAAAAAACCATAGTCATATAGGCATGATACATAAATTATGTTCTTGGTAACTGTTAGAAAAGAATAACATTTATTAAAACCAATATCATCCATATTTGTAATGAATGGTAATAGTCATCAATGGCTAGAGTAGGAAGCCTCACATCAGTTATAGCTCATAAATCCTCCTATAAAATATAAATATTTTTTTGGTATACTTTGTTTTTATATTTTCATACATTTAGGGGCACCACAAGCTATATCTAATACCCAATGTGTATATTTTAAAATATTACACTGTATAAAAAACACCTCTAGCATCCACTTGCTTCTGGATGTAGTTCATCTTATTGTAGCCCTACTGGCCATATAAAAAACAAACTTTCACCATTTCTTTTCCTTTCCTATTGATCTGCCCCTACTTGGAATAATGTTTCATGGGATCTATAGACTTATTGACACTCATGTCCCCATTCTCCTTGTTCGTTGTTTTTTTAATCACCATAAAGACCATGATATTTCTCACACCCCATGTCCTTATACTCTTAGATAATCTATTTATGAATTTCCAAAACACTCATATTATTATTACATGTCTATTAATTAGTAATAAAACGTGATAATGTCTTGTGTAGTGAGAAATTTACAAGATCCATTCCCAAATAATATTATAAATTATTCCCTAAGATGTTTGAGCATTCAATGGAATAAATAAGAATTGGTACATGAGGACTATATATCACTGAATATCTAATCCTAGAAATAGAAAAATTATTAGAGGTATCATATCATTATAGTGTAACCTTATATTGATAGATATATTTGAGGCGAGAAATTATGCTATATGTATCCATGTCCTCATAATTCATTAAAATATAATTTTTCATGGATGATAGAATGAAACAATAATGATTAGTAGCATTATTATATTCTGTTTTTAATGAGAGATGACTCTTCCTCACGAACCGTATTACCAAGTGCATCTATAATAGGTTCTTGTAGCATATAAAATTTCATTTCATGGTGTAGGACAATCAGTAAGTACTTTTTCAATTCTTGTGATTTTTTTATAGTGTGAGGAGTATCATTATCATGTATAGATCACATGTATAAGTTTCAGTTCATTCGTATTGATGTTTCTAAAAATAGGATTTGTAGATTTTTTTTAATTTATATAATAAAATTAAGAAAAATAAATTTATATAGTATTTTTTAATCTCCAACTATTTTATTGAAAAACAATAGACCTCACCATTAGATTTTAAATATTCTATTTTGATATTAATTAATTTGGAAGGATCTATATTCCACTAAACATAACATTGACATTGTACCGTGTTGAATTTGATTGGTTTAGGATGGTATTGCAAATTCCAATAGCAGTAACACACCGTTCCATAATCTATTGAGTGGACTCCCCAATACTAAAATCCCAATATTTTAGTTTCCAAACACTTCTTACTCAGTTACAACATTTCCTTATTTGTAAATCCACCCTTTATTTGAAACAAAGTTATGAAAACCCAAAATTTCAAGATAAATTTCCCGATAATTTGAAGGACTCCAACATTGTGAGGAAAAACACATTGAACTATTATCCAATTTTAACTGATGTATCAGAAGGCTAATCTAGAATAATATATAAAATTGATCACTTTTGACTTTTATGAACAAGTTTAGAATTATTATATTTATTAAATAAAAGTTAATAATATGATATTTTACTTAATTTAATTACTCTATCTTATAAAATATTTACAAAAAATACAATTTTTTACTTCTATATTTTATTATTATTTATTCAATAATTTAGGTGGTCGAAAAAAACATCTATAATCAAATAACGAAAATATTAGAAGAAATAAAATAATAATGTGGTATCAGGATGATCCTTAATAAATGGTTAGTTTAACTTGAGGATGATAAAGTAACCATCATCCTATTTGAAAACACATTGAACCAATTAGGTTTCGAGTAGAATTTTTCCCCATGTGCACTAATTTATTTATATGTTATTTTTTTCTATGTCTTCAAACTTGAACCACCTCCATATGCTTTGGATTTTCATCCATTACATAATGTTTTACTCAAATACAATTCAGGGGATCCAAAGGATTGGTTAAGGGGTTTATCCAAAAGAACCAATGGAAAATGAATCCCTTATTTAGTGATATAAGATATTACACAAATTCCAAAAAATTAATTTTTTAATTAACTAAATGAATCCAATAACATAAATAGTTATATTCTAGGCTCATATTCATCAACATTCATTCAATGAATTACACATTTAATAAAATAATCATTATGTTCTTATCATTCTTATTTAAGATAAATAAAAATGGTATCAATTAATTGTATTCTTTAATTAATCAATTATTTTATATTAATTCTCATCTAAATTTCCTTGAGACTCTCATCCATCATAATGTAAAAAAAATTAAAAAAATTATTAAAATAAACTATGTATAAAAAATATACAATAGAAGAGACTTATTGAGAACCTGTCTAAACTAACCAACATGTATAATACTCATACAAAGTATACTCTTCTGATATGTGGAATATATGAATTATCATGTAATATCATGGCATATAATGTCAACATAATTAACAAACTATTTTCATGATTTTTTACATAGTATGTAATGAATCAATGTGAAAAGGGTAATAAACATAATACGACTTATATATGGAATATCTATCCAAGCATTATGTATAAATAATTACAAACCCACACAAACATATATATAATATATCACATGGTGTGTCCTGACAACATAATGGACACCGACAAGTACATGTTGATAAGGTTTTAATAGTATAATAAATTAATTTTAATTATACATAATTTGATAAAAATACAGAGTGTGTACATTTAAAATACACAACATATATTATTCTCACCATCCATATATGACAATTGTCTAGAAACTCAGCGTGTAACTATGAAAAAAATATGTACACAATGTGTACATAAGAAACATGTTCTGTGGTTCTTGCGTTATAAGGCCATTTTTCAGGTAGGTTGTGTAAGAAGATATGAGAACCAAATATGAATAAACAACTACACATCTTGTATTGAAGTTACACAATATGTACTCTGGATGACCATGTTCTAGGATGGCCCATTCAACACATGGGGGATAATTAAGTTCATGTCACATAATCAATTATCATGAAATAACCTAATTCCAAGTCAATTATTGGAGGATTAAATGCTAGTAGACGACCTCTTACTCTGAGTTACATTGCAAGTACTCTTGAATTATCCAACTAGAATCCTTGGGACCACTGGATGAGATCATAAAATTTATTCCACTAATATATTTATTAAATTTGATTATATTTATGTGAAATGAGGTTGGAGAATTTATATCTCACATTTTAATTTTAAGTATAATTATACTGAAATAAAAAATAAAAAATAAATTCATAAATCAATTAAATTTTATTATGTAATTATAAATAATCCATTGACCAACTATAATAAAACTTGTTGGATAATGGTACATCAACATTTTGTAAAGGGTCATGCCCAACATTTATTTTTTTTATGATTACAAATTATTCTGAGAGTTACATGATGTTATGTTCTGATATCAACAAAATCTGTTCAAAGAATATATAAAATGTATAAACACCAAGAAAGCACATGAATATCCCATATTTTTATAATTAATTTACAAATCTAATGAATTACCATGAATTAAATTAATTCTTCATTTATGGATATGAAAATTGATCTATATAGTACCATAATTGCATTCTAGGAATCAGAAATATATCTTTTATTGCAGTTATCCACAGACATCCCAAAAATATGTGAATTTCATCTAAAGAATCACTAGGTTATAGCAAGGGAGATTATATCAAATGTGTCATTCACGTTTGATTTCCCCATGAATCACTTCAAAATGATTCTCTATGACCTATCTATACATGATAGTGGAAGGTGGGAGACTATATCTCTCCATTCATGAGAATTTTCTTAGAGATGGGATATCTCTATGGCTTCTAGAGGATTGACCATATTTCGTTGTACACCACAAATGAAATGAAATAACTCAGGTGAAAATAATGATATAAATGGGACTATATAACTCTAGACATAGAAATTAATAATTGAACTTGTGACCTTTAAAATTTATTTAATCCACATAGAACCATATTTATATAATAATAATAATATGTTTGTTATTATTTTATTTATATGTGTTAAACTCATGAATTTTAAAAAAATTGATAATAAAATATAATTCAATATATATTATTTCTTTCTAAATCATTAATATCAATCAATCATTCATTCAAAATATTTATTAGGATTAAATAATGGTTTTTTATTTAATAAATAAATATCATAGTATTATTCCCTAATAAGAGTATAAATCTTATGTATACCCATAATATGAAATAAATATTAACTAAATATTTTACTCATATCACAGTCTCTTGAATAATTATTGACATAATATATTTGATCAAGAAAAAATGAATAATTATTAAACAACATTTTAGAATAATATTTATTCAACATGTAAAATAATTATTAATAATATATTATTAACTAATATTATGGATACACATAGTGTGTGATTGTCTTGTACTATTTATCAGTGGTATTAAGGGAACCAGAATAATGTCTATGGTTTGTATGTGGAAACATGTCAAGGAAACAATAGAGAAAGAAGTTAATGACATAATACATGACCCATATTCATAATATGCACCATAAACCATTTATCATGATATATCTAATTAAATAGGTGGCATTATGGTTCCACCAACCTATGTTGTCAACATATCTTTCATGAAATTTATGTATATATAAAATTCCAATTGAATACCATGGACATTTATTTATTTAAGTTATATCATTTCAATCAAATTTACTGAGATATCAACTCTTTTTAATGAATACAAGGAACAAATCATTTCTCTCATTAGTCATTAATGAAATATTACTCTTTACACACCAAATTCATCATAACTCATCATGAATATATGACATCACAGTTGTTATCAATATAATAAATTATGTGACTTTGTACAATCATTAATAATAACCTAAATTTATACGGATCAATATGCATGTCCAAAGGTTGGAACATCCAATTGAAGCTAAATTTTTTGATATTCCTATTTTCAGGTTGCATTCTCATAATACCCTACACCATATATTACCAAGGGCATACAATATGATACAGGGACTCTTATTCAAAAGAGTTTTCACCATGATATCTGAAACCATTTTTTCCCCTAAAATTATTTTATTCAGATATATAAAATATATCTAAGAATAATTTCATTGATGTTCTATGTTCTCATAATAGTGGGAAATTATTATGATCTTATATTTTACATCTAATTTTAGGACAATATCTTATACAATATCAAGCATGAGAACAAACATGATGTGATAATTATTTTAATAATATTTTAATTAATGAATATATATTATTATAATGTACCAGGAAGATGGTTCTAAGAAACCAAATCCAACAAGTCATAAGAAATTTGTTAGGAATATATACAAACACATTAGAATTAATTTTGTTTGACACACACACTATGAGTTTTGGATTTAGTTAAATAATTAAACCAATATAAATCCTTATAATAAAGAATGTTGTATCAATTTGATTGAAAATTTTCATAAAAACTAAATGAAATCAATAATAGGGTATAAAATTCTATGGATATGATCAACCAACACACTCAAGCTATAAAAATTAACAAAAAATCATTATAATCTTCCAAATTTACATATAAAGTAAAAGCTCACCACTGAGTCTTGTATGTGAAAACATTAACCTTCTTCAATAGTTTTAATAATTAACATATTTTTATGTAATGGATTATTGATATGTAGAATATATTTTTTATTCTTTAATTGTTGGACAATGATAAGTTTTTATTTTATTTGTATCAATTAGATGATGATGCCATTCAATGACGAACTCTTATCAAGAAAATGATATTATATAAATGAATTGTGTAACCCCCAAGGATTTTGTGAAATTTTTTTAAATGATATTAATATTTTAGATATTTTTCATTTCTCATAACAATATGTTTAACTTATGTTAAAAAAATATAACATTAACTAAACTCAGAACTATCTTTGGCAAGCACTACATGAAGCACATGTTAAGCTTGTGTTACAGACGACCTATAGTTTTAACAAAACCACAACATATTGTTAATGTAGTTCTATAAACATCATCATTATAACCTTGATATTAAATATAGTAGAATAAATAGTAATATCATTTAAAATATTAATTATTAAATTTTTATTAAAAGGATGAAATTTAAAAAAAAATAAATTCCAAAAAAATCATTATATGTTTTCATAATATTAATTTCCCAAAAGAAGTGATTTTTATGAAGATTAACAACATTAATTTTTCCCACATTTATTAAATTAATATGATAAAATAATATTAAAAATTCATATTTTCATGTATAATCTTTTTGTGGGATTTTTTGGATTTTTTTGAAAAGTCGCAACTTTCGATAAATAGTGAAAACATGAAATTTTTATTGAAAACAACATTTTCGATAAATATAATTATATACATAAATTTTATTATAAATTGATTTTAATGTTAAATTATTTAAAAAATATATCCAATAATAGAATTTGTGTCCTTGTAATCCATTTTAAATTTATTTTTTGATATACAATCTTTCAAAAGTTTTGACTATTTTCACTTCAAAAGTATTCTTTCTTGTCTCATTTGATAGATTATTTAAAAATTTGATTTTTCCAATATAGTGAACTAAATTAAGAAAATTTTATTACATATTTCGAATAAAAAAATTATATTATCCAATATGTTCCAGTTAATTTTATATGACACTGAATATTGAAAATAATTAAAATCATTTACCAAGTGTTAAGGTAAACATGGTTTTCCCAAGGGAAACAAAAATAACATTGGTTATAAATGAAAAAAAAACTTGTTTAAATTACATTGGATAGAAATATATCTATATTATCCATCCATGGTATAAAGATAACTTCATTTGAAATAGCATTATTATTTTATAGACATTGGGGAAATTTTCATGTACTTTTTATGTGGGTACCTTGTCCACCACTTATAAAAGGCCACCACAACCCGTCACTTATTAAAAAATATATAAACATTTATTTTATACAATACCTACCCAAATAACTTCCCAAATTCCATATTATAATCATAGAATAATTATTCTGGAAATAAATCCATCCTAGTAAGGGTTTTGGTGAAAACCTATGTATGATACCTCAAGAAGTGGTAACGTTCATCAACGAGTGTTTTGGTTTTATTTCTTCCCATGAATCCATATGTTATATGTATATCCTGATTATATAATAACGTCAAAATCTTAAACATACTGAGATTATTTTTTAGGTTATTGATGTAAAACTATCTCCACATCCAAAAAATGGATTATATAATCATCATTCGTGTGTAAGACAAACTCCCACATCAGGAACCTATATCCGTCATTTTTCCATTACATCATCCAATTGCTTGAAATAATGTTGAATTTATTATTTATAGATGATATTAATGACATTAATAAAAATTTAATATTATTATATCTCACATACCATCATGATTTCTATTTTTTTGTATAGGATAACATGCTTTATGTATATAGAGGATTACCTCAACCTGAAGCAATGTGATAAGTTTAGGCTTTACATGGAAATTTGTAAGGATGGGTACAATGAAAATATTTGATATATATAACAGGGAAATGATTCAATAATCATAATATATAATTTTTTAATTTTTTTTCAATGTTTGAGGAAATTTTTTACAATGTTCAAGCATATATATGTTATACCATCACTATAAATGATGAATTTAATTTTTTTCTAACTATAGTTTATGGTTTATAGTAAGTACATATATAATGAATAAATACTATTCTTATATAGTGGGAAAAATTATTCATTTTATCAAATACTGATGAATTTAATAGTAAAAAAAATATATATATAATAAAAACGAAGATGTTATTATCTAAAACATAATTTTATTATTCAATTATTAATAAATTAGTAAAAAATGGTCATAAGAAAATACTATATGGGATGATATGTATAAATATTTTTCTATAATAGATGTATGATAAAATTGTATATATTATCAATGATGTATAAATGTGTTTTATGTATGTTAAAACATATGGTATGAGGTTTCTTGTCTCTCTTTTAATTCTTAGAGACATGAAAATTCACAACTAGTTTATTCAACACAAGGTATATACTACCCATTTTATATTTATATATTAAATATCATATTTTTTTTATATTGAATTTTACATATTATTTTATAATTTATTGGTTCTTATGATTTTAAAATATTACTAATGGGGTATGAGATTTTTGTCTCACTTTTCACTTATGTGAGACACATGCAATATTCACCACCCATTTAATTTACTTGGTGTATATAATTCTTATGAATTTATTTAATAATTATTATCATTAAAATTATGTGGATTTACATACCCATTATAGGATTTCTCTATTATTGGGATTATATTTCAAATTTACTAAGGTGGTAAATATTTTATTTTATAATCACACCATTTATCAATATTGTGTGGATCATGTATTTAATGGACGAATCTTATGACTCATATATCAAGAAACTCATGAATTTTATGACAATTTAGTTATGTCCTCAAAATAAACATTTCCCTTTGTATTTCTATCTTTACATACTCAAATGTTAAAAATTATACGTTTTTATGAAAATACATCATTTCGGTCGAAATAATTTTTTCATCAAAATCCACATCTTCTAAAAATGATTTAATTTTTTTAAAATTATTGAAATTATTTATTTATGGAATATTTTCACTTTCATAAATTTATTAAATAATATTTTAAGAGAAAACCTTATTTCATTTTCAAAAACATTCCCTTTTTTTATTTTACCTAAATGTGAAAGAAATATTCATTTTAATGTGTATGGAATAAATGGAATTCTCCACCATTATAACCATTATTTTCATTAAATATTACATTCTGTGTTTTTACAGTTTTGTATAAAGAAAATTATTTTCAAAATATATTATATTTAGGATTTTTTTTATCAGAAAAAATTTATTTTCCTCAGTTTTTTTAAAAGTTTTCTAAAGCATCCTTTATAACTTTTCAAGCTTAATTTATTAAAAGGATTTATAAAAGTATTTATTACATTATTATATATAATAGTTATTTTGAAAAATGTTATTCTCCCTATGATACAATACAAGTTATGTATGTTTCAAAATTATTCTTAATCTAAGATGAAATTCTTTTATGTAACATATACTCTATCTCAAATTTGATCCACAAATACCAGTGTAATTATTACTAAGAATAATTTATAATTCCAAGATATTTATGAATCCCATTTATCATCCATGGGTTATACTATGTAAAATTTTTTTTGAAAGCCAATTTTTTTCTATGGGTTATACTATAACTCCGCAATACTATACAATATTTTTCGTTTTAAATATCATTCTATGTTAGTATTATTTATACACAAAGCTACGATTACGCTACACACAACACTGAATTAACTATCATTACACGTGATATTGAGTTTTACCATCATTTAAAGGATTACATATTTTAAAACTATATTTTGACACTTTGGTGAATTTTATTTTTAGAAATAAACAATCATTTTGAATTTATAATATCAAAACATTCTTATTGTGAATATTTGGGATATTTATAAGAAACATCTGTTTTTTGATGAATAGTAAAAAGATATCTATTTTAGTTTAAAAATGGTATTTTCATCTAAATAAATTTTAATGTTAAATTATATTTTAAAAATGGTTTAAATTCATATTAGATCAATTATAAATCTATTAATACAATTTAATTCTTTTGAATCAAAATCACATTTAAGATAAATACAACAACTTAAAAATATTTTGAAAATTTTCCTTCTTTTAAAACATGTTCTTTAGTCTCATCTATGATATTAGTATTAATATTAATTTTCCCATTTTCGTGATTTTGATTTCGAAAATACATTATAAATTGGTGTAATCAGTTTAATAATTTTTCTCTGATATGATCATCTTAATTTTTAAAAGAAAATGATAAGTGAAAGTGATTAAGATTATTTAAAGTGATTATGGTAAAATTAAGCATAATAAGTGACTAAAAAATAATCTTATGAAAGAAATGAAATGGAAACTTGTCTAAAATAAATTGTATGCCAATAATAAGACCATATCATCTATTGTTTCAAACTTTATTTGTTAGTAGAATATTATAAAATTGAAGTGTCCAATATAAAAGGATTAATAAGCAAAAAAAGAAAAATGGGAACTGTCATTACCTTTAAAACATATAAAACACTAAGATATGTAATAAAAATCATATTTTAGGCTATTAATATAATTTTAAAATTTAAATTTCTTATCTTTATTGTAATAATTTTCCAATAAATATTATAAATAATTTATTTACTTAAAATTATTAAGAAACACTGATGAAGATATTTTTTTGAAGAGGTTGGTGCCTTTTCCAGAATACTAATGCACAATTATTATAAAATAAATATGTTAAAAGAATTTAAAATATGGAATCATATTTTAATCCTTATTATGAAAGTGATGTAAATCAGTAGAGAGATCATCAAGCCAGGTAATATCTTCAATGACTCCCTTGTTTTCAAGACCATCTGTAACGATGGTTGCTTCATGATATAAATGGGTGATGATGTTGTCAATGTCGAGTAGAGATTTAGTGAAGTGCATTGAATGTGTGGTGACATTCCATGAAAGATATGTCGCTCCATTAGAAATTTCTTACCCAATAGTGGTTGAGTCATTATCTATCCAATGGTTATTCCATCCATATTGTATAGTATATGAAACAACATGTATCATACTCATCTTTTCAACCTCCAGTGAAGAGGCAATTCCACAACTACCATAAAATTATTGGAGGATATGACCAAGATGGTTCCTGAAGTAGTCACCACAACCTATATGGACGATATTTATTTTAAAATATGCATTCACATTATCTTTAATTTGGACAGGAAACAAGAACGCCAGAAAAAATCTAAATTGTGGCTGGTTTAGAAGAAGATTCCATCAATTCAAAGCCGTCAAAGAATTCCAAAGTAAGTCACAGTGTTATTGCAATGGACCTTTTGGATAGTATCAGCTTAATGTATGGTTGTATGGATCCACACCTGAACTACATTAAGGATAAATGAGAAATTGTTGTGAATATGAGCATTTATATCATAACATATCACGTGTTGAATCTCAGTGATAGCAGCAAGAAAAATATTTTTATTTTATTGAGAACAATTTATATCCACACATTTCATTAGTTGAGATTTGATAGTGTTATGAGACAACCATATACTGTAAAAAATTAAAAAAATATATACTTCCAAAGAGCAGAATAAGTGGCCCATGATAGAAAGATATGATTGGTATCTTCTTTATGTTGAATACAATTTCTATATTTAAAATAGATTTTATTAATATATGATTAAAGTCAACCATATATGGGGATCTTATTGTGAGAAAGGCGCCAAATAAGAGTGATTCATTGAGGTTTAATCCATGGTTTATCAAAAAAATATTATTTAACCAAAATCACATTCAGAGTTGTAGAAAAGGGATTTCAATTTTTTTGACTTATGTATACCATTATGTTCAGGCTCACAGATTAATAAATCATTAGTATTATAGAAAGGATAGTTTTCAATTGCATTTGTAATGTTGTTAGGGAGATAATAAATTTTCAAATTTATCATATCTCTGATAAAATGGTTTGTATTCTTGGGGATTTGGCCCGGTGGAACCATAGAAATTAAGGGAGTTTCAGTCTAGTTGTCTAACCATGAATTTCATGAAAGAGTTTCTAGATACCATCCACCTAGAGTTGTTCATAATTGAGGGAAAAAATTGTTTAATGGTTGGCCAGATAGAAGAGTTAAGATAAATTGAATGGACTTTGTTATGTTTTTGAAGAAGTATACTCTATATAAAATAAATGGAGTCAGATTTATTTCAGAGATGATTACAAGTGAGTTTGACTTGAAGAACCTCATTAAAGTATGAATGTTTTTTAACGCCAATACCGCCTTTATCAATTTTTTTGGAACTAGTCAACCTGGGGACAATCATAAGTTTACTTTCTTTAGTGCTATCATTCCAAAAAAAAATTATTGAGATATTTTTTTCTAATTAACCAGTAGTCCATTTGTAGACCATCATATAATAATCCATTTTAGAAACAATAGTATATATGACAAGGTTGATTCTTCCATCTATAGAAATGGATTTCCCATTCCATGAAGAAATCATATTAAGAAATTGATCAACAATTGTAGAGAGATGACAATATTTGTGTATTCCCGAAAATATGGGAACACCTATGTTTCTAAAGTAAATAGATAACTATAATATACCTAGGTCACATATAATATTTCAGTTCTTATTAGTGGGAATTATTTTTTCAAAGAAGATAGAAAATTTGTTCCGACTAACGACTTGTCTTGAAACCTCCTCAAAGTGAGAAAGGGAATTTTTTATTTTTTGAATGTTTCTTTTGTCAATTTTTAGAAAAGGATGATATAATTATCATATACCAGGTTGGTGGGAGCATTCAAATTCCTTGATACATGAATGCACTTGAGTTTTTTTGATCTAAAATACATGTGAGAAAATGACTAAGACAGTCATCCATGATAGAGAAAAGGATGGCAGAAGGGGGATCACCATGTCTAAAACCTTTAGTGCATTTGAAGTAGGCCCCACGGGAGTCATTAACCATAATGGAAATGGATGATGAGTTGAAAAATGTTATGATAAGAATGAAAAAGGCATCACATAAACCAAAAATTTGAAACACCTTGAAAATAAATCTCTAATCCATGGTATTAAAAAAATTTAATTTCACGTTTAATGGAAATATTACCTCATATATTATCTTTGTTTAATGATTTGATGCACTCTGATGCTAGAAAAAATGTTGTTTTTAATGGATTTATCCATTATAAAACAAATTGATTCTAGGAGAATATTCTGTAAGTGATAGAAGAAAGCCTATTAGAAATGATTTTCATGATGATTTTATGAATGGTGTTAATGAATGATTTTAGAATGTCACATTTCTTTGTTTTAAAATTATTTTCCAAATCTACTAGGATTTTAATTAAAAAATATATATATCATAATAATAATTCCGTATCATTATATAATTCAACAAATATAATTTTAATTTAGTCTTACTTGTAATGCTACATTGGTTTGAAAACTATATTATTTGATAATAACCAAAATGAAAAAATTAGAGAATTTTAGAAGTAGAGGAACCAAATTATTAAAATTCCCATATTTTTGGTAGATGATGTTTTTTAAAATGATTTATCTCCATTAATACATTATTTTTCTATTTTTGAGGCACTTTATGTGTCGTAGACCTCCCATTAAAGAATAATTTTGGGTATTTACAAGAGTAACACTCCCCCTCTACTATAAAAATCCTCTTATCCTCGCACATCATTACACCTATAAAAAATATAGGCTCTCCCATTACCTACCATAATAGACTAAAAAAATTCCTCCCACACTCCGAGAATCCCCTCACTTGGTAGAATGAAATATCAATAATCTATTTGTGGAAAACTAAAAGGAGTTAACCGATTAAGAGGTAACATCTTTTTTCAATATCTCTAGTATAATTTACATACTCCAACTGCTAAAATATCCCTATTATATGTTTATATAACAACAAAAATATAATAAATAGACACGGATTTTTTTTATTTAATGTGTATGACCTACAATTACACACACCTTCATCCAATGGGTAATGAACATATTGTTTGTGTGTATGGAGAACTACTACCTTACGAAATGATGATTAGTCATTTTCCCATTACACCGATCATGGTAGCCAATATGATGTAAAATATATTTATATATGTATTATGTAAGATATCTATAATTTATTTAAGATTCTATAATTTTTATTTAGAGCATACCTTTATTCTTTCCCACATGTGTAAATACGATACTTTTGTTTGAGGAAGTGTGGAATACCTCTCCCTAAAAGCAACAATACTCATTCATGCCTCACCTGTAAATTATCATGGATGGTTATAATAAAACTATATATAATATAATATATATATATATATATATATTAATAGAATTAAAATTTACATATTTATAATTTCTCTATTAGTATTTTACTTTAACAAATACATTCCATCATCGTTCATCTATACGTAAGACTTACTGTCTCCAAGAATAGTGATCATCATTTATAATCATAAAATATTGTGTACTAAATTAGATACATATGTACTGAATATATAATAAAACATATTCAGGGATTAAATTCTATAGATGATGAATTCATGACCAAATAAATAGTAACAAAAAATAACTATTTAAAACATACTCGAGAAAACTAGGAAATTAACACCTGAAATAGTAAAAACAATGGTGGTTGGTAACAAACAGGTAATAAAATACAAAAAAGAATTAATTTAATATATTATATGATAAACATTAGTATGGTGTTATTATAAGTAATATACATATTTAAAACCACTATACAGAACCATAAATACTACATACCCAAATGAAGTTTAAGGTAAGTGATTCTTATCTTATTTTCATTTGACAAGGAATTCATCATATACTCAACTTACATTTTTTGTATAGTGTATCTACAACCCCATTTTCACATTATCTAATGATTCCTTTTTAATTAGTTTTTTGAAAAATATTTCCTTCATGGGGATTATGAAATAACTATTTCATACGGTATGGGACACATTGGGATGTTAAATGATTAATATTATAAAACATATTATAAATGATTATCTTTTCAATGTCAATAACTTTAGTGATTGATAAATTTGTCTTGAAAATATAAATTTATTGCAACCATTTTTCATTATAAATTTACATGAATTTCCATATTCTCATACAATGTAAATTAGTATTTCAAAAACCATATTACATTTTACATATTATATCTAATTTGATAGTTATTTGATTATTTAGGAAATTGTTGATAAATCCATATTCATTATTCAATAAGGATATTTTATAAGTAATATTATTCATTTGATTATTTGATATGAGGAATAATTTTTACTGGCATTTATAGGTGGGGAATGTCATTTATATATCCCCGTGATGAATCGATAGGTTCTAATGAGACAAATTTATTGGCCAAATTAAAAGGGTTTTTATCCTTAATTTTAATCAATCTTGTGAATGGTATTGACAGTAATAATTTTTCATGTGCCTCAGACATAATGTCAAACAATAAACCATTTCACTCATTTATATTAACTTATTATTCATCCTTGATATTTTTCATCGACATACTAATTGATACATTTCATTCTAACTTTATTTATTTAGATGAATTGAGTTTTAGTTTATTACATTTCAATATTGATATTACCTTATCAACATATTTTTGTAGAATGTGTGATCAATTATTTACAAAACCATGATAATTTATTTGTATGGATTCATTCTTTCTTATTCATTACATTCCATTTCAAGCAATTCAGATCACCCTTATTATTTTTCCTTTCCACATGTTATAAAGAAGAGATATTTGAAAAAGAGTTCAAGGATGCAGTTTATTTAAATTTATTATGTAGTTTCTATTATTTTGTTTTCAAAATGTATTATAGATATCATGCATATAATATATATTTCCATTACTTCAAAATGGAATGGTCCATCAGAATTTTATTCCTTGTAAACATTCCAATGTAATAGAATAATGAACTGGCTCAGAGATTTTGGGGAAAGGGTGTTAAAGTTGGTGTCAAAGGTTGGTTTAGAAAAAAAAATAAAACTAGACTTATAAAACATAGTTTATATAGAAAAATACTAAGATAGACATTAAGAATAAATAATGATGAGTTTACTAGATTTTTGGTAAAGTATATATTATGTGGGTATTCCATGAAATACATCCTTTCATGTATAATACCGGTGGATGTAGTTCTGGAAGAGATATACATATGAGTAATAACTCCAACATGGTGTTATGGGCCTAACCTAGGGTAACATAGTACATGACACTGGACCTTATTATTCACCTGGATTGATTCTCTTGGGGACATGATTTAGATAATTCACATTTTCTATACCAACCATCTCTCTGGATTTAAAAAAAGTGATTTTCCCAAAGTATCTAAAGATTATATTTCTAGTATTTAGAATAAATAAATATTTTTTATTATTTATACCATTATTTGAGTTATAGAATGCATACAATCATATGAGATAATTTAGTATATGTAATTGTTTATAAGTGGAGCCAAGAATACATAATTATGATTCCACCAATACACTTAATTGAAAGAGTAATAAGGACTATATCTTTCATGTTATTAATCCAACATTTCAAAGAGAAATAAACTTCATATGAGGAAATAATATAATGTGTTAAAAAGATAGGTTAATTGTGGTACCCCCTGGTTTCTGGTATGTAACCCTTTATTTTGGATTTTATGGTTATAAAGTATAAGAGTTAATGATTGCAGAGTTTGGTGATCTTTGACAATGTTTTGGTGAAAAAAGGAGAGACCCATTGGATGCACACAATTTATCCAAAATGTGTTAAAATCCATGTAGAAACCTTGATAATGAGATGATTTAAGGAAGAGAGATTCAACATGGTGTGCGCACAGTTAGGTAGATCATATGAGGAGGTTATGCGATGGTCTGTTTAGGATGTTGCTAATGCACGGTTCTCACATGGTTTGTCTAACAGTGCAAACTAACCATGCCCATGGATTAAATGAGATCCAAAAAATAGGATCAGAAACTTCTTGGACTCTATGATACTCATTTTTTCTTCTATGCAGCCATAACATGGGATTTATCTTCCATTAAGGTAGGATAACCCCTCCTAAGTAATTTGGAGTCAATATTATGGTTCCATTCTCATTTTGAACACAGATTGTTGTGAAATGTGATCGTTCTTCATCGTTCATGATAAATTATTATATTTACTCAGATCCCTTCTAGTATCTTCTTTTTTTATCAAATCCACACATGTAATGGGTATATATATGAGTCTCGATTCCAAATAAGTTGATATTTGTTCTTGATCTTGATATGAGAAGAGATCTATGTAGGTTTCGTGAATAATCGGCCTGGATTTATTAAGCGTTCTTCTTCAGTGTCAAGTCTTGTAAAAACCATCGAGGTAGGTGACTTATCTCTTGACTCCACTTAGAAGAATTGATGGGAATGATTTTAAATTGAATATCTTGTGTTGAATTTGTTGTGAGTTGGCTATTTAGATATCTTTAGAAAAAAAAATTTGTCATGGTTTGGAAAATTGGTGAAATCAGTAAAATTTGGTATTTGAATAAAGTGCTTCTGTTCATAATTATAAAATAGTGAATTTAAAATGGATATTTTATTTAATTGTGGAACACAGTTTGAATTTTATTTTTTCAATAATTCGAAATGATTTATTAAAATATGATGGCTTCTTTGAAATTGGGTTTTTGGTTTTTAATAAAAATGAAGTTATATTGAAACAGTTTATTTCAGTTATTTAAAATGGTTTGGAATACATTGGGTTTGTTGAGTTCATGTTCAATGTTCTACTGAATAAGGGATGTCTACCATTTGGGTACATGGTGAATGAACCTGGATCGGGGGGACGTGTCATTGGGAAACTGGGTAATTGGATGAGAGACCACTAATGAGTATGGATCTGTTGAACAAAACATGCATGTATGGCTGTGTTGGGAACTACGTAATGGGTATGAAAAAAATAATAATCATGATTTTCTTATAATCCATGATTAGTTAATTTATAGATAATAACTTGCCGAAAATTGGTTTCATTTATTTTTTCTCACTTGGTTATAATTTTTTTTCAAACGATTATATTTGGATATAAACAATTTTGGGAGATTGTTTTACATTAACCATTTTATATAATGGGTTAACCATTATATCCTAGTTTTGTGAGAAGAAAATTCATTGGGAAATACTATTTAGTTATATACTCACCACTGATTCGACAATTTGGTTATTTTGCAGAGGCTACCTTATGAGGCTTGGGAAAAGATAATGTATGTCACTTCTTTTTCACTATGTTGTGATACATTGTACTACTTTGTGATGTTGGAGCATGGAACATGTGGTGTATAGAGTCTTGTTATAATATTGGTGTATATTCTATGTCTTTATGCTGGTTAATTTGATTTTTGTTTGTCTTATGCTATAAAATACATTGCATGGTTGTTTTATAGGGAATGATTAAAAATGGATTAGTTATTTCATTCATCACATAGTGAGATTTTTGTGAATGGTTTTTATGGTTATTTTTTAAGACATTAATGGGTAAATCATCCCACACTTTCTCTGAAACCCTTTAGTGTTTATTTCAATCAATTGATGTCTTGGGGATGACACTTATGGCCTAGTAATAATTTTTTTTACTCTCAAGCTAATGGAAATTGGAGGGTCATTATAAATGGTATTATCATGTTCATCCGTTATTAACATGTAGTAATCAATGTTATTGGACTTGAATTGAAATTATTTATTTTCTATTCATTGGGTTGGAATCGTAGAATAGAGTAGGATTTTTTGGACTTGAAATGTATATCAAAAAAAGACGTAGCTAACCCATTTATGATGAACTTCAAATTACCAGGGAGTTGGGACCAAAAGTGTTTGGAGACACTTCTAGGATTCTCAAACCTCATTTTCAGCGGATTAGGCAATGAGATGATCATGACATGAATTTTAGAGGATATACATACATCTAGGAGTATGTAAATCATTTAGAGTAATGATTCATGAGGTGAAATAGTGTTTATTTTTGAAAAAGTATGAAATGGGTTTTCAAATGAATGGTTTCGAATAAGGAAATGATTATGATATTTTCATTATGGTTTAAATTTCAAAAGGCATGTTGAAAGTCTTAAAAAATAGTTGAATAGGTAAAAAGTTTTTTTTGGAAAATAATGTTGTGATAGTTAATGTGATAGAATTCTAAATGTGAATCCATCAGTTGCAAGGGAGTGAGATTGGCGGAGTTTGTTGTTCATTTAGAAAATGGGACCCGATAGGATTTATAAAAACCAATCAAAAGAATCTATGGATAATGTTGTTTTACCTAAACCATAGGTTAATCAAGAGATAGTCAAAGTATAATCCAAGCACTTCAAGCTATTGTTACGATGAACCACAGGAATGATCCAAGGCCTATGGATCATACCATGTAGTTCATGAAGAAAAATCCACACATCATTAGGGGTATTTCTGAACCTAAATAGATGAAGGTTTGGTTGAGCAGGATGAATCTCATCTTTTAATTCATCGACACACTGATAGAGCTCAAAGAAGAACTATCCACATACATGCTTGAGGATCTTGGACGTTAGTGGTGGGACTGGTACTACATTATAAAGGGGATAAATGTCGTTCTTGGGAGGATTTTGAGGAATTGTTTAATAAAAAAATTTCCCCACATGTTAAATATCTAGAAAATGATGAACTTCATTGTACTAATGTAGGATAATGTCTATGTCATAGAATATGAGGTTAAATTTATGAATTCAGTAGTGCATTTCACTGGAATTTGAGGCAACTACATATTTGAATGCATGAATCTGTGAATCAAGGCTAAGGCACGAGATTCTATTGAATACTATGGTGCTCTATATTACTAATTATATAATGATCATGAACATAGTGACTATGTTTTAACGTGATCTCTTTGGTTCTATGGGAAAATGTATGATGATACCTAAATGGAATTGTGGGATCTCAAATGCTGGGGCGTGATAAAAAGGGACACCCATTTTCATGGTTGAAGTGGAATTCAGAATCAGATTGTTGGATCTATGAACCTTTCTCCTATACCCATGTTCAAATAATGTTGTTTTAAATGTTGTTCTCTTGACCACATAATGTGAGAGTGTATGACACAACCTAGAGCATTTCATAACTGCAACAAAATGGGGCATCTTCAGTGATATTGTCGCAATGCTCCATGGTTTGGTGCTCAAGGCAATTCTGAGGAATTTCAAGGACCATATTCCTCAACAGTGAGAGGAAACAAAATCAATATCATTAGAAGAGTAGCTCTATCCATGGTGATTCTATAATTATAATGACTCCTCAACCCGGATATTCTCAATAAGGCAACAAGTTGAATAGTGCAGTGATGAAAAAAGTGTATGAATCTAAGAATATTATTGCCGATGATTAGGCTAGACAATCTACAGTGAGTTGTATGATTCTATTGAATTATACCATTGTTCACCTGCTCTTCGATAATAGTTCATCACATTCTTTCATTTCTTTTTATGTTGTTGATTTTCTATGTATGAAGTTAGAAATGATGATTTAAATTTAAAACTAAAAACTCTTCTTGGGGAAAGAGAATGTCAAGACTTTGTGTGTAGATAATGTCTTATAAATATTGATAGAGTTTTGATTAAATGGGACTTCATAGTATTCAACATGGATGTATATGATTTAATCCTGGGTATGAATTTTTTCCTATGTTCAATGCTCACTTTGTCTATTATAGTTGAACAGCCTATTGTAAAATTGAGGATGGTATAGAGTATCTCTTTAGAAGAGAGGGAGTTGAAAAGAATGGTGAAATGAGATTCTTGGCATAACCAGTGAGAAAAATCTCTTACCAGTTAGCATCATTATATTTGTAATCCATAGAAGAGATCAGGAATGTCAGTTTTCCAATATTTTTGGAACAATTTCTAAATTTAATTCCAGGAACTTATATGATTACCACCGATAATGGATATGGATTTTATGATTGATATATAACCAGGGACCAGTCCTATTTCCCATCTATCTTATCAGGTGGAACCAATAAAGTTATGGGAATTGAAATTACATATGGAGGAGCTCAAAATAAATGGTTTCATTCGTCCAAGTATGTCTCCATGGAAAGCACCAGTTTTTTTAGTTAATGATGCAGATTGAACTCTTTAACTTTTTTATTATTATCATAATATGAACCAACTTATGATAATGAATAGGTTTAAAATTCCAAAAACTGAAGATATATTAGATCAATTAAGGGAATCTTAGTGGTTTTATAAAAAATACATGAGAACATGATATCACAAATTGCGAGCTCAGAATTAAGATATTCTAAAGAAAACATTTTTAATTAGATATGGCCACTAAAAATATATAGTCATTCCGTTTGGTATGATGAATGAACCTCTGTTCTCCATTCTATTGATGAATCAGATATTTCAGCGATATCTGGATTGTTTTGTTGTGGTGTTTGGGGATGAAGAAATATTTTATTCAAAGGAAAGGGATGACCATTAGGAACGATAGTAAATAGTGTAACATATTTCTCAAAATCACCATTTTTATGAAAAATTATCAATGTGTGATTTTTGAATACATGATATACATTTTCATTGCCTTGTAATTTCAAAGAAAGGAATTTCTGATGATCCTGAAAATATTAAAGCTATTATATCATGGAAACCACTGAATAATGTCTTCATGATACAAAGATTTCTTGGTCTAGATGGTCACTACCGATGATATTTTCAGGATTTCTCATGATTATATTCACCAATGGTAGCCCTGAGAATGAATAATGATCCATTCTAATGGAGATAATAATTCCATAAGTCTTTATAGGAATTGAAATATCATCATACATCACCCAATATCTTGAATTTTCTAGAATCATGACAGTGTTATAAGGTGTACAGTAATGCTTCGTAGTATGGTTTAGGATTTTTTCTCAAGGAATGAGACCATGTGGATTCTTATGGTTCATGTTTTTTGAGACTATATGAGAATAATTACCTAAAACACAATTTGGAGTTAGCTACAATCATCCATGTGTAGAAAACATAGAGACAATATCTCCTTGGCGAGAAATTGACTATGATTATAGATCATAAAATCTGAAAACATATTTTCTCATAACAAGTTTTAAATCAAAGGAAAATGATATGGAATGAGTACCTCTAAGTGTTTTAATTTTACTTGAAATATAATCCCGGAAAAGGGAATTCAATGGAAGATGAATTTAGCAGAAATTCATATCTTTGTTAGAAGAAGAAGATTCTGATGAATGGAAGTTGATGTCAGTACTAGGTGACGTTCATGTGGAATGAGAAGACTGGGTTGATGTTGCGGTTTTATTTTTAGCAATGGATGTAACTGATTTGGTAAATATGATCAAAGATATACAAACATATGAAGAAAATTTTTTGGTTATGTGTTTGAAATTGAATGGTGGGGAGACCATTGAGGGACCAAATCATAATGGGAGTTCAGTCATCGGTGTTAGAGATCTGTGGGTTTTACAAATTCCTTTTTTATAAAAACACCTTAATTCTTACACTATTCGAGATAGGTTGTACACCCAGGCACACATATGATGAATAAGGGGTTGAAGGCAGAGTTATGATGGAGCGACATGAATATAAATGTGGACAAATATATTTCTTAGTGCTAAACATGTTGGAAAGTTAAGGCAGAGAATTATAGACCAGTGGGTATATTGTATATTTTACCTATAGCAGTTTAGAAATGGTACAATATAGTGATGGATTTGGTTATTGGTCTCCCATGAATGGTTTGGAAACACCATCATATATTGGTGGTAGTGGACTGGCTTACCAATTTGGTAAATTCATTTCAATTCGTGAAACTCATAAATAAAAGATCTATCCAAAATCTATATCCATGATGTGGTAAAGAGACATGGAATACTAGTTTCAATCATATGAGACTGAGATATGGGGTTCATGTCTCATTTTTATAAATCCATATAGAAATCCCCTGCTACTCAGTTGAATATGATCACCGTATATTATCCCCAGATGGATGGGAAATATGAACAGATGATACATATTTTGGAAGATATGATGTGGGATTCTATACTGGATTTTGGTGGCTCGTGGGAGGAGAACATGTCCTTAGTGATGTTCTCATAAAATAACATCTATCATTCCTCATTACAGATGGTTCATTTTGAAGAATTGTATTGGCGTCCTTGTCATTCTCCACTACATCGGGTGGAAACGAGTGAGACATCACTAGTTGGGTTGAGCCTTGTCTAAGAAATAACTGATAAGATCTAGTTAATTATAATGTGTATGGATATGGATCAATGTTATCATATTAATATTAAGATTATGTTCATTGTATTTTTTTTTCATTGTGGGTGATCTTGTCTTTCTGAGGATATCTCCAAGGATTGGACATCGTTGTTTTGGGAAGAAGGGAAAGTTATCTCCATGAAATATTGGCCCATTTGAGATGCAAGAATGTGTATGAGTGGTGGAATATCAGTTGGAATTATTGACATGGATCAGTTCCATGCATAATGTGTTACACGTATCTCACATGAAAAAGTATCAGCCTGATCCTGGCCATGTGATCAGTTGTGATGATTTTTTTCGAGAACCAGATGCTTCGTTGATACATATCCATGTGTCAATTGTGGATAGGCAATGGAAACCATTTCAGGGTAAAATAATTGGTTTGGTCCTGGTTTTATGGAAGCATGGAAATATTTAGGGAGAGACTTGGGAACATGAGAGGGAAATGAAAGAGCAATGAAAAGAACAATTGCATAAAACAAAAGGTTTATACTTTCTGGGGATGAAAAAAAAATGGTGGGGATAATTTAGTGCCCCCTGTTTCTAGTATGTAACCATTTCATTGTTTTTAGGGTTATAATGTATAAGAGGTTATGTTGTCAGTGTTTGGTGAACATTCAATATATTTTGGGGATAAAAGTAGAGGCACATAATATGTGCACTTTTTAGCATAACAGTGCATAAATCACAGTAGAAACCATGTTCAAGAGAAGATTTGAGATAGAGAGCTTTGGCGTGGTGTGTGCATGGTTTGGGAGATCATGCAAGGAGGTTTTTCAGGGGTCTGTATATGCATTTGCAAAAGCATAGTTAGTGTATGGTTTTTCTAACTGTGTGAACAAAAAAGCGCATTGTTTAAATGAGATCTAAAAAAAGTGGATCTCACATGTTTTTGCCGCTATGTTGCTTGTTTTGACTCTTAAGTGGACATAACTCAGGATTTAACATCCTTGAAGGTTTTAGAACCTCCCAATGAATTTTGGAGTCAATACGAAGGCTTCCCATGGTGTTTTGAAACTATATTCTTGAGGTATGTGATCGTTCTTCTTTCTTCATGATCAGTGTCATAGATCTTCATAGGTATACTTCTCCTCCCTTCATGCTTTCTCATAAATACAACTGTTGTGGGTATATCTATGATGGTGGATTCCAAATAAATTTAGATTTGGTCATGATCAGAATAAGATAAGAGATCTAAGGAGGTTTCGTGTATAATCGACCTAGTTTTCTGAATCATTCTTCATCCGTGTCAATTCTCATCAAAAACATCAAGGTAGGTGAATTCTATTTTGAATCCACATAGTATAATGCATGGTATTGATTTAAAAATTAATATATTTTTTTGAATTGGTTGTGATTTGGCAGTTTAGAAATTGTTGGAAACCCTTATCTTTTTTGGATTGGTAAATTGGGGATATATGGAAAATGTGGAATCTAAATAATGTTCTTGTGTTATTAATTATGAAATAGATATTTTAATATGAGGACTCTCTAGAATTTTATAACATGGTTTTGATTATATGTTTTCAATAAAATGGAATGTTTCATTGAAATAAAATGGCTTCTTTGAAATTGGCTTGTTTTTAGGTTTTCAATAAAATTGGAGTTTTATTGAAAATGATTTTTTGGTGATTTGAAATGGTTTGTAATACATGGGGTTGTGTGAGTTCATGTTTGATGTTCCCCTGAATAAAGGACGAGTACCATTTTGTGTACAAGGTGTGTGACCATAAATAAGGGTCTTGTGTCATTAGGTTACTATGTAGTTGTTTGATAGACCACTCATTAGTATGAACCTGTCAAACGATGCATCCATGTATGGGTGTGTTGACAACTATGGATTTGGTACACCAAAATAATAATAATAATAATTTTTATAATCCTTGACTAGTTATTTTCTGTAAAGTAACTTCCAATAAATTGGCTTCATTTACTTTTTTTTCACTTGGTTATAATAGGGTGTTCAAGTATAATAATTTAAATAAAAAATTTTGGGAAATTGTTTTATTTAAACTATTATGTATAATTTTCTAATCGCTCTATCATTGTGTCCTCAAAAGGGATGTAATTGGAAAAAAACTAATGAGTTATATAATCACCCCGGCTTTGGTACTTTTGTGCTTTTGGAGATGCTACGTTATGGGACTGGGGAAAAGGTAAAGTATCACATTTCTTTAATACCATGTTGTGATACATTAGACTACTTGGTGATATGTGAGCATCGAACTATTGGATAATGAAGACTTTTTGTCATCTTGGAATTTAACTATTGTCATTACTCTTTTTGACGTTTTTATTGGTTTGTATTATACAATAGAAAACATTAGTTGGTTGTTTTAAAAACAATGAATTGAAATTTATTACTTATTACATACATCAAATAGTATTCTATTTGTGTATGGGTTTTTGGGTTGTTGTTTTTAGACATTAAAGGGTAAATCATCCCCCATATTCTTTTAAAACCTTTAGAATTTATTGCCAGCCTTTAGCATCTTAGGGATTTCACTTATGATGTGGTAATGACATGTTTTACTCTCAATCCATTGGGAATTAGAGAGTCATTACATAAATAATTATACGAGTCTTATGCATTTGAAGGTAAGAATGACAAGAAAAGGATGGTAGAGAAAAATATGGATAAAATGAAGATGGGGAACTAAGGGTTTTACCACTTCTGATAACTGTAGAAAGATAATCCTTCTAAATTCATGATGAAATTGAGAGATTAATATAATTGTTGATAAAAAAGGGAACTAATTTCATGATTTCATGGGTAACAAGAAGGATTCCGATGTAAAATTATTAAAAAAACGGATATGGGACAATATGTGAATCAATTTCTCAATCATCAAAGGAGTGTACCCTAAGTAATGCTATTAGATTATTATAATGTTATTATACATTACACAGATGAAGTGGAATGATTAATATACATATTCAGAAATTATTGCATTTGAATTTATTATTTGCAAAGAACTAGTTATAAGAATTATGGAATATATGAGGATTTTACTACAGTACATTTCCTTTAAGTATTTGAGATCATGTATTGAATGGTAATTAGAAAATTTATTCAGTAGAAAGTTAAACTTCTAGTGAAGAACATAACCGAGGGGAAGAGAACCCTTAATATGTTCATAACAATTAAATAATGATGAAGAAGTTATTTATTTGGATAATTGTTTATACCTTAGTACTAATTAATAACCTATCAAAATATAGTATATGATATGATTAATTTAGTTTACAAAACATTTGGATATAAGCAATACGTTAGATAACATGTGTCTTACATAAATAATAAGTACTAATGAAGGTTTTTAGTAACTTTTTATGGTAAATTGATTTATTCCGATATATCATGAGGATACATGATGAAGTTATTCAAATGTTTCCAATGTGAAAATTTAGATATGCATAATGTTTATTTTTGAAAAATGATAAGTTTGTTTAGGAAATTTGGGGGCCTTATTTATAAATATTTGGATCAGAATCTTGTGGAAATGATAAATATTTATAAATGGTTTAAATTGATCATTGAAAGAGACATGGAGGTTATTTAGTTAATTTACCAATGATGCATAATGTGTTAAGAGATGAAGTAGAAACAATTTAAGATATAATTGAAGTAAAAAAATATTTTTATAAAAAATTATAATTATATTCATAGAAAGTGAAAAAATTCCTTAATAATAAGAAAAAGGATTTTGTAAAAAAATCTAGACTAGTGCATTCATTTTTAGTGAATCTAATGGACTCTCTGATCATTACGTATTAATGGAATTTTTAATGTTATGTTTCCCCTAAACATGTTCTCTAAAACTTTCCATCATAACATGACAGTTATATTTCTCTTCTGTTTCCATGATTACATTTATTAATTATGTTATCCTACTAGGAAACCAAGTTAATTAAAAAATTTACTTTCATTTCTCACTTATTAAGAATATGTTACATTAACCCATTTTATGATGTGGGACTTTCAACAATAGTTAAATTCAAATATCAATCCCATGATTTCTGAGATAAATTTTAAATTATAATGAAAAAATTTAATTAAGGTGCTGAGAATGTAACTCCCCAAAATATTACAATATTATTCATTTAAATATATTTTTATGTTAGAAAGATTTATACATAATTCTAATATTACACAACCCAAATCGCTGAGTTATGTTGCGTTACATGGAAGACTGAGTTTTTCTACCTTTTAAAGGTGAACAAATTTTCAAACTAAATTCTGAAAATTTGATGAATTTTATTTTAAGAATAAAAAATTATTTTTTAATTCATAATGTCAAAAATGTCTTAATGTAATTTTTTTTATATTTTTAAATTACTATAATTTTTATGAATAAATATAATTACATCATTTTAGTTAAAAATTGTCTTTTTCATTTAATAATTATTAATGATAAATTGTATTTTAAATTTGTGTTAAAGTAATTTTAGATCAATTTTAAAAAAATTAATAATATTTATTTCATTATAATCAATTTCACATAGGAATGGAATAATAAAACATAACACACTGTTCACATTATTACTACTTAAAAAAGATCTATTTTTTCTCATCAATGTGTTTAGCATTAATCATAATTTTCCAAATTATATTATTATAATTTTTAAATAACAAGATAAAATTCAATAATAATTATAATAATTGTTGTCTAATAATATCAACATAATTTTTTAGCAAAAATATTAGTACAAGTGATTAAAATTAATTTTCATTATTAAGGTAAACATATGCTTAACAAGAGACTATACATCAAACCTAAGGACCAAAATGACTCTAAAACTTTTCCAAAATTAATTGGATCAAAATTAATAGACCATATAACCTATTTTTTTAAATTTATGTTTTAATGGGATATTATTAAATGGATTTTCACTTTATAAATGATTAAGTAATGAAAAATACAAAAAGATGACATTCCTTAACTTTAACATTTATAAAACATTGAGATATGTAAAAAACATTATATTTTCAGTTATACATATCATTATTAAAAATATATGGGTTATTGTTATCACAATAATTTATCAATTTTTTAAAAATATCTAGTTACTAAAAATGATTAAGATATTCCAATGTTTTCATTTTTTAGTTAATAACAGAATAAAATAAATTATACTGTAAATATTAAAAGTGAAGTTAAATGATTGAATCAGTGTCATTAATAATTAATTTTTAGATGAATATATCATTTTACACATCCTTTCACCTAATATATTTTAATTCAATGACTATATTTATATTTTCAAATTAACATTACATAAATAATATTGAAATTGGCATTATTGTCATTTAATAATAAATGAAATTTAATTAAATGATTTAAAACTAATAAAAAACTAATATTATGAAAATTAATTTTACAGTGTTAATAAATATTAATAATGTTATATTATTGTAAAAATTAATCTTTTATAGTTAACCGATTGACCAATATATTGTAAAAGAATTATCAACACGGTCTGAGATTAATCATTATTTTAGAGGATCACATGCGTTTTTTTTAAATTAAATTACAAAAAGTGATTTTAATTTTATAAATTAATTATCATAATAATAATTTAGTCTATTTAAATTATCTATTAAATATTAATTCATTATATTCTTATGTGTATAACTACTTTGGATATAAAAGTAGATTTTTTAACAAAAACCGAAATGATAATATTAGCAATTTTATTTGATAAGGGAACAAATTATTAAATTAAACTTATTTATTAGTGGATTAGGTTATTATATTTGATGGTTTTTTATTTCACCATTATTTTTCAATTTTGGAGGCACTTATATTAAGTTATACATCGTATTAATGAATACATTTTTGTTTTTACAAGAGTGTCACCCCTTAGACGTTAATAAGCCTCCTCTCATCCCACATCTTTACACCTCTCAACCCAATTAAATTATATAACTACCTACCCAAATAGTCTCCCAAAATCACTACCCTCCTATTATAAACCTCCCATTTTTAATAAAAATATATTAACAGTCCCTTTGGTGTGAACCAAAAGGAATAACCCGATTAAGTGGTGACATATTCTCTCAAGATCAGTTGTTTCATTTCAATTCACCACCCCCTAAAATATCCATATTCTATGTTTATATATCAAAAATAGTATCAAAAATATATTATGATGTTGTTATGTAATTTTTTAAAATAGAAATATACACACCTCCATGTAATGAGTAATTAACATACAACTTATGTGTACGATGAACAACTACATCATGAAATATTGATTGTTCATTTTCCCTTACCACCTATCATGATGGAATTTATGGTGGAAAATATTTTTATATATGAATTATATATAATATTTATAACTTATTCATGCTTATTTATTTTTCAGTTATAACATACCTTTAGGATCTACATCATGTGTAGATTCAACACTTTTGATTCTTGATGTGTGGACTACTGACAGTCAATGCAATATGACTCGTTCATGCTATACATGGAACATAAAAAAGATGGTTTTTAATAATCCTATGTAACATATATAAAATACATATAATACAGAAATAAATAAATATATATATATATATATATATATGCATCATTTATATCTCATTATTTTAAATTTACAATAATGTGGAAGTAGTGTTCAAGCCTACGTATGAACTACCGTCTCCATGAACGGGGTACTAAATTTTCAATTTACAAATATTATGGAATTATATAAATGCATATTTAATGAATATATAATATTTTTTTAATCTTTTATATTCTTGAGATATGTAAATCACTATATAAGAATCTGGAACAATAAATAACATGATAGTACATAATTGAAAAAATATAGGTAACTAACACCAAGAATAATAAAAGTATTGAATGTTGTTAGATATTATTACAAATAAATATAAGATATTGTAAATATCATTGGTGTTATGTTATGAATTATTAACATAATTTAATTCCCATTATTTTATTATAAATACCACATAATAAAATGAATGTCATAGTGAGGGATTCTGGTCTAAAATTTCCCGTATAATGTTTCTTCATGTAATGAAAAAAGATCCATCATTGGGATTAATAAATAATGTTTCAAGTAGTATGGAACATATTGGGATGCTTCAAGATTAATTTTTTAAAACATAATTTTAATGATAATATTTTCAATATCACATACTTTTTTATTTTTTAACCTTTTCCTGAAACAATGATATTATTTTAATAATTTTTCATTGGAAATTTACATTATTATTCATGGTATCATTCAATGGATATAAATATTTCTTAAACTGTATACCATATTACATATGGTATCTATATTGAGAGTTATTTGATTATTAGGGGAAATATTGATAATATTATATTCTTTACTCAATATAGATATTTGATAAGGAATATTAATCAATTGATTATTTTATATGAGGAATTATTTGGACATGTATTGTTGAGTGGGGCCCAGACATTATATAGCACCTCGATGCATCGAAATGTTCTCATGTGAAAAATTTGTTGAATAAATAAAACATGTTTTTATATATAGTTTTAAACCATCTTGCGAAAGGAATTGATAGTAATAGGTTTTCATGTGCCTCAAACATGGGGTCCAAAAATTATTCATTTCACTTATTTAGATTATGTTATTACACATTATTTAAATTTTTCATTGATGTATCTATTAATACATTTCATTCACAATTTATTGGTTTAGATGGCCTGAGTTTTAATTTCTTACATTGAAATATTTATATTTCCTTATCTAATTATTTGAATAGAACATGGTATCAATTATATTCCATTCCATGATTATTTGTTTCTATTGGTTCATTATTTATTTCTCAATACATACCCTTACTAAGAATTTAAGATCACCCTTATTATGTTTCATTTCCCCAGTTTACAAAGAAATGATCATTGCATAACTGTTCATGGATACAATTTATTTAAATTTATTTTGATGAATGATTTATTTATTTTACAATTTATTATGGGTATAAAACATGCAATATGTATTTATAATATTGATAAAATATATGGTCCATTGGGATTAGATTCCTTGTAATCATTCCAATGTAATAAAATAATACACCGTATTTGGGCTTCTAGGGTCAGGGCGTTAACATCAGTATATAATGGAATTTAAAAACAACCATGGAAACTAGATATAGCAAATATAGTTTTGGGAGACAATCCCTCATATATACATTGAAAATAGTTATAGAAGAAAAACCTCTAATTTTGGTAAAGTAGAGTATTCTGAGTAATATATTCCATCTTCGATACTACAAGTGGATGTGGTTCTACAAAAAATGTTCCTACGACTAATATCTCTAACTAGGTGTTTCGGCCCTACCTCATGGTAACCTAGTACATGATAATGGGACTCATTTCAAACATGGATTGATATTCATGGGGAAATTTTTAGGATAGTTCAAATTTTCGATACCTACAATTAGGATGATTTAAAATAGAGATTTTCCCAAAGAAACTAATGTTTATGGTTCTAGGACTTATGATGCATAAATTTGAAATATTTGTTATACCATTGTTTGAGTTATGGAAAATGTTTAATTTAATGAGAAAATATAGTGGATAGAATTGTTTATAAATAGAGAATAGCCTAAGTAATGAGAACTCCACCATTTCAAGTGATAAAATGAGTTAAAAGGATCATATCATTCATTGTATTAAGCCATCTTTTTGAAGAGAAATATTCTCCCATGTATTATAATCATATGAATAAATTTTATCATATATTGAATAGATATGTAAGAAATTATTTGTGTCCTATGGATTTGATGTGAATCAAGAGAAGAAGTGGATGTGTGAGAAAAAATGGATAAAGGGAATAAAGGGAAAGAATGGTTTTCCTACATGTGATAACTATCGAAAGAATCACCCTAGTAAACACTTGATTGGAATGGGACTTTGTTATATGTATGGAGAAAAATGACACCACTTTTGTGATTAGAAGGGTAAGAAAAAATCTTCTAATGTACAATGAATCGACTGTAAGGATATGAAGCATTATTTGAATCAATGTCCCTAACATCAATGAATTATACCCCAAAAGATTATATTTGATAATGATCATGTTATTATACATCCATAGATGAAAGAGATTGATTAATATGCATATTAATGTATTATTTAATTTTAATATTTTATCCCTAATGTTTTCATTATAAAAATTATGGAATATACGAGGATTGTATAGTAGTACTTTTCTATTTAGGATTTGAGATCATATGTTTAATGGTACCAAGAAAATTCATTTGGTTGAAAGTTAAAATTCTCAAGAACCACATGATTAAGGGAAATAAAACCATTAATATATTATTGATATTGAGATAACGATGAATAAATGGTTGATATGGATAAGTGTTTACTACCTTGGAATTGATTAATTACTTTTCAACAAGTGGTCTATGATATCATTTATGGAGTTTACAACACTTTTGGATATAAGTAATATATAAAATAACATGTTTCTTACTTAAGAAATAATAATAAATTCATGTTTCCAATATGGTTTTATGGTAATTAGATTTATTACCATTTTTCAATAGGATACATCATAAAGTTATTCACATGTTTAGAATGTGAAAATTTAGATACTATCCATATTGATTAAAGGATAATGTTATGTTCTTCTTAGAAATTAAGAAAAAATATATCTAAATTGTGGCATAATAATATTGATGAAAATTTAACTATTTATAAAATGTATTATATTGATCATTGGATGAGAAATTATATGTTAATGAGTTACATCACCATACAATGCATCTTATGCTAATAGATGAAGTAGAAATAGTTCATGGTGTAATCAAAGTAAAATATTACGTTTATAGAAACTTGTATCTACATATATTATAATAAATTTAATAAAAATTCCTCAACTCCATGAAAAGAAATTTTGACCCCAAAAAGTATGTCCTATTACTTTCATTTTGTTTGAATCGAATGGACACTTAGATCATCTCATATTTATGTTCTTATGATAATTAAATTTCTCCTAACTATGTTCTCTATCACTCTTCATCGTAACATAATGGATATATTTTACTGTTAAATCCATGTTTCAATTTACCAACTATGTTCTTCTACTAGGGATCCTTCGAACATGACAATTGTTCATACCTTTTTCTTATATTAAGAATAGGTGATATTAAACTGTTTTATGATGTGGGTCTTTCAACCATATTTATATTAAAATATCAATCCCTCAATTACTAAGATAAATTGAAATTGAGTTGTCCCAATTTCATTAATGTTTGTATAATTTAATTTGTCATGGAATTAAAATATTTTCCTCTTAAATATAATTGTTTTTGATATCATGATTTATACAAAAAGTTAATCTTACACTACACACAACACTGAATTAAACTGTGTTACCCAGAAGACCATGTTTTACTTCCATTTAATAGTAAAACTATATTAAAACTAAATTTGAAATAATTTAATAATTTTTTTAAAATGAAAAACATTTTTTCATTCAGAAAAATGAAATTGTATTCTGGAGAATTTTTTTCCGGACAAACTTCATTTTTTGATGATTTGTTAAAATTATTGAATTTTATATAACAAACATTATTTTGTTTTAAATAATTATTAATGATAAATTGTATTTTAATTAGTTTTAATATGACATTGGATCAATTATACATATATAAATGTAATTAATTTCATTATAATAAATTTTACATTGTAATTGAATATGAAAAAATAACTATCGTTTAATGATTCTCCTGCTTTAAATACATGATATTTTGTCTCGTCTATAAGAATAACATTAATCCTAATTTTAACACTTCTATAATTTGAATTGTTGAATACCTATAATACATAGCTATAATTAGTATAATATTTGTGGTGTTATACGATCAAGTTATGTTTTTGACCAAGAATATTAGTGAATGTGATTAAAATTAATTATGGTGAATAAGGTAAAATTAATCTTAATATGAGATAAAACCATAATCTTAAGGAAAAAATGAATTGAAAACTTTTACAAAATTCATTGGATTAAAATAGTTTTACCATATTCATTATCATTTCTACTTTTATGGGTTAATGTAAAATTATTAATTGGATGTTTCTTATATGAAATTTTATGTAAGTAAAAAGGTAAAAATGGAATTTTCTTTTCCATTAACATTTATGAAACATTAAGATATGTAAAAAACATGATATTTTCAGTTATAAATATCCTTTCGAATATAAATGTGTTAGTTTTATCATGATAATTTATCAATAATATTTACAAATTATTTAGTTACTAAAAATGTTTAAGAAAATCTATTTTAGTGATTATTTAGTTAATAATTAAATAGAATAAATGTTACAACATATATTAAAATTGAAGATAATTGTTTGAATTATTGTCGTTATTTAATTTTTAGATTAATATATCAGGTTACTAATAACTAATCCGAATATATTTTAATTCAAAAACTATATTTATATTTTAATATTATCATTAACTAAATAATATAATAATTGACATTATTATAATGTTATAAGAAATGAAATTTAATTAAATGATTTAAAATTAACAGAACCATATATTATTCTATGTTATTTTTAACTGTGAATAAATATTAACTGTTTCATATTAATGTAAAAAGATATATTTTATAACTAACTAAGTGACCAATAAATTTTAAATATGTTGTTAACATGGTTCGAATTAATGAAATATTTTAGCACATCACACGCGCATGTTTTAATATTAATTTCCAAAAAAATAACATTTTAATTTTATAAATTAGATATAATATTAATAATCTAGTGGATTATATTTTCTAATAAGTGTCACATTATTTTACACAAAATGGTAAAAATACATTGGTTAGAATACCAGATTCTAAAAAAAACCAAAATTTTAAAATTGGATAATCATACCAATTAAGGAACCAAAATTAAAGTTTACATATTTTTGGGTGGATGAAGTTTTATTGACCATTATTATCAATTAATCCATTTTTTCCATTTTGAGGCACTTTAGAAAAGGTAGACCTACCATAAATGAATACCTTTCGTTATTTATAGGAGTTCCACTCCCCCTCCACTCTAAAAAGCCTCCTCTCCTTGCACATAATTACCCATCTCAAACCACTAAGTATTAGAAAATAACTTCCCCAATAGTCTTCCAAAATCCTTACCTTCATCGTAGAGGCCTCCCATTGCGTATAAATTATTACGAGGAATCCCTTTAGTGAAAACCCAAAGGAGTTAACTGATTAAGAGGTAACGTCTTCTGTCAAGATCTCTAGTTTCATTTCAATTTTCCACTACGCGAAATATAATTACTATATATTTATATAAAAAACCAATTTATCGTAAATTTACTATTATGTTTTTATCTGATGGTTTTGACCTACACATACACACACCTCCATATAATGGGTATCAAACATAATATTTCTGTGTACGGTGAACTACTGCCTCGCAAAATGATGATTGTTCATTTCCCCTTACCTCCTACCATTGGATCCATTATGATGGACACAATATTAAAATAAGTATTATATATTTTAATTATAATTTATTTACTCTTCTATAATTCTAATTTAGAACATACCTTTATGCTTTCCATCATGTTTAAAAATGATAATTTCATTTGAGGTAGTGTGTACTATCAAACACTCAATGTGATATGACTCATTCAAGCCATACATGTAAATTATAAATGATTGTTTTAATAAATATATGTAACTTATATAACAAATATATGAAATTTTAAATTCAATATAAATTTCTATAATATATCCTTCATTATATTAATTCAACAATGAAATAAAAAAATCAATTTTGAGTATGTACGACCTACCATCTTAAGAATGGTGCACTTCATTTCTAATCTCGAAATATAATAGAATACTATAAATATATATTTAGTAAATATTTAATATAATTTAGTCATGTTTTAAATTCTAGATATGATTAAATAATTATATATGAAGTAGGTACAATAAATAACAACTTAAAACATACTCAAGAAAATTAGGCAACAAACACCTAAAATAGTAATATTAATGAAAGTTGTTAAAATAATGGGAAATAATTTATTATAAGGAATTAATATATGAGATTATAAAAAAATTGTGGTTATATTATAAGTTATTATCATATTTTAAAAAACTATACTATAGAATAAATACTATACAATTAATGGATGTCTATTGAAAGGGATTCTTATCTTACATTTATTTTATATGGCATGCACCATATAAACCAATTAATTATTTTGTTTAGTGTATATAATTCCCCTTTTATACATTATATCATTAATCGTTATTATTTATGGTATGAAAACATTTCATTTAAGGGTATTATGAATAAAATGATTCTAGTGGTATGGGTCACTTTGGGATGTTAATTGAATAATTTCTTAAAATAGATTCCTAATTAATATCTTTGGAATCTTACATACTTATGTGATTGTAAACCTTATCTTGAAAAAATAACACTATTGTAATAATTTTTTATTTTAAATTTAATTAACTATTTACATTCTAATATAGATGATATTATTATTTCCTAAATTTTATACCATTTTACATTTGATATCTACTTTGACAATAATTTTATTATATGGTAAATTATTGATAAAATGATATTAGTTATTCGATAAAGATATTTAATAAGGAATATTATGAATTTGGTTACTTTATATGGGGAATGATTTATATTGTTATTGACATGTGGGACAAAAAATTATATATCCCCCTAACGCTTAGATATGTTCTCATGAGACAAAATAGTTGTCGAAATTAAAAAGGTTTCTTTCATTAGTTTATAAATCGTCTTGTGAAAGGTCTTTATAGGAATATGTTTTCTTGTTCCTCATAAATGATGAAGGATATTTAATCATTTCAATAATTTTTATTTAGTTATTATTAATCAATGAGATTTTTCATAGACATATCTATGAATACATTTCAATAACACTTTATTGATTTAGTTTGCATGAGTTTGTGTTCTCACCTTTCCATATTGATATTTCATTATTTAATTTTTTGAATGGCATGCATTATCAGTTATATACCATTCGATGATAATTTATTTCTATATATTCATTATTACTTATTCATTACATACCCATTATGAGAATTGTATCTGACACTTACTATGTTTCCATTCCACATGTTATGAAGAAGAGATCATTAAATAAGAGTTCATTGATGAAATTTATTTGAATTTATTAAATAGAATGATTTATTTTGTTTTCACAATTTATTATGGGTTTCATGTATGTAATATTACATTCCAAGATGGATTAACAAAATACTCCTTTTGTATTTTATTCCTTATAATCATTATAGTGTAATAAATTAATGCACCATCTCATGTCTTCTGGGGTTGAGGCATTACATATACAATGATATAAATCTTATGAAACATGATTTCTTCTATGGGTAATTCTATGATGAAATAATGAAATTTTTTTTAGACCTATATATTTTATATCTTTTGTTTTAAGTAGAATTTTTTTGAAACCAATTTAAATTAATGGGTTATGAAATGATAAATTTTTGAAGATATTGTTTCACACGAGAGTATGATTTTTCTTTTGTGAAGAATGGGAACAATATCTATCTCTTTTGAAATGGGTAATGATAGATGTTATAAAGCTCAGATGGTACGTGTGTGGTTATCCCATACCCTAGGGGGGGGGGTACACATTTGGTTAGAGAAAGACCGAAAAGTATGTTACATTGGGGGCTATACCAATCCGAAAGTAGGTACATGTGTGGTTAGTCCAAATGTATAATGTTTTCAATAGGTTCTTGGTTATCCATGACCTGTGGTTTCATATTCTAATGTGTAATCCACAAATCTATTCCATATAATTTTTTTTAATGTTATAGATCATGTTTATTGATTCTCTTAACATTCATGTCTTAAAATCTTCTAATATTAATTGAATGACTAAATATTATTATCTTTGATAAGCATAGAATATTTTTCAACTGTTGTTCTCATGTTATCATATCCTTATATTAATTTGATTATTACATATCTACCTTTTTTACCCTTACTGAGAATATGAGATCACCCTTTATTATGATTCATTTCCTAATATTATGATGTAAGTATCTACCTCTGTTTACTTAGGGGTAATATATTTATGATTATTCAATAATTAAGAATATTAGGTTATATGTTTCTAAAGGCACTAAACTATTTTTATCACCATTCCTATGTTTTATTAATGAATTGAATATTCATACAAAAATATTTACTATCTACATTTGAGATACCTTGGTCACTATAGTTGGTATTAGAGGAATGTTTTAGTTAAAATTTGTAAACTAGTAATTAAAATTTTTGACAGATTCATATAGTTATTTTTAAGGATCTGTTTAAAGATATATCTAAGGATACGTCTAAGAATGAGTCAATATTTGGGAAAATTTCCTAGAATTTTAGTAAAAGATAAAGTTAGTGGTTTCCATGAAATTATGTCCCTATCTGTATACTACTTGTAGATGTAACTATATCATAGAGGTACCCGCAGTTAATATAACCTTAATGGCAACATTTTGATGAACATGAACATTAACTAGTGTATTGAAATAGGCCTTAATGTACACCTAGTATGAAAATACCTTGGGATATGGTTTGGAAATTCCCAAAATCATTACGAACCGTAATGATCGATTTAAATTGATGAAGATGAAGAACGATCTTGGGTAAAAATATGTTTTCATAGACATACAATAAGTGATATGGATTTATACCACTTAGGAATGATATTTTTAGACTATGTCGATATACAATATGATTTTTGTTTCTCACACTATTGTTTTTTAGTCATTTGTGTGAACCATAATGTGTTAGGAAAAAATTTAATGTGACAAAAAAAATCTATTGAGAAGGAAAATGAGAGGAAAATGGAGTGATGCAGTTTATTGTTTATACCTAATAACTTATCAAGAAACAAGATAATTTTTTTTCACCTTAATGGAATCATGGAATCATGAAAGGAGAGAAAAATAGAATTTTTTATAGTTTGGTTACTGAAAAAAATGGAGGAAAGAATAGTCAATTTCATATATGTTAAAAATGTGGGAAGAAACACTCCTGGTAATTTATCAACAAAATGGGAATATGTTTTATATGATGATATGAAGGTAATATATTAAGAAATCAGCAAGGTAAATAGAAATTTTTAGTTAATGAAATAGATGATAATATCAGTCTCTCAACCCTATTATCAATTAATAAATGTTTTAAATATTGAAAATATTTGTATTATGAAAATTGATATTCTAAATGGATTGATCAAGAAAATAATCAAAAAGTATTTATCAAGTATGTTCATTTTATTAATGTTTAAAAACTCAAAAACTTCATATTAAATGAAGGATGTGTTAATGAAAATTATGATCTAGTGTATTTAATGGTACGTAGAAGATGTTGTATGAATGAAGTATTTATGTATTGAGATTCAGGGATAATGAATCATTAAATATACATGGATTTTTTAGTTTATGTTTTTTAATTTGGATTTTATAACATGATAAATGGTCATGATTTACTAGAAAAATGATTCAATGGTTGGGTGATATTCTGATTAAGGGATGATAACACTTAATATGTTCCCATCAATGAGAAAATGGTGTTTACATTGGATAAACTGATGATTTATTAGGATAGATTATATTGTATGAATGATGTGTTCATTTTTAAGGATTCACAGGTAATGAATCATGAAATATATGAGGATTTTTCAGTATTAGTTTTTCGTTATGAATCATAAAAATATCTTAAATTTCATTTATGGGATAAAAAAATATATGGAAATGTGATGTTTTGATTAAGAAATTATAACCCTTAATATGTTCCATAAGATGAGAAAATGGCATTTAGTTTTAATAAAGATATGATTGATTTGAAAAACGTAACTTGGATATTATTGATGACATTAGAACTGATAAAATATTTATTCAAATGTGTTTAATATATAATTGATAGAGTGCGAAATTTTTTTGGGTCTCTATGATATGTTCGATAATCAATGGTTTTATTCCAGGAATAAGGAATCATTCATGTTTTCATTCAGGTTTTTTGGTAACTCTATTTATTATAATGTTTCAATAGAATACATAATGAATAAATTTCAATTTGTATTATGTGACAATTAAGATATACTTCATGATGATTTCTTAATTAATTATAATTTCATCCAGGAAATTTTGAGACCGTTTAACTAAATATTTGGCCTTTAATTATTTTGATGGTTCAAATGGTTTACCATATTTGGAATGGAATAAGTTTATAATTGGAAAAGGAATTATAAGTTAATTTATTACTAAACCTTGATGTGATTTATGAATATTTTAAATATTTTGTTATCCATTTTCTTTTGATAATAACTAGAGATTAATGTAAGGACTTATCATCAGTTATGGATCATATGAATCGATAAAAGAAATTTTAGGTGATTTAATCATAACAATTTGATTTTGGATAATCATTTATTGGAGTAAGAGATGAATTGGAAATATGTAAAATCGTATGAAGACTTTTTTATTATTAAATAGAAAATATCTTGTATGTAAATTTCCTTATATTTATATAAATTAGAATAATTAATCACCTTTAGGAGAATGATATTATAACAAAATTTTATACTAATACCACAATTTGGTTGAACTATATATATTATAAATCAGTAATGATTTATTATTTTAAGGTCCTTAACTTTACATTGACCATTACATTTCATTTGTGTAGGGATCACACTAACACTCTATAATTGTTCATAGTTTTCTTGCAGGTCCAAATATTCACTTCCAACCCTTGTAAATATATGATGAGACATTGTCCTTAGTTAATTTTGGTAACCATTAGCCTTCTAACAATCCCTATTATAAATAATTATTATTATAATATTTGCGATGAGTGTTTCAATAATGAAATATTTTAATTTTTAAAAAATTGATAAATGAGAGGACATTTCATGGAGAAATTCATTTTAAATGGAGTAGAATGGCTGACCTCGATATTTTGGGGAATATTTTTATCAATGGAATTTTTTAGTTTTAAGCATTTTTAATTACACATAACATTGAATTTATTTGGAATTACACACAACAATATTTTTATAGATAATTACACACAATATCATGTTAATATCTTACTGTATGAAAAACTGGGATAGATTGTGTTACACATGGTTGAGAGGTCTAATATATCATGATATATTATTAATATTATTATTTAAACATACTTGTTATGACATATCCATTAAACATAGTAATATGAATAGAAATAACTAATTTAAAATAATTGATCATTTTTTTGAATAATGGAAACATAGTTCTTAAAAATAACATAATTTTAGATAATATTTCTATAAGTTTCAAAATAATATTTTCAAATATAAATATTTTTTAAAATAATAAAATTAATTTTTTTGACATTTTATAAAATTTAATTTATAAAATAAATAACTGTTTTAAAATAATCATGTTAAATTTTCTTATGGTGTATTTTTTGGATTTTTCTTAAAAGGATCATTGTTTGATGCATAGTGAAAAAATTTAATTTTAACTAAAAAAATAAATTTTATTAAATAAATTTATAAAGAAATATTATATATTAAATTAGTTTTAATGTAAAATTAGTTTAATTATATATGATTTAATCAAATTTAGGACTATTGAATTAATTTTATTTTGAATTTTGATTTAAATACATTGTAAATGTTTAATCATTTTTTCATTGACAATCATCTTTCTCATTGCATGAGTGATATAAATTTAAAATTAAAATATTCCACTTTTTTTAATGTAGTTAGTTAAAATGTATTCCATTTATATAATAATAATTATTTATATTATCTAATAAGGTTTAAATTATTCATTACTAATATGAATTATGAAAATAGAATAAATTATTTACTAGACTCAAGGTATAAATTAGTTTACAGAGGATTAAACTAAAAAGATAAGGGAAAAATTTAATTTTTTTTATAAATCCTATTTTTGGAATATTTATGTATTTTAATTATCATTTTATATTATAGGGTTATTTTAATTAATTTTTCCGGATATTTACTTTATTATTTTGGAGTCAATTTGAAATTTTCTAAGTAGTTTCCTTCTGGGTTCCTTTCTTAATATTATAAAAGTTTACTGCAACCCTTCAATTATTCACATAGATCAATCCATATAGTTCTTCAATGACTTACACAAATCCCATCCCGAATTCCCTACTCCCATACTAGAATAATTATTTTTTCTCAAAAATCCAACATATAAAGGATTTTCATGCAAACCAATTGTGGATAGCTGAAGAAGAGGTTCCCTTCATCAATGAGAATTTTTTTTGTTATTTTCTCAAACACTTTAATTTATTATTAAAATATGATTATATAATAATGATAACATATTATATGTTCTTTTATTTATTTATATTAAATTAGTGACCTATAACAATCACCACATCCATCGAATGGTTCACAAAATAATCATTCCTACCTAGGGAGAATTACCACCTTTAAAATCAATGTAATTCATTTTACCCTTACCACCTATCAATGATAGAAATAATGATGGATTTATAATTTATATATGATATTGATGATATTATAATACTTATAAATTTTTGTATGACACATTCCATTATACTCTCTATTTTTTTTGGTATATGATTACATCACTTATCTGTACGAAAGACTACCCCCTTTCGAAGTGATGTGATTCATTCAAGATTTCCATGGAAGGTAATTAAGATTGGTTTAATAAAAATATGTGACATATTTAACATAAAATAATTCATTAATGGTATTATATCATTTAAATTTATTTATTTCCATCCAGAAATTAAATGGAAATTCCATCCACGCATACGTACGACCTACCGTCTCTATGAATGGTGTTATTAATCTTCCTTCACTAAATATTATGGATTATAGTAAATACATATGAACTAAAAATATTATATATATTTATCTTTTATAAAGTTTAGGATATATTAAAATTAATATCAATATAATTGTACTTATAATTAAAATTGAAACATATATAAATATCCAAAAATTTGTTAAACGAAACATAAATTTAATAATGAATTGATAATAAACAAGTAATAAATGGTCATAATAAAACCTCATATAGTATGATATATATACATATTATTTTGTGAATGATTTATAATAAAATTATGTTAATCATAAACTAGTTTTTAATGATTATGATGGATATCAATACTTTAGGTAAGGGTTTTCTAGTATCTCAATTAACCATGGGAGACACATGGAAATTGACCACTCTTTAATTACTTTTGGTTTATATTATCACCATTTAAGATGTTATATCTTATATAAAATTATTTTCATAATATTTAATGTTCCAATTTATATCAATATTTATTGGGTATTATGATTATAAATATTTCTTTAGTGGTATTTTATTTCCATCTCACTATTTCTACTTCTTTGAGACACATTTTATATTTACCACCTTTTTCATTTATGTGATGTTTATACTACCCATAAGTGTATTTTATGATGATTATCATTAGGATTATTTTTATTCAAAATTATATTTGAGGATATCTCATTCATGTGTAATACGCTTCAGAGTTACCAAAGTGATAATGATTTGATGTTATAGTATCATTGTTTATTTTGATTAATTATGATCATGTTTACGATGATATAATAATATGATCTATCACTCATGAAACTCATTGAATTACTTCTCCACTAGATTTTTCATGAACATAATTTACTCCATTAATTTTACATTCCTTAAGTACTCAAAAGATTGTAAAATAATTCTTTTATGAAATAATTCATTTTCATTAAAAATTTATTTTTCTTCAAAAAGCATGTTTTCCAAATATGTTTTCTATAATGTTTTTATCATTCTTAAAGTTAATTATTAATGAGTTTTTTACCCACTATTGAATTGTTGAAAAATGTTTTTAAAAAATCTTAATGTATTTTCTAAAACATTTTTGAATTATATATTACCAAAAATATGAAGGGAGAAATAGATTAAATTTTTATGGAGTGAATATAATTTCATACCCTCATACCATTATTTCTGTAAAATATTTCTTTATTTGTTTTATATTTTATTATGAAAATTAAATTAAATTCCAAATATTATATCCAAAAAAAAGGAATTTTCAACTGGGAATAGATACTAATCTAATGAAATTCTTTAAACATTTTTTAAATATTCTATAATGTGTTTTCAAGGTTATTTTCAATGAAAAGGATTATAAAATGTTTTATAAATTTGTTATTTATAAACGAATTTCATAAGAAATTAATTCTACTGAAGAAACATTCCAACTGATTTATCTTTCAAAATAATTCTCCATATAAGATGAAATTATTTTATGTATATCTTATTATTTAATAGGTATATGATCCAAGGATACATTTCTTGTTCTTTCTCTAGAATTTTATTTATGATAAGATGTTTATGAAACATGTGTTTGTTCTATTTTTAAAAAAAAGTTATAATTATCATCAAACATCTTTCTTTTTCTATGGGTTATAAAATGAATTTTTCATTATTAGAACCACGTATCTTTTTCACTTGTTAAGATATGATGAAATGATGAAATGATTACTAAACCTATAACTTTTCCACATGTTACGATTAGATGAAATGTTTATAAAAACCATTTCATCTCAACGGTTTTGTTATGAATAATGTTTTATGTTCTTATAGAACACATATGTATGAGTTTAATTATTTAATATGATTTTCCTATACCTCCATTAAATTAATTGGATAATCAAAAATCTTCTATGAGTTCATATAGTACATGAATTTTTTTTCCTAGACTGAAATGGAGGGTACATGTGTTATTCTACCAACCATAGAATATAGGGTACAAAATTGGTTATACCATGCCTAAAAAATGTATAATAGTGGTTTTCTTAATCCAAACATGTTATGAATGTCTTAATGGGTAGCCTTGGGATATGTTTTCATATGCTTTTGTGTATGCCAAAAATCTCTGTCTTATGACATTTTTATATTCTCATTGAGGATGATCCTTGATTACCTTAAGATTCATGTCTTGTGAAATTAAAATCGTTATTTCGTGACATAATATTATGAATTAAATATATCGGTCATGGTTTTAAAATATGATTCTAAATCTCAAAAACCCTTATGTTCATGTTTTTTTTAAAGTATCTCCCTTTTTTACACGTATAGACTGTTTGGGATCACTAATTTTTAGGTTTCATTTCACTAGGATATGATGAATGATTTTAAGTTTGAGAAGATAATTACGAGAGAGATTGAATATATTTCATTAATTAATATGTTTTGGTTCCATGCTTCCAAAGGAACAATACTGTTGCGGTCCTTATTTTTTGGTTTCTCTAATGTATTGATTATTCATATAAAAAGATGTAATATCTACATATAAAAATCCTAACATTATATAGAAGGTATCAGGGGAGAGGTTTAGATAAAAATTTGAAAATATGAGTAGAATTTTTTTGGGATCACTATGATATTTCTCATGATATTTCTAGGGACGTATATATGGACATGTATAATGATGAATCAATGATTAGGAAATTTTCTACAAATTTTGGAAAAGGATAGAGATGTTGTTTACATAAAATTACAACCTTATATGTATAATACAAGATGTTGTGGCATTAGAGTAGGGGAATTTATGGATAATAACAATGAATAAGGACCGTTGATCTTAACTTGATCATCACTTGGTGAGTTAATATGGGACATACTTCTCAACCTGTCCAAAACTCCCTAGGGTTATGATTTGGAAATTCAAAAGATCTCTACAAACCATCACAAAATACATAAATATATTATGATCATGAATGACCTAGGTTAAAAATAATGTGTTGGATATTAAAAATAAGGTTTATTTATTAGGGATCATATGAATATTTTTTCGAGACATTGTGGTTTTACAGTATGATTAGTTTTTATTACACTAGGTTTTTTGGTTTTAGTCAACAAAGGGATCCATAAAAAAATGTGTTAATATTCCTTGTGATGATTATTTTTTGATAAAATCTAGTGGGGATGATAACTGGAGTGAGGGATTTTATTATTAAACCTAATTAGTTATAATGAAACTAGATTAACAAAGTGGAACTTAATGAAATCCCAGACTCACCCAAGACTAGAATGATAGTGTTTGATGTTAGTCTGGGTAGATGAAACCATGAAGGAATAATGATTCAGTTTATTATTTTTTCAGAATTAGGTTTGATGTAAAAAAGGGATTGTCTCAAATGAATATATAAATACTTTATCTATGGGGAAAAAATAATTAGGTGAGAAATCATAGAGGGAAAGTGAAAGGTTTAGCTAATAAAATATACATGAATATTGTTATCAATAATATATTATAAATGTAATAGTGTTTTAAATATTGAAAGTAGAGGCACTCTAAAAATCTATGCTCGAAAGGGAATGTTCAAGAATTGAATCATAAAGGTTATATGAGTAGTGGTTATATTTATTATGATGAAAAGATTAAAAATGACATACGAATTGAGAGATGTGTGAATGAAAAAAGATAACTATTATTAGATAACGTTTTGAGTATGATGTGAGATGAATGAATTATTTTTGTATTATGAATTGGGATGATGAATCAATAAATATATTAGTATTTTTCCGTATATGTTTTTCATTAAGGTTAATAAACCTAAATGGAATTGATGTACAATAAAAATTATATTATAGAAATGTAATATTTCCATTAAGGAATGATATCCCAAAATAATTTCCTAAGGATGAGAAAATATTTTTTAGTGTTTATAATGATATAAATGATATCTATAATGTAAATTGGATAGTATCGACATCCTCATAACTGATAAAACATATTTTGGCAATGTTTTTTATATAATCATTGACTGAGATTACAACATTATTAGATCTATAAAATATGTTCAATAATCCATGGATTTATTTAAGGAATGAGGAACCATGCATGTTTTGATTGAGGTTTTATATTAATTAATGTTATTAACATCATTCAAGATAATACATGTTGATGAAATTCACATGTTTGATATGAAAAAATTAAGAGCTTATTCATGTTTTTTGTGGTTTTAATGATATGTTTATTTGGGAAATTTAGTAATCTGCATTATATTTCTTTTGATGTTTATTATTATATGGATTATAATGTTAACCATTTATGTAATGGTTGATGTTGAATGATGGAAAAATAATTTAAGAACAATATATTATTTCACCATTTAAATATTTATACATATTGGATAACCTATGATAACCATTTTCTTTTGATAACAAATAGAAATCAAAAGATTATCATATCATTCAATTATGGTTCTTATGATCCCTTAAAATTGAATTTTTGTGCTTTAGGCATAATGAATCCATTTTTGTATTTTCTTATCTTGGATAATGTGGGGAATTGGAAATTTACTGAATAACATGATAATATTACTAGGATGGTTTGGGTATAGACCTTTTATTAAAGAAGAAAATATATAGTACAAAAAGGGAAAGGATGGGGATATACAAGCATAACACCATCATGATTTTTTTTATGATGAACAGAAAACTATTGAGTAAGTATATTTAGATATATTTCTAGACCGTAATAGAATTTCTTATCTCTAGGAAAAATAAATTTTATTAAAATTTCAACATAATACATTCATTTTTGTTGAAGATTTAATCATTTAAATTCATAAAAAAACTTATGCTTTTGAATACTTTAACATTCCATTTATATTTAACTTTATTATGATTAGTTGTCATTATCACTACCTGTAATTATTTAATATTTTCATCAATGAATAAATCATCAATTTTCAACAATGTTCTCATATATGGAAGCCCGGTTATATGCAACATTAGGTAACAATTTTGTATCCAAAATATCATTTTTATGATTATTTATTATCCTTTTGTATAATTTTAGGATATATGATGATTTTTTTCAAATTCTAACCTATTTATTGTAGAACCAAAATTTGAAGGAGTTATTTAATTTAAATGGGTTAGAATGGAACAACTCGACAATTTTTGAAGCATTTTGGTTTAAAATAAATTTAATCTTTTAAATATTTTACATTACGCATAAAATTGATTTCATATTTAATTACATAGAAGAAATAGTATATCTTTTATTACATGCAACGACACGTTAATCACTCACTACATGTAATATATCCTCAAATTGCATCTCACAAAACAATGAGTTGTAACAAATCCATCATATATTATTGATATATTTATTTAAATGAAACTATTATAACATAGAATCTGAACCTATTAATAGGAGACAAAATAAATAATTTTAAATTATCAAATAAAAAAGTATATATAAAGAAATCATATTTATAAAATGTTCTTAATTTATTGTAAAATAACTATATATATGAAAAAATTATTATTTTATAAAAATACGGCATTTTATTAACATTAAAAAAATTAGTAATTTTAAAAAAATAATTTTATAAAATAATCCTCATTTTTAAAATTTTCATGTCGAAATTATTATAGGCTCGTTTTTTTGGATTTTTATTAAAATGATTATTTTTTGATAAATAATGAAAAATTATGAATTTTAATTTAAAAATACCTTTTGAGAAATTAATTTAAAAAGATTAAATATATAATTATTTTTATAAAAGTTCAATTATTTAATTTACACACCCATTAATACAATTTTAATCATTTTAAATAATTTAACATTCTATTTTGATATTAATACATTAAAAACTTTGGAATATTTTCTCTTTAAAAAGCCACATTCATGTGGCTTCTATGAAATTAATTTTATGTTAAAATTTCCACATAAGTGATTGGAATTTGGAAAAATAGATGAATTTTTTAATAAATATATATTTTATTATCACATATGGTCAAATAAATTTTTGAAAAAAATTAATAATGAAAATAACAGAAAGAATTTTCTGCAATTAAGGTAAAAATGAGCTTATCGGGGTGTTAAACAACAATGATAAGAGTTAAAAATCATCCAAATCAAGTATAAATAAAATTATACATCCATATATCTATATTTTACTTCCAATATTATAATATAAGGTGATTTTGATGCTTTTTTTGGGAATGAATTTATTATTTTGGATTCATTTTGGAAATTTCAAAGTACTTTCAATATGGGTTGCTTTCCCCCACTTATAAAAGGCCACAAAAACCCTTCACTTATTTGTAGCTCTAAAGTCATAATTGTTGGAAAATACCTACCCAAATCTGATCCCAAATTTCCTTCCATCATCTTGGATGAAATATTTTGGATTGAAATATATCATAGGTATGATTTTGGTGAAAACACATAGAGGATACACAAATAAGAGGTATCATTGATTAGTGGGAATTTATTTTCTATTTATTCACCCACCTCCTCCAATTAATATTATTAAATGATTATATAATAAATATATATATTGCATATACTGATATATTTTTATATTAAGGTAATGACCGACAACCATCGCTCATGAGTATAATGGAGTACCACATCGTGAAGTGAAAAGATTTGTTCACACATTATATGAAAGGTAATAAATATGGGTTTAATGAAAATATTTTTTATATATGAAATAAAACTAATTTACAAGTTTTAATATATAATTATATTATATTTCATTCAATCCTAAAATAAATGGAAATAATGTTCATGTGTATAGGAGGCATACCGTCACCATGAATGGTGTATTTGATTTTTTGTCACTAAATTTTATGGAATAATTAAAATAAATATATTATAAAATTACAAGAAATTTGAACTATTTGTATCGTTTTGTAATTGATTAAATATTTATCAATGTTATAGGACTAAATATTACAAATCAAAAGATATATGAAAAACAAAGTAGTTATTACCAAAAATATTACATTATCATAGAATTGTAAATGAATAGACAATAAATTGTAATTAGAATATAATATATTGTATGATATATATAAATTATATTATTTAGTATAAGTATAGTAAACATATATTTATTATATAGGATGTTTTAATGTGTACTCTAGAAGTCTAGTCATATTTTAAGGGATTTCTAGTCAGGGAATAATTTTTGCGAGACATGTGAAAATTCCGCACTCATTTCTTCAGTGTGGTGTAAAAACAAAACATTTGAAATAAAATACCATAAATAAAATTCTCCGAATGAAATATTAATTTATATTTTATATTTCTATTTAATGGGGATTTTGATTCCATTGAATACTAATGTGGTATGGGATCTTCTAGGAACCCGATTTTTTAATCTGGTATGAATTTTTTTTAATATCTAAAAATTTACATTAGACCTAAAAAGGATTCCTAATGGGTATGAAAAGGTATCAGGAGTGTTTGGGGAAGTTTCAGAGCCTATAACCCATCTTTTGGGGAAAAATATTCTTCACACAAAGTTTAAAGTAAACTGTGCAGGAATTATGCACATTTTGGAAAACCGTGTGGAATGTGGTTTTCTGGACAGAGCCACCTTGCACGATATGTTCTTGGATATGTGGGATAACTGTGTGGGTGAACTTTTTTCCTAACTACCCATGTAGGGTGTATGAATTATTTGTTAAAACACATAGACAAACCATACACATGTTAATGTTGGGTAAAATTCCAATTTTCCATTAATGGTCTAATTAAGCTCCTTCCTTCCCTAATCAGAGTATATGTGTTATTAACCTATTTATCATCCAATATGGGGTTTTTTGAAGATATAAAAATAAATTTAATAGCTCTCCATCATCCAATAACTGATCAAGCATCTAATCATCACATTGGATGCACAACACTAAGTCCTCGAGTACTCTTGAGACGTTCCACTCCTATTTTTCTCTCAAAAAAGATATCATGGTATTATCATTTGTCCATTTTATTAGATCGAATCTTATCTGAGGAAAATTAAGGGTCGATACCGTAGGATGAGATCATACAACCCTAAGGTGACTGGTCTATAAAATATACATATAATTCATCAATTTTTGAATATACATATGGGTCCCAACTATTTTTTTCGGTGATGTTTCATAAATTTGTATTCCATGATTATACTCAATTGAACATTATTGTTATGATTTTTCCAAATATGTGATTAGTTGATAGTAGATACAACCATAACTCAATCACCCCCATGTAGAAGGTTATTCCACATTTGGGAGTTTAATTTATTGACATGTTTGAGCCACCATTCTAGTATGCCTTTTCTTGACATCTCTAACGGTAATATTTCTATATTAAATTACATGATTATATCGTTAATTTATAATAGAATGTACAATTATTTCTCACCACTTGACCCACCAATGTTAAATGCTTCAAATTTATAATTAAATTTGAAATATGATTTAGAATATGTTATTGGTATATGACTTGGCCTTAAATGTTAAATATTAATTGTTTTTCTATCCCTAGAACCCCTTACCAAATCAATGGTAGGTAGCGGAATGAACCTCAGATCTAGAATAATCCATAAATGGATTGAATGGTTGGATGTTATTTTTTCTTGTCACACTAATGGAAGTCAACGATTGAACCAAATGACTATATCACTTTTTTACATGATATGTGACCTTATCGAACTAATAAAAGGGAAGTCTTGAACCAAAGGACATATTCCATGACATCATAATTAAATAGAAATGGCTTAACTCAAGTAATACTTGGATTTTAATAGGATAATTCCATGAGCACTCTAGGACCCCATTCCGATTCAAGGAATAAATTTCTTAGGTTTATACCCACCTAGATCATGATACTTTTTTGTTCTAGGATGCCTAATATGTAACTATATGATCCCTTCATTATAATTATATGATTCCTTGGATGTACTCCTTTGATTCAGCATTGACATATGTGTTCCATGTTTTTATCCCATAAGGCCCTATCTCTCCTTTTTATTATTTTACCTTAGATAATAACCTTGGACTCGGCATGTAGCTTATTGTGGAATGAAATGGAACATTCGCGTTATATTACACTCTTATCCTTATCTTGGCTATAGTTACTACTTAGTTAATGACCCATGAGGTATACATTGCCTTGGTTACTATCATGGAACTTCATTATTAAGTAGCATTGATCATGGTTACCTTTTTTCTTCTTGGAACCCTCATTAACTATACTATAATGAGGTGATGTTAGTGTTGTATATGCCTCAAGTGACCTTTCAATATGAAATTGGTAATTAAATAACTAAATATACTGGTTACATGTTCATACACCGGCCTAGGGAAGAAGTAGGCACTTGGGTATTTATTTCATTGTATTGCATTACTTTATATATATATATATATATATATATATATACTCACAGTTATATTTCAATTACACGTGATAGATGTTATAGACATTGTTTGTGGTGACCTACTATTTACATATGTTTACTTTTACCAATTTCCCTACTCTTTGTTAATTAGGGTGTAGTATCCCCATAGACACACTATAGGCTCAGGATGCAAGACGACAACCTCTGGTGTTCTGGGATATGTGCTTGAGGCCATGTGGCCCATAGAGTTAGAGGAACCTATAGAGTGGAATCCAAGTCGGGGATGTCCCCAAGTGGTATCAAAAGTTTTTCCTTTCCTAAATTACTATTTGGAGACAATAGAATAGATAATGTGAATGTTTGGGACATGGTCACATGTCCTTATTGGGCTTCGCAAACCTGTGTTCGGGGTACATACCACATGAATAAATTATAATTATTGATCTTCTTTTTCCTATTACAATTGATATAAATTCACCATTGGGTGATGTACATGCTATGTGGCCTATTGATTATTACAATGTTTGAGGATTTTTTTCATCATTGGACCAATGATATTATGGTAAGGATCATTGTTACATGGAACATTATAGGCACCTAGAATTCACATTTCATGCATATTTCCATGTGGTATAGGTGTAGTTCACTGCATTTTATTTCATGATATTTCTGTGATTGTTGAGTTATGATGTGGTGGTGAACATATTCTTGAATTATTTTTGGTTTTGATTGAGTTATTTCTTGTCTGAATTCATGAAGTGTGTGGGACCTCATGGGTTGGGAAAAGTAACTTAACGAGTCAATCAGTTATGCTATAAATAAATGGGTGTAGTTACTAGAGATATGTGTGTGTGAGTTGATTCATCAGAAGTGGATATTCATTATAAAGTGAATCATGAAATCTAAAATGAATTGGTTGTATATCAATACCCCACCATGTCATGTCTATGAAAGGTAAAGGAGTGAACCGAGAAATTTAATGTTAAATGAAATGATACATATAATTGAGAACATACTAATACCTAGCCATCTAGTTGTGGAGTTGTGGTAGTATGACTTTGTATGTGAGTTTTCTTACATTCTGCATCTACTTGTGATTCTATCGTATATTTCTATGATTTTTCTTAAGTATGTTCTAGGAATTGTAATACCCGTGCCACCACAACGTCTTCGTGTTGTTCTCTAGGAAGGTGGTGATAACCATGCTATAAACATGGGGGACCTAAAACTGCCATTCAAATCTTTCATAGTTCGACTTGAGGAACCACCTATTGTACCTGATCTGGGTACTGATCCTAATTTTTATGATATTTTAGTAATTTTTTTTGCAGTCCATCAATGGTGATCCATGGCTTCAATCAATGATGGATGATCTGACCCATGACTTCCGATGGTCACATCCTCCTACTTTCTTCTGGGTAGGAAGTCAGAATGTTGTTGAATCGTGGCTAGAGTCCATACTATATATCATTGATAATTTGAAGATGCCTCCAGAGTGAAGGGTCAGGATTTCCACATACAAGCTTCGAGATTCATCTGGGAATTTGTGGGATGTGATTAACTAGGCTAGTCATCATTAGGGAATGTTGTAGACTGATTTACAAACTACTTTCTATGACCAGTTCTATCCTCAAATGGTGTGAGAAAAGGATCTATATATTCCATGCATATGAATTAGGGTTCTATTTCAGTCGGGGAATATTCTTCACGTTACATAGAGTTAGAATTCTTTGAACTACTTCTAGACGGGGATGATCTTTCATGTGTTATATGTTTTGAGGATGGGATTTAGTAGGCCATATATATATAGGTAATGGCCTTTCACCTACACTATTTTTATGAAATTTAAATTCAAGATCTTATCAGTATGCTTAACCCAAGGGACAGTAATAATATCGTGTATATAGGACAAATGCAGCATTAGGAAAGTTGTTCGTCCGTTAGTAGGAAACATTCACTAGAGGTTTCTCATCAGAGGAATGATAACCAGAGCACTTGTTTCCATAGACATATATAGTTTCATTAGTGTGGATTATGAGGGAACAAGAACCCTAAGTGTGATAGAGACCCAATGGAGTTCTATGCTTGCGTCTGTATGGGGCAACTTCAACATTTCTGCAGGACCTTTCTACCAACATTGACTCCACCATCTGAAGTAGGTTCTTTTGTGCCACATGTGGAAGATAGTTTGAATAACACCAACAGGTCTGGTCAAGGAGGAGGTTGTGGTCGTGGTAGCCGAACTCCTGATCACCAACAGCACTGATAGTGCAGTTATGATCGTGGTAGTCCTTCTATTGCCCAAGGTCGGGGTTCAGGTCTGTTGCATGGACTTCATTCAATACCATGGATCAGGCTATAGAACCATTTACAGTACAAATTACTATTCTAGTAGCCTCAAATATCGTATATTAATTATTTGATAAAATATCTTAAAACTCTTATTTCTCAGCATCCATTATGGAATTTTTTGGATTAGATATACAGTATTATTATGTTGTAATGACCCTAGATATGCCATTAGGGTTACGAATAGAGGGAATACACTAGTGTAGGTATTGTACCCTGGAGGTTGGAAGTTACCCATTCTTGTAGTAGATTTTTATTCACGAGATGACGGGTTTCAATTTCATTATTGGAATTGATAGGATGGTTCCCTATCACACTATTATAGACAACTATTTTCACAAGGTATCATTTAGATCACCAGAGGGAATTATTAATCTACATAAGGGTGAGTGAGATATCCAAGATGGTAGTTCGAGACCATAAAATCATTTTCTATGTAGAGGGTCCACACAAATTAGAAATCTCTTCAAAGAGGATTATGGTTTACTTTTGATTTACTTCCCTCAAGTAGTGGATTGTATAGGGATTCATTTCCCAATTATTTTTCTTTCTTACCTCCAGAGAGAGAGGTAGAGTTACAATTTATAATGTTCTAAGAGAATATCCATTGTTAATTAGTTCACATAGAATGGTACCAACAAACCATATAAAGATCATGTAGCAGTTCGAGGATTTAGAGGAAAATGTTTTCATACATCCCAACACATTCTAAAGGGGTTCACCTACGAGTTTTTCCAAGAAGCATGATAGAACCTTACATCATTTAATGGATTAAAGAAGGTTGAACCTTATTATATTCAATAACCATTATCCACATCCTCAGATAAATAATCTCTTTGAACATCTTTAAGGAGAAAATATATTCTCCCAGATCGACCTGAGATCACGTTATCATCAGGTACGAGTTAGACCATCAAACATACCGCGTACAACATTCAGTAGTAGTTATGGTCTATATGAGCATCTTGTTATGCCATTTGATATTAAAAATTAACCTATTGTTTTCATGTTTCTGATGAATATTGTGTTCCACCCCTATTTGGATACTATGGTAGTGGTCTTTGTGGTCAACATCATGGTGTATTCCCACACTAGTAGTGACCATGCCAATAATCTTGAGATCATTCTGAGTAAACTGCCAGAGAAAAATATTTCTACCATGATAGGTAAGTGACACTTCTAGTTTGTTGACGTTCACTTAATAGGTCATATTATATCATAATCAGGAGTATATATGGACACAATAAATATTAGTGTTGTAGTTTCATAGGATTAACCAAAGAACATGATTGATATTATGATTTCCATGGGGCCGAGTGGATTCTGCAAGAATTTCATAAAAGACTTATTACATCATTGTTGACCTTTTACAGGTCTTGTAATGAAATGTGTCAGGTTTATGTGGTCAGAAGCCTGGGAGAAAAAATTTCAAGATCTAATAGAGAGGCTTGTTTCTTCCCCCGTTATGATTCTTCCAAAGCCTGGAAATGGTTATACCATCTTCTGTGATGGATCAACCATCGAACTAGTTGTAATTTTGATTCCTAAATATATATTCGTTGTTTAATGATATTGTATTTTTAGGACTCATGTGAGAAATTATCCGATGCATGACCTCGAACAAGTAGCAGTTTTCCATGACTTATGTTGATGGAGACACAATAGTTTGGGTGAGAACATTGTGGTTTAAACATATCAGAAAATCCCCAAATATATATTTTCTTAGCATGTATAGAACTTTATATAGTGGATATGGGTCGAATATCTTCCATCCTTTGATTTTGAGCATTCCAATACACCGTTCAAGGGCAATGTGGTAGCAGATTTACTACATTAGAAAACTCAAACTCATGCCATATAGGAAGCCAGTAATGAATAGATTTTGATGGACCATTTTTTGAGTTACATAGAGAGTTTCATGACAGTCACAATAAGTATAATCTCTCACCCTTGATAGTCACCTATACCCTCTATGAGAATGTGAAGAGTAGGATGTTTTCATATCGTAAAGGCTTGGTTCTCTATGAGAGTATATCAAGAGAAAACCCACCTCTGGATTGGTCTGTGGATATACAACACGACCTTCATCTATGTTGACGTATATGGGTCCATATAGACATTAGATAAGTGTGCATGGTAGAGTCCCACTACTCTCAGTGACCAGTTCATCAAGGCATCTTGATGATGTATTGAGATATGCGACACTAATATTGGTATACTAGGATAAAATGTCAGATAAAAGGCATTATCAATAGGTGTTCCACCTTTCAACAGGTGAAGGAAGAGGATCATAGAACTGCAATATGGTTACTTCAACTTCCATTATTGTAATGAATGTGGGAAGATGTTGTTATTGATTTCATAGTTTTCTTACCTAGTTTTTCGAGGGGGTAGTGATGTTATATTTCTAGTCATAGACTAATTAACAAAATCATCCCACATCATTCTTATATGAGATAAATTCTCAGTTGAAGAGTTGGGAAGACTAGATTTTTGTGATATCGTATGAAAACATGGGGTTCCTCATACTATCATTTCAGATCAGGACACTCCTTTCACTTCCTATTTCTTGAAGGGTTTGTAGAAATCTATGTGAACTTAGGTGCTTCTAAGAATATCTTTTCATCCTCAGAATGATGAAAAATTAGAATGGATGATATAGGTTATATGGGATATGCTCTGATCATGTGTAATTGATTTTGATGGTTCTTGTGAAAATCATATCCCTCTTGTTGAGCCACATATAATAATAGTCTTCGGGTGATGATTCAGATGGGTCCTATTTATGCCTTGTATGGTAGGCCATGATGTCCTCCCATATGCTGTCTAGAGGTAGGTAAGGTAGCCCTACTAGGTCCTCATAACATTTAAGAGACTTTAGAGTAGGTTCAGCTAATCTGGAAGCGTATGACTATTGCTCAGTGATGAAAAAAAATCCTCTCCTGATCACCATTTAAGATATCTTGAGTTTGAGTTTGGGGATCATGTTTTTCTTTGGCTATCACACAGGCTATGGAATAGATGGTTATAGAAGTATGGAAATCAATATTCCTATTATGTAAGGTTATTCAATATTTTAGAGAGTCGGTACGATAGCCTATTAGTTGCTACTACCTCAGAGGTATCCTTCCATGCATGATGTCTTTCATGTTTTACAACATTCCAAAATTCATGTCGTCCAGTTGCATACTTTTGATCCAATTGAATTTGAGTTAGAGGCTGATACTACCTTTGTGGAGTATCCAGTGGACATCATTGATCAGAGTAAAAAAGGCTTTATGAGGCTGATATATCCCTCTATTATGGGTGCTATGGAAGAATGAACGAGTACTGAATGAGACTGGCGAGAGGGAAGCCAATGTAAATTCCCTATGGATATCATTTTTCTCGGACAATGATTCTCCATCCATGGAAGTCGAACTCGAGGATGAGTTATTTAAAGAGTGGGTGGACTGTAAAAACAAGAATATGAACTTATGTATGTCTCTTTTTCATTATAATTTTTTTTTGGACATAATATGGATCCCTAATGGGTTAGAATAGGTCTCAGGGGTGTCTGGTGAATGTTCAGAGCCCAAAACCAATCTTTTTTGAAGAAACAGGCATGTCATATTGTTTATAGTAAACAATGTAGGAATTACTCTTGGTTTGGGAAACCATGCTGATTGTGTTTTTCAAGATAAATCCACATCACAATGTTAATGCACAATAATGTGGCCAAACCGCATAAGAACCCATTTTTTCTGGGAACCAAGCATGTTTTTGACATGTTTTTTCAAACAGTGTGGACAAATCATGCACTTGCTAAATTTTGTGTAAAATTCTAGTTTTCCCTTAATGATCCATTTCCCCCTTTCTTCCCTAATTGGAGTATATATATGATTAAACTATTTCTTGATCAATATTAGGGATTTTTGAATATCTAAACATGGAATCAAGATCTCTCCATCACTCATGAATAGATTGAGCTTCTGTACATCATGTTGGATGTGCAATGGTATGTAATCAAGTCCTCTTGAGACATTCACCTTCTGTTTTTCTCTTTACTGAGATATCGTGGCATGTGTGTTTTCATCCATTTTCCCTTCATCTACTCTGATCTAAGGAATATCAAAGGCTTATGATGAAAGAGTAGATTTGTAAAACCCTAAGGTTGATGGTCTATAATTTACCCCTAATGTTCCTCAATTTTTGAATATATGTGTAGGGCCCACCAGTTATGCAGAGTGAGGTTTCATATATTTATATGACATGATTATACTCATTAGAATTGTATGGTTATAATCCTTCCAAAAATGTGATTAGTTTTTAGTTGTCACACCCACAACTCAATCTTCCACTTGTCAATGGTTATGCCACTTTTGGGTTTTTAGTGTTTTGACATATTTGAGACATTGCTTGGTTGTGCCTTCACATGACCTCTCTTAGGGTAATCTTTCTATATTTAATGGAATGATTATATATTGAATTTTAAATTGAAATGTACCATGAGTTCTTACTACATGAACCACCTATGTTATGTGGTTAAAATTGATAATTAAATGTGAAATGTGAATTGAAAAGAATATAAGGTATATGACATGGCCTTAAATGTAAATGATTAACTTTTTTCATATCCATAGAACCCCTTACCAAAATAATGGAAGGTGGAGGAGGGAACCTTGAATCTAGAATATGCCTTAAATAGATTGAATGGTCGCATGGTACTTGTCCTTTTCACTCTAATGAAAGGAAATTCATGATCCAAATGACTATATAAAAAGAATACTTAGTACTTGACCATACCAAACTAATGAAATGAAAGGATTAAAACAAATGAGATATAACCTGACTTCATATTTAAATAGAAAAATAATGACTTGAGCTCGACTTGGATTCAGATAGAAGACTTCCATCTGTATACAGGGTCCCCATTCTGATTCAGAGATAGGGCTGACTTAGGATAAAACCCACCTAGATCATGATCCTTATTTATTCTTAGATGCCCAGTATGGAACCATAGTATCCTTTCATTATCACTACAGGATGCCTTGGATAACCTCCTTGGATCCAAAATTGATATGTATATTCCATGGTTACATTCAATATGGACCTATCATTACATACAACCATTTTACGATGTAAATCCGCATTGGACTCGGTAGAAAAATTATTTAGTAATTCCTTGAAACATGCTCCTTGGATTACACTCTTATCCTTAGCCAGGAAATAGTTACTACTAAGTTGGAGACCCTGGAGGTCTACACTGTCTTGGATAATACCTTGGAACTTCATTATTATTTCGAATTGATCATGGGTTTCTTGTTGCATCATGGAACCTTCATTATCTATACTATCACGAGGTGATGTTAGTGTTGGTTATGCCTCACGTGACCTATCAATACTAAATTGGAAATCACTTCATTAAATGAACTGGTGACATGTTTAGACACTAGCTGGGGGTTGAAGTAGGTACTTTGGTATTTAAATACATTGTATTGGTTCACATTATATATATATATATATATATATATATGCTTTCGCAATATTATATTTCAATTACATGTGTCAGATGTTATGAAATATATTAGTGGTGGCCCATTGAGATTCATCTCACACCCTATCCTAGAACAGTTTGGAACCTGGGGAAAATTACATGGTTAAAAGAATTTAAAAAGGGAAGCATATGGTTATTAAAACTTGATATATTTCTATTCAGTGTAGAGCATGATAACATAGGACCATGGAGGAAATCCAGATTCTCGGGATAGTGTATTGATTCCTTTGTACTATTGTAAAATATATTATACCTGCGATTTTGTTACCGTATTTTTCTATTTTTCTAGTGACACGATGTACCATTAATTGTTGAATGCTATTTTAGTTGTTTCAATTATGGTTACTATTGTTCTATTTTCTGATGTGCCTTTAATTTACCAATATTGCATCAACTATTTACATATGTTTACTTTCACATGTTGTGATACACTTTGGTAATGCTGGAATAATATCCCCATGGTCACACCCATGGCCCTTACTGCTAGTATAAAGACCTTGGCATTCAGGGAGATGCATTTGATGCAATGTGGTCCACTGTGATCAGGGAACCTATTTAGTGGCATTTGTGTATGGGACCTTGCAGATTTCCATCTCAATTTTTACTTCTGTGAGACACTTTCCATATTCACAAAATATTTCATTTATATAGAGTATTTAAAACCAATGAATTTATTTTATGATTATTATCCATAGAATTTATTGAATTTTCATATATTTCCTGATATCACAATCATGCAGATCACATTTCAAAGTTACTAAAATGGTAAAAACACATTTTTATTCTCACCTTTTATTTGGATTGATTACCATCATTTTTATGATTGGAGAATTTTATGATCCATCTCTAATGAAAATAAATAATTTTTTATCCTATGATCATGTATAATGAATAATGTTTTTACCGTAATCTCTCTCTCTTTAGGAACATGATTTTTTAAAATGAAATGATTTCAATAAAAATTATCTTTTCAGTAAAACACCCTCTTTTATCCAAAAAAAAAATTCTGAAATTGATTTCCAAAATTATTTATGATTTTTATAATTATTTATAAAATAAATATTTACTCATTTTTTACATCCTTCAATTCTTTTAAAAAATAATCTTTATTTAATTTTTTTTAAAACAAATCTCATATAGATTTCACTAAAAAATGTGGAAGGTGTCATTGATTTAAAATGTATTGATTGAATAAAATCTCCCACCGTCATAGCCATTATTTCCATTGAATCTTCATTTATATTTCTTCAATGATGTTTTCATAGACAACTATTTTAAAAATATTTTATATTTTAAATGTTAATGAATCAAAGAATAATGTATATGTTCTTAAAGAATTTTTTTAAAATATATTAAATTATTTATTTAGATGTTTTAAATTTTATTTTCACTGAAAATTATATCGAAAACAGTTTAGGATTTTTTAGTTGAGAAATATATTTTAAATTTAATTTATTCTCCCCATGATATTTTCCACATGATTTATCTTTCAAAATAATTCTCTATCAAATATGATATTATTTTTTATAACTTATAATGTTCATGGGATATGAACCAAGGTATAAATCATATTATTTATCTAAATTGTTTATAATGAAAATATTTGTATAAAACTCATTTCACATCCAATGGTTATACCATGATAAAATTATTATGTAACCCACTTACTTTTTAATGGTTTTTTATATGGTGATATGAAAAAATTATTATGGAACACAACTCTTTTCAACAGTTAATGATAAATTGAAATGTTAATGAAAACAATTTAATTTGATGGGATATGATATGATGAATGTTTTTTGAACATGGGGACCAAATGTTTGTTATTAAAATTATGTGATGGGTGGGATATATATCTAATTATAATGAATTGGTCAATGATAAATTTTCTATGAACTAATAGGGTTTATAGTTGGTTAGAATGAGCTCAAATTGGGGGTACACAAGTTGTTCCAAAATATTGTACGTGGGTGGATAGTGCAGGTCTGAAGTAGGTAAATGGGTGGTTATCCTAATCCTAACCTATTATAAACCTCGTAAAATTATAGCACTTACATAATAGTTTATATTCTTATGTGTGTGCCTCAAATATATTTCTTTTTCCAATGTTATACACTAATGGATTTATTGTTTTATTACCTTATGATTCATTCCCTATGATCTGCCAATCATTATTACCTGACCAAGATTATGTTATTTGATTTTTTGGGTATGGGTTTAAAATTTTATTCTCATTCTATCATCCCTTTATATTCATGTCATTCATTGTTATCTCCCTTGGTTACAATTATTAAAAGTTTGATATCACTATTTATTATGTTTACATTAACCTGGTTATGAATAAATTTTTAATTAAGAGTACTAAAGGGGTTGATATTTATAGGTGACATAGAATATCATTCATGAATTTAGAATATTATGTCACACATTTGGAAAGGCGGTTACGTCCCTCGGGTGTGTTTTTTATGATATGATGAATATTCATAAAATAATATTCAATATCTATGATTGCGAAGCCAAGGACTCTCTAAATGGAATCTATGAATTGGGAATACTTTCAAAGGGGTTTTTTAATAATTATTTTCATTTATATATTTTTATTAAAATAGAGATGTATTTTATTGGACTTATGTAGATGGATTTTAAATCCATTTGTACATATGATGATATTTTTCCAAGATAATCATGTTATAATTTGATATTTTTCCTTTAGCATAACATTGAAATTTTTAACCTCTTAATTGTATTATTATAAAGTCTCTTAAAGTAATTGGTTAACAGAGACATTGTATGATATGAATAAATAATTTTATGGGATCTCAAGATTGATATTCAAAGTAGAGAATCTCATTGTTCTCATGGATTTTGGTAGACAAAAAGAAAGGTTTTATTTTATGGGGTTTAAAATAATAAAACCCATGGATGAAAAACCCCAATCTCCCGTTATATTGAAACTGTTCATAGAAGAACATATAAATTGACTTAATTGATTAGGTGAAATCTTTATGTGTGAAAAAAAATGATTTCAATTGAGTTAATAATTTAAAAACTTATACATAATGAATATCAGATGAAATAAAAGGAGGGAAAGCTCAAACAAATTCCCCACCCACACTCCAACACAAAAATTAACTATAGTTTTGAAATTATACAAATCAATGGAAATTTATAATGGAAATTATGAAAATATAAATCTTCTTACTTTTTTAACAAATGATAAAGGGATTACATATATAATCACAACTACGAATGTGGGTCACTAGAATAATGTTTTCAGCATTATACATATCCTCAACTTCAGAACTAAATATTTTTTATTTGATACAAGTTTTACCTCCAATTTTATATATAAATATTTACGAAAAAGTATCACATCACCACTATAATAAATAGATGATTGTTTATTCCGGAAAAATATTATAGATCCTCTTTGATATATAATTATGTGAAAGTTATTTCAGAAATTATTTTTATTCCTCAACTACTTGAAATTGATTAAGTTTTTTTCATTTAATTACTCACTCTTTATAAAACCCATATAAATTTCAATGAATGGGATTTCATGCAAGATATTAAAAAGTAATCAACAATCACCAATCAATATGGGGCGGAACTTGAATATTCCATTGAAATTTCTCTTATTATATGGGTATTATACCTTTTAATAAAGGTTATACATCACAAAATCATGGGTAGAAACTCCACATTGATGTTCCACTTACATTATAGGAATATTATATTGTATTTAATATTTTTTTTCCTAGACTTATCTAGAATTTTCATGTTAATGTTCAATATAACTAATACTTGATGCGATGACTATTTCAATTAATACTTATAAAATGGTTGCAATTGAGTTATACTAATTAAATATGAATCCCCAAGAGAATATAAAAAATGTATTTACACCCCCAATTATATCAAAATGAGGTGCAAATGTTATTTTCATAAGAAGAAAAAAGAATCATGTAACACCAACTACATTTTATAAATAAAATTCTTTAAAAATTCTTATGTGTTTGAGTTGGTGTGATTCAAAAAAATGGAGCGTAAATGAATAATGATTATAAAATCCCTATAATTTAAACGAATATAATTGTGTATGATATAAAAAATAAAATGTGTCACTATTTTTCTTATGGTACATGCAATATAAAGATTAGATTTCATTTCATGAAACACGGAGTTTAAAAAAATTTATTATTATTATTATTTAATATGAAAGTAATCACATAAAAATTGAAAATGTGGGTAGGAACAAGATTACATGGATTGTGAATTTTTTTACACATGATTAAATAATTAATTAATTTATGAAAAATTAATTTGAGATGAAAATATAACTATTTTGAAATAGAAAGGAGATATTTCTATAAAAATCTATTTTAATGTGAACAAGTGTGTTTTATAAAAATAAATTAAAAAATATCTATTTTTGAATTATATTAACTAAATTAATAAATTATATACTATAGATAATATTTATAATTAATCCAATTTTTTTCTATGAAAGATATAGAATTAAAAATATTTATACACTTAAAAATATTTTAAAAAATATATATTTTGAAACCATTTAATGGAAAAATTATTTTAAAACTAATTTTGGATACTAATAAAAAATTTATATGAAAACATAATAATTATTTTTTAATTTATTATTCCAAAATTATCTTAGGGTGAATTTCCCTTTTTTTATTGGATGTTTTATTTTTTGATTACTAGTGAAAAAATACTGAATTTCAATTAGAAACTGTCTATTTTTTCAATTTATTTATAAAGGAAATTATTTATAAATTATATTAAATGTAAAATCAGTTAAATTATATATCCATTAATCCTATTAACCCCATTTTAAAAATATTTATATTAAATTTTTATATAAAACCATTGTAAACATTTGAAATGTTTCACTTTAGAACCCCACGTTCTCGTCACGTCAAAAAGAATGATTTTAAATTAAATATTTCCACTTATGTGTGTTTAATTTTACCAAATTTAATACATATTTGGAATTATTATAATTTATATCATATAATAATTTTAACTAATTTTTCTACAATAATTACAAGTGAAAACAGTTTAAGAGAATTAAAGTCATTATGGTAAAACTGAGTTTACGTAGTAGTCAAACAAAGAATATAAGGTCTAAAATTACATAAAAGTTTTCCAAATAATATTTTCATTCCATATATTTTCTGTTATAACCTCAGTATCTATTATTTTTAGTATATTGAAAAAATTTCATGGAAATTCACATATATATTAATTTATGTAAAGAAGATGTCGATAAGGAACCTTTTTCCATCTAATTCCAATAATGCATTGAGATAGTGACAAAAAAACATAGTTTGAGTTATACATATTATTTTCAATGATAAAATATTTTTCAATATCATGATAATTATTTTAATTTTTTAAATATTAATTACCTTAAATACCTATGAAATGACATTGCATATTTTTTTTAATAATATATCGAAAATAAAAGATTCAAAAATTATTAAAAGATGAGTTATTTGATTGAATTATTATATTAGATTATTTTTTGGATGAAAATATCATGTTAAATATGTAAGAACATAATATATTTAAATTATTTCATTTTTAAGATACATTAAAATTCAATTCAAAATAATAATTTTAAAATTTACATTAATGTTATTTGATAAAAAATAAATATTTATTAAATGATTTAAAATTACTAAAATTTATATCATCCAAAAATTTATTATAAAATTTTAAAAAATATAAAATTTGATTATTTAATGGACTATTTGTTGTCAAATATTGAACATATTGATTTCTAAATGGTAAAAACAATGTTAGATCCTTTCAGGTTAAAGTAGTGTATTTACACGTTACACATGATTATTTTAAAACTAATTCTCAAAAAACACATAGGTTTTTGATTTAATATATTGGATTTAATATTTAAAATAAGTTTGTATACATTTTTTAACAATTCCTTCTTTTTTATTATTTATACTAGAAAAATTACTTATATTTGAAAACTAGTTACCATAATTAAAACCCAAAATTAAAAAAATATATATATAATTTTGTAGTTATGGAACCAAATGATTAAAAAAAACTATTAATATTTTTAGATATTTAAAGACCATTCGATCTGTAAAAACATTTTATAAAAATGTTTGGTGATACTTCAGGTAATTTTGAACTCCCAATAGTGAATAATTTTTAGTATTTTCAAAAATGCCCCGCCTCATATCTTATAAAAGGGCATTCACATCCCTCACTAATTCACACGTCTCATGAATTTTGGATCATCCAATACCTGCAAAAAATAAAATACAGTTCAATCCTATCATTATATAACCATTTATATGTGTATACATGAATCCAAGGAAGGCCATTGGAGCACACCGAAATAATTTACACAAAGAAGAGGGAATATTCGCAAATGAACATTTTTGTTTTATATAATACAACAACCATTAAATTATTCTTAAAACATGATAATATAATAACCAAATTATCCTAAATATGAGGATATGTTGTTATTTAAGGGGTACTACCCAAACCCACCCACATGTAGTGAAGGTCATGTCCAAATAAAATAAAATCATGAGATATGGCTTCATCATCTAAATATTTTTTTGTTGAGAAATGTTTCATGTTGTAGAACTATTTATGTTTTCATAGTGTATAAAATGATCTATTAAAATATAATATAATTTATAGATTCATATTAATTCTATTTAATGTCCCATTTCTTGTTATTTCATTTACTGGGTTTATTATTCAAAAGTTCCCAAATATGTAATGGTTTGTGTGGAAATGTCATTTTTGATCCGGATTAATTATGACTGATTTTACATTATTGGAAATAAATTATAATTATCTTTAAAAGATCATATTTGTGTTTCTAAATTTTTTATTTATACAGTTGTTATGTTTTACTTTCATTATCATTTTACTATTACATAAAATGGTTGAGAATCTTTTTTAAGAACAACCCCCCATATTTCTAAATTTCGATTAGCAATATTTTTCATAAATATCCACTCTCCTAAAAATATTTTTATGACTCTTTTTATCAACACTGAAATATTTTATAAATATATTATATTTTACCATTAAAATTATTTACAAATTATTAATGTCAATATTATCAAAGATTATTTATGTTACTCAATTATAACTTTTTAAAAATAATTATAGATAATGTTCTCTATTAAAATATAAATCATTAGATAATTTTCCCACCATAATGTTTTTCATCATTAAAAAACATGCATTTCTCGTTTTAATGTTATTAAAATAAATCCATATTCTTAAATTTCTAGAAATTTTAGTTTTAAAATGTTACCAAAAAATGGTGTGTTTTATTTTGGATTAGAAATCATATTTTATATTATTTAATTGATATTATTTTTATATATGAACACATTATTTATTTAATTTTATGGGTAACATGGGATGTGATATTATAATAAAATCGATATCCTTTCTATAGATAGCTTATGATGATTATGTATTAAGAATGTTTTTGTGAAACAAATTTATATCCATGGGTCAGTAATGATATGATGAAATAATTAATTATTATATGATACCATCTACTTTCTTTATTTTAATGGATTAGGATTATGTGATTATGAAATTATTATGAAATATGTATCTTTTTTAATTGTATATGCAATGATGAAGTGATGATTTTTTATGTGATCTTATTTCAAACATACATGTGGGATTCATTATATTATAGGATGGAACTATCTTTTATGTACTCAATTCAATGGGTAATGATTTATATCTATTTAGATAATATGGAATAGAATTTAGAGTAATAAATGTCCCTTATGGAAATTTATCCATTATAATAGTTTTGGCTTGGAGTCAAAATAATGAAAATAATGTGAATGGTGAATGAACCCAATCCACTATATAACTTTTTTGATTTTGAAGGACATAAGAGTTATCCTCTAATACATATAGGATTTTATATTCATATAATTATTACATTAAATTAAATATCATAATTAGTATATTATATTGTGTAACATAATTTATATTGAATGATTTTTCAATATTATGGACCGCTTCACTTATTATGATAATTTTTTATGCCTTGACTCTTTATTTCTCAGTGAAAATTTCATATATTTATTCTTATCTAATTCTGACATAGTATCATCAATGAATTATCCCATTTTTACCCATATTTTGTTTTTTCAGATCCTTATCTTATAATTATTATTTTCCATGTTATAAAAATGATATAATATAAGATACGTCTCGAAGTGTAATATGTGAATATAGTTTTTTGTGACATGTTGAAGACTTATTATGGATCTATAAATATTTAGTATAATGGGAATGATTACCATTTGATGAGAAAGGCCTGGGTATTGTCACATAATGTGTTTTTTAAATTATTAAATACTTGAAACCGAAACGGTCTTGGGTATGTACATTACAAAATTTTGGCTACTTTTATTATAATTAAGGATGTTTAAAATGTTGTCTAATGAGTTGGTATCAATGAAATCATATAAAGAATATGTTTTTAGCATTGGATACATGTATATGGGTCTTAAGAAATCTTATAATATAACAAATAAAAAGTGTACAAAATATGTGTTTATTTGTAGATCCTTGAGTATGTTTCTCAAGATTTTTTATTTTTCATTATAGTATGTTTTAGATTACTTTATATGTTTCTAATTTATCAAAAAAAGAAAAATTTTATTCAATGATTGTTGCATTATGCGAAGATGATAAATCAAGGAAGTTAATCCTTCCTAACAATGGTGTTGGATAAGGTATGGATGATAGTTTCCATCACACCTATATCTGGTTCGAGCCTCCCACCTAGTGTTGTGTATGTGGTCCTCACTTGCATCACATACCAATTTCTTTGAAAAATCATATATGTCCCTAGTTTATATGATTTAATGTAATGGAACTACTCCGTACCACATCCATATACCATGTAGATGGATTATAAGAGTCAGGATACCTATCCCTATAATTGAGTCATACCACCCAATTGTGCATACCCACTATAGAGACCCGAAGCCTCACGTACATGGACATTACATTACTTTTTCAGAATACTTAATACATAACAAAAACAGACACACAAGGACCGTAATAGTTTAGTGTCTTTGGAAACATGGAATATAAACATCTAATCCTGTTGAAATATTTTCAACATCTCCCATATCGTTCTTCCCCTTTTGTTTTCTTACCTAAAAGCGTTCATTATATCCTGGGGAAAAGAAAACATATAAAGGGTGAGCTCAAATGCTCATTAAGGGTAAGCATGGATAAAATAAAACAAATCATATACATTTGATCTTAAAAACACGAACATAATGTTCCTGAGGAATGACATAAAACATTGAAGTACGTATGGCATATATCATAAAGAAAAATTAATTATGATAAAATAGCATGGGTGTAAAACATGTAATTGTGGCAACCATTCAACACATGTCATGATTTCCATAGTAGCCAAGGCATTGCATCCAAGACCATCTTAGTGGACAAAGTCCCTTTCTAAATCGAGTTCACTCCTCATTTCAGTCCTGTAACACTAAACCAGATTAACTTACCGTTCTAGCCATCCCTATATCATGAGATATAAAATCATTACCCAATGCATTGGAGGGATATATAGGTCCCACCCATCTCATAATTAAATCATTCTTACTTGTTGCACAAAATAAACATACATCATTCATAATAACCCAACGAATAAAATGGGTTTCATAAACATCATCCCATAATAACATAATCCATATAAATGAAATGGATATAATTTAATTATAAGAAAAGTGAAAAAATGTAAATAAAATATACATTATACTAAAAACATACACATATGAAATAATTTCTTTTTAGATGGAAAATGGTTTTGATAAAACACTTCAAATGAATTCTTGAGGAAAATATCCTTTCTTCTTTAAAATCATTTTCTTTTCACAAAATTTCATGAATTTTTAGAGGAAAATGATTTTCTTGAAAATAGTCATGAAATCATTTAGAGGATGCTTCATGAAAATATGGATTTATTAAACCGTAAAAATCCTTTCATGCCGTATAAGTTAAAAAAACATTCTTCTCGTACTTTCGTCGGAAAATTCAAAAAGTACCTCGTACGAAAAATGAAAAATGATTCCTTTAATATCTTTTAATAAAAAACTCACTAAAGGGTAAAATTGGATTTAAACAATTTTAGGTGGAGGGAAATAATATTACATATTTAGGAAACATGGATGTGGATGATAAAATACCCCCCAGTAATTTCTGAAGTATAAACAATCTCGGATAAAAATGAGATTGTGATATTTCTCTTACCATAGGTCTGATTTCCTTTGTAAGTGTCCGAACCACCTGTATAATGGTTTAAATAATATCATTGACTTATTCCAGAATCATACTCATTGTTATGATATCATATATGGTTCACTTATGACTTTGTTTCACCCGTTCTTTTGTAAATTTCATGTTAAAGAGCGTTTTGGGTAAAATCGTTTCATTTGTCGTTCGTGTTTTGACATGTAATTATTCATATGATTACTTAGATCATGATTACATAATTCCAGAATATAAAACATGATTTATATATATTCATAATATAGATATATATAATAGATCAGTAAATGGAATGAAATACACCGTTCATGGAGGTGGTAGGTTGTACATACGCCTGTACGATGTTTTCGTTTCCTTATTGAGTTGAATGGAATTAAGTAGATGACATTCATATATATACACATAAATACAGTATCATTATTATGTCATATATTTTAGGATTACTTATTAAATATACTTTATAATCATTTATGAATGGTTAACGTGGAGAATGAATCTCATCGCGTCGTGGAGACGGTAGTCCGTACGTACGCACGAGCAATGATATCGTTATCATGATAATGGAATTGCATTAGAGTGTATATAAACTCTTTCAGAATAAATATCACTATACAATAATCATATATAGTTATTATTACACCATTATACCCATCCAAGTAAGGTTGTGGTGGAAAATAGATTACACCACGGCGTGGAGATAGTATTCCGTACGTACACATGTGCGATGATTTCATTTTCCGTAGGATGGATAAATGGAGAAATAGGGGTGTTTCATACTTATAATAAAATATCAGTATATGATTTATACTGATGTTATTACTTCATAATGAAACAACCTAAGAAAAAGAAGTGGAAGAAGAAATAAAAATGAATGAATCGGTAACAGACATTACCTCTTCTTTGAAGCACCTCTTTGAGTCCTCCTATTAGGGCACTAAAATTGGCCTTTGAAGAAGATCAGGACCTCTAGTATGTTTCTAGGTAAGTGGATAAGAAAATTTTTTAGGGGTTGTAATAGCATGAAGGCTCAATGTGGTGTGAGGAAGAGGGGGAGGAGTTGCCCTTTTATAAGGGAGGAGTGGGGCACCTTTGGAATAACTAAAAATAATATTTTATTATAAAGTCATATTAAGTTTTTAATAGCTCCAAATTGAGTTATTTCGAAGGTAAGGTGGGGATGGGTCGAAATCCCCTCATCCAATAGAATTTATACAAGTTTAGGTCATTATATTAACCTTATCTTTTAGTTTTAACTCTTAGTTAATTAGATTGACATTTACCATGTCACTTGGAGTTTTTATATTATATTGTTAATAAACACACCATATACATCCAAGAGTCCCCCCAAGTTGTCCATTAATGATACACCTATCATGATATAATTATCATGGACGATCCGTAGATTTTTAGGAATAAAATAACAATCAATAATATAATATTTGTTTTAAAAACTATTTTATGTCAATTTTGAAACTATTTAGTAACTTATTTTTTTAAAACTCATAACAGAATGATTACTTCGTAAAACGTAAATTATATCAATAAAAACATGCCATATTAACCAATAAAATTAGTTTAATTCATAAAAAGACTAAAATTATATTTATTTGGATATTTATAATATCAATTATTCTAATTTTTCAATATTACGGTAATTACAACATCATCATTGTGTCATAAATAAATTAATTTATTTAATGTCTAAAAAATATAAATAAACTTTAATTATGTAGGAAATATTATTAGCTTTCTAATGAATATTTACAATCTAATTTATCTTATGTATACCCCTATATTAAAAATGTTTTAGTAAATAAACATTGATTTTAACTCTTTTAACCCTTCTTTGAATTAAATAACAATAAATGTCCAAATCTAATCCATGTTGGCCAAAATGGTCATATTTTATTCCTAAGGTTGTTTTTGGTCGAATTTCACTTATCCAATAGAATTAGGTCATGTGTTAGGGTAATAATAATATCATTTTTACCCTTAATTACCCTATTTACTTTTAACTGTGGGAAAAAAAATAAAAAAGTTACTATTCATCAAAAATTATTTTAATCTCATTGAACCACATATTACTTACTGACATAAACCATGTCTCTTGGATTTTTGAAATTCCACTCATAGAAGCGGTAAAATTATGTTTTATAAAAAATTCATCCTTTTTAACTACTACTTAGTGGTTTCACTATTCATCAAAAAATGAAAGTTTCCAGAAAAATACCAACAATTAGGCCTAAGATATATTTGATATTATTAACTCAAAAATGATGTCTATTTTACCAAATTCAAAACATATCAGTTTCATTAATTAATTTAAAAATTAATTCCTGTCATCAAAACAAAGAGCGTTTTCTTTAGAGATACCAACTATCAAAAGATTGACACTTGTTAATGTATGTTTAAATGTGAAATTACAACCAATTACCAAAATTGTATTAAATTGTAAAAATATATTCTAAATATAATTTAATACCACTAAAATTAATAATTTATTACTATTAATTATTTTGATTAAAAAGGTTGTTTTTAATTAAAATTTATTAATTTTCACTATTAATCAGAAAATGATAGTTATCCAAAAACTACCAAAATTTCACCCTTAGCTAATTTCGATATTCCGAATCCAAAAATGAAGTCTATTTTGAAGGATTGAATTTATAAAATTTCAAAAAGTGGGTATTACTATTCATAACGGCTAGTTCATAATAATATTATAACAATATCTCGTTTAGTGAAACTCGGTGTTGCGTACTACGCACGCTATCAAGGAAGGTCGCGATTGCATGTAATGCCGCCAAGTTAGGGTTTCATGTTGTGCAAGACTCATTTGTTGTAACGTAAAACACAAGACATCAATAAAATTAAAAAGAATATTTCTCATAAAATCCCGGGGTGTTACATTCTACCCCACTTAAATTTAATTTCGCCCTCAAAATTCATCAGGGTTATAAGTGGTTTACTACTCGAAAGTTTATTTAATAGAACCCCACATCATAAAAAGGAATACCAAAACCAATCTTTAAAAACTAAAGTATGAAATATAATGGTTACCCAAATTAACTAATCAATGGGTTTCCACATAGGGGAACAGAGGTGAAAATATGGATATGGATGAGAAAACTAACCATCATGTTCTGATGGAGAGTGGTAGAGAACATGGCTATGAAAATGCCAACAATCACAAAGCTATAGATTTGTGATGATCTAACGTACCATCTAATTCATTGCATATAAGGGAACTAAGACAACATTTTTGGTTTTCAGGATCATTTCCCTAAAAATGATGAATTAAAATAAATACTTACATGATTTTGGTACAATCTCACTGTTGTTCGTGAATTGAACAATTTACACTTCATCCCTTAAAGAAATGAAGTTGAATGTGTAATCCATGATGTGTTAGCAGATTGGGTCATTCCATCTGTTTCAAACAAAAGGTTAGCAAAAGTTATAAGTCCATCTTATGGTTAGATTAATCGTACATGGTTCTAAAAATGAACTTATACCTCATATATCATACCACTTAATAAAATAAAAATAGTTTCTACGGTCCAGGGACTTCCTGTAGTCCAGTGGTAGGCGATAAAGGCCATTCGCACTTTGGTTGTGGGTTCGATTCCCATAGCCTTGTCCGACGCAATGGGTTGTCGCCCGTCCTACAGGTTGTCATTTTTCTAAAACTATATTACTATAACATCCCATCAATAATATCGAAAAAAACATCTATCCTTAAACAATACTAAATTATATCCAACATAATCCATTCCAATCTTTAGGCTTATCCATAATACTATATTCCACTATCATAATATAGTGAAAACGATTATCAGATATTTAATACCATTGTTGATCCCCATATATCATAAGATATGTCTTGTTGGTCACATTCCAAACATTCGAAGGCCTTAATCATGTACTCTATTGAAAAATGAATACCCATTGAACCTTATTGAAAACATGAATTCAGTTAAAAGTTAACACTTTCCACATACCATAATCCTCAAAATTCTATATACTCAAACCATGATATAACTTAGTCCTTATATCAATCATGAGCTCATGAATACAATCAAACATCTCATTATCTTCTTATTCCTTCATTATGAACATATCATCTACTATACAAAAATATCTGAATAACCATCTATGGTTACTGGTACCATTTAACAAATACTTTCAAATACTTTTAGGGAAAACAATAGTGTAACAATCCTTAGATGATTCTTTATTCTATAATACCATTAACTATACAACATAACTCTCGATAAACATACAATCATTCCACTACCTTCTAAAACAACTGTCTGAGCTTCAACACTTCTTTCAGCTCATATATCATTTGTAGTTTCCTCATCATCATCCACATAAATACTACCCATATGACCATGCTGATTCTCTTCATGAGATTTTCCATTAGGGAATTGGTTTGCATAATTCCCGTACATTCCACATTTAAAACATCTAATCATTGTTGATGTCATAATAATACCATTATCCTTGTCCATAGTGTTAACTGAACCTTTTCATTTGCACTTACTGGCTTTGTGTCCTTCTTTTCCACACCCAAAGCATCTTCCAGTTCCTTTGAATCAATCTCCCTTATGCCTCTTCACACATGATTTACATGAGGGAAATTGAACTTTCTTTCCATTATAATCATCATGAAACTCCATATTTCTCTTATTATCTGAGTCGGGAAACATACCAAAGTTGAGATTATTGATAATATTATGAGATTGCTGATTAGGCATAATAACGATGTTTGGACTTCCAGATCCCGTTTCATTTGGTTTCTCATGAAGAATATCATTCCATTGTCTGTCAAATCCTCCATCATCACGAATCTTCCTGTTTCCAGCCATTTTCTAAAACCCAAAAAGAATAGTGTGAGAGGAAAAAATCATGCTAGGGAAAACAATATAGTAAAGGGGGAGTTCCCCTAATATCTAACATCTTGGGTTACTGTAATTCTAGTACTATAACCTATACTTATACTTAACCTTAGGGACATCCCTAGACATACCTTATAAATATCTCTAGGGATATCACTAATGTTCTCGAATCCTAGTTTCCAAAGGTTGACTAAACCTTTCCTCTGATACCAACTGTAGAGACCCGAAGCCTGACGTACATGGACATTACATTAATTTTGCGGAATACTTCATACATAAAAAAACAGACACACAAGGACCGTAATAGTTTAGTATCTTTGGAAACTCGGAATATAAACATCTAATCCTGTTGAATGAACATCAACATTTCTCATATCGATCTTCCCCTTTTGTTTTCTTACCTAAAAGATTTCTTTATATCCTAGGGAAAAGAAAACATATAAAGGGTGAGCTCAAATTCTCAGTAATGGTAAGCATGGATAAAATAAAACAAATCATAAACATTTGAGCATAAAAACATGAACATAATGTTCTTGAGAAATTACATAAAACATGAAATTACGTAAGGCATATATCATAAATAAACATTAATCATGATAAAATAGTGGGGGAGTAAAACATGTAATTGTGGCAACCATTCAGAACATCTCATGATTTCCATAGTAGCCAAGTCATTGCTGCCAAGACCATCTTAGTGGACAATGTCCCTTTCTGAATCGAGTTCACTCCTTATTTCAGTCCTGTAACACTGAACCAGATTAACCAACCGTTCCAGCCATGTCTATCTCATGAGATATAAAATCTTTACCCAATGCATTGGAGGGATATAATGGTCCCACCCATCTCATAATGAAATCATTCTTACTTGTGCCACAAAATAAACATACATCATTCATAATAACCCAACGAATAAAATGGGTTTCATAAACCTCATCCCATCATAACATAATCCATATAAAAGAAATGGATATAATTTCATAACAAGAAAAGTGAAACCATGTAAATAAAAGAGACATTGTACTTAAAACATACACATATGAAATAATTTCATTTCAGATGGAAAATTGTTTTGATAAAACACTTGAAATGAATTCTTGAGGAAAATATGCTTTCTTATTTAAAATCATTTTCTTTTCACAAAATGTCATTAATTTTTGAAAGAAAATTATTTTCTTGAAAATAGTCATGAAATATTTTTTAGGATGCTTCATGAAAATATGGCTTTATAAAACCGTAAAAATCCTTTCATGCTGTATAAGTTAAAAACACAATATTCTCGTACTATTATCGGAAAAGTCAAAAAGTACCTCGTATGAAAAACGACAAAAGAATCATTTCATATATTTTAATAAAAAATCCACTGAAGGGTAAAATTGGATTTAAACAATTTTAGGTGGATGGAAATAATATTACATATTTAGGAAACATGGATATGGATGATAAAATACACCCCAGTAATTTCTGAAGTATAAACAATCTCGGATAAAAATGAGATTGTGATATTTCTCTTACCTTATGTCTGATTTTCTTTGTAAGTGTCTGAACCTCCTGTATAATGGTTTAATAATGTCATTGACTTATTCAAGAATCATACTCATTGTTATGATATCATATATTGTTCACTTATGACTTTATTTTACCTGTTCTTTTGTAAATTCCATGTTAAAGAGCGTTTTGGGTAAAATCGTTTCATTTGTCATTCGTGTTTTGACTTGTAATTATTCATATGATTACTTAGATCATGATTACTTAATTCCATAATATAAAACATGATTTATATATATTCAGAATATACATATATATAATAGATCAGTAAATGGAAATAAATACACCGTTCATGGAGACGGTAGGTCGTACGTACGGAGGAACGCTATTTTCGTTTCCTTATTGAGTTGAATAGAATTAAGTATATGACATACATATATATACACATAAATCTAGTATCATTATTATGTCATATATTTCATGATTACTTATTATATATACTTTATAATCATTCATGAATGGTTAACGTGGAGAATGAATCTCATCGCGTCGTGGAGACGGTAGTCCGTACGTACGCACGAGCGATGATATCGTTCTCATGATCGTGGAATTGTATTGGAGTGTATGTATACTATTTCAGAATCAATATAACTTTACAATAATCATATATAATTATTATTTACACCATTATACCCATCCAAGTAATGTGGTGGTGGAAAATAGATTACACCACGACGTTGAGACGGTATTCCGTACTTACGCACGTTCGATGATTTCATTTTCCGTAGGATGGATAAATGGTGAAATAGGGTTGTTTCATACATATAACAACATATCAGTATATGAGTGATACTTATGTTATTACTTCATAATGAAACAACCTAAGAAGAAGATGTGGAAGATGAAATAAAGATGAAAGAATCGGTAACAGACATTACCTCTTCTTTGAAGTGCCTCTTTGAGTCCTCCACTTAGGGTACTAAAATTGGTCTTTTAAGAAGACCAGGACTTCTAGGATGTTCCTAGAGAAGTTTATAATATAATTTTTATGGGGTTGGCCAATCATGAAGGCTCAATATGGTGTGAGGAAGAGGGGGAGGAGGTTCCCTTTTAAAAGGGAGGAGAGGGGCACCTTTGGAATATTAAAACTAATATTTTATTATAAAGTCATATTAGGTTATTAATATCTCCAAATTGAGTTATTTCGAAGCTAAGGTGGGTATGGGTATAAATACTCTCATCCAATAGAATTTTTACAAGTTTATATCATTATATTAACCTTGTCCTTTTGTTTTAACTCTTAGTTAATTAGATTGACATTTACCATGTCACTTTGTATTTTTATATTATATAGTTAATAAACATACCATATAAATCTAATAGACCCCTCAAGTGGTACATTAATGATACACATATCCTGATATAAGTATCATGGCCGAACCTTATATTTTTAGGAATTAAATAACAATCCATAATAAAATATTTGTTTTAATAACTATTTTTTGACAATTTTGACACTATTTAGTAATTGATTTTTGTGAAACTCATGACAGAATTATTACTTTGACCGAAGTTAATTAAATCAATCCTAACATGTCATATTAATCTATAAAATTAGTTTAATTCATAAAAAGTCTCAAATTATATTTATTTGGGTATTTATAATATTAATTATTCTAATTTTTTACTATTATGGTAATTACTGCATAATCATTGTGTCATAAATAAATTAAATTATTTAATGTCTAAAAAATATAAATAAAATACCATTATGTAGGAAATATTATTATCTTTCTAATGAATAGTTAAATAGAATTTATCTTATGTATAACCCGGTATTAAAAATGTTTTAGTAAATAAACATTGATTTTAAATCTTTTAACTCTTCTTTGAATTAAATAATAATAATTGTCCTAATCTAATCCATGTGAGACTAAATGGACATATTTTATTCCTAAGGTTGTTTTTGGTCATATTAAACTTATAAAATAGAATTAGGATATGTGTTAGGGTAATAATAATATTGTTTTTACCCTTAATTACACTATTTACTTTTAACCGTGGTAAAAAAAAGTAAAAAGTTACTATTCACCAAAAATAATTTTTATCTCATTGATCCACATTTTACTTACTGGCATCAACCGTGTCTCTCGGATTTTTGAAATTCCATTCACAGAAGCGGTAAAATTAAGTTTTATGAAAATTCATTTTTTTAACTACCACTTAATGGTTTCACTATTCATCAAAAAATGAAAGTTTCCAGAAAAATAACAAAAATTAGGCCTAAGCTATATTTGATATTCTGAACACAAAAATGATGTCTATTTTACCAAATTCAAAAAATATCAGTTGAATTAATTAATTTAAAAATTAATTTCCATCGTCAAAACAAATAGCGTTTTCTTAAGAGATAATAACTATCAAAAGATTGACACTTTTTGATGTCTGGTTTAAATGTGAAATTACATCCAATGACCAAAATTGTATTAAATTTTAAAAATATATTCTAAATATACTTTAAAATCACTAAAATCAATAATTTATTACTATTAATTATTTCTATTAAAAAGATTGTTTGTAATTAAAATTTAGTAATTTTCACTGTTCATCAGAAAATGATAGTTATCCGAAAAGTACCAAAATTTCACCCAAAGCTAATTTCGATATTCCGAATCCAAAAATGAAGTCTATTTTGGATGATAAATTTTTTAAAATTTGAAAAAGTGGGTATTACTATTCATAACGGCTAATTCATAATAATATTATAATAATATATCGTTTAGTGAAACTCGGTATTGCGTACTACACACGCTATCAAGGAAGGTCGCGATTGTGTATAATGCAGCCAAGTTAGGGTAGCGTGTTGTGCAAGACTCTTTTGTTGTAACGTACAACAAAATACATCAATAAAATTAAAAAAAGAACATTTCTCATAAAATCTCTGGGTGTTACACCCACACTACCCACCTACAACTCAATGTCCTCCCCTTGGTCTATGTCACACCACCTTATTCCCATTGGTGTAGAACTATATTCCATGTAGCCTAATAACCATCTACTAATTTTCAGATAGAGAACCTATGGCCCGAATTCCTCAAATTTCTTGAAGGGCTTATGGATCAGAAGACAAATTACGTGTCCTGAAAGACAAATTTTTATCCCCCTTTCTAATTTGATCAATAACATTTTGGTTGATATTAATTGTTTTTTGTTTATGAAATTATTTTAGTTAAAAATATAATGTTATTGTTGATGTTTTAAGATTTTTGAATAATATATTATCCATATAGGATACTATAGTAATAAGTTATAAAAACTATGGTAATGGATAATGTGTAAAAATAATAATAATTATTTATCTCGCATTAGCGGATCTTGTGATCCATTAAATGATAATATAATTTATTCATGTATTCATAAATCATCATTTTTTATCTTCTTCCATGAAGAAAATGTAGATAAATTTTGAAAACAAAAACATAATATAAAATTTTGGGAATAAAATAAGTAATTATATTCTCTCACATTCTATATCTTGATTGTAATACAATCTCCCAGACACGAGCAAGAAGAAGATAAATCAAATGAATATTATGTGGAAAATATCAATTATATAACGATTCATTCAATTTTATATGTTCTCAAAATTAGGAGTTATGAAATAAATAAATGGTATATTAAATACATAGAAAATATTATGTATCATTGCATCAACATTGTCAATAACATCCCTTTTAAAAGGAAATGTAATAAATGTGGGATAAAAGGTATTTCAGGCCACTTATATATATTTCACATGCACTCCTAGGAATTTATTCTAAAAATGATTTAAATTATTTTACATCAAACATTAGACAACATTTTAAGGTTCTAATCTCATTAATGGGGTAGTTTATATGACACGATGATTTTAGAATATTTTATATTTAATAATTAATATGTGTTTGATATACCATGGCTCAAGTAACACAAATGATGAATAAATGAAAATATAATATAGAAATATTATTATTTATATATGTTAGTTATAACTAAAAAATTTTATTTATGGGTATGAATAAGATTAACCACATTAAAAAATACATGTATAAAATATTTCATAAAAAAATTTATTGATTGTTTCATAGGAACAAAAATCTCAATTTATAAAAATAATATGGAATCTCACAATTCATATATAACAACTCATATTTTTTTTCATCTAGTATTTTTCGAAATTATATGGATTTAATTTGAAAAAATGCATTGAGACAACATGTGATTCTGATGCCCAGTTTTCTGGAAAAAATTGTTTGAAAAATATTAAATATTTAATAGCACGTGCATGTGGTTTTCCTCAAATGTCGATTAACTATTATATGGGTTCCTGAATCTGAAATCTGAGGGAACCAATGAGTTCATATTAGTGGCTTTACCCTTGGCATGATATAACTTTTTTATGTGGGTGCCGTTAGTATAAAAAGACACGGAGGACGTTACAGTACATAAAATGATATTATGAATATTAGTTTGACCCAAAGCATCCCTTTTTAGTAATACATTATTATAAATTTAGGGTTAGCCTAATTTTTCTGATATTTCTATTGATACGTGGAGAAGGAACCTTTAGAGAATCCATTGGAGAATGAAGAAAAATCGACCAACCAACACCTATCAGATTCGACGAATCAAGGATTGAAGCTGACGTGACGACCATTTTTCATCAGCAACCAATCCAAATCGAGGGACGACTATTGTACTTTTTGATTTATTCATTATTTATTTTCAAAATGAACTTGGTTCAATCCATGAATAGATTTATCCATGGTTCTATCATTGTGGTATGATTTATAATTGGGGAAATTATTTTTGGTGTTTTAAATATATGGTTCTTCATACATCATTGTAACATAAATAGAGTGCATCTTCCAAGATGAAAAGGCTGACGTTCATTCTACATGGTGTCATTTCAGCATTTATTTTTCATTTTTCTTCGTATTCATCATAATTGAATCCTCTTGGTCATTTATCGACTAACCATTTATCTTTGAATGTGATGAAACCCTAGGATTAGAGACAAATTGACAACTGAGGATGGGTCTATGATGATAGAGACCTAAGAAGTTGAAGTCTTCAACAACATCATATTTTGGGCATTGGAGGTGGCTTAGTAATCCATGGAATGGACAACTGGTGCAGGCCTACTATGATGTTTCTGTGTGGTGAGGTGGTGACGTCGATATCTTGGGGTAACAACACTCAGAGGTGGCCATGATAAGAGGTGGTAGCATCCGTGGTGTTAAGGGAGGTGGTCAGGCATGTGGGAGCTGGCGGAGCAAATGGGAGTGGACTGTGGTAGCGACCGTGTGAGATGCATATGGAGGCCACATGGATTTGGGGCCACAAATGTGGTGAGTTGGGAAATATGTGGTGGATAGGGAATTCCACACATGAGTGGGCCGGGCTAGGTGGGGAAGGTAAGGTGCAGGTGTGTTGGTTGTGTGTGTCATACCCGACTTGGACGCGAGGTGACTGGTCTAGATCCGGGCCACAGTCAACCACATTGATCAACTATGATCAACAGTAACCCTAGTTTTTGTGTGGCTGTGGAAACTAGGAGGTGGTAAAATATAGCTGTCAGTTGAGGTGGCCATAAGGCAGTCGTTGATGGCTGTCAACTATGGTGGTCAAACCATATAGTCATTAAATAGGCCCAGTTCCCCCCAGTTTTTAAATTTTAAACTACCATAACTTTTAAATGGTATATCCTCTCAATCAACTGTCTATAAGGATGAGACCCTAGTGATAATTACGTCCATTCGTGGTAAATAGTTTATCATTTAGTTTCGACACAAATAGTTTGAAAGGATTTCCCCAGGTCAATTTTCTTGACACTTAGGTATGTTATTAAATACACATTATTATACCATAATCAACTATAGAGGCTGAGACTTATATAGAGTCTGGTATCCCTCCCCAAGAGTGGAGAACGATCCTCTATGATCCATAGTGGAGTTTTGGAATCGATTTAACCTCAGAGAGTATGGAATTGGTCATCCATATAATGGACCACATCATTTTTTGGGGGTATCCCCAGTTAGTCTGCGCATGATTTGTGGAAACCCTCTATTTGATCTGGGCATGAAACTATATATAGGTGGTTGACCATGATTGGATACATGGAATCCCCCTATTAGTTCTAGGTGTGATCTATGATTTTCCTTGGTCATTTATTGGGTATGACCCCCACTCCATGTATCAAGTTATTATGTGGACAATCTATTATCATTTGGGAGAATCTCAAATAAGGTATTCCTATTCGTTAGTGTCTCTGATGATATCATGGCTCGGGGAGTGAGCTCTCCTTGATTAAGGGTGTTTTGAGTAGAATCTTGTGGAAATTATCTAGATGTGGCATACCTCTAGACATTGTGTCTTGGATTGAGTGTATTCATATATTATTATTATATGTGTTTTAGACATATACCTATGTCGATTTGACTACACTTTACTTTGTGGTATTCCTTTATAGAATTGAATTGTGGTTTTTGGTTGTCATAAAAAGTATTTTTATACTCACACCTGCATGGGATTTCCATGCATGTTTCATGTGTTGAGAAGATGATTGACCCTTTAAAAAAGTGCATTGAAAAATGGGATAGGGGTAGTGCATTGCAAGGCCGAATTGATAGAGTTATATTTCTGTGGTTCAGAAAGCAGTCCTAACACAACTTTTCATGCAGGTTGGACGTATGTTACAAACACTATTTTGTGGGATAATATTATGGCCATTTTAACTTTCTAGTAAATTTACTGGAATATAGTATTGTGAGATATTACTGGTATTCATGCATTTTTTACTTACTTGCTTTTACATTTTTGCATTTTCTATCTTGGATATGCATGCATGTGTATATGTACATATTCCAGAGCCTCCAATTTTTTGGATATTCCTACTCAGTGTTAGTCACCGACCCTAAGTCTATTAGATTTTGTCTTGGGGTCGTAAAAAATGGGACCCTCAAGTATGGGTCACGACATAGTGAAATCAGGGGAGGACTCTTCTAATTTTGGACAAGTAGTGTTTGCAGTTGGATTGGTGAAAAAATATTAACTTATTGAAGTTTATATTTCAGGTCAATGACTATAGTATTGGTGCAACAGACAAATTATCCATACACCAAGACTCTGACTACCAAATTTTCAACTTGGTACATGAAAACACTAGTTTCAGTGGAAAAAATGATACATTAATCATATAGGAATGGTTCATTTTTCAATTTCCATTAATGATTTACCACCCAAGATATATCATATTGACAATAGTAAATATATATTTTTATTTTAAGATGACTCCACACAGAAATCAAGAAATGATTATATTTTTTGATCATTAGTTTGATCCACTTAGCAGTTAGGCCTTGATATAGGGGCTTGTACCAAACTTAGAACCTCCTAGTGGTTTATCAACCATACCACCATCCATCGATAAGCATTTCATATCGTAACTATCATCTAATGATTTAAAAGGGATGATTGCATTGCATGATTTTTAAAGGAAGTAGCCTCCTAGGTTTTGTGGTGATCCAAACCCCCCAATTGGCTCATTATTGGCTAGAGGAAGTCATCCATGTTTTTCATGTTGGTAAGATTCCTACTAACCACATGGAAGTCCTTTTCGTAAGTTTTCAATAGGACTCGACGCATTGATAGAGGATCTTGGTGACTCAGTCACATGAAAAGACCAATCTATCCTAGATATAATTGATAATATATTTGGATATATGTTCTGTCCTTCAATGTTGTGATCACTATTCATACAAGATCATTTGTATCAGTATCAGGGCAATATGACTGTGGTATAGTTTTTAGTGAGGTTTACTGTTCTTTCATGTTGATCCATGGATACGGAAAAAGTCAAGTTATTTTCAGCTTGGACCTTGGATTAGGACATACACCAGGACATTATCTATTCAATGTTATCCATTATTATTCCTAAGTATTTTAGGGAACTTGAGTGATCTCTTATAGTGGATTATTTTATCACAAAGAAGACAATAGTAGAAAGAAATTGTAGTGGTTAGTGGGTAGCTGAGACCTCGTATGAAATCATCTAAGGACTATCACATGGATACAAGTGGGGTAATCACATTTTAGGTTTATTTTAACAATCATGGTCAGTGGTGCATGGTTCCCAGGGTGGCATGATTCATCCGAGGGATAGATGGTGTTACTCATGTGGTCCTTGAGGACATCAAGCATGAGATTGTCCGACTCATTGTATAGTTCACCAAGATATGGTCAAGGGACAACCAAGGGCTAGTCATAGATAGGAATAAGGTTGTTTATAGGTAATCTTTCATTGAAGAGGGGCATGGTCGATTGCATGAGGTTTTTGGAGGTTTAACAAATCACCACGACCACCCATGGTGGTCCACGACGGGATCATGGAGCTAGTGGTTAGGGAAGAGGCCAAATACAGGTGATGAAGGCATATAAACATAGGTCTATAGGGCTGATACAAATTATGATCTATGTATTTTCCTCCATAGCTATAGTTATGATATGCACAGGTTCTAGTCATTCCATTCATTCCAAAATCCTTGTTCGGGACATAGAGATTCCAGTTGAACTATTGACATGATCCTAACACATTGAGACTCCTACGAGAGGAGATTAGAATATAACACACAGGTGTTGATAGTGTGGATTTACTCTTGAATGTGATATTTTTCATCTAGAACTTTTGGTTTTGGCGTTATGGCCTTATGATTTCATTCTTGGTATGAACTAGTTATACATAGTTCATGGTTATATTGAATGTTTTAGGCATAGAGTGTGGTTTACCCAAAACGTTGAAACCATGTATTCCATTTATTGTGAAATGTAAAAAAAGGCAGTGTGAGATGGAATCGAACATAAGAGGGTGCAGTGGATTACTCGTTTATTGGACAACATAACCGTTAGTGTAGTCGATGATATGTGTAATCGATTTCCTTCAGTGGTGGCAGCGTCTGAGGATGCATTTCTAGAAGATGTATTTGATTTACCTCCGTATAGGGATATGGACATATACATTGATTTAAATACCCTATCATAGCCCAAATATCTACAACTTTGTATCAGATGGCTCATGTAAAGCAGCGTGATTTGAGGGTGTAGTTGGAGGACTTGTAGTCGAAGGTCATCATGAGATCCAGTGTTTCAAAATTTGTGGCCCTAGTTTTGATTTATATGAATGAATATGAGAGTATTAGGTTATGTGTGGATTACCAGGGCTTGAACGATGATCCCATAAAGAAAAATAATCAGGTAGTAAGGATAGATAATCTATTTGATCAGCTGAAAGGAGAAAAATGGTTCGTGAATAATTACCTCGGATCTAGCTAGCACTAATTTTGAGTACAAGATGAGGATATAATGAAGATGGCATTCAGATGTTGTTATAGTCACATTGAGTTCTTGTTGATTCCATTTGGTGTGAATAATTCCTCAGTAGTATTCATGGGACACTGGAATCAGATAATTTAGTCTTCTATAAACAAGTTCCTATTGTTCTTCATTACTGACATCCTAGAGTACTCAAAATCTCAGGAGAATAACAGGAGGCACATAAGGAATTTTATAGACACTCTGTGAGAGAATCAACATTACAAAATGATCTTGAAGTGTCACTTATGGATTCGAGAGCTCTATTTTCCAGGAAACCTCATTTAAAAATCTAGAGTTGTAGTGTATCCATCAAAGGATGAGTCTGTTCTTTCTAGGGAGCCACCCATTATTTTTGACAAGGTACATAGTTTCCTAGGACTGGAAGGGTAATATCAAATATTTTAACCAATCTTTTATAGTGTAAAATTACCATCAATCGTTTTGAAATGAATGGGGGGTCATTTTAGGTGGACTGAAAAGTGACGGGAGTGCATTCAGGAGTTGAGGTAGAGGATATTGAGTACTCCCATTCTGATGTAACCGGAGAAAGGCATCAAATACAACGTTCTCTACAATGAATCAGTGGTCGGTCCAGATTGTGCCTTGATGTAAGAGAAAGCGGTGACTACCTATTTTTTTCCATTTTAGACTGCTTGAGAAGTATTATGTAACTCATGATTCTGAACTAGCAGCACTAGTCTTTTAATTGTGGATTTTCTGAAACTACATAACTGGTGACTTTTTTATCTTCTACTATGATCATAAGAGTCTCAATTATATCTTCTCTCTGAAGAATATGAACCTGATATATAGGTGGTGTAAAAAATTCAAATAGTATTATGACCTAGTGATTATCTATAAACCTAGGAAGCTGAACATGGTGGAAGATTCTGTAAGAAGATGACCTTGTTCGATTTTGCTGGATGAGGCATATAAGTAGTTTGACTTGTTTTATATATCCCATGTCGATGGATATTGAGCAGCATACCTACAGTCGATGGTTGTCACCCCCCCACTCTTATAGTGAGTCATAAAGGCTTTATTTGGGGACTCCAACTTTGAGACCATACATGCTTAGATATCTACAGGAATGATCTTAATGGATATACCAAAGGTGGGGTTAATGTTGTTCTTTTAAGGGGGATTAAATTTTCACCATTAGCATTGCAGGTAGAGGTTTTGAGGTGGTTACACACATCTTGTTTGGTAGTACATCTATCTGTGGAGAAGATGTATCGAATCCTTCCTCATTAGGTTTGGTGGAAAGGGAAGAATAAGGTAGTTGTAGAGTTTTTCTAATAATTCCTCAATAGTCATCAAGGGAAGGATGATCACCATGTCTCAGCGGGTTAAGCTCAACCCGTTGAGGTGCCCAAATGGATGTTGGATTGGATATCGAGGGAGATTGTGTAAAGTTTACCACATAAATCTTTGGGGAATGATTGCATTTGGTGGTAATCGACATGCTCACAATATCTTCCCACTTCATAGCTATCCAACATCAGAGTTTAGTAGAGTTCTTGGGACACCTCTACATGAATGAGATATTTAAAATCCATGGAGTTTTATTGATTATATTATTAGATCATGATGCTCATTTTAAATACTAGTTGTGAAGGGATTTTAGGAGGTGTTTGAGACCAAGTTGTGCTTGAACCCAATAATTCACCCACATACAGATATTTTTACTAAAAGAAACATTCTGGTTCAAGAGTTCATGGAATGGGAGTGCATTAGAGATTTTGGACATAGTTATGTGGATCACCTACCATTAGTAGAGTTTTAATAAAATAAAATCTACCATTCCTCCATTAGTATTACCCTAATAGAGGCCTTGTATGGGAAACTTGATAGGTCACCAACTTGTCGTACTGTCCCAGGAGTGTTGGCACTCATTGGACCAGAGTTGTTTCCAACTAAATCTGAGCTGGAGATGTTAATATATGAGTAAATGAAGTCTTAATATAGACATCATAAGTCTTATGATGCCATGGGAAATATCAATTTGGAGTTCTAGGAAGAAAACCAGGTTTTCATTTAGGCTTCATCTAGATCAGGATTACAAATATTTAGATGGGAGAAATAATTCTTTGAGGTTCATTAACCCTTTCCAGATTTTGTATATATTTTTTGATGAGATGTAATACATGGTTATTCCACCATAACTAGATTAGGTACATGTCATCTACCTTTTGTAATAACTGAGGAGGTATATGCATAACACATCACACATAATAAAATGGGGTTATATTAACATGAAGGATAAAGAAACATTTGATGAGTACCCATTGAAGATTTTGAATCTTTAAGAGGGTATCCTTCTTTAGTGGTCGATTATTTTAGTGCATGTATGGTAGAAGCACATCACTACCCAAGAGATAACATGGGATTTGGAGGATCAGATTCATGATCAACACCCGGAACTGTTTGAGGAGCCTTTGTTTGGGATTTTTAGGGTTGTAAATTCCCATGGTGTGGAAAAAGTAACATCTTAGATTATTTGTGTATTACATTAAAAAATAATTTGGATTACTTTTGTGACCCAGTATAAGAAAACATATAATTCTAATGCCTTTTTTCTGAGAACAATGTTTTGAAAAATATTAATATTTTATTAGCACACATGCACTATTTTCAAGATATAGTAGAATAACTCTTAAATGGATACCTAAATCATAAATATGAGGGGAACTATTGAGTTTAGAGATGTGGCTTTACCCTCGATGCAATATAACTTTTTTCATCATGGGTTTTCGGTAGAAATCATCATTGATGAAAGAACTGTAAGTAATATAATTTTAGGAAAAATATATTCATTTAAATACTTACCTTATTTGTAATTATTTGACAAAAAAATATGATTAGCTTCATAAGACTGAAATTTTCCTAGAGATATAGAGAAAGAACCTATAGAATTTTTTTTCAAATCATCCCAGATCGATTAAATTATTCCCCATAGATCCGATAAATTGAGGGTCGATGATGACGAGGAAAAATTTTTTCCTCAGGAACCAATCCAAATCACAGTAGGTCTATTGTTTTATTGTGATTTCCACATTCATGATTTTCATGATGAACTCATGTGAATCCATGAATAGATTCATTAGAATGTTGATCTTTGCAAGATGGTATATAAATGCATGGATTATTTTGTGATTTTTCTTTAGTTATTTCTTCGTTCATCATTATTATAGAAATGGATTGTGGCTGACATGAAAAAAAGGTTGAGATTCATTCTGTAGGGAGTTCTTTGTGATTATAATTTCTCATGTTCTTCGTGTTATTCTTTATTGGATATGCATAGTCATAGCTCGATTTTTCGGGTGGCTCCGAATGAGATCGAACCCTCAGATTGGAGGTAAACTAAAAATAGAGGCTGAGTCTATATAGATGGAGACATGAGGAGTTAAGAGAAGTGAAAATTCGAATTCAAGGCATCAGTGGTGGTCCAGTGGTTCACAAAAGGGACCACAGAGGCAGGTATGGTAAGGTGATGCAGTGGTTGGCGGTTGTGTGAATCAAACGATGTAGAAGAAGACATTCATGCCACATGTGGCTACCAAGGTGGCCGATACGCGAGTGGGATGGTCCGGGGATGACGGGAAAAGATAGGTGAGTCGAGTTAGGAATAGGTGGAGAGAGCCGATTTGTGCAGATCTGGTCAGACCTGGGGTGACTGGGGTGGAGCCAGGACATGGTATCTGATGGATGTTGACTGTGAGATACCATAACTCCAGTTACTACACATATAAAATAACTAGGGGTGGTTGACCTTAGGGTTCGACCATGGTGGATGCATAGTGTCCAGTCTGGGTAGCAGACCATGGTGGTTGACTACTATAATCGATGGAATGACCATGTTGTTGGTCCAGGACAGTGACCCCCCCATTTCAAAAATTATAACTAGAATAAAATTAAAAAGGTAAAACATTTTTATGAGCCATCTTTTTCTTTCAGTCCCTAGAGAAAAGAATGTATTTTTTTGGACATGTGTTGTGTTATTATATTTTGACTAGTATTGGTTTAGAGTGTTTCCCATGGCCTGTTACTGAACGGTTCAGTTTGGTATTATGTCCACAACACTGTACTATGATACACTCTATATACCAAGTCTAATATATAATATGGTATCCCTCCTCGAGATTGGAGCGCGAAAATATATCACCATTAGTGGATTTTGGAATCAGTGTAACCTCTAAGAGTATGGTGTTGGTATTTCATCTAGAAATCCAAATTGAATGGTACATGGTAACCCCCCATGATTCATGGTGCGATTAGTGGAATACCACTATTTTTTTTGGTGCAAACTACAACGTAGAGGGTTGATCCAAATTTGGTACGTGGTATCCCCCGGTCAGTTCTTGACATGATACCTGGTGTCCCCTAGTTAGTTCCAGGTGTCAAATTCACTCTTTGAATCATAGTCCTCCTTGACCAATATTTTCTCTTTTGGGAGTGGCCAAAATTATTTAGACCTCTCCGTGAGTGTCTTTAATGATGTCATGGATCTTGGACAGAGTCCTCTCTAAAGATTAAGATTTGAGTAGAATCATGTGGCTGGAAATTGCTTGTGGTTTTCCTCTATACTACGTGTCTTGGATTTAGTATACCTTGATATTATTTCAACTTGTTTTGTACATATATACATATGTGGAACTGATTAAAATTTACTTTGCAGTATTTATATGTTGTATTGCTTTTTGGTTTCATGGTATCCTAATGGGTTCTGTTATACTCACCTCTACACTGGATTTTCCACCACATGTAATGTCTTGTTAAGATGTTCAACAATTTTATGGAGTGCCTGTTATACCAGGACCTGGCGATGCATAGCAAGGGAAAACAAAATGTGGTGTGTTCCTACAGTTCGAAAAGTATTCATAGTAAAACTTTTTCTTACAAGATGTACTTGTGTTAAAGAAACCTTTTGGTGGGATTTTATTATGTCTCAATTTACATTCTTCTAAATATATCTGGGTAAATTAATTTGAGATCTTAGTGGAATGCATGAATTATTTACCTACTGACTTTTACAATTATGCAATTTGTATAGAGGAGATGTGTGCATGTTTACAGGTACTTAGGATAATGCCTCCCATTTGTTGGATGTACTTACTCAGTGCAAGTCACTAGCCCATGGCCTATTACTGGTGGGCTTGCAGTTGTCACAACAGGGCCCCCTATTGGATGGGAAATGACAGCTATGAATTTTTAATGTTACATATTTTAATACAAGTATTTTTGGTGCAAATTTTTATTTTCGTTTAAGAGAAAAATTACTAAATTTTAGAGACATCATTTTCTTCAAATGGTTTAATTTTTTTATTAAATCATGTTAACATTTTCTTAGGGTGATTTTTCGAAATTTCTTAAAAGTATTTGACTTTTTATTAAATAGTAAAAATTCAAATTCTACAAATCATGTCACATTTCTAATATTATCATGACCTGTAATTTTATGGATAATTTTCTATAGACAATATATATATATATATTTTTAATGATTTTATGCCACATAAAAAAATAATTTTGATCAATGAAATCAATGTTTTACATTTTAGAAATCTACGTAATGCTTTTCTTAAAATTAAAATTTGTTTTGGTTATTTTTCTATAAGTAAAATTTTCACAATGTTCCTACACATTTTAGTTTAATTTTAAATTAAATTATTCATTATTTTTATTAAAATAACAAAATTTATTAAATTTGAATAAATATTATGTATTATTTTTTGTATAGAATCATTTTAGGCTCGAAACATTCATTTTTCTTACAACAGTTTATCATTGAATTTTATGAAGATATATTTAACTAGTTATTACCACTTATAAAAATTTAGCCATATAAAATGTATTATATATTTTTATTTATGATGTCTTATTTTATTTATATGGTAAATTTTATTTGTAGTGGTGTAATCATGGAATGTTTTTTACCTCAATAAACCGTAAAATGCATTTAAAGTTGTTTAATATATAGAATAATGCCACATAATCTATAAAAATTTGAATTTGTTTCACTATATTATAGGATTCATACTGAACAAATTAAATCTTTTAAAATATTTCATTTTTGTTTCATTTTGAATTTGTAATTACGCTTATATTATTTAATGTTAATAATAATTATAAAATGCCAGTAGTTTTTTAATATCGCTAATATAATATGATAAGAATAAAAATGAATTTATGATTGGTTTTAAATGTCTGTTTGAATATTTTTTTTATTAAAAATATTTCTAAATTTTTAGTTTTTTTAAAATTATAATGATTTATAATGATTAATAATAATTGAACTACTGTGTGTGCAAGTGGGAGAAAAGTTAAATAAAATAGTTTTAAAAAATCAAATGTGATGTTTCAACGATAATTTTATGCATTTTATGATTTTAATGGGTTAAAATGAAATTTTATTATTTTGTGAATATTGAATTTTTAATTAATTATTATATTTATTTCTCTAATGTTAAATTATTCGAAACATCATTAAAATTAATTTAGTGATATGTTATGTTAAAATTTAGAAATTATATTTAAAAAAAATTAAAAAAAATTACCATTTGTAATGTGAATAATAAAATTTAATGAATATCTACCATTTTTCACATATTACATAATTTTTTTTAGATTGACATTATTTACCCTTAATAACAATGTATATTTTATTACATTAGTAAGGGATAATAGGGTAAAATGTGGGGTTAACAATAGAGATATTGTTTAAATTATGATAAAACACATGATTGGATATAATTGTTTGATTTTATCCATACATTAAATTTAATTTCATCCAAACTTTGAAAATTTAGAGACACATTAATTTCATAACAGATATATTATATAATAAAATATTAATCATTAAAAAGTTTTCCACAAACCATACTTATATAAGGGAACCACATATTTAAACATCTATACAAAACATGAGCATCTTGGATCAACTATGATATACCCAAGTCACATCCCATCCTTCCTCCCTATGAACTATAAATATTTTTTTTCACATAAAACCATCTCAATAAGTCTTTAGGTATAAGCCAAAGGGAGATAAATAAAGAATAGATAATTTTTTTAACGATATATTTCTTATTAACTTCTTCCATTATCACCATAAAAAATATATAACCATATTAACATGATAAAATTTGTATATTTATTATAGTTATTTTTTTTCAAAATTTTTTCTATCTCCTTAAAATATAATGGTAATCCAAATCATCAATCATTCATAAAATAGACCTCAATCTGTGTATTACAATGTTTATTTTTTTGATCATAATATATCATGGACTATTTATATATGTATTTAAGGGATATATATGTTTTATTGAATAAAATATTATTCTTAAATAATAAAATATTTTATACATTCTTTCCCTCATATCCATTAAACTAATGACAACATCTCTTGGGTGTATGTGGGGACGACCCCCCTCGAAGAGATGTGATTTGATTTTAAATTATGATTAAAATGGATGGTAATATATATATATATATTTATTTATTTAATGAATATATACACTATTATTATTATTTATTTATATATTATAATTTACCTTTATTTCATTCTATATCGTGGAAAATGAAATGACTAATCATACACACATATAAAAACCATATCCACAGTGTTATGTAATTCATTTTCCATCACCAACTTATATAAATGTTTATAATAATGTACATAATGAATATGTATGATAATAGTGAAATTAATATTATTCTAGAGATTATGAGACCATTATCATGGTGCAAGAACCAGAACAATCATACATAAATATGTTAGACAAACAGAACTATTAACATCTAAAAGAATTATTTTTATGATGAACTACTAGTAAACTGTTGAAAATTGTCATTACTGTAAAATATATTTAATGATAAGTATGCATAATTTTTTTGGTATATTATTATACCAAATATTTATTTATTATACATTATTTTAAGAGAATATAAGATTCAATTCAGGCCTTGAGGTTAGGGATTATCTTCTCAATTTTATTTCATTGGGACATGATTCATGTTATGATCCATGTTTTGTTTATATGTTGTGCATACTAACCATTTGATATATTATTTCATTAATCTATTAATATTCATGTTATTTATTTTATTATTTGATGTTATTTATTTTATGGGGATTATCATGCAGAATAAATCAATGTGATAATTATTTATGTTGTAATCCAATTTTAATCATGGTTTTAATTCATGAATATAATTTTGTAAAATTGTTTGATATATATATTAAAACCATAATATGTTCTTATCTAATATATTTTTATTGTTTTTTATGTTTACTATTCATTATTCTCAATTTGGTACTTAAAATGGTTAGCAAAATGTTTATATGAAATGTTGAAATTGTTTAATCATTTTGATTAATTTTTTTTCTATTCACTATCCATGTTCATCAAATTTTTTTAAGGGATGTTTTTATATAATAAAACCCTTTTAGATATTTAAAAGTGATTAAAAAGAATATTTTAAATTATTTTCATATGAATTACTATTTTCTTTTTAATAATTTGTGAAAAAATAAACTATTTTAATGTATATAGTTGGAGAAAATACTCCCAGTGAAGTTTCCTTCCACTATCTTGAAAATTATTCTACAATATTCATGTTGTTTAAATTGAAAATCATATTTTAAACATTCATTGTAGAGACCCGAAACTTGACGTACATTAACACTACATTACATTTGCGGAATACTTAGTACATACACACAAGGATCGTAATAGTTTAGTGTCTTTGGAAACTCGGAAAGTAATCTCCTAATCGTGGTGAAAGATCTTCAACATCTCCTATAAAGATCTTCCTTTTTTACCTAAAACCTTTCTTTATATCCTGGGGAAAATAAAACATAAAAGGGTGAGCTCAAATGCTCAGTAAGGGTAAACAAAAGAAATATCAATCACATCATATACATAAGCACATAACTTTTGGAAATCTTAACCTGCAAAAGAGATCGTAATTTCATAACATGGGGTAAATCATGGTAGTGAAATGTAATCACAATAATCATAACTTAAAACATGAAACTTTGTGGCATTCACACATAATCATAGAGAATAATTTCTTGTTAGTCAAGACTCATTGCCAAGACTATCTTAGTGGACAAAGTCCCTTTCTGAATCGAGTAACCCTCGTTTCAGTCCTGTTTCACTGAAATGGTATAACTTACCATTTCAGCCATGTCTATCTAATGAGATATAAAATCTTTACCCAATGCATTGGAGGGGGATATAGGTCCCACCCATCTTATAATTAATCCTTTCTTATGTGTGCCACATAATCATAAATCATACATCATCGCATAACCCATGTAATAAAAATGGGATTCTTAAACAACATGACATCATTAAAAAATTCATATAAGATAAAGGAATTCATAAAAATGTTTCCATCACAACATAATCAAATCCATTTAATAATAGGGATAAAAACATAACCCTTTTATTATCTTAGATGGAAAATAATTTTGATAAAATACTTGAACTCCATTCTTGAGGAAAATATCCTTTCTACTTCAAAAACATTTTTCCTTTCATAACATGTCATACAACTTTAAAATAAAAGAAGTTGATTAAAAATAAACTTGAAAACATGTAAAGGAAGCTTCTTGTAAATAATGTTTTAAAAATCCATTCATGCCGTATAAGTTAAAAAAAACATTCTTCGTACTTTTGTCAGAAAAGTCAAAAAGGTACCTCGTACGAAAAATGACAAAAGATTCCTTTCATTTCTTTTACTAAAAACTCACCTAAGGGTAAAATTGGATTTAAACTATTGTAAGTGGATAAAAACAATATTACATATTGAGGGAACATGGATGTGGATGATAAAATACACCCTAGTAAATTCCAAAATATAAACAATCTCGGATAAAAATGAGATTGTGATATTTCCCTTACCTTAGGTCCGATTTCCTTCGTATGTGTCCGAACCTCATGTATAATGATTTAAATAATGTCATTGACTTATTACAGAATCATATTAATTTTTATGATATCATATATGGTTCACTTATGACATTATATTACCCGTTCTTTTGTAAATTCCATGTTAAAGAAGCATTTTGGGTAAAATCGTTTCATTTATCGTAGGTGTTTTGACTTGTTGTTCTTGACATTATTATTACTTATATCATGATTTACTTACTTCCAGAATATAAAATATGATTTATATATCATATATATTCAGTATATATATATATATAATAGATAGATAAATGAAATGAAAAACACCGTTCATGGAGACGGTAGTCCGTACGTACGCATGAACGCTGTTTTCATTTCCTTATTGTCTTGAATGGAAGTAAGTAGATGACATACATATATATATACATAAATCCAGTAGCTTTATAATGTCATATATTTCATTATTATTTCTTATATATACTTTATAATCATTCTTAAATGGTTAACATGGAGAATGAATCTCATCGCGTCGTGGAGACGGTATTCCGTACGTACGCACGAGCGATGATATCGTTCCTATGATCATGGAATTGTATTGGAGTATATATATATATTATTTCAGTATCAATATTACTTTATAATAATCATAAATAGTTACTCATTATACCATTATACCCATCCTTGTAAAGTGATGGTGGAAAATAGATTACACCACGGCGTGGAGACGGTATTCCGTACGTACGCACGCGCGGTGATTTCATTTTTCCGTAGGATGGATAGAAGGTGAATTAGGGTTGTTTCATATTTATAATAACATTTCAGTATGTAAGTAATACTGATTTTATTACTTTATCATTAAACAACTAAAGAAGAAGAAGTTGAAGAAGAAAGAAATTGAAAAGATCGGTAATTGATATTACCTCTTCTTTGGAACGCTTCTTTGAATCCTCCACTTAGGGAACTAGTATTGGTCTTTGAAGAAGACCAGGACCTCTAGGATTATTCTAGGGAAGTGGAGAGGAGAAAATGGCAGGGGTTGGACGAGCTTGAGTTCTCAAATTTGTGTGAGGAGGAGGGGGAGGAGGTGCCCTTTTATAAGGGAGGAGAGGGGCACCTTAGGAATATCTCAAAATATTATTTTATATTAAAGTCAAAATCGGTTTATAATGGTTCCAAAGGGTCTTATTTCGAAGATAAAGTGGGGAAGGGTCGAAATCCTATCAACCAATAGGATTTAGACAAGTTTAGGGTATTATTTTAACCTTATCAATTAGATTTAACTCTAAGTTAAATAATTTAACTTTTACCATGTCTTTTTGTTTTCTTTCACTATATGGTTAATACACTTACTATAACATTCCAAACGAACCCCAAATTGTTTATTATTAATCTATATATCCTTATATAAGTCATTTTGCCGAACCTTAGATTTTTATGAATAAAATAACAATTAATAATATAATATTTGATTTAAAAACTATTTTGGGTCAATTTTGACACTATTTGATATATGATTTTTGTAAAAGTCATAACAGAATTATATGTTCGAACCACGTTGATTAAATCAACACTAATATATCATAGTAGCCTAGAAAATTAGTGGAATTCATAAAAAGTCTAAAATGACATTTATTTTGGTGTTTATAACACCAATTATGTCAATATTTAATTAATAAGATAATTACTGCATCATCATTGTGTCATAAATAAATTAAATTATTTAATGTCTAAAAATTACAAATAAAATACCATCATGTAGGAAATCGTTTTAGTTTTCTAATGAATATTTATAGTCTAATTTATCTTATGTATAACCCCATATTAAAAATTATTTACTTATTAAACTTTGATTTTAACTATTTTAACCCTTCTTTAAATAAATTAATAATAAATTTCCTAATCTAATCCATGTGGGCCTAAATGGTCATATTTTATTCATAAAGTTGTTTTTGGTCGAATTACACTTATCCAATAGAATTAGGACATGTGTTAGGGTAATAATAATATCATATTTACCCTTAGTTACCCTATTTACTATTAACCGCGGTAAAAAAAGTAAAAAGTTACTATTCACCAAAAATTATTTTCATCTCATTGAACCACATTTTACTTACTGACATCAACCATGTCTCTCGGATTTTTGATATTCCATTCACAGAAGCGGTAAAATTATGTTTTATGAAAAATTTAGTTTTTTAACTACCACTTAGTAGTTTCACTATTCATCAAAAAATGAAGGTTTTCAGAAAAATGCCGAAATTTCATCCTAAGCTATATTTCATATTCCGAATTCAAAAATGAAGTCTATTTTACCAAATTCATAACATAGAAGTTGCATTAATTAATTTTATAATTAAATCCCGCTGTTAAAACAAATAGCGTGTTTTTAAGAAACAATATCTATCAAAAGATTGACACTTGTTTATGTCTGGTTTAAATGTGCAATTACATCCAATGACCAACATTGTATTAAATTGTAAAAATATATTCTAAATATAATTTAAAACTACTCCAATTAATAATTTATCACTATTAATGATTTCGATTAAAAAAGTTGTTTTTTAATTATAATTTAGTAATTTTCACTATTCATCAGAATATGAAAGTTATCCGAAATGTACCAAAATTTCACCTTAGGCTAAATTCGATACTCCGAATCCAAAAATGAAGTTCATTTTGAAAAATAAGATTTACAGAATTTAAAAAAGTGGTTATTACTATTCATACCGGCTAGTTTTAATAATATTTTAATAGCATATCGTTGTTTAGTGAAACTCGGTATTGCGTATTACACACGCTATCGAGGAAGGTCGCGATTGCGTGTAATGCAAGGAAAGTCAAGGATGCATGTTGTGCAAGCTCCTTTTGGTGTAGCGTACGACACAAGACATTAATAAAATTAAAAAGAATATTTTTTATAAAATCTTGGGCTGTTACATTCTACCCCCTTTAAAATGAATTTCTCCCTCGAAATTCGTCGGGGTTATAAATGGTTTACTATTTGAAAGTTTCTTTAATAGAAACCCACATCGTAAAAAGGAATATCAAAACCAATCTTTAAAAACAAAAGTATGAAACGTAACGGTTACCCAAATAAACTAATCATTGGGTTTCCACATAGGTGAAAACATGGATATGGAAGAGAAATCTAACCATCATGTTCTGATGGAGAGTAGTAGAAAACATGGATATGGAAAAGCCAGTAATCACAAATCCATAGATTTGTGATGATATAAGGTACCATCTGATTCATCAGGTATAAGATCACTAGGACAACATTTTTGGTTTTCAAGATCATTTCCCTAAAGTTGAAAATTTGAATTGGAATAAATACTTTCTTTATTTTGGTACAATCTCACTATTTTTCGTGCCTAGAACAATTTCCACTTCATATCTTAAATAAATGAAGTTATATTTGTTATTCGTGAAGTGTTAGCAGATCATGTGATAGAATGACGGGTCATTCCATCTGTCTCAAACAAAAGGTTAGCAAAAATTATATACATAAGTCGATCTATAGTGAGATTAATCATATATAGTTCCTAAAATGGACTTATACTTCATATATCATACTTCTTAATATAATAAAACTAGTTTCTACTAAACAAGGACTTCCTGTAGGCCAGTGGTAGGCGATAAAGGTCAGTCGTACTTCGTTTGTGGGTTCGATTCCCACAGCCTTGTCCGAAGCGATGGGATGTCGCCCGTCCTGCAGGTTGTCCTTTTTCTAAAACTATATTACTATAACATCCCATAAATAATATCGAAAAAACTTCTATCCTTAAACAATACTAACTTATGTCTAACATAATCCATTCCAATCTTTAGTCCTATCCATAATACTGCAGTCCATTCTCATAACATAGTGAAAACGATTACCAGAGATTTAATACCATCGTTGATCCCCATATATCAAAAGATATATCTTGTTGGACACATTCCAAACATTCAAAGGCCTTAATCTTGTACTCTCTTGAATACCCATTGAACCTTAGTGAAAACTTGAATGCAGTTAAAAGTTAACACTTTCCACATACCAAAATCCTCAAAATTCTATATACTCAAACCATGATATCACTTAGTCCTTATATCAATCATGAGCTCATGAATACTGTTAAACATTTCATTTTCTCGTTTTCCCTTCATTATGCGCATAATATCTCAATCACGTTGAATACCACATTAGACCAATACATAAATATTCCAATATTCCATGATACAACATTATTTTGGAATCCCATTACATAAAAACTTAATAATTCCACCACATCGTTGTCATATTCAACATTGCCAATAGTGATCGCATGTGACTTCCCTTTGTCCTTTGCCTTCAGTGGTTGCTCATGTTGATCATCACTAACCCTTGGATTAGGGCTTTTATTAGCATAATGCCCCATTTCCTTGCACTTGAAGCATTGAAGTGTTGGTGGTGCGTTCTCTGCAGTGTTTGCTTTATTCACATCATTAGAAACCCTTTTTCCATTACTTCGACACTCAGCTGCTCGATGACCTTCTTTTCCACACTTAAAACATTTTCTAGTCCCTTTAAGACAATCTCCACCATGCTTCTTTCCACACTTTGTGCATAAGGAAACATTCATCTTCTTTTCACCATTATTCTGAGATTTCTCCTTGAACTCCATCTTTCGTTTTTTGTCAAAACCATGAGATGGATATGTAACACCAACTTCCATTTCTACCTTGATAGCACAACGCACAATTTCTTCATAGCTACTGAAGTCTCTTATAGCTAATGCCCTTCGAAGACTTAGTTTTAAGCCACTGAAAAATCGATAAACTTTACTTTCAGGTTGGATGATAATGCCAGATGCATACCTTGGAAGTCTTGTAAAATTCGCTTCGTATATACCAACAGATTCATCATCCTTTTGCTTTAGTTCAAGAAACTCCTTCTCCATCTTCGTTCGAAGAATACGAGGGAAGTACTTACTGAAAAACAAGTTCTTGAACTCGTCCCATTCCATGGAATCAATTTCATCTCTTTGCCTCGTATTCTTGAAAAGATTCCACCATTGATCAGCTTCACCTTCCAAACGATATACTGCTAAGATGACTTTATCATGTTCAGAACATTGAAAAACTGAAAATATCTTTTCAGTAGTACTAATCCATTGTTCAGCAACTAATGGATCAGTAGACCCACTGAAAGAAGGCGGACGCTGCCTCATGAAGGATTCAACAGAATGATGCTCCTTCCTTTGCTCGTTTGGAAGTCCTGCATGATTCATAGCTTGAGAAAGTTGTGTGAGCATGGCTACAAGATTTTGCATTCCGGCTCCCATATCGTTTGGTTGCTCAGGGGGACAATCATTGCATTGTCCATTGCATTGATCAACACGGTTCCTTCGGGTTCTAGCCATCGTCTAAAACCCCAAAAGAATAGTGTGAGAGGCAAAAATCATGCTACGGAAAACAACATAATAAAGGGGTAGTACCCTTAATATCTAACAACTTAGGTTAAATTCTATGATCGTTAGAGCAATTCTAGGACTATAACCTATACGTATACTTAACCTTAGAGACATCCCTAGACATACCTTAGAAATATCTCTAGGGATCTCACTAACGTTTTTGCATCCTAGTTTCCAAAGGTTGACTAAAACTTTCCCCTGATACCAACTGTAGAGACCCGAAACTTGACATACATTAACACTACATTACATTTGCGGAATACATAGTACATACACACAAGGATCGTAATAGTTTAGTGTCTTTGGAAACTCGGAACGTAATCTCCTAATCGTGGTGAAAGATCTTCAACATCTCCTATAAAGATCTTCCTTTTTTTACCTAAAACCTTTCTTTATATCCTGGGGAAAAGAAAACATAAAAGGGTGAGCTCAAATGATCAGTAAGGGTAAACAAAAGAAATATCAATCACATCATATACATAAGCACATAACTTTTGTAAATCTTAACCTGCAAAAAAGATCATAATTTCATAACATGGGGTAAATCATGGTAGTGAAATGTAATCACAATAATCATAACTTAAAACCTGAAACTTTGTGGAATTCACACATAATCATAGAGAATCATTTCTTGTTAGTCAAGACTCATTGCCAAGACTATCTTAGTGGACAAAGTCCCTTTCTGACTCGAGTAACACTCGTTTCAGTCCTGTTTCACTGAAATGGTATAACCTACCATTTCAGCCATGTCTATCTCATGAGATATAAAATCTTTACCCAATGCATTGGAGGGGGATATAGGTCTCACCCATCTTATAATGAATCCTTTCTTATGTGTGCCACATAATCATAAATCATACATCATCGCATAACCCATGTAATAAAAATGGGATTCTTAAAAAACATGACATCATAAAACAATTCATATAAGATAAAGGAATTCATAAAAATGTTTCCATCACAACATAATCAAATCCATGTAATAATAGGGATAAAAACAGAACCCTTTTATTATCTTAGATGGAAAATAATTTTGATAAAATACTTGAACTCCATTCTTGAGGAAAATATCCTTTCTATTTCAAAAACATTTTTCCTTTCATAACATGTCATACAAATTTAAAATAAAAGAAGTTGATTAAAAATAAACTTGAAAACTTGTAAAGGATGCTTCTTGGAAATAATGTTTTAAAAATCCATTCATGCCGTATACGTTAAAAAAAACATTCTCTGTACTTTTGTCAGAAAAGTCAAAAAGGTACCTCGTACGAAAAATGACAAAAGATTCCTTTCATTTATTTTACTAAAAACTCACCTAAGGGTAAAATTGGATTTAAACTATTGTAAGTGGATAAAAACAATATTAAATATTGAGGGAACATGGATGTGGATGATAAAATACACCCCAGTAAATACCAAAATATAAACAATCTCGGATAAAAATGAGATTGTGATATTTCCCTTACCTTAGGTCTGATTTCCTTCGTATGTGTCTGAACCTCCTGTATAATGATTTAAATAATGTCATTTACTTATTACAGAATCATATTAATTTTTATGATATCATATATGGTTCACTTATGACATTATATTACCCGTTCTTTTGTAAATTCCATGTTAAAGAAGCGTTTTGGGTAAAATCGTTTCATTTATCGTAGGTGTTTTGACTTGTTGTTCTTGACATTATTATTACTTATATCATGATTTACTTACTTCCAGAATATAAAATATGATTTATATATCATATATATTCAGTATATATATATATATATAATAGATAGATAAATGAAATGAAAAACACCGTTCATGGAGACGGTAGTCCGTACGTACGCATGAACGCTGTTTTCATTTCCTTATTGTCTTGAATGGAAGTAAGTAGATGACATACATATATATATATATATACATAAATCCAGTAGCTTTATAATGTTATATATTTCATTATTATTTCTTATATATACTTTATAATCATTCTTAAATGGTTAACATGGAGAATGAATCTCATCGCGTCGTGGAGACGGTATTCCGTACGTACGCACGAGCGATTATATCGTTCCTATGATCGTGGAATTGTATTGGAGTATATATATATATTATTTCAGTATCAATATTACTTTATAATAATCATAAATAGTTACTCATTACACCATTATACCCATCCTTGTAAAGTGATGGTGGAAAATAGATTACACCACGAAGTGGAGACGATATTCCGTACGTACGCACGCGCGGTGATTTCATTTTTCCGTAGGATGGATAGAAGGTGAATTAGGGTTGTTTCATATTTATAATAAAATATCAGTATGTAAGTAATACTGATGTTATTACTTGATCATGAAACAACTAAAGAAGAAGAAGTTGAAGAAGAACGAAATTGAAAAGATCGGTAATTGATATTACCTCTTCTTTGGAACGCTTCTTTAAATCCTTCACTTAGGGAACTAATATTGGTCTTTGAAGAAGACCAGGACCTCTAGGATTATTCTAGGGAAGTGGAGAGGAGAAAATGGCAGGGTTTGGCCGAGCTTGAGTGCTCAAATTGGTGTGAGGAGGAGGGGGAGGAGGTGCCCTTTTATAAGGGAGGAGAGGGGCACCTTAGGAATATCTCAAAATATTATTTTATATTAAAGTCAAAATCGGTTTATAATGGTTCCAAAGGGTCTTATTTCGAAGATAAAGTGGGGAAGGGTCGAAATCCTATCAACCAATAGGATTTAGACAAGTTTAGGGTATTATTTTAACCTTATCAATTAGATTTAACTCTAAGTTAAATAATTTAACTTTTACCGTGTCTTTTTGTTTTCTTTCACTATATGGTTAATACACTTACTATAACATGCCAAACGAACCCCAAATTGTTTATTATTAATATATATATCCTTATCTAAGTCATTTGGCCGAACCTTATATTTTTAGGAATAAAATAACAATTAATAATATAATATTTGATTTAAAAACTATTTTGTGTCAATTTTGACACTATTTGATATATGATTTTTGTAAAAGTCATAACAGAATTATATGTTCAAACCAAGTTGATTACATCAACAATAATATATCATAGTAACCTAGAAAATTAGTGGAATTCATAAAAAGTCTCAAATGACATTTATTTTGATGTTTATAACACCAATTATGTCAATATTTAATTAATAAGATAATTACTGCATCATCATTGTGTCATAAATAAACTAAATTATTTAATGTCTAAAAATTAAAAATAAAATACCATCATGTAGGAAATCTTTTTAGATTTCTAATAAATATTTATAGTCTAATTTATCTTATGTATAACCCCATATTAAACATGATTTACTTATTAAACTTTGATTTTAACTATTTTAACCCTTCTTTAAATAAATTAATAATAAATGTCCTAATCTAATCCAAGTGGGCCTAAATGGTCATATTTTATTCATAAGGTTGTTTTTGGTCGAATTAAACTTATCCAATAGAATTAGGACATGTGTTAGGGTAATAATAATATCATATTTACCCTTAGTTACCCTATTTACTATTAACCGTGGTAAAAAAAGTAAAAAGTTACTATTCACCAAAAATTATTTTCATCTCATTGAACCACATTTTACTTACTGACATCAACCGTGTCTCTCGGATTTTTGATATTTCATTCACAGAAGCAGTAAAATTAAGTTTTATGAAAAATTCAGTTTTTTAACTACCACTTAGTAGTTTCACTATTCATCAAAAAATGAAGGTTTTCAGAAAAATGCCAAAATTTCATCCTAAGCTATATTTCATATTCCATATTCAAAAATGAAGTCTATTTTACCAAATTCATAACATAGAAGTTGCATTAATTAATATTATAATTAAATCCCGCTGTTAAAACAAATAGCGTGTTTTTAAAAAACAATATCTATCAAAAGATTGACACTTGTTTATGTCTGGTTTAAATGTGCAATTACATCCAATGACCAACATTGTATTAAATTGTAAAAATATATTCTAAATATAATTTAAAACTACTCCAATTAATAATTTATCACTATTAATTATTTCTATTAAAAAAGTTGTTTTTTAATTATAATTTAGTAATTTTCACTATTCATCAGAATATGAAAGTTATCCGAAATGTACCAAAATTTCACCTTAGGCTAAATTCGATACTCCGAATCCAAAAATGAAGTTCATTTTGAAAAATAAGATTTACAGAATTTAAAAAAGTGGTTATTACTATTCATACCGGCTAGTTTTAATAATATTTTAATAGTATATCGTTGTTTAGTGAAACTCGGTATTGCGTATTACACACGCTATCGAGGAAGGTCGCGATTGCGTGTAATGCAAGGCAAGTCAAGGATGCATGTTGTGCAAGCTCCTTTTGGTGTAGCGTACAACACAAGACATTAATAAAATTAAAAAAAATATTTTTTATAAAATCTTGGGCTGTTACATTCATAGAATTTTAGTTTTAAAATGATATTAAAATAATAACATTTTTTTATATTTTAAATTTATATTATAAAATCATGTATTATTGGTATTTAAAATTATGTGAACACTATTTATGGATTGTTATTAATAAATGGGAATATGATATTATATTACTATCATATTTATTTCACTATATGTATTTTTATTTATGTATTTCAAGAATGTTTTAGTAAAACCCAATTCATTCCATGGGTCATTTAATATATGATAACATAATGATTTTTAATGATACCATTCATGTACTTTATCTAGATGAATTATGATAATGAGATCATAAAATATTTATTAAACCAATTCCATTTTCAAGAATTATAGTACCATAAAATGATGATGTATTAGTGATATTTTATAACTTTTATTTATATATTTTATTGATTTATGGGTGATAAAAAAAATATATCCCTCCAAGGCATTGGTGAATTATTATTGTATATTGAGAAAATGTAAACTGGTATCGGTTGTGAACCTAGTACGATAAGTGTTTTTAGAATAATCCATGACTACGGAAATAGTTGGAATAGGGTGTGAAACAAAAATAATATGGGATTTTTACCATTATGATATTTTGTAGTAATTCTAGACTAATAAAATTATTTTTTTATTCACATGTGAATTCTAAAAACATATATCTTATTCTCAAGTTATGATCCCATGGATCATGATATATTATTGATGAACATTTCCTATTATAACTCGTGTTTATTGTTATGATAATTTTTTATCCATGCGTCATGATTTATTATGTATTATTTATTGATAATGTATGTCATAATTTATGTTCATCCTCTTATATTCATATGATTTTCTTATTCTCAAAAGGTCCTTCCCTTAAAAAAAATTTGAGCTTACATTTCTATTATTTCAATTGACCAATGTTATAAAAAACAATATTCTCATTATATTTATTAAAATGTATCCTATGTGTAAGGGGTTTTGAGAGATATTGAACCCTTTTATAGAACAAGAAAATACATGTATAGTAGAAACAATTTTAGATTTATATAAAACCCATGGGGTTTTTATGTAAAGGGTTTTTCATTTTCCTATAAAATAAAAAATTTAAAAGTACAATAGTATATAACTGAATCAGTTATGGATATTTGTATTATAATTATGGACTATTAAAATTTGGTCACAGTAGTTATTATTCCCTATGGTTTAGGAGTTATTATTATTATTATTTTTATTATTCAAGAATTTAATTGTAATGAACATCCCTATATTCTGTGAAACGGATTGAATCATAATAAGGAAATGTGAAATTAAATATATGATATAAACTAAATATATAATATTCCATCATAAGTGGGATATTCAAACAATATTACATAATAGTATGTATTAACCACCCAATATTATTACTGAATATGGATGATATACTACCATTAAATGAAAAAATAAATTTTTGGAATTAGAGAAAATAGAATAAAATATTCATGATGAGGAAATCACCTAGAACATATTAAATATTTTGGAGAGGAAATATCAAAAAAAAACTATAATGAGAATGTGATCCATAAAAGGAGAAATATTTATAAAAAATATTAAACGAGAACAATGACTTTTGAGTGAGAGTGGAATAAATAAATTATTAAGTAATTCTGTATATAGGAATAAAATATAGACATTATAATTATTTTCATTACAAATATGGTCATTTAAATTTGGTCGTTGTACATATATGTCCTATTAGAATACTCATGTCTTGTAATGAAATGTGGTAAATTTTATATAAAACCACTCAGAGTGAAATAAAAATATGATGATAAAATATTATAAATAAAAATATTTATAAATTCTTATTCATTATTCATAAATATATATATTATTTTTAAAAAATGATATATTCTATATATATTATTCAAATAATTATTTCAATATAAAGGGATGTGTAAAAAAATGTAAATATATAAATAAATAAATCATTATATTTTTTAAGTGTTTATATTGTAAAAGTGATTTCTATTAATAAAGAACTTTTTTTATTATGTATTGTATATTTATTATAGAAAAATAAGTTGAATCCTTAAAATATTAAGATATATTAACTAATATATTAAGAAAAATTAAATATAAATATACATGGGATAATATTATGAAGACATAATCCAATACTAAAATATTTTCCAAAAAAATAAATTTATAATATATATCAATTTTTTTAAAAAAAATATTTAGAAATTATATAAATTAAAAAGAAATTTTTAATTCATTATATAAAAATTATCCAAAGATTAATTTTTTATTTTTTTGTAATAATCTATTTTTAGTTCATAGTAAAAATAATTTTTTTTCTAAATATTATTCCTTTTATAATACAATAATAAATTAAAATAAAAGAAATAATATTTTTAAATATCAAATATGTATACAAATATTAATATAAATCATTTGATGATAATTTTTTTATAAAACACGAATTTAAATTTTTTGAAACTCATGTTATATTTCACAATATAATCATTTTTCACATGCATATAATAAAATTATAAATAATTTTTATAGAAAAAAATTATTAAATTAATTCAGTATTTTATTTTAAAATTTCAATATTAGAAAATATTTTAAATTTAATTTATATGGAATAAATATAATATTAGTATGAATAATAAAAAATTTATGTGTTAATTGTAAGAAAATTTTATTTAAAAAATATTTATATCTTTCAAATAATATATTATTTAATAAATAAAAATTATTATTTAAATTTAAACTAAAATATTATTTTTAAACATATATATAATTATATATATTCTAATTGAATTTTTAATCAATAGTAAATAATATTAATCATCACATAATGGTAAGAAGTCCTTCTTCTAGGAAAATATTTTTTTAATATATAATATATTTTATGATTAAATTTATTTTTATGATATACTAATAAATAAAAATAGAATAAATTTATCTTAAATTTATGTTTAAAAAAGGAAAATTTTGTAATAGATTTTACATTTTATATTCATATAAAATAAAATTTAATAGTCAAAAACTAGTTACCAATATAGATATCCAAATGATAAAATTCCAAATCCAATAGTGAACCACATAAAATATTTCTAAAACATTTTTAATGCCATTTTTGATGATTAATATACACAATATCACAAAAAAATCCATTAAAATGAGTTTTTAAAGTCGTTGGAAATTTAATTTTGTTGTGATATTATGGAGAGTTAATTAGTGTTTCCAAAATTTCCCTTTTCTTCATTAATAAATGGGGACCACTTCCACCAAACCATGATTACATTTACCATTTGAATTGATCATTAAAATACAAAAAACTAACACCACTCGAATTATATTTCTTATCCTTACTCCTATAGTGTCTATAAATTTGCTTAAGGACTTCAGGTTTATGAAAATATTTAAGTGGAGATCATGTCTTCAATATAATTATTTCCATATTTGCAACTTGTTATCCTCAATATTTCACTTCAAAATATATTATATCCTAAAAAATAAAGGAACGTAAGTATCATTATTATACATACGTGTTATTATATTAATTTAATCACCATTATTTATTGCAATACATATGATAATAATGATAACAACATCCATAGTTTCTTGCACCGATGAATACATCCAGAAAGAGACGTCCTCCATTTTATTGTAACAACAAATCAAAGAAAATAAAAATTATTAATTTGACGAATAAATATTATATAATTAAAATATAACAATTTTTAATAAATTAAAAATAATTATTGACCACTTATCCCTCTCAGATGCGTTGAAATGAAAACATTAATCATGTTATTCTGGAAACTATCTCCACCTCGGGCATTGAGTTTTATTTTTAATCACCCCCATAATGGATGGATGTAAAAATATATTTAATATATAAAAATTATTTACATAACACAATTAATATTCTTTTATTATAAAATATTTTTACAAAAAATTCGACCAATATCAACGAACCTAAACATTTATGGGAAAATTGACCAAACAACATATAATAACTGACATCAGAAAAAATATATAAAATAAATTAATATCATATGATTTTAAATGGTCCATATTATATTAAATTAAGATGTATAATTTTACATATAATTTAACTAATGAATTTAATTTAATATTTCTGAAATATATTCATGTGAACAAAATCAATATTAAACAATATATGGTTCTTTTCTGAAATTTACCTTATTAAGAAATGTTTTTCTTTATCTAGAAATTTAAATTTATATGATGTATGAAATTACTATTGGAAATAATTTATTATAAATTATCCTATATTCAGGTTTTCTTGATATTGAATTTGTTTCCATATCTATTTTAAGTTTTTTTTAATTTTATTCAATCTTTATGGGTTCTCTCTAACCCACCATTCCTTAAGGCAAGATTTGATATTATATTACAATAATTAATTGGATGGTGTATATAAATCCCAAATGAATAAAAATATCATAAGTTATTATTCAATCTTTAATATTTACTTTTATTCATTTTGTTATTTGGTGTGGGATATGATTGATGTCACCCATAAAATATATTGGTGTTTAAAACTCAATATGATTTCTCGATAAATAATGTATCTCATCGAGTTCTTTATTTAATTTCATATTTGATAAAATATTAATATATTTAGATAGAAATTTTAATTAAATTATATTAACAATTTATTACTAATCTTTTTTGAAAATGAAGAAATGTTAAGAGTTATTCCCACTCATTTAAATTATGAATTTCCCCTCAATGTCCTTATCATCTGTTCCAACCAATGGACAAATTTGTAATTGTAAACATAATTTAATATTATGTCATGTGAAATTAATATATAACTTATTCTATTGTCAAAATTTTATTTTTATTATAGTATTACATCAGATTTTTAATAAATAAGTTTTTAAAACATAATATAGGATATTTCATAATTTTTTTATGACATACCAGCTATGAATTCTATTTATTTTTCTCCCATTTATGTCAGATTATTCTAATTTAACTCAATTTTATTAGTTATTTTTTATAAATATATAACTAGTTAAATATATTTTTTATTTATGTAGTTATACATGTTTTAGTTCCCATCAATATCCTACTATTATATAGGCATAATTTGAGTTAACTCTATAATTTATTGTCTCATGTTAAAACCCACTCCAATGATTATTTTAAAAAATTAATAACTTTTAAACATGAAAAATATTTTATAGAGATCCCAGATGGTTTAAATATGGTTTTATATGAAAAAATTAGGTGTTGAATATATAAAATGTTCTCTTAATCAATTCATAAAAGCTACATCGAAGTGGAACTTATTTATTTATTCTTATCCTAGATCCATCATATGAATTCTCTATTTGTGAACTAAATATTCAATAACTATGCTTATTTTAAAAAATATTAACATCCTAAATTATTTAATTAATTCTTATATTATGATTCTATATGATTTATCCATTCCTTATACCTCGAATCAGAAATTTGAAACCCACTTTATACTAATGGGTTAGATCACACTTTTAAAATCTATAATGTTTATTTTACTGATATGAAACACATATTTATGATTTTAATTTATATGATGGGTTGTTAATAAATTATATATCCTCCCCTTCATTGGTTAATGTTTTCCATCACATGAGACATTTTGTAAGATATTATAATATGAACTTAATATACCGTGGGTCTATATCCACATTGTAATGATAGTGTCTGGTGTGACCCTTGACATATTTTAATGATATAGTGATTTATGCTATTTCCACATTATTATGGTTCTATAATATTTTGATATCATATCCTTCTTACAAGTTTCTATACATATGATCATAATCGTTTTGATATAAGGTTATCACATTTGACACTCATGTTATGTTATATTTCTATATTTAATCCCCATCTAGGCTTTACAGCGCACACGTTTCCTTATTTATTTTCAATAGTATATACTATATTGATTTTTTAGATCATTACAAGTTATGAAAATTATGTACGCTGTAGAAAAAGTATGAATTTATATTTAGGATGATTTTTTAATCATTAATATTCTAACAAAAATAGACGCATATATCCATAGCATGTACTATTTGAAAAGTATGGAATGAATCATAAAATAATGTTTATTAAATATTACATTACTATGGTTGTTATTATAGAATTTAGTCATTATATATATAGATTTGGATTAGATAAAAGAATAAATACACCTAGAAAATTGAATAATGGTTGAGTTTATGTATATGATATCAAATTTTAATTTTTGTAAAGTATAGAGTGTGTGACATTCCTTTCGATACATCATTATCTACATACTAATATGTGATACAGGATTTTGAAAATATGTACATAGCGGTAATAAACCCAAAAATTTATATTGGGTATTGACATGATTTTCACCTAGTTTATGGAAAGGAGGCATAACTAACCACAAAAATTGACACACCTTGGTTATATGATTTAGTTAACAATATTCTATTCAAAAATCACTATAAACTATTTATTTTCTAGTAAAATTGGAGGACTATATTAATAATTATAAGATATAACAACTTAATGCAACCTAGGAAATACCATAATTGATAAAAATTTATCTAAAGGAGTTATAAGATAGGATGATGATAAAAAGGGTAAAATGTTTTATGGTTTGATGATTTTTATTGTTATTGATTATGATAATCCCCATTGTAGTTAAATGTTTATAACACAAGTATTTTGTGATTGAAGAAAAAACAAAACTTATTTTACCAAGGTTGTGGTGGTTAATAAGTAGATTATGTCAATAATCAAACAATTATAAAGGTATATGGACTAATGAATCTGGTGATTATTCCCAACAATCGATGATTAAATTTGATTAAAAATCTACATGATTAAAAAAATTTAGGTGTATCAAATGATAGAAGGTTAGAGGCTCAAGAAAATTGTCCACTGAAGATGATGATTGTATTTTGAATAAGCCTAATTCATGTAATAAATATGGTAATAAACCAAAAGTAAATTTTTTCAATGGTAATGGAAAAATATTTACTTGTCTAAGGGGGTGCCATCACAAATCAAACTATCGTTGGAATATGAAGAGGCTATATAAAATTATGGGTGTCGAATATATAAATCCAAAGTAACAACTAATGGTACAATTCCTTCTATGTTTATACCAAGAAAATTATGTAATTTAATTCTATAATCTAAAGGATATAAATGGTGATATGAATTATCAACCTGAATTTTGAAGGGAATATGAGAATGGATATATAATCAGAAATACTTAAGTTTATTCTGAAAATGGTTTGGAGTGAGGATCACTAATCATCTGCCTAGGAACTATATGTATTATACTTTTATCTTGTTTAACCCACACTTTTATGCCCAGGATATGTTTTAAGAACATTGAGTAACCACCTCATTAGTGAGATAGTGAGTTATTAATAAGAACTTCCAATGGAAAAATTATTTTATCCCAAATTTATGTTATTGGGAATGTGTCTAATGTATATCTAATTAACCTTACTCGATAAATTTAATGAAATTTTAGGGATATATTGGGTATATATATATATAAGAAAAAAACTAAAAAGGTACCAAATTTTAAATAAACCTATGATAATCTGTCAGTATATGAGTATGAATACCCTTTATAAGAAATTTATAAAATGTGAGCTTTGATACTGATTAATTCTAGACATATACCTCAATCATTAGGTGAAAAATAAATATTTGGGATAATCTTATAAAAAAAGTTATGTTTCCTATGTTTCTAGGGTATATATAACTCTAAAAATTAAATATCATTTCATCTTATGGATATCCAAATATATCATAGTTAAAAAGTAATAACATAAATAGTAAAGGCACAAAATAATTTTTTTGGGGTGGTTGAGGGTGAATATAACAACCTTGTTCTTATAAGAAATTATTATATTTGTTATTATTATTATTATTATTATTCATGTCTAAAATATTATGAAAAAACTCTATATTCGTTCAAAATTATTAAAATATGATTAGGAAATATAGCCTATATGATATGAGAAAAACTAAATACAGTTTACTCATTCATAAGTGGGACATTATAAAAAAGAACATAAAAACAATTGTTGCACAAAATGATTTAGTACCAACCATGGATGAAGTAATGTCATTAAATGAAAAAAAATAAATTGGGGATAATATATAAAAAAGAATAAAATCCTCACAACTAGGATATCTCCTAGATCATTTTTATCCTTGAGGAGATCAAATATCTAAACAAAATCAAAAACGAGGAAGGAAACCATGAATGTATAATGAATTATGATAATAAAAACTAAAAATACTCCCTTGTTTTTTGAGAGTGGAATACAAGAATAATTTAGTGAAACTATATATAGGAAGGAATACTGGTCATTTCAAATATGGATGATGAAAATGTGGTCATTTCAATTATGGTAGTCAATCATATGTCTTGTAGGTATAATGAAGTCATGTAATGTCATGATATAAATTAAAAATAATATAATTCATAATGAAATAAAAATATGTTATTACAATATTATATATGTGTGTGTGTGTGTGTGTATTACCACTTATATAAAGTTTTTATTTTTTTAATATATTATATTTTTGATATAAAACTAAAATAAATATTTCATTATATGTTGAATAGTAAAATATATATTATAGAAAATAATTAATTAATTAATAGTAATTTTTAATGTTTATTGAGTATAAAAGTAATGTTTTTTTTTATAAATTAATTGTTATATATTATGGGAAAATTGACATAAAAAACTAAGGTAACCAACATAGTGAAGAAAAGTATATAATAAATAAATAAAAAAAGAATATAAGTGATTTATATTGAAAAAATAAATACTGATATTTTTCACGATAATTTATATAATAAAAATAATTTTAATAGTTAGGATGATAGGTGCTCGCACAAAATGAATATGGAACAATCTTAGGGGTTTTGTCTCAAATTACCTTCATTGAGACATTTATTTCATTACGATCAAATTTTGATTTATATAATGTATATGATTCCTATTTTTCATTAGATATCCTAAACTAAACTAAACTAATTATATTTTATTTTAAATTTCCTTCTCCTATACTTTCAAGAGTTTTCAATTAAATGATAGTTATTCTATAAGGGTTATATGTCAATAGACCTTAATTGAGGAATGATTTTTTACTATGTTACTTTCAATATATTTATGGTGTATATAGTAATAACACCTCTTATAATATAATAAATTATTGTTTAAAATATCAAATTCAGTTCCATTCAAGCTATTTCTTAGTATGATATATGATTGATGTGTTACCTAATATATAAAGGTATTTTATCACTCCATTAAATTTATTTAGTTATAATGTATCAAATTGGGTTTCTATTTTCATTTAATATGTTATAAAAAAATTTATATATTTTTAGATCACATTCAATTAAGTATCTTTTGACGGGGAGTTATAATCCTTTTTGAGAATTCATTAATGTTACAAATTATTCCCATCCATTTAAACAATAGTTTCCCCTCTTTGTCATTAATTTCACATACCACCAACGATCTCATTTTATATTGAAAGTATAACACGATTAATATCATGAAAATTTATATTTTAAATATCATATTTTCAAAAATAATTTAATATTGATTTTTTATGTCCTGTATTTTAAATAAATAGAATTTTTAAAAAATATTGAGGAATCATTGGTACCATCCTTTTAAATAATTAATAATTAATTACCTATATATTTCTATATTTTATTCTAAATTATTCATATATACATAATTCTATTTATAAATTTCCTATTCTTTTTAAATATCCATTTCAGTTATATGGTATTTATGTTTTAGTTACTATCAAAATTCACACTTATATTTAAACCATGTTCAAGGAGACTTTCATATTTATTGTCTCATACCTGAAATCACAGTCATCTAATTTTTTTAAACTATGAAAATATTTCTAAAACCCTAATTTGATTCAGGATTACCCTCTTGGATCAATGAATATATTTGGAAAACAATTAGTTTATTTATTTATTAAATGATTCTTTATTCCTTAAATATATTCATCACCCAAGAGTTACATTTTTATTTTTTCTTCTTATAGATAATTACCTTGAATTTTCTATATATGAGAACTATATACATTAAATATGTTTATTTTTTCGTTTAATCCATTATTTTCATGGGAATCCATATGATAAATCTTAGATTTTACTTAAATCAGAATTACAATCACCATATTTATTGTATTGGGGTTGATCATGATTATGACTTATATGTGGTATATTTTTTAAATGTAGAAAACATATGAATAATTATAATTTATATGATAGGTGGAACCATATTTATTCAAAACTCCAATTCATTTTCTAAATCAGTATGTCTTATGATGTTTTATGAAAGGTATTAAAGAGTCAACCTATTGCACCATGGGGTATTGTCCACTTTTTTATGATGGTCTTGGGAGTATACCTACACTCATGTTTATGATATAATACGTTATATTATAGATACATGTTTATGATTCCATTATAATCTGATATAATTTCTATATTATATGTTTCTAGGTTTTTGATAATCCTCTTTATGATATCATGTTATGAATTATCACACACATCTTATGTTTAATTTGGATGTTTACTCCCTTACTGGGATTTATTACCCACACTTTTCCTTTTTTATTTTCCAAATGACATTATATATAGTATTAAAGGATATTTAGGAGTTAGGAGAACTATATGGATTTTAGAACAATATGATAGTTTTTATGAATATAGTTATGTATTTGTTGGAATAATAATGTTTTCCAATTGTATACCATGTAATTTAGTTAATGAGGATCAAAAAATAGATAATGCATTAAATAGGAATCCATTTTTAAAATGTTGGTTTAGACATAGAAGAGAACTAAAAGATATATATATTGCTTTTATAATGTTGTGTGTAGTTTTTTCATCATCACATTAATTATATAATCAATCATTTTGTTAATTTTCTCCCAACAAGAATACCTAACTACATTATATCAATTTTTTACGTAAACATATACCCCATTCTGTGCCATTAAATAGAACATAATTTCCTAAAAAAGAATTATCAATAAGAACATAGTGATATAAAGTGAAAAAATATATATTTTAAACTAAATATGACGTGTGGAATGACATGAAATTAATTCATCTTATAAACATCACATAAAAGAAATAAATGGAGGCATAAAAAGTAAACATAAAAAATTTAGGAAGAAAAAGAAGGTAAAATATATTAAATAAAAAAATCACGTTGAAGGGAAAAAAATTAAATTAATAATAATTTTATTAACTATATTTTAATAAAAAAATACATTTACTCAACACCAAATCAAGTATTTGTAAAAATTTCTAACCACAATATTTATGCTTATAGATAGGGTAAAATTGAGAAGGTGTCTTTGTAAGACATATTTTGATTATTGGAGAGGTTCAAGAGGCAGTAGTAGGGTACACCACTGGCAGTAATACAACATTATTTTCTGTATTATAGCTTAGTTTTTAGATGAAACATTTGATCATTCTATGGGATCTTAAATAGGGGTGCTGAGAAATCCATTAGGATTTTATAAAGTAATAAATAAATAATAATATCCTACAGTTTCAATATTTATCTTATAGGTAGGAAATGAGTATTAAGTTAATTGCATATATTGATTAGTATAAAAATAAGAATCCTACATAGGGATTTATTTCTTATTAACTTGTGATGGTTGGAAGAGAGAATCAATTTTTTTTGTGGTACCTCTAAAGGTTTTTTGAGGAGTCGGTCTAAGATCCCTTCTTTCTCTTAGATAAAATAATCCATCTACACACACATATATTATATTAAATATATCTATCATGAATAAATACAAGATAGTTTAAAATAATTATATATTCATTTAAGAAATATAAGAGATTAAATTTTTCTTAATTTAATTATATTAATCAACATGTCTAGAGGAAAAACATTGGGACACGCTAAATATGTGATCATTTTATGTATTGGAAGAATAATTTTGAATACCTAAATCTAAATTTTGTAGAATCCAATCCATATATCCTTTTATACAAAGAATTATAACATTGAAATATTTAATCATAATTTATACAATGGAAATTTTCTATAAAAGCACTTGATCTACCTCAAACATAACATGGGATGAGTTTGAGGTCTTAGAGCACTAGCATCATCAATAACCTGATTAGGGGAAACAAGATGAGGTAAAACCTGTGTAGGAATATAATATTATTTTACTAAAGAGATAATTATATGAGGATTGTAAAGAAACAATATACTTATATATAGAAAAAATTGTAACTGAGGGATTTGGTTTTGATTCTGGGGTGTTTAAATCCTCTTCTAAGTAAAAACCTTCAATATTTTCAAAAATATTTACTAGCAAGGAATTCCTTATCTTATGATTTTTACATTGTAAACCAATAGGCCTAGAAATCATACTTTGAATATATTGGGATACATCAATATATAATTTATCATTCCACAAAATTATTATTCATGATAATTTGTTCCTTAAGTTAAAGAATGACATTTCCCAACACTAATCTTTTTGAACGATTCTCTGGAATCCTAAAACTCACAAAATATGTATTTTTTGGAATTTCACATCATAATAGTTGTGATCACATCACTATACATTATTTTATTATTAGATGATATAATATTCAACTCTAAAAATATATAATAAACATAACATTCAATGTTTTGTGAAATGAAATGTGACGATGAAGATGTGAATGTTGGTTGAAAACATATAATTAATAAAAAAACACTCTACTATTATTTTAAAAATATTCAGGATTTCCATCATTTAAGACATAAAACATTGAATCTTGAAAACTAGTCAGGGGACACAACTTATTGTCCATTGGATTATTTTGAATCATGTAGAACTGAGAAGAAACTATCACACCAAAAACATTAAAACATGAATTGGTGTGAAGACACATTTCAGAACACATACAAGGGATTTTAAAAACATCAAAATATTTTTCTCATATCTCAAAAAATTTACGTATAGAATGAACTGGATTAATATTCTTAATAAAATCAATTTATGTTTCCATAAATCTAAATAAATTTTCAAAACTATCTTATGATATAAAACATTCTTGAGTTATATGATATTATAAAAAGATGATATCAATTTAATCTTCAAATAATTATAACATCATTTTTTTTTAAAACTCACTCAATAGAGGAGTGAAGAATGGTTTATTTTTCAATCTATCATATCACTTACATACATAAAGTCCATCCTCAAGCACACAGAGAAGAGGAGATGAAAATTCGTTTTATAATAATAATCAACAGACATGATAACCACATATCTATTTCTATTTACATTAGTTTTTGTTATATAATGAGTTGGAACTACATGATGGTGCCCCACGATATCTGGAAAACAAGGAAAAATTTCAGAAATGTGTTTTTATTTATATAGATGTTGTTGTTCCCTCTTGAACGACTATACTAAAAGAAAAATATTATATTTATGTGTTTGCTGATAAAATAAAGAGTAATGTTACCATTTTGATCACAATCCCTAATGAAATTCTTATTTAGGGATATGTGCTTAATTATGAAATTATTTATTACATTAATAAAAATTTTAAAAAATTTTGTAAATTTTATTTCATTGACACATATTGATAATTGAGACCAAAATATGTCATGTTATGTTTCATCCAAAATAATTATTCACAAAAATACAAGGAGAAACTTATTTTTCTTCTACAGCAAATAGTATAAGAAATAATTGTTTCTTACTAAACAATGATACCAAGGATTTCAATAGAAAATGTAACGTTCATAAATTACACTTCCTTACTTGTCTATAACTAAAAAATTCAGCATCTAAAAATGAGTACAAGTTCATAAAGTTGGTACATCGCTTCTTGGATAAAATATTGGTGGAAATAGAATCAGATATAGGGTTATAAGGACTACTGAACAATATCAAACAACATGATATTCATATCATTCTCCTTGTGTGAATGTGGATTCACCTAATGTAATTAAGATATTATTATATTTATTAAATAAAAACATTTCCCACCTATCTAATAATTAATTTTTTTTAATATCAAAGGAGATTATAATGAGTTAAAGAATTAATAAATATCCACTAAATATGATATTAAACAACTGAAATATAATTTTGTATGAAATTATACTTTTGAAAAGTGACTTTGAATGAAAAAAATAAACTTTATTTTATTAGGACAATTAGTTCCTTCTTTATGATATTATGTTTTGAGATAAACGAAAAAAATATCTTGAGGAGTTCAATAAATATTAAAGTGGAATGAAAAGTGTTTATGCTACCAATTCATCATTCAATTATATATGATTGATAGTAGCATATCATTTATACACGATTCATTATCTTCTCATAGTCTAATCATATCTGTTTGAGGATCTAGTTATTGTGATTCATAGTTTTATTTATGGACTAAATGAACAATTGAATTCTTGGAAATGAGTACTGGTCAAATCATAATGATAGTGGGATTGAATCCACTATTCATAAATTGAACAGTAATAATAAAAACATAGATGGATCTATTCTGGATTGTAATTACAAAATTTCACCACCTTGTAAATATGAGATTAATGACTTATTGTAGTGCACTCCCACTACAAAAGGACTGTGGGGAAACCACCAAAGAAGGCGGGTGGTAAAATCAAGAGGGGTTCTCTCCCCTTATCCAAACTTAAATCAAAATCCTCTTTTGGAATTTCTAATGATTGGCCAATACGGAAACCTACAGGTCAATTTGTTACTTTAGAAAAGAACAAATACCAGTTATTATTATTATTTATGAACAAAAATATATATTATCCTCCATTATTGATAACATAGAGAGTCTTGGATTCCATCTTATTGAAACCAACAAATACTCAACCTATTTCTCGATTCTTTATTTTCTGGAACATGATTCTCTGAACAACCCTTACATTGTGTTCTCAAGTGATCAGTATATGACATGATCATTAAATTACCTTATTATTTAGTTTTACTATTATTTTATTTTTTTCTTATAACAGGTATCAAGATCACATAAATATTTAGATGGACATTGGTACATTAGAATCCTCCATTACAAATCTATTGATTATAATGGGGGATTTTAGATGTATTTTAATATAGATGAGAAAATGCGTTCATCAAATAATTTCACTTCATCTAGGAAATTCAAATCGTGCATAGAACAAAATGATATGTTTGAGGTTAATCTTGTTGGTGCAATGTAAACTTGTTATAGGAAGTAATTGAACAGTTATATTGCTGGTAAAATTGATAGGGCATTGTTAAATGAGGAATCTCTAGATGAAATGAGAATCATTTCATGCACTACACTATCTAGATTTAATTCTAATCAACCTCACATTCTGGTTCATCTTGCAGAAAAGGATCCCAAGCCTTTGTTCCCTCTCAAATTTAACAAGGTCTGGGTAAATAATATGGAATTCATGGATATTATTCAGAGCATGTGGTACTCTATAAATTTATAAGGTTATGATTTATCTTGAATAACCCAAAAAATATCATAAGGATTTGAAGCTTTGGAGTAAACATCATTTCCTCTCAGATGAATATAACATTTTTTATCATGATGGATATTTTAAAAATATCCAATTGCTCAATACCCTTCATGACTTTTTATGGTATTTTGGTTGAAACTACGTTATAATAAATGATGAACAAACATCATAACCAAATTCAATATTTGAAAAGGTAATCCAATAATGAAAATATGTTAAATGATAGTGACAAAAAAATTAATTCTCCATAGAAAATCAAGACGGTTTATAATCCTATTTTTCTGATTAAAAATGGTGATCATCTCATTGTCAACAAGAATAATTTATCTGTTCATGTCGTATCATATTTCAAGGATCTATCTAACTTCTCTTCTATATCCATGGATCGCGTGTTAGGGGTTATTCAATGTCTTGTGACTCAATTGGGAAACTCCAGCCTTATTCATATTCCCTTGTCATCAGAGATAAAGAGGCTATTTTTATTATCAAATATGAATTCTCTCCTAGACTATATGGTTTGGGTAACATATTATTTTATTATTTCTATGATATTATCCATGTGGATGTTTGATGGTAGGTCACCCACCTTTTCCATGAAGGTATTCTTCCTCATTAGTTAAACCCTCTGTTTTTTGGATCTTATCCCCAAAGTGTAAAATTGCAAAAAAAAATCCAATGTTTTTGGCCTATTGCATTGGTCAACACCATATAAAAGATTATTTTCAGGTTAATATTTAACATACATTCTTCTATATCATGTAATATTGTCTCTGCTAATCAGTTTTCTTTCATTAATGGATGGACGATTTAAGATTTTCTTATTACTGCATCAGCATGTGTGAATCTTTTCCAAAGTATGATCATGGGAGGTAACATTTATTTAAATATTGAAGTGTCAAAGGATTTTGAAAATAGGGATTGGGTTTTCATTTTCATGATTCTAATCATGTTGGGTTTTGATATCACCTTCATTAATTGGTTCAAGATCATTCTTGGCTCTGCTTATATTTCTGTTCTTGTTAATGGATCTCTTAAAGGATTCATTGGTTGCTCGAAAGGAATAAGTCAAGGTGATATTTTATCTACAATGAGTATTTCCCATTTCTGAACACTATATCTGTATATTTCTTTCCGTTATAGATTAGAATGGGAAGATGAAATATGTTCATGCTGGTAGGAGACCTTTTGCACCTTCCAATCTTCTTTATTACGATGATATCATCCTCTTCAGTAAAGGAGACAAGGGAAATATAAAGAACATCAAGATGGATCATTTTAAATTATGACATGGTTTCTGGTCCCCTGATTATCTAGGACATGTCCTTTGTGTAATTTAGGTGGAATTTCACACCAGTATGAAAAAACTCCTTTATCAGTGAGATGGTAATCAGATAGGGTTCTCTCCCCTTCATTTATTGGGTGTCCCTATATTCAGGGGGAGATTAATGTCTAGATATTTCTCTTTCATTGTTGGAAATATCAGAAGATAACTTTTACCCTCAAAAGATAAATCCTTATCCATGGCTAGTTTTGTTTTATTAGTGAATTACATTATCATATCCAAATTTTTGTATTCCTTTATGGTGTATAAATTGAATAAATTTCTCATCATGATCATTTGTGTGTCAATTGAAAATTTTATTTATAGTGGTCTCATTGTGGAAAAAAGGCTTGAAATGGTTTGGTGGTAAAATTTGTGAAAACCTTATGATATAGGAGTTTTGGGTATTAAAAATCAGTGATGTTTTTATGATACCTTAAAAGCTGGGTTAATGTTGAGACTAGATAATGTTCACTCATAAGCTCTTTTCTTCCTTCCTGTTAGATTCTTGAATAAACTCAATGTTGAAAATTTTAAAAATCTTAGATCTTTGGTATGGACAAAATTTATATATGTTTTTAATTATTGATAAATATTCGAGATGGATTATTTCTATGGATTCATCTTAATCATTCTAGAAGTGCAACTGTATAGTGGTACCTTTTTTTATAGGATTCCAAATGGGGAATCAGATAAAGATAAAATCATATCTATTAAATATCAACTTTAGTGCAAGGAAAAACCATTTTCTCATGTTATAACCACAATTGAGGGATATTTCATCTCTCATAGGGAGGAATTTTTATCCAGGGAACCTACAGTAAACGACATCATCTCTTCTAATATGTTCTATGAACATGTCATCTACAACAACAATGATTTCAATTGGATGTGTAATTTGAAGGGAATTTTCATGAAGCCTTTGGGATCAACTATCTCTAGGAGTGTTTATCATTAAAAATTAATACTGATGATTTATTGAAATTTATTGGAACGTATCTTTGTTCTATTTGTGATTTTTTTCATCAGGATAGGGAAGATGTTGATCATCATTCATTACTTTCATTCTTTCTTTAGCAATGTGGATGGATATGGTTATTCTTTTTGAAGTTTATTTGGATTGAGTCACTATAATTATGTATTTTATAAAGGGATAGTGTAATAGAAACGTATCACTACTAATTCAGCATTTTTTACAGGTGGTTGTAGTATATTTCATTCACTGCATTTGAATATCTGGGAACAAGACAATTCAGGAATAGTGCATCATCAAAGTTGGTGCTGCACTGGTTGGTATACTAATATCTATTTGTAATACTTTTGTTCTGAAAAAATTATTGTATTGAAACTCCATTCTTGACCTCAATTTTTTAACTACGATTGGCTTAAATGGAAATTTCTGAAAACCATATTGAATGATTGATGTTAATTGGAAATCATTGTTTTCTGGTTGGATTAAAATCATTTCTGATGTTGCCAAAATAGGTAATTCAAGGCATATTAGTTTTGGTTCTCTTAATAAGGAAGATCATGGAGGTGTTCTTGTTTGTTTTCATGGATATTAGGTACATGCCTCCTCTCATGAAAAATGTTCTTAGTGTGATTATAGTGGTTGAACAAGTAAAACAATGTGGTTGGAAGAATATTTGTCCTTAATATGATTATACAATTGTTTTCTTACTATTCGAACAGTTTCTATTAATCTTTCATTGATGCTCACCAACATATGGATCCAGTTTTCGGAATTTCATTACTCTAAGGATCATATTGTTACACATATATATCGAAAGGCTAATGTGTGTTCATATGGTCTATCAAACAAAGGCATCAATGGTCTTTTCTTTCAATGGGATGATCAGATTCCGGATGAATTCATCCCCTTCAATGAGAGATAAATGTAAATCTATGATTTTTAGACCTATGTAATGTTTTTATATAATAAAGGGGTCATGATTTTCTGTGAAAGGATTCCGTATTCCATTGAAATATATATATTTTGTGTGATCCATGACACCTGATATGCTTTTATAAATCATAATATTGGAAAATAATTGTCATCAATTGAAATAATTGGTTATATCTAAATGTCTGTTGGTAGGAAGATATATTTTTCCTTGGAAGTATCTAAATATATATAGTAGATTATTTATAGTTTTATTATTCCATTGACCAAAAATGAATAAATAATAAAATCCTTAATGATAATTATTTTGAAATAAGTTTAATGGATATACTCTAAATATTTTTTTTGTTACTTAAAATTTCAAACATATACATAACATATTATAGTTATTATAGGTAATGATCTTTTTTCTTTACAAGAACTTATACATTATCCCTTCAAAACAATCATCTATGATACATACCACTTTTTGAATTGTTCTAATTTTACATGAGTCTAATGCTCCTTCTTCTAGTTCCCAGTGTCTCATCTTTGATAGAAAGATATACATGTGATTTCACATGTGTTGGTAGTTTAGATATGATATATATAACAAAAGTTACATTCAATTGATGGTGACTTTGTATTTGTGGTAGGGTCATTAGAATAGATTTGAAAAATTCAATATTTTCTTCTTTTAGCTACTTCCTCAAGTCCTATGTTTATTCCCATATTTTACACTACTCAATGTTTTTCCTTTTTATAGCTTGAATCCTTTAATGTAATCTTTAATAATTTACTCTTCTCAATTTCCAAAAATTATATAAAAGTATATATTTCTATAATAGTGTTCTACAAATTAGATATCATCAAAATAATTAATATGTCTGCATGAGGTTTATCTTTATTTTTTTCATTCTTTTGAAATCTATATGTTCTGTAATATTATTGAATGTTTTCCAATGTATTAAATTAAACTATGTGAAAAATTCTAATATGTTGAGAACTGCATACATTGAGTAATCCCACACACAAGGAAATGTTATGATGGAAATTCCTATGTAAATCGATTACATAAAAGAATAAACTATGTAGAAAAAACATAAATGGATACATATCGTACATGAAAAATCATCTTTGTAGATCAAAAAACTATCTGAATCGGTTACGTTGAGTAATCAACTACTTGATTTGGATACATTATTATATCGATTATGTGGTTCCAAATGTCTATGTATTCATTCATCTAAGTCTAGATTTGTTACATGATTAAGTAACATATATGAAGAAATTTTTTTATTTAAATAAGGGAAATGAGTATTCAGCTATATAGTAAATTTGGCCACGTGAAGAATGGATACATGGATCATTAATCTATGTGAAATAAAATATGATGAATTTGGCTAGGTGGTGATCCAAATTTGTCTTCGTCATTCTACAAACTACAATTTATTTCTTCTAGTGTACATTGAGTGGAAATTAATGTTTTTTTCATTCAGGAAATGGTTTACTACCTCTTCATGTTAAAAATATTTATGAAAAGCTCTTAGTACTGAGAAAAAAATAATTACATGGATTATTTAATTATTAATAATATTTTTATGTTTTTTCATTGAAAAATAAATATGGATTTAACAATTTCACACATAATTTTATGTATATTATGTTGTGTGTCTAAAAGAGATGTTCTTCATGCATTTCAAAATTTATATAAGGAATGGTGATGAGAATATTGATATGAACATATGAATTTGAACTATCATTATATAACATTCTCAAAGCACATTGTGTGATGTTCTATTTTATATAAATAATAAAAACCATATGATTTCACTATTTATATATGCTAACAAAAATCATGTTTAAGTTATTTAAGAGAATCTCCTTGAAATACATTTTTTATTATCATATACTATTCATATCTATTATCTTTTTTTCTCATTTTTATCGTACCACTTTGAGCCTTATCTATAAAATCCATCTTCATTATCTCTTCTTTTGTGATCTTTCTTGTAAAAAAATACATGATGTTTTGTGATTTTAAAGCCTTGATAGATCCCAGGTGAAGGATAGTACTATTGTATCATGTTTTGACTACATTCATTCAATATTTTAGTCCGTATGAGAATAATTGGAATTCCATGTTAAAAAAACTAGCATAACGTAAATCACCATGCTCTTGGAGTGGACAATTTGTGGAGAAAACTAGTTTATTAATATTCTCTAAACAAAAAATTAAAATATATTATCTAAAATTTTTTCGTTATACTATTATATCTACTACAAGATTGTATTATGAAAATACCATAAGAAGTCACATAATAAATAAGGTGGCTTTAAAGTCAGGAAAATTACAGGAACTCAATTCACCCACTCTCACTTGAGTCTTGGATTATTAATAGTCGGAAAAAATTATATGAATTTTTATTTTTAAAAGGAAACATTACTTAGATATCATTATCATGTATTTTATGAAAAATACTTTTGGAATCATGAAATAAATTATGTTTAAGGCCTAGTTCACAATATTAGATTATTTGTAATCTAGAATGAATGGAACATATTTGTTTTCACTATATTCTAGTGTATGGTTGTTATTTTATCTCATATGGTATCAAATTAATATGCTAAGAATTACATTTATAGAAACATGACAATTTTTACAGGTCATAGGGTTCCTCATTTTAATCTGTCTTTGGATTGGTTATTAGGAAATAAACAACATCGCAATCAAGAACAGATGACCTCTACCCTATGTTGAGGACATTGTGGATCAAATACATAGAGAAATAAAATTTTAATTGATTTTTCATCGATCTTGATATAACTAGTTAAATGTCAAAATGGAGTCTAAATAAAAAAACATTCCTAAAGAAGTGTGAACATTATGGTTTTTTAGCTATCCCATGGGAACATACTAATTCACACAATATCATTATTTATCTAATTAATATAGGATTTACAGATTTCTTTTATTAGATTATAGTATTATTTTTATAAAATATTCTGATATACTACATGATCATCCCTGAACTAGAATATCATTTGAGGATAGAATTGATGTACATGTGAAAATACAATATTTTTGTAAAATTTTACATGTATGGATTATGGTTAAAGAAAATATAATTGAAGGACTTCATAATTAATTGTTATGTTATTACTATGGATCCTTTAAATAAATAAATAAATTACTAATAATGAAAACCAACAAGAACAATCAATATACATAACTTTCCTTGGTTGGTAGGACATTACTACTTCTCTGTGGGGAATTTAAAAAAAAAATGTAAAATCCATTAACCTAGATGATGAGGAAGAGATCCATGTTCCTCAGGACAATGGAATGTCAATATTATTTCCAGGATTTGAAGAGAAGTTAGTTCAATACACCTATACATATAATACCATTTAGGTGTTGACGGATTTTGATTTACATTTATCCATGAAAACAAATAATGAAATATTTTATTATAAAAGATGGAATTGCAGTTCTGTATTCCTAATACCAATTGAAAAAACCATAAAAAACATACTATCTCATATTTTAGATATGGTTTCTCTAATTTTACTTTAAAAATGTATTTTTATTATATTTAGGGTGAATGGTGTGATATATATACCAATCATAAATTCCTGATGTATATATTCATAATGATGGTGTTGAATATACATTAAATTAAATTGTTATTGAGGTATCCCAAACCCACACTCATAAGATCGATAGTTGGAAATTTTTCTATTACCAAATATTTGATAGAATATGATAAGAAAAAAAATAAAAAATTATTTATTTTACATTATTTATATAATTAAAACACTATATCTCATAAATAAGAAAAAAATACTAGGAATGGAAGGCTTAGTGTCTCTAAGGATAAACAACATAAGAATATTATTTTATTCTACTTGAGAACATTTCACAATTAACTAGCTAAAATATATTCACATAAATACTTATCCAATGTTTAAATCACCATTACAACTAAGGGAAGGGAAGTATTTGAAGTATTTGAGCTCAAATGGTATGTAATGGAAATCCTGAAGAGCGTTTCAGTAAGGGATAAATCATAGGAATATGATAAAATAAGATATGGTGTGCTATATCATATTAAACATATATATAATAATTAAATTTTTTGACAAGCCCTTTAAAAGGCACATAAACTAAAATAAATATACTTATTACATGGCTAATGAGTGTGAGATTATAATCATGAGCCATCAAAAATAAACGTCGGAATATTACATTAAAATATAGTGTAAGCATTGGAATATAAAATCAAAATATATTAAAAAATATTTAATTGATATCATGTCATGGAAATTTATTGTCAATAAATAAAAAACCTTATCATGTTCATTCACAATCATGTGAATAACAAATATCTGATCACGTTCACACACCATCATGTAAAAAATCTATATGTTATCATGAAAATATTTAATATTGTTCACCCATATTTATCTGATCATTCCCACTCAATTTCATGTGACCAAATATTTTCTGGATCATTTCCACACATCATTATTTAAACAAAGGCTTATATGATAATGTCCACACAATTTTTTTTGAAAATATCAAAACTACATCTATTAAATAAACAATATTTTTTATCCTAAGATAGAAATACATTAAATGTGAACATTACGGTGGTATTGGACCCATTTTTTCAATCATCCATACATATGTGTGCCACTTGAAATCAATCACTCAAATTTCAATCATCACCTAATTTTCCCAATGAATGAAGATGTGATTCATGAGAAATTTATAGAACATTCCGTAATCTATCCAAATAATTATGTTTTAAATTTTCTTAACAATATACTTACTGTAACACAAATGGAATTTAAATAAGTCTACTAGGATGAAAAATATTTATTTATGATCATTGAATAAATTAGATTAAAAAAGACAAGAAATACTCGTTTTTTAATTCATGAAAACCTATTTATAATTATTTCATGAAAAATAATGTATTTGATATTAATTGAAATTATCTTTAAAATAAGATGTATTTATAAAAAAATTTAACATAAATATTTGTTCTAACACATTAGTTCAGAATATAATGTATCAAAATACAATTATTTCTTCAATACATGATTTTTTAAAATGCCTTTTCAAATGAATAAATCCTTTTAAAATAATATATTTAGATTTGAAATATGTAAGCTAATTTATTTTATTTTATAAGTCACAAATTGTAATAATTATTTGGATTAATATTTTAATTTTGGTAAATGAATATTTTAATAGAATAATTCATATAATGTGAGTTAAATTGTATAGTGTTTTTAGAAAAAATTTATGCTTATAAAGTATAATGTTATGCGTCACATTAAAATTTAATTTTAATAAATGTTACTTGAATACATTTGAATATTTATAATTTTAAAACAGATCTTCAATAACATATCATTTAAATTTATGTGAAAATTTTAAGATAAAATTTGGAATATAAGATAAAACATATTACCATGACTGGAAAACCATTTTCAATACATTATAATAATTATGTTTAAAACCAATATAAAAAAATGGATGATTCAATATCATTTAACAAATTAGGGTAATAAAATAATAAATATTACAAGAGGAAGAACATAATTCGGTCTCCGAATATAATGGAAAACATTTGTGGGCATTAGAATCATGGATATAGAATACAAAGAGCTTAATTAAGTATGATATGAATTATTTTTGATGGGTCAGACATTTATAGAGAATAGAGTCATCTAGGTAGAGAATTTCAATCAAAAGATTCCTTTCCCCAAGATTGGAAGTTAAATTTGAAAATAATAATTTAGAGTGAATGAAACCAACAGTATAATTAGGGGGTTCAAGATGAGAAATTACAATTTAATGAAAGTGGGTTCAGTTAAAAAAACTTACATAATTGTCATATTGTGGATTAAAAATCCATGAAGGGTAGTGTAACACCACTAGGTTTAGGCACCTTATATTTATTTTTATGTTTTTTTGATGTTATATAGTAATTTTTTTGAGATTCAGGGGTTATTAATAGGATTAAGAGTGTTTTGGAAGATTTTCAATGGTTGACATTTTAGTCACATTTTCAGAAAATTGTAAGACTTCTAATAGAAATTGAAATATGTTTCTCTGAGATAGTGCATAGGAACATAGTTGGCCCATGATTTCATAATAAAATAAAGGTGATTGGTGAAACTATGGATTTATTTATAGGAATGGAAATATAATTGGATCATGATTTTTCACCCTTTAGTCACCAACCATATGATCGAGTTTGTTCACCAAAATATCACATGCAATGTTAGCTTACCATTTCGCAAACCATATAGAATAACACAAAAACATGAATTTTCTAACAAAAAATGTGATTTTATCTCTATACGAATCTATGTAACTATAATTTTTCTTTTCTTTTTCATTTTATATACAGAATCTATTTTACAAATATTCTGGATATTATTAAATTTTTTACAATTTATTTGACCATGGTCATCCTACGAAATTAGTAATGGGAATATTGACATAAAAACATCAGGTAACCAACCTAGGGAAGAAATGTATACATTAAATAAATAAAACAAGAATATAAATAATTTTTATTATATATATAAATATGAATAATTTTCATAATAATGTATATAATAAATATAATTTGTCTAGTTAGGATGTTAGGTGCTCATACAGAATGAATCTAAAACATCTTAATGGGGTTTCTCTCAAATTTCCATCATTGAGATATTTATTTCATTTTGAATGAATTTAAATTTTATACAATATATGATTCCTATTTTTCATGTTATATAATTAAATATACTCTAAAAATTGTATTTTATCAATTTCATTGTATATCACTTTCAATAGTTTTAAATTGAATGTTATTCATACCATAAGGGTTCTATATCAATCAATTTTAATTGAGGCATGATTTGTTACAATGTTCGATTCATTATATTTTTGGCATATATACTAACACCATGTCTTATAATATCATAAATAGTTGTTGAAAATAGAAAATTTACTTCAGATCATGATATTTCTTACTGTGGTATATGATTGATGTGTTCCCTAATATATGAGGATATTTTATAACTCCATGTAATTTATTGAGTTATAATGTTTCACATAGAGTTTCCTTTTTCATTTCATATGGTATATAAAAATTATATATTTTTAGATCACATTGATTCGGGTTTCTTTTGTTGGGGATTTCTAATCCTTTTGGAGAAATCATTAATGTTACAAATAATTCTCATCAATTTAAGCAATAATTTCCACTTGTTTCCCTTAATTTCCTATACCACCAATGTTATCCTCTTAAATTGAAAATGTTATAATATTAGATTAATGTAAATTAATATTTTTAATATCATATTTTCATAATAATTTAATATTTAATTTTTATGTCTTGGGTTATAAAAATATTGTGTTTTTAAAAAATTATAAGGGATATTTGGTAGCATATTTTCGAATAGTTGGTAATGAATTATCATTATTTTTCTAAATTTTGTTCTAAATTATTTATATATAAATAATTTTTCGTATAATATTTCTTTTTATTTAATGTTTTTTCAATATTAATTTTATTTATATGGTATTTATGTTTTAGTTACTATCAAAATTCACACTTATATGTAAACCATGATCAAGGAAACTTTCATATTTATTATCTTCTATATAAAATCACTGCAATTTATTTTTTAAAATGATGAATAAATTTTAAAAAAAACCTAATTACTTTTTGTATTACCCTCTTGGATCAATTATTATTTTTGGAAAACAATTAGTTCATTAAATTATTAAATGATTATTTATTCAATAAATAAAATCTTCATCAAATAGTTACATTTTTATTATTTATTCTTATAGATAAATAACATGAGTTATCTATATTTGAGAAAAATATTAAATAAATATTTTTATTTTTTAGGTTTAATCCATTCTATTCATGGGAATCAATATGATGAAATTTGGATTTAACTTGAATCCAGATTACAAAACCATATTTATTCTCAATGGGTTGATAGTGATTATTACGTATGTATGGTTTACTTCCATCACGTGTAACACATAAAAATGTTTATGAATTTTATGATAGGTGTTACAATATTTATAAAAAAGTCCATTTCATTTTCTAAATCATTATATCTTAATATATTTTATTCAAGGGATTAGAGAGTCAACCTAATATACCAAGGGGAATTGTCCTCTTTTTTATTATAGTCACGGGAGTAGACCTACACTTATGTTTATGATATCATTTTTTATATTATTGTTACATGTTTATGATTCCATGATATTATGTTATAATTCCTATATTCCGTGTTTTTATGAAGTCGATCATCCTCTTTAGGATATCATGAAATGACTTATCACTCAAAACTTATTTTTTATTTTCATGTTTACTCCCTTATTGGGCTTTAAAACTCACCCATTATGTTATGTTTTTTCTAATGACTTTATAAATAGTATTTAAAGATATTTATGAGTTAGAATAACTATGTAGATTTCAGAAAAATATTTGTTTTATGTTTATGGTTATATATTTGTTGGAAGAATAATTTTCCTCAAATGTATACCACATACATTAGTTAATGATGACAAAAATAGATAATAAATTAAACATGAATCATTTTTTATAATGTTTGATTGGACGTAGAAGATAACTAAATAATATATATATAGCCTTTAAAATGTTGTCTTTATTGTTTTCTTTATCTCATTATTTATATACACAATAATTTTTTTAATTTTCTCCCAACAAGGATACTTTAATACTTTATATCAATATTTATGGAAACATCTACCCCATTATGTGTCATAGAATGTAAGATAAATGGCCAAAAAAGACTATTCAATATGAACATAGTGATATTATGTGATTAAATGTATATTTGAAACTAAATATGAAGTTTGTAATGAATTGAAATTAATTCATCCTCGAAAAAAATATAAATGAAATACATTAATTAATAAAAAGTAAACATAATAAAATTACTAAGAAAAAAGGTAAAATATAAATAATAAAAAATAAAAAATAAAATAATAAACAGAAAATTAATAATAATTAAATTTATTGTAATTTTTTTACAAACATACATTTACATAACACCAGATCATGTATATTTATAAATTTCTATCCAAAATATTCAGGTTTATAGATAGGGTAAAATTTAGAAGGTGTCTTGGTTGGAGGTATTTTGATTTTTGGAGAGGTTCAAGAGGAAGTAATAGGCTATATCACAAGTGGTAGTATATATTTAGAAATAAGTATTATAGCTCATTTTTCATAGGAAAAATATGATCATTCTCTGGGATCTTAAATTGTAGAGCTGATAACTCCTTAAGGATTTTCTAAAGTAATAAATAAATAATATAATCCTATAGTTTCAATATTTATCTTATTGTGAGGGAATGAGTATGAAGTTAATTTTATATTTAAATTAGTCTAAAAATAATAATCCTACATAGATTTTTATTTCTTATAAACATTATTTGGTGGGATGATAGAATCAATTCTTTTTCTGGTACCTCTAAAGGTTTTTGGAGGAGTTGGTCTCAGATCCCTTCTTTCTCTTTGATATAATAATACATCTATATAAATATTTATTATTTTAAATATATCTACCATAAATAAATATATGATAGTTTTAGATAATTTTCTATTCATTTAAGAAACATAGAAGTGTCAATTTTTTATAATTAAATTAATGGATTCAACCTTCCCAGAGGTTATACATTAGGACACACTAAAAAAGTGAACCGGTTATGGATTGAAAGAAGAATTTTGAATATCTAAATCCACATTTTTATAATCCAATACATATATCCATGTATACTGAAAATAATTACATTGATAGATTTCATCTTCATTTATACGTTGAAAATTTTCTATACCAACACATGAGATTCCTCAATGATAACATTGTTTGAGGTTGACATACTAGAGAACTAGCATCATCAATATCAAGATTAGGATAAAATTGATAAGCTAAAACACGTGTAGGTAGAAAATATTTTTTCACTAATGAAATAATTATATGAGGATTTTAAAGAAAAAGATACTTATATTTAGAATAAATTTGAACCAAAGGGGTTATTTTAGATTATATAGAGTTAGAATCCTTATTAATGTAATAAAATTCAAGATTTTCAAAAATATTTACCATCAAAGATGTCATTCTATGATTATATTTTGTTTTTGAACTAATAGGCCAAGAAATTAACCTTTGAATATATTGGGATAATTCCATATATATTTTATCATTCCACCAAATTATTATTCGTGATAATTTGTTCCTTGTGTTATAGAATTATATTTCCCAACACTAATCATTTTAAAAGATTCTCGGGCATCATAGAACTCACCTAATATGTATTTGTTGAAATTTCAAATTATAATAATTTTGATCACATGAAACTACATAAATATATTAATAAAATAAATATGATTCAACTCTGAAAGCATCTGATCTACATCACATTGATTTTTTTGTGATTTAAAATGTTAATATGGGAGGTGCAAGTTGGTTAAAAAAATATAATTAAAAAAACAATGCACTATGCTTCTCAAAATTTTCATGACTTACATCATTTTATATATAAAACATTGAAACTTGAAACCTAGTTTTGGGAAACATATGATTTTCCAGTGGATGCTTTTGAATCATGCATAACTGAGAAGAAACTATCATACTGAAAACATTAAAATTTGAATTAGTGTGGAGACATATTTCATAACACATACCTGGGATTTCAAATAATCAAGATATTTTTCACCTATGTCAAAAAATTTATAAATAGAAATAACTGTATTAATATACTTGATAAAAACAATTTATGTTTCCATCATTCAAACTAAATTTTCAAAACCTTATATTGATATAAAACATTCTTCAGTTATGTGATCGTATCCCTAGTTGCTATCATGTTCTTCATCAAATAATTTCAATATCCTTTTAGATTATAAAACTAACTCATTAGAGGAGTGAAAATGATTTATTTTACAAACTATCCTATCACATACATACATAAGTTCCATCCTCAGGAACATAGAGAAGAGAAGATAATGTATTGTTTTATAATAATAATTATCAGTCTCCATAACCACATAGCTTGTTCTATTTCTATTAGTTTATGTTCTAGAAAGAGTTGTTACTATATCAGGGTACCCCACTATATCTGGAAAATATAAAACAATTTTAGAAATTTGTTTTTATTTATATAGATGTGTTGTTCCATATTGAACTACAATACTAACAAAATAATAATATATTTATGTGTTAGTTGATAAACTCAAGATTAATGTTACTATTTTCATAATAATCCATAAAGAAGTTATTTTTGAGGTCTATATTCTTCATTATAATATGATTGATAAGATTAATAAAAATTTCCATGACAGTTGTAAATTATATTTTTTTGACAAAAAAATTTAATTGAATCCTAAATATTTCATTTTATGTTTCATCCAGAATAATTATGTACAAAAATTCAAGTTGAAAAATATTTTTCTTCTGTAGTAAATATTATAAAAAAGAGTTATTTCTTACTAAACAATGATACCAAGGATTTAACTAGAAAATTTAACGTTCATAAATTACCCTTCCCTACTATTCTATAATAGAAAAAATCAGCATATGAGACTGATGGCTGGTTCCTAATGTTGGTCCAACTCTTCTTGGATGAAATTTTAGTGGAAATAGAATCAGAGATGGGGTTATAGGGACTATTGAACAATATCGTACACTATTTCCTCATATCATTCACCTTGTGTGAATGAGGATTCACCAACTATAATTAAAATATTATTATACTTATAAATGGAATCATTTTCCACCTGTCTAATGATTAATTTTGGTAATCTTGTATGAGATTATAATGAGTTAAAGAATTATTTAATATCCACTAAATATGAGATTAAAAAACTCAAATATAATTTTGTATCCAATTATACATTTGACATGTTTATTGGAATTAAAACAAGAAATATGATTTCATCAAGAAAATCAGTTCATTCATTATGCTATGGTGTTTTGAGATAAAGGAAAAATATATAGATGAGTGCAATAGAAATAAATGTGGAATGAATTGTGTTTATGTTACAACCTCAACATTTGATGATATATGAGTTACAGTTGCATATCAATGATACATGATTCAATATACTCCTATAGTTGAATCATATTTTTTTAGGATATAGTTATAGAGATTAATAATTTTATTTATGGACTAAATTAATGATTTCATTCGTTGAAATGAGTATTAGTCAAATCATCATGATAGTGGGATTGAAGCCAATTTTCATTAATTGAACAGTAATCAAAAAAATCAGAAAAACATGGATGGATCTATTCTGGATTTTAATTACCAAATTTCATTACTTAGTACATATGAGATTACTAAATTATTGTATTTCCCTCCGAGTCCCAAAAGAAATGTGGGGAAATCACCAAATAATGCAGGTTGTAAAATCAAGAGGGGTTCTATCCCAAGATTTATATTTAAATGAAAATCCTATTTTGGAATTTCTATGGATTGGCAAATATGGAATACTCAAGGTCAATTCGGTTCTTTGGAAAATAACAAATCAGGTTATTATTGGTCTTTAAGAACCCAAAAAGATTTTGTCCTCTAACATTAATAACATAATTAATATTGGATTTTATATTATTGAAACCAAAAAAATATTCATCCTACTTCAAGATTCATTGGATTTTGTGTCATGCATCTCTGAACAGCCCTTCCATTGTTATCTCAAGTGATCGGCATGTGGCATGCTCTTTCAATTAACTTGGTCTCCAGTTTTCCTATTCTATTATTTATGCTCATAATAGGTACCAAGATTGCAGATATCATTTGATGGACATTGGTACATTAGATTCCTCCATCACAAATCCATTGATTATAATGGGGGATTTTATATCTATTTTGAATCGTGATAAAAAAATGGGTTCATCAAATAATTCCACTTCATCTAGGGAATTAAAATCATACAAAGATCAAAATGATCTATTTGAGTTATATCATGTTGGGGGAAAAGTACAATTGGTATAGAAATCATTTGAACAGTTTCATGGCCAGTAAAATTGCTAGGGCTTTGTTAAATGAGGAATCTCTGGATGAATGGGGAACCATTTCTTGCACGACACTATCGAGACTTAATTCTAATCATCATCACATTATGGTTCATCTTTTGGAAAAGGAACCCAAGAATCTTTTCCCTATCATATTTAACAAGGCATGGGTTACTAATATAAAATGCATGGATATTTTTCAGAGCACTTGGAACACTATAAATTGTAAATTGATTATTTATCTTGAATAACCAAAATCAAAATTCTCAAGAAGTCATTGAAGATTTGGAGTAATGATTTTTTCTTCGCACATGAAACTAACATTGTTTCCCTTTATGCTTCTATTCGAAATGTACAAGATATCAATACCCTTCATTACTTTTCTGATGGTATTTTTCTATTAACTATGTTTTCTTGAAATATGAGAAAACAAATTATTCTAAAGGATTCTTTTCAAATATACTTCAATAATGATAATTTTTTAAAGGATAGTGAAAAAAATTAATTCCCTTTAGAAAATCAGGAATCTTTATAATACTATTTCTCTAATTAAAAATGGTGAACATATCATTGTCAACATGAAGGATTTATCTAAGAATACTGTATCATATTTCAAGGATTTATCCAATGGGTCTTCTACCTCCATGGATCCTGGTGAAGGTGTTATTCTATAGCTTGTGACTTTGAATGGAAACTCCAGCCTTATTTCTATTCTCTAGTCTTCAAAGAAAAATGTTGTTGTTTTTAGTCTCAAATAAGAATGCTCTCTTAGACCAGATGGTAAGGGTAACATATTATTTCAATATCTATAAGATATTATCCATGTGTATATTTGTATGTAGGTCACCCACCTTTTCAACGATGGTATTCTTCCTCATTGGTTAAACCCTTAGTTTCTGGATCTTATCCCCAATGAGTAAAATACCAAGAAAATCCATCTTTTTTCGGCCTATTGCATTGAGCAACACCGTATACAAGATTATTTATTTGACCATTGCTAATGAACTTTATTCTATCTCATGTAATATTGTCTCTGTTAATTAGATTGGTTTTATTAAAGAAAGGTTGATTCAAGATTTTCTTATTACTTCTCTAAAATGTGTGAATATTCTCCAATGTCTAATAATGGGAGGTAACGTTTCTGTACATATTAATGTGAAGAAATCTTTTGATATAATGGATTGAGGTTTAATTTTCAAGATTCTAATAATGGTGGGTTTTGATATCACCTTCATTAATTGGTTCAAGATCATTCTGGGATCTGCTCATATTTCTGTTCAAGTTAATGGATCTCTTGAAGGATACTTTGGTTACTTGAGAGGCATCTGTCATGGTGATATTTAATCTGTAATTATTTTTTCCTTTTTTGAGGCCAATATTAGTATATTTATTTCCAATATGTATGGGAATTGGATGAAGAAAAATATCCATTCATGTAGGGGAATTATGGATCCTTCTAATATTATTTATGTCAATGATGTCATCTTTTTCCCTTAAGGAGACAAGGGAAACATAAATAACATTAAGATATTTAATTTTAATTATTAGATGGTTTCTTGTCAGGTGATTAGCTGGAACAAGTCCTTTGTGTAATTTTGAAAGAATTTCACGCCTATAAGAAAAAATTCCATTATCAGTGTGATGGGAATCAGCGAGGGTTCTCTCCCCTTAAATTATGGGGTGTCCATATATTCTGGGGGAGGCAAAAGGCTTGATATTTTCTAGAATTTTTAGAAATATGAGAAGAAAACTTTTATTATCGAATGGTAAATATTTATCTATGGCTGGTCTTGTTTGTTTAGAGATGTCTATTATCATCTCGAAATATTTGTATTCCTTTATAGTATATTAATTGCTGACATATCTCATCAAAATAATTGGCGTGTCATTAAATTTTTCTTGTCTGGGATAATGTGGAGACTTATTAATGTTCACCCATAAGATCTTTCCTTACATCGAGTGAGATTCTGGAATAAACTCAAAGATGAAAATTTTAACATTCTCAGATCTTCGATATAGCCTAATTTTAAGTATTTTCTTTTCATTATTGATAATTGTTTTTGATGTATTGTTTTTATGGATTCATCTTTATCTATCTGGAAGTGAACTCGACTATGGTTCCTTTGGTTTATTTGATTCCAAATGGGGACTCAAACTTGGATATTGACATATCTATTAAATAACTACTATAGATCTTAGAAAATATATTGCCTCATATTTTTTCTACTATTGATATATACTTAAGATCTCATAGGGAGGGATTTTTATCATGGGAACCTACTTATGAGGACATCATCTCTTTTAATGTGTTCTATGAGCATGTCATCTACAATAACAATGAGTTCAGTTTGATGGGTGATTTGAAGGGAATTTTCTAGAAGGATTCTTGGTCAACTATGGCATGCATACTTTCACATAAAAAATTACAATTAAAGATTTTATAAAGAAATGTTTAATGTATCATTGTTCTATTTTTGATTTCTGTCATCATCACATGGATATATTGACTATATTTTCTTGAGATGCATTGTGTCTTTAGCAATGTGGATGGCTATGGATGATGTTTTTGAAGTTTCATTGGCTCGAGTCACTATGATTCTGGATTTTCTAAAGGGATAGAGTAATTCCAACTTATCGCTGCATATTTAGTGTATTTTACAGGTGGCTATAGTATAAGTCATTCATTATATTTAGAACTTGAGGAACAAGGCGATTCAAGAATACCGCATCTTCCATTTTGGTGTTGCGCTGGCTAGAATATTATCTTCACATCATAATACTGTTGTTCTGGAAAAATTATTCAATTCCATAACCATTCATGACCTCAATTTTTATATATTATTGTCATAAATGGAAATTTCCGACCACCATATGGCATGATTTATGTTCTTTGGGAATCACCATTTTCTGGTTGGATTAAAATCATTTCTGATAGTGACATAGGAGGTAATTCAGGACTTTCTTGTTTTGGTGTTGTTTATAAGGATCAACATAGAGGTGTTCATGGTTGTTTTCATAGTTCTTGGTAACATGCCTCTTCTCTTGAAGTAGAAATTCTATTTCTGATTATAGTGTTTGGGAAAGCCGAACAACATGATTGGAATAGTATTTAGCCTTAATGTGATTCAACCACTATTTTTATTTCAATTCAAATAGTTTCTTTTCATTTTTCATAGAATATCACCAACATATGGATCAAATTTGTATGATTTTCCTTACTCTATGGATGATATTATTCCCTATATATATCAAAATTCTAATGTGATTATATATGGTATTGCAAACAAAAGAATCAGTGGTCTTCTCTTTCAATGGGATGATTAGGTCCCAGATGACTCATTCCCCTTCTCAAGAGGGATCAATGTAAATAACCCATTTTCTTACATTTATAGGGATATTATATAATAAAGGGGTCATGATTTTCTGGGAAATATTTACGTTTTCCATTAAAAATTATATATTTGGTGTGTTCTAGGACACTTGAGATGCTTTTATAAATCATAATATTGGAAATAATTGTCTTTGATTAAAACAATGGGTTATATTGACATGTCTATTCATAGGATGAAATAATTTTTCTTATAAGTATCTCAATATATCTAGTTGATTATTTATAGGTATATTATACCATTAACCCAAAATCGTTAAATAATAACATCCTTACTGCTAATGATTATTAAATAAGTTGAATGGATGTACTCAAAAAAGGATAATTGTTACATACAATTTCAAACGTATCCATCAGATACTATAGCTATTATATGTAATGATTTTTTTGGGTTACCAGACCTTATAAATTATCCCTTCACAACAATAATTTATAATACATACCCTGGATTTACTTGTTTCTATTTCATATGATTCTGATGTTCATTCATCATGTTCCCAGTGTCTCAACTTTGATACAATGATATTCATGTGGTAGGTCAAGTGATAATACATTATATATGAAATATATGACATACAATGCATTCTATGAATGACAAAATTGTCAATTTGGTAGGGTCTTTGTAATTTGTTTTCAAAAATCTATATTTGGATCTTTGAGCTACTTCATCAATTCCTGAGTTTATACGATTATTTTGCAGTACTAAATGTTTTTACTTTTTACAGCTTGAATCCTTCAGTGTAATCTGGAAAAATTTACTATTCTCAATTTCTTATAAGTAAATTAAAGTATTTAATTCTATAATAGAGTTCAAAAAATTAAATACCATCAGAAAATCTATAATTAATGAGAAAAAGATAATTACATTGATAATTTAATGATTAATAATATTTTCATGATATTCCCAAGAAAAGGACATATGGATTTAAAATTATCAATTTAATTTTTTATAGATATGATATTGTTTGTCTAAAAGAGGAGTCCATCATGCATTTCATGATTTTCATGATGAATGGTGAAGAGAATATTGTGAAGAACATAGGAATTTGAACTATTATCATATAAAATTATCAATGAACATTGTGTGATGTTCTATTTTATTTAAATAATTAAAACAAGATTAATTGACTATATAGATGTGCTAAAAATATCAGGTTTTATGATCTTTAAGAGAATATCCTTGAGATAATTTCTATTATTATCATACATTGTACATATGTATCATCATTTTTCATTTGTATCTTACAAATTTGAGTCTTATTTGTAAAATACAGCTTCATTATATCTTATGTTGTGATGGTTCTATGTATGAAATCTATGATGTATGGTTATATTAAATCCATGTTAGATCCCAGGTGAAGGCTAGTACTATTGTATCATGTTTTGACTACATCAATTCAGTATTATAGTCTATAGAAGAAGAATTTGAATTCCATGGTAAAATGACTAGCATAATGAATATAACCAAGCTCTTGGAGTTGACCACTGTTGGAGAAAACTAGTGTATTTATATTACCTAAACCAAAATTAATATATATTGTCTAAAATTATTTCTTTATAATATTATTTATTCTACATGATTTTGTTTTTAAAATAACATAAGATATCACATCATAAATACAGTGGCATTTATATCAGAAAAATTACGGGAACTCAATTCACCCATATCTTAGGTCTTGGTTTATTATGTGTGGTAAAATAGTATATGAGTTTTTATTCTTTCAAGGAAACTTGACTTAAAAATTATTATCATGTATTTTATGAAAATTATTTTTGGAATCATGAAATAAATTATGTTTAAGGACTAGATAACTATATTAGTTTGTTTCTAATCTATAATAAATGGAACATAATTGTTTTCACCTGATTACAATGTATAGTAATTATTTTATACCATATAGGATTGGACAAATCAGGTAATAATTACATTTACAACAATGAATTTGGATTTTTTGGTAATAGGATTCCTTATTTCAATCTATCTTTGAATTGATTATTAAAAAATAAACAACAACAAAATCAAGAAAAACTGACCTCTACATTGTGTTGATGACATATTAGATCAAATACAAAAAGGAAAATAATTTTCAAAGGTTTTATTCGATCTAGATTTGACCAGTTAATGGTCAAAATAGCATCTAATCAAAATAAAACATTCCTTAAAAAGTTTGAACATTATGATTTTATAGATATCCCATTTAGACATAATAATTCCAACAATATCACCATGGATCTAATTAATATAGTATTTATAGATTACCTTGATAAGATTATGGTATTATTTATATAAAATAGTTCTATATACTCCATGATCAACCATGAACTAGAATATCATTTGATGATAGAATTGATGTCCATGATAAAATACAATATTTTTTTAAAATTTTACAAGAATGGATTCTGGTTAAAGAATATATAATTCATGGCCTTCTTAATTCATAGTGATTATATAACTCTGGATCCTTTAAATAAATAAATTAATGAATAATATTTTAAACCAACTAGAACAATCAATATCCAAAATTTACATTTCTTTTTTGGATACTTCGAATTAGTTTTATAGAATTTCGGTCAAATGTAAAATCCATTAACCAAGTTGATGTGGAAGAGATCCATGTTCATTTCGTCAATGGAATGTCAATATTATTTTAAGGATTTAAAGAGACGATTTGGTCCCAACACCTATACATACACTACCATATAAGGGTAAAATTATTTTGATATACATTGATCCATGAAATAATATAATGGAATATTTTCTCATACAGAATGGAATTGTAGTTCTGTATTCCGGATACAAATTGAATAATAATGAAAAAACATACCAACTCATTATTTAGAGTTGGTTTCTCTAATTTTTCTTTTAAAATTTCATTTCATTTCTTTTATTGTGAATGGAGTGATATATATACCGATAATAAATTCCTGAATTTTATATTTATAAAGAATGTTTTGAATATACATTAAATGAAATGGTTTTTAAGGAAGCCAAAACCCACACTCATATGATCATTAGTATTAAAATGTTTCTAAAACACAATATTTGATACAATATGATAATAAAAAAGAAAAAAAATATTTATTTTACAATATTTATATAATTTAAAAACATTATCTCATAAATAAACCAATAATAATATAAATGGATGGGACAATGTCTCTTTGATTAAACTACATGATAATCTTATTTTTTTCTAATTAATAAAATTTCTCAATTAACTAGCTAAAATGGATTAACATAAAGACTTATCAAATGTTTAACTCACCATTAGATCCATGGGAATGGAAATATATAAATTATTTGAGCTCAAATTTTATGTAATAGAAAAATAGAAGAACATTTCACTAAGAGATAAATCAATGTATTTTGGGAAAATAAGTTAAGTTGAGGTATATCATATTAAAAATATATTGAAAAATTACAGTTTTTCACATGTTCTAAAAAAGGAACATTAACTCTAATGAAAATTATTTTTACATGGGTAAAGATTATGAGATAATAATCTTGAGCCATGAAACATAATCACAGGAGTATTACATAAAAATATAGTATAAACATAGGAATATGATATTATAATATTTTCAAAAATATTTAATAGAAATCATCTCATGGAAAATTATTGTGAATAAATAAAAAATATTATCATGGACATTCAGAATCATGTGAATAGAAAATATCTGATCACATTAACACACCATCATGAAAAAAAGCCATATCTTATCAGGACCATACTTAATATTGTTCACTATGATATATATCATCATTTCCACTCATTATCATGTGACAAAATATTTACTAGATCATTTTAATAGATCATGAATTAAGCAAAGACATATATGTTCATGTCTACATAATTGTTTTGAAAAAATCCAAACTAGATCTAGGTAGTAAAAAATATTTTTATATACGAAGATATAAATACAATAAATTTGAACATTAATGTGGTATTGGACCCATATTATTAATTATCCAAACATATGTGTGCCACATAAAATCAACCAATCACATTTCAAGCATCACATAATTAACCCAAAGAATGAAAATGGTGTTCATGAAGTCATTTATAGAACATTCCATAATCTATCCAAATAATTACGATTTAATGTTTCCTAAAAAAATCACTAGTGTAACATAAAGGGAATTTAAAGAAGTCGACATGGATGAAAGATATGTATTTATTGTAGTTGAATAAATTAGATTAAAAACTTCTGGAAATAATCTTTTTCTTATGTTCTTGAAAACCCTTATAAAATTTTATCCTAAAAAAGAAAGAATTTGAGATTAATTGAAATTTTACATTAAAATGAAATGTATTTAGAAAAAAAGTTAACATAAATATTTTATCCAACACATTAATAGTGAAGATAATGAAAAAAGAAATAATTATTTCTTCAAAAGAAAATTCTTTACAATCACTTTTAAATTGAATAACTCCTTTTAAAATAAAAAATATATATTTTAAATATATAAGATTATTTCATTTTATTTTCAAAATCACAAATATTAAATATTATTTGTGATAAAATTATAATTGCGGTAAATTAATCTTTTGATATAATAATTTTCATACTGTGAGATAAAATGTATTGTGTTTTTTGAATTTTTTTCTATTCTCATTTATTATTATGTTATGGGTCCCACTAAAAAGACATTTTAATAAATGATATATGAAATAATTTGAAAATTTTAATTTTAAAAATATATCTTCAATATTGGATCCTTTAAAAATAGGTGAAATTTTTCAGATAAAATTTAGAGTATAAGATAAAACATATGTCCATGAATTTAAAACCATTTTCGATACATTATAATAATTATGTTTAAAACCAATATTGAAAAAATGGATTATAAAATATAATTTAAAAAATATAGAAAATAAAATAATAAATATCATAAGAGGAATAATGTAATTCAGATTCTAAATATAATTAAAAACATTGGTGGGAATATAAAACATGGATATAGAATATAAAGATCTTAATTGGGATTGATTTGAATTATTTATGATTGGTTAAACATTTTTGGAGAATAAATTCATATAGATGGAGTATTTCAATCAAAATAATCATTTCCCCAAGATTGGAAGTTTAATTTCAATATAAAATCTTTTAGTGCAAGAAACCAAGAGTATAATTTGGATTTCATGATGATTAATTATAAATTAATGAAAGGGGTTCAGCTAAAAAAACCCTTACACAATTGTCATATTGTGGATTGAAAACCCAATAAGAGTAGTGTACCACCCATGGATTTGGAAACTAATCTTTATTTTTATGTTTTTTTAGGTCATATAGTAATTGGTTTGAGATTCTCGGGTTTTTGATAGGATTTTTAGTGTTTTGGATGATTTTTTAAGGGTGAACATTTTGATCACATTTTGGGAAAATTTTGAGACATCTTATGAAAACTAAAATATGTTTCTCAGATTCGTTGCGTAAGAACACAATTGTCTCATGTTATTATCATACAATAAATGTGCTAGATGAATCTATGGATGTTGAGTTAGAAATGGAAAAATCAGTTGGATCATGATTTTTCACACATTACTGACCAACCATATGATAGAGTGTTTTTACAATAGTAGAATATGAAATGTTAGCTTACCATTTCTCAAACTATATATAATAACCCTAAAAACGAAATATTATAATCCAAAAATGTGATTTTATCTCAATTTCAATCCAAAAAACTATAATTTTTTCCCATTTTCATTTCATATATAGAATATGATTCACTAATATTCTGGACATTATAAATCATTTTTACAATTTTATTGACTATAGTCAACCTACAAAATATGTTATGGGAATATTTACTTAACAACCTCAGGTAACCAACATAGGGAAGAAATTATAAAATAAATAAGTAAAACAAGGCTATATGTTATTTATATTCAAAAAATAAATAAAAATATTTTTCATAATAATTTGTATAATTAAAATAATTTGACTAGTTAGGATGTTAGTTACTCATACAGAATAAATCGTGGTCAAGTTAAAGGGTTTTGTCTCAAATTTCCTTCATCGAGACATTTATTTCAAGATGAACCAACATTGATTAATATGTTGAATATGATTCCTATTTTTTAATGTTATATCATAAATTATACTGTACTAATTGTATTTTATTTTCAATGTCATTCGCTATCACTTTCATGGTTTTACAATTAAATGTTAGTCATACCATAAGGGTTCTATCTAAATCAACCTTAATTGAGGGATGATTTGTTATAATGTTACTATCATTATATTTATGGTTTATATACTAACACCAAGTCTTATAATATCATTAATTATTATTGAAAATAGAAAATTTACATCCATTAATGTTATTTCTTACTATGGTATACGATTGATGAGTTCCCTAATAAAAATGTTTATTATATAACTCCATCAAATTTATTGAGTTATGACGTTTCACATTGATTTTATTATTTAATTTCATGTGGCATAGAAAATATATATATTTATAGATCACATTTATTCAAGTATCTTTTTTTGGGGAGTTCAAATCCTTTTTGAAAATTCATCAATTTTACAAATAATTCACATCAAATTAAACAATAGTTTCCCCTCATTTTCTTTAATTTCCCATACCATCAATGATCTCCTTTTTAATTGAAAATATTATAATATTAATATCATGCAAAATTTTTATTTTAAATATCATATTTTCAAAATAATTTAATATTTTTTTATTTATTTGATTATAAATAAATGGTATTTTTAATAAATAAAAAGGGATATTTTGTAGCATCTTTTGGAATCGTCGATAATGAATTACCTCAATTTTTCAAAATTTTATTCTAAATTATTCATATATTCTAAATTCTTTTAATAATTTTCCCTTTTAATTATACTTTTTAAAATATCCATTTCATTTAAATGGTATTTAGGTTTTAGTTATTAGAAAAATTCACATTATATGTAAACCATGTTCAAGGAAACTTTCATAATTATTATGTCATACCTAAAATCACATCCATTAAATTTTTAAAGGAATAATTAATTTTTAAAATCCATAATTACTTTTTTGATTCCCCTCTTGGATAAATTAATATTTTTGAAAAAAAAAGTTATTTCATTCATTTATAAAATAATTTTTTATTCCTTAAATAAACTCTTCACCCAAGAATTAAATTTTAATTATTTATTCTTATAAATAATTAATATGATTAATCTATATCTAAGAAAAATATTCATTAAATATGTTTTTTTAATCCATTATATTAATGGGAATCCATATGATCAACCTTGGATTTTACATGAATCAAAATTACAAAAACCATCTTTATTCTCGTGGGGTTAATCATGATTATGACATATGAATGGTTTATTTCTATCACGTGGAACACATATGAATAATTATGAAATCTATGATAGGTGGAACTATATTTATACAATACACCATATCATTTTACAAATGAGTATGTCTTATGATATTTTATGCAAGGGATTAAATAGTCAACGTAATACACCATGGGGCATTGTATCTTTTTGAATACGGTCTTGGGAGTAGACCTAAAATTATGTTTAAGATATCATTTTTATATTATTGTTACAAGTATATGATTCCATGATATTATGATATAATTTCTATATTCTAGGTTTTTATGATTTCTAATAATCCTCTTTATGATTTCATGTTATGGCTTTAGAATCACAACTTATGTGTTATTTGCATGTTTACTCCCTTAATGTGTTTTCTAACTCACAATTTTGTGTATGTATTTTCATAATGAAAATATATATAGATTTAAAATATATTTAGGAGTTAGGAGAACTATATGGATTTTAGAAAAATTATTATAGTTTTTATGTTTATGGTTATTTTTTTGTTTGATGAATAATGCTTTTCAAATGTATTCCATCTAATTAATTATTTATGAAAAAAACACTGATAAGACATTAGACATCAATCTTTTCTAAAATGTTTTATTTGACTTAGAAAAGAACTAAATTATATATATATATGTAACACCCGAGACTTTTATGTTATATAAATCATCCAAGGAATCTTTTTCTACACAACACTTGCTTGGCTTGCTTTACACGCAATCGCGACCTTCCTCGATAGCTTGCGTCGTACGCAATACTGAGTTTCACTAAACAACAATATGCTATTAAAACTAGCCGTTATGAATAGTAATAACCACTTTTTGAAATTTTATAAATTTTATTTTTCAAAATGGACTTCATTTTTGGACTCAGAATATCGAAATTAGCCTAGGGTGAAATTTTGGTATTTTTCTGAAAACTTTCAATTTTTGATGAATAGTGAAACCACTAAGTGGTAGGTTAAAAAACTGAATTTTGCATAAAACATAATTTTACCGCTTCTGTGAATGGAATTTCGAAAATCCGAGAGACACGGTTAATATCAAGGACTAAAATGTGGTTCAATGAGATGAAAATAATTTTTTGGTGAATAGTAACTTTTTACTTTTTTTACCGCGGTTAATAGTAAATAGGGTAACTAAGGGTAAATATGATATCACTATTACCCTAACACATGTCCTAAATCTATTGGAAAAGTGTAATTCGACCAAAAACAAACTTAGGAATAAAATATGACCATTTAGGCCCACTTGGATTAGATTAGGACATTTATTATTAATTTATTTTAAGAAGGGTTAAAATAGTTAAAATCAAAGATTAATAAGTAACTCATTTTTAATATAGGGTTATACATAAGATAAATTCTATTTTAAATATTCATTAGAAAGCTAAAAAGATTCCCTACATGATGGTATTTTATTTGTAATTTTTAGACATCAAATAATTTAATTTATTTATGACACAAAGATGATGCAGTAATTATCTTATTAATGAAATATTGACAAAATTGATAATATAAATACCAAATTAAATGTAATTTGAGACTTTTTATGAATTCCACTAATTTTCTAGGTTACTATGATATATTATTGTTGATTTAATCAACTTGGTTCGAACATATAATTCTGTTATGACTTTCACAAAAATCATATATCAAATAGTGTCAAAATTGACACAAAATAGTTTTTAAATCAAATATTATATTATTAATTGTTATTTTATTCCTAAAAATCTAAGGTTCGGCCAAATGTCTTAGATAAGGATATATATATTAATAATAAACAATTTGGGGTTCGTTTGGCATGTTATAGTAAGTTTATTAACCATATAGTGAAAGAAAACAAAAAGACACGGTAAAAGTTAAATTAATTAACTTAGAGTTAAATCTAATTGATAAGGTTAAAATAATACCCTAAACTTGTATAAATTCTATTGGTTGATAGGATTTCGACCCATCCCCACTTTAGCTTCGAAATAAGACCCTTTGTAACCATTATAAACCGATTTTGACTTTAATATAAAATAATATTTTGAGATATTCCTAAGGTGCCCCTCTCCTCCCTTATAAAAGGGCACCTCCTCCCCCTCCTCCTCACACCAAATTGAGCACTCAAGCTCGGCCAAACCCTGCCATTTTCTCCTCTCCACTTCCCTATAATAATCCTAGAGGTTCTGGTCTTCTCCAAAGACCAATCTTAGTTCCTTAAGTGGAGGATTCAAAGAGGCGTTCCAAAGAAGAGGTAATATCCATTACCGATCTTTTCAATTTCTTTCTTCTTCAACTTCTTCTTCTTTAGTTGTTTCATGATAAAGTAATAACATCAGTATTACTTACATACTGATATGTTATTATAAATATGAAACAACCCTAATTCACCTTCTATCCATCCTACGGAAAAATGAAATCACCGCGCGTGCGTACGTACGGAATACCGTCTCCACGCCGTGGTGTAATCTATTTTCCACCATCACCTTACAAGGATGGGTATAATGGTGTAATGAGTAACTATATATGATTATTAAGAAGTAATATTGATACTGAAATAATATATATATACTCCAATACAATTCCACGATCATAGGAACGATATCATCACTCGTGCGTACGTACGGAATACCGTCTCCACGATGTGATGCGACTCGTTCTACCTGATCTTCATTTCATAATGATTATATAAATGAATTGAATGAATGAATATGGTATATACTACACTAATACCATTCTGGAAATGAATTATCTATAACCTAAAGATAATAATAAGAATTTATTCGACAAAACACGCATAAGAACAAAAAAGTTATAAAGACCCGAGTAACAAGTAACAATGAAATATTACTAACAAGAAGCTAATAATATGACCATATATGATATCATATAAATATGTATGATTCTGGAATAAGTCAATAACATTATTTAAACCATTATACAGGTGCTTCGGACACGTACAAAGCTAATCGGACCTAAGGTAAGGGAAATATCACAATCTCATTTTTATCCGAGATTGTTTATTCGTAAGTATTTACTGGGGTGTATTTTATCATCCACATCCATGTTCCCTCAATATGTAATATTGTTTCCATCCAATTACAATAGTTTAAATCCAATTTTACCATTCGGTGAGTTTTTAGTAAAGAATATGAACGGAATCTTTTGTCGTTTTTTTTTGTACGAGGTACTTTTTGACTTTTCCGACAAAGGTACGAAGAATGTTTTTTTATCTTATACGGCATGAATGGATTTTTAAAACATTGTTTCCAAGAAGCTTCCTTTACAAGTTTTCAAGTTTATTTTTAATCAAATCCTTTTATTTTAAAGTTGTATGACATGTTATGAAAGGAAAAATGTTTTTGAAGAAGAAAGGATATTTTCCTCAAGAATTCAATTCAAGTGTTTTATCAAAATTATTTTCCATCTAAGATAATAAAGGGTTCTGTTTCTATCCATATTTTTACATTGGTTTGACTATGTTGTGATGGAATTATGTTTATGGATTCCTTTATCATATATGAATTGATTTATGATGTCATGATGTTTCAAGAATCCCATTTTTGTTATGCGATGATGTATGTTTTATGATTATGTGGCACACATAAGAAAGGATTCATTATGAGATGGGTGGGACCTATATCTCCCTCCAATGCATTGGGTAATGATTTTATATCTCATGAGATAGACCTGGCTGGAACGGAAGGTTATTTCGGTTCAGTGATACAGGACTGAAACGAGGAGTGAACTCGGTTCAGAAAGGGACTTTGTCCACTAAGATAGTCTTGGCAATGAGTCATGACTAACAAGAAATGATTTCCATGATTATGTGTGCATGCCACAAAGTTTCAAGTTTTATGTTATGATTATGGGGATCTCATTTTCACTTCTACGATTTATTCCATGTTAAGATATTATGATCTCTTTTGCAGGTTTTGATAAAGATATGATATGATTTTTATTTCCTTTATTTGCCCTTGCTGAGCATTTGAGCTCACCCTTTTATGTTTTCTTTTCCCCAGGTCAGGAAGATGGATATTAAGTAGAATATGCTAAAAGGGACCCTAGATATGATGAAATAAATGGGAGACACTGTAGAAGATTTATGAACCAGTTGTTTATGTTTCCCAGTTTCTAAAGACACTATACCTATACGGTCCTTTGTGGTTTTGTCATATGTTGTAATAAGTGTGCTTAAATTTTGAAGTAGTAACAATGTATGTAAAGTATGGGTCGTTATAGTTGGTATCAGAGGAAAGGTATAGTCAACCTTTGGAAACTAGGATTTGAAAGCCTTAGTAAGAACCCTAAGGATATGTCTAAGCATAGAACACAATCTTAGTGTTTTAGAAATGGCCTTTAATAACCTAGGATAAGACCTTAAGCATGAAAATTTTATTCTTGAATTATGTGGTTTCCTATTATAATAAGTGTTGCTCACACTATTCTTCTTGGTTTTAGTCAATGGCTGGAACCCGAAGGAACCGTGTTAACGCAGAATGCGATGGGCAATGCAATGATTGTCCCCATGAGCAACCAAACGATATGGGAGCTGGAATGCAAAATCTTGTAGCCATGTTCACACAACTTTCTCAAGCTATGAATCATGTATGATTTCCAAACGAACAAAGGAGGGAGCAACATTCTGTTGAATCCTTCATGAGGCAGCGTCCACCATCTTTCAGCGGGTCTACTGATCCATTAGTTGCTGAACAATGGATTAGTACTACTGAAAAGATATTTTCAGTTCTTCAATGTTCTGAGCATGATAAAGTCATCCTAGCAGTGTATCGTTTGGAAGGAGATGCGGATCAATGGTGGAATCTTGTTAAGAATACGAGGCAAAGGGATGAAATTGAGTCTATGGAATGGGACGAGTTCAAGAACTTATTTTTCAATAAGTACTTCCCTCGTATTCTCCGAACAAAGATGGAGAAAGAGTTCCTTGAACTGAAGCAAAGGGATGATGAATCTGTTAGTACCTATGAAGCAAATTTTACAAGACTTGCAAGGTACGCTTCTGGTATTATTATCCAACCTGAGAGTAAGATCGATCGATTCTTTAGTGGATTAAAACCAAGTCTTCGAAGGGCGTTGGCCATAAGGGACTTCAATAGCTATGAGGAAATCGTTCGATGTGCTCTCAAAGTCGAGATGGAGATTGGAGTAACCCATCAGTCACATGGGTTTGATAAGAAGAGGAAGATGGAATTCAAAGAAAAATCTAAAGAGCACACGGAAAAGAAGATGAACTTTCCCTTATGCTCAAAGTGTGGAATGAAACATGGAGGGAGTTGTCTTAAAAGGACAAGTAAATGTTTTAAATGTGGAAAGGAAGGTCATCGGGCATTTGAATGCCGTGATAATGGGAAGAATATGTCTAATGATGCAAACAAAGGAAGGGATACACAGAATGAACCTGCTACACTTCAATGTTTCAAGTGCATGGAGATGGGGCATTATGCCAATCAATGCCCAAATCCAAGGGTTGATGATGATGGTCGACGTCAACAAACTCTTAAGGCTAAATACAAAGGAAAGTCACATGCAATTTCTATCAGCGATGTGGAGTACGATAACGATGTGGTGAAAGGTACACTTACCATCCACTCTAAAGTAGCAAATGTTTTATTTGATTCTGGATCCACCCACTCTTTTATTTCTGAAAAATTTTCTAAGGGTATCACCGTATTACCTCAACAATTAGATGTTGAGTTAGCTGTGACAACACCTAATGGCACATCAATCGCATCAAAAGTTTATAATTCTTCTCCGATCGAAGTTTGTGGGAAAGTGCTTCCTGCAAATCTTGTGATCCTTCCTTTAGTGGAATTTGATGTCATTCTTGGCATGGATTGGCTTTCTCTACATGGAGCTCATATCAATTGCCAAAGAAGGGAAGTCACATTTCATATTCCAGATCAATCTATGATCGTCTATCGATTCAAGGATGAATATAACCTTCCAGTGGAAATTTCTTCCATCTTATGGGTCTTGATACCACTAAATGAAGGTTATTTATCTCAAATGGTTGGTGAGAAACTCACGATTAAGAATATGCCCATTGTACGGGAGTTTGATGATGTCTTTCCGGAGGAATTGCCGGGTCTTCCACCAAATCGTGAAGTTGAGTTTTCAATAGAACTCGTACCGGGTGATTTGCCTATTTCAAAGACACCTTATAGAATGGCCCCAATTGAGTTGCAGGAATTGAAGAAGCAACTCCAAGAGAATATTGATAAGGGATTCATACGACCTAGTGCGTCACCTTGGGGAGCACCTGTTCTATTTGTTAAGAAGAAAGATGGATCAATGAGACTTTGCATTGATTATCGAGAACTTAACAAGATCACTATCAAGAACAAATATCCTCTCCCACGCATTGATGACTTATTTGACCAACTACGCGGATCTCAATACTTTTCCAAGATTGATCTTCGTTCAGGGTATCATCAATTAAGGGTCAAAAGGGAGGATATACCAAAGACGGCTTTCCGTACAAGGTATGGACACTATGAATTTATAGTGATGCCATTTGGTCTTACTAATGCCCCTGCTATCTTCATGGATCTAATGAATAGAGTCTTTAGAGACTATCTTGATCAATTTGTGGTAGTCTTTATAGACGATATTCTTGTCTATTCAAAGAGAAAGGAAGAACATGAAGATCACTTGAGAATTATATTGAAGACCCTGAGAAAGGAGAAGCTTTATGCCAAATTTACCAAGTGTGAATTTTGGCTTCAAAAAGTTGCATTTTTGGGTCATATAATCTCAAAAGAGGGGATATCTGTGGATCCAGCAAAAACAGAGGTTATCGAAAGATGGTCAAGACCAACAACAGTAACTGAGATCCGAAGTTTTCTTGGTTTGGCTGGATATTATCGACATTTTGTAAAAGATTTTTCACGATTATCTAATCCAATCACCAAGTTGACTCGGAAGGGAGTTAAGTTTGTCTGGACAGTGGAATGTGAAGAGAATTTCAAGGAGTTGAAAAGAAGGTTATCCAGTGCACCTGTGCTCACACTGCCTTGTAGTGGAGAAAGGTTTGTGATCTACAGTGATGTATCCAAGAAGAGATTGGGGTGTGTTCTTATGCAAAATGATATGGTGATAGCTTATGCCTCACGACAGTTGAAAATCCATGAGAAAAATTACCCAACACATGATTTGGAGTTGGCTGCGGTAATCATTGCATTAAAGATTTGGAGGCATTACCTTTATGGTGAAAGGTGTGATATTTATACTGATCATAAAAGTTTAAAGTATATTTTCACACAAAAGGAGTTGAATATGCGCCAAAGAAGATGGTTGGAGCTGATTAAGGATTATGACTGCTCAATCCATTACCACCCTGGGAAAGCAAACAAGGTGGCAGATGCATTAAGTCGACAAGACCATGCTAGTTTATCCATGATGAGGATCACAAAAGATCCAATATTTATGGATTTACAAAGGATGGATCTTGGAATTATAATGGAAGGGGAAAAATCTTATCTTTCTCAAATGAATGTTCAACCATCTATACATGTGAAGATTAAAGAGGCACAGAAAGAAGATGTTGAGTTACAAAAGAAGGTGAGAAATGTTCCTGAATTCAACCTTGATTGTGATGGGATAATAAAGTTCAGGAATCGGGTTTGTGTTCCTCCCATCCCCGAATTAAAGAAGGAGCTGCTGGATGAGGCTCATAGTTCTTCATTCTCTATTCATCCTGGAAGCACGAAGATGTATAGGGACCTGAAAGAGTATTTCTGGTGGGATGGCATGAAAAGAAATGTTGCTGAATATGTCTCTCGATGCTTGGTTTGTCAACAAGTTAAAGCTGAGAGACAGAAGTCTAAGGAGATGTTACAACCATTACCCATACCCGAATGGAAATGGGAAAACATCACTATGGACTTTGTCACAGGACTTCCTAAAACATCCAAAGGCATTAATTCTATCTGGGTCATAGTTGATCGTCTTACAAAGTCTGCACACTTCATTCCTATTAGAGAGGATTTCTCTCTAGATCAGCTTGCCAGGATATATGTAAAGGAAGTGGTAAGATTGCATGGAGTACCACTTTCTATTATATCTGATCGAGATCCGAGATTTACCTCGAAGTTCTGGCGAAGTCTTCAGCATACTCTGGATACAGAGTTGAGTTTCAGCACTGCTTATCATCCCCAGACAGACGGTCAGTCTGAGAGAACAATTCAAACCCTAGAAGATATGTTGAGAGCTTGCTCTATGGATTTCAAAGGAGGTTGGGATCAACACCTACCTTTGGTAGAATTTTCTTATAATAATAGCTTTCACTCCAGTATTCAGATGGCTCCTTATGAAGCTCTCTATGGAAAGAAATGCAGGACTCCAACTTGCTGGGATGAAGTTGGGGAAAGAAAGCTATTAGGACCTGATCTCGTTGATGAAATGGCAGAAAAGGTTAGATCTATTCAACAACACATAAGAGCAGCTCAGAGTCGACAGAAAAGTTATGCCAACAACCGAAGAAAAGACCTAGAGTTTGATGTGGGTGATAAAGTGTTCTTACGAATATCTCCCTGGAAGAGGGTTATGAGATTTGGAAAGAAGGGGAAGTTGAGCCCTAGATATATCGGTCCTTTCGAAATACTGGATCGTGTTGGGAAGGTAGCTTACCGATTGGCGCTTCCACCGAATCTCTCTCAAGTTCACGATGTGTTCCATGTATCTCTCCTGAGAAAGTACATACCAGATCCTTCACATGTACTCATCTCAGAAGCTGTACCGCTCGAGCAAGATCTTTCTTATGAAGAACAGCCGATAGAGATACTGGATCGTAGCGAAAAAGTCCTACGAAACAAGACCACTCGCTTGGTGGAAGTTTTATGGAGGAACCACCAACTTGAAGAAGCTACATGGGAGCTTGAGGATATGATGAGGGAGAAGTATCCTCATCTGTTTGTTACAAAGTGACAAATTTCGAGGGAGAAATTCTTTTTAAGGGGGGTAGAATGTAACACCCGAGACTTTTATGTTATATAAATCATCAAAGGAATCTTTTTCTACACAACACTTGCTTGGCTTGCTTTACACGCAATCACGACCTTCCTCGATAGCTTGCGTCGTACGCAATACCGAGTTTCACTAAACAACAATATGCTATTAAAACTAGCCGTTATGAATAGTAATAACCACTTTTTGAAATTTTATAAATTTTATTTTTCAAAATGGACTTCATTTTTGGACTCAGAATATCGAAATTAGCCTAGGGTGAAATTTTGGTATTTTTCTGAAAACTTACAATTTTTGATGAATAGTGAAACCACTAAGTGGTAGGTTAAAAAACTGAATTTTGCATAAAACATAATTTTACCGCTTCTGTGAATGGAATTTCGAAAATCCGAGAGACACGGTTAATATCAAGGACTAAAATGTGGTTCAATGAGATGAAAATAATTTTTTTGGTGAATAGTAACTTTTTACTTTTTTTACCGCGGTTAATAGTAAATAGGGTAACTAAGGGTAAATATGATATCACTATTACCCTAACACATGTCCTAAATCTATTTGAAAAGTTTAATTCGACCAAAAACAAACTTAGGAATAAAATATGACCATTTAGGCCCACTTGGATTAGATTAGGACATTTATTATTAATTTATTTAAAGAAGGGTTAAAATAGTTAAAATCAAAGTTTAATAAGTAAATCATTTTTAATATAGGGTTATACATAAGATAAATTCGATTTTAAATATGCATTAGAAAGCTAAAAAGATTTACTACATGATGGTATTTTATTTGTAATTTTTAGACATCAAATAATTTAATTTATTTATGACACAAAGATGATGCAGTAATTATCTTATTAATGAAATATTGACAAAATTGATAATATAAATACCAAAATAAATGTAATTTGAGACTTTTTATGAATTCCACTAATTTTCTAGGTTACTATGATATATTATTGTTGATGTAATCAACTTGGTTCGAACATATAATTCTGTTATGACTTTCACAAAAATCATATATCAAATAGTGTCAAAATTGACACAAAATAGTTTTTAAATAAAATATTATATTATTAATTGTTATTTTATTCCTAAAAATCTAAGGTTCGGCCAAATGACTTAGATAAGGATATATATATTAATAATAAACAATTTGGGGTTCGTTTGGCATGTTATAGTAAGTGTATTAGCCATATAGTGAAAGAAAACAAAAAGACACGGTAAAAGTTAAATTAATTAACTTAGAGTTAAATCTAATTGATAAGGTTAAAATAATACCCTAAACTTGTCTAAATTCTATTGGTTGATAGGATTTCGACCCATCCCCACTTTATATTCGAAATAAGACCCTTTGGAACCATTATAAACCGATTTTGACTTTAATATAAAATAATATTTTGAGATATTCCTATGGTGCCCCTCCCCTCCCTTATAAAAGGGCACCTCCTCCCCCTCCTCCTCACACCAAATTGAGCACTCAAGCTCGGCCAACCCCTGCCATTTTCTCCTCTCCACTCCCCTATTATAATCCTAGAGGTCCTGGTCTTCTCCAAAGACCAATCTTAGTTCCTTAAGTGGAGGATTCAAAGAGGCGTTCCAAAGAAGAGGTAATATCCATTACCGATCTTTTCAATTTCTTTCTTCTTCAACTTCTTCTTCTTTAGTTGTTTCATGATAAAGTAATAACATCAGTATTACTTACATACTGATATGTTATTATAAATATGAAACAACCCTAATTCACCTTCTATCCATCCTACGGAAAAATGAAATCACCGCGCGTGCGTACGTACGGAATACCGTCTCCATGCCGTGGTGTAATCTATTTTCCACCATCACCTTACATGGATGGGTATAATGGTGTAATGAGTAACTATATATGATTATTATGAAGTAATATTGATACTGAAATAATATATATATACTCCAATAAAATTCCACGATCATAGGAACGATATCATCACTCGTGCGTACGTACGGAATACCGTCTCCACGATGTGATGCGACTCGTTCTACATGATCTTCATTTCATAATGATTATATAAATGAATTGAATGAATTAATATGGTATATACTACACTAATACCATTCTGGAAATGAATTATCTATAACCTAAAGATAATAATAAGAATTTATTCAACAAAACATGCATAAGAACAAAAAAGTTATAAAGACCCGAGTAACAAGTAACAATGAAATATTACTAACAAGAAGCTAATAATATGACCATATATGATATCATATAAATATTTATGATTCTGGAATAAGTCAATAACATTATTTAAACCATTATACAGGAGCTTCGGACACGTACAAAGCTAATCGGACCTAAGGTCAGGGAAATATCACAATCTCATTTTTATCCGAGATTGTTTATTCGTAAGTATTTACTAGGGTGTATTTTATCATCCACATCCATGTTCCCTCAATATGTAATATTTTTTCCATCCAATTACAATAGTTTAAATCCAATTTTACCCTTCGGTGAGTTTTTAGTAAAGAATATGAACGGAATCTTTTGTCGTTTTTTTTTGTACGAGGTACTTTTTGACTTTTCTGACAAAGGTACGAAGAATGTTTTTTTAACTTATACGGAATGAATGGATTTTTAAAACATTGTTTCCAAGAAGCTTCCTTTACAAGTTTTCAAGTTTATTTTTAATCAACTCCTTTTATTTTAAAGTTGTATGACATGTTATGAGAGGAAAAATGTTTTTGAAGAAGAAAGGATATTTTCCTCAAGAATTCAATTCAAGTGTTTTATCAAAATTATTTTCCATCTAAGATAATAAAGGGTTCTGTTTCTATCCATATTTTTACATTGGTTTGACTATGTTGTGATGGAATTATGTTTATGAATTCCTTTATCATATATGAATTGATTTATGATGTCATGATGTTTCAATAATCCCATTTTTGTTATGCGATGATGTATGTTTTATGATTATGTGGCACACATAAGAAAGGATTCATTATGAGATGGGTGAGACCTATATCTCCCTCCAATGCATTGGGTAATGATTTTATATCTCATGAGATAGACATGGCTGGAACGAAAGGTTATTTCGGTTCAGTGATACAGGACTGAAACGAGGAGTGAACTCGGTTCAGAAAGGGACTTTGTCCACTAAGATAGTCTTGGAAATGAGTCATGACTAACAAGAAATGATTTCCATGATTATGTGTGCATGCCACAAAGTTTCAAGTTTTATGTTATGATTATGGGGATCTCATTTTCACTTCTATGATTTATTCCATGTTAAGATATTATGATCTCTTTTGCAGGTTTTGATAAAGATATGATATGATTTTTATTTCCTTTATTTGCCCTTGCTGAGCATTTGAGCTCACCCTTTTATGTTTTCTTTTCCCCAGGTCAGGAAGATGGATATTAAGTAGAATATTCTAAAAGGGACCCTAGATATGATGAAATAAATGGGAGACACTGTAGAAGATTTATGAACCAGTTGTTTATGTTTCCCAGTTTCTAAAGACACTATACCTATACGGTCCTTTGTGGTTTTGTCATATGTTGTAATAAGTGTGCTTAAATTTTGAAGTAGTAACAATGTATGTAAAGTATGGGTCGTTATAATATATATATATATATATTAATTTTTTGTGTTTATTTTTTTCTTCATCAAATTATTCACTTACTCAATCATTTTGGTAATAATCTCGCATCCAGGATTCATAAAGAATTTATATCAATCTTTATGTAAACATATGCCCCATTTTGTTTCACTAAATGGAAGATATTTGGATAAAAAATACTATTAATTTTGAACATGGTGATATGATGTGAATAAATATAGATTTGAAACTAAATATGATGTGTGAAATAATATGGAATTAATTTAACATAAAACAAAAAATAAAAGAAATAAATTAAGGCATAAAAATTAATCTTAAAGAAAATTACTATGAAAAATAAGGTAAAATATATTAAATATAAAATCACTAAGAAATTAATAAAAAGTAAATTATTCATAATTTCATTAATTGTAATTTTTTTTAAAAAAAGTTTACTCAACACCAGATATTGTTTATTTAAAAATTCATATCCAAAATATTCAAGTTTACAGATTGGGTCAAATTGAGAAGGTGACTTTGTTGGAGGTATTGTTATTTTGGGATATGTTCATGTTTCTGTAGTATGGTACATCACATGTGGTAATACACCTTTGGAATTTGGTATTATAGATTAGTTTTCATAAGAAGCCTCTGATCATTCGCTTGGATCTTAAATAGGGGTTCTGAGAAATCCTTTATTGTTTTTTAAAGTAAAAAAATAAATAATAATATCCTATAGTTTCAATATTTATTTTATTGTTAGGGAATGAGTACGTAGTTAAATTTGTATATCTATTAGTAGAAAAATAAGTATCCTACGTAGATTTTTATTTCTTATAATCATGTTATGGATGGATGATAAAATAAATTCTTTTTCGGGTACCTCTAATGTTTTTTCGAGGAGTTGGTCTAATATCCCTTCTTTATAACAGATAATGTAATACACCTACACAAATAAATTTATTATTTTAAATATATATATCTTGAATAAATACAATATTGTTTTATATAATTTTCTATTCATTTAAGAAACATAAGACATTCAATTTTTAATAATTTTATTAAAGTATTCAACATGTATAGAGGAAACCAATGCTATACGCTAAATAGCTGAACATGTTATGGATTGAAAGAATAATTTAGAATATCTAAATCTAAATTTTCTTGAATCCAATCTATATATCATTGTATACTATGAATTATAACATTGATATATTTCATCTTTAATTACACATTATAAATTTTTTATTCCAACACTAGAGAAAAACCTCCAAAATAACATTGGATGAGGTTAAGAAAATTTAGCAGTAGCATCCTCAATAATACGATTAGGAGAGACTAGATAAGGTAAAACATGGGTAGGTATAAAAACTTATGTCCTAAAGAGATAATTATATGATGATTGTAAATAAAAAAGATACCTCTATATAGATTAAATTGGAACTAATGGAGTTGGTTTAGATTCTGGGGAGTTAGAATCCACTTAAAAGTGAAAAACTGCAAACTTTTCAGAAATATTAACCATCATGGATGACATTCTCTAATGTTTTTTTTGAACCAATAGACCTTGAAATAATCCTTTGATTATATTGGGACACTTCAATATTTTTTTTTTCATTCCACGAAATTATTATTTACAATAATGTGTTCTATAAGATAATTAATGATATTTCCCAACACTAATCTTTTTAAAATATTCTCAGGCATCCTAGAACTCACCTAATATGTATTTCTTAAAATTTCACATCAAAATAGTTGAGATGACATCCCACTACACAAATTTTTTATTCAAGGTTATTAGATTCAACTCTGAAATCATATGATTAACATCACTTTGAATGTTTGGTGATATAAAATGTGAAGATGAAGAGGTGTTAGTTTGTTGAGAAATAAAAATAAAAATTAATAGTCCAATATGATTTTCATAAATTTTGAAGATTTATATAATTTAAGAAATACAACATTTAATCTTAAAAACTAGTTTTGGGACACATCTGATTGGCCATTGGATGATTTTGAATCATGCCTAACTGAGAAGAAACTATCACACTGAAAATATTAAAATATTAATTGGTTTAAAGAAAAATTCCAGAACACATACATGGGATTTAAAATACTTGAGATATTTTTATCCTATATTAAAATATTTATGTATATAATGAACTGAATAAATATTCTTGATAAAATATATTTAAGTTTCCACCATTCCAATAAACTTTTCAAAACAATCATTTTATTGTAATATATTCTTGAGTTCCATGATCTTATCCTTAGATGATATCAATTCCTTATTCAAATAAATATAACATCTTTTTAGATTATAAAACTCACTCATTAGAGGAGTAAAAAATGATTTATTTTCAAACTATCACATCACATACATAGATAAGGTCTATCCTCAAGAACACAGAGTAGAGGAGACAAAAATTGGTTTTATAATAATAATCATTAGTCTCCATAACCACACATATATTTATATTTCCATTAGTATTTTTTCTAGAAAGAGATGGAACTAATTTTGGGTGCCCCCCTTATATCTCGAAAACATGGAACACTTTTAGAATTGTTTTGTTATATAAATAGATGTTGTTTTCTAATCTAGAACTACAATACTAAGAGAAAAATATTATATTCATGTGTGAGTTGATAAACTCAAATGTAATGTTACCATTTTATCACAATCCCAAATGAAATTATTATTTAGGTCTATAGTATTAATTCAAAAAAAAATTATTATATTAATGAAATTCTTCATAACATTTGTTATATATATTTTATTGACACAAAATATTAATTGAATACAAAATATTTCATGTTATGTTTCATCCAAAATAATTATAAACAAAAATACAAGAAGGAAAATATTTTTCTTTTATATTAAATTGTATAAAAAGAGTTTTTTCTTACTAAACAAGGATATCATGGATTTAACTAGAATGTTCAACATTCATAAATTACCCTTCCTTACTAGTATATTAAAAAAAAAATTTAGCATCTGAAAATGATGATAGGTTCTTAATGTTGGTCAAACACTTCTTGGATTAAATTTTGGTGGAAATAGATTCAAATATGGGGTTTCATGGACTGATAAACAATATCACACACCATCTTCTTTATATCGTTCTCCTTGTGTGAAAGGGGTTACAATGAAAACAATTAATATATAGTTATATGTATATAATGAAAACATTTCCCACCTATCCAATGATTAATTTTGGTAATCTCATAGGATATTATAATGAGTTAAATAATTAATAAATTTCCACTAAATATGAGATTAAACAACTCAAATATAATTCTGTATCAAAATTTAATTTTGAAATGATAGTTGTAATGAAAAAAATCAACATGATGTTATCAATACAATTAGTTCCTTCATTACATTATGGTGTTTTGAGAAAACGGAAAAATATCATGAAGAGTTTAATATAAATGAAAGTCGAATGAAAAGTGTTTATGCTACCAGTTCAGTGTTCAATTATATATTAGAGAAAGTTTCATATCAGTGATACATTATTTGATATCCACCTCTAGTCTAATCATATTTATTTAAGGATACAGTTGTTGAGATTCAATGTTTAATTTATGTAATGAATGAATTATTTCATTATTTTAAATGAGTATTAGTCAAATCATCATGATAATGGGATTGTAGCCAATGTTCATTAATTGAACAGCAATAAAAAAATCTGAAAAATGAAGGGAAATATTCTGGATTTTAATAACCAAATTTCACTACCTTGTACATCTACTATTAATGACTTATTGTATTGCACTCCCACTCCAAAAAATTTGTGTGGGGAATCCACCAAATAAGGAAGGTTGTGAAATCATGATGGTTTCAATTCCCAGATTCAGATTTAAATGAATATACTCTTTTGGAATTGCCAAGGATTGGCCAATATCGAAACCTCCAGGTCAATTTGGTTCTTTTGATAATAACACAAACAAATTATTATTGTTCTTTATGAACCCAAAAATATTTTATCCTCTAGAATTGATAACACATAGAATCTTAGATTCCATGTTATTGACAACAAAAAATACTCATCTGATTTCAATGATAATGATTTTTAAAAAATTGTAATGGATGTACTCTAACTAGGATATTTTTTACTTAAAACTTCAAATATATCAATCATATCTTATATTTATTATATGTAATGAACTTTTTGGGTTACAAGACCTTATTAATTATACCTTCAAAACAATCATATATTATTCATAACCCTTATTTACAAGTTTCTATTATACATGAGTCTGATGTTCATTTTTCGAGTTATGAGTGTGTCAACATTGATAGAATGATATTCATGTGGTAGCTCTAGTTTTTATAGTTTAGATATGAAATATATAACATACTATGCATTATATGAATGATAAAACATTCTATGTGGTAGGGTCTTTGGACTAGATTTTGAAAAATCTATATTTTGATCTTTCGGCTACTCTATCTAGTCCTGAGTTTATGCCCTTATATTACACTGCTCAATGTTTTTCCTTTTCCTAGCTTCAATCTATCATTGTAATATAAAAAAATATACTCTTATATATTTCCTAAAGGAAAATAAAAGTATTCAATTCTATAATATATTTAAAAAAATTAGATATTATCAAAATAATTGATATGTGTGCATAAGGTTTATCATTTTTTTATTCATTCTTTTGAAATCTATTTGTTCTAGAATGTTTTTGAAAATTTTATAATGTTTTTAATTCATTCATCTAAGTCATATATGTAGATCAAACAACTATGTGAATCTATTATATTGAGTAATCAACTGCATGATTTGGATACATATTATTATCAACTATGTGGTTCCAAATATTTATGTAATTCATTCATCTAAGTCAAAATTGGTTACATGATCTTGTAACCTATATGATGAAAATTTTCTATGTAAATAAGGGCATTGAAAATTCAGCTACATTGGTAATTTTTCCCTGTTAATAATTGATACATGGATCACTCAAATATGTGAAATAAAATATGATTAATTTGGCTAGGTGGTGATCCAAATTTCTCTTCATCATTATACAACCTACAATTTATTTATTCATTTGTAAATAGAGTGGAAATTAATGATGTTTTTCATTCATAAAATTGTTTACTACGTCTTTATGATAAATATTTTTCTAAAAAGCTATAAGTACTAAGAAAAAAGAAATTACATGGATAATTTAATTATTAATAATATTTTCATGGAATTTCCTTGAAAAATACATATGGCTTAAAAAAATCAACTTCATATTTTTATGGATATTATGTTGTGTGTCTAAAATAGAAGTTATTCATGAATTTCATGGTTTGATTGAAGAATGATGAATAAAATATTGACAAGAACATAGGCATTTGAAATATCATCATATAACTCTCAAAAAGAACAATGTGTGATGTTCTATTTAATATAAATAATAAAAACAAGAAGATATGACTATATAGATGTACTAAAAAATCATGTTTTATTTTATTTTGTGGAATCTCACTGAGATACTTTTTATTATTATCATATATTGTACATATCTATAATCTTTTATCATTTGTGTCTTACAACTTGGTCTTTATCAGTAAAATCCATCTTCATTATATCTTAAGTTGTGATGGTTCTTGTTAAACAATACATAATGTATGGTGATTTTAAATCCTTGTTGGATCCCAAGTGAAGACTAGTACTATTGTAACTTCTGTTGACAACATTTATTTAGTCTTTTAGCACATTGGGGAAGAATTTTAATTCCATGGTAAAATGACTAGCATAATTAAAATCATTAAGCACTTAGATTTGACCATTGGTGGAGAAATATAGTGTAATTATAATCTATAAACAAAAAAAATTATATTGTCTAAAATTATTTCTTTACACTATTATTCTTTCTACATGATTAGGTTATGAAAAGACCATAAGAAATCACATCATAAATTGGGTGGATTTTATGTCAGGAAAATTACATTAACTCAATTCACCCCCCCTCTCTTGATTATTGGTTTAGTATGCGTGGGAAAAATTGTATATGAATTTTTATTCTTAAAATGAAACATGAATTACAGATTATTATCATGTATTTCATGATTTTGTTTTCGAATCATGAACTAAAGTTTGATTCAGTCATAATTCACTATATTAGATTGTTTCATAACAATAATGAATATAACCTATTTGTTTTCACTAGATTATATTTTATGGTTGTCATTTTATCTCAGATGGTATCATATAATTTAGGAAATAATTAATTTTATTGAAGTAGATCTGTTTTTATAGGTCATAGGATGCCTCATTTCAATCCTTCTTTTCATTGATTATTAGGAAATAAACCACCTCACAATCAAGATAAACTGACCTCTACCTTGTATTGATAACATCTTGGATCAAATACATAGATAAAATTATTTTTCATAGATTTTTCAGAAAATAGATATAACCAGTTAATGGTCAAAATGGATTCTAAATAAAAGAAACCATTATTTAAGAAGTATGAACATTATGAATTTATAGTTATCCCAATTGGACATACTATTTCCCACAATATCATCATGGATATAATTAATATATTATTTAAAGGGCACCTTTATGAAATTATGGTATTATTTATATAAAATAGTCTCATATACTCCATGATGAACAGTGAACTAGAATATTATTAGAGCATAGAATTGATGTCCATGAGAAAATACAATATTTTTTTAAAATTTACCAAGTATCTATTATGGATAATGAAAATATAATTCAAGGTGTACGTAATTAATAGTGATTTTTTAGTTGTGGATCCTTTAAATAAATTAATTAATGATTAATATTGTAAACCAACCTGAACAATCAATATCCATAATTATTTTGTTTGTTAGGATAGTACTAATTATTTTTGTGAAATTTATCAAAAAATGTATAATCTAATAACCAAGAAGATGAAGAAGAGATCCATGTTCCTCAGGATAGTATGATGTCAATATTATTTCAAGGATTTTAAGAGAACTTTGTTCACTGCCCATATACATACACTACCATAAAAGGGTGGAGGGATTTTGATTAACAATGATCCATGAAATAATATAATGGAATAGTTTCACATATATAATGGAATTGTAGTTGTGTATTCCTGATACCAAATGAATATCCATGAAAAAACAAAGCAACACATATTTAGAGTTGGTTTCTCTAATATTCCTTTGAAAATGTACTTTTAATATCATTATGGTGAATGATGTGATATATATACGAATCATAAATTCATGAAGTATATATTCATAAAGAATGTGTTCCAAAAAACCTTTAAGGAAATAGTTATTGAGGCAGCCAAAACGCACACTAATATGATCATTACTATGAAAATCTTTAAAAAACCCAATATTTGATACAATGTGATAAGAAAAATGAAAAAAAAATATTTTTCAATATTTATATAATTCAAAAAATATATCTCATAAATAAAAAAATAATACTATGAATGGAATGATTAGTGTATCTAATTATTAACTATATAAGAATCTTATTTTATTCTACTTGAGAACATTTCTCAATTATCTAGCTAAAAGAATTCACATAAAGAAATATCAAATGATTAACACACCATTACCACCATGGGAAGAGAAATGTATGAATTATTTGAGCTAAAATTCTATGCAATGAAAAAGTAGAAGAGAATTTCACTAAGAGATAAATAATAGTAATATGAGAAAATAAGATAAGGAGTGGTATATCATATTAAAAATATATAAAATAATTATAGTTTTCCACATGCCTTAAAAATGAACATAAAATAAAATGAAAATACTTATAACATGGAAAAAGAGTGTGATGTAATTATAGTGATCCATGTATCATATTCATAGGAATATTACAGAAAAATCTATAATAAATATTGGAATATTAAATAAAAATATATTAAAAAATAGTTAATATAAATCATGTTTGGGAAAAGTATTGTGAATAAACAAAAAAATTGATATTTCCCATTCACATTGATGTGAACAAAAAAAATATTTGACCAACCTCACACATAATAATGTAAATGATCTATATGTTATCACCACCATACTAAATATTTTTCATCAGGATATATTTGATCATTTCCACTCACCATCATGTGACCAAATATTTATTTTTCATTTCCAAACATCATCATTTAAACAAATAATTATATGATCATGTTCACAATTTTTTTAAAAAAAATCAAAACTAGATCTAGGCATCAATCAATATTTTTATATCCTAAGATATAAATACAGTAAATGTAAACAATAAGGTGGTATTGGACCCATATTGTCAATCATCCATATATATGTATGCCACTTGAAATAAATAACTCACATTTTAAACGTCAAATAATTATCCCAATTAATGATTATGGAATTCAAGAAGATATTATAGAACATTCCATAATCTATCCAAATATTTAAGTTTTACAGATTCTTAATAATATCACAGTTGTAACATTAAGGTAATTTAAATATGTCAACATTGATGGAAAATATGTATTTATGATCATTGAATAAATTCGATGAAAAATGACAGTAAATAATTATTTTATTAAATTCATGAAAACATATATAAAATGTTTCAAAAAAAATAAATTATTTGAGATTAATTTGAATTTTCCTTCAAAATAAGATGTATTTAGAAAAAATGTTAAGTGAAATATTTTTTCCGACACATTATTTGTAAAGATAATGAAACAAAAAATTTATTTTCCCAAAACAAAATTCATTGAAATCCCTTTTAAAATGAATAAATAATTTTAAAATAAAATATTTATATTTGAAATATATATGATTATTTCATTTTATTTTCTAAATAACAAAGAGTAAAAATTATTTGGAATAAAATATCAATTCATATAATTGAATATTTTAATATAATAATTCTCATACTCTGTGATAAATTGTATAGTGCTTATAAAAATTTTATTACCATGATCATAAATTATAATATTATGGGTAACATTAAAAAGTTATTATAAAAAAAGTTACATGAAATCATTTGAAAAATTTTAATTTTAAAAATAAATCAACAATAATGGATCCTTCAAAAATATGTGAAATTTTTAAGATACAATTTGGAGTATAAGATAAATCATATGGCCATGACATGAGAAACTTTTTCGATACATTATAATAATTATTTTCAAACCTAATATACAACAAATGGATGATAAAATATAATTTATAAAATACAGAAAGTAAAATAATAAATATCATTACTAGAAGAACATAATTCAGTTTCAAAATATAAATCAAAAACATTGCTGGGAATAGGAAACATGTATATAGAATATGATGAGCATAATTGGGTATCATTTGAAATATTTGTTATGGGTAAAACATTTATGGAGAATAAATTCATCTAGTTGGAGTATTTCAATAAAAAAATCATTTCTACAAGATTGAAAGTAAAATTTCAATATAAAATATTACATTGTAAGAAACAAAGACTATAATTTGGATGTTGAAGATGAGGAATTATAATTTAATGAAAGAGTGTATAGTTAACAAAAAAACCTTAAACAATTGTCATATTATGGATTGAAAACTCAAAAAAGGTAGTGTAACACCACTAGGTTTAGGCACCATATCTTTCTTTCTATGTTGTTATGTTATATTGTAATTGGTTTTGGATTCAGGGGTTTTTGATAGGATTTGGATGTTTTGAAGAGTTTTTAAGGGTGAACACTTTGATCACATTTTGAGAAAATTGGGGGACTTCTTATGAAAACTGAAATATGTTTCTCAGAGTCATTGCGTAAGAACTCAGTTGGCCCATTTTTTTATCATACTATTAGGGTGCTAGATGAATCTGTTGATATTGAGGTAGAAAAAGAAAAATTAGCTGGTTCATGATTTTTCACACTTTAGTCACTGACCATATGATATAGAGTATTGACAACAGTAGCATATATAATGTTAGCTTACCATTTTCCAAACCATATAGTATAGCCACAAAAAAAGAATTTTCTAATCCAAAATGTGATTTTATCACTATTGGAATCTATGAAACAATAAATTTTCGTTTCCTTTCTCATTTTATTTATATAATCTTTTTCACTAACATTATTGATATTAGTAATCTTTTTTACAATATATTTAGCCATGGTCAACCAACAGAATAAGTTATGGGAAAATTGACTAAACAATCTCAGGTAACAAACATAGGGAAAAAGTGTATAATAAATAAATAAATAAAAGAATAAAATTTATTTATATTAAATAAATAAATAAGAATAGTTTTCAAAATAATATATATAATAAAATTAATTTGACTACTTAGGATGTTAAGTGCTTGCATAGAATAAATCTTGAATAATTTAAGGGGTTTTCCCTCAAATTAACATCATTGAGACATTGATTTCATTATGAACCAATTTTTATTTATATACTGTATAAGATTTCTATTTTTCATGTTATATCATAAATTATACTCTACTAATTGTATTTTATTTTCAATTACATTCTCTATCACTTTCAAGATTTTTCAATAAATTGTTTTTCATACCCTAAGGGATCTATCCCAATCAACCTTAATGGATACATGATATGTTACTATGTTCCATTAACTATATTTATGGTGTATATACTATCACAATGTCTTAAATTTTCATAAATTATTATTGAAAATAGAAAATTTACATCCATTCATTCTATTTTTTACTATGGTACATTATTGATGTGTTTCCTAATATATAATTGTATTTTATAAGTCCATCAAATTTATTGACTTATTATGTTTCACATTCTTGTTTCCTTTTTCATTTCATATGGTATAAAAAATTTATATATTTTTAAATCACATTGATTCAAGTGACTTTTGATGGGGAGTTTTAATCCTTTTTGAGAATTTATCAATGTTACAAATAATTCCCATCCATTTAAAAAATAGTTTCACATATTTGTCCTTAATATCCCATACCACCAATGTTATCCATTTACATTGAAAAGATAATAATATTAATATCATAAAAATTTATATTTTAAATCTCATATTTTCAAAATAATTAAATATATATTTATTATGATATGGATTATAAATAAATGGTGTTATTAAAAAATAATAAGGGATCTTTGGTACCATATTTTTGAATTGTTAATAATTAATTACCTCCATTTTTTAAATTATATTCTAAATTATTTATATATACATAATAGTTTATATAATTTTTCCTTTTAATTATATTTTTTAAAACATATATTTCATTTCTATGGTATTTATGTTTTAGTTACTATAAAAATTAACACTTATATGTAAACCATGTTCAAGGAATATTTCATATTTATTGTCTCATATCTAAAATTACAAACATTCCCTTTTTTAAATGATGCAAAAATTTAAAAAAACATATTTACATTTTGGATAACCCTCATGGATAAATTATTATTTTTGGACAACAATTAGTTCATTCATTTGATAAATGATTCTTTATTCCTTAAATAATAACATTACCAAAGAGTTACATTTTTATTCTTTCTTCTTATAGATAATTACCTTGAATTATATATATCCGATAAAAATATTCAATACATATGTTTATGGTTTAGGTTAAATCCATTATTTTCATGGGAATACATATGATAAACATTGGATTTTACAGGAATCAGAATTACAGAAACCTTATTTATTCTCATGTGGATGATCGTGATTATGACTAATGTATGCGTTATTTCCTTCTCATGAACACATAATAATAATTATGAATTCTATGAGAGGTGGAACCATATTTATTAAAAATAAAAATTCATATTCTAAATCATTATTCCTTTTGATATTTTATACAAGGGATTAGAGAGTCAACATAATAAACCAATGGGATTTGTCCACATTTTGATTATGGTCATGGGTGTAGACCTACACATATGTTTATGATATCATTTTTTATATTATTGTTACATGTTTATGATTCCATTATATTATGATATATTTCCAATATTCCATGTTCTTATGATGATGATCATTTTTTTATGATATCATGTAATGAATTTTTCACTCACAAATTATGTTTTGTTTGCATATTTAATCCCTTACTAGGTTTTATATCTCACCCGTTTCCTTATGTATTTTCCTAATGACAATAATATATTATTAAAAGATATTTAGGAGTTAGGATAACTTTTTGGATTTTATAAATATATTGTAGTATTTTTTATGGTTATGTATATGTTGGAAAAATAATGTTTCCTAATTGTATACCAAGTACATTAGTTATTGATGATCAAAATATAGATAAGACATTTAACATGAATCCTATTTAAAATTATTGATTGGACTTAGAATAGAACGAAATAATATGTGTATATATACTTCTTTTAAAATGGTGTGTTTATTGTTTTATTCATCACATTATTTATATACTAAATCATTTTGATAATATTCTCCTAACAAAGATACTAAACAACATTATATCAATCTTTATGTAAACATCTACCCCATTATGTGTCATAAAATGGAAGATAATTAGATAAAAAATAGTATTCAACATAAACATTATGATATGTAGTGAATAAATATAGATTTAAAAATATATATTACATGTGTAAATACTTGAAATTGATTCAACCTATAAACAAAACATAAAATAAATAAATTAAGTCATAAAAATTAAACATAAAGTATTTCTATGAAAAAGTAGGTAAAATATATTAAGAAAATAACTAAGAAAGTAATAAAAAAGTAAATTAATTATAATTTTATTAATTATAATTTCTTGTTAAAATACATTTACTAAACATTAGATCATGTATATGAAAAAATTTATATGAAAAATATTCAAGCTTATAGATAGGGTCAAATTTAGAAGTTGTCTTGGTTGGGGGTAATTTGATTTCTATAGAGGTTTAAGAGGTCGTGGTAGGGTCCATCACTAGTGGAAATATAACATTAGAAATCGGTATTATAGGTCAGATTTTAGACGAATCATCTAATCATTCTCTAGGATCTTAAATTGGGGTTATGAGATCCCCTTTAGGATTTTCTTAAGTAATAAATAAATTATAAGATCCTACTGTTTCAATGTTTATCTTATTGTGATGGAATGAGTACGTAGTTAATTTCCTATATCGATTAGTAGAAATATAATTATCATACAAGGAATTTTATTTCATATAAACATGTGATGGTTGGAAGATATAATCTATTCTTTTTCTGGTACCTCTAAAGGTTTCTGGAGGAGTTGATCAATGATCTCGTCTCTCTCTTAGATAAAATAATACATCTTCACACATATATATTATAATAAATATATCTATTTGGAATAAACACAAGATAGTTTTAGATATTTTTCTATTCATTTTGGAAACATAAGAGATTCAATTGTCCATAATTTAATCAAATGATTCCACATGTCTAAAGGAAAATCATTGGAACACACTAAATAAGTGAATAGGTTATGGATCAAAAGAGGAATCTAGAATAACTAAATTTAATTTTATATAATACAATCCATATATCCTTGAATAATAAGAATTATAAAATTGATATATTTTATCATCAATAATAAATTTGAAATTTTCTATACCAACACATAAGATACATCCAAAATAACATTGGATGAGGTTAAGATACAAGAGCACTTGCATCATTAATAACAAGATTACGAGAAACAAGATAAGGTAAAACATGGTTAGGTATAAAATCTTATTTCACTAAGAAGATAATTTTATGTGGATTGTAAATAAAAAATTAACATCTATATAGAAGAAATTTTAACTGATGGTGTTGGTTTAGATTCAACGGAGTTACAATCCTCTTCAATGTAAATAACTTAAACCTTTTCGAAAGATATTACCAACAAGGATTTCATTCTCAGTTGATTTTTAGTTTATGATCCAATAGGTCAATAAATAATACTTTGAATATACTGGGATACTTCCTTATATATTTTATCATTACACCAAATTATTATTCAAGAAAACGTGTTCTTTAAGGTAATGAATAATATTTCCCAACACTAATCTTTTTAGAAGATTTTTGGTATCCTAGAACTCCCATAATAAGTATTTGTTGAAATTTCACATCATAATAGTTATGATAACATCCAAATAAATAAATATATAATTAAATGGTATTATATTCATCTTTGAATGAAATGAACAACATCACTTTGAATGTTAGGTGATATAAAATGTGAAGATGAAGAGGTGAAAGTTGGTTGAAAAAATACAATTAAAAAAATAATACTCCACCATGCTTTTCAAAATTTTCATGATTTTCATTATTTTAGACATAAAACATTGAATCTTGAAAACTTTTCTTCAGAGGCATCTGATTGGCCATTGGAATATTTTTATTCATGCCTATCTAAGAAGAAATTATCACAGTGAAAACACTTAAATATGAATTGGTGTGAAGAGAAATTTTAGAACACATACATTGGATTTTGAAATACTCGAGATATTTTTATCCTATATCAAAAAATTTAAGTATAGAAATAACAAAATTAATATTCTAGATAAAATCAATTTACGTTTCTGTCATTCCATATAAATTTTCAAAAACATCATTTTATATAAAACATTCTTCAGTTATGTGATATTATCCTTAGATGATATATGTTTATTCATCAAATAATTAAAACATCGTTTTAGATTATAAAGCTCACTCATTAGAGGAGTGAAAAAGTATTTATTATTCGAACTATCATATCACTTACTTACATAAGGTCTATCCTCAGGAAAAAAGAGGAGATGATAATTTGTTTTATAATAATACTAATCAGTCTTGATGACAACATATCTGGTTCTATTTCCATTAGTTTTTGTTATCAAAATAGTAGGAACTACTTCAGGGCTAACCAATATATCTAAAAAACGTGGAACAGTTTTAGATATGTGTTGTTATTTATATAGATGTTTTCCTTCCATCATGAACTACAATACTAATAGAAAAATATTATATTTACGTGTTAGATGATAAACTCAAGAGTAATGCTTCCATTTTTATCTCAATCCATAAAGAAATTATTATTTTGGTTTATATGCTTCATTCTAAAATTATTTATCATATTAATGAAAATTATCATAATAGTTGTTAATTATATTTTATTCACACAATATTTTAATTGAATCCAAAATATTTGATGTTGTGTTTCATCCAATATAATAATGCACAAAAATAGGAGTAGAAAAATATTTTTCTTATATAATAGATAGTATATAAAAGAGTTTTTTCTTACTAAACAAGGATACAAAGGAATTAGCTATAAAATATAACATTCATAAATGAAAACATTTTGCATCCAAAAATGATGACAGGTTCCTAAAGTCGGTCCAAATCCTCGGGGATAAAATTTTGGTGGAAATTGAATCAGATATGGGGTTATATGGTCTAATAAAAAATATCATACACCATATTCTTCATATCATTCTCCTTGTGTGAATGAAGATTCACCTACAATAATTAATATATTATTATATTTATAAAATGGAAACATTTCCCACCTATTTGATGAATTATTTTGGTAATCTCATAGGATATTATAATGAGTTAATGAATTAATAAATATCCACTAAATATGAGATTAAACAACTAAAATATAATTTTTTATCAGATTATACTTTTGAGGACTTAGTTGGAATGAAATAAATCAACATGCTTTTATCAAGACAATCAGTTCCTTATTTATGTTATGGTGTTTTGTGATAAAGTGAAAGTATCATGAGGAGTTAAATAAAAATTAAAGTGGACTGAAAATGGTTTATGAAACCACTTCAGTGTTCATTTATATATGAGTTAATGATTCATATTAGTGATACATGATTCAATATCCTCCAATAGTCTAATTATATTTGTTTGAGGATCCATTTGTTGATATTTATAGTTTTATTTTTGGAATTAATGAATGATTTCATTCTTTAAAATGAGTATTGGTCAAATAATCCTTACTGTGGGATTGAATCCAATATTTTTAAATTGAGCAGTAATAAGAATAATCAGAAAAACATGGATGGATCTACTATGCATGGTAATTAGAAAATTTCACTACCTCAAACATCATAGATTAATGACTAATTACAGTTCACTCCCTCTCCCAAAATGTATGTGGGGAAACCACAAAAAAGGAAGGTATTATAATCGAGTTGGGTTATATCCCTAGATAAAAATTTAAATGAAAATCCAAATTTTCAATTTCCAGGGACTAGCCAATATGGAAACATCGTGATCAATTCAATTCTGAATAAAAGATACAAAGCACTTATTATTGGTCATTATGAACCAAAAATTATTTTATCCACCAACATTGAGAACATAAAAAATCAAGGATCCCATCTTATTGACACCAGAAAATACTCACCCGATTTCATGATTCTTTTGGTTATGGATCATGCTTCTCGGAATAGCCCTCTAATTGTTACTTCAAGTGACCAGTATGTGACATTCTCTTTCAATTATCTTGGTCTCAAGTTTTCCCGTTCTTTTATTTATTCTCATATCAGGGATGAAGATCGCATAAATCATCATATAGACATTGGTACATTAGAATCCTCCATTACAAATCCTTCAATTATAATGGGGGATTTTAGATTTATTTTGAATCTAGATGTGAAAATTGGTTCATCCAGTAGTTCCACTTAATCTAGGAAATTTAAATAGTACTTAGATCAAAATGAGTTGTTTGAGGTTAATCTTATTGGTGCAATTTACATATAGTATAATATGAATTTTATCAGTTTTGTGGCTTTGAAAATTTACTGGGCATTGTTAAATTTGGAATCTCTAGATGAATGGGTAACTGTTTCATGCACTACACTATCCAGACTAAATTCTAATCATCATCACATTTTGGTTCATCTTGTAGAAAATGATCCAAAGCCTCTATTCCCTTTCAGATTTAACATGGCATGGGTAGCTTATATTGAATTTATGAATATTATTCTGAGCACATGGGAATCTATAAATTATAGAAGTTATGATTTATCATGAATAACCAAAATAAAAATTCTCAAGATGTATTTGAAGGTTTTGTGTAAAGATTTTTTCCGCTCACATGATTCTAAATTTGTTTCTCTTGATGCTTTGATTCAAAATATCCAAGAGCTCAATACCATTCATGACTTTTAAGATGGTATTTATCTTGAAACTAAGTTTTCATTAAATTTAACCAAAAGTATTATTTGAAATTGGAATCCAAGAATTAAAATTGGTTAAATTATTGTGAAAAAATAATTAATTCTCTTCAGAAAATAAATAATGTTTGTAATCATAGTTTCCTAATTATAAATGTTAGTCATCTCATCGTCAACAAGAAGGATTTATCTAAAAAATTTGTATCATTTTTTAAGGATCTATCCAATAGATCTTCTACCTCCATAGATCCCATCTAATGGTTTATTTCATAACTAGTGAATCATGAGGGAAACTCCATGATTATCTCAATTCCCTTGTCTTCCGAGATAAAGGAGGCTATTTCTAGTCTCAAATCATAATGCTCTACTAGAATAGACGGTTTGGGTAACTTCTTATTTCAATATTTCAATGATATTATACATGTCGATATTAGTAGGTCTGTCACCCACCTTTATGAACACGATATTCTTACTCATTGGTTAAACCCACAATTTCTGGCTTGTATCCCCAAAGTGGAAAATTCAAATAAAATCCATCGCATTTAGGCATATTACATTGGTCCACACTGTATACAAGATTATTTTCATGATCATTGCTCATATAATTTATTATATTTCATGTAATTTTTTTTCCAAATATGTTTGGTTTTATAAAGGGAAGAACGGTTCAATATTTTGTTAATAATGCTTCAGAATTTCTGAATCATATCCAATGTCTGATCATGGGAGGTAACAAATCTTTAAATATTGATGTGCGGATGGATTTTCATATAATGGATTTGGGTTTCATTCGAAAGATTCTAATTATGTTGGGTTTTGATATCCCCTTCATTAATTGGTTCAATATCATTCAGGGATCTACTCATATTTCTATTATTGTTAATGGATCTCTTGAGGAATCTTTAGGTGCTCGAGAGGCATCAGTCAAGGTGATCCTTTATCTACAATGATTTCTTTCATTACTGAAGACTATCTCATTATATTTGATTCCTTTGTGGATGGGAATGGGAAGATGAAATCTGTTCATGCTAGTAGGGGACTTTTTGCTCCTTCACATCTTTTTTATGTCAATGATATCATCCTTTTCACTTATAGAGACACGGGAAATAAAAAGAATATCAAGATTGATATTATAAATTTTGAGACGGTTACTGGTTAGTTGATTAGCTGGAACAATTCCTTTGTGTAATTTCAGAAGAATTTCAACCCCTTAAGGGAAAATGTTATTATTAGTGAGATGGGAATCAGAGAGGGTGCTCTACCCTTCCTTTTTTGGGTGTCCCTATATTCTATGGGAGGAAAAAGGCTTCATATTTCTCTATAATTGATGTCAATATCATAGGATAACTTTTAGTCTCGAATGTAAAATCTTTTTTCATTGTTGGTCAGGTCAATTTTGTGAAGTCCATTATCATCTCAAAGTGTTTATATTCCATTATGGTGTTTAAATTGCTGACATATCTCATCATGAGAAATGGTGTGTTGATTAAAAATTTTATATGGAGTGGAATCATTATTGAAAGGAGTCTTGTAACAGTTTGGTGCTAAAATATCTGTAAGCCTTGTGATGCAGGTCCTATGGGTATTAAGAATCATGGATGTTTTAATGATTCCATACAAGCTGGGTTAATGTGGAGACTTATTAATGTTCACTCATAATCTCTTGGTTTCATTCTATTTATATTATTGAATAAACTCAATGATGAAAATTTTAAAAATATCAGATCATAGGTATGGCCTCATTTTAAGTATTATTTTCATTATTGATAATGATTCGAGATGGATAATTTCTAAGGAATCATCTTTATCTTTCTATTAGTACAACTATATTGTGGTTAATTTGGTTAATTTGATTCCAAATAGGGACTCAAATATGGATATTGACGTATCTATTAAATATCCACCATAGAGAATGTTAAATATATTGTCTCATGTTATTTCCACTATTGATAGATATTTTAACTTTCACAGGGAGGACTTTTTATCATTGGACCCTCCTGCCAATGACATCATCTCTTCTAATGTGTTCTATGAGCATGTCAACAACAATAATAGTGAGTTCAATTATATGGGTAATTTGATGGAAATTTTCTTGAATCATTCTCGGTCAACTATGGAACTGGGAGTAGCTCATAAAAAATTCCAACTGATGATTTCTGGAAATCATAGGGAATGCCTATTTATTCTATTTGATCATTGTGTCATCAACACAGGGACAATTTTTATCATATTTTCCTTAGTTGCGTTGTTTCATCAGCAATGTAGATAGATATGGATGATATATTTGAACTGTCTTTGGCTTCAGTCACTATGATTCTGGATTTTCTAAAGGGATGGAGTTGTATCAATTCATCACGACATATTCTATGACATCTATTGGTGGATACAGTTTATGTTGTTCACTATATTTGGATCTCTAAGAACAAGGTGATTCATGAAAAACAAAACTTTAAAATTGGTGCAACACTAGATGGTATATTATATCCTCTTCATAATACAGTTATTCTAAAAATATTATTCTATTAAAAAATTATTCATGACCAAATTTTTTTAACTAGGATATGTGTAAATGGAAATGTCTAACCACCATACGGAACGATTGAATTTCTTTGACAATCACAATTTTTTGGTTGGATTGAAATAATATTGGATGGTGCCACAAGTTGAAATTCGGGACCTGCTGGTTTTTGGTACTGTTTATAAGAATCATCATGGAGGTGTTCTTGGTGGTATTCAAGGATCATGGGGAAATGCCTCCTATATTGAAGTAGAAACTCATAGTGTGATTATAGTTGTTGGGCAAGTTAAACAATGTGGATGGAAAAGTATCTGGCCTTAATGTTATTCTATAACTATTTTTCTTTCCCTTAGAACAATTTCTATTCATATTTAATTGAATCCCCCCAATATATGGATCATATATTTTGGATTTTCATTACTCTATCGATTATATTTTCGCCCATATATATTTAAAGGAAAACTCTCTTTTTATATGGACTTGCAAAGAAAGGATACAGTGGTGTTTTCTTTCCATGGGATGATCAGGTTCCAGATGACTTCTTCCCCTTCTCAAGAGTGATCAATGTGAATATCACATTTTCATACTTGTGAAAGGTTTTTATATAATAATGGGGAATTTATTTTCAGGAAAAGGTTTTAGATTTCAATTTAAAATTATATATTTGGTCTATTCTAGGACACCTGAGATGATTTTATAAATCTTAATATTTGAACATAATTATCTTCAATTGAAATAATGGTTTATCATGAAAAGTCTATTGGTAGGAAGAAATATTTTTTCTTGGAAGTATCTCAAGATATATATTTGCTTATTTATAGGTCTGTTAGTCTATTAACCCAAAATAATTAAATAATAACATCCTTAATGATAATGATTTTTAAATAAGTTGAAAGGATGTACTCTAAATAGGATAATTGCTACTTAAAATTTAAAATATATCCATCACATCCTATAACTATTATAGGTAATGATATTTTTGGTTAACAAGACCTTATAAATTATCCCATCACCACAATAATCTATTATACATACCCCTGATTTACTTCTTCCAATTTCACATGATTCTGATGTTCATTCTTCTAGTTCCCAATTTCCAAACTTTTATAAAATGATATTCATGTGGCAGCTCAAGTGTTGGTAGTTTAGATATAAAATATATAACAGATGATGCATTCTATGAATGATAAACTTGTCTATGTGGTAGGGTCTTTAGACTAGATTTTAAAAGATCTATTTTTTGATCTTTTAGATACTTCATCAAGTCATGAGTTGATTCCCTTATTTTACACTACTCAATATTTTTCCTATTTATGGCTTTAATCCTACAATGTAATCTGAAAAAAATTACTCACACCAATTTCCTAAAATTTAATAACAGAATTTAATTCTATAATACTGTTCTACAAATTAGATATTATCCAAATAATTGATATATGTGCATAAGGTTTATCTTTATTTTTTATCATTCTTTTGAAATCTATATGTTCACGAATATTTTTGAATATTTTCCTATATATGTAAAATCATCTATGTGATGAATTAAAATATGTTGAGAAATGGATAAATTGAGTAATCACATACCCAAGTAAACATCATTATGGAAATTCTTATGTAAATCGAATACATTATTGAATCAAATACATATAAATAACATAAATAGATACATCTCTTACATGAGAAATGATCTATGTAAATCATACAACAATATGAATTAGTTACATAGAGTAATCAACTAGATGATTTGGATACATTATTATATTGACTACATGGTTCCAAATGTCTTTGTAATTATTTCATCTATGTTAAAATTGGTTACATGATCAAGTAACCTATATGAAGAATTTTTTTATGTAAATAAGGGAAATGAAAATTATCCTACATGGGTAGTTTGGACATATGAAGAATGGATATATGGATCATTCAACTATGATAAATAAAATATGAGGAATTTGGCTAGGTGGTGAACCAAACTTGACTTCCTCATTCTTCAACCTACAATTTATTACTTCTAGTGTACATTGACTGGAAATTAATGATGTTTTTCATTCATGAAATTGTTTAGTAACCCATTTTGGTAAAAATGATTCTCAAAATCTATAAGTACTGAGAAAAAAATAATTACATGGATAATTTATTTATTAATAATATTTTCATGGTATTTTCATGAAAAGTACATAATGATTGAAAAATTTCAACCTTATTTTTTTAGGATATGATGTTGTGAGTCTAAAAGAGAAGTTGTTTATGCCTTTCATGATTTGTATGATGAATGGTTATGAGAATATTGAGAAGACCACAGGTATTTAAACTATCATCGTATAATATTTTCAAAGCACATTATGTGATGTTCTAATTTCTAAAAATAGTAAAAACAACAATATATCAATATATAGACGTGATAACAAAAATAATGTTTTTTGTTGTTTTGGAGAATCTCCATGAGATAGTTTTTATAATTATCCTATACTATACATATCTATTATATTTTTTCATTTATATCTTACAACATTGATCCTTATCTGTAAAAGTTTCCTTTATTATCACTTCTATTGTGATGGTTCTTGGTAAAAAAACCATGATGTATGGTGATTTTAAAGACTTCTTAGACCATAGATGAAAGCTAGTACTATTGTATTATGTGTTGCCTACATTCCTTCTGTCTTGTAGTCCATAAGTGAATAATTGGAATTCCATGGTTAAATGACTTGCATAATAAAAATCACCAATTTCTTAGAGTTGACCATTGGTGTGGAAAAATAGTCTATTTATTTTCCCTTAAAAAATAATATATACTTTCTAAAATTATTTCATTATACTATTATATATAGTAAATGACTATGTTATGAAATGTCTATAAGAAATATTATCATAAATAGGGTGGGTTTTATGTCTAGAAAATTATAGGAACACAATTCACCCCCTCTCTCTTGAGTCTATGTTTTTTAAGTGTGGGAAAAATAGTATATGAATATTTATTCATACAAGGAAACATGACTTACTGATCATTATAATGTATCTTATGAATATTATTTTTGTAATCATGAAATAAATTATTTTTAAGGAATGGTTCACTATATTAGTTTGTTTCTAATCTAGAATGAATGGTACGTATTCATTTTCACGAGATTCCTATGTATGAATGCTATTTTATCTCAGATGGTATCAAATAAATCAGGTATAAATTACATTTATTGCAATGGAACATATTTTTTAGGTCATATGATGCATCATTTAAATCTTTCATTGCGTTTATTATTAGGAAATAATCAACATCGCAATCAAGAACCGCTCACCTCTACCTTGTGTTGATAACATATTGGATAAAATACACAGAGAAAAATAACTTTTATTGATTTTCCTTCGATCTAGATATAACTAATTAAATGTATAAATGGAGTCTAAACAAAATAAATCATTCCTTAATAATAATGAACAATATGATTTTATAGCTATCCAATTTAGATATACTAATTCCCACAATATCATCATGTATCTTATTAATTTAGTATTTATAGATTACCTTGATTATATTATGGTATTATTTATAAAAAATATTTTCACATACTCTATGATCAACCATGTAATAGAATATCATTTGAGAATAGAATATATTTCCATGAGAAAAAACTATATTTTTTTAAAAATTTAGCATGTTTGAATTCTTGTTAAAGAAAATAAAATTCAAGGTCTGCGTAAATAATAGTGATGTCATAACAGTGGATCCATTAAATAAGTAAATTGTTTATTAATATTGTAAACCCACCAGAGGAATCATTATCCATTATTTTCTTTCATTTTTAGGATAATACTAATTATTTTAGTGAAATTTCTCTCAAATGTAAAATCCATTACCAATGATAATGAGGAAGAGATATAGGTTCCTCATGACAATGGAATTCCAATATTCTTTCAATGAGTGGAAGAGAATTTTGTTCTCTACACCTATAAATACACTACTATATAGGGGTGGAAGGATATTTATTTACATTGATCCATTTAATAATATATTGGAATATTTTCTCATAAATAATTGAATTGTTGTTGTGTATTCAAGATTGCAATTGAATATTAATGAAAAAATACCAACTCTTTATTTAGAGATGAATTCTCATGTTTTCCTTTGAAAACATACATTCATTATCTTTATGGTGAATAGTGTGACATATATACCGATCATAAATTTTGAAGTATATATTCATAAATAAAGTGTTGAATATACATTGAAGGAAATGGTTATTGTGGAAGCCAAAACCCACAATCATATGATCAATAGTATGAAAATGTTTCTAAAACCCAATATTTGATACAATGTGATATGAAAAATGAAAAAAAATATATTTATTTAGCAATATTTATATTATTCAAAAAATAAATCTCATAAAAAATAAAAAAATATTTTGAATGGATTGATTACTATCTAGAAAGATAATTTTCATATGAATCTGATTTTATTCTACGTGATAACATTTCTAAATTATCTAGATAATCTAGATTCACAGAAAGAATTATCAAATGTTTAATTCACCATTACAGCCATGGGAATGGAAATATATGAATTATTTGATCTCAAATTCTATGTAATGGTTGAACATAAGAGCATTTCAGTAAGAGGTAAATCATAGCAATATGAGAAGATAAGATAAGGTGAGGTATATAACATTATATATATATATATATATATAAAAATTACAGTTTTCCACAAATCCTAAAAAAAGAATATAAACTCAAATTAAAATACTTATAACTTGGATAAAGAGTGTGTGAAAATAATCATGATCTATGAAACATAATCCTATGAATATTACATAAAAATATGGGAAAAATATGTAATTTAAAATAAAAATATTTTTAAAATTATTTAATAGAAATCATGTCATGGAAAAGTATGATAAAAAAAATAAAAAACATGATCATTCCCAATCACAATCATCTGAACAAACAAATTTCTGATCACATTCACACACCATAATATAAAAAAGTTATATGTTATCATGGACACACTGAATATTGTTCACCAAGATATATCTGATCATTTCCACTCACCATCATGTGACCAAATATTTTTTTGTTCATTTCAACAAAACATTATTTAAAAAAGATTTATATGATCATGTTCAAAAGAAATTTAAAAAAAATCAAAACTAAATCTATGAAATAGACAATATTTTTATATCATAATATATAAATACCTAAAATGTGATCATTATGGTGGTATTGGACTCATATTTTCAATAATCCATACATAAGTCTGCCACTTGAAATCAAACACTCACATTTGAAACATCACCAAATTAACCAAATGAATTAACATGGAATTCATGAATACATTTTTCGAGCATTCCATAATCTATCCAAATAATTATGATTTATAGTTTATTAACAGTATACCTACTGTATTAAAAATGGAATTTAAAGAAATCGACATGGATGAAAAATATGTATTTATTATCATTTAATAAATTAGATTAAAAATGATAGGACATAATCATTTTTTAAATTGAAGCAAACCTTTTTAAATTTTTTTCATCAAAAAGAAATTATTTGAAATTAAAATGAATTTTTTTTAAATAATATTTATTTAGAAAAAAAATTTACAGAAATATTTTTTATAACACATTTTTTCAGAAGATAATGAAACAAAAAAATAATTATTCCTCAAAAAAAATTCTTTAAATTCCATTTTGAAATGAATAATCCGTTTTAAAATAAAATATTTAGATTTGAAATATATAATATTACTTCATTTTATTATCAAAATCATAAATAGTAAAAATTATTTGGAATAAAATATTAATGCTGGTAAATGAATAGTTTAATAGAATAATTATCATACTGTGAGAAAAATTTTATTGTGTTTTTAGAAATTTTTTTATTGTGCTCATAAATTATAATGTTTTCGGTCACATTTACATGTGATTTTTATAAATGTTAAATGAAAACATATGAAAATTTTTATTTTAAACAATAGATCTTGAATAATGGATCCATTAAAAGTATGTGAAATTTTTAAGATAAATTTGTGATTATAAGAAAAAACATATTATCATGACAGGAAAACCATTTTCAATACATTATAATAATTATGTTGAAAACCAATATTGAAAAAATGATTGATAAATTATAAATTAAAAAATACAGAAAATGAAATAATAAATATCACAAGTTGAAGAATTTGATTTGGTTTCTATATATAATGTAAAACATTGGTGGCTATATGAAACATGGATATAGAATAAGAAGAGCTAAATTGGGTATGATTTTAATTATTATTGAAGGGTTAAAAATTTATAGAGAATAAATTCATCTAGGTGGACTATTTAAATCAAATGAATCATTTCCCCAAGATTTGATGTTAAACCTAAATATAATCTTCTATAGTTCAAAAAACCAAGAGTATAATTATGATGTTCAAGATGTGGAATTATAATTTAATGAAAGGGGTTTCAATTAACAAAAAACTCTTACACATTTTTCATGTTGTGGATTGAAACCCCAAAAAAGGTAGTGTAATTCCCCAATGTTTAGGCACCTTATCTTTATTTTAATGTTTTTTTATTTTATATTGTAATCAGTTTTCAATTTAAGGTATTTTAATAGGATTAGGAGTGTTTTGGATGATTTTTTAGGGTTGATCATTTTGATCACATTTTGGGAAGATTTTGAGACTACTTATGGAAATTGAAATATGTTTCCCAGAGTAATCATATAGGAATATAGTTGGCCATTTTTTTATCATTCAAATGAAGGTTCTAGGTAAAATTATAGATGTTTAGAGAGAAAAGGAAAAATAAGTGGGTTCATGATTTCTCACCCTTTAGTTACTAACCATATGATAAAGTGTTTTACAACAGTACCATTTGAAATGGTAGCTAACCATTTCGCAAACTGTATAGAGTAACCCTAAAACATTAATTTTTTATTCTAAAAAATGAAATTTTAAATCAATTTGAATCCATGAAACTGTTATTATTCTTTTACTTTCTAATTTTATATTGAAAATATCTTTCACTAATAAATTTTTGTGATTCCTTTTTATTTAGAAGTATATTATCATAGGTCAATGTGAGTTAGATGTTTAGAATCAATGGTAAGTCTCTATATTATCTTTTTCTATTTAGACACTCTCATCCTGTCTCATATGAAAATTATATCTAATATATTATTGGTAGATCTTTGCTTCATGATTATTTTCTTGACATTTTTATTGGTTAAGATGAAAGGATGTGGTTACATGATTGGATATAGTGTTTTCATTATGTTGTAATTTGATTTTGTCACCTGTTGGGTGATCACTGTCTTCTCTCCCAACCTACATATTCTAGAATAGGAAATCATTATATTATTTCAATTTATTATTGGATGTGAAAATGAAATATTGCATTGTTTCTTAAATAAAATAATTTTGGTTTATGATTTGTGAATATGGAAAATTGAATGGATTAGGAAAACACCATGTTATATAACTTCAAATAATTATTTTGAATTTATGGTTTTGGTTTAACGTAATCATAATATATAATGAAATGATTTAAATTTGTCGAAATGTATAATGAAAAATATTGGATGAGATAATTAGAATACAAGGTTAGTTTGTGTTCATTATGATAGAGGATGGTCATTAATTACAATCATTGAAGTTGGATGAAGCAAGGTTGCAAAGTGACACCATCAACTTGGGTCTACCAATGATGGAGTAGAGAAAGTAGTAGAAACCATTGATCAGTATATAGAGGTTCATTGAAACTATGAGTTTGTGTGTGTGGGGGGGACATGGGATTATTATTCCAGGTACTACGAAATGATATTATTTTTCAATTAATGATTTCATTCATAGAAATGTGTTTATGGATTTATATAAAAATGATTATTTTCATGTAAAATGTTTTATATGAAACCTTTTAACTAGTATTTATTATAGTGGTATGTTTTGGGTTGTATCTAGGGATTATGTACAAGTTTTTATACAAATCGTCGACTTGTAATTTTTGGTACATTTGTATATTTTTTTCATCGATATATTGTTGAAGAATAAGTGATTTTCTTCATTACTGAAGAATCATGATCTTAGTTCCCAATGGTGGAGTTGGAACTTGGTGTTCTTCATTCGTATTCATTAGATTGATTCCACCTGCGTTTTATGCTGTTGAGATATCCAGTGGTTTCTTTTAATGTTATGTCATACATTTTCACTACTACTCTATTATTAATATCCTTATTATTATTATTATTATTATTATTATTCTAATGGTTTTATTAAGAGTATTTTTTTTATAACCATTCATAATATATTTGTTTTTGTTTTATACTATTGATATATATATTATGATTCTTTTTATGGGAAAATCACCGTCTAATGTTTTAAAACTACATTGGAATTAATTTACATACTATTTTTCTCTAAAGATGTCACATATGGTTTTTGGAACATCTGAACTAACCCAAAAAAATGGGTTGTGGATTTGATGTTAATAATGGTATCAATCATGGTTGGTCCATCTTATTGGGATGGTGAAAATGAGATAATAATGTTGAAATCTAAAAATTAAAACATTAAATGATGTATCCAACCGTCTTATATTGAAAAATATTGTTACCAGTGCAGTCTTGGTGTAAAATTTATCAATGAGATATTTAATTAAACTTTCATATCACTATCATGGACATAGTTGGTGACCATAAGATATCTTGAAATTTTAATGATACATCCCACTAGGACTGCATTTTTTATATTTTGTTACATGATTATAGAAATTAAGTTATAATTATTATTTATTTGGTTGAATATAAATATTTTAAAACATTAGTTTCTAATTAGTGATGAAGAAATAGTTTTTATCCTATATATAGAGAAATGAAACTGGTTAGAGAAGATTGAATCCTAGAATACAAATACATAGAAAACATTAATTTTTTGAAATCATTTGTGAACCAACAACAAGTTCATATCATTGTTAAATATTATAAATATATTTACAAGGAAAACCATAAAAAGAACCAAGAAATGTTGATATTTGTTGGAAAATTCATAAATATAATCATACAATAGTTTCGGTGTATTTGGAAAAAAAAGGGAATAGGTGCACCTTAATAGAATTAACTAAATCATCATGTATATGGGAAGACCATATAACCCAAGGGAAAATCCAATAATGTACATAATGAGGGATATTTCATTTCAATGGTGGGAAATATATGACAATGTTAATTTATACAATGACTATAATTGGGAGAACATTAAGGAATTTTAAAAAAAAATTCTAACCAACAACATGAAGATGTCAAGAAAAATGGATTTCATTAGAATAAATGAAAAAAAATCTATAAGTGATTTAATATGCAATAATTTTTCAAAACAATACTTTTTGGTGTTAGTGTTCACCTGATAGAACACCTTCTTGTGTCTGATCAGTGACCAAAGATTCATTCTAAGATATTTGTCCCAATTATTATTGACAATACAGATAGGGTTAGTATAGAGATGGTTATATGAAAGATATATCACTAGAAAAATGGAGGGAGGATGTATTATTATCTCCATTTGAATGGGTGGGAACCCCAATGCTCTAAAACGTTAAATATGGAATGCTATTTCCATTTTAGTGGGTAATATCATAATTTTAACACTAAATATATTATCATTACCCAGTGAAACTAAATATTATGTGGATGTTTCTATTATGGTTCAATAGAATATATTGAGATAGATTTTTTTATACTCCAAGAGTATGTCTTATCTGTAATTAGATGGGTCATAATCAATATTAACTCCATAGAATTACATAGAAATATACTATGGATATATCTTCTGTATCATAGAAATACCAATTTTTAACTATACAATCTCATTAGAATAGTTTTCACTCTCACAACATATAGAATTTCGGTTTTTCAAGGAACATCACTATACACTAGGTAATGAAATAAAACTAAAAAATCAAGGAATAAGGGGAGTGACTTAGGATTTGTATGGTGATGAATAGATGATCGTGAAAGAACAATCATCTCCATTGAATATATTAGGTAAAATTAATCTATACACAACTAACATGCTTCTTCTGTTGGATACTAGTCCATCACAAGGTATTATCTCTTCAATTGTTAGTGTGAAAATGGAGTTTTTGTTGGGTCAATAAGGTTTTCCTTATGACATTTCCATTCCTTCATTCAAGGGAGATATTGTTGAGTCATTATGGTTTCCTTATGACCATTCCATTCCTCTTGTTTTGAAAATCACAAACACCTTATCTCAGGGAAAATCAATTTTTACCATTCTTTTACGTCTATAAGTAAAATTTTCTTACCCAAGGAAATTTATCCTTACCGTGTTTAGTTGTCCAATATCATATTTTTTTCTAAGTATAAAATTTGGATTAAGACCAAAACCTCGGAATCATATAATACATAGATATAAAGCATTCTATTTAAGACACCTAATTCTGGATACAAACATTTATGAAGTTCAAATTTGAATGCTGGATACAAACATTTACGATGTTGAACTATGAATTTTGGTTATGAACTCTCATTAAGTTCAACTCCGATGTATAGATATGAACTTTATGAAGTTCATGTCTGAATTTTGGATACGAACATTCATGATGTTCAACTACTAATTCTGATTACGAACATATGTAATGTTCGACTATGAATTATGGTTATGAATTCCGATTACGAATTCTGGATATTCACACTTCTGAGTTCTGACTCTGAATTCTGATTAAGTATTCTTGTTACAAACATCTCTAATTTCTGACCCCAATTTCTATGAATATAGAATCCAAACTCTTATGAGTCCTGACTCTGAATTTTCATGGACTATGACTCCAAACTTTTTATGTTCAGGATACGAATTCTTATCAATCCAGATTCCTAATTTCCTTGAAATTCAGACACTCGAATTCTACATAAATCAAGTTCTGAATACCTAGAAAATAGAATCTGAATTCCTTTGTATTTTATACTTCGTATACATTTTTGGTTAGATTGATAAAATTATTTTTCTTACACTCTAAATATTAGACATTAGTTATGTAACTACATTTTTCATACACTTGTTTTTTTATAAAATGATGTCTTGATTTCAGTTACTAACTAACTGTTGTTTGAGTGAAACATGTACAGGCCCCTCCAAAATTTAAGGAAAAATATTACTGTTGGAGGAGGGAGTCGACCATTGAATCCATTCCTATAATTAGGAGTTCATTTGAATGAGCTCAAAACATTTTGAAGACTGTTCTACAACTCTAGATACCACATGCTATTGAAGTGATTTCAAGAGAGATGCGTTCATTGCTTTGTGAGTACTAAACTACTTGTACATATTTTTTTATGAAACACTGAATGTTGTTGATAGATTCAAGGGATTCCGGGGATAAGAGGACAGAGGTGCCGACTACCTTGATGTTGAGGTATTCCTTGATGAGGAAAACAGAGGTTCCAACTACCTTGAAGATGAGGGCATACGAGGATAGAAAGATAGACTCTGATCATCATATCGAGGGATTACCCTAGTGTGGGCAAAACATACTTTTATGAATGTATAAGTCAAGGGACCATTATCAAAGTTTTTTGGATACCCTACTCTATGGGATAAAATATTTACCTTGTTACTTGTTTTGTTACAAGTTTTCCACTACATTTCTATCTTTAAGGAATGTATAACTATCTTATACTTCCTTATACTTGTACAATGATTTATTTTAGTTCTATACACATAAATGTATAATATTAGTTGTTGTAAAAAATTTCTGTTTCATTATTTGAATCATTTTTCCGGAATAAAAGGAAGTTATTAGAACATAGAGGTGTTGTGAGTTTTGTTTATTCAAAATTTCCTTTGGTATTTTTGAATGTATACAATTAACCTCTCTCTTGTATTTGTATATCATTTTACATAATCGATCATATATTGACTATTATAGAATATATCATACTCTCACATACCAGGTGAAAATTGGTATCAACGGATGGTTACACTTGAATTAATCTCAAGATTAGATTCAGAAGATAGTTCTCAGAATTGATCTTTCGGATTCATAATTTTTCAGAATCTGTTTTTTAGACTCATATAGTTCAGATTCAGTTTTTCATAGAGACACTCTTGTTTTATATTTTACTTTCTTAAGAATATTTTCCTTTTTTACAAACTTTTTCAATTAACATGTTTTGTGAGGAAATATTTCCCTTAGAGATGATAGGAATCAATATTGGTTACATAGAAAATCTCAATCCGACTAGACCACCTATCATTGATGGAAATGACTATGAATATTACAGATATAGAATGAAGACTTTCATTATCAATACTGGTGTTGATAATTTTTTTATGCTTACTGGAGGATATAAAATCCTTGACAAGGATGTTAGTACCTTTACCAATCAATAAGTGCTTGAATATCAACTGAATTATAAGTTACACAAAACTTTTCTTTGATCTATGAGTAGAAATATATATAGAAAAATTTCATCTTGTGAAGTAGCAAATTCTATATGGATGAAACTTGAAGTTACTCACCTTGAAACATCCAATGTTATTGAAACAAGAAGAGCCATGCTCAGAGTTGAATATCATTGTTGTAATTTTCATTATGGAGAACCCATTTGTAAGGGGAAACAAAGGTTCCTGACTATTGTAAATAGTTTACAATCAAATGATGAAAAAGGATTAGATGATGAAACTCTTGTTGACAAGATCATAGAAATCATGCCCAATGAGTGAGAATCCAAGAGGATAGCTATATATGGGAAAATAAAGGTTACTCAGAATACTCTTGATGAAGTGTTTAGAACTCCTCTTCACCATGAGACTAGAATGAAGAGAGATGTTGATAATGTTAAGATGAAGAATGAGAATGGAAGAGTTTCTTTTACAACCACTTCTAAACATATGGAAGCCAATAAACCAAAAAGAGTAACTAGATTAAAGACAAAGAAAGTCATTATTCATTCGTAATCTAGTGACATAGAAAATTATGAGAATGAATTAGCTAATCTTTCTCGTATAATGAACAAAATTATAGCTAAAAAGAACCATCAGAATAAGTACAAAAAGAAAGACTATAGAGATAAGAAAGTTGTAGAAGTTACTTGTAACAAATGAAAAAGAATAGGTCATATTAAACCTAACATTCCTTTGTTAAAAAATAAAGAAAATAAGGGAAGGAATTCAGAAAGAAACAAGAAGAAATTATATTGATCAAAGAACAAGAAAATCCATAAAGCTAATGATACATGGAGTGATAGCAATGGAGACTCTTCAGAATGTGAATATTCTGAATATGATTCATCATCATAGAAGAATATGGGATTCATTACTACTACTTCTATTCCCAAATACATGTCTTATAGGCAGGGTACACTCTGTCGAGGATTTAAAAACTTTATCTCTTGATAAGAAATACTATTCCAAAAATTGTACTTATAATAAAGATAATTCATCATCAGAAAATAATGAAATACCTTCATATGAAGAATTTTATAGAATTTCCAAGTTACATGAAGCGAGAAATTATAAAATTTCTATAAAATTAGACAAGGCAAACACTAGGGAATAAATTCTTAAAAAATATATTTCAGATCTTTCTAAAGATCTTAGAGAAAATGAAGATATTTTAGAAATACTTTCTAAAGACCTTGAGAAAGCAAATTCTATTAAGGAAGAAGTTTTTAATGGTATTAGGAATGCTATTTTTGAGAAAATAGTTTTTGAGGAAAAATAAAAATCTAATGAAATGATTCCTGAGGATAGAAATTTAGTCATCAAACTCAAATCTGAAATGTTTTATTTTAAGAAGCTTCTTGCCAAATTTACCTATGGGTAGGAAAATTTTGAAAATATGTATTCGAAAATTAAAACTCAAGGAAACACTACTTTATTAGGTCATACTAAACAAGAACCGGTTTTAAAAAAAATTATTTTGTTCCGTCCAATGCCCCTTTTTGTACTAAATGTGAAAGTGGTGGGAATTGGAAGAAAAATTGCTCCATGAAAAAAGATCAATCTCAGGGGTTTCATATAGCATCTTTTTCTAAAAAATTGTGGATACCCAAAATTTTATTATCAAATAATTCCATATCCATGAAATTTTTGATTCCAAAAGTCTAATATTCTTTTTTCACAAAAGTAGAGAAAGTACCAACAAAAATATATGGTACATAGATAGTGGATGTTCCCGGCATATTACTGGTAACAAAAAGAATTTTGAAAATATTATCAAGATGAAAGGAAGAAAACTAACTTTTGGAGATAATTCACAGAAAGAAATTATTGGTATAGGTCACATCATATTTGTTGAGAAAACAATGATTTAGATAGTTTTATTTGCTAATGTTCCTAAGCACAAACTCATTAGCATATGTCAATTATGTGATGAAGGCTACCTTGTTAATTTTAGGAATGAAAAGTTCTTAGTACACAATTCCAAGGAAGAGTTTACTATTTCTTCCCATAGGTAAGAGAATGTTTACACACTAAAAATATAAGACCTTTGGATCCAAGATCTACTTTTCCTTAGTGTAGTCGAAGATCATTCTTAGTTATGGAATAGATGGATAGGATACTGCAACCTTATGAACTTATAAAAACATTATAAGAAATGATTAGTTAAGGATCTACCAGAGCATATATTTGATTCTTTTAAAGATTGTGAACCTTTTCAATATCGAAGGCAACAAAAATCAAGTTTTAAATCAGTCTATGAAGTCAAAACTACTGGTTCATTACATTTAGTGCATATGGATCTCTTTGGTCCTGCACAAACTGGAATCATTGGTGGTATGTACTATGTATTTTTCTTTGTTGATTGTTACACTAGATTTACGTGGGACTATTTTCTATAAAAATGTTATGAAGCCTTTTTTTATTTAAAAAGTTCTTGGGCCCAAGTTAAAAATGAGAAAATTCTTCAATTAAAAACTATTCATAGTGATCTTGGAGGGTAATTACAAAATTATGATTTTGAAACTTTTTGTAGTCGAAAATGTATTACTCACAACTTCTCAGCACCTAGAACAACTCAAAAAAATGTTGTTGTTGAAAGATGAAATAGAATTCTTCAAGAGATAACAAGAACCACGTTGAGTGAGTATTCTGTTGGCAAACATTTATGGGATTTATCTGTAAGTAGATATTGTTATACGTTAAATTGTGTTTTGATTAGACCTTTTCTTAATAAAACCCTATATGAGTTATGGAATCGTCAAAAACCTTGACATTCCTACTTTATGGTTTTTGTTTACAAGGCATTCATTCGGAATACTAAAGATAATATTCATATATTCTCACAAAAATACAATGAAGGAATTTTCATAGGCTATTCCACAACTTCTATGGCTTAAAATGTATTCAATAAAAACACTTGTATTGATGAGGAGATAGTGCTTGTGAAATATGATGAAATTGATCGTTTTGTTTTAAACAAACCCTACAAACATATTCAGATGTATTTCCAAAAAATTATTTTCAAACATTGATAGAAGATCTTTCTGATAAGGAAAATGTTCAAGAAGATACTTCAGAAACATTTAACCCATAATATTTTCTACGCTATGTTGATGAACAGGTTTTAGAAAACCCAAATCAGTCATTTCATAAAAATAATTCTAGTGATAGCATAATTAGAGATGTGAATCAACCTGTGAGGACTATAAGTTACTTAAAAAATGAAGTAGAACATCTAGAATTCATTTCCCTTTTATAATAAAAAAGAACATATGAGGCTTTAGGTGATGAGGATTGGATTAAAGATATGCATGATGAACTAAATGAATTCGAATGGAATAAAATATGGACATTGGTTGAAAGACATAAGGAATCTTCTATTATTGGTGTGAAATGGGTCTTCAGAAATAAGTGTGATGATAATGGAATAATTGTTATAATTAAAGCTAGATTAGTTGCTAAAATCTATAATAAACAAGAAGGAATATACTATGAAGAAACCAATGCTCTAGTTTCTAGACATGAATCTATTCATATATTACATGAATTTTCATCATTCATTTATTTCAAAAATTTACAAATGGATTTGAAATGTGCTTTCCTTAATGGTTATGTTTAAGATGATGTTTTTGTTGAACAAACTCCTGGAATTGATTATTCAAAACATCCTGATCATGTTTTTAGACTTACCGAAGATTTATATGACCTTAAACAAGCCCCTCGAGCTTGGTATAATAGACATACATGATTTTTGCTTCAAAATAACTATGTTAAGGGAAATGCATATTCAACCCTTTTTATTAAGAATGACATGAAATGTGTTTCGATTGTTCAAATTTATGTTTATGAAATTATATTTTGATCAACATAGCAATATTTAACCAATTCATTTGGGGATCTAATGAAATGTGAGTTTGAAATGAGTATGATGGGTGAGATAACAGTTTTCCATGGTTTTCAAATTTCTCAAAAACCAGAAGGAATATATATATCCCAACATAAGTATATTAATGATCACCTTAAAAAGTATGTATATGAAAACACTATGAGTATATGAACTACCATCGGTACCTCGAAAACATTTGATCTTGATGAAGCTAGGAAACATGTAGATCAAAAAAAATTAGAGGTATGATAGGAATTCTACATTACATGAAATCTAATCATCTATACTTAATGTTTTAGTATGCTTATGTGCAATATATAAATCCAATAGTAAAGAATATTATTTAAAGGAAGTGAAAAGAATTTTTCACTACTTAAAGGGAACCATGGATTTATGACTCTTTTATACTTATGTGAATGATTTTGTTTTAAAAATATTTTCAGAGGCGAACATTGGTCGATGTAGAATGGATAGAAAGAGACCTTCTAGAACTTGTAATTTCATAAGATTTTCATTAGTTTCATGGTCTTTCAAGAAGAAACACTCAGTTGCACTCTCCACTGTTGAAGTTGAATATATAGCAGCTGAAAGTTGTGGTGCTCAAGTGTTGTGGATGCAACACACACTCATAGACTATGGTATGAGTTTTACCAAAACCCAAATTATTTGGGATAATACAAGTGCCACTGACCTACGTAGGAACCCTAAAAATCACTCTCGTGCAATGAACAAAGATAATAGGCAACACTTTCTTAGGGATCACAAAAAAAGAGATAACATTTTTCAATTCATCGGAAGGAATGATCAACTTACTAATATTTTCACAAAATATATAATTTCTGATAGATTTGAAAACATTAAAAAGATGATAGGAATAATAATCGTAAGGTAATCCTCCTCGATTAACTTTATATTGAACCAATATTAGTACTGTTATAAACTCATTTCCATAGGGGGACTACATTTGCTGTGAAGCCTTTCATATTTTTTTGGTAATAAAAAATTTTCATAGTCAGGATTTAAAATTTTTCGTCATGAAAATTGTCATAGTTAGTTTTTCAAAAATTTTCATAATGAAAAGTTTCATAGTCGGGTTTTCAAATTTTTCGTAATGAAAATTTTCGTAGTTAGTTTTTCAAATTTTTAGTAATGATGTTTTTCTAATTTTTCATAAAATTTTTATCATCTTTTTCATATTATAGTTTTTCATTTTTTTTCTTTCGTAATGATAATCTACGGACCTGAAATTTTCATAATGAAAATATTTGGATTTGAAGTCTTCGTAATGAAATCATTCGGACCTGAAGTTTTCATAATGAAAATATTTGGACCTGAACATTTCATAATGGAAATCTTCGGACCTCATGTTTTTGTAATGAAAATCTCCGGACCTGAAATTTTCGTATTGAAAATATTCGGACCTGAAATTTTCATAATGGAAATTTTCGGATTTGAAAATTTTCATAGTGTTTTGTTTCCTATTAATGTTTTTTTGGAATCCAATGTTCTTGAAGAAGAATATTCCTCAATACGAATAATCTTCTTTGAAATCCGAATTGTATGATTCATTCTTGAGTTTTTCTTATTTACATTTTACTTGATGTTAGTTTCTTTTGATTTTAAAATTTCTTGGATTCCAGTTTCCTTAAATGTGACAGTTTTCTTTTAAAAACCTGAAAAGATCAGATTTAACCAAATTTTTCCTTACGGATATCATTTCAGCCTTCAAATCAAATCTAAAGAATTATCAGCCCTTGGATTCAGATATGAAGTTCAATCGTCGCTTCAAAACCTATATAAAGGGGACCCCCGATGGTTGTCCTACATAATTTTTCAAAGATTGTATGTGTCGATGCTCTGACCCTTTACAAAATTTTGTTCCAAACATTTCAATGCTTCTCAAGTCTGAATTTATGCAAGAAGTTCCCTCTCAAGAAATGTCTCATGTCAAGCCGATTTCGGAATGGAATATTTACAGGGAGAGGTTGGTTCACCCAAATATTTTCAACAAGTATTACTCTAATATCTCAAAGAACATCAGACTAAATGGATAAGAATTTGTATCTATTTCAAGGACATGATCTTAGGATGATGCCTATCTTGATCTTATCATAGAATTTTATGAATAAGTTTGCTTCTTTAAGGAAGAAGTTAGATAAATATTCTCATTCAAAAGTCATGGGAAGACATATAAGCTTTCGTACACCAAGGCTGCTAGCTTGTTGGGGCTATCGTATAAAGGAGAAGCTGAATTTTTTCTCACAAACTACCGGATGTTCAAGGAAGTTTAATCAAGTTGAAGGATATGGAATGCCATGATCTAACTAATGTGAAGACAACAACGATTTCCCATCTATCTACAAAAAATAGGATTCTACAGTTATGGGTTTGAGGTCTCATCATATCGAGAATTTTTGACAAGGACACCCTGAAGAAAAGTGATATGTATTTCTTGGACATTTTGGTAAATCTAATTAAGGTCAACCTCATGAAGCATATTTTCATTATGATTGAGAATATAAATAATGGTAATCTGAGAGCACATATTATTTTGTATCATGCCTTACTTTCCAAGATGATTGTCTGGTTTCTTGAATCATTCATGATCCCTTTTAGTTACAAGACGAGGAATTGCAAAGTAATTTTGATCAGTATGGAAACCATCAAGACAATGTAGTTTTGTTTCTCCAAGAAGTTAAGAGAATTCTATGATCTGCATGAGGATAAAAAAGAACCCATTCCAAAGAATATAGAAGAGGTCGAACCATCTAGGAAAGCTGGGAAGAAAAGAATGCTTAATGAAGTTGAAGAAACATACAAAACCCCTATGTCTAAGGAAGTAAAATCTGAACCTCTTAATCCAAAGAAGAAGAAAATACTACCTAGATGTGGTGGTAGCAAAATGGTGGGAGGATAAGAGGAATAAGAAATCCAGGGAGCCACAATTCGGTTTGGATCCTGCTAAGGCTATGGCCTTGAATGTATCAACTGCTGAAGAGCTTGACAAGCAAGCTAAAGAGAAGAAACTCAAGAGAAATTGTATGAGGCCAAGTTTGGGAAATATCTTTTGAAGTCCATTTAGGTTGCATCTAAACAAATCCCTGTACTGAAATCATTTCAGGAAATACAATTTCATGAGACTCTAGGGAATAATTTCTTCACCTAGGATAAGGATAAAGGAAAACATGATGATGAAGTAGATGTAGTGGAAGAAGTAAAAGAGGTGGAAGAAGAATAAAATGAAGGGAGTGGAAAAAACATCATATAATGAATGTTGAAGATTAAAAAAACAAGGGAACCCCATCCGAAAAATTGTCACTCCGGACTTCTGAAGCCAAATCCTCAAAGCTTGTCACTCCAGAGAAGGATGATAAAAAGGATGGAAAGAAGGATGAAGAGAAATGTGAAGAAGAAGTTGAAAAATTGTCTGAACAAAATAGCATGAATCATGATTTAATTCTTCATGAAGAGATTATGGAAGGAGTAGAAAAAGAAAAAACTGATGAAGAAAAAACTATACATTTGTCTAGGAGTGAGCATGAATCCCTTGATGAGGAAGCCGTACCGAGAATTGATAAGTGTAAAAAAGTGTTTGTTGATACTTTTAGAAAATATATAGTGAAGAAGAAGGATGCTTCTTGAACATCAAAGAGGAATCTCATTGAGTTAGAAAAACAAGCCTCACCAATCAGAGTTTTGGAATATGAATCAACATTATTTGGTCATGATTTTCTTGAACAATATTTGAAGAAGCTTTATTTGGTCCATTCCGAATTTTTCAAGAATATATTATAGATACCAGATGATTCAACATTCTCTTAATCCAAAATCAGATTCGGTGTCCATGGTGATGTACATGTTTGTCAAGGTAGAATCTGATTTCAAAACATTCCTCATAGACTATGAAGCACAATGAATGTCTTGTAAAAATATAGCCAGCTGGTCAAAGAAGACAATACCTGAAATGAGTGACCATGATCAGTTTCAAGAAGATTTCATGGAAGCCTTTGATACCAATGATACCAAGCTCAAGGATCTTACAAACACCAATATGGAAAAGATGACTCTATAACAAAATACTTGGATTCAAGAGGTGAATGATCTAATTGGGAAAATGAGTTATATTTTCTAAAGATGGAAAATAGAAATGGATCTTTGAATTGAGATCCATGAAAATCAAGTGAAAAAAGATGAATTGTAGATGTCTCAAGAAGAGGCCATGAAATATCAGGAAAACAAGATCAAAGTATTAGAAAAGAATGAAGATGAGGATCACAAAGAGATGAAAAAGCTAAAGACCATTCTGAAAAACCTAATTCCCAAAGAAAAATAAGTAAAATAAATCCAACTCCGATATTTTTTTGTATATGTTTTTCCTTGAAAAATTCATCCAACCTTAATGAAATTGTGGAGGAATGTTTGGTTTGGATGTGTTTACTAATATTTAATCTACCATTTTTCCCATTCCCTCAAACTCTTTTTGAAAATAACAAAGGGGGATATGAAAAAAAATTTACAAGGGGATAAAGAAAAATATTTCTATGTAAAGAATAACTATCCCAAAGTAAGGGGGAGTTTATCTAAGGGCGAGTTCTCATTAGGAAGATATCCACATTTGAATGAAACTTATAATTCCTGAAATCTAGAATACGATCCTTAGGGTTCCAAAGCCTAAGTAAGAGTTAGTCTTATTCACCATTGTACATAAAAAAAGGGAGATAATTTTGATTTGAAAAGTGTAGTAAAGAATTTTCTAAGGCCTTATAATCTTTTTCGTAAGGTTTTTTGTGCTTTCGAAAAGGGGGGAGATTGTTGAGTCAATATGGTTTTCCTTATGACTTTTTAATTCCTTCATTCAAGGGGGAAATTGTTGAGTCATTAAGGTTTCCTTATTACTTTACCATTCCTCTTGTTTTGGAAATCACAAACACCTTATCTCAAGGAAATTATATTTTTACCCTTATTTTCTTATATATGAAAAATTTCCTTCCATATGGAATTTTATCCATACATTGTTTAGTTGTCCAATATCATAATTTTTCATATTTATAATGTTCAGATTAAGACCAAAACCTCAGAATTATATAATACTTTAATTTGAAGCATTATTTTTTAGACTCCAAATTCTATATGCGATCATTTATGATGTTCAATTCCTAATTCTGGATACCAACATTAATGAAGTTCAACTCTGATTTCTGGTTATGAACTCTCATGATGTTCAACTCTGAATTCTGGATACGAACATTATTGTGTTAAAGACCAAATTCTGGATATGAACATTCATGAATTTCGACTCCGAATTCTGAATACAATGTTATGTAATGATTGATTATGAATTCTTGTTATGAATTCTAATTACGAATTCTAGATACGGACTCTTCTATTTTCTGACTCCGAATTCGGATTAAAAATTTTGGTTAAAAAATTCTCTATGTCTGATTTCGAGTTCTCTGAATACAACCTCCAAACTCTTATGAGCTCTAACTCCGAATTCTCATCAACGCTGACTTCAAACATTGTATGTTCAGGATCTGAATTCTTATGAATCAAGATTCCGAATTTCCTAGAAATTCAAACTCCGAAATTCTACAGAATTCAGATTCTGAATTCCTTGAAAACAGAATCTGAATACCATTGTTTTTTAGAATCTGAATACATTTTTGGTTAGATTCCATACATTCTTTTCCATACACTCCGAATATTGGACCTTAGTTATGTATCTACATTTTTCTTACACGTGGTTTGTTACAAAACATTGTCGTGCATTTAGTTACTAAATAACCAATGTTTTAGTGACAGGTGTACCGGTACCTCTAAAATTTCATGAAAAATATCACCATTGGAGGAAGGAGATGATTGTTGAAGCCATGCCTATAAATAGGAGCTCATTTTAAAGAACTCACAAATTTTTCAAGACTATTCTACGACTCTAGAGGCCAAAAAATGTTGATGTAATTTATAGAGAGAGACATTCATTGCTTTGTGCATACTGAACTACATATTAAAATTTTCTTTGTGCGACTATGAATTTTTCTTAGTACATTAGAGGGATTCTGGGGATAGGAAGACCGAGATGCCAACTACCTTGATGTTGAGGGCTTCCATATTTAAGAAGAAAGAGGTTCCAACTACCTTGAATTTGAGGGATTGTGGGGATACAAGAAAAAATCAAATATTTGTATCGAGGGCTTGCCCTTGTATGGGTACGACAAACTATATTGAAAGTATAAATCAAGGGACCTTTATCCAAGTTTGTTGGATACCCTTCTCTTTGGGTTAAAAGACTTACCTTGTTACTTGTTCTGTTACATGTTTTCAGCTACATTTGTATTGTTGAGGGAAGTATAAATATCTTATACATTCTTATACATGTTCTCGGATTTAGTTATATTGAATACACTTTAAGGTATAATCTTAGTTGTTGTAAAAGATTGTTAATTTTAATTTTTGGAATCATTTTTTTAATCTAGAAAGTTATTAGAACTTAGAGGTGTTATGAATTTTTTTTTCAAAATTTCCTTAGGGATTTTTTAAAGTACATAATTCACCCCCTCTTGTATTTGTATCTAATTGTACATATTCGATCCTACATTTGTTTTTATAGAGTATATCATATGCTCACATACCATATAACAGTTTCAAATAGATATGATTCCACACTCAGTGAGAATCCAAACACCACTCAAGAATTGATTGTGAAGGGGATTTATTTGTGCATTTACATTTATAATAATTTATCATGTAATGTTTGATTGAGAATTTTCTATTTTATATATGTTTGTCATTTAAATTCTCATTGGAATGTAATTTCATGTTACTTTTTACAACCATATCAATTTATATTCATGAATAGTATAATTTGTGTCTCTTGATGTGTTAATGTATCTGTTTAAGAGATTATGCATTGTGAAAGTTAGAAAAGTGGTACTTTTATCAGTAATGGTTGGGAATATTTTTATTAATTATAAACAATCACTTTGGGGATAATAACATAATGTAATAATAATTTTTTTCCTACCACTATGGATCATTATATAGATGTTTTCCTTGATACTGTTTATATTTTCTAGTAGAATCAGGAGTGGAACAAACATATTGGAATAATTAGGGAGAGAATATGAATAAATTTAATATAAAGGGTTTATTAGATAAATTATGTTTCCATGGGATACAACAGTTCTTTTTATAATGATGTAACATGGTTAATGATATATATTTGATGATTGTCTTATGGATAATTTGGCTACGACAAAAAATATATATACAGTACCGTAGATTAGTGATATTTTTATTAATTGAAGGTATAAAAATAGTTATCTAAATTTTATCTATGTTATTGATATAAAAACCCATGGGTTATAAAATTTGATATTCAAAATACAAAATTCAAGAGTCATTAAAGTCATTATGACTATTTGATCATTCCCTTTTGTAGTAAAAATGCCCAAATGGGTTTCATGGAATTGATGAATCATGTATTTCAGAAGTAATTAGATTATTTAATTGTGGTATTTTAGGATGAAATACATGTTAATTCTTGAACATAGAAATAATATGAAGTTTATTTATTGATATTATTGAGAATTTTTTGAGAGAATCAATTATGTGAATTTTTTGTAAATATGGGTTCTATATACAAATATTATATTTTATTGTCCTTTTCATTAATGAGAATGGTGTATCTATAGTCCATAAAAAGGAAAAAGATTGTTTATCTTAGAAATTATAAAGATAATCATTGAGATATTCATCCTTTTGTGATTAAAACATCACTATCATTATATTTTTTGGGACATTTCAAGGATCACATATTATATTTTTCATGATCACGATTAAGAGAACTTGTTTTCTATAGAGTATGGATTTTCAATTAAGAATTTTGGAGATTAAAGGGTGACACACATCCACCATAAACCATATTTTTGAAAGCATGGGAAAGAATATTTGGTTCATTGAAATTCACCTGAATATGGACTCACTATTTTTCTCATGCAAGGAGATAATGGGGTTGATTAGATATCCTAATAGTTATAAATTTATAAATGGAATTATAAAACCTATGATTTGGAATTGAATATGGTATTACATAGATTGATAACAATATTTCATTGTATCTTTTATAATAAATTAACCATTTTCAAAGATCATGAAATATTACAACGTATATTATCACAATGATAATTGAACTTGTGACCAATTCAATAGAAGAAATACCTTCATATTTTCGAATTTCACTTGGTATTTACACATGGAAATTGAAATTACCAATGAGATAATTTTATTTGGATTTTATACAATAAATTAGTTAATAAATATTATGATCAGTTTTAATTGATATCTATGATAATATATATGAAATTGGATTTCACAGGGCATGATGAATTTGTAATTTTCTGTCTGGTGACACATATCTCTAACATAAACAAACATGTCAATATTTCGCAAAAAAAATATCATGATTACAGAAACATTATGTGAAAAGTCAATGGTGGTGATACCATTATTGGATTAAAATTAAATTGTAATTATCTATTAGTTTCTTTTATGGAATTGAAATTATGATGTTATGTCTGGAGAAACTAATTTTCTTCTAATAACCACTCCAAATATTTTATTCCTCCTAGAATTTATAATATGTAGAAGGAATTGAAATTAAATATATGATGTGATGATATAAATAATGAATAATATGATTATATCTCAATATGAATCACTTTTCATTAGGTCAAGTATTAGAAAAAAAGCTGAACTGATATTTTACAAAAATTATCTAACAATATCTGTAAATGAGAGCACATAACTAAGGGGTTTTCTCTCAAGTAAAATATTAATGGTATGAATACATTTATAAAATATTGGAAATTAAATTAAGCATGAGAGCAATGAATATATTATGTATTGGATAATATAAATACAATAAAGTTGAGGAGGACTAAAATAAACAATGGTTTTAATATACGATTCCATATGATTGATTAATAAGGAACAAACAATTTCATCTCACTTCATCCCTATTCCTGAATCTGACATAATAGAATATACAAAAAATAAATTCAGAATGTAATAATGTTACATGGAATACCAGTATGAATCATCTTAGACATAGATCATCATTTTACCACACATATTTGGAGAACATTAATGAATTATTTTTGTAGGTTGTTTTCAATGACCTTGGTTTATATTCCTCAAACAGATTGAAAATAAAAGTAGACACTCTGATAATTACAAGGAATTATTCATGAATGTGTAATATATTTCAGTGGATCATGGTACTATCATATATTTTTAGTGTAGTTCTCATAAAATAATAGTTATTAGGCCTCAAAACAAGTTGAACCATTGAAAAATGTTGTGTTCTTCCATTTATGTTGCAACTATGTTAGGTAGATGCTAGATAATTTTTACTTATATTGACCAATATATTATTAGGGAATGACTAAAAATATTTAGATGGCTGGTGAATAATTTTTCAATGGCTTATAGTCATCTGAAATATTATTAAAATCAACATCATTGGCTATCACTATAGGATAAGGAAATCAAGTGTTCTTGAACGATTCTCTATATATTGGACATCAATTTTTGTGTAAAAAATAAAAATCCTCTCCTTATAACATTAACCATTTTGAGATATTGTAATGTATTATTAATGACACTTTTAGTCATGTTTAAATATATTTTTATACTTATTACATACTGTATTTCATGTATCTTAATTGAAGAAGTGGCAACATGACCCAAACTATGATTTCATGGGACAATTTTGATCATTCACAAATGCTACACTATTACATGTGGTGAAATTGATTCTCTATTGAAAAGAAATAGTGTTTTGAGGGAAGAGTATTCAAATTGTAATAGATTTATGATTTCATGGTAAAATTTAGGAAGAAACATGGTAATGAGCAGGCCTTATGCATGGGTAGTGGACCAAACATTTATATAACACCAAAAATTTCCATCATTCTGATGATGAAATTCTAAATGGTGGGGAGAATTCAACATCCCATTTTTTAGGTACATCTCCCATTAATTATGTATTTTTAATATTTATAATACCTATATTTAGTTATGTTAGAATATGGTTTGATTTATAATGGTTTGGAAGTGTTTTTAAGGGTATAAATTTTGAGCCTAGTTTGGGGAAACTATATAATTACTCATTACTAGTTTTATTAGAGTTAGTGGCAACGAAAAAAATTTCTATGATTTCTCTAAACCTTCTAGATTCTAGGGGGAACCATACATGTGGATAGATATAGGGAAAAAATGTCGGAACATCTTTTTCAAACCATGCATGTTATATTTTTTGTGTGTGTATGTGGGGGGTGGGGGTTAGAGATAGCATAATATGTGTGGTTAGTACATGATTTCCCAAATATTGTGAGATAAAAAAGTAACATGCATTTCTTTCTCTCAAAATTAGAGTTTAACATCACTTTTTCCCCAAAACCCTCATTTTTATTTTCCTATATCTGTTTATAAAATTTTCAATTCTTATAAAATTAATGGAATTCATTTTGAGCATGAATTCTATTTTGAATGATCAACATGATACGGATCTCTGGAAACAATTTTTGATACCATTTCTCCTTTTAACCATATATCATGTCATCCGCTCTATATATATCTATCTCTCTCTAAAAAATATAGATCTAGTCCATTATGGATATATGATTTTTATTATTTTGTTGAGATATTCATTAGATCAATTAAAAAGTTTATGTTTGGAAATTTGATCAATAGTTTTCATTGTGTCATTATTCATTGTCTTTTTTGATTGAGAGGATAACAACTTCCTTCTCACACAACATATTCTAGAACCTGAAGAATTTCTTATATAAATTCTTTTCTTTTACTCACAAGTGAATGTCTTATTGATTTATTTAAGGAAACCGCTTAGTCTTATGGTTATGTAGTTGCATAATTTTAATTTATTTTTGACAACACCATATTTTGTAATTTTTTTTGGTTTTCATATAATGTTTTGTTTTATCATATGAATGTTGTTTAATGAATTTTTTTAAATAAAAAAAGGTTTTATGATATTGTTTTTGATATGATAACCAAAAAACATGTTTTGTGTGTTTTAATTATTGGAAATAATGATTATTAAGTACCATTATCAATGTTGAATAGAGCATGTTCATGAATCATAAGCATCATAGTGGGATGTAGTATTATCCCTTTATACAGGTATGTGTGACTTCATGTTTTGGATTAACCTATTTAATTATTCTTTCGAGACCTTATATATGGCTATGAAAATTTACTAGTGGTTTTTATATGGGAAAGGATAAGGGAGAAGAGAATCTAGATACAACAAATAATTCACATCACAAATGTTGTAATCATGAAAGGATTCGTTTTGAATTTAGTAATTCAGTTTCATCTTGGGAATGAAATGAGTTTAGGGTATAATTAATTCCAAACCTGACATTAAATTCAAGACATGAGTAGGTTTTTACTATTTTAAACTAAATAAAATTATAATTTTTTGGAATATACAGAAACAAGAATATCCATAATGTAAAAATAATATTCATGTCCTTAATGAGGTTGTGTCAAATAGTTTTAATTATTCCCTGTTACATACAATTATATGTAGCCTCTTTGACATTTCCCTCAAACTCAATCACTCATATAGGATATTTAGGATGTTCTATTTGAATCAAAGTTAGATTAATTTTTATATTTTCGTATGAGATGATGAAATTGATTCTGATACTCTAGAGTTTTTTTATCATTTTTTGTTCTATTATTTTCCCTTTGTTGGATCCCTAGATCAAGATGATAATACAAATATCTTGGATTGATGACATGTGTTGTCATAGTATTATTTGTTTTAATTAAATTTAAGGAAGAAGGAACCAATTTATTCCTTTTACATTGAAAATTATCTTCATGTAGAAAAGTTTTGATGTGGGTGGTATAAAAACTCTCTTCGATCTATTATTTCCCTAGAACCAGGAACATGTATGATCATGTAGATAGAACATGTACATGTCCCTCCATGAATGAAATTTCTTAATTATTTTCACCTAGAACATGTATTCTATTTTTATTGATACTGAGACTTTTGACCATCTGATATGTGTTTTTACCCTTCATCATGTGATATAAAAGATAATTTCTGAAATTGAATCCCAATAATGATCTACAATTTTATTATGTAACTAGTTAAAAAATGTGAATTTTTTTATAATATGAATACATGTAATTGGCATGATATTTAATTATATGGATTATAAAACATTTAATCTCATGTATTTCTATTGGCACGATAATTAGATGGAAAGTGGTTGTAATGGATTGTGAATGGTGATCTTGGATTAATTGATATGGCTAATGAAATTTTTATAATTCTTTTGATAAATGGGTAACATAACATAATGAAATAAATGGTTCATTATATGGTAATTTGATGATTTGAAAACTATATATTTTTTAAAATGTTTTTCAAGATAGTTTTTTGGAATTAAAAATATATTTCATGTAATATAATCATCTTATGACCATTTTATTATGTTCATTTTTTAGTAATATGTGCATCATTACACACCACATGGTGGTTAGATACATGGTAATTTTCTCCCTGAAGTATCGATTCATGGTTACAAGCTAAATGAGGGATACATGTATTTTACATACCACATATGGGCAAGATATATGGATACATATAGTTTGAGGGACAAATTTGTGCTTACATGACGCCTGATGGTAATATGTATATTTATATTTGATTCTCGAGGGTAAGATTCATGGTTTCCTAAAAGTATGATGGAAAAACACAGTCATTCATTACTCATGGTATGGGTTATCCATAAAAATTTGGACAATTCCCCATATGTATATGTGATTGGTTATAGGACGGATATTCCACCCATTGATAGAGATTTTTTTCATTATGATGAAGGAGGTCTAGCTGACCCCATGAGACATCCTAGACCTAGAGGGTTTTTTTTTGCACTAATCTATGAATTAATGACCATTTATATTTTACTCATGCATGAAATATTTTTGAATACTGTATTTTATAGACACCATGGGTGTCAACCAACTATTTTTTACTCACACCCTATTCAGTAAACCATTTGGTACCAGAGAAGACATGATGAATATAGGTATGGACAAGGGAAAAGTACCCAATATGATATTAAATTTCATTTCAAGATGGTACTGGAGCTTGGATATGGGACACAACATGGGTTTACATAATGGGTTATTTTTAGAATCTATTATATAACATATTGTTTTCCTTGAATGCCATTTAGCATGAAATTTAGTTTGGATTATATAATTTTATGGACTTTTTATTATTATTATTTTTATAATGGGTTTTTATATATAATCTATTTAGTTTAATGTAATGATTAATTGATTTGTTTATAAATTTATTGAAACTCTATGATGAAGTGTATAATCTTTCCACAATATTCTTTCCTCCACCGCTACTCACCTACAAACATTGGTATACATGGACGTTTTCCTATTGTACCATAACAACCCTACATAGTCCCGTTATGGAAAAATGAGATAGAGATATTATAGATACCCGAAGCATGACGTACATGGAAATTACATTACTTTTTCTGAATACTTAGTACATAACAAAAACACACACACAAGGATCGTAATAGTTTAGTGTCTTTGGAAACTCAGAATATAATCTTCTAATTGTGGTGAAATATCTTCATCATCTCCCATAAAGATCTTCCTTTTTTTACCTAAAACCTATCTTTATATCCTGGGGAAAATAAAACATAAAAGGGTGAGCTCAAATTCTCAGTAAGGGTAAACAAAAGAAATATCAATCACATCATATTCATAAGAACATAACATTTTGTAAATCTTAACCTGCAAAAGAGTGCATAATTTCATAACATGGGATAAATCATATTAGTGAAATAAAATCCCAATAATCATAACATAAAACATGAAACTTTGTGGAATACACACATAATCATAGATAATCATATCTTATTAGTCAAGACTCACTGCCAAGACTATCTTAGTGGAAAAAGTCCATTTCTGAACCGAGTCACCCTTGTTTCAGTCCTGTTTCACTGAACCGGTATAACCTACCATTTCATCCATGTCTATATCATGAGATATAAAATATTTACCCAATTAATTGGAGGGAGATATAGGTTCCACCCATCTAATAATGATACCATTATTATGTGTTCCACAAAATCATAAACTATATATCATTGCATAACCCATGTAATAAAAAAGGGAATCGTAAACATCATGACATCATAAAACAATTCATATAAGATAAAGGAATTTATAAATAATATAATTCCATAACAACATAATCAAATAAATTTAATAATAGGTATAAAAAAATAACCCTTTATTAACTTAGATGGAAAATAATTTTGATAAAACACTTGAACTCCATTCTTGAGGAAAATATCCTTTCTGCTTCAAAAACACTTTTCCTTTATTAACATGTCGTACAATTATAAACTAGAAGAAGTTGATTAATAAAAACTTGAAAACATGTAAAGTAATCTTCTTTGAAATAATGTTTTAAAAATCCATTCATTCCGTATAAGTTAAAAAAACATTCTTTGTACTTTTGTCGGAAAAGTCAGAAAGTACCTCGTACGAAAAATGACAAAAGATTCCTTTCATGTCTTTCACTAAAAACTCATCGAAGGGTAAAATTGGATTTAAAAAATTGTATGTGGATGGAAATAATATTACATTTTGAGGAAACATGGATGTGGATGATAAAATACACCCCAGTAAATACCAAAGTATAAACAATCTCCGATAAAATGAGATTGTGATATTTCCCTTACCTTATGTCCGATATGCTTTGCACGTATCTGATCCACCTGTATAATGATTTAAAAAATGTCATTAACTTATTACAGATTTATATTCATTGTTATGATATCATATATGGTTCACTTATGACTTTATAATACCCGTTCTTTTGTAAATTCCATGTTAAAGAAGCGTTTTGGGTAAAATCGTTTCATTTATCGTAGGTGTTTAGACTTGTTGTTCTTGACATTATTATTACATATATCATGATTTAATTACTTCCAGAATATAAAACCTGATTTATATATCATATATCTTCCTTATATATATATAATAGATAGATAAATGAAATGAAACACACCGTTCATGGAGAAGGTAGTCCGTACATACGCATGAACGCTGTTTTCCTTTCCTTATTGTCTTGAATGGAAGTAAGTAGATGACATAAATATATATATATATATATACATAAATTCAGTAGATTTAACATGTCATATATTTCATTATTATTCATTATATATACTTTATAATCATTCATGAATGGTTAATGTGGAGAATAAATCTCATCACATCGTGGAGACGATAGTCCGTACGTACGCACGAGCGATGATATCGTTCTCATGATCGTGAACATGTGTTGAAGTGTATGTATACTATTTCAGTATCAATATAACATTATAATAATCATATATAGTTACTTATTACACCATTATACCCATCCAATTAAAGTGGTGGAGGAAAATAGATTACACCACGGCGTGGAGATGCTATTCCGTACGTACGCACGCGCGGTGATTTTCTTTTTCCGTAGGATGGATAGAAGGTTAATTAGAGTTGTTTCATATTTATAATAACATATCAGTATATAATAAATACTGATGTTATCATGAAACATCTAAAGAAGAAGGAGTTGAAGAAGAAAGAAATTGAAAAAGATCTGTAATGGATATTACCTCTTTTTGAAGCGCCTTTTCTTAACCTCCACATAAAGAACTAAGGATGGTCTTTGAAGAAGACTAGGACCTCTAGGATGATACTAGGGAAGTGGAGAAGAGATTTTGGCAGGGGTTGGCCGTGATTGAAGGCTCAAAGTGGTGTGAGGAAGAGGGGGAGGAGGTGCGCTTTTATAAGGGAGGAGAGGGGCACCTTAGGAAAATATCAAAATATTATTTTATATTAAGGTCAAATTTGGTTTATAATGGTTCCAAAGGGTCTTATTTCGAAGATAAAGTGGGGATGGGTCTAAATCCTCTCATCTAATAGGATTTAGACATGTTTAGGTTATTATTTTAACCTTATCAATTATATTTAACTCTAAGTTAAATAATTTAACTTTTACCGTGTCTTTTTTGTTTTCATACACTATATGGTTAATAAACTTACCATAACAAGCCAAACGAACCCCAAGTTGTTAATAATTAATATATCTATCCTTATCTATGTCATTTGGCCGATCCTTGGATTTTTAGGAATTAAATAACAATTAATAATATAATATGTGTTTTAAAAACTAATTTATGTCAATTTTGACACTATTTGGTACATGATTTTTATGAAATTCATAATAGAATGATATGTAAAGAACCGTAAAATTCAAGGGAAATTTTTTTCTAAATTTTTCTTTGGGATTTTACAAGAACGCAGTTTCTGAAGACACCTGATTCTGAGGCCCAGTGTGCCCGGAATCAATTTCTGAAATTTGGCTCGTGTACGTTCAGTGAACGAACGAGCGGGTTTTTATAACTTTTGAACCGGTGCTTGGAATTGAAATCCAAGGATACCGATGAACTCGCAACGCCGATATTCTCTTAAGGAGACATTTTCCGAGGTTGCATTTTATGGAGGTTTAGAGTTAGTTTTGTGGGAAATTAAATGGAGTTAAATAAATTGTGGAAACACAATTTATTTTTATCCATGTTGGTTATTTCCTCCCAAAGGGAGTTAGAGGTGGGACCCACATACACTTAACCTCCCATGAGAGGATTAAGTGTGGTGGGGCCCATACGAACCCTAACTCTTCAACTGCCCTTAAAACTCCCAATAACACCTCTCTTTTTAATTTTGACAACTTGTGTTATTAATTAAGATGTGTGTCTTAATTTCAAACTTTTGAAATTCAAAGTGGTTTAGTTGTGTAAATAAAATAAGCCTTAGATTTATTTAATTTTGGTTAGTTTTCATTTGCCACCTTGAGAGGATTGTAAATCTTTCTTCTTCTTCTTCAACCATGACGAAGAACGCGAAGAACACTTCGGCTCCGACGAAGAACGCCGTCACCATAAGAAGAGAAAGACATGTCGTCTCTTCTCTTCTTCGCAGCCGGTGTGTTTACGAAGATCGAAGACACCGCTTCTTTCGATCTTCTTCCCGTGTCAACGAAAGGAGATGCTGCTTCCTCCTCGGGCTTTCTTCGTCAGCTTACGAAGCTTCTCCAGCGACATTACCTCTTCGGACACACCTCGACGTCAACGGAATCGACGTTCGATTTCCGCGACGCCCGACCTCCGCAACGCTTGTCTTCCACGGCTTGTTGACGTGCTCCTCACTAGAAACCGAGGTAGGGGTTTATTGTTATTTTATTAATTTTTTTCGTTCTTGATTCAAGCATGTTGAACTTTGTGGTTAATCAGCTAAAATGTTATCGTTAACGAGAGGGGGGTCGGACCGCACAAACATGGCCAAGCCCCCTCCTTTGTTCATGATTGTTTCTTGCGGATGGAACGGGATGGAGTGGTGCCGTCGCACCACGCGGGTATCACATGACAAGTATTGCGCGACGCCATCGCGTCGCGCCGTGGAAAGGAATTCAAGAATGTGACACCATCGCGTCGCGTCAAAGGAAGTCGAAGGCACCGCGGCCGGAGCGGGGCCGCGGCAGATCAAGATGACGGGCCGCCAACCGGGCCGCCGATGTCGGTAGCCGGAAGGGGACCGGCCTTTGCCGGTCCCGTTGAGAGGGAGCCGGCCGGCCAAGTCGGGCCGGTTGGAAAGGAGAAACCCGGGGGAATTAAATTCCCCCAGCCAGTTAAACGGCCCCCCATAATGAGGGGGGGGGGGGGTCACAAGGGGGGGGCAGACGCCCCCGTTTTTTTTTCAATCAGCTCGGCCGAAGCAGAGCTGGAAGCGCGCCCAGCGCGCTCCGCTGAGTTGGACTAGCGCCTGGCCGGTCTTCCAGGCCGGGCCGAGCCCAGCCGGGCCGGGGCGGGCTGGGTCGGGCCGACCCTATCCGGGGTGGGTCGACCCGGTTCGGGCCAGCCGGGGGCGTCTCGGTCCGGGTACGCCCGGGCCCGGAACCCCCGTTACCAAACGTTTTAGGTTCAAATGCCCATAACTCATGCTACGTACCTCCAAACGACACGCCGTCAGCGGCGATGCGATCCTTGGATCAAGACGGTCGTTTCAGTATATCGCACTCAAGGTTTCGGAATACTTTGACTTCGGCCGGGTTGGTTCGTACACGAAACAAATCGGGCCCTCGGAGCAGAAACACTCATATCTAGAGCTACGGACGTCCGATTGATGTACCGTCAACTTTGTTGAGTTCCTATTAGTGAGACGGATCTTTTGGAATACTCCGCCTGAGGTTTGGACGCATGTGAAGTACAGTCGGGTTGGTTTTACCTTAAAAACCAACCGGGCCCCTGGGACGAAAAAGCCAATAACTCTCAAACCGGGCGTCCGATTGACGCGCCGTCTGTTGCGTTGAGTTCCTGTTGACGATACTGAACTTTTGGATACATCAAATTCGGACTATGTGACAGTTGATGTATTAGCCTCTCGGCTCGTGGAGCGGACCCTCCCAAACGAGAGTTCTGTGTGCGGGAACCTTAGTGCTGGCTGTGACTTCGACGACGACGATTGTCCAGAGATCCTCAGTGGACTGCGACGATGAGGACGGCTGGTCTTGTATCCTATGTGGGTCCTAGCTATGCTGGTCTTGTATCCTATGTGGGTCCCAGCTTAGATGATTCAATACTGGTCTGGTATCCTATGTGGGTCCTAGTATTGATGAATCAATGAAGACAGTTGGTCTTGTATCCTATGTGGGTCCTAGATGTGGTGGTCTTGTATCCTATGTGGGTCCCAGTATAGATGAATCAATGAAGACAGCCGGTCTTGTATCCTATGTGGGTCCTAGCTGTGCTGGTCTTATATCCTATATGGGTCCCAGCTCTGATGGTTCAGTGCTGGTCTTGTATCCTATGTGGGTCCCAGTATTGATGATACATTGAAGACAGCTGGTCTTGTATCCTATGTGGGTCCCAGCTTAGATGATTCAGTATCTGTATCTGATCATCCCTTTCACCTTTAGACAAAATATACCTGTGTGAGCTGAATCCGGTTGCTTTCCTGTGTGGATTGTGTTGTGCTATCCTGTGTGTATTATGTTTTCTTTCATGTGTGGAATACATATACTTTCCTGTGTGGACTGAGTTGTTCTTGGGCTCGGAGGTTGAAGCATATAGGAATTGATGACTTAGGTATATGTATGGGCATATACCTAAGCAGTGTCGGTTGTTACTTCGTGATTGTATCTTTCCTTTTTGGTTTAAACTTTGTAGATTTTGGGAGACATTTGGGGGTCTCGGGGCCCCTACTTAGTAGCTTATACTCACCCCTGCACGGGCTATGCCCGCACTACATTGTGTTGGTTGCAGACGACAGACAGCGTTGATCATGGTTGAGGCATGCAGAGTAGGACGGTACCTGGAGGTGGACAACTGGGCGGGACGTGCTCAGAGCAGATGGTGGGACCTGAGGAGCAGAAGAGCTATCTATACCTACCCATCTGGTGGGATTTTCAGTGGATAGCTCGATGTAGCGGCTTTACTTTACTGTTGTTGTTTTCCCTTTCGAGTTGTACTTTACAGTTGGGCTTGTATTTCCAGCCCCTTTTTCCTTCCGTACTTACTATTGTACTCAGTTTTTACTTAGTGTTTACTTCTTCCGCTTGTACTCTGTGGAGCTTGTTTACTTTACAAAGGCAATGCCTTCCCTTTTTACCGGGATTTACGCCTTGGTGCTAGTCACCAGCCCCTGGCCTATGGAAGGTGGGCTTGGGGTAGTCACGGCACGGGCCCCAAGGACGGTTCGTGACAAATTGGTATCAAAGGAGTTCGGTTCTACCGCGAACTCTGATCTTTTCTATGTGAAGCAATAGTTTTTTGCGTATTGAGTGTGGTTATCAGTCTAGGGAGTCCAGTGTTGGTGCGGCCGCCGACGTACCAATACACCAGGACCCTGACTTCTAATTTCCGACATAATTCACGAAAACATTGATTGCGTGTGTGTTTCAAGTTTTCTTTGTGATTACTTGTTTCAGCTCACCAGGTATACTGTTTGACCGTGGCGCACCGGTTTCCTTTTCAGGATGGCCCCACGACGGCAGTCAGCTAGGGTTCCGAGAGTCGAGGTTGACGACAGCCCACCGATCGATGAGGCCTCGGTGCAGGGCTCCTTGTCAGCAGAGGAACCGGTGGTACCTTTACCCGCCGAGCCATCGATGCTACCAGCCCCAGCTGCTGACGATGCACGTCAATATAGCGTGCTGCACGAGTTCCAGCGCCAGCGACCACCCAGGTTCCGTGGGGAGACAGACCCCCAGGTAGCCGAGGACTGGTTGGAGGCAGTCGTGCGAGTTTTCAGGCTAGTGAGGACATGAGCAGACCTCATGGTGATCCTCGCGGCGAGCCTACTACATGCAGCAGTAGGACGATGGTGGAGCCTGATGCTCCAGGTGCACGATGAGTCATCTCTACTCTGGACAGACTTTGAGAAACTCTTCCACTCAGATTTCGTCCCAGCCACCCTCCGAGCAGTGCGCATCGAGGAGCTACTACAGCTGCGGCATGGCAGCATGACAGTAGCCCAGTACTCGGCGAGATTTACTGATCTCTCGCGCTACTCCACAGATATGGTACGAGACCCGTTCTTCCGGGCCCAGACCTTCGAGCAGGGACTGAGGCATTAGATCAAGGCTTCGATGATCTCCCTCAACATTCCGACGCAGGAAGAGGTGTTGGAGAGAGCCCTTATAGTGGAGAATTTTCTCGCCAAGCAGGCTCCAGTGACAGGGCCCTCCGCAGGACGGCCCGTAGCAGGGTATTCTATAGTTGGCAGTATAAAGGTGATGCAGAGGTCCAAACAGGTCAGACCATCAGATGGGCAGTCACTGGATGAAGATTCGGTTGTGCGGGGCACATGAAGGAGAGCCAGCTGCACCAGGGGCAGGCATTTCTACGCATGCGGTGGGCAAGGTCACATGGCCCGAGACTGCCCAACTCTTCCTACAGATGAGCAGTATGTGGTAGAGTGACCTCCCAGACAGAGGTTCGGCCATGGAGGTCTGCAGAGTGCAGGCAGACGAGACAGAGGAGCTGGCCGAGTAGCAGATGGTGGGAGACACTTCGAGGTGTTGCCACCGCCACCGCAAGGAGGTCCGCCCCGACTGCAGGAATTTGGTGGACATGGGAGAGATCAGCTTCAGGATGCTGAGGCCTTCGATCATGGAGCTCTGGGAGCAAATGGACAGGAGCGGAACTAGTGGATACATCCTTTGTACTTCTAGTTCCTTATTGCTATTGTGTAGCGTCTTTGTATTATGAGCTGCAATAATAAAAGACGCATACCCTTAAGATGTTTTCATTCATGTCCTCATTTGTGTTGGTACTAAGAGATTCCAGTTTTGACAGTTGACTTGACCCGCACTTGTGAGACATGTACTGGAGGAGACCCAGTTACCACACACTGATGCCGACAGTGTGACTCAACCCTTGGAGGCGAGAGTAACAGTTGGAACTCTTGGTAGTAGCGTTGAGGCCTTACGACGTCATCCTTTGTATGGAATAGTATCATCCATGTTAGGATTGACTGTATTAGACAAAGAACATGGTTCATCCAGGGGATGAGACCAGATTTCTCTTATCGGCGAGGAAGAAATCTCAGCAGCTCTTGTAGGACCAGGAAGGTCCAAGTCATCCATGAGCGGATGGGGGCGGCTCAGAACCGGCAGTAGTCTTGTGCTTACAGGAGGCGGAGGCCACTAGAGTTCGAGGATGGTGACCACGTCTTCATGCGGCTCTCACCTCGACGTGGATTATGGAGATTTGGCGAGGTGGCTTACCGCCTAGCTCTACCGCCTTTGTATCCCTACATTGTGTTGAAGCTTTACGGGGACGCAAAGCCCTGTGATGGGAGTAATGTAAATACCCGTAAAATTCAAGGGAAATTTTTTTCTTAATTTTTCTTTGGATTTTACAAGAATGCTGTTTCTGACGGAACCTGATTCCGAGGCCCGGTGTGCCCAGAATCAATTTCTGAAGTTTGGATCGGGTATGTTCAGTGAACGAACGAGCGGGTTTTTCTAACTTTTGAACCGGTGCTCGGAATTGAAATCCGAGGACATCGATGAACTCGCAATGCCGATATTCGCTTAAGGAGGCCTTTTCCGAGGTTGCGTTTTATGCGGGTTGAGAGTTATTTTTGGGGGAAATTAAATTAAGTTAAATAAATTGTGGAAACACAATTTATTTTTATCCATGTTGGTTATTTTCTTCCAAAGGGAGTTATAGGTGGGACCCACATCCACTTAACCTCCCTTGAGAGGATAAAGTGTGGTGGGCCCACACGAACCCTAACTTTTCAACTCCCCTTAATACTCCCAATAACTCCTCTCTTTTTTATTTTGAAAACTTGTGTTATTAATTAAGTTGAGTGTCTTAATTTCAAACTTTTGAAATTCAAAGTGGTTTAGTTGTGTAAATAATATAAGCCTTAGATTTATTTTATTTTGGTTAGTTTTATTTTGCCACCTTGAGAGGATTGGGAAGCTTTATTCTTCTTCATCAACCACGACGAAGAACGCGAAAAACACATAGGCTCCGACGAAGAACGCTTTCACCATAAGAAGAGAAAGACGTGCCATCTCTTCTCTTCTTCGTAGCTGGTGTGTTTCCGAAGATCGACGACGCCAATTCTTTTGATCTTCTTCCCGTGTCAACGAAAGGAGACACCACTCCCTCCTCGTGCTTTCTTTGTCAGCTTACGAAGCTTCTCCAGCGACATCACCACTTCAGACGCACCTCGACGTCAACGGAATCGAAGTTCGATTTCCGCGACGCCCGACCTCTGCAACGCTTGTCTTCCGCGGCTTGTTGACGAGCTCCGCACTTGAAACCGAGGTAGGGGTTTATTGTTATTTTATTAAATTTTTCCGTTCATGATTCAAGCATGTCGAACTGTGTGGTTAATCGACTAAAATGTTATCGTTAATGAGAGGGGGGCCGGACCGCACCAACACGGCCAAGCCCCCTAGTTTGTTCATGATTGTTTCTTGCGGATGGAACGGGATGGCGTGGTGCCGTCGCACCATGCAGGTATCACACGACAAGTATTACGCGGCGCCATCGCGCCGCGCCGTGGAAAGAAATTCAAGAACGGGACGCCATCGCGTCGCGTCGAAGGATGTCGAAGGCGCTGCGGCGAGAGCGACGCCACGGCGGAGGCCGCGGTGCTGTCGCACCGCGCCGGACGGCAAAGGCCAGAGCTTGTTCCGTGCCGCGACGGATCAAGATGACCGCCGGCCAGCCGGGCCGCCGATGTGGGAAGCCAGAAGGGGACCGGCCTTTGCCGGTCCCGTTGAGAGGGAGTCGGCCGGCCAGGTCGGTCCGGTAGGAAAGGAGCAACCCGGGGGAATTAAATTCCCCAGACCAGTTAAACGGCCCCCCATAATGAGGGGGGACCGCGATTCACAAGGGGGGGCAGGCGCCCCTGTTTTTTTCAATCAGCTTGGCCGAAGCCGTGCTGGCAGCACTCCCAGCGCGCTGCGCTGCGCCGGACCGGGCCGGGCCGGGCTGGGCCGACCCTGTCCGGGGCGGGTAGACCCGGTTCGGGCCAGCCGGGGGGGTCTCGGGCCTGGTCCGCCCGGGCCCGAAACCCCCATTACCGAACTGTTTGTGTTTAAATACCCATAACTCGGGCTACAGACCCTCAAAAGAAGTGCCATTAGCGGCAATGCGATTCTTGGTTCGAGACAGTCGTTTCAGTATATCGCACTCAAGGTTTCGGAATACTTTGAGTTCGGCCGGGTTGGTTCGTACACGAAACCAACCGGGCCCTCGGAGCGGAAACACTCATATCTTGAGCTACGGACGTCCGATTGATGTGCCGTCAACATTGTTGAGTTCATCTTAGTGAGATGTATCTTTTGGAATACTCCACCTGAGGTTTGGACGCAGGTGGAGTATGGTCGGGTTGGTTTTGCCTTAAAAACCAACCGGGCCCCTGGGATGAAAAAGCCAATAACTCTCAGACCATGCGTCTGATTGACGCGCCGTCTGTTGCGTTGAGTTCATGTTGAAGATACAGAACTTTTGGATACATCAACTTCAGACTATGTGATAGTTGATGTATCAGCCTCTCGGCTCGTGGAGCGGACCCTCTCGAACGAGCTTGTTGTGTACGGGAACCCTAGTGCTGGCTGTGACTTCGATGACGACGATTGTGCAGAGATCCTCAGTGGACTGCGACGATGAAGACAGCTGGTCTTGTATACTATGTGGGTCCTAGCTGTGCTGGTCTTGTATCCTATGTGGGTCCCAGCTTAGATGATTCAATACTGGTCTTGTATCCTATGTGGGTCCAAGTATAGATGAATCAATGAAGACAACTGGTCTTGTATCCTATGTGGGTCCTAGATGTGCTGGTCTTGTATCCTATGTGGGTCCCAGCATAGATGATTCAATACTGGTCTTGTATCCTATGTGGGTCCCAGTATAGATGAATCAATGAAGACAGCTGGTCTTGTATCCTATGTGGGTCCTAGCTGTGCTGGTCTTGTATCCTATATGGGTCCCAGCTTTGATGGTTCAGTGCTGGTCTTGTATCCTATGTGGGTCCCAGCATAGATGATACATTGAAGACAGCTGGTCTTGTATCCCATGTGGGTCCCAGCTTAGATGATTTTGTATCTGTATCTGATCATCCTTTTCACCTTTAGACAAAGTATACCTGTGTGAGCTGAATCCTGTTTCTTTCCTGTGTGGATTGTGTTGTGCTATCCTGTTTGGATTATGTTTTCTTTCCTGTGTGGAATACGTATACATTCCTATGTGGACTGAGTTATGCTTGGGCTCAGAGGTTGGAGCGTATTGGAATTGATGACTTAGGTATATGTATGGGAATATACATAAGAAGTGTCGGTTGTTACTTCGTGATTGTATCTTTCCTTTGTGGTTTATCCTTTTTGGATTTTGGGAGACCTTCGGGGGTCTCGGGGTCCCTATTGAGTAGCTTATACTCACCCTTGCACGGGCTATGCCCACACTACGTTGTGTTGGTTGCAGAGTACGGACATCATTGATCGTGGTTGAGGCTTGCAGAGCAGGACGAGAACTGGAGGTGGACCACTGGGCGGGACGTGCTCGGAGAGGACAGCGGGACCCGAGGAGCAGAGGAGCGATCTGTACCTACCCTTCAGGTGGGATTTTCAGTGGACAGCTCGGTGTAGCGACTTTACTTTACTGTTGCTGTTTTCCCTTTCGAGTTGTACTTTACAGTTGGGCTTGTATTTCTGGCCCCATTTTCCTTCCGTACTTACTGTTGTACTCAGTTTTTACTTAATGTTTACTTCTTCCACTTGTACTATGTGGAGCTTGTTTACTTTACAAAGAAAATGCCTTCCCTTTTTACCGGGATTTACGCCTTGGTGCTAGTCACCAGCCCCTGGCCTATGGAAAGCGGGCTTGGGGTAGTCACTGCACGGGCCCTGAGGACAGGTCGTGACATGATAAGTTCAAAAAATGTTACTTATATCAACAATAACATGTCATATTAACCTAGAAAATTAATGTAACTTATAAAAAGTCTCAAATTACATTTATTTTTTGCATTTATAACATCAATTATGTCAATAATTCATTAATAAGATAATTACTGCATCATCTTTGTGTCATAATAAATGAGAATTATTTAATCCCTAAAAATTATAAATAAATTCCTATGATGAAGATAATTGTATTAGCTTTCTGGAGACTATTCAGGTTCGAAGTTTCATGAAGTTTATCACTAAAGTAAAATTATTATACTTATAAAATTTAAGAAAGTGACATGTTGTCACATTCTTTGGTTTTAATAATAATTAAATTATTTTCATGGAAAAAAGTCGATAAAATGAATCTAATCCAACCCTTAGGTTATATGGGTCTACTTTTAGCCATCCAATAGGATTTTTCCAAGTGTTAGGGTAATTTTATAATCTTATATTTACCCTTAATTACCCGATTTACCTTTAACTATAGTAAATAAAATTTACCGTAGTTACTATTGACAATGCCCAAAAATAAAAAGTAGCTTATTAACATAATTTGGACCCACTGATTCCAAATATGAAATCCATTTTTACAAATTCAATACACAAAAGATGCAGAAATTAAATTAAAATTAATCCCGTTATCGAAAGAAAACAGGGTTTTCTTTAAAATATTGCAAAAGATTGAATTGATTTAACCTACAAATTCAAGGTAAAATCAATACTAATGACATACATTATATTAAATGGTAAAAATATATTCTATTTATACTTTAAAAACATTAAATATTATAATTTAACCACATAATATATTTCTATGAAAAAAGTTGTTTTTAATTAAAATATAGCGTGTTTTTACTATTCATTAAAATATGAAAGTTTTCAGAAAAATATCAAAACATTATCTAATGTAAATTTTTATATCCTGATTCAAAAGAAGAATTTTATTTTTTCAAATTGGACTTATAAAACTGTAAAAACTAGATTTAAAGTGGGTGCGCCATCAAAAGGCGACAAAAACTGCATTTTTTTAAAAATACTTATTTTACCCGAAAATTTTATTTCGTTCTTATAAAATGTTCTAGAAAATGTGTAAGATGAATAATAATGTTATAAAATTCAAAATTTAGTTAATACTATTCATAACGGCTAATTCATGACAATATTATAATAATATATCGTTGTTTATTAAAACTCGGTATTGCGTACAACACACACTATCGAGGAAGGTCGTGATTGCGTGTAATGCAAGCCAAGTTAGGGTTGCGTGTTGTGAAAAAATACTTCATTGTTTCATATAACAGAATCCAACCATATTTCATTTATACATTGAATATTTATATATATATATACTCAATGTTGCGTAGAATAACTATTATCAAAATTGTGTGTAACACGATCCAAGAATAGTGTTGCGTATACGGTAAGCTAATACGGTGTTGCGTATATCGCAAGGTAATCGTGGTGTAGAATACAACACAATACATTAATGAAATTAAAAGAATATTTTTCATAAAATCTCGGGGTGTTACATTCTACCCCCCTTAAAATGAATTTCTCCCTCGAAATTCGTCGGGGTTATAAATGGTTTACTACTCGAAAGTTTGTTTAATAGAAACCCACATCGTAAAAATTAATACCAAAACATGGATTTAAAAACTAAAGTATGAAATGTAACGGTTACCCAAATTAACTCATCACTGGGTTTCCACGTAGGAGAACATAGGTGAAAAAATGGATATGGACGAAAAATATAACCATCAAGTTATGATGGAGAGTGGTAGAGAACATGGCTATGAAAAAGCCATCAATCGGAAAGCCATAAATTTGTGATGATCTAGGGTACCATCTGATTCATCAGATATAAGATCACTAGGACAACATTTTTTGTTTTCAATATCATTTCACTAAAGTTGAAGAATTTGAATTAGAATAAATACTTACTTTATTTTTGTACAATCTCACTGTTGTTCGTTCCTTGAACAATTTCCACTTCATCTATTAAATAAATGAAGTTGAATTTTTTATTCGTGAAGTGTTAGCAGATCATGTGATAGAATGACGGGTTATTCCATCTATCTCAAACAAAAGGTTAGTAAAATTTATATACATAAGTCGATCTATAGTGAGATTAATCATATATGGTTCCTAAAATGAACTTATACTTCATATATCATACTGCTTAATATAACAAAACTAGTTTCTACTAAACAGGGACTTCCTGTAGGCCAGTCGTAGTCGATAAAGGCTAGTCGCACTTCGGTTGTGGGTTCGATTCCCACAGCCTTGTCCGATGCGATTGTTTGTCGCCCATCCTGCAGGTTGTCCTTTTTCTAAAACTACATTACTATAAAATCCCATCAGTAATATCAAAAAAAGTTATATCCTTAAACAATACTTATCATATTTCCAACATAATTCATTCCAATATTTAGGCTTATCTAAAATACTTCGGTCCAAGCTCATAGTATAAAGAAAATGATTACTTGAAATGTCGTCAACAAAGCATGTGAATACCATCATTTATCCCCCATATATATATATTGTTGGTCACATTCCAATCATGTGAATACCTTAATCATGTATTCTCTTGAAAAAATGAATACCCATTGAACCATAGTGAAAACATGAATGTAGTTAAAAGTTAGCACTTTCCACACACCAAAATCCTCAAAATTCTATATACTCAAACCATGATATCACAAAGTCCATATATCAATCATGAGCTCATGAATACTTTTAAACATTTCATTTTCTCGTTTTCTCTTCATTATGCGCATATCATCTTATTTCCAAAAATATCTCAATCACATTGAATACCACATTAGACCAATACATAAATATTCCAATACTCCATGATACAACATTATTTTGAATCCCATTACATAAACACTTAATCATTCCACCACATCATTGTCATATTCAACATCGCCAATAGTGATCGCATGTGACTTCCCTTTGTCCTTTTCCTTAAGCTGTTGATCATGTCGATCATCACTAACCTGTGGATTAGGGCATTTATTAGCATAATGCCCCATTTCCTTTCACTTGAAGCATTGAAGTGTAGGAGGTTCATTCTGTGTATCCCTTCCTTTTTTTGCATCATTAGACATCTTCTTCCCATCATTGCATCATTCCAATGCCCGATGACCTTCCTTTCCACATTTGAAACATTTACTTGTCCCTTTAAGACAATATCCACCATGCTTCTTTCCACACTTTGAGCATAAGGAAACATTCATCTTCTTTTCACCATTATTCTGAGATTTCTCCTTGAACTCCATCTTTCGTTTCTTGTCAAAAATATGAGATGGATAAGTAACACCAACTTCCATTTCTACCTTGATAGCACAACGCACAATTTCTTCATAGCTGTTGAAGTCTCTTATAGATAATGCCCTTCAAAGACTTGGTTTTAAGCCACTGAAAAATCGATCAACTTTACATTCAGGTTTGATGATAATGCCAGACACATACCTTGCAAGTCTTGTAAAATTCGCTTCGTATATACCAACAGATTCATCATCCTTCTGCTTCAGCTCAAGAAACTCCTTTTCCATCTTTGTTCGAAGAATATGAGGGATGTACTTACTGAAAACAAGTTCTTGAACTCGTCCCATTCCATGTACTCAATTTCATCTCTTGGCCTTATATTCTTGATAAGATTCCACCATTGATCAGCTTCACCTTCCAAACGATATACTACTAAGATGACTTTATCATGTTCATAACATTGAAGAACTGAAAATATCTTTTCAGTGGTACTGATCCATTGTTCAGCAACAAGTGGATCGAAAGACCCACTAAAAGAAGGTGGACGTTGCCTCATGAAGGAATCAATAGAATATTGTTCCCTTCTCTGCTCATTTGGAAGTCCAGAATGATTCATAGCTTGTGTAAGTATATCAATAAGATTTTTCACTCCATCTCCCATAACACTTGTTTTTTGAGGAGAACAATCATTGCATTGTCCATTACAGTGATCAACACGGTTCCTTCGGGTTCCAGCCATTGTCTAAAACCCAAAAAGAATAGTGTGAGAGGAAAAAATAATTCTAGGGAAAACAACATAGTAAAGGGGGAGTACCCTTAATATCTAACAACTTAGGTTAAATTCTACGATCATTACCGTAGTTCAAGGACCATATCATATACGTATACTTATCCTTAGGGACATCCCTAGACATACCTTAGAAATATCTCTAGGGATCTCACTAACGTTCTCACATCCTAGTTTCCAAAGGTTCACTAAACCTCTCCTCTGATACCAACTGTAGAGACCCAAATCTTGACGTATGTGGAAATTACATTACTTTTGAGGAATAATTTGTACATAACAAAAACACACAAACAAGGATCGTAATAGTTTAGTGTCTTTGGAAACTCAGAATATAATCTTCTAATCGTGGTGAAAGATCTTCAACATCTCCCATAAAGATATTCCTTTTTTATACCTAAAACCTTTCATTATATCCTTGGGAAAAGAAAACATAAAAGGGTGAGGTCAAATGCTCAGTAAGGGTAAACAAAAGAAATATCAATCACATCATATTCATAAGAACAGAACATTTTGAAAATCATAACCTGCAAAAAAGAGCATAATTTCATAACATGGGATAAATCATAGTAGTGAAATGAAATCCCAATATTCATAACATAAAACATGAAACTTTGTGTCATACACACATAAACGTAGATAATCATATCTTATTAGTCAACACTCATCGCCAAGACTATCTTAGTGGACAAAGTCCATTTCTGAACCGAGTCACCCTCGTTTCAGTCATGTTTCACTGAACCGGTATAACCTACCATTCCAGCCATGTCTTTCTCATTAGATATAAAATCTTTACCCAATTCATTGGATGGAGATATAGGTCTCACCCATCTCATAATGATACCATTCTTATGTGTGCCACAAAATCATAAACCATATATCATTGCATAACCCATGTAATAAAAATGGGAATCTTAAACATCGTGACATCATAAAACAATTCTTATAAGATAAAGAAATTTATAAAAAATATAATTCCATCACAACATAATCAAATCAATGTAATAGTATGTATAAAAACAGAACCCTTTATTATCTTATATGTAAAATAATTTTGATAAAACACTTGAACTCCATTTTTTAGGAAAATATCCTTTCTGCTTCAAAAACACTTTTTCTTTCTTAACATGTCGTACAATTATAAACTATAAGAAGTTGATTAAAAATAAACTTGAAAACTTGTAAAGGAATATTCTTGGAAATAATGTTTTAAAAATCCATTCATGCCGTATATGTTAAAAAAACCTTCTTCGTACTTTTGTCGGAAAAGTCAGAATGTACCTCGTACAAAAAATGACAAAAGATTTCTTTCATATCTTTTACTTAAAACTCACCGAAGGGTAAAATTGGAATTAAAAAATTGTAGGTGGATGGAAATAATATTAAATATTGAGGAAACATGGATGTAGATGATAAAATACACCCCAGTAAATATCAAAGTATAAACAATCTCAGATAAAATGAGATTGTGATATTTCCCTTACCTTATGTCCGATATGCTTTGTACGTATCTGAAACTCCTATATAATGATTTAAATAATGCCAGTAAATTATTACAGAATCATATTAATTGTTATCATATAATATATGGTTCACTTATGACTTTATATTACCCTTTCTTTTGTATATTCCATGTTAAAGAAGCGTTTTGGGTAAAATCGTTTCATTTATCGTAGGTGTTTGTACTTGTTGTTCTTGACATTATTATTACTTATATCATGATTTACATACTTCAAAAAAATAAAACATGATTTATATATCATATATATTCAGTATATATATATATATAATAGATAGATAAATGAAATGAAACACACCGTTCATGGAGACGGTAGTCTGTACGTACGCATGAACGTTGTTTTCCTTTCCTTATTGTCTTGAATGGAAGTAAGTAGATGACATACATATATATATATATAAATAAATCTAGTAGATTTTACATGTCATATATTTCATTATTATTCATTATATATACTTTATAATCATTCATGAATGGTTAATGTGGAGAATGAATCTCATTGTGTCGTGGAGATGGTAGTCCGTACGTACGCACAAGCGATGATATTGTTCTCATGATCGTGAACTTGTGTTGAAGTGTATGTATACTATTTAAGTATCAATATCACTTTATAATAATCATATATAGTTACTCATTACACCATTATACCCATCCAATTATGGGGGTTGCAGAAAATAGATTACAACACGACGTGGAGACGGTATTCCGTACGTACGCACGCGCGGTGATTTCCTTTTTCCGTAGGATAGATAGAAGGTTAATTAGAGTTTTTTCATATTTATAATAATATATCAGTATATAATAAATACTCATGTTATCATTAAACATCTAAAGAAGAAGAAGTTGAAGAAGAATGAAATTGAAAAAGATCGGTAATGGATATTACCTCTTTTTGACGCGCCTTTTCTTAACCTCCACTTAAAGAACTAAGGATGGTCTTTGAAGAAAACCAGGACCTCAAGGATGATACTAGGGAAGTGGAGAAGAGATTTTGGTAGGGGTTGGCCGAGCTTTAAGGCTCAAAGTGGTGTGAGGAAGAGGGGGAGGATGTGCCCTTTTATAAGGGAGGAGAGGGGCACCTTAGGAAAATCTCAAAATATTATTTTATATTAAGGTAAAATTCGGTTTATAATGGTTACAAAGGGTATTATTTAGAAGATAAAGTGGGGATGGGTCTAAATCCTCTCATCCAATAGGATTTATAAAAGTTTAGGTTGTTATTGTAACCTTATCAATTAGATTTAACTCTAAGTTAAATAATTTAACTTTTACCGTGTCTCATTGTATTCATACACTATATGGTTAATAAACTTAACATATCAAGCCAAACAAACCCCAAGTTGTTTATAATTAATATATCTATCCTTATTTAAGTCATTTGGACGATCCTTAGATTTTTACGAATTAAATAACAATTAATAATATAATATTTGTTTTAAAAACTAATTTATGTCAATTTTGACACTATTTGGTACATGATTTTTATGAAATTCATAATAGAATGATAAGTTCTAACCATGTTACTTATATCAACAATAACATGTCATATTAACCTATAAAATTAATGTAAGTAATAAAAAGTCTCAAATTACGTTTATTTGGGTATTTATAACATCAATTATGTCAATATTTCATTAATAAGACAATTACTGCATCATCTTTGTGTCATAATAGATGATAATTATTTAATCCCTAAAAATTCTAAATAAATTCCTATGATGTAGATAATTGTATTATCTTTCTGGAGACTATTTATGTTCTAAGATACATGATTTGTATCACTAAAGTAAAATTATTATACTTATAAGATTTAAGAAAGTGATATGTTGTCACATTCTTTGGTTTTAATAATAATTAAATTATTTTCATGGACAGAAGTCCATAAAATGAATCTAATCCGACCCTTAGGTTATATGGGACAACTTTTAGCCATCCAATAGGATTTTTACAAGTGTTAGGGTAATTTTATAATCTTATATTTACCTTTAATTACCCGATTTACCTTTAACTATAGTAAATAAAATTTACCGTAGTTACTATTTACAATGCCCAAAAATAAAAAGTATCTTATTAACATAATTTGGACCCACTGATTCCAAATATGGAATCCATTTTTCCAAATTCAATACACAAAATTTGCAGAAATTAAATTAAAATTAATCTCGTTGTCGAAAGAAAACGGGGTTTTCTTTAAAACATTGCAAAAGATTGAATTGATTTAACCTACGAATTAAAGGTAAAATCAATGCTAATGACATAAATTATATTAAATGGTAAAAATATATTCTACTTATACTTTAAAACCATTCAATATTATAATTTAACCACATAATATATTTTGATGAAAAAAGTTGTTTTTAATTAAAATATAGTGTGTTTTTACTATTCATTAAAATATGAAAGTTATCATAAAAATATCAAAACATTATCTAATGTAATTTTTTTTTATCCTGATTCAAAATAAGAATTTGTTTTTGTCAAATTGAACTTATAAACATTTCAAAAACTAGATTTAATGTGGGTGCGCCATCAAAAGGCGGCAAAAACTGCATTTTTTTAAAAATACTTATTTTACCCGAAAAATTTATTTTGTTCTTATACAATGTTTCAGAAAATGTGTAAGTTGAATAATAATGTTATAAAATTCAAAATTTAGTTAATACTATTCATAACGGCTATTTCATGACAATATTATAATAATATATCGTTGTTTATTAAAACTCGGTATTACGTACAACACACACTTTCGAGGAAGGTCGTGATTGCGTGTAATGCATGCCAAGTCAGGGTTGCGTGTTGTGAAATAATCCTTCATTGTTTCGTATAACAGAATACAACCATATCTCATTTATACATTGAATATATATATATATACTCAATGTTGCGTAGAATAACTATTATCAAAATTGTGTGTAACACGATCCACGAATAGTGTTGCTTATACTGCAAGCTAATACGGTGTTGCGTATATAGCAAGGTAATCTTGGTGTAGAATACAACACAAGAAATTAATGAAATTAAAAGAATATTTTTCATAAAATCTCGAGGTGTTACATTCTACCCCCCTTAAAATGAATTTCGCCCTCGAAATTCGTCGGGGTTATAAATGGTTTACTACTCGAACGTTTGTTTAATAGAAACCCAAATCGTAAAAAGGAATACCAAAACATGGATTTAAAATCTAATGTATGAAATGTAATGATTACCCAAATTAACTCATCACTGGGTTTCCACGTAAGAGAACATAGGTGCAAATATGGATATGGAAGTAAAATCTAACCATCAAGTTCTGATGGAGAGTGGTAGAGAACATGGCTATGAAAAAGACATCAATCGGAAAGCCATAAATTTGTGATGATCTAGGGTACCATATGATTCATCAGATTAAAGATCACCGGGACATCATTTTTGGTTTTCAAGATCATTTCCCTAAAGTTGATGAATTTGAATTAGAATAAATACTTACATTATTTTGGTACAATCTCACTGTTGTTTGTTCCTTGAACAATTTACACTTCATCTCTTAAATAAATGAAGTTGATTTTGATATTTGTGAAGTGTTAGAAAATAATGTGATAGAATGAAGGGTCATTCCATCTGTCTCATACAAAAGGTTAGCAAAAGTTATATACATAAGTCGATCTATAGTGAGATTAATCATATATGGTTCCTAAAATGGACTTATACTTCATATATAATACTGATTAATATAATAAAACTAGTTTCTACTAAACAGAGACTTCATGTAGGCCAGTGGTAGGCGATAAAGGCCAGTCGCACTTCGGTTGTGGGTTCGATTCCCACAGCCTTGTCCGACGCGATGGGTTGTCTCCCATCCTGTAGGTTGTCCTTTTTCTAAAACTACATTACTATAAAATCTCATCAGTAATATCGAAAAATGTTCTATCCTTAAACAATACTTAGCATATTTCCAACATAATCCATTCCAATATGTAGGCTTATCTAAAATACTTCTGTCCAAGCTCATAGTATAAAGAAAATGATTACATGAAATGTCATCAACCAAGAATGTGAATACCATCATTTATCCCCCACATATATATATATAGTTGGTCACATTCCAATCATGTGAATACATTAATCATGTATTCTCTTGAAAAAATGAATACCCATTGAACCTTAGTGAAAACATGAATGCAGTTAAAAGTTAGCACTTTCCACATACCAAAAATCCTCAAAATTCTATATACTAAAACCATGATATCACTTAGTCCTTATATCAATCATGAGCTCATGAATACTGTAAAACATTTCATTTTATCGTTTTCCCTTCATTATGCGCATATCATCTTATTTCCAAAAATATCTCAATCACTTTGAATACCACATTAAACAAATACATAAATATTCCAATACTCCATGATAGAACATTATTTCAGAATCCCATTACATAAACACTTAATCATTCCACCACATCATTGTCATATTCAGCATCGCCAATAGTGACCACATGTAACTTCCCTTTGTCCTTTGCATTAAGCGGTTGCTCATGTCGATCATCACTAACCCTTGGAATAGGGCATTTATTAGCATAATGCCCCATTTTCTTGCACCTGAAGCATTGAAGTGTAGTAGGTTCATTCTCTGTATCCCTTCCTTTGTTTGCATCATTCGATATCTTCTTCCCATCATTGCGGCATTCAAATGCCCGATGACATTCCTTTCCACATTTGAAACATTTACTTGTCCCTTTAAGAAAATCTCCACCATGCTTCTTTCGACACTTTGAGCATAAGGAAACATTCATCTTATTTTCAACATTATTATGAGATTTCACCTTGAACTCCATCTTTAGCTTCTTGTCAAATCTATGATATGGATAAGTAAAACCAACTTCCATTTCTACCTTGATAGCAAAACACACAATTTCTTTATAGCTGCTGAAGTCTCTTATAGCTAATGCCCTTCAAAGACTTGGTTTTCAGCCACTGAAAAATCGATCCACTTTACTTTCAGGTTGGAGGATAATGCCAGATGCATACCTTGCAGGTCTTGTAAAATTCGCTTCGTATATACCAACAGATTCATCATCCTTCTGCTTCATCTCATGAAACTCCTTTTCCATCTTTGTTCGAAGAATACGAGGGAAGTACTTACTGAAAAACACGTTTTTGAACTCGTCCCATTCCATGGACTCAATTTCATATCTTGGCCTCATATTCTTGATAATATTCCACCATTGATCAGCTTCACCTTCCAAATGATATACTGCTAAGATGAATTTATCATGTTCAGAACATTGAAGAACTGCAAATATCTTTTCAGTGGTACTGATCCATTGTTCAGCAACAAGTGGATCGGAAGACCCACTAAAAGAAGGTGGATGTTGCCTCATGAAGGACTCAATAGAACATTGTTACCTTCTTTTCTCATTTGGAAGTCCATAATGATTCATAGCTTGTGTAAGTATAGCAATAAGATTTTTCACTCCATCTCCCATAACACTTTTTTGTTCAGGAGGACAATCATTGCATTGTCCATTACAGTGATCAACACGGTTCCTTCGGGTTCTAGCCATTGTCTAAAACCCAAAAAGAATAGTGTGAGAGGAAAAAAAAATGCTAGAGAAAACAACATAGTAAAGGGGGAGTACCCTTAATATCTAACATCTTAGGTTAAATTCTAAGATCGTTACCGTAGTTCTAGGACCATATCCTATACGTATACTTATCCTTAGGGACATCCCTAGACATACCTTAGAAATATCTATAGGGATCTCACTAACGTTCTCACATCCTAGTTTCCAAAAGGTTGACTAAACCTTTCCTCTGATACCAACTATAGAGACCCGAAGCTTGACGTACATGGACATTACATTACTTCTGTGGAATACTTAGTACATAACAAAAACACACACACAAGGATCGTAATAGTTTAGTGTCTTTAGAAACTCAGAATATAATCTTCTAATCGTGGTGAAAGATCTTCAACATCTTTGATAAAGATATTCCTTTTTTACGTAAAACCTTTCTTCATATCCTGGGGAAAAGAAAACATAAAAGGGTGAGCTCAAATGCTCAGTAAAGGTAAACAAAAGAAATATCAATCACATCATATTCATAAGAACATATCATTTTGTAAACTTCACCTGCAAAAGATAGCATAATTTCATAACATAGGATAAATCATAGTAGTGAAATGAAATCCCAATAATCATAACTTAAAACATGAATCTTTGTGGAATACACACATAATCATAGAGAATCATATCTTATTAGTCAAGACTCATCGCCAAGACTATCTTAGTGGACAATGTCCATTTCTGAACCGAGTCCCCCTCTTTTCAGTCCTGTTTCACAGAACCGGTATAACCTACCATTCCAGCCATGTCTATCTCATGAGAAATAAAATCTTTACCCAATTCATTGGAGGAAGATATAGGTCTCACCCATCTCATAATTATACCATTCTTATGTGTGCCACAAAATCATAAACCATATATCATTGCATAACCCATGTAATAAAAATTGGAATCTTAAACATCGTGACATCATAAAACAATTCATATAAGATAAAGGAATTTATAAAAAATATAATTCCATCACAACATACTCAAATCAATGTAATAATAGGTATAAAAACAGAACCCTTTATTATCTTAGATGGAAAATAATTTTGATAAAACACTTGAACTCCATTTTTGAGAAAAATATCCTTTCTGCTTCAAAAACACTTTTCCTTTCATAACATGTCGTACAATTATAAACTAGAAGAAGTTGATTAAAAATAAACATGAAAACTTGTAAAGGAATCTTCTTGGAAATAATGTTTTAAAAATACATTCATGCCGTATAAGTTAAAAAAACATTCTTCATACTTTTGTCGGAAAAGTCAGAAAGTACCTAGTACGAAAAACGACAAAAGATTCCTTTCATATCTTTTACTAAAAACTCACCGAAGGGTAAAATAGGATTTAAAAAATTGTAGGTGGATGGAAATAATATTACATATTGAGGAAACATGGATGTGGATGATAAAATACACCCCAGTAAATACCAAAGTATAAACAATCTCATATAAAATGAGATTATGATATTTCCCTTACCTTATGTCTGATATGTTTTGTACGTATCCGAACCTCCTGTATAATGATTTAAATAATGACATTAACTTATTACAGAATCATATTCATTGTTATGATATCATATATGGTTCAATTATGACTTTATATTACCCGTTCTTTTGTAAATTCCATGTTAAAGAAGCATTTTGGGTAAAATCGTTTCATTTATCGTAGGTGTTTGGACTTGTTGGTCTTGACATTATTATTACTTATATCATGATTTACTTACTTCCAGAATATAAAACATTATTTATATATCATATATATTCAGTATATATATATATATAATAGATAGATAAATGAAATGAAACACACCGTTCATGGAGACGGTAGTCCGTACGTACGCATGAACGTTGTTTTCCTTTCCTTATTGTCTTGAATTGAAGTAAGTAGATGACATACATATATATATATACATAAACCCAATAGATTTATCATGTCATATATTTCATTATTATTCATTATATATACTTTATAATCATTCATGAATGGTTAATGTGGAGAATGAATCTCATCGCGTCGTGGAGACAGTAGTCCGTACGTACGCACGAGCGATGATATCGTTCTAATAATTGTGGAATTGTGTTGAAGTGTATGTATACTATTTAAGTATCAATATCACTTTATAATAATCATATATAGTTACTCATTACACCATTATACACATCCAATTAAGTTGGTGGAGGAAAATAGATTACACCATGGCATGGAGACGGTATTCTGTACGTACGCACGCGCGATGATTTACTTTTTCCGTAGGATGGATAGAAGGTTAATTAGAGTTGTTTAATATTTATAATAACATATCAGTATATAAGAAATACTTATGTTATCATGAAACAACTAAAGAAGAAGAATTTGAAGAAGAGTGAAATTGAAAAACATCGGTAATGGATATTACCTATTTTTGACGCGCCTTTTCTTAACCTCCACTTAATGAACTATGGTTTGTCTTTGAACAATACCAAGACCTCTAGGATGATACTAGGGAATTGGAGAAGAGATTTTGTCAGGGGTTGGCCGAGATTGAAGGCTCAAAGTGGTGTGAGGAAGAGGGGGAGGAGGTGCCCTTTTATAACGGAGGAGAGGGGCACCTTAGGAAAATCCCAAAATATTATTTTATATTAATGTCAAATTCGGTTTATAATTGTTCCAATGTGGTCTTATTTCGAAGATAAAGTGCGGATGGGTTGAAATACTCTCATCCAATAGGATTTAGACAAGTTTAGGTTATTATTATAAACTTATCAATTAGATTTAACTCTATGTTAAATAACTTAACTTTTACCGTGTCTTTTTGTTTTAATACACTATATGGTTAATAAACTTAACATAACAAGCCAAACGAACCCCAAGTTGTTTATAATTAATATATCTATCCTTATATAAGTCATTTGTCCGATCCTTAGATTTTTAGGAATTAAATAACAATTAATAATATAATATTTGTTTTAAAAACTAATTTATGTCAATTTTGACACTATTTGCCACATGATTTTTAAGAAATTCATAACAGAATGATAATTCGAAACATGTTACTTATACCAACAATAACATGTCATATTAACCTATAAAATTAATGTAAGTCATAAAAAGTCTCAAATTACATTTATTTGGGCATTTATAACATCAATTATGTCAATATTTCATTAATAAGATAATTACTGCATCATCGTTGTGTCATAATAAATGATAATTATTTAATCCATAAAAATTCTAAATAAATTCCTATGATGTAGATAATTGTATTAGATTTCTGGAAACTATTAATTTTAAAAGTTTCATGAATTTTATCACTAATGTAAAATTATTATACTTATAAGATTTAAAAAAGTGACATGTTTTCACATTCTTTGGTTTTAATAATAATTAAATTATTTTCATGGACAAAAGTCCATAAAATGAATCTAATCCAACCCTTAGGTTATATTGGTCTACTCTTAGCCATCCAATAGGATTTTTACAAGTGTTAGGGTAATTTTATAATCTTATTTTTACCCTTAATTACCGGATTTACCTTTAACTATAGTAAATAAAATTTACCGTAGTTACTATTCACAATGCCTAAAAATAAAAAGTAGCTTATTAATATAATTTGGACACAATGATTCCAAATATGGAATCCATTTTTCCAAATTCAATACACAAAATAAGCCGAAATTAAATTAAAATTAATCCCATTGTCGAAAGAAGACGCGGTTTTCTTTAAAACATTGCAAAAGATTGAATTGATTTAAGCTAGAATTCAAGGTAAAATCAATGATAATGACATACATTATATTAAATGGTAAAAATATATTATATTTATACTTTAAAACCATTCAATATTATAATTTAACCACATAAGATATTTTGATGAAAAAAGTTGTTTTTAATTAAAATATAGCGTGTTTTTACTATTCATTAAATTATGAAAGTTATCAGAAAAATATCAAAACATTATCTAATGTAAATTTTTATATCCTGATTCAAAAGAAGAATTTTATTTAGTCAAATTGAACTTATAAACATGTCAAAAACTATATTTAATGTGGGTGCGCCATCAAAAGGTGGCAAAAACTGCATTTTTTAAAAATACATATTTTACCCAAAAAATTTATTTTGTTCTTATACCATGTTATAGAAAATGTGTAAGATGAATAATAATGTTATAAAATTCAAAATTTAGTTAATACTCTTCATAACGGCTAGTTCATGACAATATTATAATAATATATCGTTTTTTATTAAAACCCGGTATTGCGTACAACACGCGCTATCGAGGAAGGTCGTGATTGCGTGTAATGCAATCCAAGTCTGGGTTGCGTGTTGTGAAAGAATCCTTCATTGTTTCATATAACATAATTCAACAATATTTCATTTATACATTGAATATATAAATATATATATATACTCAATGTTGCGTAGAATAACTATTATCAAAATTGTGTGTAACACGATCCAAGAATAGTGTTGCGTATACTGCAAGCTAATACGGTGTTGTGTATATCGCAAGGTAATCTTGGCGTAGAATACAACACAAGACATTAATGAAATTAAAAGAATATTTTTCATAAAATCTCGGGGTGTTACAGAAATTACAAAGTTGCATTAGTATTGCGGTATTTTATATTTAAATAATATTATTGGATGGTAAACTGGAGACTATAATATTTATTTTATACGATACAAGCTTTTGAATTAAAGTATCTATCCCATGAACATTTCAAAATCAATGTACCCAATGATTTAGTTATTTATCTTCATGGTTTCCTATTATAGTTGTGATTAAATTTTACCTTTTTTGATTCACTTGATATGTGATGTAAAAATTTTAAGATATATTACTCAAGGGATGGTAAAAAACTGGTGAGTATACATGCATCATTGTAGGAACATAGGAGAAAATTTTGATAGATAGTATTCATTATTGGGACATTTTTAATACATGTAACCTATCATCACACCAATTTGAAATGTAATTCCGTTGCATATCTAATAAAAAAATATACATGGGAAAATTTGGAAATTCAAATTCAAATATTCATCCATGATGTGGACTAAAATTTTGATAGTGGTGATTAGTTATTTTATGGAACATTTGAGGAAGACATTTATATATATTATGGGATCACAGATTGTGAATTATTTTATAGAGAAAATTAATCGACATCATCATTGGGTTTAGAATTCGGAGAGTGATAATCATCACACCCCTCAGATTGCTATGCTCAAACATCGTGATGCTCTAGGGAATCATATGGACTACTATTTTCATGTATTTTTCTAGTAGGTCATGTGATCCATGGAGAGGGAGACTAGTTACATTGTCCCTTTGATGTCTGATCTGACTAGATAATTTTAACTATGCCATTTGACCATGTTCATTGTGGAGAGAGGATCCTAGGAAGTATTATTTTTATATAGTTCTTCTCGATGATATTCTAGATCTCGGAGACTTCCATGGATAGTGGGGTGAAGATTTCAGATTATATACTCTGTGGACCAACTAAAAGACAATTGTACATCATAGTGAAATAAGAAAATCATGAGGGGCTATCCTGAAAATAATTCTATGGGATCTTCTTGAGTCACATTTACAAAGAGACAATGAGGGGTGAGAGGGATTGAGAGGTGATGCACACCATCACATGAGGGAATGTAAGTGATGTATTACATTTGAGGTTTTAACTATAATAATCCTTTTTCTCTATGATTTCTATATAATGAGATGGATATGGTGACACACATATAGGGTTGGATTAATTATGAGACTGAGTCATATGAGAACTTTATTCTCATAAAAATCAACTCTAACGTGATGAATCATGACCTCGTCATTGATGGGAACTGGAAGGAGGCCCAGAATAGAGGCTAGGTAGTCTTAAGAGGATATATAGAGATATTTTAATTAGGTAACACAAATAACCAATGTGATGGTTACTACCAGGAATGTAGTGGTTATAGAACATGAGGAGAAGAAAACTACATCAAGAGCACGGTTAGGGTAAGTTATTTTAGTGTTGTAGGAATGGATACATGAGAATATAGGTTCTTTCACTATAGTATATTGTGACACCCATGGTATGATATTCCACATATATTTTTTCTATAGTGAACATCATTATAATATGGTGGTAAGTGATTATAGAATAAACTTGATTCTTGGAAATTCTCATTTACCCCACTGTAGTCACATAGATAGAGTAGAATTATATGCTACGACTAGGGAAGTGCATTTTTTTACCTAGATATAGGATTGAAAATAAAAATTAAATGGAGAGTCAATACAGAATGAATCTTGAGTCCATGTTTCATGAAGTAAACCAACTAAAAACCAGCTAGGCCACAAATAAACCAATAGTGACACCCCAAACCACATCCAATGGGACAAAGGGAAGCATCATGTTCTGTGTAGGCATAACACTAAAATAGTTAGTCATATCCTAAAATTTCTATAAACATACACACACATAGATCCATGAAACAATGTAGTGATTTGATAATGAAATAGATTATAGATATTTATAGATGAATGTAACAATATCTAGGATACATATCAATTATCAACAGTGTAATTAAAATTTATAAGGTGAATTGTAGACATGAAACTCAAGATATATGGGGAACCCAAATATGTATACAGATGTAATGAGAAATGAAAGAGGGATCCAACTAAAGATCCCACTATATAACCACCAGGCTTTTTTAGAGCTTCCACATAATGATAATCTCCACCAATAATAGGTCTACTAAAGTTCATAATAATAGTTTATCTTCTTCATGATACATTATAGGTGTATGCAAATTCCAATAAGGGGTGAGTATATAAATATCCAGTAGGATCCCATAAAAAACAATGGAATTAACAAAAAATTAGTTTTCTTAATCTATAAGCTAATAAGGTTAAAAACCCAAAAGTTTTATATAATCCTAGAAAAATATATGTGAATAGACAAATGACCTTCATACTCACATTAGTAAAGAACAATTATTATAGATGCTAAAGATATCATATCTGACAAAAATCATCATAATCATCATTATATTAATACAGGTAGATGGCTCTCTCATTGCTACTACACTCCACAATTGAGGGAGGACTACTCTAGTTCTGGCCACACTACCCTATAGAGTATTATTACTATGGATTAACAAAATATATATTGAGTAAATGTCCCAAATATAGTTTGTGGGACTACTAAATCAACATTTATAATGAGTATGCGGGACTTCCTCCCTGGTACATCATGGGAGACAAACCCTAAATAGACTTTGATGAACAAAATTGATCACTTCCATGTACTAATCAAAACTAAATAAGTGTGATGTACCTATAATCTCACATAAATTCTCTAATTATATATAAAAGGACACCATCATGTACTACTAGAAAAAATTCCCATGATATGATAATCAAGGAATAAAATCCATGTTCTAGATACTAATATATGCATGGTCGAATATATTTAAAAAATTAAATGAATTATTCTTCTTGGATACACTAGGAATACTCAGATGTTGAATCCTACTCATGTACCACAACTGGATTCATTGTCTAAAATACCATTCATAAATCATTTCATCTAGGTGACATGTTGTGTGTCGGCCACTTGGGGTCCTTGTCTTGCTCAATAATGAACACGGTGTCATCGACTGAGTAGAGCTACACAGAGTGTACTCTAAGGAATACTATGTATAAGCCACATAGATGGAATAAGTGTGTACTTCATGTAAATGATTCGATTACCCAACCAAGGATATACAATTTTTTCATATTCCATATGGAATGTGATATTTATTGCATTCTAAAACCATATCAACTACCAGATTCAATTAAATGATATGTTGGATTATCCAGATGTTATGAAATATAATTATGGTTTTACATGTAATACATATAATTTTTACACAGTTTCTTGATCCACTAAATCTATCACTAATATAAACCCAAAATTCAATCATGGAGGAATATTTTATAAAATCCGCTTCTTTTAAAATTTTACAGGCACCATTTTCTGAAAAATGAAACATATGATGACCCATACGAGATTCATCACTATTCTCATTGTTGTTAAGGGGGTCTTGAAACCATGACTAAGAACCACATTCCAATATATATTCAGCAATACAACTAGAATCAATGTTTAATGCAAAATTATCGTGATTACAATCATAAATATGCCCTAAATTAATATTATTCTTTCTTGTGACAAATACAATGTTCATTAAATCACTAAAGCTGAGTTTCGATACCCATAATTTTCACCTGAAAACCAATTATCTCCCTCGATCCATTAGAAATCTATCCATGATTCATTAATTAATCAAAATATCATTATTCTTTATGTTTTGTCTCACAAAATATATTTTAGAATAGTTGAATTTCTATCCCCATGTTCCAATGATGATGAACATGAACAAATGATTTGGTTTTCACACCAAAATAATGTGATATGTGTGATTGGCCAATGAGATCCCGACCAACAATCATAATTATAAAAAAATGGTTCATCTTGTGTGAATCAAAAAAAATGTAATAGAAATTATGATTAAATATAGAAATCCTGAAATTATAAAAATTGTTGAATTGTGATGATAAAAAATGCATTAAAAATTGCATTTTTTTTGAAATACATAAGAGAAGAGATCTAACTCTATATTGCATTGATTTTTGTTGATGAAAACATTTTATAGTGGTGAATTTTGGGAATCAAGATAATTCTTTTTTTTTTCAGGAATACCCTCTTTTCATTCTTCATCGATCCCGCATTTAGAGACTATCATCACTAATAGTGTCTCTCCCCTACTACTATATAATAACCTAGGGGTTTTCAACTAACACTAAATATTTTTCATAATAATTTATCCATAATGAGAGTTTTAGGTTTTTGGTTATTTAAAAATCTAGATAAAATTAATCACTTAATTTATTTATCACACCTAGCTAGTGAATTATTTCAATAGAACGTCCAATGAAAACTGACCATATGTTGTGACTATAGTTATCAATAAAAAAGAAAAAACTATTATCATCTAGAATTTTTTAAATGTATACCCGATTAGTGGGAATGAAATTTATTCAAAAAAATGCCATAATATGATTCGGTATATTTAATATATTAATATTATTTTCATCTTAAAAACCCAATCAAACATCAAAGATAAATCAAGGAGAACATAAAAAAATATTCAAAAAATTAATTCCCCAAAACCCATGTTTTTACATCCAATCCACATTAAATAAAATTTTACCTAAATAGAAAAAGCTACACAATATCATGATGCAAATGTGATGGCATATTTCTCTCATGGTTGTAGAAGATCTCTTGGACATTCTCAATCTACCAAAACAATAAAATGAGAGGAATTATCCATCATCAGATGTTTCGATCATGTTAGTCTTTAATTTACCATGGGTACAATGAGATATTGAGTCCATAATCATTGTCAATCTCTACATAGTCTATAATGAGTGATGATACATAAATGTAACTATTCAGCTATGAAACATGTATGATTTTCTGAACATGGTTGAACTATATATGTGAGGAGTACCTATACGAAGACTCATTAACCACAAGTAGAATCTCATGCAACGTGATGATCCAATGGAAGAAGCTAACTACACCAAAAAAACTAGATAGTCTACGTCAATGGAGGACACTCTAGATGTCTTTGTCTCCGTTCTCAAACTTTAATAGTGTACAATATTATTCTATGTATGATTTATATCCCCACAAAACTATCCTCAACTGATCATAGTTAACATGATCCCTTGTTTGATGTTTCATCCATCTATTCAATACCAACAAGATATGTATTTACAAAATTATATGAGCATATGGGTGGAATGTAGGGTCTCTAATAATGTTTTTAGAATAGTTACATGATGATAGTGGATTTATAGATACATTGATAATAGATATAAACAAATGGTATTTGATTTATATCTCTCTTTCCAAAAACCATCATCAATGGCTCAAAATACTTCATAAAAAACCTAGATTGTATGATCAGACATTCCATCCTCTTAGGGTGTTATGTTGTGCTAACCCATAATTGTGTCTCTTAATCCTCATGCTACCCTCTCTATAAATATTATGTATATTGAACATAATTTTCAGATTTTATCTTCTTTAGTACCCCAATAAGAGGAAATATATCTTTCATTTATAAAAAACCCTAACATTAAATCCAACACCACCCTTGAGGAAAAAGGTAGTATGCATATATGGATTATCAGTCACCAATCCCCAATATAGTGTCATGGCCCCTCACTGCACACAGAATCCACATCACAAAATATATCGACATTCTATCCTTATTCTTGTTAAAAAAACTAAATATGTTGATTCAAACATACCAAAACCTAATTCTCAGTATTTATTGTCTATCCTTTGAGACATCATGAAATAAAATCAACATCACCCATCCTCATTAAAACCAACCAAAAAATACACCAAAAGTCCTACATCATATTTTACACTTCTAGATGTCCTACCTAAACGTTGATATAGAACTCCCTCAACATCTCATTCTTAAATAAAACCCAAAATACCATCCATACCTAAAATATGATGACATGTTGACGACCTTCAAAAAATACATTAGATGCATCCCTTAAGGGTATATAGTCTCGCATGACTTTAAAGATAGCATAACCACTTCTTAGTCCTCAAAAATGCTAAAGAAGTAACAGAGCCCCCATTTTCAACTAAATATATGATGAGTACATGTCATTTACTTGGATCAACTAGAATTAGTCCAACTAGTAAACCCCCAAGATTTTGTAAAATATTTTTTTCATATTAAATTCAAATATTTTATATTTTTTCATTTCATGAAACACTAAATTTAGATGTTATTTCATTATATGAAACACTAAGATATGGTAGATCTAAATAAAACACTTTTATTATCTAATGGCACACGTAACATTGATTTCACTTTTGGTGCATGCAAAGTCGAGTTTTTACTGTATTTTAATGACCTTTATATTTTAGAAATAAATTTTGACAATTTTATAACTTTTATTTTTCAAAATAAACACAATTTTTCAATTCAGAATAAAAAATTTATCATTGGGTGTCTTTTTGTAATTTTTTGAGAAGTTCATTTTTTGATGAATAATAAAAATTACTCCAATTTAGTCTGAAAACCCCTTTATGTTTAAATATTAATTAGTGTTAGATAATATTTTAAGATAAATTTTAATGTCCCAATTGATATATTATTCATCTATTAATCAAATTTACATAATTTTAATCATTTTTTAATTTGAAATAAGATATAAAGACATATTAATCATTTAATTTTTCTAATTTTAACTACCGCTTTCTTGCCATGTCTTCGAGATTTTAATAAATAATAATTTTATCACATCTTTGTTTGGAATTTAAAATAAATCACATAAATAGATGAAATCGGTATAATATTTGTGGTCTAGTAAGATAGTAATGATTTTTAACATAAAACATTAGTGGATGTGATTGAAAATTATTACAGTGATTAATAAGTAATTAAGAATAATATGAGACTAAACCATAATGTTAAGTATCAAAATCGATTGAAAACATGCCCAAAAGAAATTAGATTCCAATAAATATAAATTAAACCATCATATTTCTAATTTTATGGGTTATTCAGATATTATTAAAATGAATTTAACTATATAAAATGTGAACAAATGAAAAGGAAAAAATGGGAACATTCCTTAACATCAACATTTATAAAAATTGAGATATTTACAAAATAATCGTTTTAGTTATGTATATACATTTGAAACATAATGAAGTTATCTTTATCATAATTATTTAAAAATAATTTAATGAGATAATTTAGTTACTTGAAAATCATAAAAAACACCAACATTGTGATTATTTAGCTAATAAAAAACTAAAATAAATAATACTATAAATATTAAAAGTGAATAAATTGATTGAATTATATTTTATATTTTTTAAAATTTAATATATATTGTTTAATTGGTTTAAAATATATATATTTTAATTTCTAAATTAATTTTATTTTTTAAAATTAATATTAAATAAATAATGTCAAAATTGACATTAATGTTATTTTACAATTAATGATATTTTTTTAAATGATTTAAAATTAATAAAAATATTATATTCTTCTACGTTACTTTAATATGTTAATAAATATTAAATATGGTCTATTAATTTACATTGTATACTTTATAAATGATATATTTACTGATATAATGTATGTAGAGACCCAAAGCATGACGTACATGGAAAATACAATACTTTTGTGGAATACTTAATACATAACAAAAACAAACACACAAGGACCATAATAGTTCAGTGTCTTTGGAAAATCAGAACATAATATTCTAATAGTGGTGAAAGATTTTCAACATCTCCCATAAATATCTTCCCCTTTTGTTTTCTTACCTAAAACCTTTCATTATATCCTGTGGAAAAGAAAAAAATATAAAGGGTGAGCTCAAATTATCAGTAAGGGTTAGAATGTTGAAAATAAAACAAACCATATACATTTGAACATAAAAACAAGAACATAATGTTTAAAAATCGAAATCTTGAGCAATGACATAAAACATGGCAGTACGTAAGGCATAGATCATAAAAAAACAATAATCATGATAAAACAGAATGAGAATAAAACATGTAATTATGGAAACCATTAAGCACATGTTATGATTTCCATAGTATCCAAGGCATTGTTTCCAAGACCATCTTAGTGGACAAAGTCCCTTTCTGAATCGAGTTCACTTCTCGTTCCCGTCATCTATCACTGACCCGGATTAACTTACCGTTCCAGCCATGTCTATCTCATGAGATATAAATCATTACCCAATTCATTGGCGGGAGATATAGCTCCCACCCATCTCATAATTAAATCATTCTTACGTGAGCCACAACATAATCAATCATTCATCATAACCCAAAGACTAAAATGGGTTCATAAACATCATCCCATCATAACATAATCCATATAAAAGAAATGGATATTTCATCATAAGAAAATCAAACCATTTAAATAGTATAGAAATTACAATTAAAACATATACATATGAAATAATTTCATTTTATATGGAAACTGGTCTTGATAAAACACTTGAAATAAATTATTGTGGAATATATCCTTTCTATTTCAATATCATTTTCTTTTCACAAAATACCATGAAATTTTAAAAGAAAGTTATTTTGTTGAAAAAAGTCATGAAATATTGTAGTGTAAGCTTCATGAAAATGAGGTTTTATGAAACCATAAAAATCTTCTCATTGTCTTATAAGTTAAAAAATAGTCCCCTCGTACTTTTGCCGGAAAAGTCAAAAAGAGTGTATGGTAACCAAAAGCAAGAATCATCCATAACACAATGTAGAAGTCAAAGAGGGGTAAAAATTACATTAAATAAACATGGAAGAATATTATACACTTTATGAAAACATTTTTAGAAAACATTGACACGGATAATAAACATAACCCCATTAAATACTTACGTATATGAAATCTCGGATAAAAATGAGATTTGTAAAATTATCCCTTACCTTAGGTCTGATATGATTCGTACGTATCCGAAGCACCTCTATAATGATTTAAATAATGTCATTGACTTATTATAGAATCATATTCATTTTTATGATATCATATATGGTTCACTTATGCCATTATATTACCTGTTCTTTTGTAAATTCCATGATAAAGCAGCGTTTTGGGTAAAATCGTTTTATTTATCGTACGCGTTTGGATTTGTTATTATAAATATTATTATTACTGATATCATTATTTAATTATTTCCAGAATGTAATTAATGATTTATATATCATATATATTCAATATATATATATATATAAAAGATAGATAAATGAATGGAAATACATCGTTCATGGAGACAGCAGGCCGTAAGTACGCATGAACGTTGTTTTTCATTTCCTTATTAAATTGAATAGAATTAAGTATATAACATAAATATATATATACATAAATACAGTATCATTATTGTGTCATATATTTCATTATTACTTATTATATATACTTTATAACCATTCTTGAATTCTTAACATGTAAAATTAATCTCATCTGGTCGTGGAGACGGTAATCCGTACGTACGCACGAGCGGTGATATTGTTCCCATATTTATTAAATGGAGTTATAGTGGATTATATAATATCATAGAATTATAATGATGTTATAATAATCATATATAGTTATTATTTACACCATTATACCCATCCATGTAAGGTGGTGGTGGAAAAACTGATTACACCACGGCGTGGAGACGGTATTCCGTACGTACCCACATGCAGTGATTTAGTTTTCCGTTGGATGGATAGAAGGTGAAAAGAAGGTTGTTTCATATTTATAATAACATATCAGTACATAAATAATACTTATGTTATTACTTTTTAATGAAACAACTAAAGAAGAGTATGTAGAAGAAGAAAGAAACTTGAATGAGTCGGTAGAAGAGATTACCTCTTCCTTGACGCACCTCCTTCAATCTTCTCTTTAAGGCACTAGAGTTAGTATTTTGAGAAGAAAAAAACCTTTGTGATATAACTATAGAGGTTTAGAAGAGTAATTTTCAGGTTTTTTCCGTGCATCAAGACTCAAAAGGGTGTGAAGAGAAGAGGAAAGGGTGCCCTTTTTATAAGGGAGGATAGGGGCACCTTTGGAAATTCTTAAAATATTATTTTATAATAAAGTCAAATTCGGTATATAATAGCTCAGAATTTATTTATTTAGATGCTAATGTGGGGTTGGGTCAAAATCCTCTCAACCAATAGGATTTAGACTGGTTTAGGTTACTAATTTAACCTTATCATTTTGATGTAACCCTAAGTTAAATAATTTAACTTTTACTGGGTATTCTTGTTTTCTTAAAATATATGGTTAATAACCATACATTAACAAGAAACAATAACCTAAAGTGGTTCATTATTAATATATATAACCTTATATAAGTCAATTTGCTGAAAATTAGATTTTTAGGAACAAAATAAAAATTAATAATATAATATATGTTTTAAAAACTATTTTATGTCAATTTTTAAACTATTTGTTAATTGATTTTTGTGAAAATAATAACAGCATGATTAGTTCAAAAAAAGTCAATTAGATAAATAATAACAGGTAATATTAAGCTAAAAAATTATTTAAATTTATAAAAAGTCTCAAATAACATTTATTTATGTATTTATAATATCAATTAGGTTAATATTTCATTAATAATGTAATTACTGGATCGTCATTGTTTCGTAAATAAATTAAATTATATAATGTCTAAAAATTAAAAATAAAATACTATTATGTAGGAAATATTTTTATATTTGTAATTAATATTTATAGTCTAATTTATCTTATGTATAACCCTATATTAAAAATGTTTTACTTCTTAAACATTGATTTTAACTATTTTAATTCTTCTTTAAATAAAATAATAATAAATATCCTAATGTAATCTATGTAGACCTAAATGGTCATATGTTACTACTAAGGTTGTTTTCTGTCGAATTAAACTTATAAAACAGAATTAGTAAATGTGTTAGGGTAATAATAAAATAATTTTTACCCTTAATTACCCTATTTACTTTTAACCGTGGTAAAAAAAAGTAAAAGTTTCTATTCACCAAAAATTATTTTCATCCTATTGATCCAAATTATAATCCATGATTTTAACCATGTCTCTCTGATTTTTGAAATTCCACTCATAGAAGCGGTAAAATTATCTTTTCTGAAAATTTTCAAATTCTCATAGGAGGTGGGTAAAAGACGGTGAAAAGTTCAATAAAATTTTTATATATCTAAATTTATTATAAAATGACTCAAATGAATTGCATTTAACTTATATAGGTATTATGTATCTATTTTGGTCTAAAATAAATTGAAATATAATAAATAATTATGTAAATAAAAAGTCAGTTTTTAAATAGTAACCTAGTGTTTTCACTATTCATCAAAAATTGAATGTTTTCAGAAAAATACCAAAAATTCACCTGAGGATAATTTCGATATTCCAAATCCAAAAATGAAGGCCATTTTGAATGATAAAATTTATAAAATTTCAAAAATTTGGTATTACTATTTATAACGGCTAGTTCATAATAATATTACAATAATATATCGTTTAGTGAAACTCGGTGTTGCGTACTACACACACTATCGAGGAATGTCTTGATTGCGTGTAATGCAAGCCAAGTCAGGGCTATGTGTAGTGAAATCTCTGTTTGGTGTTTCATATAACAAAATCAAAACTTATTTCATTTATTCATCAAACAAAACATATACTTAATGTTGCGTATAATAATTTCAACAAAATGAACTTGAAATTATGTGTAACACGAGCCGTGAATAATGTTGTGTATACTGCAGGCTAATACAGTTTTGTGTATAGTACAAGCTAATATTGGTGTAGTGTCTAATAGAAAACATCAAATAAATTAAAAATAATATATCTCAAAAAATATTGGGGTGTTACATTCTACCCCCCTTAAAATGAATATCGCCCTCGAAATTCGTCGGGGATCTAAATGGTTTAATACTTGAAAGTTTCTTTCATAGAATCCCACATCTTAAAAATGAGTACTAAAACTCTATTTAAAAAGTGAAGTATGAAACATATCGGTTACCCAAATTTACACATCACTGGGTTTTCACATATGAGAGCATAGGTGAAAATATGGTTATGGAAGAGAAACCTAACCATCATGTTCTGATGGAGAGTGGTAAAGAACATGGCTATGAAAACGCCAATAATCACAAAGCCATAAATATTAGATGATCTATGGTACCATCTGATTCATTGGATAAAAGGGAACTAAGACAACATTTTTGGTTTCCAAGATCCTTTACCTCTGTTGAGGAAATTTGAATTAGAAGAAATACTTTCTTGATTTTGGTACAATCTCACCATTGGTCGTTACATGGACAATGTCAACTTAATCTCTTAATGAAATGAAGTTGAATTTGTATTTTGTGAATTATTAGCAGATCATGCGATAAAATGATAGGTCATTCCATCTGTCTCAAACATAAGGTTAGAAAAAGTTATATACATAAGTCCATCTATGGTGAGATTAATCGTATATGGTTCCTAAAATGGATATATACTTTATCTATCATACCTCTTATTAAAATAAAACTAGTTTATACTAACCAGGGAATTTCTGCAGGCCAGTGGTAGGCGATAAAAGCCTTTTGCACTTTTGTTGTGGGATCGGTTCCCGCAACCCTGTTTGAGACGACGGGTTGTCACCCATCCTGCCGATTGTCATTTTTCTAAAACTACACTATTATAACATCCCATAAATACTATCGAAAAATGTTTCCATCCTTAAACAATATTATATTATGTCCAACATAATCTATTTCAAATATTAAGACATATACAAAAGACTTTGTCCAATATCATAGTAAAAAGAAAACAATTACCAAAAAGGACATATAACAAGAATGTAAATACTATCATTTGTCCCCCATATATCATGAGATATATCTTGTTGGTCACATTAAAAACATGCGAATACCTTAATAATGTATTCTCTTAAAAATGAATACCCATTGTACTTTAGTAAAACATGAATGCCGTCAAATGTTGAATCTTTCCACATACCAAAATCCCAAAAATTCCATATACTCAAAAAATGATATCACTTTGTCCTTATATCAATCATGACCTCATTAATAATATCAAACATATTATTTTCTCCTGATCCCTTCATTATGCGCATATAATCTTCTTTCCAAAAATATTTCAATCACTTTTCATGGTTACAGGTACCATATAATTATTTAAAACCACAATGGACCAATACATAGATATTCCAATATACCATAAAAGTACATCAACAATAGTATTCTTGAATAACAATACATAAACACTTAAATCCATTCTCTTAAATGATTGTAATGGAATAAGTCCTTCCTTGATTTATAATTATTCTCTTAGGTCCGGGAATTGAGTTGGATAATGACCATGTTCTCCATAGATAAGACATTGAACTACATAACAGTCTGTCACTCTATGACCCTTCTCTCCACACAGATAACATCTTCCCCTCCATTTGATGTATTCATCAATGTTATTTTTCCATTCTTTATAAATCTCAATCTTCCTTTCTCTATGCTCCTCACCATGAGAATATGCATAAAATTCCATCTTCCACTTATTTGATGAATTAGGAATACCACTAAAGATCACCTTGTTAATCATATATCACGATTACTGATTCTGTATAATCACAAAATCTATCTTTATAGGAATTACGCAATTTTGTTTCTCATAGTCACCAATTTTTCCATTGGATTCAATTTTCATAAAATTCCTTCTTGTTCCCTCCATTGATTAAAACCAAAAACCAGGGTTTAAGAAACAGTTAAAATATAAAGGAACCAAATAATCATAAAAAGTCACTTATGGGATGTGTAACTTATCATGAATTATTTAATCCATGAAACCCTAGGTTCACCCTAGGCTATTCATGATCGTCAAAATAATTCTAGGACTGTAGCTTATAGTTATACTAGACCTTAGGGACATCCCTCGACATACCTTAGAAATATCTTTAGGGATCCCACTAAAGTTCTCGGATCCTAGTTTCCAAATATTGAGTAAACTTTTCCCCTGATACCAACTGTAGGGACCCACCGCATGATGTACATGGAAGTTAAATTACTTTTGTGGAATACTTAATACATTACAAATACAAACACACAAGGATCTTAATAGTATAGTTTCTTTGGAAACTCAGAACAAAATCTTCTAATCATGGTTAACTATCTTCAACATCTCCGATAAAGATCTTACCCTTTTGTTTTATTATCTAAAACCTTTCATTATATCCTGGGGAAAATAAAACATATAAAGGGTGAGCTCAAATGCTAATTAAGGGATATCATGGATAAAATAAAACAAACCATATACATTGGAACATAAAAACATTAACATAAATTTTAAACATCAAAATCGTGAGCAATGACATAAAACATGGAAATACGTATGGCATAGATCATAAAGAAACATTAATCCTGATAAAATAGAATGAGAATAGAACATGTAATAATGGAAACAATTAAGAACTTGTTATTATTTCCATAATATCCAAGGCATTTCTGCCAATACCATCTTAGTGGACAAAGTCCCTTTCTGAACCGAGTTCACTCCTCGTTCCAGTCCTGTATCATTGAATCGGATTAACTTATCGTTCCAGCCATGTCTATCTCATGAGATATAAATATTTACCCAATGAATTGGAGGGATATATAGGTCCCCACTATATCATAATTAAATAATTCTTACATATGCCATGACATAAAAATAAATCAATAATCATAACCCAAAGAATAAAATGGGTTTCATAAACCTCATCCCATCATAACATAATCCATATAAAACAAATGGATATTTCATCATAATAAAAACACACAAAATAAATAATAAAGACATTATAATTGAAAAATACACATAAGAAATAATTTCATTTTATATGGAAAATGGTTTTGATAAAACACTTGAACTGAATTCTTGAGGAAAATATCCTTTCTTTTTCAAAATCATTTTCTTTTCACAAAATTCCAGGAAAATATAAATGAAAAGGATTTTGTTGAAAATAGTCCTGAAATATTTTAGAGTACGCTTCATGAAAATGAGGTGTTATGAAACCATAAAAATCTGTTCATTGCGATATAAGTAAAAAAACATTCCCCTCGTACTTTTTCCAGAAATGTCAAAAAGTGCGTATGGTAACCAAAAGCAAGATTCTTCCATAAAACAAAGTAAAAGTCAAAGAGGGGTAAAAATGAATTTAAACATACGTTTAAGAATATTAAACACTTTATGAAAACATTTTTAGAAATCATTGACAAGGATGATAAACATAACCCCAGTAAATACTTGCGTATAAGCAATCTCGGATAAAAAAGAGATTTGCAAAATTATCCCTTACCTTAGGTCCGATATGCTTCGTACGTATCCGAACCTCGTGTATAATGATTTAAATAATTTCATTGACTTATTGTAGAATCATATTCATTGTTATGATATCATATATGGTTAACTTATGATTTATATTACCCGTTATTTGTTTAATTCCATGTTAATGCAACGTTTTGGGTTAAATCATTTTATTTATCATACGTGTTTGGACTTGTTGTTCTTGAAATAATTTTTACTTATATCGTGATTTAGTTACTACAATAATGTAAATTATTATTTATATATCAGATATATTCTCTCTCGCTCTCTCTATATATGATAGATAAATGAAATGAAATACACCGTTAATGGAGACGGCAGACCGTATGTACACTTGAACGCTGTTTTTCGTCTCCATATTGAATTGAATGGAATTTAGTAGATGAAATATATATATATATATATATATATAAATAAATCTAGTACAATTATTATGTCACATATTTAATTCTTAATTATTCTATATACTTTATAATCATTCTTGAATTGTTAACATGTAAAATGAATCCCATCGCGTCGTGGAGACAGAAATCCGTACGTATGCACGAGTAGTTATATCGTTCCCATATTTATTGAATGGAATTAGAGTGGATGATATAATATATTAGAATCAGAATGATGATATAATAATCATATATAGTTATTCTTACCACCATTATACCCATCCATGTAAGGTGGTGGTGGAAAAACAGATTACACCACGACATGAATACGGTATTCCTTACGTACGCACATGCGTTGATTTCGTTTTCCATAGGATGGATAGAAGGTGAATAAAGGATTGTTTCATATTTATAATAATATAAAAGTATATAAATAATACAAATGTTATTACTTTAAAATGAAACAACTAAATAAGAGGATGTAGAAGAAGAATTATACTTGAAAGAGTCGGTATAAGAGATTACATCTTCCTCGACGCATCTCCTTCAAAAATAAGAACTCGGGTTTTTGGAATGGGTCAAAATCCCAACCCTGTTTAAATTATAGACTGGTTTTTGAGGAAATTGGATTAAATGGGCAGTTTCTGGAAATTTCAAGACTACACGTCGTGTACTTTAAGTACAAGCCGTGTATGTGTAGGCGAGTGACCAGCCGTGTGTTGGCCGAGTACATGCCACGTGATGACAGTGTAGTAGTTTCTTACTAGAAGGCATGTAGTTTTGAACACGCCGTGTGGACCCCTGACCATGTGAGGCCATACATGGCGTGTAGGCCGTTGGCCAGGTAAGAACCAGGGACACGCTGTGTTCGCTTTGGACACGCCGTGTAGTCTAGCCGTGTATGAGGGATATACATGGCGTGTGAGTATGTCGGTGATGAAGAGAATAGGAACCCAGTACACACTGTGTACCCATAGGTACACGTCATGTACTCATGTCGGCAGGTACGGAATGTAAGTCGGTGGAATCTTTCTATATTATGAACAGTTAAATTAACCATAGACGGCGTGTAGTCCCAAAGTACACGTCATGTAATTTATTTTTTTTCACATTAAATGGGCAGTAGCCTTATATTGAGGCAGAACCTCAATATTTTGGAAGGGTTTACCAAACCAAGTCGGTCAGATGTTCATTTGCTTCCTGGTTCTGCGTCTGAACTCCGATCCGATCTTGGTTGGATGCGTTGGGACCCCCTCGGTAAGGCCTCGATTCCTCTTTGTCTATTTTGTCTGATTTTCGTTCTAGAATGAGGTATAGTTCTTTGAGCGGTTTTGAATCATTTTTAGATTTACCACATTTTAGACCGAATTTTCGGGTGTTACAGGAGGAGTAGCATCGTTCGAGTCTCAGGTAGGTGGTGCATACTTAATTTTGTGTTTTCGTGGTTGTTTGGGTAACACGGCCTTCAGCGCGTTTTTGGGTATTTTGAGCAGGACCTATTTTATCTACTTTATTCATACTATATTGCTTATGGAACTACTGGGATGCTTTTGGGTATTCCCAGTTACCAGTTTGCGTGAGCGGGGCCGGGTGATTGTTCGTTGCTCATCGGGGAATTTTGGCAGAGGAACTCCAAAATGGTTTTATTAAATTATTAAGGTGTTAAACTGTTTAGTTTAATTTATTAAATCCTATTATAAATTTTTAGAGGTATTTAAGACCTCGGTGCTGGTATGGGACAACACCATGCATTGTGCAATTCAACTGTTTAGTTTGTTTTGCCTGGTTATGTTTTTTGGTTAAATATGTTTTTATGCAATTGTTGGATTGCATCTACTGGACCTTTTTGGGGTTGCGTTGGGCTTGGCCCGGTTATGCTTGAGTGATGTTGATCACTGGTTGGGGCTTTTCCCGGATTACTTTGGGTGGTTTTGACCATGGGATTGGGCGTCATGGACGTCAGCTTGAGGAAGTATGACTGTCAGGTTGGGCATGTCCCGTGATACATGAATGGAAATGCCATCAGACTTGAGCAATGTGGTCATAGGGACACGAGGTGTCAGACTTGATGATGGCTTAGGACTATTTTTGGTGATTAACTCTCACCGGGACCTTGAGTAGAGTGCACAGAGATATACTCTGTGATGAAGTGGTTTTGACCACTCGTGTGGGTAGAGGATGTCGTAGTTGCGGTTAGGTATTTTGGTTGGGTGTGCTTGCTGTAGAAATCCACGGGGGAGGTGAGGATCCTTCATGGAATGGGTGTTCCTTCAGGATGTTGGTACCTGAGACACGAGGTGTCAGGAGGCACATAGTGTCGGGTTACTATTTTTGGGCGTGCGTTCAGGACGTCGGTACTTGAGACATGAGGTGTCAGGAGGAACGTGGTGCTGTGTTACTATTTTGGGCATGCCTTCGGGACGTTGGTACGTGAGACACACGGTTTTAGGTGGAACATGGTGGCAGGTTACAGGACATAGATTCTGGTGTTGGCCGAAGTAGGTGACACTCCATGGTGGCTGTTGGGAACCAGTGGAGTTTGTATTTATTTTTGCATTTTACTGATTACTACTTTCCTGGTAAATGCATGACGGCTTAAACAGATATATTTGGTACGCACCGTCGGGTGATATCCTACTGAGATTTGTCTCACACCCTGCATAGTCCCTTAGGGACGTGAGCAGACTTTATGGATTTACGTGCAGGAAATAGGCCAGCTTCAGGAGCTGGGCTGCGTTAGTTGTTGCATGGAGATGTTATGGACCTTGAGGTCATGCCCAGTTGGGTTTACATTGTTTTGTTTACTTTCTGTATTGGAATTCTTATTATATCTACTGTTGTTTTGCCATTGGCTCCCTGTTTATATTCAGTAGTGTATGACCTGCTTTGGATCCATGTTTTACTGTTTAGTAGTAGTAACATGTTATCAGCATGCTGTTGTGTTTATTTCCGCTGCTGTTGTCATATTTACTACTTCGGCTGTTATCTATTTTGATTATGCTTCTGATTTATGGGCCTGGTTCGAGTCAGCTGAGTCTTTCTTTCCGCTGCATATTTAGTATTATTCTCGGACTAGTACCCATATTATGATCCTCCGAGAGGGTATAGCCTCCCCACTATACCTAACAGTCCCTCACTGCAAGTCGGCAGACTTTGGCATTTGGGGAGGTGTGCCTGAGGTAGTAACACCCGACCCATTCGACACTGTTTGGGTGGCTGGCTGGGTCCGGGATGTTACAAAGTGCTATCAGTATAAGGCCCCAGTCCTAAACCTTACTTAAAATTGAATTAAATGAATAATTCACATTGAGGATCTTTTCAGGTTTAGAGATTTAGAGAATTAGAACATAACTATTACATCTCAAAAGATTATAAAGTAGTCGCTTCTACTAAATTTCCATAAAATAAAAACTCTTTAAAAGAAACATGTATAGTTCCATGTTTTAGGTAGCATGACTTTCCCTTGATCCCATCCTTGACCCTATTCCATGATAAGTCCTGTGAAAAACATTTCAAAAACTTGGGATGAGCATAAAAACTCTGTAAGGGATTCACAAAGGATAAAAACTGTTAGTTTATCAAAACAAAAAGTAAACCATGTATACATTATCAAGGTAATACTTTTCACCTATATGAAGTAGTAAAAACTATTCATGAATTATATATCATTACTTACCTTTTTGTAACCAAAGTATTACCATGAAACCCATATAAAGAACACATAACATATATAAAGGTAACTTGGGACATAAACATACTTAAGTGAAATAACCATACGGTCGACTCCCACACATATCACTTAATGGAATAGCCATACAACCAATTTCCATACATACTTAATGGAATATCCATACGGCCGACTTCCATACCCAATGCATTGGAGGTTATAACGTAACCACCCGTCCTGGTATTCACGGCACCACCCGTCATATGGTTTATAACGCAACCACCCGTTAAAATGTCCAAGTACCAATATAAAATCATAAAACATAAAACCAATATAAAGGAATGATAACATTTCCACATCACAATATATCATAACAGAATCCTTTATCAAAACCATTTTCAAAACCATTTAAAACATTTAATAAAGAGAATTTTGAATCAAAGTGTCCCATACCACCTTGAAGCTTTTAAAATGTTAAACCATTAATATCCATATAAATAAATCCTTAAAACCATTTTGAAAACATGGATATTAATAATAACAAATAATTAAAACATTTAAAGTGATATAGGGGTTATACCAAAATTAGAGACACTTGAATACAATAATCAAGGAATAACATTTAGTCAGAACCTTGTAATATCATGAGAATAAATGGATTCATGATATAATACTCCAAAGGACAGTATATACACTATATAAGAGCGAATTGGTGCATAACAACAATGAACCCTCAATAGAAATGTCAAATGTGATGAAATCCCTTATAAAGAAGGTATCCTTGAATTAAGGACAAATCAATCTCAAAAATATGTGTGAAAAATATAAATACACCCAATATAAGTGGATATTAAGTGTAAAACAATAAAAGGTCATTCACACATATTCAAAGGATGACATATTCAATAACTACATGTTGAACCCAAAGAAATCGAAATTGGGTTAAGAAGTTCCCTTGACAGCCTAATGGCGTCACAACAAAATGAGTTCATGAGAGATAAAAAGTGTATCTAATCACTTGGACATAAAATTTACATCAATAAGGTTATATGAGACCATATCCCAACATAACAATATGTAAATTAAAAGACCCAACAAAAGAAGTCTTTTAAAAAAGGAGGGTGAAAGGTTCCCTTACCGACTTGGTTATCTTTCAAAACATACACCCCATGAAAGGAGGACAATAGATCATTGATGTAAATACTCATAAACGAAATTATATTACACCAAGAGTAGAATAATGGGCAGTACATACACCACTCAAAGGAAATTGTGGCAAATGTAGCATAAATCTCACGGGAATAAAAGTGAGATGAAAAATCCGTTACGAAACATTCGGCAGCCTAACGGCGCCACTCAAAACTTCCAAAATGGATTAATGAGAGGAAATAGGGTCTCTAATCATATGAAAATAATAAGTACAGTAGGAGTAATATAAAATAACATCCCAATAATAAGAAATATGAGCTTTAAAAGGAATGACATGAAAGAGTGTACTTAAAAAAGAAAGAGAGGTGTTGGATCCCTTACCTCGGGTCCGACTTGACTCGATCGTTCTTTAATCTCCTGAATAATAAACATGAGTTAATTTATACTTCCTTAAGAGCCTTTTTCAAGATCATTATTCCTTTTATATCACTTATTCCCATGTTATAAACATTTTGTAATCATTTAAGTTAATAATGTTTGTTTTGTCGATATTTGGTTCTTAAGTCGAAAGTGGACTTCTTACAATTACATGTTGTTCATGTGGCCAAATGTTTATTATATCCGGAATTGTATTCATGATGTAGATATCATATATGTCATATATATACAGTAAATTCATGCATTTATAACATTACATAATCATTTAGAGGTAAGAAATGAAATGCACCGTTCATGGAGACGGTAAGCCGTACGTACGCATGAACGCTACTTTCATTTCTATTTCGTATTTTATAGAATGGAATAATAATGATATAAAGGTATATTATAATTACATTATAATATCATATATAATATAATTTTTCCATCCTTTATACATCCCACATATGGTATTTAACGAATCAAATCACTTTGAGGGGGCTGTAGTCCGCACTTTCTTAAATGAAGATATCACGTATACCCATAACAGAAGCCATAAAGGTAAGAACAAAATGAAAAATAAAGAAGCATAAATAAAACATAAACATATTATATATCTTATATAAAAATATTGACATCATAATGGCCACCTTTGAAGTTGTTAAATTAGTATTGAACAATCATCGTTTCGGGAGGCAGAATTTCACCATCCACGGAAACCGTATGTTCTTTAACCATTTGATGTAGTTTTGTGAGAGTGTAGCTAGAATAAATCTTATAACAACATCCTAGTATATTGAAGATACTTGTGTTGTTACAAAATAAGTAAATCAAAAGAGTTTAGAGGGTTGGAGAAGTAAAATAAAACAAATGAACAAGAGAGAATGAATTACCTTTAAAAGTGTAACTCCCTTTTGATTTGAGCCTAAAGGCTTCCGTTGAAAAGATTATGCCCAAAGTGAATCCTATAGGATTAGGAGAGGGATGTGTAGAGAGTAATTGGGCAGGGGTTGGCCGAGCCAAAGGCTTGAGAAGTGTGTGAAATGGGGTAGAGGTGGGGGCCTTTTATAAGAGGAGAGGAGGGGCACTTTTGGTAAGTAAAGAAATATTACTTTATTTGAAAATGTGTTTCGGTTTTAAAAGGTCCCAAATTGATATAATTCGTGGATAAGGTGATAAGGGTTCGAAATACACTCATCCAATTGGTTTTGGCCATGTGTAGGTTTTATATTTTTCATTATCTTTCCATTTTATTTAAATCGTCAAATAATGATGTCATCGCTGCATCATTATTATGTCATATATACTTTACTTTATTTAATGTCTAAAAATTATAAAAAAACTACTATGATGTAGGAAAGCTTTGAATCTTTCCAATGACTATTTATAATAAAAATTTGGACTTTTATAACCCCACTTAAAAATTGTTTTAGTAAAACATATCATGTTTCTGTCAATTTTACCTTTAGATTAAATAAAATGTTATTTATGTCATTTCCCAACCAAAGTGGATCCATGGGGTCCCCAAGTTGACCCATGGCTTGTCTTGGTCGGACATGATACAACAAATGAGGGTAAGACATGTGTCAAGCTCATCTCAGTTTATTAAAGCATTATTTTTACCTTAAACTACACTAATTACCACTAATCGCAATTAAAAACTTAATAAGTTACTATTCACCAAAAAAATTATTTTAATCTCATTGAACCACATTTTAATTCTTAATGAAAACCATGTATGTCGGATTTTTGAAAATCAAAACACAATGATGGCAAAATTTCATTTAAACGGAAAATCAGTTTTATAAGTACCACTTAGTGGTTTCACTATTCATCAAAAATTGAAGTTTTTCAGAAAAATCCCAAAACTTCACCCTAAGCTATATTTGATTTTCTAAATTCAAAAATGAAGTCAGTTTTACAAAATTAAAAACATATAAGTCACATTAATTAATTTAATAATTAATTCCCGCTGTCATGACAAATAGCGGGTTTTTATGAAACAATAAGTATCAAAAGATTGACACTAGTTTAAGTCCGATTTCAAAATGAAATTGATTCCAACGACCACTATTAGATTTAATGGTAAAAATATTTTCTAATTTCAATTTAAAACCAATTCAAAACATTATCTAATCATATAAATAAATTTGATTAAAAAGAGGTTTTGAATTAAAACACAACATTTTACACTATTCATTAAAAAATGAACTTTATCAAAAAATTACACGAAGTAAAATTTGATGTCCCGATTATTAATAAGAGTTTTATTTGGTCCAAAAGAATGTATAAGAGTGATCAAAACTATATTTAATGATGGTTCACCATCAAAAGGTGACAAGGGAACCTTTAGTGAAAACTAGGGCATATACGCCTAAAATTGAATTCTTTCCGTATTTTAAGCCTTTATCTTTTATTGTATAAATGTAAAAACATTTAAAAACATATATAATCATATTTTAGTTATTTATATCCATTCCCGCCAATACAACGGCTACATGTTAACTACCATTTGAAGTAATATTATTTTATTATTAGAGTGCAACGTAGGATTCCCAAGAAACTCGTTGTTGCGTGTTGGGTACGCCATCGAGCATTGCATCCCATTTAAAGACATATTAATATTTTATTCAAAAATATGGATAAATATGAAAATGTCATATTCATTATTTACCTGGGGTGTTACATCCTTCCCCCCTTTTGGGAATTGCATCCTCGCAATTTTAAAATTGCGCTTGGAAACATCCTTGGAAGTCCCACATCGGAACAAAAGTCGGTAAAACAAACACTTTAAAATAAAGAGAGATAAGTACAATGGTCACCCGAGTTAACCCATACTAGGATTCCAAGTATGAAAATATGGACATGGAGGAAAAAACAAAGGTTCATGTTCTGATGGAGAGTGATAGAAAACATGTTTAGGAGAAAGTTAACCACGAGAAAATCACAAACTTGTGATGGGTTAAACGGTATTTGATTCCCCAGTAGGAAAAGTTAATAGACAACATTTTTGTTTTAAGTTACTTTTTATTGAGGAATTTATTCATAAGGAAACATAATCACTTATCATATTGACTTTCATCTTTTATTAGATTCCTTACACAAACTCATATTTTCTCCAAAAGACGAGTATTTAGGAAGACTTGTTCACATTAAGAGTACTATAATCAACTTCTAGAGAATCACCTAATCCACAAAATAGAACTATATACTTCCCATGTCTTTAGACTCTAACCAAAACCAAAACCAAAAAGGCTAGTACAAGATCAGATAATCCAGAAAAGGATAACCCTTTATAAAAAGAAAATCTATTCTTAATCTCCAAAATTTGTCAAACAAAACCCAAAGTTCAACAAGGATCATCCGATAGACAATTTGTCCAAAAAATTCTTCAAAGTAAACCAAACTAAGATTGAAACCCAAATATTTGAAGGATATAGTCACATAGTCTTCCAAGTTAAATCGTAACATTTATCTCCAAACAACATCAGTTGCTCCTAAAGTCTCATATTGAAAAGTAATTAACCTAATCACATATCCTCCATGATAGGTTAATCATTTTCATAAATAACCCAAAATCAACTTACTCTTAATTCATAAAATCATATAACTAGAATTAATCAGTCAAACTAACCAGGGACTTCACATAGTCCAGTGGTAGGCGATAAATACCAGTCGCACATTGGTTGTGGGTTCGATTCCCGTAGCTTTGTCCGACGCGACGGGATGTCACACGGTCTGCGTGTTGTCCGTTTTCTAAAACTATATAATTCTTAAATCATTCCCCAAAAGAGATAAAATCTTCAAGAATAATCATAACTTATTTTAACCTCAAGTTTATCTCATTCCTTTCATTTTCTCTCATATCATAGAGTAACCCATAATTACCTCAAAAGTAAGGATCATATAAACTCTAATGGTTACCATTATAATTATTACCTGAACTTCCACATGGATTGGTCATCTCGTACATGATGCATTAAAGATCATACCATGGTTCAAGTGGTTGATCGTGACTCCTTGATAGTTGGTTTAGAACAAACACGAGTTTCCTCATTGAATCCCCCATTTTATCTAGTATCTTAATCATAGAACCACCATAGTTTCCTTCAAACTTGTTGTCTCTTTGGTGCCTGCTAGATCAATCCATTCACTAAAAATAGAAATGTCAGTGTGAGTATATCAACAAAACCATCATGTACTAATGAGGAAGGTAAACACTAAGATACACTTACTTGTTTACTTTATCTAAAACTAGTACTCTTTCTAAAATCCTAACCATTATGGTAATGACTCTTATGCTTAAAGAATACCCTAACCTCTAAAGTTATCTAAACCGACCTTTGATACCAACTATAAGGCCCCAACCTTAAAGCATACTTAAAATTGAATTAAATGAATAATTCACATTGAGGATCTTTTCAGGTTTAGAGTTTTAGAGAATTAGAACATAACTATTACATCTCAAAAGATTATAAAGTAGTCGCTTCTACTAAATTTCCATAAAATAAAAACTCTTTAAAAGAAACATGTATAGTTCCATGTTTTAGGTAGCATGACTTTCCCTTGATCCCATCCTTGACCCTATTCCATGCTAAGTCCTGTGAAAAACATTTCAAAAACTTGGGATGAGCATAAAAACTCAGTAAGGGATACACAAAGGATAAAAACTGTTAGTTTATCAAAACAAAAAGTAAACCATGTATACTTTATCAAGGTAATACTTTTCACCTTTATGAAGTAGTAAAAACTATTCATGAATTATATATCATTACATACCTTTTTGTAACCAAATTATTACCATAAAACCCATATAAAGAACAAATAACATATATAAAGGTAACTTGGGTAATAAACATACTTAAGTGGAATAACCATACGGTCGACTCCCACTCATATCACTTAATGGAATATCCATACGGCCAATTTCCATACATACTTAATGGAATAGCCATACGGCCGACTTCCATACCCAATGCATTGGAGGTTATAACGTAACCACCCATCCTGGTATTCACGGCACCACCCGTCATATGGTTTATAATGTAACCACCCGTTAAAATGTCCAAGTACCAATATAAAATCATAAAACATAAAACCAATATAAAGGAATCATAACATTTCGACATCACAATATATCATAATAGAATCCTTTATCAAAACCATTTTCAAAACCATTTAAAACATTTAATAAAGAGAATTTTGAATCAAAGTGTCCCATACCACCTTGAAGCTTTTAAAATGTTAAACCATTAATATCCATATAAATAAATCCTTAAAACCATATTGAAAACATGTATATTAATAATAACAAATAATTAAAACATTTAAAGTGATATAGGGGTTATACCAAAATTAGAGACACTTGAATACAATAATCGAGGAATAACATTTAGTCATAACCTTGTAATATCATGAGAATAAATGGATTCATGATATAATACTCCAAAAGACAGTATATACACCATATAAGAGCGAATTGGTGCATAACAACAATGAACCCTCAATAGAAATGTCAAATGTGATGAAATCCCTTATAAAGAAGGTATCCTTGAATTAAGGACAAATCAATCTCAAAAATATTTGTGAAAAATATAAATACACCCAATATAAGTGGATATTATGTGTAAAACAATAAAATATCATTCACACATATTCAAAGGATGACATATTCAATAACTACATGTTGAACCCAAAGAAATCGAAATCGGGTTAAGAAGTTCCCTTGACAGCCTAATGGCGTCACATCAAAATGAGTTGATGAGAGATAAAAAGTGTATCTCATCACTTGGACATAAAATTTACTTCAATAAGGTTATATGAGACCATATCCCAACATAACAATATGTAAATTAAAATACCCAAAAAAATAAGTCTTTTAAAAAAGGAGGGTGAAAGGTTCCCTTACCGACTTGGGTATCTTTCAAAACATACACCCCATGAAAGGAGGACAATAGATCATTGATGTAAATACTCATAAACGAATGTATATTACACCAAGAGTAGAATAATGGGCAGTACATACACCACTAAAAGGAAATTGTGGCAAATGTAGCATAAATCTCACGGGAATAAAAGTGAGATGAAAAATCTGTTACGAAAAATTCGGTAGCCTAACGACGCCACTCAAAACTTCCAAAATGGATTAATGAGAGGAAATAGGGTCTCTCATCATATGAAAATAATAAGTATAGTAGGAGTAATATAAAATAACATCCCAATAATAAGAAATATGAGCTTTAAAAGGAATGACATGAAAGAGTGTACTTAAAAAGAAAGAGAGGTGTTGGATCCCTTACCTCGGGTCCGACTTGACTCGATCGTTCTTTAATCTCCTGAATAATAAACATGAGTTAATTTATACTTCCTTAAGAGCCTTTTTAAAGATCATTATTCCTTTTATATCACTTATTTCCATGTTATAAACATTTTGTAATCATATAAGTTAATAATGTTTGTTTTGTCGATATTTGGTTCTTAAGTCGAAAGTGGACTTCTTACAATTACATGTTGTTCATGTGGCCAAATGTTTATTATATACAGAATTGTATTCATGATGTAGATATCATATATGTCATATATATCCAGTAAATTCATGCATTTATAACATTACATAATCATTTATAGGTAGGAAATGAAATGCACCGTTCATGGAGACGGTAAGCCGTACGTACGCATGAACACTACTTTCATTTCCATTTCGTATTTTATAGAATGGAATAATAATGATATAACGGTATATTATAATTCCAGTATAATATCATATATAATATCATATTTCCATCCTTTATACATCCCACATATGGTATTTAACGAATCAAATCACTTTGAGGGGGCGGTAGTCCGCACTTCCTTAAATGAAGATATTGCGTATACCCATAATGGAAGCCATAAAGGTAGGACAAAAATGAAAAATACAGAAGCATAAATAAAACATAAAAATATTATATATCATATAAAAAAATAGTGACATCATAATGGCCACCATTGAAGGTGTTAAATGAGTATTGAACAATCATCGTTTCGGGAGGCAGAATTTCACCATCCACAGAAACCGTATGTTCTTTAACCATTTGATGTAGTTGTGTGAGAGTGTAGCTCAAATAAATCTTATAAAAACATCCTAGTATATTGAAGATACTGGTGTTGTTACAAAATAAGTAGATAAAAAGAGTTTAGAGGGTTGGAGAAGCAAAATAATACAAATGAAGAAGAGAGAATGAATTACCTTTAAAAGTGTAACTCCCTTTTGATTTGAGCCTAAAGGCTTCCTTTGAAATGTTTCTGCCCAAAGAGAATCCTCTAGGATTAGGAGAGGGATGTGGAGAGAGTAATTGGATAGGGGTTGGCCGAGACAAAGTCTTGAGAAGTGTGTGAAATGGGGTAGAGGTGGGGGCCTTTTATAAGAGGAGAGGAGGGGCACTTTTGGAAAGTAAATAAATATTACTTTATTTGAAAATGTGTTTCGGTTTTAAAAGGTCCCACATTGATATAATTCTTGGATAAGTTGATAAGTGTTAGAAATACAGTCATCCAATTGGTTTTGGACATGTGTAGGTTTTATATTTTTCATTATCTTTCCATTTTATTTAAATCGTCAAATAATGATGTCATCGCTGCATCATTATTATGTCATATATAATTTAATTTATTTAATGTCTAAAAATTATAAAAAAATACTATGATGTAGGAAATCGTTTTATCTTTCCAATGAATATTTATAATAAAAATTTGGACTTGTATAACCCCACTTAAAAATTGTTTTAGTAAAACATATCATGTTTGTGTCAATTTTACTTTTACATTAAATAAAATGTTATTTATGTCATTTCCCAACCAAAGTGGATCCATGGGGTCCCCAAGTTGACCCATGGCTTTTCTTGGTCGGCCATGATACAACCAATGAGGGTAAGACATGTGTCAAGCTCATCTCATTTTATTAATGCATTATTTTTACCTTAAACTACACTAATTACCACTAATCGCGATTAAAAACTTAATAAGTTACTATTCACCAAAAAAATTATTTTAATCTCATTGAACCACATTTTACTTCTTAATGAAAACCATGTATGTCAGATTTTTGAAAATCAAAACACAATGATGGCAAAATTTCATTTAAACGGAAAATCAGTTTTATAAGTACCACTTAGAGGTTTCACTATTCATCAAAAATTGAAGTTTTTCAGAAAAATCCCAAAACATCACCCTAAGCTATATTTGATATTCTAAATTCAAAAATGAAGTCCGTTTTAAAAAATTCACAACATATAAGTCACATTAATTAATTTAATAATTAATTCCCGCTGTCATGACAAATAGCGTGTTTTTATGAAACAATAAGTATCAAAAGATTGACACTAGTTTAAGTCTGATTTCAAAGTGAAATTAATTCCAACGTCCACTATTGAATTTAATGGTAAAAATATTTTCTAATTTCAATTTAAAACCAATTCAAAACATTATCTAATCATATAAATAAATTAGATTAAAAAGAGGTTTTGAATTAAAACACAACATTTTACACTATTCATTAAAAAAATGAACTTTATCAAAAAATTACACGAAGTAAAATTTGATGTCCCGATTCTTAATAAGAGTATTATTTGGTCCAAAAGAATGTATAAGAGTGATCAAAACTATATTTAATGATGGTTCACCATCAAAAGGCAACAAGTGAACCTTTAGTGAAAACTAGGGCATATACGCCTAAAATTGAATTCTTTCCGTATTTTCAGCCTTTATCTTTTATTGTATAAATGTAAAAACATTTAAAAACATATATAATCATATTTTAGTTATTTCTATCCATTCCCGCCAATACAACGGCTACATGTTAACTACCATCTGAAATAATATTATTTTATTATTAGAGTGCAACGTAGGATTTCCAAGAAACTCGTTATTGCGTGTTGGGTACGCCATCGAGCATTGCATCCCCTTTAAAGTCATATTAATATTTTATTCACAAATATGGATAAATATGAAAATTTCATATTCATTATTTACCTGGGGTGTTACAATCAGAGGAGTTCTTGACAAGGATTTAGTAGCAGCGTTTTACTAGCTACTAATGAGCTTGAAGATTCTCATTTATTTCTATTGGTTTTACTATTTGGGCTATGGTAGACTAGAGATAAGTTGTTGTAACTAGAAATGGGTTTCTAGCTTGTGATTGGGTGCCTGCAGCCCCAGGTACGAGGGAAGGACCATGTTTCCATGGGTGGGAACTGCATTTTGCTTTTGCTCATATTACAGTTTATATGATTTCCACCTCGGTGGATCACTTGATGTGTAATGTTGTTGATTTCGATACGTGACCCATGACCAGGTATGGTAAGGGAGAATTGGACCTTGGCCCGGTATGGAATGGCTGGGTTGCTTGGGTTTTGATAGGCACATTTTAGGGTATTTCAATTTCATAATTGCATTTATGCATTGTGAAGTGATAATTCTATGTGAATGAAAAATCAAATGTCATGCTTTATCTGCTTTGAAATGTAAATCAGTGAAATTCCTCATAGAATTGCTAGTTCTGCAATCTGTATTCCATGCTTTTTATTTTGTAGAATTGCATGTTACATGATATTTGGGTATGACTCTTATGAGAGAAGGCATATACTATGACTGAGGTAGTGTAACTGTCAGGATTGGGCGACACAGTCGTCGGTTTGAGGCAACATGAGATGTTGGCACGAGCATGGCCCAAGGTACTTTGATACTTGGATCTGTTGAGGGCAGGTAAGGAGGCCATGAGGCCGGGATGCCGTGGGGCATGGGTTGCGGTGAGGGGGAGTGAGGGTACTTGTTATCCACTGCCTTTTACTGCTTTCCTTATCTACGTAGAATATATTATTATATATATGTGATGTCTGACCATTTAAGGTATTCAACGAGTTACTCTTTCATGGCTCGATAGAGCGTCAGGAAAGAGATGATACAGTGCCGCAGGACCAGGTTCAGACTTCGGTACAAGAAGAGCATGAGCCGCATGTACAAGATCAGGGACTGGAGCAGGTTCAGGATCCATTGTAGGAAGGACAACAGCCGTGTTTGGCATCGTTTGGCCAGTGTCTCAACGAGTAGCTCGGAGCCAGCCTGGTACATGTCTTGTAGGGGCTTCACGGAGGTGCGTAGGGTACAGAGCCTTCTATGGCCTATCTGACGTGGGAGTTCCAATCACAGCACCCGACACTTTTTCAGGGAGAGGGTGGTCCGTAGGTGGCCGAGAACTTGATAGAGAGTATGCAGATGACTTTTGAGTAGCTTGAGACGTCTACAGGGCGAAGGGTCAAGATGGATACATACATGCTGAGAGGTCTGGTGAAGCATTGGTTGGATGTACAGGTACAGGCTCGTAGGCACGAGGGACTAGCATGGAAGGACTTCGAGGACAGGTTCTTTGAGCAATTCTACCCGGAGACACTGAGGACAGATAGAGCTCCGACGTTCTTGAGTCTTCAGCAGGGAGACAAGTCTGTTATGGACTACGCAACTACCTTCACAGAGTTGTCTCGTTTTTTCACCTGGTATGGTAAGCGACGACACAGCTAGGGTGAGGCGCTTCGAGGATTGCTTATGACAGGACATTCCGATCCAGGTAAACAATTTCATGCTGGGTTCTTTCTCTGAAGCAGTGAATCAGGCACTCATAGCCGAGGGCAACGAAAGGGAGAAGTCTCGCTAGGGAAGGGGGACAACTTCAGGTCATGGTTCAGATAGCAGGAAGCGAGGGCGGGATGACTTCCAGTAGGGCAGTCAGGCCAGGGATTCAGCTAGACCAGCTCATGGGAGTTATTCAGTGATTTTCTTCCAGTGTGGACAGTCGGGACATGTTTGGGTGCAGTGCGACAGGCCACCGACGTAGTGTCAGGCATATGGACAGGACGGGCATCTGGAGAGGTTTTGCAGGTGGCCTTCTCAGATAGCCGGAAAGCATGGACCAGGACAGACTACAACGTCTCGAGTTGGTTCATGTTTGGTACCCGGAGAGGGTAGTCGAGGATCATCTGTGCGTGGAGGTTGTGACAGAGACGGTGGTACCCAGCTGAGGGGTTAGTTGCCGGAGACTAGAGTAGCATCATGAGGTTATGCGTCAGGTAGCCGTGTATCAGGGCAGGTGCACGCCGTGGAGCTGCCCGAGGCTGAGCAAGCCGGTGAGCCGGTGATAGTTATAGGTACACCGCGGTGTGGCCATGATCTCCATGTTTCTTTTTTGACATGACCTGTAGAGGTATGTCTATTTTGAGTGCACGTAGTGCACAGGACCTTTGTGGACTGAATAGATTCTAGTCAGTGGGATTGGCACCATATCAGCTATGTGAGAGATATATATATCTATATATAAATATATATGTATATGTATGAGGTGACATGGGCATCCGGGCATCGTGGATGCAGGTTATTTGAGGATTCGTGGGCATCAGGGCATCGTGGTTGCGGGTTACTTGAGTTGCTAGGCACCAGGACCTCATGAAGGCAGACACCGATGCGGTGGGGGTTATGTTGGGTGTCGGTAGCGACACAGAAGAACCAACTTGGTGCAGCGGTGACAATGCATCACGAGAGGACTATGCGTTCGGAAAACAGGTTAGTAAACCTTGTTTGCTTTATATTTTGCTGGTTGACACCGAGTAGGCAATTCCAAAGGTGGGGAGCCCCTTGAGGAATTTAGCCAGAACATTAGGGCAGGGGTAGTCCAGGTTGCTAACTGGGATGGGCGTGTTCGGTGCCATCTTCAGGTTTCATTTGGTAGCTCGGGGATGAGCTACGTGAAGGTGGGGAGTTTGTAAGAACCCAGGTTTTTGGAAAGGGTCAAAATCGCGACCCTATTTAAATTTTTGACTAATTTCTGAGGAAACTGGATTAAATGGGCAGTTTCTGGAAATTTCAGACTACACATCGTGTTCTTTAAGTACACACCGTGTATGGGTAGGTGAGTGACTGACCGTGTTCTCCCCGAGTACATGTCGTGTGATGACCGTGTAATAGTTTCTTACTACATGGCGTGTATTTTTGAACATGCCGTGTATACCCCCGACCGTGTGAGGTCATACATGGCATGTAGGCCATTGGCCGGGTAAGAACCAGGGACACCCCGTGATCCCTTTGGAGACACCGTGTAGTCTAGCCGTTTATTAGGGATATACATGGCATGCGAGTATGTCATCAAGGAAGAGACGAGGAACCTGGTACACACCGTGTACCCCGAGGTACAGGTCGTGTACTCATGTCGACAGGTACGGAAAGTAAGTCGGCGAAATATTTCCGTCTTGTGAACAGTTAAATGAACCATAAATAGTGTGTAGTCCCAAAGTACACATAGTGTACTTTCTTTTTTTTCGCTTAAAACGGGCAGCCGCCTCGTAATGAGGCAGAACCTCAATATTTTGGGCGGGTTTATCGAACCAATTCAGCCAGATCTTCATTTTCTTCCTGGTTCATCGTCCGAAATCCGATTCGATCTCGGTTGGATGCGTTGGAACCCCCTCAGTAAGGCCTCAATTCCTCTAGGGCAGTTTTGTCTGATTTTCGCTCTAGAACGAGTTATAACCCTTTGAGCGGTTTTGAATCTTTTGTAGATTTACCAAATTTTAGACCGAATTTGCGAGTGTTACCAGTGGAGTAAAATCATTCAAGTCTTAGGTAGGTGGTACATACTTCATTTTTTTCGTGGTTGTTTGGGTAACGCAGCCTTCAGCGCGTTTTTGGGTATTTTGAACGGGGCCTGTTTTATCTGCTTTGTTAATACTGTATTGCTTATGGGACCACTGGGATGCTATTGGGTATTCCCGGTTACCAGTTTTCCTGAGCGGGGCCGGGTGAGGGGTCGTTTCTCATCGGGGAATTTTGGCCGGGGAATACCAAAATGGTTTTATTAAATTATTAAGGTGTTAAACTATTTAGTTTAATTTATTAAATCCTGTTATAATTGTTATAGGCATTTAAGACCTCGGTGCTAGTATGGGACAACACCTTGCATTTTACAATTCAACTGTTTAGTTTGTTTTGCCTAGTTATGTTTTCTGGTTAAATATGTTTTTATGCAATTTCTAGATTGCATCTGCTGGACCATTTGGGGTTGTGTTGGGCTTGGCCCGGTTACGCTTGAGTGATTTTGATCACTGGTTGGGGCCTTGCTTGGGTTACTTTGGTTGGTTTGGACCACGAGATTGGGATTCATGGACATCGGCTTGAGGCAGTATGACTGTCAGGTTGGGCATGGCCCGAGATACTAGGATGGCACTGCCATCGGACATGAGCAACGTGGTCGCAGGGACACGAGGTGTCAGATGTGATGGTGGCTTAGGACTATTTTGGGCGATTACTGCTCACCAGGACTTTGAGTAGTGTGCACACAGATATACACCGTGATGAGGTGGTTTTGACCACTCCTGTGGGTAGGGGCCCCCATAGTTACGGTTAGGTATTTTGGTTGGGGTTTGTGCCGTAGAAAGCCGTGGGGGAGGTGAGGAGCCTTCAGGGAATGGGCGTGCCTTCGGGACGTCGGTACCTGAGATAGGAGATGTCAGGAGGCACATAGTGTCGGGATACTATTTTTGGTCATGCATTCGGGACGTCGGTACTTGAGACACGAGGTGTCAGGAGGCACATGGTGCTGGGTTTCGATTTTGGACTTTCCTTCGGGATGTCAGTACTTGAGACATGAGGTGTCAGGTGGCCCATGATGCCGGGTTACATGATAGAGATTCCAGCGTTGGCCGAAGCAGGTGACACTCCATGGTGGCTGTTGGGCACTAGTGGAATTTGAATTTATTTTTGCATTTTATTGATTACTGCTTTCCTGGTAAATGCATGACTTATTAACCAGATATATTTTGTACACACCATTGGGTGATATCCTATTGAGATTTATCTCACACCCTGCACGAGCCCTTCGGGACGCGTGCACACTTTATGGATTTACGTGCATGAAAGAGGCCAGCTTTAGGAGTTGGGCTACGGTAGTTGTTTCATGGAGATGGTAGGGACCTTTAGGTCATGCCTATCTTGGTTTACGTTTTTTTGTTTACTTTCTGTATTGGAATTCTTATTGTAGCTACTGTTGGTTTGCCATTTTCGCCCTATTTATATTCAGTTGTGTATGACCTGCTTTAGATGCATTTTTTACTATTCAGTAGTAGTTACATGTTATCAGCATGTTTTGGTGTTTATTTCTGTTGTAGTTTTTATATTTACTGCTTCCGTTGTTATCTATTTTGATTATGCTTCCGCTCTGCGGGTCCGGTTCGAGTCTGTTGAGTCTTTCTTTCTGCTGCATATTTAGTATTATTCTCGGACCAGTACCTATATTATGATCCTCTGAGAGGTTATGGACCCCCCCCACTATACCTAACAGACCCTCACTACTAGTCGGCATCCTTTGGCGTTCGGGGAGGTGCACCTAAGGTAGTAACACCCGACCCGTTCGGCGTTGTTCAGGTGGCTGGCCAGGTCCGTAACGTTACATCAAACTTCTACATAGGGCACTAGAGTTGGTCTTTTGAGAAGACCAGAACCTCTGCGATATAGATAGAGATGTTTAGAAGAGTAATTGGAAGGGTTTTTCCGAGCTTCAAGGCTCAAAAGGGTGTGAAACGAAAAGGGAAGGGTGCCCTTTTTATAAGGGAGGAGAGGGGCACCTTTGGAAAAACATAAAATATTATTTTATAATAAAGTCATATTCAGTTTATAATTGCTCCAAATTGATTTATGTTGATGCTAATGTGGGTATGGGTAAAAATACTCTCAACCAATAGGTTTTATACTGGTTTAGGTTACTAATTTAACATTATCATTTAGATTTGACTCTAAGTTAAATAATTTAACTTTTACCGTGTCTTCTTTTTATCTTACACTATATGGTTAATAAACATACAATAACGAGCCAAACGAACCCCAAGTGGTTCATTATTAATTTATATAACCTTATATAAGTAATTTGGCTGAACCTTAGATTTTTGGGTACAAAATAACAATTAATAATATAATATTTTTTTAAAAAACTATTTTATGTCAATTTTTACACTATTTGGTAATTGAGTTTTTTGAAAATCATAACAGCATGATAAATTCAAACAAAGTTAATTAAATCAATTCAAACAAGTCATATTAACCTAAAAATTAGTTTACTTTATAAAAAGTCTCAAATTACATTTATTTAGTTATTTATAATATCAATTATGTTAATATTTCATTAATAAGGTAATTACTACATCATCATTGTGTCATAAATAAATTAAATTATTTATTGTCTAAAAATTATAAATAAAATACAATTATGTAGGAAATATTAATATTTTTCTAATTAATATTTTTTGTAGAATTTATCGAATGTATAACCCAATATTAAAAATGTTTTAGTTATTAAACATTGATTTTAACTATTTAAACACTTCTTTAAATAAAATAATAATAAATGTCCAAATTTAATCCAAGTGGACCTAAATGGTCATAGTTTTTTCCTAATGTTGTTTTTGGTCGAACTAAATTTAACCAATAGAAAAAGGACATGTGTAAGGGTAATAATAATATGATTTTTACCCTTAATTACCCTATTTACTTTTAACCGTGGAAAAAAGTAAAAAGTTACTTTTCACCATAAATTATTATTATCTTATTGAACCAAATTTTACTTCTTGATATTAACTGTGTCTCTCAGATTTTTGAAATTCCACTCACAGAAGTAGTAAAATTATGTTTTCTGTAAATTTTGAAATTTTACTAGGAGGTGGGTAAAAGAAGGTGAAAAGTTCAATAAAATTTTTATATATCTAAAATTATTATAAAATCACTCAAATGAATTACATTTAACTTATATATGAATTATGTATCAATTTTGGACTAAAATAAATTTAAATAAAATAAATAATTATTTATGTAAAATTTCAGTTTTTAAATAGTAACCCAGCGTTTTCACTATTCATCAAAAATTGAAAGTTTTCAGAAAAATACCAAAAATTCACCCGAGGCTAATTTCGATATTATGAATCCAAAAATGAATTCCATTTTGAACGATAAAATTTATAAAATTTCAAAAAGAGGGTATTACTATTCATAACAGCTAGTTCATAATAATATTATAATAATATCTCGTTTAGTGAAACTCGGTATTGTGTACTACACACGCATTCACGGAAGGTCTCGATTGCGTGTAATGCAAAACAAGTCAGGGCTGCGTGTAGTGAATTCTACATTTGTTGTTGCGTACAACATAATCAAAAATTATTTCATTTATACATTAAACAAAATCTATACTTAATATTGCATAGAATAATTTCCACAAAACGAACATGAAATTGTGTGTAACATGATCCAAGAATAGTGTTGTTTATACTACAAGATAATACGGTGTTGCATATAGTACAAGATAATCATGGTGTAGTGTATAATAGAAGACATCAATGAAATTGAAAATAATATATCTCATAAAATCTCGGGGTGTTGCATTGTAAGAACATTTTTTCCACGGTCCTGGTTTAAGATGTTTTTTTGCGCATCACATCCTCTTGTTTTAAAATTAATTTCCAAAAAATAAGAGATTTCATTGTATTAATTCTATATAGTATTAATCATTAAATGTATCTGAATTTTATAATAAATATTACTTTTTTAGTCTTAACTGGTTATATTACATAGATCTAAATAGTACATTCTTTAATAAAAACCAAACTGATAAAATTATGAAAACAATGATGTTAAAGAACCATTTTTTTGAAATTCATATATTTTTGTTTGGTGTAGGTGTTTCGTGACCATTAATCCCTTTAAATACATTATTTTTTCTATTTTTGGTCATATTAGGTAAGGTATACCTCCCATTAACGAATACCTATTGGAATTTACAAGAGTGCCAATCCCATTCCACTATAGAAAAGAAAGCACTCTCCAATATCATAACACTAAAAAAATCACATAGGATAGGACAAGATATACACAATACACATAAAAAACTCCCTCATTTCCTAATAGATTCATCCCCTTGGTCATATTTTTAATCCAGTGTATCATTTTCACACACACACAAAGGAGTTACCCAATTAAAATGTTACATCTTTTCTAATGTTCATTTATTTATTTTCTTATACAACTCTTACATTCTATTTATTCCAAGATTTTATAACAAAATATGTATATTTTATATTATAGGATATTTTATGCTAAGGTTCTGACCAAAAACTATAGGCATCCCCATCTAATGGGAGACATACATAATGTTTATTTGCACGATGTACTATCACATCAAAAAACAAAGATAGTTCATTTTTACCACCTATCATAGAAAACATTATAATGGAATATATATATATATTTTATATATAATACTAATATCACTTTTATATTATGTAACCATTTTACGACTAATATCTTTATATATTCTATTGGTTGTAAATACGATAATTTCATTGGAGGATGTGTGGACTACCGTCCCCTCAAATGGATGTGATTCATTCACACAGTACATGGAAAGTATTAAGGATGAGTTTAGTGAAAAAATATCATATATGTGAAATAATATTGCCATTGGAATAATGATATATACACAGACACGCATATTTTATATACCTTCTTTCTTTAAATATGACAAGAATAATAGAAACACCATTCAAATATAAGTACAACTTACCATATCCATGAACGATGTATTAAATTTCAAAATTCTATATTATATAGATTATTATAAAAAAAATATTGATTATAAATGATATTTATATATGGATGTAAAATTTCTAAATAATTCTATATGTATAAGGACAAAACATATATCAATCTAAGACACATGAAAAAGAACAAATCCAATATTACCCAAAGTGAATCCTCAATATCAGATTAATAAAAAGTGGGTAATATAAGGACATAATAAAACCATATTGAGTATTATATATAATAATATTTTATGTAGAATATTAAAAAAACATATATTAATTATATAGGTGGTTATATTAAGTATGATGAGAGTAAAAACACAAGGTAAAAGGATTTCATCTCACTCCTCATTTCTATGAGATACACGATTTATTCACAACCCATTCCTTTTGTGAGGTTTGTATACTACATTTTAATGTAATAAAATATTATCATCGTTATAATTATAATTTGATTCTATGAATAAAGGTTCATGGAAACAAAAGGAGAAATGAAATAAAGATAATCCAATGCATATTGAGGTTTAAAATAGTGGGGGCCAAGTGGATCAACACGATTCAAATTAACCCCCTCATTATTGATGAATGTGATGTTTGGGAGGCATGTGAAATTGGACCCATAAACATCTATAGAAGAAATATGATCCATGAATTTTTTCCCCTTGATTCATGTGTGGGTGACCTGGGTTTTCATGTTTAGGAGAGGTTTGAATTTCATGATAATTTACAATACTGACCAAGGGATGGGGACTCTACTATGTAAGGACACATGAATGACCCTAGAGTCTGTTTCCACAAGAGTGAGTATGATATTTTTCTTCTTATAGAGGTAAATCTAGGTATGAATTGCATTATCATTTTTCTATATTGAACTACCACTGCCAAAATGGGTCGTCAATGCAAGAAGAACACTTCCTGTATAATCCTGAACCACCACTCCTTCTTGCATGTCACCTGAGGTGATTTAGATATCTATATTAAACTTGGGACCATTATGTTGAGGGATCCTTCATACCCATTGCCCTCGTGAAATGGACATGGGTGGAAGGGATGAAGAGTATATCAATTGACCCATCTTCCGAGATAGAGCTTTCTGCTAGTTACCAATAATGGTGACTAGATCAACCAATGGGTTAATAGTTCTCATAATAATTGACCTACCAATGGATGGGGTCCCATCATACGTAGATTTATTTCTCACTTGCAAAAAGCACCAAAATGCAACATTAAGGTTATAAGATCTCACTAGTATTTCCAATCCTCATCCATTCCCTGGAACAATTTCTCCATGAACAGACCATCAAAAAGGCCCTGAGATGAGATGGTTGTGAAATTGCCAAAGAAAATACACATGTATTGGGACCGATCACCATAAAAGAATATAGATTAGTAATTTCCTCCATATTTTTTTTACATTAATGACACCTTGTTTCATATATGATCCCCACTTTTTAATTTCCATCAACTAATGGTATTGTGTGTTTCCCTATTCTCTATATAACGAAATTCTATTTGGTTTGAAATTTTTTCCACCATAAAATTTCACTCCATCTGTTATGATTCCCTTTAGTAGTATAGATCATTATATTGTACTTTTAGATTTAATATCCAAAGTTATTAGGGGATAAAACATATCTATCTAACACTGATTTGATGAAAAAATGAGTTAAATATGTATTGAATAATCTTCTACAACACTACCTTGATAAATGAAGGGAGAATGCACAACTCCTTGAAGGAAATTATTGGGGCATGGAATATCAGATAACAATCAATAGATTCTATCTAGTTATGATTCTGGAAGGGAATTTTACCTTCACTTACTATCCATCATGAGTACAATTTTGAATTATGAATGAGTGGGAAAATAATTGACTAGGAGATATAGTCATGTTAGATAATAGCTTCCACATTACATCTTTAGTAATGGGAAATACTTCTTCCCTAGAGAGTGAAATTTTTAATGATTTCCCATGCTAGATTTGCATGCAGGAACTGAATAATGACCCTTACTATTCTCACATTAATAAAACCCCTTGGATGGGGTGTGATATCATTCTGCATGAAACCCAATTCCTCTTACCTTATGAGATTTTAACTCATATGATGCCAACTAGGACAGTTTCAATAGAATTGATTACACCATTGAGAACTCTGATAGAAGCTTATTTATGGACCAGAATGGTGGAAATGAAATTGTTTATCAAGGATCATTATCCCCCAAAAGATAATAAGTGATTTTTATATTTAATCACTCTCCCTATGATCTTATTCACCACATGATGAAAATATGTAATTAAAATTTTACCTATAGAGATGGGGTTTTAGGGTATTTCATCAGGAAGGTGGCTTAATACTTATCTAGTATACTATATAGAAGACTGGACCACTTTTTTGAACCTTTTCCTAAAATATAATTATTTTTTTGGAATTTATAATATCCTAGTTGATCTAGTAGCTGTACTTGTTGATAATTCAGATGATACCACACACAAACCTCTTACCTACAATATAGAATATGATAATATCGCCTGTGAAAATTAAGTGGTAGATGGAAGGTATATTATCGTTCCTCTGATAAGGCACTATACATCCATTATATATCCCTCTGTTGATAAGACGTCTGACAATATCCTATATAGGATGAATAAACGTGGGGATATTGGATTACCATGACATAAGAAATGGGTCTCCAAGAAGAATCATTGAGTTCTCGCAAATTAATGTAACATCCATCCAAATAGGGCTAAAGCATCTGAATATAAGATCTACAGCCCTTGGGGAAATACAAATGATTTCTAGGACCCTTCTAATGAATCCATATTCAATTATATTATTCACCTTATTAATGTCCCAATTTAAATCCATGCTGGATCCATTGGTCTTGTTTTTATTGTCTCTTTGAATTTCAAGCACAGAGCAATAGCCCCTTCGATAGAACATCCCCTCAAAAAACCATGTTGTTCAAGGGAGATCCACTAGAGAAAATGCAATGATAGTCACATGTTGGTGATAATTGAATGAATATTATTGGGGAAATTACACATATTCAGATTTCTATAATGGGGTGGTCAAGGGATATGAAGTTTCAACTATACATGAATATTCTTGATGAGGCAACCTTCCATGTGTGGCATGTGTGATGACTCTTGGGAAAGATGATTTATAATGAAACAATATTCTTTTTTTGAATGGTGTATACATAAATATTTCTTGTTATATAATTAAAATATCTATTTTAATGATTCCATATACTTCATTTAATATTTTTTTTCTTACATAGAGTGAATGAACCAATGATTCCATGTTATGTGAGTTTATTGAAATAGTTTCATCACTTCTTAAATTGTTTATGATTATGCTTCCTTTGATAAAATATTATGATCCATCTGCCATGATCACTCATAAATTTTGTTCTCATACGGTTATTCAGAATATATTAAAATTTATTAAACATTTTCCACTCTTTGGTAATTAAGATATTTAATAAAATGTTTTTATGAAAATATGACTATATTTCACTCCTCACTCAGAAATATGTTTTATTAAAAAAAATGTTTTCAAAAAGTTTTCATATTATAATTGAATATCTTTTTCGGGGTAAAAAAGTATTTAAAAAATATTTTATAGTATTTTATAAATATTTATATGTTTTTAGAGATATTTTCAATGAAAAATGTTTTCATAAATTTGTTATGTTTTTTAAAATGATTTCAATTTATAAAGGATATTTTAATCATGAAATGTTTTAGACGATCATTCAAAATTATTTCCCATATATGATAACAACTATCAGTGTTAATGATCCCTTAATAGGGAAATTATTCTATGTATCTATTCATATTATCTCTTTTTAAGGATTATTTTTTGACGGTATGATGTTTATGAAACCTTTATCTCATTCATGGGTTATATACATTGAATCTCGACTAATTTTACAAGTTAAGTTAATGATGAATTTATAATGAATAATTTATTATTCCACATGTTATTATATGATTATATGTTCATAATAACAATTTTATTCATGGGTTATTTTATGTTCATAGTGATCTTGTGGCACATTTATGTCTGATTTCATTCTGAGATAGGTGGAACCTCTATCTCAGTTTAATGAATTGGGTAATGATAAATGATTTATGATATCAAAGGGATCATGGGAGGGCATCCCAAGCACAAAATAAGAGGTTACACAAGGGGAAATCCCAATCTTGAAACCAGAGGGTATACTAGAGGACATTCTAATCCAGAAACAAGTGTGTACACTAGTGGACATCTAAATCCAGAAATAAGAGGGTACATGGGAGGGAATCCCAGTACCAAAGTAGTTAAACATGTGATTAAACCAATCCTAACATGTTACAAAGTCCTTGGTTGGACAACTAAATATAGAGTGATTATATTCCTACGTGTCTGTCATAATTCCCTTTTTTATTAAAATGTTATGCTTTCATGATTTATATTATTTATTTCTATATCATTCATGTCTTATGGAATACCACGATTTATTCCAAATTTATATTTATAATCCTTGATATATATGGTATGATCTACTATTTTCATGATCATGCTCTCGTATCCTTATTATCCGGAATATTCTTACATATATCTCTATTATACCCCCATTGAGCATCAAATATGACCCATTTTTTGTTTATTTTCCCATGTTCATGAAAATATGAATTATATATGATGTTTCTAATAAATTTATAGTCAAGAATAACTTATTGGGAGATGATTTAGGTTATTTATATACTAGTACTTATGTTACCCAGTTTTTAAATTCACTAGACTTCTATGGATTTTGGCATCATCTTGTATAATTTTTTAAGTATTAAGTAAAATTTATTTAATGTTAATATATGAAAAGAGACTATATCTATAGTTGGAATCAGATAAATGATTTAGTTATCCCTTGGAATCTAGGATGTGAAAGCCATAGTTAGTACCATAAGGATAGATCAATGTTTAATTATAAGGAGAAATACAGTATATGAAAATGTCCTATAATTTTTTTAAAGAGTAGAGTGAAGGGTTTCCTAGATATAAATCTCTATCTAGAAACTAAAAGTGGATGTACATAGGGGTAAAAACTCATATATGATGTTCCAGGCTAGAATCTAGGTAATCTGGTACATGAAAACAGGCCAATGCTAAACAACTGGATTGACACTCCTGAGGATATGCTTTGGGAATTCACAAACTCTTAATGAACCATAACTAAGGATTTAGATATAATTTTTATATTAATAACCAAAGATAAACTAAGGATTTCATAGTTAATGTAAGGATAAATAATTTATACATCCTATAAGTAAATCATTTCATGGATATATGGATTTCTTATGTGAGAAATAATGCTCAGACTATGATTATGGTTTTTTTAAATAGAGGGAAATGCAAGGAACTGAATTAACCATGAATGTGATGGAAAATTTTCTAATGAGAAGTCAGTTTGGATTACCACTGGAAGAAATGATTTTGTGTTCATGCCAAATAAATTATCATGAAGAATTATTAACAATGTGTAACTAATCCAATTATCATACACCCTAATGAAAAGAAATAAAGAGTTTGTAGAGAGTTTGAGGAAAAGGAAACATAGTGGAAATACGATTAATTTTCCACTGTGTAAATAATGTTGAAAGAATTGCCTATATGAATTTTTTAGAGGAACAAGAAGAAGTTTTGACTTTAGAAAAGGATAAAATGAATGTGAAATTTCTGGTCATTATGAAAATCAATATCATAAGGATAAAGATCCAAAATTGAATTATAATTGTGGTATGAGTATTGGTTTTGCTTATGAAGATAAGAAAACGACAAATGAAATGTGAAAGGAATGTGATGTTATTATAGTTTTGTTTACATTAAATATAAGAGTGAAAATTATATTGAGGTTGAGGATCCATAATACATGATTCAAATTTCACATTATAGGAAAATGGTATTGATGAATATGATGATAAACCCTGATTAGTGGTTTAAGAACAATTACCTATGAATGATGTATTTATGTTTTGGAATTCATTAATGATGTTATATGAATCATGAAATATATAAATATTTTTCACTATAGGTTTTCAGTAAGTATTGAAAATGGATTTGATAATGATGATGTAGAAAATGTGTATTTTCATTAAGGGGAGGTAACCCTAAATTTGATCAAGATACTGATAAATTTTTTTCACATGGATAAAAAGATGATTGAATTGGATAAATTAAATTTTATTGCTTCAAAGACCTCTGAACCAATAATGTATTTTTTGAAAAAGTATTTTATTCCATTATGAATTATGATTTCATCTTCTTGGAGGTAATTAATATATCCGATAATTTTTCGAATAAGGGAGCATACATTTTTATTAAATGGTTTATGTTAATTTGGATTATTACAATGTATCAAGGGAATATATAATGTGAGTATTCACATGTTTAGAATGTTAAAAATAAGAAAAACATTGTTATTTATGGGCAATCAGTGTAAATATAATTTTGAGTCATTATTTTTAAATATTTCCATTTCATATAATGGTTATAAGGTTAACTATTTATGGAATGATTTATTTTAACATATAATGAATTTGGTGATAATGATTTATTATCTCACCATAATTTTATTTATGCATAATGGATTACCTACTCTAACAATTTTTTATTGATGATAGTTGAAGGGATATGGGATGACTTATCATGGATATCACGATCAGTTAGTGCTTTCATACTGAATAATTAACCATTTTTTAGAGAAATGGTTTATGGGGAAATTGGTCAATATATGACTAAGGGTGATATTTTACATATAGATGGGAATGAAATAAAATAATTATATATTCTCATGAAAATTAATCAACAATACAGAAATGATCTTCAAATGAAAAGGTTATCCTAATAAATACTTTTTTGATGAATCAAATGTTACCTTAGATAATAACATATTTATGTCTTTGTGATTGTAAAATTTTTCCTCACCATGTTATCTATCACTCATCATGTGAAAATGAATATTATATTTCTCTTCCATTTCCAATATTTCATTTTCCACCCATGTTCCCATATGTGGAAGCCCAACTATGTGTTACTATAGATAAACTTTATGGATTCATTTTTATTTTTTAAAGGATATTTATGTATTATTTTTTATTATGTGGGTTTATATTAAATGAACATAAATTTATTAAACCTTTTATAACACAAATTATTTTTGAGGGAATAATTAATTCTAAGGGGGGTATAATTTGACACACTGAGATTATGTAAATAATATTTTTTAAATTAATTTAATATACGCGATTTTTTTTCATTTTGTGAAATATTAAATATAACATGAATTGAATTAGATGAAAATTCATGTTAAACATGTTATACAATTAATACATATATTATCTTACGGTACAGGAAACATTGAGTTAGCTTACAGTTCATGTAAGACAGAGTTTATACGGTTTTTAAAGGAGTACCTATTTTAAAAGTAAAATTTGGTTTTTGGAGGTTTATTTCTCAAAATAATAATCGTTTTGGAATTTGGAATATCACGGTTATATTAGGGTGATATTTTTGTATCTCTCTATGAATTTTAATTTTTTTAGGAATATTAAAAATTACTACAATTTAGTTAAAAAACATTTTAATTTTAAAAAAGATTAGTGGTATGTTATATTTTCAATTTTATTTTAATGACACAGTAGATCAATTATTATTATATTAATGTATTTTAGGTCATTTAAATAAGTTTCTATATTGAAATAAGATATGATAACTTATTTAACTTTTGAATGTTTTTACTCTAAATACCCTCTTTCATTCCACGTCTATGGGATTTTCATTAATAATAATATTCCCAATTATGTGATTTTTATTTTGAAAAAATGAAATAAGGATTTTTAATCTATATAGTATTCTCTGTTTTATTTAATCGACGTTATTTGTGACCTAAAATATTAGTGAATATGAATGAAAATAAATACATTGATTGTGGAGAAAATAAAAAAAAAATAATGGAAAAAACCATATTCTTAAAGACCTAAATGATGTGGAACAATTTACAAAATCCATTTTATGTCAATAATTAGACCAGATATCTTGTTGGTTATAATTTTAATAGTTATTGGGATATTATTAAATGGGATTACCTTATATTAAATGTGAATTGTGGAAAAAGATAAAGAGGGTACTTCCCTTACCTTTAAAATTTATAAAACATTGAGATATGTAAATAACATCATATTTTCCATTATAAATATACTTTTGAAATATAAAGAGGCTATTTTAATCATAATAATTTAACATTGTATTATAAAGATTATTTATTACCTTAATACGTATAAGAAACACCGATGTAGTGATAATTTATTTACTAATTAACTAAAATAAATGATACAATAAATATTAAATGTGTAGTAAAATGATTAAATAAATGTGAATAATTATTTTGGAGACTAATTTATCATGTTTGATAGGTTTAAACATAATATAATTTAAGTAAAATATTGATTTAATTGTTTAAAAGTAAAAATAAATAAATAATTTGAAATTTACATTAATGTTATTTAAAAATAAATGATATTTTCATAAATGATTTATAAATATAAAAATCATAAATTATTACAACTGAATTTTAATAGTAAATAAATATTAAATATATTTTGTTAATGGACCAATAGGTATTTTATAATTAATCTATTTACCCATATACTGTAAAAACATTTTTATCATGATCCTGGTTTTAGCAGTGTGTTTGTGCGTCACATGCACTTGTTTTAAAATTGGATTCCAAAAAACCTGAGATTTTTAACTTTATAAATTATATATGATATTAATAATTTTTTGGTAACTTATTTGATAATAAATATCACATTATTTTATTCATAATGGTTAAAATTACATAGGTTATAATACTATATGCCTTAATTAAAAATAACAAAATTTGTGAATCTTATATGTTAAAGAAAACAGTTATTTTAATAGGCATATTTTTGTGTGGTTGAAGTATTTATAGACCCATATTCCAATTTAATCCATTATTTTTAAATTTTTTAGGAACATTAGGTAAGGTAAAAATCCCATTAATGAATTCTTTTTTTTATTTACAAGAGTGACACACCCCCTCCACTATAAAAAGGCAAGCCTTCTACCACTTCCTGAAACATCACAAGATACATTGGTTTAGAAAATATCTGATAAATAAATTTAAAATGATCCAGACATTCCTACATGAACCCCCACATGGGGTATAAATCAATATATGATATCCTTTTGGAATAAGAGCATAAGAGTTACCCAATTAAGAGGCAAAAACTTCTCAAAAGCCCATTTTCTTATATCTTTCTCTACTAACTCCACTGTCATTATTCCATTACTCTTTAACAAAACAAGTATATTAAATATAATAAGATGATTTTATTATAATTATTTGACCTACCCTAAAAAATACCTCAATCAAATGAGTAACGAACTTACATCATATGTGTACTGAAAATTATCACCTCACAAAATGATGATAGATCATTTTTCCCTACCGCCTCTCATGGAAGAAAATATGATGGAGAATATTTTTATATTCATTATATATTATATTATTTATTTATTTAAGATGATTTAATCATTTTATAATATATATATTTATAATTTCCATCTAGGATAATTACGATAATTTCATTTGAGGATGTGTGGACTACTTCCTCTCCAAGCGATGTGACTCATTCACAAAAAACATGGAATGTATTAAAGATGGATTTAGGGAAATTATATGATATATATATATGATATAATAATTAAAATTTAAAAATAATATATTTAAACAAATATATACACATATTTCATTTACCTCTTTTCATTCAATATGTAAATAAGAATGGAATCAACGTGCATGTGTGCGTACAAATTACCATATCCAAGAACAATGTATTCCACTTACTAATAATATATTTTGTATATTAGTATAATAAAAATAAAAATAATATAAATTATACTTATATCACTAATTACGTTCTAGAAATCATGATATAAGTACAAGGACTTATAATTTCATAAATTAAGACACATGCGGTGAACAAAGAGAATAATAACCGAAGGGAAACCATAACAGATGATTGTTAAAGAAATATAATATAAGGTCATAATAAAGCCTTATATAGTATTATAAATATGAATATTGTTAGGTTTATTATGAACAATATACATATATTTATTACAAATGATGTTTTAATGAGTATGATGAGTGTCATGACAAAAGGTACGAGGTTTCATCACACTTTTTATTTCTATGACATACATTTTTTATTTACCACCCATTTATTTTTGTGTTGTGTGTAATGACCATGTATATATTAAATGATTATAATACCAAAATTTCTGGGTATTTCCATATCCATTCTATGATCTTTATTTCTGGGTGTTAATGTTTCACAAGATATCAAATCATTAATATAGTTTTGTCTCAATGTCCCATCTTTGAGAAAAATGTTTTATTAGGAACCTACATTATTTTTGGAGGTTTTTATACAACTACTGTACAATATATATCATTAATATCATTATTTTAAAGATATTTTCTTCTTGATTTAATATAATTGTATTACATAGAGATTATTAATCCAATTTACCAAGTTTTTAGATTTTATTGACGCAATTTCATCCCTTTCCGAGAATGTTAATGTTTATACATTCTCGGAAGTATTTTTATGATGAATATATCATGAAAACACTTCAATATATTTCTACTATGTGTATTCCTGATATATTTATGTTTTATAAAAAATATCCATTTATTGGTAGTTAATATATTTTTTTAAACGGTTTTTATGAAAATATTACAATATTTCTCTCATTGGTTATTAATTTGTTTTATTTGAAAACCATGTTTTTAAAAAATTATTTAAAAATATTATTATGATAAATGATGTGAATTTTGAAGGAAAAAATTGATTTCAATTTTTTTCAAATATTTCTTTATAATTTTTCGATGATATTTTAAATTAAAAATGTTTTAGTAAATTTTTTATGTTTGAAAAAGAAATTTTCAATGCAGAAAGAATATTTTCATCAATAAATGTTTTTAAATAATTGTGGAGAAATATTTATCATCTATAATAACATCATTTGGTGTTATTCATGATTCTATGGGAAAGTTATTATATAATTCCATTCATATTATTTCTTTTTATGGATTATATTTGGATGAAATGATGTTAAGAAACCCATTTATCATTCAATGATTACAAACTTTTGAATACCCATTATTTTCATAGGTTATATTTATGATGAAATGATTTTGAAACCCATCATTTTTCACATGTAATGATATGATTATATGTTTATAATACCCATTATATTTTATGGGTCATGATATAATTTTTAATGATCTCGTGGCACTTGTATGTATGATTTCAAAATGAGATGTCTGTGACCTATATATCCTTCATATGAATTGGGTAGTGATAAATTTTTTATGATTATAAATGGTACACGAGATTTAATATGAATCCTGAAAAAAAATTGGGTATGATGGAGGAAATCATGTACATGTAACCAGAGTGTAGATGAGTAGACATAGCGGTCCCAAAAAAAAGAGGGTACACAGGAATAAATCCCATGATTGAAACAATATGATGCATTAGAGCGAATCACAATCCCGAGGTAGGTACATGGAAGATTCAACCAACCCTGACATATTACAAAGGACTTTGTAGGAATCCTTGACCTAGTATAATTATTGGATTATGTTTTATGCACAATTAAATGTTTTATTCTTATTTTATTTTTCCTGGGAAAATAATATTTATTTCTTTATGCTTCAAATCTTATGAAATTCCGTGATTTATGACATGATTCATGTTTATAATCTTTGATATAAAATGTATGATCTTCTATTTTTATGATCAAATTCTAAAACACTTATTCTCATGATTATGCTTACATATCTATCCTATTTATAATTTTGGATCATATGAGAATACAAATTTTTAGTTTTATCTCCCAATGATTATGAATATATGTATTAAGCTTGATATTTCTATGAAGGGTACTAGTCAAGAAGAACCTAGTGGGAGATGATGTAGCTCACTTATGTACTAGTGCTTATGTTTCCATGTTTCTGAACGTACTAGACTATAATGTTTTTTGGGATTCAATTTTTATTATGTTTAAATTATTCCACAAAAGATAGGTAATGTAAATATATAAGAATATAGGGTCTCTATAAAACTGCACTGACATATCCTTTTTTATTAGAAAATGATATTTCATAATAAGGTCATATTCCATCATGTTTCCAATCTGTGTAAAATAGATTATCAACAAATCATATTCTTGTCATAAATATAACATATTCCTTTATCTTAGGTTAGGATATATCATGTTGAAGATGTACATGATTCTTTAGTAGACATAGAAAACAATAAAATAATATCCTAAAATATAACACCCTAACATTTTCAAGGAAAAATACCACTGAAACGTCCATTTCATGATAATATATTTTATATTAAAATATATAGATTTTGAAATAAAATAATTAGTTTTTCATTGAGTATTTAATAAAATTCCCTTTATTTTGAAGGAGACAATATTTTATTGATGATGGTAAAGGGATAAAAAATAGAAATAAATTCCATCAAAAGATAGAATTACTAGATAAATGATACACATATGATCTTTCCATGGCATCCAATTTAAGAAACATAGTGAATTGAGATTCTAGGTAAAGGAATATTTTATTAATCCCATAAATAAATTTTTATGGAATACTAATTTTGGCCTACAAGGCATAATGTCAACATATAATGTAATATAAGAATCTACGGAATGAAACACATGTTTAACAATGTGATGTATATATGTCACACTATGACACGAACTAAATTGTTTTTGATCTATTTTACAAAACAAGTGAAATTTTGGGGAGGTTGGACATGGTGTTTTTGTATGTAATATCATAATTAAAATTGAATAACCTTCTAATGGGTTGATAAATATAAAAAATCAATGAGGAATTCAATGAAGGGCCTCCATATTGAGATAGAATTGATAACTGATAATTGAGAAAACATTTATGACTCATTAATAACATTTACAGAAATTTATAATGAAATAATTATAACTGGAAGGCTATAGAATATGTATAAACATGGAGTTGTTACACCACTTCTTGATCATCGTTATGGAGAATAATGATTTGGGTAAGAAGTTGTATAGTGTTGGGATCTCTACCATTTTACTTATCTAATTTTCTTTAATGCATTATTTTTCTTTACTCCTTCCACCATACACCCTCATCACTAGATGTGGGTATCTCCCTCAATGTTCTAGTGTGATGTATATGAAGGAGAAGGTTCACTAGAGTGAATTTCATTAATTTATTTTTGTATTTGTTTCATAGTTTTTAATTAATATTCCAAAATCACTATCTTTTTTATAAAAAATCAATACCATTAATTTTTGAATCTGAAGGGAAACTTTTTAATTTCACAACCAGTGTCTTTATAATATACCATGGGAATTATCAAATATAAGGATATACGTTTAAAATATGTTAGTATGATAAAATTAGGGAAATAAAACCATAAATTACCAGAAAAGGGAAACATTATAATTTTGAACTATATAGGGGTAAACCAGACCACAGGACACCCCTCATATTGAGTCCAAAAAAATCATTATTTTTTTAATCTATCTGAGTTATTCACTAAAATCTTGGAAAACCCATAATGATTTTCTCAATTATTTTCATAAACCAAATATTCTTCTTCTCTATTTACAATGATTCACAGAACCATTTTAAAAACCCAAATATTTTTTCTCTCTATATTTAAATTATTAAAATAAACATAATAATATTATATTCATTGATAATCAATATGAATTAATTTCATTATCTTGTGGGATTATCCTATAATTGTTATTATTAACTATATAATATAATTACTAGCATATGTATCAGTTTTATAATTTTTTATTTTGAAATCCCCATAAAGAATTAAAATTTCTTCTATATATCCTTAAAATAAGAACTATTTTTGGGGATGGTTATATTTCCATTTACATTTTTTAAATTTAAATTTCAATTTCTTTATTTTCAATATATTTCCGTTTATAATTATGGTTTTTCTTTTTATGAGTTTTAGGAATTGGATTCTTTTTATATGTGCCCATTGTATTAGATAAAAATGGAATTAAATATTATCATTCAATCATGGAGATAAAAATAAAAGAGAAATCTTAAAGTAGAATCACATATGTCTATTATGGAAGAAAATCATGTTTTTTTGTGTGCATAATAAAGTGATCCTAGACTATAAGCACTGGAAAAGTATGAAATACTATAATTTATTTGTACATATTATTGTATACTCATATATTCCTTCATAGAAAGACCATTTGAGATAAAATTGTAAATTATTTAAATGATCTATATGTATAGTACACGTTCAGGGACTACCATGTAAAGATCAAAACTCTCACCTATGTCGTTATCTCAAGATCTTTACCTTTTAGTTTTGTAATTTCTCTAATGATTTATTAAGGTGTTTATTTTTTATATTAAAATTTAGTGATTGAGGTATTAAGTGGATTAATGGGTTTCCCACTAATTTCATTACTACATGAGATGATTTGTAAAATAATTTCTTTAACATATTATTCCCACATTTAAAATTCTTGGATATTTGAGTATGTATTTTAAATATTAGTTAGTTTGATGTTGTAAAAAACATTTTTTCAATATAAATATTTAATTATTCAATTATTAAATTACCACAACTTCTAATAGAGACCCAAAATCTAATATTGAAATTTATTAATGTCATTGATTGGGAAATATGTCAATATTGGACATTATAGTCAGATGATCCCTAATAATGAAGCTGTATGAGGATAGTAATATACTTCAAGAAAAGTTGATTAGAAAATAAATTCATATAGAATAATGATTTAATAAAATAATGTAGCGTCCACATGAAAATAAAAATAGTGTGATGGTTATAAAAATGGAATCGATGATTATATAGAAAAAATTGATGATGAATCAGCAATAAGAACCCCAATATACGTATACAGAAGAAGTATATTATGTTAATTATAATCATGTTTTTAATTTTCATGGTTATCAACAAAAAAATTAAGTGCAAGGATATTGGTAAAGTGAACAAGGATATGAATAACAATAGGGGCCATCATTGATGATATATGTCCATTTTCTATAGGATAATTTGGATATGTTAAAAAATTTAATAAGAGATTTTTTATATAAATGATTATATAGACCATTCAAATGATCAATGAGAGTCAATTAATGAGATGAAGGAAAAAACTATGGATCATAGGGATAATATCTAGAAAATGGAATTCCATGTTGGAAGACAATTGAACTATTTAGAGAAATAAGAAATGTTAATTTCATGGATTCCCGGAAGTGTACACAATTGAATATTTGAATTTAATTTGGTCGAGGAGTGGAAAAATTATTATGAATCATCACAAATAAATAAAAGTACATGAATAAAAGTAATAAGATCATGAAAATTGAATGTAACAAGTAGTTAAAGAAGACGGAAAACAAGAACTATTACAATACATGTTGATGAAACTATTAACAATGTGACATGAACAAGTGAGAATCAATGTGAAAAACGTGGATTTTTTGACACTTCTAAAAAGTCATATTAATATCCCCTTTGCTGAGTATCCCAAAAAATTCCCAATGACAAAATTATTTATAAACGAATTTTTTACAATCAATATAAATTGGAGGATGTTAGTACCATTCTACTCAATTGAAAGGGTTTTCTAGTGTTATAAAATGAAATACCAAATATGTGAAATGATATAGGTATTTTTTTAATCAATATGTTTATTGGAGAAAATAAATTAAAAAAATAGTTAGGTGAGTTATGTTTGTGTGTCAAATAATATAATACCGAATATTTAAATGTGTTGGATGGGATGGGATAATGCCTACAATATTTTCACTTTAACTAATTTATTTAATAGTGAATTACCATTGAGGGGTCATCAATGATATTCTGAATTTTTTTTGATTTATACTTCCCACATGGAGTTTTTATCACTAGATATGGATGAGGAATGAGATCCACTCATTTTAGGAAAATTATTATTTTTCCACTAGGGGAATTAAGATTGACATATAATATGTATATTTAGGTTTGGGAGTTGGTAGCATGAAATTAATTTTCATCATTCATCAAGTGATGGAAAATGTTGATTTCAAATATTATAATGATGTTATAGAATAAAAATACCTGAATATGAATATATTACGGATTTCATTGATGTAAATAATGTATCAATAGTTGTATAAGAGGATACTAAATATAAATAATAACTAAAAATAACGAGAAACTAAGATTTCATATCAATGACATTGGAAAAGAGACAAATAACACATTCTTTTTAAAAAGACCCATATTTATTTTTAGTTGATGAACATCCATTTAGTTCTTCATGATCAAGGAATAAATGGTGTATTGAGAATATGGATATAAAACATGTACCTCCATCATGAATAGTTATGCTATTTATAGAGGAAGAATATAGAAATTACTACATAAATAGTCTATAAATATTCCCATACAGGTACCCCAACCCACTAAAATATTTTTGTGTATCATTCACATTAATTTAAGTGGAAAGATGCAAGTATAGTTAAATGAAATTATACCAAAACGGTTCCATGAAGAACTATGCCATTACATCAATATTAATCCAAATTACGCTTCGAGGAATCACAATTTACTATTTTCTAAATATATTTCTATATATATCTGAATAGATGATCAGATCCTCATGCATCTAATATTTAATAATAAATTATTTTCATAGCCATAAAATAGTGTCAATTTTGACAGTATTCAGTTTATTGATTTATAAAAATATTAATATAACATGTGAGATTAGAAAAAAAATTATTATAATCATAATAGTTCGATAAAATATATAAAATTAATTAGAAAAATAAATTATCCGAAATTTTGTTTATTTTAATATTTTAAATAATATTTAATTGAATTTTTTTATGAAAATAATTTCTATGAATATTTTCTATATTTATATATTATTATTATTTGTTGAATAATAATTAAAAATAATATCAAATGAAAAATATAAATCCAATATATTTTATAATAATAATTAAAATTGAATATATCTTCAGTAGAATCCATCATTAAAATTGATATACTTATTAAAACATGAATTTGACATGTTTATCGTCAAATTAAATAAAATATTATAAGTGTCATAATGACATATATAAGGCTCCAAATAATAAATAACCCAACCCTTGGATGTTTGTGGATGATATATACTTGAAAAATAAGAGTCAGTAAAGTGTTTGAGAGTTTTCATGGTTATAATCACTTTAATAAGTAGTATTTTTTAATTTATCTTCAATTAAATATTTCTTTAATTGTTTAAGCATATGCCTTTAAGATAATTATCTATTTCCAAAAATTCAAAATAAATTATCATGATAAAAAAAAAATTGTCTTTTAAATGAGTACTTATAATCTATTTTTTGTTCTTTATATTCATATATTAGAAAATAATTTTGCAATTAAAACTTGAGTTTGACATATTTATCATTTCTTTAATTAAAATAAATTAAATGTCCAAATCTCATCCAAGTGATTTCTAAAGGACAAAATTTCAACCCATGTATTATTTTTGTATAAAAAACACATTATATGATATTAGAAAAAAATAGGGTAATTTCATAATATTATTTTTACCCTTAATTACCTGATTTACTCTTTTACCTTATTAATAAAAATATTCGATGTTTCTATAGATAATGCTGAAAAACAAAATATAGAAATTTACATAATTTTGAAATATTGATTCCAAATATGAAATCAATTTTTCAAAATTCAATTGATATAATTTGCAGTAATTAATTTAAAAATAATCCTATAGTCGAAAAGAATGAATGGGTTTTCAAAGTTAAAAATTCGAAACGATTAAATTTTTTTTACATCTTATTTCAATATAATATTAATTCCAATGAAAAAAATTCTATTAGAAGATAAAATTATATTATATTTATACATTAAAACTATTCAATATTATAATTTATAATTTTAACTAAAATTGATGAAAAAAAGTTGTTTTTAAATAAAATTTATCATATTATACTATTCATGAAAACATGAAAGTAATCATCAAGATATCAAAAATTCATCCAAAATAATTATTTATATCTCAGTTACAAATAAAATGACTATTTTTTCATTTAAAAATTATTAATGGGTCAAAATATCTATTTATAGTTTTATCTCTATAAAAATGTGTAAAATCTCCCTTTTAAAAAAATTAGATTTTTATACCTCAAATGGGGTTTATTTTTACCTTATGAAAAAATTCATTTTTGATGAATATAAAAAATATTTTTTTTTCTATATAACATATATGTTACATTAATTTAATTTACTAATTATAATTCACACATTTAATTAATACAGAAATACATTCATATAACTCATTTATATTTTTTTCTAAAATAATATGTAGCTAATGAATTCACCATAAAAATTCATAAGTTAGTTATATTTTTCCCACTGAATAAAAAAATTATATTAAATGGTCATTTTAATCTAACGGTGTCTCATTGTACTTTTAAACTCATGGTTGTAGGTAATGTATACTAATTATGAATTAAAAATATAAAAAATATTTCATACAACATATTATTGTTACAACATTAGTGAAATGTTGTGTTACCATTTCATTTGTCTACTCTATAATGGAAGTTAGAGTACATCACTATGGACATTGGAAAATTATTACATAGGAATTGTTAGATGAATAATTAAACGTGGGTGATCATTGATAGACAAACTATGTAAGCCCACTTAATACCTATTAGGCATACCTTTACCACTGAAGATAAGGATAGTCTCTACAATAATGAGATTGGTATATTTATTGGCCATATATGAAGAATCATCTCTCTTGGAAATCCATGTTTCACATCAATGTTTTATTAGGTCCTTTAGTACAAATTGTGATCTTGGGTTATACATAGTTCAATATATCATCCTCACACTAATGAGTGATATGAAAAGATGATTCAGAATTTGGGTGGAAACATTTTGATAATGTGTTGTGGGATTAATCAGATATTGGAAGAAACATATAAATGTATTAGAGTTATCTTATAATAATAGATTCTAGGAACCGTTCCCTTTGGATCCATTCAAAAATATTATTAAAGGTCATTACATTTTCATATGTGTTTGTTATAGGTAGTTGAGTCGGTTATAATTTTCCATATCTGGTGCAAGAGATGTATGATAATGTTCAGTTGATTAAAATGTGGTTTGTGACTGCACATAGCCAAAACAATTGTAAATTCCGTATCAATGTCAAACCCTAGTGATCGGGTATTATCACTATGTTTTTTCAGGTGTCTCAAATGCATTGGGAACACCATATCCAAAAGAAATAAAAGCATGAAGCCCTGATTTATGGGTTGTGTTAGAAAAAAGATAGGGTTAATCTTGTGGAATACTAATTAAAACATAAAAATTTCTAGAGTCTCAATAATGACATGTTTCATGTGCCATAAATATAAAGATATAACCCCAATGATTCTCACATGATAGCGGTTAATTATTTTGATCTTGACGACAATGTTCCATTTTAGAAGTATATGATCTATATCATAGAATATAGTGAGTAGAATCTATTGGGGATGAATGTTTCTCTAGTATGAGTATAACGGCGGTATGGTTTAGTTCAATAGGAGACATTTGAGAGGGAGTATATTATATAAGAGTAATGTCTTGAGTGTTTTACTAATTCTCCATAGTGATTCCTAGTATCATAGTTCATGGACTATCTATTATATTGTGTGGAAGATGTATGATCCTATTTTTTACCAAGGTATATACCTGTTTATGATATTTTGATACAAACTAATTCAGGAAAAAAAATACAATATTTGATGTTAGGTTAAATCGTTGGTGATTTTTAGTGGGGAAAAGAAAAACGAAAATGAAATCTTTCTATAGGAAGTAATTAACAATGAGAACGGAAAATCATGACATTAATATACCATTATTGACTTCATGAATATCATTCAGTGTGAAAATTATCTTATAGGAATAATTTATTCGTTATGTGACATTCCATTCAAGAAGGGAATCCGTTTTTAGTATTTTTAGTTTATGAAACTTCCTTTTTTGAGTATATGGAAACTAAAATACTCATGGAGTGAACCCAAAATTCATAATGTGAATGGTGTTCATCTATTAAATTTTATTTATTATCTATTACAAGTTATTCTCTAAAGCCTCTATCACATTTATCTCTAACTATATCCCTCATATAAGAGATTTTTCTAATTCTATTCAATCTATAAGAATGTTTCATTTGATCATGGTCTACCAGAAATATAAATTTTAGGTGAACCTATTGGTGTTTCTTCCCATTCCATTTTATATTTTCTTTCTGGGGGAAGTACCATATATTTGGATGAAGCTACCTGAATCATAGATTTATTATTAATATTATAGTGTATCCTTAGTCTTACTTGATAAAATGAGATAATAATCAATTTATGCCTTGTCCATAGAGATTACACTTCATGTTAATAGTTTTTGACCAATATGGAGAAAAAACTCCCTATAATCAGTGCTTTCTGTAAAATATATATCCTATTTGATCACATAAACACACAATGTGTGAGACCATAATTCATTGGAATGTCTAAATTCATTATTATTTGAACTCCCACAGATCTGATATGGTTTATTGGTATTGGGACCATTAATTGTGGCCACTAGGAATGTTTACCAACATCTGACCCATGGTGAGAAAACGAAATAAGGGAACCTGAATCCCTATAATGAAATATAATTTGTTTATATAATTGATTTAACAATGTGATTGGGTTTAACATGACAATAAATGTAATTTTATTTATGCAAGATTATTTGAATTATAAATTTGTAAATGTCATGTAATTGGAATTTGAATAATTATAAATGGTTTAGGGAATATAGTTACTCGTAAATAGGGACCATGTATTAATTTATATGATTAATTAATTTTTCAAAATTTTTTTTATTGGATAACTTGGAATCAATGAATTAATGGTTCTTTAGTTTTTAAGTTGATTTTATGACCAAAATGGTATTTTTTATCATGTTTAGCATGTTTAGTGGATAGTATTATAAATACCTAACATTGAATATTGTCTTGTTTAGATATATTTCATTTTGATGATTCCTATCTATTGAGTGAATTGTTACATACCAAATTAGGGTTAAATTCATGGTGACAAACCACCTAATGGTAGATGTAGGTTTACATTCTACCTAAGGGCTAGATGTATTATACAAAGCACATGACAAATTAATCATCAGGTATATACTGACTGAGGTATAGATTCCTGGATACTTTTTTTCATAGTGATAAATGTTTATTTAAAGTAGACTCCAGGGGGGAAGATTCTTGGTTACAAGATCACATAAGGGATTGAAACACTTTTTATTGACTAATGGTATGTGTGATTCATCCCCAACAAGAGGATCCAATAGTAGTGTAGGTTATTCCATGATGTTAGGATAACCTACCAATTGTTACATTTTTCTAGCATTATGTTAGATTATTTGGTTTTCTATATTAATTTATGATTTAATTACTGTATATATCATAAAATATCATATACTATACTTTAAGATTTCTTTTTTTTTAAATAATTATCGAACTTTTAATTTTTACCCACACCCTATTGGTCTCGCCATTTGGTACCCGAGAAGACTTCATGGATATATGTATGGAAAATGTAAATTATTCTTCACATGATTTGAATAATTTCATGGTAGAGATTGGAGTATAGAGACAGTATAAGGAATGGGGCTCATGAGAAGATAATTTTGGATTCATTATTATTGGGACACCTTTATCAATTTTTCTTATATGAATTTCAATATGCACTTTAGTTTGGAAGACAATATTAAATGAAACAGTTTAATATTATTATTTGATGTTTTAGTATTTATATGTCTTATATTGAGTTTTATGTTTTACTTTATTTATTTATAAATTTTTTTGTTACTTCTATATTATTGAGGTTATAGTGTCTCAAATATATTACTTAGTACATCGCTTCTAGTTTGATGACTTTGGTATAAAAGTAGTCACAACTGAGCTATAATGATAACCCAAATTAGACACATGATGTAAGACCATGCTAGTGATGTTACATGGGTTACCAAGGGATGGTTGGATTATAAGATAGCCCACCACTCATGATAATGTTGAGGTTTAGGGAATGCATTTGTGTATTGTGAGAACATTTTTTTTCATGAAATGTAATATGAAATGGTAATCTATTTTCAATAAATATTTTCTTTGGAAATTAACTAATGGATTTATATGAAAATTCATATTTTCTACCCTAAATTTCATATAAAATATATAAACATGTTCTCGACTGAGTGGTTTGTGTTGGGATGTATTTTGAGATTACATACTAATGTTTATACTCAACCATGGTATGGGTAGATTAGTGTGTCTATATATGTAGAAAATATGTATAGTGGTAAAATATAGGTTTCGTACATATATAACGGAGCATCTTGATGTTAGTTCCTAAGGAGGGAGTTTCACCACATATTTTGTTTTTATGATACATATAGGATTTATTAAACATGGGGTGTAAAGGATTCAACATTCTTTTTTCCATTAGTATTGTGTTATACTATCTCCATACCAGTCTAATTTTGTATTAATATTATTATTCTTGTAATATTTTATAGGTCATTTTTGAGTTGTGTTGTTTATACCTAGGATTCATTTTTTTGATTTTTATCTTTTATTCATGTTGGTAATGTGTTTTATTAATGAAAAATAAACCCCAAATGTTTAACTACGTTAACTGAATTTATTTCCACTCATTGGTGTCTTGCGTTCATCACATAATGTTAGTGGGACCTATAACCCATCATATGGAAATGGATTGGGGGATGTTATAGGTATAAGAATTTATGGATTATTAAATATGGTGGATTACTGAAAAATAATGATAAAATAAACACACAGACAATATATATACCAAAAAATTAAATAATTGGTGAATGATGATTATATCTTAGTGATAAAAAACATAAGATTCCAAAACCATTAAAACATAAGTAACATTTTTTTAAACAAATTAAAAGAGGACACAAAATTAACAGTCAATAACCATGATTAAAAAATAATTCCTAAGAATTTATATCAATTAGGTCCTATACATATCACATAAAAAATCCGATTCCTAAATCAAAATAATATTAAAAAATAAAATTCAGAAAAAAAACCCTTATCTTATATCAGGCTTACACTAATATCCTAAAACCTCATATGTGAAAAATAAAAATCAAAATAAAATATAACATAACATTATGCATACCGGTATAATTTTTTAAAAAAACTTTTAATCATGTATTAATGATATATTAGTTAAATATATTTCATTTGAAAAATAGATGTTATTAGTCTAGATTTTTTGTTTAGTACTAGTTTCATAAATTAGGAATCAAGTTTTATTTATAAATTAAAATTTTATCATTTTGTGATCATTATTGGTATTTTAATTGATATTTTATTATGAATAATACTTTTTATTTTTATTTCTTCTGAATTTTACTTATGATTCGTGAAACTGAAGTTGGTTGAGATATTTTTTTGATAGTTATTGTGTATGAGAGGATATAATAATAAGATAAATATTAATATATCATTTCTAAAAAACTTATTTTCAAATAAATTTATATTTAAACATATATTTATGTTTTTATAATAATCAATGAGATAATATCATATATAAAGGACCCTGGAACACCCTGAGAGTGGAGAGGTGAATCAGGGTGTCAAATTTTTCTTTAAAACTGGTGGATCTTGTTCCCACATAGGTAGGAACCTGTTAATTCTATGTGAAGAAGAAGTTAATTTAATAAACAATCACATGAAAAAAAATCACAAAATAATTTTAATTGTTTCCCCACTAAGGGCTACGTATAAGGATCATTCACTGATAGTGTTTCTATCGTACCAAAAACTACTAATCTTCACTTGTTGTGGATTAAAATATTTTATCAAAGTCACTTTATCCCAGGAACACTTCCTATACAATGATTTAGGGATAGCACACTACCTCCCTTGGATAACTTCCATTGACACCCATTTATCACTGCATTAGACGAATGGCCACTCAGTTTATTGACTTGAATGACACTTTAATGGTTTTACATTAGATCATGCATACTAAACTATAAATGGATGCTCTGTTGAAGTCTCTTATCACCCAATAATGAAATTTTTATTTTTGTTCACTAATATGATATGGAAATTAATTTCATCAACTAATTTGGTCAATTTAGTGGCATCCTTTAGTATTCTACATACTGCTTGTTGTTTCTCTATACTACTGCGGTTTCTGTGTACTGTAGTTGTTTCCACGTACCGTGCAACGGTTTCCACATACCATGGAGATGACTCATCATACAATAGTTGTTTCCACGTACCATCTGCATGCTTCCATGTACAATGTAGTTGTTTCTATGTAATTATATTTTTCCTGCATATCGTGAAACTGTTTCCATGTATCATGTAGCTTTTTTCACTTATCATTGTTGTTTCCACATACTGTGATGTTGTTTCCACATATCGTGAAGCTATTTCCACATACTACTATTGTTTCCTCATACCGTTTAGCTGTTACTGCATACATTGTACTGCTACTATTTCAACATACCATATAGCATTTTCCACATATTGTGCAACTATTTTACGTACTTCTGTGCTTGGCCGCATACTGCAAGAGTTTTAAACACAAACCATAATATATTCTGCAAACAATTTTCCTTACATAAATTATTCTCTCTACATATCGTCCTCTCCACCGTGTACCACTTCATACTTCATTGAATTTCATCCTAAAATTTTAATCTCCATAATCTTTGTTTAACAAAAGGGATTACTGCTACTTAAAAAGGCACATTACAATTCAATATTTAATAATATAGTTTACCCAAAACATAACTGTGGGAAAATCACTAGAAACAGAACCCTATATTTGTATTTTTATCCTCCACCACATACTACAATCCTCTAAACTGCGTACCTATATTGCATACCATTAACCTTTCATGTATCGTATGTCTGTCAACCCACGTACCTCATTTCTTATCCACATATCATTTATGTGAACCATTTTCGGTAGCTTTTTTCAAAATACATGCCTTCACCATGTACCATCACAATGAACTATTTTCAGTTATTTACACCATTACGCATTCCGTGTTCCTTCACCATATACCATGTGCCTTCACCACATACTATGCACCTTCAACACATATTATCCACCTTCAATGCCTACCACACTACTTCATTTCATACCGTTGCAAGTACCACATTCCCCATTTTTACTAATACTCTCGTATCTTGAAAAACACACATATGATTGACAAGGTATTTATGGATTTGAGACCCCTAAGATGAGGAAGATCCTTTGGTTAACATTGTGGTGAATTAATGAATGTCATGATCTAATGAATAGATTTAGGTGAGGTGACCATCTATATTGATTTTAGTCTCAAATGTATGACACGATTCTTTGCAAACTCCAAAGTCATCCAAGTGTATATTGACAAAAAACATGCAAAATATTTGTGAATATTGACAAAAAAACAAACCAAACTCCAATATTATCAACAAACAATATTTATAACTAAAATCAACCCCTTTGTGTTTATTGGATATCTTCATATATATTCATTGATGCATGAGCCATGATAAGAACCCGACCCATCAAGGGAAAACTCATCCATCACTCTACATCTATGTGATAGTTCTCAGTGTTGAAAACAACAGAGAGGACTGTAATTGAGTCCTCATCCTTTTATTTTCACCACCATAGTTTCATTTATGGGTTCTTATATTCTTCATATGTCCCATAACCATATATAAATATAAAAATATCCATTTAATTTATCCAATCTAAACCATTGGAAATAAACCTAATGAACCAAATCTTGACTTGTAGATTTAAAAAGAAACGTGATCTCCTTGGATTTTATCTCCCCTATAAACATAAATCACATCCAAAAGTAGATTAAAAATAGTCAAAACAACTGGTGAGAGGGGAGACTCCTAAACATCTTACACACTGGGAGGTGGATGAATATTGAGCTTCAACCAATGCTTATCAAACATAGCCGCAGACTGTAATTTATTAATAATGTTAGCAACATTCCCATCAGTTCACACATGGTCCATTTTGATAACTCCTTGTTCAACGTTTTCCTTCATAAATTGATATATAATCTCAATATATTTTGAATCAGAATGATGAACATGATTATTCATAAGATCTGTTTCCCTCTTGTTATCATAGTAAATTACTATTGGTTTTTTCACCTCAACACATATGTCACTCAATTGTTTCTTCATTAAACGTAACCGAGTGCATGCATTTGTAGCCGATATATATTTAACTTCATCATTACTAAGTGAATTAATTTCATGTTTTTTATTTACTAGGCCACACATTTTATTTCAATATTGAATGCCCCACCACAGGTAGACCTTTTTTCCACTACATCCCTATCACAGCCAGTGTCAGAAAAAAATGATTGTTGACAATCTATTTATGGGGAAAAGTATAATACATAATTATATGTACCCTGAATGTATCTCATGATTCTTTTCACCACAACCATATGTTCTTCCTTTGGACTACTAAGAAAGCAGGTTGCTAGAAAAGTTGAAATGGAAATATATGGTTGTGTCACTGTTAGGTAATGTAGGATTCTAAGGATTCTTCTGTACATGGTGTGACCCACATTAGTCCCTTCTTTATGCTTTTCGAGATTTGATCCAAATGTAATCAGAGTTGACATTGTATTGGAATCATGCATATTGAATTTCTTCAGTAGCTCTCTTGCATACTTTTCTTGATAAATGAATGTTTAGTCCTTCTTCTGAAGTACAAGGAACCATAAAAAGTCTGTGACTTCACCAATCATGGATATTTCAAATTCTAATTTCTTGTGATTATAAATTTAATCAACATATCAATGTCTTCTTCCACCAAAAATAATATCATCCACTTATCCCAATACCATGAACTGATCATGTTGAGTGTTCTTCACATAGAGATTGTGATCCACTCCTCTTATTTTAAACTCAACCTTTCTTAGATAAGTGTCTAATTTAGAGTACCACACACGTAGTTCCTATTAAAATACATAATGATATTTCATTAATTTACAATCCTTCAGTTCATCATTTTCAGGTAATAAACCTATGGGTTGTTCAATGTATACTTCTTCATCCAATACTCCATTTAAAAATGATGTCTTGACATCAATTTGATATAGTTTATAACCTCATTCTATTTCTATGGAAATAAATATTCTAACTGACTCCATTCATGCTATGGGAGAAAATATCTCTTTAACATCAACACCTTTGATTTGTGAATATCCCTTACAAACCATGTGTGCATTATTTCAGATCACATTTTCATGTTCGTCAAATTGTTTCTTGAAGATCCACTTGATAACAATCACATTAAGATATATAAGACTTTTAACATGATCCCATGTCTGATTTTTGGTAATCTGATCTAACTCTTCATTAGTTGATTTTACTCGTGACTCGTCCTTTAAAGCCGCTTCAAAAGAAGATGGTTCTAAAATATATAGAAATAATGAATGTTCATTATTCCTCATTTTCCATATGTGCGTATGTTCATTCGGATCCCCAATAATGTTATACTGGTCAATATCATCTCTTAGATTTATCTCTTGGGGTTCAACCAAATTATCTATAGCTATGGATTCCACATACGATTCATATTACCAGTCAACATCATTATGTGACTCCGGAGAGTTTTTTTCACCTTCAACTACCTCTGTATTAGCATTTGTTCCATGTTCAAATTTTTCCTCATCTTCACTAACATAAATATAAGAATTACTTGTAAAATTGATCTTTTTATCATCAATGTTCTTAACATCACTACCTTCCAAATTTTTCCAAAGTTCAAATTGAAAAACTTATAAGATTTGATGTTCATTGAGTATCAAATAAATATTCATTCATCTGCATTTTTTCTATACGTCCCTTGATTCCCTTCTCTGTTTCGGATGAAATATTTTCTTCTGAATACATGAAGATATTTCAAAGATGGAATCTATAAATTCCACAATTAATATGGTGGCTTTGTCTCAGCCATATAAAACTCAATTTGATATTGAATACACACTATAGCTTGTACAACCTCTTTCTAGTAATGTCGGGGATTAAGACTCTCAATCAACCTAGTTGGGCCATTTTTTTTTCTGGTCGATTCCTCTGCTCAACAACTACATTTTGATGTGGAGTTCATAAAACTGCCACCTCATGTTGTATCCCATGCCGCTCATGGTAATTATTAAATTCAATGGAAATGTATTACCCTCCATTATCAATCTATAAGACATTGATCTTCATTCAATATCATTATTAGTGATTCTACGATATGTTTTCTTGCAATCAAGAACTTGTCACTTCTCCTATATAACGATCACACAAGCCATTCTATTGTAATAATATATGAAATGAAAAATTTATACATCCCCATGTGTTTCAGAAACATTTAATGGGCCACATACTATTTTATGGATGATTTCAAAGAGATTAGATTCCATTTTCCTCTTTAGTTGGGAGAAACGGCATTCAAGGATTCCTCATAGGCTATCATCACATGTCTTTTCCCCTTCACAAATAAGATTAGAGATATCCATGACTATATTTATATAAAATATTATTTCCATTTTATTATGATTGACATTCCATAATCTCAAATTCCATATGTTGGTTTCCTCTCAAGCTGTTAAGTACAAGATGTACATTTTTGATATCAACCTAATATAAGTAGACATCTATTCTGTAGACTTTCATGAGAGAATACTTAGACATTCCTCTTACAGTATAGCCATTCTGATTGAATGTCATAATAAGACCGGAGCCACAGATTTGACTCACCCAATGATGATTGTGACTCAAACCATCAATATAACGGACTTCATTTTTCTTGAGCTCTCCATTAGCTAGCTCAATACTTCGACTACCTTTTATTTTCAATGAACCATCGTTATCGACCCTAACTGTTCCATTTACATTTTTATTAAAATTATGTAATAGTTTTCCATTAACTATCATGTGGTATGAACATCATCTATCAAAAATCAGGGTTCTTTAGATCTTTGTATATTTGAGGGATAATTCTACAAAAATGGATTTATCAGTTTTCTTCTTTTCTTTCCATGAGATATTGGATTGAGTATAGGACACAAATGGACTTTCAATTCTCACTTACATGATCATGGGTTATTTATAATAAAAGTTTTCTTCTAGAAAATAACAAATATTAGAAATTGCAACACCATTTGGTTAATGAGTATTGACTCGTCTCTGAGCATTTAATGGATTTCTCCTATCATACCTCCTGCTACAAAAAATTTTTTTGTCCAAAGTTATAACAGTGAAATCCATATCTATAGAAATTATTTCCTCTATTAGGAGTAGTAAATTAATATGTTCTCCTTTATTAAACCCTAACTCTTTCCCATTCATATATCATCTTTCTTCTATGCAGTATGCCATGGTATGACCCAGATAGCCACAAAACTGACAATTCATGAAAGTAAATGTATTTTAACTTCTATTTCTCCTCATGAATTCTTTATCAGGAAAGTAGTTAGACTCCCTATCATTTCTGGAAACATGAGAATAATTTTCAGTTCTCCATTCATTATGATTTACAGATTTCATTTTTAGAACATCTGGTGGCATTTCAACATGATCAACATTCAACTTTCTTTTATTCTACTTCACTGTATTTATAGAATTTGACATTTAAACATCATAACCAATTCCATATTCCCCATTAATGTGGGTCTTTAATCACTCATGATCTTTTCAACCCCACCAGAACCATTATTTTCTCTCTCTAGTATCTCAGCGTCTGAGGACCTTCCAAATTGTATTTTATTCATTTCTACTTTTGAAATTGATTCACTTTTGAGTTTACTTCTCAAAGTAACAAATTATTCTTCGATTTCCTCATTTGTCTTGTACTTATCCTCCATTCTCGAGGTAAGTTCATTGGTGACCGTTTCTTATTCTTCCATTATGAGTTTTAGTTCCACAACATCATTAGTTCTTTCAAGGATTGATGATTGTACTTTCACATGTTCTTCCAATCGTTCAATATCCACTTCTAAGAGATCAATATATTCTAAATATTCCTCCACCATTGCATTCCCCTTATTTCATCTTATATATTAATTATCAAGAATACCAAAATAATCCTTACGATTTATATTGGGATCAACAATAGTATTCAACTGATTATCCCTATCTTTATATTTCCTTGGTTCTAGATTTTTCCATGGTAGCCATCATGGAAGCAAGGATCTCATATTTTAATTCTTTCATCTTCCTCATATAGTTCATTGTCATCTTCTTCTTCATCAAAAATAAAACTCTTTGATCGATATTTTATTATAGATTTGATGTTTCCCTTTTTGAAAAAAAAATTCTGAGTATTTGTAATGTCTCCATACTCATTTTCTTCATCATTGACCATTCTTGGGAATCGAGAGGGAATGTTCCCAACACTTCCTTAGTGGAAATATCCAAGCGGTAGATTTAATTCATATTTTCATGTTCCCTACTTGAGTTTCATGGAAATAAGAGAATGAAATTATTTTTCATTATCATCTCCATCAACACAATCTCCTCAGATTTCCTTCTTTTTGGATTTGAATGTCATTTTAATTCATACACGATATGTTGCATCTTCTGGGTTGAGTCTCGTCTCACATTCCACAAGGCTACCCAATAGATTATCAAGAGAATTATTTGAAAGAATTCTTTCATCAAGAGTTGAAAAATTTTCATTATAAATGGGAAGAAGTATTATCAATATTTTCTTTACAATATCAATGCATTTGATCTATTCTCCAAGCCCTTGAATTGATCTTACAAATTATGTAATTCGAATGAATAAAGAATCTACATTTTTATCACGGTGAATCTTCATATAATCATACCTTTTGTGTAAAACATAGAGCTTCGCCTCCTTCATATTGCTATCACCATCATAAATATTTTCCATTTTCTCCCATATAGGCCTCACATACTTATTGATTATCACCTTCAGATATATTTTATCCGAAAGAGTTGTAGTTAAGGCATTCATTGATTTAGCATAAGTATCCATTATTTTTCAATATAAATTTGTCGTAGATTGACCGGTTGGATCAGTGACCATTATTCCTTGTGAAGTGGGAAATAACATCAACTATAAGAGATATTAGATTAGATATAATCTTGTTTTTACATATTTGAATGTTACTTCCATATAACAAAGGAACTCCACTAACATTTAATTCATTCTCCATGTTAGAAAAATATTATAGATTTAACACCAGCAACCTTTACACTCTGATACCACTTAAAGGACTCCAGAACCCCTTGATAGGTGCGAGGAGAATCAGTATATCATCATTTTCTTTCAAATTGATGGATATTGTTCCCACGTTGGTAAGAACCTGTTAAACCTGTCTGAAGAGAAAGTGCAGTAAATAAAAAATCACATGCAAAGAAAGGACACATAAATTTAACTTGTTTCACCACTAAGGGCTATGTCCTTGGATTAGATGCTGACTGTGTTTCAGTCATACAAAAAAACAAAAAATACTTATAGGTTGTTGATTAGAATAATTTACCAACATCACTCTATCATAGGAGTACTTCTTTTACATAGTTTTATGGATTGCACATTTCATCCCTCAGACAACATCCACTGTCTCCCCCCTTGATCACTGTGTTAGAAGAATCAACATCCATTTTATCAACTTGAAGGTCACTACAATGCTTTAGGATTTGATCATGCGTCTTAAACTCTAACTCGATGCTCTGTTGAAGTCTCTTAATCACCCACATATGAAATTTATCATTCCATTCACTCATATCTAATGAAAATTAATTTGAATAACTGATTTCATCAATTTAATGACTTTATTGGGTGTTCTACGTAGTTATTGTTATTTATATGTAATGTTGTTGTCTCTGTGTACTGCAGCTATTTCTTCATACTGTGTATTTGTTTCCATGTACTACTATTATTTCAGCGTACTGTGGAGCTGTTTCCACGCACCGTACTATTTTTTCTGCATAATTTTGTTGTTTCCACATACTATGATTCTATTTCTGCATACTATGCAGTTGTCTCACAAACTTCCTTTCTCGGCCGCGTACTATATGAGCATTCGTTGTGAAGCACACTCTCTTCCGAAAACTGCTTTCCATACTTGTATGATTCTCTCCGGATACCATCTTCTCATTCGCGTACCACTAGAGAGTTCACTGAATTTCACACTGAAATTCTATTCTCCAATGATGTAGTTTAATAATTAGGGTTATTGAAACTTAAATAGGCATATAACATAACAAATTTTTCTAATTTGATTTACCAAAAACATCATTGTTGGAAAATCACTAGAAACTGAACTCCATATGCGTACTATTATCCTCCTATGCGTACTCCAATCCTATGAACAATGAAAAATTATCATGTACCATTATCCTTTAGTGTATCGTATGTTTTTCAGTCGGGGTACTACATCTCATCAATGTGTACCATCATTGAGAACCATTTTTTGGCAGCATTTCATGTACTTCACGCCTTTACCATGTCTCATCACTAAAAACTCTTTTCTGTTCTGCGCACCATTCCCCGTACCACATGCCTTAACCGTGTACCCCACGCCTTCCCAAAATACCTCACACCGTCACTGTATACCGCGTTCGTTCACCACATATTATCCACCTTGACAGCATATCATGCTCCTTCGGTGCATACTGCATGCCTTCATAGCATACCGCTGTGTGTACTGCATGCCCCATGATTACTTTAATGGTTGTATCTTTCTAACTTCACATCCGATTGATAAGCCGTTTGTGGAGTTGGGTCCCTCTAGAAGTGGCAGATCTTTTGTTATAATTTCTGGAGACTTTAGTGAATTTTATGATGTGAATAAAATCTTGAGGAGCAGTGACATTCAATACTTCTTTCAGTATCAAACTTATGACCCCATTCATTACAAACTTCCTCGTCATCTATGTGAAAATTGACAAAGAAACATGAAAAATACATGTGCATATTGACATCAAACACAACAGAACTCCAATATTATCAATGAAGAAACTAGGTTCCAATAGTACCATTGTTCAGGTTGTTGGTCAAACTGATCAAAACTAGAAAAATAAATATTCTAGTGTTGAGTATGGTTAGCAATTTAAATTATTCGAAATAATAAAATTATGATAGAAGAAAAATAATATTATTTATACATTTCTAATCTATTGAATCATGTTAAAATAGATATATATCTCTAGTAAAATTTTATAGTGAATATGATAAATGACAATTTTAAGGAGGATGTAATCCATACACAAACACACTCATGATACACATTAATGTATATCGATCATAAATGAGGTAGGAATTGGTTTTTAATTTAAGATGATCATTATTATTTTAAATATAATATTTAAACATTAAATATAACAATTTAATGATACTTGTAGTTATTTAATAAAAAATAGAACATATCACTTATATAGGTGGTAGTCCACATGTAACATAAGAGTAAAGTTCATTTTTCATGTAGTTGGGACAAGAATATAAAAATGAAATTACATTAAAATAATTGGATTATATAATATTATTAATAATTACGTTATCATAATATCTAGGATATTTTAGAATTTATAGGGTGAAATAATAAAATAATTTTGAGAGCCTTATTGAGAATATTTTCTCTCCATTTCGATGTTCACAATTACGTAACAATACAAGGTTCTATATAAGGGTATTTTGGAAATATAATGTCTTATGTGTAATGGGGAGACAATTTTGGAGAGATTAGGGGTGATTTTTGGTCAATTTAGGGATTTTTAATGGGTGGATAAATGTGAAGGAAGTGATCACATTTTATAAGTGAATAAAATGACAATTTAATGAATATATATAACCTTCTCAATGATGGAATGGTATTATTCTAGGATCAATGGATACAAAAGTCATAAATAATGAATTTTTAGGTGATATAATGTTTAAAAATCCTCTTTTAATTAACATTAACACATTTTTAAAACACATTTAAGGTCTTTTAACACTGGATGTTTACATTTTACCATTTTGGTTTTTCATATAGGTAACCATTTTTTATTCCAGTATCTTATATTTTATTAAAACAATAATATTAAAATATTATTTTTTATTTTTTGAACTTAAATATAATCTATATATAATAAAATTATATTTATTAATAATATAAAACTATCATTTAAATTATATAATATTATATATTCAAAAATTGTTTTGTAGAAATATGTTGTAAAAACTAACAAGTGTTCTTATTCTTACGTAACATTAATTATTAATTTTATTAGTGATAATACATTTTTTATTATATTTTTTAACCTAATATGAAATTATTTATATAAAATATATTAATTTAATTTATTAGATACATATTACAAAACATTATTACAATAATTCTTTGAAATAACAATTTCTCCATAATCATGGTAACTAACATTAATTTAATTATTGTTAATTTATGAATAAAAATAAAATTCTTCTAAATAAATAATAATATAATTTTTATTTAAAATATAAAATAAATTTAATTGGATATAATTTATAATGTTCATGGAAATTTTTTATTTAATACAAGTGAATAAAAATAGTGTTTTATTATAATTTTATATGGGATTCCAAAATATTAAACATTTGGTTCATAAATTTAATATTATATTTTGTAATGAATTATTGTCATTTATATATTGTTTTTATAAAAAAAATTTCTAAAACCTTTATTTCTGTATTATATAATTAATTTTTCATAAATGTGATGGTATTATAAATATGATTAATTTTTCACTTATCTAATAAATAATAAATTATTTTTAAAAAAATTAAAAAATTATCCATAAGCTAATTCTTAGATTATTAATTCCAAAATTTATTTTATCTATAAAATTTAATATTTTTAATTCATAAATTTTTCTTTTAAATGAATTTGTAATGAAAAAATATTTTATTTAATAACAACATTTTTAAATATTTAGTATTATTAATTCAATATTTTTCATTTTCTAATCGATTATAATATTTATATTTAGTAATTATATTATTATTCATAAAATGTATTAATTAAATTCATCTAATATTTAGTTTCTTGATTTTATTGGTGTCTCTTGAGAATTATTCTATTGAAGATAGAATGTTTATTTAATGGAATGATATAGAGTAGAATCATGGTGATTTATAATCTAGCCCCATTAAATAAATTGTATACACATGATTTTCATTATAACATACTAATAAAAATATCTAATAATATCAATAAGATAATCATGACTGAAGATATAACATTTAAATAGATGTAAACCTTGATATCTAGGGAAATATAGATTAATTTATCTTTTCCCTCACAATATGCATATATAATGATTATGAACCATTAATTACAAAAATGCATCTGTAGACAAGTATTATGAGTTTATAGAGGAATAAAATCCACATATTCCATTCCATGAACATATTCATAACGAAATAATAAATGTATAATGGTAATGATATGATCTAATAAAAGTAGTTTAAATGAATATATGAGTATAGAAACAAAATCATAGGATGTATTAACCAATGAAACATTCATTTCAACATATGATTCTTTTGGTTTTATAATTTAACAATTGGTTTATTCTATTAATATCTCAATTTATCCTAAAATATTTGTGGTCATTTTCCAAATATGTATTTAATCATACAAGGATTAAATTACATCATAAAATTATATTATAATATTTCTAAATGGTTTCTAGAAACTATTTTAATTATCTCATGAATATCCACTAGTAGATTCCAGCTATGTGTATTGTCTAATTCCAAATAATATTGAACCATGTGAAGATATAGTTAATAATAAACCAACTTTTTTTGGTTTTGTGCCTTTATGGATCAATTCCCTAAAAATATCTATTGGCTAATATCTCGATAGGGGTTTTATTACTAAGTAATCCACATACAAAACAACAGAACTAAATTCCATCATATTATCCCATAATATATTTTTGGTGATGAGTTTCACTAATTTTTTAATTATATTTCATATAAATTACAATGATAACCCCTAAAAATAGCTAAAATTGCATTGATAACAACTATGGTTTCATAGACCCACACTCGAAGGTCAAGGGTTAGAAAGACTTTCTATGAACACTAGTTTTGAAACATATTGAGATGAACCAAGATATTTTAATTTATTTATATTATTTTAATTAGTTAAACATTAAATATATTAAATTAACACCCAATATATTGAATAAGTGGATTGAAAACATTGGCATTCAACAATTTAAAAAACTAATTGTATGATACATTTGACCTTTTCTCAATAATTTGACCACCATAAACTCCCATCAAGATTTATCATAATTTATCATCAATCTCAATAAAATTTGAAAGATAAATATAATAATTTATTGAACATAAATTCATAATAAGGTAAATACAAAAACAAATTCATCATTGTTTGTATTTTAATAATATTAGAAAACATAATCTAAGTTTGAATATCATATTCATTTATCAATTTCCAAAACAATTTTCACAATAAATGAAAAAATATGACCAAAAAATTGGAATAAGAATAGTCATATCGAATAATTATATTTTAAACGACGTTAAGAGTAATAATATATTGGAAAAATAATTTGAACAATGTATACCATGATACTGTCTAGGAAAAATCATGTCAAAAAAGTTATGTGCAATCTTGTCCATGAACTACATCTAAAAAATTTATTTCTAATAATTTCCATACACCATCATGTGAGAAAATATATATGAGATCAAAACCACTCACCATAATTTCAATCTAAATAATTTTGATCATGTAAACACACCATCCATTGAATAAATCATGGAACGATCATGTGCACTCATATCCTTCAAAACAAAGAGTAACATGACAATTTCTACAGACAATATTATTATAACATTGGATTTAATGGAATAGACAATGAATTGGAGGGTTATATTGGATCTTATAAATCAATAATATATACATATGTGGGACACATGAAATCAATCACTAATATTTTCAACATAAATTAATTTACTCTTAAAAATATATAGTTTTCAAGAATACTTTTATAGAACATTGTAGTGGTATTCATATAAAGAATTTGTACTATGGGAAAAAATAACCATAGTAGTTAATGATGTTGAAATATATAAAAAATAAATTGTTAAATAATTAAATAAATTAATTGTAAAATGAAAATAAATACTTATTTTTTCTAAAATGCTTGAAAACACATTAAGATAGCTTTTTTTTAACTTAATAATTTTATCATAAATAAAATTATCATTTAAAACATGTATTTTTTTTTCATTAAGAAATTTATAATTGAATTGTTTTTAAAAAAATTCATTCAAAAGACATTGTAACACTGAATAACTAATTATTGAATTGAAAATCCTTTAAAATCATATTTAAAATAACATATTACCATTAGAAAAAATATATATACATTAAAAAATTATAGAAATATTTCATTTTCCAAAAAATCAGAATGTGTAAAAATAATTTGTAAAACAATTTCAATATTCTGTAAGGATTATTCATAATGAAAAGTTATCATATGATAAATGAAACTGTAATGGAGTATAATAAAATATTTTTTATATTATCTAATGATATGATGTTACATGACACATTCAAATATAATGTTCATAAAAGAGATGATAATTTTTTTTAGAAAATTTTAATTTAAAAAATACAAGTCAATAATGGTTCTATAAAGTGTATATAATAGTTTTAGGTTATATTTTTTGTGGATGATAATATATATGATCATAAATTGAAAATCATTTCTAATAATTTAAAATAATTTTTCTGAAAACCAATGTCTTCGAAAGGGATAAAAAATACATTTATAAATTAGAATTTATTTTGTAACATCAAAATATATAACACATAATAGTGTTTTGAAATAAAATTGAGAACATTTTGTGGGAATCGATGAAAAATATTTGTGTGGAAAAGAGAATACTTGGGAAGGATGATAAATATTATTAGTAATTTCACAATTTTATGATGATTAAATTCATACAAGGATAATAATTTAGTTAAAAGTGTAATTTTATATAGATATAATATGAATGTTCAATAAAAAATAATTCTTTTTAATAAACTATAAATATAAGTAATATTTTTTATGAAGAGCCATTATAACTCAAATAATGTTGGTTTGATTGAAAAACCCATTAAATCATTCTTATCTTTTGAATTTCAAAAACATGTATGATAGAAAATGAGTTGGATTTATAAATAACCGATATTTCATTGAAAATAATGATAAAATATTTATAATTCCAATATATACACAAAAAAATGAAAATAGTGGTGATTACACATCATATCACAATGGAGAAATATTTTGATGAAAAAACATTTCCAATATAAGAGAACATTTAATAAGAAGCATGTTCTATAGTGTCCATGAAATTAAAAATTAATTACTATATAAAAAAGATAATTCATTATATTATAAAAAAATATGTATTATAGAAGCATCTTAAATGAATTCAGTCTCATGAAACAAAATATGTCTCAAAACAAGAATTTGGGTAAAATACCTATAGATTAAATATAACATATCAAAATTTTTTATAAAATAATGTATAATAGAAATAAACATATAAATAATATAGATCATAAACATGTTGAAACATATAAAATTTTATAAAAATCAATTGAAATAATATATTAAAAATTTATATTTTTTATATACAATTTTTTAATAATCAATATTTTTTAGTCTGGGTTATTTCTATAGTACAAATTTCACAATGGATATGCCGCATATTAATAATAAATTCAACGTTAAACAATAAAAGACCATTATTGGTTAATGAATATATGATTTATTAAGGTTTGATAATTTATAATTCCAATTCCTAATTATTTTAGTTATTATATGTGAGAGTGACATTTGTTAAAAACTAGGTTGTGTATATTTTAAAAAACGAGAGATGGAATATTATAAATAAATAAAATATCAATATATGATATTTATAATGATAAAATAGAAATTATTTTATTGATAGATTATAAATAAACTATTAGTTTTGTTTCTATATTCATTTACTATATATACTTATATAATTGTGCAAGTAGGTGTTCATACCGACCCAAGTATAAAGATGTAATAATTGTTTTGTAAGTATAGTTAGGAAAGTGATTCCATTGATATAATATAATAATTATAGAATCATAATGTTATTATTTAAAAAAATTTATGGTGGAGAATAATTTTATATGATATTTTTATAATTAAGAAAACACTTTATTTAAAAATGAAATATGTTACTTCTCTAGAGGTAGTAATCTGCACGTATGAAATTGTGAGATGTTCATTTTCAATGAATTTAAATGATAGAAAAAAGGTTATTATTTTTATAATAATAATAATTTTTTGAATATAATATTTATATATTAAATTCAAACTATTACGTATCTTAGTTAGTAGGTTAAAAATAATTGATAATTTCTCTTTTCAGGGTGGTAGTTCGCACGTAACATAAGGGACAATTTCATTTTATAGATGGTTAGGAGGAGGGTAGAAAATGAATATTATTTTGTTATAATAATATTTCAAAATAATAGTAACAATAATTTTTTCATACATTAATTATTTGATTGGGTTATTTTGTGTAGAATAAGAAATAAATTTCAAGAGGATTGTGGTTAACATTACCTTTACCATTAGATGTTATCCTTTGGGTAACACCTAAAAAATTTAAATATTAATTTTGGAAATTATAATGATTTTAGTTCATGGGGAGAGAGTTTTATAGATACAATGTATGATTTATGGTCAATTTAATGCTTTGTAATGTCTGGGTAAGTATAGTGGATGTGATCTCCTTTTTTAGTGATTAAAACGAAAAAATTGTAAATTCATATTACATATTTAATGAAGGCATGGTATTATAAAAGAGTCCATTGATCTAAAAGGAGAAAATAATCAAATTTAGGTTGATTTATGTTAGAAAAATCTTCACAAAATTCATTATAACACATTTTATAACAAATTACATGTTTTATACAAATAATTGTTTACATTTTTACATTTTTGTTTTTAATCTCGTAACTAGTTTCTAACAAAGTAATTTATATTTTTGGATACATATAATTTGACACCTATTAATAAAATATAATTTTTCGAAATAAAATAATAATTTTATTATATAAGTCATCATATAAATAATGTTAAAATTAACTTTAAACAAAATCATTTAATATACAAAAAAACCATTTTGTTCGAGATGTTGTTTTCATCATTAAGTTTCATTAATCATACAAATTATTAGAAAACAATTAATGGAGTGAAAATTTATTTTTATATATTTCTAAAAATATATAAAATTCATTTTATTAATTTTAAAAATTTTATTAATTACATTAAAATTACACAACATCAATAAAAATACAATAAAAAATATCACTTTCATAATAATCATGGTTATTTACATTAGTCACAGAAACTGTGTATTAATATAATAAAAAATAAAACCCAACTTATTAACTAATATGACCATATTCTTGTAAAATATAAAATCAATTAGTTTATATTTGAAACATATAATGGGTGAAAATGAATTTCTTAATTTATTTATATAAAAATAATTTTACAGTAAAATATTAATTATGTTTCCAAAATGTTTAACCCGGGTAAAATGAATTAAATATCGTTTTTCATGATTTATTTTATTTTTTAAAATATATTTTTATCAATATAGTTTCAAAGACTTAATTTTTTTTATGTATTATGATATTGTAAATAATGTGATGTTAATACCAAAATTAGGATTTATTATTATCAGCAAGAAATTATTTCTTTAGAAACATTTCAAAAATTAATATAGAGCTAATTTTCATATTATTTTTAAAAAATTAATTTTAGTTTACATAATTCAAAATATAAAATTTATAAATTTAGATTAAAGTTAAATAAAAAAACATATGATTATAGAAAAATTAATTTTTTATACTTTATGTATTCTTAATCTAATCTTGTGTACTTTTATAAATGATAAAAATATTTTAATTAAAATTATGTTATATTATTTTTTAATTTTTTTTAATAATACTCTAATAAATCATGAATAATTTTGGTTCAGTTCTCCTTGTGTGAGAAGGTATTGAATTCATTATAATATTTTAAAAGTAATATATATAGTAAAATAATATTTAGTTTCTTTTTGTGCTCATTTATGATAATTAATGAACAATAAATTACTACACTTTGAATTAAAATAAGGTGTATGATGTTTTGAGTGAAAAATAACACACTAGTTTATCAATGATGATGATTTAAAGATATATAATATATATAGATTTACAGAATAAGGACCTTGAAATCATAATAAAATTATATATATGAACGCTTTCTCAATTTTTTGTTCAACCATCCAATCATGTGAAGATTATATTGGTATCTAAGGAAGATGTAGAGTTAAAAAATAAGGTAATGAAGGTTATAGAGTTCAATTGTGACTTTGAATGAAGTATAATATTTAGAAACTAGGTATTTATACCTATAATACTACAATTGATGAATTATACATTGGTTAAAGAACATTGTTTTTTATTCTCAGTCCGTTTGAGATGTTAAATAATGTATATATATTTAAAACGCAATTTTTTGTGTGAAATAATAAAATGTGATATTGAGGAATATTTATGGGGATTCCTATAATTTTATAAACATATAATTAAAATTTTAATGTATAATGGTATTATGAAACCAATACTCATCCCTCAATAGGAATAGGAAAACATTAACATGGTTTTCAATATAATAATCTCCAAGACATCTAAGGAACATAAATATATTTGGGTTGTACTAAATGATTGTAACTTAGTTCATTTTTCATAACAAAATTTCATAATTTGTTTGATATGTAAAATTAATGTAAAAATATTATAATTTTGTCATTATTATTATTCTATAGATGATATAACTTTATTATATCTGAAAGAACTGGATCATTGATGAGAAAACATGGCAATTAACACCCAGAAAATTAAAAATAATGAAAGGCTATTAATGAATGAGTAATATGATGGTATAAAATCTTTATATGTGTTATTATAAATAATTATATTATTATATAATATTTTAAAAAAATGTATAAAATAATATAAATTAACTTAAATAAAGTTTAATCAGAATTATGTGTATGGTAAGGGTTTCTCATCTCATATTTACTTCTGCGAGACATATGCCTCATTCTACCATTATTTATTATGTGTAGTGTACGTAAAACCTTTTTTGTGTGATATATGAATATTTAATTTATCATCATTATATTTAATGATTCATTATGGGTAATTTATTTCATTGGGATTTCTATACAAAATTTAACAATGTTGTAAACTTTTAATTCATTTTATCATCGTTATTCAAGATGGGTTATATTTACATCTACCCCAAGATAATTATCTGATATTTACATATTGAAAAAATATATTTTCTTATTATATAGTGGTTCATAATAGTTTCATGTAATATTGATATTCTTAATGTTTTTAATGTTAAATTACAAAGAAACTATTTCCAAGAAAATAAATCTTCCTTTCTCTCTTTGTTTGGAAATCTGTTTTCATCTAAAATAAAGTTTTCTAAAAAATATTTCAATAAAATTTAATCCTTTAAAAAATGAGTTATTAAAGACATTTTTACTCATTTTTTCTTTTCTATTTTTACAAGTAATATTCTTATAAATTTTTGATCAGGAATATTTTTAAAAAATTTATAGTGAAAAAGGAAATTTCGTTTAAACTTGTACATCATATAAAAAATTAATTTCCAAAAAACTTTCATTTATTTTAAGAATATTTTGAAATAAAATTTTTATATTTCTAATGAAAATATTTTTATTATAATTTGGAAATATTTTGTTTAAAAATTTTATTATAAAAAAATAGTTTATTTTCCTCAAGAATAATTTAACGATATTTTAATGGTACCACTACTCTTTGAGGAAAATAACCCATTTCTATTACAGCAGTAGGTATATATTGTATTGATGTCATTTTTAAATTTTTCTGGATGGTTTATGATCATCATGATAGGGGTTGTACTATTTTGAAACCATTAATTTTACTATAGAAACTCTATGAACTTGTTTTTTTATTCAGAAAATAAATAAATTTAATATCAAATTTTTAATATTAATGTTTATATTGATTATGTCTCACCCCATTAATATGAGGAATGCATTGGACATAGTATTTGGGGAGAGTCCTGATATTGAAATCCCTATGTTGCATCGGTAGGTTATATGAGAAAATGTAGATATGGTTTTAGCTGAGGCCATACCCATTTATTAAATGTCTTTCCACAGATCCTTAATAGTATTAGATGTCTTGTCACAGAGACCTAACATTATTAGATGTATTGGAATGTATCCATGTTGGTATGTTTTAGATATCCATCATTATAAATTTTATTTTTATGAATTTATTTATAGATATTCAATGTGATTATTCTATTATTTATAATATCCATGGTTATGTTTTGTGCTAATGGGATTATTTTGGTGGAATAATATGTTTATGTTTTATTCTTTCTAAATTATCCTAATGACAAAAACTTAAATTGAAATGCTTTAGTTAAATACCTTTCAATTTTTATTATGACTTATTTGTTCATATATTTCATTATGATCTTACTCTTAATGAACATATGAGAACACCCATTTATTATGTTATTTTTTCACAGGATACATGGAAGTATTTTGTGATTGTTATATTGGGATACACTAAGTGGAATAGTGAAATTTAAAAAAAATTATTTTTTATTTTCTCTTCAAAAAGTTAATGTAAATTTCAATTAGTTATCCAATTTACAAATACTAATTAATTATTCTATCATTAGGGATGTAATTCAATGTATCATATTCCATTGTAATAATGAGAGGAACTAGATCTGAGATTCTTAGGATTAGGTCACTACATTTGGTTTTAGAAAAAGTTTATAAAAATCCTTGGGAACTAGATTTTGAAAAAAATAGGTAACAAAACCCTATAATAGATTTTGATGTTAGGAATAGAATAAAATCTTATTTTTTTGGAATTTATGTTATTATGTGGGATATATAGAAATAAATCAATATTTGAATACAACATGAGGATTTGGTTATGATATTGAGGTAGATAGGGGTAATTACTATTAAAATGGAATTTTGTGATTGAATTTATTGTTACTATATAAATAGAAAATATCCTTAATATGAATCTTGTTTAACCCTCATAGGGGATGTACATTGTATAATTCACATTTTAATTACAAACCATAACGAAAGAGTTAATCATAATGATATTCCCAAAGATAGTATTTTTATTATTATTATTTTATTTATGTGATGTGATTCACTAGTTTTGGGTTTGTTTATTATGTTTTATAATATTATTTAATAATCTAGTGTATTACAGTACTTAGAAATGGTTCATAACTGAAGGAAAAAAAACTATATCAATTAATGTAATACATATAGGGATTTCCCTCTAGATAAGGATAATAAAGTTGAAGATAAACAATGAGAATAAATTAGAACTAATCCAATTAGAATAATATTAGGGTAGCTTATAATGTTTATTACTAATACATTTTCCTATATGTATAAGCCTATTTATCCACCACATGGTGTAATAACGTTAGACCATTACATGTGTCTTCAAACTATATTATTCAATGGGTCTAATAATCTATTTTTTTTCTCGGAAATTAAGATTATATATATATAAGATATATATCACTCTACGAATTAAGAAAAAGGGGAAATTATTCAAGGTATTTTATCATCTCTCTAGAGATACATATCAACAGTCATTTATGAATCAAAAAACTAAGGATGATGAGGAAATAAAAAAACATAGATTGGAATTATTTCAATGTAATACTAAGGGAAAAATATTTTCCCAATGAGAGAATGTGGATATAGAAAGATAGTTCTATTGTAAAAGACTATATGAATAGGAAAATGACTCTATGTATGAGGCCAACATTAATATATTAGTAAAGAATACAGAGGACTACATTTGTTATCAAAAGATCATGATTGACGATGACCTTGATGGGATTAATCCAATTCAACATAGGGAACTAGACTCCCAAACATTCTCACCACAAAATGACATATAATCATGTGTTATTACAAAATTGACTCAATTATCTAAGTCATATTTCATAAAATGGAATTATGTTTAGAATATTTCAAATTGAAAAATGTGGATAAATGGAATAATGGAATAAAGGATTTTCTATCAAGAGATTCTTGTGGAAGGAAACTGTCACGATCCAAATATTGTCTTTATTAAAACTGGCATGTAACCCAACCTGTGGAAAGTTCCTAAGAGAGTTAAATATCCCCATAGGGTAGAACATGATACTGGGTATCATATATTATAGTTTGTGAATGATTTTCTCAATTTTAGAATCATTTAACAACAAAAAATTTAATAAACAAAATCTAAAAATTTATGCCAAAAATGCAATAAATAAAATCCATAACTAGAAAAATTGGTTAAATCTTGACAAAAAGGACCAAAGATATATAAAAGTAGAAAAATATCCCAAGGGACGCCACATGACAAGGGGTTATCATCCACAAGTCCTCTCTAAAACACTACACCATGGGAAGAAACTAGTAACTCAACTGCCATCACCCAAGGTATTTCCTTTCCATGAGTTAAACATGATAAAGTCTAACTACAGAAAAAGGGTGTCAGTATGTTGTTATCCTAATACCAAAAGGATAACATCCAATGGATTCCATATTGTAAGAAATACAAGATAAAAAGCATTCATGTTTTTGATAAATAAGAAATGTTAGTAATAAATTCTAAAGAATGAATCCTTTAAAGCAATACAATTTTCAATTTATAAATTAAAAGAGTGATGAAAAAAAATTAAAAATTTTATACTACTATGTTTATTAAGCCATACACAACCTATGTAAATGATAAATTTAAAAGAGACAAAGAGCCTTAATCTATGGACACCAGTAGGAACTTGTTACTTTTGGGCCCCACATACCTTGTATCTCTGTGTAATGTAACAAGAGTAATATCCATTACCATGCACAAGCCACTAGTAGGGAACATACCCATTACCTAGTAATGTCTTATCATCATAAATATTGTTTTATTAGTGTTTTTAATGTCAAATTTACTAAGTGAAATGTGGATAAAACTGCTCAGGATAACATACGTACTAGTACACATCCACCCATCTAGATACCCAGGTTTTCCCCTTTGGTTTAAACTATTTATAAAGGTAAAAAAAATCCATTCATACAAAAACCCCCATTTCTGGACATACAAATGAAAATCAAAAGCTACTCATGCTTTTCACCATTTACACAACTCAATAAACAACAAAATGTTTTCATAAAATAGCTTCAAGGTATACCACCAAACTTGGAGCATGAAATCTATTTAAATAAAACATTGAAAAACAATTTCACACCAATATTGCCACAAAATATAACTAGATACACTAAATTTTTTAATAAAACCTTTACATGAGTTATAAAATATCCCAATTGGTATAACATTGAACGAACTTGTAAAACACCCATTTTCACACAAAATTGGTACATAAAAATCAATTTCATAACAAATGACACCAAAACCAATTTTCAAAGAAATGAAAATTAATGAGGATTATTATAAAAATATAGATCATGAATGGAGGACTCAGATTGTAGAATATAGACTTGGAACCATATACCACAATTGTCAAAAACTTCAAATCCTTGTATGAATGTCCAACTGCACCACCGCCGCACCATAAAGAAGTCAAAATGAACCAAAAATTGTATTACTACGCCAAAAAACTCAAAATAAAAACCTATGATTGATGCCCAACATTATGGTCACTAATAACATCAATAAACATGGTGGAAACCCAATGGAAATGGGAGAAACCATAGGAAAATGGGTGGATCATGATAGGAAACGCACTTAATTGAGAATCATTGAAGAAATATCCACAAATACACCAGTATCTGAATTTCCAAATAGAAAAAATGATAGTTATATTAAAATAAGGAAGATAAGTTCATGTTAGAATTAAAATGGGGCAAAGGAATGAAAAATGAAACAGTTAAAACGGAACAAATTTACTTCCTCAAATCTAGATTATTTGAAAATGTTTGACAAGTATCTCCCTGATTAATAATGTAAATGAGCTCTAAATAGATAACGACAAACATAGGGGGTGACTAGGGTTGTTGGATTCATGTGGGAGGTGTAATAACTGAAAAAGAGTAAAAATGAATGAAATATTAAGGAATTATGTTTTTCTAAAGCAATAAATGGTCTCACAGTTTATTCTAATGCATAATTAATCACCAAAATCCAAAATGATAGTGATTTCCTAGGGGGTCAAAATAGATATGGTAGTTTTCATAGGTTTTTTGATGAAATAAATAAATTTTATTGAATGATAAATTTTAAAAAATGAAGGATATATTAATAAAAATAAAACGGCCTTTAAATTAGGAAATGAGATCACAATTGGGCCAAAATAATTAAAACCCACAATTTTTAAACAAAATCCATGTGAAACCCCCACCAGAAAGCGTGAATATAAATAAAATTAAAATTAACTATAAAATAATAAATTGATGGGAAAATTCTACTCACCCTAAAATTTAACTTCCCTAAAAAGCCAGCATAATTCTTAACCAGATAAGAGAAAATAAAACTCTTCTTCGACCCAATACTTATGCTACATTGTCTAATGCTCATCATTCCAAAGTTTCCATAAGACTCAAACTAGAGGAATGGCCTTCCCTCAAATCAATTATTCTCAGGAGTGTAAAATACACACATGTCACTCAACCAAAGATAGATCACAATCTATATTCAACTCCCCCTTATTCAGCACATGAGACAGATCCGGGTTATACTTCCTCAGTTTTGAGACATGGAAGACATCCTGGATAGAGGTAAATTGAGAAGGAAAAGACAACATGTATTCTTAATTTCCAATACTCCCAGTAATCTCAAAAGGTCCAACATACCTATATGTTCTCATTCCCTAAATTCCCAAATAGCAATCACACAGATTTAGGGACACTATCAAAAAACACATGATCACCGACTGAAAACTCTAGGTCTTGATGTCTCTGATCAAAATATGATTTTTGGATACTCTAAGGTTGCAATAAATGATTCCAGATCAACATGATATTCTCATAAGTCTCTTTAAAAATAATTTCCCCAACAGTGAGTTCTTAAGTACCTAAGCCCAACATAGTGGTGGGGGGACCGATAATAACGACCCTAGAAATACTCAAAGTGATCCATTAAGATTGTTGATTATTAATTTTTATTAAAAGTGAACTCATCCATTCTGAAATTGCTATCCCAGGAACCTCCAATGTCCAAAACACGCACCCAATGCATGCCCTCAAAAATATGATTCAGTCGCTCTGTCTTGTCATCTGTTTGAGGATGGTATTCCATGCTAAATTTAATTTGAGACCCCAAGGCCTTATGAAAGCCTTAACAAAACCGAGAAATGAAATGAGGGTCTCTATCCATGAAAAATTTAAATGGTAAACTAGGAAGCCCAACCATCACATCAAGATAAAATCATACCAAATCATCCACATTAGCTACATTCTTGATCAGGAAGTAGTGGGATGATAGAGTCAGATGATTAGTTACTACCCATATTGAATTCTTAAACTGAGGTGTACGAGGTAAGACTATAATGAATTCAATTGCAACCTCATACCACTTATAAGTAGGAATGAGTAATGGATGGAGGAAAATGGAGGGTCTATGATGGTCCTCTTTCACCTGAAAACATTTTTTAGCATCTCTATATGAATTTCTCTATGTCTGGTCCCATACCTGGACACCAGAACTGTTGTCACATATAATAATACATCTTAGTGGCAGCTTGATGGACATCCCACTAACTCTAGTGGCTATCCTCCTCCACCCCAGTCTGTAGAGAGGACTACACTATTGAAAAAACATTTAAGTACATGATTCCCTCGAGGGACATTGAAGAATTAGAATACATCTCCCCCCTATGACGAATCAGCCTCGACCACTAACAGAGAACATCTCAAGGCTATTCTGATTGAATTAACTCTATGAGAGAAGGATTCAACAGATTTCTCTCCATGAAAAAACGTCAATTAGGATCCTTGGTGTCCAAATAAATTTGATCAATGAGCACCATCATAATATACTCATACCTAGATTTAATCAAGGCTTGCACTGTTAATTTTCTATTCAAAGCATCTTCCACCACATTACCCTTTCCCGGGTTATAGATGATGTCAATGTCATACCCTTGTAGGTACTATTTTAGTATTGGAATAAGACCTTATTTTTTTGGTATGGTGGTCTACAGTATACTGAGACACTGTTGGAGGCCATGTTGTATATATTTTAGCTCCTATAGATGGTTCAATAGAGGAATTCAGTCTAGAAAATTATATTTTTTTATGATTTATCCATGAAATAGTGAGATGTTATTACTCTGAAAGACAATCAATTGGATATGGTCTACAATGACTAGTTGGGTCCCTTTATTATGAAAATTTACTTCAAAAGATTTTGTGGAATAATAGATCAAAGTAATTCCTACTCCTAGAGAAAGTCTCACTATGAGTTATGGATTATTCGTCTCTCTTTACAATGGGTTTTAATTATTCACCTTTTATTATTAATAATTGGTTTTTTAGAGTTTTATGCTATGAAGATGGGATTATTTATGCCATAAATCCCCATGTAAATGGTTTCTTTTTTTCTAAGGTCAAAATAATTGTGAACCAAGACCTTATTACTAAGAATTATTTCAGAAATATGATAGTAAAGGGAAATTTTGTTTAGTTTTGTGATTGGGAGGTATTTTATTTACTGAAAATAAGCATCATTTGGATGGTTATTGACAGTGAAATAGATGGATGAGTATCTTATCATTTAGTTATCTTATATTCCATTAGTATGGATGAAATGGTAATGTAAATCATTTGTTTTACTAAGACCCAAATGAGTGGTGAGCCTATGGTATAATATGGAATCATATAAGGTCTTATCAAAATTACCCATCTATTCATACTGTGTGAGTATTTTTATAAGATACACCTTTTGGTACATGATATATATATATATAAATAAATAAATATCCCCATTTCAAATAGAAATATAGACTACCAATAGTCATACTGGTCGTAGATGTAGTTGTAGTCAACAAGGTTAGAATCATGATACACAACACTAGCAGGGTAGAACCACACTATGTAGTTAGGATATAGCTCATAGATGTGGATCAAATCAGATGTATTTTAAACAACATATAACTTAGGGTAATGGTGTCATTCCATCTATACTATGAGTTATTGTTATGGTATCATACAATTTATTATATATCCTTTTGATATGGTGGTTCTCATTATTATATATCTGTGAATATAATGGAATGCCCCAGGCTTGAGATTCAGTAGTTTTATGACATAATGATATATGATACCCCATTCGGAATTTTATTTATTTGTTTACACTAGTTCAACGAATCCCCACTTTTAAGGTAATAAGTAATCATTTATTTGAGAAACAATTTGTTCTCATAGAGGGAAGTTTTGATATAATTCACAAGATAGAATAGTTTTTTCCTTATCATACCATTATAGATTGATTTTACTAGTATTTATAATTTCTCTAACAAAATGTCTATAGTTACATTTTAAAGGGTTAATGGGATGTTCAGGAAAGTAGAAATGGACTTAAGAATTTTGGGTTAGTTTGTGTGATAGCCTAGATCGATATCCTATATATAGATGATCCGAAAACACATCATGATTATTTTCCTCCTATTCTATATCTATTAAGGGATATTTTCGTTGACATTTTTATAGGATGCCTCTTAAGTGAGTGGTTTATTTTAAAATAAATAAAGATCTAGGAGTAGTATCAGTATCCATTCATCCTTATCGTATATACATTATTGGGTGCGAGGATCTCATGATGAAATAAAAGTACATGTATGAAAAATATTTTATATGGTCTAGTAAATCATTATGGGGTTCAACTATCCATTTCAAAAATAATTTGCATGGTTCCATAATCATTTCCATGGATTACAATCATTTGAACCTACATATTTATAGGAACTAGTATCCACTACCACATATTATTGAAATATTTGATGTTATTAGAGGAGAAATAGTTTCCTCTAATATTGATTTACTATTGGGATACCACTAGGTACATGTCATAACGTCATGAAAACCTCATATACCTTTCCAATGTATGTATGATCTTTAAGAGTATCTTCATATGTCATTTGGTCCGATAAAAATGTCTACAATTTTTAATGATATGAATAATCATGTTTGATGTCCATATTTTGAATCATTTCAGGTAGTATTCATGGAAAATATCATAGTGTACTCCAGTACTCGTAATGTCTATGTCAAGTATAATTAAATTTTTATAAATACACGAATAGATAACAACATTTTTTCTAATCATAATAAATTCAAATTTTAGAATGACAATATTCGTATCCTACATCATATTATTTCATTGGTGAGACATCTAATTTCCCTAGAGTATGTGAGTGAAATAGTATTCTGAGAGTAACCCAAGAATCACCTTAACGACTATAGTTTCACATTCATTGTTAGTTATTATAGAAATTTTATTCCAGATTTATAATTTGTTACATCACCAATAACATATATAACCAAGTACTGAGTGATTTTTATATGGTCGGAGGCATGTGAGATAGCCTTTCAGGAGATGAAACAGGGATTGAAATAATCATTGATCCCAATTTAATCAATCTTGGATTAAGCTATACATGTTTTTTTTGAAACATCATGTATAAAGTCTAAAAAGGATTCTATAATAAAATATTTATACCATTGATTAATTTAATTAAATGAACATAAAATTATATCATTTGAAACATAAATTTGGATGTATGTGAGAATCAAAATCAAAAATAAATTCAATTTTTTTTTGAATTAGCACATTCACATAAAAAATTTGTTAACAATGTAAGATTCATTATCACATAATATATATATTTGGGAACATCCACATTATAAAATTTTATAAAATATGGTATCATGTAGAAACATATTTCTAATAAATTTATAATAGATAATATTGATCCAATGCATTGGTGGGACAAATAATATCATGACTGACCATCATAATTTTCTTACAATCATGCATTTTACCTAGACAGACAAAGATTATAATTCATTTCCATCAAATACACTAATAAGAAATATAGGGTCTAATGGAAACATTATAAGTCAACTAACAATGAATAAGTAATTTTATATCCCCAAAGTAAAATATATAATACCATTTTAGGTATTAAATGTTGTTATTTATAACAATAATACAATATATAATTATAAATCGAAAAAATATAGATGTATAAATGTGGTTCATCAAGAAGAAACACTTTATCAATAATCATGTAGTCATTGTAAAAATAATAAAATTTATATAAGAATATCTAAATACCAAAAATAAATATTTTATAAATTTTATAATACATTTATTATAGATTTAGAATAATCATGTAGAAAAAAAAGAAAAATAAGTTATAATGAACTCACTCAAATACCCACCCAAAACTGGCACTCGACCTGACCTGATAAACATTCAAAGTGAATTTCCAATCGCCATGGGCAGGATAAAAGAACCAACACATCAACAAAATCCTGATAGAAATATTTCTCCCAACATGGAGAAGAAAACATGGAATATGTATACAAAAATTAGAAAAAATTATGGACATGAAATATAAGAAATACATGATACAATAAAAATGAAACAATAGAAGTGATACAACCCAAATGTAGATAATAAAAATACAATGTATAATTTCAATAGAAATGATGAAACCAAACACTATAATTAACAACTCATGTGATAATTGTAAAACATCCCACAATGTCCCCTCCAGCTACCGAACTTAGTTTTCAAAAACCATTCCGCCTCCAAAAAACATATTGTCTTTCCCCACATTGAAAGACGTAACATGTTATACACACCAACCATGGGTAAAGTAGTGAGTGATCTAATATTATAATAAATATCACACCTATACATTACATAAAATGGCATTGTAAATATTATAAACATTATCATATTTAAATATAAAAATTAATGATAATTTGATGAATAATATTTTATATCAACACCATTGTAAAATATTCCCATTTTCTATAGTTTCAAATAAGTCGAGTAAAAAATTTCCAAGAATATCACACATTCCAAAGAATGTAATCATGTACTAGTATGATAACTCAAATTATTAGTTAACACCACAATAAGAATAACTATAGTCTAGGATATATGGAATATTGATATACAAACAAATACTACTATGTACATCATGTCTCAAGACATAAGGCTCAAATTTGGAGGGCAGAGTAATACCATTGAATGTGAACCATTCAACAATGTCTATGATGTCCCTAGAATAATGTGCTTAGGGAGAAAAGGTACACCCCATGAATGAACCACTCAAAGGTATCAATATATGAGGACTATCACTACACATTGTACCTAAGTACCCAATGATTCTAATGTGAAACATTTTTCAAATCAACTCAATCAAACCCTACATGAATGGAATTTCACACAATCAATTTTGAATGATTTTAAAATTCCAATTTTATTATGAAAAGAAGGGGAACCATATTTTTACTAAAAATCATTTTCACTCAAAAATGCCCAATTAAAATAATTAATAATTCAATTTTATTTATAAATTAATTTATAAACATGATTAGTAATTTTTCACCCAATATAGAAAAATACTGGCCCACAAAACATATTCATAGGTCGCATGGGGACTTGTAAAAGGGAAGGTGGCCAGAGGCAGTGGGGACCTCCAAAAGGGAAGGTAGGGATCTTCACTAGATATGGAGGTCCACAACCCAACTAGTAAGAAAGGGATTTACGATACACGGAACCAATATGCTATTCAGGTGAGGAATATCTTTGATGGAATCGATTCAACTGGGGAGTGCATGGCGGGGAACATTGAAGATAGTAGAAGGCATTCTGTAGGGGAAATCAGTCTGACGATGAATAAGAGTAATAGGGGAGGAAAGGTAAGAATGACTACTCATCCTTTCCTCCTCCCCTAAAGATGATGTCAGCTAAAAAGAAAGTAGATGAGAAGATGGAAAGTAAAACCATGTGCCAGAAATAATCAAGCCAACCTGAACAGTACTTGGATTTGATCATGAGTGTGATGGATAATGTGACAGAGCAGGTGCTACTCATAAATGATTCAGAAGAGGAAGCATACAAGATGATGGGTCAAGACATTGAAATGAATCTCACTAAGGATCAATACTCTTGGGTTGAAAAACAGGACACGATACTGGATGGAGGTTTCAATAATTGGCTGGTCAAACTCGAGGAGTATAAAGAGGTCTGGGATAAACTGGCCTACACATTTGAGGCCCTACTAAATAAATAGCTTCACATTCATGTTTTCTCTATTTCCTAGAATATATTTAGAGATATGGATACTGGATGATTTTGTTTTGCATCAATGGTGCTAATTTACCCTTGGATAATTAATATTTGGTTTCTCACTCTTGTTTTCTAGAGGTGGGGTTGTTTCCCAGTTTGTGCGGCTTGAGGGATATTACGTGGTCCATTTCCTGCATTTTTCTGTCCTAATTCATATGGGGTTCAAAGCATGAGTCCTCCACATTTTCATGACACTTGGAGTGGAATACTGAGAGGGTATGGCCTAGCCATTGGTTTTGTGCCTGTACATCCTTGCACGAGGCTGGTTGCCGAGTGCTCATCCTTGGTGGGGGCCTAAACATGATGTAGTTGCTGGGGAGAAGCAGAATATGGTTTTTTGAGATCTTTTGTGTCGTTTCTTTTGCTATTTTAATGCACTCAGGGGTTCTCAATTTTCTATTAAATGTGATTTGATGATAAAATAAATTATAATTTTTGGTCCATAGAGAAAAGGAACCCACCACACCCTAAATAACAAAGGATCATCCCCATAAAAAGATCACAAAACGATTCATGGAAGGGTCAAGAAGAACATCTATACAAGTTTAAAAAATCTAAAAATGTATATAAATAGAACTATTATGATCAAATATAATGAAGAAGTATAAAATTAACATACTAAAAGAGATGCAGTGTATCATCTATGAAGACTAATCACCAAATTAATCCATATAATAATTGTGGTGGTCCTCGAAAACAGAGGAGACTAATCCATGTTTTTGAGAGATCAGACATAATAAAAAATAGAAATAAAATAATACATTAAAAAAAGGATAAACCCACTACCACCATACTCTTTATAAGTCCCCACACTTAAAACATTACTTAATCTTCAGTTATTTCATGATTACACATTGAGGATCTTTTCAGGTTTAGAGTTTTAGTGAATTAGATCATAAATCATGCATTGCATTCCACAATCCAATAAGGTGGTAACATAAAAGACAATTTTCTTTTTTCCCATCAAATGAGACATATTTAAAATAAAAAATGAAGTCTTTCTTAATGTTTCCTCGACACTATCATCACATTATGAACCTTTCCCTTGAACTATGAAAAACATTTCAAAAACATGGGATGAACATAAAAAGATTAGTAAGGGATATAAAAGTACAGAATGAAAACATTAGTCCATGTATATCTAAGAATTAATAAAATCATACTTTACTCATAAAATATAAATAATTTATCATACCTCATGAAATCATAAGATTTATGAATAACTCATAGAAAACATAAGACATAAAGGTAACTTGAGGAATTCATAACATTCTTATGTATGGAGTAACTTCTATGGTTACATTTGGAATACCCATAAAAGTATATTCCCTAAATCTATTAAGAGATAAATTAGAATTTAACTCCTTCACGTTACCCATTTCAATGGAGGGCTATCACGGGCTCACCCGCCCTTAGTTTATCCCAGAACCACCCGTCATCATAAACAATGCCCAATAACCATAACATAATCGTATCACATAAAACATACATAAAAGAAACAGAACATTTACACATTTAAATCAGAAGATATAAAAAACACATTGATATAATAAAAAAATTATCAAAACCATTTTCAATACCAAAATAAAAGAAAAGAAAAACATGGAATTTATTTTTCATTTTAAAAAAGGTTATGGCTTATAGGGGAAGCCAGAACTCAAATAATGGTCACGGTGGCGGAGAAGTCGTTGTCACTGCATATGTAAGACAAAACACTCCTTTTTTTCATTTAGTAAAACACTTCATATAAAAAGATTACTTTTGAAAAAAAATTAAAATTCAAAGGGGTTTATACACCGTATAAAATAAAGTTGCCTATAAAACAAAATATGTGTCAATGAAAGGACATTGAGACGATGTCCCATACCTCATGTCCGAGTTGACTTGATCGTCCTTTAATCTCTTGAATAATATACTATAGTAAATTTATACGTGATTAATACCCTTTTTCAAGATCATTATTAATTTTATATCAATTATTACCATGTTATGAACATTATGTAATTATTTAAGTTAATAACGGTCGTTTGGTAGATCTTTGGTACTTGAGCCAAAAATAAACTCCTTATAATTACAAGTTTTCCATGTTGTAAAATATACATTATATCCAGAATTATATTCATGATATAGATATAATATATATCATATATATCCAGTATATACATGCATTTATAATATGACATAACATTTAGCGGTAATAAATGAAATTCACCGTTCATGGAGACGGTAAGCCGTACGTACGCATGAACACTACTTTCATTTCTATTTCGTATTTAATGGAGTGAAATCATAATTATATAAATGTATATTATAATTCTATTATAATATCATATATTATATCATTAACTCCATCCTTTATATGTCCAACATATGGCATTAACGACTCAAATCACTTTGAGGGGGTGGTAGTCCGCACTTCCTAAAATGAAGATATTGAATTTACCTATAATGGAAACCATAAAGATATGACATAAATGAAAAATAAATAAGCAAAAGGAAAAAATAAACATAATATATATCATATATATAAATATAGTGACATCTTAATGGCCACCATGAAAGGTGTTAATATAATATTGAACAATCATCGTTTCGTGAGGCAGTAATTTGCCATCCACAGAAACAGTATGTTCTTTAACCATTAGATGGAGGGTTGTGTAAGTGTAAATAAAATAATTATCATAATGACATCATATTATATTTAAGATACTAGTGTGTTTACAAAATAAAGTAATGAAGAGTGTTTAGGGTGTTGGAGAAGTAAAATAAACCAAAAGAACATTAGAGAAGACATTACATTTAAATCGGGTTACTCCCCTGGGTTTGAACCAAAAGGGTTTCTTGAAGAGCTTTCTGCCTAAAGTAAGGCTTCTAGGATGAAGATATGGATTTTGAGGGATACAATGAGTAGATTTTGTCTATTCCAGTGACTTTATAAGTGTTGGTAAGGTGGTAGAGGTGGGTGCCTTTTATAAATGGGAGGAGGGGCACTCTTGGATAGTCAACAAATGTTACTTTATTATATAATAAATTTAGGATTTTAAAGGTCCCACAATTATATATTTCGAGGATAAGGTGATAAGGGTTCGAAATCCAGCCTTCTAATAGGTCTTTGACAAGTTTATGTATTATATTTTACATTATCTTTTCATTTTATTTAAACCATTCATTATTGAGGTAATAACTTCATCATCATTGTGTCACAAATAAATTAATTTATATAATGTATAAAAATAATTTAAAAAAACAATGATGTAGGAAATATTTTTGGAATTACAATGAGTATTTATAGTCTAATATATTATTTACCCAGAAAAAACTAAAATTGATTTACTTGGGTGGTACAAACATTGGTTATAATTTCCTTTTAAAAAACATAAAATGATAGAGTCTCTATCACCCAAAAGTGATACCATGGGGTCCCAAAGTTTGGAAAAAGGAATCCCATGGTCGGACATGACAGAAAAAGTATAATTAGGACACATGTTGGGGTTATTTTATATTATTATGATATTATTTTGTTACCCATAACTACCCGATTACTAATTAATTAAAGATAATTATCGTCGTTACTATTTATAATGTCCAAAAACACAAGAGTCATAATTACATAATTTAGACCTTATGATTCCAAATATGGAATCTATTTTACCAAATTCCCAACACATAAATTTTACTAATTAATTTTAAAATAATTTATGTTGTCAGAAAAAATTGAGGGTTGTTTAGAAACAATATCTATCAAAAGTTTGAAGATTGTTTATGTACAATTTCAAAGGGAAATTAATTCCAATGACCAACATTTTATTAAATGGTAAAAATATATTCAGTTTCAACTATAATACCAATTGAAATGATAATATATCTACATAATTGAATTAGATGAAAAAGCATTTTTGTTGTAAAATGCAGTATTTTTTACTATTCATTAAAAAAATTAACATTGTTAGAAAAATACCAAAAATTTATCCAAAGTAAATTTCAAGGTCCCAATAATAAATAATAAGTATATTTTGAAAAATAGGGGTTATACAATTTTCTTAAGATAGATTTAAAAATGGTTCACCATTAAAAGGCGGTAAAACAATCTTTTATAAATATTAGAGAATTCTATGCTTAAGATTGGATTTATTCTAATTTTAAGCCTCTAAAACCTTATATAGTGTATAAATAGACATAGATATGAAAATAAATAATTCATTAATTACTATGGATGTCACATCCTTCCCCCTTTAGAGAATTGTGTCCCCGCAATTTATTTACTTATCGAATAAGTGGGGGTATTTATCCCTCATTGCATTCTCAGATTCCAATGTTGCCTCTTCAATCATGTGTTTTTTCCACAAAACAATTACTTGATGAATCACCTTATTCCACAATTATTGCTCCCTGTGGTCAAGAATCTGGACCAGTTGTTCCTCATATGATAGGCTCTCTTCCTTCTGAACTACCATTGGATTCAAAACAAGAGATGGATCTGGCATATACATACATAACATTGAATCATGAAAAACATTGTGTACCTGGGATAAACACGAAGGTAAATCCACTCGGTATGCAACTGAGCCAACTCTCTCCAGAATTAAAAATGGTCCAATGAACCATGGAATCATCTTTATTTTATTACCAAATCACATCACACTTTTCCATGGTGGATCTTTGAGGAAGACATGATCACCAACCTTAATGGTGAGATCCATCCTCCTATTGTCTGCATAACTTTTCTGCCTGCTCTGAGCTGTTATCACGTGTTTCTATATCAGTTGAACTTTTTCTGAAAACTCTTCTACGAATTATGGTCCCATCAACTTCCATTCACCCAATTCATCCCAAAAAGCTAGATTTAGACACCACATCCCATATAATTACTCAAATGGTGCCATATGTATACTGGAATGAAAACTATTATTATATGAAAACTCATCCAAAGAAATATGTTGGTCCCAATTTCCCTGATAATCCATTAAAAACACAAAGCATGTCCTCCAGTGTCTTAATTGTTCATTCTGATTGCCTATCTTATTGAGGATGAAAAGATGTACTAAAATTTAATTCAGTAGCCAAGGACTTCTAAAGGCGTTTCGAGAAGATAGAAGTAAACATGGGATCATGATCAGATACAATGGAGAGGGGAACTCCATGTAACTAGAATATCTCTTTAAGATACAAATGAGAATGTTGATCTATGGAGAAAGTATATTGTATAGCAAGGAAAAGAGCATATTTAGTCAAGAGATCAATAATAACCCATATTTCATTATTAACTCGAGGTGTATTCAGAAATCCCACAACAAAGTCAATGGATATATTCTCCCATTTCCACTCTGGCACTGGTAAAGGCTGAAGAATCCCTTTCAGTTACTACGGCTCTACTTTAACCTGTTTACAAGTCAAACACTTCACAGTAAAATCAGCAATATAACTTTTCATTCCTTCCCACTAGTAACACTCCCAAAGATCTATATACATCTTAGTAATGCCAGGATGAACTGAAAATAGAGAACAATGAGATTTACATAACAACTCCCTCTTAAACTGTGAATCACAATGAAGACACAATCTCTTACCAAATATCAAAACAAAATCATTATAAATGTTTAATTCAGGTAACATACCCTTTTTAATCAGCTCTACCTTTTTCTGCAACTCATTGTCTTTCTTCTGAGCTTGCTTAATTATGTCTGATAGGGAAGATTTCACTGATACCTGAAACAAAATAGAAGAACTTCCTGCACCAACAACTTCTATTCCAAGGTTCATCAAATCCTTAACTAAAATATCACATTCCAAACATAACATGGTTAATGAAGCATTACTTTTTTGACTCAAAGCATCATCCACTTTATTTTCTTTTCCTAGATTGTAATGAATTGTACAATCATAATCCATGATTAATTCAAGCCATCTCCTATACCCCATGTTCAATTCTTTCTAAGTGAATATATAATTTAAACGTTTGTGATCAGTATATATTTCACACTTTACACCAAACATATGAGGCATCAAAACATTTTAAGCGAAAAAAACAGAAGCTAATTCCAAATCATGAGTAGGGTAATTTACCTCGTGTGTTTTCAGCTGACGTGAATCCTATGCAATTACCTGATCATTCTGCATTAGGATGCAACCAAGTCGTTTCAATGAAGCATCACTGTAGATAAAAAAATAACCATTCATGGAAGGTAGTGCCAAAACTATAGCATTTACTAATCTTCTTTTCATTTCCTAAAAAAATCATCAAATTATTTTGTCCAGATAAACGTAACACCCTTCCGAGTGAGCTTAGTCATTAGACTTGATAACCGTGAAAAATTTCTATAAACCCTTCGGTAACAGCCTACCAAACCAGGAAAACTACGAATCTTAGTTACATTTGAGGGTATTGTCCATTCTTCAACAACCTTTGTTTTTGCAGGGTCAACAGTTATTCCATCTTTAGAAACAATGTGACCACAGAACAAAATTTGTTGCAACCAAAACTCAATATTTCTGAATTTACCTTAAAATTACTTTTCTTTCATGGTTTGCAAAATAATCCTTAAATGACATTCGTGCTCCTATTAACTATTTGAAAACACCAAAATATCATCAATGAAAACAACCACAATGTTATCCAAGAACTCATGGAAAATTCTATTCATAAGGTCCATGAATACAGTAGGTTCATTGGTCAACCCAAAAGGAATTACAAAAATTCATAATGGCCATATCTTGTACAAAACGCAGTCTTCGAAACATCTGTTTCCTTTACCTTCAACTGATGGTACCCCGATCTCAGGTAAATCTTTCAAAAATATTTATCTCTCTGGAACTGATCAAACAAATCATCAATATGAGGAAAAGGATATTTGTTCGTAACAGTGATGTTATTCAAGGATCTATAATAAAGGGAAAATCTCATATAACCATCTTTCTTTTAAACAAATAAGACAGGATCACCCCATATTGATGTGTTAGGTCGAATGAAACCTTTATCTAATAATTCGTGCAATTGTCCCTTCAACTCTAAATGTTGAATTTGAGCTATTTGATAAGGGGGTTTTGAAATTGGCTTCGCATGAGGAACTAAGTCAATAGTAAATTTAACTTCCCGATCTAGTATTCTTCCAGGAAACTCGTCAGGAAAAACATCAGGATAATCATTTAACAGTGGCACATAATTAATCTGAACGGTTCCTTTGTATTCATCAATATGTGCAAGGTAACATTCATTTCGATCTTTTACAAGTTTCTCAGCCTCTTGATATTTTATAAACAGTAAGGGTTCATTATTGTACCCAAACTGAAATTCTTTATGAAAAGAATCTTCTTTAGCTCTACCATCAATATTAGCATGGTTAACGGAGATCCAATCCATACCCTGGATAACCTCAAACACTACTAGAGGTAAACCAATAGTGTTTTCATGTAGGTTCTTTCCACAGATAAGGATAGAAAAATTCTTATAAATTGTTCATGCCTCAACATTCCCCCCCGGTGTTTTTACCACATGTTGAGGAGTCAATTCTTGAAATGGAATTCCCAATTTACTAGAAAATTTTTCAGATATGAAATAATTTGTAGACCCCGAATCAAACAACATGATGGAATAATCTGGGAAAACAAACAATGAACCTGATACCACTTCATTTGATGGCCCAACATCTACTGAAGTAGTTACAAAGGATTTCACCACTCCTTTCTTCTTGTAGTCTGACTGCATCCTATCATTTGATCTCTTTGTCAAACAGTCATTTTCATAATGACCCATCTCATTGAACTTGAAACATTTCAATAACTGTAATTCAAATTTGGTCCTACCATCACCCTGATCTTTTTCAGTGTGATCACAAGACTTATGTCCCATCATTCCACATTGTTAGCACTTTCCAGAATTCAAAAGACATTCCCCAACACGCTTTTTACCCCATTTATCACAAACTAAATACTTAGTTTTCTTACCATCAGACCTCTTTGAATGATTCCTCCCTTTCTCCTGACACCTCGGTTACTTCTTCTGTTGGTTGTTATAGAACAAATTATCATCGGAAAACTCCATTTCCACCTTCTCAGCACATCGAACAAGATTTTCAAAACTTTTTATCTCACAAGAAGCTAAAGCCCTTCAATATTTTGGCTTTAATCCTGAGTAAAAATGATTGATTTTAATATCAAGTTATCGGATAAATTTTATAGCATACCTTGACCATCGAGGGAACATTTCTTCATAAGCATCCACTAAGTTGTCATATTGCCTCAATTCGAAGAATTTTTTTCCATCCTCAGTAAAACAACATTAGGAAAATATTTCTCAGGAAACATACCTTTGAATTCATCCCAGTCAAGAGCATTAATCTCATTAGAGTCCCTGATATTTTTAATCATCAACCACCACTGATCTGCTTCACCCCCCAAACTATAAACAACAAGACTAACCTTTTGATTTTCTGAACACCCCATGACATCCAAAATCTTCTCTAGTGGTTTAATTAAACCTTTAGCTAGCAAAGCATCCGATGATCCTCTGAAAGATGGGGGATGTTGCCTCATTAAATGTTCCACCACTGATATGTTCCTCTGTGGTTGATTTGGATGATCTCGTGCATGGATACCACCACCATTAATCGCTTCAGTCAACTGCACCATTACTACAACATACTGTTCAGTTCCAATCCCGACCATCTTAGGATGCTGATTTGGAAGGCCATTTCTTTCGGTATGCCTTCCTAGCACTGTATCCCTTTTTCCTCTGAAGAAAAACATTCTAAACAAACATGTATTAGATAAAGCAACATGGTAATCATAAAATGCTATATCATTTCAATTTTACCATAAAAAAAATATTTTTGGATAATAATTTAATAGATTTCTAACTCCTAATGTTATCTTAACTGACCTCTGATACCAACTATAAGGCCCCAACCATAAACATTACTTAATCTTGAGTTTTTTCAAGAATACACATTGATTATATTTTCAGGTTAAAGTTTTTGAGAATTAGTTCATAAATCATGCATTACATTCCACAATTCAAAAAGGTGGTAACATAAAAGACAATATTCATTTTTCCCATCAAAGGGAAAATATTTAAAATAAAACATGGATTCTATCATAAAACATCCTCGACACTATCATCACATCATGTTCCTTTCCATTGACCAATGAAAAACATTTCAAAAACACGGGATGAGTATAAAAATATCAGTAAGGGATATAAATATACGAAATGAAAACGTTAGTCAATGTATACAAAAGAATTAATGAACTCATACATTACAAATTAAACAGAAGCACTTAATCCTACCACATGAAATCATAATATTTATGAATAACTCATATAAAACATAATACATAATGGTAACTTGAGGCATTCATTACATTCTTACATAGGGAGTAACACTCATGGTTACCTTTGGAATAACTATCACAGTATGTTCCCTTAATCTCTTCAGAGAAACCTTAGCATTTAACTCCTTCGAGTTACCCAATGCATTGGAGAGCTATCACAGGCTCACCCGCCCTTATATTATCACAGATCCACCTGTCTTCATAAACAATTCCCTAGAACCATAACATAATCGTATCAAATAAAACATTCATAAATGAAACATAACATTTCCATATTTAAATAAAAAATATCAAAAGCACATATATACAATCAAAAAATTATCAAATCCATTTTCAGTACCAAAATAAAACAAAAATAAAACATGGTATTTATTTTTCATTTTTAAAAAGGTTATTGCTTTTAGAGGAAACCGAAACTCAAATAATGGTCACGGCAGGGGTGAAGTCGTTGTCGCCTCATATGTAAGACAAAACATTAATTTTTATCATTTAGTAAAATGATTCATATAAAAAGATTCCATTTGAAGAAAATTACAAGTCAAATGGGTTTATAAACCATATAAAATAATTTTGTGTATAAAACAAAAATATGCCTCAATGAAAGGAGATTGAGATGATGTCCCATACCTCTTGTCCGACTTGACTCGATCGGTCTTTAATCTCCTGAATAATAAACTATAGATAATTTATACATTCTTAAGAACATTTTTAAAGTTCATTATTACTTTTATATCACTTATTACTATGTTAAGAACATTATGTACTTATTTAAGTTAATAACGGTCATTTTGTTCATCTTTGGTACTTATGCCAAAATTAATCTTTTTATAATTAAAAGTTGTTCATTTGGTAAAATATAAATTATATATAGAATGATATTCATGATATAGATATCATATATATAATATATATCGATTATATACATTAATTTGTAATATTACAGAACATTTAGAGGTAAGGAATGAAATGCTCCGTTCATGGAGACAGTATGCCGTACATACGATTGAACACTACTTTATTTCTATTTCATATTTAATGGTGTGAAATAATAATGATATAAAGGTATATTATATTTCCAGTATAATATCATATATAATATCATTAACTCCATCCTTTATATATCCCACATATGGCATTAACGAATCAAATCACTTTGAGTGGGCGGTAGTCCGCACTTCGTAAAATGAAGATATCATGTTTACCCATAATGGAAACCATAAAGGTATTCCATAAATGAAAAATACTGAAGCATAAGGAAAAGATAAACATAATATATATAATATATATAAATATAAATACATCTTAATGGCTACCATGGAAGGAGTTAAATGAATATTGAACAATCATCGTTTTATGAGGTAGTAATTCACCATCCACAGAAACAATATGTTCTTTAACCATTAGACGGATGTGTGTGTAAGTTTAAATCAAGTCATTCTCATAACAACATCCTAGAATATTGAATATAATGGTGTTGTTACAAAATAATGTAATAAAATGATTTTATGGTGTTGGAGAATCAAAATAAAACAAAAGAACATTAGAGAAGACATTACCTTTAAATCGGGTAACTCCACTTAGTTTGAACCAAAAGGTTTTCTTGAAGAGATTTATGCCAAAGGTAAGGCTTCTAGGATGAGGAGAGGGATGTGAAGAGATAAAATAAGTATATATTGGCCGAGCCAATGATTTGAGAGTAGTTGGTAAGGTGGTATAGGTGGGGGCCTTTTATAAGAAGGAGGAGGGGAACTCTTAGAAAGTCAAGAAATGTTACTTTATTATATAATGAGTTTCAGATTTTAAAGGTCCGAAAATTATATATATCGAGGATATGGTGATAAGGTTTTGAAATCAACCCATAAAATAGGTCTTTGAAATGTGTATGTCTTATATTTTACATTATCTTTTCATTTTATTTAAATCATTCTTTAATGAGGTAATCACTATATCATCATGGTGTCACAATTAAATTAATTAATTTATTGTCTAAAAATTATAAAAAAAATACAATGATGTAGAAAATATCTATAGATTTACAATGAATATTTATAGTATAAGAGATCATTTCAACAGACAATACTAAAATTGATTTACTTGGGTGATACAAACAGTGGTTATAATTTCCTTTTAAAAAACATAAAATGATAATGTGTCACTGTCACCCAACAATGATTCCCTGGGGTCCCAAAGTTTGGAACAAGGTATCCCATGGTCGGCCCTAACACAACCAGTAGCATTAGGACACATGTCGTAGTCATTTTTTATTAGTATGATATTATTTTATTACCCATAACTACGCGATTACTAATTAATCACGATAATTGAAGATAATTATCGTCTTTACTATTCATAATGTCCAAAAAATAAAAAATTCTTAATTACATAATTTGGAACATATTATTCCAAATATACAATCCATTTTACCAAATTCCCAACACAGAAATTGTAGTAATTAATTTAAAAATAATTCATGTTGTCATAACAAATAGCGGGTTTTTTAGAAACAATATCTATCAAAAGATTGATGATTGTTTATGTCCAATTTCCCAGTGAAATTAATTCCAATGACCACAATTGGATTAAATAGTAAAAATATATTCTCTTTAAAATTTATAACCAATTAAAAACATAATCTATCCATATAATTAAATATGATAAAAAAGTAGTTTTGAAGTAAAATGTAGTATTTTTCACTATTCAATAATAATTGAACATTGTAAAAAAAATACCAAGAATTTATCCAAATTAAATTTTAATGTCCCAATAATAAATAATAAGGTTATTTTGACAAATAGAGCTTATAAAATTGTCAAAAGATAGATTTAACATTGGTTCTCCATCAAAAGGCGGAAAAACAATCTTTTAAAAATATTAGTGAATTCTATGCTTAAATTGGATTTATTCTCATTTTAAGCCTCTAAAACCCTATCTAATTCAAAAATAGACATAGATATCAAAATCCATAAATCTTTATTTACTTGGGGTGTAACACTCTTCCTAATTTCAAACCCTTTTATGATATTAATTTCATGATTTAAAAATACACCAAAAAAGTTTCGCCTGAGATTAAAATTACCGTTGATCAACCTATTCATAACTTGCACTAGGTTCACTGATTCTAATTTTTTTTTTGAATTTTTACTATTTCACAACATAAAATCAATTATAGATTCATTCCTTGTAAAAATTTCATTATGAGATAGTGTACAGCCGGTAGATCACTTTCAAAAATTGGTAGGAAAAACATGAGACACCTTAGAATCATTCCAAAAACATGGAGTACCATATAAACTCATTGATACATTTACAACCAGAATTCATTAATTCAAGTAGACATACATATCAGAACAATAGGCCATTACCCCCAAAAAATATATCCATCATTAAATGGCCAGAATCATACCAAAATTTAAAAGGATGTGAGAAGAGGGATGATAAATACCTTAAATAATTTAACAAGACATTAAAAACTCCCCGACATAAGTCATTATATCCACATAAAGTCATGTGGAGGAATAATGTGCTATCAAATGGTTAGGTCACTACTCCCTCACTGAAACATCACACTCCCAATTCTCTTTCGAATCCATTCTATGTATCTATAACACTCTACATAATGTGATATACATCCCATGAAATAATTTTGTAAGAGATTCAATGATCTCCACTGGCTAGTCCACAGTATAACTTTTTGTATCTATATTAATATTTTCCCAACATTAAACGTGAGAGGTATGATGATGATATTTTAGAATATGTGATATATAGGTAACCCAATCAATAATGACAAACTCTAATGGATGGTTTTGAAGATCCACATACAACTTCAGATGTCTTTGAGCTATAAAAAACAATGACATATATCCTGAATCATCATTATTATCTTTTAAATGATAATCAGTCAAACCAATGTGGCCTTAATGAACTCTAACCAATGAAGAGATAACCTACACAGGAAAAAATTCATAGCCCCCAAAGGATCCATTATAATTACAAAATTATCACTATTTTTTTATGAAAACTCAACCATCCCTATATGGATATCCCACTATCAACAAAAATCCAAGATGTAGGCATGGTCAATATCCTCAAGGATCTAAATAGGAAGCTCTATCTGACTATATTTTATGGGATGGTAAGGTAAATACAACCTAATATGAGTCCTCATCAATTCCTTGGGACTTTTATATATCCATTACGCCAACCTAGTATCCCTATCCAAAAAATGGAATAGGGATCCCCATTATCCTCATATTCTTCTATACAAATACCTTACCTTGGTCATCAACATTTTTTATGACACAATTTGGAATAAAATGATTATAACATTCTATTTGAGTAGTCATCAACTAGAAATAATTCTTCCTCCATTTATTCTGTAGTATTAAAATATTATATGGAAACATCATCCAATTTATAAACAAGAACCCAATGATAATAGAGAAAATGAGAACTTTTCAAATTATCATACATTATATTATCGAAGGTGTAATATCCTATATAATATTCTGAATATTTACACTTCTAACTATCTCACAAGAATCACCATTTGATGTCATGATACATCTTCATAGTGCCCATCATATTGGCCCATGATGGACGATGAAATTAAAAAAAATATGATCTCCTTATATATATACTGAGATGAAAAATTGATCCCCAAAGAGGAAAATACTATCTGAATGGAATGAAAAACTAAAATTTATCAACAAACAGACAAGTTTTTCTATAATTTATATGAAAACATAATCCTAATACTGAACATATAGAATATAATGAAGGATAAATAATGAAAAATAGTCACTACTCAGACACATGATTTAAAAATCCTACTAATTCTCCAGATGCAACTAAGAATGAGTCCCAAAAAGATCCAGTCCATTGATTCCAAAACAACGTATGATTTTACATTCTAGAAAAGAGAATATATAATTAAATTCCCCTTCGTCATTTTATAGAAAAAATTAACTTATAATGTATGAATTTATTCAACATACCATCTCCATTCATGATTCATTGTTTTTTGAGAAAATATATTTTAAAAAATTTGTTGATTTTAAAATAATATGATCCTCTCCCCAAATATATATTATTCTATATTCAAGATAATTTATCACCATAGAATGATCTGAATAATAAATGGGGTAATTCCTTTCATGTGGTTATAGGTGGAGAGAGACATAAGCCACAAAAGTATCATCCTACAAAATAATTCATCCCCTACTAAGAAAGTCACCTAACAATTTATCGGAATGTACAAAAGAAATGAATGATAAAAAATATATATGAATCATCTTTGGGATCCACTGATATATTAAATTAAATTTTCTTGGGCTTTGGGTGGGAGGTTCTCACATTATCATACCTCAGATCCTACACTCCCAAAACATATATGATATCCCATATATATAAAATAAAAAGACACCGATGATAACTATCAATATCATCAATTTTAGAAATATTCCAATTGATCTTGTTGATGATGTCGAACAAATATTGATTGAGATTGAGGAAGTAACATACTAAATCCAAATTTGGTATTAGCAAAATAATGAATCCTAAAATTTATCTCTTCCCTCTTCCAAATAGGTTTTTCTAAATTCATATAAAAGAACAATATATCCATAAAATATTTATAAATTTAAAAAGAAAAAATGGCATGGTGGAAACAACATCAAATAATGTAGCTACTACAGAATATGAAATAGGATGGTACCACTCATTTTTACTTGTAATTTGTTAAACTATGATGGAAAATCATGTATTTAATAAAGCTACTCAATTCATGAGGCCAGTGGATGGATCACCATTGAACTTAAATAATATTAATTTTCAGTAGTATCATTTGTGTTGATTATACCTGATCATAATGAGAAGTATACATATCTGAAAAAAATAGTGGTTGATGGTCCTAGAAACCAAAAAAGTACACATAATTTAAGAATAAGACAATAATGTTAAGAGTGTATGACTACAAAACATTGACAATAAGTCAGGTTAACACTACTGTCTGTAAATAATGGTGTGAAGAATTCATATTATTTTAAAATACTCCACCAATCTTCTAATTCTCATTACACTTCCTCTTCCTTCCCTACATTACATTGAAGCCTTAATTGTGTGAATTATAAGGGGGTGAATGTCTATACTTTACTACCATATCTATAACATCCATTATAAATTTTTACACAATATTCACATATATATGAATCAGTACTATTAATAAATATGACCTCATATCTTATTGTAAACCCTACATGTATTTTTGAGACTTAATATAATAATTCAAAAAAACCTCTAGATAAAAATTAATTAGCTCATCAAAATGATTATAGAATGTTGATACCGAACACTGTCTATAAAATTAGTATAGGAAAAAAATTACTTTTCCATCATTAGAGAATCTCGAAAAAAACATTTAGAAAAAGACTGACTTGTAACCCTTCCAATCCAAGTCTACATTTTTTTCTACCTGTACAACGCAATCCCACCATCGCTTTTTGGGGTAATTATTCTTGAATTTTGAAAACTTCATCCTAAAATTATTATGTTTATCTAAGAAATTTATTATCTTATTATTCTTTTCCCAGAATTCTTATTCTTTATAAGGTTTATTTTTACATCGAATGGATGGTGTATTGTCTCTTAAAATTTACAATGATCGATTGGGGAATTGTGTAAACCATAGGATGCGATAAGTGGATGGGAATTTATTTTCCACATGTTGAAAGAAGATGTAATATATTTTGGGAGGGATGTTTTGGGGTAAAATGTTTTATTTTTTATATTTTAGAAAATATAAAATGAATTATACTGATTCCAATTACAGTAAATTGTTAAAACTAAGAAATGTACTATAATTTTAATTGAATGTAAATTCTTAATTATAATCTACATTTTGAATACGTAATTAAAGGAAATGGAAAAAACTAACATTTATACAATAAAATGTCACTTAGGATCCAAAATTCATAACAAAGATTTTTTAATTTTGTATAATATTCTACAATGAATTATTTTACAAAATAAAAGTATTCTTCTAATGAAAAATGATTTATAATTTTTTAATATTATTAAATGAATATTTGATAAATTAATCAATTATTCACTAAAACAAATTGTATTATTTTTCAGTAAAAAAATTTTCTTTTCAAAAAAGAACCCATAAATTAATGCTATTAAAAGTTTTACATGATGCTTCTAAAAATGAAATCCATTTTATGAAATTTTGAATTTTGAATTTAGGAATTCATATATTATTTAAAATTAGATAATACAAGGAAGAGAAAATTATTTAAAATAAAAAAACTCATTTCTATGAAGGATTACCATTAAATTTTTTAAAATTTTAAATATTTTTAAAATTCATAAATAATTTTTTATACTAGTAAAACATCTAACTACTATAAAATTTATATTATAATTAAGTATAATATATATTTCATGTACATACTTTTAAAAATAATTTTACACAGAAAAAAATTCTACATTATGGATTATATTTTTCTACAATGGCCTTTTTACATTTCTATAATTAACAATATCGAAATTAAATTCCAATATTATGATAAAAATATAGTTTATATAGTTGTAAATTTATTTAAAAATATTAATATATCATGTATTTCTATAATTTTGAATCATGTTATGTGAAATTTTAAAATGAATTTCTTTAATTAATTAAATATTTTCTAATGATAACAACAATTTAAATATTATATTATATATAAAGTAAATAAAAAATTCACGATAAAATGTTACTCTACTGTAAACAAGAAATTTTACCATTCATACTATTCTTCACATAAAATTTTATATGAATTTAAATAAAATTGGTATATTTTTCAATTTTATGACTATGAAAATATTTTTCATACATTATTAACCATTTGTTTAAAAACCCACAATTACCATGAAGATTCCAAAATTTAACAATTAATAGAAGTATTGTGGTTTTAAGTTAAAAATAAATATGAAAAAATAATTATTAATATAAGAAATAGATATTTTAAAATAATTATATTGAAATTCTATTATAATAGAATTATTATTTGGAAAAAATACTTGAATTATATAAAATAGTTAATAAATTTTTATATAAAATAAAACTTAGTAACATTAAAAACATAAATAATGAAATTAAGTATTTATTTTCAAATTTAATTTAATAATAATAATACATAAAATTGATTATTAATATGAGAGAATACATAGTACATTTAGTTATAGTTGACAAAATAGTGAACATTGTGGTGAATGATGCATTCTTCATCAAGGATCTAGTTGATTTCATATGATTGAGGCCTGAGTAAGGGAAATTGATATATGTTTTTGGGATAATGCATCATGAATCTCTAAAAAATGATTGTGTGTTTTCATGTTGGATTTGATTACATATATAGATTGTTTTTTATTCATAAGATCATTCAAAATCCTAATTATATCTTATGAGTTCAATGATCATATGTTCTTATGAGATAGTAGAACCATATTTCCTTAATGAAGATATTGATTTCTACATCATTGTTTGTGATTGTGATATATAATGGAGGCATTATATTATAAATCATCTATTAACTATGGTTAAAATATTCCTATGTACATATGAATTTAAATATAAAAGTCTCAATACTTAGTGAGGTCGATTTATTAAGGTATCACTAAGAGATTCATTGAAAAATTATAAATATTCAAATATTAGTTAATGATTAATTTATTTTTCTAAATATACACGTGACTAATTTGAGAATCAATAGTCATATTTGGGATATATATATATATATGATTTTCCAATCTATACCATGACATTACTTGTGGTTTTTATCTTATTAGATCGATTTTATTTCAGTAGCAGGATTGAAGTGTTGTGAGAGTCGATATATCTAGTGGGGATAAATGGGACTAAGAATAATTAATTTAATATTATAGTTTATCATGGTTAAAAGATATAATTAATTATGTAATGGTAATAATTATTCTTATTTTCCATATTAGGGGACTATAATTTGAAAGTCACTATGATTGTTCCCATTCATGTCAGTGATATATTCTAATTTCATATTGTGTGTATATTGGGAATTTAACATTGGGATTCACAAATTAAGGATAAAATTATTTTTTCCATGTCATTTAATATAATTTGTAGAAACATTCTCCTATGGTGATGTGACCTCCTAGATCATGAAGCTATCTTTTCTCAATGTATTGACTGAGTTTACAATAGTCTATGTAACATACAATGTAAATAAAGAATAATACATTTTCAGATTTTTTAATATTTGTCTATTAAATATTAATTTTACTTTAATGTTGAGGCTATGTTTGATGGTGTACCAGATACGCAACAATGTGTTTCTTTTAAATCTTACGTTACACACGACGATGAGTTATGCGGAAATATAATAATATTATATTATTATTTTAAATGGTTTTTAACGTCTAGTCATTTTGTTGGTGGTAATGAATCGACATAACAAGAATATGATTATACATGTTTGTTAAATGTTTTTACATGTATCCAATTAATGTTAAAGGATTAAAATGTGAACGAATCTAATTTTAAGCATAAATATTCTAATATTATTTATAAGGATGATTTAACTCCTTTTGATGGAGAACCCTTTTTAAAAGTAGTTTTGGTCACATATATATGATCTATTTGACAAAGTAAAATTAATTTTTAGAATCGGGACATCAAAATTTACATGGGTAAATTTTTTGATACTTTTCTGATAAAATTGTATTTTTTTAATGAATAGTGAAAAATACTGTATTTTAATTCAAAACAACCTTTCAATATAATTTATTTGGATGGTTAGATTATCTTTTTAATTTGTTTTAAAGTGTAATTAGAATATATTTTTACTATTTAATCGAATAATGGTCATTATATGTAATTTAATATTGAAATTGTCATAAACAAGTGTCAATCATTTGATATTTATTATTTTTTAAATATATCTATTCTGTTTTGACAACATGAATAAATATTAAATTAATTAATCTGAAATCTATGTTTTGAATTTGGTAAAATAGACATCATTTTCAAAATTGTAATATCAAATATATCTGACGCATATTTTTTGGTATTTTTCTGAGAACCGTCATTTTTTATGAATAGTGAAAATACTGAGTAGTAGTTAAAAAGATGACTTTTTCATTAAAATGAAATTTTCCTAATTCAGTGAATTGAATTTTGAAAATCGGACATACATGGTTGTTATTAGTAAGTAAAATTTGGTTCAATAAGATGAAAATAATTTTTAGTGTATAGTACATGTTAACTTTTATTTACTGCGGTGAAAAGTAAATTGGGTAATTCATGGTAAAAACCATATTATAATAATATAAAATTAGAATAACACTAGTAATAACCTAATTGGATTAGTAATTTATGACCAGGAAAATCATTGAGTGAGACTTTTGGCCTTTGGAATCCACTTGGGTAAGATAATGATATTCATAACGTTTTATTTGAAGAAAAAATAAAAATATCACTAATATGTATTTTTTTAAATACGATAACGTGGTGCTGTATAATTGATATTTTGGACTATAAATATTCAATATAAAGATAAAAATATTTCCCCACATCATGATATTTTTATAATAATTTTTGAACATCATATAAAAAAAATTATTTATAACACAATAATGATGCAGTGTTTACCTCATTAATGAATCATTTATATAAATAAGAATATAATGATTATAAAAATATAAAAAACCTGTAAAATTCTTATTGGATGGTTTTATTTCAAAAAATAGTCATCTTATTTTGGATTTTAATAATTTTTGGACATTGTGAAACCAAAAAGCGTTATATAATAGATTAATATTTTCAAACTATCTAAAAGAGCCCCTCCTCCACCTTAAAAAAACCCCCCACCTCTAACCTATTACTCACACCTCTCATGCCCCTTGTCACATCCACCCTCTTCACAAATAATCTCTCAATATACCTCTCTTATATTTATTTTCCTTACCTTAGGAAGATGGCACTTTAAGAAATCCTTTTAGAGCAATCCAAAGGGAGTTACCCAATTTAATGGTAACCTCTTCTTTTACGTTCTTTTCTTTTATTCTACTACCCAACCCCAAAAAATCTTTTTATTCCTTTATTTTATAAGAAATTTATTATAATAAAAAAACTAGGTTGTTGATATGGGATATATTCAAACTACACTTACACGCCCCTCTGTCTAATGGGTAAAGAACATACTGTTTTTGTGGACGGAGAACTACTTCCTCATGAAACAATGATTATTCGATCATCTCCTACCACCGTATATGGAGGCCATTATGATGGAAATATATTGATATGTGATATATATTATATAAATATTTTATCTATTCTTCAATATTTTTTATTTATAGAATATCATTATGGATTCCATTATGGGTAAACACGATAATTTCAATTGAGGATGTGTGGACTACCACCCCCTCAAAGTGATATGACTCGTTCATTCCATACATGGAACGTATAAATAATGGAGTTACTGAAAATAAATTTCATATTATAATATACTTATAATATAATTATGTATCATTATGTTAACATTGTCTTAAATATGAAATAGAAATGAAAGTCGCATTCCTGCGTACGTACGACTTACCATCTCCATGAATGATGCATTTCATTTCTTATCTCCAAATGTAATCTTCTAATATAAATAAAAATATATACTTGATATATATGATATCTAAATCATGAATATAATTCTATATATAATAGAATTTTGACCACATTAACTACTTGTAAATATATGATATTCATTTTTGACTCAAGTTAAAAATATCAGAAAAACAACCACTACTAACTTAAATGAGTACATAATGTTTATAACATTGTAATACATGATATAAATGGAACAATAAACGATAAAAAGGATATTAGGAAATTATAAATTAACATTAGTTTAAGATTTCTGATACTAAATAACAAACATGTTAGGTCGGACATGTGGTAAGGGATTTCATCTCAATCTCTTTTCATTGAGGCATATTTTGTTTTATATATGACATTATTTTATATGGTTTATAATTACATTTTACTCCTCATTTAATTCAAATGGAATATTTTTCTACAATGAATTTTAATAAATGAAAAAAATACTGTTTCTTTTTCATATAAGCAGTGATAAATACCATTACCGCCGCCACAGGTAGTGTTTGATCTATGGATTCCTTAACATTCAGTAATGTTTTTAAAAGGAAAATAAATTCCATATACACTTTTATGTAATTTTTTGAAAATGTTTTTGATAATGTAAATGTATTGTCAATAAATATAAATGATATATTGTGATTGAAATGTGGAAACATTATCATTACATTATGTTTGATTTCGGTGTTTTGAATATGTTATGGTTCTTGGGAATTATTTACATATACGGGGGGTTCTGTGTTAAACCTATGGTGGATGAGACGGATATATCCCTATAATGCATTGGTAACATTATAGAGGTAAACGTGAATGTTTATCCAAAGAGATTTATGGAATATAATGTGACCTGTATTCCAAATGTCACTCCATATGTATTTGTGAATGAAAAAATGTATTTATATTATTGATGCCACAAGTTAACTATATGACTTGTGGTTACAATGGGGTATTCATAAATATTTTGATTTTTTAGCTATGTTAAAGTGCTTATAATTGGAATTTACTTATTAACTAGTGTTTTCATTCTTTGTTTTATAACCCTTACTGAGATTTTTATGCTCAACCCATGTTTTGAAATGTTTTTGACAGGACATTAAGATGAATAGGGTCATGAAAGAGATCATGGAAAATTCATGCTATCTAAAACATGGATCTTGACATGACCTGATTTATTAAAGAGTTTTTATTTTATGAAAAAATGGAAACAGAGTAGAAGTGACTACATTATAATTTTTTGAGATGAAATGTAATAGTTATGGCATATTTCCTTAAAAATATAAACCTAAAAATATCCTTAATGTGAATTATTTATTTAATTAAAAATTATCTATTATTTAGGGCTAGGTCCTTATAGTTGGTATCAATGGTATTTTTAGAAAACTTTTGGAGGTAGGATATTTTTAAATTACAATTAATAAATTAATTTATGTTAATATGGATATGATATAGCTTTTACATATTCCCATGTTGCTTTGCCTAAAATATTTATGTATTAAGAATGGTTTTCCCTAGAAGAAACACGACATCTATGTTGGGATTACATTAGGAGGAAGAATTCTAAATCATCAACCTGAGATGGTTAGAATCAGAAATGGGTGGTTTGTTGTAGTGATGGAACATTTTACACCAGCTATAAATAGTGGCGGAATCCATGAACGAGATCTGCTAGATCAACTTTAGAGGAATATGTTATTAGAGGAGAATTTTATAAGGAAACATCTATAATCATTCAAAGGATCATATGACCATATGCTAGCATATGGGTCGATTAAATCAATGGAAAAGATTTATTATGTCATAGGGTGTCTATAACAACAAAATGATAGTCTTAATATTTACCGTTTTGAAGGTGAATCAGATCAGTGGTGGTTGATTGTGAAAAATATTAGGGATACTGAGGAGATAGATGCTCTTTATTGGGATGAATTTGAAGGTTTTTTTCATGAGAAATATTTTACTAAGGTTGTTTGTCTTAGGATGTAAAAAAATTCTTGTAATTGAGGCTACATGATGAATAATGGCTTCTTATGAAGAAAAATGCACTTGATTGTCAAGGTATGATCCAAATTTCTTACTAGATATTGGTAGTAAAATCAGTATTTTTTTATTTAGGATTAAAGCCAAATTATAAAAGGTCATTAACATCTCATGAGATAAAATTTTATGAAAAACTTTTTCGATGTGTGGAGAAGTTGGAAATAGATTTTTTCGATGATCATGTCTTCTTTGAAAAACAAAAGAATAAGAGGTCGAGGTGTTTGAAAAAAGGAAAGAACTCATCAAAAATTTATGATGGTAATAAACATAAGTTTATAGTTTGTGAAAAATGTAGTATAAAGTGTTTTGGGGAATGTCTTTTAAATTATTATAAGAGCTACCGTTGTGGTAAAATGGGACACAAGGCTCATAATTTTACTAAAAATGATCGTGTTTATGGTAAGAAAAAATCTTATTTACAATTATTAAAATGTTTTAAGGGAAACAAAATGTGACATTATAAAAACGAGTGTCCAACGATGAACTCAACCGAGGGAAAGAAACCTTACTATATGCAGAAATGGGTGGATAAATCCTTTATAACTACTTTAGAAGATATTCGTCCATCAGATGAAGTAGTATCAGGTACATTGTTTGTTCAAATTATTCCAATGTATTTTTTCGATTCAGGGTCTATACATTCGTTCTTTTCAGATAAGTTTTCTAGGGTATTTGTAATTACATCTCAATATATGAATCCTGAACATATAGTAATAACATTTAGGGAAATGGGGAGAAAAAAATAAATTATAAAAACATTCATTTCCTTATGTGTGGAATGAATCTACCTGTAATCCTTATTGTTTTTCCTCTAGTAGAGTTTAATGTTATTTTGGGTAAGGATTGGCTTTCCGTTAATCATTCTAAGATTGATTGTAGAGCTAAATAGGGTTTTTTTGGGAAATTTTTTTATTTTGTGTACAAGAATGAACCCTTGAATTTGATAACATATTTGGAAGCTGAAAAAGTTGTCAGATATTGAAAGGAATATTACCTTTCATATATTGTTGAAAACAAAGGAACTGTTTTGATTAATGATGTGATAGTGGTAAATGAGAATCTTGACATTTTTATTAATGATTTTCCTATTATTAAACCTGATCATGAAGTGGAATTAACTGTTGAATTAGTTCTTGATGCAATGATAATTTTAGAACCCCCTTATCTAATGGCTCAAATTGATCTTTTTTAATTAAAGAATCCATTATAGGAGTTATTAGATAATGGTTTCATCTGGACTAGAACATCTCCATTGTGTTCTCCCATCTTGTTTTTTAAATTGATATATGGTTCAATTAGAATTTTCATTGATTATAGATCATTTAAAAACATCTATGTTAGGAACAATTATCCTTTGCCTCATATAGATGATTTGGTTGATTAGCTATAGGGAGCATAATATTTTTCATTGATTGACTTGAGGTTGGGGTACCATCAGATGAATGTAAAGTAAACAGAAATTCTAAAGACATCATTTCGTTCTAGATATGACCATTTTGAATTTGTGCATATTCCATTTGGGTTAACCAATGAAACTATTGTATTCATGGATCTTATGAATAGAATTTTCGTAGATATTTTGGATATGTTTGTTATCATATCAGTTGATAATAATTTTGTTTACTCTAAAAATAAAAATGACCATGAAAGTCATTTAAGGGTGTTTTTTTCATTCTTTAAATGAAAAGAAACTATATGGGAAATTTAACATGTGGGGATATTATTTACAACAAATTTCATTCCATGGTCACATTGTATCCAAAAATTAATAACTGTGTATCCTGATAAAACAAAGGTTGTTAAATAATGCCCAAGACCAACAAATATAACCCAGATCTGCATTTTTCATGGTTTGGATGGTTATTATAGGAGGTTTGTGGAGAATTTTTCATTGTTATCTAGTCCAATGATGAAGTTAACTCGAAAATGGGTTAAGTTCATTTCAAAAAAATAATGTGATGATTGTTTTGAGGAATTGAATAAAATATTGGTGAATGCCCCAATTTTGTAATTACCTCCCATAAATGATGAGTTTGATATATACATTGATTCTTCATTAAAAGAACTTGGTTGTGTCCTTATTCATAATGATGTTGTAATTTCTAATGCTTCACATCAATTGATACCTAATGAGTTAAATTACCCAAAACATTATTTGGAGTAATCATCTGTTGTTTCTGCTAAAAATTTTTGGTGGCATCAGTTGTGTGAAGTGATGTGTGAAATATATACTATTCACAATAGTTTAAAGTATTTATTAACTCAAAGGGAATTAATCATGAGGTAGAATAGATGGATGGAATTAATCAAGGATTATTATTGCACGATCTATCACCATCTAGGAAAATAAAATAATTAGGTTGATGCCTTGAGTCAAAAAAATAATGATTCATTAACCATAATAAATTTGGAACGAGATCCTTTGGTCATTGATTTAATGATCTTTGTCATAGAAGTTGTTAGTGAATGTAATTCCTTTTTTTTGTTTCAGGTTTCAGTGAAATCATCTATTTCAAACCGAATTATGAAAGAATATAAGGAAGACAATGAGTTATAGAAAAATGTAGAGTTGGTACAGAAGGGTTTTTGGCCTAATTTTAACATTTATTGTAATTGTATTTTGAGATTTAGGAAGAGATTATGCAAGCCATTTGATTCAAAGTTGAATAATGAGTTGTTATTCGAAGCTCATAGTTCTCTGTTTTTAGTTACCCGAGATGTATGTAGATGTACAGAGATATTAAGTATTATTTCTGGTGGGATGAAATGCAACAAGATATTGTGATTTTACTATCATGTGTATGAATTTTCAGCTGGTTAAAGCTATGTGGAAATTACCAAAAGGGATGCTTCAACCTATACCGGTGCTAGAGAGTAAATGGGTAAATATATCTATGGAGTATGTTGTGGGATTACCAAACACATATCGTTGTTATAATGCAATATGGGTTATTGTTCATCAACTAACTAAATCTACTCATTTCCTTCCAGTTCGAGATACTTTGTCTCAAGACCAACATTCTTAGTTTTATGTTGAAGAGACAGTCTGGTTTAAGGAATTTACCCTCCCCATTGTATCTGATAAAAATCCCATGTTTAATCTAACTTTTTTATAGGCATTCTGATGTGATTGGGTACTGAATTAAATATTAGTACAATTTCTCATCCGAAATAATATGGGTAGTTAGAACGAACAATTCAGAGATTGGAGGATATGGTACGTGCTTGTTCAGTGAATTACCCAAGAAGTTGGGACCATCATATTTCATTGGTTGAATATTATTATAATAATTTTCAAATTCTAGTATAAAGATGGCTCTATTGGAGGAATTATATGGAAATAAGTGTCGAACTACAGATTTTTGGGATGAAGTAGGTGAAAGAAAGCTGATGGGACCTGAATTGGTAGAAGAGATGGATGAAAAGGTTCAGTTGATTTAATGAACATGAGAACAACATAGAGCATGTAGAATGGTTATGCAGGTAACTGGAATATTTTATCTCTTTTGAGGTAGGTGATTTTGTCTTTGTCTAATTTTTTCGATGGAAAAGTGTGGTGCATTTTGGTGATATGGGAATGTTGAGACTATGGTTAATTGTACCATATGAAATCTAGGAGAAACTAGGATCAGTTTCCCATAGAGTTGATTTACCTCCAGATTTATCCAAGGTAGACAATATTTTTTTATGATTCAATGATGAGAAAGTTTATGCTAGATCCTTCTAATGTTTTGATCCTAGAGGTACTTCAGTTGAAAGAGAATATCTCTTATGAGGAACAACCATTCCCGAATCTTGAAAGAAAATAGAAAGTTTTGTAAGATAATTTAATTCATTAGGTAAATGTTTTTTTGAAGAACCATATGGTTGAATACAAAACGTTAGAATCAGGAAATGCAATGAGGGAAAATACCCCAATTTATTTGATATGTGAATAAAAAATTGTGAGGATACAATTTACAAAAGGGGGAAGGATGTAACATCCCATTTAAATAAATAAAAATAAATTTTAATATTTATTGATATTTTTCAAATAAATATTAATTTTACATTGAAGGGGATTCTATGTTTGATGTCTTACCCGATAGGCAACAACAAATTTCTTAGAAATCTTATGTTTCACATGATGTTGAGTTATACGAAAAAATAATAATATAATAGTAATATTTTAAATAGTAGTTAAAGACTAGCCATTGTGTTCAAGGTAATAAATAGAACTAACTAAAATATGTTTATAAATGTTTGTTAAATGTTTTTACATTTATCGAATAAAAGTTACAACCTTAAAATGTGAATGAATCTAATTTTAAGGATAAATACTCTAATATTCATTAAATAATCAATTTACCACCTTATGATAAAGAACCATCATTAAACCAACTTTTAGTCACATTTATTTGATCTATTTGACAAAATAAAATTCTTTTTTAGAATCGGGTCATCAAAATTTACATTGGGTAAATTTTTGGTATTTTTCTATTAAAATACATTTTAAATGAATAGTGTAAAAATTTGTATTTTAATTAAAAACTTCCATTAAATATAATTTATTTATATTGGTAGATTATATTTTTAATTTGTTTTAATGCGTAATTAGATTATATTATAACCATTTAATCCAATTTTCCTCATTGGAATTAATTTTACTTTTAAATAATACATAAACAAGTGTCAATATTTTGATAGTAATTATTACAAAAAAACTATCTGTTATGACTACGAAAATTAAATGTAAATTAATTAATCCAACATCCATGAGTTGAATTTGGTAAAATATAAATCATTTTAGAATTCGGAATATCAAATATAGCTTAGGCTGAATTTTTGGTATTTTTTTGAAAACCTTCAATTTTTGATGAATAATGAAAACCCCGAGTAGTAGTAAAAAAGATGACTTTTTCATTTAAATTTAATTTTAACTATTATATGAATTTACTTTTTAAAAAACCGACATACATGGTAGTTATTAGTATGTAAAATTTGGATCAATAAGATGACATGAATTTGGTGAATTTTAACTTGTGAGTTTTATTTGTAATGGTTAATGGTAAATAGGGATATTCAAGTTAAAAATAGTATTATAATAATATAAAATTTTCATAACACTTTTCATAACCATATTTGATGAGTACTAGCCAATCAAAAAAATCCTAGGGTGATTCGTTTGTCCTTTTAAAGCCACTTAGGTAAGATAATGATGTTAATAACATTTTATTTAAAGTAAAAATAAAAATATCATGAAATTTTTTTTTCTAAAACAATTTTAATTTTGGTTTATATAATTTATATTTTATACAATAAATATTAATTATAAATCTAAAAATATTTTCTACATTATTGTATTTGTTTTATAATTTTTAGGCATCATTAAATAAAATTATTTATGACACAATAATGATGCAGTGTTTACCTCATTAATGAATGATTTAAATAACTAAGATTATAAAGATTAAAACTATATTAAAATCCTGTGAGTTTCTTATTGGATGGTTTTATTTTGAACAAGAGTCATCTTACCTTCAACGTTAATAAGTTTGTGTCCTTTAGAAATCAGATATCATTATATAATATAATTATATTTTCAAACCTTCCTAAAGAGACCCTCCTCCCCCATATAAAAATCCCTCACCTCTAACCCATTACTCACATGTCTCAAGCCCCATGGCTAGTCCATACTATGCTCAAATAATCTCTTAAGATCACTCTAGTCTATCTTAATGCCTTACCTTTGGCTGAAGACACTTAAAGAAGTCCTTTTGGTTCAATCCAAAGGGAGTTACTCGATTTAAAGGTAACGTCTTCTTTTAAGTTATTTTCTTTTATTTTACTTCTCCAATACCCAAAAATAACTTTACTACATTATTTTATAAAAATCGTTTTTCCTGAAAATACTAGGTTTTTGAAATGATAATGATTCGAACTACACTTATACGGACCTCCGTCTAATGGGTAAAAAACGTACTGTTTCTGTGGACAGGGAACTACTGCCTCAGAATATGTTGATTGTTCAATCTTCTCCTACCACTTATTATGGTTTCCATTAGGATGGAAAAAAATTTATATATGATATCTATAAAATTTATATTGACTTTACGTAACTATATTTTTCAATTATACCATACCATTATGATTTCCGTTATGGGTAAACGTGAAAATTCATTTGAGGACGTGTGGACTACCGCCCCTTTAAAAGAATATGTCCCATTTATTCCATATGTGGAATTTATAAAAGAATGAGTAACTGACATTAAAAAAGTTATTATACTGAATTTATAATATATATATGTATTATTTAGTTTTCATTCCATTAAATATGAAATAAAAATTAAAGTATCATTCATGCATACGTACGGATTACCTTCTCCATTACCGGTGCATTTCATTTCTTATCTCCAAGTGTTATGTAATATTATAAATACATATATATAATAGATATATATCATATATATCATATCTAAATCTTGAATATCATTCTATAGATAATATAATTTTGACCACATGAACAACATGTAATTATTAGATGTTCTTTTTTGACACATGTACAAAATATCAACAAAACAACCATTATTAACAAAATTGATTACATAATGTTAATAACATGGAAATAACTGATATATATGGAATAATAAACTTGAAAAATGTTATTAATCAAGTATAAATTAAATTTAGTTTATTTTTTAGGATATTAAAGAATGAACGAGTCATGTCGGACACGAGGTAAGGGATTTTTTCTCAATCTCCTTTCGTTGAGGCATATTTTGTTTTGTACATGACTTTATTTTATATGGTGTATAATGTTTTTAGACATTTCATTTCATTAAAATGGAATATATTTCTATGAGGTGTTTTACTAAATGGAAAAAATAATGTTTCTTCTTAACGTATGTGGTGACAATGACATTTTCCTCCGTCGCGAGTATTATTTGATCTATGGCTTCTTTAACAATTCTTAATGTTTTTAATAGAAAATAAATACCTTATAAAATTTTATGTCTTTTGGTACTGAAAATGATTTTGATAATAGATTTGTTATGTATATATATTTATGTGATATATTATGATTGAAATGTGGAAATGTTATATTTCCTTTATATTTGTTTTAATTGTTATGAATATGTTATGGTTTTCAGAAAATGTTTATGTATATGGTTGGATTCATGATAAACCTAGGGCGGTTGAGCCTGAGATATCTCTCCAATGAATTGGGTAATTTGACAGAGGTAAATGTCATTGTTTCTCCTAAAAGATTTAGGGAATATACAATGGTGGGTATTCCAAATGAAACTCTCTACATTGCTATAAAATAATCAATGTATGTATGTTATAGATTCAAAAAGTCACTATTATGATTTTTGATTACTATGTGTTTTTCAAAAATCATATGATTTCATGAGTTATGTTAAAGATCTTATTCATGGTATCTATTGATGAACTAATTCTTTATTTTTTTTTATTATTTAACCCTTACTGAGCTTGTTATTCTCATCCCATGTTTTGAAATGTTTTTCACTAAACCAAAAGATGATTAGGGTCTAGAATGGGATCAAGGAAAAGTCTTGCTGTCAAAAACATGGAAATATAGATGACCCTTTTTTCAAGAATTTTTATTTTATGAATAAAATTGAAACTGGGTAGATGTGTCTACGTTTTAATTTTTGGAGATGTAATGTAATAGTTATGACTTAATTACCTAAAACTCCAATCCTAAAAAGTTTCTCAATGAGAATTATTCATTTAATTCAAAATTATGTAATGTTTAAGGATGGGTCCTTAGAGTCTAGTTTAGTAGTGGATAAATTATTTTCATATGTATAATAATTTATTTAATGTAGTGATTCCAATATACTAGTATTAGTATAATGATACTAAAGAAAAAATTAGTTTAATATGTTAATTTTTATGTTAATGTGGCAGTGTGTTTAATTATCAATCCAAATGGTTCCTATGTATCATAACCATGTGTTCATGTAAATAGTTTGTATTTACTTATAGGAAGATGAATAATAAAATTTTTATATAATTTATTACTTTTTTTGATTATGTCATATGTATATGATCATATATTTTCAAATTTTTATTTAGTGATTGATAGAGAATCCCTAAAACAAGGGTTCTTGTTTACGATGGAACAACATTGATGAAATGGTCAATGGGAGTATCCATGATTGGGTTTGTTAATCATCATTATCCAAAGTTGAATTATTCTAATCTTATTTTCTAAGATCATTTCTTCTATTGTCACTTTCTAATAAATAAGTTTTTACTACCTAGTGACACGCTTTGAGAGGGTTTATGGGGGAGGATGATATTTAAAATATATTTTAAATGGGTACGTAGAGATTTTGTTATATTCCTGTTAAATTTCAATATGTTTTAGGATTATACCTAATGAGAGGGATTATTAGGGGGTCGTTTAATAGCTTTTGTTCCATTAAATTGTAGATATTATTGTCTATATCTTTCCTGTAATTAATTTGTTTTCTTAATCATAATGTTCCATATTTACTCATATGAATAGTTTATGGGATTCTTTTTTATTATCAAAGTATTTAAAAAACATTATAATTTATTTAATTATTTAGATTCTGACTATTCTTATATGAATTTTTGTGAAGCCTTGTAGATGTTTGAACGATTGGGCAGAGTAGGGATTTATCTCTTTGAGTGTGATTTCTAGAACATATTGAATATTTATGACGTAGAATTAGTGTCTATAGTTTCTTTTGGTAAATTTTTCGAGGATTATAAAGTAACATGAATTTTTTATGAAAATTCCATAATATAGGAATTCATTATTCAAAATATATATTTTTTCCAATTAAATAGGAAGTCTCATTTTAGAAACATGGAATCCATGTTCCTGATATGTCAAAGCGGTAGAAGGTATTATCATTATTTTATATCAATTTTGTGGAAGGTAAACATTTATTTTGTACGATAACCAACTTTCTTATAAGGACCTAAAATTAAAACAAACATAATCTTGAATTAAATGAATAATTAACATTGAGGATCTTTTCAGGTTTGGAGTTTTATAGAAATAGGCCATAACTATTAAATTACATCTCAAATATAACAAAAGTAGTCACTTCTACTTAGATTCCATTTTTTCATAAAATAAAAACTATGTAATAAAATAGTCATGTATAGTTCCACATTTTAAACAGCATGGCTTTTCTGTGATCCCATCCTTGACGCTACTCATTTTTAAGTCTTGTGAAAAAACTATTCAAAACATGTGATGAGCATAAAAGGATCACTAATGGTTATAAAATAAATAATTAAGACATTAATCTATCAAAACATAATATTTTTAACATACCTCATGAAATAATAATATTTTTTAATAACAAATATAAAACATACATCTTAATGGTAAATTGTGGCATCCATAACATACTTATGTTGTAGCTTTCACAGCTACATAGGGAGTTAAATTTGGAATAACTATCATAGTATATCCCTTAAATCACTTAGGAGAATCATTAACGTTTAGCTTTATCACATCACCCAATGCGTTGGAGAGCTATCTCAGGCTCACCCACCCTAGGTTTATCATGGAACGACATGTATACGTTAAACAATGCCCATGAACCATAAAAAATAAAAAATTGAAAGTTATCATTTCCACATTTCAATTAAAATATATCATTTAAAGATATTGAAAAAATAAATTCTTTCTCAGACCCATTTTTAATACCTAAATAAGATAAAAGGGTATATTTTATTTATTTTCCATAAAAAAACACTTCGGCTTGTTACGGAAGCCAAATATCAAATAATACTCATAGTGGTGGAAAAGTTAATATTATCATGTACATTATAAAAACATTCCTTTTTTAGTTTTGTAATAATTCTTCATAGAAAAAGATTCCCTTTCAATTAAATTAAAAATCATAGTGTATTATAAACTGTATAAAAAAATTTTGTGAATAAAATCAAAATATCCCTCACTGAAAGGTGATCGAGGAAAATCTCGTACAAAGATAAATTTGTAAATATAATAGTTAGATTATGTGTATTCACTATTTTAGCACATAATTTACATATAAATACATGATAATAAAAAAAATTATTTCTCCCATAATCATATAATGACATAAACAAGAAAGAGAATATCATACCAAAGAATTTAAATTAGGTTAAGAAGTTCTCTTACCTCATGTCCGACTTGACCCGTTCATTATTTAATCACATGAATTATAAACTAATGTAAATTTGTACTTTCCTTAGAAAATTTTTATGTTTATTATTCCTTTTATATCACTTATTACCATTTTATAATGATTATTTAATAATTTAAAATAATAACAGTCATTTTCTCGATATTTGGTATTTGAGTCAAAAATGAACTTATTATAATTACATGTTTTTTCATGTGATCAAAATTCCATTATGTCTAGAATTATATTAATGATATTGATATCATGTATATCATATATATATATCTATTATATATTTATATATATTTATTTATATTAGTATGTAACATTTGGCTGTAAGAAATGAAGTGCATCGTTCATGGTGACGGTAAGCCGTAAATACACATGAATGCTGCATTCATTTCTATTTCATATTTAATAGAATAAAAACATAATGATACTTAGGTATATTATATTTCTAGTGTATTATGATATATACTTTTGTTAATTCCATCCTTTATATCTTCCTCATATGGCATGAAAGAGTCATGTCACTTTGAGGGGTCGGTAGTCCACACTTCCTCAATTGAAATTATCGTAGTTACCCATTATGAGAAAAAAATTATGGTATGATATAAATGAAAATACAAAAATATATACTTAAAATAAATATAAAATATATAACATGTAAATATAGTTCCATCTTAATGGCCACCATAAGATTTGTTAGGAGAAGATTGAACAATCATCGTTTTGTGAGGTAGTAGTTTTCTTTCCACCGAAACAGTATGACCTTTACCTATTAGACGAAGGTGTGTGTAGGTGTAGTTTGAATAATTCTCATATAAAAAACATAATATATTGTGTATAATGTTGTGATTATAAATTTAAGGAATAAAAAGAGTTTATGAGGTTGGAGAAGTAAAATAAAAGAAATGAACTTAAGAGAAGATGTTACCATTAAATTAGGAAACTCCCATTGGTTTGAACCAAAAAGATTTTTTAATGTTCACTAGGCCTTAGGTAAGCCTTTTAGGTGTGATATATGGATCTTGGAATTTTTTTGGATAGAGTTTGTATGAACCATGGGGCTTGAGAGGTGTGAGTAATGTGATAGAGGTGGGGGATTTTTATATGGTGGAGAGGGCTCTTTAGAAATGTTTGAAAATATTATTTTATTAGATAATGGATTTTGGTTTCTAAAATTCCAAAACATATATAAGTCAAAAAAAATATGACTATTGTTCGAAATAATATCATCCAAAAAGAATTGGACAGGTTTTGGATATTTTTTTAAATTATATAATCTCATTTTTTAAAATCATTCATTAATAAGGTAAACACTGCTTCATTTTTGTTTCATAAATAATATTATTTAATTGATGTCCAAAAATTATAAATAAAATATAATCATGTAGGAAATAATATTATATTTATAATGTGTATTTATAGTCAAATATATTAATTATATAACCCTACATTACTTTTTTTTAGAAAAACAATACATGTTTATGATATTTTTATTTTTACATTAAATAAATATTTATTAATGTCATTATCTAACCAAAATGGAATTCAAAGGGAAAATAACTCACCCAAGGATTTTATTGGTCATTCATGACTCATCCTGTATGTTTAGGACATCTCTTAAGTTAATTTTATATTATTATAATATTATTTTTAATTTGAATTAACTTATTTACCATAAACTGCATTAAATAAAAGTCCAAAGTCACTAGTCACCTAAAATTATTTTCATCTTATTGAACCACATTTTACATATTGATAAAAAAACATGAATTTAGGATTTTTGAAATTAAATTCACAGAAGTGTTGGAATTTCATTTAAAGGAAAAAGTTTGTTTTTTAACTACAACTCAGTGTTTTCATTAGTCATAAAAAATTGTAGGTTTTTAGAAAAATCAAAAAAAATCTGCCTAAGAAATATTTAATATTCTGAATTAGAAAAAAATGATTATTTTACCAAATTAAAAATAAATAAGTTTCATTAATAAAGTTAAAATTAATTCCTATATTAAAAAAAGGTGTTTTTATTAAATAATAACTATTAAAAGATTAACCCTTGTGTACGTATATTTTTAAAGTGATATTACTTCCAATGAATAATATTTTATTAAATGGTAAAAATAAAATCTAAATAAACATTAAAAATATTTAAAAACCTAATCTATCCATATAAGTTAATTATATTAAAAGGCAGTTCTGAATTAAGATATCGTATTTTTTACTACTTAATAAAAAAGAAATTTTATCAGAAAAAACAAATAATTTACCCAAAGAAAATTTTAATGTCCCAATTCTAAAGAATAATTCTATTTTGTCAAATATAACATATAAAAGTGACCAAAACCATATTTAATAAGGGTTGTTCATCAAAATACAGTAAAAAAATATTTAAATAATATTAGTGTATTTATACATAAAATTGAATTCTTTCTTATTTTATGCCTCTAAAATTTATTGGCTAAATCTTAAAAACAATTAACAAACATGTATTATCATATTTTAGTTAGTTATATTCATTCCTTCCAATACAATGACTAAGCATTAACTACCATTTAAAATAGTATTATATTATTATTATTTTAGTATGATTAAACATTGTGTGTAGCATAAGAATTAAAGAAATACATTGTTGTGTATTGGGTGTGCCATCGAACATAGCATCCCCTTTAAAGTAAAATTAATATTGAATACAAAAGTAATAATAAATATGAAAATGTGTTATTCATTATTTACATGGTATGTTACATCCTTCCACCCTTTTGGAAATTGTGTCCTCACAAATTCTACTCACTTATCATATAAATGGGGGGTATTTTTCCATCATATCGTTTTATGATTCCCATGTTACCTCTTCAAACATATAAGTTTTCCACAAAAATATTACCTAATTAATTTCCTTATTCCGCAACACTTTCTCTCTTTGGTCAAGAATATGGACTGGTTATTCCCGCAAGAGAGAGTCTCTTCCAACTGGACTTCCTATGGGCTCAAATCATGACATGGATCTGGCATATAAATTTTCAACATTGAAAAATGACAAACATTTTTTACCTGCGATAAACATGGAGGTAAATCCACTATGTATGCAACTGATCCAATTTTCTCCTGGATTTCATAAGGTTCAATGAATCTTGGACTCAACATTCCATTTATACGAAAAAAGCATTAAACTTTTCCATAGAGAAACATTGAGAAGGATATGATCACCTACCCTAAAAGAAATTTCCTTTCTCCATTTATCCGTATAACTTTTATTCCTTCTCTATATTGTTCTCATGTGCTTCTGACTTAATTGAACCTTTTATTTCATCTCTTCTACCAATTCTAGTTCCATTTATATCGATTCACCTAATTCATCCCAAAAATTATTATTTCAACACTTATTTCTATATAATGGTTCAAATGGAGCCATATGTATACATGAATGAAAACATTTATGATAATAAAATTCAACCAAATAAAGATGACCATCCCAATATCCATCGTAATCCATTGAGATTGAACATAACATATCCTCTATGGTATAAATTGTTTGCTCTGACTTCCAATCTCATTAAAGATGAAAAGATGAGATCGTAATCAGACAAAATGGAGAGGGGAACTCCTGGAAACCAAACAATCTATTTAACATAAAATACAGATTTCTTATCTAGAGACAAGGTATCTTGAATTGGAAGAAAATGAGTCGATTTAGTCAATCAATCAACAATAACCCTGATTGTATTTTTACTTTGAGATTTCTTTGGTAATCCCACAACAAAGACAATAGATATATTTTCCCTTTTTAACTCTAGAATCGGTAAAGACTAAAACATCCCTTTTGGTAACTTCTGGTCTTCTTTAACCTGTTGACAAGTCAATCACTTCACGATAACGTCAAAAATATCTCTTTTCATTCCATCCCACCAGTAATACTTCGTAGATCTCTGTATATATTAGTACATCCATGTGAACTAAAAATAGACAACTATGAGCATCCCCTAAAGACTCATTCTTTAAATGTAAATCACCATTAACACATAAACTCTTTCTAATTCTAAAAATACAATCATTTTTAATATTAAAATTAGGCAACATACCCTTTTGAACAAACACTACCATTTTCTTCAAATCATTGTCTTCATAATTTACATGATTAATTGTATCTGATAGAGATGATTTCACTAACACTAGAAACAAAATAGTGGAATTTATTGCACTATGAAATGTATATCAAATCTTTTATCAAAGGATATAGTTCTAATTTTAAAAAGGTTAATATAGAATTACTTTTTCAACTCAATGAATCAACCACTTTATTTTATATTCCTGGATGGTAATTAATCATTAAATAATAATCATTGATTAATTATAGCCATATCCTCTATCTAATATTCAGTTCATTCTACGTGAATATATACTTCATACTTTTGTGTTAAGTATATATCATAAATATTACTCCATATAAATGTTGCCACTAATTTGTTAAAGAAAAAACAGCAGCCGGTAATTCAAAATCATGTGTAGGGTAATTTAACCCGTGATGTTTGAACTGAATTGAAGCATAATCAATTACCTGGTCATTCTGCATAAGGGTCTAACCATGTCCTTTCAATTAAGCTTCACTGAAGAAAACCAACACACCTTTCTTGGAAGTTAATTCCAATACTGGAGGATTCTCCAATATTTTTTTCAATTACTCGGTCCATTAATACATCACTACAACAGGTTGTTCAATTCCGATTATGACCATATTAGGTTGCTGATTTGGATGATCATTTCCATATGTATTCCTTCCCAGCACAAATTTCATATTTCCTCTATGGTAATTCATTCTGAACACATAAATATCTCAAGTGAAGGAACATGGTAATCTATAAATAATATATCATTTCAATTAGAACATAAATTAATTTATGGATATTATGTTAACAATATCCAAACTCAAAATGTTTTCTAAACCGACCATTGATACCAACTATAATGAACTGGCCTTAAAAAATTAAATATTCATGAATTAAATGAATAATTCACATTGTGGATTTTTTTAGTTTTATTGATTTAGATAATTAGGACTAATATATTATATTACATCTCAAATATTACATTTTAGTCACTTCTACTTAGTTTCAATTATTTCATAAAATAAAAACTCCTAAAAATACTCTTGGATAGATACAAATTTTAGATAGGATGAATTTTACATGATCCCATCATTGTCCCTATTCATCTTTATGTCCTGTGAAAAACATTTAAAAACATGGGATGGGCATTGAAATATTAGTAAGGTTTATAAAATAAAAAATAAAAACCTTATAATATCAAATGATATTTTTCTGAAAAACCTCATTAAATCAAATGATTTATGAATAACACATAGAAAACATAAATCATAATTTCAACTTGTTGCATCCATAACAAACAAACGCTATTTTTATCACCACTATGTAGAGAGTTACATTTGGAATACCCATTATAATTTATTCCCAAAATATAATTGGAGGAACATTAACGTTTACCTCTGTCACATTACCCAAATAATTTGAGAGCTATCTTAGGATCACCCTACCTAGGTTAATCTCGGTACCACTCAAATACGTAAAACAATGACCATAAACATTAGAATAAGCATAAAATAAATATAACATTTCAATATTTTGATAAAAATATATCATTTAATGGTAATTAAATAATCAATTCATTCTCAAAACCATTTTCAATAACAAAATAATTAAAAAGGTTATATGGTATTTATTTTCCTTTAAAAAGATATGGTTTGTTAAGGATGCCAACGATCAAATAATACTCACGGTGATGGAAGGTCGTTATAAGTTCACATGTTAAAAAGAAAAATTTACTTTTGTAGTTTAGTAAAAATTCATCATATAAAAAGATTCCCATTAAAAAAATTAAAATTCAAATGGGTTTATACACCGTATAAAATAATTTCATATATAAAATCCATATATGTCTCAATGAAAGGTGATTGAGATGATGTCCCTCACAACGAATATTTTGTAAATAAAATAGTTTGATTAAGTGTATTCACTATAAGAACACATAATGTAAGTATAAATAAATAATAATATATAAAATTTCATTTCTCATATAGTCATAGAATTACATAAACATAAAAGAGATGATCAACCCGATGAATAGAAATTTGGTTACGAAGTTCCCTTACCTTGTGTCCGACATGACCCATTCTTTCATTAATCTCCTAAATAATTAACTATATTTAATTTATAATTCATTAGGAACTTTTTTAAAATTTATTATTCCTTTTACATATCTTTTTACCATGGTAAATTTATTATATAATAATTTATTTTCATAACAGTTGTTTTGTCGATATTTGGTATTTGAGAAAAAAATCATCTTCTTATAATTACACGTTTTTCATGTGGTAAAAATTCCATTATATCCAGAAATATATTCATGATTTAGATTTCATATATATCATATATATCCAGTATATATATGTATATACAATAGTACATTACATTTCAATGTAAGAAATGAAATGCACCATTCATGGAGATAGTAAGTCATACGAAGACCTGAACGCTACTTTCATTTCTATTTCAAATTAATTGGATTGAAGCCATAATGATAAATAGGTATATTATTATTCTAGTATATTATATTATATAATTTTATTAATTCCATCATTTATATGTTCCACATATGGCATGAACGAGCCATATCACTTTGTTGGGGTTGTTGTCCCCACTTCCTTAAATTAAATTATTGTATTATCAACTATGGAATCCATAAATGTATGATATTAAGGAAAAATACATAATAATAGAGTTATTATAAATATAATATATATAACATGTAAATACAGTTCCATCACAATGGCCAACATAAGAGGTGGTAGGAGAAGATTGAACAATCATCATTTCGTGAGGCGGTAGTTCACCGTCCCCAGAAACATTATGTTCTTTACCCATTAAACAGAGGTGTGAGTAAGTGTAGATCTAATCCTTATAATATAAATAACCTAGTATATTTAGGATAATGTTATTGTTATAAATGAATGGAATAAAAATAGTTTATGGGGTTATTGAAGTATAATAATAGAAAAGAACTTAATAGAAGACATTATCTTCAAATCGGATTACTCCCTTTGGTTTGAACCGAAATGATTTCTTGAAGTTCTTTATACCTAATGTAAGGCATCTAGGAATAATAGAGGGATATTGAGACCATATTTGGAATGATTTTGGATGACCCAAGAAGCTTTAGAGGTGTGATTAATTGGTTATAGGTGAGGTATTCTTATAAGGGGAAGGGGGGCTCTTTGGGAAAGTCTGAAAATATTATTTTATTATATAATTTTTTTTGGCTTCTAAAGGTCTAAAACATATTACGGTCGATGATAAGATGAATTTTGTTCGATATGAAATCATCCAATAATAATTGGATAGTTTTTTATATTGTTATAATTTTTATAATCTTATTTAATTTAATCAATTATTAATGAGGTAAACAATGTATCGTTATTGTGTCACAAATAATTTTATTTATCTGATGTCTAAAAATTATAAATAAAATGAAATGATTGATAAAAATATTTTACCATTACAATAAATATTTATAGACAAATATATTAATTATATATCTGTATATTAAAATTATTTTACCAAAATAATACATGTTTATGGTATTTTTATGTTTACTTTAAATAAAAAGTTATTAATGTCACTATCTTACCCAAATGGATTCCAAAGGGCCAAGAATCTCACCCAAGGATTGTATTGGACGGCCATGACTCATCCAATAAGGTTAAGAGAAGTGTTAAGGTAATTATATAACGTAATAATAAATTTACCTTGAATTACCCTATTTACCTAAACTGCGGTAAATAAAAGTCAAAAGTTACCATTCACCAAAAAAATTATTTTCATCTAATTGAACTAAATTTTACATACTATGAAAAACCATGTATATAGGATTTTTTAAATTCAATACATATATGCAGTAAGATTTAATTTAGCTGCTAATATCGGTTTTTAACTACTACTCAATGTTTTCACTATTCTTAAAAAAAAAATTCTGTTTTAAAAAATATACAAAAAAACTAACCTATGATATATTTAATATTAAGAATTCAAAAATGATGTGAATTTTAAAAAATGAAAAACATATAATTTAAATTAATTAATTTAAAATTAATTTCTGGTGGCAAAAAAATATTTTTGTTTTTAAGAAAGAATAACTTTCAATAGATTGACACTTGTTTATATCTAATATCAAAGTGAAATTACATCGAAGGACCAAAATTGGATTAAATGGTTAAAAAAATAATCTAATAAAATTTTAAAAATAATAAATAATATAATCTATACATTTAAATAAATAATATTAAAATGAATTTTTGAATAAAAATACATTATTTTTCACTATTCAATAAAAATGATTTTTTTCATAAAAAATACCAAACATTTACCCTAAGAAACTTTTTATGGAATGATTCTAAAGAGTAATTTTATTTTTTAAATAGAACATAAAAAAGATACAAATCAAGATTTAAATAGGGTTCTCCATCAAAAGACATTAACATTAACTTTTAAAGAATATTATTGTATTTATGCTTAAAATCAAATTTTTAATTATTTTAATCCCTTAAAATTTATTAGATAAATGTAAAAAACATTTAATGAACATGTATATTCATATTGTAGTTATTCATGTTCATTCCTGCCAATTCAATAACTAGGAATTAACTATAAATTAAAATAATAATATATAATTAATTTTTAGTATGACTCAATATTTTGTGGAACATAATATTTGAAAGAAACCCGTTTTTGTGGACTGGGTACACCATTGACCATAGAATCCCCTTTAAAGTAAAACTAATATTTAAATCAAAAATATTAATAAGTAAAAAATTTTATTTTACATTATTTACTTGTGATGTTTAATTTCTTGTGATATTTTTTGGTTGTGTAATTTTTGAAGGGTTCCTTCTTCTATAATTAATGATAGATGTTCTTGGTGAGTGAGTTATCTATAATTTGATTACATTAATGGATTAATGGATTTATTGTCAATAGTACATAATAATGTTATCCTTCACATTTAAATTCCTTTTCTAATGGTAGAAAATAAAAACCAATCTAGGGGTTATAGTATTTATAAGAACTAACATGAATTAATTGATTTCCATAGGTGACATAGGTAAATCTATATATGTATTTTTAGAGTGAATGGTTTATTTTTCCATTTTAACTGTACTAAATAAAATTTTATACTATTCAATGTGTTTTGTTGGAAACTGGATTATGATGTTGATCCCATAATGGGATTTCTACTAAAAAATAGTAGTTTCAAAATCATTAGGAGATTCTAGGCCAATAAAAAGTCGTATAAATTCATTTTTTTAAGATGAAAAAAATTTTTAGTTTTAGTGAATTTTTTTTTCACTAAATAAACCCCTTTGTTAGTCATTTTTAGATGAGAATAAGAGATATACCTACGGTTTGAGGATTAGTCAACTACCAAAGAGGGAAGATCCTTAAGAGAGTGGAGGTTAATATTTGAAGGATAGTTATTACATGAAAATTAGTTTTGTGGGGTCAAATTTATACCAGAATAGCCCGAAGGCCTTCTTATTTATTAATTTCTATTAATACCCCCTTTGATAGATGAGGGGAACCATTATAAGGACCATATTCTTAGATTTATCTAACATTGACCTATCAAGATCATATATTCCATGTTTAAAAAAAGCTCAAAATTACCCATGATATTTTATTTTGTTATTTTGTGATTTAAAATGAATCTTTTATCTCATGGTTCATAAAAATATGATGGCCAAATTGAGAGACAAACAACAATGACTTTTCAATGGAATTTTAGGATGTTCATTGATAAAATATCCAATTTGATATTTCATGAAATCCACAATTCTGTTTTTTATGGTATCAACAAGATGAATAAACACACTTTCCTAGTCACATAATTTAGATTTTTTTATTGATAGATTATACAGATATTAGTTTCTATATTAATTAATTATATCTAAGATTATATATTTATATGATTTTATTATTATTAATGTGAAGATGGATAGGAATAAAGTTTTTATTATTTATAAGGTTATAATGATTAGTGGTATTTTATAATGGCATAGATGGTTAAACAACAACCTTTATTGTAAAAGGATACAATTCAACAAACAACAATTATCGAATCAAAAAATGTGTCAATATACTCTGAATGACAGAAAATTAATTTTTATTATTATTATAAACCCTCATTAAGGTGGAGGGGAACCCAACATGACATCAGTGACATAAAACATTAAAACATACCCCCACAATCCAAGGCCACAATTAAAAAAACAATAAAAATCAATACAGAGGTAACCCATCCCTGACATCAATCAAGATAAGACCAGCATTCACCATCACATAGCTTCTAGGAAATCTGGCCCATGTAGGATTGCACGAGCCTAGAACTGATGGTAATTTCCATACCCTCTCGAACAACCAAATCCAAATTGAAATGGAAAATGAAAAATCTATACTCTGAACCTCTTTTGGAAGACCCCTGTAGGTGAGCTGGTTTCCATGCCCCAATGACAGCAAACAGCAGTGCCACCACTCAAACCCCACAAAATTTAGTCCACAGATTTCAATGCCCATTATTAAAAAGAATCCCAAATTTGACCATCCAAAAACATTGAGCTTACAACTATGAAAAAATCACAAAAATTCCCATGAATGAAAACCACTGCCGCAACAATCCACACCGCCGCCGCAACACCGAAGCAAGCGAACCACAAATCACGAACACCGTTCCAAAGCATGAACCGGAATCACATCCAAATACACCATCAAAACCTAAAACCACATTTAATACATCAACATTAAAAAACAATTCACCAAAAAACATCACTCAAATTTGATCCACTACAATCTTGAAGCACCAATCCCATCGTCGCCATCAAACCACACACGACGACCGGATCTGCCAAATGAACCCACAACCGACAGAGATGTCTGGAGGAAAACTTCATCACAGCGGTAGGAAACATGAACAAAATATCCTCACTATACCACCCTAAAACCACATCCAGGTCGATAGTGCATGAAAACGGCAAGCAATAGTGATATTCGTCAGTTGTTCAAGACCACAGAGCCACGCCACCATAATAATAGACATTACACGCCACCAAATCGCTAGCCAAAGCATCAAGGGGAGAAACAAAACTATGTCATGAAGCAAGATGGAGGTGGTGGTGAGGAGAAAAACCCTAACATAGAGCCCCTTGCAGGCACATCTCGATACTCTAGTTAATGGGATTCAGGTCTATATAGTCAATAAATCATCCTTGTATCTTGATTGATATGTATGATTATAAAATTAATTATATATGGTTTATATAAATATATGGGATTGAAATTGTGTCTCCCCTTTCTCCCTATCCATGTGTGATATGACAGACAACATTAATGCATATTGTCCTTTTGATCAAATTGATTATGAATATTCTGCGTCAGGGTGGTCAACATGGGGTGAACAAAAATCTATGAAGTATCATTTATGATATTAACATATCAGATGGAAAAACATAAATGATTGGATTTATGGTTGACGGTGAAGATGAAAGATTCTTGGTTTTGTTACATTTCACTGATGGATTGGCCTTCAATGGATGGGCACAAGAGGCCATTCCCCGAGTAATATTAAAACATAGAAAGTTATGTAGGATATTTATTTTCATTCTGTTAATTATTAAAATAATTTTGTGTTAGTAATATATTCTTTAGTGACTTACACTATTGGCAGATAAATATTGTCATTAATTATTTTAATTAATAAACTAATAATAAATCATTTTAAAAATAGTAGTCATGAATTATCAATTAAAATATTTATTCATTATATTTTTTATTTCCAGATACTTAGTGATGTTGGAATCACTTAAAATTAATAATATAATTTTCCCAAGTTGGTTATGAAAAATATTATTATTTTGAATAAGAATAATATTGTGGATTTGTGGATTACTATTAGAGAAGCATGAATTACCAAATTTTATGAGGCATATAACCACTCGAGGATGTGAATGATTAATTTTTTATAATCTATGATTGTGATGTGATGTTCTAATAAAAGTGGAGATTATCATGTACAATATTATGATTTCTATTTATATAATGTTGGAAAATTATCTTATGGCTATGAATTCATTATGAAATACTGATATCACGATATTGATCAAAATTTATTGAGATGTGTGAGAATTATCTATGATAATGAATACATTTATGTAATTAATAATTCTTTTTTATTAAAATTTTAATTAGTGATATTCCATTATAAATTATTGATGTAGTGATAATAAGATGTTGTGAATTATTTTAACGTGTTTTTATTAATGAAACTCCAGAACATATATATGAAGATATGAATGATTTCATTTATATAGAGATGCAAAATATAAATTTATGGAATAATAATTAATGGTTTAGAAAATTAATTATAAATGATATAATAGAATCCAATGTTATTGGAATCCAAAAAAATTGTTAGGTAATTCTATGGCGGAACCATAGTTCATGAATTTACATAGATATAACCCCAATTGAATAATGTTTCCAAAACCTATTCTAAATGTGATGGTCCAAAAATTAAATAACTGCACTTATAATTATTGACTTATTATCTCTATCATCTAATGAGATCATAATTTGGAATATATAGTTTATGTGTTCATAGCCAGTATTGACAACATGGAATGTGACATTAACATTAAATTTTATAAATAGTTGGATGACAAAATAACTACCAATCAAATATTATTGAATTATTCTTATCCTTCAAGGAGATTCATTAGTGGGAATCCATTGAGGTTTATTTGGAGACTCTAGATTTTTGTACATGTGTCTTATAAGTATCCTATGACAATCATTGATTGTGATTGTATCGATTTTTGTGTCCACTCTTTACCATCAAATGTTTTATAGCCTATGATGAGTAAATATTAATGGAAATAGGATATAGTGATGGATACTATCCATAATCACCATATATATTTGTGTTGAATTATGTTTATATTGAAAACTATAATTCCATATAACTGAATAGGGTAGAGAATAATGAGGACTAACATATACATCTACTTCATCTTATCCACCTCTCTGGAAAATAATAAGAAGATATGACTATAATATAGTTTGGATGAGTAGATCACATAAAACCAATGTTGTGGGATACATGTAGGTGTGTAATGATTCTTGTATTAATGATTCATGAACATGATGGTTGGGAAATGTTGATATAAATATAATCCATCATATCCCAAGTATGATATTTGATGGATGGTAATTAATTCGTGTGGTGATACCACATCTCCCCATTACATATAGATTTTGGACGATGGCAAAGTGTGTAGAAAAATTAGTTTCTTCCACTGGAATTGAGGGGGTGGGTAGAATTAGTGTATATTTGTTTTTAGAATTATTTTCAACTAAAAAAAACCACCATCACTTGTTAGAGAACGATCCACTAAAAATTGAACCCCCCCCACATGATCCCAATGAAAATGAAATAACCCTGTAATCAAATTTTTAACAAGGTTCACATCCAATGTAGAACACTACTCAATATAATGGTCGGTTTCCATCCTCTACAAAAGATTTTCTTCACTATAATCCCATTTTATTTCTAATTCAAATAATTTTTGTTTCATCATAGCACACACGTCAAAAGTAAAACCCAAAAGAATATCTTCACACTATAATATAAAAAATGAATATTGGATGAAGAGGATGACCAAGTGAAATATTTTTTATTTTATATCAAAATATATTGATCTGATTCAATAATATTGTTCAATATAAATTAATGAATTACACATTGCACACAAATTAATTGTGTTGTATAAATAGTATCAAAATGAAATAAAATATCTTAATACCATATGATTTAGTAGATATTATTTTTTTAATCTCCATAATTGAGTTTACACCATATTTATCCATCCTTATTTTCATAGAATAATAAGATAAAAAACTCCAGAGAGTGGTATAAAAATCATTCAAAATTTTTATAACATTTAAATCTTCATCAAATAACCATATTCAAAACATTACAAGACATTAGATTAACTTTCCCTATAATATTAATTAAATATCTACATAGTCACATTTTCATTTGATATTTTCAAATATTCAATTTTTAATTGTTACTGAGATATTCAATTATCCCAAATATTCAGTATCCATAGAAACAACATTATTAATAATAATGTGATATTTTCATGTGGCAATATGTTATACACATTTTCTGTGTGTCAAAAAAATTATATATAAATATAATTTGTTATTGATTTTTGTATATGATTCTTCACCAAAATTCCAATATACTGGATTCAACTATATGATTCATTATCTTACATGAATTGACTATATTGTAAAAATGTCATCTTCTTCGGAGTTACTACATAAATTAATTTTTTTTACATAAATAATTATATAAATTAGCTATATGGGAAATTAAATTATTTAAATTAATCCTAAACAAACAAATAGATTATTTACATTTTTGATAGACCAAATTTTACTATTTTATAGAAATAACAATGTGATACACATCATATAAATATACATCTACTACGTGGATATAGAAATTTCAATAAATCTATCAAATTAACTCATAATCTTTATCGGCCCTCCCGACCTTCCCAAAAACAAATTCTAGGATCACAAAACTCGTTTACATGAAATGAATCCCATATAGAATAGATTATGATCCACTAAAATTAGTGATAATATTCTAGAATGATTTTCAATGAATAAAAAAATCCAAAGTATCCAAAATCCACTATATCAACAGTTTTCTTAAAATAAATCCAAGAATCCATGGGGTTCTTCAATACCCCACATTGGTTTTTTTAAAATCCTAAAACTATTTGACATTATATTCTACAAAAAAATAATCATCAAATAACAACTAATTTCATTGAGATTTTCCATACACCACACTATTATTTAATGTATTGTTATTGAGGAACGTCAATCCTTCATTGAAAAGATTGTATGTGTTAACTAGATCAATTTAAACTATTTTTCCCAATTAACCTTCCCCAAATATTTCCCTTAAATATATATTTCTCACCCCCTTTATAAACAATATATAAATTTTCATGGGGGTTCTATAAGAAACAAATTGTTCATGTGTGTTGATAAGGATGAATAATCCATTTAAATTTTTACTCACAAAACCTATCATTTGGTTGAAATTTTCTAAAGCAATTGTAAAGATTATCCTTTTTCTTTTAAAAAATTTAATTTATCCTAAGGACACCATCTATTCAATAATGTGATATATAATGTTATTTTTTTAGATTGATAATTTTAAAAAAACTGAATGACCAGTAATTTAAAAAAAACAATTCTCTACTATCATTGAACCTTAACACAAAAATTTACTAGTTGATGGGATATCCATAATCCATGTGTTAATAAATGTTTATCCCCAATATACTCATACTCAGATATACTCAACTAATAAAAATGTCATATAACCCAACCATCACCAATAATCAAAACACCAACTAATGCAGATCGTTGATATGTGCAGTAACTAACCCAATCTACATTAGCATAATGATGAATTTATAAATATGAACTATATCTATATATCAAGACTTAATAAAAGTTTGTTTTTTCATAACTTATACTTTTTTCAGTTTCAATCATATGTGACTCCACTGGTTCCCATTGAAACCTATAATATAGAGTCACACAATTAGAAATGACTTTTCTAGATGTTTTGAGATACAATATGAAACTGATCAAACTTATAAATATGATTTAAACACCATTATTTCTTATTTGATCTTTCCCCATCATTGGTCAATCAATTATAAGTATAGATACATTTTTTTAATTTTCCATTTAAAACATTATCATTAATTACTTGTCATATTTTTCATGTGATATAATGATATTATTGGAAATCCATTATATTTTTAAATGATTAAATTTATTTAGTTACCCTAGAATAGACATCTCAAATTCATTTTCAGCTTTGAATGAAATACTCAAACAAGATTTTATTTTTTAATTAAAAAATTATTCCATAAATATATATGATCACTCTCAGAGTATCTGAGAAATAATTATTTATGTACATATTTCTAAAAAGACTTCATTTGAGAACCAAAATATTAAAAAATTGTTATAAGGTTTAGTATATGGGGCCCTTGGTGCCAATTTTATGTGATACAATGCTTTCATAAATTAGTATACTATTATACCATCAAATTAAAGAATTAAACCATTCAATTTTCCAATAAAGGAATATCCTTAAATGTAACCATTCAAAAAATAAATTTAATTCGACTTCATATACCATGTAATGATCTTGAGACTCCACTCCAATGAATAATATTATAATACCAATTCTTGAAACCTGAGATAAATACTCATCAATTTCTACGGCAACAATTTTAGAATTTCCTTTAAAAAAAATTCTATATTTTTGCATATTAGTTATCCTTTATCATTGATTTTGTTCCCAAAAACATGTTTTGTACAAATTAAACATTAATTTTTTTGAATGGAGCCCAAGATATTATTTATCTTACTTATCAATTTGATCTAGTAAAGTATTAATCCCTTTCACCTATTAATCATGTTCCATATCCTCAACCTGTATTCTTGTCTCAAAAAACAATACATGTGATGTTTGGATCATAACTGTTATATATATTCTAGTATGAACTTGTGTATTTGTATTCCCAATTATATAATATTTTTCTAGAGGATTATTTTACCATTTAAACTAATAACATTCACTAGTACATGCTTCTTTAATATAACTACATTTTTAATGATATCAACTATTAACAGAATCCACTAATATTCTTTTTATAAATTTTCATAAATTTTCACATATGAACACTCAAAATTTTTACTCAATGGATTATTCCATTATTTGATTCCATTCGAATTATTTTGTTATCTAATGAAGACTATATCATAATCTTTTTATGAAATATTTTCTAGGTTACCTCCTTTTATTTTAATATAATAGGGAATTACAATTACCCTGAAATGATTCAATTAACTGTTATTTTGGTACCTCATATCAGAAGGTGCATCATGTTTTTCAGCTCTCAAAAAACATATATTTTTAATATGAACAACTATACACACTACATGTCTCAAAAATAATTATAATACATTATTTCTATCCCACAATCTTCTTACTAATTTGGAAATTTTCTTTTTATTACACTCTAAAATAAAAATCTATTGTTATGTGTGCTATATTGATATTTGAATCCATTTTTTCTAAAGAAATTTAAATACGTAAATTTTTAAATCCCATTATGAAATATCATTTATTTTTATAATCCATGAAATTTTAAAACATCCCTTATGTTCATTTTAAACATTATAACATCCAAAAATATAATTTTTTTAATCAAAATATCATTTTTTATGGGAGAATTCATCAATAGATGTAATTAAATAAATATATCTTACAGTTTATTTTTTCATCATAGTGTTACAAGGATTATTGTGGAATAATTCCAATATTATTATAGAAGAAATATCCACCTTATTCCATAAATTACGAGTTATATTTACCTCATTACATGTTCTAGAAAATCCATATTATTATCTTCTTCTATTGGTTATATCTCATACCAATTCAGGTTTGAAATTTTTTTATAGGATTAATTTCTAATGATTCCCATGTATTTTATGCTATTCCTTGTTCTCATCATTAATACTCTTTTATATTATATTAATAGGATCATGAACCAATAATTAAGTAATAATTATTATTATTAAATGATAAGTAGTTCTTTAACAACTTTATTATTTTAATGATGCAATTTTTTATATTAAATGATACATCATTCCAATAATTAAAATGTTTGATAACAATAAACAAGTGGTATTTTTTAACTTCAAAATATATTTATTTATCATATTTCATATTTTCATTAGAAAATTTAATAGAGTGAACTCTTTTTATATTAATTAAGTGGTTATAACAAATGTTCCCTTCACATACTTCAGGATTCACAATGCTCTTGAATTTTTTTAACAACCAGTAAAATCGGAGGGACATAAAATATCATGTATCCATTATATTATCATATGGAATAATTTAAATATAACTTCAAACATGTATAAAATATTTTATTTTATCACATGTAAGGATTTACCTTTATATTTTAGTGACACATTTCTTGGAAATCTTGTCATGTATATACCTACTCCCTGTACCTTTTGATCATACATTCCACATAGCTATTCAAAAAAATCAAACATATTTTTTATTTGAAACTTAAAACATGTTACCATATTTATATTCATTCTTCTAAAATATTCTTCCTTTTCAGTGGAATTGCTCACTATGACTACTTTTGGGAAAATACATTGTGTACCAACATGTACATGATTTATGTTAAAAGAATCTGCACTAGCAAAGAAACCCAAAAATATATACATCCTTGTAAAACTAGTGTAATATCTAAATCATTTCTATCCATAATTTTACATTCATTAAATTTCCAGGTCATAGAATTGTTTTCTCATTTATAATTTAAATTAATATAAAGCCTCACCATTTAGCATAAACAATTCCAAGTAATTTATCCATATTTTTTATAAAAGAAATGTTACTAATAATAATATTTAAACATGTATCATTAGTTCAAAAAAATATGAAAATAGATTTCTAAAATGGCGATTTTACCAAAATTTTCTCAACATCTTACCATTATTATCCATTACCTTTAAAAAAATTGGATTCCATTCTATTTTCCTCTCTATAACAAGCTTATTTGGTTAAGTTATTGATAATTATACATCAATTAATTAATTTTATCTTTCCTGATATCTTATCATCTCTTTATATTTTCTATCTTTTAAACTATGATTTTTTTCAATAAGAGTTAACCACAGTTTAACGAGCTTGAATTTTCATATATTAGTTTATGTTTCCCAATTTCGAACTTATTATTATATTTTATTGGCAGTACATTTTTCAAGATAAATTCCTCTAGTTCATCTTAAATAATATATTAAAAGTATATTAGTTCTGAATTATCTTCATCACTAAATGAAAAATCAATGGTTTTAAAATGTTATCTATAAGATATGTAAATATATAATGTAATTATTCATTAGAGTCATATAATGAAAAAGATAAGTTTCCTCCTATCTTATAATGAAATTTGTTGATTTGACTTTTAAAATATATTCACTTTTCAAATGTCCTTTTAATCATCATATTATTCATTCCTTCAGACCTTTCAATATTTCACGATTTTGAATTTACTACATTAATTTTTATTATAATATTTTACATTATTTTTGAGACTCTTACATTTATAACACATACCAACGAATTTATATATATTCATTCTTTTTTACATCAGAAAATATTTTTTAAATAAAAAAAATCAAAACATTGATATTTATAATTATTTTCACAACATCATTAGATTATAACATCTTTATTAATAAGAATTTACATATTCCTCATTTATTCAATTGAAAGTTTATCTTCAAATTTCAATTTAAATGTTGGAATATTTATATTTTTTAATAAATGTGAATACTTTGAAACTCAAGTAATATAACTTCTCATTCTTCAATTGATTTTGTTTTTATATCAAATCACCCTTTTAAATTTCACCTTAATTTCTTAATATTTTCATTATCTTAAATTTTTTAACCAAACCATTAAATATTAATTGCAATTTCAATTAACCATGTATGTAAATAACTAAAAATGTCATATTTTATAATTCTTAGATATTTAGACTTTGTTATTCAAATATACATATTTTCTATATTGAATCCCACATTTCCATCATATGTGGCATAAAAAGATTCATATAATTATTTATACATAATTTCTTTTCCAAATCAGTAGTGTATTGTTTCAATGAAAATTACATGAGTTTAAAAAAGTTCATCTCCATCCTCTTTAAAAATAACCTTGTTTGAAAAAATTTTATGACCACCATTAAAAAGATTTTAATGCTCACTATGTAAAAATCATGAATTTCCAGTTCTAGTTATAAATGAAAAATGAATCATTTAGTAATACCAATAGAGATAATTTCTTTTTCAAATGTTGGTATATCCCAGATCATAAATGAACTAGTATTATCAATAATTAAAATATAATTACTTGGATCCTACCTATTTAACCATTCATTAATAAAAATTAATGTTCTTATAAGGATAAGATTCATACTCTATGATGGGGTGGTTGTGGCATTTGTAAAAGTGGAAGTATATTTTTAAAAATTATTTTAAAAAATAATAATCTTTAGTATCTATTTATAGTGTCATCCACTCAAAATATAAACATATCATCCTCCCATGATCATAAATCAAATGAAAAAACATCGAAAAAAATCTCTTTATAAGGATAAGATAAAATGTGGAATTCTACAATATGTGAGAGATATATTCCCTCCACAACTATTAATTTTATTTCATATCTTCATAAATCACATCCCATTATAATAATTCATGAAAAATAGCTTCAGATATATTGGGTGTCATGAAAAATAACATAGTTTACTTCTACAGTACAAATATGATATACACAAGAAGAGTAGGATTATTAAATAAAACTTGTTTATTGATGAAAAGAATATAAGGATAAAATTACATGAGCCTTATAATATGCATAATGAAATTTTCCATCGTGTAGACACTAAATAAATTACAATAATTATTTGTATGCTAAATAAAATCTTATGAAACCGTATGTTTCATCATATGTTTATTATTTAAAATCCATTTAGGGATTCAAAATAAAATTTGTATTCCTTTTAATCATAATAAAAAAACACTAAATAACAACCATGAGTTTCAAGACATATAATTTTCATTTGTTTAACTTTTAAATTCCTACGAATGTTTACTTTCAAAACAACAATAGACTCATGATTCATTTTTTAAATTATATGAAATAATTGTACTTATACTCATTTAAATATATAAATTAAAATTAAAATTGGGTTTTCGTTCATACTATGACATTCAAATATCAAAATCTCTCAACATGAACAAAAACTGCAATTATAGAAACCATTTAAAACTCTTGTGTGTGACTTCATGACTCACATAAACCCCATCATAGTAATTGATGTGAGAATTGTCTACATTAGTAAATATAATAAGTTATTGTTATCTAAAATTAATACTATATATATTTAGATGAATGATTTAGATATGTGATTATTATTCTATTTGATTTTAACAAGTTCAATAAATTTATATTCCATAGGAATAGCCAACATGACTTACATCATGTATATAGGATTCTATTTGATCAATCATCTATATAGGTTGTTTGGGTATATGAATTTATCCAAAATACCTCTATTGAATATCTACCTATCTTAAATAACATATTATTCTATATAGAAGAAATATACATGTGATACAATATAAAAACCCAAAAATTAGTTCTCTGGCTATTGAAAATTATATATATGTGTCAAAATAACATATAAACTTCATCAGACATCAAAATCATCTCAAAAATAACATTTGACTTCATTAAAAAATCTTTCTAACAATATAAACCATACTAACAAGAATTATAATTCTAATAATTTCTTAACATATAATATTTTTTTCCAAGATGCAAAACATCCAAAAAATATCATAATTAATGGGATCAGTAACCATGATTAGAAAAAGACACAAGTCTATGAGGTTCATAATATAACAATTATCGAGATAAGTAGTATTATTGTATAAATATTTATGGGAGTTATGATGATATGATATATATTTTTAGACATGGATATGTGTATTTATGGAAGTATCAAATTATGATCATTTATATTTATATTGGTGTATTTCCCCTGAATCCTGAACATTACTACAAATATAGTACGAGACATGTTCATTTACTTATGAAATTCCAAGATAGAGTGAGATGTGTATATCAATTAGTACTACTTAGATAAAATAATGTGTGTATTTCTTATAGAATATCATGAATAGTGCATATAGGGGGAATTAATAATAATTAAATGAATCATAACTTTTGATCGAGTATATCTATTTATTTTTTGAGATACTATAAATTTATAAGCATGATCAAAATTATCTATATGTCAATTAAAAGATATAAATCATGAATATGTATGGTAGTGATATCCAGTTGTATCAAATTATAAATATGTTACACTATATTGACTCGTACTGTGACTAAAATTATATATATTTGACTCAAAACATTGGATAATAATAAATTGTATTTTTATTCTCAATCCTAGATGCATATTTACATATAGATCACATTATATCCCCGTAGACATGCTATGGTGGAAATTTGATTACCTTGGATCATAGAGAAAATATAAAATATTTGTATTAGAGGTTCAGTATATATTTCATCTTAGTGTCCATTATAGTGTACTTTATGCCAAATATATAATATGTTTCAAATCTATTCATTGAATTAGTAGTTTTAATCTACAAATTTTTTACATTTTTTCATAGAGACATAATATATTTAATAAAAAATTATTTTTCATTCTATTTTTAGTATATAATTTGTTTGATATTATGCTTTATATCATGTTACATGTTAATGATATAGGCATATCCTAACATGTTGTCTAGACACCTCGGCATTGGTCATAATCCCTTGGCTTAGGAGAGGTGATATTTGGGGGTGGGGGTTCACAAACCGGTGAGTTGGGACAAGATAACATTAAATAATAGAATATATCCACATGATATCATATAATAAACACCTAATAAATATATTTATATAAGGTAAATTAGTGTTTCGTGAAGTCCATATATTGTTAAGAATATAATTACAAATCTTTTTGATATGTGAAAGCACACAATATGCTTTCATAGTGTGTTTGAGAGACCTCCATTCCTAAAAAAATGAATAACAATGTCTGATGGAAAATTTATTAGTCATCATAGTGAATTAATAAATCCTTTTAAATTTTCTTACTCTAATTATAATCTATCCATGAGGTTTTTCCTACATGATTTAACAATGGACATGTTGATAATGTAAATGTTCATTTAAATTCATATATAACATGGAAACAAATCTATAGTAAACATATATTTTACTCCAAAACACCCCTTCATACATAAAGAACATTAATATTCATATAATTGTTACCCATATTATGATCATTACTTAATAGATTATTCAAAATTTCATGCATGGTTAAACTATATTTTTTATCACATAAATCCCTATAAAGTATAAAAAAATTAAAATTCCTGAAAATTGATTACAAATCTGACATGAAATGTATGGACTTCATCATAAAACATGGTATCACTAATATCCCCCTTTATATATTTTTGGAAATAATGATACAATTAATCCTATTCTAAAAAACTATAATTACATCTAAAAAAATGTTAAAACATAAGAAAAAAAATTTGTTTCACAGAATGTTATGCTTCCATTAAATATCAAAACCCACTTGAAAATTTCCTCAATTCTACTATGGAATAAGATATATTTTATCCCCCCTTTATAAAATAATCCAATGCAAAAATTATAGAGGAATGTAATTAGGATTAAAAAACAATCTTTCCACCTTGTTGGTTTAAAGAGAGTTTCACACTCATTAAATGAGCGATCCTTTTTTCTATTTTTCTGGATCTAAATGTTCATTTCTTTATATTCATTAAATTTCATCAATAAATAGAATTTATTTTTTCTCATTAATATAAATAAATGTGTTTCCATAAATCCATAAATTAAAATAGAGATTGTTCTTCAATATATTGTTATATAATTTATCACAAAACTAACATTAAAAAAATGAACTCTTTAAATTCTCAATTAATTTTTCATAGAGTCCAAATAATGATTAGTTGATAATATAAATTCCAACTGAACACTAAAAGTCTATAAGAGAAAAAAAATCAAAAAATTAAACAATTCCAATCCTCAAATAATTGTGTTATGTCCTTAGAAAATCCATAAAATAAAACTCATTTTAGAAAAACTCTTTAATTTATTAATTGCATATATTATTTTATAATTATAAAATTATAATTATCTAATATAAAAATAAGTGATGAGGGTATTAAATACCATACATTTGTATTTTCAAGCATTTGTATTGTCCATTTAAAAAATCGAATTATTCATGAACTTTTTATTATTATCTCAAGGAGTCTACCTCACTATTTATTTTCTATTCTTTACATCAAAATAAATCTTTTATATTTGGGAATATTAAATGGATTTTTTTTATTTTCATTTGATATTTTATGTTATAATTTTATTCCCATTAACCTCATTTATCTTTTGAGAGGTTTTAATATTTCTCTCCATGTAATTATTAACATTAAAAATACATCTTAATATTATATATTAAAATACATTTTTAATTAATTTTTATTTCATCTTCATTTTTTACTTCATACATTAAACCATAAAATAAATTTCAGTATCTTTTTTTGTATCAAATTTTTATTATTCATCAGATTAGTATTATAATGTTTATCGATATACATTTTTTTCCTCAAATATCTTTGTAAACAAAATTATTTTTTCTGTAGTTATTAAAAAAAATAACATAATAAATTATATTCAATTTATGTAATCTAATATTACAATAATTTATGAGTTTTAATTGATTTCTTTACTCCTCTGTTTATTATCATTGAGAAAATTCAGGTTGATAAAAAATAAATAATTTTGTCTAGAATAGTAATTTCTTATGTATATTCATCATATTCACAACTACAATATTATACCATCTGTATAAGGATCTAGATTTAAACATTAATTAATCTTGATTTAAGTGCATTATTTGACATTCACTAAAATATAGGATCATTTCGTTTTCATAGCTTTAGAGAATTGAACCTAACTCATACATAATGTCTTATATATTTGATATTAGACGCTTCTACTCACTACTATTTCTTTCCATTAAATGAAAACATTTAAAAATAAACATCATTCCGTTTCATGTTTAATCAAAATAAATTTTCCTTGATCCCATTCATGACTCAATTATCCTTTAAAAAATACGAAACTTAATTCAAAACATAGGATGAGTATAAAAATATCAATAAGGGATAAATAAATAAAAAAAATTTATTAGTATTCAGAAAACATGTAATGTATGAATAACTTATCCTAAATTTAGTACATTCACCTTAAAGAAGTATTAAACACAGTTCACTAAATAAATACTAATTTATTACTCTTTTTAATTCAAAATATTACCTTAAAACAATAGAAAAAATCATATAACATAAAAATCTATACTGGTACACAATCATTGATAAATGGAATAACCATATGGTCACCTTCCACACATATCACAATTACAAATGGAATATCTATACGACCGAATTCCTTACACAATGCATTAGAGATTATATCATAACCACCAATACTTGGTTTACCTAGGAACCATTCATAATTTGATAATCATGCAACCAACTATCTTTGTTTTATCACACAACCACCAATAAATTGTCCAAGTACCATTATATACACATAACACATAATAGATTTCAATTATTAACATTTCACTCATAAGATCTCATTTGAAATCCAAAGAATCCATTTTGAGTGATTAAAATAGTCAATGCAATTTAAAAATAATATTAAATAGGAAAACTCCCAAAAATAAAATATTGTATTTGTTTCATATTAAAAACATTATGACTTATAGAGTATGTCAAATATCATATATCAGTTACAATGGTGGAGAAGTCGGTGCTTCCACAAACATTAAAAACATTCATTTTGTAAATTTATAATGAAGGTAAAATTATTTGTTTAGAATTATTTCTATTCTGAAACGTGGGAATGAATTTAAATTGAAATTATTTTATCATACACCTTATAAATTAAGGAGGTTCATACCATCAAAATATGCCCCAAATGAAAGGATATTGAGACTAAGTCCCTTACCGTGGGCCCGAATCATCGTAGATGTTATTTATATTACAGAATAATAATCTTAGGTTAAATTATTATTTCATGTAAACTATTTTTATGTTATTTATTCTTTGTATATCACTTATTACTATATTGTAACATTTATAAGAAGATTTATGTTCAATCAGACATGTTTCCGATATTTGGTATTAGAGGTGAAAATGAACTTGGTACGACATCAATAGTCCAGTGGTTCATAATTAATACATCTCCATATGAATATTCAAAAAATTATTATCATTTTTACACATAAATTTTGCATTTAAATAAAACCATGATGTGTGGTTATGGAAAATGAACAACATTATAATCATGGAGATGGTAAGTTGTATGTTTGCATGAGTGAAACTTTCCACTTATAATTGATAATTATTGAAATAATTTAAGTATTAATTTATTTTAATATAATTATACTAACATATTTTATTTAATATTAATCATTCAAATATAATTATTTATATCATTCATGTCATAGAATTAATAAAGGCGACTCACATCGCTTCATGGAGGTGATAGTTCACAGGTCCAAACAAGAGACGTTATTGTATTTATACACATGAAAGGTAATAACATAATTGATATATTATTTTAATATAATTATTAATATGTAATTAATATTAAATATTAGCTATATTCTATTATTATAACCATTCATGAAAGACGGTTAGGAAAAACAAATTATATCTGTTAGTAGAGGTGGGAGTTCACACATATGCACGTGCAGTTAATTCCATTCCCATTTAATGAAAGAGGAGATAGATTTAGGAGATGTTATAATCCTGATAACATATAAGTATATTTACCATAATATATTTTTTTATTTCATCAAGGAAGAATAAAACATGAACTTAGTGTAAGAAAAAATTAAATAGAAAAGATTAAAGAAAGTGATACCTCTTCTTCAGTTGATCACCATTGAAGAACACCCTAACACCTCTATGGAGGGTGTTATGCTTAAAATAAGTACCCATGAATGTAGGATGGTATTATAGGATGTGTTTCAGATATATAATGGTAGAACAAAGTGGTTTTGGATGTGTGAGTAATTGAGTGGAATGAGCGACTATTAAGAGAGAGGGGAAGAGCACCATTCGAATGACTAAAATTTTAAAGTAATTTATATACAATTTTTATTCCAAATGGGTCCAAAATTAATTTTTGGTATTTTGTTAATCCATATATATTTGTTTTAACCCCCATTAACTATTTCCATTTTATCATTTAATTTACACACTGAGGATTAAAATAATTACAATATTATATCATTCATCCAATTAATGAGTCATTAATGAAATTATTATAGTTATATAAAATTTATGGTCCCATATAAATTTTTTATAAATTTCATATAATTTAACTAATAAATAAATAATAAATTATATAAATTATAAATTATATCAATTTTGACACTATTCATTACATGTGTTTCTAAAAATAAGATAAAAACATTATTATTTAGAAAAAAATACATTAACTAAATCCCAAAATGTGATATTCATCCATAAATTTCATGTTTGGAGTAAAATTATTTTATTATAATTATTATAATGTTATTAATATCATTTATTTGAATCATTTTTTAATAAATCTATTACTGCATCATATTAGTGTCACACATAAAATTAATTACATAATTAAAAAAAATAAAAATAAATTACCATGTTTTAACGAATCATTTTATCAATATAATGGATTTTCTTATTCTAAGATATGACTTACATAACCCCATATTAAAATTGTTTTAGTTATATAAGACATATTTATATCATATTTTCCTTCACATTAAATTAAATGTTATAAATGTCATAATCATACTCTTGTGGAATCAAAAGTTCACAATTTCAACCCATGTATTGTCATATTCGTTAATAAATATTCACATAATATTATTATAAGATTCGTGGTAATTTTTTAAAATTATTATATTAATTTTAAATTAAATTATCCTATTTACCATAAGTGGAGGTAGATAAAATAATAATGTTACAATTCACTAAAAATTATTTTGATCCTATTGAACCAAATATTTCATATTGTGTACAGACATGTATGTCCTTTTTTGAAATTTCAATTCACATAAGCGATTAATATTTTTTAACAGTAATGCCATTGACAGAACAATAATATTGGTATATATGTAAAATGATCAATATTTAACATAGTTGATTATATTTAATTTTAATTTGAAAAAAATCCAACAAAAATAAATAAGATAAACTGATTAAAAAATAATCTAATTACACCTTGAAACCATTAAAAAGGATAATGTAAAAATATAAATAGATTATATGATAATCAACATTGAATTAAAATGCTGTATTTTTCAATATTCATTAAAATACGAATATTATCCTAAAAATAAAAAAAATATCAAATATAAATATCGATGTTCCTATTCCATATAATATGTTTTTTATTTCTAATATAATATATAATAGAGTAAAAAATTATATTTTAAATGGGATTTCATACAAAGGAGGAAGAATGAATTTTTTGATAATTCTTTTTTAATCTGAAAAATTTAATTTGTTCATATATAATTTATAGAAAACATATAAGTTGAATTTTAAACATTAAATTGTATATATTAAATATATATTTCCTTAATAAAATTTAAGAAGAGTGATTTATATATTTTATAATCACACTTAATTTCATTTAAATAATTTATTCAAGAAAACAAGTCAATTATAATCAATTGGTTTTAATTTTATTTCTTAATTAATTTTATAACTAATGAATAATTATATGAACATATGTAATCCATATTTTCATAATTCAATTAATAATTTGTATTGACACAATTATAATTTTTATGTGATAACTACCAAATTATATAATGCTTCTAGGTTATTGATTTAAGTTAAATTTTTTGTATCATGTACGCATTCAATCATAGGGTTTACTTTTAAAAAACACAAGATGTTACATTATTCACCCTTTTGGAAAATATGTACTTGTAATTTGAATCTGGGGTTGGAAACATAAGTATGAATTATTAAAATACCTTTACAGCAATCCCACATTGGAAATAAGATTAAGAAAACATCTAATTTGAAATATTGAAAGGAAAGTATGATTGTCCCCTAATATAACACATACTAGGGTTCGATGTAGAAAAACCTAAATATGGAAGAGGGAAACTAATGATCATTTTCGAATAGAGAATAATAGAAATTATTTTAGGAGAATGTTAAAAATAAAACTACATAAATTTGTGACCGTTTAAACAGTCTTTGACTTCATAGTAGTAAATGCAAAAAAGAAAAGATATTTATTTTTAGGTCATATTCATAGATTTGTGGAATTAATTTATTACCTGGATAGAGATAATAAGGAAATACACTTACTAGAAAAGTAAATTTTCATCCATTAATTAAATTCCACCACAAACCCTTCATTTTAACTAAATAATGATTAATTAAGTGGACTTTTATTTGATGCATGGAACACTATAATTGGATTTTAAGGAATCACATAATAACAAATTGATTAACATTATATTCCCCAAATTTTGAATCCTCATCCAAAACCTAAAATATAGAATAGAATAATATGATTAAAAAAATATAAGTAACTTTAAATGAATAATGACCAATTTGAATCTCCAAAATTTAAAAGTAATACACAAAGTCTAACATTTTCCATTGAACAAAAAAAAACAATAAAATTCCTCAAATAAATTATAACTATGATTAAATACCAAAAATCACAAGGATTTAATCAAATAATATTCCAAGATATGTTCTAAAATTTAACTCCAATTAAAATCCACCACTCTTAATGTCTCATAGAAATAATGTAATTTTCAAAATCACATATTCCTTAAGATAGGTCAATAATTTACACAAATAAATCAATTTTCCACAAGCCAAAAATAAAAACATATATATTTTCCAAATAATATATAACCATTACTCCTCAAATAAAATACCATAGTTCTCTATTTTCCATAGGCATATTGGGTTACAAAAATTGTAAACATCATACAAAATAACATTTTTTACTTAATCACTAACTCATTATCCTATTGCGTGGATATCCATTTTATTAAAAATAATTTCCAAAACTAATGTAATTTTTATTCCATAAAATTATTTAACTAATATTAAATTGATATAATAACCCATGACTTCCTGCAAGCCTTTGGTAGGAGATAATGCATTGTCACAATTTTGTTGTTGGTTTGATTTCCATAGCCTTGTCTGACCTGATAAGTTCGTACCCTTCCTGTATGTTTTCCTTTAACTAAAATTATATAATACTAAAAAATTCCTAAAATGAGGTAAAATACAATAAAATATCCCTTACATGGTTTTTCCATAATTTTTATATCGTACCATTAAATTTAAAAACCAAAATATAATAACCCTTAATTAACTCAAAATCGATGATTATATAAACTGTAATTCTTATCCATACATTTTTAATAATATCCACATAAGAAAAAATAATTCATATTCTATTAATATATTCATATAACAAACATCTGGGTAACACATTCTAGAAAAATGTATTCCAATGTAATCTTGTCATCAAAAGAGTATTAATACTTTTATGTTTTTGATTATCCTATAGTCTAATGAAACTCTTGAATCATTTTTATATCTATATTTTTTAATCATTAAAAATTATTATGCACCCTTTAAGAATTACTTCCAATATTTTTAATTCATAATTATTTCTTTTGATACATCATTTTTATTTTCCTCATCTTTAATTGGAATGGATTTAGGTATTTCGAAACTTATATTTGTAATGACCTCAAGATCCCTATTCATGAACCTTCTTTATAGGAAATTGATTTTCATAAGGACCATAATCCACATATTTGATGTATTTAATTTATAACTCAAAGAAACTTCTTTTAAATTCCTAGAGTCAATTGAGAACTTCATTTTTTCTTAGAAGGTGATAACATTATGACTTTCATTGCCTCATCAATAACAAGTTCTCATAAATTTATAACTTTTTTAAAGGTGTTTATTTCCAAATCATATATATATATATATATGTCATTTAATACACTTACCTTCACTACTATTACCTGATCATCCATGGGGATTCATTTCACTCATATATGATGCATTATAAAACTCACCAAGGTTCCAATGGGTAATCATGACTCATGATAATTGGTTTAGAATAACAATGAAAATTATCATTGATTATATTATATTGTTTAGTTTCATATTCAGAGAACCACCACATTTTCCTTCATATCGATTGTTAATTTTGTGCATGTTGGATCAATCCATTTACTAAAACCAAAATGGATAGTGTTAGAAAAAGAGTAAATCATCATATACTGTCTTATAAGGAAGATAAACACTAAAATATATATATATATATTCATGTTATCTCAAGATCATTCAATTTATCTAAAATAACTATGACTCATTCTATTATTATAAACATTGTTGATATATATATCTTTTAACTTATGATTAAATATCACCCTAACCTCAATTGTTGTCTAATGTGTCCTTTGATAAAAAATATAAGGACCAAACCATAATCATTAGTTAATCTTATCTTAGGTCAATAACATGACTATAAATAACATCGAGGATCTTTTTTTTTGGTTTTGAGATGTATTTAATTACCCCATTACTCATAAATAACATCTCAAATATTTCAGAGTAGACACTTTAACTCACTATCCACTTTTTTTTAGAAAACGAAAAATATAATAAGGAAACATGGTTTCGTTTGAATTTTAATTGTCATAAATTTCTTGTGATCCCATACTTGAATCTATTATCCTTTATATATTTTCAAAAACATTTCAAAATATTGGATGGAAATATAAATTTCTATAAGGGATACCCAAATAGAAAAAAACTGTTAGTCTTGCAAAAACAAGTAAAATGTGAATTCATTATTATAATGTAATACATTTCACCTTCATGAAGTAGTAACTACAATTTCCAGGATGTTTGATCATTTCACACACTTTTATAGTAAATAAATTACCTTAAAATACATAAAAACAACATATATTATATAAATATAACTTGGGTTATAATCAAACAGAATTGTAATAATCGTTCTGTCGAATTTCACACATACCAACCTTACAAATAACAAAACCACACAATAAACATCCATAACCAATGTATTAGAGGTTATAACATAACCACCAATCCCAATTTTATCACAAAACCACCCTAATTTGTTTTATTACATAACCACACATCTTTGTTTTATCACATAACCACCCATTAAATGTCGAATTACCTTTATATAATCATAATATTTAAAATATATCAATTATCATCATTTAAATCCTAAAATTTAATTTTCAATTACAAAATTTCATTTCAATATATTGTAATAGTATATGTACTTTCAAAAATTATTTTCAATACCAATACACCCCAAATGGGGATATAATATTTCTTTTCCATCAAAAAATATTAATTCTAATAGAGTAAGTCAAAATCAAATAACGGTTATGGGGGTAAAGAAGTTTTTGTTGCTACAAATGTCAAGAAACATTCATTTTTTTATTAGAGAAATTAAATGTATTCCTATAAAAATATTCAATTTTAAATCCTTGTAGTTAATTAAATTTAAAAGGGGTTGATTATAAATCTTATAAAAGAAGATGGTGTATAACATCAAAATATGCCTCAATGAAAGGAGATTGAGAAGAAAACCCTTATATTGAGTCTCAATCATATCATATGATCTTTATCATCTTATATAATAAACAAAGGTTAATTTATACATTCCTGAGTACCATTTTCTTCATAATTATTCCATTAATATCACATATTATTGTGTTATAAATATTATATAACGATTTAAGTACATGTCATGTGTTTCGATGATATTCTTTACAGGAGTCGAAAATGAACATGGTAAAATGTCAATAGTCCATGTGGTCATAAGTACATTGTATCCAAAATATGATTCTTGAAATTATTATTATTTTTTTCAAAAATTATAACATTAAATTATACCATGAGGTTTGGTTATGAAAATTTTACAACGTTATAATCATGGAGATGAGAACCCATACGTAGGCATGAATACTAATTTCCATTATTCATTGATCATTATGGAATGAAGTTAAGTATTATTTTATCATTGAATAAGGATAATAACATAATTAATTTCATATTAACAATTTAAATATACTTATATATATATATATATATGTGTGTGTGTGTGTGTCATACCAATGATATAATGAATAAAAATTAGTCACATCTCTTTGTAGAGGTCATAGTTCACACATATTCCCGAAAAAGATTATAATTTTTAAGGGGATGAAAAGTAAGAAAATAATTGATATATTATTATCCTAGAATGATTAATATTTCATTAATATCACTTATTTACATTAATTACATTAATATAACCATTCATGAGATATGTTTATGAAAAATGAATTATATCGGTTTGTGGAGGTGATAGTTCACATGTATGCATGAGTGATTAATTACCTTCTCATTTAATAAAACTGGAGATTGATTTTGTTGATGGTATTATCCTGATAACATATCCATATAATAAGGATTCTTGAGTCATTATTTAATTAATTAAAATATGATTTTATGAAAGTGGAAGGAGAAATAAAATATAGAAACATAATGAAAACAATACATCTTATTTGTTTGATCATCGTTGAAGAACACCTTAACCTCTCTAAAGAGAGTTCTATGACAAATAAATGTTATAAAAAATGTGAGTAGATATTCTAGTAATGTTTTAGGTTAGATAATCTCAAAACCAAAATGACTTTTAAGATTGGTAAATATAGGAAATGGATTATTTTTATAAGAGATAAGAGGGGAACCCAAGGGATAATTAAATATATAAAAGTAATATAAAATAAATTTCGATTCAAATGGGTATAACCTCAATTTAGTTAGAATATAGGATGATTATGGATAAAAATATAATTATATAATGAAAATAATAGAGGTTATATATTTTTATAAATATGTATTTTTATTAATCCCTTTTAATTCTAACCATTTTATCACGTAATTAACATTTAGAGGGAAAAAATAATTACTAAATTCTACCAAAAGTCCAATGAAAGAGTAATTAATGACATTTTAATACTCATCTAAAAACAGTTTTCTAAATCTTATATTTTTATAAATTTTATATCACATAATAAAGTATTTTAAATTTTAAAATATGAAGTATGTCAATAGGACACTATTCATTACATGATTTTTTTTAATATAAAATAATTCTTTGATTACTTGAAAAAAATACATTAACTAAATCCTCAAATTTCATATTCATAATAAAAAATTTTGGATCTCCCCAAATATATCATATTATATTTAATAACATTATCAATATCATTTATTTGATTCATTCTTTAATAAATTTCTTACGACATTATATTTTTGTAATAGTGAAAATTAATTATCCATTTCCAAAAAATGAAAAATAAATTACCTTTTTATAGGTAATATTTTTTAGATTTTTATTAACTATTAATAGTATAATATACCACTTTAAAAACATATATTAAAGTTCATTTAGTATGAAGAGACATTTTTTTGACATAATTTCCATTACATTAAATTAAATGTTCTAAATGTCATAATCACACCTACGTGGTTTCCAAAGGTCACAATTTTGGCCCATGGATGGAAATACTAGGTAATAGATCATCCGATAATATTAGTAAAAGTGTTAGGGAAATTTTAAAATTTTAAAATATTAATTTTACCTTTAATTACCCTATTGACCACAAACAGTGAAAAATAAAACACTAAATTTACTATTCACCACATATTATAAGTATCTTATTAGAATAAATTTTTTATACTGAGTTAAACCATGTAATTTATTTTTTTGAATTTCAATTCAATTATTTTTTTAAATTAGGCTTACTATAAAACATGTTGACGGATTGAGAAGATGAGTTTGTTTAAGTAAAACGTTGAAAAGATCTCATAGTTTTTTCTTTGTAATTATAATTTGAAATATCAACCAATTAAATTAATTGGATTTAACGATAAAAAAATAATCTAATTATACTATTAATCCATGTAAAATTAATATCTATCAATATAAATAAATTATATTAAAAGGATGTTTTGAATTTAAATACTATATTTTTAAAAATTCATTAAAATATATATGTTATGATAAAAATACCAATAATTTATCGAAAATAAATAGTGATTCCATAATTACAAATGATATGTTTATGTTTTAAAATAGAACAAAAAAAATTATAAAAAACATGATTTAATATGGGTTCATTATCAAAATGTGCCAAAAAAAAATTTTCCTAATTATTTCATTTGGGAAATTGAATTTATTCATATATTATGTATAGAAAACATATAAAAATGAATTTTAATAATTAAATAAAATATATTAAATACATATTTCATTAATAAAATCCATTAGGAGTGATTTTATTATAGTATAAACTCACATATTTTGATTAAAATAGTTCTTTCAGAAAAATAGATCCCTTTTATTAAGTTGGTTTTCATTTAGTTTCTTATATAACTTCTTAACCAATGATTCATTATATAAAAAATTGTGAACCATATTTTCATAATTAAGTTAATCCTTTTTATTCCCACCATTATAATGGTTATGTGTTAACAATAATATTATTTAATGATATTATGTTTTTTATTTAAGCTAAAAGTGTCCTTTCATGTATGTTATCAAAGATAATGTTTCTTTTTAAAAAAATATGATGTTATAATATAATTTTAAATTTGTGGAATGTTAAACTAGATTTATTGAAACCATTTTTTTGTTATTTTCTCCATGTAAGAGAAGTTTACATCAATTCTCAATATTTTTTTTAAAGAACATAGAAAAATCCTCCTCCTTCATATTGACGAATTATATTTCTCTATATTATCATGGGTGATTAATCTCTAGAAATATTTACAATAATATTTATTTTTTTATTATTTAAAAATAATTCTTCTTATGCCACTACTTGTAATTATAATCAATAAAATTTCGCAATCATAATGTCTAGTTTTTTATAACTCATTCACCCTCAGGTTTATTCCCTTTATGAGTGAAGATGTTATAATATATCTCACTCTTCTCAAAATATTTTCCAATATTTATATTCTATAAAATTTAATCATTCCCATTCATTATAAATTAATTTAATCTCTTCAATTTATTTATAATTTTCCTTAGAGAACAAATAGATATGTTCAATTTTCCCATTTTTATTTATTCTCAAACGATTGATAAAATAATAATATTTGATACATAAGATGATTTAAATTTACCAAATAAAAAAATATGATTAATATAGATTAATATACAGAGCTCCAAAATTATAAATTCTAATCAATTTATTATAAAATAGAATGTTTATAATGTGGGTTCATCCAAACAGCCCTTAATGATTTCCTGATGAGTCATAAATTTTATATATAGAAGAATATAAATCTTATTTTAATTGATATAAATGTTTATTTATAAAATATATATCAGATTGAGAAAAATATTATATCTTCTTATGAAATGAAATTTTAATTAGAAGTCTCTTATTTAATTTCTAAATCACCATTGTATTTTTTTTTGAAATTACTTGTTGAGATTTATTCTCAACCCCTATCAATTTTGTAAATTTATTATTGAAAATTTACATTGATATTATATTGAGTTTCATTTCATATAATTTTTATTTTTATAAGACACACATTTTGAATTTCATGAGTAATTACCATAAAATATTGATCGTCATTATACATTGAGAAAAGTTTAAAAAAATTATAGTAAATAGATTAACCAACAGGAAAATGGCTAGTTTATTAGTATATATATGAATCCATATCCTATAAATAAAATGAAACTGAAACAACATTACATCTAGAAAAACATAATTGTTATGATAATTGTGTTTTGTTACAATATTGATGAGAAAAAATATCTGTGAAAAAATAAACCACTCTAGAGATAGAGAAGATAATTAGATACTCTATCAATTTCATCCCAAAAATGAATTATCTGAAATGGAATACCTTAAACATGATCCTTGATAACAATAATTAGGCCTTGTTGATATATGATTCACTATTTATATGGGCATAATTATTTGTAAAATTCTTAAATAAACTTTTACTATCATTTAAAAACACATTTCACTTGTTTTTTATTAGGGATTACATCACATAGTGATATATCCGATGATAATTGTGATGATTATAGATAGAGATATTAATATATTATAAAATATATTACATAATATTTTACATTTAATACACATTTATTATTGAGTTGCTATGAATTTATTATTAAATGGTAATTATCTTATATTCTATGTTAATGAGTAATTACCAATAATGAATAAATTAGTGGATTGTTAGGGAAGATAGTTTCAGAAACCCATAATTATATCAATTAAAAAATAGTAGATAATTAAATTTCATAATGGAATAATTATATACATTCCTCTAGTACGTCCATGTTAATTTATTTTTATTCACAATTGTTATCCCAAGGGTGTCCTAGTTTTGTAGCTCACTATTTTTTATCAAAATTAATTCTATTTCATTCCAAATATTCCCCACATGGTTGGATGGTTCATTTGATGTTATATTTCATATATATATATATATATATATATCTCTTAATATGTTTTTAGGATTGATCCAGATCCTAATATTACTTTTTTATTCCTCCTTGATTCAAATTAAATAAATATTAATTATGTATCATTTGGAATGTTTCCAAAATATCAAATTCATACATTTTTCTTTAGTTCCCAAATAGTAGGATAAATATTCTTTAATAGAATTTAATTTTCCAAATCAAAGAGAAATAAAGAGAACCATTATTTATTACTTATTCAAATATTATTCCAAACATAATTATTAAAATACAGTTCATTAATCTTTAAAACCTTCAACCTTATTAAAAATGATTATATTGATTCTCTGAACTTTACAACATTATTATTAGTATCCAAGTTAAAAACATAATACACTAAATTTCCAAAATATTTTTAAAAATGTATTATCTTATGACACGTTATTAATTTGGAGTGAATATCCATTCTTTAATTAGTGGAGTAACATTTTATTTTTGCAACCTTTATCATGCAATGATATTATAATTCTCACATAACAGTAAATGAATGTTCTATAAAATAATCTAAAAACAACATATTATATTTCAGAGAAATTATCTATTTTATTCTTAAAATTTATGCCATATTTGTTGCCTGGTAATATATAAGTATTCATAATACAATAATCTATATGTTACTCTACCGAAATAACCTACATGAATAGGTCATAGTGAAACTCAATTTCGTTGTGGCGTATTCCATACCTAAATTCTTTTTCATAAAAAATGAATAATATAATGCTAATTTATGACATAATATTTCAAATAGATTAATTAATTTATATCCATAAAAACCTAATAATAGTTTAACAAATAACAATTTCATCATTATTTTATTCAAATTTTAATTATTTATATTTTCTTTAACAACATGCCTCTATAAATTTTTTTTCCCAATCGAACATAATATATTTTAAATAATATTATGATACACATAAACTAGATAAAATATAATTTCAGTTATGACCCTTACTCTTCCATTAACTAATTTGATAATTTATTCATAAGAGAATAGTATAATATAACAAATTCCATGTTACTCAATGAAATATTTCGCTAATAATACCTATAAGTAACAATATATAAAATATATGTATATAAATTAAATTTATAAGACATGAAATGTAAATTATTTAATGAATAAACAAATTACTCATTTTGGTGGTTTATAAAACAAAATCATCTATATAGATAATGTTTCGGAAAGGTCACAATCCATATGTAAACATGATGTTTTTTGTAAATTTGAAACATCGTTAATTATCACAAGGGGAAACAACATCATTTTTAATAATCAAAATATAATTGATATTTTATTTAGGAGTTATTATAATTCATGAGTCATCCAAGAATATTTTAACCCGAAAAAACCTCTTTGGACTTAATATATAAATTTGATACTATAAGAGTAATAATATAATGTATAGATCTACTAAAATATAATAATTATTCTAAATTCTCTCTATATCACACTCCATCCAATTATGATCTTCATAAATTTCATAAATCTATATAAATCTATTATGTAATGATTCTGAGAATAATGTATTTTGAGAACATCAATCTCATCAATATATAAAAAGTATATTATTCAAGAGAATTAAAAAACATTATAACATGGATGGTATTTACATATTTTTATGGGAACATCAATGTGGTTTTTTAATTAGTAATGAACTAGGATAAATTTCTAATAGAAATTAAATATTAAAGAATCATATTATTTAACAATTATTTTTAAAAAATTACATTTAATGTGATTAGTTTTTATTTAATTTTTAGTTATTTATTCTTATTAAAATATTTAGTTTTTTATTTTAATGAAAAACAAGAATTTAGTGAGTGGTGAGTGAAAAATAAGTAGATCACAGTTGAAAAATTATGTTGGGATATTAATGGTGTTAATGTGTTTTACCGAATATAATTCGTTAAATTGAAATTACATTGTTATAATTTATTAATAAAATCTTGAAGTGTCTATTATAAGTTGTTATATGTACTCTTATATAGGAACCCATATAAAGTCTTAATTATGACCATGAAAATATATATATAGCACTAAAAAATGGAATTTGATTTTATTGGTGGTCATGGTGTTTCTTAACTAATTATTTTATACATTGGTTGGATTATAGCAATCTAATAAATAGATTATTTATTCCCATCTCGGAATTATATTTCATAAAACCCACTATTGGGTTTTTGATCATTTATTTCTAGAGCACATATTTCCATTTAAATTTAAATTAATCATAAATGTGTGTTAATGGTTGATCATAATTGAATGAAATATCAAATTCATGAATTTATTTTCTTAATGGTGTTTTATTATTATTTTTATATGATTTTATAATTCTTGACTAAATTGTAAATTTTTTTATACATTTGAAGTAAGGAAAATTTTACTTGTATTTTTTAAAAATATTAATTGAAAATTTATATTCTTTATGTAGTATGAATTATTATGTGTAATGCTAGAAATGTGAAATGATTTAATCTAAAATTCACCAAATAAAATCATTCTAGCCATGTATTTAGAGAATATTAGGTAAGAAGAGTGATGATGAAAGCTATAAAATCATTATCATGGATAAATAGTACAAGGAATGGTCTTGAGGGATTTTTTTGGATGCGAATTTCATTATAATAACATTTCATCACAAAGATATAGATGAAAAATAATATATCGATGAATGTGATTTGATGATGTTCATGTATAGATGATGATATAATTTTAGCAATTAAGTGTCTGTATGGTAGAAATCATTGAATCATAATCCCCGTAGAAAAATAAAAATTTGGGAATTGGGTTTTTCTGTGAGATTTCATTCTCTCGTATTATTCATATATCCAGATACAATTCACCATGTTCCTATCAATTTACATAATTAAGTTAAAATTTATTTTATTGAAGATAATAGAATATTAATTCTTTTGGATTCTATGCATTTTTCAAAATGAAATTACAATTTATTTTAATCAGTTAAATAATTTTATTAATATATAATTTAATTCATATTTAGAATTTAAATTTTAAATTATTTTAATGAGTTACATTTCATATTTATTCATATGAATAGTTACCATGGAAATTTTTTTTTTCTCGTCTATAATGGTTATTAAGTCTAAAAATGGGGGTTAATCTAAGATATAAGTATTTTAATATTTTTAATAATAATCAATGAGTGATGGGATGAGGGGATTTAAAACATAATATATGTAGTCAATGAAATTTTAGTAATTTCATGAAAAATTATAAGAGAAATATAGTTCTTATTTTTCAATGTACTTTATGTTTATAAAAGAGTCAAGGCTCTCACTTATAAAAGAGGACATCCTCTCCTAAATTTATTTTCTCTAAATATGGTTTTCACATGATTACATAATTTAAATAAATATCTTAATTATAATAAATTTTCATGATATTTTATTTTTACATATTTATCTATTTTGTAGGAAGATAATATCTAATAAATCTCATTTCTTCTACAATTAATTGTCATTTAATCCTATATAAAACAAACTTCTTAACCCATTACATGTATTCAACGTCAATCTCTATTTATTTTGACATTAATATTATATATAGATATAATATTTATTAATTTCTTATATCTAGGGATAATGATCATATAATTATTGGGTGATCTCAAATTCTTAATAAGGGTAAGAATAAGTGATAACAATCAGCGATCATAACTTAGAATATGATGGGAATCTGTGTATAAGTGGGATTAATCATAATATACATATCATAGATCAAAAATCATGACATAAACAATGGAATAACCTAATAATATATCATTAAATTTTCACATATTACTGTGGTATAATAATAATAATTTTTTGTAGAAGTAAAATGTAACACCCCAGGTAAATAATGAATATGACATTTTCAAATTTATCCATATTTGTGAATAAAATATTAATATGACTTTAATGGGGATGCAATGCTCGATGGCGTACCCAACACGCAACAACGAGTTTCTTGGGAATCCTACGTTGCACTCTAATAATAAAATAATATTATTTCAAATGGTAGTTAACATGTAGCCGTTGTATTGGCGGGAATGGATAGAAATAACTAAAATATGATTATATATGTTTTTAAATGTTTTTACATTTATACAATAAAAGATAAAGGCTTAAAATACGGAAGGAATTCAATTTTAGGCGTATATGCCCTAGTTTTCACTAAAGGTTCACTTGTCGCCTTTTGATGGTGAACCGTCATTAAATATAGTTTTGATCACTCTTATACATTCTTTTGGACCAAATAAAACTCTTATTAAGAATCGGGACATCAAATTTTACTCCGTGTAATTTTTTGATAAAGTTCATTTTTTTAATGAATAGTGTAAAATGTTTTGTTTTAATTCAAAACCTCTTTTTAATCTAATTTATTTATATGATTAGATAATGTTTTGAATTGGTTTTAAATTGAAATTAGAAAATATTTTTACCATTAAATCCAATAGTGGTCGTTGGAATTAATTTCACTTCGAAATCGGACTTAAACTAGTGTCAATCTTTTGATAATTATTGTTTCATAAAAACACGCTATTTGTCATGACAGCGGGAATTAATTATTAAATTAATTAATGTGACTTATATGTTTTGAATTTTTTAAAACGGACTTCATTTTTGAATTCAGAATATCAAATATAGCTTAGGGTGAAGTTTTGGGATTTTTCAGAAAAACTTCAATTTATGATGAATAGTGAAACCACTAAGTGGTACTTATAAAACTGATTTTCCGTTTAAATGAAATTTTGCCATCATTGTGTTTTGATTTTCAAAAATCCGACCTACATGGTTGTCATTAAGAAGTAAAATGTGGTTCAATGAGATTAAAATAATTTTTTTGGTGAATAGTAACTTATTAAGTTTTTAATCGCGATTAGTGGTAATTAGTGTAGTTTACAGTAAAAATAATGCTTTAATAAAATGAGATGAGCTTGACACATGTCTTACCCTCATTTTTTGTATCATGGCCAACCATGACAAGCCATGGGTCAACTTGGGGCCCCCATGGATCCACTTTGGTTGGTAAATGACATAAATAACATTTTATTTAATGTAAAAGTAAAATTGACACAAACATGATATGTTTTACTAAAACAATTTTTTAGTGGGGTTATAAAAGTCCAAATTTTGATTATAAATAGTCATTGGAAAGATAAAAAGGTTTCCTACATCATAGTATTTTTTTATAATTTTTAGACATTAAATAAATTAAATTATATATGACATAATAAAGATGCAGTGATGACATCATTATTTGACGATTTAAATAAAATGGAAAGATAATGAAAAATATAAAACCTACACATGGCCAAAACCAATTTGATGTGTGGATTTCGAACCCTTATCACCTTATCAATGAATTATATCAATGTGGGACCTTTTAAAACCTAAACACATTTTCATATAAAGTAATATTTCTTTACTTTCCAAAAGTGCCCCTCCTCTCCTCTTATAAAAGGCCCCCACCTCTACCCCATTTCACACACTTCTCAAGCCATTGGCTCGTCAAAACCCTGCCCAATTACTCTCTCCACATCCCTCTCCTCATCCTAGAGGATTCCCTTTGGGTATAATCTTTTCAAAGGAAGCCTTTAGGCTCAAATCAAAAGGGAGTTACACTTTTAAAGGTAATTCATTCTCTCTTGTTCATTTGTTTTATTTTGCTTCTCCAACCCTCTAAACTATTTTTATTTACTTATTTTGTAACAACACCAGTATCTTAAATATACTAGGATGTTGTTATAAGATTTATTCGAGCTACACTCTCACACAACTACATCAAATGGTTAAAGAACATACGGTTTCCGTGGATGGTGAAATTCTGCCTCCCGAAACGATGATTGTTCAATACTCATTTAACATCTTCAAAGGTGGCCATTATGATTTCAATATTTTTATATATGATATATAATATGTTTATGTTTTATTTATGCTTCTGTATTTTTCATTTTTGTCTTACCTTTAGGGCTTCCATTATGGGTATACGCGATATCTTCATTTAAGGAAGTGCGGACTACCGCCCCCTCAAAGTGATTTTATTCGTTAAATACCATATGTGGGATGTATAAAGGATGGAAATATGATATTATATATGATATTATACTGGAATTATAATATACCTTTATATAATTATTATTCCATTCTATAAAATATGAAATAGAAATGAAAGTAGCGTTCATGCGTACGTACGGCTTACCGTCTCCATGAACGGTGCATTTCATTTCTTACCTCTAAATGATTATGTAATGTTATAAATGCATGAATTTACTGGATATATATGACATATATGATATCTACATCATGAATACAATTATGGATATAATAAACATTTGGCCACATGAACAACATGTAATTGTAAGAAGTCCACTTTCGACTTAGGAACCAAATATCGACAAAACAAACATTATTAACTTAAATGATTACAAAATGTTTATAACATGGAAATAAGTGATATAAAAGGAATAATGATCTTGAAAAGGTCTCTTAAGGAAGTATAAATTAACTCATGTTTATTATTCAGGAGATTAAAGAACGATCGAGTCAAGTCGGACCCGAGGTAAGGGATCCAACACCTCTCTTTCTTTTTTAAGTACACTCTTTCATGTCATTCCTTTTAAAGCTCATATTTCTTATTATTGGGATGTTATTTTATATTAATACTACTGTAAATATTATGTTAATATGATGAGAGACCCTATTTCCTCTCATTAATCCATTTTGGAAGTTTTTAGTGGCGCCGTTAGGCTGCCGAATTTTTCGTAACAGATTTTTCATCTCACTTTTATTCCTGTGAGATTTATGCTACATTTGCCACAATTTCCTTTGAGTGGTGTATGTACTGCCCATTATTCTACTCTTGGTGTAATATACTTTCGTTTATGAGTATTTACATCAATGATCTATTGTCCTCCTTTCATGGGATGTATGTTTTGATAGATACCCAAGTCGGTAAGGGAACCTTTCACCCTCCTTTTTTAAAAGACTTCTTTTGTTGGGTCTTTTAATTTACATATTGTTATGTTGGGATATGGTCTCATATAACCTTATTGATGTAAATTTTATGTCCAAGTGATGAGATACACTTTTTATCTCTCATCAACTCATTTTGATGTGACACCATTAGGCTGTCAAGGGAACTTCTTAACCCAATTTCGATTTCTTTGGGTTCAACATGTAGTTATTGAATATGTCGTCCTTTGAATATGTGTGAATGACCTTTTATTGTTTTACACTTAATATCCACTTATATTGGGTGTATTTATATTTGTCACACATATTTTTGAGATTGATTTTTCCTTAATTCAAGGATACCTTCTTTATAAGGGATTTCATCACATTTGACATTTCTATTGAGGGTTCATTGTTGTTATGCACCAATTCGCTCTTATATGGTGTATATACTGTCCTTTGGAGTATTATATCATGAATCCATTTATTCTCATGATATTACAAGGTTCTGACTAAATGTTATTCCTCGATTATTGTATTCAAGTGTCTCTAATTTTGGTATAACCCCTATATCACTTTAAATGTTTTAATTATTTGTTATTATTAATATCCATGTTTTCAAAATGGTTTTAAGGATTTATTTATATGGATATTAATGTTTTAACATTTTAAAAGCTTCAAGGTGGTATGAGACACTTTTATTCAAAATTCTCTTTATTAAATGTTTTAAATGGTTTTGGAAATGGTTTTGATAAAGGATTCTATTATGATATATTATGATGTGGAAATGTTATCATTCCTTTATATTGGTTTTATGTTTTATGATTTTATATTGGTACTTAGACATTTTAACGGGTGGTTACGTTATAAACCATATGACGGGTGGTGTCGTGAATACCAGGACGGGTGGTTACGTTATAACCTCTAATGCATTGGGTATGGAAGTCGGCCGTATGGCTATTCCATTAAGTATGTATGGAAATTGGCCGTATGGCTATTCCATTAAGTGATATGTGTGGGAGTCGACCGTATGGTTATTCAACTTAAGTATGTTTATGTCCCAAGTTACCTTTATATATGTTATGTATTTTTTATATGGGTTTTATGGTAATACTTTGTTTACAAAAAGGTAAGTAATGATATATAATTCATGAATAGTTTTTACTACTTCATAAAGGTGAAAAGTATTACCTTGATAAAGTATACATGGTTTACTTTTTGTTTTGATAAACTAACAGTTTTTATCTTTTGTGTATCCCTTAGTGAGTTTTTATGCTCATCCCAAGTTTTTAAAATATTTTTCACAGGACTTAGCATGGAATAGGGTCAAGGATGGGATCAAGGGAAAGTCATGCTACCTAAAACATTGAACTATACATGTTTCTTTTAAAGAGTTTTTATTTTATGGAAATTTAGTAGAAGAGACTACTTTATAATCTTTTGAGATGTAATAGTTATGTTCTAATTCTCTAAAACTCTAAACTTAAAAAGATCCTCAATGTGAATTATTCATTTAATTCAATTTTCTGTAAGGTTTAAGGCAGGGTCCTTATAGTTGGTATCAAAGGTCGGTTTAGATAACTTTAGAGGTTAGGGTATTCTTTAAGCATAAGAGACATTACCATAATGGTTAGGATTTCAGAAAGAGTACTAGTTTTAGATAAAGTAAACGAGTAAGTGTATCTTAGTGTTTATCTTCCTCATTAGTACATGATAGTTTTGTTGATATACTCACACTGACATTTATATTTTTAGTGAATGGATGGATCTAGCATGAACCAAAGAGACAACATGTTTGAAGGAAACTGTGGTGGTTCTATGATTAAGATACTAGATAAAATGGGGGATTCAATGAGGAAACTCGTGTTTGTTCTAAACCAACTATCATGGAGTCATGATCAACCACTTGAACCATGGTATGATCTTTAATGCATCATGTACGAGATGACCAATCCATGTGGAAGTTCAGGTAATAATTATAATGGTAACCATTAGAGTTTATATGATCCTTACTATTGAGGTAATTATGGGTTACTCTATGATATGATGGAAAATGAAAGGAATGAGATAAAATTGAGGTTAAAATATGTTATGATTATTCTTGAAGATTTTATCTCTTTTGGGGAATGATTTAAGAATTATATAGTTTTAGAAAAAGGACAACACGCAGACCGTGTGACATCCCGTTGCGTCGGACAAAGCTGCGGGAATCGAACCCACAACCAATGTGCGACTGGTATTTATCACCTACCACTGGACTACGTGAAGTCCCTGGTTAGTTTGACTGATTAATTCTAGTTATAGGATTTTATGAATTAAGAGTAAGTTGATTTTGGGTTATTTATGAAAATGATTAACCTATCATGGAGGATATGTGATTAGGTTAATTACTTTTCAATATGAGACTTTAGGAGCAACTGATGTTGTTTGGAGATAAATGTTACGATTTATCTTGGAAGACTATGTGACTATATCCTTCAAATATTTGGGTTTCAATCTTAGTTTGGTTTACTTTGAATAATTTTATGGACAAATTGTTTATCGGATGATCCTTGTTGAACTTTGGGTTTTGTTTGACAAATTTTGGAGATTATGAATAGATTTTCTTTTTATAAAGGGTTATCCTTTTCTGGATTATCTGATCTTGTACTAGCCTTTTTGGTTTTGGTTTTGGTTAGAGTCTAAAGACATGTGAAGTATATAGTTCTATTTTGTGGATTAGGTGATTCTCTAGAAGTTGATTATAGTACTCTTAATGTGAACAAGTCTTCCTAAATACTCGTCTTTTGGAGAAAATATGAGTTTGTGTAAGGAATCTAATAAAAGTTTAAAGTCAATATGATAAGTGATTATGTTTCCTTATGAATAAATTCCTCAATAAAAAGTAACTTAAAACAAAAATGTTGTCTATTAACTTTTCCTACTGGGGAATCGAATACTGTTTAACCCATCACAAGTTTGTGATTTTCTCGTGGTTAACTTTCTCCTAAACATGTTTTCTATCACTCTCCATCAGAACATGAACCTTTGTTTTTTCCTCCATGTCCATATTTTCATACTTGGAATCCTAGTATGGGTTAACTCGGGTGACCTTTGTACTTATCTCTCTTTATTTTAAAGTGTTTGTTTTACCGATTTTTGTTCCGATGTGGGATTTCCAAGGATGTTTCCAAGCGCAATTTTAAAATTGCGAGGACGCAATTCCCAAAAGGGGGGAAGGATGTAACACCCCAGGTAAATAATGAATATGACATTTTCATATTTTTCCATATTTGTGAATAAAATATTAATATGACTTTAAAGGGGATGCAATGCTCGATGGCGTACCCAACACGCAACAACGAGTTTCTTGGGAATCCTACGTTGCACTCTAATAATAAAATAATATTATTTCAAATGTTAGTTAACATGTAGCCGTTTTATTGGCAGGAATGGATAGAAATAACTAAAATATGATTATATATGTTTTTAAATGTTTTTACATTTATACAATAAAAGATAAAGGCTTAAAATAAGGAAAGAATTCAATTTTAGGCGTATATGCCCTAGTTTTCACTAAAGGTTCACTTGTCGCCTTTTGATGGTGAACCGTCATTAAATATAGTTTTGATCACACTTATACATTCTTTTGGACCAAATAAAACTCTTATTAATAATCGGGACATCAAATTTTACTTCGTATAATTTTTTGATAAAGTACATTTTTTAATGAATAGTGTAAAATGTTGTGTTTTAATTAAAAACCTCTTTTTAATCTAATTTATTTATATGATTAGATAATGTTTTGAATTGGTTTTAAATTTAAATTAGAAAATATTTTTACCATTAAATCCAATAGTGGTCTTTGGAATTAATTTCACTTTGAAATCGGACTTAAACTAGTGTCAATCTTTTGATACTTATTGTTTCATAAAAACACGATATTTGTCATGACAGCGGGAATTAATTATTATATTAATTAATGTTACTTATATGATTTGAATTTTGTAAAATGGACTTCATTTTTGAATTCAGAATATCAAATATAGCTTAGGGTGATGTTTTGGGATTTTTCTGAAAAACTTCAATTTTTGATGAATAGTGAAACCACTAAGTGGTACTTATAAAACTGATTTTCCGTTTAAATGAAATTTTGCCATCATTGTGTTTTGATTTTAAAAAATCCGACATAAATGGTTGTCATTAAGAATTAAAATGTCGTTCAATGAGATTAAAATAATTTTTTTGGTGAATAGTAACTTATTAAGTTTTTAATCGCGATTAGTGGTAATTAGAGTAGTTTAAGGTAAAAATAATGCTTTAATAAAATGGGATGAGCTTGACACTTGTCTTACCCTCATTGGTTGTATCATGGCCGACCAAGAAAAGCCATGGGTCAACTTGGGGACCCCATGGATCCACTTTGGTTGGGAAATGACATAAATAACATTTTATTTAATGTAAAAGTAAAATTGACACAAACATGATATGTTTTACTAAAACAATTTTCAAGTGGGGTTATACAAGTCCAAAGTTTGATTATAAATAGTCATTGGAAAGATAAAAAGATTTCCTACATCATAGTTATTTATTTAGAATTTTTAGACATTAAATAAATTAAATTATATATGACATAATAATGATGCAGCGATGACATCATTATTTGACGATTTAAATAAAATGTAAAGATAATGAAACATATAAAACCTACACATGTCCAAAACCAATTGGATGAGTGTATTTAGAACCCTTATCACCTTAACCACTAATTATATAAATGTGGGACCTTTTAAAACCGAAACACATTTTCAAATAAAGTAATATTTCTTTACATTCCAAAAGTGCCCCTCCTCTCCTCTTATAAAAGGCCCCCACCTCTACCCCATTTCACACATTTCTCAAGCCTTTGGCTCGGCAAAACCCTGACCAATTACTCTCTCCACATCCCACTCCTCATCCTAGAGGATTCCCTTTGGGCAGAATCTTTTCAAAGGAATCCTTTAGGCTCAAATCAAAAGGGAGTTACACTTTTAAAGGTAATTCATTCTCTCTTGTTCATTTGTTTTATTTTGCTTCTCCAACCCTCTAAACTCTTTTTATTTACTTATTTTGTAACAAAACCAGTATATTAAATATACTAGGATGTTGTTATAAGATTTATTATAGCTACACTCTCACACAACTACATCAAATGGTTAAAGAACATACGGTTTCCGTGGATGGTGAAATTCTGCCTCTCGAAACGATGATTGTTCAATACTCATTTAACACCTTCAAAGGTGGCCATTATGTTGTCACTATTTTTATATATGATATATAATATGTTTATGTTTTATTTATGCTTCTTTATTTTTCATTTTTGTCTTACCTTTATGGATTCCATTATGGGTATACGCGATATCTTCATTTAAGGAAGCGCGGATTACCGCCCCCTCAAAGTGATTTGATTCGTTAAATACCATATGTGGGATGTATAAAGGATGGAAATATGATATTATATATGATATTATACTGGAATTATAATATACCTTTATATCATTATTATTCCATTCTATAAAATACGAAATAGAAATGAATGTAGCGTTCATGCGTATGTACGGCTTACCGTCTCCATGAACGGTGCATTTCATTTCATACCTCTAAATGATTATGTAATGTTATAAATGCATGAATTTACAGGATATATATGACATATATGATATCTACATCATGAATACAATTCTGGATATAATAAACATTTGGCCACATGAACAACATGTAATTGTAAGAAGTCCACTTTCGACTTAAGAACCAAATATCGACAAAACAAACATTATTAACTTAAATGATTACAAAATGTTTATAACATGGAAATAAGTGATATAAAAGGAATAATGATCTTGAAAAAGGACCTTAAGGAAGTATAAATTAACTCATGTTTATTATTCAGGAGATTAATGAACGATCGAGTCAAGTCGGACCCGAGGTAAGGGATCCAACACCTCTCTTTCTTTTTTAAGTACACTCTTTCATGTCATTCCATTTAAAGCTCATATTTCTTATTATTGGGATGTTATTTTATATTAATCCTACTGTACTTATTATGTTCATATGATGAGAGACCCTATTTCCTCTCATTAATCCATTTTTGACGTTTTGAGTGGCGCCGTTAGGCTGCCGAATTTTTCGTAACGGATTTTTCATCTCACTTTTATTCCCGTGAGATTTATGCTACATTTGCCACAATTTCCTTTGAGTGGTGTATTTACTGCCCATTATTCTACTCTGGGTGTAATATACTTTCGTTTATGAGTATTTACATCAATTATCTATTGTCCTCCTTTCATGGGGTGTATGTTTTGAAAGATACCCAAGTCGGTAAGGGAACCTTTCACCCTCCTTTGTTAAAAGACTTCTTTTGTTGGGTCTTTTAATTTACATATTGTTATGTTGGGATATGGGCTCATATAACCTTATTGATGTAAATTTTATGTCCAAGTGATGAGATACACTTTTTATCTCTCATCAACTCATTTTGATGTGACACCATTAGGCTGTCAAGGGAACTTCTTAACCCAATTTCGATTTCTTTGGGTTCAACATGTAGTTATTGAATATGTCATCCTTTGAATATGTGTGAATGACCTTTTATTGTTTTACACTTAATATCCACTTATATTGGGTGTATATATATTTTTCACACATATTTTTGAGATTGATTTGTCCTTAATTCAAGGATACCTTCTTTATATGGGATTTCATCACATTTGACATTTCTATTGAGGGTTCATTGTTGTTATGCACCAATTCGCTCTTATATGGTGTATATACTGTCCTTTGGAGTATTATATCATGAATCCATTTACTCTCATGATATTAAAAGGTTCTGACTAAATGATATTCCTCGATTATTGTATTCAAGTGTCTCTAATTTTGGTATAACCCCTATATCACTTTAAATGTTTTAATTATTTGTTATTATTAATATCCATGTTTTAAAAATGGTTTTAAGGATTTATTTATATGGATATTAATGGTTTAACATTTTAAAAGCTTCAAGGTGGTATGGGACACTTTGATTCAAAATTCTCTTTATTAAATGTTTTAAATGGTTTTGAAAATGGTTTTGATAAAGGATTCTATTATGATATATTGTGATGTGGAAATGTTATCATTCCATTATATTGGTTTTATGTTTTATGATTTTATATTGGTACTTGGACATTTTAACGGGTGGTTACGTTATAAACCATATGATGGGTGGTGTCGTGAATACCAGGATGGGTGGTTACATTATAACCGCCAATGCATTGGGTATGGAAGTCGGCCGTATGGCTATTCCATTAAGGGATATGTGTGGGAGTTGACCGTATGGTTATTCCACTTAAGTATGTTTATGTCCCAAGTTACCTTTATATATGTTATGTGTTCTTTATATGGGTTTATGTTAATACTTTGGTTACAAAAAGGTAAGTAATGATATATAATTCATGAATAGTTTTTAGTACTTTATAAAGGTGAAAAGTATTACCCTGATAAAGTATACATGGTTTACTTTTTGTTTTGATAAACTAACAGTTTTTATCCTTTATGTATCCCTTACTGAGTTTTTATGCTCATCCCAAGTTTTTGAAATGTTTTTCACAGGACTTAGCATGGAATAGGGTCAAGGATGGGATCAAGGGAAAGTCATGCTACCTAAAACAAGGAACTATACATGTTTCTTTTAAAGAGTTTTTATTTTATGGAAATTTAGTAGAAGCGACTACTTTATAATCTTTTGAGATGTAATAGTTATGTTATAATTCTATAAAACTCTAAACCTGAAAAGATCCTCAATGTGAATTATTCATTTAATTCAATTTTAAGTAAGGTTTAAGGCAGGGGCCTTATATAAAAACAATAATATCATGTCTTGAAAGTATAAAATAAAACATTATAATAATAGGAAAAAGTTGTATATACTTGTAATATATCTAATCCTAAAAAAACTCATAGAATATTTAAAATCAAAATTTTATGAAACAAGTGAGTAAATTAATAATTATTATGCCTTTCGAAATAGAATAATTATTAATAAGGATTAAAATTCGAGGAAATACTTTATTCTAAATCCATTGGAAACATAATCATTATGTCCATGGATTACTATCTCATGGGTAATAAAAATTTACATTACATAGAAGGGATACATAAGACCCCCCTTTAATTTTTCAAAAAATGACTACCACTCGAAATCAATTTTTCATCATATCTAAAAGAAACAATGAAATGAATATTTTTTTCATATCATTCGAAAATGGAATCACATTAGGAAAAAATTCCTAATTAAAATAGTAATTATAACATAATATATATAGGGAAAATAAATAGGTATCCAAATATATTTAGTAACATTATATGTAATTACAAATTAATAAAGATAATATATAATAGAATATTTACAACATGAAAATAACTGTTATGAAATTATGTCAATAAATTCAATAAAAAATTGATGTATGATATCTAAGAGAACACAATTCAATAAAACAAAAGATATATATTCTGTTTATAAATAAAATACATTGGTTAGAAGCCATAAAAATTAGATTACTAAAGAAGAAAATGTATTTCACAAATTTCCATTTGCTTAATCCACTGAAGTAGTATTATATATTTCATAGGGTAAATTGTAGTAGGAAATTGTTCTGGAAATAATTCTTTTTGAGATAAAGATCAAAATAAACGAAACATCATAAATATTTTATTAAAAGTGTTCCTCAATTTTTATAAAATAATATGATACGTGTTACTTTGAAAAGATATTTTTGGAGACATAACATGAAAACTATTGAAAATAGTTACCTTTAAAAAAAATAAAGAATGGATCCATGAAAAAGAATAAGTTTAATTCATGGAATGTGGAATATGAAAAAAATTAATGTTGAAAGAAAAAAAATTTAAAATAAAATTACTGAAACCAACATCAAAAAAAATTATTGTAAACAATCCTTTAGTAAATAGGGAATGATAAATGTGAAAGTCACGTTAAATAACTGATAGTTTAGTTTCCAAATAAAAAGGATAACATTGTAAGGAATGTAAATATGGACCAAGAGGGGAATCCATTGTTATTGATGGAAATATTTAATCTCCACAATTATATATATTCTTGATAAAGAAATTCATCATGGTCCATAATTGGAGTCAAAAATAAATTTTAACCTATTTGGGAATGGAAGGTAATTTGTCATAAATTCTTAGAGTAGAAGAATGAAATCATAGATGAACTATTTTTAATAAGATTTTTTTAATTCAATGAATGGTTTTGTGTCATCAAAAACCCTTAAAACATTGGTACCTTAATAATTGAAACGTATTTTATGAAATAACAAGATATAGGCCATAAAACATGATGATTAATATCTATATTCAAAAAAATATTTACGTAAAAATCAAACAATATTAATGGTATCCGGGTTCTAAATAATAAATATATCTCCAGAAATTATATTTGAGACCAAGAACACCTAACCTTATATCATAGTATTCACCAATGAGAATGAATATCCGTTATAATAATTGTAAATATATTAATCACATATTTCATATCATTAATCATGTCTATAAAATTTTATAAACTACCTTTAAAATTATTATCTTCATTTAATTAGTTTATTATTATTTATTTTTAATATTTTATGGGAGTGATGATGGTCGTTTTAAACATGTTTCATTATAGTGGTGTTGATATTCATTCATCTCCCAATATTAATAATTAAAATATCATTATTGGTCATATAAATGATACATTATACTGATTAATTATTTTGTAATTTCAATTTATGGGAGGTTTGGTTATGGTTCTTAAAGATGAAATCTATGATTAACATGTTTTGTTATTTTTTAATCAATGGACATTGGTTTCAGACTTAATGAGTTAATTTTTGATGTTACCATTGAATAATTTAAATAATAACATTATTTAATTATTTATATCATATATTATTATTATTTATGTTCTCATAGTTGACTATGATATTATCATTCAAATTATTATTCCAGAAGGTGGTTATATGAATCCATATATAAACATAGAAAAAACATATGATGAGAATTGTAATAAAAGTTGGTTCTTTTGGAATAATATCATTATAAAAGTAAATTACTGATTTTATTAATATTTTATATGATTTTAAATATGAATTTAATATTTATTAATAACTATAAATAAAGCTTGATGAAAATTGAGATATGTAACATATAGAGGATGTAGTCCCCACATATATACATTTAACATTTTAATTTTTCAATGAATGAGAGAAAATGAAGGATGATTATAATTTTACTCTTAAAAATAATATTTTTATTCAAGCATTCATATATAATACTATTTTCCATAATTATATCTATCTAACTATGTTATTGGTGAAAAAAAATAAGAAGTTACATTAGGGAGGTTATATTATGCACAAACACATGAATGGTTATTTTTTTTCCTAATTTTTTATGTGGGGATGTTATTAGTGATTTTTAACATCTCATAATGACCTTATTATTGACGAAATTCTAATTTAGTGAAATAATAATTAGAAAAAACACATTTGGGAATTATATATGGAAATAAAATGCAATATTTAATGACTTTTACTGATGCTACGAAATTGAGTTTTTGATTCTAAATAATCATTGAAATGAAATCCATAAGCTATGTAATCGAGAGAATATGAATATGGAGATGATAAATTATTATATAAGGGGATGTTGGAAGTATTTTAGGAAAAATTGTGCTCCTATAGGTGTTGCATGATGTGGTTGTAGTGATCCCCATTTAGAAGATATGAAATTAAAATTTCTATAAATAATACAATGTTTTCAACAATAAAATAACAATATTCCAATGAAAAAGTATAAAATTCTGGGAAATAGTGTTATTTTGACTAGGTATGTTATATGATCCACTCCATCAATAATTTTGGTTACAACATGGGTGATTTCAGGCCTTTTCCTTCAATTTTATAAAATTTTAACATAATTAAACATTACTTTAGTTAATATTTTCTTTCACCTAATTACCAAAATTTAATTATTAAAATTAATATTAAATATATTTCATAATTTCATAATTATATTTAAATATATAAATATAATTTAATAAAATATAATTATTATGTTTTAGAAAATATAATTTTATAAATTACCCACAAAGAGCATAAAAATTTATAAATAAAAGTGTATATTAATATATAAATATTATGTATTTTATAATGAAAAAATATGTACTTATATTCTTTAAATTAATATTTTTTTAAAAATTATTTTTATCTTACTTCTATAGAAATTCATAACAAAATTTTTAATGACCTAAAAATTTATCAAGATAATATCTCAATTATAATAATAATTTAATATAGTATAAATATCATAAAATAACTTATAAAATTCAATAAAAACATTATTAATGTACGATTAGATAATTAAGAATTATTTTAAGAAGTTAATAAACCAATATTGAAAAAATTATAACATTAACATAAGTATAATATTATAACATTTATGTGTACTAAACATGCCAAATTAATAATAGCCACACCCATGAATGTTTAAATAAAATCCAAACATTATATAATTAAAATAATAGTATAATCATATGATAATCTAGGTAAAGAAATGTTTTAAAAATTATTAATTACTTGTTGGTATTGTTGAATGTAATAAATATTTCATTACAATTTTATGGTTCATTTTATAATTTTAAAAAATATTTCTAAGAAATATATTGATAAAAATATATTTTTATTTTTTTAACATATTATGATAATTTTATTAGACATTATGTAATTTTCAATATGTTATAAATCCAATTATAATTTTTAAATCTACATTTTCCATGTAAAAGTGGATTTTAAATAAAAAATTAAATTACTCATATTTTAAAAATTATTTTAAAAAATAGTGTTCATTTTTCTATTCATGATTTCAATATATATTTAGGTTGAATTTTTGTGACTTTTCTGAAAAACATGAATTTTGGGGAATATTTAAATACTATAATTTATGGTATATAAACATTATAATGAAAATACACTATTTATTGAGTAATCAATAATGTGGGAACCATATTTTTAAAATTTCATTCATTACATTAATATATTGGGTGATAATACATAAAATATTCATATAATTGATCCATAATAATGAACTAAGGATTAAAATAATGGGGAAACACCCCTATCCTATTATATAAATACCACCACATCACCTCTTCTCCTCACACCTCTCAATATCATATCATTGATTCAATTATATACATACCTCTAACAAAGACCCACTTCAACGTCCATAAACTCTTTCTCTCACTAAAATACCAAAACAATTCCCTAATGTGGTTATCAAGGAGGATAAATCAATGAGTTAATATTCATTTAATTTTTTCTATTAGTTTTATTTGAATTTCATCATTTTTTTCTCTTATACAAACATTATCATATCCAAAACACAAAATAACACAATTATATTTGATATAATAGTATTATGTATTGTTAATGGTAGATCCATCAATAAACCACTCCCACTCACTCTTTTACTTTAATAATGGAATCATCGCTTGTGATGTTTTAATTTACTATCATCATGGGATATACACTTTCATTTTCTATTTACTCCTTTATGAATGTTAATAAAACCATTATAATGATTTAAACATATTATAATTTATATGTTATAGGACCTTTTATGTTCATGAACTAACATATATATATATATATTTATAATAAGTAATTGAAAAACGAAAAAAATTCTTTGAGATCGAAAAACCACCAAAATAAATATAAAAAGGTCATTATTATCTTTTATCAAATTATTTTTCCACATAAAATATTAATAATTTCTATATAATTTAATTTAAACTTATATAAGATCATTAATAAAATATAATAAAAATTCAGTATATTTATTCGCATTTTACATGAACGTATATTCACATATACAAGTGAAATGATCAAGAAAACTACAAAAACAGACACTCCAAAAAAATTGAATTAAACACTACAACTCATAAAAAAACAATAAATGAAATTAATAAAAATATAATAATGAAAATTCAGGTATAAAAGTTTATGTATTTTTTATTAATGAATATAATGTGATTATGTAGGATATTAATGCGAAGAAAGCTTGCAGACGCAAGTAAAATGTAATTCTCGATCCCAAATCTCTCTCCTAGTTTGTATCGTACAACCCATTCTCTGTATATATATTCTTTGTATATTATTTCTTCATAATTATATTACATTTTCTCGGATAAAAATTTCTTTTACATTAGTTTATGAAAAACAACATGTATTCTAAATGAATACTTCTTTTACAAAACACACTTTTTACCTATCGAGATTGTTAATTCTTAACTCAATGTTGATGATTCTTATGTCATGTTTGTAATTCCCTATTTCATTTGAGAACCCAAGGATTATGAATGCATTATTTATGAAATGAAATCCATTTCTTTTCCGGAGTTTCTTAATGTCCAATATTGATATACATTTTATGTGGCATGAATTATAATGTAAATGTTATTATATGGTGGATGCACTAAAAATTATATTGCTCTATGTAAATGTTATTATGTTAAAATTTTGAGCATGATTATATATGTATATATTCCATTTAGTAATTTAATTGGTCTCTTGTAAAAAATTTATATATGTGCGAGCATGATTATACATTTTTTCACAACTATGTGTAGTAGTTTCCAACTATGACATGGTGTTTCATTTTTATACATTTCCACATTACAGGCCTTAACTAATACTTCCTACCAGGATTGTGATGATGAGGTTATGATTATTGTAATCCCATGTTATATGGATTCATGTTTTTATCTATCCAATTAATTGGATTTTGGATCACCACATTCTTGATGCATATCTGCATGTGACTACTTATATTATAGAGTATCAAGGACTAATAAGAATATACAGAAGACATAATTAAATAAATGTTAATAAATTATTTTGTAAGTGTTATGTATGTTTGTTGCATTCCTATGACTCTAAACCTTTGGATACTAGTAATGTAATTATTTTATGTTGTTTATCAATTAAATAATGTAATCGTAATGTGATAAAAATACGGTCACAATATTTTTTTTAGAGAACGATTTAGTTAATTTGGGAATTTGAGTTAGCAAAAAATATTAAAAACCCTTATAATGAGAGTTCGAATAATTAATCACCAATGAAGCTTTGTTTTATTGAATTATAAGGATATTGATCCCAAATGATATGCCTTTTAACTTAATTTCACAATAGAAAAAATATATATCCATGAATTTTTTACAAATATTTTGTTCTCTGCTTTTTTTATTTATGAAAATTGTTGGATGCAAAAGAAACTAGGACAAAAACACATGAGATGGACAATGAAGTGATTTTTAGAATGACATACTCATTTTTATGGGAGGTAGAGTCAAATATTTCATGGAGATACATACCCATCTATCTCATTTTGTGAACGATAACCAGAATATTTTGAAATTTCCACCCACACCTAAGATGGAACAACTACCTATCGAGTGTTTTATTCTACAATGACCACCCGCATTTATTAGATATTCTGATACCCAAGTCTCTGAATAGTGATTCAACTCAATATATTGGATGTTTTATATGATTTACTATTCTGATACGGAGAATGTGACTGTGGTTATTTACCATTTAGATATAGAGGTCGATCAATGGTGGTATTTGATTAAGAATACTAATCTAAAGTATGAAATTAAATAGATAGAGTGATAGGCATTGAGATAATGTTTCTTTATAAGTATTTCCCTCAAACAATTCAAACATAAATAGAGAGATAATTCATAATGATGATGAAAAATAATAGTGATTCTATCAAAATTTATAAGGAAAACATAACAAATCTTGGATAGTTAACCCTAGGTTTCGTTGTCAATAATGATAAACAAATTGAAATATTATTTATTAGTTTCAAACTGTAACTTCTAAAGGATCTTGTAATTTGAAACATTATGGGTTATGAGTAAGTTGTTCGCTGTGATCTCAAAATGAATATACTGAGTGGATAATGGTCCCATGACTATGGTGATAATAAACATAAGATGATGTTTCAAGCAAGAGGATCTAATGAGAAAGGTGAAAATAAAACTCAACCACAAAAATGTCAGAAATATCGCAAGAAGATTCATGTTAACTACCTCAAAATGATGGGTAAATGCTTCATATGTGGGAGAGAAGGCCACTAGGCTCATGAATATTGAAATGAAATATGTAAGAAGGAATATTTAGTAGAGAAAAGGGGATCTCCACTTATGGTCCAATGCTACAATTGAAGGGATCAAGGGAATTGTTCAAGCCATCTCACTAATCCACAAGTCCTTAAGGGTAATCAGAATCATCATCCAAAAAATAAAAAAGAACCGGGGGACCGATTATTCCATCACTACTGCTGAAGTGAAGCAAAAAAATGATGGCATGCAAGGTACACGTCCTATTCATGTAATTATGAAAAAGTCTATTTGATTCTGGATCTACACATTCCTTTATATGATGCAAGTTTTCTAGAAATATTGAATCAAAGCCTCAAAACCTTGATGTATAGATACCTATAAACACAAAATGTTGTGAAATCATTACAACCAAATAGTTGGAATCCTTTATTGTTCTCATATAGGGGAGGAATCTTCCAAATAATCTCAAGATACATCCTTTTGTTGAATTTGGCGTTATAATGTGAATGGATTGGATATTTTTATATTAATCAATCATCAAAAATCATAAATTGATAACATTTTATCCCATTTAAAACCATACCATGATCCACTACCAATGCAAGGATGGTCGTTAATTTTATTTGGAAAATCATTCAATGGTGTGGGTATTGATTCCCTATGTAGCAGAATATTGTGCTCCAATGTTTGTGTCAAAGGATGGTATTGACCTAGAGATATTACCATTATAAGGGAATACAATGATGTATTTTATGAAGAGTTACCCAAAATCCCCCCAAAATATATGGTATAGTTATGCATATAATTTATACCTAGATCTACTCCTCTCTCAATGTGTCCTAATAGGATGTATTCCTATCAAACTGGGGGAGTTAAATAATTAGTTGTAAGAGGATTTGTAAAAAAATTTCTTATTCCCAACTATATATCTTTGGGGTGATCCAGAGATCACTATCATGAATAGGGATGGATCAATGTGGTTGTGCATTATTTATCAGGAAATCAACAAGATTACTATAAATAAAAAATATTCTATTGCAAATATTGATGAATTGATCAATCATTTAAGAGGATATCAGTACTTCTCAAAGGAGGATCTTTATTCCAGATATCATGAACTAATGGTTTAGAAGGAAGAAATCCATAAGGCTTCCTTACATACATAGTTTGGGCACTATTTGTTTCTAATGAATCCATTTAGACATACTAATGACCCTAGATTCTTCATGTATTTGATGAATATGGTCTTAGGCAATACATCAAAAAATTTGTGGCAATTTTTATTGATGATATTCCCATTAACATCAAGATAAAGATAGAACATGAGAAATATATATGGATTGTGTTCACAACAATATGGATGGATAAGTTGTTCACCATGTTTATAAAATGAAAATTTTAGCTATATCAAGTCACATTTTGGGGACTTGTGATCATAATTGAAGGTAATTTCTATGGATCCTTCAAAAAAAGATATTTGAGGAATGATTGTGAGCCTCTAATGTCACAAAAATCAACAGTTTTTATGGATTAGATTGGTAATACATAAGTTTTATTTGATATTTCACGGGAATGTCTCACCCACTAACTACGCTAAAAAGAAAAAGGGCTATGTATATATAGATTGAAGAATGTGATGAATGATTCATGGAGATAAATAGAAGGATTTTAACTACACCTGTACTCAAAGTACTGAATAGTGTACAATGTTTTCTGAAATAAATTGATTCTTAGATGATAGTCTGGTTTTTTTTTCATGAAAAATGATAATGTGATATCCTACACATCATAAAAGTTCAATATCAATGAGAATAACTACCCGGACAAAAGACCTGGAGAATTTTAGCTATGATTCTTTATATAAAAATGATGCAACACTACCTCCATAGAATCAATTGTGACATATATACTATTAATATGACCTTAATGTATATATTATCACAAAAGGATCTCAACATGAATTAAATGAGATGGTTGGAGAAAATAAAAACCTACAATTTCCCTATTCACTATCATCCCAACATGGTGAACAAGGTAGCTAATTATTTTAAAGAAAAGAACAAATTACACTATCCATGTTTTAGATTGAGAAAGAACTTATCATAATGGATATCAAAAGGATTGATTATGAAATAATAATAACATGTAATGAATCTAAATGTTCCCAAACCATTGCACAACCATCAATCGAAAATAAGATTAAGGAGTTGCAAAGGGATGATCCAGTGTTTCAAAAGATGGTTATTGCAGTAAAATATGGGAAACATCAGAAGTTACATATTGATTATGATAGTATTATTTAGTTTGGAATGATGGTATGTGTTCCTTAATCAATTGGAATATATAATGATATATTGGAAATTGAAAATAGCTCAACTTTCTATATCCCTCCTGGTAGTAAAAAGATGTACTATCTTATTTGGGAACACTTCTAGTGGGATAACATAAAGAAGTATAATTGTGAATACATCACATGATGGTTGATTAGAATAATGCTAACGTAGAGTTAAAAAATATCAATGTCATGGTGCACCAAAGCCTATAACATGTGGAAAATGGAGAATGTCACTGTGGACATTATCTTGGGTCTCCTGAAGGCATCCAAAGGATAAAAATTGATATGGTTTGTGGTGTACTGACTCATCAAGACTGCCCAATTTATCACTATATGGGAAGATTTATATCCTAATAATCATAAAATGATAAATTTAAAATTTGTGGTTAGACATCATGGGATTCAATTCTAGATTTTCTTTAACCCTGATCCAAGGTTCACATATATGTTTTGGATGAGTCTTTAATATGATTCGAGTACTAAATTAATTATATGTATGACATATCCCCCTAAACTGAAATAAAATATAAATGGAAAAATTAAAATATTGATTATATAATAAGATATTTTTTTACAAATCAATGGGTGATGGGATTATCATATCCCATTGGTTTAATTCACACACAACAAAAACTCTCACCCATGTATTTAGATGGATCCATATGATGATCTTTAATGAAATTGATGTGAAAATCCTACATGTTGGGATGAAGTTGGTGAATGAAAGGTACATGGAAATGTTATTTTGAATGAGATGATATATAAGGTTTAATCCAACCAGAAACATGTCAGATCTACTCAGAGTCATAGAAAGAGTCATGTTGTTAACATTCGAAGGGACATGGAGTAAGATGTTGGAGATAATGTATTCCTTCGAGTATCACCATGGAATAGACTAAAGTGGTTTGGAATGAAAGGAATGCTAAGACCATGCTACATTAGACCCCTTGAGATCCAAGATCACATATGATATGTGTCTATTGACTTTAACTTCCACTGAATATGGATCATGTTCATGATGTGTTCCATTTATCAATTCTAATGAAATATATACCAAATCCCACACATGTACAAAACTCATAGGTGGTAAAATATTAATATGTTCACTCATTTGTAGAGCATCTAGTGAAGACTCAAGGATGATGATATAAGGTTCTATGAAATAAGACAACCCACAATTTCAAATCATTAGGACGGAACTATATGTATAAAGAAGTTATTTTGGAACTGGAGGAGGTGATGAAATATGATTACCCTCAAATGTTTATGTAAAATAGATTTTCAAGGGAATAATTTAAAGAAGGGAGAATAATGTAATGACCCAAACATTTATAAATGGAATTTCTTACATCATATTGTAATTTAATATATTATAATTCCTATATAATAACATTGTGTACATAACAAAATATTTATAATTGGAGAAATAATGAAATTAGAAGAATTTATAGAAGATTAAAAACCAATATTGTTGAAACATTAACATCCCCATAGGAATAGTAATATAAACCTTATGAATATTAAACTGGCCAAATGAACATTTGCCTCTCCATGAATGTATAAATAAAATTTTGGAATCTTATAAATGATATTATCGTAAAATTATATCATATTCTAAGTAAATAAATGATTAAAATATTATTAATTAATTGTCGGTATTTTTATAAGTCATAAATATTTAAATAAATTTTTATTATTAGTAAAATAATTTAAAATAAAATTTAAATTCATAAAATATTTTCATAAATTATAATTTTTAGGTATTATTATTTTATTATTATTTTATTAGACCATATTTTTAATTTTAAAATGTTATAAAATCATTTATAATTTTAAATCTGTATTTTCCAAGTAAATGATGAATTCAAAACAATATAAATCACTCATATTTAGAAAATTATTTTCCTAAAATTGAGATATTTTTTTCAATTAAAAACGATGAAAAATGGATAGAGTGATTTTTTGTGATATTATTGAAATACATAATTTTTTATGAATAGTGAATTATGAATATTTAATGTATATATGTATTATAATATAAATAAACTATTCACTCAGAAATATCTACTGTAGGAACCATAATAATGAAATTTCCTTTATTATTTTAATAATTGTTTTGATAATTCTTGGGATATTTATTTTCTTCATCCAAAATAATTAACTAATTATTAAAATAATTTGAAAACACCCATCTACTCTACTATAAACTCCTCTCCTCACCACCTCTTATCCTAGAACCTCTCATGCTCTTATACTTGAAAAAAATTATGTCCAAATCTCTTCACAATACCCTCTCCCATATCAAATATCTCTTGGTCTCACCAAAATACAAAAACATTTCCCTACGGAGAATCTCAAGATAGATAAATCTAAGATGTAAAATCCTCTTCCATTTCATCATTTAAATAAATTTCAATTTCATTTATTTTTTATCTTATACTTACATTATGTTACCCTATTTTCCAAAAAAATAATGTATTTTTGATATATTGGTATTCTATGATGTTAATGGAGGATCCATCAGCAAACTCCTCGCTTTCTCTATTTGTCTCTATTTTATTCTAAACACGTAATTGTCACATGTGATGTGTCAATTTAAATACATCTTGGAAGATGCACATTCATTTTCCATTAACACCATAAAATTCATTAATAAAACCATTATAATAGTTAAAATTTTATTAAAATTTGTATTTAAACAATGCTTTTTATGTTTTGGAACTATCATATTGACATAATACTACATTATAAAACAAAACGAATTCGTTCTGATTAAAAAATAGCCCAAATTAATGAAAAATGCTCATCATTAACTTCTAACTAAAGATTCATTTTCATACCATAAAAGAAATTCCATTATATGATAATATAAACATATTTATGATCATTAGTACAATATAATAAAAATTCGGGTTATTTATATAGATTTTATACAAACATCCATTCACGTATACAATTGAACCAGTCCTGAAAACATAGAAAATGAACACGTCCAAAAAAATAATGCAAACTATATAAATCAATGAAAATCACATAACTGAAGATAATGAAATTATAATGAAACAAAATTGAGTATAAATGTTTTTTAATTCTAATTAATGAACAAAATGTGATTAAATAAGGTTTTAACATGAAGGAAATTCTTCAGTCATAAGGTAACGAGAATTCTAGAACTCGACTCTCTTTATTTGGGATTCCCTCTTTCACCTCGTTTTCAATATTAATAATCCTTAAATATTAATTTATAATTATCATACATTTTTTGGAATATATATGTTTTCAACATGAGTTTATGACAAACACATTATTTTCAAAGAGACCTATTATTTCAAAAAAAAACAAGCTACTTCTAGAGATCTTTCTTCATCATTCTTGATTGTAGAATCTTATATCAAGTATGTTATATCGTATGTCAATTGAAAACTAAATTTTTATGAATTTACTCTGTATGAAATGAAAATCATTCCATTCCATGGGTTATTTTTTGTCCAATATTCATATTCGTAATATGTGTCATGCATATTAATGTAAATGTTATGATTTGACGGTTGCACCAGAAATTATACATTGAAATGTAAATGTTAGGATGTGATGGGTGTTCCAAGAATTATATAACATTCAAATGAATTGGGTAATTTAATTATTTCATGAGATAAATATATATATGTGTGGACATGATTCTAGTTTTTCTCCCAACAATGTGTGGTAGTTTACCACTAAGACATGATGTTTAATTTTATTATATTTTCCCATTCCATGCATTTATCTAATACTTCCAATCATCATTATAATGTTGATACTATTATAATGGTTGCACCATGTTATATTGCACATGTTATTAGTTATCCTCTTACTGGTCATTTATCTCACCCCTTTCTTGATGTATATCCAGATGCAACTACATGTACTATGGAGTTTCAAGGGCCATTAATAACCTATAGAAGAAGGAATTAAATAAATATTTATGTTTCATTTTTAAGTGTTATGTGTGAAACTAAATTTACAATCACACTAAAACAATATATATTATTCATGTAATCATTTAATATTGATTATCATTAAAATGATGTAATCTTTATATATGAAAAATTAGGTTTTTTATATGTTTTTTCCAAAATAATATTTAATTGACTAATTATACTAAAACATTTATTTTTTTTGGAAAATACAACACTATCCCTTAGACATTTTTCATATATTTTATTAATCTATTAGAGTATTTTTAAATGATTAATTGTACTATATAAATGAATATTTTTTTATAAAATGTCTGTTTTAAATAATTCGTAGTATATTCACACAGGCTTCAGTTTTTGTAAACATAGTATTATTCACCGTAAAACATAAAATCATTTATTTTTAAAAAAAAATTAGGTAATTTTAATATTCTGAATTAAAAAATGATGATTATTTTTGAATTTAAAATTAAATAATTTATAAATTAGGATATAATTGTATATAATTTATATAAAGAAAAAACTATTTTATTGAAAGAATTACATGTTTAAATATTTTTTTACAATATCATTTCGTATTATTTTTAATTTAAAATACATCATATGACATTTTAAATGAATTTAATTTAAACTTTTATGGAAAAATGTAAAATAACAAAAAAATTAAGTGGATGAAGAATCATTTTTATTATTAAATTATCATAATTGTATATACTATAAGTGAAAAAAAATTAATAAAGTAATTGTTTTTTGTTTAATTTATTTTTATTATTCTTATAATATTATTTATAATATTTATATTAAATTTCCGAACATGTTTTTTTATTTTGGTGGAATGAAACTTATCAATCATATAATTAATTAAATGAAAAAATATAGAATCATAGTGTATTAAATTCGTTTCCATAAAATATAATAATCCCTTGAAATTTTAATTAATGTCCCATTAAGGATGAATCTAAGGGATCCATAGAAAACATAATTTATAACTTGTATGAAGAATTCAACCTCATTACCATTGGTTTGACCTTGAAACTATTTATCAAAAATTTACATCCTTATAAGATCTTATGAAGATACCTTCCACTACTTCATTTTTAAATATTTATTTCTAACCAAATACTATAACCGTAATTGTTACAACCGTGTCCAATAAAATGAGAGTAAATTATAATAAGAATATGTATAATCATTCATAAAATATGTTCTCCAATGATTCATTATTTTCAAGCTACAATTCATTCAGTTCAAATGAGATATAATTAGATCAACCTATTGAAACATAAATTTTCCATATGATATCAATGATACTTTTCCTATTATGGTCCCTAGCCTAAATGATAATCAAATTCCAAAATATTTACAAACATTATATTGGCTGGAAAATTTAATGTGGGTAACCAAAGAATATCGCCAGGTACGATCGACATAGGTTTGAAATTTTAGGACGAGCCATCATGAAATAGAGTAAATTTGAGTTATCAAATAGCATGTGTATTCATAATGATTCCACCAAGTTGTATATATTCCAAATAACATACCCAGTTATTAGTTTCTATATAGGTGTATGGTTTCTAGGATTCCTAAAAATCTCTACTGCACCAAAACATCAGGATGTTATCATATACTAATACTTAGACATTGTTTATTAACTAATTTTTTATATGAAAATCCATAAAATATACAATATTTCTTATAATAACATAATGTGTTGTCTATAGATTAAAATTATATTCAATCATAACATAACAAACGATTATGAAATTTACATCCACAACTCCTAACATCCCAATCACTAGTGTAATGTAAAATCTACACTAATACCAACTATAATTTCCCTTAGATGTGAGCATCTCATAATTACCGAACATAAATAAAATATTTCATTATTAAACATTCTCTTGATATTTTATATTTAATGCTGTATAAGATTATAATAATAATAATCTTAACCACACATGATTTTTCTCAACAAATGATGATTATTCCACAATAAAATAAAACTGTTAATATGTAATATGTAAAAAATACATCAAAATAAGTTTCCAGTCAAGATACACATATTCCCACATCATATATATTACTCTTGTTTATATCATAGTGAAATGGTATCCTAATAAATGTGTGATATTATATTTATAAAAAGGGTAATCATAAGAGATACTAATAAAAGATAAAACATATGAACATGATTGGAATATGAATTTAATCAGGATATATATGGAAAACATACAAAATGAATCATTGATTATAAAACATGAAAATATCATGGAACTTCTAGATATAAATGATGAAAAATATTAATAAATAGATATATATGCATAAAACAATAATACCAAATCATAGGATCATAATATAAAATTGTTTAATATATTATAATAGTGTTAAAACATGGATTATTACATAGCATCAAATGAAAATCAACATTGAAATGTGTCATAATAAAAAAACAAATAATATTATTCAATAAACTAATTATTCATATAGTTTTTTGAATAAAACCATAATGTCAATGCCTTACTATCACATGATACAACCATATTAAAAAATTAATTGTAGTTTGATAATTGATCACACCCTTTATCATCCATACATATTTGTTCTACTTGAAATATATAGTTTATAATTTCACAAAGAACCTATGGAATCGAAATAGGGTTTATATCCTTATCAAACAGAATAGTGATCATAGAACCTTCATAATTCCATAAATAATCATAAAATAAAATATATTTTGAAAATAAATGGGTATAAATGTATATCTATAAACATTATAGGTAAATACCCTTCAATTGGGGAAATTTTATTCTTTCACAAATCATTTCATAATCATGATTCTTACAATCATTCCTTCGAGAATCAACAATTCTTCCAGAATCACAATAGCTTTAGGAAAGAGGAATCATTAACATTGTATGAGACATAAAAAAACCTATGTAAAATTCAATCATTTTTCCTATTTGTTGTGTATAATTAATAGAAATAAAATTATTAATGAATCCTGACTCAACTTCAATAGTTTGGTTCATAAATATTCAGAAAACACTAGGAAATGACTCCATCTTATAAAAAAACATTTCTAAAAATATATAGAGCATCCATTCATTTTTATTGTATCACTATGAAAATACCTCGTTAAAACCCACATTATAACCCAATAATTCTCCTTACCAACATTGTTTTAAAAAAACTAAATCAACCCAAAAAATGCAAAGTTACTATGATGAATTTTTTCTTAACAATGATATTGTTCATTTTAAAATAGTTTCTTAATATAGTTTTTTTCTATTTATTCATATAATAATGTATATTAATATCTCATCATTCAAAAAACTCAAATTAAAACATCATAAGTAGATAAATTTTATAATTTCAATCAATGTTATTTTTGATAAAAAAACTCAGATATTAAATAAATAATTAATATGATTCTTTGATTTCGAATAAAAAAATGTTGTCACAATATTTAATGTTATAATTAATAAATAATTTAAATTATATAATGAAAACAAAAAAAAATTATAATTACTTATGGAATAAACTTTTAGTAATTATTTTCTCATAGAAATTGATTTTAAATTTTTAAAACATTATTTAATAATGTGGTTAGATCAACCGAAACATTAATATACATTAATTAATTGATGTGATTGGTTATGAAAGTTGTGTTTTTTAAAATATCATTATTAAACAAAAAAATGGAATTAGTTAGATTTACGAAATTTACTAAACATATTTTTTAAATAATAATAAAAAAGATGAAAAATTGTAATTGTTACCTTGGGAAGTAAATAATAAACATTTATGAACAAATAAAATTATATTTTCTCAAAAAATGAGAGTGATTATAGGTGGATTAGAATATTTATATTAATAATCATAATTATATTATAGTTTTTAAATTTATTCATATATTACATCCTTATAAAGTGAGTAGGGGGATTAAATGAATTGTTTCATGGAGGTGGCATTTTACACGAACACATGAACATTGTTTTATTTTTTCTTAAAAGAATATGATATATGTAGTTAATTAATGTTACATTATAATAAAAATATTAATTATAAAAATAAATAAATATAATAATAATTGAATAATATAATTATATTACTAAAGGTAATCTTGAATTCAGAGGGAAGATGGGAAGATCAGTACTCACATTGAGAAAATGAGTATTCTCTTTGCAATCTATTTTGAAATGGAGGACATATGATACAAAAATGAAAAAGGGACATATGGACATAATAAAGAATTATATGAGGAGTCTCATTAAATATTTTTATATTGAAATTATAAGGGATGTGTGAATTTTAAAGAGGATTAAGTGATCCCATAATATAAGTGAAGAAAAATTGAAATTTTGTTGTTACTCTGTAGTTTTAAGGAATATAATAAACTATTACAAAATAAAAATAATTAAATTGTGAGAAAAAGGGTTTTTTGAATATTCAATGAGTCAAGAAATTTCAAACATAAGGTTTTTTAACATCCCAATATTTTGTGTTGTATTTTATTTAAATAAATTTTATCTTGTTGATGTTATTTTTTATAAGAAACATCAGGTTTTTGATACATTTCATTCAACACCGTATTTAAAATTAATGTGACATATTATTAAAATATGATTATTAAATATGATTATTTTCATTTAGCAATCATAATGGATAGTATAAATAATATTAAACTAAATACTAAAATATATAATTTTTAGATATATGTTTAATTAATTCTTTTGTTATATGTTATCTATAAATGAAAATAAAAAAATTTAAAAAATATTGGAAATTATTTTTTGGAAACCAAGTTTATGTATACTAACTTGTTTTTTATAATTAATTCAATCACATATATCGAATAATTTTATTGAAATGTATATAGGAAATATTTAAGAAAAATTTAACATTCATAATATTTTATTATTGTCATGTTATGAGAATAAATCCAATTTTATGCTCAAAAACAATTTTCTTTAAAAACATATTTCTGAAATTTTGCACACTTAATTTAAAAATTAATTATTCATATTTTTATAAATATTTTCCAAAAATGAAATTAATTTTTGAAATAAGTATTCGAAAATTTTCTTTGGGTTATTTGTTTGATAATTTTTCTAAAAAAATAACATTTTCGTTGATTTTTGAAAAAGATAGGTTTTTATAATTAATTATCATTTCCTTTATATATTTTAAAGACATATAGAAATAAAATAGTTTGAAATATAAAATTAGTTCAAATATATATAATTTAATTCAATATTAGTCATTAGATTAAATATCATATTGAATTTTGATATATAAAATTTGTAGAATTATGCATATAATTTTTTGAAATACTATTTCATTATCATGTTAATGGGATTAATTTTAAATTTATTTTTACCCATTATATAAGATGAAATTGGTAAAATATATTCCATATATGTAATAATAATAATTTATATTATCTAATAATAAAAATTTAATTTGTTAACACAATGAATAGTAAACTCATTAGAAACATTAATTACTGTAATTAATGTAAAAATGTCATTGTAGAGGGGTTAAACTAAAAAGATAGTATTACAAAATGACCCAAAACATGTAAAAAACCAATTTTCTAGATATATTTTCATATTATACTCTATGAGAATTAATCTAGGGACAATTTTATTATTTCATCATCTAAATTATTTTATCATTTTTTATTCATTTTGAATATTTCCCAGTATATTCAAATTGAATTTCTCTCCACCTTATAAAAGGTCAGCACCACCTTTCACTTCTTCAAACCTATCAAGACATATAGTTTACACAAAAATTTCCACCCTCCAATACTAATCAGTTTTATAGATCAACTCGTTCTCCAAAAATAAAAACACTAGGTTCCTTAATGAGTGATCCAACATAGCAGCTCTATGAAATGGAGGTTTGAACATGTACGAAGGTAGTCAAGACAAAAGGAAAGTGATCATTAATCTATCTTTTATTTCTTTTATACATATTCAAATTCACCCAATATTTCAGTTTTTAGTTTATATAATTACCATATGACACATTATATCATGAATATACTGATTTTCAATATATCTAAAGCCACATTTTTTTTAGGCTTTATTGAGGCTTATAAATCAAAAGATTTGTAAGTGATCATTGAAATGTAGTCTTGAATTTATTTCGGGAGGCACATAAAAATTAACCACTATTTTATCTTAATACACATTTTTAATATAATATAATGATTCTATTTCTTCTCATGATATTTACGATTTATTTACAGGTAATTTTTTCATTAGTTATTACAAATGAGAATATTTTTATAATGTTAATGGATTTATAGTACCTCTTTGTTTTTTTAGAGCCATATTCCAATTAACTACTCATTTCTTTTATGTGTGTTATATATTTACCATTTAAATATTTTTTCATTATTTTACTTCTTTTCAGTATATTTAATTACACATTTTATTTTGTGATTTAGCGTGTTTTATGAAAAACAAGATTACGAATGCGGTAAGAGATATTTCTTCAATATTCTTTCTTGGAAAAAAATATTGAGTTATTCCACTATATTATATTATAAGATGTATTTATAAAGCATTTTACATGTAAGATTATTAATTAATTTATTCTCATGATAATATATGTTTCATTTATTTTCTTTCTTAATGTTTCTTATTTTTCAATGTTATCGATTTGGTAATTTTTTATTGTACAACCTCATAATTTCACGGGAATTCTAATGTAATGTCCTCTACCGATTCAATATTAGGATCTATTTAACAATAAAATCATGATTATAATTATCCTCTTCTTTTTTCATGTTAATACATGTTTCTCTTCAATTTCACCATCTGTGTAATACTGATTTTAAAAGAATGTAATTGTTTTTGAAAAAACAACCTTTATTTTCACATTGGACAAATATAATATTTCTCAAAAAATATTTGTTTTCTAAAAAAATAAATAAAATTTTTTTCATTTAAATTTTTTTTGTTCAATACTTTTTTATCCATTTTTTAGTTTTTAAAAAATGATTTCATAGGAATATTTATGTCATTTTCCCAAAAATTCAATGTTTTCATTTCAAAAAAATTTTAAGGTATATATAATTTATTGTGTACCCCTTGAATGAAATTTCCTTCCACCATGAACATAATTTTCTTTTAATGCACTATTAATTTCTTCAATGTTATTTTTAATGAACAATATTTTAAAAAATATTTATGTTTTAAAAAAATATTTTTAATGGTGAAGGTTTATTTTCCCCCAGTAATGATCCATGTGAACATTAAAAATAATTTTCCATCTATTAGGGAATCATGTGCTGCAAATTTCTCTATAATATAGATAATATTGAATGATACTATACTTATTCATTATTTCTGTGGTTAATATTTATTTTTATTAATTATTTAATAAACTAAGTAATTTTTCTTGTATTATTATATAATTAATTGATGAAGTATTTAAGGAAAAAATTCCTTTTTATCTGTAATGATGTGATTATATAATGAATTTTCTTTGATATCATGGAAAACATTCGTATGGATTGCATTATTATGTTTTGGGAACTATATGTCCCTTAAATAAAATGGGTAAATATTTATATATCCTGAGATAGAATTGGGAAGCTAGTCGATATGCTTTCTCTTCTTTGGGAAATAGGTGCATCCAGATCCAGAATCTGAAACAGTTTCCCTCAAATCGTTTATTGGAAATAGGTTCATCTTTATCCACAATAGGAAATTGGTTTTAATTCATGATACACTATGATGATTGTTTTGGTAGTTAACATTGGAATATAATTTTTTTATATATTTTTTATGGTTCCATTTATTTATAACATGAACTTATGGTTCATGATTTATTTATAATAAGTTATTACTATTATAGCACATGATTATGTAATGGTAAAGATTTAATCCATGAATAACATTTATGATCTATGAACGGTTATTTTGAAATTCATAATTTATGTTCATGATCATATATAATTATGTGTAGGATCTGATTTCATATGATTATTGACAGATATATACCATAATTATCTTTAATAAGAAACCAATATCATCTGTTTTTTCCGTCCCCTCTTTATTAATTAATTTATATAGAGGGTATTTCTTAGAGGATTACTATGTGAGGAGTTCTTTGTTGGATATTTTGAATATATTTCATGAAATAAAAAGATATAATTTTTAATATCTATAAAAAATATAATATTATGTTCTTTAGACATGTTTTTTATGAAATAAATTAAATATTAATTTAAATGTTTTTGTTATTTACATCAGAATAGACTAGGTCACAATAGTTTGTATGAGAGGAGAGGTTTAGTTATCCATTGGAAACTATGATGGAATAATATTTGTGCGATCGTTAGAGATATTTATATATATATGTCAAGGGGTATTTATACGGATAATTATTAGGATGTTTCAATGTATAGTAAAATGATATAAAATCTTGGTGATGGGTTGAGTGAGTTGTTTCTATCAAATTGAAACATTGTCTAGAATATTTGAGTTTATATGGCTCTATAACAGATTTACCTAGGTGAAATTGACCAAATATTTCATTTTTATCTGGACTCAATCATCACCTAGTGCACAACAATATGTCTTGCGTCACACCTAGTTTGACACTCCCAGGGTATTGGAATTGGAAATTCATAAAATCATTATGAACCATCTAAGAGGATTTAAATAGATGGAGAATATAAATTACCCAGGATAGATATAATGTTACATATATTAAAAAATATCTGTCATGATTCTGTTATTCTATAGACTATTTTATATGATTATGTGTTATTCCAATTTGAATAATGTTTTTACACTATGATTTTTGGTTTTAGTTAATGGGGAGTACTATAAAAAACTGGATGAAGAAAGAACATAATAGATAATATATTAATTAGGAACCTAACTGGATGATGGGTAGAGTAAGGGATATTATGAGTATTCCTAATAATGTATCTAAAAATATAATTACAAACAGGCACCCAAACAAATATCATACTCACCAAAGAAGAGAAGGATACAATACCTTTAGATTTTGGGTTGTGGAGACTATGGATGATTTATTATTTTATTTCATATATGTTCATAATGTGGGAATAATAACTCCATTGAATGTATAAAATAAAAAAGTTCTTTTTTGCAAAAATGATAAAATCATAATGAATTTGATTGATGAGGGAAAATAAAAATTTAAGTTTTCTCTAGATAATAAAAATGATTTCAATAAGGATTCATCAATGGTTGAATATTTTTAATGTGGTATTTGTTTCAGTAAACTAATCAATTTCATATGTGTAAACCTCAATAAGTGGGTTAAAACTGGTATATGTAACGGTTTTATTGTTGATTGAGGGAAAAATTGACATCTAGAACTAATGAGGTATTGAATAATATGGTGATGAATTATATTTAATGGTTTAATAGTGAACTTTAATTATTGGAGAGCGTATGTATTATAATTATATATTTATAAAACATATAAGTATTTTTCATAATAATTTTTTCATTAAAAAATATCTACAATGTGTTTACTTATGTTAATTACCTTGAAAAGTGATGTAATGGAATGGTGATATTTCATGAAATAAAACATGATTAAGGGAAATATAAACCTTAATATGTTACTATTGTTTTTATAATGATAATTTGATAGGGAGATGATTTTTATAGATAACATAAATTTGATAGTTCCGATTACCCTCGAAATGATTAATTATTTGTTCAAAAAGTGCTTTATACATTGATTGATAAAGTTTATAGGAGTATTAAATTTATGTAATATATATAATAATTTTTTTTTATTTTAAGAATAAGAGAATGTGTATATTTTAAATATGGTTTTGTTGTAATATAGGATATTAACAAATTTTTATTGAATTCATGGTGAAGCTATCCATATGCTTGGTATGTTAAAACGAAGACATACTTCATGATGTTTTGAGGATAAATGAAATGATTATTTTTGAAATTAAGTGACCTTCTATCTAGAGATTTTTATTTTAATTTTTTATAAGGGTTAAATGATTAACCATTTATGATTTTTTTCTGTTGAACATTATATTTTGTTTTATATAATTATATATTTCTTCAAAAAATTAATATTTTTCTATGATGGATTACTAATGCCAATATTTTTTATTACAAGATATATAAGAAATAAATTACTATTATATTATGCAACTTATGACCTGTTAGTGATTCATGCATAAAAACACATATTAAATTGATGGATAAATAGATGAAGTGGAAAATTATTAAATAAAAATATAAAGATAATGTTTTTCTAATGATAAATATGATTTATAATACATAGGTATATCAGCGCCTTTGAAATACAAGTTTCTATTGGGATGATGGTCTATATATTGAAAGTTACGTATAAAATCTTTAATGTTAATGATGTGTTTTGTTTATATCTGCTTAGAGAGTCCATTAATGATCCATATAACATACTAATTTTAGAAGTAATACTAATAGAGCATGATTTTTTTTGAGGAAGAACCTGAATAGATTCTGGATCAAAGATAAATTGTTAAATGATACAATACCACTGACACGATTAATGTTTTTTTGTGAATCCAGTTGTCTGTGGAAGAAAAGTGGGAAGCTAAGGGTTCAGTGAGGCTGTAAAATCAGCATTTTTTTTAAAAAATAATGAATTTTATGGATGAAATTATTCTTAAGGGGGTTAAAAGTATGTCAATGATATTTTCTAAAATATTTTTTAAAAAATATTTTTTTTGTTAATTTTCATTTCACATCAAACTGAGTTTATCTCAAAATACTAGCTACACATTGTTAAAATGAAATATTACATAAATATAAAATAATATTACTTAATATGGTAGTAATAAACCTTCTATAAAAATGATGAGTATCAATAAGATTAACTAATATTAGAAAATATTTGTGTTTCACATGTGTTTAAAATGAATAAATTATGTACTAATTATTTAGGAATTAAAATGATAACCATTTAAAAATAATGGAAATTATTTTCTCAAAAAAAACTACAAAAGCATGATTTATCAAAATATATTAAATAAATCACTTTTTGTGAGTAATATCAATTAAATTTATAAATTACATAATCAATAAATTTTCATGAAATTAATATGATGTTTTTTACAAGAATAATATTAGAATAAATCTAATTCTATTTTGAAATATATATTTTCTAAAAAAATAACTAATCACATTATGCTCACATATATTTATTTATTTGTACTTTTAAAAAACATATTTCCATAAATGATATTAATTTTAGAAATAAAAAATTCCACATAAACGTAGGGTAAAAAATTGAAGATATTATGAAAAGGTAAATTTTTATATGAATAATTATTATTTTTTTAATAAGAATTATAATTTATTAAAAATATTTAAAAACATAAAATTGTTTCAAGTTATATTTAAAATAAAATAATGTTCAATAATATATCTAGTATTTAAATTTAATTTATCGACATAAATTTCATATTTAATATTGACATAAATATAATGTATACCTTCCAACATTTTTTCATTGAAAACCTTCATTCTCATTAAATTAGTTTGATTAATTTTAAATTAAAATTTTCTACTAATGATATTAGATGTTTAAATAAAGGGATCCCATATTTTGATTTAAAAATAATTTTTTTATTAATATGTTGATCTTAATCTATTATCATAATAATTATGATAACCATAAAAATTTATCATGGGTAAGGTAAAAATGGGTTTACCGATGGAAAAACAAAAAATATAATGGATACAAAATAACTATAACTTGGGTAAATACAATTGGATTTCCATATTCCCATCTTATCTTTCTTAATATTTAATCTATTCCATTTTATAAAAATCATTTAAATTACTAAATAATTTTGTATTATTTTTGGGAAATTTCCTAGTATTTTCCATGTGGGATCCTTTCACCCACATATAAAAGAGTACCAAAAAACCTAAATTCTTTAAAACTTATAATATATATACGTTTTATAAATACTACCAAGGCCCCTCCTCATATTCATTATCCCGGATATAGAGCTTCTAGTACTCTAAAAATAATAAATTTGGGCTCCCTAATAAGATATCCAAAGTCTTTGCTTCAATAAAAAGGTTGTTTTTAAGTGTATACATTCAATACATATATTAAGGGATTTGCAGTCTCTCATTTATTTCATGGAGAAATATTCTTATTCACTAATAATAGCATTTGTGAATTATATAAATAATTCTATTTGAACGTTAACATTTTGAATATCCCTCATTTCATGATATTTATATTTTCATTTTATTTTATGATGTATTGGTCCTTTGGATTCAAAAGATTACAAAATTGGTAAAATAATTTTATCAAAATTTTATTACTGATACATATTTGATGTTATAAAACAATGTCATTTTTTGAGGCGTATATATGAACAAAATTTACATTTAATATATTGAATATATTAATTGACATTCTATTTTTTTTTTCTTTTAATGTAATTCTTCCATGTTCCTAATGATTTAGTTTTAGGATAGTGGTAAAATTTTTAAGACAAAATATCTATTTCTTTCGGGATTGTTTATGTTTATTAATTATATGATAAAAAATTATGATTCATCTCTTACGAAACATTTGAATTATTATATCCTCTAGTTATGTCATGACATTACATTTTTCCCCTTCATTTTTGTCTTTTTATGTACTCGAGATTTTAAATTTTTTTGAGATATTAAACATATTTATCTATTTGTTAAAATGCATATTTTCATGCAAAAACATGTTTTCTAAAATTTATTTGAAAAAATTATAACATTCAAAATGTATTTAATGAATAAAAAATTACTCTTATTTTAATTTATAACAATTTTATTGAATGTAATATTCACGTCAATTTCAAAAAACAAAATATTTTATTTTTGTCCAATAATATTATAGGAAAAATTATTTCAACATGTATGGTATGAAAAAAATTCCTGATGTCTTGAACATTATTTTCCATAAATATTTCAATAAGAAATTTTAAGTTATTATCAATGAAAATGATTTCACAATTGTTAAATGTAAAAATATTCAGAATTTCAAATGATATTTTCCTCATGTACTGTTTAATTTGTTCATTCAATATCATTCACCATCTAAGATGGTGTCCCTTAATGAAACTTCTACATTAATAGGGATAAAATTTAATTATACTACCCTTATTTTTTATCAATATTCTTAATTCATAAGTTGATGAAATTTTTATGAAAACATTTTACATTATAGGGATTTGATATAGTGTTTATGAAATCATATTTCATTGAATGATCAATGATGCGATGATATGGAAAGTGTTTCATGATATTTTGGTACACATAATTATTATATTCATTATGTAATGTCTTCGACCTGTATATCCCTTTAATGAATTTGTTAAATATTTCAATCCAAGGATGTATTAATTAGAAACATGTTGATTGGGTTAATCCTATATGGGAAACCATTTTGTTTGTATCAAAAATTGGGTAAATTGTGCATCCAGATACACAATGGGATATAAGTGTGAATCCATAATCCACTAGTTTTATGGTATATTTAGTAAAAATTAAAATGGTATATGGTTTTCTATATTTATGATGGTTACAAAAAATTTATTATGTGATATATGGTTAAGGATTGATTTATAATGTTTTCTCACTCTTATAGACCATGTTTTTGAAAATGGAAAGCTTTAATTCCTCAAATCATGCTTATGATATCTTAATGGTTATATAAAAACATCAAAATTCATTTTGAGGACCACAAAATCATATTATTATCTAACGATTTCAGGTGATCATAGACTGAAATATCTTTGGTTTAACCCTGCTAAAAAATTTATCTCACCCTTTCTTATGTTTAACACCTCATTTATAAAGAATGGTTTTTGTATGGTATGACTAAAAAGATAGTATGTTAGAGGATATTTATGGGATATGTTCAACATCATTAAATAAATAATATGATAATGTTTATAGTCCCCAATGACACTAAATTATTTTGGTCCTCAGACATGCGTTTATGGAATTTATCAAATATTCATAAAAAAGATATTATAATTATATTTCAAAATCCTTGGTCAAAATAGTTGTTATAAGAATATATGTTCTCATAGCTTTTAGAAACTAGGATGAGAAATCAGTATTTAGATCACAAAAAATATTTCAAGTGATATGTCTAAGGATATATATAATGAAAAATCAGAGGATTTTTCAATGTTAAAAAATGGTCTAAATTGTTTTAAAAGATAAAATACGTGGATTATGAACAATTTCAACCAGGTCTAGATACTACCAGTGGATTTGGGTCTATTAAAGTGATATTTATATGTAATAAATCTTAAAGGATGCATTAATATAGACATGATCATCACCTGATTCACAAAAACAAGGCATATTGTGCACCTGGTTTGGCACTATTAATCGATAATTTTTGGAAATTAAAAATCACTTTATGAAGCATCATGAGGGATTTAAAAAATGGTTTCCGTCAATGAACTTGGATACATATATTTTGCAAATATTAAAATGGAATATATCATGATTTTTTCTTCTTGAGAATGAATTTCCATGATTGTGTTGTATTCCACTATGAATATAGTTTTTCATTCTATATGTTTTTCTTTTACTAAATGGATTGAACAATAAGGAACTTAGTCAATGATTAATGTGATATAAAACCTCATAACTAAAAAAATAGTGTTTAATAAATGGAGTGGATGATTGTTCAGTATTAAAGATTATTTAAAATTATATATGATTACCAACAGACACCATAACTATCTCTGAGGCTCTCCAAAGAAGAGTATGATAATGATTGTTGTGAGTTTTGGTTGTGGATTCTATAGAGGAATGAATATTTAGTTTCCAATATGTCTATAATATGGGAATATTCCCTCCATGGATTGTATCAATGGAACTAGAAGCAGTATTATGTGTGGATAAGAAATACATAGAGTAAGCGATTGATGATGGAAAAAGATTATATCTGTTAATGAAATGGGAAAGCATCATGGAATATAAAAGTCATACTCAATGGTAGAATTTTATAAATTTCAAAAGTATCAACATTATACAAATAGATTTCCTAAGGGGAAATCCCATAATGAGGGATTCCAAGGTGATACAAATAATGATTTTATTATTTATGTTGATGTGACAAAAAATTACATATATATGTTAATTGGGGTTATAGAATATGATGATGAATCATAGTAAATGGTTTAAAAATGAAGTGAAATTATTGATTTTTTTTGGATAAGAATTCATGAATTATGAAATATATAAATAAAAATCAGCATAATTTTTCTATTTAGGATTTCCAAGAATATGATGAATGGTACTCATTACAAAGAAACACGATTTAATGTAAATGTGTTATTTAATGAAAAACACATGATCAATGGAATTATATCCCTTAATATTTTTCTGGTGTTGAGATAAGGATAATGGGATAAAAAGACTATTTATAATGATTGATTAAATTGGATAGTACCTATCACCCTTTAAATTATTTTTTATTTTTTGACCATGTGAGTTATAATATTATTGAGGATTTTTAAAATAGATTTGGATTTGAGGGATATATCCAATAATATATGTCTTTTTTAAGGAATAAGAAATAAGGTTTTTTATTAATACGATTTTATGAAAATTTATGTTATTTCCATGTTTGGTAGAGTAAATGATGAAGGTATTCATAATTTTGGCATGTGACCATTAATATCTACCACATGTGGTTTGGGAGTTTAATTATAAGATTGATTTGAACATTAAGTGACCTAATTTATAATGATTTGGATTTAAATCTTTAGGATGAGTCATAATGTTAACATTTTTTTTGAAATTTATTAAGTTGAAATTTAGATGAGGCTTTATAGATTAATATATTACATCGCTATATGATGATTTATCCATATTGGATAACCAATTATTTCCATTTTGTTATAACTAGATATCGAATTACTAATCATTATATTATGGATCATAAGATCCAATACTTATTCCTTAATAAAAAATTCATCTTAATTTATCAGATAAACCGGTGAAGTGGAAATTGATCAGGGAACGATCAAATAATGAAATTGTGGTTATGATAAAAATTAATTCTAATCCCTAATTATGTAAGTGATTTTGATATTCAAGATCGTTTTGGGATTGTAAAAAATCATTTGGAACTTCCACCAATCTTATTTTAGGTTTATGATCTGTTCCTTCTATCTCACCCGAGGGAGTATTGTTCTACTCCATCACATGAGTTGAACTTAGTGGGAAAACATATGGATTATGATATTTGTTATCAAGAAGAATATATATACATTATATGTCAAATTGACTAGGTTATATGAAAATATAGCACTGAACTTTTAAATTTTTCTTCTGAAACCAGGAGGTTGAGGATGCTACGTGGGAATATGTGCGTGTAATGAGGTAGGGTTATCCTCATTTTTAGTGCCAAATATATGAATTTTGATGGAGAAATTAATTTTAAGGGAATATAATATAACACCCTGATAATTTGTGAACTACATGTTTTCAAATAAATTTATTATTTTCTATATTTTCATTAAAAATAATACCATTTTTATATTTAAATACAAGAAACACAATTTCCAAAGGAAACATGACACATAATTAAAATAAAATTATTTAATGTGACAGTTATCACATAACCATTATAATGGTATGAGTGAATATGATTAAAAAATTTAAATAAATATATTATTTATTCATGTATATATAATAAAATCTTGAAACACCAATTTATTGTGATTGAAAAAAAACCATGTGAAAATAAATAAAATAATTTTCTAAAAATGTATTTTTTTTGTGCACAAGAAATGTTTTTTAAAATAATTATAATAAATATTTTTTTGTTGAAATGTTTTTATTAAAATTATATATTATATATTAAATAAAATGTTTTAAATTCATCATATGTGATATGTATAAATGTGATAATAATAAATATTTTTTTTTCCAAAAAATTTTTTTTTTCTTTAAATTTGTTTCATCGCATTGTTCAAACATATTATTATAATTAAAAATTTAATTTTATATAAAAATTATTTATAAATAAAAAATTATTTTTCTAAATTATATTTTCAAAATAATATGAGTCTGAATATTTTGAGGATATTCAAAATAGTACAATATTGATGAATAATGTAAAATACAAGTTTATATTTGTATTTTTTTTGTAATGATCTCAAAATATATTCTTTTTAATATGGATTTGAATGTTAAATTATTTAAATTGTATATCTATTGGGAAAATTTATATAATTAGAATCAATTTGATATTGAGGTTTTATATATAGATGTGGTATATTTTGTAATAAATTTTCTCTTTCAAAACATTTTTTCTCAATGCTTTTGTGGGATAAATTTTTATTTATATTTTCCCCTTATTTTAATGGAATTTGGAAACACTATTTTTATATTTGAAATAACAATAATTTATATTATATAATATGTTAATAATATTGTTTTAACATATTTAATAATAATTCCATCAAAAAAGTAAATTTCCATAGCAATAATAAAAATGGATTAGATTGGGGATAAACATAAATGAAATGGGTTAAAAATGTCCCAAAACATGTCAAAATATAGTTTCATATCCAAATTACCATCTCATCATTACCAATTTATAAACTAAAATCATATGGATTATTTTTATGTGTATGAAATAATGTTTTTTATTATTTTGGAAAATTTCTATGTAGTTTCATTGTGGGTTCCTTTCCCCATCATATAAAAGACCACATTCAACATTCACTAATTCACACATCTCAATCCACATAGTTTAAAAAAACACTAACAAAATCCCTCCCTAATATACTTATCCATTTTTTAGAGATTCTTGCCCACCCAAAATAAAAACACTAAAGCCATTAGTAATATATGCAAAGTAGTTTCTTCTTAGTGATTGAGGTTAGAATGTTTATGAAGGAAGTTGAGACATCAGGTATGATATTCCATGACTATCCTTTATTTAAAGGTGACATATGTCAATTAACCACTAAATTATTTTTCTTAATTTATATACACCCCCATGATAATTTATTTCATTAATCTAATTATTTTCAATTTCATTAATGTTTTATATTATGTTATTAATTATGAGGGCTTACGTTTCAGAATAAAATCTAATATCTACTGAAATTATGGTTTCTATTTTTTTCTCAAAGACATATACTAATTCACCACATGTTTATTATTTGTAGTGTAAATATTAACCATTTAAATCTAACATCATGAATGTAATTATTCTCATGGTAATTCATGTATAATTTGATTTTATCCTTCAATAGAACATACGATTAAAAATATTACTAAAGTAGTAAGGGATTTGAAGTCTCCTTTCGAATTCCAAGAGACATATTCCCATTCACCACTGATTTATTTTTTGTGGAGTGTATAATTCACCTTATAAATTTTATATCATTAGTATCCTTAATTTAATGAAATTTAGGGATAAATATGATGATAATATTTTTCAGGCATTCGATGAAAATTGTTACTAATGTTGTAGTGGATTATTATCTTAATTTATAATATTTGAGACATATACCATGTTATGAACCTATTTTATTATATTTTATGTAAATATATCCCGTTTTACATTTAATATCATGAATTGTTTTATACTCATGATATTTTGTGGTTTAATTAATGATATTATTTCATTGAGATTTTGATTCAATGTTACCAATGCTTTTATATGTTGATGATAGAGTCTCAAGGATTATCGGAGATGGATATGTTTAAACATCCAAAGATTAAATATTAAGATAAATCTCTATGTAAAATAATAATTTTTCATCCACAATGGTTGTTTCATTAAAATACCAATTTTCCCAGAAATTTAATTTCTTTATGTACTAAATATTTCAAATTAAATTTATTATTAAATACCATTATTATTTCCCTCATTGTTGAAAAATAATTTTTCATACAAAATGAAGTATTGAAAAAAATTAAAATTTATTTCTATGATTCACCAAATGATTAATGGAACAAATTTTGACTAATTATTTCGTATTTTTAATGGAAATTTAATTTTATTTTACTAAAAAACAAAAGGTTTATTTTAATGAAAATGTGAAATGAATATTTGTTTTAATAAGTACAGAATGAATGAAATTTCATGTCATCATAACCATTAATTTTTTAAAGCTTCCACTATAACATTGCAATTTTTTACAAATAAAATATTTTCTAAAACGATTTATGTTTCGAAAATGTGTTTTTTCTATGTGGAAAGGTTATTTTATTCAAGATATATTCCATGTTATCTTTGAATATCATTTTTCATGAAAAGTGTAACATATTTGTTTACATAAACTTTAATATGGATATTATTGAATAATACCATCCTTAATCATTCTTTGAATGGTTAATGATTATGTTTATTAATTGTTAAGGAACCCCATTTATTTTACATGAGTTATGCGATGTAAAATTAATTAAATATTTATGATCCATATTTTCTTAAAATGGATTAAAATATGATGATATGATTAATTTTGTATGATACTATGATCCACATATGTATGATTTTCACTACTATTTTTGTGTAAATATATCTCTCTCCAATTTATATGGTAACGATTTATATCTCATGTGTCAACAATTAGAAACCCATTAATTGTCTTGATCAACTATGGGAAGCATGTTAATCCTGATCCACTAAGTGAAAAAGGTGCATCTTGATCCATAATGTGAAACATGTGATAAGTACTAGTCAAAAATGTTTATGGTCTTCGTAGTGAACCTTGAAATATTAAATGGAGTAATATATTTATGATGCTGAAAAAAATTTATTAAATGAGATTATGGTTAAATATTAGTCTATTATATTTTTTCACACTTATGTCCTAGGTATTCTTAAATGAATATTTTTTTGTTATGGAAAATGTTTATGAACTATGAGAGGTTTGTTATATACGTATTATGTTATGTTTATGAGCACATACCCTTAATATTATCTTATTATTTCAGATGAACATAATTAGATATATCTAATGTTTACACTTATTAATAATTTAATATATCCATTTATTACAGTTTTGTACCACGGTTATAATGAAAGTTTTGTTAGGTTATGCTTGAGGGGACTACTATGTGAGAAGATCCATTTGAGAGATGTTGAAGATATTTCATCAAATAACAAGATTTTGTTTCTAGTCATCAAAGAAACTAATCTATTATGATCTTTTTGTCTTGTGTATATGAAACTTATTAATTATTTATTTAATAATATGTGGTATTTATGTATGAAAATACACAGTGTAATTTTTTTAGATAAATTATTTTATTTTTTGTCTTTTTAAATATTTCCTTTAAATATAATCATATTATTCAATTATAATTCTCACTAATTATTCACCTTAGTTATTAGATAGAATGAAAAACTAATATTGATATTATTTATTAATTTCATTATTCTAATTTCATATTTGAAGTTAATTTTATTAATTAAATGTTTGATGGGTTGGGAAAATATAATTTACTAATTTACTAACAATGTAAAATTTTATTTAGAAATGATCATTTTTAGAGAAAACATTTATATAATGGATAAATTATTAATGATACCTATTTTTCAAACATGATTTATATTTAAAAACAAATAAATGATATATGGAATCAAAATAAATAAGTTTAATTTACCAAAATAATTTTTAATTGAATGATGATATTTGAAAGTAATTTTTTTCTAAATTGTTCTTAATGTACTCAAAATTTCAATAATAGGTTTTTAACCAATCATATAGATTAATAAATGAAATATTATAAAACAAAAGAGATATTTTATCAATGAAAAGGTTTATTAAATTCTTTTCATATACATACATCTTTCATTATTCAAAAATTATACTATTTTATACAAAACTAAAATTTTTATAATGGAACAAAATAAATATGTTTAAAAACATAAAAAATTATCCCTAAAATAATTTTGATATAATGAAATAATTAATATGATTATTTTTTAAAAAATTTAAACTCTATAATTTATAAAATATATTTTAAATAAAAAAACTCTATATAAAAATACAACTTTAATTTTAAAAATGATAGTTTTAAAAATTAAGTGTTATTAATTTTGTTTTATAACAATTTATTATTTTATTAATTTTAATGAATCATTTTAAATGTGTAAATTTTTTATTTTCATGAAAAATATACAAAACTATTTAAAATAGTTATTAATGATTGAATAACCCTTTATAATATTACATAAAAGTAATTATTTGTGTTAAAAAGAGACTAAATTTTTGTTTATTAATTTATTTTTATTTACTGATGGTTTTTTATTCATAAACATTTATTAGTGTTACTAGTCAAATATGAAATGTCTCATTATATTGTTACATTCATGTGAAGAAGTCTATGAAATATTTTATTAATTTAGAGATAATAATATCACAAAGCCTATATGTGTTACCCACATCCCCAACGAATTGGAGAACCCTTTATCAACCAAGATCGTCCATAAATAATTCATAAATCCTATAGGACTTCACCACTCTAAAATAAAAGTCATTAAATAGTAAATTTTAAATCAATTTATAGATATAAACGTTGGAGTTTTATGTCTTAACAAAATTCAGTCAAGTTTTTTTCTTCTAATAGCTACATAAAATCTATTCTATATACATTAGTATAATTATATTTGTATAATTGTTATGATGAATTTAAATAATCTATGCATAATAACTATTTTCTAACTCCTTTTCATCCAATGTAATATGAAAACATCAGTCGTTCAAACATATGTAATACCACCTTCATGAAGTGATGTGTTTCATTTGTCAACATCACATCACAATATATTTATTAATTGATAATTTAATATTTTATATTTTATTTATCAATTTATAATTATTATATATTGATATATTATTATATAACTTCAAACCCTACCATCTATTTTAAAATTGATATGATTCTCATGCGTTCGACCACCTCTACGACATAATCTAATTAATTTATCATCCCTATCTAACATGTGTGATTATAAGGATTGATTAAATGAATATAAATGATATTTATATCATAATTATTATTCTGTAAAAAAATTATTATTCACTTCCCTTTATTTTTATATATTAAGAAATGCAAGCATCACTGACACATATGCGTAGAAAACTACATCTCAAATGTGATGTGATTCATTTTTCAACACTACCATACATGGAAGGTTATAAAAATATATATAGGAATAGAATTTATAATTATGAAATGAATAAGATTATGTAAATGATGAAACCATGACAAAGGATCAAAGTCCAGTCTCCCTGAATATAATAATTGATTGCAAATAGAAATGTTCACACCTGAATATAGATATTAATGATGAATTTATAGGAAATATTAAATTATAATATATAAGGGAATGATACATGTTAATATAATTTTTATTTTATTGATGTATAGTATGTTTAAATATATTTTACAAGTAGTTATAGTGTTAATAATGAATGTTTTGTATTATGTAAGAATTTTTTCATCTTAGTTTTTCTTCATTTAGATATATTCTACATTAACATACACTATGATTTTAGTCAATATTAATTCAAAGATTTTATTCAAAAAAATTAATAAATGGATTTTTATTTTTGATAAATATATTTTTATTAAATTAAATTAATTTTATTCAAAAGCTACCAAATCCATAATTGTTCATGATACAATACCACTATTTATTAGGATTGTTTATATATGAATTTCCTTAAGAGGAATTGAATGTTAATTTTCAATTAATCCAAAATATCTGTCCAATGATATTTTTATTTTAGGGGGTTATAGGATTTTAATCATTTCTTTCCCTATTTGGTATTCAAAAGTACAGCATTAATGTTGTTAATAAAATCCAAATTTATTTCTTCTTTTCAGTCATGATTATTTATATTCATTATAAATTTTAATTAAAAATGTTATTTAAATATTCTTACTAAAATTAAATTGATTTAAATATTTATTTCCCCCCAAAATATTCATCTAAATGATGATTTTTAGATGGAATGATGATGTATTTTTCCTTATGGTACACTTCGAATTTCTGTAAAAAAGTTTAAAAAATTCATCTCTTACATCTTTTTTAATGAAAGGATTTACCATTCATAATTTCATTTAATCATTATCAAAATTACGTAGAAATTATCCACGACCTTAAGAAAAATCTTATTCACATTTTTATGGTATTTTTTACATTTAATATATATACATATATATATATAAAGAATATTTCATCTTATTTTTCAATTCATTTATTTATTTTTCTATAAAATAGGTTTTATTATGAATAAATTTATTTTAAGGTATTTTACACATCACCAAGGATAAGATATTATGACACTATACACATCATTTCAATGTATGTTTTATGATGATGATGTTTTAGTGAGGTTTTAATGAGTAAAATTTCATTCCATCCCATTAAAGATTCTATGTGGGAATTAATATTTTTTTATGATATTGTTATGTACATATGTGTTGTTTATTATTACAAGATGGATGAGTATATTATCATCAGCTAATGCATTGGGTAATATTTCCTATCTCTTATTGTAATAATTTTTTTATGGACATGATTATTCAAAGCTATGATCACATCCTTATTAAATGACTTGATTTTTGTTTCCCATGCTCAAAAGATATTGTGTATACATTAAAATTGGAATCTATGTTAAAAATATTTTAAGAGTCCATGATTGGTGTTTAATATGTTCACAATGTCATTTCATTCTATATTTTTATTTATACCATATACTTTTGACTTATTCTAAGGATTTCATATCATGGATAATGGTTGATGATTCATTATTATATTCTCCTATGACTGTTGTCACAGTTTGGAAAAATCAATATAGAATGACTCATTATATTTTGTTAATGGCATATGGTATATTTATTCTATTTATGACCATTATCTCATACCCTTAGGTTTATCTTATTGTATCATGAAAATATCCCAATTGTTCTCCACTAAGTCTATATTCTTCCAATGTATTCTTTTTTTTAATCCAAATCATCTGATAGAAAATATGGATCAATGATGATAATCTTAATAGATTATTGAAAAGTATCATTTCTATATTTATGTTTTATTTATGGAAATCAACAATCAAACTTCTCTTCTCAATAAATATGTTGAGGTGAACAACACCTTATCATATATTTTCAATGAGACATTGATACAAAATTCCCACCTTAACAGAAAAAACCATTTGGAAGATGTGAAACCATTCTGTCCTAAATAAACTATGTTTTTTCAGATGTAAAATCTATATAGTCTTCATTCCCTTTGGATTTCCTTATACAATTAAAATCGGTTATTCAAATTAAAATAAAATATAAAATTTTAGGGATTGATATATATCTTCCATGTTAAGCCTCACTGTGCACCAGATCTCAATATTTCATATTTTTCAATTTCCTTAAGATATAATGAATTATATTATGTTTAATTTGTCTTGATTGGAACCATAGGAGGATAATTGGTTTGAGGTTTTTAAATACTTGAAATAATATATTTTTTAATATATTTGGATAAAATCCTTATTTATGAGAATGAAAAGTGATCTGTTTAGGTAAAATGGGTTTTATTGTTTCAATTAAAATATATTCCTTAAAAGATCATGGGATTGTATGTGATTTTTTATATTTTTTTTGAAATTTTAGATATGTAATTTTACATTAAGGTTTCTTATGTTGGTATCCAAACTATTATATTCATAGAATAAATTTTTTCACTTGATATTGATGTGAGGGTTTTCTGTGTTATATAGAGCATATGTATGATGTGATTTTAGCTAGATATTATGTTACCTTGGTAATATTATTTTATTATTTTTATAGTGCCTTATGACATTAATAAGGGGTTTATTTATTTTATTTCCAACCCTCCAATGGTGTGGAATTGTTTATAATTAATAATATTATTTTATCATCAATATGAATTGGGGTTTTTACGCATTATAATCTTTTAAATATTATCACTATTTACTTCTACGCATGACCATTGTTAGTTGAAGTGGTTTTTTAAAAGAACTTAACAATGACTTATTCAATATCATAAACATGTTTTGGTAATGGAAGTAATATTTTTAGACTATTTTAGATTACCACATGCATTGATCAATTGAATTACTTAGGATATAAAAATGGGTCTTTTGATAAATTTTGGTTTTTACTCAAAAAAGGGGATCACAAGGATCTAATTGTGAAGTTGTCATTAATTGAATCATTACTGTTTCACAACACTAGTTCATAAATATAAATATATAATTCAATGTATGATTTTTCTAATTGACTATATATTTATCCTGTTCATCTTATTTTTTTATTAACATTCTATTACATTGTCTTATCAATTCTTGTGCCTTTGACAGTGAACAGTCAACATACAATTCATTAATAGGTTTTTATTATTTCACTAGATATTTTAATATAAAAATTAGATTACCTAATGTAATTAAGTATTAATTGTGGATGGTTATTTTTTTTTGAAAGAATTTCAAATGATGGTTTATTTGGAAGGATAAATAATGAGGCGTTCATTATTTATTTTTAGTTTTATAATTTTTTAAATTTGGTTCTTTTTATTCTGTTATTTTATGGAAAAATTTGGATTCATTAATAATCCTATCCAGGAAATAGAGAATGATATCTCTTTGAAATTGATCTTGAAATAGATAATTTCATAAAAGAAATAGATGATCTATGAATAGATTATAGGTAGATTTCTACAATAAAAACTCTGAGCTAACCATGGGCTAAAAGAGATAAATCAGGGGATACTGAATCTAATTAAATATAGTCAACAATAAAATGTGGGGGTTTAAAAAAGAATTTTAGTGAACTTGGTCATGAATAATCACATTGATATAATGACACCAATATTTCTAATGATATCATATTATGTTCAATTTGGAAGGGTACCACATGACAACCCAAATAGTCACATAGATATTTACTTGAGCTATGTGAAACATTCTAGTTTAATAATATTTAAAGATATTGGACATCTTTAATATTTTTTGTATTTATATTATAATATATAGATATTTAGTGGTTGAAATGTCTACCTTCACACTTTATTACCATTTGGGATGAATTCTAATGTCAATTGAAAACTCTTTTCATTCCTCTCTAAAAATTTATTTATATTAATGTTAACATGTAAATTTGTAATAATATTAATGGAAAATAACACTAAAATTATTGGGAGAGGTTCTAATACCTATTTATGAAGTTTATACATATTCACATAAAGATGATGTTGTTGATTAAAACATTTTATATGTAGATATCATTGGAAAATACATTGACTGTTGATGCTATAGATGAAATATTTTTTATGATGAGCTAAATTTTTGAGATAAAATATTTCATGGATTATACAACCAAAAATATTCCAACAAATAAAACTCAAGATGAAAAAATTTAATTTGTCTATAAAGATGAATACAATGAATGGATGGTTTCACAAATGGGGTCCTTAACCAAGAATAAAGATTAAATGGTGGAATGTGAAGTAACCTTATGGTTTATAAATTTAAGACTAAATTTAAATTTATTATAACCATAAAAATAATTTTCATGCTTGGGAGAAACAATATAAAAATTATACATGGTACCAAAAAAGATCAATATAGTTCTAATGATGACCAGCATATTCTCCTAAAATGCCATATAAAATTATTTGAAGTGACCCTTTTGAAAAACCTGAAAAGCATTGGAACTTCCATAAATGAGATAATGGATGATTAAAATCATCAAAGGAAATATATGATAAATGTAAAATTTCATGTAGGTAAAACTTCAAACCCAATAATAGAGAGGCCATGAGGAGTATCATGAAGATACATAGAGGTTCCTACACATCAAGTGTAACTCACGAGACTCACACATCTGGATCTGGTGTTAAAGTATATAATCGTGATATACAGACATTATGATAAATTAGTAGAACAAATTTTAACATCCTATAAAATTAATAAATAATGAAATTAATGACTCTGTGATATAAACAAGCTCATTTTATTTTTTAGTTTTAGCGAAATAGATAAAAAAATACTTAACAAAACGTAATTTTTTCTCACAAGAAAGTCATTTTTCTACTCTACCAAAAATATATATTTCATATTTACACTTCATCATGGTAAACAAATTATTCCCAAATCATACCCATATATTTATATGTATATATATAATTTATATTACTTTTATTTTTAACATTAACTATTACCATCCCTGAATTGAACTTAAACTTTCCCAACATTGACAATATTCATTGAAAAATAACTTATGTCACATTAGTGATTTAATTTTGTGGTATTCCTTTATTTATTTTCAGTATAGTTATTATCCAATGGTTTCCCTCATGAATTATAGTTAAAAATTATGATTTTTGCTATTGAAATCATGCAGTGCATGGTTATCTCATGGTTTTTCAAACTGTGAACCCTTTCCCAAGAAACTATGTGTCCTAGTAAAAATTTTGGATAGCGGTGAAAACAATTTCTTCAAAATTTCTAGTAACTGCGCAATCGAATATTGTAGTGTGTGCCTCTTGAATATTGAGGGGCACACTGTTTCCATAATATTTCTCAAACCGTGCAAGAACACCAGGAACTGAGTTCTTATCATTATATATTTTAAAATGATGGTTGTTTCTTCTCGATATAAAACCCAAAATCCCCAATTTTCTTCCCCACTATGTATTTAAGACATATTCTTCTTATCCCATCCACCTCATTCCCTATTACAACTATTTTAGTGGTTTATTTGGTTTGAGATCTCATTGAAACACTGATTAAGACCCCCATTTCTGGATTTTCTACTCTTTTATATGGTTTCTCTTTGTTGTTCTTGGGGTTTCATATCTCCAGCATGTTCAGTGTCCTATTTAACATTGGATATTTATTCATAGGTTTGAATATTGAGGTTTTTGATAAAATAATTGAGTTATAGGGTTCCATGGTATTGTGGTTGTCAATTAGAACTGATTTTATAATGTTTCTAAATTTGAGGTATGTAGTTCCATGCATTAAAACTATTTTTTTTATTTTTATATGATTGATTTTATTCATGGTTATAATCTATGAAACATATATCAGATGAATAATGTGTTTTTAGTGGTTTTAAAATGTGAATGGTTTGACTGTGGTTTTCAATGTGAAATTAGATTTTTTCATGTGTGATCCTTTCTTGTGATTATTGATGGCATTATATAAAGTGGAAATATGGTTTAATATTTTTTGAAAGTGGTGAGAAACATATTTTAAATAGGAATTTGTTTTCATGCAAATTAAAAAGTGGGTTTTCTTTTTTGAAATGGTTTTTTCATAGGTGTGTTCACATTTTATGTTTGTGAATATGAATGTGGTGATACAAATACTGCATGAGAAATGGAAATTGAGCAAAAATGAAATCCTAGATAACTAGATGGGTAGAGTAGGACTAGTATATGATTTGGATTGGTGGTTACAAGGTCTTATTATTTCTAGAATGATTGATAATACAACGCTAAATGAACTATGATGATTGTAGACAAATCGCTTTACGGATAGAATTGTGGCTTGTTCATGAGGATGATGATCATATGGTTTCTAGGCCACATTTAAGTAACATATGAGTTAACTAGTTTTAAAATATATCTAGTTCATATATGTATTTCCTATGACTTATTTCTCTTTTATGACATATATACCATCGATATATAGTGCCCTTCTTTGGTAATTTGAAAAGTAAACCATGTTTCCCGTTAAGGTGTTTTCAATAAAAATGTCACCATCATTTAATTCTATAATACATTCATTAAAATTTTTATTATAATTTTATCTCATGGAATATATTTTATTGGGTAGAATTCTACTGGTCTTTGGATCACACCCTACATACAACAGTGGGTGTATATAGACCTCATTATGTCTGACTCGTGTAATGGCAAGGTGTATCATGATGGTCATTTATGTTGTTAGGGCTCTTCTAATGCTGGTGACGTGGGTGGTGAATTGAGGGTGATGTTATTATTATTATTTGTAGGGTTTTGGATAATCTTGTTAATTGTTTTTTTTGATATTTCGATCGTTTTCAATTGATTTAAAATCCTAAATTTCAAAATTGTTATACCATTTATGGATTTGGTTATTTATCCTTGTCATGTTTATACTATTTTATATTTATGTTTATGAAAATGGTTTAAACCATTTCCAAATCATATTGTGATACCTAAAATTCATTTTCCATCCATTGCGGATTGGTAACATCCTTCGGCCCATTCCTTGAACTAGGGTAGGTGTTAGGTCTGATGAAAATATTTCTTTGTTCAAGTAAAAATGTTGTCAAAGGAGGTTGTACTTTTTTAATACAAGTTATGTAAATATAATTCTAGATAGAAATAATCTAGTATTGTTGGTGATTGAGGTTCTAGTTGTGAGTAGGGTGTGTAACCATCCGATCTCATGAGAGATCTTGAGACTCCATGGGATGTTGGGATTGTTTTGGCATCTTTTTCATGGAAGATATATAGTATATAGAGTGTATACAGATAATGGGTTTTTATGGAGTTGTTTTTTTGTTTAGTATTTTTATTGATATGTATTTTTTATGTTTCAATTCATAGATATTCTTGAGATGTTGGTTTTTTCTGAAGATATTCTGATTTTTTAGGTATTTTTGTTAACATTATTCCTTATGGTTATTGGGTTTTGTCAAAAAAATGCATCCACAAATAATTTCAATGCATTCATGGGAAGTTGCTAGATAAAGTTATACAGAAACAATTAATCATGGAAACTATATTCTAGGATGTCCATGTATTGGGACAGGGAGTGGGATATAGTTCTACTCCAGTTTTAGAAGTTGAAATGGGTCCGAGAAAGGAAAAAGATGAGGAATTCCTCAATAAAACCCATCCTTTTTATAGGGAAACATAGAAACCCATTAGGCATAGGAATTAATTGATATGATCAAGAGGTTTTTTTAATTTATTAACACTTCTGAGTTGATTAGGGTGATGTTTACTTCATTCTTACCACATGTTCATAGTCATAGGTGGTGGGACTCAATGGTAAAAATTGTAATGAACTAACAGATGATATTGAAAGATTTCAAGATCATTTCAATGACAAGTACTATCCTGAGGTTTTATACTATTTTTGGTATTAAGTGTTCATCGGTCTTACATTGGGAGAGAATTCAGTAATGTTTAATGAAAATCACTCTATGCATCTAGTACGTTATGCACTTGATTTCATTTTTAATTAATAGATGAAGGCTCAATTGTTTGAAAGGAGGTTTTGGAATATATTTATTCATAGGTCATTTCATAAGTTATTAACCTATGCTGAGGTGTTCAATCATTCCAAGATGGTATAACTTTATTAAAATGGAATGTATGAATTTTTTATCCCCACTAGCAGTGGCCAGTGGTAGTACTTCTGAGTAAGAGAAGATGTGGGATGAGAAAGATTGGATGGGAGGCGGTACATCGGGACATCCTTCCCATCTATTTTCAACAGTAGTTACCGATGTTGGATTCGTCATGTGTCGGTAGTATATGATCTCAAGGATTGTGTAGTTTACATGTCCATCCCCATCAAGGTCATTCCTTCAATTTTGACATATGGGACTCTAATAGAGGGTTTTTAGGGCCACACATTCTCATTAGAGTAGTGAAGGATCATTACCTTCCATAGAAATTTCATTGTAATGACATCCATCTAGATAGTGGGATATTGGTTTGGAGATTGTGGAAGTATGATGAGATCATATTATATATAGATTCATTTAAAGGCACAAAAATAGGCCAGTGGGAATTCAAAAACATGGGTTGACATGAAACACCGTCATACTATGGATCAGGCCCCAGTATAAATAGTGGTTGGATCTCTGACAGATCGATGAAATATTTTAATTTCATCATCGATAACAATTATTTTATGGACACTAGGGCTTTATATAATTTTATCTTTGAAAATATCATGTATGGGTTATAAGTTTCAACTTAACATGAATCATATACGAATGATTTGGTGACACCACTTAGTAAGAAGTGAGGGTATGGTCTCAGGGGTATGTCATGTGCACTTACTGTGTCGGGGTCGATTGGGAATGTGATAATCAGGTTATTGAGATGGTACTCTTGAATTTTAACCATTGTATTGATTTAATGGTTGAATTTGAGGCTCACATCAATTTCTATAAGCGGTGACTGAATTTTGTGGATCCTTATTGAATTACCCAGGTTTTTCATGGTGAATGGGATCCATTGTTGGGTCATGCTAGAACTCCACATACAAAATTAGAAAATGTTTTTTTTCAGTTATTATTTCTAACACTAGAGGAAAATGGTGGTGCTCATGGGGGCTTATTACCCACTATAGTGGATTAGTTTCCATAGGTTTTTCTAGATGATTTCTATAATCTGACTATAGATGGTGATGTAGAGTTCACTATTGATTTAGATCTGGGAACACCTGAATATATATTCTCTCATACCATATGTTCCCAACCGTGTTAAGGGAATTAATTATTAAACAGAACAATTTATAATCCAATGGAATCATTCTCGTGTATGTGTATCCTTGGGCAACCCCATCTCTCATTGAAGAGAAGGAATATAGAACTTCTATGGTTTTGAATTGATTATATGAATTTGAGTAAGGTTTCAATCAGGAAGAGACATAACTAACCCCAAATTGATGACATGAACGGTCAACTTATGGGGAATGGTGGTTCTTAAAAATTTACATGCATTATGGTTATCACCATGTTAGAGTTATATAGGTGGATGTTTCAAAAATATATATATGATGTTTGTAAAACCATTTTGAGAATTTATTCACACCATTGGGATTAAAAAATGCATTATTGGTCTACATGGGACTTATTAATAGGATGTTCCATCAGAATGTTTACACATTTGTTCTGGTATTTGTGGATGAAAAGTATGTCTATACCATGATGGAGGTGGATCATGACAATCAATTGATAATTATGTTAGGAACTATTTGGGATCATCTTCTATATGCCATGTTTTCACTGTGCACCAATTGGATCAGGGATGTTAAATTTCAAGGCCTTGTGATATCTGAAATAGGGGATTAGATGGACCTCAACAAGATTAGTGTTGTTATTTCATAGGATCAGATGAAGAAATTTTTTGACATATTTATTCATTTAGGCATGTTATGGTATTATATGTGATAAATTTAGGAATTATATTATATTTATTGATCTATGAAGACACTCACCTGGAAGGGATTGATGTTTGAATGGAGCCCAGAGTGTCAAGAGTCCTTCACATAGTTGATGTGGTGGATTAATAAAATCCATGTCTTAGACTTTTAAGGATTATTGATATGTTTATGTGGGCTACTGTGGTGCATTTAGTATGGGTCTTGGGTGTGAGCTATTTCATGATTATCATGTAGTAGTGTATGGTTCTAACCATCTCTGACTACATCAAAAGATCTACATGGCCCACGAACTATAGTTAGTAGAATTGATGTATGCCATGAAGACATGGTTCCATTAACTTTTTATGGATAAGTTAATTTTATATTCTAATCATAAGATATTACTATAATTTTTTACTAATGGGATCTCAATTTTAGAAAACATTATTGGGTTACGTACCTTATGGGGTTAGACTACGATATAGTTTATACCTCAGAAAAATGTAATGTTGTGAAGGATGGTTTGGAAAAAGATGATCCATTGCATGTATTTAATTAATCCACTCAAGAATGGGAAATGATGGGGCTTTTTTCTTAGATGAAAAATGATTAAAAATATCATAATGGTTGTGTGTTCTCGGCCTTTGTCAAATTGATAACTTCCCTTTAGTAAAATATTTGGTAATAACATGATAATTATGAGTTTTCCATCATTATATGTAGTTTCATAATGTTTTGGAGACACCTTGTGATTGGTCATTGTCACCTGAGGGGGTTTTGTGATTTAAGGATCTATTTAGGATTCCTTTCTCTTTCAGTAAGGTGGGGATGTAGGATATTCACTAGTTGTAGTGGGATATTCATCATGGTGATTCCATGATGTATTAGGCTGGGTGTTGGTAGTTTCGGGTTCCATGATTGAGGTGGGATGAGGTTGTCCTTGTATCATGTTCTTATACACCTCAAATGGAAAATGTAGATCTCCAAAGACCATCTAGTTTTCTTTAAAAAGTTCTTATTTCTACTTGGAAGTGGTGTGGAATAATGAGCCAAGCCTGCTCTTTCAGAAAAAGTTAATAAAAATGTTGGATAAATTTTTTTTAAATAAAGGTGAATAAACAATTACACAATACATAACAAAAAATAGGACCTTTAACTAGTATAGGTTCTGGATAAATAATAATACATTTCTGAATTTATCAGAGTGAAAAATAGCTAATTATTATATCCACTATTATTTTTTGTTCAATAACTCCAAAAGAGATGAAGAATTATTTAGAACTTTTGTGATTCTTATGAGAAATGTTTAAAAATAAAGGGGTGGGAATTAAGCTACTTAGTAAGGGGTTTGAAAATAATTAACATACATTTAGAAAATAATTTCTTTAAAATAACATTCAAATTTTCATTGGATAATAACATAAAATACTTTTCGAAATACCCTTTGAATAACATAATTGAAATTACATACGTTGGAATTAATACACCCCTTTTGAATTTACTAAGTACAAAAATTGCTCTAAATGTAATCTAACACTTTTTCTTATAACACTATATAGGCTATTGAAAAAACAATATTGTGGCTTGAAGAAACATGTAACATTGTAGGCTATCTTAGTCATACACACATGTTGTGGGATTGGGTAAACCCTAGATCCCCCTACCATATTTACAATGTAAAAGCACCAATTTTTATAAAAACACATTTAATATTTCTTTACGTATACACACATTCATGGGAGATATTAATTTTGAAAACATTTCATAATATTAAATTACACATTAAACTAATATATATATTTATTAGTATGTATATATATATATAAATATATAAACTTATATTGCATTTCAATTATATGTTTTGTTCTGACCAAAACATTTTTCACATAGACCTTTCATAAATATCCATGTACTCAGACATTTATTGAACTACATGATTTCATATTGCAATAAATTCAATCATTTTTAATTCTCAATCATGAATAAAAATTTCCAATGACATATTTTTTTAATTACATTTATGCATGATATAATTTCATGAATATATAATGTAATAACAATAATAATAACATGTAATTTATATATCAAACATGAAATTAACAGTAGCATTTTATATGAATTCAATTTTTCATGAAGTTATATATCTGTGTGTGTGTGTGTGTGTTTGGAAGAACCTAACATTAAGAAGAAAATATATAAAAATATAATTACAAAATCATATAATTGACGTTAGAGGGTAATGATCTATAATGTTGAATGAACCATTTTTTATGGTTCATAAATAGGTACCCAGGTATTTTATACCCATGTAAGATATTTTTTTGATTTATTCGAAGTGTAAAAAAATTAACTCTCAATATAAAAATATAAATAATTATATATTTATAGATTGAACATTAAAATTTAAACAAAAACACACATATTCAATTCATGAATTACAAATATTAACATGTATTTAATGCTGATATAAAACAAGTTGGAATTTATATATAATTAAAATTAATAAATTTCTTCAAAAACATATGAAATTATTAGATATGGTCATTCCTCTATTATTAATGACTTATAAATAAAATGATGTTTTAATAAAATCAACTTTTTAAAATAAAACATCAACTTCAAATTTTAACAAAAATAATTTATAAAATCTTTTAATATTATTAATTCATCATTAGCACAAACACACACACACAGAGACATATATATATATATATATTATAAGTAAAAAATGTTTTAAAACCTATATCACTTTCAAAAACACATTTAAAAAATTTCAAAAATGAATACCATAAAACCATACCCCAAAAAAATTATAGTATTAATCCCCTTACAAAAAGTTATCATTATTATGGAAAAAATTTTAATATTATTTATATGAAACCGATAAATCAACTAGAAAGAAACACTTAAATTACCAAAATAAATATAAAAACCCATTACATCAAATTTCATAAACATAGAACATAAATTATTTAAATAAAATGACCCCTTACCTTTTTGAATCTTAATTCCCTTATATATGAATCTAATATAGGATTCTAGAGTTTGGGAAAAAGTGGTCTATTATACTCAATGCCTCTCAAAAATGTAATGAAAGAAAACAAATCATTTGGCCCCCTACCACGCCAATATGTACTGAAAACAACCAAGTTTATTATAAACGCAACTAACTCCAAACAATAAGGAATGTGCCCTTCACATAGTTCTCCACATTCAGTATTTATATTCCCTAGGAGCAAAAAAATGAACAGTTTATTTAAAATAGTTAATAGGCTTTAGTGAAATTGGGGTTACAATTAAAATTTATCTGAAACATATTTTATGTTCCATAAAAAATGTGATTTTTGGAGATAGATGATTACATTTAATTGGGATGATTTTAGGTTGGAGATGGAAAAGAGAAAATTCACTGGATCGTAGGAGAGGAATTCAATAAATAAGAACAAAATGTATTTAATAAAAATATTCCAACATATATATATATATATTTAATTTGGGGATATGGATGAATGCATTGAATCCAAAAAACCCCACAAATGATAAAGTGATAATAGGTGCCGAAATTAGAATATTGATACCAAATAATATTCCGATATAGAATAATCATTATTACATATCTATGAATTGGAGGCCATTAATACAAGGAATAAAAACAAAGACATTGTCAACATACGTCACTACTGACCCAATTTTATTAAAGGATTAGTCATTATTCATACTCATACTCGTATATTTTTACACTAGAGACAAGAATGATCTGACCTCACTTAGATTGAAACACTAATCACGAAAAAGATCTAGTGTTCCTTTGACACTAGTTTGATCTTATGGAGTGAATCCTCAGAGAAGGTTATACATTCTCCACGTTCGACTTTATCTTATATCATTTTATTTTATAATATTATTAATATGAGAATAATTTTCAAATATTATAATATACTCCAATAATATAATAAATTTAAAAGAATAATCTTGCATATATATATAATACTCATATTAATATCTTAATAAGATATTTCATAAATCAAAATATTAATATATTTATTTTAATTCATAAAACATTATGTATTTCTAGAATATATATATATATTATATAAGAAAATTTATTAAATACATATATTTTCTTTATTTCTTAAAAATTAAAAATTTAAAAATAATAATGAAATCAATAATGTTTTCTTATATTTATATTTATTTATTTATCTTATATATATGTTAATGGTTATCATATGCCATTTTCATCTTTAATTTAAATGTTATAAATATTTTTTATAATGGTCAGATTATTTTTTTAAATATGAATATCTAAGTGCATTCAAACACATTGAAAAACTACACTATGCTCACACCATTGCTTTCAGAATGGTTTTATGTCTTCCTCTTGTTCTTTGTTTTGTTTTTATTATAATTGTTATATCCTTTGTGCTTATAAAAGATACAAGAGATATAAACTACCAAGTCACCTTCATTGTATTCCTTAGAGGAATTCAATGGTTTTATGAACAACAGTAGTGGGTTGAATTAGTTATTTATTGTGTGTACAAGATGTATTTTGGTCATTGTATAATTAAAAATAAACTAATTATATAATTGAAATTACAATTTTTTTTCTACATTTTTGTAAATTGATAATACATTGTACTTATTTTTAAACATGGGATGTTAAAAATGTGATCACCGTGAATTTTATCATTGGCATACTCATACATCATAAAGACAAAATTACATTTGGGTAGTAATTTATCATCAAACCAAATCATCACTTTTCATTGAAATTCAGTGATTTGGTTATGTTCGATGATTTAAGATGATATATATTTTGATACATGTGAGGCTTCATGGTGCTCTATCATAATGTTTTTAACATGAATCGATGTCTCACTTTGTGGTTTTGGGAACACCTTAAAAGGTAGTTTGGTCTTAGGTTAATCATATTTTAGAAGACATTCTCTCATCTTGAGTCATGGATTTCAAAGGTTCATGGGAAATCCATTTGTGACTACTTCAATTTTCATATTACAATAGTTACCACACATCGATTTGAATGGTTTTTTGAGGTACTTTATGGTTTACCATGTCAGTCACTGTTGTGTTGGGATGAGGTGGGTGAAACCATGATGTTGAGACTGAGGGCTTTATAGTGGATGTATGAGAAATTCATGATTACTAAGAATGGGTAATTGAAAATTCAGAGTAATTAGAATAACTATTTCGATCATAGAATCTGAGATTTGGAGTTTTCAATGGGTGATTAGGTGTTTTAGAATGTGGCGCCTACCATGGGTCATCATCGTTTGGGTACGAAAGGGAAGCTAATTCCAAGGTATGTCTGACCTTTTAGGATTATCAATATGGTTAGTAAGGTGGCATAGAAGTCGTATTTTCCTTCATTGATGACATCAATTAATAACGTATTCCATTTCTAAAAGTGGAAAATTTATAAACCATATCCATATCATGTGTTGAATTTGGAAGAGTTAGAGTGGGAGATGATTTTATCAATCATTTAATAAAAAATGCTGGTTGTATATTCCCAAGAGAAAGTGATTCCTGTGATGTTTATTCTAATAATACGAGTTATTTGTAAGTATGATAATGATGTTCATGTGAATACAGAATATATGTTTTGTGATGAATAAAAATAACAATTTTTATTCTTTGATCATACTTCGAGTTGCCATTCATGAAGGAAAATGATTTCATGGTGGGGTGAACTATCACATCCATGTTTTTATATTGAGTTATTTTTATGTTTTTTTTGTCTAGTGCTTATAAAAGGGGTTCCAAATGATTTTTTGGGAAAAAATGATATTTTTTCATTACATAATGAGGTTAATGGGTTTTCAAATCATTTTCCCTTGCCTAGGAAACCGTGCGACAAGGTCGCATTATTTAAAAATGGGGAACCAAAATGGTTTGTGTATGGTATGGTAACCGTTGAATCTAACAATGTGGCATGTGCTTCTTTGATAGAGTGGAGGGAATGGTTTTCACAATGTTTCAAAAACCATGAATGAAAGGCATATTCCATGGCCTATTTAGTAATTTTTTTAAAATTATAGTTTTGTAATCCTTATATATAACCCCAAATCCACCATGTTCTTCCCTAATCATGATTTATATCACAAGGAGCCTCTAACCCTACTCATTTCTCCCACGGACCTCCATTTTTGTGGTGGATTTCCTGAAAAATAATCATGATACTCTAGTAAGTCCTTAATTTCTTGATTTCATCCACATATCTAGGGTTTCACTTATTTGTTTCTTAGGATTTCATATCTCAGAAAAATTGGATGACCTATTTATGTTTATATCATGATCCATAAAATACAATGTTGATATATTTTGTTCAATTCTCCCTTTATAGGGTTATTTAGTGTTGTGGTTGTAGTATATTACAAATTTTTTGAATATTTAACACTCTAGTTAGGCAGTTCTGTGCATAATAATTATTTGGTGATTTTAATATACTTTATTTTGTTATTGGTTGTGTTCTATTCTTTTTTCATGAGGTGTAATATATGTTTTTTAATTATTGTAAGATGCATATTTTGGGAAATTGGTTTTCATAATGGAAACTGGTTGTTTTCAAGTGATTTTAACTATTTTCCTTATCAACAGTTTTTTATAAAAGGTTAAAGTGGATTAATATATTGGACAATGGGTGAAAAATATGTTTTGATGTGAAATTTCTTTGTGTGTGTGAATTTGAAAGAGCATTTTCTTATGATAAATGATTGTTTCATTGGTGTATTCATATTTTTATGTGTATCATTTGAATGTTATAATACATATATAGCATGAGAAATGTAAACTGAGCACAAAGGAATCCTAAGTGACAAGGTTGGAAGACTAGTACTGTTACACTAGTCTGATCGGTGGGCAGAGGCCTGATTCCTTCAAACAGGGTTAAAGATGAAACACAAACTAAATTATGATTATTGGAGACCTCTAGAATTTTGATAGATTCCTCTCTATTGTCTCTTGTATGAGGATGATGATTAGTGTGGTTACTATACCACCTTTCACCCAGATATGAGGTACCTAGTGTACCTCTACAGCTACTTCACATAGTGATTTCCCATTACATAATTCTCTTTCTGATATCATAATTTTATTAGCATACATTAAACATGGATTGGTATTTGAAATGAAAATCCTATTACCCTTTAATGATTTTACTATAAAAATGATTTTAGGTTTTTTATAAAGCGTTCATGTCAATTGGTAGTATAACATTTTTAAAAGGAATATCTTCTATTTGGTGGCATTGTACTAGGCTTTGGCTCATACCATTCATACAACATTGGGTGTATATAGACCTCTTTATGATTTAATCAGGTAAAGGAATGTAGTGTCGTGATTATGGTTTCGGTTGAAAGTAGTCTTATCTAGCAAGTGTTGTTGGTGGTTTTCTATAGATGATGTTACACTTATTTTTTAGAGGTTTTTTGGATATCTATTTTTTCACATTTCTTGTTGAATGTTTTGTATTTTTGTCTAATATTGAAAAACATTATATCAAAAAAATATTATACTTTGTTAGGAATTCGTTATTTCTCTCTTTGATAATTATTTCAGCTGGTTATTTATTCTTTTTTAAATAGGTGAAATAAATCCAAATAATATATTGATACCTAATAAAGAGTTTCCATCCGGTTGGGATATAAAACGCCCTTTAGGGCATTCCATTCAACGGTTCTGGTGTCCGGTTGGATGACACCCCGTCTTGGTTCATGACACATTATGTCATATTTGTTTTGACTTTTAGGATGAAAAAACTCATATATGTTGTTAAAATAGCCTGTAATGTATTTTTGTAGTTCATGGTCGTGTTAATAGAGTATTAGTTTTACTTTAATGTTAGGGATGGGGGTTCCCTTTTATAAGTGTGGGGAATTAGACCCTTATAAATAACCTTAGCATTAAATTTATGTAATGAATTTTTAATTGTATGGTGGAACCAATAGGATAATCATCAATATATGTGACTAGAAAAGGTTTAAATCCACTCAAAAAAAATTTAACATTATTTAGTGATATTTTTAGATTTATCTCTTTTTTTAACTCCTTCTTTCACTTTCAACGATTACCATGTGGTTGTTTTTTTATATAGTGACTAATTATTATGACTAAAAAATGAAACGATAATTATATAATTATTTTAATAGGATGATTCTTAAAAAAATTCCAAATTTATATTTTAAATTTATTTAGATGGTAAAAAATAATTTTTAGATATGCACATAAAACATGATGGAAAACACTTTTTATAAAAAATGTCATTTTCTTATTTTAAATTAATTTACCCAAATATAATATATATAATTGTGCCATATTAAATTTATTTTATAAAAATAAAATAATTCGTGTAATTAGACTATACGATCAATATAAAACATTTTTTAAACTATTCATTGCATAAATAATTAGAGGAATAAGAAAAATTCTATTATTGTAATAAGAAATAATATAGATTTCCAAAATGTTAAACATAGATGTATAAGTTCATAATTATATTTTTATGTGTATTATATCAGTTATTAATCATAAATATATTAAATAAAAATTGATTCCTACAATTTCATGTCATTTTTATTTCATGACAATTCCATAAAAATGATAGTACTTGTAAAAACGATATTTCTAACAAGTCAATAAAAAAACTTCATTTTCCAAAAAATCCTAAAAAATTAAACCAATGATAATTTTGATTCCATTAATTAAAAAATTAATATAATCATTTAAAATAAAAAATAAATTTTTATGAATGATTTCAACAAAATTATAATACCAAAAATAATGATAAATTATTTTATAAAAAATTTACCTTAGTCATTAAGGATTCTTCATACCATTCTCTAATTATTTAATTATTGACATATTAGTTAAAACAATGATATATTTTGTATATTCCTAATTATATTTCAAAATAAAAATATTAATTTTATTTTAAAAAATTGATGATTTATTTTAAAAATTATCTTTGAAAAATATAACTTTTTAACATATAATTATTTGCATCATATCATATAAATTATTTATTTTACAGTTACTAAATTTCACTAATAAAAAATCATTACAACATACTAGAATTATAAATTATTACAATATTCTTTTCTAATAGAGGATTATTTTATTATTCTAGGAATCATTTCATTATGTGTTTTTAGCATAAAATATCAAATAAAATAGTATTTGATGGATAATTAAATATTTAAATCGCATAGTGTTACATCCCCCTTATATAAATTATATCCATTAAAATAAAATTATTTGTTTCTTAAATTTTTTATTCGTAACTTAGTAATATAATCTAATTTAAATTTTATCATGATAATTAATTTCATTGTCAATACTATGAGACCATGTCTTTATTAGATTAATATTTCTAAAACCATTATTTTTCATTATAGGTGGCATATTTTTTTATTGAGTTTCAAAAATCATACATCTTTATTTGCGTGGTATTTTCCATTAAACAATCAATATATTTATATTTCTCATTATTATCTAAATATATTCATTTATCATCAAGAAATTAATAATCAAAAAATATATTTTCTTGATTTCATTTCAGTTCAATAACAGCATTTTATTATTTGGTTTTGCTTTTCTTATTTTTCATCTTCTATTTCATCTACAATTCTAAAATATAAATAATCATGATGAATTTTTCACATCTAAAAAAATGATATTAACATTTAATGAAGCGTACGATACATAAATAGAAAATTATGTTATTCCTCATATAATTAGTAATTAAATTTGACAAAAAATAGCCATCAAATGTAATAATAATATGTAAAGTATAACTTAAATAATTCCAAAAATACATAACAAAATATTTCATCATAAAAATTTAAAAAAAATTATGAAAAAAAAAATATATAGAAACATATTTTTTGAAATCCAACCTAACGGTTTTATCCAATGAACTTTAATCACTAATATATCCACATACCAAAAATGTATATTCCTTAATAATACATTCTATTAAATATTCAAATGTTACCTGAAATAACATTGATAAAATTTACAAAAAATTATATTTCAATAATCAAGGTTCTTCTATAATTCTCACATTATATTAACAATATCAATTATATCACTATCATCAATAACCCATATTAATCTATTATAAAATTTTCAACAACAGTTTCAAAATGTTCCTAAAGCTCTTGGGAGAGTATGTTAATTAACAATATCTGGTAATGGAGGTTTGCCAATGCCCATGGGTAGTTAGGAAAATATTTTGTGCACCAGGAAAATATTGATTTTGTACCCAGAAAAGCGTTTTTAGGGTTACCACCATAAAGTGAATCTCTGAATTTCCCTACATCATGTTTTTTGTATCTAGATATGTACTTTAATGGTAAGAAATCACACACTCTATACTTTAACAAAAATTTATTATGATTTCCAACACATATACATACCTATAAGTATTTTACTAATGTATTCTCATCCAAAAAAATAAAAAACAAATAAAACCTATCATTAATATTTACGAAACATTAAATCACATAACAACCCTTAGGGTTTTCTATATATCGATAATTTACCATAATATCATTAATCACATAAACTCATACCACCTAAAGCCACAAATTGGTACATATTTATTTAAAATAATATTAAAACATAAATCTAATTTACACATGATGGTATAAAAAAATATTAGAGTTTCTCCATCTTATTACATCATATCCTATATAGTAATCGAAAACATTCACTCATACAAAAAAGAACGCCCTAGACCCACAATTATGGATCATGTGGTAAAATAAAAATATGTTTCATGCAATCATGTGTCAAAATAATGAGCCCAAAATTTAAACATATATAAATACATAAAAAAATTATTAATTAATTTAAATATAAAAGAACATTCTATGATAAGAGATTTATAAAATTAGGAAAATAATTACTTAACATAACCTAAATTATTCTAACCCATTGGAAATATTTCAAATATATCATGATTTTAAAATTTTGTAATATATCTTAAATAACACCAACAAAATTATATACACATTATAACCGTATTAATATATCATAATTATTACTATTATTTATATCATTACCTCCTAGGTTCTAGAAGGGTCCATTATACTATTCATTTTTGGAAAATATTCATTGAAAAAAATTACATATTCGTATATGTGTGTTTTTGGATGTTTGTGATGTAACAATTGGATAATTATGACGATGATGGTGATAAATTAATATTTTTTTGATTAATATATTATATATAATTTAATGTGTATTTTGATGTAAATTAATGTTCCCTAACGGTGTTTTTGAATTTTAAGCATCGAATGAAAAAAAATTGGAGGGATAAAACCTTCATAAGAAGGTACATCTATAGATAAAGGAATGTGATTTGAATATTTCTAACAAATAGATGATAAAATATAGGAAATATTTATATCATGATGAAATTATAAAAATATGTTGACTATTTTGACAGTTTTTAAAATTAAAAAAATATCATATGCATATAAATGAAATATAAAAAACATATAACCCATGGAGTTATGTTATAAATATTTTTTTTATATAATCAATCGAGTAAACCCACCAAATGATATTAGAGGTAGATGTTATGATAAAACATGATAACTTATTACTCAATAAATGTTATGAATAATTTAAATATCTAATCAAAAAATATTTTCAATTGAAAAATATTATCTTTAAATATATAAAAATAATAATGGAATATAAATTTCATTTAACTAATTTAATTAATATTATAGAACTGTTTCATAATAATATAGTGTATCAAAAGATGATAATTAGAACTATTTAAAGGAAATTTTTTAATAATACCAGTTCAAAGACATATAGATATATGTAGAAACACATGTAATGTGATTATAAAAAATACAATTATATATCACTATTTACATAGAATTTTTTATTAGAAGCCCTCGTTAGGAGATGAATCAAAATAGGATTAATTTATATGTATGTCTGATGAGAGTTTTTGAATATATAATTCATAATGAAAATTAATTAATTTAATGTGGGTATTTGAGGTTGGTATATATATGAAATTTTAGAAAAACATTTTCTCATGCATTAAGTTGATATGAGTATAAGAATAAGACTGATGTAAATGAAGTACAAAATATGATTTTAGTAAATTATAATATTATTTTTTTCTGATATTTTACAATTAATGAGAAATAATAAAAATATAAATACATGAAAACTAGACAAAGACTGTGTTTCATAAGAATGATATTGAAGTTGATGTTTTTTTAGAGTTCTTATAACGACCCCTAATATTTGATGTTGTGTCTATAAAATATTATTATTTAGATATTTAAAGCAATAGTGGAATGTTTAAAATTGATTTTCATGGTGGAATCATACTCTTAAATTACAAAAGTTATGAAAACATCTGAGGTGAATTTTGTGGAAATAATTAAAGCATTACAAGTGATAGAGATTATAAACATGATAATTCCTAAGAAAAAAATAAGTTCTTTGAAAGTCAATATATTTGATATTACTTGATGAAACTACATATGGAATTAGATATAAGAACATTAATACATTAATGCACACATGAAAATTTTGGTAGATATTTTGAAATTGTGCATTGGGAAGATAAGTTTGTAGATAAGATATATATGGGAGATGAAAGGTAACAACCCTTGCAACTATAACTCACAACAAAAATATGGAATTTGTGACATTATTTTAGATATGTGCATGTTTTATAATATTTGAATAAATGAATATGGAATATAATCTGGTTATTAGAGTTTAAACAGGTTGTGGAAAGTGACAACACATCTGAATAAAATTAATACAAGAAAAAAAGAAATATAAATAATTGGTAAAAATACTAGAAGTAGTAATAGTAAGATAAAAATTAGATATATTGTTATATGAATATTTCTAAAGGATAATATAATTTAATATATAATAATTACATACATTATAAATGAAAAATAAATAGAATGTGGGAGAAGTTAGGGGATGTATCCAGAAATAGTACTATTCTATCGAAAAGGTTTGATAAACATTCAAGAAATAGTTGTGTGTAAATAATGTTGAAAATTCATATCATGGAGATCTATAAAAATAGTGTGATAATGTACATGAAACATTATTTACCTATTAATATTTTTATAGATAATAAAATTTCTAATATAATTGATGAGATGATTCATATATAGAATCCATGTCTTAAAAAATATAGTGAAAAATAATTAATTTATGAATTATTAATGTTTATGTATGTAAATGAATATGATAGTGATTTAAGACTACACATTCATGTGAATTCAAATTTTTTTTGATGATAATCTATGTTCCTACTTCATAATGGAGAAAGGATAGTATAATGCATTGTGATTCATGCTGATCAGAAGAGTGGTGCATGATATTAATGAAGAATTTGTATGAGGATATTCCATTATGATTTTTTGTTTGAGGAATGTGTTTCTTATTAAACATTTAAAATAAAATGTTTACATATTTTTTTGAATTATTGATTAATTATTTCATTATAAAATATTGAGGATCTTTTTATTTTTGTAAATTCCTTTCTTTATGGTGTTGCTGAGTTGGACAATATATGTTCTATAATAAAAAACAATTCATGATTCTACTAAAATATTAATGAATATTAAAAAAAATATGACATCAGAATTATAAGACACATTAGTTGACTCTATGAGATTGAAATATTTTTTAGGTTAATAAAATTTAATCCATGTAGTTAAATTATTTTAGATAACCAACCTTTTAGGGAATATTGAAACTATAAAAAGGGTTGAGCTTATTGAGAAATAAGTGATGATGGTGTGTATATATTTTCTAGAGTGATGTTACCAAAATTATATTTCAAGGATGATTTAGTTGATTGAATACATATATTTTTTAGAATACCATAACATGATGATCTTGAGAAAGTTGATAAGACTAGTAGATTTAGATTTTATTAATAAAGTGTGAGATTTGGAATTATTTTTTTCAGAATAAAACAACAAAATTGTTAAATAAATATAATTAATGATTATTTTGTAGTTCAATATATTATTTGTTATATGGAGATATTTTAATAGATGTTATTTAGTATAATCTAATTTTTAGAGTCATAGGCAGTGGATTTAACTCTATAGGCTAAGGATAAAAGTTTTCCATTCCAATATTATTGGTAATAACAATTTTAATGGGAATTCTAAGCCCTTATAAATGTAAAAAAGATAATGTTTTGGGTATCATATTGATTCTAAACAAATAGAAGAACTATTTGGTGTTTTTACATTACATTATATACATTGAAATGTGGAAGGTAGTGAGGGCTCAAAATAATGATCCATACATGATAATTTATAATGAAAGGTTCAATGATCATAATTGAAAAAATATAATTTAACTAATTTGGTAAAATTTATTATCTATTACCTCAACCCTATACCATGGAGATTATATTATCTACTGGGACACTCATTTGGATTTGGTGCATATATCCCAAATGATTTTTCAATAGTTTTTTATTCTCATTTATCTTCCATGGATGTATTGAAGTAGTTAGTTCTATGAGTTGAAGAAATTATTTCTATAGAAGATAAGAATGTTGAACCTGACATATAATAATAGAAATATAATTATGTTTGTAGTAATATGGGTGATCTAGCCAAATACCTAAACCATTAAATATGAATTTAATTTAGAATCATCAGAAATCAATCTCTCAGTATATCTGTAGAGATAATTCACTATTACAAGAACCAAATTATAGGGGAACGTAGTTTTTAAAAAAGAAAAAAAATAATTCTCCTATAGAAGTACCTTTTTATTTATTTTATGTGTTTGAAACAATTAAAACTAATTAATATTTTAACACTAAAAGTATGGATTAAATTAAATTTACATTTTGAAGTTGTTACTTATATTATTGTACATATTCATAGATTTGATGTTACAAAATAATGGAATGAATTTGAAAATTGTGTGATTGATTTTTAGTTGGGAAATATATTCAATTCATGTATAACCCTCATAAAACCAGTGGATGTAAAGTTATAATTAGGTTTACATTAAAATTACATGTTATTTCTTATCATTGAGGATTTTTAGAGGATATTTTTTCAAAAGGATGTATTATGTATAGTTTTAAATGAAGTGAGATATTTATTGAAATAGGCAATTGATGTTCATAGCATCCAATTGAAAATAATATTCAGAAGAATATAATATTTTAAAAAAATTCTATAAAATGAAATAAAGATGCAAGATAAATTGATTCAGAAGATAAAAGATGCATGTGAATATAATGTTCAATTTACAATAGACCATTATAACATATTATGTTTTATGTGTCAAGATAAGTAAATTAAATTATATAATTTATGAGACTGTCATTTTCAATTTTATAATTATGTGGATAAAAGAATAAGTACCAATTATTATGAATAAATATATTCATTTTAAGAGGCTCTTTATAGTGGATAATGAATCCAGAATCAATTATAAGTTACAATTTCAAGTCAATTAATGAAACAAGGAATCCCATATTTTGATGAATGTATTCATGATAATTCTACTACAAATAATAGTTAATGATATAGATTTTAATATAATGGGTGATGAATGTTAATGTGAAACCAAAAAATTTAATATAAGTGGAAGAAAAAAATAAATAAATAAATATATGATAAGGTGATCATAAGAAAAATGGATGGTGGATAAACCCACATTATTATAAAATATAGTCAATCTGAACAGGCCATATTTATTGTAATCTATTATTTTTTTGAAATATTTGTATTCCAATTTTATTATTTACAGTATAATATTTCATGATATGAATAATGAATAATTAAAATATTTAGTTCGAGAAAAGTTATGTTAATTTACATTTATTTAATTTCAACCAACCCGTATTGAATATGAAAATTTAATTAACATTGAACAAAACTAAATACCATGAAAATTTCAATGGATGTTTTTGAAGAAGTCATCATGGTGATGAGTGGTTTTGATTTATATATAACATGTAGAACTTAAATATTATTAAATACCGAAGTCTACAAAATGAGAATGAAAATGAAATTAAGTTAAACTCTCAATATTCCATGATTTGTGACCAAAAATTATTTTATATAATTTGATACACCCAAGAGGGTAAAAATGAATATTTCAAGACAAAGAAAATATTATACATTTTCTGATGAATAATCTATATCATTAATATGTAAAACTTAGTAAAAATCTTTGATTTCAAAATAAATATGATTAAAAAGGTTAATTAAAAAATTAATGGCACAAGAATAATATAGTGATCGAGGATATATTTGATAAACTTTTAGGTAACAAAACCTTACCATTAAATTTTAGCTTAATGAATGATAAGAAGATGAATGGAAGTTATAATATGGATATATATACCCTCATACTATTCATGATATGGTTATATAGCTACGATAAATTAATGAGTCATGAAATAATTTATTTTTAGATATATATTTTACTATTATTGAAAAATCACATTATAAGATGAAATATGAAAATATATTTATGGATATCATGGTTATATGAATAGAAATATTAGAGGAAATGATGAGGTATGAAGATTAAAACACTAGGAAGAATGTGAGTTACTTATAACCACAATAATGGAATCCCCACATATGTTGAATATAGAATGCAATATTAAAATTTCAATGTCACCCGAGAATATATATTCATATAATAGTATTGGGGAATTAATGTAGATAATAAATATAATGTTAAATGTGTTTTTTCGTTAAGAAAAAATATATAGACATATTTCCCTAACTAATGACCAATAAAAATTCCACATTACATTCTCAAATATTTTGGAGACCATTAATTGAAATTACAATTGGGCATGATGTAATGAAGGGGTAGTTTCACCATAAAAAATAATTTGGTGATTATACGAACATGATTAATTATATATTAAGAAGCAAATAATGGAAAAAAAAGTTATTAAAATATATTCCAAAATATTCATAATGATAATAGTTAATTACCTCCAGAAATGAGCCCCTTGATGATTCTGAAATTCCAAATCCTATAAATAGTGATTAAATAATTATTATCATCTTAGTGAATGTTTTATATACTTTCCAATTATTATATTAAAACTAATGTTTGAAAGAACATGGGAAATTTATTTATTGATGAAAAAAATATAAAAAATGTGGAGAACCCTGATATTTATTTTAATGTGTTTTTATAAATATTTTATATGAATATTGTAATATATTTGAATTAAAATATAATAAATTTTCACCTAAAATATAGTTTTATAAAAGTTTGCATAACATGGTAAATTTTGGGATTCCATTAATGTGTTACTTAATAAGTATTTTTTTCACTATAAAAGGATCAATTAGAATAAAAGGTAGTGGAAACATACTAACCAGATGATTTTTTATACTTACAAGAAGACGATATATAGATATTTAAGAACCCCATGGAATATTATTATTATGGATTTTAATTTTTTTCAATGGATTATGGAAAATTATATGATATGGGTGTTCGAAATGTGAATGCTTCGAATGTACATTCATCTGAAGGATAAAAGCATTATAAGTAGGAACACTAGTTAATAGAGGATACTAAAATAATTGATTCTAATATATTGGGAGAATTTAATTGAAATAATTATATCTAAAAGAAAATATAATTATGTGATGATTACATTCATTTCACTTAATTTTAGGAAATATCATGTTTAGATTGGTAAATAAAATGACTTCTAGACCAAAGGATTTATGTTATATGATTATTTTTGTGATAAATAAAATTGAGTGAAACCACTTGAAGATATCAGTGTTTGATGTTCTGAGATAAAATGTCAAATAATTGTCGAATATATGCAATGAGTAATTAACATATCTAATGAAATAAGTTATTCAAATAAGAATGTACATATAGGTATGAATAACAAAGTGATTTAGGACAAAAAATTAATGTGAATTCCAAAAGGTTTTGATGATAATATGTGTTCCTACTTGAAAATAGAGAAATGATAGTATAATGCATTGTGAATAATGTTGATCAGAAGACTGGAGCATAATATTAATGAAAAATTGGTAAGAGGATATTCTATTATGATTTTTTGTTTGAGGAATGTGTTTCTTATTAAAAATGTAAAATAATATGTTTATATATTTTTTTTGAATTATTTATTAATTATTTCATTAAAATGTTGACGATCTTTTTATTTTTATAATTTCCTTTGTTTATGGTGTTGCTGAGTTGGACAATATATGTTCTATAATAAAAAACAATTGATTATTCAACTAAAAATTAAGGAATAATAAAAAACATAATATGACATAAGAATTATAGGAAACATTTGTTGACTCTATGACATTTCAATATTTTTTACGTTATTAAAATTTAATCCATGTAATTCAATTATTTTAGATAACCAACCTTGTAGGGAATTTTGAAACTATAAAAAGGGTTGAGATTATTCAGAAATAAGTGATGATGGTGTGCATATATTATCTAGAGTGATGTTACCAATATTATATTTCATGGATGATTTAGTTGATTGAATATATATATTTTATAATACCATAACATGATGATCTGAAGAAAGTTGAGAAGACTAGTAGATTTAGATTTTATTAATAATGTGTGAGATTTGGAATTATGTTTTTCAGAATATAACAATGAAAATTTTAAATAAATATTATTAATGATTATTTTTTAGTTCAATATATTATTAGTTATATGGAGATATTTTAACAGATGTTATTTATTATAATTTAATTTTGAGAGACATAGACAGTGGATATAACTCTATAGGCTAAGGATAAAAGTTTCCTATACCAATATTATTGGTTATAAGAATATTAATGGGAATTCCATGCCATTATAAATGTAAACAATATATTTTTTGGGTATCATATTTATGCTAAACAATTAGAAGAACTATTTAGTGTGTTTACATTACATTATATTCATTGAAAAGAGGAAGGTGTTAAGGGCTCACAATAATGATCCATACATGATAATTTATAAAGAAATGTTCGTTGATCATAATTGAAAAAATATAATTTAACTAATTTGGTAAAATTTATTATCTATTAACTCAACCCCATTCCAAGGAGATTATATTATCTACTAGGACACTCAATTGGTTTTGGAGCATATATCCCAAATGTGTTGACAATAGTTTTTTATTCTAATTTATTTTTCATCGGTGTATTGAAGTAGTTAGTTCTATGAGTTGAATAAATTATCTATATATAATATAATGATGTTGAACCAGACCTATAATAATAGAAATATAATTATGATTGTTGTAATATGGGTGATCTAGCCAAATCCCTAAACAATTAAATATGATTTTAATTGAGAATCATTAGAAATCAATCTCTCAATATATGTGTAGAGATAATTCACCATTACAAGAAGCAAATGTTAGTTGAATGTAGTTTTTAAAAAAGAAAAAAAAATATTTCTCCAATAGATGTACCTTTTTATTTATTTTATGTGTTTGAAACAAGTAAAACTATTTAATATTTTTACACTTAAATTATGTATTAAATTAAAATTATGTGTTGAATTTGTTACTTATATTAGTGTACATATTCATAGATATGATGTTACAAAATCACTACATGAATTTGAAAATTGTGTGATTGATTTTTAGTTGGGAGATATATTCAATTCATGTATAACCCTCATATAACCAGTGGCCGTAAAGTTATAATTAGTTTTACATTAAAATTACATGTTATTCCCTATATTTGAGGATTTTTAGAAGATATTTTTTCAAAAGGATATATATTGTATAGTTTTTAATGAAGTGAGATATTTATTGAAATAGGTAATTGATGTTCATAGAATCCAATTGAAAATAATATTCAGAAGAATATAATATTTTTAAAAAAAATCTATAAAATGAAAGAAAGGTGCAAGATAAATTGATTCAGAAGATAAAAGATACATGTGAAGTTAATGTTAAATTTACAAAAGACCATTAAATCACATTATGTTTTATGTGTCATGATGAGTAAATTAAATTATATAATTTAGGATACTCTCATGTTCAATTTTATAATGATGTGGATAAATGAATAACTACCGATTATTATGAATAAATATATTCATTTTAAGAGGTTCTTTCTAGTGGACAATGAATCATGAATCAATTATAAGTTTCAATTTCTAGTCAATGAATGAAAAAAGGAATCCCATATTTTGATGAATGTATTCCGAAAAATTATACTACAATGAATAGTTAAGGATATAGATATTAATAGATATGGGTGATTAATGTAAATGTGAATCCAAAAAATTTAATATAAGTGGATGAAAAATAAATAAATAATTATACGATAAGGTGATCATAATAAAAAAGTTTGGAGGATAAACCTACATTATTATAAAATATAGTCAATCTAAACAGGTCATATTTATTTTAATCTTTTATTTTTGTCAAATATTTGGATACCAATTTTATTATTGATAGTATAATGTTTTATAATATGAAAAATGAAGAATTAAACTCTCTAGTTGGACAAAATTTATGTTAATTTACATTTATTTAATTTCAACCAACCCGTATTGAACATGAAATTTTAATTGACATTCAACAAAATTAAATATCTTGAAAATTTCAATTGATGTTTTTGAAAAGTAATCATGGTGATGAGTGGTTCTGATTTATATATAACATGTAGAACTCAAATATTATTAATTAGTGGAGTCTACAAAATGTGAATGAGAATGAAATTAAGTTAAACTGTCAATATTCCTTGATTTGTGACCAAATATTATTTTATATAATTTGATACACCCACGAGGGTAAAAATGAATATTTCAAGAAAATGAAAATATTATACTTTTTTTGATGAAAAATCAACATCATAAATATGTTATACTCACTAAAAATCGTTGATGTAAACATAAATATTATTAAAAAAAATTGTTAAAAAATTAATGGCATAATAATAATATAGTGATCGAGGATATATTTGTTAAACTTTTAGGTAAGAAAACACTACCATTAAATGGTAGCTTAATGAATGATAAGAAGTTGAATGGAAGGTCTAATATGGATAAATATACCCTCATATTATTCATCATATGGTTATATAGCTAAGATAAATTAATGAGTCATTAAATAATTTATGTCTAGATATATAGTTTACTATTAATGTAAAATCACATTATAAGATGAAATATGAATATATATTTAAGGATATCATGGTTCTATTAATAGAAAAATTAGAGGAAATGATGAGGTATGAAGATAAAAACACTATAAAGAATTTGAATTACTTATAACCACAATGATGGAATCCCCATATATGTTGAAAATAAAATGAAATATTGAAATTTCAATGTCACTCGAGAAGATATATTCATATAACAGTACTGGTGAATGAATGTAGATAATAGAATATAATGTTAAGAGAGTTTTTCCATTAAGAAAAAAAACATAGACATATTTCCCTAACTAATGACCATTGAAAATTCCACAGTACATTCTCAAATATTTTGGTGGCCATTAATTAAAAATAAGATTGGACATGATGTAATGAAGGGGTAGTTTCACCATAAAAAGTAATTTGGTGATTATAACAACATAATTAATTATATATTAAGAAGAAAATAATGGAAAACATAAATTTATTTAAATATATTCCAAATATTTCAAAATGATAACAGTAAATTACCTCCAAAAATGAGCCCCTTGATGATTCTGAAATTCCAAATCATATAAATAATGATTAAATAAGTTATTATCATCTTAGTTAATGTTTTATATACATTCCAATTATTATATTAAAACTAATGTTTAAAATAACATGGGAACTTTATTTATTGATGAAAAAAATATTAAAAAAGGTGGAGAACCCTGATATTTTAATTTTTAATGTGTTTTAATAAAAATTTTATATGAATATTGTAATATATTTGAATGAAAATATAATAAATTTTCACCTAAAATATTGTTTTATAAAATTTTTAATAACATGTTAAATATTTTGGATTACATTAATGTGTTTCTTAATAAGTCTTTTTTTCACTATAAAAGGATAAATTAGAATAAAAGGTAGTGGAAACATATTAACCAGATGACTTTTTATACTTATAAGAAGTCTATATATAGATATTTAAGAACCCCTTGGAATATTATTATTATGGATTTTAATTTTTTAAATGGATTAAGGAAAATTATATGATATGGGTGTTTGAAATGTGAATGCTTCGAATGTACATTCATCTGAAGGATAAAAGAATTGTATGTAGGAACACTACTTAATAGAGGATACTGATATCATTTATTCTAATATATTGGGGAATTTAATTGAAATAATTATATCGAAAGGAAAATCTAATCATGTTATGATTACATTAATTGCACTTTATTTGAGGAAATTTCATGTTTAGATTGGTAGATAAAATGACTTCTATACCCAAGGATTTGTCTTATATGATTATTTTTTGTAATAAATAAAATTGAGTAAAACTACTTGAAGATATCAATGTTTGATGTTATAAGATAAAATGTCAAATAATTGTTGAATATATGCAACGAGGAATTAAAATATCTAATGAAATAAGTTGTTCAAATAAGAATTTACATATAGGTACGAGAAGAAAAAACATGGGAAGATGAAGATATATGATTTCATTGAAATAAATTGATAACATTGGTTTGGAAGAAGGGATCAAAATTAGTATATTATAGTTTAAATTACCATGGGGAAACAATCCACATTTTTAGATGCAAGTCAAGTGGATATACATAACCACTCATGTGCGGTGGTTTGAAGAACTAGTATAGAATATTATAATTCAAATAATAATTTATATGCGAATTCATCTATAGGGAAATAAGTGATCTATAAGAAAATCCCATGTTCATTTTAGGAGATTCCATGAACATAAAATTTATAAAGTAAATTAATGAGTTTATTTGGAGTATTTAAAATTCTCATATTCTTAAATTGGTTAAATAATATATTGTTAAATGAAATTAAAATGTTTTTCTAAAGATTATTTATATGTATTAAATAAGATTTATTAAAATAATAAAATTTAGACCCACATATTCAAATTTCTATATATTTGATGTTGAGGTAGGTAAAATAGCAAGATAACTCAATGTGCACTAAATCAAGGATATCATTCATGAGAATAATGAAGAAGTGTTCATTTAAATAGTGTTTCAAGGAAACATATCAACAAGTGATGTGGTGTAGATAAAAAAAGATACTTTTATTTTCTGAAGCACCATGGAAAGATAACTGGATATTATGAGGGATGATATCATAAGAGTATGATGTTTTTTCAATTATAAATAGGGGTGGATTATTTTTTAAAAATTTAAATCATCAAATGTTGGATTATTTATGAATATGATATTTTTTAAGGGAATAATATTTTTTATGGAACTTGGGATATGTGTTATTATTAATGGAAATTACATAAGAAACACGACAAATGAACATGACAACATTCAAGAACATGTGCAAGGTTCTTTATGAATTTGAATTTAGATTGTTGGGAATTTATTTTCCAAATGATATATTTATAGGAGATGAATGATTGATAACCCCTAAACGTTATAACTCAATAATAGTTGAAGGTATTGTAGAAAATGTAAATGATATGTACATTATTTTTTATAGTATTTGAGTGGAAAATGTAAAATTACTTGAGTATTTGAATCTAATAAAATATTTGCATAATTAATTACATTTGAAGGAAAATAATAAAATTAATCATAGGTATCAGTCATTTTTTAATATAATAAAAGAATAATTTGTGATATTAGAAGTTAGTAAATTGAAATATATTTATATTGAAAATCTAAAAGAATAGTTAATATAAAAATTATCTATGTAATAAATGAACCTGAAATAGAAAGGTGTAGAAGCGGTTTGAGACCACCATATATAGTACAGTTCTGTGAGAAAAATTAGATAAAATTTATAGAAGAAGTATTGGGGTCCGTCACTAGAGAAAAAATATAATTGGACTATAGAATTACAGTTCTAAAAAGTATAGGAATAATTACTTATAGTATAATGGTGAAGCAGAAGAAAACTACTATGATAACATTTTAGAATTAATATAGATTTGGAAGAAGTGTTTTAATGAAAATAGTGAATTATAATTAATGAATGAATTATTAATGTCTATATTAGTAAATACAAAATATAATTATGAGAAAAATAACATTATTACAATGATTATATAATCAGTTTTTCTACAAACATGGAAAACATCATGAAAATATATTTTATTTTTATTCATGTTTATAGGATGATGGTTGTAGGATATTAATGAAAATTTTAAATAGGACATCAATATAATAATATTGAATTTATTAATGATATATCTAATTAAACATATTAAATATTGATTATGAATAATTTGTTACATTATTTGAATGTAATATATTATGATAATATTTACCAACATTTAATTTTTAAAACAAAAATAATAATAATTGTGTTGTTATGTAAGATGGTCAATATTCATTTTTCATGAAAGAATGTTCATGATACTAGCCATGTTCTTATGAAAACATAAAATTATAGTCATTGAAATAATTTTTCGAGATTTATGTAATCTCTATGATTCTTGATGATTTGGAGAAAACATTTAAAATTGAAGCTCGAAGATAAAAACATTTATATAACAAAACATATCAAAATATATGACCCTTTAAAAAGTGTTGATCTCATTATAGAATGTGATGACACTGAGTATAACTATAATATTGAAGAAGTTTATAACTATATATTTCAATAATAACTTCTTTGATTAATTATTTTGAGGAAACCAAAACCTATTTTTATAAATAAATATATAATATTCCTCAAATATTGTTATAAAAAATATTGTGATAGATCTATAATTTTAGTAGAATTGGAACAGGGTTGATGTACATGCACACTAGATAAAGATGAAGTTATAGTCAAAGACATGTTCTTGATTTTTTGAATCATTATAAAATAATTGGTTTTAGGATAATAATCTTTTTGTAAAAATAATATGTGGATTTCCAAAAGTATGTTATTTTAAAAACATAAAACAACAATTATATTTTATAGTAATAAAATTAATGGAATGTTTTTTTACTTTAGAGGAGTCTATATAATTAGGATTCAGTTCTCACATTCAAGTAAAACCTTGTAATATCCTACAATTTATTTTAAATAAAATTATATAATTTTCATTATGTATATGTTTTTTAGAGTGTAATAAATACCTACATATCATAAGTGGTGATAGAGGTGTAATAAAACTAATTGAAGTAAACAAATATATCAAAATTATTTTGAAAATGTTGGTTAACATAGATTTATCCCCCGCTTAGGGTTACTACATGATCTACTAGGACATTATGATAAAATCTATATGTTATGGATAATGGGGTTTGAAATGATTCTAGGATGGCCTTGGAGAGATAATTGAGAAATGGAAATATTTTGATGTGAGGAGAGTGGGTACCCTATTAGAAGTTAGTACAGTGGGACCCTTGTTTTCATACTAGTAGAATAAATTTATTAAAATAAAAAAATGCCACATCAGTTTGATGTATGGTATTTTATAAGAATCTCTTTGAAAGAGAAGTGAAAAATCAATGAGTATAAAAATATATTATGTAATTTTATCAATATTTACACATTTTTTTAAAGGCTATTGGTGATGATTTTTTACTCCCAGTTTTCATGGGTGATGATGTAGTCCTTGATTTATATATCCTCTATGATTTTTATCCATTGGGATGTTATATTCCAAGATAATTGAGCACTACTAGATCTAATAACTTGTACTATTATTTTTGAGACATATTTGATTATATGTAATTCCATATTATTTTCACATTTCATACATTGGCATGATTACAAGGAATCAAGTCCTGAAGGACCTATTAGTTTAGATGTCTTGGAAAATAGATTACATACATGAATGTTTTATTACAATTTATAACATACAAAACAAAACAAATAATCCTTTATGAACACCATTATTCCCATGGCTTAACCTTTCATATCAATCACAAGACACTTCTTGGAATCCTGGGAAAAATAAAACATAGAAGTTGGTGAGTTCCGATGCTTAGTAAGGATAACAATACAGTAGAAACATTCATAAATAAGCATAAACATTTAAGGCAATTAATAAATAAAACAAAAGCCTTTTAAACTTGAACTTCAGTATAATATGGAAATAATAAAATCATGTAATGCCTTTTACTTATTCACATGGATATTCTACTAGTCGAATAATCACATGAAATATCACAAAACACTTTATTAATGATGGAATGCATAATGTCGGACTATCATAACCACGTAGCCAAGGCCACATGACAAGACTACAAATAATATTTTGTCAAGGCCTCATTCCAAGACACTAGTTTTACTCATGAGACCTAACAATGCATCGAGATGATATAGCAGGCTCCACCCGTTACATAATAAGTCCAATGCATTCCCATATGAAAAACATTAAACATAACATAAACATTCGTTTTAAAACGAGCAAACAAAATGTCAATACGTTCTCCATAAACCATGAATGGTATAAAAACAATACATCCATATTCAAACATATCACAAAACCTTCAATACAATGCAAAAGATTTGTATCATAATAAATCAACTTCAAATAAGCTTAAAATCCATCAAATGATGTTGACATAAATGAAATCAAAACTATTTGAGAGAAATATCTCTTTTTTTAAATCATTTCAAAGTTACATAATTATAAAATAAAACAATTAATTTTAAAATATTCATATAATCTTATAAGTGGATCTTTGAAGATTTTACAATGGTGGAAAATAACTGCACCCTCCGTATAAGTTAAAAAAGACACTGTTACCATAATTTTGTGAAAAAGGTTAAAAAGGACCTTGTTTGGAAAAAGATGGAATGATTACATTCAAACAATTTTATAAAAGTCAAACAAGGGTATAAAAGACTTTAACCCATATTCTAGTAAATACTAAAAATGTTTTGAAATACATTTTTAAGAAACATGTATGTGGATGATAAAGAGATCCCAATAGATAAATACGTATAAACAACCTCGGATAATAAAGATATTGTGAAATTAACCCTCACCTAGAACTTTTCCTTGGTTGAAGGTAGTTTAAACTCCTGTATAATTTTGAAATAATTGTTATTAAATTATACAGGAATCATATACATTAATATGATATAATATTTGATCTTTTAAAATTTATTTTTTAATAATATCTTAGTATTATCATCGTTTCATGTGTTAAATTACTCATTTTATTTTATATATTTTGTTAGATAAGGTGTGATTGTTATGTATAGGTTGTATATTATTCATATCCATAATGATATCAAGTCCATAAACATTATTTTTAATCATAAAATGATAATTATAATTGCATGGATGTGATGGGGAATGAATCTCATCGCGTTCGTGGAGACGATAGTCCGTACGTACGCACAAGTAAAAATATCATTCTTTTGATATTAAAATAATATATAATTGGATGGTATATCATTTATAAATAATCCTTAAACAATATTTTTTATAATCAAATGATAATTATAATTTCATTGATACGATGGGGAATTAATCTCATCGTGTTCATGGAGACAGTAGTCCGTATGTACGCATGACCGACAATATAATTCGTTTGATAATAAAATAATATATCATTGGATGGTATACAATATATACAGAATAATTATAATGTTATATTTATTATTTACATCAATTAAATACCATTATCATACCCATCCCAATAAAAATGTTTTTGAATAACAATTACACCACGATGTGGAGACGGTAACCTATACGTACGCACATATATTGACATGTAATTCAAATGATGGACAAAATAATGAATATAATTGTACCATGTTTATAATAACATCACATTATATTGAAGATAATATAGTTATTATTTTATATAGGAAATAACAAAGATAGATTAAGTTGAAGAAGAAAGGAATTTGAAAAAGTGTGGTGAAAAATTACCTCTTCTTCGGGTTCTACTTTTTGATTTGATCAAAAGGGATCCATAGGATGGCTTTACGATCTAAATAATGCCTCTAGGATGAATTTCGGGACTTTTAGAGAGTATTTGGTTAGGGTTTGGCCGAAACAAAAGGATTTTATGGTGTGAAGAATTTGATAGAAGTTGTGTCCTTTTATAAAGGGGAGGGCGGGGTCTTTAGGAAAAACATAAAGTATTAATTTATAATCAATTAATATTCAGTTTCTAATGGCCCCAAAGTGGATTATTAAAGGTCTAAGGTGGGTATGTGTTAAAACCCATTCAACCAATATATTTTAGACAGGTTTGGGTCATTATATTAACCCTATCTTATAATTTTAACTCTTAGTTAATTAAATTGACATTTACCATGTCATTTTATATTTTAATATTATATTGTTAATAAACATACTATATACATCAAAGTGATCCCCAAGTGGTCCATTAATGATACATATATTATGATATAAGTCCTTTGGCTGAACCATATATTTTTACGAATATAATATCAATTAATAATATAATACTTGATTTAAAAACTCATTTATGTCAATTTTGGAAATATTTAATAATTATTTTTTTTAATTCATAAAAACATTATTAATTCAAAAAAACATCATTTAAGAAATTCTAACATGTCATGTTAACCAATAATATTTGTGTATGGCATCAAAAAATTCAAATTAAATTTATTTTAACTTTTATCATACCAATTATTTGATTCAATCATTAATAATGAAAAAACTACATCATTATTGTGTCATAAATAAATTTAATTATTAAATGTCTAAAAATTATAAATAAAATACCATTATGTAGGAAATCTTTTTATCTTTCTAATGAATATTTATAGTCGAAAATATAACATATAAAACAATATTTATAATTGTTTTTCTAGAAAATATATGCTTATGTCATTTTTGTATTTACTTTAACTTAATTAATATAAAGTGTCGTTATCACCTACAGGTGGCACCATGGGGTCCCAAAATCAACATAATGATGCCCATTGTTGTTCATTAATCATTGAATAAGGTTATTACATGTGTTATGTTAAATTTGATTTATTTCAATATTATTTTTACTTGAACTACCCTATTTACCTTTAACTAAGGTAAAGAAAAGTCAAAAGCTACTATTCGACAAAAATTATTTTTATCTCATTGAACCAGATTTTACTCCTTGATATTAACAATGACTCTTATATGTAACACCCAAATATTTTATGAAAAATATTATTTTTAGTTTCATTGATGTATTGTGTTGTACGCTACACCAAATGGAGCTTGCACTACACGCATCCCTAGCTTGGCTTGCCTTACACGCAATAGCGACTGTCCACGATAGTGTATGTTGTACGCAATACCGAGTTTCACTAAACAACGATATGCTATATAAAAAAGCCATTATGAATAGTTTTACCCACTTTTTGACATTTTATTTTTCAAAATTGACTTCATTTTTGGATTTGAAATATTGAAATTATCCTAGGGGAAATTTTGGTATTTTTCTGAAAACATTCTATTTTTGATGAATAGTGAAAACATTGGGTTACTGTTTAAAATTCAACTTTTTATATAAATATTTATTTAATTTATTTAAATTTATTTTAGGTCAAAATTGATTCATAATACATATATATGTTCAATGTAATTCATTGGAGTCATTTTATAATAACTTTAGACATATAAAACTTTTATTGAACTTTTCTTCGTCTTTTACCCACCTCCTAGGTGAATTTGAAAATTTACATAAAACATAATTTTACCGCCTCTGTGAGTGTAATTTAAAAAATTCGATAGACAAAGTTAATTTCAATGAGTAAAATGTGGTTTTATAAGATAAAAATATTTTTTGGTGAATAATAACTTTTTACTTTTTTTACCACGGTTAAAAGTAAATAGGGTAATTAAGGGTAAAAATGATATTATTATTACCCTAACACATGTCCTAATTATATTGGATAAGTTTACTTCGACCAAAAACAACCATTGGGATAAGGTAATACCCTTTAGGTCCACTTGGATTAGATTAGGACATTTATTATTATTTTATTTAAAGAAGAATTAAAATAGTTAAAATCAATGTTTAATAACTAAAACATTTTTAATATAGGGTTATACATACGATAAATTAGACTATAAATATTCATTATAAATCTAATAATATTTCCTAGATAATGGTATTTTATTTATAATTTTTAGACATTATATAATTTAAATTATTTATGATACAATGATGATGCAGTAATTACCTTATTAGTGAAATATTAACATAATTGATGTTATAAATACCCAAATAAATATAATTTTAGACTTTTTATGAATTAAACTAATTTTATAGATTAATATGACATGTTATTATTGATTTAATTAACTTTTTTCAAACTACTCATGTTGTTATAATTTTCACAAAAATCCAGTACCAAATAGTGTCCAAATTGATATAAAATAGTTTTTAAAAACAGTATTATATTATTAATTGTTATTTTATTCCTAAAAATCTAAGGTTGGGACAAATTACTTATATTAGGATATATATATTAATAATTAACCACTTGGGGTTCGTTTTTATTGTTATAGTATGTTATTTAACCATATAGTGTAAGAAAACAAAAAGACACGGTAAAAGATAAATTATTTAACTTAGAGTTAAATCTAAATGATAAGGATAAAATAGTAACTAAAACTTTTGTGAAAGCTATTGGATGAGATTATTTCTACCAATACCCACATTATTTTCGAAATAAATCAATTTGGGGCTATTGAAAACTGAATATGACTTTATTATAAAATAATATTTTATGTTTTCTTAAGGTGCCCCTCTCCTCCCTTATAAAAAGGGCACCCCTTCCCTTTTCTCTTCACACCCTTTTTTGCCTTTTATATCGGAAAACCCCTGAAAATTCATCTTATAAACCTTTCTAGTAACATCATATAGGTTATGGTCTTCTCAAAATACCAACTCTAGTTCCCTAAGAAGAATTTTAAAGAAGGTGCGTCGAGGAAGATGTAATCTCTTCTACTGACTCTTTCATGTTTCTTTCTTCTTCTACTTACTCTAATTTAGTTGTTTCATTATAAAGTAATAACATAAGTATTAAATATATACTGATATATTATTATAAATATGAAACAAACCCATTTCACCTTCTATCCATCCTACGGAAAACAAAATCACCGCGCGTGTGTACGTACGAAATACCTTCTCCACGACGTGGTGTAATATTTTTTCCACCACCTATTTACTTGGATGGTTATAATGGTGTAAATAAATAACTATATATGATTATTTTAACGTGATATTGATTCTGAAATATTATACATACACTTCAATACAATTCCACGATCATGGGGATTAAATCATCGCTCGTGCGTACGTACGGACTACCGTATCCATGAACGCGATGAGATTCATTTTCCATGATTAACCATTCAAGTTTGATTATAAAGTATATATAATAAATAATAATGAATGATATTACATAATAATTATACATGATTTATTTACATATATGTTTCATTTACTTAATTCCATTTAATTTTATAAGGAAATGAAAATGGCGGTCATGCGTACGCACGACCTACCGTCTCTATGAATAGTGTATTTCATTCCATTTATCGATCTATCATATATATTTATATACTAAATATATATTATATATAAATATTTTATTACATTATGAAATTAAGTAAATCAGGATATAACTAATAATATAAAGAAAAACATGTCAAAACACGTATGATAAATGAAATGATTTTACCCAAAACGCTACTTTAACATGGAATTTACAAAAGAACAGGTAATATAAAATCATATGTGAACCATATATGATATCATAACAAAGAATACAATTCTATAATAATTCTATGACATTATTTAAATCATTATACAGGTGGTTCGGATACGTACGAATCATATCGGACCTAAGGTAAGGGATAACTATTACAATCTTGTTGTTATCCGAGATTGTTATTCGTAACTATTTACAAGGGTTATTGTTATCATCCATGTCCATGTTTTCTAAAAATAAATTAATGTATTTTTAAAGACCTTTTTACCAATTTTTGAAATTTACCACATGTTATGAAAGGAATCTTACATTTTTTTACCACACGAGGAACTTTTTTTCTTTTCCGACAAAAGTACAAAAAGAATGTTATTTTTTACTTATACAGCATGAATAGATTTTTACGGTTTCATAACACCTCATTTATAGAAGCTTACTCTACATTTTTTTACTAATATTTTCAACAAAAAACTTTTCTTTTAAAATTCCATGGCATTTTGTGAAAATAAAATGATTTTGAAGAAGAACAAATATTTTCCGCAAGAATTCATTTCAAGTCTTTTATCAAAACTATTTTCCATCTATGTTGAAATTATATCATATATGTATGTTTCAAGTATAATTATTCTATGATTTGCATGCTTTCACTTTTTTTATGATGAAATATCCATTTGGTTTATATGGATTATTTGATGATGGGATGATGTTTTTGAAAACCCATTTTATACTTTGAATAATTTTGAATGATTTATGTTCATGTTGTGGCACGAGTAATAATGATTTCTTATGAGATGTGTGGGACTAGTATCTCCCTACAATGCATTGGGTAATGATTTATATATCATAAGATAGAGATGGATGGAATAGTAAGTTAATCCGTTTCAGTGATACAGGACTGGAACGAGGAGTGAACTCGATTCCGAAAGGGACTTTGTCCACTAAGATGGCCTTGGAAGCAATGTCTTGGCTACTATGGAAATCATACCAAGTGATCAAAGGTTTTACACAATTAAATGTTTTATTCCCATGATATTTTATTATGATTTATGTTCCATTATGATATATACATTACGTACTTCCAATATTCATATCTTTGCTCATGATTGGGATGTTTAGATTTTATGTTCAAGTTTTTGCCTTCAAATTATTATGGATTGTTTTATGTTCTCTGTGTTTACCCTTTCTGGGAATTTGAGCTCACCCTTTTTTATGTTTTCTTTACCCATGATTTAAAAAATGTTTTAGGTAACAAAATAAAAGGGGAAGATCTTTATGGGAGATGTTGAAGATCTTTCACCAAGATTAGAAAATTATATTCCGAGTTTCCAAAGAAACTAAACTATTACAGTCCTTGGGTGTCTATTTTTGTTATGTATTAAGTATTTCACAAAATTAATGTAATTTCCATGTACATCAAGCATTGGGTCTCTACAGTTGGTATCAGAGGAATGGTTTATTTAACATTTTGAAACTCGGATGTGAAAACATTAGTGAGATCCCTAGAGATATTTCTAATGTATTTCTAGATATGTCCATAAGGATAAGTATAAGTATAGGTTGTAGTCATAAATTTTGGTAATGATATTAGAATTAAACCTAAGATGTTATATATCGAAGGCACTCCCCCTTTATTTTTTTGTTTTCCCTATCATGATTTATGCCTCTCATACTATTCATTTTGGGTTTTAGACAATGGTTGGAACCTGAAGGAATCGTGTTGAACAATGTAATGGACGATGCAATGATTGTCCCCTGAAAAACCCAACGTTATTGGAGATGGAGTGAAAATTATTGTTGTTATACTTACACAAGATATGAATCATTCTGGACTTCCTAATGAGTAGAGAAGGGAACAATATTCTATTCAGTCCTTTATAAGGAAACATCCACCTTCTTTCAGTGGGACATCTGATCCACTTGTTTCTGAACAATGGATCAGTACCATTGAAAATATATTTTACATACATCGTAGTTCGTAACATGAAAAATTCATTCTATCTATTTACCGTTTAGAAGGTGAAGCAGATCAATGGTGGACTCTAATTAAAAATACAAGGCCAAGAGATGAAATAGAGTCCATGGAATGAGACAAGTTCAAAAACATATTTTTCAATAAGTACATCACTCGTATTCTACAAAAAAAGATGGATAAGGAGTTTCTTGAACTAAATCAAATGGATGATGATTCTGTTGGTACCTATGAAGAAAATTTTACATGACTTGCAAGGTAGGCTTCTAAGATTATTATCAAACATGAAAGTAAAGTTGATCGATTCTTCAGTGCCTTAAAACTAGGTCTTCGAAGGGAATTAGCTATAAGAGAGTTCAGTAGCTATGATGAAATTGTTTGATGTTTTATCAAGGTAGAAATGGAAGTTGGTGTTACATATCCATCCCATGGTTTTGACAAGAAAATAATGATGGAGTTCAAGGTGAAATATCATAATAATGGTGAAAAGAATATAAATGTTTCTATATGATCAATGAGTGGAACGAAGTATAGCGGATATTTTCTTAAAGGGACTAGAAAATGTTTTATGTGTGGAAAAGAAGTTCATCGAGCAGTTGAGTGTCTAAGTAATGGAATAATGGTTTCTAATGATGTGAATACAGAAAAGACTGCAGAGAACACAACACCAACACTTTAATGCTTCATGTGCAAGGAAATGGGGAATTATTATAATCAATGCCCTAATCCAAATGTTAATTATGATCTACATGAGAATCATCTTAAGGAAAAGGACAAATGGAAGTCACATGCGATCACTATTAGCAATGTTGAGTATGAAAACAATGTGGTGGAATTATTATGTGTTTATGTAAAGGTATTCCAAAATAATGTTGTGGAATCTCATCTATATTATTGTGGAACATTGGAATATCTATGTTATGGTTTATTGTGGATTTCGATAATTATATGGTACCGGTAACCATGAAATGTGATTCAAATATTTTGGAAAGTAGATGATATGCGCATAAATAAGGGATAAGGAGATAATGAAATGATTGATAGTATTAATGAGCTCATTACTAATATAAGGAAAAAGTGATATAATGGTTTGAGTATATATATTTTTTGGGATTTTGGTATATGGAAAGAGTTACCTTGTGACAGTATTCATGTTTTCACTATGGTTCAAGAGAATACATGATAAATGTATCCATATGTTTGGAATGTGATCAAGAAGATATATATTATGATATATGGGGGATAAATGATGGTATTCACATACTCGGTAGATGACATTTCTTGTAATTGTTTTCTTTATACTATCAGCTTGGACAAAAGTATTTTAGGATCAGGGATAACATGCAGGACGGGCAACAACTCATCGTGTCGGACAATGTTGTGGGAATCGAACCCACAACTACAGTGGAACATGCCTTTATCGCCTACTACTAGCCTAGAGAAAGTCCTTGGATAGTTGAATCTAGTTTTATTATATTAATAAGTATGATAGATGAAGTATAAGTCCATTTTTGGAATCATATACGATTAACCTCACCATAGATGGACTTATGTATATTTGATAACTTTTGGTAACCTTTTGTTTGAGACATATGGAATGACCCATCATTCTATAACATGATCTTCTTACACCTCACGAATGAAACATTTAACTTCATTTCCTTAAGAGATGAAGTGTAAATTGTTCAAGGCATGAACAATGGTGAGATTATACTGAAATGAAGTATTTATTTTAATTCAAATTCCTCAACTTTATAGAAATGATCTTGAAAACCATAAATGTTTTCCTAGTGCCCTTATATCCGATTAATCTGATGGTACCTTAGATCATCACAAAATTATAGATTTGTGATTGTTGGATTTTTCATGGCCATGTTCTCTACCACTCTCCATCAGAACATGATGGTTAGATTTCTCTTCCATGTCCATAACATCACCTATGATCTCCTATGTGGAAACCCAGTGATTAGTTAATTGGGGTAACTATTACATTTCATAATTTAGTTATTAAAGAGTTTTGGTATTCCTTTTTATGGTGTGGGTTTCTATTAAAGAAACTTTCGAGTAGTAAACCATTTATAACCATGATGAATTTCAAGGGTGATATTCATTTTAAGGGGGTAGAATGTAACACCACGAGATTTTATGAAAAATAATATTTTTAATTTAATTGATGTCTTGTGTTGTACGCTACACCAAAATGAGCTTTCACTACACGCATCCCTGACTTGTCTTGCATTACACGCAATCGCGACCGTCCATGATAGCGTTTGTTGTACGCAATACCGAGTTTCACTAAACAATGATATGTTATATAAGCTAGCCATTATGAATAATAATACCCAATTTTTGAAATTTTATTTTTCAAAAGGGCCTTCATTTTTGGATTTGGAATATCATAATTAGCCTAGGGGGAAATTTTGGTATTTTTCTGAAAACTATCATTTTTTGATGAATATTAAAAACATTGGGTTACTATTTAAAATTTCACTTTTTATATAAATAATTATTTAATTTATTTGAATTTAATATTGTTCAAAATTGATACGTAATACCTATATACATTCAATGTAATTCAATGGAGTAATTTTATAAGAATTTTAGTCATATAAAAATTTTATTGAACTTTTTGTCGTCTTTTACCCACCTCCAAGGAGAATTTGAAAATTTACATAAAACATAATTTTACCACCTCTGTGAGTGGAATTTCGAAAATCCAAGAGAAACGGTTAATTTCAAAGAGTAAAATGTGGTTCAAAAAGAGAAAAATAACTTTTGGTGAATAGTAGCTTTTTACTTTTTTTTACCGTGGTTAAATGTAAATAGGGTAATTAATGGAAAAAATGATATTATTATTACCCTAACACATGACCTAATTATATTGGATAAGGTTATTATGACCAAAAAAACCTTAGGGATAAAATAATTCCATTTAGGTCAACTTGGATTAGATTATGACATTTATTATTATTTTATATAAAGAAGAATTAAAATAGTTAAAATCAAAGTTTAATAACTAAAATATTTTTAATATTGGGTTATAAATAAGATAAATTCGACTATAAAATTCATTATAAATCTAAACATATTTCCTACATAATGGTATTTTATTTATAATATTTAGACATTATATAATTTAAATTATTTATGACACAATGATGATGTAGTAATTACCTTATTAATGAAATATTAACATAATTGATGTTATAAAAACCCAATTAAATATAATTTTATACTTTTTATGAATTAAACTAATTTCCTAGATTAATATGACAAGTTTTTATTTATTTAATTAACTTTTTTTGAACTAATCATGTTGTTATGATTTTCACAAAAATCGAGTACAAAATAGTGTCAAAATTGACATAAAATAGTTTTGAAAAACAATATTATATTATTAATTGTTATTTTATTCCTAAAAATCTATGTTATGAAAAAATAAATTATATAAGGATATATATATTATTAATGAAACCCTTGGGGTTCATTTTTCTTGTTATAGTAAGTTAGTTAACCATATAGTGTATAAAAACAAAAAGACACTGTAAAAGATAAATTAGTTAACTTAGAGTTAAATCTAAATGAAAAGGATGAAATAGTAACCAAAAAATGTCTAAAACATATTAGTTGAGATTATTTATACCCATCCCCACATTAGATTCTAAAAAAATCAATTTGGATCTATTAAAAACTGAATATGACTTTATTATAAAATAATATTTTATGTTTTCCTATGGTGCCCCTCTCCTCCCATATAAAAAGGTCACCCCTTACCTCTTCTCTTCACACCCTTTTGTTCCTTGAAGCATGGCCAAACCCTTCCAATTAATCTTATCAACCTCTATAGTTACATCATAGAGCTTCTGTTCTTCTCAAAAGACCAACTCTAGTTCCCTAAGAAGATGTTTAAAGGAGGTGCGTCGAGGAAGAGGTAATCTCTTCTACCGACTCTTTTATGTTTCTATCTTCATATAATTCTTCTTCTTTAGTTGTTTCATTATAAATTAATAACATCAGTATTACATATATACTCATATGTTATAATAAATATGAAACAACCCCATTTCATGTTCTATCCATCCTATAGAAAACGAATTCATTACGCTTGCGTTCGAACGGAATACCGTCTCCACGTCGTGGTGTAATATGTTTTCCACCACCACCTTACTTGGATTGGTATAATGGTGTAAATAAATAACTATATATTATTATTGTAAAGTGATATTGTTTCTGAAATATTATACATAAACTTCAATACAATTCCACGATCATGGCAATGATATCATCACTCGTGCGTACGTACGGACTACCGTCTCCATGAACGCGATGAGATTCATTTTCCATTATTAACCATTCAAGAATGATTATAAAGTATATATAATAAATTACAATGAAAGATATTACAGAATAATTATACAGGATTTATGTACATATATGTTTCATTTATTTAATTCCATTTAATTCAATATGGAAATGAAAAGGACGTTCATGCGTATGCACGGCCTACCGTCTCCATGAATGGTGTATTTCATTCCATTTATCGATCTATCATATATATTTATATACTGAATATATATTATATATAAATGTTGTTTTACATTCTGAAATTTTGTAAATTAGGATATATGTAATAATATGAAGAACAACATGTTGAAACACGTACGATAAATGAAACGATTTTACCCAAAATGCTACTTTAACATGGAATTTACAAAAGAACGGGTAATATAAAATCATAAGTTAACCATATATGATATCATAACAATGAATATAATTCTATAATAATTCAATTTCATTATTTAAATCATTATATAGGTGGTTCAGATATGTATGAATCATATCGGATCTAATGTAAGGGATAACTATTCCAATCTTTTTCTTATCCGAGATTGTTATTCCTAATAATTTACTGGGGTTATTGTTATCATCCATTCCCATGTTTTATAAAAATGCTTTCATGTATTTTTAAATACATTTTTATCCATTTTTTAAATTTACCACATGTTTTGAATGTAATCTTACTTTCTTTACTACATGAGGTACTTTTTGACTTTTCCGACAAAAGTACGAGAAGAATGTTATTTTCAACTTATACGGCATGAACGGATTTTTATGGTTTCATAATGCCACATTTTCAAGAAGATTACTCAACATGATTTTACGACTATGTTCAACAAAGTAATTTTGTTTTAAAATTTCATGGAATTTTTTGAAAAGAAAATGATGTTGAATAAGGACGGATATTTTCCTCAATAATTCATTTCAAGTCTTTTATCAAAACAATTTTCCATCTAAGATGACATTATTTCATATGTGTATGATTCAAGTATAATGTATCTATGATTTACATGGTTTCACTTTTCTTATTATGAAATATCAATTTTTATATATGGATTATTTGATGATGGGATGATGTTTATGAAAACACATTTTATACTTTGAATAATGATGAATGATTTCTGTTCATGTTGTGGAACGAGTATGAATGATTTCATTATGAGATGGGTGGGAAGAATATCTCCCTCCAATGCATTGGGTAAAGATTCATATATCATGAGATAGACATGGCTGGAATAGTATGTTAATTCGGTTCAGTGATACATGACTGGAATGAGGAGAGAACTCGATTCAGAAAGGGACTTTGTCCACTATGATGGCCTTGGAAGCAATGTCTTGGCTACTATGGAAATAAAATCATGTGCTTAATGGTTTTACATAATTAAATGTTTTATTCCCATGCTATTTTATCATGATTGATGTTCCCTTATGATATATTCCTTACGTACTTCCAAGATTCATGTCTTATCTCATGATTTAGATGTTTAGATTTTATGTTCAAGTTTTTTCCTTCAAATGATTATGGATTGTTTTACGTTCTCTGTGTTTACCTTTAATGGGAATTTGAGATCACCCTTTTTTATGTTTTCATTTCTCCAAGATTTAAAAAAAGGTTTTAGGTAAGAAAATAAAAGGGGAACATCTTTATGGGAGATGTTGAAGATCTTTCACGAAGATTAAAAGATTATATTCCTATTTTCCAAAGACACTAAACTATTACGGTACTTTGGTGTCTATTTTTGTTATGTATTAAGTATTACACCAAAATAATTTAATTTCCATGTACATCATGCTTTGGGTCTCTATAGTTGGTATCAGTGGAAATGTTTTGTTAACCTTTGGAAACTCGGATGCGAAAACTTTAGTGTGATCCCTAGAGATATTTCTAATGTATGTCTAGAGATGTCCCTAAGGTTAAGTATAAGTATAGGTTATAGTCCTAGAATTACTGTAATGATATTAGAATTAAACCTAAGATGTTAGATATCGAAGGCAGTTCCCATTTATTTTTTTGTTTTCCCTAGTATGATTTATGCCTCTCACAGTATTCTTTTTGGGTTTTAGACGATGGATGGAACCCTAAGGAACTGTGTTGATCAATGTAATGGACGATGCAATGATTTTCTTCCTGAACAAAACAACATTATTGGAGATGGAGTGAAAATTATTATTGTTATACTTACACAAGCTATGAATCATTCAGGACTTCTTAATGAGCAGATAAGGGAAAAATATTCTATTGATTACATTATGAGGCAACATCCACATTCTTTCAGTGGGTCTTCTGATCCACTTGTTACTAAACAATGGATCAGTACCATTGAAAATATATTTTACATACATCGTTGTTCATAACATGAAAGATTCATTCTAGTTATTTACTGTTTATAAGGTGAAGCAGATCAATAGTGGACTCTAATTAAAAATACAAGGTCAAGAGATGAAATTGAGTCCATGGAATGAGACGAGTTCATGAACTTATTTTTCAATAATTACTTCCCTTGTATTCTACGAACAAAGACGGATAATGAGTTTCATGAACTGAATCAAAAGGATGATGAATATGTTGGTACCTATGAAGCAAATTTTACATGACTTGCGACGTACGCTTCTGGGATTATTATCAAACCTGAAAGTAAAGTTGATTGATTCTTTAGTGCATTAATGTCAAGTCTTCAAAAGAAATAGGTATAAGAGACTTCAGTAGCTATGAAGAAATTGTGTGATGTGCTATCAAGGTAGAAATGGTAGTTGGTGTTATATATACATCTCATGGTTTTGACAAGAAAAGAAAGATGGAGTTCAAGGATAAATCTAAATATAATGGTGAAAATAATATAAATGTTTCTTTATGCTCAATGTGTGGAACGAATCATGGTGGAGATTGTCTTAAAGGGAATAGAAAATGTTTTATGTGTGGAAAAGAAGGTCAACGAGTAGCTGAGTGTCGAAGTAATGGAATAATGTTTTCTAATGATGTGAATAATGAAAAGATTGCAGAAACCACAACACCGACACTTCAATGCTTCAAGTGCAAGGAAATGGGGAATTATTATAATCAATGCCATAATCCAAAGGTTAATGATGATCAACATGAGAAAAATCATAAGGTAAATCAAAAAGGGAAGTCACATGCGATCATTATTAGCAGTGTTGAGTATGAAAACAATGTGGTGGAATGATTATGTGTTTATGTAAAGGTATTCCAAAATAATGTTGTAGAATCTAATTTATAGTATTGTGGAACATTGGAATATCTATTTAGTGGTTTTTTGTGGTTTTCGATAATTATATGGTACCGTTAACCATGAAAGGTGATTCAAATATTTTGGAAAGCAGATGATATGCGCATAAAGAAGTGATGAGGAGATAATGAATTTTTTGATAGTATTAATAAGGTCACTACTAATATAAGAAACAAGTGATATCATGGTTTGAGTATATAAAATTTTTGGGATTTTAGTATATGGAAAGATTTACCTTGTGACAACATTCATGTTTTCACTATGGTTCAAGAGAATACATGATTATGGTATTCACAATTTTCGAATGTGATCAAAAAGATATATATTGTGATATATGGGGGATAAATTATGGTATTCACATGCTCAGTAGATGACATTTCTAGTAATCGTATTATTTATACTATGAGCTTGCACAGAAGTATTTTGGATAATCCAAAATATTGGAATGAATTAAGTTAGACATAAGATTGTATTGTTTAAGGCTAGAACTTTTTCTGATTCTATTGCAGGAATGTTATTATAATGTAGTTTTAGAAAAAGGGACAACCTGCAGTATGGGCGACAACTCATTGTGTGGACAAGGTTGTGGGAATCGAACCCACAACTAAAATGTAAAAGGCCATTATCGCCTACCACTGGCCTACATGAAGTCCCTGGTTAGTAGAAACTAGTTTTATTAAATTAAGCAGTATGATAGATGAAGTATAAGTCCATTTTTGGAATCATATACGATTAACCTCACTATAGATGGACTTATGTATATTTGATAACTTTTTATAACCTTTTGTTTGAGACATATGGAATGACCCATCATTCCATCGCATGATCTTCTAACACCTCACGAATGACAAATTTAACTTCATTTCTTTAAGAGATTAAGTGGAAATTGTTCAAGGCATGAACAATAGTGAGATTATACCAAAATAAAGAAAGTATTTCTTCTAATTCAAATTCTTCAACTTTAGGTAAAAGATCTTGAAAACCAAAAAAAATTCCTAGTGCCCTTATATCTGATGAATCATATGGTACCTTAGATCATCATAAATTTATGGATTTGTGATTGTTGGATTTTTCATAGCCATGTTCTCTACCACTCTCCATCAGAACATTATGGTTAGATTTCTCTTCCATATCCATATTTTCTCCTAGGACATCCTATGTGGAAACCCAGTGATTAGTTAATTTGGGTAACTATTACGTTTCATAATTTAGTTATTAAAGATAAGTTTTGGTATTCCTTTTTACGGTGTGGGTCTCTATTAATGAATCTTTCAAGTACTAAACCATTTATAACCATGACGAACTTCGATGGAGAAATTCATTTTAAGGGGGGTAGAATGTAACACCACGAGATTTTATGAAAAATATTCTTTTTAATTTAATTTATATCTTGTGTTGTATGCTACACCAAAAGAAGCTTTCACTACATGCATCCCTGACATGGGTTTCATTACATGCAATCGCGACCATCCATGATAGAGTATGTTGTACGCAATACCAAGTTTCACTAAACAATGATATGTTATATAAACCAGCCAATATGAATAGTAATACCCACTTTTTGATTTTTTTTTTCAAAATGGACTTCATTTTTGGATTTGGAATATCAAAATTAGCATGGGAGAAATTTTGGTATTTTTCTGAAAACATTCAATTTTTGATAAATACTGAAAACATTGGGTAAGTATTTAAAATTCGACTTTTTAACTAAAAAAACTAATTTAATTTATTTAAATTTATTTTAGGTCAAAATTGATACTTAATACCTATATACATTCAATTTAATTCATTGGAGTTATTTTATAATAATTTTAGACATATAAAAATATTATTGAACTTTTCATCGTCTTTTACCCACATCCTAGGAAAATTTGAAAATTTACATAAAACATAATTTTACCACCTCTGTGAGTGGAATTTTGATAATTCGAGAGACATGGTTAATTTCAAGGAGTATAATGTAATTTAATAACAGAAAAATAATTTTTGGTGAATAGTAACTTTTTACTTTTTTTTACCACGGTTAAAAGTATATAGGGTAATTAATGGTAAAAATGATATTATTATTACCCTAACACATGTCCTAATTATATTTTATAAGTGTATTTTGAACAAAAACAACCTTATGGATAAAATAATAACCTTTAGGTCCACTTGGATTAGATTAGGACATTTATTATTATTTTATTTAAAGAAGAATTAAAATAGTTAAAATCAATGTTTAATAACTAAAACATTTTTAATATAGGGGTATAAATAAGATAAAATCGACTATAAATATTAATTAGAAATATAAAAAGATTTACTACATAATGGTATTTTATTTATAATTTTTAGACATTATATAATTTAAATTATTTATGACACAATGATGATGCAGTAATTAACTTATTAAAGAAATATTAACATAATTGATGTTATAAATACCCAAATAAATATAATTTTAGAATTTTTATGAATTTACCTACTTTTATTGATTAATATGACATGTTATTATTGATTTAATTAAATTTTTTATAACTAATCATGTTTTTATTATTTTCACAAAAATCCAGTACCAAATAGTGTCAAAATTGACATAAAATAGTTTTTAAAAAAAATATTCTATTATTAATTGTTATTTTATTCCTAAAAATCTAAGGTTCGGCTAAATGATTTTCATAAGGATATATATATTAATTATGAACCACTTGGGGTTCATTTGTCTTTTTATTGTATGGTTGTTAACCATATAGTGTATGAAAACAAAAAGACACAGTAAAAGTAAAATTATTTAACTTAGAGTTGAATTTAAACGATAAGGATAAAATAGTATACAAAACATGTCTAAAACCTATTGGTTGAGATTATTTCGACCCATCCACACATTAGCTTCTAAATAAATCAATTTTTATCCATTAAAAACCGAATATTACTTTATTATAAAATAATATTTTATGTTTTCCTAAGGTGCCCCTCTCCTCCCATATAAAAAGGGAACCCCTTCCCTCTTCTCTTCACACCCTTTTGTGCCTTGAAGCTTGGAAAACCCCTACCAATTCATCTTTTAAACCACTCTAGTTACATCATAGAAGTTCTGTTCTTCTCAAATGACCATCTATAGTTCCCTAAGAATAAGTTTAATGGAGGTGTGTCGAGGAAGATGTAATCTATTCTACCGACTTTTTCAAGTTTCTTTCTTATTCTACTTCCTTTTCATTAGTTGTTTCATTATAAATTAATAACATTAGTATTAATTATATACTGATATGTAATTATAAATATGAAACAACCCCATTTCACCATCTATCAATCCTACAGAAGATGAAATCACCGCGCATGCATATGTACGAAATACCATCTCCACGCCATGGTGTAATCTGTTTTCCACAACCACCTTACTTGGATGGGTATAATAGATTAAATAAATAACTATATATGATTATTGTAAAGTGATATTGATTCTTAAATATTATACAGACACTTCAATAGAATTCCACGATCATGGGAATGATATCATTGCTCGTGCGCACGTACGGACTACCGTCTCCATGAATGCGATGAGATTCATTTTCCATGATTAACCATTCAAGTATGATGATAAAGTATATATAATAAATAATCATGAATGATATTACATAATAATGATACTATATTTATGTACATATATGTTTCATTTACTTAGTTCAGTTTAATTCAATAAGGGAACGAAAATGGCGTTCATGCGTACGCACGGCCTACCGTCTCCATGAACGGTGAATTTCATTACATTTATCGATATATCAAATATATTTATATACTGAATAAATATAATATATAAATCATTTTTTACACTCTCAAATTAAGTAAATCGGGATATAAGTAATAATATCAAGAACAACATGTCGGAACACATCTGATAAATGAAACGAGTTTACCCAAAATGCTACTTTAACATGGAATTTACAAAATATAGGTAATATAAAGTCTTATGTGAATAATATATGATATCATAACAATGAATATGATTCTGTATTAAGTCAATGAAATTATTTAAATCATTATACAAGTGGTTTAGATATGTATAAAGCATATCGGACCTAAGGTAAGGGATAAATATTCCAATCTCGTTCTTATCCGAGAATGTTATTCGTATGTATTTACTGGAATAAATATTAGTTTTGATTACCACACGTGGAACTTTTTGACTTTTCCGACAAAAGAACGAGAAGAATGTTAATTTTAACTTATACGGCGTGGACAGATTTTTACAGTTTGATAACGTCCCATATTCATGAATCTTAATCTACAATATTTTACGAATATTTTCATCAAAATACATTTCTTTAAAAATATCATGGAATATTGTGAAAATAAAATGATTTTGTAGAAGAAAGTATATTTTCCTAAACAATTCATTTAAATTGTTTTATCAAAACCATTTTCTTTCTAAGATGACATTATTTCATATGTGTATGATTCAAGTATAATGTCTATGATTTACATGGTTTCACTTTTATTATTATGAAATACCCATTTGTTTTATATGGATTATGTGATGATGGGATGATGTTTATGAAGCCCATTTTATACTTTGAATAATGGTGATTGATTTATGTTCATGTTATGGAACAAGTAAGAATGATTTCATTATGAAATGTGTGGGACCTATATCTCCTTCCAATGCAATGGGAAAAGAATTATATCTCATGATATAGAGCTGGCTGGAATGGTAAGTTAATCCGGTCCAGTGATATAGGACTAGAACGAGGAGTGAACTCGATTCAGAAAGGGACTTTGTCTACTAAGATGGCCTTGGCAGTAATGCCTTGGATACTATGGAAATCATATCATGTGCATAATGGTTATCCACAATTACATTTTTTATTCCCATGCTATTTTATCATGATTGTTGTTCCCTTATGATATATACCTTACGTAATTCCAAGATCCATGTCTTTGCTCAAGATTTTGATGTTTAGATTTTATGTTCATGTTTTTACATTCATATGATTATGTATGATTTTATGTTCTCTATGGTTACCCTTACTGGGCATTTGAGATCACCCTATTTTCTGTTTACTTTTACCAAGGATTTAAAAAAAGGTTTTAGGTATGAAAATAAAATGGGAAGATTTTTATGGGAGATGTTGAAAATCTTTCACCATGACTAGAAGATTATATTCCGAGTTTCCTAAGGAACTAAACTATTACGGTCCTTTGGTGTCTATTTTTGTTATTTAATAATTATTCAGAAAAACTAATTTAATGTCCATATACATAAATCTTTGGGTCTCTACACAATATTTTTTAAATTCCACTCACATAAGTGGTAAAATTATGTTTTATGTGAATTTCCAAATTCTCCTAGGAGATGTGTAAAAGACGGCGAAAAGTTCAATAAAATTTTTATATGCCTAAAATTATTATAAACTGACCCCAATTGATTAAATTGAACTTATATTGGTATTAAGTATCTATTTTGACATAAAATTTATTTAAATAAAATAATTAATAAATTAAATAAAAAGTCTGTTTTAACCAATAACTCAGTGTTTTTCACTATTCAGCATAAATTAAAAGTTTTCAGAAAAGTAACAAAATTTCACCCTAAGATAATTTTGATATTCCAAATCCAAAAGGAATCCTATTTTACCAAATTCAAAACATAAATGTTGGATTTATTAATATAAAATTTATTTCCGCTGTTAAAACCAAAAGGCGTATTTTTAAGAATTAATAACTGTCAAATGTTTGACACTTGTTTATGTCCAATTTTAAAGTGAAATTACTTACAATTACCATCATTGGATTAAATGGTAAAAATATAGTCCATTTATACTTCTAAACCATTAAAATGTATAATTTAACAATATAAATTAACTTATTAAAAAAAATTAGTTAAAATATAGTATTTTTCACTATTCACCAAAATATGAAAGTTATCAGAAGAACACCAAAACATTATTGAAACTAAATTATTATTTCCTGATTCGAAAAGAGGTCCTTTTTTAAAATTTAATAAATAATAGTTTCAAATATTGGATTTAAAAATGCTTCTCTATTAAAAGGCGGTAAAATTGAATTTTTTTTAAAATGCTTCTTTTATCAGAAAAAATGAATTTGTTCCTAAATTATTTCTTAGAAACTCATAATATGGATTTTAAAATTATAAGGATAATATAAAATTTAAAATTCATTTAATACTATTCATAACCACTTTTTAACGGCTAGTTTGGTATGTCGTGGTGCGCTTGAACTCAGTGTTGCATACAACACATGATATTGTATTATTCAACGAAAAGCCTACCATGGAAGCATGGGGTATTACAAATATTATAGAAAAATAATTGGCTCGGACATGAAATCTCTACTTAGGAAGACCAATGAATCCATGCCAATTTTCTAGAAAATTAGATCTCTCCCTGAAGATTGTCAATGATATAAGTGTCATAATTCTCTCAAACTAAACTATTATATACCACCATGAGTTTTTTTCACAAGTCCCTAGCATTTTTCAAAACAAAATCTACATTTATAGGTATATTTATTTATATACACATGGTAATATTATAATACTTTCAATTTAATGTAATGTTTCTAGAGAAAAGTTTGTTCAAATTATATTTATTCTCCCTTTTTATTATTTGATTCAATGTGATTTTCTAAAAAAATTATTTTTTGATATTAATGTGATAAAAAACAAAAAATTATTTTTAGAGAATTATGTTATAGAATTTTAATATGTTATTGTCCATAAATAAAATTTCAATATTATATGTTTTATATATTACATTGGATAAACATTTTTTTAAAACAATATGTTCTTAGTTTAATATTACATTGAAACAATTTTTCTTTAGTTTCTTCATCTTTTTATATATAAAATACAATTTCTCATTAAATATATAAACCAATTCATGATTTTATTTTTAGGATAAGTTTCTATATATTAAATTCACAATACATAGATCACGTGGGATATGTAAGAGTTTATAATTTTTGCATTTTAGAGTATTTTTTTAATTAGAAAATTTAACATTTTGTAACCTTTGAAATAACATCTTTATTATTTAAATAATTCAATAATAATTATATATCTCTACTAATATGTGTTTTATTTTGGTGGTGAGCATAATAAATGAATGTGAATTATTTTAATTAGGTAACATTTGAAGATTCTTTTGATATATAGAATCATATTCTATTATTAAATACTACCCATGAAATAATAGAAATATTCATATAATGATAATTTTTTAATATTGAATTCAGTAATGTTATGAGTATGATACTAGATTAGTTCGAGATTTTATATGTTTAATTAATATTATATTTTAAAAATGAAACGGTTAAATATATATATATATATATATATATATATATATTGATAATATAAACATATTATTCAAATTATTTCGCTGTAAACATATACGAATATAGTTTAATAGTCATTACATTAGAAAATGAGCCAATACCTATTTATAAATAATTTTTTGACTAAGGAACTATATGAAATATTATAAATTGTAACATGATTTTTCAAGATGTGTGACGTTTATGAAATAAAAATTTGATGCGAATTTTTTTATAAGGTCTTAATTTTTATCAATGTATATAATTTTTTAAAAAATTAAGTAATGTGTTTTGTTTAATTTTATAATAATTTGTTCTCAAATTTATTTTTTTATTAAAATTAGTTCACTGTACAAAATATGTAACTAATTTTATAATGTTGTTTTTAAATATTTAATTACAAAATTCTCATCGAATTATCACTTGATATTTTATGAAATTGTATTTAATATTCATCTCAATATTTGATTACAATATTTTTCTAAAGAAATACTTGTGTGGATGTGATAATTTTTTTATCATATTTTATAATATTATTGTAATTAATGAGGGATAGGTATAGAATGATAGAATGTGAGTTACAGTAGACATGTTATTGATTCATCAACGAAAAGGCGGCAATGATGCGATGTTTGTGTAGTTGTTTGTTCGTATTTATTTTCATTTAGAACATAAGTATTTTTAGTGTTGGTATCTTAGAATAAATTATTTTTAATTTGATTACAATTATATTTTATGTCTTAAATATTAAATTAAACATATTATTACACATTATTAATTTCCATGTATGCCTATAATGTAATTATGTCCTTGAGTTTTTTTCACAATAATATGGTCATAATAGTCCACCACTATGATGAGAACCGTGAAGTGCTATAAAATTAATATTAATATAGTTATGTGGTTGGATATCACACTATGATGAGACCCATATTATATAGAACATTAGGTTTCGGTACTCTTAAGTTAACGACATTTCATCTAATAACGTTCTCACTTGGTAATCTCTTAGATGAGAGATTAGGAAAATAGACAGGCCTACTATGTGATTATGGTGGTCTGTATTGAATTCTATTTGAATTTAATTAAAGGAATAAACAATATTGGGAAGGCTAAGTAACAGTTTTATTTATGTTATATTGATCACATAAATTAAATATATCTTAATTCATAATATTTTGAATAAAATATATTTATTTATTTTATTTAATAATTAATAAATAATTATTTAACAGTTTTTGAATAAAATATTTATTTAAGGGAATAAAATATTCATTTAGGTGTTCAATAAATACAAAAAGAGTTCGAACGGAATAATACCATGTTCGTTGATAAAAAATTATTTATGAGTTGGTAAATATTATTTATTCATTTTGTGCATGTTGAAACACTACAAAATAATAATATTTTTTTTAATTTGTGGAATTTGATTTAATTAATTGTTATAATTATATTTAATTGTTGTTATGTAATTAAATTTTTCAATAGGAATATCATCTCTATAAATATATGTCTACATCTATTGTTTAGTTCAATCAAAGTCAATTCCATATATGGGGATATAGAATTGTTGCACACAATGAATTCCCTCTTGGCTCCTCTTCTTGTCTCCCACTCAATAATGAGAAACCCAAGAGATAATTTCATCATGACTGAAGAACATGTGATCAAGAATAAACAATGAATAACATTTCATCCGATGTGCCAACAACCAAAGAATGAATGCCATTTCTTGAAGACCATTAAAGCACATGATGATCATATATAGAGGGATTTTACCATTGTATCGTTGCAAGAAAAGTGATGGAAATATAGAACGGCCATTTAGTACGTCCAATAATAATCAACAATGAAAGATCCTGATACCATGAATTTATTTATTCAAATATTAAATAAATTAATTTTAAATTTGGAATGCATGATTCTCACTCATGGTTCTCAGAAACCATTATTAAAATAAATTTATATATTTCACCCACTATCACATGCCTCCACTACTCCTAGAACCAACAATTGGTTTTATGGGGGTCACATATAAAATTATATTTATTTATTTGATTGTTGATATATGTGTTGTTGTGATAAGATTTTATTTATATCCGGTTTTTTTAATGCCAATGAATTTAACATTTCATCAACATATTAGTCAAGTTCATTTAGTGTATCATTTTATTAATGGTTTATGAGAAATTATTTAATGGCTGGAGATGCAATTGAGAGGTTCCAAATCATTTTCTGGTAAAACTAGGTTACAAGGCTTGCGGTCAGAGCACTGATTGTATACCCAACCGCAATATATATAGATGAACCTTACAATTAATTAGATATGGTTCTTTTATTTAACAACACATGTCGATTGGGGAAACATGGAACTTGGATTGTGGATACATGGTGTATAATTAGAATTCATACACCTTGGAGTCTGGCCCAATCGATACACAAAATCCCCAAGCATGTGACATGTATATATATAAACTAGGCAACAAGACTTGTAGCTACATGTACTCTCCATGTTGTATCAAATTAATTGGATGAAATTAAGTTACATTAATTCTAAAATTATATCATTAAACACATATTTTATTTATTAGTACACTGTTTTGGGTTTGACAATTTATTAATTGTTATAAATATTTTTAAATTCTTAATTAATTACTGTAATTAATATGTCATTATTGTTTATTCTGTTTATTTTCAATGAATTCCATTAATGATGGATATCTAAACATAATATCATATTATCATTATGTTGAAATATATTTAATTAAATAATTTATAAATTAAATAATTATAATTAATTTATCTTAAATAACAATAAAACGAATAATTAAATGAATTCTAGGTAGTTACTTTTGTGTATTCATTCCATGTTTTATTGTTCAAGTGATTTTCCAAGAATCTTGTATGTGTTCTCATTTATTAAATTAAACTAAATTAATGTGGTTTCAAGTTATTTAATAATAAATAAATAGATGGCCAGTGAGCCATCTCTCCCAATATTATTATTTAAGAACTGTGTTTCCAAGGGTATTTCTATAATTCCCTTTATCCAATCCTTTAGCTCCAATCACCTTCATATGAATAATAAATATTTTTATTTAATGGAACATCCCAAGGTATGTTGGGGAGTTTCAAGACATAATTATAATGATTAAACATCTGAAAAATTGTAGTGGAAATGTGGAATAATATACCTCATGTCAGGTCTGGAATAAATAGTTTTTTCCCACGGTCATAGGTTGATTTAATAGCTGCTCATTAAATCATCCATTATCAGTGAATTTAATTTCTTATTTATTTTTTTTTCTAACGCATTAAAACTATATTTATTGATTCAAGACCATGGTATCATAAATTAATGAATTAACACTCAATGACTTAATTTAAATAAAAAATTTTATGTGTATATGTTTTTTCTAGACATGGTTGATTACATTATTAAGCATCCAATTAAATTTTAACAATACAATTAATGTATAAAACAAGGAAAAAATTTATTCATAATAAAACAATAACCCTCTATCTAATATTATTTCAGAAAAAGTTTTATCTTACTTTATTAGGAATAAAACACAATTGAGCTATGTGTTTGGACAGCCATTATTGTGACACTATCATTTATAATTTGAGTTGTTATGAATGATTCATGTTTTACATAACAATTTTAAATCAATAGGAGTATAACATGAAAGACATGCTATCATTTAGAGGCTTGTGTTGAAAAAATCCAAGGATTTTTGGATTGGGCTATCCACTCAACAGATTAAGGAGTAACAAGCCCACATTAGAAAAAACATTGCAAACCTAAATACCTTCAAAATACCTTGACTAAACCTTGTTGTGGTAATGATAAGGGAAATATGAATTTTTTTCCACTATAATGTTTTAGAAACTAAAAATATGATGTTCAATGGTGAGGGATATTGGGACTTGATAAAATAGTTCAAGATTTAATACAGTCAATTAATTATTTCCCACAAAATATTTTGTTTTGAAAAGTACAAATAATATTCAATTTTAAATTGTAGAATAAAATTAAAAGCATTCTACCCCTTTGATCAATTTTGGATAAAGACAACCACCTCAATGGTAGTAACATTAAAGAGTGGTTTTGATGTTTTCAGGTTGTTCTACTCCATGAACAGAAATCTTATATGATAGATTCCTCAATGCATGATCAGCCTACTAAATATGTGAGAGATAACGGGTTAGTATTCTATGAAAAACATATGAACGACATGGTTAGAATTCAATTTTTCAATATTTCATCGATATCTAGTGGAATCAAGATTTCTCCCAAAATCATGGATGCAAATAACTTGCTTCAGAATCTTTGTGGTCTCAACCAATAGATAAATAGATATAAATTATTTGAGATTTCCAATTCCACTCTTTCAGAGTATGCTTGGAGAGGTTTCCCCAACTGGGAATCACATAGTCAAGTTTATTGGATACATTGAGAGCCTATAGTTTATAGGGTTAAAACTCCTAGATAAACTAATAATCGACATCATTATGGTATCAACCCCTTAGATAATCTATAAAATGTTGTCAATTTTAATATATACTACATTGGGAAGTCTCTGTCAGATCCTCTTATGCTCCTTCTCCTAGTATATAAAGATATGAATTTCTAAAATTAGTTTGTCCTTATGTTGAAAAAACCAAAAGGCAATGAAAATATATTTAATCCAATTCATCTTCACAACCTTCCAAGAATAAGAATATCAACGGAGAATCATTGTAATATATTGTTATCTCTATTTCATGAGTCAGTAAGCTCCACTATTTGAAAAAACAAACCCATCTAAAGAAGCAAGTGCATGTTTCAACAGAATTTTTTATCGAGTGCAATTTCTCTATTTATAAAAATAGCGTATTAGATCCATATTGAGGTCGTCTCATATGTATTAAAATATAAGAACAATTTAGATTCAAAAAAACTGACTTAGGGGAGGATAATATATGACAATACAATTGAGATAAACATATTGAAGTAACTATTATGGACAACCACATCACATTGTCGACCAGAATAATCATGGTTTTAATGTTTTGTTATTATGTTCCTTTAGTGACCAAGAAAATTATTTCAAAAGCCTAACTACATACAGATGGATTCACTTTAATTTTTTAAATAAACGTTTCTTCTTATATTAATATTGAATTTTTTGTATTAAATAACATCTACATAAAGTAATTTACTTGAAGGATTACATGAAATAAGTAATGGAAATCAATAATGAATTTACATTCCATGAATAAAACCATACATAACGTTGGCATCACTGACTAGGTCATGTAAATTTAAAACGCTTGGAGAATTATTATATGATATATTTTTGATTATTTTGAACTAATACCACTGGGTGTATATATCACATGATTACAAGGAACAATTTCATAATCCCCATTTAGTAGGAAAGGTGAAAGGGAAAAAGAGATTCAAGAATTAGTTCATATCATTGTGTGTGAACTATTTCCTATTGATGAAAGGGGTGTGTTATAATTCTTTATAACATATACATACTCTCTATGTAGATATAGATATATTTACATAATGTGGTTTATATTATATTCATTTGTTAAAATCAAGGAATACATGAATTAATTTTAGAACCATTTTGGTAGGAAGAAAAAGAAACACTGCTGAGTCTGAGGAGGATCATATTTTTATCAAGACATCATTGATTACTTACTAGAGTTTGAAATCCAATACCAACTCATTCCTCCTTACACCCCTTTGTGGAATTGTGTAAGCAGAAGGAGGAACCACACATTTTTATATTTGGTGAGATCAACAATGAGTCGTGAAATTCTTCCATTATCTTTTTTTGGTATTTTTGATACAAACATAGGAACACATTGTAAATTAAGTAAAATATAAATTAATAAATGGAATTCCATATGAATTTGGGAGTATTATAAAAACCATGTTTTAGAATTTACATTTATGTGGAAGATAAGAATTTTATAACGCCTCTTCAGGTAATAAACATTCACTCAGGGTCACAAATTGTACCTCTATAGTATACCGCATGGAAATAAGGGGATATTACCTATATGAACCCTCAGACAAAAGTTTTATAGTGGAAATACACACCATATTTCTTGATAGATAGAATATAACCAAATGATATAGTAGGAGATAGATAATCTTTGATAAAGTCAGGGGATCATGGAATACAAGAGTTTGTGCATGATTGGATTCCACAAATCCATATAGAAGAAGAAACTATTCTAGATACACAAGAATTGTATAGGGGTAGAAGAGAGGTTAGAGAACCCAAACAGTATGGTTTTCTAATTTCTGAGGATGGTGAACAATTATTAGTTGATAATAATGATCGTGTAACCTATAAGGAAGTAGTAAGTATCACATATGTTTCCATGTGGCAAGAAGCCATGAATTCTGAAATGGATTTTATGAAAATAACCATGTTTTGTATTTTGTAGAACATCTAGTGGATATTAATACTATTTGGTTCAAATGGTTATTCATAAAGAAACTAGATATGGAAGGACATGTGATTACATTTAAGTCATGACTAGTTGAAAAAGGGTTCAAACAACATCAATGTATTGACTAAGATTAAACCTTATCAATGGATTCAATGATGAAATCTATTATAATTATACCAGCCTTTGGATGAGAACATTACTGTGCCATTTGGGAAAGGGATTTCCAAATACCCTTACTTAGGGGGTATATTTAGTATGATTTCTATATGACCCAACATGAAGGTTTTGGGACTCCAAAGGATACCAGTAAGATATGAATGTTTCAAAAATCCATTTATGGATTAAAGAAAGGATCCAGGTCATCAAAAATTTATTTTGATGAAGCCATAATATAATTTGGTTTTATAAATAATTAATTTTAGAAATATTTAAAAAAAAATTGTAGTGGGAGTGTTTTTTTTCTTAATTAATATATAATTATGACTTATTAATTATTTGAAATTAAAGAATATTCTTCAACATGTTATGGAATTGTTGAATACATGATTTTTCTTGAAATACATGGGAAAGGAAGTAGATATTATTGGGATCAAGATCCAACATGAAAATCAAAGCTTTTTCTCAGCCTAAGTCAATGTACATTCATTGAAAATATACTAAATATATTTAATATGTAACAATATAATAGGGTATTGTTTCTAGCATCACATGGAATTATTATTTCCAAGATAATGTGTCCTCAAACTTATGAGGAAATAAATATAATGGAGTGGATTCCAAACGCATTAGCTATTGTGTCAGCCATGTATTTTATTCTAAAAATAATTCTAGATGTTCTCTGTGCATTAAAGGTGGTAGGTAGGTATCATGCTAAACAATGTAACAACCATTAATGGAAGTGAAGACTATACATAAGTATTTGAGGTGTACAATTTATATATTATTGGTTTATCGAGGAGATGTTGAAAAACTCAAAATAGGATATGAAAAATCTTATTTGTGGATTGATCACGACGACATGATGTCACAAATGGGATACATTGTCACTTTTAGTGGATGTTTTGTTCAGTTAGAAGTGCTAAATGTAGGAAATGGTCATAGATTCTATAGTAGTTTCTGATTATATTTTTGCTTCTGAGGTATATAATAAAGTAGTTTGGATGCATAATTTTGGCCAAGAGCTTGATGGGGTACCTATCAATAAAAACCTATCAAAAACTATTTAGGAAATAATATGGTGGCAGATCTCGCAAAAGAGACAATGTAACATCAGTGGATGAAGCACATAGTACAGAATTATAATCTCTTTGGGTATTTTTCACAAGTATATGATACTATAGTGAGAATTATTTCAATGTAAGAAAACATGGGGACCACTTGATAAAATCATTGATTTATCATAAACATGATTTTCATTTGAGGTATTATGGACTAAAAGTCATAGGAAATTGTCCCTAGTCCAATTGGGATTTTTTTAGAATTGGTGTCCAAAAACCATCAATTTGTACTTAGTTACATGAATATTTGATGTACTGAATATTAAATTAAACAAATTATTACACATTGAATATTTTTTTCATGTTCTAAAGGTAATAATGTAATAGAGTATTTATCGCATTGAAAATTTCATAGTAGTTACGCACTATAATGAAAACTTTGAAGTGATATGACAATATTTTAAATATATTTATACAGTTAGATAACATACTATTATGGGAAACATAATATATAGACCGTTACATGGGAGTACTCCTTATAATATGATACTTCTTTATAGGAAGTTCTCAATAGGTAATCTACAAGACATGAGATTTTGATAACATACCCTATAGTAATAATTTTGCATGATTTGGTGTCATCAGATATTGTTATCTCCGAGAATGTGTAATGGTTATTAAAAATTAATATTTTCATTAATCCATGCCACAGCTCGTGTAGAAAGATTTTCTGACAAAAAACATCATGCCACATCATGGCGGGAAGTAGGTGACATTGAGTGTGTCGTGAAAGAGATGTTATAAATGTATAATTCATGAAATGATTCATCCCATCCATATTTATGGATTTTGATATCTCAACCGTTTTATTAAAATATAGATATAACCCTAAATATTAAGTATGTTGTGTAATGAAAAGTTTATTTTAGTTATCCAAAGAATGATCTATCAAAGATATATGTTGATGACACTATCATGCAACTTGCTTGATGATATTATTTTCAAAATATATTATATTAAATAGTGAGTGTTCACATGTAGTCATCATCATTGAATCTTTATGTCATTTCTCTTGGGTACCTGTATCCTTTTCTAGATTGTAATCTTTTTCTTTAGAAAATCCCACCAAATGAAAAAAATAAATAATACAAAGAGTCACAAAATATGTGTTTTGGGTGGTCAGGATTATATTCCATTTTACTTTAATTAATGTAATAAATATTATTTTGAAGATTTAGGAATAGTTTTTTATGTTATATTGATTGCATAATTAAATTAATATGTATTCAATAAATTTTGATTAAAATATATATATTTATTTAGTTAAATATTTAATAAAAATTTATTTTCGAGTTTGTGAGTAATTTTTTTTAAATGAATACTATATTTATTCTTATATTCTATATATAAAACAACTGTTATAATGAATCAAGACTGTTTCAGGTGATAAAATAATTATTTTCAAGTTAGTAAGTATAATTTATCAACTGTTCACAAGTTGGAACACCCCAAATTAATATTAATGTTAATTATATTATGTTTCATGATATTTCATTAATGGTTATCAGTATATTTAATAGATTTTATGCAATTAAATTTAGTATCCAGAATTCCAAATAAATAAATAGATAGATATATCTATTGTGAAATTCATTCAAAAACAATTCCATGTTTGGGAATAAATAATTTATGTGCATAATGAATTCACCATTGACTTCTCCTCCTCTATCCCTCTAAGAAATTAGAAACAGAAGAGGATATTTCTTAAAGACAAAAAGAACGATGTATTAAGAATGAACAATACATGAATTTCAATTCACTACTCTAGCACAAGGAGAATGTGTTTCATTACTCGAAGACCATTAAAGCACATGTTTATCAACACTAGAGTGACTATACCCGTAAATCCACATAAACGAAAATAAGGAAATCTAGATGCACCATTTCATATGAACAAAAATCATCAATATTGAATGTTCTTATGCCCATGTATTTATTTCCTCATATATTAAATAAATTCATTATAAATTTCACATGCCTGATCCCCACTCTTTTTTTTAGACAATTATTATTGAAATAAATTTTAATATTTCACCGAACATGAAATTATTCCACTTTTCCTCGAACCAACAAGTATACCTAATTTATTGTGGCATCCATTGGGTGGATCTTTCCTAATGAAACCAATTTTGTTAAAACAACCCCATATTTTAAATATACATACTATGAAAAATCACTATGTTGTAGACATTTATAAATTTTAATATGATAAGTACATTTCATGGTTATCCCTGACGAATAATCATTGATTCTAGGGGTCAGTGGAAATATCTCATGGTACCTGAAATGTAGTAATTTATATATAGTGATAAATAATATTTTTCTCTCCTATAATTAAAATGTGAACATGTTATTAGTGAAATGATTTTAATATCAGGGAAAAATAATTTCTTAAAATTCATCGAATGGTTATTATATTTCAATTGTATAAAATGATGTAGGTACATTTGATTATTATTATGTCCTAATTTGTAACCAATAACCAGACTAACATTTATATTTTTACTATTACAACATTTAACATATACTGATATATAAGAATTATTGTATATTCTAGGGGCCCTATTTTTATTTACTTGTATATTCTTTTAATCACAAACGAATAATGAACCAAAATTGATATAGAAAAATTATATTTTAGATAAAGGTGTGGAAACAGGATGAGTGACATAGATTATATTCAATGAAGCTCTGTGGGGACAATTTGGTGTTCTCATGGAAGAGTTAGGGACCTTTAATAATATTGAGATGTATTCAAAAGGTAAAACCCACTATAATGGTTTTATTGTTTTCTTTTATCCAATTACTCGTTAACATTGAAATGGATGTATGGTAATCATTTTTTGAAAAACTATAAAGGTGGATTCATCATGTTTTCATTAGATCATGCATATGATCCTTCTCAGTTTCATTGTATGTGTTCATATTGTTCTTATTCAAGAAAAATGAAATGATTATCTAATTATAAAAACAATGATTTCTATACATGATGAGGTCCCCAATACTAGGGAAGAAATTATTGTTGATGATGAAACTATAATATTATTAGGGGATTAACAACATGTGGATGAACACCACAAAAACACAAAACCATAATGTTGAATAAGGAAAGATGTTATGTAATAAAATTTGAGTTTATTTGGAATCAATTTTACCAACCTATTAACTACAAGAATCTAATTATAATTAGTTGTCCTAGGGTCACAAAGCTGATGAATCAACCAATTGATATAGATTCATGGTTCTAGGTCCATTATATAATGAAGGAAACCCATTAGAATGATATTATAAGAATTTTATAATATAATATTTTTATTTTAGTAAACAATATATAATGAAATGTTTATTTAATTTTCATTATTTCTTATATAGTGATTTAAATTTAGAATATTTCTATAATAAATTTCACTTATTGGCTACTAGAAAAGACCATAGAGACATTAAGACTCTTCTTACGAAGTAACATCATTGGGATGCTGCGGGGAAAGAAAATACCCACCCACCAGTTAGTTATAGAAGCATTATAAACAAAAGAAAACATAGAATGCATTCATTGAGTATCAGAATTAGAATTATTCTTAGGCTCATTGTGGTGGGATAATATATCATTCAACAATATTTTTTTTTCAATTTGACCCAGAATGTTAATTTTTTAAACATCCAAATAGTTGGGAAAATAATGAACATGCATCAAAACCAATATACCCATTTCCCAATATAAGGTTGGGGTATGGTTCATTAGAGAATAAATTCTACGAATCATAAATAAAAAATATAGTTTGATGTGATATGAAACAACATATGTTCCTTTATATATATGTAGATTCCTGAAAAAAAATACAAATCCACTTTTATCCCACATCATGTGATATGGAAGGAGGCTCACATAAATATATAGTGTAAACTAGTTTATCAAAACAATTGAACAACATAGGACATATTTGTATGTATGATAAAATACCATTTTTAATATTATTAGCAGTATTACCTAAACATATCTGTTTATGTTCATATTCTTTATGTGCTTTAGACATAAAATCAATATTTACCCAACTAGAATAATAAATACTTTTACATTCATTGAAGTGGTTAGAACAATATTATTATGTTATGGTATTATGTTTTGCACTTTTCCTCAAAAAAATTCTATAAGATAGAACCACATGAGGATACTTAATTGATGCATAAAAGATTGAATAAGTAAATAAATTCGAGGAATGGTATTATTTTGCAGTTGAGATTAGATGACCAATTCATGAGAAAGGATCCATATGAACCTGTGGTGGAATTAATATCCCCAATTGGACCAAATGACACCAACAACATTTATGCAAGTCATTCAACTCAACCACATTCATTATAAAAGTTTATGAATTTTCTACATTGTTATTTCTATGAAATTTGAATCAAACTACATCTGATATGTTTATGTTTCTAAAATTATTCATTATACAATTGTAAGTGAGTTTCATCGGTCAACAGCCACACATCACTTTGTTGTAAAGGGTACAATGTATAATATCATAGGAGTCGATATTCACAATAAATAACTCCCAAAAGATCCCCTCAGAATTGATATTGATGTAGGTCTTAGGGAAACTACTGAGATTTACATTCAACCAAATGAACCTGATATTATAACAATCAATTTTGTTTTTGGAAGAATCATAACATGAAATTATATTCTTATTATGATTCATGAGGTAAGTATATTAAATAAATTAATGCTAAAATCCTGTAATTGAAGAGGAAATATGGTTTTAAATGTGTTATGAAGTTATACGTCGATAATAAAATGGGAAAACATATGGGTGTGTCAAAGAAATCTAGTGTATCGACCACAAAATCAAAATGAAATTCTGAGGGTTCCTTCACTACAATAGTTACTAATAAATAGTTTGTTTCATTACAACGTATTGTAGTTACAACATTTAAATATGAAAATATTTCATACATAACATATAGAGAATAAATATACAGAACATTCGTGAAAAAAATATTTAATCTCAATACTATAAATGATACTTTCAAGAATGAATGAAAATGTGTCTCAATTTGGAATACATAAATAATTTATATTTCCTCCATACATCAATTAAAATAGTTTGATAATATGATTATTATTGTAAATAAATATTCATATTTCCTATAAGTTTTTATATTTCTAATATAAAAAGTGAAAACTAAGTGAAGAAGGCTTTGTATTCCATAATATCTATATCAGTTCTATAAGAAAACATTATTATAATAAGGATGAATTAGATAAAAAAAGATATGAGCTACTCAAATTGTTTCAGAAAAAAATCAGATGATAGAATATTTTTAATGCAAACAATATAGAAGTAAATATACATAATCAAATGAAATTAAACTAATTTTTTACTTTTTCATTACTTATTTGTTTCTGTTCATTTATAAATCACTAAATACGTATCTTAATCAATTTGTATCTCCAAAAATATTATTCTAGTATCCAATGATTGGATATCCAACAAAATAACAAAATATTATGTTGATAGTAAATCAATAATACACTACAACCAATATTTCTTATATAATCATTGAATTGTATGATTTAGTCTATCGTTTAACAATAATTTTGTTATGATAGGGATGTCATTGAATATATGCCAAATTAGGGCACACAATCGGTGTCTAAGTAGATAACACCTATGGATTACAAGAAATTGAAAAATATTATAGAATATATTGAAATATTTAGCAATGAAAAAAATATCCCCAAATAATTTACATATTTCGGTCAATGTATCTATAGTTCCCAAAGCATGATAATTGAAAAGGTTGAGGATATTATGTTTTAAATTTTATTATAGAAGTCACGAAGCTTGAAAATAACAAAATCACAAGATATGTAATTTGAAAATGTGTTAAAATTTTCATTAAATATATTTCATAATCATCTATTTTTCTATATTTTCTCATTATTATAAAGATTTATAATGACATTATTTATCAGAAGAAGAAGATAATTTCTTAAAAGATGTGTGGAGATCATAAAAGTATTAAAAAGGTTTTCCAAAATAATTTTTCTGGTGATTTATTAATATGTTTCTGATCTACCGTGACTTATGAACATAGAAATATATTTTCAGTTTGAATAATATGTGCCTCAATTTTTATATATTAATTTTTTATCTATTTTTTGATGGTGGAGATTCATTGAGGAAATCAATTTTTTTAAAACCACTGACCTGTAAACACTAGAATTGAATATAATCGTGGTAGTAGAGACTATGGAAGTGGTGCATTCAGTGTATAAGGTAGATGAGGAGAAAGAGACAGAGATATAGGAATACAAGAAAATGAAGTATTGGTTTGAAAACAATATTTTTTTGGGAAATGGAATATACTAAGGATTATAATAAGGTTGTGTTTCAGATAAATCATTGAAAAGTTCAAAGATCCCTTTTTAGTTAATATAAGAGACATTGTGCATTTGTTTTTGGTGGATTATTGAAAAAATATTTTTCACTACTTTTTTATTTGACATTATAAATTAATTTAAGTGGAGGAATTTTTTTCCCTAAAAAAGAAACAAGGCTTATTTTTTGGAACCAATAAATAGATGCATAAATTTATATTACCACTTTCCAAGTACTTTATAATATTACAGAAGTGTCCAATAATCCCCTCCCCAAAAATAAGTACATAAATTATAAAAAATTAATGTAGTTGCATTCCCATGAATTCTATGAACTGTAAAGAAAGGGTCTTTATAGTGGAGCTAACAATCACATGATATTCCTAAAACACCAATCTACTATTTAAACTGGTATATAATCCAATAGTAATGATTTAATAAATAAGGGTGTTTTTAACCACCGAGGCTATAAGGTGTGTGAGAGAACTATTAGAGGACAACCATCATTGACAGATCATGGTCATTATTCGGGGATGATGTCAAACAAATGACAACATAAAATGAAAATAAATAGACTAATGAATAAATCCTAAAAAATAAAAAAACCACTTAAAATGATATGATGAAAAACCATAACTCTAAAAAAGAACCATTATAAAAATATCCTAGTATCCTAATCCAAGGGCTCATTAAAAATAAGGATTTAAAATTTTTCATTGACTGAATCTGGATTTTTCATAAAAGAAAAATATAGTGATTTCACTATTTTGGGTTGTGGAATTATTTTAGTATATTTAATCATCAATTAGACACATTATATACTATCATAAATTATTGGGGAATGAAAATAGGTAACATTAATTATTCTTGTGTATATTCATTATGTGAAATGATCCATGTTCAAAAGCTCATTACCAAAAACACACATCATCATTATAAATAAAAATTTCATGAGAATATGGTGATTACCATTTTGGTGAACAAATAATTATAATGTTATGTTATAGTTTATAGTCATCTAGAATATTGAAATATATATACAAATATATAGCATAATCTAAGATGACTTATTAGATATTCCCTGTTTTAGTTTCATATGTATGATATGAATGACTTTGCTCATATTTAAATCTTTAAAAAGGGGGAAATAATTTATAATGGAGTTTATTATTTTCTGAAAGTACATAATGTGTCCCATTGATGGATTTTCCATCAACGAAGGTAGATGGTCTATCATGGTAGTGCTACTTTCTGTGATGGATAATGGGTAAGATCGATTTTCATATTCTAAAAAATGGAATATTTAAACCATTTTTTCATAAATCATATGATTGAAAAAAACTCCCATCACTTACTCAATCATATAAACATTATTCAAACACACAATGTTTTTAGTATGACTCAAATAATATGTTTTCTGTTTATAATTTTTGTTTGATTTCAAAAAAACATCACATTATCAAAATATATAAAATAATTATTATTGTTTTGACTCGTTGTGGAAAATATTAATAATTTTTTTTGTGATATGTATTAATCAACCTCCCTTTAATATTATACATCATTTTCTCATTTTGAATCAACGTGCCCATTATTAGTACAAAATTGATCCTCATGTTCAAAAATTATCACTAATAAAACAATAAGAAAACTCACTCAGAGTGTCTTCAGTATTAATGAAAATTATTCACAACTCAATTTTGACATTTAGGAATAATTTTCTCAAGAAACTAGAACATAATGGGACTGGTATGACTCAAAGTATGATAATCTAATTAAAAATTAAATTTTAGTAAAAAAACTAAAGTGACACAATCATAAATACAAAATCAAATTTTTATGATTTAGCACTTTATTATAAAGATAAATATGTAATTCTTGACATGTAGAAATGAACTAAACCTCAATACGATGCATAGTGTAAACATTATGACTCAATTTGTGCCTTTTTATTTATAATTGACAATAATATTATTTTAAAAGAAAAATGACAAACACAAAAACAGTGAAAAAACATTTTAATTTTTTTGATAATTTAGAAAAATGGTCTAGAAGTAATTTTTCATATGTTGGAATCATGTGATCCACAATGTGATGAATGATATTATTAGTAAGACTGAAAATGTTAGTTATTAGTTAAAAATTAAATTTCTTTACTAAAATTGTAACTCACTAAAATCCAATAAAATATGCTCGTATTATTTTGATAATTTTTTCAAATGATTAATAAATAATTTGGGACATGAAGGAATCCGTCTCAAAACATCCCAACACAAACAAATGACCATTATGACTCAAAGTGTGAGTTTCCTATAAAAAATGACATTTTAATAAAAAAACAAAAGTGGCATACTAAAAAATGAGGAATCATATTTAGATTTTTTGGGTAATTTATGGAAATAATATATAAGTCATTTGGGATGTTTAGGAATCACTATTACTTCAGTTCGATGGATTGTGTGGGTAGTATGACTATATTTTTGTTTTTTTATTTAAAATTAACAATAATTTTACAAAAAATACAATAATTATACTCAAAACTGAGAAAATTCATTTAGATTTTTTTTCAAACTTATGAAAAAATATTATTTTATTTTTTACATGTAGTAATTAGCAACGAATAAATCTAATAAATTATATTGTAGGTATGAATCAAAGATTATGTAATCAGATTAAAATTGACATTTATGTTAAAAATGTGCCACTAATTATAAAAAATAAAACACACCTAAATTGTTTTTATAGATTTCGAAAATTATTCATAATTAAATTTTGAGGAGAGGGAGTCAGTCTATTTTAAACCCACACATGGTGCCACTGGTTGGACTCAATGTTTCTGTTTCAAGTTTAATATGACATTTTTTGTAAAAAGAACAAGAGGTGTTCTCAAAATCAAGAGAAATAAATCATATTGATTTGATGATATAAGAGAATTATCCTTTATTAATATTAGAAACAAATAAATAAACCTCACCTCAATATGTTTCATAATGTGACAGATATGACTCCATGTGAAACTTTCTATTTAAAATTCACATTTATTTCTCTAGAAAAACAAACAGGATGATTAAAATAAGGAAAACACAGTCATATTATTTTGATACATTAGGAAAATGATCAATATGTAATTTATTATATTTAGTAATTTGAAAAATCTTAATCTGATGCCCAATGTTCATGATATGACTCAAAGTGCATGTTATCAATTAAAAATGACATTTTAGTTCAAAAAGATTAACTTACTCAAAACAAATAAATCACGAATGTGTTGTCATTATAATTTCAGAAAATTATTCATAAATAATTTTAGAGTTTTATATACTATTCTAACATCATACTCACAAACGATGTTACCGGTATTACTCAAAATAATTGTTTCCATTTTAAGAAACATTTTTTATTGAAAACAGAATTGTCCTTCTCAAAACTGGGAAAACACATTCGGATTGTTTTGATACTTGATGATATAAATTACTGCACATCATTTGGGTTCTGGAGTAATTATCCCCTTCTCAGTTCAACACAAGGTGTGACCATTATTACTCTATCTGTAACTTTTTATTTAAAATTGACATTAATTTTAGTAGAAAAGGCATCTAACATAATCAAAACTAATAAATCAAAATCTTATTTTTTATAATTTAAGGAAAAGATAAATAATTACGTTTTGACATATAAGAATCTACCTCACAGTAATCCACTACACGTTGTGCCTGGTATAACTCAATGTTTCCATTACAATTTAAAAATTGATATTTTAGTTACAAATGTGTCATCCACTGAAATCTATGAAAAAATTCAATTTTGTCATAAATTTTCTGGAAAATAATTCAGAATTAATTTTTTATTTATAAGAATCAATCAAAAATAAATTACTATGTGATCTGACTATAATGGATTATTATGTTTGATTCCATTTTAGAATAACAATTATGTTAAAGATAAAAGTGGCACACTCAAAACACTGAAATAAATTTATATTGTTTTGATTATATTGGAATATAATTCATACATGATTTTAGAAGAGTAGGAAGCATTCTCAAAAAAATTGGATGCATGGTTTGACCGATATGAATCAATATGCCTTTTTATTAAAAAATGACATTAATTTTAGTAAAAAAGGCAACTAATATACTCAAAACTGTGAAAAACCATTATTTTGTTTTGATAATTTAAAAAATGATACATTTTAAATTTTTATGTATATATATCATACACCCATCAATCATCCACCTGATGTTCCATTCAAAACTCAATGTTTTCATTAGCAGCTAAACTTTTATATTTTAGATTATAATGATTCACTAACATAATGCACAATAAACATGCTCATATTGTCATGATAATATAGAAAAAATGTTTCATAATTTATTTGTGGTGTTTATTAAAAATAATAACCTCAAACCAGAATACCATTGGACTGGTATAACCCAATGTAAAAGTTTCCATTTTAAAATAACGTTTGATTAAAAAACACATGTGGAATACTCAAAATAAAGAATACACATTAACAATGCCTTGATACACTATTACAATGATCCATAATTTATTCATGATGTATTGGAAATTGGTTCCCTTGAATCAGATGCACGAGGTGATTGATTTTTCTCTATGTGTGTCCTTTTTTTAAATGGAATTATTCTATGTAAAAAAGGAAAATAACATACTCAAAACTAAGAGAATGAATTTGTATTGTTTTTATACTTTAGTAAAATGATCCATATGTAATTTATGACATGAAATAATTATCATCACCTCAATCTAATACATGATGTACCCATTATAAATCAATTTGTCTTTTTTTAATCTGAAATTGATATTTTACTCCAAAAATAATCAGTCATTAAAATACATGAATAAAAATTTGATTGACATGATAAATAAGGAAAAGAATTAAAAAATCATTTGTTACATTTTGGAATCAATATCACATCATCCTTATACATGATGAGACTATTATGACTCAAATTGTATGTTTCTAGCTAAAAATGACATTTGATTGAAAACACATGTCTTGTACTAAAAATTGAGAAAAATTTTTTTTTGTCTATTTTAATACTATATGATAATGAACCATAAGTCATTTAAGACATAAAAATAAAACATGTTGTCAATCTGATACATTGTGTGAGAAGTATGACTCAGTGTTTATTATTTAAATATATATGTGACAATTTAGTTTAAAACACACATAAAATCCCCAAAATATAACAAACAAGCCTTGATTGGTTTTCTCAACATTCTAACTATTATTAACTAATTAATTTCAATATCATCATTATCATATAATTATTTATTTAGTTTTCAATGATATAATTCTTAAAGTATGAAAATAAATAGTGGAAGTGGAATAATCAACCTCAACTCAATCTGATACACAATGTCATCGGTATGAATCAATTTTTAGTGGAAAATTAACACATTCTATTTAATTTTTTTCACTATAATATTAATAATATAATTTTTTTCATGAAGGATAGTTTTTATCCTTGAGTAAGGGTGGTTTTTTCTATTATACAATAATGTTGTTTTTTCCTATAATAGGACATTTCAATTATTTGTGTTATAAATTTTATTTCCATAAAATCCTATTTTTATATTAGAAAGTATTAATTTCTTTTGTTGTATTTGGTGTTGTTTTATGATGTAACATCACACTATAGTATACAATATTTTTTGTTATGGTGTACAGTAATAACACACAAAAGTATTCCCCTAATCCGTGATATGAAATTTACTGAGAATATAATCCTCTGACAACCCTTCCATACAGTCTGACAAAGGTCCCCTTTATCAGCACGTCTAGAATTGCTGATACGAGTAACCTTTATCAGTACTTTTAGAAGAACTGATAAAGGAAGAAATTATGAGTTCTTTTATATATTATGATAAAGGGTACCCATATCAGATCCTGTATAGAATGGATAAGAACCAAATCCTATTATGGACTTTCATGTAGTTGGAACTTTTATAGATCTGATAATGGCCAATTTTAGCACTATTTAAAGCCTCTTTGCTATCAATATTTATTACATGGGAAAATTTCACCAGGAGGATTGGTATTAAAATGTAATACACTATCATGTTAAAATATATTTAAAAAAATTTTAAAATATTTTTTGGATACCCTACTTCTGTCAAATAGTTTAACCCACTATATTTATTTAAATTTGGACCATGATATACAAACATTTTTTACTTTATCAATTAACTATAAAAACTTAAATTTTAATACTATGAAATAATTTTAATCATGATTATTACTAACATGGAATCCATTTTATGTGATTAAATTTCTATAATTTGTATATTTTAATTTTAGTTATGATTGTATAACACAATAATATAACCTTTTTGAAAAATTAATTTTAATGCATCAATGCTGATTTTATTATATTACCTACCTTCTAAAAAGCATCAAATGAATGTGAAAAACATAATTTTATATATATAATTAATTATTATTATAAAAAAATAATCCAAATATATTTACTTATGTTATTAATATAAAAACACATTGTGTGTAATGATACCATTTTTTTATAAAATTGTGTTTTAATCCTAAAATATAACTTATTCGAAAATAAATTATTGTAGAGATTCATATAAAATTAATTATATTATTTATAATTAAATTTGATTTATGATAAATTAATTTGAAATTAAAAAAATAACTTTAATTTTTAAAATAATTAATATTTTTAACTATTCACAGAAAAAAAAAATTTAAGAAAAAACCTAAAATTGACTCTAAAAAAATATTTAAATTATTATTTAAAAAATGATAAAATTTCCTCAAATAAATTTACTAAAATGGTATAAATTATAGTTAAAACTTTTTTAAAACCATTTGATAAAACCATTTTGGTTGAAAACATATTTTTAAAGCATAAGTTCACTTTAAAAATGGAATAATTATTTATTATCCAATAATAAATATATTTCATTAAAAAATACCTATATACATATTTATTATAATGTGGTTATGGCTGTTGATAATTCTTTATTTAACATCTTGGTTTTAAAATTGTACTATATTATGTTTCATATAAGAAAAGGGTTCTATTTGTGGAAATATATCAAACACAACAAGAGTTTTTTTGAATAAAATAATTAAAAAATACTAAGGTTTTCCATTCTACCCCCATTAAAATTAATTTCAACCATAAAATATCATTAAACGTGTAAAAAAAGGATGATAGATATACTTAATAGCATCCACATGTACCCAAGTAGTTTCCTTAAACTTCTGATTTTTCTATGGGAAATTAATGGGAAGGCTAGTAATTCTCTATAGAAAATTATCTCTATGAACCGAGATTTATACCAATTATGTGTCATCAGAATAAATATGCCCAAAAATTATATCTGTAGAGACCCAAATCTTGACGTACATGGACATTACAATACTTTTGTGGAATACTTAATACATAACAAAAACAATCACCAAAGGAATATAATAGTTTAGTCTCTTTGGAAACTCGGAACATAATCTTTTAATCATGGTGAAAGATCATCATCGTCTCCCATAAAGATCTTCCCCTTTTGTTTTATTACCTAAAACCTTTCTTTATATCCTAGGAAAAAGAAAACTTATAAAGAGTGTACTCAAATTCTCAGTAAGGGTATGATTGGAGAAAATAAATCAAACCATATACATTTGAACATAAAAACATGAACATAATGTTTAAACATCGAGATCTTTAGCAATGACATAAAACATAGAAGTACGTAGGGCATAGATCATAATGGAACATCAATCATGATAAAATATCTTGGAAATAAAACTTGTAATTTTTCCAAAACATTAAGCACATGATATGATTTCCATAGTAGCCAAGGCATTGCTGCCAAGACCATCTTAGTGGAAAAGTCCCTTTCTGAATCGAGTTCACTCCTCCTTTCAGTCCTGTAACACTGGACCTAATTAAATTACCGTTCCATCCATGTCTATCTCAAGAGATATAAATCTGTACACAATGCGTTGCAGGGAGATATAAGTCCCGCCAATCTCATAATGAAATCATTCTTACGTGTGCCACAACATAAACATATATCATTCATCATAACCCAAAGAATAAAATGGGTTTCATAAACATCATCCCATTATAACATAATCCATATAAAAAATGGATATCATTTCATCATGAGAAAATTGAAAATATATAAATCATAGAGACATTATACATGAAACATACACATATGAAATAATTTTTTTTAGATGGAAAATGGTTTTTGATAGAACACTTGAAATGGAATTTTGATGAAAATATCCTTTCTTTTTCAAAATCATTTTCTTTTCACAAAATGCAATGAAATTTTAAAGGAAAGGATTTTTTTGAAAATAGTCATGAAATATTTTAGAGTAAGCTTCATGAAAATAAGTCGTTATAAAACTATAAAAATCGATTCATGTCGTATAAGTTAAAAAAGATATTCTCCTCGCACTTTTATCGGAAAAGTCAAAAAGTCCCTCCTATGGTAAAAAAATAAAGATTCATTCCATATAATGTGGTAAAAGTAAAAAAGTGTAAAACGAATTTAAACATGCATGGATGAAAAGTAAACATTTTATGAAAACATTTTGAGAACATATGGACATGGATAATAACCATAACCCCAGTAAATATTTACGAATATACAATCTCGGATAAGAATGTGATCGGATTAATTATCCCTTTCCATAGGTCTGATATGCTTTGTATGTATCTTAACCTCCTATATAATGATTTATATAATGTCATAAACTTATTATAGAATCATATTCATTGTTATGATATCATATAAGGTTCCCTTATGACATTATATTACCAGTTCTTTTATAAATTCAATGTTGAAGCCGTGTATTGGGTAAAATCATTTTATTTATCGTACGTGTTTGGACTTGTTGTTCTTGATATTATTATTAATTATATCTTGATTTAATTACTTCCAAAATTTAAATCATGATTTATATATCATATATATATTCAGTAAATATATATATATATAATAGATAGATAAATGAAATGAAATACACCATTCATAGAGACGGTAGGACATACGAACGCATGAACGTTGTTTTCCTTTCCTTATTGACTTGAATGGAATTAAGTGGATGAAATATATATATATATATACATAAATCCAGTAGATTTATCATGTCATATATTTCATTAATATTCATTATATATACTTAATAATCATTATTGAATGGTTAACATGGATAATGAATCTCATCGCGTCATGGAGATGGTAATCCGTACGTACGCACGAGTGATGATATCATTACCCTAATTATTGAATTGAATTGAATTCGATGATATAATATCACAAAATCAATATGACTCTATAATAACTATATATTGTTATTCATTACACCATTATACCCATCTAAGTAATGTGGTGGTGGAAAAAATTGATTACACCACAGCGTGGAGATGGTATTCTGTACGTACGCACGCGCGGTGATTTCAATTTTCCTATGATAGATAGAAGTTGAAATAGTGTTGTTTCATATTTACAGTTATATATCAGTATATAATTAATACTTATGTTATTACTTTATAATGAAACAACTAATGAAAAGTAAGTAGAAGAAGAATGAAGCTTAAAAGAGCCGGTAGAAGAGATTACCTCTTCATCGACGCACCTCCTTTAAACTTCTTCTTAGGGAACTAGAGTAGGTATTTTTAGAAGACCAGAAAATATATGATGTAATTGGAGAGGTTGATAAGATGAATTGGTAGGGGTAGGCCGAGCTTCAGGGATCAAAAGGGTGTGAAGAGAGGAGGGAAGGGGTGCCATTTTTATAAGGGGGGAGAGGGGCACCATAGGAAACATAAAATATTATTTTTCAATAAAGTCGTATTCAGTTTTTAATTGCTCCAAATTGATTTATTTCAAAGATAATATGGGGATGGGTCGAAATACTCTCAACCAATAGGTTTTATACAAGTTTATGTTACTATTTTATCCTTATCATTTTGATTTCACTCTAAGATAAATAATTTTACTTTAACCATGTTTTTTGTTTTCTTACACTATATGGTTAATGAACTTACTATAACAACACAAAAGAACCCCAAGTTTTTCATTATTAATATATATATTTATATCTAAGTCATTTGGCCGATCCATAGATTTTTCGAAATAAAATAACAATTAATAATATAATATTTGGTTTAAAAACTAATTTATGTCAATTTTGAAACTATTTTGTACTTGAATTTTGTGAAAATCATAAAATCATTATTATTTCAAAAGAAGTTAATTAAATCAATACTAACATGTCATGTTAACCTAGAAAATTAGTGGAATTCATAAAAAGTCTAAAATTACATTTATTTGGGTATTTATAACATCAATTATGTTAATATTTCATTAATAAGGTAATTACAGCATCATCATTGTGTCATAAATAAATTAAATTATTTGATAAATAAAAATTACAATGAAAATACCATTATGTTGAAATTTCTTTTATCTTACTAATGAATATTTATAGTCTAATTTATCTTATTTATATACCTATAATAAAAATGTTTTAGTTATTAAAAATTGATTTTAACTATTTTAATTCTTCTTTCAATAAAATAATAATAAATGTCTTAATCTAATCCAAGTGGACCTAAAGGGTAATATTTTATTCCTAATGTCGTTTTCGGTCGAATTACACTTATCCAGTAGAATTAAGACATGTTTTAGGGTAATTATAATACCAATTTCACCCTTAATTACCCTATTTACTTTTAACTGTGGTAAAAAAAAAGTAAAAAGTTAGTATTCACCAAGAATAATTTTTATCTTATTTAACAAAATTTTACTCCTTGATATTAACCGCGTCACTTGGATTTTTTAAATTCCACCCACAGAAGCGGTAAAATTATGTTTTATGAAAATTTTCAAACTCTTCTAGTAGGTGGGTAAAAGACGGTGAAAAGTTCAATAAAAATTTTATATGACTAAAATTAATATAAAATGACCCCAATGAATTACATTGAACATATATAGGTATTAAGTATCAATTTTGACCTAAAATAAATTTAAATCAAATAAATAATTATTTATCTAAAAAGTTGGTTTTTAAATAGTAAACCACTATTTTCACTATTCATCAAAAATTGAAAGTTTTCAGAAAAATAACAAAAATTCACCATAGGCTAATTTTGATATCCTGAATCCAAAAATGAAGTCTGTTTTAAAAAATAAAATTTATAAAATTTCAAACAGTGGGTATTACTATTCATAAAGGCTAGTTCATAATAATATTATAATAATATCTCGTTTAGTGAAACATGGTATTGCGTACTACAAACGCTATTGAAGAAGGTCTTGATTGCGTGTATTGCAAGCCAAGTCAGGGCTGTGTGTAGTGAAAGCTCTGTTTGGTGTTTCATATAACATAATCGAAACTTATTTCATTTGTACGTTAAATAAAATCTATACTTAAAGTTGCATAGAATAATTTCCACAAAACGAACATGAAATTGTGTGTAACACGAGCAAAGAATAGTGTTGTATATACAGCAAGCTAATACGATGGTTCATATAGTACAAGCTAATTTTGGTGTAGCGTACAACACATGTCATCAATGAAATTAAAAATAATAATTCTCATAAAATCATGGGTTGGTACAATATCCCACGAGTAAAATTCATGTGAATGATCAAATATTTTCATCCTCATAAGATAAACATAGAACACATCATGAACGTGTGGTATGTCTCATGAGAAGTCCATGTGATAAAATACAGTGCGTACTCAATCGATAATATTGATGTACCAAAATACATAATGCCAAACATTAAATTCTATCAAAATATTAAATCCATCATCAATGGAGATGTTAAATTGAAAACCTTCTCAACACCATCAAATTGAAAGTCTTGTTACTAATTTTGTATATAACTACTTTTTCAACTCTCTCCTACCATAACAAGATGTTATATGGGTATAAAAATCTCTATGATTTCTTTATCTATTTTAATAATAGATAGATTTATTTTAATACATTATCAATTTATTTTATATTTCTAGACATTTTATCATAACTGTTTTTATAAGGATTCAACTAACATATCGAGTGGAAGATATTATTGTCAAAAAATATTACTAGAAGAATGTGTTGACCCCAACAACTGTTGAAATCTATAGAACATAATCTAATCAAATCTTATATGGTTTAATGGTCCTCTTAGAAATAATATATATCTATGGATGATAAGATTTATTTTAATACAACATTGTATATAGATCTTGTTGAAGAATTATACAAAATATCAAGATAAACATCATATCTTGATCAAATACAATGGAATGTGGTTTCCAATTTGGCTTTATAACTTCATTTGTGTATACACTTAGAATTGTTTAAAGTGCTAATTATTCATTGACATCAATGATGTGTGCTGACCATATATGTCAATTGATTATGACCCAAATAACATTATGGACGATAGATATTTTTGGTAGTCTACAAAAAATCCAATGTAATTTTTATCAATTTCTATTATGGTATGGGTGAAAATAATAAAATTTAATTAAAATAATATTAATAATAATTTACATCATTATATACCAATAAGTGAAATATATACGCTGAAATATCCATCTTCATGTATTCCCACCATAAATACTCTTTTAGAACATTATACATCTTCATACTTAACAAATTAATTGATAACGATGAACTATGAACATATTACAATAATAGATTCATCATGTATTGTATTTACATGACACATACTCCCTTTCAAAAACTCATCATTTCATCATAATCAAGATTAAACATAGTATAATGTTTTACTTTTTTTACTTATCTAAATCCTCCATTTTTACCGTATTAATCATTATATAGATATATGGTTGAATATTGATTTGTCAAATGGTTTATTGTAACCCTTCCATAATGATTTCATGATCAATATTTAAAAATACATAACTATTTGTGTCATGAAATGACCCACTAAGGATAAACTAGTCGGAAATAAGCTAATAATGACACCCCATGTCCACCACTAATAGGTCTCGTGATGGAAACTATTTTTGAGTGGAATATTAAAAAAATGAGATTTTATATAATAATTTACCCCCCCCCCCCACACACACATCTAAAATAATTTGGAAATAAATAACTCTTGCTATAAATTCATGGAGCATCAATCCTACATCAATGTAAAATATGTAATATATGAAAATAAAATGTGAAAAATACCAAACAACCAAATCTAAAAGAGAATCCCATCATGAATGTAATAAGAGGAAGAGTAAAAATACAAATAAATGGATCTATATAATTTCATTCTATAATAACAAAGATTTTCTTACTCTTGAACCACCTAGGAATCCAATAAATTAACTATCCTCGGTATATGAAATGACAGGTGCAGGAAGAATACATGCAGGGGTGAGTATAAACATATTCAGTTGAAAAACCCAAAATAAATAATCAAAAATCATCAAGGTGAGATTATTAATATCATAATAATGAATATATTTCAATAATAATATGATACAATACATTAATAAAACACTATATATTCTCAAAGGTTCTCACCTAGACGCAATGATAGGTCATGACCTCATTTCTAGCCACGGATTCCACTATATTCTCATATGTAACACCCAAAAAAATGATGTAAAGAAAAAATTAATACTATCAAAATTGGAATGTATTAGATATTAAAAATTAATTATGTTATTCCATTAATAAAAAAATGAAAATTTAGAGGAGTCATCCATGAAACTCACTCAATCTAACTACAACTTTCATGAGGAAAAAATATATTTATAAAAAGATATAAAATCTCATGTATGGACAATGATTTATGCCAGACCCTATGATGAATTACACATTAATAATTGGATGAAACACCGAGGTATTTCAGTCAGATGATTTTTGAACCTAGCTATGGATGAATAATATTAATGGAGATACAACCACTGTAAAAGATATAGGAATTTCTACTCTTGTCCACTGATCAGATATTGTTAAATTCATTAAAAAATATGACACATTGAACCCTTACTAGTGATAACTAAGGATACTAACCACAAAATAATAGATAGAGGGAATATAGACATAAAAAAAACACACGCCCATACAAATATGGTTTGAAGTACAGACTGAAACTAAGACATTAGATGGTTGGAGAAGAGAAAGGGATCCAACATTCCCTAAAAGAAATTAACGACATGTCCCATGGATTACATAGTGTGTCACTCAATGTATGGAACAAAACATGTATTTATATCACATATTACATGTGTCCATGTATATACTCATCATTAAATACCATACTTTTTAAAAGACAAATATTTTTCCAATGGAATACGCGATACACATCACAAAACCCAAAATAATCCATTTTTAATAAATAAATTAATTTAAATGTTTTATTATTATTTTAATAATATTATTAATTAATCTATTAGTTATTACGTTATTTTAAATTCAACTAATTACATTTAATTCATCTTTATTCATGATTTCTATATAATTTTTGTAATGATTAAAACACATTATCAGAAAACAATATTAAAACTCTTAATGTTTATCAATTATAATTAATTAAAATAACCTCTAATGTTGAATGATATAATTGAAAAGTTTATAAAATATACATAACAATAATAATCGAAATTAATATAATTTAATTTTATAGTAATATAGTAATATTAAAGTCATATTTTTCTAGAAAAATGCATTTTTTTAAAAATAGAAATTCCATCGTGCTTGTAAGTTTTATTTTAAATAAGATTCTTCCAGATATGTGAAATTATTTTCATAAAATGGATTCCATATGTGGAATCATAAAAATTAATCTAAGGTAATGATGTCAACAGAATTATTATAAAATATAAAGTTTAAGGGAATTAAATATTTATTTCCAAAGTAAAAGGAATGTTGGTTATTTATGATTAAAAATAATTTAACAAGGACAACAAACAAAGTAACCATAATAGTGTGAATAATTATAAATTCCAATAAAAGTAATAATGATTCTATATATTTTTATTACATTATAAATTAACAATTATTTATTTTAATTATATTTTTTTATGATAAAACATAAATTATATATGGGGTAAAATATTATTTTAATCATTAAACCCTTTTAGTAAATTATATAATTATTAAAAAATTGATACGTCAATTATGTATTTGTATTAAATCATAAAATAACATCTAAATGATAATATAATTTTATGAAGTGAAAATATAATTTTATATATCTTGGAATATTTTTTTTCTAACCATAATGAATAATTAAATAGTGTTTGTTCACACAGGACCAACAATTAAAAGGAATAAAAAATTGAAAGCAATAAGATATTATAATCATTTACTAGAATAAACCAAGAGGTTTTGTGTAAAATAGGTCACCAGAATTGGTGGGAGGCACCCAAAGTTAGATAAAATAATACTAGGGTAGTACTAGAAACCCCATTTAAGCATTAAAATCCCTTAATTTATTTCCTTCATTACAAATGTGAAGAAGAAACAAGACATTAATGAACAACATTTTCTCAGATGTTATTGGTTATGCACCTTGGTGTGGAAGAAATTCCATAAAAAGAAATATGAATCACTGATGAGTTTGTTTCAATGGATGTATGCGTGACATTTTGAGTAATATTAACCAGCTGACCATTAAATAATGCATAGACTTTGATCCTTATAAATTCAAATATAACAATACATGTTGCTGAAACCCACCAAAAAAATTATTTATGATCACATACCACACCTCCACCTATCATAAGTTAACGGGTACAATATCCTTCCCCATTGATCTTATGGCCTCATATTAGACAACGTAAGAAAAACCAATCCACCTTGAATGATTAGACCTATGGAAGAGGGAAATTTCTTTCCCCCAACCAAGACCGTCCTAAAAATGTTGTTATTCTATAACTTACTCACCAATGAGACTAGATCAATCAAAAGTCATCTATATTAAACTAGAATACCCATGATCATGATTTATTTAACTTCATCATATGATTTTAAATGAGCATGATATAAAATACAACAATAGAAAATCATTCATTGTTAGAACCCACATCATTGAACCAATAATGGAGAAATCAACACCCTTATATCCATATTAATTAAGACCAATCAGGGTTCTGATGATATTCCAATTTTCTACTATCTAGTATCTATCAAAAAAATATTATTACTATAATACACTTCGGTATTACAAAAACAGTAACACCCAGAAAAAATTTTAATACCTTTCTTATGGATCACATCATTAGTAATAATATTATTGATAATTATATATATAGTTATGTTATGCTTATAGTGAATTTACATGTACCATTTAACGAGGTGTGATTAGTATTATCCTTGATAGAATACATGTAGAATTTGGTAAAAAAGTCATATTGGGAAATTAATGATTACTAATAAATTGGGTTTTGAGGATAGTTAAATGTGAAAAAAATTCACAAACTGATGATTGTTAAGACTGTATTGAATGATGACATGATAAGTAATCACCTGTGAGAATGATATGTTGGGATTAAGATATACTGGGAATCCATTCGTGATCCTTCCATCTTATGGAAGCAGATGTTAATGTGTTGATAACCTATGATCCACTGAGATTACCGTTTATAGATATGGATGTTACCGTGAAGGGGGTTCCAAATATGATAGATCGCCCCCCTCAAATAATCATGGTCATTACCATAATTCTACAAGATAATCTATACCCATTAAGATCATCCTACAACACGAACCATACGAACTTCTCTGGAAAATAGGGCATGGAGCCTTCCACCAGGTGGAGATTTATCCATCTAGTTCCCATATGTTTATCCTTGACTTCCTAATAACCCAGAAGAACCTACCCACATCATGGGACTGACAAATTAAGGATTCAAATGACCTATTAATATTTCTAAAAACCTTTTTATGAACCATATGGACTAATAGCACATGTCCCAACTAACAAGAAATGGGGTTTCATTGTTCCACCCTTTAACAATACTAAAAAACCACTCATAAATGGGGTACATTTATTAGTGATAAAAAAGTGCAGTTAAAGTGTACATTACATAGCTATAAAAAAGATTCTATAAGTACCCCTTCATAATCTCTTTTTTAGTGATGATAATGGATCCCCTTTATCATTTCTATTTTAGCGATGTTAAAGGGACTCCTTTAATCTATGCCTTCTTAGCAGTATTGATACGGGGGGGTTATTAGTTCTTTTTAAATGTGCATTTATAAAGTGTGTATTATAAAAAGAATAATTAAAATAATATGTTAAGATAAAAATGTATAAATATATTTATATTAATATAAAAATATTTTATATTTTTTAAATATATTTCAAATATGTTGAAATACTCATTATACTTAATATATAAGATATTTAGAGAAAATTTATTATAAAATATTTTAAAAAATTAATTTTATAACATTATAATTATTATTGAGTAATAAAAATTTAATATCAATTTAAATACTCAAAAATGCTCATAATTAATAAAATATCTTAAAAAGTAAAAATGATTATTCAAAATTAAAACAATAATAAGTTTTTAGATTTGAGTGCATTTGTGCTCTTCCACATATCAAATCAATTCATATGATGACTTCTATGCACTATTGACATAGGGGAACCCTCTATAGCATTTTTCAAGGCCAAAAAGGATACATAAGGCCTCCAAAAACGACATTTTAGTCGGGATACCCAAATATTTTAACATTCGATGGAATTTCAGTCTCATTTAAGGGGGGATATTTTCCCATTTTTCAATGGGGGATGAATTTATTTCCATGGATTACATTGATATTTATGTAATTTAATTGAAATTTTATCTTTTTTTACAATGAAATATTATTTAAAATCATATATATAATAATATATACATATTTTATATATATTCATAATAAAAATTTAATATTATAAATCTTTAATTAAATATATTTACATATAAAATCTATTTCTCAATATATAAGACTTTTCTAAATAAAAACTAATATACATATTATGTTAAACACAAATATATGAATATTGTTATTCCCATATAATGTGTGTGTCTATAAAAAAAATATATATTTTTTCTATGTATTCTATCATATGTATATATATATTAATATAAAATATATGTTAATATACATTAGTATATATAAAATGTGTATAGTAATTTTTTTAGAAACAAATTTATATATAATATACATATATATGTGAATGTATTTATTTTGTATATCTGTGTGCATGTATTTATTTATTTCTTTATAAACACATATAGAAAAATATCTTATAAAAGTATGTACAACAAATCATATAAATATAAATTAATTTACCAATAAAATATATGGATAAAAAATATGAATATATATAGATATTAATATATAATAATATTAAAATAAATATATGAATATATAATCCTAACAAACTATATATATATATATATATATTAATAATTGAATAAATATATATATTAATATAACTATTAATAAATAATTTTGTATAAATATATATTAATATATGAATAAATATAAATAAAAATTGTATATAAATATATAGATATATCATTAAATTGAGAAAGAAATAATATGGATGAGTGGTAAATTTGAAGATGCCCAAGGCTGAGGTTTCGTGTTCAAATCCAAGCAGATGCAGTAGTACACGAGTGGGTACAGGGTTGCGAGCACTATTTATGTGTGGTAGGGTGTGTGCAAGGGGGATGCAGTGCACGATGGAGGGGCTTCCTAGAACTGTTAAATGAGGTATTAATCAATGTTATAAGGGACCTCTGAAATATTGATTTGTCTAATTGTCTTTTTTTTAATTTTATCAACACTTTTAAAAAAGTGATCATTAATGGGGTCTTTTACCGTCACTTTTTTAGCACTAATAAAATGGTCCCTTATTAAAAAAAATTATCACTAATATAAGGACCACCCCTTCTAATAGATCCACTAATTTCAGTGATTTTTAGCACAAATAAATCAATTTTCTAACACAGATAGAATGCTATTTTTTAGATATGATCATAAGGGAGACGATGACCGTGTTGATAAGACTGATCCTTCCTCGAAATGAAAACTACTGATAATTCTAATTGTTAATACGAATAATGATATTGTAAAATATCCCCTAAAAACGAGAAATCAAAAACCTAATCAGGGATAAGGGAGATTATGATTAATACATGGGTAACATCCCACTATGAATTCCTATGAGATCATCCATTCGTATTCCAAGGTTTTCTTGGAAATATTGGGAATGAAAATTTTCACTTTTATCATTGTTAAACAACCAGACTCTCCATTTAATATATTCATGCATTAGGTTATTAAATCCATTTATGAATATGATACCCCAACTAATGAAAAATAATATTTAATCTATATAAATAAATTGAAAAACACTACTGAACTTCCTCATACTCATAAATGGAAGATTGATTCCACTCTAAATTTTAATTACAAAGAGTATTCTCAATGTGTCATGGATCAAGAAAAATTAGATCAAGAGAGTGGGTGTCTCTATATTAGTTCATGGGTACACATGAAGAACCATATTTATTTGCCATCACGAATTCCAAGTGCTAGGGGAAAAAATAATCCAATGAAAAAAATACCAAACAGACATTGATAACCCCATGATATTCATAACCGTTGTAATTAATTCCCACATCATACAATCATTTTCCTTTTCCAAATCAATTTTAAAAACCATATTTGGAATCTACAGTTTTATTTTCCAATTCAATGATCATTTCTAGTACAAAGCCTCTGACAAATTCAGCATCCCATGATTTTATGAAACCATCTTTCTCCTTCAACATCCACGCATGGATGAATGTTTAAATACACATGTTGGGGATGCTGACTAGGATCTTATACATGATATGACACATGATGATTGGTATAAATTATTTTAATTAGGATAGGTCCTTCATAATTTACATGAGAATATATATAGATGAACAATCCACCTGGTGTATGTACCCCATCCAAATATAATCATGTATGGAATAAATTAACTCACCTTTGGTGAGATCTTATGAGGCCACATAAAACATCCCTAGAAATCCATATGGGTTAGGGTAACTATCCCGGTTGAGGGGGAAAATCATCATAGATCTACCCTTCATCTTGGGTCTTTATAAATAAAACATTGATAGAGCATCAAACAATTAATGGAATAACTTCAAAAATATCAAAATTACCACCTGGTTACCCCTCTATCAGTATAGGATTGAACCTAACATGAAATTATTTAAAATAAGAAACATACATACCTATAATCACTACATTATAATTGGAGATTGGTCCATAATCTATGATAATGTTCATATATACACCACCCCTATTTTCATTATAGAAACCATGAAATTTATGTATAATTATGTCCCCCTATTTAAACAATGTTACAATGGACCTCTCACACTTAGTTCTCTCTTAATCGATAAGTAAAACAGTGAGATAGAATTATTGGATGCTGGTACTAAAGTAGTGTGAATTCAAACCATTAACATGTTAACATTCAGTATAACACATCTCATTTTGTGTGGGGGTGATGTTTATAATTTGATTAGTTTTTGTTGTATAACATCTTTTAATTTCATCATTGTGGTGTCTACGATTATTCTGCTATCCTATCAATGAATGAGAATATGTAGGCCTTTTCTTTGACTCATTGAAAACAATGTGATAATTGGATTTATAAGTCCACCGCATGGAGAAAAAAACCCATTACATCTATATTTTCTTAAATCCATGTAACTTTTTCATGGATAATGATATTATTCCCTTCATAATGCCTATCCATGTCTAATTATAATTATATTATCTAATATTCATGATCCATATAATATAAGATAATGATATGAAATCATACCTATTTTTCATGAAGAAATCATACAACCCTAATTTTTATAGATTCCCATGATGGTATTGAAGTAACCCCCAGGATACATGACATGTCCATAATGTTTAAGGCAACCAGATTATTTCAGAATATTTATCATTCCCATGAATCACACCTAGAAATAAGGAATGACGTAATGAAATGAATTCAACCAGTATATACCTTAGTCGAAATGGGTTGAACAAAGTCATCTATTTTATAAAAATAAAACAATCACACTAAATTTTTTAATTTTTTTATTGATTTAATCCCAATGCATGAAATTATAATCACCACAACATTGAGTAAACTATTCAATTTTAGAGGAGGCCTACATCAGCTCAAGAACTGCATTTACGGAAGCCTTGATCCACCATGCTTTTTTAGGGAGAAATTAAATATCAACTTTATATCTCATTCAATTGTATTTCCAAATAAATGTTAAAAATATTTTCTGTGGTGGAACCATGTTTTTTACCCCAACATCCATGGGAATTGTACATGATCTGATGAGCAGGAAGATGACAGCATGATGTGAGGCTTGGTACAAAAACTAATAGGATTGGGTGAAGAAAGAGTATATTCATCCTAGTCAGGATAAACATGTGATAATTGATAGTGGCTATTAGAGTTAGTAATGGGTGAAGAAAATATGGGGCTAGGATCTTAGGATCATGGACAAAAGTAATATTTCATAGGGTATGGAGTGGCTTCAATATGATGGTGAGAGGGGATTTGGGTTGGGAGGTCAATGTTGGTGTTTGATAGTTACAGGGCAAGCCAAAACATGAAAGTCAATAAGTGTAAACACATGCTCCTCATGTTTTAAGGTAAAATACATGTGGGTGATGTTCATTCAAATAGAATAATATGGACCTTATGTTGTGGTCATGTAGTAAGTAGTGATATGAATGACTTGATAATTGGAATCAATGGGGGATCCCTGGCGGATATGCTGACCTCATAAGCCACATGATTCATAATACGAGTCATGATCCAAAAATAAAGAGAGAATAATATAGGGCTGTGATGATTCTTAAAGATATTAAATATTTTACTTTGTAAATGGAAGTAAGTATAAAACTAAAGAACATTAATGTATATAAATTCTAGTGACTATGATATATATTATCCATCCCGAATAAGAAACCGATGAAGATGATTCTATGAAAGACGCAAATCACAAAATATTCGAGCCACATAACCATCCTTAAGCTGGAATGTGTGGTCATTAGAACACATAAATGAGCATAAGGTTTCCTGAATACAATATTGAAATTAAATTTTCTATCATAAAATGGGAATGAGGGGGAGGTTGATCTGAACCACTGCATTGGGCGATTCATTCCCTAGGTGAACATCTATAAACCACTGGAAGAGGGAGGGAAAGCATATATCAAATGAGATATAGACTATACCCAAAGAGTACAAAAATAAATCCATGTAGGAAATAATAACACAAAATAAATTATAGTTTAGCAATCATACACTATTCAGATCTGATATACCCCACCAGTGGATGAGGCATATATAGAGTGTGAGGGGTTGTTTTCTGATACCAAATATGGCCACCACCATCCAATTAAGAGGATAATATTCCACCTCAAAATAATCATCATAAAAAACAGACGAGGGGTATATGTTTACCACCCCTGTCTCAGATGATATTATCCTGACATAGAGAAGGGTTGAAATATTGGAATACATTGAAGTTGTATACCAATTCTGAATTTAATTAAGAGATGGTCGAACAACAATTCTTGAATCGTGGAAACAAATTAATAGAGGCACAATGAATCTAGAATCCAAATGATGTTCATGGGGAAATGAGCCTCTAATGCCATCAAAAGGTGACAAACCAACATAGAATATATAGGTAGAGAAAACACAGTGAATATGGTTTGAATTGTGAAATCATTCGTCTATGAAAACCTTGTAAGTGAGCCTTGACTACTATTGAAATGATTTTGTATTTGTATATGTATGCCTAATTGTTATGTCTTTAAAAAAATTTATGCTCTCATAGATCATGTATTTTAATCCATTATGATTCATGTCTTCTGAACTATAAATATTTTTGACATGACCCATGATTATGATCTTTTATATGTAGATATTGGTTTATAAATTTTATTTTCAAGATCTCACTCCCTTTTGTTCATGTAATTATATATTATATCCCTTATTTACCCTTACTAAGTATCTATGCACACCCTTTCTTATCTTTCCTTTCCAGAGGTTAAGAAGAAGGTTTTTTTGTATTGTAAATTTTTATAGAATAATAAATATGAAGATCTATATGGTATATGTTAATGATATTACCAAAATTTAAAATATTTTCTACAGAGTCACCAAAGGAAATAAACAATTTTTGTTTTCATACATATGCTTATGTGGTGTATTCACTATTCATCTATAGACATGAAATATCATTGTATGAATATCCATGGTCACAATAGTTGGATTCATAGGATATACTTAGTTAAAAGTTTGAAAATATAACGACAAAATATTATTGATTTCCCTAAGGAAATTTTTAGGAATATTTTTATGGATGTTTCTATGGATAAGATTAAGGATGGATCAATGTATAATAAATATTTTTTGAATTTTTTTATAGGTTATACTAAGTGGTTTCTAAGACAATAAATCCCTCATTAGATTCTAATAGTGGATTTAGCTCTACCATTATGGTACCATGATGTAATAACTCTAATAAAAGTAACATTGATGTAGAATAAATTATAACTCTATGAATAAAAATGGGCCTTACTATATAACACGTTTTCACACTCCTAGGGATATGTTTAAAAAACAAGAAGTTATTTAATTTATTTATGAATTAAAAATAATGATGACTATTAGTGACATAGGATAATACTAATTTGTCATAGATTAAAAATTAAGTTTCATATGTCATTTATACTATAATTGATTCTTTCTTTCTTTTGTGGGTTTCCACTATGATTAGACTATGTCACACTATAATTTCTTGTTTTAGTCGATGTAAGGGAAAAAGGAACTGGGTTAACATTAAATAGTATGGAAATGTATTTTGATTTTTAGAAAATGTGATGATAAAAGGAGTGAAGAATACTTTGATTATTCCAAATACATTATAATTATATATAATTACAATCTTTCACCTTAACAAATTCATAGACACAGAAAAGAAGATAAGTAATGAGTTTCTTTAGAGAAAGGGTAATAGAGACCATGGACGAATGAAAATTTAGTTTCTATATGTCTCAAACATGGAAAGAATCATTCAAAGTGATTTCTTATAGGGTCGTGAAGTAGTTTATTATAGGGATAATAATTTCAAAAATATAGTAACTACAAAGTATAAATGAAATGTTTGGTTAACAAAACATCTAAGAATAAAAGAATCCGTATGGTATCATCTATAGTTTAATGTATTATTTTTAGAAATTATGGTCATTATTAGAATCTATGTCCCAAGTGTAAATCTCATAAAGAGGGTCATCCAGATTGTAAGAGTAATAGTTTTTCAATTAATGATGAATAAAATATGTGTGAAATATAATATGAAGGAGGTAATAAGTAATAATATTGAAAAGATTAGTTAATTTTTTAAGGATGATTTTGAATAATTGATAAATTTATATATTTTTTATTCAAAAACTATATTATGTGTATCAATATATATATAAGGATAGATCAATATAAAATGTTCATTATAGATATGGAAGAATGTGTTGAATCATGATAATGAAATAGAAAATTCATTTAATAGAAACATGGTATTTTATGGAAAATACATGATTAATGGGAGGTAACCCTTAATATTCTAATGATGCGGAGAACATAATTTTTATTTTGGATAAATATATGATTGTTGAGGATAATGAAAATTTGATATTATTGACGACCATAGAAATGAATAATTATTTGTTAAAAGTGTCTTATGATATAACTGATGTACTTTACAAAAAAATTAGATCTATAAAATTAATTCAATAATATGGGGTTTTATTCTATGAATGAGGAAGCTTCCATGTTTTAAATGAGTTTATATGGTAATTTGGGTTATTAACATTTTTAAAGAGAATTGATGATTTTGTTATTCACAAATTTAGAATGTGAAAATAATGAGACAAATAGTGTTGTTTCAAAGATGAATCATATTTTTATTTTCAAAATTTAAGGACCTTATCTCTAATTTTTTGTATTTTAATATATTTGATTTTTTATATTATTAACCTTTTATGAAATGGAATAAATTAAACTCAAAATTAGGTGGTAGTAGATAATTAATTATATCATCATAAAATGTTTTATCCTTTTTTGGATAAAACATGTGAACTATTTTTTCATTGATGATAACTATAGGTAAAAGGAATGAAATTTAATTCCTTTATAGATTTTATGATCCTCCAGTTCATTATGAACATAATGAAATCAGTTTAATTTATTTGAGTATGAGATGTCTTGGAAATTGTTAGAGGCACAACCAATGGTTGAAACTACTACTATAAAATATAAATATATGTAGTATGTTCATTTTTATATGTTCTATGTCAATAAGGAAAACAATTTCAACATATCTTATTGAAAATAAATATTTAAAAAATGATTATTTTTTATACAATTGAATTTTAAAATGTTAATCCTTTTATGACTGAGATGATTTTTGAGGGAGAAATTCAATTTATTCAGGGTTGAATATAACAAATTGCGATTTTTTTTATTTGGTTCAAATACATTTTAACATTTATATATTTCTATTTTAATAAGATATTATTTTTAACATTCAATTTATATAACACCATGTTTATCTTGCATTACATGAAACAACAAGTTTCTTCGATAGCGTTCTTCACATGCGACACCAAGGTTCATAGAAAAATGATGTAAAATTATAATAAATATGACCATTATAAACTTACAATTGGAATATTTATTATTAATATTATTTTATATATTACAAATATAAAGGGTATACACATATATTAAAAATTATTTTTTCAGTGACCAATAAATTTAAAATGAATTTTTTTTAAATAATGGAATTATTTTTCTAAAAAACATTGTTTCCAAAACAATCAATTTTTTCTTGCAATTAATAAAAACTATATTTGGGTAATGATTTTAGTTATATGTATATTTTATATGTTTTAGAAATTTTTTAACAATAATCTTTTTCCTTTTTTAGACAAGAGATAAGAATAAATCCATTTTAATTCTTAAAACAATATTTTTCTAAATATATATTTTATCAAATATTTGATGCACTTATTATAGTTTTTTTTAATATTTGAAATTTATTTTGACAAATAAACATTGTTATTTAAATAAAAATTTATTAATTAAATTTTTGTAAAATTGGCATAATCATTTTATAAAAAAATTATGTATAGTTAAAATATTGAAATTTAATTATAAATTCTTTTATATTTAAATTGTGTATTAATATATATTATATTTAAAATAGGTTTTAAAGTAAAATTTGTTCAATAATATTTATATTTATCAAATTTAGATCAATTAAATCAATTTTATATTTAAATTGGATATAAAAACAAATTATACTTATGAACATTTCTTTTTCGATAACTTAATTTCTCATAATTTTTATGGGATTAATATTAAATAAAATGTATCCAATTGTATTATTTTAATTTGGAAATAATCATTCAATATTTATACTCATAATAGTTTTTATGTTTTTATAAGTCGAACTTCATTTTTGACAATGTTGAATTGTGACAATAAGAAAAATTGATAATCATGGTTATGGTAAAAATTGGTTTACCGATAGGTTTAACTAGAATGATAAGTGTTAATATTACCTAAAAACATGTCTAAAATATATTTTATGGAAATAATATGACATGATAATATATAATTCTCATGCATACTACTTTTAAAATTCTTTTTGTTGATAAAAATTCATGTATACATTTTTATTTTCAGAAAATTGAAATTTTTCCAATCACTTCACATATATATTACATCCTCTATACCCTATCAAATAACACCATTTAACTCTTTTTTATAGTAAAACACAACACATATAAATTCTAATCATCAAAAATAATATCATGAAATGTTTATTCTTGGCATAAATATTTCATAGGAAGGTTTATGTTTCAAAACTCTGGAGGTTACCAAAGGAAGATGTGAGGTTCTTCAACAACTTATTTTATTTTATTTATTCCTCCACCTAATTAATTTTTTTATTATCTATGGTGATATAAAAACCTTTTTATCATTCATATAATGATATGTCCATATGCTAACAGAATGATATATAACAATATCCAGTTACATCAAATGGGTTTTGAAATCACTATCCTTGTGTAGGGAGGACTACCTCCTCACACACCAATGCCATTAATTTTTCCATTACCACCAATCATGGTTTTTTATTATATTAAATATAAATTATATATATATATATATATGATATTTATAAGATAATTATTCATATGGATTTATTATTTCATATATACCTTTTTAATTTCAATTAAATAGGGGATATGATAATGTATATAGTGTGTACGTCAGACAACTGCATCGCGAAGTGATGTGATTTTTTTTCACTAATGCTTTATATGGGAGACAATCAATATAATTTTATGTTATATATATGAAACATTTATAAAATGGATGAAATTTTTTTCATTATGAAATGATAATATATAATTAAATTTCATACCTTTTCACCCACTAAATGTTGATATCGTCATTTTTGTATGTGTGGAATACCGCCCTCACAAAGCGGTGTGAATTTATTTTCATCACCACACCACAAGGATGATATTTGTAATTATATTTTAAATAGTAATTTTGTATTAAAGATATTAGTATCATTCAATAATGATAATATATCACTAACCTACATTCCATTGTGACAATTGTAAAATGGAAATGTTACTTATGTGTATGTATGACCTACCATCTCCAAGATCGTAACATACTTCATTTGACAATAACATTGTTAATGTAATTTTATAAAAGTATAACGGATGTATTAATATTATAATTATTTAATAATTATTATTATTTTCAATATTATTGAACCAATATCATATTTTATGGATGAAAAATTAAAAATCATAAGATACTCGAAAAATAATGCAATTATTAATAAAAACATAATTTTTATAAAGAATTATTAATAAATGGGTAATAAATGGAAATAAATAAATCATATATATATCGATGTATAACATTAATTATATTTTAAATAGTTATAATAATATTATATTTTTTAAACATAATTTTAGAACGTGTTTGAAGGAAGTTGAGTTTTAAGGTAGGTGACTTATATTCTATATTTTATTTTAGGGACACATAAGAATATTCACTACTCTTTTACTATGTGTTGTATATATATTTAAAGTTTAATTGTTTAAATAATTAATATCAATATTGTCATTGTTTTTAATTTTTAATTTTATTTTATTCTTTATTAGGGCTTATAATTCAAATGAATAATAAAGTTGTAAGGGATTTTTGTCTCACTTTTTACATCTCTGAGATACTATCCATATTCACCATCTATCTTATATATGGTGTACACAAATATAAATAATTTATTTAATAATTTATGAAATATAAATTATCAGGGTTTAAATATTCATTTCACGATCTATCGTTTAAGAGGTTTACAGTTTAAAAGTTACCACTGTGATAAGGGATTTGGGTCTCAATTTTCATTATTTGAGACATATGTTATGTTTTTAACCCATATTATTTTATATGGGTTATATATGGCCACATGGAAATGTAGTATAATGAATTAATTTATTTTTATAACATATTTTTTTCATTTAATTTTATTCATTAATGGGGTATATGATTCAATGTTACCAACGTAGTACGTGGTTTATGATTCAATCTCTTCATTTATTGGGATTATTTATGATTTTTTTCTGATTATGAAATATTATTAGACATTTATCAATTAATTCATGAATTTTTATACAATTTTTATGTCATTATAATATATTTTTCCTTTTATTATTATATATTTATAAGCCAAGGACATTAAAGATATTTTTTATTAAATATAACATTATTTATTAATTTATTGCAAATCCCTTTTCTTCCTAAACCACACATTCTAGAAGTGTTTTCTAAAATGTTTTTGAAATTTATAAAATAAATAAAAAACATTACTCAAGTTTTAATATTTCTATAATGGTTTGAGAGTGTTTTTCATTTTTATTTCCTAACAATTTCAATTTGGATTTTACAAAAAATGGGAAAATAAAATTTGTTTTAATTTATACGTCTTGAACAAATATTTTCAACCATGTTTTCAATTATTTTATATGATATTTTGTAAACAAATTTTCATGGTAAATTTAATTTAAAATGATTTTGATAAGTTATTTAGTTTTTTAATGTATATTTAATGAGGAATGGATATTTTCCTCATGAATTTTTTTTTGAATTTGTTTCAAAGCATGTTTATAAGTATTAGTGGTTAAATTCAAAGTAATTTATTTGTAAAATGTTAAATGTTTCTCAAAATTCCTTTCAAATTGGAAAGCACAATTTCATTATTAAATGTGCTAATTTATTTTTTATATTGCATTATAATTATTCATGGTTATTTTAAATGTAATTGACCTCTAAATTATTTTATGAACATTCAGTTATTAAAAAATATTTTAAATTAATCTTTAATGACCTCAAGATTTGTTCAATTTGATTTATCATTCAAAACTATTATCATCTATGTTGGCATCCTTTGTTGTAATATATGATTTTCTGAGGATATAATCCCAGGATACAATTATTATTCTTACTCAGATTTTTTTTTCATAAAATTATGTTTTTAAAACTTGTTTCTCTTCTATGAGTTATACAATGATAATATTTTTATGAAACTATCTCCTTTTTATATGGGTAACACTATAATGAAATTCTGAAATTATTATAAAACATATCTCTTTTATACAAGTTAGATATGATGAAATCTTTATGTAACACAATCAATTTCATGGGTTATGATATGATGAATGTTCTATTATTATGTGGCACACATACATATGATTTCAATTATGTTATGGCTGGGACCTATAACTCCCTAAAAAGCAGTAGGTATAGATTTATATCTCATGAGATAGACCATATTGGAATTGGGAGTGAACCAAGTTATATGGGGGATATTTTCTTTACAATGATGGTCTCTGGATTGAACCTTGACTATTCTGATTATTTGGGGAGTTAATTCATACCACAATGATAGCCTTGGAAATTATTCTTTACAAACATGAAAATTATTTTATTTTCTTTTTTGTATTCCATAAATTTATCCCCTATGAAAATGTTATGCTCTTACGGATCAACACATTTTTTCCCCTTATGATTAATGTCATATGAATTTACAATATTTATGCCATGACTCATTATTATATAATTCGATATATAGGGAATGGTTTAAAAATGATACAATCATGATATTATAAATTTTTTTCCTGATATTATTACATATATCCCTTACCCACCCTTAATATACATCTGATACCACCCTTATTATTATTAATATCACTAGGTTAAGAATATTGGTCTGGTGTAGGGTATTTTTGTGAAAAATAATAAAAGGAGAGATCATTATCGGGGATATTGAAGATCATACACCAAATTACAGTTCTTTGTACCCAATCTATAATAATAATATTATATTATAGTCTTTAGTGTGTGTTTTTGTAATTTATAGAATATTCATCTAGAAATATTTAATATAGTTGTTTGAAAAACCTATTTTTAACAAACAACCTTTTCCATCCTCCCTGATGACAATCGATCTCTTTAAATCTCCATCTCTCCTATATATACTTCTAATGGAAGTCCAAAAAACCTCTTTATAACTACCAATTATAATATTAATGGTTTCATAATCCATACATGAACTAGGATGATGTGAGTAACACCTTTAGAATGCCAATTAAGAACATGTCCTATTCTGGTAAGGTGATGTAAGATCTCATAATTTATATCCTTGTTATTTTTATCTCTGACATGGTGGAAATTTAGAGGGGATACAGCCATTAAGTGAGGTTAACATTCACTATAATTACCATTATGGTTCATCTATAATGAAATAATTTTCACATCTCATCACTAAAAAATTAAAATATAAAAATCTCATTGGGAGAATCTGCTACCATGACCAACATTTGGTGAGGGGGCTCCTAATCTTGCATTGCCTCAACATTTTTTTGTCCCCTTCCACTACCAAGTATGATAATACATAATCCAATAAGTTTTCCTTGGAAATATAGAAAATAAATTTCAATATATTCCAATAAATTCATAAATCTAGGAGAATGTCCAAAAATATTCCCAAGTGTCTCGTATGCTCCACATATGACATAATGTACATAAGGATTTCATTAATGAAGATTACCATTAACTGATGTAATATGGTTTTAAAGACTTAGTTCTTATGTCCCATAATAACTTATAGGGAGTTCAAAATCCTAAAAAATATGGCCATAAACATAATGAAACTATTTTGGATTTAGAAAGACACATTTAGTATATCCTTCTATAGAACATATAGATTGTGATCACATGTAATACCATCAAACCTTGACAACAGGTGATCCCATAACCACTTCTAAAATTAGTAATCAATTACCAGGGGTGGATACTACTTCATGAAATTAATCTAGTTCATGAAACAATAATACATATGCAATTTCAATATCTCATCTTCCTTTCGAGAGAACAACTCTTGGATTAATATAAAAAGAAACTCATTCTAACAAATAACAATCTCTATGTATTTATCTAATTTTATATTATTATATCACAACCATATGGGGCCATATGATATAATAGTGCAAATATTGGATTATACATAGTGAAATTCTATAAAAATTTCATCAATTTGAGGGAGTGGAATCTAGAACATACTCCAAAAATATTTCCCCATGATCATACAATACTATAGAAACAAAAATGTCATATTATCAACCTCCCCACATATTAAAAATTCAAAATTATTTGAAATAGATTTTATTCATCCTAGTCCCAAATTTATCTTACTCTTTATAGGGGTTTTCTACCAACAGAACAAAAATTTTCATCAATATTAATAAGATACATTGATAAACTCATAGATAATCGTAAAAAAATAATGGATGGTAGAAAACCTGTAATTATTGAGTAAAAATAATAGTTCCCCACTGTAGTTATGATAATTTTCAATGTGAATATATATTTCACATCTGAGTTATGTTACACTATCATGATAATTGTGTTATCAACATTTCTCTTCTATGGGATCGTCTAGAAAAAATAATCATGTAAAAAGGGTTCCATTTTAATCAGTAGGTATTGAAAAATGGATGCATTCAAGGGTATTAAATTCATAAATGTAATGAAATTATACATCTAGAAGAAAATACACATATGTTTCATTAAAACAATCTCAGGTCATGTGGGTCATATGAAAATTATTTTTAAATATATTATTCGATCTATAATCATGTTATCCCAATCAACAAATTGTTATGATACCTTGGGAAACAAAAATGAACATAAACAAAAAGTTCAAAGGAATTAATCCACCATAACATAACACTACCCAAATTGGGATTCCCTTACACACACATAATGTTCTAAATCACATCAAAAGAACACAACCTAGATAAGGAAGTGTCCCTATTTATTTCTAATCTTATCAACATGAAATGTTTTCAACAAATGGGTATATTAAAAATCTATATTACCATAAGTATTTATCACCACCAGGACCACAATAAATACGAATCCTAACCAGGAGATAAAATCACAACATAGGATCAAGACCATCCTATACATCCCAAGAGGTTCTAACGACCCAATATTAACATACATGGACATTAAATTTAATTTTTAAAATAATTAATACATTACACAAATAGATTCCCAAATTCTATATTAGTTTAGTATAATTGGAAAATCTAAACACATTCTTCTAGATTGGTGAATGATCTTCAACATCTCCCATAAATATATTCATCATTTTTTATCCTACTTATATCCTTTCTTTATATTTTGTGGAAAAGAAAACATAAAAAGGGTGAGCTAAAATGAAAATTATGGGTATACATCGATTACATAAACCAAAACATAAACATTAGAATGTTAATACATGAACAAGAATTGTAAATATCAATATCATGAGACATGAAATAATCATAGATGTAATAAAGGAATCAATCATAATGGGACATTAACCATGATAAAATTTCATTGGCATAAAACATGGAATTGTGGAAAACAAATAATCACATAATTTGATTTCAATAGTAGCCATGTAATTTCTGTGAAAACCATCATAGTGGACAAAGTACATTACTAAAGCGGGTTTACATGCTATTCCATCCTTGTATTAATGAACCAGATTTACATTTTATTCTTGTCATGTTTATATCATGGGATATAATTCTTTACCCAATTCATTGGATGGAGATATAGGTCCCACCAATAACATAGTGAAATAATTCATACATGTTCAACAAAAACATAAATCATTCATAATAGCATAACCCATGAATTAAATTTTCCTTCATAAAAAACATTCCATAAAATCCATATAAAATAAATGTATTTCATAAAATAAATAAATCACAATCATATAAAAGTAATAATTGGGATAGAAATATAATCATATGTCATTGTATATGGAAAATAATTTTGATAAAATAGTTTAACTTAATTCATGCGTAATATATCATTTTTTCAAAAAAAATGTATTCTTTTATCAAAATGTCATGAAAATTCAAAAGTGAAAAATTTAGTTGAAAATAAATTATTTAACATCTATAAAAATATTAAGGGAAATTATTCCTTATGATTATGTAAAAACCCATTCATGTCGTATAAGTTAATACAACATTCTACTTGTACTTTTGCTGAAAAAGTCAAAAATTTCGTTGTAATGAAAAGGAAAAAATAATTTATTGATACTATTAAATAAATATTATCCAATGGTTGTGAATAACATTAAACAATTATAGTAGGATATAAATATCATATTGATATAAAAATTTATGAATCATAGATGTGAATAATAAATATACCTTATTATGTACTTATGAATAAACAATCTCGGATGAAAATGAGATTTACAATGATATCGGTAACCGTGTACTTTTCTTTAGTCGATGTTGTGGAAACCTCATATATATTATTTAAATTACATTAAAAAATTAAAAAAAGACCATATCCATTTTTATGAAATATAATATGATCATATTATATCATTATGTAAATAGTATTTCAATATTTCCATTATTTCTGGTGTTAACTACATCGTTCAAACATTCCTATTTTTTCATGTATGTCATGTTTGTAATGACTAGGATGTATTTTATTTATGCAATTATGTTCAACAAATTTATTTTCACTCATAATATATATTTTATAACCATTATTTAATTTTAATGTGTAGAATGAATCTCACCACGTCGTGGAGACGATAGACCATATGTACGCACGAGCGATAGTATCATTCCCTTAATGGTTAAATGGTATATAATTGGATGGTATATTAATTATAAAATATCATTATAATCTTACATTCTTTATTTAAATAAATTATAATCATAATTATATCCATCCTAGATGAGTATTTTTGAATAACGAATTACACGATAGTGTGGAGACGGTAAGTTGTATGTATTATCTCAGGATGATGTTGTTTTTTGTAGGGTGGATAAAAGGAGGTATAATGTTTTTCCATAATTAAAATAATATGGAATAATTTTTATTATACTATAGTTATTAATTTAGTATTTAATAAACATAGAAATATTATGTATAAGAATATTATAAATTGAATTTAATTGGTAATGCAATAACCTCTTCTTTGTTGAACATCCTTGGGATTTCTTCTTAGGCACACTAGGGATGGAGTTTTTGGACAATAAGGACCTCCAGTAGATAAATAATAATTTTCATAGGATAATTGGTATGGGATTGGATAAGATAGAAGGATCATGGATGTGTGATGCAATGTGGGAGGAGGTTTCATTTTAAAAGATAGGAGAGGGGCATTATAGGAAACACTCGAAATATTAAATTATAATAAGACTATTCAAGATCTAAATAAATAAAAAAGGCCCATAAATGAAACTTATATTAAATTTTATACTATATCATATCCCGCTGTGATTTATTTAACATTTTTTTATAATTTTTAATAATTTAATAATAAATTAATTCAATGAGATATTATTATTTCCAAATTTAAATCTATTCCTTCAATTTGACATAAAATTGAATACGATAATGTGGAAATTGTAATATAATTCATTCAAACATGTATAATATATCTTATAGATATTGGAAATTTTTCATACACATTAACTATGTAGAGACCTAGAAATTATGTGGAAATTTAATTTCTCAAAATACATGGGAATTTTACGAGTCTGCAAAAATTTACAGCCCTTGATTCTGAGGCCCGGTGTGCCTAGAATCAATTTCAGATTTTTTGTTCGGGTAAAATTAGTAAACGTACGAGCATGTTCTTTTAACATTTGAACAAGTGCTCAAAACTAAAATCCAAGGGCACTGTTGAACTTGCAATACCATTATTCACTTAAGAAGACTTTCACTTCGATGACAGTTGGTCTAGAATTAATGATAGTTTTTTATATTTTAAGGAAAAAGTTAAATAAAAATAATTGTGTAGATTATTTTTATTTTGGTGGTTAAACCCTCCAATGGGTGGTGAGAGGTTGGAGCCACATCACCATAACCTCCCATGAGAGGTTATGGAGGTGGGGCCCACCCAGGAATAACATCCATTTGGAGGATATTTTTTGTGGGGACCACTCAGGACTGTAACCCCGTGGAACCAGCCATCTAAGTGGAGAAACCTCTCCACCTCCCCTAGATTGAATTTGAGCCAACTCCATCGAATTAAATGTGTTTTCTCATTTAATTTATCCTTTTTGAAATTGGTGTGCCAACAAATATTAAAGAATCTAATATTATTTGTGGGGAATCATTCTTTTGGTGGAGTTTGGGAGAAGGGAGAAATGCTCCCAACGAAGAACCGTTCCTCCAAAAAATTACCATTCCTCCCAATAAAGAACTGTTCCTCCCAATGAAGAATGCGAAGAACACCGACGACACTTCATCCTCTGCCTTCTACCCCTGACACTTTTCAATGCACGAGCTTGAAATTGGTAGTGTGTGATGAATGCGGCGAACGATGAATCAATGTTTGATTTCCTCAACATCGTCAATGAACAACAATACGGGGTAGGGGTCGTTTTATGATTGAGTATTACCCTCTGTTCTTCATCATTTGTTGTGCTCTTTGAGGCATATTGATATCACTATAACAAGAACGACTCATACCACATTAACACGACCCGATCCTCCCCCTTTGTTCTACCTCTCTTTTTAACGACGGCGGAGTCGTAATGACACTACCTGAAGAGTGGACCGCGGCGGAGCAACGACGAACAATGATGGGCCGGCCATGAAGAAACTGGCGGCGTAATGTCATCGGGTCATAGGAAGGGCGGGACATCTTCGTGCCACGTGGATAAAAGGGGGGCCACCACCAGGCAGTGTGAAGGCGGAAGGGCGTGGCGCCCTCGCGCCACACAGAGGAGAATGGGGTCGGGGCCAGACCGGGCCACAGGGCCATCGCGCTGCGTGGATGATGTGAGCCGCGGCCAAGGTGGGTGGCGATGGCGGAGCAGGGGTGGCTGGCATTGGTCCATCCACTAGTGGTGCGGTACCAGCTGGCCTCTTGGCCAGCCGGACAAGGGGGACCCTCCTAGGTCCCACAGGCTACCGAACAAGCGTATAGTGTCAGTTCCATTCAGAAGGCAGGGGGCGTGACACCCCCCCCCTTTTGGGGCCAGCCGGGCCACGTAGGACGCCAGCCAGCCGGGCCACACGGGCCGCCAGCCATCCTGGCCACACAAGCTGCAGCCTGCCGGGCCATGCAGGCTGCCGGGCCAGCCCCCCCCCCCCCCCCCCCCCCCGCTCGGGCGGGCCTCCCTCTCGGGTCGGGCCGCCCTCAGGCCGGGTCGGACCCCAGTTCAAACCCAGTATTAACCCAATTCACCTTTTCACTAATATCGTGGACTACGAGTGTCCGATCGATGAACCGTCTATGGTGATTGGATGCTTACGACGAGATGGTTCTTTTGGAATACCCCACTTGTTGTTTGGACACATTTGTTGTATGGTTGGGTTTATTTGAACCTAAATTCCAACCAGTCCCACAGGACGGAAATATAAATAACTCAAAGACCGGGCGTCCAATCGACGCGCCGTCTATTGCGTTGAGACCCCTATGACCAGGAGGACCTTTTAGATACTTCTACTTGGGTCGTCGTGACATTTTGAGTATCAACTAGTAGCACGTGGAGCGGATCCTCTCAGAGGCGAGCGGGTGGAATACGGAGACCGGGTAGCTGGCTGATACCTGATGACAACTGACCTTTCGACTCGATGTGTTTCTGTTAACCCAGTGGGAAGAACCTCTGTTTGACAAAGCAAACCCACAGTTGTGAGCACCAATGTGTGATGTAGCAGACCCATGGTACTCGACAGGTGGAGTACCTCAGCAGGCTACGAGGGGGAGAGCCTCTGTGTGAAACGGCAGACCCACAGTGGGGAGCGCCTCTGTGTGACGCAGCAGACCCACGGTACTTTGCAGGAGGAGTACCACAGTAGTTTTGGATATTGGGAAGTGCTTATGTATGATGCGGCAGGACCACAGTACTATATAGAGGGGGATTACACCGGCAGCCGAGGATTCGATAGTTTGACTTGGATTGTTACATGTTACCACCCCTATAATAAAATCCTGGTTTTGAGCTGATTCATTTACTTTTGTGTTTTTCTCATGATTGAGATGGGTTACTAAATAACTTAGGTATATGTATGGGAATATACATATATAATGCTTATCTGTTGAATCCATGCATTGTGGTTTATCCTTGTTGGACTTAGTGATTCCTTGAGGGTCTCAAGGTCCCTAATTAGTATTGTTATACTCTCCCATGCACAAGTTATGCCCGCACCTCATTTTGTTGGATATAGATGACAGACAACACTGACTAAGGTGGAGAGTAACAGAACTGAATGGTACTCGGAGGTCGACCACTCGGCGTTACGGTACACGGAGTGGACGGACGGATATGGAGTCAAGTGGAGGCCATCTTTACGTACCCTTAATGTAGGGTTTCCGGGTGGATGATCCCATAGCTTCTTACCTTTTACTAGTTTTATGGATATTTTTCCATTTCCTTGTACTTTACTGTTGGGCTTTTATTTCCTGCCCCTTTTACATTCTAGCACTCTTTTTTGTATACATATTTTTCTTAGATATTTGCTTCCGTTTGTGTACTCTGTCGTGTTTGTTTGCAGTTATACAAGCAATTCCTTCTCAGTATAGGGATTTACACCTTTGGTTCTTGTCTCCAACCCCTGGCCTATGGAATTTAGGCTTGGTATAGTCATGATGTAGGCCTCGGGGGATGGGTCATGAAAAATTCGTATCAGAGGAGTTGGTTCTACAGCTTAACATATTACTCTGATCATTCTTTTTTGTGAAGCAATATTGTTAAGTGTTCTAAGTGTGGTTTTCAGGTCAGGGAGTCCAGTGTTGTTATAGGAGGAAGACTTATCCATACATCAGGACCTTGCCTACTGATTTCTGACTTAGTGCATGAAAACGCTGATTGCGTGCATGTATTTAAAAGTTTCCTTAAGTCATCTAAACCAGGTTAGCTCAACAGGTATAATCTTTTGATTTTGTCCCATCAGTTTCTTTTAGGATGCATCCTTACAGTTCCCCGAGAGTCATACGTACTGATAGCCCACTGAGCTCTGAGTCCTCAGTGCAGATCCCTTTACTAGCGGAGGCACCAGCGGTCCCATATCCTATTGGACACCCGATGCCACCAGCCCCAGTAGAAGATGATGCATGCTGCTTGAGCGTGTTGCAAGAGTTAGAGTTCCAGAGGCCACCCAAGATCCAGGGAAAGAGGGACCCACAAGAGGATGAGGAATTTATAGAGGTTGTGGTGAGATTCATTTGGCTGGTAGGGACCCCAACTGACCATATGGTGATCCTTACTGTGAGTCTTCTTCAAGAAGAAGCAGGAAGTTGGTGGAGCCTGATGCTCTAGTTTCATGATGAGGCTACAATACTCTGGAAAGACTTCGAGAGCCTATTCTAGATGGAGTTTTTTCTAGTGACGCTACGAGTGGTTCAGATACAGGTGTTACTGCATCTACATCAGTTTAGCATGATAGTAGGTCAGTACTCAGCGTGGTTCACCGACCTCTCGTGCTACTCCACAGATATTGTACGGGACCCATGCTTTCGGGCCCGGACCTTCGAGTAGGGGCTCAGGAGAGAGGTTAGGGCATTAGTGATCTCACTCATCATCGAGACGTAGGTGGGGGTGTTAGAGATAGCCCTCCTAGTACAGAGTTTCCTTGCTGAGTAGTCTCTGACAGTGAGACCCACTACTAGTCGACATGCAGCAGAGTCTTCTCCAGCTAGTAGTAGACAGATGATGCAGTGGTCCAAGTAGACCAGACCCACGGGTGGATGACCCCATGACTCAGGATATGTTGTGAGGGGAACCCGGGGCAGTGACATATATGACAGGAGCAGACAATGTTACTCAGGTGGCGGGCAGGGTCAAATGGCTCATGACTGTCCGACCTGCTGTTCAGATGTTCAACATAAAATTGAGGAACATCCCAAGAAGAGTCAGAGATTCCATCAAGGAGGTCCTTATGGAGAAGGAATATGTGGCAGAGGATCTAGTTTTGCAGCTGGTGGTGGGCGAGGTTATGAGGTTTTACCACCACCACCACCAGGAGGACCACCCCGACCGTAGGGAGCTGGTAGACATGGGAGAGCTCAACTTCAGGTAGTTGAGGCATATGACCATGGTGCTCCGGAGATTATTCTATGTACAATATATTTATACTCCTCTTTAACTTTAGTTCTTATAGACAGAGGTGGCTGTCATTCTTTCATTTCCACTGCCCTATTTCAGATCTCGGAAATTTCGATAGAGATGTTGGCTCAATCCTCACAGCTAGATACTCCTACGTGAGTAGACTCGATGACTACACACTAGTGCCAGTAGTGTGAGAATACTATAGTAGGAGAGATATTCGGATAGGATCTCCTTGTAGCGGCATCGAGGCCTTATGACGTTATCATGGGTATAGACAGGTTATCTACAGTTCATGCTCAGATCGACTCTATTAGGAGAAATGTGTGGTGTGTCAGCATAGATGGGACTAGGTTCACCTTCACCATTGAGAAGGGATCCTTCGTAGCACATGAAAAACTTACTTGTAGGAGGTAGAAGCCGATCAGTCACCATTTGGCTTGCCTTACCCTCAGAGCAGTTGATGTGGAGAGTCCGACCAATCCTGTAGTGGTGGACCAGTATGCGGATGTTTTCCCTGAAGATGCCCCAAGAATACCTCCTCGTAGATAGGTGTATTTCTACATTTACGTGTACCCCAGGACAACACCAATATCTAATCCAGCATATCGTATGGATCATGCTAAGCTTCGTGAGTTGCGGGTACAACTAGAGGACTTGCAGGGGAAATGATTCATCTAGCCTAGTTATAATGACCCATACTTTACATACATTTTTAATACTTCAAAATTGAAGCATACTTATTACAACATATAACAAAACCATGAATGGAACGTATAGGTATAGTGTCTTTTGAAACTGGGAAACATAAACAACTGGTTCATAAAGCATCAACTTTGCCTCCCACTTATTTCATCATATCTAGAGTCCCTTTTTGGAATATCCTACTTAATAACCTTCTTCCTGGCCTGGGGAAATAAAACATACAAAAGGGTGAGATCAAATTCTCAGTAAGGGTAAACAAAAGAAATATCAATCACATTATATACATAAGCAAATAACTTTTGGAAATCTTACCCTGCACAAGTGATCATAATTTCATAACATGGGATAAATCATGGCAGTGAAATGTAATCACAATAATCATAACGTAAAACATGAAACTTTGTGGAATTCACACATAATCATATAGAATCATTTCATGTTAGTCAAGACTCATTTCCAAGACTATCTTAGTGGACAAAGTCCCTTTCTGAACCGATTCACCCTCATTTCAGTCCTGTTTCACTGAACTGGTATAACCTACCATTCCAGTCATGTCTATCTCATGAGATATAAAATCTTTACCCAATGCATTGGAGAGAGATATAGGTCCCACCCATCTCATAATTATACCATTCTTACGTGTGCCACAAAATCATAAACCATACATCATAACATAACCCATGTAATAAAAATGGGAATCTTAAAAATAGTGAAATCACAAAACAATTCATATTAGATAATGGAATTCATAAAAATATTTCCATCACAACATAATCAAATCCATGTAATAATAGGGATAGAAACAGAACCCTATATTTTCTTAGATGGAAAATAATTTTGATAAAACTCTTGAACTCAATTCTTGAGGAAAATATCCTTTATACTTCAAAAACCTTTATCCTTTCATAACATGTCATACAATTTTAAACTAAAATAAGTTGATTAAAAATAAACTTGAAAACTTGTAAAAAAAGCTTCTTTGAAATAAGGTTTTAAAAATCCATTCTTGTCGTATAAGTTAAAAAAACATTCTTCGTACTTTTGTCGGAAAAGTAAAAAAGTACCTCGTACGAAAAACGACAAAAGATTCCTTTCATATCTTTTACTATAAACTCAACAAAGGGTAAAAATGGATTTAAACAATTTTAGGTGGATTGAAATAATATTACATATTGAGGAAACACGGATTTGGATGATAAAATACACCCCAGTAAATACCAAAGTATGAACAATCTCGGATAAAAATGAGATTGTGATATTTCCCTTACCTTAGTTCCGACTTGCTTTGTATGTGTTAGAACCTCTTGTATAATGATTTAAATAGTGTTATTGACTTATTCCAGAATCATACTTTTTTTTTGATATCATATATGGTCATATTATTAGCTTCTTAGTAGTAATATTTCATTTCTACTTGTTATTCGGGTGTTTATAACTTTTTGTTCTTATGTGTGTTTTGTCGAATAAATTCTTATTCTTTTTCTTTAGGTTATATATACCTCATTTAAAAAATGGTATTAGTGTAATATATATCATATTCATTCATTCAATTCATTTATATAATCATTATGAAATGAAGACCATGTAGAACGAGTCACATCACATCGTGGAGACGGTATTCCGTACATACGCACGAGTGATGATAACGTTCCTATGATCGTGGAATTGTATTGGAGTATATGTATACTATTTCAGAATCAGTATCACTTTATAATAGTCATATATAGTCATTATATACACCATTATACCCATCTAAGTAAGGTGGTGGTGGAAAATAGATTACACCACAGCGTGGAGTCGGTATTCCGTACGTACGCACGCGCGGTGATTACTTTTTCTGTAGGATGGATAGATGGTGAAATAGGGTTGTTTAATACTTATAATAACATATCAGTATATGAGTTATACTGACGTTATTACTTCATAATGAAACAACCTAATAAGAAGAAGTGGAAGAAGAAATAAAGATGAAAGAATTGGTAATGGGCTTTACCTCTTCATTGAAGTGCTTCTTTGAGACCTCCTTTTAGGGCACTAAAATGGGTATTTGAATAAGTCCAGAACCTCTAGGATGTCTCTAGGGAAGTGGAGAGGAGAAATTGTCCTGGGTTGGCCGAGCTTGAAGGCTCAATGTGGTGTGAGGAAGAGGGGAAGGAGGTGTCCTTTTATAAGGGAGGAGAGGGGCACCTATGGAATAACTAAAACTATTATTTTATTATAAAGTCAAGTTCGGTTTTAAATAGCTCAAAATTGATATATTTCGAAGATAAGGTGGGGATGGGTCGAAATAATCTCATCCAATAGAATTTATACAAGTTTACGTTCCTATTTTAACCTTATCATTTAGATTTAACATTAAGTTAAATAATTTTACTTTTACCATGTCTTCTGGTTTTCTTATTCTATACGGTTAATAAACTTACTATAAGCAGCCAAACGAACCCCAAGTTGTTTATTATTAATATATATAACCTTATCTAAGTCATTTGGAAGAAAATTAGCTTTTTTGGAATAAAATAACAATTACCAATATAATATTTGTTTTAAAAACTATTTTATGTAAATTTTGACACTATTTAGTAATTGATTTTTGTAAAACACATAACAGAATTATTAGTTCGAACCAAGTTAATTAAATCAATACTAACATGTCATATTAACCTAGAAAACTAGTGGAATACATAAAAAGTCTCAAATTACATTTATTTTGGTGTTTATAACATCAATTATGTCAATATTTCATTAATAATATAATTACTGCATCATCATTGTGTCATAAATAAATTATATTATTTAATGTCTACAAATTACAAATAAAATACCATTATGTATGAAATCTTTTTAACATTCTATGGAATATTTATAGTCGAATTTATCTTATGTATAACCCCATATTAAAAATGTTTTAGTTATTAAACTTTGATTTTAACTATTTTAACTATTCATCAAATAAAATAATATTAAATGTCATAATCTAATCCAAGTAGACCTAAATGGTCATATTATATTCATAAGGTTGTTTTTGGTCGAATTACACTTATCCAATAGAATTAGGACATGTGTTTGGGTAATAGTAATATCATATTTACCCTTAGTTACCCTATTTACTATTAACCGCGGTAAAAGAAAGTAAAAAGTTACTATTCACCAAAAATTATTTTCATCTCATTGAACCACATTTTAGTCCTTGATATTAACCGAGTCTCTCGGATTTTCGAAATTCCATTCACAGAAGTGGTAAAATTATGTTTTATGAAAAATTCAGTTTTTTTAACTACCACTTAGTGGATTCACTATTAATCAAAAATTGAAAGTTTTCAGAAAAATACCAAAATTTCACCCTACGCTAATTTCGATATTCTGAATCCAAAAATGAAGTCCATTATGAAAAATAAAATTTATAAAATTTCAAAAAGTGGTTATTTCTATTCATAACGGCTAGTTTTAATAATATTTAAATAGCATATCGTTGTTTAGTGAAACTCGGTATTGCGTACGACGCAAACTATCGAGGAAGGTCGCGATTTCGGGTAAAGCAAGCCAAGAAATTATTGTGTAGAAAAAGATTCCTTTTATGACTTATATAACATATAAGTCTCGGGTGTTACATTCTACCCCCCTTAAAATGAATTTCGCCCTCGAAATTCGTCACTTTGTAACAAACAGACGAGGATACCTCTCCCTCATCATATCCTCAAACTCCCATGTAGCTTCTTCTAATTGGTGGTTCCTCCATATAACTTTCACCAATCGAGTGGTCTTGTTTCGTAGGACTTTTTCGCTACGATCCTGAATCTGTATCGGTTGTTCTTCTTAAGAAAGTTCTTGCTCCAGCGGTACAACTTCTGAGCTGAGTACATGTGAAGGATCAAGTATGTACTTTCTCAGGAGAGATACATGGAACACATCGTGAACATGAGAGAGATTCGGTGGAAGCGCCAATCGGCAAGCTACCTTCCCAACACGATCGAGTATTTCGAAGGGACTTATATATGTAGGGCTCAACTTCCCCTTCTTTCCAAATCTCATAACCCTCTTCTAGGGAGATATTCGTAAGAACACGTTATCACCCACTTCAAACTCTAGGTCTCTTCTTCGGTTGTCGTCATAACTTTTCTGTCGACTCTAAGCTGCTCATATGTGTTGTTGAATAGATTTGACCTTTTCTTCAATTTCATCAACGAGTTCAGGTCCTAATAGCTTTCTTTCCCCAACTTTATCCCAGAAAGTTGGAGTCCTGCATTTCCTTCCATAGAGAGCTTCATAAGGAGACATCTTAATACTGGAGTGAAAGCTATTATTATAAGAAAATTCCACCAAAGGTAGGTGTTGATCCCAACCACCTTTGAAATCCATAGAGCAAGCTCTCAACATATCTTCTAGGGTTTGAATTGTTCTCTCAGACTGACCGTCTGTCTGAGGATGATAAGCAGTGCTGAAACTCAACTCTGTATCCAGAGTATGCTGAAGACTTCTCCAGAACTTCGAAGTAAATCTCGGATCCCGATTAGATATAATAGAAAGTGGTACTCCATGCAATCTTACCACTTCCTTTACATATATCCTGGCAAGATGATCCAGAGAGAAATCCTCTCTAATAGAAATGAAGTGTGCAGACTTTGTAAGACGATCAAATATGACCCAGATAGCATTATTGCCTTTGGATGTTTTAGGAAGTCCTGTGACAAAGTCTATAGTGATGTTTTCCCATTTCCATTCGGGTATGGGTAATGGTTGTAACAACCCCTTAGACTTCTGTCTCTCAGCTTTAACTTGTTGAAAAACCAAGCATTGAGAGACATATTCAGCAACATCTCTTTTCATGCCATCCCACCAGAAGTACTCTTTCAGGTATCTATACATCTTCATGCTTCCAGGATGAATAGAGAATGAAGAACTATGAGCCTCATCTAGCAGCTCCTTCTTTAATTCGGGGATGGGAGGAACACAAACCCGATTCCTGAACTTTATTATCCCATCACAATCAAGGTTGAATTCAGGAACATTTCTCACTTTCTTTTGTAACTCGACATCTTCTTTCTGTGCCTCTTTAATCTTCACATGTATAGATGGTTGAACATTCATTTGAGAAAGATAATATTTTTCCCCTTTCATTATAATTCCATGATCCATCCTTTGTAAATCCATAAATATTGGATCTTTTTTGATCCTCATCATGGATAAACTAGCATGGTCTTGTCAACTTAATGCATCTTCCACCTTGTTTTCTTTCCCAAGGTGGTAATGGATTGAGCAGTCGTAATCCTTAATCAGCTCCAGCCATCTTCTTTGACGCATATTCAGATCCTTTTGTGTGAAAATATAATTTATACTTTTATGATCAGTATAAATATCACACCTTTCACCATAAAGGTAATGCCTCCATATCTTTTATGCAAAGATTACCGCAACTAACTCCAAATCATGTGTTGGGTAATTTTTCTCATGGATTTTCATCTGTCGTGAGGTATAAGATATCACCATATCATTTTGCATAAGAACACACCCCAATCACTTCTTGGATGCATCACTGTAGATCACAAACCTTTCTCCACTACAGGGCAGTGTGAGCACAGGTGCACTGGATATCCGTCTTTTCAACTCCTTGAAATTCTCTTCACATTCTTCCGTCCAAACAAACTTAAATCCTTTCCGAGTCAACTGGGTTAGTGGATTAGATAATCGTGAAAAATCTTTCACAAAACGTCGATAATATCCAGCCAAACCAAGAAAACTTTGGATCTCAGTTACTGTTGTTGGTCTCGATCGTCTTTCGATAACCTCTGTTTTTGCTAGATCCACAGATATCCCCTCTTTTGAGATTATGTGACCCAAAAATGAAACTCTTTGAAGCCAAAATTCACACTTGGTAAATTTGGCATAAAGCTTCTCCTTTCTCAGGGTCTTCAATATAATTCTCAAGTGATCTTCATGTTCTTCCTTGATCTTTGAATAGACAAGAATATCGTCTATAAAGACTACCCACTAGTGCAGAAAACATTTTTTACGTCGGTTATTTTTAATTTTTTACGTCGGTTTCTAGCCGACGTTAATACGTGCGATGTTATAAATAAGGTTTTTGACGTCGGTTATTTAAAAACTGACGTCAAAAAGCATAAAATCGCGATGTTTATCACATCGGTTATTTTAGAACCGACGTGATAAAGGGCCTGGAGAATGGTTTATCACGTCGGTTATTTTAGAACCAACGTGATAAAAGGCATGGAGAAAGGTTTATCACGTCGGTTCTCTAAGAACCGACGTGATAAACGGCCTGGAAAATGGTTTATCACGTCCGTTCTTAAACAACCGACGTGATAAAAAGGGGGTGAGGGTGGTTTATCACGTCCGTTCTATAAGAACCGATGTGATAAACCGGGCTGAGCGTGGTTTATCACGTCTGTTCATATAAAACCGACGTGAAAAACCGGGGGAGGGGGGTTTATCACGTCGGTTATTATATAACCGCCATGATAAACCGGAGGGAGGCTGTTTATCACGTCGGTTATTGAATAACCGACGTGATAAACCATTGTCTGGGCCGTTTAGCACGTCAGTTATTCAATAACCGACGTGATAAACCATTCTCTAGGCCTTTTATCACGTCGGTTATTAAATAACCGACGTGATAAACCATTCTCCAAGCCTTTTATCATGTCAGTTATTAAATAAACGACGTGATAAACCATTCTATAGACCTTTTATCACGTCGGTTATTAAATAACCGAAGTGATAAACCCAATTTTTTTTAAATAGAATGCAGTGATCTTCTCTCCACCAGAATCAACCAGAAAAAAAATCAAGAAATCGTACCACATAAACAGAAGTACATCAAAATTAAGCATGTACATAGATAACATATAAAACATACCCACTAGACAGCATCCACCCTCATTTATACCCCATGGACAACCCTCCTCCACCCCGTTGGAGCCCTCACCCTCATGTATACCCCCTGGACAGCCCTCCCCCACCCCGTTGGAGCTCCCACCCTCATGTATACCCATTGGACAACCCTCCCCCCACCCCATTGGAGCCCCCACCACACTCCTGGACTGCCCCCGACCCCCGAACACCCACAAACACCCCTCGACAACCCCCCACCCGCCTGAACAACACCTCCTCACCTCCTCACCCCACTTGACATCCCCCACCACACCCCTGGACAGCCCCAAACACCCCTGGACAACCCCCCACCCCTGGACAGCACTCCCACACCCCTGGACCGTCTTCCCACACCCCTGGACATCCATGCCACCCCCCAGGACTGTCCCCCCACCCCATTAGACAGCCCTCCCGGACCGCTGGACACCCCCAACCCCACATAACACACCCCCACACCCTTGGAACCCCTCCCCCACAGACCCATATCCATACCAGAAGAACCATCAAAAGTAGACCAAAACAAGAAGTCGAGAAAAATTAAACATTCACTTATATAACATTCAAAACTTACATTGTCAACTTCAAAAAAAACTAAATCAAACCTAAACAACTACCAAATACACAATTAAAACTACAATATTCAAAATTACATTTTACATTACAAACAACTAAAATTCAATCAAACCTGTAAAATAATTTGACCACTCCACTTGTACGCATTTGATGTCTTCAGCAGTATAGGGTTGAGGGTCATCAAAAAGCTTCAAATGAAAAAGAAGATAGTTAACGTGTATAATGAATAAATCAAATTGAAATATGATGGCAAAGTTTAAGAGGAAATCGTACCAGGTCAAAATTCACAACTGTCCCAGTTGTTATTATTTCATACATAAATCTTAACATATAATATCCGCATTCGATGAGGCCTTGTTGTTCATGAAAATTCTGTTTTGAATGAGTATAAATTCAATATATTATTTTAATGTAATAAATCAAAAAGTAAAAATTATAAATGGAAATTTACCTTCACATTTACATATTTGATCTTTTCATTTCTTTTCTTTGTGTTTTTTCGAAAGTAGACCCATGCACTGTTAGAAAACAATACGAATGGGGTAAATTTAAAATTCATTATAATATATAAAACTATTGAGAAATTGAAACTTACTTTTCCAATATATTCTTAAAACATTCCCGCACATCACCATGAACAGAGCATATCCAATAAAGATCTTTCTCCCTTGGGAAAAAATCCCTAACATCCAATGATCACTGATAAAAGGAAATTTAATGTTAGTGGTTTTTTACGTTAAAATATAATTAACTATTTGAGAGAAATGTGTTTCATACCTCTCACAAAAAGGCATCATCCAACATTGTTGGATTATATTCTTTTCAAATCTTTCAGCAATATAAACCATTCTTTGTTCCTCAGTCAATGCACATGCTTCAGGGGAAATCAATTGCGGGTCCATGAATCCATATACTTTTGTCAGTTCATTCCTCTCACAAATTTTATAAAGATACCTAATACAAAACATATATAAGTATACATTTTTAATATATATAACGCAGGGAAAAGGTGTTAAGACTTACATGGAAAAAATTTGCACCACGTTGATGCCCAACTTATCTCCAGTAACAAGCTCCATGATATCAGATTTTGTAATCCCGACACTTATTTTACGTCCACAAACATGAGATTCCATTGGAAACTCATAAAAACCCAACAACAAATGTTAATATCTTGAAAATCTGTCAAGACCACTGGAATCTGTATTTGATGTCATAGCCTGTTGTCTTTGTTGTTGTCTATACAGTATTTCATTACCTTTGAAGTATTCCTGTGAAAAAAAATTGAGAATTATAGTAGTTTTCTAATGATAAAACAACTTTAATAAAAAAATAAAATAAAAGATATAACATTCATACCTCTATGGTAATGAGTCGAAGAAGTCTAGATGGCCAAACTAAAAAATGGCCGATACTCTGTCCAACTGTCACCACCTCATCTGTAGGTATTGGTACCCTAGCTGATCTATCTATAACATCCTGTAAAGTGACCCTCTGATTCTCTACCTCTAATTATTGATGATGAACTGTATCTCCTATACAATATACCAACCCGTATGCTACTATATGATGTTGAGAATCATAAACATACAACTCGCAATATGTAGGAAGCTGCGGTGGAGGCGTAGGATAAAAAATGGGGTCCGCAGGCTGAGGTGGGGGAGTGGGAGCTACTGGCGGAGGTGGAGGATAAATAATGGGGTCTGCAGGGGGAGGTGGAGGAGTGGGATCTGCAGTCTGAAATTGTCTTTGCATTTTTGCAAACATAGATTGCACCGAATTTCTAATCTTGTCTTCCATCGTCGCATTAATATTTTGAACATCAGCCTCCAAGGATTCTATTTTTTTATAAACCCCATCAATGTTCGAAGTTGAAGAACGTGGAAACACTTTTCTTACCGATACACCTGTCGGATATCCTCTTACACGACTAGGATGTTCGGGCCTTCCCAATGCTGCAAATAAAATATCTTCCCTCCCAGTAGCTATAAATGTCCCCTCTGAACTTTGCTCCTCAAGAGAGTCCTGTATTAATTAATTGAACATTTCTGAAATGATTGAAACTTATATGAAGAAAAAAGTTAACTTAAATAAATTAAATAGATATCTTACAATCCTCTCAGCTACGATTCTCGATTCTTCCGAAAGATATTGCCCTTTTTTCCCTTCTGAGCTCTCTTCCATTTTTCATGTCTAGATGGAGGGGATGGAGGGGCCTCCTCTCCAGAGCTTGAATACTCAGCTCTTAGTTGTTGAAATTTTTCCGCTATCATTTTTTCTTCCAATAATGTATACCCTCCCCGAGATAAACTATGAGGGTATACATTTTTAGATTGGATCCCCTGATGAGCTTTCCTTGTTTGCTGTAATTTAAGAATAATAAATCATTAACAAAACATTAATAAAATCATTTATATAAGAAAGTATATAAAAGTTTACATTGCCCTTACCAGAAATGACTCTTTTTTTTCTACTTTCAAAAAACTGTGTCCATGTGTCTTCATCTATAAAAGGATATATACGACATGGATTTTCATGACTCCTATGACCATAAATGAAATCAGATGTGAGGGTTGATTTGAAATCCCTCCATCTCCTGGCAGCCAATGATAAGCATTTCTTCCTGACTCCTCCAGTGTCAGGAATATCATATGTCATCTGATAAAGAAGAGGTTAAACATATTATATATACCAAAAACATTAAATGAATGGTCAAACAATGACAAAAGATCTTAGCAAAATCGTCTCCCAAAACTGAGAGATAATAGCTTTATCCACACCTCTCCAATCATCATACAGAATGCTTACTTTGGTCTTAGCCTGAGTTGCAACAAAACTCTTAAAATCTTAGGCATTCGGACCTCTAGGAATATCATCATCCCCAAACTCAACTACTATCATCTGATCCTGCGTACGGGCAAGTGATAATTTTGGTAAACGTGTGCAACCACGTTTACCAACCTTTGAACTCTTTGTCGTAATAGGAGCGTGTGAATGTTCATCCCCAGAGGTATGACCAGCAATATGCTCCTCCCCAGAATCATGTGGTTGATCATCTGAATGATCTGTCATTATCCTTCAAATCAAAAAAAAAAAGAAACGCCAGTTCACAAATATACAATTTCAAATATTTTAATACTACTGTAATCAGAAAATAGAAAAGTGTACTAGGTTACATAATAGTAAACATTGGTAATATGGTAAGCATGATAAACAATGGTAAAGATGGGAAATATGGTCAAAATGGTCAAGATGGTCAAGATGGTAAAAAATGGAAAAATGGTAATACTGGTAAACATTGTAAACATGGTAAAGTAATTGTTAGTGAAAAAATATACAAATTCAAATATTTTAAAACAATTATCAAAGCCCAACAGCTAGTTTGACTGGGCACACCGGCGGGCCGGTGGTGTCTCACCAGCTGGCTGGTGGTCCACCGGCTGGCCGGTGCTGAGCTCCCGGCTGGCCGGTGGTCCAGACAGCACGCTTTCTGTTTGGGTTCCACCGGCTGGCCGGTGGTCATCCATCGGTTGGACGGTGTCACCAGGTAGTGGGCAAGCCTACTGGCTGGGTCCTCCGGCTGGCCGGTGGGCAAGAACCGGTTGGCCGGTGCCCATACCGGCTTCCCGGTGCGCAAACACCGGCTGACCGGTGGCTCTGGCCGAAAGCAATGCTTCTGCCAGAGACCACCGGTCGGCCGGTGGACTCTGGCAGAAGCATTGCATTCTGCCAGAGCCACCGGTCAGCCGGTGTTAGCGCACCGGCCAACCGGTATGGGCACCGGCCAACCGGTGGATGACCACCGGCCAGCCGGTGGAACCCAGAGAGAGGGGTACAACAATAAACATGATAAAGTAAACTAAAAAAACATAAAACAAACAACAACATATACTTATTTTATTTTAAAACATGTTTTAATAAATAAAAAACTTACAATATCTAACATTTATGGAAAAATAAATGTAAACACGAAATAAACATATGGTACCTGTAATTTTAGGAATGTACAGATGGATTGTTTTCCCAAATTCCTTCATCGTGATCGTTCTTTATGGAACAAACTTTGCCTTCAACATGGTCATCATTATGTTCTGTTAATATTTCCATTGAAGTAGGGATCTCACATAAATCAGCATATTCATCAAGTTCATCCTCACCAACATATTTTTTTCCCTTGTAAAACAACAGCCCACTGCATATCTGATTGATCTACTACATAAAAAATTTGTTTTGCATGTGTTTTCATTATAAAAGAATCAGATGTGTCTTCCAATGTTTTTAGATTAACAAGTGTCATTCCAAATTCATCGTGTCTGACACTGTTGTTACCGTTAAACCATTTACAGTTAAAAACGGGAACATTAATTTTAAAGTAATCAACCTCCCATATGTCTTCAATCACTCCGTAATATGCATTTCATGCAGAAATTGGGTTTTTGTCCTTAGCACTCGAAAAATGCATTGCTTCTGCAAACACCAATACACCACTATTCTGAACTGCACTTCTGTTGTCCTGAGATTTTGTATGAAATGTATAACCATTAATGTCATAACCAGACCATGTTATCACATTTAAACATGGACCACCCACTATCCATTTTAATGTCTCTGATGCATCTGATCTACCAAGAAAAGTTTTTTAATCCATGACAAAAAAGTTTTTTTGTGCTCATTCAAAATCCACATTTCTTTCTCATTTGGATGACATTGTTTCAACTCATTAATATGCAATGTGATATATGGTTGAGCATCAGCTATGTTCTTCAAGATGTATGATTCTAACTTCTTCATCTGTTCAGCTGACAATGATTTGACTTTCAAGCCGCGAATCCCCTTTCCCTCTTTATTAACTCGTTCATGGCTAGATGGAGGCAAACCTATGTGTTGCGCCGCAGCCAAGTAGCTCGTACAAAACTCTGCTACCTCCTCAGAAATATACTTTTCAATAATGGAGGCTTCAGGTCGATATATATTTTTAACATACCCCCTTAATATTTTCATATACCTTTCAAAAGGATACATCCAACGAAGATATACAGGTCCACAAAGCTTTATTTCTCAAACCAGATGAATCATTAAATGCACCATTATATCAAAAAAAGTTGGAGGAAAATACATTTCCAATTGACAAAGTATTAAAATTGCATCCTTTTCCAAAATGTTCAAAGCATTCACCTCAATCGCCTTGTTACAAATTGAATTGAAAAAATAACAAATCTTCATTATAGTCTTTCTGACACGAATGGACAATATTCCACACAATGCAACTGGTAGAATTTGTTGCATCATGACATGAAAATCATGTGATTTCATAACTATCAACTTCAAGTCCTTCAATGAGACAAAATTTTTTACATTAGAAGAATAACCTTGAGGCACTTTGGTATCATGAAGACACTGACAGAAGCTAATTTTCTGCCTCTTCGATAACGTATGACAAGCCGGGGGAAGAAATGTTCGTCTTCCTTTAGGAGTGGGGGATAACTCCAAAAGTATTCCCATTGATAGTAAGTCTAATCTTGCATTCAACCGATCTTTAGTCTTTCCTTTAATATCTAACAATGTTCCAATCAAATAATCACAGATATTCTTCTCCACGTGCATGACATCAATATTATGTTTAACTTCATGATACCTCCAATATGGTATCTCAAAAAATATTGACCTTTTCTTCCAAATATGTCTATGATTACCAGATTTCTGTGTCTTTCCCAATGTCACGTCAAGGTTTTTCACCCTCTCAAAATACAGATCATGGGATAAAGGTTTTGGATCAGTATCAAATTCTTGTGAGCCATTAAATGCCTTTTTTAGTCTTCTATAAGGGTGTTCCATAGGCAAAAACTATCGATGACCCATGTACACTGTTTTCCTCCCATGATGCAATTGACAATAGGACGTCTGTTGTTCGCAAATTGGACATGCTTTATTCCCTTTAACACTGTATCCAGACAAATTTCCATACGCTGGGAAGTCATTTATAGTGAACAGAAGCACTCCATGCAGTTGAAAATAAACCATTTTATAAGAATCATACACCCTAATACCATCAGCCCATAACAGTTTTAAATCATCAATCAACGGTGACAAGTAAACATAAATATCATTACCGGGTTGCTTTGGACCAGAGAACATTGTACTCAACATGACATATTTGTGCTTCATACAAACATCAGGAGAGAGGTTGTAAATTACCAATAAAACAGGCCATGAACTATGTGTGCTACTGAGTGTTCGGTATGGATTCATTCCATCTGTGCACAACCCTAGTCTGAGATTTCTTATTTCATTTCCAAATGTAGAATACTGCGGATCAATTTTCTTCCATTGTGGACAATCAGCTGGATGACGTATTTTTCCATCACATACCCGCTCTTCAGCATGCCATCTTAACCTTTTTGCATCATGTGAATTAGCAAATAAACGTTTGAAACAATTAATTACAGGAAGATACCAAAATACCTTTTATGGGAGCTTTTTAATCTCTACATCACCCTGTGATTTTTCTTTCACCTTATACCGTGATGTCCCACATTTTGGACACTCTGATAGAAATTCATATTCCTTCCTATATATAATACAGTCATTCGGACATGCATGTATTTTCTTGTATCCCAATCCCATCGGGCATAATATTTTCTTGGCTTTGTAATGTGAATCTGGAAGATCGTTATCTTTTGGAAGAATGTCTTTCATCAATTGTAGCAGCTCTGTAAAACTTCTGTCACTCCATCCATGCTTCGCCTTTAGGTTAATCAATCTTAACACCGCCGATAGAACCGTAAAATCTGTACAACCAGGATATAATGGTTTTTCAGCATCACCATATAGACGTGCAATTGTCGGTTCTATCTCAATTTGTTCTGCTACAATATCGCGAATCATTTTATCAATTCCATTGAAGTTACCATCTTGCGAATCATCATCATCAGTGACATTCCGTCCAGTTTCACCATGCCAAATCCAAGGGCTGTAACTCGGATTAAAACCATGACATATCAGATGATCTTTTATCTCTCTACTTTTCAACTTCTTCATATTCAAACATTTCAGGCATGGACAGAAAAAAATGTCACTACTTGGAACATTTCGTTTTGCAAATTCCAAAAAGGTATCAACACCTTCCTCAAATTCATTGCTCATTCGATGTGCTGTAATACAACTTCGACTCATTATTACCTATAACAAATATCAACAAAAAATATATATTTTTAAGATAAGACAAAACATGTTTATATGAAAAAAATCATAATTTGAATGTAAAACAATTTAAAATATAAAACAAATCTTGAATGTAGTAGTAGTTTTCATAAGTACCCAACACCAAATAGCTATACATCGTAAGTGTCATGTTAAAAATATGAAAATAGACCATTTGTTTTATGTTTAATAATATTGTCATATTATCTGATCATTCTGATTATATATTAGAATTACTATATCCTTTTGATCCGATATATAATCTAAGGACATTAATATTTCTTTAGAAAAAGTAATGTTAATATCATGGTAATGTAAAAAAAAGTATATGTCAAACTATATATATGTAATACCAATAAAAAAATACATATGTGTTTGGCCTGGGTTTCACACATAAAACAACTCATCTCACAGATTAAATTTTTGAATCATCCTACATAATACTTATTTTTATAACTTAGGGAATGAAAATAATAAAAGTTTTGATTTATGATACTCATTATGGGTAAACATTATATATATAAATATAATATCTAATCACATAAAAAGATATCCATGGGGGTATAAGAGCATACACAAAGCACATGATCAAAAAGATAAGTGAAACAGTTCTATATAATCATAGATCATAAAACCTGAGTCTAAGTATAACAATTTTAGCATAACATAAGACATGATTTATATGATAGTGGGAACATGATTTAAAAAACCTTATTCACAAGATCACAACATTGGTATGTTGAATAACATAAGAGTGTGGCACAAAAATAATCATATAAGTCAAATCATATGTCAAGGGAAAACATAGTTTCATTCACCTCATATTGGGATAAGTTAGTCAGCTTTCCTATAATTTATTATAATATTTCTTACCAGGCACATCACATAACACATTGGACATGGTATAACCATCTGTATCCCATATTGATCTATGATATATAATGCATTGTCGAATGCATTAGAAGGATATTATGGACCCAAATGTCACATAATGACTAACCATATATATGGGTGAATCGTGATCATCAAATCATTTATAACACTTTCGTAGATCAACTAACTAACAAAAATGAAATGGGGGTCATAATTGTTTTTACAAAACATAATAATTATTAATACAGAAAAATGTGTTTGGATGGTAAGATAAGATAATATACCTAATTTAATCTAATTATCATTAAATTATTTCTACCTAGATAGAAAACACCATTATAAAAAATATAATTTAACTTGAGAATGAAAAGAAAGTACCCATTAACTTTTTTATAATAAAAAATCTGAAAAGGATGATAATAATATTTAGGTATTATAATTTTTTTATGAATTATTAATAATAAAAGAAATCACCTCACTTGGTTTTGTTGAAAATCAGACATACCATCGTATTCAAGAAATCAGATACACTTTGCATGAAAAGGTCCATCATTTTTAGGAGTTGACTGAAAGAAGAAATGTATTATCAGACTCACCATGAGTCCAGAATGAAATATTTGATTGTAATAGGTATGAATTGATATTTTTATGAATACAGATGAAAACAGATGATGGTTTTATGATCTAGGAGTTATAAAAATCATAATTTTTTGAAAAAATATTATGATGTAAGAATGTTGAATGAAATAATAAGGATAGGTATTACCGATTGTACCTGGTCCAATTTCATTCATGAAAATAATTTTCTGGACAATCATATTGAAAATATGATTTTAAGAAAATAAGTACTACCAATCTTCATCCAGAAAGACACATTCTAGCTAAGTAGGAAATAATAATGTTGCTGGAAGAATGGAACGTTACAGTACCACCAATTATATTTCGGATTTTGCTGAAGCTAATCCACAATGTTTTAATAACCATTTGTGAGTTTAATGTTGCGAGTTGAATGAACATAATAACCATTTGCAATAAAAAAAATTCCACGAGATTCAAAAACGAACGAAAAGCACATCAAGAATCGAAACAAAAACGAACGAAATAAATTCATGGAAGGCTTACTTGAATGTCGCGAGTTGAGATGATAGATCTGAGAGCAGTGAATAAGAGAAACAATGAATCCAAAATGAGTGTAATGCAGGCGATCGACGAGCCGATTAGGGTTTACCGCGCGAGAGAGAGACGAGCCGGCGACTGTCAATCGAAAAAATAGTAAATGACAAAAGACGGGCATTAATTTTTTTATATGCTTTATAACGTCCGTTATATAATAACCAACTTTATAAAATATTTTTTAGCTTTTTTACGTCAGTTATCTTAAAACCGACGTAAAAAGGCTCCCGCACTTTGGTTTTTTACGTCGGTTATCAAACAACCGACGTAAAAAACCAAAGTCCCCGGGGGTTTTTTACGTCGGTTATAACATAACCGACCTAAAACACACCACGCATTGGTTTTTTACGTCCGTTATTTGATAACCTACGTAAAAAATGCGTCGATATCGGGCTTTTTTACGTCGGTTACAAAATAACCGACGTAAAAAACCCCCCGCGCATTGGTTTTTTACGACGGTTTTTTGATAACCGACGTAAAAACCCAACAGGCACGATTTGTAACGTCGGTTATTTTAATAACCGACATTAAAAAGCTACTTGCCGCATTGTTACGTCGGTTATATATAACCGACGTAAAAAATGGTGACGTAAAAAACGATTTCTGCACTAGTGACCACAAATTGATAAAGATAGTCTCTAAAGACTCTATTCATCAGATCCATGAAAATAGCAGGAGCATTAGTAAGAACAAATGGCATCACTATAAATTTATAGTGTCCATACCTTGTACGGAAAGCCGTCTTTGGTATATCCTCCCTTTTGACCCTTAATTGATGATACCCGGAACGAAGATCAATCTTGGAAAAGTATTGAGCTCCGCGTAGTTGGTCAAATAGGTTATCAATGCGTGGGAGATGATATTTGTTCTTGATAGTGATCTTGTTAAGTTCTCGATAATCAATGCAGAGTATCATTGATCCATCTTTCTTCTTAACAAATAGAACAGGTGCTCCCCAAGGTGACGCACTAGGGCGTATGAATCCCTTATCAAGATTCTCTTGGAGTTGCTTCTTCAATTCCCGCATCTCAATTGGGGCCATTCTATAAGGTGTCTTTGAAATAGGCAAAGCACCCGGTACAAGTTCTATTGAAATCTCAACTTCACGATTTGGTGGAAGTCCCGATAATTCCTCCGGAAAGACATCATAAAACTCCCGTACAATGGGAATATTCTTAATCGTGAGTTTCCCACCAACCATTTGAGATAAATAACCTTCATTTAGTGGAATGAAGACCCATAAGATGGAAGAAATTTCCACTGGAAGGTTATGTTCATCCTTGCATTGATAGAAGATCATAGATTGATCTGGAATATGAAATGTGACTTCCCTTCTTTGGCAATTGATATGATCTCCATATAAAGAAAGCCAATCCATGCCAAGAATCACATCCAATTCCACTATAGGAAGGATCACAAGATTTGCAGGAAGCACTTTCCCACAAACTTCGATCGGAGAAGAATTATAAACTTTTGATGCGACTGTTGTGCCATTAGGTGTTGTCACAGCTAACTCAACATCTAATTGTTGAGGTAATACGGTGATACCCTTAGAAAATTATTCAGAAATAAAAGAGTGGGTGTATCCAGAATCAAATAAAACATTTGCTACTTCAGAGAGGATGGTAAGTGTACCTTTCACCACATCGTTATCGTACTCCACATCGCTGATAGAAATTGCATGTGACTTTCCATTGTCTTTGGCCTTAAGAGTTTGTTGACGTCGACCATCATCATCAACCCTTGGATTAGGGAATTTATTGGTATAATGCCCCATCTCCTTGCACTTGAAACATTGAAGTGTATTAGGTTAATTCTATGTATCCCTTCCTTTGTTTGCATCATTAGACATCTTCTTCCCATCATCGTGGCATTCAAATGCCCGATGACCTTCCTTTCCACATTTGAAACATTTACTTGTCCCTTTAAGACAACTACCTCTATGTTTCTTTCCACACTTTTAGCATAAGGGAAAGCTCATCTTCTTTTCAGTGTGATCTTTAGATTTTCCTTTGAATTCCATTTTCCTCTTCTTATCAAACCCATATTACTGATGGGTTACTCCAATCTCCATCTCAACTTTGAGAGCACATCGAACGATTTCCCCGTACCTATTGAATTCACTTATGGCTAACGCCCTTCGAAGACTTGGTTTTAAGCCACTAAAGAACCGATCGATCTTACTCTCAGGTTGGATAATAATACCAAAAGCGTACCTTGAAAGTCTTGTAAAATTGTCTTCATAGCTACCAACAGATTCTTCATCCTTTTGCTTCAGTTCAAGAAACTCTTTCTCCATCATTGTTCGGAGAATACGAGGGAAGTACTTATTGAAAAATAATTTCTTGAACTCGTCTCATTCCATGGACTCAATTACATCTCTTTGCCTCGTATTCTTAATAAGATTCCAACATTGATCAGCATCTCCGTCCATACGATACACTGCTAGGATGACTTTTCATGTTCAGAACATTGAAGAACTGAAAATATCCTTTCAGTAGTACTAATCCATTGTTCAGCAACTAATGTATTAGTAGACCCGCTGAACGAAGGTGGACGCTGCCTCATGAAGGATTCAACAGAATGTTGCTCCTTCCTTTGCTCGTTTAGAAGTCCTGCATGATTCATAACTTGAGAAAGTTGTGTGAGCATGGCTACAATATTTTCATTCCAGCTCCCATAACGTTTGGTTGCTCAAGGGTACAATCATTGCATTGCCCGTCGCATTCCGCATTAACATGATTCCTTCGGGTTCCAGGCATTAACTAAAACCAAGAAGAATGGTGTGAGTAACACTAATTATAATAGTAAAACCACATAATCAAGAATTAAATTTCACACTTAAGGTCTTATCCTGGGTTATTCATGGCCATTTCTAAAACACTAAGATTGTGTTCTATGCTTAGACTTATACTTAGGGTTCTTACTAAGGCTTTCACATCCTAGTTTCCAATGGTTGACTATACCTTTCCTCTGATAACAACTATAACGACCCATACTTTACATACATTGTTAATACTTCAAAATTGACGCATACTTATTAAAACATATAACAAAACCATGAAAGGACCATATAGGTATAGTGTCTTTAGAAACTGGGAAACATAAACAACTGGTTCAAAAAGCATCAACTTTTACTCCCACTTATTTCATCATATCTAGAGTCCCTTTTTGGAATATCCTACTTAATAACCTTCTTCCTGACCTGGGGAAATAAAACATACAAAAGGGTGAGATCAAATGCCCAGTAATGGTAAACCAAAGAAAGATCAATCACATTGTATACATAAGCACATAACTTTTGGAAATCTTACCCTGCAAAAGAGATCATAATTTCATAGCATGGGATAAATCCTGGCAGTGAAATGTAATCACAATAACAATAACATAAAACATTAAACTTTGTGGCATACACACATAATCATAGAGAACCATTTCATGATAGTCAAGACTCATTTCCAAGACTATCTTAGTGGACAAAGTCCCTTTCTGAACCGAGTCACCCTCATTTCAGTCCTGTTTCACTGAACCGGTATAACCTACCGTTCCAGCCATGTCTATCTCATGAGATATAAAATCTTTACCCAATGCATTGGAGGGAGATATAGGTCCCACACATCTCATAATGATACCATTCTTATGTGTGCCACAAAATCATAAACCATACATCATAGCATAACCCTTGTAATAAAAATGGGAATCTTAAAAATCGTGACATCATAAAACAATTCATATAAGATAAAGGAATTCATAAAAATATTTCCATCACAACATAATCAAATCCATGTAATAAAAGGGATAGAAACATAACCCTATATTTTCTTTGCTGGAAAATAATTTTGATTAAACTCTTGAACTCAATTCTTGAGAAAAATATCCTTTCTACGTCAAAAACATTTATCCTTTCATAACATGTCATACAATTTTAAACTAAAAGAAGTTGATTAATAATAAAATTGGAAACATGTAAAGGAAGATTCTTGGAAATATGGTTTTAAAAATCCATTCATGCCATATAAGTTAAAAAACATTCTTCGTACGTTTGTCGGAAAAGTCAAAAAGTACCTCGTACGAAAAACGACAAAAGATTCCTTTCATATCTTTTACTATAAACTCACCAAAGGGTAAAAATGGATTTATAAAATTGTAGGTGGATTGAAATAATATTAAATGTTGAGGAAACATGGATTTGGATGATAAAATACAACCCATTAAATACCAAAGTACAAACAATCTAGGATAAAAATGAGATTTTGATATTTCTCTTACCTTAGGTCCAACTTGCTTTATAAGTGTCTGAACCTTCTGTATAATGATTTAAATAGTGTTATTGACTTATTCCAGAATCATACTTATTTTTTTGATATCATATATGATCATATTCTTAGCTTCTTAGTAGTAATATTTCATTGCTACTTGTTATTCGGGTGTTTATAACTTTTTGTTCTTATGCGTGTTTTGTCGAATAAATTCTTATTCTTTTTCTTTAGGTTATAGATACCTCATTTACAGAATGGTATTAGTGTAATATATATCATATTCATAAATTCAATTCATTTATATAATCATTATGAAATGATGATCATGTAGAACGAGTCGCATCACATCGTGGAGACGGTATTCCGTATGTACGCACGAGTGATGATATCGTTCCTATGATCGTGGAATTGTATTGGAGAATATTTATACTATTTTAGAATCAGTATCACTTTATAATAGTCATATATAGTCATTATATACACCATTATACCCATCCAAGTAAGGTGGTGGTGGAAAATAGATTACACCACGGCATGGAGACGGTATTCGATACGTACGCACGCGCAATGATTTCTTTTTCCGTAGGAAGGATAGATGGTGAAATAGGGTTGTTTCATACTTATAATAACATATCAGTATATGAGTTATACTGACGTTATTACTTCATAATGAAACAACCTAAGAAGAAGAAGTGGAAGATGAAATAAATATGAAAGAATTGGTAATGGGCTTTACCTCTTCTTTGAAGTGCTTCTTTGAGACCTCCTTTTCGGGTATTAAATGGGACTTTGAAGAAGACCAGAACCTCTAGGATGTCTCTAGGGAAGTGGAGAGGAGAAATTGGAAGGGGTTGGACGAGATTGATGGCTCAATGTGGTGTGAGGAAGAGGGGAAGGAGGTGTCCTTTTATAAGGGAGGAGAGGGTCACCTTTGGAATAACTAAAACTATTATTTTATTATAAAGTCATGTTCGGTTTTAAATAGCTCCAAATTGATATATTTAAATGCTAAGGTGGGGATGGGTCTAAATCCTATCATCCAATATAATTTAGACAAGTTTAGGTTCCTATTTTAACCTTATCATTTAGATTTAACATTAAGTTAAATAATTTTACTTTTACCATGTCTTCTTGTGTTCTTATACTATAAGGTTAATAAACTTACTATAAGCAGCCAAACGAACCCCAAGTTGTTTATTATTAACATATATAACCTTATCTAAGTAATTTGGCTGATCCATAGATTTTGAGGGAAAAAATAACAATTACCAATATAATATTTGTTTTAAAAACTATTTTATGTCAATTTTGACACTATTTAGTAATTGATTTTTTCAAAAAACATAAAAGAATTATTAGTTCGAACCAAGTTAATTAAATCAATACTAACATTTCATATTAACCTAGAAAAGTAGTGGCATTCATAAAAAGTCTCAAATTACATTTATTTTTGTGTTTATAACATCAATTATGCCAATATTTCATTAATAAGATAATTACTACATCATCATTGTGTCATAAATAAATTTAATTATTTAATGTCTAAAAATTACAAATAAAATACCATTATGTAGGAAATCATTTTAGATTTCTAATTAATATTTATAGTCGAATTTATCTTATGTATAACCCCATATTAAAAATGTTTTAGTTATTAAACTTTAATTTTAACTATTTTAAATATTCATTAAATAAAATAATATTAAATGTCATAATCTAATCCAAGTAGACATAAATGGTCATATTATATTCATAAGGTTGTTTTTGGTCAAATTACACTTATCTAATAGAATTAGGACATGTGTTAGGGTAATAGTAATATCATATTTACCCTTAGTTACCCTATTTACTATTAACCGCGGGAAAAAAAAGTAAAAAGTTACTATTCACCAAAAATTATTTTCATCTCATTGAACCACATTTTAGTCCTTGATATTAACCGTGTCTCTCGGATTTTCGAAATTCCATTCACAGATGCGGTAATATTATGTTTTATGAAAAATTCAGTTTTTTTAACTACCACTTAGTGGTTTCACTATTCATCAAAAATTGAAAGTTTTTAGAAAAATACCAAAATTTTACCCTATGCTAATTTCGATATTCTGAATCCAAAAATGAAGTCCATTTTTTAAAATAAAATTTATAAAAATTCATAAAGAGGTTATAACTATTCATAACGGCTAGTTTTAATAATATTTTAATAGCATATCGTTGTTTAGTGAAACTCGGTATTGCGTACGACGCAAGCTATCGAGGAAGGTTGCGATTTCGTGTAAAGCAAGACAATCAAGTATTGTGTAGAAAAAGATTCCTTTGATGATTTATATAACATAAAACTCTCGGGTGTTACACTTATTGTTCTCCCTTGGCAACCCCGATTTTGTTCACCAAGATGGCAGGTGGGAGCTTGAGGCTTTGTGTTGACTACCATAGCCTGAACTAGGTGACCATGAAGAACAAGTACACTCTCCCGAGGATTGATGACCTCTTTGATCATCTCAAGGGAGCACGATGGTTCTCGAAGATATAACTCTGAATATGCTATCAACAGGTCAGAGTTCGAGACAAGGATATGCAGAAGACAACCTTCAAGTGTCGGTACAACCACAATGTGTTCATGGTTATGCCCTTCATCATAACCAACTCTCCAGTAGTGTTCATGTGTCTCCTGAACATGATTTTCCATCCTTACCTTGATCTCTTTGTCATATACTTCATCGAAGACATATTGATCTACTCAACTACTGAGGAGGAGCATGCCTACCATTTGTATATAGTACTGGACACACTCCGGGAGAACCATCTTTATTGTAAGATCTCGAAGTGCCAATTTTTCATTCAAGTGGTTATGTTCATGGGAAATGTTATCTCAGAGGATCTAGTTGTAGTAGATCCAGCAAAGACTAAGGCGGTGCTTGCTTTGGAGCCACCCAGGAGTGTGAAGGAGGTACGAAGTTTCCTGGGCTTGGCTGGATACTACTAGAGATTCATTCCAGACTTCTCTAGAGATGCATCACCACTATCATCATTGAGGAAGAAGCGGAAACCCTTTGTCTAGTCAGAGAGATTCCATCAGAGCATTCAGTAGTTATGGCAGAGGCTGAAAACAGCCCCCATATTGAGGGTTCTAGAGGAGGGAGTAGGGTACGCAGTTTACTGTGACGCATCAGGGATCAGACATGGGTGTGTCCTGATGCAGGAGCGACCAGTGATCATATATGGTTCTTAGCAGCTGAGATAGTATGTGCAGAACTACGATACCCTTGACCTGGAGTTAGAATCATTGGTCTTTGACTTGATGATGTGGCGGCACTATCATATTGGAGGACATTTTACCATGTACTCTGATCACAAGAGTCTCAGGTATATCTTCTCTCAGGAAGACCTGAATCTGAGACTACAGTGTTCGCTCGAGTTCCTCCAGGACTATGACGCCGAGATAGTCTATAATCTAGGGATGGGGAACTTTGTTGTGGATGCACTCAGTAGGAGTTCTGGTATACAACTTCTAAGTTAGGCGCTAGAGCATCTAGCTGCATTACAGATATCATTTTTGGATAGGGACGGAGCAGCCTTTCTATAGTCTCTTAGAATCACTCCAATTATTCAGCAAGTCCGGGAGGCGTAGAGTGGGGATGCTGACTACGTGATGTGACGTGATCAGATATCCATAGGTCAGGCACCTGATGGGTTTTCTAAAGGTTTAGAGCACTTCAACTTGTTCAGAGGACGTACTATGGTGGCACGGTCAGTTCAAGAGAATTGTTGAGGGAATTCCACACATCCCCTCTAGTGGTAAATCTAGGAGTGGTGAATATGTATTGAGACCTCCAAAGACTTCACTGGTGGCCAGGTATGAAGAAGGCAGTAGCAGATTTTGTCTCACGGTGCCTCACTTGTCAGTAAGTAATGGCAGAGCACCAAGTACCAGTAGGCTTGTTACAACAATAGAGGTCCGAGAGTAGATGTGGGATGGGATATCAATGGACTTCGTGACGGTTCTTCCACATACATCACGGAGTCATGAATCGATTTGGGTGATTGTTGACTGACTCACCAAGTTGGACCACTTCCTAATGATTAAATAACAGGGTTCAGTAGAGAGTGTGGGACGCCTCTATATGCAGGGCATTGTGCATTTAAATATAGTACCTTCTTCTATTTTCTCTGAGATCGTGACACGTGGTTTACTTCTCAACTATGGAAGGGGATGTAGGAGGGTTTCGGGACGTAGCTTCGCTTCAGCACTGCCTTCCATCCTAAGATGGATGGTCAGACTGAGCGGATCATTCAGATCCTCGAGGATATGCACCGAGCCTGTGTCCTTGACTTTGGATGCATATGGGGGGATCACATTCCTTTGGTGGAGTTTTAATATAGCAATATCTATCACTCCACCATCGGTATGGAACATTTTTTGGCCTTGTATGGTCGACCTTGTAGATCATCACAATGCTGGACAGACCTAGGGAGTCAACACTAGTGACACCAGAGATGGTACGGGGTACCACGAAGAATGTTCTAGTCATCCAGGAGTAGATGAAAACTGCACAGAGAAGGAAAAAGTTATATGCTAACTGGTGGCTGGGACCTCTGGAGTTTGAGGATGGAAACAACGTCTTCCTACGAGTCTGAAATCAACTAGGTCTACGGAGATTTGGATGAGGTGGAAAGTTATCTCCATGATTCATCAGTCCTTTCTAGGTCCTCTACAGAGTAGGCGAGGTGGATTACCTCTTAGCTCTTCCACCTCAGTTGCACCAGGTGCATGACGTCTTCCTCGTATCTCTGCTGAGGAGATATGTGCATGACCCTTCCAACATCATCGACCATGGAGAGCCATACATCGCTGAGGGGGAGACTTTCACAAAGCTTCTAGAGGAGGTTGGGGATCAACAAGATTATGTCCTTCGTGGATGATCGATACCTCTGGTGCGCGTACGCTGGCAGTACGGGCACCTCCATGAGAGCACATGGGAGCGAGAGGCTCAAATGTGTGCTCAGTACCCTCAATTGTTCCATTAGTTCAAGTTGTAGATTTCAAGGATGTAAAGACCAGAGGTTGGGGGAATGTAAAGACCCCGAATTCCATGGATTTTTTTTTCTTAAATACATTTTAATTTTATGAGTTTGCAAAAAATTATTGGGCTTGATTCTAAGGCCCAGTGTGTCCGGAATAAATTTCTGATGTTTTTATCGGGTATGTTCAGTAAACGTACGAGCGTGTTCTTTCAACTTTTGAACCGGTTCCATGAAATGAAATTGTATCGCACTCTTGAACTCGCAACGTCGATATTCTCTTTAAAAGTCTTTCACCGTAACGGCAGTAGGTCGAGATTGAAAGATATTTTTTGAGATTTTAAAGATAATATTAAATTAAATAATTGTGTAGATTATTTTTTTTTGGGGGGTTAAAACCTCCAAGGGGTGGTAAAGGGTGGAGGCCACCTCAGTAAATTCTCCCATTGGTGGTTATGGTGGTGGGGCCCACCAGAGCATATCCTCCCTTGGGAGGATATGTTTGGTGGGGACCACCAGGGCTTGTAACCCCTTGGAACCCCCCATATAAGTCAAGAAACCTCTCCACATCCCTAGTCTGAATTCGAGCCAAGTCCACCCAATTAAATGAGTTGTCTCATTTAATTTCTCCTTTATGAAACAATTTTCACAAAAAATAATAAACCATCTTATATCATTTGTTGGGCATCATTCTTTTGGTGGAGTTTGGGAGAAGGGAGAAAAGATCCCAACGAATAACCATTCCTCTAATGAAGAAATGTGCCTCCCAACGAAGAATTGTTCCTCACAATGAAGAACGTGAATAATGCTGGTGACGCTTCTTCCATGGTCTTCTACCTAGGACACTATCAGATGCAGGAGCTTGAAATTGGGAGTGTGTGAAGAATGCGATGAACGACTAATCGACATTCACATTCCGCAAAATCATCAATGAACAATAATACAAGGTAGGGATTGTTTTGTGATTGAGTTTTACCCTCATTTCTTCATCGTTAGTTTTTCTCTTTGAGGCCTATTGATATCACCATAACATGGAGTGATCAGACCGCATGAACATGGCTCGACCATCCCCTTTCGTTCTACCACGTTTGTTGACGACGGCGGCGGTTCAACGACACCTCCAGAAGTGTGGACCACGGTGGAGCAACGGTGGAAGATGAAGGGCCAACCGCGAATAATCCCGCGGCACAGGACCACCGGGTCGCTGGAAGGGCGCGACCCCATTGCGTAGCGCATAGGATAATGGGCCTGGGGCCATGTCGGGCTACGACAGAAGGGCGGAGCGCAGTTGCCCCGCGTGGAGGGGGTGAGCCACGTCCAGGGCCGGCTGCGGCAGAGGAGCAGGGGCGGCCGATGAAGGGCCAGCCACCGGTGGTGCAGAACCGGCTCGCCACTCGGCCAACCTGTCAATGTGGGAACCTCCTGGGTCCCATGGGCAACCGAACATGCACTTAGCACCTGTCCCGTTAGGATTTCAGGGGGCGCGGAACCCCCCCCCCCCCCCCCCCACGCATGGCTAGCCGGGACACATGGGTCCCCATCCTACCAGGCCACGCAGGCTGTCGGGCGGGGCCGCCCTCTCGGGCCAGGCCACAATCTCTGGTCGGGCTACCCCATATTTCCGGGTCGGACCCACGGACCGGGTCGGACTCGCGGACTAGGCCGGACCCCAGTTTGAACCCAGTTTTGACCCAATTTACTTTTTTTCTCCTATCATGGACTACAGGTGTCCAATAAATGAACCATATGTGGATAAGAGAAGCTTAGAGTGATATAGTTATTTTTTCATACCCCACATGAGGTTTGGACATGGTTTGGGTATGGTTGGGGTGGTTTGAACCTAAAATCCAATCGGGCCCCTCGGACGGAAATGCCAATAACTCACAGACCGTGAGTCCGATTGAAGCGTCGTCTATTGCGTTGAGACCCCTATGATGTGGCAGACTTTGAGATACATCTACATGGTACTTCGTGATTGTTGAAGTATAGACCAGTAGCTCAGGGAGCAGATCCCCCCTGAGATGAGAGTGTGTAGAATGGAGACCTAGTAGATGGCTGAGATCTAACGACTGCTGACCATTCGACTCAGTGTGTTTTGGCTAGTCTAGTGGGAAGAACCTCTATGTGATGCAGCATGCCCATAATGGGGACCTCCTCTATATGACGTGGCAGAACCATGATACTCAATAGGAGAAGTACCTTAGCAGGAAATGAGGTGGAGCACCACTGTGTGACGTGACATACCCATTGTGGGAAGCGTCTCTTTGTGATGTAGCAGGTCCATGATACTCGACAAGAGGAGTACCACATTAGTTTAGGATAGTGGGAAGCACATATGAGGGATGTGGCTGACCCACAATACTCTATAGAGTAGAAGTGCATTAGCAGCTCATGTTTCGATATTTTGAATGGGATTGTTACATGTTACCACCCCAGTAATAAAATCCTAGTTTTGAGCTGAGTCAATGAATTTTGTGTTTTCCTCATGATTGGGATGGGTTACTAGATACCTTAGGTATTTGTATGTTCATATTACTAAGAAATGGTTATTCATTGAATCCATTCTTTGTGGATTATTATTGTTGGACTTAGTGATACCTTGAGGGTCTCAAGGTCCCTTTTGAATATCTTTATACTCACCCCTGCATAGGTTATGCATGCACCTCGTTGTGTTGTATGCAGACGAAGGACAATGCTGACTGAGGCGGAGTGTAGTAGGACTGGATGATACCAGGAGGTGGACCCCTCGGTGTGACGGTACACAGAGCGGATAGACGAATGTGGAGTGAAGAGGAGTCCATTTGTACCTACCGTTCATGTAGGGTATCCTGGTGGACGATCCAGGAGCTTCATACATTCAATCAGTTGTAGTGTCCATTTTCTGTTTCCATGTAATTTACTATTGGTCATGTATTTCCGGCCCCTTTTAATTTCTAGTACTCCTTTTTGTATATAGATTTTACACATATCTTTGCTTCCAGTTGTGTACTCGATTATGTTTGTTTTTAGTTATATAGACAATGCCTTCCTTCTTTTTGGATTTATGACTTTGGTGCTAGTCGCCACCCCCGGGCCTATGGATGGCGGGCTTGGGATAGTCACGATACGGGCCCTGGGGAATGGGTCTTGACAAACTAATCCTAAATAAAATAAATCAATATTATTAAAATCATTTATTATATTTTAATGTTAATTGAATAAATATTGTTTCTGAATTAGAGAGTCCATTATGGTAATTATAGAATGTATGAAAATTAAAAATAAATTTATATAATGAAAATATTTTTATTTATATCCAAATATTCATTTTTTTTTTCATATCTTGATTTTGGACCAATGTGGACACATAAAATATATTATAATAAAAGATAGTGATATTTTGTAACTATCATTCATTTAAATAATATATATTTTATATTCATGTACAAGTGTCTATTATGCATCTCAAAATATTTTATATTGTGAATTATTGAATTATATTCATCTATTATTTTTTGGACTTGTTTTGGATTTATTTTAAACAGTATAATTTTTATTCACGCTTAATTAATTCCTTCAAGTCTTACTATGGCAACAAGTATTTTTATTTACTGAAGGTTAATATAGTCACTCTAAAAGTAAAAAAGAACCATAAATGAACCATTGGTGAAATATGTAACTTCATCCCAATTAGTTTGATAATGTTTATATTTTTATTAATTTTTTATAATTCAATAAATAATTTTTAAACATCAACAGTGTCAATTTTGTCAATTTTCATTATTTGACTTTTTAGAAATATCATAACATAGAGAAATGTTTGGAAATAATATATTACACATTATATGACATGTTAAAAACGTACATAAATTTAGTGGGTATAAATTAATTCACTCAAATTATATTAATTATAATATTTTTTCTATCATTTACTTGATATTTCTATTAATAAAATAATTTATGCATCACTACTGAGTCATCATCAATGATAAATATTTAACATCTAGAAATTGTTTATAAATATCCATGATTTAGGTAATCGTATTACCTTTCCATATACTACCTATAGTCTATTTTCATTCCCAGTAATCCCTAATGCATAATTAATATACTTATATTAAATGAGAGTGTGACATTTTATCACATTCTTTAATTTATTATATATTCAGGTTATGTTCATGGTCATCTATCCATTATGTTATTAAATTTCTAAGCATAAATTATTTGGGTATAATATATTCATCCAATAAATTTTTTAATGGTATCAAGGTAATTTTATAAAATATGTCTCACCTTTAATTAATCGATATAACTTTGACATCGTTCAACAAAAAGTATAGCAGATATTATTCATAATATCCAAAAAATAAAATTATCCTATTAACATAATTAGAACCCACTGATTAAAAATATTGAAACAATGTTTTATAATTCATAATATATAATAGGATGAAATTAATTAATATCAATTATCAGAAACCAAAAAGTGGGTTTTTATGAAGTAAAAACATATCAAAAGTTTTCCATGTGTTTATGTCCAATTTAAATGTGAAATTTTTCCAATGGAAAAAATTGGATAAAAACATTATCCAAATAAAAATTAAAACCAATTAAAAAAATATCTCACTATATAAATAAATTAGATGTAATGATTTTTTAGAATTAAAATGCAGTATTTTTAACTATTCATTAAAATATGATTTTTATCCGAAAAATACCAATTTTTTTTAAAAAAAGTAAGTTTTTCTATTCAAATTCAAAAAAATAAACTTATTTTGTCTAATATAATATATTAATGTTTTAAAAAATAAATTTAAAATTGTTGTTTAATCAAAATTTTAAAAAATTTATTTTTTTATAATACTTCTTTTATTCAAAAAAAATATAATTTGTTCTTATATAATGTCATAAAAATACTTAATATGAATGATAATGTAATATACAATTCAAATTATGGTCAATAATATACAAAATGTCTTATTTAAAGCCCATTAAATTTCAATATTTTAATAATATTTCGTTGTTTAGTGAAACTCAGTATTGCTTACAATGCAAGCTATAGAGGTAAGTTTCTCTTTCATGTAACACAAGCTAAGAAAAGTGTTTTGGATGCTACAAGATAACATAGTGTTGAAAATTTCAAAAACTAATATAACTGTAGTGTAAAACACATGACATAAAATAAATTAAAAATAATCGATCTCATAAAATCTCAAGGAGTCACATTCTACGCCCTTAAAAATTAATTTTTCTCTTTAAATTCATCTAGACTATATATGGTTTTCTACTTGAATGATTATGTCATGTATTCCCACACTGTAAAAAGTAGTAATAAAATTTTATGTTAAAAAGGTAAGTCAGAAACAATATGGTCACCCAAATTAACTCATTACTGGGTTTCCACATAAGAGAACACATGTGGGAAGTGAAAACATGAATATATATAAGTTATCTAACCATCATGTTCTGATGGATAGTGGTAGAGAATAAAGTTAGAATAATTTTTACTACTAGAAATAAATAAATATGAAATCATTTAACGGAAAATAAGATTCATTGTTCAAGAAGGTACTTGGATAACATTTTTGGTTTCAAGAAAATTTCCCAAAGATTGTGAATTTTTTGCATGAAGAGAAAAACATACATGATTTTGTACCGTCTCACCGCTGGTCATTACCTGAATAATTTCTAATTCATCTATTATTTAATGAAATTAATATAAATTTTTCATTCATGAAGGGTTATCATATCATGACATTGAATGATTGGTCATTCCATATGACTCAAAAAAATTAGAAGAAGTTATCAAATTTGATTAAGTCCATCTATATTTATATAATACATTAATCTAACAACATAAAATGAAAAATAAATTATACTATACATAAATGGATAATATAAAAATCCTTCCAAAACCAATAATTTGAAACTATGGAAGGAGGTGAACTAATTCTACATAACATTTGTCAAACATATCTCATTTGGCATTTCATGTTTGTCACATTCCAAATATGTGAATACCTTAATTGTGTATTCTAATTAAACATGATAATAACATAAATTACTATAGAACATTAGTGAAAAAATGAATTATGTCAAAAATAACTATTTCCACACAAAAAAATACAAACAATTCTATATACTCAAACATTGATATCAATTTTTCCTTATATCAGCCCCGAGGTCATTAATACTATCAAACATCATATTATCTTATAGTACATTCCTTATGTTCTTATCATGTTATTTCTAAAAATAGTACAATATCTTTTCATGGTTCTGGTACTATATACATATGAAAAACCACAATGTTTTGAAACATATATATCCCAATATCCCATAATTCAATAAAAGGGAATCTAATAAACTATTTTGGAATCCAATTACATAAACACATAATAATGACTACACATTTGTTTCATACAAAACATCCATCACATGTGATTTTCTTTTTTCTTGGGCCTTAAGAGGTTGTTGTCATCGATAATTATTGATAAATATTGGATTTGGGCATCAGTTAGAAAAATTCACCTTTTCTTTGAGCTTTTATCCCAGATTTGTGGGAGGTGACATCTTTGGAGCTTCCTGTTTATTCCCTTTACTTCGACATTAAAATGCTTGGTGACCATCATTCCCACATATATAACATTTATCAATTCCATTATGATAATTTCCTCTATGGTTCCATCCAATCCTTGAGCATAAATAAAATTTAGTCTTATTTCCTCTATAATTTACGATGTTTCCTTCGAATTCAATATTTCTTTTATTATCATTAAAATTATATAGATGAGAATCCATAATATCCCTTTTTTAATAAGAATATGAGGATGATACATACATAAAACTATTTTCTTAATCTCACCCCAATCCAGGGAGTCAATTATATCTTATTTCCTTATACTATTGGAAAATATTCACTACAGATTTGATTTTCTTTCCATGCAATAAGTGCCCATCCTAATCATTTTCACATTCTGACCAAAAGAGAATGAAATGTATCATTTCAACGATACAAATCCACTACTTTGAAACTAGTGGGTTAGTCATTCCACTAAAATAAGGTGGATTTTTCCTTAAAATATATTCAATATAATAATGTTACCCCCTTTTCTGATTTAGAAGCCTAACATGATTTGCGGTCATAAAAACAAGATTATTTATTTGAGGTCCCATAAAATTTGGTTGTTTGGGGGGAAAATCATTTAATTTCCCATCACATCCAGCATTAACAAGGTTCCTTTGGGTTCTATACATTATCGTAAACTCAAAAATAATAGTGTGAGATGAAAAAAATCATACTATAAAATAAACCTAATAAAAAAGGTGTACATTAAATATCTACCATCATAGGTTTAATCCTAGGTTATTCGTGCTTGTTACAAGAATTCAAGGACCTTATCCTATTGTTATAATTAACATTAGGGAAATCCCTATAAATAACTTAGAAATATCTATAGGGATCTCACTAATGTTTTCACATCCTAGTTTCTAATAGATGACTAAACCTTTTCTCTTCTACCAACTCTAACAAACCATGGTTGAGGTACATGGAAATTAATTTTTTTTGCATAATACTTAATAAATTACACAAATTGACACCCGATGAATGTATTTTTATAGTGTCTTTGGAAACTCTGATAACATTCTTTTATCTTGGGGAATGATCATCATCACCTCCAATAAAGATCTTCCCCATTAGTTTTCCTACCAATATCATTTCATTATATCTTGTGTAAATGAAAAAATAAAATGGGTGAGCTGAAATGATCATTAATGGTAAAAATTGATAACATAAAAAAAACCATAAACATTAGAATTTAAAAACTGGAACATAATGTTTAAATATAAAATTCACGAGTAATAAAATAAATCTTGCAAGTATGTAAGGAATAGGTCGTAAAGGAACATTATCCATGATATAAATATAATTTTCATAAATCATTGAATAGTGGAAAATAAAAAAGCATATGATATAATTTCCATAGTAGACATGGAATTGTTTCCAATACCATCATTGTGGTTAAAGTCCATTACTGAACGAGGTGTACATGCCCTTCCATCCCTGTATTATTGAACCAGATTTACTTGTCATTCAATCAATGTTTATCTCATGAGATATAAATCTTTACCCAATACATAGGTGGAAGACATAGGATCCACTAATATCGTAGTGAAATAATTCTTACATGTTCCACAAAAAAATAAATCATTCATCACAGCATATCTCATGAAATAAAATGGGATTCTTAAACATACATTCATCAAAATCCATATAGAATAACTATATTTCATAAAATTTATACCATCACACTCAAAAAAAATTATAGGTATAGAAACATAAAACTATGTCAACTTATATGGGAAAAAATTGATAAAAAACATGAAATTAATTCTTGAGGAAAATATCCCTTCTTTATTAAAAACATTTTCTGTTCTCAAAATTTTGTGAAATTTTATAAGAAATTAATTTAGTTAAAAATATACTTGTAAACATGTTGATTAAGCTTCATGAAAATAATATGTTATGAATATGTAAAAATTTGTTCATATCGTATCAGTTAAAAAAATTTCTTCTCGAACTTATGTTAGAAAAGTCTATATGTTCTTGATACCGAAAACAACAAAATATGTCATTCAAACAGTTTTGTAGAAATTTACCAATTGGTAAAATTTAAATTAAACAATTATATAATTTTATGAACAATATTCTGAAATACATATTTGTTAAAAATGGGTGTGGATGATATATATAAACCAGTAAATACTTACAAATAACATATTTAAGAAGAAAATGATATTTTGTAGGATATCACTTACCTTGTACTTTTTGTTAGTCAAGGTTTTGGTCACCACCACTATAATGGTTAAATAATGTTATTAAATTATACCAGAACCATATCTATATTTATGATATCATAAATTATGTTATTATATCATTTTGTTTATTGTATTTCTATATTACAATTATATCATGTGTTAACTACTTCGTTTTCCCATTCTTGTTTTATAGTGTAAGTCATGCTTGTTATGAATAGAATTTATTTAATTAATGACCTTATGTTCATAATTACTATTTTCACTCATCATATAAATTTTATAATAATTCATTAATTGTTATCTTGGAGAACGAATCTCACTGCATCGTGGAGACAATAGGTTATACGTATGCACGAGCGACAGTATCATTCGCTTGAAGGTTATATGGTATGTAATTGGACCTTATATTAATTATAAATATTCATTATAATTTTATATTAATTATTTAAATCCATTAAAATTATCATTATGCACATTTTAAAAATGTATTTTTGAATAAACAATTCCACCACAACATGGAGGCAGTAAGTCGTACGTATGCATGTATAGTGATATTTTTATTCGTAGGATAGATAAAAGGAGGTATAAGGTTGACCATAATTATAATAACATATCAGCATGTATAATATACTTATGTTATTACTTTATAATAGAATAAACAAAGAAATAAGAAGTATATGAAGAAATAAAATTGAATTAATTTAGCAAAAACAATTAACTCTTCTTCGTTGTACTTCCTTTCGACCTCTTCTTAGGTAAGCCAAGGATGGACTTTTTTGAAAAACAGGACCTCCTGAAGTTAAATAATATTTTTTATAAGAAAATTTGGTATGATTTATTATATATAGAAGTCTCATGGAGGTGTGAGGAAATGTGGGAGGAGATTCATTTTTATAAGAGAAAAGAGGGGCACTTTAAAAAACACTCAAAATATTAAATAATAAAAATACAAATCTAATTATAAATTATTAAAATTGGACAGTATAAGATATTTATTAACAAAATTTGACCATATCATATCCCCTTGAGATTTATATAATATTTTTGTAAATTTGTTTTTGAATAAATAATAAATAAATTCAATAACATATTTTTTTAAATTTAATAAAATTCATTTAATTTGACATAAAATTAAATATGACAAAGAGGGATTTAAAATATAATTATTTTAAACATCCATAATATATCTTATAGATCTTGGAAATTTTTAAAACAAATTAATATATTTAAAATATAACAAAATTAAAAAATTGAAAATCATTTATTCTGGTTTCATGTTAATCGAAAAAATATTGTGTTATAATTAAAGAGACTTTTAAAGTAATTATAAAACATCTAAAAATTATAAATTAATTTATAAAATTCAAATGGTTTCATTTTTTTTCAAAATAGTCATTTATATTCGTTCATAGATGGATTTTTCCCTAGGCGGACACCAAAAAAGATATTATAATACAAGATAGAAATATATTGTTAATATCTTTGATATAGATAATATATAATTTATTTTCATGTACATGTATCCATTAGACAACTCCAAATCGATCATATTGTGATAATTATTGAATAATATTCATCTTATAATTTTTCTGTATATGATTTGGTTTTATTTTAATCCTTATAATTTGGATTTTCCCTTAATTAATTCCTTTAACTTTATCCATGGAAACATTTATTTTTATTAACTATGGGTTAATATAGTAACTCTAAAATAAATAATTATCCATAAATGGACCATTGGTGAAATATTTAACTTCATCACAATTAGTTTTACGAATTTTATATTTTTATAAATTATTTATTATTTAATAATTTATTATTTATTTAAAAAAACAATAGTGTCAATTTTGACACTATTTCATAGTTGAAATTTTTATAAATATAAAAAACATAGATAAATTATATAAAAACACCTTTAAACCATAAATAACATGAAAAATTAATCCATTAAGTTAATGTATGACATTAATTTCCCGAAAAAATTATAATATTTTTAATATCATTTATATGTTTATTCTACTAATAAAATTATTTCTACACCACGATTGAGTCATCATATATGATAATTAATTAATCTCTAAAATTTATAAATATATTTATATGATATAGGTAATTTTATTACATTTCTATAGACAACATAAATTTTGTTCTATTCCCTTGTAACCCCTAAATCAAAATAAATATACTAATATTAAATGAGAGTTTGACATTTTGTCACATTCATTAATGTTTTTTATATTCATGTCATATTCATGGTCATGTGGCCATTAAGTGATTCCATTTTGAAACACAGATTATAAGGGTTGAATTAATTAATCCCAAACAATTTTGACATGTGTTAATGTAATTTAATAATATTATGTTTACCTTTAATTATTTGTTTTACCATTAACCGCATTAAATAAAAATTATTGCAGTTACTATTCCTAATATCCAAAAAAATATAAAGTATCCTATTAACATAATTTGGTCCCACTGATTCCAAATATAAATAAATTTTTCATTATTAAATATATATAACCAGAATAAATTAATTAATTCCCATTGTCATAAACCAAAAAGGTGGTTCTTAATAAGTAAAAACTTATCAAAATATTTTGACGTGTTTATGTCTATTTAAAATGTGAAATTATAGAAAATCACTATCATTGGATAAAAATACACTCAAATGTTGTAAGTGGTGTTGAATTTCTCTAGTAGGATCAGCTTATTGATGAGTTATTACATCTTTTTAAGGGGGATTATGATAAGACTCCCAGTTTTAGACTTGTGTATTTTTTTTCATTTTATTCAATAAACGATGCCTAAGTATTCTTAGAAAGGTAACATCTCATTAAAACATTTATTAAAAAATACCAAATATTCAAAAAAAAAAAGAAAATTACTATGATACATTTCCAATGAAGAAGTTTATTTTGTGAAATTGAATATAATAAAGTGTTAAAAGCCAAATTTAAAATGGTTGTACGCTCAAAAAGTGGTAGACATTCATTTATTTTGAAAAATACTTATTTATTCTTTAAAAATGAATTCATTCATGCATCATGTATAGAAAATACATAAAATGGATGGTAATGTTATATAAAATTCAAAATATGGTTAATTCTATTTATAATTTCCAAGTTATATACCATTAAATAATTATATTTTAATAATTTATCATTGTTTACTGAAACATGTTAAGGAATTCAACGCAAGCTATCATGGACGGTCGTTCTTGTAGGTAACACAAGCCAATAATAGTGTTGAGTATACTGCAAGATAATATAGGGTTTCATATAGTTTAAGAAAATATTTCTTTAGCGTACAAACCAAGACATCAATGAAATTAATAAAAATCTATCTCATAAAATCTCAGGGTTTCTAAGAGGGTGTGTGGATACCAATTAAACATTATCGGTCTCTATCATTTGAACTCACTATGTGCTATCAATAGAGGTATCTCATCTTCCTTAACAATTATATCCAAATGCTTCCCACACTGATTGGGAGAATCTACCTGAGGCATTAGAGGCGGGTTATAATGATATAGAATAGATATATACATTTCTTGCTATCCACACAGAGAAACCACCTCATATAGAAATCCTCAACAGAAATCATATCCTCATGAAGATCATGATGATGGTACCTCTATAGAACCATAACTAGATGATGTCATGGAGGAATCCATCATTTATAAAGACTTCCCATTGTCAAAACAAAATAAATGGGTAGTCTAATCAATAAGGACTTGGAAACCACAACTCATTCATATATGATTCATATACCAATGTTTTCACTTCCACTATTTCTTAAATGATCACAATAAACAAGTATGTTATAAGAGTATAAGTGAATGGATCCATAAACCTACAAACCATTACAAGGTTCCCTATCTTGAAAACTAAAATTGAAATATTTTCACATTATTTAGTAGTATAGAAACAAAAAACGTCATATCTAGACCATCACAAATCTATAGTAATATTACGACCTCCATTGATACTACTCTATAATAACCCAAACCATCAGGTCTTGGGTAACTGATTATACATTGTGAATATAATCCTAATCCTATCTCCAATAATTTAGTCGTTGATGAAAAAACAATTAGGCAAATCACACACATGATATGCCTTAGTATAAATTACCTAGACACACACACACACACACATCCCCATACAATAGTATAATGTATGAATAAAAAACTCATATTTTAATTTCATGGAATTTCAATCCCAATTAAATGTATATTAAGTAATATATAAAATATTAAAGGTGTAAAATCAAGAACACTTAATCTATATGAGGACCACAAAATGCTGAAAACATGGAGGCATCTACTCGATTGTAAATAAAATATTTTTTGAAGGACCACCTACTATAATTAAGATCCATCTTCTTCAGACCCACCTAATATTAAAATAAAAGACCCATATTCATCATAATACACAATATGTTCTAGAAGCTTCCATGTATGGTTGACTATAATTATACCATGTTGAAAACCCCCAAAATTAGTAAACATAAAGAATCAGTGAAAGAGTTATCATCTAATCACAATGAAATTATGTTAATGAGAATATAATTTATAACAATAATAATAATATAGATATGATAAAATATAGACTCGAAGTCTCAATGTGAGTTCATAACCTCCCATCTATCATAAGATTCTATTAGAGGCTCATATGGAAACTATCATTTTGGAGAACTCGTCAAATTGTTATTGATATCATTGATGGAAGTCATCTATGAATATATACTCACTAAGTTATTCTTAGGAGATGAACAACATAATCTTTGAGGGGTCATCTATGATATTCACTAAAATGATATACCAATTTCTATAAGAAAATAGATTTTGATACACATGTAGGGGTTCTCAACCAAGGACGATGGGTGATTTTAAACCTCACTAAAAATAACCCACTATGAAGGGCATCAAATTCCCTGGAACATTATTCACATGATTCCTAAACAAAAATAGGGAATATAAAAGAAAATATGTATTCAATCATAGAAACACATAGTCATATACTTACTATAGTTTTCTATGGGGATCTAGTCTAATTCTCTGAATAATATGCCACAGATAACCATGAAGTATTGAACAAAGAAAACCACACCAAAACAATAGAAAGAGGGAACTCAAACCTACTGATATGGTTCATCGGAATAATCACATTGACATAATGCAACTAATATGAGAATATATTTTGATTTAATATTCCCTAAAATGAGTACATGAAGTGTCCCATGGGGTACCAAATGTGTCACTACGTGTATGGAGCAATCCATGTATCACCATCTCAGATGATGTTTCTTTCTCCAGAAATAACATGTTTCCACTATGGAACACCGAGTGTAGATCTTGGGAAAGAACAAATTTTTTCCAATCAACCCTGTGTAATAAATCCCATGATTATATGTGATGTCCATACTAGGTCCCATGCTTGGTCAAATGCTTTAGTATAAATCAGTTTTTTTGACTCACAAAGGTTTATGGTAAATAGATTCTTTATTTTGGGCTCCCTATAAATACTAAAGTACATGTGTGGGGTCAATAAAAATTTATAGTAACCAAACATACAATGATATTTAACTTCATGCTTAATCATTATTGTCCCTATTGAAGTAAATTCATTGTTTGTTTTCACAATTCCATGGAAATTTTGGTTTTCCACATCGAAACTCCCTTGAATTCTCGAAACCAATTGATTCACTAGAAATCATGAGTAGACACTAGTTTAGGGTTTAACACCCTCTAGGGACAACAAAATGTATGATTCCATATTATCTTTACTTGAAAAACCATCATCATTTCCATCTCAAACTCCCAGAAGAACTAACTCATGGGAACCCAATGACTCATTCCATATTTGGAGTACCATATTCTCTAGTATAAATATACAAACCCATAATTACTCATAAACCCCCTTATTTATTACTATGAAGAAATCCACTAGACCTGATTATTGGATACTCCTTTACTTGAATAAATTTTCGATTCCCATTTTCAACAACTTCTCTATCACATCTGAAAAACCAAAAACTGAAATCAATACCGTGATATGTCATTCATTTTAATGAACACACAATGATCATTCATCCTAAGTATTTTCAAAACATCATCCAAATGATTTCCAATTTAAAACACAAAGAATGAATGAGTAATGTCATATAAAACAATATAGTATTTGACTAATTGGCTTTTTTATTTGTCCATCATTTTCAAAATTTGAGGAACAAAGATTATAATATCCAAAATAATCAACAATGGTAGATTAATATAAAAGTTTATATATAGAATGATAAATATATTATTGGATATTGTAATGAATAATTAACCATTATTTAATTTATGAATTAATTAATTAGAAATAATATAAAATTAAAAAAATGGATAAAAACTATTATCAAAAACCCTACACCTATTTTGGATTGATCATCAATGGATATTGTAGATAAATAAATTTTATTTGAGATATCCATGATATCCTCTATTAATGAGGATCCTCATGGTACATTATCACCGATCTCATGATCGTCGATTAAATGGATCTCTATAGGACCCCTACCTGATTACTCAAATTGAGGTATCCATCATATTATTTAATATTGGGTTATGCAACTAACCCAATGAAATTATCCATAATATGGTTTATGTATAATAGGATTAGGTTTTTCCCATATAATAAGTAATATATATATATGTTATTCTACCCATGAAAACTCTCTAACCAAAATCCCAACATACAGAGAAGCTATGTCATCTATATGGAAAACCCTACATTCTAGATTTAATGTCATTATTTGTTTTCCCATCCATGAAATTTTTAAAAATTTATGCCATTATTTCCTATAAACTAAACACACGTTATATTACAAATTAAATATTTTTAATATATCTACATAACAGCTACCTGATACCTAGTTCCCCACACTAACACAATTCTAAGCTTCTAAAATATTGCATAAAATATTCCACTGACATAGAAAAAATGAACAAATTCATCAAAAATGGTTACTTTTATGTCTTCATCATAGGTATTATAGTATTATCTTTATGAATCAATAAATAAAACACTATTTTCCCTTTCATATAGTGGTAGTGTATTGATTAGTAGTAATCATTTATCAATTCCAACAATATTATTTTCTAAAAGATTAATCCATAATTTATTAACATATGATTTAATGATCTGTGATGATTATATATGTGAAAAATTCCTCTGTATAGAAAATTCCACCATATTTCTAACTAAAATAATAACCAATATTAACTCTAAATTGAGGGTCTAGTAATTTTTCTCAAGAACTATAAACTAGAGTGTGACATAAGATATCAATATATAATTCAAAATGGGAAAATTCTTCTCCCTTTATTTTATACAAAACTATTTAACCCAGAACCATATTTGTTGTAGGGTACTATGTGAATTGGTTCACTAATCAAACATCTCTTCAGTTCATTGTATTTTTCATCACACTCATCAATCTAATAGAACATAAATTACATCCCCATTAACATGGTAAATTTTGTAGATATATAAGAGAAATTATTTACTATGAATTGTAAATATACATTAAAATCAAAAAAACTGTGGATTTCAGTCACACCGGCTTGTATGAGACAATGTTATATAAATTAAGTCTTTAATATATCCAACGATAAACCCTCACGTTAGATTATATGAACCAAAATAAAAAATTCCCTATCCAACATTTCATCAAGGTGATTTTTTAATGAAAACGATATTTACTTAGTGTATTTTGTATAATCCTCATGTATTATTATTTCAAATCCATTCTCCATATATATATATATATAATATAAATACTACCAGAAACTAATAAAGGTAATCTATAATGAATCTATTTATTATATAAATGAATATAGAGGTCATTATTTATATTTAATTATATAAATAAAAATTTAAGGTGTATATAACTAAATAATATGTATTGGGAATCCCTTCACTTTTCACAGTAAATTAATAATACCCAGATCAATGATAAAACATGAAAAATAGTTTATCTCCAAATAATTGATCAAAAAATTAATCCATATGTGTTATTCCATAAATAATAATAATAATGATCTGATTATGTTCTTGAAAATCAATATAAAATCTAATGGACCCATATTTATTATTTAAGATAGTATAATCAATCCATAATAAATATTCTCTTGGAATTTATTATTTAATTTCTACAACACAAATGGTGATTTTATATATAAAATCATTCAAATTGGTTAATCACATAATATTAGTTCTTTTGGAAAATCAACTTTATGATTTAGTGCAATAGAAGATAACTAATATAGAGAGGAATTAAAAACTACGATATATGAGACATATTATCGATGTCGAGTTTTACTAAACCCATCAAGGATACATACAGAAAATGAATAAAAACCCCTAAATTGGATGAAATTTCCATTAAAGCTATACATTTATCCTCCAATGGAAATGAATTCATAGGTCGATTTAGAATATCAATGTTTAATTACTTTCCATTTAATTGATAATGTACTTATATAAATAATTATTTTTCATTTCAAAAATAACATTAAATTAATGTAGAGGAAAAATAACAAGATTTTTGGGATGTATATTTCAACAGAATTCAATTGGGGATGATTCCGTAACATGAGACAAGATCATCATATAATGAAAATATTTTTGTATTATTTCAATATATATACTATTAGGATTAAATGTTATATCCTTAAGAAATATTTCATTTATAAAAGAGTGGTAAAATCCAAAATCAAATATGTAAAAAATAATTCTTGTGTGGATTTTATGTTTAACATTCAACACATCATTAGCATACCACATATCACCAATAGTGATTGTATTAGATTTCCCATTGACATTGGACTTTATTGGATATTTATTTTGATTATCATTATTAACCCTCATAATTTATTACAATTAATTTTAATTTCTATACTCCTTGAAATTATATAATTGGATTGTTGGTGGTTCATTTTATGGAGATTTCACTCTCTTTTTATTATTGGATTACTTCTTCGCACTACTTCACAATTATATTAAATGTTTACCTTCTTTAGACACATAAATAATTTACCTATCCATATACGTCAATTTCAACCATTAATATTTTATCCCGTATAAAATAAAGGTAAAATTATCTTATTCCCTCTATGTCTTTTTTAATTAGACATTACATTGAATTATTTATTTCTCTTCTTATGAATACTATGAACATGTGGGGTGAATCAATTTTCTATTTCTACCTTGATATCACAATGAATAATTTCTTCATACCTTTTAATATATATTTTAGATAACTCTATTTAAAGACTATTATTTAAGACACTTAAAAATGGATTAATTATAATTTATATTCAATAAGAATTCTGAAATAATACCGTAAAAGTTTTGTACAATATGAGTTATAGGAAATATTTAACTCACAATACTTTTAAATAAACTCAAGGAATTCATTTTCAATTATCATATGAAGATGTATATGAAATTATTTACTAATTGATAAGAACATGAACTCATCCCACCCAAAGGGTTAATTTATTGACATTTACCCATATTAATCATAATAGAATTCTATTTATCATCTTTACATTTAATAAAATAAACATTTAAGAGAAACATTTCATGTTGAGAGCATTGGATAATGAAAAATATATATTTTTATGGAACTTAACCCTTTCTCAACAATCAGTGGATCAATTGACCTAGTAATCTAAAGTGGACATTACCCCAATAAGGAATCAACAATACATTGGTCATTCATTTTATCAATTTAAATTTCAATATGATTCATTTCATCACAATGATTCATATGTATAATAAAACTATTTTTCATTATAGATCACATAATATTCAATTTATTTAATGTAAATTCCATACATTTCCCATCACATTTGGTGTTAACATGGTTCCTTTATTAGCCATTGAGTTAATAGAATAATTATTTTATTAGAAAAAATATCATAGGATGTTTAAATATTGACACATTATATACAATATAGGCCACCTTAGGTTTAACCTACAATATACATGATCAATATCTGTTGATCGTTCACAATATATCTTAAATAAAATTTATATTATCATAAAAATATCCCTTGAGACTGTCAAAAAATGAATCATAGTATTGGCACTTTCAATATTAAATATAATGACGACCAAGATATAATTTACTAATATTTTTTGTGTCATTACAAATAGATTCATATGTTCTATATCCAATTCCACTTATAATATCTAGATAGGGATTTATGAGTTAGAAAAACCACACTTCTCTACTTAAAATTACATAGGTTTTTTTTTAATATTCTTATTCATATATATATTTTTCACATAGTGGTTTCCTATGGTTAGTTTCCAACAATAATATTACATTTCCATTGATACCAACAATAGAGAACACAAATTTTCATAAAATAATGTTACTTTTTATTTGATCAATATTCAATACATTACAAAATAATTATTTCATTTGGACCATTTAGGTTTAATCTCCTTGGACAAATGGATACCTAAAAACATCTATATAAAATATCTACATCATTTCCTATTATGTTAACCATAACTAAAACCCTTCGTAAAGATGTCATACTTGAAATGATTTATCAAAACATAGGAAAGGGTTTTATAATAAAGGGTGAGATTATATGAATAGTAATGGTTTATAGAATGGTTATCAATCAATAATATTATGTTTTTATATATTAAACAATGGTATGATAACCAGATAAGATCATGAAATAATAACACCAGTTCAGTCAAATATTACTAATCCTGAAACAAATCATTATGTTTTTTTCAATCAATTGACATATAACAAAAAATTGCGAGATTATAAATAAACAACCATGCATCCTGAAAGCCTATCATAATAATAAAAGTTAACTTTTTTGTAGACAAATAATCATATAATAATAATTTCTATAGTCATGGGTTATTGTTATGACTAACATAGTTGATTGGGTTCACTCTCTTATTATCCTTCCCTCAGTCTAAGTACACTCTCAAGACTATTTTATTTGAAAAATTCCATTAATGGTCTAGGTTCACCCCCCTTATTGTTATATTTGTCTCATGATAGGTCTATATTTACCAAATATAGTAGAGGGAGACATAATTATATGAAAACATATCATATAATGAAAACCATACAAATGTGTTTTATAATGACATAAAATAATCATCATGTCATCAAATCATAACTCGTTAAAAGAATATAGGTTTCATAATCATTTCATCACCAAATTTATATTTATTATTAGATTCAATAAATATAGTAACATTAGATCTTATCCATCGTGAGTAATAATAAACATCAATGGTTGTTTCTGTATAAAAAGTACCTTTCAAATATAAATAGAATATTTCATGAGGAAAATAAGATTGTTTTTGAAATGTATTTTTTAATATAGAAAAATTAAAAAATATAAACAATTTTTTTTTGTTTTTAAATATAAATATAAACATAATTTTTATTATATAATTAATATATTATTCATAATGTTATATAGTTTCTTTCATGGTGTGTTTGTAAAAAAATATTTATTTCACATTTTCAGAAAAAAAGTAAAAGGTAAAACATTTTAAAAACAAGAAAGAGAATAATTTTTTTACTTTAAATATAATCTAAAATACCATAATAATTAATAAAATTTTTATCTTAAATATTATAAATTTTTTTAAAAACATGTTAACGATGATATATACATTTTTTAAAATATTACTAACTCATGTGAAAAAATGGTCGGTTTTCATTAAAAACATTCATTTGGTATATTGAGAATAGAAAGTGAGGAAAATGAATAGAAAAATTTAAATATCCATATATAACTATATCATAATAAATTATATAAAATTTTGATGAAAAATATCATAAAATTTAACCATTGGAAACATTGAGCCTAAATAGTCCATGTAAATATTAGATGATTACATATGACATTTACCTCAAGTGTATCATTATATAAACAACCATAATAACCATTAGAATACATAATTATTAATTATAATAATATAATATAACCATAATAATTCCTATAATATAATAAATATTTTACTTATACCTTCTTATCGGTCATTCATTACGAATATATCAATATCAGCATTATTTCGGCTGTTAACTACATTGTATTTCATATATGTCATGATTCAGTGGTTATGGTTCTTTAACATCTATCATGAATACATAATATGGATAATTTAATTCATGATATTAATATATTATATATTCATTATATGTATATTTTACACACATATATAAAGAGGTGATGAAAAATCAACTGCATTGCTTTGAGGAGATGGTAGTCCGTATATACACACGAGTGATGGTTCCATTTATCAATGAATGTAAATGAAATAAAAATATAATTATTAATTAATAAATAAATAATAATTTTTATAAAATAAATATCATATATAAATATTAAATATACCATATTAACCAAGAATGAATGATGGTGGTTGAAAATGAGATGTTTTCTTATTTAGAGGTGATAGGCCACATATAAATATAAGAGATTACTTTATCTACCATTAAACTAAGAATATGTTTTAAATTGTTTTAGAATATTAGTGTGAGTATATATATATATATATATATAATATTCCAGTCATCGTGTTTTTATAGAATATGAAATTTTGAGGTACTACATGAATAAATAAAATTTGAATATCTTGGTTAATATCTATACACCTTCTTTGAGATACATCGTTTTGCTTACTCATTATTGCTTGAATTGTTAGACAATAGAGAAGGCCAGAATATCCCAAATAAATTGAAGAATTATATAAATGTTTTATGAATTATTTTACATGTTATAACCTTCAAATGATGTGATTAAATGTAGATAATATGATATCTTTTAAAAGATAGGGGAGGGATACACATGGAATTTCCTTACAGATTTCAATGATTTATGGACTCCTTCATGGGATAATGACTCCAAATTGAGAGGTATTTGATTTTTGGATATTATATTGTTTAATTATCGATGAAAATTAAAAACTTTATAGGCTTAGTTTTGAATATTACCCTTATATCATTGATGAATCCTCTATTTAGCTTATTTTTATGTTAATTTTTGTAGCAACAAATTATTGATTTTACTATTCACCAAGATAAATTATTTAGTTTACACAAATATATAATATTAATAATGGTAACTAAAAATATATAATCCATTATATCATATTATATTTCTAAAATTTGCAGAATTATATTTTAATTAAGCACATAAACCATATTTATAAATACATTCCAAAAAAATAATTTTTAAACATAAAAATTATATACAATGATTCCTCCCCTTGTGAAAATATAAAATTAGTGTAAAAATAAAAATAAAAATAAAAATATATATATATATTATATATAAATTTATTTAATAAATAATTCATTATTTATTAAATTTATCTATTGGGAAAATCATTGTGTTCTTATGATTTTTTATAATGTATTTTTAATCCTTAAAAGTATCTTATAAAAATCATATATAATAATGGTTTCAATGTAATTATTTATTTTTTTATAATTACATTAGATTTATGTTAATTTCTGATGAAATTTCTAACATAATGGGTCACTTACTATAATGTATATTATATTATTCTAGAGAAATAGATATATATCATTATTTAAGGAAAATTGATATTTTTTGAAAATTGTTATAAACTATCCTAAGATAGTTTTAAAAATATGATTCTGAAAATGACACTCATTTACTAAAAAAATTTCCACAAATGATAGTAATTAATCATAATGGTGGTATGAAAAAATATGATAAAATCAATTTTCTTATGAAACATGTTTTTGATGAGTAAAATTATGTTACTGAAAACTAACAATTATTTATTATGAATTTACCAATACATTATTGTCAATAAAAAATAGTAAGTATTTTTCTTATTGTATTTATTACAATTAATTCATAAAAATTTAGTGGATAAATTATAATGATTTTTTATATCATAGTTTATATAGACTTCAGTTAGTGTTTAAGGATATCTATCGAATATATCATGTTTTTTTGAACGAAATGCATAATAACTAATGGTGTGAATCATTATGAACCCCATATTTCCTTTTTATAAATAAAGATACCCCATTCGAAATGGGGTGGTGATGATGTAACCGTAGATCAAAATGGGTTGATTAGAGGTAAATATATCACCCTAAAGGGCATGTTTCCCAGTTTAGGAATCCATCATATATTTAAGATATTCTCATGAATCACATTGTTGATGCCTTCTCAATATGAACATTAGCTGATTTCATCACATTCTAAAATAGTATAAAGAAACCCAAATGATAAGATTAGATAAATATTTCAGGAATATTGGAATTTTAGAACCTACATTATCTATCCATGTATTGTATAGTTTGGTGGTAATCATATTATCATCACTAAAGTAAAAAAGAGGTCTATAAGAGTTTAATGGTAATCAAGATGTTTTTTTTCTATTTTCCATATATTATCACATGAGGTAATCCAACACATCTCATATAAGGTATCAAATTCCAAACATATAGTATATCTAATTCTTATCCCATGAGGAATCATATTTTTTTCAAATACGGAATTAATTTAATGTCACATGAAACCTCTGATGATCATCACACAAGGCTCTGTATTGTATTTACATAATGAATCTCATTGTTTTCAAATTTGGAATCATATACTCTTTATATTGAGATAGATATCTCCTCTAGATGTCTCATTCAATTTTCCTCACCCATTAAATCTTATTCACATCGCATTAGGATAGTTTATATTATTGTGATTTTCACATAATTGTGTTAATGTTTCCTTTACCGGTGGATAATCTCTTATATTAGAGTTTGGTTGGGACTTATTCTATTATTCCCATCCCATAATAGTTTCCATGGTTAAAATTCAAGTGAATAGACTTTGGGATCTTTTTTTCATGTTTTGTAATAATTTTTTTAGTTATACTTCCTCCCATGTGGCGGATGGAGAGGTAATGGGTTTGGTATTAAAGTTAAATAATCCATTATTTATATCATGGTGATATATAAATAAAAACCCACAGGGTATGTGTTTTATAGTTTAAGGATAAGTAAATCACTAATATATATAGTATAATGTCATTATGTATATATGATTGTTTCATGGATGTAGACACAATAATTTATATATTGGGGTGTACACATTAGACTTCATTATCATTTATATCATAAAATATCACATAGATTAATGGTGGATATATGTCTTATAAAATGTAGTAGTCCAACATTAATGTATGGATATTTTAAAGAAACACATATGGGATCATCAATGATGATATTGTTAGGGGTTTCGCATTAGATAATGTAAAATACTACATGTAAGTAACATGTATTTTTTTTGTTTTCCATGAGTATTAAACATCATATAGCTCATATATAGGGCTTATAGGTGAATTCCCACAATGTTAGTGTTTGATATGAAATTTTCCTGAAAAAATATTGATTTTTTTAAATTGGTCCAAAGATCCATTAACTCTGTAATAATATTAAATTTTCGAGGTTCCATTGAATGGGATTTCATGGTTGGTGTCTCATGGAAGATGGGTTTTGCACAAGTCCTTCTCTTATGAATTTGTGTATCCTTTTTATGATGATTATTCATCAAAAAAAGTCTTGTGAAAAATATTATCAAGTGTTTTTCAATGAATTATTATATTATATGAAATAATTACCATACCATTGTCTATAAATAAGATTCAACGGATTTTTTTCCTTCAGTTCCATTTTTGATTTGGAATTGAAGTTTGTTATGTGAAAAATGATATATTTTTACTCATCAATAAATAAAAATTATTATCAAAAACCATTAAAATACAAGATAATAACAATATGATATTTATTTCTATGATTCACACATGATTATTATCTTCCATCATGATGGATTTTTATTCTCAGAAAATTATACACTTTCATATAGCCTTATGGTATCTTTTGGTAAATATATGATATTTTATAATATAGTGAAATTATTGTAATTTACTATATATAGATTTTCTCACAAATTTACCCATTTGGGATTCAGTTTTTGGAAAAACAGATACCCCCAATACAATTGCATCTGATTGGGGTAGAAGGGAAACAATTTTATAGAAGGGACTACATTTAAGTAGGAAATTGAATTGTCAACCACTCATAATGGTGATACATCTAGTGAAAATGTATTGGACGTAGGATCATTATGAAATGATTTAAGAATTTATTAGATTGAAAATGTCCATGCTTAATCGATGCCCAGTATATGCGGTATCGAGAAATATTCCTATCATAATACAATGGTTTACAACATATTGGAGTTAGAATATTATAGGTCATTTCCACTATCAAAGATGTATATATTAATTAAGACTAAAATATAAAATGGGTAAAACCCTTGTTCATATGTAATAGAAGTGATCTGTTTGTTCTAGTAAAGTTCATAGATTGAAATATTGGGCCTCTTCACCAAAACAATACAAGCACATAAGGACAATTTGATAAGAACACTTTTCTGTTGGATATGGCAAAACATTTATGGTTGGTTCAGATATCATGAACATAGTGTGATGTCCCATTACAATCAATACGACAAGGAGTTACTTAAGACATGAAGCTTCAACACTTCTATAGTTATAAAATTTGATATTTTTTAATTTCAATTAATGTGGATGGGTTAGAAATTTTTATCACAAAGATGTGTTCCATATGCATTTCTATACAACAGTGGGGAATAATGTTTCCTTTCCCCTCTAAACTGCACTGATAATGGTTGGATCTAATCTATCCTAATCAACATATCTAGTTTTAGAGTTAAAAGTTTTGTATAAAAACACTATATACAAATATATGTGGACCTTTTAGAAAAATTTGTGGTAGAGGAGCTGACCAAGATACAAAAATATATATTATAATCCATGAAAATTTAATCCATCAATGAAAAATAGATGGTTCAAAAATTATTATAGGCCAACTAGGTACTTAAGGGTGGATTCCAAAATGTTGATATTGGTCTAAAATAGATTTCCATGTAATAGTATATAAAAATGTTAAGCTCATTATGTTAAAATAATTGAATCTGGAAAAAGATAGTGAAACAAAAATTTAAAACATCCAAGCCTATCTAGGTCACATTAATTGTAACGAATATGAGATAATATAAAATCATTGAAAAATATAAGTGTTTCTACCACGATAAGATGGGTTTGGGACAGAATATGGTATTAAAAAATTTGATAAAACACTTATAGGCTGGATTATTTGGCATATAATATTTCAATAGATATATATTACCTAACAACATATAACGGTTCACAAGGTAAAAACATCAGGATGTTTTGAAATTTATCTCGAGAAAGTCTATGTGTGATAGATGTATGATGTGTCTTTAAGAGATTGAATCGAAATATTTTTGTTGAATAGAGAAGTGTAAGAATTAGGTGAGATTTTTTATGGTGGGATTATGTTTTTTACTAATAAAAATGGTGTAAAAGATGTTTTTGATGACCACCATGAATGGTTTTAACAGGTGGACTGCCTCACATTATGAAGTTCACAAATAATGTATCTGAAGATTAGGTTCCATGAAATTGTTTACAAGAATGAATCTATTGGTAATGATTCCCTTTATTGGTGGTGGAATGAGATTAGGGAACCTTATATATAAATAAACACCTAGGGAATTAATTTCATGAATAACATTTTGGAGAAAGTACAAATCATGCATGGGAATATGTGTTTTTGAGAAATAAATATTGTCAAAATTTTATTTAATAGTGAAATGATATATTATAGTGTGTTTAGAATATTAAAGAGGCATAAAAATAAAAGTTAAAATTGAATTATGATTTTATGGATAGGAATAAATTTCCACCCAATGGAAAACATGGGAAAGATGTTTGAAAAATAATAAGTTAATATATTTTTGAGATATTTTAGATTTTTTAGTTTAAGGAAATATTTTTTGGGGAATTGGGATACATGATATTTACACATGTATAAAAAAGACCACATTTGATGTAGTATATATAAAAATAATGGAAAATATGTCCTAACATGAATTGATATAGGTACTATTTGGGATGAATTCATATATTTTATGGTCAAATTACGTAGAACATGGTTGTATATTAAAAATAATTTAAAACAAAAAACGGTTTCTTCTTGTTTAGTCTCCAAAAAACAGACCATAATGTAGCTTTAATTCAATATCAAACATCATAGACTAAAAACTAATCCAATTTTACTGTTCCAAAACTCATAATGTGGGTTTCTACTAGTATAGGGTTCAATACTTTGGATTTTCATATTAGACAGTGTATATACTGATAGTGTCATGATCGATATAATGTCAAATAGGAACCTAGAAAATATGTAGACCATATCATGTATGCATGTAAAATATTTATCATTATATTGGATGATAAAATTGGTCTAAAGATTAATTTTCTATAGTATTTAATAAATAGGGGGGAAAATATTTATAGGTTTATATATAAAACCGTGACCTTGGAGATTTACATCATTTTGGGGACACATAGGAAATGCTAACAAAAAAATTTATTTCATAAAATTTGAGAAATGTGATATTTGATGTTGTTTATGATGTAGGAGATCTAGATGATAGTATGTATCCTATGGAACAAGAATAATGAATGATTAAATTTTGGATTTGAAAAATATATACAAATCCATACCATGTATGAAATGGGGAGAAATGAATGGATTACTTAGTGAGAGAAGAGAGAATCAGAAATGACATGACAAGGTATGATTTCCCCATTAAGGAGAAAGTGGGGATTGATAATAATCTCAAGTGTGGTCTTAAGATGAAGCATTCATATGAAATAATCATAAATATATATAGGATTCCAGAAACACATATTTTTTATTTGAAATCATCTACATTGATCTAACACAACATAAAAAATGGAGAAAATTATGGGTGACTTGTATACATGTCATGATGTGAGATCAGTGTTAGTTGAAGAAGAATCCTTAATGCAAGGATAATATGTAATTAGATCTTTTTGTTGGGATAAAAATAAAGCATTCATGATTTAATATATATCCCATGATACGAGAATCATGTCACAAATAATTTTTAAGGAACTTGGAGTATGTTATCAACATGTTATGTGTCCTGGAACTTTAGTGAGGACTAAATAATAATCTAGATTACTATCATGGGAGCACGATTAAAATATAAAATTCATAATTATATTCTAAGGATGTTGACAAAGATGTTCTTTATCATCAGGTGAGGATATAAACTATACTAATTAATGTAATGCAGGAATGATAATGAATTTTTAGTTTAACATCATGTGGTTATGATAATATTATATGTATAATAAATTCATACTACTAATAATAGAAGGACCATTTATTAAATAGACATTGATTTAAGAATAATCACGGATCTCTAATTGTAACCATGGATTTCCTCTATCATGTTGGGGATAAAATCTATTAATATTTATTGGACAATGTTATTTGTTATAATTGTGCGGGGAACATTGGGTAAAAACGGTCGACCATTACTAATGATTTATTACAACAATGCAGTCAATCCATGGTCAGAATGTTTCATTAACCATTGATAGAATCCTTGAGATAAATTGCAATAGCAGTTCATGTGGGATTCTATAAAACTGTTTCAAGATTTTCATATGATGGGATTCATGGGGGGGGGGGGTTAATTCCATTTATGATTAGACCCCACTTAACAAAGGAGTAGGGTGGATTAATAATTGTGAATTAGGGTGGAAAAATTTAGAAATAGGTGTATTTAATTTTAGTTTAACCACAAAAAACTATTAAAACGAAAACACCCCAACCAATGTTTTCTGGAAAGGCAAGAGATGTTTTGTATTACCAATAAAAATGTTTGAAACAGGAATACCATTACATTATTATTGAGATTATTAAAATTGTACATGTTTCTAATATGGTAGGTAAGATGAGACTAAGGAACCTAATCCATAACTATAAGCCAAGGGGGTCTATTTAGAAATGAATGCTTAATTTTAATTAAAAAATAAAAACAATCTGACTTAGTAAAGTCAAACCAGAATCAAGGATAGAGTTACAACTCATTTAAGGATTTTATGTCTTAAATTGAGCACATGATTGGGGAATATTAGATAAATTTGAATAGTGTGTGTGATAACGTAATTTTTGTATTTAGAAAAATTGAAAAAACATGAAGGGAATAATGTGGTGATTATATCATGCATAGGGGGGATGGTATATGACCAAATGTTATCAATGTTTTTATAATTCTTATACCTTAATGTGATGACAGTTCAAAGTCATATTTCTTATACCAATCATTCGTGGAGTAAATATTTTATGGTAAATGATATATTATTAAGTGGTGGAGAGATGAAGTACTATTATTGATCATATAATAGTTGTCTACATTCAAAAATAGGTAATTGTTTTTTGATATAGTGTGAATGATGTTTCCAGGCGTATATATGAGGCCACCTCCTAGTATAATATCAACATCTAGGTGTTAGGAGGTCAAGGGTCTCCCAATGGTGGTCACTACGAAATATGGTGAATTTTGTAAAATTGGATATTCGAAAACAATCCTTGAAACAAGGAGTCCATGAATAACTATGTATCACTATAAATTCAATTCAATCCACAAGTAGTTGTTAGAAGTGGGGTATTAGGTTACTAGAACCAACAAATAGTAATTTATTTTTTACTTAGGACTATAATATAGTACTATAGTTTAATTACCATATTGATAAATATTAAACATATAGGTTAGGTTCATGGGAAAGAGATATATATTGTATAGTAGAATATTCTATTAGAAGAATGTTTTCCAAGAATATTCATACCATATGGTGAGTATGATGTACTACATAGTTTGAAGACATTTATCTAGGACCTATTCCATTTAATTTATAGTCACTCATAAAAGGACAGTACAGTGAAGTTTAACATTATATTGGATGGATGAGTTATGATAGTTTAATTTAATATAGATTATACTAGATGAAAAAAAATATTCTCTTATGTATAAGACCAACGATGTATTAGAATTAGATATTCATTTTATTTCCGAAGAAACCATGTGTTGATTCTTGATGTAATGCACCACTAATCTATTATGATCAACGAGTATGTACCATTGGTGTTAAAAAATTAATCGGTGAAGAGGCTTTTTAATATGGACTATTGGTTTAGTAGTTTCCTCATATATTTTATTGGGGTCCTATATTCCATTCCAAGTGACCTTATTTTAATTATATAATTCAATAACATCTTGGTGAATTCTCATGCCACAATATTTTGATAGACATTGGGATAACATAGTTCTTAGTGCGAGTATTCATAAAGGCATTACAACTAAGAAATGAAAACACAAGACATATTATCCTCCATTTAATAGTCCTAGATAACAATATATAGTGATGTAATTTGAATATAATTGAGTATTACTTATTCAATTCCATAGAAAATAATGTAAGGTGTTTCTCGGGTGGACATTCAAGTTATTATTCCATATTCCCACAAATCATTTGATGTATTTCATGGAATGTTCTTCTTGTTGCGATCAACCATGATATACAGAATATTTTTTAATTTTGTTATTTATTTATTTCATTATTCTATTCACCAATGCATGATAGAGAGAATTTTTGTTTATCCAAATGATGTACATTATATAGACCTCATTTAGTATAAATATTGACTATTGGTAAAATTCAATATGATAATAATATAAGGGATCCATATTTAATGGATTATAATGGATTTATTGAACTCAATCCAAAAACATAGTATTAACTAGTATTAATGCAATGGAATTGTCAAATTTTGAATATAAAATTATTTAAATAGGAATAAAAATGAACTGATGTGTTATCATAAATATATATGATCCAATAGTTTCAATTTACTGTATATGAAAAACCCAGGTATTCATAGTGGTGCAAGAAAATTATAGAGTTTGATGTTTAAATTTCAATTAGAAACATAATTTTTAACAAAATCTGATTATTTCCATTAAATAAAAGACCATTTTGTTTTATAAATACTTGAATCATCAGATCTGGATGACATCATTGATTAGGTATGAAGATCTCAAAATATTCTATAATAAAACTACATCCATAATTGTGGAATTTACATCCCACTATTAAAATAGAGATATATTTAATCAATTTTATTTCTATAGAGTAATTAATCTTAACTAGTTTTATCCCAAATAGGATATTTTTTTCCCATCTAAGAATTTGTTCATAGATGGATGGATTTCCAAAAATACCACAATATGGCGGTGCCTAAAAAATAGTTAAATCTAATCAGATAACTGTCATGTTTCTATGTATTTTTGAATCCATCATAGGAGGAAACCATGATTGGGAGAAGTATGATGTTTCCTTTCACATCAGTTATCTGGAATATAAATCTTTAATGTTACATAAAAAATGAACTATAAATACTAGTGTCAATTAACGAGCGATGAATAAAAATTTACTTGGGAATCAACATGACCATTCTAAGACCATAGTTCAAGAGGAACTATTAACCTATGGAAAAGATTATCAACCTAATTGAATTCTATAGAATGTGAATTCACTAATTCTCCTTGATAGACAATTATATAATTTCTTTTGTTAACATGAATTGAGATAATGTTCAAATAGAACTAGGGGAAATTAACTTCAAGGGACTTCTCAAGTATAATAATGGGGAATCATTATTCAGAATTATTATAAGATCATCCGTATGAATGGATAAATGAGTTTAACATGATGAAATATGGGGAAACATTTTTACATTTTAAATGGATACCATAAATCACATCCAAAAGTAAAAAAATACATTTTTAGTATTTCTAAACTAGTCACATTCATAATTTTAAAATTACACTTGAAAAAATTAAATACCACATAGTAATTTATTTCAGTAAATAATTACTATCTTTAGGATAATACTAAATATCAGTAATAATACACATCCTAGAATCCTGGGTAAATAAATTATAAGAAACGGTTGAACGTATATGATTAGTTGGGGTATGGACATGGTGGAAGAAAAATATATCATGAATAATATGATTGGAAATACATAATAATAATAAAAATTATACATCAATAATCATACAAGATAAAACATATCCATGTATAGAAAAAAATATTCATATAATCCAATGACCATCAGTAAATGTTTCAAAATAATGGAATTAATAATTATTGACATATGAAACCTAACAACATGGTGTTGTTCCAAGACATCTTAAAAAACCATGAAGTCCTCATGCAATGAAATCCACTATAAAAGGATCAGGTCTCAGAAAATAATTGAAAATATTTTGTGTCATGAGACATGTTAATGAATTTAGGGGCTATATCAACCTCCTCACAACCCAATAATTGTGATTCATTCCTTATATGACTAAATAAAACAATGTAATCAACTGCCACAAAAATCTATAAATATACATATTGGATGAAGTAGCATAATGAATGACAATACTGTATCAAGGAAAAATACTAATAAACCATTAATGAAAATATTTTCTATGTTAAAATTAATCAATTAACTTATTAAAATTTAATATTCAATATAGGATACTTAGATAGATGAAAATACATTAAACTTTTCCTAAGGAAACTCTTGCGAAAAATACCCACATCATATTGAAATCATATAATTTATGAATTATCAAATATGAAGGATAATATTAATTGAATATAAATGTGTAAAATTTTAAATTAATCTTGAATTAAAATATTATTCATGCTAACTGGAAAATCCATTCATCTTGAATAGTTTAAAAAAACATTGCTTTATTGCTTTTCTAAAATTGTCAATATGTACAGCATTCCAAAAATGGAAAGAGGATTTATTTAAAAAAACATATTATTACTTGGATAAAAATGAAATTAATATATAATTTGGATAATTTTTCAACAATATATATAAAATATAATTAAAAATCATGGATATGGGAGAAAAATATTTCCATAGTGGGGACATAAAAACAAACAGTCTTGAATAATATTGTGATTTTGAAATAAACCCATACTCCTTGGATATAATCGAATCATAATCCTCAAGAATAAAATAACATAAAATGGGACATTAAAAAATTAGTAAAATATATTCAAAATATAACATTTCAAAGGGGAATAATATACAGAACAATAAATGTATAATCACTGAATATTGTGTATATTTCACAGAATTAAATGTGAGATGAGAAACCCATACCCCATGTTTAATATACATGATACATTTAATAACATTATATATAATAATAAACAAAATTATTATAAATATATTACAGAAAAATAGTAATATATATCATAAAAATAATCATTTATCACTTTTTCAAACACTATTTTTTTGTAATGAACATTGTTATGGGTAATAATTACTATGTTTTCCATTTTTTGTATTATTAGTTTTATAGATTTTATTTCATGAAAAATATATAATCTATAGAATATAAAATTGAATAAAAATTGCAAATATATTCATTCAATATTTACTTAGTGTAATCCTTAATAGTTAGAGAAAGAAACTAAGTGCACTATTATTGGAGACATGAGGCCTTTTGAACACATGAATGTTGTTTCCAATTTTCGATTGGTGGAATAATAAAAACTATAGATAATTATTCAATAATAAATTATATTTATTATATAATTTATGAAATATATATTCATAAAATATGTTATCATTATCATCAATGTAATTTAGAATTGAAAAATGAATCATATCAGTTCATGGAGGTGGTAGTCCACATGTTTGGAAATGCAATGATATTTCTTGTTAATAATTTGGAAGATAAAATTATAGATATGATATTATAATAAAATAAATATAATTATGTTAAAATTTTAATATATTAAATTTAAAAACATCATTATTCTCATCCATAATATATGGTAATGAAAAATTAATTGAATCACTATGTGGAGACTGTATGTTGTACGTACAAACGAGGTATACTTATACATCCCATGTGAACAGAAAGAGGGTGGATAATGGTGGTTTCATAATCATGATTAAATTTATATATATCTATGATACTGATTCTACCATATTATGATAAACACAAAAATAATTAATAGGTAAAGGAAGAATTAAAAAAGTTACATATCTCTTATTTTGATTATTTCTTCTATGAAAGAACACTTTTATGTCTTAAATTTAGGGTCCTATGATTGGAATTTTAGGAAGATAATCACCCCTAAAATGTGGATAAATAATATTATATGGTAATTTTTTTCATTTTTTAGTCGATATAAAAGGTTAAAATTGGTGTATGAAAGTGATGTAATATGTTCCCTTTTTTAATCGATATTAGGGGTACCTTTGAAAGTTCATGAAATAATAAATTATTATAAATATATTATTATGAAAAATGAATCCAAAAGGAAATGTATTATATTTTACGATATGATATGGAATAAATATCATCAAACTACAAATTATGGTGGGATTTTGAAAGTTCATGAAATAGTAAAGATATTATTCTGACATTGTAGACATTATCATAACCAATTTTCATTTTTCATTATTTTATGAAATTATATGTTATCTAAAAATATATTTTGGATAAATTATTATTAATTTTTATTTTGATAATATTCATTTTTTTATTTAAAATAAATTTAAATTATGGTTTAATTTTAATATAATTGATATAAAAAACAATTTTATGTCATGGTAATTAAAAAAATCATGGAATAATATAAACAAATAATGTATTATCAATTATAATATTTTTTTATCATTTATTTTTTTATTAGTTAAATAAATTTTATGTAAGAATTGTGATGGTGTTTAATTTAATTATATAACACATAAAAATTATATATAAATTTTCAAATCAAAATAATATTATTGTTATCAAAATACCCATTCATATTCTTTTATCAATTTTATTTCCCTACATAGACACATATTATATATTTATAAATAATTGTGTCTTTTTATAGTAGTAATTTAAGTATTATATTTTTAATTGTCGTGGGATAGTTTCAAGTGAACATATACATTTATCCACTAAGGTTATTATGCTCCAATTTCTATAAAACAACATAAATAAGTATGATGAATTATGACCTTACAACTTAATTTTATACAACATTTACTGGATATACCCATTACTGAAAATGAAAGTGTCCAATTTACCAAATTTTATATGAATATGTTATAATATATAACCCATTTTATGAAATTAAATACAAATATGTGGAGTAATTTAATTTAAAATAAAAACGAAAAAATCTACAAAATAAGTTTCAAGAAACATGCCTTTTATGAATAAAAATTATTTTATTCCCAATTAATTTATAAAATTTATTATTTTTATCATAATTTCATTATTAGAAATATAATATAATTCTTTTTAATTTGATGAAATAATAAAATTTATCATTTTAAATGATTTAAACTAAAATATTGTTTTGAAAAGAAATTAATTTACTAAATGTTGAATGGAAAATATTTTTTTTAAATCAATGATCATTTCACCCTATCATCATATTTATATGATGATTTAGAAAATGATATATATTTAGAATAAAATGTATTTTTATTTAAGGAATTAATTATAATATATAATCACAAATAATAATTACATTTCATTTAGAATAAAATTTATTTTTAAAGAAAAATTAAATTTTCTGAAATTTGAGTTCATATTTCAAAAGAATTGATTAAGGGACATGTTTTTTCTGGGTACATTATATATTTTTTATAAATTCTGATAATAATTTTTATATAAAAAAATTTAATGGTTGGGTTATAATATCCATGTTTATAGAAGAAAATATTTGGGTTCATTTTGGCTCGATGTTGTGTGTAATGTTTACTATCAAATATAGTGTTATTTTAAAACATTGATGTATTACATTATAATAAAATTAATATAATTGTTTAATTAACATCTTAACTTTATGTGATTTAAATTATAAAATACCTTTATAATTAAAAATCATTTTTAAAAGGGTGAATAGAAAATACTCCCAAAAATATAGAAAGGGAGATAGTAAATTCATTACAAAATTTGGCATTCAAAAAAGGATAACATCTTTTAGAAATGAGAATATTGACAAAGAATAGTATTATCATAATAATCAACCGTATATGTTGACATGTATCATGGCAATGATACATTTAACCATTAAAAACCCATAAATTTGTTATAAGTTAAAAGATCATTAATTTTTAGTTAAGAGAATTAAAACAAAATATTTTTATTTAAAGGTATATTTCCAAAAGACATGCGATAATTAATATATAGATAATGAAATCATGAAATGAAAATCGATATCTTTAAATGTAATAAATAAAATAAGTTCCTTTTTATAACTTCTCAATTGTTCAGAGATGTACAAGCATTTGAGTTACTATTAAAACCTCAAACATTTTATAAACGAACTATTATGTCTGTGGAGTTGTTGATGAGATCCAAGCTCTTATTTGGAGACTAGAGAACTATAATTAGAGGAATAAGACTAACACACAAGTTTATCACATAGTTTCTAGTAAATATGATATTCAATTGGGTGGTAACCCTATATAGGGCATGAAGACACATAGTTTTATAAAAATCATGTGATCCAGGCTGCATGCCCCTGTGGAAAGTAATACCATATTTACATATAATTTTTTCATTTGTTTTTCAAATTTCACCTAACTATGAAATTATCCCATGGGAGTGGTTCCACAATGAAGTAATGGGAGCACATTCGGTGCACTACTTGGCTAATAGTGCAACCAAATAGTGATACCCCAATTTTTAATGGAAATTTAAATTTTCCACAATAATTATTTTAATCCGTCAACATTATACCATTATCATTTAGAAAATATAGTATCCCAAAACAATTAGATAATGAACATCACTCAATCCAGGATTGGATTCATAATAGCTCAAATGTGCAATCCTGACTTCCATTATAATCGTTTTTGTTTAATTCAATTTGATAAACTCGTCACTCTTATTACTTAAGTTCGATTTTTATGTTCCTATATATTATGTTAATATACTGTGAGATTATTTTCCTAATTTTTATGTAATTTATATACCCTTCAATTCTCTCTCATTCTATATTTATTCAATTGAAGAACTATAAAAGGAGTATTCTACAATCCTATTGTAAGTGGCTTTGTAATTTTCTTAAATTTTAGTTTAATTTATATCTTGAACCATTATGAAATATAAAATAAATTTATTTATATTATTCATAAATTTTAAATAAAATTTATTGAATATTTATGTGGCTAATAAAGTCCTCAATAACTGTGAAAAATCATTGGATGACAACCTTGATTTGAGACACACACTGTGAGTGTTGTTATCTTTAGAAAACTAATTACCATTTAACTTTAGTTGTCTAAATGTAATTGAGGTGTGGTTTATCTAGTAATAAATTAATTTGATCTATATAATGAAATAAAAGAATTGGTAAGACCTGATTTAGTCACATAATCTCAAGCCATTACTTAATAAACAGAAAGAAATTATTTATGAAAATTCATTAAAGTATTTCAAAAACAATCTATTGATAAATGGTTTTATTCTGGAATAAAAATTCGTACTTATATACATATATGAGGGAAATAAAAGGGATTTAATTTATGTATCTCCCAAGATAGGCTCATCATTCATTATAATTAATTTTTGTATATGTGTTCAATATAGGCTAGAGGTATAATATGTATTCTTTGGATGGTCTCACTATGTGTTTTCATTACATTGGTGTAATTGATACAAATCCCCTAGAGGAGACACCAATGTTTAGCTTAGTGGCTAGATGGTTACACCATGAGAAAATTTATAATTATTCACCAAAATAAGATCCTAAGGATGGAAATATAAGGTATTGTATGACACCTTTCTTGTGGTGATGCAACATATTCCTTTTATGGATCTCCTTGGAAGGGCTATTACAATATTGATTATTTGTTGAACTCCAAGTGTGAAAAATGGGTTCCTTGATAATATGCAACTTGAATGGGCCCATGATTTTGCTTACATAAATTTAAGATATTTGACCACCACGAAATATAACATGACTGGGTATGGTCTAAATATTGTTACATAATTCACATCATCCCATTATACATTATATATAAACATGTATAGGTTTCATTGTATATGAGACTTATGAGTTAGGCCATATCAGTTAGGGTTAGTCGTGTGTATCTCAATGAACCTAGTCCGATTCATTCATATGTATATTTAATGATTTTCAAATGTTATTATTGGAACATTCCACATTTTATATGCACTGAATGGGATATTCTAGACACCATTGGTGGGGGACTATTGAGTGTATATCAAACCATACATTTGACTATGTATGTACTCATGATGACATAGTTAATACATGTGTAAATAATGTAAGGTTTTTAGATTTGATTCATGATTCTCTATACCATTATGCACTATTGGAGAAGAGGGTTTAGTATATTATCTAATTTCTAGAAGTAGTGGATTTTGGTATTTTTTTACTTCTATTTAGAATATTCTATATTCATACGTATCTACATCCTTTTACCTTATATTTCTACAAATAACTAACACAATCAACATAGTCATTTTCATATCTATTATTGATTAAGCTTCCATCCTGTTATTTATTTAATTTTTATTTATCATTCCACTGCTTCCTATTATTACTACATATATTTCAACAAATATATTATATTACCTCCATGATATTCTCTTAATCATGAGGGTATTGTCTCCCCTTGAACACACACTAGGGACACACTAGTAATTTGTGGATTTTTTAGTACAGAGTAGCTTACTTCAAGTCACTTGGTTCATTGTCTCTGGGAACCTCTTTTATAAATCCAAAAAAATTGAAAACTCCATCATCAATTACTTATTATCCAAATCACTAAACATTTACAAGGTTACCAAAACTAACCCATTTTTTCATCAATGAAATTCATTTATTTTTCCCCAAAAAAATTTTATTACCTCACCCCCATGAAAATATTACGTGTTATATTTTCCATATTAATTTACTCTATAATTACATAACTTTCATACAAAACCAATTTTCTTGGTTATTTGTATTGTTCAAAAAAATAGTTTCAAATCATTGAAACACAATTATACAATAAAAATTATAGGTTTCATGATTCTTATTAAAATAACATCATTAATAAAATACATTTTATAATATAATTCTTGAATCCAAATACACAAATACATTAATTATTAAAATATGGAAGATGTAATAGTATTATATTTTTCATGATCCCTTAGATTATTTTGAGTTATATTCCCTTGATTAATGGGTAATTAATTCTAATAGTTCACCAAATATAAAATATTGAAACATTGAATGATTGATGATTTGTTCTTACCCCTTAATTCATTTTCCTGAGAGAATGTTTCTGTAGGCATGATGAAAAATCACATTCCTACCTAGTAAATACCAGGGTGTTTATTTATCGAATTATCACATGTGGGGAAATACTTATCTCCCTTGTTACAAATATCCATTTTCTACTATAATATATATATCTTAATCCACATTCCATTTAGTTTATATGTCCATGAGAATTATTTTTTCCAATATAGGTCAAACTTTTATGTCCTCATTGATGAAAATGTTTCAGAGACTAGTTTCCCTAAAAGTATTTTTATAAGCTACTCAATGAAATGATCAATAATTATTTTTGGATGATGTACATATTATGAAACATTCTTGGATGACAATTTATTGATAATTTCATACGTTGAAAAATTTTACATATAATTTTTTCTCAAACTCATGAATTGTATATCGATATAAACTATAGGATTTTAATGGAAATAATTTTACAATAAAACTTCCTTAAAATATTCGCATTCCATGTTCACTATTTCTCCATCGCCATTAGTTTTTTACGTAAATTACCACTACTAATATATGTCATTTGAGTGACGATATAATTCCAATTAAATAAAATCCCTTTCATTAATTACAAACATGAGAAATATATTCTCCAACGCTGTTATCCATTACACATAAATGAAGGGATTTCTAGTCCTTCAGACTGACAGGGGGTGTTTGATTCATAATGAATCTTGAAATTGTTCCATCACATTTTGGAACAACTATCCACTCCATACAAAAAGGTTATTTATCAAAACATGAGTTATCTTCACCAATATATTTATTATTTGTTCATCTATAGGTGTTCATCCATCTCCAAATATATTATTTTACCCGAAATAAAAATTATGAAAAAGAATATACACATTGACAAGGTTTCCATTAATTCCTCTAGGCGCCATTACTAAACATTTTACTATTATAGATTTTATCATAAAATTTATAATCATAATATATAATTTTGAAACTAGTGAATCTCCTAATATAAATTGAATTTTTTATACATAAAAAAATATAGAATCATAATATTGTATCATTGGGAATATTTTCAATGTTCATCGTCAGGTTGTATTCTATAATAATTTTTTTCTAAAATATAGTTCTTAGGGTTCCTACTAAAATTTCATTGAAACCAATAGAATAGATTCTGGCCCTAGTAGATCATATCCATTTGTTACTTTATTATATTGGCACTAGATACAAGAAATAATATCCAAAATTAGGGAATAGTTTAGTAGTTGATGTAAAATAGATACATACTAAAAGACCACATTACCTTTGAAAAAAATACATATTAGTACATTCATCATAAAAATAATAATTTCATATATCATGACCATTAATATAAATCATTATACGCCTCATGGAATGATATGTAATATAATGACTAGAAAATGGTGAGATCAGTATCCGTGTTTGGGTGTACATACAATGGAAGATAAATAAAGAATGAATAATATTGATGGATATAAATGTTAATAAAATAATGTGTCATAAATAAATTTAGAATCTAAAAATAATCCATGGATATAAAACCAATTTAAATAATCACATTGAAATCAATAAATGAGTTCATAATGATGGAATTAATAATGTAGAACATTTATTTATTACTATTGAGGACTCATTCATTTAAATCATAAGTATATATTCAAGGCCTTTTGTTAGTAAATCTTAAATAAATTTGTAATGCCTCAACCAAAAAGCAATACTAGTTGGTCTCATCTTAAATGTTTATATTTTGATTGGATATTTAACCCCAGACACACCCATAACATAATAATTTTATTTTATTCCTCCAATTTAAAAATGAAAAAACATAACAAATATTCTTCCAAATAGATAATTTTTAATATATGAAGAAGTTACATAGGGAATATCAATTCATTAATTAGTTAAACCGATCATAATATATCCAAAAAAATACAGTTTATGATAAAATTAGATAACAACCATAATAATGAACATTATTCAAAAATGGATGTTGATATAGATGAAAACACATTAAATTTTTAATTGAATTTTTTTAAAGGATAAAAACATTTTCAATTTTTAATTAGTTATTTGGAGACATCAGAAATATGACGGAATGTATTTTAAATGAAATGTAAATATTAATATATAAAGGTAATATTTATAGAAAATGATATTACTGATGGGGAAATAATTCATGAATATTTTATTATTGTTTTTTTTAATTTTACAATTTTGTAAAATTTTCAATAAGTCACTCTTCAAAACAATGATAAGAAGAATACATTTAAACCATTTTGTAAAAAATCAATAATGGTTAAAAATTTTATTAGTAAATAATTTATAGAATGTTTGAAAACAATATTTAAAATAATTTAAAAAAATATATATATGATGAAAAATATTTCCCCAATGGTGATTTCGGTATAAAAAGTCCCAAATAATAATGAGATTGTGAAATAAAAACATAACACAATGGTCTGTTTTGAATAGAATAACCCATGAAAAAATTACAATTAATATACAAATAAAATTAATGATGAAATATAAATAATATAATATATAAAATAGGAAGTATATACAAAACAAAAAATAATTAATTTTTTGATGTGAAATATGTCTCTGGGCCACGACTCATCAGAACGAAGGTAAAGGTAGGGTCATAACAACTACTGATCATAGATTCTTTACATCTCAGTAGGAGGCGGATTCTAGTAGAGTTCTAAAAAAAGGTGTTACTGATAGGGTATTTGTGAGATCAGAGGTGATAGATGAAAATCTAACACACTGTATGTTCTCAATTACTTCACGATTTATTCTCCCAAAAGGTGTAATATCATGGAAATTTGATGAGATCGTTCATCGAATGTTCTTGATTTGGGGGTTTTTCACTTGTAAATGCATTCTAATAAGTCATGGATTTTATCACATTTGGTTCAAATGTAAAGAGCTCAAGAAAAGAGATTGCGGTCATGGTTTGGTCTCTTTGAAACCATGTTTTCTACAGATTCATGAATAATGCTTTAGCAACAATCCTTTTGACATAAAATATTATTTTACTCAATTTTAGGTCCAAATTTTTGGATTAAACTACATTTTAAGGTACCCCCAAATTTTATAAGATATTGATTAATCAATTGGATATCATATTAAAATTTATAGGAAGACTATACAAGCCATATTTGGATACTTTTCTATGGTTCTCTATTAATTTGATTTAAATTCAGCTCTAACTGAACAAGTGATACTGTATACAAACGATGACATGCAGATTCTTAAGCATGTTTATGGGAAACTTCCAGAGTTTGGTTCTGATATTAATATCATTGTCCATGCAAAGGATAAATGTAGGAGGGCTATTAAATGATCATGTTCAATGTATGGACATGATGTTGAAACCAGAAGAAGGAAAATCATGAACATTAGATTAGGAAGTGCTGATTCTTCTTCCTAGGAATGGGACCAAAGTAAGGAGGGAATTGCAGGTAAGAAAAAAAAGAACAATTAATGTCTCATTCACAGAATGATAGAATGTAGAATGTTTTGTCTGAGAACTCTAGGACAAGACATACCCTGCAAGGAAATACTGCTGGTATGGAGGGTGTCATGGTGAATCCTACCAGAGGATCGACAATGGAATAAGCACTATCACCCTCTTTCCCATGTGGTCAAACAACCTCAGTAGAAGAGGGTGTGAAGCCTGGCATGAAAAATGCCACAAAAACAATACAATTATTGAAACTCTCATGTGGATCTTCAAGACAGTAATTGTCTGCAATTGGACATTAAAAGCTCACAAGGACCTCTTGTACTTGATTACAATGAAAATTCGGACAAAAATATGGTTGGTCCTTGTCTTTCACGTGTTTAGGTAGACTTGGTTCAAGCTAGGATGCTGGGAAAACCCTCCACTTCCATCCCTATGGATGTAGACATTTGTATAACTACTCATTTCAGTCATGACTTCATGGTGGAGCACAATAACCAATGTAAGTTCAACATTATTGAGGTTAATTGGGATAATATGGAAGATGATGTCTCATCTCCAAAATGATCATATAGGTATGCAGTTATAAATGGAAATAGCAAGGATGGTGATGGTTTTTCTTACGCTCTAATAAAGAAATCCAAACTGAGGAAGGACTAATGTCATCTTAAACCTACTATAAGAAGTAGATCAACATCTTATTCTGATGGGTGGAGGGCTCAGGATAATTACTTCAACACTGTAAGATTCGATTCTAACTGGTAAGACTATGAGAATTTCAATCCGCTGGATTATTATCTGTGAGGTTTGTTTGCTTTGTTATTGGTTTTGAATGAGGGCATGTTTTCTTGTATGACCCCTTTCTCATCCTCTATTCTATGTCTTGTTGTGTATTTTTTCTCAAATAGATTCGCTCAAACCCAACCATTTCTACAAAAAGTAATTCTATGTTAATATAATTTTCGTGTATAATAACTACATAGCTTTTCATGTATATTATGGTATGGTAGTTTCAGTCCTTTAAATATTTTCATGGTCAAATAGTCCCTAGAAATTTTAGCATTCAATGAAAATAATAAATATTTTTTATATATTTAGTTATATTAATAATTAAATGTTAAATATAAATATCAATTACATCATTAATGGAGATTGTTGGCCTTACGTAGGTATGGCTACTATTTCCATTTTTCAATAAATGCACTAGAGGTTGTCAGATAATTATGCAGCATTAAATAATAATTATTATATCATTTCATTAATTTATATTAATTAATTACAACTTCAATACTACAAATATAATATATGAATGAAAAATGAATCACATTGCTTCATGGAGATGACAGTCACCACATATGCACAAACAACATCATTATTTCTCAACAGGATAGAAATTATCAACATATGAATGATTTTATCATTATAGATTTATAATTAATTTATAAATGTCATATATAAAAATCTAATCCCATCATAATTACCATCCATAAAATATGGTATTGAAAAATTACATGTAATCTTACGTGGAGATAGTAGGTCGTACTTACACATTAGTGATATTTTCGCTTCCAAATTGATTCGAAAGAGTGTGGATAATGGTGGATTCATAATAGTGATATAATTTTAGTATATTGAGTTTACTTTAGTTACTATATAATTATTAATATAATCAATTTTTAGTTGGTAAAATAATACACAGAATGAAAGTGATTGGTTAAAGAAATTACCTACCATTGGGAATAAATAATTTAAATCTAATATTTAACACCATAAGGATTTTATTTCAGTATGAAAAACCCTATATTGTTTATATTTAATTTTATAAGGGGATTTTTCTAGGGTTCCTTGGGAAATAAGGCTATATTTTTTGTAAGGGATTGAGTGAAGAGGTTACCTTTTATAATTGAGGTTAGGAGTACTTTTGAAATTTAGTAAAATATTATTTTAATAATATAGTTATTCATAAGTTAGAAAGATCAAGTTGGGTATGTATTTTAACATAGTATAGGATATGGTTATCATTTCACTAGAAAATGACATTTGGACCGATTTATGTGGGTTTTAAATCCATATCATTTGGATTAAACAAATATTTTATTTTTTTAAATGTAAATGTGGTGATTTTTTTTCACAACTAATGGGTTTTAAATTTACATATAATTACACTAATGTTATATAAATGGGGGAGGAATAAATTTTATCCATCTATTTCCTGTTTTTTCATTTTATAAATTTTATTTTTTAAAATAGTTCAATAAAATATTATTTTAATTAATTATCATTAATGTAAATTTTTACAAATTTTATTTAATTTTACATCAAATACATAAAAAATGCTTTTATTTTGATTATATGGTATTTAAAATATTAAAAATAATTCATAATAATATAAAACACTCATAAAACACTAAATATCACCAATATAATATGACATTGAATATTTTTAATACCATTTTAAATATTTTTATATTAATTAAATTAATATTGTAGTAGCATTCAAACTGTTTTTCAGGTAAATATATAAAAAATATAAAATATAAAATAAATTTTAAATATAAAATATTTTTTTATCAAAATATATATTCATATTCATCCACTATATGTTGTTTTCCAGATGTGGACACATAATATGTATTATCGACTATTAGTGTGACATTTATTTACATTGATTTAAATATTATATCAGTTATTTTCAATGATAACTACCTGTAAAACATATCAATTTACAGCCTTATGTGATTTGGGATAAATTGCATTTTTCTATTTATACTAATGATAAAATATTAGGGCATTGCCACTTGATTTTTTCTGTGGTTTACACGATTATTCCTTTACTATGGTGATAAATTTTACCACTATCACTATTCATATTAGATATAAATAGAAGAGGGGTAATTAATAAATTTTAACTGAAGTATTTAGAATATAGAATTAATTTTACCCAATTAAACATTAGTAATTGGCATAATTTAAATTATTATAAAAACACAAAAAAATTAATTTACCGAGAAAATTTTATTAATGTATTAAAATATTTCTATACCATTTTATATAAAAAATTTTTTGACAACCCAAATTGAATTATTAATAATATAATAGGGAAATTATTAAATTTAAATCAAAAACAATTGTTACATTGTAAATTCATTAATAAAAAATATTGTTTTGAATAAATATTTCTTTTTTCATTATTGAGTGGAAAATCAATCCATTAAGAAAAATATGAAACTTTTACACTTTGATTTGATATGATGAATTTATAAATTCAATAATTTTTATTAAATAAAATATAATTATTTTATAGAAATTAATTATAATATTTATTCAAAAATAAAATAAAATTTCCTGAAGAAAACATTTGTTGAGATCATTAAATAACATTACAAAAATTTGAGTACATATATGCAAAGAAAATAGATAATGAAATATTTATTGAGTAGGTATACTTTATATATTTAATAATTTGTTTAATAATATTAAAAAATATAATCGTTTGATTGTATTATCTATATTTAAATTTTAATATTTGTGGTGTACATTTTGATGTGGTGTTGGGGGTATATATTCAATTTAACATATTTTTTTTATAAAAATGATTACATGTTACATTAACCCATTATATTTAAATGAACCCTAACCATTTGAACTAGATATCAGTTGTTATAAATTTAAAAAATGCCTTTTAGTAGAACTCAGATGGTAAAATTTTTTAATAAAAAATCACTTAAAATGATTGAAATATAAATATTAAGGTGGACAAAAATTTATGCTTATAAATAAGAGAAATGTAGCGGGAACTAAAAACATTGACATGATTGAGAAATATAATACCTATGTAGTGATAGGTAGTTATAGATAAATTGGCCATCATAATTTAAATAATAAAAAAACATTAAATATGTAATGTGTTAAAAAGTAATTGATATCATTGTATGACTATTAAATGATTTAATTTTTTATAAGATGGTCATTTTCCAAACGTTAATGGGTTATCTTAATATTGAGGTAAATTATTTGGGAAAATAATATTAGTTTATTTATTTACATGTCATAAGAAAAAAATCATCCTTTGGTTGATCATTTATCAGTTTCAACATTATCTCTTATAATTTGACATTGATTTCTGAGAGGAATTTGTTATTCCTACAGCACTAAAATAATCATTCAATGATTCTTAAAATCCAAAAGTCATTCCTTCTTCCTCTAAACATATAACAAAACAATAATAATTGGAACATGTTATCCAAATTCATGACTAATACTTTATCCGCAATCAATTATATTCAATGTTCAACATAATGCATTCCTTTAGTAGTAATCCTTACGGTTCATCCAAAATAAGTCTATCCAAATTAAAAAAACAAGTAATTAATATCACTAAATTTCAAAAATCATCTTATAATTAATCCCCAATATCTACCAAGTAATTTCATGGGTAGATGCATCAATAAAATATTCTTCCAAAATATGGTATTATAATAAATAACTACAAATAATCAATGAAAACATGAATAATTTCAAGAAATAATTTTATGCTTTTTTTTCTATTATCAAAAATAATTCAAAAACTGATGTAAAATATATAATGAAATAATTTTTTATCAAATCACATACCATTTAAAATTTCAACAAATTAATAACATTTTCTTCTATAATGTAAATAATCAATTTAACCCCACAAAAAAGTTATTAAATCATCATAAAAACATATCAAGGGCTGTTTTTTTCTTACTAATGGATTATATAAAAATAGAAAACTTACTATAAAATTACTTTTCTTGGTTATCAGTACAATTAAATACACACTTTCTAATCGATGAAAAAAAACAATTCTAATACAATTATTATATGTTTAATGATTCTTATGGCATATAAATAATTGAAAAAATAATTATAAAAATAATTATTCAATCGAAATACCCAACCATTATAATCATTCCACAATGAGAGTAGTAATACTGAAATCATGACCATGATCTCTCAGATTCTTCGTAGGTATATTCCCTTGATTATTGGGAATTTTTTTCATGGTTCTACATCCCCTTATAGTTGAATCGCAGTAAATTTAAGGTTTTTTTCATGCTTGTGATTTCTTGTTCCTGGTCGTATTTATTTCAACAAAAAAACTATTAATCCATTCATAAATGTATCAGGGCGATTCATTCCATAACTATTATATGTGGGTTAATCCTTCTTTCCATTCTTTCCTTTTTCTATTTTTAACACTATTATCGTTTTCTTCGCGTACATTCCTTTAAGTCAATAAGACTTGGAGAATAGATTTTATATCTTCATAGAACATAATATTGTATCATCATAAAATGAGAATGTTTTTGAATATATGTTAACATATATGGATTTCCTTAATCCCATGAAATAAACATTCAATCGTAATCTCAAGATTTCATATGTTTTCGACAATATTACCGGGTGGCCATGTTACAATAAAGTTACACTTTTTAATATTTTCCACTTATTTTTATCTCACACTAAGGAATAATATCTTTATTTCCACTAATTTTTTTGTGAGTAATTTTCCATGATATATTACTAAAATCCTCTAATTCCATGATCACTGTTTAATACTTATCATTAGTTATTTGAATAAATGATCACCACTAATTTACTTCCCTTCTAAGATGATAATATTCCATGGTAACCGTCTCCAATACATTACATACCAAAGTGAGAAATATATTACCTATGTATCTTATTCATTACTCCACTACAAATGGATATTTAGTCATGTTCAATCATATTGGTTGTGGATTCTGGAAGCAGTCTTAAATTGGAAAATTATATAGAGGATTAGTATTCTACACTATATAAGAATTGTTATATTTCACAAATTAATTCAGTAGACCTAATATATTCATATCTTTTTTAAATATAATTGTATATATATATATATATGTATACTCATTATCTTAATTACATGGAAAATCCAAACATTGTTTATTTGAATTGACACAGTTTCCATTCCATCCTCTAGGATCTCTTTCTAATCGATGTCTTACACTAGATTAACTCATATCATTGTGAACCATAATTTATGATTTCTAAACTATAGAAACACATTCTATAAATCTATACTTTTATACATAACAAATTATAAAATCATAATCATGGTTTCTTAGGTAATTATCATATGGTTAAACATAGGGTTATGTTCCCTTATAGATGTTTTCTTATATACAGTTCTAATGGTTTCTACAATGTTGGATTGAATACTATATGTAATGATCCTAAAACTAGTATCCCTAATTTATTGGCCACATTATTACATTTTTAGTACATATAATAAATCACATACCAATGGACTATATAGTTTAGTATTGTAGGTAAAATAGATATATATTTAATTACAACACTACATTTGAAAAAAAAATCAAATCTAGATTTTTCATCTATTATATAATTATTTCCTCATGTAAATCCATTAATAAAAATCATTATACACTTAAATACCTGATATTTAAAATAATTTTAACAATGGGTTGAGTTATATAGCATATTAATGGTATGCATACACATAAGATAAATAATTCAAGAATCATATAGAAGGATTTAAATGATATAGAAATAATGACAAATAAATAATCACATAAACTAAAACATATAAGTGTTTAATAAAAATATAAATGTAATCACATATAAATATATAAATTATGTAGCACCCCACGATATCATAGTATGTTATATCATTAATGTAATTCAATAGATTGCCTACACGCAACACCGAGTTTAAGCCCACCATGACATCCCAAACTGGTCGTTCGAAAAGTTATTATAAATATTATTAATATCATTCCATATTTTATATATTTCAATTAAATTTATCATCAATATTATGTGTTTCTTTAACATAATATAAGAACAATTTAAAATATTTAGATAAAAGAAGTAATTTTCTAAAAATAAAATTTTATCACCTTTTAATGGAGAACCCTATAAAAATCCAGTATTTTATAATTTTAAATATTCAATTTTAGTAAATTAAATTATAATTTATAATCAAAACATAAAAGTTTTTCTAGAATAATTTTTTGGTACTTTTCTCATTACTTTTATATTTAGATAAATAATAAAAAAATACTAAATTTTAAATGAAAACAACTATTTTAATCAAAATTATCTAATGTGTTAAATTATTCATTTGAGTGGTATTAATATATAATTATGTTATATTTTTATCTTTTAATAAAACATATGTCATTTTAAATAACTTCACATTTAAATTATACATAAACACTTGTCAAGCTTTTAAAAGTTTTTACTTCTTATAAACTCGTTTTCTAGTTTTGACAATTGGAATTAATGTTAAAATAATTAATGAAAATTCTATTTTAGGAATTTGGTAATATGGACATCTTTTTTTATTAAAAATATTAAAATTATATTTGGGTGAATTTTTTTTATTTTTCTGAAAACGTTCAATTTTTTATGAATAGTGAAAAACAATACGTTATAGATAAAACAAAATTTTTCATTTAAATAATTAATTAAAATTAAAACTCTATCATTAAAAGTCATATATAATACATAAATTAGTACAATTTATTTCATTCGATTCATTTTATAATAATATTATATATAAATAATTTTATAAAACCATTTTAACATCTTTTTACCGACCATCTAGGCACATTTACCAACCTTCTAGGCACATTTGAAAATTTTCATAAACATAATTTTACTAATTATGTGAATTTAGTTTAAAAAATAAATAAGACACATTGTACATTAGTATGTAAAATTTGGTTCAATACGATGAAAATTATTTTTGGTGAATAGTTACGTTTGAATTTTATTTACCACGATTAACAGTAAATAAGATAATTAAAGGTAAAAATAATATTAAAATTACCCCAACACCTGTCCTAATTCTATTGGATAAGTTTTTTTCGGCCCAAATAAAATATTTGGACAAAAATATGATCTTTTTTTCTCACTTCGGTTAGATGAGGACAATTATCATATTCTATTTAAAGAAGTGTTAAAAGTGTTAAATTCAAATTTAAAAAGTAATCCATTTTTAATATAGGTTTATACAGAAGTTAAATTTGGATATAAATATTCATTATAAATATAAAAATCTTTCCTATATCACGGTATTTTATTTTTCATATTTATACTGTAAATAATTAATGTTATTTATATCACAATGATGAAGTAGTAATTACGTTATTAATGAATGATTAAAATAATTAATATTATAAATATAAAAATATTTGTAATCTGAGACTTTTTATACCATCCAAAAAATTTCTAGGGGAATATGACATGTTAGGGTTCATATAATTTTTTTTTTTTTGAGGTAATCATCTTATTGTAAATTTCACAATAACCAAATAATAAATACTATCCAAATTGACATAAAAGAGTTTTTAAAACACATAATTTATTATTAAATGTTATAATATTTGTGAAAATCTAATGTTTTGTCATTGGACATATTTAATGATATATATTTCATTAATTAACCACTTGGGTTTATCTTTTCAATTTAGAGAATGTTTATTAACCATGTAATAAAAAAATACCAGAAGACATTGTATAACATAAGCTATTTGTCTAAAATTTAAATAAAAATATAAGGTTAATATGATTACATAAACATGTCTAAAACCTATTTTTTGAGATTATATAGACCCATAAACACCATAGCCTATAAATAAATATATTTCTAGAAATTATAAACTGTATATGATTTTATTATAAAATAATATTTCAAACATTTCTTAATGTGACCCTCGCCCCTATTATAAATGTGTACTTCCCCTTCTCTCAAAATCACACCTCCCAAAAAATTTGTCTCGTCCAGCCCCTAATCAAATATCCTCAAAATTACCATCACATAATCTGAGAATAATTACTTTTATTAGAAATCCATGTGATGGATCCATTTTGAACAAATCAAAAAGAAGCACCTAAAGAATAGGTTATTATTTCATCTCCTCTTTCAAAATTATTTTCCATTTCCATTTCCTATTTAATTGTTCTATCCATACCAATAATAAAGACTCTAGTAATTTCTACATAATGTGATATTATTATAAATATGGTATAACCATATTCATTATTCTATCCATTCAATGACTGACAAAGTCAGCATACGTGCGTACGTACGACTTACCATCTCGACATTGTGGTGTAGTTTTCTTATTCAACACTTCATTTTTTGGATGGGTATATAGAGTTTATAATTTTTTTCATTAATTAATAAAACATTATAATGGTACTTTATATATAATATAAAATCCAATTATGTACAATTTTACCATCAATATAATGATATCGTCGCTCGTGCGTACATACGACTTACCATCTCCACAACTCGACGATATTCATTTCCACGTTCACCATTCAACGATGTTTAAAAATATATATATGTAATAAATATTTAAAATATTAAATAATAATGATACTTGAAATATATATATATATATATATATATAACTATATATTATTCACTTACTTCTGTTAAATATGATATGAAAAATGGAAACGACCTTTATGTGTATGTACGCCCTACCATCTCCATAAACGTTGTTTTCATTTCATAAATCTATCTATAATAAATATTCATATTCTGAATATATATGATATATAAATCATGTTTTGTATTCGGGACATTTTTAAATCATTATCTCAGTGATACAATCAAAAAATATGGTAATACACGCCTGATAAAGAAATCGATTATTACATTAAAATATACATTAACACATAAATTATTATTATATGGGTAGTATAATGTCATAAATGATATTATTAATATTAATATCATTCTAGGTTAATTTAATAAAATACAATGGTCATTATCTAATAGGATAAATGTACCATTGACTAAAGTAAAGTACAAGGTAATGGTTAATTCCTTAATCTCATTATTATCAAAGATAGTTTATGTGTAAATATTTAGTGGGGCATTTTTTTCATCTAAATCGTAGATTCATAAAAATGTTTTCAAAATGAATATTTTAAGGTTTTTTTGGAAGTGATTATTTAGAAAGATTGGTACTCTAAATGTATTAATTACTTATTTTCCGAAATATATTTAATTAATGTACATGTATTAAAATTGATTTTATGTATTTATTTATATGGACAAGATTGCTTTAAAATTTTAATTCCTTTCAACATATTAAAATATTTATGGGAAAAGTTGATTAAAAATATCTCTTAAATTACTTCCTTTATAAATTAGTGACTTTTAATGGATTAAAAAATATATTTCTCTCAAAGAGGTTTACTAGTCATTTTAAACAATGTCAACATACTTTACTATATATTAATCTTGATTGGGGATGATTTATTATAATAAAATACTCCATATTGTATTAAATGAGTTATGATATGTTTGACTATGGATGTTCTATTTTTATACCATTCAGTTTTTATAGTTAATGTATTAATATTTCATATGCTAGTTTTAAAAGGAATGTTTATGTTATGTTTTAAAATTTTCATATAAAGATTGAATTTGACTAATTAATGATAGGTGGAGACCCCTAAAGCACCTTGATGCATCGGTAGGTCTCATGAGACAAAATATTTTCTTGGCACATGACATTCGCAAAAACATTTATAGTCTTAGCACGAGTCGGTCACAATGTTTTTATGATGTTTGGTATTATATATTCCATAATTAATAAATTTGTTATTATATGTGATTAATTGACTATATAATATCCATGTCCTTGTTTATAATGTAATTTTGTATTTATTTTTTCCATATTATGTTCATGTTCATGTTTAAAAGGATTTAGTTTTTATTAAAAATCTTACATTAAAAGATTATAGTTTCTACTAAATTATTTACCCTTATTGAGTATCGTAGCTCACCACTTTCTTAGGTTTTATTTTCCTTAGATCCCATGATGTGTTTTAAGATTGATATGTACGGTTAAGCTAGGGGAACATTGGAGTATTCAGAGGATTATTTATGTTATGTTGTATGTTAGAAAGTGTAATGTAATGCTCATATATGTAATCTATTTTCCAAGACTTCTAAACTGATCGGTCTTTCGAGACATGATTCATTGTAATCATGAAAATGTATTAAAACAATGCAATGAATCTGGGTAACTGGGGTCATCACATTACTGATTACATCATAATGAAGGAAAGTGTATTTTTATTCATTTGAAACATACCAATAAATTGTCATTCTAAGTCATCATAAAATTTTTGTCATGGCCTCATCCTATGAAATATTTCATAATTTCGTAAAGCCTCATCTCAAAAAAAAATTGTTCTATTCAATTAGTCATATAGATGAATAGTGTGTATATGTAATTTTCGGCCATAAACAACACCTAACACTATTAATTCAGTACTCATATTAATAAAAACCACAACTTAATCAAACACCTTAAAAATAGATAACATTAGATACACGAGGAACAATATTATGAAATTTCAATACATTCAGAGTAAATCATATCATCAACAATCCATAAAAATACAGTTTATGTTAAAATAAGATAATTTCCACAGAAATATGTAATATTTAATAAATTAAATTTAAATCTGTTAAAATACTCTAAAAATAACATTGGAAAATTATTGAGGAAAATACCAATTTAACATTGAAATCACTTATTTTAAGACATAAACTATATGAAGGAAAAAATAAATTGAAAATAAAATTAATTAATATAAATGAAAGCATTAGGGAAAATAATTTTCATGAAAAGGGTAAAATAATTTTTTATTATAAAAGATAAAGATACATTTGTTACACACTTTTGTTATATTTTTATATAAGTACCTCATTTATAAAATGACTTGCAGATTCCTTTGAAATAGTATTTTAGGAATATAAACATTTTTTAAAAGTACATTTTTAAATATTTTTTAGAATTTTTTTTTCAGAAAACATGTATATGAAGTTATATTATTTCTTATGAAGTGAATTAAATATAAAAATCATGAATATTGAATAGATTATGAAATAAACAATTTTTATTTGTTTATTTTTTGAATAATTATCCCCATAGAAGAAATAAACACAGGTGATTCAATATATAAAATTAATAAAAATAAGGACATGATATAATATTTCATTCTAGAAGTATATACACCACACAAAATAATTAAATGGTGAATATGAAATATATCTCATAGAAGTAAAAGTGAGACATGAAACATTATCCTTAGGCTTGTTTTTCATCATATTTCTCATAAACTAAATTATAATAAATATATATTTATTATTAATATATGATAAAACCAAAATAATATATATAATACTATATATTTCTTTATTATAATACTTGATCAACTATTTATTGTAATTTTTTTAAACCATTGTTCTCTATATTAACTGAGTTGTCTTTTATATATGTTTTATTTTGGATGTTGCAATAATTTTAATTTTATCTTGATTTAAAAATCTCAAAAATGAGAAAATGGAATAAGTATCATATATATTCATTATATATTTATTTTTATTAATCCATAAAATATTGATATAAAAAATTATCTTCAATGTCCATGGATATAGTAGACTGTATGTACACATAAACATTGGTTCCATTTTTCAAATTACTGAATGAAAGAAATGTGTATTCTTATTCACATGTACATAAAAATTATTACACAATTTAAATATAGTATATTAATAAAATCCATCCTAACTAACAACCATTTTAAATTGAAATAAATGAATCAAACTGCTTCATGGAGGTGGCAGACCACCCATACGCTTGAGAAATGTCAATGTTTCTCAGTGACTTTTATGGTATGAGCATACATATGAAATTATAATCATTTTAGTATAATTATGTTACAAATATCAAATATAAACCTTAAACCCATAAAATTATCCATTATATTATATGATGAACAAATAATGAATTATACCATTCTATGGAGAAAATGGGTCGTAAATACGCAAAAGCGATATATTCACATTCCATTTTATGGGAAAAATTATGAGAAATTATGGTTTAATAAATACTATCAACTTATTGGAGGTAATTTATGTTGTAAAATACTAACAATTTATATTTTGTAAATGAAGATGTAAAATTAATGTGAGTATTTAATGTGACTACCTCTCCATTTAATGAACTCATTAAAATCCCTTCTTATGTATCCTAGGGTTCATATTTTGGGATTAAAAACCACTATAACGTGTAAATTGAATTTTTAATGGATTTTTTTGGGGGTTATAGAGATCTATGGTTTAATTTTCTGTATAGAAGATAGTTAATAGGTGTCAATTTTTAATTATGGTGAGGATAATTTTTGTAAAATAATAAATTATATTAAATTCCTTCAATAGAATCATTTATCCAATTTTCTCTGGATTAGATCCTATTGTATGATTTTTTTGTTATGTCATAAAATAGTAATACTGGGACAAGTTTCGGTGGGTTTTCAAAGTGTATACGTATTCTTAACACCTTAGTAATGTTATTTTAAAATTAACTAGAGTAACATATTTTCACTCATAATGGGTTATAATTTTACTTCTAATTTCACTATTGACACATAAACAGAATTAATATGAAATTTTAGACTATATAACACCCCATTTTTTATTTTTAAATAATTAAATTATTTTTAATTAATTTATGTGAATATTATATAGATAAATTATTTTTAACATCTATTTTGATATTATTCAGTTAATTTTTCTTCAAATACATCCAAAAAACATTTCGTTAAAATATATTTATTCAAAAATAAATAATATGTCATATTGAAAAAATATAATTCTTACTCCATAAGTAAATATAAATATATCACTTTTAATATTTTTGATATCATTAATTTTATATTTTTATTAGTTGAATTAATACACTATTATTGTTGCCAAATTATTTAAGATATCTATATTTTACCTCTAAATAGTAAAAAATTAACATTATGTAAATATTTTAATTATGATAAATATAACCATTTATATTAATTAACTGAATGATTTATACACTATGTTGAAAAATAATAAAAATATAAAACTAAGAGTGTGGAATATCATAACGTACATTGATTTAAATATTATATTTTTTGTTTTCATGGAATATTTTTGATTAATCAATTCAGTTATGATACTTAGGTGATAATGGTTCAATTAATATAATCAAAATGAATTTTAATGAAGTAATATTACGTTGCCACTTAATTTTAACCATGGTTTACCCGATTTACCATTTATCATGGTGATAAATTTTACCATCATTACTATATTGGCCCAAAAATGTCCCATTTACCATATTGGACCCTTATAACTAAAAATATTGATGAAATATTTATTAATTAAAAAACTATATTTTGTAAAATTAAATTAAATATCAAAATGAATAATTCAATTGAATGTAGTTTTAAAAATATGACTTTAATGGATAAGAATATTTTTATACCAAATATAACAATAAAATTGATTTGAATAATCTTAATTGAATTATTAATAGTGTACTAAAACTAAATTTTCTCTGGAATAGATATAAAATATAACACTTTTAATGAATGAAAAAATATAGTTTTTGATAAATGTATTTATTTCTCATCATTGACTATAAAAGATGTCATTGAAAATAAATTATAACATTTTAGTATAACGAAATTTTGATATGACGTTTTAAAAATGAATTTATTATATAAAATTATTTAAATATATTTTATAAATATTAATTATAATAATTTCTCAAAAGAAAATAAATAATAATCAATTTTGAATGAAATGTATTTCTAATGAATAAAAAAACATTACTGGAAATTGATTATTATTTAAAAATCATTAGTCTATGATTTTTCATTGAATATGACCATTAAATATATTTCATTACTAAATTATTGATATTTATTCCTAATAATTTATCGGTACCTTATAATGTTCATTTCTAAATATGAATCAATTTGGGTTCATTTTGGTTTGGTTTATATGTTTCATATACATTATCGAAAATTACATTCTATTAAAATTTCAAGGTGCTACATGGGGGAATATCAACTCAGTATTGAGTATGGATTGAAAATCAGTCAATTAATTCTTATTGATGGTCTTATATAGAATGAACCTGATATCAAACTACTAATTAATCTATCCCCAAATTAGAAATAGTCCAATCCAAAAAGGGTAAATTATTTATTTACATAATTAGGACAATAAAAGATATAATCCAAACCTAAGGATACTGAATATAATGACATAACATTCATACTATAATAAATAATGATGTATTGAACTTCATGATTGGGGAATACCTGATTGTAGTTTCTAGCATCATGAAAAAGAAGTAGTGAATACTTCTCCATATACCATCTGTAAAATTTGGATCATAGTTGTAAGTAATATAGTAGAATAAGGATATCAAATAAAGATTTAGTGGTTTATACAACAAATGGTTCATATAACATGTTATAGGGTAAATAATTATTTATTATGAAAATTTTGATTTGGAAGTTTTATCCCTGTGGTATGTAGTGTATTTTCTAATATTTGAAAAAATCATAAACATACCTTCTATTATATTGATAGAATACAAGATATTGGAAAAACCTAGGTAAAGGAATTTGAACACTCATATATTTTGTATAAGGGGAATCTCATTGATGGAAATGATCTTATATAAGTTTATCCAAATACTTCTTATATAGAAAATTAATTTGTGGAAATTTTTATAGGAATCTAGAGAAGAACACATCAAGGGGTTTCCCTTCGGATTATTGTTATATTACATGATGGAAAAATTTTTAATACCACTGATATGATAATAATGGTGGAAGTTATTGAAAACCAATTCATTTAAAAAGAACTCCACTGACATTACCAGAACTAAATTGAGGTTGTGAGGCATATAATTCTAGTATATTTTCCAAACATTCATCATGACTAGAAAAATCCATTAATAATAGTAAATTGCATGGGATTCCATAAATGAAATAGTATATTCAATAATAATGGTTGTATATATTATATTTTATTAGATGATTCAATATAAAATGGAGTGGTCTTGGCTGCTATTGGTTGAGTCAACATATAATTATATGATTCATTCATGAATTTCATCCCTAGTGCATGGTTGTTTGAGGTTCAAAAGTTGATTAGAAACTCTATAGTTCATTTTTTTATTCATAACTAAAAAAATATTAACATTCCACATCGAGTAATGAATTTTACTACATAATATTTCCTCGATCATATTATCATATTTGGATAAGTCCATAAAACTATACAAAGGATTATCTTTTTTAGAAAATACATGAAGAATGGGTGACTAACTGGATAGCCTAGCCAATGGATGATGACATAAATATCTATCACCAATATCTTTTTATAAATACATGATATGAATATCAACGTACTTCTTTGAAAAAATAACGTACTTACATCTCTCATTATGGTGTTAATAAACTTGTCAATATTAGAATTGGATCCCCTATATATCAAGGATAAACTATATTACCTCATCAAAGGGGGTCAAATGATTTTATTTGATGGTATGATGGGATTTTTCCAGTTCATTATTGTTATAAATGTGATCGAAGGAGGTGGAGTACAATTACTTTATTAATCCGGGTAGACTAACATCATTATATGATATAGGGGTAGAAACAATAGACATAGACCAAGAAATATCTTATTATAAAAAAATATCAATTTATTACATGTCCCCCACCAGAAATGAACATGTACTATATTGTGTGCCTATGATATTGAAACAACATAGCTAAATCTATCACATGCGGGTCAACAATACTCTATGATATATAATGGAGATGAACAAATTTATTGGTAGAAGGATATCACATGGAAATATTTTATTAGATGGTTTCTCTAGCTTCGGGATCATCGATCCCTCATATGGCTTATATGTGATATGGGAGTTCATAATTGGATCCTGAATAATGATGTATTGTTGAATATCTGTATTTTTTATAAGGGATTCATGGAAATACAGTTGAATATTTTAATTAATGACATTTTACGGATCTATTTAGGGAAAATTAAATTCTTTATATTCATTTAAATTTCCATTGTTTTTAATCTAGTGAGATTTTTTACTATATTCATAATACATGAAATCAATTTAAGGGGTTTTACATTAGTCATGTAGGGTAAAATCACCCTGATGTATGCCTATACTAAAATTTATGGATTATTTACGGAACCAGTGATATAATGATGGGATGATTGAATATAGCCACCCCAACATTTTACCCATATAATTACATGATTTTACCTCTAATAAAAATCATATTACAAGCCAAGGATTGGGAAGTCAAGTGTCATGCAATAATAGGTACATAAAACTAAAAACAAGGGAAGAAATAATACATTTTATGATATAATATTCAAAAAGATATCCAGACTTCCATTATTCTTATTCTTATTATTAGGAAAATATAGGTATGAAATTAACAAAGGGAGGAGCTAAAATCCTAGTATGGGATTAAGAATAATAATAAAGGTTTATCACATGGGTTAGAAGGCATGACATAAAGATATTAAAAGTTATTTAACATGGGAAATCATAACATATAAACATGAGATTATATAAATATGGAGTTAAAATAATGTGGAATAAATATAAAAAAAGACTCTAGTATGATTCAAGGCTCATTGCACATAGAAACCCACATGTCAATGTTAACCACCCAGATCGTTGCACATGGTAGCACGAGTCATGGCTAACTACCAAGACCATTGAACATAACATATCACAAATCTCAAATTTACCCAATGTATTAGTTCTCTATCAAGGAGAACCAATATTAAAATTTTCAATAATGTGGTTTCCACATAAACAATCACACATAATCAATCATAAATAACCATAAGGGTACCCATGGATTGAAATGGGTATTATAATAATGTCATAAAGCATAAAGAATGTGAATAGCAAAAAAATTCCCACAAAATAATATAATTAATACATAGATGAAAATTCATAAAGACAAGTAAGAAAATATCAAGGTAATTGTTGTCAAAAAGAAGGGAAAACATGTAAGAAGTGTATTTAATAAATTAAAGCATTAAAACATTTTATCTTGATTTTATGGAAAATTAGGAAGAGATTTTGGAATTAAAAAGGTAATAATCATTTATAAAAAACTAATAGTGAAGGAAGAATGTTATTATAATAAAATAGTTCTTTTAAAAAACTAATTTTGTCTTAAAATATATTATAGAGTTCTCTGGAAATTATTTAAAAATTCAGAAATTTCCCTTAAAACGAACATTCTTATCTAGAGTAATTAATGAGGGAATCATATAAAAAAACCATATCCCAAAAAGTGAATGTTTAATGGATATTGATACATGATATTGTATTATATAATATAAATTTGGGTTATGTGCATAAATGTAATAAATAACTTCATTTGGGTTAAAACAGAGATAGAACAACAAGAAAGAATAATGGCGGTTCCACAAAAAATAATTACCATATGTCCAATGGTGTCCATCACAAGAACAAAATGGTCATGGAAAACCAAATTAACTCCATTTATATCTATTTACTGAGCCTCTTATTCATGAAAATGAATTATTAAATCCTTATTAAATTCATTTGTGACATTTTTATATGGGTTAAGTGTTTCAATTTCATTGTTTATGAGTGTTTGTTTCCTTGGTTTTTAGGATTAGTATACATATATACAAGTAAACATAAACATGTAAGATGAGAATGGAAGTATAGAATTCCATTTTTCTGTTATTCATGATCATCTAGAATATTACATGGTCATTAAATTAATTTTTTAGGCTGGAGTCAAGATTAATCATTATATAAAACATTAATGATAACCCTATTGGTCGAATGGCAGTTTTGGATCACACCAACCAAATTTTTCTATATAAATTAATATTATCTGTAATAAAATTTTCAGAACCTTAAATTAGACATAAAACACATATTATATTATATTTTTACCATAAATTATTTAATGGATATAATTTAAGCCATTAATAGAATTTGAAAACTCTTCCTCCTTAAATTTGATAAATTAACACATCTTGGATGGTATTTTAATTTATATTATATAAATAAAGGGAAAAGGGAGATAATGATGAATTATTATATTATCATAACAACATTACAGTACACACATGTTACTAGAGTTATCGTAACATTTAGATGAATGGATGTGAGGAAAGAATGAAAGGATGTTGCATGAAAATAACAAAATGAAAAGAGGAGTTTGCCTCTTGAATATAACTTCCATGAGAACCTATTTGTTGGAGAGTATTTTTTCATTTTAATATAACAAGGGATATATGATGTAGTATAGGGGATGTGGGAGAGATTTAGCAGAATTTAGACAAGGCACAAGGATTGTCAGGAGTGAAGATAAGAGGTAAAGAGGGTGTGTAATTATAGAGGAGGAGAGGTGGGGTTTCCCATTATATTGATTATTATCTTAATATGTTTCCTAAAGTCTATGAATAATCATGATTCATGTGACCAATAATATTCAAATGTGTCTATGAGTTTTAAACTATGACCATTTATATCATTCATGTGTCAAGCATGATGTAGAACTTCAGTTTTTAGAACTTACCATAAATTATCATATTTTACTATTCATCAATATCATGTATTTCTGAGAAATCCAAAATATTCAACTAAACAATTTTTTATGTGTATAATCTAAAAATAAACTCCATTTTATAAAAATAATTTTCTAAATATGTTAAATTTAATTTTGAATAAAATATTTATTTATATGAAAATTAAATATTTTTATCTGATAACTGATTTTATAATACTTTGAAAAAATAACTAAGGACTCATTAAATTATCCTATAATCATATGAAATCATAAAAAAAATTATGAATGAATTTTATGAGAAGAAATTTTCTTTTTATAATTAATAAATTTCTAATAAATATTTAAATTAAATATTTATGTCTTATAAAAATACCAACACTATCATATTGTCACATGTAATATAGATAAATTTTATTTATAATTTCATTGGTATGGTGACTCTTTACATAGATAATTTAATATTCCTAGTGGTAATATTAATCTTTATAAGGGTAAAAATACTACTCATAAATTATAGATAATATTACCCAAAAAAATATGTTATTCTTATCAGACTCCAATAATCATACTAATCGCAGTTGGGAATGTCCAATTTTCAAAATTCAAATCACATAATAAAAATTACTATGTTAAAAGGTTACAAAGTACATATTAGTTAATTGTGTTATTATTTCATGTGATTATATGAATATTTATAAGAAGGTAATTTCCATTTTGTAAATGTTGGGTTGTTACATTATTCCCCCTTATGAAATTTCAAACATGAAATTTTGTTTTACATTCAAAGACAAAAAAAGGTGTGGGTACATTTCCTTCATTTCATCCTCTAGTTCCCATGTTTACTATTTGTATTTATGGTTCTACCATAATTCATTGACCTGGTGGGTAGTCTCATTATGTATAAAATTATCACTATGGTCCAGTATATTCAATGGAATCTCCTTGGATGAATGATATTTCACCTACTATACCAACTCTAAAGATTGTACATGTGAAAGATCTGGTATGTACTTTCTTAAGAGATATACATGGAAGAAATCATATATTGTAGACATGGTATGGGGAATTTCTAGTTGATATTCCATAGCTTTAAAATTAACAAGAATATCTAAGGGGATAATGTATCTCAGACATATCATTCCATTCTTCTCGAACCTCATGAAATTCTTCCATGGTGATATGTAGAGGAATACCATGTCTCCAAATTTTAACTCAATGTCTCATTGATGATTTTCTACAAAACACTTTTGTCAAATTTGGGATACTTTGACATGATTCTAAAATTTTTACACCTTCTCCACCATTTTTTCATCTATTTAGGGTCTTAGAAGATTATGTTTTCCGACTACATCCCAACAATCTAGTGTTCTACTCCTTTTCTGACAAATCGATTCATATGATTCCATTTAGATGCTGGAGTGTAAACTATTGTTGTAGAAAAATTCTACTAGGGGATATTGCTATCCTACCCTCATTTAAGGTTCATAGAACATTCTCTCAAAATTCCTTCTTCTGTCTAAACAGTTCGATCATATTGGCCATTAGTTTGACGGTGATAGGATTTACTGAAGTTCGGTTTAGTGCTCAGTATAGGTTGGAGACTTTGCTCGAACATTAAGGTGAATTACAGATCTCAATCAGATCTAATTGATAGTGGTACTCCATGCATCCATACCACCTCTTTGATATATATTTTCATGAATATTGATCCAATTATATGTCCTCTATAATTACATTAATGTGAGCTATCTTTGTAATATGGTCCACAAGAACTCATATAGCATTGTTTCCTCTAGATGTCTTGGATGTCTAGTGACAAAGTCCATGGTGATAATCCCAACTTCCATGTGTGTTTGTATAGTGGTATCATCATCCCCTTAGAATTATATCTCTCATCCTTCACTTTTTGACATATCATGCACTTTTATGTCTATTCAGCAATCTCCTTCTTCAAATTGTCCCACCAAATGTTTTCTTGGATATCTTGATACATATTTGAGCTCCCTAGATGAATAGAGAAGCTTGATCTATATGCATTATTTAAAATATCCTTCTTTATCTCTGGATCATATAATACAAAAAATCATGAACCAAATATTACAACTTCTTCCTCATAAATCATTAACTCAAAGGATTTCCCATTTCTGATAGCATTCACCCTTTTCTAAATTTCCATATCATTTCATTGACCATATATTATTTTCTCTATGAGCGATGGTTGAGAAATAATTTGAGAATGGAATGATTATGTTCTTCCCTTAATGATTCCTAGGACCATCCTCAGTAAATCTAAGAAGATTGGATCCTTTTCAATTCTCATCATTGATAATCAAATAAGATCCTTTATACTAACAACACCTACAAACTTATTTTCCTTAACACGAGGGTAGTGGATTGATCAATCATAATCCTGGATGAGAAACAACCATATTCACTATCATATATTAATCTCTTTTTGTGTGAATATATTTTTGAGACTCTTCTCATAAGTATATATCTCACACTTCCCCCCATAGAGATAATGACTATAAATTGACAACTCAATGATCATATCTTCAATCACTAGATCAAATGTAGTATAGTTTTTCTCAGGGATTTTTAGCTACCTAGAGGTGTATGATATAACTTTATCATTTCGCATCAGCCCATAACCTAATCCCTTCTTTGAAGCATCATTGTACACCATAAATAGTTCTTACTTTTTGGGAGTGTGAGTACCAGTGTAGTGATATGCCTCTTCATTTGCTTCATAAAGCTATCCTAACATTCTTGAGTGCAGATGAGCTTCACTCCTATCCTCTTAAGATTGTACATCTGTTTTGATAATCATGATAGGTTCTTCAAAAATTGTCTATAATACTTGTACATACCTATAATGTTGCGGGTTTCCATTATTGATGTTCGTTTAGGCCATTATTTAGTTGTCCTTGTCTTGGAATGGTCTATATATATCCCTTTTCTAGTGAATACATTATCTAATAATGATACCTTCTCCATCCAAAACTGAAAATTTCTATAACATTCATACAATTTATAACCTCAAAAATTCTTTAGCACAATATTCAAATACTCCTTGTGTTCCTCCTTTCTCATCGAATATATCAGAATATCATTGATAATGACTACCATAACTTTATCAAGGTAATATCATAATACTATATTCATAAGATAAATTAAAATTGATGTAACATTTGTTAGTCCTAAAGTAATTACTATAAAATCATAATGTCCATACCTCATTCTAAATTTTGTCTTGGGAATATCTTCCATCCTCACCCTTAATTGGTGATATCTCGATAGAAGGTCCACCTTAGAGAAATAAGAGGACCCATGAATATGATCAAAAAATCATCTATTAGATGTAAAGGAAAATTATTATTTATTATGATTTCATTGAGCTCACAATAATCAATGCAGACGTTTATTGAACCATCCTAATTTGGACAAAAAGGACTGATGTACCCCTTTATGAAGCACTCTGGTGTATAAAACCCTTCTCTAGATTCTCTGGTAACTGCTTCTATAGATCTTCCATATGTATGGTTCCCATATTATAAGATTTCTTTGATATTGGTAGGGATCTGGGAATACATTAAATTGAGAACTAAACCTCTCTACTAAGAGGATGACCATGAAATTCTTCATCGTATACATCAATGCATTCCACTATCGAAGGGAATATCTTAGAGAAGTATAATCTCTTTTGTCTCATTCATTTAAGGTCAACATGCTTCCTCATAAAATATTAATACCCACACAATATATATTGTTCCAAACGGAGAGTAATATTCCTTCTAACACTTGTAATGAATTAATGAATGGTTCAGAATGTGTAGAGTGATCTCCATTTCCAAACACTTGATATTGTCTGTGTATAACGATAGAAAGTTCAGGCCCAAAATAACATCGAACTCCACTAAAGGAAGTATGAAATGATTTTTAGGGAGTTTCAGTCCACAAAACATTACCTGGGAGGAATTATAAATAATAGAATCAATAATTTGCAAACTTTCAGTTCTCATAAAGAACTTATACTCCATATTTTGAGGTGGTGTTTGAATAGTTCTACTAAACGAGGAAGATATGATAGAATTCATAATACCAGAATCAACTATTAGGTTCACTGTTCAATAATGAATAAATAACATGATTTTCACCACATTGGTGTCTGAGACCACCACATCAGTGGTCATATCATGTGCACTTCCTTGTTTCCTTAGATGTTATTTTAGATTTCCTTAAAAAACCCTAACATTGGGTAATTGTTTTCATAAATCCAATGTTCCTTGAAGTTGTAAAACTACACTATAGGCTGAGTGTTGATATGAACCTCCCATTATTCTTCCACAATTGTGGAATTATTCGTATCCCATTGAAATTTATTTTTTGGTTATCCCATTATTCCACTTTTGAAGAAATTTCTATTAACCTTTAGATAGTTCAAATTACGCTAATTCCCACAATTTTTACATGTGGGATGTTCGATCACCTTTCCATAATTGGATTTATTTTTTGAAACACCCTTTTAGATGCCACCTTACAAATTTCTTCACTGGTCCCATGAGACCACTAGGTGTATCCAGTCTCCTTTTCAACCTTCTGGGAAAAACAAACAATCTCCTCATAACATTCAAAGTCTCAAATGACCAAATAATTTCAAAGACTCTGCTTTAGTTCACTAATGAATTGATCCATCTTTTATTTGGTATTTATAAAAAAACTATAGGCATATATTGAAAGCCCTATTATGTTTTCTTCATAATCCCTATTGGGATCGTCTTCCTTCTTCTTGAGTTTGAGGAACTATCATTCCATCTTTAGTTTTAGGGTTCTGGGAAAGTATTCATTGAAATAAATTATCTTGAATTCCCCTCAATCAATTAAATAAATTTACTCTTAGGACTTCATATTTCTTATTAGTGTCCACCATTTATCAATATACTCATCAAAAATATTGAGCCCCATTATAAAATTCATTTCATATGAACACTGGATGGAAATAAATACAAATTCAACATGGATAACATACTATTCAATGGGGAGGCAATTAGAATATCCACTAAATATGGGAGGTCTTTTCCATATGGAGGATTCGACAAAAAAAATCTCTTTCCATGGAGTAGGAGGTAATTTCCTATCATTCATGTTGTTATTCTTAATTTATGAAAACTATGGATGTAATCTCATTTGGTTTTGAGAACACATTCCCATCAAATTTGTCATATCACTATGCATATATTTAAATTCAATATCACATTGAATTTTTGAACTTCTTCTTCAATTTCCCACCATTATGTATGAAATGTAACGTATAATTACTGGGCTAGAATACATTTCCTAAAAAGAAAACATTAAACATAAAATGATAATATTTTAAAGGAAATGTATATCCAACATGTTATTCCCTAGGATTAGACCTTGGATAACCTTGTTTTTTAAAATTATATTCTTATTGGATCTTTTTTTCTATTAATATTGGTTCATAATGAACATTGGAATTTGTCAAGGCACATCCCCCTAAAGTGTTAATACAGTAGTGAATAAAGGCATGTTGTAATGGATGAGTTCCCTTTCAAGTCTCACTCAATGTGGTGTTTTCAGATTTTACCACTAGATACTTATGTTCTAGAGCCACAACCACTTTTTTCATATCTAGAAAGGGAGGTATTTTCTTGAGAACCCACTTAATATAATCATACAAAAATATATGGATTTTTTTATACATAGTATCATACTTAATGTTCTTAAGTAGGTAATACATTCCCAATCTCCCCAAAAAAATTGACATTCCTCTGATACGAAATATAGACACCCTAGACTTTTACCTGAATCATTGCATAATTTTAGGCATAATAAAACATCATATTATGAGCCATGTATCGTGTTGTCTAGTGTCTTGGATGACTTGGTACATAAAATAGAAAGCATGGGACTGGAAAAAAAATTCCATTATTTAAACCTCATAAAAAACTCCTAAATCCAATAGTAATCATGCATCTAGATAGGAAAACATGGGAATAACATGAACAAAGAGATGATCTGAAATCCTAGAAATGGATTAATCATAATAATAAAGATTTAGAATATGGGTTAGAAATAATGACATAATGGTATAAAAATTAATGGAACATGTGAAATCATTAAATATAACAAATGGAAAATATAAATAGTGAGAATTAATATTATGAAAACAAAAAAAATACATGAATTTATCATTAATCGTGGATTATTGCACCTAGAGGATCACATGTCAATGTTTTCCACCAATATCATTGCACATGGTAGCATGAGTCATGGGTAACTGCCAAGACTGATGCACATAATGTCTCATGAGACTCAACATTACCCAATGTATTGGAGTGAAATCTGGTTGCCCACATCTTATCATGTTCATGAAGATTATTTCAATATAAATAATCATACATAATAAATCATACATAAATATAAGGTTACCCATGGAATGAAATGGGTATCAAAATAATATCATAAAAAAATTAATGGACATATCATACAAGTATCCTTGAAATAATTCAATTAAAACATACATGAACATAAAAAAGGGAAAATAAGAATATATCATGGTAGGGTATGTCAATAAGAGGTGACAACATGTATGAAGATTATTTTATAAATTTTATCATTAAAACATTTTAGCTTGGTTTTACGAAAAATACTAAAAATATTATAGACTAAAAAACAAATATTCTTTTATATATAACTGAAAGTTAACCAAGAAGGATTAAATAATAAAATAGTGTTTTTATAAAAAAATGGTTTCTTAAAACAGATTATAGAGTTCTCTTTAAATTGGGTAAGAATGCGGAAATTACATTAAAATAGACTTACTATTCATGCGTAATTAATGAGGGAATCATTTAAAAACATGAATATCCCCAAAAGATAATTATGAATGCATTTTGATACTTGAGATGGTATAATATTCCATGAATCTAAAATATATTCAGAAAAATGAATACATAAATTTATTTGGATAAAAATAATTATAGAACAACCCGAAGGAATAATATAGGATCAGGTAGAATTCAATACCATAAGGTCGATGTTCTCCTTAAATTGATCATAATGATTCTATATAACCAAATTACATTCATTAAATATTATTTGAAAAAAAATATTCTTCATTGAATTGATTTTTTATAGACATATTATTTTCATTCATGACATTTTATGATGGGTTAAAAAGTCCAATTTCATTATCTAGGTAAATTTGTTTCCATGGTTTTCATGATTGGTTTACTTATATACATGTAAGGATAATTATGTAAGAGGATAATGGTTTTACAGAATTGAATTTTTATGTTATTAGTGATCCTTAAAAAAGAACATGCTCAGAAAATAAACATGGCTCTTTGGAGTGAAGATGAATCATTATATCATAATGTTTTTATAAACCTGAAGGATAAATTTTTGTTTTTGATCACGTCGAATAGATTTTGATTTCAAAATTTATATAATGTGTAAATTTGATTCCAGAACCTTACATTAGAAATAATATGTCATTTACCAACTCAGGTCTACCGTGAACCAATCACATGATCCAGTCTACGGCATGGCCTGAGGGGTATTCCTGATCCACAAGGGTTGGAAACTACTGCTAGGAATCAGAACATACACTTGGGAAAAAATTATTTCCAAACAAACCAACTTGGACCAAAGTAATAAACATAATTAAACAAGCCATGTGGACCAAAAAATACAAAAAGGAAAATAAATAGTTAGTTCAAATACATGATACAACTAATCAAATGGATACAAAGTGGAAAAAACTGAAAACAAAGACACAATACTTCGACCTCTATGTGACCTCCTGGTCACCTCCAACCATAAGACCCACCTTGCTCCATCTTTGAAGATCTGAACCAGGAACCTGAAAAAATCTAGATGAACAACTGAAACATTATTGTAGGTATGAGCATTGAAATGCTCATTTGGGATGCCAAATATAACCACTGAATCCAAGAGTTTCATTTCCTAGAACAACTGTTAACAAAAAATTGAATAAAGTTACAAAAGTATGGTTTTCACATTTAAAATAGAAAATTCATTTTCCAATTTCAAAATCCTTCACACAATACCAATCATTTCTAATACAAGATGGTATTTTATAAAAAAACTCAAACCAAATGATAGTAGTAACAATTTTCAATGGAACAACATTAAATGGAAAACATTTTCAAATATTTTTACTTAAAAACACTTTTATACTTACCATCCAAACCTACAGTATGTTGACGGGAGGTGTAATATAGTCATTGAGAACTAGTCATGAGAACACTCCTAGGATCTAGCTACTTGTGGGCCCTAGGTAACTCATATTATGTGGAAAAGTAACCATAACAATATCCTTTCTCGTTAACGATCCACTAGTATGGAACATACCCATAACCTAGTGGTCCCCAACATCATCATCATAGTTTAGTTAGTGCTTTCATTGTCTATCATTCTATGTGAAATTGGGGCCAAACCCCACCAGATCACTAGCATACTATTACACGTCTTCTCACCAAGATACCTTATATTCCCTTTTGAGCTCAAATAAGTTCTTCATCACATGATGAAACTTACACAATTCATCAACCAAACCAACCATCACATTTCATAATCCCCAACATTCACATCTCAAACCCATTTTTCAAAACTTATGCACATTGAAACATTTACTAGTCACTTATAAACCCATTTGGAACCCCACTTCTACAAGAATTTTCTAAACATGCATTTCTAAATTTTAATAAAAACATGCAACTATGAATACATTTCAAACAAGAATTTATGTTTACACACCGAAATTCATTTACCAAAATATTTCTAAATCACAACCCATTCCCTATTCAATAAAAAAATTTCCATCTGAATAAGAATTTCCAAATGGGCCTTTAGATCGACGTATCCAAAATCCTTTTACAAAAACACTCACCAACACCGCTTCTATATATGAAAATCCAAATGGTCCTTTATGTTCCAAACATATACCTCATGTATTCAAAATTTCCAAACATGACTTAACCATTCCAAAACCACACAAAGAATGTTCCAAGGCCAAACATAACAAAACATGACGAACACTTTTAAATTATTGCATTCCCAAAACACTATAAGAAACCCTTTATAAAAAACCAATTTAAATCCTTATTTTGATGTTTCCCAATGTAACCAACATTTTTTCAATTCAAAGAGTCAATTGAGAAATCCGTACTTTTTAAGAATACCAATTTTTAAGTGAAATATCTATTTGGGGGAACATTCACGAGTTCTCATAGGGAACCCACAGATGTTCCAATATCCAATGGAACCCTTTTAATCCAATAATTAAATAGTAAACCAAATCTAACCCATATTTATTTAGTAAAATACAACCAACCCATTTTTTCCATAAAACCCATTTCAAAAATCATTAAACCCACCTATCAAGCCCCACCATTTCCAAATAACAGACACAAAACCACGCTTACATCCAAATAAGCTCCCTAACACAACATAAGAAAAAATAATTTAATAAAAAACGTCATTACACTTTAAAATAACAAGGAATTACATAACATGCACCGTATGTTTCTTACACCTAAACATTTCATAAAAATCTATTGGGGATACTATTTTTAACAAAATAAATCAGCACTATATAATCATTTATATATAGTCATGGATATAATAGAGGTTTGAAAAACATTTAATAAGTAAATTAAAACATTCATGTGCCAAAGGATTATTCCAGAAGTGAATATTTGAATTCACATACCTTAGGCTTGTTCGAATGGAATATAACATCAAGGAGAGGGAGATAAAAGCCCCATAGACAATCTGCATACCATATCCATAACAAAAAAGAACCACATGATCCATTCATAACCATAGAGTTTTAACATGGAGTAAACCCTAAATAAAACCACAAATCAAGGAGGGAAAGTTAAATAGATGAGATATAATGAAGGTAACATGAAGAATCACCAAAAAGAATTGATAAATATCCCCAAAAATGACCGAAAACTATACAGTATGTAGGGGAAGGCTCCTATGATCGATACCCAACAGGTATGGCCTTGATTTGGAGGTGGAATCATCCAAAACGGGTTTACATGTTAAATTTTATTATGCTCGTAATAGGTTGCAATGTTTTGATACACGATTAGTCAAGATGTGCACCGACCGTTCGAGAGCTATTAAAAATATTATGAAATCTAGTAGAGTTATGTTGCCGAGTTTGGGGAAACCATGCTCAAACCATGCAACCCTTAAAATTGGCTTAAAACCTACAAATTACACCAAACAAAAGGGAATCACACCCAAAGATACTTGAATGTTTGAAACACAATATTGAGACACTAATTTCATCTGAAACACCCTCACATGATACATTCTTCTTACACAATTTACAATAACCATAAATAGGTCTATAACAAAAAATACAAGGACTTTTATTGGGAACTCTACCCAATCCTCAACCAAAATATTCAAAATTGAGAAATAAAAAAACTAAGGAGTATCTTAGGATGGGGTGTGACATTTATCCCCTCCACAAAAACATTCTTCCCTCAGATATTCATGATGCCAATATCTAGTAAAGATTCAAGTCTATGTCCAAACTAAAAAACTGAGAATATCTGGATGACCTCACTCTCTATAGGTCACACCCGACTGATTCAAGGAGAAACATAAAACCAAGTCTAAGGGAAAACGTAATATTGTTCTCCCCACCACAAAAACTCAACATTCTATAAAGGCCCAATACCCCAAAAACCCAACCCAGGGGGGCATCATGGAAACATCCAACAAAAATTTTCATAACTTCTAGAGTGAAAAAACATGTCTACCCCAAGGTCCCAGACAGAGAACCTGCTACGGAGCAACTCAGCATATTGGTAACTTGAATGTGAAAACCCCAACAAGATCCAAAAACAATTCATTAATGGGTGATCAACAACACTACTAGAGTTAATATTATCCATGCGAGCTCGGACTCATTCCACTAAGGGAAACCTTGTGAAGAGCTCAACCCAAAACATCCACCAAGCCCAAATACTCTTATCAACAAACAAGCACCTCTAAAGCCAAAAACCAATCACAGACCAATTAAAACACACACTAAGAAATATATAAAATACCAAAAAAATTGTCAACAAACGAAACTATTAAAATTATATTAGAATAATACATCACAACCATGCACTATAGCTATAAACATACTCATACTAATAAGGGAAAGCAATGGAACATCAGAAGCTTCCAATAAAAAATGTCATGTACTATGTAGATACCCATCACACCCTCAGCAACCTCGGATTGTGCACTAGCTTCACCCTGAGACCTGATATTGTCGCTCTGATGGTTGAAGCATCTTATGCCTTATAGTTAAGCACAAAAATCCACCACAAAACAATCCTTTAATGAATAGAACTCCTTTCTGAAAATTCTTTAGCAAACTGAACAATCACCATGATAACAAGACCTTGGAAGGATGATGAAGAAAAATGGATTGGAATTCCAAATCCATCCACATTGGAGGCCTTCAAAAGAATAGTCCAATGATATTGAAACCAACACTAATAGACATGATTTATCAAAAATATGTTCCTCTGCCTCACCCCACTCACCAGATATGGAAATCACAAAAAAAACATACCACCACCAACTATACCTCAAACTCTAGTATCAAAGAAACACTCAACATCCACTAGTCCATAACCAGACCCTCTAAAAAACCCAATACAATAAATACTTAATCAAACATAGGAGTTCCCAACAAATTTAATGAAAACTATACCATTTTAAACCACATGCCTTCCTCTAACAAAAATTTTCCACTCCAAAAGAAAAACAACACCCGAGAAGATCTGTGAACTGGGAAAGAATCACTAAAAATATTGGAAACCGTTCTGTGTATCATGCTCCGAACAATACAAAAAAACACATCTGGAACATGAATCAATCCAAAATCAATAAAAGAAAACCAACCAAAACTAGGGTAATAGTCTTTCAAGACAAATGTATAAAAACACAAGAAATAATAACTTTTTAAAAACCCACCATTTCATTATCCAATTCTTCCTTATCTAGTGTAATTTTACTAATACCAAAAAACCCTCTTTCTATGCAAAACCATGTCTTTTAATCACCTTTCCATTCAAACCCATTTAGGAAAAATAAATTAAAGCCTTAAATTCTAAAACCACAGCAATGGAATCCTATAAACCATCACATGTGTGTTCACTCAATTCCTTTCTCATCATCCTCGAACAATTTCACATATACACATTATGTATACACCCTACACATGTGACCATTAATAATGAACAACAAAAGGGTTGAAAATTTCATTTCCTTGTCAAGTCCAAACTTACATAAAAATTTTAAAAACCAAAATTCTCCCTTATTTAAACAAATCTAACCAATTTTCAAAAAAAAATTGAGAGAAAACCTTGTCATTTAAAAAACCACATTCACATTACAATTATTTACATATCATATATCCATTTTAATTTTATAAACAAGTTCACAATAACCAATGCCGTAATAAATCGCAACCAAAAATGGACTACCCGAATGAGGAACTACTATTTATGCCCAACCTAGCAACATGGTAGTGGCCAAGACACAAGTATTGAATAACAGTAAGAGGAAATTGATCTGGGAACTTGGACTCCACATGATCCACCATGACATGTGAGTTCACAATATGACATAATCACACATCCATTTTCAGTACTCATCCCAAAACAACCCATGAAAACAAATCACTTCTAGACTACCCCTGGTAACTCAGTCATGTCACGAGTAGTAGTGATCTGGTACAGACATGTGACCTACCAATTGAGCCCCGATAATCTTAGTGACCATCTACCAGACACACCAAACAACAAGAACCACATTCGATACCATTTTGTAATGAAAAAACCTAGGACGACCTGGAACCGGTCACCGGAGTTGGTCTGCGACAAGTACCTAGGGGCGTTTTCGACCTCCATGGGATGGAAACTAGTGTCGGGCATCAAAAAATAGACATTGGAATGATTAATCACAAAAGAAAACAACCAATACTAAAGTAACAAACAAAATTAAAAAAATCTTTAGAACCAACCACTCAACAAAGACAAATAAATAGTTTTTCTAAATACATGATATAACAACAAAAATGTAAAAAAGAGGAAGAAACTGAAAATGAAGCCACAATACTATGACCTCCATGAGACCTACTAGTCACCTCCAACTATAAAACAAATTTTTCTCTATATCCTTGGAGAAAAACTAGAAACCGAAAAAATATGTACATGCAAATGAAATGATAGGATATGCGTGGGCACCGAAATGCTTAGTAGGGATGCCAATTATAACTATTAAATCAATGATTATCTTTTCCGAGAACAACCATTAACAAATTTTGGAAATAATGTTACAAATGTAAGGTTTTCACATTTTAAATAAAATAATATTATTTTCCCATTTCAAAATCCAATACACAATACCAATCATTTCCAATCCAAATAGAATTTTATAACCAAAAACCAAAACCAAATGATAATAGTAACAATTTTCAATGAAAAAACCTTAAATGTGAAATAGTTTCAATGAATTCCACTTAAAAAACAAATACTTTTAAAACTACCATCCTTATAATAGTATACCGATGAGAGGTGTAATATAGTCATTAAGAACTAGTCATGAGATCACACATAGGAACTAGCTAGCAGTGGGCACAAAGTACATTATATGTCTTTGAAAAGTAACCATAACAAAATCTGTTCTCATGCATGACCCACTAGTAGGGAACAATCCCATAACCTAGTTGTCTCCAAGATCATCAAAATAGTTTATTTAGTGTCATCATTTTCAAAAATGCTACATGAAATTGAGGCCAAACCCCATCATATCACTAGTATACAAGTACATGTTCTTCCAACTAGATACTCCGGTTTCTCTTTTGTGCTCAAACATGTTCTGCATCATACGATTCCACTTAAAAAAATTCATCAACCACATCGAGAATCACATTTCATAAGACACAACTTTCACATGAAAAACCCATTCATGAAAACTTATTCACAATGAAATATTTATAAATCCCATCTAAAATCATGAGGAAGACCACTTCACCATGAATTTTCTAAACAAGTTTTTACACATTTTAGTAAAAACATGAAACTCTAAAGACATGAAAAAATGTGCCATTATTTTTACACACCCAAACTCATTTACCAAACAATTGCCAAATCAAAAACCTTTTCATGTTCAATAGAAAAATTAATTGTTGATTTGGAAGTGAAACCCACGACTTTAGATTGGCATAACTGAACACCATTTCAAAAACAACACAGAACAACACTTCTACATATGAAAATCCAAGGGGGCCTTATGTTCCAAACACATACCCCAACTAATCACAATTGAAAAATAGGACATTACTATTCCATACATACACAATTCATGTTCCATGGACAAATAGAACAAAACATGAGGGACACATATAATTCCATGCTTTCCTAAAAAACATTAAGCAACCCTTTATCAAAAGACCATTTAAATCCATCATAATAAATCACCCAAAGGAAAAAAAATTGTTTCAAACCCAAGATTAATCTATGAAAAAATAATTTTTAATAATACCATTTCTCAAGTGTTATCTTCACTTGAGGGAACATCCATGGGTGCCTGTAGTGAACACCAAGATTATCCAACATCCAATGGAACCTCTTTCAACCAAGAAACCATTCAAAAACCAATCGAGCTATTCATTATTTATACGAACACAACCATCCAATTTTTCTCCATAAAACCCATTTCAATGACTTGTAAACCCTCATATCATGACACAAAATTTCCAAATATCACATTGTTTCTGACGCTTTCTCTGGGACGCGCGCATCCGTCTGTGGGGAGGACACACTGCTTGTTGCCCCGCATTCTCGCTTTCCAAAGGTGGGTGGCATCCGTTCCTTGTTCAGGGACATCTGCTCCTTGATCGAAAACAAGATGATGGGATGTCAGTTCTTCCTTCCGTGGATTCCTCCTCGGAACTCGTCACCTAGTCTGGGTCTCCCTCATAGATTTTAGACGGGTTCGTGAAGCTCATTCCCAGTGCCATATCTACATGGACTCTAGTTAATTACGCTACTTCCGTCAGGACACTCCAAGGGGTCTTGTCGGGGCATAAACCTTCGATGGGGAGAATGGTCACGTTGGGGCGTCGTCGGCATGTCTGTCTTTCGTCCCTCATCACAGGGCTTCTCGAGGGAGTGGAATCCTGAGGCATCCCACATCGAACGTGGGGAATGTGTAACATCTGAGGTTTTCCTCATCTTCCCATGTTTAACATGGGGTATGTCGAGAGTTTAACGTCTTGCGGAGACGGATCGGGTTGAAGGATCCCTAGGACGGAACAACTATGTTGGGGCCAGCATGTGGGCGGCTTCCCAGGTGTCATGGAGTGGGATGGGGTGGCATGACCTCACCGGGATGTGGCGGCCCGGGTAAGGATCAGGATGGATGGTGGAGTGATACATGGGGCTTATGTTCTGAGATGGCCCAAGTGGGGGAATATAGTTTAACGTCATGCAGGACAGAATACAGTTTAACATCATGCGGGACGCGATACAGTTTAACGTCATGCGGGATGCGATACAGTTTAACGTCATTCGGGACGAGATACAGTTTAACGTCATGCGAGACGGAATACAGTGTACAGACATGCAGGACACGATACAGTTTAATGTCATGCGGGACAGAATACAGTTTAACGTCATGTGAGATGGAATATTTGGGGCTTACGCTCTGAGGCAGCCCAAGGTGGTTGTGGAACTGACCTGGAGAGGTCGGGACGACCGGGTGGTGGGCTTGAACCTCGTGGAGGCTTCCTACGTACTGTGCGTTTGCACGGATCAAAGTCCACGTAGCTTGCTGGGATGGGTCTTACGCTCTGGGGCAGCCCGTAAGAGGATTTCATGGTCGATGCGCACTCTAAGCCCACGTGAGTCATGCACGGTGTAAGAAACAAGAGGCAGTAGGGACCAGACGATCACGTCGTGAAGGGTGCGTCCGTGAGAAGTGGAATGGGGCTTACGCGTTGAGCGGACCAAAGAGGAAACTGGGGCTTACGTGTGGTTAGTGGCCCTTGGCGTCGGGACTTACTCTAGGGTGGAGGCTCGTGGTGCGACAAAGTGCAGTGGGAAAAGGACTACACTGGCCTTGGCGGGGGGAAGTACGGAGATGCACGGGGGAAAACATCTGCAAGAAAGGCTAGGGGCATACGCTCTGAGGTAGCCCTTCCCCCGCGGAAAAATGCCGCTCCGAAAAAGAGGATCTCATTACATATGAGGAAGAGTCCATTCCTGTGGAGATGAGTGGGCGTAATGAATGTCTGAGCTGGGGGGAACCTGCGTGCGAAGCACGGGGTTGGACCACAGTTTAACATCTTGTGTTAAGGACGAGGTGCTTAGCAGTTTAATGTCCTGCTGCTTGGACGAGGTGGGTTTTCTCCACAAACCTATGGATTACATGCCCAACGCCCTCTACCCCTTGTGGGAGGGAAGGCATCGGCAAGGCCATCATGAAGGAGGGCCGCAGGGCGAACCACCGGGAGTCCACGTTAGCGGGTCTAGGCGAAGAAGCAATAACTGTTAGCGTGCCTATACAGATAAGCATAAGGCAAAGCAACGCAATGGGGAACACAGCCCAAGGGGCCTTGAGGTTACTTCTCACGAGCCTGGGAGGTCGTACGGGAAAACAACGCATGGCGCGCATGCCCGACAGGGGAGACATCAGGTGCCGGTGTAGGGGGCAGCCAAGGGGCGTCAAGGTAAGGAGTCTCGGGATTTGCGACCAAAAGGGAATGTTTTCGTGCAAAAATCCAGGACGGCGTGCAATTGGATCAATGTAATTGTGTGCGGAGAGGGAACTACGCGCAGGGTTTTGCGTGCACGGCAGCCTATTGCGCGCACGAGACACGCATTTCGCGCAAGGCTGGAACACTGGGGAGGGGGAAAATTAACTGAAGCCGGTGGAGTTGCGTGAAAAGGAGAACTCTGGGGCAAGGTTGCGCGAAATGAGGTTTTTACCTGGAAGTCATCTTGCGCGTGGGGGGAGACGAATTGCGTGCACAGGAGTCGCTTCGGATTCCTCAACCCCCAAACCGTTCGGGGTCACCTTCTATTTATAGGCGACCCCCGGCGCGGAATCCAGGCGGCGTGCGAAATTATTCGCGCGTGAGCGCACCTAGCGCGCAAAAGATCGTCGGGAAAAACCGGGGCGCGCAAGGATTGCGCGCCTCAATGGCTCAATTACGTGAAACCCGGTGATTCCACATGCGTAGAATAATTTTTCGCACGGAGCTTCTTTTATTTCGCGCACCACATCCCGGGCCTCCGGATCGGGCCTCTAATTCCGAATATGACTTCGCTTCATCATTCTGAAACATCCACTGAGTGTTATAGACATTTATTGGCATCAAAAAATGCCCCCGCTGGAATTGGATTAGCGAGAGGTCGCAACAATCGGATTCCAAGGGAATCACCGAAACACCGTACTGCCACGTCTCTTGATCTAACTGCACACAAAATTCCAATGGGGGCGTGCAAAACCTATAGGTGCGCGCAAAATCCTCTTTCCGCATGGCGTGGAACCCTGGCCTCGTCCATAAAAAGGGGCTTTGGGTCCCAAATCCGTACTTCCGCTTTTTCCGTGCGATAATCTTATCGCTCTCATGCGTGAAATTGCTTCCGCGACTGCGCGTAATCACGCACTGGCAGCGCGGAATTTCATCCGAAATTCGGCCATGATCTTGTGCCTCTTCGAAATTTTTCGCGCTTCGCATGCCGATTGTGCGCTCATCTCCACGATTCCGCGCAACTCATCCAGATTTCACACTGAACTCTCCGATCCCATGCACTGCACCCTAATTTCGCTAATCTCCCGAAAAATTCGAGATGGCTGCAAAACGAGTTGATGAGGGGGAAGCCACTGCCCGTATGACAGAAATGGCGGCAAACGAGGAGGTTTATGGCGCCAAGGTGATTGTCTCCAACAATCTGACCTTATTCAATCTGCTGACTCTGGCCCAGAAGGCATATCCCTTGATAGACAACCTCCCACTTTGGAATTTTAGAATTCTGGAGGAGCTGCCACTATCGGGCTTCGATGTGGACACGCCGCGGTCTTGGGTGACTCGGGAGGACGAACTTCCTCGCTACAAAATCACCAACAACGGCCATCCTGCTAGGGAAACTAGACATATGTATGTTTATTTCCTGAACTCGAGGACTAGGACCATTACCGGGGATGATCCTGTTGCGGAGGATTCTCCGGCCCTCTACGCGAGCACGTTCCATCAAAGCATCACGAATGACACCAAGGGATGGCTGAAGGATTGGGTCCTGCGGTCCAGGGGAAACATAACTAGCGAATGGGCCTGGGCGTTTTGGGTTCGCCATACCTACGACCAGTTCAGGGACGAACTGCGGTATATTGGCATGTTCGAGGCGGTATGGACATCGCAGTTCCATTTCCACCGCCAGCCTAAACTCGGACCAAATCTATTCACCCGGTGGTCTCCTGACACCAACACATTCCACCTTCATCATGGTGAGGTCGGCATCAGTATCTGGGACATTCACTGCATTGGAGGTATCCCACTGGAGGGTTACCAATATGACGAGTTCGTTCCTCCAAAGAACACCTGGGGAGACAGGTCGCGAACGCCTATGCTGACGTGGAACCTGCTGCAGCTGGCCAAGGAGAGGCTGGGGTTCAAAGGACTTCATGAAGGACATCACCTCCAAGGGCTGGTTCAGCCTGTTCCTTGAGAAGGATCCCACCGTCAAGATGCTGGGACGGGGAAAACGGTGCCCAACTGTGACTCAGAGGAGCAAGTACGGGTCCTATTGGAAGACCTTGGAGGCGGGGCAATACCAATCATGGGGTTACCGCATCATCGAGGCCTGGGACCCGAACGTCCGGTATGCCGGGTTCCTTTCCGCCTTCCCTAGCGGGTGGCTCCTGCCGGTGCGGGACGCGAGGATGGGCATCCGTCCAGCGACTTTGGTGATGGTGGGCTCCATGGCCGCCAACAAACGATTCAACTTGGGCATCCCCATGCTGGCCCAGTTGTATACTATCCTAGGGCACATCTCACGAGGGGGGTCGCCACGGAGAGTATGTGGTCCCTTCCAGATCTTCCATGGCTGGGTGGCAGCTCATCTTGGCGGGTATACTTTTCCAAATGTCATCCGTCCTCCGGGTAATGGCTTGCGACCGTCCTTGCTAAACATTGCAGGGGTGGCGCCATTGACGCTCAATGAGGAGGGCATGCGGATCCGCATTGGCAACCATGCCAACTTCAAATTCATCTCGTTCCCCACCCCAGTCGGCCGACTAGTGGACAACGGGCGAGGCTCTCTAGAACAGCAGGAATACTTCCAGAGCATTCAGAGTGGGGTTCTCGTGGCTCGGATCGACGGGAAGGTGATCTGCGAGCCTTACGTGCCATCCCGATTCGCCAGGCAATTCGGGTGCCTCCAACGAATGCCGAAGAAGGTATTAATGGCTCTCTGGAAGGAGAAGAATCCTTGCGTCCTGCGCCAGATGTGGTTGATGTTTACCACTTTCGGCTCTGGCGATGTCGTTAATCATCCTCCCACCAGGGTCGATGCCGGCCTAGAAACCGAGTATGCCGAAAACTGGACCATTGCATACCCTGAGGGGCTATTATGCAAGAGCGTCCGGAAACTCGAGGTTACTCGCATGGAAACTGGGTGACCGGAAAGAAGGCACGGTGCCATCGGAAGGGGGGAATCAAGGGCGCGTCAGGCAGCGGGGCCTACGCAGGCTGGGATTTCGGTAGTGGGAACATCACATGTTGCTGCCACGTCCTCATTACCCTCAAGGGGGTCACATGAGGCGGCCAGGGAACTACCCGAGTAGCAGATAAGATATCTGCTCGAACCTTCCCAAGACGCAATTCTCCCGGCACTGTGGTCGGCCTGGACGAACCTACAGAAATCGCTGAGCGTCGAAGCCATCTGGCAAAAGATAATGCAAAAGGAGAACCAACTACCGGAGGTCGGGCTCGTTCGAATTACTGACCGAGTGAATTTCCATCGACGGTATGCTTATCTGACGGCCATGGACGCATACCCACGCCAAAGGGGGCAGCATGCGGAGCCAAATTTCCTAGTGAAAGTGATGCTCGACCAAGAGCATGATCCGAAAGCGTTGCCGCCAGGAGAAGGAGACAGTGACGAGGAGCTGGAGGGGGAGGAGGAAACTAGAGAGGATGAAGGCGAGGGAGAAGACAAAGAAGAGGAGCCCGAAGGTGAGGGGTCACAAGGGGCGACTTACCAAGGGAGTCTCTGAGAGAGCGGCGAGATTGACGACTCTGATCTCGACGTAACATAGATTCTCGAGGTTTGTCTCGTTTTCATTCATTCCCCTCATTCATTCATTCTACATTCCATCATCTAACTCACTTTCACATCCTACTCAAGAGCACTTGAGCGGTGGACAAGCATCCCCACCAGAGGAGGGTGGAGAGGAACCAGTGGGACATGATGGGGATCCGACACCCATCATTCAATTAACCAGCGCAGAGGGGTCTCCCCTTATGGCGGCTCCTGCAGTGGCCGAAACACTGGGGACCGATGCTCTGGATTCCTGTATGTCTCACACTTCACTACTGGTGCTTGGTGTCGAATGATCCCTTCTGACCAGTGTATGCCCTGCGTAGTGATCTCAACACTGGAGGCACGTCCAGATGCGGAGCCCGGGCCATCCGCGAGTGGACCAACAGCGAACATACCACCTCGCTCCGAACATGCTCTCTACACTGAGTCGACCCCGACAATTGATGAACAAGGGGAGGTGGATATCAGCGGCGCAGTTCCAGAATCTTGGTCGGAAGCTGGTGGAGGCGTCATTGCTGCTGGGGTGAGAGAAGGTCGCCCAGATGTCGAGGATTCTATTCCTCATGAAGACATCCCTAGGGTGGATCCTGCTGCCGATCTGTTGGCGGTCTTCCCCGTATACCGACCCGCTGACCCCGAGGAGATAGATGACTTAGACTCAGAGGTCGCTGAGGAGATCCGGATGACACGACGCAAAGGGTGGAAGTGTATCCAGTGCCTCCTCAGGCAGCCCCAGCCAGATTGGCTGCGGCGGATGGGATCACTTCAGACCTGGCTGCGCTTCCTGTGCACTGGAGGGGCCGACGCTCAGTGCCTTCATCTGACGGTCCGTGATTACATGGCTGAGAAGAGACGCAAGAGCAGCCGACACACTGTCATTGCCCAGTGCCGAGAAGGATCAGCGAGCGCTCAAGCGCTGCGGAGGGAGGAACAGGAAGTCTGACACCTCGAAGGGCAGGCGGCAGATAAAGATGCCTTCATCGGAACATGCTCTGAGCTCGTGGAGAAACTGACGGCCCAGCTGGCTGATGCGCAGGATCAACTGGTGGAGGCGAGTCACCAGATGACCGTACTTCAAACCGAGCAGGTGCATGACCAAGCTAGGGCGGGCGAGCTGCGCTCTATGGTGGCCGATGAGGAGAGGGTCTTCAAAGAGCGAGAAGTAGTCCTGGAGGCTTCCAGCCAGAGGGTAGCAGCACTGGAAAGATTGCTTCAGCACGCTAATCCCTAAGGGCTTTGTTTTTTTCCATCTCATGAACTTTCTGCTTGTACTGCTCATCATCTCGATTCAATATGTGGTCAAATACACTCATTTGTACCCTCGGTTTCATGCAATCAACCATAGTTCCAAAACGAATAAAAAATCATCCCTATGATCATGTGGTTCGTGCCCAACACAAGAAGCAGATGATGCGCGTACCATCATTTCGTTCAATTGTGGGGCATTGACCAAGATTCAGGCGTCCAAAATTGGGCCTCGACTTCTGAAGAGTCCCCTGAGCCGATTGATGTGTCGACTTCTCAATGTGCTCTTACACACAGGCGGGGAAATGCCAGGGGCATTGAAATCCATCCGAACACAAGGGGGTGGAGGGGAAGGTTGAATCACGCTGCCCAAATTCGGAACTCAATGGGGCACAACGATGGGGGATAACTGTCAACCGTGGAGGAAACACAACATCCACATCACGTTGGCCTGGAATGGGGGGACAATAAATGAGGGCTGACCGCTGACCATGTTCGCAACACGGGGCATAACTCAAATATCGTCGTTCAGTTTCCCAGAACGTTGGCCCAGGAAAGTAGGCGGACCATAGGTCGAGCATCCATACTGTTAGGGTGTCCCGTCAAACATGACCAGTTCTCCGGAACGTTGGCCCAGGACAGTAGGCGGACCATAGGTCGAGCATCCATACTATTAGGGGGTCCTGTCAAACATGACAAGTTCTTCGGAACATTGGCCCAGAATAGTAGGCGGACCATAGGTCGAACATCCATACTGTTAGAGGGTCCCGTCAAACACGAAAGGAAACGAGGATCCGAATAAGGGGGACGCAATGCGTGGAAGGTGGAGTGGTGGTTTGTTAGAACTGAGTCCAACACTCCCGAAATTGGTCCACCATGGCGAAGGCGCATTAGGTGGACATACCAACCTAATCAAGGGTCGTCCCAATTTCTAGGCAGGACCTCTTTGGCGAGAGAACTGCCGCTTCCCATTATTACCATGGGGCATCCCGAACATGCTCGGGGTAGATATCCCGATTACACCGCTTCCCATGAAGTCGGGCCGAGGGGCCGACAATAAGGAGGGACATGGTTTAGTAATTCATGGGGCTGGACCCAAGAAGAGACGTCCGAGCGGTCCTACGTATCTCATAAGGATGAGAATCAAGCCACATGTAGTTCTTGAAAATACAGTTTAACGACATGCGGGACGAAATACAATTTAATGTCATGTGGGACGGAATACAGTTTAACGTCATGCGGTACAGAATATGGATCTTAGTTTTAGGTCTTAGAGCTCGGACCGTAAGGATCTTAGTTTTAGGTCTTAGATCTCAGACCCTGAAGATCTTAGTTTTAGGTATTAGAACTCGGACCGTGAGGATCTTAGTTTTAGGTCTTAGAGCTCGGACCTTAAGGATCTTAGTTTTAGGTCTTAGAGATCGGAGCGTGGGGATCTTAGTTTTAGGTCATAGAGCTCGGACCGTAAGGATATTAGTGTTAGGTCTTAGGGCTCGGACCATGAGGATCTTAGTTTTAGGTCTTAGAACTCGGACCATAAGGTGGGAAAAGGGGGAAACGGACACATGGCACGTCATTTACAAAATCCGACGTGAACGAGGACCTAAGCCCTAATTACCATGTGCTCTCTGGGGAAAAGCTCGAGTCGAGGGACTAAACACGAATGTAGGCTGGCTGGGCCCACGGGGATGTTCCACAGGCGCTCCTACGTATTTCATAAAGATGATAATGAAGCCATACGTAGTTCTGAAAGGTGACATGGTAAGACACTAGTTCCAAGAGAAATGGGGACCGCGGGCGTGGCCCTTGCACTAAAAGAAGTGGAATTTGATAAATCTTGTTTATCCATTAAGGTGAGTGGTTTTTTGTTGTTGTGAAGCGACAGACCTAGAGTAGTAGGCCATGGTGTCTCCACAAGCATCAAGCCATGATAGGCGTTGACAGATGGCATGGCACAAGACCAATACCCAACGTGATGTCCTCTACAACGAGGTCACCACAATGCAGTTCCGTTTTTTGTCGTGTGTCCAGGACGATAATGTCACAGTTTAGGGTCGTGTGATAGGACCAGAAACACAATTTAAGGTCATATGGTTTGGACCAACAACAGAGTTTAAGGTGATATGGTTTGGACCAACAACACAGTTTACAGTCATATGGTTTGGACCAACAACACAGTTTAAGGTCATATGGTTTGGACCAACACAAGAGTTTAAGGTCATATGGTTTGGACCAACAACACAGTTTAAGGTAATATGGTTTGGACCAACAACACAGTTTAAGATCATATGGTTTGGACCAACAACACAGTTTAAGGTCATATGGTTTGGACCAACCGAGAGAGGAGCCTCGGGCAAAGAGGCCTACGAGGGTTCAACAATCAGGGAGGGGAAAGAGATTCTAGCTCCCAGCTATGCTGGGCTGGAAACTCAATGTCTGGGTGACTCCTCACTCCCCGAGGGGATGAAGGTCAAGCAACGCGCAACCTGTAAAAAAAGAGACCCAAGCACATACTATATCGCTCAGATCGGGGGAGCCCTGAGAGACACCGTTACTAAACTCGGTATGTCTGTTGTGTGAGGTTGTACTGAGGGTTAGTACAAGGACTGTCTAGATTCCACCTTGACTCGGTGGGGCAGAACATGACCTGAACCCTGCCACAAACATTCAGGGCCCGGGGAAGCCGGCGTGACGACTAAGGATTGATGCTGACCATGTTCGCAACGCAGCATCCTGTCGTGTTATCAATGGGGACAAACAAATGAGCATCAACTGCTGACCATGTTCACAACGCGGGATTTGTATCAATTTTTTGTCTGAAACCCTCGGGGGCGTTGTCCCATGACGGTAGGAGAGCCCTTGGGCATTGTATTCAGGCCGTTCTTGGGGGTGCCTATGGGTATGAAGGATGACGGGGGGGGGCCGAATGAAGGGGAACACGAAGCTTGGAAAGTGGATGGAACTTGCCCAAGTCAAATCTGGCACACCATGTTCTAGACCAGAGTGCCTTGAGCACGTTAGTAGACCACTGGAAAGGGTCAGAGGGCTCAGTCCGAGAGCGGCCAAAAGATGGCTGATCCCTGGGCAAAAGAGGGGACGTAATGCCAAACACCCTTTGCACCGAGAGATCGTGGGATCTCTTAAGAGATAGGGCTGGACCTGACATCTAAGTGTTTAGGAAGTCCTACATATCCCATAAGGTTGGGAATCAAGCCACACGTAGTTCTTGAAAGGGGGTGCGTCTTAAATTCCATTGGATAGAGGAGGGCTAAACCCTGAGAACAGGGTGCGCATGGTGCAACCATTGAAAACCCGACGTGAATGGGGACATAATCTCACGTCACGCCATGTGACCCTGTGGTCGAAGTCCCAAAGGCGAAACAGACACGACAGTGGACCTCAAATACAGTTTAACGTCATGCAGGATGGAATACAGTTTAACGTCATGCGGGACAAAATACGGATCTTAGTTTTAGGTCTTATAGCTCGGACCATGAGGATATTAGTTTTAGGTCTTAGAGCTCGGATCGTGAGGATCCTAGTTTTAGGTCTTAGAACTCGGACCGTAAGGATCTTAGTTTTAGGTCTTAGAGCACGGATCTTGAGGATCTTAGTTTTAGGTCTTAGAGCTCGGACCGTGAGGATCTTAGTTTTAGGTCTTAGAGCTCCGACCGTCAGGATATTAGTTTTAGGTCTTAGAGCTCGGACCGTAAGGATCTTAGTTTTAGGTATTAGAGCTCAGACCGTGAGGATCATAGTTTTAGGTCTTAGATTCCGGACCGTAAGGATCTTAGTTTTATGTCTTAGAGCTCAGACCATGAGGATCATAGTTTTAGGTCTTAAAGCTCGGACCGTAACGATCTTAGTTTTATGTCTTAGAGCTTGGACCGTAAGGATCATAGTTTTAGGTCTTAGAGCTCGGACTGTGAGGATCTTTGTTTTAGGTCTTAGAGCTCGGACCGTGAGGATCTTAGTTTTAGGTTTTAGAGCTCGGACCGTGAGGATCTTAGTTTTAGGTCTTAGATCTCGGACAGTGAGGATCATAGTTTTAGGTCTTAGATCTCGGACCTTGAGGATCTTATTTTTAGGTCTTAGAGCTCGGACCGCGAGGATCTTAGTTTTAGGTCTTAGATCTCAGACCGTGAGGATCTTAGTTTTAGGTCTTAGAGCTCGGACCCTGAGGATCTTAGTTTTAGGTCTTAGAGCTTGGACCTTAAGGAGCCTCGTTTTAGGTCTTAGAGATCGTACCGTGAGGATCTTATTTTTAGGTCTTAGAGCTCGGACCGTGAGGATATTAGTTTTAGGTCTTCGAGCTCGGACCGTGAGGATCTTAGTTTTAGGTATTAGCGCTCGAACCGTGATGATCTTATTTTTAGGTCTTAGTGCTCGGACCTTAAGGATCTTAGTTTTAGGTCTTAGAGCTCGGATCGTGAGGATCTTAGTTTTAGGTCGTAGATCTCAGACTGTGAGGATCATAGTTTTAGGTCTAGAGCTCGGACCATAAGGATCTTAGTTTTAGGTCTTAGAGCTGAGACTATGAGGATCTTAGTTTTAGGTCTTAGAGCTCGGACCGTGAGGATCTTAGTTTTAGGTCTTAGTGCTCGGACCATGAGTATCTTAGTTTTAGGTCATAGAGCTCGGACCGTGAGGATATTAGTGTTAGGTCTTAGAGCTCGGACCGTGAAGATCTTAGTTTTAGGTCTTAGAGCTCGGACCATGTGGATCTTAGTTTTAGGTCTTAGAGATCGGACCGTGAGGATCATAATTTTAGGTCTTAGAACTCAGACTGTGAGGATCTTAGTTTTAGGTCTTAGAGCTCGGACCGTCAGGATGTTAGTTTTAGGTCTTAGAGCTCAGACCGTAAGGATCTTAGTTTTAGGTCTTAGAGCTCGGACCGTGAGGATCTTAGTTTTAGGTCTTAGAGCTCGGACCGTGAGGATCTTAGTTTTAGGTCATAGAGCTAGAACCATGAGGATATTAGTTTTAGGTCTTAGTGCTCGGATCGTGAGGATCTTAGTTTTAGGTCTTAGAGCTCGGAACGTGAGGATCTTAGTTTTAGGTATTAGAGCTCGGACCTTGAGGATCTTAGTTTTAGGTCGTAGAGCTCAGACCGTGAGGATCTTAGTTTTAGGTCTTAGAGCTTGTACCGTGGATCCCAAATGTAGGAAATAGTGTAGTTTAAGGTCGTTCTAGACCATACAGTCTAGGAAAAATACTTCTTGAGGAACCTGGATTTGGTGGGAGGAGTGATATGCTCACCATCCATAGTCACTAGGGAGTACGCTCCATTGGGATAGACCTTGTGGACAATAAAAGGTCCCTCCAACTTGGGATCCAACTTGGGTGGTTTCCTACTGGGAATCATTGGTGTTCTAAGAGCCAATACCAAGTCACCTTGCAGGAAGGAGCGGAGGCGAACCTTCTTATCGAAAGCTCGAGCCATCCTGCTCTGATGCCTTTCCAAGTTATGTAAAGCGCGAAGCCTAAATCCGTCCAGTGCTTCCAATTCTGCCAGACGGATCTCGACAACTCTGTCCAGCGCTTGCTGGTCGAAGACCGCCGTGCGCAATGAGGGCAGCTAGACCTCAATGGGAAGGACAACCTCAGCTCCGTATACCATGGAATACGGGGTCACCTGGGTGGAATTGCGAGTCGTCATCCTATAAGCCCAGAGGGCATTGAGGAGCTTGTCCAGCCAACATTTCATGTTCTGACCAAACATTTTTTGTAGAATGTTAGGGAGGGTTTTGTTAAATGCCTCAATCTGTCCATTCTCCTGCACATGATAGCGGGAGGTGTGGTTAGAGAGAATGTTGTACTTGGGGTACAATCTTTTCAGCTTAGCTTCTCGGAATTTGGTTCTGTTATCTGTGGCGGTTAAGATGAACCGGTACTGGCGGGCCCTCTTCGGCGGGTAAGTCCCTATGACATCCAGCCCCCAGACTGCAAAGGGCCAAGAATACTTAGTAGTATGGAGAGGATCCGGTGGCCGATGCACAAAGTTATCATGAACATGGCACTCATGAAACTTCTTGGCGTACTTGATGCAGTCGTGGATCATGGAGGGCCAGAAGTATCCCAGTCTCCGAACCTGGTGGGACAACTTCGACCCGGCCTGGTGGGCTCCACAGGAGCCAGCGTGCACTTCCTACATGACTTGTGGTATCTCAACTCCTTGAAGAAAACGGAGGAGAACCCCGAAAAACCCACGCCTGTAAAGGAGGTGCTCACGATTGGGACCGCTTTGAAGGGTGAACTGCGGCGCACGACGCTGGATTTTTTCCCACTCTACTCGGTCCATCGGAAGACTGCCATGCTGGAGATATTCAACCAAGGGTGTTCTCCAGTCAAGAACTGTCTCGATCACTATGCCTGAGGCCCCGGGGGTCCTGACGTGGGGGCACCAGCGGTGAGATAGTTTACTCGCGGGCCACGATCACCCTCCGGGATAACAGGAGCAATGACTCTTCGGTGTGCCACGTGGATGATTAGGTCATCCAGTTCGGGCTCCGCGAGTGATGCGGCCAGGCCGGCCACAGCATCTGCTCGACTGTTCTGCAACCGGGGAACATGAACGACATCTGTTCGGGATGGGAACTTATCCATTAGACGGAGGGTGCACTCCAGCAATGACATGAGTTCTGGCTTCCTGACAACGTAGTCACCATTAACCTGCTTGATGACTAGTTCAGAGTCCCCTTTTACATACATGTGGGGTATGTCGACCTCCAAGGCCAACTCGAGGCCAGTGATGAGGGCATGATATTCTGCCTCATTGTTGGTGCAGCCTTCTGACAATAAGAAAGAATATGGTAGAACGGCTTGCTCCGGGGTGATGAAGATGATACCCAGGCCCACCCTGCTAAGCCTAGGATTGTTGAGCCTTCTACTGGTAGGGCTTCGGGAGGCACCATAAAAGTGCACCTGCCAGCATGGGGTGGCGTGATCGACTGAGTGGATTGCCTCATCAGGAAATCCCAAATCCAGTGGCTAGTCTGCGGAGGTTGGGTGGGCAGCTAAGAAGTCTGCCAATGCCTATTTTTTGACGACCTTCTAAGGTACGAACCTAATGTTGAACTGCTGGAGGATCACTACCCAGCGTGCCAATCGGCCGGTCAACATAGGTCTGCTCAGGATGTATTTCAACGGGTCTACCCGAGAGACCAGTTGTACCTCCTGGTGCTGTAATTAGTGCCAAAATTTCTGTATGGCGAATACGAGCGCCATGCAGCTCTTCTCGATGGGGGAGTATCTAACATCCGTGTCGAGGAGCATGCGGCTGAGGTAGTAGAGGCTATTCCATATTCCCTCATTGTTCTTCTGGGCGAGAAGGGCGCCGAGGGATTACTCCAGGGCAGTCACCTAATGGACCAGTGGCCTTCCAGGAATAGGTGGCATCAAGACCGGAGGTTGAAGCAGATACTGCTTGATTTCCTCAAAAGCGGTCTGACACTCATCATCCCACCCACAGATGGTGCATTTCTTCATGAGCTGAGAAAAGGGCATACAATTGCCGGCCAGATTCGCAATGAATCGGCGTATATAGGACAAGTGGCCTTGGAGGCCTTGAAGATCCCAAATATTATTTGGGGGAGGCATCTGACTAATGGCCTTGATCTTCTCGGGGTCGATCTCGATACCTCAATACCTGACGATGAATCCAATAAACTTTCTGGAGGTGACCCCGAAGGCACACTTCAATGGGTTCATCTTCATGTGGCGAGAACGGAGCAAACCGAAAACTTTCTCAAGGTATTTGAGATGGTCCTAGAGCTGACGAGATTTAACCACCTGGTCATCTACATAGAACACCACCAGCGTCCCGACGATCGGCTTGAATATACGGTGCATAGCCCGCTGATAGGTGGCACCCGCGTTCTTCAGGCCGAAGGGCATAACCCGATAGCAGAAAGTGCCCTGGGGGACCCTGAAGGCAGTTAACTCTTCATCCTCGGGGGCCATCCGGATCTGGTTGTACCCGGAGTACCCATCCATGAAGGAGAGGGTTTGGAACCCGGCCGTTGAGTCGATCAACAACTCTATCATGGGATGGGGAAATTCATCCTCCCGACAATGGTGATTAAGATCACGGAAGTCGATGTAGACCCTGATCTGCCCGTTCTTCTTCCTGACAGGCACAATGTTGGCTAGCCACCTGGGGTACTGGACTTCCCTGGTGAATTTTTCTTTAATGAGCTTATCAACTTTGCCCTCAACCATGGCACTGTGAAAGGGGTGCGTTTTTCTGGGAGGCTGCTTGAACCCGTGATGGTTTTCTGGGAGGCCAATATGGTGGACGACTACCTGGGGATCTAGTCTCGACATCACATCATAACTCCAGGAAAAAACATCACGGTGTTGTCTGAGGAAGTCTATGTACCGTTGCTGTTGCTCGGGAGGCATAACGGCACTGACCAACGTGGGTCTCGGGTCCGCCTCACTAATGAGGTTCAACTGTACGAGCCCATCGACTGTCTCAGAGACGCCCTCCTCAAAGGAAGGAGGAGAATCTTCCATGTCTTCTTCTCCTCTTGTGGAAGGATTATCCACGGGGGGAGCCGTTTCGGGGCTGCTCGACCCTGATGGGGAGCTAGCGCTGGCTTGGGTGGCAGAGGTCATCACGACAGGAGACTCATGCACCGCGGAGACCATAGCGACAAAGGAGGTTTATCCAATCCTATCCAGCCTGTAGCCCTAGGGGACACACTTTACGACATCAAAGCAGTGGTGACGCGTTGGCTAGAGCCAGTCGATCCCGGATCAGCGAAATAGGAACGTATGACGTATTGTCGTTTCCATGAGCCCAACGTCCCGATATCATATGGGGGTAGGACGCTCGGGGATCACCCGGGCCTGGTTGGAGTAAGAGTACGAGGTAATTTACCATCGTCGCTTAGGCCCGGAAATATACATTCCTCTGGTACCTGAGACGACAAAGCACTCTCCCCTATCAGGAGTCGTGGCCTCCAACCGATGGATTGGGAAGACATATGCATCATCTAAACCTACCCAGGGATCACTCGCGGCAGCGGCGGGCTCAACCTCACCTGACAGGACTTGCTTGTCCTTGCTCTTGTAATAGTCAGCGTCCAATTAACGAGCTTCACAAGAGGAAAACAGAGACACATCTCCTTGGAGCACACCCAATCGACCCATAAGGGAGTATTCGAGGCACTGATGGTATGATGAGGGAACCTCCACATGAAGATGGAGCCATGTCCTTCCCATCAATGCGTTTTAGGCAGTGTCCTGACAGACAACCATGAATTCAGTATTGGCAATTAAGCCACCGAACTGGGTCTTCAGACGAATCCTGCCGAGTGGAGTTTTCTCGGTCCTGTCATACCCCTGGATTCTGAGGTCCGAGGGAGTTAAATCAACCTCGGACAACCCCAGTTTTCGCATCATCCGAGTTGGGATCAAGTGAATCCAAGAACCCGTGTCGACAAGACAGCAACGGACTTCCACGCCATTGAATTGCTCGGTGACGTACAACGGGTGGATGTTCCCCTGTATGGGAGGGTCTTCATCTTCACCAGATAATGAGATAACCGCCTGACATTCGGCATCCTCAATCACCTCGGTGTGGAAGGCTTCCACGACCGCTACCTCCGTTTCAAACTATAGGGGGCTCCTTAGAGCCTCGGCGAGCGCCTCACGCACTTCAGACGACAGGCATAGGGCCTCAAGGATGGGAAGCCTTTCAAGAATACCGGGCAGATGTTTCAGGACATCATACTTTCTCTCCAAACGCGATCTTCTACTTACAGGAGGTCGCTCTTCGATTGGGGCCATGATGGGCCCTGATGGCTGGACCGGTGACTGACTGGTACTAGGCACGTCCCGCTGTTCACCGGCTGAAGCTCGGGAGGTGGCCTCCATGCTAGGACCGGAAGGCCGTAGTCGGCCAGTGGCAGGGCTGGGCTGGTTGCGACATGGGGAAGACGGTTCCACCTGATCCAGCAACACGAACGGTGGTGGAAGCGAACCTACTATCACCGGCTGAGTGAGACGCGAGTGCTGCTCTCTATACCGGGCCTGCTACCTGGTCTCGGTAGCGTGCATAGCTTGACTGGAGGTGATGACTGCAGTGCCTTGGCGGTTCACGTACCCAAGGCTCCGTCGACGTTGGCGAAAGCTGGGGAAATTTGGGAGGTCCACCTGGCGCTCCTCATCGTCGGGAGCCACAAAGGGATTTACCAACTCTACGATGTTAACCGAAGCGTACCCCTGGCTCTCGGGGAGGTCCGCCTGGCGATCCTCGTCGTTGGGAGCCACAAATGGACTTACCAACTCTACGATCTTAACTGAAACATACCCTGGGCTCTCGGTTGAGGAGTCATCCATTACCGTTCGGGGTCTCAGAGGGATCCCCATTTCCGGGGGCATGAAATCGACAAGCATGCGAGAAGATGACGGCAATGGCAGGGCACATTCTTTTTCTTGCGTCGCCGCCTGCTCTTCTGGGAAGAAGGATGGGACGACGATGTCAAAGCAGCGCTCGCAGACTCCGAGGGCTCTGGCTGATCCCGGTGGGCACGGATGATGCCATGGGGACAGGAGACCGTTTTTCGGGCCATCCAGTCGTTATACTTCCAGGACCCATGGTTGGAAACCTGTTCCCACCCATCCCCGTCGTCACTACTGCCATCTGATCCCACGAAGACACATTCCACCTGTGCCGGGGATGGGCCCAACCTGACTATGTAGTTGTCAATCTGGTCTTGGAGTCAGTCCTTGAACACATAACATTGTTGGATGGTGTGTCCCAGGAACCGGTGATAAGGGCAGTAGTTAGGGCGATCCGTGAGACACGCCTCTTCTGGCTTACGGCACTCAGGCAGTCGCACGATCCTCTGCTCCAAGGCGCTACAGAAATAACCGGGGACCTGGGCCTAGCCAAATGAGTAAGCCTGATTCCTCCTGTCTGGAAAGGGGACTCATGGGGGCTGACCATGGCCAGGGGCCGGAGAAGCATGCCAAGGAGGAGGAGCTGAATTACCTCGCCTAGTTGGTGGCGGTGCGTTACGCGGAGGCGCCTTCCGATTTTGAGGTGGTCACTACTGGGACGGAGGTTGTTCCTGTGGGGGTGGACCCCTATGAGCTTGCTAAGATGGCCTCAATGGCAGCAACTCTAGCTGTTCGGGGGCCTCTATCTGCGCCACAGCAGCGGGGTCGACTCTGGCGGCTCTCCTTGCAGAGATCCCAGGAGGTAGCGGGCGTGCCTGACTGGCCTGTTGCAGGGCTTCTTCGAGGCTCTGATCCTTATCCGAGAAGTCCCGGAACCCTCCAGGGTAATTCTGCGTGATCAGTGAAGGAACCAACTCCGCCTTGACATTCCCCACACACATATTCAGTAATTGCTCCTGAGTCAGTGGCATGTCAAGGGAGTATGTGAGCCCCTTCCACAGGGCGACGAAGTCCACGACTCGCTCGTTGGGCCTTTTCTTTCACCTGAAGAGGTCTGCAATGATCATATTTCAGGTTGTGGAACTGAACTGGTAGAGTAATTGCCGGCGAAGGTCCTCCCAGCTAGTCACAGATCCAACAGGGAGCTGGATGTACCAGAAAAATGCTGGTCCTTCCAGTGTCTGAACGAAGCACCAGAGCATGGCAGCCTCCTAATGCACCGGAGTCCCTAACATGGGCCCACACCTCGAGTTGAAGTGGGCCAAGGGTTGTGGTGGGTCTCTGGTCCCGTTAAAGGGGAAAAAAGTTGGGTTCCCAAATCCCGGCGGGGCCGGCATGTCATCCACTCATACGGGGTACGGCTTGCCATCCGGTGGGATTTCCACCTGCCGAGTTTCCAGGGCCTCCAAGCGAGCGATGAGTACTTCCATCAGATCATCCAGATGTTGATTCCTTCCCTAATGGGGATCTCTAAACACAAGAACATTCCTAGGTTCTTCGACACGATAGTCATGCTCAGCGGCTCGGGGGGCAGCAGGCAGAGCGACTCTCGAAGCGGGGGGAGGAAATCGCACAGGGTCCCCCAGGTTGTCTCGCCACTCGGGAGGGTTCGACGAAACATATTGCACCCTCTTTCTATGGGATCCAGTGTCTCCCCTGTCGGCAAACACCACACGGTCACGGTTGCCCAGGGGGGTCTCAGCAAGGGGTAGATGCTCCTACCCCTGCTATCCTGGACTAGGGTTACCATAGTCAGGCCGCCACTCTACAATTCGTTCGGCCAGGAGCTCATCAACTAGCCTCTTCTTCTCAGCTAGCTGTTGGTGCAATGTGGCCTTCTAGGGATCTTCCTCTACCTTCTGCATTGAGGCAGATGGGTCGGCGAGTTTGACAGACCCGAGGGGCTCTTTACCCTTGCCGATGTTTCGGCCCAGCGCCAGTTCCTCCGTGGGTACAGGAAGGCCTAGGAGGCTCCTCTGTTGGTGAGTAATCCTCCCAGATGGGTCCAGTAGCGGCCTGTCATCGGGGGGTGAGTCCCCGTCGAGGGGCTCCACCATGTTTCCCTCATCTGAAAGGTCAGCCATGTTGACTGCTGCTGCCCTTGGCGATGCTCTGTCAGGGCCGCCCAGTGGATCGGGCTGTCGACGGGTCGCACAGAAGAGCAGAGCAGCGTACTGCCCCCACCCACGGACGTGCACACGGGGGGTGGCCTCCTCAATAACTCTACGGAGTACATGAAAACTCTGGACGCATTTTTGTTGAAGGGACTCGTGGTGGCCCAGCGACTCGGGGTGCCAGACCGCGGGGAGTGCTGCTAGGTCGACCCGGCGACATTGCACACCAATCTCCTCGAGATGCACTTGGCTCCCGGGATAAGGCGCTAACTGATGGTGGAGGCAGGAGTGAGTAACCCCAAGAATCTGGCGGAAGCATTCAAACTCTCCCGGGTTGAGTGACTCTGGCACATCAAAACCCTGTTCTGCGACCGACCAAAACTTCTCATGGAAGTGGCCCGCTGCAAGAACAGTCCATAAGCTCCACGGCCCCGGTTCGGGGTCCGGAACTTGTCGCCCCTGCTCGTACACCGAGGAAATCCGGGGAATTGGAAATGGCGCCAAGGTAGGCCGTCGGGGCGATGGGCTGGTCAGTGGGGAATACAACGAACATGCCGATTGGCCGCTAATCCCTGGGTCATCCTCCAAGGGTTGCAGTGCCCTGGCTTCCATGTCGCGATACGATGGGCCGGTGGATGGGACTCCTGTCATAGTTTCGGTGCTTGCCGAGGGTGTGTCGCCTCGCGATTCTTCTTTCGGTACCCAGAAAAGTTCCTCACCCTCCCTAGCAAGGGCGGGAGGTGCTTCCGAGGAGGTCAGCGGTGACTGCGGTCTTGATCCCTGGTGGTACGCAAAGTCCTCATCCTCTTGGATATAACATTGAAGGGAGAAGGGAATCATACGGATCTCGCATTCAGGGAGTACGAGACTGACGCGCTGCGTCTCCACCCATACCCTCATCTCGAAGGGTTGGGGGGAGGTTCCATCGTCGAGTCGTACTCTACCTCCGAATCCGAGAAACGGACTGGTCTGATTCCCGTCTGGACTCCCCTGACATTCCTCCTATGACGACGACGCCCGGCCTTCCCACCCCTGGGTAGCTTCTCACTGTAAGGACGACTTCCGTCATGGGGTTCCCCGACCACAATAGAGCTGGTGCGGGGGGGACCGAAGGCCGGGGTGCGAGAAGCACCGGGACAGATGTCGAAAGGGACATGGGGAGGACCTCCATGTGAGTGAGTGACTGGATACACAGCGGCTCGATGCTCGCGACTAGTAGTAGGGGGAGTGACCTCATACACCATGCAGTGGGGACTGGAAGGAGTCGTACCAGGAGCATAGCCGTCACGAAGAAGCTTTCGGCTTCCCAGATCGGTGCCACGGAATGAGCCCTGATGGTGAGCGGCACTACCGTAGATTGGTCCGCAGTGGCCATTACCAGTGTCCGCAACAGAGAGATTCGACCCAACCTTCCTGCAAGGCGGTCGGGGTTTTGATCCAAGTCGGGCACGCGGCTGCCCCTGCTCAACATGCACAGGGATCTGGGAACATGAGTCAGCAGTGGCTCGGGCCACAGTGGTTGCTGATGCTGGTGCCCTAGGATGGGTATTCACTCCCGCTCGTGCCTGACGGTGGAATCGAGTCAGATGGGCCGGAACCGGCGGTGCGGGCATGACGATTGCCTGCTCCTCAGCTCGGGGAGTTGGGCGGCGGCGCCGACATGGCCTGGCGGGGGCTCTTGCCATTAACCCCTGGGATGGATCGCTAATTGGGTGGACCCGAACATCCCCCACCACATTGGTGTAGGGGAGGGATGTGTCAAAGCGCTGTGGGGATAGGCTCCTGAAGCGGCTGAACTTCGGTGTGGGGAGCGGCGGCTCCCTATGCGGCCCACGAGGGCGGCGATGGTGGTGAGGCGCGGCCGCCTCTAGATCCAAGCGGGACGTTCCCCTGGTGGGGATGACCCCTTCCTCGTCATACCTATGAACCAGGTTATTGATCACCCTCCGTTGGATGATTTTAGATGGGGAGAGGGGGCGCTAGCGCCTGGCTGCGACGACGGTCGACGCTGGAACGACCGCCGAATAGGTGGGACCGCGTGGGGTAGCCGCATCGGTACTGCCCCTACCCCTGCACCGGTGGGAAGGTGGCGACCGAGCTCCGAATGCAGTGATCTGATTCCTGGAAACAGGGAGATGAACCCATTAGTATCAACAGGAAAGGAGATCAACAACCAAGGCCCAGCATCATTTCGTCTTCCATGGTCGGCGAGAGGGATCCACGTGGACGACATCACAGAATGGAGTTGTCAACGTCCTGACCGCCTCGACCCAATGGTGAACGGATAACATTCCTCGTGTTGAGGAGAAGAGATTCACGTAGGGTTCACCATTTATGTGGATCTGATGCCCCAACGGCTACCATTCCTCGTGTTGATTGGGAGAGCTTCACGTCAGGTTCACCATTTTTGTGGATATGACGGCCCAACGGCTACCATTCCTCATGTTGAGGAGAATATCTTCACATCGAGTTCACCATTTTTGTGGATCTGACGCCCCAACGACTACCATTCCTCGTGTTGAGGAGAAGAGCTTAACTTCGGGTTCACCATTTTTGTGGATTCGATGCCCCAACGGCTACCATTCCTCGTGTTGAGGAGAATATCTTCACATTGGGTTCACCATTTTTGTTTCCGACGATTTCGCCGGGGCGCGCGCATCTGTCTATGGGGAGGACGCGCTGCTTGTTGCCCCGCATTCCCGCTTTCCAAAGGCGGGCGATATCCGTTCCTTGTTCAGGGACGTCTTCTCCTTGATCAAAACCGGGATGATGGGATGTCAGTTCTTCCTTCCATGGATTCCTCCTCGGAACTCGTCACCTAGTCTGGGTCGCCTCATAGATTTATGACGGGTTCATGAAGCTCATTCCTGGTGCCATATCTACATGGCCGCCAGTTAATTACGTTGCTTCCGTCAGGACACTCCAAGGGGTCTTGTCGGGGCAGCAACTTTCGGTGGGGAGAATGGTCACGTTGGGGAATCGTCGGTATGTCTGTCTTTGGTCCCTCATCACAGGGCTTCTCGAGGGCGCAGAAGCCCGTGGCTTCCCACATCGAACATGGGGAATGTGTACCATCTGAGGTTTTCCTTATATTCCCATGTTTAACACGGGGTATGTCGCGAGTTTAACATCTTGTGGAGATGGATCAGGTTGAAGGATCCCTAGGAGGGAACAATGATGTTGGGTCCAGCACGTGGGTGGCTTCCCAGGTTTCATGGAGTGGGACGGGGTGGCATGACCTCACCGGGATGTGGCGGCCCGGGTAAGGAACATGATGGATGGTGGAGTAAGACATGGGGCTTACGTTCCTAGACGTCCCAAGTGGGGGGAATATAGTTTAACGTCATGCGGGACGGAACACAGTTTAACGTCATGCGGGATGCAATATAGTTTAACGTCATGTGGGATGCGATACAGTTTAACGTCATGCAAGACGGGATACAGTTTAATTTCATGCGGGACGAAATACAATTTAATGTCATGCGGGACGCGATACAATTTAACATCATGCAGGACGGAATATAGTTTAACGTCATGCGGGATGGAATATTTGGGTCTTATGCTCTGAGGCATCCCAAGGTTGTTGGGGAATCGACATGGAGTGGTCGGGACGACCGGGTGGTGAGCTTGAACCTCATGGAGGCTTCCCACATACCGTGTGTTAGCACATATCAAAGTCCACGTAGTTCGCTGGGATGGGGCTTACCCTCTGGGGTGTCCCATAAGAGGATGTCATGGTCGATGCGCACTCTAAGCCCACGTGAGTCATGCTCGGTGTGAGAAACAAGAGTCAGCAGGGACCAGACGATCACATCGTGAAGGGTGCGTCCGTGAGAAGTAGAATGGGGCTTACACGTTGAGCGGCCCAAAGAGGAAATAGGGGCTTAGGCGTGGTTAGCGGACCATGGCGTTGGGACTTACTCCAGGGTGGAGGCCCGTGGTGTGACAAAGCGTAGTGGGAAAAGGACTCCACTGGCCTTGGCAGGGGGGAAGTACGGAGATGCACGGGTGAAATAATCCTCAAGAAAGGCTAGGGGCTTACGCTCTGAGGCAGCCCTTCCCCCGCGGACAAACACCGCTCCGACAAGGAGGATCTCATTACTTATGAGGAAGAGTCCATTCCCATGGAGACGAGTGGGTGTAATGAATGTCCGAGCTGGGGGGACCCTGCGTGCGAAGCACGGGGTCAGACCACAGTTTAACGTCTTGTGTTAAGGACAAGGTGCTTATCAGTTTAACGTCCTGCAGCTTGGACGAGGTGGGTTTACTCCACACCCCTAGGGCTTACATTCCCAACGCCCTCTACCTCTTGTGGGAGGGAAGGCATCAGCAAGGCCATCATGAAGGGGGGCCGCAGGGCGAACCACCGGGGGGGCCACGTTAGCATGGCTATGCGAAAAAGCAATAGCCGTTAGTGTGCCTATGCAGAGAAGCATAAGGAAAAGCAACAAAATGGAAAACACATCCCAAGGGACCTTGAGGTTACTTCGCACGAGCCTGGGAGGCCGTACGGGAAAACAACGCATGGCGCGCATGCCCGGCAGGGGAGACATCAGGTGCTGGTGCAGGGGGCAGCCAAGGGGCATCAAGGTGAGGAGTCCCGGAATTTGCGTGCAAAAGGGATGGTTTGTGCGCAAAACTCCGGGACGGTGCGCAATTGGAGCAATGGAATTGCGCACGGAGGGGGAACTACGGGTAGGGTTTTGCGCGCACGATAGCCTATTTCGTGCACGAGACACACATTGCGCGCATGGCTGGAACACTAGGGAGGGGGAAAATTAACTAAAGCCGGTGGAGTTGCGCGCAAAGGCAAACTCTGGGGCAAGGTTGCGCGAAATTAGGTTTTTACCTGGAAGTCATCTTGCCCGTGGGGGGAGCCGAATTGCGCGCATGGGAGTCACTTCGGATTCCTCAACCCCCATACCGTTCGGGGTCACCTTCTATTTATTGGCGACCCCCGGCATGGAATCCAGGCGACGCGCGAAATTATACGCGCGCGAGCATAGCCGGCGCGCAAAAGCTCGCCGCGCAGAACCGGGGCACGCAAGGATTACGCACCTCAACGGCTCAATTTCGCGAAACCAAGAGATTCTACGTGCGCATAACAATTTTTCGTGCGGAGCCTCCTTTATTTCGCGCACTACATCCCCGTCTTCCAGATCGGGCCTCTGATTCCGAATATGACTTCGCTTCGTCATTCCGAATCTTCTCCGAGTGTTACAGACTTTTTTCGGCGTCAACACACACAAAAAACCAAGTTCAAAACCATATAAGATCTATCACACTACATAAGACTATGTATTTAAATAAACCCCTCATTCCACTTTAATAGAAAAATGAATTTCAAAACCAGAAACGTATGTTCCTTAAACCTAAAATTTTCACACAAATATCATTAGGATGATATTTTTAACAAAATCAATCAACACTAAATCATCAATTATATCATGTCATGAAAATAATAGAGGTTTAAATAACATTTCTTTAGTAAATGAAAACATTCATTTGCCAACAGATTATTTCGAAAAGGAAAAGTTGAATTCACCAACCTTATCCTTGTGAGAATGGAATATAAAATCAATGAGAGGGGGATATAATCCCCATGAACAATCCTCATACCATATTTTTAAGAAAAACAACCCACATAATCCAAACCTAACGCCAAGGCCCTACCAAGGGAGGAAACCCCAAATAAAACACTAAACACAAGAGAGAAAGGGATTGATGGGAGATTTATTGAATGGAAAATGAAGAATCACAACCCATCATTGATAAATATCCCCAAACGTGACCCAAAACAATGGAGGATAAAAGGGGGCTCTTCTAGTCAATACTCAATAATCATGGCCTAATTTTTGAGGTGGAATCACCCAGTACGGGTTTCCATGTAAAAAGTTGTTAAGACCATATTGGGTTGCATGATATTTCAAACCATTCACAAATCGTGCGAGAACAACTAGAAATATTCTATAAACATGTAGGTTAATATTGAACGGTGTGGGGAAACTATTCTCAAACCATGTAACCCTTAAAATTTTCAGAAACCCCCCAAATTACACCACAAACACATGTGAAGCCCAGCCAAATATCCTTGAATGAATTAAACACAATATAAAGACATCGATGGAATCAAAAACTCCCCAAAAAGTGATATTATTCTCACAAAAATTACAATAACCATAAATAGGTATAGAAGAAAACAAATACATCAAAAACACAAGGACTTTCATTGGACACTCAACCCAAACCTAATCCAAAATATCCAACATTGAGAAATACATCAAATGAAGGAGTATCTGAGGTCGAGGTGTGACGTAATACATATATTATATTCTTGTTATACCATAAAAAATAGTTCCATGACTATAATTGAATACAATAATAGAAATTGAAAACTAATCATCCTTGAATGTGATAAATTAACTCTTCAAAGATGTTGTTTTCATTTCTAGTACAAAAAAAGGGGAAATGAGAGATGAAGATGAATTATTCCACTATCATAAAAAAATATAAGTACATGTAATGTAATGGATTTATCATATCATTTGGATAAAAGGAGGTGAGTAAATAAAGATTAGTATATGAAAGAAAATAAAATATATTAAAAGGCGAGTTTACATCTTGAATATATCATAATTGAGAACCTCTTTAGGGGAGGGGATTTCATCTTCTGAAGAGAAATGTGGATTTCCTACCTTGAATTGTGGAATTGGGATATATTTTAATATAATTAATGAAATTCACAAGGCTTGAGAGGAGTGAAGAGAAGAGGTAAAAGGGTTGGTATTTATAGTGGAGGATATGGGGTGTTTCCTATTAATTTAATAATTAATTTAATAATTTTTCTCAGGACTATGAAAAGTCTTGATTATGAGGACAAAATGTAGTCATATGTGGATGTGAGTTCAATCCAATGGTAATTTAAATCATTCCTGATTCAATCATGAAGCATAAATTTAGGTTTTTTTCACTTATCACAAATTATCATTTTTTATTATTCATAAAAATTTCACTTTTTTCAAAATTCCCCTAAAATTCACCTAGCCTATTTATCTATGTGTTGAATCCAAAAATAAAGTCAATTATACAAAAATGATTTCTAAATATGGAAACATTATTTTTAAAATAAAATCAACATTTACAAGAAAAAAAGATATTCAAAATTCATAAATAGTTTTATAATAATTTTAAAAATTTACCACTATCTCATAAAATTTTTATATAATAATAAGACATTAAAACAATAACATATGAAATTTATTTATGAAAATGCATTTTCTTTTTTTATTTAATAAATTATTTTTTTATTTTTAATTAACTATTTTGGTATTATAAAAAATTCCAACACTCTCATATTGTCACATAAAAGATGGATAATTTTTTTTAACACTTTCAATGGTATGTTTAATATTTACTTGGACAATTCTCTATTCCTAAGGGTAATATTACTACCTATAAGATAAAATTACTATTCATTTGGGTTAGTTACTTTTCCCCAAATATTATGTTTGTCTTACCGAACACTAAACATCACACTGATCACAACCGTGTGTTTCATATTTTGAATATTTAAATCACAGAAGTGATAATATTAGGTTTAAAAATCACATAACACATTTTAGTTAATTGTTATTCGATTTCATGTGATTATATGAAAATTATAAGATGGTAATTTCCATTGATTAATCTTTGTATTATTACATTTCATGTAGGTGTAGTCAACCCCATCCCGATATGGTCATCGAAGTAGTTTCTTCCAAGTTTTTTCATGACATGATGTTAAATAAAAAGTCATTGATCTAGGACTTTAGTTAGATATTATCATGATAAATCTACTTAATCTATTCATATGCCAAATTTTCCTCATTATATAATACTATATTATTATATATATAGGCTTTACTTTAGAGTATCATTGTTAGGTGTAGATATATCCCACGACCATTATATGGTACATATTAATTAAAATCGAGGCAATTGAGTTTGATCAAGAGTTATAGGGGGATATATGACCATAATTGACTTCACCCCAATCATTTATATAAAATGATATTAGGGATATATATAGTTTTTCTCAATATATATAACAAAATACGATCATCAAAAGAATTTTTGATTTTAAACACTATAGGGATGTACGAGGCCCCTATATCGATCAAAAAATCATCCTTTAATAAATGGAGTACAATAAATAATAATAAAAAATCTAGGATAATAGAGTTGTTATTGAAAAAATTATACATCAATGTTAATGGAAAATTTAAAATCTTGATAGGTCTTAGAAAACCAGAATTGTTGATGACATAGTTGTCTTGGGAGGACGTTACTAGCTAGCACTAACCGAACACCAATGATGGTAGACATTACCAGATGGCTTGTTATAGACTCTATTATATGATTTACAATATTCATAAACAATTTATGGAATAAAATCAATCCAATATGGATTGTTCAAAAATCATATGATATTGTAGATAGTTTGGCATGTTCATAAAATTATACTGTTGTGGATTCTTGATATTGATTAGCACTATCATGAAAATATATATAGATAATATGAATAATATTAGCTAAATATCATCCTTTAATGATCAGAACATTTTCTTATGATCTTCAAATGGTATCTCTACTTATCCATGTGGTGATACTGATGCATCTTTTGTGGCCTAATCCTATGCTTACAAGTATTTTTTAGGGGAATGTGTAAAAATATTGGTTGGGGTTTAGTGTATATATAATATTATTTGTCTGTAATATTATATAAAATAAAGTGGTAAATTGATCTTGTGTAAACAATGTGTTTTTTACATTATTCCTCATCTTGATATCGTTCCATCTTGAATAAATCATGGAACCTTTTTGGGAAATTGAACTAGATAATATTAAGGACCCTATCATCATAAATGTTATAGACTAAAAAAATTCCCAATATCATATAATGTGATATTTAGATGTATTTAGAGTACATTAAGTCTTTAAATAGGTTGATTCTCTAAATTAATTGACCATTATCATAATGTTTGCACATGGAGAGGTGTTCGAAAGAAATCTAACATAAGGTAGTGATATACTAGTTTGGGAATCACCTAATTTGATATTACCAAATGATGATGGAAAGAGGTGTATAAATTAATTACTAGAAAAAGGCTTTCCCCATTAATGTATGGTAATATTAAAATATACTTTTCACTTCATTCTAATCTAGGGTTTCCAACATTGAGTAACCACAAATGTAAAAATTTGTGATGTAATGATAGATCATAAATTCCATTTAATGACATGATGATAGGTCTATTTAAATGTTGATGTTTGGATATATATTCCACCAATACTTAATTTTAATTCCATCCAGGATTCATTGCATTTATATGTAAGTATATTTCCTCTAGGTGACCTGTAATGGTGATAATCAACTCATACATTGAAACTACCTCTCATGCCTTTCCATATTATATTCAAAATGCAAAGTATGTGTGGGGATTATTATCTAGAGGAATAAATCCAAGTTAGTTTATAGTGAATGAATATATAAGGACTATGAAGCTTCGTCATGGATTAGTGGTATACTATGACTCAATAGTGGTTGACATATAGGGAGTATCTATTGTTCAGGTTTCATGAGAGGTGTAACTAGGTCATCTTTGCCGCTATTATGATATAGATGATATCCTTATAGGATGTTTACACAATATTTTTATGGTGATCAAGATAATAAAATGAGGATAAAATATGAGTATCATCATCTATAATCTCATAGAATTCTAGAATACCATAGGTATCAAAAAACCCATTCCTTTATCTAGGTTATAGATGTTTTTTGTATTACATTAGGAGGATTCCCAAGGGTTATCAATTCACTATATATACAAGTGTGTACTCATCCTAGAAGGTTATACTAAAATTTTTATTATTTTATTGGATAATAATCCTAACATAGTTTATTAATGATATGTCAGAGTAGGAAATATATTAAACATGATTTGAAAAAAAATCTATTTTAGTGGTCAGTGGAGAAAAATATTTCACATTTTCCTTAAAAAAAAAGCTTCGATAACCCTCTCTCATAATCTAATAGGTGATAACAATAACGAAATATATGAACCCATTATTGCACATGAACAATAGGAGATTTCTTTTCGATGATATCATATATTATTTTTGGTCTTTATTTTCATATTTTCTTGATTTTTACATTATATACTACTGATTCCAAATTTTGATCCCATAAATAACAATATAGTAACCATTTTAGAAATATTGTTTCCTAGATCTATTGGTTATTTAATCTTCCAAGATACAATAGTTGTTTTCTATAAAATTGTATTAATATTTCCAATAGGTTGTTCCAGAGATACATTTATGGTTTTTAGGAACCAAATCATGGATTTTGAAGTGCGTGTTTGAATATAACCAAAGAATGAATATAATTTATTCAATTTGAAAGGATTCTCAAAGGATCCACCGTCCTCTTTGGAAGAGAAGTGTTATTCCGGATCAATCAAAACATATGTACAAGGATTCAAGTATTCCATTGGATAGGGAAGAAATTATATTGATAATTAGGAATCTTTATATATAAGTGGAATAATAGAAAAATGTGTATCTTTAACATTGAATACAATATACAAATATGAAGTCAATTAATAAAATGTTCATGATAGATAGGGTCCCTATATCTACATCTTTTGGAATATTGTTGGGTTCCATGGGAATTTATGGATTTTTCTCATGATCATAGACTTCTAGTCCAGCTATTAATTTATCCCACATATTCATTATAATAGTAATGGGGATGGATTCTAACAATATTATATATGATTTTACAGTTATTCCCTAGAATAATAACTTGAAGTCATCTAGTTATAAGTACATCTGCCGGGTAATCATGAAAAAGTGAAACTCCTCAATAATGAACATCGTCATTTTTCATGTACATTACCCATGGGGATGTGGTGGGGAAGGAACTAAATTATCGTAATAATAATTTATAGTCTAGGGTTCAGAAGGATCATGGATTATATTCCATTAACTTCCCCTCTTTTCCTATTATTCTAATGAAAAATTTCACCAAACATTAGAATAACCATGTAATTCGAATAAATATATGGGAATTATCATGAATTTTATAGGGAGGAACAATGTGATGGTTCATAGTCACGTCAACACTTGTGGGAAAATCCTGGTAGTTGAATCATTTAAAATAGAAAGAACCCCTTTGATCGTTATGTATGTAATTTGAAACAAAAAGGGTAATTGCAATCCTCAGGGACAAAAATTAGAGTATTATAACCAGTCGGGTATGATTTATTATTTTAATCTTAATTAGGATGGTGGGGACAATCAAAAATATATTTAATAGAACAAGTAGTTGGAATAATTATAGGATTGGTCAAAATTAGTGCAACGATAGTGGAATTCACTGGAATGTGAAGTGTACTATCTAGACCGATTTAATCATTGTTACAAAAACCTATACATTTTTTTACTACATGTTGAGTTTCCACATTATAAGGATGGTGATGGATAGCAACATATATTGTTGGTGCCTCACAATTGTCACATGAGGCATACAAACCCTGATCTACCCCAACAACCCTGTATGAGGGGATGGTATCATGAATTCCCTATATGGATAAGATGAAAATATGTATAAAAATGTTATAGGGTTTGGATTCCTTATATGGGATATTTAATATTGGGTATTAAAACATATTTCAAATTTTCAATATTTCATATGTGGGTAGTGATTATGTCTTCGTGTTCATGATTGAAATAGAAAATTATAATAAATCCGCATTTTCAAATATCTAATTACAATAACTGAAAAAAACATAATACCTTCAATATACAGTTGTAATCACATTGTAGTAATTTTCTTTAATACCCATGTGTAGGTTCCCTCACATCTCAAATTATTAGTAACTAATTCCCTTACAATTAGTCCACTCAGTAAGAGTAGGGGTCCCAAAATAGAATGGATGGTGGACAAAATTATAGAGGATTTGAATCCAATCATGTGTTGTGTTTTAATGATTGTGATACATAACATCTAATGTGTCTCATCTGGTTCTTGATAAAGAATACTGATTCAGACATTGTTATGCAATTATAATATAATTTCTTCTCCATTTAATTAATATGTATAATTTATTCAAGATGATAATGATTCAGATTCTGAATTCCATTATTCCAAACATTAAATAAATTTCACCACAATAGTGATAATGATGGAAAAATTGACCAGACCATGTTGAGAAAGAGATAATAAAATATCAACGAGGGGCTTATTTCCAAGCTTGGACTCCCTAATACATTTGAGACACGAACATGAATATTATTTCTTATGAAATCACCTAGGTGAATCCTATGTATCAAATATCATACTGTCTTAATTGATAAATAACCATATAGTTATAGGTGATGATAATATCAGTTGTCTGGGTATCAGGATGTTTCATTATATATATTTATCTTTTCATTCCTTGAGGGTATATTATGTACATCAAACCGTTAATAACGTGGGTATATGAGTTTTATTCCATTCGATAAAATTTTCTATATCATTATAATGTTAAATCATGATAACATAATCTTCCCATAACCTAGGAAATTCCATGATCTCTACATTGGGAATCCAATGATCATAAAATATGTCCCCATATTCTAATAACATAGGGTATACCATGATCAAATAATTTGTCATATGGTTCTTTTCACATAATGAATATTATGTTCATCACTTTTGACTTATCATTCTCATCGTATATGTCATAATACATTCATCACATAAAGAGGGCTGATACATTTGGATTGGTTCTGAAATATTCATCACATATATAATCATATTTTCATTACAAAAGTTAGTATCATCCATTTATGAAATTCACATATGGTTTGTCATTTTTAATGTCATGTGTGGATTCTTGTGTTTTATATTCAAGTGATGATAGAGCCTGTATTCCTCACCACATGAGGGAATTATAGTTTTTATGTTTATTTGGGACATTATACGTGGTTAGGTTTTATATGGGAAGGTGGAATAGATTTAGAAAAACCATCTTCTGAGTTGTTGATGTTATGATAATGATGTTTTGATTGACCCTCTGGGAGGTTACCGGTGTATCAAACGAGAACAGGAATAAAAAAATTCATAGATAGATTTTCATTGTTTGTGGAAAAAATTAAGTGCATTCTATGTATTTTATCATCATTTGGTAATTATTATTGTATGGTGAAATTATCAACAATAATGGATTTATTAGGAAATACATATTTTTCTAATAGATCTCTATTAAGATATTAGATTACCCAAGTGAATATATTTTATAAGTATTAGACAAAGTATTATTCCCACATGGGGGAATAAATATTTGAGTAGACTATGTATGATAACAGTAGTGGAGATATAGTTGGGTATTACAATTTTTGAGAGGCCAAAATTCGATTTCAAATAAATAGAATATATTTCATTTGTACACATGTGTTTCATAGCCCATAGACAGTGTAGTGGACTCATAGGTGAATGTCCACAATAGAATTTTGGTATATTTTGTTTTCAATAACATATGTTGAATGAGTGTATGTGGGTCACATGACCTACAAAACCTCATGGAATATTTCTTCATGTAGGTGGCATCAAATGTGTTGTCTTAGTAAGGGTCTCGTGCATGATTATTTTTAGGTGGGCCCTTGTGATATGTGAGATATTGAAACTTTTATAATAGATTTTTATTCATAGAATGGAGTTCTAAAATATGGTCTCAATAAATTTCCATTACTTTAAAGTGAATAAAAGGGTATATTCTATAAATTTACATTTCTGTAGGAGTCCATGTTATTTTTTTATGTTTTTGGCATGAACAGATATTTGGGTAGAATGAATTGAGATTCTTTGAATTACAAAAAAAGAGGTAATGGACATCCATAACCCTCTAAAAATATGTCAAAATATTGACATTTGTGGGTGTTTAGAATCGATGGACTCATATAAAAAAGATGTATTATATAATATTTTCATGCTTGTAGAAATAATAACTTGAATAGAACCTCGATATATTTTCTATGGAAATTTTTTTAACGATACTCTATCTGAAAACTTAGAAATTTTTCATTTTATCTATTCATCATCCTTGATGATTCATTGACGAATATTACAGCACAAAGACACAGATATCTTTTCTTTGAACCACGCATGACTGTAAGAAGTATAAATGGATTATTTTAAAATATTTCACTGGAATGTAATGGTTTATTTGTTAATTCACATGGGGTTATTTTTGTATGATAATAATTCAACATTTAGAGCATTAATATTAACATGGTCATCTTTTCATTAATAGATTATTAATTATTTTGTGATCATGTCCCAATATTAAAAAATATTTATGTCTTCTTAAACTAAGGACAACACATATGGAATTAAATTATTAAAACATCTATATGGAACTATCCTCACATGATTTTAAAATCATCACCTGATATCTTTGTAAAAAAATATTTGGTAATATATCCATAAAAAATATGAGATATTTAAAAATAAAAAAGAGTATAGAAATTAGTTTGAATTGAATCTATTAATATTCTTAAAAAATATCAGTAACATACCTTTTTATAAATATGTTCATCAACCTCTAAATGAATGAAAAATCTATGTAGGTATCTCGACCAATATTTATTTTTAGTAGTTAATTATTCATTTCACCATTTTGATGTTAAAATTTCATCATTTGAAATTAAATTATATATATATATATTTATTTATTTATCTATCTAAAATATTTCTATATTATTCCTCAATAACATAACCAATCCTTGAATAATATCCAAAAATAGTGGAAGAACCTCTCAACTACTCCTATATTTGTAGAATATTTTGACATGAATAATTAATTAAAATCAAATAAATATTGGTACTATTATTTTACAAATTATTTTCAGTTTTACTTCTATAAATATCAAAAATAATATAATAAATATATTTTTTTATTATAAATATTTTTGTTTGTTTTCATAATTATAAGATAATTTTAATAAATTTTCGATATTGAAATAATCTATAACATTTAAAAATTCCATAAAATCCTATATATATTATTAATTTAATCTTATTTTATCCATAAAATTATTAATAAATTACTAACTATGTTTATAGATGTTTTTTTTGAATCTACCTCATTCAGATAATTTTTATTATGTTGATGAAAGAAATTAAATCATCCTACATTAATGTACAGAAATTATTTAAACCACCTTATCAAATAATTGATGTATTATTTTAATTTCTACTACATATCAAATGTAGGAATCTAGAAATCCAGATAATTGCATTATCTTTTATTGATGCAAATATATAAATAAATATTAATTCATTCAATAAATTAATTTCATTAGTAAAAATATATATCTGATTTTTTCTATTTTATATATATTAAATAAAACATATAATAAATTTTCCAAAAAATTTTGTTCATAACATTGATTTATTAGAAATATTTTTTACACACAGACGAACAACAAATACGTATAGTCAAAATTTGTTCAAAAATCATATATACATTTTATATTACATTTTATTCATAAATTTCACTCCTTAATGATAAAAATTATTATACTTTTGGTATGGATAAGATTTATGATTTCTCATTTTTATGTGATAAAATATGTGTTATATACTCATTATATTCCCATGAGTTTCTATACTCAGATACATATATTATCATAAGGGTTCTAATGATCTTTGTAGTTTTCTATTAATATTATTTTTAATTATTATTAAGTTTCTAGAATAATCATCACAAATATTTACTCAGTTAAATATATATATATATATATATCACATTATGTGTGCATAAAATTATTTTAGAATCAATGCACAATTTCTTTGAAGAATTTATTAAACTATGTACACATATATCATATAATGTTTTTAAATAGTTTTAAAAAAACATGCAAATAATAATATAACTTAAAAAATTGATTATTTTTATTGTTGTAATGTGAAAAAATAATTGGAAACAATAATTTATGTAGATAAAATTATGCTAGTTTTTTATTTAGTTGCATTATATTTTGTCAATTACATAGAACACTATTCATAGAGAGCTTCATTACACTACTCTATTATATAGACATGTTATAAGAGGATAATTCCATCTCCCATGGAAATTTATTCATGCCCTGATGAAATATATCAGTACAATAATTAATTTTTCAATTCAATATAATCCCTTACATTTTATAAATAAATTTAGAGACCTAGTCTTAACAAAAATAGATATTACATTATTTTAGATGAATATTTATTCCATATTATAAATTGATGCCTAAGGACAGTAATAGTTTAGTGACTTTGGAAATGTTAGAAAATAATCACCAATCTTAGTGAAATATCTTGATCATATCCCATAAAAATAAAAAACATTATCACATATACCTAAAAACATTCATTGTAAACTGGGTAGAGGAAATATAAGAAAGGGTTGAGCACAGATACCCACTAAGGGTAAAAAAATATAATTCATAAGCATAACAAGAACAAAAATGTATGTAACATGAGAATAACATTTAATGTTCAAAAACATTATATCAGAGATCATATTAGTGATTTTAAATCTATAATACATGAATCAAAAGTAAATAATGAATATAATCCATAATATCATATCATATGAATAAAATGATGGACATTGGAAAACACATAGAAAAACTGTACATCAAGGTACCCTTCTAAAACCATTAAAATATCTTAGTCTTGGGTTAATCAAACATGTACCATCTTTAATAATTAGATTCCCTTGTATGTATGCACTTATTTCGGGATTAGGATGTATTTATGTATGCTCTACTATTCTAGAATTGGTATGTTCTCCCTAGTTCCCTCTTATTTTGGGCATGGGATGTCCTCTTATGTACCTTTTTTTCGGGATTGGGATGTTCACCCTTGTTCTTTATTGTTTTGTTCCTGAAATGTCCACCAATGTACCCTCTAATCTCATAAATAATTTATCATTACCCAATTCATAGGAGGGATATATAGGTCCTACAAATCTCATAATAAAATCACTCATACATGTTCAACAATATAATTAAAAATTCATCATATAATGACCCATAAAAAATAGGTTTTGAAAACATCATATCACAACCCATGAAATGAAATGGGTATCATTAATATTTAATCACATCATAACCTATGTAATATAAATATTATTAATAACCATTTCATTAATGAAAACCGCATGAAAAGTAGAGGGATTCATAAACATTGAAACTGAGAAAAACAAACAAGATTTATAAACATAAATACCATGAAAGAGAAATAGTATTCATAAAAATATTTCACGTGGAAGTGAAATGGGTGTCATAAAGACCATGAAATGAAGTATAACCCATTAATTGAAATTACATGAATGAAACATTTAGATAATTTTTTAGAAAATTATCAGTAACATCAACATATATAATCATTGATGAAAGAAAATTTCAAAATAGATTTCAAAATCATTTCATTGGGAAAATATCATTTCATGATTGAAAAAATCCTTTCTAATACCCAAAACCATTTAAAATTATTTTTCATATGATAACTTGAAAACTTATATAGAAGTCATGAAATAATTTTAACAACCATTTTCCATGAATACTTATAAAACAATCTTCAAACCATTTTAAAAACAATTTTCTTAAAGAAAAATTCATAGTTATAAAAAGACCTTGTTAAATTTTTCTATCTATTGTACCTAAAATTTATAAAATAATAATGAAAACATTTTAAACCCATTTAACATGAATATATCTTTTAAAAACATTTTATTGAAGTTTAACCCTTTTTATGTGAAAAGGTAACTTTGAGGAAATTACTATGGGAAAATCCATACATGTCGTACGAGGTCAAAAGAATATTACTTTTCATGGTAAAATATTTCAGAAAAGAAAAACTTGTTCAAATGTGACAAGAACACTCCCTCAAATTTATTGGTAAAATAAAAAAGGGTAAAAATACTTTTAATGCTTATAGGTTAATGGTATAAACATAAATAGTCTCCAAAGGAAATGATATTGTCTCAATAATCTATTAAAACACGATATAATTGGATAATACTCTCCATATATAAAAAGTTAATTACATTAATTATAGAGTATCAAAAACTAGAAATATAAAATTTCATACAATAGTTAGGTGAATAACAAAACCAGAGTCTCATGTGGGAAAATAGATACAAAACATTTTTATTATTTCGAATCATTTGTAAGTCAAAACCCATGAAATAAGGGTCATAAAATCGAAATATGAATATTGATAAATTGAAGTGTATGATACATTAAATACAATCATATGGAGTATATACACCAAACAAAATGAAAGAGTGGATAACATAACATGTATCTCACAAAAATTAAACGTGTGATGAAATCCCATTACCTTGTGTATTATCTCTCTCTGTAATCATAAAATAATACAATATAATAAATATATGTTTTTTATATATAATTTATATAAGAATATTATATTACCTAATACCATATATGGATACATTATGACCTCAGATTACCCTCATATTAACGATCCTATGTTAAGGTTTCCCTTTGCGTAAAATTCGCTTTTTTCTTGGAATGTGTCTTAATTTGTTACATATTAGGTCCATACACTTATATCCTAATTATATAATTTAATAATTATATAAATATCAGGTGTATATTTAATATTTTTATTATAAAAATGTATATAATATAGATGTATGAAATGGAATAAACAAATCATGGAGACGGTAATTCATATTGAATGAATGTAGACAATGACAAATATATATATATATATATATATATTATTAACATAGGATTAAAATATCATATATATATATGTATAATATAATTTAATTAAAACAAAACATAATATAGTTCATGTGGCGTGTGAATGAATCACATCTCTTTGAGGGGGCATTTTCCCAAACATCCTCAATCGTGATTGTGGTATAAACACCAAATGGAATGTAAATATATCAATGTTCTAAGAGTAAAATATAAGAATAAAAAATAGTAAATAAAATATATTACATATATAAATAGAATATCAGACATAACGGAAAACAAGTTTGGTGGTAAAGAAAAAATGATCAATCATCATTTCACAAGATAGTAGTAAGTTGTACACAGAAACCATATTTTAAACATCTATTAGATGAAGGTGTTTGTATGTGTTGTTCAGAAACATTGCATAAAACCAACATAGTATTTTGAGGATAGTTGTGTATTAATAAAATAATGAAATAAATAGAGTGGATTCAGTGGAGTAGAAATGCAAATGGAAGGATCTTGAAGGAAGAAGTTACCTCTATATTGGGTAACTCATTTTGGTTTGTGCCAGAAGGATTTCATGAGAGGAAGTCTCCTATAAAGGAGGATTCAAATTCAATGGGAGGATATTTTTTTAGATCCAGGCCAAACATAAATGTTTTGAGATGTGTGAAGAATGATTAGATATGGTGTCCTTTTATAGGGAATGAAAACTACTCCCTTGGAATGTTTAGAGATAAGTCTGGTTTGCACGTGATATTACCTAAAAAAGTCTAAAAAACAAACCAAACTCAATAATTGATCATTTATGGATGAACTATGAATATAAAATGTTTGGTTCACAAGTGTTTTGGTAATTTGGGTCCTTTACATTAACATTTATCCCCTAACTAAACTTTATTTAGGCATAATAAGTATGATTAATTTTACTCACTTTTACTAATAATTTTGGTCAAAAATTAACATGGTATTATTAGACTCTAAATATGATAAAAAATAATATGGTGCATGTAGGATTTTCATAATTAAATTAATAGAGATGAAAAAATTAATATTAGTGTTAATATTGCAGATGTTACGAAATAACTATGTTTTAAAGTAGGATAATTTGAAAATGTTTTTTAACATTATTTATTTAATTTCAAATTGAAATCGATTATGATTAATTTTATTATATTAATAGATTTAATATTTTTCTTTTATTATCTTAAAACATATTTATAATCTCATTTTTCATTAATTATTAAATATAACAATGCATTTTTTAACTAAAAATTAGTACCTTCCCTATTCATAAAAAACATAAGGTCTCTCAGAAAAGTCCAAAAACTTGCCTCAAGGGATATTTCAACATTGTGAATTAAAAATTGATGTTAATTTTATCAAATTAAAATTTTAAATTTTTCTAAAAGTAATATTATTATTAAATGATTTTCATTTATGAAAAAATATTTTCAACCTAAAAGGATGTTACAAAAAATATTCCCCTCCTTTAGAAATATGCTTTATTGAAATAATGAAATTACAAAAATATTTTAAAAGTCATTATTTCTATTACTATAACTATTTTTAATGGTTAGGTTCCAATTATCTCATGTAAATTAGATATATATATTTCATAGAAACTTAATGTTGTATACATTGTACAATAAGTTGAATTCCATGAAAGTGTTGGATATAAAATACACCAAGTCATTGTTTCATGTAATGTCGGTCAAGTTGATGTTGCGGGTAACTCAATCAAAGTCGGTAGTACATTTAGCACATGCCAAATCAATATTGAGTGTATTACATGGATATTCAGTATTGCATGTGAAAAGAATGTTTGACTTAGTGTTTTAATATATATATACATATAATGAAATATTTCAAGTTTTACGTGAATTGAAAAATATAAAAAAGACAAATTATTCCAAAATATATATATTTTCCAAAATCTTGGGTTGTTACATTTTACCCCCCTTAAAATAATTATAACCCATGAAATTCATCTATTTTATAACCAGTTTAATAGTTGAAATTTTTGTTCATAGAAACCCCCATTGTTAAATGAATACAAAAATTTCTCATATAAAGTGAAAGTAGGAACTATAACATTTAACCAAATTAACTCATAACCAGAATCCAAAATAGGTGAACATAGGTGGGAAGTGAAACCATGTACAAGGACGAGAAATATGACCATAATGTTCGAGAGGATAGTGATTGGAAACATAGTTTGGTGAAAGTTAATAATAATCAATCACTAAATATGTGATTATATATAGGTACATTTGAATCATAATAAAATAATGTACTAGGATAACCATCTTTGTTTGAATATCATTTCCCTATGGTTGAATAATTTTCATGAAAATTCCGACATTCTTGATTTTATCCCCTTTAAAAAGTCAAATATCATCTTTTGTTCATGTCATGACCAATTTATACTTCACCTCTCTCTCCAAATAAGAAAGGTGAATTTTTCATTCTTATTATACTAATATATCATGAGATCAAGGATATTATATCACATTAGTTATAATCAGAACCATATTTTTGTTACATGTTTTTAAATATGTATGAATCGTAATATAGAGAGAAAACACTTTAATCTTACTTGCTTTATCTGATGATTAAAGTAAACTTTTCATAAATGGATAACCTTATAATCCTTCTCAAATATGAATATCCAAAACCTTAGAAATAAGTAACAAAATCGGTATAACATTGATTCCCGATATATCAAAAAGTATCTCAGGTTTTTAAAAATCTAATCATTTGATGTGAATCATCTTATATTCTATTGAAACATGGTAATAAAATGAATTACCATAAATACATTAGGAAAACATGCATGCTTCCCTATTCCAAAGTGTATTAGATCGATTCCATAAATTTGAAAATGATATAAATTTCATCAATGAATGAATAAAACAGCAATCGAAAAAGTCTTATTTAGTCCCATGGTAGTCAATACTATCCAATTTACAAATTTATATCCATCTTATTATTATCCAAACATCATTATATCAAAATAAGACTCTAATTAAGGATTTCCATAACCTAATCAAAATAACACATTTCCATGAAATCAATTTTATATTTCATAATAACTATTCATCATATAATTTTAAATCAAAATTGAAAACGTATATTGAAAATACATATAAATTTCAATTTTCATATAACATAATCTATCAATTCCAAAAAATAATAATTTATTCTTAAAACATTATTCTTAAAAAAGTACTTAGGATTCAAAAATTTATTCCTCAATACCTCTTTACTAGAATATTAAATATGATCCATATCTTAATTTTACTGAACCACTATCTAATCATGATTCATATGTTTATTGTAAACAATATTGGAAGATCATCACATACCTTTCACATGTTGTTTGTAGTCTCTTCATTATTAGTAGAAAAAATCACTCATACCACTTTTATGATTCTCTGCATGGGCCTTCCATGTTAGAAATAAACTTTAATAGTGCCCAAAATTTCCACATATAAATCCATCACCAACTAATAAAACCATAGGAAGGACAACATTCCATTCCATTCCATTAGCAGAACACTTTAATTTTCCAATTAAATCACAAACTTTTTGTCTTCCCTTTCCACATTTAAAACATATTATTTTTCCTCTAAGACATTAAATTAGGTGGTTATTTTCTAATTCATGAAATAATGTTAAATGTTTCATTTCCCCCATGTTATCCACTACCTGAACTCTCATCGAACTCTTTCTTTCTATTCCTTGGTGACTCTATGAGTTAGTTATGGAGGACATTTCCAATCATGTTCTATGGAAATTAATTAGGCATAATCACAACATCTTTCACTCTAGTGATCAAATGACTTGACTTCTCAACAAAAAAATAAACCATCACATTCAACAACATTCTAGTTCCTTAGAATTCCCACCATTGACTAAAACCAGAAGCATAGTGTGAGAATTACTTATAATAGAAGAAAACCACATAGTTATGAAAATAATAAAATTTATTTTATTTATATATTGTCACCATACATAATCTATGACAAGAAGGGTTCATCTTTGGATATTCATAGGAAACATATATTTAAATTCTTAATAATGGTTCATGAAGAGTTTGTGAATTCCTAAAGCATATCCCATAAGAATGTAAAACCTAGTTTGCAACAAGGACCATTGTCATGTACCAGATTACACTGAGTTAGGCCTGGAACATATTTTAGGTATTGTAACCCCAGTTAATATATTTTACAAATCCACATCAACTTTTAGTATATATACATAGATGTATTTCAACGAAACCTTAATTCTATCCGTTACTAAAATTTGAAAAAAAATATTAATTGATAATTCATTCTTATACCTATCAATTGATACATCCATAGACATATCCTCAGAAATAAATTTAAGGATCTCACTAAGGATTCATCATCCTAGTTTCCAATTATTGACTAAAACGTTTCGTTGATACCAAATATAGATTCCCAAGATTTATATACATGGATATTACATCATTTTAGATGAATATTTATTACATTTAAATAATTCATGCTCGATTAATGAAATTGTTTAGTGTATTTAGAAACATGGAATCCAAATCCCCTAACATAGTAAAATATCCTAAACATATCCCAAAATGATGTACTCTATAAACACTTCTACCTAAATCATTTCTTTATAACCTAGGGAGAGGAAAAATAGAATGGGATGAGAAATGATGATCATTAAGGGTAGATAATGAAAATGTGAAAGCATTAAATGATCAAAAGAAAATGGAACTTCATCATAACACTTAAAGTACATACCATGAGTATCAAACATCATAATAATTATTGGATATTTATAAGACATTAATCATAAAGAAATAATGAAAATAATCCATGAGATCATAACATAAGAATAAAACATAGTATTGTGGAAAATAATATAAAAACCTATTTCTGGATGACCTGTAAGGACTTTATTAAGATATAAATCTTGGGTTAATCACCCTTGTACTAGAATTGGACATTGAATTCCTTCCTATATACCCTCTTGTTTGGGGATTGATATGTCCTTATGTCTTCCATCTTTTTTGTGATTGGTATGATATCTCATATTACCTTTGGTTTTGGTATTGAGATGTCCTCCCTTGTACCCTCTTATTTTGGGATTGGGATGTTCTCACTCGACCCCTCTTTTTGTGGGATTGGGATGTCCTCAAGTGTACCGTCTTGTTTCAAGATTGGGATTTTCATCCTTTTCCATATTTTTTTGGGCCTGAGATGACCATTTGGGTTCCCTTTGAGATCATAAAGCATTTATCAGGACCCATTGAATTGGAGGGAGATATAGTTTCCACTCTTATCATAATAAAATCATTCATACATGTGCCACAAGATAATAATCCATTAATCATATCATGATCTATAAAAAGGAATAGGTTTTGTAAAGATCAAATTATAACCCATGAAATGAAATAGGTATCATTAATAACTCATCACATCATAACTTATGGAAGAGATATAGGTTTAATAACAATTTTATCAATGAATTACCCAAGAAAAAATGTGGGATTCCTAAACCTAAAACCCATGTAAAAGATAAGGATTTTATAAACTTAAAACTCTTAGAATAGAATCATCTTTCATAAAAATATAACCCATGAAGGAGAAACATGTTTCATAAAGACCAAGCATTTTAGAATTACCTATTCATAAATAGGATATGAATGAAACCTTTATCTCAATTTCTTTAATGTAATGAGTAACATAAATGAATGTTATCTAAGATAGGAAATTTTTTTGAAACATATTTCAAAGACATTCATTGAGTAAAATAACATTTCTTGTTTGAAAAACTATTTTTAATAAATAAATCCTTTTAAAAAATATTTTTCATTAAAAAGATCTTAAAAACATATAATGAATGAATGAAATCTTATTGAAACCAGTTTTCCTAGAAATATTAAAAAATAATCATAAAAACATTTTAAAAACCATTTTCATTAAAAAATCATTGAAAACATATAAAAAGACCATTGAAATGTTTTAAAAACCATTGTACATGAAAACTTATAAATAATCCATGAAAACATTTTTGAAAACCCTTTTTTCATTGAAATATATTTTAAAAACATTTTTTAATGATTAACCTTTTTAAAAATTCAAAGGTATCTTTAATGAAATTACGAGGGTTAAATTAATACATGTCGTACAAGGTTAAAATAACATTCCATTTGCAAGGTAAAAAGAAGTTATTAAAAATTCATTATCTGAAAAGTGACCAGAATATTCCCTAGAATAGATTGTTAAAAGAAAAAAATGTTAAAATTTAATTTAATTCTTATAAGATAATGGTATAATATTTATTGGAATCCCTTTTTAGAAAACATGTATTTTTTACCAGATAATCATTAATGTCATCATTTCATATAATCACTTTCATAGCTACATTATCTACAATAGTTTTGAATATGTTACCAATACATGACTATATCTTGAAGTAACAAAGTGTAAAGAAACTCAGGAGTATTAGTGAGAGATGGATCATTATATTTAATGAAATGAAACAAAAATATATACAACCTAAAAAATCAATGAGATTATATCAATAAATATATCTATCTTGGTATCTTTGTTTGAAACACTACATGGAAGGAATTTAATTTTAATAAATAATAAAATATCAAAAAAATAGATATATACACAACTTGGAAAAGTTTTTAGGTGCATATTAATACATTATTCTCAAGAAGAAAAATTGAGGCAAATCATTATAACGATTTGTAAATTATTAAAAGTTAAACACCATGAATGAAGGATCATAAAATGGGAATGTGAATAAAAATAAATATAATTTTATGATACCTATAATACTATCATGGGATGAACAAAAATAAAAAAAATGATATAGTGGTGAACATAACATGTATTTCATGAAAAATAAAAGTGAGATGAAATCCCCCTACATTTTATATTGAATCACTCTGTACTCGTACAAGCTTCCCGTATAATAAATATATGTTTATTATAAATCTTTTATAGAATAAAAATATTATATATAACAAAATATATGGAATGATTATGACCATATATTACCCTTTTTCAATGATCCAATGTTAAAGTTTCCCATCGATTAATATTCACTTTTTTCTTCCGAAGTGTCTTCATTTATTAGATCTTTGGTCCTTATATTTATATAAGGATTATAGAATGTAAAAAATGGTATTAATATCAGTTTTATTAATTATATGTTTATTATAATAATCAATATAATATAGTATGGTGAAATGGAATCAATTATATATATGGATAGTAAGTCGTACGTACACATTAACGTTGTATCTGTCTATATTGTCATATTGAAATAAAGTATTTAAATGACACACACACACACATAAATATATGTATGTATGTATGTATGTATGTATGTATATTGTTATTGAATTATAATTAATATATCTTATATATAATATAATTTTATTAAACCCATCCTTAATACTTTCTATGTTGTGTGTGAATGAATCAATCACTTTTTAGGGGCGGTAGTCCACACTTCCTCAAATGATATTATCATATTAACACAAAATGGAAAGTAAATTTATTTGTCTTGTAAAATGAGTAAATAAGATTAAAAATCATATTAAATATAATATATAAAAAAAAATATTTTTTTGCATATTAATGTCCATCATGGTTTGTTGTAAAGGAGAAATGAACAATCATCATTTTGTGAGCCGGTAGTTATCTGTAAACAGAAACAATATGTTCAATATCTATTAGATGGATGTGTGTGTAAGTTTAGAACATAAAATTTAAATAAAAACATCCTAGTATATGTAAGATAATAGAATATTAAAGAGAATGGTATAATAAATATAGTGGATGGGGTGGGGAAGGAAAATAAATGGAAGGCATTTGAGAGAAGACGTCACATCTAAATCAGGTAACTCTTTTTGGTTTAAACCCAAAGGCTTACTTGGGAAGATTTATTCTCTAATAGAGGATTTATGGTCTAGGGGAAGATTTTCTAGAGTCTATTTAGGATGATCCTAGAAGAACATAAATGGATTGATATGTGTGAGAAATGGGTAGAGTTTATGGCCTTTTATAGGGAATGACAAGGTCTCACATGGAATTTTTTTAGACAAGTTATATGTGCATAGGTTATTACAAAAAAATCCATTCCAATCTATCCAGACTCAATAATGGAAGTTTTATGGAGTAAATATGGAAATACAATCATTTTTTGGACAACTGGTTTATTCTTTTGGTCCCTTACATTTATGATTTACTAACTAGTTAATTTTAAAATATCCTCAACAGTTGCGATTAATTTTAATTACTTTTACTAATCATTTTGGTCAAAAGTTATCTTTTCCTTGTTAGAATAAAAATATTATAATTAATTAAATGGTGTGTATAGTATTTTTTAATGTCATTTCACGGAATTATAAATATTAATATAAGTGTTAATCCCCCAGACGAGAAAGAATAATAGTGTTTTAATGTAGGAAAAATTTCTAAAGACTCCTAAGATTTTATATTCAATTTCAAAGTGAAATTCATTATAATGAATTAAATTTTATTAATAGATTTAATATTTATCAAATTTAAATTTTAAACAGACTTAAAATATTAATTATCATTTATAATTAATCAGAAAAAATGTAGTTTTTTTTACTAAAAAACAGAATTTTCACTATTCATAAAAAATAATGTTTTTTTCTGAAAAATCCCAAAAAATCACAATAGGAAAATTTATTCATTTATAATTCAAAAAATATGTTTATTTCATCAAATTAAATATCTAAATGTGTCATGAATTAATTTTTTTGATCAATTTTTTCAATTCATAAAAAAATATTTTTATCATAAAAGGACATTACCAAAAATATTAAGTTTCATTATCGATATGTTTTATTTATATAAAATTATTATAAAAATATTTGAAAATTCATTTTTACTTTTCCTATAATTATGATTAACTTTTAGGTTATAATAATCTCATTTAAGTTATATATACATATAAATATATTTCATTGAAACTCAGTGTTCTGTGCATTGTATGCCACATCATATGCACAATTAGTGTTGTGTGTGACATACACCAAGTCAGTGTTTTGTGTAACATACACTTAGTCGATGATGTGGTTAGCACAAGCCAAGTTAGTAATATGTGTAGCTTAAACCAAGTCGGTATTGTATGTTGTGCAAGACCAGAAACTATTTCGTGTGTAAGGAATGATTGACAATGATTTTTAATATATATATAAATATGATGAATTATTTTCAGTGTCACATGAAATGAAAGATATTGAGAAGATAAATTAATTGGACAAAAAATAGTTCACAAAATATTGGGGTGTTACATAAAACCCATAAGCATAAATTGGTATGATGAAATTGAGATCCTATATAAATGTAAAAAATTATTTCAAAATATAAAATATACATATATATGTATTAATATAACATAATAAATCAATTACTATTTGAAAAAAATGCATTCTCATGAAACAAAATCATCACAATTTTTCTTCTATAATGAACATAATTTTTCAGTTATTATTGTTTATTATATATATTGTTTTAATCATTTCAATATTTTATTACAAGATTTAGCCACTTCTCAATCATATAAAATATAAAAATTGATATTATAATTATATTTATTTATGAAGAGGTTGAAATAAAAAGATGAGGAACATATGTTAGAATGATTATTTATAGAATAAATTAATCAAGTTATTTATGAATTTATCCTTATTGGAATCATAGTCCAATAATAACCCAAAACTATATACATACTACTTAGTAAATATCAAACTTTTATTGATGTTATTTAACATGGACTCAAGAATAATTTTTTCCCGTGTTCACTGAACAATGGTTTTCACAATAAGTTACTAATGGAAACACCACTGCTACTCTCATTTCATCTAAATATAACATCAAATAAATCATTTTTATAATATATTGACATAGTCCCTTATATAGTAGTTTTCTTCTAACAAAATAGTTGAATTTAATTTTTTTAGATTTATACCACACTTCTACCTTATTGAATGAAAACATTTACGATTTTATATTTTATAACTTCAAATTTTTCACCAAAATTATCATCATTATAATGAAATTACTAACAATGTTTTTTATTATCATACAATATACTATGATAAAGAGTTTGTTTCATATATCATATGATATTATTTTCTTCATTGACATGATATTCCTTTAAGTAACTATTCCATATCCCACAACAAATCTCTCCAACAAAAATTTATGTTTTGATCAAGAAAATAAGATTAAAATAGGAAACATATGATAGTTTTATAATTTATCAAATTTATACTATATTATGTAGTAATGTTTCTCAAACAATACTTCATATTGAAATAAAATTCATATTCTCCATTCCATTGTCTTTAAATAGCTCTAGAAAAATTCTCTTATGTTAGTAAAATAATTTTAAAATAACTATTGATACCGTAACATAAAATATTAATCAAAAACTCATCCATAACTACGAATTTCATACAGAAAAACAGTAATCCCACACAATCATTACTTTTTTTGCTAACTCTACATGAAAAAGCCACACAAAAGACACTACCAAAACATCAACCCCAAAGCCTTATTGTCTATTTCCATTTATTTATATATGGGGATTCACTTTAAAAAATTTACAAAAATACTGGGAAACAAAAAACATAAACACACCAAGAAAAAAAAACCAAACTGCAGTCCCACCGAACAACAGAAGAAAAAATAACACAGAAATAGATTTGTAGTCCCACTATAGATCACCATTAAACTAATATCAACTATCATTCTCCAATGAATTACCACACATTTCTTCTCTCACAATCCATCCATATAGCACTGATGCCCAAACAATCCCCATATGCAGTCCAATTTTATAACAAGTCTTTAACCATAGAATAATTCCATTTCTCAATCCCGCATCACAACCACAACACAACATAAAGGAAGTTCAGCTGCCTAAATGTTCAACTAGTCCACAATAAATCTACCTCTCTGACTAAGACACCAACAAAAAATGGACAATCCCTTTTACTAACAGTTTATCCATTCTACAATCAATCAATATCTCAAACTGATACATAAACACCCCATGTACCACCCCACATGTCAAGCCCACATAACCAAGACAAGAACTGAAAACACATAATCACAAACATCAAACTAAATATTTTCAAATTAAACTTATAGGGATCATTAATATACACATAAACATAACCAGGGTGATCACAAAACATGTTTGATCCTCGTGCATCTCTTTATTTAACTGGGTGTGCTTGATTAAATAGGTTTCATGCTACTACCATTTTAAAATAACCACATGAAAGATATAGTATCACTGGTACACAATAATATAACACCCATGATAATAATTTTTAGAAGTCATACAACCACAAAAACCATATAATTATCAAAGATGAAAAATAAAATAGGCGATCAAACATCAAGCAACACCCTGCCCATTACATTAGTTGCGCAAGTTATCTTTTGATCATATTAAATTCCCATTTAATTCTATTTTCCTGAAGGGTATCCCGATGTTACATAAAAGAAAACATTAATATACCCACACCTCATGATTCAAAATTAAGGAGAAACCAAATAAAATCAACACTTCTATCATTAATGAACAACGTTCCTTCTTGCACCAAGAACATGGGATGACATGACTAATTGGAAGAACTAAAAGTTCTAGTGTAAAGGGCTCCAGCACAGGAGCACACCACATCATAGGAGGATGTCTCTCGTCACACTAAGATAAAATGAAATGATGAAGGAAAAGACGATCATGGCTTCAGAATCGGGTAGATCCTAAAATCAGGGAGATCATTTTAAAGTAATTAAAAGTCATATCATTGTTAGACCAAACAGTTGGGCAATTTCACACATTGGAATTTATTGATATTTATTAATTACTCTTGTAAACAGTGGAGATAGAACAATGGATGGATATGAGTTAATATATTAACATAACAAAATAAAATCATTTAACAATGGAAAAATGGATAAAATGGGAAAATATAAAATTGAGTCATAGATATTTGAGTAATTGATGTTCATCCACTAACATAGGGTAACCGATGGGTGAGAAACCAATGCGACTGACTAATGACATTACCTACTAATGTCGTGACTTACCGATGCTAATCTAGAGACGCATAGACCTACCAACAGCGATGCCCACAACTCAATGATTCCAACACCCCTTGACAAAATGATTTTGAGCTACCAACACCTCAACCTATGGACACCAACACTCTCAACTCGCCAATGCAGAAACACCATGACTCACTAATGCTGAAATATTGGCACATTGACCTATTGACACTGAATCCCATGACTCACCAATGATGACTCCCCATGACTTGCCGATGGTGATGCCCTTGACTCACCGACGCACTAACAGGCTGATTCACTAACATGCGGACGCAATGACATGCCGATGAAAAAACTCAGAAAACTATAATTTTGGTAACTCTTGAAATAAGCCACTGAGATCCCTTGGAACACCTCAATATTGGATTTACACAAAGGAAGGTCTCGGGGAAAATATGGGTTATTACATTAGATACCTCCCAAACTATTCTCTTCATTTATAATTTAAAACATACATTAAAGAATAGAGTTCCAAACAACCATCCCTTAAGATACATCATACGAGTAAACCACGCATTCTTAAAAAATGGAGGGGAAACCTCAATATCCAAGAAAAAATGTACAATATATCCGCTAAACAACTGTAGAAACACAGAGTAACCACACTATCACCACAGTCAAACCTTCGAAGCACATGGATTAGGGAGCTCCTTTTTCCATGTCAAGATATTATCCGCTTTGGTGAGCATTGACACACCCACCTCTATTTAGTCATATCCACATTAATATGTCTTGATTAAGGATCAAGTCATCACCTCCCCATAGTGAGGACATTTCAAACAAAAATTGGAAATGGGATAACAAAATATCATAAAAAAGTGTGGTTAAACAGTACATTATAAGCACATAATAAAAAATATAAAAGATCAAAATTAAAAAATTTCATTGGGTAATAGGCACACATATGTTCCTCTCATTCCAAGGTACTCTCCTCGAGGACATCATGCCTCCATAACACACGAAAAAATTGAATGTTACATCCAAAATGCACCTTATCTTTATGATCCCCGATTATCATTGGTTGATGCACGAATGTCAATTCATACTTGATATCCAACTCTCCCAAATCTAGGATGTGGGAGTCATCATGTAGATAACGACGGAGCTGAGAGACATTAATGTTTTGGTGGTCCATTTCCATCCATGGTGTCAACGCCCGCTAATATTCCACCTTGCTGACTTTTCCCAACACCTCAAAATGTCCGATGAACTTTGGAGAAAGCGTAACCCCATATCAAACCTATGATGTCTACACCAATGGGAGACCTTCATGAAGATGTGGTACCCATCCTTGAACTCCAAGGGTCTCCTCCTATGATCGGCATACAACTTCTGCCAGTCCTGAGCTAGCTCTATCATTTTATGCACAAGATGAACATTCTTCTTCATTCTCTATACTACCTCAGGGCCATGAACACCTGCCTCCCCAACCACTTTTCAAGACATGGGTGAACGAGATGGTATTTCATACAAGGCTTCAAACAATTCCATTCCAATGGTGGAGTGATAGATATTTTTATAGGAAAACTATACTAGGGGAATGTATTGTACCCATGATCCTCCAAAGACCAAAACAAAAGATTGCATCATATCCTCCAATGTCTAGATGGTCCACTCAATCTACCCATTCTTTTGAGGGTTGAATGTTATGCAAAGGAATAGTTTGGTGCCAAACAGTCTGAAATGATGGATCTTGGAACTCCATGAATTTTTACAACTTCACTAACATACCTCTATGCAAAGGCATCCCATGCGTTCGACTCCTTAATCACCATGAAGTGAGGTTATTTCATCAATTATTTCACCACTACCCATATATCATTAAAACCTCCATCAACCCCAGTTATTCTAGTGATGAAATCAAATAATACATCATCCCATTTCCACTCGAGAATGTATAAGGGATACAAAATACCACCAGGAATACAGTGTTCAACCTTCACCAGCTAACATATGAGGATCCTTCCCAAAAAGTCCTCCAGTTCCTGCTTAACATAGGGCCACCAAAACTAACCCCTCAAGACCTGTTGCTTCTTGGAGAATATTGGATTTACTGCCTGTTTTGAGTTATACAACTCACCGATAACTCCCTCTTGCATTTCCACTGGGAAATACAACTTCCCATAGAACATCATCTAATTCTGAGTATCCTCTAACAATCCCTCTGATGAATCACCATGGCTAGAAAGATCACACATCACATCATCCTTTGAGTCTCCCCACTAAGAATCATCCACCTACCATTCTAAGGAATATTAAAATTTCTTCTGAAACATATCGCCTCTACCATCCCCCACTCTCCAGCCCATATACAATGAAGCCAAATCCTCCACTGCCTTCAAAGAATCTGCGGACTCGTAAAATACATCATTCTATGACTTCATACTCAAGGCATTGACCACCATGCTTCCCATTCTTGAGTTGTAGGATATTTTGAAGTCATAGTCCATAAAAAATACACTCACCTCTACTATAGTATGGTCAGTTCTCCCAGGGAGAAGATATACCTCCTGAGTTTTTAATATGTAAAGACCTTAAAGAGTTCCTCGATGAGGTAATGCTGGAAAAAACATAGCGGGAACACTACTGCTTCATGTCTTGGTCGTGGGATTAATAGTTACATTTGTGAGAGTGTAACATCCTAGAACCATTAGAGATCTCATACCACTATGACATCATCACACATACCATGCCTATAACAAAAGAATCACTGAACAATTCAAACGTCTCCCCCTCATATAGAATCTTTATCACTTGGGAACTAACTAGTTTCCATTTCAGTTAACAGAATACTGCTTGGTATTTCTCACTATATACGAAATTCTAGTCAATTTGGGTTAAAGTTGACAATAGAGCCTTAAATTGCAATAATTCATGTATGAACCACTAGTAGTGAACTGAGAGACCCAGAAAACTATGAACCACTCCCACGTACATTAGTTCTAAGAAAGTAATAACTGATTCCACATTCAACGGGTCCACTTTTATTCTCTACTAGGACACCATGTTCCCGTTGATGTGCACCTCATGTATCAACAACTTGCCCTTGGACAACTACCCATAGAGATGGTGGTGTCTGAGGAACTCCAAAACTATATTTTGATGCTCAGTGTATTCCTCTTCTGATCCTTACAAGATGAGGATTTCGTTGATGAACATGACCACAAACTAGTCCAGATACTCATGGACAATAGAGTTCGTGAGCCCCATAAATACATTTGGTGCGTTTATAATGTTGAAAAACATGACCAAAAACTCAATGTGGCCATATCTTCAACTAAAACCAGTCTTCATGATTTCATCCTCCTGCACCATCAACTAGTGATATCTAGACCACATTTCGGTCATAGAGAACCACCCTGGTCCCTTCACCTGGTCACAACGCCTTTGATCCTTAGGAGGGGTAACCGTTCTTTATCATCACGAGATTTATTCTTCAATATTCTATGCATATCATGAGACCAATGTCTGCCTTCATTGCGAACAAGAATATAACACCCCATGGAGACACAAATGAATGGATAAAACCCATATTCATTAGGTCATTGACCTGAATCCGCTAATCCCTAAACTCAGAAGGCATCATCTGACAGGTATCCATCGAAATCGGATAGCCACCGAGTTTTATGTCTATCTCAAACTGAAAATCACGTGGAGGGGGTAGAGTCCTAACCTCTTTATGGAAGATTTCATGGAACTCACTGAGAATCCCTGGAACATACCCCATCTCTAGGTTTCCTTATTCCACAGATATATCAACAATCTAAAAATGATGGGGATTCACCGGATAGATTCCCTCTTGGAATCTCTGCTCACTAATGATAGATAAACAAAGGGGTGCAATATTTGATAACTCGACCCCTCTCTAGAAGAAATCGATAAAATCTTGCAAAAAAATATCTCTTTGATGCCTATGATAAAATCGTACAACCTCATTTGTGGATGATGATTATCCCCAACAAGAGTGTTGTGGGACCAACATCAGTCTACATCCTTGAAAAGCATAAAATAGACTAGTCTTACCTACACTTATCATACTCAACACCAAAGGAATAGAGATTCTATATATGTATATACCAAGGGAATGTGCTACACTTGGTTCCAAAAACGAGTTTAAATCTCTTAAATCAAACAAGGCACTGAATAGAGTACAAAAAAGACTGATCAGAACTCGAAAAACAATTGGTCCTGTTGAAAATGCTATCTCTGCAGCATGAAAATTCCAACACCCAACATATCTTCCCCTTGCCAGTCAGTCACCACCCTAACCACACCTTAGCCACGGTAACTAAGGAGCGCCCAGAGGACAGTCTACTTTAGAACAGTGTTCCCTCAATGTTGATGGAGATCACTTCCCTTGATGTTGGAACAACCTGGCTGACAACTGCTGCTACCAAAGTGGACATTGAACCTTCACACTCCCACTATACTGAACTCTGATAGGTAATTGATTCCTAATATTCCTACGGCTTCCACATATAATGAATATATTTCCTAGGCCCATGGATAAAGAGAATGGACAATGAGATCAGAACTATAACTGATGAGTCTTACTCTCCATTGGTCTAAATGTTGAAGGCCATGACAATGGTCGTCTACTACTGATAGCCTTCTCCTTTGACAAACTCCACTGACTCCTCTCTCATGAAAAACCTCCTTGAATTTGAATCATATCTACTAAATTTTCCTTCTTATGAACCTCCATGTATGTTTTCAGTGTGAAGGGAGTAACAACATACTGAAGAGAAGGTCGTAGTGCCTCCTCTAAGCACCTTCCCCGCGAATCCTCATCCAGAAAGAGGTATAGAGAAAAATGAAGTGGATCCTTGAACTTGATCCATAACCCCCTCACCATCATAATCCCCTATAATCAGTATAGTTTCTCCTATATATTCTCGGTGTTCATCGTGGAAGTAAATAATTCCTCCTAGATCTGCTTCTCAAAGTTAGTCCATAAAATCTCAGGTTCCTTATTCTCCAGCGAGGAAAATAATCCACCAATAACAAGCCACTCCTCATATTTGGATCACTTCCAGAGTAACCCATAACTCATTCAGATCTTGGATCAAACTAAATGCAATCACCAACTCCTCAAGCCCACTCTCCATATCAATGTTTTTTTTTCTCCACTTGTACTTTCCCTCAGTCATCCTCTATAAGGAATGAAGTGTATTCTACCACTTGAAATCCTTATCCCCTCGATCATCCCTCTGATAAACAATTAGATCAACCTCAGGGGCCCCAACTACTCGTTCAACTCATGTATGTCGTCCTGGTGCCATAGATGAACAATTAAACAAATAATTCCTAACCCTGCATAGTAAAATTTAAATTTTGTTTGAACATTATCTTTATTTTAATTACCAAAACACCCTAGATAGATAAGAACAAGAGTCATTATGATGAATGAAGCATTTCTTAGGGTCTCTAACCCTCTTTCAGTATATCCACAATTATTTGTTCAGTATCTCTAGTGTCCTTACATCAGATCTTGGTTGGGGGGGGCTTAAATCATATGTCCTAGCCGGTCTTCCATGGCCTATTGCACTCACCAAGATTTCCTACCATTATTTCCCAACCAAAACATTCAATCCTCATTGTTCCTAGCTATGAACTCTATCCTATATCCCAGTCATCAACCAACCTTTGATACCATTCCTTCATGAACCTCCTTATCCATGATTAGGGAAGAGGCATAAAATTTCCATGACCTTCATTCTTCACTATAATGGAGAGATAATGTCCCCTGAGTCTCACTGTTATTACGCCCTGAAGTAGTGACTAGAACCACGGGTATAAAATCTCACATGAATGGAAGGCATAACCATTTTTATAGAACAACAATGGGAGATAAGAAAGTAAATCCCAGCAACACCAAAAAAATAAAATAGTAAATACCAGATTCCAATCCATCATGAATGATTGAAGGTAAAACCGATACCATGTGAGATGAAATTCCATAATGATATACCAAAAAATTAAGGAAACTAAGTCACATCATAAACTATCCCGACACACGATCAAGGAAGTTCCATCACAATCCTCAAATTCTTCATAGAAACATGAAAATAGTTTTTACATATGTTGGGTGAGATTACATGTATACTCGGTTTGGAATCTTATGATACTCAAGAAAAAGTGGGGGAATATGAGAATACAGCTATGGAGAAATAGTAGGGCTTCAAGAACCTACTAGGTAATACTAACCTGCCCAACTATACAATGGACCACTCAACCAAGTAACAAAAATCTTGTAATGTAATAATATAATCACATAGACATTTGGGGACCATGCACACCACTTTCCCACTAGTTGACTTCTCATACCAATTGATCTAAAATCTCAACAATGCCTCTCTTCTCACATGATGTCCCACTACCAAAACCTTCCTACACACACCTGGACCTCAAACCACACATAGCCAAACTCACAAACACTTGGTCCACAACAAACACTTCTATGCCCAAAAGTAGATGGGCCTCAACAACCTCACACTACTCCCAATAACACACCGGCCTCACCTCTCATTGGAAAACACATCTGTCCTGCAAACAACTGAGCCCCTCTTCTAAAAGAACCTTTTCTCGAAGTATCTTGGTCATTGGTAAGAATCAAGATATTATAGCCTTCCTAGATACACCCGAGCGGCATGATTTTGAAAAGGGTGTGAGGAAGAAAATTAGTAACAAGCCATTTATCATCCCAAGTGGGATGATTTTTAAGATACCCTCCCCAATGAAATGGAGGTGTTAGACTCATATTTCTCAATATTTTTGGGGTTATTATAGAAATAACAATAAACTAATATATATATATATATATATAGGTAATCAATCATTGTTCCTCAACCTATGGGTTTCACATAGACAAACAAAAATCCAACAGCAGCACCGCTTTTACTGCTACTCCAACATGCACAACCACACAACAACCACTGCCAAAGAAAAATCCCAACAACCTTCTTTCCCAGTTGCAATTTATTTGTTTATGGGGATTCACTTTAAAAAATTTCCAATACTACTGGGAAACTAAAAACAGTAACCACACCAGGAAAAGAACAATAACTAAACAGCAGTCCCACTGCACAACAACACAATGCAACTACACAAAACTAGACTTGTAGTCCCACTACAAATCGTTACTCAACTAGTAAAAACTATAATTATCCAATGAATTTCATCACATTCCATCTCTCACAATATATCCCTATAATTCCATTACCCAAACAATACTTATATGGAGTCCCACTACATAACAAGTCTATAACCACACCACATTACCACTTCACAACATCGCTTCGCGACCACAACACGTCATAAAGGCAGTTCAATTGACTATAAATTCATCCATTCTAAAATCAATCAACCTATCATACTAAGAAACCAACAGACAAAGGATAGTCCCACTACCTATATGTTAATCCACTCTAAAATCACTCAATCTATCAAACTAAGACATCAACAGACCCCCTATACCACTACACATATCGGGCCCACAGAACCTAGGCCAAAACACACATCACATAATCACAACAATCAAACTAAACATATTCAAATTTAACCAACATTGGTTCTTTTGTTTGAACTCAAAAATTAACATGGTGATAACAGAATGAATTTTATCATGGATATTATCTTTATTTAACATCGTGTAAATAATTAAATAGTTTTCATGATACTTCCATTTTCAAATCTCTACAAGAAATATAGATTATAACTTGTATGCAAGATAAGACCACCAATAGTCATGATTTTCAGAAGCTGTAAAACAAAAAAAACTATATAGTAATCAAAGATAAAAAATAAAAGAGGTGATCAAACATCAACCCACGCCATACCAATTATTTTAGTTCCATGAGTTCTCCTTTGATCATATTTTTTTTTCAATTATCCTTTCAAGAAGAGAATACATCCATTCCAAAAAAACAGTAATATAGCCACCCCGTATAATGCACATTAAAATAAAAGAAAAATAAAATCCATGCATGGATGATCAATGATATAAGTTCTTTCATGCCCTAAGAACATGGGATGATTCGACTTGTTGTACGAACTCCATGTCTAAGCGGGATGTGATACTGCATAGTTTCATGACTCCTCTCAGGGGGAAGTATCCAGCCACACCAATAGAAAGATAATGGAAGAAGGAAGAGATGATATTGTCTTAAAAAGAGGCAATATCCTTGAATCAGGGAGACCATTTCAATGTACATATAAGTCTGATTACGGTTAGATCACGCAGTTGGGTGGTTTTACAAGTTGGAATTAATTGAGATTTAATAATTAACCTAGGAAATGTTGTATATAGTCTAGAATATGGCTTTGAGTTGATAGATTATTTTAAATGATGAAAAACATGTAACAATGGAGAAACTAAAAAAATTGGGAAAATCCTGAAATGATTCACTGATGGGTGAGTCACCGACACTAAGCCGTCAATGCTGATCCACTGACGGGTATACTGCCGACACGACCAACTGATGCCTTAACATGTTGATGCCTTAACCTACAGACACTGAGCTAGGGATACCTCGACCTACCGACACTAATGCCCTCAACTCAACGATGCTAATTCCCCAAGACAAACCGATGATGGGATACTGATTCCTCGACCTACCAACAATGATTCCCTTGACTCACTTATTTCAATGACCCATGACATGATGAGGCCGAGATACCAATGTCTCGTCCTACTGACAGCTACACCCTAGACTCACTGATGTTGATGCCCCTCACTCACTGTCACACTAACATGCTGACACACTAACATTCCAACACACTGACATGTCGATAGATAATCTAGAAAAACTGAAAAAATGGTAATTTTACAATTCTCATGAAATGAGCCACCGAGAGCCCCTAGAACACCTTAAAACTGGATTTCCACAAAGGAAGGGCCAAGGAAAAATATTGGTTATTACAATAGCATATATTTCTATGTCCAAAATTATATTTTTTTAAATATATTACAATATAAAATATATTTGGTCAATTGAAATGTTTTCATTATCCTTAACATTATTCATATATAAGTATTCCATCATAAAAGTGATAGTTTTGAAAAAGAATTATTTCTCACTATTCACCTAAAAGTCTATTATTTCAAAAATATCATAAAAATAATTATAAAAAATATGACATCATGAGTTACAAAATGAATTTATTCTCATCCAATTTATTTTATTAAATTTTTATATTTTTGGTCAAAAAAATTCTTGAAAAACATAATGTGGATTATTTTAATCTTTATTAATTTAGATAATATAATTTATTATAATTAAATATTAGTTGTTATAGTCATCATATCATAATTATATTACATAAAATTTATTGAATTGCAACTCAATAATAAATTATTTTAGTTATTTATTTAATATTCTTGAGGTTCCCACATTTCATGTTCTATTTGTTTATTTCTCTTAAATAACTTCTATAATCGAGGCATTCAATATTTTACGCTTGTTATATTGTATTTATAATTTTGATAGGCTCTTAGATATAAGATAAACTAGGATGATATCTTATTTCATAAAACATGAAAAGAAGAAATCTATATAGGAAATACCACATTTACTAAGATTTATATAACACATCATGAACTATAGTGACTCTATGTGAAGTTTCCCTTAGGTAACTCAGAATATCAATTTTTTTCAATAATATCAATTTTCATAATGAAATTTGGAATGATTTTTCCATTATTAGTGAACCTTACTACACTATTTTATGGATATACCTCCATGAAAACTAGATCCACCATATAAATAATTTAATCCTTATTAAACCTTTCATTATATTTAATTTTCATACGTTTATCTTCCTCGATACAACTATAAATACTTCTTAATTTATCTATTTACTCAATATGTTTTGGGCTAGAAGATTCCATAAAGCACCATTATTTAAAAAATCTTAACTATTCTATATTTTCTCATACAAAATCTTATATGTAATAGTTTTAATTATTTAATAATAGATATAATTATAAAAATACTTCACCAATGTTTATTTCCAATCCAACTTACCTCCAATGTTAAGTGGTAATGTAGAATATTTTTATTTTAATATATAAATAGTTCTTTTATATTATTCATCTGTTTGAGGAAGATATGTAGAGTCCAATGTATATTAAATTCATGATCCTTCAGAAGTATTTTCTTGGATTTATTTGTAATCTATAGGTCACGATTAGATATAATAAAAAGTGATGCACCATGAACTCTTCATACATTATTAATATCGAGACCTATGAGTTAGATGTTATATTATAAATTGGATATTTCTAAACATTTTATGGTGATCATAAATAACTATATACAATCATTATTCATTAGTGACATTGTAAATATATTGAAAAATTCCATAATGATATCTTCCCATATATAAATTTGAGCAGGTGGAGTTTTAATGATTCCTTTTGGATGTTTCTTTTAGAATTTACAATGTGAAAACCCAATCATATTGTCCTATATAATGAAATTTTACATTATTCATTTCCCCATAAAAATATTTCGTTTAAACTCTAAATTTGTTTTATACAAGGGTGTATAATGATATTAGACCAATGGGCTTCATCAAATTAATCTATCTTCAACTCATATATGGGAGAAACACATATCTTCTTCCAAAATACATATATACATACTTTAGTGTTGAATTATTCCGACATACTATCATTAATTCGATTGAATATCTTCTTCATTTACATATCAATGATCTAGGTTAATTAATATTCAATAATAAATATGGTTTAGAATCCATTTTGAATAGATGTGTCATTCCGCCTTGCATAATGATTCCCATGTCCAAATTTTCAAATACTTAGTTATGTTATCATTTTTTATAATAATATTAGTCGAAAATACATGATCATTCCTACTCAATACATAGAATAAATAACCTTCCTAATGTGGTAGTTTATTTAGTAGAAAAAATTCATTAATAGTTTCATCCACAACCTTTTACACATGATGAGATATTTCATTGAGATGTAGTATTTTAGAGTGATTTTATCCTTATAAGTCTCACTTTTTTCTCCATAAAGGTAATTACCCTATATTTTAAAAGAAATTAATTTCACTAGTAACACTAGAAAATTTGATAGATAATTTTTTTCAATAAACATTATCAAAAAAAATCATATGAAAGAAAAAAATATTTCTTTATAAGTAAACATCCATGTACACTTTTTGATGGAACAATAAAAATAAAAAATCCATATATTCATAAGGAAATTTTTAATATTGGTTCAATAAAAAATCTCATCATTAATTATATGAAACATTTTTTACATTATTCTATCTAGAAAAACATATCTCTGTTACATGTCAAATGGGTTAACATTCTATCTAATCAATAAATTTCTTTAAATAACTCATTAATGGTAACATTATAATCCAATGAGTATATATACCTTATTTTTTGAGTTTTCATTTCAAATTTTATCATTATGATTTTATTTAAAGGATTAAATGATATTTTATCCATATATACTTGGTGTTTATGAAACGAAACTTCTTGATTTCATAATTCACATCTACTAATTTTTTCATATATTTATTTTCTCTAACAATATTATGAATGATTCATATTTCAATGTTATTTAAATAATATATTTTATAGTATATAATGATATAATCAATAAATAGAATAATGAAATTATTAAGATAATCCATGAATGTCATGCTTATTAGATACATAAAATATGGCATGCATTGATCAATATAATTGGAATTACAATAAATTTAAAATGTCTATTCCTTTTACGAAATATAATATTTGGAATACTCATCATCACTATAAGTATATGATACCAAGAACAAAGATAAATCCCTAAATAATATAAATCTCATTGAAGCTAATAAAAATCGTCTATAATATAAGGTGGAGGATACATGTTCAGTATAGTAAGGTAATTAATTTTGATGAAATGCAATCTAGATTGGCCACTATTGGGGGAGATTAAGTGGTAATGTTATTAAAAATAATTTTCCTTAAATTCAACCTATTATACTTGTTAATGGTCCCAATCCACTAAATGATATGTCACAGTATCACTTCATATGTATAAATAATTAGAGGTATGATATAACATAGAATTTAAAAATTGTGATACAAATACTTACACCATAAAAAATTTGTTATCCACTAATAGTAATTATACATAATGAATTTTTCATCTGTTATAATGGAAAATTATTAAACACACTATATTCAAACACATGGGTATAAACATAATGACCATTAATGTTCTTCACAAAATGTTCCCAATGTCCACATAGTTATTCAAACTATCGAGTCTCAAATGTGTAACTTTATAGAACTATCTATAGTGTAACTACAGAGTACACTAAAATACACACTCTTGAGTTACAAAAGAAAATAATTATTCAAAGTTCTAATAAAATTATACATCACAAATGTTTTATCAAATACCTAATGACCTCCCCCACCTTAAGTTTTGTTTTATACCAAATAGATGCTCATATTCCTCATTGAGATTATTGAATTTACATATTTTATGCATATCTATTCATGTATGTTTTTATTTTTCTCATCTTTATCAAATATTTTTTATCACCTTTATTGTATATTTTGTCTCAATGAAAAAATTATCAGTTATATATCCTTCCCTTTGAGTGATTATGTCCTCACCTTATATTGATATTTTCTCAAATACATACAATCATATTTAACGTTATTCTATGAAGGAAGTATCTTGAATGATTTATATTATATTTGTATCATTCCCATAACTAATTTCACTAAATGAATAACATGAAATTTATATGGGGTATATTTAGTTATAAAACCATAGAACATATTATTTCTCACTTTATAATTTTATATGTTATTTTTATATTTACATTCGATTATTTTCTAAAGTACTTATGGATTTATGTATGTTAAGTAAGTGGGAATGCATCATCTTCTATAGAATAACAATAATCGATGTTGATTTCATAGTAATGATACGAATAATTATATCCCATGAAGTTTTCCTCAAAATAAATAGTGTCTATCATATATTTAGGTGGATGAAATATCAATTTTTCACAAATAACATTATATATATATATATAATAATTAATGGCATGAAGTGCCTAATTTTCATCCAAAATATCTTGACTGAAATTTTATAAATAAATCAATCACAAGAACAATATTATTTTGTGATTTTACATTCTATGATATTTTAATCAGAAAATAATAGTCTTTGTGATCATTTTCACTCTTCAAAACAAGAGTATCAGAATCTCAATTAGAAAAAAGAATCATTTTTCATAAATTATCTGACATTTATAAGCGATGTTCACAACAATCTTTATAATATCTCAATATATTAGTACTTATATTTCTATGATTAGTCTATGAATATATTAATATGTCCATATATACCAACATTCAAATATTAATAAATAGGTTTCATTATCATGCAATGCTAAAAAAAGGTTTCCACCTATTTTTTATGAGAACAAGTTTTATCTTCGTAGTTAATTTATCACATGGAAATAAAAAATAGTGTACCATATTATATATATAATAAATCAACCACCCATTTATGAAATTTTTGTATGAATCATAAGATAAAATCATATTAATATCACTATATATCATAATCATGGTATTATGAAAATCAAAAAATACATATATTTAATGCATGATTTGGATATGATTGAGCGGGTATGGTTCTTTTACAATGATTATTGGAGATGGAAATACATCGATTAAAGTTTTTCTTGAGATCATGAACAATCCCTTCAAATGTTGAGAAGTTAAATATAAAACAACTTATTAAATTTGATGGTTGGTATCAATTTTCTCTAGCACTCTATGTTTTATCAATAACATTTTAAGATAGAGATATAATGAGAAAGAAACACTCATACCTTATAAATGCATCACTCAATTTATCCACACATAGTAATGTAATTTTTTCCATGGTGTGCACAATTTTTCACCCAACCAGATGACACACACACAAATGGGGTGATCCACACAACATTTTCCTTTTCTTTCACCTGTGTGAACCCCTTTCGGTGTTATGTTCCCACTATTCTAGAACTCCTCCTTACCCCACTTATGCGCTCTATACATACCCATTCCCCACATCCACCACTATATAGGTTTATCATACATGATACCCCCTATGGATAATTTATCTCCCGTAATGAGGTGAATTTAGTAGGCATATCTATCTTATACGGACAATAAATTGTTTATATAAGGACAACTCAAAATACTTATAATAATTATTGTATAGGACATATAATACAATAAATGATTCATATATCTTCAATTACTAATGAATCCTTCAAGAAAAATATATTTTTCATTCCTTAAAAATATATATTCATAATGTTGTTAAAAATGTTTCACTATTAGCACAATTGACACATTTCATTGGAAATAGAGGCCATTTAAATATTTATCACAATAAATAAGTGTAATTTCTCACGAATGAAATCCTATAAAATTTTATAAATACATGAAAACACACCCAACATTATTACATCATATTCACTAACCAAAACATATTGAAAAATTGAAAACAAATTAAATACTAAAATGGGTTTAGAAATCACCCAATTTTTTTTAATTATTTCATCACATCATAAAATTAAGCATTTTGTTATATATATATTATCCACAATATTGAAATAAAATACAAAGGGTAAGAGGGTGTTTTCTAATCAAATCAATTTCAAAAATGAATATATTATACATTAAATTATTTTTTCCTGAATAGTTTTCATAGATGGATGATATCAAATGGTTCTATAATCAATTCTCTTTTATTTAAAAAAAATTATGTCTATGTTTCAAAACTAAATGAGGAAAATATGATTAATAGATATAGGTTGTCGTAACTATCCACAAACTACCATTATTGTGAAATATTTCACATATATTCTCAATTAATTTTATAGGGTTGAAAATTATCATATTTATCGATGAATTGAAACACCAAAATATTCTAATTTTATTTACCTCTAAAGAATATCACCATACAATATATTGTAAATATTTAACAACATTTACACATCAGAATATTTATTTAGACTCTTATTTTTTGTGTCTTATCTATTTCACTATCTTATTTCATGCAATAAAATTATTTTATGTGTAATTAATTTTTCCACCAGAGTCTTAAAGTTGTTAAATTTATCATTTATGGATAACTTCTCTGGAGTTTTCAACTCATATTCTATAGAATCTTTTTTCCCATTGGATTTATAAATTTCTTTATATTACTTTAATTTTTTATTCAATTTCATTTTTTTGATAAACAACTAGTATTTAAATCATGAAATTATCTATCTTCATCGAATATCCACATGTTATAGAATCGTTCTTCTACTAAAGCACATTCCTTCTCAAATAATAAAAAATACATTATGGCGGTATGTATATATTTTTCATCATTGTGTGTCACTATTTATAACATCTACCAAAAAATTGATATTGGAATTAATATATATTATGAATTGGAACCATGGATGGGTTTATGGACAAAACCTTATTCTTCTAAAATATATTTTCATCCATATACCACGAATCATTTCTAATACATCCCTATTCCCTAATACAGACATGCTATACCAAAATGGTTAGGATTTATGCCCATACATCTCAAAAAACCATTATAATCCACTAAAATAATAAGCTCCACATTAATATGTATTATATAATTATACATTTTATTGTTTTAATTCATCAATTTAAGACTTCTTCCTATTATAGTGTAGTAATTTTGTTGAGATATTTATCTCCTACATTGATATATGAAATGATTTCCCATTTTTCATCTTGATACTTGAATGTTTAAACATATTTATGTGACAATAATTTCATAAAATATCTTATTTATTATAAAATTAGTAAGTAGTTTTTCCTTTTTATTTAGATTTTCCTAACCATTCTTTCAATATAATAGCATTTTACTAAAATATCATTTTATTCTAAAATTATAATTCCTTGTTTCCCAAAATAAAATAATATCATATGAATATTGTTTTCATTAATTTCATCAGTAGTCAATAAGTACTTCACAGGATGTGTACCTTATAATTTCTTTTTGGGACATCCACTATTTATGGATCTTTTGAAAAAAAAACAGACAACATCATTAATCAATCCTACCATGATGGGTTTATTATTGTATGTACCATCCATAAATTATCATAATTGGGTTTTAATATAAAAACAAATATCTAAAAAACATTAGTATCTATGAGAGTATCATTATTATGTTACACCATCTCTATGAAATATGTTTCCCTTCAGTTCAATTCCTTCCTCATGATATAATTTGAGTAATGAATCATAATGAATTTTTATAAATGTTTCACTTTCTAAAAGAATGGTATATATTAATATAGGGTTATTATTTATTCATCAATCAAAACTACAAGAGAAAAAAAATATTTTGAAGGATTTTTTGTAATATTAAAAATATCTCACTATATCTTCTCAATCCCGCTTCATCATATGTGTTCATTCTTTTTAGAATTTTTCTTGGTTATTTGTAATGAATTTTAAATCTACATTACAATGTATCCTTTAACATCTAGTTGAGAATATTTTAAATATATATAATTATTATGAAATTTTATATGTTTATGGAATGACTCTATTAAAATATTTTTAATGAATTATTTCCCATAAACATTACTTTTGAAGTTATTAAACATGTTTCCAACATATATTTTAATTAAAAGGGTAATTATTTAATAGTTTTATATGAATTTTTAAAAGAGTGTTTCATAAAGGAAAATTGTATCCAATACCACTTCCATTACACCAAACATTTCTTTCATGTGAAATTTTCTATCCTAATGACCGCTGGTAGTTCAAAAAAATGTATTTCGGATTAATTTGGTTACATTATTGATATGTTGTTTCAGTATAGAATAATAATCATCATGTGATTCAACATCATAGAATCTCGAAAAAGATTAAAAATAAAAATCATGATCAAATGTATTAATGAAAATATTTCCATTATGATAACCCTTAGTATGAGTTATATCTTTGTTTATTATAAGATTATTCATCACTTTCATTAAATATCTTTTATTTTATTCTTTTAATCCAACATAGAAATATCTATATTGTTACCCTCAAAAGTAAAATCCAATTTTCTAGTCTAAAGTATATAAACTATTTCATAAAATCTATAAATCACAAAATCTATCCTAAATAATTATGTAGAATATTTAGTTAATAAAAATTATTGAAACTGAGGACATGTTGAGAGCATGGTGGGGGTGAATCAATGGTTTAATTTTTATCAATTACATTCTATAGAATTGAATTTTTTGAAAACATTAAGTTTTGAAATCTTCATTATGATATATCAATTTCCTGCCTCATATGATGAAATATTAATAGAAAATAAGAAACACAATATTGAAAATGTTCATTACAAGGACCTAATCATTTCAAGGATAGTTAGAACTACCTCCATGGATTCCCTAATATAATTCATTTATCAATTAATGTGACCAATATGAAGTCATAGTGTATCCAATGTCCTTTTTCTATACATGAAATTCAACAATATTCTTCATATAATGTTACAAAAGTAAAACATGCCTTTATAGTCATTATTCACTCTAGAGGATCGTTATAATTCTTCACACTGAGTCAGAATTTTTCTAATTGACATAGAAAATCATGAGTTTCATATGGGGATAGTTATTCTGCATCAAATAGTATTCTCCATCATCAAATATTAATCCACTACAAGATGATATCTTACACATTCTATTATATTTCTGTACTGATTTGATATCAATTATCTATTAACATTCAAGATATATGTTTATTTTGTACACTTGATCATGTAACTCATATGTGTATTGAAATTTACCCAAATATTACTGATCATCTGTGTATATTTAGTTGCCTTAGTGTAAAAATTCTTCGGTTGATATTCTTTTATCATCCTAATTATTTAATATCCTCATATAGTGGTGTACAATTGATGTAATGAAACATCATGAATTTAATTTTGTATGAAATAATATTTTACTTTCTTAAAGAGAAATCTACATTATTACTAAATGTAATTTCACCTAACAGACTACATTTAGTCTACATGATGTATATTTTTTATGAATTACCATAATAATTATTTTTACTATGATTATTATTTTTCCTATATCAATATTTAATTTTTTTTATTTTATGAAGATATTTTGTGTTAATATACTCATTATAATCATACACACACATTCATCCTTGTACTAAACAAATGGATGGGGATGGAATAGTTCTGATATGCACTGGTATAGAATGAATAATCTTCCTGACACACACAAAAGTTATCAATGTTTCAATGGAGGTTCAAAAACATATTCATCACAAAGATCATTGGACGTTTGCAACAAAAAATGACAGCATGTAGTGTCTTAGTTTCATCAAAAATGTCTTAAGTGTGGACATTAAAGGGATGATGTCATGGTATCATTTTTATTTCATTTATTTTTTTCACATGTTCTACTCTTTGAGATAAACATTCATCATGGTAGTCTATATTTATTTCCAAAAATAGATCCTCAAAATATCAATTCAATTTAAAATAAGCTCTTATAATTTATGCCTAATTTTTCTGGTTAAATATTTTAAAACATATATACACATTAAAATAATTTTTTTCTCCATAACATACTATTTTACCAGGTCAAAAATACTTTTCTTATGTTAATAAAATCATTGAAATAGTATATTAAACACTAAACATATTAAAAATTTATCACATTTTTAATTTAATCCTCTACCATATTTTCCATTTGATAAATAAAATAATCACAAAGTTAAACTATATATCATAAAAATATAATATCTTACGCATAAATTTTGAGATTTTTTTTGTATGATATGATTTTTTTCTATGAACGTGATTTATCATCCTGATTTATCAATCATATACTTGATATGTATGGAATTTTAAGAGTTATCAGGATATGTATGGAATAACTTATCAAATGTCCTCATTAGATAAAATGATCCACTTTTTCTACTATAAAAACATTCATTAAAGATTATTACAACACTATAAATAAGATTAATATAAAATATCATTAGAAATATTCACAATGTTTTAAATCCTTTAACATTATAAAAAAATGATATTATCTGAATTCAAGGGATTTAATAAAATTATTTCATTTTTGGACAAATCATACCATTTTCATCCCAAGAATGAAATTATTAACATATTTTCACAATTAGGCTAAATTTTTAAAAAATTGTAACTATTTAAAATTAAAACGTCATCCATGATATTTGAAATGTATTTTGAATTAAAATGATCCACAAAATAATAAATAAAATATATAGGAAAACTATAAACTATTTTACATTTTTATTGTATTCATGATAAGTTATTTTATTAAGTGTGAAATTGTGAAAAAATAGCTTCCCTTTCATATACACACTCATAATATTTACTAATATGCATCCAATAATCATAGATCATTAAAATGAAACCAAAATACTATATTTGATTACTTTTTAGATTTTTTAAATTAAACTATACATATAGATATATTTTTTAGTTATGTAAAATTATAAAATGATTTTGAACATACACATCACTAATAGAGATCTCTATTATAAATATCTTGATGTTTCATATTAAAATTATTTATGTTATAAAAACAACACAATAATTTAAATCTATATTTTTGTTTTCAATGGGATTGATGGTGGAATTAAAATATTTCATATTCCATACATATAATGATAACTCAAAAAATCCATTTATATGAGATGTCCCATTTTTTGACCAAATCATGTGGAGTAAAAATACAATTTCATTTACATGATTATTAAAAATATCGAAATTTTTTAGTAATTTTATATACATGATGTAAAAATATATGTGTAATTTTATTAAAATCACCAAAAAGATTAATAACATAAATTTTTATCTTCGTACTAATTGTGTTGTATACATCAGAACAAAGAATATCCTCAGGGATTAATTATAGGTTCTAAACTCCCATACTTTTATTTTATTAATTATGATCTATAAAAAAATTATATAAATTTTACATTTTAATGTATTATTCTGAATAATATCGGAAGTCAAATGTTTACCAAAATATTTATGTTTTTTCATTATATTACAAAGTCAATATGGACTATTTAAAGGAAAACCTGATATTTTTTATCTAAATTATAAAATAGACATCATTTGTTTTATTTTTTGTTCGAACATTAAACCACTTATTAAACACAACCAGTATTTTATTTCCAAATATATAATACCCATAATAATTTAAAAATTCATTGAGTTTAATTAATACCATGTCTCATTTTTAAATTATTATTATCATTCGCCCACTGTTTAAATAATTTCCATTTAGTCAAACATATCAAAGTCAAAGAATTTTGATTATGTTTTATATTACAATAACATGGGTTAAATATAATCGAAATATTATTCATTTAATAATATATATTTATTAGTTTAATATATAAAACACTTCACCATAATGGTGTAATATTTAGTGTAACACCCGCACAATAGGATTTTGGAATAAGAGTATACTTTATTAAACTAGCATAGATTATATGGTATATCACCCCAGAAGATCAGACAAAACTATAGTATTTTAAAACAATATATATACATGATTCACATATTACATTATAAATATGAAAACATATCATGGAATGCACACTTGAATTATTTAAATCATCTAGAATATGATTATTCATATCCTAGGGAAAGGAATAAAAATTCCATACGGGATTAGATGCTCAGTACGGGTTATGTAAAAATGAGGCTATCATGCGTAGACAGGGAATAATTAATATGGTTGAATTTATAAGTAAACCACATATAACTCAATAAATATATTGATCTCAATGAACATATGTAGTTATTATCCATATTGAAATCACATGGAAAATGTAAAGTAAATTATGAATATAGAGAACACATAATTCTACACATTCAATATTAAGGAATCTTAAACAAGATATCATTAATCTTACGATAAATGAATCTAAACCAATAAATCATTTTTAATAAATAGGAAGGGGTAAACTAGATACCAAAAAATATGTAATGAAAATTTTTAGTATAATAAGACATTTCTATCCATATAATGGATATCTATAGTTTAGTCTCACACATAACTTTTAAATCCTATTAGTTCTATATATATTAAAGTATACATACAATTCATTCTTATAAATTACATATATGTAATAAATTATCTTATTTTGATAAATAATAAAAGAAAATAAAAATTAATTACTAAATGAAATAACATACATATTCTACTTTATAGAATTAATTCCCAATACCACAATAGTGAATGTTTTGAACATAATCATATTAATATAAATCAATATAAATGTATAAATTAAAATAAAAATATAGATATGAATTAGAAAAATATTTTCCAATGAAAAATACATTTTCATAGAGAACATTATTCATGAATGGTAATTATCTCAAAATATTATACAATATATTATGAGAAAGAAATACCATTAATTCAAAAAAATATGATCATTTTATTGTATGAAAAATTCGTTAAAAAATAAAATGAAATAAATATATTAAAAATAGAATCTGTTTTTCATTTTTATGGAATAGAGCTATAGACAGCTCTTCAAAATTATTTTAATTCCCACAAGAAATTAATTCAATTTTATTTTTATAATATTGGAAGTTAATATCCCAATTATATTGAGAAAAATATATTTATTGAATATTAATAACAAAACATGTAAAATATTTATTAATTCAATTATTAGTTATAATAATTTGAGAATCGATTTTTGTGTTGTACATTAAAATGAAATTTCATTCACGTATTTTGTATAACTAACTCTTTTTGAAAACACCAAGAAGGGTTTATATAATATTTCCTTATTGATAAATTTTTTTTTAAAATAATTGACTTTTTTTATTTGACTAGTAAAAACAATATTGAACAAAGAATAATGAAAATATGGATTTGGAAGGAATACTGGTTGAATGAATACTTTAACAAAATATTTTAAAAACAAATTCCCATTTTTATACATTCTTATGGATTATTGAATCAAGAAAATAATAATTAGAAAATAAATATGTAAAAAATTTCATAACTGGGTATTATAGGATATATTACATATAATTTATTATGATAATATAAATTTAATAAAGAAAATATAAACATATATAATCCAAATATTTATTGGTATTTCAATATAAACCCCTTAAATCAGGTTTCAATTTTTTTTATGATCATTTAAACACCAATATACTATTTTTCTATTTGTCAACATTATTCCACAAAACCAAATTTGAACTGATAATTAAATATATTATCCACGTATTACACTTAAACACCAATTAATTCATAAAATTTCATTATCATCATAATTACTGTAGTTAATTCCTTCTTATAACTTGCATGTTTTAATTAAATAGTTATAGTCCCTCAATATTTTTCATGGTTATATATTATTCATTATTTTAGTTAGGATAAAAATATTTGTTATATTAACTAAATACATATTCATAATCATCCATGACTAGAGGATGTGAAAAGTTAATCACATCACTCTATAGAGATTGTAATCTATATGTACACATGAGAGACACTATCCCATTTTATGGTTGGGAGGGTAATTAATTATATGATATCTAATATATTTGGTATGATATATTTTCATAAAAATCACATATATTTCTTTAATTATATATTTATAACCATATATGAAAATCTATGACGAAAAATGATGTACATAACTATGTGGAGACGATATACGGTGCATATGAACAAGAGATGTTTTCATTTTACATATGATGTATTTATGGTGAATAATGTTTCCCCATAATCATAATAATATCTCATTATATTATTATAAAATATTTTCTATTTTAGGTTGGTTTTAAGATATAAATAGGAAGTATTTGAATACGGAAACATATAATGAGTTGGTAACTATGGTTATATATACTTTAGATAAAATCGTTAGGTTTATAATTAAATACATCATAAGATGGTATATTTATAAACAGAAGCCCAGTATGAATCATTGTAGTTTTGAGGAATTAATTTTATAAACTATTGACCGTTATAAGGGTCACATGAAATTTTTGGACGAGAGGTGAGATGATGTAATTTTATAAATGGGGGAGACGTCACACATTGAATTTTTCAAAAGATTAAAAATATATTATGGTCTTAATATATAAAAATATTTAAAAAATAAATAATCATCATATATAATTTGGTGCAGCGATGAAATATTTTTATATAATTGTTTTTTTAAATGTTTTTAGGTAATTTTAACACATAACATTTTAGTTTCAAAAAATTAAATCATTTAAATTCTTACCATGGTAACTAATTTTTGAAAAATAATTACAATTGATAATGAAAATAAATAGAAGTAGAAATTGAAAAAAATTAATTATTGATTCCTAATTTTGATTCCACTTTAGAATATTTAATTTCACTATGTGGATGAAAAAAATTTAATAAAAACTCTGAAAACATGAGGAAAAGTGGTATTACATTAAAATACAATGGAGATATAAATATGCTTTTACAATAAAATATAGTATTACACCGATTAAATGTAATTAATTTGATTATGATAGAAAAAATGAATCTTTTTCTTAAAACTAATCCAAAACATAAGGGAAGGAAAATTTATCACAGTAAAATTGAATATCTTATAGAAATTTTTATTTGAAGAAAAACATTACTCGTATTTTAAAATTGGTTAGTATATATTTATAACTTCAAAAATATATATTTAATATTAATTATATTATTTATAAAATATATATTTTTTAATGTAAAATGTTTACTTTATCCTAAAAATTATTCATATATAATTATAATGTCATAAAATAGATTGTTTTGTAATACTGGTATTTTTCAATATTAACCTTAAAATTATTTATTTCAGGAAAATCAAATCATTATTATATGATAATATTGATATGAATAGTTCTAATATGAAATTATATTATTCTTAATAAATTTATTAAATTTGGGACTTTTGGACTTAATTTAATTATAGAATATTGTTCTATGCATTATTTTATATTTTTTAGTCAGAGAAGATAATATATTATAAATGAATATCATGTGTTACATTCATCCTATAAATTTTTTTACTTAACATTTCATTAATTTTACCACTTGAATTTATGTTGATAGTTCATCATCAAAAAATATTCAGCATCCAAAATTGCATATTCTATTTCATGATTAAACCAAAATACATTCAATAGTCGAGTCATACAATTCTAGAACAGCTGTTTTATTTTATAAAAATATGGATATGACACTGGATGTATGATAAATCATGATCAAATTCTATTAATTTAAATATGATAACATGTGTTATGACAAGTATATTCATCCTTTATTATGAGATATATAACACAACATAAACATTATATAGGTTATGTTTAAATTCTATACTCTAACTCAAAACATCAAAATTTTCCATTATTTCAAAATTAGTATAGTCATTCAGAATTATTATTCATTTCTTAGTGAATGCATTCAACACTATTCAATCATTATACTTTCATATAATCAGGATACACCACATGAAATTTTTAATCCTTCTTTGTGTAATCTGTATAGATCATTTTCCTAACATGAGCTTCCATAGTATAAAAATAAACATTTCTTAATTTATCCTTCCATAGTATAACTATCTATGTATTTTAGGATTGTATGTAGAGAGAAAATGTAGGCCATTTTCAAGATCCTTAGGATGAATTTTATAGAATATATATATAATGCACGGGTTATAATTAGATAAAATCGAAAGTGGTGAACCAATAAATATACATACATAATTAATATTTTTCCATGTGAGGTACTCAATTTTCTGATATTCTATTATAAATTGGAAACCAGTTGACCATTAATGTGATCACAATTAATTGTGTAGAATACTTATTCCTCAGAGACATTTGAAATAAAGTGAAAAATTCTAATGTTATATTACCCAATTAGTATATATGAACTAGTTAATGGTTCATGATTACATTAGGATGTTGTTTCTATGAATTTACATGGTGGAAAACTAATAATATGTAATATCCCAAGACATAGTGGTCATTTAATTTTTCAATATCTTGTGTTCTTGGTGTTCTTAAAGTCAATGGCATATCATTACAAGAGTTTTCCAAATTTACTAATTTTCAATCAGTGAATCATGAATCAGTGAGTCGTGTCAGTATCTCAGTGTCATTAGGTTAGCAATGGTATCTTTTTTTAGTATCTCAAAATCAACAACTCATGGGGTTTACATATCAAGGAGTAGGTAGGTTGAGTGGTCGATAATCTTTGTGTTGATTAGTGGCATCAGTGAGTGGCATCAGTGACTGCTATTAATGAGTGGCATCGAGGAGTGGAATCAGTTAGTGGATTTAGTGAGTAGTTCCAGTGAATCACTGACAATGGGTCATATCGATGAATATTGTTGTTGAGTCATGTCATATACTAACATCAGTGAGTAAGGTGTTAGTGACTCGTGTCAGTGACTCATCCATCAGTGAGTCATTTCTATATTTTCCCTTTTTATCCAGTTTTAACCCTTTAATGATTTATTTGATGTACATAATGTTTAAAGATATGTTTAAGAATTTATAATTGAATTTCAATGGTTATTAACTATATCGTTAATATCTTAACACTTTGGAGACATTAAAATATTCCAAAAATTTGTTCATGACCATGATATGACCTTGATGATGTATAAAAACATTATTCTGTTGATATAACATTTGTATGAGGTCGTCTATTCCCATTGGGTATTCTTTTTATCATGGAGTACGAATGAAATTTCTTCCCTGATGAGTTTTCCCCTATGGTGCAGCAAATTGGTCAATTTTTTCATGGAGTATTTCCTTGTAATCGTGCGACCTCTTGTTTTTGGTGCAAGTAAATATAATTGGTCGCATATTGTTTCAGGTAGGGATTTCTTCATCTCACTTTCTTTTGTTTATCATGTGAGGTTGGTGTACACATATCCCCATATGAATATATTTTGAACCAATTTTAAATAAGATAGTAAAAAGTAATAAATGATGGGCTAAGAATATGATTATGGTTATCTCATTGATTTATAAGTTATAATTGATCAACGTCATGTTTTTTAAGTGTTTGTGCCTTCAAAAAATTCATGGCCATTGGTGACTTCTATTTTCATACCTTTATGGAAGGTAAATAGATGATGTTGTTAATCCATTAACGACTGTATGACAATAAAATTGATAAAAAAACATATATATGAATAAATATATGGATTCTAACGGATCAAACAGACTATGTGATCACCCCTGTTTTATCAAGTGGAATTAGAGAACGAGTGTTTTTTAAATATAAATAATCTTTTCCTTATTAGTGTGGATGTGTGATACATGAAGAATTGTTCATCAAGGTGTATGTTCTATTCATGTGGTGTTGTAGATGGGAATGTGGTTGTGAGTATGGGTTGGTATGGGAAGAGTAATGGATTCAAAAGACGAGAGATTGGTCGATTGTGGAATTGATGAACTTATTGTGTAGTGGGACAACATCTAGGAAGTGGTTGGGAAACAGTGCTACATTTATTGGGGAGTGTTTTGTTTATATTTCTAGGCATGCTAGGTATGGTGTTTTTGTGTACCTGGTGGATTAATGTGGTTGTAATGAGTTATGTTGTGGTTTTAATTGTTTTGATGAAGGACATGGAAACATGAATTTAAATAATGATTGTTGTAGTGGTTGGAAAAATGTTCAGGAATTGGGAGTGAAGTGAGACTGTAGTATGGTTAGGATTTGTTGTTTTTATAGATGTGGTTCTTTTTGTGTTGTGGGGAAACTGAGTATTGTTTATGAGACATGGTTTTGAATAGGAATGGTTCTAATTTTCTTTGGCCATTTCCCAGATTTTCTAGAAACTATTTTTTTATGAATGGGTGTCATAGTAGATTCCGTTACCTTATCCATTCTTTCATTTATTTCATTTGGTAGTGGTTGGTAAGGATATTTCACCTTATAATGTTTTCAGTGTTTGTTACTTTCCAAGTTATGGAGGAATATATAAATAAATTGATAATACATAATGAAAACTTGTTAAATGAATTAGATATGAGAATGTTTCTAGTTCTGACTTGTAGTGAAGGGGCATTCATTTATTTACATATGGAAGTGAACTTCGTTCGTGGTGGTGTGTGCATGTACAGTTGGTAGAAAGAGAAGTTTTATTCTGGTTTGGTTTTTGTTTTTCCAAACATTGGTTGGGATGAGTGTTTGGTACCTATATATATACATGTAGTTCCTTGTTCTCTCTATACACACCCCACCCATTTCGAGCATACTGTATAGAAAACCCCGATTGTTATTATGGAGGGTGTTCATTTCAAAATTCCTAGTGGGAGGATGGATGGAGGGTTATTGAATATTTTCTACTCTGCCTTCTAGGATTTTTTAGTTATAGAATCTTCAGGCATGTTGTATTGTGGTTTGAGTCCCAACTGTCTATGGCGAGGTGTGCTTCACAGGTGTCATCAGGGTGAGTTGTGTGGGGATTCCCAAGTGTCATAGGGATAGGTTGGGGTTTGTGGTCCGGGTGTTTGTGGGTGTGATTATATGTGGTATGTGTCCCAGGTGTGTGTGAGAATGTTGTGACAGTGGGTCTTGGGGAATAGTGTGGTAGCATCAGGATGTTTGTCATTATGGATGAGCAGTTAAACGGTGGAAAATGGTTTGAGGTACCCACATATTGAAATTCATAATATTTAATTTACATGAGTTTAATTATTTAGTGAGTGTGCCAGGGTGAATACGGGGTGGATCGTAAACCTTGTTAAGTGATTTTATCTTTCTACTGTTTTCTCATAGGCGTGTTACCCTAGTTCTCCCATTTGTAGACTAGCAGCTTTAACTTCTTATTACGAGTATAGTTTTATGATCACCCTATGTATATAAATATGTTTTTTAGTTTTTGAGAATATTATAGAGACCATTCTAGACCATTATTTATTGGACATTGGAGATGTATTCATTGTGGATGATTAGTTTTATTTTCGTACTTACATTGGAATTTTCATTAATTTTCTAACTGTTTTAATTTAAATATTCTCATGGGATGGTTTTTGGATTCTTATAAATATATCATGGAGTTTTATGAGTTTGGTAAATCTTGTATCCTGAAATTGGTTACAATAAATATGTTAATGCCACACATTTTGTGAGATTTATATACCCTTGCTTCTTGTCAGCAACCTGGGGCCTACAAGAGGTGGGAATTAGGCTTCATTATCTCTCTTTCCCTATTTCTAGCTTGGTGGGGGCATCATTGGATAGAGGGTCTCATGATATAATGGTATCACAAGATGATTATTGGAGATAAGATGTAGTTAGGAGTAGGGCATAGTTAGGATTTCATGGGTTAGTAGGGAAAGAGTGTCAGGTGAACATGGTGCATGACATACGACCGAGAAGACTGACTAGGATACTAGATTTCTCTCCCCCCACCATGATCTAATGCAAGGACTCTAAGATTACCAAACAACCATGGGATTCTACACTCCTCATGGGTTAGAGACCCTAGGAAAGCAATATGCATCGTGAGAACATGTGTTGTTTTTTTGGAGTTCAATTAAAACATAAAAAAAATGAGTTAATATAAGATTTAAATAAATTACATAATACATGGGTTCATGATTTCTGTGCTTACATTTCAACTATAGAACCTGGTCATTATCCATGAATGGATTGAGTATTGGAGGCTCAATAGGCTAATTCGGTTGACTAACAGAGGGATGACATAGTGGGGGAGGATGATTAGTGGAAGAATAACATTTGTATATTCTGTTGGTGGACTCTTGGAAAGTAATAATGAAAGAGTTTCAGATATAGGGATAGAGAGTGATCTTGTGGATCTTGAAATCAATTTCATATTCATCGAGGATACAATTGAGTACTTGGTTCCATTGCCAATTAGTCAGATATAGGGCATTGTGTTTTAGTGGTGGACGATGTACGTGGTGATATAAAGTATGGTGTTGTTCTGTGGATCAATTATAAGAAGGAGTTCTGGGATGAATAATTTTATTTGACCAGGAAGGCTATGAGGAGATTGGAGATACTCTCCCTCCAATAAGAGAGTATGTCGGTATGAGTTTTTTGAATCATTTTCAAGGATATACTTCAATTTTTTCAAGATCTATTCTCGGATGAGGAGTCTCATGTGATAAATATAGTGGAGGTACTCTATGCTTTTCTCTAGTACATAGTTAGTCCCTTCACCTTGCTGACATACATATAGGTTTTAGAATAAGGATGTGGTAGAGGAAAGAATTAACTCATGAAAAGGTTTATGACAATAGGGGTACCACTAGGGTTATATAAAAGGGAAGGATATCATCAGTATGTATCTAGAGCCCTGGGATTCAAGGGTTCAGCTAGTGGTGAGCCGACCCGAATAGTTTTAGTTCTAAACTTATGGTTCACTTCTTTTACCTAAAGACATGGGAATGTGGTTTTTCACTTATGGAGGTCGTAAGAACCTTTATAATTTTTCCGAATTCGAGCTCGGTATGGTGGAGGTCGGTAGGTTCTGTTCAAATGTCAACAACAGTTTTTGTTCAAGAAGTTTCAGTAGTAGGGATAACATGATCGTACTCCACCAATGGGAGAGGAAGCAGGAAGCAGGTGACATCTGGGTTTTCAACAAGGACCGTGACCCAGGTATTTTTTGGGAGGCAACTGATAGCATAGGGGAAATATAGATCGTTGTGGATTGTAGTATTCCATAGAGGCAAAAATTATAGTAGGTCTAGAGATCATTTGAGGGACGATTAATTTGTTCTGTATTATTTTTTGTGCCTTATTTGATTCATAGGATTCCCACTCCATTTTTTCACATGTTCCAGCCCATGCTCTGGGACTCAACATAGAGATAATTTTTGTACCCCTAGTGTTAAGAACACTAGTAAGAGGTTAAAAAATATTCTTTGTTGTTTTTCGAGGATGTAGACTGACATTGGGGACACATCCATCCAATGGGGATCAATTTCTATAAAAAATATATCCATACGGTGTTATCCTTGAAATACACTACTTTTAAACTATAAATTTTGTTATCAAATACTTCCAGATAAAACAAATACTTTCAGACAAGGATGGCCAATCTGTGGCATTTGGTGGTCAACAATGTTATCGGATGGGAATTTAGTTTGTGAAGACTTTTCATTCACTATTGGAAGAGATATTGGTAGAATCGATAGATGATGTGATGATGGAGGTTCATTGATTTTTTGCGGATTTCATGGATGTTTTGTGAATGAATGCTTCAACTATACCCCTTCAACATGAAATTGAGTTTTTGATAGACTTACAACCCAGTTCTACACTGGTTCTGATGACTCATTATCGGATGACACCTTCTGAGCTATATGAGTTTGGGATATATATTAACATAATAATGAAGAAGGTCTTTATCAGTTCCAGTGTGTAGCCGTGGGGTGATTTGGTCTTGTTTTCAAATGAGGAGGATGGTTGTATTAGGTAGTGTATAAACTACAAGAGGTCGAATCAGGTAACAACCAAGAATCATTTCCCTCTTCTGAGGATATATGACATTTTTGACCAGTTGATGGGAGAATGTTGGTATTCCAAGATCGATATATGGTCTTGGTATCACCAGTTGAGGGTGAAAGAGGGTGACATCTAGAAGACTATTTTTAAGTGTAGGTATAGGCACTTCATGATCATGGTTATGCAGTTTGGTGTTACGAACACACTAGACATGTTCATGGTACTTACGAAATTCATCTTTCATTAGTTCTTGGACTGGTTCTTCATCATGTTAATTGATGATATTATTATTTAATCAATGTCAGAGGATGATCATACTTATCTTCTCATGACTATATTTTATGTTCTATGAAGACACCATCTTTATGGAATGTTTTCCTAGAGAATTTATTCGACACTAGAGGTCAACTTGCATGGACATATGTTGTCTATTCATTGTGTAGTAGTGGATCCATTAATGGTTGAGGTAGTTTTTTGTAAGACGTTATCCAAGAATGTGGCGTAAGTTCATAGTTTTCATAGTCAAGATAACTATTACTAGATATTTGTACCCAATTTCTTCGAGTAAAAGATCTGTTGATGGATTTGAACATAAAAAACAAGGCCTTGATGTAGAGTGATATGTTTTAGGGAGCATTAAGATTTCAAAAGGGTAGGTTAGTCAGTGCCCTAGTCCTCTAGTTTCCATACAAACTGGTGATGTTTGAAGTGTTCTACCATGCTTCCCATATGGGATTGGGGTGTTTTCTAATGATGTAGTGGGGAGTGATCTCTTGTAGGTATTTTTAGTTATGGAACTATAAATTTAACAATTCCATACAAGATTTAGAGGTAGCTATTGTCATGTTATCCCAAAATTGATGGTGACATTACCTAACGGGGGAGTGTTTATTGGTCTTCAAAGATAACAGGATCTTGTGGAACATCTTTTCCCAGCGATATATGAACATGAAACAGCTATGGCTGATGGATTATACCTAGGATTACAATTGTGGGAGCTTTTATACCTCACTAAAGTGGAATATCGTGGAAGATTCTTTGAGAAGGAGGCTGAATAATGAGGTACTTTGGTAATATGAAAATGCATGGATATCAATTGAGGAGATGTGTTCCCTTCACATAGATGCAATAATGTATGGTGGAATAGGTTTTCTATGTCCAATGACAATGTAGTTATCTCTTAGGTAGTAGGTGGATTAGTCTCAGGGGGTAGTTCAGAGGCAAATGTAATGTGTGATCACATTGACCAGGGTGATGCTCCGGAGGGATGGTTAGAGGATTATTAGAATCATATGTTGTTCTATGAGAGATTTTTTTCCAAAGGTGACACATAATAGAATTATCCATGACCTTTGTATATCACTCAACACAGTACACACAAGAAGTCTCCATGATGTAAAATGTCTTGAGGTAACAGTTATAATGGCTCAGGATGATGTTGGTAATGGCAGAGGTTTTGAAAAGAATCCTAGTTTTCCAGTAGGTGAAGGTTGAGGATTGTTTTCCCAATGGTCTGTTTCATCCCTTAGATAACTCTGAGGGGATGTGGGATGGTATCAGAATGGATTTCATCACATGATTACCTAGGGACCATGGAGGTTTCGATGCAATATGGTTAGTAGTGGATCAATTGTTTAAATCGTCTAATTCAAATTGTTCAATGAGTGGATAAATGTGGATTACTTATCATAGAATTATGTGAATGAGATATTGAAGTTTCATGGGTTTTTGAGATCAATCATCTTAGATTGGGATACATATTTTATCTTGCATGTATGAAGGGGATTGGAGCATTATTTTTTCACTCAGTTACTATGTAGGACTACATTACAACCTCATAGATATGAAAGATATAGACTAACATAAATTCATCAGAGGACATGTTATGGGCATATGTTATGAACATTGGCTGATTGTGGGTATGAACCACACCCATGGTATAGTTTTATGACAATAATGGATACCACTATTCCATTGGTATGGCTCTATTTAATGTTTTTTATGGAAGGAAAAGTCATTCAGCCTTGGGATAGATAGAAGTTCAGAAGGAACAAATTCGTGGTCCAAACGTATTGCAGATTACAATACAGAAGGAGCAACTTGCCTGTGAGGGGATGAAGGCATCAAAGAACCAACATATGTTTTATGTCTATCTCAGGATAAAACCATTGTAGTTTGATGTTGGGGACCATATGTTCTTTATTTTTCCCGTCGATGTGGGCAGTGGAGGTTCTATTGATGGGTAAAACATTCTCCTAGTTTCATCAGACCTTTCTAGGTGTGGTGACGAGTTGGTGTGGTTGCATACAATTTGGTGTTTCCACCACAGTTGAGGATGATCCAAGACCTCTTTCATGTCTCCCATCACCATAAGTATATTCATTATGACTATAATGTATTTGAATTGGTAGAGTTAGATATCAAGGATGATGTTTCATTCATCGAGACATCATTAGATATTCAAGACCATCAAGGGAAAATGATTAATGGAAAACCATTCCTTTAGTTCATCTATTGTGGATTCATGGTGGCCCAGAGGATAAAAAATGGGAGTTAGAGACACAAATGGATGCCCAATACCCAGAGATTTCACAAGTTTTTCTTGTGTATTTCGAATTATGATATATTGCATGCACCTTGTTTTTTATAAGAATTGTTTCTTCCTTGTTCCTTAGTGTGTGATGAATTTATAACATGATAAAATTGGAGAGGCGTAATTTTTAATCAGGACTCATTAATTGAGAAGTGATTATACCTATAAGGGTGAGTAAGTGTTGCCTAAAATGGATAATATATTAACATAGATGATGGAATTCCCTAATTCAGGTGTCTATATAGTTGGTGCAGGTGTGTGATATATTCTGTATGTTTGTGTTAGGAGATGTGGGAGGATGTGTTCTTGGATTTTGGGGTTTCATTCCATCTTCCAAAAAAATAATTTTGTTTATCCTCGAAAAGTATCCTATGAGGTGGTTTTTAGACCCCTATTTCTTATGGGTTATCTATTAGTATTCTTGAGTGTGAGAATAGTTTGAGAGTTATATGATGTAATGGATTGAACCTTTATTGTCCATTACTTTGTAAAAATACAGTGTTTGGGGTTCTATTAAAGGTAATGGTACCACATTTCAAGAGTTTTCCAAATTTCCAATTAATTCATTGATGATTCAGACATTGGGGAGTTGCATCAATAGATCATTGTTAGTAATTTGATTTTTATATCTCCCATAAGTATATCAGTGTTAGAGACTAAGGGATTCAGTGACTTAGGGTATAGGTAGGTTGATGTGTCAGTTGATAAGGCATTATTGAGTGGTGTCAATGAGTGGTATTAGTGACTCACTATTAGTGGGTCATGTCAGTGACTCGTGTCGGTGAGTTTTGTCAGTGACTCTTGTCGGTGAGTTATATAATAGAGACTCATAATAGTGACTTACCCATTGGTGTTTCATTTCATTTTTTTTCTAGTTTCTTCCCTCTTAGGTTTTATTTGACATAAAATGAGTTTAAAGCCTTGTTTGAACATTTCTAAAGAAATTTCAAGGGAAATTATTTATATCATTAATATATGAACACTATAATGAATTTGAAATAATCAAATTGCATGTTCTTGACCATGATCCTACCTTAATGACTTTTGAAACTGTTCATCCCATGGTATATGATTTGGCTCTTCAATGTCGAGATCTTCTCTTCCCGGTGTGTTTTTTTATTTATCTTGGTGTATTGAGGACCATTCTTCCCCGAGGAGTTATGCGACTATACTACAACAATATTTTTGGGATTCCCCTAGAGTCATTCCTGCTATTCACGTGACCCCCCATTTTTTGGAATAAGGAAGAATCATATATATCTTATTTTTTAAGGTAGGGATTCATTTTTCTCTCCATCTTTTGTTTATCATGTGGGGTCGGTGGACACATATATTATTATAAATACACTTGTACCCAATTTTAAAGAAGATAATAAAAAGTAATTAATAAATGGTATAGGAAGATGATGAGTATGAATATGTTTTTTAAATGGTATCCTTGATCCAATTCATGTATTGTAAGTGTTTATACCTTCTAAAAATAATGGTCGTTGGTGGTCTATTTTTTCACACCTGTATGTCTTATTAATAATGGTTGATAATACTCTATGAATGAATATAGGACTGTGTAATTGTGTAATCTTGTATACTCTATTGATTATATGGATTCACCATGATCAAACTTAATCTGTGATAACCCCTCTTTTATCATGTGTAATTAAATCATGAGTGTTTTATAAACATGAATAAACATTGCATTGTTAGTGTGGTTTTGTGCTGTTTGTGGTTGTGTTCCAACATGTGCATGTGTTGTTCATCTGGTGTTGTGGTTTTGAGTAATGGGGTGGTGTAAGTTGTGTCATGGAATCTCAATTTGAGATATATGATTACTATAGAATGGATGAACTTGTTAGGTAGTGGGGCCACATCTGACTAGTGGTTGGAAAGCGAGGAAACAAGATCAAGTTGTGTTTTGTTTATGTAACTGGGTCCACGTGTAATGGTATTGTTGTTTAGTGGGGGAAAGAATTTTTATAGTAATGATGTGTTTTGGGGGTTTAAATGTTGATAGTAAGGACAAGGATACATGACTCTGAAGAATGATGGTTCCAATGGTTAAACAGGTTTCTAGGAATGGGAACTGTGTAGTAGGACTGCATGCTAGTAGGGGATTGTGGGTTTTCAGGGTGTGGTTCATTTCATGCAGCGGGGCTACCAAGGATAGTTTAAGAGGGATAATTTTGATAAAGGTTGATAATACCTTGCATGGTACATTCATTCAGAGATTCTAGAAATCAATGTTTTATTAATGGGGGAAATACAAGATTATTTTATCATGTCCCTTATTTATTTCTATGCCTTTGGTAGTGGTTGGTATTGTTTTTTCACCTAAAAAAATTTATAGTGTTCAGTAGTTTCCATAGTAGGGATTGAATAAAAAGAAATGATAAAGCATAATAAAAACCAGTTAAATAAATTCACTGGGGGTATGTTCATGTTGAGAATTATAGTGAAGGGGTGTTCATTTATCCAAATATTAAAGTGACCATCGTTTGTGGTGGTACATTCAAGTAGTGCTAGTAAGAAGGGCAGTTTTAGTAATGGTTTCTGTTTTATTGAAAACCTATAGGATGGGTTGAGTGTTTTAGGCCAATAAATTTGTACATCTAGTTCTTTGTGATTCTAATACACACCCCACACGTGTTGGGCACTACATGCCGAACACCCCAATTATTATTGGGGGTGGGTGTCCTTTACCAATATCCAGAAGGGATAATGGATGACTGGTTATGGGTTCTTATCTACTTTCTCTTCCCTGTGTTGGTCGCCCTAGAATCTTGGGGTAGGTTGTTCTATGGTTGTTAGGATGTTATGTCTATGGATGATGTGTGCTTCACATGTGTCTTTTAGATGAGTTTTATGGTGATTCCCATGTGTCTTTTGTATGGGGTTATTGTTTGTGACCATGGTTTTTGCTGGAAATATGTGATGTGTTATGTGTCTTGGGTCTGTTCGGGTAGGTTGTGATAGTGTGGCTTATTGAAGAGTATAGTAGCGGTAGGAAAATCTCTATTAAGTATGAGATGATAATCAATGGGAACTGGTGTGGGGTACCCAAAAATCGATGTTCATAATATTTATATATCTAGACTTGTGTTATTTGGTGATAGTGCCTTGGTGAGGTTGGGGTGGATTGTATACCTTGTAAGGTTCTTTTCATTTTTGGTAATTTTCTCATAGTGGCATTCATATGATACTCCAATTTGTGCATGAGAAAATTTGTAATTTCCTAATCAGTATTCTTGTATGTCCACCCTATGTATATAAAAGTATTTTTTTTTCTAGGGATATTACATGGACCATTATGGATATTACTATCATTGACATTGGGGACAATTCTTGTTTCACTTCTTAGTTTTATTTTGGTACTTACAATGGAGTTGATGTAGTATTTATATCATCTGTACTATAAATAAGAATATGGGATGGAATTTTAGATTATTGTATATATATATATATGACTTAGAGTTGTTTTGAGGATGATATATCTTATCTCCCTATCTTGGTTACAATAAAAACGGTAATGCCTCTAATTTAGTGAGATTTTTATACCCTTGATGCTCGTCGCTACCCTGGGGACTACTGGAGGCTAGACTCACGATTTATAATCTCCCGTTCTTCATTTCCAGCATAGGGGTACATATTTGGATGGATGGGGTCATGAAATAATATTTATACATAGTATAAAATTTCCAATTTTTAGTTATCCCATTAAAATATTATTTCAATTCTTAATAATTTATTATTCTTCCAGGGTGTATAACGAAATTGGAGCAATGTGATTTATTGACTAAATCTATCTTCATCTTTGGTATAGATGAAACAAATTTCCTTAATAATGATTTAAATATTGTTACTTCAATGTTTAATTCGTATAACATTCCATCATTAATTATAGTTATTATCATTTTAATATTCTTATCATAATGCGATGATTTTTTTATCTACTATAATAAGGATGGTTTGTTAATTATTCAAAATATATGGGTTGTTTCCCCTTCAATAATTATTTCCATATCCAACATTACTATATAAAAAATAATGGGATCATTATTGAAAATATATTTAAAAAAAAATAAATGATCATTATTAGTCAATTATTTTACCACCTTTTTTACCTTTCAAGGGTGGTAGTGTATTTAGTAGAAATAATCATTGGACAATTCCTACCATCTCCTTTTCAAAGTGTTGAGATCATTATAAGAGATTTTTTTAACAAATCTGTAGAAATTTCGCATTTTTATCCATTAATGTAATTCCTCTATATCCTTAAATAAAATATTGTCAAATCAAACACTAGAAGATGGTTTGGATAATTATTTTCATGAAACTGTAAGTACATTATTTGATGTGAAATAACTATATCATTATTCATAAGGACACATTCATGTCCCATATATCATGTATTCCTCTAAATCATACATTCATCCCTTCCTAGTAGAATTGTTAATATCAGCTCATTTTCCAATAAACTATTTAATTATTTATATCATTCCTTGAATCCTTCTATCTACGTGAACTTAACCCATTTACACGTCATCCTAGTTTACATTATATGTAATAGATAAAGATCTAAAATAATTCATAATTGTTAAGATTATAGTCCTAGTAATATATATACCCATTTAATATTAATTTTAACAATAAATTCCATCACATATATTTTATTTGAAGGATTAACTGATAGTCTATTTATAGATAAACTACTTCCAAGAAATCAATCCTCTGGATGTCATAATTCACATCATTTCAATTTTCGATATAATTTTTTCTCTAATTATATTATTAATGTTTTATATTTGAACGTTTTCATAATCATATAGTTAAGATTATATCATCATAACATCAATAAATATCAAAATGAAATTAATGACAAAATCCAAGAAAACAATTATTATCTCATCCATTCAAATATTATGTTCATTAATAAATACAATGGGAATTACTATAAATTCTAAAAGTCAATATCTTGTATGAAAAGACATATTTTGAATACTATCCTTTACTACAATTTGATGATACCAAGAAGAAAGATAATTTTGTGAATAATAATAATCTCCATGAAGATGATCAAACAATTCATTAATATCATGTGTAGAATACTTGTTATTTATAGTAATAGAATTTAGATTTTAGAGACATAGGCTAGATTTACTACTATGTGGGGGTGGGGGTTAATAAGTGGTCATATTATTATTATTTAATATACATTGAATTCAACATCATTAACTTCTAAATACGATCCACTTAATGATATCTCATAATCTCGCTTTATATACATAAATAATTGCAGATAGGATGAAACAAAAAAAATTATAATGTTGTATACAAACACGTACTCCTTGATATGTTGGTTATCCCACCATCTTGAATTATCCAATATGAAATTTTCTTCAATAATAAAGGAAAATAAAAAGTCCTGATTTATTGAAACTCTTGTGTATAGACATGTAGTTCTTTAGACTTCTTGACAAAATGTTCATATAGTGCACAACACCCTTCACAGTCTCGAGTCACAAAAATAAAACATTATAATGCTTTATACAATGTTACTAGAGCCTACACTATACTGCATGTAAGGACCCGACCCCAGTTTCCCAGAGCCGGTGCCTTATTTTATTACATTGGCATACAAACAAGGAATACTAATCTTGAAGGACTGAGTAGTTTAGTATTATTAGAAACAAGATGCATACATAAGTTCATAATTACAACATGAAATGAAACTCAACATAGAAACTCCTTAGTCAACTTCCATAACTCCTAGGTTTTTTCTGCTTGTCATTCATAATAGAGTTCTTCTTGCCCTTAGGAAATGAAACATAATAATGGGGTGATCTCAAACGCTCAGTAAGAGTAAGAAATAAAGCAGAATATAACGTATGCATTATACATGGTGAGTGATTGAAAACACAAGCCTTTAATAATAAACTTTAACACATTATGGCAGGAATATGAGCTGAGTAAATAATTCCATAATAAATCATAATCATGGTTATTATACTAATTGAATAACCACCTGTAATATAAATAGTTGAACTCATAATGATGGATTGAATAATGCCAGAAATTATGAAACATTTTTTCAAGGCCTCGGCCAAGACATCTAATGATTAGGGGCTCATCCAAAATCCATATCACATTGGGAAAGGCCTCAGCCAATTCAACGTCTAGTTGTCTCATGAAACCTACCGGTGCATCAAGGGGATATATCGGGCCCCACACGTCACATAATAAGTCCAATGCATTCTTTATATGAGTGGGCATAAACATAAACAACAAATTCATTCATATTGAAACTGTTATATGAAATGTAACTATCATTCCCCAATCATTAAACAAAAAAACTAACCATTCAGAATAATATGATGAATGATTTTAGGATTGATCATCCACAATATAGTTACACATTAACCATTAAATAAAATATGGTAGATAAATTCATAAATTATTAAACCCAATAATACCCTGGAATTAACAAGAGTGTTGAATTTGATGAAAACACTCTTATAAAATCATCACGCAATTCTTGAGATAAATACTCTATTATTTTAAAAAGAAGAGGTCTTTTGGAAAAATCATTGTATAAAACCATAAGTGAGGTAAGATAGTATTTTAATAATAAAATTATTGTTTTTAAAAGGATAATGGATTCTAAAAATAGATTATATATTTCCCTCGATAATAGATATGAATTTGAGAAATTCCCTTGTATTGGGCTCGTTTTTTTGAAAATAGTTTTGAGAGCTTCTTTCGAAACATGTCACTATCAAAAAAATAGTGAAGGGTTATGGTTTGAAAACATATATATAATACTCACACATAATATATTATGAGTATAAAACAATACATAAGAATTGAATTGAGGTAAATAGACAATGAATGAATCCCGAATGAAAATGGAAGTTCGGGGGGAAAACCCCTACCTTAACTCTGAACGTGTTCTGCACTTGTACTTAAGCTCTTGGAATATGAAATTATACTTATTAATAACTTATTTCAGAACCTATTAGACATGTATTTAGTTTATAATAATTCTTTTTAGTTCATTTATATCCTTATTGATAAGTTATTGTATTGAATTTCATTATTCTTGAGTGTTTATTTCCTTTATTTTCATATTCAGTTCCCTTGTTTTTATGTAATGAAGTGCATTTGGAATGGTAAAAAATCTCCAGGATTGGAATTATATATTATTTATGAACTTCCAGATTTTTTAATGTCCATTTCTATCATTTTGTTACATGGAATGAGGTTGAATCATTAGATGACAATCACTTCGATTATTTGGCGGTATTTGGATCATTATGAACTAGTTATAAATTATATACTGGTTCTTGAATATTCATTAGGTGGTAATACATATATAATAGTCTGGTTCAACCATTAATATGGTTTCATGACCTATAATTTAGATGTAATTTATGAATGAAACTTCTTCATCCATGAAGTTTATAAATCAGAACCTCATGGACGTCGATTTCGTTTATAAAATTAATATGGCGGGAGTAAAATTATTTATGATGGTTCTTCCATTAACATGATATAAATCAAGTATATAAATTTTACTAGAGTTATAATGTTCATTTGGACAAATGAGGTGAGGAAAGGATAACAAAAGTAGATAAATTGAAATAAAACCAATTGAGAAAGAAGGGTGTTTTACCACATGAAATAACCTCCTTGAGAAACACCTTAAGGGAAGGGGTTTTGGACTTTTGGAAATACCAGAAGCTTATTAGACATGGGGAGAGACTAGGGAAGGGTAATTGGGATGAAAATTGATGAGATTAAATTCTTAGAGGAGTGAATAGAAAAGGTAGTGGTGGTGGGTTTAATAGTGGAGGAGAGGGGTAAATTTTTGAATATTTAATTTCATTATTTTATTATTTCTAACAATACAACCCATAGTATTGTTTGATGTTACCCCCAATTGTATTAAAATCATGTGAGTTCGAAACAAGTGGCATTATATCTCATAATATGTCATAGATAGTGTATTTAACTGATAAATTGAATATACGTTATTTTATCGTATTTCACTATTCATCAAAAATTCAATAATTTCATAAAAATACAAAAAATTCACCCCTACCATTTTTAAACAAGTATAATTAAAAATTGAAATCCATTTTTGAAAACTAATTTTATAAATATTATTAATTTAATTTTTAAATAATTTCATAGTTAATTCAAAACATAACATTCTTGATGTGCAATTTGTTTTATGTGACATTAAAAAATTAATTAAGATCCCATTATCATATTGACTTAAGAAAATAAAATAATATTATTATTTAATATTCATAAGGGTCATATTAATATTCATATTACCATTCATAAGGGTATGTTATATTCTCCAAAAATTAAATTTGTTCTATAATACTACAGATGACCTACTGAACACAACCCTAGATGACCAATTTTTTTAATTCAAATCATAGAAGAGGAAAATTTGTGTTTAATGGATATATTATAAAATTAAATTATATATTTAGTTTCAAAACCTTGGGGTGTTAAATTCTCCCATCCTTAAAAAAATTTCATCCTTGAAATTCACAGAATATTACCTAAAAAGATTTGGGTATGTCTTTAACATAAGCTCATAAGGGTCCAATGTTGCTTCCTTTATCTTATGGTTCCTCCAAAGAACCTTTACCAGACAAGTGGTCCGATTTCTCAATACTTGTTATCTAGTATCAAGAATATTGATAGGCTCTTCACAGTAAGATAAATCAGGCTCAAGTTCCACTTCTTCATAAGTGAGTACATGTGTTGGGTCGGGCATGTACTTTCTTAACATTGACATGTAGAACACGTTGTGAACCTTAGAGAGACTTGGTGGCATTTCAAAATGGTAAGATACGGGTCCAATTCGGTCCAGACTTTCAAAAGGTCTGATGTATTTGGGACTTAATTTTCCCTTCTTATCGAATCATATAATACCCTTACATGGATACACCTTTAAGAAAACATGATCACATTCGTGAAACTCCAAATCCTTCCTTCAGTTATCTGTATTGCTCTTTTGCCTACTTTGAGCTATTTTGATATGATTCTGGATAATCTTCACCTTCTACATTGTTTCTTCAACATGTTCTGGGCCCACAAGCTTTCTCTAACCAACAACACCCCATGTTGTTGTTGTACGACATCTCCTCCCATATAATACTTCATAGGGTGACATCTATATACATGAATGGAAGATATTGTTTTAGGAAAATTCTAAAAGAGGTAAATGATGATTCTACATGCCTTGAAAATAAATTTAAAAAGACCTCAACATGTCTTCCTTTATTTGAATAGTTCGTTACAATTGTCCATCAATTTGTGGGTGGTAGGAAGTGATCAATCGAAGATCAGTATAGTGGGCCTTCGGAAGCCATTTAAAGAATCATGATGTAAAACATGGATCACGATCAGAAACAATCGATAGGGGTACTCCATGATGTATCACAACATCATTAATATATAGGCTTTCTAGACGTTCAAGTGGTAGATATTCTCTTACAGCAAGAAAATTTGTTGACTTGGTAAGACGATCAACAATGACCCATATTGCATTATTCCATCTAGGAGTCATTGGTAGTCCCATGAAAAAGTCCATCCAGATATTTTTCCATTTCCCCTAAAGTTTGGGAAAGGTTTCAATACTCATCCATGTAGTCGCCTTACAACTTTCACTTGTTGACAAACCATACATCTTAACACAAAATCAACAATCTCCCTCTTCATGTTTTTCCTCCAAAAATGTTCCTTCAAATATATATGCATCTTAGTAATACCAGGGTGTATAGAGAAATTGGAACTATGAGCATAATCCAATAATTCTATTTTTAGATCAGGTATATCGAGAACACAAAGTCTCTTCAAAAATTTAATAATTCCGTCTTTATACACGAAGTCACTTAATATCACATCATTCACAACTATAATCTTCTTTTGAAACTCCTCATCATTAGCCTGAGAACATTTTATCCTTTCTTGTAAGGATGGTTTGGAATCCATTTTAAAAAATCATTGATGTTTCACCTTCCATGTTTACTCCCATATCCATCTTTACTAGATTCTTGAAAATAGGATCCCTTTCAACCCTTACCTTATTCAAAACTCCATGATCGTATCTGCTCAAGGCAGCTGCCACCTTATTTTCCTTCCCCGGGTGGTAGTGTATCGTGTAATCATAATACTTGAGTAGTTTATGCCATCTCCTTTTCCTCATGTTGAGTTATTTATGTGAGAAAAAATACTTTAAACTCTTGTAATCAGTATAAATCTCACATTTTTCACCATAGAGATAATGTCTCCATATCTTCAAAACAAATATTATAGTAGCTAACTCAAGATTATGAGTAGGATATTATTTCTAATGAATATTTTTCTTTTGTGAAGCATAATCAATACCTGTATCATTTTTCAGAAGGACACAACCAAGTCCTTTCATTGAAGCATCACTATAAATAACAAACCCGTCATATCCTGATGGTAGAGTCAATATAGGTGTATTGACTAATATTCTCTTCATTTCATCGAAACATTCCTCAGAATCTTTTGTCCAAAAAAATTTAACACCTTTACGTGTGAGCTACGTTATCAGGTTAGCTGGTTGGGCATAATTCTGCATGAAATGCCGATAATAACCTGCTAAGCCAATAAAAATGCATACCTCAGTTATGTTTGTATGTGTGGGACAATCTTGGATTTCCTTTGTAATCACATGATCACCTAGGATTTCATCCTTAGAGACAATATGGCCAAGAAAATAAATCTCTTGAGGCCAGAATTCGCATTTTCTAAACATCCCATATAATTCATTTCTTCTAAGAGTCTTCAGGATAATGCGCATGTGATTTTCATGATCATTGTAGAATTTGGAGTATACCAAGAAATCATAAATAAATAACCCTACAAAATAATTAAGATACTCCTTGAAAACTCTATTCATTAGATCCATGAAGACATAGGGTGAATTAGTCAATCCAAAATGCATCACTGTAAACTCGTAATGCTCGTACCTCGTTTGAAATGTTATTTTCAAAATGTCTTCCTTCCTGAAAAATAACTGATGGAATCCATATCGAAGATCAATCTTTAAAAAATAATGGGCTCCATGATGTTGACCGAATAAATCTCCAATTCTTGGAAGAGGATACTTATTATTTTTGTAATAGAATTGATTTCCCTGTAATCAATGCACATCCTCATGGAATCATCTTTCTTCTTAACAAAGAGGTCATGGGCTCCCCATGAAGAAACACTAGATCAAATAAATCCTTAATCACTCAATTTATCTAGTTACTTCTTTTGTTCTAGTAACCCCATAGAGGCCATTCTAAAAGGGGTCTTTGATATGGGTCTTGAAAAAGGAATTAATTCAATGGAAAAATCAATTTCCCGCTCTGGATTAAGTCCAGGTAAATCCTTTAGAAATAAATCAATATACTATTGCACAATATATATATATTCTATTTGAACATTATTTTCCTCACCCATAGTTATTTCATTCTGTTTCTTGCAGATAATTGAATTTAGTTGAGCTAATGAGGATGGTTCTAGATAAGAATCAGGTGGTGATGATTCTGCTTTAAACATAAGGTACTTCTTATCATCATCTATGATTGTATCCTCCTTCTTCTTGTAATAAATTTTCACATCATGGTTTGAAAGGAAATCCATACCATGTAATATATCAAATTCAATCATGAGTATGACGATGGGATCACCAGAAAAAGAAAATATATATTCTTTAATGGGAACTCATTCACAGAACTATGTAGTAATGATACATCCCTTAAAACTTTATTACTGACAACTCCCTTGTTAAATAAAATTGGAAATATCTAATTTTCATAGAAAACTGGGATGATATGAAACAATGTGATGATCCAGAATCAAATAGAGCATTGGATAAGTTTGACGAAACGATCAAAGTACCTTCCACCATGTCACGCGGAACTTCAACCTCTAAAGTTGTGATCACATATGCTTGTTCTTTCTCTCTTGGCCTCATCTGTTGCATATTTCCTTGACATTTTGGACAATCATTAGCATAGTTCCTCATCTCTAGACAATTATAGTAGTGAACATAATTGGATTCCTTCTTTCCATTGCAATCACCAGTAAGATGGAATTTCTAACCACATTTGTAGCATACTTATTTTCCTTTTAAACACGCACCTATGTGTTTCCTTCCACAATTCTCACATGGTGTAAATTCAACTCATTACTTCTTCCCAATTTCCTTATTTCATTTCTCGGGGTTTTCAACAGCCCTTTTCTTTTCTTGCTTTCCCTTAAAGTCATAGGACATAGAGAATTATTTTTATTTCTTGATGTAACATGAAACTATATCCTCATATGATTAAAAACTTTGGGAGACCAGTGCCTGTCGGTGGAAGGGATTTATACCATCAATGAATAGATCAATTTTCCTCCTTGAATTTCATATGTAGTCTAGAGCATGTCTTGCTAATCTTGTGAAGTTAGCTTTGTACTTTGCAAAATTATCATCTTTCTTCTGGCTCAGATTCAAGAATTGTCTCTCCATATCTGATTGCTGCTCACAATGGAAATATTTTTCTATAAAAATTTCCTTCAAATCCCTACCTTACATCTCTTCTATCTCTTCCTCCTTTTCGTTTTGGATTAATTACCACCACCGATCTGCATCTATCGATAGATGATATATAGCAATGACAACCATTAATCTTTCTTTACATCCCAATATGAGAAATATCTTCTCAAGAGAACATATCCACTACTCAGCTACAAACAGGTTTTTAGTCCTGTTGAATGATGGAGGTTGTTGTCACATATAGTGATCTGGCATGGCACCACCATGTGGTGGATCCAGATGCACTATACTGGTAAGTTTATTATTCATAACCTGAGTAAGTTGTCCAAGTATAGTTATGAGTTTCTCAACACTAGTCACAACACTAGAGGAAACATAATTATCTTGCATCGGAGGAAAATCCCTATAGGGTACAGGTGAATCGGTGTTATTTCCATTCCATCCTCTAGGATACATATCAAGATAATGGCATACACTATATTAGAATATGAATCATAATGTATAATATTAACTTAAAAATACTCAGAAAAACTGAGATCCTATGCATGGAAAATCCCATATTCTCAAAACTGGTTTCTTTGAGGAATATTTTACATTTCAATCCTTCATAATGGCTTGTAAGGAAAATGTGAATTATCCTAAGCATATCCCCCAGGAGTTTCATAACCAAGAGTGCATCAAGGCTTGTTGTCTTGCACCAGTTCCCATTCGATTCTAGCTCAAGGCGGTGTTTTCAGGTTTTACCCCTAGATGCATATGTGCCAGAGCCACCTCTACGGGCTCGTATCTAGACTGGGATGTAATGCTTGAAGGATCCACATAATCTATTACTTACCAAAATATCTAGATGTTATTTTATGTATTTACTCAAAGACTAACTTAGGGACTCTTCCCTGATTCTACATTTTCTAAATCTAGTTTCAAGTATTCTACGAAAATTCCTTTGATACAAACTATAAGGACCCAACCCCAGTTTCCTGGAGCCAGTGACTTATTTGATTACACTGGCATACAAACAAGGAATATGAATCATGAAGGACCGAGTAGCTTAGTATTATTGGAAACAATATATATAAATTAGTTCATCATTACAACTTGAAATGAAAAACAACATAGAAACTCATTAGACAACATCCATAACTCCTAGGATTTTTCAGCATGTCATTCATACATGAGTTCTTCTTTCCCTGAGGAAATTAAACATAATAAAGGGTGATGTCAAATGCCCAGTAAGAGTAAGAAATAGAGCGGAAGATAATATAAACATTAGCCATGGTGAATAATTGAAAACACATGCCTTTAATAATAATATTTAACACATTCTGGCAGGAATATGAGCTGAGTAAATAATTCCATAATAAAACTTAATAATGGGTATTCTAGTAATCTAATAACCCCATGAAATATCAATAGCTAAACTCATAATGATGGAATGCATAATTCTGGAAATTCTGAAATATTTTGTCAAGTCCTCGGCCAAGACATCTTATGATTAAGTCCTCGGCCAAAAGCCATATCACTTGGGGAAAGGCCTCAACCATTTCCACGTCTAGTTGTCTCATGAGACCTACCGATGCATCGAGGGAATATAGCAAGCCTCACATGTCACATTATAAGACCAATGCATTACTCATATGAGTGGGGATAGACATGAACAACAAATACATTCATATTGAAACTATCATATGAAATGTAACTATCATTCCACAATCATTAAACGTAAAACACTAACCATTGAGAATGATATGATGAATGGTTTTAAGATAGATCATCCACAATAGTGTTAGTCATAATCTATTAAATCATATATTGTAAATGACTTCATAAATTATTAAACCCTATAATACCATGTAATTAACAAGATTGTGGAATTAGACGAAAACACTCTTATAAAATCATTACGCAATTATGGAGATAAATACACTTTTATTTTGAAAAGAAGAGTTCTTTTGGAAAAATAATTGTATAAAAGAAAAATTTATGTAAGATAGTATTATCATAATAAAAAGAGTTTTTTATAAGGTTAATGGTTTCCAAAAATATATTATATTTTCCCTTGAAAATTTATTAGAATTTGATAATTTCCCTTGTATCAAGCTCGTATTTTTTGGAAACAGTTTTGAGAGATTCTTTTAAAACATGTAACTATCCAGAAAATAGGGAAGGGTTCGGGATTGTAAAATTATATATAATACTCACACAGAATATATGAGGAGTAAATAAAAATACATATGAATTTCATTGAGGTAATCGGAAAATGAAGGTATCCCAAAGGAAAATGGAATTTCGGGTGGAAAACCGTTACCATAACTCCGAACGAGTTCCACTCTTGAAATTAATCTCATGGAATATAAAATTATACATAATAATAACATACTTAATAACCTATTATAAATTTATTAATTTATCATAATTTTGTTTAATTCATTTATATCTTAATTGATAAGTTGTTGTATTGAATTTTGTAATTCTGGAGTGTTTGTTTCCTTTATTTTCATATTTGGTTCACTTGTTCATAAGTAATGAAGATCATGTGGAATGGTTATAAATCTACATCATTGGAATTATATATTATTTATGAACATATATATTTTTTAATTTCAATTTATATCATTTGGATACATGGAATGTGCTTGAATCATTAGATGAAAATCTCTTCGATTTTCTAGCGGTATTTGGATCATTATGAACTAGTTAGAAATTCATAATATGTACATATAATGGTTCCTGAATATTAATTAGGTTATAATAAGTATATTATAGTATTTTTCAACCATGAATATTGTATCATGATCAGTAAAGTAGACGAAATTGAATAATGAAACTTCGTCGTCCACAAAGGTTATAAATCGGAACCTCATGGACATCGATTTCTTTTATTAAAATTAAAGGGAGGGAGTAAGAATATTTATAATGGTTTTTCCATTCACATGATATAAATCCAGTATATAAATTTTACTGGAGTTATCATGATCATTTGGATAGTGGGGGTGAAGAGAAGATAACAAAAGTAGATAAATTGATATAAAACCAAATAAGAAAGAAGGGTGATTTACCTCTTGAAATAACTTCCTTGAGAAACTCATTATGGGAAGGGGATTTGGCCTTTTTCCAAGACCAGAAGCTTCATGGACGTGTGGATAGACTAGGTAAGGGTAATTGGGTAGAAATTTGAGGAGCTTCAAGGCATTGAGGAGTGAAGAGAAGAGGTAGTGGTGGGTGGTTTTATAGTGGAGGGGAGGAGTAAATTTTGAATATTGAATTTCATTTTTTAATTTCATTCAAGGAAACCAATTGAATTATTTCATGTGACCCATAAGAGTAATAATATCATATCAGTTCCAAAAAAGTGTTCTAACATCACTTATGATGTCATAAATAGTGTATTGAACTGATAAATTGAATATACGATATTTTATCGTATTTCACTATTCATTAAAATTTCAATAATTTCAGAAAAATCCCAAAAAATCACCCCTTCCATTTTTCGACGTGTATCATTCAAAAGTGAAATCAAATTTTAAAATATATATTTCTAAATATTACTAATTTAATTTATAAATAAGGTCATAGTTAATTCGAAAAATAACAATCTGGTAGTGCAACTAGTTTTATGTGACATTGAAAAATTAATTCAGATCCCATTATCATATTGCCTTAAAAAATAAAATAATATTATTATTTACTATTCACAAGGGTAATATTACTATTCATATTAATATTCGTATTACTACTCATAATGGTATGTTACAATTCACCAAAAATCAAGTTTTTTCTATCAGACTCCAAATGACGTACTAAACACAACTCTAGATGACCAATTTTCAAAATTCAAAGCATAGAAGAGGCAAAGTTGTGTTTAATGGATAGATTTTAAAAATAAATTCTATATTTATTTTCAAAACCTTGAGGTGTTACCCTGCACACTCTTGAGTCACATAAGATGGTATTTATATTAATTCGAAATATCTTATAATTTATCAAATATTTATCTAATACATAATTATCTCCTCAACCTTTTAATTGATTCTATACCAATTTTATGTTGATATTACTCCATGATGTTTCTTTATATGGATTCACATTCACATATTTTAATGTAAATTTTATTATTTGTAGTCTTTCAAAAAAACTGTTTTATCATAATTTTAGTACTTTTAGCCTCAGTGATGCAATTTTCATGTATTTATACTTCCATCAGACTATTGAAATACTGACGTCACGTTGATTTTTTCATGTAGTGCTCACATACATTTTTAATGTTATTCTATAAAATAATAATGTTGGACAACATCAAATCATTTTCATAATGATTATAAAATCTAAATTCATCAAATAATCCTTGTGAACTAAATATGTGTTACATTTACATATAAAACCATAGAACATATTATTTTTCCCATTATTATTTTATATGTTTTCTCTATATTATCTATTGGTTATTTTATGATATATTTATGGACTTGTGGATATCATGTAAGAATTAATGCACTGTATTCCTTTCGCAGCCCATAAGGGATTTGGATTTCATTGTTATTAAATGGAAGATTATACCCCATAGATTTTCCTAACATGATGTAGTGTGTATCAGATATAAAATTATGTTCAAAGATTATTTCATGATGATCTCAATGAATGTTTATATAAAAAGCGAATTCCTCACTCTATTCGATTATCAAAAGAAATGATTGAGAGATCTTCTAAAATTATGTCATCAGATTTATATCCATTCATGCTAGTACGTATTCAGTTGTCTACATTAAAAAATATGAGTTTTGTGTGCTCTTTCCTCTATTCATAAGAAGAGCATCAACATCTCGATCTGAAAAAAGAAACATTTTACATAAATTCCCATATATTTATAGGAATTGTTCACTATAATGTTTATAATATTATAATGACTTAGTACATATATTTCTATTATCATTCTAGAAAGATATTAGTATCTTTAAATATACTAACATTCAGATATTAATCCATGGGTTTCCTTATCTTGCAATTTTGAAAAAAAAGTTCCTCTTAGATTAATTGATGTCTTGTTTTCTCCCTATATTGTAGTTATCACTGGAATATAAAAATTATTATGTTATATATAATTTCTAGAGTATTAAACTGATCCATTTGTTTCATTTTGGTATGTATCATTTGGTAACTTCATATTACCTTCAAAACATAACAATATAATTGAATTATGAAATTCATATAATACATAGATTTCATGCATTATTTAGATAGGATTGAGTGTGTATAATTCTCTATGTATGATAATTGGATTTTTCCATTCCTTGATTATTATTTTTCAAGATCTCATTCATTTTCCCAACAAATTTTGGGAATTTGTGTAGAATACACTAATTAAATAGCTGTCTGAGATTATTTTGATCAAGTAGATAAAGTTATATCATAAACATTTTATGATATAGATGTAATGAGTAAGAGACAATAAAACCATTTATATCCTTCATTTATTTGATCACCAATTAATAAGTTAATTTTTTCAATGGATTTCACAATTCAACACCCTAAAATTTTTCACACACATATGGGGTGAGCCGTACAGTATTCCTCTTGTGTGATCCTATGTGAACCCTTTCATGTGTTATCCCAAATACTTCTTACCAAAAATACAAAAATATCATATTATTTTTAATATATTATTTTTTACTATATTTTTTTAGCTTTTATTGGATGGGTGGATTCCTATTTTTGTGTGGAACATCGACTCATTTAAAATCAACTTTTAGAAAAAAATCATACATCATCATTCTTCCAATATTAATTTTGAGGGTTTATCACTATTTCCACTATACATACATTGAAAAATTGTGGTTTAAATACTATACCAACAATAAAGAAATATTATTATATTTGAGAATTTTATTTGCATTGGCACATTATTCTTGATGGATGTTTCGATTTTGTTAAATTTGGATAGAATTCTATAATTTGAGTTCTGAATCACAAGGAATTTATTTTAGGAAATGTATATTTTTTATGTATTATGGTTTGTTTTGATATATTTATATTCTTGATTCATAAATTTGGCATCTAGTTCAAAAAAAGTATGTTGAGGGAGTTTTTTTAATCCAGAATTGATGTGATCCTATATTCCTGATCCATCTCCATTGTATTTTATCATTCATCCATATTTTTTCTAGAATTTTGAAATGAAATTTAAATCTTCATTACTATGTATCCTAAAACTTCTACATGATCATCATTGAAATCCATAGAAATATTGTGGGGTTTTAGAAGTTAATGGTATGAGTTTTCAATTGCTGAATTAGGAAAATATTTTCCTAAATAATACATTTAAATTAACTAATATATTCAATATATATTTCATTAAATTGAGAGATTGATTCATAATTTTATATGACCTACATTGTGAGAGTATTGTATATTGAAAAAAATTCTCCAATTCCCCTTAAATTACATGATCCTTTTATTCCATGTGTATTTTTTTCATTTTCAAGACCATTAATAGATACAAAAATAGAATTTTACATTAATTTAAGAACATTATTCAGATGTTATATGGATTTAGAATAATTAAGGTCAAGTGATACAACATAACCAAATTCTAAATAAGATTCATAATAAAAATTAAAATGAAAAGAAATATTGCAATGTTTACTATTTAAATTACCCTTATTATTAGGCATTTATCCACTTACTGTAAAATTATTCTTTATCATCCATATTATAATGAACCAGCCTTAAACATTAATTTATATTGAGTTAATTCAATAATACACATTGAGGATATATTCAGGCTTAGATTTTTAGAGAATTAGATCATAAATCATTCATTACATTCAACATTTAAACAAGGTGGTTACATAAAAGACATTATTCATTTTTCCCATTAAAGGAGGCATATTCAAAATAAAACATTTATTCTTTCATGAAACTTCCTCAACACAGTCATCACATCTTGTAATTTTCCCTTTAATTTTGAAAAACTATTCAAAAAGTTGGGATGAGCATAAAAATCTCAGTATGGGATATAAATGTTCGGAATTAAAACATTATCCCATGTATACATTAGAATTAATGAAATCATAGTTTACACATAAAACATAAGAACTTTTTCTTACCTCATGAAATCATAATATTTATGAATAACTCATAGAAAACATATTACATAAAGGTAACTTGAGGAATTCATAATATTTTTACGTAGGGAGTAACCCTCATGGTTACGTTTGGAATACCCATTATAGTATATTCCCTAAATCTCTTCAGAGAAACCGTATCATTCAACTCATTCACGTTACCCAATGCATTGGAGAGCTATCACAGGCTCACCCACCCTTAGTTTATCATGAAACCTCCCGTCTTCATAAAAAATTCCCAATAATCATAAAATAATCGTATCACATAAAACATGCATAAAGGAAACATAACATTTCTACATTTCAATCACAAGATATCGATACAACACATTGATATTATAAAAACATTATAAAAACCATTTTCAATACCAAAATAAATGAAAATTAAAACATGGTATTTATTTTTCATTTAAAAAGTGGATATGGCTTGTAGAGAAAGTCGAAACTCAAATAATGGTCATAGTGGTGGATAAGTCATTGTCACCGCATACGTAAGACAAAAACATTCCCTTTTTTCATTGAGTAAAATGCTTCATATAAAAGGATTCTTTTTGAATAAAAGTAATAGTCAAAGGGTTTTATACACCGTATAAATGAAAGTTCTATATAAAACAAAATATGCCTCAATGAAAGGAGATTGAGACGGATTCCCTTATCTAATGTACGACTTGACTCGATCATTATTTAATCTCTTAAATAATAAACTAGAGTTAATTTATACTTTCCTAAATACCTTGTTCATGTTAATTATTCCTTTTATAACACTTATTACCATGTTAGGAACATTATGTAAATATTTATGTTAATAATGGTCGTTTTATCGACCCTTCGTACTTGAGTCAAAAATAAACTTCTTATAATTACAAGTTGTTCATGTGGTAAAATATAAATTATATCTAGAATTATATTCATGATTAAGATATCATATATATAATATATATAAATTATATACATGAATTTATAATATTAAATAACATTTAGAGGTACGAAATGAAATGCACCGTTCATGGAGATGGTAAGTCGTACGTAGGCGTGAACGCTATTTTTATTTCTATTTCATATTTAATATAATTAAATCATAATGACATAATGGTATATTAGAATTCCAGTATGATTTCATATGTAATACCATTAACTCCATCATTTATACGTCCCAAATATGGAATTAACGAATGAAATCACTTTGAGGGGTGGTAGTCCGCACTTCCTAAAATGAAGATATCGCGTTTACCCATAATGGAAACCATAAAGGTGTGCCATAAATGAAAAATACAGATGCATAAAGAAAATATAAACATAATACATATCATATATAAATATAGTGACATATTAATGGCCACCATTAAAGGTGTTAAATGATGATTGGTGAATCATCGTATCGTGAGGCAGTAATTCGCCACTCACAGAAACAATATGTTCTTTAACCAATAGACGGAAGTGTGTGTAAGTGTAAATCAAATCCTTCTCATAAAAAAATCCTAGTATATTTAAGATACTGGTGTTGTTAAAAAAAATTAATATAAAGAGTTTAGGGGGTTGGAGAAGAAAAATAAAACAAAAGAACACAAGTGAAGACATTACCATTAAATCGAGTAACTCCTCTTGTTTTGAACCAAAAGGGTTTTTGAAGAGCTTTCTGCATAAGGTAAGGAATCTAGGATGAATAGAGGTATGTGGAGGGATAAAATGATCTGATCTTGGCTGAGCCAGTGGCTTGAGAGGTGTTGGTAAGGTGGAAGAGGTGGGGGGCTTTTATAAGAGGGAGGAGGGGCACTATTGGAAAGTCAAGAAGTGTTACTTTATTATATAATGAGTTTCGGATTTTAAAGGTCCCACAATGATATATTTCGAGGATAAGGTGATAAGGGTTCGAAATCCACTCATCCAATAGGGATTTGACAAGTGTATGTCTTAAATTTTACATTATCCTTTCATTTTATTTAAATCAATCATTGATGAGGTAATAACTGCATCATCATGGTTTCATAAAAACAAATTAATTTATTTAATGTCTAAAAATTATAAGAAAATACTATGTTGTAGGAAATAATTTTAGATTTCTAATTAATATTTATAGTCTAAGAGATCATTTACACAGACAAAACTAAAATTCTTTTTCTTGGGTGATACATACTTTTGGGATATTCTCCTTTCTTTAAAAATAAAATGATAAAGTGTCACTATCGCCCAAAAGTGATTTCATGGGGTCCCTATGATGGTACAAGGCATACCATGGTATGTGATTAAACAATTAGTATCATTAAGACACATGTTGGGGAAATTTTATATTATTATGGTATTATTTTATTACCCATAACTACCTGATTACTAATTAATCACGATAATTAAAGATAAGTATCGTCGTTACTATTCATAATTAAAAAAATGATTTTTAATTACATAATTTGGACATTCTGATTCTTAATATGGAATAAATTTTACCAAATTCCAATAGCATAAATTCTAGTAATTAATTGAATAATAATTCACGTTTTTAAAACAAATAGCAGGTTTCTAGAAACAATATCTATCAAAAGTTTGACAATTTTTTATGTCCAATTTCAAAGTGAAATTAATTACAATGACCAACAATGGATCAAATAGTAGAAATTTATTCTATTTAAAATTTAAAACCAATTAAAAAGATAATATATCTATATAATTAAATTAGATGAAAATGCAGTTTTGAAGTAAAATGCAGTATTTTTAACTATTCATTACAAAAATGAACATTATTAGAAAAATAACAAAAATTTATCCAATGTAAATTTAAATGTCCCAATACTAAAGAATAATTATAATTTTACAAATTGAGATAAATTTTAAAATGGTTCTCCATAAAAATGCGGTAAAACATTCTTTTAAAAATATTAGAGAATTCAATATTTATGATTGGATTTATTCTCAATTTAATCCTTTAAAACACTATCTAATTCATAAATAGACATAGATATGAAAATCCATAATTCGTTTCTTACATGGGATGTTACATAATTCCCTCTTTTAGAAAATTGCATCCGCGCAATTTATTTACTTATCAAATAAGTGTGGGAATTTATCCCTCATTGCATTTTCAGATTCCCATGTTGCCTCTTCAATAATGTGGTTTTTCCACAAAACCTTTACATGATGAATCACTTTATTCCTCAATACTTCCTCCCTGTGGTCAAGAATTTGGACCGGTTGTTCCTCATATGATAGGTTCTCTTCCAGCTGAACTACCTCTGGACTCAAAACATGAGATGGATCTGTCATGTACTTCATTAACATTGAAACATGAAAAACATTGTGTACCTGAGATAAACTCGGAGGTAAAGCCACTCGGTAAGCAACTGATCCAAATCACTACTAAATTTTATATGGTCTAATGAACCTTGTACTCAGCTTTCCATTCTTACCAAATCGCATCACACTTTTCCATGGAGAAACATTGAGGAATACATGATCACCTACCTCAAAAAAGAGATCCTTCCTCTTGTTGTACGCATAACTTTTCTTCCTGCTCTGAGCTGTTCTCGTGTGTTTCTGTATTAGATGAAATTTTTCTGTCTACTCTTCTACCAATTCTGGTCCCATCAACTTCCTTTCACCCACTTCATCCAAAAAAGCTGGAGTTTGACACCACTTCCCATATAATGCATCAAATTCTTCCATCTATTTAGTAGAATGAAAATTGTTATTATAAGAAAACACAACCAAAGAAATATGTTGGTACCAACATCCCTAATAATACACCAAACAAGAACGTAGCATATCCTCCAAAAGTTTGAATTGTTCATTCTAACTTCCCATATGATTGAGGATGAAAAGATATACCAAAATTTAATTCAGTACCCAACAACTTCTGAAGGAATTTCCAAAAGTTAGAAGTAAACCTGTGATCACGATCAGATTCAATGGAGAGGGTAACATCATGTAACATGATAATATCTTTAAGATACAAACGAGAAAGTATATATAGGGCATAAGTATCTCTTATAGTAAGGAAATGAGCAGATTTAGTCAAGCGATCAACAATAACCCATATTACATTATTACCTCAAGGTGTCTTTGGAAATCCCACAACTAAGTCCATGGATATATTCACCTATTTCCACCAGGGCACTAGTAATGGATGAAGCATCCCTTTCGGTAACTTCTGCTCTGCTTTAACCTATTGACAATTGAAACACTTCACAGAAAAATCAACAATATCTTTTTTCATTCCATCCCACCAGTAATACACTCGAAGATCTCTATACATCTTAGTACTGCATGGATGAACTGAAAATGGAGAACTATGATCTTCACATAATAACTCTCTCTTCAACTGTGAATCACAAGGCACACACAATCTCTTCCCAAATCTCAAAACACAATCATTATTAATGTTGAATTCAGGTAACATATCCTTCTGAACCAGCTCTACCTTTTTCTGCAACTCACTGATTTGCTTATGAGCTTGCTTAATTCTGTCTGATAGAGAGGATTTCACTAATACATGAAACAAAACAGAAGAACTTCTGGAACCAACAAATTCTATTCCAAGGTTCATCAAATCCTTCACTAAAGGATCACGTTCCAAACGTAACATTGTTTATGAGGCATTACTTTTTCGACTCAAAGCATTATCCACTTTATTTTCTTTTCCAAGATGGTAATGAATTGTACAATCACAATACTTGATTAATTATTGCCATCTCTTATGTCTCATGTTCAATTCTTTCTAGGTGAATATATACTTTAAAATTTTGTGATCAGACTTTATTTCACACTTTACACCATATAAATGATGCCTCCAAATTTTTAATGTTAAAACAACAGCATATAATTCTAAATCACGTGTAGGGTAATTTACCTCATTAGTTTTCAACTGGCGTGAAGCATAAGCAATTACCTGATCATTCTGCATGATGATGCAACCATGTCTTTTCAATGAAACATCACTATAGATAACAAAATCACCATTCCTAGAAGGTAGTCCCAAAACTAGAGCATTCACCAATCTTCTTTTCAACTCCTGAAAACAATCATCACATTCTTTTTTCCAGATAAACATAACACTTTCCGAGTTAGCTTAGTCATTGGACAAGATAAACGTGAATTTTTTTATCAAACCATTGGTAATAGCCTTCCAAACCAAGAAAACTAAAAATCTCAGTTACATTTGTGGGTCTTGTCTATTCTTCTAAATCCTTTATTTTTACAGGATCAATAGTTATTCCATCTTTAGAAATAATGTGACCAAGAAAAGAAATTTTTTGCAACCAAAACTCACACATTCTGAATTTACAATACTATTTATTTTATTTTAAGGTTTGAAAAATAAAACTTAAATTACTTTCAGGATCCACTTTACTTTTAGAAAAAAACAAAAATATCATCAATTAAAACAACCACAAAATTATCCAAGAACTCATGAAAATTTATATTCATAAGTTCCATGAATACAGCCGCTGCATTGGTCAACCCAAATGGAATTACTACAAATTCATAATGGCAATATCTTGTATGAAACGCAGTCTTCAGAACATCTTCTTACCTTACCTTCAACTGATGGTACCCTGATCTCATGTCAATCATTGATTAATACTGATCTCCCTGGAGCTGATCAAACAAATCATCGATATGAGGAAAATGATATTTTTTCTTAACAATGATTTTTTCAAGTCTATATAATCAATGAAAAGTCTCATAGAACCATATTTATTTTTAACAAATAAGACAGGAGCACCCCATGGTGATGTGCTTGGTCGAATGAAACATTTCTCTAATAAATCGTTCAATTTCTCCTTCAACTCTAAAAGTTCAATTTGATCCATTCGATTAGGGGTTTTTGAAATTGGCTTAGCATTAGAAACTACGTCAACAGTAAATTCATCTTCCCGATATGGTATTATTCAAGGCAACTTGTCAGGAAAAACATCATGATAATCATCTACCACTGGCACATCATTAATCTGAACTGTTCCTTTGTTTTCATCAATATGTGCATGGTAACATTCATTTCCATATTTTACAAGTTTCTCTGCCTCTTGATATGTTATCAATAGTATGGGTTATTTCTTGTACACAAAATATAAGTCTTTCTGAAAAGAAACTTCTTTTGCTCTACAATCATTCTTAGAATGGTAAACAGAGAGCCAATCCTTACCCAGTATAACATTAAAGTCTATTAGAGGTAAAACAATAAGGTTTTCAGGTAGGTTGTTTCCACGGATAGGGATAGGAAGATTCTTAAAAAAATTTATTACCTCAACATTTCCCCCATATGTTTTTATCACAAGTTCAGGAGTTAATTCTTGAGATGGAATTCCCAATTTATTAGAAACTTTTTCAGAGATGAATGAATGTGTAGACCCTGAGTCAAACCACACATTTTCATAATATGAAAAAACAAACAAAGTACCCGATACCACTTCATTTGATAGACCAACATCTGCTGAAGTAGTGGTAAAATATTTCACCACACCTTTTTTCTTGTAGACTAACTGATTCCCATCATTTGAGATCATTGTCAAAGACTCGTTTTCATAATGACCCATATCATTGCACTTGAAAACATTTCATTAACTGTAAATAAAATTATGTCTTACCATCACCCTGAAAATTTTCAGTGTAATCACGAGCCCTATGTCCCATCTTACCACATCGGTAGCAATTTCCAGAATTTAAAAGTCATTCCCCAGCATGCCTTTTACCACATTTATCACAAATATAAAACTAATTTTTTATACCATCATACTTCATTGAAGGATTATTCCCTTCTCCTACCACCTCGGTCTCTTCTTCTATTGGTTGTTATAGAACACTTGATCATTGGAAAACTCGATTTCCACCTTATCAGCACATCAAACTAGCTTTTCATAACTTTTGAACTCATGAAAATCGATAGCCCTTCGATATTTTTGCTTTAATGTTGAGTAAAATCGATTGATTTTGCTATCAAGGACTTCGATAAAATTTTGAGTATACCTTGCCAATCGAGTGAACCTTTCTTCATAAGCAGCCACTGAGTCGTCCTCTTGCCTCAATTCCAATAATTGTTTTTCCATCTTATGTTGAGCAACCTTAGGAAAATATTTCGTAAGAAACATACCTTTGAATTAATCCCAGTCTAGAGCATCATTCTCATCAGCGTCTCTAATATTTTTAACCATCGACCACCAATGATCTGCTTCACCCTCTAAACGGTAAACAGAAAGACTAACCTTTGGATTGTCTGAACACCCCATGACATTGAAAATATTATCTAGTGCTTTAATCCACCCTTCAGCTAGAATAGGGTCAGATGATCCTCTGAATGATGGGATATGTTGCCTCATTAAATGTTCCACCACTGACATATTCCTCTGCGGTTGATCTGGCTGATCTCGTGCATGGATACCACCACCATTTATCGCTTGAGTCAACTATGCCATTACTGCAACAAACTGTTCAGTTCTAATCCCAACCATCTCTAGATGCTAATTTGGAAGTCCATTTCCTTCTGTATGCCTTCCTAGCACTTCTTCCCTATTTCCTCTGTGGAAAACCATTCTGAACAAACATGTCTTCGATGAAGCAACATGGTAATATTCAAATGCTATATCATTTCAATTTGATCATAAAAAAATATTTTTGGATAATTATTTAACAGAATTTTAACTCATAAAGTTATCTAAACTGACCTATGATACAATGTATAAGGCCCCAGCCTTAAACATTACTTAATCATGAGTTAATTCAAGAGTAAACATTGATGATTTTTTCAGGTTTAGAGTTTTAGAGAATTAGATCATAAAACATTCATTACATTCACCATTTAAACAAGGTGGTTACATAAAAGACAATATTCATTTTTCCCATCAAATTAGACATATTCAAAATATAACATGGATTCTTTCATGACACTTCCTCGACACTATCATCACATCATTAACTTTTCCCTTGACCAGTGAAAAACATTTCAAAAACATGGGATGAGCATAAAAAGCTAAGTAAGGGATATAGAAGTACAGAATAAAAATAGTAGTCCATGTATACATAAGAATTAATTAAATCATAATTTACTCATAAAACATATGCACTTTTTCCAACCTCATGAAATCTTATAATTTATGAATAACTCATAGAAAACATAAGAAATAAAGGTAACTTGAGGCATTCATAACATTCTTACGTAGGGAGTAACTCTCATGAAAATGTTTGGAATACCCATTATAGTATATTCCCTAAATCTATTCAAAGAAACCTTAGTGTTTAACTCCTTCTTGTTACCCAATGCATTGGAGAGCTATCACGGGATCACCCACCCTTAGATTATCACGGAACCACCGGTCTTGATAAACAATGCCCAAGATCCATAACATAATCGTATCACATAAAACATGCATAAAGAAATCATAACATTTCCACAATTAAATCAAAATATATCAATACAAAACATTGATATAAAAAAAACATTATCATCACCATTTTCAATACCAAAAAAAATTTAATCATGGTTTTTATTTTTCATTTTAAAAAAGGTTATTGCTTGTAGAGGAAGCCGAAACTCAAATAATGGTCACAACGGTGGAGAAGTCATTGTCGCCGCATACGTAAGACAAAAACATTACCTTTTTTCATTTAGTAAAATGCATTATATAAAAATATTCCTTCTGAAAAAAAGTAAAAGTCAAAGGGGTTTATACAATGTATAAAATAAAGTTGTGTATAAAACAAAATATACCTCAATGAAAGAATATTGAGACGAAGTCCCTTACCTCATATCCGACTTCACTCGATCATTGTTTAATCTCCTGAATAATAAACTAGAGTTAATTTATACATTCTTAAGAAACTTTTACAAGTTCATTATTCCTTTTATATCACTTAACACCATGTTATTAACATTATTTATTTATTTAAGTTAATAATGGTCGTTTTGTCGACCCTTGATACTTGAGTCAAAAATAAACATCTTATAATTACAAGTTGTTCATGTGGTAAAATATCCATTATATCCAGAATTATATTAATGATTTAGATATCATATATATCATATATATCCATTATATACATGCATTTATAATATTAAATAAAATTTAGAGGTAAGAAATGATATGCACCGTTCATGGAGACGGTAAGCCGTACATACACATGAACGCTATTTTCATTTCTATTTCGTATTTAATGTAGTGAAATCATAATGATATAAAGGAATATTATAATTACAATATGATAACATATGTAATACCATAAACTCCATCCTTTATACATCCCACATACGTCATTAATGAATCAAATCACTTAGAGGGGCAGTAGTCCACACTTCATAAAATGAAGATATTATGTATACCTATTATGTAAACCATAAAGGTATGACATAAATGAAAAATAAAGAAGCATAAGGAAAACATAAACATAATACATATCATATATAAATAGAGTGAAATCTTAATGGCCACCATGAAAGGTGTTAAAAGAAGATTCAGCAATCATCGTTTCATGAAGCAGTAATTCACCACCCACAGAAACTGTATGTTCATTAACCATTAGATGGAAGTGTGTGTAAGTGTAAATCAAATAATTCTCATAAAAACATTATATTATATTGATGATACTGGTGTTGTTACAAAATAAAGGAATAAAAATAGTTTAGGGGGTTGGAGAAAGAAAAATATAAAAAAAGAACACAAGTGAAGACATTACCTTTAAATTGGGTAACTCCTCTTGGATTGAAATAAAAGGGTTTCTTAAAGAGCTTTCTGCCTACGGTAAGGCTACTAGGATGAATAGAGGGATGTGGAGAGATAAAATGAGTAGATCTTGGATGATTCAATTTGTTGAGAGGTTTGGGTAAGGTGGTAGAGGTGGGAGCCTTTTATAAGAGGGAGGAGGGGAACACGTGGAATGTCAAGAAATGTTACTTTATTATATAATGATTTTCAGAATTTAAAGGTACCACAATGATATATTTAGAGGATAAGGTCATAAGGGTTCGAAATAAACCCATCAAATAGGACTTAAAAAAGTTTAATTCTTTTATTTTACATTATCTTTTCATTTTATTTAAAACGTTCATTAATGAGGTGATCGCTGCATCATCATGGTGTCAAAAAAATTAATTTATTTAATGCCTAAAAATTATAAATAAATACTATTATTTAGGAAATATTTTTAGATTTCCAATTAATAATTATAATCTAAGAGATCATTTACACAGACAAAACTAAAAATTTTCAACTTGGGTGATACATGCATTTGTGATATTCTCCTTTCTTTAAAACTGAAATGATAAAGTGTCACTATCACCCAAAAGTGATTCCATGGGGTCTTGAAGTTGGCACATGGAATCCCATGGTAGGCCATGACACAACTAGTAGCATTAAAACACAATTTTGGGGTCATTTTATTTTACTATGATATTATTTTATTACCCTTAACTACACCATTACTAATTAATCACGATAATTAAAGATAATTACCGTCGTTACTATTCATAATGTCCAAAAAACAAAAGAGTCTTACTTACATACTTTGGAACTTCTGATTATAAATATGGAATCCATTTTACCAAATTCCAAACACAGAAATTGAGGTAATTAATTTAAAAATAATTTCTGTTTTCAAAACAAATAGCGGGTTTTTTAGAATCAATATCTATCAAAAGTTTGACAATTGTTTATGTCCAATTTCGAAGTGAAATTAATTAAAATTAGAAAAATTTGATTAAATGGTAAATATATATTCTATTTACACTTTAAATAAAATTAAAATGATAAGCTATCGATATAATTAAACTATATGAAAAAACAGTTTTGAAGTAAAATGCCGTATTTTTTACTATTCACTAAAAAATGAAGATTGTCAGAAAAATACCAAAAAATTATCAAATGTAAATTTCAAGGTCCCAATTCTAGAGAATATTTTTATTTTGAAATATAGAGATAGATTTAAAATTGGTTCTCCATCAAAAGGTGGTAAAACAATCTTTTAAAAATATTAGAGAATTCAATGCTTAAGATTGGATTTATTCTCATTTTAATCCTTTAAAACACTGTCTCATTCATAAATAGAAATAGATATGAAAATCCATAATTATTTATTAACTTGGGGTGTTACAGTTATATACTTTTGAGCATCGGTAGAAATATTTTTATTTTTACACTCATGAGTAACATCCATTTTTTCCATCAAAGTTAGATAACTTATTTTCTCAAATCTAAAATTCATACATTTTAACCAAGATAATTATGGGGAATAATCCTTTAATTATAATTATAGATACATAGAATGGATTGAAAACTATGTGTATGGGGGTTAATAAATGGTTTAAACTTTAAGAATTATTATCTTTTTAATTCAACATTTTTTTAATTTATGTTTTTTAATCATCATTGAGATATATCAAATTACTGCATCATATACATAAATATTATGTGATAACACGACACAAAATATTTATAAGGTTATTTACAAGGAATTAATCTATTTATTGTCGGTTAGAAATACAGATATAAATTATGAACTATATTACACTCATTAACTATTGTGGCCAATAGAATGTGAGTGTGTATTCTAAGTCATTTTTCTATAGATCAGAATCCCCATACTACTTCACACAGTGTTACACAAGTCAACACATTCCTTTGGAGTCTTTATTTAATGATGTGGATTAATTTACTATTCCACATAGGGTTACTAATGTACAAACTATAATTGAATATTATGAGTCACATTTGAGGATATTTATACGACTTCACCTAGTATTCCCATTCTTCAAGGCTAAATCCACTACAATTAGATCTCTTCCACATTATAGTTTCATCTTTAATTTATAGATGTTAATACTCTTATTCTCAATATCTATATATATGGATCATTTTTAAACCTATTAATGTACATTTGAAGATTAATGGTGTTAGCCAAATATTCCTGATCACCTATGTATGATTAGTTTCCTTGGTGTAACAATTCTATGGTTTATACTCTTCCATCAGCCTAATGATTTTATGAACTCACATAGATGTATGAAATTGATGACTTAGAACAACTTAAATTTTATATTATACATGAATAATGTTGTATGTTACCAAATAAAAATATACTTTAATCCAAAAAGTTATTTCACCAAACACATTTCATTTAATTTTCATAGATTATATATAGCACTGAAACAAAAAAACAAACTACTTTTTCATTAATTGTTTTTTATATATCAATATTATTTTAATGAATATATTATAAAGTTTAAATGTATTTAAATACTCTTTACTATCATGCGTGAATATTCATCCTTGCACTAAAACAAATGGATGTTGATTTCACAGTTCTTATATGCACAAGTATATCATGAATGTTATTTCTCACCCAAAAATGTTTTCTTTGTCAATTAAAGGAGGTTCAAAAATCAGTTCATCAAAAATAAATTCAATTTGTGTAATATAATAGAATGCATGCAGTGTCTTAGACTCTTCATAATTCTCATCAGTGTAAATATAATATGTAAGAGGTCAAATGATATAATTTTTATTTATGTTTGTAATGAATTATCATCATTGAGAAAGAAGCTTTTCATGATAATTTTTAAAAAAAACACATTCTCCAAATCATGATATGTGGGAAAATAATAAATCATCATGGATGCCCATATATTCGTTGGCAAGGTTCATTAAATTCCTTCTTATCATCCATCAACCATGTCCTTTGATTATTTTTTGAATCAAGGACAATATTAATTTAACCAATTATCCCAGCATTCAAATATTAGTACAATGGATTCCTTATAATTAGAAACTAAAATATGTGGTGTATCAACTTATGTGATATCATGTTTTATGTTCAAGGTTAAATTCTCACTTTCATATAAAAATTATAATACGATCATTCATTTATAAAAACTCGAACTCAAAATTGTGGTATGGATGCATGGATTTCCTCCAAAAACATGATATCATGCAAATATGACTTCCTATTCATTTTATAATCAAATTAATATAAGACATAGATTTCATTAATTATGTAGATACAATCCGGGGAGTTATATTTTTGGTCCATGTTCATTGCAGATGGCCGAACATTGGCTACCTGATATCTTGAGATTCCACTTAAATACTTCAATCATATAGGGGGTTAATAATATTATATATATATGACCAAATAGATATAATGAAATATGTTTATAATACCATCCTATAATCATCAATATTTTATACAACCTTATAGTGAGTGCATGTTAAACATCTGAGGTCAATCGTACACTTCATTGAGAAATAAAAAATTATATTATTCATTTCAATGATTGATCGAGCTAATATTGAGTTCAACACCAAGACAAACTTCAAACAAACATATGGAGAGAGACACATCACTTGCCTCATTCATGCTACTCATATGTATCCCTTAAAGTGATATCACCCCATATGAGAAATCATCTTTGAATATCATATATGAACTGTACATTCCTATTCTCTCTCACCTTCCACCATTCAGGTTTTATGGGATCTCACTACCTTATGTTTTATATAAATCATGAAATGAGTTTTATTGATCTAGACCGTGTTTTATGAACGGTTGGATAAATTTATATATAAGTAAAACTGAAATTACATAATTAATTCAATATATTGGATTTGTTATATAATTCCTTCTAAGATGTATTTTATTATTCATCTATCCATTATAAAAAAAATATTGGGCATTGAAATATTTCATCATGATGATGTACACAATACATCACCCTATTCACATTTATACATGTTATTGACATTATTGACCAGTTCATCAATCATTAAAATTAACAATTGGAATTACACAATAATGATAACCAATTAAATTTTATGAACCCAAAAGTACAAAAACTATCATTATATAATTTTTAATCCTCATACAAATATTAACTCATAAAATATTGTAATAATTACAAGGGTTTAATATATTTCCTTGTAGTGATACACAAGATCAAAGAATCATCTATCAATATATCAAAATGAACAGGATAACCCCAAAAAGAAATAGTAGGGAATATAAATCCCATATCACAATGATCCTATTATAATATCATCAATTAGACAAATCACATAATTATTTCCCGATATTTATAAATAGATATTAGTTTTTCATCAAAAATGAGATCAATCTAAAAATAAACATCATGCTTAAGTAGATATCTAGTAGTATTTTAAGAAACACATAAATATGTTATGGAATAATAGATAAATCCTTTATTCTATGAATATGTTTTCTATTCATAGGTTGGGTATACTATTCTTCAAATATCATTTTATAGAGAGTATATACTGATGGTGGATCTAAAATTTATTGAGATGATGTAGTACGCCTTCTAAACTCAATAAAATCTATGTCTAAATAATGAATAAAAATATATTCCTATTGGTAATAATTTATTTAATTATAATTTCAAATGAAATACATATAAAATAATATATCATGGTAAAACATATGATTACTAATTCTGTTTTTTGAAATGTTTATTCCATGTTTCATAATTCCAACTCATAAAAAATTATTTATTTCAGTAATATTTACACTATGATTCTTCATTGTCAACTCCATTCCTAGAGTTCAAGTGAAATATATATTTTTCATTGAAAAATAGAATGATATAAATGAGTGAAAATATAATGTATACGATAAATAAATAGATAAATTTTATGTTATTATCAATGTACATAACATGCATCTTTTTATACAACACTGTAATTTATTGTCATCACATAATCATTCCCTTATCTGCTTGGCCCCTACCTTGGGAGGTTCCCAATGATTCTTGAGGAATTAGTTATGAATCATTCCCAACCATAGAAGTGATATAGAGTTGGAAAATATGGGTTTCTTTATTTTCCTTACATTATATATCTTTATGAAGAAATTATAAAAAATTAAAACAAATGATGTTCCCATTAATCAAGTATAATGGATTTTCATTAAAAAAATTATTACTTGTTAGAAATACCATCCTCTCTTTATAGTACTTCACTAAATTTATTTTTTCATAGTTCTTAGTCCAATATTTAATTTATTTATTTCTCATCATGGTATTATAAATGTAATGTTATTTCTATAAATTTATGTCACTTTAAACTATATCATTATATGATAAAAAGATGTGACAATTCAGTTTCTTTCTTACACTCAACATTATCCCATCACAGAAATAGTTAATAATTTTTTTAGATTCCACATGTAGTTAATAAAATTTCTTGATAATCATGTAATGTTGGCCACATACATATCTAATAATTCATCTTCCATCTATTTTATTTTTTGAATTTACTCTGTATTTAGATTCATTATCGTCGTGGAATGACTTTCCAAAATAATATCACTTTAAATGTTCCCAATTCCATAGTTTCTATTCTTTAAACTTGTTTAGTGTACTCAATTAATGGAAAACATAGATCAAAACTCCCTTTAGAAAATATATTTTCATAATATGAATTTCTATTTCATTAATTCCCAAGGCATTTAATATATTTTCAAGGGTCTTAATCTATTTTTCATCCAAAAATGGATTATTACATCAATTAAATGTTTATACCTTTGGTTTCATTAGGTGATCCAAGAAAGGAGAATCATGAAGATTAATAACCAATTTATTTATATTAGAATGGTTAATCATCATACCATTAGTGTCATACCCTAATATTTCCATGATATACATAGTTCCTAAACAAGGAATGTCAACTTGCTCAGCATGGACATATCTACATTGACTAAGTGCTCTAATTCCCCAATTTATATTTTGATCCATCTCTACAGAATGACACATAATGATTAATCTATAATCTTCACGAATTTGTAAAAATATAATAAAAACCCTATAAGGGTACATGTTTTAAAATCCATAAGAAATTACAATAATTCAAATGTCAATTGTATTTATTAAAAATAAAGATCATAAGAAAACTATCAAACATCCAATAATATCAAATGTTACACCTCGACTCTAGTAATGTTGAGATATTGTTTAACATGTTATATTAGAAATAATAAAAGGTGTCTTTAATGGTCGGGACCACTTCGATCCATTCCTTTGTGAAAATATGTTGTTTGTGGTGTTCTGAGAGGTCAAGGTTACATATCCCCAACACTTTTCCAATTTTCCAGTTCATTGAACAATTCCATCAGTGAACAGTTCTATCGATAACCTCTATCGGTAACATCTTACAATTACCTCTCTTTCCTTATCCAAATTTGCAATTTTGTGAACAGTTCCATCTGTGAACAGTTCTATTGGTAACCTCTAACAGTAACCTATCTTTCCTTTTCCAAATTTCCAATTTGGTGTACAATTACATTGGTGAATTTTTCTATCAATAAACTCTAATGGTATCCTTTCTTTCCTTTTCCAAATTTCCAATTCTGTGAACAGTTCCATCAGTGAACAGTTCCATCAGTAACCTCTAATGGTAATCTCTATTAGAAACCTCTAACGATTACCTCTATTTCCTTTGCCAAATTATGAGTTATATGAATAGTGTTTCCAGAATAGTGAGGGTCTAATAGCAGCCTCTATTTAATTTTCCAAATTTTGAGATCATGAATAGTGTTTGCAGAACAATGACCTTCAAATTGTCAACTGATCTTTCCTAGGCCAAATTTTGAGTTTGTGAATAGTGTTTCCAAAATGGTGACCATATAAATGTCCACTCTTCTTTCCTTTTCCAAATTTCATGTTTGTGAATAGTGTTTCTAGAATAGTGACATTCTAACTCTCACCTCTTCTTTCATTTTCCAATTTCAATATTTTGAACAATGTTTCCAGAACGGTGAACTTCTTACTATCATGTCTCCTTTCCTTTTCAAATTTTGAGTATGTGAACTGTGTTTCAAAAACAGTGACCTTCTAACTGTCACCTCTTCTTTCCTTAGCCAAATTTCAAGTTTGTGAACAGTGTTTTTAGAATGGTGACCTTCTAACTGTTACCTTTTCATTCCTATGCCATATTTCGAGTTTCTGAATGGTGTTTCTAAAACAAATGACCTTCTAACTATCATCTCTTCATTCCATTCCCAAATTTTGAGTTTTTTGAATAGTGTTTCCATAACGGTGACCTTCTAACTATCACCTCTTCATTCAATTTCCAAATTTCGTGTTTCTGATCTGAGTTTCCAGAATGGTGAACGTTTAACTATCACCTCATTTTTCATTTTCCATATATCATGTTTGTGAACATTGTTTCCATAAATGTGACATTCTAACTATCAATGCTTCTTTCCTTTTCCAAATTTTGAGTTCCTGAATAGTATTTCCAGCTTCCCACATGTTTTTCATCTTTATCATTTTCCTTTGATGTAAAATGAATTTAAAGCCTTGTTATAAGGACTCTAAGGATGATTCAAAGGCCATAACTCCTAAATTAATTATTCTTATGGATTGGGTTGATTTTACTCGGATAAACAGTGTCATTTAATTTGATCCTTTTTAAATGGGAAAATAAGAATATCTTAAACCATCGCTCTGTTAAATATTCTAAAGGTACATGATATATTTTTCAAAAATTCTTTCTCCATGTTTTTGGGTGTGTGTTGATTGAATATGTTATTATTTCTCATATAAGTTTCATGATCAAACTTTCCCTCCCAGGATTGGTTCTTCTATGTTTTGATGCATCCAAGTTGTATCGATCAATATTCGATTTATGGTATGTTTTATCATCGTTATTTTGGGTTTATTACTCTCCTGATTCTCCATTGAATATTATAGCATGCAATCTCCTTTCTTCTAATGGGGATTTCTAGGGTTGTGGTTGTTGTGGTCCTATCATGACATCCTTGGGTGGATGCAGTTGATACGAGAGGAGGATCGTAACTCGTTGTGTTGAGAAAGAACATCAAGAACAGTTTGAGGTAGGGGATTCAATGCTTATATTCTCTTTTACATGCAACTGTTTTGTTAGTATGTTTTATCCCACTGAACTATAAGTTAATTAATATAATAATTATTTGAACCAGATAAATAAATTGATATCAGTCATATAATATTTCTCATTGTATTCTAGATAGTGTGATATTCTTGCTTTCTTCTCTTAGATGTTGTTTCTTGATAAAAATATGTAAAGAATATAAACCAGAATTAATTGATATTTGATTGGCTATAGATAAAAATTCATGTAAAGAAATTTGGTTCTTTATGTAATTTGATGTTAATCAAATTGGTGCAGTAAGACTGTTTAATCATTTGTGATAACTTACTAGTTAGGTTTCTTAAATTTTTGAACCAACGAATTATAAGTTGGTTAATCCAAGATTTATTAAAGAATTTTTTCATGTTATTAGATAATTATTGTAGGGTTCATAGACACCCTCTTGTTTATTTAAGGTCCAAGAGCCCAGTTTACATGATGTTGTTTTCCTGCTGTTTGTGTTGTGATGTGAGACTAGATGGTTGGTGAGATAAGAGGGGGAAGGGAGGCCTTTTGGATGTGGTAGTAGATGATTCCTATAGTGGTGAGATGCATCGTTCTATGCATGTGGGTGTTGGGGAGGACACCATGGATTATGGAATGAGATGGATGGGATTGTTGGATACTTTTTTATTCTTATTTATTGATTATCTGCATTACGTTTCCCCACTTCTCAATGTATTTAGTCTTGATTACCCTTCTTCTGAGAGAGGTCAAGACGTGCGGGCTATGCTAAGTGATTTATATGTTTAGATTCTCTAGGTAATATGGGTCTATGCTCTTACTATATGTGGTAAAGACTTTACGGGTAGTATATCTACTCACTATGTTGATCCCCCTTGTGTTTAGTAGCATAATAATTATTTCTAGAATTCCTAGGAGTATGGGAAAGTGATTCTGTAATTAATAATTGAATAAAAGATGTTAACCCATGGGGTTGGAGTTGCTGGAACATAATAATGAGTTTATAATTATAAATGGACAGTGTACCCTAGGTGTGATGCTAATGAATATAAATTTGGAATTGGTACTAGTTAGTTAATTCTTAATGAATTAATTAATGAAAAGTGAAAATGATAAAAAGGGGAATGAAATAATTTATTAAACCTCTTTAAATGGTTGTATTATTATAGGATACCTAGTCTTAAAAGATTCATCCCAAAGATCGAGAGACGTTAGCTGTAGTTCAGTCTAATACTATGTTATGTCCATAGTGTGGTTGTGATATATAGTATATTCTGTACTTTTGGTGTTTCTATACACTACTCCACTCTGTCAGTAAGGGAAACTGACACTGTGGGTATTCTGAGCCCTAGGGAGGTGTTTTCCCCAACATTTTAGTGGGAGTATGGATGGATGACTACCCCCTTTCGCCTCATCCTCTTATCTTGGTAGTTACTTGTGCTGGCAGGCACATTGGTCAGTTTTCCCCATATATGTCTATAGCGGGATGCAATGTCTTGTGGTTAATCAAAAATATATATTGTAGATGTTGTTTTCTATGGACTACTATAGGTGTAACATGTATAGGTTGTGATGGCTTGAGGATCCTTACTCTATGTATGGGATGTAATGGCTTGTGGTATAATACCCGATGTTTGATACATGTAATGCAAGCTGTGGTGGTAACTAGAAACTACATGGATACATTTCTCACATGGACGTGGTGGTTTTGTTGCACGAGGGGCATGTTGTGGTTTTTTTTCCAGGTGTCTGCAGGAAAGCCTTTTTGGAGAGAAATGCTTAGGATGTGCGATGTTAGGGAAAAGCGGAAAACCAAAAGAGAAGTAGTAGCGGGGTACCCTTGATATTCTTTATTATATGATATATTCTTGTATGCATTACTTGGCGAGAGTATATATAATGAGGATATGAACATAGTATAACTGTTTAGGTGACGAGTTAGTTTCACTTGTTGTTCAGTGTGCTTTAGCATGCTTTCATTACTTTTTCACGATAGGCTTTGGAGAGGATCCTACTGATTATACTGTTATACTCACTCTATGTATATATAAACTTCTTTTTAGGTCACATGGAGAAGGTTAGAGATCTATCTTTTTACAACTAGATTGATGTTACAGGAGCTGTTCGGGGTTGTGGTTGCTTTTGTTTTCCTTTGTTTGGGGTACTTGCAGTTTTCCCCTTTCTGTTGTTGTATCTTTGCATGGAATTTCATGTGTGTACTTGGGATTTATTTTTTCTTTCTGGTTGATTTTGTGTTTTTTGGTGTTAATCTTATCTCTCTCTTCAGAATGTGTTCTCATAGAGTGTAATGCATTCCATTTGTGTGTTTTCTATACCCTCTATGCTAGTCGCTAACCCGGGGCCTACTTGAGGCAGGAATCGAGGGTCTTTATCTCCCTTTTCACATTGCCATCCCATAAGGGGTACACTTTGTGGGAAGGGGTTCATGACAGAGTCGTATAAAAGGTCTGGTTGATGGATAGGATATAGTTTGGAGTTAGGAAAAGGTGAGGTTCCATGGGTTGGTAGGGAAAATATGTCATTCATGTTTAGAAAGTGAGGAAAACACTAGAGACCTACTAAGACATAGGATTTTAGGTCCCTCTATGATATGATGTATAGACCTTTATGTTTACAATGTCTACCAAACAAGGTGATACATTTTGCAGGGTAGAGGCCTAGGAAAGTATCATGAACCATTCTCCATTGTGCCTATGTTTGAATGGGTAAGAACATGGGATAGGTTAACCAAAAATGAATAAAACAAAAAGAAATTAATTAATGTTGAGTCGTCCATATTCCAGTTTTAGGAGCTCTAACAGTTTTTTATTTTATAGGCATTGCTCCAGGTCAGCATCATCATCAGTTTTGCATAGATAATGTCCTGCAAGATATTCCAGAAGATCGTCGTAGGGTAGAGGATGAAAACACTGACACTTGGAGGAAGACACTACGAGAGTTTCTGTAGTAGATTATGCTGAAGTTTGAGGGTTTTGTTTCAGATTCCTTCACGAAAGACTGGTTGGAGGGGTCGAGATAGGCTTCAGTTCGATCTGTGCTCAGAAGGATCACTCGGTGTCCATGGTTGTGATGATGCTGCATGGAGTAGAGAGGAAGTGGTTTTTATTGTTCCTTAGGGATCGTGAGGAGTCAGTGATCTCATGGGAGATCAGAGACCAATTTAGAGATGAGTTTCTTTCTTCAACTGTGAAGACGTCTAGTTTCCAGGAGCTTCTTACAGTTTTATAGGGGAAATCTATTGTTCGAGAATTTGGAATCCATTTCAGGAACATTTTAGGATAAGCTTCAGACTTGCTGCCAGATGAGGAGGCCAGGGTGAGGCATTTTGAGGAGGGTTTGCATCCAGAGATCCAGCGCCAGGTCAACCCATTTATGATGAAAAGGTATTTTGAGGTGTTGGTGAGGGCAGAGGTTGTCGAGAGGACTTTTCCCAGGACCGGTTCATCGTGAGAGGGGAATCAGCATGATTCCTCACGAAGCAGAGCTATGGTCTAGGGTTTCTTGTTTTCAGGGCAGAAGAGTTTTCGTTCAGCCAATGGTAGGTCCTAGCCCTTCACATATCCTTTCTCCAGAGGCAGAAACCCTCAATTCTATGCCAAGGGATCAAGCTATTGTTTTTATTGTGGTCATGATGGTCATCAGTAGTGGGAGTGCATGACCTTTCAGAGCGGTCATCGTGCACCAGGTGATATGCTCCAGGTTCATCTGTTCAGGCAGTTCCAGTCGAGGCAGCAGCAGCCGGTTGCATATACTTTAGATCAGTAGGGTACAGCCCCATGGCACTCCCCGTCATTAGAGCACAGAGTGCAGCCGTGGTGGTGATCATCATCAAGGTCAGAGAGGTCATGGAGGAGGTCGTGGTCAGCTTCATGCTCTAACGTTGCCAGCTCCAGGCAAGCCAGATGTCATTCAAGGTACCATTTTCAAGTTTTATAACTTGGTGTATTCCTTGTTTGATTTAGGAGAGACACACTTTTTGATATCACCTACCATTTTCCACGCATTGATACTTTAGGTAGAGAGGGTTCCATTATCCTTGCCATTGACAACGCCAGTTGGAGGTCGAGATGACTTGTTTAAAGTATGTAGAGACTATGATCTAGTGTTGGGGAAACAATACTCTTGGGGAGATTTCATAGGGTTACGAATACAACCATATGATGTCATCCTCAGCATGGATTGGTTGTATTTTGTGCAGGCTATCAAAGATTGTTTCAGGAAGAAGGAAATTTTCATTGGGGAAGATGGAGAGCCAGTGGTGTTTGTTTGAGAGAGAGATCCTCGGATGGTTCATAGATGCATTTGTCCTTATCATCCATGATGGATGAGATGATGATGAGTTCTTTCAAGGTTCAGCAGTTTGAGTTTCATAGGGTCATAGAAGAACACCATAATGTATTTCCTGAAGAGGTTGTAGCATTACCCCCTCAAAAAGAGACCGAGTTTGGGATCGATCTACAAACAGGAGGGATCCTATATCTATGTCTCTATATAAGATGCCCCCTTCTATGTTTTTAGAATTATTTATACATATTTATGGACAGTTACAGTTTGATTTTGTTCTTCCAAGTGTGTCAATGTAGGGTGCACTAGTTTGGTTCGTGAAGAAAGATGACAGAATTTAGTAGTTGTGTGTCGATTATCATCACCTAAGCAATGTGACAATAAAGAATCTTTATCCTCTTCCATGGATTGATGATTGATTTGGTCAACTGAATTGTGAAATTTGGTTCTCAAAGATAAATATACGGTCAGGATATCATTAGATGTGTGTGAAGGATGAGGATATCTATAAGAATGCTTTATGTTGTTGTCCTGGGCATTATGTGTTTGTTTTAATGTCCTTTGGAATGAATAATTCTCTAGTTGTATTCATGGGATTCATGAATGCTGTGTTCTGCGTGTTCTGGGACAATTTTGTGGTAGTTTTCATCGATGACATCATTGTGTACTCCACATCTGAGGAGTAGCATGCAGAGAATCTACATGTTGTTTTGGGAGTTCTTCGTCAACATCAGCTGTTTGGGAAGTTGTTGAAATGATAGTATTGGGCTTGAGAATTCCGTTTCATGGGTCTTGATGTTTCCTAATAGGGGGTAGTTGTGGATCCATAGAAGATAGAAGAAGTTGTGTCATTGGCAGCCATGAAGATAATGTCAGAGTTGTGAGGTTTCCTTGGTCTCGTAGGCTACTTCAAGAGGATCATAGACAATTTATCATGAGTTATGAATCCTATGAAAGCATTTTCTTGGAATGATCAGGAATTCATACGGTCTGATTAGTATTAGGACGATTTTGATTATCTAATGGAGAAGATAGTATGTGCTCCTGTTTTTTGTTTTCTAGCTGAGGTAGTTTAGTTTGATGTTATATGTGACACTTCACATCTAGGATTATGATGTGTTCTGATGCAGCAGAGGTTAGTTTTCTCTTATGGGTCTCATCAGTTGTGTCCCCATGAACATAACTATTCAACCCATGATCTTAATTTGGCATTAGTGGTGTTTCCCTTGAAGTTTTTGAGACATTACTTCATTGTTGAGCGCATTGTAGTTTTCACCTATCATAATAGTTTTGGGTATGTTTTCTCCCAGCATGAACTGAACTTAAAAAACTGTCTATGGATGGATTTATTATAGGAATATGACTTTGAGATATCATATATACATTAAATGGGGAATATTGTAGCTGATGCACTTAGTCAAAAGTCACATAGTGATGTTGTGCGTGAATTTGGTGATTCCAGGAGAGTAATGGATGGGCTGCCTGTATTGCATCTTGATATGGGAGAAGTTGGGGGTAGAGGTTGTCTTTTTCAGATGACGGTAAAGTAACCCCTGATGTAGAAGGTAGAAGAGTCCCAGTTGGGGGATCAAGAGGTGGAGGTCTGGAAAGACCATATTGTTTTTGGCAAGGCCCCTGATGGTTGGACTGAGGATGAACAACACCGAGTGTTGTATCATAGAAGGCTTTTTGTTCCTTTGACTATGAACATGATGGTTATCAGAGATTTTCATAATTTGCCTTTAGCGGTGCATCATGGCATGAAAAATATGTACCGAGCATTGAGGAGACCATTTAGGTGGCCTGGGCTGAAGGGTGTGGTTATGGAGTTTGTGTCTTGATTTTTGGTCTGTCAAAAGGTAAAGGTCGAAAACCGTGTTCCTAGTGGTATGCTCCAGACAATAAATATTCCTCAATGGAAGTGGGAGGACATCTTAATGGACTTTATTACCAGTTTACCTCGAGCTCCGGTTGGACATGATGCTATTTGGGAGGTAGTGTATCATTTAAAAAATCGGCACACATCATAGAAATCAAGGAGTCGAGTGCAGTGAAATTTTTTTCAAGGTAGTATTTGGAGGAGGTGGTGAGACTAGATGGAGTCCATAAGACGATCATTTCTGATTGAGATCCTCATTTTACCTCCGGGGTGTGGAGAGGTCTCTAACATGCTTTTGCTTCTCAACTATGCTTTAGTACTGCATTTCATCCTCAAATGGATGGTCACACAGAGTGAACCATCCAGAATCTTGAAGACATGTTACGCTCTTGTTTTCAGGATTTTGGAGTCACGTGGATAAAGAACATACCATTGGTGGAGTTATCTTACAATTATATTATTCACTCCACCATCAGTATGGCACCTTTTGAAGCCTTGTATGGTCGACCATGTCGTTCTCCATTGTTCTGGACATGGGTCAGAGATTCATAAATTCTCAGACCGGAACATGTGTTGAATGCAATAGAGATGGTTCAGGTGATTGATGAGAGGATGAAGATAGAACAAGATCGGCAGAAATCATAAACTGAACAAAGAAGGAGACCCTAAGAGTTTAATGTTGGGGATCATGTGTTTCTGAAGATGACTCCCTGTCGTGTGCAGCGATGGTTTGGTCATGGGAGTGAGCTTTATCCCCGGTTTTTTGGGCCTTTCGAGGTTTTATCTCATGTTATAGTTGTGGAATATCAAGTATCACTTCCTTTATAGATGAGTTAGATACATGGTGTTTTTTTATGTATCACAGTTCTATTGTTATCATCATTATGACTCTCACATCATCGATTTGGGAGAGATCGATGTTGATGATGATGAAACCTTTGAGGAGTGACATGTGAAGGTCCAAGAATTAAAGTAGAAGGTGTTTCATGGGTGTTCTATCCCCTTGGTTCGTTCCATGTGGTGACATAGTGGCGGGGAGGAGAGTACCTGGGAATGTGAGTCACAGATACATGCTCAATCCCCAGAGTTGTTTGCTGTTTATCTGTTTTAATGTATCTATTTAGCTAATGTGGTTATGAACCATTCATGTTTATGAGATGGATTCATTTTTTGTTTTTGTGGCTTGCTCTCTTTTTGAGATGTATCTTGAAGGGTGGTCGTTCAGACCCCGTTTCATTTTCACATTAGGTGGGTATTGAATTCTCAGGGAAGAGAATGTTTTGAGAGGTATCTTATGTAATGTCTCGAACCTCTTCAGTCAATTCATTAGTGAATATATGTTTTTTGAGGTGTTCCAGGAGCTTATCCCCAATACTTTTCCAATTTTCCAGTACGGTGAATAGTTCCATCAGTGAATAGTTTTATCGGTAACCTATAACGGTAACCTCTATCGATTACCTCTAATGGTAACCTATCTTTCCATTGCCTAATTTCTAATTCTACAAATAGTTCCATTAGTGAATAGTTCTATCTATAACCTCTAATGGAAACTTATCTTCCCTTTCCCAAATTTCCAATTTTTTGAACAGCTCCATCGGTGAACAGTTCTATCGGTAACATATAATGGTAACCTCTCATTCCATTGCCAAATTATTAATTCTGTGAACAGTTCTATCAGGGAACAGTTCTATCGGTAATCTCTAACAATAACCTCTAACGGTAATCTATATTTCCTTTTAAAAATTTTGAGTTATGTGAATGGTGTTTCCAGAACAGTGAGGGTCTAACAGCATCCCCTATTTCATTTTCCAAATATTGAGTTCATGAATAGTGTTGCTAGAACGGTGACCTTCTAATTGTCATATCTTCTTTGCTTTGCCAAATTTTGAGTTTGTGAATAGTTTTTCTAGAACATTGACCTTCTAATAGTCACCACTTATTTCCATTGCCAAATTTCAAGATTGTGAACAGTGTTTCCCAAATGGTGACCTTCTCACTGTCACCTCATCATTCCTTTTCTAAATTTCTAGTTTATGAACAATGTTTCCAGAATGGTGACCCTCTAACTTTCACCTCTTCATTCCTTTTCCAAATTTTGAGTTTGTGAATTGTGTCCCCATAATGGTGACCTCTTAACTATTACCTCTTCTTTTCTTTGCCAAATTTTGAGTTTGTGAACAGTGCTTCTAGAATTGTAACCTTCAAACTATCACTTCTTCATTCCTTTTCCAATTTTTGAGTTTGTGAACAGTGTTTCCAAAATGGTGACCTTCTAAATATTACTTCTTCTTTCTTTTTCCAAATATTGTGTTTGTGAATAGTGTATCCAGAACGGTGACCTTCTAAATGTCCACTCTTCTTTCCTTGGACAAATTTACAGTTTGTGAATAGTATTTCTATAACAGTGACCTTCAAACTATCGAATCTTCTATTCTTTTCCAAATTTCAAGTTTTTGAACAGTGTTTCCAGAATGGTGACCTTCTAAATTTCACCTCTTATTTCCTTTGTCAAATTGTGAGTTCGTGAATAGTGTTTCTAGCTTCCCACAAGTTTCACCCCTTTATAATTTCCTTTTTACGTAATATGAATTTAAAGCGTTGTTTTAAGGACTCTATGGCTGATTAAAATTCCATAACTCCTAAATTAATTATTCCTACGGCTTTGTATGTTTTTACTTGATCAAACCATGTGGTTTAATGCGATCTTCTTTTAATGGGAAATTAAGTGTATCTTAAACTGTCACTTGGATAAATATTTTTAAGGGACATGATATCTTTCTCCCTAATTCTTTATCATTGTTCTCAGGTGTGAGAGGCTCGAACATACCATTCCTTCTCAAAGAAGTTTCACAATCAAACATTCCCTCCTAGGATTGGTTCTACTTTGTTTTGATGCAACCAGGTTGTATCGATTAATCTTTGATATAAGGTATGTTTTATCATCATTCTTTTGTGGTTCATATTCTCTTTTTTCTCATTACCATTTTATTGCACGTAATCTCCATTCTTCTAATGTAGTTTTCTTGGGTTTCTATTAGTTTGGTCGTTCCATGGCATCCAAGGGTGGATTTAGTTGATTCGAGAGGATGATCATAACCCATTATGTGGATAATGAACGTTAAGAACTAATTGAGGTAGGGGATTTGTTGCTTCTCTATTCTTTTATGAGGAACTATATTGTTACCATGTTTTATCCCACTAGACCACAACGGAATTTTCATAATAAATATTTTAATAGCATATACAAATTTATATCGGTCGTGTGATATTTCTCCTTCTATTCAAGATACTGTGACATCCATGCTTTCTTCGCTTAGCTATTCATTCATGACAAAAAATTTTAAATAAAGTAAACTAGAATTATTTGATATTGGTTTCGATATAGATAAAGAGGTAGGTAAATTAATCTGTTTCTTTTTCTAATTTGATGTTAATCAAATTAGTGAAGTAATCTTGTTTAATCATTTGTGATATCCTACTAGTTAGGTTTCCTGAATTTTGGAAGCAGAAAATTTTAAATTAGTCAATCCAAGATGGATTAAAGATCTGGTGGTTGTTAAATGATAATTGCTCCTAGGGTTCTGATTAACCCTCTTGTTTGTTTAAGGTCTAAGATCCTAGTTGACATGATGTTGTTTTCCAACTATTTTTGTTGTGATGTGAGCCTGGATAGCTGTTGAGATATGTGGGGGCAACGAGGCATTTTGGTTGTGGCAGTAGATGACACCTAGAGTGGCGAGATGCATCGGTTTATGCATGTGGGTGTCGGGGAGGACAACAGGGATGATGGAAATGGATAGATGTGATTGTTGGATGCTTGCTGATTCTTATTGGTTGATTATCTGATTTACTTTTCCCCACTACTGAAGGCAGCTAGTCTTGCTTACCCTTCTTATGAGAGAGGCGAAGACGCGTGGGGTATTCCACATGCTTTCTCTGTTTATCTTTTCAATGGAGGATGGTTCTATACTCTTTCTATAGGCGGAAAAGACTCTATGGGTAGTATATCTACTCACCGTGTTGAGCCCCCTTGTCTTTAGTAGCATATAATGTTTTTCTAGAATGCATGGGAATATGGTAATGTGATTTTATAATATATAATTGAATAAATGGTGTTAACCCCCGGGGTTGGAGTTGCTGGAACATAATGATGAAGTTATAATTTAAAAGGGACATTGTACCTTGGGTGTGATGCTAATGATCATTAATGTGGAATTGGTGCGGGTTAATTAATGCTTAAAAAATTAATTAACACAAAGTGAAACAGATAAAAAGGGGAATAAAATAATGTATTAAATCTCTTTAAATGGTTATATGCTTACTGGATACCTAGTCTCAGAAGTTGAAGACTGTAGATTTAGAGACGTTATCTTCTATTGAGTCTAAGTCTAGGTTATGCCCATAGTGTGGTTGTGAGATATAGTATATTCTATACTTTTTGAGTTTCTATACACTAATCCACCCTGTAAGTAATTGAAACTGACTCCCTGGGGATTCTGAGCCCTCGGGGATATGGGGGTTTCCCCAACATTTTGGTGGGAGGATGGATGGATGACTACCCCCTTTGGCCCCTATCTCTTCTCTAGGTAGTTACTTATGCTGGAAGGCACATTGGTTATTTTCCCCATATATGTGTGTAGAATGTAGTAATGTCTAGAGGTTATTAACACACATATATTTTGGATATAGTTTTCTATGGACTACTATAGGTGTAACGTGTATAGGTTGTGATTGATTGAGGATCCTTACTCGGTGTATGGGATGTAATGGCCTGAGGTGTAATACCCGATGTGTGATACATGTTATGTGAGCTATGGTGGCTCTCAGAAACAACCAGGTTACTTTCCTTACCTGGAGGTGGTGGTTTTGTTGCATGAGGTACATGTTGTGGTGCTTCGCCCAGGTGTCTGCGGGAATGTCTTTTTAGAGAGAGATTCTTAGGACGCGCAACACTGGGAAAAAGCAGAAAACTATTGGGGAAGTAGTAGTGGGGTACCCTTTATATTCATTATTATATTATATATTCTTGTATGCGTTACATGGTGAGAGTATCCATTATGAGTCTAGGAACATAGTATAACCGTTTATGTGATGAGTTAGATTCACATGTTATTCACTATTCTTTAGCATGCATTATTTATTTTTTCACGAGAGACTTCGGGGAGGATATTACAGAGTATACTGTTATAAGAACCCGAACCTTCTTTTCTAGTACGTTTCTCCGTTCTGTTTGTTTTTGAGAGAAAAAGATGAATTTTTTTATAAACTTTTAGAGTTGTGGTGTTGTGTAGTGGCGCACAGTTGGCGCACGGTCCGAGAATAACATGTGTCCATCCCAGGAAATCGAGTACCCTTGACAGTGGGCTCTGCATAGGTGGCGTACGGTTTGTCAAACCGTGCGGGAAATTCATTATAAGTTCTTGGGTGAGACTGAGGCAACCACACGATTGGCGCACTGTTTGACAATCCGTGCGACCTAACTGTGTGGCCACATAAGGATAGATTTTTAAAGTCCCAAGCCAATCAGTATTTCTAATTGGTCCAACATTCTTCCTCCCACTCATGTCTCATGTGGGAGTTCTAGTTTTCAGATGTTGGGGGAGATCCTTACCTCATTTTAGGAGCAAATGGACGGGGTTTCTTGGTGGATCAAATCTGGTTCTTCTCATGTAAGTCTCTCCTATTAGCTCTATGTGTTTTCATCTAGTTCTACATCTCTCCTCTCCCTAGTTTTCTAGATCTACACCCATTGTGTGTAGATATAGGGATGTGGTTTCCATGGGTGTTGATTTCAGGACTTTTTGATGTTATGGAAGGATATTTAGAGGATTTTTATTGAGTGTTCGCTGGATTTGAGGAGGACTGTAGCTTGTGGATCACATTCAAAAAAACCCAAAAGGTAGGTGGTCTGATGTTTATTTCCAACCGTTGCATTGAATTTGTGTACCGTTGTGTTATGAACCCATGGTTGGGGTGTCATATGGCTAAGGCCTGGAATAATTAAATACCTATAATTCCATAGGTAATTTATTAAATATGTACAACTAATGTTTCAGATCAGTACTTGGATCGAGTACCACCCCTGGGGTGCATTACTCTGTTTATCGGTTTGGACAAGTTACCAGAGGGTATAGTATAAAATTTAGCATGCTTTTAAATTCCATTGAGATAAATTATATATAATTTCTTTCTTATATATTGGGCTCGGCCTATTTTCTTACGCTCAAGGGTAGTGTTCTATTTAGCCCGAGGGAAGTGTTTTGTTTACCCTGAGGGATAGATTCTATTCAGCCTGATGGCGTTTTTCTGATTAGACTGAGGGTGTGGTTCTAATTATCCAGAGGGAGTGGTTCTGATTATCAAGAGGGCATGGTTATGATTAGCCTGAGGGTGTGGTTCTGATTTGCCTGAGGGCATTGTTCTGATTAGCCTGAGGGCGTGGTTCTGGTTAGCCTGAGGGAGTGGTTCTGATTATCTTGAGGGAGTGGTTCTGATTACCTGAGGGTAAGAATTTGCATGTCTGAGGACTCTGTTTACATTAGAATATTCACTTTGGTGATGTATTATATTAAATGCTTAACTGGATATTAGAATTTAAATATAAATGGTATAATAAGATACTTTTTAATACTCCTTAGTTTATTTCATTTTACTACTGCACACATCTGTCGCACAATTTTCACAAACAGTTGGGCACATGACTTTGGTGGGTGCCTACTGGGATTTATTTCTCACACCCTATTTGGGTCATGTCTTCAGCCCAAACAGATTAAATTTTTGTTGGTTTTGATAGGGGAAAGGGTCCCTATACAAGTACATGATTATTGCAGAGGAGTAGGAGATCATGGGATTGAGCTTATGATTGCAGTGATGATGTGTTCTGTTTACTCTTCTTCTTTTGTTTTGATGAACTTGTTCTTGATCTTTATTGTATTGTACTGTAGTGTATCCTGTTATGGTTGTTTTTATTGAATAGTGACATGCTGCATCTTCATATATATGACGAATGACACTCTTTTACTTCAGTTATCCATTCCAGTTATATTTAGTTTACTGCTTCCGCTGTTGTATGTTTATAACTTTTTTAATTCTGTTGTGCTTCACTTTGACAAATGAGGGCATAGTTCCCCCACTATCAGAAGTGGGCCCTCGATGGTAGTCGACATCCTCTAGTGTTTGGGGAGATGCTCTTGAGGTCGTGTGACCAACCAGGTTTGGGGAACCCATTGAGTGGGACCCGGATCCAAGACGTTACAAAGTTGTATCAGAGTGGATTCTTTTCTTTGACATACTGTTTGGGGCCTTTGTCAGGGATAGGACGGACATGGTAGTTGGTAATAAGCAGTGCCCGGGAGTAGCTAACCCGTTTATAGGGAAAATCCAATTTACCTCTTGTTGCAAGTTTACTGATTTTATAAATTACAGTAGATTTGATTTTCACCATTGGGTGACACACATAGGGTGTGCTATTATATTTTTACTGGGTACTATTTTGTTGCAACCCGGTGAGATGAGGGTATTCCATCTCATGCATCATTTATGCACATTCTAAAAATCACATGACATGCATTCATACCATGCCATATAGGTTCATTTCAAATTACATGTTGTTGTGATATATGTTATGCTAATAAAAGCATGATGTTGTGATAGCTACTTTTATAAATACATGTTATTTGATAGGGTAACATTTTGTGGGATGTATTGAAATAATGAACGCCAAACATTGGTTCTTGAGGAGTATAGTCCCTCATTTAATGGAAGTTGGTGGATCATTGACTTGTTTACCTTGTTTATAACATGCATAAGATGCCAAGATTTGATTTGGGGGTGTGTGGGCCCTCATGGATCAGAATTTGGCACTTAGGTGTTCATTTCAGTTTTTTTCTGGGTTCTGGAGTAGTTTTTGTAGATTTCTGTCTGGAAAAACCAATATACATCCTGTGTAGTTCTTTGGACACACGCCGTGTGTTATTCTGTTTGGGAAGAAATGAAAAAAATTTAAGTACACGCCTTGTACCCTCAGTACACGCCACATATTCTCTTATTATGTCATAGGCCATGTGGGCGGGGACACGGGGTAGGGAATGTATTGGGAAAACACACCATGTACATGTTGTACATGCCGTGTGGTAATGATCAGCGAGAGACCGTGTGGAATCAGTCGTGTTTATAGGGAAATGGGGTGGAGTACACACCAAGTTTGGGTGTAACACACCGTGTAGTTTCAGCCGAGTAGCTGACCGTGTCGCAAAAAACATGGGCAGCTGGTAATTAAACCATACAAGCCGTGTAGATGTTGTACATGCCCTGTAGTGTCTATCAAAGGAGAGTTGTGTGGCTAAGCCGTGTATAAGTACCTATGAATGGGATGAAAAAACAAGTACATGCCATGTGTGTGGAAAACATGTCGTGTGTTCGGGGTGTTACACCACCAGTTTTTGTAGATTATATGCCCATGTGAAAGACTAAAGGGAACATGCCATGTAGTTAATATACACGCCGGGTAGTCTTGTTTTGTAAAACATGAAAGCTTTATTTCTCCTGTTACCTTCTTATACTCAATGTTCTCAGTCCATGATAATCAAAAAATTAAGGTGTGTTTTTGACCTTGTAGAGTCATGCCGCCGAGACGACCATGCGTTTTTCTCTAGGAGAGCAGTGAGGATTATACTCCAGAGGTGGTAGGCCATTGAATGCCAATGGATCCTCAATAAAATATATATGTGGTGCCAGCCATTATACTGGAAACAAGCGCAAAGGCCCAGTTTTGTTATGGCTTCACGCGGTTTATGCAGACCTTCCAGGGAGCACCGTCGGCTGCCACATCACTGGTAGAGCCGATGAGTATCTTTCAACAGTAGCATCCACCTACATTTTCAAAGGATGGAAGACCATAGGCTATAGTGTGTTGGTTGGGGTCTATGCAAACTATCTTCAAGCATCTGTAGACACCTCCAGGGTAAAAAGTCAAGCTTTGTCCATACATGATGCATGATTCCCCAAAAGGTGGTGGGATGTTACCACCTAGTCTGAGCATCACATAGACATGGTGTGGGAATATTTTCAAGAAGTATTCTATGAATTCTTCTTCCCAGAGATTCCGAGGGCAGATCGAGCTTGAGATTTCATGAATCTGTAGTAGGGTGTTGTGTCAGTGATGGACTATTCTTCCCACTTCACCGAGCTTCATCATTTCGCACATGTTTTGTTGTGTGATGAGACATTGAGGGCTAGATGCTTTGAGGAAGGTCTTTCATAGGAAATTTGAGCAATAGTGAATGTTTTATCCTTTATACAGTGCATGATTTTGTAAACCAGACACTAATTACTGTGCGGAACCTGCGGGAAGCTAGTGGTGTGAGCCAGGGTGGTTCGACACAAGTTTCTGGTACTATTTATCCTGGTAATCGGAAGAGATATGCAACACCCCATGATTTTATGAAAAATATTCTTTTAATTTCATTAATGACTTGTGTTGTATTCTACACCAAGATTACCTTGCGATATACGCAACACCGTATTAGCTTGCAGTATACGCAACACTATTCTTAGATCGTGTTACACACAATTTTGATAATAGTTATTCTACGCAACATTGAGTATATATATATATATATTCAATGTATAAATGAAATATGGTTGGATTCAGTTATACGAAACAACGAAGGATTATTTCACAACACGCAACCTTAACTTGGCTTGCATTACATGCAATCGCGACCTTCCTCGATAGCGTGTGTTGTACGCAATACCGAGTTTTAATAAACAACGATATATTCTTATAATATTGTCATGAAATATCCGTTATGAATAGTATTAACTAAAATTTGAATTTTATACCATTATTATTCATCTTACACATTTTCTAGAACATGGTATAAGAAAAAAATAAATTGTTTGGGTAAAATAAGTATTTTTCAAAAAATGCAGTTTTTACCGCCTTTTGATGGTGCACCCACATTAAATCTTGTTTTTGACATGTTTATAAGTTCAATTTGACAAAATAAAATTCTTGTTTTGAATCAGGATATAAAAATTTACATTAGATAATGTTTTGATATTTTTCTGATTACTTTCATATTTTAATGAATCGTAAAAACACGCTATATTTTAATTAAAAACAACTTTTTTCATCGAAATATCTTATGTGGTTAAATTATAATATTTAATGGTTTAAAATTATAAATAGAATACATTTTTACCATTTAATATAATGTATCTCGTTAGCATTGATTTTACCTTGAATTCGTAGGTTAAATCAATTCAATCTTTTGCAATGTTTTAAAGAAAACCCCATTTTCTTTCGACAATGGGATTAATTTTAATTTAATTTCAGCATATTTTGTGTATTTAATTTTGAAAAATGGATTCCATATTTGGAATCAGTGGGTATAAATTATGTTAATAAGCTACTTTTTATTTTTGGGCATTGTGAATAGTAACTACGATAAATTTTATTTACTATAGTTAAATGTAAATCGGGTAATTAAGGGTAAATATAAGATTATGAAATTACCCTAAAACTTGGAAAAATCCTATTGTATGGTTAAAAGTAGACCCATATAACCTAAGGGTCGGATTAGATCCATTTTATGGACTTTTATCCATGAAAATAATTTAATTGTTATTAAAACCAAAGAATGTGACAACATGTCACTTTTTTTAAATCTTATAAGTATAATAATTTTACATTAGTGATAAACTTCATGATACATCGAACATGAATTGTCTCCAGAAATATAATCAAATTATCTACATCATAGAATTTTTTTAGAATTTTTAGGGATTAAATAATTATCATTTATTATGACACAAAGATGATGTAGTAATTGTCTTATTAATGAAATATTGAAATAATTGATGTTATAAATGCCCAAATAAATGTAATTTGAGACTTTTTATGACTTACATTAATTTTATAGGTTAATATGACATGTTATTGTTGATATAAGTAACATGGTTCTAACTTATCATTCTGTTATGAATTTCATAAAAATCATGTACCAAATAGTGTCAAAATTGACATAAATTAGTTTTTAAAACAAATATTATATTATTAATTGTTATTTAATTCCTAATAATCTAAGGATCGGCCAAATGACTTAGATAAGGATAGATATATTAATAATAAACAACTTGGGGTTCTTTTGGCTTGTTATGGTATGTTTATTAACCATATAGTGTATGAAAACCAAAAGACATGGTAGAAGTTAAATTATTTAACTTAGAGTTAAATCTAATGGATAAGGTTACAATAATAACCTAAACATGTTTAAATCCTATTGTATGAGATTATTTCGACCCATCCCCACTTTATCGTCGAAATAAGTCCCTTTGGAACCATTATAAACCGAATATGACTTAATATAATATAATATTTTGAGATTTTCCTAAGGTGCCCCTCTCCTCCCTTATAAAAGGGAACCTCCTCCCCTCTTCCTCACACCACTTTGAGCCTTAAAGACCGGACCACACCGGCCAAAATATCTTCTCCACTTTCATAGTATCATCCTAGAGGTCCTGGTCTTCTTCAAAGACCATCCTTAGTTCATTAAGTGGAGGTTAAGAAAAGGCGTGTCAAAAAGAGGTAATATCCATTACCGATCTTTTTCAATTTCATTCTTCTTCAAATTCTTCTTCTTTAGTTGTTTCATGATAACATCAGTATTTCTTATATACTAATATGTTATTATAAATATGAAACAACTCTAATTAACCTTCTATCCATCATACAGAAAAAGGAAATCACTGCGCGTGCGTACGTACGGAATACCGTCTCCACGCCGTGGTGTAATCTATTTTCCGCCACCACCATAATTGGATGGGTATAATTGTGTAATGAGTAACTATATATTATTATTATAAAGTTATATTGATACTGAAATAGTATACATACACTTCAACACATGTTCACGATCATGAGAATGATATCATCGCTCGTGCGTACGTACGGACTACCGTATCCACGACGCGATGAGATTAATTCTCCACATTAACCATTCATGAATGATTATAAAGTATATATAATGAATAATAATGAAAAATATGACATTTTAAATCTACTGGATTTATGTATATATATATATGTATGTCATCTACTTACTTCAAATCAAGACAATAAGGAAAGGAAAACAACGTTAATGCGTACATACGGACTACCGTCTCCATGAACGGTGTGGTTCATTTCATTTATTTATATATTATATATATATATATACTGAATATATATGATATATAAATCATGTTTTATATTCTGGATGTATTTAAATCAAGATATAAGTAATAATAATGTCAATAACAACAAGTCCAAACAGATACGATAAATGAAACGATTTTACCCAAAACGATTCTTTAAATGGAATTTACAAAAGAACGAGTAATATAAATTCATAAGTGAACCATATATGATATCATAACAATGAATATGATTATTTAATAAGTTAATGACATTATTTAAATCATTATATAGGAGGTTCGGATACGTACAAAGCATATCGGACATAAGGTAAGAGAAATATCACAATCTCATTTTATCCGCGATTGTTTATACTTTGGTATTTACTGGGGTGTATTTTATCATCCAAATCCATGTTTCCTTAATATGTAATATTATTTACATCCACCTACAATTTTTTAAATCCAACTATACCCTTCGATGAGTTTTTAGTAAAAGATATGAAATGAATCTTTTGTCTTTTTTCGTACGAGGTACTTTCTGACTTTTCCGACAAAAGTACGAAGAATGTTTTTTTAACTTATATGACATGAATGGATTTTTAAAACATTATTTCCAAGAAGCTTCCTTTACAAGTTTTCAAGTTTATTTTTAATCAACTTCTTCTAGTTTATAATTGTATGACATGTTAAGAAAGGAAAAGTGTTTTTGAAGCAGAAAGGATATTTTCCTCAAGAATGGAGTTCAAGTGTTTTATCAAAATTATTTTCCATCTAAGATAATAAAGGGTTCTGTTTTTATACCTATTATTACATTTATTTTATTATATTTTGATGGAATTATATTTTTATAAATTCCTTTATCTTATATGAATTGTTTTATGATGTCACGATGTTTAAGATTCCCATTTTTATTACATGGGTTATGAAATGATGTATGGTTTATGATTTGGTGGCACACATAAGAATGGTATAATTATGAGATGGGTGGGACCTATATCTCCATCCAATGCATTGGGTAAAGATTTTATATCTCATGAGATAGACATGTCTGGAATGGTAGGTTATACCGGTTCAGTGAAACAGGACTAAAACGAGGGTGACTCGGTTCAGAAATGGACATCGTCCACTAAGATAGTATTGGAAATGAGTCTTGACTAATAATATATGATTCTCTATGATTATGTGTGTATGCCTCAATGTTTCATGTTTTATTTTATGATTACCGGGATTTCATTTCACTACTATGATTTATCCCATGTTATGAAATTATGCTCTCTTTTGCAGGTTAAGATTTCCAAAATGTTATGTTCTTATGAATATGATGTGATTGATATTTCTTTTGTTTACCCTTACTGAGCATTTGAGATAAGCCTTTTACTTTTTCTTTTCCCCAGGATATAAAGAAAGGTTTTAGGTAAGAAAAATGAAGATCTTTATGGGAGATGTTTAACATCTTTCACCACGATTATAAGATTATATTCCAAGTTCCAAAGACACTAAACTATTACGATCCTTGTGTGTGTGTTTTTGTTATGTACTAAGTATTCCGCAAAAGTATTGTAATGTCAATGTACATCAATCTTCGGGTCTCTACAGTTGGTATCATAGGAAAGTTTTAGTCAACCTTTGTAAACTAGGATGTGATAACGTTAGTGAGATCCCTATAGATATTTCTATGGTATGTCTAGGGATGTCCCTAAGGATAAGTATACGTATAGGATATGGTCCTAGAACTATGGTAACGATCATAGAATTTAACCTTAGATGTTAGATATTAAGGGTACTCCCCCTTTACTATGGTGTTTTCCCTAGAAATATTTTTTCCTCTCACACTATTCCTTTTGGGTTTTAGACGATGGCTGGAACCCGAAGGAACCGTGTTGATCACTGTAATGGACAATGCAATGATTGTCCTCCTGAACAAACAAGTGTTATGGGAGATGGAGTGAAAAATCTTATTGCAAGACTTACACAAGATATGAATCATTCTGGACTTCCAAATGAGCAGAGAAGGGAACAATATTCTATTGAGTCCTTCATGAGGAAACATCCACCTTCTTTTAGTGGGTCTTCTGATCCACTTGTTGCTGAACAATGGATCAGTATCACTGAAAAGATATTTTCAGTTCTTCAATGTTCTGAACATTATAAAGTCATCTTAGCAGTATATCATTTGGAAGGTGAATCTGATCAATGGTTGAATCTTATCAAGAATATGAGGCCAAGAGATGAAATTGAGTCCATGGAATGGGATGAGTTCAAGTACTTGTTTTTCAGTAAGTACTTCCCTCATATTCTTCGAACAAAGATGGAAAAGGAGTTTCATGATCTTAAGCAGAAGGATGATGAATCTGTTGGTATATACGAAGAGAATTTTACAAGACTTGCAAGGTATGCATCTGGCATTATCATCCAACCTGAAAGTAAAGTTGATCGATTATTCAGTGGCTTAAAACCAAGTCTTCGAATGGCATTAGCTATAAGAGACTTCAATAGCTATGAAGAAATTGTGTGTTGTGATATCAAGGTAGAAATGGAAGTTGGTGTTACTTATCCATCTCATAGTTTTCACAAGAAAAGAAAGATGGTGTTCAAGGAGAAATCTCAGAATAATGGTGAAAAGAAGATGAATGTTTCCTTATGCTCAAAGTGTGGAAATAAGCATGGTGGAGATTGTCTTAAAGGGACATGTAAATGTTTCAAATGTGGAAAGGAAGGTCATCGGGCATTTGAATGATGCAATGATGGGAAGAAGATGTCTAATGATGCAAAAAAAGGAAGGGATACACAGAATGAACCTACTACACTTCAATGCGTCATGTGCAAGGAAATGGGGCATTATGCTAATAAATTCCCTAATCCAAGTGTTAGTGATGATCGACATGAGCAACCGATTAAGGCAAAGGACAAAGGGAAGTTACATGTGATCACTATTAGAGATGTTGAATATGACAACGGTGTGGTGGAATGATTACGTTTTTATGTAATGGGATTCCAAAATAATGTTGTATCATGGAGTATTGGAATATTTATGTATTGGACTAATGTGGTATTCAATGTGATTGAGATATTTTTGGAAATAAGATGATATGTGCATAATGAAGGGAAAATGAGAAAATGAAATGTTTAACAGTATTCATGAGCTCATGATTGAAATAAGTACTAAGTGATATCATGGTTTGAGTATATAGAATTTTGAGGATTTTGGTATGTGGAAAGTGCTAACTTTTAACTACATTCATGTTTTCACTATGGTTCAATGGGTATTCATTTTTTCAAGAGAATACATGATTAAGGTATTCACATGATTGGAATGTGACCAACAATATATATATATGGGGGATAAATGATGGTATTCACATGCTTGGTTGATGACATTTCAAGTAATCGTTTTCTTTATACTTTGAGTTTGGACTGAAGTATTTTAGATAAGCCTAAATATTGGAATTTATTATGTTAAACATATGCTAAGTATTGTTTAAGGATAGAAATTTTTTTCGATATTACTGATGGGATTTTATAGTAATGTAGTTTTAGAAAAAGGACAACCTGCAGGACGGGCGACATCCCATCGCGTCGGACAAGGCTGTGGGAATCGAACCCACAACCGAAGTGCGACTAGCCTTTATCGCCTACCACTGGCCTACAAGAAGTCCCTGTTTAGTAGAAACTAGTTTTATTATATTAAGCAGTATGATATATGAAGTATAATTCCATTTTATGAACCATATATGATTAATCTCACTATAGATCGACTTATGTATATAACATTTGCTAACCTTTTGATTGAGACAGATGGAATGACCCGTCATTCTATCACATGATCTGCTAAGACTTCACGAATAACAAATTCAACTTCATTTATTTAAGAGATGAAGTGGAAATTTTTCAAGGCACGAACAACAGTGAGATTGTACCAAAATAAAGTAAGTATTTATTCTAATTCAAATTCTTCATCTTTAGGGAAATGATCTTGAAAACAAAAAATGTTGTCCTAGTGATCTTATATCTGATGAATTAGATGGTACCCTAGATCATCACAAATTTATGGATTTCCGATTGATGGCTTTATCATAGCCATGTTCTCTACCACTCTCTATCAGAACTTGATGGTTTGATTTTTCTTCCATATCCATATTTCTACCTATGTTCTCCTACATGGAAACCCAATGATGAGTTAATTTGGGTAACTATTACATTTCATACTTTAGTTTTTAATGCCATGTTTTGGTATTCCTTTTTACGATGTGGGTTTCTATTAAACAAACTTTCGAGTAGTAAACCATTTATAACCCCGACGAATTTCAAGGGAGAAATTCATTTTAAGGGGGGAAGAATGTCACACCCCGAGATTTTATGAAAAATATTCTTTTAATTTCATTAATGACTTGTGTTGTATTCTGCAACAAGATTACCTTGCGATATACGCAACAACGTATTAGCTTGCAGTATACGCAACAGTATTCTTGGATCGTGTTGCACACAATTTTGATAATAGTTATTCTACACAAAATTGAGTATATATATATATATTCAATGTATAAATGAAATATGGTTGGATTTTGTTATACGAAAAAACAAAGGATTCTTTCACAACACGCAACCCTGACATGGCTTGCATTACACGCAATCGCGACCTTCCTCGATAGCGTGTGTTGTACGCAATACATGGTTTTAATAAACAACGATATATTATTATAATATTGTCATGAACAAGACGTTATGAATAGTATTAACTAAATTTTGAATTTAATAACATTATTATTCATCTTACACATTTTCTAGTACATGGTATAAGAACTAAATAAATTTTTTGGGTAAAATAAGTATTTTAAAAAAAATGCAGTTTTTGCCCCCTTTTGATGGCAAACCCACTTTAAATCTAGTTTTTGACATGTTTATAAGTTCAATTTGACAAAATAAAATTCTTCTTTTGAATCAGGATATAAAAATTTACATTAGATAATGTTTTGATATTTTTATGATAACTTTCATATTTTAAATAATAGTAAAAACACGCTATATTTTAATTAAAAATAACTTTTTTCATTGAAATATCTTCTGTGGTTAAATTATAATATTGAATGGTTTTAAAGTATAAATAGAATATATTTTTACCAATTAATATAATGTATGTGATTAGCATTTATTTTACCTTGAATTCGTAGGTTAAATCAATTCAATCTTTTGCAATGTTTTAATGAAAACCCAGTTTTCTTTCGACAATGAGATTAATTTTAATTTAATTTCTGCATCTTTTGTGTTTTGAATTTGGAAAAATGGATTCCATATTTGGAATTAGAGGGTCTATATTATGTTAATAAGCTACTTTTTATTTTTGGGCTTTGCGAATAGTAACTACGGTAAATTTTATTTACTATAGTTAAACACTACTGGAAAACTAACCTTTACCAACGGTTTGGAACCATTGGTATTGGCCTCCAAACCGTTGGTATAGCCTATACCAACGGTTTGGAGAACCGTATCCAAGTAAGCCGTTGGGATAGGTCTATACCAACGGTTTTCCAAAAACCGTTGGTATAGGTAATATGAAATCTATATCAACGGTAATGGAACCGTTGGTATATAATTCCAAAAATAAAACACCCGGTGGGATTTGATCCCAGGACCTCTAGTTTATAACTAGAATACATAACCACTAACCTAACATTACTTTTGTTTACATAATTCCATAAAAATATATATGTATTGTTCTAATTATTTTAAATTTTGATATATATAGTGTTCTCCGTAGGATGATTCCAAAAAAAAACACTAGACTTTTCCCAACGGTTCTGAAAACCGTTGGGAAGGGCCTAGACATTTTCCAACGGTTCCCAAAACCGTTGGGAAATACTTTTCCCAACGGTTCTCAAAACCGTTGGGAAAAGTCTAGTGTTTTTTGCAAAGATTGGCCGAAGGTTGAATTGTGGAGGCCCTTTGCCAATGGTTTTGGCAAACCGTTGGGATAGGCTAACCTTTCCCAACGGTTTGCCAAAACCATTGGAAAAGGGCCTCCACAATTCATCCTTTCCCAACGGTTTGGCCAAACTGTTGGGAAAGGGTACCTATACCAACGGTTTGACAAACCGTTGGTATAGAAGCGTTGGGAAAAATCATTTTTCCAGTAGTGAAAGGTAAATCGGGTAATTAAAGGTAAATATAAGATTATAAAATTACCATAACACTTGAAAAAATCCTATTGGATGGCTAAAAGTAGACACATATAACCTAAGGGTCATATTAGATTCATTTTATGGTCTTTTGTCCATGAAAATAATTTAATTATTATTAAAACCAATGAATGTGACAACATGTCACTTTCTTAAATCTTATAAGTATAATAATTTTACATTAGTGATACACTTCATGAAACTTCGAACATGAATAGTATCCAAAAATTTAATACAATTATCTACATCATAGGAATTTATTTATAATTTTTAGGTATTAGATAATTATAATTTATTATGACACAAAGATGATGTAGTAATTGCCTTATTAATGAAATATTGACATATTTGATGTTATAAATGCCCAAATAAATGTAATTTGAGACTTTTTATGACTTACATTAATTTTATAGGTTAATATGACATGTTATTGTTGATATAAGTAACATGGTTCGAACTTATCATTTTGTTATTAATTTCATAAAAATCATGTACCAAATAGTGTCAAAATTGACATAAATTAGTTTTTAAAACAAATATTATATTATTAATTGTTATTTAATTCCTAAAAATCTAAGGATCGGCCAAATGACTTAGATAAATATAGATATATTAATAATAAACAACTTGGGGTTCTTTTGGATTGTTATGTTATGTTTATTAACCATGTAGTGTATGAAAACAAAAACACACTGTAAAAGTTAAATTATTTAACTTAGAGTTAAATCTAATTGATAAGGTTAAAATAATAACCTAAACTTGTCTAAATCCTATTGGATGAGAGGATTTCGACCCATCCCCACTTTATTTTCGAAATAAGACCCTTTGGAACCATTATAAACCGAATTTGACTTTAATATAAAATAATATTATGAGATTTTCCTAAGGTGCCCCTCTCCTCCCTTATAAAAGGGCACCTCCTCCCCCTCTTACGCACACCACTTTGAGCCTTCAAGCTCGGACAACCCCTGACAAAATCTCTTCTCCACTTCCTTAGTATCATCCTAGAGGTCCTGGTCTTCTTCAAAGACCATCCTTAGTTCTTTAAGTGGAGGTTAAGAAAAGGCGAGTCAAAAAGAGGTAATATCCATTACCGATCTTTTTCAATTTCATTCTTCTTCAACTTCTTCTTCTTTAGTTGTATCATGATAACATCAGTATTTATTATATACTGATATTTCATTATAAATATGAAACTACTCTAATTAACCTTCTGTCCATCCTACGGAAAAAGGAAATCACCGCGCGTGCGTACGTACGGAATACCGTCTCCACGCCGTGGTGTAATCTATTTTCTACCACCACCTTAATTGGATGGGTATAATGGTGTAATGAGTAACTATATATGATTATTATAAAGTGATATTGATACTTAAATAGTATTCATACACTTCAACACAAGTTCACGATCATGAGAACGATATCATCGCTCGTGCGTACGTACGGACTACCGTCTCCACGACATGATGAGATTCATTCTCTACATTAACCATTCATTAATGATTATAAATTATATATAATGAATAATAATGAAATATATGACATGATAAATCTACTGTATTTATGTATATATATATTTATGTCATCTACTTACTTCTCTTCAATACAATAAGGAAAGGAAAACGGCGTTCATGCGTACGTACGGACTACCGTATCCATGAACAGTGTGTTTCATTTCATTTATCTATCTATTATATATATATATACTGAATATATATGATATATAAATCATGTTTTATATTCTGGAAGTAAGTAAATCATGATATTAGTAATAATAATGTCTAGAACAACAAGTCCAAACACCTATGATAAATGAAACGATTTTACCCAAAACGCTTCTTTAACATGGAATATACAAAAGAACAGGTAATATAAAGTCATAAGTGAACCATATATGATATCATAACAATGAATATGATTCTTTAATAAGTTAATGACATTATTTAAATCATTATACAGGAGGTTCAGATACGTACAAATCATATCGGACATAAGGTAAGGAAAATATCACAATCTCATTTTATCGGATATTGTTTATACGTTGGTATTTACTGGGGTGTATTTTATCATCCACATACATGTTTCCTCAATATGTAATATTATTTCTATCCACATACAATTTTTTAAATCCAATTTTACCCTTTGGTGAGTTTTTAGTAAAATATATGAAAGGAATCTTTTGTCGTTTTTCGTACGAGGTACTTTCTGAATTTTCTGACAAAAGTACGAAGGATGTTTTTTTAAAATTATACGGAATGAATGGATTTTTAAAACATTATTTCCAAGAATCGTCCTTTACATGTTTTCAAGTTTATTTTTAATCAAATTCTTCTAGTTTATAATTGTATGACATGTTAAGAAAAGAAAAGTTTTTTTGAAGCAGAAATGATATTTTCCTCAAGAATGGAGTTCAAGTGTTTTATCAAAACTATTTTCCATCTAATATAATAAAGGGTTCTATTTTTATACCTATTATTACATTGATTTGATTATGTTGTGATGCAATTATATTTTTATAAATTCCTTTATCTAATATGAGTTGTTTTCTGATGTCACGATGTTTAAGATTCCCATTTTTATTACATGGGTTATGCAATGATGTATGGTTTATGATTATGTGGCACACATAAGAATGGTATCATTATGAGATGTGTGGGACCTATATCTCACTCCAATGAATTGGGTAAATATTTTATATCTCATGAGATAGACATGGCTGGAATGGTAGGTTATACCGGTTTAGTGAAACAGGACTGAAACGAGGGTGACTCGGTTCAGAAATGGACTTTGTCCACTAAGATAGTCTTGGAAATGATTCCTGACTAATAAGATATGATTATATATGATTATGTCTGTATGCCACAAAGTTTCATGTTTTAAGTTATGATTATTGGGATTTCATTTCTCTACTATGATTTATCCCATGTTATGAAATTATGCTCTCTTTTGTAGGTTATGATTTCCAAAATGTTATGTTCTTATGAATATGATGTGATTGATATTTCTTTTGTTTACCCTTACTGAGCATTTGAGCTCACCCTTTTATGTTTTCTTTTTCCCAGGATATAAAGAAAGGTTTTAGGTAAAAAAAGGAAGATCATTATGGGAGATGTTGAAGATCTTTCACCACAATTAGAATATTATATTTTGAGTTTCCAAAGACACTAAACTATTACGATCCATGTGTGTGTGTTTTTGTTATGTACTTAGTATTACACAAAAGTAATGTAATGTCCATGTACTTCAAGCTTTGGGTCTCTAAAAGACAGGTTAATTTCTCTCACAGCAGAAGTACTAGCCAGAAGAATTCTTCAGGTTTCCTGGTAGTGTGTTTCCAGTGTGGTATGGAGGGGAAAAAGAGATCATAGTGTCCATGTGAACTAGTGGAGTGCCGATCATGTGTCAAGATGGGTCATCAGCAATGTTTTTTCAGGGTGTTTCCACCAATGGCTACTGAGAGGGGTTCTGATCAGACTCCGCATGTGGGAGCAGGACCAGAAGCTTCTTACCAATCCAGAAATTGGAATATGTAAGGGAGTACATGAAAAAGTGGTGGTTGTGGCCACGGTAGCCAGACACCAGGATCTTAGAGACAGTAGGGCGGGTCAGCTCAGGGTAGCCAGACTGTGTCGTAAGGCCGCAACACTAGGCAGGCTTATGCAATGAAAAATACCCAAAATAAGTAGGATCTCGGACCTTCCACTATCAGAGGTACTATTCTAGTTGCTTCTGTTTTATCTTCAGTACTTTTCGATATGGCTTCTACTTGTAGCATTGTATATATGCCCGTTGTGGAGATCCTTCAGATCATTGTTTCTTATTCTTCTAATGTTATGACTCTAGATGCTCTGTTGGGAACTAGAACAGCTAATATGTGTCATTGCAGAGAGTGCCCTCTTGAGTTTGGTGGGTGTCACATTCTATGGGACTTCTATGTCTTGGAGATAAAGAGCTATGATATCATTCTCAAGATGGACTTGTTGGAACATTTTTGAGCCATTGTAGATTGCTACCGTCACAGGGTGAGTTTCACGTCACCATAGGGCAGAGAGTTCCAATACAAGTGAGAATGTGATGTTCAGGTGAGTTGAGATGGACGAGAGCATGGTGGGCGAGGTGGAGTCATAGATCAGATTGCAATATTATATCAGGATGATGAGGGGACTTGTTAGAATGATTTCCCTCCAGCGGTTGATCGTTTCAGGGATGTCTTCCCAGATGAGTTTTAGGTCTTCCTTCAGAACGAGAGGTGGATTTCTATATTGATCTTGTGTCGAGAGCAACACCAGTGTCCATTCCTCCTTATTGTATTGCCACACCTAAGTTACAAGAGCTTAATATTCAGTTAGAGTATTTTTAGTCAAAGGGTTTAATCGGACCTAGTACTTCCCCTTGTCGTTCGCCAGTCCTTTTTGCGAAGAAGGTGGATGGTACCCTTAATCTCTGTGTGGATTATCAGAAGCTGAACCAGCTGACAGTTAGGAACTGATATCCCTCACTGATGATTGGTGATATTTTTGATCAACATCGGGGAGCACAAGTGTTATCGACGATTGAATTGAGATCTGTATATGATCAATTACCCGTTAGACCATCAGACATACCATTTACAACATTTTGGAACAGATATGGTCTGTACGATTACTTGGTCATGCTGTTTTGACTCACAAACATGCTAGCTATTTTCATGGCTCTGATGAATCATGTGTTCCCACCATATTTGGATTCTTTTGTGGTAATCTTTGGGGATGATATCTTGGTTTACTCTCACACTCAACACGACCATGCTACTAATCATGAGATCATTCTGAGTACACTAAGAGAGCATCAACTATATGCTACGATCTCAAAATGCCACTTTTGGATGGACCAGATTCACTTATGAGGTCATTTTATCTCAGAGGCAGGAGTTGCAGTAGACCCATATAAGGTGAGAGTAGTAGTTTCTTGGGAGAAGCCTAAGTACGAGTTTGATATATGGATTCTCATGGGGCCAGTTGGGAACTACATGAATTTTATAAAGGAATTATACGACATAGCAGTGCCATTGAAGAGTTTGAATATAAAGTGTGTGAAGTTTGTTTGGTCAGAGGCATGCGACACAGCCTTTTGGAAGCTGAAGGGTAGGTTGACATCAGCACCAGTCTTGATACTTCCAGAGAAAGGGTAGATCTATATAGATTACTATGATTCATCAGGTATTGGGATGGGAGCATTGTTGATGCAGGTTGATCGAGTAGTTGCATACGAGTCAGCAGTTGAGGCCACTTGAGAGGAATTACCCGACGCATGATCTCGAGTTGGCTAGAGTTGCTCATGCATTATGTTGTTGGAGATATTATATATTGTGAGAAACTTTTGTTGTGTTTATGGACCAAAAAAGTCTATAATACATCTTTACTCAGCGTGACCTGAAATTGAGACTGTGAAGGTTCGTTGAATAACTTCAATCCTTCGACTTTGAACTTGCCTATAAACCTGGGAAGGGTAACACATTTGATGATGCACTGAGTAAAAGGATGTAGAAATAGGCAGTGAAGAAGGCCAGTGGTGAGTGGTAGTTTATGGCTTTGTTCCTTGAGATGCATATGGAAGTGCATGATAGTTTGGGGTGAACCTATCAATCAACCTTAGCTATGACTTCTACCCTCTTGGATAGAGTCAAGATGAAACATAAATTAGATTCTTAAATACATGTTCTACGAGATTCAGTGGAAAAAGAGGACCCTCCTCCTGGTTGGACGATAGGTGATGATGAATTATTTTGTGTCCATGTTCGAGTGTGGGTTCCAGGGGATATACATGAGAGGATTTTGTGAGAGTTTCATGCTTCAGCATGGGAAGTTCATCCTAGAGGCCCCAATAAGTACTGTAACTTGAGACGTCAGTATTGGTGTCCGGGTATGAAAAAAGATACAGCTAGTTTTGTTATGAGATGTTCCACCTGTCAGCATTTGAAGGTGGAGCATCAAGGGACAACCAGATTGTTATAGTAGTTACCCATTTTGTAGTGGAAATGGGATGATGTTGCGATGGACTTCATGACCTGGTTGTTGAGGTCACCTCGTGGCAATGATGTTGTGTGGGTTATTGTGGAACGACTTGCGAATGTGGCTCACTTTTTTCCAATCATGGAGACCTTATATGTAGATTAGCTCTAGATGTTTTATATCTGAGAGGTAGTACTACTTCATGGGGTCCCTCATTCTATCATTTCATTTAGGGATGCCTGCTTTATGTCTCGTTTCTGGCAGAGTTATCACTGGGAACTGGGTACACAAGTGATTTTGAGCACAACTTACCACCATCAGATGGATGGCCAGTCAGAGCGTATGATACTTGTGCTAGAGGACACGCTGCGTGCATGCATCCTAGACTTTCGGGGCTCTTTGGAGAAGCACATACCCATTTTTGAGTTTTCCTACAGAAATATTTTTCATGATTCTATTGAGATGGATCCTTATGAGGATTTATATGTTAGGCCATTCTGATCACCCCTATTCTTGTTAAAGGAAGATGAGGCAGTTTTACCAGGGCCACATCTCATTCAGGTGACTACAAAGTAGTTATAGTTGAATCAGAAGTAGATGGGTATGGCATAGTCTCATCAGAAATTTATTGCTGATCGCCGCAGATTACCCATGGAGTTTGTGGTCGGGGATCAGGTTTTCTTGTGTGTTTCACGGAGCTTGGGAAACAGGTAGATCAAGAGACAGGGTAAACTTTCACCAAGGTATGTACAACCATTTGGGATTCTGGAGAGAGTCGGGACAGTTGTCTATCGGTTGCAGTTACCATATAGGTACCAGTCCCTACACAACTTCATCCACATATCTCATCTGCATCGTTATCACTCAGACCTATCTCATTTCATTCAACCTGAGGAGGATCAGATTGAAGAATATGTGTCATTTGAGGAGCATCCTATCCAGATTTTTGATCTATGTATGAATGTTCCCCGAGGCTGGACAGTTCCTCTCGTACAGGTGCTATGGTCGCAAGGGCGAGTACAGGACGAGACATGGAAGAGGGAGGCTGATGTACGAGATCAGTGGCCAGAGCTTTTTGGGGTTTTTCTTCCACTCTTCACTAGAGAAATTTGGGGATGAATTTCTTTAAGGGGAGAAGTTTGTAAGAACCCAGACATTCTTTTGTGGTATGTTTCTCGGTTCTGTTTGTTTTTGAGAGAAAATAATAATTTTTGGGGAAAAAATTTAGAATTGTAGAGTTGTGTAGGGTTTCATGGTTGGATCATGATCAGAACAAGCCATGCGGCTAGCCCAGGAAACCGTGCAGCCTTGACAGTGGGATCTGCACAGGAGGGGCACAGTTTGTCAAACCGTACTGGCAAACCGCATGAAGTTCATGGGTGAGATAGTGGGATCTGCAAGGGCCACGCATGGTTTTTCAAACCATGAATGAATGTCGTGCGAAGATCTTCGGTGAGAAAGTGGAAAATGAACGGTTGGCACACATTTTTCCAAACTGTGTGGCGTAACCACTTGGCCACATTAGGTTAGGGTTTTTGTGTCCCGGGCCACTCGAGATTTCCCATTCTTCCTCCATTCTTTCTCCCACTCATGGATCATGTGGGAGTTCTATTTTTCAATGGTTGGGGGAAGTCCTTAGCTCATTATGGGAGAAAATCTAAGGGTTTTCTTGGTGGATTGAATATGGTTCTTCTTGTGTAAGTCTCTCCGCTTAGTTCCTTGTGTTTTCCTCTAGTTCTACATCTCTCCTTTCCCCGGTTTCTAGGTCTACACAGGTTCTGTGTAGATCTACGATTGAGGTTTCCTTGGGTGTTAATTTCATGTCTTTTTGATGTTGGGGAAGGATATTTAGAGTGTGTTCGGTGGTGAATTCTCCAGATTTGAGGAGGGGTGTAGCTTGTGTATCATTTTCGACGGAACCCTAAATGTAGGTGGTCTGATGTTTATTTCCAACGGTTATGTTGAATATGTGTATCGTTGTGCTACGAACCCATGTTTGGGGTGTCGTATGGATAAGGCCTTGAATAATTAAATACCTAGAATTGCATAGTTAATTTAAGAAATATGTACAACTGATGTTTGGGATCACCACTAGGATCCAGGACAACCCCTGGGGTGCTTTCCTCTGTTTAGCCATTTGGCCAGGTTACCCAAGGGTATATCATAAAATTTCGCATTCATTTAAATTACCTTGAGAGTAATTGTATATAATTGCATGCTTATTTGTTGGGCTCGACCCGGTTTCTTGTTCCTGAGGGAATTGTTCTATTTTGACAGAGGGAAGTGTTTTTTTTAGCCTGAAGGCAGGGTTCTATTCAGCCTGGGGGCGTGGTTCTGATTAGCCTGAGGGTGTGGTTCTGATTAGCCTGAAAGCGTGGTTTGGATTAGCCAGAGGGAGTGGTTATGATTATCATGAGGTAATAATTTTTATTATCCTGATGGCGTGGTTCTGATTAGCCTGAGGGAATGGTTCTGATTAGCCTGAGGGTGTGGTTCGGATTAGGCTAAGGCTGTTGTTCTGATTAACCGAGGGTAAAGATTTTCATGTCTGAGGACTCTGTTTAGTTTCGAATATTCACTATGGTTATGTCTTTTATTTAATGGTGAAATGAATATTAAAATGCATTTATAACTACCAGAGTTAGTTAATTTTTAATACTGCTCTTTTTATTGCATTTAACTAATGCACACTTCTTTTGCACAATTTTCACTAATAGTTGGGCATGGGCCTTTGGTGGGTGCCTACTGGGATTTATTTTCCACACCATGGTTGGGTCCTGTATTTAGCCCAAACTGATTACATTTTTGTCGGTGTTGATAGGGGAAAGTGTCTATATACAAGTACATCATTGTAGTAGAGGAGTAGGAGAGCATGGGACCGAGTTTAAGCTTGCGATGCTACTGTGTCCTATTTACTATGATTTTTTTGAGTAACTTATTCTTGAACTATATTGTATTATAATGTAGTGTATCTTGTTCTGACTGTTTTCCTAGAATAGTGACATTCTGAATCTTCATATATATTACTAGTGTTTCTCTTTTACTTCAGTTATCCATTCCAATTATAATTAATTTACTGCTTCCAATGTTGTATGTTAATACCTTTTTAAATTTCATTTCACTACAGATTGACAAATGAGGGCATAGTTTCCCCACTCTCAGACCTGATCCCTCGCTGATAGTCGGCAGCCTGTGGCATTTTGAGAAATGCTCTTGAGGTCGTGTGACCAACCGGGTTCGGGGCACCAGTGGAGTTGCAGGCAGATCTAGGATGTAACAGCTGTTATACATACACTATGTATATATAAACATATATTCATGTCACTTGGAGTAGTTTGGATATCAGGCTGCTCACTACAAGATGGTGGTTGCAGGAGTTGTTCGAGCTTATGGTTATTATTATTTTACATCGCTTTGGGTACTTGCTATTTTTCCCCTTTCAGTTTTAGTAGTTTTTCATGGCATTTCATGTGTGTACTTGGTATTTATTTTATCTTACTGGATGAGTTGGAGTTGGTTGGTGTTGATCTTATATCTCTCTTCTGCATGTGTTCTCTTAGAGGTCAATCCCTCCCATTTGTTTGTTTTCTATACCCTTGGTGATATTCGCCAACCTGGGGCCTACTAGAGGTGGGACTCGGGGGTCATTATCTCCCTTCTCACATTGCTAACCTAGGGGTGGTACATGTTGTGGGGAGGGGGTCATGACAATATCTCACCACATAGGACTGATTACATTAGATTTCATCGAATAGGATATATATATGATTCACTTGTTACATTGGAAATAAAATAACATTGCACGAGAATAATTATTTCATCCCTAAAAACATTTATAGTACTCATATTCATATCAAGAAGAAATGGAAAAAAATAAATGTTTATCTTTAATGACCAGTAAGGAAAATCTACATAAGAATATAAAATTTCCCAAAAATTAAATAATCAATATTGTATAGTGGATAATTAAAACAAAATTAATTTAATTAATAACTTGAGTTCAATGAACATTCAGGGATAATATTAACTTAACAAAAACATTGATAATTAAATAAATCTGAATAAATAAAATGAGAAAATATAGATATTCATGTTTTGTGCCTCTCAATATATATAGGAGAAATGATACCATCATATTATCTCAACTGTTACATCATTATTAAAAAAATTTGTGTAATCCTAAAGAAAATATAATATGGCACAAATGCTTTTTTATCTCATTATATATGTCAACGCATTGAGGATATATCTTTAACAAGGCACCACCCATTAGCTTCACATTTAATCAATTTATCAAATTGGATGTTATAAAAATTGTTGGATATAATATTTCACTATAAGTTAAAATTAATCCACATATAATCAAGTAAATTAGTAATAAATATTTCTATAGTAAATGAAATTTCAAACATAATAATAATCGTATAATTGAAACCATATTTTAAAATATTTTTCTTTCAAAACATCATCATTGTAATATAAATTATTCTTAATTCATCCATTATATAAAAAATATAGACATAAAAGATGTATATAATGTCTAATAAATAAATGAATGTGATAGTGAACATCATTACACAAAATTAAATGATCACCAAATAATGAATAATCCATTATTAATAAATAATGAGTAGAAATTCATTAAAATTGATTTTTATATTGTAAAACCATCTGTTTAATAAATTGAATTGAAAATAAATTAAAAATAACATTTGGGTTACAATATGTAATAAGGGAGTTATAAACAATTTTTCCTTATTGGTTTCTTTCGATTAATACAATATTTCTCTTTTATTTCGACATAATTTTAAATTAAAATTCCCAAAATATTGAGAAAAATAATTTCAATGAATGTAACCATAGAAATGGTAATGTAAAATCTAAATAAAATTCTTGTAATAATGGTGGGGAAAACAAGTCATGTGGTTTATGTAAAAATAGTGATTATATTGAAACATTCAGAAAAATATGCCTTTTTTGGAATAAAATAGGAATATTAACTTTGTAATTTATTATAGAAAGTGAAACATGGATAAAAATTACATAAATAAATAATTATATATTAGATAAAAAAAATTTTAAATGTTTTTCATTATAATATGGGCATATGATATCATGTATTGGAAATAAATAATCAAAATATTATTTTCAAATGAATGTATTTTATTTATATCGTTCATTTTGATTCTTCATTCAAAAAGGGATGAATTATAAAATAAAAATTTAATAATAAACATAAGAACTATATAAAAATATAATGGTTTTAAAATAAAAATAATATAAAATTCTTCCCATTAAAATCTGGATATAAATAATATTGAAATAAAATTGGATTGTAACAAAAATCTCATACATCATGATTGAATTTCTATTATGTTATTTTAAAATCATATATAATAAATATAAATTTATTATAATTAATTTAATGATCTACATTAATATATATAATATCATATATGATCCATATATAATATTTCAAAATCATTTCATTAATAATACTTCGTTATCATTATTATTTAGGGTGAAAATAATGTAGTTTTTCATAAATGTTTTGATTAAAAAATTATCATCCAAGAATAATTATCATAGAATAACCCATAAATATTCTATATAAAAAATTAATCACACCACTTTTCCAGATTGGTATTCCATAGCTATGTAGCAGTGATGTTATCATTTTCTTAATGTGAGGAAATGTATGAAGATAAATGATATATAATAACACATGTAATTAAACATGTAATATCATTAAATATATATATATATATATAATTACACATGTAATTTTTTTGAAAAAAAATTACCCTTCTACATGGAGATGTTATGATGTCGTCACACATGAGCGCTATCTCCATTTTTTCAATGGATGGCAAGGTGGTGGAAAATGGTTTTCATACAATCATAAAAAAATCCTTTTATTTTTATTAGAATGTACTCATTATGTTAGTACATGTACGATATATTTATATGATCTATATGAATAATGAAACAAAAAATGATATAGTAATGGGAATCACATATTCATTGGACAAACACTAATGGTATATGCATAAATCATTTATAGATTGGTATTCTGATAAAAAAGACCAGAAATACATTGAGAGGAATTTTTAGAAATAAATTGGTAACTTAGTGGTAATTAAGAGTATATTTATGTGTATAGAATATATGAGAGGTGGTTTCCTTTTACATTTATTGTAGAGGACAGAGATACAATGTTTGAAAAGTTTAAAATATATTAATTTATTATTCATGAAAAATGTATTTAAAATGGCTCTTATATTTGGATTATATGGGTTAGGGTAGAAATATAACCATATAATAGGATTTAGAGTTGTTTTTATATCATTTAATAACTCGTTATTTTTGTTTAAACCCTTTTAACACGATTTAACACGTACTGTGGAAACAAATGTTTTAACAATGTAACTATTCATAATGACCCAAAAAGTATGTGTCCTCGTTAAAATATATTGAAATAATTAAAATATATATATATTTAATTTTTTGACAATTTTTTATAAGTGGAATAAATTAATTTAAAATAAACTCATAAATCCCTATGATAAAAAGTTTTCTCAGAAAATAAATTTTGACATTTCTAAAATACTATACAAAAAAATATACAATAATGTTGATTCTAATAGAATTAATTTGATTATGGTAAATTAAATGGTATTTATATTTATTCCAATCCAACCAAAATACATATTTCATCCATATAAATACATGATTATAATATAATATCTAAATATAATTTAATTGAAAAAACATTACTTAAATTTCTAATATATTAAGCATGTATTAATGAATTTAAAAAATTATTTTTTATATAAATTATATTTCTTATTAAATTTAGGTTTTCTATATGTTTTGTTAATATATAATTCTTTAATTATGATGGGATTATACATTCCTAAATGTTATAGTTTTGGGAAATCAATTTTTTTTACTATTCATCTAAAAATCAGTAATTTTAGAAAAATCACAAAAATATTTCCTGTCATAATTTTCAAATGTTGAATTAGAAGTTTTAATTAATTAAAAAAAATTTAAATTAAAACTATTTTGAAAATTTTGGCTATAATCGAATTATTGAATAATTTTATGTGTATTATGCGATACTTTCTTTTAGAATAAATTATTACATACTACAATTGAACCTCTTGTGATACATTTAGACTCTCAATTTCTATCAAAATAAAAATTCATTATAAAAACCATCTCATAATATGTTAACCCTTTTTTCTTTTATATGTATAATATACATATGAAATTATAATGTAATTTATTATAAATTTCTTAATTGTTTCTTAATATGTTGTTTTTTATGATTATTCATCATCATAAATTAAAAAATTTCAACTTAATTTTCCAAATAACTTAGTGTTTTATTATATTCTTCATTAAATGTATATTCTTCCATATCTCTATCATCATTTATTCTAGTTTTTTTATTACATTAGTAAGAATATTATAAATTTCATATTTGAACATATTTTCTCCTTCCACATAGGTAAATATAACTATTTTTATGTAAACTCTATTTTTCGTTTTTGAAAAATAACATCCACAGTTGTATATTTTTATCTTTAAAATTACTTTTTTAAATGATAAATATTGTTCATATATATTTAATTTTTTCTAAAACACTGGAATATCATATTTTATTTTTATTTATACATTTTCCATCTAAAAATATTTAAGGGATACTAAATGAAATCTTCATAATTCATATTCTCACACTTTCTTTCCAACTCATCCAAATGAGTGATTATAATTTCATTAATTTCAATGAGTATATTTTTTTCCAAGACATTTACATTGTTAACATTTTAAAATTATTATTCAATTATGTAAATCTTTTAGTTTAATAAACAATAAAAATATTTTCTTGTTTATTGAGTGATATGTTTTTAGTGTCTCAATATTCAAATTATCATGTTATATCTATACATTTTTCAGGAATGAATTTGTATTATATTTTTAATATTACAAATCCCAGAAATGTTCACCATTAATTATAAGGGATGATATAATTTTATTAAACTAATTAAATAATTAAATAATTTCTTAAATTCATAAATACTTTAACAATTTTTAGGAATGATGTAATATAAATTCCCTAACCATTAAAACACAATTATATTTTAAATAAATATTGATAAAAATTGATATCTATAATATATTATACTTTTATGTTGATATATTATTCTATAAAATTGAATAAATTAATTGATTTCAATATTTTTTGTTTGAATACATGATTTAGTGATTATATTGTGATTAAAAATGTATTATTCCAGAAAAGGGAAACTAATATTGTTAATTCCCAGACCATTGATAAAAATACATTAAATTAAAAAATATTTATTCACCATCATTGTATGAAATCTGTATTTTATAATTCAAGGATATAATTGTCTTTTCTAAAATCCTAATTTTCATCATAAGAAAAATAATATTAAAACATTTCAATATGTATATATTGTTGGATCTCTAAAAGAAGCCACAATTTTATTATACATTAATGATGAAAATTTATGAAAAAATAAATAAGATGTAGTTGGTGAATAAAAAATTATAAAAAATTATTATTAGTAAAAGTTTCGTATTCCTCTTATACATAATTTTTTATAAAATACCATAAATGAAAAACAAAAATCATTCTTAAATAAAATAAAACTTTTTATTAACTCTCATTGCATTATTTTAGTGGATATTCAATAGTTCCTACATGGCGATATCCCATTAAACATAACTTATTTATTTCATAATCAATTAAAATATGATGAAATTGGATGGTTACTAATATTATTTTACATGATTACTCATAATCACTTTTTATGACTCTGAATCATTTATAAAAATACATTACATGAAATTATTTTAATAATTACATGTGATTCTAAAAATTATAATTTCCATATATATTTTTATTTTAAAGAATGAGATATAAATTATAATGAATTCATATATAGAAAATACATAATATAAATATGTCAAAAAATTTCCATCGAGTTATATTAATTATTTTTTACTAGATTCTAATTACATTGAATGGATATTTTAATATTTTAATGTAATCTCATTGTCTTCAATAAATAAAAATTATCACTTTATCATTCATAAAAAATAATAAATCTAATATTCATTATTTGGAAGCCATTTTTTGAAATGTGTTTTTCTTCAATCATTATCGGTTCCCATATCAAAAAGATATATGATACTCAACATATGAATATTTAAAATCAATATTTATATGTTTTAATATTGAATATTAGTAATATTTACCAAAACATTTGCATTAATATTGGTTGAAATTAATGAGAAAACATCAATAAAAAATACATACAATTTTACTACAGAATTCAATGAAGATTTTCATTATTATGGGTAATTGTTTTTAAAAAACCCTATAGGGTTAATATTCATAAATATAACATATTATTTATAATTTTTTGAATACTAAATATGTTATTTATACAGTAGTCAAAATTATATTTTAGGTAGAAAATATACAATATATCTTATATGACTAAAAAAATTGGGATGTATTGTCTTCAGTTTATAGATTTTCTAATTTTTTTTAAAAAACATTATACATATATATTTCATATTTGTTTTATTTAAAATGTCTCAAAAACTATATGAAGAATAAAAATGCATTTGATTTACTAAAATCATGAATTTTTTTATTTTATTTTCTATGAGAAGACATTCAATCAACAACATGTAAAGTGCAATATATTTATTTCACTCTTACTAGATAATTTCACACAAAAATAATATCTTCATGTACATATATTAGATTAAGGTGATTAGAAATTATGTATAAATATTAACTAATAGATTCAATTTTTTTGTATTAATAAAAATTTCATCCATTTAAAATTTAGGTATATATTATTCTATATACATTAAATAGTTTTTTAAATACAAAAATATTTACACCATAGATATTTAGAATTAATTTATAAACATAAATAATATTATTCAATTTTCCTAAAATATTATAAAACATTATTTTTATGTAACTTCCTGACCCGGGTGCCACACACAGTTTCCCTAAACTAATTCACTACGTGGCCTCAAGCATGACTCCATGTACGGTAGAGGGTACTAACATGATGGAAGGGTCTGATATGTCGATCATGGGGAGACTATGGCTTATTTTATTAGATAAATACGCCAAAAGAATAAATTAACAATAAAGGAGGAATATATAACCACATAAAATACCAATATCTCAAGATAATCATGTAAGAAATACAATATCCAACAAATGAAAAGACATTCCAAGGTCATGTACGTGAAAATTTACTAAAATGAAATCTAAAAATAATCACACAAATGACCAACAAATGAGTCTTGAACAATGTCGGGTTCCACCCTACAAGATCCATCCCCAAATCATCCATTTAACACATATTCTTTTCCTTTAACCTGTCAGTTAATAGTAAAGTCTATCCAGGTACCGATCAGGCATCTCAAGTACGGTGTGTGAATTAATTTGTATGACAAGACCAATAGTGACTAAATCGAATCATGTCAATGATAGTGTATGTATTTTTATAATGAATTATGTGTAATGTACAAAAAAATGTTTTTACACATTTTTAATTATTCTATATTTAACCACATAAACCGTGAGGTTCCTAAGGACACCCAAACCTCAACACATGCTTTGGGTCATTTTAGAGTCTAATCAATCACCACATGATACAATATTTGAATTTCTATGATACCATTATTAATATATGGAAAATTTTCCGTGATTCTATTCACCATTTAATATAACATAATTGATTAATCATGTTACCATTCATAATACTCTACTGAATTTTCAAGTTATCATTCACTATTAAACGATTCACAATTTAATGAGCATTTTACCATTCACAATACATCATAATTGAACGACAATGTTACCATTCATTAAAACACAATTAATTTAACATTTAATTACCCACACCAATGCCACTACAATTTCATAAAATAGTTAAACAAAACAATTCTATTAGTTATCTCAAAAATATAATCGTCACATCACTAAAATTAATTTATTCAACAATTAATTAATAAAATCAATTTTCACTATCAAATTCAATAATTTATTAGTCACATCAATTCCTCAAGATAATTCAACAATTATATAATCAAATTATTTATTTAGAAAATTATTTAATCACATAAAATCCATTCATTAATCCGATAATTAATAATTCCCATTCGATCACATTCATTTAATTCACAAACTTATTGTTCATGCAATCATATTAATTATTTAAAAATTAATTATTCATATTCAATCCCTTCAATTAATTCTCCAATTAATTATCCTTATCAATTTAAATAATTAATTTACAATTAACTAATCTCAATAAGTATTTAATTAATTCACTTATTAATTAATACCATTAATAATATTATTTAATTAAACCGTTACATAATCTGAATACTTACATTAATTGAACAGTCAAATAATTAATCCCATCGATCCCACTACTTAATTCAATAATAAAAAAAATCAAATTTCATTAATTAATTAAGTAATCAATTTTTTAATCCAATTAATCCCATTATTTAATTCTATAATTAAATAATCACATAACATCCATTAATTAGTTATTCAGTTAATTAATCCCAACAATTACTTTAATTTATTCAACAATTAATTATTGTCTTTCAATTAATTTAATTAATTTACAAATTAAATAATCCCTCAATTCCATTAATTTATCCCAAAAATAAATAATCTCATTTAGTTCCATTAATTAATTCCACAATTACGTAATCTTTATCAAAATTCCATAATGTTGATAATTAATTTATAAATTAATAATCTCAATAAAAATACATTGTATCTCATTTATTCATCAATTAATTTTTCATAATCATTACATTAATTATTCACAGTTAATTTATTGAATAATTTGTATTACATAATTAATTCAACAACCCCAAATTTCAACATTAATTATATCAATTCATTATATTAATATCACATAAATAATTCAACTATTAATTTTCGAAATTCAAGATATCTATAGAACATAATTAATTAAAGAATTAATTATCTCCAATCAATATATTTTTGTCCCAAAATTAATTACACCATTGATTATCTCAATTCATGAAATCATTATTACATAATTAAATCCACCATTAATTATCTCAATTCATATATCTATGTCCCTTAATTAATTTCCAAATTTATTATATCAATTCAAGATATATGATTCATATAATAAATTTCATCATTAATTATATCAATTTAAGATATATATATCACAAAATTAATTCCTCCATTGATTTTATAAATTCAAGATAACTATATCAAATAATTAATTAAACTATTAATTATTACAAATCATGATATATATACATCACATAATTAATTCAACCAATAATTTTCCCAATTAAAGATATCTATATAACACAATTATTTCCACCAATAATTATCTCAATTCAAGATATCTATATCACATAATTAATTCATCCATTAGTTATATCAATTAAATATATCATTATCACATAATTAATTCACCCATTATGTATATAAAATCAATATATTGATATCACATATTTAATTCAAACATTAATGATCTCAATTCAGGATATCTATATCACATAATTAATTAAACATTTAATTATCTCAATTCAAGAGGTCTATATTAAATAATTAATTCTGCCATTAATTATCTCAATTCAAGAAAACATTATACCATAATAAATTCACCCATTAAATATCTCAATTTAAGATATCATCATCATATAATTAATTACACTCTTAATTATCTTAATTCAAAATATCATTTCCCATAATTAACTCCACTATTAATTATCTCAAATAATAATGTTATTATCACGTAAAAAATTTTACATTTAATTATCTCAATTAAAAATATTAATATAATATAATTAATTCTACAATAAATTATCCCCAATAATAATATAAATATCTCATAATTAATTTTACCAATAAATTATCAACAATTTATGATATCAATATCCTGTAATAACTATTAAAATTAATTATTCCTGAATCCTTCAATTTAAAAATTGCATTATTAATTGATTCACCAAAATTAAATAATTAATATAGAACATATAAAACAATAATTTTTAAAGATCTATATGAATTTTAAAATTTTAACACATATAATCAAAATCTTGACTATGTGAATTATTTATCATACCACATACCTCAATTCATTGATTAACAATCACCCAATAGAAAATCCCAAAATATTGAACAACACAACGATGTAGAATGAGATCCTTGTCAAAAAACCCTAAATCAATATTTATAACAATCAATATCTTATAAATATGGATCTATATGTAAATTCATCAATTTAGATCTCCCCAAATACATTTACGTCTAACAAAATAAGGGGTTCTTTCTCTTAAATAATGTAATAAAAGCATAAGAGGAATGTGAAAAGAACAAGGATTCAGTTAAATTATTGTGAGAGGGGATGATCATATATTAAAGCTTTGAATAGTGAGGAAAAATGAAGGGGAGGACATAAAATCCATCCAGATAGCACAACAAATGGGAAACACCTCCTAAGGTCGATTGGGGGTAAAAATGGATGATTTTTGTGCATTCATGGGATTTCATAAATATGAATATTGTGGAATTTAAAAAAACACACAGTATTCTGGTCATAGGAACATAGTTTTCCCTTACATTACACCTTAAGCATGTTTCACTTATTATGGGGGAACAGATTCACTCCCATGGGGCGTAATATTTTTGAAAACTATGCACCAATAACCACCACTACTATATCAATTTGTAAAATTATTACCCAAACACAACCTTAGGGAAATCCGAAATGAAATTTACTTCATATGGGGAAAAATATATGTAATAAATCCTATGTATTATTCATAAATTGTAGAGATATTAAAATATACCTACTTAATAATAACTCATCCTGATGCTTCAATCCTAAGAATTTCGATGATTCTGAGCCGAAAATATTTTTTTATTGAGCCCATATATATGAATCTCTTTGCCTTATTTCCTCCCCCTCATTCCCATTTTGTATAAATACACAAATATCATCATGGTATTTCACCACAACACGTTCTCACTATTATCTGACAAATATATCTAATTATCTTGAAATTATGAATTGATCCCAAGATCAACTTTCAGAACATAAATTAGGACTTTCCCACCTTTTTGTTCCCAACAAATGAATGAAAACATAAAACATTGGAAAATATAATTTCCATTAAAATTAAACAAGAAAGGATGTACATTCACATCCTCTATGGACCACCAGACCTTTCCTGGAAATATTTAAACACAAACCTTTTAGGTTCCTCATTTAAATTCTCATTCCTCCACTCCCAACAAATTTTCATTCCCAATGCACACACTTCTGACACATCACTCCGCTCATTGGAGCATCATTAACATCACATAGTCAAGAAACTCATTTTCCTTGGTAATAATCAACCACCAATCCAATATGATAATTTCATCTATAAAATATTGATGGGAGTACAATGCACTATCCATCTCCACATATTCCACTTTATAAGTGTAATCTCTAGGAGGACCCATACCCCACAAAAATATGTTTAGGTTTCTTGGTTGAAATCTAAAGATTTCTCAGCGTACATGTGATGATGTTATGGTTTAGGAATCAATATTCAGTAATTAAATTTATTATAATAATTCATCTATGAATTCAACCACAAATTATCCATTACTGATGTTATCTCCCACTATAGAGACACCTTAACCGATTGATTTAATCATGCATCCCTTCCCCCATCATCCCACCACACTGATTCAATACAAGATGGTATTTTTCACAACTCACAACCATGTTCCTTAACTAGGTCATTCACACTACCCATACTAACTAAATCATGGGTCAAAAAAAAACAATAAGGATACTTCTTTCTTACATTCGAAAATTTAACAAGAGATATTTACACAAAACCATAAAATGGTTTTCCCCATTTCCCCACCACACTGTCAAAATAAAGTATCTATCTTTACCATTAACCATGATACAAATAGGTCTTGGATAACAAGGGTAATCACATTCAAATTATTGTTGTTTCTCATTTAGGAACACATTTATTCTCACCTGAATCAATTTAAAATCATACTCAGTTTCATGTTAAGGACCATTTTTATTTCAATTTTAAAAGAAAGGTAAAAACATTAATGGTCAACAACATAACCATAACCCATATTCCAATGTGTGATTAAAATGATGCACGTCATAACAAAATTTAGTTTCTTATTTATGTCTTCAAAACTCCACTTTCATGCCATTTTGGGCAATGACTATGATATCAAAAAATATTAACATCAATAATCATAGAATAAAACTATTTCATCACCCAAGGTAAAATAATATTCACCAATAATACTAAAAATAACAATAATCCTACAATGGGTACTTGGGTTCTCCCCATACATTCGTCATCTACTCTCATTAACGAAATCATAACCATGTCTTGAATCTTCGAATTATACTACCTTAATTTCCAAAACAATATGTTAATAAAATAAAGGATAAGTGCCTGAGATACATCTTTATAACATCAAATCCTTAGTGTCACACACCATTTCTGTGAATTAGTTCCCCAAACCAGTCTGTTTTGATATATTCTATTAAAAAATCTTCTCTAATTTATGATTAATAATTATTGAAAAATATGATTTGTAGAGAAAATGATCTATCCAAGGATTTTCACAAAAAATTAATCATATTATCCACATATTCTCATGTACATTGTAACATTCCATTGAAGAAATTAATAAGAGTAATAATTACTTTCATACTTCAATATAATCCATTTAAAAATTAATATTTTTTTTATTCCCAATGATACGATATTCATTTATTTCTTCATGATAAACATTCAAAAATTATTCTCATAATCATCATATAATAAGATAATAAAGTCATGATTTTTCCTATTAATATCCATACTATATAGTAATATATTACACAAACAAGTTGTAAATGCATTTAGAAAATATTCATCAAATTTATTTAACATAAAATCTATTAAATTTATATGTCTTAAATAAATATTCAATAAATAGATTTAGTAGAATATATTACTCATTTCATCTATCATTATCATTAACCATTATTATTTATAGGAAAATAACATTTTTATGTATCCTTAGAGAATTTATTGGTAATGAAACCATTAATTCATGTACAAATTGAGTATACTTTTTAATTGTTCAAAATTATTTTTAATTATTTTGAGATTTTTTTATTTACTTTTGGTGAAGCGATTGCTTGGGTTGAAATGTTGACAGTTGAATTTTATTGAGATGACTTGAATATTCCAATGGGTACCTATTGGTGGAATAATATGTTCGTGGTTAAAGTGGATGGGATTTATGTCAATAGGAAAATCTATAAAGTGGCCACATGAATTAGATTGGGTGGCCATTATGATGCCAAATGTCTAGTGATGGTTGTTCGGGAACATAGTGTATTCAAGTTCTATTATTGTTTCGTCTCACACCTACCTAAAAAATATTTGTAAAAGGTGGATCACGTCATTATCCTTTATGTAATACTTAAGACACCAACAGTTCGAAATAAATAAAAATTGACTCAAGAACATTTAATGGTGAATTTAACCTTTGAAACATAAATACCATAAATCGAATAATATAAAAAATTATAATCTATATGATGTATGAGTACAAACACACCACTCAAAAGAATAACCATGCCAAAAACAATATTATACTAAAATAGAAACCAATTGACAGTAATAAACAAATAAAATAGAGAAAATGAATGACACAAAACACAACCAACCAGTATCTCTCAACCTAGCCCAAACTCCAGAGCCACTATCGACACACACAATGTTAATAGGATTCAGTAATTAATTGAGATAACTTACCTTTACATATGTCTTAATATAAGATATATAAGATATAACAATAGTTACCAATATGTGGGGACTTTGAACTCTGTAATATTTCTCTAATATCATCACAACTCACAATATTAGGATAAGAACTCATAAGAAAACTTTTATGAAAAAATTACATATATTTAAAATTGTGTATATCAAATAAAAAAATATTTGTCCATAGAAATAAATAAAAATAATCCCTAAACAAAAATTTTCAATTCTATATGGAAGACCCATTCTATGACTCCCAGCCTCTAGTTATCCACATATACATACATCTAGGTATAAATTCCATGGTGATCGTTTCATTATTAGGAATAATATCCCTTATATCTACCAAGGCATCATAAGGTATCTAACACAGTGTCCCTCAATTCAACACAACCCTTCCATGGATTCAAATCTAATAAAAATAAACCCACACCAACCATGTATAATTAAATTAATTCTATTTATTTTCACATAAAACCATTATTTCATTGGAAAATTTCAATCAAAGACTTCTATGTATCAAAGGAAAAACATAATTTTATAATATCCATTTAAAAATTATCATTAATGAGTATTCTTGATAAAAAAACAATTTTAACAACATCTCAAATTCTTTACTAACGTTATTTTCATTATGAATTTTATGAGGGCCTAAAAAAATTTCAAGAATAAAATTCATCTAAAACAAACCCTTCAATTTTATAATCAAGTGGAGTCAAGAGAGAAGCCACCTATCTCATAAGAGTTAGTGAAAATGATTAATAAAACTATGATCATCTCGATAAGGGATTTTATCACAATTCCTACCATATATATAACCATAAATAATCATAATTTCCTTCAAGGAACATGGATATATCCATATAATATTACCATTAAGGATATAAGAAATATGTAGAGAACATATATATGAATAAAAAAATAAATAGATAATTTCTAGTAAATCTAGATCTCCAATGGGTTTTGAATCACAAAAAACATACTCCCAGATTAAAAGGAATCATTTATCAAGCCTTAGGAAGAAATAGTTTTTAGAAAAAGAAATATTTTGTAATAATATTTTATTACATAAACCTATGGTATATATTATATAAATTGGAAATATTAACCCCATGATACATTAAAAAAATTGGATATTTATTATGGAATAATCATCCATCGCATGGGGTTCCTAAATTGGGATAAAATGAGACAAATTCATGAGATGATCCCAAAGTACTCCTATAATATCATGTTTCCATACCATTCATGGTAAAAAGAAGGAAAAATATATAGTTATCTACTCCCACTTACACATAATAATTTAAAAATACTACAACATGTATCTCCATCATTGGTGTTCATCCTTAACCCACTGATGGTTGATGCATCTCAATAAAAACCTTTCTGCTACCCTTTATAGGCTAACCCACAAAAAAATTTCATTTACTTATTTATACATTTTATTAATTCTAGGGTGAATATTCCATCTTGAATGGTGGAAGAGACTTTGAAATTGTTCTCAACAAAGAAAAGATTTGATTTTCATATATACATACACAAAAACAAAAATTCCATTAGATTCCATCCCTTAATGGTAAACCCGTCATTATTTTTTACATCATAGTAACACACTGAGAATACGATAATTGATTATCTCTTAAAAGATGAACCAGATCAAGAACAAAAATTCGAGGAAGAAAAAAGTATCATCAATTGGGTTGGTAAAATTTATGTGCATGTATAATATCATTGAAATTGTCTACCAAAAATTCTATTCATCGTTATCCAACGGGTTATATGACATCCTTGTTAATGAATTTTACACAAAATTTTTGTTCCATAGTATATGCATCAAGTCGTATTAAAACATTAAAAGGTATTTCATTGATCTTTTTTCATATAGATTGAAATATCTTTTTGAGAAAATTTGTTTTAAACACTTATGATTCATAAACACCAAAATGTTTTCCTGAAATATGTAATAAAACCGAATAATCAATGCATGGAATATTACGTCAAATTCAAAAAAATGTTTTGTGTCTTTCTTCTCAGTCAAATGTATTTGCCATGATCCTCAAGAAACCACATTATCTCTCCAAATTTTCATACAAACCATCCCATATTTAGATACATCATCATATAATGAATATCCATTTCTACATTCTATAAATGAAATTATTGTTTCGGATAAAATTCTAACAAATAGTTCATTAATGGATTCATAACATTCATTATTATATTGAAAATTAATTTTAAATTGTATCAATGTTGTCATTGGTGATTCTAAAATTCAAAAATAATTTGCAAAATGAATAGTGTTTCATACCATACTATGGAAACAATATAAATCAAGGACATTATTCAGTGGTTTTCATGAGATTATAGCTTCTATCATATCAGGATCTATACAACCTCCTCTTTTAAAATGAAATTGAAAATTAATATTATATATTATATCTAGAAATATAAAATTTACTTCTTGGAGTATAAATGATATAACCACAAGAAACCCAACACTACCATCCATTGTTTCTAACAATACACGTTTTACCTAGAATACACCAGTCTATCTGAAAAAGCCCCACAAAAAAATAAATCCTCATTCTAATGAAGTGTCTGATACATCAATTCAATAATTATGACTATTAAATTGATAAAAATAAATTTAATAATAAGATACTCATAATTGGGATATATTGTTTTGGATTATGTATTCAGACTATCATCCTTCCAAACCTGTAGTTAGTGATATCAAAAATGTAATTCAATTTCCAAGAACCACTTGGATTCCCTCAAGAGATTAAATAGAATATTAATTCTTGGAAGAGGATGGGGATTATTTTTTTTAACATGGATAATATTATTATAATATAGACATCAATGAATAGATAGATCTACCATCAAGACAAAATAAACATGTTTTCACCATGGTAATATACCTAGTTGAATTAACCATTACAATCCCAATAATCTAATTGATCATTCAATTTTATCAATTATATTTCATTCATTTAGTAATATGTAAGTGGAGTAGTTTAATCCCCTTGTAGAAGATCAATCTTAAAATCTACTTCCCTTTTGTGTATAAACCATATATAATTCTTATTAAAAAAAATCAAGGAACTAATCTATGATAGTTGAAAAAATTCTATTCTCAGTCTTATTAACTGATTTTTAAACAACCATTGGTAACTAGAATGATATAGTTGTAACCTACCATACCAATTTTCTTTCTCTTATTCCATCCACTACCCAATCTATTATATTGAGAGGAAAAATCCATCAAAATATTTTCAACACACATGTCTTGAAAAAAAATCAAAATAGTCCTCAATGTTAATTAGCAAACCCATTTCAATAATCACATCATAGATATCTGTCTCTACCTCTAATAAATCCCATTCAAACATAGTCATATTAATTTTTATGAAAAATGAAGAAACTTTCGTGGCTCTAAACCCTCATTATCCCAAAGGTGATTGAAGTTTAAAAATAGAATGCATCATATAAACATGTAAACCAATTAGATCATGGAAATGAGAATAAATAAATGTGTGGGATGTGATCCTATTAAATCAATATTTTATAATGGTATAATTGAATATAATAATAAATTACACCATTGATTATGCCAATTGATCATCCAAGACAATTTTATTAGCTCCATAATTTTTTTAATTGCTATACTTTCCTCTTTATTACCTGGATTATATATCATAAATTAGTTGTCCTAGTGTTGGAATAACAACTATGGATTTATTGTATATACTAATGAGATCTATTATACTTCACTTTTCCCATCAAAGATTACAATATTTTATAAACATGATATGTATTCCTAACACTCAACTTGGTATCACTGTGTCAATAGCACTGAGTATGTTACATCTAGTTGAAGTTGTGACATGATCTAGGAGGTGTCAGACAATATCTATTCATATGCCCAAAATATCCACACATAAAATATATATGATAACCGTTTGATCATGTAGTAAAGTTGATAGTTCCATTATTTTAATTCCATGAAATACCACACCGTTGAAAATATTTGTCTCTACTCCCCCTATTTCTAACAATGGAGTTCCCGCCTTTTCTTAAAGGAACAATCATTATTCATCCGACACTATTTCCTATGATGTATCATTCAACCACAACCACTCAATTGAAAATTTTTTCTAGTGTAAAATAAGTATGAAAACAATATATTAGATTTTTTTTGGTTTCAACCCCTTTAGATTCATGTCTCAACTCAAAGATGCGCTTGTAGAAAATTATAGTGAAAATATTGAAAAATTTATAAATTTAGCATCATTATCTATTACCATGAGATTCTAATATATTTAACTAATAAATATATTGTTCTAGAAGTACTTAATGAGTGCAGATAGAATAGTTTTTTGAAAAATTGTTTAAAATTATTGCATGCCATACAATGTTTAAATTTATTCTAAAAAACTGTATCATGAATACTAGCATGCTAGATCCTCTAGGAAAGACATTGAAAACATCACTATTACATAAAATATTGTCCTAATAAAATTAAAGACCTGATTCATCTTATAAAACTAGATGTCTTTTTTCTCATTACGAATCCACCTAAAAAGATGGTGGGTTTATTATATAGATCAAAAATAAATTATCCACTTGTATTGAATCATATTTTATGTTCTCCCTACTCATGGATTGAAAATCCATGAATAAAATTGAAAAAAGTGTTGGTTCACTTATGTTTTACATGTGATAATATTCTCATCCACCTTCTCTGGTTGGTTTTTAAGATGCTAATCTGGTGGAATTTCCTATAACCCAAATGAACTCCATTTAGACTCACTCCAAGAAACAGAATGTTTAGTTATTTTAAATTATGAATTCAACATTTTAAATAGCCGTGTTTATCCACAATATACATTTTTATCAATTTTAAACTATCATTATCAATAATTTTCTAAATCTCAAAATTTGAAAAAAAAAATTCAAAAAATTTAAAAACTATAACTTTTTACTATTCCCATAAATTATTAACTCGTTAATGAAAATTTCACAAATAATGGGAATCCCTACTATAAATATATTACATGAAACACTAATTGAAGAAACTAATTATGATGAGTATATAACTCACCTAGAAGTGTTTAAAAATAATCATATATAGAATCTTCTAAGTAACATGAGGTTTATTTTAAATAGGTTAAATTAACCTTTTATATAACCAAGGGAATGATATAATAAAACCAAAATACACCAAGGACATCAATTAAGAAACTCAAAACCTTTTCTAAATTCCATTCAAGAAGACAACCCCACAATATAAAAAATCATCCATAAAGAACAAAAATATTTATCCTTTAAATATGTCATGATAAATGATTATTAAAATCTCGATATAGTTATGAAGAAATGGGTGAGTATGAACTCACTATTATTTCCACCAATTACATTCCCACATAAAAAACTATTGCAAGGACTGATTAGATGAATTTAAAATTAAAATATTTAAATAGTTAAAATAGTTAGAATCAGTGAAAAAATAGTCTTCTAATAAAAAAAATTAAAAACATTCATTAAAACCCAATATTAATTTCATTTCACATACACATTACATGATTCTAGAGCTCCACATGTCTACACATAAAAAAATCCACACATGAAAGCTGTTGGGAAGAAATCCCTCAAGGTAACATTGAAGTATTATTCGGTTGATTGTGTTTGTTGACAAAGAAGGTTTTCATGGATATTTGTCGAGTTCCCAAGAAGTTGTTGACAATACTTGTTGACAAAGAACGATGAAAAAGGAATGGATGATCTGGAGGCAGTACAAAAGAGCAGTACAAGGTGGCGCCGTTTCCCAGTGTCTGTGAGATTTCTGGGGTCCAAAATTTGGAGTTTGGTGAGCATCGTGAAAAGTGGATTTCCATGAAGAGCATAATTTCATATGGAAATATCATGAATTTTTCAAAGATGGGATGCATGGATTGGTTTTTGCGAAGACCAGAAGAATGGAGGCGGTGAGTCTTCGCGATCACGTCAAGTTTCGCGAACGGCAGAGGCTGAAGCGCATCGCGGCGGTGAAGGGCTTTGCGAGGGAACTTCGCGGAGAAGGCACGATGGAATGTTGGGAATCGCGAGGGAGCTTTGTGGCGATGTCGCGAAGGTATGTTGACGGTGATTCTTCGCGACTACGTCAATCTCCGCGAAGGGAAAGGTTTCGTGGTGCTTCGCGATTTGGACAGAATTCTGGAGGAATCTTTGGAGCTTCGTGATTTGAGATGACGTGGTGTTGACTTCGCGTGGAAGGGACAAGGGTCGGTAGAATCACCTTTAAATAGAGGCTGACCCCTTCGAGCGAAGAGGAGAGAATTTTCAGAAAAAATCCATTGCTCTCAGTTCGCAGAGGTGGTTCGCGAAGGCAGTGTGCTTCGCGAAAGGGGAGATTCGCGGAGGCTATTTTAGCTCCGCGAAAGTTGTGTGGTCCGCGCTGGATCAGTGAGCTCCGCGAGAGAGGTTGATTTGCAACGAGTTGAGCTTCGCGGGAGTTCTTCGCAAGAGAGCATCACGAGAGAGCTTTGCGAAAAGGCAGGAGCTTCGCGTAGGATTGTTTGACCTTCGCGAAATTGGGAGCTTCGCGAAGTAGTGTGCTTTGCGAAGGTGTTTCCAAAAGGAATTACCCAGTGTTCAGAGGAAAAGTGGTATTCATCAGTGGATGAAAGTTGGACTATAACAGAGCATCCATCAACACTTAAGAATGCATGTAATCATGTAAATGAAGAGACCTACAAGTCTATAAACTTTGATTGGATTCCCTTCAAGAGCAGTGAGCTTAGGAAGAGGAAGAAGGTGATCCTCTCCACCGGTAGTGAGTCAGAGAGAGAGAAACAGGGAGTGACCCTTGGGAAAGAAGTGAACTGACCCTAAACTTTGTAAAGTCAGTGAGCCTGGGCATAGAAGTTATCTAGCCTGAACATTGTAATCCACAGCTAGTGATGTTTAGTGGAATTGGTACGACCGAAAACTTGTCGGTGTATGCTCCTTGGATGTAGCCCTTTGCGGTGAACCAAGTAAAATTGTTGTGTCCTGTGCATGCTTTACTTCAGATTTACTTTTTTCAATAGGAAAGAGAGAGAAGAGTGGTTTTCTTAACAGCGAAACAAGATCAGAACGGGCGTTAATTTTTAATCAGTCATACCCTAATTCACCCCCCCCCCCCTCTCAGGGTATTCATCCCTGTGGACCTAACAATTGGTATCAGAGGAAAAGGTTGATATTAGTTCTTCTCCCAATGGAGGTTAAAAATCATAGAGGGATTCCGATCTTCGACGGATGTAATTTTCAGATATGGAATAATTGAATGCAACACTATTTTCGATCTTTGGGAATGGATGTGTTTTCAGCAGCTATGCATGGTATCACAGCTGATATTACTAGTGGTACATTATCAGAAGCGGAGCATAAAGAGTTGGATGCCGATTCCAAAGCAATCAATGCCTTAGGGGTAGCCCTTTCCAATCCCATATATACAATGGTGATGTCATGAAAAACGTCACATGCCATGTGGGAAAAGCTTTTGAATATTTATGAAGGGGATACAAAAGTTAGAGAGGAAAAGCTGCAAGTGTTTTGGAACAAGTATGAAGATCTGATAATGAACCCGAATGAGTCTGTTGATGCATTCTTTGATAGGGTAAATGTTGTGGTATAAGACATGCGGGGTCTTGGAGAAATTATCGAAGATATAAAAATTGTGAAGCGCATATTGAGAATGCTTCCACCTTAGTTCAATCCGAATGTTTCTATTTTGGAAGATATAGATCCGAAAGAGCTGACATTGGATAACCTACACAACACTCTTGTTGTATATGAAATGAGAAATGATGACAACGATCCTGTGGAAAAGAGAAAATCCAAAGAGGTGGCATTTAAGGCCATGTAGAGGCTCACTATTGAAGATTCTCAGGAGGAAGAAGAGTCAGATGTGGTGATGTCGTTTATTTCTTCAAATATGCAGAGAGGAAAAGGAAAGTTTAAAGGGAAAATTCCACTAGCATGATTCCGATGCGGAAAGGTTGGTCATCTTGCTGCAAGATGCCCCAAAAAGTTTCAAGAAGAAAGTGATGAAGATGAAGTTATGATTCCCATGAAAAAATTATCAGCCTATGTGAAAGGGAAGAAGCAGTTCAAGAGAAATTTCTTTAAGAAGATGAATCTTCTTTCATAAGAAATAGACAGTTTAGCTGTGTTTGAGGGCGAAGAAGTTGAAGAGATAGAAAAATGAAAAGATCGTGGACAGAATGCAATGGTGGCTGTTTCCAGTAGTTCTCTTGAAAAGAAAGAAATAGAAACTGATGAAGAAGAATAATAAATTGAAGGGAGAGTTGACATGGAAGCTGAATTAGAAGAATATCTTGAAGAGATAGATGTTTGGTGAGAAAAAACAAAGAAATCCAACAAGATAGTACGCGATGAAAAACACTACATGCAAAAACAAGAAGAAGGGAAGTTTGAGCTTGAGAAAGAAATTGAAAATCTTAAGTCTTCCTGGCCAGAGCGCATAGAAAAGGTTGATGAGCATAAGCTCAAGATTGAAGAGCAGAAAAGGGAGATTGATTCCTTCAGTCGAAAAGTGAAAGATCACGTCAAGCGTATTGAAGAGCTTGAAGAGGAAGTTGTCGGTCTGCAGAGAAAAGTTAAGGACCATGAAAAACCTTTGAATCCCAACACATTCTTGGGAAATCAGGTCGTTACGAAGACTGAAAAGAAGAAAGAAGAGCCTAGTAGTTCAGCAGGAAAGAAGCAGCAATTGAACTCAGAAGTTAAGGCTGATTCATGGCTTAATCAGAAACAAATATATGTGGAAGTTGAAGTTAGACCGCAAGAACCTGTCCCGAGATTGAAAGTGGATTTGAGCACAAAGAAGAATCAGAATACTCAGAGATCCCAAGGGGAAACTCGTAGTGCTGAAGTAACACGAAGGAATGCACCTTATATCAGGTGTAATTGTTTTGGAAAGATGGGACATTCACAATATGTGTGTTCCATAGCGAAAAGATATCGAAGGGAACAAGAACAGAGATGGAATCAAACCAGAGAACATTTTTCCAGAACATATTTTGAAGGACACTGTTTTTGGTGAGGAGGATTTGGACACATGGCTAGGTACTGCACTCCGACCATTCAGAAAATTGTTTCAATGAATAATCAAAATGTTCGCAAGCAGCAGATCAGTAAACCGACAAGTGAGTTAAATGTTCAGAACAGATTTGCAGTTTTGCAAGATGAAGCTAGTCCATCATACTCTGAGAAAGAACAAATTCCTCAATCCATGCCGAGTATGAATGAAAAAGTGTGGACCAGGAAGATGAAAATTGAGAAGGATGTAGTTACTGAAATTTCCCTTAAAGCATCAGATCGTTCTGGTGTGTGGATCCTTGATAGTGGTTGCACATCCCACATGACAGGAAACAAGGATCTGGTTACAGGCATAAAATATGATAAAGAAGGAGTTGTCAAATTTGGAAATGATGAAGGCCTGAAGATTTTTGGCTCAGGAAAAGCCATGTTTGGGGGCAATGAAATGATACATGCTGATGTCTTGGTGGTAGAGGGTCTCAGTCATAATTTGCTTAGAGTCAGTCAACAATGCGACTCTGGGCACTATATCCTATTTACCAAGAAGATGGGTATTGTTAAAGGAAAATATGGAATAGTCATTCTACAGGGAAAACAAACAAAGGGGAATTTTTACTTGGTAGGTGGGGAAGAAGATTCATGCCTTTTATCCAGAGAAGAAGAAAATCCGCTATGGCATAAGCGACATGGTCATCTATGTCAACCATCTATGGAAGATCTGGTAAAGTGTGATGCTTCTAGAGACCTTCCCAAACTATCACGTGATCGCACTCATATGTGTGATGCTTGTCAATAAGGGAAGATCATCAGGAAGACATACATGCGAAAGGAAGAAAAAGTAACTAGAGTGCTCGAATTGGTGCATTCTGATGTATGTGGACCTATCTCACCACGAGTTATAGATGGGAAAATGTACTATGTTCTTTTCATTGATGACTATAGCAAAATGGCCTGGGTATTCATCATTACCCATAAGACAGAGGTGTTCAGTTGTATAAATCAGTACAAGAGGGAATAAAAAAAGATGCTTGGGTAGAAAATTCTGACGTTTCGTACTGATAATGGTACAGAATTTACAAACAGTCAGGTTGAAAACTATCTCGAGAAACATGGGATAAGGCATCAAGTTTAATCAGTAAGAACTACCCAATAGAATAGAGTGGTTGAAAGGAGAAATTGGATCATCAACAACATGGCCAGAACTATGCTTATTGATAAGGACCTACCAGAGAAATTTTGGAAGGAAGCAGTTTTGACATCGGTCTATGTTTCAAACAGGTCCCTGTTATGTCCGAAGCAAGGGAAGACACTGTATGAACTGTGGTACGGAAAGAATCCAACGTTGAAATAGTTTCGAATCTTTGGAAGTAAGTGTATCATTCTCAACAAAGAACATCATAGGAAGATTGAGGCACGAGGAGATGAAGGGATATTCCTTTGAAACTCAGGGAAAAGCAAAGCGTATAAATGCTTCAACAAGAGGCTGGGAAAAATTGTTGAGAGAAATGATGTCACTATAGTTGAAAATGAAAAGACTTCTCAATGACCTAGTGAACAGTTTCTGGATGAAAGTGATGATGAGGTAAGCAACACAGGGGGGAGTAGAAGTGGCAGAGGCTGACTCAGAAGAAGATACTGATGATGAACAAGAAAGTGTCAAGTCTTTATCTGCAAGGAAGCCAAAGAGTCGAGCTGAAATTGATAGGAAAAATGTCATTGGTGATCAGACAGCTCCACTTCAGACTCGAAGAATGAAATCATTGTAGCAAACATCGTTTTTATCTCATGTCGAGCCGAAATGTTTTTCCGATGCAGTTGAAGATGAAAACTGGGTTCAGGATATGAATGAAGAGCTTGATCAAATTGAGAAGAACCAGACATGGGAGATTGTTTCGAGGATAGCAGACAAGAATATCATTGGGACCAAATGGGTCTATCGCAACAATATGAATGAAGATGGCACAGTGATTCGGAACAAAGCACGACTAGTGTGCAAGGGGTACTCCCAAATCGAGGGAATAGATGTCAATGAGACATTTGCACCGGTTGCAAGGCTGGAGACAATCAGATTAATTTTTTCCATAATAGTGCAACGAAAGTTCAAAGTGTTCCAGATGGATGTCAAATTCGCATTCTTGAATGGTGTTCTAGAAGAGGAGGTGTATATTGAGCAGCCAGATGTTTTTCTCATTCATGAGGATGAGAACAAAGTTTGCAGGCTGAAGAAGGCGTTGTATGGGATGAAACAAGCACCAAGGGCATGGTACTCAAGGCTTGATCAGTACTTGAAAAATCTTGGTTTCCAGCATGGAGGAGTTGATCACAACCTCTATTTCAACAATGAATGTAATCATAGGATGATGGTATTGGTTTATGTCGATGACATAATATTTGGCGGATCAGATGAAGCTCAGTGCAGACAGTTTTCCGAATTCAGGAAAAATGAGTTTGAAATGTCAATGATTGGAGAGATAACGTTTTTTCTTGGTCTACAGGTGACACAAGGAAGGAATGGAACATTTATTTCTCAATCTAAATATGCCAAGTAGGTCTTCAGAAGGTTTGTAATGGAAAATTCCAAGGAGATGAAGACTCCGGTTGCTACCCGGATTAAATTATCAAAATATGAGGATGGAAAGGCAGTTAATATCATAGAATACATGAAAATCATTAGAAGTATGTTGTACTTAACCGCAAAAAGGCCTGATATTGTTTTCGCCACATTCCAAGCAGCGAGATATCAGAGCAATCACAAGGAAAGCCACATGCTTGCAATGAAAAGAATACTTCGTTATATCCAGGGCACAATGGATTTCTTCTTGACATATACTGTTAAATATCAGACAGAGTTATTGGGATATACTGATGCAGACTGGTCCGGTTTAGCGGATGATAAGAAATCAATGTCAGGTGGTGCTTTCTATCTTGGTGGATTGTGTATTTCATGGCTAATCAAGAAGAAATATTTCATTTCATTGAGCACTGCAGAAGATGAGTATATTGCGGCCACTCAAGCATGCACACAGTTATTGTGGATGAAACAGCAGCTTGAAGATATGGGAGTTGAAGTGAAGTCTCCGATCGGAATCCAGTGCGACAACTAAAGTGATATAAATCATAGAAAAAATCACGTCCATCATTCAAGGACAAATCACATTGAGATTAATTATCATTTTATCAAGGAGAAGGTTGAGCAGGGGATCTTGAAGTTGGAGTATGTGCCTACAAAGTTACAGGTTGCAGACATTCTGACAAAGGCCTTACCCAAGGAAGCTTTTGAGAGGCATCGACTGGCTCTAGGAGTTCAGTCAATTCTCTCCCCTTGAAATAGTGTGGATATGGGACCCCCCCCCCTCTCCCCGAGGTATGATGTGTTTTTCCCTATGGTGCTGATATGTGTTCTCTACTATGTTCTAGACTACAAATGAGTGACCTTTGGGTTTGTTGAGAAAGGGGGAGAAAATAGTGATTGTTCAATGGGGAGACAATGTGGAAATTTGATAAATCATGATTGAATGTGGAAATTTGATAAATCATGATTGATACGGGGAGAAGATGATAGGTGGAGCAGCCAGAAAGGGGGAGAAATAAGAAAGGGGGAGATTTTTAAAATCTGACGATGCTAGAAGTGATCTATCAACAATTAGTATAAACTTAAGAATTCACCAATTGGTATCAGTGTGGTTCAATAATTGGTATTAATTTAAGAATTGGTATCAGGGTGGAATCGACAATTGGGGTCTGACATGAAGTGATTCATTGATGAACATTTCATACTACTCTTGTCTCTCACGCAGAGCATTGCTCATGTGGGCTTAGAGTACCTGTTAAGTGAATACTTGAATGCTATCAGAATCGAAAGAGGTGAATGGTGGTAGCGACTGGAAGAAGTCTCAGTGAGGTATCAATGTGCAGAAAATCACTCTGAGAAGAGTTGTGAAGAGTTGTCAACAAACCCAAAGGGGGAGATTGTTGGGCAAAAATCCTTGAAGGTAACATTGATGTATTTTTGGGTTGATTTTGTTTGTTGAAAAAGCAGTTTTTCATGGATATTTGTCGAGTTCCCAAGAATTTTTTGACAATACTTGTTGACAATGTAAGATGAAAAAGGAATGGACGATCTGGAGGTGGTACAAAAGCGCAGTACAAGGTGGCGCCGTTTCCCAGTGTTTGCCAAATTTTTGGGTTCCAAAATTTGGAGTTTGGTCAGCATCGCGAAAAGTGGATTTCCATGAAATGCACAATTGCATATGGCAAAGGGATGAATGTCGCGAAGATGGAATGCATGGATTGGTTTTCGCGAAGACCAGAAGAATGGAGGCAGTGAGTCTTCGCGATCACGTCATGTTTTGCGAACGGCAGAGGCTGAAGCCCATCGCGGCGGTGAAGGGATTTGCGAGGGAGCTTTGCGGCGAAGGCGCGATGGAATTTTGGGCATCACGAGGGAGATTTGCGGCGAAGTCACAATGGTATGTTGACGGTGATTCTTCGCGACTACGTCAATCTCCGCGAACGGCAAAGTGTCGTGGTGCTTCGTGATTTGGATAGAATTCTGGCAGAATCTTTGGAGCTTCGCGATTTGAGATGATGTGGCATTGACTTCGCGTGGAAGGGACGAGGGTTGGTGGAATCACCTATAAATAGAGGCTGGCCCCTTCGAGCGAAGAGGAGAGAATTTTCATAGAAAATTCATTGCTCTCGGTTCACGGAGGTGGTTCGTGAAGGCAGTGTGCTTCGCGAAAGAGGAGCTTCGCGGCGGCTATTTTAGCTCCGCGAATGTTGTGTGCTCCACGCTGGCTCAGTGAGCTTCGCGAGAGAAGTTGCTTTGCAACGAGTTGAGCTTCGCGGGAGTTCTTCGCGAGAGAGCTTCGCGAAAATCCTGGAGATTCGCGTAGGCTTGTTTGAGCTTCGCGAAATTGGGAGCTTCGCGAAGTAGGGTGCATTGCGAAGGTGTTTCCAAAAGGAATTGCCCATTGTTCAATGGAAAAGACGTATTCATTAGTGGATGAAAGTTGGACTATAACAGAGCATCCATCAACAATTAAGGATGTATGTATTCATGCAAATGAAGAGACCTACAGGTCTATAAACTGTGATTGGATTCCCTTCTAGAGCAGTGTGCTTAGGAAGAGGAAGAAGGTGATCCTCTCCACCGGCAGTGAGCCAGAGAGAGTGAAACAGGGAGTGACCCTTGGGAAAGCAGTGAGCTGACCCTAAACTTTGTAAAGGCAGTGAGCCTGGGCATAGAAGTGATCTAGCCCGAACATTGTAATCCACAGCTAGTGAAGTTTAGTGGAATTGGTACGACCGGAAACTTGTCGGCGTATGCTCCTTGGACGTAGCCCTTTGCGGTGAACCAAGTAAACATGTTGTGTCCTATGCATCTTTACATCCGATTTACTTTGTGCAATAGGAAAGAGAGAGAAGAGTGGTTTTCTTAATAGTGAAACAAGATCAGAATGGGCGTTAATTTTTTATCAGTCATACCCTGATTCACCCCCCCTCTCATGGTATTCAGCCCTGTGGACCTAACAAAAGCACAGGTGATAGTTATATAATCTTGATCAGTCCCCCATCGATCAAACAAGTCATCACAATGTATCTAATACCAAGTGACCCAATGGTAGAAATTCATCCCACAAAGACACGTTTTATGTAAGTCAACCCACACCAACCATGTTTGTTAAATCCATTAAAATCCATTTAAAAAAACCATTATTTCATTTAAATATTTCAAAAACCATTTTCTATGTATCAATTCAAATACATAATTTAAAAATCACAATATAAAAATATTCATGAAAGGGGATTTTCTAGAAAACTATTCAATTTCCACTATTTATCAAACCCTTCACTAAAGTGGTTTCAAACAAGAATTCCATTATGGTTTTGAAATCATTTTATCCAGAATATTAATTCTAATATATGCCATTAGGTTCTAATCAGGAGGAGTTGAATGAGAAGCCACCCACCTCATTACTGTTGGTGTAAAGGAAGAACAATAATAAAATACTCAAGATCAAGTATTCTCTCTCTTTTAAATCAATGTATACAACTATATAAATTCTTAATTCTCATTAAAGAACACCAATATATCCATAGATAATTATATCTATGGTTCTATAAAAGATGAGGAGAATAAATCATGAAGGAATAGCCAAAAAGATAGAGCTAACAAAAAATTTATATCTCTAATGGGATTAAAATCACTGAAAATATGATTCAAGATTAAATGGAATAACCTATAAAACATTGGTAGGAAATTGAGTTTGGGAATAATAAGGATTAGTAAATAAAAATTGGTATTGAGACCTATTCTAATTTATGTCCAAATATTTTGGATCCATATATATATGTCTAAATGTTAGGCCGTATAATTTGGTTCGGAATGGACCAATAATACATTGATACTATATTAATAAAATCCCTCAAATGGTTGTCTCTCTTAGTTAGAAAAAATATTTAACATCCAAAAAATATCACAGTGATCAAACATATATAGTTTCCCTAGTATATTGGCATAGTTTTGAAAAACCATGATCCCACTGTATAGAGAACCCACCCCCAGTCACAGGCCTTATAGTTTCTTATAAGAGGTCTTTGGGTTTTAGTAACATTGATCAAACTGTAAACCTCTTAAAGAACTTCCATTTCATGAAAAAAATTCATCTTAATATTTCCAATCATAAACTGTTCAATATATATATAAAAAATACACAACTAACGGGTTTTGTACTAAATTTCTTTGGTGATACAGGTAATTAATAAATTTTGGAAAACCCATATTTCAATTTTTTCATGTAATATTCACATAATTTTTGTGAATGGTTATAAATTAAGTTCGTATGGATGAAAATTAATATTTCTATATGTTTCATTTTACTTATTACAGTTAACCGAATTTATTTTTTAATTAATTTCATGGATGATATCATTAGTCGGCCATTGTAATCCTACCATCAACCAGTCAGACTAAAAATAAGTTACAAATCCATTTCATAATCTCTATAAGTATGAAAAGTCATCCACGGTGTTAAATATGTTTACATGGGGGATGATTTCAACCTTGATGAAAATTAATAATTTGAAAGTTGGAGCATACAAATAATCTATCAAACTGTAGACATAAGTTTTCTTTTATAGATATATCAATTACACTATTTCAAATACCTATAGATCATGAAAAGGCATAAGAAATGTAATAATTAACTCATTATTATATATAATAATCCTATATGAAAAACAAAAATATCATCAATAGAACTGAAATCTAAAATAAATTCAAAATGATTCATTCATAACTAAAAGGGAATGATCAAAAGGATTTCAAAATTAAAAAAAACAATATATTTTTCAGGACCCATTATCACACTCCAAAAAATCAACATAACCCACTCTATGAGATATTGGGGAGTGGGAATCCTATGGGGAAATAATAAGGACCCTATTCCTAATCCAATAAAATCCAATGAGGTTATTGTTACATATTAGTTAATGTACAGTGTATAACAAAATTCCATGTATGATTCGATGAAAAATATAATCAATAAAATATTATATAAAAATTCTAATAACTGTAGTTATAAATAGAATATAATAATGTAATTATTTATGATATATTAAAAAATTAAACAACATAAGATAATATAAACTTAAATATTTAATTATAAAAAACAATTTAAATAGAATTCATTATACCCTTGGAAGAATGACTATTTCATAATGCACATTTAAATTAATGTGATGTAACTCCATTATTTCCTGGAAAATGGTACTTGAAACCTAGATACTGAAAATATTTTTAAATAAAATTGATGAAATCATGGGAGGGGACCCAAAGATTATGATATAACATAGAATATTGTATGTTATGAAAGAGATGGTAATATTAATTCCACCCATATAACAACAATTTTAAAAAATATGTAACACTGGTAAAATAATGTGATTAAAATATACTAATGAAAAATGTAATGTAAAATAAGTCATAACATGGAAGTATAGTTATAAATCAAATATAACTAAAATAAAACACATGAAGAATGGGATCATATATAAAATAATATATATCTTTGTAATATACATCGTTTTTAGTGATATAGTCCTTCATTTACATGGTGAGAACGAACACATTTCATCATATCAATGTGTATTTAGTAATCAACAATAGAATTATTCTTCTTCAAATAAATGGATAATAATCCTTATATGTATAATCTATTTTTCCTATATTGGATCAGAGTCAGAGTATAATAAAAAAATTATATAATATATCTCTTCATCATCCCAAAATATACCTATGGTCCTCATAAAATTAATTTTGGATACGAGAAAAAATTTTAACATATATCAATAAAATATCATATGAAAATTAATGAAAATATAAACCCTTCATCCCACCACCATATGTACTTTTATAAGGGAATCCATTAAAATTAAATTATATTAAACAATTATGAAATTTAATTATTTATATCTATATGGTCAACTATGATATCATATCGTGTCTCTCAAACTATGGGCATAATATATTATATGATAAATAATTTCTATTGGGTTCCAAATTAGTTATTAGTAATCTATAATGACTGAAACCATGAATCAATTTTAAAACATTATACACATCCAAAATTTAACAAAAATTCAATAATTTCGCATTGAAAATCCTTTTAGAAGAAAAAATTAATAATGGAAATATTTTTGAAACCAAAATAATATACACTATTATAATATAGATTTCAACTTGTTTATGTAACCATGTAATGAAATGTGAAATAAAGTACGAAATAATTATATCAAATTGATGTTAAATTTAATATTAAGAATCATATAAATATGAAAAATAATTTTATAAAGGCAATGAAGAATTTAATACTCTAGTTTAAAAATAAACATGACATATTTTTTAGCATATCAATTATATGATAATTAACATGAAAATGTTTTTAAATTATTTTTAGAAATAATAGTTGATAAAATTCTCCCACTGAATATATTTATCACGTTTTTTTAAAATGAACTTTATAACCCCTTTCGAGTGTTATTGACATTATTTTTTCATAATAGGAACTAAAAAAAATTTCATATTAATTTTAATGTGGGTTTTTGAAAATTTGACATTAAAAATAAATTTTAAATTTATTAAAAAGTGATATTTTTTCACTTTGATAATTTCATTTTTTATATATCCACCTAATATTTATAATTATATAATAAAACTTTTTTGTCATGATATATATATATATATATATATTAAACATACACCTTTGCTCATTTTACGTATATTTATTTGATCTTCAACATTATTCCACTGCTTATTCATATAAATTATTTAAAATAGTATTTTTAATTAATAATAAAGTGTTTATTTTATTTATGATATGTTTTGTTATTGATATTATTTTTCATGAAACATTTTTTTTAAGAGGAATAGTTTATTAGATTATGTTGAAAATTGGATTTTTCTTTATGAGATTTACTATGTGGGGTTTATAATATAGTACAAGATGAAAAATTTGCTGCATCAAAATTTTGTCCCCAAAAAATTTATTACGTCGATAGAGACAATAATAAGAATGGATATTGATTTAATGATTTTGAATATTTTCCATAATGTTCATTTTGGTTTCTGTAATTTTATACCTTATTTGTCATTTATTTTATTAATAGGATGTTATAGTGATTGATGGATTTTTTAAAACAAAATATCATTTATAATGTGGATTATAAAATAACCAACATTAAAATTAAATAAAAATAATTACATTAACTTAAATTTTATTAATTTATGTTATAAATTTTATTTACTACATCTCATATATAAACATTAAAAAGACTCTAAAAAGACAGCAAAATATAGTTTAAAAACTATTTTCTGTATTAGTCATACTAATAATACATGTCAATAAATTTCATAATGATTATAACAATATGAAAAATTATTATTTATATTCATTATAAAATAATACACACTTTTGAATTCTAGAAAACATCATTTGGGAATATTAAAAAACACATGACATACATTTTTTCCATTAAAATCTTATAATCAAAAACCCATGATAACACAATGAATATGAATCCATAGAATCATATAATTTTTTTTAAAAAAAAAATTAAAATTTCTCATTATTTTTAAAAATATGTTGAATTTTTAGGAATTAGTGATCAGAAAAAAATGGAACATAGTTTAAAAAAATGAAATTGTATGGAAACACCATGAAACATTTGAATAAATGAGGAATAGTTCGAACAAACTAATCCACATGTCCTCCACATCATGGAACTCAATATTTATTAAAACATAATCATGGGGTTTAACAACCCTGGAAACATTTAAAGGGGTGAAAGAAACAAAAGGTTATGTAATTCCCTGACCCCAGAATGATATAGCTGATACATTAAATTATTTCATTAACCTGATTAGAAGTAATAAAATCCAGATGTACCAATCATTTTAGTAGTATTTCAAATACTAGATACATACATAGAACTCGTTTTACATTTGGAAGTGAAAAAATATGATACATAATAAAAACTAATAAACTACATCCATGTGAACTCGTTGAACGGTCTCCTCCTCATAACCTATTGATGGTAAAAAATGAATGTTGTGGGGTAAAATACTCAACTGGGGTTACAAATAGAAAAATTATGAATTGATAATAACATAATCATAAATAATTTGACACAATCAACATAGCATAGTGAATAAATGAAAAACACATGCCATTAAATAAAAAATGAAAATGCATCCATTGATTTTATCAATGAGGAAATATCATGGATAGTAATAACTAAAAATTAAAAAATAGATATTCTTAATAAATATATGTCTTGTGTCTAGCCCATTATACCACTATATCGTCAAAATGGTATATGTTTTTGGGTAGAAAACTGTATGATTTTTGGAAACAAATATGAAAGCTTTGTCACCAACTGATTTTTCTCCTGAGACTTGTTAATGAATTAAAGGGCTATAGTGGTCCCCAAACATCTCTGGATGTTCAATGAATTATTTATTTATATAATTAATACAAATACAATATGACCTCCTAATATCATTATGGAACAGGGGACACAGATTCATCAATATTTCCATAATTAAAACAACATTCCAAATAAACACCATATATAAATGGATATTCCACATATAATAATAATCATATACATGAAACCAGAATATTGATATATAATATATTTATAATTTCAAATGAAAAATTATCTCAAATGGGGAGTGGATTCACCACATAATACATTTTTGGTGCACAATCAAGTATGTCTCAATGAAAGGGAAATTAAGACCATACCCATTACCACGTTGAAATCAATTGATTCATAGTAACAAAAATAAATAACCCAAAAATGAATCATAGAATACCCTGAATATAAATATAATAATGATAATTTATATCAAATGGAAGTACAAATTACACCATGTGAATGAAATTAGTGGCTAACAGTGGAAATATCACAAAATTAAAAAGTGTGATAAGAAACCCCTAAGATTATGTCTGATGGTGTTATTAAATTGGTATTAATATCCTGGATAATAAAAATAAATTAAATTATTTATATTTTCAGAACCTATTATATATTAAATTGAATTATTATAACCTTTATAAGTTCATTCCTGGACTTCTTGATGGGTTTATGATGTTCAATTTCATTGTCTGGGAGCATTTTTATAGTTGGTTTTCATGATTGGATTACTTATATTCATGTACAAATAAACATGGAGAATGAGAATGGTTTTCAAAAATTGATGTTATATGTTAATAGTGAACCTCAATATGATTAATTTTTAAAACATAATATCATTATTTAGTGTGAGTATGATTCATTAAGTAAAATATTAATGATAACTGTTTGGGTTAATTGGCAGTTTTTTATTCTCAACGAAGTCGTTTTTATTTATTTATTAATACTATGAGTATAAAAGGATTCATGATCCTTTAATAAGTAATAATATTTATATTATATTATTGTTTAACCCTCAAAATGGTTTCATTACGAAGATTAAAGTTGGTAATATAATTGAAAACATATCTTCCTTGGATGTGATGAATTAAAAAATCTAGGGTGGTGTTTTCATTTTTTATATAAATGAATGTGAAGTATATATGAGGTTGAATTATTACATTATCACAAAAAAAATTAAGTACATGTATGTTACTAGAGTTATCAAAAAAAATTAATGAATGTATGTGAGGAATGTAAAATATAGGTAAGGAACATGAAAATAAAAGAAAAGTTGAGAGATCTATTATGAAAATTTGGCATCCTAAGAGTGTCACTTAAAATATCATAAAATATTTTAAAGGGAGAAAAATGGAATATCATAATTAAAACATAATATGGAAAATAAGAGGGATATGGAATTACATAGCATATTATATAATACAATTTAAATTAAAATATATTCACATAATAAGTGTTCTTGAAAAAGATATTGATTTTGAGATGAAAATTATCCAGCATTACAGCTATAAAACAGAGTTTTAAAAAATTTAAAAAAAGGGGGGACATGTGTCACCAATTCATAAAATAGTTATAAAAGTGCATAGGGATATAATAATATGTAAATTATAACATGTTATGAAAAAATTATATATATACTACATAAATGATAACTTGAATGGAAAAAGTAAGTTGATAATTTTTTTACCTTGTACAGTAACTCCTATGACATGAAGTTTGAGACCTTGGGGGATTCAAGTCACATTAGGAGGACGACTAGGGAGGTTAAACTATCATATCATCGAGAATAATGAGTTTTTAAGGGGAAAAAAGAAAGATTTAATGGGTATTTATAGTAAATGACAGGGATGTCTTTATTAATTTAAATAGACACATCGTTAGTTGTTGTGGGAAAAACAATGGCTTTCCCAGGGTATTTTTCCATGGTACTAGACACTTGGGACACCACACATTATATTTTATTATATGAATGTTGTATAGTCTTTTTTTAAGTATTACATCATTATGATGTAATTAAACAAACAGATAACTCAAAACTGTATATTTATTATTCATGAAAAATTCCAGTATTTTATAAAAATCCCAAAAATTCACCCCGACCATTTTTTATCTTGTAAAATTAAAAAATAAAATAAATTTTTGAATATTATTTTTCTAAATATTTTTTATTTAATTTTTAAATAAAATATAGGTTTTTTTCGAATAAAACCATCATTAAAACTATAACATGTTTTATAACACCTTGAAAATCAATCAAGGACCAATAAAATTATCATATAACAATAAAATAATAACGTAAAAACATATGAGTACATTTTATGAAAATTCATTTATATTTTAAATAATAAAATTAATTATAAAATTTTAATTAAAATTTTTATGACATACAAAAATACTAATAATTACACTTCAATCATTTTTTTCACTTATAAGTTGTCTAAATTGTATTTATACATTCATGGGTGAAGTTTCTATTTTTTATCTGTCTTAATGTATATTACTATTCCTAAATAAATGTTAATTTTCATAAGGGTGTGTTACTAATCACCAGAAATTATGGTTTTCTTATCAAACTATAGATATCATGTAGAACAGAACTGTATATGTTAGTTTTTCAAAATTCAAATCACATAGGTGAAAAAATTATGATTACTGGTTATGTTATAAAAAATTTATGTTTTGTAGAGACTCAATGTTTCATGCATTCTTTGTTAATTCTATTTGTATATACTTGGTTTGTTCCAAAGTCGGAGAGAATCATAAATAAGAAAAAGAGAATTGATGTTCAAACATATAGAAACAATGAATAAATTATGTTTAAGGATATTGAATATGTCATAGAGAATGGATGGAGACACGAAGAGATACCCTTATGTTGAATCATGTGATTTTAGAGGAGGAACCCCAAACGTGTAATGGATCGCACACTTCAGGTCCATTACGTTTCCAAATTCTAGTGTTTGTGGTGACTTGTACCCCATATGTGAGTAAGGAGGGGCTCAGTACTGGTGGAAGGGTGTTAATATGGTGTCACCAATCAATGTATCGCTGATCGATCCCACAATGGTGTGTCACGGTTCATTCCTTAATTTTACCATAATGTATCATTTATGATTTTTACCTCGATAAAATTGGTTTGAGACCATTTTAAGGCCCATGGAAGATTATTTTAACCCCCAAGAGTTAGGCGACCCTTGAGTTATAAAAACATGTGGCCTTTTATCTCGAGGTCACACCCTTTCATGTGTTTTATAGTTTTCCCCTATTTCGTGTTCTTTTCTCCATTAAAAAGAAATCTATTAACTTACAACCCATAACTCCACCCTCTATAGGGAGAATTATTAAATCCTGATTAATCCTAGCCTTTAAATTTTCATTGTCGTGTGGTAGAGACATGATCTAAATTTTATGTACCTTGAAATCGTCTCCCTAATTTTAGGACCCCATGTCTTCTTAAGCTGAGAAACTCTCTTATTTATCATATCGGTTTCCCATAGTACTCATTGAGACTTCTTTCTGAGGTTAATCAAGTGCCCATGCTAGATACCTTCTTACACAACCATGGAGTCCTTGTATTTCTTCCTCTGCAGGTTGCGCATCCCCAATTCTTGGCACGAGAAGAAAACTTTTATCCGTGATCATCCATGTATGGGTTTTTACTTTATCTATCTGTGGGTATGATTATGTTCCCATGAGACATAAGTTAATTTTTTTAAAAGAAAATAATAAACAAACATTTAATGAATGAAGGTATGGTTATGTTGATAATGTTGATGTTGCTTTGTTTTACCATCATTTTTATGTTGTGAATTGTATGGACACATGTCCACTGAAAATCATGGCTATTGGAGGTCCTTTCTCCCACACTAATGAAGCATTGTTCCTTTTCAGGATAATTTTGTGATTCAATGGTTGTAACATGGAAACCATTTAATAATGTAATCATGATTGTTTAAATGGATGAATAGTGACTAAGAATCCTTATGTGATCACCCCGGATAACAAAATTGAATGAAGAAACTTACTGAATGGTGTTTGCTAAATCAGAAAAAAAATTCACATTCTATTCTCGTGATATGCATGGTTGTCCTGTGTGATGGTTGTGGGGTGAAAGATATGGGAATGGAATCTATGGTTAAAAATTTTAGTTTTTGGGAATCTGAGGATATGTGGATACGGTAGTAAATATTGAGGAGAAAGTATGTTGGGGCTTAGTTTGGTTCCAATACTTCGAGGGATCTCACAGATCAATTTTAATTCTTTTACATTATATGAGAACTGGGTGAGAATGCTTAAATGTCACTTGGACATTTTTCCATCATTTTTTTGTTTTGGGATAATGTTAATTCTTGTTATTTTCCCGGTAGTGGAGGATTATTTTAAATATAATCACTTGAACACGATAACAATAATGGGTACATTGGGAAATTGTTTTTTCAAAAATGTGATGCGCTCTAGTTGGGGTTTATTTTTACCTGTGCATGTATGGATAATAATAAGATTGGTTGTATACTAGTTATATGTTGGTTTGAAGACCCTAAGGATGGGATGAGTATTTTTTTACCAATATGTATAAAATTTAGATATTGTTTTTCTTATAAGAACCCGAAATATGATGATCACTTCATAATGAACACCCCTATTTATTGGGGAAGGTGTTTTTACAAAAATTTCCTATTGGTGGCTAGTTATTAGATCATTTTATGCTCCCACCCCTATATAGCCAAAAACTCTTCGAGTATGCTATGATGGCATGACATTTATTATGAACCCAAGACCATTTAGGCAAGGTGGGTTGTTGTGGATGGACCAAGTTTGTGTGGGAAGGTTTGATTCACATTTGTCAACTAGATGACACCCAGGTGTCTTCGAGCTTGGTAGTGGTTATTCTAGCCCATGTGTCTTTGGGTGTGGTAGGGGTTATTATGGCCCATGTGTCTTTAGGCATGTGGGAGATGTTGTGGTCCAGGTGTCTACGGGCAGGATTCGTGGTTGGGATGGCCCATATGGTTGTTTTTGGGGGTGGTAGTGGGACTGAAATGGAACTTTCGGGGGGAGCACAGATGCATTGTATGTCCTTAATAAACAGTGTAAAAATGGTATGTGTACCCAAATATTGATGATCTATTATTGTTACATTACCCAACATGCATTATTTTGGGAGTGTACCTTAGTGATATTAGGTGGATTGTTTCATTGCTAAGTTTTTTGGATATATATATTTCCCACAGAAAAGTAGGATGTCTCCCCACTTAAGCATGAGATATTTTGGTATTTCCCTACATAGTATACCATTATAATCAACACACATATATAAAACTACATTCAGGTTTCCAAGAGCACATTGAGGACCATGCCGGACCATACTAGGTTGGTCATTAAGACATTTTTCATTGTTTCTTTTCTTTTCATTACATTTGGAACTTCCTTTCATAGTTTTATTTTACTTTGTATCCGTTTATTTGGAACATGCTTATAGGAATCAATTTTTTGATTTAATTTTACCTAATGTATTTGGAGTTTGGAATTTACCGTCTTATCTCCCAATATTGTTCTATAAAAAGGGTAATGAATTACATATAATGTGAGATTCTATACCCTTGGTTCGACTCACCACTCTAGAGACTATTGAAGGTGGGACTCAGGGGTCATTATCTGTCCTTCAACATGAAGAAGGATGGGCCTGGCAGTTTGTTGTCTCGTTCGTCATCTTGGTGGTGTTGGGTCGTGATAGAATGGTATTAGTGGTGATGGTTGAAGCATATGATGGAGTATGGGGTTAAGAATAGTGTGTATTTCATGGTATGGTAATGAAACAATGTAAGGAAATCGTGGCACATGAAACAGTACAAGGAATACTGACAAGGACATGAGATTTTAGGGACACCCATGATTCGATTCAAGGACTATAAACCTACTAAATGACTAGGTGAGGCTATACTGATTGTAGGATAGAGACACTAGTAATGTTAAATGCATTATAATGACTTGTGTTCATGGGTTTCTTAGGTGTTTTGAAAATTTCAAATAAATAATGGGTTTAAATAGAAGTTAAAAGTAATCATATACACTACTTGGGCTTACACATTCTTTGTTTACCTTGTAGCAATGGAACCTAGGCGATGTCCATGAGTATTATGAGAAATCGATGCATAACAGGACGATCTAGTTGATAGGAGAATTTCCAGTGGAAGATTATGCTTCATGCCTTTCAGCAACAAACAATCAAGAAGTACAAGGGTAGCGTCTCATACATGGAGATGGAGAGCTACATCGAGGAGCTAGTGATAGTTTTCACCTCGATCTGGGCTCCTTTAGGGTATTGGGTTACTCTGGAAAGAAGCCAGATGTGGGGAGTGGCAAGTCAGCAATGGATTCTCTATATTGGGGAGAAGAAGGAAGGTGAGGATTCATGGACTAACTTCGATAATGTTTTCAAGGCTGATTTCTTTCTTCCATGATGAAGGCCAAAAATAGTTCAGAGTAGATCTGACTTCAATATGAGAGTATGATTGTAATGGATTTGGGTATCTTGTCCAATGATATGCTTCTCTTTTCTCCTGACCTCATCCTGAATGATGAGTCTCGAGCGAGACATTTAGAAGAGGCAATATGAACATCCCTACAGTATGTTATTACTCCCTATACTATATCGATGTACATGGTGGATCTAAAAATGGATGAGGTAGTGGAGAGAATGAACACACTATGAGGTGTTCTATGAGAGGGGATCCAGTTGAGTTCATCAAATTTGAAGGCTATCAGTAGCAAGCCTCCGACATCAGGGCCTTACAGTTTTTGATCGGTGGGGAGCAGACCTTAGAAATATTGTTCTAGTCTATCGTTACTCAACATTTCTCCAGGGGCCTGAGACCAAGGTGCTTTTACTATGGAGGTTTTAGGGACATAAAGAGTCGATTCCCAGTATGATATCAGAACATTGGAGGTGGGCATGTTTTTCACCCACCTTAGCATCACTAGTAGTCATCCAGGCATTTTTAGCAGTAGCAACAGTAGCAGGGGTAGTGACCTCCCACTCCACCAAGGGAAGATGGTTCTGAAGGAGTCTGACCACATAGAAGACATTTGGGACCTTGACCAAGGCATGGTCTAGGAGGTAGCCAAAAATTGAGTGGACAGTGCCAGAGGAGGCCGACCATAAGGTGCTCATTGTTTTCAGATATTTCAGTGGAGTTGGCAGACTCAGATACGGTGGAAGTTCAAGGGATTTTTATTGATTTCATAGACCTCTTCCTAGAAGAGGTTATTACTCTACCCCCTCGATGTGATGTTGAGTTCAGGATAGACCTATAACCCAATGACCATACGATTTTGATGTCTCCCTATTGGATTGATCATTATGAATTACAGGAGTTTCATATTTAGGTTGATGACCTAAAAAAGAAAGGCCTATCTGACCATGAACACCGACATGGGGTTCTCTAGTCATGTTCGCAAAGAAGGATAATGGTGGTCTCAGGATGTGCATAGACTACATATTATTGAATACGGTGACAGTTAAGAACTATTACACCATCCTGAGGATCAACAAACATTTTAACCAGTTTGAGGGAGGATGTTAGTTGTCTGAGATCATCCTATGGTCTAGATACCACCATTTGAGGGTTACTGTGGGTAAAATCATGAAGACTACTTCCACGTGAAGATATTGGAGCTTTGAGTTTTTTGTATTTCTATTTGGAGTTAGGAATGCACCAGCTACATTCATGGGGCTCATAAAATATATTTTCATTGAGTAACTGGATCAGTTTGACGTCGTGTTCATTGAACACATCATGATCTACTCAAGATCATAGGAGGATCACACCGAGAATTTTGGTACAATTTTAGAGGTCCTCCAACACCACCAAATCTACATGATGTTGTCCATTTTCTAGTTCTCAACAAGAGAGGTTCACTTCAGTGGACATGTGGTATCTCAGTATGGGATAGTAGTGGACCTTCTGAAGTTCAAAGAGGTTGTTTCTTGGGAATCATCCAAGAACTTGGTAGAGGATCATAGTTTCATGGGGATAGCAGGTTACTACCAAAGGTTCATCCCTAGCTCTCATGAGATGAAATTCCTTTGAAAACCTTGAGTAGAGTAGACTAGTCTTTTGTATGGAGTGAGAGATGCACGAAAAATTTTAGTTATATGAAGGGGATGTTGTCCAGTGCCCTAGTGCAGAGGTTTCCCAAGGAATGTGGTAACATTTGAAGTGTTTTATGATGATTATGGTCTAGGATTCGGATTTCTGTTGATGCAACAGCAGGGATTGATCTTTTATGGGTCTAATGAAAAATGTCCTCATGAACGTAACTATGCCACCCATGACCTAGAGCTTACAGAAGTGGTGTCTGCACTGATGTTGTGGTGGAATTACCTCATCAGGGAACAAAATTTGGTCTTCACAGATCATAATATATTGATGTATGTCTTCTCCTAGTGAGTCATGAACAATCAATAGTGGAGGTGGATAATGTTTCTATAGGAATAAAAATTAGATATCTCTTAAACCTCAGGATATGGGAATATAGTGTCTGGTTCCTTGAGCCGGAAGTCACTGAAGTATGTGGATTGGGAGTTATCATATGCATGGAAATCAATGTAGGAGGTGGCTACTTGACATCTAGGCATGAGAGTGGAGGACGATAGAGGATTTATATTTTAGACGGGAGAGTAGTCTTCATTGGTATGGTAGGTGGAAGAGTCTTAGTGGGGATACTCATTGGTTGAAGTGATGTGTGGTCATGTTATCCATAAATATTCTTTAGAGGGATGGCTAGAGGATAATCAAAGTCAAATTCTTTTCAGTGGGAAATGATTTATCCTAGAAATGATGTGTGATTTAGTTCTCACCAAGTTCCATAATTCAACCTTGGCGGTACATCCATGAGTTTCCAAGATGTATTGGGGCTGGATAGGTTAGTTTTAGTGGCCTGGAGTAAATTACCCAATGGTGGAGTTTGTGGAAAAGTGCCTCATTTTTTAGTAGTTTAAGGATGAACACTATGTTACAAGTGGTCTGTTGTAGCCCTACAGATTTCCAGAGTGGATGTGGGAAAACGAATCAATGGATTTCTTTATAGGAATACCCCAATTTTAGAGAGGTTATGATTCTATCAGGGTAGTGGTTGACCATTTGGGGAGATCTGCTCACATTTTAGTGATTAAGGAGTTGAGCACAGTGGATACCTTAGGATAGAAGTATGTGGGTAAAGTTTTGTGGCTACACTGAGATCCCAAAACCATCATTTCGGTTTGGGATACACACATTCCTTCATTTTTTAAGGTGTTGAAACACATTTTTTTCCCACAATTTTCTTATCACATCATTCTACCCTCAGATGAATGGGTACATATATAGAACCATCCAGATGCTAGAGGATACACTACGATCATGTGTTCTAAAATTTAGAGGATCATGGGTATGACACATGCCTCTGGTAGTGTTTTCCTACAATAATTTCTAACACTCATCCATTGGCATGGAACCGATTGAAGCCTTGAATGGAAAAATGTGTTGCTCACCCATGTTCTAGAAAAATGATGGGGAGACATGCGTTCTTCTCCTAGAGGTGGTAAAAAACAAAACATGGAAGGATTAGCCTGTTCATGGGAGGATGAAGGTGTATCAGGACCGGAAAATGTTTTATGCTGATCATATTAGGTGTCCCTTGGTGTTCAAGGTAAGATATCATGTGTTATTTATGGTTCCCCCTTGATGTGGGTAGCACTGGTTTGAGAGGGAGAGTAATATTTTTCCTAGGTTCATCAGACCCTTAAATAATTTGGGATTATTTGAGAAGGTGGCATATCCATAGGTATTACCACCATGTTTGGGGAGGATCCACGGCATCATTCATATATCTCAACTCTGTTAGTATCTACATAATGACTCCCACGTCCTCAACTGGGGAAAGCTGTAAATCGATGAAGATGCAACATTCATGGAGCAATCTATGATGAGCGAGGATCATAATGATATGGTTTCCCATGGGTGGACCATTCACATGGTTCGTGTGTTGTGGGGGCATGGTTTACTCTTGTAGAGGACCTAAGAATGGGAGGAACAGATTCATGCCATGTACCCCGAACTATTTTGAGTTTTGATATTGTGTTTTATTTCTACATTGATGTGATGTAATTCTCGACCTTGGTTATTGTGAGATGAGATTTTTACTATGTTCTCTTAAAGTGTGTAAAATTTTCTAAACACGGGGAGGGTAAAACCTGATCCCTAATCAAGACACAGTAATGTGGATTCAATTAAACTCTTTCTTGTGAGTCAGTTACACCCAATGTGGATAATATCCTGACATGGCGTAACGAACTCCCTAAACAATATTTTTGGATGGTGTAAATTTATGATAGTGTGGTTTTTTGGTGGAAGAGAGTGGTAGTGTTTATATAGTTTTTCCGGTGATAGATGTGAGATTGAAGATCTCAGATGTCATGGTTTTTTCGGATTTTAAACAACTCTTGGGTGGTTTGTCCCTAGTGGTATATTTTGGGGTGGTTGTTCGGACCCCTATATTTTCTTCGAGTTTAGTCCTGCTTCTAGAGGATGCGAATAGTTTTAGGGATATTTGATTTAATTGACTGTACCCGGTTGGTCCATTACCATTCAAAATTCTAGATATTGGGGTTCCCATGACCCCATCAGTTAGTCAAGAGGGGGTCTGTTTTAGGGGAAGTGCGTCGACGTGGTGTCACCTATTAGTGCCACTAATCGGTGTCTCAATGATCGATGTCACTGATCGGTGTCACCTATTTGTGTCTCACCAATCAATTCCATAGAGGGGTGTCATGTTCTTTCCAAAATATTCCCATAATTCCACTTTCATGTTTTATTACATCATTAAATTGGATGAAGGCCATTTTAAGTCCCATGGAAGATATTTTAATCCCCCATGATTAGGGAAACCCTTGAGTTACCAAAACATATGGCATTTTTCCTCTATGTCACACCCTTTCCTGTGATTTTTATTATCACTCTTGTTACATGTTATTTTCTTTGATTAATATAAATCAATTAAATCACATCTAATAACCCCACCATCTCTTAGAGGAAATATTAAATCTCAATTAATCACAACCTATGAAACCACCTAGCTGCATGGTCGAGCCAAAATCTGACATTTATGTACTTCAAAATCATCTCCCTAGTTTTATGATCAGGCCTCTACATTAGATGAGATACTCTGTTCCTTATTCTTTTTAGTTTCTCTTATTACTCCTTGAGAATATCTCCAATAAAAAATCTTGTGCTCATTCCTGATCCCTTCAAGCTCAGCCTTGGAGTTCTTGGAGTTCTTCTTATGCTGGTCATGCATCTCCATTTCATGGAGTGAGGAGAAAACATCTATCATTGATTATCCATTTAGGGGTTATTCCCTCACATCTCTTTAACATACATCATTTGGGGGTGGGTATTATGATGTTCGCTTAGAAAATAGTTTAAACCTACTTTAATGAAGATAAGAAAAGGACTTTTAAAGAATGATTGGATAGGGAAGTCGATGATGTTGTTGTTGTTGTGTTTTAACTACGTTTTTATGTTGTGAAATGTATGGACTCATGCATTGAGAAAATAGTGTCTATTGGTGGTCCTTTATTACACACTAAAGAAGCTATATTCCATTTCTAGATAATCTGGTGATTCAATGGCTGTAACATGGAAACTTATAATCAAATAAAAAAGGTTCTATAAATGATTTCGCAGTGTATAAGAATCCTTGTGTGACCACCCCAGAAAACCAAATGTATAGAAGGAACTTAATGAATGGTGTTGGATAATTCAAAAAAAAAACAGCTTTCTTCTATTCTTGTGATATGCATGGTTGTTCTTTGTAATGGGTTTTGGGTGGTGTGGATGGGAATAAAACTATGGTTGAAAAGATCTGGGTTTGTGGATCTGGGGCTATGTAGAAAAGGTGGTATATGCTGTGGGGTCGGTATGTTGGGGCTTGGTTTGGTTCCAGTACATCTAAGGATCTCACTTATTCTATTTGACATTGATAATTTACAGGAGAACCGGGCGTGAATGCTTAAATGTCACTAGGATATTATTTCGTCAGCTTTTTTTGGATAATGGTTATGATTTTTAGTTACCAGGTAGTGGAGGAATATTTTAAATGGTATCAATTCAATAGGATAATGAGAACGAGTATAATGGGGAATTGTTTTTCTATAAATGGGATGTGTTATGGTTGTGGTTTTTGTATACTTTTTCATGTAATGATAACAACAAGAGTGGTTGTATACTAGAATGTTTTTTTATCAGGACCCTTAGTATGGGATTATTTATTGTTTACCTATATGTATAAAATTTATATCTCTTGTTTCTTATACACACCGCACCCAAGAAGATAACGTCAGGCCGAACACCCTCATTTTATGGGGGTTGGTGTTTTTTCAAACATTCCAATGAGTGGCTAGTTATTTTCACTTTCTCTTCTCCCTCTCACAGGTATCCAAGACACATCGGGAAGGATGTGATGTCCTATGGTTTATTATGTCCCAAGACCCTTCGGGTAGGGTGTGTTGTAGTGTTTAGACAAGGTTTGTGTGTGAAGTATAGTTTACGAAGTGTCTTCGGGATTAGGACTAGGTTTCTTTGGGAATCATAGTGGTTATTCCGACCAAGGTGTCTTTGGGCATGGAAATGGTTATTCTAGCTAACGTGTCTTTGGGCGTTCTAGTGGTTATTGTGGTGTAGGTGTTTGTGGGTGTGGTTATGTGTGTTTGTGCTTTCACATGTGTCTGCAGGTGGGATGCATGGTTGGGATGGCCTATATGGATGTTGTTGGGGGTGGCAGTGGGATTGCATTGGAACTTGCGGGGGATGTATGATGTGTAGGATAACCTAAATACCTATGGGAAAGTGGTGTGGGGAACCCAAATATTTATTTTCTATTATTATTATTTTACCAGACTTGCATTATTTGTGGAGTATACCTTGGTGTGATTAGGTGGATTTTTCCCTACTAGTGTTTGGATTATCTATGTTTCTCATGGGGATTTAAGATTTCTCCCCACTCATGCTTGTGAGATTTTGGATTTTCTATAATGTGTATACTTTTAAACTCACCCTACATATATAAAACTGATTTCAGGTTTCTAGGATGAATTTGAGGACTGTGCGAGACCTTACTAGCTTGGGCATCCAGACAATTTTCGTTGATGCTTTTTTTTGGTACATCCTTTGCGGTTTTTCTTGTACATTGTATAAATTTATTATGAACATGAATATGATTTTTGATTTTTCGATTTACTATTACCTTATATATTTGGAGTTTTTAGGATTGACCATGATATATCTTGATATTGTTTAATAAAAAGGGTAACACCATCCATAATATGCTTGATTATATACCCTTGGTGCTAGTCTCCACTCCGAGGCCTATTGAAGGGGGGAATTGGTGGTAATTGTCTCTCCATAAAATTGAATATGGGAGGGTATATATATTTTATGCACCTTCCATCACCTTGTGGAAGGAGGTTCATGTAAAAATAGGGTAAAATTTCTACAATGGTATAATAATATTTTCCCAAAAATAAAAATCATAGAAGGATGCATGGTTTTGAATCATAGTTTATTAAATTATGCATTGTTCTTGCAAATATAATGGAATATAATACATCATAATTATGGTTCCTACACATGATTTCCCTCAACCATGTGTTGACAATATATAGTTAATCATTTGAGATATTAAACTACATCGTTTCCAAAAAAATTGTATGATTGATTAATCTTTATTTCTACATCAAACCGTGAACCATCCTTTTATGTTAAGGATTATTTTTGATTTGGTATCCCAATTATTTCTAACTATGATACAATCACTCTATTACTATGAATATAATAATAAATTTTTAACATAATATAAAAAATTACCAGGACATCAATGGTTTCATGTAATTCATAAAATATAAAAAAATGGTTACAAAATGGTTTTATATTTGTCCCCACCATGAAAATTTAGTACACAAAAAATTAATTTATGATTCATAAATTAGATGAATAGAAATACAATTTTTTAGGAAAAGAGACATAATATATAATATGTGTAAGGATCAAACCCGGGTTGACCCCGAACCTGTTAATCGAGTTGATCTTTGACATGGACCAAAGGGTTTTCCAGATCCCCATGAGCTGAGAACTTGTTCCTGTCATCAATAGAGTCTGAAGGGAATATTAATTATAAATATAAATGAATAATATCAATATCATAAATATAGAAAAAAAACATCCCAAATAAAAAAATAATATCCAAATTGAAGGTCTTTTACAACATAACTAATAATTCAACCAACTATACAACGAAACTAAAAAAACCTAACGATAACACATCTCCCTTTAACCCTAAGGGTTAATCTCCAATTCTAAACCAAAAAACCCCACTGAGATATAAATAAAGATGATAGTTATACCATAGACTAAAAATCGGAAATACCTATAATCTTTATTATTAAAACTCAGTATGCATTCCCAAAAAATCAATTCCAAATGTACCTCCTTTAAAATAATATACAAATCAACATTATGTTTGAAATAAACAACAAAGAATAAAAATTTCAAAATAAATTTTTAAAATTCAAACCAAACATGTTTTTTTCTTTTTTGCATTTGAAAACCAAATTCAATTTTCAAGAAGGCACTATAATCATTTTGAATATCAGTTAGGGAATTTCAATTAAAATAAAAAGAAAGAGTGTAATGAATTTCCAAAACCATTATATATAAAATATTGAGAAAATTTTACATTGTTTACATAATTCTATACTAATAAAATTAAGAACATGATTCACACAACAAGGTAACTGTGAGGATATTAAAAAAGATTATCCAACAATAAATGTATCACAATCAATCACTACAAGATACTAACTTCCACTATACATGGATGAACCTAGGACACGATGATTACTGTAGAATAGATAAATACATTTCAACTCATTCAAGGAAGAATGCCTCACTCTATGTGATAAAGTCACCGAATATTCTTGGACACACATTACATTTTAAAGACTGTGGTCCACATTCATGTAGCAATAAAACTCAATATATCCCCATTCTATGGGCCAGTAACAAGGGTGTAACATAACTAGTGAAGAAATAATTCATAGAAAATTAAATAGATAAGATAGGTTTTCTATGTAAATATTATATAATATGGTTATACAATCGATGCCAACTATGAATCCAGTCACATAAGCATATATATAATAATTCACAAAATAGGCCTCACCCGAATCATCCAAATATCAATCTATTTCCTTCGAAACATAGACTAGAAAAGATTCAATGCAATGGATCTCCCATTTACCAACTATATATTGGGTCAAAAGGATTTTATATTTGGTATATAACACTAATTTTAAAACGTATTCAATAATATAACAATGTAGGGTGTGTTTTTCAATAGTCAATTTCATCAATTTCAAAAATGTTCTTAATGGTCCATAAGGAATTCATTACAAAACAATATTTTTTTCAAATAATTCACTACTAAATCATTATTTGTGTTTCATTAATTTATAAAAAAATATATTAAATTACTCACCCTACAATTATAAGCCAAATCAATTTTTACCAAAATTAAAAACAGTCTGCAATCCAACGTAACGTGTCAAAAAAAATTCATAATCCAAAACAGATATTTCTTTTAAAATGAAAACCACTTGGTAACCCTTTTGAGGAACCAAAGTCCTCATTTAACATGTAAAATAATTTATTAACAAATGAAGATCAATAATTATAAATCACAAATAACATGAAAAATCGAAACTGGCATTTAATCATGAATTTAGTGATAAATATTTGTAAAAACATTGGAATTTATCACATAATAGGGGAGAAACAATTATTTTCACACAAAAAAATCATTCAAAAAATCAATCAAAATTATTTATCATATAATGGATTTTAATAAAGTGTGAAAATAGTGATTTTTAATTAAAAAATGCAATGGGAAACTTACATTTATCCGATGATAGTGCAACAATGCAATCTTGAAATAACATCTCTATGATTCTATTATAAAAGATCTACAAATAGGAAGATTAAAGGGAAAAAACACCCACATAAATTAATGGAAACATGCACCCCAGATCCAAATGACCAAGGGAGAAAGGGATCCTAAGTGAAAATGGATGTATAAAGAATATGGAGGAGATAAGAGAGAATTACAATGAATAATATTTCCCCTAATGTGAAGAATCAACTTAGATCTACCATGGGAGGAGGATTTAATACCTAGAGAGAAAGCAGAAAGCTATATTAGGGTCACATGAACTAGATGGAGGGGAAATGTGGATTTTTGGGATTAATAATATAAGAGGGGAGAATTATAATTTCTATAATTTTATGGTCTGGGTAGCTCGAATGGATTCATTTCATGGTATAAAAAAATAGTGGTCCAACTGTTCACCCCTTACTAGACAAAAATGGGTTCTTATATAGTTTTGATGGATGGTTTGAAACCTGTTTTTCATTCATGCCAAACAGCTCTATCCCAATATGGAACATCCATGCATGCTTTCCACATAGTTTGGAAAACTGTGTTTAAGCCATACACTATTCCTCTTCTGCCAATAGTAGATCAACAATGTATCTTGGAGGAGGCCACATATTTTTCCAAAACCATACGTAGACTATGTGACAAAACATAAACACCCCAAAGCTATAAATTTTAAAACATCACACCCAAAACTCTTCATCAAAACCTAAGGGCAAAAGCTAAATCAAAATTGAGGCCCAAAATAAAAATCGTGGTGTGACAATTATCCCAACCATTAAATATTTCCACCACCGAAAATACATATAGCCTATTAGTTGATTGATCAATGAGTAAGGTTTTTGTTATCCCCATAGTCCAGCATCTTCAAAAAAATCTAAACCATAGGCGAAATGATATTATGTCTCTTTACCGAATCAAAACAAAAACTAAAACCATACAATTAGAAATAACGGGAACTCAATCCATGATATCTATTATCATTCCTAAAAAATTGGTAACTACACTCCCAATAACCCAACATTCACCAAAATAGAAAGGGGATTGGAAAAAATCTACTTCAAAATGAATGCCACTTCCTACTGAGCCACTTTCTGAACCCAAACTGAATTCTCAACATGGGAGGCCAGAATAGAATCCAAACCAGAATAGACCTATTAGGCTCAACCACTTCAATAGAGAACACAAAAACACTTTTTGTGGTTCTCACAATTCTGAACAATCTTTGTTGAACCGATAATGTAGGAGAACATAAGAACTCTCCATCATAGGCCAACCACCCCCACCATATAGGGGTACCTTCCAGAATAAACTGTGGCTAATAAAAAATTAAATCATGATAAGGAAAACAGCCATTGGGACCCCTAAACTATCCCCATTCCCACACTAATGAAAAAACAAGAAAAAGTACCTTCACACCCTTTGGCTTTGTGACAACACGCAAGAATCACATTGAGGCTTATGGCTGGAGCCCTGATGTTTGAAGCATATCCTATCTCATAATCAAATGCTGTTAATTTTCAATCACACAGAGATTATTTTGAAATATACACACGAGAGACACCAACATTTATAATGGGTGAAGATTATGAATATCCAACATAAGGACATTCCTAAAATAAAACAAGATTTTTACGGATATCCAAAACACTAAATTACATCACAAGTTAAATAGTACAACACCGGGCACAACAACTATATTTGAATGAATCATTATTATACAAAGGGATATTAAACCAATCCTAAAAACACTATACTAAAATGAAATGGCTCCACATCACTTATCAGATACACATAGAAAAAACCATTACAAGTCGAGTAGGTTAACAAAATCATGAGATGACATTAGTGTACTCAGAAAAAAAGAATTCATATGATATGTATTTCCAAACTAATTATACAACACAATTCCCTGCTCAAAAAAACTGATGGATGATCTCGAGCACATTAAATCACCTGACAAGTTCAAACAGGTTCCAACCACTCCCCCAATTCCATACTGAAATTCCATTCTCCAGATCATGGATCTAAATGAGGTAATACTAACTAAATTACTCATAGAAACACATCTTCAACCCGATCCACCTATCTCACCATATCAGAAAATTATTTTAAATTTATTTCAAACACATTAAACTATAGATAATGAATACTAACACACTCAAAATCGTGAGTCTTAGAGGAATATTCTACAACATACCATAGGACACGTGGAACTAGTTCAAGAAAGAAATGATATAACTCCAACACCAACCCATGAAATTGTTGCAGACATCACTTCCCCAATACATGTCGTATCTTTATCATCACATAAAAGTATTTTCAGATGATCAAAGCCTTCAGGAACACCAAAGTGAAATGTTCCTGTGGCTTATTCTAAAAAATAAACTTCAAAAACTTGAAGGGTAGACCTTCAATATTTAATTTATTAGGCTTCACCCTTAACCACTCAGAAAAATTAATGAGGATAATTTTCATATCAATCATATGAATCAACTTTTCTACAATGAGAGGATCCACATGACCATTAACAGGAGGAAGATTTAACATTCAATACTCCTGAACAAAATCCTTATGTTAATAAACTATTAATCTAACTAATAGGGAATCTCCAATAGGTGTACCATGAACAACCATGAAATATCTATGGTGGAAATCAGTGTTAAAATGAAAGGAAATAGGTAAATCTAAATAACTCATCAACACAGTTTTTCAAACTCAAAAAACCACATAAATATCACTTCCAAATTAAAATAAAAGTCCCACATAACCCCAGGTTGACAAACAAAAAAATTATCCCCTTGAAAAAACTTTATAAAAGAGAAAAAACAGTGTATTTTCACACTCATAGATTTTATTCCATAGATTCTCAATAACATGAACATTCCCATGCAACCTTGGGGACAAGAAACTCATCGAATAATAGGCACTTATCCTCCCACATAATCATCCAACAGAATTAGACACATGCCCATGTGGGTGATTACCCATGGAGATTCCAATGGTCGAAAAAGTATTTCAATTTTCCAAATAAAAACATTCCACCCATGAATACACAATATAAACCATATTCATATTTCAAAAATAAACAAATACATTCAAAAAATCACCCACCTATCAAAAAATTGTTTGAAACATAACACCTAAATCAATTTTATTCTATACAAAATATGAATTCATATCTTTCAAAATATATTCATTATCTTACAAATCCCATTCCACCAATATCAATTATTTAAAACTGACTCCTTTTTAATAAAATAATGTTCCAAAAAGAACCTATACTATTTCAAGAATTTTATTCAGAATGAAACTGAAAATTCATTTTCCATCTTCCCAAAACCAATACATTTCCATTTCAAATTTAGTTTTTTACAATTCCAAAGGATGAGTTCCCAAAACTAATTTGAAAATCAAAAATAACTCGAAGTAACATAGAAGTGGCAACTGGTGTTAATTGGTTACTTATCCATATGGTTAGAGGCCATATGCCAAACACACTAACATTATAGAGAGTATTAGAGGACCATTTTCACATATCCACATGGATTTCTAGGACCTATGATCTCATAGAGATATCTAGCCCACCTCACATTCCATATACCACACAATAATCAACCACAACAGCCAAAGGAACTAAAAGAAAATCAACAATCTATAGAAACACAAAGTTCAATCATGAATGTGTTGACCATGATCTCCACTTGACCTGGACCCAGATGTTTTTAAAATTAATCTATATCTACATTGACATAAACAAATAAAATAGGGAACACTAAAAGAAAGTTCCTCCAAATACTGGCTTAAATTTATTCATTTCTCTCAGAAACCAACCCCTGTAGACACAGAACCAATTGCCCGAGACAATCCATGAGATGGCATGAAGAGAATTTCTGATCCCCATGGGCTTAAAAGTATTGTCATGTATCAAAATATAGCCAATAGAATTATTTCACCCAATGTAAATTAATAAAATGATACACGTAATGATAAAACAACAACAAAAGTAATTTTCAAATATCTTAATTGAATATCTTTTTAAGAAATAAAATAATATACAAGAAACAATATAAGAAAACCATATAAACACATGATGAGTACCAATCTACATGTGACTCCAAGGGTCACTAATCGATACCCAAACCAACCATCTCCAATGGTAATCGAAAAAAATATGAAACATGCACTACAAGATAAAATAGTATTGAAATATAGGTGTTAGTACTAAAATAAAGAAGGAATGCCCAAAAAATCTATTCCCAATGCACATTGATTAAAATAAACAATTCATCAACATCAAGTATGAAATTCAATATATAAAAATATTATTTTCTACAATTTTATCCCCTAGAATACAAAAAATTGTCTATTTCCCTTTTTACCATTTGACAAAAATATTCCTTTATAAGAAAGAACAATAATCAATTTGAATAAGAGTGTTATAATTTTACTTAAATAGGGTGAAAGACTATAAATCATCTCCAAACAAAATTATCTGTAAATACTTGAAAGCATGTTATCATTTTCGACATAATGACACACTACCCAATGTAGTAACAAGGGTAACACAACAAGGGTAATGGGATGATATCCCACAATATTATCCAACCAAAAAATGGATCACAATCACATTTTCCAAAATAATATTTTCAATGGACATTGGTGAACCTAGGAGCTCATGAATAATCCATAACAAACTAATACATGTATACACATCCCAAAACGCATCCCTTAATCAATGAAATAAAATACATAAATACACTCCATCACACCTCACATGGTATATACTTAGGGGAAAAATAAAATAACAATATAACACATTATATCCTTGGAAAATGGGCCACCAACTAGTGTGTAACATAACATGTCTTGAAATAATTATCCAAAAAATTAATAATTATTTTATGTTCCCCATTTCATTAGTCAGAAAATAATGACCTAACTGATTCAAACCTAGAATCCAATTAGATACACATATATAAAAATTTACACAATATGCATCACCTAATTCACTCCAATGATCAATATCTTGGATTACACACATAGACCATAAACAAGTCCACACAAATGATATCCCATTGTTAACTAATTAATGAGTCACAAGGATTCCACAAATATAACATCTCAATATTTAATGGTATTTTATCTATAATATCTCATATTACACACAAAACTGCCTTGGATTTTGCAACACACATAGCTGAGTTACAATGAAACAACCCTTTAGTCATAAAATTAATTAAACTAAATATTTATTAGACATACATTAAATATTTTATCGAAAATAGTAATAAATAATTTTTAAATTTTATTTATAATTTTTTCACATATATTAAACATATTTTTTTTGAATTGTATAATTTTTAGTAAAATTGTTTATTTCTAAAAAACTATTATATTTAATAAACTAATTTTTTATGCCTTTGTGTGAACAACGATAAAATTAATTTTAAAAACTAATAGAAATTGAATTTGGTAAAATATAATATATTTTATAATTAGAAATATCAAAAATATATTAGGGATATTTTTTGGTATTTTTTAGAAAAAATTCAATTTTGGATTAATAGTTAAAAACACTCCATTACTGTTAAAAAAGACATTGTCATTTAAATAATTATTTTATATTAAATTGATTTTAATTTCATGAATGATAAAAAAATACATATATGAACCCAATTTAGGCCATTGTAATCAATTTTATAAAACAATTATATATAATATTCATTGAATATTTTTAATGTCTTTTTACCAGGCTTCTATCCAAATTTGTAAACTAGTATTAAATATAATTTTACTTCTTCTATGAATTGAATTTGGAAAAATAGACAAACATGTTTGTAATTAGTATGAAAAATAAGGTTCCATAGGATGAAAATGATTTTTTTGGTGAATAATGACTTTTGAATTTTATTTAGCATGATTAATGTGAAATATGATAATTAAATGTAAAAATAGTATTATAAAAATTATAAAATTACTCTAAAACTTTTCCTGATTTATTTGTATTATTTTTTTTTGACCAGAATCAATATTTGGTAAAAATATGATTCTTTCAAAGGCATTTTTTAGATTAGGATATTTTATATATTTTATTTAAAGAAGAGTTAAAAGTCTCATATTCAAATTTTAATAAATAAATCAATTTTAATATGAGATCATACCTAAGAATAATTCGACAATAAATATTCAAAAATAATATTTGAAATTTATCTACATCATGATAATTTATTTATAGTTTTTATACATTAAGTAATTTAATTTAATTATAAATCAATGATGATACAATAAATGTTGTTGTGGTCTGGCTTAGTGGTAAGAACCCATTAATTATACATGTAAAACGGGCGTTTAATACCCATTTGTGTGCAGGTATTATAGCATTACTATAGATTTATTGTAGTAATGGAGGAACTGTCGCAATGGTGGGTACTATAGTGGCTGCAGGGGACTGTAGCAGTGGTGGGTACTGTACGGTACTGTAGAAGCGCATGTACTATAGCAGTACAATTCACAGAATGGGTATTGGGCCAAAAAAATGGGGTAATGGGCCATGTGTTGGGATAAATGCCCACTGGGCCTTCGGCCAATGTAATGGGTCTCCCTCTACCCAGTTAAAGAGGTCTTTTCTTTTCTCAAATAATAAATGAGGCTTCAGCCCCAACGTTTAAATAAATGATGATGCAATAAATGGTATACTCCTCATACCTATTAAAGGTAAAAAAAATGAAAGGGTTTTTCTCAAATAATTAGTAAGGTTTAGAAATAAAGTAATAATGAATCAAAAATAACTAAATCATAAACAATTTGGTATAGTTAATATGGCATGGTGAATAAATGAACAACACATGCCATTAATAAACGGAATGAAACTACATCCATTGATTTTGTCTTATAGATAACCTCAAGGATAGTAATAAATTAAAATGACAAATATGTATTATTATTAATTGGATTTCATTTACCTAGATCATGATATCATTATACAGTAAAATTGGTATAGGTCTGTGGGTAGAAACCCGTCTAATTTTTTGAAACAAACTCGAAGGGTTAGTCATCAACTGATTTGTCTATTGAGAACTATCAAAGCATCGTGGGAATGTAGTGGGCCCCAACCCTCACTTAATGTCCAAATAATTCTTTATAAATATATTTAATACTAGTACAATACACATTCTCAATATCTGTATAGAGTACAGGTTGTAGATTCATCATTATTTCTGTAGTTAAAAAAATATTCCAAATAATCACCATATGTAGATGGATTTACGAAATAAGAAAATTATCATAACCCAAAAACAATAATATGAATATATAATATATTTAAAATTTCAAATGAAGAAGTTTATCAAATGGAAATTGGATAAATCACATAATAAATATTAGGTTTAAAATCATGTAAGAATCAATGAAATGGATATTGAGACAAATTCTGTTGCCATGTTTTAATCAACTGAGTCGCATAAACAAAAATTGAAAACCACCAAATGAATCTCAGAATACAATGAAAATAAATTTTATTAGGATAATTTATATAAATTGGAATTAAAAAATACACCAAATTCATGAAATAAGTGGAAAACGTTTGAAATCTCACTGAATTAAAATTGAGATAAGAAACCGCTTAACTTAAGTATGATGGTGTTCTCCAATTGGTCTTTGTGTCCTAGATAACCAAATGAATTCATTTATTAATAATTACAGAACCTCTTATACATGTAATTGATTTATTATAACCTTATTAAGAACATTCATGGCTTTATTGATGAGTTTAGGTGGTTCAATTTCATTTTTTAGAACATTTTCTACATTGGTATTCTTTATTAGATTAATTATATTCATGTACGGATAAACATATACAATTAGATTGGTTTTCCAGAATTGAAGTAATATGTTAATTGTGAACATCTATATGATTACATAGTTATAAAATTTAATTTTTTATTGGGAGTGAAAATGATTCATTATATCAAACATTGATGATAATTGATTGGGTTAATTGGCAGATTTTTGTTCAAAACAAAGTCATTTGATTTATAAATATATATCACATGTACAAAATGATTCCAGAACCATACATTAGTTATAATATATATATATATATATTATAGTCATATTGAACCATAAATATTTTTTCATTACCAGAATTGAAGGCTGTAATAGAAATTGAAAACCCGCCATCCTAGAATGTGATGAATTGACACATCTCAGATGATGTATTCATTTTTATTATAAAATTATTTGAAGGAGAGATGATGATGATTTATTAAATTATCAAAAAAAAAATCCTGTAAATTTAAGTAACTAGATTTTTCATAAAAATTGGATAAAAGGTGGTTAGGAATGTAAATAAAAATAAAGGAACTTGAAAATAAAAGAAAAGTTGAGAGATCCATTAAGAAAATCCGTCTTCCTAACAATGTCACATAAAATTTCATAAAATATTTTGATGAGATAAAATGGTATCTCATAATTAATACATAATATAGACAGTAATGTAGATATGTAATGACATATCCTAGCATAATCTAATTTTAATTAAATGATTATAACATAATAAGAGTTCTTGAAAAAAGTGATAGATTTTGAGATGGAAATTCTATAGCATGACGACTATGCAAAATGTTTTAGAAAGCATCCAAAATAGAGAGTACATGGGTCAGAAATTCATAAATGACTAATAAAAAAATATAGGGAAAAATTATATTGAAATAAGAACATGGTATGAAAACATTAAATACATACCATATAAAAGATAACGTGAATGGAGAAAAGAAGTTGAGAATTTTCCTACATTGTAGAGTTATTCTTATAACCTGATGTCTGGGAAATTGGGGCATTGAAGACACAGTGGGAGGAATAATTGAGAGGTAAAAGTACCAGAGATTCTTTGATTATGAGTTTCTAATGAAATAAAACGAATTAATGAGTGTGTATTTATAGTAAATGAGCGGAAGTTTTTTTATTAATTTCAAAGGACACCTCAGTAGTAGTTTTTTCAAAACAGTGGGCTTGCCCCTAGTATTTTACCATTGTATTAGCCAGATGGGACACCCCACAAAAACATTTTCTATACAAAATTATACCAGAATTTACTTTTAATTATTATATCATAGTGATGTTTTTAAAAATATCAGAAACTCAAAACTGTGTTTTTATTATTCACTACAAATTCATGTATTTTAGAAAAATCCGAAAAATTCACACCAATTTTTTTTGACATTTACAATCTAGAAATGATATCCATTTTATAAAAATAATTTTCAAAAAAAAAATTCAATTATTTTTTAATTAAAATTATATTTTTTTCAAAAAAAATAATAACAAATTTTAATTTATAATACCACGAGAAATTAATCAAGGTCCCATAAAATACTATTATAACCATAATAAAATATGAAATTTTTTTGTGTATATTTTATGAAAACAGATTTCTATTTTAAATTATTGATTTAATCCAAAAATGTTATTAAAAAATTTATGAAAAATAAAATACCAATACTCACACTATAATAATTTTATCACATATTTGATGACTAAATTTTATATATACATTCATGGGTAATGTTTCTATTTTTTGGACAATTTACTATTCATTACTATTAATAATGTAATGTTACTATTGATAATGGTATTTTACAATTCACCAAATATTATGTTTACCTTTTTAGACCATAAAGCTTATTTTATCAAATTGTGCATTGTTCATGTACAAATAATGGAATATAATACACCATACAAATGGTTTCTAGACATTTTTTCCCTGACACATGAGCTGACTTTATATTGTTAATTATATGTGATATTAAACTACATAGAATCCAAAAAATATTGCATTCTTGATTAATCATTATGTCTACTTCAAACCATAAACCAACCATTCATTATAAGGCTTATACAATATATGGTAGCACAATTATATCTATCTATGTTCCAATCATTAAATTACTATGAAAAAAAATAAGAAATTTATATAAAATTGTTAACATTTACTAGGAATTCAATGGTTTTATGTAATTCAATAATTATTGAAAACAAAATAATTACATCTTGGAATTATATTTCTCACAACCATGTTAATTTCCTCCAATAAAAAGTAATTTATTATTCATGAATTAAATAAATAATAATAGAATTATTGTGTAATAGAGAAACAATAGATTATATGTCTAATGAACCAACCCAGGTTGACCCCGAACCTGTTAACCAAGCTAATATGTGACATGGCCCAATGGGCATTCCAGATCCCCATGAGCTAGGAACTAATTCTAGACATCAATATAGAGAGAAAGGAACCTTCATTATAAATATTAATAAATAAAATAAATATCATAAAAATAAACAAATCATCCTAAATAATAAAAAAATTTCCAAACTGAACATCTCTTACAAAAAATCGAAAAATACAACAAACTATACAACAAAATGCAAAAAAAATAGATGGAAACACATCTTTATTTAACCTTTAGGGTTAATCACCAATTGCAGAACCAAACATCCCCATTGATATAGAACTAAATATTAATACTATAAGACAAGATAAATATATGAAATAACTATAGGTGTGAGTATTAAAACTCAGCAGGCATGCCCGTACTATTTATTCCTAATGTACTTCCATTAAAATAAAATACACATCAAGTTCATGTTTGAAATAAAATATCTCAAATTGATATTTTACAGAAGTTTTTCTCAAGAAAAACTAAATACGACCCATTTCCATTTTTCCACATGAAAACCACATTCTTTTTCCAATAAGGCACCATAATCATGAAGAATATGATTGTTATCATGTCATTTAAAATAGAGGGAAACATTTAAATGAATTTACAAAACCATTACACATAAAATATTGAATAAATTTCTCATTTTTTACAAAATTCCACACTACTCAATGTAATATCAAGATTCACACAATAAGGGAACTGTAAATATATCACATAAGATTATCCAACCAACAACACATCACAATCACACACTACAAGCATCTATGTTCCAATAGACATGGGTAAACCAAGGGGACCATGATTAGTATAGAATCAAATAATACATTTAAACTCATCCTAGAAAGAATGCCTCACTCAATGTGATAAAATCAACCAATACGCTCGGACACAACCCATATTTAAAAGACTAAGGGGTATAATCCTGTAGCAATAAAACTCAATATATCCTCATTATATGGGCCACTATCCAAGGAGTAACCTAACAAGTGAAGAAATAATTATCAGAATATTCAATTGATATAATAGGTTCTTCATTTCTTTAGTATATATAAGGAGTATATAATTAATTCCAACTAATAATCCATTCCTATAACCATATATATAATAACTCATGACACATGCCTCACATGAACCACCATAATATCAATCTATTTCCTTACCCACATATACTAGAAAGGAGTCCACACAAGGGATCTCCCATTTATAAACAAATTAATGGGTCAAAAGGATTCTATATTAAGTATATTCAACCCATTATAAAATTTATTCGTTAAGAGAATTATCCATGGAGTGTTTTAACAAAAATCAAGTTCACCAATTTCACAAAATTTCCAAATGATCCATTAATCATTTACTATGAAACCATCATTTTTTCCAAAATTAAAAAATATATATATTTTATTTAAAATAATTTATAATAATACTTTAAATAACTTACCCCATATTTACAATCCAAATCATTTTTTATTAAAATGAAAACAGTCAGCAATCCACAGCAACATGTCGAAACACCTTCAAATTAAAAAAACACACTTTTTCGAAACCAATACAACATGGAAAATATTTTAGGGAACCTAATTAATAATTTCACATGTCAAAATGTTTATAAAAAATGAAAATAATTATTTATATATAACATATAAAATGAAAAACCCAAACCCACATTTAATCAAATAGTTTGTTTGAAATATTTAACAAAATAATTCTATTTATCACATATCATGGGAGAAACTACTATTTGAACACAAAAAACATTCAAAATATAATACGTAATTATTTATCATATAATGGATGAGAATAAAGTGTTAAAAAAATTTCATTAATTAGAAATAACTTAAAAATGGAAAACTACTTAAATCCCACGATGCTACAAAAATTAACACCCAAAATAACATCGTCATGGTTTAAAGAGCCATGATCTTCCAAAAGGAACCTGGAAAAAAACAGCCAACATAAATTAAGGGGAAAATGAAACCTAGATCTACATTACCATGGTAAAAGTGGATCTCAAGAGAAAATGGATGGAGAAGGAAGAGAGAGGAGAAAAGATAGATTTATCTTGAGAAATATCACCCACAAACATTAATAGTCGCCTTAGATATACAATGTGAAAAGTATTGAATACATATAAAGAAAGGGGAAAGTAACAAAAGAGTCACATGAACTAGAGGGAAGGGAAATGTTGATTTTTTTGTTTAAAATTTTATGTGTATAGATTTCGAATGTCTAAAATTTTATGATCAAGAAAGATCAAATTGTTTCACCTCATGGTTTACCCAAAGCATGTGCCTATATTGCACCCATTACATAACAAAAATGGGTGCCTATATGGTATGGTTGTATGGTTTGAAAACTGTCTTCCATTAATTCCAAACACCACTGTCTCTAGCCAGAGCCTCCATGCATTCTTTCCATTTAGTTTCAAAAACTGTGTGTACTATTTTCTCTATGTCTCTGGTACAAATGTGCCATTATTTTTCCTAGAAAAGTCCACACCATTTTTCCAAATCAAACATAGACTATGTGCCAAAAGAAAAACACCCCCAATATCAAAATTTAAACACATCACAGTGGAAACTCTATATAAAATTCTAAAACCAATAAATAAATTACATCATAGGTCCAAAATAAAAATTTGGGTGTGAAATTTCTCATCGTCATTAATGCTTTCCACCCCCGAAAATCCACATCTTATTTTAACTGATTAATCAAATAGTACAAGATTTTTTTAACCACATTAACCATCTTATTGAGAAAAAAATCTCAACCATGGACAAACATGGATTATTCCTATTAACCAAAACAAATCTACAACAAAAACCACTTCCTAAGAAATAACAGGAACTCATTCCATGAAATCTATTAACACTACAAAAAAATCATTGAGTACACTCCGAAAACCCCAAGATTCCCCATAAATGAAAAGAGATTATAAACAAGCAACTTAAAAATAAAAGCCATGTTGTACCGAGGCACTATTTGATCCAAAAACCGAATTCATATCATTGGTGGCCAGAATGGACTCGACAACATAATAGACCAACTAGGGTCAACCACATCAAAAGAGTCCACAAAAATACCTGTGGTGGTTCTCCCAAGAATTTAATACCATTTATCTTGAACAAATAATGTAATAAAACAGAATAAAATTCCATCATATTCCAACCACCTCCACCATAAAGGGGTCCATTCCAAAATAAACACAAGCTAACCACAAATTAAACCATGATAAGGAAAACTACCACAGGGAACCTTAAACTATCCCCATTCTCGAACTAAGGATAAATGAAGACCAAGGACATTCACACCCTTAGAATCTATGAAAAAAATCAAGCATCACATTAAGGGTTATGGCTAGAGATCTAATGTTTGAAGTGTCTCCTACCTCATAGTAAAAATCCAATAATATTTGATCACCAGGAGTTGAACTAAAAAATATACTCACGGAAGACACCTACATTTATAATGGGTGATGATTAAGAAGTTTTAAAAGAAGTAAATTCCTGAAATAAAATAATAATTTTCATGATATCCACAACATCTCTTTACAACAGAAGAAAAATAATACCGTACCAGCCGCAACCGCCACAATCTAATGAAACATTATAATAGAAAGGGACTTTATACCGATCCCAAATACACTATACTCATATGAAATTCCACTATATTTCTTTTTAGAAAAACATGAAGAGAACTATTACAAGTGGAATGGTTACCATATAGGATGAGAGGATTGTGGTGCACTCAGACAAGAAGAATTCATATGATATGTAATTCCAAACTGATGACACAACATAATTTCATGATCAAAAAATTTTAATGGAATGTCTTGATGAAATTTAATCCCACGACTAGATCCAATAGATTTCGACCACTCCTCCACTTCCTTACTAAAATTCCTCTCACCACATCAGGGACTAAAAGAGGGAATACTACCTCTGACACTCTTTCTAAAACATTTTCAACATAAAAAACATACCCCACTAAATTAGTAAATAATGATATATTTAACTGAAACACAGTCAACTATAGATAGTGATTAATCCTGCACTCAAAATCCTAAGCCTTAGGAGAATCATTAGCATCACAACCCGATACATATGTAAGTCATTCTAGAATGGAATGACCAATCTATAAGACTAACCCTTCTCTTTTCTACAAAAATAAATTCTTCATTCGATTTATTACCTTCATCATAACATATAATAATTTTAAAATGAACAAAACCTTGAAGAACAACAAAGTGATATCTTTCCAAGGCTTATTCCAAGAGACTAACATCCACCACATGATGGGTTTGAGTTCAAGAATGAATTTTTGGGGCTTCAACATTAATAACTCTTGAAAATAAATGAGGTTAATGTTCCATTCAATCTTACACATCCACTTTTCTACTTTGGGAGGATCCAGTTGACCATAAAAGGCAGGTATATGTAACTCTCAAAACACAAGATTGATAACCTTAGGTTATTCAACTATAAATATAACTAAGGGGTGATCTCGAATAGATATTCCAATAAGATCGGTGAAATATATATTGGGTAAATCTTCGGAAAACAAGAATTCCAAGTGCTATATGAAAACCAAGTCATCTACATGGTTTTAAAAACTGAAAACACCACATGAACATCACTTTAAAATCAGACGAAAAGTCCCAAAAAACCACTGGTTATCAAACAAACAAAATTTACCATTGCATACACATTCAAAATGAGAAAAAACTTAGTGGATTTTAACACTCACTAATGTTATTCCTTAGACTCTCACTCACTTGAACATTCTGATTCCCCCATAGGCACCATAAACTCATTGAATACCGGGCACTAATCTACACACATCATCATCCAACCACATTACAGACATATCTATGCTTGTGATCACCCAAGGAGATACCAATCGCTGAAAAAACATTTATATTTTCCAAATAAAAACATTCCACCCATACTATCAAAATCTCCACCAACTTCATATTTCAATAATTTAAAAATCCTTTCTAAATATCACATCCTTGTGTCAAAAAATAGTTTCAAAAATCACACATAATATATTTTATTCCATACAAAATATTAATTAGTAACATTCAAAATATATTCATCAAATTAAAAATCCTATTCCATAAATATAATTTCATTTAGAACTCCTCATTTTCATTAAAAAATGTTCCAAAAAACCTCAATTTCTTTATGAATTTTCATCACAGTGGAACTGAAAATTTATTTTTCATCTTCAAAAAAACAAATCACTTCCATTTCAATTTACATTTTTCACAATTCATAATAAAGAGTTCACAAAAAATTGAAAATGACAAATAACTCAAAGAGACTCAGAAGGAGAAACTACTGTCAATTGGTTAGATGTCCATATGGTTGGAGGCCATATGCCAAACCCCATAACATCGTAAAGTGTATTTGAGGACCATTTTACCATATCTACATGGATTTCCAAGAACTATGATCTCATAGAGATAACTAGAACAAATACATTTTCATATCCCAAACAACAATCAACAAAAAGAACCAAAGGAACCAAAAGAAACTCAACATTCCATGGAAACTCAAGGTTCAAACCAGAAATCGTTGACCATGCGTTTCCCAAGACCTACACCCAAATGTTTTGAAAATCCTATTACATCTACCTTTACAAAACCAAATAAAATAGGTAACATTGAATGAAATCCCCTAAAAAGACTATCCTTATTTTATTCCTTTTTTTTTCAAACCTACCTAGGTCGTCCCAAAACAAGTTACCCTAGTCAATCCATTGGATAGCCCAAAGGGCATTCCCAGTCCCCATAGGCCGAAACTAGTGTCGGGAATTAAAAGAGAGAAAATGGAATGATTTAACCAAATATAAATTAATTAAATGAAAACAATAAAGATATAAAAATTATCTAAAATAATATTCAAATATCCAAATTGAATATGTTTTTTTAAAATATTAAAATACAACAGACTATACTACAAAACTCAAACTACACATGAGGACGACCCATCTCCATGTGACCCAGAGGGTAACACATTGATAACAAAACCAACCATCATCCATGGTAATTGAAACAAATACGAAACATGTAATAAAGATAAAAATATGAATGAAATATAGGTGTGAGTATTAAAACCATGTAGGAATGCCTGAAGAAACTATTCCCAATGATCTCCCTTTAAAATAAAAGAAATATATACTTCATATATGGAATACAATATATAAAATTATTATTTTCCCTAAAAAAATCATGTAAATACAAACATAGTCCATATCCATTTTTACCATTTGAAAACAATATTTCATTAAATTTAGGTTATGTAATCAATTTTAATTAGATTGTTATAACATTATTTAAAATAGAGAGAAAACATTAAATCATCTCAAAAAAACATTTTCTGTAAATACATGAAATAATGTTATCATTTCAGGAATAATGACACACTACCCAATGTAATAACATGAGTAATTCAACAAGGGTAATTGGATGATATCCCACAATATTATCCATCATAAAATTCATCATAATAAATATATTCATGAAACAAAGTTACAATAGACATTAATGAACTTATGTGTTCATTAATATTCCACAACACACTAATTGAAGTTGACTCGTCCAAAAAATCATTCCCCAATCAATGACATCGAATACCCTAATACACTCATCCACACCACACATGATACATACTGAGGGGAACATTCACATAACAAAAAATTCATTATATCATTGGGTTATGGGCCACCAACTAGATAGTAAACTAACTAGTGTAGTAGTCATTCTCCAAAAATTTAATTACTATTTTAGGTTCTCTATGTAAAGAATTAGAAGAGGATGAGCCAAACAAGGTAAACCGAGCATCCAATCACATACACATATATAATAATTCACACAATAGGAATCACCAAAATCACTTGATGGATCAATTTATTAGCTTACACACATAGACCACAATGTAGTTCACAGTAAGGATATCCCATTTCATACCTAATTAAGGAGCAAAAATTATTTCATAAATGTAGTACGCAAATAATTCATGGAGTGTTATCTTCAATATTTTTTCCCATGCAGCACTAACTTGGCTTGTAAAACACACAAGATTGAGATTCTATGAAACAACACTTTAGTGAATACATTTTTTAAATGATATATTTATTACATATACATTAAATATAGTAACATTAATAGTAATAAATAATTTTTAAATTATATTTATAATTTATTTGTATAAATAAATAATATTTATATTGAATTATATATATTTTTATAATATAGTTGTATTTTTAGAAATACTATTATTTTAAAGGTACAACTTTTTATATCCTTTTGTGAATAATGATAAAATTATGTTTAGACACTCAAAGAAATTAATTTTATTAAAATATAATTCATTTTTATTTTCATAATATCAAAATTATATTCGGAATACTTTTGGTATTTTTTTAAAAAATTCAAATTTTTATAAATTTTGAAAAACGATGCATTAATGTTAAAATTGAAATTTTCAATTAAATAATTATTTTACATAAAATTTATTTTACAGTTCCAAAAGCTAAAAAATATATATTTTGAACCAAATTTAGGTCATTGTAATCATTTTTATAATATAATTACATATAAAAATTCATTGAACATTTTTTATTTCTTTTTACATGCCTTCTAGGAAGATTTGCAGACTTGTATTAAACATAATTTTACTGCTTCTATAAATTGAAATTTAACAAATTGATATACATGATTGTAATTTCTTTGAAAAATGTGGTTCTATAGGATAAAAATAATATGAATAGTATCTTTTGAATTTTATTTACCATGGTTAAAGAGAAATAGAATAATTAATGGTAAGAATAATATTATAATAATATAAAATACCATAAAACATGTCCTAATTTCTTATTATTTCATACATTCAATCAAATTTATTTATACGTAAAAATTGGATCATTTTTAATACACTTGTGTTAGGTTAATATATTTATTATATTTTATTTATAAAATAGTTAGAAATGCGATATTCAAATTTTAATACATATATTATTTTCAATATAGGGTCATACACAACATAAATTCTACAATAAATATTCAATAGAAATATAATATGTTTATCTACATCATTATAATTTAATTATAATTTTTTGAAATTAAGTAATTTAATTTATTTATGACACAATGATGATGCAATAATTCTTTTATTAAAGGAAGAATCAAATAAATGATATCAATAATATTAAAATAAATATAATTTGACTTAATTAATAACACTGTAAAATTTTATAGTAAATTTACAAATTTTAGTGTCTTATTGGATGTGTTGGATTGAATTTATACTCTGGGTTTATATTTTTTAAAATTCATATAATGAATGTCTAAATTTGAATTTGATGCTTTGAATATTTAAATAATTAATCCATTATATTTTTCAATATTCATGAAATTGTTGTAAGTAACAATTTATATGGATATTAAAGGATTATAAATGTCATTTTTTGTTAAATTTTATGTACATTCAAATTTTTCAAAAAAATAAACTTTTAAAGGATTTATGTATTGGTTAATTTCACAATGTCTTCAATATTTATTGTTGTTTATATGTAACTATCTACATGGTCATATTTATCATCCATTCCAATGTTTCTTATAATATATTTAAAAATATTATCCAAAAACGATAAATTATATTTTTACCCCTGTTTGAATTTTGATAAAACATTTTGAAAGGAATCTTTCAGTAGTTTTCCAAATTAGGTACTTTATGACATTTATTACATTTTAATGAAATAATGTTTTAAAAAAATACTATGTGAGCGTCTATTTTCCGTCGTCATGATTTCATTTCATTTTAATTCTTCCCTTAGAATATTACAAGGTTATTTTTAAATTAACTATTTTCTTTTATAATTTCAGAGTCTATTAAATGATTTTAAAGTAAAAAAATGATATTTATATCAAAGGGGTTTGGCGAATTTGTTAGATTATTTTCATCTATGTCAACATCAAATGTTGGATTTTATGCTTGATTGAGGTTTATTTATTAGGATAGAATCTTACGTATTATATATTAGTTTTTATGATATGTATGACTATGTATTTCTATTTTCATACAATTCATGGTTTATGGTTAAAGTGTTTAAAATTTCATATGTTAGTTTTAATATGAATTTATAGATTATGTTTCACCAGTTTAATAAAAGGAATGCCGTGTACATATAATGATATAGGTTGGGGACATGTAAATGAAATCCCTATGAGTTCAATATTTATAAATAAGTTCCCTACAGTTTGGGAACCATTTATTAAAACCCATAAGGGTTGGGGGCCAGTTAATGAAAGCCTCTCTAGGATTGATAGTTCCCATGAGACAAACTAATTTGGGCTTTTACACATATGGACTTGGCATGAGGCCTTGACGACATGTATTTCGGTATGAATTCACTCATTCTAAGATTATTTATTGATATTACATTTGATTATTTGAATAGTATAATATCCAATTGAATAATTTAGTGTAATAATTTAATTAAATCTTACTATAATATATTCACTGTTTTGATAATAAGGCATGTTTTGCAGTTTTATACTTTCTTTAAATGTTTAGGCTTAAAATTAAATATTCTTATATATTGATTATCCCAATTTTGCATCTATGACCACCCCTTCTTATTCTTGTTTTTACCTGGAATATATGTTTTAAATTATGATTCTATGTAGGGTAAATCTAATAGAATAATGGTGTTCTCAAATGATTATGTATGTTGAATATTATGATTCTATTTGTAATGTAAAATTCATGTATCTAATCGCTTTTCCAAGAATCCTAATGAGATCGGATCTTCGGTATTTCATTCCTTGTAATAATGAATATGTATTGAAAGAATGCACTAACTCTAGGCATCTAGGTTTGGGGTGTTGCAGTTGGTATCAATTTATGTTTATCAACAACCTTAGAAGTATATTTTTAAAACATAGATTAGGGATCATAACTATAATAAAGAAATTGAGGATATGTATATAATAACATCCTAATGTTTTGTTAATGTAGAGATTATGTGGGTATTCCTAGAAAATATTTGGAATATTGGTGGGGAAAACATTTATTAAAATAAAGAAAACACACCAAATACCTTTTTGAGGGAATAGGGAGTAACCAACATAACACATATCCTAATGTCCTATAGACCCATGCACAGGGATTAATATGAGTCCCAAGGCACAAAAAACCCATTAAAATCTAGGAATCAAATCCCATAACATGGATCGAATTTCCATAGGAAAAAATCCATTACAATGTCAATGTAATCCAATATAAGAACATCCAAAATAATTACTTCGAGGCATGCCGGCATGACCTCTAGAAACCTCACTAACCCTACAGGTTGACATATTAACACACACTTATAGGAAGTCGAACGAAGATAATCCCTCAGAAGATGATCTACCTCTAGACAATCACCACTATGTTTACTTTATCAAGACTAACAATACTACCAATGAGCCCCATAGACCCACAGATGAGTGATGAATCTAGAGTCAACCCAATCTGTACATTGAGAACAAGCATGACCATCAACCATTTCCAAATAGAAGCATACCACCGAGATGTGGCTGCCAGTCACTGATTGCATTATATCTACAAGTATCGAAGCGAGTCATGACCCTCCTCCCATAGGAATTTCTTTATCAACAAGACACAGAGCACCTCTTTCCAAGACCCCAACGAGGGAAACCTACAACCACATAGGATGTATGCCACTACACTAATATGAATACGGTCCTGGTAAAAAATGTGCCTTATGGTGCACTGTGTTTGGCACTACCAAAATATATGCTTAGGAAATTTCGTATTTTCTTGAAATTTGTTTTTTTTTTGCATTTATGAGTAAATATGTTTCAAAAGAAACTAGTTTTATGATTATGAGACTTGATACATTTAACTTCTCAATTAATGGTAATAATTTTTCTAGTTTTTGGATTATACATTACAATATGGTATTAACTCGTGTATTTTGTCATTTTGAAATCAATCCTAAATGAAGGAATAGAAACTCCACCAATAAAAATTATAAAAAGAGTAATAATGATCATATCTTTTATTTTCTTAATCCAGTATTTTGAAGGGAAATAGTCTCCCATGTATTCAAATAATACGATGAATTAATATCATAAATTAATAAGATATTCAATGAATTATTGGAGTCATATGGAATTAATATGATGAAAGTGATGAATAATCTGGAAGAGAAAAATATGGAATTTGAGAAGAAGGGAAAGAAGGATTTTACAACATATGATAATTGTGGAAAGTATCTCCCTGGTAAATGCTCAAAGGGAATTGTAGTTTGTTATAATTATGGAGAAAAATGAAATTAATTTCACGATATAAATGGAAAGAAAAAATTTTCCAATGTACACTTCTACATCTTCAATGATATGGGACAATATATGAATAAATATCCCAATCGTCAAAGGTGTATATCGCAGAGGATGATATGGGTTAATAATCAAGTTATGATACTGCTACAGATGAAGAGGATTGATTTATATGCCTATTCAAGAATAATAGTATTTGAATATATTATTATAAATTAAAATATTATTATTATTATGGAGTATATTAGGATTGTAATGTATTACTATTTCATTAAATAATTGGGATTGTATGGTACCATGAAAAATGGCACAGTTTCAAGTAAAAATTTAATGAAAAAATATGGTTTAGGGAAATAAAATCCTTAATATTTTAATCATATAGAGATAAATTTTTTGGGATAAAGAGATGATTGATTTGGATAATTTATATTGGATATAATTTATTACCTAGTATTTCATTAATGGTTTGTTAATTCAATCATTGTTGGTGCTTACAACAATTTTTTATTTTATTAGTATATCCAATATTCAATGTTTTTGGTATGGAATAAGGAAGATTGGATGTATTTAATAAGTTATTATTTTAATTTTGTGTATTAAAATTTTTAAAGAGAATACATGTTGAAGTTATTCAACTGTTTCATATGTGAAAAAAAATATTTTCATTATGTTCTATTGATTTTTTAAATTTAGTGACCTTCTTTATAAATCACTAGACTGTCAGTTTAGACCGATGTATTGTGGATAATTTTAACGGTTTGAATGGATTAAGTTGAAAATCACATAGTATTTTATATTTTTAAATAATTTCTTAAGAATATTTTTGGAATGTGATCATAATATTATATTAAGAAAAGGACAACACGATGGTCGGGTGACAACCAGTTGTGTCACAAAGGGATGTAGGAATCTTACATACAACCAAAGTAAACTTTATTTTCATAAATACATCATGAATTTTTAAATTAGGGTTATTTTTTCATTTTATGTTAAATATATTAACCCCATTGTGTAAAAATAAAATAAGACCTGGTATGTGTTAAACTATTTAACTATGAGATAAATCCTAAAGAAAATGTTTATTTTTTGACATAATCATGACTAATATTCATTAGTTGAGTTGATTATGACACATCTTAATTCTAGACACAAAATAAATCACTTTGGATATATTTTAAATAAACAAAATTATAACAAATTAGTATTTTTATGTTTCCTAAAATGCCCCTCACATCCCTTATAAAAGGGCACTTCTATTCTAGTTAATTTACACCTCCAATGAACTTTTTCTCATTAAAAACCTTCTCGTTTACTCTCCCAACCACCCTTAATTAATCACATAGGCCATATTTTGGGTAGAAATGAACCCTATGGAGTCCTTTTGTGATAATCAAAAGGATACACTCAAAGAAGAGGAAATTGCTTTACCAATTCAATTCAATTTATTTTTTTCTTATACATCCTATTCCGATGTTTTTTCTATAATAAAGTAATTACTACAGAGTATAATCTATTGTGAGATTTTATTATTATTATTGGAAAAAGACATTCCAAATTTTACCCATCATATGAAGAACAATGTCATTTTGCTTGTTTATACTAGGCTCACCTTCTCTACACAATGGTGTAAACTATTTTTCATGTACACATTATTTATATAGGTATAACGATTAATATAAAAGATATATATAATAAATATAACATGATATTTCTCTGTAAAAATCATATTTGATACCATTATATACCATTTAAAAATTAACGAAATGATTCTGTTGCTCCAATATATGTACGGCTTACTGTCTCCATTCTACGGTAAGATTCATTCTCCACACTAACCATTAAATATTGACGATAAAAATATATATAATGAATAAGTACGTAATATGTGAAACAATTATTCTATTTTTAATATATATATATTTATATATCATATTTACATACTTAAATTCCATACGATATGGAAATAGAAACAACATTAATGCGTACATTTGCCATATCATCTCCATAGACGATATCTTCCATTTTATTTATCTATCTATTATAAAGATTAATATTATGAATATATTTAATATAAAAATAAGGTTTTATATTTTGTAATTAAATAAATTATGATCAATGTAATAATATCTAGAATAAACAATCAGAACATGTATGATAAACAAAGTGATTATTACCCATAATATTTATTTAACATGGAAATTATTAATAAACGGTTAATATCAAGTCATAAATGAATCATATATTATAACATAAATATAATTATAATTCTGGTAGAAGATAATATTTTGTTAAAAAATTATTTTACAGGAGTTTTAGACATGTAAAAAGTGTATCGGACCTAGTGTAAGGGAATTATATCTCACATTTAATTTTCATTAGATATGAACCACATTCACTGTCTATTTCTTATGTGTGGTGTATGTAATTCCCCTTTTATATTTCATATAATGAATTAAAATTCTACATAGGGATTAAATATTCATTTGAAGATATCATGATTTTATTTAAATTTTCACATTGGTATGAGATGCTTTTAATGTTTAATGAATTAATCCTTTCTCCATCCCAGTATTATTGATATTATTTTACATAAAAAATTATATGGTATCAAATATATTGTAATGGAAAATTAATTTATAATTTTATGATCATTTATATTTTTACAAAGAGTATTAGTTTTATGGATATATATAACGGTTAATTTTACAATCTCATTATTATATGATGTTGTTTATATATAATTATCTATGGGGTCAACTTTATCATCTATTTTCATGTTTCAGAAAACATATTTCAATGTAATATCAAAAAATGTTTAATTTAAATAATACCCATGTTTTACATTTTAAAAACGTTTTAGAAGGAATCTTTTCATCATTTTCAAAATGAGGTAATTTATGACATTTTCGACAAATTAGGGAATGAATTTTTTTTAACTTATACGGCATGAGTGATAATTTTTGGTTGTAATGATGCCATAAAATTTTAAAGCTTCCCTTTAATGATAATAAAGATCTGTTTAAATGAAAATCTTTCTTTTATAATTGCACAAACATTTAAATGATTTCAATGTAAAATAGATATTTATATCAGCGAGTTTTAATGATTTTATTAGATTATTTTCATTTATTTCAACATCATTTGTTGGATTATATGCTTTATTTAAAATGATTTATTATGATACAATATTCCATATTTTATTGAATAGTTTAAGTTATATTTTATTGTAGATATGCTATTCTGATACCATCAATGGTTTAAAGTTAATATATTATCATTTCTAATGCTAGATTTAATATAAATGTTTATGTTATGTTTTACATTTTTCATATGAGGAATTCATTAGACATAGAATAAAATGGGATGGGGACCATTTAATGATAGCCTTATAGGTTTGGGACTGGTTAATGAAATCCATATGGGTTTGCGATCATTTAATTAAATCCTTAGGTGTTGGTAACTCATTAATAAAATCCCCTTGAGGCATCTATATTTTTCATGAGATAATAGAATTAGGATTTTTTCCATATGGTATTGGCCAGAGGCCTTGGCGGTATGTCCGTCAATATGAGTTCCCAAATTATGAGATTAGTTATTGATATTAAAAGTGATTATTTGACTAGTAGAATATCCATGTGAATGATCAAATGGAAATATTTTATTTCTTTTTCCATATAATGTCAATGGTTTTGTTTATATGGATTATGTTTCAGTTTTATAGTTTCCTTAATTGTTTATACTTATTTATAAAAGATTCAACTATATTGATTAACCTTATGGAGAATCTGATCTCACCCAATTATTATGTTCTAATTTTCATGGATTCTATGTTGCAAATTATAATTGATATGTATGGTTAATCATGGATAATAATGTAATTCTAAAAGGATTTTCTATATTGTATTTTATTTTTTGATTTGTAATGTAATGTTCATGTATATAATCTATTTTACAAGACTACTGAATTGATTGGTCCTTTATAATTTGATTCCTTGTAATCGCACCATTGAATTAGAATAAAACACCGACTATGGGCATCAGGTGTTGAGGCATTATAACAAAGGGGACATCTGAACAATGTTAAAATGAATAATAAATTTTTCCAATGGGCTATCAAGAATTCATTAATAAACCAAAACATTTCTCAAAATAGTTAAATATTCAAATTTCCCATTTTAAATCATTTATAAAGAAATTACTTTAAATTAATTACCACAAATTTACAATACAATTTTTTTTATCAAAATTAAATATGGGCCACAGTCCACCATCACATGTCTAACCACTTTCAAAATCCAAATACACACACCTTTCAATAACAAACCACTTGGAAACAATTTCAATGAAATCAAGTCATCCTTTCACATGTAAAAACATTATTAAAAAGCGAACCCATTATTTATATATTTAAAATCACCTAAAAAATAAAATCCATAATTAAATCGAACAGTTTGCGTGTAATATTTTCCAAAATGATTCCATTTGTCACATAAAAATGGAAAAAACACTAAATTTCCCCCAAAAAAGATGTTTAATGATTACAAATAATTATTTAAAAAATAATGGAGGCAAGAAAAGAATGAAAATAATTATTATTTAGGGAAACATTTATGTGAAAAGGGAATCCTAACTCAATCTCACAACACTAAAACAACGCACACCTGAGAAAACCAATACAATGTTACCTGAGCCATGACATAACATGTGGAACCATAAACCACGAAAACCCCCAACCTAAACATATGAAAATGTTTACCCTAGATCCACTTAACCATAACAGGAATGATATCTCAAGAGAAAATGGATGGGGAAGGAAGGTAAAGGATAAATTGGGTAATTTCATGAAGAATATAGAATAAAATTTAGTAATAATAATAGATATACCATTAAAGGATGATTGGAGGATTGGAGAGTAATGGTAATGAAACACTATGTTTGTTTGAACTAGTGGGAGGGAAAATGGGGAGTTTTGGGTTAAAAATTCCATGAGGTTAGCGCTATAATTTCCCATGTTATACTATCTGTGAAGCTCTCAGTATTTGGCCACATAGTATACCAAAACTTGCATCAAATGCTTACCCTTTACTGGACACACCTATCCATTTTCTTGGGATGTTTACATTGTTTTCAAACCATACACCATCCATTTCAAACACTACATTCCCTATAGAGTGCCTCCTAGACCTCTATATTATGGTTTGACAGTAGTGTACATGCCATGTTCTATGCCTCTTCCACCAACACTGGAGTCACACATCTTCCAAAAGAATTCCATAGGGTTTCCCATAATTTTTCCCTGACCACACTCTATGATAAAGACACCCCAAAACACAAAATGCAAACATATCAATCCAAAAAACAGAAGAGGAAAACCCAAAGAAAAAAAGTTAAAATAGAAATAAGGTCTATAATTAAAACATGGGTGTGACAATATTTTCCATGAATATTTACACAGTAAAAAATTAACATATTAATATAGAACTCTAAATCCATAAATGATACCCAATAATTGATATCCATAGGAAATTCACATGCATATGAAATCTGAATTTGATTATAAGAATGTGTAGATATATAACAGATCACTAAACTATTAAATCATCCTCCTAATATAGTGTAATATATGTTACTAAGATACACCCAATAAATCACCATTCAACATGTGTGAATCACCATAATTGAAGTGTCCAAGATAAAATAACATTTCAAATAGTAATTCCATTATCATATGCAATTAGATATAATCAGAAATTAAAGGATTACAAGTTATCAAGCATATCATGACATGACTCCATATAATTAAAACCTAAAACAAAAAATTAATAAAAAAATAAGAAGGATGTACCAAGAATAGGATTTATCACACTAATATTCTTAATCTTATTTATGATGTGTCTTTAATCTTTAATTTATATAATAGTTTATTGAACTTCATAAGAAGTGATAATTGACTATAGTGATGAATTATATTTTGATCCATCACACAAGAGGGATTAATCTACCAAAAAAGGATAACACTAGAATCATATGAGAGTAATCTTGTTCTAGGGAAGAATATTGATAAAATAAGAATGCAGGCTCACTATATCCCAATTTCTATAACAACAAAAATGCCAAGGATGAATTTTATTGGGTCCCATGATTATTTAATATAAAATTTGTATTATAAATTAAAAATAATTTCTTATAATTTATTTAGTGTTATATGATAATAAAAAATGTGTATAAGTGTGGGAATTAGGTTAATTAATTATTAATGTATTGAATTATTTATCCTAATTAAAAATTATTATGTGTAGTATATGTCATTAATATTTTTAATTGATTCTGAATTAAACATAAAAAAATTCTGTATTTTATTTTTTAAGTTTGGGTCATTATTACACTAATTATTAGTGGACATATATTAATTTAGGTATGTTGTCATTTAGTATATATAATATGTTTCTTCTTAGCACTGGTATTGTTGTTGAAAACATGATATACATGGTTAATACAATTCATGTTATATTAGAAAACATATAAAATAAACTGAAGAGATTAATAGTGTTCATAAATTTACTATCATAGAGGAAACAAATAATTCATTAGGTTAACTAAATCTACTAACTACACAGACTGTATATTATATTTAAAAAATCAGAAAATGATTAATCGATTTCTTTTGAATAAGATATTGGTTTTTGTCCCGAAAATTATGATATTTTTTATTTAAATGGCTTTTGAAATTCATGTTGTTAGACTATAATGATAGTTTTTCATTACTTCTATATGTATGTTAACAAGAATAGTTATTTTCTTATTAGTGTTTAGTAATGGTGGGTTGAATTTTATTCATTGTGCTCAAAATTTCATGAATATTGAGTTCGTTATCTCTTACTCTTTTGTTATAATGAAATTTTTATAATGTATATCCCATTTAGTTAGCCTATGGTTTGGATGAGACATGGGACACTAATGTGAGAGGAATAATGTTTTCTTCAATATAAGATATAATGTGACAATATAATATTACTTCTGAATATGAAATGTTATGATTCCATTAGTTTGAAATATGAGATGTGGTAAGAAATGTGTTTAGATATCTTGATCAACAATTATAGGAACATTAAAATGTATGAATTAGTTAATTTACTGAATTGGTTTTCAAATGTATCGTTATTCTCATGTTTAATATGATTTTGTTAAATTGTATAATGATTTAAAATATATTTATATTATAAAAGATAAATGTTTTGGATGAATGGGCCTTGTAGATTTCTATAATGTATTTTACTATCATATGTTGTAAATACACAACTTATATAAATACAAATTATATATATGACCTATCATGTATGTAAAATATGTCTCCATACTAATGAGATGATGTATAGTGATATCAGGGAGCTATGATCATTTTCTCATATATTTGTGTATACGGTGGTTTCTCCACCAAATGTTTCATTGTATTTCAATTGTTATTATTATACCTTAGTAGATAGGAATTTATTTCCTATAATGTTTTTTATATTATATATAAAGGCATATATAGATTGATGTAATAGTTTTTTGATATTTTATTTAATATTTTTGATTTCATATATATAGAGAGATGAAAACTAATTTACTTTTTATATGGTGAACCATTATAAGGAAAATTGATCACCTCGTAATAATGTTAAAACCTAGATGCTAGTCACCAACAACTATTTAATGGGGATCACACACAAGTCCATTTATAATTTCAATGTTGAAATAGAGTATTTTTTTGTAAAAAATACAAATTGTTAAAATAGTAATTTTATTTTTTGTTTTCCAATTATTTGAAAGTTCATAGGATTGAGATTAGAACTATTTAATTCATATTTAAATATTTATTATCTACCATTCTAGAAAAACAATATAATTAAATTGATACATTTGACTAGAATGTTTTATTTCTGTAATTTATAATTGATATTTTTCCCTTTGATGCTAACATATTTTATAATTAAATATTGAGAATTTGTTGATCATTATATCTTTTAGGGATAGGATATATGTTTTTATCCATGTGATTAATATTAGTTGGTTATATAACATGATTAGTTTTGTTTGAATAGTAAATTGGTGATTAAATATATTAGGTTATGTTTGATGTTCTTGGTTTTGGTGGTTATTATTGTAAGATTTTTATATGCATGTGGATTTGGGTTTATTTATAAAACCAAGTTGGTTTGTTGATAGGAAATTGGAACTTCACAAAATGTAGGATCATTATAATTGGATACTTTTTGAATGGGATGTCCAAAAATTTCCCTAGGTGGTAAATCTATAAACTCTAGTAAATAAAACAATTAGTGAGAATTCCTAGAAGGATTTATTGAATATGGAAGTAGGACCACCTCAATAATATATATTTGTGTCACATCACGCATTCACCAAGATGTGGGATGTGACAATTGGTTTCTAGACCCTTCCTTACTCATGTCAAATGAGAGATAATGACCCCTGAAACCCACCTTCAATTGGTTCTGGAGTGGTGATTGGCACCGAGGGTATAGAATCAAACACTAAATAGAAAGCATTGCCATTTTTATTTTGATGGATCAAAATATAAGATGGTAAATCCCAATCAACACAAAAACTAGAGGTAAAAGTAAAGACAAAACAAAACATTCCAATATGCTTGTTCCAATAGTATGTTCTATAAGGTACAATAAAAATCGAAAGGAAAGTACCAAAGAAATGAAACGAGGCAACAATAACTGTTCCAAATCCCTGACTAATATGGTCCTGCACAATCCCCGAAGTCCTCATGGAAACATAAAAGTAGTTTTATATAAGTAGGGTGAGTATACAGGTATACTCAGTAGGCAAAACCAAAATATCTTGTGCACAAGTGGGGCTCCATTCTAATGGCTCATGAGAAAAAGTGATAACCAATGAACCTTGCAAGGAAACAATCCACCGAAACCTCACCAATACACACTCCCCAAATAAGCAAGTCAAGTAATTTATTAGTAAAAACACATTGATGTTTGTGTACCCCGTGCCACTTTCCCACTGGTTATTGAATACATCCTACAAGTCAGACCTCCCACACCATTCTCACCATAGTCCCACTACCATCTCCCATCTACACACACCTAGGCTACCAAAACCACACATCCCTCCTGCAAACACCTAGGCCACATTAACCACACATAACCACTCACATAGACAATTGGTCCATAACAACTACCCCCACTCTTGATGAAACATGGACCTCATCCCGAATGCTCTGGGGAAACCACCTACCCGTGCACACCAGGGCCAAAAAACATAGCGTACCTAACTCTAATAATATTCAGCTATAATGGGCCTCAGGCCATCATAGACTACCCAAAATTTCATGGGATACTCAGTAAAGGGAGCTGAAAAGGATCTAAAAACTAGCCACTCATAAAAGTGTTGGGAAAAACACCCCCCATGAAATTTGGGTGTTCGGCACAAAGTGATGCTCTTCGGTGGGGCATGAATATTAATCATAAAAACTAAATTATACATATAGGTAGCAATAACTCATCCCATCCTAGGGTTTCCAAAACAAGCCCATATACAAACACCCTCATTACTATTCATTTATAATAAGCACCACAACCATAACCATATTACCACTCATTATTGGGAACCAACTTCCAATTGAAAACATTTTTGTTCTCATAATCAAGTAATTACATTTAGATAATTCTTCACTACCGAGTAACTAATAGGCCTCACCACAAGCCAAGTAATGAAAATAGCCAAGAACCAATTTAATCATTTACCTTGGGTTCTCTAGTAAAGTCACTACAACAAAAAGGGATCTGTTAGATCCATCAAAGTACTAGCACCAAACCAGGCACCAACATTCGTCCCCACAATGACTTATTTTCACACAAAAAAACAACTTCACAATGGGGGATCCCATCCCCATCCCCATCAACTCACAAATATCAAACGTAAACATCACCAAAAGAGAGAAAGGAAGTTTTCAAATTTAAATATTCCTTTAAATTAGTACCGTCTTTCCGCTCGGTTAACTGGGGTGACCACACATGGATTCTTCTTCATTGGGCATCCATTTAATCCACTGAGTATAATGATTAACCAGTTTCTATGTTACTGCCATTAAATCACATGATCATTCAAAAATCATTGGTTCATTAGGGCACAAGAAAGGACCTCCAACGATAGTGATTTTAAGTGGACACAAGCCCAATAAAATCACAATATATAGGAAATGATTGAAGAGTAAAAACATACATTATCAAACACACCCATTAATTAATCAAATAAATTTATTATATTCATTATCGTTTGGTTTCATCCATCCCTATAGAAACATTAAAATAAATACCCTGCATGATACAATATTAAGAGAGATGAAGGAAAACCCCTACTGTGATGATCAACGATTGATGTTTTCTCCTTAGACCAACTACTGGGGAGTCACAATAGGATGTAGAGGAAATTGGAGGACTCCATGAATGAGCATGAAAGGCTCCAACTCAGGAACATCACTAGCCTTGGGAAAGGGGACACCAAACGCACCAAGGAAAGGAGGAACCCAACCAAGTAGAAGAAGGACTGAATTCTTGTGTGATAAATAGGTTTGATATTGGAGTTATGGAATATGAAAATATTAAATGTCGTTAAAGGCGGATCATGGTTTCACCTTGCGGTCATACAGTTACACACAATGGAAGTAATTGTTACTTAATAAATCTCATCGGAGGGGTGGCCAAAATAGTTGTTTTTAAAGGATTTCATTTAATGGGAGGAAAACCGGTCCATTGAGTATATACCCACTCTAAGAGGATTAAAAAATTGTTTATGGAACTAAAAAAGCTTTGAACCACATTAAGAATGTTAAAATACTTAATCATGGTGTCAGAGGAAGAATGTGGAATGGAAACCCCGACTCCCCTTTGTAGCCGAATGGTAAGAATGATAGACAAAACTGGTCAGTAGATCTGAGTAGGTGAAGATGATCTTATAAATATAATCCCATGAAGCTAATCAATGATGATGATGCGGTGAAGTTGATCCTATGATGCTGTTCCTGTGAAACAAATCGCTGAAACTGATCTATGAAACTGATTATGTGAAACAGATCTGTGAAATCGATTGGGTGTAACCGATCTGTGAAACTAATTTCGTGAAACTAATTTGGTGAAACTGATATGTGAAACTGATTGGGGGAAACTGATCTGTGAAACCGATATGGTGAACCCGATCTGTGAAACCGATTTGGTGAAATCTATCTGTGAAACTGATATGGTGAAACAGATCCTTCAAATCCATTGGGTGATACCGATCTTAGAAACCGATTTGGTGAAACCAATTTGTGAAACTGATTTGGTGAAAACGATCTGTGAAACCAATTTTGTGGAACTGATGTGAAAAAACAATTCCGTGAAACTGATCTCTGAAAATAGATTTGGTAAAATAGATCTATGACACTGATTTGGTGAAATCTATTTGTGAAATCAATTTGGTGAGACCAATGTGTTAAACTGATTGGGTGAAACAGATCTGTGAAACCAATTCAGTTAAACTGATCTGTGAAACCAATTCAGTGAAACTGATCTGTGAAAGCGATTTGGTGAAACCGATATCTGAAATCGATTTGCTGAAACTGATCTATGAAATCGATTTGCTGAAACATATCTGTGAAACTATTTTGGTGAATCCAGTCTGTGAAACCGATTTTGTGAAACCGATCTCTGAAACTAATTGGGTTAAATCAATTGAGAGAAACTAATTTGTGAAACTAATCCAAGGAACCAATCTGTGAAACGTTTCTGTGAAACCGATTGGGTGAAACCGATTGGAAGAAATAGATCTGTGAAGTAGATATGTTAAGGTGATCTATAAAGATGTTATGTGAAGATGATCTATAATGCTCATCAGGGAAGATGATCTAAGAAGAAGATCTATCAAGAAGATCTGTGAATTTGTTCTATGATGCTGATCAGTGAATGAGAGAAGTGAAGATGATCTCTGAAGCTGATCAGTGTAGCTAATTAGTGAAGCGGGTCTGTGAGGCTGATATGTGAAATAGATGGGTGGGACTGATCGATGAGTCCAGGACACCCCAACACATATAATTTGGCATAGTAATGGATCAGGAGGGTTTGGTCCATTAAATCAGATACCTCTCAAAATTATTTTCTCCCTCGAGAAAACAAGTGTTACCCAAACAACCCTTTCAATAGATACCTCTTGGTGAAAATCCACCCCAAAAATCCATAATAATCACAATGATCAGATTGTCCTGACACATGGATTAGGGAGTTCTTTCCTCCATGTCAAGATACTATCTGCTTTGGGTGGCACTAACTCTCCTTCATGGGTTTTATCCCATACATAGAAATGCATCTTGATTAGGGATCATATCCTCCCTTCCGCACATATCATGAAAATTCGTAAACATTCCCAAGGCAAGGAGACAAAACATCTCATAAACCAACATAGTCAGCATTACATCATACCAGGTCACAAAAACAAGAACAACAAGGAAGGATCAGAACAAAAACTCAAAACATCTTTGGGTATTAGGCACACATTTGAGCTTCTCACTCCCATGTACTCCCCTCGAGGCCACCGCGCCTCCACAACACACGAAACAAAGGGTTGGTTCATCCATGATGCACTTTATCCTTTCGATCATCAATCCTAAATGGTCACTCCATGATTGTAGCATCATCCCCTATATCTAACTCTCCCCATTCAATGACATTTAAGTCATCATGTACATACCGATGAAGATGGGAGACATGGAAAACATAATGGATCCTTTCCAACTAAGGTGGAAATGCTAGCTTATATGCCACCTTCCCGACTCGCCCAAACACTTCGAAAGGCCCAATGAACCTAGGAGAGATCTTTCTCCCCTTTCCAATCCTTCTCTTCCCATTTCATAGAGAAATTGTAATAAACACATGGTCTCCAACCTCAACCTAAAAGGGCCTCCTCCTTCGATCTACATATGACTTCTGCCAGTCCTGGGCTGCCTTCATCCTTTCATGCACAAGCTGAACCTTCAATTTTGTGCTCTGCACTACCTCTCGGCCAAGAACACCCACCACCCCAACCTCAATCTAGCACATGGGTGAACGAAATTTCCTCACGTACAAGGCTTGAAATGTTTCCATGATAATAGTAGAGTGATAACAATTATTTTATGAGAACTCTAATAATAGACAATGGTGTTCCCATTATCCCCTAAAGTCCAAAACACATGTCCATCACATATCCTCCAATGTAGGAGATGGTTCACTCTTTATTCCAATCTGTCTGGGGGTGGAAATCAGTGCCATGGAATAGCGGGGTGCCAAAATAATTCTACCGACCCCTCCAGACTCTTGAGGTAAACTATGAGTCCCTATTTAAGACTATGGACACAAGAACACTATGAAACTAAACCACCTCATCCACGTATTCTCAGGCTAAATCATCAATTGAACTAGACTCCTTGATCTCTTGGATATAAGGTGATTTTGTCAACCAATCAATGACTACCCTGATATAATCACAGCCTCCTTGATCCCTAGGTAGTTCTTTGAATAACTCCATCGAGATTTCATCCCACTTATACTTGTGTACCTCTAAGGGCTTTAAAACACCTCCTGGGACATGGTGTTCGGCCTTCACCTGCTGACGCACCATCCACCTTTCCACGAACTCCGACACTGCCTGTTTCACCCCGGGCCACCAAAAATGTTCCCTCAAGCTACGATACATTAGGGAAACTCCAGGGTGTACCTTTAAGAGTGAGTTATGGAACTCACAGAGAAATCCCTCACACATTATCATTGGGACAATCAACTTCCCATAGAAAAGAATCTGATTCTTACTATCCTCTGACCACCCTTCTAGAGCATTGCATTGGTTAACCAAATTGTGCATCAATTAACTCTCTATGTCTCCCCACTAAGACTCATACACATTCCATAATAGGGAGTAATACACTATCATATAAAAAAGACAACCTCTACCACCATCCACCATTTCATCCAAGTGTAGGGTATCTAATTCCTTCATTACCTTCCAAGCATCCATATATTCGTGAATAGATACCCTCCATGACTTCTGACTCAAGGAATCAGACACCTTATTACCCTTACATTTATTGTAAGAGATATAAATGTTTTATTCTTGAAGAAACTCCACTAAACATTTTTGTCACATGTTCAGGTTTTTCTAGGTAATGATATGTGTCAAACTCTTGGGATCTCTAAATACCACAATGTGCTCCCCGATGAGGTAATGCAGCCCCAAATTCAATACGAACACTGTCGCTGCAACCTCTAGGTCATGGGTATCATAATTATGCTCATCAAGACCTAACTTCCTAGACCCATAATGTATAACTCCCAACTGTGGTATTATCACACACCCAATTCCATGTCCAGAAGCATCAAAAAATATCTCATACTACACCCCTTCCTCTAGAAACCTGAGCACTGGATGGCTGTTGAAACATCCCTTCATATAGCTGAATTTTGCCTGACATTCCTCACTTTATATGGAGGCATATTCCTTTATGGTCAATGTTGTCAATGGAGTTTCATCTCGAGAGAATTCGAGTACAACCCTCCGATAATAGCTTTCCAATCCTTGAAAACTACGAACCTCCATCACATTCATTGGTTCTTCCCATGAAACAACTACTTCATCCTTTGACTGATCAATTGATAGCCCATGATGAGACACCACATGTCCAAGGAAATGAACCTATCTTATCACAAAATTACACTTTGACAATTTACTATAGAGATGGTGATGTAGAAGGATTTCAAAGACCATCCTAAGGTGATTAGTATGTTCCATCATTGATCTTGAGTAGATCAAAATTTCATTGATAAACTCAATGATGAACCAGTTAGGAAACTTACGAAAAATAGAGTTCATGATCCCCATGAACACAGGCGGTGAATTCATAACACCAAATTACATGACTATGAACTCAATATTCAGATACCTACACAGGGAAGCATTCTTCGGAATATCACTGTCCTTTACCCATAACTGGTGATACCAAGACCATATATTGAACATAAACAACCAACCTGCTCCCCTCAGCTGGTCAGAGAGATTGTATATCCTTGGTAGAGGGTAACCGTTCTTGATCTTTACCTGATTCAGTCTCTGGTAGTCTATGTACAGCCTGAGACCATCATCTTCCTTCATTTTTGAAGAAGACTAGAGCACCCCATGGTGAAACACCAGGTCAGACATAAACATTCTTCATCAGATCATCAATATGAATCCGCAAATATTGCAACTCAGAACGCTCCATCTGACAAGTAGCCATAGAAATCGGATGGGCACCGGGTTGTAAGTCTATCCTGAACTATATGTCACATCAAGGGGGTAGAGTCACAACTTCCTTGGGAATAATGTATAGGAACTCTCTAACAACTCTATGAACATCCATTATCTCAACATCCACTGATTTTTCTGAAAACTCATCTAACATAGATAAAAGAGGCTACACACGCCATCTCCCCATCTGAAAACTTCATTCACCAACAAAAGCCACGCGCTGGACATCCTTATCAGAGAACATGACTCTTTTTCAGAAGTAGTCGATAACAACATGCACTAAAAACAACCAGTCGATTCCTAAGATGACATCGTATGGATGCATTTTCAGAAAAAGGTGATCCCCACAAGATTGATGTCTCCCTAATATTAGTCTGCATCCTCGACAAAAAAAAACTGGTTCATAGGACCCCCAACTGGCATACTCAGCACCAGAGGCATGGAGAGTCTCTCAATGTCTAGTCCCAATGCATGGGCTAGACCGGGTGTAACAAAGGAATGTGAACCTCTGGAATCAAACAAGGCACATGATAGAGTGGTAATCAAGATGATCATACCGTGAACGACTTCCATCCATACTGGAACTGCTGCCTCTACGGCTTGCAACTACCCATGCCCAGATCCTCTGCCTCTCTGTTGTTGTCCGCCTCCCAAACCACACCTTGATCATTGAACATGAGGAGTACCCTGGTATTGAACTCCTCCTACCATGTCTTTTCTTAGAGGATAAGGAGCTTGTTTTCCCTGTTAATTCTTCTGCTGAAAGGGCCTAACTGAAAACTACTACTATTGAGGTCGGTGCTGAACCTTTCCACACCCACTCTAATGCACTCTGTCCAGGAACTGATTCTGAAGGTTCCCAAGATTTCCATTGATGAAGCACCTCAGTACTAGGACCATCGAGAAAGGGAGAGGACTGGGAGATCAAAACATGAACTTTTGGGGCCTACTCATCACTGGGAGAAACCCAAAAGGCCCTGCTTATAGAGATCTACTGCTAATTGTCATCCCCTTTGATGAGCCCAACTGGCTCCCCTCTCATGGCACACCTCCCAGCATCTGCATCCTCTCCACAACTTCGACATTATTTTGGACATCCATGTACGTCGTTTGGGTGAATGGAGTAACAGTATACTGATGAGATGGTCAGAGTGCCTCCTATAAACTCCTCGACTGGGAATCCTCATCCCGAAAAAGGTCCGGAGCAAAAAAAAGTTATCCTTGAACTTGATTCTCAACTCCCTTACTAATATTATCCCATGTTAAAGTTAGAGTATCTCTTGCCTTTTATCCTCCTTCATTGAGGAAGTGAAGAATTCTGCCCAAAATTCACTCTCAAGGTCGATCCATGAAACAACAGCCTCCCTATTCTCCGAATGATAGAGATTCCACCATTGACGCGCTGCTCCCCACATTTTACGTACAGCCAGACGAACCCAGTAATCTGTCGGAGCCCAGATCAAGCTAAAATCTATCATCAAATCCTCAATCCATCTCTCCATCTCTATCTTCGAGATTCTACCCAATTACTTCCAGAGGGACTACGCTTAAAAGAACAAAACAACCTCTGCCATATGGTGTCTTCCTCCTCCCGGTTATCCCTCTACTGATCAGAAAAATTATCCTCCAAGGGATCAATCACCAGCACTACTCGTGGTCATTGTCAAGGTTCCATAGCTGCAAGGTAAACAACAAATGCCTCTCCCCAATTAGTTTAGATGATTTCTTTTATATTTTTCATAAACTTTTCATTTTTTTAAAATTCTCAGACCACCCAGAATACAAAATTAAACAAGTCATTATGATGCGTGTACCATTCCTAGGGTATCTACCCTGCAATTAGTGTAGCCTCACTTGGTCGTTTGGTAGGTCATAATTCTTTGCATCAGATCTCAGGGGGGCCTTAAAATACAGTGTCTATGCTAGTATTCCCTGGCCTATTTCACACACCATGATTTCGTAACATTGTTTCCATATCATCCCATGCATTATTCACTATGCCTAACCCTGAGCTCCATCTTTTATCTCAAACCTGCCTTTGTTACCATTCTGTCATGACCCGCCTTCGCCAAGATGACAGAACAGACCAAAAATTTCCAGACCCTTCCTTCTTCAAGTTTTTGGAGAGATAATGACCCCTGAAAATCGCCTTCAATTGGTCCAAGTGTAGAGAATTGCACCAATGGTATAGAATCAAACACAAAATTGAAGGAATTACGCTTTTTATTTAGTTGGATCATGGGATACGATGGTAAATCCTAACACCACCAAAACTGGAGGTAAAAGTAAATACAAAACAAACCATTCCCACATGCATGTTCCAAAATTATCTATTACGAAGTAAAAGAAAAATCCAAATGAAGGTACCAAGTAAAACAAAAGTAGAAAAAATAGTTTTCCCAATTCCCATATTAGTTCACCCTCACACAATCCCCGAAGTCCTCCTAGAATCCAAAAAGAAGTTTTATATATGTAGGGTGAGTATATAGGTATAATAAATAGGGAAAACGAAAGTCTCTCGTGCACATGTGGGTAGGCATTCGAATGAACGGTCAGAAAAATAGATAACCAAAGAACATAGCAAGGAAACTATCCACTAAAACCTCACCAAGGGACACTCCCCAAATAGTGCAAGTAAATAAAGTTATAGTAAAAATACATCGATTCTTGGGTACCCTGTGCCACTTTCCCACTAGTTATTAAAGACATCCTACGTGTCAGACTACCCAAGCCATTCTCACCGCAGTCCCACATCCATCCCCTGTCCACACACACCTGGGCTACCCCAACCACACATCATGCCCGCAAACACCTAGGCCACAACAACCACACATAACCACCCCCACAGTCACCTGGGCTAGAACAACGGCCACCATGCCCAAAGACACCTAGGCCTTATCCCTAAAGCACTTGGGAAACCACCTGCCAGCACACACCTGGGCCAACCACCTCGGCGTACCCTTTTCAAAGATTCTTGGGATATAATGGACTCCAGGTCATCCTAACCATCCCGAAGAGTGTTGGGATACTCGGAAAAGAGAGAATAAAAGGAGAAAAACCAGTCCACTCATAGAAGTGTTGGAAAAAACACTCTCCCCCATGAAATGGTGGTGTTCGGCACATAGTGCTCAACTTGGGTGGGGCACGAATAAGAAACATAAATACTAAATTATACATATATGTATCAAGCACTCATCCCAGCCTATGGTTTCTAAAACTATACCATATACAAACACCCTCATTATTATTCATTTATATGTAGCACCACAGCCACAACTATGTAACAACTCATTCTCCAGAACCAATTTCCCATTGAACCCATTTTTTTCATAATAATGTGATTCCATATAGATAATTCTTCACTTCCGACAAACGAACAAGCATAGCCCCAAGACATGGAAGGAAAAACAACCAAGAAACAATTTAATCATTCACACAAGGTTCCCTTGTAAAGTCACATCAATAGAAATGGATTCGTGAGATCCCTCAAACTACTGGAACCAAACCAAGCCCCAGCCTATGGCCCCACACAGCCTTAGGTCTGAATACCAAAAACTTCACAATAAACGATCCCATACCCATCCACATAACCTCACAAGAATCAACTGTAAACATAACCATAACATATTAAGGGAGTTTTTAAATTTAAATATGCAATTAATTTAGTTCTTTATTTCCCTCTGGTTAAATGGGGTGATCACAAAAGGATTCCTATTCATTGAGAATCCATTTAATCTACTGAGTTTATATGATTAATAGGTTTCTATGTTTTTTCCATTCAACCACATGATCAACCAGACAATAGAGGTTCATTAGTGCGCAAGAAAGGTCAACCAATAGCCAAAATTTCTAGTGGAAACAAGCCCATTAAAATCACAATATATAGGAAATGATAAAAGAGTACAACAACATTATAAAACACACCCGTTCTTTATTCAAAGTACATTTATTTTCTTCGTTACAATTTGTTTTATTCCATCCCCATATGATCATTATCAATCCCACCCCGAATGATACACTATTAAGAAAGACGAAGGAAAACCCCTACTTGGATGATCAACAATCGAAGTTTTCTCTCGGCACCATCAACTGGGGACGCACGACTTGCAGGGGAGGAACTCAGAAGACTCTAAGAATGAGTAAGAAAGGAATCGGCATATTTTCACCACTATCATCACGAAATGGGACACCAAACGCACCAAGGAAAGGAGGAACCCATCCAACAAGAAAAAGGAATGTATTCTAGGGGATAAAAAGTGGAGATCCAGGATTTAAGACATATGAAACTTTTGAACTCCTTTAAAGGTGGATTGTAGTTTCACCTCACGGTTAGATGGTTACACAAGATGGATTTAATTTTTATTTAAAAATTCTTGTCGGTGGGGTGGACAAAATAACAGTGTGTTAAAGGATGTCATTTAAAAAGAGGAAAATGTGTCTATTGAGGGTCTCCCCACTCCTGGGGATTTAAAATGTTGTTTATGTAAATAAAAACAGTTTTACACCACTTTAAAAAGGTTATAATACATAAAATTGTCATTATGGCAAAGATGGGAAAGGTAAACCGCAACACCCCTCTATGGCTGATTGGTGAGACTGATTTGTGAAATCAATTGGTAGAGCTAATCAGGTGAAGCTGATCATGTGATGCAGATCCCATGAAGATGATCAGTGAAGCTAATTATGTGAAGCAGATCCAATGATGCTGATACGGTGAGGCAGATCACGTGAAGATGATCCCGTGAAACAGATCTCGTGAAACTGATCGTTGAAACCGATATGAAAAACCAATTGTGTGAAACCGATCTTTGAATCTGATTGGGTGAAACTGATCAGTGAAAACGATTTGGTGAAACCAGTCCCTGAAACCGATTGGGTGAAACTGATCTGTGAAACCAATTTTGTGAAACTGATAAGTGAACTCGATTTGGGGAAACTGATCTGTGAAACAGATTTGGTGAAACCGATCTATGAAATATATTTGGTGAAACTGATATGTGAAACTGGTTTGGTGGAAGAGACCTACGAAACCAATTTGGAGAAACTGATTAGGTGAAACCGATATATGAAACGGATTTGGTGAAATCGATCTTTGAAACCGATTTGATGAAACCGATTTGTGAAACAGATTTGGTGAATCTGATCTGGGAAACCGATTGGGTGAAACCGTTGTGTTAAATCGATAGGGTGAAACTGATCTGGAAAACAGATTGGGTGAAACTAATTTGGTAAAACTGATCTTTTAAACTGATTGGTTTAAACTGATATGTGAAATCGATTTGGTGAAATTGATCTATGAAACAGATTTGTTGAGACCGATGTGTGAAACTGATTTGGTGAGACCAATATTTCAAACCAATTGGGTGAAACCGATCTATGAAACCGATTTGGTGAAACAGATATGTGAAACTTAATTGGTGAAACTGATCTATGAAACCGAATTGGTGAAATTTATTTGGGAAAGAGATTGAGAGAAACAGATGTGTGAAACTGATTTGGTGAAACTGATCTGGGAAATAGATTGGGTGAAACTGATCTATGAATTCGATTTGTTGAAACAAATTTTTAAAACAGATTTGGTTAAACCAATATATGAAACTGATTTGGTGAAACCGATCTCTGAACCCAATTTTGTGAGACAGATGTGTGAAACTGATTTGGTGAAAACAATATTCAAAATCGATTTGGTGAAACCGGTCTGTAAAACCGATTTGGTGAAACTGATCTGTGAAACTGATTTGGTGAAACCGATTTGTGAAACTAATTTGGTGAAACTGATCTGTGAAACTGATTTTCTGAAACTAATCTTTGAAACAGATTGGCTGAAACTGATTGAGTGAAACTAATTTGTAAAATAGATTTTTGGAACTGTTTGACGAAACTGATCTTCAAAAATGATTTGGTGAAATCGATCTTAGTATCCGATATGTGAAACCAGTATAGGAATCTGATTTGTGAAGCTGGTCTGTGAAGCTGATCTGTGAAGCTGATCTTTTAAGCTAATATATGAAGCTGATCTATGAAGCTGATCAGCGAAGCAGATCAATGCAGTTCATCTGTGAAATAGATGGGTGGGAATGATCGATGATTCTAGGACACCCCAACACTTAGAACATGGAAAATTAATTGATGAGGAGGGTCGGGGCCATTACAATTGTCATCTAATCTGATCTTATATTTTTTTAATCACAATACCCTCATACTGTGAGAGGATATTTTATGAATTATTTATTTGAGTACTGTATAGTGGGAATATATATGATATTTGACCTTATTGATGATCCTATAGGAAAGAATATAAATTTTTCTTGTTTTTCACGAAAAGGAATACCTCATAACTAGTGTAATATCACTGTATAGGTAAAAATTATTTATCGTTTTCATTCCATCCTTTTATGAGATATTTTTAATAATTTATTCCGTATTAAATTGAGCAAGGATAGAGGTTATTAGTTCATATAGTTGTAGAATTTTATTTTTGAGATTCATTATAATCCTCAAGGTTTATGTACGTTCAATATATATCATGGACCTTGGTAAGATATTATTAATCTATGTATCATCATTTATAGAAGGGATAGATATATAGATTCAGTTGAGGGTTCATCCCTTTTATTTGACTGCATTTATAGACTTGGTGAATAATTAATTGTTTCATAACAGATATTAATTGAAGATAAGGTGTTCTAAATGTGAGCTACTAGTTTTGGTAGAATCTTTATGATGAAGGGAGATGACAATCATAGAGAGTTTTTAAATGGTACAGGGATGTGATTTTATTCTCCTTCTTCTAGATGTATGGTTCTAATGGTTTTCATTAGTATGGATGATGTTTTTAGACTTGTTTTATTTTTCTTTGTCTTCCTAATAAAATTACATCCATCTGACATAATGTGACATTTTAAAAAGTCTTTTTTGCAAGTGGTCCTAAAATAGTTTAGGTCATGATTCCAATTGTATGAAGGTATCACATTCATGGTAAATTAACATCAGTATACCTCAAGCTATGATTAACATTAAATATATAGTCCCGATGGAGAATATATCTCTCATGGATCCTATTAATATAGTGATTCTGTATAGGGAGGCCAAGAGACATAGGATAATTTTTGAAAAATAGGGTCATATCAATTATTACCTGTTTAAAATAATCTAGTTAATTTTAGTAAGGATTTTTATGTGACCAAATGTATAGTTATAGATACATATTATTCATTCAGTCTATTTTTTTATTTATGTCATTCTAAATATTTTATGTTTAATTTTAGGAAATATTACCTGTTATATCTTATTGATATCTAGTATGGGGTTTTATATTTGAATACTCCATTCAATGTTATAGTGGATCCTATTCAGTGTTTTCCATAATGTACCCTTGACATCATTACCTAATGAATATCATGTATATGAATAGTTCAATAAGATATTAGAAAGGTACAAGTAGTCACATTACCTGAAAAATATTTATTATGTTAGAAATATTTACTGTTATTCCCTTCTCCTAATGATTTTTTATTGGATTGAGACTATCAGTCCAGTTCATATTGTTCTGAACATGGGTATCGCGAGAGTATTACCTGTCATGTAGAAAGGTTATTTTTTTGGATAAAGTTTGTTTCTATTTGAAATGTTTTTGTTGATTTGTAGTTGGATGTATTTATTATATTTTATAAAAATTCCTCAACAAATGTAGGTAGTGTTTCTAAAAAATATATTACATGTTAATGATCAAATATCTATGCGTCTTTAAAAATATTTATAGTTTTGATCGATGTGTTGAAGACCCATTAAATGATAAAGAATCCAAAGTATTATATTTACTGAGCATATATTTTTTAGATACACAAATATATTATTTAAATACTGTTTATGGTATTTTTTTTGTTGTGTTTTTTTAACATATATTGATCTAGGCTACAAAAAAATTGTTATCATTTTTTGGATCAATGGATTATTTTACTAGTTAGGATAGGTAGGCTGATTTCAAAGATTTATCATTTGATAGTTTATCATATGTCATGAGTGTGTGATGAATATATCCCAAAATATTTAGTGTGGTATGGACTTTATGATTGTATCGTGATTTTATTTGGGATTAAAATGAAATCATCTTTTTTAATGTTATGATGAACAATATATTTAATCCACATTTAGAATACATCATGGATGTATTTAATGATGGAATATTGATATATTCAAGATCGAATTAGTTGAATTGATATTATTTTAATTTAGTCTTGGATTAATTGAGACATCCATAAATGTATCCTAAAATGTCAATATTTAGTTATTTAATTTGATAGGAATGTTTTTTTATGAAATTAATTATTGAATAAGGGATATTGGAGGGTCCTAAAATGTGGAAGTGGTAATATCATTGGTGAACGTCATAAATTTATCTAGGATTCATAGTTTGTGGGGTATTATCATGTATTATTGGGTATTCATTATGTATTTCGATTGCCTAATTTCATTAATGACGATATAAAATATAATATTAGTGATTTTCTAATGGGATATGTAATTAGAATATATATTTTATGACATTTATATGAAGATTAATCCAACAAAAATTCTTATTTTCCCAATAAAATAGTGAATTTTGATGTCAACATAGATACCTCTATTGTGGAATGGGATAATTCATTATACAGCAGGTGTGGGTATGGTGGAAAAAATTATAGATTACCGATGGGTTTTTAGAGGGGGTTATGGACATACCCCTTAATTCATCAAATTTAATGGGCGTTCACAACCTCCAATAACTTTTTTATAAATATTTTTTTAGTATTATAATGGAATTTAGAGGCGGTTTTGTCAAAAACTCTTCAAATTTCATATTTATTGATGCTATAAATTCGGTTAGATTTTAGACAAGCTATATATATATATATGTATGTATAATATTAATATATATATATATATATATATTATTGTTTATAAGTAAAGAGCGGGGGTTCACAACCACCAATAACATAAAATATTAGAGGGGGTTAATGAACTATTTATAATCCATTAGATTTGAGGTGGTTTTGAACCCCCTCTAATTAAATAAATTGGATGGGGTCCATGAACCACCACTAATACCTTTGATTATAGGGGTTTTAAAACACCTCTTATTTGTTATACATTTTCTAAAATAAATATTATATAAAATATAATTTTATAATTTAAATGTGTGTGTGCACGCTTGTGTATTTATATATATATATATATATATATATATTAGATAAACAGGTTATATAAATGTATTTAAATTCAATTAATATATATAAGGAATTTATATAAATACTTCAAATATATACTCATAAATATGAACAAAAATGTACACACATATAAATATTGGAACACAAAACGCAAATGTCATTATAAATATATTTAATCAAAATTATAAAAAAATTAAATTGTTTTATAAATACTATACAATTATATTAGGATTTATATTATAGGATAATTATATTAAATAGATTTTTATTATAAATTTTTGAATAAAAATATATATATTATAGTATGTATACAAATTTATATAATTTAGAAAATATATATATATATTATATAATTATATTAAACATGTTATTATATAAATATTTAATTATAATTATTTTATATATGTTACATAATTATTATATATATATATTTGTATACAATTTGAATGATAAATTAATTTTGTAAATATAAATATAATTGAATTTTATTATATATTTACAGTTATATGAATGTATTTTGATTTATCTGTGTACATATATATGATAAAATCTTATTGTATATAATACCATACATATATATATTATTAATGTGTTTAATGTAATATATGTATTATATGAATCATATAATATATAAATTTATAGTCATTATAAAACAAATATATATATTTTTAGATTAAAAATAGGTGTATTAAAAATCCAAATAATTAATAATATTGTAGTTATACACATAGGTGCTCAGTTATTTGTCAGCATTTCAACTATTGAAAAAATATATTCATGATGTTTTCCAATATCATAGTTGAATACACAATAGAATTTCATATCATGTGGTTTTAGATGATTATTTGGAGCTCCATATAGATGCTTCTTCTGTAAAGAAAAGGTTGTGCATTGTTAAATTTTTTAAGAAGTCGTTTTCAGGGAATATATTTCATCTTTTTCACGGTCTATAAAAATTTGAACGTGTAAATAATGTGGTCATGGAATGAGAAATGAATAATTTATATAAACAGACATTTTTATTCAATAAAAATTATCAAGTATTCATTTCAAGGATGAGAAGTCCAATATTAGGAATTTGGTAATGACCCAAGTAATTAGCATATGTCGTTGGATTAATTTTTAATGTTTTAGTTAATATAATTTTTTTTATATAGGTTTATGGTTTTCTAGTGAATGGAATGGTTGAGTGGAAATGTTAAATGTATAATATACTATAATAGTGTAGAGTAGGATACTAGTGACCTAGTGCTTGAGTAATTAGTACATAGTGAGGATATGAATCATGAAGTTCAAATGGACTTCCTATATGTCTCTAGTCAATTTAAACTCTGTGTATATTATTACATTGAGAATTTGGTAAGAGTTTTCCTAGAAATTTATGTTCTGAAGGAATATATTTAAAAAAATGGGAAATATATAATATTTATATCACTGAAGTTCACCTTCAAATAATAAATTTTACTTCCTTTCTATTTTAGAGGATGTTTGATAAAATTCAATGACCCATATCCCTTCATTTAATATATAATATTCGGTTTCGGATATATATATTTGTATAAAATTATAATTTTGAACAATTTTTTTATAAGATATTTATCTAAAAGTTCATTGAAAAATCTGTTGTTTTAAGATAATGTGACATTATTTAGTCACTATCATGTTCTAATATCAACTATTTTCTTCTAGTTCAGTTATTTCCATGATCCATATTTTTCATGAAGGTTATTTGAATTTTCAAATTATGAATATTACATTACTTTTGTGAGGTAGGTGAACTCGTACATTCTAATGTAATTTAATAAATTTATTATATATGATCCATTTTTCTATTTTTTATTTATTGATATCATGTTGGATCTTTCTCGTGAAAAAATAATTATATATGTAAAAAATATTTCTTCATAATATATTTATTGATGCTTAAGTTTGAAAATTTTGTTTAACTATCAAAATTAATTGAAATTATATTTAATGTGGTGAATTATACAAAAAAATATCTAATTTAAATATGTAATTGTTGAATTTTATAATATAATAATTATTGATGAAAAAGCCAGCTAAAATATAGGATATATAGATTTTTTTATGTGTTAACTATGGTTTTATTATACCTTAATTTATATTCCATATATATATATATACATATCCTTAATTTTTTTATGTGATTCTATTATCTGGTGCTATATGTATTGTCTTTGTAAAAAGTAATATCATGGGTATAGATATTTTAGTTTTCTGGGATAAAAATACAGAATGAAATAAAGGAATTTTTAGTGTCAATTGAAAAGTATAAATTTGAAAATATTATTTAATAAAAATCAATTTTTATATCTATATATCTTCTAATGTTGGATTTTTATGCCTACGTGTCACCTCTACATGAAGCCACGTCACCCTAAAATATGTATTCAGTGCTCCAAACCTAAAAACCCATCCCAGTTATCCGCCACCGCTCGGGATTTCGTCCCCCTCCCAGATTCCCATCCCTGAAACCCCTCTCCCCACTCTAGGGTTCCCAAAACCCTCTCGTCTTCCACCATCTACGAATCTGATCTCCCTCTCCCCTCCACAAATCCCTTCTTTGTGATTCCGTTCTCACTTCTCCTAAAAACTATATCCTCCTGCAAAAAATCGAGCTCCTCTCTGTATCCCTCCTCTCCCGCTCATGTTCTCCCTCTACACCGGCTAGGGTTTCTCCATCGACACATCCCTCTCCTAGGTCTGACTCTGCATCTGCCTCCATCTTCTCCTCCTCCATCCTATTTACCTACCCTGCATCGATCTGCATTGCCTCGGTGCCGCTGGTTTTCACTTCATCATCGACTAGGTAATCCTCCTCTGAGTACTACCACCCTATATATATCCAATCCATACACCTCAAAGGCTCGATTTTAATATCGTTCCCATACGGTTTGTGGTTACCATCGACTCCCTTCAAAAAACCTTCGAATCATGATTTATTTCACATGTATGAACGGTAACCAAAAATTAACAGGGGAGGGGTAGGGATGCGCCACAATCAACATTATTATCAGTATTTCAGTTCCTTGTAATGATGGTAATCCCTAAACAAGTCATTTGAATTAATATCTTGATCCACTGTAACATGTAAAAACTCTGGGGATCGTTAATTCTATGTATTCATCTCAAAAACTCTTGGGATCTCCAATTCCCTCTTTTTCAGGAGTCTGTATTAGAGGTAGTAGATCCCTCTTCTACAAGCATGGGCATGGGTACTTCTTCTCCAGGGGATATCGTGTCTTCGAGGGAAATTTATATTCTTAAGATGTATCCTAGGTTTTTTATTCAATAATGGGTCAGTGATTATTCATTTTACAACTGTATTATTGGAACGTAAATAAAGTGGATGTTTAGGAGTCAAGTGCCACAATGACAAAGGTGTTGTCACAGCAACTACAAATTCTTCCTCCACTCAGGTATTAGTATATTTAACTTCATTGTATTTTATTTTCATTACATTATTTGAATGGAAATTATTGATTTTTTGGCATGTCTGCTTTGAATTATTTTTTGAATTTCAGCATGTTAGTAGCCTAAAAAGTGTGTTGTATTTCAGGTGTACATATTTGGCGGTGATTGCACTGAGATGAGATTATGTGATTTTTTAGGTATTGCGATTTTACATTATTAACCAGTCTGATACTACTATTTTCATTTTGGTGGTGATTGAACACAGATATGAGATTATGTGATTTTTTAGGTCTTTCTATTTTACATCATTAACCAGTCTGATACAGCTATTTTCATGTTTGAGGAAATATTGTTCCCTAAGATCATTTTGTTTCGACCATTAATGTATAGGAAATCAGAAGGGGAGAAATCAAAGTTGTAGGTATTATTGTGTCCATAAGTACATATATATGCTACCTAATGTTATAATTTCCTCAAAAATTAAAGAAAGATTCTGTTACAATATTTTGTTTTCTAAACTCCATCAATTTCATCATCATATGATTATGTTGATGGTTTCAAATTCCATAAAACCATTATATATCTTTGATTTTATAAAAAAACTATAGTGGAAATCATGGGAAAAAATAGTTTCATCCATTATGTATTCATTGATTTTTATAATTCAGTTGGTTGACATCAATCTCCTTCTATTTTTGTTTAATGGATATAATTTTGAGGTTATAAATTATCAATCCCATTATAATCTTAATTATATTGTTCTTCTCCTATTTGTTACTTGAAAAGTTAAAAAAATTAATTGTTGTGCCCATCAATTTCATTGGATTCTTCCTACAAAAACCTTCACCAATGATCTTCATGTTAAAAAATGTATTTTGTGGCCATCAATTTCATTGACTGTTCTGTAATTGTTTTCTCAGTGCATGTAAATACTTAAACATGAATTGGAAATGAATGCATGTAATTTGTCCTAAAATCATGTAATTGACCTTCCTTTTTTACAATATATGAATACATGTAATTTTTATTCACAATTTAATCCACTATATATTGTTTTTTTATACACTAAAAAATATGAAACCGATGATTTTTATGTTTTCATCTTTGACTACAAAAACATTTCATCCAGGCCCATGAATACGAGCCTGCATTGGTGTGGCTTGAACAACTGCTTTTCATTGTTCTAGGGAGCTATCTCTGACTCATTATCTCTATAACATATATTTCTATTGACTTACATTTGATTTTATCAAAACATGGAACATAGAAAGTGGAGGATATCCAATGAAGAGGCCCAAGCATTTATAAAAATTATGCACCCGCAGTTTTACTTCTAGTAAAATTATTGGTGGCCATATTTTGCACCGCAGGATGTATGGATTTTCACCCAAATTAGAAGGAAAGTAAAATCCATATCATGATAGATTTTTTAATGGATAGGTTGGGAGAATATGGATGAGGAGTAATCTATTGTTATTTATGCTGATAAGTAATTGACTACAAAAACATTTCATTTAGGCCCATCAATACGATCCTGCATTGGTATGGCTTGACCAAATACATTTCTTTTTTATGGGGAGTTATCTCTGACTTATTTTTCTGTAACACATTTTTCTATTGAGTTCCATTTGATTTCATCAAAAAAGGACCATTGTAATTGGAGGATATCAAAATAAGAGGCCCAATAATTCCTGCATTTTATGCACCCAGAGTTTTAGATATGCTAATTCTATGGGTGGCTATATTATGCACCACCTAATGTATATAATCTATATATCTTCTAAAGATTGATTTTTTATACCTACGTGTCACCATTGCAGGCATCCACCTCTCCTTATTACCTTACTTCCTCCATCGGCTACTCCCTCTCACCCAACGATCTCTGTCCCCCACTCGTGTTTCCACTCCATTACATCTAGGCTTACCACCATGTTCGTCCACACTCATCCACGCCTATATCGCTACCACAAGATCCTCCGCATGTAGTACCTCAATCCTCCTCGCCTGCTCCGTCAGCTCTGTCTCCGCCCCTGCTCGCCCCCGCCTCCCTCTTCCTCGCCTGCTCTTTTCTGCTTCCACAACATCCCTCGTCCTCCTTGCCTCCTCAATCGAAGCACCAGGAGTTCTAGAACAACAAATAGTTCAGCTCGATAAACCATTTCATGGCTCCTTTGACTTCCTCATACAACCTCTAAATTTTCTTCATATTTCATTTTCATTCTAGGTTTCAGCTTGTACATAATCATCAAGAGTCAAATGATGATATCTTGAACCCTTATCTGGTTCTCCGGATTCATCTATTTGATCATCAACATCCATCTTAGTTGAAATTGAAAACAAAAATAGTTGTGTGTGCTTCATGGTCTTCTTATTCAAATGAAGCTAGGTTTGTGTTCTCTCAGAAAATTTCACAGGCCTCCACCTCTCTTTGTTCTGGTTTTATATATAAATATATACTTTTTTTTTGATTCATTCGTCCATTAAGTGATGAAGATCATGTTATTTAATGGGATATTGATGGCTCAGTTGATGTTCGTACATGGAAATCCTAGACTTCTTTGTATGTAACCTCATCCAATCATTCTGGTTATTTGTTTGGTTGATGTTAAGAATAAATATTGATATGTTGAATGATGGTCTGTAAGTTTCAGCATTTGCAGAGTAGATGGGGAAGCCCAACTGGCTTGAACTGGCATTTCTTGCGGCGATGTTGGGGGCCTTTTGTGGTGATGTTTCTCAGACTATAATTGTATCCCTTGATGATACCAACATAATAACCACGTTATGAATTTACTTACATGATTTCCAATTTCCATACATTATCATTCTGAACTGTATCTTATTTTCTTTAAAAAATACTGTCAACTAATTTGTATTGGTTTACATTTTAATGGGAAAAAACAGAAAAAACAGTTGTGTTTTCCCAGTGGATTGGAGCTTTCGATGAAATTTTATATGTTATCAAGGCTCCTATTTGATGGTGTGACATCAGGGGTATTTTCTGGCGATGTTTCTCATAATTTAACTTCACCCATTTAGGTGATCAAGATCAGATACTAGGTCTGACTTTACTACAATGTTTTTCAATTCACACACAACTGCATTCAAAACAATATCTCATATTCTAAGAAAACAATATTTTCAATTTCACTGTATTAGTTTACTTTTTAAAGGAAATACATATAGAAAAAATCCATATTCTAAGAGCACTAGCCCATAGTTTTTTTATTAAAATGATCAGTTTTTCTTCAGGACAGAATTTTCATGATTTCACGTAACATGAATGGTAAATTTATGGATATTTTAATGAAGGAAAATTTATTTGCTCAAGTTTTTGGAGAGGAAATGCCCCTTCAAGACTCGTGGTCCTGACATACACAACTATACATTTTTTAGTTTTATAAAAGAACAAGGAAATTATGGATCGCTCATCCACTGGTGTGTTCTTTTGATATGATCGTCACTTAAATATGCATGATTGTAATATATTTCACCCAAATTTCTGTGATAGAGTATTCACTATCACCACTTTCATTGCATCTCACAAGCAGTTTATTGAAATTGTAATCGTATATTTAATATTATATATTAAATATACAGACTTATATTTTCCTATATATGATTATTTAAAAAGAAATCTTATTGAATCTACAGCCTTATGTTTAGTTGTTATTATATTGAATATATAGGCTTATATTTCAATATTCATGCTTATTGAATATACATACTTCGGTTTTCTACTCCCAACAATCATTGAAGCTTAGCTTATTCCTGTTTAAAAGTGGAAAAACCTCTTATTATTCTCTGATATTTAACCATTTTTAATGCATTTAGTATGAGCTGTTGGATTTTCACTGATATCATGCTCCCTATGGCTGTTTCTGATATTCTGTGTATTGAGGAATAGGTTGATAGAGCATGTTCAATGTCATTCACGGACCCTAAAAATTATAATACTGGATTGATTCTCCTTTTCTTTGTCTGTTTCTGTGATGCTATGTGTTGTGGAACATGTTGAGAGAGCACGTTCAATGTCAGTTTCTTGGACCATAAAAATTAAAATTCTGGAATGATTCTCCTTTTCTTTGTCTGTTTCTATGATATTTATTCATATCCAGGGCATTTTTTTATTATAAAAATTTTATTTATCCATTGAATTAATTTTTTCATTGATATCATTTATATCTCCATCTTGATCACTTAGCATAAAAATTTTAGGTCCTTTCCAGGGACTTCAAACAGCGGCACAAAATTTAATACTTCAACCTTGAATATGTCAGATACTTAGCTATTACAATTGCCTTATATACTACCTGGAAATTATTTTACCAGTCTTATGTTTGGTTTTACATTCATTAAACAATTTATCAATTTGAATTTTATTTTCTACATATAGTATTCCATGTCTCAATATAACTTAATGACCATTTGGTTTTCAGTATTCTCAATGTTTCTAACTTCTATTTTATAATATAAATTACAATTATTACAGTTAATTCAATAATTGTAGTCTCTGAATACCTTTCAATCTGATTTATCTTTCAATTCTATCTTTGTCCATGTACATAGTTTTTCTAACAATTTATATAAATTTTTTCATACCACCTGTATCTTTTATAACCATTCTGGTTATTATAACCTACATCTATTTTTACAGTTTCTCCAAATTTTATCACCTGCATCTATTCTCCCATGCACCTATTAAAACACTTTATCAATAATGTGTCACCTTCATCTATTATCTTATCACCTAAATCTACTATAATTGTTTTTCAAAATTTTATTTTAACAACTAGATCTATTAAAATATTTATATTTTTTAAATGAGACTCCAGCATCATCAATTGTCTGAATAAAACATCTAACATGGATGTTAATATGTTTTGATCTCTTTGAATCACTAACCATTGGTGGGAAGATTCAGCTTAAAAAATGAACCATATATTTTTATGCATTTATATTTCCTTTGAATTGATCACCTGTAAACAATTCATCATCCCTGTAGTCTAAATTTTTCAACTGTTAACCAGACATCATCCGTGTAGTATAAAGATTTAAATTTATTTTCATCATTAAGATCTCTATTGAACACATCATCAACTATATTTAAGACCTAATTAGCACTATTTAAATTATCAAATTTTATTATTCCTTTAACAATGTGGTTGGAAATAATGCTGATGAAGACATAACAGTAAATGAAGGCAATTGCCGAGTTATAGATCCATGGGTTTGATTGGAATCTTGGACTATATTTATGTTACCATCATGATGACACTGCCTTTGTATGATCATTTAGTGCTTTGTATCACATTTTTATTCATTATTTGTATGATTTTTTAATGTAAAAAATGGTATAGTAGAGGGAATAAATATTCATTTTAGTGAGCTTGACATTTAAAAAAACCTTACAGTGAGGTGTTGGGTGAAATGTTCTACTGCATATTTGATAATCGAAAAGGGAATTGCAGTGGTTTTATCTTAATAGACGTTATATATTGAAGATTTTCTGTGAAATGAAATAATTCTACTAATAATTCATTGTGTTCTACTATAGTCCATATAATTTTGAATCATAATAAGTGGTTCAAAAGTTACTTTTCTTGGAAATAGAGTGTTTAAATTATTTTCATCATTTTCATTCAGATGATTTTGTTTTCTTGATGAAATCTTCATTCTATTTGAAATGTATTCCATAGAAAATTAAATATTAACATTTTTTGATAGTAAACCAATCAAGAATTAAATATTATATTCATAATCCCTCTTCCCTTTTGTATATGGATCCTCCACGTCACCGACCAGTGCCTCCTCTTACACATATTTTTCCTCCTATCTAATGTAGTTCATATTCCACTTTCATTTACTCCATTTACATCATTCAGAACTACACATTCCCTATATTCTTTCAATTTCCTCCTATCACAATAACTGAGATACATTTAATTGGTATAAATGATATTTATTTTAGTGTTAATATGAAAAATTTAAATTACATTATCATGTCGTGAAAATTCACGGGTAGGGTACTAGTTATATATAATGTAATTTAAAATGTTTTTTAAAATTATTATTTGATTATTTTTTATTCCGTGAAGGATTGTGATGATATATGTGGTCATTATATGTAACTTATTTTGTTGTGAAATTTAATTTTTGGTGTTAGCCATTTCTTATGACCTTACAATATATTTCATGTGAATAATAATAGTGTTTGAGGATTGTAGGGTAGAATTATAAGGTTATAAAATTACTATGGGTTATTAAATATAAATCATTAATGACATGATTATATGAAAATATTTTTTTATAGATAATTTCCCTTGATGTTGGTCACATGTGCGGGCCTTTTCATGCACTAACCAACAAGATATTGATACAGGAGACCTATGATTCTATTGGCCATGAGTTTGGTTGTAAATTAATGTGATTTTACAATATTAATGTATTATATTATGTGATTTTGTAATTTTATAAAATAAAATTATAATGGGGTTGTTATTTCACTAACATGTTCTTTAATTTCCAATATTTTCTTACGTAGTTATCAGTTATTCAAATGGCTTTGATAAAAATATTATCTATTTTCATCTAGAAAATCTTGTTGTGAAATCATTTTAACCGTTAAACTATATATACGTGATAATCATTATCACTTTTGAATTATTATGGTTGAAATAGTTTCTATATAGGATTTTATTCAACCATTTTGTACTTACACATCATGTGTATGTTAAAATCATAAAAATTACACTTAAAATAAAATAAATAGGTCTATGTAGATAAGAAGATAACTTATAGTGACAATGTATTGATACATTTATATTTTATTTTAGTTGTATTAAAATTAATTTTCACCCCTAGGTTTTATGAAATTATATATATATATATATATATATATTACCTTGGAATATTAGTTTTTTTATATATTTTGGGTAATATTCTATATATTGAGTTATGTTAAATATGTTATATTTTTAATATATTTATTTCATTGTTTTTTGTTTTTTATATTCTTGTTTTAGTATATATATTATCAATCACTACTGAATAGTACATCCATAAACATGAGACATCCATAATCTAACAATTCTATTCACTATAGTATAGAGATTTTTATGTTCACCAAAGGACATATGGTGTTTCTCATTAGCACCATGAACTTATTGTAGAGGTATGTGAAATTATTTATAATTGACTACATGATATATTAACGATATTAATGGAAATGTGAATATCCGTGACATGATTTCAAAAATTTATTAGATACATAAATAACCATATATAATTTTTCAGGTATATTTTTGTTTGATTAGAATATGTTAATTATGGGAAATATATCCCATGTTATTATATTTTACTCTTGGGATGTTATAAAAAACCATAATCCAATTTTAAATATGTATTGGGAGAGTGTATAATACATGAAAACATCATTTGTTTTTGTTTATATTTCTGGGATAATTTTATGCCCTTAAATTATTGAACATGGTGTACATACATAATAGTTATTTATTAGTGTATTTTGGAGTGAGGTTCATAGATTTGTGACATTCCTAGATTAAGAATGGGATGAAAAAAGAGGGGTGAAGTAGTTCTTCCATGACCCCATGAAAACATAGTGATGAATATAACACATCATCATGAAAATTTCAATGATTATTATGGCTAATATGAATGAATATAATATATTTTAAAAAATGATATAATATTCCTAGATTTGTTTCATGTTTCTTTTTTATGTGGATCAATAGTTGATATCCATCCTGATACAAAAATTTTAATATAATTTACCAAATGTATAAAAAAATTTGAGGAACCACTAGAGTTTCAACAAGATTAAATATTAAATAAATTAATAATGATCAACAATGAGTGAGAGATAATATGAGTGATTTTTTTTATCCTCCTCAAGTTCCTTTTTTCTGTGGATAATACCTAAAACGTCTTAATATCTAAAAAATTCTCCATTACTCCATGTAATTTTAATAGATGGTTGAGTGGTATCTCAATATATATATTCTATGTGAATAATTTGTTTTATAAAGTCTATAAAAAATAGTGTTTTTCCTAAAACTATATAGTGTGGTTACTAGTTCAATTGCATATCCTATATTAAGATTAAAATTATTATATTCCATACAATACATATTTCATTTATTTAATACCAATAACATCATTGACAATAATAATTAACTATATTTATCAAACTGATGATGTATCTTTCAATCTAATGATTCAATAACTTTTCCTTAGTAAACATGTCCACCAATACATAATATTTTATTATTTAGACTATTATTTAATTCATCAGACTATGATGTTGTTATGTGGATTATGGTATATTATATCATCATGAATAATTTATATCTTCACAATGGGTTGTGATAACATAGCCATAAATGTTTTTCAAAATGAACTAATGAATGCAATGAATACATGATTTTGTTTTTTTGGTTTTGGTGGAAATAAACTTCTAATGTCTTCTCTAAAAATATTCATGGAATACAAATTAACAATAATGGACTATTTGATTTATTAATTTCATGGTATCATAAATATATATTTTATCTCCTTAGCAAAAATAGTGTAATTTTCTCTTCAATTTCATTAACCATGTTAAAACAAATTCCATTAAACCATTATATTGATTTTCCATTTTTTAGATACACAAAACATTACAACTTTTCTATCACCTCATGAAAATTTTTTAAATGAATTTTAATTTATTAATTTCATTAAGACTATTTCTATCACATATTTCTTAATAAAATTCATTATTATATCAATAGTAATAAAAATGAAATAAAAATATTGCAAAAAAAATAACAACTCATTAAAATAATTCATTACATTTTTCAAGTTTAAGTGTCCAATGGATACCACATTAAAATAAAAGGTAAAAAATAAGTGAGAAATATAACTCCTTGTATAAATAATACCTCACTTTTGACTTATTATTACAATATTATTGTCTGGTATCATAAAAATTCAATCCTACATTATTAATAATTTTTAAACACATCCAAAAATCCTTTAAAATGTGTTAGGGTTTCTCAATATCCCATTTTGTTTTAATAATGCTCATTAAGATTAGTAAAATTATAATACCTACATATATTAATTATGTCCCACGATATAAACATTACCAAAAATCCCATACCCTCATTTGAATTATCTCCCTTTAACAAATAATTATCCAATTTTTTTGATAATAAATTATAATATATTTACAAATAATTTCAATAAAAATCATAGTGAATAAAAAAAATAAATATATGAAAAAAATAATCCTTAAGAGTATGTAAGAATAAAAAGTCTACAAAATATATTAATGTTTTGAAACTATCCATCAGACATAAATAATTTTTTTTCCAATTTCAATAAATATCATTCTAGTGTTGAGTGGGAATCATACTGGATGTAAATAAATGCATGTGACATGAAATACATATAAAGTAACCTATTCATTCTAAAAAATTTATAAAATGTTCTATTTGTGAAAATTTGTAAAAGCTTTTAATTTGAAAATTAAAATATCTCTAGATTTTCATTAATAAGATTGTCAATGAAATATGGAATAATTTACCTAGTCATGATGAACTCTGAAAATATAATATACCCTCCATGAAATTCATGTGTCACAATTAACTCTCATTTATCTATATATGATGCATATTCATCATTGTTCTAGTATCATAATTTTCATTACTATAATCAATTAGTATCCATAATTGAGGCATTTGTGTGCAATGTATCTTCCTAAATAAAATTCTATGAAAACATTTTCTAATCTAAAAATAATTATTATACTTTTCCAAAAAGAATCATTATAATTCCCCCTACATATACAAGATTATTCTTATTACCCATGTTAAAATAATAAACATCAACCCCAATATCCAGTTTGAAATAGTTCAGGTAATTTTGAATAATTTTTCACATTTTCATTTTTCATACAATTTTTCATTAAACCACGACATAGATTGAATCCACCATTTATTTTATTCATCATTCATGAATATAAGATCATTGGATCATAACTATACTATTCTCTTTTTTAAATTTTGATCATTTTGTTCAATTTATTTCAACATTCAACGTGGATTTACTATTTTATATCCTATATTTCTTATTTACACATTCGATGTTCACTTATGATACAAAATAAATTCTACAGTAAGAATTTTGAACTATTTTAAGACACATCAGTGTCTGCACTAGAGGGTAGATACAACCCTTCATGGGAACATTAATTTTAATAAGTGAAGTTATATCTTGAAATTTAATTCCAAAATATTCATAAACCCTTACACCACTTGATGTTGGAAAATCATTGAAACACTTCTAGATTTTGGGGTATATTTTTTCAAAATAATTTAATCTAGTTGATATTTATCATTTCACACAACACTAAATATATCAGTATTTGTATGACAGAACATAGTTTGTATTGTATTATATGAAACATCATGTTAATATTTCTATATACATGACATCATGAATATATTTTTGTGAAAAAAATAATTTTTTTCCCTTGTGTTACACAAAATGCTGATTCCCCATGAATATCATCTCTTACATTCCAGACCATGTTTTACCAAACTATAATATAATATTAATAATATAATAAAAATATTATTATAGATGTCACATATCCATTGGAATGGTAATTACGAATAATATTATTTAAATTATTGATATTTGGTTTACAAATGTATTGAAGAAGGATAATTTGATAACCGAAAAATTAAAAAGGAATATAAATAACTTTTAAAAATATAGGAAGTATATTTATAGAAATCTATATTTACGAAATAATGCATGTTTTACCACAATATATAAAAAAAATTATAATAAATTTTATTAATGATATATATATTTATATTATATTTAATCTAATATTTAACATATATATTTTGTGTTTTATAGACAAAATATATGAATAAATGAAATTTTATGTAGAATGATTTATATTTTTTTTATAAAATATAATATTAAAGTATTTTATTGGTGAACCTATTTTAAATATATTCCATGAAACATGAAAAAAATTTATTTTAATAAATATATTTTTTTATGGGTAATATAAAATTTTACATCGGGAAATTTGTTTGTATTTATCCATGATGATCAATTTTTGGATGTATACAAAAATTTATTTAATTCTAATTAAAAACATAATATTCATGCAATTGTTTTAAATATATAAATTAAATTCCAATTTTTTTAATTTATATTTAGTAAATTATAAATATATTAATTAAATTTATGTTATTAGAATAAATATCACATTGAAATTGGATATAAAAACATTTTAATCATTTGAATATTTTCACATTAAAAACTTTTTCTTTCATCCTGTATATGATAATAATTTTAAATCAATTTCTCCCATATATTTTTTTTATAATTGGTAAAAATTATATCAATATTTCTATTCACCATTATTTATAATTTCTAGTAAGGTCAAATTAGTTTTTTATAAAACAATTAGTTAATGTAATAAACATTAATTTCAACATTTTAGGTAAAATGAGTTTACATAGAGGTTAAAGTATTTATAAGTCATAAAACAACCATAAAATTTTCCAAAATACATAGTATATAAATATTTATCCCATATAAAACATTTTATAAAAACTATAAAATAATTGGAGGTGCCCATTGTATTGGATCCCTCTCAACACTGTTTATCATTTTATATTTACAAGAATGCCACTCATCCTTTACTATAAAATCTTAATCCCCACCTAACTTATTCACAAACCTTAATCCCTTTAGATAATCCACAACCAATAAAAAAAGTTCTCATATTTTATCCTCTCATTCTATAAGTGATTTTATTTATAAAGTAAATTAATTTAATTCTTTCATAAAATGAAAAAGGAATTACCCAAAGAATAGCTGACATGCTTCAACATGAACATCTATTTTGTTTTATTCTCCACCCATTAATTTATTCATATTAAATAATTATATATTTAACTCATTATCATTAATATACTTAATTTTTTTTCTGAACTGTATAACCTAAATTTTCACGCACTTCCCCCACATTGGATATGCAGTCAGCATTCGTGTGTACGACCAACTACCACCTTGTGAAACAATGTCATTTGATCATAAAATACCAAATTTAATTTTTGGGATTAACTATAGAATTTATTCATTCAAAATATATATATATATTATATTATAATATAATTTCTGGGATTCTAAAATAATTATAAACCAAAAAACATCATTCTTTTTATAATGATGGAAAATGACAAGTTCGTATGTGGACATGTGGATTATTGAATCCCCAAAGTGATGTGATTCCTTCACAATTTACATGGAATTTGTTATGGATGTGTTAATTAAAACTATATGATATATATAAAATTGTAATTCTAGTTTAATAATATATATATTTAATTATATTCATTTTATTTTCCTTCATTTAATATGAATATAAAACTGAAACAATGTTTATGCATACGTAAGACCTACCTTCTCTATGAATATTGTATTACTTTTCATATGTGTATATTATATAAATTATTATAAATATATTAATATATATATATATATGATATTTATACCTTTATTTTAATTATCGAAATAATTAAATCATGATCTATGTAGGAGGCTCAATAATAACATGTTAATCCATATAGAAATAACTAAAACTAATAATCCCCAAATAATAACATTATCCTAGAATTGTTAATAAAATCATAATTTAATTTCATAAAAAATCATATATGGTATGTGAAATAATAATATTCATCTATGGTTTATTTATAATATATTTATATTTATTATACATTAGCATTGAAAATGTATATAGAAATTCAAACTTAAGTATGGGTTATCTGATCCGACTTTGATTTCTGTGAAATATTTGCTATATTTAAAACTAATTCTTGGTTTATTGTGTATATAATCTCATATAAAATGTTTTATTAAAAATTTAATATTTTTAATGATATTGAAATTTTAATTTTGTGCTTTATATTCTTGGATCTCATGATTTATATGTAAATCAACTAGAAAATGGATTTCTAGACAAACTATTATTTCTGTGGCACTTTTTTGATATTTAAAAAGTGTTTCTTTTGCTCCATGTTTGTTATGACCATAATTTTATTCTATTTAAAATATAAATAATTTTATGGTTTTTTACATATCTATTTTCTGATCTATTTTTTTTGGGGTAAATGGTTCAATAGTTTTTTAATTATTAAGGTAATATTGTCTCAATTTCATTCTTTGATACAGTTGTTATGTAATGAACCTATATTCCTTTACATGGTGTATATAATATTCATTGACACATTATATCATGAATATATTTATTTTAATAATATTTTCATCTTTATTTAATTTTATTTTTTTCTTGGGGATCATAATTTCAAAATACCAAAATGGTAATATTAAATTTCTAAAATCTCATATTTTAGTAGGATTATTTATAAGTATGCTTTCATTGATGACATATTATGATCAATATCTCAATAAGTATCATTTAATTTATTATAATATAGTTATTAATGATATTTACAAGTAATGGTATCATTTCCCCACTCTTTTTTACATATGATAAATAACTAATTACTTTCTAGAAATCATAACCTTATTTCTCTATTCAGTTGAAAACATTTTTTTCCAAAATTTATATTTTCTACAAAAGTATTAATTTTTTTTCATGAAAATGGAATTTAATTTTTTTATCTTTTCAAATGTATTTAAAATTCTTTTAAAATCTTATTTTATATGTTTTCAATGAAATTTTCAATAAAAAAGGGTTTAAAAGTGTTTTATTTATTTAAAAAATATTTTTTCAAAGAAAAAAGGATATTTTTCTCAATAACTAATTTAAATTTTATTTCAAAATAATTTCCATTAATGATGAGATCCATTTTATGTACCAATTTATTTAATGGGGGTTTGATCTAAGTATTTCATTATTATTCTATCTTGTGATGGTTTTTATTTTTTATTTCATGTTTTCCATGATACCCATTTCTCTTTGGTGGGTTTTATACATTAAAAAAAATTATTTTAACATGATATGTTTTAAATAAATGCTTATGAAACCAATTTATTTTATGTATTTTATGATATTGTAAAATTTTTATGATACCAATTCAATTTCATGGTTTATGATATGATGAATTTTTATGATCTGGTGGCAGATATATGTGTGATATCAATATGATATATGTTGGATATATATATATATCCCTATAATGAATTTTCTAAATATTTAAATATTAGGATATATTCATGGATGTAATTAGGAGTGGACATGATTTATTTTGAATGTTCTGGAATAATGATTTATCTTGGTTCAGTAATATGTGTATTTAACAGGGAGTGATCTGGTTCAGTAATTCGGCGTTGGAATGATGGGTGAACTCAGTTCAGAAATATAGGGATAAAATTTGAAGTGAATTTGGTTCTATATTACCTTGATGGAATGGGATTCAACCAATTTCTGTAAATATATTTCCCTAGTAAGATGTTCTTGTGGGTGGACCATGATTACATAGATGGTCATTGGAGTAATAATTGTCAAATAAGATTTGTGGGGGTGTAAGAACTTGGGTATTTTACTTATGTGTAGATCCTTTATTTCTCATTTTAAATAATTACATTGGACCTAATTTGGCATCCTAAGGAGTTAATAATGGTTTTGAGGGTGACTGAGGCGTTTTCGGAGACCAGAACCTGTGTTTTTTTGGGAGAAATATCTTGGTGCATGGTTTAGAGTAAAACGTACGGAATTCTGAACGGTTTGTAAAACCAAGAGGGTGGTGGTTTTTTGGACAGAGCCACATCACATGGTTGATGCCCAACCATGTGGCCTAACCAAGTGATCTCCCCTATTTCCCTAGGAACCTATGAATGGTTATCACATGGTTTGATCAAACCATACAGCCAAATTGTTTGACCATTGCTGTCTCATGTGTTTTGTGCATGGTATGTCATACTATGGCGACAAACTGTGCGTAGGATAAATTTACTTGTAAATTTCCAATTTTTCCCTTACTGATCTGTTAAGTCAACCATTACTCTTTAATCAGAGAACCTGTTGGGTTTTTCTCCATTTCCACCCATTTTTTTCATTTTGTAGGAAAAGGTGAGGGATCAAGAGATCTCCTTCATTAGAAACATGATCGAGGTTCTGATCATCATGTTGGATGCACAACAGTAAGTACTTGAGTCTCTTTATACATTCTACTTCTTTTTTCTCTCTACCAAGATATTTCCTTATGAGAAAAATTCACCTTTTCATAAATATACTCTATTCCTAGGAAAATCAAGGGCCGATACTGGAGTTGGACAGTCATAAAACCCTATATTGGGTGGTCTATAACTCATCTTTAAGGATCATTGATTTTGGAATATTCATTAGGGCCCACCGGTTTCCTTGGAGGTGGTTTCATAAATTTACGTTCCATGAGTATAATTGTTTGACTTTTATGGTTATCCTCTTTCTGAATATGTCAAAAGTTGTTAGTGGTTACACCCATAAATCAATCCACCTCTTGTGAAAGGTTATTCCATAATTGGTTTTTTAGTGTTTCGACACATTCGAGCCACCGTTCGGGTGGTCCCTTGCATGAAAATTATAAAGGTCAGTCTTATTATATTATGTTTTTTATATTTAATGTTAATTTCATTATGGTATGCCCCATATATTATCACCAATTGAACAACATAATTTTTGTTCATTAAAATGATTACAAAATGTGAAATATTGAATGGAAAGCATACTATGGAGATAACATGGACATATCAAATGATTTTGAATAATGTTTCCATATTTATAACACCCCATTCTGTATTGATGGAACATAGTAGAGTGAACATCTACGAATGAATATAACATAATGGTTAATATGGAATTGATTAAATTGTTTCATTGCTACTTGGATTATCAATAGTAATGGATGAAAAGTCTCGGGCCAATAAATAAATTCTTAGAACTCTACATAACATATCCACACTAATGGAAGGAAAGACAAATATAAAAATCGATTATTACCTGATAACAATATCAAATAAGAATGGGCTGACTCATTCTTTCCAAGGATTCTGATAGGATTATACCATGGGTTCCATGAATTCCATTATGATTCAAGATTGTGGTTCTCATAGGTTGATACACACCAAGACTCCAGTTCGTTCCTATTCCATAGATTCCTTATATACTACAATATGGTCTTTTTAATTTTTATAGGATACATCTGATACACTCCATGGATCTAGAATTTACTAGTATGGTGCCATGGTGAAATCCCATATGGCCCTGTATTTATTTAGGCCCGTTTTACCTTGATCGATCTCCATGGACTCGGTAGGAATCTTATTGTGGAATGTCTTGATTTTTGATCCTTTTATTTCACTATTACCCCTTAGCTAGACTCAGATGCTAAAATGTTTGTATCCCCTGTGATTTACGATACCATGGTTATTACCATGCAACTTCCTCAGCGTATATCTTTGTCAGGATTCTTTATTACATCTTGGTACCTTAAAAAAATATACTACCACTTGGTGATATCAGTGTTGTATATGCCTCACACGACCTATTAGAATGAAATTATAATTACTTAATTGATGAAATGGTAAATGTTCTGAAACCACCTAACGGATGAAGATGGTACATTGAAATTTATTTATTTATTACTGCTTGCATTAAATTATATATATGTATGCATGCACAATGCTATATTCCATCACAAGGTCCAGATGCTATAGACACCGTTGGTGCTGGCCCACTATGATTTATCTCGCACCCTCTCAAGGGTCCATTTGGTACCCATAGTAGATTACATGGTTGTAAATGTTGATAGAGGGAATAATACAGCTACAAACACTTGATTGCGTACTATTTTGGTTAGATCTTGATAACAGATGATTGTGTAGGATATCTGGATGCTTGGAGTAGCCTTTGTTTTATTTAATATTGGGGAACATGTTATGCATGTTGTCTAGTATCCATGTTTTCTAGTTTTCTAGTGACATGACTTTACATCTTCATTTTTATAGTGGACACAGTTACTATTATTCTTATTTATCTATTACATCAGTTTTTTTCATCGATTTATTTATACCACATCAACTTTTTACTAACCATTTGTATCCCATCTACTCTCCTACAATCTTTTAATTAGGTAATAGTCTCCCCACGTAAACACCCTAGGCCCTCACTACTAATTGGAATCCTCTAGAGTCTGGGGAGATGTTCCGGAGGCCATTTGGGCCACTGTGATCGGGGCCATTGTTAAGTGGCATTTAGGTCTAGGATGTCTCATCATGGTATCCACAATAGTTGTTTTTCTTGGTTTACAATTTGGAGACATTATATTAGTGAATAATAATTCATGGGACATGGTCATTAGATCCTCTTGGGCATTGTGATCCCATCTTCTATTAAAAAACCATGTTTCCAACATTATAGTAGTGGTCCTTCTTTTTCCTATTATAGTTTATATTATTTCACTATTGGGTGATGCACATTAATTTTGGTGTTGTTGATTGTTAAACTGTTTTATAATATCTTTCAACGTTAGCATGATTATATGGGGGAAAAGATTGTTGTTAGATGCATCATTATAGGCACCTTTAAATTACATGTCTTACATATTGCCATTCCATATAGGACCATTTAACTTATTTTCGTTACTTTATTTGATTCTGACTTTTGAGTGATATTGTGATAGTTTCTTGTACATATATAACATTAGATTTTATTGAGAGATTTCATGTCAAAATTCATGAGGTTTGTGGGACATCATGGGTTGGGATGAAGAATTTACCAGGATAAGAAATTATACTATAAACAAAGGGTATTGTTTCAGGTGAGTGGTGCATGGGAATTGATTCATCGTAAATAACTATACATTATTATGTGAATCATGAAATCCAAATGAATTGGTTTTAGATCCTTATCCTTCCTTGTCATGATTAAGGAAGGAAAAGGAGTAAACCTAATGATTAACTATAAAATGACACGAAACTTATAATTGATCACTAACTGATACCTAACTGTATAAGTGGGTAGTCTGGGTAGTATGCCTTGGGTAGTAATTTCCATATATTTATATTTTGTTAGTGATTCTATCTTATGCTTCTTTTCTTGTTCTGAGTCATTTTTTGGAATTTTTAGACCAATGCTGCCACGAAGTCTTCTTGTCTTTCACTGTGAAGGTGGTGACAACCATGCTATAGACATGGTGGGACCTAATCAACTGTTCATACCTCTAGGAGTCCCAAATGAGGAACAAACTATTGAACTTGATCCGAGAATAGATGATCAAGTCTATGATAGTTTCCAACATCTGATGTAGTCCATTCCTAGTGCTCCATGGGTTGCACCTACTATCGTTGATCTGAACTGCGAGTTCCAACAGAAGCATCCACCTACTATTTCAATGGACGGCGGTTATAAGATATTGAGTGTTAAATAGAGGACATGATTTAAATCATTGAGAATATGGAAATGAATCCTGTGTAGAGATTCAACATTTCAACATACATTATTTGGAATTCGGCCAAGCATTGGAGGGATATGGTTACCCAAGCCGGTCATCATCAAGGCATGTTATTGGATGATTTCCATACTACATTCTAGGAATAGTGATTTCCTCAAACACTTAGAGATAATAGAGATATAGAGTTCATGCATCTCGAGCATGTATTTATGCCATTTATGAAATATTAATCAGGTTAAATTATTTTTCAGTGCTTTTCACCACATATATATAGTGATCATATTTTTTTATTGACATTTTCAAGATAGTCTCCCATAAGACATCTGAACTTAGGGGAATTTTTTTCATCATCCTACCTTTTCTGTATTACTTTATCAGGCCATTATCATTGAGGATATCCTGAGGGATGGCATGAGTGTTGGGTTTAAAGCATCTATGCCGCATCAGGCTGGAAGTTCTTATGGTGTACGAAATGATTCCTTGAGTTTTCTCATTATGGAAGTGGAATCAAGATTATCTAGTTTGATAGAACTATGGTGTGTCATCAGTATGGAATACCAGGTCATAAGAAACCACAATGTGATAGAGAATATATCGAGTATCAAGATTGTAGCCATAGGGGTCACCATTAGCGTTCCTACAGGACCTTTCTTCTAGATTTGAGTGGAAAAGGATAAGCATTCACTCCACCTATAGGACGGGGTAATTTTTTGATGCATCATGTGGGGAGTTGGAGTAGCACTAACATGCCTAGCCAAGTATGATGTCATGGTTGTGGTAGTCCGACCCCTGATCAGCAACAATGCCAGCAGAGTATTCATGATTTTGGTAGTCTGATAGTTCCATATGGCCTTGGATCATGTCAGTTTCCTGATTTATAGTCGATACATGAGGATTATTTTACGAGACTATCTACACTATAAGGTACGATTATAATATACTCCACTATTTTCACTGCTTAGTTTGATACATGTGCCTCAGACTCTTTTATTTTTGTTTCTATCTTGTAATTTATTGGACTAGAGATAGATTATCAGTATGTTTTAATGCCCCATGATACGCCATTGATAATATGGATGGAGGGAATACAATAGTGCATGGAATATCCCCTTGAGGTTGGAAGTTACACATTCTTGTGGAATTTATTGGTTCATGAGATAACGAGCTTCAATATCATTCTAATGATGGATTGGTTAGTCCAATATCACGCCATTTCAGTCTTCTATTTTAGTAGGGTCTCTTTTACATGACTAGAAGGAATCCATTAACTTTTCAAAGGTGAGAGGGATGTCCAGGCAGGGAGAGCTTGACAGAAGAATCATAGTCTAGGTGAGGATCAGGGTTTTCTTCAATATAATTTCACTATAGTAGTTGATTGTTTCAGGGAAGTCTTTCTTGATTACTTTTCTCTCTTACCTCTTAAAAGAGAGGTATATGTTACAGTTGATCATGATCCAGGAGTAGTTCCTGTTTCCATTCCTCCATATAGGATGGAACCTACTGCGCATCCGGAGCTCAACCACCGGATAGAGGACCTAGAGGAAAAATCGTTTTATATAGCCTAGTACGTCCTCTTGGGATCCACCTGTTCTTTTTTTCGAAGGAAGTTGGAAGACTTCATCTTTTCATGGATTACAGAATGTTGAACCATCCTACAGTCATGAAACTATATCCACATCCTTGAATAGATGATCTCTTTTCCCATCTTCGAGGAGGAAAGGGGTTTACTAAGATCGACCTGGGATCAGGTTATCATCATATGTCATTCATTCCATTGGACAAACCTCGGGAAGATTTCAGTAGCAATTATTGTGTGTATGAGTATCTCATTTTTTTGTTTGGTCTTATGAACACACATATCATTTTCATGGCTCTGATGAATAGTGTTCCACCCCTATTTGGACTCTTTTATCGTGGTCTTGGTGGTTGAAATCTTGGTGTATTAACACGCTCATAATGATGTTGTCAATCATCTTGATATCACTCCGAGTACAATATGATAGCATCATCTTCTGGCCATGATTTCTATGTGAGACTTCTGGATGATAAGGTCCAATTATTAGGTCATATTATTTTAGAATTCGGAGATTTTATAGACCCTGAAAAGTATTATGTTATAGATACATTGGATGAACCCAAGATTATGTTTGATATACAGAGTTTCTTGGGGATTTACAGATATTATTGGTGTTTTATAAAAGTATTTTCATTCCATACTTCACCACTTACAGGTCTTACTAAGATGGGTGTCAAGATCAAATGGTCAAAATCATGTGTGAAATCCTTTGAGGAGCAGAAAGGGAGGCTTATGTCAGTACATATTTTGATTCTTCTAGAATCAAATAAATCATATATCATCTTTTGCGATGCATCATGAATTGTACTAGGAGTAGTGTTGATGCCGAAATACAATGTAGTTTTGTAATGATCTCGGCAGTTGATGCCCCACGAATGAAATTACCCAATCCATGACCCCAAGCTAGCAGCTGTTATCCATTCATTATGTTCTTAGAGACATTATTTTTCAGCCGATTTCATTGTGGTGCATACAAATCAAAAGACCCTCATGTATATATTTTCTCAGTGCTACTTGAATCTCAAACAACAGATATGTGAAAAATATCAACAATCCTTCAATTTTGAGATTTCCTATATTCCTGGAAAGGGAAATGTGGTCATTGATGCACTATGTTAGAAAAATGAAATGCACGTCATTTAGGAATCTTGTGATGAAATAATGTTAATGGACATATTTTCAGTAAAACATCTAGAGTTTCATGGTAGTTACGAGAAGAATTACCTCTCATCCTTAACAGTTACCACTTACCTCCTTGAGAAGGTGAATGGTAGGTTGTTTTCGAATCAGGAAGGTTTGATTCTTTATGAGAGTATATCATGATAAAATCCACCTATGGATTGGACTAGGGACAGAAATGATGGAATTTACCTACGTAGACGTATCTAGCATCCTACAAATATGAGTGAGGAGTTGATGAATTTTTCCCATGCATCTCTATGGGAAGTTCATCTACAAATATTGAAGATGAATCGAGATATGGGATGCTAGTATTGGTGGACTAGAATGAAACATTAGATTTCATGATACATCACTAGGTGTTCCACCTATCAGTTGGGGATGGTAGAGCACCAGAGACCTATAGTCTTGTTACAAACTTTTGTAGTCCTGGAATGGAAATGGGAGAATGTTGATATTGATTTTCTAGTGGGATTACCATGGTCATTGAGCGGTACTATTGTTATATAGGTTTTAATTTACTAACTAATGAACTCACCCCACTTCGTTGTTATTCATGAGACCTTATGAGTTGATGAGTTTGGAATACTATGTGTCTGTGAGATCATATGATTACACGAGGATCCCAGTACTATTATTTCAAATAGTGATGAATGTTTCACTTATTGATTCTGTCATTGTAACACCCCAAGATTTTATAAGATATCTTATTATTAATTTCATTCATATCTTCAGTTGTATGATACACCAAACTTATCTTGCGCAATACACAACACCGTATTTTCTTACACTATACACAAAAATAACCTTGGATCGTGTTACACACAATTTCATGTTCGTTTGATAGAAGTTATTTTACACAACATTGAGTGTATATATATATAAATATTTATTCAATGTACTAATGAAATACGGTTATATTCAATTATACGAAACAACAAATGAATCTTGCACTTCACATAACCCTGACATGGCTTTCATTACACACAATAGCGACCTTCCATGATAGTGTGTGTTGTACGCAATACCGAGTACCACTAAACAACAATATGTTATTAAAATATCATATAAAATAACTGTTATGAATAGTAATACTCAATTTTTGAAATTTTTTAAATTTTATCATATATTATGGAATTCATTTTTGGATTTAGAATATCGAAATTATCCTAAGGTGAATTTTTGGTATTTTTCTGAAAACATTCAATTTTTGAAGAATAGTGAAAACACTATCTTACTATTTAAAAACTATCTTTTTATTTAAATAATTATTTATTTTATTTTAATTTATTTTAGGTCCAAATAGATACCATATATATATATATATGTTCAACATAATTCATGGGAGTCAGTTTATAATAATTTTAGAGATAAAAAATTATATTGAAATTTTTACCGTCCTTCACCCACCTCCTAGTAGAATTTGAATATTTAGATAAAACATAATTTTACCACTAATGTGAGTGGAATTTCGAAAATCCAAGTGACACGGTTAATACCAAGGAGTAAAATGTGGTTCAATAAGATAAAAATGATATATGGTGAATAGTAACTTTTTACTTTTATTTACCACGGTTAAAAGTAAATAGGGCAATTAAGGGTAAAAATGTTATTATATTTACCCTAAAAAATGTCCTAATTCTATTTGAACAGTGTAATTCAACCAAAAACAATCTTAAGAATAAAATATTACCCTTTATGTTATCTTTTATTATATTAGGACATTTATTATTATTTAATTTAAAAAATAGTTAAAATAGGTAAAATCAATGTTTAATAACTAAAACATTTTTAATATAGGGTTATACATTAGATAAATTCGAGTATAAATATTAATTAGAAATATAAATAGATTTTATATCTAATGGTATTTTATTTATAGTTTTTAGAAATTATATAGTTTAATTTATTTATGACACAATGGTGATGTAGTAATTACCTAAATAATGAAATATTAAAATTATTGTTATTATAAATACCCAAATAAATGTAATTTGAGACTTTTTATGAATTAAAATAATTTTCTAGGTAAATATGACATGTTATTATTGATTAAATTAACTAGTTTTGAACTAATCATGCTGTTATGATTTTCACAAAAATCAATTACCAAATAGTTTCACAATTGACATAAAGTAGTTTTTAAAACAAATATTATATTATTAATTGTTATTCTATTCTTAAAAATATATGGTTCTAAAAAATGACATATATAATGTTATATATATTAATAATGAACCACTTGGGGTTCGTTTTTCTTGTTATAGTATGTTTATAAACCATATAGTGTAAGAAAAAAAGAAGACATGGTAAAAGTTATATTATTCAACTTAGATTTAAATCTAAATATTAAGGTTAAAATAGTAACCTAAACTTGTCTAAAACCTATTGTTTGAGATGATTTAGAACCTTACCCAATATATATTATAAATAAGTCACTTTGGATCCTTTACAAACCGAATATGTCTTTATTATAAAATAATATTTTAAGTTTTTCCTAAAGTGCCCCTCTCTTCCATTATAAAAGGGCACATCCTCCCTCTTCTCATTACACACTTTTGAGCCTTCATTCTCGGAAAAACCTTGATAATTTACCTTATAAACTTCCATGGAAACATTATAGAGGTTCTATTCTCCTCAAAAGACCAACTATAGTGCCTTAAGAGGAAACATAAAAGAGGTGTGTCGAAGAAGAGGTAATCTCGTCTACTGATTCTTTCATGTTTTATTTCTTCTTATACTTCTTCTTCCTTAGTTGTTTCATTATAAAGCAATAATATAATTATAAATAATATACTTATATGTTATTATAAATATGAAAAAACCACAATTCACCTTCTATCCATCCTACGGAAAATGAAATCACCCCGCGTGCGTAAGTAAGAAATACCGTCTCTACGCCGTGGTGAAATCTATTTTTCCACATCCACCTTACTTGAATGGGTATACTTTTGTAATGATTAACTATATATAGTTATTATAACATCGTATGGATTCTAAGATATTATATCATCCAATCCTATTCAATTCAATAATTATGGGAACGATATCATCGCTCGTGCGTACGTTTGGATTACCGTCTCCACGGCGTGATGAGATTCATTCTCCATGTTAACCATTCAATAATTATTATAAAGTATATATAATGAATAATAATGAAATATATGACATGATAAAGCAACTGGATTATTTTATATTTATATATATTTCATCTACTTACTTCAATTCAAGTCAATAAGGAAAGGAATACAGTGTTCATGCGTACGTACGACCTACCGTCTGCATGAACGGTGTATTAAATTTCATTTATCTATCTAATATATATATATATATATACTGAATATATATGATATATAAATCATGATTTACATTCAGGAAAGAATTAAAATATGATATAAGTAATAATAATATCAAGAACAGAAAGTCCAAACACGTACGATAAATAAAACGATTTTACCCAAAACGAAACCTTAACATAGAATTTACAAAAGAATGGGTAATATAAAGTAATAAGTGAACCATATATGATATCATAAAAATGAACAAGATTCTACAATAAGTCAATAAAATTATTTAAATCAATATACAGGAGGTTCAGATACATACGAATCATATCGGATCGAAGGTAAGGGATAATTATTCAAATCTCATTCTTATCTGAGATTGTTTATTCGTAAGTATTTACTGGGGTAATGTTTATTATCCATATTAATATGTTATCAAAATGTATCCATAAAATATTTAATTTTCATCCATGTATGTTTAATGAAATTTTTACCCATTTTTACTTTTACCACATCGTATGGAAGGAAACATTCGTTGGTTTACCAAATGAGGTACTTTTTGACTTTTCCGACAAAAGTATGAGGAGAATGTTTTTTTAACTTATACGACATGAAAGGATTCTTACGGTTTAATAATGCCTTATTTCCATGAAGCTTCCTGTATAATATTTCATGATTATTATCAAAAATTATATTTTCCTTTAAAATTTCATGTCATTTTGTGAAAAGAAAATGATTTTGAAGAAGAAAGGATATTTTCCTCAAAATTTCATTTCAAGTGTTTTATCAAAAATATTTTCCATATAAGATGACATTATTTAGTATGTTTATGTTTCAAATATAATTTCTTTATTATTTACATGGTTTGTTTTTTATTACGATGAAATGATATCCATTACCTTTATATGGATTATTTTTTGATGGAATGATGTTTATGAAACCTGTTTTATTCATTGGGTTATTATGAATGATGTATGTTTATTTTGTGTCACAAGTAAGAATGATTTCATTATGAGATGGGTGGGACCTATATCTCCCTACAATTCATTTGGTAAAGATTTATATCTCATGAGATAGACATGGCTGGAATGGTAATTTAATCCAGTTCAGTGATGCAGGAATGGAACGAGGAGTGAACTCGGTTCAGTAAGGGACACTGTCCTCTAAGATGGTCTTGGCAGCAATTCCTTTGATACTATGGAAATCATATCATGTGCTTAATTTTTTGCCACAATTACAAGTTTTATTTCCAATATATTTTATCATGATTGATGTTCCATTGTGATCTATGCCTTACGTACTGCCATGTTTTATGTCATTGCTCCAGATTTTGATGTTTAAACATTATGTTCATGTTTTTATGTTCAAATTTATATGGTTTGTTTTATTTTCACCAGGCTTACCCTTACTGAGCATTTGAGCTCACCCTTTATATGTTTTCTTTTCTCCAGGAAATAAATAATGGTTTTAGGTAAGAAAAAACGGGGAAGATCTTTATGGGAGATGTTGAAGATCTTTCACCGTGATTAGAAGATTATGTTCTGAGTTTCCAAAGACACTAAACTATTACAGTACTTGTGTGTCTGTTTTCTGTTATGTATTAAGTATTCTGAAAAAGTAATGTAATGTCCATGTATGTCATGATTGGGTCTCTACTGCTCGTATCAGAGGAAAAGTTTAGTTAACCTTTAGAAACTAGGATGAGAAATCTTTAGTGAGATCCCTAGAGACATTTCTATGGTATGTCTAGGAATGTCCCTACGGTTAAGTATAAAAAGAGATTATAGTCCGAGAATTTCAGTAACAATATTAGAATTAAACCTATGTTGTTATTATATTGATTGTACTCCCCCTTGATTATTATTTCGGCCTCTAACACTATTATTTTTGGGTTTTAGAAAATGGTTGGAAACATGAATATTCATGATAATGGAGGATATGATGGACAATGGAATGATATTCTTCATGAGAAACAAAATTTAATTGGATTAGGAAGTCCACATATGATTATTATGCCTAATAAAAAATCTCATAATATGATCAATAATCTCAACTTTGGTACGTTTTCTGACTCAACTAATAAGAGAAGGATGATGTTTCATGATGATCAAAGAGGAAAAAAAGTGCAAATTACCTCCTTTAAATCATGTGGGAAGAGGCATACAGAAGAATGTTTTAATGGAACAGGAAGATGCTTCAGGTGTGGAAAGGAAGGACACAAATCCAGTAATTGTGAAGGAATAGGTACAGTTAACACCATGGATATGGATAATGGTATTACTAAGACATCAACAGCGGTTAAATGTTTTAAATGTGGAATTTACAGGAATTATGAAAATTGATGATCTAAGGGAAAATTTCCCAAAGAGAATCCGCATGGTCGTATGGGTAGTATTTGTGTTGATGATGATAAATAGACTACAAATGATATAAGGGATGAAAAAGTGTTGAGGAATAAAATGATGGAGCTCGGTCAATGGTATAGGAAGGTAGTGGAAAGATTGTATGTTTATCAGGAATTATGTTATATAGGTAATTTAATGGTACTATGGAATAAAGAATCATATAAGGATTGTTACACTATTATTTTTCTAAGGTATTTGAATGTATATGTTGAATGGTAACGTTAACCATTAATGGTTATTAAAATATTTTTGGAAGGTAGATGATATGTGAATAATGAAAGGATAAAGAGATAATTAAAAGTTTGATATCATTAATGAGCTCATGGCTGATATAAGGACAATTTGTTATCATGGATTGAGAATATTGAAATTTAGGGATTTTGTTATGTGAAAAGAGTTATCTTTTGACAGCATTCGTGTTTTCACTAATGTTCAATGGGTATTCATTTTTCAAGAGAATACATGATTAAGGTATTCACATGTTTGTAATTTTACCAACAAGATATATCGTATGATGTACGGGGGATAAATTATGTTATTCACATGCTTGACAGATGACATTTCAGGTAATTATTTTCTCTATACTATGAGCTTGGACAGAATTATTTTGGATAAGCCTAAATATTGGAATGGATTATGTTGGACATAAGTTTGTATTGTTTAAGGCTTTAAATTTTTTTGATATTATTGATGGAATGTTTTAATAATGTAATTTTAGTTAAAGGACAACCCAATGGATGGCGACAACCTATTGTGTCGGAAAAGGATGCAGGAATCGAACCCACAACCGAAGTGCGACATGCCTTTATCTCCTACCATTGTCCTACAAGAAGTCCCTGGTTAGTAGAAACTAGTTTTATTATATTAAGCAGTATTATATATGAAGTGTAAGTCCATTTTAGGAACTATACACTATTAATCTCACTATAGATGGACTTATATATATTTGATAACTTTTTTATCCTTTTGTTTGAGACAGATGGAATGACATATCATTCTATCACATGATCTCCTAACACTTCACAGACGACAAATTCAACTTCATTTCTTTAAGAGATGATGTGGAAATTGTTCAAGGCACAAACAATAGTGATATTGTACCAAAATCAAGTATGTATTTCTTTTAATTATTCTTCAACTTTAGGGAAATTATATTGAAAACAAAAAATGATTCCCTAATGACCTCATATCTGATGAATCAGATGGTACCTTAAATCATCACAAATTTATGGATTTGTGATTGTTGGATTTTTCATAGCCATGTCCTCTACCACTCTTCATTAAAACATGACGGTTAGATTTTTCTTTCATATCCATATTTCCTACTATGTTATCCTATGTGAAAACCTAGTGATGAGTTAATTTTGGTAACTGTTACATTTCTTACTTTACTTTTTAAAATTAAGTTTTCATATTCCTTTTACGATTTTTGTTTTTACGAATGAAACTTTCACAAAGTAAATGATTTATTACCCCAACGAATTTAGAGGGTGAGACTCAATCTAAGGGGGTAGAATGAAACACCATGATATTTTATAAGATATTTATTTTTAATTTCCATCATAACATCTATTTTATGCTAAACCAATATTATCTTGTGCTATACACAATACTGTATTATCTTGCAGTATACAAAACACTAATCATGGATCGTGTTACACACAATTTCAGGTTTGTTTTGATAAAAGTTATTTTACGCAACATTGAGTGTATATATTTATATATTCTATGTACAAATTAAATATGGTTGGATTCTATTATACGCAAAAAAAATGAATCTTTCACTAAACACAACCCTGACTTAGCTTTCATTACCTGAAATTGTGACCTTACATGATAGCGTGTGTTGTACGCAATATCGAGTTTCACTCAACAACGATATGTTATTAAAATATTATATAATCTAGCCGTTATAAATTGTAATACACAATTTTTGAAATTTTATAAATTTTATATTTCAAAATGGACTTCATTTTTGGATTCGGAATATCAAAATTAGCCTAGGGTAAATTTTTGGTATTTTCCTGAAAACTTTCAATTTTTGATGAATAGTGAAAACACTAGGTTACTATTTAGAAACTGAATTTTTATTTAAATAAATATTTCATTATTTAGAGTTTTTTTAGATAAAAATTGATAAAAACTATATATATATGTTCAATGAAAATCATTGGAGTCATTTTATAATAAATTTAGTGATATAAAAATTATATTGAAATTTTTACCGTCTTTACCCACCTCCTAGGAGAATTTGAAAATTTACATAAACATAATTTTACCAATTTTGTAAGTGGAATTTTGAAAATACGAGAGACACAGTTAATATCTAGTAGTAAAATGTGGTTCAATAAGATAAAAATAATTTTTGGTGAATAATTACTTTTTACTTTTATTTACCATGGTTAAAAGCAAATAGGGTAATTAAGGGTAAAAATGATATTATTATTACCCTAAAACATGTTTTAATTCTATTGGATAAGTTTAATTCAACCAAAAACAATATTATGAATAAAATGTTACCATTTATGTCCACTTGGATTAGATTAGGTCATTTATTATTATTTAAAAAAGAGTTAAAATAAGTAAAATCAATGTTTAAAAACAATTTTCTTTAATATAGGGTTATTCATAAGATAAATTTGACAATAAATATTCATTAGAAATATAAAATGATTTCCTACCTAATGTTATTTTATTTATAATTTTTAGACATTAAATAATTTAATTTATTTATGACACAATGGTGAAAGAGTAATTACCTAAATAATGACATATTAAAATAATTGATATTATAAATACCCAAATAAATGTAATTTGATACTTTATATGAATTACAATAATTTTCTAGGTTAATATGACATTTTATTATTGATTTAATTAACTTTTTTCAAACTAATCATGCTGTTATAATTTTTACAAAAATCAATTACCATATAGTGTCAAAATTGACATAAAATAGTTTCTAAAACAAATATTATATTATTAACTGTTATTATATTCCTAAAAATATATGGTTTGGACAAATGACAGAGATAAGGTTATACCAGTCCTCCTGCTGAGTGCATATCCTCCATCTCCTGGTCTAGAGGTTGTATACCAGTCCTCCCACTGAGTGCATCTCCTACAATGTTTTCCATGCCATGAGTATAGATTATCTCGAAGTCCTAGTCTTGGAGGAAATCAAACCAACATTTCTGTCTCAGGTTATAGTCTGTAGGATAGAAGATATACCTAAGACTCTTGTGATAAGTGTACATTGTAAAATTCTCGCCCCTCAAGTAATGTCGCCAAATCTTCAAGGAGAAGACCACTTTTTCAAACTCCAGGTCATGGGTACCATAGTTCTGCTCATTTTGTCCTAACTATCGATAAACATATGGGATAACTGCTCTCTCCTACATGAAGAAACATCCGAGTCTGGTCCCTGATGTGTTGCAGTAGACTACGCACCCTACACCCTCCTCTGGAAGCCTCAATATGGGTGCACTAGTCAGCCACTGCCTCTGCTCCTGTAAACTCTGCTGGTATCTCTCTGACCACATGAAGGGATTCCCATTCTTCGTCAACACTGATAGAGGTGCTGCAAATATGTAAAAATCTAGCACAAAACTCCTATAGTACACTGCCAAACCCCATAAACTATGTACCTCCATCACACTCTTGGGTGGCTCCCAACCAAGTACCACCTCAATCTTCACTACATCCACTGCAACTCCATCCTCCGATAATACAATTCCCAGAATGTGAACCTCGTAGATCCAGAACTAGCACTTCGAGAGCCTTCCATAAAGCTGGTGCTCTTGAAGTGTGTCTACTACTACCCGCAAATGGAAGGCATGATCCTCCTCAGTTTCCAAGTAGATCAATATTCCATCGATGAATTCTTCTAAAAGCGATCATGGTATGGCTGGAATATCATGTTCATGAGTCCCATGAACACTACTGGAGAGTTAGTTACACCGAATGGCATAACCAAGAACTCATAAATAATGTACCAATATATGAGAGACGTCTTCTGCACATCCTCGTCTTATACACTGAGCTGGTGATAGCCTGATCTGAGGTCTATCTTTGAGGACCATCATGATCTCATCAGCTGATCAAAGAGGCTGTCAATCCTTTGGAGTGGGTACTTGTTCTTGACGGTCACATGGTTCAGGATCAAATAGTCAACCCAAAGCCTAAAGCTCCAATCTTCCTTCTTGGCGAATAAAATCTGGGCTCCCCAAGGTGAAACACTGGCCGAATGAATCACTTCCCATGTAAGTCCTCATGTTGTTCCCACGACTCATGAAGCTCAGTGAGATCCATCAGATATGCTGGTGTATATATTAGTATCGTACTGGGGTACATTCCAATGAAAAACTCCACCTCTCTGTGAGGAAGTAGACCTAGAATATCATCAAAGAATACATCGGCATGCTGGTCCACCACTACAGGATAACTCGGACTCCCCACATCATCTACTCTGAGGGTAATGATAGCTAACTAATGATTTATCAGGTGGATCCTCTTCTGGGTATGTATGTCTTGTGTTTCAAAGGCTCCCTTATTTTCGGTGAAGGTAAACATGGTCCCATCCAGGTAGAAAAAACGCCATTTGCGCCTAATACAGTCAATTTGAGTGTGGACTATAGATAACCAGTCAATACCCAAGATGAAGTCGTAAGGCCTAGACACCATGACTAGAAGATCCCAGTCGAAGCTCTCACCTCCTAGAGTAATCTTTCCCCACCTTCACCAGTGCGTAATCATCGAATCTTCTCTCGTAGAAGTCTCTACCCATAAGGATCGAGCCAACGGCTCTGTCGGAATCTCAGAGCACCGAATGAGGGTAATGGTAATAAAATAATGACTGACATATTTTTCTATAATTACTACAGCTATGGTAGAGTAGACACAGATCGTACCTCATATCATCTATAGAGCACCATGATCATAGGCCTCGGAATCCTGGAGCAGAAATTTCCCTTGTCCACATGCTCCCTGCAGTCAGGGTGGACCTCCTAGTGGTGGTGGTGGTAACTTCTCAAATCATCACCCACCGCCAAACACAGGACTAGTTATTCTACCATGCCTGCTTTCTCCCCACAGATCACCTAGGATGAACCATTATCTCTGTCTGGGTGGTCCCTCGACTATCTGGTGATCATTCCTACAGTGGGTCGGAGTGTCACGATCCATATAACCCTACCGCTGCATGTGAAACACTACCCAATCCTGGCATGACTGGCTCCGCCTCGAGTGCCCCGCACAACTGATCCGGGGTCATGTGGTTGTCCACCTGTAGGTTCGGTCCACTTGGACCTCTGCGACATCTGTCCACTGCCACCTGCACACGACTCTATTACATGACGTCTGATGGTGGGTCTCACTACTGGTGACTATATATCAAGGAAATACTCCACTATGAGTGCTAACAAAAACAGCCCCACCAGCATTGGGATGCAAAGTGAGATCATCAAAGCCCCAATCTCCCTCCTGAGTCCCTGTTCGAATGTCTGATCCCCAATAAATGGTTCCCTCACTAAGTTAGTGGAGTAGAATGAGATGTTTGTGAACCTCACTGAGTACTAAGCTATAGTCATGATGCCCTACTGCAGATAAAGAATCTCTGGAATTCGCACTGCATGAAGAGTTGCTAGATCAATCACTCCTCGAAATAGGCTCTCAATGTCTGCCTAGAGAAGAGTCACCTCAGCATGAAATTAGAGCAACATACTCCACCATCTACCTACTTCTTTATGTTTAAGGCTGGTGGCAAGTATCACCATGAGATCGGCTGGTGTCCCTACCCGTCGGAAGACTCTCACCATAGCCTCCAGCCAATCCTCAGCCGCCTGTGGGTCTATCTCTCCCCTGCACCTAGGTGTCCTCTGGTGATAGAACATGTGCAACAGGCACAAGAAGCATGCACTTTCTACTGTTTGGGCAGGTGGAATTCGTGGTCCAATGGGAAATGGTACCGTTGGTGCCTCTGCTGGAAATGGGCCCTGCACCGAGGCTCCATCAGTCAGTGGGCAGTTACTGTTTACTACTCTCAGAACCCTAGCTGGTTGTCTTCATGGAGGTATCCTAAAAGAAAACAAGTGCACCACAGTCAATAAGTTATACCTAGTGAGATTACTCAAGAAATCACAAAAACAACTCTTTGAAACACACACACAATCATTGTTTTTGTGCACTAAATAAGAAATATAAAGTCAAGTTTCTTGTTTAGGGATACGTCGGACGATGCACCAAAACGTGTTTCCCTAAATTGATAACCACACTCACTACACATAACACTAATTCGGTAAAAATAAATATCAAATTCCTATGTTCTCCGGTAGAACCGAATCCTTTGATACCAATTTGTCATGACCCGTCCCTTGGGGCCCATGTCATGACTACCCCAAACCCACCTTCCATAGGCAAGGGGCTAGAGACAAGCACTGAAAGGCGTATTCCCAAAAACTGGTAAGTCATTCACTTTATAACCTGTAAACTCACGTTACCCTGCACAAAACAAGATTCGAACAAAAGCCAACTATATAAATAAAAGAGTGATGAATGTAAAAGGGTTCAGAATACATTCCCATCATTAAAGATACTACTACAACTAAAATACAATACAACTGAAGAAAGATAAATACAACTACTAGATCATCCTATGAGGTCCCTACTAAAAGGGTAGGTATAGATCGCCTCCTCAGCACTTCACATATTCTCATCTCCTCTGTGTCCCGACAAGTCATATGGTCCACCTCCGGCTACTGTCTTATCCTGGTACCCTAGTCCTCATTCAGCGATGTTCGTCGTCTGCACCAAATACAATGAAGTACAGGTGTAGCCCGTGTAGGGGTGAGTATAACAATACTCAGTAGGGACCCCAAGACCCTCAAGTTATCACAAATCTACAAAGAATAAACCTCAAATCATGAAGTCAACTGTCATTCCTAGTTAGGTATATTCCCATACATATACCTAATTTATCAAGTATACACATCCCATTCATGAGGAAATAGTACTTACATCCCAAAATCCCAAAGAAAAAATGTTCCAAAAAGGAAGGAAAAACACAAAGGAAAGTACCACACATATACTAAATTAGCTCACACTAGGTATAACATAAGTGTTGTAGTAGATATGATTAATTGTGGCTACTAAATAATCTTACTCTGTTAAGAGGATCTGCTGGTAACCCACACAAAATCTCTAAGTGCTGACCTACACAGGATCTCTAGGAGCTGACCCACACAGGATCACTAAGAGCTGACCCACACAGGACCACTAGGGTAAGACACACACGACATTGCTAGGAGATGACTCACACAGGATTTCAATGAGATAACCCACACAGGATTTCTATGATATTACCCACACAGGACCACAAGGAGCTGACCCACACAAGATTTATAGTAGCTGACCCACTCATGATCGCTAGGAGCTGACCCACATAGGGTCGCTAGTCTATCTTCTCATGACAACCAGCTACTAGGTTCTTACATTAGGCTTTCTCATCAGTGGGAGGGTCCTCTCCCCATGCCACTGGTTGAAACTCCAATTACAATGAAGTCCCATAAATACATAACATAGAGGACCGCCACATCATAGTGGTCTCAACGCAATAGATGATGCATCAATCAGACGCACGTTCTGTTAGTTATCAGCCTTTTAGTACCGAGGGCCCGGTTGGATTCATGCTCGATCCAACCCCACAACTCCCCATATTTATCCAAAAATATAGTGGGGTATACCAAAGGGATCGTCTCACTCCAAGGTATTTGGTGCCACTAATGGTACATAAAACTGCCACTCGGAGCCAAAGATGTGGCAGAAAATGCATAAATGAGTCGAAGTGGGAACGAGCTCGGTCTGACCTGGTCAGACTGACTTGGCCAGATGCGGACTGAACTACTAGGCCCGGCCCGGCCCGTGCACAGCGACACCGCCCGCGAGGTCCTCGAGGGACCGTGGGGGTCTCGGTGCCCGTGAGTCTACGAGGAGGCCACGGAGGGTCGCGGGAGGCGAGAGGGCACAAGGCAGCTCAGAGGGCCACGGGTGGAGTGGCGTGGCCATGGGGTGGTGTGGCAGGGCCACAGATGGTGGAGCCGCAGGGCAGCACGGCTGGGCCACAGTCGATAGTGGAAACTTGAGTGGCGGGGCCACGTGCAGCATCAATGGCTCATGGGGTAAGGTCGCATGTGGCCGTTCTGGCACAGATGGAGGTGACAACTCGGGTGGTGAGGCCATAGGAGGTGGCTCGGTCGCGGTCAGTGGTGGTAGCTCAGGCAGCGAGGCCGCGGGCGGGGGCTCAGCCGCAGGGCGTGGAGGTCGTGGACGGCCTCTCTCTCCATCCGTCGTCATGTTTTAAGCCACCTTCTTCCATCATGAAGAACACAAAATGAAAAAACAGTGGAGGTGTCCTGCCATGTTTTTTTAGCCTTCCCCCTCCGCGTTAGTGCGGTAGCAAGTGGTTAACCATTTTTGAATCCATGATGTGTAAGAGAGAAAATTTCAAACAACTACCCCACAACATCCCACAAAAAACAGTACATAAATAAACCCCTCCCTCATTGATGTGATGACATCGACGAGGTCGCAAATAAGAAGACAAAACATTTGGAAAAGTCAAACGTCGGTGTCATTGGCATTTTCCTTGATTGTAGGTTCGTGCATCGTCCTCTTGATTGATTCCGAATAACAATATTAAATTGTGTTCTTCATTTTGAGAAGAAGTTCTTCATTGGATTTCTTTTTTCAAAGAATATGTCCTTTGTTTGGGCTCTTCGTTCGGAAAATGTAATACTCTAAGAGCTCTCTCCTTTTGAAACCCAAAGGAAAAGTGGTGCCAATATAATTTATCTTATGAAGAAATTAAGTTGGCACATACACAAAATATGGAAAAAATTAATGTTGAAGAGGTTCAAGAGGCTTCTACTCATTACAGAGGAAGTTGAGAGGTTTGTCCCCCTTTAAGAGGGTTCAGGTGGTCACCCCCTTGAGAAATTCAAATTGGGGGGTTTATGCTCTGGTGGTCCACACCACCATAACCCACACAAGGGATGTTTCAAGACTAAAAATAAAAAAATATTAAATTTTTTTATTTTTATTTTCCCATGAAATTCCAAAAACAATCTTTCACCCTCGACCTTCTACGATCGCGGTGAAAGTCTCCATAAGTGAATATTAGCGTTGTGAGTTCAACCGTGCCCTAAAATTTCAATTCTGAGAACCTGTTCAAATGTTAGAAAAAACCTTCTTTCACATTCGTAGAACGTACCTATCAAAAAAAGATCCGAAATTCGTTTCGGGCACTCTGGGCCTCAGAATAATCCGTCATCAATTTTCATCGACTCGTAAAAGTCAAATTTAATTAAAAAAATTACATTGAAATTAGGGGTCTTTACATTATTTTTGGAGTCTAAATCTAAATATCAAGAGATCCCCTTTGTCTGATATCTAATCCAGGTTAAATTCATTAGGATGGATGTGTAGGGGTTTATACTTATGTTCTCTTTGTTTGTTATTCTTCTCTTTCATTATCGAACTAGATATCTCAATGTTAATATTTTTCACCTTTTTATAGGTATACTCTATTCTGAGGAAAATCAAGGGTCAATACCATAGGAGGAGAGTCTTACAACCCTAAGGGGGAAGGTTTATAACTCATCCCTAATGTTCATTGATTTGGGTATATTCATGTGGGGCCTACCTGTATCATTGGAGGTCGTTCCATAAATTTTCATTCCATGAATATACTTGTTAGAATAGTATGGATATGATCTTTCCAAGTATGTGATTATTTTTTAGTGGTTACACCAACAACTCACACCACCTCTTTTTAAAGTATAACAAATAATTGGTTTTTTAGTGTTTCGGCATGTTTGGGTCAACATTTGGGTGTTCGCATTCATTACCAATCTGAAGGTGAGTCTTATTATAATTAATGGCTTGATTTTATTGAGAAATGAATAATGAAATGTACCATCTCTACTCACTACTTGAACCGCCTAATGTAAGTTCTTTAAAATGATTGTTAAATGTGAAATATGTAATAGTGGGTTTACTATGTATCTAAATTGGCCTTATTGTTGGGTCCACTAAGAAAGATACCCTGAGAGGGGGGGTGAATCAGGGTATGAAAGATTAAAAAACTTCCCGTTTTGATCTTGTTTTTCTATTAGATAATCCCCTCTATTATCTCCTGCCCGATGCAGAGTATGAAAAAAACATAAAGCATGCACATGACACAATGATTTTTACTTGGTTCACCCTCACTAGGCTACGCCCAAGGAGCATACAATGACAGTGTTCCAATGTAAAAAATTAACTATAATCACACTACTATTAACAAGTTATAAGTGGACTCACTGTCCATACTTTTTAACAACCACTAACAATTTGAGAACTCACTGCTCTCTCAACTGAAGTGAGCTCACTGCTTCTTCTGAGGATCCAATTACAGTTTATAGACTTGTAGTTCTCTTCATTAACACTGATGAATGCATCCTCCACTATATATAGATTATCTAGTTATGTTAATAGTTAATCCACTTAATAATACCCCTTTTCCCCTGAACACTAGGAAATGCACTTTGGAAACACCTTCACAAATCACCCTACTTCGTGAGGCTCCCAATTTCGAAAATCTCAAACTAGCCTTCACAAAGCTTCTGCATTTTCGTGAATAACTCTAGTGATGCACTCTCTCAAATACTGAGTCGTCATAGGGAGATTTCCCTCATGGTGCTCACTGGGCCAACGTGGAGGTTGCAACTTTCGCAAAGCTAGATTAGCCGCCGCGAAGCTCTTATTTCACGAAGCACTCTGCCTCCGCGAACCACATTTGCAAGACTAGAGCAAAAATATTTTCTATGAAAATTCTCTTCTGCTCTCCCAAGGGGTTGAGGATAATTTATTGGTGATTCCAATTATCCTCGAACATTCCATGTGATGTCAAAGCCATGTCATCTAAAATCACGATGCTCTAATGTGCCCACTGAAATTATCTAAAAATCACGAAGCACCACTGCAATTTTCTGGATCGCGGAGCTCATCATAATCATGGAGCATCTGGTAATTTCCTTCGCACCAACTCCGTGAATCTCCACTCTCAATGCTCTTCTTTTCCACAATGCTCTTCTACTCTACCATTGACGAAGCTTGACATAATAGTGAAGCATCACCTTCATCATTCATCTTGTCTTTGTGAATTCCAAAACAGTAATCACATCTTCACGAAATTCATGCATTTGACATATTTTGATGATATCTTTAAGGAAATCCAATTTTCTAAATTCTCACCAAAATCCAAATTTTGGACCCGAAAAATTTGGGAAACACTAGAAAATGGAGCCACCTTGTACTTCTCTTTTTGTACCACCTCTAGATCTTCCGTTCCTTTATCAAGGTTCTTTGTCAACATGGATTGTCAACAACATCTCTAGAACTCGACAATTCACTATGGAAACCATATTTGTCAACAAACACAATCACCCCAAAAATGTTGCAATGTTACCATGATGGATTTCTGAACAAAAATCCCCCCCTTTGGGTTTGTTAACAACTCTTCTCATAATGATTTCTTGCACATTGATACCTATCTGAAGCTCCTTCTATCTACTACCACCATTAGCATCTTGCGATTCTGATAGCATTCAAGGATTCACTAAACACATACTCTAAGCCCATATAAGCAGTGTTCAGCATGAGAAACATGAGTAGTATGAGAAGTTCATCAATGAATCACATCATGTCAGACACCAATTGTCAAAGAAGATTTCCAATTGGTGATAGCTGGAAAGCATCTCACACTATTCCAACATCACTATTCGGATTTTATCACGATCCTAGTATATCGTGATATCTACTATTTGATTGATCACTTCTATCATCATCATATTAAACACTCTCCCCTATCTCATTACTCTCCCCCTATCTCGCTTCTCCACCAGTCAGCTTCCCTCAATGTCTTTGACAAATACATTTTCTCCCTTTAGTAGCCAGAGTTTCTACCCTGGAGGAGTCACTATTTGTCCCCCTTTGTCTAAGAACACAAAGTTCACTCATTTCTGGTCTGAGAGATTATAAAAAATAAATATGGGCACTATAGAGAAAAACACATCATACCTCGAGGAGATGGGGGTCCCACATCCACACCCTTTCATGTTAGGGGAGTCGACTGAACTCCCAAAGCCAGTCGATGCCTCTCAAAAGCTTCCTTGGGTAGGGCCATTGTCAAAATGTCTGCAACCTGGAGCTTAGTAGGCACATACCCCAACTAAACAATTCTCTGCTCAACCTTCTCCTTGATAAAACAATACTTTATATCAATGTGCTTTGTCCATGATTGATTGAAGGGATTTTTGCTGAGACTAATAGCTCTTGAGTTGTGCAATGGATTCCTAACTGGGACTTCACTTCAACACCCATATCATCAAGATGATGTTTCATCCATAATAATTGTGTACATTCTTGAGTGCACACAATATACTCATATTTTGTAGTGCTAAATGAAATGTTTCCTTGATTTTTTCTTATCCATGAAATATGAAGTCCACCGAGATAGAATGCATCTCCTATTATTGATTTCCTATCATCTGCTGAACTGGACCAATCTGCATCAGCATATCCCAATAATTCTAACTGAATTTGTCTCTATATTTCTATCTGAAATCCACCGTTCCCTTGATATACCTAATTATTATTTTCACTAAAAGGATGTCACTTTCTGTGTGACTAGTCTGATATCTAGCTACTTAGCATGTGGAGAAAACCTTGTAATGTCTTGTCACAGTTATGTATAATATAATTCCAATGATTTGCCTGTATTCTGTGATATTAACTGCATTTCCATCCTCATCTTCGGATAATTTCATCCGGGTAGCATCTAGAGTCTTCATCTCTATGGAATTTTATATTCCAAATCTTCTCAAAACCTCTATGGCATATTTTGACTGAGAAATAAACATTCCATCCCTTCCTTGTGTAACCTGTAGTCCAAGGAAAAACATTTTCTCTCCAATCAATGACATTTCGAACTCACTTTTCAAGAATTCGAAAAACTGTCTGCATTGAACTTCATCTGATCCGCCAAATATTATGTCATTTACATAAAACAAAACCATCATCCTTTTATTACTATTGTTTTTGAAATAGAGACTATAATAAAGTCCCCCTAGCTGGAAACCATGCTTCTTCAAGTACTGATCAATCCTTGAGTACGATGCTCTTAGTGCTTGTTTCAGCCCATAAAATGCCTTCTTTAGTCTTAAATCCTTGTTCTCATCTTCATGAATGAGAAAACCATATCGATTCTCAATATACACCTCATCCTCTAGAACCCCATTCAAAAATGCAGATTTGAGATCCATTTGGAAAACATTGAACTTCTGTTTCACTATAATGGCAATAAATAATCTGATTGTCTCTAGTTTTTCAACTGGTGAAAATGCCTCATCATCATCTATCCCCTCTATCTAGGAGTATCCCTTCTACACTAGTCATGCTTTGTTCTAAATAACTGTTCCATATTCATTCATCTTATTGCGATAGACCCATTTAGTTTTGATGATGTTCTTATCTGCTGGCCTTGAAATAATCTCCCACGTCTAATTATTCTTTATCTGATCTTTCTATTCATTCACTGACTGAATCCAGTTTTCATCTCCAGCTGCATTAGTGAAGAATTTCGGCTCTGTGATAGTAAATATGTCTGCTGTAGTGATTTCATTATTCTTATCTAAACTGGAGCTGACTGATCACTAGTGATATTATTCCTATCAATTTCAGCTCCACTCCTTGTCTTTTGTGTATATATAGATTTTACTTCCTCATGCTCATCATCATTATCTTCTTCTAAATCAACATCATCCACTTCAAATACCCATGCGTTGCATTCATCCTCATCACTCTCATCACCAAATTTTTCAATGTGATGTTGAATGATCTTATCATTCCCCACTACAGTGACATCATTTCTCTCAACTACTTTTCCCAGTCTTTTGTTAAAGCATTTATATGCCTTACTTTTTCTTGAGTATCCAAGGAATATCACATCATCTCCTCGTAACTAATATTTCCTATGATTTTCTTATTGATTATTAATCACTTACTTCCAATTATTTGAAATTATCTCACCATTTTCTTCATTCCATACCACATCTTGTATGGAGTCTTTTCATCATTCGGACACAACAATGCCCTTATAGAAATGTAGACTGATGTCAAAACTACATCCTTCAAAAATTTATCTGGTAGGTATTTTTCAATGAGAAGTGTTTTGGCCATTTTATTGATGATTTTATTTCACCTTTCATTCACTCCATTATTTTGGGGAGTTCATACTTAGGAAACTTCAGGCCTTTTACCATGTTTCTTGAGATAGCCTTCCACCCGACTGTTTGTGAATTCCATACCATTGTTAGTACGAAGTTTCAAAATTTTCTGTCCAAGAATCCTTTCACACTCCCTATGTTACAGTTTTAAGCAGTTGAGCACATCCAACTTATGGGAAATAACATATACTCATGCCATTCTGATACAGTCATCTATGAAAAGCATATAGTACCTCTTCCCATAAATTTCGCTTGGTGTGATAGGACCACAGACATAAGCATGCACCAATTAGAGAACTCTTGTTGACTTCTTTACCTTTTCCTTATACATATTTCTGATATATTTCCCTTGTTGTCCTGCATGTCACATGTGAGTACGATCACGTGATAGCTTTTAGAGGTCTCTTATTGCATCACACATCACTAGATCTTCCAGGGATGGTTGGCAAAGATGACCAAGTCGTTTATTCCATAACTTGTTTTCATCCTCTCTTGACAGAAAACACATATCTTCTTCTCCACTTACCAGGTAGAGATTTCCCTTTGTTCTTTTTCACAATAGAACAACTTCCCTATCTCTTCCTTTGATGACACATATCTTCTTAATAAACCTTATAGAATTTCTTGATTCACATAGTTGACTGACGCAGAGAAAATTGTGACTAAGGCCTTATACTACTAAGACATTATGACGACCCACCTTCACCAAAAGGAGGTAAGGGACAACAGATTGCTAGACCCTTCAATCTATAAGTTGACGGAGAGATAATGACCCCCATGACCGCCTTCAATAGGTCCCAGAGTGGCGACTAGCACCAAGGGTATAGAATCACACATAAGATGTAAGGCATTACCCTTGTTATATTAATTGGATAGGGAGATAAGATAGTAAATCCCAAACAAAACCAATAGCCGAAGGTAAAGGTATATCCGAAATTAAACCATTACCATATGCATGTCCAAGATAAAAAGATACAAGCCATAAGAACTCCAAAGGTAAGGTACCAAGAAAAAGGGAAACGACAACGACAACTTTCCCAAGGTTCGAGATAGTATGGTCACGCAGGATCCCTGAAGTCCTCCTGGAATCCTGAAGTAGTTTTATATATGTAGGGTGAGCATTCAAGTATAAACAGTAGGGAAAACCAAAAGATCTCGTGCACAAGTGGGGAGGAATTCTAATTCACTGTCGAAAAAATAGAGAACCCAAGCACCTTGAAAAGATAAACTATCCACCCAAGCCTCACCAAGGCACACTCCCCAAATAACACAAGTCAAGTAAAATATAGTCATAGAACATCGATATTAGGGTACCTCGCGCCACTTTTCCATTGGTAATTAAAAACATCTTATGCATCGAACCAATCCATCCATTCTTACCGCAATCCCATATCCACACCCCTCCCACACACACCTAGGCCACAACCGCACATCTCGCCTGCAGACACCTGGGCCACAACCGCCACACATAAACACACCTGCAAACACCTGGGTCAGAACAACTACTGCCACACCTGAAGACACATAGCCCAGAAAACTATTGTCATGCCCGAATACACCTGGGCCTCATCTCGAAGACACTTGGGAATCAAACTTCTCGCAAACAACTGGGCCAACCACCACAAAGACCTTGCCCTATGATTCATGGGATAATAATGGACTTTTAGCCATCAGAGCCTACCCGAAGATTTTGGGGCTATTAGGGAAAGGGAGAAGAAAAGGAGCTAATAACCATCCACTAATAAGAGTGTTGGGAAAAACACCCACCCCCATGAAATGGGGGTGTTTGGCACTAAAGTTCTTAACTAGGGTTGGGCGTGAACAAGAAACAAAAAAGCTATGGATATATGTATAAGTCGCAAATACTCATCCAATACTAGGGTTTTCAAAGACCAACCAAAACACAAATAGCATTATGACTATTCATTCGTAAGAAACACGACACTCACGGAAAAGTCATGACTCATTCTCAAAATCAATTCCCCATCTAAATCATTCTAGTGTCATGTTCAATCAAATACAATTAAGTGAATTCTACACTAATGGGAAACTAGAAGGCATAACCACAGCCATAGAAAATGAGAAATAGCCAACATCAACTTAAGCATTCACACCCGGTTAACTTTTAAAGTTACAACAAAAAAAGGAGATTAGTGAGATCCCTCAAAGTACTGGAACCAAGGAAAACCTCACAAAAGGGATATGTGAGATCCCTCAAAGTACTGGAAATAAGGAAAAACTCACAAAAGTGATAATTGAGATCCCTAAAAGTAATGGAAACAAGGAAAACCTCCCAAAAGAAATAAGTGAGATCCCTCGAAGTACTGGAAACAAGGAAAACTCCAAGACACCGCCCCACGTCCCCAAAACCAGGAACCAACGATTTCTCAACAATAGGGGATCCCACCCAAGTTCATGTCACAAGTAGAGAAACCAGGCAGTTTCAGACTCACAAACAAGAGGATCCTATCCTCACCCACATCACCCCATAGGTAAAAAATAGAATAACTCACCTACTACCAAACAGATCATGGAAACTTTTAGGTTTAAGCACATTATTCATTATTTTTTTTCTTTCTGATGGTTAGTCGGGGTGACCACACATGGTTTTATATTCACTGGGTATCCATTTAATCCACCAAGTTTACATGATTATCCAATTTCTATGTTACAGTCATTTAATCATCACATAAGGCTAGGGTTCATTAGTACGCAAGGAAATACCACCAACGACCCTGATTTTCAGTGAGCATTTCCCAATAGTTCACAACATAAACATCATGGAAGAGAATAAAAATAGAACAACATCACATTGTTCTCACCCCTTCCCTTCAATATTTAATATCTATTTGTTATCTTTATTAATGTTTGGTTTCACCCAATCCTACAGGAACAACTGCTTACCCACCCCACATGATACCGAAAAGGGATAGACGAAGGAAAACTCCCTACCTAGTTGATCACGTAACAAATTTTTTCTCCACGCTCCAAGAATAGGGGATGCACAGCTGGGATGGGAGGATTTACATGGACTCCAAGTGGTGAAAAAAGCTCTAGCAGAGGCACACCACAAGACACGGGGAAATAGGAACTCTAGTCACACCAGGAAGAAGAATAAATCTAGCCAAGAATACAAAAGAAGAATCTCTAGTGGGATATATAAAGAGGAGATCTTACCGTTACTGGATATGGAATTTTGAATGCCTGTAATGTCGGATCGTGGTTTCAAAAATGGTTTGGGCGGTTACACATGATGATATTATGTTATTATTTAACATCCCCCATTGGGGAGGTTCCTCAGAATATTTAGGAATTAATTTTTTTCTTTATAAAAGGTAAAAAAAGTAATTTACGTCAAGAAAAGGTCGCGGGAGTGGGACTGGAAAAAGAAAATGGAGTGCTGGGTGAGGACACGGTGCCACCATCACGGTGTAACCATCACGGTTCCACCATTTTGTAGAGCCTTATTTTGGAAAAGAAATGGGCCAGGAGGGTTTCGTCCATTACATTAAATACCTCTAAAACTATTCTCGCCCTTGAGAATAAAAAACAAGCAAGAAGAAAAGAGAGGGTCCGAACAACCACCTCAAGAGATACCTCCCAGGAGTGAACCTCATCGTCATCTCAAAACACCTCTCACCCATAAAACCAGGAAACTTACAAGGGTCAAATTTCCCAGTCATATTGGTTGGGAGTCCCTTCCTCCATGTCTAGATACTATCGGCTTTGGGTGACACTGACTCGCCCGCACAAGTTTATTTGCAACCACCTTAATGCATCTTGATTAGAGATATGGTCATCCCCTCCCCATAGCTATGACATTTCACACACATTTATAGAATAAAGAAAACCACGCATTTCATAGCCAACAAGGTAAAGCATTCCATCACAAACACGTACGAACAGAACAGAAAAAACTCAAAAAAACTCTTGGTGCTAGGTACGCATATGCATCTCTCGTTCCAAGGTACTTTCCTCAAGCCCACCGTGTCTCCACAACACACGAACAAAAGGAATGGTTCATCCACGAAGCACATTCTCTTCGCAACCTTCGATCATCACTGGTCGCTCCATGATTGTTTCATAGTCCTTGATATGTAGCTTTACCCAGTCGAGGATGTTGGAATTGTCATGTATATATCGTTAGAGCTGGGACACATGGAATATGTCGTGCACCCCTTGCAGCGGTGGTGGAAACTCCTGTTGATAAGCCACCTCACCGACCTGCCGCAACAATCTAAAGGGTTCGATGAACCTGGGAGAAAGCTTACTCCCCTTATCGAACCTTTGTTTCCCATGCTGAGGGGAAACCTTCAAGAACATGTGGTCTCCGACCTTAAACTCCAAGGGTCTCCTCCTATTATGATACTCTGAATTCTATCAATCTTGTGTCGCCTTCGTCCTTACCCATAAAATCTAGACCTTCTTTGTCGTGCTCTGCACCACCTCTGGCCCAAGAACACTTGTTTCCCCAATCTCATTCCAGCACACGGGTTAACGACATGACCTTCCATACAATGCTTTGAATGGAGCCATGGTAATGGTAGAGTGATATCTATTATTGTAGGAGAACTCTACCAAAGTTATGTGTCGCACCCACGATCCCCCAAAATCCAGAATACATTCCCGTAGCATGTCCTCCAATGTCTGGATGGTGCGCTCTGTCTGTTCGTCTGTCTGGGGGTGGAAAGTAGTGCTAAGACATAGCCAGGTGCCAAAAGCATGTTGCAATCCTCTCTAGACTCATGAGGTAAAATTTTCATCCCTATCCGAGACTATAGTCCTGAGAACTCCATTCAACCGCCCCACCTCATCTACATACCTCTGTGTTAAGGAATCTATTGCTCCCGACTCATTGGTTTCTAGAAAGTGATTCGATTTCACCAATAGGTCCTCCACTACCTAGATAGTGTTGCATACTCCTTGATCCTTGGGTATCCCCATGAAAAAATCCATCAATATGTCATCCCACTTCCACTCATGAATGTCTCAAGGTTGCAAAACCCGCCCGGAACATGCTGTTTAGCCTTAACCTACTGACACACCAGGCACTTTGCTATGAACTCTGCTACTACCAGCTTCATCCTGGGCCACCAAAACTGTCTCCTCATACCCTAGTATATCTAGGAAACTTCTGGTTGCACCACAAGGGATGAGTAGTAGAACTCACTAATAAATCTCTCGCACATCACCTCTAGAACAAACAGCTTTCCTTGAAAAAGCACCCGATTTTGACCATCCTCCATCAACCATTCCGGAGCATCACCTTGGATTACATGGACACACACCACTTCACTTTATATGTCTCCCCACTGAGAATCCTCCACCTTTCACAGAAGAGAAGACTGCAGTTTCATCTGATATAGGAAACCTCTTCCACCTTCCATCCTTGCATCCAGGTGCACGGAAGCGAACACCTCTATTTCTTTCAAAGCATCTTCTGACTCTCGAACTGCATCCTTCTATGACATCCTGCTCAAGGCATCAGCCACCACATTCTCCTTTCCTGAGGTTTAAGAAAATTCGAAGTCGTATTCCTAAAGAAACTCCATACACCTCTACTGCCATAAGTTTAGCTCCCACTGAGAGAAGACATACATCAAGCTCTTGTGATCGGTGAAGACCATGAAGCGCTCCCCGATGAGGTCGTGCCGCCACAAATTTAGTGTGAACATGACCGCCACAAGCTCCAGATCATGGTTGGCATAGTTATGATCACGGGGACGTAACTGCCTATACCCATAGGAGGTCACCCTTTTCTGCTTCATCAACACACATCTGAGGCCTCGCCCTGAAGCATCATAGAACACCTCATAGGCTTCCACTTATTCTAGAAACCTCAGCACTGGGGCACTAACCATCTTCTCCTTCAGATAAGTGAAGGCCGCCTCACATTGATCATCCCACATGAAATATTGGTCTTTCTTGGTCATATCTGTCAAAGGTGCTGCAACTCGGGAGAAGCTGGGCATGAATCTTTGGTAGTAACCAGCCAGCCTGAGGAAACTACGACCCTCCACCACGTTCTTGGGTGATTCCCAAGAAACAACCGGCTCCACCTTCGATGGGTCCACTGCTATACCCTTCTCGGACACCACGTTCCCAAGGAAGTGCACTTCTCGCATCTAGAACATTCACTTGGACAACTTCACATAGATTTGGTGCCATCGAAGGACCACTAAAACCGTTCTCAAGAGCTCAGCATGATCCTCCTCTGATCTTGAGTAGATCAAGATGTTTTCATAAACACGACAAAAAACTAGTCCAGATATTCACAGAAGGCAGAGTTCATAATCCCCATGAACACAGCTGGAGCATTCGTAACACCAAACGACATGACTACAAACTCTAAGTTCCCATATCTTCACCTGAAGGAAATATTAGATATTTCACCCTCCCTCACCCTCATATAGTGGTATCCTTACTGTAGGTCAATATTAGAGAACCAACCTTCTCCCTTCAGCTGGTCAAATAGATCATCAATCCATGGGAGGGGGTAACGGTTTTTTGACTGTTACCTAGTTCAATATATGGTACTCTATGAATAGCCTGAGACAACCATCCACCTTCTTGGAAAATAATACTAGAGCACCCCATGGTGATGCACTTGGTCGAACAAAAACCTTCTTCATCAGATCATCCATCTGAAACTGTAACTCTCGCAACTCAGAAGGTTCCAACTGGTAGGGAGTCATCAAAATCGGATGAGTACTAGGTTGCAAGTCTGTCCCAAACATGATGTCACGTCGAGGGGGTAGAGTCAGCACCTCCCCAGGAAATATGTCCACAAACTCACTGATGACCCATGGAACATCCCCTGTCTCCGCATCCACCGACTCCACTGATTTCTCAACTAATAAGGATAAAAGGTGTCCCCCTCTCTTGTTGGTTCCCTAGAAACTCTACTCACCAATGAAAGTCACTCGTCGACCGTCCATGTCTGAAAACACAACCGTTCCTCGGAATCAGACAATGAAAGCACATACAGATAATATCCTGTCAATAGAATGGAAGAAATCGTATGGTTGTATCTGCAATAGTAGAGGATCCTTGACTGACTGATGTGGCCCTATCATCAGTCTGCATCTTTGAAGAACATACAGAAATTCGGTCTGACCTTTTACTGGTGTGCTCGGCACCAGGGGCACTAGATGTCTCTCAGCATCTAAACCCCGAGCATGGGCCAGACTGGGTTTAATAAAGGAGATCAAATCTTTTATATCGAACATGGAATATGGATGGGTACTAAAAAATCTGATTGTACCTTGAACGAACTCTGGACCTACTGGAATTGCTGCCTCCGTGGCGTGAGACTACTCATGCCCAGCTCCTCTGTCTCTCGGCTGTCAGCCAACTCCTCGACCACACCCGATTTGTGGTCCCTGAGGAGTTCCATGAGGTCGACCTCTTCCTGCAACATCTGACCTCGGCAGAGCGGGAGCCCGATGCCCCCGTTGCTGCTGCTGAAACGACCAAGCTGGGAACTGCTACTACTGAGGTGGGAGCCAGACCTGCCCACCCCCACTGTACTATACTATGCCCGGGAACAGATTTCAAAGGTTCCCATGGCTTCAACATATGAATAATCTCAGCCCTGGGCCCGAAAGAAATGGGCGAGGGACGGAAGGTCAGAACTGGAACTGCTGAGGCCTACTCCATTCTTGTCAAAACCTAGAGGGTCCTGATGCTGGATTCCAACTACTGATGGCCTTCCCCTTCGACGAGCCGAATTGGATCCCCTATCGTGACTCACCTCCCAGTGTGTGCATCCACTCCACCACTTCATCCATCTTTTTCACCTCTATGTATGTCGGTAGGGTGAAGGGAGCAACAGAGTTCTGAAGAGAATGTCTGAGTTACTCCTCTAAACATCTTGTCTAAGACTCCACATCCAGAAAGTTGTTCGGAGAAAAGCGAAGGAGATCCTTGAACTTGATCTCCAACTCTCTCACTGACGTACTCTTCTGCTGGAGGGAGAGAATTTCCTGCCTCTTCTCATCCTTCATCATGGAAGAGAGTAATTCTGCCCGGAACACCTTCTCGAAGTCTGCCCATGTCACCTCAGTCTCCCTCTTATCCCCAAGATAAAGCATCCACCACTGATGTACTTACCCATGCATCTAGAATACACCTTGGGGAAACCAATACTCCGTCGGCGCCTGGATCAAGATGTAGGTTGTCAATAACTCCTCTAACCAGCTCTCTGTCTCCATATCTGAGAGGCTTCTTTCGTACTTCCCGAGGGTCTATCGCTGAAAGGATCGAAGTGTATTCTGCCACTGATCATCCTCCTCCTCTCGCTCTGTCCTCTGTCGATCGGCCAAGTCAACCTCCTGGGCCTCGATCGCCCACACTACTCGTGGTCGCCTCCCAGGTACCATAGCTACAAGGTAAATAAGTAATTCCTATACCCGAGTACAATAGAATATTGTTCTTAAATATTATTAGATTTCTTAATTTATTTTTAATCCCCATGACACCCATGAAACATAAGAACATATGTAATTATGATGCATGTACCTTTCCTAGGGTATCTACCGTGCAATTAGTTTAGCCTCACTTGGTTGTTCGGTAGGTCCAGAGTCCTTGCATTGGATCACGGGGGGACCTAAAATCCCTTGTGGTAGCCGGTCTTCCCTAGCCTAATTAACGCACCATGGTTACCCAACAATGTTTCCCTACCACCCCATGCAATCCTCACTATTCCTAAATCCAGACTCCATCCTATCTCTCAACCTCACTCCCCTCTGATACCATTCTATCACGACCCACCTTCACCAAAAGGAAGGAAGGGATAGCAGATTTCCAGACCCTTCCTACATTAAGTTGAAGGAGAGATAATGACCCCTGAGACCCACCTTAAATAGGTCCCGGAGTGGCGACTAGCACCAGGGGTATATAATCACACACAAGATGGAAGGCATTACCATTTTTATTTTAATATGATCAATAGATAAGATAGTAAATTTCAAATAACACCAAAAGATGAAGGTAAAGGTAATGCCGAAATTAAAACATTCCCATATGCATGTCCAAGACAAAAAGATACAAGCCACAAGAACATTACAAGTAAGGTACCATGAAAAAGGGAAACAACAATAGCAATTTCCCCATGGTCCGAGCTAGTATAGTCCCGCCCGATCCCAGATGTCCTCATGGAAACCTGAATCAGTTTTATATATATAGGGTGAGCATACAAGTATACCTAGTAGGGAAAAACCCAAATCTCTCGTGTAAAAGTGTGGAGGAATTATAATTCCTCATAGAAAAAGGTGAGAACCCAGTCACCTAGCATGGAAATATATCCACCCATGACTCACCAAGGCACCCTCCCTAAATAACGTAAGTCAAGTAAAATATAGTAATAGCACATCGATTTTTGGGTACCCCGCACAACTTCCCCCCTAATTATTGAAGACATCCTACAAATCGAACCAATCTCACCTTTCTTACTACAGTCCCACTGCCACACCCCACCCGCACACACCTAGGCCACAACGGCACATCCCGCCCATAGACACCTGGGCCACAACCGCCACGAAAAACCACACCCGCAACCACCTGGGTCAGAAAAATTATAGACACGCCTGAAGACACATGGGCCAGAAATTTACTGTCATTCCCGAAGACACCGGGGCCTCTTCCGAAGACACTTGGGGTACAACCTGCCTGAAAAAACCAGATCCAACCACCACAACTACCCAACCCAAAGATTCATGGGCTCATAATTGACTTCAGGCCATCACAGCCTGCCTGAAGAGTCTTGGTCTAATCGGGAAAGGAAGAAAAAAAGGATCTAATATGCAGCCACTCATAAGAGTGTTGTGAAATTAACCATCCCCTATGAAATAGGGGTGTTTGGCCCAAAAGTCCTCAACATGGGTGGAGCGCGAATAAAAAACATAAAAGCTAAAGATATATGTATAGGTAACAAGCACTCATTCCACCCTAGGGTTTCGAAAGACCAACTGAAACACAAACAACATCGTGACTATTGATTCGTAAGAAACACAACAGTCATGACCATATCATGACTCATTCCCAAAATCAATTCCCCATCTAAATTATTCTAGTTTCATGTTCAATCAAATCCATTTTTGTGAATTCTACACTACTGGGAAACTATCAGGTGTAACCACAACCAATGGAAAAGGGAAACAACCAACATCAACTTAAGCATTCACACCCAGTACACTTGTAATGTTACAAAAAAAAGGTGATTAGTGAGATACCTCAAATTACTGGAACCAAGGAAAACCTCACAAAAGGGATAAGTGACATCCCCCAATGTACTGGAAATAAGGAAAACCTCACAAAAGGGATAAGTGAGATCCCTCGATGTACTGGAAACAAGGAAAACCTCACAAAAGGGATAAGTGAGATCCCTTGAAGTACTGGATACAAGGGAAACCTCGAGACACAGCCCCATGTCCCCAAAACCAGGAACCAATGATTTCTCAACAATAGAGGACCCCACCCAAGTTCATCTCACAAGTAGATCAAACACACAGTTTCAGACACACAACCAAGAGGATCCCATCCTCACCCACATCACCCCATAGGTAATCAAACAGAATAACACACCTACTACCAAACAAAGCTGGGAAACTTCCAGGTTTAATCACATAATTCTATCACGACCCGCCTTCACCAAAAGGAGGGAAGGGATAGCAGATTGCCAGAACCTTCCTTATTTAAGTTGAATAAGAGATAATAACTCTGATGTACCACATTCAATAGGTCCCAGAGTGTCGACTTGCACCAATGGTATTGAATCACACACAAGATGGAAGGCATTAACATTTTTATTTTAATAGGATCGGGATATAAGATAGTAAAACCCAAAACAACAGCAAAAACTAAAGGTAAAGGTAAAGACGAAGGTAAAACATTCCCTTATGAATGTCCAAGAGTAAAAGATAGAAGCCACAACAACTCCAAAGGTAAGGTACCAAGAAAAAGAGAAACGACAATAGCAACTTCCTCATGGTCCCAGCTAGTACTGTCCCGTCTGATCCCCAAAGTCCTCCTGGAAACCTGAAGCAGTTTTATATACAGAGGGTGAGCATATAGGTATACTTGGTTGGGAAAAACCAAATGCTCTCATACACAAGTGGGGAGACATTCTAAGGCCCCGTGGAAAAAGGATATAACCCAAGCACCTAGCAAGCAAAACTATCCACCCAAGCCTCACCAAGGCACACTCCCCAAATAACGCAAGTCAAGTAAAATATATTAATAGAAAATTGATATTTGGGTACCCCACGCCACTTTTCCACTAGTTACTGAAGACATACTACGCATCAAACCAATCCCACCATTCTTACCACAGTCCCACTGCCACACCCCGCCCGCAGACACTTGGGCCACAACCGCACATCTCACCGGAAAATACAGGGGCCAAAACCACCACACATAACCACACACACAAAAACCTAGTACAGAACAACTACTACCCCTCCTGGAGACACCTAGTCCAGAAAGAAACTGTCATGCCCGATGACACGTGGTCCTCATCCCGAAGACACTTGGGAAACAACCCGCCCACAAACACCTGAGCCAACCAAAACAACTACCCTGCCCGAATAGTCTTGGGCTAATAATGGACTTCATGCCATCACAGACTGCCCGAAGAGTATTGGGCTATTCAGAAAATGGAGCAAAAAAGGATATAATAAGCATCCACTCATAAGAGTGTTGGGAAAAACACCCTCCCCGATGTAATGGGGGTGTTTGGAACCAAAGATCTCAACTTGGGTAGGTCACGAATAAGAAACATAAAAGCTACAGATATATGTATAGGTAACAATGACTCATCCCATACTAGGGTTTCCAAAGACCAACCTAAACACAAACAGCCTCGTGACTATTCATTTTTAAGAAAGACAACACTCATGACCAACTCACGACACATTCCCAAAATCAATTCCCCATATAAATCATTATGGATTCATGTTCAATCAAATCCATTTAAGTGAATTCTAAACTACTGGGAAACTAGAATGTGTAACCAAAACCAGAGGAAAAGAGAAACATCCAGCATCAACTTATGCATTCACACCCGGTTCTCTTGTAAAGTTACAATAGAAAAAAGGATTAGTGAGATCCCTTAAAGTACTATAACCAAGTAAAACCTCACCAAAGGGATATACGAGATCGCTCGAAGTGCTAAAACAAGGAAACCCTCACAAAAGGTATAATTTAGATCCCTTGAAGAAATGGAAAAAAGTAAAACCTCACAAAATCGATAAGTGAGATCCCTCGATGTACCGGGAAAAAGGAAAACCCCAAGACACAACCCCAAATTCCCAAAACCAGGAACCAATGATTTCACAACAATAGAAGATCCCACCTGAGTTCGTGTAACAAGTAGAGAAACCACTTAGTTTCAGACTCATAACCAAGAGGATACCATCCTCACCCACATAATCCCATATGCAATCAAACAGAATAACAAACATACTACCAAACAGAGAAGGGAAATTTCCAGGTTTAAGCACATCATTCATATTTTTCTTCTTTCTGTTGGTTATAAAAGTTTACCACAAAGGGATTTATGTTCACTGGGTATACATTTAATCCACCGAGTTTACATGATTAAAAATTTTACAAGTTACGGTCATTTAATCATCACAGAAGGGAAGGGTTCATTAGTGCGAAAGGAAAGACCACCAACCACCATGATTTTCAGTGAGCATAGCCCAACATCTCACAACATAAACATCAAGGAAGAGAAGAAATACAGAACATCAACACATCATTCACACCCCTTCCCTACATTCTTTAAAGTCTTTTTGTTATCTTTATTATGGTTTGGTTTCACCCACTCCCATAAGAACAGCTGCGTACCCACAACACATGATACACAAAAGGGAGAGATGAAGGAAAATCCCTACCTGGTTGATCAAGGATCTATTTTTTTCTCCACGCGCCAAGAATAGGGGATACGTGGCTTGTACGGGTGGAATTACGTGGACCGGAAGTGGTACAGAAAGCTCCAGCAGAGGTGCACCACAAGCCACAGGAAGAGAGGAACTCCAGGCGCACCAGGAAGAAGAAGAAATTATGCTGAGAATAGAAAAGAAGAAACTCTAGAGAGAGATATAAATAGGAGAACCTACTATTACAGGATATGGAATTTTGAATGCCTGGAAGGACATATCATGGTTACCCATGTGGTTTGGGTGGTTACGCATGACGATATTAAGTTTTTATTTAATATCCCCCATCAGGGGGGTTCCTCAGGATTTTTAGGAATTAATTATTGGATTTCAAAAGGTAAAAGAATTAATATACGTAAAAAAACGTCATGGGAGAGGGACTGGAAAAAGAAAATGGAGGGCTCGGTGAGGACATGGTGACACCATCACAGTATCACCCTTATGGTGCCACCGTCATGGTTCCACTGTGACTGGTGCCACCGTTATACTGCCACCGTGACCGGTGCCACCGTCACGTTGCCACTGTTTTGGTGGAGCCTGATTTTCGAAAAGTAATGGGCCAGGAGGGTCTGGGCCATTGCATACATCATCACATATCATCTCTTTTCCCCCAAAAATTTCCTTTCTTGATCCCATAATCTTTAGGCCTTCATCATTTCCAAACTTGAAAACTCATTTTTTTTTCATATTTGATGCCTGTAACAAGATCCTTATTACCTGTCATGTGAGATGTGAAACCACTATCAAGGATCCACACACCAGAGCAATATGATGCTTTAAGGGAAATTTATGCCACCACAACCTTCTCATTCTTCTTCTTATTGGTCCATATTTTTTGCCTTCAGGCTCGGCGTGAATTGAGAATTCTGATCCTTCTATGAGTATAATGAACTAGCTTCATCTTGCAAAGCTGTAAACCTATTTTAAATTTTCACCTCACATATTGGTTCATTGATCTGTAGCTTGAGAAAATTTTGATTATCCTTTGGCACATTCCTCTATAGGGTCTATGTACAATACCTAGACATGTGCCCAAATCCTCCGCACTGAAAATAGTGTCCTTTGAAATATGATCTAGAGAACTTTTATCTGTTTGGTTGTGGCCTTTTTTCTTGTTCCCTTTGATATCTCTTGGCTATGGAACAAACATACTATAAATGTCCCATATTTACACAACAATAACATATGATATGAGGTTTATTACAATGGGTGAATTCTTCACTGCGATTTTCCCCTTGGAATCTCTGAATATTCTGATTCTGCATTGTTCCCAAACCAACCTTCAATCTCAGAGTGGGTTCCAGTAGTCTGAACTCAATTTTTACAGATTTTTGTTTTCAATCAAGCCTCTCATCAGTATTAGCATCTGAAAATAGTTGATGCTTCTTTTCTGCTGAACCACTATTCCTCACTTGCAGATTCTCGGTTTTCTGAATGATATTCTTTCCTGATGACCCTGTAGGAGTAATGAGTTTTTCTTGATCTTTAACATTTTTTTTAAAACCGACAACTTCTCCTTCAAGTTCATCAATACGATTTATTTGATCTCTCCTTGTGTTATTCAAGCTATAGATATCCCATTTATATTCTTCAATTATAATTTTATACCCACTAACTGATTCTGAGTCCTCCAGTGTTGATGAGTTATGTTTCTCAATTTATTCCATCAAATCAGACTTCTCTTCTTCCTGTTGCTAAATGTATAGTTTGGCATCACGAACAACATTGATGGATTTCTTTATTTTGTCTCTCCAAGAAACTATCTCCTCACGAGTAGCCACTATCTCAGCTTTCATATCAGTTATTCCCTAAAATTCTTCTTTTTCTTCATCAGTTTCCATTTCGTTCTTATTCTAAGAACTACCGACAACTGCCACCAAAATTTTTTGTCCACGATCACTGCAGTTCTCTATCTCTTCAACCTCCTCATCCTAAGACTCATCTAAACTATCATATTCTTTTGAAAGAAGGTTCTTCTTCTTAATAAAATTTATCTTGAACAGTTTCTTGCCTTTCCCATAGGCTGGAGACTTCTTCTTGGGAATTTCGATTTCATCAACATCATCATCCTCCTGGAACTTTTTGGGCCACCTTTCCGCAAGATGTCAAACCTTTCCACATTGAGAAAAATCATTTGTAAGCTTCCCATAAAACATTCATTTTCATCTTTGTTGGTTTGAGGAGAGAAATGACATCACCTCATCTGTCTATTCTTCATCCTGAGAGTATTCAACGGTTAGATTATTCATGGCCTTGAATGCCACCTATTTGGATTTCTCCTTTTCCACAACATCATTATCATAATTTCTCATTTCATATGCAACAAGGGTGTTATACAGGGTTTATAATGTCATATCATTCGGGCCTTTATCTTCTAAAACCGAAACATTTGGATTGAACCAAGTTGGATCTTTCTTTAAGATGCGCTCCACGATCTTTATGTCTTCAATAACTTCTCTAAGACCATGCATTTATTCCACTACAACATTTACCTTGTCAAAGAATGCATCAACAGAATCATTCATGTTCATTCTCAGATCTTCATACTTATTCTTCAATACTTGCAGCTTTTCCTCTCTGAACATTGTATCCCCTTCATATATATTCAATAGATTTTCCAACATGTCATGTGACATTTTTCATGACATCAATGTTGTATATATAGGATTGGATAGGGCTCCCCCTAGGTCATTAATTCATTTTGCATCAGCGTCCAACTCTCTACGCTCATATTCTAATAATAAACCACCATTAATATCAACAATTATTCCATGAATTTCTTATGTGAAAAAAAATCGATTCCTAATGATAGAAAGTAGGTGTGCATCTTATTCTTCCAAAGTTGGAAATTGTTTCTATCTATGATTTGAATCCCTTTATGATTAGTGACCTCCATTTGAGAGAGAAACACAGATATCAACCTCCCTCTGATACCAATTGTTAGGTCAACTAGGCTAGATACTCTATGGGGGTGGTAAATTACGGTATGAGAGATTAAAAAACTGCCCCTTTTGATCTTGTCTTGCTACTAGACAAAACTAGATTCTCTCTCCTTCTAGATGCAGAGTATGAACAAAACAAAAAGCTTGAACATGACAAATCGATTTTTACTTGGTTCACCGTCACTGGGGTACATCAAAGTAGCATACATAGGCAGTGGGTCGATGTACCAATTCCACTATAAGTGAACTGTTGTTTACAAGTTCGAAGTGGACTCTATGTCCCTTTTAGTTTACAACCACTCACTATTTGAGAGCTCATAGCTCTCTCAACTGAAATTAGCACCCTGCTTCTTCAGAGGAACCAATCACAATTTATAGACCTGTAGGTATTTTCATTACCCCTAATTAATGCATACTCAACTGTATATAGATGATCTATTTATGTTCAATGTTCAACCACTGATGAATACCCCTTTTCCTTATAACACTGGGCAACTCACTTTGGAAACACCCTCTCAAAACACCCTACATCGCGAGGCGCCCAATTTAGATAACCTCAAACTAGCTTTCACAAAGATCATTCCGTTTCACAAAGAACAATCATGAAGAACTCTTATGAAGCTCAAGTCATCGCAAAGAGACTTCTCTCGTGATTCTAACTAAGACAACGTGGAGCTCGCAACTTTTGAGGAGCTAGATTAGCTACCACGAAGCTCTTCATTCGTGAAGCACTCTTCCTTCGTGAACCGCCTTTGCAAGAAGAGATAAAAATTAAATGATTACAAATCATCTTGACCCATCCAAAAAAATGGATGGAATGACTTTTACCAAAAATAATTATTAAATGATTACAATATCAAATATGATTATTCTGACTTGATCGCACCTTGTATTCTGAGAGGATAATACAGTGGGTATCGGGAAACCCATTCCAATTCAAAAATGTGGTTTTATTAAGAAGATACCCACCTCGACTCTAGTTTATGTCTATTCCATGGATTCCCTATGTACTACCATAGGGCCCCTTTCATTATTACATGTTACCTCAAATACACTCCTTAGATATATCATTGACTAATAGGTTCCATGGTGAAATCCCATAGGGATTCCTCTTTTCTTATCTACTTTTTACCACAGTTGGTCACCTTTGACTTGGTATATGAATTATTATAGAATTCATTGGATTATTATCCTTGTATTAAACTCTTGTACCTTAGCTAGACTCAGATCCTACTCAGTTAGCCTTAAGTGAGATTTACGTTACCTTGGTTATTACCTTGTAACTTACTCATCAGATATCATTGATGGGTTTCGTTGATACATATTTGGAGATTCAGTACTTAAAACTACCATTAAGTGATGTCAGTGCTGGCTATGCCTCACGTGACCTATTAACATTAATTGGTAATTAAATAATTAATGAATTGGATAAATGTTTAGACCCCAGCTAAGGGTTTATGCAGGTACTTGGATATTTATTAATTTTGTACTTCATGATTTACATTATATATGTGCATGCATACACACTGCTATATTCCATTAAATAGGCTATATTTTATAGAAACTGTCGGTGGTGTCCCACTAAGATTCAACTCACACCCTCTCTAGGCACCATTTGGTACATACAGTAGATTATATGGTTATAGGGGTGGACAAAGGGAAACATAAAACTTCAAACACATGATTTCCTGCTATTTTGAGTGGACCATTATAGTAGATAACTGATTAGGCTATATCAAGTCTTGGAGTATCCTTTGTTTTCTTTTACTTTGTGGAATATTTTATGTCTATGTCTATTATCCATGTTTTCCATCTTTCTATTAATGTGACATTACATCATCATTGCTCCAATTGATACATTTATTATTAATCTTATTTATCTACTTCATTTGTGTTATTACATTATATATATATATATATTGCTTCCATTGTTTAATTTTCATTTATAACCCTTCTTCTATGCTAAAATCTGCTATGGTGGTCATAGTCTCCCTACAGACACATTCAAGGCCCTTACTACGAGTCGGTAGCCTTCAACATTCAGGGAGACGCACCTGAGGCCATGCGGCACAATGGTCTCAAGGAATCGATAATGTGGCTTCCAAGACTAGGATATCACATTGGGTGTGATCCCATTCTACTAAGATGGCCTCTCCAATAAGAAATTTCTACTGTAGAACCCATTTTAAATATTTTTATGTCTAACACATGTCCATGTCTTATTTCTATGTTATGCTTTCAAAACATATTCTCTTGATTCCCATATGTTTCATGTCTTACAGAATTCCATTCATTAATCCATGAATCTTGATTATGATATTTGATATGCATTGTTCGATTGATATATATTATTATCATATTCTAATACTCTATTTCTGAATTTACACTTACCTAAAACCCTTGATTACCCAAAATTATCATCTAAGGTCAACCATTTTATATGTTTCGGTTCTATATGATATAAAAAAATAGATTTATGAATGAGTAATAATGTGGAATATCCATTTGGGGGGAACATGAGATCTTTCACCAAGTTAGAATAAATTGTGTTCACTGTTTCCAATGAAACTGAAATATTACAGTCCTCGGGAATGTAATATTGTATTGTGTGGAATACTCATCTAAAATTATGTAATATCCATTTATGTAATGCCAGGGTTACGACAATTGCTATCAAAGGAACGATTTAGTCCACAATTACAAACAATGACGAGAAAACAATATTAGTATCCTTATGGGTATTTTTAAGGATATGTATAGTGATATATCTATAGATATGATTAAGGTGTCATAGATTTAATAGATTGTTTTTTAATTTTAATAACCGATAGTTAATTATTCATGATTATGTGGTCTCTTACTATTATAACATTTTATCACACTAGGAATTATTGTGTATTAAATAGTAGGAAAAAAATGTAATGGGATAACATCGAATGATTCATATGTGTAATTTATGATCATTTTGAAAATCAATGTCTTTAATGGAAATATAATGAAGATAATGTTTAAAATGAGGTTTGGAAACCCTACGACCTAAATCAAATGTAATATTCTAAGGAAAATGTATTAGAAAATAAGATAATGGAGCCTTTGTAATAGTTTATGATTAATGTTCATTGAATGAAGAATATAGTATTAGAATTAGATAGTTAGGACATATTAATAATGATTTATGTGATTTTAATTAAGGATCTAATAGGATAATTTGAACACTCATAATGAAATAAAAAAGTGATTTAATTGAAAGGTGATTTTTTTATTTAAAGAAGGTTACCCTAAAAGTGTTACATCTATTGATAAAATTATTTTTAACTTTGATGAAGGGATTATTATTATGGATAATGTATGTTAGATAGTATTAATTAACATGGAACTAATTATTGATTTTTTTAAAAAGATATCTATATTTTCATGGATTATGTTTAAAATATTTTTTTGATTGAAGTAAAATATATAATAATCATTAGAATAATCATGTATCTGCATTTTCAAAAAAAATTTATAGTAATTCTGGTTATTAACATGTTTCAATAGATTTCATTATGAACATTTTAACATGTTTGGTATGTGACAACCAATAAATATTTTATGACATGCTGGTGAACAATGATAATATATTTTTGTGAATAATTAGTGACCTTATTTATAAATTTTATGACATTTATCTTTTAGAAAGGATATAATGTTAAAAATTTGGCAATGAATTATCAGAAGATTTAGATGAGGATTTGGAGATTAATGTATTACCTCACAATATAAGGATTTATTCGTATTGGATGAAATGTTATTAACATGTTGTTGTAATAAAGGAAAATTGATTGATATATACTTATACATGTGGATTTCATTATATTCAAATGCTTTAGGAATTAAAAATTCAACATGGAACAATACATGGTGGTTTTTTTCTAAAATCAAGTAAGATTATATTCTAGAAAAAACCAATAATATAATTAGTGTTTTTGAATAAAATATCGTAATATTATCATTATTATTTTAGAAAAAAATATTTTTTAAGCCACTATGGTTTATCTTATTATGATAATTAAATATATCCTAATCATATTCCCCATCACCCTACATCATAATATTTTTGTAAGATTTGTCTTCCATGCCCATGTTTTCTGTTTCCACTTATTTTATCCAATGGGGTAAACTATTCATGATTTACTTTTGGAAACCATTGTGTTCCCAGCTTTCAATTTATAACGGATTTTTAGTATTCATTTTTTATGATGTGGGGTTATATTAAATGAATATTAAAATATTAATACGTTGATAATCAAGATGATTGTTGATGGATAAATTTAATTAGGTGGGAGAGATTTTTAAAAATATTGATTTTTTAAACTTTCTTTTTCATATTTATTTTATCATTTTGATTGTTATCATTTCACAAAATAATTAATATAGAACATTTATTAGAAAACATGATGTTTGTATTGAGTTATATATAAAACCTTACAATTGTGGTATATATATCACATGTATTAGATTTTGGAAAATTAAACACTATTCTTATCTTTTGTTACACACAATGTCAATTCCCATCAAAATATTGTGTTTATACATAATCTAGTTTTACCAAACAACTATGTATTATTAATATTATTGTTAAAATATTACTACAGTTTTTTCATTTACATTTGATATTCAGTTATGAATTATATTAATTAAATTGTTTATATATGGGTTTCACATGTATATAATAAGAAATATTTTGGTACATATTATCTAGAAATTAATATAAATAGCTATTGAAAATATAGGAAATTTATTGCTGAAAATCTGTATTTATGAATTATATAATGTTCCCATAAATAATTTAAATAATAAATTAGGTGAAATTATATTAACGATATATATATAATATTCATTCAACTATTTTATGTTCTACTTATTCATTTTTAGAGAATAGATAACAATTAATCAATTTTTACGCATAAAGTTTAATTTTTTAAGGTAATTGTTCAACATTTTAATTGAACACATATTTAAAATTTAATTTCCTAAAAATTTATAATTTTTTTTCAAAAAAAATATTTTTTAAATACGAATATAAAATATTAATTTTGTTAATGTTCTCATAATTGTTTTAGAAGTTTTATATATTTAGTTGAATAGTGAGACAATGTAAATTTGAATTGACTGATACATTTTTTATAATGTATTTATATCATTAAGGTAAATTTTAAATTAATTTCAAGGAATTTAATTTCAATTATAACTCAATTAATACATGTTAGGTCATTCTAATTGGATTCCTAATGAATCTCGTTATAGATACGTTTAAATATATTGAACATTTTTATTTTAAAAACTTGTTGTTCAATCCCATGTGTGAGATTGATTTTAATTTAATCTCTTCAAATTGTATGTTTTTTATTTGTAAATTTTTTAATATATTTGGAATCATAATAGTTTATAATTTATATTATGTTCAACATAGTTCTTGACAAAAAAATTATTGGATGTAATTAAATTTTTTTTCATTGATCACAGAAAAAACAAGTATATTTGGTTATTAATATTTTTCTGAAGGGGAAAAATAAACAAGAAACAATTAAAAAAGACTTAGGAAATCCATATTTAGACCATATCCTCCCTTTTATATCAATTTTACAATTATTTGTAGCATATTATGTAACGGATTCCTCTCAATAGTGCTTAACATTTTATATTTAGAAGAATTCCACTCCTACTCCACTACATGTGGGCACCAGCCACCTAGACACACAAACATATTCAAAAATATGATTCCATTTGGATTGTAAAAAACAATACCAAATATATTCCCAAATTACATGTCATAATAAAGACCAAACTTTCTGAATAAATAAAACCAAGTTGGCCCTTTTGTGCCAATTAATAGAATTACCAACAGAAGAGGTATCATCTTTCGACAAACAAATTTTATTTGTCTCCTTCTCCTCCACTTATATAATTATTCTTAATATATTATGTAATAAACTCATTATAATATATATATTGATATTTTTTTATGTATAGGTACTACATAAAGTTTCTCTAACTCCCATCAAATGGGATACGTAATCATTGTTCATGTGTACAAATGACTACCACCTCACGAATCAATGTCATTCATTATTCCATTTCAACCATTTATGGTTCAGAATGATAATTTAAGTACTGTTTTTATACTATATATATGATACTTATAATTTATTTATTATTTATTATTAATTATATGAAACATGCCTTCTTTCTTTCCATTTTTTATAAATATAGTATATTTGTTTCAGGATATGTGGATTATTACCTCCTCAAAACGTTGTGATTCGTTCACATAATTCCTATAATGTATTAAAGAAGTGTTTAGAAAAAATATCTGATATCTATGAATTAATAATTATAATAGAAATATAATACACACTCACACACACACAAACACACACAAATGTCTTTTATTTTCTCTCTTTAATATGACATGAAAAAAGAATAGCATTCATGCATATGTATAGCCTACTATCTCTTCCATTTTATATTTATATACATTATATATTTTTATATATACATATAAACAGAATAATTATAAAATTTATATAATTATTTATTTTCATTGAATAGATAAATCAGGATCTATGATATAATATCATGAATAATAATTCAAATTATATACAGAAAAACAAATAATAAATTACAAGAAACCTAACATTACCATTGATTTCCAAATAAATTGGTACGATAGAGTAAAAATAAAATAATATAGGAAATGCGATAGAAGATTATAGTCATGTGAAAGATTTATAATAATCATATATTTCTTATACATGTGTTTTTAATGTGAACAAATAATGTAAAAAATTTAGGATTTGTTTTTATAGTCTCAATTTTATTTCTCTAAGATACATGCTATATTTATCACTTGTTATAATTATGTGGTGTATATAATTCTCTATGAAATGTAATATAAATATTTTAATATATTTAAAGACATTATAATTTTAAATTTAAGTTATTTATTCCTCAAAATCTTGATTTGAATGATAATCATGTATTAAAGGGGTATTTATTCACACTTTTATTTATGTGAGATGTATTCCATAATCCACACTCCTTTATTTTTTTTGTGTATATATTTCCTACTAATGTGTTCTATGAATATTATCCTTATATTTATGGGTATTTTTATATGAATTTCACCATCTATCTTTCATGTGGTTTATGGTTTAACAGTTACCAAATCGGTAAGGTAATTTTTCTTTTCTAATAAACATGTTAAGTTATGTGCCCATACTCTTTTACAGGGATTATATAATTCCATTTGAATTTTTTTATCATGAATATAAATCTCTTAATGATATTATCTTCTTAATGTAACATTATTATTTCTTGGGGATCATAATTTATTGTTTACAAATTGATAAGAATTTGTCGCCGCAATCTCATTGTTTATTAGGATTCTTTGTGAATATGTTACCATTAATAAAATATTATGATACATATCTCAAGAAATATAACAAATTTTACTCAACTATGTTATTCCAAATCATCTCGATTTAATCTATACCATGTTTACACTCTTTGGTACATAAGATAATTAAAAACCTGTAATCACTAAATCCATAACGTTTTCAGTTTTTTTGTTAGAAATTTGTTTATTACATAACCAATTTTTCTAAAAAATTGAGAAAAAATTAAAAACAAATCTGATATAAAATTTTTGTGGTCATAAAATTTTTTAAAATGGATTTCAAACAATTATTAATATGTCTTCTTTATTCATCTCAAATAAATTTTTTTTATAAGATTTTTTTAAAAAAACATTTTTCAAATGTGAAAATATATTTTACTCAAAAAAATTTAAATGATATTTCAAAATTTCTTACAATCTAATATGATATTTATTGATATTACCCAATCCTTAATTGATTTATAATCTATGGATACCATTTTTATTCATTTTTTATATAGATACCATGTTTCCTCTAATAAATCTTATTAAATCATTTGAAAGTCAAAAAACATAAAAGCATTAAACAATGAGGAACCAATGGTTTAGTGACTCTGAAAAATTAGAACAATATTTAAAATTTGAAAAAATAATAAATGATTTTTATATTTTCTTGATCTAATTTTTATTATCCCTTGAATTATCCTTTGTACATGTATTCACCTGAGTATATACATCAAAAAGGGCTAATATTAAATCCTAGTAAGAGGAAAAATAATAACATGAAACAATAAAAAATGGGGTGACCATAACCAATATCATTATAATATATGAAATGAATTATAATCATGATAGGAAACATTATATAATTGCATGAAATGTGTGAACATGTTATAATAAAACATCATGTATTAGTAGTTAACTACTGCCCATATTTTTTACCAATGATAGAATAATGGTTATACATATATCACCTTTCTAATAACATACATAAAATTTTCCAGTTCATAATCATGATATAAAAATTTGGGTGCACCCGTCACAGCATAACATTTACATTATCATGGTTTCCAATTAGAAAACATATCAATATATAACATTAAATAACCCAGTTAAATGAATTGGTTTTATTTTATAATAAAAAATTCATAAAAATTGGGTTCGAAAATAGATGTTAGAATAACATACTTGAATCATCAACCCTGAGTGAAGACGAAGCAATCTCAAGAAGTAAAAGGTGTTTTTTTAAAGAGGATTTCTTTTAGAAAACATTATAATTTTTATAAACATGATTGGAATACATTTATGTCCCTAAAAAGATAATAAAATTATGAATAAATTATTTTTATGGAATGAACATTCTAAAAATGGGGTGAAAAGGGAAAACCCAAAGAAAGAGAGTTGGGTTCGAGATTTCCCCTTACCTTGAGTTTGAATGCTTCTTTCACATTAATATACTACATAATCAATTTAGATTATCTAATTAATATATAAATATCATGTTATATATGAATTTGAATCCATATTATATTATTGAGATCATTTATGGGATTTTGGTTGAATTATAATTTTTAATTTCATTTTATGGGAGCATTTATTTTTATGGTTTTCATGATCGATTAACATGTATACATGAATGGATGTCAATGTAAAATTCTGATAAATATGCATAATTGATATTATATTTTATAAATGATATTTCAAAAGGTTAAATGATATTATAATGTATATTTTTTATATACCTTTACGATAAATCATTACATAAAATAAAATAATGATCTTTTTAGGATAAATTTGGTAGTTTTTCAATCTCAACAATATCATTTTGTATTATCATTTAGTAATATGTATAAATATTTTCACTAGAAGAAAAAAGGATTGTTTCATAAAAATTAACAGTTTTTTTAAACTATTTAATTTTCTTATTAAAATACTTTAAGTACTTTATGTATAAATAATGTGCATCACCCACAATGTCGGTAAATTGGCATATTACAAGTTATAATTACATTTCAGAAATACAATATTGAGAGGGAGGATTTTATTGATGGATAATCCATTAACATGATATAATCCCAGTATATTAAATATAATGGATTAATCATGAAATTTTTAGAATACGTGATTAGGAAAATAGAGTAAATGAAATGAAATTGCATGAAAAATAAAAGGAAAAGAGAGAGGATTTACCACTGGAATTATCTTCCTGAGATCCTCCATAGAAAACCTAGGATTTGTATTATGATGTGGCTAGTAGATCTCGGACGGGGATAAGGGTATAGGGATGAGTATTGGTCATAATTTAGGACATTCTCAATTCTTGAATGGTTTGACTAGAAGAGGGGTGAGAGGTGGTATTTATAATGGCGGAGAGTGGTGTATTAAAAATATTATATTCATTAGTTTATTATTTTCAGTCATGTCTATGAATAGTTTTCGAATTATCTATAAACATTTTAAAATAATGAAATATTGTTCAAGAAAAATGTTCTTAAATGAATTTTACATCTACAATGGATATAAACATCAGGTATAAATCATTTTTGAAAATTATCAAATTTTACTATTCATAAAAATCAATTGTTTTTGAAAAATCCTAAAAATTCACACTAACCATATTTTAACAATTGGAATATAAAAATAAAATCAAATTTATGAAAATAATTTTTGAAATATGAGTTATCTATTTTTTAAATTAAAATCATCATTCACATGGAAAATAGTGATTTTAAAATTATAACTGATTTTATAACAAATTAAAAAAGTACATAAGGTCATATAAAATATCTTAAATTCAAATGAAATAAAAATATTAATTTATGAATAAATATTGTAAAAATAATTTTTTTAGTAAATTACTAATTTAGTAATTAAATTATATTTTAATATTTATGACTTATAAAAATACCAACACATAATTAATAATTTTTAAATTATTTAGTTGCATATATTATCATATAATTATATTATATATTCACATATTAGATGCCTAAATTTTATTTACCCTTTCATGGTTGAGAATACTGTTCATATGACTAATTAACTATTCAATAGGGTCATATTACTATTCATATGGTCATGTTACTATTTCATTAGTATTGGTTCTTTAACATATAGAAATACTGCTTATTTCATTAATTAATCATTTGTAATCTTTTTATTATGATCCATAAGTGGTTATATGTGTTCATGAAATTAAAAAACAAATGGTAAAATTCTATTGATAAATGTTTTGGTCGTTACATTATTTCCCCCTTTTGAAATTTCACCTTCAATATTTTCATTTTACAGAAAACATTCAGGGGGTACTTCCCCTTCATCAACTCATCTGGTTTCCATGACTGTTCTTCATACATATGGTTCATCCACAAAAATTGTCAAGGTGGGTTGTCTTATTGCAAGGAACCTTACCTGTCCCTTCTCGAATCTTTACTGACCTCTCACCATAAGAGATATTATCTTCTGTCATTACAAATCTGGGTTTAGTACATGTGAGGGATTTAATATGTACTTTCTCATGAGTGATACGTAGAAAACATCATGAAAGTGAACCATATTTGGTGGAAGTGAAATCTGATAATCTATGACTCTTATGTGATAAAGGATTTAAAAGGGGCCATTGTACATTGGGAATAGGTTCCCATTCTTTCCAAAAATCATTTCTATCTTCCATGGTGAAATTTGAAGGATGTCATTGTCTCCAACATTTAACTCCAAGACCCCTTGATGGTTGTTGATATAGATTTTTTTCCTACTATGAGTAGATTTGACATGTTTTTTGTTAGATTGAACCAAATCTATCATTCAATGCACATGATCAGGTCCATGTAGCTTCACTTCACCAACATCATCCCACCATGTTGGAGCTCTACATCACATTCTATTTAGAACCTCAAATGGGGCATCTGAATACTAAACGTGAAGTCGTTTTTTCTTTGAGAAGACCGCCAATTTTATATGTGGATCCTATCCACTTTATTATTCAAAATAGTTTTCTATTATCATATCTTAAAGTTTCTAAATAGTCATTTCACATTTTCCATCAATTTAATGGTGATAGGTAGTGTTGATATTTAACATAGAACTTCATGAATATGGAAGTCTCCTCTATAATCAAAATTTCAACCTGGGATCATCATTAGAGACAATGAAGAGTGTAACTCTATGCAATCTCACCACTTATTTCACATATGTCTTTTCTAGTTTCTCAAGTGAGAAATATTCCCATATCCTGATAAAGTGGGCATTCTTGGTGAATCGGTATACCACAACCCATATCACATTATTTCCCTTGGATGTCTTTGAGAATCCTATAACAAATCATATAGTGACATTATCTCATTTCCACGTGGGTATTGGATATGGCTGCATCATCACTTTAGACTATTATCACTCAGATACAACTTTATTACATATCAATAACCTTAATATATACTCTAAAATATTTATATTCATGTAGTACCACCATAAGTGTTTGTAGAGATCATAGTTCATCTTGGCACTCATGAGATGGATAAGTAAAGATGAGCTATGTGATTTTTACAACAGTTCCTTCAATTTCCCAGATTATGTAGGCACAAAAATCATTCTTCTAAACCAAATAACACCATCATTGTCAATATGTAACTGTTGATGTTTCCCTTGCTTTACAGAATTTACCATCATGTGTAACTCCAAATCGCCCCTCTTTTCTTACTTATGATTCTATAGGATAGGTGGTTGAGATATTATTTGGGAACGGTAGGTTTCACTTCCTAACATTCGGATTTCCAAATCCATCATTTCATATACATGATGACATGATCTTCCTCTAAACACAACATGGATAGTGTAGGATTTTATTTCATGCTTATAGAATCAGATACCTTATGTTCCTTGTTAGGATAATAGTGAATAGATAAATCATAGCCTTTTATTAGTTCTTACTATCAACTTTGACCCATGCCGAGCTCCTTATGTGTTAATAATTACTTTAGGATCTTCTGATCGGTATATATTTCACACATCTCAATGTTTATGTAGTACAACTAGCTTTTCAAGGGAAAAATAAAAAATTCTTGCTCCATATCATGTGTTGGGTTTTTCTTCTCATGGATCATCAACCACCGTGAGGCGTAGGCTATCAAATTTTCATTTTAATGAGTATACAACACAATTAATTCATTGAAGAATCCCTATATATCAAAAAACAATCTCCACATTTTGGTAATGTGAGTACAAGTGTCGTGATCATCCTTCTATTTTGCTTCATGATGATTTCCAAAAACTCTTATATCCACACATACTTTAACACTTTCTTTGTTTACATACAAAGTAGGATTTATAATCATAAAAAATTTCCCAAAAAACATTGATAGTAAACTAAAAAGATAATTAAACTATGGATTTCCATGACACTAGAGGTTTGGGGCCATTATTCAATTTCCTAGGTTATTGGAGCGTCCATATATTCAATCACTTGTGATCACATGTCCAATGAATGTGAATTTATTCATAAAATAGTAACGCTTTCTCGAACTGAATATCTACTTATCATTTCATAACATCTCTAAAATAATCTGTAGTTTCCATTCATGTTCAACCTTTCTCTTAGAGTATATATCCTTGATAAATACTTTCTAAAAATTGTTATAGTAATGTATAAATACTATATTTATCAAATACATGATGATTGTTTGGGAATTAGTAATTTTTATTGGAATCACTAGAAAATCCAACATCCCATACCTTTTATGGAAGGTAGTAGTTTCAATACATTCCTTATTCATCTCTAGTTGATGATATCTAAAACAAAGATCGACCTTTGAGATGTATTTAAATCCATGTAACTAGACAGACAATTCATCAATACATGGAAGATAATACATTTTCTTTATGGTGATCATTTTAAGTTCCAAATAATCAGTACATAACTTCATTGATCTATCCTTATTCTTGAAAAAGATTACTAGCACACCCCAAGGACATGCACTAAGGATTATAAACCCTTTTTCCAAATTATCCTGCAACTTCTTCTTTAACTCTACAAGTTTGATAGGATCAATCCTATAGTGACATGTTGAAATACAAGTAGCACTGGGTATGATTTTTATTGATAAATCTACCTGACGGTCTGAAGTGAATCTATGTAACTCTTTAAGTAATAAATCAATATATTCCTTAATGAAGATAATTACTCCTGGGATGATAACTACCTTTGAGTCCACTTTTTGGGTGAGTAATTCTTTTTAACAAGGAATCCACATCCACACTGTTGAAGGATTTTCAAAATGAGATTCAAGATATTCCTTAAAATTATAGTGGAGAATCATTTGGTTGTTAATTTGAAAATATATTTCCTTTTCGTGATAGTTGGTGTATGATCGATATAAAGAGAGACAATCCATCATCATTATAGCATCAAATTAAACTTATGGAAGTATTAAAAGATTTTCTAGAAGAATCATCCCACATACACCAATAGGATATTATTTTAACACTTAGGTTGGAATGATTTCATTGTTATGTATTTTTAAAAATATATAAAAATAATCGAATGGGGGAACTGGTTCAATAGAGTTAAAAAAAATTCAAGATATAATGTAATTAATTGAACTGGGATCAAATAAGTCATATTCAATTATTTATTTAATATTAACTGTAACTTGTATTACATCATCTTATTCCACCACTTCAATAGTATTTATGGCGTACACCTTCATTTATTTATTGTCTTTGATGGATAGTGACCCTAATTACCAATGAGGACTCGAGGTTCAGTGCACTGGCTAGCATAGTTCCCTTTATCCATAAAATTGTAGCATTAGACCATGTGTGTTGGTCTCCATTCCTCCACCACATTTTCCTACTTAATCATGTATTTTTGACATTTATGGTCTTAGTGTCCTTCTATCCTAGACATGATGAATTTTCATATACTTTTGATACATTTACCATTATGATTATTACCACATTTTTGACATGTGGGGGATTCAGTTTTCATTGAACCTTTCTCATTAGATCATCCATATTGAAACTCTATATTTTGATTCCTTTCTCCATATTAATGAGGACATTCTCCAAACTCTAACACCACACTGAGATCACATATATAACTTCTTTATAACTCATAATGTATCGAATTTCTAGAGCCTTTTGAATGTGTGGTTTCATTCCACAATAGAATCAAAGTTTTTTAAATTTTTGATAACAAAACATGAAGCATACCTCAAAAGAAATGAAAAAATTCAAGTGTAGGTCGTGAAAAATTCCCCATCCTTTCCTTCATCAAAATAAATTATCTGTCCATATATTTATGAAGTGTTAGAGGGATGTACATGTCATGAAAAATTAACACAATGTCTTGCCACTCAATTTATTCAATTTTATCCTTTGACATGGGGTTCATAATCAAACCCCACTATTGTTCGGATTCTCCTTATAGATGAAAAACAATAAGATTCATTTTCTCTATCTCAGAATATTGATGAATAGAAAATTTCTTCTCCATAATGGTTAACCATTATTCACAATTAGTGGGTCTAATGATCCACTAAATGTTAGTGATCATTGCTGCATAAAAAATCTATTGTAAGTTGTTCCCTCTTTAGTAAAGGTGAATATTCCACATTATTTAGGTTATTATTCATAACATGAGATAGTTTGATAAGAATAACAATGAAATTTAGAACTCCACCTCCCAAAGCGTTGGGAGTGTCATAGGGGAAATCACTGCTTCATAGCATGCATGGTTTGTTGGATTAATTTCTCATAGTTCCCACTATTTTCTAAAATAGAAAATTTCTGAACAAAACCTAATTCACCAAGTCATGAATAAATAATTTATTACATTGTGAATTAAATTCTTGAGGCATATATTGTTGGATCCCTATGTTTAGAATTTTATAAAAAAACACATGGTGGGATCACATATTCATAGTCTCATACTACTGTTTCTTCACTAAGGATATCTAATCATAATCCCCAAATTAACTAAACTATCATCTCATACAAACTATAGAAACACTTATTTAACTTACATATCTTACTACTTAATTTTAATGAAAAAAACTTACAATAATTAACAAAATAGGATATAAAGTTTTAGTTCCTTATGAAATTTAGGACTATAAAATAATGTTTCAAAATTTAAAAAAAAGTTTATTAATTTAATTAATCTATATATTTTCATTAGCCCTTTAATTCTTATTAGAATATGTAGTCAATTGAGGATATACATCACAAATATTAGAGGTAAAATCCCATAAATATAATATATAAGAACATGAAATAATAAAAAATGGGGTGAGAGTCATCAATATCATAATAACAAAGGAAAAAAGATAATAATCAATAGAGGAAACATTTAGTAATGGAATTAAATGTGACAATGTATAAAAATAAAACATCATGTAATATGGGTTAACTACCACACATAGTTTTTAATAAAGCAACTATCACGTTCATGCATATTTCACTTTTCTCATGAGAAATATCACCATCCACAATGACTATCAGCACTATATAGTTCCATGCACACCAATCACATCATATCATTTTCATTCCACTATATAATTATGGGCACAACAGTCGTATCATAACATTTACAATATTATGCTTCATACATAGAACATATATCAATATGAAGAATAAAATAACCCATCTAAAGTAATTAGATCCATGTAATAACAATGAATTCATAATTATTTGTTTACCTAACTAAATAGGGAACAACATACAAGAATTATGAACAATGAATGAAGAATAATCAATCTCAAGAAGTATATGGTGGGTTTTTTTTCAATGAATAGTTATTTTGGAAAAAATTGGGATATTCATAAACACATGTAAAAGAATTTAATATCACAGAAAATTGAAGATGATGACGGAAAATTAAATTGTATGGAATAAACATTCAGAAAATGGGGTGAAAGTTGTAAAACCCAAATAAATAGAGTTGGGTTCAATAATTTACAAAACCATGAGTTGGAATGATTAATTAACAATAATATACTATATAATCACATTATATTCACAATTAGAAAAGAAAAATCCAATTATACATGAATTTTATTATTTATGATTTTATTAAGATCATTTATGTAATTTTGGATGAGTGATGGAGTTTAATTTCATTGTTTTATAGTACTCGTTTTTATGGTTTTCATGATCTGTTCACTTTTATAGATGAATAGACGTTCGTGTGAAATGTGGATAAAAATATAGAATTGTTATTATATGTTATTAATATTGTTACATATGTTTAAACTATCATATAATGAATTTTTAAATATACCATGTAGATTAATCATTAGATAAAATTTATTTATGATCATCATAGGTTGTATTTGGTGGTATTTAATCAGAATAACATGTTTTTTTATCATTTTATACCATGATTAAATGTTAGTTACATAAAATAATTAGGGTTGTATCATAAACACTAAAATTTTATTAAAACATCTTATTTTTTTACTATCATTGTTGAAGGTATTTAATGAAAATGAAAGTTAATCACACATGATGTGAGTAAATTCACACATCAAATGTGACAATTTAATTTTAATAATATAATAGTGAGAGGGAGGTGTTTATTGATGGATAATCAATAAACATGATATAATAACAATATATAAAACATACTATATTTGTCATTACATATATATAGTTTATGTTGAGGATAATATGAGAAAATAAATGAAATTGAAGGGAAATTAAATGAAAAAAAGAAGATTTACCTCTGGATTCTCCACTTGAGATCCTTCATAAGGTACCTAGGCTTGGCCTATTGATGAGACCAAGATACCATAGATGGGGTGATGGAGCTATGGAATATTATTCAGAAGAATTTAGTCATGGTTAATAGCTTGATGGGTGTCTTGAGAAAATGGGGCGAGGGGTGGTATTTGTAGTAGAGGAGAGGGGTGTTTTCTCGATATTATATTCATTAGTTTATTATTTTCACTGAAGACTATGATTTTTTTAATGTTCAACTAATATATTAAAATAATTATATATGTTCTGATATTAAGGATCTAACATTATCCTTTAATAAATAATTACCCAAATAATATTATATTTATAATTTATCCAAAAATATAATATTTTATTAATCAAATAATTTGATGTAATTCTTTAAAATCCCAATAATTTACCATGAATTTTTTTTTTACATTTGGAATGTAATAATTAACTCAATTTTACTATTTTTTTCTAAATTTGAGTAATTTATTTTTTAATTAAAATAATCATTTACTTAGAATATATTTATTTGGAATTTATAACTGATTTTATAACACTTTGAATAATTACATATAATCTCTTAAAATTATCTTAAAATAACATGAAATAAAACTATTAATTTCTAAATACAATTTATGAAAATAATATTCTTTTTAAATTATTAACTTAATAATTAAATTATAATTAAATATTTATGAAGTATAAAAATAACTACTCTTAATTAATATTTTTTTAAATGATTACATACATATAATATGATATATTTATATCATATATTGATTTATAGGATTCAAAAATTTTATTTATACATTCATGGGGGGGCTACTTTTAATATATCCAGTTTACAATTCATTGGGGTCCTTTTAATATTCATATGGTCATGCAAATATTTGATCGGTATTGGTTCTTTAACGTTTATAAATACTTCTTATTTTATTGAATTTCAGTCTATAAAGTTTTTATTACGCTCCATAAGTGATTATATGTGATTATTAAATTACTATAATAAGGGATATGTTCTATTGATAAATGATTGTGTTGTTACACTAGGAATTATTTATTGTTATGATGAATTGATTTTCATGAAACATGTTTCTCTTAAATGAGATATATGTTTGTGAACCCCACTTATTTTCATTTTTTTCATTGATTTTTTTAAACCTATCTATTTTTACACATGTTATGATATGATGAAATATTTATGATTTACATTCTATTTTATGATTTATTATATGATAATTTCTTATGATATTTTGGAACACAAAATTATGTTTTAAAAATGATATGGGTATGAAGTATATCCCCCTCCAATGATTTGGGTAAATATTTATATCTAATGAGATATACATGGATGGAATGAGGAGTGAAGTCATATTAGTGTGATATTGTAGGATCAAGGAGTGAACTTGATTATTAACAAAGGTCTAAAATGAGGAGTAAACTAGGCTTAGTCATATTGGGTGGGAACTTGGACTGATATTTGTTAAGTAATACTAATATACAATATAAGGTGATCATTGTTAAGAAATACGGGGCAAGAACCTAATGTGAAACTATTTCTCTAATGCAATTTGTCCTCTTTTATGGTCATAGGAGTAGAACATGACCACTAAGACGGTTTTGGGAGTGAACCATTACTACTATGATGGTCTGGGGGTGACAATACTCCACTAAGATAGCCTTGTAATAATTACCAGACTACATATGGAAACCATGCCAAATGATTGTTTATCTACCAAAATTCAATGCCTTATTCAAATGTTATTCATTCAAGGATTATGCTATTGATTCTATTATGATTCATGTCTTATGAAAATCCAATATTTAGGTGATGAATCATGATTATGATCTTGGATATTAAGGGTATGATATTCTAATTTTATAATCATTTTTATACCCTTATGATCATGTTATTATTACCTAACATCCTTTTTTACCCTTACTGAGCATCTAATTTCACCTCATTCTTTTGATTCTTTTCCCCGTGTTATGATGAAATGTTTTAAGTTGGTATAATAAAGAGGAATGTCTTTATGGGAGACATTATAGATATTTCATCATGTTATTGGAAAATTTCTTCCCAGTTTCTAATGACACAATACTATTATGGTCATCAGATATTTTGTTTTTAAATTTTTTAAATATTAATTAAAAATGATGTAATATCCATGTATTTTGTACTAGGGTTGTAAAAAACATTTTTATGAGGATTTAAAGAATCTATAATAGACATGGATACAATTGATAAGATATATTTCCAAAAATATTTTGTATCATTTATAAACACATGGATGTTTTTGTAACATCTCATGTATGGTAAATAATCAACTTCATCCTTTATTAGAATTCCTTAATTATATTTCATATAATTTTATAAATTATAAAAATATAATAATTTTTTTATAATAATGGAAATAGATTTATTCTTATTAAATTGATTTTAATGTATAATAATGTTTTATTAGAACTTATAATTTTTAAGTTTAAAAATTTGAATATTTTAAGACTAACATAATTTTCAAAATAATCATATCAAAATTAGACTTTCATGAAATTTAATCTTTTTTATAAATAGAATTATTCTTAATGAATGATGAGAAATATTGATATTTTGTAAAACAATTATTTATTTTGATTAAATAATGAAATTTAAAAAGAACCATTTGATATTAAAGTTTTATAATTATACATTAATTTTAAATATCTCAATTAATTATATATAAATAATCAAAATTCTTATTTTTGTATGAATTTGTTTTCAGACAATGAAACAAATTTTCCTATAAAAATATTTTATATTGAGTTTTTTATTATAATTTTAAATTAATATCTCCCAATACTAGATATTATATTATTGATATGGATTCCATATTTGGAATTTGGATGACACTTTTATTAATATATTCCTTTTATTGTCTTTAATAATAGTAACTGTAATAAATATTAATCACCTTGGAAGGAATAAATTGGGTAATTAAGGTCAAAATAATATTATAATGTAATAAAATTATAGTAACACATAACAATGATCAATCATATTCATTGGTTTATAATATCATTATCTGAGATACGAAATTATTGTCAATTTGTAAAATTTCACCTTGAAAATGACTTATATACTATTTCACATAAATATAATGTAAATAATATAAGTGTATCAATTTTAATATATAAAATATTTTTTATAGCGAAAACCTTATATTTTTAGTTTTAATGGTTATTTAATATATAAATGAACTTTTTTATCATGGGAATATATTTTTTTTTGTTCAAATAATTATATTAAATGCTTATGCATCACGAATACAATGTTCATCCATACAGTAGAAAAATGAATGAAATACAATTAAAACTACAAAAGTAAAACCATATCAATGATATTTACTGAAATACGAATTTATATAGATCAATATAAAATATTATGTTATATTTAATGGAATATATTCAAATTTTATTTATTTTATATTGTTTTAAAATTAAAATTAAATTAATTGTTTTTAAAATATCATCAATAATATTTCATAACAAATTTTTTTTATTAAATTACATAAATTATCTATAAATACTATATCCATCCGTGAAAAATATATATGGTTAAAAATAGTAACCATGGTCAATTTATTGGTCATTATTCTTTTTATAGTAACTTTATTTTCCCCTAACTATCAAAACACATTGATATCACCGTAATTCTGAAAAAGGTTAACATGGATTAATATGATGAGATACATATAAAAATATAATATAATGATTTAAACTATTGATCATATTCAATTCATTTGATAAATGTGAATCAAATATTTATATTAAATTAGTTTTGATCCTGTTTTACCTAAAAAATAATTAATATCAATTTAAAACATTAGGTAATTCCAAACGTCTTAATACCCTCTCATTAAATAGAGAATCACTTGTCTTGAAATACTCACACCTTTTGATAATGTTAATGAATCCATTTAATATCCAAATCCATTACTAACAATCATCTCCAAAATATATTGGTATTATTTTTGAAATAATAACATCCATAGAGGGATCGAGGTGTAAATAAAAAGTTGTAGCCTGATGATTATGTAAAAATTTTAATTTAATATTTTTTCTTTCATAATATAATTGATTTGTTTTTTATTAATAAATATAAAATAATAGAAATAGTATAGTACACATAATGAAATGTTGTTATACTAATTTAATAACCTATATCAATCTTCCCTTCCATCAAATAAGAAATAAAATAGTCTTTCTTGTCCATGTCGGACTACCACCACATGTACTGATGCAATAAAATTCAAATCACAACACCTCAAAGATTGTTCTAAATGTAACACCCCGACACTAGTTTCCCAGAGTCGGGGAATTATTTCATAACATTGGAATGATACAAGGCATCATGTACCAAAATTGCGATTAGTTTAGTAGCCTTGAAAGTACGAGATACATTCATAAGTTTTACATTTACATAATGAATTAAAAATACAATATTGTGTCCCACTTGAACACTCTTATATCATTTAGCATATTCTTCCTGGTAAAAATTAATTTACTTCTTCACATCCTAGGAAAAATAAAACAAGAGAAAAGGGTGAGTTCAAATGCTCAGTAAAGATAACAATATTGAGGAAACATTCATAAAAAAGATTAAACATTTAAGGCAATGTATAAGACGAAAATAGAAGCCTTTTAAAAATAAACATAATCATAATATGGAAATGATATATCAAATAATTCAATTTACTTATTCACATGTAAATTCTTCATGTCAAACAATCACATGTAATATCGATATCTGATTTCTTAATGATGGAATGCATAATGTCAAACATCATGACCACATAGTCAAGAATTCGTGAAAGAACTACAAATAAATTTTTTTCAATTCCATTTTCCCATACAGTAGTTTGTCTAATTAGACCTACTGATGCATAGAGTATCTATAATGGGCTCCACTTGTCACATACTATGTCCAATGAATTTCTCATATGAGAAGGTTGAAACATAACATATTCATTCGTATTATAACTAGCATATGAAATCCAAATTCTTTAACCATAAACCTTGAATGGTATAAAAATAACTAATCCATAGTCCAACATGTCACCAAACCTTCAATCAAATATGGAAGATTTTAATTTTAATTAATAAACATAAAACAAGTGTAAAATCCATTAAAAGATGTTGACATAGATAAAATCAAATCTATTTGAGGGAAATGTATATTTCTATTTAGAAATCATTAAAAATTCACATAATAATAAAAGAAATCATTTGTTTTTAAAATATTTTTATAATCATTTAAGGAACATTTTGAAGATGTTATAATGGTGGAAAATAGCCACAACCATTGTATACTTTAAAAAAGATATTCTTACCTTAATTAGTTGAAAAGTTCATAAAGTACCTTGTTTGGAAAATGAGGGAATGATTCATTTATAAATATTTTATAAAAATTCAAACAAGGGAATAAATGAATTGAAACCATAGTATAGGAAATATTAAATTTTTTTTGAAATATATTTTTTGGAATCATAAATATATATGATAAAGAGGTTCCAGTTGATACTCATGTATAAAAAATCTCGGATAATAATGATACTGATAATGAACCCTTACCTTGTAATTTTAATTTACTAAGGGAACATTAACCTCCTATATAATAGTGAAATAATTTTTATTATCTTATAAATGTACCAAATATATAAATATGATATCAAATGTGATCTTCAAACATTGAATTGTTGATAATATTTCAGTACTATCAATGTTTCAGTTATTAACTAATTCATTTTTCATTATATTCTTGGTTGCATAAGCTGTGATTGATATGTATAGGGTTTATTTGATTCATATCCATATTGATATTATTTTCCTAAACATTATTTTTAATCAGAAAATGAAAAATGTTCGTGAATGGTTATGATGGGGAAGGAATTATGTAACATTGAAGAAGACGGTAATCCGTACGTACACACGAGCGACAATAAAATTCTATTTATAAGGCCCCGACCTTAAACCTTACTTAATCATGAGTTAATACAAGATTACACATTGAGGATCTTTTCGGGTATAGAGTTTTAGATAATTAGATCATAAAACTTACATTACATTCCACATATAAACAAACTGGTTACATAAAGATAGTATTATTCTTTCCCATCAATAGAAACATATTTAAAATAAAACATGGATTCTTTCTTGACACATCCTTGACACTATCATCATATCATGTACCTTTCCCATGACTTGTGAAAATCATTTCAAAAAACATGGGACGAGCATAAAAAGCTCAGTAAGGGATATAAAAATATGGAAAGGAAACATGGGTACATATATACATATGAATGAAATCATAATTTACCCATAAAACATAAGCACTTTAACATACCTCATCAAATCATGAATAAATAATAGAAATCATAAGACATAAAGGTAACTTGAGGCATTCATAACATTCTTACGTAGGGAGTAACCCTCTTGGTAAAGTTTGGAACACCCATCACAGTATATTCCCTAAATCTCTTCAGAGAAACCTTAACGTTTCACTCTTTCGCATTACCCAATGCATTGGAGAGCTATATCGGGCTCACCCGCCATTTGTTTATCACAGAACCACCCGTCTTCTTAATAATGCCGAAGAACCTCATCATAATCATATCACATAAAACATGCATAAAGGAAACATAACATTTCCACCTTTTAATCACAAGATATCAATATAACACATCGATATAAAAACATTTTGAAAACCATTTTCAATACAAAAATAAAAGAAAATTAAAACATGGTATTTATATTTCTTTTAAAAAAAATGTATGGCTTGTAGAGGAAGCCGAAACTCAAATAGCAGTCACAGAAGCGGGGAAGTCGTTGTCGCTACATACGTACGACAAAAACATTCCCTTTTGTCATTTAGTAAAACGCTACGTATAAAAAATATTCCTTTTGAATAAACGTAAAAGTCAAAGGGTTTTATACACCATATAAAAGAAGATTGTGTATAAAACAAAATATGCCTCAATGAAAGGAGATTGAGACGAAGTCCCATACCTTGGGTCCGACATGACTCGATCGTTCTTTAATTTCCTGAATAATAAACTTGAGTTAATTTCTACTTTCTTAATAACCTTTTTCTAGTTCATTATTCCTTTTATATCACTTATTTCCATGTCATGAACACTATGTAATTATTTAAGTTAATAACGGTCATTTTAATGATCATTGGTACTTGAGTCAAAATTAAACCCTTTATAATTACAAGTTGTTCATGTATCCATTATATCCAGAATTATAATAATGATGTATATATCATATATATCCAGTATATATATGCATTTATAATATTACATAATCATTTAGAGGTAATAAATGAAATGCACCGTTCATGGAGACGGTAAGCCGTACGTACGCATGAACACTACTTTCATTTCTATTTGGTATTTTATAGAATGGAATCATAATGATATAAAGGTATATTATAATTCCATTATAATATCATATATAATATCATAGTTCCATCCTTTATACGTCCCACATTTTTTATTTAACGAATCAAATCACTTTTAGGGGGCGGTATTCCGCACTTCCGTAAATGAAGATATCACGTTTACCCATAATGGAAACCATAAAGGTATACCCAAATGAAAAATACAGAATCTTAAGGAAAACATAAACATATTATATATTATATATAAATATAGTGACATATTATTGGCCACCTTTGAAGGTGTTAAAAGAATTTTGAATAATCATCGTTTCGGGAGGCATAAATTCACCATCCATGGAAATAGTATGTCCTTTAACCATTAGATGTAGGTGTGTGTAAGTGTAGCTCGAATCCTTCTTATTAAAAAATCCTAGTATATTGAATATACAGGAGTTGTTACAAAAGAAATGAATAAAAAGATTTTAGAGGGTTTGAGAAGCAAAATAAAACAAAAGGACTCAAGTGAAGACATTACCTTAAAATATGGTAACTCCCTTTGGTTTGATCTCAAAGGCTTCCTTGGGATAACTTTGTACCAATGTGAGGCTTCAGGGAGTAATAGAGGGATGTGGAGAGACAAAATGGGCATGGGATGGCCGAGCCAAAGGCTTTGGGAGTGTTGGTAAGGAGGTAGAGGTGGGGGCCTTTTATAAGAGAAGAGGAGGGGCACTCTTGGAAAGTAAAAAATGTTACTTTATTGGAAAATGAGTTTCGGATTTAAAAGGTCCCACATTGATATAATTCGAGGACAAGGTGATAATGGTTATAAATAAACCCATAAAATAGGTTTTGGACATGTGTTGGTCGTTGATTTTACATTATCATTTCGTTTTATTTAAATCCTTTATTAATGAGGTAATCGCTGCATCATCATGATGTCATAAATAATTTAATTTATTTAAAGTCTAAAAATTATAAAAAATACTATGATGTAGGAAATAATTTTATATTTCCAATGAATATTTATAATCAAAAATCTTACTTGTATAACCCCATGTAAAAATTGTTATAGTAAAATAACTCATGTTTGTGTCTTTTTTACGTTAACATTAAATAAAAAGTTATTTATGTCATTTACTAACCAAAGTGGCTCCATGGGGTCCCTTAGTTGACCAATGGATTTTCATGGTGGTCCATGACACATACAATAAGGGTAGGACATGTGTAAAGCTCATCTCATATTATTAAATCTTTATTTTTACCTTAAACTACACTAATTACCTCTAATCGTGATTAAGAAATTAAAAGTTACTATTCACCAAAAAATTATTCTAATATCATTGAACCACATTTTACTTCTTAATGACAACCATGTATGTCGAATTTTTGAAAATCAAATCACAGAAGTGAAAATTTTCATTTAAACGAGAAATTCAGTTTCATTAACTACCACTTAGTGGTTTCACTATTCATCAAAAATGGAAGTTTTTCAGAAAAATACCAAAACATCACCCTAAGATATATTTGGTATTCCGAATTAAAAAATGATGCCTATTTTAAAAAATTAAAATCATATAAGTCACATTAATTAATTTAATAATTAATTCCCATTGTCATGACAAAGTACGTGTTTTTATGAAACAATAAGAATCAAAAGATTGACACTAATTTTGTCCAATTTCAATGTAAAATTGATTCCAATTACCACCATTAGATTAAATGGAAATAATATATTCTAATTTCACTACAAAACCAATTCAAAAGTTATTCTAATCATATAAATAAATTAGATTAAAAAGAGGTTTTGAATTAAAATACAACAGTTTTCACTATTCATTAAAAAATGAACTTTATCGAAAAAATTCTAAAAATTCACACAAAGTAAATTTTGATGTCCCAATAATAAAGAATAAGTTTATTTTTGACAAACATAGCTTATAAAATTGTCAAAAGATAGATTTAAAAATGGTTTTCCATCAAAAGGAAGTAAAACAATCTTTTAAAAATATTAGTGTATTCCATGCTTAAGATTGGATTCATTTTCCTTTTAAGCCTCTAAAACACTATCTAATTCATTATTAGACATAGATAAAAATATCTATTATTCATTACATACTTGGGATGTTACATCCTTCCCCCCTTTAGAAAATTGCGTCCCCGCAATTTATTTACTTATCGAATTAATGGGGGTACTTATTCCTCATTGTATTTTTAGATTCCCATGTTGCCTCTTCCATCATGTGGATTATCCAAAAAACCTTTACCTGATTAATCACCCTATTCCGTAACACTTTCTCCCTCTGGTCAAGAATCTGGACCGGTTGTTCCTCATAAGATAGGATATCTTCCAGCTGAACTACCTCCGGACTCAAAACATGGGATGGATATGGCATATTCATTCTCAACATCGAAACGTGAAAAAAATTGTGTACCTGAGATAAACTCGGAGGTAAAGCCACCGGGTATGCAACTGATCCAACTCTCTCCAAAATTTCATATGGTCCAATGAACCTTGGACTCGGCTTTCCTTTCTTAACAAATCACATCACACTTTTCCATGGTGAGACTTTGAGAAAAACATGATCACCTACCTCAAAAGTTAGATCCTTCCTCCTGTTGTCTGCATAACTCTTCTGCCTACTCTGAGGTGTTCTCATGTGTTTTTGAATCAGCTGAACTTTTTCTGCCATCTCTTCTACCAATTCTGGTCCCATCAACTTCCTTTCACCCACTTCATCCCAGAAATCTGGAGTTCGACACCGCTTCCCATATAATCCCAGAAATGGTGCCATCTGTATACTGGAATGAAAACTATTATTATATGAAAATTCAACCAAAGAAAGATATTGGTCCCAACTTCCCTGATAATCCATCGAACAAGCTCGTAGAATATCCTCCATGGTCTGAATTGTTCGTTCCGACTTCCCATCTAATTGAGGATGAAATGCTGTACTAAAATTTAATTCAGTACCCAACGACTTCTGAAGGCCTTTCCAAAAGATAGAATTGAACCTGGGATCATGATCAGATACAATGGATAGGGGAACTCCAGGTAACCTGAATATCTCTTTAAGATACAAACAAGAAATTTGATCTAGGGAAAAAGTATCTCGTATAGCAAGGAAATGAGCAGATTTATTCAAGCGATCAACAATAACCCAGATTGCATTATTACCTCGAGATGTCTTCGGTAATCCCAAAACAAAGTCCATGGATATATTCTCCCATTTCCACTCTGGAACAGGTAAAGGATGAAGCATCCCTTTTGGTAACTGCGGCTCTGCTTTAACCTGTTGACATGTCAAACACTTCATAGTAAAATCATCAATATATCATTTCATTCCATCCCACCAGTAATACTCCCGCAGATCTCTGTACATCTTTGTACTGCCAGGATGAACTGAAAACGGAGAACTATGAGCTTCACATAACAACTCTCTTTTCAACTGTGAATCACAAGACACACACAATCTCTTCCCAAATCTCAAAATGCAATCATTATCAATGTTGAATTCAGGAAACTTACCCTTCTGAACCAACTCTACCTTTTTCTGCAACTCACTGTCTTGCTTCTGTGCTTGCTTGATTCTGTCTGATAGATATGATCTCACTGATACCTAAAAAAAATAGAATAACTTCCTGCACCAACAACTTCTATGCCAAAGTTCATAAAATCCTTAACCAAAGGATCACGTTCCAACCACAACATTGCTAATGGAGCATTACCTTTTCGACTCAAAGCATCAGCCACTTTATTTACTTTTCCCGGATGGTAATGAATTGTACAATCATAATATTTGATTCATTCTAGAAATATTCTATATCTCATGTTCAATTTATTCTGAGTGAATATATTCTTGAAACTATTGTGATCAGTATATATTTCACACTTTACTCCATACAAATGATGCCTCTAAATTTTTAAAGTGAAAACAAGAACAGCTAATTCCAAATCATGTGTAGGGTAATTTACCTCATGAGTTTTCAACTGTCGTCAAGCATAAGAAATTACCTGATCATTCTGCATTAGGACGCAACCAAGTCCTTTCAATGAAGCATCATTGTATATAACAAACTCACCATTCCTGGAAGCTAGTGCCAAAACTAGAGCATTCACCAATCTTCTTTTCAATTCCTAAAAACAATCATCACATTCTTCTGTCCAGATAAACATAACACCCTTCCGAGTTAGCTTAGTCATTGGACTAGATAACCGTGAAAAATTTCTATCAAACCTTCTCTAATAGCCTGCCAAACCAAGGAAGCTACGAATCTCAGTTACATTTGTGGGTCTGGCCATTCTTCAACAACCTTTGTTTTTGAAGGATCAACAGTTATCCCACCTTTAAAAATAATATGACCAAGGAAAGAAATTTGTTGTAACCAAAACTCACACTTGCTGAATTTCCAGTACAATTTCTTTTCTTTTAAGGTTTGCAAAATAACCCTTAAATGTCTTTCATGCTCATATTTACTTTTATAAAACACCAAAATATCATCAATGAAAACCACCACAAACTTATCTAAGAACTCATGGAAAATTCTATTCATTATTTCCATGAATACAACAGGTTCATTGGTTATCTCAAAAGGCATTACTACAAATTCATAATGGCCATATCTTGTACGAAACATGGTCTTCGGAACATCTGCTTCCTTTACCTTCAGCTGATGGTACCCCGATCTCAAGTCAATCTTTGAAAAATACTGAGCTCCCTGGAGCTGATCAAACAAATCATTGATATGAGGAAAAAGATATTTGTTCTTAACAGTGATGTTATTCAAGGGTCTATAATCAATGCAAAGTCTCATAGAACCATCTTTATTTTTAACAAAAAAAAAATAGGAGCACCTCATCGTGATGTGCTAGGTCGAATGAAACCATTCTCTAATAAATCTTGTAATTGCTCCTTCAACTATAAAAGTTCAATTTGATGCATTCGATAAGGGGGTTTTGAAATTGTCTTAGCATCAGGAACTAAGTCAACAGTAAACTCAACATCCCGATCTGGTATTATTCAAGGCAACTCATCAAGAAAAACATCAGGATACTCGTGTACCACTGGCACATCATTAATCTGAACAGTTCCTTTGTTTTCAACGATGTGTGCAAGGTAACATTCATTTCCATATTTTACATGTTTCTTGGCCTCTTGATATGTTATCAACAGTAAGGGTTCATTATTGTACACAAACTGAATGTATTTTTGAAAAGAAACTTCTTTAGCTCTAAAGTCAATCTTAGCATGGTAAATAGAGAGCCAATCCATACCCAGGATAACATCAAACTCTACTAGAGGTAGAACAATATGGTTTGCAAGTAGGTTCTTTCCACAGATAAGGATTGGAAGATTCTTATAAATTCTTTTTTCCTCAACATTTCCCCCAGGTGTTTTTACCAAAAGTTCAGGAGTCATTTCTTGAGATGGTATTCTCATTTTACTAGAAAAGGTTTCAGAGATGAAAGAATGTGTGGTCCCCAAATCAAACAAAACACTGGAATAATCTGAAAAAACAAACAATGTACCTCATACAAGTTCATTTGATGGCCCGAAATCTGCTGAAGTAGATTCAAAGGATTTCACCACCCCTTTCTTCTTGTAGTCTAACTACTTCCCATCACTCATGCTCTTTCTCGGACTCTCATTTGCATAGTGACCCATCTCATTGAAGTTAAAACATTTCACTAACTATAAATCAAATTTGGTCTTACCATCACCTTGATCTTTTTCAGTGCAATCACGGGCCTTATGTCCCATCTAACCACATCGATAGCACTTCCCATAATTCAGAAGACATCCCCCAGTATGACATTTACAACATTTATCACAAACTAGAAACATAGATTTCTTACCATCAGTCTTTTTTGAAGAATTCTTCCCTTTCTCCTGCCACCTCGGTCTCTTCTTTTGCTGGTTGTTATAGAACACTTGGTCATCAGAAAACTCCATTTCCACCTTCTCAGCACATCGAACAAGATTTTCATAACTTTTAAACTCACGAGAAGCTAATTCCCTTCGATAGCTTGGCTTTAATCCTGAGTAAAAATGATTGATTTTACTACCAAGTTCTCAGATAAAATTTGGAGCAGACCTTTCCAATCGAGTGAACCTTTCTTCATAGGCAGTCACTGAGTCTTACTCTTGCCTCAATTCGAAGAATTTATTTTCCATCCTAAGTCAAACCGCCTAGGGAAAATAATTCTCAAGAAAAACACCTTTGAATTCATCCCAGTCGAGAGCATCAATCTCATCAGCATCTCTGATATTTTTATCCATCGACCACCACTGATCTGCTTCACCCTCCAAACGGTAAAAAGAAAGACTAACCTTTTGACTGTCTGAACACCCCATGACATAGAAAATCTTCTCTAGTTCTTTAATCCACCCTTCAGCTAGCACATGGTTAGATGATCCTCTTAATGATGGGGGATGATGCCTCATGAAATGTTCCACCACTAACATGTTCCTCTGCGGTTGATCTGGCTGATCTCGTGCATAGATACCACCACCATTTATCCCTTGAGTCAACTGTGCCATTACTACAACTAACTGTTCAGTTCCAATTCCGACCATCTTAGGATGTTGATTCGGAATGTTATTTCCTTCTGTATGCCTTCCTAGCACTGCTTCCCTGTTTCCTCTACGGAAAAACTTTCTGAACAAACGTGTCTTAGATGCTGCAACATGGTAATATTCAAATGCTATATCATTTAAAAAAAATATTTTTGGATAATCATTTATTATAATTCTAACTCCTAAAGTTATCTAAACCAACCTATGATACCAACTATAAGGCCCCAGACTTAAACCTTACTTAATCATGAGTTATTACAAGATTACACATTGAGGATCATTTCGGGTTTAGATTTTTAGATAATTAGATCATAAAACATTCATTGCATTACACATATAAACAAAGTGGTTACATAAAGATAGTATTATTCTTTTCCATCAATGGAAACATATTTAAAATAAAACATGGATTCTTTCTTGACACTTCCTTGACATATCATCATATCATGTACCTTGCCCTTGACCTGTGAAAATCATTTCAAAAAACTTGGGATGAGCATAAAAAGCTCAGTAAGGGATATAAAAATATGGAAAGGAAACATGGGTACATATATACATAAGAATGAAATCATAATTTACCCATAAAACATAATCAATTTAACATACCTCATCAAATCATGAATAAATCATAGAAATCATAAGACATAAAGGTAACTTGAGGCATTCATAACATTCTTACGTAGGGAGTAACTCTCTTGGTTACATTTGGAACACCCATCAGAGTGTATTCCCTAAATCTCTTCGGAGAACCCTTAACATTTCTCTCCTTCGCGTTACCCAATGCATTGGAGAACTATATCGGGCTCACCCCCCTTAGTTTATCACGGAACTACCCGTCTTCATAATAATTCCCAAGAACCTCAACAAAATCATATCACATAAAACATTCATAAACGAAACATAACATTTCCACCTTTCAATCACAAGATATCAATGCAAAAAATTGATATAAAAACATTTTGAAAACCATTTTCAATACCAAAATAAAAGAAAATTAAAACATGGTATTTATTTTTCTTTTAAAAAAAGTAATGGCTTGTAGAGGAAGCCGAAACTCAAATAACGGTCACGGCGGCGGAGAAGTCGTTGTTGCCGTATACGTACAAAAAAAACATTCCCTTTTGTCATTTAGTAAAATGATACGTATAAAAAATATTCCTTTAGAATAAATGTAAAAGTCAAAGGGGTTTATACACTGTATTAACGAAGGTTGTGTATAAAACAAAATATGCCTCAATGAAAGGAGATTGAGACGAAGTCCCATACCTCAGGTCCGACTTGAATCGATCGTTCTTTAATGTCCTGAATAATAAACATGAGTTAATTTCTACTTGCTCAAGAACCTTTTTCATGTTCATTATTACTTTTATATCACTTATTTTCATTTCATGAACACTATGTAATTATTTAAGTTAATAACTGACATTTTAATGATCATTGGTACTTGAGTCAAAAATAATCCCTTAATAATTACAAGTTGTTCATGTATCCATTATATACATAATTATAATCATGATGTATATATCATATATATCCAGTATATACATGCATTTATAATATTACATATTCATTTAGAGGTAATAAATGAAATTCACCGTTCATGGAGACGGAAAGCCGTACGTACGCATGAACGCTACTTTCATTTCTATTTCGTATTTTATAGAATGGAATCATAATGATATAAAGGTATATTATAATTCCAGTATAATATCATATATAACATCATAGTTCCATCCTTTATACATACCACATATGGTATTTAACGAATCAAATCACTTTGAGGGGGTGGTAGTCCGCACTTCCTTAAATGATGATATCTCGTTTACCCATAATAGACGCCATAAAGGTATTCCCAAAATTAAAAATAAAGAAACTTAAGGAAACAATAAACATATTATATATCATATATAAATATAGTTACATCATAATGGCCACCTTTGAAGGTGTTAAAAGAATGTTGAACAATCATCATTTCGGGAGGCATAAATTCACCATCCACGGAAATAGTATGTCCTTTAACCATTAGATGTAGGTGTGTGTAAGTGTAGCGCGAATCCTTCTTATAAAAACATCCTAGTATATTGAAGATACTGGATTTGTTAAAAAAATAAATGAATAAAAAGAGTTTAGGGGCTTGGAGAAGCAAAATAAAACAAAAGGACTCAAGTGAAGACATTAACTTAAAATCGGGTAACTCCCTTTGGTTTGAGCTCAAAGGCTTCTTTGGGAAGACTTCTTCCCAAAGTGAGGCTTCCAAGAGTAAGAGAGGGATGTGGGGAGACAAAATGGGTAGGTGTTGTCTGATACAAAGGCTTTGGGAGTGTGGGTAAGGAGGTAGAGGTGGGGGCCTTTTATAAGAGAAGAGGAGGGGCACTCTTGGAATGTAAAGAAATGTTACTTTATTTGAAAATGAGTTTCGGATTTAAAAGGTCCCACATTGATATAATTTGAGGTTAAGGTGATAAGGGTTCTAAATCCACCCATCCAATAGGATTTGGACATGTGTAGGTCATAGATTTTACATTATCTTTTCGTTTTATTTAAATACTTTATTAATGAGGTAATCGCTGCATCATCATGATGTCATAAATAATTTAATATATTTAAAGTCTAAAAATTATAAAAAAAAATACAATGTTGTATGAAATATTTTTTTCATTCCAATGAATTTTTATAATCAAAAATATTATTTGTATAACCCTATGTAAAAATTGTTTTAGTAAAATAACTCATGTTTGTGTCTTTTTTACTTTAACATTAAATAAAAAGTTATTTATGTCATTTCCCAACCAATGTGGCTCCATGGAATCCCCATGTTGACCCATGGCTTGTCTTGGTGGGCCATGACACATCCAATAAGGGTAGGACATGTGTCAAGATCATCTCATATTATTAAAAAATTATTTTTACCTTAAACTACACTAATTACCTCTAATCGCGATTAAGAACTTAAAAGTTACTATTCACCCAAAAATTATTTTAATCTCATTGAGCCACATTTTACTTCTTAATGACAACCATGTATGTTGTATTTTTGAAAATCCAATCACAAAAGTGACAGATTTTTATTTAAACGAAAAATTCAGTTTCTTTAACTACCACTTAGTGGTTTCACTATTCATCAAAAATTGATGTTTTTCAGAAAAATACCAAAACTTCACCTTAAGATATATTTGATATTCCGAATTCAAAAATGATGTCTATTTTAAAAAATTCAAATAATATAAGTCACATTAATTAATTTAATAATTAATTCCTTTTGTCATGACAAATAGCGTGTTTTTATGAAACAATAAATATCAAAAGATTGACACTAGTTTAAGTCCAATTTCAAAGTGAAATTGATTTCAATGACCACCATTGGATTAAATGGTAAAAATTTATTCTAATTTCACATAAAAAATAATTCAAAAGATAATCTAATCATATAAATAAATTCGATTAAAAATAGGTTTTGAATTATAATACAACATTTTTCACTATTCATTAAAAAAATGAACTTTATCGAAAAAATACCAAAAATTAACACAAAGTAAATTTTGATGTCCCAATAATAAAGAATAAGTTTAATTTGACAAACATAGCTTATAAAATTTTCAAAATATAGATTTAAAAATGGTTTGCAATCAAAAGTTAGTAAAACAATCTTTTAAAAATATTAGTGTATTCCATGCTTAAGATTGGATTCATTTTCCTTTTAAGCCTCTAAAACACTATCTAATTCATTAATAGACATAGATAAAAATATCTATTATTCATTACATAATTGGGTTATTACACTATTAAATGTGAAAGAATATTTAATTGGATTCTATGCAATATATAAATAATTATTTCCATGTTATATTTATTATTTACAACATTTATGACATTATTATACACATCTAAATAATAAAGTGTTTGAATAACAAAATACAGCATGATGTGGAGACGGTAAGTCGTACGTACACATGCATGGTGAATTTTCATTCATATGATGGACATAATAATGAATATGGTTGTATCATATTTATAATAACATCACAATATGTATAAGGTACTAGTGTTATTATTTTCGCATGGAAACAACGAAGAAAGAAGAAATGTAAGATGAAAATAACCTTGAAAGAGGTGGTCAAATTATTACCTCTTCTTAGTGTGTTCCATTTTATTTGATCAAAAGTTCTCCTTAGGTTGTCCTTATGATCAATTTAAAGCATATATGTCGAAGTGAATTTAGTTGGGTGGATATTCGAATAGAGTTTGGCCGGGCCATATGGCTTTGATGGTGTGATTTAGAGAGAAGGTGAAGTAACCTTTTATAAGAGTTGTGAGGGTCACATTAAGAAATGATTAAAATATTTTTTTATTATACAATCATATTTGGTTTATAATGGCTCAATAATTTTTTATTTAGAATCCAAGGTGGGGATAGGTCTAAAACATCTCAATCAATAGGTATTAGACAGGTTCAGGTCACTGTATTGACCTTATCTTTTAGATTTAATTCTTGGATTAATAGTTTAACTTTTACCATGTAATCTTGTATTATTATAATTAATGGTTAATAAACATACTATAAAATTAATCGAAAACCCCATATAGTTCATTATTGATATATAAAACTTTATCTATGTCCTTTTGAAAAACCATATATTTTTAAGGTTATTATATCAATTAATAATATATTATTTGATTTAAAATCTAATTTATGTCAATTTTTACACAATTTGGTTTTCTGTTTTATTAAAGTCATAACAACCTTATCAATTGGAAAAAAATTATCTACTCAACAATAACATGTAATATTGACCTATATAATTATTAGAATTCATCAACAGTCTAAATTAAAATTTATTTGCATATTTATAATATCAATTATTTTAATAGTTCATATATAAGGTAATTACTGCATCATCATTGGGTTATAAATAAATCAAATTATTTTATCTCTAAAAATTTTAAATAAAATACCATTATGTGGGAAATCATTTTATATTTCTAAAGAATATTTATAAGAGAATTTATCTTATATATCACCCTATATTAAAAAAAATTTAGTTATGAATTGTTGAATTTAAAACTTTTAACTCTTCTATAAATAAAATAATAATAAATGTCCTAATCTATATTAAGTGGACATAAAGGATAAAATTTTATACCTAAGGTAGTTTTCAGTCAATATACACTTATCCAATATAATTAAAACATGTGTTAGTGTAATAATAATATCATTTTTACCTTTAATTAGTCTATTTACTTTTAATATTGGTAAATAAAAGTCAAAAATTAATATTCACCAAAAAAAATCATCTTATTGAACCACATTTTACATACCGATATCAAAAGTTTTTCTAATATTTTTTAATTTCAATTCATATAAGTAGTGAAATTACTTTTTATGAAAATTTGGTAACGTGTCTAGAAGGTTGTTAAAAGATGTTAAAAAGTTCTATAAATTTTATACATCTAATTTTATTATAAAAATAATTCCAAATAATTATATACAACTAATATAGGTATTATTTATATATTTTTAATTTAAATAAATTTAAAATATATAAATAATTATTTAATTAGAAAGTCAGTTTTAAGAAATAATGATGGGTTTTCACTATTCATAATAAAATTGAAATTTTTCAGAAAAATAAAACAAATTCACTGAAAGCTAATTTTGATATTACAATTGAAAAAATGAAGTCCATTTTGTAAAATAAAATTTATAAAATTTCTAAAATTATGTATTACTATTCATAATTGCTTTTAAAATGACTAGTTTTATTTTTCGTAGTGTGTTAGAACTCGGAGTTGCATAAAACACAAATTATTTTATTATTCAATGGGAAACCTACCGCTGATTCTTGGGTTGTTACTCTAAATATGTTTTAATGAATCATTATAGATATAAAATATTTCATATGTTTTACATATTTTACATCCATTTAATGTCGTTATTGTCATTTGTGCGTATATATGTACTACCACCTCTATGATGCTATGTGACTTGTTTTTTATAACCATGTCATATGGACCGTATATATAAGGGTATAAAATAAAATAATATTAATTTTTTGATATATTCATACTTCTAGAAATATATTATTATATGAAAATTCTTTCCATCTTGATCATTGAAAAATGTTAGTGTCACCCATGCATAAGTACAAACGAAATTCCATATGATTGTAACATTGTTCATTTTTCTTTTCCATGATTAATTATTGAATTTAAATCAATAATTGATGTATTAAATTGATAAATATGACATGAATATTATTCTAGAGTTAATTTAATATTGGACACTTTTACCACAATCAACCTATAATATTTATTTTGGACATATGAGTTGAATATCTTTAAAATGAATGACATGAATTTAAATGATTATGTAATTTAATTTATCAATGAAATAAATATAATAAAGTGGACCTTAAATTTGAATTTTTTTTAAGGAACTAATTAATCATCATATGTTTTTTATTTATGATGATAAAGAATTAATGTGATAGGCTGGACTCTAGGGAAGGATTACATTATCTAAAAACCACATTTTAAATTTGTTTTAAATTTATTCTCAATAATATTTTTATCCTTGTAAAAATTATTAAAATTAAATTATACATGTAATTATACTACTATAAATTTATTGAGAATCAAAGATTATTTTTGTATATAAATTCTAATTTTTTTTTGAAAGAAATGATTCGTTTATGGATTTTATAAATATTATTTTGACATTCATTACCAAAAAAAATAATGAATATTATATGTCATCTTATATAATGTCGATATGTTTCCCTACCACCACAAACACAATATCATATTATATTTCCATTATATTCTTCTATATTTATATTAATGAAAACTCCTTCATACATTTTCCTTGTTAATTTTTATTAAATACTGTTGTTTAAGTGGGAAGAGTATTTCTATATTTGAAAATGTTTCTTATATGATTTTAGAAGAGTTTTTCAAAAGGAATATGATGATGAGGTGAATGAATAATAAATATTATTCATGATATCTTACATTGTAATTTTAGATGATGATGGTTGATACTGATACAGCTTATATGATTGGTGAACCTAATATAACTTATATTAAGGTTGATCCAAATAACTTTAAAACAATTGGTTATCCTGATCTATCTATCCAATGAATCTAGTTATGTTATTTTTAATATAGGTAATATGTATTGAGTTAAATGGGGTCATTTCTCTTATGGGTTTAATGGGGATATAATTTTCATTTACATTTTTTATAAATATAATTCTCTTTGTTTCCAAAAGGGTTTCAATTTAATATCTATGGTTGAATGAGTTTTTATTTAGGAATTTACTTTTTCCATCGGTTTAATTTTTTTATAAAAAAATCATGATTTTATTACGTTAAATAACGGATGGGTTTTCATGTTGTACACAATAAAAACAGTTACCTTTATTAAATATCCTAAATGACGTTTTTTTCTCATCTCTTGTTTTTAAATTTTAATGATGTGTAGAAACAAAGAAGAATTCAACTATAAAGGAATGATTATTTATCAAAAAGAGAGATAGGTTTTCATTTTAATTTTTTTTTATATTTTAAAAAATAGATAATGTGTGGAAGAGCCCACTATATTATATGGGTCTGTTATGTAATAGTCATAATAAATTTACCTAAAACTCTATTCGAAAATTATATTTATTAAAAAATTGAAATTGAATCTTACACTATGTTATATAATTTTTATAGATGGATTCATACAGTTTGATCACATAAATTTATTAGATAACTATACACATTTGAAAATATTAATAGAATAACATTGATAATTTATTATTTATGGTAAAGATGAAATGATAAAATATTTGAATAATCTCATGTAACCTAATATAGTAATTTTTTTCTTCAGAATGGTTTTCTATTGAGGACAAATGAAAGATAACATTAGAAAGTATCAAGAGGATAAATCCCTTTCCATATCAATATAATTAAAATTTTTTAATTAGAAATATAATTTTTTATTCAATGACATATCTACGTATGAATGATATAAATGTAGGTGAAATCCATTTTACATAGAAACTAGAGTTTTATTGATTAATATGTTGATAGTAGAGTATTTTATGAAACATTAATCTTCAGATATTATTGTAACATTACATATAGTGGTTAAAATAGAGAAATGGAGATTTTTAAAAATATATTTGAATTCAGAGGTATTTCATAATTTAAAATTTCATATATTTTTATTTTTATTTTCTAAGGTTATGATGGTTAATGGTAGAATTTTATTAAGAATACCATAATGATATATGATAATAAGACTATGGAATAGAAAAAAGTAAAATATAAGATTTAGGGGAAATATTTCCCCATGATTATTTGACATATGGTGGAGAAAGAATTCCATGAATTGAGTCAGGAAGAATAATCTATAGAGATACATAATGAAAAAATAACAATATTAACAAGGAATTAACAATATATTATGAAAGGATTTGATAATAATGTTAATTGATTTTAATTAGGATTTAATCCAGGATTACAAATACTTTTGTAATCACATGTATTAAAATGGTGCGATAACTTATTTGTTTTTTTTTGGAAAGGTGGAGATATAGTTTTATTAGAAATATGTTTTTCGAGGTGATAAGAGTGAGAAAAAATATTGGTGTAAAACAATTCAAAAAAAAACGTTAACTATAAAATCTATATGTAATACTTCTATAATATTCAATAAGTGGTAAAAAAAAGTTTTGGTGATGTTTTATAAAATATAAGATGTGTTATCTGAATGATATGTTTGGTCATAGTGATCGTTACGATAGAGGAAACGATCCTGAAAAATCCAACAATGGGATAATACATATCCATATAATGGTCAGATTTTTTATTGTAATTATTTTTATATTATGTTTACACCTTCCTAATATTATTTAATCAGGTTTAAATTAATCAGGATCTAATGAATAATGTCGTTGAAAAAAAAAATTATACTACTGTAGTTGTTGTTAAGACTTCTAGTGAAGTTGTGATTAGAATGTTACTTTTTTATTTGAATGATTCCCATGACATTATTTATTCAAGATATTCAAAATACTTAATTTTCATTAAATTTCAATGAAAAAATGGAATATCACTTCAATAAATGTGTATGATATTTTTTCTAGATACTTAATGTGGAAGTTTTAAACAATCCAATATTTTTAAGAATCATCCTCTATGTCTAAGTGTGATGAACGTTCCTGGAAATATTTTTTTAACATACAACAATATATTTTTATAATAATTTTGATATGTACTTTATTTCAGATTTTCATGATATCATATATTGAATTTGGAAATAATTTATATTAAATTATTTAATCCTTTGACAAAAAATTAATAAAATGATATATTTATACAAAAAAGGAATTGAATGTTACCAAACAATAGTTTTTTAAAGGAATGAAATTTTTTATATTATATGTTTTACAAAATTTAATGAATATATTGTTTTATTTCAAGATTCTTTTCCTATAGTTATTCCTGATAGGTAGGTTGAATTCACTATTGATATAGTTCTTTATTATAACACAATTTCAAAACCTCCATATTTAATTTATCAATTTAGTAATTGAAAATTAGTAATGTATATTTATGTTTCCCTCTATAAAGGTCTCATTCATTTGATAACATACCTATGATAATCCACAAACGTATTTATTAAAATGAATGATGGTTCAAAGAGTGTTTTTGTTTATTATATGTTGTTAAATGAAATAACTACTAAGAAAAACGATCATTTTTAGTATATTTTGTATTTGTATGAAGGGATCCAAGGAGCACAATATTTTTCAAAGATTGACCTAAGGGCAGGGTATAATTAGTTCATTGTGATAGATAAATATATTATCAAGAAGTAATTTTTGAAAATATATTTTCATTTTGAGTTTGTAGTTATTCCTTTTGTTTTATCTAGTGGGGCATCTATATTTATTTATCATATGAGTATAATTGTTTGTATCTATTTACAGTCTTATAGAAATTTTTATTGAATTTATACTGTTATATTATTAAATTTATGTGTATTATGAATAAAACCTAAGTATTTTTTATACTATAAAATATAAAAAGTTATATATAAATTTCAGTAAATGAAAATTTTCTTTACCAAAGATTTCTTTTCATTGTCATGTTGTATCTAAAGACAAAATAAATTTTTAACCTACTAAAAATGATGTTATTAAAAAATGGAAAATACATATAAATTTAAAATATTTTAATAGTTTTATTATGTTAGTGGGTTACTACCACCATTTTTTTTAAAAAACTTCTGTTGCCTTGCCCAATAGTTAGGAAAAATAAAAAAAGATTAAAATTATTCTCGATAAAAGAGTGTGATGATTTCATTCAGTAACAATAAACAATATATTTGAATTATCATGTTTGTCTCTACCCTATTGGAATGGGTATTTGTTTTCTATTGATCGATGATTCATTGAAGGGAATTGGTTGTGTTCTGATGTAGAATGAAAACGAAATTTCTTATTCTTCATCTCTACTAAAACATCATGAGTTAAATTATCATACATAGAAATTTGAACATGATGATGTGGGACTTTCAAAAAAAATAATGAGGAATATTTATATTGAATAATGTGGGAATTATATTTTGATCAAAATTGATTGGTTTATATATTCACTCAAAAACAAATGAGAATTTGGAAGAAAGTATGGCTAAAAAAATTAACGATTTTGATGATATTATTAATTACCATCATGTAAATGAATCCAATGTATCTGATACTTTGATTTAGAATGTTAATTCTATAATAAAATTTATATATTTAAATCATCACCATGTTTTTAGTTATTTGACGAATTATTATATTGTAATTTTAAATTCTTAAACCCATTTTTTCATGATTTCTATTTCAGAATAGTCATCTCTATAAAAATGAAATAAACATGCTCAAAAAGATGATCAAGTTTTAATATAAATGGTGGAATCTATTCAGAATGGCACTTCTCTATATATTAATTTTGATGGAAAATGTGTTATCAAATTTGGATTGAGATAATATATTCCTCGTGATTCCTAGTTGAAGTTAAAATTATTGAGTGAAGCTCATTGTTCCCATTTTTTTGTTCATCATGGAAGAACTAATATCTAAAGAGTCATTTGAGATTATTATTTTGGGACAGTAACGAATAGATATATTTTTGAAATTATCAGGAAATATTTTAAATATGAATAAGTGTTGAAAATGGTTAATAAAGGAGATTCTTCACCATTTTAAAATTCCATAGTCTGTATGATAAAATACATCAAATGATTGTTTGGTGGAATCTTTAAAGACATATTGTAGTAAAATTGTGTATTGGGTTATTGCTAATAGAAAAAATAAATATAAGAATTTCTTTCCCATTTACGATACAACGTGTTGAAATAAGATTTCAAGACTATTCCTTATGTATATTCTATGTTAAAATGAGGTTCACTATTTTATCAGATCTACCCGTCATCATAGGTTTTCTTCTATGATTTCAAGGGGCTTCAAAATGTTTATGTAATTAATTAAATTACAGTGAAAATATTTATCCTTAATCAGAATGTATGTCATAAAAAATTATTTTGACCAGCTAAGGAAAACATCATTATTGTTAAATTGATTTTTATAGATTTTGGGATTAATATTATTGATTAGTTTTAATTTATTATAACAAGAAATTCATTTTGTGTAAATTGATGACATAATTTGAGTAATTATATGGAATGTGATTTTGGACAATATATTTTTGGGATGAAGTACACGAAAAGAAGTTAGTGGTACAAATGTTTCTAAAAGAAATTTTTTATAATGTAAATGTGATTTAGAAACATATTATGATATCTTAGATAATGAATAATTGTTATTTATTTTACCTGATTAATCATGATTCATTTTATATAGGTGATTAGGTTTTCTTAATGTAACATTATATAAAAGTGTTTTAAAATTGCGTAAAAATAAGCAGGTAATTCCAATTTATATTAGATAATATAAAATTAAATAGAATGTTAGATCAATTTCCTAAAATGTTCTTTGGATCCATTTTTATCTCAGATACATAATGTATTTCATTTTTTTTATTTAAAAATATTTGTGAGAAGAAAATTATTCATTGAGAAAATAATTAGATCAGTTGGGAAAAATTAATTCATATAATTAAAAACCAATATATATTCTTGACAATGTAATATAATGTTTATGTAATAAGTGATTTCATTATGCTAGCATTTTTCTAAATGTACTTATGTTTGAATAAGAATCATGGGAATTAGAAATTTTTAGGAATGAAAAAATATCAACATTTATTTCAGTAATGAATTATACAATGACGAAAATAATAATAATGGGGGTCTATCTAAAAATATAGGTAATGATAATAATACATTTTATTTCATATTCAATTTATTTAATAATAATTTATATGTTTATAGTAACTATAAAAAGTTTATATATTAAAAAATTCAAAAAAGAAATAATATTGATTTTAATAAATTCATTTTCATGTTTTATAAGTGTTTAATTACATGATTAATTTAGAAATTTTAAAAGATTAATTTTATAAAATTAATGAATTTTTCAAATCACCACATAAAAATTTGCCTAGGGGAAATATTTTTATATTTTTTAGATGAAATGTTTAAAATGATTGATGAAATATATCATTTTTTGTAAAACAACCATTTATTTTAATTTAAAAAATTAATTATAAATTTATTTTATAATATATATTAATATATGTATCATTTATTGATAAAAAATAAAATTAATTTTGTTGGAACAATTTATATACATGAATTTGTTATAAGTTCTATTTTGGGATTTAAAGCACTATTATGGGAAATCCATTTCCCATTTCATTTTGTGTTTCATTATAAAATTAATTTATTCAAAATCTAGAAAATTAATATTGAACAATGGATTTAATATTTGGAAATAGGAGGTTGAAATTCTTCGACTACATTTTTATATATTTTATTCCTAAATAATAAACATAATAAACAGTTATCACCTCATTAAGAGTAAATAAGGTCATTATGTATTTAAAAAAAGTGATATGGACAAGAAATAATATTAAAACATTACTTTAATATATTTTATGTGGGGGGGGGGGTGGACCATACTCATGTAATATATGAATTTATAGAAAATGATCAAAAAAAATTCATAAATGATGTCACTGTCATTATTAATTTTTACAAGATTGTGTTATAGGTATAAAAATAAAACATGTTTGGATATATTTGTTTTTTAAATTAAAAAGGGTCTTTTTCATTTTAATTTATTTTAAATTTTTAGTGATGATATAATTACCTTAATTGATTACGCAATGCCTATATAGTGTATGTTCAAGTAATATAAAAATCAAATGAAAACATTAAAGGATTATTAAAGGAATATTAACTGGTTTATTTTTAGTGTCCCAGGAATTTTATATTTCCAAATATCATATTATATAGATTTTATTTTATTTTATTCTAAATATGTTGTTTTCATATTGAATTCATTGTCATATAAATGAATAACTAAAAAATTAAATTAATGTAAATTTATAAAAATAATTACTATTAAATTATTTTAAACACGTAAAAATATTATCTTCATCCATTATATTTATATATAGTTTAATATATAATTTATCATGTATTCATATGAAATTTTTATTTTACAGTAACATTAATATACCCTAACAATTTAAAAAAATTGATATCAACAAAATGTTACAATGGGTCAATGGTGGTTAATCAAAAAGATAAATTTAAAAAAAATAACTTAACACTGTCCAAAATTTATTTGATCAGAGGATTAAATAAAAAACTAATACTATCAATTAAATATAAAATAGTTTTATTCATTTATTCATAAAAAATTTAATTAATTCAATACGTAATTTAATTTGAAAAGTCTGTATCCCCTCATATATAAAAAGGCACTGAATTTCCACTCGCCCTCATAAATTTTGAGCACTCTATCTCAATATATACCAACCTAAATATATTTTTAACATATATCCCCACATCATATAGTTATTAGTTAAGCAAAAATAACATCGTATTACTAATGAAGGAGGAATCAAAAGGAGGTTTTCCAATGAAAGAAGTGTGGTTTTAACTGAATGTTTTTGTTAAATTTCTTCTTTCACATCACAGAAATGTTTTTAAAACATGGCAATATAATAATAAAAATATGTTCCATTTAATTAGTTTTTTTTGTAATTATAATCGAATAACCTATATTTTAATCCAATTCTATAAAAATGTAAATGAAACCATTTTTGTGTTTACGACACACTACTGTGTCACAAAATAATATAATTTTATTTTCAATAATGCCTCAAATTGGTGATTATAATGATGTATTTAAAATATATACAACTATAAAATATTAATTACATAATTATCATTTATTAGGTACTATATATAATATATTTTCAAACTTTTCCATCCTAGAAAAAATGATGGCATAATTCATGGGTTTGTCTAGATTGAAACCTCTATGAAGAGATATGATTAGTTTTTGGTAACCACATCACATGGAATGTATATATAATTTTATCAAAAAATAAAAATGATATATCTCATATATTGTAATTACATAAAAAAACAATATTTACATTTAATCTATAATAATCATTTAAAATTTGAATCTTTACTTAGACGTACGTACAACCTCCATCTCTATGATTTTAATGTAATTAATTTTTCATAACAATATTTCATAGATGGTATTAAAGTTACAATATATGTATCATTATTTTAATAATTCCATGAATATCATTCTAGATATTATGAAATAATAACAACTTGACCAAATTCTACTTTTAAATCTCATTTCCAATATATGAGATTAATACACTCAAAACATTTGAAAAGATTTCAAATAATTATTTAATTAAATTTTACATTGATATAAATAATATAAACAGAATAATAAACCTAAAAAAATATATTAAAAAGGTAAATAATTAAAATTATTTTATTATTCAGGAAGATAAATAACTTCTGTGACAATTAAATCTGAAGGTAAGGGATAGTGTAACGCAATACATTGCTCTAAATAATTTATGAATTTTGTTTTCAATTTTTTTTAATCTATTTTAATTTTCTAATTTTTTTATAGATGTATTTTTTTGATATAAATTAATTATAAGGTATATTTTTTGTCACTTTTTGAATTCTATCAAATTGTTCCCAAGCAATATATTAACATATTTTTAAATAGAATGTTTTCAAGTTCAATAGAATAGAAAATTAATGAATGTTCTATTTTAACATATACAAAATTAATTGATTTTAATAGTTACATAATTTTATTTTGGTTTTTTATATCTTTTTATCATTCCATTTTTCCTCAATGTATAATAACACATCCCTTTGTTGTAGTTATTTTAATTTTAATGACGAGTTTTAAAAGGAAAGGTAATTTTGATAGGTAAATATATTTGGGATATGGAATAAAATATTTTTTCAAATTGTTTTATAATGAAAAGGTAAAATCACCAAACGATTTACTCTTTATATGTTAAATAATCATTATTGATGATGAAGGGTGATCCTGAAGCAACTTATATAGTGGGTGACCCCGATATATCCAATATCATGGGATGTAATGATACTACTTATATAAAGTGTGAGCTCAATGTATCTCTCCAAAAGAAGTGGGTATTGTTCCTTATTCTCATAGTAGAGAAGAATGGTGTTTACCATGGACATTACTCCTATGGATTTAATTGGGTAAAGATATTTATAAGAATATTTATGAATAAAATTATATATGTTTATAAAATGTTTTATATTTTAATTCTATGGGTTTTTAAAATGATATTATTGAAAAAGTTATGTGTTTTTCATGTATTATGATTTATTTCATATGGTTATTTTTTATAAAACTATTAAATTTAGTGATTTTAAAATTTTTCAATTGATTAATGGATATATTTATTTTATGTCCATTATAGATATTAATTTACCCATCCCATATTTTTAAAATTATATCATAAGTTTTAAGGATGATATAAGACTAAGAATAAGTCGCATTTGTAATCATAAGTATTTGTCATGAAAATAAAACAGGTTTCATTTTAATAGTTGTATACACCTTAAAAATTATTTAGGGGGAAGTGTCTGCTTTTTAAAATATAATGTTGTCCTGTATTATTTATTATCTAATTATTATAAAAATATAAAATGTAATGATCTATGAGAACATAATAATGTAAAATCTAGTCAATTGAAACAAGATTATTTAAGGCTCAAGGCTAGGTCTTAATATGTGGTATCGTAATTAAAATGATCCTCCTCATATAATGAGCATAAGATGAGACACTAGATTATTAGGTTTATACACTAATTTACCCCATGATCTGGGGAATATTACTTGAAGTCAACACACCATTATTTGATGTGAGGATATATTCCTTCCAAAGGTGTCCGAACGGGATACTGAATTAGTATTAGTCATAGCAAGACTCAAAATTCAATATTTATAGAAATGTAAAATCTTTAAAAATAATAATACTTAAATATTTATCATTCTATTGAATACATCAATAATTAATGTGTTTAATGGATATATAAACTCAAATTAACTTTGAAACTGATGGGAAAATCCCTAAAATCATACCATTATCTCAATAGTTGGGGGTCCCATTTCATTTAATACATATAGATTCAAATGAAATTTTAATATGGAATCCATTAATAAGATATTTTCATTCCAAAAAGTTAACTTTGTATCATCTTCTACAATAGAGTGAATGATCATATAGTGGTGACACATCGACCCAATTATAACATGCTCTTCAAATGACCAAGAACCATTGTTGAGTCTGTGAAAAGTATAAAACCCTATGTATCCTCATATAGATCATTTTTCAATGTAAATAAAATTGAATATTGATTCAGTTTTGAATTATAATAGTGTGATAGGGGTATTGTGAGTCTCTAAATGAGGTTAGTAACCCATCAATATATGAGAGTTTTGTGTAAATTCTATGTAAGAAGATAACATGCCACAACCATTTACGAGTGGATAAAACACATCTGATACCTTGTCTACTATGTTGGTTTCATCAAAACAATTCATGCTGAATAATGTGATTTCTCAATATATACCACTTCCATTTAGAAATTTATGTCTACAGTTTTCTTACATAGTGTTAACAAACCCATATTTTTCTAAAAAATTATTCTCCAATTGATGTATACAATTAGTATCCATATTCACAAAAAAAACCATCAAATGATAGAAAATAAATAATGAAAATTTTTCTTTTATAAACCTCAAATAACACACAAGAGTTTTATTAATGTTATGAAAAAACCTCAAAATAACTATTATATATTAAACATTGAAAATTAATTGTAAATTAACACTAAATGTTACAACATATTCGACATTTAGTATGTAGAATATAAAATAATTTGAAAAATGAAATTTTTTGTTAAATACATCCAATCCACTCCACTGGATTCAAAATTATATTTAACGTAGTCTCACGGTAGGGATAATTGGTTACCAATTTTCTCCTAGAATTCCAAATATGTTAAAAAATAGACTATTTTTTTTAATAATTAATTACATTAATTTATTCATCAATTTTAGAGTATGTAAAAATTTTATTTGACACATATAATTATATTTATTCATATTTTTTACAATTAATTGTAAACAATTCCCAAAATTGAACAAGGTATCCAAGAATTATTATTACTTAAATATTAAATATTAAATTTATTAATTTTTTTATTATTTAACAAAAAATATTTTATACTCTTTGCCTCTATTAAATTTAATATAACATAATCTAATATCTAGTTTTTATTATCCTACATCAAGGGATTGGAAAATTTTATAATTTTATTTCATTAATTTTTACACTAATGAGATATTATTGTGAAGAATTGATTCCTTTAATCCTACAACATTGGAATCCCCATAGAGGGATCAATTTAACAATTTATATTTAAAACCCATTTTGAAACTATTATAATTTAATTAATAGTATAATCTAGGAAACATTCTTATCAGTTTTTTCCCATATTAAGAGAAAATATTTCACAAAAATCAATACCCTATACTTAATAATATCATTTTCATATTTGAATAGCTTTCTCAAATTCCACCATTAATTTCTCTTTAAGAATATTCCAAAAAAACAAATTAACTCTACACCACTATATTATACATATGAAATTGAATCAAATAACATGTATTATTCTTATCAATCTAATATATCTATTTATATATAACCCTTTTCGAACGTAAATGTCATTAATATTATTTAAAAAAATTTGGTTGACCAGGACATGATATTTTTTAATGATTGTAAATAAAAAAGTAATCAATATTTGGTCATTCCTAGTGTTTTTTCAAATGAAATTTTTGGTCTTTACATGTTATATAATTCATAAAAAACTAAATCATTATGATCCAAAATATTCTCAATAGTTGACATATTGATCATTTTTTTATAAAATTGGTAACGTCCCAGATCCGGGTACATCCCAAAGGTGCCTCGTACAAGGTCGATCAAATGGCCTCAAGCACATTTCCCCGAATGCAAGAGGCTTCTGACTAAAAGCAACAACATTGACTGTGATTGTGGGGAAACTATGCCCTCATTGGCAAAGTAACACAATGAAATCAAACAGTAAAGAGTTTTAGAAGCAGTAATACCATACACCAGAAGTAAACAATAGAAGACTTATATCATAATCAACTACCGCATATATAAATAATCATGCATGTCACATGTAACTATGAAGTCATCCAAAAAAACCGAAAATCATGAAATACAATAATGAATCCATAGTATAGTATATAGTAAACTCCAACATCATCCCAAGCCTCAGCATGGTACCATGATCTCCAGCTCCAATTGAAATCTAGTACCTAATGAAGAAGGGTTCTTTCCCTTATCTATAACTGTGACTATATAATTCGTTTCAATCAAAAATCATAAGCCAAATAGGGTTTGAGACGAATCCCAGTATGAAACCACCAAAATTTATGATCCTACCTCTTAGTATATATATATATATATATATCATAAAATATGAAAAATGAAGAAATAAAAAAGGATGCAATCACAATTAAACAATCCTATAGTTTATAATTATATTCATTTTCATTTATTAGTAATTCAAAGTGTTGGATAATGAATCCCTGAGATATATACTATGCTTTGTACCCCCAATGTAATGAAAAAGGAGATGTCTTCGAAGAGCATCCAACAATCATGTAATATTGTGTCCAATTTTATGCTTTAGCGTCGTGGACTTATTAGAATCAATAAATCATTCAAAAGAAACCCTCTAGGAATGTTCTCATAGTCAAACAACTATGTATTAGTATATCATCAAATCAACGAAGATATAGTGACCCACTAGAAATGCTCACACAGTCTAACCCCTTTAGACTCACAATAACAATGACTCTCTAAGGAAGAACTCACAATCAATTCCACAGTGTGGCCTTTTAACAATAAACTATAGACACTATGAGGAATAACTCAATGTACATTCCTTAAGTGTATCATAATGGTATACTATAAACACTATTGGGGAGCACTCACTATCAATCCCCCCTATGGTATCTCAATGTAAATATAACAGACACTCCAGGGAAGCTCTCTACATCAATTCCCCCAATGGTCTAACTACACCATGTTCTCAGAGCTCTATGTAATACAGTCATGCACACCGATATCCAAGAAACAAAATTAATCTCAACTACTACAAGGATATCCAGTTAATATTCATAACATAGGAATTAAACAAGTAGCAACAATAAGTTTTCAATTCCAACCTCTCCAGCAAAGCAAGGAAACATGGTATGCCTCATAGGAAACCGGGACCAACTCGTTATAAACATTAGACCAATAAAACTCCCTAATTGGGGTCCCCTAAACATGTAATTTAACATAATATGGCAACAAAACCACTAATATATCAATCAATCTATGGAAGATGATAAAACGGTTAAAATTCGTTAACTCGAAATACGCAAATCATGGTTAATTAGCATGTAGGGATATATAAATTTATGTAAAACAGTGTAAGGAAAAAAAACCCACCTACCACAACATTGAATGATGAAAAGTATCGAACTTCTGCCCTTGAATCTGCCTAAAACGTTGTAGATATACAGAAAGGTAAAAAATGATCAATCTTGTATAACTTGAGAGAGAGGAGAAATAAGTTTTTGAGGCTCTTGAATAATGATGGACTCACCAGTGGGATTCCAATGCATCCTCAAAAGATTGATTCGGAGAATGGATGATAGATTAGTGGCTCAGAGAATATTCGGTGATTCTGTTCACTCTTAGATGAACCAAGTCAAGAAGTTGACACATCCATGGTCCGATATCTCAAATACAAAAACAGTAAATACATGTTCATTTAATGTACACAACATGTACTAGGCTCAAAAGTCAACCACTTTAGGTAGTCCACACTACCATGTACTCGGCTGTAAAATGGTTTGTATATCGCTACCCATAGCAATCAAGTACACAACATGTACTCAAAAGTACATGGTGTGTACTTAGAAAAACATGAAATCATCTTTTTTCCAAAAAAAAACCCCGAAAAAAGATCCATACCTGAAAAATGATCTGGGTTCTTACCAACATCGCCCATTAAAGCAATGCATCCCTAAATTTCCCTTTAAAGGGTGGTGAAGAAGAAACATCAAAAAACTCTGACCATTGTGATCGATTATCATACTTCCCCCTAATATCTCATTCTATACTCATCCATGCTGCCATACCACATCTACCCAAGGAATAGACCATCCATGGAGAACCTTCGTACTATGATCCACATTTTGTATAGTGTTTTCCTCAAAGGATTCATACACCACCAACTAAACCACCACGGGATGAAAAATGTGAGACGGGTTTGAAAATAAAGGTTGTAGCTGAGAAACATGGAATACGTCATGCATAGCTATACACCTCTAAGGTAACAATAATATATAAGAAACCGGCCAAACTCTTTCCATAACCTCAAATTTCCCAACATTCCTTAGTGAAAGCTTCCCCTGTCACCTAATCCTCTTGTGTCCCAACCTCGGTGTGACATGAAAAAAAACTTGATCTCTGACCTCAACTTCCAGAGGTCATCTCTGTTGATTACCAATTGATTGTTGCCTGGAATATGTAGTAACCATTCTTTTCAAAGTAAACTCCACCTATATAGTGGTCTCCTGGAAAATACGATGTCTCATCATTGCTACCTCTCCTACCTTTAACCAACATAGGGTTGAAAAACATGGACTACCATATAAAGCCTCATAATGTTCCATCTGAATCATCACCTTAAAACTGTAATTGTATTCTAACTCTTCTAGGGATACATGTCTCCCCCAAGAACTCCCAAAATGGAGGATTCATGATGGAATCATGTCCCCCAAACATTGAATTTTGTGTTTGGAATGGTAATCTATCTGGGGATGGAATGTTGTACTCACAAGTACTGGTGTATCCAAATCCCTCTAGAGCCCCTTCATGAAATGAGAAGTAATATGGGAAGCCCAATCTGAAACGATATAGTGTGTAACCCCATGTAAACATAAAATCTCTCGGATGCACAACCTTCCAAGCTCATCGACACTGAAGGTATACATAATTGGTAAGAAAATTTCCACCTTCATTAGTCTGTAATCAACAACCCAAATTGCATCATTCCCTCAATGTGACCTCGGTAAATCTGTCGCAAAATCCATCGCGACATAGTTCCACATACACTCGGTAATAGAAAACTACTATAAAAGCCCATATGGTCGCTGATGCTCAGCCTTCAGTTGATGACAGGTGGAACACCTCATAACAAAACCAACAACATCTCTCTTCATACCTATCTACCAATACAGATAGTGTAAATATCGACACATATTAGTGACACCCGAATAAACTTCCCATGCTGAGGAATTAAATTCCTTCATCATCTCCCAACATATGTCTACTAACATCCACTAATGACCATGAAAATAGAAGATCTCATCCAATCCAAAGGTCCATCTAAGATTGGGGTCCTCTCTTGACACACCCTCCCATATGACTAGTCCTTTCGAATATGATATATGCCTCATTATAACTCGATCAAGTAGAGTAGTGGTTAAATCTAAAAAAGAATTAATCTCCGTCCCCTGGGTTTTGTGAGACACTAAATGCATCTCCGATAACAAAAAATAAGCTTCCACTCACTTCTGGCCTCCTGAACTGCTTGTATCTGATTCCCCCTCCTCAATGCATCAGACATTGTAAGGCCTTTACTAGTTGTATAGGATAGATCAATGTAAAAATAATGATGTTACTCAACACACCATTGATGACTCAAATTCAAATCCCACTGAGTATATATATAATTGGAACTTTTTTGTTAGTGAAACAAAAAAATGCTGTCCCAAAAGATATTGTATTGAACAACGTAAATCATGCACAACTGCAGCTAACTTGAGATCGTTCATTGGGTAATTCCTCTCACATAGCCTCAAATTCCGAGACCCATATGCAACAACTCCTTTCCCTGCATAAGCACGGCTCCCATCCTAATATCTAATATATCATAATAAATAGTATAACTCTTGCCCGGATTTGCAAAAACAAGTATCGATACTGATGTAAATCAATCTTTTAGATCCTGAAAGGATGAATCAAGGAAATATATCCACATGTACATCACACCCTTCTTAGTATGGACTATCAGTGGCCCCTATACGGATGATACATCCTATAAAAAGCATCTATATTATCTAGACATCCCTAGAAATATTTGTACCTCAAATATGTGCTTCGGATTCTCCCAAGAAACTACTTATTTAACATTATCTTGGTATGATACTCATATCTATGAGATAACATGACCAAAGAAGTGAATATGGTACATCGGAAAGTGGGATTTTGAGAGCATATAATATAACTTATTATCTCTCAGTTTACTAAAAATAATATCATGATGGGTGGAATGGTCAGGTCGAGTGTGAGATTAAACCAAGATATCTTCCATGAAAACAATCACGATGGTGTCCAAGTAAGGATATAACACTCGGTTCATTAGTGCCACGAAAACTGTTGGCACGTTCTTGAGGCCAAATGGCATAACTACTTACTCGTATAGAACATATATCCTATAAAATGATGTATGAGGTATACCTGATGTTCTAATGCACAACTGATGATAACCAGATCTCAATTCAATCTTCATGGACACCCTTGACACATTAATATGATCAAATAGATCATTAATTCTCATTAAAAGATATCATTTTTTGACCATGAACGGGTTCAGCTTCTGATAATCCACGAAAATTCTTAGTGTATCATCTACCGTATTTTTAAATAGGACAAGATAACCCGATGGAGAAGTACATGATCAGATGAATCCCTTTGCATGTAATTCCTATAACTTCTTCTTGATCTTCTGAAACTCTGACGTAGACATCCTATAAGAATGAATAAAGACTAGTTATGCTCATGTCACAAGCTGAATAGAGAAATATACCTCTTTCACAAGTGGTAAAAATGAAAATTCAACTGAAAATACATCTCTAAAATGGTCCTCCTCTAGATTAAAATATCTATGTGAAGTCCCCTAGTCCACCAAATATAAACTAGTAATATGTGTTGTAGCTCATCCCATCACATGATAGTCATGTCCAGCTCTGATCACCTGGATATCCCACTCACCCTTTTTTATAAAAGACCTTCCTTCTGGAGATGTGAAACTCACCCTACGATGATAGCACTCACTAATGACTTGGAAAAGACCAACAAATCCATTCCAATAATGACATATAATCATGTCATCTCTATGAAATAGAGGTCCCATAAATAGTTTCACCCTCCAAACTCAATAGGGAACTCCTTCAACTGACATACACTATCCATCCTAAACCCTAATGGATTGAATAGCGCCATAGAATCCTCATAAGTAAAAATAAAAAACACAAGTATCTCCATAATGAAACAAGATATGAAATTATGGGAAGACCCTTTTTCAAAAGGAGCAGAAGCTTATACCGAGGAAACTAGATTCATACCTCTAACAATAGAGTGACTAGGAACCTACTCATACTGGGTCTGATCCACTGCAAGAAGTCTGACTTGATCTGTGGCCCTATGACCCTGCCTGACCGACCAGAGTTGATACACCTTGTTGTCACTGAATACCTCTTGACTGGCTACCATAGACACAACCTCCTCCTTGGAATGAATGGTCGGACGAACACAAGCTTCTTGACTGAGGGGAAACTGGTGGCCTTGGTCCTGAACGTAGTCATAGAAGAAATCCTATCTCTATATTCTTGTGATAGAAATTGGTAGAAACGATGATTGTATCCCATATTTCTACAATATCGGTTGTCAATAGGGTCTATCGGTCACTGAGGTCTTGTAAGCCCACTCTTACCACACTGATAGCGTATAACCAAGATACCTGAAGGAATATCTCATATACATGGATCTCGATGTGTAGACTCCCTGTGACATGTCATACTATCATACAGAAGAATATAAACTCTGGATGTCGAACCTCCCGGTTTCGAAGCATCATAAAACCACATATTACACTCTGTGATCAGTTCCTGCTTGACTATAGAAGATATGTAAGTTGACCTAAAGATGTTCACCTAGGATCAGATGGCATGTCAGAGACCATCCTCAAACTTCCTGGCAAAAATAACTCATCACCCATGGAATGGATGTGAAGCACTACCACTCTATGAATTGAGATGAATAATCCATGACTAAATGAGTACCATGTTCTAGACCCATGATATCTCAGGCTCTATCAGCCCTCAAGGTCTCCTTGTACTAATTTTCATCGAAGGTCCACTACAAATCATCTGAAGCCATAGCTCTTTGGTGTCCCACCTCTGAGATCAGTTACCACTATCATATAGGGGAATATCACGTCATTTAGTTTGCGAGCTTCACCCTCCTCTCAAGAGGTGTCTAGAGATGCTCAAAGATATACAACATGTCTTCTAACCATGACTTTGTTGCCTTGGGTTCTTCATTCCAAGATAATTTTATAGGATTCTACTACAAAATGACTTGCGTCAACTCTTCCATATACTGGGTAAGATGAAATGTTTTCTTGTAGGTCTACATAAACCTCACGAATCCTTCTCGGAAATGGGTATCAGAACCTGTGTCTGGTATACCAGATGGTGAAAAGATAGGAACGACGAGAGGATCTGCCCATAGTCCTTGATTTACCATCTATGGTATCTGATATTTTCTATGTATCTGGTGTATAATCGGATGACGTCATAGTGTCATGACGCTTCATGGTCAACCACACATATCTTTTCATTATTAACAAGGATAGAAACGTAAAAGATCAAGAAAGAAATAGGAGAAGAAAAACAATTATGTTTTAAAAAATATGGGTACACAACTTGTATAACCCCTACACTGATTGTTCATTTATGTTTTGAACATGGGAATGTATGCCTACCAAAATTGGTTGTTTAACACACCTACACAAGGCATGAAACTCCCGTGACACTGTGTGTACTTAAATTTTTTCCTCCTTCATTGGTTATTTATCATTGATAAACCACACGGTTCTATCCGGGGTAACACTACAAAGTGTCTTCACCCTACACACGACATGCGCCACTTATGTTCTGACCACCTGTGACATTAGTCACACTGTTGGAGACATGTTCAACACTACATGGTATGCATGAATGGGACACAGCTTTTACAAATCGAGTTTCATCCATCTGTGTCGTTAGTCACACGACTGGATACATAGACTCTATGGAACAACATGTACTCCCATAATACATAGTTTTATACCATACATTTTCAACCCATTTCTCTTCTCACACAGTCTTTCAAATGGTTATGCTACATGACATGTACTCACACTGCACAGTGTGTACTTAATAAAATTTGTTTCTTCCAGAATAGAAGGACACATGGTATGTGTTCAAATCACCACAAACCATGTTGTCTGAGTTTCTGGATAGTAGGTATCTAAAACATCACTAAAACCCTTAAAACATAAATATTATTCCACAGAATGAAATATTATGACACATGACCACCCATAATCCCAAGAATCATGGTTTTGAATCCTTATTCACATCATGACAAGACAAAATTCAATTAAACATTAAACATGATTCAATAAATTCAAATCCAAGAGGGACTATAACACCTCAGGGACAAAAAGTTTTCATTTATCTGAATTAAACATTACAAATCTGAATACACAATATAATAGAATGTATTCTAACCAATAATATATGAAAAAAAACGTGTGTATCATTCAAAATATCTATCACAACAACCTGAAGTTAGTAATTCACCCTAAATGGCATGATAAGAATGGTAGATATGTGATCCCAATCAAATGTCTAAATGATGCATTAGACGGAATACCATAATCTCATTGGGTTTCAATAGAAATTTATCTTCAATAATATAAATGATAACAATAGAAAACAAGTGAGTCTCCCAACGGTGAAATCAAATCAATGGTAACAATTGAAAAACCAGAAAAATTGAAATTTGTGTGGTAACATGGATTTTCCCTATACCTGGGGTAACTACTCTCGGACACAACTTATTACCAACTACGTATTCATTCATATCCATGCTTATAAGTGGGAAACACTAATTCAAAGTAGAAAATAATTCCTCTGATTGCACTTTGTAACATCCAGAATCCAGGTGAAGCCCAAAGGTTCCCCAAACCCTGTCGGTCACATGGTCCCAAGCACATTTCCCTGAATGTCAGACTCTACTAACTAGCAGCCAAATCATTGGGTCTGATAGTGGGGAAACTATTCCATAGTTGGAAGAGTAACAAAACAGAAACAGCTAGTATACAATAGAGGAATTTGTAATACCATACAACAGATGTAAACATCGGAAGTCTGATAGAATAATCAATAATAACATATATAAATAATGATGTCTGTCAAATGTAACTAGGAGAGTATCCAAACAAGTTACATTTTTGGAAATACAATACTAAAACAAATTTAAGGAAGAATGTAAACTCCCACAGCATCGGAAGCCTTAGCTTGGTCCCATGCTCTCCATCTCTAATATCAATCAAGTATCTGAGGAAGATGTGATCTTTCCCTTATCATTACCTATAACAAGATAATCTATTTGGGTTGAAAATCATGAAAAAAAAAGTTGTGAGACGTATCCCAGTAAGAAACAGCCAACAGATCTATTCTTAAATATCAGTGAATATATATATATATATATAGTAGGAAATATGAAAAATGAATCAACAAACAAGGAAGTAGTCAAAAGTATACAATGCTATAGATTAAAATTAGATTCATTTAAATTAATTAAATTTCAAAACCTTTGAATAATAAATCCATGGGATGTTGCCTAATATATGTATCCCCAATGTAAATGAAAAGAAGAAGTCTCAGAAGAACATCTAATAATCACGTAATACTATGTCCATGCTTGCACTTTAGCTTGGCAGACTCGTCGGCATAAATTAATCATTTACATGCAACCCTATGGGAATTTTCTCATAGTCTTACTCCTATAAATCAACATATCATCATATCAATAAATTTATAATGAACCTTGAAGAAAATATCATGCAATATATCCCATTTGGTATTACAAAAAAAATACTCTCTCTGAAATCACTCACTATCAATTCCCCCGGTGGTCATTTAATGGTAAACTAAATACTCTCTAAGGAAGCACACAACATCCATTACTCATATGTCATCGTAACAGTATACTATAAACACTCTAAGGGATCACTCACGTAATTCCCACCTATGGTGTCACAATAAAAATATAACAGACACTCTTTGGAATCCCTCAACGTCAATTCCCATATCGTCTTACTAAACAAGGATTCCACAACCTTGTGTTATACAATCGTGCACAAAAATATTTACCAGCCCAAAATAATCATAACTACTACAAGGATTAGAAGACACAATGCATAAAATAGTAATTTACAAATATTATTAAAAAGAAATTATTTCCAACCTATCTAGAAATGTAGGAAGGCATGGCCTGCCTTATTGGCAACCTGGACCAAATGGTCATAAAACTTCAACCAATGAAATACACCCATTGGATTTCCCATAAACATTAAATTTATCCTAATATATTTATGAAAATCCTTAATATATCAATAAATCTAAGGAAGATGATATCAGGGTTCGAATTCCTTAACCTGAAATACCCGAAGGAAGGGTAATCCGCACATAGGCATATATTCGTCAAAGACAAGATCAGAAAGGAAACAAACTACCTCAACATTTTACGATGAACACTCTTGAACACCGCCTCTTAAGTCGATGTAGATAGTCATGGATGTAGAAAAAGATACTAAAGGTTCAACCTTGTAAAAATTGGTAGAGTGGAGAAATCAGGAAGAGAGGCTCTCGATGATTGAAGGACACACTAGTGGAATTACAACACACCTTCCATAGTATGATTCAGACAACTAATGAATGATCGGTAGCTCTGAGATGATTCGGTGAATTCGTATGCTCCAGGATGAACCAAGCCCAATAGAATGTAACAACGAGGGTTAGCTAAGAAGCATTCCAATATCTCAAATAAAATGAAAAGTACAAGACATGTTAATTTAATTTACACACAGTGTATTATCCTCAACTGACCACTGCTTTAGGTGGTCTACATGAATATGTAATCTACCGTTACATGGCCAGTACAAGCCTAACCATGCCAACATGGTACATGGTGTATACTGAAATGTACAGAACATATACTTAAAAAGTACAAATCTTCATTTTTCATAAAAAACTACCCTAAAAAAGATCCATACCTGAAAAGAAGATCCATGTTCTTACAAATTTATCCTACAACATCAATTGAAATTGAGAAATACTAATCACTTCTTTTTGATCATCCATCCCATCATCATATTAAAATGATAATTTTAAGGTAACATGTTACACAAGGAATGTAATACTAAATTTCTCTATTATATTATTTATATTCCTATTATAACACATATATCTCAATACTCATTATTTATATAAATGAATAATACATTTATCATAAATTTCAACAAATTAACAACAAAAATATTTGATCTTCAAAAAATGGGTTCCATAAAATTATAATGATCATTCATTTTTTATTTTTAGAAAAACTTACATACCATAAATAGTTTGTAACAAAATTTACCAAATAAAACATTAGTTTTTAGTGAATATTTTCATTTTTGGTTCGTCTCCAAATACACATTTAATATCCACTATCTAATAACAAGCTTCATCACATGTTAACTAATAATAAATTTTTACACTGTAAAACTCAATTTATTGAGATGTATATGGGTTGATATATTCATTCTATATTTAATTATTCTAATTATATAATTTAATTTCATAATTTTGGTTTCTAAAACCATTTTGAAAATGAAATATAAAAATGAATATATTGTTTTCAATTCAATATCGCAGAAATATTGTTTAAATATCTAAATAGACTATGATTTATTTGAAATATATGAAATACAATCCATATTTTTTACATCATAAATAACAGATATAAAATAATTATCCATGTATGTTGATTTTAGAATATTGAAACCCCATATATCCGAGTGTGTGAGTAAAAGTTACCATGAATCATTGATCTAACAAAATATTCAAATTTGGTCAACATCTAATGTTTTTTGGAAATTTATAAATTTTTACTTTTATTTATTAAACTGTAGAATTTATTTCACATCATTAAAATATAAAATGAATTTCCTTTTCTTTTAGACTAAACAACTGGTCCTTTTATTTTATTGCTTATTCTCCAATTTCAAACTCAAGAAGAATTAATTATTATCACTACAGATTTAAGATATATTTTCATGGGTTTAAATAAATATAATGATTTTAATTCCATTATTAAATAATCCAATAAAAAAATAATTTTTAACATTGATTACCACCATTCTATTTTATAAAATTTATGACACACTGAATTAATTATACCATATATTATAATTTATAATAACAATAGAAAAGGGGTTTTATTAATAAACAATTATATTATTATAATACATTTAACATTTCAATAAGAATTAATATAGATCACATGGATACCTATATATCACATTTTATAAAACCTTTTATATGAATTTGATACGTAAAATATGTGGAAAATAATGGATATCAAAGATTGAAAGTCGTTTAAAATTATATTGTTTTCATCTACCTATAACTACAATTTTATATTTTTTATTTATCATATTATTTTTATATTTTTTTTATGAATTATTCATCAAATGATATTATAATTTTTGATACAATCTTTAGATGATCTTGTTTTACACTATCCTAAATTCAACTTAGGTGTATTAGTGAGATGTTTTAATCTTACATTTATTCTTGGGGTATTTTTTAGTTTCTTATTTAATATAATATATTATATCCTACTCAAATGGAACCCTCAAAATTATTTGTTAGATTGTTTTCACAATAAAAATATATATAATGTTTATAGAACCAAAATTACAGCATATTACAATAAATATGAATCTTATATTAGAATGGATTCTTAATTTATTAAAAAAGTCTAGTTTATTTTGTAATATTTTTGAACATTACTATTTTAAATGGATATATAAAATATGGGACGATTTTTAATTATTTGAATATTAAATACAATGTCAACAATTAATTTCTTATTTTCTCCACGAACCAGTTTTGTGTTGATTTTTAAGAGATGGACAAGATAATTAATGTTCCATTCTATATTTTTGGGAACAATATACGGGTTTCATCTCATTATCTTCATCACTAAAATTATTTATTACACTTATTTATGTATCTAATTAAATATTTTTTTATTTATTGTACACTAATTAATATGCTTATTTAATTTGATAACATTATATATATATATTTTTAATTTTTTACAACTATATTTATTGATTAATTGAAACTAAATTGATCTATCATAATGAAAATCCTCCTCCATTTTACATTTCATTAATTTTGACATTCTTATGTAAAACTATTTTAAATGTTTTTTTACATTATCAATCATTATCTTTTTATAATATTGACAATGATATTATAAATCTTCTTCCAAAATTCTATAATCTACTTTGAATCCATCTTAAATATGACATGTCATTATATTTATGTAATGAATATTGATATATTTCATTATTTTAAATCATTTTAGATTTCATGATATCAACTATTATTAGGAAATCCATTTCTATTTTTAATCCAAATGATTATATTATTTATCCCATGATAATCCATTAATGTTACTTAATTATAACTTTAAAACATGAACACCATCATGGTCGGAGTCCCATATTTCACTTTAATTTAATTTAAATAAGAAGATACCTATTTATTGGATAAAGAAATTCATTATTGATGAATTTTTATTTTCCTTTCATTAAGAAATGTTCCATCACTAAAATTTTACAACATCATGATTTTCTCTAAGATGAACATTTTGGTAAATAATCCCTATCATTTTAACAAATTCTCTCAAAGAAATTACATAAATATATTCTAAGTATCTCATTTTTTAAAATTTTATTAGAATTTTACATTTTTATAAACATCTTCCACTTTTAAAATAATCCATGAGAAATGTAGTATCATTTTTATATCCCACATTATATTTCAAATTGATTCATATTCTCTTAACAAAACACATCACTTTCAGGTTTAAATTTAATTAAATTTTTACTAAACCATGTATAAATTTGATGATTTTTAGGGGTTTAGGTGTAAAATGGGGATTTAAAGGCCAGTTTAAAGGATGGGTGGAATGTTATGACTTATATCTTAGAAAAAACCCCTCTTTTTTATTTGTTGGAGCCCCCAGTTAAGGGACAAATTCTTCACGGGACACTAGGTGTACAGTGCGATAGAGACATGTAGAATATGTAATTCTAGAGAGTACCTAGTGTGTACTAGAATCATTATTTTAAAATTTTAACAATAATAAAATAATTTTTTATTTTAAAACCAATACAAGATCCAACCAATAATTTTTATCTCTAGGACACAAAAGATCATCATATATCACATGGATACCTCACTACGAAGCCTTTTTTCACCTCCATTTATTAATGATCTATTGTTTCATGTATAAATAGAGGTTAATAATGATATTTATATGAATCTAATCTGATTATCTGAAAATTTTATTTTCCTGGAAAATATTATTCACATATAATGTGTATCACGTAGGATTCTAAATATTATGTAAATTTTATTGATTAATATTTATTCATATAGTGTTTTATTGTGATTCATGTAGATCATGATAGGTATTACCTAAATAAACTCTATGATTTTTAGTAATTTTCACACCTTGGGATTCATTGATGTTCCACCAATGACTAATTACCAGTTAATTAGTCTAAATTATTTTATATTGACATAATGATTGAGGTGGTTATATTTAGGGCCCTAATGAGTACCTAATGGTTATTACTTGATGAGATGACCAATTTTGGTTTTGATATAAACATAAAGGGATAAATACCATAATTATCAAGACCTTATGGAGGGTCCCAAAAGTTACGTTATTATACGAGGGATCTATATTAATCATTATTTTTCTCATAAGGCATTGAATTTTTTTAATTTCATTTCTATTTCAAAATTCAATGACTTTTAGATAATATTATGTTCTATAAATTATTTTATAGTGTAATATGATCACGGGTGAGTGTTCCTCTACCTTCACTGAATATAATTTATTTTTTATTCATTGGTAACTTTATCAATTTTGGTCAAGTGAATAGGCACCCAACTAGTAATATTCTAAAATGTATTGGTTGATATGTAACTCTCAACAAATAGTTATTTATATGATTAGATTTTTCTATTTACTATGCCTTATTATATATTTTTTGTTATGGTTATGGGATGGTATACACATAGTACTTATGACAAGTTTAGTAGGTTCCATATTCCTTCTTGTGATATATAATATATGATGATTGATGAAACACATTCTCAATAATATATTTGTTTCTTATATATTATATACATGTTGTTGGGATATAATTCTAAACCATAACATGTTATCCAATTTGAGATATGTGATACACAATGTCATATGGCTCGAAATACAGATGGATTTACATTGAAATGGGAAAGAATTCCCATGTTTCCCTAATGATAACGAGGAAGGTAATATATGGACTGATATGTGTTATTACCCATATATGATTCATTTAATTACCAAGTTAATCTGCTTCTATGGAAATGTTTGCGATAGCCACAACTGTGTGGACGATTATAGGAATTAACTCCCTTTCAATCATGATACAGTTAATAAATAGTAATGACATTCCCAATTAAACATCATTTTTTATAGGAACATTATTTCTTATATTGATCATATTGTATGGTTGGGATGTTTAAAATCCCGATCATAACAATTATATTAGGAAGAATCTCAGTTCAACTAACATTATTAACACCCCTTAGGTAACAATGTCTAGAAATTAATGTAAATGGAGTATTTAATTATCAATGAAAAAAATTACCTTTCCAAAAAAACCAATCATGAAAATTGAAAAATAACCAAAGGAAATAATATGAAGCATGATGTGTAAAAAATAATTATAAAAACAATTTCAATAACATGAAATATAAATTAATGATACAAATTTATAACATGACAACTAAAAAACCTAAAATGAATTATATCATATTGAAACTCATGGGGAATCACTATAATCACTCACTAAGATAACTCTAAGATACAATATCTATTTCAATAATGTATTATCAAAATCAATTAATTGATAAATAATGGAATATTCTATTACATATGTCATGGGGAAGACCATATTCATACACACAATAGTCTATATGGAAAGGGTGACTAATCATACCTAGAATGAAATTCTAATAATAATTCCTAAATAATTCCACATGGTCAAAAAAGAAGTTATCCCATAGTTGAAAATACAATTATAATAAATGAGAGGATCATTAGAAATAGTTTTCCATTTTAAAAAAAGTTGACATAAAATCTCTAATAGTTTATCTATTTATTCCACATATAATACACATTCAAAACTTCCCACCCAAAAACACACATGAATTACATGAATGTACCATTAATTATGAGGGGTTTATCATATATCTGTCACAATCTTAATTATTGGTATTCCTCCTAGTGCCTCAACTAATGAACCATGGTCCATTTTGAAGCCATATATGTTTAAAATTAATACACACAATTCATCTTATTCAAATTGTATATGTGTTATTTTATATAAATTATTTCTACTATATAAAAAATTTAATCGACCTTCTTTGTAGAAGTCATCAAAATGCACATTTTAGAACAAAAATAATTATGTGTTTTTAGAAAAAAAACATCAAAACGCAATGTTTCCAAACTATAAACTAAAATGATTAACCTTAAATAAATCAACCAATATTTCGATTGAAAATCCAGACACCTAATTTATGAAAAATAAAAACTTCTAGTTGTTGGAATGGAGTTAAAATAGAGAATCCATCTATAAACTACTTTCGATTTGACAACCATGAAAAAGCGTTTGATAGATAAATAATGAAACAATAAAAAAGATCTTCCAGCTGAGTAAAAATGTCATTAAATAGAAAGAAGGACTATTTTATTAGGAAATTAATATGGTAGAGAGGTTTAGTATATATTATAAGAGAATATTTATAATAAAAAATTACATTAAAACCCACTAAAGAATATCAAAAATTGCTATATAACTCATCCCCAAATACCAACCCATGAATTATATTTTTTTAAAGGTTTTGATGAGATCCATGATATAGATTTTCCCAATTGTTTCATGGTAACTCTATTTATCACATGTTTAATAACTCAACATAGAAGTCTACAAAAACATTTCAAAAGAACCGTAAACTATTAAAACCCACAATGAAATGGACTACAGAGTTGTAAGGTATACTCTTATAGTGTTCCATAGAAAATACCACAACATTATACACCACAAGAAAAAAATAAAACACTATCTACCTTAGGTTTCATGGCTAATATATGTTGCATAATTGAAATACAAGTAAACCAGGACCTATATAATAACATGCTGAGGCCGATGGCAACCCCCTAATAAAAACCCAAAAACTCCCATCTTCTCCAAGAAACATAAAAAATCCCCCTAAAACCAAATTAAACCATACAAAATCATTATTATTGCACAAAATTTGAAAATGGTACCTCAAAACAAGGGGCATTAGGTTAAACCAGAAATTGGTATTTTTATCATCATAAAGATATAGTTTCATTGTTTTTTATGAGATATGGCCATTGATCAATGATATCACTCTTTATTTTATTCTCCTACACATGTATTTGAGATTGTAGATAAAATTACCTGACTAATAGAATATATTTTTCCAAAATAATATATCTTCTGTAATAATGATATTAATTGTTTACGAAAACATATGTCATCTAGATCAGGTACAAAATGATCTCAATGAATCACTGGGAAATGATAGGCTTCGTATTTCCTAAATTGAGAAACAAATCAAATTAAAAATCTTATCAAACCATTTATATGAATATAATAAATAATAAAAATCACCAATTAATTGAATTATCTCACAATTTTAGATATTATTAATTGATAACATATCTTTCTTACCCAATTTATTGTGTCTAGGAATTGGGGTGGTTTCCATGAATAGATAATCTCCCATGATAATGGATAATTTATCATTATGATTATCAGAATATTATAATTGATATGGGATGAAATAAAACATTTCCTAGTCATATGAATATTATAATTCATTTTATCAATTAGGATTGGTCCCAAAAGAAATGTTTTCTATTCTTTTTTAGTCTTAGTTGTGATTGATATGGATAGTAAAATAATTCCTGAATTGGAACCATCTGTATTATGGTATAATAGCTATTGGTATATGAAAACAAAACTAATTGTAAATAATATTCTATAGAACCACTGAAATCCATAATGCTTGCTCAATTCATCTAACCCTTTTTTAATCATCTATTCTAACTAACATCATTTTTTAGGATGATAGAATGTGATCATGGTTAACTAGCTACCCGAATCATTCTAAAATAGTCCCTCATTCTAAAATAGTTTTTTTATATTTGATAGAAACAATTATTTAATTATGTTTTATCAAAATCTAAATGTAGTGATTTGTTTTGTCCTCAATCATAATGGATTAAAAAACGTGAATAGAGTGGGATGACAAATAGAGTTGTTCCATCACCACAAAAATATATTCATCCATCAGAATGTTTTTTGGTGAACCCTAGATAAAAAACATAATAATATATTCTCATTTATATATGGGTATTGGTAATTATTACAATATACTAGTGGGTAATTGATTCTCAACCCTGACATGTAAATATGGTTGGGATTTTGTGACATAATCGTACACATTTCATTTCATAATGATCTATTAAAAAGGGTTATAATTTAATTGTACATGTTTTTAAGTCTAGATGAATTAAAAAAATTGGATGGTGATAATTATAATGTTTGTGTCTTAAAAATATGGTGTAAAAAAATATAGTCTCAATAATGAATCACTGAATATATATTTCATCTCTATCAATCTGTGGTCATTTTATCATTTTCATTTAATTAAATGCTACGGATATCTAGATCCACCCATAGATCATCCTTTTCATTCTCACCTAAATCATGTATAAGAATAATCTAAAGGAATTTTTTAAATTAATTGTCAATTGATAAATCCAAATTCACATTAATAATCATACTTGTTAATTTCCATAGATCTCATGAATCTCTAGGATGTTTATAATATTTGAAACATAAAAAAATAACCACATAATTCCATTTAGAATCTTTATATAGAAAGTTTTATTCAAAGATATATATTTATAAAATGAATCATATTTTTCTCTGGTCTAAAAATATTTATAAAAAAACATTTTCAATCATTATTTATCTTTGAACATAGTTAACATATCTCTAAAGAGATAATGATTCCGTATTTTCTACTAATAAACCGAAATATAAAATTCTATGTAATGGGTTGGATAATCATTTTCCATAATTTATAAGTATATGGACACATAATGTAGTACATGTTCACCTTTCTTAAGAACACAACTGAGTTTGTACCTAGAAACATCATAATATACCATATAACCTTCAATAATATCTAGAATACAAGAATGTGTAACAATGTGACCATTAACATAAGATCAAAAATGATTTCTATCAACCTTCACCATAATGGAATGAAGTTATTTTTTCATATTATCTCTATCATAGAATATTACAGTTGAGAGATGTTATGAATGATGTTTTTGATATTAATCTACTAATCCCTAAAATAAATGAATCATAATCAAATTCTTTAGAGAATTCCAATAGAAAATAACATCTATATTTTTTGGGTTTATTCATATTCCTTTCTCTATAATGAAATTTCCAATGAATTTTACATCTTATATTCTTTAATTATATTCATATAATTATTCATAAAATCAATTATTTAAGATGATGTCAAAAAAACCTATAAACATTATTCATGTCACATTTTTTATATGAATACAAAAAAACACCCACTACAAATTCCAAAACTAAGGAGTATAGGTTTCATTAGAAATCATGTTCCATCAATTCCATGAAACCTACAGGTTAATTACTGAGGATAATGATCATGATCTGATACACTTAATGAAATTATAGGCACCTAAAATATATCATCGAAATATAATCCTTCTTTATGTGATGTTACTAATTTCTAAATCAGATATTCGTCTTGGAAAACCATTTGTATATATTCTATTAATCAATTAAATAATCGAATAATTGAATATCATATATTTTATTTACCATAAATTAAGTAGATTTTATAATAATAGGAAAAGGTGTGTATCAATACTTTTAACTCCTTTACAAAAATAAACAGAGAAACCCAAGGTTTATTACATAGTCTTATTAAACCATACAATATAATTCATCTGATTTTTCCTTTATTTAAATTAATTTTTTTAATCATGATACAAGATGAAAGATATATATGATTTTTTTAGAAGGAGGTAAATAGAGAATTTTAGTCTTCTTTTATATGGAAAATAGTGAATCATTAGGGTAGCAGGTCAAGATACTAATCCCCAATGGTAGGAAAATTACCTATCTAATTTATTTTAATACTCCCCAAAGTTACATGTACAAATTGGTAATAAATAGATACAAACAAAAATTCCAGTGGTCCTTATATTATAGTATTTACATTCCACTCTCAATTAAAGAGATGCATCACCCCTTAAAGAGATATAAATCATTCCCTTTATTCAGAACAATTGATATCATCCTTGAAATAAAATAATAATATATTTATATCATTAAGACAAAAATATAAAATTTTAAAACTAGATATCCTAAAAATGACTCAATCAATCGAACATTACCACACAATAGGAACATATAAATCATATATAGTCAAACAGTTTAAGTGGTTTCAGGATACTCATCATGAGTGGGATCAAATTAATATATAATATCATTTCATTAATGACACAATATGTAATAAAAGAGTGGTATATTTTACTATCAAATAGTTATTACATATGTATTAAGTTAATTAGAATGCTAGATTGTACAAACTAATAGACCTTATTGATTATCAATGGTCATCTATTTAGTATTATATAATTGCATACACATTATTCCAGGTTAATTACTTGACCACTATAATTTCATTATTAGACGATTTATGGGTTTTCAAGAATCACCTTAGATCACCTTTTATGAGTATAAGAACTATTATGATGTTAACACATAGTAATGTCATAGTATTTCCTGAAAATATATTATGCATTATTAGTATTTTAATTTATAAAACTATTTATATAACACTGAAGAGGTCACTTATAATTATATTTGCAATAAACTATTGGTAGTTCAATACAATCTGAATTTATATATTCTAGAAAACACTATTAGTATAAAAATCTCTTGCTATTAGGTTGTATAGGAAATTTATCTCATATTGTGGGTTGGTTATATAATATTATACCCCCATGTAAGTATGTCTAACTATTATATTTGTTTATAAAAATGGTGTTCCCATATATACCCATGATATAAAATGTAAATCATGTAGTAGAATTTAGAATTATATCCTTTCCCACAACTATCTCCCTTGTAGACATGTTTTAAAAAATATTTAATACAATGTAAAAGTATATTACAATTACTTCTTGGTAATACCCGGAATACAATATGTACTCAATAGGGGATAGAATAATAGTTACTTTTTTATATTAAATAACTATGTTCACAAACTTGGATGAATATTCTGCCACTAATAAATTTTTATACATAATACTGAAATAATCTATCAGTTATGATATAAAAAAAGAGTGTGGGATGAATTTTTATGAAAATTTATCCAAATCCCACCTATATATGTCCATGGGTAAATTTAGACATGAAATCTAAATTCTAACCTTACCATGAGATATCATCTAGTACATAGACCATAATCATGACCATTAGATCAGTATGAGTTTCATAGAAATTTAATATTTAGTTCATTTTACTAAGCCACTCTTCAGGTCTTTGAGGTTCTAAATCCCTCTGACTGATTGGTGGATTCAGTTTCAATATTTTAAATTAATGGTCTACAAATATTGGTTCATCATTTCATTTTTTTTATCAATATAATGAAACTCAAGTACAATTCAATAATAAATATATTTTTTCAACCATGGTAATGTATTAAAAATTTCTTTAAATTGTTTTCTTAATGGTTTCCTGATCACCTCGGAAGTTCTATTTATCTCTAAATATGTAACAAAATACTAAAATATACCTGTTCTACTAGGAATATGAAGGGATATATTATTCAAAATTAACAATAAAATAATGAATATAATAAACATCTAAGAGTCATATAAACATAAAATGGTTAATTTCACAATAGTGGGAAGTATAATTACTCATTCATGATATGATACATTCATTATATAAACCCTTTAAGATTACATCAAAACAATTTGAATAATGTCTTAGAATAATTTGGTAGCATGACCACCCTAGTAACATGATGTACAACATAAAATGGTTAGAAAAAAGTTTCTATGTTAAATATTTCATGTTTTGAAATTTATTATAAATTAAATACAATCCCACTATACCAAATGAAATAAAATTGATACCATTAGTAACATCACAACAAAAACAATTGGATTAGAAATATTCAAGGATTTACAAACTACATGGTACATCCCATGGAAACCAAAGGCTAAAAATAATTGATAATGAGTTACGAAATTACTTAATGGATGGTTTTCCCTTAAAGAAAACACAAGCTATCAATAAAAAAACTAAATCAAAAATTATTGATCATGATATATAAACAATAATATTGATAAATTCTTATTTCTAGAAACATAAGAGTGGCATCAAATAGTAAAGAAAGATAAAAAAATGATGATTAAAATACATTAAGATACAATTACATGGATAGGGGATCAAATGAACGACTCTATAAGAAAACTCTAGGCTCATTCCACCATCCTAATAATTTTGTATCATGATGCATTGCTGAATAAATAATATAATTTTCCATTAAATGTTTTATTAAAGGAAAGCACATACATATGCAAAAAAGTTAATATATTGGGAGAGGGAAATCATGCCTAGTATAAAGACAAATAGTGTCATCACAAATCACTCCACAATTATAATAACAAAATCTAAAATATCTCAAAATATAATAAAAAACTATAAATGAATCATTAGAATTTGTTTACAAAAATTTAAATTAGTTAACATAAAAAAAGTTAAAGTATTTATTCTAAATGGAAACCCCATTCCATATTTCACAAATAAGAACACACATTTATTCCATTATAGTATAAAAAACTCAAGACCCAAAATCATCCATCCACCAAAAAGATCATTGGAGATAATTATCTATGTGCCTCCCTTGTGAAATCATGATCCATAAAATGGACCCGTCCAATGAAAATGGATAATCCTAATTTAGTATATTCCAAGATATCACATCAATATATTTCAAAAAGAGCAATATTCTATTTTAATGATTAAAATACAACATTACACTTAAGTTAAAACAAACCCACAATTTAAAACAATAAAAAATGTATTTTTTCATCGTGAAACAATTTTTAATCCAACGTTTTCAAATAATGAACTAAAAAAAATTATAATAAATTAATCTAAAAATTCATTTGACACTCCATGTAAATCATCAAATGAAAAATAATGCTTTTGATTCATGGAAATGTTTAGAAATAAGATCATCTATATACCTTTTAAATATATATTTTACAATCCAAATGGCTTGAGAAATAGTTTTCACACAACACTAAGTAATCATATCATCATGAAAAGTCATAAAATCTTATAAGATCACCATGGTTTCATCTTTTTTGAAAATATGAGGGGAAAATTGAGACGGGGTTATAATTGGACATTTCCCAACATTACACATAATAAAAAATTCACGATAATATCAAACTATGATATATAACTCATCAATAATGATCATTAAATGAATTCATAATTTTAAAAATTTATTCGACCGAATCTACAACATGGTAGTATCCATCAAAACTGTTGTTCATTTGATCACCATTAGACAAAGAACTGGTCATGATGACCTATATTAGCATTTTTTAAAATCCCATTTTAAAACAACCACATGATGATAAATTGTTTAGTCTATCTCCTTTATAAAACATTCATTGAAAGATACCTATTATGACACTCCAATGGACACATAATGACCATAAACTCCCATGGCCATTTTGTTATGTATTTGTTGATCAATGGTACTCCCAATACATCAAACCATCCAACATCATGTTTTACTACATGTGGTTCTCCCAGAAAGCCCATAACACTCCAATGTTATCATATAAGACAACCAAATCTCCATAATCCAAAATAAATCATTAAAATTGGAATTTTCTATTTTTTTTAGAAAAAAGTGATTACCTCAACCAGGTCTGTGAAATGTGGTCCACTTGTATTCTTTATCAGGGGGATTCTATAATCATAATTGTGAAAAAAAATTAGGATATTTTTTCAATGTATCAATTGTTATATAATGATAATAATGTAATTCAATTGGTTCTAGATATACAATTGAAGTGCACTACCTAGTTGTCAATCATCATCTTGTAAATGATCATTAATCCAATTGAATATAACATTGAATGGATTTTATAGTTTAAAATTATATTATTTTTTATAGAACACCAAACAATAATTAATGTTGGAATGTTCACACTCGTGGGACTATGTTTCACCTATAATTTTAACATATGTATTAAAATTTTCATGTATTTATCTTTTGGGGAATATTACATAGTATATGAAGTTGAATTATTGGATATATTAAGTAAAAAATTTGTTGGTTACCTATTTCATTTTAACTATGATATAGATAGGTTACATGGTGCCTTTGTAAATTTATAGTCAGTTATTTTGGTATGGTAAAGGTCATTGTTGAGTCAGTTTGGTCTAACACTCAATTAGAGATGGGATTTAGGTGTTGGGTAAACACTTTGAGTCCTTTTCAATAAATTCCTTCATTGTGTAATATTTTTTACTATTTTCATATCGTGTACAAATAAGAGATCTATTTTATACCAAAATTACTTATTAAATTAATGAAAATATAATTTTTTGAAACAATGTAGTTTTTACTTATTATTTATTAGAATATAAGTATGATTTCTAGTGTTATCCTATTTTAAATGTTATGGATGAAGCCTCATTTATTATTAAAGCAAAGGAAAGACCTCATTAACTCTGTATTGGGAGACCCATTACATGGCATGTAGGCCCAAATTTTTGGCATGAGGCCCATTCGGTGAATAGTATTGCTACAGTACCCATCTTCTGTTATCCTTTGTTTATATTATAGTTTCACATATTTACATTTCATCAAGTATGATTTGTGATTATTTATGTTGACGTGGTAATACTCTAACCATAATATAAATCAATCCTCAATATATAGTTTTCACTCTCAAGAAAATATTAAGGCATAATTGTGTAAAATTTCTCTTGGTTCAATCATGTTTATTGTGAACCATATGAAAAAATAAAAAGTTGTGTAAAATACATTTTTATATTCATATTCAAACTATTTTAGAAATTTTTATATATGAGGTATGTAGTTTTTATGAGTTATTTAGAATATAATTATTTTCAATATCTTACCCATGTTTGAGGAAAGTCCATATTACTAATGATATGACTACTATTTATATTTTTCACATTTATGGTTTATTTTTTTTTCAAAATATTTTTCATTTTAAAAAATATTATTATTTATTGATTTTTACTCATTTTCAAATGTGAATTATTGTCTATATTAATTTGTCATTTTTGATATGCAGGATATACATATATCTATTTGAAATTTTTCAAGTATAATCTATAGAAAATGGTTCATTCATCAAAGTAATTTTAATATGGTTTCATATAAAATTTATTTCTTTATACCTTAAGAGTAAATAATCCACAAGAGAGTATGAATCTAATATAGGGTTAATATTAATGATATATTATAAAACTACATTTTCAAAGGAAATCCTTTTTCCCCCTTCAGAAGTAGATGATAGGACCATAATTATTTTTCTATTTGATTATAGACTGATTCATTTGACATATTCACATGTAAAAATATCATAGATTAAAAAATTTCATGTGTTCTTAAATCATTTCAAATAATATATTAATGTATATACAGAAACATCTATTATAGTAAATGATGTTTTTATACTCTATTTTGGTAGATGATCTTCAAATATATGAAAATTGTTTTTTATTTTTTACATATTAAACAAATAATTGGTAGGATTGTAATAGAATGAAAATATTCCTCCCAACTGTGACGGTCTTGACTAGCATGTTATTAGTGTTGAAAACTTGTGAAACTGTAATCACAGTTATATCAAACAATTAATGACTATAAAAAATTTATTTGGTGTTTCTAAAACATTAATACTCTAGTATTTTTGATCCAACCACTTTTCATGGTAATTAGTATCCATATAAATGTAATATAGGATGATATTGGATATTAATGTGTAATAGCTAGGGTTTATCTAAATAGTGATGTAATAAATTTGGTTGTTGATCATATAGAGAAGATATAAACTATACTACTTATCATAATGCAATTGAAGAATAATGAGGGCCTAGAAGATGATTTTGGTTTGAAAAACATAATTTCAATTATGTTACATTGATTGGTGTCCTTCAACCATTTGAAGTATGACATTTTTTTTCATATAAACTCTCCTCATTTAAATTTCATAAGGTTGAATTGCATTCATACATATATAAGATGTATTATAGTGACATAGTAATAACAATTGAGAAGCTATATGATATTCTTAAATAATTGAACCATTAGGTATATGACTTAATGTTATTCATTAATCATCTAGGTGTGCCCCTATGATCAATGGATGTCATTATCATTAAGATTCATTCATTTGATAGTCCTAAAATTTTAGTGTGATCTATTATATTTAATCGTTTACTTGAATTAGAGAACAAATTTATTGCTATAATGATGGGTACATCATTAATTTATAGAAGGTATCTTTTATACTCATTCCATTGTGGTCTACATACATAAATTTGATATGAGACAAGACTATCAACGTATAATGATTCTTTTAGCATATTTTTCTCATGTTATCATGGATACTAAGATGAAACATTATATTTTCAATAATCTTGTTATTGAGATATTCATGTATATATTTCCAAAGGACTTCTCAGTGTTTCCATCAGAGTGACATGTTGAGTTTTTGATCAAGATATTGGTAGTCATATATGACATATCAATATGTATTTATAAAATGGATCCAACCAAGATTCATCTGAAATATCAATTCAATGATCATGAGTCACAATGATTTATACAACTGTGAAAATCCCCATATAGTGCTCCATATTTATTTTCCATGAAGGTAGATTGATCCATTATCCTATGTGTGGATTACCGGTGGTTAAAATATGAGATGATCAAGAATAATTATCATCATCCACATATTGACACTTGTTCCGACTAGAATAGTGGATTAAAGAGGTTCTATAATGTAGAAAGGATATCATGTCATCATTATATAAGAGTGATACCTCCTCATGGTTTTTATATTACATTTATTAGTATGTATGGAATATAAAATTATGAAGTGGTGGGATTTATTTTGAAACAGAACACAACCGTGATTGAAGGATAATATATATATATATATATATATGGATTTATTAGGGTTTATCATCGATTAAATTTTAGTTCAATCATGGTCTTGGATGGAAAATTCATGGTTTTTGAAGCCTATTTTCTATAAAAATAGATAGAATCACAAATATCATAAGAAATAAAAATATCAAATTTGGAGCAGTCGGTTTTTATTCTTATGGAACATGATATTATATGTTGTTTTATCACTTGAACCATTAATAATTGTTTTCTAGGATTCATAGGATTGAACCTATAATATAATTTCAACTAATATCTCCATTCATTTTATTAGCTATTAAAGGGAATTATTGAATGATTTCATTTTCTTACAACACATATAACAACTGTTACCCTGAATGGGGAAATGTTATTGTGTTCTGATACCAGTGACAGTGGCTTCCTATTGTTAATGCGTTGATAGAAATATATGGTAGAATTTATCTTACATAATAAGTGTAAGAATTAATCAGTACATTATAATGTATCTGGGGTTGTTGTAGGAGCTATTTTATTACAGAATGGTTGTTTTAATGGTTATTAATTGTGAAAGTTGATCATGCACTATAGAAATTATATGAATTGTGATTATGATTTTTAAATTTTAAATCATACATTGAGAATCTATATTCACTATACAATAATAATGATTTTATATAACTATCCAATGTATTATAAAAAAACCCCTTTTCAAATGAATAAATTCCCTTTTATATAACGTAGTTAAAGAAAACACATACACTAAATTGGTAATTTCATACCATTACATTTAGTAGGATTTGAATGAACATTTATAATTATAGCTACTAATTATATAACCATTTTATAGTGAAAATTAATATTATATTATAATGTGTTACGATAATGACTAAATGATACATGTAGAATAAGTGATGGCATTTAAAAGTATAATTGAACTTAATGAATCCCATTTATTATATTTTTCTAAAGAGATGGAATCACTGGTAATTATTCTCTTCCAACCCAATTATTATTTTCAAAAAATGAATCATGAAGAAAACTTTTTACGTGATATGTTCAAGATTATATAGATTGTATCCCAAACCATGCTTACTAAACCACCCCATAAAAGTGTCACAACATCAAACCTAGCCTTAGTGAATATATTGTAGTAATAAGAGGTAATATATTTTGATTTGAATGGTATGAATTTTTATATATATATTTTTTAAAAAATAATAGTAGTATTCATATTACTTATTATTACATTATGAATGATTAACTAATTTTTTTTTGAAAAAATAATATATTGATACGAAGAACCATAAATTTTATTCATAGAAAATATTTTTTCTCAATCAAGATAATCTATTTTACTAATTCCATTTCTTAAATTAATATAATTTAAATAAATTATTTTTATTTAATAATATTTACAAAAAAATCAATGATATTATAATTTGATGAAGTGAAATGTAATTATTATAAAGTTATGAAACAATTATTATAATAAAAAATACAATTTTTCATCAAATTGGGATTTTATTTAAAACTACGGAATTCCATCATTATAGAATTATTTTGTTAATTTTTTAAAAAAAACTATTTTTGAGAAACATAATGGTGCATTTTTTATATATATCATAAATATAAAAATACTATGTAATTATTAAATACAACATAGATATATAGTCTTTATCATTAATCCATAATATCCAAAAAGATCAATAATAAATTCTATTAGTACATTCCACAACCAAATATATATTTCAAATAAAAAATGACGTGTTTTTGAAATTATTTGATTAATTTTGAAATATTTTAATGAATCTTTTGAAGTATATATTAAATTTAATTTTTTTAAATCAATTAATTATAATCATAACTCACTTAAACATCACTATGTTTATTATTTTAATTTTTAGGTATGTTTAATTATAATATATATGAATACTAACTACTTTGGGTGAAACCATCTAAAAGAATCATATGTTGGTTTCTGTTATTTATTATTTTATCACATAGAGTCCAAAATCTATATTTACAAATTGATTAATAACTTCATTCTCCTTTATTATAAAACCCCGCCCATTCTCTCACACCACTTCATTAAAAACACATTGAACATGAAGTCACTCGAAACCTATCCAAATAATGGTATCCCATGGTTTTACAAATAACTTAAGAGGTTCCTACCATGATTTTAGAGGATCCATATAAAGGTAAATTATCTTCACTCTAACCCTTTATTAAAAACCTGTATTTAAATTATGATTTTTTATTAAAACATTTTAATATAAGAATATGTTTTTAAACATTAATTTTATTGTCTTTATGATTTCTATGTAATTTTATAACCACTTTCACTCTCATTAATCCCATTAATTAATCATTATGATGACCCATTATACTAGAGAAATTATATTGTGATTATCTGTGAAAAAAAATTATGTAGTTAATACCCATCCCAATTTCTATTAAAGTGTACATAAATTTATATTAATATACATCATTGATTGGGTAATTTTATTTATCTAACCCACACCCCATAATCTGGTGCTAAAAATTGCAGAATTATTTCCTTGTTTTTTATGTTCTATGGGCCACAACTATAGATTTAACAGGTTTTAATGTAATGAGTTTGAACAGAATTATATATCCCGATTATGCTTTGGGTAATATTTTTATCTCTTGAGAATACATTTTTGTTTCGATGTATTTACTCTAAATTACATTATGTTATGAATTCTTTATGGTTATCTGTATCTTATTTTGGTTGTGTAATTATTTTTCTTATTTCCACATTAATATGTTTTATTGATTTTTTCATTATATATCATATATATATATGATCATGTTTATGATTATTATTACATATATGTTAACTTTATATTCAATAAAAACAATTTATATCATTGTAATTATATAATTATTTGACTATATAATTTTCATGAATTAATGCTCACACTATTATTATGGACATATTCTTTTTATCTCATGAAACCTTTGAACTGTGGAAAAAATTTTAGAATATGCTAACGTGTTTTAAATATTGATTATTTATCCTTATTTTATGTTTTTGTTCTATGTATCTAATTTATAATATAAACATAGTCTCATGATATTTTAGGATTTTATTAAGTCTATATTTATGTAATAAATCATGTATTCGAGTTTATAAATGATATAGGTTATCCTAATAGGTATGAAATAATGTTCAATATATTTCATATCAATATGATTATAACGTCGTAGTGAAATCTATATCGATAAGACTTAACTTAGTAAAACAGAAATCATTTTTATGTGTGTAGTATGTGGTTTCTATGTAACTAAATCAAATTTTGAAGCTATAAGTTAATGTGGCTCCAGAATAGTTATACCTAGGGTTAATAAACATGATAAGGGGTCATTGGTTCTAACTTGATCATCACATAGTGCAAAACAAAGAGGATTTATTGAACAAATGTTTGGACACTCTTAGAGGATATTCTGTGATAAATTCATAACATTATCATGAACCATTATGAAAGAAATAAAATAATCTTAAATATATGTTTAAAAAAAGATTTTGGTTTTGTATGATTGAAAACTAATAATTCAAGTTTTTATATCATATAAGTCTTTTATGAGTTATCCATTCAATGGTCATAATTTTTTCTAATACTTTGAAAATTACCATCCCAATATTCATATTTAATGTAATAATTATATTAAAAAACATTTAGTTATAGGATAATCATCTATTCATGAACATAAAATTCCCTAAATTATTATAATTGAATGCATTCATTCATATCACATTGGTTTAGTATAACTATTCAATCAAAACAAAAAACATGGATGTGGAGATATCTATGAAAAATATAAATGGAACAATTATTTATTCTTAAGTGTGTAACTTCTCCCATATCCATCTTTTTGAGATTAATATGCCATAAAAATTATGATACTCCATTTATCATAATTTAATGAAATTATGGGTATAATGTTTATTTCTATTTTTAATTAAATCATTAATTAATGTGAGACCAAAATTTCCCAGTAAATCGTGAATCATCCTCGGATTCTATACAATTAAAAGTAGTTGGATTATTCTCCTTTGGTATCATCATACCATTAATGTATATAATTTCCTTAGGAGTGAGCATATTTATGTAAAATGTTTGATATATAGAATAATATCATCCTTGATGACATACACATTGTAAAGGATCATGAGGATATGTTTTTCTAATGTTCATGGTCTTCCCTTATGTAGTTTGGTTGTGTAATAAATAGATGTCATGTTTAATTTATTTATAATATTTATGACGCTATATATAATGGTCAATGGTATACTTGATGAACTGATAAAGCAACTATGAGAGAAAAAATGATATTAGGTTTATTAACCGATGGGCATCACCATGTGGTTTGATGTTCATCTATTTCATGAATAATGATGGGTCAATTAACTACTTCCTTGATTATCATGTTCCCATGTAGATCATAATAATAAACAAGTAATTTAATAATTGGATTGTTGATTTGTTTGATCACTTATATGGATCCCAATACTTCTATAAGTTGTATGTTCGGGGATGGTATTACCATTTAATGTTTATGAAGGAGGATATACCCCGGGATACTTTTCATACAAGATGTAGTTACCAAGAGTTCATATTGATTCCATTTGTACTAAATAAATCTCTAGATATCTTCAAGGACCTGACGAATTCGGTATATAGGGAGTACCTCTATAAATTTAAATGTTATATTTTAGTTGATTTATTTATCATGTAAAACATCAAAGTGAAAAATGAAGATAGATTAAATGCTTTATTGAATAACTCAAAAAATGAAAATATCTATGTCACATTCTATAAATGAATGTTATGGAATAAAAAAGAATAATTTTTAAGTAATGTTATTAGAAAAAAAAATTATATGTGGATCCCTTAAAAATATTGTCTATTGAATTATTTACCAAACAAATATATGTGACATAGATCCATTTTTATGGGGATTATCTTAGTACTATAAAAAATTGATGAGAAACCTTCCATGATTTTTAATCCCACTAAATATGCTATCTCAGAATTGGGTGACATTCTTATGGAATGAAGAATGTGAAATTATCTTTAAAAATATTATAAATAGGATAATCACTACACTTTTCCTCACATTACCCAACAATGTGAATGGTTTTGCGAGGTACAATTATTTATCCAAAATATTCAAAGGATGTTTATTTTTGAATGATAACTGTGTGAAATAATATAACTATCACCAATTAAATACCCTTAGAGATAAATAAACATTGAATGATATTGAATGGGATGAATTATTAATTAAATTGATGTTTGATAACATTTTTCTCAAGGGAATGGTGTGATATATATATGGATCACTAAATCCAAAATTATATATTCAAAAAAGTGAACATCAATATTAAACAACATTGGAGGTTTTATCTAATCATATATTACTACAGTTCAATCAACTACCATCATGGGTAGGAAAAAAACAAGATGATGCTCTTCGTAGATAGAATTTATCAACCCTTCCCATAATGATTATTGAATATTTATTCAATATTAATTAGAATGAAAACGATTGAAATTAGAATAATAAAATATTATTCATCTTACCTTACTGGAATAACATCTCCACCATATAATATTCAGATCACGAGTGAGGTTAACAAAGATGGTGACTAACTATATAAAAAATATAACAAATATTACATATTATATATTTTCCAATTATTGAGTTATATTATTGGGAACCTGGATATGTGTCCCCTCAAAAAATAAGTAAATATGGAGCTTCATGATGACTCTCATAGCTCATTCATATCTACTAATCAAGGAATCAATAATATTTGTTTATATGTAAAAACATAAAATTTAGTTAGAAAACATGAATAGGGAGATTATATAATTTGTATCCTAATTCATGGAATTCTAACATGCCTAGGATGAATGAAATAACTTTGAGGGTATGATTAATCACATTTTATTCTATATTAAATATTCAAATTATTGGGGATATTTTGAGATCATGTACAATAGATTTGGAAGGATATTTGGATTTAGAAATTCCACTTGTTGATTAACAATAGAATTAAAATAAATTATATAATTCATGTAGATAATTATGATGTGTTTATGATAGGCGGCTTCATAATCCAATATGATTTGATGATGTTGTGAAGAAGAAGCTGATGGGTCATGGTCATATCCAGGATATTACAAAAAATGATCAAAACATTTAGAATCATTTTAAATAAGCATGAATTTTATTGAATTTCTACTCATACAATCATCAACGTGACCTAGAAATTTATTTCTGGGAAAAAGTGTTCCTTTTTAACTAATCATGAAATAATTTTTAGAGGATTAAGTGGTTGTAGAAGAATATTCGAGGTTACATATGCATTATTGAGATCCTTGATATCGTTCAATCTATTGACAATAAAATATCCCACCCACCTAACATATCTAAAAAAATGATGTTCCATATTTATCCCTCATGTGTAAGTATAAAAAAGTCCCCACCCGTATTCTGAATCAATATGTAGCTCCATTTGATAACGATCTATCTTTAGAAGGATAACCAGTAAAGATTGAATATTATATTTACTATGTTATATAAAAGTAGAAAACCATCCTAGGTAAAGTATCATTGCGGAAAAAACATCTAAGGATGAATCTCTTGAATTGAAAGAGGTGATGAAACACAAGTTCACTCATTTTTTCTAGGGTACAAATCATAATTTATTCTGAGAATTTTTGATTTGGGGAATAATGTAATTACATGAAGTTTTACCAATAAAATTCCTACTCAAAATGAATAAATTACATATTAAGTAATTCATTTATTTAAAAATAAATCTCTACATTAGTTATATTGGACCGTTATATCATATTGGGATTAAAATGAAATTAATCATTATGTCCATTGATTATTTAACCATTTTATAGTGATCTGTAAAATTAGTGTATTAAGGATTATGATATTTTCCAATTGATATATATGATAAAAGTTATGTACTGGACCATTATAATCATATCTTATGAAGCCCATTTATTAGAGTTTTCAAGAGAGGTTGTACAACATAGATTTTCTCTTAATAATCTCCATGTTAGGATAGAACAAATAATTCCACGAAAAAATATTTATGATAGAATATAAATCTTATCAGGATCACAAGGTGAACCATGTCCACTGATCCACTATAAGATATTTCTACCATACCACACCTTAACCTCAGTGTATATTATAGTGTAATGAGTGGTTATTTGTTTATAACCTAAAAATATAAATCTTTATATAGTTATTTTTAATTAAATAATTATTTAATTTTCCATTTTTAATATTACCATATAAATAATTAAAAATTGAGTTTGATAAACGATATATTTTTAAATGATGAAACTGAAATTGTATTGTTGGGAAATATATTATTTCAATTAAGGAATAGATTTTTATGAAATCAAGAATCACTGAAATAAATGTAATATTAATAAAATATTTTAATTAAGGGTTTTTTATATAAATATAGATTAAAATAAAATTTTATGGATTCATATGTTATTTTTACAATGGATTGAAATAGTTACTATTGTGAAACCCTATATTTTATAATTAATGGTGATTAATAATTTAACATTTTATATTATATTATTGAATTTATTAATTTTACATAATACGTGTAAATTTTCAAAAGAATATTTTGAAATAAGGAAATGGTGAAATTTTGATAATTTTATAAGATAGTGAATTTTCTAGATAACATTTAAATATAGTATAAACATACAGTTTGTATTGTAAAATCCAAATTACCCAAATGTGATGTAATAAATGTTTTAAATAGAATCGATGGAAAAAAATTATTTCCCCATTAAAATAATTATTATCTGATTCCATTGGATTATATTTAAAGTATAATAATGAATCATCTAAACATAATACTATATTCTTTGTTTTCAAAATCAATTCTTACTAAAAATGAACAACTTCAACATCATGAGGGGTGATGTTAGTAAATTAGATCCTTACCCTTATAAATTATACCAATCCACTCCTATTTGGATGAAGCCATAGGAAAAACCCATGGTGTGTTTTTTTCATTTTTATCATTTTATCTTATAGTGTCTAAAACATAAGTTTGTATATTAATGAATAATTATCCAATTCTTTTATATAAAAACCCTTTCAACTTCCCTATCCTCCTAAAAATCAATTTAGATAAAACATACCCTATCAATCTCTATAAATACCTCCCAAGGTAATCGAATGCGCTTACGAGACCCCCTGTAATGTTTTAAGTTCTCTGTCTTGTTAAGTGATCTTATCTTCCATAATATTATTTGTGAACATCGATTCTATTATTCCTTTTATTTTACCATAGTTCATGTTGTAATATTTTTTCACACATCTATCTAACTATCATTATGATTTTAATGTAATTAAATAGTTAATTTCACTGCGATTAAACTCTTTCATTAACTTATCTCTACACCCATTATGTTGATGATATTATCCAATGATTTTAAATTCTAAACGTTTTATATTGACTTATAATCCAAATTTATTTTCAATGGTACTCAACAATATGTTCATATTCCTCATTTATTGGTTAAATCCATATTTATAACACCCATTAATTATTTTTTTATTTTTAATGTGATGAATTTTTTATTTTGATGTTTGATCTATGTCGCGCACTTATACATGTACTTTATATGAATGTGGATGGTGGGAATGAAGTTTTATATCCCTCTGATGTTTTGAGTAATTTTTTTTTCTTATGAGTCACTATATATTGTTCCTCAGAGGTTATAGTCGGAAATAAAATCATGTTGTCTTAGAATAAAACTGTTAATTTTGATTTTGTTTTTCTACATTATGTTACTACAAAATTCTTATGATTCCTTAATGTTGTATTCTTATATAATCATTAAAATGATATTTTAATGTTTTCTTCTCATTGTATCTGTATTTTATTTACCAATTGACTAAAATTTATTTTTTTATTGTTTATTTTTTATTATTTTTCACTTATAAGAATTTATTACTCACACCATTCTCATTTACATAGCTAGGTTAACCCTTGATGTTTTAAAAGATTTATAGAATTTTCATGATCATATTAAAGAGTTTTAAATAATTTAAAGTTACCCCAATTTTTTGTTTTTCATAATTTTATATAATTTCATAAAAAAAAGTAGGACTCAAAATCTTGTAGAGCCATATTATGTGAATATTTTATTAATGAGTCCTAAATTAATGTGTAAAAATGATATGGGATGTAATAGTTTCATCATATATACATTTCATATAATCCTTAGAAATATAATTTATTTATGTATCATAAACCATTAAAAGAGGACATTAGTCAAGTTACTATAATATCTGGACATCAACATGGAATATATGTCTTTATACTGAATTATTTTTTTGAATCAATGAGTTGGAAGTCATAATTATTTTGGATACAGGTGACTAGTGTTGTGTAGTAGAGAATTAGACTATTCACATAGATCATAATCTATATTTCATTATATCATGTCATAGTGACAATAATATATATGGGTAAACAATCCTTAGTATATGCGATTTTAGATGTGATTTATATATTTTATACAGATTGCATGGTGTTGAGGTAATATATATATTGTGCACATAAATCACTTGATTTGTTTCATAGATGCTGATGATGATCTGAATGTCATTGGAGGGGTTGTGGTCCCTTGTATCATGTTTTTGTAACACATATTCTATTAAATTGATTCAATATGGGATATTAATATGAGTGATTACTTGGATTTATTGCATTCTTTAGTGGAGGAATTCATGCACCATGATAAAGAGTGATATAAGATAATATTCTTTATAATGTGTCACCTATCCATAGGTAATTGAATTGGATTCACAACCCATAAATATTCTAAAGTCGGTAACCATTCATGAGTGTATGTGGGATCATGTGACTATATATTTTTAGTGTCCATGTTAAGGATTCCATGATGTAGTGATGTATTTTTAGTTATTATGAATCATATGACCAATGATCCCTGCTTCATACTAATTATAGAGACATTATTTATTAATAATAAATATATTCTATATGTATTTGGGAATTTACATCTTCTTATTGTGCTGATTTTTACTATTTATGAACATGAAGTATGAATCAATTAAATATTTTGGTAGGTTATAAAAAATTATCTTGATACCTAGTGTTATCAGATCTTGAATTTCAACCCTAAATTTGACATGAATTTTCAGTGTACTATTATTATTTTTGAGGACATCAATTGAGAACAAGTCTTGGATTTTGTAATTTCATGGGAGAGTCATCCTTTATTAAAACAAATTTAACCTATGATAATATTTTTCCAGAATAAACCCCAATTGTTAATTCTCTCAGAATATATGCTATGATTTACTAAAATAATATTTACTGGATAGATCCCATTGAGTTAGAGGTTATTCGGATATTACTATTAAAATAGATATAAGATAATATTAACTAATCATAAAGTGATTGGAGATTTCATATAGGTGTTAGAGATCATATTTCATCTAATGAATGCTTCCCTTAAATTTTTTGGTGCAATATTAAGTATTATTGTGATCATTTCCTCATTTGATACACCATCATATTTGGGATTTATGAAAATTGGGTCAAATGTTTTTAATATAAGTTTTCAACAATGTTGTTAATTGGTAATGTGGATTACTAGATTAAGGTTTCCTAGAAATTCCATACTATGAAATATTTTGTCCTTGTATTTCATCTCAACAGATAAAATTATGTTATTTCTCATATGATTAGTATTAACATGTATGATATAATAGTTGACATAGCATGTAAGAATTGACTAGTAATAATAGTGTATTAGAGTGAAAAAAACAATCAAATGTAGAAAATTCCTATAGTGAAATTATAGTGGATGAATGGTCCTTCCATGGATGACACATTAGAGTAGAAGATATATATGTATGAATAGTGTTATATGTAGTTTATTGATTAGGATTATTGTGGATTAGTGTCCCATCGTAGTGAAGAGTATCCATAATATAGGGATTTCTGAAAAACCCCAAATCTATATGAAGTAACATGTCATTTAAATATTTAACAAACCATGTGTATTTTGGATTATTCTAATTTTTTCAAGAGTTGGTGAGCGCTTTAGAGGACAATTATAGATGTTGGCGGTCGTGTTGGGTAATGTGGGTTTTGAAAGATTCTAGAAAGTACCTAGTGGATGAGTACTGAGTACTTGGTGGAACCCCTTGGTGAAAAGGTATTTCATCCATGGATAATAGGAGGTTGGTTCCTAGGGGACGGGTATGTGTTCACATCAAATAACCTGAAATAAAGCTATAGGGTAGCGTGTGGACACATATATCAATTTTTAAAAAATGTTTGAAAATAATTAATAATTTTTATTTATTTCCCAAAAGGGCGTCTCCCGTAATTATTTTTGATTCCTATAAAAATTGGTCCCATCAAATTTCACTATTTATTTCACTTACAGAAATTGGTTTCTCTACATTTCAATCCATATTCTAGTTTCATTCATCGTAGAAGGATACTAATGTTATATATAAGGCCCTTATTTTCTTACCTAATTTTTAGATTCATACTTAAATCAATTTTTATAATTTAATCCTTAATTTAGGGAAAAATCTACATTGTAGAAATTTTCGAAACATTTTCATTTTCTATTGTTCAATGATTTGGTTCCACTAAATAAATGTTTATTGTTCATAAATGATCCATATATTTTTTCTCATTTAATTTGATGTTTATAATTTGGTCATTTTATCCTTCTTACACACACCCTAAAAAAATATGTATCATTTTTCATTTACGGGGCTGACCATAGTTGTGGTTCTTAGTTCTATTAATAACAATTTTGTTTCAATTATTTTATTATTTGTATGTCACTGGCCCTACTCTTGACATAATGTGAGATGTGGCACAACACTTGGTACCCCACTTAGGATTTATTGTGTTAGGCGGTGAAAGTGTAGTGAAACAGTTTTGCCTATTTATGTCTCTGTACATATTATTTGTTTGTTATAAGAATGGTATAGGATGATGATAGTCCTTTTATACCTCAAAAAGATTCCACATAGTCTCATTTCTTAAAATTTTAACTATTTTTTGTTCTCACCCCCTTTAGATTTTGTAAATAGGTGCGTATCAAATCATCTTACTATAATGAATTTTGTAGTGTGTATAGTGGTTGACCACTTTATATTTTAATATAAGTTAGGAAAAATGTTACGATAAGCATAGAATTTTTTATATACTTATATTGATCTTCTTACAATATATTTCTTTGATCATTTGTTGTGATTGTGATAATGTATTCCTTTAATTTTTTGTGATGGGTTATGTGTATTTGGTATGAACAGAAGTGATGTTTTTCAAATTATATGGTATACTGTTTTACATAGTTCATATTTTTGTGATTGAAATAACATTGTAATTTTTATAGGAAATAACAACTACCTATATAATAATGGATTTGTTGAGGGACAAAATTTATTTTGTGATATCAGTTGTATTCTATATGATATTCCTAGAGAAATGGAGCATAATTTATTTTCTACCATGATAATCATGAAAATAGGATTTTATGACATGATATTTATTATAACCCTAACATGTGGGTTTTACTACCAATGATGTGATTTTTTTATTCAAGGTTACATGATACTCTTTTTATTTTAGTTTTTTATGGGACACTATTATCATCCATAGAATGTTCCAGAATTGTATTAAAAATGTTATTCCCACATTCTAATCATGTGTCCATGGATGATATTCCCTCTCATGGTCATGCAATTTATTAATTATTACTTATATTTTTTTATTTGGTATAAATCTATTTTACCCATGGATGTGACTATATATTTGGGAGTTGTTTCTATTATATCAGAGTTTTTATTACCATAATGATGTTATGACCTTGGTTTTTGATAATATATTATGACATACTAACAAGGTGTTGGTCAACATATTATAATGTTTCATCATTCATATTGACATGTATTTTAGATGAGTTTCTCAATTTATGATTCTGTGATATGTTCAGAGACACCCCCACATTTGTTAAAGAATGTATTGTAAAAAATTATTGACTATGTTGCATGTATAGTTATGATATATATATTTTTATCTCCATATTTTATGAACATTCATTTTGGATATATAATTAGACACATGCACAAATTTTATTAGATATAATCTAATGAAATATTGGTTGGGTCCTATTAATTTATATTAGCACCCTGGTCAGGAACCATGGTACTCGATAATACATAATGGTTCTATATCAATGTAAAGGTATGAAAAATATCATTGATTATCAATCAATAGTATGTATATTGTGATAAAACATAATATATGAACACACTAATCCATTGAAAAAAAATTATATTAAAATACCTTCCTGGAAAAATGATTTTACAGCCCAAACATTGAAAATTATTAATATGCTAATAATGATCATTAGGTTAGATACACTCCCAATGCCTTTTAGGTTTTCAATTTTGAATAGTTAGGAAAAAAAAATTCATAAAAAACCCCTCAAACTGCTCATCAAAGGTGAATTTTAAACATTATACAAAGATATAAATTTTTTATAATAAGACTTCAACATAACCCACATAATTATTCATTCATGATTTCATTATAAAATGTATAAAAAATTAAAATTATTCATATCATGGGTAAAGGAAACATAGTAATGGCAAAGATGAAATGCTCAACAAAGGTAAACATTGAAGATATCAATCAATAATCATAAGTGAAATTAATATAGGTTTATGTGTATAATAAAATGTTTTAACTCATAAATTTCATAATAAAATCAGTCAAATATATTTATATGGTATTAATGTCATTAGTCTTGATTAAATCAAAATTCCGAAGTCTTCATATTGTGAAATTATATGTAATTAACCTTAAATAAGGATAACATATCAAAAAAATTAGAAATATGTTTTTGAAACATTGATAATCATAAAAAATTATTTTATTATTCAAGGATCACAACCAAGGCTATTATAGTGGGTAAAGACCCATTGTGGATTGGGTTCAATCCTTAATAGACCATTTCCTCTGTCACGGTTATCTACCAAGTCATTCGTATTAGATATAGTCCAACAGTTGGTTGGGTTCACTCCCCACTCCATCAATTACATTGTTAAAGTTCAATGAGAGGACTATGATGGTGGACAATATCTATTACTGGCCTAGGTTTACTCAAATTTATTGTCTATACCAGCTCTTTAGATATCACTATTTTTTTTTGAATTCATTGGATGGTTATAAAATTGAGTTCCAAATAATAACTTATTGTAAATAATATATAAGTTTTTTATAAGATAATAATTAAATTAATTACATAATCATATGATAAACCATGGAAAGGACACATGTTTCATAAAAATCTATTGATCCTATATTAAAAATCCATAAATATTAAGGAATTTGATTGTTTCATAACATCATTAATTATCTCTTCACAATGTAAATAATAGTTGGTTAAGAACATTCTTTCATAAGATAATCCTAACGAAAAAATCATTATAAATCATCCAAAAAATATGTTCTTATCAAATAATTTCTCTAGGAAAGCATCAGAATCATTGAAGGAAGTTGACAGAGATGAAAATAAATTTAATGATCATTTGAAAATGTATATGTAATAAATATAAATATATATTTTTATATTGGAAAAAAATTACAAATAATGTATAAGAATATTGAGAAAATTCATTCCACCGAAAATATAAATAGATAAATATAAAAAATAATAAAATATATAATTATTCATAAGAATAGGAAAACTAATTCATTCTATAAATTTTTATGAACAAATTATTTTCACAAATTTTTTAAATTTCATAAATAACATGTTCAAAAAAATCTGAAAAAAGTACACATTAAGCCCTAAAAAATATGAAAATTATGGTTTAATGTAATTATAAATATTCATAAAAAACAAAATAACATTATTCAGAACATATTAATTAATGGTGAAGTGGATGAAAAAGATCATCGACCAATGTAGAAATAGGGATGGATTTTCATAAGAATATTTTCCCAATCCGTTTGGGTACCAGTGATTTGGAAATTAATGGAAAACGTGAAAAGATAAAAATAATTATAGGATATGAATTTTTTTTTGTTTCTTAAGCATATGTAAAATATAGTTTCCCTTAATATAAACTTAATATCTTCAATCCCGTAAATAAATGAGATGCTATCATAAACCTGTACCTCTTCGGTAAATTTTCTACCATAAAACCAAGGAGAGAATCAAATTCATATAAAAAAATTAATTCCATGAATGGTAATATATTACTGTTTTTACAAATCAATGGGGTGTTTATACATTATATAATCAAAAAATGACACATTACATGATAAATCTCACAATGAATGAATATTGAGGTGAATAACTGTTATAACATTCAAAATTTTCAAATAGAAACCTCATAAAAATGAGAATAATTGATGTATTTATTAAATAAATATAATCCTCATGAAAATAATAAACAATATATATTTCTGGGTTTTATATAAAAATCTCAAAATAAAAAAATTTTGAATAAAAAATATGTCTCATAGAAATACAAATGAGACAAAAAGCCATTACATAATTTAAAAAAAATCTAGAGTCATAAATACTGTACTATAATGAAAATATATTCAATATAAATTAATTAATTAATATTCCAATAATTATATTTCAAGTTATTATTCAATTATATAATAGTATTACTTATTTATTATTAAATTCTTCTCAATACCAGCATTCAGAGTGCAAGAAGTTCTTCCCTGACATATTTCCATTCATAGTTCCTGGTTCCCAAAAAATTATCATGGTTTAATCATGTCTATAATATTAATTATTTCATAATTATAATATAAATATATTATATACACATTAATAAATAATCATATAACATCATTATGGTGAATAAATTATATAAATTCATGGATGTGGTAGTCTGAATGTATTCATGTGTAATGTTTTCTATTTTTGATGTATGTAACAAAAACAACATGATTACTAATTATCCATTATAGAGTAATAATTATATATATATCATATATATTTATTAAATTTTTTTTATGTGAATCCTAATAATGTTAAAATAAAATAAAAAATCGCACTGCTTCGTGGAGGTGGTAGTCAACATATAGACACAAGCAACAATATCATATTACCCAGATCAAGAATGTCAGAAGTTATATAACATTTTATCCTAAAAATTCAATTAAATTGTTATAAAATTAATATTTTATCATTAAATCAATCTATATGGCCAACCATGAGATGGAATGAATAAAAATAAAATTCCACAGTTGTGGAGATTGTAGGCTTTCCATATGAATGATAATGATATTATTTTATGTTGGAGTGGATGATAAATAGATAATAGTGATTATATTAAAACAATAAAATTTTCTTAATATAATATAATTTAATTCTCTATTTAAATATCGTTACTAGACAATTTGTGGACGTATTAGAAGAAATGAACATAATGTGATTTAATGAAGATGATTAAATTTTTTTATGAAACCTCATCTCGGTCTCTTAATAATAGACATTGGGTTGATATTATATGAATACCTTATCCTCAATAAAATGTATAATAATGTTGGGAAGAAATTTATGTTTTTTTAGATATATATGTCTCAACAATCATTGAAGAATAGAGGAATAACAGTTCAATTCTATATGTGAGAGGAGTGACACACTTCTAGTTATTGAAAATTTAAAATCCATATAAGATCACATTCATCCAATAATTGATGAATATTATATATCATTATATGTTTAGATAAACTAATTTCATAAAGAATTCATTCGGTATTATTTATAATGTTTTGGGTTATATATTACATTATTTGTAAGGTTAAACCCTCTTAACCAATTACTATTTTAATAATATAAATTGTTTTTAATGGTTAGTAATTTCATTATAAAAGTACATATGTATCTTAACTGAAATTTTTTAATATTCTCAAAATTTTCTATTCTATTGATAAATTATATTATTTTTATAAATTGTCAAAAAAGTTAAATATTTTTTAAAATAAATTATCGATAATGTTTATTTTTGGGGATATTCAAATAATATTACTTTAAAAACATCATTATTTTCATATATATTTAGTATAAATATTTAATAAATTTTATAACATTATTTTTTATCAGAAAAAAATTTGGTTAGAAAACATTCTGTATATTAAAACAATTTAATTCCATTTGACCCTCCATAGACTGGCGTTGGATCAGTGATGCTCATGAATTTTGTGTAATATTTACATTATCATAAATTTTTTTGAAAATATTCATCTTAAAAATGTTATTTTATGTTAATTACTAATATCCTTTTATTATTATTAATATCTATTAGTTATACTGAATGAATGACAGTGACATTTTTCAAATATTATTTTCTAAAATTAATATAAGGGTCCTTATCAAAGATAAATATAAATAAATTGCATATTTTAGAATATATGATGTATTTGTTAACATACGTATATAATTATATAAATACCTTCGTTTGAGAGATTTTGAGACCGTATCCCATAATTTGGGCCTTGATAGAGCCATTTTACACATTACTACGGTGAAAAAGAATTACCATGGTAACTATTTATTTTTGGTGAACTTAAAAAGGAACTCATTATAAAATTTGAAAAATATTATCTAAGATACATAATCCATTTTTAAATTTATTTTATATATGATTTAATATGTACTTTTAATATAATTTATTGAAATTCAATTGAAATAAATTTTTTGAAAAATTATAGTTGTTAGCATAAAATTGATTTTATAACAAAATAATGTAAATTTTTCATTCCCAAATAATTAATTGGATTAGGTTAAATGATGATATAAATATCTTAATTTATGAAAAACAATTATGTTATCTTTTTAAAATAATATTGAAATACTAGTGTGAAAAATATATTTTATTTAAAAGAATAGGACTTCGACTTCGAAGATTCCTATCATAGATTTATATATTTTAATATAACATTCAAAATGTATTTTATTAATTTTCAAATATATATATACAGTATCTTAAAAATTTATCATAAGAACATAAAATGTTTATATATTTGGATAATTATAATAATGTGGTTATTTTTTAAATATGTATTTTCACTATTCAATAAAAAATCTAGTATTTTTTAAAAAATTAAAAAACTCATTCAATGAAATTTCAAATTTTATTAATACATAATGGTGATTTCTTATCATAATATATTTTAAAATTTTTTAAATTTATCATTAAAATGAAATTACAATATATACCAAACAAATAATATTTATGTAGAAATTATAGTTCTAAACAATTAATATTCATTGTATAATATTATGTCAATAATATCATTCAAAATTGGGAACATTTTTTCAATGTATTAATAACAAAATTTGGAAAAAAATATAAATATTTATTTTTGAAAAATATATTTTATTTAAAAGAATAGGACTTCGACTTCGAAGATTCCTATCATAGATTTATATATTTTAATATAACATTCAAAATGTATTTTATTAATTTTCAAATATATATATAAAGTATCTTGAAACTTTATCATAAGAACATAAAATGTTTATATATTTGGATAATTATAATAATGTGGTTATTTTTAAAATATGTATTTTCACTATTCAATAAAAAATCTAGTATTTTTTAAAAATTTAAAAAACTCATTCAATGAAATTTCAAATTTTATTAATACATAATGATGATTTCTTATCATAATATATTTTAAAATTTTTTAAATTTATCATTTAAATGAAATTACAATATATACCAAAAAAAATAATATTTATGTAGAAATTATAGTTCTAAACAATTAATATTCATTGTATAATATTATGTCAATAATATCATTCAAAATTGGGAACATTTTTTCAATGTATTAATAACAAAATTTGGAAAAAAATATAAATATTTATTTTTCAATGTATTAATATTCATTTTTTTGAAAATTAGTAATGTATATTTATGTTTCCCTCTATAAAGGTCTCATTCATTTGATAACATACCTATGATAATCCCCAAACCTATTTATTAAAATGAATGATGGGTCAAAGAGTGTTTTTGTTTATTATATGTTGTTAAATGAAATAACTACTAAGAAAAACGATCATTTTTAGTATATTTTGTATTTGTATGATGGGATCCAAGGAGCACAATATTTTTCAAAGATTGACCTAAGGGCAGGGTATAATTAGTTCATTGTGATAGATAAATATATTATCAAGAAGTAATTTTTGAAAATATATTTTCATTTTGAGTTTGTAGTTATTCCTTTTGTTTTATCTAGTGGGGCATCTATATTTATTGATCATATGAGTATAATTGTTTGTATCTATTTACAGTCTTATAGAAATTTTTATTGAATTTATACTCTTATATTATTAAATTTATGTGTATTATGAATAAAACCTAAGTATTTTTTATACTATAAAATATAAAAAGTTATATATAAATTTCAGTAAATGAAAATTTTCTTTACCAAAGATTTCTTTTCATTGTCATGTTGTATCTAAAGACAAAATAAATTTTTAACCTACTAAAAATGATGTTATTAAAAAATGGAAAATACATATAAATTTAAAATATTTTAATAGTTTTATTATGTTAGTCGGTTACTACCACCATTTTTTTTAAAAACTTCTGTTGCCTTGCCCAATAGTTAGGAAAAATAAAAAAAGATTAAAATTATTCTCGATAAAAGAGTGTGATGATTTCATTCAGTAACAATAAACAATATATTTGAATTATCATGTTTGTCTCTACCCTATTGGAATGGGTATTTGTTTTCTATTGATCGATGATTCATTGAAGGGAATTGGTTGTGTTCTGATGTAGAATGAAAACGAAATTTCTTATTCTTCATCTCTACTAAAACATCATGAGTTAAATTATCATACATAGAAATTTGAACATGATGATGTGGGTCTTTCAAAAAAAATAATGAGGAATCTTTATATTGAATATTGTGGGAATTATATTTTGATCAAAATTGATTGGTTTATATATTCACTCAAAAACAAATGAGAATTTGGAAGAAAGTATGGCTAAAAAAATTAACGATTTTGATGATATTATTCATTACCATCATGTAAATGAATCCAATGTATATGATACTTTGATTTAGAATGTTAATTCTATAATAAAATTGATATATTTAAATCATCACCATGTTTTTAGTTATTTGGCGAATTATTATATTGTAATTTTAAATTCTTAAACCCATTTTTTCATGATTTCCATTTCAGAATAGTCATCTCTATAAAAATGAAATAAACATGCTCAAAAAGATGATCAAGTTTTAATATAAATGGTGGAATCTATTCAGAATGGCACTTCTCTATATATTAATTTTGATGGAAAATGTGTTATCAAATTTGGATTGAGATAATATATTCCTCGTGATTCCTAGTTGAAGTTAAAATTATTGAGTGAAGCTCATTGTTCCCATTTTATTATTCATCATGGAAGAACTAATATCTAAAGAGTCATTTGAGATTATTATTTTGGGACAGTAACGAATAGATATATTTTTGAAATTATCAGGCAATATTTTAAATATGAATAAGTGTTGAAAATGGTTAATAAAGGAGATTCTTCACCATTTTAAAAGTCCATAGTCTGTATGATAAAATACATCAATTGATTGTTTGGTGAAATCTTTAAAGACATCTTGTAGTAAAATTGTGTATTGGGTTATTTCTAATAGAAAAAATAAATATAAGAATTTCTTTCCCATTTACGATACAACGTGTTGAAATAAGATTTCAAGACTATTCCTTATGTATATTCTATGTTAAAATGAGGTTCACTATTTTATCAGATCTACCCGTCATCATAGGTTTTCTTCTATGATTTCAAGGGGCTTCAAAATGTTTATGTAATTAATTAAATTACAGTGAAAATATTTATCCTTAATCAGAATGTATGTCATAAAAAATTATTTTGACCAGCTAAGGAAAACATCATTATTGTTAAATTGATTTTTATAGATTTTGGGATTAATATTATTAATTAGTTTTAATTTATTATAACAAGAAATTTATTTTGTGTATATTGATGACATAATTTGAGTAATTATATGGAATGTGATATTGGACACTATATTTTTGGGATGAAGTACACGAAAAGAAGTTAGTGGTACAAATGTTTCTAAAAGAAATTTTTTATAATGTAAATGTGATTTAGAAACATATTATGATATCTTAGATAATGAATAATTGTTATTTATTTTACCTGATTAATCATGATTCATTTTATATAGGTGATTAGGATTTCTTAATGTAACATTATATAAAAGTGTTTTAAAATTGCGTAAAAATAAGCAGGTAATTCCAATTTATATTAGATAATATAAAATTAAATAGAATGTTAGATCAATTTCCTAAAATATTCTTTGGATCCATGTTTATCTCAGATACATAATGTATTTCATTTTTTTTATTTAAAAATATTTGTGAGAAGAAAATTATTCATTGAGAAAATAATTAGATCAGTTGGGAAAAATTAATTCATATAATTAAAAACCAATATATATTCTTGACAATGTAATGTAATGTTTATGTAATAAGTAATTTCATTATGCTAGCCTTTTTCTACATGTACTTATGTTTGAATAAGAATCATGGGAATTAGAAATTTTTAGGAATGAAAAAATATCAACATTTATTTCAGTAATGAATTATACAATGAGGAAAAAAATAATAATACGGGTCTATCTAAAAATATAGGTAATGATAATAATACATTTTATTTCATATTCAATTTATTTAATTATAATTTATATGTTTATAGTAACTATAAAAAGTTTATATATTTAAAAATTCAAAAAAGAAATAATATTGATTTTAATAAATTCATTTTCATGTTTTATAAGTGTTTAATTACATGATTAATTTAGAAATTTTAAAAGATTAATTTTATAAAATTAACGAATTTTTCAAATCACCACATAAAAATTTGCCTAGGGGAAATATTTTTATATTTTTTAGATGAAATGTTTAAAATGATTGATGAAATATATCAATTTTTGTAAAACAACCATTTATTTTAATTTAAAAAATTAATTATAAATTTATTTTATAATATATATTAATATATGTATCATTTATTGATAAAAAATAAAATTAATTTTCTTGGAACAATTTATATACATGAATTTGTTATAAGTTCTATTTTGGGATTTAAAGCACTATTATGGGAAATCCATTGCCCATTTCATTTTGTGTTTCATTATAATATTAATTTATTCAAAATCTAGAAAATTAATATTGAACAATGGATTTAATATTTGGAAATAGGAGGTTGAAATTCTTCGACTACATTTTTATTTATTTTATTCCTAAATAATAAACATAATAAACATTTATCGCCTCATTAAGAGTAAATAAGGTCATTATGTTTTTAAATAAAGTGATAAGGACAAGAAATAATATTAAAACATTACTTTAATATATTTTATGTGGGGGGGGGGGGGGTGGACCATACTCATGTAATATATGAATTTATAGAAAATGATCAAAAAAAATTCATAAATGATGTCACTGTCATTATTAATTTTTACAATACTGTGTTATAGGTATAAAAATAAAACATGTTTGGATATATTTGTTTTTTAAATTAAAAAGGGTCTTTTTCATTTTAATTTATTTTAAATTTTTAGTGATGATATAATTACCTTAATTGATTACGCAATGCCTATATAGTGTATGTTCAATTAATATAAAAATCAAATGAAAACATTAAAGGATTATTAAAGGAATATTAACTGGTTTATTTTTAGTGTCCCAGGAATTTTATATTTCCAAATATCATATTATATAGATTTTATTTTATTTTATTCTAAATATGCTGTTTTCATATTGACTTAATTGTCATATAAATGAATAACTAAAAAATTAAATTAATGTAAATTTATAAAAATAATTACTATTAAATTATTTTAAACTTGTAAAAATATTATCTTCATCCATTATATTTATATATAGTTTAATATATAATTTATCATGTATTCATATGAAATTTTTATTTTACAGTAACATTAATATACCCTAACAATTTAAAAAAATTGATATCAACAAAATGTTACAATGGGTCAATGGTGGTTAAACAAAAAGATAAATTTAAAAAAAATAACTTAACACTGTCCAAAATTTATTTGATCAGAGGATTAAATAAAAAACTAATACTATCAATTAATTATAAAATAGTTTTATTCATTTATTCATAAAAAATTTAATTAATTTAATACGTAATTTAATTTGAAAAGTCTATATCCCCTCATATATAAAAAGGCACTGAATTTCCACTCGCCCTCATAAATTTTGAGCACTCTATCTCAATATATACCAACCTAAATATATTTTTAACATCTATCCCCACATCATATAGTTATTAGTTAAGCAAAAATAACATCGTATTACTAATGAAGGAGGAATCAAAAGGAGGTTTTCCAATGAAGAAGTGTGGTTTTAACTGAATGTTTTTGTTAAATTTCTTCTTTCACATCACAGAAATGTTTTTAAAACATGGCAATATAATAATAAAAATATGTTCCATTTAATTAGTTTTTTTGTAATTATAATAGAATAACCTATATTTTAATCCAATTCTATAAAAATGTAAATGAAACCATTTTCGTGTTTACGACACACTACTGTGTCACAAAATAATATAATTTTATTTTCAATAATGCCTCAAATTGGTGATTATAATGATGTATTTAAAATATATACAACTATAAAATATTAATTACATAATTATCATTTATCAGGTACTATATATAATATATTTTCAAACTTTTCAATCCTAGGAAAAATGATGGCATAATTCTTGGGTTTGTCTAGATTGAAACCTCTATGAAGAGATATGATTAGTTTTTGGTAACCACATCACATGGAATGTATATATAATTTTATCAAAATATAAAAATGATATATCTCATATATTGTAATTACATAAAAAAACAATATTTACATTTAATCTATAATAATCATTTAAAATTTGAATCTTTACTTAGACGTACGTACAACCTCCATCTCTATGATTTTAATGTAATTAATTTTTCATAACAATATTTCATATATGGTATTAAAGTTACAATATATGTATCATGATTTTAATAATTCCATGAATATCATTCTAGATATTATGAAATAATAACAACTTGACCAAATTCTACTTTTAAATCTCATTTCCAATATATGAGATTAATACACTCAAAACATTTGAAATGATTTCAAATAATTATTTAATTAAATTTTACATTGATATAAATAATATAAACAGAATAATAAACCTAAAAAATATATTAAAAAGGTAAATAATTAAAATTATTTTATTATTCAGGAAGATAAATAACTTCTGTGACAATTAAATCTGAAGGTAAGGGATAGTGTAATGCAATACATTGCTCTAAATAATTTATGAATTTTGTTTTCAATTTTTTTTAATCTATTTTAATTTTCTAATTTTTTTATAGATGTATTTTTTTGATATAAATTAATTATAAGGTATATTTTTTGTCACTTTTTGAATTCTATCAAATTGTTCCCAAGAAATATTTTAATATATTTTTAAATAGAATGTTTTCAAGTTCAATAGAATAGAAAATTAATGAATGTTCTATTTTAACATATACAAAATTAATGGATTTTAATAGTTACATAATTTTATTTTGGTTTTTTATATCTTTTTATCATTCCATTTTTCCTCAATGTATAATAACATATCCCTTTGTTGTAGTTATTTTAATTTTAATGACGAGTTTTAAAAGGAAAGGTAATTTTGATAGGTAAATATATTTGGGATATGGAATCAAATATTTTTTCAAATTGTTTTATAATTAAAAGGTAAAATCACCAAACGATTTACTCTTTATATGTTAAATAATCATTATTGATGATGAAGGGTGATCCTGAAGCAACTTATATAGTGGGTGACCCCGATATATCCAATATCATGGGATGTAATGATACTACTTATATAAAATGTGAGCTCAATGTATCTCTCCAAAAGAAGTGGGTATTGTTCCTTATTCTCATAGTAGAGAAGAATGGTGTTTACCATGGACATTACTCCTATGGATTTAATTGGGTAAAGATATTTATAATAATATTTATGAATAAAATTATATATGTTTATAAAATGTTTTATATTTTAATTCTATGGGTTTTTAAAATGATATTATTGAAAAAGTTATGTGTTTTTCATGTATTATGATTTAATTCATATGGTCATTTTTTTATAAAACAATTAAATTTAGTGAATTTAAAATTTTTCAATTGATTGATGGATATATTTATTTTATGTCCATTATAGATATTAATTTACCCATCCCATATTTTTAAAATTATATCATAAGTTTTAAGGATGATATAAGACTAAGAATAAGTCGCATTTGTAATCATAAGTATTTGTCATGAAAATAAAACAGGTTTCATTTTAATAGTTGTATACACCTTAAAAATTATTTAGGGGGAAGTGTCCGCTTTTTAAAATATAATATTGTCCTGTATTATTTATTATCTAATTATTATAAAAATATAAAACGTAATGATCTATGAGAACATAATAATGTAAAATCTAGTCAAGTGAAACTAGATTATTTAAGGCTCAAGGCTAGGTCTTAATATGTGGTATCGTAATTAAAATGATCCTCCTCATATAATGAGCATAAGATGAGACACTAGATTATTAGGTTTATACACTAATTTACCCCATGATCTGGGGAATATTACTTGAAGTCAACACACCATTATTTGATGTGAGGATATATTCCTTCCAAAGGTGTCCGAACGGGATACTGAATTAGTATTATTCATAGCAAGACTCAAAATTCAATATTTATAGAAATGTAAAATCTTTAAAAATAATAATACTTAAATATTTATCATTCTATTGAATACATCAATAATTAATGTGTTTAATGGATATATAAACTCAAATTAACTTTGAAACTGATGGGAAAATCCCTAAAATCATACCATTATCTCAATAGTTGGGGGTCCCATTTCATTTAATACATATAGATTCAAATTAAATTTTAATATGGAATCCATTAATAAGATATTTTAATTCCAAAAAGTTAACTTTGTATCATCTTCTACCATATAGTGAATGATCATATAGTGGTGACACATCGACCCAATTATAACATGCTCTTCAAATGACCAAGAACCATTGTTGAGTCTGTGAAAAGTATAAAACCCTATGTATCATCATATAGATCATTTTTCAATGTAAATAAAATTGAATATTGATTCGGTTTTGAATTATAATAGTGTGATAGGGGTATTGTGAGTCTCTAAATGAGGTTAGTAACCCATCAATATATGAGAGTTTTGTGTAAATTCTATGTAAGAAGATAACATGCAACAACCATTTACGAGTGGATAAAAAACATCTGATACCTTGTCTTACTATGTTGGTTTCATCAAAACAATTCATGCTGAATAATGTGATTTCTCAATATATACCACTTCCATTTAGAAATTTATGTCTACAGTTTTCTTACATAGTGTTAACAAACCCATATTTTTCTAAAAAATTATTCTCCAATTTATGTATACAATTAGTATCCATATTCACAAAAAAACCATCAAATGATAGAAAATAAATAATGAAAATTTTTCTTTTATAAACCTCAAATAACACACAAGAGTTTTATTAATGTTATGAAAAAAACTCAAAATAACTATTATATATTAAACATTGAAAATTAATTGTAAATTAACACTAAATGTTACAACATATTCGACATTTATTATGTAGAATATAAAATAATTTGAAAAATGAAATTTTTTGTTAAATACATCCAATCCACTCCACTGGATTCAAAATTATATTTTACGTAGTCTCACGGTAGGGATAATTGGTTACCAATTTTCTCCTAGAATTCCATATATGTTAAAAAATAGACTATTTTTTTAATAATTAATTACATTAATTTATTCATCAATTTTAGAGTATGTAAAAATTTTATTTGACACATATAATTATATTTATTCATATTTTTTACAATTAATTGTAAACAATTCCCAAAATTGAACAAGGTATCCAAGAATTATTATTACTTAAATATTAAATATTAAATTTATTAATTTATTTTATTATTTAACAAAAAATATTTTATACTCTTTGCCTCTATTAAATTTAATATAACATAATCTAATTTCTAGTTTTTATTATCCTACATCAAGGGATTGGAAAATTTTATAATTTTATTTCATTAATTTTTACACTAATGAGATATTATTGTGAAGAATTGATTCCTTTAATCCTACAACATTGGAACCCCCATAGAGGGATCAATTTAACAATGTATATTTAAAACCCATTTTGAAACTATTATAATTTAATTAATAGTATAATCTAGGAAACATTCTTATCAGTTTTTTTCCCATATTAAGAGAAAATATTTCACAAAAATCAATACCCTCTACTTAATAATATCATTTTCATATTTGAATAGCTTTCTCAAATTCCACCTTTAATTTCTCTTTAAGAATATTCCAAAAAAACAAATTAACTCTACACCACTATATTATCCATATGAAATTGAAACAACTAACATGTATTATTCTTATCAATCTAATATATCTATTTATATATAACCCTTTTCGAACGTAAATGTCATTAATATTATTTAAAAAAAATTGGTTGACCATGACATGATATGTTTTAATGATTGCAAATAAAAAAGTAATCAATATTTGGTCATTCCTAGTGTTTTTTCAAATGAAATTTTTGGTCTTTACATATTATATAATTCATAAAAAACTAAATCATTATGATCCAAAATATTCTCAATAGTTGACATATTGATCATTTTTTTATAAAATTGGTAACGTCCCAGATCCAGGTACATCCCAAAGGGGCCTCGTACAAGGTCGGTCAAATGGCCTCAAGCACATTTCCCCGAATGCAAGAGGCTTCTGACTAAAAGCAACAACATTGACTGTGATTGTGGGGAAACTATGCCCTCATTGGCAAAGTAACACAATGAAATCAAACAGTAAAGAGTTTTAGAAGCAGTAATACCATACACCAGAAGTAAACAATAGAAGACTTATATCATAATCAACTACCGCATATATAAATAATCATGCATGTCACATGTAACTATGAAGTCATCCAAAAAAACCGAAAATCATGAAATACAATAATGAATCCATAGTATAGTATATAGTAAACTCCAACATCATCCCAAGCCTCAGCATGGTACCATGATCTCCAGCTCCAATTGAAATCTAGTACCTAATGAATAAGGGTTCTTTCCCTTATCTATAACTGTGACTATATAATTCGTTTCAATCAAAAATCATAAGCCAAATAGGGTTTGAGACGAATCCCAGTATGAAACCACCAAAATTTATGATCCTACCTCTTAGTATATATATATATATATATATATCAGAAAATATGGAAAATGAAGAAATAAACAAGGATGCAATCACAATTAAACAATCCTATAGTTTATAATTATATTCATTTTCATTTATTAGTAATTCAAAGTGTTGGATAATGAATCCCTAAGATATATACTATGCTTTGTATCCCCTATGTAATGAAAAAGGAGATGTCTTCGAAGAGCATCCAACAATCATGTAAGATTGTGTCCAATTTTATGCTTTAGCGTCGTGGACTTATTAGAATCAATAAATCATTCAAAAGAAACCCTCTATGAATGTTCTCATAGTCAAACAACTATGGATTAGTATATCATCAAATCAACGAAGATATAGCGACCCACTGGAAATGCTCACACAGTCTAACCCCTTTAGACTCACAATAACAAAGACTCTCTAAGGAAGAACTCACCATCAATTCCACCGTGTGGCCTTTTAACAATAAACTATAGACACTATGAGGAATAACTCAATGTACATTCCTTAAGTGTATCATAATGGTATACTATAAACACTATTGGGGAGCACTCACCATCAATCCCCCTATGGTATCTCAATGTAAATATAACAGACACTCCAGGGAAGCTCTCTACATCAATTCCCCCTATGGTCTAACTACACCATGTTCTCAGAGCTCTATGTAATACAGTCATGCACACCGATATCCAAGAAACAAAATTAATCTCAACTACTACAAGGATATCCAGTTAATATTCATAACATAGTAATTAAACAAGTAACAACAATAAGTTTTCAATTCCAACCTCTCCAGCAAAGCAAGGAAACATGGTATGCCTCATAGGAAACCTGGACCAACTAGTTATAAACATTAGACCAATAAAAATCCCTAATTGGGGTCCCCTAAACATGTAATTTAACATAATATGGCAACAAAACCACTAATATATCAATCAATCTATGGAAGATGATAAAACGGTTCAAATTCGTTAACTCGAAATACGCATATCATGGTTAATTAGCATGTAGGCATATATAAATTAATGTAAAACTGTGAAAGGAAAAAAAACCCACCTACCACAACATTGTATGATGAAAGGTATCGAACTTCAGCCCTTGAATCTTCCTAAAACGTTGTAGATATACAGAAAGGTAAAAAATGATCAATCTTGGATAACTTGAGAGAGAGGAGAAATAAGTTTTTGAGGCTCTTGAATAATGATGGACTCACCAGTGGGATTCCAATGCATCCTCAAAAGATTGATTCGGAGAATGGATGATAGATTAGTGTCTCAGAGAATATTCGGTGATTCTGTTCACTCTTAAATGAACCAAGTCAAGAAGTTGACACATCCTTGGTCCGATATCTCAAATGAAAAAACAGTAAATACATGTTCATTTAATGTACACAACATGTACTTTGCTCAAAAGTCAACCACTTTAGGTAGTCCACACTACCATGTACTCGGCTGTAAAATGGTTTGTATATTGCTACCCATAGCAATCGAGTACACAACATGTACTCAAAAGTACATGGTGTGTACTTAGAAAAACATGAAATCATCTTTTTTCCAAAAAAAACCCCGAAAAAAGATCCATACCTGAAAAATGATCTGGGTTCTTACCAACATCGCCCATTAAAGCAATGCATCCCTAAATTTCCCTTTAAAGGGTGGTGAAGAAGAAACATCAAAAAACTCTGACCATTGTGATCGATCATCGTACTTCCCCCTAATATCTCATTCTATACTCATCCATGCTGCCATAGCACATCTACATGAGGAATAGACCAGCCATGGAGAACCTTCGTACTATGATCGACATTTTGTATAGTGTTTTCCTCAAAGGATTCATACACCACCAACTAAACCACCACGGGATGAAAAATGTGAGACGAGTTTGAAAAGAAAGGTTGTAGCTGAGAAACATGGAATACGTCATGCATAGCTAAACACCTCTAAGGTAACAATAATATATAAGAAACCGGCCAAACTCTTTCCATAACCTCAAATGTCCCAACATTCCTTAGTGAAAGCTTCCCTTGTCACCTAATCCTCTTGTGTCCCAACCTCGGTGTGACATGAAAAAAAAAACTTGATCTCTGACCTCAAATTCCAGAGGTCATCTCTGTTGATTACCAATTGATTGTTGCCTGGAATATGTAGTAACCATTCTTTTCAAAGTAAAATCCACCTATATAGTGGTCTCCTAGAAAATACGATGTCTCATCATTGGTACCTCTCCTACCTTTAACCAACATAGGGTTGAAAAACATGGACTACCATACAAAGCCTCATAATGTTCCATCTGAATCATCACCTTAAAACTCTAATTGTATTCTAACTCTTCTAGGGATACATGTCTCCCCCAAGAACTCCCAAAATAGAGGATTCATGATGGAATCATGTCCTCCAAACATTGAATTGTGTGTTTGGAATGGTAATATATCTGGGGATGGAATGTTGTACTCACAAGTACTGGTGTAACCAAATCCCTCTAGAGCCCCTTCATGAAATGAGAAGTAATATGGGAAGCCCAATCTGAAACGATATAGTGTGTAACCCCATGTAAACATAAAATCTCTCAGATGCACAACCTTCCAAGCTCATCGACACTGAAGGTATCCATAATTGGTAAGAAAATTTCCACCTTCATTAGTCTGTAATCAACAACCCAAATTGCATCATTCCCTCAATGTGACCTCGGTAAATCTGTCACAAAATCCATCGCGACATTGTTCCACATCCACTCGGTAATAGAAAACTACTATAAAAGCACATATGGTCGCTGATGCTCAGCCTTCAGTTGATGACAGGTGGAACACCTCATAACAAAACCAACAACATCTCTCTTCATACCTATCTACCAATACAGATAGTGTAAATATCGACACATATTAGTGACACCCGAATAAACTTCCCATGCTGAGGAATTAAATTACTTCATCATCTCCCAACATATGTCTACTAACATCCACTAACGACCATGAAAATAGAAGATCTCATCCAATCCAAAGGTCCATCTAAGATTGGGGTCCTCTCTTGACACACCCTCCCATATGACTAGTCCTTTTGAATATGATATATGCCTCATTATAACTTGATCAAGTAGAGTAGTGGTTAAAGCTAAAAAAGAATTAATCTCCATCCCCTGGGTTTTGTGAGACACTAAATGCATCTCCGATAACAAAACATAAGCTTCCACTCACTTCTGGCCTCCTGAACTGCATGTATCTGATTCCCCCTCCTCAATGCATCAGACATTGTGAGGCCTTTACTATTTGTATAGGATAGATCAATGTAAAAATAATGATGTTACTCAACACACCTTTGATGACTCAAATTCAAATCCCACTGAGTATATATTTAATTGGAACTTTTTTTGTTAGTGAAACAAAAAAATGTTGTCCCAAAAGATATTGTATTGAACAACGTAAATCATGCACAACTGCAGCTAACTTGAGATCGTTCTTTGGGTAATTCCTCTCACATAGCCTCAAATTCCGAGACCCATATGCAACAACTCCTTTCCCTGCATAAGCACGGCTCCCAGCCTAATATCTAATATATCATAATAAATAGTATAACTCTTGCCCGGATTTGCAAAAACAAGTATCGATACTGATGTCAATCACTCTTTTAGATCCTGAAAGGATGAATCAAGGAAATATATCCACATGTACATCACACCCTTCTTAGTATGGCCTATCAGTGGCCCCTATACGGATGATACATCCTATAAAAAGCATCTATATTATCTAGACATCCCTAGAAATATTTGTACCTCAAATATGTGCTTCGGATTCTCCCAAGAAACTACTTATTTAACATTATCTTGGTATGATACTCATATATATGAGATAACATGACCAAAGAAGTGAATATGGTACATCGGAAAGTGGGATTTTGAGAGCATATAATATAACTTATTATCTCTCAGTTTACTAAGAATAATATCATGATGGGTGGAATGGTCAGGTCGAGTGTGAGATTAAACCAATATATCTTCCATGAAAACAATCACGATGGTGTCCAAGTAAGGATATAACACTCGGTTCATTAGTTCCACGAAAACTGTTGGCGCGTTCTTGAGGCCAAATGGCATAACTACTTACTCGTATAGAACATATATCCTCTAAAATGACGTATGAGGTATACCTGATGTTCTAATGCACAACTGATGATAACCAGATCTCAATTCAATCTTCATGGACACACTTGACACATTAATATGATCGAATGGATCATTAATTCTCATTACAAGATATCATTTTTTGACCATCAACGGGTTCAGCTTCTGATAATCCACGAAAATTCTTAGTGTATCATCTACCGTATTTTCAAATAGGACAAGATAACCCCATGGAGAAGTACATGATCAGATGAAACCCTTTGCATGTAATTCTTATAACTTCTTCTTGAGCTTCTGAAACTCTGACGTAGACATCCTATAAGAATGAATAAAGACTAGTTATGCTCATGTCACAAGCTGAATAGAGAAATATACCTCTTTCACAAGTGGTAAAAATGAAAATTCAACTGAAAATACATCTCTAAAATGGTCCTCCTCTAGATTAAAATATCTATGTGAAGTCCCCTAGTCCACCAAATATAAACTAGTAATATGTGTTGTAGCTTATCCCATCACATGATAGTCATGTCCAGCTCTGATCACCTGGATATCCCACTCACCCTTTTTTATAAAAGACCTTCCTTCTGGAGATGTGAAACTCACCCTACGATGATAGCACTCACCAATGACTTGGAAAAGACCAACAAATCCATTCCAATAATGACATATAATCATGTCATCTCTATGAAATAGAGGTCCCATAAATAGTTTCACCCACCAAACTCTATAGGGAACTCCTACAACTGACATACACTATCCATCCTAAACCCTAATAGATTGAATAGCGCCATAGCATCCTCATAAGTAAAAATAAAAAACCCAAGTATCTCCATAATGAAACAAGATATGAAATTATGGGAAGACCCTTTTTCAAAAGGAGCAGAAGCTTATACTGAGGAAACTAGATTCATACCTCTAACAATAGAGTGACTAGGAACCTACTCATACTGGTTCTGATCCACTGCAAGAAGTCTGACTTGATCTGTGGCCCTATGACCCTGCCTGACCAACCAGAGTTGATACACCTTGTTGTCACTGAATACCTCTTGACTGGCTACCATAAACACAACCTCCTCCTTGGAATGAATGGTCGGACGAACACAAGCTTCTTGACTGAGGGGAAACTGGTGGTCTTGGTCCTGAACATAGTCATAGAAGAAATCCTATCTCTATATTCTTGTGATAGAAATTGGTAGAAACAATGATGGTATCCCATATTTCTACAATATCGGTTGTCAATAGGGTCTATCGGTCACTGAGGTCTTGTAAGCCCACTCTTACCACACTGATAGCGTATAACCAAGATACCTGAAGGAATATCCCATATACATGGATCTCAATGTGTAGACTCCCTGTGACATGTCATACTATCATACAGAAGAATATAAACTCTGGATGTCGAACCTCCCGGTCTCGAACCATCATAAAACCATAGATTACACTCTGTGATCAGTTCCTGATTGACTATAGAAGATATGTAAGTTGACCTGAAGATGTTCACCTAGGATCAGATGGCATGTCAGAGACCATCCTCAAACTTCCTGGACAAAAATAACTCATCACCCATGGAATGGATGTGAAGCACTACCACTCTATGAATTGAGATGAATAATCCATGACTAAGTGAGTACCATGTTCTAGACCCATGATATCTCAGGCTCTATCAGCCCTCAAGGTCTCCTTGTACTAATTTTCATCGAAGGTCCACTACAAATCATCTGAAGCCATAGCTATTTGGTGTCCCACCTCTGAGATCAGTTACCACTATCATATAGGGGAATATCACGTCATTTAGTTTGCGAGCTTCACCCTCCTCTCAAGAGGTGTCTAGAGATGCTCAATGATAGACAACATGTCTTCTAACCATGACTTTGTTGCCTTGGGTTCTTCATTCCATGATAATTTTATAGGATTCTACTACAAAATGACTTGCGTCAACTCTTCCATATACTGGGTAAGATGCAATGTTCTCTTATAGGTCTACATAAACCTCATGAATCCTTCTCGGAAATGGGTATCAGAACCTGTGTCTGGTATACCAGATGGGGAAAAGATAGGAACGACGAGAGGATCTGTCCATAGTCCTTGATTTACCATCTATGGTATCTGATATTTTCTATGTATCTGGTGTATAATCGGATGACGTCATAGTGTCATGATGCTTCATGGTCAACCACACATATCTTTTCATTATTAACAAGGATATAAACGTAAAAGATCAAGAAAGAAATAGGAGAAGAAAAACAATTATGTTTTAAAAAATATGGGTACACAACTTGTATAACCCCTACACGGATTGTTCATTTATGTTTTGAACATGGGAATGTATGCCTGCCAAAATTGGTTGTTTAACACACCTACACAAGGCATGAAACTCCAGTGACACTGTGTGTACTTAAATTTTTTCCTCCTTCATTGGTTATTTATCATTGATAAACCACACGATTCTATCCGGGGTAACACTACAAAGTGTCTTCACCCTACACACGACATGCGCCACTTATGTTCTAACCACCTGTGACATTAGTCACACTGTTGGAGACATGTTCAACACTACGTGGTATGCATGAATGGGACACAGCTTTTACAAATCGAGTTGCATCCATCTGTGTCGTTAGTCACACGACTGGATACATAGACTCTATGGAACAACATGTACTCCCATAATACATAGTTTTATACCATACATTTTCAACCCATTTCTCTTCTCACACAGTCTTTCAAATGGTTATGCTATATGACATGTACTCACACTGCACAGTGTGTACTTAATAAAATTTGTTTCTTCCAGAATAGAAGGACACATGGTATGTGTTCAAATCACCACAAACCATGTTGTCTGAGTTTCTGGATAGTAGGTATCTAAAACATCACTAAAACCCTTAAAACATAAATATTATTCCACAGAATGAAATATTATGACCCATGACCACCCATAATCCCAAGAATCATGGTTTTGAATCCTTATTCACATCATAACAAGACAAAATTCAATTAAACATTAAACATGATTCAATAAATTCAAATCCAAGAGGGACTATAACACCTCAGGGACAAAAGGTTTTCATTTCTCTGAATTAAACATTACAAATCTGAATACACAATATAATAGAATGTATTCTAACCAATAATATATGAAAACAAACGTGCGTATCATTCAAAATATCTATCACAACAACCCGAAGTTAGTAATTCACCCTAAATGGCATGATAAGAATGGTAGATATGTGATCCCAATCAAATGTCTAAATGATGCATTAGACGGAATACCATAATCTCATTGGGTTTCAATAGAAATTTATCTTCAATAATATAAATGATAACAATAGAAAACAAGTGAGTCTCCCAACGGTGAAATCAAATCAATGGTAACAATTGAAAAAACAGAAAAATTGAAATTTGTGTGGTAACATGGATTTTCCCTATACATGGGGTAACTACTCTCGGACACAACTTATTACCAACTACGTATTCATTCATATCCATGCTTATAAGTGGGAAACACTAATTCAAAGTAGAAAATAATTCCTCTGATTTCACTTTGTAACATCCAGAATCCAGGTGAAGCCCAAAGGATCCCCAAACCCTGTCGGTCACATGGTCCCAAGCACATTTCCCTGAATGTCAGACTCTACTAACTAGCAGCCAAATCATTGGGTCTGATAGTGGGTAAACTATTCCATAGTTGGAAGAGTAGCAAAACAGAAACAACTAGTATACATTAGAGGAAGTTGTAATACCATACAACAGATGTAAACATCGGAAGTCTGATATAATAATCAATAATAACATATATAAATAATGATGTCTATCAAATGTAACTAGGAGAGTATCCAAACAAGTTACATTTTTGGAAATACAATACTAAAACAAATTTAAGGAGGAAAGTAAACTCCCACAGCATCGGAAGCCTTAGCTTGGTCCCATGCTCTCCATCTCTAATATCAATCAAGTATCTGAGGAAGATGGGATCTTTCCCTTATCAATACCTATAACAAGGTAATCTATTTGGGTTGAAAATCATGAAAAAAAAAGTTGTGAGACGTATCCCAGTAAGAAACAGCCAACAGATCTATTCTTAAATATCAGTGAATATATATATATATATAGTAGGAAATATGAAAAATGAATCAACAAACAAGGAAGTAGTCAAAAGTATACAATGCTATAGATTAAAATTAGATTCATTTAAATTAATTAAATTTCAAATACTTTGAATAATAAATCCATGGGATGTTGCCTAATATATGTATCCCCAATGTAAATGAAAAGAAGAAGTCTCAGAAGAACATCTAATAATCACGTAATACTATGTCCATGCTTGCACTTTAGCTTGGCAGACTCGTCGGCATAAATTAATCATTTACATGCAACCCTATGGGAATTTTCTCATAGTCTTACTCCTATAAATCAACATATCATCATATCAATAAATTTATAATGAACCTTGAAGAATATATCATGCAATATATCCCATTTGGTATTACAAAAAAAAATAATCTCTCTGAAATCACTCACTATCAATTCCCCCGGTGGTCATTTAATGGTAAACTAAATACTCTCTAAGGAAGCACACAACATCCATTACTCATATGTCCTCATAAAAGTATACTATAAAAACTCTAAGGTATCACTCATGTAATACCCACCTATGGTGTCACAATAAAAATATAACAGACACTCTTTGGAATCCCTCAACGTCAATTCCCATATCATCTAACTAAACAAGGATTCCACAACCTTGTGTTATACAATCGTGCACAAAAATATTTACCAGCCCAAAATAATCATAACTACTACAAGGATAAGAATACACAATGCATAAAATAGTAATTTACAAATATTATTAAAAAGAAATTATTTCCAACCTATCTAGAAAGGTAGGAAGGCATGGCCTGCCTTATTGGAAACCTGGACTAAATGGTCATAAAAATTCAACCAATGAAATACACCCATTGGATTTCCCATAAACATTAAATTTATCCTAATATATTTATGAAAATCCTTAATATATCAATAAATCTAAGGAAGATGATATCAGGGTTCGAATTCCTTAACCTGAAATACCCGAAGGAAGGGTAATCCGCACATAGGCATATATTCCTCAAAGACAAGATCAGAAAGGAAACAAACTACCTCAACATTTTACGATGAACACACTTGAACATCGCCTCTTAAGTCGATGTAGATAGTCATGGATCTAGAAAAAGATACTAAAGGTTCAACCTTGTAAAAATTGGTAGAGTGGAGAAATCAGGAAGAGAGGCTCTCGAAGATTGAAGGACACACTAGTGGAATTACAACACACCTTCCATAGTATGATTCAGACAACTAATGAATGATCGGTAGCTCTGAGATGATTCGGTGAATTCGTATGCTCCAGGATGAACCAAGCCCAATAGAATGTAACAACGAGGGTTAGCTAAGAAGCATTCCAATATCTCAAATAAAATGAAAAGTACAAGACATGTTAATTTAATTTACACACAGTGTATTATCCTCAACCGACCACTGCTTTAGGTGGTCTACATGAATATGTAATCTACCGTTACATGGCCAGTACAAGCCTAACCATGCCAACATGGTACATGTTGTATACTGAAATGTACAGAACATATACTTAAAAAGTACAAATCTTCATTTTTCATAAAAAACTACCCTAAAGAAAGATCCATACCTGAAAAGAAGATCCATGTTCTTACAAATTTATCCTACAACATCAATTGAAATTGAGAAATACTAATCACTGCTTTTTGATCATCCATCCCATCATCATATTAAAATGATAATTTTAAGGTAACATGTTACACAAGGAATGTAATACTAAATTTCTCTATTATATTATTTATATTCCTATTATAACACATATATCTCAATACTCATTATTTATATAAATGAATAATGCATTTATCATAAATTTCAACAAATTAACACACAAAATAATTTGATCTTCAAAAAATGGGTTCCATAAAATTATAATGATCATTCATTTTTTATTTTTAGAAAAACGTACATACCATAAATAGTTTGTAACAAAATTTACCAAATAAAACATTAGTTTTTAGTGAATATTTTCATTTTTGGTTCGTCTCCAAATACACATTTAATATCCATTATCTAATAACAATCTTCATCACATGTTAACTAATAATAAATTTTTACACTGTAAAACTCAATTTATTGAGATGTATATGGGTTGATATATTCATTCTATATTTAATTATTCTAATTATATAATTTAATTTCATAATTTTGGTTTTAAAACCATTTTGAAAATGAAATATAAAAATGAATATATTGTTTTCAATTCAATATCGCAGAAATATTGTTTAAATATCTAAATAGACTATGATTTATTTGAAATATATGAAATACAATCCATATTTTTTACATCATAAATAACAGATATAAAATAATTATCCATGTATGTTGATTTTAGAATATTGAAACCCCATATATCTGTGCGTGTGAGTAAAAGTTACCATGAATCATTGATCTAACAAAATATTCAAATTTGGTCAACATCTAATGTTTTTTGGAAATTTATAAATTTTTACTTTTATTTATTAAACTGTAGAATTTATTTCACATCATTAAAATATAAAATGAATTTCCTTTTCTTTTAGACTAAACAACTGGTCCTTTTATTTTATTGCGTATTCTCCAATTTCAAACTCAAGAAGAATTAATTATTATCACTACAGATTTAAGATATATTTTCATGGGTTTAAATAAATATAATGATTTTAATTCCATTATTAAATTATCCAATAAAAAAATAATTTTTTACATTGATTACCACCATTCTATTTTATAAAATTTATGACACACTGAATTAATTATACCATATATTATAATTTATAATAACAATAGAAAAGGGGTTTTATTAATAAACAATTATATTATTATAATACATTTAACATTTCAATAAGAATTAATATAGATCACATGGATACATATATAACACATTTTATAAAACCTTTTATATGAATTTGATACGTAAAATATGTGGAAAATAATGGATATCAAAGATTGAAAGTCGTTTAAAATTGTATTGTTTTCATCTACCTATAACTACCATTTTATATTTTTTATTTATCATATTATTTTTATATTTTTATTATGAATTATTCATCAAATGATATTATAATTATTGATACAATCTTTAGATGATCTTGTTTTACACTATCCTAAATTCACCTTAGGTGTATTAGTGATCTGTTTTAATCTTACATTTATTCTTGGGGTATTTTTTAGTTTCTTATTTAATATAATATATTATATCCTACTCAAATGGAACCCTCAAAATTATTTGTTAGATTGTTTTCACAATAAAAATATATATAATGTTTATAGAACCAAAATTACAGCATATTAAAATAAATATGAATCTTATATTAGAATGGATTCTTAATTTATTAAAAAAGTCTAGTTTATTTTGTAATATTATTGAACATTACTATTTTAAATGGATATATAAAATATGGGACGATTTTTAATTATTTGAATATTAAATACAATGTCAACAATTAATTTCTTATTTGCTCCACGAACCAGTTTTGTGTTGATTTTTAAGAGATGGACAAGATAATTAATGTTCCATTCTATATTTTTGGGAAGAATATACGGGTTTCATCTCATTATATTCATCACTAAAATTAATTATTACACTTATTTATGTATCTAATTAAATATTTTTTTATTTATTGTACACTAATTAATATGCTTATTTAATTTGATAACATTATATATATATATATTTTTAAATTTTTACAACTATATTTATTGATTAATTGAAACTAAATTGATCTATCATAATGAAAATCCTCCTCCATTTTACATTTCATTAATTTTGACATTCTTATGTAAAACTATTTTAAATGTTTTTTTACATTATCAATCATTATCTTTTTATAATATTGACAATGATATTATAAATCTTCTTCCAAAATTCTATAATCTACATTGAATCCATCTTAAATATGACATGTCATTATATTTATGTAATGAATATTGATATATATCATTATTTTAAATCATTTTAGATTTCATGATATCAACTATTATTAGGAAATCCATTTCTATTTTTAATCCAAATGATTATATTATTTATCCCATGATAATCCATTAATGTTACTTAATTATAACTTTAAAACATGAACACCATCATGGTCGGAGTCCCATATTTCACTTTAATTTAATTTAAATAAGAAGATACGTATTTATTGGATAAAGAAATTCATTATTGATGAATTTTTATTTTCCTTTCATTAAGAAATGTTCCATCACTAAAATTTTATAACATCATGATTTTTTCTAAGATGAACATTTTGGTAAATAATCCCTATCATTTTAACAAATTCTCTCAATGAAATTACATAAATATATTCTAAGTATCTCATTTTTTAAAATTTTATTAGAATTTTACATTTTTATAAACATCTTCCACTTTTAAAATAATCCATGAGAAATGTAGTATCATTTTTATATCCCACATTATATTTCAAATTGATTCATATTCTCTTAACAAAACACATCACTTTCGGGTTTAAATTTAATTAAATTTTTACTAAACCATGTATAAATTGGATGATTTTTAGGGGTTTAGGTGTAAAATGGGGATTTAAAGGCCAGTTTAAAGGATGGGTGGAATGTTATGACTTATATCTTAGAAAAAACCCCTCTTTTTTATTTGTTGGAGCCCCCAGTTAAGGGAGAAATTCTTCATGGGACACTAGGTGTACAGTGCGATAGAGACATGTAGAATATGTAATTCTAGAGAGTACCTAGTGTGTACTAGAATCATTATTTTCAAATTTTAACAATAATAAAATAAATTTTTATTTTAAAACCAATACAAGAGTTCCAACCAATCATTTTTATCTCTAGGACGCAAAAGATCATCATATATCACATGGATACCTCACTACGAAGCCTTTTTTCACCTCCATTTATTAATGATCTATTGTTTCATGTATAAATAGAGGTTAATAATGATATTTATATGAATCTAATCTGATTATCTGAAAATTTTATTTTCCTGGAAAATATTATTCACATATAATGTGTATCACGTAGGATTCTAAATATTATGTAAATTTTATTGATTAATATTTATTCATATAGTGTTTTATTGTGATTCATGTAGATCGTGATAGGTATTACCTAAATAAACTCTATGATTTTTAGTAATTTTCACACCTTGGGATTCATTGATGTTCCACCAATGACGAATTACCAGTTAATTAGTCTAAATTATTTTATATTGACATAATGATTGAGGTGGTTATATTTAGGGCCCTAATGAGTACCTAATGGTTATTACTTGATGAGATGACCAATTTTGGTTTTGATATAAACATAAAGGGATTAATACCATAATTATCAAGACCTTATGGAGGGTCCCAAAGGTTAAGTTATTATACGAGGGATCTATATTAATCATTATTTTTCTCATAAGGCATTGAATTTTTTTAATTTCATTTCTATTTCAAAATTCAATGACTTTTAGATAATATTATGTTCTATAAATTATTTTATAGTGTAATATGATCACGGGTGAGTGTTCCCCTACCTTCACTGAATATAATTTATTTTTTATTCATTGGTAACCTTTATCAATTTTGGTCAAGTGCATAGGCACCCAACTAGTAATATTCTAAAATGTATTGGTTGATATGTAACTCTCAACAAATAGTTATTTATATGATTAGATTTTTCTATTTACTATGCCTTATTATATATTTTTTGTTATGGTTATGGGATGGTATACACATAGTACTTATGACAAGTTTAGTAGGTTCCATATTCCTTCTTGTGATATATAATATATGATGATTGATGAAACACATTCTCAATAATATATTTGTTTCTTATATATTATATACATGTTGTTGGGATATAATTCTAAACCATAACATGTTATCCAATTTGAGATATGTGATACACATTGTCATATGGCTCGAAATACAGATGGATTTACATTGAAATGGGAAAGAATTCCCATGTTTCCCTGATGATAACGAGGAAGGTAATATATGGACTGATATGTGTTATTACCCATATATGATTCATTTAATTACCAAGTTAATCTGCTTCTATGGAAATGTTTGCGATAGCCACAACTGTGTGGACGATTATAGGAATTAACTCCCTTTCAATCATGTTACAGTTAATAAATAGTAATGACATTCCCAATTAAACATCATTTTTTATAGGAACATTATTTCTTATATTGATCATATTGTATGGTTGGGATGTTTGAAATCCCGATCATAACAATTATATTAGGAAGAATCTCAGTTCAACTAACATTATCAACACCCCTTAGGTAACAATGTCTAGAAATTAATGTAAATGGAGTATTTAATTATCAATGAAAAAAATTACCTTTCCAAAAAAAACCAATCATGAAAATTGAAAAATAACCAAAGGAAATAATATGAAGCATGATGTGTAAATAATAATTATAAAAACAATTTCAATAACATGAAATATAAATTAATGATAAAAATGTATAACATGACAACTAAAAAACCTAAAATGAATTATATCATATTGAAACTCATGGGGAATCACTATAATCACTCACTAAGATAACTCTAAGATACAATCTCTATTTCAATAATGTATTATCAAAATCAATTAATTGATAAATAATGGAATATTCTATTACATATGTCATGGGGAAGACCATATTCATACACACAATAGTCTATATGGAAAGGGTGACTAATCATACCTAGAATGAAATTCTAATAATAATTCCTAAATAATTCCACATGGTCAAAAAAGAAGTTATCCCATAGTTGAAAATACAATTATAATAAATGAGAGGATCATTAGAAATAGTTTTCCATTTTAAAAAAAGTTGACATAAAATCTCTAATAGTTTATCTATTTATTACACATATAATACACATTCAAAATTTCCCACACAAAAACACACATGAATTACATGAATGTACCATTAATTATGAGGGGTTTATCATATATCTGTCACAATCTTAATTATTGGTATTCCTCCTAGTGCCTCAACTAATGAACCATGGTCCATTTTTAAGCCATATATGTTTAAAATTAATACACACAATTCATCTTATTCAAATTTTATATGTGTTATTTTATATAAATTATTTCTACTATATAAAAAATTTAATCGACCATCTTTGTAGAAGTCATCAAAATGCACATTTTACAACAAAAATAATTATGTGTTTTTAGAAAAAAAACATCAAAACGCAATGTTTCCAAACTATAAACTAAAATGATTAACCTTAAATAAATCAACCAATATTTCGATTGAAAATCCAGGCACCTAATTTATGAAAAATAAAAACTTCTAGTTGTTGGAATGGAGTTAAAATAGAGAATCCATCTATAAACTACTTTCTATTTGACAACCATGAAAAAGAGTTGATAGATAAATAATGACACAATAAAAAAGATCTTCCAGCTGAGTAAAAATGTCATTAAATAGAAAGAAGGACTATTTTATTAGGAAATTAATATGGTAGAGAGGTTTAGTATATATTATAAGAGAATATTTATAATAAAAAATTACATTAAAACCCACTAAAGAATATCAAAAATTGTTATATAACTCATCCCCAAATACCAACCCATGAATTATATTTTTTTTAAAGGTTTTGATGAGATCCATGATATAGATTTTCCCAATTGTTTCATGGTAACTCTAATTATCCCATGTTTAATAACTCAACATAGAAGTCTACAAAAACATTTCAAAAGAACTGTAAACTATTAAAACCCACAATGTAATGGACTACAGAGTTGTAAGGTATACTCTTATAGTGTTCCATAGAAAATACCACAACATTATACACCACAAGAAAAAAATAAAACACTATCTACCTTAGGTTTCATGGCTAATATATGTTGCATAATTGAAATACAAGTAAACCAGGACCTATACAATAACATGCTGAGGCCGATGGAAACCCCCTAATAAAAACCCAAAAACTCCCATCTTCTCCAAGAAACATAAAAAATCCCCCTAAAACCAAATTAAACCATACAAAATCATTATTATTGCACAAAATTTGAAAATGGTACCTCAAAACAAGGGGCATTAGGTTAAACCAGAAATTGGTATTTTTATCATCATAAAGATATAGTTTCATTGTTTTTTATGAGATATGGACATTGATCAATGATATCACTCTTTATTTTATTCTCCTACACATGTATTTGAGATTGTAGATAAAATTACCTGACTAATAGAATATATTTTTCCAAAATAATATATCTTCTGTAATAATGATATTAATTGTTTACGAAAACATATGTCATCTAGATCAGGTAAAAAATGATCTCAATGAATCACTGGGAAATGATAGGCTTCGTATTTCCTCAATTGAGAAACAAATCAAATTACAAATCTTATCAAACCATTTATATGAATATAATAAATAATAAAAATCACCAATTAATTGAATTATCTCACAATTTTAGATATTATTAATTGATAACATATCTTTCTTACCCAATTTATTGTGTCTAGGAATTGGGGTGGTTTCCATGAATAGATAATCTCCCATGATAATGGATAATTTATCATTATGATTATCAGAATATTATAATTGATTTGGGATGAAATAAAACATTTCCTAGTCATATGAATATTATAATTCATTTTATCAATTAGGATTGGTCCCAAAAGAAATGTTTTCTATTCTTTTTTAGTCTTAGTTGTGATTGATATGGATAGTAAAATAATTCCTGAATTGGAACCATCTGTATTATGGTATAATAGCTATTGGTATATGAAAACAAAACTAATTGTAAATAATATTCTATAGAACCACTGAAATCCATAATGCTTGCTCAATTCATCTAACCCTTTTTTAATCATCTATTCTAACTAACATCATTTTTTAGGATGATAGAATGTGATCATGGTTAACTAGCTACCCAAATAATTCTAAAATAGTCCCTCATTCTAAAATAGTTTTTTTATATTTGATAGAAACAATTATTTAATTATGTTTTATCAAAATCTAAATGTAGTGATTTGTTTTGTCATCAATCATAATGGATTAAAAAACGTGAATAGAGTGGGATGACAAATAGAGTTGTTCCATCACCACAAAATTATATTCATCCATCAGAATGTTTTTTGGAGAACCCTAGATAAAAACATAATAATATATTCTCATTTATATATGGGTATTGGTTATTATTACAATATACTAGTGGGTAATTGATTCTCAACCCTGACATGTAAATATGGTTGGGATTTTGTCACATAATCGTACATATTTCATTTCATAATGATCCATTAAAAAGGGTTCTAATTTAATTGTACAAGCTTTTAAGTCTAGATGAATTAAAAAAATTGGATGGTGAAAATTATAATGTTTGTGTCTTAAAAATATGGTGTAAAAAATATAGTCTCAATAATGAATCACTGAATATATATTTCATCTCTATCAATCTGTGGTCATTCTATCATTTTCATTTAATTAAATGCTACGGATATCTAGATCCACCCATAGATCATCCTTTTCATTCTCACCTAAATCATGTATAAGAATAATCTAAAGGAATTTTTTAAATTAATTGTCAATTGATAAATCCAAATTCACATTAATAATCATACTTGTTAATTTCCATAGATCTCATGAATCTCTAGGATGTTTATAAAATTTGAAACATAAAAAAATAACCACATAATTCCATTTAGAATCTTTATATAGAAAGTTTTATTCAAAGATATATATTTATAAAATGAATCATATTTTTCTCTGTTCTAAAAATATTTATAAAAAAACATTTTCAATCATTATTTATCTTTGAACATAGTTAACATATCTCTAAAGAGATAATGATTCCGTATTTTCTACTAATAAACCGAAATATAAAATTCTATGTAATGGGTTGGATAATCATTTTCCATAATTTATAAGTATATGGACACATAATGTAGTACATGTTCACCTTTCTTAAGAACACAACTGAGTTTGTACCTAAAAAACATCATAATATACCATATAACCTTCAATAATATCTAGAATAAAAGAATGTGTAACAATGTGACCATTAACATAAGATCAAAAATGATTTCTATCAACCTTCACCATAATGGAATGAAGTTATTTTTTCATATTATCTCTATCATAGAATATTACAGTTGAGAGATGTTATGAATGATGTTTTTGATATTAATCTACTAATCCCTAAAATAAATGAATCATAATCAAATTCTTTAGAGCTTTCCAATAGAAAATAACATCTATATTTTTTCGGTTTATTCATATTCCTTTCTCTATAATGAAATTTCCAATGAATTTTACATCTTATATTCTTTAATTATATTCATATAATTATTCATAAAATCAATTATTTAAGATGATGTCAAAAAAACCTATAAACATTATTCATGACACATTTTTTATATGAATACAAAAAAACACCCACTACAAATTCCAAAACCAAGGAGTATAGGTTTCATTAGAAATAATGTTCCATCAATTCCATGAAACCTACAGGTTAATTACTGAGTATAATGATCATGATGTGATACTCTTAATGAAATTATAGGCACCTAAAATATATCATCGGAATATAATCCTTCTTTATGTGATGTTACTAATTTCTAAATCAGATATTCGTCTTGGAAAACCATTTGTATATATTCTATTAATCAATTAAATAATCGAATAATTGAATATCATATATTTTATTTACCATAAATTATGTAAATTTTATAATAATAGGAAAAGGTGTGTATCAATACTTTTTACTCCTTTACAAAAATAAACAGAGAAACCCAAGGTTTATTACATAGTCTTATTAAACCATACAATATAATTCATCTGATTTTTCCTTTATTTAAATTAATTTTTTTAATCATGATACAAGATGAAAGATATATATGATTTTTTTAGAAGGAGGTAAATAGAGAATTTTAGTCTTATTTTATATGGAAAATAGTGAATCATTAGGGTAGCAGGTCAAGATACTAATCCCCAATGGTAGGAAAATTACCTATCTAATTTATTTTAATACTCCCCAAAGTTACATGTACAAATTGGTAATAAATAGATACAAACAACAATTCCAGTGGTCCTTATATTATAGTATTTACATTCCACTCTCAATTAAAGAGATGCATCACCCCTTAAAGAGATATAAATCATTCCCTTTATTCAGAACAATTGATATCATCCTTGAAATAAAATAATAATATTTTTATATCATTAAGACAAAAATATAAAATTTTAAAACTAGATATCCTAAAAATGACTCAATCAATCGAACATTACCACACAATAGGAACATATAAATCATATATAGTCAAACAGTTTAAGTGGTTTCAGGATACTCATCATGAGTGGGATCAAATTAATATATAATATCATTTCATTAATGACACAATATGTAATAAAAGAGTGGTATATTTTACTATCAAATAGTTATTACATATGTATTAAGTTAATTAGAATGCTAGATTGTACAAACTAATAGACCTTATTGATTATCAATTGTCATCTATTTAGTATTATATAATTCCATACACATTATTCCAGGTTAATTACTTGACCACTATAATTTCATTATTAGACGATTTATGGGTTTTCAAGAATCACCTTAGATCACCTTTTTTATGAGTATAAGAACTGTTATGATGTTAACACATAGTAATATCATAGTATTTCCTGAATATATATTATGAATTATTAGTATTTTAATTTATAAAACTATTTATATAACACTGAAGAGGTCACATATAATTATATTTGCAATAAACTATTGGTAGTTCAATACAATCTGAATTTATATATTCTAGAGAACACTATTAGTATAAAAATCTCTTGCTATTAGGTTGTATAGTAAATTTATCTCATATTGTGGGTTGGTTATATAATATTATACCCCCATGTAAGTATGTCTAACTATTATATTTGTTTATAAAAATGGTGTTCCCATATATACCCATGATATAAAATGTAAATCATGTAGTTGAATTGAGAATTATATCCTTTCCCACAACTATCTCCCTTGTAGACATGTTTTAAAAAATATTTAATACAATGTAAAAATATATTACAATTACTTCTTGGTAATACCCGGAATACAATATGTACTCAATAGGGGATAGAATAATAGTTACTTTTTTATATTAAATAACTATGTTCACAAACTTGGATGAATATTCTGCCACTAATAAATTTTTATACATAATACTGAAATAATCTATCAGTTATGATATAAAAAAAGGGTGTGGGATGAATTTTTATGAAAATTTATCCAAATCCCACCTATATATGTCCATGGGTAAATTTAGACATGAAATCTAAATTCTAACATTACCATGAGATATCATCTAGTACATAGACCATAATCATGATCATTAGATCAGTATGAGTTTTATAGAAATTTAATATTTAGTTCATTTTACTAAGCCACTCTTCAGGTCTTTGAGGTTCTAAATCCCTCTGACTGATTGGTGGATTCAGTTTCAATATTTTAAATTAATGGTCTACAAATATTGGTTCATCATTTCATTTTTTTATCAATATAATGAAACTCAAGTACAATTAAATAATAAATATATTTTTTCAACCATGGTAATGTATTAAAAATTTCTTTAAATTGTTTTCTTAAAGGTTTCCTGATCACCTCGGAAGTTCTATTTATCTCTAAATATGTAACAAAATACTAAAATATACCTGTTCTACTAGGAATATGAAGGGATATATTATTCAAAATTAAAAATAAAATAATGAATATAATAAACATCTAAGAATCATATAAACATAAAATGGTTAATTTCACATTAGTGGGAAGTATAATTACTCATTCATGATATGATACATTCATTATATAAACCCTTTAAGATTACATCAAAACAATTTGAATAATGTCTTAGAATAATTTGGTAGCATGACCACCCTAGTAACATGATGTACAACATAAAATGGTTAGAACAAAGTTTCTATGTTAAATATTTCATGTTTTGAAATTTATTATAAATTAAATACAATCCCACTATACCAAATGAAATAAAATTGATACCATTAGTAACATCACAACAAAAACAATTGGATTAGAAATATTCAAGGATTTACAAACTACATGGTACATCCCATGGAAACCAAAGGCTAAAAATAATTGATATTGAGTTACGAAATTACTTAATGGATGGGTTTCCCTTAAAGAAAACACAAGCTATCAATAAAAAAACTAAATCAAAAAATATTGATCATGATATATAAACAATAATATTGATAAATTCTTATTTTTAGAAACATAATAGTGGCATCAAATAGTAAAGAAAGATAAAAAAATGATGATTAAAATACATTAAGATACAATTACATGGATAGGGGATCAAATGAACGACTCTATAAGAGAACTCTAGGCTCATTCCACCATCCTAATAATTTTGTATCATGATGCATTTCTGAATAAATAATATAATTTTCCATTTAATGTTTTATTAAAGGAAAGAACATACATATGCAAAAAAGTTAATATATTGGGAGAGGGAAATCATGCCTAGTATAAAGACAAATAGTGTCATCACAAATCACTCCACAATTATAATCACAAAATCTAAAATATCTCAAAATATAATAAAAAACTATAAATGAATCATTAGAATTTGATTACAAAATTTAAATTAGTTAACATAAAAAAAGTTAAAGTATTTATTCTAAATGGAAACCCCATTCCATATTTCACAAATAAGAACACACATTTATTCCATTATAGTATAAAAAACTCAAGACCCAAAATCATCCATCCACCAAAAAGATCATTGGAGATAATTCTCTATGTGCCTCCCTTGTGAAATCATGATCCATAAAATGGACCCATCCAATGAAAATGGATAATCCTAATTTAGTATATTCCAAGATATCACATCAATATATTTCAAAAAGAGCAATATTCTATTTTAATGATTAAAATCCAACATCATACTTAAGTTAAAACAAACCCACAATTTAAAACAATAAAAAATGTATTTTTTCATCGTGAAACAATTTCAAATCCAACATTTTCAAATAATGAACTAAAAAAAATTATAATAAATTAATCTAAAAATTCATTTTATACTCCATGTAAATCATCAAATGAAAAATAATGCTTTTGATTCATGGAAATGTTTAGAAATAAGATCATCTATATACCTTTTAAATATATATTTTACAATCCAAATGGCTTTAGAAATAGTTTTCACACAACACTAAGTAATCATATCATCATGAAAAGTCATAAAATCTTATAAGATCACCATGGTTTCATCTTTTTTGAAAATATGAGGGGAAAATTGAGACGGGGTTATAATTGGACATTTCTCAACATTACACATAATAAAAAATTCACGATAATATCAAACTATGATATATAACTCATCAATAATGATCATTAAATGAATTCATAATTTTAAAAATTTATTCGACCGAATCTACAACATGGTAGTATCCATCAAAACTGTTGTTCATTTGATCACCATTAGACAAAGAACTGGTCATGATGACCTATATTAGCATTTTTAAAAATCCCATTTTAAAACAACCACATGATGATAAATTGTTTAGTCTATCTCCTTTATAAAACATTCATTGAAAGATACCTATTATGACACTCCAATGGACACATAATGACCATAAACTCCCATGGCCATTTTGTTATGTATTTGTTGATCAATGGTACTCCCAATACATCAAACCATCCAACATCATGTTTTGCTACATTTGGTTCTCCCAGAAAGCCCATAATACTCCCATGTTATCATATAAGACAACCAAATCTCCATAATCCAAAATAAATCATTAAAATTGGAATTTTCTTTTTTTTTTAGAAAAAAGTGATTACCTCAACCAGGTCTGTGAAAAGTGGTCCACTTGTATTCTTTATCATGGGGATTCTATAATCATAATTGTGAAAAAAATTAGGATATTTTTTCAATTTATCAATTGTTATATAATGATAATAATGTAATTCAATTGGTTATAGATATACAATTGAAGTGCACTACCTAGTTATCAATCATCATCTTGTAAATGATCCTTAATCCAATTGAATATAACATTGAATGGATTTTATAGTTTAAAATTATATGATTTTTTATAGAACACCAAACAATAATTAATGTTGGAATGTTCACACTCGTGGGACTATGTTTCACCTATAATTTTAACATATGTATTAAAATTTTCATGTATTTATCTTTTGGGGAATATTACATAGTATATGAAGTTGAATTATTGGATATATTAAGTAAAAAATTTGTTGGTTACCTATTTCATTTTAACTATGATATAGATAGGTTACATGGTGCCTATGTAAATTTATAGTCAGTTATTTTGGTATGGTAAAGGTCATTGTTGAGTCAGTTTGGTCTAACACTCAATTAGAGATGGGATTTAGGTGTTGGGTAAACACTTTGAGTCCTTTTCAATAAATTCCTTCATTGTGTAATATTTTTTACTATTTTCATATCGTGTACAAATAAGAGATCTTTTTTATACCAAAATTACTTATTAAATTAATGAAAATATAATTTTTTGAAACAATGTAGTTTTTACTTATTATTTATTAGAATATAAGTATGATTTCTAGTGTTATCCTATTTTAAATGATATGGATGAAGCCTCATTTATTATTAAAGCAAAGGAAAGAACTCATTAACTCTGTATTGGGAGACCCATTACATGGCATGTAGGCCCAAATTTTTGGCATGAGGCCCATTCGGTGAATAGTATTGCTACAGTACCCATCTTCTGTTATCCGTTGTTTATATTATAGTTTCACATATTTACATTTCATCAAGTATGATTTGTGATTATTTATGTTGACGTGGTAATACTCTAACCATAATATAAATCAATCCTCAATATATAGTTTTCACTCTCAAGAAAATATTGAGGCATAATTGTGTAAAATTTATCTTGGTTCAATCATGTTTATTGTGAACCATATAAAAAAATAAAAAGTTGTGTAAAATACATTTTTATATTCATATTCAAACTATTTTAGAAATTTTTATATAGGAGGTATGTAGTTTTTATGAGTTATTTAGAATATAATTATTTTCAATATCTTACCCATGTTTGAGGAAAGTCCATATTACTAATGATATGACTACTATTTATATTTTTCACATTTATGGTTTATTTTTTTTTCAAAATATTTATCATTTTAAAAAATATTATTATTTACTGATTTTTACTCATTTTCAAATGTGAATTATTGTCTATATTAATTTGTCATTTTTGATATGCAGGATATACATATATCTATTTGAAATTTTTCAAGTATAATCTATAGAAAATGGTTCATTCCTCAAAGTAATTTTAATATGGTTTCATATAAAATTTATTTCTTTATACCTTAAGTGTAAATAATCCACAAGAGAGTATGAATCTAATATAGGGTTAATATTAATGATATATTATAAAACTACATTTTCAAAGGAAATCCTTTTTCCCCCTTCAGAAGTAGATGATGGGACCATAATTATTTTTCTATTTGATTATAGACTGATTCATTTGACATATTCATATGTAAAAATATCATGGATTAAAAAATTTCATGTGTTCTTAAATCATTTCAAATAATATATTAGTGTTTATACAGAAACATCTATTATAGTAAATGATGTTTTTATACTCTATTTTGGTAGATGATCTTCAAATATATGAAAATTGTTTTTTATTTATTACATATTAAACAAATAATTGGTAGGATTGTAATAGAATGAAAATATTCCTCCCAACTGTGATGGTCTTGACTAGCATGTTATTAATGTTGAAAACTTGTGAAACTGTAATCACAGTTATATCAAACAATTAATGACTATAAAAAATTTATTTGGTGTTTCTAAAGCATTAATACTCTAGTATTTTTGATCCAACCACTTTTCATGGTAATTAGTATCCATATAAATGTAATATAGGATGATATTAGATATTAATGTGTAATAGCTAGAGTTTATATAAATAGTGATGTAATAAATTTGGTTGTTGATCATATAGAGAAGATATAAACTATACTACTTATCATAATGGAATTGAAGAATAATGAGGGCCTAGAAGATGATTTGGGTTTGAAAAACATAATTTCATTTATGTTACATTGATTGGTGTCCTTCAACCATTTGAAGTATGACATTTTTTTCATATAAACTCTCCTCATTTAAATTTCATAAGGTTGAATTGCATTCATACATATATAATATGTATTATAGTGACCTAGTAATAACAATTGAGAAGCTATATGATATTCTTAAATAATTGAACCATTAGGTATATGACTTAATGTTATTCATTAATCATCTAGGTGTGCCCCTATGATGAATGGATGTCATTATCATTAAGATTCATTCATTTGATAGTCCTAAAATTTTAGTGTGATCTATTATATTTAATCGTTTACTTGAATTCGAGAACAAATTTATTGCTATCAGGATGGGTACATCATTAATTTATAGAATGTAGCTTTTATACTCATTCCATTGTGGTCTACATACATAAATTCGATATGAGACAAGACTATCAACGTATAATGATTCTTTTAGCATATTTTTCTCATGTTATCATGGATACTAAGATGAAACATTATATTTTCAATAATCTTGTTATTGAGATATTCATGTATATATTTCCAAAGGACTTCTCAATGTTTCCATCAGAGTGACATGTTGAGTTTTTGATCAAGATATTGGTAGTCATATATGACATATCAATATGTATTTATAAAATGGATCCAACCAAGATTCATCTGAAATATCAATTCAATGATCATGAGTCACAATGATTTATACAACTGTGAAAATCCCCATATAGTGCTCCATATTTATTTTCCATGAAGGTAGATTGATCCATTATCCTATGTGTGGATTACCAGTGGTTAAAATATGAGATGATCAAGAATAATTATCATCATCCACATATTGACACTTGTTCGGACACGAATAGTGGATTAAAGAGGTTCTATAATGTAGAAAGGATATCATGTCATCATTATATAATAGTGATACCTCCTCATGTTTTTTATATTACATTTATTAGTATGTATGGAATATAAAATTATGAAGTGGTGGGATTTATTTTGAAACAGAACACAACCGTGATTGAAGGATAATATATATATATATATATATATGGATTTATTAGGGTTTATCATCGATTAAATTTTAGTTCAATCATGGTCTTGGATGGAAAATTCATGGTTTTTGAAGCCTATTTTCTATAAAAATAGATAGAATCACAAATATCATAAGAAATAAAAATATCAAATTTGGAGCAGTCGGTTTTTATTCTTAGGGAACATGATATTATATGTTGTTTTATCACTTGAACCTTTAATAATTTTTGTCTAGGATTCATAGGATTGAACCTATAATATAATTTCAATTAATATCTCCATTCATTTTATTAGCTATTAAAGGGAATTATTGAATGATTTCATTTTCTTACAACACATATAACAACTGTTACCCTGAATGGGGAAATGTTATTGTGTTCTGATACCAGTGACAGTGGCTTCCTATAGTTAATGCGTTGATAGAAATATATGGTAGAATTGATCTTACATAATAAGTGTAAGAATTAATCAGTACATTATAATGTATCTGGGGTTGTTGTAGGAGCTATTTTATTACAGAATGGTTGTTTTAATGGTTATTAATTGTGAAAGTTGATCATGCACTATAGAAATTATATGAATTGTGATTATGAGTTTTAAATTTTAAATCATACATTGAGAATATATATTCACTATACAATAATAATGATTTTATATAACTATCCAATGTATTATAGAAAAACCCCTTTTCAAATGAATAAATTCCATTTTATATAACGTAGTTAAAGAAAACACATACACTAAATTGGTAATTTCATACCATTACATTCAGTAGGATTTGAATGAACATTTATAATTATAGCTACTAATAATAAAACCATTTTATAGTGAACATTAATATTATATTATAATGTGTTACGATGATGACTAAATGATACATGTAGAATAAGTGATGGCATTTAAAAGTATAATTGAACTTAATGAATCCCATTTATTATATTTTTCTAAAGAGATGGAATCACTGGTAATTATTCTCATCCAACCCAATTATTATTTTCAAAAAATGAATCATGAAGAAAACTTTTTACGTGATATGTTCAAGATTATATAGATTGTATCCCAAACCATGCTTACTAAACCACCCCATAAAAGTGTCACAACATCAAACCTAGCCTTAGTGAATATATTGTAGTAATAAGAGGTAATATATTTTGATTTGAATGGTATGAATTTTTATATATATATTTTTAATAAAATAATAGTAGTATTCATATTACTTATTATTACATTATGACTGATTAACTAATTTTTTTTGAAAAAATAATATATTGATACGAAGAACCATAAATTTTATTCATAGAAAATATTTTTTCTCAAACAAGATAATCTATTTTACTAATTCCATTTCTTAAATTAATATAATTTAAATAAATTATTTTTATTTAATAATATTTACAAAAAAATCAATGATATTATAATTTGATGAAGTGAAATGTAATTATTATAAAGTTATGAAACAATTATAATAATAAAAAATACAATTTTTCATCAAATTGGGATTTTATTTAAAACTACGGAATTCCATCATTATAGAATTATTTTGTTAATTTTTTTAAAAAAACTATTTTTGAGAAACATAATGGTGCATTTTTTATATTTATCATAAATATAAAAATACTATGTAATTATTAAATACAACATAGATATATAGTCTTTATCATTAATCCATAATATCCAAAAAGTTCAATAATAAATTCTATTAGTACATTCCACAACCAAATATATATTTCAAATATAAAATGACGTGTTTTTGAAATTATTTGATTAATTTTGTAATATTTTAATGAATCTTTTGAAGTATATATTAAATTTAATTTTTTTAAATCAATTAATTATAATCATAACTCACTTAAACATCACAATGTTTATTATTTTAATTTTTAGGTATGTTTAATTATAATATATATGAATACTAACTACTTTGGGTGAAACCATCTAAAAGAATCATATGTTGGTTTCTATTATTTATTATTTTATCACATAGAGTCCAAAATCTATATTTACAAATTGATTAATAACTTCATTCTCCTTTATTATAAAACCCCGCCCATTCTCTCACACCACTTCATTAAAAACACATTGAACATGAAGTCACTCGAAACCTATCCAAATAATGGTATCCAATGGTTTTACAAATATCTTAAGAGGTTCCTACCATGATTTTAGAGGATCCATATAAAGGTAAATTATCTTCACTCTAACCCTTTATTAAAAACCTGTATTTAAATTATGATTTTTTATTAAAACATTTTAATATAAGAATATGTTTTTAAACATTAATTTTATTGTCTTTATGATTTCTATGTAATTTTATAACCACTTTCACTCTCATTAATACCATTAATTAATCATTATGATGACCCATTATACTAGAGAAATTATATTGTGATTATCTGTGAAAAAACATTTATGTAGTTAATACCCATCCCAATTTCTATTTTAGTGTACATAAATTTATATTAATATACATCATTGATTGGGTAATTTTATTTATCTAACCCACACCCCATAATCTGGTGCTAAAAATTGCAGAATTATTTCCTTGTTTTTTATGTTCTATGGGCCACAACTATAGATTTAACTGGTTTTAATGTAATGAGTTTGAACAGAATTATATATCCCGATTATGCTTTGGGTAATATTTTTATCTCTTGAGAATACATTTTTGTTTCAATGTATTTTCTCTAAATTACATTATGTTATGAATTCTTTATGGTTATCTGTATCTTATTTTGGTTGTGTAATTATTTTTCTTATTTCCACATTAATATGTTTTATTGACTTTTTCATTATATATCATATATATATATGATCATGTTTATGATTATTATTACATATATGTTAACTTTATATTCAATAAAAACAATTTATATCATTGTAATTATATAATTATTTGACTATATAATTTTCATGAATTAATGCTCACACTGTTATTATGGACATATTCTTTTTATCTCATGAAACCTTTGAACTGTGGAAAAAATTTTAGAATATGCTAACGTGTTTTAAATATTGAATATTTATCCTTATTTTATGTTTTTGTTCTATGTATCTAATTTATAAAATAAACATAGTCTCATGATATTTTAGGATTTTATTAAGTGTATATTTATGTAATAAATCATGAATTCGAGTTTATAAATGATATAGGTTATCCTAATAGGTATGAAATAATGTTCAATATATTTCATATCAATATGATTATAACGTCGTAGTGAAATCTATATCGATAAGACTTAACTTAGTAAAACAGAAATCATTTTTATGTGTGTAGTATGTGGTTTCTATGTAACTAAATCAAATTTTGAAGCTATAAGTTAATGTGGCTCCAGAATAGTTATACCTAGGGTTAATAAACATGATAAGGAGTCATTGGTTCTAACTTGATCATCACATATTGCAAAACAAAAGGGATTTATTGAACAAATGTTTGGACACTCTTAGGGGATATTCTGTGATAAATTCATAACATTATCATGAACCATTATGAAAGAAATAAAATAATCATAAATATATGTTTAAAAAAAGATTTTGGTTTTGTATGATTGAAAACTAATAATTCAAGTTTTTATATCATATAAGTCTTTTATGAGTTATCCATTCAATGGTCATAATTTTTTCTAATACTTTGAAAATTACCATCCCAATATTCATATTTAATGTAATGATTAGATTAAAAAACATTTAGTTATAGGATAATCATCTATTCATGAACATAAAATTCCCTAAATTATTATAATTGAATGCATTCATTCATATCACATTGGTTTAGTATAACTATTCAATCAAAACAAAAAACATAGATGTGGAGATATCTATGAAAAATATAAATGGAACAATTATTTATTCTTAAGTGTGTAACTTCTCCCATATCCATCTTTTTGAGATTAATATGCCATAAAAATTATGATACTCCATTTATCATAATTCAATGAAATTATGGGTATAATGTTTATTTCTATTTTTAATTAAATCATTAATTAATGTGAGACATAAATTTCCCAGTAAATCGTGAATCATCCTCGGATTCAATACAATTAAAAGTAGTTGGATTATTCTCCTTTGGTATCATCATACCATTAATGTATATAATTTCCTTAGGAGTGAGCATATCTATGTCAAATGTTTGATATATATAATAATATCATCCTTGATGACATACACATTGTAAAGGATCATGAGGATATGTTTTTCTAATGTTCATGGTCTTCCCTTATGTAGTTTGGTTGTGTAATAAATAGAGGTCATGTTTAATTTATTTATAATATTTATGACGCTATATATAATGGTCAATGGTATACTTGATGAACTGATAAAGCAACTATGAGAGAAAAAATGATATTAGGTTTATTAACTGATGGGCTTCACCATGTGGTTTGATGTTCATCTATTTCATGAATAATGATGGGTCAATTAACTACTTCCTTGATTATCATGTTCCCATGTAGATCATAATAATAAACAAGTAATTTAATAATTGGATTGTTGATTTGTTTGATCACTTATATGGATCCCAATACTTCTATAAGTTGTATGTTCGGGGATGGTATTACCATTTAATGTTTATGAAGGAGGATATACCCCGGGATACTTTTCATACAAGATGTAGTTACCAAGAGTTCATATTGATTCCATTTGTATTAAATAAATCTCTAGATATCTTCATGGACCTAACGAATTCGGTATATAGGGAGTACCTCTATAAATTTAAATGTTATATTTTAGTTGATTTATTTATCATGTAAAACATCAAAGTGAAAAATGAAGATAGTTTAAATGCTTTATTGAATAACTCAAAAAATGAAAATATCTATGTCACATTCTATAAATGAATGTTATGGAATAAAAAAGAATAATTTTTAAGTAATGTTATTAGAAAAAAAAATTATATGTGGATCCCTTAAAAATATTGTCTATTGAATTATTTACCAAACAAATATATGTGACATAGATCCATTTTTTATGGGGATTATCTTAGTACTATAAAAAATTGATGAGAAACCTCCCATGATTTTTAATCCCACTAAATATGCTATCTTAGAATTGGGTGACATTCTTATGGAATGAAGAATGTGAAATTATCTTTAAAAATATTATAAATAGGATAATCACTACACTTTTCCTCACATTACCCAACAATGTGAATGGTTTTGCGAGGTACAATTATTTATCCAAAATATTCAAAGGATGTTTATTTTTGAATGATAACTGTGTGAAATAATATGACTATCACCAATTAAATACCCTTAGAGATAAATAAACATTGAATGATATTGAATAGGATGAATTATTAATTAAATTGATGTTTTGATAAAATTTTTTCTCGAGGGAATGGTGTGATATATATATGGATCACTAAATCCAAAATTATATATTCAAAAAAGTGAACATCAATATTAAACAACATTGGAGGTTTGATCTAATCATATATTACTACTTTTCAATCAACTACCATCATGGGTAGGAAAAAAACATGATGATGCTCTTCGTAGATAGAATTTATCAACCCTTCCCATAATGATTATTGAATATTTATTCAATATTAATTAGAATGAAAACGATTGAAATTAGAATAATAAAATATTATTCATCTTACCTTACTGGAATAACATCTCCACTATATAATATTCAGATCACGAGTGAGGTTAACAAAGATGGTGACTAACTATATAAAAAATATAACAAATATTACATATTATTTATTTTCCAATTATTGAGTTATATTATTGGGAACCTGGATATGTGTCCCCTCAAAAAAATAAGTAAATATGGAGCTTCATGATGACTCTCATAGCTCATTCATATCTACTAATCAATGAATCAATAATATTTGTTTATATGTAAAAACATAAAATTTAGTTAGAAAACATGAATAGGGAGATTATATAATTTGTATCCTAATTCATGGAATTCTAACATGCCTAGGATGAATGAAATAACTTTGAGGGTATGATTAATCACATTTTATTCTATATTAAATATTCAAATTATAGGGGATATTTTGAGATCATGTACAATAGATTTGGAAGGATATTTGGATTTAGAAATTCCACTTGTTGATTAACAATAGAATTAAAAGAAATTATATAATTCATGTAGATAATTATGAGGTGTTTATGATAGGCGGCTTCATAATCCAATATGATTTGATGATGTTGTGAAGAAGAAGCTGATGGGTCATGGTCATATCCAGGATATTACAAAAAATGATCAAAACATTTAGAATCATTTTAAATAAGCATGAATTTTATTGAATTTCTACTCATACAATCATCAACGTGACCTAGAAATTTATTTCTGGGAAAAAGTGTTCCTTTTTAACTAATCATGAAATAATTTTTAGAGGATTAAGTGGTTGTAGAAGAATATTCGAGGTTACATATGCATTATTGAGATCCTTGATATCGTTCAATCTATTGACAATAAAATATCCCACCCACCTAACATATCTAAAAAAATGATGTTCCATATTTATCCCTCATGTGTAAGTATAAAAAAGTCCCCACCCGTATTCTGAATCAATATGTAGCTCCATTTGATAACGATCTATCTTTAGAAGGATAACCAGTAAAGATTGAATATTATATTTACTATGTTATATAAAAGTAGAAAACCATCCTAGGTAATGTATCATTGCGGAAAAAACATCTAAGGATGAATCTCTTGAATTGAAAGAGGTGATGAAACACAAGTTCCCTCATTTTTTCTAGGGTACAAATCATAATTTATTCTGAGAATTTTTTATTTGGGGAATAATGTAATTACATGAAGTTTTACCAATAAAATTCCTACTCAAAATGAATAAATTACATATTAAGTAATTCATTTATTTAAAAATAAATCTCTACATTAGTTATATTGGACCGTTATATCATATTGGGATTAAAATGAAATTAATCATTATGTCCAGTGATTATTTAACCATTTTATAGTGATCTTTAAAATTAGTGTATTAAGGATTATGATATTGTCCAATTGATATATATGAAAAAAGTTATGTACTGGACCATTATAATCATATCTTATGAAGCCCATTTATTAGAGTTTTCAAGAGAGGTTGTACAACATAGATTTTCTCTTAATAATCTCCATCTTAGGATAGAACAAATAATTCCACGAAAAACTATTTATGATAGAATATCAATCTTATCAGGATCACAAGGAGAACCATGTCCACTGATCCACTATAAGAAATTTCTACCATACCACACCTTAACCTCAGTGTATATTATAGTGTAATGAGTGGTTATTTTTTTATAACCTAAAAATATAAATCTTTATATAGTTATTTTTAATTAAATAATTATTTAATTTTCCATTTTTAATATTACCATATAAATAATTAAAAATTGAGTTTGATAAACGATATATTTTTAAATGATGAAACTGAAATTGTATTATTGGGAAATATATTATTTCAATTAAGGAATAGATTTTTATGAAATCAAGAATCACTGAAATAAATGTAATATTAATAAAATATTTTAATTAAGGGTTTTTTATATAAATATAGATTAAAATAAAATTTTATGAATTCATATGTTATTTTTACAATGGATTGAAATAGTTACTATTGTGAAACCCTATATTTTATAATTAATGGTGATTAAAAATTTAACATTTTATATTATATTATTTAATTTATTAATTTTACATAATACGTGTAAATTTTCAAAAGAATATTTTGAAATAAGGAAATGGTGAAATTTTGATAATTTTATAAGATAGTGAATTTTCTAGATAACATTTAAATATACTATAAACATACAGTTTGTATTGTAAAATCCAAATTACCCAAATGTGATGTAATAAATGTTTTAAATAGAATCGATGGAAAAAAATTATTTCCCCATTAAAATAATTATTATCTGATTCCATTGGATTATATTTAAAGTATAATAATGAATCATCTAAACATAATACTATATTCTTTGTTTTTAAAATAAATTCTTACTAAAAATGAACAACTTCAACATCATGAGGGGTGATGTTAGTAAATTAGATCCTTACCCTTATAAATTATACTAATCCACTCCTATTTGGATGAAGCCATAGGAAAAACCCATGGTGTGTTTTTTTCATTTTTATCATTTTATCTTATAGTGTCTAAAACATAAGTTTGTATATTAATGAATAATTATCCAATTCTTTTATATAAAAACCCTTTCAACTTCCCTATCCTCCTAAAAATCAATTTAGATAAAACATACCCTATCAATCTCTATAAATACCTCCCAATGTTATCGAAAGCGCTTACGAGACCCCCTGTAATGTTTTAAGTTCTCTGTCTTGTTAAGTGATCATATCTTCCATAATATTATTTGTGAACATCGATTCTATTATTCCTTTTAATTTACCATAGTTCATTTTGAAATATTTTTTCACACATCTATCTAACTATCATTATGATTTTAATGTAATTAAATAGTTAATTTCACTACGATTAAACTCTTTCATTAACTTATCTCTATACCCATTATGTTGATGATATTATCCAATGATTTTAAATTATAAACGTTTTATATTGACTTATAATCCAAATTTCTTTTCAATGGTACTCAACAATATGTTCATATTCCTCATTTATTGGTTAAATCCAAATTTATAACACCCATTAATTATTTTTTTATTTTTAATGTGATGAATTTTTTATTTTGATGTTTGATCTATGTCGCGCACTTATACATGTACTTTATATGAATGTGGATGGTGGGAATGAAGTTTTATATCCCTCCAATGTTTTGGGTAATTTTTTTTTCTTATGAGTCACTATATATTGTTCCTCAGAGGTTATAGTCGGAAATAAAATCATGTTGTCTTAGAATAAAACTGTTAATTTTGATTTTGTTTTTCTGCATTATGTTACTACAAAATTCTTATGATTCCTTAATGTTGTATTCTTATATAATCATTCAAATGATATTTTAATGTTTTCTTCTCATTGTATCTGTATTTTATTTACCAATTGACTAAAATTTATTTTTTTATTGTTTATTTTTTATTATTTTTCACTTATAAGAATTTATTACTCACACCATTCTCATTTACATAGCTAGGTTAACCCTTGATGTTTTAAAAGATTTATAGAATTTTCATGATCATATTAAAGAGTTTTAAATAATTTAAAGTTACCCCAATTTTTTGTTTTTCATAATTTTATATAATTTCATAAAAAAAAAAGTAGGACTCAAAATCTTGTGGAGCCATATTATGTGAATATTTTATTAATGAGTCCAAAATTAATGTGTAAAAATGATATGGGATGTAATAGTTTCATCATATATACATTTCATATAATCCTTAGAAATATAATTTATTTATGTAACATAAACCATTAAAAGAGGACATTAGTCAAGTTACTATAATATCTGGACATCAACATGGAATATATGTTTTTATACTGAATTATTTTTTTGAATCAATGAGTTGGAAGTCATAATTATTTTGGATACAGGTGACTAGTGTTGTGTAGTAGAGAATTAGACTATTCACATAGATCATAATCTATATTTCATTATATCATGTCATAGTGACAATAATATATATGGGTAAACAATCCTTAGTATATGCGATTTTAGATGTGACTTATATATTTTATACAGATTGCATGGTGTTGAGGTAATATATATATTGTGCACATAAATCACTTGATTTGTTTCATAGATGCTGATGATGATCTGAATGTCATTGGAGGGGTTGTGGTCCCTTGTATCATGTGTTTGTAACACATATTCTATTAAATTGATTCAATATGGGATATTAATATGAGTGATTACTTGGATTTATTGCATTCTTTAGTGGAGGAATTCATGCACCATGATAAAGAGTGATATAAGATAATATTCTTTATAATGTGTCACCTATCCATATGTAATTGTATTGGATTCACAACCCATAAATATTCTAAAGTCGGTAACCATTCATGAGTGTATGTGGGATCATGTGACTATATATTTTTATTGTCCATGTTAAGGATTCCCTGATGTAGTGATGTATTTTTAGTTATTATGAATCATATGACCAATGATCCCTACTTCATACTAATTATAGAGACATTATTTATTAATAAGAAATATATTCTATATGTCTTTGGGAATTTACATCTTCTTATTGTGCTGATTTTTACTATTTATGAACATTAAGTATGAATCAATTAAATATTTTGGTAGGTTATAAAAAATTATCTTGATACCTAGTGTTATCAGATCTTGAATTAAAACCCTAAATTTGACATGAATTTTCAGTGTACTATTATTATTTTTGAGGACATCAATTGAGAACAAGTCTTGGATTTTGTAATTTCATGGGAGAGTCGTCCTTTATTAAAACAAATTTAACCTATGATAATATTTTTCCAGAATAAACCCCAATTGTTAATTCTCTCAGAATATATGCTATGATTTACTAAAATAATATTTACTGGATAGAGCCCATTGAGTTAGAGGTTATTCGGATATTACTATTAAAATATATATAAGATAATATGAACTAATAATAAAGTGATTGGAGATTTCATATAGGTGTTAGAGATCATATTTCATCTAATGAATGCTTCCCTTAAATTTTTTGGTGAAATATTAAGTATTATTGTGATCATTTCCTCATTTGATACACCATCATATTTGGGATTTATGAAAATTGGGTCAAATGTTTTTACTATAAGTTTTCAAAAATGTTGTTAATTGGTAATGTGGATTACTAGATTAAGGTTTCCTAGAAATTCCATACTATGAAATATTTTGTCCTTGTATTTCATCTCAAGAGATAAAATTATGTTATTTCTCATATGATTAGTATTAACATGTATGATATAATAGTTGACATAGCATGGAAGAATTGACTAGTAATAATAGTGTATTAGAGTGAAAAAAACAATCAAATGTAGAAAATTCCTATAGTGAAATTATAGTGGATGAATGGTCCTTCCATGGATGACACATTAGAGTAGAAGATATATATGTATGAATAGTGTTATATGTAGTTTATTGATTAGGATTATTGTGGATTAGTGTCCCATCGTAGTGAAGAGTATCCATAATATATGGATTTCTGAAAAACCCCAAATCTATATGAAGTAACATGTCATTTAAATATTTAACAAACCATGTGTATTTTGGATTATTCTAATTTTTTAAATAGTTGGTGAGCGCTTTAGAGGACAATTATAGATGTTGGCGGTCGTGTTGGGTAATGTGGGTTTTGAAGGATTCTAGAAAGTACCTAGTGGATGAGTACTGAGTACTTGGTGGAACCCCTTGGTGAAAAGGTATTTCATCCATGCATAATAGGAGGTTGGTTCCTAGGGGACGGGTACGTGTTCACATCAAATAACCTGAAATAAAGCTATAGGGTAGCGTGTGGACACATATATCAATTTTTAAAAAATGTTTGAAAATAATTAATAATTTTTATTTATTTCCCAAAAGGGCGTCTCCCGTAATTATTTTTGATTCCTATAAAAATTGGTCCCATCAAATTTCACTATTTATTTCACTTACAGAAATTGGTTTCTCTACATTTCAATCCATATTCTAGTTTCATTCATCGTAGAAGGATACTAATGGTATATATAAGGCCCTTATTTTCTTACCTAATTTTTAGATTCATACTTAAATCAATGTTTATAATTTAATCCTTAATTTAGGGAAAAATCTACATTGTAGAAATTTTCGAATCATTTTCATTTTCTATTGTTCAATGATTTGGATCCACTAAATAAATGTTTATTGTTCATAAATGATCCATATATTTTTTCTCATTTAATTTGATGTTTATAATTTGGTCATTTTATCCTTCTTACACACACCCAAAAAAAATATGTATCATTTTTCATTTACGGGGCTGACTATAGTTGTGGTTCTTAGTTCTATTAATAACAATTTTTTTTCAATTATTTTATTATTTGTATGTCACTGGCCCTACTCTTGACATAATGTGAGATGTGGCACAACACTTGGTACCCCACTTAGGATCTATTGTGTTACGCGGTGAAAGTGTAGTGAAACAGTTTTGCCTATTTATGTCTCTGTACATATTATTTGTTTGTTATAAGAATGGTATAGGATGATGATAGTCCTTTTATACCTGAAAAGTTTCCACATAGTCTCATTTCTTAAAATTTTAACTATTTTTTGTTCTCACCCCCTTTAGATTTTGTAAATAGGTGCGTATCAAATCATCTTACTATAATGAATTTTGTAGTGTGTATAGTGGTTGACCACTTTATATTTTAATATAAGTTAGGAAAAATGTTACGATAAGCATAGAATTTTTTATATACTTATATTGATCTTCTTACAATATATTTCTTTGATCATTTGTTGTGTTTGTGATAATGTATTCCTTTAATTTTTTTTGATGGGTTATGTGTATTTGGTATGAACAGAAGTGATGTTTTTTATATTATATGGTATACTGTTTTACATAGTTCATATTTTTGTGATTGAAATAACATTGTAATTTTTATAGGAAATAACAACTACCTATATAATAATGGATTTGTTGAGGGACAAAATTTATTTTGTGATATCAGTTGTATTCTATATGATATTCCTAGAGAAATGGAGCATAATTTATTTTCTACCATGATAATCATGAAAATAGGATTTTATGACATGATATTTATTATAACCCTAACATGTGGGTTTTACTACCAATGATGTGATTTTTTTATTCAAGGTTACATGATACTCTTTTTATTTTAGTTTTTTATGGGACACTATTATCATCCATAGAATGTTCCGGAATTGTATAAAAAATGTTATTCCCACATTCTAATCATGTGTCCATGGATGATATTCCCTCTCATGGTCATGCAATTTATTAATTATTACTTATATTTTTTTATTTGGTATAAATCTATTTTACCCATGGATGTGACTATATATTTGGGAGTTGTTTCTATTATATCAGAGTTTTTATTACCATAATGATGTTATGACCTTGGTTTTTGATAATATATTATGACATACTAACAAGGTGTTGGTCAACATATTATAATGTTACATCATTCATATTGACATGTATTTTAGATGAGTTTCTCAATTTATGATTCTGTGATATGTTCAGAGACACCCCCACATTTGTTAAAGAATGTATTGTAAAAAATTATTGACTATGTTGCATGTATAGTTATGATATATATATTTTTATCTCCATATTTTATGAACATTCATTTTGGATATATAATTAGACACATGCACAAATTTTATTAGATATAATCTAATGAAATATTGGTTGGGTCCTATTAATTTATATTAGCACCCTGGTCAGGAACCATGGTACTCGATAATACATTATGGTTCTATATAAATGTAGAGGTATGAAAAATATCATTGATTATCAATCAATAGTATGTATATTGTGATAAAACATAATATATGAACACACTAATCCATTGAAAAAAAATTCTATTAAAATACCTTCCTTGAAAAATGATTTTACAGCCCAAACATTGAAAATTATTAATATGCTAATAATGATCATTAGGTTAGATACACTCCCAATGCCTTTTAGGTTTTCAATTTTGAATAGCTTGGAAAAAAAATTTCATAAAAAACCCCTCAAACTGCTCATCAAAGGTGAATTTTAAACATTATACAAAGATATAAATTTTTTATAATAAGACTTCAACATAACCCACATAATTATTCAATCATGATTTCATTATAAAAAGTATAAAAAAATAAAATTATTCATATCATGGGTAAAGGAAACATAATAATGGCAAAGATGAAATGCTCAACAAAGGTAAACATTGAAGATATCAATCAATAATCATAAGTGAAATTAATATAGGTTTATGTGTATAATAAAATGTTTTAACTCATAAATTTCATAATAAAATCAGTCAAATATATTTATATGGTATTAATGTCATTAGTCTTGATTAAATCAAAATTCTGATGTCTTCATATTGTGAAATTATATGTAATTAACCTTAAATAAGGATAACATATCAAAAAAATTAGAAATATGTTTTTGAAACATTGATAATCATAAAAAAATATTTTATTATTCAAGGATCACATCCAAGGCTATTATAGTGGGTAAAGACCCATTGTGGATTGGGTTCAATCCTTAATAGACCATTTCCTCTGTCACGGTTAACTACCAAGTCATTCGTATTAGATATAGTCCAACAGTTGGTTGGGTTCACTCCCCACTCAATCAATTACATAGTTAAAGTTCAATGAGAAGACTATGATGGTGGACAATATCTATTACTGGCCTAGGTTTACTCAAATTTATTGTCTATACCAGCTCTTTAGATATCACTATTTTTTTTTGAATTCATTGGATGGTTATAAAATTGAGTTCCAAATAATAACTTATTGTAAATAATATATAAGTTTTTTATAAGATAATAATTAAATTAATTACATAATCATATGATAAACCATGGAAAGGATACATGTTTCATAAAAATCTATTGATCCTATATTAAAAATCCATAAATATTAAGGAATTTGATTGTTTTATAACATCATTAATTATCTCTTCACAATGTAAATAATAGTTGGTTAAGAACTTTCTTTCATAAGATAATCCTAACGAAAAAATCATTATAAATCATCCAAAAAATATGTTCTTATCAAATAATTTCTCTAGGAAAGCATCAGAATCATTGAAGGAAGTTGACAGAGATGAAAATAAATTTAATGATCATTTGAAAATGTATATGTAATAAATATAAATATATATTTTTATATTGGAAAAAAATTACAAATAATGTATAAGAATATCGAGAAAATTCATTCCACCGAAAATATAAATAGATAAATATAAAAAATAATAAAATATATAATTATTCATAAGAATAGGAAAACTAATTCATTCTATAAATTTTTATGAACAAATTATTTTCACAAATTTTTTAAATTTCATAAATAACATGTTCAAAAAAATCTGAAAAAAATACACATTTATCGCTAAAAAATATGAAAATTATGGTTTAATGTAATTTTAAATATTCATAAAAAACAAAATAACTTTATTCAGAACATATTAATTAATGATGAAGTGGATGAAAAAGATCATCGACCAATGTAGAAATAGGGATGGATTTTCATAAGAATATTTTCCCAATCCGTTTAGGTACCAGTGATTTGGAAATTAATGGAAAACGTGAAAAGATAAAAATAATTATAGGATATGAAAATTTTTTGTTTCTTAAGCATATGTAAAATATAGTTTCCCTTAATATAAACTAAATATCTTCAATCCCGTAAATAAATGAGATGCTATCATAAACCTGTACCTCTTCGGTAAATTTTCTACCATAAAACCAAGGAGAGAATCAAATTCATATAAAAAAATTAATTCCATGAATGGTAATATATTACTGTTTTTACAAATCAATGGGGTGTTTATACATTATATAATCAAAAAATGACACATTACATGATAAATCTCACAATGAATGAATATTGAGGTGAATAACTGTTATAAAATTCAAAATTTTCAAATAGAAACCTCATAAAAATGAGAATAATTGATGTATTTATTAAATAAATATAATCCTCATGAAAATAATAAACAATATATATTTCTGGGTTTTATATAAAAATCTCAAAATAAAAAAATTTTGAATAAAAAATATGTCTCATTGAAATACAAATGAGAAAAAAAGCCATTACATAATTTAAAAAAAATCTTAGAATCATAAATACTGTACTATAATGAAAATATATTCAATATAAATTAATTAATTAATATTCCAATAATTATATTTCGAGTTATTATTCAATTATATAATAGTATTACTTATTTATTATTAAATTCATCTCAATACCAGCATTCAGAGTGCAAGAAGTTCTTCCCTGACATATTTCCATTCATAGTTCATGGTTCCCAAAAAATTATCATGGTTTAATCATGTCTATAATATTAATTATTTTATAATTATAATATAAATATATTATATACACATTAATAAATAATCATATAACATCATTATGGTGAATAAATTATATAAATTCATGGAGGTGGTAGTCTGAATGTATTCATGTGTAATGTTTTCTATTTTTGATGTATGTAACAAAAACAACATGATTACTAATTATCCATTATAGAGTAATAATTATATATATATCATATATATTTATTAAATATTATTTTATGTGAATCCTAATAATGTTAAAATAAAATAAAAAATCGCACTGCTTCGTGGAGGTGGTAGTCAACATATAGACACAAGCAACAATATCATATTACCCAGATCAAGAATGTCAGAAGTTATATAATATTTTATCCTAAAAATTCAATTAAATTGTTATAAAATTAATATTTTATCATTAAATCAATCTATATGGCCAACCATGAGATGGAATGAATAAAAATAAAATTCCACAGTTGTGGAGATTGTAGGCTTTCAATATGAATGATAATGATATTATTTTATGTTGGAGTGGATGATAAATAGATAATAGTGATTATATTAAAACAATAAAATTTTCTTAATATAATATAATTTAATTCTCTATTTAAATATCGTTACTAGACAATTTGTGGACGTATTAGAAGAAATGAACATAATGTGATTTAATGAAGATGATTAAATTTTTTTATGAAACCTCATCTCGGTCTCTTAATAATAGACATTGGGTTGATATTATACGAATACCTTCTCCTCAATAAAATGTATAATAATGTTGGGAAGAAATTTAGGTTTTTTAGATATATATGTCTCAACAATCATTGAAGAATAGAGGAATAACAGTTCAATTCTATATGTGAGAGGAGTGACACACTTCTTGTTATTGAAAATTTAAAATCCATATAAGATCACATTCATCCAATAATTGATGAATATTATATCTCATTATATGTTTAGATAAACTAATTTCATAAAGAATTCATTCGGTATTATTTATAATGTTTTGGGTTATATATTACATTATTTGTAAGGTTAAACCCTCTTAACCAATTACTATTTTAATAATATAAATTGTTTTTAATGGTTAGTAATTTCATTATAAAAGTACATATGTATCTTAACTGAAATTTTTTAATATTCTCAAAATTTTCTATTCTATTGATAAATTATATTATTTTTATAAATCGTCAAAAAAGTTAAATATTTTTTAAAATAAATTATCGATAATGTTTATTTTTGGGGATATTCAAATAATATTACTTTAAAAACATCATTATTTTCATATATATTTAGTATAAATATTTAATAAATTTTATAACATAATGTTTTATCAGAAAAACATTTGGTTAGAAAACATTCTGTATATTAAAACAATTTAATTCCATTTGACCCTCCATAGACTGGCGTTGGATCAGTGATGCTCATGAATTTTGTGTAATATTTACATTATCATAAATTTTTTCGAAAATATTCATCTTAAAAATGTTATTTTATGTTAATTACTAATATCCTTTTATTATTATTAATATCTATTAGTTATACTGAATGAATGACAGTGACATTTTTCAAATATTATTTTCTAAAATTAATATAAGGGTCCTTATCAAAGATAAATATAAATAAATTGCATATTTTAGAATATATGATGTATTTGTTAACATACGTATATAATTATATAAATACCTTCGTTTGAGAGATTTTGAGACCGTATCCCATAATTTGGGCCTTGATTGAGACATTTTACACATTACTACGGTGAAAAAGAATTACCATGGTAACTATTTATTTTGGGTGAACTTAAAAAGGAACTCATTATAAAATTTGAAAAATATTATCTAAGATACATAATCCATTTTTAAATTTATTTTATATATGATTTAATATGTACTTTTAATATAATTTATTGAAATTCAATTGAAATAAATTTTTAGAAACATTATAGTTGTAAGCATAAAATTGATTTTATAACAAAATAATGTAAATTTTTCATTCCCAAATAATTAATTGGATTAGGTTAAATGATGATATAAATATCTTAATTTATGAAAAACAATTATGTTATCTTTTTAAAATAATATTGAAAGACAAGTGTGAAAAATATATTTTATTTAAAAGAATAGGACTTCGACTTCGAAGATTCCTATCATAGATTTATATATTATAATATAACATTCAAAATGTATTTTATTAATTTGCAAATATATATATACAGTATCTTAAAAATTTATCATAAGAACATAAAATGTTTATATATTTGGATAATTATAATAATGTGGTTATTTTTAAAATATGTATTTTCACTATTCAATAAAAAATCTAGTATTTTTTAAAAATTTAAAAAACTCATTCAATGAAATTTCAAATTTTATTAATACATAATGATGATTTCTTATCATAATATATTTTAAATTTTTTTAAATTTATCATTTAAATGAAATTACAATATATACCAAAAAAATAATATTTATGTAGAAATTATAGTTCTAAACAATTAATATTCATTGTATAATATTATGTCAATAATATCATTCAAAATTGGGAACATTTTTTCAATGTATTAATAACAAAATTTGGAAAAAAATATAAATATTTATTTTTTAATTCGGTTATTGTTATCCATACACACCAACAAAAAAAATATGTTATAATGTTTAAAATTTTGTAATAATATTTCAATAGTATGATGAAGTTCATTTAAATTTTGGGTTTTTAAGGTATATACTATAAAAAATAGAATTTATTTTTCGGAAAATAAATATGAAAAATTGAGGGGTGTTACATCCAACCTCACTTAATGATCATGTTCTCTTATTTTTATCATGATTTTCATAAAAATGGTTTAAAATATTTTCTTAATAACTTACAAAGAGTTGTAGATAAAAAACCTATTATAGAAATAAGTATATTTTAATCCACATCAATGAGATTTAATTTTGAAAATGAATTTCCTGGATAAAACATTACTAGGAAACTTATTCATTCCATCATATTTCATAAAACCAGAATTTACCATTAACATTCTCATGGCATTGGGTATGTTTCATAAAAGGGTGTGTTTATTGCTGAGCAATATTTTTGACATTGATACATAACCTCAAATAAGAGACCATCATTAATTTTTCAAACATGTAGCACTAAAGATTTATTTTAATGTATCAGAAGATTCGAAAAATGATGAAAAATTACCCATTTTCCACTAATTAATCAAAATAAATATGGTTAAAAAATTTAATATTATATCAAATATTAATAAACCTCTAAACACGAATCATACCAATCACATAAATAAAAACAATTTTAGTCATAGTTCATTTCCAGAATAATAAAATTTATAATACATCTAAAATATGCATGGCCTAACATGAATCAAAAAAATAGACTGATTTGATATCATATTCTTCAACAATAAATTTAACATTTATCTTTACGTAATATTGATCAGTAATAAAGTCACATACTAAAAATGAATAAAGTATAAAAATATATTAAAAAATATATACTATTAATTTAAAAAAGTAAAATTAATCATACAAAATGACTACATAAAAATATATTCTTCTAAATATATTCACTATTTTTATTCCCAAAATAAATTTATATCACAGAAAATAATATTTGATTTACCTTAAAATAATAATGTTTAAAATATAGTGAATTTATTTAAAGAAAGCATTAATCAAATTTTTCCATGAAAATTTCCATTAACATGGTTATATATTTATTTATTCCTAAAACATGATGATAGCATTTCCCAATAATTATAATTACCTCACCATAAAAGAATTTGTTAACCACAAACGTTATGTGTTTATTTCATCTTATTTCCCCAATAATACTATTCAAAAATAATTTTACACTAAATCTCTTATTAAACCAATGATATACATAGACCTAATTGATATAATAAAACCCAATATGCATTTCCAAAAATGTCATTAGACAACATAGATTTCCATAACATTAAACCTCAATAGGATATCTATTCCTTCAGTCTTATGATAATATTTAAATATATTAACCCATAATGGTATTCTGAAAACATAAGTTATACACATTGTATAACCTCGTAACCATTAAAGTTGTCAAAACCATTCATTGATACCAATAAATATACCATTATATCATTACAAATAGATCCAATGCAATAAAGAAACAAAAATTAATGCATTTTTAGAAGCCTAAATTCCAAAATATTAAACATCTATATTTAAAATATCAAAATACAACATTGATTCACATACATACCCATAAATATTAAGGTTTATAATATTATATAATTTATAAAAAAACCCCTTTAGGTGATGAAATACATTTTTTTCATCAAATTTTTAATTTTCCATTTATTTTTAATTTTTTATGTTCCATAAAAAGACTTCAACATCTTCCATATAATTCAACAAACCAAACACATATTTAAATATATATTAAATAATACATTTATTTTATACGTGGGGAAAAGGAACCCAGTATGAAGAATGGTATTGGATGACTAATAAGCGTAAACATTGGAGAAATTAGTTTATAATAATAATTGTGCATATGATATTAATAAATATATGATAAAATGATCATAACCACTAATATTCATGCCCAATCGGTAAAATAGTATTAGTCATGATTAATAGAATATGTATTTTTCATAGAAAATCATAATTTATAAGGGTCTATAGTAATGGTTAATCAACTGTGATCCATGAGACCATGCCATATATATATCATATAATTTTATTGGTCTATCCATAATAATATAAAACCATTTCCATAGTTGACGATCCCTACCCAACCTTTTGTAGTGTATAAAGACCCATAGTCTATTGGGTTCACTCATCATTCCATAATTTCCTTTATCAAAGTTCATTTTCATGATAGTAATAAAAGACAATGATCTGTAGTAGATATGGTGAAATCTATACAGACCCATCCTTTTCTTACATTACTATTACATTTTTTAAGATAAACGACATAATAGTATTACAAATAGAGGATCCAAAGGTTTATTGTCTTGGGAAAACTAGTATCATACATAACAATTACATCATCATGCACAAACATTTATTTAATTTATTCTTCTCTAGATTATTATTGGCACTTGAACTCTTCTTAGTACATATATCCACCTAAGGATATACATCAAAAAGGGAGAGAAAAAATCCCAGTAAGAGGATAGATAAAAACAACATATCATGGGATGATCACTATCACAACATGGGAATAAGATCATGAACATGAGAGGAAGAATAAATAAAAGACTTGAAGTGTGGCAATGCCTAAAAATGAAACATCATGTCTTAGTGGTTAACCACCACACATAATTGTGAACAATTCTAGTATCTTTTCCACATAATTTCACATTTACTCATGAGATTCATCACATTACCCAATGCACTAGAGCACTATATAATTGTCGGTGAAACTGTCATATCATAATATTATCATTATCATGCATGCCACATAGAACATGTATAAATAATGATCATAACTAACCAAAGGAAATTAATGTGTTACATATAATAAGAACACATTAATAAACATTGTGTTCCCAAAACAAATAGTTAATAACATTATTGATACATGAACCATCAATCTTGAAAGAGAAGTAAAAGGTGTGTTCTTAAAAGAAGAGTTCTTTTGGAAAATGATTTGTTTGACATAAATAATAGTGGTAAAAATGTATATACCAGAAAAGGAAATAAAATGATGAATAAATCATTATTAAGAGTAACCATATCAAAAAATGGAGTGAAAGAGGGAGAACCCGAAGGATGAAGTTTGGGTTTGAGTATTTCCCCTTACCTTGTATCAGAACGCTTCCTTCTCATTAATGTCCAGTACATTGACATTATATTCATCAATTAGAAAAGACATGACCTTTTATACATGAATATTTTTCCTTTTGGTTTCATTATGTCATTTTATGGGCATTTTGATGAGTTATAGTCTTTAGAAACATTGTTTGGGAATGTTCATTTTATGGTCTTCTTGGGTGGTTAACTCGTATTCCTAAATGAAAGTTCAGGTGGAACATGAATAAACATCTAGAACTAATATTACATGTTTTTAATGAAATTATAGAATATAAAATTATCTTATAATAAATAATATTTTATACCATGGGGATGAATCATTAGATAAAAATTAAATGATGAATGTTTGGGTTAATTTGGGCGGTTTTTCAATGACAAAGAACTTTTTTTTAATTTATCACATAGTAATATGTACATAAGATAGTTCCAGAAATTTAAATAGGATGTAAAAAATATTCCATATTCAGTTTCAACCATAAAATTTTCTTCATGACCAGATCTGAAGTTATAAATGGAAAAAGATTACATGTTGTTCTTGAAGGAGATAAATTAACACCTCACGAACAATGTTCTCTTTAATAAAATAAAATGAAGAGGAGAAAGGGGTGGGATGATATAATATCCCATTTTTATCATAACATTACATTATATGTTGGTTACTGGAATTACCATACCATTTGGACAAATATAGTTTGGGAGAGAATAAGAGAAGAACTTGAAATTGAAAGGGAATTAAAGGATAAGAGTGAGAGAAATTACCTCTTGAATCCTCCTCTTAAGATCCTCTTCAAGGGGCCTATGCTTGGTCTTTTGATGAGACAATAAGATCTTGGACGTGGGGGAGGGGATTGGAAAGATTTTTGGGTAGTGTTTGGACAAGGAATCAAGCTTGAGAGGTGTTAGTAAATGAGGGTATGAAGGGTGGAATTTATAGAGGAGGGGAGAGAGGTTTCCTTAATATAAAATTCATTAGTTTATTACTTTACCCTAATATAAGGAATATTGAGTCCTAAATGACCAATAATAGTAAATAAGGCATGTGTGTTCGAGATTTGGGTGATTACATCACTTTTCATTTCAGGAATAGTGAGTTTAAATTATAATGTATTTATATGGTTAATTAATGTATTTTTAGTATTCAACAAAAAATAATATATTTCAGAATAATCCATAAAATTTACCCCAACCATTTTTTGACATGTAGAATCCAAAAATGAAGTCCATTTTTCAAAAACAATTTTTTAAATATGTATAATTGAATATTTAATTAAAATCATACTTAATTATTAAAAAACCAGTTTTAAAACATGCATTTACTTATTCAAAAATATTGGTACATCATACATTCAATTGAATATTATTTTTATGCTATCAAATGTATGATTACTATTCATTATGATATATCACTAATCATAACGGTATGTTAATATTCATAAGGGTACGTTTCTATTCACAAAATATTATTTTTGTTTTATTAGACTCCAAAAATCATCTTGAACACAACCGTGTATGTCAGATATTCAAAATTCCCAATACAAAAGTGAAAAACGTATCATTAAAGGTCACATAGAACTTAGTAGTTTATTATGTTAATTTTTCATGTGATTTTATTACATATTTATAAGAAGGTAATTTCAATTGAAAAACTTTGGGTCATTACATTCTTCCCCACTTATAAAATTTCGCCCTCAAAATTTAAATTTACATAAACAGGTGAGGATACTTCACTTGCATCGCCTCTTCTGGTTCCCAAGTAGCTTCATCAAACATATGGTTCCTCCACAACACATTGACAAGGTGGATTGTCTTGTTGAATAGAACATTATTTCTCTAGTCCATAATAGCTACTGCCCACTCCTCATAAGAGATATTGTCTTCCAGTTATACCACCTCTGAGTTTAGTACATGTGTGGGGTTCAGTGTGTACCTTCTCAGGAATGACACATGAAACAGATCTTGATCTTGAGCCACATTTGGTGGAAGTGCAATCTGATAGGTCATAGATCCTATGCGGTCAAGGATCTGAAAGGGCCCAATGTACCTTGGGATTATCTTTACTTTCCTCCCAAACCGTATGACTCTCTTCCATGGTGATATTTGAAAGAATACATTATCTCCATCATCGAACTCCAAGTCCATTTGACTATTTTCAGCATAGATCTTTTTCCGACTCGAAGTAGATTTTATGACATTCTGGATGAATTGAACATTCTCTATCATCTCTTGCATAAGATCGGGTCGAAGTAGCTTTCATTCTCCAACTTCATCCCAACAGGTTGGAGTTCTACATAACTTTTCATACAGAGCTTCATATGGATCCATCTAAATACTTGAGTGGAAGCTATAGTTGTATGAGAACTCAACCAATAGGGTATACTGATCCCATCCACATTTTAATTCTAGAGATCAGGATCTTAGCATATCTTCTTGAGTCTGAATAGTCCTTTCAGACTGGCCATCAGTTTGGGGGTGATAGGCCATGCTGAAATTTAATTCAGTACTCAGATCATGTTGAAGGCTCCTACAGAATTTAGATGTGACCCTTGGATCACGATCAGAGGCAATTGAGAGTGTAACACCGTACAGTCTCACCACTTCCTTCACATATATCATTACATGTTGTTCATGCGAGAGATATTCCTGAATAACAATAAAATGGGAAGTCTTGGTGAGTAGGTCAACCACAACCCATATCTCAATATTTCCCATCGATGTCTTTTAGAGACATGTAAAGAAATCCATAGTAACATTTTTCTTTTTCCACATGAGAATAGGTAATGGCTGCATCATCCCTCTGGACTATTTTCTCTATTCTTTAACTTTTTGACATTCCAAGAACCTTGATATATATTCCTCAATCTTCTTCTTCATGTTATCCAACCTGATGTTTTCTAGGACATCACAATTCATCTTGGTACTCCCAGGATGGATAGAGAAGGTTGAGCTATGTGCATTCTTCAATAGCGCCTTCTTTATCCTGGGTGATGAAGGCACACAATGTCGCATTCCAAACTGAATCTCACCATCCTCATTGATATAGAACTCTTGAATATTCTGTTTCATTATTGAAATTACTCTCTTTTCTATATCATCATAATCCCTTTGTGCATCCTTATTGATCTATTGGATGGATGGTTGTGTAGTAATTTGGGAAAGGTAGGATATATCCCCTTCACATATGATTTCCAAATCAATCCTTTGCATATATAAGAATATAGAGTATTTCTCAATCTGTAACATGGATAGAGGAGCTGGTTCTTTTTTCATAGAGCATCATCAACATTGTTTGCCTTTACAGTATAGTAGTGAATAGATAAATCATAATCCTTTATTAGCTCTAACAATCTCCTTTAACGCATGTTGAGCTCCATTTATGTGAATATATACTCTATCCTATTGTGGTTAGTGTATATGTAAGACTTCTCACCATAATGGTTGTGCCGCATGATTTTCACGGAAAAAATAACAGTAGCCAGCTCTAGATCATGCGTCGGGTAGTTCTGTTCATGGATCATTAACTATCGTGAGGTGTAGGCTATCACATTTTAATTTTTCATTAGTACGAAACCCAAGACTTTCTTTGAAGCATCACTGTATATCACAAAACTTTCTCCACTATTTGGTAGTGTCATTACAGGTGTAGTTATCAGCCTTCTATTAATCTCCTTGATTCTTCCCACTCATTCTTCCATCCATACATAGTTTATCACTTTCCTTGTTAACATATACAGAGGGCTTGAAAATCATGAGATGTTTCTCATAAAACGTTGGTAGTACCTAGCTAAACAAGGCGTGCAAGAACGTGACTTGGTACCTAGAGGGCATGTGCCTTTCCTCAATCACCTTTTTCTTTTAAGGATCCATAGAAATTCCCTCACTTGTGATCACATGTCCCAAGAACATGACCTGGTTCATCCAAAAGTCACACATGCTGAACAAGGCGTGCAACTTATCCTTTCTCAATGTTGCCAACACAAGTCTTAGATATTCTTCACGTTTCTCCTTGCTATGGTAGTAGATTATAATATCATCAATAAACACTCCCACCAAATTTTCAAGGTAATGTCTAATGAATCTATTCATCTAACCCATGATGATTGTAGGGTCATTAGTAAGTCTGAAGGGAATCACCATAAATTCATAGTGCCCATACCTTGTACGAAAGGCAATCTTCTAAATACCATTTTTATTCACCTTTACTGATGATATCCATAATGAAGATCTACTTTTGAGAAGTATTCATCTCCACATAACTGATCTAAAAGGTCATCAATCCTTGGAATAGGATACTTGTTCTTTATGGGGATCTTGTTGAGTTCTTGATAATCAATACACAACCGCATTGTTCCATCCTTCTTCATTACAAAGAGCACAGGAACACTCCAAGGTGATGCACTAGGCCATATTAACCGTTTGTCCAGATGTTGTTATAGCTGATTCTTTAACTCCTCCATTTCAAAAGGAGCCATTCTATAAGGACACATTGAGATAAGAGTAGCTCTGAGTATGAGTTCAATTGATAACTCTACCTCATGATCCGGGGGAATTCTAGGTAACTCTTTGGGAAATAAATCGCCATATTCCCTTACGATGGGCATTTCCGTAAGGTTGGAACCTTCCTTTGACTCAACCATTTAGAAGAGGTATGCTTCTTCGAAGGTAATGAACATCCACATAGATATAAGATTTTTCAAAGGAGATTCATGATCATCCTTGAATTTTTAGAGGGGAATGGGATGGTTATGAATATGAATATTTATTTCCTTTTCCCAAAAGATGATATGTACTCTATATAAAAAGAGCCAATACATTCCCATTGTAGTCTCAAAATCCACCAAGGTATGTATTTTGAGATTTTCCAAAGAATCTTTCCACGTATTCCAATAGGAGAAGAGTCAATAACTTTTGTAAGAATGATTGCACCACTTGGTGTTTTTACTGATATCTCTAAATCAAGGTTTCATGGCTTTGATTCTATGGTTCTAGAAAACATACAGGAAATAAAATAATGTGTAGAACCATAAAAAATAATACATTTTCTATTCGTGAGTGAACTGGAATTGCACCTTGCATGACTTCATTATGTTGTCCCATTTCCATAGTAGTGATAGCATAAGCCATCCATTTTTCATTTGGCTTTGGTAGCTGCTGACGCTGATTACCCTCGAGTACTCGAGTTTTAGTGCACTTTCTTGCTTAGTGCCCTAGCTCCCAACAGTTGTAGCATTGAACCATAGGTGGTTCTATACTTTTTTACACAAAATTATCCTTTTTCTCATTTTTTCTGACACTCTTGAGCATGATGTCCTTATTTACCACAATTGAAGCATTTCCCCATCCCTTTAAGTTTGTTCCCATGGTGCAACATCCCACATTTTTGGCATGTGGTTTATTTAGTTTTCTTACAAACTTTATCATTAGACCCACCAGCTTGATACTCCATCATTTGTTTCATAACACCATATTTGTGGGAACATTATCCAAATTCCATATCCACTTTGAGATCACACTGAACAGCTTCTTCATAACTCCCGAAGTCTCGAATTTTAAGACTCATTCTATGGTTTTGTTTTAATCCACTAAAGAATCTATCAGTATTTATATCATTATTGATAAAAAAACCAAAATCATACCTTACATGCATTGTGAAATTGGCATCATAGGTTGTGAAATATTCCCATCATTTTTCATGAGATCTATGAATTCTCTCTCCATCTTTGGGTGATGATTTCATAGGAAATACTTATTAAGAAACATGATATTAATGTCTTCCCATTCTATCTCTTCAATTTCCTCTCTTGGCTTAGTGATCTTAATCAAGGCCCACCATTGATCGATATCTCCATCTAGATGATAAACGGCTATAGTCACCTTCTCCGTCTTAGAATAGTGAAATACAGAAAATATCGTCTACATGGAGTTGACACATTGTTTCGCAACTAGAGGATCAGAAGTTCAACTAAATTTTGGTTGTCATTGCCGCATAAAAAATTCGATTTCCAGATTCTCTCTCTTTGGTGAAGGAGGGCATTCCCCATTACTATGGTTATTGTTCATAACCTAAGATAATTGATTAAGTATCTCCATGAAGTTCTAAACTCCACCTCCTAGATCATTGGGGATGTCATTCGGGAAATCATTGCATTAGAACTCACATGATTTGTAGGCCGGGTTTCTCCTAGATCCCACCATTTTCTAAAATAGAAAAGGATAGAACAAAACAGAAGTCAATAGGTCATGTAAAAATAACATATGCATTTCCACAATTAATACTAAAAGAATATCAAATGGGATCCTTATGTAGAGATTCTTGTGTGAAAAGTTTTACATAGTCTCTTATTAATGATTTTTTCTAGGGTTCACTAATCTTAATTCCCAAATTAACTAAACCTTGCCTATGATACCAACAATAGCGACCCAAAAATTTCTTACATTACTATTACATTATTTTATGATAAACAACATAATAGTATTACAAATATAAGATCTAAAGGATTAGTGTCTTGGGGAAACTAGGACCATATATAGCAATTACTTCATAAAGCATTAACAATATATAATTTCTTCTTCGATAGCTTCTTATTGGCACTTTACCTCTCCTTAGTACATGTAGCCACCTGAGGTTATAGATTAAAAGGGGTAAGCCAAAATCCCAGTAATAGGATAGATAAGAACAATATAGCATGGGGTGTGCATAATCATAACATGGTAAAATTATCATGAACATGAGAGGAAGCATAAATAAAATACTAGAAGTGTGGCAATGCATAAAAATGTAACATCACATCATTGTGGTTAACTACTGCAAATAATTCTGAAAAAAATCTAGAATCTTATAAAAATAATTTCACATTTACTAATGAGATTCCTCACTTTACCCAATTCATTTTAGAGATGTATAATTCAAGGTGTAGTTGTAACATTCAAATAGTTATATTGCGCTATATAATACCAGGTTCACCTGTCACATCATAATATTATCATTATCATGCATTACACATAGAATATATATCAACAATGATCATAAATAACCCATGTAAAGGAATGATTTTAATCTCATAAAAACACATTCATAAACATTGGGTTCCAAAAATAAAGCGGGAATAACATATTTGATACAAGAACCATCAACCTTGAATGAGAAGTAAAAGGTGAGTTCGTAAAAGAAGTGTTCTTAAAGAAAACAATTTTTTAGTCATAAAAATAGTTTTAATCATGTATATCCCATAAAAGGAAAACAAATGATGATGAAATGATTTTTTTGGAGTAACCATATCAAAAATAGAGTGAAATAGGGAGATTCCAAATGATGAAATTTGGGTTTGATAATTTCCTCTTACCTTGTATCCGAACGCTTTATTCCCTTTAATGTCATGTATAATGACATTATATTAATTAATTAGAAATTCCAGAAGGATTTAAAAATGAATATAGTTTTTTTTTTGATTTATTATGTAATTTTATGGGACTTTTGGTGAGTTATAGGGTTTAAAAACATTATTCGAGAATGTTTGTTTTTATCGTCTTCTTGAGTGGTTACCTTGTATTCTTACAAGAATGTTTGGGTAGAACATGGGTAATCATCTAAAACTTATGTTACATGTTATCAATTAAATTCATAAATATAAAATTATCTTATAATGAATTATATTATATACCATGTGGATGACTCATTAAATAAAAATGAAATGATGACTGTTTGGGTTAATTTGGGTCGTTTTTCGATCACAAAGAACATGTTTTAATAAATAACTTAGTAATATGTACATAAGATTGTTCAAAATCATTAAATAAGAATTAATAAGTATAACATATTCAGTGTAAATAATAAAAATTGTTTCATTACCAGATCTCAAGGTAGAAATGGAAGATGGAGACATGTCATTCTTCAAGGTGATAAATTAACACCTCATGAACAACTTTCTCTTTAATAAAATAAAGAGAAGATGAGAAATTGGATTGATTTATATAATATCTCATTAGTATCATAAAATTCCAGTATATTTCTGTTACAAGAGTTAACATACCATTTTGAAAAAGACTGGTGGTGAGAGAATAAAAAAAAGAACTTGAAATTGAAAGAGAATTAAAGGAGAAGAGGGAGAGAAATTACCTCTTGAATCCCTATCTTGAGATCCTCCTTAAGGGGCCTACACTTGGCCTTTTGATGAGACCAGAAGCTCTTGGAGGTGGGGGAGGGGATATGAAAGATTTTTGGGATGATTTTAGACATGGATTAAAACTTGAGAGGTTTGGGGAAATGAGGGTGTGGAGGGTGGCATTTAGAGTGGAGGGGTGAGGGGTTTCGTTAATATAAAATTCATCAGTTTATTAATTTCCATTAAGACATCGAATAGTGAGTCTTAAATGACCATGAATAATAAATTGGGCTTCTGAGTTCGAGATTTGGGTGCCTAAATCACTTGTGATGTCAGGAATTGTGAGTATAAATTATAATGAATTTATATGTTAAATTAATATATTTTACTATTCACCAAAAATTCAACTATTTCAGAAAAATCTCAAAAATTTACCCCAAATTTTTTCGACGTGTAGAATCCAAAAATGATTTTATTTTTCCAAAAAGAATTTACTATATATTACTAATTGAATATTTAATTATAATAAAAATTTATTATTAAAAAACAAGTTTTAAAACTTTCATTGACTTATTTTAAAATATATATTCCTCATACTTTCACATGAATATTATTTTTATACAATCATAGGTTTGATTACTATTCATTATGGTATATCACTATTCATATGGGTATATTAATACTCATAAGGGTAGGTTACTATTCACCACAAATTATTTTTTTCTATTAGACTCCAAAAATCATCGTGAACACAGCCGTGTATGTCAGATTTTCAAAATTACCAATACGTAAGTGAAAAACATTTTTTTAAAGGTCACTTAGCACTTAGTAGTTCATTATGTTGTGTTTTCATGTAATTTTATGACATATTTATGTGAAGGGGATTTCTATTGAAAATCAATGGGTCATTATACAATCCAAATTCCATTATTTCCCTAGTCGAGGCTCAATAGAAAAACCATGTTCACTCCCATTTCCATTCCTCATTATCTCATGAGATTGGAATCTTTTCACAATTCATCTGAGGTATATATATTAAAAACCCACAAAATAACATAATATAAACCATATATATGTATCATTTATGATCGTAATGACATTCATTATGAATAATATCATAACTTGAATAGATGAAATAGGTTTTATAAAAATAATGTTGTTATATAATCCCAAACTATTCAGAGAATCGATATGGATGACATCCTAACATCATTATTTATATCATCATATCATAATTAATTCATGGTAAAGAATCGTAAATCATGAAATCATCTTAAACATAAAACCTCATAATCCATCTAGAAAATTGGATGGTGTCATAAGAGTATATCTACACTGAATCATATGAAAGATCAATGTGTGTTAACAAATATGTAAAATAACATTAAAATACATATTCCTTTCAAACACTTTGCAACCTGTCAAAAAATAACATGTTTTGAAATCATATCTGAAAATACATTTTGAAAATTAATATTAATTCAAATATTATTAAAAAATAGTTCTGATAATCATATCAAAATATTATTGAATATTATTGAACTAATATTAATAATGATGGACATCGATGGTAGTGTACTTCAATCGATAATTAAATAAGGTCAGTTTGTATTGAAAACATTTTATCTATCACTTTAAGTACCAAATAAAGAAACACGCATTGAAAAATTGAAAAAAACTAATATAGGATAATACAATATGTTTTCCATAAATTATAATGACCATATTTTTCAATTAGTAAAATTTTAACATAGAAAACCAAAAACTAAAATGAGATTGAACATGACATCTTACTAAATTGGTAACATTTGAATAATAGAACCCATAAGATTATAAATTCAAATAAATCATTACCTAATGTATATATAAATTTATTCTTGATATAACATATAAAACTGTGATATATGCACCATAGAGACATAAATAACTTCATAACATGAAATATATCTCAATGAATCAATATTGAGATAAATCTCATTGGATATGTACTAATATGAAATTTATAATGTCATGAAATATAGAGACATGAATGGATTCATAAATTCATATAATGATAAATAAATAAAACATAAATTAAGTTCATATGATTTATATAATTTAATCAATATAAATAATATTTTAATATGACATATAGCCCATAAAAATAAATGTTCGGTGAGGACCCCTTACCCCAGGTCCATACATTCTTATACAGACTCGTAGCTATATGTAAGATAAATTTTAATTTTTTATAAATTTAAAGAATATTCATATTAAATGTGTCATACAATAGATTATTTACATATTATCTCTAAATATGCATCAGTTTAAAATTACCCCTTAAATATACCATTCAATGTGCTGACGATTCCATTTTTCCTACATATTTTGAATATTATTTTCTGGTCTACCCACCTTCATGTTGGTTTCAATATCTACAAAATATAAATACTTTATTAAATATAATATTTATATCTTTTCAAGCTATTATTACCATTAATATATGGTGGTGAAAAATAATGAATTGCATCACTTCATTGAGGCAGTAGTGTGCACATATGCATAAGTGTTATTTTAACATCAGGATGGATGGAGTGAAACAAATGTAAATAATATTTAACATTTAAATAATCATAATTATATAATATATATTAATCAAATATTTAATATAAAATAGTTTTTTAAATAGAAGTCCATTATTAATGAAAAAATCCATTATTATGTAATGTAGTTATATAAGTCAAATTCACTATATTTCATTTTTTTATTTTGGACCGTTATAAAATATAGGCATAAATTTTTTGATGGAATACAAAAGAAATAAATAATGATTCTCATTATATCATCTTGACCTCGAGTTCACATAACATATTCCCCGAGCTAGTGGGTCAGATGGCACCAAGCACACCACCTTGTATTTTAGAGGATTTGGACTAGAAGTGACGTGGTAAAGGTTGGTCGGTGGGGGAACTATACCCTCATATTATTATTTCACAATAGATGAAATAATAATATACAATTTATGAATTAGATAAAAAATAGATAGTTGTTATAATCATTTGCGGACGATTAATGAATTAAAAGACATAATAATAATCAAAAGCCTCTATGGTAGTTTCAATACAAGAATTTATGGAGGGATAATTTGTAAAAAGTGGAACATTAGAACATTAATACAATAATACTAAAAAATAACAACAATCTGATCCACTAGCATCTTGAGTGGATTTTCAGTCCACTTATCCAAAGAACATCAGTAAATATGTAGAATATTAAAAGTTACAATGTATGTTGCACTAATCAATACATGCATAAAGATAATATTCATATGTACTAAAGGAAAACAATGTATGGTGTGAGAGAAATATATGTGTAGCCCACCACAAAAAGTGTCTATGTGTAATCAAAGATGTGATCCTAACTAAGTAGTTTTAAGCCATAAAAGGAATTGTAAATAAATGATTAAATAAATAACAAGCCTTCCCATATTCTTATAGGGAACCGAGTGGGTCTACCTACATCAGATCATGGATGGAATGGATTTATTATCATTTATTATATATATAGTATCAATGTATATATATTTTAATTAAATATATTTCATCCACCTATATGAATGAATTATGTGAGGACGTAAGTGGTCATATACCTAGAACACTACTTACTAGCTAGACCGATGTGTGACTCCAAAATAAATGACCAGTTTAACATGCCTAAAATATAATGAAATAGTATACATTCTCTATATCCCAAATGGATTGTGAGATGTCATTCAATACACACAGGATGGTGAGTGATCCATCAATTCATCACTCAAATAATGCAATGTGATACGTCATTTCCAGAATCCTAATATTGTCAATGGTGGAAGGTATCATAATCAACACCAGATGTAAGGGACCATGATCCCATCATGCTCAACTGAACACTTACAATCATATCACAACCTATATCATATCATATCATACATTTATATTCCAAGATTCATTTACCTCCCTTTCATCTCATCCAAAAATCCCAAATGTATATATATAATGGCATATTCCATTTAAAATGTTCATTTAATAATGAATCAAAAAACAATATAGCCCTACTTCCCTTCATAAAACATTTTTTTAATACATTCATTTCATTATTGAACATAAAATCCAACATGAAAAATGTGTTCCATTTATTCTAATTAATTCATTAATTAGAAGGAATTACTCATGTATAAACCATACCATATGATGAATTTCGTTTAATTCTATTAACATTCCATTTAATTTATAATGATTAAAGAGAAATTTTGAAGGATATAATGTTCACAAGGAAATTTCCCACATGGTAATTTATTATTTGATGTTTATCTAGACACGAGTAATGTTCCAAGAGTTATAAAACCATTAATTCAATGAATGCAAAACCATTTTAGAACTAAAATAAATGATAATTTTTCTTTTTGGGCCTTTAACTGAATTAACTATAATTGAAGATTCTATTTGGAACATGTAATGAGTGACAAGATAATGGGTATAAAACCTACAATTCACCAAACTAGTATGAAATTGTATAAGACATAGTGTGATGATCTATTAGAGATGAATTACCCAATAAAAAGGTTATTCTCAACAAAATAATGTATGTTGCACAATGGTGTAGCTACATATCATTAAAAGTTTTGGAAAAATGATGATATGATCACCCTCAAGGATATAGATGAATTATTTCTCGATATCAACCATATATTAAAATTAGGTTGGATGATGACTATTAAGAGGTCTTACATCCTAAAAATAGTTAACATGAGAATGAACCAATATATGGTGACAAATTTAAGGGAAAACATAGATAAGAGGTTATATAGAAGATGATATTAACGAGATGGATCAAATTATTCTGACGAACCATGAATCTAAATCTACACATGATATTTAGATCTATTCTTAACATGATATTTCCTTGATATATCAGACGAAGAAACGAGTGGTTGGTCTACTTGTGAAGGAATAAGAATGATGAAAATGGTTTAATCATTGAACAAGGTGAATTTTTTTAATGTCACACAATAATGTTATTACTCACAATTTATCCACACGATTGGAAAAAACATGTGCCGACCATATACCCGTTAACCTCTACTTATGGGAACACTAAATGTTTAATTGAACAAATAAAAAACCATAAGAACCATTCTCCCATTAAAATGCATCTATCGCATGGCTATAAAAATGAATCACATGTTTGTAGAGCGACCATGTGGGTGTAGGTGCTTTATGTGATGTTACAAATAGTTAAATTTTATTATGTGGAATGGAATAATAGATATATACTAACCATGAATTTGGGTTTCATAACCTATTTTTATGAACTCTGGACTCCAAACAAGCCATGAATTCTCTTGGGACGTTCCATTGGTCATAGTTCACATCTACCATGACAAGGTAAAGTAGTAAAATTGAAAACAATAATCCATACCTTCAATAAAATAATAGTCATTACAAACTCTTCTCTATAGTGCATATCATCTTAAATTTGTACTTTTTATGGTAAAGGGGAATCATCAACAAAGAGATCCAACAATTTAACTTATATATCTGCTTCATGTTCTGATGTCACATCTCATACTCAAATGTGATTTAATGGTACCCATACTAAAGGAACTAACCATCCCCATGGTGTCTTCATGTTTCAATCCACAATAAGCATAAGATACTCATCTAAGGATGAATATATATATATATATATATATATCTATTTTAACCTCATCGGGATGAAATACATTTGATAGATCTGTATAGTACTTGTGTTGATGTGATACATGAATTACATCATCCATAGAATGTTATCAATGAAGAAATTTCAAATTGAAATACATCGATGTTATTTTTTCCATTAAATCGATTGATCCAATGATAAATGATTAAATCATTCCCTTCTTACAATTAAAACTATGTTTCATCCTGGGCAATACATGAACGAAAACCCAGTCTATGACCTCAAACTCAAGAGGTAATCATCTATTATTTTCATACGGATATTGTTTAAACGGAACAGTCGTTATGTGCTTTTTGATCATCTTGATAGACTCTGTGGCCTCCTACATGAGATGTGGTCCACATATAGTTACCTCATCTCCCACTATCCAGTATAGAGATGAGCGATAGGGACAACCATATAAGGTCTTATAAGGGTCTATCTCAATGATAGAATGAAATATATTATAATAAGTGAACTCAATTAGAGTAAGGTGGTTCCAAAGGAACCACTAATGTTAAGGACACATGCACATAGATTTTCTTCTAGAACAAGAATAATACACTCCTTTTATACATCAATATGTGGGTGATTGTTCTTAGTGAGAAGTATATGTGTACCAAGAACTTCTTCCACTCCAGAAATAATATTAATGTGAAGAAAAAATCTATTTCAGAGATGATAGAACAAAGAGTTCCATGAATATATACAGCCTATATAATGTACATCCTTCTAAAATAATTTACTCGTAGGGGATTATTCATAAGTTGGAATTTTGATAATTTTCCAAACAATGAATGATAATCCACACTATATCATTTCAAAGAGCTGATTCGGGTGATAAAGATAAGAAATAAATTAAAACATCATCCCTTTTACATGCAGTAATAGAAAATAGCCTTAAAATTCCTTCCAATCACCAATGATCTACCTTCACCTATTGATAGGTGGAACACTGAGTAATGAATCTGACAATCTTGGGTTTGATACCAGTCCACCAATATTGTCACCATAGATCATTATACATTCTAGTGAAATTTTTTTGATCTTCCCCCATTGTGATTTGGAATTCTTTCATCCTTTCATCTTTATTGTATTTGGGGACCCATAAACAACAATGGAATAATAATTTATCACCCCCACCCATATTACATTTTATATATGCATCATCATCTGAGATTATTTACTTTCTAAAAAGTCCATTTGGATGAGACATTGTCCTCAATATTTTCAGTTCTCAAATAGTAGAAGTCATTGTTAAGGTCGATAGGATAATTTTACCATGGTCCCCCAAAACATCAACATGATTCATCGAGAATAAGTTCATAAGATATCAATTTTCACATAACACCTATACCACATATCTATGAGTGTTGAAGCTCAGAGAATCAACCACATTATTTCCAATACCAGGAATTTAGAAATGTTTAAAATCAATCATCTTTAGGTAATCCACCAACCCGTGTTTTTTATGACCTAGATACCACTGTATGGAGATTAACATGATCCTTTGTGGTAAGTAAAAACTAGAAAAAAACTCTCGATGTAGATAATATCTTCAATAGTGTATGGAATAAATAGCTATAGCTAGTTTAAGTTTGTAAATTGGGAAGTTCTAATCATTAGTAATCAACTAAAAATACCCATACACTTTGACTCGCTTGTCCTAAATTAAAATATCTCAATTCCCGATACCTTGTGCATTAAAATACACAATATATCTCATTACTGGATTTGGTATTATTCATATCAATGATAAAGTCAAAATCGCTCAATTCCTGAAAGGCTTCTTCATTATAATTTACCATATCAATTTAACACACTTATTTTTAAATCCCATATTCATTGCTGCATGATGTGCGAAATAATGGATGAGCCATTTTTAATGTCCATAGATTTCTATTAAACTATGAATGTCCAATTCAATCTTGAAACTGTCCAAAGAAACAACTACTCTAACATTCTATGGGATTACTAAAACTCATAACATTGAGATGATATTACCCATGATATGTTTTTTATCTAACCAAAATTGGCATTTACTAATATTTTCATAGATTTAATGATCTATTAAGATGGTTTAACATGAACACGTGATGGTTTTCATGGTTGTTTCTAGAGTGTGAATACACCATGATATCATCATCAATGAATACTACTAAATAATATAGATATAGGTGTAAAACATGATTAATAAGCCCATGAATACTATAGGTGAATTTTTAAGTGCAAACAACATGATGAGATACTCATATAGATTGTACATGATCCAGAAATTTGTGTGATGTATGTCTAATGTCTTGACACCCAAAAGATAATATCCCAATACTAAATATGACTTTGAAAAATCAAGAAATATTTATAGAAGATCAAAGAGGTCCTCTATTAAAGGAAGTGGATACCATTTCAGATGATGATAGTCCATAAAGAGTCTAAGGATACCATTATTCTTTTTAGTCAAAAGGACTGGTGAACCTCCAAGGAGAATAGATTGTGTGTGTGAAGCCTTTAACATGAACTTCCTCTAATAGTTTCACAAGATCCAAGAGTTTCTTAGGTTCTATCCCTTAAGGTGGAGTTTTCAATAGTGCATCTAATAGTACATGATCAATATTAAACATTGCATCTCACAATAGATGTATAATAGAGAATTCATTGGGAAATACTTCACTGAAACCCTACACTATATGATGAAATATAGCATGTTATAACCTCTATTAATACAAGAATATACTATATATATGAGTTGTAACACTCCCTATCCATGTATTCTATACTCTTGCTCATTTTTCACTAACATCACATTCTCCATTATGCGTTTTCCTTACACCATGTGGTGATGTAAATTTCTCCCTATGATGATAAAATCCAATAAGGGATTGATAGAGAACTCAATAGTCTATCCCAATGATTATATCAAATCCCATTATGAAATGATGGAAAATAATCTAGAAAAAAAATGTAACACATATCTTAAGGGGGAATTCCAATAATTAATGAATACCCTTTAAACAGTTACTTAATAGGGTGTCTAACATCATAATGCCTTAAAAGTTTTAGACATCGAGGCATATACATACCATAAAAGTCCCTTATATAAATGAGTGAGACACTCTTGTATCAAATAAATGTGACACAAAATTAGAGGTGACAAGAAATGTATCTTGAAATCTATAAGTTATAAATCTTTACTCTTCCAACATGGGTTAGACTACATTTAACTACCATGCACTGTATCCCAGAATCACTATCTTAATACCCTGATAAATCCTTCTCTACTGGCACTGTGAATCAAAAATTTTGGCAGCCTATTTTATGACATCCACATTCTCATTATTGATTGGTGATGTTCCATATTTCTGTCTATCATGACACAATATTCCATGCTCATCATCATGGATGATGATTGTATCCCCACTCGCTATACACTAATGATAATGTTATACAAAAACACTGGATATTTTCCATCCTTACCTATACTCTTCACCCACCAATATAATCTAATCGATTTGTTTCTATGACTTCACATTCCATAATAATTATTGATCATCAAGTTGTCATCACATGGGGTCTAACAACTGCTACCTACACAAATATCCTTAAAAAATCAGTTTCACCAACAAGATGGAGCGATAACATTAGGTGTGGAACCTCCCTAGATTTTATAATTATCTTCCCCCAAGTTATAGTCTATAATAATGCAATGGATGAATTTTTTTGAAATGTTATTCAAAATTAACTCATTGATGTATGAGAGTATGGTGTTTTCCAACCCATCCTCAAAACACCTAGTGGTTAGAAGATCATTACCTTCTAATTTTAGAGTGAACTACTACTTCTCTGTAAAATGATCAAAAAAATAAATCATTGATATTATATTCTACTATAGGATAATGAATTCTCTATGTCTATCATCCCTCTGAGACCAGAGAATGAAGTATTCATAGGATATCATCTAGAAGTCATCAAATACCATCTAACAATGTCAATCTTCTTTGGTGATAATGTCCCACCACGGCTTAGCGGAATCATGTTGCATATACATTGAAAACATTAACCTCCAATATAGTGTAATCTATAGATTATAAAATATATATAGTATTTCATCGATAAAATATTCTATATCATGAGGTACTCCATACCCCCAAAAGGTGGGGGATGTTACTTCTGAAATTCACCATTCAACTCTACCGTTCTCAATGAAGGACGAAATTCACCCTGCAGAGAATAAAATTTACACAAGAAGCCACATAAGAACATGGAACCAGTTCGATATATGGAATTGGAAAAGGACTCATTGGGGGAACTATAAGATGAATCATTGGAGTTTCATGGCATACCACCTCAGCTACATGGTCATCAACACCTTCAAGGAATGCGACTAGAGAACTTTGTAGCGGAATGATACTACACTGCAAAACACACACCTTGAAATAGATTTAAACAAATGAGATGATATTGGATAGAAATTAAGATAGTTATAAATCCTTCATATAGTAACATTAAAGGATCACCAGCTGATCAATAATCCAGGTCTAGGAAGTAGAACAAGACAAAAACATGCCAAAGAACATAGGTGACACCTATCTACCCACTACTAATACAATGCTCAAATATGACTCTTATTATCACATTTATAATAATAGAAATTTTACATTATGTGTTATAATAAATATCAATTAGTTATTATTTAATTATATAAATCATATTTAAAATGGTTAAATTCGGGGGATTCCCATTTCTGATCCCTAAGGGACCATAATTTTTATTAACCAAATTATGGAATCCCCATAACCCACACCATATCATGTTCCATCCCATACAAACAATGGTCCATGACATAATGTTCCATAATTAACTACATTAGGAAACTGATTTAAACTATTGAGGAAATAACTTTTCGGTTAAATTAAGAACATTTTGTATCTATTTTTCCAATCACTATAAGATGTTTTAGCAGAAATAAATAATCATTTAATTCACTATCGATATAAAATAGGTAAATTCACATTAAAATTAAACCTGGAATGGGAAATGTGTGGAATATTATAAGTATTCCTATAGTGATGCACGAAATGAAATTCAATCATTTCAATGGGCCTAGGAAAAAGAAATATCATTTCAATAATATGTTATCTATAACATCAAAAAAACATTTCTGTCACACAATAGTGATGTTTTATCAACCATAATAGGTGAAAACAATAAAAATAATTTTCCATCAAATATAATTTGGATTTCCACTATTCATGGGTTTAAAACATATAGGTTCATGGTAAATTACAAATCCTTCAATGTCTTAGTTTCATAACTAATTTTCAACTACTAAAACAAAGAAATATAAAGAAATATTTTGATACAACTTTGTATCATCTAATCCTATGGCCACATAACCAATGCCCAAAGATAGTGGGTCACATGGCATCAAGAACAGCTCTGTGTATGATATAGGATATGGACTAGAAGATAGGGTGTAATAGTGGTTTGGTGGAGATACTATACACTCATATCAGAGTGTAATATCAGATAAAAAATGACATTCAACATCGAATATAGATAATAAAATGACAGCTATAATTATTATATGAGGAAGTGTAAAGAATTTAGTATTTAAATAATAATAAAAAGCCTCAATGGAAGTATCATTACATAAATTCATGACATGCTCATATAAAAAAAGGTAAATTGAAATAGTCCTGAAATGAAGGTATAAAATATTTACAAAAAGAAAAAAATATCTCCATTGGTTTATAGAGATGATTCTTAGTCCTCTAATCCGAAGATCCATCTAGAAATAATAATATCAAGAAACTGTAGAAAAAATATTTCTCTTTTTTATACCTACAAATCGATAATCTTAACCAGTAATAAAGGAAAAATGAGTATGGTGTGAGATAAAAATCGTGGTTGGCCACCATCAACAGTTTATAAGTCTAATCCAAGAATTATGTGTTACAAAATAGTGTGCAAGTGTAAACGGAATAGGAAATTAATGCTAAATTAAATAACTAGCATGCTCTAGATATTATAGGACACCTAGTGGGTATACCTACTTCGGATCATGTCCAGAACAGATGTATGATTAGTTTATATATATGTAGAAATAACATATATTTTTAAATTATATATATTGTGTCAACCTAATTGTACTATGTATGTGTGGGTGTAAGTTGTCATATACCAGGAATACATGTTTCCAGAAGGATAGGGGTGTAACTCAGACATCCATGATCAGTCTAACGAGCCTAAATGATCAATAAATAGGGTATATTACATACATCAAAATAAGTGTGTGGGAAAACAGGAAAAACACTCGAGTTGTTGTGTGAGCCATCATGTCATCACTCGAGCAAAAGAATGTGTCACATTATTGCCAACATCATAATGGTGTAAATTGTGTGAGATATAATAATCAATAAGTTATTTAAGGGAGTGTGATTGCATCAAGATCAAAATAACCCCTACCATCATATCATAACCAATATCATGGTTTATCCTACTCATATATGACATGAGGAATTTACTTCCCCTGCATCTCATTCACCACGACCATATATGTAAGTATAATTATTCAATTAATTATGTGAATTTAATAAGGAATAAACAATATAGTGACCTTACTAGCATTCATGTACCATTTCATTTAATAAATTATTTTAATTAATGGAATGGAAATACACAGTGAAAAAACATTTCCATTTGTACCAATTGACTCCTTGAAGGGAAGACATCCATCATGCATAACACAATATAAATGATAAAATACCTTTAATTCTCATAAAATTACATTTCAATATATAAATCCTAAACAAATATTTAGAATCCTACAAGGATAACAAGGTAATTTCTCAAATGATAATTTACTTTTATAGGTTGATCCAAACACCAATTAGGTGTCTCAGGTTATATAATCATTCATGAATCAAAGGAAAACACATTTTAGAACAAAGATAATGGGTAATTAGTTATTAAAGGATATTTATTTAATTATCCACAATGATAAATTCCATTTGGAACAATCAAGGGGTGACCGTATTAGGAGAATACAACCAATAATTTCCTAAACTAGGATAAAAATGTTTATAATGAGGTGAGATGTTCAATTTGAAATAAATATCTCAATTTAAAATAGGATCTCAAAAAAAGATTGATCATTGCACAACCACATAGCTACAGAAAATCTGAACAAGGGGAAAAAATTGGACCACCAAACTCAAGGTCATATGTTGCTACTCGCTCTATATCTACCTCATATTTAAAGTAGGTTGGAAGAGATCATTCAAATAGTCCAACATCCAACAAACTGGTTAAAAATGACTGTATTGGAAAAAAGAGATAGAGATGAAGAACACCATATATTTGAGGTAAGAGTCTAGACGATATTCCCAAGATAGATCCAATTCTTTTGACAGACCATGAATCAGACACTAGATGTGGGAGTAACCTAAATTCCTAGTGTGAGGGGTTCATCTGGTCCTAAGTGAAGAAACGCGAGGTTGGTTCACTAGAGGATGAAAGGGTATTAATATAATGTTTTAAAGATTAAATTAGAGGAAAATATATAATTTCAATCAAAAAAATCACACATGTTTTGACCATACGGTTAGAAAAATTGTGCTTGAATCGTGCGCTAGTTATCTAATATATAGGGGCACACCACACAACTTGGTGCAAACTATATCAAACCATGCACAAACTGTGAACAAAACATTCTTCCAAAAACTATATTTCTACAACACGGACATATTCCATAGTTTTCAAAGTTGTAAAGCTACCGTGTGGCCCCTAGGTGCTCTTTGTGAGATAGATCATTGTTGTAAGTAATTGTGCATCCTATGATGTATGGTTTACAAAAACATTGCTGGCTAGTTAGGAAAACCATTATGATTGACTATAATATTCATAAAATATAGAAACACTCATTCAATTTTCTTTAGGCTATAACATCCATCTATAATTACTATGAAATATATTCATATTGAAAAATAAATTATTTGTACCTTCGTGAAAGTGAGGCTCATTAAAATAAATTACAATGTAGATATTGTACATTTACCATTAATATTATTATATATTAATGGCTATAATAAAATCAAATTATTATTTAAGTATGATATAATGGCCTCAACTAGTAGGTTCATAATCTATGAGTCCCATTAATCTATTCATCTGATGGATATGGAATCATGAATATTTTACAAAGAAAAATTCCATGTTTGGAATAAGCATAAAAAACATGAGTGAAACCAGTTATTGTGAGGAGTTAATTATAAGTGAGATCGTTGATGAAACTATGATAATTTAACTACCCCAAAAATGTTCCACCAGGACACACCTTACCTTATGGGGATATGCCAATGGAATATGGGTACATTTATGTATAACATTGTGTTGTGATTTTTTATATTTTATTCTCAATAAAATAATGATTATATATCAATCTTCCCATGGTTTCTCTAATAAGAGGATCATATATTATTTTAATAAAACCTTATTTCTATTAGAATAAATGAAAATTATATTTTTGGAAAATGTATTGAATCAATAAAAACACTATTATTGAAAAATTCCATAATTTAAAAAAATTATTTTCATGAAATAATGTTATTAAAATTGTAATTATGAAAATAAGCATTATAATAAAATTTAAAAAAGTTAAATGTAATTTTTTACAGTATTTAGATAGTTTTTATTATCAAACTCTCATGTATTTTACATTTAATAAATATTTTAATTTAAATAATTAATTTTTTTTAGAAACATATTTCTGTAAAATAAATATTATATTTATGATAATAATGTCAAAATTATCCAATTGTAAATATATCATAATTTTTTGAGATAGAAAATTGTTTTGGTAATGATTAAATACTGAATAAATATATATTATGTATTATGATGTCAGAATTTCCCAAAAAGTGAAGTCATAAATTTGATAAAGGTAATCCATGAAAAAAATATTTTCCCTTTTAAAATAATTTTCTATGTTATTTCATTACATTTTCCAACCAAAAAAATCATTCAAAACATGTATCACACTTTTTGGATTCTCAAATAAATTTTCATTATCATGACTCACTTCATCATCATGAATGATAATATTTTATGGAGATCAGTTCATGGATTAATAAAATATTAGAAACCCCTCTTCTTTGTTAGAAACCATAAAAACCATGTGATTGTTTTTCGTTTTTTATATTTCATAACATTGAGTCCAAAATTTCATTTGGAAATTAATAATGATTCCCCCACTGTTTTTGTTTGAAAACACACCAAACCACCCATTAAATTTCAATAACAATTTATTAATAATGATGATCCTATACATATTAATCTCTAAATCCATCTCAATTTGTTCATATGATCTTAATATGCTCCCAGATATTTTAGAAGCAATATCTCATGTTAATGGATTCTCTTCCTTCACCACTTCAATCATTTACAATCATTGTATTATGATTATTGATTCATTATTTTCCTTTAAAAAATATTTTCTAAAAGATAACTCAATTATAATTATAATATCCTTTTATAGTTATAAACAATTCACTCACATTAATATATATTTTGAACCTTTATGTATACTCGTTATGCTACTAAAATTATCCAAAGATTTTTTATTCCAAACTATTGTGTTTTGAATACCCATATCAATTTCCTATCAACCATTTCCACAAGCATTTTCAATCAATAATTGATTGGGGGAATTCATATATGCAACCCAAAATCCTTAGTAATGATATTAATAGTTTTATATGTTGTTTTTATGTCATATGAATTATTTGTAATATAAAATCAAGTTTGTTTTTTTAATGTTCTAGGTGTGACAATAATTTTATAGACCTATGATGCATTGGGTAATGATTTTATCTCAAGAGATACCATTTATGGTGGAATTATATTTAATTGAATCATACAATGTTATTCTATGTCATTTTTTATCCATGAGTTATGCTTATGATTTTATGTTATATGTTGTTTGAACATTCTTATGATTCTTTTATGTTATCACCTTATATAATGTTTCACTGTTAAAAATTATTATTCAAACCATTAAATGTCATATTTTTATGTCTCTGGACACACACTGACTATATTTCATTATGATATAGATTTATTATTCTGTACATAAAATCATTTATCACTACATTATTTTTAATGTCCTTGAGTAATCCCATTTTTTATATGGTCTTTTTTGCTTCATAGATACATTATCGTGTTTATAAACAATGTTGTTGTGTCCTTTTATCATGTTGGGTTATATGTATATAATAACACAATTACTATGCATCTTGATAATTTAATATTATATATATATATATATATATATGATGAATACTCATTAAGTAATGATTTTAAAATATATTGCATGTCATTGTTTCTGTCATATAGTGGAAAAAATAATTTTTATTGGGATTACAAAATTATAGTGAAAAAAAAAGTGTTGAGAGTAAAAATAAGAATTGTTTTTGGAAATGTTTTTAAGGTATAGAGTAAGTGTTTTTCAAGAAATTAATTTCATATCTAGAGACTACAAGGGGATGTGGATCTAGAAAGTGGAACCTAGGGTTAAAAACTATGATAATAAAGGATTGGGTATTAACAGGTTCATCACATGGTGGATAACAAAGAGGAATTACATTATATTTAGTTTTACACTCTTAGGGAAAATACATTATTAAATTTCCAATATATTTATAATGAATTGTTAATGGAATAGTAATTACTATGAAATTTAATGATAGTAAATATACCAGGAATAAATTTTATTGAAACCTAAAAATTCATAAGCAATGAAATATATTTATTTTAAGATTTATACATTAAATGTTTATATATTCAGATTTATGTTTTTAATAAGTTGATAATTATCATCGCTATATCTATTTTGGATGATCTAAATGATTTAAACCAATATAATATACTGAATGGAAATCATAACATCAATTCATTAACCTAAAATTTCCTACATTATTACATTTATATACATTATTTCATATGAATCATATTGGAAGAGTAATTCAAAAAATAACTCATATTATGGAAGTCGTGTTATATATGAAAACAAAAAATGGGGAATTTATTTTAACCCTCATCTATAATGAATATATTTTGAATATTTCTGAGCATAATATCCAACATATCCTTTGATACTCCCTATAGTGTAATATCACTAAATCGTGGTTATGGATTTTAGTTTTTACGTATAGTTCCAAAATAGATTTCTGATATATGTAAATCAACCTCTATATTGTGAATCACCCTCTAATTCTTTATATTTTTAAGGGTATATATCAATTTTTTGAATCATCATCTCATGAATAGATATTATTACATGGTGAGAATATATACTTGGACCAAATGATTGGGATCAAGGAATTGTTCAACCATAATTAAATAAAAATTATAATAGATTATGTCAATGTATGCCCCTAAATATTTCATAATCTTACTCTAGTATGAGTGTTTTAGTTCCCATTCAAAATTATAATAAAATAATTTTTAATTCCATGAATCTCTATTGGATTTAAAATGTTGAACATAAATGTATAAAGATACAAATTTAAGATAATCTCAATAAATGGATTACAAGAACATGTTACTGCATGTGGGGTTCATTGATAAATTTTTTTTCTAAAGAATGTTGGAATAATATACATCTCTCTTTATTAGTTTGTTCTCAATAAGATCACGATGATTATCATGTATCCTCTTCAACATATTTATCAATTGTTGGGGACCCAGTATAGGTACTAGATGTTCTATATGGTCGATATTCGATTGAGATATTATCTGGGAAAGGTAGAAAAGAAGTATATATTGTATAATACTTTTCATATATGGTATTGTAATAATAATATCTTAGTGATGCAATTTTTGACACTAATTCCCCAACTATATTAGTGGATTTAATAGATAGGGGATGTTGGGTTTTTTATGAATTTTTTTGTTGGAATAATATATGATATTCATATATTCTCCAAAAGTATGTTGGAACATGATTGTACAAATGATCATAAATGTTGATAGGTTACATTCAATTTAAAATAAATATAATTTTTGGATGGGGAAAGAGGAATTATTGTGTTTTGTTATCACCTGTAGAAGGGATATTCATAGACCCATCAACAATAGAGGGATTTGAAGGTTATCAAAGAATATGGTATGTGATATATATTTATCTATTTCATGGATTCTTTGGTAATATAATCAATTGGATAAAATAATCTAAAAATTTTAAAACCCAGAAACTGTCATAACATGGTCAGAATTGAATTTTTTATGGAATGATAAGGAATAAAAACATTTTTTTGTTTTTATATGAAGTAAATAATTTTCTATGTGGTCATATAACCAACCAATATTGAATTATTTTTTATATATATTTATGGATCAATGAAAGGAATAAGTTTTCTGTTGATTCATAATAAAAAAGTGACTACTAATTTTTGTCTCCAACTAACGATCCATGAGAAGAAAAACAACTAACATGATCTGGAAATGGATATAAAGATATTTACATGGATTGTTTGGAATCATTATATATATCTAAGTAATTGTGACAAATATATAGATAATAAAAAATTATTTAAAAGATTCATAAAATAGTTCTCAATATGGGAAAATATTGCTGGTGAGAGATAATAATGTATTTTGATTGTTTAATCCATTACCATCTTGGAACAACAAAAAGATTTACAAATGTTCAAATAATAAATGATCTCATAAAAATATCATTAATTATTATTTAATGGGATCAATTATTCTTGTACATTCAATGTTTGGGAATGAGAATCATAAATAATATTGGAATCCAACCTTCTTGAAATGAATACTTGACCGTACATTTGTGTGTGGATATTAGAGAAACAAAACCCTGATATGTAGCTATATAGAGAGGTATGGAATATTCCTAACATCAACATCAAAAATGATGGTGATATATTGTTTTGACCTCCAATACATGTCATATTCAAACCAAAACAATTGTGTAATATTATGATTGGTGTGTGTATTTATTCTTTCTAAATTATTCCATAATTCACTAAGACATAGTGAAATCCGAATAAAACTATTTTGTGGGATTACATAAAGAGAATGATTATAAAATTTTTTCCTTGATTATTAGTATTCTAGTAAATTGAAAATGTATGATTGATGTTTAATTTTTTGATGAAAAACTTTCCCATAACATTATGGAAATAGAAAATCATAAATATGGATTTCATCATAGGACTCCCCTTGATGTATAAAAATATAAATTTATTTTTGATGAATAGAATAAATTTACAAAGTATGAAAATTTATTTTCTATATAACTACAGTTCTCTATTTTTAAACTAACTAATATATACATACAAATGGTGTTAAGATTCTATGATGTACCACTCTCAATGGTATCTTGATGAGGTCTAAAGATTAGATTTTTGTTTTGAATATTTTTAGAAAGAATTGGATACAAAGATGAGTTTTAATAATGAATATCACTCTTTGATGTATGGATAGAATAAACAAGCCATTCACACAATAGAGGATATTATGAGGTAATGTTCAATTGATTTAAAGGAATGATGGGATCATCACTTTACCCTTAGAGATTTATCATATAATAATAATTTGTATTCTAACAATAAAATTTAACCATATGAGGATTCATATGGGAATATTTTTTAGACACAAACTTATTGGGATAAAACTATATAATAGAAGTTAATGGGACTTGATATTAACCAAGAAATTGACAAGATATTTTAAATCATTCTGTTTCATTTCAAATAGATTAAATTTAATTGAAAAATCAATGAATACATTCATTGAAGTCACCTATGGTTTTAGGTCAGAGATAATTTTTTTCCTCTATATATCACTATGGATGAATTTAATGATGTTTCTTAAGAAGGTAAAATGTATTTATATATAAATTATAACCTTTTATACCCTTCCTTATATCTAAGTTATTTCTTTGTTACTAGAACACCTACCCAACATAACTCGAGTATATGATTTTTTCCTCATAACAATATTATGGATTTACAAAATATAGCACTTCACATGTACTAAATCCAAAAATCATACCTTTAGTGAATTATATATCATATTAAAAGAACCCACCCATGATCTCATATTCTAGAGATATTGTTATATGAATCATTAATACTCAACTAGTCAAAAGTATTTTGGCAGAACAACAAGTTTGACAATACAACAAGAGAACGAGAATAGGTGATGAAATAGATATATCCTCATTATTTTAATTGTATAATGATAAATTTTATAGAAAACTTTGATATTTTTGGTTGGAGTAGAGTACTCAAAAGCTCAGTGAATTGAGTATTCTTAAAAAATTCTGTATGAATGTTTTTCTTAAATGGATCCCCAATACAAATAAATAGAGCCCATTTAATCAAGGTAATACGGTTATGAATGTTTAACTATTAAAATAACTTTTCAGATGATTGAATAATTATTAGTAATATTAATATTAGTTATTGATATTACTTTTGAAGCTATTATAATAAGGTAAAACAATTCTATCTTCTGTCCAAGATTAACTATGAAAGTTAATCTAATTATTTCTTAATTATATAGTGCTATAGAGAAAACTAAACTAAAAAACACATCAGTTAAAAAACGTTTTTTGGTCTCAAGATGAGACCTAATCCACTCCACCTGGTGATCACATGGCACTGAAAGGTTTATATCAATATACTTGATCCACACCCTGGATCGGGGTAAAAACAGTGCACTAGACTATACATGTTACATAACCTCTTCCACAGTTCATCGTGGGTATAAAATACCAGGTCACATAGAGACCACTACCACAATTACCTATGGGTGTTAACAAGTATAAAAAGTTATTTGAGGTAGGATATATTTGTATCCTTTTGATTAGTGGAGTAGACAATTTTTGTTTTAATATAAACACACACACACTAATAGAAATCCAAAACAATACACATCAGAGCAAATATAATGGAATAAGGTCAGAAGTGCTCTGAGTGTTGTTCTATGAAGCTCTAGACTTCTAGGATGATGTAGATGAAATAATATACTCCACATCTAAGAAAAAAAGTATCACAAGTCTGGTTCTCTGGTTTATATTTCGATGCGTAATGTGTTCTTCATGTAGTTCTCATTGTGAGGACATTCTTAGTTATGATCTATGGTATACCAACATTTTGAATCAATAATTATTTGTATGTTCTTCATATTTATCTTTATTCAAGTATCTATTATTTTTATCAATGATTATAGCGCTTATACTACTCGATCACCCCTTTGTTTCAGGGTCACACTTTTCTTTTTATTTGTGGAGTGCATGATCTGGAGCTGACATGAAGCATTTATTCTGTAACCCATAACTCGTAATATTAATTGACAGGTCTAAAAATAAATATTAATTATGTTAGTGAATTTAATCAAATCAATTATTACAGTTCCAAATTAAATTTAAAATGAAAAAACAGATTAAATAACGGTGTCACAGTCTATCTGGAAATTGTGTCATTGGGAAACAGTGTCACCACAAAACTATGTCTTCTTCATTGCCTTTGATAATTTAGACATTTATGATGGCATAGTTGTATCAATATTATGAAATTATTGCACAAATTCATTTTTTGGATCATGGTGGTTTATCTTTTTCCAAAATCTGAACGATGTGTTAATTAGGAACAGCTGTCGCATACATCAACAAATCTAAAAATTGTTACGGTGTCTTGTTACAGTGTCTGTTAACGGTGTCTGGTTCACGGTGTCTAGTCACGGTGTCTGGGTCATGGTGTTCTAGCCACGGTGTCTGGGACAAGGTGTATGGTCCTGGTGTCTGGGTCACAGTGTCTGGACATGGTGTCAGTGTCACGGTTTCTCAGACATATCCAAATAACTATATATAGACATAAATAGTAATATGCACTGAATGAATTTGACATAATCATTCATATAAGAAATCATTAGAGACCAAGGTTATTTTTATTTGGAAATAATCAATCATGATATATATATATTAGGATCTTGTGTAGGGTAATTTAATGCATAAATATACCAACCATCTCAACACATGAGTTGAGACAGATTATATAGTATTAATAAGATTTACAGGATGTTTAAGAATTGTGATCATTAAAATAGGATTAAAACATGTGGTAGTGAACACAAATGGATGGTTTAATTTTTTGACCAAAATATGTATAAATTGGATTCCATTTTGAATGAATTAATTCATTGTTCGGTAATGTAGTTATAGAATAATCATGCACTATATTCCATTAATTATTTTGGACTATTATAAATAATATCTATAATTTCATTAATGTTTTTGTAATATGGTTATGGATCATATTTTTTTAACACATCTATTCAGTATTTATTTTATATATTACAACATATTATGGGTTATAATAGAATATAATTGAAAAAAAAGAATATGAGATGACCTCAACTAGAAAGATCTTAAGAAATGTGTCACATTTATAATAGCTTCTATGGGAGATGGTGTCACTCGTATATTACACTAATCTATACCAGGCCAATATTCATCAAATTATTCTATAGTGATTCCTTTTAATGGAGAAGATAAAAAATATTGAGATTGTATCACAAATATGTTGATCGAGCAGCCCAAGAATGTACCACTATCTTACACCTTACATTTATGGTGTACGATTGTATAATAAGGGGTTATGTAAATATACACTAGTATTATAATATGTTATATTTTATTTTTAATACAGTAATTAACATGTTTATAACGATTTATAATTACATTATATATATGATTATATAATGTTTTTTCAAAAAACATGATTTTCTGGAATTAATGGATGTTGTTGTCCAGAAATATAATTTTTAACAATTAAAATTCGTTTTTTATGAATAATATTATTAAATTTATTGTTATTTTAAGAAACATTATTATTAAAATAATATTTACTTAAATAAAAATGATAATATAATTTGATGACATAAAATGTAATTATTTATAACATTTAGAATGTTTTTAGTGTCACAAAAACTTAGATTTTCTAGTAAATGAGTATTTGTGTAAATGTGTAAATTCACAAATTTAGAAAATATCCATTTTAATGTAAATATAATCTTTAATGTTAGAATGAATAAAATATAAAAAGGTTAATTTTTCAAAATTTTAATGGAAACTCTATTTTTTTGTAAAAATTAAATTTTGAATAAATATGCAATATGTATTATGACAATATAATATCCCATAAGTGAGAAAATAAATTTTTTAAATGGAATCCATGACCCAAAATAGAATTCCACTTTATATTTTTTATATTGTTTTATTAATTTTTATAACATATAATGATTCCTCCAATACCAATATTATTTTTTTAGGATTTCATGTTATTTCATTTCCAATATAACAAAATTCTACATGAATAATGTTCATATCTTATGTATTTCGGTTCATATCCTAATATAACAATTAAAACCACCACACATTGGTGGAAACAAGTATAAAACACATGATAATGTTTGTGTTTTTGATAATTTTAGCAGATATATTCAATAACCTATATTTTAAATTTTATGAAGAATTACTATATTTATCGCCATAAATAACCAAATAACCTCTTTTTCATATTCACTCAAAACCATTGAGCATGAATTTATTCTCCCTCTACTGCTGTAATTTCCAAAATTGTTGTTACAGTTATCTTATTAAGCTCTTCTAATTCTTTTTTAAACATCATATCAATGTAAGGGATTTTGTTCCATATTATATTTATTTAAATTAATTCATTGTTTGAAAATATTTCATATCAAAATGATCTTGTCGGAATATATATTTACACGTACAATTTATTTTATTATTATCACTTGAAATGATAAAATGATATTTAAAATTATTAAACCATTCCATGAACAACTATATATACTATTTTTTCAGCTAAAATTTTCTCATGAATCTACATGTCGTCCATTTTGTTTTTGTAAATGACAACCATTATTCCCACTCTAGGGTATTGAAATATATTGAAATTCTATTTATTGATTTTCTAGATCCATTTTCCTAACCCACCGTACTTATTTTATGTATTATGATTGATGAAAGATGTTTGTATGTTATTAAATTTATGTGGAACACAAATTCAAGTATATGATATGAATGTGAATGGTGAGACAAAAATTATATACCCCTATAATGCACTCTTTAATTTTTTTTTCTCATGATATACCATCTAGAATGAATAGAAAATTATCTTAATAACACTATGTAATGATTTCCCAATGGTTATCCATGACAATATATTATGATGTCATCTATTATATTTTTCCCATATTATTATGATTCCATCATGTTGTCATCATATATCAATATTTAGTATTCTTGAACAGTATTATCACCATTCAATGTATTCATTTTAGGCCACTTGAATAACATGTAAAAAATTAAAATATTCTATAATTTGATCATCCCCTCACTGAGATTTATATCTAACCCCTTCTTGTATATGTATTAAGGGTATTCCATGAGGTTATAGATAATAAATATAATTTTATTGACATATTAAAGAGATTCTATATAATATTGTAATATAAATGATTCATTTTATGGGGAAATTTTTATAATTACAGAATTACACTAAGCATCGTGACCATTTAGTATTGGGTTATTTATATCTTTGTGTGACAAATCATAAAATAATGATTTTAAAAGATATCAATTTTCAATAAATATATAATTATGTTCATCAATATAATGTGTAAACGGAAAATGAATCAAATTGATACATGGATGATGTAGCCTAAAAGTTAATATAGAGAATGTTAATATATTATAATTATCATGAACCGACCTGTGTCACCCTCGAACCGATTGCCCAAGTTAGCCCGTGACAAGGGTCGATATGAATTATTGAACCCTCTAGGGTAGGAAGTACTATCATGAATAAGATAAAGCTTATTTGGGAATGATTTATACCCTAAAAGATCGATTTATAAACAATAATTGAATAAAAAATAATTTTAAAAAAATAAATAAAAAATTACATGGTAATCATATATCTATGTGCCTAAATGGGTCTCCACCCATCACAGAACCACACTAGCTCTGAGGGAAATCAAAAACAATAATAACATGAAACTACAAATATAGTGTAGTCATGAGATCAAAGATGATTAGTATGTACGCCAAAATCAGAACCATTACGCATTCCTTAACATGAAAACTAAACCATGTTGTGATTTTTTGAAATTTATATATTTAAAATATGCTTTACATATTCCATTAAAAGCATTAACAAGATAATAATATTCCAAATAACTATTTTTATATACTTTACCGAAAATTCTTTCAAAATAATTAATGTCTATTCAATAAATCATTTTGAAAATAATAAAATGCGGTGAATGAAATACTTCATTAAAAAAATGTATAAAGAAGAGTAATGTAAATAAGTGTTGTTATAAGAACTATCTATGGAAATAAAATATTTCGAATGATTTCATTCAAAACATTGTATTAGGAAATAATGTAAAATAAATGGGAATCATATATCACGGGATACACCTAGACATCAAGTAAAGATTCCTTATACATTTTCAGTTTGGAATCCATCTTTAGGCATATTGATGTAGTCCATAGTAAATAACCAATATGGATTCTCTCAAATATCCTCACCGGCGACACATCTGACCTAGAATTTCCTTACTCAAGATATATATATATTCCCTATATTCCTGGGTAAATTGTATCTATATAATTATTCTATATCGGATACCTACGATCATGAGGCTATATTAAACATTAGTTTTGAGGAAGAACAGAAGAATACAAATTTTTAATAATTAAAATCCACCATAAATATTAGTCACACCTTCATATACCATCCATGTGAATTATTCCGTGAATATTGGGTATTCATGGAGGTTCCCCCTTTTAGGAAAATGTTTAATGGTTTTATATGAGCCTAAAATTTTGAAATCTATTTTTTTAAGTTTGAAATACAAGTTTGGTGGTCTTTGAAAAAAAAACAAATAATTAAATACTTTCATGATTCCTATCAAAAGACCATAAACTCTATTGACATTTCCTCTCCGACCATTATAAATAACCTGGGAACCCAAAAAATAGATCATGTTTCCTATCATTTAAAAACTATCATGGAAAAAAGTTTGATAAAGAAAAACTATTAGTGGGACCTGTTTATTTTTTTTGAGAATCAGTGAATAATTAAACCACATCAATAATTACATTTCTTAAAATTTATTATCCTTATTATATAATGAATCAGATAATAAAATACCCAGGAAACTATTATTTTTAGCTTAATTTCCACAATATAGGGTGACTGGCCTCAAAAAATTCATCCATGAAAAACCACAAATTGAACATGATTCATAGTGTCCCATGAAATAATGATAGATCCACCTTACACACACACAATCATATGAACCTAAACATGTACACACACACAAAACACAGACACACACACATATACAAATACATACATTGAACATATTACCCTCTTACAATACTAAATAGATTATGTGAGGTCATATATATATATATATATCTTATCCATGAATATGTGTTCATATCTCATTCATGGATGATGTTTCACAATTCAATAGAATAAAATTTAAAAAATAGAAAATTAGTAATTGTGAAAATTTGAAGAATAGAGCATAACCTACCTAAATTCGATGTAAAATGCATTCCCATTTATATTACGGGATATAATAGCCCACAATATAACCCAAAACCACTAAAAATCAAGCAACAAAAAAATAAAACACCCAAAAGGGGGTGGTTTTGCTTTGGTTTGTTCCCTATAAGAGGGAGAAGGAAAAGGAAGAAGAATCGTATGAGGAATTGTGATATGACCATAACATGATGAAATGAATAAGAATAAAAGGAGGAAACATTTATATATCCTAGGGTATGTGTGGATGGAGGTATGTGAGCGGTGGTTTATCGAACATGGGGTTCTCAAGGGACATAGAGGAATGGGGTAGGGGGTCATGCGACCAATAGAAGAAAATGGGTATAAATAAATAATAATAAATAAAAATAATAATAAAGAAATTGTATATAATTATTATAATAAAATAATAAAAAATAGAAATATAATTTTAAAAATATAAAATTTAATATTAATCAAACCATTTCTACCATTTTTAATTTTTCTTACTCTTGGAAACTGGGTATGATTCTTCCTTAGAGTTTTCCAAACCAATCCCTAACTAAACATATCTACAGGAAGCCTTTAATACCACACATTTGAAGCCCTCAAAAATCAAAAAACATCTTACATCTATATGATTTTTATTTGATAAATTATATATTCTTTCAAATGGTGTGTAATAGTTATACTAACTATGAACCCACTTTGCACCAATGCTGGAACCACCTAAATTTGAATATTTAAAATAGGCTCGACTAAAAAAACAAATATAATTTTAAAAAATAATGATTATTAATATGTGTGGTTGTGCTTTGAAAATTCTCCCCACCATAACACTTTCTACCACATGATAGACTAAAACATTCAATGGGTCCCAAAATAATTCAAAAGCGAACCAGTGCATGAGACAATGTTATTGAAATTCAAAGACAATGAGATAATTTTCCCCCTTCTTGTGAAACCATAATCATAAAAGTAAAATAAATAGGTTATCTCCAATAAAACTGTAACATCCCAAGTAAGTAATGAATAATAGATATTCTTATCTATGTCTATCTATGAATTATATAGTGTTTTAGAGGCTTAAAACGAGAATAAATCTAATCATAAGCATGGAATACACTAATATTTTTAATAGATTGTTTTACATACTTTTGATGGAAAACCATTTTTAAATAAAACATTTGAAAATTTTATAAGCTCTATTTGTCAAAATAAACTTAATATTTATGATGGGGACTTGGAAATTTATTTTGGATAAATTTTTGGTATTTTTCTGACAATGTTCATTTTTAATGAATAGTTAAAAATACTGCATTTTACATCCAAACTGCATTTTCATCTAATTTAATAATATGGATAGATTATATTTTTAATAGGTTTCAAATTTTAAATAGAATATATTTTTCCCATTTAATACAATGGTGGTCATTGGGATTAATTTCACTGTGGAATTGGGGATAAACAAGTGCCAAACGTTTCATATATATTGTTTCAAAAAAAACCCGCTATTTGTTTTGACAACGGGAATTATATTTAAATTAATTATTGAAATTTAAATGTTTGGATTTCAGTAAAATTGATTCTATATTTTTAATCATAAGGTCCAAATTATCTAATTAAGTCTTTTTTTTGTACATTATGAATAGTAACGACATTAATTATCTTTAATAATATTGATTAATTAGTAATCTGGTAGTTACAGATAATAAAATAATATCATAATAATAAGAAATGATCCCAACATGTTTCCTAATGCTACCTTTTGTGTCATGTACCACCATGGGATGCCTTGTGCCAAACTTGGGGACCCCATGGAATAAATTTTGTGTGATAATGACTATTTATCATTTTATTTTTAATGAAAGTTAAATACAATAAAGAATGTATCACCTGAGTAAACCATTTTTAATTTTGTCTACATAAATCATCTATTGGACTATAAACTATAATTTAAAATCTAAAAAGATTTCATACATCAGAGTAGTTTTTTATAATTTTTATACATTAAATAAATTAAATTATTTATGACATGATGATGATGCAGTGATTACCTCATTAATGAACGATTTAAATAAAATGAAAAGATAATGTAAAATCTAAGAATTAAATTTTTCAAAGACATATTGGATGAGTATATTTCGAACCCTTATCACCTTATCATCGAAATACATCAATGTGGGACCTTTAAAATCCGAAACTCATTAGAAAATAAAGTAACATTTTATACCTTTCCAAGAGTGCCCCTCCTCTCCTCTTATAAAAGGCCCCCACCTCTACCTCCTTACCCACACTTCTCAAGAAATTGGATCGGCCAATCCCGGCTCATTTTATCTCTCCAGATCCCACTCTTCATCTTAGAAGCCTTACCATATGCAGAAATCTCTTCATGAAACCACTTTGGTGCAAACCAAGGAGCGTTACCCCATTTAAAGGTAACATCTTCTCTAATGTTCTTTTGTATTATTTTGATTCTCCAACCCCCTAAACTCTTTTTATTCATTTCATTTGAAACAACACCAGTATCTTCAATATACTAGGATTTTTTTATAAAAATTATTCGAGCTACACTTACACACACCTACATCTAATGGGTAAAGAACATATTGTTTCCGTGGATGTTGAATTTCTGCCTCACGAAACGATGATTGTTCAATATTCTTATAACACATTCAAAGGTGGACATTAAGATGTCACTATATTTATATATATATGATATATAATATTTTTATGTTTTCCTTATTCTTCTTTATTTTTCATTTATGGCATACCTTTATGGTTTCCATTATGGGTAAACACAATATCTTCATTTTAGGATGTGCGGACTACCGCCCCCTCAAATTGATTTGATTCGTTAATGCCATATGTGGGATGTATAAAGGATGGATTTAATGATATAATATATTATATTATACTGGAATTATAATATACCTTTATATCATTTAGATTCCATTTCATAAAATATGAAATAGAAATGAAAGTAGACTTCATGTGTACGTACGGCTTACCATCTCCATGAACGATTAATTTCATTTCTTACCTCTAAATGTTATGAAATATTATAAATGCATGTATATAATGGATATATATGACATATATTATTACTATATCAAGAATATAATACTTTATATAATGGATATTTTACCACATGAACTACTTGTAATTATAAAGAGTTTATTTTTGACTCAAGTTCCAATGATCGAAGAAACGGCCATTATTAACTTAAATAATTACATAGTGTTTATAACATGATAATTAGTGAAATAAAACGAATAATGAACATGAAAAATTTTCTTAAGCATGTATAAATTAACTCAAGTTTATTATTCAAGACATTAAAGAATTATCGAGTCAAGTCGGATACGATGTATGGGACTTCGTCTCAATCTTCTTTCATTGAGGCATATTTTGTACTATATACAACTTTCTTTTATACGGTGTATTAACCCCTTTGACTTTTATGTCCGGTAAAAAGGAATATTTTTTTATATGAGGTGTTTTACTAAACGACAAAAGAAATGTTTTTTTGTCGTACGTATGCGGCGACAACGACTTCTCCGCTGCCATGACCATTATTTGAGTTTTTGCTTCCTCTACAAGCCATAACTTTTTTTAATTAAAAATAAATACCATGTTTTACTTTTCTTTTATTTTGGTATTGAAAATGGTTTTGATTATTTATTTATTATATCAATGTGTTATTTATATCTAGTGATTGAAATATGGAAATGTTATGTTTCCTTTATGCATTTTTCATGTGATATGATTATGTAATGGTTCTTGGGAATTGTTTATGAAGACGGGTGGTTCTGTGATAAACTTAGGGTGGGTGAGCCCAATATAGCTCTCCAATGCATTGGTTAACGGGAAGGGGTTAAACGTTAATGTTTCTCCAAAGAGATTTAGGGAATATATTGTGATGGGTATTCCAAACGTAACCATGAGGGTTACTCTCTACATAAGAATGTTATGAATGCCTCAAGTTACCTTTATGTCTTATGATTTCTATGATTTATTCACGATTCAATGAGGTATGTTAAAACGCTTAGGTTTTATGAGTAAATTATGATTTCATACATGGATTAATGTTTTAATTTCATACTTTTATATCCCTTACTGAGCTTTTTATTCTCATCCCAAGTATTTGAAATGTTTTTCATAGGTCAAGGGAAAGGTACATGATTTGATGATAGGGTCAAAGACGTGTCATGAAAGAATCCATGTTTTGTTTTAAATATGTTTCCGTTGATGGGAGAAAATGAATACTATCTTTTATGTAACTACTTTGTTTAAATGTAGAATGTAATGCATGATTTATGATCTAATTCTCTAAAACTCTAAACCTGAAAAGATCCTCAATGCGTAATCTTGTAATAACTCAAGATTAAGTAATTTTTAAGATTGGGGCCTTATAGTTGGTATCAAAGGTCGATTTAGATAATTTTTGGAGTTATAATATTATTAAATGATTATAAAAAATAATTTTTATGGTCAAATTGAAATGATATAGCATTTTAAGATTATCATGTTGCTTCATCTAAGACATGTTTGTTCAGAATGGTTTTCCACAGAGGAAACAGGGAAGCAGTGTTAGGAAGGCATACAGAAGGAAATGACCTTCTAGAATCAGCATCCTGAGATGGTTGGGATTGGAACAGAATAGTTTGTTACATTGATGGTGCATTTAACTCAAGCGACAAATGGTTGTGGTTTCCATGCATGAGTTCAGCCAGATCAACTGCAGAGGAACATGTCAGCGGTGGAACATTTCGTGAGGCAACATCCCCCATCATTCAGAGGATCATCTGACCCTGTGCTATCTGAAGGGTGGATTAAATCACTGGAGAAGAATTTCAATGTCATGAGGTGTTCAGACAATCAAATGGTTAGTCTTGCTATTTACCGTTTGGAGGGTGAAGCAGATCAGTGGTGGTCGATGGTTAAAAATAGCAGGGATGCTGGTCAGATTGATTCTCTCAACTAGGATGAATTCAATGGTATTTTTCATGAGAAGTATTTTACTAAGGATGTTTGACTTAGGATGGAAAAACAATTTTTCGAATTGAGGCAAGATATCGACTCAATGGATGCTTATGAGGAGAGGTTCACTCGATTGGCAAGGTATGCTCTATATTTTATCTAGGACCTTGATAGTAAAATCAATCATTTTTACTCAGGATTAAAGACAAAATATCGAAGGTATTTAGCTTCTCGTGAGTTCAAAAGTTATGAAAAGATTATTCTATGTGCTGAGAAGATGGAAATGGAATTTTCCGATGATCAAGTGTTCTATAAAAACCAACAGAAGAAGAAACTGAGGTGATAGTAGAAAGGGAATAATTTTTCAAAAAGGTCTGATGGTAAGAAAACTAAGTTTCCAGTTTGTGATAAATGTGGTAAAAGGCATGTTTTGGAATGTCTTCTCAATTCTGGAAAGTGTTACCAATGCAGTAAGATGGGACATAAGGCTTGTGATTGCACTAAGAGTGATCAAGGTGATGGTAAGACCAAATTTTATTTATAGTTAGTGAAATGTTTTAAGTGAAATGAGATGGGTCACTATGCAAATGAGTGTCTGACAAAGAGATTGAGTGATGGGAAGTCGTTAGACTACAATTAGAAAGGGGTGGTAAAATCCTTTGCAACTACTTCAGCAGATTTTGGGTCATCAAATGAAGTGGTATCAGGTGCTTTGATTGTTTTTTCAGATTATGTCAGTGTGTTGTTTGATTCAGGGTCTACACATTCTTTCATCTCTGAAAACATTAATAGTAAAATGGGAATACCATCTCAATAAATGACTCTTGAACTTGTGGTAAAAACACCTGGGGGAAATGTTGAGGCAAAATAAATTTATAAGAATCATCCTATCCTTATCTATGGAAAGAACCTACTTGCAAACCTTATTTGTTTACCTCTAGTAGAGTTTGATGTTATCCTGTGTATGGATTGGATCTCTATTTACCATGATAAGACTGACTGTAGAGATAAAGAAGTTTCTTTTCAGAAAGAATTTCAGTTTGTGTACAAGAATGAACTCTTACTGTTGATAACATACCAAGAGGCCTAGAAACTTATAAAAGATGGAAATGAATGTTACCATGTACATATTGTTGAAAACAATGGAACTGTTCAGATTAATGATGTGGCAGTGGTAAATGAGTATCCTAATGTTTTTCCTGATGAGTTGCCTATAATTATACCAGATCAGGATGTTGAATTTACCATTGACATAGTTCTTGATGCTAAGCCAATTTCAAAACCCCTTATCGAATGGCTCAAATTGAAATTTTAGTGTTGTAGGAGAAATTGAAAGATTTATTAGAGAAAGGTTTCATTTGACCTAGAACATCACCATGGGGTGATCCTGTTTTATTTGTTAAAAAGAAATATGGTTCAATGAGACTTTTCATTTATTATAGATCCTTGAATAAAATTATTGTTAAGAACAAATATACTTTCCCTCATATTGTTGATTTGTTTGATCAGCTCCAGGGAGCTCAGTTTTTTTAAATGATTGACCTGAGATCGGGGTACCATCAGTTAAAGGTAAAAGAAGCAGATATTCCGAAGACCGTGTTCCTATATGATATGGCCATTACGAATTTGTAGTTATTCCTTTTGGTCTAACCAATGCTCATGTTGTATTCATGGACCTTATGAATAGAATTTTCCATGAGTTATTAGATAAGATTGTGGTTGTTTTCATTGATGATATTTTGGTTTTATCTAAAAGTAAAGAGGAGCATGAAAGACATTTAAGGGTTATTTTTCAAACCTTAAAAGAAAATATATTGTATGGGAAATTCAGCGAGTGTGTGTTTTGGTTGCAACAAATTTCATTCCTTGGTCACATTGCTTCTAAAGATAGGATAACTGTTGATCTGGAAAAAACAAAGGTTGTAGAAGAATGGTGAAGACCCAAAATGTAATTGAGATTAGTAGCTTCCTTGTTTTGGCAGGCTATTACCGAAGGTTTATTAGAATTTTTTCACGGTTATCTAGTAAAATGACTCAGCTAACATAGAATGGTGTTAAGTTTATCTGGACAAAATAATGTGGTGATTGTTTTCAGGAATTGAAAAGAAGATTGGTGAATGCTCCAGTTTTGGCACTACCTTCCAAGAATGGGGAGTTTGTTACCTACCGCGATGCTTCACTGAATGGAATTCGTTGCGTTCTAATGCAGAATGATTAGGTAATTTCTTATGCTTCATGATAGCTGAAAACACATGAGGAAAATTACCCTACACATGATTGGGAATTAGCTGCCATTGTTTTCGCTTTAAAAATTTGGAGGAATCATTTTTATGGAGTAAAGTGTGAAATATATACCGGTCACAAAAGTTTAAAGTATATATTCACACAGAAAGAACTGAACATGAGACGGATGAGATGGATGGAATTAATCAAGGATTATTATTGTACAATTAATTACCATCCGGGAAAAGAAAATAAAGTGGCTGATGTTTTGAGTCGAAAAAGTGATGCTTCATTAACAATGTTGTGTTTGGAACGTGATCCTTTGGTTAAGGATTTGATAAAATTTGGAATAGAAGTTGTTAGTTGAGGATGTCCTTCTATTTTGATTCAGGTTTAAGTGAAATCTTCTCTATCAGACAGAATTAAGCAAGCACAAAATCAAGAAAGCAAGTTGCAGAAAAACTTAAAGATGGTTCTGAAGGGTAAGTTGCCTAAATTCAACATTGATAATGATTGTGTTTTGAAATTTGGGAGGATATTGTGTGCGCCGTGTGATTCACAGTTGAAAAGAGAGTTGTTATATGAAGCTCATAGTTCTCCGTTTTCAGTTCAACCTGGCAGTACTAAGATGTATAGAGATCTTCATGATTACTACTGGTGGGACGGAATGAAAAGGGATATTGGTGATTTTACTGTGAAGTGTTTGACTTGTCAACAGGTTAAAAAAATTGGCAGTTACCGAAAGGGATGCATCATCCTTTACCAGTACTAGAGTGAAAATGGGAGAATATATCCATGGACTTTGTTGTGGGATTGCTGAAGACACCTCGAGGTAATAATGCAATCTGGGTTATTATTGATCTCTTGACTAAATCTGTTCACTTCCTTTCTATACGAGATACTTTTTCTCTAGATCAACTTTCCCATTTGTATCTTAAAGAGATAGTCAAGTTACATGGAGTTCCTATCTCCATTGTATCTGACCGTGATCCCAGGTACACTTCTAACTTTTCGAAAGGCCTTCAGAAGTCATTGGGTACTGAATTAAATTTTTGTACAGCTTTTCATCCTCAATCATATGGGAAGTCAGAAAGAACAATTCAGACATTGGAGGATATGCTACGTGCTTGTTCAATGGATTATCAGGGAATTTGGGACCAACATCTTTCTTTGGATGATTTTTCTTATAATAACAATTTTCATTCTAGTATACAGATGGCACCATTTGAGGAATTATATGGGAAGCGGTGTCGAAATCCAGATATCTGGGATGAAGTGGGTGAAAGGATTTTGATGGGACCATAATTGGTAGAAGAGTTGGTAGTAAAAGTTCAACTGATACAGAGACACATGAGAACAGCTCAGAGTAGGCAGAAGAGTTATGCAGACAACAGGAGGAAGGATCTCTCTTTTTAGGTTGGTGATCATGTTTTTTCTCAAAGTATCACCATGGAAAAGTTTGATGCGATTTGGTAAGAAAGGAAAGATGAGTCCAAGGTTCATTGGAACATATGAAATTCTGGAGAGAGTATGATCAGTTGCATACCGAGTGGCATTACCTTCGAGTTTATCTCAGGCACACAATGTTTTTCATGTTTCAATGTTAAGGAAGTACATGCCATATCCATCTCATTTTTTGAGTCCAGAGGTAGTTTGGTTGGAAGAGAATCTATATTATGAGGAACAACCGGTCCAAATTCATGACCACAGAGAGAAAGTGTTTTGGAATAAGGTGATTCATCAAGTAAAGGTTTCGTGGAAAAACCATATGATTGAAGAGGCGACATGGGAATCTGAAAATGCAATGAGGGATAAATACCCCTACTTATTCGATAAGAAAATAAATTACGGGGACAGAATTTTCTAAAGGGGGGAAGGATATAACATCCCAAGTAAGTAAGGAATAATATATATTCTTATATATGTCTATTTATGAATTATATAGTGTTTTAGAGGCTTAAAATGATAATAAATCCAATCTTAATCATGGAATACATTAATATTTTTAAATGATTGTTTTACTGCCTTTTGATGGAAAACCATTTTTAAATAAAACTTTTGACAATTTTATAAGCTTTATTTATCAAAATAAACTTATTCGTTATTATTGGGACATTGAAATTTACTTTGGGTATTTTTTTTGTATTTTTATGACAATGTTCATTTTTTAATGAATAGTGAAAAATACTACATTTTTCATCAAAACTGCATTTTCATCTAATTTAATTATATGGATAAATAATATTTTTAATTGGTTTTAAATTTTATATAGAATATATTTTTACCATGTAATCCAATCGTGGTCATTGGGATTAATTTTACTTTCTAATTGGGCATAAATAAGTTCCAAACTTTTCATAGATATTGTCTCAAAAAAATCCGCTATTTGTTTTGACAACGGGAATTATATTTAAATTAATTATTTCAATTTCTATGCTTTGAATTTGGAAAAATGGATTCCATATTTGGAATCAGAAGGTAAAAATTATCTTATTAAGACTCTTTTGTTTTTGGACATTATGAATAGTAACGACGGTAATTATCTTTAATTATCTTGATTAATTAGTAATCGCGTAGTTAAGGATAATAAAATAATTTCATAATAATAAAAAATGATCCCAACATGGGTCATAATGCTACTGGTTGTGTCATGTCCGACCATGGGATGACTTGTTCCAAACCTGGGGACCCCATGGAATCACTTTTGTGTGATAATGACTTTTTATCTTTTTATTTTTTAAGAAAGTTAAATATAACAAAGAATATATCACCTGAGTAAAACATTTTTAATTTTGTCTTCATAAATGATCTATTGGACTATAAATAGTCATTGGAAATATAAAAATATTTCCTACATCATATTATTTTTTTATAATTTTTAAACATTAAATAAATTAAATTATTTATGACATCATAATGATGCAGCAATTACCTCATTAATGAACGATTTAAATAAAATGAAAAGATAACGTAAAATTTAAGACATAAACATGTCAAAGACCTATTGGATGAGTATATTTCGAACCCCTATCACCTTATCCTAGAAATACCTCAATGTGGGACCTTTAAAATCTGATACTCATTTGACAATAATGTAACATTTTTTAACTTTCCAAGAGTGCCCCTCCTCTCCTCTTATAAAAGGCCCCCAACTCTACCTCCTTACCCACACTTCCCAAGATATTGGCTCGGCCAAGACCTGCTCATTTTATCTCTACACATTCCTCTATTCATTTTTGAAGCCTTACCTTGGGCATAAATCTCTTCAAGAAACCATTTTGGTTCAAACCAAGAAGAGTTACCCGATTTAAAGGTAAAGTCTTCTCTAATGTTCTTTTGTATTATATTGCTTATCCAACCCCCTAAACTCTTTTTATTAATTTCTTTTGTAACAACACTAGTATCTTCAATATACTAGGATGTTGTTATAAGAATGAGTCGAGAAAAAAATACACACACCTACATCTAATGGTTAAAGAACATATTGTTTCCGTAGATGGTGAATTTCTGCCTCACGAAACGATGATTGTTCAATATTTCTATAACACCTTCAAAGGTGGCCATTAAGATGTCACTATATTTATTTATATGATATATAATATGTTTATTTTTTCCTTAAGCTTCTTTATTTTTCATTTATGGAATACCTTTATGGTTTCCATTATGGGTAAACACGATATCTTCATTTTAGGAAGTGTAGGCTACCGCCCCCTCAAAGTGATTTGATTCGTTAATGCCATATGTGGGACGTATAAAGGATGGAGTTAATGATATTATATATTATATTATACTAGAATAATAATATACCTTTATATAAATATGATTCCATTCCATAAAATACGAAATAGAAATGAAAGTAGTGTTCATGCATACGTACGGCTTACCGTCTCAATGAACGGTGCATTTAATTTCTTACCTCTAAATGTTATGTAATATTACAAATGCATGTATATCCTGGATATATATTAAATATATTATATCTAAATCATGAATAAAATTCTGGATATAATGGATATTTTACCACATGAACTACTTTTAATTATAAAGAGTTTGTTTTTGACTCAAGTACCAATGATCGAAAAAACAACCATTATTAACTTAAATAATTACATAGTGATCATAATATGGTAATAAGTGATATAAAAGGAATAATGAACTCGAAAAAGGTTCTTAAGCAAGTATAAATTAACTCAAGTTTATTATTGATGATATTAAAGTACGATCAAGTCAATTCAGATATGAGGTATGGGACTTCGTCTCAATCTTCTTTCATTGAGGCATATTTTGTACTATACATAACTTTCTTTTATAAGGTGTATAAACCACTTTGACTTCTATGTATAGTAAAAAGGAATCTTTTTATATGAATCATTTTCTTAAACGACAGAAGGATTGCTTTTTTGTCTTACGTATGCAGTGACAACGACTTCTCCACCGCTGTGACCATTATTTGAGTTTCAGCTTCCTCTACAAGCCATAGCTTTTTTAATGAAAAATAAATACCATATTTTACTTTTATTTTATTTTGGTATTGAAAAATGTTTTTGATAATGTATTTATTATATCAATGTGTTATTGATATCTTGTGACTGAAATGTTGAAATTTTATGTTTCCTTTATGCATGTTTTATGTGATACGATTATGTTATGGTTCTTGGGAATTGTTTATGAAGAAAGGCGGTTCCGTGATAAACAAAGGGAGGGTGAGACCGATATATCATTACAATGCATTGGGTATCGCAAAGGGGTTAAATATTAAGGTTTCTATGAAGAGATTCCAGGAATATATTGTGATGGGTATTCCAAACTTAACCATGAGGGTTACTCCATATGTAAGAATGTTATGAATGCCTGAAGTTACCTTTATGTATTATGATATCTATGATTTATTCATGATTTGATGAGGTATGTTAAAATTATTATGTTTTATGAGTAAAGTATTATTTCATACATGGATTAATGTTTTCATTTCGTACTTTTATATCCCTTACTGAGCTTTTTATGCTCATCCCAGGTTTTTAAAATGTTTTTCACGGGTCAAGGGAAAGGTACATGATGTCATGATATGGCCAAGGAAGTGTCATGAAATAATCCATGTTTTGTTTTAAATATGTTTCCATTTATGGGAAAAAATTAATACTATCTTTTATTTAACCACTCTATTTAAATGTGGAATGTAATGCATGATTAATGATCTAATTCTCCAAAACACTAAACCTAAAAAGATCCTCAATGTGTAATCTTGTAATAACTCAAGATTAAGTAGTGTTTAGGGATGGGTCCTTATAGAAACAAACCCACACTGAATAATAGAACATTTGAGACAAAATAAGTCATGTCTCCTAACAAATAATCAATAAATAATCTGAAATTATAATAAAACTGCTTTTTAATACACACCTAAACCAGATTTTTTATATAAAAAATTCACATGCATCAATATAGATGATTAATAGGTCTACTATCTTTGGGACTTAGGTACATTACATAATAGCTATGAAACTAAAACACATAAAATCATTATTTAATCCTTATTTTACATGACCACTACATTCCATCATACTTAGGATTGCATGGGATAACATGAGTCCATGCATAAGTAAAGGTTGATCTATAAATCCCAGTAAGTGAATAAATATGGATTAACCCGAGGAATAAAATACATGTTATAAAATAGCCATATCAATGGCACACAAGGTAAATATGAGTATAAAGGAATGATAAATCATGATAATGGCAAGAATACTTTACATTGAATTATCATATGTGAAGGCTCATTGCATATGGATCATGAGTAAACCCTCATTGCACATGAGGCATGAGTCAACCTCATTTCACATGAATTAACATGAGTCGACACCCATTTCACATGACGTATCATGATACTATAATTTAAACAATTCATTGGAGAGCTATCAAGACGCACCCTTCTTAAACATTTCATTCTATGAATAATTATACCAAATTGATCATATACCATGGAATCAATCAACATTATAATGTATTCCATGATTAAGTGATGTGGAATAAATTCAAGAAATTACCATGAAATATTTATATTTGAATACATGTGAATACCCTTTATAGATACATGGGTATGGTATTCAGTACACAATTATCCAGGCTTGGAAAAACGCGATGCAATTTCAGAAGCATAACGGTGTGACATAAGGATTCATGAAAATGGTTCATGAGAGAGAAATTTTAACTCCTTATATGTTCATGAAATTGACACTAAGGGTATAATATAGATACATGTCCCAAAAAACATAATGTAATTTAGATGCATAATACCAAATAATTACTTGGATGTAAAGGAGGTGAGATAAATCCCTCCCAGAATTTCTCCATGGTCACGAGTGTACATTGGATGCATTATTGAGAGAGAAACAGTTATACCATCATCCAAAAATAAAGAGGAAAGTATGGGGGAGGTGTGAAATCATACCCAATAATTTTTAATTGAAGAAAAAAGGGTATAACAACATAAAGAATATTGGACAAAAATGATTAAGGAAGAAATCCCTTACTTGGATGTGCGATCCCAAAGGCATGAGAGAGGCATGATAGAGGCCTTTTGGGGGCTTGGGGCACCTTGGAAGGATTCTAGAGAGATGAGGGAAGATTTTTTTTCGAACTCCAAAGGTTATGAGTGAAGAGTAAGTGAGATCATGGATTGGTATATATAGGAAAGGAGAAGGATTTCATTATTATTTAGGTTTGGCACACATCCCGTTAATGAAATAAAAACAACAAACCAGCATTGGTTTTTGCACATGGTTTTTTCCAAAGAGGATTAGAAACATTATTTTATAAGTCCAATGGCCTAACTTCTAAAAATAATAGGGTTTCTTATGTGGAGGGGCGTCACACTCTCAAGGAAAACAATTTAAAAAGACAAAATGTCTTATAAGCCCTAAAGGGTCCACTAAAGCTTTGTAAAATAAATAAAAAAACCCAAATCACATTATTTTTATGGTGAAACATATATTAGCCGAACATAATATTTATATTATTTTATTTCATTATTATTAGTTCATTATGATGTCAAAAAACACATTATATATTTAAACGATATTTAATTGTTACCCAAAAAAAATTGACAATCTCATAATATTATGAAAAAGTCACCACTGGATAATTTCGAAGTCCTATTTCCAAAAATTATATTCATTATATCTAAATATTTTTATAAATATGTAAATTTTATCTTTTCAAATAAAAACTGATATTTACTGAAAATTCATGGGTTTTTACAGAAACATCTTTCAAACCTTAATAAGAATTTTAATTCCATTCATAAAATTATATGACCATTAATAAAAATTAATTTATTAATAATAATATTTTATAAAAATATTATTTAATTCATAAATCATTTATTTCATCAAAATATATTTCATAGTTTAATATTAACTAAAAATATTATTTGTGTTTTAAAAACTATATACAATGTGGCAACAATAAAATGAGTGCATATTATTTATAAAAAAATAATGAATATTGTCATAGTGCTAGGGTATTGTTACATAACCCCTTATAAAACCCACATATGACCGATTGATAAGGTGGGAGATGGTGATAGACTCTTTGGGTGGCTCGGATAACATTTCTCATGTGGTAATCTCTCTTGACATCCACTTCACCCGTAGTCGGTTCTGCTCATGCTTAACATCTTAAAGCTCGGCTTGGGCTTGGTCAAGAGCAAAGCCCAATGACGCCGCCTCTTTTCTGAGCTCTGACAAATGGGATTTGTACGGGGAAATTTTACTGGATGAGGCCATCACTACCTTTCTTTGAGTAAATCCAATTTTTTAAAGCCCAATATTTATACTAGTCATGTGATCACTGTTCAACGACTACATTAGCAATGATCAAAATTCATAACGGTATTTTAAAATCCAGAATCATAATACCAATAAAGTTAACATTTTATATAACCATAATAGACATTTAATTAGATCATGAGAAATTTCCATTAATGAATTTTTGGGTCATTTCAATCTTCCCCCGTTAAATAATTTCCCCCTAGAAGTTTTCTTTTTCCACTCTAAAACAAATGTGGGTAACTTTTCTTCATCACTTCCTCTGATTCCCCCGTTGCTTCTTCAAACTTGTGTTTTTTTTCACCACACCTTGATGAGGGGCATAATCTTATTTTTTAGATCATTTTCTTAATGATCTAAGATCATCACTAGTTGCTTCTTATAAGAATAATCATCCTTTATTTTTACTACCTCTGAACAGAGTACATGCGAATGGTCTGGTATGTACTTCCTTAAGCGGGATACATGAAACAAATCAGGTATTTGGCCACCATAGGTGGATGTGTGTCACGACCCCCTCCCCAAAATTTTGTACCCCTCCGGGGCCGACATTGTGAGAATAGAGATAATGATCCCCGAGTCCCACCTCCAGTAGGCCCTGGGTAGGCGACTAGCACCGAGGGTATAATAAACACACAAATGGGAGGCATTACCCTCTAAGAGAACACATAGAGAAGAGAGAGATAGAATAGAATCCAACCAACTCCAACTCAGAACTAAAATATAAATGAAACCCAACTAAATATATTAAATTTCATGAAAAAGTACTACAACTAAATGGGAAAACCAAAAGTACCCAAACGAAAGTAAAACGGCAGCGACCACAAGCCCAAACAGCTCCTCTGACCACAAGCTAGTAGTAACCAGCTTGATCTCCAACCTGCTCCAAGTGACCTGAAAAACAGTTTATATATACATAGGGTGAGTATAACAATATACTTAGTATGATCCTCCCCATGCCTCTCATGCAAAAGTAAAGAAAGCATGCTAAAGCCCAGGGAACAACAAGTGAAACTAAATCGTCACCTAAAAAGGTATACTAAGTTCCCAACCTCACATGGCTAATCTCGCCAAGTAACACATACAACAATATAGCTTATATTAAAGAATATCAAGGGTACCCTGCTACTACTTCCCCACTATTTTGCAGCTTTTCCCCAATGACATACGTCTAGTGCATCTCTCTGCAAAGGCTTCTCGTAGACACCTGGGCTAAGCTCTACAATCTGCACCTCGTGCACCACAAAGGCTTGCCCACAGACACCTGGGAGAAGCACCAAACCATCCTCACAACCAAAAGTAACCATTTATGTTTTGGGAGCCACCACAGTCCGAATAACTTGTATCATACATCGGGTATTATACCTCAAGCCATTATAGCACATACACCGAGTAGGGATCCTCAAGCCATCACAGCCTGTACACATTACACCTATAGTAGTCCATAGGAAATGATATCCAGAATATATGTGTGTGAAATAACCACAATCCATTACCACCCACTACACACATATATGGGGAAACTAACTGTTGTTCCTGTTGGAACATGTATCTACCAAGAGAAGAGTGCAGGGCCAAAGGGTGTAGTCAGCCATTCGACCTCCCATCATAATGTTGGGGAAAACACCCCCCAGGGCTCAGAATCCCTGGGGTGTCAGTTTCCCTTACCGATAGGGTGGAGTAGCATATAAAACCCAAAAAGTACATAATATATGTATAACTCACATCCACACCATGGGCATTACCTAGTTTAAGATACATCTGTTACTAAAGTCTCTCAGACTCCAGGCTGCTACTTCTAAGACTAGGTACCATATAAGCACACAATAATATGAAGATATTTATTAGATTAATTCATTATCATTTTATCAGTTCCACTGTACGTTAATTAATTCATTAAAAATTAATTAACTATGAACAATTTCACATTAAACTAAATTAGCATCACATTCAAAAATCAACTGCTCCTTTTAGGTTTCACATCACCTTTAAATTTCAGTGTCTCCCTCCCCATGGATTATCACAATTTAATCAAACATTCGTTACAGAATTACATTCCCATATTCCCAGGCATTCTAGAAAGGCATCCTATTATACTAAACACAAATGGGGCTCCACACGGAGAGTAGATATACTACCCGTCGAGTCTTTGCCGCCTATAGCAATAGAATAGACCCATTCTCCCTTAAGAGGCTAAAAATGGAAAGCATGTGGCATACCCCATGTGTCTTTGTCTCCTTCGGAAGGAGGGTAAGCAAGACCAGCTGCCTGTGCAGTGGGGAAAAGTAAAGCAGAAAAACAACCAAACAAAACCACCAACATCCAGCCATCACATTCATCCCATACCATCATACTTAGTGTCCTCCCCGACACCCACATGCATAAGCTGATGAATCTCGCCATCCTAGGCATAATTCACTGCCACAGCCACACGTCCCCATGCCTCCACATATCACAATAGCCATCCAGGCTCAAATCATAGCACAAGCAGCAAGAAAACACAATGTCACATCAATGGTCTCTTGACCCTTTAACAATCAAGAGGGTAACTCAGAACTCTTTAATAAATTCTCACACAATCTATTATTTAATCCTTATTGAATTAGCAGATTTTTTATTCATAGGTTCCAATTACGGGAGACCTAATCAGTAATCTATCACAATTAAACAACCATGATTACTTCCCTAACTTGATTAACATCAAATTAGAACAACTACGACATCAACAAGAATTATTTACATGCCTCTTTATCTTTATCCAATTAATTAACAATAAATTCCATCTTTGTATTCATTATCAATTTCCATCAAGAACGAACAACAAGTCAATGAAAACATAGATATCACTCTATCTAGAAAAACATGAAGAAACCTTTATCATGGTACAAAGAAACAACAAGCGATCAACCAATTCTTTTAATCCGGTTTGAGTATTTAATCAGTTCAATTTCATTGTGATCCAAAGGGCTAAATCATTCTAATTCTACGATTGAACATATGCAATTAGAGAAACCATGAATCCCCTTCCTCAAAGAGTTCTTGACGTCCTTTATCAGCACAACGAGTCACAATCCTTCTCTCACGACAACTGCATCCACCAGAGGATTCCACGGTATGATAGTACCAACCAACCCCAAGAAAAACCCAATAGAATCTTCGAAATTACATGGTATAATATGGAAGGGATAATCAAGAGAAGATAATCCCCAAAATAACGATGATAAAACATACCTTATATCGAATATTAATTTATACAGCTTGGTTGCATCCAAAATAGAGCGGAACCAATCGGAGGATTAGGATTTGATTGTGAAACTCCTCCAAGAATGATTGAAAGGTTATAGTGTCTCTTAGATGAGAACAAGGAGGAAGAACAAGGGAGAATAATATCTGGTTCCTTTTGAAGACTTAACGAGGTGACAGTTTAAGATTCTGTTAATTCTCCATTAAAAACGGATCACATTAACTCACGCGTTTTGACTAATTAAATACATCCCAACCTTAGGAATAATTAATATAGGATTTCTGGCATTTGAATTGGCCTTAAGAGTCCTTAAAACAATTCATTAAATGTATTTTACGTCAAAGGAAACGTCAAATGGGGCAAAACTCTAGGAAGCTAGAAACACTGTTCACATACTCAAAATTTGGCAAAGGAAAAAAAAGGTAACCATTATAAGGTTACAGTTCTGGAAACACTGTTCAAGTCTACCATTAGATGGTCACCACTAGAAGGTTACCATTCTAGAAACACTGTTCAAGTCTACTGTTATAAGGTCACCGTTAGAAGGTTACCGTTCTAGAAACACTGTTCAAATATACCGTTATAAGGTCACCGTTAGAATGTTATTGTTCTGGAAACACTGTTCAAGTCTACCGTTATAAGGTCACCATTAGAAGGTTACCGTTCTGGAAACACTGTTCAAGTCTACCGTTATAAGGTCACTGTTAGAAGGCTACCGTTCTGGAAACACTATTCAAGTATACCATTATAAGGTCACCGTTAGAAGGTTACCATTCTGGAAAAACTGTTCAAGTCTACAGTTATAAGGTCATCGTTAGAAGGTTACCATTCCGGAAACAATGTTCACTGAACCTCACTAATAAAAACACTGTTCACCTACCGATACTGTTCATAAAACTGGAAACACTGTTCACAGAACTGGAAAGTTGGAAAAGTGTTGGGGATAAGTCACCTTGACCTACCGGAACACCTCCAACACCATATTTTTACAAAGTAATGGACCGGAGAGGTCTAGGACATTAAATTAGATACCTCTCAAAACATTCTCATCCTTGAGAATTAAAAACCAACCCAGAAGAAAGGAGGGGTATGAATAACCACCCCATAAGATACCTCTAAGGGGAAATCCACCATGCGTTGTTCGAAAGCTGGAACAAAAATACGACATACAAGTGTATGAGAACAAACAATCCATATCCAAACAATTCAATCATAACATCACATAAAAGGAACATAACTAAAACATGAAAGGTCTAACCAGAAAGGAAACATCATTACATGAAATGAGTTGACAACTAAACAACTCTGGGTACTAAGCACGTATCTGTGACTCACACTCCCATTTACTCTCTTCCATGCCACCGTGTCGCCCCAAGACATGAACTAATGGGATAGAATGCCCATGAAACACCTTCTCCTTGTGGTCTTGGATCTCCACAGGTCGCTCCTAGAAGGTTGCATTATCATCAATATCAATCTCTCCCCAATCGATAGCATGAGATTCATCATGAAGATAACGACGGAGCTGTGATACATGGAAAACATCATGTATCCGACTCGTCTGAGGGGGAATTGCTGCTCGATACGCCACAACTACAACATGAGCTAACACCTCGATAGGCCCCACAAACTGGGGAGAAAGCATACTTCCATGACCAAACCTTCACTGCCCACGACAGCGAGTCACCTTCAGAAACACATGATCCTAAAAATTAAACTCTAAGGGTCTCCTTCTTTGATCAGCATATGATTTCTGACGATCTTGTGTTGTCTTCATCCTCTCATGAATCACCTGAACCATCTCTGTTGTATTCTACACTAGTTCTGGTCTGAGAATTGCTGACTCTCTGACCCTAGTCCAGCACAATGGAGAACGGCATGGCCGGCCATACAAGGCTTGAAACGCCGCCATACCAGTGGAAGAGTGAAAACTATTATTGTAAGCGAACTCTACCAAAGGTAACTGCTTCATCCATGAACCTCTAAAATCAAGAACAGAAGACCGAAACATGTCTTCAAGAGTGTGGATGGGTCACTCTGTTTGACAATCCTTTTGAGGATGAAAATCAGTGATAAGGCACAGTTGAGAGCCAAAAGCATGCTGGAGACCTCTCCACACCCTAGAGTTAAAACGAGGATCTCGATCAAAAATGATCATCCGAGGTACTCCATGAAGTCTTCCACCTCCTCTAGATACTGCCTCAACAAAACTTCCACTGAGCTCGACTCCTTGATCACTATGAAGTGGTCCAATTTTGTTAAACGATCCACTAAAACCCATATATCATCATGTCCTCTCGGAGCTCAAGGTAAACCTGTAACAAAGTCCATTGAGATGTCCTCCCACTTCCACTGAGGAATCTCTAATTACTGGAGAAGACCACAAGGAACATAGTGTTCGTCCTTCACCTTCTGGCATACTAAACATCGAGACACTCACTCTGAAACCGCATGATTCAGCCCCGACCACCATAACTGACTCCTCAAGGATCGGTAAATCTTTGTCACACCAGGATGTATTTCCAAGGGAACAAAAAGCCTTCCATGATACAACATTCGGTGGTGTTCATCCTCCGACAAACCATCAGGGGCCTCACCACAAACAACTCTGTCTCTCCAAACATCCACCTCTAGATCACCCAACTGAGTCTCTTCCACCTTCTATATCAGGGATGAATGCACATTCATCTCAAAAAGACAACCTCTACCCCCAAATTCTCCCATATCAAGATGCAAAGTTGATATCTCTTCCATCATTCTACAGGAATCACCAGATTCACGCACAACATCATTACGTGACAATCAGATCAGTGCATCAGCAACAACATTCCCTTTTCAAGGTGTATTTGATATTTCAAAGTCATATTCCTGTAAGAACTCCATCCACCGACACTGCCTCAAGTTCAAGTCATGTTGGGAGAAAAAATTCCTCAAACACATATGATCGTTGAAAACCACAAAGTGCTCACCAATGAGGTAATGTATCCACAACTTCACAGAAAACACCACGGATGCCAACTCAAGATCATGGATGGCATATTTGAATTCATGGGGACGTAAATATCGAGACCAATGGGAAACAACGGACCTCTTCTGCATGAGAACACAACCTATCCTCATATGTGAAGCATCACAGAAAACATCAAACTGGACTCCCTCCGCTGGAAGACAAAGGACCGGATCACTTTCCAACTTCTCCTTTAGATACTGAAAAGTTGTCTGACGTTGATCAGTCCATATGAACGCTTGATCCTTCCTTGTCAAAGCTGTTAGAGGAGTCGCAACTCGGGAGAAATTGGCTACAAACCTCTTATAATAGCTTGTGAGACCAAGGAAATATTGCACCTCTGACACGGTCTTGGTGGCTGCCCAACACACCACTGCTTCTATATTTGACGGATCCACACCTACTCCATTTTGGGACACAGCATGCCCCATGAAACGAACTTCTCGAGCCCAAAACTCACACTTCGACAACTTCCCAAACAACTGATGTTGGTGAAGAACTCCCAAAACAGCTCGTAGATGCTATGCATGCTCCTCTTCATATGCGGAGTACACAAGGATGTCGTCGATGAAAACCACAACAAACTTGCCCAGGAATTCATGGAACACATCATTCATCAACCCCATGAAAACAGCTGGAGCATTCGTCACACCAAATGTCATTACGATAAACTCATAATGCCCATGACGGCAACAGAAAGCAGTCTTCAGGATATCTGTATCCTTTACACGAATATCATGATATCCTGACCGCAAGTCGATCTTTGAAAACTAACTTGCACCATTCATTTGATCGAATATGTCATCAATCTGTCGGATATGATAGAGGTTCTTTATTGTCACTTTGTTTAATCGATGATAATCGATGCACAACGGAAAACTGTCGTCATCCTTTTTCACAAATAAAACTAGTGGACCCCATGGTGACAGACTTGGCCAAACAAAACCGCACTGCAACAGACCATCAAGCTGTATACGTAGATCTCGTAACACAGAAGGGGCCATCCTATACGGAGACATAGAGATAGGAGATGCTCATGGATTTAGGTCGATCCCAAACTCGATCTCTCATCGAGGGGGGAATTCTACAACCTCTTCTGGAAAGACATCAGGGTACTCCTCTACGACACTAGGATGCACCAACTGCTGAACCTCTTAAGACTTAGCATCATCTCATCCATCATGGATGATAAGGATTGAACTCATCTATGAATCATCTGAGAATCTTTCTCACCCAAAAACACCACTTTCTCTCCATCTGCATAAAATAAAATGACCTTCATCCTGTATAAATCCACAATAGCCTGCACTGAATACAACCAATTCATGCCGAGGATGACATCATATGGTTGTATTCATAAACATAGGAAATATCCCCCAGAGTGGTGTTTCCCCAACACTAGCTCACAGTCTCTACATACTTCAAAGAAGTCACCTCGACCACCAACTTGTGTGGTCAATGCCAAGGGCACTGGAAGCCTCTCTACCTCAAGTACCAAAGAATGTACAATAGTAGGTGATATGAAGGATTGTGTTGCTCCTAAATCAAAAAAAGGCATACACCAAGGTAGAAAACAAGAAAAGGGTACCTCGAAAGACATATGGCTCGCCTGGGGATGGAAACGCTAGAGCATGAAGCGGACCAAAACCTTCTCCATGGCCTGTCTAACCCTGATGAAAACCACCACCAAAACCGCGCTATGCTCTCTGAGGATGGGGAGCATCATGGGGATGTCCTCTGCCTACTCCATCTACCCTCTAGTAATCTAAAGCTGGTGTAACCTGTTGTTGCTGCTGCGGCTGGAACTGCCTCAATGGAGGAACCTGGAGCGGAGCGCCCCGTGCACGATGACTTCTCTGAAAAGTCAGGAACTCCCTCTTTTAATGACCACGACAACCACAACACAAACAATTGCCTGATCCCTTCGAATAGGCCCAAGAGTTTCTGCCTCCAGAGAAACAAGATGGGAAGGGATGTGACCTACCCCCAGGTGAAATGAAACTCTTCTGCCCTGAAAACAGGGATCCCCGGACCAGAGCATTGCTTCGTGAGGAATCATGACGATTCCCCTCTCGTGACGATCCTGTCCTAGAAAAATTCCTCTCAACAACCTATGCCCTCTCCAGCACCTCAAGATATGTCTTTAGCATAAATGGGGTGACATGGAGCTGGATCTCTGGACAGAAAGCCTCCTCGAAATGCCTCGCCATGGCCTCCTCATTTAGTAATAGTTCGGAATCATATCGTAGAAGGTTCCTAAAATGGATTACAAACTCTCAAACACTGGAGCTCCCCTGTCGAAGGGTAAGAAGCTCCTAGCGACTGGACGCCTTCGCAGTTGAAGAATTAAACTCGACTCTAAACCTATCTCGAAACTCCTCCCATGATATTGTTGAATCCTCACAATCCCCGAGGAACAAGAACCACCATTTCCTCTCTGATCCACGAAGCATCGTCCCAACCAAGGACACCCAGTGTTCATTCCGAGCACGAATCGAACTGAAGCCTATCTCGACCTCCTCCAAACAATCCTCTGTGACTACATCTGAAATGGAGCCCTCGTACTTCTGTATACTCTAGCGCTAAAACTATCAAAGTGTCTTCCTCTAAGTGTCTTCATCGTCAACCTCTTCCCGATGATGATCTGCTGGAACAGCCTGCTGGACATTTCTACGCAAACCTGACAAGGACGTCGACCTGGAGCCATACCTGTGAAATAACAAATTTTAGAGCTCCTAAGCTTGGAATATGGAAGACTCAACATTAATAAATTAATTTTTTTTCTTTTATTAATTTAAGGTTAACATATCCTAAGGTATACCCATTGAAACATAGGCGCAAAGAAGAATGATGCATGATCCTTTCCTAGGTCTCTACCCTACAACCAGTATCACTTTGTTTAGTAGTCATCGTAAACTTAAAGGTCCATGAAACAGATCATAGGGGGCCCTAAACGCCTATGTCTCTTCCAGTCTCCAGTGTTTACCCCACTTGCTAAACATGAATGTCATTGTTTCCCTACCATCCCATGCATCCTCACATGTGCCTAACTCCCAACTCTGTACTATCCATCAACCTTCCTCTGATACCACTCTGTCACGACCCCCTCCCCACAAAGTGTACCCCTCCTGGGCCAGTAATGTGAGATGAGATTTAATGACCCCCGAGTCCCACCTCTAGTAGGCCCCGGGTTGGCGACTAGCACCGAGGGTATAATAAACACACAAATGGGAGGCATTACCCTCTAAGAGAACACATGCAGAAGAGAGTGATAGAATAGACTCAAACCAACTCCAACACAGAACTGAAATATAAAAGAAACCCAAGTACATATATGAAATTTCATGCAAAAGTACTACAACTGAAAGGGAAAAACAGAAGTACCCAAAATAAAGTAAAACGACAGCGACCACAAGCCCGAACAGCTCCTCCAACCACAAGCTAGTAGCAACCTTCTTGATCTACAACCTCCTCCAAGTGACCTGAAAAATATTTTATATATACATAGGGTGAGTATAACATTATACTCAGTAGTATACTCCCCAAGCCTCTCGTGCAAAAGTAAAGAAATCATGCAAAAGCCCCGGGAACAACAAGTGAAACTAACTCGTCACCTAAACAGGTATACTAAGTTCCTAACCTCACCATGGCTACTCTCACAAAGTAATGCATACAAGAATATAGAATATGGGAAAGAATATCAAGGGTACCCCGCTTCTACTTCCCCACTGGTTTTCCGCTTTTCCCCAACGACATACGTCTTGTACATCTCTCTCAAAAGGCTTTCCTGCAGACACCTGGGCTAAGCTCCACAATCTACACCTCATCCTCCACAAAGGCCTGCCCGCAGACACCTGGGCGAAGAACTACACCATCCTCACAACCAAAAGTAACCAGGTAAATTTTGGGAGCCACCACAGCCCGCATAACTTGTATCATACATCGGGTATTATACCGCAAGCCATTATAGCCCATACACCGAGTAGGGATCCTCAAGCCATCACAGACTATACACGTTACACCTATAGTACTCCATAGGATACTATATCCAGAATATATGAGTGTGAAATAACCAAAAGTAATTACATCCCTCTACACACATATATGGGGAAACTAACTATTGTGCCTATTGGTACATGTATCTACCTAGAGAAGAGACCAGGGCCAAAGGGGGTAGTCGGCCATTCGACGTCCCATCACAATGTTGGGGAAAACACCCCCCAAGGCTCAGAATCCCCGGGGTGTCAGTTGCTCTTATCGACAGGGTGGAGTAGCGTATAGAAACACAAAAAGTACAAAATATATGTATAACTCGCATCCACACTATGGGCATTACCTAGTCTTAGATACATCTGCAGCTAACGTCTCTCAGACTCCAGGCTGCTACTTCTAAGACTAGGTATCCTATAAGCACACAAACATTTGAAGAGATTTATTAGATTACACCATTCTCATTTTTTCAGTTCCACTATACGTTAATTAATTCATTAAACATTAATTAACCATGAACAATTCCACATTAAACTGAATTAGCATCACATTCAAAAATAACCTGCTCCTTTTAGGATTCACATCACCTTTAAATTCCAGTATCTCCCTCCCAAGGGATTATCACCATTTAATCAAACTTTGTTTATAGAATTACTTTCCCATCTTCCCAGGAATTCTAGAAAGGCATCCTATGCTACTAAACACAAAGGGTTCTTAACACGGTGAGTAGATATACTACCCATCGAGTCTTTTCCCCCTATAGCAAGAGCATAGACCCATTGTCCTTCGAGTGGCTAAACACGGAAAGCACGTGGCATACCCCGCATGTCTTCACCTCCTTCAGATCGAGGGTAAGCAAGACAAGCTGCCTGAGTAGTGGGGAAAAGTAAAGAAGATAAACAACCAAACAAAACCACCAACATCCATCCATAACATTCATCCCATACCATCATCCTTGGTGTCCTCCCCGACACCCACATGAATAAGCAGATGCATCTCACCACCCTAGGCGCCATTCACTGCCACAACCACAAGTCCCCTTGCCTCCACATATCACAACAACCATCCAGGCTCACATCACAGCACAAGCAGTAAGAAAACACAACGTCACATCAATGGTCTCTTGACCCTTTAACAATCAAGGGGGTAACTAAGAACCCTATAATAAATTCTCACACAATCTGTCCTTTAATTCGTATTGAATTAGCTGATTTGTTATTCGTAGGTTCCAATTACGGGAGACCTAATCAGTAATCTATCACAATTAAACAACCATTCTTACTTCCCTAACTTGATTAACATCAAATTAGAGTAACTACGACATCAACCAGAATCATTTACATTCCTCTTTCTCTTAGCCAATTAATTAACAATTTATTCCGGATTTACGTTCATTATCAATTTTCATCAGGAACGAACAACAAATCAACGAAAATATAGATATTACTCTATCTAGAAACAAATGAGTCAAACCGTTATCACAGTACAAAAGAAACAACACGCGATCAACCAATTATTTTAATCTGGTTCGAATATTTAATCAGGACAATTTTGTTGTGATCCAAAGGGCTAAATCATGCTAATTATACGATTGCACATATACAATTAGAGAATCAATGAATCCCCTACCTCGAAGAGTTCTTGACATCCTTTATCAGTATAACTGGTCACAATCCTCCTCTCACAACAACTTCATCCAGCTGAGGATGCCACGGTACGACAGTACCAACCAACCCCAAGAAAAACCCATTAGAATCTTGGAAATTGCATGGTATAATATGGAAGGGAGAAACAAGAGAATATGATCCCCAAAAGAATGATGATACAAAATACCTTATATCGAATATTGATCGATACATCTCGGTTGCATCCAAAATAGAGTGGAACCAATTAGAGGATTAAGATTTGATTGTGAAACTCCTCCGGGAATGATTGAAAGATTCTAGTGTCTATTAGCCAAGAACAAGGAGGAAGAATAAGGGAGAATGATATCTAGTTCCTTTTTGATGATTTAACGAGGCGACAGTTTAAGATCCGGTTAATTATCCACTAAAAATAGATCACATTAACCCACGCGGTTTGACCAAGTAAATACAACCCGGCCTTAGGAATAATTAATATAGGATTTATGGAATTTTAATCGGCCATAAGAGTCCTTAAAACAAGGCTTTAAATGTAGTTTACTTAAAAGGAAACATCAAATGGGGCAAAAATGTAGGAAGCTAGAAACACTGTTCACATACTCAAATTTTGTCAAAGGAAAGAAAAGGTCACCGTTAGGAGGTTACCATTCTGGAAAAACTATTCAAGTCTGCCGTTAGAAGGTCACCATTAGAAGGATACCATTCTGGAAACATTATTCAAGTCTACCGTTATAAGGTCACCCTTAGATGGTTACCATTATGGAAACACTGTTCAAGTCTACCGTTATAAGGTCACCGTTAGAAAGTTACTATTCTGGAAACACAATTCAAGTCTACCGTTATAAGGTCACCGTTAGAAGGTTGTCATTCTGGAAACATTGTTCAAATCTACCGTTAGAAGGTTACCATTCGGGAAACACTGTTTAAGTCTACCGTTATAAGGTCACCATTAGAAGGTTACCCTTCTGAAAACACTGTTCAAGTATACCATTATAAGGTCACCGTTAGAAGGTTACCTTTATGGAAACACTGTTCAAGTCTACCGTTATAAGGTCACCATTAGAAGGTTACCATTTTGGAAACACAGTTCACTGTACCTCACCGATAGAAACAATCTTCACCTACTGATACTGTTCATAAAACTGGAAACACTGTTCACAGAACTGGAAATTTGGCAAAGTGTTGGGGATAAGTCACCTTGACCTCCCGGAACACCCCCAACACCACATTTTCACAATGTAATGGACCGGAGAGGTCTGGGCCATTACAATGTGCCTGTCGATAGGCCATAACCCCAAAATGTTCAAGATTCTCAAATGGGCCGGTTTTCCTAGGAATTAACTTCCCATTCCTTCCAATATTCATGACCTTATTTCATGGAGAAACGCATAGAAATACCATGTATCCAACATTAAACTCAAGGTCTCATTGAAGTTTATCTGCATAAATCTTCTCTCAACTACGAGCTTCCTTGACATGCTATTGAATGGTTTTCACCTTCTCTACCATTTCAAGTCCTAGCAGATCAAACTCACTGACTTCATCCCAATATGTTGGTGTTCTACACCTCTTCCCATATTGTTCTTAAAAAGGTTCTATTTGGATGCACGATTAGAAACTATTTTTGTAGGAGAATTCAACCAGAAGAAGATGTTTATTACAACCTCCTTTAAATTCTATTGAACTCGAATCAACATATCTTCCAGTGTCAGAAGAGTTCACTCTGATTGGCCATCATTTTGAGCATAATAGGTCATACTGATGTTCTGTTCTATATCCAGAGCATGTTGAAGAATCTTCCAAAACATAGAGTTGAATCTTGGATCTCGATCGGTTATAATAGATAGTGGTACTCCATGCAGCCTAACCTCTTCCCAGATGTATATCCGTTCCAATTGATCCAATGAAAATTCCTCCCGAATTGTAATGAAGTGTAAAAAAGTTATAAGACGATCCACAACAAATGTGCTACATTATCATATCCACCATGAAATATGTCAATCCTTAATTAAGATGATGTAATGATTAAGAAAAAATGAATGAAATCAATTCAAGTGGTGGTAGTTTGTCATACAAATGTGCTACATTATCATATCCACCATGAAATGGAATGTAAGAAGGTGTAAATAATATAATATATCAACAAGATAAATAATTTCATGAATATAATATAAATATATTAAATTAATATTTATATCAATCATTGAATTATTGTGATAAAAATGAATTACATTAGTCTACATTTCTGTAGTCTACAGTACACAAGGTTGAGAGTTTCGAATCCAATTTAATGGTAGAAGAGTCTGATATAGGAAATTAATATATCATAATAACATATTGGAACTTGCTATATAATATTATTATTATATCATAAATGAATAATAATATTTTAATGATGTTGGAGATGAATTCAAAGGAAAAATTATAGTTAAAAAGTTAACAAATAGTTCAAGAAAACTCATTCGTTTTATCCTAAATCATTCCTAGAGTGGATTTATGATCAAATTAATTACATGAGTTTTTGTATAGGGAATTAGGAATCAGATTTGGGATGTTATTATCTAAATAAAAGCTATTCAGCCGTGTGAATTAGAGGGGAGAGTGGGTGGTGTTTCATAGGTTGGGGGGAGGAAACACCTGTAATTTCTGAAAAGAATAAATTTTTCCCATTTTTATATCATTATTATATAAAAAGAATCATAATATAAAAATTGAGTTTATAAGGTGAATTTATTTCCATAAAATTGGAATCAGAGATGTATTTACATAATTTCAACATTTATCTTCATAGATTATCCCAATGTAAACCAATTTGACGTAAAAGTTGTATTAAATTTTTTATATTATAAATTTTAATTATGAACAAAAACTAATTTAAATTTTATAGATAATATTTAAAATTATTATCCCAAATATGGAATCCTTTTTTATAAACACTATTCAATTATTTGGAAATTTAAAATTTAAAATTAAACTTGTAGAAGCCATAGAAAATCAGTTCTCTAATGAATTGTTCTCATAAGTATGAAACTTTTTAAAATTTAAATTAAATATAATATTAAAACCGAATATATATATATGATAAATTGAAACATTATTTATCTAATTTAATATTAAATACCATTTCAAATATATTTTTTTATTGTATATAATGGAAATGAAAAGGAAATTTTTAAAAATAAAAACAATATTTTTTACTATTTATAAAAGAAATGTTTCCAAACAATAAAAACAAATCACCAAAATATCAAAATGAAATGTAGAAATAAAAAAATTATTTATAAAAAAATATGTTCATAAAAGGTTTCAAAATAAATTTTATAAAATTTATATATAGAGTGATGGATCCGCCTTGTAGACAATATATTATTTCTAAAAGAATTTCATTTTCTTTCTAATTATTTTTGTATTCATTTTTAATAAATTTATAATAAAAAATCTATATGGGTAATCCATTTTATTTTCATAATTTATTTAGTACTATTAATACCCACAAATTTAATATTTATTTAATAATTATATGGTATATTATAGTTCATTTATACTGGAGGTTTTGTGTTCTGGAACCTATCCTTGAGAGTAAATTTTTTAAAAAGAATTATACTGTAAAGTATGAGAGTGTTATATTCTATAATAATTAGGCTTTTGTGTTTTATATATGTTACAAACATAATTTTATTCTTTTAATATCTTTTGGGTTTTCAATCTCCCCACTTAAATAAATTATACTCCCACAATTTTATTTCATTAATCATATATCAAATCATTGTTCAAGACCAAAATTCTAAAAATATTAAATAAAAAACTTCTTGATAAGATAAAAATGATAGTACTAAATTACTGTAGAATAAAATATGATTGATATTATAAATGATATATCATTTGTGGGTGGTGGTGATGTGGACATAGAAGAAAAGCTTAAATAATTATAGAAGTGGATAGGGATTTTTTATTATAAGAAAGTGAATGATCTATAAATATTAATGATAAAAAATTAAAAAATATTTAATGAGTGAAAGGTCCATCAGTTCATCATAAATGAATGTAATAGTTTAAAGTTTTAGGTTCATGACCCTTTTAATTGAGTTGATCAGTTCATTTTTAATATTGACTATGACCATATGGAAATATACATACATCATAATGATAATTTCATTAAAAATATGGTTTTATAACTAGGTAATAATCCATTAATTTTAAGATTAAATCCAGTTTTTGACCTTATTTATAGTCCTAGTGTGTTTATAGAGGATATGAGGGTCTCTAAGAATTTTTAGAAGCCAAAAACCATGTATAGTAAAAGAAAATATTGGGTCATGTTGTTTCCAAAAACTATGATGCCCGGTCCACATAAATTTAACTAATAATAACGGTTGTTTCTGTGGGTAGTAATGGTTCATGTGGTTTTCCCTAAAAATGATACCCATAGTGTGTGATATTATGCAACATCATTAATTTTTAGAAGATGGGAAATACATGGTTTTCTAGAAGTTTTCCAAATAGTGTGTAGGAACCATGCGACACCCCTTATTTGGATAGGAGGGTACACATGATCGGTGCACAGTTTGGACAAAAATGTTTCCAAACCATGTGACCCGGTAAAAATTTGTTATATCAAAATTTTCTCTTACAACATTATGATTTCAACACCCCTCTTCTATTTTCTTTTCCCATTTATACGATTATTCTTTCTTTCCCTGTGTGAGATTCTCCTCCTTCAAATAGGTTCCGGTATATCCTTACCATATATATTCAAAATCAACAGTAATTTTACTCATCGGAAAGTCAAAATTATGTTCCTTAATACCTATAATAATTTCATTAATTTTTTTTATGATGAATCTATTCTAATGTAAGATCTTACATTATATTTTAATAGTACTGTCATTTATATAGTATTCTTCCAAATCTTGGACAAAATAAGGGGTGATACTAGATTAAGAGAGTGTTATATTGTTATGGTAGGTGCTATATGACTTATCTCTATAATATTAATCATTTATAAATTTATATTTTTTTGTGCACACTAGTTTCACCAATAGAATCTTATAAAATACATCTTCTTTAATTTTAATGTTTATCATCTGTTTTGATGTCATAATTGAATATTCATCATACTAATAGTGGAAAATACATAAAAACCATCTTCTAAATAATGTTGTGTTATGTTAATTATGACATTTTATTACATTTTAAATTATTTTATTTAGTATTCATTTGTTATATAACTTATACATATTATTGTATGTACTGCGTCATTATTAAATGAATATTTTAATTTATAAATAAAAAATATAATCACATATAACAATTGTACTATAAAAATTATTAATGAATTAACATTTGATGCATGACCTCAAACTAATTCCATGCCTTATAAAAGGTATGTAATGAAACTATTAAATTATTATAATGTACAGTGATCTTGGTGGAATTCCCTTGATCAAACTTTTCACGTTGATGAAGGATAATGGATTAAACATAATAACATATAAAATGGAATGATAATTACAATAAATAAGTTGAATTATAATATATTTATAGGGGTACTACAACTTATGGTACTTTTTTAATTATTTTTGTGGTTATAAATAAGATATTATTAGAATCACGATGGAATCCCTTGAGCACTCATAAGATTCTATTCTGATTCAATGAGCTAGTTTCCATGGAGATACACACATTGAAAAATGGTCCTTGTCTAACAGAATATTCCAATAATTATTGTAACGCCCCGACCCCAGTTACCTAGAGTCGGTGCATTATTACATAACATTGGCATGATCACAAGAAAGATCAAATCTCGAAAGACCGATTGGTTTAGTAGCCTTGGAAACACTAGATATATTCATAAGGTTTTACATTACAACATAAAGTGAAAAACTACTACAACAACATATTGTCTCCATAGCCCACACTATTATCCCCTCATAATATCCCTGCAGGTCATTCATAATTTACTTCTTCACTTCCTGGGAAAAATAAAACATTGAAAAGTAGTGAGCTCAAATGCCCAGTAAGGATAAAAATATAGCGGAAACATTCATAAATAAGAATAAACAATTAAGGAAATGTATAACTAAAACAAAAGCCTTTCAAACTTGAACTTTCAACATGGTATGGCATAAATAAAATGAAATAATGCCATTTAATTATTCACATGGATATTCTACTAATCGAATAATCACATGAAAAATCAATAACCACTTTCATAATGTTGGAATGCATAATGCCAGACTATCATAACCACATAGCCAAGGCCTCGTGCCAAGACTTCAAATAAGATTTTTCCAAGGCCTTGTGCCAAGACACTAGTTTGTCTCATGAGACCTACTGATGCATCGAGGAGCTATAGCGTACTCCACTTGTCACATATTAAGTCCAATGCATTCCCATATGAAAAGGTTTAAACATAACATAAACATTCGTATAAAAATTAGCATACAAAATGTCAATACTTTCACCATAAACCATGAATGGTATAAAAATATCACATCCACACTCAAACATATCACAAAAACTTCAATACAATATAGAAGTTTTGTATCATAATAAATCAACTTCAAATAAGCGTAAAATCCATAAAAAGATGTTGACATAGATGAAATCAAAACTCTTTTTAGAGAAATATCTCTTTCTATTTTGATATCATTTAAGAGTCATATATTTATAAAATAAAACATTTTCTTTGAAAATATTCTTATAATCTTGTAAGGGAAGCTTTGACGATTTTATAACGGCAGAAAATAGCTGCACCCGCCGTATAAGTTAAAAAACATTCTTACCTTAATTTTGTCGAAAAGGTTAAAAAGCACCTTGTTTGGAAAACGACAAAAAGATTCCTTTATAAACCCCTTATAAAAAGTCAAACAAGGGTATAAATGACTTTAACCCATATTCTAGTAAATAGTAAAAAAATTGCAATTCATTTTTAAGAAACATGGATGTGGATGATAAAGAGATCCCAGTAGATTATTATGTATAAACAACCTCGGATAATGAAGAGATTGCGAGATAAACCCTTGCCTTGTACTTTTCCTTGGTTGGGGTAGGTTAACCTCTTGTATAATGGTGAAATAATTGTTATTAAAATATACAATAATCATATATATTAATATGATATCATATATGATCTTTTAATATTGATTTGATAATAATATCTTAGTATTATAGTTGTTTCGGGAGTTAACTTACTCATTTTCTTTTATATGTTTTGTTACATAAGCCATGTTTGTTATGGATAGGTTGTATCTTATTCATATACAGAATGATATCAAGTCCTTAAACATCATTTTTAAATCATCAAATGATAATTATACATTAATGGATATGATGGAGAATGAATCTCATCACGTTCGTGGAGACGGTAGTCCGAACGTACGCACGAGCGACAATATCATTCTTTTGATATTAAAATAATATATAAATGGATGGTATATCATATATACAGAATCATTAACATGTTATATTTATTATTTACATGAGTTAGACATCATTATTATACCCATCCAAATAATAATATATTGAATAACAATTACACCACGACGTGGAGACGGTAAGCCGTACGTACGCACGTATGGTGACATGTTATTCAAAGGGTGGATAAGATAATGAATATGGTTGAACCATATTTATAATAACATCATAGTATTTATATGATACTGGAGTTATTATTTTAGAATGGTAACAACAAATGAAGAAGAAATGGAAGAAGAAAGGAACTTGGAAAAGGGTGGTGAAATCATTATCTCTTCTTTAGGTTCTTCCTTTTGATTTGATCAAAAGGGCTCCTTAGGTTAGCTTTCTGATCGAAATAATGCCTCTAGGTTGTAGTGAGGGAAGTTGGGAGAGTATTAGGGCAGAGTTTTTCCGAACAAAAAGGCTTTGAAGGTGTGAAGAAATGAGAAGAAAGAGTGCCGTTTTATAAGAGGGGTGAGGGGCACCTTTAGAAAAGTTAGAAATATTATTTTATAATAAATTCATATTCGGATTAAAATGGATACAAAGTCGATTATTTAAATATAAAGGTGGGGATAGGTCTAAAACAACTCAACCAATAGAATTTAGATAGGTTTGGTTACTTATATTAACCTTATCTTTAAGTATTTACTCTAAATTAATTAGTTTAACTTTTACAATGTCTCTTTGTATTTTTATATAATATGGTTAATAAACTTACTATATACATCCAAGCGACCCCCAAGTGGTCCACTAATTATGAACCTATCATGATATAAGTCTCTTGACCGAACCTTATATTTTTAGGAATTTAATATCAATTAATAATATAATATTTGTTTTAAGAACTCTTTTATGTCAATTTTGACACTATTCAATAGTTGATTTTTGTGAAACTCATAAAAGATTTATTACTTCGAAAAAAGTCAATTAAATCAATAATAATATAACATATTATCCTATAAAATTAGTTTAATTCATTGAAAGTTTAATATTATATTTATTTGGGTATTTATAATATCAATTATTTTAATTTTTAACTATTATAGTAATTAATTCATCATCATTGTGTCATAAATAAATTAAATTATTTAATGTCTAAAAATTATAAATAAAATATCATTATGTAGGAAATTGTTTTATCTTTTTAATGAATATTTATAATCTAAAATCCAACATATATAACCTTATGTAAAAATTGTTTTTCTAAAAGATATATGCTTGTGTCATTTTTGTATTCATTTTAACTTAATTAAAAAAAAGTGCCCCTATCACCTAAAAGTGGCACCATGGGGTCCCAAAATCGACCCAAAGATTCCTATGGTCGAACATGTATCAAAAAATAAGGCTAGGACACGTTTTAGGGTAATTTAGTATTATTATAATATTATTCTATTAAACCCTTATTTACCGGATTTACCCTTATCCACGGTAAATAAAATATTTACCGCAGTAATTATTCAAAATGTCTAAAAAAAAGTTACCTATTTACACTATTTGGACATTCTGATTCCAAATATGGAATCCATTTTTCTAAATTCAAAACACAAAAGTGGCAGAAACTAATTTAAAATTAATTCCCGCTGTCAAAACAAAAAGCGTGTTTTTTAGAGATAATAACTATCAAAAGATTGACACTTGTTTATATTCAGTTTAATTGTAAAATTATGTCCAATGACCAAAATTATATTAAATGGTAAAAATATATTCTAAATATACTTTAAAACCACTCAAATTCATAATTTATCACTATTAATTATTTTGATTACAAAACTTGTTTTTAATTAAAATTTAGTAATTTTCACTATTCATCAAAATATTAACGTTATCTGAAAAGTACCAAAATTTCACCTTAGGCTAAATTCAATATTCCAAATCCAAAAATGAATTCCATTTTAAAATATAAAATATATATTATTTCAAAAATTAGGTATTACTATTCATAACTGCTAGTTTCATTGGTTATGGTGTGTTAGAACTCGGTGTTGCGTACAACACACGCTATCACATTATTCAAAGAGAAGCGTACCGTAGAAGCTTGGGGTGTTACATTCTCCCCTCCTTCAAATAATTTCGTCCTCTAAATTTCTAGAATACTACCGCATGAAAATACTCGGGTGGTTCTTCATCATAAGTTCCTCGGGTTCCCACGTTGCATCTTCCATCTTATGGTTTCTCCACAAAACTTTTACCAGACGCGTCGTCCGGTTTCTCAGTACTTGTTCTCTCGTATCAAGAATCATGACGGGCTCTTCTCAATAAGACATATCGGGTTCCAGTTCTAATTCTTCATAGGTGAGTACATGCGTTGGGTCAGGCATGTATTTCCTCAACAGAGATACGTGGAACACATCGTGAACTTTAGAGAGACTTCGCGGCATTGCCAATCGGTAAGCTACAACACCAATTCGTTCTAGAATTTTGAAAGGTCCGATGTACCTGGGTCTCAATTTACCTTTCTTACCAAAATGTATGACTCCCTTCCATGGAGATACCGTCAGGAAAACATGATCACCGACTTGAAATTCCAAATCCTTCCTTCGATTATCGGCATAGCTCTTCTGCCTACTTTGAGCTGCTTTGATGTGATTTTGGATTACCTTCACCTTTTCCACCGTTTCCTCCACCAGTTCTTGGCCTACAAGTTTTCTTTCACCAACGTCATCCCAACAAGTTGGTGTACGACATATCTTTCCATATAACGCTTCATATGGTGCCATATGAATACTATAATGGAAGCTATTGTTATAGGAATATTATACCAGAGGTAAATATTGATCCCACATACCCTGAAATTCAAGTGAGCACGATCTCAACATGTCTTCTAAGTTCTGAATAGTCCATTCTGATTGTCCGTCTGTCTGAGGGTGGTTAGCAGTGCTCAAATGAAGTTCAGTATCAAGGGATTTCTAAAAAATTTTCCAAAATCTTGAAGTAAAACGGGGATCACGATCAGAAACAATCGATAGGGGTACTCCATGAAGTCTCGCAACTTCATTAATATATAGTCTTGCTAGACGTTCCAGGGGTAGATCTTCTCCTATAGCAAGAAAATGTACTGAATTGGTAAGACGATCAACAATAACCCATATTGAATCGTTCCTTCTAGGATTCTTTGGTAGCCCCATGACAAATTCCATCATAATATTGTCCCATTTCCACTCCGGTATGGGAAGTGGTTGCATGACTCCTCCAGGCTGTTGCCTTCTAGCTTTAACTTGCTGACAAACCATACATCTTGACACAAAATCAGCAATCTCCCTCTTCATATTGTCCCACCAAAAATGTTCCTTCAAATCTCTATACATTTTGGTGCTCCCAGGGTGTATAGAGAAATTGGAACTATGAGCATCATCCAGCAATTCCCTTTTTAGATCAGGTAAATCGGGAACACAAAGTCTCTTCCCGGATTTCAAAAATCCATCTTCATACACAATGTCTCTCAATCTCCCATCATTCACAGCTTTAATCTTCTTTTGGAATTCTTCATCATCGGTCTGAGAACTCTTAATCCTTTCTAGTAAAGATGGTTTGGCAACCATTTGAAAAATCATTGATTTTTCACCTTCCCGGGATATACCCATGTCCATCTTTACTATATCCATGAAAATTGGATCCCATTCAATTCTCATCATGTTCAAAACTCCATGGTCTTTTCTGCTCAAAGCATCTGCCACCTTGTTTGCTTTCCCTGGGTGGTAGTGTATCGTACAATCATAATCCTTGAGTAATTCAAGCCATCTCCTTTGCCTCATGTTGAGTTCTTTTTGTGAGAAGATATACATTAAACTCTTGTGATCAGTATAAATCTCAAAATTTTCACCATAGAGGTAGTGCCTCCATATCATCAAAGCAAAGATCACAGCTGCTAACTCAAGATCATGAGTAGGATAGTTTTGTTCATGAATTTTCAACTGTCGTGATTCATAGGCAATAACTCTATCATTCTTCATAAGGAGACAACCAAGTCCTTTCATTGATGCATCACTATAAATAACGAACCCATCATTCCCTGATGGTAGAGTCAATATAGGATCATTGACTAATCTTCTCTTCAGTTCTTTGAAACATTCTTCACACTCTTTTTTCCAAACATATTTAACCCCTTTACGTGTGAGCTTCGTTAATGGGTTAGCCAATCGAGCAAAATTCTGGACGAAACGTCGATAATAACCTACCAAACCAATAAAACTACGTACCTCAATTATACGCGTAGTTGCTAGCAATTCATGGATTTCCTTGGTCTTAGAAGGATCAACAGAGATTCCATCTTTAGAGACAATATAGCCAAGAAAAGAAATCTCATGGAGCCAGAATTCACACTTGCTAAACTTTCCATATAATTCATGCCTCCTCAGAGTCTTCAAGATAATGCGCAAGTGATTTTCATGAACTTCGTATGTTTTGGACTATACCAAGATATAATCAATAAATACCACCACAAGTTCATCGAGATACTCCTTAAAAACTCTATTCATCAGATCCATGAATACAGAGGGTGCATTAGTCAATCCAAAAGGCATTACAGTAAACTTGTAATGCCTGTACCTGGTTCGAAATGTTGTCTTTGGAATGTCTTCCTTTTTCACACACAGCTGATGGTATCCAGATCGAAGGTCAATCTTTGAAAAGTATTGAGCTCCATGCAGTTGGTCAAATAAATCATCAATGCGTGGTATGGGATACTTGTTCTATATCGTTATAGCATTGATCTCCCTGTAGTCGATACATAACCTCATAGATCCATCTTTCTTTTTAACAAAAAGAACGGGGGCTCCCCATGGAGAAACACTAGGGAGAATAAATCCTTTATTACTCAACTCCTCTAGTTGTTTCTCTAGTTCGACTAACTCTACATTGGCTATTCTATAAGGGGTCTTCGATATAGGCCTTGATCCAGGAATTAAATAAATGGAAAACTCGACTTCTCGTTCTGGAGGATGTCCAGGTAAATCTTTCGGAAATACATCTACAAATTCTTTCACAACAGGTACATCCTCTATTTGAACATTCCTTTCCTCACCCACAGTCATTTCATTCTCTTCCTCCCCAATAATTGAATTACATTGAGCTACTGGGGGTGGATCTAAATAAAAATTAGGTGGTGACGATTCTGCTCTAAAGGTAAGGTGTTCTTTATCATTATCATCAAGAATCGTAACCTCATTCTCCTTACAATAAATCTTCGCATCATAGTCCGAAAGCCAGTACATACCGAGGATTATATCAAACTCAATCCTAGGTATGACAATGATATCAGAAAATAAAGAACATTTATGTGCTCTAATGGGGATTGATTCACAAAACTTTGTTGCAATGATACTTCCCTTAGGGGTTCTAACTGAAAGCTCCCTTATTAAATCAAATTGGAAATATCTAATTTTCTTAGCAAACTGGGAAGATATGAAACAATGCGATGATCCAGAATCAAATAATGCATTTTCCAAACATGAGGAAACCATTAAATTACCAGCCACAACATCTTTCGGAGCTTCTACCTCAGCAGTAGTGATAGCATAAGCCTGGACTTGATCCCTTGGCCTTTTCTGAGGTAAGTTCTCCTGACGCTTAGGACATTCATTTTCATAATGCCCCATCTCCCTGCAATTGTAGCACTGAACGTTGGTAGCTTCCTTCTTCCCCTTGCAATCACGAGCTTGGTGGCCTTTCTCACCACACTTGTAACAGACTACCATTCCCTTCAAGCAAGTACCAGGATGTTTCTTCCCGCATTTACCACAAGATGGATATTCAACCTTTCCCTTCTTCCCCTAATTTCCATTCCCAGATTGATCAGCAGGTCTCTTCTTCTCTTTCTTTCCTTTAAAGTCATAAGACTTAGAGAATTCCTTTTCGTTCTTGATAGCACATGAGACAATGTCTTCGTACGATGAAAAGGATTGTGAGACTAATGCTCGATGGAGAAATGGTTTTAACCCATCAAAGAAATGATCAATCTTACTTCTTGGGTTACATATATAATCTCCAGCATACCTTGCTAACCTTGTAAAGTTAGCCTCATACTTTGTGACATTCTCATCCTCCTTCTGTCTCATGCTCAGAAATTGCCTTTCCATATCTGCTTGATGGTCGCGAGGAAAGTATTTTTCTAAAAACTGATCTTTGAACTCCCTTCATTCCATAGTTGATACTTCATCATCTTCCTTCATGTTTTGAATCAATGAACACCATTGATCATCATCTCCAGTGAGGCGGTAAACTGCCATGATAACTTTTTCCCTTTCACTACTCCCCAAAGCCTGAAGTAATTTCTCTAGGGAATTTATCCATTACTCAGCTACTAAGGGATTTGTACTCCCATTGAACGTTGGTGTTTGTTACCTCATGAACCGATCTAACATTGATCCTCCACGTTGTGGATCAGGATGCTCCATACGAGTAAGGTTATTATTCATAACCTGAGTGAGTTGTCCCATTATTGTGATTAGCTGATCGGCACCAGTTGCATCACCAGCTCCACTATAATTATCTTGAGTAGGAGGGAAATCCCTACATGGAGTGCGTGCATTGATACGGTTTCCATTTCTTCCACTAGGCGCCATTTCTAAACAATGGAATAAACTAGATCAGTTTATGAATCAAAATACATAATCCCATACTTATAAAACACTTAACATAAATTGAACTATTTATGGATATAATCCATAATCATAAAAATGTTTTCTTTGAGAAAGTATATACTCATAAACCCTTCATAATGATTTTTAAAGAAAATGATAGTTATCCCAAGCATATCCCCGGGGAGTGTCGTAACCAAGAGTGCAGCAAGGCCCGCTGTCGTGCACCAGTTCCCGTTCGAGTCTAGCTCAAAGCGGTGTTTTCGGGTTTTACCCCTAGGTACATCTGCGCCAGAGCCGCCTCTACCTGCTCGTATCCAGACAGGGATGTATTGCTCGGGAAACTCACAAAATCACTACAATACCAAAATTCTAGGAAGTTCTTCTATACTAATCCTCAAATTTCATCTTAGGTCTATGTGCTCTAATCAGAGTTTATCTAAATCTAGCTTCCAAGGTTTGTACTAAACATCCTCTGATACCAACTGTAACGCCCCGACCCCATTTACCTAGAGTCGGTGAATTATTACATAACATTGGCATGATCACAAGAAAGATCAAATCTCAAAAGACCGATTGGTTTAGTAGCCTTGGAAACACTAGATATATTCATAAGGTTTTACATTACATCATAATGTGAAAAACTACTACAACAACATATTGTCTCCATAGACCACACTATTAACCCCTCATAATATCCCTGTAGGTTATTCATAATTTACTTCTACACTTCCTGGGAAAAATAAAACATAGAAAAGGGGTGAGCTCAAATGCCCAGTAAAGATAACAATATAGCGGAAACTTCCATAAATAAGAATAAACAATTAAGGCAATGTATAACTAAAACATAAGCCTTTCAAACATGAACTTTCAACTAGGTATGGCATAAATAAAATGAAATAATTCCATTATTTATTCACATAGATATTCTACTAATCGAATAATCACATGCAGAATCAATAACCACTTTCATAATGTTGGAATGCATAATGCCAGACTATCATAACCACATAGCCAAGGCCTCGTGCCAAGACTAAAAATACGATTTTTCCAAGGCCTTGTGCCAAGACACTATTTTGTCTCATGAGACCTACTGATGCATTGAGGAGCTATAGCGGGCTCCACCCGTCACATATTAAGTCCAATGCATTTCCATATGAAAAGGTTTAAACATAAGATAAACATTCGTATTAAAATTAGCATACGAAATGTCAATACATTCACCATAAACCATGAATGGTATAAAAATAGAACATCCACAGTCAAACATATCACAAAACCTTCAATACAATATAGAAGTTTTGTATCATAATAAATCAACTTCAAATAAGCGTAAAATCCATCAAAATATGTTGACATAGATGAAATCAAAACTCTTTTTAGAGAAATATCTCTTTCTATTTTGAAATCATTTAAGAGTCATATATTTATAAAATAAAAACTTTTCTTTGAAAATATTCTTATAAGATTGTAAAGGAAGCTTCGACAATTTTATAACGGCGGAAAATAGCCGCACCCGCCGTATAAGTTAAAAAAACATTCTTACCTTAATTTTGTCGAAAAGGTTAAAAAGCACCTTGTTTGGAAAACGACAGAAAGATTCCTTTATAAACCTCTTATAAAAAGTCAAACAAGGGTATAAATGACTTTAACCCATATTCTAGTAAATAGTAAAAATGTTTTGATATTCATTTTTAAGAAACATGGATGTAGATGATAAAGAGATCCCAATAGATTATTATGTATAAACAACCTTAGATAATGAAGAGATTGCAAAATAAACCCTTACCTTGTACTTTTCCTTGGTTGGGGTAGGTTAACCTCCTGTATAATGGTGACATAATTGTTATTAAATTATATAAGAATCATATATATTAATACGATATCATATATGTTATTTTAATATTGATTTGATAAAAATATTTTAGTATTATCGTTGTTTCGGGTGTTAACTTACTCATTTTCTTTTATATGTTTTGTTACATAAGTCGTGTTTGTTATGGATAGGTTGTATCTTATTCATATCCAGAATGATATAAAGTCCTTAAAAATCATTTTTAAATCATCAAATGATAATTATACTTTAATGGATATGATGGAGAATGAATCTCATCGCGTTCGTGGAGACGGTAGTCCGTACGTACTCACGAGCAATAATATCATTCTTTTGATATTAAAATAATATATAAATGGGTGATATATCATATATACAGAATCATTAACATGTTATATTTATTATTTACTTGATTTACACATCATTATTATACCCATCCAAATAATAATATATTGAATAACAATTACACCACGACGTGGAGACGGTAAGTCGTATGTACGCACGTATGGTGACATGTTATTGAAAGGGTGGATAAAATACTGAATATGGTTGTACCATATTTATAATAACATCACAGTATATATATGGTACTGGAGTTATTATTTTAGAATGGTAACAACAAAGGAATAAGAAGTGGAAGAAGAAAGGAACTTGGAAAAGGGTGGTGAAATCATTACCTCTTCTTCGGGTTCTTCCTTTTGATTTGATCAAAAGGGCTCCTTAGGTTGGCTTTCTGATCAAACTAAGGCCTATATAATGTAGTGAGGGAATTTGGGAGAGTATTTGGGCAGATTTTGGCCGAACCAAAAGGCTTTGATGGTGTGAAGGAATGAGAAGGAGGAGTGCCCTTTTATAAGAGGGTTGAAGGGCACCTTTGGAAAATCTAGAAATATTAATTTTTAATAAATTCATATTCGGTTTCTAATGGCTCCAAAGTAGATTATTTAAATTTTAAGGTGGGTATAGGTCTAAAAAAACTCAACCAATAGAATTTAGATATGTTTGGGTACTTATATTAACCTTATCTTTAAGTATTAACTCTAAATTAATTAGTCTCACTTTTACAATGTCTCTTTGTATTTTTATATAATATGGTTAATAAACTTACTATATACATCCAAGAGACCCCCCAAGTGGTCCATTAATGATGAACCAATCATGATATAAGTCTCTTTTCCGATCCTTCGATTTTTAAGAATTTAATATCAATTAATAATATAATATTTGTTTTAAGAACTCTTTTATGTCAATTTTGACACTATTCAATAGTTGATTTTTGTGAAACTCATAACAGATTTATTACTTCAAAAAAAGTCAATTAAATCAATCATAATATATCTTATTATCCTATAAAATTATTTTAATTCATTTAAAGTTTCATATTATATTTATTTGGGTATTTATAATAACAATTATTTTAATTTTTTACTGTTATAGTAATTAATTCATCATCATTGTGTCATAAATAAATTAAATTATTTAATGTCTAAAAATTAAAAATAAAATATAATTATGTAGGAAATAGTTTTATCTTTCTAATGAATATTTATAATCTAAAATCCAACATATATAACCTTATGTAAAAAATGTTTTTCTAAAAGATATATGCTTGTGTCATTTTTGTATTCATTTTAACTTAAATAAAAAAAGTGTCTCTATCACCTACAAGTGGCACCATGGGGTCCCAAAATCGACCCAAATATGCCTATGGTCGAACATGTATCAACCAATAAGGCTAGGACACGTTTAAAAGTAATTTATTATTATTATAATATTATTTTTTTTAAACCCTTATTTACAGGATTTACCCTTAACCATGGTAAATAAAATATTTACCGCAATAATTATTCAAAATGTCTAAAAATAAAAGTTACTTATTTAAAAAATTTGGACATCCTGATTCCAAATATGGAATACATTTTTCTAAATTCAAAACACATAAGTGGCAGAAATTTATTTAAAATTAATTCCCGTTATCAAAACAAAAAGCGTGTTTTTAAGAGATAATAACTATCAAAAGATTGACACCTGTTTATGTTCGGTTTAATTGTAAAATTATTTCCAATGACCAAAATTATATTAAATGGTAAAAATATATTCTACATATACTTTAAAACCACTCAAATTAATAATTTATCACTATTAATTATTTTTATTAAAAATGTTTTTTTAATTAAAATTTAGTAATTTTAACTATTCATCAAAATATTAAAGTTATCTGAAAAGTACAAAAATTTCACCTTAGGCTAAATTTGATATTCTGAATCCAAAAATGAAGTCCATTTTAAAATATAAAATATATATAATTTCAAAAAGTAGGTATTACTATTCATAACAGCTAGTTTGATTGGTTATGGTGTGTTAGAACTCGGTGTTGCATACAACACACACTATCACATTATTCAATGAGAAGCGTACCGTAGAAGCTTGGGGTGTTACAATTATGTCATAGTAACCCTTCACTATCTCAATGTAAATTATAATTCCTTTGATACAATATTTTCACCCTTCTTCGTGTCATCAGACATAAGGTTCCATGGATTTACCATATTTGGCCAAGTCGTAGTTGGTACATGAATAATAAAGACTAAATAAAAGGACTCAATTTGAATAATTTATAATGGAATGCCATGGGAATTTCCACATATATTACACATAGACACATTTATTTCAAAATAGTATGTTATAAAATTAAGATTTTTCATGTTCCTTTAGGTGATGGATACTTAGTGATATCTTAGAAAAACTGTTATTGTGATATATATTACAGATAATACCTTTCATACATGATCACCAATGTTATACACTGAAAATAATTCAATAAATTGAATGGTTACATATTCATACAAGAGATAATGTTGAATAATACATGTGTAATTAATTTATCATATTATACATTATATAATTGCACTCAATTAATTTCATATTCACATAATGGATTTGAATAGATTTTATTAGATGTAGTGCACAAATATTTTTCTCACATCATACCAGGGACTTCATTAAATGCCTATTTAATTATATCATCATATGTGTAGAAAATGGAAAGTGTCCCATATTGAACATCATACATTATTACTTTTTGATAGATCTTGGTGGCTGATGATCAGGAATGTTATTAGGATTTATGGATATATATTTCTCTTCTTTATTCTTTTGTGTAGAATGTATTTCTTGCTAACTTTTATTCATTACAATCCTTTTTTAGAGGCATGAAATAATAACATAAATTTTTATGTGATATAATAATTAAATTATGAGTGTTATTTTTATTTTATTACTATTTTTATTAATTATTATTCTATTTTTATTAAACTATTGTTGTTGTTTATTCACTATTGATATATCTGCAGTTACCCACATTGAATAGAGAGAATATTATCCCCACTCTCACACCATGGTACCTCTCTATTAATCAGTAGCCTCTGGTATATTTAGAAGCACTCTTATGGTAATTTGGAAACTATGTTAGGGAACCATGAAGTGGAACCCTTGTTTGGGACTTCACAATCTGGAATTAGAGTTGTTTCCTTTCATGTATTATTATTTGGAAACGTAGTTGGAGATAAGAAACATATTGGAAAAGGGTAATAATCTATTCTTGGCCATAGTTAACCAACATTAGGGGTGAATACCATGTTTCCTAGGAAGTGGAAATTATTGTTCTATTTTTTCTTATTATATTATATAAATCTTCATTGTTGGCTGATACTATTGAATTTTGGTATTTATTATGATTTTGGGAAATTCTCCAAGGCATTGTATGACAAGGGGAATTGTTATATGAATCATTATAAGAACATATAATCAACACGTCATTCATATTCCTCTAAATATATGTGTGTATATTTTCTTTCATATCCCCTATTTCTTTTGATTGAACATAACTGTCATATATATTCATGTACTAGATATGTATTATGTAGTGAAAATAAATTGGTTTTTTAAAATTTCATCCCCATCCTAAATAGTTTTTTCCAATATATATTGATGTTAGGATATTAAATAACCACTTTCAACCCATGTGATCCATTTACCTATAATTACTTGAGCTAGGCTTCAAATGCACTCATATGATTACACATATCAATTATCCAGTTTGTGGGACCTTATGTATTGAAATAGGTAACTTAATAAATCGATACTCTATATTTAACTGTTACATACAGAGACCAAATATAAGGGTCATGTGTCAATTATAAGGATGGAAATCATAGTTTATAAAGTGTATGGTCATTTATAAACTGGGGATAATTATCCATTCAATTGAAACTTATATCATATATGTAAATATATAATAATATTATACGTAAATTATTTCATATAAATGTAATGGTTTCTAGAAAATTGAGTATCTACAGGTAATTAAATTTTATTTTCATCATTAAAAAAAAATTTACACTTCCATACATCGGAAACCATATAACATAAAATTTAACGCAATCTAATACATTGGACTTCTATGGATTTATTTGGGGATACAATACCATGGGCAGTGATCCCCCTTTTCGCTCATTACTTAATTCTTCAAGTGATCATATATGGATCAATTATTGTTCTAACGAATTTTCATAGAATTTATAATGATATTCTATAACAACATCATCGAGTTATGCTCCCGTACAGTGGATACGAACATTCTCAAGAGATGGTGGGACTTGAGCTTCTAATATGATCACAGGAGTGATACTTGTGACACCACCCATTTTTCGTTATCTATAGTGTGATGATTAGATTTGATAATGATTTTTTATCATATGTAGTCTATTCTAGGTGCTCCATGACCTGAAACTGTGATGTCTAATCTAACTCATGACTTTTAACAACTGTATCCTTATATAATTTAGGGGGATGGTAGACCTCACGCTATTTGTCTGTTTTAGATCCCACAATAATTATCATTGATCATTTTGTGATTACTCATGAGAGGATGGTCAATCTCTTTACCTACATGTTGTTTGATTCCCCTAGGTGCTAATTGGATGTGATTACTCAGGAGGGTCATCATTATGGCATAGTCTATGTGGCCTTCTAGAATTCCGTCTAGGATTTCATTTTACATAAAACAATACAAACTGATCAAGATAGAAATTATATCCACTAATTGAATGGTGTTATGCCTATATTTTATTATTCATAACATTTCACAGAGTTTTAATGCATTAAACTACCTTTATTTAGTGAGGAGATATCATGAGAAATACGTTTTTTTGATTGATGATGTATTCCATGCTATTACAGGGGAATGTATTTCATATATATAAATTTTATGACATCATAAATCATGATCTTATCACTGATCACAAAATGAGAGATACCGAAAGTGTTGGGAAGAAAGGTATATAACAATGCGTGGTCATAGATATTATTGTAGAGGAATGAAAAGACTTGATATCTCTTTTCAGAGTAATGGTGGTAAGAGAATCTGAACTGGTTTATCTATTATATTTAATCAGTGTGGATAGTTGTAAATATTAAATCGTTATGTACATGGATTTCACAATACTTATGTGGAATAATAAATAAATAAAACAAATATAATCCCAATGATCATATATGTTTAGTGCCATTGTAAACTGGTAGACAGAAAAAACAGGTTTAAAAACATCTACATCATCAAATGCTTTATCCTTCATAACTAAAACTCATTTTTTCACATCCTACTTAATAATGATAGTATCATTAAATAATATTCTTAATTTATTATAAATTAAAATGTGGGTTTCTGTCATTGAGAAATATAAATACCAGAAATATTAAATTAAAACATTCTTAATGAAAATATTATTTTCTTTTTCAAAAACAACATTAAAAACTAAAAGTTCAAAAAATATTTTGAAAATAATATTCAAGGAAGATAAGATAGAGAGATTTTCAAATAATATATAAAAAATTACTATTCATGAAATATAGAAATTTCATTCAAGCGATACATATTATAACATTGATTCAAATTTTTGATTAAAATTGTAATAATAATTGATTGGAAAATTACTCAAAGATCCAATTATATAAATGTATTTACATCTAAAAAAATTTAAAATGAATTTACAAAATTCGTTGAATACTGCTATTTACATTTTAGTAATCTTTTTTTGAAAATATGTTTTTGGGACTAAAATTATTTTCAAACAGAGTTAAATAAAGTATAATTTTATAAAAAATCATTTTTACAATCATATTAAGTACAACAGAGAGAAAAATGGTAACATTAATTGAAATTAAATTGAATAAAAAGTGTATATGAATATAGGGATATTTTAATATATAAATATAAATTAATTTTCCCGTGGAAGACTTAATCATTATCAATACCAAATGATGATGAAATTAAGAATTAAAACCTAAACAATTTGTTATCATTTGAATAATAAGAACCATATGAGAAATTAATTATAATTGAACATTAAATACCATTAATTTATTTATATTTATGACATAAAATATCAAATTTTTATGTATGAACACCACACAAAATATCAAATTGGTGCATATGCCACACATCTCCTAGAATTAAAATCAATCTATGAAAATCTTACCTCATTTCTAATTTCATTCATATTGATTAGAAGCTCCAATATCAAAAATATAGTACAATTATACATCAATTATAGAACCATAATAATATATATCTTATCATATATGGTATTTTTATAGTTTTTTATCACACATTTACTAATAATCCTTTATAAATTCAACCTTTTGAATGATAATTTCATAGTTTTCCATGTATTATTTGGTCCAGTAATTTTTGTTTCATTACACTTATTATGGTTTTATAATTTTCATAAAGAAAACAATGAAATAAAAGTCAGATATATTCATAATATAATTTTTCTTGTAATATATTAAATATTGTTATAGAAATTTGATAATATAGTTTATAGAGGTGGCATGACATATATACAGATTAATTTTATTTCAATTTCTTTTATGGATTGAATGAAATGAAGTAAAATATTAAATAAAATTTCATATTCATTATTATTATATATCTAAATTATGTAACTAAATATAATCCTTATTACCATTCAAGTGAAAATAAACTGAAAATAATATCACATACTATATAGAGGCATTAAACCACACATGCGCATCAGTGAAATTATTCTTTCCCAAAAGATTGTAAGAGAAAGAAAAAATATTTAAAATTATATATTTATATATATTTGTATGTTGAGGTCCAAAATATCATATATATTGACTAGGTTTATGCTTTATTATTTCGATGTAATGCATAAGTGAAAAATGAATGAAATGAACTCAAGGGGTGGTTGTTTGTTATACACATGAGCTACATTATTGTATCCACCAAGACATGAAATATAAGATGGTATATATATAGTATTAAAAATCCAGAAGATTAAAATTTTAATCAATATAATATAAAAATATTAAATCATTGATTATATCAATCATTGAATTATTATGATATAAAACGAATTACATTGGTCTACAATGTCGTAGTCTGCAGTACACATGGTTGACAATTTCGAATCCCATTTATTTGAAGAGGTGTCAGATATAGTGCATTACTATAACATAATATTATATCATTTCATGCTATATATTATATTTATTATATTATAAATTATAAATAAAACATTATGGATTTTGGAGAAGAGTACCAATGAAAATGAAAAGTTAAACACAATTCGTCTTTTTTGGAAAACTCATTTATTTGTCCTAATTCCATTTCATAATGGATTTACGATCAAATTAATTACTCAAGTATATATATATATATATATATATATATATAATTAGGATAGATATTTGGTTATCTTTTTTCAAAACCCATGCTCTTCAGGATTGTTAATTGGTAGGGAGAGTTAGTGTTGTTTTATAGGTCGGAGAGAGGAAACATTTTTAATTTATGAAAAGAATAAATAGTACCCATGAGTATATCAGGATTTTATAAAAAAAGGTTCATAATAAAAATATTGATTATACAAGGTGAATTTATATCAATAAAATGAGCATTCGATTTGTTTTTACATTATTTCAACCTTTATCTTTCTATATTAACCAAATGAATACCATTTTTACCTTAGAAGTTGTAAAAACAATTTACTTTTCCACTTTTAATTAATAAAAAAATAATTTAAACTTAATAGATAATATTTAAAATTATTATCCAAAATATTGAATCCATATTCCTAAACTCTATTCAATTAGGTGTGAAAATTAAATTTATAATTAAACATATAGAAGCAACAAAAAATCGTCTATTTATTCATTTTTTCTCATAAGTATGATACTTTTTAATATTGAATCAAACTATAATATTGATATCAAATAAATAAATAAGTTAAATTGATATATTATTTATCCAATTTAATATTAGAGTCAATTTGAAATGTAATTTTTTAAGGTAAATAATTGTAATGAAATGGGAATTTTTATAAAAATATATATTTCTTAATATTTAAAAAATCTATATTCTTTACTATTTACAAAAGAATTATTTTTTAAAATTTAAAAAATTTACCAAAATATAAAAATGAAATGTAGACATAAAAATAATTATTTCTAAAAAACAATTTTTAAATGTTTTAAAAATTGATTTTTCTAAATGTATGTGGAGTTCGATGGATCTTCCCTTTAGATAATATATTATTTCTTAAATAATTTCCATCTCTTTCTTGTTGATTTTGTATTCATCTATAAAATTTTTTTTTATAAAAAGTATATTTGGGAAATCCATTTCATTTTTATAATTTAGTTTTTAATATTCACAACCACCAATTTCTAGCTAGTTTATAATTATATTTTATATTACAGTTCATTTAGACTCAAGGTGGTGTGTTCTAGAAAAAATCAAAGAGAGTAATTTTAATAAAAATAAATATATTGTAATGTATGACAGTGTTTTATTTTATTATAATCTCGATATTGTGTTTTATATATGTTAAAAACATAATTTTCTTTTTCAAACATCATGGTGGTTTCTAATCTACCCCCTTAAATAAATTATACACTCACAATTCTATATCATTCATCATATATCAAATCATTGTTCAACACCCACATTCTAAAAAATATTAAATAAATCATCCTCTTGATAAGATAAAAAGGATAGTATTAAATTAAACTAATATAAAATATTAACGGGATTCCAAATAGTATATCATTGGAGGGAAGAAGTTACGTGTACATAGAAGAAAATCGTAAATAATTAAAGAGGTAGATATATATCATTTATAATAAAAATATAAATTATCACGAAATATTAATGATAAAAAATTCATAAATCAACACTAAGTGAAAAAGACCATTAGTTCATCATAAATTAAGGTACAATGATATTGTTTTTGTATCATGACTCTTTTAAAAAAGTTAATGAATTCATTTTTTATATAGACTACTAATATAAGGAAATATAAAAATATCATAATAATATTTTATTTAAGAACATGGTTTTCTAATTAGGTAAGGATCCATTAATTTTTAGTTTAGATCCTTACTTTTGACTTTATTTATAGTCATAGTGTGCTTCTGTAGGATTAGAAGGTTTCTGAGGACATTTAGAATAAAAAATCCCTGGATAATAGAATAAAATATAGGGTCACATGGTTTGTTGAAGCTCTCCTGCCTAGTCCCCATGAATTCAACTAATTGTAATGGGTGTTCCAGTGGATAGTAGTGGGTCGTGTAGTTTTCCCTAAACATGACACACATGTTGCGTGATAGTATGTATCCTGTTTAATTTTTAGTAGAAGAGAAACACAGGGTTTGCGAATAGTTTTCATAATAGTGTGTAGGAACTATGAAACACCCCACTTTGGATTTTAGGCTATAAATGATTGGTACACAGTTTGGCCAACATTGTGGGAAAACCATGTGACATAGTAAAAATGTATTATTTTACAATTTTACCTTTTGGATTTTTGTTTTTAACTCCCATATGATATTTTATTTTTCCCATTTATATGAGTATTATTTCATCTCCTATTAGAGATGCTCCTCCTCCAACTACGTTCCAAGTTATTTTCACCATATATACTCAAAATAAATAAAAACATTACTCATTTGATATCCATAATTATGTTCCTCAATGCCTAGAATCATTTCATCATTTTAATTCATCTTTATGAATATATTTTTATGTAGAATCTTACATTCTATTTTAATGGTTTTTTCCATTTCTCATGTTTTCTTTCAAATAATGGAGAAAATAAGGGGTGTTACTACATTAATATTGTGTTATAGGCTTATCGTAGGTGAAGTAAAAATTATCTCTGAAATATTAATCATATACATATTTTTATTTTTTTATGGACTGTAGTTTAACCAAGTAATTATTATAAAATACATCTTCCTTAATTATTATTTTTATCTTCTATTTTGATGTATTAATTGAGTTTTCTTTATACAAATGGTGAATAGGAAATAAAACCTATCCTACAAATAATGTTTGGTTATGTTTATTATGATTTTTTACTTTTTATTATATTTTAGTCACTATTCATTTGTGACTTAACTTATCCATATTAAGGTATGTACATCATCTTAATTAAATGAATATTTTAATTTTTAAATCAAACATATACTCAAATATAACAGTTTTACAATGAAATTATTAATAAATTAACTATGGATACATGTCCTCATACCAATTTCATGCATAATGAGAGGTATGGAATGAAATAGTTAAATTATTATAAGGTAAAGTGATTTCGGTGGAATTCCCTTGATTAAACATGTCATGTTGAAGAAGGGTGATGAAATAAACATATTAGTTTATAAAATGGAATGATTATTACATGAGAAATGTTGAATTATAATATATTTTTAAGGATAATACTACTACATACGAGACATTTTTTCTTTATTTTAATGTTTATAATTATGATATTCTATGAATCTAGGTGGAATACCTTTATATATGATAGGATTTTATTCCAATTCAAGGAGCCAGTTTCCAAGAGGGATACAGACATTGGAAAATGGTTCTTTTCTAATAGAATATTCCTAGAATTATGTCATGGGAACCCTTCATCATCTCAATGTATATTATAATTCCATTTGTACAATATTTGGACTATTATTCATGTCATCATACATGAGGTTCCTAGGATTCATCGTATTAACAATTGTTATACATGGCCCATGATTAGTAATGAAAAGATCGAAGGACTCGATAAGAATCATTTATAATGGAACAATATGGGATTTTCCACCTAGATTACATACAGAAACATTTATTTCCAGACTATATGTCATACTGTTATAAGTTTTCAAGTCCCTTTATGTATTGGAAGCCTTGGTGAAACCATGGAAACTCTGATATTGTTACATATAATTATATCACTGATAATTCCATTCATACATTATAATCCTTCTTATAAACATAAAATAATTCAATAACTAGAGCGGTTACATATTCGTACACAAGATAAGGATGAATCAAAAATGAGTTATTAATTTATCATGTTATACATTACATACATGAACACTATAAATTTTCAATTCACATAATGGATTTTTAATGAATTAATAGGAAGTGTCATACCAATATTTATCCCACACCATACATGGGTGTTAATTGTTACTATGTAAGAATATATGATCATAGGTGTAGAAAAGGGGATGTTTCCCACATTGAAGTGCTTAATTGATTAATTTAGGGTATACAATGGTAGCAGATGATCAGGAAAATTCTCATGATTCATCGATTTTTTTTTGATTCTTTTGTATAAAATGTATTTCCTACTACCATGTATTTATGACATCCATTTATTCGAGGCCTGAATTAATATCATAATTTTTTATGTGATATACTTTTAAACATATGAGTGTGATTTTTATTCTGTTATTGTTGTTCTTAATTCTAATTCTATGTTTATTATACTTCTTAAGTTGTTTATTCAATTTTGATATATCGTTTATCACCCACTTTGACTAGAGAAAATATTCTTTCCACTATCACACCATGGGCCTTCACTATTAATCGACTGCATATAGTATATTGGGAAACATTCTTATGGATATGTAAAAACAAGGTTTTGGAAACCATGGAGTGGAACTGTAGTTTGGGATATCCCAATCTAGAATTAGAGTTGTTTACTTTCAAGTATTATTATTAGGAAACAAGGTAGATTATTTGTAACATGTTGGAACATGGTCATAATCTATTCTTGGGAATAACTAACCAACATTCGGGGTGAATACCATGTTTCCTGGGAATGGGAAATTATTTTTCTATTTTTCTCTTATTATAGTTGATAAAAAATCATTTTTTGATGATATACATGAATTTTGGATATTTATATGCTTTATGGAAATTCACGATGTCATGGTATGACAAAGGTAATTCTTAGATGAATCATTATATGAACAAATAATTTAGAGGTTATTTATATTCCTTAAAATATTTGTGTATTTATTATATTATACCTCCCATATTTCTTTTGATTGTAAATAATAATATATATATATTCTTGAAGTAGATATGTATTCTATAGTGAAAAGAAATTTGTTGTTTAAAATTTCAACCCCATCATAAATATTTATTTCCAATATATATTGATGGTTGTATATTAAATATCCATTTTTAACCCATACAATCCATTACATGAGATAGGCTTCAAATGCACTCATATGGTTACAAATATCAATTATCATGTATGTGGGACCATATATATTGGAAATTGTAACTCAATGAATATATCCTTAGTATTTACAAATTCTATACAGATACCAAATATAATGGTCATGTTTCAATAATAAGGATATCAATAAATGTTTATAAAATTTAAGGCCATTTATAAATAGGGGATAATTATCCATTTAATTGATCATATATTATGTATGTAAAAATATAATAACATTATATGTAAATTATTTTTATATAAATGTAATGGTTTCTAGTAAATTTTGTGGCCACAAGTAATTAAATTTTGTTATAATCCTAAAAATACAGTTTACCCTCCCATACACCATAAACCATATAACATATAATTGAATGCAGACTAATACATTGGTCTTCTAAGGGTTTAGTTGGGGATATTATACCATGGGTGGTGATCCATTTTTTCCTTATGATTTTATTCTTCAAGTGATTATATAAGCCTATAATATTGTCCTAAGTAATTTTATTTGAATTTATAAATCTATCCCACCACAAAATCACCGAGTTATTATCCCAGACTGTGGATATGAACCTGATCATGAGATAGAGGGACATAAGCTTATAATATGATCTCCATGAGTGATAATTGTGACACCACCAATTTTACCTGATCTAGAAAGTGATGATTATTTTTGAGCGGTTTTTCTTATCAGATGCAGTTTATTATAGTTTCTCTGTAACATGAAAATGTGATTTCTAATCTAACTCATGAGTTCTAGCAGTAGTGTAATTACAAAATTTTAAGGGATGATGGTCCTAATGAAATTTTTCTTTTATAGATCTGAACAAATATATAATTGATCATTACATGATTCCTTATAAGAGGATGGTAAATCTTTATACCGACATGTTCTGTGATTCCACCATGTGCTAAATGTATGCGATTTCTCTAACTTTTCATCATTACAGGATAGTCTAGGTGGCCTTTGATAATTCAATCTATGATTACATTTTCCCTAAAACACTAAAAACTAATTGAGTTAGAGATTTTATCCACCAAGAGAATATTATTATGTATATATTTTATTATTCATAACATTTCACTGAGTTTAAATGCTTTGAAATACCTTTTGTCAGTGATGAGATATCATGAGAATTTAGTTTTTCTGATTTTCCATGTATGCCATCCTATTGCAGGTGAATTTATTTCAACTATATAACTTTTATTAGATTATAAATTATGATCTTATCACTGATCTCAACATTATATATCCAAAAGGTTTTGGTTGAATGGTTTGTACCAATGCAGGAAAGTTGCTAATCTAGTAGCTGAATGAATAGCCTTGATATCTCTCATTATAGTAGTGGTGGTAAGAGAAACTTAACTGGTCACTCTGTTATGTTCCATCAGTGTGGATAGCTATAAATACCCAATCATGGTGTATAAGTAAATCACATTACATTTGTGAAATTATTAATGAATGAAACATATAGAAACCCAAATATCAAATTATCATAGTGCCATTCAAAACTGGAAAAAATAAACTACATGTTTATAAAACATCTACATCATCTCCTGTAATATCATTCATAACTAGAACCCCTGTGTCGACACATCTTACTTAATAACCTTCTCCAAATAAATGGGAAAAAGAAACATGAAAAGGTGTGAGCTTAAATTATTTGAAATAGTAAACAAGGGAAATATTTTTCAAAATATATACATAATATTGTAAAAACATGAAAATAACTTTTGATAAAAACATAACACATTTTACATATAACAATATCTAGAGTCATGAAATTAATTATGGTGGTTCATAAAGAATAAATAATAACGGAATTGTGAACCATGCAAATATAACATTGGAATAGAAAATATATTTCTAGATTTAAATTTACAACATAATATGTTTTCTATTGTTTCCAAGGCATTTCTGCCAAGACCATCATAGTGGAAAACGTCAATTATGGAACCGAGTTTACTTGTCGTTCCATCCATGTATTACTAAACCATATTTACTTTTCATTATAGCCTTCTTTTACTAAACCGAATTTACTTTTTCTTCAGTCATGTCTATCTCTTTAGAAATAAATCTTTACCAAATGAACTGAAGGGAGATAAATGTCCCACCAATCTCATAATGAAATCATTCTAACATGATCCACAAAAACAAAAATACATCATCATAGCATAACCCTAGAAATAAAATGGGTTTCTTAAACATCATTCCATAATAACCTAATCTATATAACATATTATTCCAGAATTAAAACAATAAAATCATAGTAATAATAGAGATATAAACATTACCCTATTATAATAGTGTCATCTTAAATGGGACATAATTTTGATAAAACACAATAACTTAATTCTTGAGGAAAATATCCTTTCTTCTTAAAAAAATATTTCTGTTCCCAAATTGATGTAAAATTTTAAAACAAAATAATTTAGTTTAAAATAAACTTTAAATAATTTAAATAAACCATCATGGAAATAAGGAGTTATAATGCATAAAAATTCGTACGTGCCATATAAAATAAAAAACATTCTCCTCCTACTTTTTCTGAAAATTTAAAAAAATACCTCAAATATAAATTCATTAATGTATTACATTAATACCATTTAATAATAATTTAATAATGTGTAAAATTGACTTTAAACAACTTAAGAAGAAATAAAACTACATTACGTATTTAGGAATCATAGATGTGGATGATAAATATACCCTAGGAAATACTTACTAATAAACAATCTCACATAATAATGGAATTGAAAAATTATCCCTTACCTTAGGTTTGATTTCTTCCATATGTTATTGAATCTCTATAATAGTTGGTTTAAAAATATATTTAACTTGTAATATAACATTAATAATATCTATTACATCATATATGATTCCCATGTGATTTTATATGACCAATTTATTTATCTAATCTAGGTTAAAGAAACATTTTCTATAATAATAGTTGTAATTATCGTATGTGTTTTGAATTGTAATTCTTGATATTATTTCATAGATCATGATTTATATACATCTTGAATGTAAAAAATTAATTATATATAAAAAATATTCAATATAGAAGTATATATGATAGATAGATAAATGGAATGGAATACACCGTACATGGAGACGATAGGCCCTACCTATGCATTATTGATGTTTCTATTTCATTGCTGAATATAATGGAAGAAATTACAAGTCTTATATTTTCATATATACAAAAATAATTTATTATTATTATATAATTAATTTCATGCATATTAATTATATATACTTTATACTCATTTTTGAATGGTTAATGTGGAGAAAGAATCTCATTGCGTCCTTGATGTATTAGGTCGTGCGTACGCACGGGTGATGATATCATTAACTTAATGGTTAAATGATATTTAATTTGACATTATATTAATTATAAAGAATAATTATCATGTTATTTTAATCTTCTTTATCCATTATAGACTGGATTATACTGATCCAAAATAGGTATAGTTGAATAAAAAATTACACGAGAACATTGAGACTATAAGGCGTACGTACGCAAGCATGGTGATACTGTTATTATCAGGATGGGTAAAACAAGGTATAAGGTTGTTACATAATTATAGTAATATATAATCATATAGAAGATACTTTATTTATTACTTTAGTATAGAAAAAACATAAAAAGAGGAAGTATAAGAAGATTGTTTTTTTAAAAGGTAGAAAAACAAGTACCTTTTTACAAGTATCTCATTCCGATTTGGTAAAATTGTCTCCATAGGATGGATTTAATCCCAATTTGTGGAATAAGATGGGAATTTAGAGGGGTTGGTAGATTTTTTGTGTAGAATTTGGATGATATAATGGCATTTAATGGTGTGATTTCATGGGTATAGATGTTGGTTTTTTATAGGGGGGAGGTTGGGCACTTTTGGAAAGTATTCAAATATAAATTTATTATAAATTTTTTTTTGGTTTATAATGGTCCAAATATAATTTTTATTTAGGATAAAATGATTATGGGTGAAAATTCTCTCAACTAATAGGTTTTAGAAATGTTTAGGTCATAAAAGAAACCTTATATTTTACCTTTAACCCTTACCATGTCCTCTTGTACTTTCAAAATATATGGTTACTATTGGTACTACTAAATTCCTATAGAAACCAGAATGGTCAAATAATGGAACTTTTTACATTATATAAGTCATTTTGAATAATTTTAAAAAAAATTAATATTTTTTCATTTAATAAAATAGTATTTTGAAAAAAAATCATTTTTGTCAATTTGACACTATTTGGTAATTATATTATCTTAAAGTTATCCCTTCTTTATTTCTGTGAAAAAATACATTAACTTAATAATAATCTTTCATGGTCTTCCCTGAAGTTTTCTTATGGCATCCAAAAGTTCAAATTATATTTAATTTAATACATACAATATAATTTATTTCAGCCTATCATTAATGAGGTAATCACTACATCATCATTGTGGTGAAAATAAATTTAATTATTTAATGTCTAAAAATAAAAATCAAAATACCACAATGTAGGTAATTCTTTTTTATTTATAATCTATATTTATACTCAAAGATATCATTTATATATCCCTATATTAAATTTTTTTTAATATACATGTATAGGTTATATTTTAATTTTTCATTAAATTATTAATAATAAATGGTCATTATCACACCCATGTGGCCCCATGGGGAACTAAAATAAACCGATCTATCATAATGATAAAAAATATCTCATAAAATAATATTTCTAAATGTTTTAGGGTTGTGTTATATTATTCTGAAATAATATGTTACCCTTCTTTACCTATTTTACCCTTTATCAATGGTAAATAATAATAATTACTGAAGTTACTATTCATAACTTTTAAAAATGAGAGGTTACTATTTATCCAATTTGGAACATCTGATTCCAAATAAGAAATCCAATTTTACATATTCAAAAAATATAATTGTCATAAATTAATTTGAAATTGATTCCCCTTGTCCAAACAAAAAAGATCATTTTTTAAAGTAGTAAAAACTATCAATAGATTGACATGTGCCTATATCCAATTTAAATGTGAAATAGCATACAATGTAAAAAAAATTCTTAAATGATAAAAACATAATCCAATTACACATTAAATCCAATTAAAAATATAATAATAATATATATATAAATTATACAAAAATACTGCTTTGAATTAAAATGTATTATTTTTCACTATTCAATAAAGTGTGAATTTCATCATAAAAATACCAAAATATCATACATGTAAAATTATTATGTCCCTATTAGAAATAAAGTATTTATTATTTCAAATATAACTTATAATTTTTTAAAAAACTAGATATAAAAATTGACTTCCATCAAAAGATTGTAAAAATGGATTTTCTGGAAAAAACATATGTTTTATCTGTCAAATTGAATTTATTCATATATCATGTATAGAAAATACATAAAATGAATTTTAATGTTATATAAAATTCATAATGTGGTTAATAATATTCATACCAGCTAGTATATATCTCCATAAATAATAATATTTATATAATATATCATTGTTTATTGAAAATTGGTATTGCATACAACACAAGTTATCGAGGAAGGATGCTCTTGAATGAAACAAAATCCAAGAATAGTATTGATTAAATTGAAAGCTAATAAGGTGTTTCATATAGGACATAATAATTATGGTGTAGCATACACCACAAGGAATCAATGAAATTAACAAGTCATTATCTCAAAATAGATCGAGGAGATACATTATACACCCGTTAAAAATGAATTTCTCCATCAAAATAGATCAAGGTTATAAAAGTTTTACAAATTTAATTTTTCATTCAAAGAAACCCACATCATAAAAAGGAATACAAAAACATTATTTTATAAAGGAATTTTAGAAACATAATGGTTACCCAAAGTAAATCATCACTGGGATTCTATAAAGGAGATCATAGGTGGGAAGTTAAACATGTATATGGAAGAATAGTATAACCATCATGTTTTGATGGATAGTGACAGAGAAAAATGTTTGGAGAAAATTAACAACCAGAAATACATAAAAAATCAATGATTCATGGGACCATCTAATTCATCAGATAATCATGAATTTAGAATACATTTTTGGTTTTCAATATACTTTCTATGAAGTTGAAGAATTCTTGATTAGTATAAATAAATACATGATTTTGGTACAATCTCACTGTATTTCATCTGTTGAAATTTTTTCCACATCATCTCTTATTTAATGAAATGAATTTGAATTTTTCATTCATGAAGTGTTAGTATATCGTGCGATAGAAATTTTGGACATTCCATCTATCTCTTTAAAAAAGTTAGCACATGTAATCAAATTTGAATAATTCCACTTACAGTGAGATTATACATTAATATAAAAAAATTAAATGAAATATAACATATATGAACTATAAATGGATAGAATTAAAATCTTTCCAAAAACTAAAAATATAAAACTATAGAAATATGATAACTAATTCAACTTAATAATAATCACCCAATTATCATAAGGTAGTTCTAGGTTGTCACACACACAAAATGTGGATTCAATAATAATTTATTCTTCTTTAACATGATAATGACATGAATTACAGTAGAGCTTTAGTGAAAACATGCATTATTTCAAAATTATCTCTTTACAAAAACAAAAAATACCAAATATTCTATATAATAAACCCTTGATATCACTTTGTCCTTATATCAGTCATGAAGTCATTAATACTATTTAACATCTCATTATCTCTTTATCACATCATTATGTTCATATCTTTTTCATTCCAAAAATATTTCAATCACTTTTTAGGGATACCCATACTATATACGTATGGAAAACCACAATGTACCAATACATAGATATTCCAATTTTCCATTCTAAAACAAAATAGATTCTAAAACACTATTTTGGAATCTGAGTACATGAACACATTATTATTCCACCATGTCATTTTCATAATCAACATTTGTAATTGTGTCCACATGGGATTTGACTTTTTCATTGGCCTTAAGTGATTTCTGACATCGATAATCATAAAAAACCCTTGGATTAGGCTATTGGTTAGCATAATCTCTCATTTCCATGCACTCGTAGCCCTGATTTGTTGGAGTTTCACTCTATGAAGATTTATATTTGTTCCCATTACATTTTTTGTAAAATGATCCATGAACATCTTTACTACACATAAAATATTTATCAGTCCCCATAAGGCTATTTACTCCACGTGTCCTTCCACACTTTGAGAATTATGAAAATATAATATTCTTTTCTCTATAATTTTTATTGTTTCCTTTGAATTATATCATTTTTTCTTCAGATAAACAGGAGATATATGAGAAACTAGAATATCTTACTTTGTAAGATTAATAGAAGGAAGGTAAATACTGAAAAATATGTTCATGAACTCATCCCATTTCAAACAGTCAATTTTATCTTATTGCCTCATTTTCTTTTTAATGTTACAACATAAATTCACTTTACCTTCCAACCAATAAGGTCCCAATATATCCTTTTCAGGTTTTAAACAACATGGAATAAAAAATTTATTTTAAATGGTACAAGTCTCTATCTAACTAACTAGTGGATCAGTCTTTCCACTAAAATAAGGTGTATGTTTTCTTAAGATAGATTCAAGATAATGATTTCCCCACTTTTTTTCATTAGGATTCCTAGTAGGATTTTCTATCATATAAACAAGATTATTTATTCTAGATCCCATAAGAATTAGTTGTTTAGGATGAAAACCATTTCATTTCCCATTGCATCTAGCATTAATGTAGTTTTTTTGGGTTATATCCATTGTCTAAAACCCAAAAATAATTATGAGGTGTAAAAATAATACTAGGAAAACAACATAATCTCGTTGGATTACTTTAATTATATAATATCATATGTATAATCCTAGTCTAATAATGTTTGTTACCATAAATCTTGGACTATAACATATATTTATACATAAAATTAAGTACATACCTATACATACGTTAGAAATATCTCTAGGGATCTCACTAAGGATTTCACATCCTCGTTTCCTACGATTAACTAAACATTCTCTCTGATACCAACTATAAAGACAAAAGATTGACATTATTGTATAATTCATTACATTTGTGGAATACATAATACATTAAACTGATAGATTCCCAATTAACATATTATTTTAGTTCTTATAGATAATAGAAAACATAAAAAAATGGTTCGTAAAACATCACCACAATATCCTTATTTATCCTCCATAACTAGAACTTCTTTTTGACACATCATACATGATGTCTTTCATCAAATCCTAGGGGAAATGTGAGATGAAAATGGTTGTGATCTTATTTTTAGTACGAGTATGAATAAATATTATTTTACAAAATATATTTAATAGAATGTAAAAACATGAATATAACCTTTAAAAAAAATACAACAGTTAACTTATAACATAATCTTGCATTATGAAATAAATCACGGTATTTTAGAAGGCATAAATCATAATAGAATAATGAACCATGTAAAAATATTAGTGGAATAATACGTGGAATTGTGGAAAACAAATACAAACATAATACAATTTCTATAGTTTCTAAGGATTTTCTAGAAAGACCATCATAGTGGACAATGTCCATTACTAAACCTGGTATATTTTCTATTCCAGCCATGTGTTACTGAACCAGATTAACTTATCATTCCAACACAGTATTACTAAATTGAATTTACATAATATTATCATAATTTTTATTTGATGAGATATAAATATTTACATAATATATTGGGGTGCTATATATGTCCCAACCATCTTATAATTAAATAATTATTACATGTTCCACAAAAACATGTATCATTCATCATAGCATAACTGAAGGAATAATGTGGGATTCTTAAGATTCATTCCATCATAAAAAAATCCATATAAAATATTATTCCATCATGAAAATAATCCAATCACAGTAATAATAGGGATAGATAATTATCCATTGTTAAATAGCTTCATCTTAGATAGAAAATTACTTTTATGAAACACATGAACATAATTTTTGAGGAAAATATCCTTTCTTCTTCAAAAATATTTTTTTTCTCAAAATGAAAAAACAATTAAAATAAGATAATTTATTTGAAAATAAAATTAAAATATTGTAATAGAATATTCATATAAATAAATCATTATGAAGACGTAAATTTTTTTTCATGCCATATCGGTTAAAAAAATCATCCTCATACATTTGTTGAAAAATTAAAAAATTACCTCATATCGAAATACACCAAAAGATTATTCTCATAGAGTTTAATAATAATTTACCAATGGGTAAAGATGACATTGAAATAATTTAGATGAATATAAATAATACTACATATTTAGAAATCATGAATGCAGATGATAAATATACACCAATAAATACTTATGAACAAACAATCTTGGATAATAATGGGATTGAAAAATTATCCCTTACCTTAGGTCAGTTTTTTTATGTATGTGTTAGACAATAATGTATAGTGAGTTTTAATATTGTATTAACTTGTAACATAACCATAATAATATCTATAATATCAAATATGATTCACTTATGATTTTATATTATCCTTTTATTTATCAATCTCATGGTAAACCAACATTTGGGGTAATAATCGTTTTATTTACCATAAGTGTTAAAAAATTTTATTAATGATATTATTATATATATAATGTGATTTAAATATTTAAATAAAATAAAAAATTAATTATATATCATAAATATTCAATATTGATGTATATATAATAGATAGATAAATGAAATGTAAAATAACGGTCATAGAGACGGTAGGTCGTACGTACGCATGGATGTTGTTTCTGTTTCCTTATAGAATTGAATGGAATATGTAAATGAAATATATATATATATATATTCATAAATTAAGTATAATTATTATGTAGTGTATTTCATTCATATTTATTTAATATACTTTATAATCATTCTTGAATGGATAATGTGGAGAACGAATCTCATCACTTTGTGGAGATGGTAGGTCGTACATATGCACGACCGATGATATCATTCATATATTTGATAAATATCATGGAATTGAATGTATTATTAATTATAAACAATAATTATCATTTCATTTCCATTATTTTCATAAATTATACCCATCCAAATTAATTATTGTTGAATAACAAATTACACCATGACATGGAGATGGTATGTTGTACACACTCACAGATGTAGATAATGTTATTTATAGGATATATACAATTAGGTATAATATTTTTACATAATTATGATAAAATATAAGAATTTATAATATTCATGATTTATTTATTTAGTACATAAACAACATAAAACTAAGAATCATAATGAGAAAATAATTCTGAAAGAGGTTATAAAACTAGTAGTTGGTTTTCTAGATTCTCATTTTGATTTGCACAAAATGTCTCCTTAGAATGGAGTTTTTTCCAATTTGTTTCCTCTAAGAGAGAGGGAGTGAATTTTGGAGCTTATTTGAGTAGAATATGTATTATCCAAGGTGATTTAAAGGTGTGAGTATGTGGGTAGAGGTGGTGTTTTTTAATAAGAGGGAGGAGTTGAACTTTCATTAATCATTCAAATATAAAATTATTTTTAATTTATTTATGTTTTATAATGGTCCAAAAAACATTTATTTATAAGATAGGATAATTATTGAACACAATCCTTTCAACCAGTATGTTTTAGACATTTTTAGGTCACAAGATTAACATTTGCTTTTAACTTTATCCCTTAGAAAAAAACATTTACTCTTACCTTGTCCTCATGTATTTATATAATATATAGCTAATATAGGTACTATAAATTTATAATAGAACAAAAAGATGATCATTAGTGGCATTTTGAACATTATATAGGTAATATGACTGATTATTATATTTTTATTACTATTATATCACATAAACAAATATTATTTTTTTAAAATCTCATTTATATCAAATTAGACACAATTTAGGAATATATTATTGTTAGAGTCATGAAATCATGATTCCATCTAACCAAAAGTATTGAGTAAAAGATAATATTCCATATTCATCCAAAAAAATTATTTATGGCATCAAAATTTTCATATTATATTAATTTTAATATTTGCTATATAATTTATTTGAATTATTCGTTTATAAGGTAATCACTCGATCATTATTATTTCATAAATAAATTTATTTATTTAATCTATCAAAATTATAAATAAAATACCAAAACATAGGAAATAGTTTCATATTTCTATTTATTATTTATAGTCAGTGATATCAGTTATATAACCCTTTATAAAAAAATTTGGTAAAAGATAAATGTTTATGTTGTATTTCGATTTTTATTAAATGAAAAGTTATAAAAGGTAATTTTCACACCTATATAGCTCCATGGGGGTTTTAAAATTGCTCCAAAGAAGATTTTTCTCTTCTATATCACATAAAATAGGATTAGGACACGTTTTTGGTTAGTTTTATATTATTATAATATTATATGTGACCTATGTTTTCCTAATTGAACCTTTAACCATGATAAATAAAAATAATTACTAAAGTAAATTTTTGTTATTTCCAAAAATAAAAGGCATATATTTACACAATTTGGAAATTATGATTCCACAAAAGAGAATAAAATTTTAAATATTGAATACACCTAATTTTAATAAATTAATTTATAAATATTTATCGATTTCAAGACCCAAAAGAATGTTTTTAAGTAGTAAAAACAATAAAAAATATAAACATGTGTTTATTTCCAATTTAAATATGAAATATCATCCCATGACCAAAATTGTTTTAAATTATGAAAAATAAATCCAATTACAAGTTAAGACAAATTAAAAAGATAATATAAAAATACTTATAAATTAGAAGAAAATGATGTTTTGAATTAAAATGCAGTATTTTTTACTATTCATTAAAATATGATTTTCATCATAAAAATATCATAATTTCATCCAAGGTAAATAATAATGTCCCAATAGGAAAAAAAGTTTATTATCTCAAATTGAACTTATAACATTGTCAAAAACTATATTTAAAATGGGTTCTCCATCAAAAGGTTGTAAATAAGTATTTTTTTCAAATACTTATTTTTTCCAAAAATTTGATGTTTTTATTCTATAATGTTTATAAAATACATAATATGAACGTAAATGCTATATAAAATTATAAATGTGGTTAATAAAATTCATAAAGTTTGGTTTATATCGCATTAAATAATAATACTATAAAATATATTGTTGTTTAGTGAAACTTGGTATTGTATATAGTGAAAGCTATTGAGGATGGTTTCTCTTGAATTTAATGCTAGAAAAAAATATTGTTGTGTATATTGCAAGCTAATTTAGTGTTATTTATAGTGAAATATAAAATTGGTGTAACATGCATCACTCAAAATCAATTAAACTATGTAGAATCTATCTCATAAAAATCGGGGTGTTCTAATGGTAGTGGAATGTAAATCCTCTGTCTAAAAGAGAGACTTCGCAATTCCATGCTTGTGGCTAGATGTGTCATCTACAATTACTCTATTAGACCTCATGCTTATAGTAGAAGATGAACAATTATAGATCCACCTTTATGATTGATATTAGTTATTCCAGTCTAGGATTGTTGTTGGAGTTGTGCTAACCGAACATGCTGCACAAGAGGTTGTGTCCATTAAAGACACACATGTGAGTATCATCCCTAAAAGAGAAAACCTACTAAGGTTAGTCTAGCATAGAACATGGTGGTAGATTTGGCTAGTTACATACATTTTTTCTAATACTAGAGGATCATATTTTTAGACCATCTACTGTATGAGTTACTCTTATGGTAACCTCGACTATTGTATCTTGATTATTTGTTATAATTTCTTCTCACTCCTTTATCTACTTAATTATTTTGGAAAGTATATGGGATTAAATTTAGATAATCTATGGGGTATGAACTCTAGAAATCCTATAGGGTTAGTGTTTAATGGGTAAATGTTAATAAATATACTTTCCTTGTGGAAAGAAGTTATCCTTTTAAGGGGCCTTTGTTTCTTCAAGATGATGGGATTTTATGACCTTTTTTGGATAGAATATTTGGGTCCATATAACACCTATGTGAATTTATATCACTGAAGTGTATCATGTAATTTACTATAAAGATATATTTATATTAAGAAGTGTAAGTGTGATGTCTAGGAAATTATATTTGGACCATAGTATCCTGGGCTGGGAGGTGTAATAGCCCATATCACTAGCCTTTCACTGTAGGGGGAGGTTTTTATCAAGATAATAATTTCTCTTATGAATTATCATTTCATGAATGATCTTCATGATGATTTTTCAATACTATCATTTGAGAGAGTGGTAGATTTTCCTATTAAATTTCATCCATGTGTATCTAAAGTATCATTTCCTTCATATTTATTGACACCTACTGATCTAAAGGAGCTCAAGATAATGAAGGTGGATTAATAATATAAGGATATTGTAAGACCTTGTACATAATCTTGTGGTTCAACCCTTATTTTCACTAATAATGGGGATGGTTCCTTTTGGCTATGTGTGAATTAATGAATCTTAAACCATTATACTATAAAAAAAACAGTATCTATTTCAATGGATGAATAAAATTATTTTCCATCATTGATGATATAGTGTGTATTAAATGAACGATCAATGATCAGAATGTCATCATATGTGAGTTAATCCTTTGTATATTCCATATATGACTTTATGAAGCTGTTGTGATTCATATGAGTTTCTGGTTCTATCATTTGGTCTTAGGAATCTGCCTTATATTTTCCTGGATTTTGTGAATATGATTTTTCATCACTGTCTAGATTCTAATGTCATGGTTCTTCTGGATGGCATGGTGGGGTATTCCCTTACTCATAGAGACCATGTAAATCATATTGATATAAGTTTTATCCTAGAAATAGTGGATCATATATATTCTAAAATTATTTGGTTCCCCCTATGGATCTCAAAATAATAATTGTCTGGGTATATTATCACAAAATTATTAGTCAAATTTAACCTATATAGGGTGACTGTCATGTATTCCTAGGATAATCCGTAGATTTTTTTGGATATATATTTTTTTTGGGAGATTGATGGTTGTTAAAGGAATTTAATATAGGACCTATTAAATATTTTTTCACCTCATATTGGTCTAGAAATTAAGGGTGTGATGTTCTTCTGGATTGAGGAGTGTGAGAAGAACAATTATGAGCTGAAAGGAATGATTAATTTAGTGCCAATTCTTATTTTTTAGTAGCATGTTATAGTCCATATAGTTTTTTGATTCATTTATAATTAGGATCAGTGAATTACTAATTCATTGGAATAGATTCCTTACAGACATGTATTGACATTTGAGTCCCCATGAGAATAATTACTTGCTATATAACCACCAGCTAGAATCTATTATACAAGACTTAGACTGACGAAGATAATATTTAATGGGAGGGATATATGATGTTTATATATACCAAAAGATCCTCAAATATAATTTAATTTTGTGAGACATGCATCTTTAATAGCACATGTGGGACAAATACCTTCATCCATTCACATGTAGATTTATTGTGTGCCTAGAAATCACTATGTAGTTGATAATGCACTAAGTCAATAAATTCATGAATGTTCCATACGTGAAGCTACTGATGACACGAAATTGATGACCCATATTTCTGATATGCATATATAGTTTCATGAGATTCATGTAAAACCATTACATTCCACCATAACTTTTATATCCTCAATCGCAGATAGGTTTAAGAGAAGGATATTCTAAGACCTCGAGGGGTTTTTCCAACATGAAATTATTTCTAGTGAGGACACAACATTATATTGGTATATTGATGGATAAAATATACACCATATATATGAGAGTATATATATTCCTACAGGTATGATAATGGAGCGGATGAGAGAGTACCATGCTTCATAATTGTATTTTCATCAAGGTATCTACAAGATGAATTGTGATATGCCTTTCCAGTATTGGTGGACATTGATGAAACAATAGATATAATGTTTTGTCACTAGTTATTCCACATTTTTGTAGATAAAGGTAGACCACCCGCAAAATACTATATTGTTAAATATATTTCTTGTATCAAAATAGAAATTGGAAGATGTTGTGACATATTTTTTGGTTGGAATACCGAGGTCCCCATGATGTAGAGATGTGGTTTGAGTAGTCATGTTTCAACTAAAGAATGTAACCAAATTCCTTCGTATAAAAAAAATCCTAGTTAGTGAAATTGTAATATTTTATTTCCATGATATCATATAGTTAAATGGGGTCTATCATACTATCAATTAAAATAGGGATCCTCATTTCATATAGAGGTTCTGGAAGGGGTTTCAAAGGGCTTTGTTTATACAGGGGGTTCTTAGAAAAACTATTCACCATTAAGATAAGGGGTAGCCATAAAAATGTGATATTGGTATTAAGGACATTATACTATATTATTTTTGGATTTCATGGGTTATTGATATAAGAGTATACACCTCATTCAGTTCTCTGATCATAATAGGAATCATACGATGCTTTAGATGGCTCTGTATGAGACCATGAATGGTAGGACATTTTGTTCACCCCTAAACTTGTTAGAGGTTGGAGAGGCAGTGATACTAGTTCCTCATATCATGAATGAATCGTCAAATAATGTGTAGTGGATCAAGAATTGTATGTATACTAGTTCTTCATGTGAAACATCTTATGGAGATCACCATTTAGGACCCCTAGAGATTTTGGTCAAGGATATTGTTTTCCAGTTAATTTATCTAATGCTCATGAATGGATAGATACAGTGGTAATATAAGTTGTCACCTCATTTTATTGTGCTTTTATATATCCTGGTTATATTTATACTCGTAGCTTATTAGATACTATTACCTCATATGTACCATTCCATGTGTCACATCTTTCATGTTTCTAGGGATTGTAAGGGGCATGGAACCCCAAATAAAAGAAGAAAACATTGGTCCTCATGGTTTGTAGAAAACATGTATGCGAGTCCATATTGTTTTTCCTAATCATGTGAGAAATTTTAGTGGGAACTAATGGGCTTCATGGTTTTCAAAAAACATGTGACCTATAGAAAATGAACATGTGAAACCATTTAAATTATTATTTGAGGAAAATCATATGGGTTTTCCATTGTTTTCAATTCCATTAACAAGAATAGTGTGACACCACTCTGTGGATACTGGGCTACAAATTGTTCATGTAGGTTTTAGCCAACCATGTGGAAAAACTGTGAATCCTAGTTAAAAATGATTTTTTTCAACTTTTCATGGAGATTTTTCCATTTTAACAGCCCTTTCATATTTACTTTTTCTAGATATAGGTGTCTCATATATTCACCTTTTATATCATTAACACATTCACATAGGTTTTTATTTCTAATCACTATCTTGAATCTAAATAAAAATTCAACTGTCTCATTGGATGGCTATTTTAATTTCCATCTTTCATTTGGTTGATTTCATAAGTTTTTTCCTCTCGACGATGCAATTTTAATGTAAAATATTATGCCATATTTCATAGTGTTTGTATTTTATTTAGTTCTCATCCCATCAGGAATCAACTATGGGATGATATTATATGATAAGAGTGATGAAGTTTATGGTAGGTGGCCTATGGATTATCCCTATGATTTTGGTAGTGTATAAATATTTTTTTATTGTGAACCCACTGATACAACCATGTGATGCTTATTAAATTCATATTCCATAATAATAATAATTTGATTATGTTCTAAAGTTTAAATATATGTTATTAATATCATTGAATCTTTATAACTCAATACAATCAACTCAATTAGGTTTTATCCCACATATAATTCTATATTACCCCTTTTATATTATTAGAGTCTCTATTCGGGTGATATTTAGTATGGACTTGCAAAGGAAAGTGTTCCATCATGATTCATTTAATATATTAATTATTGAATGGAAATTATAATTATAAATATCACAAGGAAGATTTAATTATAATTTATTTGCCATTGGTTTGCTGTCCTCAAATCATTTAATGCCTAATTAATGGTATCAAATGATCCTATTAAAAATTTATAAAATGATGTGACAAACATATTCACTTCCTTGATTAACATTTTCATGTTGAGAAAAGATATTTGAATTGAACTAATGACATATTATATGGAATGATTTTGACATGGACTATATTGAATAATGATATATATATAGTATTCCTATAATATTAGGAATTTTATATCTTCTAGGTAATTATGAAACTTTTTCTTGCCTAAGACTCTTATGGGAATGTATTGAGATCATAGAGGACTCCATTAAATTTCAATGGGAGAGTTCCTAATGGAGATATCCAAATTGGAAAGTGGTTCTAGACTATTTTTATGTTATAAATAATATTCTTTTATATCCATTTATTATCTCTCCAAATATTTGAATGGCTTTAATACAACCATTGGATTCATTCATATGTCTTTGGAAACAAAACATCAGGTATCCCAGAAATTGGGGCTTGTTATGTATAGGTTGTAATTAACCTAGACATGATACATGTTAACAGTTAAAATCTTTAATAGTTGAATTCCTTGGGAATTTCCCATTATATTATATTTAGATATCATTATATCCAGACTGCATGTGCTACTATTTTGAGTTTGTTCTACTACTGAGGTTAAGATTCCTTGGCTATATCTTTTTCCCTATGTTATTATTAGATATTCATATTGTGATAATGATAATATTAATACATGATAATACAAATTATTTACTTAACATTAAGCAGTTAAATATATGGATATTTTTTCGAACCCTAGCTTAGGCTGAAGGATGTATGATTTTTTTACAAGGGTTTACATTATAGCCAAAAATATTTTTCAGCTTAAATTTATAGAAAATGTTTTTTTAGATTCTATTAATGGTGGTATATTGAGATTTTTTTTAAACCCTATCCAGGTTTCCATTTTTAAATAGTTATTATATAGAATCACAGGTGTATAAAAGGGGAAACATCTCAATTTAGACCCCATACATTCTTTATTTATGATGGATCATGGTAATAGATGACAATGCAAATGATTGATATTCTCATTTTTTTTCTTTTTTTATATGTTGTATTTTCTTATTCTATATAATCTTGTTAATCCTTTTTCTAGAGAAAGAAAATGACATCATAATCTCATATCAGATACAATACTCAGCTTCTAGGATGTTTATATATACTATTTCTATTGTTTCCACAAATTCTAACAGGATTATTATCCTACATTCCCATTTTATTCACTTTTTTAATATTAACTATTACTCAATCTAACTATATGGTATAGTCTCTACACTATCACACCATAGTCCCTCACTAAAATTTAGAAGCATTTTCTCCATAGGATGAATCACTTGAGTCTATGTGAAAAGTAGTGTTGTGGAATTTTTTTAATGAAACACTAGTTCATGGTGTGACAGTTTTATCATTTTGTTTTAATTTGATCAATTTCTACTTCATCAATTACTATAATAAATGAATATCTAATGTCAGTTTTCATGACTGTAGATAAAAATTACATTTAAAAAATTCAACAATCTATAAAATTATATATAGTTTTTCCATTTTTCAATAAATATTTACCAATTCCTAATTGGGTAACATCAGTCATCTAATATAATTGATCAATCTTTAAAACTCAATAACAACAAAAAAATTCAATGTGAATTTTTTCATATATATTTTTCCATAAAATAATGTTAGTCAAAAACTATCATATTAATTGGAACATCACATAGGCTAGTGGTCGGTTCTAAACCCTAATAGCCCTTTAATTGTGGGATCATGTCATGAGGCCTTGTTGGATGCAAGGGTTGTGAGCTGACATTTGAGATTCCCATTTATCAAAACAATATTTATATAATTAATATAAATTCCCAAAGTTTAATAACCTATAAATACATCAAAATCAATGATACGATTACCTAAAATGGCTACAAATAGATTTAATCGTATTCCCACAAAATGAATGAGTATTATTATTTAAAAAAAATTGACTAAAAAAATAGTAAAAAATTGGGTTGTATTTTAATAAATAAATCCCAACAAATCCTCAATAATGGAATAATCCCATCTTATAATACCAAAAATGGGATGTCTAAGACGTTAAATATATCACCATCATTAAATTCATAAACCCATTATAGAAATAATACCATTTATATTGCTGACGACCTATATTATTCAAAAATTTAACACAATATAACATGTTTAAGTCTTCTAATCATCCAAATACTATCAGAAAATATATATTTACAATTTAGTTGATGAATCTGAATATATAATTACTTAAACCATTTTATTCTATCACATATATTCCCATGGTTAGGGTTTTACCTTTATAAGATATCATTTACTCAGATAATATGAACATTCCCCACATTTAAGATAATAAACTATAAATTCATATATATGGTGATATATTTTTTTCTTTCAACAATACTATTTACATTCCATTTAAAATTAATTAATTTATGAAACTATTTTTTAAAAAAAACATCTCATATTCCTTTGAAAATATTTTATGGGTGTCTCTTTTCACATTTCTAAAAAGAAAGAATTTGATGGTTTATTTCTACATAATCCTCATCACATGAGATCTTAGTGAACTCTATCCTTCTCTTCATTTGTGAGTCTAATATTTGGTTAATGTGAGGGTTATTGATCTTGTTTTGCAATAATAGATTTATTATAATCATTATATCATTCACTCTATTCACCATACAATTTGGTTACTTATTGTCACCACATTGTAATTCTTATTTAATGTTAGCCCAATTAATTCAGATTTCACACATTAACTTCAAGATAAAGTATAGAATTAGGTATATTATTCATAGTGGGAATCCCATATAATCATTTATTGGATGTCTAAATCACCAGAACCTATTTTCATTCCTAGAAACATTTGGTTTAACCATGTTCATTCATTATCAAAAAAATTTCTGAAATATCAGAATGGTTTTTTAACAAAAATGGGAAATACATGAAGAATATCAATAATGAGTGTCAATATAGATCTACAATAAGAACCATTTTCATGAATGAGGGGATGGTAACGTCAAATCCTAATGTAAACTCTTTGATGTTATTACCCCTAGGTTAAACTTATGTAGAACTAAATATACTTATAGTATCTACACAAGGATGTATTGGAAGGAAGATAACACAATATCTTCCTCACTAAAACATTATGATGTTCTCTTATTCATATCATCAATGTCAATAATAATTTCATTTTTAGTAATATATAATTTTATAAATCTATTAATCAAGTTTTATACTAAAATTCCACAGATAACAGTAGTAAACACCCCGAATCTAGTATCCCATCATTGGTGATTACTTTTTTACATATCAAAAGGTATAAGGATTTACATCTCAAAGGGGAAAATAGTTTAATATCCATGGTAAAAAAGATTCCTTATTTATTTTGACATACTTTTGAAAACAAGAAAATACTACAATGAATATTATGTTATATAATCCATATTTACTATAGCATGTCCCTGCATATAAATCATAAATCATTTTTGAGAATCTCGGTGAAATGGACAATCAGAAAGGGGTGATCCCAAATACCAAGTATGGTTTTGAGTATGGTTGAAGTTGTGAATAAATAAATCATTATCAATAAGTAATAGTATATAACTACAAATTTATATATAATCAATAACATGATAATACTATGGATAGAATAAATAATGTTAAAATAATTATTTATATGAAAAAACATGATCTTGTATATTTTCCAATGATATTCTAACTATTTATATAATCACATAGATATTAATTACAAATCTATTAATGGGGGATTCTAAAATGTCTAACATTATACCCATATTTTCATGGACTTTGTCCAAGACATCATATAAGAATACATAATGTCTTTCCCAAAACCCCAAGATAGTTTGTCTAATTAGACACACTAATGCATCGAGGTTTTATAGGGGTCCCCAACCCTCAAATATTATATCCAATTAATTCCGTATATGAAACGGGTAAAACATAATCAATATAAAAGTCTATATAAAATAAACTCTCATATAAGATATTAATAATTCCCATACTCAAAAAATATGAATATAAACTATTCAGAATAATATAGTGAATGGTATCAAAATTATATATCCTAGACAAACTAGTGATAGACAATATAATGAAATTATTATTATTTTATCATAAAAATATATTCCCAATGGAGGATAAAGAAAATTTGAGTTTATATCACTAATGTATTGAAATAACAAAAAAAATCCATTAATACTATCTTGAGGATAATATCGCTTTCATTTTAAAAATAATTATTTTAATCAAAATCATCATGACATATTATGACGATAAATCACTATAAATTTTGTGGGAATCATTAAATATTATCATTAAATCATTAATTGATCATGATAGTTGGAATCATCAATCATGTTATAGATTTTAAAAAAATGAATTCTTTTTCATTTAAAGTAAATTCTAAGGGCTGAATTTTCAAGAAAATGACATAAAGAATTTAATATTTTTTTTGAAAATATCAATTATGTGTAAATAAGTATTTAATAAATAATTTTAATAATTTAATTTTTTCAAATCATTTGGTAAAACATTTTTTTGGTTGAAAATGTTTTTTCGATCAATGTTAGAAATGAATCCATAATTTAGTAAAATTATTTTCAAAATAATTTTAATTATCATAGTGAGGGAAATGGTACCATTACATTAATATTTCAGGAATAAAAAATTTCAAGCTAACATATTGAGATTAAAAATGGTAGATAAAGTAATTACCCTATGTGATAATTAATCATAAATAGTCCTGAAAAATATTGATATAATGGAATAAACTCTTAACACTTATTTTATTAAATGGTAAGCCCTATGAATTAAATAACATCAAATAAAACATTAAATTTGATAAATTTAAATATATTCATGATATAAAATATCTAAAGTGTTTTTATATGCACCACAGAAAAGAAAAATGTGTTGAATATGACATTCATGTCACATAATTAAAAGATATATGAGAAACACATAAATTGTGTATGAACTTATTTGTACATGTTTGATACTTCAATATATTAAATATATCTATATTATATATATGTTTGAGAAAAATATTGATATATGTCATAACATATATTTATTTTCATTCAATTTTTTGTCTCTCATTTATTAAAAAAATTTATTAGATCAACTCTTTCATGTGATAGTTGTATTGTTATTCATTTATGTTTGGGTTCTGTAATTTCAGTTCATTTACTTTTTTCATGGTTTAGTCATGAAATCAATATAAAAAATGACCCAAATAAAATATAGTTAGAGAATGAATTTATTACGATATTGGGGTATTTTTTGGTTGAAAGTATTTGTCTCATAGTGTGATGTAGATGGGAGATCTGTTGGCCATTTATTAGTGGGGTAGAGATCAAACATTGAATGTTTGAAAATTGTAAAGTGCTACAAGATATTTATGATGTGAAAATCCTAAACATTTGTTAATATTGTAATGTAAATGTGTTAATGTCTAAATCTATTATGAAAATATGTGATAGAAAAGCATGATGGCCATTTTACCCATTATTTTTCTTACATTAACCCCCAGTAACTCAGTTTCATCAATATTTATGCTAATTAATTTTTTATTGTTTAGACAATTTATTATTATGAACCACTATTTTTATAATATTATATTATACTAATTATTATTATTCAAATTATTGAATATATTTTTTATAAATTAAATTACCATAATTTGATGAATTCAATTTATATTTAAAGCCATATATGCGATGACGATGTATTTTCTCAAATAAACATTCTCATAAGTATGGAACTTTTTTACAACAAAAATGAACATTAAATTTTTCCATATGATATAAATTAGTTAAATTGTAATACATTTTATGTAATTATAATTATATATAATTTAATGTATAATTTAAATTTTTAGTTATTTTAAAATAGAAGGATGTTTTCAATAAAAAGAAGTATTTTACACTATTCATCAAAAAATATATCTTTTCAAACAATACTAAAAAATTCCTCCCAATATAATTTCCCATGTAGACCTAAATATTTATTTTAAATTTATAAATTAATTTAATAATCATGGATATTTTTCTAATTTTTTTTCACAATATTTGATGAAACAACCTTTTAATAAAATATGGGTTTTTAAAAAAACCATTAATTTTCATTCAAATGGTTTTTTATTTTCATTAATAATCAGTTCATAATCAATGTGATTATTATATAGTCATGTAATCCATCTAAATTTCATAATATAGTTTTTATTATTCATTACCACCAATTTAACCACTAGGATATACTGATATTCCATATTAATGTTCAGTTTGACTTATGCTGGTGTGTTCTATAGGCTATCAATGAGATTTCATTGATATAAAAATAAATATATCATATAATATCAGTGTGTTAAATTATCTTAAAATCATAAAGGCTTGTTTAACCAATACTATAAAATATTACATTACATTTTAAAGATTTTTGCGGTTATAAAACACAATTATATAATTTATTTTTTCATAAAACATTTACAAAATCATAATTAATTAAATCAATAATCACCACAAAATAAACCCATTAAAAATAAATTTGTGTATAATTACATAATTTTGAATTATTGGAATGTTTCAATTAAAAAAACATTAAAGCATATAGTATTTAAATTATTTACATATACTAAAAAATATTATGACAATATTTTTCTCAAATCAATCGATTCATTTCCACTAGATGAACACCCTTCAACAAATGAATAGAAAATTATTGTTAACATAGTAATAGAAAAAGATATATTAGTTTATACACCGAATAAAATTAAGAAATAAAGATGAATTAATGGATAATTCATTTGAAATACAAATATATTAAAAAACTAATATAATTTAAATGACATATTGTTACATTTGAATAATATAATTATTCAATTATATTTTTTCATTGGAAAATTACATATCTATAAAAATTACATCTTTTTTTGTTAAGAAATTGTTTGGATAAATAAAGAAAAATCCTTAGAAATGAAAATTATTTTAAGAGATGTGTTTTATAATCCATGGAATTTTTTTTTAATGGAATCCATGAAATCATAGGGAGAATAATTCATATAAGTAAATAATGCAAGTATAATTAAATGTTCACATAGTAGCATTAAAAAATCATTTCACATTTTGGTTAAAATAACCCAAAAGAAATTATAAAATATCATTAAATTTTATAAACCATTGTAATGTTTTATAAAATGACATTAATTAATTATTATATAACATATTATGACTCCAGTAATGGTATCAAATGTATTTAGAGAGTATAAATGGAGAATCCTAATTGAGAATAAAATACATGGTCATTTTTAATTAAAAGAAACACATTGGGTAAAATATGAGTCTATGGTATATGAAATTTTGAATTTAGAGAAAAAAATTATTTAAAATGGATATGAGGTGATATTTAATTATAAAAACAATTTCCAAGATGGATTTTCATTCAAAAACATCATTTGAATATAAAATAATCAATAATGCCTTAAAAATTTATTATCATTTTTATCAAAATAAATATCATGTTTGGTATATTTTGGATTGATGGATGTTTAATGAAAAATAAGTTATATGGATCCCAAAACCCCAGGAATATGGTAAAATAAAAACATTTTTCATTACTCACGCTATCTTAAATATATAATGGTATATATTAAGAAAATTTAATACGAAATTTGATTTTAGAAAAAGACAATGTTACCTCGAATCCCTAGTTAGTATAATGAAATGTATGCTCATATATTACAATAAGAAATATATTAATCAAATATTTTATAAATGTTTTCAAATCATTAACCTTTTTAAACATCAATTAATATTATTCTATAAACTTATTTTATGTATTTATTACCTTTTATCGATGTCATTTGTTAGTAATCTATATTTATTTAACTAATTTTTTTAATAGTAATGTTATTATTCATTATTCTCCAAATGTTCATAATTTCCAGATAATACTAATTATTAAAAAGTATTAATTATATTTTTTTGTGAATTATTTATTTCATTTCATTAGTAATGTAGTATTTGTCTAAGATGATGAAATCAACAAAGATTATCTTTAATTGATTTTTACCTAAGAATTGTGTTTTCTTAATTTTTCAGTTATTTTTAGTGTATATTTTCAAGAAAAAAGGTTTAATAATTAATTAAAAATAAATTCATTTTATACTAGTAACTGTTATCAACATCATCCAACATATAATTTCTTTGTGTTTTTCAAGAAGGTGTTACAACCGTCTGAAACCAGAATAAACCACTATTAATAAATCGTTATGTGGTGATTTAGTGAAATATTATTACAAATATTTCATAATTAAATAAATGATCTTTTAGTGTGTAATATTTTAAATATATAGGATTTAGTAATATAATTAATGGGTATGAAAATATTTCATAATCAAAACATTTAATTCTCCTCCCATTATGATAATTCTGAATGGTTGAATTGATGATAATGTTTATTAAACAGATCCTTAATATGGTCACTAATTTGTTATCAAAAACATTAATTATATATAAAAATTCAATTTTTATCCATTAAACACATTATCGTGTATATAAATGTTTGAAGACAATGAAAATCAATACATAAATCATTCATACCATAGAGGCATTTGACCACTTATATATATGTTTAATGATTTCCTTTTCACCAGAATGATAGAGGTGAAAAATATAATATATCATTTTATGATTCCATAATATGTGAGAAATATATTATATAGTTAAAAAATTATACATTTTTATTGGTTGTGTATGGTGGTTTTGGAAAATCAAACTTCGTGTTTATTGAAGGTGGTATTCTCCAAACACACAAATGTCATTATCACTTTTATTAGGTAGAAGGGGAAGGGTGTACAAACATTATACAATTTTTATTATAACATTCCCAAAATATTATTATACGAAATCTAAAAAATTTATTTGTTGAAAATATATTTTATAACAAAAGATTCATATATGAATGAATGATAACAATAAGGAATAGATATAAATATATACCTCAGTACATGGGTTATAACTATTGTGAAGTGGGTTAAAACACAGAAGGAAATTATTTTGAGATTAATGTAGCATCTTTAGGAGGGATAAATATTTTATACATTAGGTATGAGTATATTTATGTTAAAAATAGTGATATTATTTTTTCGTGAATTTGAGGAGATGAGAGAATATTTTATATGTGGAAAGGAGTGAAATTTTTTTAAATAAATCAATCCTTTAAATACTGGATAGCGATAATCGGAGAAAATGCCACTAAAATTGAGAAAATGGAAAGTGGAGAAGAGATATTTTCTTTGAAAACCTAAAAAATTATATAGATATATGTTTTAGCATGTTTTCTATATTCACCTAATTATTTGATAATATTTATATTTTGGAATAAATATAAATTCTTCGATAGTAGTCAATACATGAAAAACTGATTATTAAAGGAATGCGACACGCTACTAATATATTATTATCTAATGTGATTGTTATATCGTTGATTTTTGAATGGTTGGCTCTTGCTTGTCATCCAAGAGACCTGAGTTCAAAACCATGCATAAGAGAATTTCTGGGTACTGTAGTAGTCATTCTAGCAATTACTATTCGGTACTATAGCAGCCGGAACTATTCACCCGATTTGGGCTTTCGGGCCACCGGTTTTTTCTTATAGGTCTCCAGGGCCTTGGGTCATCCAAGGCCTTCGGGCCACAGGGCCTTCGGGTAAAGTAGACCATGGATTAGCCTAGTTCACATAAAACATGCCCCAGAAGAGGATCAGAGAAACAGGAGTAGCAGCCACCAAATATAGAGCTAACTGGATTGGAAGAATGAAAGGGTATGGCAGCCGCCATCAGGACCAGTGTAGAGACCCAAAGCATAACGTACATAGACATTACATTACTTTTGCGGAATACTTAGTACATAACAAAAACACACACACATGGACTGTAATAGTTTAGTGTCTTTGGAAACTCGGAATATAATCTTCTAATTGTGGTGAAAGATATTCAACATCTCCCATAAAGATCTTATTTTTAAAAAAACCTAAATCCTTTCTTTATACCCTGGGGAAAAACATAAAAGGGTGAGCTCAAATGCTCATTAATGGTATACAAAAGAAATATCAATCACATAATATTCATAAGAACATATCTTTTGGAAATCTTAACCTGCAAAAGAGATCATAATTTCATAACATGGGATAAATCATAGTAGTGAAATTTAATCCCAATAATCATAACATGAAACATGAAACTTTGTGGAATACACACATAATCATAGAGAATAATTTCTTATTAGTCAAGACTCATTTCCAAAACAATCTTAGTGGACAAAGTCCCTTTCTGAACCGAGTTCACTGCTCGTTCCAGTCCTGTTTCACTGAAACGGTATAACCTACCATTCCATCCATGTCTATCTCATGAGATATAAAATCTTTACCCAATGCATTGGAGGTAGATATAGGTCCCACCCATCTCATAATGATACCATTCTTATGTGTGCCACAAAATCATAAACAATACATCATAGCATAACCCATGTAATAAAAATGGGAATCTTAAACATCCTGACATCATAAAACCATTCATATAAGATAAATGAATTCATAAAAATAATTCCATCACAATATAGTAAAATCAATGTAATAATAGGGATAGAAACATAACCCTTTATTATCTTATATGGAACATAATTTTGATAAAACACTTGAACTCCAATCTTGAAGAAAATATCCTTTCTTCTTCAAAAACACTTTTCCTTTCATAACTTGTCATAAAATTCTAAACTAAAAGATGTTGATTAAAAATAAACTTGAAAACTTGTAAATGAAGCTTCTTTGAAGTAATGTTTTAAAAATACATTCATACCGTATAAGTTAAAAAAAACATTCTTCTCGTACTTTTGTCGAAAAAGTCAAAAAGTACCTCGTACGCAAAACGACAAAGGATTCCTTTCATATCATTTACTAAAAACTCACCGAAGGGTAAAAATGGATTTAAAAAATTGTAGGTGGATGGAAATAACATTACATATTGATGAATCATGGATGTGGATGATAAAATACACCCCAACAAATTTCAAAGTATAAACAATCTCGGATAAAAATTGAGATTGCGAGATTTTCCCTTACCTTAGGTCTGATTTGCTTCGTAAGTGTCTGAACATATTTTATAATGATTTAAATAATGTTATTTACTTATTCCAGAATCATACTTATTTTTATGTTATCATATATGGTTCACTTATGACTTTATTTTACCCGTTCATTTGTAAATTCATGTTAAAGAGCGTTTTGGGTAAAATCGTTTCATTTGTCGTCCCTGTTTTGACTTGTAATTATTCATATGATTACTTAGATCATGATTACCTACTTCTAGAATATAAAACATGATTTATATAAAATATATATTCAGAATATACATATATATAATAGATTAATAAATGGAAAGAAATACACCGTTCATGGAGACGGTAGGCCGTACGTACGCATGAACGCTGTTTTCGTTTCCTTATTGAGTTGAATGGAATTCAGTAGATGACATACATATATATATACACATAAATACAGTATCATTATTATTTCATATATTTCATGATTAATTATTATATATACTTTATAATCATTCATGAATGGTTAACGTGGAGAATGAATCTTATCACGTCGTGGAAACGGTAGTCCGTATGTACGCACGAGCGATGCTATCGTTCTCATGATCGTGAGATTTTATTGGAGTGTATGTATAATATTTCAAAATAAATATCACTTTAAAATAATAATATATTGTTATTATGTACACCATTATACCCATCCAAATAAGGTGGTGGTGGAAAATAGATTACACCACGGCGTTGAAACGGTATTCCGTACGTAAGCACGCGCGGTGATTTCGTTTTCTGTAGGATAGATAGATGGTGAAATAGGGTTGTTTCATACTTATAATAACATATCAGTATATGAGTGATTCTGATGTTATTACTTCATGATGAAATAACTAAATAAGAATAATTTGAAGAAGAAATAAAGATGAAAGAATCGGTAACAGACATTACCTCTTCTTTGAAGCGCTTCTTTGAGACCTCCTTTTAGGGCACTAAAATTGGTATTTGAAGATGACCATGACCTCTAGGATGTCTCTAGGGAAATGGAAAGAATAAATTGGCTGGGTTTGGCCGAGAATGAAGGCTCAATGTGGTGTGAGGAAGAGAGGGAGGAAGTTCCCTTTTATAAGGGAGGAGAGGGGAACCTTTGGAATAACAAAAAATATTATTTTATTATAAAGTAACATTCGGTTTTTAATAGCTCCAAGTTGAGTTATTTATAATCTAAGGTGGGGATGGGTCTAATTCCTATCATCCAATAGAATTTGGACAAGTTTATTTTACTATTTTAACCTTATCATTTAGTTTTAACTTTAAGTTAGATAATTTTACTTTTACCGTGTCTTTTTGTGTTCTTACAATATAAGGTTAATGAACATACTATAACAAGCCAAAAGAAACCCATGTTGTTTATTATTAATATATATAACCTTATCTAAGTTATTTGGCTGAACATTATATTTTTAGGAATATAATAACAATTAATAATATAATATTTGTTTTAAAAACTATTTTATGTCAATTTTGACACTCTTTGGTAATTGATTTTTTTAAAAAATCATAACAGAATGATTAGTTCGAAAACAGTTACTAAAATAAATAATAACATGTCATATTAACCTAGAAAATTAGTGTAATTCATAAAAAGTCTCAAATTACATTTATTTGTGTATTTATAACATCAATTATGTCAATATTTCATTAATAATATAATTATTGTATCATCGTTGTGTCACAAATAAATTAAATTATTTAATTTCTAAAAATTAAAAATAAAATATAATTATGTAGGAAATATATTTATCTTTCTAATGAATATTTATAGTCCAATTTATCTTATGTATAACCCTATATTAAAAATGATTTACTTATTAAACTTTGATTTTAACTATTTTAACCCTTCTTTAAATAAATTAATAATAAATGTCCTAATCTAATCCAAGTGGGCCTAAATGGTCCTATTTTATTCCTAAGGATGTTTGTGGTAGAATTACACTTATCCAATATAATTAGGACATGTGTTAGGGTAATAATAATATATTTTTTACCCTTAATTACCCTACTTACTTTTAACTCTGGTAAAAAAAGTAAAAAGTTACTATTCACCAAAAATTATTTTCATCTCATTGAACCACATTTTAGTCCTTGATATTAACCGTGTCTCTCGGATTTTCAGAATTCCACTCACAGAAGCGGTAAAATTAAGTTTTATGAAAAATTCAGTTTTTTAACTACCACTAAGTGGTTTCACTATTCATCAAAAATTGAATGTTTTCAGAAAAATACCAAAAATTATGCCTAAGCTATATTTGATATTATGATTTCAAAAATGATGTCTATTTTATAAAATTCAAAACGTATCAGTTACATTAACTAATTTAATATTTAATTCCCGTCGTCAAAACAAATAGTGTGTTTTTAAGAGATAATAACTATCAAAAGATTGACACTTGTTTATAACTGGTTTAAATGTGAAATTACATACAATGACCAACATTGTATTAAATTGTAAAAATATATTCTAAATATACATTAAAACCACTAAAATTAATAATTTATCACTATTAATTATTTTGATTAAAAAAATGTGTTTTTAATTAAAATTTAGTAATTTTCAATATTCATCAGAATATGAAATTATCCGAAAAGTACCAAAATTTTACCCTAAGCTAATTTCGATATTCCGAATCCAAAAATGAAGTCCATTTTGAAAAAAAAATTTTAAAAAATTTCAAAAAGTGGTAATTACTATTCATAATGGCTAGTTTTAATAATATTTTAATAGCATATCGTTGTTTAGTGAAACTCAGTATTGCGTACTACACATGCTATCGAGGAAGGTCGTGATTGCGTTTAATTCAAGGCAAGTCAAGGATGCGTGTTGTGAAATCTCCTTTTGGTGTAGCGTACAACACAAGACATGAAATTAAAAGAAATATTTTTCATAAAATCTTGGTGTGTTACATTCTACCCCCCTTAAAATGATTTTTGCCCTCGAAATTCGTCGGGGTTATAAATGGTTTACTACTCGAAAGTTTCATTAATTGAAACCCACATCGTAAAAAGGAATACCAAAACCAATCTTTAAAAACAAAAGTATGAAACGTAACGGTTACAAAAATAAACTATTCACTGGGTTTCCACATAGGAGAACATAGGTGAAAATATTGATATGGAAGAGAAATCTAACCGTCATGTTCTGATGGATAGTGGTAGAGAACATGGCTATGAAAAATACAACAATCACAAAGCCATAAATTTGTGATGATCTAGGGTACCATCTGATTTATCGGATATAAGGGCACTAGGACAACATTTTTGTATTTCAAGATCATTTCCCTAAATTTGATGAATTAAAAGAAATACATACATGATTTTGGTACAATCTCCCTGTTGTTCGTGAATTGAACAATTTACACTTCATACCTTAAATAAATGAAGTTGAATTTGTTATTGTGTTAGCAGATCATGTGATATAATTATGGGTCATTCCATCTGTTTCAAACAAAAGGTTAGCAAAAGTTATAAGTCCATGTTATGGTTAGATTAATCGTATATGGTTCCAAAAATAAACTTATACTTCATATATCATACCGCTTAATAAAATAAAACTAGTTTCTACTAACCAGGGACTTCCTGTAGGCCAGTTGTAGGTGATAAAGTCCAGCCGCACTTCGGTTGTGGGTTCGATTCCCACAGCCTTGTCCGACGCGATGGGATGTCGCTCGTCCTGCATGTTGTCCTTTTTCTAAAACTACATTACTATAACATCCCATCAATAATATTGAAAAAATTCTATACTTAAACAATATTAACTTGTGTCCAACATAATCATTTCCAATCATTAGGCTTATCCAAAATACTGCTATCCAATCTCATATTATAGTGAAAATTATTACCAAAGAGTTCATATAAACAGCATGTTAATACCATCGTTGTTCCCCGTATATCATGAGATATGTCTTTTTGGTCACATTCCAAACATTCGAAGTCCTTAATCATGTATTCTATTGAAAAAAGAATACCCATTGAACCTTAGGGAAAAAATTAATGTAGTTAAAAGTTAACACTTTCCACATACAAAAATCCAAAAATTCTATATACTCAAACCATGATATAACCTTCTCCTTATATTAGATATGAGCTCATGAATACTATCAAACATTTAATTTTCTCCTTATCCCTTCATTATGCGCATATCATCTACATTCCAAAAATATCTAAATAACCTTTCATGTATACTGGTACCATTAATCATACACTTTCAAAACTCAAGGAAAGACAATAGTGTAACAATCCATAGATGTATCTTTATTCCATAGAACCCTGATATTACTTATACAACATTACACATAATAAACATGTAATCATTCCACTACATTCTTAAACCATTGAACGATCCTCAACAATTATTTCATCTCACATTTCATTTGTAGTCTCTTCATCATCATCAACAAAAATACTACCCATACGACCATACTGATTCTCTTCATGAGACTTTCCCTTAGGGAATTGGTTTGCATAATGCACATATATTCCACATTTAAAACATTTAACCATTGTTGATGTCGTCGCAATACCATTATCCTCATCCCCGGTGTTAACTGAACCTTTTCCTTTTCACTTACTGGCTTTGTGTCCTTCTTTTCCACACCCAAAACATCTTCCAGTTCCTTTGAAACATTCTCCTTGATGCCTCTTCCCTCATGATTTACATAGGGGAAATTGAACTTTCTTTCCTCTGTGATCATCATGAAACTCCATCTTTCTCTTATTAGCCGAGTCTGGAAACTTACCAAATTTTACTTTATTGATCATATTATGAGATTGTTGATTCGGCATAATAATGATGTTTGGACTTCCAAATACCATTTAATTTGGTTTCTCATGAAGAATATCTTTCCATTGTCCATCATATCCTCCATTATTGTGAATCATCTGGTTTCCAGCCATTTTCTAAAACCAAAAAATAATAGTGTGAGAGGCAAAAATCATGCTAGGGAAAACAACATAGTAAAGGGAGAGAACCCTCAATATCTAACATCTTAGGTTAAATTCTAAGATCATTACCGATGTTCTAGGACTATATCCTATACATATACTTATCCTCAGGGATATCCCTAGACATACCTTAGAAATATCTCTAGGGATCTCAATAACGTTTTCGCATCCTAGTTTCCAATGGTTGACTTAACCTTTCCTCTAATACCAACAATAGAGACCCGAATCTTAACGTACATAGACATTACATTACTTTTTCGGAATACATAGTACATAACAAAAACACACACACAAGTACCGTAATAGTTTATTGTCTTTGGAAACTCAGAATGTAATCTTCTAATCGTGGTGAAAGATCTTCAACATCTTCTATAATGATCTTCTTTTTTTTAAAACCTAAATCATTTCATTATACCCTAGGGAAAAGAAAACATAAAAGGGTGAGCTCAAATGCTCAGTAAGGGTAAACAAAAGAAATATCAATCACATCATATTCATAAGAACATATCTTTTGGAAATCTTAACCTGCAAAAGAGGTCATAATTTCATAACATGAGATAAATCGTAGTAGTGAAATGTAATCCCAATAATCATAACTTAAAACATGAAACTTTGTGGAATCGACAAATAATCATAGATAATCATTTTTTATTATTCAAGACTCATTTCCAAGACTGTCTTAGTGGACAAAGTCCCTTTCTGTACCGAGTTCACTCCTCATTTCAGTCCTGTTTCACTGAACCGGTATAACCTACCATTCCAGCCATGTATATCTCATGTGATATAAAATCTTTACCCAATGCATTGGAGGGAGATATAGGTCCCACCCATCTCATAATGATACCATTCTTATGTGTGGCACAAAATCATAAACCATACATCATAGCATAACCCATGTAATAAAAATGGGAATCTTAAACATCATGACATCCTAAAAAAATTAATATAAGATAAAGTAATTCATAAAAATAATCCCATCACAACATAGTCAAATCAATGTAATAATAGGGATAGAAACAGAACCCTTTATTATCTTATATGGAAAATAATTTTGATAAAACACTTGAACTCCATTCTTGAGGAAAATATCCTTTCTTCTTCAAAAACACTTTTCCTTTCATAACATGTCATACAATTATAAACTAAAAGATGTTGATTAAAAATAAACATGAAAACTTGTAAAGGAATCTTCTTGGAAATAATTTTTTAAAAATCCATTCATGCCGTATAAGTTAAAAAAACATTCTTCTCGTACTTTTTTGAGAAAAGTCAAAAAGTTCCTCGTATGAAAAACGACAAAATATTCCTTTCATATCCTTTACTAAAAAATCACCGAAGGGAAAAATTGGATTTAAAAAATTGTAGGTGGATGGAAATAATATTACATATTGATGAAACATGGATGTGGATGATAAAATACACCCCAGTAAATTTCAAAGTATAAACAATCTCGGATAAAAATTGTGATTTCGAGATTTTCCCTTACCTTAGGTCCGATTTGCTTTGTAAGTGTCCGAACCTCCTGTATAATGATTTAAATAATGTTATTGACTTATTCCAGAATCATACTTATTTTTATGATATCATATATGGTTCACTTATGACTTTATTTAACCCGTTCTTTTTTAAATTCCATGTTAAAGAGCGTTTTGGGTAAAATCGTTTCATTTGTCGTCCGTGTTTTGACTTTTAATTATTCATATGATTACTTAGATCATGATTACTTAATTCCAGAATATAATACAAGATTTATATATAATATATATTCATAATATACATATATATAATAGATCAATAAATAGAATGAAATACACAGTTCATGGAGACGGTAGGCCATACGTACGCATGAAAGATGTTTTCGTTTCCTTATTGAGTTGAATGGAATTTAGTAGGTGAAATACATATATATACCCATAAATCCAGTATCATTATTATTTCATATATTTCATGATTACTTTTTATATACACATTATAATCATTAATGAATGGTTAACGTGGAGAATGAATCTCATCGAGTCGTGGAGACGGTAGTCCGTACGTACGCACGAGCGATGATTTCGTTCTCATGATCGTGGGATTGTATTGGAGTGTATTTATAATATTTCAGAATCAATATTACTTTACAATAATCATATATAGTTATTATGTACACCATTATACCCATCCAAGTAAGGTGGTGGTGGAAAATATATTACACCATGGCGTGGAGACGATATTCCGTACGTACGCACGCGCGGTGATTTCATTTTCCGTAGGATGGATAGATGGTGAAATAGGGTTGTTTCATACTTATAATAACATATAAGTATATGAGTGATAATGATGTTATTACTTCATGATGAAACAACTAATGAAGAAGAAGTGGAAGAAGAAATAAAGATGAAAGAATCGATAACGGGCATTATCTCTTCTTTGAAGCGCTTCTTTGAGACCTCCTTTTAGGGAACTAAAATTGGTCTTTTAAGAAGACTAGGACATCTAGGATGTCTCTAGGGAAGTGGAGAGAATATATTTCTAGGGGTTGGCCGAGCATGAAGGCTCAATGTGGTGTGAGGAAGAGATGGAGGAAGTGCCCTTTTATAAAGGAGGAGAGGGGAACCTTTGGAATAACTAAATATATTATTTTATTATAAAGTCACATTCGGTTTTTAATAGCTCCAAATTGAGTTATTTTGAATTTAAGGTGTTTATGGGTCGAAATCATATCATCCAATATAATTTGGACAAGATTAGTTTACTATTTTAACCTTATCATTTAGTTTTAACTTTAAGTTAGATAATTTTACTTTTACTCTGTCTTTTTGTGTTCTTACACTATAAAGTTAATAAACTTACTATAACAAGACAAAAGATCCCCAAGTTTTATATTATTAATATATATAACCTTATATAAGACATTTGGCCGAACCATAGATTTTTGGGAATATAATAACAATTAATAATATAATATTAAGTTTAAAAACTATTTTATGTCATTTTTGACACTATTTGGTAATTGATTTTTGTAAAATTCATAACAGAATGATTAGTTCGAAAAAAGTTAATAAAATAAATAATAACATGTCATATTAACCTATAAAATTAGTGTAAATCATAAAAAGTCTTAAATTACCTTTATTTGTGTATTTATAACATTAATTATGTCAATATTTCATTAATAAGATAATTATTGCATCATCGTTGTGTCACAAATAACTTAAATTATATAATGTCTAAAAATTAAAATTAAAATATAATTATGTAGGAAAGATTTTTATATTTCTAATAAATATTTATAGTCGAATTTATCTTATGTATAAACCTATATTAAAAATTATTTACTTATTAAACTTTGATTTTAAATATTTTAACCCATCTTTAAATAAATTATTAATAAATGTCCTAATCTAATCCAAGTGGGCCTAAATGGTCATATTTTATTCATAAGGTTGTTTGTGGTCGCATTACACTTATCCAATAGAATTAGGACATGTTTTAGGGCAATAATAATATCTTTTTACCCTTAATTACCCTAATTACTTTTAACTGTGGTAAAAAAAGTAAAAAGTTACTATTCACCAAAAATTATTTTCATCTCATTGAACCACATTTTTATAAGGCCCCAGCCTTAAACCTTACTTAATCTTGAGTTATTACAAAATTTCACATTGAGTATCTTTTCGGGTTTAGAGTTTTAGAGAATTAGTGTAACATCCCAAGTAAGTAATGAATAATAGATATTTTTATCTATGTCTATTAATGATTAAGATAGTGTTTTAGAGGCTTAAAATGAAAATAAATACAATCTTATGCATGGAATACACTAATATTCTTAAGAGATTGATTTACTCCCTTTTGATGGCAAACCCTTTTTAAATCTATATTTTGACAATTTTATAAGCTATGTTTGTCAAAATAAACTTATTATTTTTTATTGGGACATCAAAATATACTTTGTGTGAATTTTTGGTTTTTTTCCGATAAAGTTCATTTTTAATGAATAGTAAAAAATGTTGTATTTTAATTCAAAACCACTTTTTAATAAAATTTATTTATATGATTAGATTACCTTTTTAATTGGTTTTGAAGTGAAATAAGAATATATTTTTACCATTTTATCCAATGGTGGTCATTGGAATCAATTTCACTTTGAAATTGGACTTAAACTAGTGTCAATCTTTTGATACTTATTGTTTCTTAAAAACACGCTATTTGTCATGAAAACAGGAATTAGTTATTAAATTAATTAATGCAACTTACATGTTTTGAATTTTGTAAAATAGAAATCATTTTTGAATTTGGAATATCAAATATAGCTTAGGGTGAAGTTTTGGTATCTTTCTGAAAAACATCAATTTTTGATGAATAGTGAATCCACTAAGTGGTAGTTAAAAAAAACTGATTTTTCGTTTAAATGAAACTTTGCCACTTCTGTGATTTGATTTTCAAAAAATCCTACATACATGGTTTTCATTAAAAAGTAAAATGTGGTTCAATGAGATTAAATTAATTTTTTTGGTGAATAGTAACTTTTAAGTTCTTAATCGCGATTAGTGGTAATTAGTGTAGTTTAACGTAAAAATAATGTTTTAATAATATGAGATGAGCTTGACACATATCCTACCCTCATTGGATGTGTCATGTCTGAACAAGTAATTCCATGGGTCAACCTGGGGCCCCCATGGTGCCACTTTTGTTGGGAAATGACATAAATAAGTTTTTATATAATGTTAAGTAAAAAAATTACACAAACATGAGATGTTTTACTAAAACAATTTTTAAATGGGGTTATACAAGTCAGATTTTTTATTATAAATATTCATTGGAAAGATAAAAAGATTTCATACATCGTAGTATTTTTTTATAATTTCTAGACTTTAAATAAATTAAAATATTTATGACATCATGATGACGTAGCGATTACCTCATTAATAAAGGATTTAAATAAAATGAAATGATAATGTAAAATCTATGAACTACACATGTTCAAAACCTATTTGATGGGTGGATTTAGAACCCTTATCACCCTACCCTCAAATTATATCTATGTGGGACCTTCTGAATCCGAAACCCGTTTAAAAATAATGTAACATTTATTTACATTCAAAGAGTGCCCCTCCTCTCCTCTTATAAAAGACCCAACCTCTACCTCCTTACCCACACTCCCAAAGCCTTTGGATCAGCCAAACCCTGCCCATTTTGTCTCTCCACATCCATCTCTTACTCCTTGAAGCCTCACTTTGGGTAGAAGTCTTCCCAAGGAAGCCTTTGAGCTCAAATCTTAGAGAGTTACCCGATTTTATGGTAATGTCTTCTTTTGACTCCTTTTGTTTTATTTTTCTTCTCCAACCACCTAAAATCATTTTATTCTTTTCTTTTGTAACAACTCCATTATCCTCAATATACTAGTATGTTGTTATAATAAGGATTCGAGCTATACTTACACACACCTACATCAAATGGTTAAAGGACATACTGTTTCCGTGGATGGTGAATTTATGCCTCCCGAAACGATGATTGTTCAACATTCTTTTAACACCTTCAAAGGTGGCCATTAAGATGTCACTATATTTATATATGATATATAATATGTTTATGATTTCCTTAAGCTTCTGTATTTTTCATTTTTGGCGTACCATTATTGTTTCCATTATGGGAAAATGCGATATCTTCATTTAAGGAAGTGCGGACTACCGCCCCCTCAAAGTGATTTGATTCGTTAAATACCGTATGTGGGATGTATAAAGGATGGGACTATGATATTATATATGATATTATACTGTAATTATAATATACCTTTATATCATTATGATTCCATTCTATAAAATACGAAATAGAAATGAAAGTAGCGTTCATGCGTACGTACGGCTTACCGTCTCCATGAACGGTGCATTTCATTTCTTACCTCTAAATGATTATGTAATATTATAAATGAATTTATATACTGTATATATATGATATATACATCATGATTATAATTTTGGATATAATGGATACATGAACAACTTGTAATTATAAAGGGCTTATTTTTTACTCAAGTACCAATTATCGTTAAAACGACCGTTATTAACTTAAATAATTACATAGTGTTCATGACATGGAAATAAGTGATATAAAAGGAATAATGAACTTGAAAAACCTTCTTAAACAAGTATAAATTTACTCAAGTTTATTATTCAGGATATTAAATAATGACCGAGTCAAGTCCGACCCGAGGTATGGGACTTCGTCTCAATCTCCTTTCATTGAGGAATATTTTGTTTTATACACAACCTTATTTTATATGGTGTATAAACCCCTTTTACATTTATGTTTATTCAAAATGAATCTTTTTTATACGAAGAGTTTACTAAACGAAAAAAGTGAATTTTTTTCTCGTACGTATGCGGCGACAACGACTTCTCCGCCGCCGTGACCATTATTTGAGTTTCAGCTTCCTCTACAAGTCATACCTTTTTTAAAAAAAGAAAAATAAATACCATGTTATACTTTTCTTTTATTTTGGTATTGAAAATGGTTTTCATAATGTTTTTATATCAATGTATTGTATTGATATCTTTTTATTGAAAGGTGGAAATGTTATGTTTCCTTTATGCATGTTTTATTTGATATGATTGTGTTGAGGTTCTTGGGAATTATTATAAAGATGGTTGGTTCTGTGATAAACTAAGGGAAGGTGAGCCTGATATATCTCTCCAATGCATTGGGTAACGCGAATGAGTGAAACTTTATGGTTTCTTCGAAGAGATTTAGGGAATATACTGTGATGGGTATTCCAAACGTAACCAAGAGGGTTACTCCCTACATAAGAATGTTATGAATTCATCAAGTTTCCTTTATGTCTTATGATTTCTATGATTTATTCATGATTTGATGAGGTATGTTAAAGTGCTTATGTTTTATGGGTAATTTATGATTTCATTCTTTTGTATATATGTACCCATGTTTCCTTTCCATATTTTTATATCCCTTACTGATCTTTTTATGCTCATCCCAAGTTTTTTTGAAAAGTTTTTCACAGGTCAAGGGAAAGGTACATGATATGATGATAGTGTCATGGAAGTGTCAAGAAAGAATCCATGTTTTATTTTAAATATGTTTCCATTGATGGGAAAGAAGAATACTATCTTTATGTTACCACTTTGATTATAAGTGGAATGTAATGAAAGTTCTATGATCTAATTCACTAAAACTCTAAACCCAAAAAGATCCTCAATGTGTAATCTTGTAATAACTCAAGATTAAGTAAGGTTTAAGGCTGGGGCCTTATAGTTGGTATCAAAGGTCGGTTTAGATAACTTTAGGAGTTAGAATTCTATTAAATGATTATCCAAAAATATATATATTTTTTTATTTTCAAATTGAAGTGATATAGTATTTCAAGAGTACCACGTTGCTTCATCTAAGAAATGTTTGTTCAGAATGGTTTTCCGTAGAGGAAACAGGGAAGTAGTGCTAGGAAGGCATCCAGAAGGAAATAACCTTCCGAATCAGCATCCTGAGATGGTCGGAATTGGAACTGAATAGTTTGTTGTAGTAATGGCGCTGTTAACTCAAGCGATAAATGGCGGTGGTATCCATACACGAGATCATCTAGATCAACCACAGAGGAACATGTCAGTGGTGGAACATTTCATGAGGCAACATCCCCCATCATTCAGAGGATCATCTGACCCTGTGTTAGCTGAATGGTGGATTAAGGCACTGCAGAAGATTTTCGATGTCATGGGGTGTTCAGAAAATCAAAAGGTTAGTCTTGCTATTTACCGTTTGGAGGGTGAGGCAGATCAGTGGTGGTCTATGCTTAAAAATATCAGGGACGCTGATGAGATTGATGCCCTTGACTGGGATGAATTCAAAGGTATGTTTCTTGAGAAGTATTTTCCTAAGGCTGTTTGACTTATGAGGGAAAAGAAATTATTTGAATTGAGGCAAGAGGAAGACTCAATGGTTACCTATGAAGAAAGGTTCACTCGATTGGCAAGGTATACTCCAAATTTTATCTGACACCTTGATAGTAAAATCAATCATTTTTACCCAGGATTAAAGCCAAAATATCGAAGGGCATAAGATTCTCGTGAGTTTAAAAGTTATGAAAAGCTTGTTCGATTTGCTGAGAAGGTTGAAATGGAGTTTGACGATGATCAAGTGTTCTATAACAACCAACAAAAGAAGAGACCGAGGTGGCAGGATAAAGGTAAGAATTCTTTAAAAAAGTCTGATGGTAAGAAAACTAAGTTTCTAGTTTGTGATAAATGTGGAAAAAGGCATGCTGGGGAATGTATTCTGAATTCTAGAAAGTGCTACCGATGTGGTAAGATGGGACATAAGGCTCGTGATTGCACTGAAAAGGATCAAGGTGAAGGTAAGACCAAATTTGATTTACAGTTAGTGAAATGTTATAAGTGCAATGAGATGGGTCACTATGCAAACGAGTGTCTGACAAAGAGCTTGATTGATGGGAAGCAGTTAGACTACAAGCATAAAGGGGTGGTGAAATCCTTTTCAACAACTTCAGCAGATGTCGGGCCTTCAAATGATGTTGTATCAGGCACTTTGTTTGTTTTTTCAGATTATGGCAGTGTGTTGTTTGATTCGGGGTCTACACATTCTTTCATCTCTAAAAACTTTTCAAGTAAAATGGGAATACCATCTCAAGAAATGACTCCTGAACTTTTGGTAAAAACACCTGGGGGAAATGTTGAGGCAAAAATAATTTATAAGAATCTTCCTATCCTTATATGTGGAAAGAACCTACTTGAAAACCTTATTGTACTACCTCTAGTACAGTTTGATGTTATCCTGGGTATGGATTGGCTCTCTATTTACCATGCTAAGATTTATTGTAGAGCTAAAGAAGTTTCTTTTCAGAAAGACTTACAGTTTTTGTACAAGAATGAATCCTTACTGCTGATAACTTATCAAGAGGCCAAGAAACTTGTAAAAGATGGAAATGAATGTTACCTTGCACACATCGTTGAAAATAAAGGAACTGTTTAGATTAATGATGTGCCAATGGTAAATGAGTATCCTGATGTTTTTCCTGATGAGTTTCCTGGAATAATACCAGATTGGGAAGTTGAGTTTACTGTTGACTTAGTTCCTGATGCTAATCCAATTTCAAAACCCCCTTATCGAATGGCTCAAATTGAACTTTTAGAGTTGAAGGAGCAATTCCAAGATTTAATAGATAAAGGTTTCATTCGACCTAGCACATCACCATGGGGTGCTCCTGTTTTATTTGTTAAAAAGAAAGATGGTTCAAGGAGACTTTTCATTGATTATAGAGCCTTGAATAACATCACTGTTAAAAACAAATATCCTTTTCCTCATATCGATGGGTTGTTTGATCAGCTCCAGGGAGCTCAGTATTTTTCAAAGATTGACTTGAGATTGGGGTACCATCAGCTGAAGGTAAAGGAAGAAGACGTTCTGAAAACTGTGTTTCGTACAAGATATGGCCATTATGAATTTTTAGTAATGCCTTTTGGGCTAACCAATGCACATGTTGTATTCATGGACTTAATGAATAGAATTTTCCATGAGTTCTTGGATAAGTTTGTGGTGGTTTTCATTGATGATATTTTGGTGTTTTCTAAAAGTAAACAGGAGAATGAAAGACATATAAGGGTTATCTTGAAAACCTTAAAAGAAAATAAATTGTATGGGAAATTCAGAAAGTGTGAGTTTTGTTTACAACAAATTTCTTTCCTTGGTCACATTATTTCAAAATATGGGATAACTGTTGATCCTGCAAAAACAAAAGTTGTGGAAGACTGGCCAAGACCCACAAATGTAACTGAGATTTGTAGCTTCCTTGGTTTGGCAGGCTGTTACTGACGATTTGTTAGAAATTTTTCACGGTTATCTAGTCCAATGACTAAGCTAACTTGGAAGGGTGTTAAGTTTATCTGGACAAAAGAATGTGATGATTGTTTTCAGGAGTTGAAAAGAAGATTGGTGAATGCTCCAGTTTTGGCACTACCTTCCAGGAATGGTGAGTTTTTTATCTACAGTGATGCTTCATTTAAAGGACTTGGGTGTGTCCTAATGCAGAATGATCAGGTAATTGCTTATGCTTCACGATAGTTGAAAACTCATGAGTTAAATTACCCTACACATGATTTAGAATTAGATTCTTTTGTTTTCGCTTTAAAAATTTGGAGGCATCATTTGTATGGAGTAAAGTGTGAAATATATAGTGATCACGAAAGTTTAAAGTATATATTCACTCAGAAAGAGTTCAACATGTGACAGAGGAGATGGCTGGAATTAATCAAGGATTATGATTGTACAATTCATTACCATCCGAAAAAAAAATAAAGTGGATGATGCTTTGAGTCGAAAAAGTAATGCTTCATTAACAATGTTGCATTTAGAACGTGATCCTTCGGTTAAGGATTTGATGAACTTTGGCATAGAAGTTTTTTGCCCAGGATGTTCTTCTTTTTTGTTTCAGGTATCAGTGAGATCTTCTCTATCAGATAGAATCAAGCATGCATAGAAGCAAGACAGTGAGTTGAAGAAAAAGGTAGAGCTGGTTCAGAAAGGCAAGTTGCCTGAATTCAACATTGATAATGATTGTGTTTTGAGATTTGGGAAGAGATTGTGTGTGACTTGTGATTCACAGTTGAAGAGAGAGTTTTTATGTGAAGCTCATAGTTCTCCGTTTTCAGTTCATCATGGTCGTACTAAGATGTACAGAGATCTGCGGGAGTATTACTGGTGGGATGGAATGAAAAGTGATATTGCTGATTTTACTGTGAAGTGTTTGACTTGTCAACATGTTAAAGTAGAGAGGCAATTACCGAAAGGGATGATTCAGCCTTTACGAGTGCCAGAGTGGAAATGGGAGAATATATCCATGGACTTTGTTGTGGGATTTCCCGTTTGTATCTTAAAGAGATAGTCAGGTTACATAGAGTTCCCCTCTCCATTGTATCTAATCGTGATCCCAGGTTCACTTCTAACTTTTGGAAAGGCCTTCAGAAGTTGTTGGGTACTGAATTAAATTTTAGTACATCTATTTTTCCTCAATCCGATGGGCAGTCAGAAGGAACAATTCAGACCTTGGAGGATATGCTACGAGTTTTTTCGATGGATTATCAGGGAAGTTGGGACCAACATCTTTCTTTGGTTGAATTTTCATATAATAACCGTTTTCATTCTAGTATACAGATGGCACCATTTCAGGAATTATATGGGAAGCGGTGTCGAACTCTAGCTTTCTGGGATGATGTGGGTGAAAGGAAGTTGATGGGACCAGAATTTGTAGAATAGTTGGAAGAAAAAGTTTAGTCGATAAAGAAACACATGAGAACAGCTTAGAGTAGGCAGAAGAGTTATGCAGACAACAGGATGAAGGTTCTCTCTTTTGAGGTAGGTGATCATGTTTTTCTTAAAGTATCACCATGGAAAAGTGTGACGCGATTTGGTATGATAGGAAAGATGAGTCCAAGGTTCATTGGACTATATGAAATTCTGGAGAGAGTTGGATCAGTTGATTTCTGAGTGTCTTTACCTCCGAGTTTATCTCCGGTACACACTGTTCTTCATGTTTCGATGTTGAGAAAGTATATGCCAGATACATCTCATGTTTTGGGTCCAGAGGTAGTTCAGTTGGAAGGGAACCTATCTTATGAGGAACAGCCAGTCTAGATTCTTGACCATAGGGAGCAAGTGTTACGAAATAAGGTGATTAATCAGGTAAAGGTTTTGTGAAAAAACCACATGATGGAAGAGGCAACATGGGAATCTGAAAATGCAATGAGGGATAAGTACCCCCATTTATTCGATAAGTAAATAAATTACGGGGACACAATTTTCTAAAGGGGGGAAGGATATAACATCCCAAGAAAATAAATGAATAATATATATTTTTATCTATGTCTATTAATGATCAAGATAGTGTTTTAGAGGCTTAAAATGAAAATAAATACAATCTTATGCATGGAATACACTAATATTCTTAAAAGATTGTTTTACTGCCTTTTGATGGAAAACCCTTTTTTAAATCTATCTTCTGAAAATTTTATAAGCTAAGTTTGTCAAAATATACTTATTATTTATCATTGGGACATCAAAATATACTTTTTGTGAATTTTTGGTATTTTTTCGATAAAGTACATTTTTAAATGAATAGTGAAAAATGTTGTATTTTAATTCAAAGCCTCTTTTTAATATAATTTATTTATACGATTAGATTATCTTTTGAATTGGTTTTGAAGTGAAATTAGAATATATTTTTAGAAATTTATCCAATGGTAGCCATTGGAATCAATTTCACTTTGAAATTGGACTTAAACTATTGTCAATCTTTTGATACTTATTGTTTCATAAAAACACGCTATTTGTCATGACAACGGGAATTAGTTATTAAATTAATTAATGCAATGTACATGTTTTGAATTTTGTAAAATATACTTAATTTTTGAATTTGGAATATCAAATATAGCTTAGGGTGAAGTTTTGATATCTTTCTGAAAAACGTCAATTTTTGATGAATAGTGAAACCACTAAGTGGTAGTTAAAGAAACTGATTTTTCGTTTAAATGGAAATTTTCCACTTCTGTGATCTGATTTTCAAAAATCCGACATACATGGCTGTCATTAAGAAGAAAAAAGGTTCTTCAATGAGATGAAAATAATTTTTTGGTGAATAGTAACTTTTAAGTTCTTAATCGCGATTAGTGGTAATTAGTGTAGTTTAAGGTAAAAATAATTTTTTATTAATATGAGATGAGCTTGAAACATGTCCTACCCTCATTGTATGTGTCATGGCCGGCCAAGAAAATCCATGGGTCAACTTGGGGACCCCATGGAGCCACTTTGGTTGGGAAATGACATAAATAATTAATTTTTTAATGTTTAAGTAAAAATGACACAAACATGAAATGTTTTACTAAAAAAAATTACATGGGGTTATACAAGTAATATTTTTTATTATAAAGTCATTGGAAATATTAAAATATTTCCTACATCATAGTATTTTTTCTATAATTTTTAGACTTTAAATAAATTAAGTTATTTATGACATCATGATGATACAATGATTACCTCATTAATAAAGGATTTAAATAAAATGAAATGATAATGTAAAACCTATATACTACACATGTCCAAAACCAATTTTATGGGTGGATTTCGAACCCTTATCACCTTACCCTCTAATTATATCAATGTTGGACCTTTTTAATCTAAAAATCATTTAACAATAATGTAACATTTCTTTACTTTCCAAGAGTGCCCCTCCTCTCCTCTTATAAAAGGCCCCACCTATACCTCCTTACCCACACTCCCAAAGCCTTTGGCTCGGCCAACCCAGCCCATTTTGTCTCTCCACATCCCTCTCTTACTCCTTGAATCCTAAATTTGGGAAGAAGTCTTCCCAAGGAAGCCTTTGAGCTCAAATCTAAGAGAGTTACCCGATTTTAAGGTAATGTCTTCTTTTGAGTCCTTTTTTTTATTTTTCTTCTCCAACCCCGTAAACTCTTTTTATTCTTTTCTTTTGTAACAACTCTAGTATCATCAATATACTAGGATGTTGTAATAAGAAGTATTCGAGCTACACTTACACACACCTACATCTAATGGTTAAAGGACATACTGTTTCCGTGGATGGTGAATTTATGCCTCCCGAAACGATGATTGTTCAACATTCTTTTAACAACTTCAAAGGTGGACATTAAGATGTCACTATATTTATATATGATATATAATATGTTTATGCTTTCCTTAAGCTTTTCTATTTTTCATTTTGGGCATACCTTTATGGTTTCCATTATGGGTAAACGTGATATCTTCATTTAAGGAAGTGCGCACTACCTCCCCCTCAAAGTGATTTGATTCGTTAAATACCATATATGGGACGTATAAAGGACGGAACTATGATATTATATATGATATTATACTGGAATTACAATATACCTTTATATCATTATGATTTCATTCTATAAAATATGAAATATAAATGAAAGTAGCGTTCATGTGTATGTACGGCTTACCGTCTCCATGTACCGTGCATTTCATTTCTTACCTCTATATGATTATGTAATATTATAAATGCATGTATATACTGGATATATATGATATATACATCATGATTATAATTCTGGATATAATGGATACATGAACAACTTGTAATTATAAAGGGCTTATTTTTTACTCAAGTACCAGTGATCATTAAAACGACCGTTATTAACTTAAATAATTACATAGAGTTCATGACATGGTAATAAGTGATATAAAAGGAATAATGAACTTGAAAAAGGTTCTTAAAAAAGTAGAAATTAACTCAAGTTTATTATTCAGGAGATTAAAGAATGACTAAGTCAAGTCGGACCCGAGGTATGGGACATCGTCTCAATCTCCTTTCATTGATGCATATTTTGTTTTATGCACAACTTTCATTTATATGGTGTATAAAACCCTTTGACTTTTACGTTTATTCAAAAGGAATCTTTTTTATATGAAGCGTTTACTAAAAGAAAAAAGGGAATGTTTTTGTCGTACGTATGTGGCGACAACGACTTCTCCGCTGCTGTGACCATTATTTGAGTTTCGGCTTCCTCTACAAGCCATAACTTTTTTTAAAAGAAAAATAAATACCATGTTATACTTTTCTTTTATTTTGGTATTGAAAATGGTTTTCATAATGTTTTTATATCAATTTTTTTATTGATATCTTGTGATTGAAAGGTGGAAATGTTATGTTTCTTTATGCATGTTTTATGTGATACGATTGTGTGGACGTTCTTGGGCATTATTATGAAGACGGGTGGTTTCGTGATAAACTAAGGGCAGGTGAGCCCGATATAGCTCTCCAATGCATTGGGTAATGCGAAAGAGTAAAACGTTAAGGATACTCTGAAGAGATTTAAGAAATATACTATGATGGGTATTCCAAACGTAACCAAGAGGGTTACTCCCTACGTAAGAATGTTATGAATGCCTCAAGTTGCCTTTATGTCTTATGATTTCAATAATTTATTCATGATTTGATGAGGTATGTTAAAGTTCTTATTTTTTTATGGGTAAAGTATGATTCCATTCTTATGTATATATGTACCCATGTTTCCTTTCCATATTTTTACATCCTTTACTGAGCTTTTTATGCTCATCCCAAGTTTTTTTGAAATGTTTTTCACAGGTCAAGGGAAAGGTACATGATATGATGATAGTGTCAAGCAAGTGTCAAGAAAGAATCCATGTTTTATTTTAAATATGTTTCCATTGATAGGAAATAAGAATACTATCTTTATGTAACCACTTTGTTTATATGTGGAATGTAATGCAAGTTTTATGATCTAATTCTCTAAAACTATGAACCCAAAAAGATTATCAATGTGTAATCTTGTAATAACTCAAGAATAAGTAAGGTTTAAGGCTGGGGCCTTATAATTAGATCATAAAACTTGCATTACATTCCACATATAAACAAAGTGGTTACATAAAGATAGTATTCTTCTTTCCCATCAATGGAAACATATTTAAAATAAAACATGGATTCTTTCTTGACACTCTCTTGACACTATCATCATATCATGTACCTTTCCCTTGACCTATGAAAAGCATTTCAAAAAAACTAGGGATGAGCATAAAAAGCTCAGTAAGGGATATAAAAATATATGGAAAGGAAACATGGGTACATATATACATAAGAATGAAATCATACTTTACCCATAAAACATAAGCACTTTAACATACCTCATCAAATCATGAATAAATCATAGAAATCATAAGACATAAAGGTAACTTGAGGCATTCATAATATTCTTACGTAGGGAGTAACCCTCTTGGTTACGTTTGGAATACCCATCAGAGTATATTCCCAAAATCTCTTCGAATAAACCTTAACGTTTCACTCATTTGCGTTACCCAATGCATTGGAGAGATATATCGGGCTCACCCGCCCTTAGTCTATCACGGAACCACCCGTCTTCATAATAATGCTCAAGAACCTCATCATAATCATATCACATAAAACATGCATAAAGGAAACATAACATTTCCACCTTTCAATCACAAGATATCAATACAACACATTGATATAAAAACATTATGAAAACAATTTTCAATACCAAAATAAAAGAAAAGTTAAACATGGTATTTATTTTTCTTTTAAAAAGAAGGTATGGCTTGTAGAGGAAGCCGAAACTCAAATAATGGTCATGGCGGCGGAGAAGTCGTTGTCACCGCATACGTACGACAAAAACATTCCCTTTTGCATTTTATTAAATGCTTAGTATTAAAAATATTCCTTTTGAATAAATGTATAAGTCAAAGGGGTTTATACACCGTATAAAAGAAAGTTGTGTATAAAACAAAATATGCCTCAATGAAAGGAGATTGAGACGAAGTCCCATACCTCGGGTCCGACGTGACTCGATCGTTCTTCAATCTCCTGAAAAATAAACTTGAGTTAATTTATACTTGTTTAAGAACCTTTTTCAAGTTCATTATTCCTTTTATATCACTTATTGCCATGTCATGAAGACTGTGTAATAATTTAAGTTAATAGCGGTCATTTTATCGATCATTGGTACTTGAGTAAAAAATAAGCCCTTTATAATTAAAAATTGTTCATGTATCCATTATATCCATAATTATAATCAAATGTATATATCTTATATATCCAGTATATACATGCATTTATAATATTACATAATCATTTAGAGGTATGAAATGAAATGCACCGTTCATGGAGACGGTAAGCCGTACGTACGCATGAACGCTACTTTGATTTCTATTTGATATTATATAGAATGGAAACATAATGATATAAAGGTATATTATAATTCTAGTTTCATATATAATATCATAGTTCCATCCTTTATATGTCCCACATATGGTATTTAACGAATCAAATCACTTTGAGGGGGCAATAGTCCGCACTTCCTTAAATGAAGATATCGCATTTACCAATAATGGAAACCATTAAGGTATGCCCAAAATGAAAAATACATAAGCTTAAGAAAATCATAAACATATTATATATCATATATAAATATAGTGACATCTTAATGTCAACCTTTGAAGGTGTTAAAAGAATGTTGAACAATCATCGTTTCGGGAGGCATAAATTCACCATCCACGGAAACAGTATGTTCATTAACCATTATATGTAGGTGTGTGTAAGTGTAGCTCTAATACATTTTATAAAAAAATCCTAGTATATTGAAGATAATGTAGTTGTTACAAATGAAATGAATTAAAATAGTTTAGGGGGTTGGAGAAGCAAAATAAAACAAAAGGACTCAAGTGAATACATTACCTTAAAATCGGGTAACTCCCTTTGAATTGAGCTCAAAGGCTTCTTTGGGAAGGCTTCTTCCCAAAGTGAGGCTTCAAGGAGTAATAGAGGGATTTGGAGAGAAAAAATGGGTAGGGTTTGGCCGAGCCAAAGGCCTTGGGATTGTGGGTAAGGAGGTAGAGGTGGGGTCCTTTTATAAGAGGAGAGGAGGGGCACTCTTGGAAAGTAAAGAAATGTTACATTATTTTTAAATGAGTTTCGGATTCAAAAGATCCCACATTGATATAATTCTAGGGTAAGGTAATAAGGTTTCTAAATCCACCCGTAAAATAGGTTTTGGACATGTGTAGTTTATAGATTTTACAGTATCATTTCATTTTATTTAAATCCATTATTAATGAGGTAATTGCTGCATCATCATGATGTCAAAAATAATTTAATTTATTTAATGTTTAAAAATAATAACAAAATAATATGATGTAGGAAATCTTTTTAGCTTTCCAATGACTATTTCTAATCAAAAATCTGACTTGTATATCCCCATGTAAAAATTGTCTTAGTAAAACATCTCATGTTTGTGTCATTTTTACTTTAACATTAAATAAAAACTTATTTATGTCATTTCCAAACCAAAGTGGATCCATGGGGTCCCCAAGTTGACCCATGGATTTTTTTGGTCATAAATGACACATCCAATGAGGGTAGGATATGTTTCAAGCTCATCTCATATTATTAAAACATTATTTTTACCTTAAACTACACTAATTACCACTAATCGCGATTAAGAACTTAAAAGATACTATTCACCAAAAAAATTATTTTAATCTCATTGAAGCACATTTTACATCTCAATGACAACCATGTATGTCGGATTTTTAAAAATCAAATCACAGAAGTGGCAAAGTTTCATTTAAACGAAAAATCAGTTTCTTTAACTACCACTTAGTGGTTTCACTATTCATCAAAAATTGATGTTTTTCAGAAAGATACCAAAACATCACCCTAAGCTATATTTGATATTCCGAATTCAAAAATGATGTCTATTTTACAATATTCAAAACATTTCAGTTGCATTAATTAATTTAATAACTAATTCCCACTGTCATGACAAATAGCGTGTTTTTATGAATCAATAAGTATCAAAAGTTTGACACTAGTTTAAGTCCAATTTCAAAGTGAAATTGATTCCAATGACCACCATTTGATAAAATGGTAAATATATATTCTAATTTCACTTCAAAACCAATTCAAAAGATAATCTAATCATATAAATAAATTAGATTAAAAATAGGTTTTGAATTAAAATACAACATTTTTCACTATTCATTAAAAAATGAACTTTATCGGAATAATACCAAAAATTCACACAAAGTATATTTTGATTTCCCAATCAAAAATAATAAGTTTATTTTTAAAAAAATAGCTTATAAAATTGTCAAAATATCGATTTAAAAAGGGTTTTCCCTCAAAAGGCGGTAAATCAATCTCTTAAGAATATTAGTGTATTCCATGCATAAGATTGTATTTATTTTCATTTTAAGCCTCTAAAACACTATCTTAATCATTAATAGACATAGATAAAAATATCTATTATTCATTACTTACATGGGATGTTACATCCTTCCCCCCTTTATAAAATTGCATCCCCACAATTTATTTACTTATCGAATAAATGGGGGTACTTATCCCTCATTGCATTTTCAGATTCCCATGTTGCCTCATCCATCATGTGGTTTTTTCACAAAACCTTTAACTGATTAATCACCTTATTCTGTAACACTTGCTCCCTGTGGTCAAGAATTCGGACCGGTTGTTCCTCATAAGATTGGTTCCCTTCCAGCTGAACTATCTCTGGACTCAAAACATGAGATGGATCTGGCATATACTTTCTCAACATCGAAACATGAAAAACATTGTGTACCTGAGATAAACTCGGAGGTAAATCAACCCGGTATGAAACTGATCCAACTCTCTCCAGAATTTCATATGGTCCAATAAACCATGGACTTAGCTTTCCTTTCTTACCAAATCGCATCACACTTTTCCATGGTGATACTTTGAGAAAAACATGATCACCTACCTCAAAAGAGAGATCCTTCCTCCTGTTGTCTACATAACCTTTCTGCCTACTCTGAGCTGTTCTAATGTGTTTCTGTATCAGCTGAACTTTTTCAGCCAACTCCTCTACCAATTCTGGTCCCATCATCTTTCTTTCACCCACTTCATCCCAGAAAGCTAGAGTTTGACACCGCTTCCCATATAATGCCTGAAATGGTGCCATATGTATACTAGAATGAAAACTGTTATTATATGAAAATTCATCCAAAGAAAGATGTTGGTCCCAACTTCCCTTATTATCCATCAAACAAGATCGTAGCATATCCTCCAAGGTCTGAATTTTTCGTTCTGATTGCCCATCTGATTGTGGATGAAAAGTTGTACTAAAATTTAATTCAGTACCCAACGACTTCTAAGGGCCGTTCCAAAAGTTAGAAGTGAACTTGGGATCATGATCCGATACAATGGAGTGGGGAACTCCATGAAACCTGACTATCTCTTTAAGAATCAATCAGGAAAGTTGATCTAGGGAAAACGTATCTCTTATAGCAAGGAAATGAGCAGATTTAGTCAAGCGATCAACAATAACCCAGATTGCATTATTACCTCGAGATGTATTCGGCAATCGCACAACAAAGTCCATGGATATATTCTCCCATTTCCACTCTGGCCCTGGTAAAGGCTGAAGCATCCTTTTCGGTAACTGCCACTCTGCTTTAACCTGTTGACAAGTCAAACACTTCAAAGTAAAATCAGAAATATCTCTTTTCATTCCATCCCACCAGTAATACTCCCGCAGATCTCTGTACATCTTAGTACTGCCAGGATGAACTGAAAATGGAGAACTATGAGCTTCACATAACAACTCTCTCTTCAATTGTGAATCACAAGGCACACACAATCTCTTCCCAAATATCAAAACACAATCATTATCAATGTTGAATTCAGGAAACTTACCTTTCTGAACCAGCTCTACCTTTTTCTGCAACTCACTGTCTTGCTTCTGTGCTTGCTTGATTCTATCTGATAAAGATGATCTCACTGATACCTGAAACAAAACAGTAGAAATTCCTGTACCAACAACTTCTATGCCAAAGTTCATCAAATCCTTAACCAAAGGATCATGTTCCAAACGCAACATTGCTAATGAAGCATTACTTTTTCGACTCAAAGCATTAGCCACTTTATTTGCCTTTCCCAGATGGTAATGAATTGTACAATCATAATCCTTGATTAATTCCAGACATCTCCTCTGTCTCATGTTTAACTCTTTCTGAGTGAATATATACTTTAAACTTTTGTGATCAGTATATATTTCACACATTACTCCATACGAATGATGCCTCCAAATTTTATAAGCGAAAACAACAGCAGCTAATTCCAAATCATGTGTAGGGTAATTTACATCATGAGTTTTCAACTGTCGTGAAGCATATGCAATTACCTGATCATTATGCATTAGAACGCAACCAAGTCCTTTCAATGAAGCATCACTATATATAACAAACTCCCCATTCCTGAAAGGTAGTGCCAAAACTAGAGCTTTCACCAATATTCTTTTCAATTCCTGAAAACAATGATCACATTCTTTTGTCCAGATAAACTTAACACCCTTCCGAGTTAGCTTTGTCATTGGACTAGATAACCGTGAAAAATTTCTAACAAACCTTCGGTAATAGCCTACCAAACCAAGGAAGCTACGAATCTCAGTTACATTTGTGGGTCTTGGCCAGTCGTCCACAACTTTTATTTTTGCAGGATCAAAAGTTATCCCATCTTTAGAAACAATGTGACCAAGGAAAGAAATTTGATTCAACAAAAACTCACACTTTCTGAATTTCCCATAAAATTTCTTTTCTTTTAAGGTTTGCAAGATAACCCTTAAATGTCTTTCATGCTCCTCTTTACTTTTAGAAAACACCAAAATATCATCAATGAAAACCACCACAAACTTATCCAAGAACTCATGGTAAATTATATTCATTAATTCCATCAATACAGCAGGTGCATTGGTTAGCCCAAAAGGTATTACTACAAATTTATAATGGCCATATCTTATACGAAACGCAGTCTTCGGAATGTCTTCTTCCTTTACCTTCAGCTCATGGTACCCCAATCTCAAGTCAATCTTTGAAAAATACTGAGCTCCCTGGAGCTGATCAAAAAAATCATCGATATGAGGCAAAGGATATTTGTTATTAACAGTGATTTTATTCAAGGCCCTATAATCAATGCATTGTCTCATTGAACCATCTTTCTTTTTAACAAATAAAACAGGATCACCCCATGGTGATGTGCTAGGTCGAATGAATCCTTTTTCTAATAAATCTTGCAATTGCTCCTTCAACTATAAAAGTCCAATTTGATCCATTCGATAAGGGGGTTTTGAAATTGGCTTAGCATCAGGAACTAAGTCAACAGTAAACTCAACTTCCTGATCTGGTATTATTCCAGGAAACTCATCAGAAAAAACATCAGGATACTCATTTACCACTGGCACATCATTAATCTGAACAGTTCCTTTATTTTAAACGATGTGTGCAAGGTAACATTCATTTCCATATTTTACAAGTTTCTTGGCCTCTTGATAAGTTATCAACAGTAAGGGTTCATTCTTGTACACAAACTGAAAGTAATTCTGAAAAGAAACTTCATTAGCTCTACAGTCAATATTAGCATGGTAAATAGAGAGCCAATCCATACCTAGGATAACATCAAACTCTACTAGAGGTAGAACAATAAGGTTTGCAAGTAGGTTCTTTCCACATATAAGGATAGGAATATTCTTAAAAATTATTTTTGCCTCAACATTTCCCCCAGGTGTTTTTACAAAAAGTTCAGGAGTCATTTCATGAGATGGTATTCCCATTTTACTTGATAAGTTTTCAGAGATGAAAGAATTTGTAGACCCCAAATCAAACAACACACTGGAATAATCTGAAAAAACAAACAATGTACCTAATATAACTTCATTTAATCGCCCGACATCTTCTGAAGTAGTTGCAAAGTATTTCACCACCCCTTTCTGCTTCAAGTCTGACTGCTTCCCATCACTCAAGCTCTTTGTTGGAAACTTGTTTGCATAGTGACACATCTCATTGCACTTATAACATTTCACTAACTGTAAATAAAATTTGGTCTTACCTTCACCTTGATCCTTTTTAGTGCAATCACGAACCTTATGTCCCATCTTACCACATCGGTAGCACATTCCATAATTCAGAAGACATTCCCCAGCATGCCTTTTTCCACATTTATCACAAACTGGAAACTTAGTTTTCTTACCATCAGACTTTTTTGAAGAATTCCTACCTTTATCCTGCCACCTCAGTCTCTTCTTCTGTTGGTTGTTATAGAACACTTGATCATCGGAAAACTCCATTTCCACCTTCTCAGCACATCAAACAAGCTTTTCATAACATTTAAACTCACGAGAAGCTAATACCCTTCGATATTTTGGCTTCAATCCTGAGTAAAAACGATTGATTTTACTTTCAAGGTCTCGGATAAAATTTGGATCATACCTTGCCAATAGAGTGAACCATTCTTCATAGGTAGCCACTGAGTCTTCCTCTTGCCTCAATTCCAAGAATTGCTTTTCCATCCTAAGTCGAACAGCCTTAGGAAAATACTTCTCAAGAAACATACCTTTGAATTCATCCCAGTCAAGGGAATCAATCTCATCGGCATCTCTGATATTTTTAACCATACACCACCACTGATCTTCCTCACCCTCTAAACAGTAAATAGAAAGACTAACCTTTTGAATGTCTGAACACCCCATGACATCGAAAATCTTCTCCAGTTCTTTAATCCACTCTTCAGCTAACACAGGGACAGATGATCCTCTGAATGATGGGGGATGTTGCCTCATGAAATGTTCCACCACTGACATGTTCCTCTGCAGTTGATCTGGCTGATCTCTTGCCGGGATACCACCACCATTTATCGCTTGAGTCAACTGCGCCATTACTGCAACAAACTGTTGAGTTCCAATTCCGACCATCTCAAGATGCTGATTCGGAAGGTTATTTCCTTCTATATGCCTTCCTAGCACAACTTCCCGGTTTCCTCTGCGGAAAACCATTCTGAAGAAACATGTCTTAGATGAATCAACATGGTAATCTTCAAATACTATATCACATCAATTTGACCATAAAAAAAATATTTTTGGATAATCATTTAATATAATTATAACTCCTAAAGTTATTTAAATAGACCTCTGATACCAACTATAAGGCCCCAGCCTTAAACCTTACTTAATCTTGAGTTATTACAAGATTACACATTGAGGATATTTTCGGGTTTAGAGTTTTAGAGAATTAGATCATAAAACATGCATTACATTCCACATATAAACAAAGTGGTTACATAAAGATAGTATTCTTCTTTCCCATCAATGGAAACATATTTAAAATAAAACATGGATTCTTTCTTGACACTCTCTTGACACTATCATCATATCATGTACCTTTCCCTTGACCTATGAAAAACATTTCAAAAAAACTTGGGTTGAGCATAAAAAGCTCAGTAAAGGATATAAAAATATATGGAAAGGAAATATGTGTACATATATACATAAGAATGAAGTCATACTTTACCCATAAAACATATGCACTTTAACATACCTCATAAAATCATGAATAAATCATAGAAATCATAAGACATAAAGGTAACTTGAGGCATTCATAACATTCTTACATAGGGAGTAACCCTCTTGGTTACGTTTGGAATATTCATCACAGTATATTCCTTAAATATCTTCGGAGAAACCTTAACATTTCACTCTTTCGCATTACCCAATGCATTGGAGATCTATATCGGGCTCACCCGCCCTTAGTCTATCACGGAACCACCCGTCTTCTTAATAATTCCCAAGAACCTCAACATAATTGTATCACATAAAACATGCATAAAGGAAACATAAAATTTCCACCTTTCAATCACAAGATATCAATACAACACATTGATATAAAAAAATTATGAAAACAATTTTCAATACCAAAATAAAATAAAATTAAAATATGGTATTTATTTTTCTTTTAAAAAGAAGGTATGGCTTGTAGAGGAAGCTGAAAAACAAATAATGGTCACGGCGGTGGAGAAGTCATTGTCGTTGCATACGTACGAAAAAAACATTCCCTTTTGTCATTTAGTAAATGCTTCATATAAAAAAAGATTCCTTTTGAATAAACATAAACGTCAAAGGGGTTTATACATCGTATAAAAGAATGTTGTGTATAAAACAAAATATGCCTCAATGAAAGGAGATTGAGACGAAGTCCCATACCTCGTGTCCGACTTGACTCGGTTGTTCGTTAATCCCCTGAATAATAAACTTGAGTTAATTTATACTTGTTTAAGAACCTTTTTCATGTTCATTATTCCTTTTATATCACTTATTTCCATGTCATGAACACTATGTAATTATTTAAGTTAATAACGATCGTTTTAACGATCATTGGTACTTGAGTAAAAAATAAGCCCTTTATAATTACAAGTTGTTCATGTATCCATTATATCCAGAATTATAATCATGATGTATATATCATATATATCCAGTATATACATGAATTTATAATATTACATAATTATTTATAGGTAAGAAATGAAATGCACCGTTCATGGAGATGGTATGCCGTACGTACGCATGAACGCTACTTTCATTTCTATTTCATATTTTATAGAATAGAATCATAATGATATAAAGGTATATTATAATTCCATTATAATATATATTATCATAGTTCCATCCTTTATACGTCCCACATATGGTATTTAACGAATCAAATCATTTTGAGGGGGCGGTAGTCCGCACTTCTTTAAATAACGATATCGCGTTTACCCATAATGGAAACCATAAAGGTATGCGCAAAATGAAAAAATACAGAAGATTAAGGAAAGCATAAACATATTATATATCATATATAAATATAGTTACATCTTAGTGGCCACCTTTTAAGGTGTTAAAATAATGTTGAACAATCATCGTTTCGGGAGGCATAAATTCACCATCCACGGAAACAGTATGTTCTTTAACCATTAGATGTAGATGTGTGTAAGTGTAGCTAGAATAAATCTTATAAAAACATAATATTATATTGAAGATACTAGAGTTGTTAGATAATAAATGAAGAAAAAGAGTTTAGGGGGTTGGAGAAGAAAAATAAAACAAAAGGACTCAAGTGAAGACATTACCTTAAAATCGGGTAAATCCCTTTGGATTGAGCTCAAAGGCTTCATTGGGAAGACTTCTGCCCAAAGTGAGGCTTCAAGAAGTAATAGAGGGATATGGAGAGACAAAATGGGCAGGTGTTGGCAGATCCAAATGCTTTGGGATTGTGGTTAAGGAGGTAGAGGTTGGGGCCTTTTATAAGAGGAGAGGAGGGGCACTCTTGGAAAGTAAAGAAATGTTACATTATTTTAAAATGAGTTTCGGATTAAAAAGGTCATACATTGATTTAATTCGAGGGTAAGGTGATAAGGGTTCTAAATCCATCCATAAAATAGGTTTTGTACATGTGTAGTTCATAGAGTTTGCATTATAATTTCATTTTATTTAAATCCTTTATTAATGAGGTAATCGCTGCATCATCATGATGTCATAAATAATTTAATTTATTTAAAGTCTAAAAATTATAAAAAAAATACTATGATGTAGGAAATTATTTTAGATTTCCAATGACTATTTATAATAAAAAATCTCACTTTTATAACCCCATGTAAAAATTGTTTTAGTAAAACATCTCATGTTTGTGTCATTTTTACTTTAACATTAAATAAAAACTTATTTATGTCATTTCCCAACCAATGTGGCTCCATGGGGTCCCCAAGTTGACCCATGGATTGTCCTGGTCGGCCATGACACATCCAATGAGGGTAGGAAATGTTTCAAGCTCATCTCATATTATTAAAACATTATTTTTACCTTAAACTACACTAATTACCACTAATCGCGATTAAGAACCTAAAAGTTACTATTTACCAAAAAAATTTATTTTAATGTCATTGAACCACATTTTACTTCTTAATGTCAACCATGTATGTAGGATTTTTGAAAATCAAATCACAGAAGTGGCAAAGATTCATTTAAACAAAAAATCAGTTTCTTTAACTACCACTTAGTGGTTTCACTATTCATCAAAAATTGAAGTTTTTCAGAAAGATACCAAAACATCACCCTAAGCTATATTTGATTTTCCGAATTCAAAAATGATGTCTATTTTAAAAAATTCAAAACATGTAAGATGCATTAATTAATTTAATAACTAATTCCCAATGTCATGACAAATAGCGTGTTTTTGTGAAACAATAAGTATCAAAAGATTGACACTAGTTTAAGTCCAATTTCAAAGTGAAATTGATTCCAATGACCGCCATTGGATAAAAGGGTAAAAATATATTATAATTAAACTTCAAAACCAATTAAAAAGATAATCTAATCATATAAATAAATTATATTAAAAAGAGGTTTTGAATTAAAATACAACATTTTTCACTATTCATTAAAAATGAACTTTATCGGAAAAATACCAAAAATTCACAGAAAGTATATTTTGATGATCCAATCATAAATAATAAGTTTATTTTGGCAAACATTACTTGTAAAATTTTCAAAAGATAGATTTAAAAAGGGTTTTCCATCAAAAGGTAGTAAAACAATCTCTTAAGAATATTAGTGTATTCTATGCATAAGATTGTATTTAATTTCATTTTAACCCTCTAAAACACTATCTTAATCATTAATAGAAATAGATAAAAATATCTATTATTAATTAATTACTTGGGATGTTACAATTTTAGTCCTTGATATTAACCGTCTCTCGGATTTTCAAAATTCCACTCACAGAAGCGGTAAAATTAAGTTTTATGAAAAATTCTGTTTTTTAACTACCACTTAGTGGTTTCACTATTCATCAAAAATTGAAATTTTTCGGAAAAATACCAAAAATTAGGCCTAAGATATATTTGATATTATGAATTCAAAAATGATGTATATTTTATCAAATTCAAAACATATCAGTTACATTAACTAATTTAAAAATTAATTCCCGTCGTCAAAACAAATAGCGTGTTTTTAAGAGATAATAACTATCAAAAGATTGACAGTTGTTTATAACTGGTTTAAATGTGAAATTACATCCAATGACCAACATTGTATTAAATTGTAAAAATATATTCTAAATATACTTTTAAACCACTCAAATTAATAATTTATCACTATTAATTATATTGATTAAAAAAAGTTGTTTTTAATTAAAATTTAGTAATTTTCACTACTCATCAGAATATAAAAGTTATCCGAAAAGTACCAAAATTTTACCCTAAGCTAATTTTGATATTCCGAATCCAAAAATGAAGTCCATTATGAAAAATAAAATTTAAAAAATTTCAAAAAGTTTTTATTACTATTCATAACGGCTAGTTTTAATAATATTTTAATAGCATATCGTTGTTTAGTGAAACTCGGTATTGCGTACTACACACGCTATCGAGGAAGGTCGCGATTGAGTTTAATGCAAGGCAAGTCAAGTATGCGTGTTGTGCAAGATCCTTTTGGTGTAGCAAACAACACAATACAAGAAATTAAAAAGAATATTTTTCATAAAATCTTGGGGTGTTACAACGAGGAACCGTGCAGCTTTGTACGGGGTACTGCTAGCTGATCAGCAGTGTAAGGTGGGGAGATAAAGAGATCAATGACTAATGATGTAGGGGAGGGGCAGTTCTATTGGGTTGGGCCTACGGCTCATGTAATGGGCATGGTTTGCCTCGGGGCCTTTGGGTCATGTATTGCGGGTCATGTTGGGCCTGGTGCCATGGGCCTACGGGTCATGTACGGGTTCCCCTTCAACCCTTAAAAGGGGGATTATCTATAAAAAAAGTCTTTCAGGCCATTCGGGCGATACTAATTGTGTAAACTAAATTATGAAATTATATGTTTTACATATTTTAATAAAATTACATTTTAGTGAACAATTATTGGAAAAAAATACCAAACCATTTGAAAATAATGGAAGTCATTTTTAAAAAGACTATTTTTATTCATAAAAATGCGTTGTATCATAATAAATTAAACAAATAAATTTTGGTATCTAGCTAGATCTCTATTTTTTATATTGATAGGTACTCATACATTTCTAGTGAATTAGATGTTGAGGGGGGTGTTACCATATATATATTCCCATTGAGTTTCTATTCTGTATCTCTTCTAATTTGATATCATGAGCTATATACAGGAGTTTTATATGGGGATACTTAAAACAAATTAGGATTATGTAGTTCGTGTTCATTGTTTTGATCCTTTAAATTCATTTTATTTCTTACATCCCTATAATATTAATGATCATACAGACAAATAGGTTATAACTAATGACTCTGATGTGAGTCTAGATTATTAACACTATGTGGGTTACATATATGTGATTAGTTTTACCTCAAACCATTGTAGATCAATACACCATTTAATGAATGGAAACCATTATGTAGGGTTGGCATGAGATTGTGGATTCCTTTTTTAGGTAGTGTTATATGTTATACACTAATTTGAGATTTATTCAAGGTAGGTTCCTGAGATTTAAAATATAGATAGGATATTGAATATTTTTCGGATAATATACCTAGGGTTCTTTTGTTTTGAGACTGAGTTTACTTGGTAGAACAATATGGGTTCCTAGATAGGTTGCCTTTTAGTTCCCCTCCATAAAAGTGGTCAAATCATAAGGTGATATTCATTACTGAAATGATTCCATGTAACGGGTGGACATGTAATAAAACTTATACTATCTGAGATGTGTTATTTTGAAAATAATTTATAAAGGATCTTAAAAATTTATTTTACTGATGTGTCGTGTAGAATCACCATATTATCCTTAGGATGCATGAATTTTGAGATTATGAGTCGAGTGATGGTGGTACACATCTGTTATACATTGTACAATTTAAATCATAAATAAGTGGGTGGTCTTGTTCGATACTTGGACTGATAGTGCCATGTGAAAATTTGAGAATGGTTTCCTATGTTTCATGGTAAAAGGATAAATTTCCCTTCTTAGTAGAGGATAAATCTAAGGTAAATCAGTGGTCACAAGATGATTGATCCATAGTTTGACCTGGATACTAATTTTTTAGAGATGAGATATCTGGGGTTTCTTAATGGAAATTGCATCATGTTGGACGTAATAATGGATTAGAGAGAGAAATAAACACATATTGATAGAATTTTTCTAGACTCATAGCTTATAAAAATTAGGGTCTATATCATGACATCATCTTTAGAATGCCGATAGGGAATCAATTTTCTTCCATAATTTTTAAACATAACTCATTATATGATGAAGGAACATATTAAGGATTCACTCATGTTGTTTTATAAGGTAATATATATTGTGTGGAGTGCAAGATTGGCTATTTTAGTGTTTTGTATCTTGTTTTATGTTGAATTTGTTTTATGGAAATATGACATGATAAGTTGGTAGGAGATGTGTTTTAATGCTTCCTTGATGGTGCTCTGGTATGAATGGTTTGGACGTTCCATTCACTGCATTTAGTGATAGATGAAGTGTGGGCCTTTGAGGTAATTGTTTCCTTTTGAGTTGATGATATAGGCATTCCAATCTGGGGAGTACCAGATTAATCATGGTTAGATATCCTCATTCATGGAATGGATAAAACTAAATGACCCTCTATAAGTTGTCTGAAAGATTGTAGTTGTGTGAATTCTCAGGATAATAAAATTTCTACTATTTTATACAATGTATTTTGAAGAAGGGATGGTTTACAACATGGATATTGTAAAGAAAAGTGTATTTTTATTTTGTAAAATTGGACATTAATTTTAAATTTTTTATTTCGGAAAATAATATTAAGAAAACGTTTTTTCTCCAATAAGATGGACTTAAATAATTTTTTTGTTGATAATGATTGTCTTAGAGTAAATTGTTTACACAAAAATATAATATTGGATGAATTACATACCGTTAAAATGTATGTGGAATAATTAATATTTAATACACATGAAAATAAAAATTAATTTATTTTCACATATTAGTTTCACAAAATATTTTTTATGGAGTGTTATATTGGGATTCTATCTCCTCTATTGAGTCTATGATGGGTCTTTTTCCTATGTGGCATATAAACACTTGCTAGACATCCGAGATGGAGCCGAACCCCCTTTTCATTTTCTTCTTTTATTATTATTTTTATATGTCTTATATATTTTTCATATAATACCCAAATATTTCGGCATACACACTATGGGATACCCCTTTTCATGATTGACAGTGAATAATTTAGATGTATATGGAGGGACGGATAGTAAGGGAGGAATTATCATGGATCTAGGGAGGAGCTAGATCATGATGCAGCCAAAAAATTTCATGGATATGGGAAACACTTCAGCGGATTCTACCATATGGTTTTACATTTTTTATGATTTTATATAATTAAAATTAGTTGAACCATGCTATATTTTTAGATACATGTTATTAGTTAATAGTTACCCTTGATCGTTTATCTATATATTTTGGAGGAAATGGGGATTTACATCATTTTTTGGAGGTTCCCATTTTGAAATAGTGATCACATGATGCATATTCCAGGAACAAATTTTGAGCATTTTTTATATTTGGGAATGATGATATTTTATATGTGGATGGAATATATTGGTTTGACACACTATGTACTTCTATTCTTCCACTAATATAAGTACCTATCTATATAGTCAGTTTATGGTAACATGGTCATGTAGAGCACATAACTAGAGCATTGTTGGGAAGCACATTGTATAGAGGTAGATAGAAAAATATAATACACGACTAGGCCATGTGTTGTACATTAGAACCAACCCAATACGTGTTATATGATGCGAACATGTTATACAAACTGTTTAAATGGTATCAGACACAAAGTATGGTAGTACATCACCATGTGGTTCTTTAAGGGTACATTCCATGTACTAGTGTATACATGCTATGTACTCCTCCCTCGATTCCTATTTAATGGGTTGTCATATATTCATTCACAGGAGTTACAATTTGGCACACGAGTAGCCAATATTGAGTATCTTTCTACAAATATCATTATGGTGAAGCCCTTGAGGACATTTAACCACTCCTAAGAGGAATATCAAACATTTTTATAAACAATGATGTTCATCCAGTAGTATTTGAAAGTAGATATATCTAGAGAGTGATACACTTGATAAAATGTTGTTTACGAGTCATCCCTATCGTATTATGTTCATGTAACTCACTTTTTAGGCCAACCAAATATCACATATTTTGGCACAGATGATTCCATGTAAGATTCTGGTACATTACTACTATTTCAGAGGGTCCCATGTGTGATATATTTACATTCATGTTTCCAAAGGGAATCCCATGTATGATACCATTAATATGATTATTCATTCCTAGGATCCCATACAGGATGAATTTTCATTTTTAAGATTCTATAAGGATCCCCTATAGGATTCCTCTCTATATGGACAATATTATAGAGGGTCCCATTAGGATGCTTCTTCCTATATAACCTATCTGATATTACTACCATGATCATTATTTCACACATAAACATAACTTATTACATATAACATTCACTTGATACAACATGGATTATTGATAGGTCTAGTGACTATAGTGATTATGAACTTTATATGAAAACATAAAGCATAAAATGAAACATCTTATTGAAAAATTCATTTACATGACCACATTGTTCCTTCTTACATATCATTGCATGGGCTAACCTAAAGAGATTAAAAATAAAAGAATGAGATATAAATATTAGTATGGGAGTAAAAATGTATAACACGAAGAATACTATACTTGTTAGAAAATAAGCATATTAATGAATCTTAGCAGAAAAAAGAACATATATTCATGATATAGAATGATTATAATAACATGAAAAAGTGGCAACAATATTTAATAGATATCAACATGATTCAAGGACCACTGCACATAGAGAATGTGTAAACCATAATTTCATAAGAATTAGTTTGAGCAAACCCTCATTGTACTTGATGTATCATGATACTAATCATAACTCAATGCGTTGGAGCACTATCAGGGCACAACCTTATTAATAAATTCATTTCATGAAAAACTGTACCACATGGATCATATGAAATGGATTAATAGAACATAATCATTTATTCCATGATAAATTAATGTGGAATTCATACATAAAACTCTATAATCAATATGTAAATGTGCATAATGGTTAATACCCTTGATAGAGAATTGGGAATCGTATTCACAACACAATGTCAATGGCTTGGAAAATCATTGTGCAATTTCGGTAACATAACAGTGTAAAGAAATTAACCACCCATTAAGGAACTGAATTTTGGTTGCCTCCAAAATTTATCCCTCGCTGCCATGGAGTTTGTTGGTTTCCTCAAAAAACCCTTGGATTGGGGAACTGGTTTGTAAAGAGCCCGGGTTCACTACAGTTGAAGCAATGAGCCATGCATTAAGGTTTGAACAGATCATTCCTCTCCAATGTCGTAGCTTTAGGTTACTATTTTCATTAGTTAATATCTTAGATCCCTTCTCTTCATCACTGAAAGAATTTCCTCATCCCCTTCATGAAATTTCTAGTGTTCTTTACGCACCTTTGGCAAGTGGGGTGTTGGGATTTTTTAGCATCGTTTGATTTATCCATCAGACAACCAGAATTAGATTCCACTTTAGAATTATTATTCCATTCACACCCCTGAGATTTACAGATCTCTATTTTGACTTTTAGGGAACATCAGACAATATCCACATAGCTCTTGTAGTCATAGATCTCTAGGTCTTTCGATAAGATAGGTTTTAGCCCCACTAAGAAGTGGTCAGCCATGCATTTAGAGGGATCGACAAAGATGTAGACATATCATGCAATCCTAGTGTTGTTTTCATCATATTATCCAATGGATTCATCATATTTTTGATTGAGAGGAAGGTTTTCCCATTCCATATTAACTCTGAGGGTATCCAGAAAATATTTATGAAAAAACATTTTTAGCAAATCCATCCATTCCAACATCATGATCTCTTCCTCAGGCATTGTATAAAACAAGGTATACCTTTACCCATAGTTTTTTGCTACATTACTCATAATGTTAAATAAGGTCTATTCTTTTTAAATATTTGTAGTTCATTCTTACATTTTTATAGAAATTTAATTAATTTTTTCTTATAAGTCATTTATTCCATTGTTCTTATATGTAATTGTTTTATCGTAACGTATCTGAATAGGACAAATATTTATTCGGTAGTCAGATCTGCTGTGAATCTAATCTGTTTACATTGATATAATTTAATATTATATGATTATAATTATTTTAAACTGATTTACTCATATCCATTATAACAATGATATGTATACAATGATATATCTAAATCCATCCTGATTAAAATAATATGTTAATAAGACTGAGGACCAAGTCTGAATATGATCTGTTTAATTAAATATGTATCTGAATTGGTTTAGTTTAAACTCTTTTAAACTATTGTTTTTAAAACTAAAATTCACCCCTATTGTAATTGAGTTATAAATAACATATTCTTTTACACTAATATCAATATATATCATATTAATATCCCAAAATATTATTCTTATATATCTATGTTTTCACTAATATTCTCATTCTTAAAAGCCTAGTTTTATGGAAAATTTCACATTTCCTTTACCCTATTATTGATAATATGAGTAATTGAACATTATTGTGAAGTGCATTTTTATAAAATAGTGTTTTCAAATATCTATATTATTATTACTGAGATCAAGTTAAAATTGTGATGGAAAAATTTAATTAAGTTGTGGAGAATGTAACACCCCAAAATTCTAATGTATGAACATTGTATTTAATATCATGCATTACAAGAAACTCCAAAAATATAAATGAATTTAAACTCCTAAGAATTTATATTGTATTTAATAGTATAAAATAAATTTAATATATTTTATGTCATAAAATTCAAGATATACTGGGTAGCTTGTGTTACACACAACAAATAGTTTCTTTGATAGTTGTGTTACACGCAAGACCTAGTTTTACCAAACTACAATATACTAAAAATATTTTTATTTAATATTAATTTTTTTAAATATTCATTGTAATGAAATATATGAAAATATTGACTAAATTTGGAAAACAATATTTAAATATGATTATATCATTATTTGGTGTTATAAATGAATATAAAACCCAATTTAATATAAAGGTTACATTTTTAGGAAAAACTATTTTACACCCACGAAGATGTTTTATCATATTAAATTAATTTAAATACTTTTTTTGATGAAAAAAATGAAATATATATGTATATATATATATATTATTTATTCAATAATATAAATTTTTCTACATTCCAACAATATATTTTATAGGTATAATATGAGAACAAACCCAATTTTACACATAAAAACGTACATTTTTTAAAAAGCACTTTTACTGTATTTTAATAGATCACATTTTTAAAATATGAATTTTTTAACCATTCTAAATTAAAAATTACAAAATTAAATGAATTTTTTAATTTTAAACATTAAAATTAAGTTATGGTGAATTTTAGGTAATTGTCTAATAAGTTTTATTTTTTGTTGATTAATGAAAAGTACATAATTTTGATTCAAACCTACTTTTTCGTATAATTAATTTATATGGTTAACATAATTTCTTTTATTCTTTTTAAATCTTAATTATATCAATCTAAAATATATTAATCGAATTAATGTTATTTTTATTAATCTAACTTTGAAATTGGATTAAAAAACAAAGCAATCCTTTGAACATTTTTACTTTAAAAACCTACAAAGGTGTATCGTGTATGGGATTAATTGTAAATTAATTTCACACACTAAGGTTATTTAAATTTGGAAAAATAGGTACCATATTTTTAGTAAGAATAATTTATAGTTTATAAAAATTTTAACTTACTTTTTGACCAAAAGTATTAGTGAAAGTGATTAAAATTAATTACGGTAATTATAAGAAAAATTGTCTTAACAAAGGACTAAAACATATACTCAAGGCCCAAAATGACATGTAAACATGTAAAAAATCAATTTTATTTTCATATTTAAACCCTATACTCATTTTTATATAATTTTACCATTATTGGAGCCGCATTACATGAAACAATGTGGGCGAGATCCCTTTCCAATCATTCACAATAATTCCACTCATCCTCCAATATGAAAAATAATGCACCCTTACCTTTTACTCACACTTATAAATCCTTTTTTATACCACAAAATAATATCAAATGATCTCTCGACATTTTTCCCCTAAGTCTAGGAGCCTCACCTTTGAATAAATCAAACCATGTATGTTTTTTTTAAGTAAAAGAAATTACCCAAAAATGAGGTAACATTTTCCAACAATCACATTCATTTTATTTATTATCTACCCATAAATTATTATTATTAGATTATTATATAAAAAATATTTATCCTCATTATAATTATATCTTTAACAGTTCATATTAAACTTACTCACATCTATATCTAATGTGTAATGAACATACCCATCATGTGTACTGTAGACTACCGCCACACGAAACAATGATTTTTTGTTCTTCCTTTACCACATCTCAAGGTGGTAATTATGATAAAAATAATGTATTTATATGATATATATGTTATTTATTATTAAATTATGCTTCATTGATTATTTTTTAACACATTCCATTATGCACTACATTTAATGGGAATACAATATACATCGTCTGTGGAAGTGTGGACTACCGCCTCCTCAAATCGATATGAATGATTCACAGTATACATGGAATTTGTTAAGGATTATTTTTGATAAAAATATATGATATATATGAAATAAATATGATACATTAATTATAATTCATATATATATCATTTAATTTTCATTATTTATATATGACAAATAAATGGATGTAGCATTCATGCATACGTACGACCTATCATCTTCATTAACAGTGAATTTAATTTCTTATCTAAAAATATTATGAATAACTATAAATTAATTTATATGGAATATATATGATATTTAAATCATTTTTTACATTATGTAGAATGTGGATTAACGATCTATTTAATAGGAACATCATGTATGAAGACAAAAAATATAAAAAAACAACACAATTAACACATGAAATATGGAAAATAATTAATGATTGTTAACATGTGGGTAATAAAAGATTATAATAATATAATATGTAATTTTATGAAAATATTTATGGATATGGTATAATTTTATAAAATTCTTAATTCCATTATACATAACGTAATAGGTTGTTTATCCGTAAGAAAACACAAGGTAAGGGATTTCGTATCAATTTACATTCCATTTAGACATATTGGTTGTTATGAAATAATTAAATTTAGTGAAGTGTATATACACTCACATTTAATTTTATATAATTGATCACTCATTATTCATGGTATTTTTTGTTTCCCTTTGTATTATCTCACCCAATAGGTTTATCATTAAAATTTCAAACTAGTAAAAGTTATCATTACAGTCCCACATCCATTTTTATTGTTAATTTTTTCTTGAAATAATCAATGTATTATAATAATCATTCATTTAAAATTTCCTAAAATATCCACATTCTTGGTTGATGGAAATTATTAATGTATAAACCATGTAATGATTTTACATAATGGTTTTACTTGTACATTTATTATTTTATCTGGGGATATATTGGTAAATCTGTATCCTTTATTCAATACATATATTTGATAAGGCATGCTGTTTATTGATTAAATCAATTACTAGATATGAGGAATAATTATGAAATTTTGTGATTTTTGGGGCCAAGATTTATATATCCCCTCGATGAATTAATAGGTTCTCCTAAGAAAAATCATTTGGAGAAATTAAATAGGCTTTTACCTATATTTGTAAACTCTCTAGATGATATATCATGATGGTATATGTTTTCATCTTCATGAGACTTGACACACAATAATTAATCATTTCCTTCATTTAATTTATAATTTTTATCCATGATATTTTCATTATGATAAAATTTATGGGTTCACTTTAATCTCATTTTATTGATTTAATGGAAATTTTTTTACTTATTTATCTTTCTATATTGATTATTCCTTATCAAGTTATTTAAATGGCATGTGTTCTTAGTTATTTACCTTTCCATGTTGCTTTTTTTATTCAATATTTCTTTCATTTTTCTTACCTTATCTTTCCATTTGAGCTCAACCTGATTATGTTTCCCTTCCTCAATTTATAATGAATAAATATTTGAATAATATTTTATGGATACTGATTATTTCATTTTATTATATTTTTTTTTCTATTTTCCAAAGTAATATGGGTATCATGTTTATAATCTAATTTTCCATAACTATTAATCAAATCGGTAATTATGGATTTTAATCCTTATAATCATGCTAATTTTATAAAACAATGCATCAACTTTGGGTTTCTAGGTTTAGGGTGTCATATGTAAAGTTTTATGTTTTAGAGAATCGGAAAAATCACTATATAAAAAATACCCATGTAATTAAATGACCATTTCTGCAATATAACCTAACTTTTTTATTTCACATTAATTCATCATCAATATCCAAATGAAATTAATTTTAAAAATAATTCATTCAAACTAAATTATTTGAACTTGAAAAAAAACATAAGAAGGGTGACCTCAAATTCTCTGTAAGGGAAAATATAAGCATTATCAAATTAATGTCATAAGTGGTCATAAAAAGTAAATAAGGTTATGATGAAATAATAAATGTTTATTATTATAACCTATGAATATTCATAACCATAAATACTTAGAGAATGAAAATAAAAACATGGAATATGTGTTTAACCAATGAAAACATTATAATAATAAATTATAATGACTTGTGTGATAACAATAATTATTAAATAAAAAATCATAAAACCATAACAAACAAAAAAATATATATTATTATCTTGAAAAACATCTTTATATAATACTTACAGAACCCTTACAATTGGAATAAAAATATTTCAAACTTAAAATATAATTTCATAGGAAAAATAATCATAACCCAATGAGTTGGAGCACTATCTGGGTACGCTCATCGTATAATCTCTACCGAGATCACCCAACACCCTATTTTCACACCCATCATATATATTTACCAAGAACCAAGATGCAAATAAATAAAATACTTCTTTAATTTCATCATCAAAATCATAGATCAATAATTATTCTCTTAATAAAATGATTATCTCCTAGAAAATAACTGGTTTTCATTTCAATTCCTTTTAATCATGATTCCATCATAGAAAAAAAATTTGTTCCATAGAAATCCATTTGAAACATGATTAACCCTTCGAATAGAAACATTTTTCTTAACAATAACATTGAAACAATCTTATTCCATCCAGTGAAATAATAAAGATGACATCAATACAAAATATCCTCATAAAATGATAAGTAAAAACCACTGTTGTTGAAGTTTATGAATGTGAATAAAATTAAATTCTCATTTAACAAATTCTCGAGAAAAATTTCATTTTTTTAAAATCACGTTTAAAACAAAAAACATAGATTATTTTAAAAATAAATTACATGAAAATAAATTTTTAAAAACAATATTTTCCAGAATATTATGATTTTTTTTAAAAATAACCTATTAATTCTTCCAAGGTTGATTAAAATGAATTATGGTCATGTTTGTGGGTAATCCTGTACATGTTGTAAAAAACACTCAATTTTTATGTTATAAAGGTTTAAAATGTGCCTTATTTTTAAAGGGATAATAAAGATCCCTGGAAAACATTTTTTAAAATAAAATATAGAAAAATTATTTAATAAATAATTTTTAAATGTTTAAATGGATTTTTTAAAACATATTTAATTTTTTTGGAAGAAATAAATTTTCTGGGTGAAGAGAGAAATATAGGCGGACAGTGATAATGTCATTTTCCATATAATTTTATGTACTAATGAGTTAAAAATGGATCTATTATATGTAAATATCATAAATAAAAAAATTATTAAAAAAATTATTAGTTTATTGAGAGATGGATGCTTATATATCATCATTGGAATACTAATAAATAATACCAATAAATATTGAAATTGAATCACACAACTCTGACAACATTGATATCCTTGAATCATAACCCCCATGAAAGGATAACACTAAAAGAAACTTGTAATACCATGATAAAATATTCATGATATTACATGTAAAATTTGATTTATATACTCCTGATTAATGATTATAGGTGCGTAACATGACCTAAGTATCAAAGAAGTAAAATTATGACAAAAATCCCTTACCACTCTCGTATAATTGAAATCTTAAACCCTATGAAAGAGAAATCCTAAAATATAAATTTAAATATCCTTAAATTAAAGGATAATAATCATAAAATACATTCATGGATTGTATATACATCACACAACAAGAATAAGTGTTTAATATGACATATATCATATATAAATAAAAGTGATAAGAGAAAATAACATACATTGAGTTTGATTCATCATGCTTGTTCATTGTATTCTTGATTAATAAATAATTGCTAATTGATTAATTTATGTGTAAAATTTATTAATGTTTAATATTTATTTTATTTCACTTATGATTATGTTTAAATTAATTACTCAATTAATTATGTTTTAGTCATGTGTTTTGACTATATTTAAGTAATGTGTCATAAATAACTTTGGTAGGTTGACTACCGTCAAAGAGGGCATTATTTTAAAATACCAAGAATAATAATCATGAAATAATTATATTTTTTATACATAATTTATACTCTGTATATCCATACTAAATGATGGTTATGAAAAATGATCTAATATAAAAATCAGGGAGATGGTAGATCGTATGTACGCATGTGTAACATTTCTATTTTTTAATGATATTTATAAAATAGTCAAGTAATATTTTATCATTACAAAATAAAATAATAAATACCATTTTTTTAATTATATATACTTATATATATCATTCCCATGATGTTTTGGTGAAATAATAAACTACTTCTCTTTGAGGAAGAGGTGGTCCACACGTTTATAGAGAATGTTATAATTTTTTCCACTGAGTGAAAATTAAAAAAATAAAAATGTATAATATATTTCAAGAATGATAAATATTTCTAGAATATATATAATATTTCACGTAAATCCCATATATTTATTATCTTTACCTATATATCCTTCTATGTAACATGATAGTGAAACGAGAATCACATCACTTTGTGAGGTAGTAGCCCGCTGTACGGACGAGCGATGTTATGGTATCCCTTATGAAATTAAATGTAAATTTTATATTTTATATAATGAATATACGGTTATAATTATTATATATAAATCACATATACACTTAATATCCATCATCATAGAAAACCATTAGTGGTCGTAATGGAAAAATGAATGATGGCATTTCAAGTGGTGGTAATCCACCGTACACATGAATGATGATTTTGTAAACCATTTGATGGAAGTTGGAATGTTTTTTGGATTTACGCCTAATAGAAAGTGACCAAATAAATAAAATAAAGATGTCAATTGAAGAACATTACCTATTCTTCGGGTATCCACCTTAGGTTTTGAACTAAATCCATGAAAGTGACCAAATCTTGATTTATAGAGGGTTCACCAGTAAAAGGTGGTTAATCATCCTTTTAAAGAATTTTACAGTATTTGTGTTTAAAATTTGATTCATTCACCTTTTAAGCCTCTAAATTTTTATTGGGTAAAGTTAAAAATAGTTAATATACAAGTATAAACATATTGTAGTTCGTTCTATTCATTCCCTCTAATAAAATGGCTAGGCGTTAACTACCATTTAAAATAATATTATTATATTATTAGTGTGCTATATACGATTTCTATGAAACCAGTTGTTGTGTATCAGGAAAGCCATCGAACATGGCTACTTATTTAAAGATAACTTAATATTTAATTCAAAAATATTAATAAATATAAAAATTACTTATTCTTAATTTACCTGGGATGTTACATCCTTAAACCCTTTTTGAAATTATGGCATCGCCATTTTTATCCACATATCAAATAACTGGGGGTGTTTATCCCTCATAGAACTTTCATATTCCCATGTTTCCTCTTCAACCATATGGGTTTTCCAAAAAAATGTTACATGATTAATTATCTTATTCTGCAACACTTGCTCTCTTTGTTCTAGAATATGAACTCGGTGTTCCTCATAATAGAGATTCTCTTCCAACTGAACAATTCCTGGGATTAAAACATTATATTGATCTTGAATATTCATTCTCCACATTAAAACATGAAAAACATTGTGTACCTGGTATAATCATGGAGGTTAAGCCACTCGGTACGCAACTAATCCGACATTATATCAGATTTCATAAGGTCTAATGAAACTTAGACTCAACTTTCCCTTCCTTCCAAAATGCATGACACTTTTATGTGGAGAAACTATGAGAATGATATGATCACCAACCTTGGGATAATGATCCTTCCTCCGGTGATCTACAAAAGTTTGCTGCCTGCTCTGAGTTGTTCTCATGTTTTTCTAAATCAACTAAACATTTTCTGCCATCTCTTCTACCAATTCTAGTCCCATAAACTTCTTTCACCTACATTATCCCAAAAATTTGGATTTCGACATTACTTCCCAAATAATTCCTCAAATGTATCTATATGTATACTAGAATGAAAACTATTATTATAAGAAAATATGACCAAAGGAATATGTTGGTCCAATCATGCCGGGTAATCCATTGAGCAAGCATGTAACATATCCTTCTAGGTCTGAATTGTTTATTCTGATTTTCCATCAGATTGCAGTTGAAATTTTTTAATGTAATTTCATTCAGTACCCAATGACTTCTGAATCCCTTTCCAAAACATAGAAGTAAACGTGGGATCAAGATCAGATACAATAAAGAGCGGAACTCTATGAAAAATTATCATTTTAATATAGAATTGGGATAGTTGATCTAAATATAGAGTATCTCGAATAGGAAGGAAATGACCAGATTTAGTCAACATATCTACAATAACTCAGATTGCATTATTACCTCAAGAAGTCTTCAGTAATCCCAAGTGACGTACATGGATATATTTTCCCATTTCAACTATGGTACAAGTAATGACTAAATCATTCCATTCAGTAACTGTCAATATGAATTAAACTTTTGACATATCTAGCACTTCACAGTAATGTCGGAAATATCTCTTTTCATTCCATCCCACCAGTTATACTCATGAAGATCTCTCTACATAATAGTACATCCATGATGAACTAAAAATGGACAACTATGATCTTCACAAAACAATGCATTTTCAACTATGAATCACAAGGCATGCATAATCTTTTCCAAAACCTCAAAACACAATCATTGTCAATGTTAAATTAAGGAAACATACCATTCTGAACTAGTTATACCTTTTTCAATAACTCAATGTCTTCTTTATGCACTTTCTTTTCTATGTATGATAGAGATGATTTTTCTGACACCTAATAAAAAATAAAGTAATCTCTGGCACCAAAAAAATTTATGCCAAAGTACATTAAATCCAAAACTAAAGTATCTCGTTATAAATGAAGCATGGTTAATGTAAGAGTTCATTTTCAACACAAAGCATCTGCCATATTATTTATCTTTCTTATATGGTAAAGGATTATTCCATTAAAATCCTTGATTAATTCTAGCCATCTCCTATGTCTCATGTTCAATTCTTTCTGAGTGAATATATATTTAACACTTTTTTTGTCAGTATATATTTCACATTTTACTCCATATGGATGACTCCTCCAAATTTTTAAAGAAAAAAAACATAAACTAATTCCAAATCATGTGTAGGGTAATTTGACTCATGAGGTATCAACTGACGTGAAGCAAAAAAATTACCTGATCATTCTACATAAGGACACAACCAAGTCCTTTCAATGAAGCACCACTATAGATAATAAATTATTCATATCTAGAAGGTAATGACAAAACAAGAGCATTGAAAAATCATCTTTTCAATTATGAAAATCAACAATCATATTCTTTTTTCCAAATTAACTTCACACAATTTCTATTTAACTTAGTCATTGGATTAGATAACAGTGCAACATTATCAACAATCCTCTGTTAATAACCTGATAAACCAGTAAAACTAAGGATCTTGTTTATAATTGAGGGTCTTTTCTATTCTTCGACAACATTTGTTTTAGTAGGTTCAACAATTGTTCCATTTTTTGAAACAATGTGACCGAGAAATTAAATTTTTTATAACCAAAACTCACACTTGTTGAATTTTCAAAATAGTTTCTTTTCGTTAATGGTTGCCAAGACAACCCTTAAACGACTTTAATGTTCCTATTTACATTTTTAATAAACTAAAATATCATCAATAAACCCAACCACAAACATATCCAAAAACACATGGAAAATTATTCTCATAACATCCATGAATACAACAAGTGAATTGGTTAACCCAAATGGCATAAATAGAAATTCATAATAGCCATATCAAGTAAGAAACATAATATTTAGAATTTCATCTTCCTTTATTTTCAACTGATGGTACCCCGACATAAATTTAATTTTCAAAATATTCTATGATCATAGGATCTAAACAAACAAATCATTGATAAGAGGCAAATGATACTTTTTCTTAACAGTGATGATTTTCAATGCTCAATAATCTATAAAAAGTCTCATTGATCTATCTTTCTTTTTAACAAACAAGATAAGATAACCCTATGTTGATGTACTAGGTTGAATGAAACCTTTATTTAAGAACTCCTACAATTGTTCCTTTAACTATAAAAGTTCAATTTGAGCCTTTCGATAAGGGGGTTTTTAAATTGGGTCACCATAAAGAACATAGCCCATAGTAAATTCAACTTCTCGATCAGGTATAATACCAGAACACTCATCAAGAAAAACATCAACGTGCTATTTAAAACTGGCACATCATTAATCTGGATAGTTCCATTTTTTCAACAATAGTTCAATGTAACATTCATTTCCATCTTTTACTAGTTTCTCATCCTACTGATAGGTTATCAAAAGTTAGGGTTCATTCTGGTACACAAAAAAATATTCTTTCTTAAAAGAAACCTCTTTATCTATACCGTCTATCATAGCAAGAAAAATAGAAATCCAATCCATGCAGAAAATAATATCAAACTATAAAAGAGTCAAAACAATAAGTTTTTTAGGTAGATTCCTTCCGCACACAAGGATATGAAGGTTGTTATGTTTTATTTTTCTCTCAAGATTTTGCCCCGATGTTTTTTAAAAAATATCAGGATTCAAATCTTGTTATGGGATTAAAAATTTACTAGAAAACCTATCCAAAATGAATGAATGTGATGACCCTGAATCAAAAAACATGTTTGCATAATCTGAAAAAACAAATTGGGTACCTGATAATACATCATTCGATGTCCCATCATTTACGGAAGTAGTTTCAAAGGATTTCACCACCCCTTTCTTCTTGTAGTTCGACTGCTTTACCTCATTTGATTTCTTCGATGGACACTCATTTGCATAATAACTCATTTTATTGCACTTAAAACATCTTACCATTGGTTTTTAATTTCCTCCTTAATAATCTTCATTAAGATTACGAGAAAAATGACAAGACATACCACACTAGAAGAACCTTCCAATCATTGCCAAACATTCTTCTGGATGCTTTTTACCACACTTCTCACAAGATAGATATTTAATTTTCTAACCTCCAGGCATCTTTGATGAATTATTTTTTCCCTTCCAATTGGACCTCTTCTTTTATTGTATCTCTTGGAACACCTAATCCTCAAAACACTCCATTTAAAACATCATGTCACATCTAACATTTTTTTAATAGATTTTGAATTCACGAGATTCTAATGATCTTTGATATAGAGGCTTTAGTCCTGATTAGTATCTATTTATCTTACTATCAAGATCTCAGATGAAATTTGGAGCATACCATTCTATTCAAGTGAATTTCTCTTCATAAGAAGCCACCAAGTCATCCTACTTCCTCAATTACATTATTTTTTTTATCCCAAGATGAAACACCTTGGGAAAATATTTCTCTAGAAAGATACCTTTGAATTCATCCCAATAAAGAGAATCAAACTCCTCACTATCCCTGATATTTTTAACCTTCAACCATAACTGATTTGCATCATGTTCAAAATGGTAAACAACGAGACTATCCTTTGGGTGTTCTGTACACCCCATGACATAAAAACTGTTATACAGTGCTTTAATACACTCTTTAGCTAGCATAGGGTCAGATTATCCTCTGAATGATGGGGGACATTACCACATTAAATGCTCCACTAGTGATATGTTCCTCTTTGGTTGTTCTGGAAGATCTCGTACATGGATACCACCAGAATTTATATCATGAGTCAACTCTGCCACCACTATAAAAAATTGTTCAATTCCAATTTCGACCATCTCAGGTTGCTAATTTGGATAGATATTCTCCTCTGTATGCCTTCCGAACATAGCTTCCTTATTTCATCTACGAAAATACATTTTGAAAACAGAAATATATTAGGAGAATTAAAATGGAAATCTATAAATGATATATCATATTAATCTTACCATAATTCAATTTTACAATATTCTAACACCTAAATTTGTCTAAACCAACCTCTGATACAAAAAGTGAGGACCCAGCCTCAAAACATTACCTAATATCAAATTAAATGAATAATTATCATTGAGGATATTTTTGGGTTTATATTTTTATAGAGTTAGTCTATAATTATTACATTACATCTAAAAATATCAAGGTAGAAACATCTAATCAGTTTCAAATTTTTTGATAAAATAAAATCTTTTTGAAAATAAGGGTCATGTATAGTTCCATTTTTTAGAAAGCATTACTTTTCATTAATATCATCCTTGACCCTAATCGACCTTATGACTTGTGAAAAATATTTCAAAAAAAATGGTATGAGCACAAAAAGCTCAATAAAGGATACACAATGAAGGAAAACAATTAGATTTTTTAAAACATCAGTAAACCATGAATACCTTATCATAAGTAATACTTATCACATTTATGAAGTAGCAAATACTATTCACTAAATTACAGATAATTTAATACCATATTGTAACCAATGGATTACCATAAAACCCATAGAATGAACATTTAACATATAAAGTTAATTTAGGACATAAACATACATACATGGAATTACTTTATGGTCGACTTTAACACATATCACTAAATGGAATAGCCATTCAAGTGACATCTATAACCAATGCATTGGAGGTTATAATGTTACCACTCATCTTGGTTTATCACATCACCAACATTCATTTGGTTTATCATGTAACCACCTGTCAAATGTCTAATTAAAATTATAAAATAATAACACATAAAAGAAATATAGTGGAAAGATAAAATTTCCACATTTCAATCAAAATATGAAATTTAAATATATTGACATAAAAAATCCATTATCAATACTATTTTCAAAACCAAAAAACATAAAATAGTATATGGTATTTATTTTCCTTTTAAAAACCTTGCCACTTGTTAAGGAAGCCAAATGTCAAATAATAATCATAGCAGCAAACTAGGTTCTTGTCACCGCTTACGTTAAAAAATTCATTTTTTTGACGTTTAGTAAGACGCCTCATAGAAAAATATTCTCTTTGAATGAAATAAAAAGTCAAAGGTGTTTATATACTGTATAAAATAATATTTTGTATAAAACAAAATATTCCTCAATGAAAGGAGATTGAGACGAAGTCCCACACGTCGTGTCCGATATAAGCCCTTCATTCTTTAATTTCCTAAATAAATAACTTAAGTTAATTTCAACTTGATTTAGAACCTTTTTTATGTTTATTATTCCTTTTATATAACTTATTACCTTTTTATAACAATTTTTTAATTATTTGAGATAATATTAGACATTTGGTCAGTGTTCGGAACTTGAGTTAAAAATTAATTTGTTATAATTATATATTGATCATGTGGTTGAAATTCGATTATCTCCAGAATGATATTCTTGATTTAGATATCATATATATCATATATATATCCCATAATTATATGTATTTATAAAAGTACATAACATTTGGAAATAATAAATGAAATGCACCGTTCATGGAGACTGTAAGCAGTACGTACGCATGAACGCTACTTTCATTTAAATTTAGTATTTGAATGGAATGAAAAAATAATTATACATAGTTGTATTACAATTATAGTACAATATCATATATAATTTAATTAACTACATCCTTTATACATCCCACATAAGGCATGAACGAGTCATATTACATTGAGGGGGGTGACATTCCACACTTCCTCAAATAAAATTATATCATTAACCCATTATGGAATCCATAACGGTTTGATATAAATGAAAAATAATGAATCATAAAGAAGAAATAAACATAATATGTATCATATATAAATATAGTTCAATAATAATGTCCACCATGAGAGGTGGTAGGAGATATTTGAACAATCGTTATTTTTTGAGGTAGTAGTTCACCCTCCACAGATACAATATGTTTGTATCCATTAGATGAAGGTGTGTGTAAATATAGTTCAAATACTTATCATAAAAAACATAGTATATTGAGGATACTATTGTTGTTATAAATTAAATTAATAAAAAAATAGGGGGTTGTAAAAGAAAAATAAAATAAAAGAACTTAAACGAAGATATTACCTTTAAATCAGGTATCTCTCTTGGGTTTGAACCAAAAGGTTTACTTGAATTTCCTTCTTCCAATGTTAGGGATTATAAGAGGAGGAAAGGGATTTGGGGAGATTATTTAGGTAGAGGGTGGATGAGGAAATGGGCATGAGAAGTGTGAGGAATGGGTTAGAAGTGGTGTCATTTTTCAAGGGGTAGGAGGGGCTCTTTAGGAAATATTGAAATAATTATATTATTATAAACTAATATTCGATTTAAAAAGTACCAAAAATCATTAAAGTCAAAGATAATTTGAATCATGTTAGAAATAAAATAATACAATGAGAATTGGATTGGTTTTGGATATTATTTTAGTATTTATATTCTTATTTATATAAATCATTCATTAATGAGGTAAACACTACATCATTATTCTCTAATTTATAATTTTATTCATTTGATGTCTTATAATAATAATAAAATTCCATGATGTATGAAAAAAATTTAGCATTAAAATTAATAGTTATATTCAAAGAGTTAATTAAATAACCCCATGTAAAAATTGATGTACTAAAAGTTATTTGTTTATGTTATTTTTTCCTTTACATTTAGTTAATTAAAATAATGTGTCATTATCACTCCCATGTGGCACCATGGGGTCCCGATATAGTTCCAAGGATGACCATGGTCAGAAGGGTCTCAACCAATATGATCAAGAAACATGTGAGGGTAATTTTATATTATTATAATAATATTTGATTACCCTTATTTACCAGATTTACCATTTAACCTTGGGTAATAAAATTTTTGCTGAAGTCAATATTCATAATGTCTAAAAATAAAAGTTACCTATTTACACAACTTGGACCTCCAGATTCCAAATATGGATTAAATTTTTTCAAATTCAAAACACAGAAGTGTGAGTAATTAATTTAAATTTAATTCCCGCTGTTAAAACAGAAGGCGTGTTTTATGAAATAATAACTATTAAATCACTGACACTTATTTATGTCCAATTTCAAATAGAAATTACATTCAACAACCAAATTGGATTAAATAGTAAAACAATAATATAAATAAATAGTAAACCCAATTAAAAAATTAATCTATCATTATAAATAAATATGATTAAATGGAAGTTTTGAATTAAAATACAGTATTTTTCACTATTAATTAAAATATGAATTTTATCATAAATATAGCAAAATTTCATCCAAAGTAAATTTTGATGTCCCGATTCTGAAGAAGAATTTTATTTAGTCAAATAGATCATATAAAAGTTACCCAAACTAGATTTATTGAGGGTTCAACATTAAAAGGTAGTACATCAACATTTTAAAGAATATTAGAGTATTTGTGCTTAAAATTGGATTCATTCACATTTTGAGCATCTAAAATATGTTGGATAAATGTAAAAACATTTAAAAAACATGTATAACAATGTTGTAGTTTGTTCTATTAATTCCTTCCAATATAATGTCTATTCATTAACTACCATTTAAAATTATATTATTATATTATTACTGTGAAATGTAAGATTTCAATGAAACTCATTGTTGCGTATAAGGTAATCCATCAAAAATAGAAACCTCTTTAAAGTAAAATTTATATTTAATTCCCCAATATTAATAATTATGAAAATTTCTTATTATTTATTTACATGGGATGTAACAATGCCCATAGTACAATTATTATCGCAAAGAAAAAATTATGCTGAAAAAAAACTTTTAACCACATCCACATAGCCAATTAGATACATACGCACAGTAATTACTCAAGTAGATATACATCATCCTCCCCCATTTAAACCTATGAGTTTATCATCTTTTGATGCAATCAAAAATCTCAAGAAATTTCATACATGTTAACCACTTCTTCCTGCCATAACAATCCCTTCCATTGCCATTTATTCTACAACATTAAATGTTCCTGTCTCAAATGCATAGGAAAAAAAAGACAAGGGAAAAGGAAAGGAAAATTTCGATCTACCGCTAACCTATAACAAGAAAATATGATTACATGAAATCTTTTTATATTTATCTTTTTCGTGAAATCATTCCTATTTTCTTATTGTACTAAACACATTTTTTATAGTAAATCAAATATCTTAGTATTGTTCTCTTTTTAATGTTACAATTATTTTGACATTATTTTATTTTTGATAATATTAATGGGAGAGATAAAATTAGTATTTATTTGATATAGGAAATGAATCTAAAGATTCAAACTATTATGTGACATCTTCCTATTGTATTTATTAATATCTATAAAATATTTTATATTAAAAATATATCTTATGAAATGATAAGAAGATTTTCATTATCATAAATACTTATCTAATTATTTATGTTTATATATTCAGTACATATCTTATAAAATTATGTGTTTTGTGATCCTAAAAAAGCTGTTGAATGTTGGAACTGTATTCTGTGGAGTGTGTTTCAAATTTCCGTATTTTAATAATCACATACCATTATTATTTTAGTGTTAATGATCTATTTGTTTTATGATATAATTTTATCTAGAAATATTGATTTTTATGATAATTTGGTTATATGTTATGGAGATTCATCATTAGACAGAATTCACTACAAGGCCTTTCACCATAAATCTTATTACCAAAAAATGGGCTACCACTAGTACAAGCTATATAAATGATTGTTATCGCCATGATTGTTACTTCCATTGGAGAAACCACCTAGATGATCTAACATTGGGCTTGTTTACATTAGACTCTGGGTAACTGCCAATTTTTCAGTCACTATCAAACTAATCTATTACTAGTCTAACATACCTTCAGATGCTGAGTCACCACCATCTTTCTTGCTACCATGTTATTCTGATAACATTAATTTGGATTGATAATCAGATTTTATATTCTACGAAAATTTTTCCTAGCCTTATTGAAATAGTAAATTCCAATCTGAGGATTGTGGATCTTCTCTAAATTATGATACTATATATTCTTAAAGGAAGTCTCTCTTGCTCTATCTTTACAGAATATATAGTGATTAAAAACAAATAAGTCTACGAAAAATTTTCCAATAAAATATGTGAATTCATTAAAACAAATAATTAAGTTATCTCTTTTGAATATCAAAGAAAAAGAATCGTAAATTTCATTACAAATATTTATTAACAACATAGATCAACTAGAACACATGAATATCTATACGTTCCTTGGTTATGATAAAATTTTCTAGAAAAAATTTCAAACTCCTCACCAACACTAATCTATAGACTTCATGCGTTCTATGAATTTTATACATATTGTAACTATTGTCCTTATTGATCTTACTATATATATATATATATATATATTTGAAGAAGTGTATTATTAATCTATTCTCAAAAACCCACAGCATCTTGCACCTAACTATATAATACTTTTTACGCACTCTTTCCATTAAAAATGTATTCCCACGGTGTTTGTGGAAAAGGTCCTTCTGTGGCATGTGATATGTTCTCTTCCCACATATAACAGTTGAAAAATCTATTTACCCGAGAAAACTGGTAGTTGTCGATTGTTTACTTGATCCATTTTCTATATTTTATTGATTATTATTATTTTTTCATGGATGTAAGAGATTACCATATGGAAATTATTGTGTCCAATCTTTACACCAAAAAAACATTTTTATTCTTTTGTATTATTATGTTTTGAGTTATTATCATATCGTTGAATGTTTTTAATAAATATACAAAAATATTACATGTATAATTAATATTTTCTAGAGATATTACTTTTTTTTGTCAAAGTCAATTTATTTCAAATGAAAAGGCATTTCTAATGATTATTTTATCATAGATGAAATCACAATTTGATAAATCTTTTAAAAGAAAAGATATTTTATCAATATTCTATTTTGATAAATTGACAATTATTTTATAAAGGGTATTTTATTTATGAATAATCATTATGTGAAAAAAATTTGGAACCATAATTTACCCCCTCCCACTTGAGTTACTCACTCCGATTAAAAAATATTAATGGTTATCTAGTGATGTTAATGTGGATGAGAAAAGATATGTAAGAATCATTATTCAATTCCTCATAACAACTATTACTTCTAAATCAAGGTCCATTAATTAAAATAAAACCCCAATACACTAGATATTATCTACAATAAATTTTATCCCATTAAAAAATTAAAATTAATTTTGATATGTGGATTTGTTGGAATGAATTATTTAATGGTAAGTGTATCCATGATCTATTAATGAATTTTATTCTTTATCATTTTTCTTCTTTAGTGGGGGCTGTGATATCTTTTTTTATTGTCAGATTTAGGAATTCATTTTGGATTTTTGGGTTTTTTTCAATCATTATCATTATTTACTTTTAAACGTTATTATTGGATCTAGTATTAGGTGATTATTTATAATGATTGAGGTCGTTGTATTTATTAGGAAATTCAAATAAAATAATTCCCTTAATTAATTTATACATTGATCAAATTTATAATTAGATTAAAACATTGAATTTTTTATTATAAATAGTTAGATCTAATTACCATGGTGTATGTGTAATAAACCTTTTTGGTATAAATGTTTAAACAACTAATTGATTTCATACAAATAAATATAATGTAAATAAATAATATTATGAAATACATAGTTAATTATTACTAATTTATTATGGAATTAAAATATTTGTGATATTAAAATGAAATGATTTCTTTGAATGTCATGAGTTTTGATGAAAACTAATCTGATATGGATTTCATAAATAAGAGGGCATGTTTTTTGAACTAAAACATGTAGCTAATGAAATTATTAAATATTTTAACTGATATGATAATGATTAGAAATAATTTTAGTCCTGTGTATGATTGTTTTCCATGAAGCAAATGGGAACGTAGACAATTATGTGGGAAGAACACATGATAGTAAAGTATTTTCCATATATAGAAATAATGTTATGATTATAATAATAACAAAATTAATTGGGGTATACAGTCTATTTTTTATTCTCCCCAATTAAACATAAGATTATTAATAAGTAATTTAGGCACCTTAGGAGTTTCACATCACCGAGATTTGTTTTAATCCCTATATAGAAATAACCACATTTCATTCAACCATGGTGATATAATTTTTATGGGATAATTGAAATCATTTAAACATGAAAAGGTTAACAAACATATTACAAATTTTTATATATGTGTATGTTTTTATTAATTAACGTTTTGAAGACAATTTAATATGGTATATATTTTATTCTAGACATTTAATGTAATTAAAATCATGTATTGAAAATAACTATGAAAATATTTCCATTCTTTTTTACCTAAAATGCATCATTTTTTACCTGATATGAATTTATTGTCTAAAACATAGTGAATTCTCACATATCATTGTTTCTCACACCTTAATTGATTTGGGAGTATATAGTAAATCTTATCCATTACCTTGTAAAATTATATTTACTTCATAGATTATGTATATAATCTTTATTACTGGGGCCTTGAGAGTTCGTAGTGATATGTGGAGCATGTCGTCAATTTATTTCATGGAGATTTTTTGCTTTTTTCTGTTATGGTTGGTAGGATGACATTGGTTTATGTACAATAATTTAACATATATCTCTATAAATATGGTACTTGTCTCTTAAATAATTATTATCATAGAAATTTTTTATTGATTAATATATAATGGTTTGTCATTATTAGTTATTCATGTGTTGAAAATTTTCCCCCTTTATTCTTTTTATTCCCTATCCCATGTTTCCAAGCCATGGAGGTCAAGAAAGATTGTTAGTCCTCATATGAAATGATAAAGATACCATTTATTCTGGTTAACTTGGCTTGTTCATTACATAACATAAAATATATCCTGATTGAAAATAATCTCTCAATAAACATGGTCCATCATAACATAACATCATTATATAAGTATGAATAAAACTATGAATCTTATTTCAAATATATCACCTATATTATAATATGTTACATAACATTTATCTATCACACCATCAATGAACATGATTAAGAGAAACTAATACATACTCATGAATACATGTATTATGTGAAGTTAACACTTTACAATTGTATTGGTGGATGATATTGGTCAACAAATATATTAAAACATAACAACGAGTTTCACATGAATTCAATTTCATATAACATCATAAATAAACCATGGAAATACAACGAGCTTCATAAATCATAAAAAATGGAACTTTTTTTCTTTCAACAAAAATATCCCAGGATAGAAAATGGTTTTCATTCATCACATACTATATAACACATGGAAAGAAAATTGTTTTAATATGTATTCATAAAAAGAAATAAAAAATTATTCTATCAATAGTTACAATATGGTAATATAATTAAAATGAATTGGTATTAAATAACATAATATAACATTCAATATAAATTCTATTCAACCATTATATTAATGTATTTGGTATTTACACAATATAGATATAGGGTATACAATCAAATATTTAATTTTAAAAAATTAACCGACATATTAAATCTAGGATATCAACCTTCAATTAAATGATTTAAAATGGGTATAAAAAAGGACAATAATTTGCAGAAAATTCATTGTTTTGAATCGAATATAATTAGTAACAAAATGTAGTGAAGTATAATTCCTCCAAAATAGAATTATATTATAATGAAATCAATGATAATAATTTACATAGTTTCATATAAATAATATAATTGAACAATTATAATATATTTTATTTGAAAATATTTTTGTTGATAATAATACATTTTCATCATTTTAGTAATATCACCTAAAAATAATAAATATCATCAATAAATATAAATTATATTGAAAGAGAAAATTCATCAATCTATAAGTAAATTAATTTCATTTTAAACAATAAATTTATAGAGAGAATTATTAATATAAAAAATAAAATTATATTAAATGGCGTGTTCAAATGTAAATAATAAGAGGAAATATTTTCACATTTCAATTAAAATTATCAATACAAAAAATGATAAAATTTATGTTTAATGTTCTAAATAAGGTAATGTGGTAGAAAATGAACTTAATTGATTAATATATCATAAATAGTCTGACATATAAATTAATCCACTAAATGTGGATATGGAGAAATTTATATTCTCTACTTAGATTAAGAGATTTGATATTGTTCACATAATAGAAACAGAATAGATATAATACGAGTATAGGGGAAATAATATATAGCATGAAAATGTTACCCTAAAAGAATATAAATTCTAAAATTTGAATGGTTTTAAAATATTAACAATTGTCATATGAATTATATTTCAATGAAATAATTTATTTGAATATAATATTCACAAGGAATCCATTACTTATTGATTATCATTTTGATCAATACCACTTTTAAGTTGGGTATCATTTAAATCAAAGCACATTTAAAGGAACTAAATGACATGTATCATAAAAACCCATGAATATGGTAAAATAAAATACTTATTTTTAAAACTCTCTATATTAAAGGTATAATTTTTAAGATTATGAAATGAGTTTCATAATATTAGATTTGAGATAAGGTATCCCTTACTTTTATTCTCTTCTTGGTTAAATGCACTCTAATATCATATATAAAATACATAAACATCTTGATAACCTATTTCAGAACATTTTTCCTATATATATACTTTTATAAATTTATTTATATAATTATTTACTACATTTAAATATGTTCGTTATTACTTATTTTCGATATTGAGTGTTTATAAAACTAATCATCTTGAACTTGTTTCATAATAAAGGTGTTGTATTAATTATAATCCCAATTTTCATCATTATATTTCCAATATAATTGCATTAATCAATGAATATTTATTATTTATGATATTTAAATTTTCATATCCTGATAACTTTAGTCATTATACAGGATGGTGAAATCAACAACAGTATTTTGTTTTGATATTTTTGACCTACAAATGACGTTTTATTAAATAGGGTGTCAAATATTAAGATATTTTTTTTTATTAAAAATAAAATCATTACTTAAATATGTATATCTTATTATATAATAATTATGTTTGAACGATTATACATTACATAATTTCATTCCGCATTTCATGTATCTGGTCATGCCATCTCAAACATGAACCTATGAGGTATTATTGATGATTGTGAGGTGACTTATTTGAGATATAATAACACTAGTATAATTATAATATAATTTATTGTTCATTAAGGTGGTATTTTATAAATATAAACAATTAATATTAATAATTAATGTATATGAATAGATTCAATAATATGAATTTTATATATTCCTCCCATTGTGATTGTTTTAAAACATTAAGTTGATAATATTTTTTTGATCATATCATTATTCGGTTCAAAAGTTTTTCATACCAAAATATTAATGATATAATAAAAATACTATTTATATATTAAACCCATTCTTGTGTTAACCCTTTTAAGATAATGATTAATATAAAAATGAAAATCAATCATCACTTACTGATAGTAATCCTTGTAGATACAGAGTTGATGATCTTTTTTCATAAAAAAGAAAACTATATGTTATGTTTAATCATTTTAAATAATAATATATTTTTTAAATATTATATTTATAATTAAAATAAATATTTAGGAAGAAATGAATTGTTATTATAGAAAATTGAAATATGGTTTCTTTTCCATGTGGTAATCCACACACACATAATCGTCACATTCATTTTTCATGGAGAGAAGTGTAATAGTGGTTAAAGATTATATAATAAAAATAATAACATACCTGATTAAAAATGATAAATAATTTATCACATTATGATTCTAAAAATAAATTTTAGAAATAAGATCATCACATTACTAAAAAATAATTGTGGGAGAAATGGTTTATAATCAATTCCCCACTACATGGGTTATCTCCAATTTCAATGGGGGAATACCCAGAAAGGATGGTATTTTTTGAATACTATAACATCATTAAGTTTCATGAGAGCATTAAAGTGAATTTGTAGTAGATTTATTTCTGATTAAATGAGGTTTTGGTGTATGGTAATGTTAATAGAGTAGAGCCCCATTGATAATTGAAATTGAGTTACCATTTTGAAAATAACCAAATATTTAAAATAATAGAATTTAACTATAATGTAAGATGGAAAAATAATATATAAATAATAAATATGTGATGATATAAGGTATTTCCTAACCTCAACCCCTAAATTTATTAAATTTTTTACCTATTTCTCCTTTTACCACATACAGTACTCTATTTTATCATTTTAATTTTCACCAAGACAACATGTTTATACAACTGTAATTTATCCTTTATTACAAGAAAATGGAAAAAATATATTTTAGGACTCTTGATTCAATAGTTTAAAACAAATTTAAATTATTATATATTTTTAAGTGATAAAAAATTATTTTAATATACTAAATTGGTATTGTATGGGAATCAATTTTTTGTAAAATTAAACTGAAAAACTAAAATATCGAATATGCATTCATATATTGAAAAAATGTAAATTATATGTTACCATTGAAAAAAAAATTCTTATAAAAAGGTTAAATATAAATCAAATTAACACTAATATACTAATAATTTCATAAATGTCATGGTATTTTTAAAAATTTTATTTTAACTAAAATTAAATAATATGAGAAAAAACAAAAAAAAATATCCTAAGAGTATTTAGAAATAATAAATCCAAAAATTAGGTTAGTTATATATAACTTATATTAAAAAAAATTAATTTTTTTTAAAATGAATATGAAATGCATAATAAAAAAATTCTATTATTAAAATAATAAATAACCATTTTAAAACATAGTTATTATTAATATTATTTCACATAATTTTCGAATTTTAAGGATTTTCACATGGTATTTCATATATAGTAATTTAAAAGAATTAAATTTAAAATATTAGGATTTAATATAAAATAAATAACTAGAAATTACATTGAAGAAAGGAAATATTAATTTTAGAAAAATTATACTTTAAAAAATAAACTTTTTAGTATATATTTATACTCTAAATTTTAAATTTACAAATATTTTGATATTAAAATAATTATTTTAATTTTATATACACATAATAACATATTTTGATAGCAAAAAAATTATACATTTACATGAATAATTTATATAAATAAATATATTATCTTGAAATCCTAACTTAAGTTTATTGCGCGTTAAATTATTTTAGTTTTTCTAGTTAAAAATACACATTATCAATATAGATATTTGATATATGAACAATGACAAAACTTCCAATGATTGTAATTATAATGACTAGATTCATTTTTTTATATTAACATACGATATCAGGTTCCCAATCAACTATCACTTCTCATGGAATGATTCAAATTTCATTTTACAAGTTATTCATAATTATTTCACCATTCATAAGAATCTATATCAATATAGGTTTCCGTTGTATATGGATGATCCTCAATGATGATAGTTTTTTAGGATATTTTATAATCATTTATATTTAATATTTTGATTAGGTGTTCCTTATTGAATTGTACAATTTTAATAGATATATTTTGTCAAGAGTGATTAATAATCCATAGATTGTAACACTTAATTTTATATGTTTTTGTTGTAACTATACAATCAAGAATGAATAATATTTTTTCATTTTAATTGTAATAACCAATGAAATAAATTTTTAATAAATAATAACTCTAAAAATAACTGAAAAAACTGTATAATTAGTAACATATAGAATATAAAAGAATTTTCATCCTAAAAAATATGCTTTAATATTAAATTAGAGTAAATAATAGTTTTCTTATAAAACACATGAAACCCCAAATGATTTATTTTATAGGTTCACTAAATAATCAGTTGTTCAATAATGAAGAAAGACAATAAGCATGAGAAATATTAATTGAAGGTGAATATTTTTTAAATGGTTCACTGAATCTTTTTGACTAGATAGTACATGGAGATAAGAGGGTTATATCTCAGACCTCATTGCCTTTATTTTTCACTAATGAAAATGGGGGATAAGAGGAAGATACTCATGATCTCTATAAAAGATGAAATATTTTATATAAATGGAATAATGAGAAATATTTAATGGAAAATTAATTAGTTATTTTCACTCACCCATAACACCTATATTAAATACATAAAAGATGTGTTTCTCTTTTCATCTCAAATACATTACCATCTGATATATTGAACGCTCTAGATGAATTTATGCAATAATAACTATCTATAAATTAAATGTAAAAATTAATTTTAATATTTTTTTAAATAATATTTGGATATGTAACTATAAAAATGACATGGTTTCTCCAATTAAACCAAAAATCTAAAAACTATATTAAAAAAACCAGGTCAAAAAATATTAAATTATTTTCCCTATTCCTTCTATAAGAACTATGTGGATCCATGATGTTGTTTAATATGGCCCATTATGTTGTTTATGATCTAGTTTTGAAACATCAATGTAACACCCCAAGCTTCCACGGTACGTTTCCCTTCGAATAATGCGATAGCGTATGTTGTACGCAACCTCGAGTTCTAACACACACCACAACTAATTAAACTAGCCATTGTGAATAGTAATACATACTTTTTGAAATCATATATATTTTATATTTCAAAATGGTCTTCATTTTTGGATTCAGAATATTGAAATTAGCCTAGGGTGAAATTTTGGTACTTTTCGGATAACTTTTATATTTTGATGAATAGTGAAAATTACTAAATTTTAATTAAAATCATCTTTTTTAATCAAAATAATTAATATTGATACATTATGAATTTGAGTGGTTTTAAAGTATATTTAGAATATATTTTTACCATTTAATTAAATGTTTTTCATTGGACATAATTTCACAATTAAACCAGACATTAACAAGTGTCAATCTTTTGATAGTTATTATCTCTTAAAAACACGCTTTTTTATTTTAACAACGGGAATTAATTTTAAATTAATTTCTGCCACTTCTGTGTTTTGAATTTTTAAAAATGGATTACATATTTGGAATCAGGATGTCCAAATTATGTAAATAGGTAACTTTTATTTTTACACATTTTGAATAATTACTGCGGTAAATATTTTATTTACCATGGTTAAAGGGTAAATCCGGTAAATAAGGGTTAAAAAAAATATTATAATAATAAAAAATTACCCTAAAACGTGTCCTAACCTTATTGGTGGACACATACACGACCATGGGCATCCTTGGGTCGATTTGTGGCCCCCTTAGAGCCACTTGTATGTGGTAGGGACACATTATATTAATAAAGATAAAATAAAAATAAAAATTGCATAAGCTTACATCTTTTAGAAGAACAATTTTTACATAGGGTTATACATGTTGGATTTTAGATTATAAATATTCATTAGAAAGCTAAAAACATTTCCTACATAATGATAGTTTATTTATAATTTTTAGACATTAAATAATTTAAATTATTAATGACACAATAATGATGCAATGTTTACCTCATTAATAAATCATTTAAATAAATAAGATTATAATGATTAAAAAATTATCTAAAACCTGTCAAATTCTTATTGGTTGATGTTATTTAGAAAATGAGTCATCTTATATTCGACCTCAATGATTTTTTAACCATTATAAACCGAATATAATTATATTATAAAGTAATACTTTCACTCTTTCCTAAAGAGCCCCTCTTCTCCCTTATAAAAGGAGACCACTTCTACTCATTCCTCACACCTCTCAAGCCACTTGGATCATCCAAACCCTGCCCAAATACTCTCCCAACTTCCCTCACTACAACCTAGAGGCCTTAGTTTGATCAGAAAGCCAACCTATGTAGCCCTTTTGATCAAATCAAAAGGAAGAACCCGAAGAAGAGGTAATGTTTTCACCACCCCTTTTCAAGTTCCTTTCTTCTTCCACTTCTTCTTTCTTTGTTCTTAAAAATCTAAAATAATAACTCCAGTATCTCACATATACTGTGATGTTATTATAAATATGTTACAACCATATTCAGTATTCTATCCACCCTTTGAATAACATGTCACCATACGTGCGTACGTACGGCTTACCGTCTCCACGTCGTGGTGTAATTGTTATTCAATATATTATTATTTGGATGGGTATAATAATGATGTGAAACTCATGTAAATAATAAATATAACATGTTAATTATTCTGTATATATGATATAACATCCATTTATATATTATTTTAATATCAAAAGAATGATATTGTCGCTCATGCGTACGTACGGACTACCGTCTCCACAAACGCGATAAGATTCATTCTCCATCGTATCCATTCAAGTATAATTATCATTTGATGATTTAAAAATGATGTTTAAGGACTTCATATCATTCTGGATATGAATAATATACAACCTATCCATTACAGACATGGCTTACGTAACAAAACATATAAAATAAAACAAGTAAGTTAACACCCGAAACAACGATAATACTAAGATATTATTATCAAATAAATATTAAAAGATCATATATGATATCATATTAATGTATATGATTCTTTTATAATTTAATAACAATTATTTCACCATTATTCAGGAGGTTAACCTACCCCAACCAAGTAAAAGTACTAGGTAAGGGTTTATTTCGCAATCTTTTCATTATCCGAGGTTGTTTATACATAATTATCTACTGGGACCTCGTTATCATCCACATCCATGTTTCTTCAAAATGTATTTCAAAACATTTTTAATATTTAAAAAAATATGGTTTAATGTCATTTATACCATTGTTTGACTTTTTATAAGAGGTTTATAAGGGAATCTTTCCGTCGTTTTCCAAACAAGGTACTTTTTAACCTTTTCGACAGAATTAAGATAAGAATGTTTTTTTTACTTATTCGGTGGGTGCGGTTATTTTACGCCGTTATAAAATATTAAAAGCTTTCCTTACAAGCTTAAAAGAATATTTTCAAATAAAATGTTTTATTTTATAAATATATTTCTCTTAAATTATTTCAAAATAGAATGATATATTTCTTTAAAAAGAGTTTTGATTTCATCTATGTCAACATCCTTTATTGGATTTTACGCTTATTTGAGGATGATATATTATGATACAAAACTTTTATATTGTATTGAAGGTTTTGTGATATGTTTGACTGTGGATGTGTTGTTTTTTTATATACCATTCATGGTTTATGGTGAAAGTATTGACATTTCGTATGCTAGTTTTAATACGAATGTTTATGTTATGTTTAAAACTTTTCATATGGGAATGCATTGGACTTAATATGTGATGGTTGGAGCCCGCTATAGCTCCTCGATGCATCAGTAGGTCTCATGAGACAAACTAGTGTCTTGGCACAAGGCCTTGGCAAAATCTTATTTGTAATCTTGGCACGAGGCCTTGGTTATGTGGTAATGATAGTCTGGAATTATGCATTCCATCATTATGAAAGTGGTTATTGATATTGCATGTGATTATTCGATTAGTAGAATATCCATGTGAATAAGTAAATGGCATTATTTCATTTTATTTATGCCATACTATGTTGACGTTAATGTTTAAAAGGCTTTTGTTTTAGTTATACATTGCCTTAAATGTTTATTCTTATTTATGAATGTTTCCGCAATATTGTTATCCTTACTGGGCATTTGAGCTCACCCCTTTTCTATGTTTTATTTTCCCAGGATGTGAAGAAGTAAATTATGAATGACTTGCAAGGATATTATGAGGGGTTAATAGTGTGGACTATGGAGACAATACGTTGTTGTAGTAGTTTTTTTTGATGATGTAATGTAAAACTTATGAATATATCTAGTGTTTCCAAGGCTACTAAACCAATCGGTCTTTCGAGATTTGATCTTTCTTGTGATCATGCCAATGTTAGGTAATTAATGCACCGACTATGGGTAACTCGGGTCGGGGCATTACAGTTGGTATCAGAGGAAGTTTAGTACAATCTTTGGAAGCTAGATTTAGATAAACTCTGATTAGAGCACGTAGACCTAAGATGAACTTTGAGGATTAGTATAGAAGGACTTCCTAGAATTTTGGTATTGTAGAGATTTTATGATTTTTCCGAGAAATACATCCCTGTCTGGATACGAGCAGGTAGAGGCGGCTCTGGCACAAATGTACCTAGGTGTAAAACCCGAAAACACCACTTTGAGCTAGACTCGAACGGGAACTGGTGCACGACAACGGGCCTTGCTGCACTCTTGGTTACGACACTCCTGGGGGATATGCATAGGATAATTCTCATTTTCTTTACAAACCATTATGAAGGGTTTATGAGTATATACATCCTAAAAAGAGACATTTTTATGATTATGGATTATATCCATAAATAGTTCAATTTATGTTAAGTGTTTTATAAGTATGGGATTATGTATTTTGATTCATAAACTGATCTTGTTTATGCCATTGTTTAGAAATGGCGCCTAGTGTAAGAAATGGAAACAGTATCAATGCACGCACTCCATGTAGGGATTTCCCTCCTGCTCAAGATAATTATAGTGGAGCTGGTGATGGAACTAGTGCCGATTAGCTAATCACCATACTGGGACAACTTACTCAAGTTATGAATAATAACCTTACCTGTATGGAGCACCCTGATCCGCAGCGTGGAGGATCAATGTTAGATCGATTCATGAGGCAACAACCACCAACGTTCAATTGGAGTACAAATCCCTTAGTAGCTGAGCAATGGATATTTTCCCTAGAGAAAATATTTCAGGCTTTGGGGAGCAGTGAAAGGGAAAAAGTTATCATGGCAGTTTACCGCCTCACTGGAGATGCTGATCAATGGTGGTCATTGATTCAAAACATGAAGGAAGATGATGAAGTATCAAATATGGAATGGAGGGAGTTCAGAGATCTGTTTTTAGAAAAATAATTTCCTCGCAACCATCGAGCAGATATGGAATGCAATTTCTAAGTCTGAGACAGAAGGAGGATGAGAATGTCACAAAGTATGAGGCTAACTTTACATGGTTAGCGAGGTATGCTGGAGATTATATTCGCAACCCATGAAGTAAGATTGATCGTTTCTTTGATGGGTTAAAACCATTTCTCCATCGAGCATTATTCTCACAATCCTTTTCATCGTACGAAGACATTGTCTCATGTGCTATCAAGACCGAAAAGGAATTCTCTAAGTCTTATGACTTTAAAGCAAAGAAAGAGAAGAAGAGGCCTACTGATCAATCTGGGAATGGAAATAAAGGGAAGAAAGGAAAGGTTGAATATCCATCATGTGGTAAATGTGGGAAGAAACACCCCAGTGCTTGCTTGAAGGGAATGGGAGTCTGTTACAAGTGTGGTGAAAAAGGCCACCAAGCTCGTGATTGCAAAGGGAAGAAGGGAGCCACCAACGTTCAGTGCTACAATTGCAGGGAGATGGGACATTATGTGAATGAATGTCCTAAGCGTTAGGAGAACTTACCTCAGAAAAGGCCATGGGATCAAGGCCAGGCTTATGCTATCACTACTGCAGAGGTAGAAGCTCCAAAAGATGTGGTGGCAAGTAATTTAACGGTTTCCTCAAGTTTAGCAAATGCATTATTTGACTCTGGATCATCGCATTGTTTCATATCTTCCCAGTTTGCTAAGAAAATTAGATATTTCCAATTTGATTTAATAAGGGAGTTGTCAGTTAAAACTCCTAAGGGAAGTATCATTGCAACAATGTTTTTTGAATCAGTCCCCATTAGAGCACATAAATTTTCTTTATCTGCTGATCTCATCATCATACCTATGATTGAGTTTGATATAATCCTCGGTATGGACTGGCTTTCGGACAATGATGCGAAGATTTATTGTAAGAAGAAAGAGGTTACGATTCTTGATGATAATGATAAGGAACACCTTATTTTTAGAGCAGAATCGTCACCACCTAATTCTTATTTAGATCCACCCCCAGTAGCTCAACTTAATTCAATTATTGGGGAGGAAGAGAATGAAATAACTGTCGGTGAGGAAAGGAATGTTCAAAAAGAGGATGTACCTGTTGTGAAAGAATTTGTAGATGTATTTCCGGAAGATTTACCTGGACATCCTCCAGAATGAGAAGTTGAGTTTTCCATTGATTTAATTCCTGGATCAAGGCCTATATCGAAGACCCCTTACAGAATGGCTACTGTAGAGTTAGTCGAACTAAAGAAACAACTAGAGGAATTGAGTAATAAAGGATTTATTCGCCCTAGTGTTTCTCCATGGGGAGCCCCTGTTCTTTTTGATAAAAAGAAAGATGGGTCTATGAGGTTATGTATCGACTATAGGGAGATCAATGCTATAACGATAAAGAACAAGTATCCCCTACCTCACATTGATGATTTATTTGACCAACTGCATGGAGCTCAATACTTTTCAAAGATTGACCTTCGATCTGCATACCATCAGTTGTGTGTAAAGAAGGAAGACATTCCGAAGACAGCATTTCGAACCAGGTACGGGCATTACGATTTTACCGTAATGCCGTTTGGATTGACTAATGCACCCTCTGTATTCATGGATCTGATGAATAGAGTTTTCAAGGAGTATCTCGATGACTTTGTGGTGGTATTTATTGATGATATCTTGGTATACTCCAAAACCTACGAAGATCATGAAAATCACTTGCGCATTATCTTGAAGACTCTGAGGAGGCATGAATTATATGGGAAGTTTAGAAAGTGTGAATTCTGGCTTCAGGATATTTCTTTTCTTGGCCATATTGTCTCTAAAGATGGAATATCTGTTGATCCTTCTAAGACCAAGGCAATCCAAGAACGGCCAGCACCTACGAGTATAACTGAGGTACGTAGTTTTATTGGTTTGGCAGGTTATTATCGACGTTTAGTCCAGAATTTTGACCGATTGGCTAACCCATTAACGAAGCTCACACGTAAAGGGGTTAAATTTGTTTGGACAAATGAGTGTGAAGAATGTTTCGAAGAACTGAAGAGAAGATTAGTCAATGATCCTATATTGACTCTACCATCGGGGAATGATGGGTTCGTTATTTATAGTGATGCATCAAAGAAAGGACTTGGTTGTGTCCTTATGCAGAATGATAGAGTTATTGCCTATGCATCACGATAGTTGAAAATTCATGAACAAAACTATCCTACTCATGATCTTGAGTTAGCAGCTGTGATCTTTGCTTTGAAGATATGGAGACACTACCTCTATGGTGAAAAATGTGAGATTTATACTGATCACAAGAGTTTGAAGTATATTTTCTCACAAAAAGAACTCAACATGAGGCAAAGGAGATGGCTTGAATTACTCAAGGATTATGATTGCATGATACACTACCACCCATGGAAAGCAAACAAGGTGGCAGATGCTTTGAGCAGAAAAGACCATGGAGTTTTGAACACGATGAGAATTGAAAGGGATCCAATTTTCATGGATCTAGTGAAGATGGACATGGGAATAACCAGGGAAGGTGAAACATCAATGCTTTTTCAAATGGTTTCCAAACCATCTTTACTAGAAAGGATTAAGAGTTCTCAGACCGATGATGAAGAATTACAAAAGAAGATTAAAGCTGTGAATGATGGGAGATTGAGAGACTTTGTGTATCAAGATGGAATTTTGAAATTCAGGAAGAGACTTTGTGTTCCCGATTTACCTGATCTAAAAAGGGAATTGCTGGATGATGCTCATAGTTCCAATTTCTCTATACACCCTGGGAGCAAAAAAATGTATAGAGATTTGAAGGAACATTTTTGGTGGGACAACATGAAGAGGGAGATTGCTGATTTTGTGTCAAGATGTATGGTTTGTCAACAAGTGAAAGCTGGAAGGCAACAGCCTGGAGGAGTCATGCAACCTCTTCCCATACCGGAGTGGAAATGGGACAATATTACGATGGACTTTGTCATGGGGCTACCAAAGACTCCTAGAAGGAATGATGCAATATGGGTTATTGTTGATCGCCTTACCAAGTCAGCACATTTTCTTGCTATAAGAGAAGATCTACCCCTGGAACGTCTAGCAAGACTATATATTAATGATGTTTTGAGACTTCATGGAGTACCCATATCAATTGTTTCTGATCGTGATCCCCGTTTTACTTCACGATTTTGGAAAAGTCTTCAGAAATCCATGGATACTGAACTTCGTTTGAGCACTGCTTACCACCCTCAGACAGATGGACAATCAGAACGGACTATTCAAACCCTAGAAGACATGTTGAGATCTTGCTCACTTGACTTTCAGGGTATGTGGGATCAATATTTACCACTGGTAGAATTTTCCTATAACAATAGCTTCCATTCGAGTATTCAGATGGCACCAAATGAAGCGTTATATGGAAAGAGATGTCGTACACCAACCTGTTGGGATGACTTCGGTGAAAGAAAACTTGTAGGCCCAGAACTGGTGGAGGAAACGGTGGAAAAGCTGAAGGTAATCCAAAATCACATTAAAGCAGCTCAAAGTAGGCAGAAGAGCTATGTCGATAATCGAAGGAAGGATTTGGAATTTCAAGTCGGTGATCATGTTTTCCTGAAGGTATCTCCATGGAAGGGAGTCATACGTTTTGGTAAGAAAGGTAAATTGAGTCCCAGGTACATCGGACCTTTCGAAATTCTAGAACGAATTGGGCCTGTATCTTACCGATTGGCAATGCCGCCAAGTCTCTCCAAAGTTCACGATGTGTTCCACGTATCTCTGTTGAGAAAATACATGCCTGACCCAACGCATGTACTCACCTATGAGAAATTAGAACTGGAACCCGATCTGTCTTATTGTGAAGAGCCTGTCAGGATTCTTGATACAAGAGAACAAGTACTGAGAAACCGGACGACGCGTCTGGTAAAAGTTTTGTGGAGAAATCATAAGATGGAAGAGGCAACGTGGGAACCCGAGGAACTTATGATGAAGAACCACCCGAGTCTTTTTATGCAGTAATACCCTAGAAATTGCGAGGACGCAATTATTTGAAGGAGGGGAGAATGTAACACCCCAAGCTTCCACGGTACGTTTCCCTTCGAATAATGCGATAGCGTGTGTTGTACGCAACCTCGAGTTCTAACACACACCACAACGAATTAAACTAGCCATTGTGAATAGTAATACCTACTTTTTGAAATAATATATATTTTATATTTCAAAATGGTCTTCATTTTTGGATTCGGAATATTTAAATTAGCCTAGGGTGAAATTTTTGTTACTTTTCGGATAACTTTTATATTTTGATGAATAGTGAAAATTACTAAATTTTAATTAAAATCAACTTTTTTAATCAAAATAATTAACATTGATAAATTATGAATTTGAGTGGTTTTAAAGTATATTTAGAATATATTTTTACCATTTAATTTAATTTTTGTCATTGGACATAATTTCACAATTAAACCAGACATAAACAAAGGTCAATCTTTTGATAGTTATTATCTCTTAAAAACAATCTTTTTATTTTAACAACGGGAATTAATTTTAAATTTATTTCTGCCACTTCTGTGTTTTGAATTTGGAAAAATGGATTACATATTTGGAATCAGGATGTCCAAATTATGTAAATAGGTAACTTTTATTTTTACACATTTTGAATAATTACTGCGGTAAATATTTTATTTACCATGGTTAAAGGGTAAATCCGGTAAATAAGGGTTAAAAATAATATTATAATAATACAAAATTACCCTAAAACGTATCCTAACCTTATTTTTGGACACATACCCGACCATGGGCATCCTTGGGTCGATTTGGGGACCCCTTAGTGCCACTTGTATGTGGTAGGGACACATTATATTAATAAAGTTAAAATAAAAATAAAAATGGCATAAGCTTACATATTTTAGAAGAACAATTTTTACATAGGGTTATACATGTTGGATTTTTTATTATAAATATTCATTAGAAATCTAAAAAGATATCCTAGATAATGATATTTTATTTATAATTTTTAGACAACAAATAATTTAAATTATTAATGACACAATAATGATGCAATGTTTACCTCATTAATAAATCATTTAAATAAATAAGATTATTATGATTAAAATATTATCTAAAACCTTTCCAATTGTTATTGGTTGATGTTATTTAGAAAATGAGTCATCTTATCTTCGACCTCAATGATTTTTGGACTATTATAAACCGAATATAATTATATTATAAAGTAATACTTTCACTTTTTCCTAAAGAGCCCCTCCTCTCCCTTATAAAAGGAGACCACTTCTACTCATTCCTCACACCTCTCAAGCCACTTGTATCGTCCAAACCCTACCCAAATAATCTCCCAACTTCCCTCACTACAACCTATAGGCCTTAGTTTGATCAGAAAGCCAACCTAAGGATCCCTTTTGATCAAATCAAAAGGAAGAACCCGAAGAAGAGGTAATGTTTTCACCACCCCTTTTCAAGTTCCTTTCTTCTTCCACTTCTTCTTTCTTTGTTCTTACCATTCTAAAATAATAACTCCAGTATCTCACATATACTGTAATGTTATTATAAATATGGTACAACCATATTCAGTATTCTATCCACCCTTTAAATAACATGTCACCATACGTGCGTACGTACGGCTTACCGTCTCCACGTCGTGGTGTAATTGTTATTCAATATATTATTATTTGGATGGGTATAATAATGATGTGCAACTCATGTAAATAATAAATATAACAAGTTAATTAATCTTTATATATGATATAACATCCATTTATATATTATTTTAATATCAAAATAATGATATTGTCGCTCGTGCGTACGTACGGACTACCGTCTCCACAAACGCGATAAGATTCATTCTCATCGTATCCATTCAAGTATAATTATCATTTGATGATTTAAAAATGATTTTTAAGGACTTGATATCATTCTGGATATGAATAATATACAACCTATCCATTACAAACATGGCTTACGTAACAAAACATATAAAATAAAACAAATAAATTAACACCCGAAACAACGATAATACTAAGATATTATTATCAAATCAATATTAAAAGATCATATATGATATCATATTAATGTATATGATTCTTTTATAATTTAATAACAATTATTTCACCATTATACAGGAGGTTAACCTACCCCAACCAAGGAAAAGTACAAGGTAAGTGTTTATTTCGCAATCTCTTCATTATCCGAGGTTGTTTATACATAATTATCTACTGGGGCCTCGTTATCATCCACGTCCATGTTTCTTCAAAATGTATTTCAAAACATTTTTAATATTTAAAAGAATGTGGGTTAAAGTCATTTATACCCTTGTTTGACTTTTTATAAGAGGTTTATAAGGGAATCATTCCGTCGTTTTCCAAAAAAGGTGCTTTTTAACCTTTTCGACAGAATTAAGATAAGAATGTTTTTTTACATATAGGGCGGGTGCGGCTATTTTCCGCCGTTATAAAATATTCAAAGCTTTCCTTACAAGCTTATAAGTATATTTTCAATTAAAATGTTTTATTTTATAAATATATGTCTCTTAAATGATTTCAAAATAGAAAGAGATATTTCTTTAAAAAGAGCTATGATTTCATCTATGTCAACATCCTTTAATGGATTTTACTCTTATTTGATGATGATATATTATGATAAAAAACTTTTATATTGTATTGAAGGTTTTGTGATATGATTGACTTTGGATGTGCTATTTTTTTTATATACCATTCATGGTTTATGGTGAAAGTATTGACATTTCGTATGCTAGTTTAAATACGAATGTTTATGTTATGTTTAAACCTTTTCATATGGGAATTCATTGGACTTAATATGTGACGGGTGGAGCCTGCTATAGCTCCTCGATGCATCGATAGGTCTCATTAGACAAACTAGTGTCTTGGCACAAGGCCTTGGCAAAATCTTATTTGTAGTCTTGGCACGAGGCCTTGGCTATGTGGTTATGATAGTCTGACATTATGCATTCCATCATTATGAAAGTGGTTATTGATATTGCATGTGATTATTCGATTAGTAGAATATCCATGTGAATAAGTAAATGGAATTATTTCATTTTATTTATGCCATACTATGTTGAAGTTAAAGTTTAAAAGGCTTTTGTTTTAGTTATACATTGCCTTAAATGTTTATTCTTATTAATAAAAGTTTCCGCTATATTGTTATCCTTACTGGGCATTTGAGCTCACCCCTTTTCTATGTTTTATTTTCCCAGGATGTGAAGAAGTAAATTATGAATGACTTGCAAGGATATTATGAGGTGTTAATAGTGTGGACTATGGATACAATATGTTGTTGTTGTAGTTTTTATTATTTTGATGATGTAATGTAAAACTTATGAATATATCTAGTGTTTCCAAGGCCACTAAACCAATTGGTCTTTCGAGATTTGATCTTTCTTGTGATCATGCCAATGTTATGTAATTAATGCACCGACTCTGGGTAACTAGGGTCAGGGCGTTACATCAATCTTTATTATCCTATATCACTATCCCATAAATATTTGTCAATTAGAAAAAGTTATAGTTTTTAGGCCAAGAAATGGATATATTGATTAATGATGTTGTTTGCAGTAGAAAAAAAATTTCTGTTTCTTTGTCTACTTTGATAAAGTCACAATAATATTTATATTTTATCCAATTCATATCAAAAGAAATTGTAAAATTTTTTTTTAGATCAATTTTGGTAATGATGTCAAAATGTTCCCTAATAATCATTTGTAGACCAAAAACTATAAATAATTTTATTGAGGGAACATCAAAATGGCTTAAAACCTTACATTTTTTTACCTCTCATGGAAACTAGGGTAGGCATAACCTCATATTTAAGTAATATTTTTAGAAACATATTTATTTTTATTATTTTCTTAAAAATCCATTTTTATAAAACATTTATCATGACATCATTTTTATCTCACTAAAACTTTGTTTAAATTTTTATTTTTCTTATTTATTCCTGTTTTCACTTCTACTACACTAAACTTCTAAAACAATTCACAAGAATGTTTCAAAATAATATAAAATAATTGAAATGATTATTGATAATTAAATAACAATCTAATTATATTAAGTCTATATACACTCTAATTGTGAAAGTTACATTGAAATCAGATAATACGAAAGAGTAATTTTTTTGAAATAACACCAAATATTAGAGTCATGTACATCACTACATTGACTATGTCTCAATTTAATATGTATTTAATTAATAATTTTTTATATATATTCCTAAATGCCCGTCATTATTTCCACCATTAAATAACAATGATAGATAATTACAATGTCTAAGATACATTTTTGAAATATAAAAGTGGATAATTATTTTTTAAAATTTAGAGAGAATAGTTACATTAAAAAAATAAAATAATGTATCTTTTTTTAATATTGTTTTTATGATAAATATATATGCCTATTTAAGGGTAATAATTTAATTGTTGACCCTGAAAAAAATAATTTTGGTGTGGTTTATTATAAATAGTACAAAACATTTATAAGAACCATAAAATCAAAATGAAAATATCATCAACTAGTGTTTTTCAATCATCTATAATGCCGATGAATAAAACTAACATGATTCAATAAAATTCAAGATTATGGGTAAATATTGGAAATTTTGAATTTATCATTACGAATCATTAATATTGATATTTACTTCTTTGATTAAGAGCTTATTTTTTAATGTTTTACTTATGTACAATATAAATTAGTCATTAAATTAACTCGATTTTTAATGGTAAATAATAAATTTGGATATTAAATAAGTTTTTAAATTTATTTTATTGAATATAATATATTTTTGTTATAAATTATATATATTATATATATTATATTCAAAGACAAATACTTTTAATTATATATATATAACTTAAAATTATATAAAAATTAAAATTAGAAATACGTGGAATACTAAATGACCTAATTATAATATTTTAATTATTGGAAATCTTTTATATTAGTGATTGTTATTAAATAAATCATTATTCATAAATATTTTCACATTGACAACATTTTTTTCCTATTTTTTATATTTTTTTCATAAAGGGGAATCATTCTTATTTTCAAATAATTAATCAATCTATTTCTTTAATAAAATAAATTATACTATTTATAAGAGGATTTCACTATCAAGGATAAGAATGATAATTTTTATAATGGTGCACTTTCTAGATTTAATATATTCATATTTTATGGCTCATTATTGTTTTATTTAAGGATATGTTAAGGTGGCCTAATATATCATGTTTCTCACATTCTTGTAATATAAATAAAATAAACATTTATAAATAATTTTTTGACATTGCATGGCTTGATATTACTATTGAATCAAAAATATGGTGAATTTTGTGGGATAAAATAACTCAAAATTTTACTAGATTAATTTTTTGGTTATATAACATCCCCATTCCTATATCGCCATATATGATCACATAATATGTACCCAATTATCCATGAATTTAAGTGGAATAAAATTGGTTTTATTTTGTTACATATTTATATAAATAATATTGTTGTATATGATGTTAATGAATATATCATGACATTGAGTTTGGGATTATAGATTTTTATGAATAATATTAGAATTTGGTGATGAACTGTACATGTTTTACAAACAATATCCAATTTTTTAATCATTCATTTCACTTTATATATAAAATAAATTATTATAGAAAATATTATAAATTATCTAAATTTTTTATAATAGAACTTAAATTTTTAATAAGTTGTTTATTTGGTAGAGATAATTAGAGATATAATTTAATATTTATTAATATTGGGTGTTATTTTCTATTTATGAATGTTATTATGAAGTATAAGTCATTTATTTTGAGGAATTAAAAAAATTAATTTTTTATTTTCAGTAAATCTAATTTACATGATATTATTGACTTATTGATATAATTCATCTAGGTGGTGATTTTGTATAACTATGTGGTGGTATTGTTTAACTAGTGTGAGGTATAATGTTTTGAATAGTATTGATTTCTAGGGGTATTTGTGTAAAATAAAGACTCTGAAGCAATATTTTATATTTGTTATTCATTTATGGTCGGTATATTCACTTTATTAATGAAAGACCATAAATAATCTCCCATATCACTTCTTGTTACACAGATATAATGGTCGATTCTATGCTTACTAACACTTAATATTAATAGGGTATATGTGTAGGGTTTTTGGGAAAACATTTATATAAAATTCTATTTTATATTAGTACATTATCTAAATCCTTTTTTGTCATTTGGGATTGATTTTCTATTTATTTTAAATTAATTATAAAATTTAATGGGATGCTTCATTTTATATATACGGTCATGAAAATTATTACTTGGAATGTGATTGTCTGTGATCATATATGACAACATTTAGGAATTTTAAACTTTATATCGATTGTGGTGATTTTTTATTACATTAATAAATTTTCATAACCTATATAACATAGCTTTATAATATTAATGTGAATCATTTTTTGTTAATTTCATTGAGTGACCTTGGTAAAAATAACTACCTTTAAATTCACATAATTTTTTTCTTAAATAATATTACTTTTTATCACCAAGAATACTTTATGAAGACATAAATTTATGATTCTTAAATGGTAACCTCTATAATTTCTATTATTATATACCTAATGATGTTAGAATCTACTTTATTGTTAGCCCGTAATATTAATTCATTACATCATTAATTACCTTAAGACAATAGGATTAATTAGAAATTTCAATTATTATTTATAGTTCATAATTAATGAATATTTTTAAATATCATTTTTAGTAGTGTATTATTTTATTGTAATATGTTTTCTATATTGTTTTAAAATTATTATTTAAATGGTGTTTAAAACCTTTTAGATAGTAAATTAGATAATTTAATTGAAATGTTCTATTGAAATATGTAAATTCTCTTGGTACTAATGGAGGTGGGGTTAAGGAGTGAAAATCTACATCATTGGGTACCTTAGTAGTTCTATATATAGTATTTGGCCATTTTCACAGACTCCATTAGAGAGAGATAAAGAATTATGTCTTTTTTTTTATGAATATCTATGTTCATGTTCTTCTATTATAAGAAACTATAATGTTCTCAATTGAACCAAAAACATATCAAGAATGTAATTATGATTATGAAACATAGAAAAAAGTGTTATAAATGACATCACTCAATTTGTCACATATTAGTAGCATGAACACACTGATGTGTTTGTGCACTAAATATCAATAAACTCACAATTTGTGATTACATGTAGTGCCAAAAAATTACTAACATTATAATAAGTATAATTTTCTTCATTTATAAATACATAATATATTTAAAATATATCACATAAATGATTGATCATACATTCCATTACATAAAAATGATTAATTTAACCATACATTTGAGTCAATATTTTTTTTGAACATTGTGCCAATATGAATTTTTTTCATTTCTTCATGGATTTTATATCTTAAATTCATCATGATATTTAAAAGAAGGATTATTTTGGTGAATCCATTTTGCATAAAATAATATGCACATTAATTATCATGTAGATACTCACAATAATGCTAGTATAAAAGATTAGTAAATAATAAACATTTAAGTTAATTGCTAAAAATATTTTTGAATTGGGAAAATAAATAATAACAATATAATTAGATAAATTATATTGTAAAAATTAAAAAGAAATTAATTTTAGTAAATTTTATCTCTAAATATAGAATTGGGTGGCTATGTTAGATTTTTATGGAATCTTATAAAAATAATCTTTAGTTGATTATCAAATAAAATTTCACAAACATAGTTATTTGTTTGTATCATAAATCATAAAAATTCTATAATATCTATGATATAGTCTATTAAATTAAATGTTTTAAAATATATTGGATAATTAAAAATAAAATAATAATTTATAAATATATATATAATCGATATGATAATATATTTAAATTATTATTTTGATTAAAGAATCATATAATTGGAAGCTTCGAATAAAAAAAATGATTCATAATTACTAAAGATGTTTCTATTCTAAATAAGAACTAAAATGTCATTCTAATAAAAGGAGAGTAAAATATACAAATAGTACTAGTTAAATAACAATATTAAACATAAAAAATATAAATTTAGAAAATAATGAGAAACATGCCATATAGATTTATGTACATTAATTATATTTTACCTATTGGAGTTGTAGGGGCATCATGATCATTTTTCAATAAGAAAAAAATGGGTATTATAACAGATAATACAATATAAAATATATTGACTGTAAAATTCAATATATTAATGGATTTCATAATAAATTACTGTGTTCTAGTATATAAAAATCAAATTATGAAATATATACATTTGACATGGGAAAATCATATTAGTCACTTGATATAGAAACATCATAATAATAATGATTATAAGAAATCTTATACTGTAAATAAAGAATGCAATGAACTATATAATCTTTTCCAAGACTCAGTTGCACAATCTATAGATATGTTGATTCCACCAATATCAAATGAAGAAAGATTCCAGGTATTGGTGATCTCCTTATCGCCTACATCTAGTTCACAAGAAAAAAAATTAAATTTCCAAATTAGTAAGAAGAAATCACATATTAATAAACTCTCTAAAGTATTATATTATTAGTGAACATGAATAGAGCATGATTATAAAAAAAAGTGTTACTATCTTATCTTATTATCTCAATCTTTCTTTTTAACTAGATAAAAAAATAGAAATTATTGAAAATTAGATATCCACACACTCTCTCAAATCAATTCTCACATAAAGTGATAAAAAAATTCTATAAAGAATTTCCATATTAAAATTTTACATTGAAATATAGATGTTCAATGCAGAAGGGAAAAATTATATGATGTTACAAATATATTAATATTTATTGTAAAATTCATGTACCATATTTTTTAAATATTAAAAATTAATATAATATATAATATGTATGAAATATAAAAATGATTGATTATCCATGAATTCATTAGTATAGACAATTATTTAGGTAAAACGTACAAGGGGTGAAGGAAAATAAAATAGTTACACATTATGTGTGATGGCTGGGGTGTAGTGTGATCACCAGAGGTGTAGTAGCATTGGGGTGCGGCACGATGTGGGAGATAGGTATTGGGTGGTTATTGACTACAATGGGTGTAAAATCTTTGGGATACTAGTTGTTTTTTTTTTGGGATCCCAACAACATACTATTTTGATGGTGGACTACGATATTGGAAGGTTGTTACATAGTGGGATGAGAGTCTTCTTGATGGAATGGATGTTGCACAGTTTCCAGATAAGGATTCACAATTGTGATGAAAGCATATCGTCTGGGGATGTCGGATTCGATGCTTACGTCACAACAATGCTAGCACGAGACATCATACAAACTGGGATGAATATGACTGACAGAAGGTGGTGACAAACAACTTCATCTTGTTGGGAATGACAACCGTCAATGGTTCACTAAATCTTATATGGTCTTTAACAATGAACAATATTTCTTGTAACACTTCTCTTTGTATCAATGAAAAGCATTCATTTAATTTCCCTTTTTTAGCACTGATAATGGGATACACTCTTTAATGTTCAGATTATATAATATCAAAATAGTCCTAAAATTGAAACATATATAACAGCACACCCAACTTAGGATTTCAAAATAATACACCCAGAAGAAAATAGTATTTTAAATATCATAGTAGAAGAAAATATATATTATACAATTAATTTAAATCTTGAGTAAAAAACTATCCACCCCTTGTATTTAAGAAAATAAAAAATATTATTTACATTTCAAAAAAATGTTTTATATAATTACATTTACATATTTATAATAAACATTCTAAAACATTAACATTTCTCATTTTGATTCCATTAATATCCTCTTATAAATCTACACACATGGTATATGTTGTCGAACAAATAATCTCAGCATGAGAAAAAGATTCCACATATATACGAAAACAAATATTATACTAGTAATACTATAATGAAATTAATTGAAAATTAATATGATATAAAACAATAATAAAATGTCAATATTTAATTAAAATGACACATTTGGAGTAATATCGATCAAACTATGCGTCCTATTGAGATTTTGTTGATTCCTTCATATTACAAATGAGTTATGGATCATTGCCATAAAATATCAAAATAATCCAAAAGTATTTTCATCGATTTGAGTATTTTAGTAGTTCTTTTACTAAAATTAATTTCAATTTAAAATACTGATTCATTTAAAGTTATACCGGCCACACCATGCATCGTATATAGGTTCAGTTGATTTATACCTATCAAAAATTACTCGTTGAATATTTTCCAAAAGATTAAAAACAATCCAAATGTATTTTCTCATTTTCCAGTATTCATATACAATTTTTTTTACTAAAATTTCATTTCAAACTAAAAACAATCATTTTTTAGTCAAAATGGTTGCATCGTGCATCAGTCTAAAGTGAGACTAATTCATACACATCAAGATTGAATTATTAAATTTTTTCAAAAATTATCAACACAATCATAGCATGGATTTTTTTTGAGTAAAACATTTTAAACTAAACTATAAATTTTAATCTGATGGTAGAAAATTTTAGTCATACCGGTCAAATTATGCATCAGATTGAGTTTCAGGTGACTCTTACAGAACAAAAATGACTATTTAATCATTTTCCTGATGTATCAAACCAATACGAATGCATTTTATTATATTTCAGTTTGTCTCTTGTTAACTTTTACAATAATTAATGCCAATTTTAAATAAAAAGAGACACTTTGAGTTATACTGGCCAAAGTAGGCATCATATTGAGACGAGTCTTATCAAAACACATCATTAATGACTAATAGACAATTTTAATAAAACATACAAACAATCCAAATGCATTATTTTGATTTTTAGTATGTAAATTGTTGGATTTATTAAAAAAATTGTCAAGTTTAAATAAAAAACCGTTCAATTAAATCGTCCACATCATGTGTCTTATAGAAGTACAACTAATCACTGCATGTCAAAAATGAATAATTTCATCCAAAAATATCAAAATAATCTGACAGTGTTTCCTCAGTTTTCATTTTTCCACATCTGGATTTTAAGTAAATTATAGACTAATTTATAAAAAAAGAGACACGCTGAGTTGCAATGGCCACACCATGACTCAGAATGATGTTTGATTGACTCATACAAATCCCAAATGACTAATCGACCATTTTCTTAATCGATCAAAAAATCCTATTGTTTTTTTATCTTTTATATATGTCACATGTAGTTTTTTACTTAATTTAATGTGAATTTTAAACAAAAAGTGACACTTTGTGTTTTACCAGTGACACTGTGTGTCATATTGATGTACAAATGACCCCTACACATCAAAAATAAATAGTATACCATTTTTAAAATATATAAAAACAATCCCAATGTGTTTTCATTGTTTTCATTATGTCATTTGTTATTTTCAATCAAATTAATGCAATTTTATATAAAATGAGACACTCTGAGTAGTACCAGCTACACCATGTATCATATTGAGGTGCATTTGACTCACACACATCATAAATGACTCATTTATATTATTCCTAATGTATAACAAAAATCATAGTTAAATATATAGTTTTTCAATATGTCAATTGTGTATTTACTTAATTTAATTTCAATTTTAAATAAAAAAGAGACACTTTGAGTTCTACCAACCCCACCATGTGTCGTACTAAGGTGAGGAAGATCCCTACATTTAAAAACTTAATAATATATCATTTTCCTAATATTTCAAAACATTTAAAATGGGTTTTCTCGGTTCTTTGTATGTCACATATTATTTATACTAAAATTAATCTTAACTTGATATTAAAAGGGGAAAATTGAGTTGTACCTTCATTCTTAGACACCATTTCCCAGAAAATTATTAATAGATAAATGAAATGAAATATAATTTAGGGTGATAATAGATGTTCAATTAGTGTAAAAAAATGGAAAGATCAATGATTATATATGAATAACATGTGCATAAAAATGAAAGAAGGTGATATTAATATTAGAAATTCATACCCCAAAATTAGAAGTCACATATTCATGTTATTTGTGTACATTCATTCATATTTTATTCTTAAATTTATTTTTTGAGTGAATCAATGTCATCTTGTGAATACGAGTCTTTTTTACAGTCATATTAGTACTTGAGAAATTTAAATACACAGGGGATTAAAAAATATTTTAAATTAAATATTAATTATCTTCAAAAATAGCTCATTAAGGAAGATAGTTCATGCATGGAATACTTTATATCTCATAAATTTATAGACATACTTATCACAATCCTTTCTATTTTTTTTTGTTTCAGACAATGCAGGAATGTGGAGATAATAATTAATTAGGTTTTATATTTGTTTTGATAGTGAAATACTCTTTTATAAAACATTATACATATCCATTCATAGTACTTGTTTTATTTCATGTATTTATTCCCTGTCCTAATTTCATTTATTAGAAAATATTTATGCACATCCCAATCATAACATAATCCTCACTAAAATATAATATAATATAAATTATATTGTTTTCTATTTATAAAATATTTTATGTAGTGTATAAAAAATTGTAATCCAATATCTACTATGGATTGATTGTTTGATATCAATGCTATGAATCTAGTATATAAATATTTAGAGAATCCAAATTTACTTCAATGAGATTTTAATACTACCAAAAAAAAAAGTAATTAGTAATTAAAATATGATAATAAATTTTAAATTATTAAATTGAATAGTCTTACACATGGATCATTGGTATTAAATAGTGTTTTTCATAAAAAATAATGATTTTCATGGATTTTATTAGACCTTAGGTAATTTCATAATTTTTATTGGGTTCTAATTTATCAGGGGTTGTTGAGGTGACATGAGGAATAATGAGTCCAATGTTTTTTTCATGTCAATATCCCTTGAATTGGTTTTCATATATACAAATTCCAACAATATGAAATGTATTTCAGCATTATTAATATAGTATAACAACTTTTGGAAAATGAAATCATGAGAACAACCAACTTGTATACATTTACAACTAAGTCACCTAGCAATAAATAAACAAGGATTTTAGTTGCACTATAAACAATAATTATTTCTTGACCTTTCTCTCTATAGAAAATTTATTCAAATTCAATTATGTTGTTTCCAACATATTTTAACATTGTATCCACCTGATTCCTGAATTATAGTAAATGTGGATATAGAACGATTATGGAAATTGTTCTTTCAGTATATAATTTTTATTGGCTGGTCAATCATTCAGAAGTGTTTGAGGTGGTCTTTCATTTCATACCCTTCTCTTTGTCCGTCAGTAATAACATTCATCTGTTCAGAAATTTTTCATTAATTGCTAAAGGTTTACATTGAAATGTAAATTCGAAATGAATACCTACTTGTCATCATGTTTTTTTACAAGATGTGAAAGCCATGAAATTAATGTTCCAATAAACCTTTTAACCATATTAATATCATTCTCTTCAATTGGAATTGGTAGCTCTACACTCAGAACTTGGGCTACATTGATAGACCAACACAAACACATGACCTATTAGATGTGGTCTGTTGTGTAGTGTGTCCTTTTGAATATTGACCAACATATCCTCACCACAAGAAAATATGTGGGTGTTTCTAGATATAAATCATAGTTATATTCTCCATGTAGAATAGTAGTACAGGAAATGTATCAGTGTCTGCTTTATTCTCACTTCACAGAGATATTCATACATGCATTTATTACCTTTAATATGGCATCTCTTAGAGGGGAATGGCTATTCCAATAGCTATTTGGGGTGGGGCGTGATCTTCATGTAATTTTTGTTCTTGAGTTTCTTCTTTTCTTTGCCTATCCCTCATTAAATTTTCCATAATCTCTCTATACCATTAGAATTTTCCTTCAAGTATATCTATTCATTATATCCTCATTTTTATTAATTCACTTTTATCTTCTTCATATTCATTTCCCAAAATATATTTCGGTTGTCACCCCAAAACCGACACATCTGATACATCCATATTGTATTAGAGGCTTCAAGGCCACAAATAGTTTGTGTTCATCAAGAATAGTTGTTTCTAATTCCTATGACTATGTTAGATAGAAAATATAGGAAATGACATGATCATTGTTACATAATAGAGATTTAAATTATTTTTTTAATTATGTAATACATACACATCATACCCACTATTTTGAGTTTTCTCATCTTTTAGAATCCAATCACTAATTACACATGCCTTTTTTCCATAGAACAAGGAATGAGATTGAAGTAGATTTGGATTTCTAGTCATCAATCTACATATAAATAGATGAACATAATTGTGTTGGTTTTTAATGTCACATAAATGTATTACGGTTGATAGAAAATATGTAAAATTTCTTTTCAAGTGAAGCATACCCCTTCCATGATTTATGGTAGGGGTATACTTCTTTTATTTCTCGTTCTTTATATTTTACACTCAGTTTCTATTACATAAACAAAAAAATTTTTATCAATGAGTTGATTTCCCATATCATCAAACCATATATAATTTTCGACAATGTACATGAAATGTAACTTCTGCACGATAGCCAGTAAATGTATCCCTCATTTCCTAGGTTATCAGGTTTGCATAAATAAGCTGTGGGTGTGGATTTATTTTCATTTTAGCATCTATAAGATAATGCATTTTCAGGATTGTGAAAAATATTTTATGAATCCTTCTAGAAAGCATTAATACATGCTCCTTGTGGGACTTATCTACTATAAAGGCACTATGTGATGAATGATAAAGAGTATGTTAATGTTTCGTTATATTGTTTTTTAGTAAAATAATGAAATTATAAAATAATGTTACTATATTATCTTTCCACATCAGTTTCCTAAGGTCGACACATCATGGTTCCACATATCTACATTAATCAGAATGTGTTTCTGAGTGATGATTCCAATACAACTGTCGAAAATTGCCTTATTGGGGTTAACATGATGACCCCACGCAATCCATATGACCTCATATCTGCTGCCTTTTTCTTTCACCATAAGGATTTATACAGGCAATGTCAATCATGGACACTCATTTTTATTCATCATTTTTTGTCCTTCATTTCCTTCCATTTCCCTGGAATAAAAATCACTAATATATTACTCTAGATAGGTGGCATTATCACGTGGATATGCTTATTTTACATCTACACTAAGAGTAGGAGCGGGTTGAGAAACATATTGTTCCTCATTAATTGGAGCACAAGCACATTCAGAATGTTTCTCAACTACACAGTGAGTAGAATCATGTTAAGATACCTATTGTTCCCCTAGAATGGGAGCACCAGAAGATAAAGAAGGTCTCTCCTCTATACTGCTAGTTGCAGTAGGTCAAGAAAATTTTTGTTCTTATGGATTGAGAGAGCTATCACATAAGGAAGCCATTATCTACAAAACTGGTTTAACATTTAATATAGATTACATAAATGTGGCAACAAATATATTATTACCTGAGATAACACAATTTATATTACAAAAAAATGTAACTTGATTATTGAACTATCTATTTTTTCATGACCAATGGTATTTGACAATGATATCAACGATCCCAATACCTTCATTGTGGACTCCTCTAACATAAAAAATGACGTCAAAATTTGGAAAAATTTGAAATTACTGTGATTTACTAATGAAAGAGTCATCCTTGGTTGAATCTTAATCTAACATATCATTAGTCTTGGTTGATAAAAGAACAAATTGAAAACTTTTGGTTAGCGGGATCTGTAATATAAATTACTTGAATCGTCTACGATTTCATAATAAATAGTTCGTCTTGGTACCATACCATACTTAAACCTACTTTCAAAAATCCCAATTCATCTATTTTAATTGGTCTCATTTTATAAATCCAAATCCATGGAAAAATAATTAATGGGAATGTTATATAATCCAATCTGATAATTTTTTATGATGCCAAAGTATGATTTGTTGATGTAAATTTGATTTTTGTCCTTAGTACCAAATACATGCATCTCTTTCAACATGAGTGTATCTCCACTATTTTTCAGGGTATTTTCTTCCTAATTATCATTTTATAGAATATATAACCCTTAATTACATAAACAATGTATAATAATACATATGAACATTGTTCCCTGGCTACCCATGTAAAGACCCGTAAAATTCAAGGGAAATTTTTTTCTAAATTTTCATTGGGATTTTACAAGAACGTAGTTTCTAACGGCACTTGATTCCGAGGCATAGAGTGCCCAGAATCAATTTCTGAAGTTTGGCTCGGGTACGTTCAGTGAATGAACGAGCGGGTTTTCCTATCTTTTGAACCGGTGCTCGGAATTGAAATCTGATGGAACCGATGAACTCGCAACGCCAGTAATCGCTTAAGGGAACCTTTACCGTAGTTGCGTTTGTGCGGGTGAAGAAGTTAATTTGTTGGGGTTTAATTAAAAAAGTAAATAAAATTGTTGAATCAATTTTATTTCATGTCATGTGGTTAACTTCTCCCGTGGGAAGTTGGTGGTGGGCCCACATCCACCCACCTTCCCATGTGTGGATTTTTATAAGGGGTGGGGCCCACACGAACCCCCCACATTTTCAAATTCCTTAAACTCCCTAACCCCTCTTAACCCCTCACTTTCCTAACCCCTCTAAACCCCCCATTTATGTTTTGTTATCTTATCACCTCATTAATTTTATAACATCTTATGTTAATAACTTAAGTGAGTTAAATGTGGGTTTTGAATTTTCAAACTCTTGAAATTCAAATGGTTAGGTTGTGTTAATAAAATAAGACTTAGTCTTATTTTATTATTGTTAGAGTTTTGCAACCTTGAGAGGATTGTGGAAGCGGTCTTCTTCTTCTTCATCCTCAACGAAGAATGCGAAGAACATCGTACTTCGACGAAGAACTTCTCCGCCGAAGAACATGGTTCTTCCGCGATGCCATATCCGCGACGCGACGTTCTTCTTCCGCATCGTCTCTTTCGTGACGGTTTTCCGTGATGAAATCGCTGTCAACGACTTCGAATCCTCGCTTCGCGATGTCGACGTTCTTTTCCTGCGACGCCCGACCTCCGCGACCGTCGTCCTCTACGACTCGTTGACGAACACCATTCCTGAACCGAGGTAGGGGATTATTTTATTTAATTATTTTTCCATTCATGAATCTAGTTTATCGATTATCGTGGATTTTCAACTAGATGATATCGTTTAACGAGATGGGGACGGACCGCACAAACACGGCCGAACCCCCCTCCTATGTTCATGTTTGATTCATTGTGGATGGAATGGAATGGTGAGGTGTCGTCGCACCACGTGGGAATCACACGGCAATTATTACGCGACGCCGTCGTGCCGCGTCGTGGAAGGAAGTTTAAGAACGTGACACCGTCGTTCCGCGTCGAATAAAACCAAAGAACCACGGTCGGAGTCAGGCCGCGGCGAAGGGGCGCGGCGCCATCGGGTCGCACTGGAAAACTACAAAGACGATGCTTTTCGTTTTGACATGCGGATTGACGGGCGACGACGAAGCATGCCGTTTTGGCGTTTGAATCCCTTCGCAGTGAAGGTGGGGTCCCGGGGGGACCATATGCGAGGACGGTAGGAGGAACGGACCACTGAAGCGCGTCCGGTGGTCCGCGGAAGGTGGCGGCGGCACCGGCGACCGGCAGCAGCGGCGCGCCGCCGGAGGGTTGGCAGCCGGCGGATCTGCCGCCGGCCTCAATTAGCGGCGGGCGGGGGAGTCGCGCACCCCGCTCCGCGAATCGGCTCGACCACGCTGGCCACGCCGCGGCATGATGGTCAGGCCGGACCGAGCCGGACCAAGCCGGACCGAGCCAGGCCGGGCCCCTCCAGGTCGGACCCGGGTCGGGTCACCCGGTTCGGCCGCCCAGGGGGGGTCGGGCCGTGTCGGCCCGGGCCCAGACCCCCCGTTTTCGGACCACTTTCAGTCAAATGCCCATATGTTGAGCTATAGACCTCCGATTGACGCACCGTCAGTGGAAACACGATCCTTGTACTGAGACGGTCGTTTCGGTATATTACAGTCAAGGTTTCGGAGAACGTTGGGTTCGTCCGGGTTGGTTCGTACGCGAAACCAACCGGGCCCTCGGAGCGGAAACGCTCGTAACTTGAGTTACGGACTCCTGATTGACGTGTCGTCGACTTTTATTGATTCCTCTAAGTGGGACGGATCATTAGGCTTACTCCGCTCGAGGTTTGGATGCCGTCGGAGTGTGGTCGAGTTGGTTCGCTCATGAAACCAACCGGGCCCCTGAAACGAAAATGCCAATAACTCACAGACCGGGCGTCCGATTGACGCGTTGTCTGTTTCGTTGAATTCCTCTTGATGAGACGGAACTTTTGGCCCACTTCACCCGAATTTTGGTTACATTTGGATGGTGGCTGGGTTGGATCGCACCCGAAATCCAACCGGGCCCCTGGAACAGAAAAGCTGATATCTTTCAGAAAGGACGTCCGTTTGACGAACCGTCAGCAGCGTTGATGATCACGTTGAGAAACGGTCCCAATGTGTATACCCTATGTGATTTCTGGGTACAGTTGAGATACGGCCAGTATTGGTTCACTCACGAAACCAACCGGGCCCTTGGACGAAAAGGCTAGTAACTCACAGACCGGGCATCCGATTGACACGCCGTCTATTGCGTTGAGACCCCTATGACGAGGCGGTCCTTTGAGATACTTCTTCGTGGTACTTTGAGATATTTGGAGTATCGACCATTAGCTCATGGAGCGAACCCTCCCAGAGACGAGCATATGGATTATGGAGACTGTGTAGCTGGATGAGACCTGACGATTGTTTGACCGACTCGACTTGGAGTGAGTCGACTAGACCAGTGGACGGAGCACTACTTTGTGAGGTGCAGACCCATGGCGGACGGAGCACTACCTGTGTAACAGTGCAGACCCGTGGTACTCGTCCGGAGAGTACCTCAGCAGGCTAATAGGGGGTGTGCACTACTGTATTTGGTTGAAATACCTCGACAGGAAGCACTACTGTGTCTGGGTGGCTGACCCGTGGTACTCGACAGGAGGAGTACCTCAGCAGTCTTAGGTTTCAATAATGAAAATCCTGGTTTGATCTGATACTTTTGAAATTTTTGTTTACCTCATGATTGAGATGGGTCACTTGATAACATAGGTATATGTATGTGCATATACATGTGTAGTGGTTATCCGTTGATTTCACAAACCTTGTGTTTCCTCAGGATTGAGATGGGTTACTTGATAACGTAGGTATACGCATGGGCATATACCTAAGTAGAACTTATCTGTTGAGATCTTCTTTGTGGTTATCCATGTTGGTTTTAGTGAGACCTTGAGGGTCTCGGGATACCTACTGAGTATCGTTATACTCACCCTTTCACGGGCTATGCCCACACCTCGTTGTGTTGGTTGCAGACGACGGGCAGTGCTGACGGAGGCCGAGTGTTTGAGGACTGGACGGTACCCGGAGGTGGACTACACGACGAGTCAATACCCAGAGGTGGACTACACGACGAGACGACACACGGAGGAGGTTGTCGGGTGAGAGAGGTGTGGAGGCTATCTGTACCTACCCTTCAGGTAGGATCCGTGGCGGACGATCCAGGAGCTGCACCATCTGTACCTACCCATCAGGTAGGATCCGAGGAGGACGACCCAGGAGCCGCTTTCGTCCCTCCAGCTGTTGTCTTTTTTTTCTGTTGTACTTGTTCTGTTTTAGTTGTACTTTCTTTTGGGTTTGTATTCTGGCCCTTTTTCCTTTAAGCACTTCTCTTTGTACTTAGTGTTTACTTCCGCTGGTACTCTGTGGTGTTTTGTTTACTTTTATAAAGGCAATGCCTTCCCAGTTATTGGGATTTACGCCTTTGGTGCTAGTCGCCAGCCCCTGGCCTATGGAAGGCGGGCTTGGGGTAGTCATGGCATGGGCCCCGAGGTCGGGTCGTGACAAATTGGTATTGGGGGAGTCAGTTCTACCGCAGAACTTATAACTCTGATATTTTCTTTCTGTGAAGCAAAAGTGTTAAGAGTACCCAGTATGGTTTTCAGTTTAGGGAGTCCAGTGTTGGTGCGGGCGGCCGACGTATCCATACACCAGGACCCTGAAAACTGATTTCCTCCTTTGTGCATGAAAACATTGATTGCGTGTGTGTTTTCAAAGGTTTACCCTTAAAACAGCTCAAACCAGGTCAGCTCACCAGGTATAATCATTTGACCAGGTTACGTTGTTTCTTTCAGGATGCCTTTTCTCAGACGACCAGCTAGAGCCCTGAGAGTGGTTCGTAATGACAGCCCGCCGAGCGACGTGGTCTCAGTACAGGGCCCTTTTCCAATTGAGGCACCAGCGGTACTACTACCCGTTGGGCCACTGATGCCACTAGCCCCAGTAGCAGAGGGTGCACGTCGCTTGAGCGCACTGCATGAGTTCCAGCGCCAGAGGCCACCCAGGTTCTAGGGAGGGACGGACCCGCAGGTGGCTGAGGATTGGCTGGAGGCTGTGGTGAGAGTCTTCAGGCTAGTGGGGGTGCCGACAGACATCATGGTGATCTTTGCTGCCAGCCTCCTTCAGGCAGCAGCAAGCAGGTTGTGGAGCCACTTGTTTCAGTTTTGCGACGGGATGACCTTCGCATGGGAAGACTTCGAGACCTTCTTCAGTGTGGAGTTTTTGCTTGTAGCTCTACACCCCGAGTGTGTACAGGAGCTTCTACCATTGCCGCGTGTTTTTCAATCAGTAGCCGAATCATCTGAAGGCAGCAGACAGATGATGCAGAGGTCCCAGAGGACCAGACCAGCAGTTGGACGATCTCGGGTTTTAGGACCGGTGGTGCGGGGCACCCAGGGTGGGGTCAGAGCCAGGGGTGCCAGAAACAGACAGTGTTACTCATGCGGTGGAAAGGGTCACCTGGCATGTGACTGTCCGACTCCTCGTACAGTTGATCCGCAGGCATTGGAGGAGCCACCAAGGTAGTAGAGCTCCAGGAGTAGGTGGACATGAGTGGAACTAGTGGATACGTCCCTTGTACTTCTAGTTCCATGTTGTTGTTGTATTCATGTCTTTGTACTATGAGATGCAATATTAAAAAGACACTTATCTTTGTTTGCTTTCCTGACCTTTTGTTTGGTTGATACTGAGTGGTCCAGGTTAAAACTGTTGACTTGACCCTCACTTTAGATATTTCTACTAGAGGAGACTCAGAGACCTCACACTGATGCCGATAGTGTGCCTCGACCCTTGGAGGCGAGAGTGACAGTTGGATCTCTTAGTAGTTACGTCGAGGCCTTACGACGTCATCCATGGCATGAATGCGTCATTAATGTTAGGATTGACTGTATTAGGCAATGGGCGTGGTTCATCCAGGGGATGAGACCGAGTTTCTCTTTTCGGCAAAAGAGAAATTTTAGCAGCTCTTTCAGATCATAGGCAAAGCAGGTGCAGATCATCCAGGAGCGGATGAAGACTGCACAGTGCAGTATGAAACAGGAAACCAGCTCCAGTCTTAGAGACTCAAGCATGTTAAATGTTAAAGAAGTGTAAGCTTAAAGGAGAGATGAGTCTACGAAGCAGAAGACGTGGAGGCAGAGCTAGGAGAGCAGCATGAGGTGGTGTACATTTTAACATGGTACAACCACCCGCTTTAGTTATTCCCTCCAGGCTCAGGGAGCAGGAGGGCGGAGGAAGAGTGTGGCTGCATGCGGTCAAGGAGTGTGACCCAATGGCTCTAGAAATGACTCAAGGGACAGTCTCTGTCCACTACTAGCTGTTGTAGTAACGGACATCAATATGAATCATTCCTTGCTTTCCAAAATCTTGTTCTAGACCTAGAGTTTCTGGTAAGTCATGGACTTGACCCTCACGTCTGGAGATACCTTGGGAGGAGACTCGTTAATTACACTTACGCCGACGGCGTGGTCAGACCCTCAAGGCGAGAGTTCCGGTTGGAAATATCTTGGTTGCAACGTTGAGGCCTTACGATGTTAGTTTGATTATGGAATGGGAAATAACTGTTCATACTCAAATTGACGGTTTTAGGCAAACATCGGGATGGGTTTTCCTTGGTCGGCGAAAAGGAAACCCTAGGCAGTATATGATAAACTCTTTCACAGGAGGGTGTGACCGATCACTCTTGAGTCGGTCAACCTTACCCTTGTAGCGGCAGTCATTTCGAGTTCCAGTTCTAACAGGAATTTGAGACCCCTAGAGTTCGAGGATGACGATCATGTCCTTATACGGGTCTCACCTCGACGAAGTTTACGGAGTTGTTGCCAAGGCGGAAAGTAAACTCTGAGGTTCAACGGACCATTCTAGGTCCACAGCTGGTTAGGCGAGGTGGTTTACCGCTTGACCCATCCACCTTAGTTGCACCAGGTGCACGATGACTTCCACGTATATCACCTGAAGAGATACGTGCTCGACCCTTCGCATATCATTGACCATGAGGAGATGGACGATGGCGATGAGGTGTTTTCCACGGAGGCTCTAGTGGGGATCGAGGATCGACAGGAGCGGATCCTACGAGGACGATCGATTCCTCAGGTTCACTTTTTATGGCAGTACGGAAACCTCCGAGTGAGCACATGGGAGCGGAAGGCTCAAATGCGTGCTCTCTACCGCTTTTGTAACCTTATTTTGTGTTAATGCTTTATGAGGACATAAAGCCCTGAGGTGGGAGTAATGTAAAGACCCGTAAAATTCAAGGGAAATTTTTTATAAATTTTCATTGGGATTTTACAAGAACGCAGTTTCTGACGGCACTTGATTCCGAGGCCCGGAGTGCCCAGAATCAATTTCCAAAGATTGGCTCGGGTACGTTCAGTGAACGAATGAGCGGGTTTTCCTATCTTTTGAACCAGTGCTCGGAATTGAAATCTGATGGCACTGATGAACTCGCAATGCCAGTAATCACTTAAGGGAACCTTTACAGTAGTTTTGTTTGTGCGGGTTAAGAAGTTAATTATTTGGGGTTTAATTAAAAAAGTAAATAAAATTGTTGAATCGATTTTATTTCATGTCATGTGGTTAACTTCTCCCATGGGATGTTTGTGGTGGGCCCACATCCACCCAACTTCCCATGTGTGGATTTTTGAAAGGGGTGGGGCCCACATGAACCCCCACCTTTTCAAATTCCTTAAACTCCCTAACCCCTCTTAACCCCTCACTTTCCTAACCCCTCTAAACCCCCCATTTAGGTTTTTTTAACTTATCACCTCATTAATTTTATAACATCTTATGTTAATAACTTAAGTGAGTTAAATGTGGGTTTTGAATTTTCAAACTCTTGAAATTCAAATGGTTAGGTTGTGTTAATAAAATAAGACTTAGTCTTATTTTATTATTGTTAGAGTTTTGCAACCTTGAGAGGATTGGGGAAGCAGTCTTCTTCTTCTTCAACCTCGACGAAGAACGCGAAGAACGCCGTTCTTCGACGAAGAACTTCTACGCCGAAGAACATGGTTCTTCCGTGAAGCGACGTTCTTCTTCCGCATTGTCTCTTCCGTGACGGTTTTCCGCGAAGAAATCACCGTCAATGACTTCAAATCCTTGCTTCGCGACGTCGACGTTCTTTTCCTGCGACGCCCGACCTCCGCGACGCTCGTCTTCCATGACTCGTTGAAGAACACCGTTCCTGAACCGAGGTAGGGGATTATTTTATTTATTTATTTTTCCGTTCATGAATCTAGTTTATCGATTATCGTGGATTTTCAAGTAGATGATATCGTTTAATGAGAGGGGGGTCGGACCGCACAAACACGGCCGAACCCCCCATCTATGTTCATGTTTGATTCATTGTCGGTGGAACGGAATGACAAGGTGTCGTCGCACCACGCGGGAATCACACGACAAGTATTACGTGACTCCGTCGTGCCACGTCGTGGAAGGAAGTTTAAGAACGCGACATCATCGCGCCGCGTCGAAGAAAACCAAAGAACCACGGTCAGAGTCGGGCCGCGGCGAAGGGGCGCGGCGCCCTCAGGTCGCGCTGGAAAACTACAAAGACAACGCTTTTCATTTTGACATGCGGATTGATGGGCGACGACGAAGCTGGCCGTTTTAGAGTTTGACACCCTTCGCATTGAAGGTGGGGTCCCGTGGGGACCATATGAAAAGATGGCAGGAGGAATGGACCACCGGAGCGCGTCCAGTGGTCCGCAGAAGGCGGATGCGGCGCGCCGCCGGAGGGTTGGCGGCCGGCGGATCCGCCGCCGGCCTCAATTAGCAGCGGACGGGGGAGTCGTGCACCCTGCACCGCGAATCCGCTCGGCCTCGCTGGCCAAGCCGCGGCCGGTTGTTCGGGCCGGACAATGCCGGACCGAGCCGGGCCGGGCCCAGCCGGGCCCAGCCGGGTCGGACCCGGGTCGGGTCGGGTCAGCCCGGGCCCAGACCCCCCTTTTTCGGACCACTTTTGGTCAAATGCCCATATCTTGAGTTATATACCTTGGATTGACGCGCCGTCAGTGGAAACACGATCCTTGGACCGTGGTGGTCGTTTCGGTATATTAAACTCAAGGTTTCGGAGAACTTTGGGTTCGGTCGGGTTGGTTCGTAGGCGAAACCAACCGGGCCCTCGGAGCGGAAACGCTCGTCACTTGAGTTCCGGACGTCCGATTGACGTTCCGTCGACTTTGATGGATTCCTCTAAGTGAGACAGATCTTTTGGCTTACTCCACTCGAGTTTTGGATGCCGTCAGAGTGCGGTCGGATTGGTTCGCTCACGAAACTAACAGGGTCCCTGGAACGAAAAAGCCAATAACTCACAGACCGAGAATCCGATTGACGCGCCGTCTATTTCGTTGAATTATTATTGATGAGACGGAACTTTTGGCATACTTCGCCTGAGTTTTGGTTACAGTTGGATGGTGGCTGGGTTGGACCGCACCCGAAATCCAATCGGACCCCTAGAACGGAAAATGCTGATATCTTTCAGACAGGACGCCCATTTGACGAACCGTCAGCGAGTATACCCTATGAGAGTTTGGGGTACAGTTGAGACACGGTCGGGACTGGTTCGCTCATGAAACCAACCGGGCCCCTGGGACAATAAGGCTCGTAACTCACAGACCGAGTGTCCGATTGATGTGCCGTCTATTGCGTTGAGAACCCTATGACTAGGCGGTCCTTTGAGATAATTCTTCGTGGGACTTTGAGATACATAGAGTATTGACCAGTAGCTCATGGAGAGGCCCCTCCCAGAGACGAGCGTACGGAGTACGGAGACCGTGTAGCTGGCTGAGACCTGATGACTGTTTGACAGACTCGACTTGGAGTGAGTCGACTAGCCCAGTGGACGGAGCACTACTTTGTGAGGTGCAGACCCATGGCGGACAGAGCACTACCTGTGTGACAGTGCGGACCTGTGGTACTCATCCGGAGAGTACCTTAGCAGGCTACTAGGGGGTGTGCACTACTGTGTTTGGGTGACATACCTCGATGGGAAGCACTACTGTGTCTGGGTGGCTGACCCGCGGTACTCGACAGGAGGAGTACCTCAGCAGTCTTAGGTTAGTGAGAAGTACCTCGGAGTCGTGACAGGACCACTGTACACTCCAGAGATGGAGCTCTTCAGCAGTTAAGGTTTCAATAATGAAAATCCTAGTTTGAGCTGAGACTTTTGACCTTTGTGTTTACCTCATGATTGAGATGGGTCACTTGATAACTTAGGTATATGTATGGGCATATACCTGGGTAGTTGTTATCCATTGATTTCACAAACCTTGTGTTTCCTCAGGATTTTGATGGGTTACTTGATAACTTAGGTATACGCATGGGAATATACCTAAGTAGAAGTTATCTGTTGAGATCTTCTTTGTGGTTATCCATGTTGGTTTTAGTGAGACCTTGAGGGTCTCGGGGTCCCAACTGAGTATCGTTATACTCACCCTTGCACGGGCTATTCCCGCACCTCGTTGTGTTGGTTGTCGACGACGGGCAGTGCTGACGGAGGCCGAGTGTTTGAGGACTGGACGGTACCCTGAGGTGGACTACACGACGAGTCAATACCCGGAGGTGGACTACACGACGAGACGACACACGCAGGAGGTTGTCGGGAGAGAGCGGTGTGGAGGCTATCTGTACCTACCCATCAGGTAGGATCCGTAGCGGACGATCCAGGAGATGCGCCATCTATACCTACCCTTCAGGTAGGATCCGAGGACGACGACCCATGAGCCACTTCTGTCCCTCCAGCTGTTGTCTTTTTTTTCTGTTGTACTTTTTCAGTTGTAGTTTTACATTCTTTTGGGTTTGTATTCTAGCCCTTTTTCCATTCAACACATCTCTTTGTACTTAGTGTTTACTTCTGCTTGTACTCTGTGGTGTTTTGATTACTTTTATAACAGCAATGCCTTCCCAATTATCAGGATTTACTCCTTTGGTGCTAGTCGCCAGCCCCTGGCCTATGGAAGGAGGGTTAGGGGTAGTCACGGAACGGGCCCCGAGGTCGGGTCGTGACAAGCCATCAAATTCATTATGAAATTTAATACATATTTTCATCAGAATTCTTTAAAATATAGTCCCAAAACCATCTTATAAAATGTTATTATGTGTATTTTATGTCCATATTTCATCCCTTGATAGATTTAAGTGCTTAATAAATTTTTTTTTCTGTTCTGATATTTCGTGAAACCTCCAAAAAGTTATGAAAAATGTAATGGTGGTCCTCCACCCAATTTAAAATATTGAATGCGACAATATCCCTGCCTGAAATTCCTTCACAAGAATTCCACCCAGTGTGATGATATTTTGATACACCAATTCCTTCCACACGAGATAGGTATTTGGTTCATAATTCATCAACTTCCACAATAATATATTTCTCCACAATTCATCCATCTATCTGACTTTTATATTCAAGATACCTATTATAAATAATCATTTACTGTTAAAGGGAGTTTTGAATGGAATAATATTTCTAATTCAGATAATTTTATGGAAATTATCATTCTACACTCCGAAATTTATCCAGGTCTGAAACATTGTTGCATATAACAATGGAGAAGAAATATATTTTTTTAATGCATGACAAAAAATCTTGGAAAAAAATGCAACATAAATCTATAATCATTAAATCATACATCAAAACATAGAAGTAATATGATTTCAGAACATTTAACATTAAATTGATCATTGACCTAATTTACTTGATAATTGATGAATAATCCAATAGAACATTAAAATTATTCAAGAAGTTGATAAACTAATATCTCTTAGACATGGAAAGATTGTAAGAAGTTGGAGAAAGAAATGTTCGTTTTCATCCTTCACTAGTTCCAACCCTTCTGGAATTCCCACGTCAACCATGTCCATCATAGCCTTAATTCCATCCATTGTTTTTCTGGGTTCATTTAGAAAAACGAAAATGACACTATCATATATTTTTTATCAACTTGAATAAAATCATGAATGTCTCTAACATAAAGCGATCTCCATTATGGTAATTAAAAAAAATAATATCCTCTTATAACTAATATTAGTATGGACTTTAAAAAATCATTTACCAAAATCAGTGTCCACATATTTTACATTCTGAAATAGTTGATCAGTTGTTAATGGATATGGTGTTTTATTTTATTTTTTACTTTCTTCAAATGATGTTCTCCATGATTGGTATTTATGTCTTCAAGGTTAAAATCTATGATGTCCAAGAAACACGGTTATAGATGTTTAATTAAACCTTATTGTCTTTGTACCCAGTTTGCAGATGGATCACCAATGAGTTACTTTAACACTATATCCTTAAAAAATTCCATAATTAGGAATTTCATTTATCATCCCGTAAAACATGGCTCTCAACATGAAATCATCATTTTTTTTAAGAATCACACAACATAACACTTATATCACACAATAATTCAAAATCCTCGATCAATGGATCCATATAAACATCAATAACATTAGCTATTTTTTGTTCCATATAAAATCATAAATAACCTGAAGTGTTTTCATTTCATGCATAAGCACAGTGGAAAGTTATAATTATGAATGATAATTGGCCAAGTACTATGAGTATGGATTTTAAAACCAAAATGATTCACTCCATCAATATATAATACAAGATGAAGGTTTCTTGTCTCATTTCCAAAGACAATATACTCATTCTCTATTTTCATCCACTAAGGACATTCTACTAGGTGATGTCATTTACCTTCTTTATTTATTCTATCTACATGCATTGTTAATTACCATATAGTATCCTCACTTCTATATAGGATCATAATCAACGTAATGGATGGAATGTACCATAAAACATTAATAGGACTGGATTCATCTTTCACATGTTGAAAAGCACCACATTATGGGCATTGTCTATGTGATTTGCAGTCCTTGTGAAACAATTTACATACATTAAAGAAGGAATGTATTTTTTCTGATATGATACCCAACAACTATAGAATTTCATTCTTGTTGTATGTTCAGCTCAGGAACTCATTATCTTCTGGGAACATGTCATTCAAGAGAGAATATAATTCCATAAAACTAGAGTTACTCAATATATTTCCTAGTTTCAAATAATATAGATTTAGTATATCCGATAATGCTATATATTTCATGAATCAAACATACAAGGGAATAATTTTACAACTTTTTAACTACTCAAAACATTTTGGGAAATCACGAAATTCATCTTCCACTCTCCTTGCCATTTCCACAATATGATCTTTATCATCATTGAAATCGTTAATCAAATCCATGATATGATATTATTCATTTTATACACATGTAATCTTATCATATGATCAATAAAACATAGTATTATCACACCCACAATCTTTATTCTCCTTTTACCAATGTTTATTGGAACATTTATAACATTTATCTCTCTCGTGATAGATTTAGTGTCCTTCAAACACCTATGGACTAACTTATCATGAATAGAAACATCATAAAAACAGAAAAAGGATATGAGTAGGGTCATAGGGATGATATTATGAAAACATTATGAACACATTCACTCCATATTCTTATTCTTTTGTCAAATGATTGGCATTCATCCATTCTTTATTCATATCCTTCCTATTTGATTCAGTGCTAATAGTGTTTATCAAAATAAATTTAGAAAACATTGATATGAAAATTATCCATGGCTTAAAAAGAATATATACATTATGTATCTTTTGAAAACTATTTTACAAATCCCAATTAAAATCCCATTAAAAAACCAACCATTTAAATAAATTAAACTTTTAAATAACAATCCCTTTTTAAATAAACCAATATGTTACAAACACTCTTTCTCAAAACCCCAATTATTTTTTTAAAAAATTCAAGGAAAATTTATAACCCAAGAATATTATTAATTGAAAATGAATAAAACAAATATAAATTTTACAATTTTTAATTTAAAACATTACATAGTCATGGTTATATTGAAACTAGGATTACATACTCTTTCAAAACATTCACATACCTTCCTAAAATCCAATCAGATGAGTTGACAAACACATGGCATGTATCCTATATCTATTTAATGTGTTTAAATTATTTTAAATGTATTAAAAAATGTTATGTTGAAAACATACAATTTTTTAATCATCATTTAAATACTCTAGAATCTTTTTAGAATAAACACATAGGCATTTTAAAAAATTCATAAGTTCAAAGAGATGAAAATTACAAAGTATAAATAAATTAAAATTAACCACCATTTTATAAAATATAAATCTATAAAAGGATTGTCATGTATTTAATGAATAAATAGTATGAATCTCATACTTTACATCAATAATAATACAAAGTAGTGAATACATGATAAATAAAAACATATGTCCCACTTGACAATGATAATTTTGAACATAATGTCATATATCTTGAATTTGGGTATCCGTCATTCACATGATTATTGAATCATATACTACATAAAAATTATCCTTCCAATACAGTTCATTAGAAAATATGTTCCCCTTCTTGAGGGAATACATTATTTTATAGTTAAAGGACTATAGGTAATGATTCCTTATCTACTATCAGTGGTTAATATCACATTGTGATTAAATATCATTCAATAAATTTTTATTGTATTCCAATAACTCCTCTTGGAAAGAACCACTATTTAAAAATATATAAAATGATTTGGGATATTTATATTAGGTTTTATTATCTGGTTGGATTGATAGGAAACCACATGACCATCGTGGACTGGAATTGTTCAAATCCTAACCACTGATACATCAAAATATAATCCAAAATCATTACCCACCATATTTATGTTTTAAATTGGTGTTTTCATTAATCTCCTATTAATATCATAGAAGGATATCTCCTGAACATATAAGAAATCGAACCATATAACATTCTTCTATAAAGACTTCTTATCACTTCCAATCATGAAGAATCATGGTTCACCCACTTGTAATAAAAGTGAACCCTAATAATATCACCATAATAAAGTTATCTTTTCATGTTACAACGATTCTTGTTCAACAGTTATTCTTATCAATTTTTATTCCAAAAACTCTACTATCAATTTTTTATTTGCATGTTTTCCCACATGCTTATAGTAAGTATCAGTTGTTCATGTAGTTTCACTGACTTACATAATTGTATGGAAGTATATGCATTGACATGTTGACATTATAACAGTTGTATCATTTCCAGCTAAAACATTTCACTTTTGATTAATATTTAATGCCAGACATTGTTTTCAATGAATTAATCATACATTACAAAAACATTTTCTGAATAAAATGAGGATAAGACCACAACATATCACCCATAAAACCCAATTTTTTAAAAAACCAAACCATTTATTACAAAAATCAAAACTACTTTACATTCCACCATCCACTCTTAAAAATAATAACTTTCAAAATTAAAACATCTATAGGATATTTAACTAACTAATTCCTATATAAAAACACTAAGGCCACGTTTTGGAGGCTCTCCTTTTGGTCGAATTAATAAAAAAATGGGTTTGAATTAGCATTCCAAATATTTTTCATTCATGAAGTATACTTCATAGAGACTACATGTCAAATAAACATTTAACAAAAGAAAAGATCTATGGAACTAAATTTATATACATTATTATTTTCCATAGATTATTTCATAAAATATTCAAAATGAATTTATAAATGAAATTAAAAAGACTAGAAATTATAAAATCTGTAACTAATCTCATAGCACAAACCTCTACAATCATTTTGATGAGAGTTTTAATATATTTCTAAAGATAACTCATGCATCTCCAAAACTCAATCACGATGCTAAAAACACCATCACCCAAAATAGCCTAAAACCTTTTTATGAAAATTTTATAAGTAATATCTTGGTTAGGTAAATTTTATATATGAATCAACCTAAATACCATGAATAATTCATAAAAATGATTTTGAATAGTTATTAATTTATTCACATTTTTTGTTAATTTTTGTACAAAACTATTAAATTATATATTTAGATATAAAAATATTTTAAGAGTAAATTGTGATTTAAAAAAAATATGTTATTAAATCATTAATGCATTGTTTTGTATCAACCCACATACAAGTATCATCCTTTATCATTTAGATATGGTTTTTCCTCCATCTAAAAATGTTTTCTGATAAAAAAAATTAGTTGTTTTTATATACTTCATTAACACAGATGATTCATCTAAAAAAGGGAACACTTATTAATATTAGGTAAACTATTTAAAAATAGAAAACACAATGAATCTATGTTTTGGGTGGGTTTCCAGTGAAGTATCCAGTCATTATAGAATGTCATTTATAACACATGCTACCTCACAATAAACAACTGTGATCCATTCTTCAAGCACTATATATTTAAAATACATCATATTCAGCAATAACAAAATAGAACATCATGATCGCTTCCTCACTGCATAACACATTTCACTTATTAACCAACAATTAATCTCTCATACTGAAATTCCAATACACCTTCAAAACCACCTAAAAACACACAACCATCCACACAAACGCAACACCATACCAACCAAACAAACATAATTTCATATTTTTCAAATCATTCATTATTCAATTACGCATGTTAATTTAGTGGTTGTCATTGAAGATATATTGTCCTGGGGAATTCATTCATTATCTACGTATAAAAAATTACTAACTTCCATATTCAAATGCTCAACAAAAACCAACTAACATGCAATTCAATTAGTGTGAAAAAAGGACCACCAACTGCCATGATTTTCTGTGGGGGGATTAGTCCTAAAAATTCATAACATCTGCATCAATATCATACTGAAATAGCACTGGAAAAAACCAAATTTACCATCTCTATTTTATTATCCAATTCATATTTTTTATTAGTGTTGTGCAAATATAAATTGTAGTAAATAATATTCTGATCCCCCCAAAATTATTCACAAACAAAGAGAATCTAATGGGAATCCCAACATCAAATTTTTTTTTCAAATATTCTGTATACTCCAAAGAAATATAGGATTCTCTCACGTGACAACTGTACTGTTAGAAACCTGGATCAACAAATTCTCCACCAGTAGATTATCAAAACACTGCCTAAATGTGCATCTCAAGAGAAACTACCATGATAAATCGAATATTAGGAATGAACATGAGGAAACAGACGAGAATGACGATATAACTCACTATGGAGGTTTGGATCAATGAGCGACAGAGGCACATTCGAGGCGGAGGAGACCTTCGGTGGAGGAAAGGTGTGCGGCAGGTGAGAGGCGCATGGTGGTGGTGAGGTGGGTGATAGGTGAGAGGCACAACTATGGAGGAGTCAGTGATAGAGAAGGTGGTGGAGGAGGAGGTAGTGGTGGTAACGATTGACATCCATAAGAGCTTGAAGGGGTAAGGAAGGAGGAGAATGCTAAGGTTTTCTTAAAAAACATGATGAAACTTTTATCAGTACCAGACAAAAAGAGCTAATAAAGTTGTGTTTATCTGTGCTAAAATATAATATCCTGAGAAGACATGCCTTTATTTATTTATTGTTAGTGTTGATAAATATATGACGTTATCATTGTTAAAAATTAGTGATAAATTCAATCCTTTATCCATACTAAAAAATCACTAATAATGATATAATGTTAAAAATATATTCATATTATTACATATATTTATAAAAATATATATAGATAAATAAATAAACAATTATTAGTAATTAAAATTATAATATATATATATACATATATTTATAAAATTATAATTTAAATAAATATTAAATTATATGAAATATATTTATTATATTTATAATCATAGAATTATATATAATAAATATATTAATTAAATATATTTTCAAAATTATAGATAGATAAAATAAAATTTCACCCAATGTTATTATTATTTATTAGAATATATTATTATTTATAATAATTATTATAAATGAATATAAATATTTATTTAAATATTTAAAAAATTATAATAAATTTATATTTCTAATATTTATAATTTTTTTAATCTGTGTATGTAGTTAATATATATTTAATATAATTTTAAAATTATTTAAATATCTCAGTATTAATTTACAACTGAAAAAAATATGTGTAATTGTTTTTTAATATTTCTGTATAATTATAAATATAATTATAAATATATTTATTTAATTATATATATATTTATATATGATAATAATAAATATATTTTCATAAATTGATAATTATTTAAATAAATATGTATTAAATTATATTTAAATCTAATATTTATGTATTTATTTTTAATTGAAAATTTTCATAATAAATTTTTTTTAATAGTTATAGTTATAAATATATAAATATATAATTATCAAATTATAATAAAAATATTTATAATTTTATATATATATATAATTAATATATTATTTATAATTATATAATTATTTAAATATATCTATTTTTATTTAGAATGAGATATATATATATATTTGTATTTATTTAAATATATTTATAAATGTTTAGGAATTATAATTATAAATATTAGTACTTATTTATAAATATTTGTATACATTTATAAATATATATATATATATATATATTATTAACTTTATAAGTAGGATAATAAATATATTTATTATAATTTTAAATTTTTTTTACATATATATATTTATTTATAGTTATAATTATAACTATAAATAAATATATTTATAAATATTAGTATATAATTATAAATTTATTTTTAAAATTATAATATAGGTATTTATTGTATTTTTATTTTTTTTTAATTTATATATAAATAAAATTATAGTTAAAAATAAATATATTTGAAAAGTATTTACATATATTTAAAATATAGTAAATATAAATATAATAAATATAATTATTATTTAAATACATTTAATGTAATTTTATACATTTTTCGTGAACATCATCAAATATAGGGTAACAAGAATTAATCATATTCCAAGTAAAATATACATAATAAAAAATGATCCATCAATGGACAACATGAATAATAATAATGGATTAATATATAAAGGAATATTCATTAAGACACATAACTTATATGCATGCGTGAGCAATTTGTTTAATGACGAAATTCATTGGAAACGCATATTTATTTAACAATTATAATATAAATATATATATTTAAAATTTAAATATATATATACTAATTATAAATATTGTAAGTATATTAAATCAAAAAAATATAATAAATATAATGAAGCTAATAAAACAAAAAAATCTAAAAATTCTATAAAAAAATTAAAAATATAAAAATGCAATAAATTAATCTTGTAAGTCAAAAATATATAAATTTAAAAAATCAATATTCAATCTAATAAATCTAATAAATCTAATATATTTATTTATTATTTATTTAAATTCATTATAATCCTATAATTATTTAAATATATAAATTTAATTATAATCTTATAAAAAATTTTAAACATTTTATAAATATTTTTGAATTATATATATATATATATATTAATAATAAAGATGAGTTTTTTATTTATTGAATCGATATAAACATTATTTTTTAATATAAATATGATAATTTTATATGAATTGTTATTAAAAACATTTATCAAATTCTAAAAGTAGTACTCATTGTGGTACTATTTATCTTCGCTAAGAAATGCATTGATAAAGATGTACCCTTTATGAGGACCCATTTTAGCACGGATAAAAGACCCCCTATCAGCACTTTCTATATAGTAATGATATAATGTGTCGATTCCCTTTCCCTATTTTGTTATACTGATGTTACACTGGGCGACGGCTAGGATGATGATGACGAACATGTTAGAGATTCGATTTTCTGAGCATAGATTGCATCATTAATATAATGCTTCCAGATGTGGGTTTCTCAAGTGGTGAGACATTGTGAGAGCATATATAGACTTTTTTAAGTGATTTGGTGAACGTGCCTTATGACTGTCAGTGTTAATTCATTTGGTGTTAGAATGAATTATGGTAGGGATTTAGATTGGTGCGACCTAGTTTCAACTATGATGGTGTGTGGTCTGATATGACCTCAGGATGTATATTCAGTGTATTTTATATAGGATTTGGTGTGTTGTGTGTTTGTTAGGATGTGGGAATATGCAGTGTGGGATGTTGGAGTCATTTTGATTTGATGGATCTTGTTCTATGTCTTTGTTTGGTGGAACATACTATTCCCAATGTAGGTTTTTTATTCATTTCAATTTTCTTCAATAAATTTCTAGTGTCGAGAATTATCGAGTACTATTCTCTCTTGGTAATAATGTACTATATTTAAAATTCAATTTATATTACATTGTATTTTAAAATAAAATTAAATACTCCCAACCATATACATTTATTTGATAATAATAAAATTATCATGATTCCCCCCCACATAATCAAAATCATCATGATGTAGTTTAAAAAGATAACCATTTATGTATATTATAATTAAAAACCATAATAATATTATTGGATATATTTTTCATAATATGTATCAGTTGGATATAAAGATATCCAATAGTAGTTTCTAATTATACAACCATAAAGGAATAAATTTATACGATATAATAAAATAAAATGAAGGAGATTAACATTCCAACCATATACCATAGTCATCCCACTAAGATAACACCATTAGGCTATCTATAATAGCATCTTAAACAACAATAAAATAAAAAAAATATTGTTAAAAAACAAAATAAAAAAAACATTTGATTGTCATCTTATGTATTCATAAAATTAATATCAATCACATGTAAATATTTTTTGGTTAACTGTTTATAATAAAAGGTAAAAATGATATTTTATATTGATATAGAAATCATACATAAAATTATCATTATTGATCACCCCATTCGAATCCTGAAGAATCTAATATGACCATTTAAAAAAAGATATTTATTTCTTTAACTATTTATCTCGGAGTTCAATAATATCCCAATATAATTATAATGGCAAACATCCTATGTTCTAATGATAGTCTTGTTACAATGATAACACACAAACTATTATCATAAATCTAGTACTAATGTTCCAATATATTTAATTGTAATGATTGTTAAACTAGTGGACATAAGATGATGTCTAACATTATAATAGTGGAATAGAATAGAAGGAATCCCATACATATTAACATAATTTGTTTATAAGAATTGATAAAAGGGACACAAATAAGATACCTATATTACATTTGAATGAAAAACATAAAATATTATTTTTTTAGAATAAAATTATTTCTACTAGCATATCATTGAATAAAAATCATGCATCACTTCATGGTCTCCTGGGAAAATGAAACAAATAATAGTGGGATCAAATTCTCAAAACGGGTTACATACAGTGGAAGATATCACAAATTTATAAGCATAATAAACAGAGAGTGGTAAATAAATAAACACACATGAAATTTAAATAACATGACTGTCATGATAAGATACAGAATAATTCATATAGCAAGGTAAATATCAGATAACAATTTTCATTTAATCAATAAATTGAAAATGAAATGAATCCACAGATAATATCACTTTGAAATTATAATCGATAAAAATAATATAATTATTAATGAATGAAATTATTAATTACTATACATTATTACTGAGGAACATAATACATGTACCATTAATACCGTTCAAATTATTGTTTAAGAATATATTTAAAAACCTAATTACATCTAGATTATTGATTTCTCTCATGGTACCTATAAATACATCGTTGAGTTATTTATAATCAGGGCCTATGAATATCATCATGTTCAAATATATACACATATATTTAATTGTCTATATAATTAATGAATGATGTGATTGGTTATCGAATATATGAATTCTGTAACAAATTTTGATTATTAATCCATCGCTAAAAAACTTCAATATAGAACACTATATGTATGAAAAATATATGGTTTAAGAAAACATATCCAAGGAAAATAATGATAATATTTAGGGGAAATTTAATTTTATATGATCACTTGAAAGTGAACATTTCCAAGGATTGCTAATAACTACAAAAATTAGTCATGTAAATGAATGTCAATACATTCCCTTGTCAAAATGTTCACAAAAATTGATAGAAAGAATACTGAAAGTATCAATCAACTATATGCCCATTTATGGAGGACATTTAATTAGCATAGATGGATATTAAATCATATTATATTAATATTTTTCATTTTAAAAAAATACATGATCAACAGATGAAATAGTTTGTGCTTGTAGAAATATGGAAACATAATCATCTAACAATATGATAAATATTCAACATAGCTATTGAATATATTTCCAATTAGTACCCTACTTAAACCCATTATTTATAAACTATGGAAAAGAAACATATAAATTTTGTGATCTAAGATTCATAGTAAAGGTAAAATATGGATAATGTAATCATAACATGTCATAAGGATTTGAGAACATTATCATAACATTAGAAGATCATACAATGCATATCCAAGATTATAATCACAAGTCATGTAATAAATATTGGCGGTTCATAATACATCAATAATAAGTGAATGAAATCAATAAGACATGACATCATAACATATGAAAAAGTTAAGGAATTGTGGTAGTCCCATAAACATGTAATATCATTCCCTATATGTAATGGTTCATTTCCAAAAATGTATCAGGGAACTTCATGGGGACTACCCCTAGAGGGAGGGACACACCACCATCCCCATTCATAGGAAATTACTTATAAGGGACCAATTATCACCATAAATCCATACTGTATATGTTTTCCCCTTCTTCCCATAGTGGATCAGGTTTCTATATTATCATACAGTGGATCAGGCTTCCCTATCTTGTCATTATGTACCAGGTTTCCCCATCAAACCATGGTCGATCAGTTTTCCCTGTCTTCATTAGTGGATCCATCTATTCAACATCATTACTAACATTATCTCATGGGATATAAAAAATACCAAATTCATTAGAGCGTTATATGTGTTCCTCCATTCACATAATAAAATCTTCTATATATTATCCACAATATAATAAAACATGCATTACATCATGACCCATAAAATGTGATGGGTTTCATAAACATCATACCCTATCCTTTAAAATGGATGGTTATCATAAATATTTCATCATATCATTACCTATAAAAAAATATATAGGTCTCAAAATCATTTCATGAAAGAATAACAATAAAAAATAGGTGGGTTTAAAAATCATATTACCCATGGAATAGAAACAGGTGACAAAAACACCATTCCATTTATACCTAAACCAATTTAAAAATAATGTGAATGTTCATCATGGATAATATACTCATTAAAGAATAAAAAATAACAATGTTTATCATCTTAAATGGATAAGTATTTTGATTGATCACAAGGATAATTTATTAAGGAAACTAACCATTAAATAAAAATCTATTTCAAAAAACAATTACAAAAATCTATTTATTTTAATGAAATCGTTAAAATTTCTTTTAAAACTTATTTTTAGGAAAATATCTTTTAAAATATGAAAAAAAATTAAAAAATACAGTATTATGGAAAATATTTTCATTTAAAATAGATTTTAAATCTTTTAATCTATGATTGAAAATATTTTTAACACCTTTTCATTAAATCGCAACAAAAAATCATAAAGAAAGCATAAATTATTTTTAAAAAAACATTAAAAACATACAAGGAAGTCATGAAATAATTTTGGAAACTATTTTCTTTGAAAAATAATTTGAAACAAATACTGAAATATTTGAATCATTGAAATCATTTTCATTGAAAATATCTTTCATAAAACATATAAATGGATCTTTGAATGTCATTTAAATAATTTTAATCATAATTTTTTAAATTTTGTTTTGAAATAATCATTTAAATAAAAAAATATCCATAACATTGGGGAAAAAATTCTTTAAAAATAAACATGTAAACATTCATAGGATGCTTCATGGAAATGATAATCATGATGCAAGTTGTGTCCATACATGGATAATAATCCTTTGTAAATATAAAAAGTTTCAAAATGTGCCTTGATAAGAAAATGACGGGAAGATTCATTTTAAAAAATTTAAGGGTAAAAATTGTAAAAAATTTACACTAAAAATAATAGGGTAATAGTAAAAAAAATATAATTATTTTCATAACAAATGATTTGGAATGAAAATATATTTCTGAAAGAAATGTGAAATAAAGGTGGATATTATTAAAATATTGTTTCTAATTATTTTTTGTGTGAAATACTGTAAAATTGGTACAATTAATTTTATATAATATTAATTAAAATAATTGAATAAATTTCATGAGATTTTTAAAAATATCAATTATGATATTTCATTAATTTATTCATAATCATAAATAATTCAATTAAATGATTAGATTGTAACGATAAAATATAACCACTTTAGTAATATTATATCATAATCCCCATGGAAGAATAAAATTATATGAATCATTAAATATCATTAATTGATGTAATTTTTTAAAATAATATTTAAATGATAAGTATATACACCACATTTAAAAATATAGGTCGATGACATGACATGTCTCTCAAAGAATGCAAATTAATACAAAGTTTCTTTACCGATTTGTTATTTTTTAATAATAATTCAAATGAAATAAATGTAATAAAATTGATATATAGATACCCACAAATTTAATTATAATAATCACGTAAAAAATAATTACATTTATATAGACCACACAAAAAAATTATTGGTGAATAAGAAATAAATCTAACAGAAATATAATGGAGTCGAGAAAACCATTACCATATGTATTGAATTTATTTGTAAATTTTAAAGCCACATGAATAATAGAGATAATTTTATTAATCATCTAAAATATAATAAAATTATAACATATAATACCATATATAATATTATTTATTACATTATATTACCCATATATTATGAATTCCATGTTAATGTCATGTTTTTGTTAATACCTTCCTTTTTTTTGATAAATGTTTTGACATTTTATTCATGATCCTATTAAATTGTTCCTTATTTAATTAATAAAATAATGTAATTAATGATATAAATATCATTTATATTCATAATATGTTTATTTATAATCTCTTATTAATTATAGATGTATGGAAATTCAAAATTCATATAGATGGTAAGTTGTATGTACACATGAAAACTATATCCCATTAATTATCGTATTAAAAGAAAATATTTAAAATATAATATATATATATATATATTATCCAAGAAGAATTATTACTTCATATATATCACATTATATCAATAAAACCATCGTTAATACATTCAATTTAAATAGGGAATGAATCACATCACATTTAGGAGGCTGTAGTCCACCTGTCCCCAAATGAAGTTATCATATATAAAAAAATAGAAAAAATGAAGTTTTATTTTATGGTATAATTAAAGAATAAAAAAAATATTAGAAATATAATATTTATACTATAAAATAATTTCCATCATAATTCCAAATCATAAGAGTTAGAAAATGGAAAATTGAATTAATCTTTTCATGAGATGGTGATCATCATACATTATAATGTTAATTTCATTACCCATCAGATGGGTGTGTATTTATGTGTAGAAAAACCAATAAAATAAATTAAAAATATGAAAATTTCATATACTTAAGTTATTGTATAATAATGGACTAACAATAATTAAGGTGGTGGAAAATATACATTAAACAAAAGTGCTTGAGGAATGATTCTTACTCTTCTTTGAGTAACTCTATTTATTTTTCTCCCTATGGATTCCTTATATTGATTTATAAAAAAATTGATGTTTATTGGTTTAGAGGAGGTTCTAAAAGTTCTTTTTTATATACTTATTTTTATCCATAATCTTTTGAGAGGTGTAAAAAATTGAATGATTTAATTTCTTTTTATAGAGGTATATGAGTGAAATTATGGTAAATTATGAAAGATAAACACCATTAGAAGGCCTCTGATAACTCATGTGATTCAAAAATTTATTACAGATGGAATAATGGTGATTTATGGTTGATCTAATCCTCAAAAAACCAAAAAAATACATGAATTTGATAATTTTTTTCCATTACATCCATGTTTCCCCACTTTTATCATTTTGGTTTTTATTAAGGAAAATATTACTATACTATGTAAATTAACCATTGAGTCTTAAATAAAGATACTTTATTTGAAAATATTGAACTAAAAATAATAAATACTGTATCTAATTTACAAAAAAATATATCTTTTGTGTAGGAAATTTATTTCAAAACTAGTGCATGTAACGTGAAGAAATACTACTTTATCATGAACCATGCTAACAACTTTTTTTCTATTATAAGGATAGTCTGTTAATTATAAAAGGTCAATTGGTCAATTTTTTGATCAAATGTTTTATTTAATAACCATTACAAATAATTTTTCATAATATATAATTTTATGTAATTTTAATTCTTTTAATTAAATAACAAATATTGTAACCTGCTTTACTATTTATTTAGAATCAAATAATTTAATTTTAATTTAAAATATATCAGAAAATTATTAGATTTAAAAAATATTCTGTTTAAATATATTTTACGTGATATATTATAATACAAAAATAATTATTTATATTATTTCATTATATATATATTATATCAAATGTTTTAGCATTATTTATTTTTTATTTATTATTAATTAAATATTCCATCCATTAGTGTTTAAATTAATTATATGGTCTCTAAACATTATAGTTATAATATAATTAGAAAAAAAATCATCTAACTTTACAAATAATTTTTATAACGGAGAAAATGTAGCTTATTCCACATTATAATGCTTAATTAATGTTAAAAGTAAGGAAGGATCCCATATTTTTCCTTACATAAGTTATTATATTGGTAACTTTTCCGGAATAATATTCCAGTAACTCATAAAATTAGAACCAAGAAGGTATATATTCTATATATTGGTAGAAAATTGATTTTGGATAAGTATATAGGTCATGTTGGACCATAATATTATGTTCTAGAAACATGTATATTTTAATTTTACATTAGTCATTTCAATTAGTTTTAATTACTTCCACAATTATTTTTCATCCAAAAAATTTAATAATATTTTAATATAAATATTATCATGAATAGACCATGTATTTTGGTTTTTAAAAATTCAATTCTCAGAAGTTTAAATAATTAAATTTAAATATAATATCATTGATGTGGAGACAAAGAGGGTTTGTAATTTAAAAATGTTCAAAAATTCAATAAGTGTTTATATCTAAATTCAAATTTAAAATAATTATGACAAAATAAAGTGATTTTATATCTATACAGTAGAACAAAAATGAATTTAAAACCAAATTTAAAATATATTTTGACATTAATATTTAATATAAAAAAATGAAGGTTTTATCTAAAATGCAATATATTTCAAAATTAATAAAAAAATGAAACTCCTTAAAAAATTACAAAAATCAAACTATGAAAACTCTAACATTCCACATTCAAAAATGAATTTTATTTTGAAAAATAAAAAATTAAAAAGTTTCTATATTTTGATTTAAAATAGGCGTTCCACTAAAAGGTGGTAAAACAGCATCATGTGTGTAACAGAAGATAACTTATAATAGCATGTAACGAAATGTTATCTAGGTGTAGCATATAAAATAAGTAATGTCTGATATCTAATACATGAATTGTACTCGCATATAAACCCACATCTTTAAACGTTATACTATGACTTCCTTTTAAAAGGGAATGTATGTAACATAACAGTAACCCAATGTAACTCAAAACTAGGTTTCCACATAGATGAACATTGGTGGCATATGAAAACATGGACAAGGAAGGAAAATATAAATATATATATATTAATAAATTCCCTTGATCACTAAATAGAATGTGATCTAGGGAATGTTAGGAATAAAAGAACTAAAAATGGAAGAAGCTTCAAATAGGACATTGATATCATAAAAATAACGATAATTGAAGGAAAATTTTATTTCAATACCATATTTATAATGTTGTGTTGATTTCATGGGAAGATAACCTTACTTATTTTTATAATAATATTATCATTTATTATTCCTTCATCAATTTCCCCTAATTCCCTTTTTCCATGAAATGAATGTGAAATTTTCATTTCTATATAATTGGCCAATCCTGAGAACTATAAATTGAATAATGGGACATTCCAAGACTTTGTAAAAACAATATGATTAGCAAAAGTTATCCAGTATGCATAAATACTTATATGGTGGATAATAATATATTATCAAAATACTCATCAGATGTTTAAAATAAAAAATTCCATAAATTGTTAAAATTTTAAACCTTAAAAAATATAAATTTCCATTCCTTTAAAAAAGAGGTATCTAAACTTTTAAAAAAGAATCTATCATTCATTACCTCTATATCAGAACGATTCACTTGGTTGTCTTATTTCAAACATATGAATGCATTCATCATGTATCCTTTTAAAACATGGTAATAACCTATATTGACCTAAATCCTTAATTAAATTATATATGATTCCTTATTCCAATGTATATTGTATTTTTCAGTAAATAAAAAAATGATGAAAAACTCACCCATGAAGACATTGACCACATTTTCTTAAATTCATTAATCATTTCCATGGAAATTAGTACCATCGAAATTACTTATTCATATACAAAAAATCATTACCCAAACATCAATATATCAAAATGTGTAAACTATTAAGGGCCATATTTACCTTAATCATTTTTCCCAGGAATACCACCACACCATTAAATAAATTTAATAGTCCATAATAACCACACATCATATTCTGGAAAGTAGTGAAAAACATGAAATGAATAATCCTTATATAATATAAAATTTAAAATTCATGAATACAAATAAATAAACAGTTTGATTATTCCACATCACCCTATACCCATTAATATGGATACAACATAATATTACATAATACCTGTTTCTGTTCACATTTCTCATGTAGTATCCTCATAATTAGAAATATAACCAGTAATGATAACACCATGAAAATTGTGTCCATGATATTTCCACTTATGATATCAATTTTAATAATTACCATTCATTACACATATAAAGAATTTAACCTTCTATGATATCTTTTGGATGCCTATATTTTCATCCATTGATTTATTTGAGTCCTTAATATTTCCATTATAGTAACTTTCATTGTGTTTTTCCTTTCCATATTCAAAATATGTACTTTTTCATTTAATACATTCACATTGGTAGTTCTTTCAACATTTTTGGAAAAGGGAAAACAAAATCATCATTACTACAAGGTTTCCACTACCCAAACTCTCTATAATATTATTTTGTTCTAATTTAGTGACATTTATAGATGGTAAATGTATAAATTTTTAATCATGTTACATGAAAACTAACTAGGCAATATCACAACATCCTTCACTCCAAGAAGGATCCCATTTGAATGCTCGTATATAAACATTCCACCACATTCAATGTTAAACTAGTTATTTTTAGATCCATAAATTATATAAAATCTGAAAATAAGAATGATACTAACTTATTATAGAATAGAACCAAAAAATCATGAAAATTAACTTCTATGATGCCTACATTTTGAAACCTAATTTTAATAATGATACATTTTAGGATTATTGATCTAAACTTCATTAGGGTGGTTTTCTTTGGGGGGGAGCATCAACATCTTCTCCCGCTTCATGGCTGTGGCAGCAACTATGCTTTTCCCTCCCCCATCGGTAGGGGAGGGACCTTTATCATCAATCAAGGGAGTGGTGTCTCCCTTCTTACAATATTAAAAACACAAGATTCTACCCTCATTCCTGAATGTATCCCTATATACTAAGGTCCATAATTTCTATGAAGGATACCCTAATAATCCATTATCAATCATGGAGTTTAACAATGTTTCAGTGCTTCTCAATCAACCCCTAATTAGATGATTCTTGTAGAGAAGGATTCCAGTGGAAACCATTGAGTGATTCATTTTCGGTTCATTGGATATATAAGATATCGCTACATTCGGTTTTCTCGAGAATAGGAAATTCATTATCCACCACATGATTGAGGTAGACATAATCATAGCTTGGTCAAACATGCATCCATACTACAATGGGCTCTGAATCATTTAATATAGATGGAATTTTGAGTATCATACGAAACGAAACTCTTCTTAGTTGGATATTTGGGTTAGAATCCCTAACCATACCATACCACTTTAGAATTATTTTATTATTAGGATGTCTTGGAACCTCATAGGTAGGTTATTCTGCTCTAATAGCCGAACCAAGGTTGTGAGTCATCCTATAAATCGATATGTGTTTTTAAATGTTTATGATTAATGAAATTATAATTATTTTATTTGTATTATTTTAGGAGAGGAATAGCACTATAGTAACCATGTGGTGTATGAATCATGGGTGGGATTTAGTTCTATTTCAAGTGGTTAGGTCATTCATTGGTGGCCTATAGATGTGGGTCGAGTCAGCATGGTTACCAAATGTATGGGAACAATTAGGAAGATAGGCCCTATAGATAGGGAAAACTGGGTGTATAGATTTTGGCTGAGATAGTTTATAGTGAACCACTGGATGGGTTGAGTCCTTCGATACAAATTGATATGGTGTTTGGAAGAAAGGGTAAGGTCCAAGATAGTGGAGATGTGTCTTGTCTAGATTTCCATCTGAAGAAACCTGCTCAATATGGTGTTATATCAATGTGAGGTAATCAATTAGATGATATACTTTTGGATTTAAAAGAGGTATGGGGTTGCAAGGATCTAGGATGACTCCCAATACTCTTATTGGCCTACAAATTAAGGAAAACCAGTCAAATAAGTAGGCTCTGTCAGCACTCATTAAACCTAATGTTGGTGATATTTTCCATGAGTTAAATACTGACCTTGGAGGGAGGTTAATAACATAATTTACAAGTCCACGGAGTAAAAAATTAGAGGCTCGCTGTTAGTTTTCAATTGGATTGGATAATTTAACTAAAGATATAGATCACAGATAGGATGCATATGAAAATAATGCAAGGGAATCTACACATAGTGGGGACAATTTTGGATGGGTTATTTAAAAAAGTGTGGTGTGACCCGAAATAACCAGTAATAATTTAAAAAATAAATTATTATGATTGTATTGAGGTTTATGATGGAACAAAATATTATTAGGGGGTCTTTCTTAGGATTCTACTACTATGGAGGTCTATGTCATGAAGCAAAATTATTCAAACTACCTTGCTAGTGTCCATGATACTGAGTTGAATGAGGTTTATGTTGATCATATCGATGGTTAGTCTACTCTTATAGGGAAAGGGTTCCTGAATCTATATTATAAACTATATCATGGTGGGATCAACTCGTATGTTCAACATAGTAATTATAATGATTTTGATAATGCAGATTAAGATATCTAAGGTGATATGTTTAGCCCCTACACAGATGAGCTGAATGGAATCTGTAATGAGATGAAGGGTTAATATTTTTCCCCTTCTAATGAAGACATGTTCAGCGAAGAAGTTAATATCCATCCAGATATAAGACTATTTGTATGTCAGATGTTGTGCTTGAGCAATCATTTGGATTACTTGTGATCTGAGAAGAAGATGTGGTTGAACAGGTTTTTCCTTTTAATTCTATTGAAGAAGAATCCACAAAAATAATAGAGAAATAATTAATGGTGAATCTTGAAGATGATAAATATGACTAGATACATTAGAAATACATTATATTATTTTAGGGCTTCAATAATGGGATGTTTATCATTGATGAGTATATATAGCCCTTGGACAGGCTGGCCTAGCTATTCAAAGATCTTATTTTTGTAATTAAGTTGTTTCACCTATTAAAATATTTAGAATACCTATTATGAATGGGTTTATTTATCTTGTTCCATTTAATTAACCTCATTTTAGAATGTATCTATCAATTTTATATAGTTATACCACATTAATATCTAGGTAATTTCTCTACTAATAAAATCATTTGATTCATTAGTATAATATTTTTCTAGTAAATCTTTACTGATCAAAATTATGTGGTTTTTAATGATTTCATAATCACTAATGTACTACTACTTATTATCCTTATATAACCTATGAAAATGGTGTGTTCCACTTGAAGATGTCTCTATTAAATAATACATACTATTTTATATCAATTCATTAGTTTAAAATTTATGAAATGGCTCATATAAAATTATAAACACCAAAACATCATAGTCCAAACCAAGTTTTACGGGTGCTATAAAATACATCTTTTAGGTCCCTCAATGAGATTATTCGTGTGATACCCTATATGGGGAATCCATGTTTGTAATTATTTCTCAATTTAAATACATTTTATTTCAAATATTACATCCCTAATTAGATAATCCCATTATATATAAGGGTCACAATGTATTTTTATTATTTTTAGGATTATATGATTAAAACTACATTTGACTAGATAATTAATTGATAATTACATGATTATATCATCAAATGTTTTCCATTTTAAAAATAAATATGATTGGATACATCTATAAATAGTTTTACATAGTTCTCCGCTATGAGTAAATCCAGGGAGTATGTGATTGACAATTTGTTGATGACCAAAATCAATAGAATATCACTAATCTTACAATGTCTTATTGGGGCATGGTCATCCCTCTACTAATGATCACTCCCCTTCTTATTCAACATGTTTTATAATGTAAAATCACCAAATTATTTAAATACATGAACGTATAACCAAGTTTATTGAAGTATATATAAAACATGAATTGGAACACACGAATTATCTTGTTCTGGGTAAAATAATTTCTGATAAAAACTATTTCTACTACCATGGTTACATATTATTTCCACATGTAATATTTTTTTAAAATGAAGATAAACCTCCAAGAATTATCATAGAAATTATTTTTATTTGAAAGGTCCATTAATGGTTGAACTATCAACTCGCCTTTTTTAAATTGCATCACCTCATCTAGAATATCATAATCTCCTTAAAAATTTAGATGCATTAATTTTCTTTATCACTCAAATTCAATAATAATATTACAAACATTTTTTTATTCGGATATCTTCTCAATTATTCTATTAAAAGATTTGATATAGAATCCCCTCCAATGATGATTGTTCCAGTTTTCCCATATATTAAATCAGATAATCATATTCTATTAAATTGGAATAATAACAAAAAATTTCAAGCCATAACATCCCAATATGAATTTCAATAAAGTATAGAAAATTTGGTTTCTATGGAATGGTTCATTATTATATAGAATTTATATCCTCTTCATGACTTAAAAAGGGAGAACCATATTTCTTTATTCCTACAAATTTATGATCTATGAAAAAATATCACATGGAATTCTTCTTATATAGTTAAGAATATTGAAAACCAGATCTATAATCTTCATTAATTTTACTTCTAAAAAAATCACCGATGATCACACTATAATATCATCAAAATATATCATTTCACATAATTGGTTTTTGAATATCAATTTCCTCTATGACATAATCTATTTCATGAATGGAGAAATAAATATTTTCCACTCTAACAAAATCTCCACCACTACAATAAGAGGTGCTCTTAGAGAATGTAATTTTCACATTAGTATGAATATCATAAAATTCAGTTTCTATAACGTGGAAACATGTATACATGGAAATAATAAGATCATTTTTAATTCCCATAATAATCATTGTATATATTACGATCATTTTTCTGCATGACATCACTTCATCAGCATTAATATAACATAGACTATGGTGTGGTACATGATATTTGGTATTTTTACACTATTATTGTAACATATGTTCACCCTTATACATGTCATCAATGGAAAAGATATCCCTTATTCAAGGTTTGAGTACGTTTTATATAATATCCCCCATAATGTTTCTACACCCTTTATAGTCTATGAAACGACGATATACCCTTACATAGCTTTGGTTTTGTAGGGATCACTTTATGTAGGTCATTTCGGTGTCCAGAGTAGTTACAGAAAAAAATTAAAGGTAATGATTAAATATAATTAAATTCCCAATTAAAATAGATATATATTTTTATTAGGGTATAATGATCAAATAATTTACTCATCCAAGACCAAAACATAATAAATCCCATATAAGTATGATATTGTGAAATGAGGTCTTATAACATCGGTAACATTTTAATCATAAACCCCCTAAAATAGATAATATTAAATGGATCATTAAAAATAATAAATATAAATATATTAATTATATAACATATCAAATGGGAACTATATGCACCGGTTAAAAGTATATAGCTATATAACTTATCATGTTTCCCAATGATGATGATTTGAGATAAAGAACCCTTAAGATAATTATAACATTGAATACAAAATTATTCAATGAATTTATTGTGGGAATAAAATATAAATACACATTGTGATATGATTGAATAAATAATAAATCAAATAATTTTTATTTCACATATAATCATGGAATGATATTGTCAATGACAAATTGATTTGACCTAATGGAATGAGATTATGTTAGGAAGCACCTTACCTCAAATTTTACATTTCATAATATTTGTTAAAAATGATTATATAATTAATATATATAATACACAACCATAATCATGTATATCATAAAATATATTTTTTACTTATTACATTTTATCACATATATTCTACTAATTCAATATTAAAATATCTTTTCTGTGATTTATATACTCTTTAATTTAGTTTTGTTTCTATTTTGTAGTTTTTATTCTAGTACATTTATCATGGATATATATATATATATATATATAATTTTAAAAATATATATATATAATATATATTCAATATATAGTTTTAATAATGGTCAATAAATTATAGAGGTATAAATATGAATTACAACATTCAGGGAGATAGTAAGTAGTACAAATGTTTGAGTATTGTTTTATCATTACATATGATGGAATAAAAGAAAGAAAAATAAAAAAATACCTTTAAAAAATAATAATTATATCATATATATATAATATATTTATTATTATTTTTTCTTTATTAATACTTATATAAATGAATCACATATCTTCATGGAGGTGGTAGTTCACACGTATGCATGAGCAAAATTATCGTTTCTCAACAATTGGGAAGGTAAGAATGTATGTAAGATATTATATTTTCATATTGATTTTTATGTCACAAGAAACATATATATAATTAATACCCATTATAATAACAATAATTGAATTATGGTGAGGAAAATGACATGTATGCCTATGTAGAGATGGTAAGCCGTACATATCCACAAGTGAAACATTCACTTTCCAATTGACAAGAAGTGGTTGAATAAAGGCAGTTTCATAAAATAAATATATTTTAATTATATTAATGATACATAATTTATTATTCTATGAAAAATTTAATATATTTATATGTTCTAGAAGAAGAAAAAAATTGACGGAGGATAGGTAAAATGATTACCACTTCTTTGGTAGGCCACCTTTATGTCCCTTATTAAGGACCCATGGAATGGTGTTATAAGAAGTACAAGTCCTATAACCTAGGGATGTATAATATTATAAGAGATTTATCAAGGGTTTGGAATACCTTTATTCAAAAAAATTGTACAAATAAGTAAATATGGGGGTTCCCATCAATACGTATGGTGAGGTGAACTATTTGAATTTCATAAAATAGAGTGATATTATAAATAAATTCTCTAGAAAAAATATTCCAAATGAAGATAGAGTTAATTATATGGTTGGATGTGGGTTTAATTAAACAATCAATGAAAATTGTTATTAGTATATGTGGTTTTTTGAACCATATCTTATTTAACCCCATAGTGAACAAGTTTTAACATTAAGTAATGTAACACCATTTACACTCTTAATGGGTTATAATATTACTTATAATGATACAATTGGATGATAAATTGAAAATTGACGTCATTTTATTAAAATTCATCATCCTATTAGTCACCTTTATTGGTTTTTTGTTAATAGATAATTTGATAAAATATTATTTAATATAGCATATCATTAATATCATTTTTGACTATATTAATTTAATATATCATTGAAAACAAGAAAGAAAACATGGAATTAGAATATAATATTTTAACACATTCAAAATTTATTATAATTATGTTTAATTTTTTTAGACACTATAAATCGCCATAAAAAATATCACTTTTATACAATAATTTAAATGAAATTTCAAGTGATTGAATGAGTAATGTGTTTGTTTTCCCAAAAATTTCAACAAATTATTTCATTAATAGAAATTAAAAATATATTAAAAATAAATGATTTATTCATATATGAAATTAACATATAGAAAAAAATTTTACTTAATTGTTATCCATCTATAAAAAAATTAATATATGGAGAGTTATATTTCATATATTTCATTACCTAAAATTACATAAATGTCACTATCGAGGGAAAATGCAAAAAATTTAAAGATATTTTAAATTAGGACGAATCTTGATGAATATATTACAACCAATTAATTATTGTATGTTTTATTTTGATTTTGAGACTATATTTCATGGTTATATCCCAAATTAACCCACTTTAACCTTTATCATAGTAAAAACAATTACTATGGAAACTAAAAATATTAAAATAAATTAAAGATATCAATTAACCAAGTATTGAAACTAATGATTTAAAATATGGAATAAATTTTTTATAATTAAATTTCTATAAGTGGTAAAAACAAATTTTAATATAAATTCTTGAAACCCAATGATAAATTATATTGTTAGAATTATCAATGTAAAAAAATAATATGACATACAAATCATCAATATAGATAGTTAAAATGGATGAAAATGTATTATCATATTCTAAATGTATATGATTTGACTATAATACCAAATTTATAATATAATTATCCATTCACATTACTTGTTTGAAGGAGTAAAAATTATAATGTTTTGAAAAAATATATATTTTTCTTTTCATTAAAAAACAAATCATTTAAAAAAATATCAATGTTGCATCATATGTTATTTATTGCATGTAAATTTAAAAATAAACTTTCACTTTTTAACAATTAAATTTTAATTAATTTATATGTTCATAAATATTTTCACACATAGTATCGTAAATTTTTTTTTGGAACATAATAATTTTAATGCATAATATAAATTAGATAAAAAATTGTGTTCTTATTTCATAAGAATTAATAAATAAAATTTTATTTATTATTCCCATTATGAATTTATATCGTTAATTTTTAACTCATATTCATTACTTCTAATTCAATTGTTATGTTATAATAACATTTTTATAATATATCACACTTTTTTGTAAAACTTATTGTTGTGTATTATCAAATCTATCAATCTATTTGATTATTTTTACATAATATTTTATGTGATAAATTTTCACCCCATAAATAAATTTCACAATATATAAATTTTCATTCTATTAAAAGTTTCAATATGTTAAAATAAATATTCTGAAAATCCACATCGTATTGAGGGATAATAAAACATCCTTTGAAAATAGAAATTTAGAAACATAAAGAGCACATGAAATAAAATGTATATATCTTGTAAATTAAGGAGAAAATGAGTGGGAATTAGAAAAATAAACCTGTAGAAGAAAATGGTCACCTAAATAAACATAGAGAGTGATTTTGAATATATTCATGAAAATGTTATTAACATAAAACCCAGAATTTAGTGAAAGGTGAAAAGACCAAAAATTCATTAGTATTTAATGTAATATGATTTAAAAAATTATATCAAAATCAATTTCTTAAATTTGAGATATTATTTTATATGATAAAATGAACATATATTATTTCATTCCATTTCGGAAGTAATATTTCACCCTTCCGTTGTGCTTCGATCAAATGTCACTCCATCTCTTACCTGATGAAATAATTAATCATGATGTATTTTTCATATCAGATGCACTAAAATTATCATTTACAATATCATAATATTCATAAAAGGATTATAATTCATTCCTTCAATATATTTTTATCATTAAAACCAAATTTGTTACAAAAAAATTATCACATATCGATATAATGATTACATTAATTTCTAAAACTGCAACATTAACACTAAATTATAAATTAATCCTAATGAATGATAAGAATTATATCAGAACAAAAAAACATAAATATTCACAAATATTTTATCATATATTTTTCAATGACAACATTAAAAAATTTCCCCAAATAAGATAATTTAAAATAATGTCATATACCAAACATGTGAATAAATTTATAATTTATTCTTCAAAAATATCATAACAACATGAATAACTATAAAACCACAATGAAAAAGGAATAATCCGTCAAAAATAAACACAATCTTTACTCCCAAAATAAAACTATAGACTATTGAATATAATCTAAAAAATAAAAAAATGAAATGAACTTCATAAAAAATACTTAAATCACTTTTAATCAGATATAATTTCAATTTCATGGTTAGTTATATTACCCCTTTTACATTTTCTATATTCATAATCTCTTAATCCAATTTTTTTTAAAACTTATTATTAAAATATCAACGGTAATTTTTTCATTAATAATTTTTTATGTAAAACAATTACCTTAAAAATCAAATTCCATGGTTATCAGTACCATTAAACATCTTCATGCAAATACATAAAGAAAAATTACAACAAAACATTGCTTATATTTTTTATGGTTATTATAAATATTATACCATTGATATTAAACTTATAAAACGTAATTCCAGAGTCCTGCTATATATATACTTCAATATTGTCACAACATAAATATAAATTTAATATTTCTTTATATGGTTTAGGAGTTAACACTTGGATTAGGTTATTAAACTGATAATTCACATGTTCTCCTCATAAAATTCCAAAAATATAAGGAAATTTGTTGATTTATAAAATTTATTATCATAAAGAAACCATATTACACTTCCATTGAGACATTATCATGGTTTATCCTTCCAAAATTCATTACATAAAAAAAGTAATGTTTCATTTCACAATGGTCAATACCAGATGAACATTCATAAAATTCCATCTTTCTCTAATTTCACGCATCCAAAAACTCAAAAAAAATATGTTGTTAATCATATATCTGGATAGCCAATTTGGAATAATAATAGGGTTTAACAATATAGTTCTTTTATATTTAGTTTCTCATGAGTATATTCTTCCCATTTTCCATTAAATTCAATGTTAACATGAATACCCTTAATTCTATAAATTGTAAAAAAATAAAAATTATATTGTGATCAATAATAATCAAAATGGGAAACCACATTTGTATGAAATCAAATATATTAGATGTGTAAATACTAAAATGTTATTTTAAATCAAGGACATTATAGGTTTATCAATGGTCATATATGATCAAAATATATAAAAATTGCTGATAATGGTTTTTAATGAAATGTGAATTATATAAAGATTATCTTACAGTAGTGTCAAACTAGGAGAAAAAGTAAAGAACACTCACTATGCACTATAATTATTGATCACATATTCTCTACAAACTCTACATATGTTTATTACAAATAGATTCAACATTAATATTACTATATCCCATCACAGAATCTAGTATATTATATATATCTATGAAAACAACATATTTAATACTATTACAAAACATGTGGATTTTATCATATAAATAGGTTTATCTTGAAATTCATTAATATTATTAGGTTCACCAATTCATGTTTTTGAAAAACTAGTACCCAAGGTTTATACTAGACATTATCTCTAATAACAAATATAAAAGGCCTAACTGTAGTCTCCAAGATTCAGGTGTCACATTCATATTTTTTCACATGATACAACGGATAACTTCCCAATTATCTAAATAATAGAGAATAATTATGGATCTAGAAACATAAAATAATATAACATTACTTTTTGAAATATAAAATATGAAAAAATATTTTCATTGAGAACATTGATATTCTCTATAGCATATCCTTAAATAAAACTCATAGTAAACAAACTATAATACAATGTGAAATAAACATAAGAAATTAGAAATATTAATGTATCAAATATGGTTATGTAGAACAGAAGAAATCATTGAATAAATAGTCCTGAATATTCGATAACAGTAAATAAATTTAATACTAAAAAATTGAGTCAATAACTTTAGAATGAATAATAATATGGCTACAGAAAATGTAAAGATAAGCGAATTCAATATTAATAATAACATGAGCTGAAGACATATCCATGGATATCATAACTTCTCAAAGAGTCAAATGGAAAAAATAATTTATTTATTAATTATAAAATTAATAATATATGTCTTCTTAAGGATACAACCAAGGAACCAACCAATACAACCACATAAATGGGTGTGTCCATGGCCAATAATCATCCTTTTATCTAATTTGTTATTTTGATACATCCATTTGATATATAATTATATGAGTCACCCAAGAAAAAATTATTCTAATGCATTAGACATTTGAATAAACAATACAACGTAACCAACATTCCTTAAAATACATTGACTATCCATACCGGAAGAAGTAGAATACAAATGTCAATACATTTCTCTACCAAACTAATCAATAATAAAATAAAAAAATAATATTGATAACAATACAATATTACCCTATAATATCATAAGTAAAATAATGAGATTTATTAATTATAAATAGAAATTCTATAAATATACCATTAAATCTTTTTTGAGGAAAATTCCCTTTCCACATTCATATAATCTTTAAATTAATATAAATTTATAATATGATAGGAAATATATTTTTTAAAAAATTATCATGGAAGCATATTTAGTAATAATAAAATCATTGGATAGTCACGATGGATTAAATTATATTTATTTTCTATAATTTAATAAAAATTAATTATTGACATCTTCAATGAAAGTTAAAAGAACGTCATTTATAAAATTATATGAAGATTAATTTTAACCCATTTACTAAAAAATAAAATTTTTATAAAAATATGTTATCAAATCTGTGGATAGTGACATAAATATTTTGAAAATATTTTTTTGTAAAATATAGATATAAAAGAAATATATTCATGACCGAGTTGGATAAAAAAAATTAGGAATCCAGGAAAACTATATTTTGGTATATTGATTATATAATGTGATAAAATTAATGAAAACTTATTAATTTATAGATAAAATAACGTAAAATAGAATAAATATGTTTATAATATATATATATATATATATATATATATATATATTTTCTCTAGTTTAGATATAAACATAAATAATTTTTAATAATAATGTGATTGTGAAATAAACCCATAACACTTTTGTAGTTATTGAATTAAAATCCCATGAAAGATATAAGATCAAATGTATCATTAAATACCATGATTATTAATATACTAATGATATATAATATCCAAATTTTAGTAGATACACCTCATATAATTAGATAGGTGTATAACATTACATAAACCCCCAATGAATACAATTTTCGATGAATATCACTTACAATGATCATATTGTTGAAGTGATAATTAATAAATGAAGTGATTATGTGTATCAAATGTAAATCCTAGAAAGGTATTTGCAAATAATACATAAATAGAACCAATTTCATTTCAAATGAAATCTTAGCATAATAGAGACAATTAATATGTGTTTTAGCATAATGAAAGGAGATTAAGTTATGAAAACACATAGATAAAAAGGAATTTATTCAATTGTGTTCAAACATCCTTAATAATAAATATATATTTATTAAAAATATATTATATAACCATAATAATTTATATAATACAATATTCATTTTACTTATCAACCAATAATTTACACTTTTATATTACCATTGAAGTTTTGTGTGATAGTTATATCATTTTTCATATATATTTTGGATCATTTATTTTATTCCATTCACATTTATCATTGTTCAAAAATATACTTAATTTTTATAATTACATAAATATCATATATTCTTAAAATAGTATTAATTATAGTCATCCATAAATGCTAGATAAAAAAATGAATAACCTTGTTCACAGAGATAGTAGGTCGTATGTACACATGAACCCTTCTTTTACATTTAGAAAAACTGAATGAAAGAAAAGTATAGAATAATTTAAATTAATATAGTAATTTTTATATCATATATATCAAATGTATATATATTAAATATTACTTTATTATCATATATTCTGTTAGAAATGAAGAAAAAAAATTACTTCGAGGAGGTGGTAGTCTACACGTAAGAATGAGCGACATTATCATCATTCATCTAATAGTAATGTAAGACTGTTTATATAATATTATATTTATAGAAGTGTAATTATTAACAAAATTTTCTTATATAATCCTTAAAACCTTCATAATAACCATTTATAAAATATGGTTATGTAAAATGCATTATATTATTTTTTGGAGATGTTAAGTCATACTGTAAAGACCTATAAATTTCAAGGAAATTTTTTTCTTAATTTTCTTTGGAATTTTACAAGAACGTAGTTTCTGAAGGCACCTGATTCCGAGGCCCGGTGTGCCCGTAATCATTTTCCAAAGTTTGGCTCGGGTACATTAAGTGAACGAATGAGCGGGTTTTTAAAACTTTTGAACCGGTTCTTGGAATCAAATTCTGTGGGCACCAATGGAATCGCAGCACCAGTATTTTCTTAGAAACGCCTCTTCCAGAGTTACGTTTGCTCGGGTGTGGTTTTTAAATTTTTGGGGTTAAGTTAAGAAATAAAATAAAGTGTGCGACAACTTCATTTTTATTTCACTTAAAGCCACTTGAAAGCCACATAAAGCTACTTAAGCTGAGTTGATGCGGATAGGGTGCTATCCAAAAATATCCTACCCTCTTGGTAGGATATTTGTGAGGTTGGGCCCGCACGAGCCCCACCATTTCTTTTCCTCTATGTAACTCGCCCACAAAAACCCGTCATTATGAAAGTCAACTGATGCATTTTCTTAAATTTTTAACGCACCAATTAATTGGGAGGTTAACTACGTTAAATTAATTCTATGAATTAATTTAATCATTTCTTAACTTGTTTACAATCCGTTGGTGTAATAATAAAATAACACCAACGCACGACTTCTTGAGGATTGCTCGTTGAGAGGCTTTTGACATAATTTTTGTGGCTTCATCCTCCTTCGCGAAGAATGCGAAGAATGCGAAGAACGCGAAGAACGCCGTCACCCTCAGAGATTGACGACGCTTCTTCCAAAACGTTCTTCGCCGCAACGATCTCCGATCACCAACTGCTTGAGGTAGGAGATTTCGGGTTTCTTCTTTTAAATCTATTTGTGGGTTATAACAACATCCTGGATTTAATTAATATAATTAAATCTACATGTTTGTGAACCTCGGAGTTCATCGACGCGACACCCTTCCGTGACGACACGACGCCCTTCCGCGACGACGCGACGCCCTTCCGCGATGCGACGATCACCTCCTTCCGCAAAGATCAATTCCGCGAAGAACGCACGCTCGAAGACTATGGAGAGGTAGGGGTTTGTTTGTGAAATAATTTATATTTCCATGGATGTTCCTCCTAAAAAAAAGAACCTGGATCAAGTGCAATTTTAATTTATTAAATTGTATCTTGTTACGTTTCCATATGATAATTTATTCTTCCCAATTGTTATCACCTAATGCGGAGGGTGCGGGCCAAACAAACACGGCCTGAAAACCCTCCGCAATTCTTCGTTGATGTGGGGTTTGGTGGGCGGTGACAAAACATGCCGCAGAGGTGATTCGTTGTTTCCGCAGTGAAGTACGGGATCTGGGAGGAGCTATGGCGCCGAAGGAAATGAAATCTGACCACCGGAGCAACTCCGGTGGTCCGCGGAACCCACAGGCGGTGTGGGTCGCCGGTGCGGCGGCGGCCAGCGGACCCGCGGCCGCGCGGGTCCGGCACTCGCGGGATGCGGCAATGTCGCGTCCGTTGACCAAGGGCGGCCCCTGCCCCTGGACTCCGCTCGCTCGGCCACTCGGCCAAGCCGAGCCGGGCCGAGAAGACCCGCCGGCCGGGTCCCGCCCTGGCCGGGCCGGGTCGCGCCCAACCGGGTCGGACCCGGACCCGGGTCGGGTCGCCCGGGGTGGGGTCGGGCCGGGTCGGTCCGAGCCCAGACCCCCCATCTCCGGACGTTTTCGGTCTTTTGCTCATAACATGAGCTACGGGCCTCTGAACGACGTGCCATCCACGGTGATGTGATCCTTGGATAGAGACAATCGTTTCGGTATATCGTACTCAAGGTTTCGTAATACTTTCGGTTCGGCTGGGTTGGTTCGTACACGAAACCAACCGGGCCTTCGGAGTGGAAATGCTCATATCTTGAGCTTCGGACGCCCGTTTGACGTGTCGTCGACTTTGTTGCTTTCCTCTAAGTGAGATGGATCTTTTGGCATACTCCGCCTGAGGTTTGGACACAGGTGGAGTACGGTCAGGTTGGTTTTGCCTTAAAAACAAATCGGGCCCCTGCGATGAAAAAGCCAATAACTCTCAGACCGGGCATCTGATTGACGCGTCGTCTGCGTCGTTGAGTTCCTGTTGTCGATACGGATCTTTTGGATACATCAAATCTGGACTATGTGTCAGTTGATGTATCAGCCTCTCGCCTCGTGGAGCGGACCCTCCCGAACGAGCTTGCTATGTGCGGGAACCCTTGAGCTGGCTACGACTGCTACTGTGACGACGACGACTGTGCGGAGATCCTCAGTGGATTCGACGGCGACGACTACAGCACTCAGCGATCCTCTGTGGTTCCATGCTACCGATCCTGTGTGGGTCCGATCCTGTGTGGGTCAGCGCTCAGCGGTCCTGTGTGGGCCAGCGCCTACAGGTCCTTTGTGGGCCCGATCCTGTGTGGGTCTTTGCGGGGGTTAGTACCTATCAATCCTTTGTGGGTCCAACGACATAGATGGATCAGTGATCATCTCTTTCGTCATTTGAAGAAGTATACCTGTGTGAGCTGAAACCCTATTTTCTTTCCTTTGTGGACTGTGTTGTCCTATCCTGTGTGGATTTACGTTTTTCTTTCCTTTGTGGATTGTGTTGTGCTATCCTGTGTGGATTTACGTTTTTCTTTCCTGTGTGGAATGGGTTGTACTTGAGATCAGATGTTGGATCCGAGCGAGAATTGATGACTTAAGTATGTGTATGGGCATATACCTAAGCTGTGTCAGATGTTACTTCGTGATTTGTATCTTTCCTTTGTGTTTTATCCTTTGTGGACTCTGGGAGACCTCCGGGGGTCTTGGGGTCCATACTGAGTATCTTATACTCACCCTTTCATGGGCTATGCCCGCACTACGTTGTGTTGGATGTAGACGATGGACAGCGCTAATCGTGGTGGAGGATTGTGGAGAAGGACGGTACCTATAGGTAGACCCCTGGGCGGAGTGTACTCAGAGAGGACGGCTGGACTGAGGAGCAATGGAGGCTATCTGTACTCACCCATCAGGTGGGACTTCTAGAGGACGGATCGACACTGCGGCTTTACTTTTCAGTTGCTGTTTTTCCCCTTTCAGTTGTACTTTACAGTTGGGCTTGTATTTCCGGCCCCCTTTACTTTTCCGCACTTACTGTTGTACCAGCTTTTACGTAGTATTTACTTTTTTCTGCTTGCTGACTCTGTGGTGCTTGTTTTCTTTACAAAGGCAATGCCTTCCCTTTACCGGGATTTACGCCTTGGTGCTAGTTGCCAGCCCCTGGCCTATGGAAGGTGGGCTTGGGGTAGTCACGACACGGGCCCCGAGGACGGGTCGTGAAAAATTGGTATCAGAGGGAGGTTCGGTTCTACCACAGACTCTGATCTTTCTTCTATGTGAAGTACTAGTGTTTAGTGTATTGGGTGTGGTTATCAGTCCAGAGAGCCCAGTGTTGGTGCGGCGGCCGACATATCCATACACCAGGACCCTGACTTCTGGTTTCTGACTTAATGCACGAAAACATTGATTGCATGTGTGTTTCAAGTTTTCTTTGGGATTACTTTGTATCAGCTCACCAGGTATACTTCTCTGACCATGGCGCACCTGTTTCCTTTCAGGATGGCCCCATGACGGTAGCCAGCTAGGGTTCCGAGAGTTTTACGTGACGACAGCCCATCGAGCGACGAGGCCTCAGTACAGGGCCCTTTGACAGCAGAGGCACCGGTGGTACCTCTACCCGCCGAGCCATGGATGCTTCCAGCCCCAGCCGCTGACGATGCATGTCGCCTCAGTGCACTGCATGAGTTCCAGCACCAGCAACCGCCCAGGTTCCGCGGGGAGACGGACCCCCAAGCAGCTGAGGACTGGCTGGAGGCAGTGGTACGAGTTGTCAGGCTAGTGAGGACACCAGCAGACCTCATGGTGATCCTCGCAGCGATCCTACTACACGCAGTAGCGGTCCAATGGTGGAGCATGATGCTCCAGGTGCACGATGAGGAATCTCTTCTCTGGACGGACTTTGAGAGCCTCTTCTGCTCGGAGATTGACCTGGCCACCCTCCGTGCGGTGCGAATCCACGAGTTTCTTCAGCTGCGGCAGGGCAGCATGACGGTCGCCCAGTACTCGTTGAGATTTACTGATCTCTCGCGCTACTTGACCAACATGGTACGGGACCCATTTTTCCGGGCCCGGACCTTTGAGCAGGGATTAAGACACGAGATCAGGGCATCACTAATCTCCCTCAGCATTCTGACTCAGGCAGAAGTACTAGAGCGAGCCCTTTTGATCGAGAGCTTTCTTGCTAAGCCTTCTCCAGCGGCGAGACCCACCGTGGGGCGGCACGTAGCAGAGTCTTTCGCAGCAGGTAGTCGACGGATGACTCAGGGGGCCAGGAAGACCATACCCTCAAGCAGACGACATGAGGACACTAGCTCAGCAGTGCGGGATACACAGCGCGAAGCCAGTCTTTCAAGAGGCAGGTAGTGCTACACATGCGGTAGTCAGGGTCACATGGCTCGTGACTGCCCGACCCATCGTGCCTAGGAGCAGCAGACGGTTGAGGGGCCACCCAGGCAGAGGCAGAGGGTCGACCGTGGCGGTCCGTAGGGAGGAGGTGGACGAGGCAGAGGAGCTGGACGAGCAGCAGGTGGTGGGCGATGCTTTGTGGCTCTACCACAACCACCACCAGGAGGTCCACCCCGACCACAGGGAGCTGGCGGGCAGAGACATGCACAGCTCCAGGAAGCGGAGGCCTATGACCACGGTGCGCCCGAGATGATTCGAGGTACGATCTTTGCCTATTCCACCCTTGTTGTAGTTCTTATAGACACAGGAGCGAGTCACTCTTTCATATCCTCTTCCCTTGTTCGGAGCTCGGAGATTCCGACAGAGCTGTTGGCTCGATCCTTACGGCTAGAGACTCCTACGGGAGTAGACTCGATGATTACACACTGGTACCAGTAGTGTGAGCTTACTCTAGGAGGTGAGAGCTTCGGCTGGGATCTTCTTGTAGCGGCGTCGAGGCCTTACGACGTCTTCTTGGGCATGGATTGGTTATCTATAGTCCATGCAAAGATTGACTGTATTAGGCGCAAGGTATGATGTTTATGCACTGACGGGGGCAGGTTCACCTTCACCGTCATGAAGGGAGCCTTCGCAGCACAGGATGGACTACCGAAGAGGAGAGGACAACCCATCACTCATCAGTTGCCTAGCCTCATCCTAGGAGCAGTTGATGTGCGTAGTCCTAGTTTTCCTGTAATGGTGCATCAGTATGCAGGCTTCTTTAACGACGACATCCTAGGGCTACCTCCTCACAGAGCGGTAGACTTTTATATTGACCTATACCCCAGGATAGCCTCGATATCGACACCATTATATCGGATGGCCCCCGCCGAGCTTCGAGAGCTACGGGTACAGTTGGAGGACTTGCAGGGCAAGGGATTCATCCGACCCAGTGTTTCACCATGGGCTTCCCCGATATTGTTCGCCAAGAAGGCGGACGAGAGCTTGCGACTTTGTGTCGACTATCATCGCCTAAACCAGGTGACAGTGAGGAACAAGTATCTTCTACCGAGGATTGATGACCTCTTCGATCAGCTAAAGGGAGCACGATGGTTCTCGAAGATAGACCTCAGGTCAAGCTATCATCAGCTCAGAGTTCGGGATTAGGATGTGCAGAAGACGGCCTTCAGATTTTGATATGGCCACTATGAGTTCTTTGTTATTCCATTCTGCGTAACCAATTCTCTAGCAGTGTTCATGGGCCTCATGAACAGTATCATTCAGCCATACCTCGATCGATTTGTTGTGGTCTTCATCAACAACATTTTGATATACTCGACGACTGAGGAGGAGCACGCCTACCACTTATAGGTTATACTAGACAAACTCCAAGAGCACCAGCTTTATGGATATCTCTCGAAATGTTATTTATGGATATGTGAAGTCCATTTCTAGGGACACGTCATCTCTGAGGTGGGAGTTGTAGTGGATCCTGCGAAGATCGAGGCAGTGCTAGCTTGGGAGCCACCCAGGAGCGTGACAGAGGTGCAGAGTTTCTTGGGACTAGCTGGATACTATCGGAGATTCATGCCTGACTTCTCCAGAGTTGCGGCACAACTCTCAGCTTTGACAAAGAAGGGGAAACCCTTTGTGTGGTCAAACAGATATCAGCAGAGCCCCCAAGAGATGAGACAGAGATTGAGCAGCGCCCCTATCTTGAGGTTTCCTGAGGAGGAAGTAGGGTATGTAGTCTACTACGATGCATCAGGGACTGGGCTCGGATGTTTCCTGATGCAGGAGCGGGCAGTGATCGTCTATGGATCACGTCAGTTGAGGCCGCATGAGCAGAACTACGCTACCCATGACGTGGAGTTTGCAGCAGTGGTCTTCGCTCTGAAGACATGGCGACACTATCTGATTGGCGAGCACTTTACAGTCTTTTCTGACCACCAGAGTCTCAGGTACATCTTCTCGCAGAAGGACCTAAACCTGAGACAACGGTGGTGGCTCGAGTTCCTCCAGGACTATGACTTTGAGATAGTCTATACTCCTAGGAAGGGGAACATGGTGGCCGATTCCCTCAGCAGGAGGACGGGAATTCAGCTTCTTGAGGAGGCGACAGAGCTGCTAGCCACTTTGCAGATATCCTTCATGGATAGAGATAGAGCAGCATTCCTTCAGTCTCTCACAGTCACTCCTCCACTACTACAGTGGGTCAGAGAGGCATAGCATGGAGACGCTGACTGTGAGACGCGGCATGCACAGATATCCTCAGGACAGTCTCCTGATGGATTCTCCTTGGGATCAGAGCACGACATCCTTTTTAGAGGACGTACCATGGTACCAGTTTATTTACGAGAGGAGGTGCTGAGAGAGTTTCACATTTCTCCTTTGGTGGTACATCCTGGAGTGGCGAAGATGTACCGGGATCTCAGATGACAGCACTAGTGGCCAAGCATAAAGAAGGTTGTGCAAGAGTTCGTTTCTTGATGCCTCACCTACCAGCAGGTGAAGGCAAAGCACCAGGTACCAGCAGGCTTGGTACAGGCCTTGGAGGTTCCAGAGTGGAAGTGGGATGGGATATCTATGGACTCCGTGACTGGACTTCCACGCACTTCCATAGGTCACGACTCTATCTGGGTGAATGTAGACCGACTCACCAAGTCGGCTCACTTCTTACCCATCAGAGAGCAGGGCTCAGTGGAGAGCTTGGGGCGTCTCTACGTTCAGGAGAATGTACGGCTTCACGGTGTGGCATCATCTATCGTCTCTAATCAAGATGCTGGCTTTACTTCTCGGCTTTGGAAGGGGTTGCAGGAGGCGTTCGGGATGCAGCTACGTCTGAGCACTACCTTTCACCCTCAAACAGATGGTCAGACAGAGAGGACCATTCAGACTCTTGAGGATATGCTCCACGCTTGTTTCCTTGACTTTGGTCACAGCTGGGAGGACCACCTACCCTTGGTGGAGTTCGCGTACAACAACAGCTACCACTCCACCATCAGGATGGAACCATACAAGGAGTTGTATGGCAGACCTTGCAGATCTCCTTTGTGCTGGACAGACCCTGGGGAGTCAGCACTTGTGGGACCAGAGATGGTCCAGGCCACGACAGAGAAGCTCCATGTCATCCAGGAACAAATGAGGATAGCTCAGAGCCGGCAGAAGTCTTATGCTGACAGGAGACGGAGGCCACTGGAGTTCGAGGATGGTGACCACGTCTTCTTGTGTGTCTCACCTCGACGTGGATTACGGAGATTTGGACGAGGCGGAAAGTTGTCTCCACGGTTCATCGGACCTTTCCAGGTCATCAGCAGGATTGGCGAGGTGCCTTATGGCCTGGCTCTATCACCTTAGTTGCCCCAGGTGCACGACGTCTCCCACGTATCCCAGCTGAGGAGATACATGCATGACCTAACATACATCATTGACCATAGGGAGCTAGACGTTGATGATGGGGAGACTTTTGCGGAGGTCCCCATGGAGATCGAGGATCGATAGTAGCGGGTCCAACATGGATGATCAATTCCTCTAGTGCACATCAGATGGCATCACGAGAACCTCCAGGAGAGCACTTGGTAGCGGGAGGCTCAGATGCGTGCTCAGTACCCACATTTATTTCCCTAGCTTATGATGTATCTTTAAGGGGATGTAAAGCCCTGAGGTGGGAGTGATGTAAAGACCCGTAAAGTTCAAGGAAACTTTTTTCTTAATTTTCATTGGAATTTTACAAGAACGCAGTCTCTGACGGCACCTGATTCCGAGGCACGGTGTGCCCGAAATCATTTTCCGAAGTTTGGATCAGGTACGTTTAGTGAATAAAAGAGAGGGTTTTTCTAACATTTGAAGCGGTGCTCGGAATCAAATTCTGAGGGCACCAATGGAATCGCAATGCCAGTATTTTCTTAGAAACTCCTCTTCTGGAGTTGCGTTTTCTCGGGTGTGGTTTTTAAATTTTTGGGGTTAAGTTAAGAAATAAAATAAAGTGTACGACAACTTTATTTTTATTTCACTGAAAGCCACATGAAAGCCACTTAAAGCTGCTTAATCTGAGTTGATGGGGATAGGGTTCTATCGAAAAATATCCTACCCTCTTGGAAGGATATTTTTGAGGTGGGGCCCGCACGAGCCCCACTGTTTCATTTCCGCTAAGTAACGCCTCCGTGAAAACCCGTCCTTATGAAAGTCAACTGAAGCGTTTTATTAAATTATTAACTCACCAATTAATTGGGTGGTTGACTTCATCAAATTAATTCTATGAATTAATTTAATCATTTCTTAACCTGTTTACAATCCGTTGGCGTAATAATAAAATAAGACCAATGCACGACTTCTTGAGGATTGCTCGTTGAGAGGCTTTTGACATAAATTTTTTGTCTTTATCCTCCTTTGCGAAGAACTCGAAGAACGCGAAGAATGCTGTCGCCCTCAGAGATTGACGACGCTTCTTCCGAGAAGTTCTTCCACGCAATGATCTCTGATCACCAACTGCTTGAGGTAAGAGATTTCGGGTTTCTTCTTTTAAATCTTTTTGTGGGTTATAAAAACATCATGGATTTAATTAATATAATTAAATCTACATGTTCTTGAACCTCAGAGTTCGTCGACGCGACACCCTTCTGCGATGATGTGACGCCCTTCCGTGAAGACGCGACTCCCTTCCGCGATGCGACGATCGCGTCCTTCCGCGACGATCAATTCCGCGAAGAACGCACGCTCGATGACTACGGCGAGGTAGGGGTTTGTTTTTGAAATAATTTATATTTCCGTGGATGTTCCTCCTAAAACAAAGAACCTAGATCAAGTGAAATTTTAATTTATTAAATTGTATCTTATTACGTTTCCATATGATATTTTATTCTTCCCGATTGTTATCACCTAACGCAGAGGGTGCGGGCCAAACAAACACGGCCTGACAACCCTCTGCAGTTCTTCGTTGATGTGCGGATTGGCGGGCGGCGACAAAACATGCCCCAGAGGTGATTCTTTGTTTCCGAAGTGAAGTATGGGACCCGAGAGGAGCTACGGCGCAGGAGGAAACGAAATCGGACCACCGAAACAACTCCGGCGGCCCGTGGAACCCACCAGCGGCGTCCCAACGCGCCGCCAGGTAGGGCCGCCAGGGCTGGAGCTGCGGCGGTGGCGGCCGCGCGGGTCTGGCCCTCACGGGACGCGGCAATCCCGCGTCCGCTGACCAAGGGCGGCCCCCGAGGAAGGAGGGGGGCGCGATGTTCACACGCGGGGGCAGCGCGCCCCCACCACTGGACTCCGCTCGCTCGGCCGCTCGGCCGAGCCGAGCCGGGTCGGTCCGGGCCCAAACCCCCCGTCTCCGGACGTTTTCGGTCTTCTGCTCATAACATGAGCTACAGGCCTCCGAACGACACGCCGTCAGTGGCGATGCGATCCTTGGATCGAGACGGTTGTTTCGGTATATCCCACTCAAGGTTTAGGAATACTTCGGGTTCGGCCGGGTTGGTTCGTACACGAAACCGGCCGGGCCTTCAGAGCGAAAATGTTCATATCTTGAGCTTCGGATGCCCATTTGACGTGCCGTCAAATTTGTTGTTTTCCTCTAAGTGAGACGGTTCTTTTGGTATACTACGCCCGAGGTTTGGACGCAGGTGGAGTACGGTCGGGTTGGTTTTGCCTTAAAAACCAACCTGGCCCCTGGGACGAAAAGGCCAATAACTCTCAGACCGGGCGTCCGATTAACGCGCCGTCTGCGACATTGAGTTCCTATTGTCGATACGGAACTTTTGGATACATCAACTCTGGACTATGTGCCAGTTGATGTATCAGCCTCTTGGCTCATGGAGCAGACCCTCCCGAACAAGCTTGCTGTGTGCGGGAACCCAAGAGCTGGCTGGGACTGCTACTGTGACGACGACGACTGTGCAGAGATCCTCAGTGGATTCGACGGCGACGACTACAGCACTCAGCGATCATTTGTGGGTCAGTGCTATCGATCCTGTGTGGTTCCGATCCTGTGTGGGTCAGCGCTCAGTGGTCCTATGTGGGCCAGCGCCAACAGGTCCTGTGTGGGCCCGATCCTGTGTGGGTCTTTGCGGGAGTTATTACCTATAGATCCTTTGTGGGTCCGACGACTTAGATGGATCAGTGATCATCTCTTTCATCTTTCGAAGAAATATACCTGTGTGAGCTGAAACCCTGTTCGCTTTACTTTTTGGACTGTGTTGTGCTATTCTGTGTGGATTTACATTTTTCTTTCCTTTGTGGATTGTGTTGTGCTATCCTGTGTGGATTTATGTTTTTCTTTCCTGTGTGGACTGGGTTGTACTTGAGCTCGGATGTTGGAGCCGAGTGAGAATTGATTACTTAGGTATATGTATGGGCATATACCTAAGACGTGTAGGATGTTACTTCGTGATTTGTATCTTTCCTTTGTGGTTTATCCTTTATGGATTCCGGGATACCTTTGTGGGTCTCGGGGTCCCTACTGAGTATCTTATACTCACCCCTGCACGGGCTATGCCCACATTATGTTGTGTGGGTTGCCGAAGACGGACAGCGCTGATCGCGGTGGAGGATTTCGGAGCAGGACGGTACCTGGAGGTGGACCACTGGGCGGAGTGTACTATGAGCGGATGGCTGGACCGAGGAGCTTTGGAGGCTATCTATACTGACCCTTCAGGTGGGACTCCCAGAGGACGGCTCAACGCTATGGCTTTACTCCCCTTTCAGTTGTACTTTACAGTTGGGCATGTATTTCCGGCCCCCTTTACTTTTCCACACTTACTGTTGTACCAGCTTTTACTAAGTATTTACTTTTTTCCGCATTCTTACTCTATGGTACTTGTTTACTTTACAAAGGAAATGCCTTCCCTTTACCGGGATTTATGCCTTGGTGCTAGTCGCCAGCCCCTGGCCTATGGAAAGTGGGCTTGGGATAGTCACGACACGGTCCCCGAGGACGGGTCGTGACACATACATTCACATAAGGAATACATTCACACGATGAATAAATTCACATTCCATTTCATTGGAGATATTGTGAACAAAATTAGATTCTAGGAAAAATAAATTTGTGTTTTTTTAAAATATATTTAATATTTTATGATGAATATCATTGTTTTTTGGATGATTTAGAATACAACACTTGAATGAGGTTGAGTAACCTCTTATTTAGTTCTCCTATTTACATCTATTTTTATGGACAATTGGAATGGTCTTTAAAAAATAACATCACCTCTATGTAATGGATAAATACGTTTTGAATAGACATGGTTGTTTTTTTAGTGAATATATATGTTCAATTTTGTTTTATGAAGAGAAAATAGGCTTATCATATTATATGCGATGGAGGGGTATACATGAAATTTCATAAAAGATTAAAATATACTAAAGTCATTATCAAGAAAAATTCATTCAAACATCTAGATATTCTAATATAATAAATGATATTATTAATATCCCATCAAATAATAATATTTTGATACATTTATGTGGCTTTTTAATCATTATCTCTTGGTTTTATCCTTTATTTAACAAAATTTAAACATAATCATGGTAGCGACTTCATCACCCATTAATGGTTATAATTTTTAGTATTAGGAACATTATTACACTTTAGAGGATAAGGGATGATGTTTTTTACCATTTTACATGTAAATTATCCACTTATAATATTATAGGTTTTTATATAATTTAATGAATTATTATTTATAAAAAAATATGATTAATGTCATATTTGTTATTATTCATTTATTTTAACATTATGAAGATCATGAAAAAAATTAATATATAATAATTTAAACGAAATGTTTTTATTGAAATATTAAATTTAGGGTAATCTTTTTATTACACAAAGAAAATTATTTTTAATGATTTTAAAATAATTTACATAATTTTTTTACAACTGACACACTAACATTGTCATCATTGTGTATGAATTTATGTTAATTATATTATTATTAAATTTTGATAATAAAATACAATTAATAAATTGATCTTTATATTTCACATATAGAAATAAACATAAACTTTTTCCATCTGGAAAATTTTATATATATTAATGTTAGGAGAGTGAAATTTCAGAATTTTCATTACATAAAAAAATAAATGTCACTATCAAGGGTAATTGCACCAAAACTACATATATGCATAGTAGGGTTTAATATGATAGAATATTTCCATCAAATTAATTAATTTAAAAGAATATTTATCTTTTGAGGCATTATCTTAGGATGATAACCCTAATTAACCCCATTTTACCATTATAGGGGGAATTTTTTTACTATAGTTACCATTACTAATGAAATAATTTACATGGATATATTTTCCATGTTTGATCCTCCTAATTAAATATATTCAACAAATTTTTATGATTCAATTTATATAAGAATAATATTATAATTTTAATATAAATTTATAAAAAATGAAAAAATAATGATTCAATATAAAATATTCATTTTACATTAATTAAATTTTATATTATATAAAACATTATATTAATATAAAAATGTATAATGTGTAGATACATAATTTTGGAAAATCGATTATGTAACCATAAAAATAATTTAATATTTTTTTCATCAAAGTAATACAATTAATTATGTTTCTATTTGCTGGATTATATATATTATCAATAAAACTAAATAAATTAATTTATAAAAATTGATTATTTTAGTTTAACAAGATAAAAATTATATATATATATATATATTTAATCAAAAAATCACATTAAACATAAAAATATTTTATTAATATTTTTAAAAAATATAATAATTAATTTCAAATAAATAATAATCAGCTTTTATTAATAAATGTTTATAATATTATTTCAATATTAAAATTAAAAAATTCTTAATAATGAGGGTATATATAATGTTAATAATCATAATTTTTAATAATCATAAGCTCTACATTGAAAAACACTCAAGACCTTCACATAATATATATGGGTAAGATATGAAATGTTTGTCATCAAAAATGGTGATTATTGTATCACAGAACTCAGAGTGATTTCCATAAGCTTCAAATTCTGCTACAGTTATTTCCCCCAAATTTCACTTAATGAATCTTAACGTGAGATTAGTCTATGAAATATCCTTGTTACACTGCCTCCATTCAAGTATTAGAAAAATGTTGTGTTTGAGGAAGAATCCTACTAAATTATTTAATTTCTTCCCTTTTCTAACTTTATTTCATAATTTCTATACATAAATTTATACCATTGATGTTAATATCATTTGTTATAATGGTTATATTTTATACTAATAATTTTTAAAATAATTTTTTACTATTTTCAGTTCATATTATCATTTCATACAACATATTGCATATATTATACATTTTATATGTTATAATTACTAAAATCATAGGATGTTACATGTAAGCCCCTTTTTGAAAATGATATCAATCTAATTTCAATTTTTCTCACCAATGAAAACAGATGATATTTTTTTAATATAGTCATGACTCATGTTATAATAATTCATTCAAATAATTCATTATTTTTCATAAGTATCATAGAAATAATATAGATCATGTCCATAGTAATGTGAAACCAATTGTATAGTCATTCCCTCCAGTTGTGTCTTTATATAAGATAGTGTTTTCCCCTAACCAAGTGATTCCACAATTATTAACCCTAGCATAATCCTTTCTAAACATTAACTAATTCTTGTATCTATAAATATATTTCATTTCTATTATACCTCAAACTCATTTACTATACGAAAAATTGGGTTGGTTTTACATTATTTTGATTTAACATTTTGGTCTCAACTAATGTATACAAGTCATGAATCCCGAAAATAATTAATTTAAAATAACTAAAAATATATCATAATACTAAAATTCATTTACCCATTTTCTTATATAATTAAACTAATATAATATCCCAAAATAAAATTAGATTCATTCTTTGAAATTTATACCTCAATAAAAGATATTACAAAAATATATAAATATTTTCTCATAATAACCTAACATTCCTTTACAATAAATTACCCATTAAAAATAGGGGATAACTATACATTTATCATGTCTTGTTCTTAAAAACCAATGATCTCCTCTAAATATATCATTACTAATACTAAAATAAAATCACCAAAGTCATTAAAATGTTTATCTATTCCTCAAAACATATGATCAATCATAAATATTTTAACCCATTATTCAATTGAAAATAGTTAAATCATCTTCCTAAAATTAAATCCAAAAATACATTTTCATATAACCCCTGCATTGATATAAAGTATGGTTCCTCAGTCCTAAACCCATAAATTTTTTGTTAACAAAATTTTAATTTTATAATTGTTTCATTATCAACAAAATAATCTCAATCATAACCAACATTAATGAAAATAATAAAAATATTTTGTCATAAATAAACAAATAAACTTTTACTTAAATAGTTTTATAGACATTGAAAAAAAACTATTATCTCAAAAAACTCATATATTTAACCTAAAATTAATTTTTACACTCTATACAAAGAACTCGTCCTTTATCTCTATGTCTTGTTAATCGATCACAAAAGTCACCCTAAATGAATCAAGTCCTTGTATTTTAGTCATAATACAATTTTTCATAACATGAGGAAATTAATGTAGAAGAATAGTGATACATGACACATAGTAATGGGTACCCTATAATATAATATATCACTAAATGAATAATTAATTAGTTATATAGGAAGAATAAATAAATTTTAAAGAACATCATTTTACTGATAAAATTAACATTTAAAATTTCAATGGATAACATTAAAGTACAATAAATTACACATATAACAATAAAAAAATTGATGATGATTGAATGAATATTTTTGGACATCAAAAAATACCATTTAGTATTTTTTTCCATGATATTATACATAATTAGGTAATGTTTTCACCAAATACCAAATGTAGTAAGTGTAATGAGTGAAACCAATTCATCAGGGGGCTATATAATATTATACCTCTTTCAAAGATAATTAATTTTAACTCATTAATTAGAAACCAATAAGATTTTTCATTGAAATTAAAAGTACATAGAAATCATTATATCTTAAGAAATAAATTTAGAGTTATTTATTAGTAACATTCCTTTGAACTAAAACATTATAGAGTAATGGGTATCTTTTTATTTCAAATATATTTTTAAAAATTTGACATTTTTTGTATTCTTAGATAATATATTAATAAATTTAAATAATATTGGTGTAGTTTAAAATAATAAATCCAACATATTAATGAATATTGATAGAAAACATAACACATATGAATATTTTGACGTATGAATCATAAATCAATAACATAATTTAGATTTTAATACAAGACACATTACTCTATAGAAGATATATATATATATATATATTATTTTTGGATAAAAAAGTATAAGTGAAATTATAAAAAGAAGTATCGTATTAAATGTGTGTCATTGTTATAAAAGATATTATGTCTCATTAAAATTACATATCAAATTATTAGAACACATTCTTTAAAAATTAAAATTAAAAATTATACAAAAATTATAAGAACAATGAAAATAAAAAATGATAACGATAATTAATTCATTTTAAATGATAAATATTTAAATAAATGGAAATAAATAAATATATTTATTAATATAAAACATAAAAAAATTATAAAAAACAATTCCATGAATAATAGGAACAGAAATGTCTTAAAAACAATGCTAATATTAATATGAAATATCATTTTTTAAAATGGTTATAAATGATAGAAAATTCTATAAAGTGTTAAATATTTTAAGAGAACAAATTTTCATAAATTTTTCACAATGTAGTAAAATAAATTTATAGAAAAAATTAAAAATATTCATTTTAAAAAAAAATTAATTAAATTATTGGGTAGTAGAAAACAACTATTAGAAATAATTGAAACATTGATATGGTTATTCTGGAAAAATTTGTTGTAAATGTTTATTGATGAAAGTTATTCTCACATATAATGAATAGATATGGTTGAGTCCACATAAAATAGATTATGTGTCGAATTACGAACCAATGTGAGGTAATATGTTACGAAAAAATTTATAAACAGTGAATTATGAAGGGAGTAGAATATAATATAATCAGAAGGTGGAATAAATGGAACCTAAATGGATGATGATAAAATATATTGGTATAAGTCAATGAATCTAAATTAATTTAAAAATGTACATTTTGACATATTTAATTATGAATTGATGTAGATGGAGTTGGGTGAGTTTAGATGACAAAATATAAGCGGTAACTAATAATTTTTGACATATAATGTAAATAGTGTAGTACTGAAACCAAATAAATATTCATTGGTGTGTAATAAAATACATGTAACAAGGAATTCAAATTCAGATAAGAACCCTTACATATTGAACGGGCTTTATTTGGTAACATGTCTATAGTCTTGAATAAAAATATAATAATTTTAAAAAAATAATTAATATACTTTGTATTAATATTTTATATTTTTAATGAAAATTTATTATCATATGTCATTTATTTATTATATATATTTTTCTATCATTGACTACTTTTTGATTAGTCAATTCCTCTAAAACTACTACAATATGTTGACAAGAGAAAAATGTGTAATAAAATACTATAAATATATATATATATATAGTTATATTTATATTTATATAAATTAAATTTTATTCATGTAGAACAAAATATATACTATTTAGTGGGGTTTCATAAATATAGCATGTTTTGAAATGTGTCGCAATATGCTCGTTTTACATGGTAGATTTTTAAATGATCATTTATTAATAATATTATAAAGTGTTTTATAAATGTATAATTATGAAATATTAATAATGTAACAAATATCATATTTATTTTTTAATTACTATTATAAAACCATCCATGTTATTTGGTGAGGAATAACAAAAAACGCCAATCCTGGAGGTGTTAGTTTGATTATAACACATGCAACATTATCTTTTTAAAATTGATAGAGGGAGGTAGATATTTATTATTGTATAAAAATAATGTAAAATATTTATACTAATGAAATGAATTTTATTATATAATAATTGGTATAATATAATATTAATATATTTGAGAATGGATGAAACTTTAAAAACTCATTTAGAATAGTAAAATCTTCCATTGATATACTCCTCATGTACACTCTTTAAGACTTCATATATTTGTCTTTTGTTGATAACAGATCCATTAATATATTGGAAAAATGGATAGAGAAGATTTTTTTAATTATTTTCAATATATAAATATTTATTTTTAATGATATTTGTGATTGACAAGGGCTACCTATATAGGTGAAGGGGTTGACATTTATTGTAAATAATAAATTATTAATATAAAAAGAGACACATTAATGATGTAAAATGGATCCAATATTGAAAATTAGTGAGGATAATTTATATTAAGTTTTATTAATCCATCATCCACCAATTTTGGGATGATATTTTTGATAATTTCATATTTTACCTCTGGATTTAACATTTTTTCCACATTTTAATCATTATCATGGTGACTAATTATTTCCATGGAAATGTATTTTCTTGCCAGAAAATAAACTTTGAACTATTAAAAAATTCATGTATATTGAAAATATGTAATTCAATATATTAATTCAATTTTGGATAATAAATATATAAATTTTTTATAATAATGCATCATAAGGAAAAAAACATTTTTGGAAAAAAATAAGCATAAAGATAATTTTTTTATTATCCCTTTCCAAGTAAAATATTATTATATGTGGGTTAATTTTTTTCTCATATATATTAATTTTTAATTTTATTAATCAAATTATACAAATAATTTCATTTATTTTGTAAACATAAAAGATAAAATATATAGAAAATTTTAGTCTATTTAAAAACAATTATCTAAAATTTAATGACATAATTCATAATTTTTAAAATTAAAAACATATTACCAAGAGAATAATATACAAATTTATAGAAATAAAAAAAATGAGAATTTGAAGATTTTATTTTTATAAAAAAAATCAATAAAATGAGAAAATTAAATATACTAGTAATAAAATATTTATATCATTCTAATATATATATATATATCATAAAATGATTTTCATAATATTTAATGACAATATATGTTACAGTTTCCATTACTGGTGGTCATTAATCTTTCATGGATGAAATAATTATTTTTATTGTCATTAATTTCTCTACTAGTTAAATACTATTAAGTTCGTGTTGAAGCACAAATCGGTCTTAGTAAATGGAAATTTTACTAACATTAATTATTTTTCATTATAAAAAATTGATCCTCATATGAATGAATCCCAGTAATAAATTTCATTTCCCTTACATTCTATATATATTTGAAAATGTGTTTACATTTGATTATTTTAAAAAAAAATTGTTTTAGTATTTCATCATAGGTGATACACACATTTATTCACATAATTTATTAAAAAGAAAACACTTACTAAAATAGTGAAGTTGTACATCATTCTCCTTTAAATAAAATTTGTACTTAAAATTTTAAATTTTATCAGAAAACATTGATGAGTTATTTATTAATAAATTCAAATATCAAGTTATAAGTATGTGTTTGAATCCATAATAGTGGATTATAAATGATTTTATTAGTAACCGAAAACAAATCATTTATGAGTATAAAACAAGATGTGCAGTAGGTACCTACAATTGTACACTAATGAATATTGTGTTACCACCCAATTAAAAATTATCATGTTTTTACCAGTAGGATTGTTAGAGTAAGATCCTAAAATCACACAAAGTAAGTTTTTTTGGATTTTAGTTCACGGAAACCAGAAAATCTTTCACATTAAAAAAATTAGAATTTTCAATATATTTAAATATATCCTTCGAGTTTCCATTAATATTATCTTGAACTAATTCAATATTATAATTTAATCAAGATATTTCTTACCATATTTTAACCATATAATTAATGTAATGATATACTCCCCTTACATTATTTATCCTTTATTAAAAAAAAAATTAATGTATTCCAAGATACAAATACCTTAATAAAATATATTCAAAAAAATATATTAATATATTAATAGAATAACAATAATTTCTAAGACATCATGTAAATTATCAAACAAAATCTCTACATATATCTCAAGTATTCATTCACCCAAAAAACAAATAAATTATTCACAAAATGTCATTAATAACCATAAAATACTAGCACATAACACCTCAAAAGGGAATATATTTATTTAATATTATTATTGAAAACAAACCTATTATCCCATGGTGGTATCAACTAATAATAAATAATCCTTTTGTAATAACATCAAAAAATCTTTTTTGTTCAAAAAAATTAATACTAACTACGATTTTATAGTTCCAAACTCCTAGATCCAGTGGTGAAAAAATCATTTCATACTACACATGATATAGGATCCTCTTGACCAAAAATGAACATACATTCTTAAAATATCAAAAAAAAATTGAGTAACTTACATAAAGAATTCATCTTAGGATTCGTGTTTTATAGAGTTAATAGAAACCATTAACTAACAAATACCATATATTTCCCATCAAATGATAATGTTTTCCAGTAAACCCTATAAAATTTAAATATGGATAATTAATCAATATAACCAAAAAATTATCTAAAAAAGGAACACATCAAGATATTTAATTTAAAATAAAATTCATCATTATATGGGGAAAGGAAGCATAATAAGGGTGAGCTCAAAATCATGTTAATTTGAAACATAAAATAGAAGACATTAAAGAATTATTAAGGAAAGAATATTATTGAAGTAATAAATTATTGTTAAATAATTCAATACATTCAATATAAAAACCATGTAATATGTAAATATATATTAGGTTCTTCTTAAATAAAATTACATGGTAAAAAATAATATTGACAATAAATAATTTTTTAGTTGATTGGATTGATTGATTTATAATTCATATAGACCCTATGATTTCCTTACAAATATTGTTAAAGACATAGATTTTTTTTTTATGACACACATTAAAAAACCTTAATAATGGAATCAACTGATTTGAATGGACTGGAAAAGAATTTCTTCTCCAAACATTAAATGCAGGACAATGATTCTTTACATACATCGCACAAATCATAGTTGACACACATACACAAAATAATTTATAAACTAATATGGAATATAATGTTATATTAGACAGCAAAATTGAAAAATTATACCTTATAATAATTTTTAGACCGATATTAAAAATAATATTCTCTATCTCCTCAAGAGTATTGATAATTAAATTTCACCCTACTCTCTAACAAGAAGTTAATCTTGGGGAAGGCGATTTTAGGTGTAAACCACTAAATAATATTGATCGTGAGAGGTGTGTCTTAATTATGGGCCAATAAATACTAGATTTCATCATTATAGTTTTAAAGATAATAACAATATTATATATTTCAACGTGATCCTTGATGATGGTTTTTACATCAATAACATTGATAGAGCTCAACCATGTGTCGTTACTCACTTCAACAATACTCTATAAATTCCCATATCTGACTCAGATAGTAGTTATACCTAGGATAACCATGATGAGCATATGTATTATTTCCTTCCAATAGAGGTGGATGTGAACAATAATGAAAAGCTGAGAGGCATTACATATGTAGAATAAATTTTTAAAAATATTCATGTCATTAAGTTTGAATAGTGCACCACGTCCAGATAATATCATTATTTCTAGATATATTGATTATATAAATGTGTTATATAATTAGGTTATCTAAGACATGTATGATTAAATTAGAAGATAATACTTTTAATGATTTTATTTCACCTTCACCCTCTGGAAAATTATCTATGTAAATGACCTCATATGGACATTTTTCTATGGAAAATGATCCACATTTCCATAATAAATGACCATGTGGTTAGAGGAGGAGGAAGGGGTGATAAGGTAGTAATAAATTCCAAAATTACTACTCATATTTACCTCTACACATGGAGACTTGATCTTCTAAAAAAGAAAAGGACAATCTGAAGGGATGTGCTACCAATCCAGCTGGAATTTCAATTCTTTTAGAGGTGTATTGTGGGGAAACCTTTATTAGGTGTAACCTATACGTTGATATTCCTCGGAAGTCTCTCCTATGTTCTAGAAAATTTATGGAAGAATAATCCTTTGTGATTAATTCCCCCATATATTATGTTCATAAGATTACGGGAATGCATATTCTTGTGCATACTTATAGTGAACATAGTGATTGGATAGAAAAAAAGAACCTGATTTTAATTAGGGGAATCAATAAAGATAATATTACATAGGAGGATTTCATGCAAGTGTGGGACATAATGGCATCCCACTTTGAAGACCTACTAAATAATTCTCTAGAACACTAGTAACTTTTCATTCATGGTAACATTGTTGGGAAAATAATTTTATTAGGCTCATGTATCATTTTAACACATATGTTTATACTTTTAGAGCATGTCCTGGATGAACATGGTGTTTCTATCTTTTTCCAAAAATGTTTCTTTCACAAAAAAATAATCTTTTAGTTAGTATAATTAAATGACCCCATCTCCTTTGACTAGTACAGGAATATCTGCATGTCTGACTTCCAACAATTTGTTATATATATATATATATATATATATATTAAATTAGGGGTTATCAAAGACACTCCCCAATATATTCAATGATAATAATACCATATTCATAACAGTTTAGATCATTTATGAGGTAATAGTGTTGGCCTATGTAATGGAAGGCGTATTCCATAGAAAGTCCCTTAAAGCTAATGGAATGGTATATATGAACCTTGGAAAATATTATAATAACATGGAGTGGAATTACATTCTCATACCAAGATACATATAGTCATCTTAGAGTTTATAAGAATCGTATATTTATAACGTTACTTTTACCCCTAATTCCACATCTCCCTATTGTGTAGGATGATTTATTTTTTCATAATGTTGTGTATGATTATCCAGATAGACCCTTTAACCAACATTATTTATCATGGAAAGGATATTCTAATTATAAATATCAATAACATGAAGAGAGTGTTGAAGATTGTTGAATACGTGGGAGGTTATGGTTTCATTGTAACATCATGTTACGTTTCCAGGTACTTTTGATGTTTCTAAGCACCTCTGTTTTGGAGTAGTGACTTGGGGGTACGTTTGGGTGGACTTTTAAGTTAAACAAAAGGGAAATGGCCTATGCACGGTTTGCGCATGGTTTGACAAACCATGCGACCAAACGGTGCCAACCAAGTAGCACTTGACAGAGATGTACAGACGGTGTGCGCACGTTTTAAAAAATCGTGCAACCAAACTGTGTGGACCAGGTATCTCTGGATAGTGAGGTCTGTAAGGTATGGACACGGTTTGACAAATTGTGTGCCTCTGCCCAGGTAAACCGTGCACGAGGATTTTAATTCCTAAAATTTCTTTTAAAACCACATGAACCCATGGGTCTTCCATTTATTCAACCTTGGCTCAGGCTTATCTCTTTTTAGGTATTTCCAAAGCCTCCTAGAGAGATTCCAAGGCAATTTGAACATCTTTCTTAGAGATTGAGGGCTTGGATTGAAGATATGCTCTCCTAACGGTATGTGGATTTCATACCATTGTGTATCTGTTTTATTCCTCTATCTTTCCTTGATCTTTTCAAGGAAGATTTACTTTGTTTCCATGGATCTATACCTATAAGATGAGGTATAGAACTAGGATTTTGAATCTAGATCTATTTTTTCAAGATCTTGAACCCATTGATCTTAATTTTGGTTTTCAGGAATTTGATCCATATTCTGATTGGCGTTGTTGCACTGCTCGGTAGTTGGGATTCTTGTTGGGTTAACTCCCGTCAATAAATCAAGGTAGGTGGTTCCATCCCGATTTTCCAAATTTCATAACATTGTATTTCCTTGGTATATTTCAATTGTTGATTTAAATTCAATTGCCCAAGTTTGCTTTCAATTTTATTTATAAAAACCCGATTCCAATGAGTCGAGGTATTTGAAATGGTTTTGGCATGAGAATTTGGAAAAACCCAAATCCATTAAATTGGGATTGTTTATGGAAATTGGACGATTTAAAATTTTGGATTTAAATTGTGAATTTTATGGATATGATTTAAATTAAATTGTTGAATTTAATTTTGGAAATGAATTGTTTAATGATGGAATTGGTTTTGAATGGATTTGAAACATATGAAAATGGTTTAAAATGATTTCATAGATACCTGTTGGTTTTATCTTGTGGAAAGGGATGCTTTGAATAAAACTTGTTTTAGTTTTAAATGGACTAAAATTGACACTTTTGAAATGGAAGATTGGGATTGATTTTATTTTAAGAATTATTAAAATAGTTCTCCCATCATGTAAGAGTGCATGCAAGCCTTATTTAGTTAGTGAGTTATTTTGATACCCTCAATGCTATGACAACTTTCTAAAACATACATGCAGCGGGTCACATCCCCAATGTGTTAGTGACGAGTCTCCTTTGGCCAGTTTCATAGGGATGTGTTTATTTACATTTTTCTGAGTTTACATAGAGTGTTGAATACTATACCTGGTTAATTCTATTGTACATTCTGGTATATGACCATGTCGCTCGCTTATTTATTTATATTTGAGATATAAATGCATGCCAATTCTTATGAACTGCCTTACGTTCCTTCTGAATTTATATAAACTGTTATATATATATGTTTTACTTAATACATTGTTTTAGAAATAATACATAATTTTTAAAAACATTGTTTAAATTGTTTTCATTTCCATTATTTGAAAATGTATAGCATGTTTTGTTAAAATATGCTTTTGAAATGCCAAAACTGTTTATTGGAAAATGGAAAGTTTTTATCTGGATAATCTATATTTGGAATTTTTTATAGAAACTTTGGTGTTATCCTACTAGGCTTAGGCTCACAACCTACTTTTTCATTTAGGTGTTTGTAGATTTTCTTCTTCTTCCAGGATCGAGCGAAGGGAAGGGTCTTCTTGGAGGTGGATACAGTTGTTGATCTATGGTCTTGGTGAGTTGTGTCCATAGGGACTTTGGGACTATTTTACCACTCTTCAGTACTTGAGTTGGTATACTTTGCCATTTCATTCCTCTTGGTATTCTGGTACATTACTCCTAGTGGAGTTTCTTTTGTTATGCATACTATTTTTTTACGCTTTCTTCCACATTTTTATGGAAAAATAGTTCCCAATTTTATGTTGTACGATGCTAGGTTCTAGTCGCCGACCCGTGGGGATCGGCAATGCCATTTAGGCTATGTCAAGGCCGTCTTAGTTATCAGGTTACCAGGGTACCCAGGCTGGTTTGTGAGAAAGTGGTATCAAATGCAGGTTAAGAATCTTGCCTTTTTGACAGTATGCATTTGAGTATTCATGTCAGGGCTTAGGAGGTAGTTGTGATTGAGTTCCTGACCAGCTCTCAAAACACTTAACCATATGTCACAAGGTTTGGATGGGGAAATACGACTTGTGGATTAGATCTATTATTTTTTCTATTTTGATTTGGATAGAGTGGAATCCAAATCTTGTAATCCTTCTTTGATGAATAGTTTTCCTTGTTAATCGGTTTGGCTGTTAATCAAATGTCTTTTTGTTTTGTGTACCAACACGCCTCCGAGAAGACATAGGGCTCAAATCCAAAATGACGTTGTTTTTGTATATTAGCAAGTGATTCCTATTGTCGATCCGAGTCTAGTTGAGGTGATTGTTCGCACTGTCCATGCTCTGGGACATGCACCACCTCTAGTTTATGTTTAGACTCCAGCTATAGATCATCATAGTGATATTCTGCAAATTCATTCTCATAAATTACTACGCCAGAATCCACCAATTTTTTAAGGATCCACTGATCCTCAACATGCTGAGGAATGGTTGAATAAGATTGAAAGTCTGTTTGGGTTCTTAGAGACACTTGATGAGATCAAGGTGAAGTGTCCCCCCTTCTTACTAGAGGGACCAAGTAGGAGACGGTGGGACACAATGGTGACAGCTGGGAAACATTAGGTTTTGGAGTGGAAATACTTCAGGGTTCTTTTCACTAACTAGTTCTATCCAGAATCAATGGTGTTGGCCAAGGATGTAGAGTTTTCAATCTTGATCAGGCCAACAAAACAGTGATTGAGTACTCAAATCGCTTTTCCGAGCTGGTACTGTTTGCTCTTGAGATTGTATCTAATGAGAGGATGACGGCTCGATGATTCAAGTTGGGACATCGATTAGATAGATGTTCTCAGGTTTTCATACTGAAGCTACCCACATATGATGATGTGGTAGATAGGTCGATGATGGTTGAGATGGACTTTTCAAGAAAGTCAGGGTTGAAGGAGGTTCATTTCCCTCCTAGTGGCAGTGTGAGTTCCTTTAATAGAAAATGGAAGCGTGACATTCCGTATGGTATTTCTCGACAGTAGAGTCATTCCAGACCTCTGGTAGCACCAGGAGGGGCTTCTTTGACTTTCTATCAGTGTGGGAAGCTAGGACATTCTAAGAGGGTTTGCACTGAGGCACCCAAGAACTGTAGATCATGTTGACATTTAGGGAACTTACAGAGATTTTTCCATCACTTATCTACTCCACATGGTGGACCAAGATCATCAGAACCTCTAGAAACTGCGGGTCAATCAAATAATTCACGTACAAAATGGTTTTAGCCATAGGCATATAGATCAAATCTTCATCACACAGTAGAAGAGTCGCCAGAGGTTGCTGATGTCGGGCCTGCAACTGTGAGAGGTACCATAACTATAGCTTTGTCTTTACTGAATGCTCTTTTTGTTACCAGTGCATCTCACTCTTTTATTTCAACCCATCTTGTTAATCATCATAATCTACCTATGGAACTTTTATCTTGTGTGATGGATATTACTACACCCCTTGGTGTAATGAGAGAAAAGGGTCCTCGTAATCCTTATTGTGTCTTCTCTCTATCAGATGTTGATCATGCTTGGAGATTATTGGTTCTTCACATGAAATCTTTTGATGTCATTTTTGGGATGGATTGGATCATTACCAATAAAGCCCAGATCAATTGTTACATTCGACGGGTTTACCTTACTACACCCAGTGGTTTACCCCATCTTTTTCAAGGAGAGTGGGACCCAAGGTCAAGCAGAACAGGACCCTCTTTTCTAGAGTTTGTAAATGTTATATTAGCTTTTGCCTTTTATCTAGAGAGAGATTCAATATGTGGTGATCTTCCTCTAGTCGTTGCTGAGTTTCTAGACGGTTTTCCTTCTAACTTCTCTGGTTTTCCACCAGTAAGAGAGGTTTACTTTTCTATAGACTTAATTCCTAGTACTCAACCGGTTTATATACCCTCTTAATGAATGGATCCAGCTGAAGTAAAATAACTGAAGTCTTAGTTAGACGATCTTTATGAGAAAGCATTTATATGCCCGTGTGTGTCACCTTAGGCAGCACCAGTTCTCTTCGCCAAGAAGGCTGATGGTTCTCTTCGATTATGTGTTGATTATCGAAATCTCAATCGATTTATGATAAAGAAAAAATATTTGTTACCATGAATTGATGATTTGTTTGATCAATTGAAAGAGGAAAGTTGGTTTTCAAAAATTGATCTTCGATCTGGTTACCTTCAGTTGAGGATAAAAGAATATGGCATTCATAAGACCTCTTTTTGAAGTAGGTATGGCCATTATGAGTACCTTGTTATTCCTTTCGGCCTAACAAATGCTCCTAATGTTTTCATGTCTTTGATGAACAGGGTTTTCTGTGAGTACCTAAAAACTTTCGTGGTGGTCTTTGTGGATGACATTCTTTTCTACTCCATGTATGAGGAGGATCATGTGCACCATCTGAGAACAGTTCTGAGTCTTCTAAGGAATCACCGAATTTATTCCAAATTTCAATGTTCGATTTCTAGATTCGGGAAGTGAAATTCATTGGACATATGGTGTCAGAACCAGGAATATCAGCTGATCCTGAGAAGGTGAGGGATGTTATGACTTGGGAACAACCAAGAAATGATTTCCAGATTTGGATCTTCTTGGTCTTAGTAGGATATTATCATCGGTTTGTTAAAGACTTCTCAAAGTTAGCTTCTCCAATGACTGCACTGACTTGAAAGGGAGTGATATTTTCTAGGAATGATAAATGTCAGAGTTATTTTGTTGAGATAAATAATATTTTCACTACTGCGCTGGTGTTAACTCTTCCTGACGTTGGGATAGGTTATGTGGTATTCTATGATGCATCGGGTTCAGGTTTGGGATGTGTCCTTATGCAAGTTAATCATGTTGTTGACTATGGATCTCGTCAGCTTAAGCCTCATGAGAAGAACTATCATACCCATGACCTTGAACTTGCATCTTTAATGCACGCACTTAAGAGTTGGAGACATTACCATTATGGAGAAAGGTTTACTGTTTATTCAGACAACAAGATCTTGAGTTATATCTTCTCTCAAAAATATTTGAATCTTCGCCAAAGGCATTGGGTGGAGTACCTACAATCTTTCGACATTGACATTGCCTATACCCCGGGGAAAGGGAATGTAGTTGAAGATGCGTTAAGCAGGAAGGTTCCATCTCAGGCTGTGAAAGAATCTTCAATAGAGTGGAGTTTGATGGATCTTTTTTCTCAGTTGCATATTGGAGTTCAGTGGAAGGGGAATGTAGTTTAGTAAGCCAGTTTTCAGTTGACTTCTACTCTCCTAGAATTGATTCTTCAGGAACAAAAACTAGATGATGAATTCCATAGCATTACGGACTCCCATTCTAGTGGGGAGACTGAAACCCAATGGTCTTTCTCCAAAGAGGGTGTTCTGTGTTATCGAAACTGTTACATTGTGCTGTTATCATCAAAGAAGGAGGTGATGGGGGATTTACATAACACTCTATGGGTTGTGAACCCAAGAACCACGAAAATGTTCTATGACATGCAGCAATAGTTCTCGTTGCAAGGTATGAGGCAAGATGTGGCTGAGTTTGTATCTTGTTTCTATAAATGCCAGAAGGTGAAAGCCGAGCACCAGAAACCTTTTGGTTTTCTACAACCACTTCCAGACCCTACATGGAAGTGGGATGAAATCTTTATGGACTTTGTGGTTGGGTTACCTCAAACCCCGAGGATGAAGAATGTGATATGGGTTGTGGTCAAAAGGCTGACCATGTCAGCTCACTTTATACCTATTAGAGATACAACCAATGTTGAGGAGTTGGGAAATATCTATCTGAAAGAGGTTGTTCATTTTCACAGAGTTCCATCTGCTATAGTCTATAATAGGGATCCTTGGTTTACTTCTATCTTTTGGAGAGGTCTTCAGGAGGCACTGGGATCTCAGGTTCTTATGAGCACGACCTACCATCCATAGTTAGATGGACATACCAAAGAGCTATTCAGATCCTTGAGGATATGCTCCACACTTGTGTTCTTGATCTTTGTGGATATTGGGATGATCATCCGGGACTACATGTGTTCTATTATAAAAATTGTTATCAGGCTGTGATCAAAATGGATCCTTTTGAGGATTTGTATGGTCATCCTTATAAATATCCTTTATGTTGGTCGGAGATAGGTGACATTTATTTAGTAGGACGATGTTTTTTCCAAGATATAACAGCTAATATCCAATTGATTCGACAGAGAATGTTGACATCACTTAGTCGGTACAAGTCTTATGATCGTCGACATATACCTTTAGAGTTCTTACTTGGTGACCAAGTGATCTTGAGTGTTTCACCCCGATTAGGTCATCGACGGCTTGGGAGGCAAGGTAAGCTTGCTCCTCGTTTTGTGGGACCTTTTGAGGTTATTGGTCTTGTGTGGAAGGTTTCTTATAGTTTATCTCTACCACCACAACTGACGTCAATACATAACGTGTTCCATGTATCGTAGCGGCAAAAGTATCTCTCTGATCCATCCCATGTTGTGAATTGGAGTGATCTTGAGATTGATCCAGATTTATCTGTTACTGAACGACCAGTCAGGCTTGTAGATCCAGAGACCAAGGTATTTATTGGGAGAATGATACATATGGTCCGTGTACTATGGAAGAATGGTTCTGATTCTCATGACATGTGGGAAAGGGATGCACTAATGAGAGATCACTGGCCTCATCTTTTTGACGTGGATGTTTCATCATAGGCTTTCTGGTGACAGAAAGATCTTATGGTGGGGATATTATAACATCACGTTACGTTTCCAGGTACTTTTGATATTTCTAAGCTCCTCTGTTTTGGAGTAGTGACTTGGGGGTGTGTTTGGGTGAACTTTTAAGTAAAACAAAAGGGAAATGGCTTGTTCATGGTTTGTGCACGGTTTGACAAACTGTTCAACCAAACCTTGCCAACCAAATAGTACTAGACAAAGAGGTACGCACCATGTGAGCATAGTTTGAAAAATGTGAAACCAAACCGTGTGGACCATGTATCTCTGGATAGTGAAGTCTGCAAGGTGTGCGCAATGTTTGACAAACTGTTCGCCTCTACCTAGGTAAACCATGCGGGCTGTTTTTTATTCAGAAAAATTATTTTAAAACCACCTGAACCTCTGGGTCTTCCATTTTTTGTCCTTGTCTCGGTCTTATCTATTTTTAGGTTTTTCCAAAGCCTCCTAGAGAGACTCCAAGGCGATATGAACATCTTTCTTTGAGATTGAAGGCTTGGATTGAAGATCTGCCCTCCTCCCGGTAAGTGGATTTCATCATGTTGCGTATCTCATTTATTCATCTATCTTTCATTGATCTATTCATGGAATATTTACTTTGTTTCCAAGGATATGTACCTATGAGTTGAGATATAGATCTAGGATTGTGAATCTAGATCTAGTTTGGCAGGATCATAATCCTTTTGATCTTAATTTTGGTTTTAAAGATTTAGATTGAGATTTTGATCGACGTGGTTGTGCCGCTCGGTGGTTGGGGTTTCTTGTTGGGTTTACTCCCATCAATAAATTGATGTAGGTGGTTCCATCCCGATTTTCCAAATTGATTAACATTGTATTTCCTTGATTTATTTCAATTGTTGATTTAAATTCAATTTCCAAGTTTTATTTCAAATTTATTAATAATAACCTGATTCCAATGAGTCGAGGTATTTTAAATGGTTTTGGCATGGGAATTTGGAAAACCCCAATTCCATTGAATTGGGTGTGTTTATGGAAATTGGGCGATTAAAATTATTGGATTTAAATTGTGGATTTAATGGAGATGATTTCAATTAAATTGTTGAATTAAATTTTAGAAATTAATTGTGTAATTATGGAATTGGTTTCGAATGGATTTCAAACATATGAAAATGGATTAAAATGATTTGATAGAAACCCGTTGGTTTTATCTTGTGGAAAGGTATGTTTTGAATAAAAAATGTTTTGGTTTTAAATGGAATAAAATTGGAAATTTTGAAATAGAAGAATGGGATTAATCATATTTTAAGAATTCTTAAAATAGTTCTCACATCATGTAAGAGTGCATGCAATCCATAGGTAGTTAATGAGTTATTTGGATACACTCTATGCTACGACAACATTCTAAAACATACTTGTGGTGGGTCACATCCCCGTTGGGTTCGTGATGTGTTTCCTTTGGCCAGTGTCATAGGGACATGTGTATACACATTTTTTCGAGATCATATACAGAGTGTGGAATCCTATAACTGGTTATACTATCATATGTTTTGGCAGATGACCATGTTGCTCAATTATTTATTTATATTTGAGATATAGATGCATGCCAATGCTTTTGAACTGCCTTGCATGCCTCCTACATTTATATAAACTGTTTTTTATAAATTTTTTACTTAAGGAATTTTTTTATAAATATTATATCATTTGTATAACCTTTGATTAAATTGTTTTCATTTCCATCATTCGAAAATGTATAGCATGTTTTGTTAAAATATGCTTTTGAAATGTCGAACCTGTTTATTGGAAATTGGAAAGCTTTTATCTGGATAATCTATATTTGGAATTTGTTACGAAATATTTAGTGGTATCCTACTAGGATTAGGCTCACACCCTAATTTTTTCTTCGGGTGTTTGTAGATTTTCTTCTTCTTCCAGGATCGAGCGAAGGGAAGGGACCTCTTAGAGGTGGATCCATTTGTTGATCTCTGGTCTTGGTGAGTTGTGTCCTTAGGGACTTTGGGACTGTTTTACCCCTTTTCAGTACTTGGGTTGTAGTACTTTAGAATTTCAGGCCACTTTGTATTCTAGTACATCACTCCTAGTGGAGTTTCTTTTGTTATGCATACTGTTTGTTTTACTCTTGCTTCTGCATTATTGTGGAAAAATCGTTCTCACTTGTATGTTGTACGATGCCAGGTTCTAGTCGTCGACCCGTGGGGATCCGGAACGCCCTTCAGGATATGTTAGGGTTGGATTGGTTATCGGGTTACCAGGGCACTCGAGCTGGTTGGTGACATTCATAGGGTTGTATCCATTGTTCATTATAAGGGAGAAGTTTCTTTTCATCATTGGTATTCACTCTTCCATTCTATAATTCCACAAAATAATAGAAAATTATATTAAATGGAGTCATTAATACCTAAAATATAAAAAATTCATTGTTAATACTCCTATTATTCCTCCAATATTCTTATTTGGTATTTTGATGAATTTTTTTTAATTGGTAGGATATTACCATAGAATACATGCGAGTGCTGATTTACCCATATAGAATTTATAATCAACTATTATAAAATATTTTTAGAGAAATAAATACAATTATAAACAATTAAAAAATAAGGATTCTCTTATTTTGGGTCATTATTAATTTCGTTTACCGTGTGATAAAATCAATACACAAATGTAATTTATCAGTTCTTATGGTTTTGATGAGAATTTTTTTAAGAATTATTATTTTTTTAATCACCTTATCTTGGATTATCACCAAGGTGGATGACATCACTGAACCATTTGAGCAATGATGGCAAGCCCTTTTGAAGAAGGAGGTGTCTAAATGAGATACAATGAATAGACCACTCAACAAATGTAATTAAAATTAGATTTTGAGTAATATGAAGTTATTACACTAGGATGGAATTCCATGAAATAAAAATAAGAAGTGTTTCGCAACATGTGGTGTAATGTTCATGTCCTCCACCAATGGAGGATCATTTATGTCACCAAGAATACCAGATGAAGGAACAAGAAATGGATTTTGGGGTATTGGGACAACCCAATATAGAAGGATAATTGATTCAGGAATCCCATCATCATTATAGGGTTTCTCATTTTGGACATTTAATTTCATTATCAATTTAATCATTATGATTTTACCAATTAGGATTTAGACAAAATTAGAAAAAATATTCTCTAGAATCTATTTTTACAAGATCATGATTGTCTAATATTGCTTCATTATTTCTTGGGAGGCTTAAATATAGTAGATTATCACAAAATTTCCTATGTCTGATAAAAATAATAAACATATGTGGAAAAAATATTGTGTAATGTAGTTATTTTTTTCAAGTATGGTGGATCTAAAAACACCCTCTCAAAGTGTGCATGAAGTGTAAAGGATAAAATTTCTACTCACCTCTATGTCCATGTGTTTTCATAATCCAGTAGAAGAATCTAGTTCTCTCCAAATCATTGAGGGGGATGTTAATTTTTCATTTGGTAGACTCTTGGTAGCAGCATATGAGTTTATATATGCATTGTTTATGGGTAATATATTTTAATATCATGTGTTCAAACAATAGGGTACATATAAATTGAGGTTTATATTTTTTATAATCATTTTAGTGGGACATTGTGTTATTTTGGAAGCTTATAATGAGTGAAAGAACTCTAAAAATTTATTTTCTCCAATTGAAAGACAATTTCTACTTTATCAATATCAGTATTAGTATTCTATTAAGTTAATGGGATATCACCCAATATCTAAGGCACTACTAGTTGACCTTCATATGGAAAAAACATCATTATTGATCAATAAATGAAGACGTTCTTGTATGATCATCAAACCGCACTTAAACATATCATAGTGGGTTATTGTGACTTGGTTAAAATGGGAGTAAGAGGAATTATCAATGATAAAAGGTTATTAATAATTACAAAAATAAATGCTTTATGGATAATGGGACTAACTAAAACTTTAAAAAATTCAATGTTCAATAGTTATTTCCTTTAAAATGAAAAAACAGTAAGATACTCAATGGGAAAACTAATTATTGTATTGTTTAAATTTTCATGTGTGTTTTATCCCAAGGTATGTAGTCCAGTTCATACAAAATAATCGATTTGTATATTTTTATATACAAAACATTAATGAAATGAAACAATTGGAGTGAAGGAAATATTAATATGTATATATTGGTTTTGAAATGTATAATTGATGTTTATTTAAACATCCACTGCACTATTTATTCCCTCCCTATAGAATTAAAAAATTTAGATTTTAGAGACACCCTCTTATACAAAGATTTTATGGAACTGTGGTTGTTTTTATGAAATTTATACATCCCAAATGGTATCCCTTGTCCATTACCATACTAAAATATTGAATATTATGGTAAATAATATGGTCGATGATAATAAATGTTTTTAGAGTAACAGAATGAAAAATTCTCGAAATCGTAAACATAGAATTAAGGCCTCATGATAATAGATAATATATAAATGGGTAATGTTTACACCAAATACCCTTGTTAACATTTATCATGATACCTACCAATGTATCAATGGGATATATAATTGTGAAATCCATTCCTCAAAAATTAATTATAGGGAATTTATTATATACAATAATAAATAAGAAATATAATAAATAACCATAATGCAGTAGTAATTTCTTAACATCACCAATTAATTAATTATTTTATAGATGTTATAAATTCCGAAGTAAATAATTGACTGATATTTTTGGGTATTCTGACATTAAACTGACAAAAAATAGAGCAATGGGATTGATTTTATATTAATATTATCAATAAAAATATAGAAATAGTCTAACAAATATTGAATATATCAATGAATTTAATTAATATAGACTTTAAAAAGAACCATAAATTAAAGAGTGATATGTATATTGAATAAGAACATAACCCTTAAGAACGGGGTGATGTATGGACAATAAAATCAAAATTTAATTTATAGGGTAACATATAAAAACTAATTTAAGATGAGATATATTCATAAAATTTGGAGAGAAAAATTCATCCAATATTATAAACAAAATTCATAAATTATTTGTCCATAAATATAAATATAACAATATATGATATATTTCATTAAATATTCAAATGAGGGAAACAAGAACATCAAAAAATTAAAAATAGTTTAGAATTGGAAAATATAAAAAAGAAATGATGTTAAGGATAAGAAATGTGTTGTTAGATATTAATATATATATACATATATATATAATAGGAATTGAGTCCCTCTCTTTATTCCCCTAAAACATTAAACATTATTTTTAAAATAAAAAATTCATATAATAATCAGTACAAACCTTTTTATTGAAAAATCATTTAAATGTTTAATGAAATTATTATTAAGAGATAAATATAGTTGAAAGAAATAATTATCATATAATAATTTTTTAAAATTGAAATTCCATTCACACTTTGGTAATCAAATTGATAATATTACCCAATAGAAAACACTAAAAAGAATATTTTATTTATTCTAGAGGTATTGAAAATTTAATAAGAAAACTAACATAAATACTAAATAATGTATTGAGAAGAATATTTTTGAAAACAATATAAGTAATATGTACAAGGAAGAAAGTGATTATTGGCTATAAAAACGATATAATATTTTTTATATAAGAAAGAAAACTTTTAATTAAATTTGAATGAAAAAAGAGTAGATGTTTCAGTATGAATTGAAAATTCATGTAGTTAAAGAGGGAATAACATATTAAAAAATAATTGGTTTGATGAATTCAAACAAATGTGTTGGAGTTCAGGAATAAAATTTATAGCCCAATGAAATTAAGTTAATTTAACAACGACATGTATGACATTGGTAATGTATAAAACCAAGGAAAAATAATAGGATGGGCTTAAAATAAAGTGAATAACTAATGTTAAATAAATTATTTGTAATATAAGAATTCAATAATGAAGTATTTAATGCTTGTGATATCATTTTTTTTTGAATTAATGAACATGAATCAATAAATTTAAATTGAGAAAAATATCCCTTACTTCATGTCTTGAAATGATTTTTTAACATGAAAAACCTCGTAAATAAAAAATTTAATATTATTAAATACATTTACAATGAAAATATCAATATTTATTGAATTTTATATTGTTAATATATTATCATATAATATTCATTTGTTGTATTTTATTTTCCCTTATATAACTTTTGGTTATTCAATCAATTCTTCCTAATCATATCTTGTATGTTTAATATTGAAAACAGAGTTATAAAATAGTTTAATCATCTATTAAATTATATATATATGTGTTCTTTATCATTTATGTTGTCATTAACCACCTCAATATATTCCCATACCTTATACGAGTAGTGTAGGGGTTATTGGTTGAGGTAGAGTGGTATCATAGATGATTTTGGAGAAATACTATAGATCATGGGGATGAAAGTGGGATGCGCCCGTAAGGGGCTCTCTCTCTAGGTTTCCCTCTCGCAGCCGCAGGCTCCTCCACAGCGGAGGGCGCGACGCTCCTTCCCGATCTCGGTGGGCTGGTGGAGGATTCCTGCTAGTGGCTTGCGTTTTGTGGTTCCTCGCTGGCTGTGGATATGCACTAAGGACGGCGGTGGTTTCGGGTTCAGATCTGCGGGTGTAAGACCGGTATCCGTCGACGGCATACTCTCCGGAGCGCCTTTGGTTCTGTTCTATGCAACTTGCTGTCATCCTTTGGGGTGTTTCTCATCAGTTGAGGTCTACGCTCATGCGTCGGTGTTTTGGGGGCTCCGACTCTTCTCAGGTGAGTGAGGGGGGGGGGGCTCTGTTGCGTCTGATGCGGTCGATCTAGTCGGTGGCGGCGGGGTTCCCGTTTTAGGGTTTTGTATTTTCCTTGCTAGATTTGAGGTTCTTCACTCTGTGTGGCGGTGTGGTTGTTTGGTTTGCGTGGTTTTTCTTTGTGGTTTTTCGAATGGATGAGTTTTTGAGTGATGACAGCGGTGACGACGGTGTCAGATTGTTTTTTTCCGGCGACTGGTGGGATGTTGGGAAGGTGACGATGGCAGTGATGATGGTGAGGTGCTCTGGTGATGGTGCTCCGGCGACGACGGTGAGGTTCCCTGGCGACGATGACAGTGGTAGTTCTGAGATACTGTTGATGATGTTTACTGGTTGGCGACCGGATGGGGATTTCGACGTCGACTTGAACTACGGTGGGTGACGATTTCCACGCTCGCGTCTCGAGGTGGCTCTTGGAAATGATGAAGGGGGACACGCGGTCAGGAAAAATGGAAAGCGGTTTGGGTTTTGTGAATTTGAATTTTTTTCGTTCTGGGTTTTGAAATGTATGGCGCGGGGATGTTTGGAAATTGGTACCGGCAACCCTTAAACTGGTTTTCTTTCTCTTTTTAATAAATGGTCAGAGGGTTATCCTCTGACAGCTTTTCTGGTATAGAGCATGGGGATATAAAATGGTGATTTCTAGAGATGAAGATGATTAAAAAGTATCCTCAAGATTTAGAATGTTATGTAATAAGGGGATACGTGCTAGGACATGAAAATTATTTCCACCGTGTGACAAGACATAATAACCTTTACATTTTGTGAATGTACTAAAACTAGTGATACTACATATAGGGTATGTACTAAGGTAAGGATCACACATCTTTGTTTTATACTTATATTTTTTTAATTTTGTTTAAAATGTTAATTAGGTTGAAATTAACTTTAATAATTTAAAATATTCAATATTTTTTTATTTGGAGTCCACTATCATTTTTTATTATCAAGAATGTGTCCAGGTCAATATCCTCATCATGTTTCCAATGATGTTGTTTCAAACCATGTTCTATAATATTAAAAATTATTTCAGATGGATGCAGATAAAACATGGATTATAATGCTAAAAGGATTTTATTCCAATGATATTTTCATGTATGAGGGCTCTAATTATAATTAGGATAATGTGGATTGGCTAGATAGACCACGATTAAATTTTGTTCAATCCATGAATTATGTTATTTCTGGGACTTATATCCATTTACTCTACTGTGTGTGTAGCATTGATGGGATGTTTCTTGTTCCAAATGTATTTTGAGGTTTATTTTAATTAAGGAGAATTGTTTCATGATAATTTATAGTTTTAGTTACGAAAAAAATATGAATCAAGATCATCTAAAATAGATTATTTATATGTGAAGGGGTTTTTAAGGTATGTGGGTGTTCTGTATGTAGTATACGAACTTCTTGAATACGATTAAGATCAACATCTTAATGAATAATATTCGAAGGGAAATTTTATTATTTGGGTTTCATCCATAAATACCACGCCAGATCTCCAAATTCATGTTTCTGATATATCATGAGGTGATAATGAAGTAAGACGTTAATGAATGGGGATGCATAAAACTATATCGTTTAGAGAGGGGAGTATCCAAGAAACTATATAGTATAGTGATATGAAAAAAAAAGATATCAGTTTCTATGTTAGAAAATGATTCATTTAGTAATGATTCAGTTCAATAATTTTTTATCCATTTTCTCTAGGATTAGAAATTCATATATTCTTTTAAGAATATAAAATCTGTTTTTTAATTTGTTTGGATATAATGGTCATTAGAAGCTTGAGATCCCAACATTAATCTTGAGAATAATGTAACTTGAATCCCACTTCTCCCTTTTTCATTGGATTAGTATTATTTGGGGAACCTAGAAAACATATTCGTAAGATTTTGATTAGGAGAGAGGGGATTGGGTGAGAAGAGGGAAACCATGGTACTCTCCCATATATATGAACAAAAATTATATAACTACCATATATATGGTTTCTATGGGGTCTAGAGAGCATCTAGAGACTTTCATGATCATATGCATGACATGGAGTTTTTATATGATGACTATGGATAATATTTTGGGATTTAGTATCTACTTATTTTAAAATTTTCTTTAAAATTTTTTTATTTATGGTACTACATGCAACTTCATTAAACCCACCAAAGTCTATTATTTTGGAATTGATTTTGAGATATTTTCTCTTCCTATGGTGTTGACTATTGTAGTTTGAGGCCAATGTTTCTTGGATGATATATAAAAATATTGTGACTCTACAATCCATGATATCCATTTTTATTTTCATGTTTTTTAATTATTAAATATTTAAATTGTAATTTAATTTAAATGAATTTATATTTAATAATTTTAAAAAAATTATTTAAATTTTTTTTCTAATGTTCTTTCCATTAAAATTTCCAATTAAATATGAAATAAAAATGGTATAATTTTTTGGTCTAATAAAATCTATTTTACAGTATTATTGAATTATTATAACTGCATTATTTTTTATTTTGATTCTAATTATATCATTATAATATAATGGTTATCATGTTATGGTTCATTTATTTATACATACTAAATTTAAATATATAACAAATTAAATTAATTTAATATATAATTTTACAAGAAACATATGATGATTAATTGAATATATTAATAACACTAAAATATAATCCATTAATGATTTTTTACATAAATAAAAGTTCATTTAATTTTGATATGGGTTTTTTTAAATACTTTGTATATATTTTTATGAAAAATTTCACCTTTATACATGATATGTAATTTATTTTCATAAATCATAATTATAAAATATATGTTATTGTTTTTCATAATTTAATTCCTCATTTTTATAGTGTTTTAAATATATAAATATTTTAATAATGCGGCTTTTAGAATTATAATATTTTCATTAAAAGAATTTGTAATCATTTTATTATATATTGATTCAATAAAATCATTTATTATATTTTATTGGGAAGAAAAATTAAACAAGTATAAAATAATAATTTCATAGAATGTATATGATTTTATGAATTAATTTTCATTTTATAAAAAAATTATAATTTAGAAATGTTATAAAAAAATGAAATCAATAAAAATAAAAGAAATTGTTTTTGATAGTAATTGTTTTAAAATTTATATGGTAATTTTTTTGTACTTTTATATGATTAATGAGACATTATTTTTTTAATTAGTATTTTTAAATTATCCCATTGTTATTTTTAAACAATTATCCAAGACAAATGATGTTTTGTGTAAAAAAAATAAGTATGGCATTAATATGTTGTGTGTATTATGACAACGTAATGACATTATTGGAATTTTATAAATACGGTAAAATTATTTCACTACTAATATTTGTATTCTTCATAAAAATAATATATTTTAAGGTAATATTATTAATTTTCGGAACAATTAATAAATCATTGAAAACCTAATTTATATATAATAGTTTGAATGACTAATTTACATAAAGTAATGTTATCAACATATTCAATGATATTAACTAATGGAAATTTGCATCATGAAATATTAAAATGATGAAAAAACATAACTATTATATAAAAAATATGATAAATATATTTTACATGTATCTCCTGGTCCTTCAATTTTAACATCTAGTGATCAGGGTTGTCCGAGATGAATATATAAGTGATGATTTTATGTTGAGCTAGAATTTATGATACATGATGTTTATATGGAATGAATCCTTGGTATATTTAATTAGGTATGATCTATAAGATATTGGAATGTGTTATTCCATGTATTCTAGTATTTAGATAAGGTTATAATGTGGATGGAGATTTGTGGCATAGTTTCATGGAGTGGTTAATATGTGTGGTTCGACTTGTTTCAATATCTCAATGGTGTGGGGGCATACTTTGATGTCATGTTTGTATGAGGTGATTTTCATTGTATCATCGTTGTATAGGGATTCTGAACCTTATTGGTGGGTTACGAAATAAAATTATAGCATTACACCATAATTTTATTGTGTCGTATCTTTCCTTAATTTATAAGTTATCGTCACTGAATAAATCATTTGCTCTAGACGTAGATTTGACGAAGTGTCCTGTAGTGTCATCTCTTTCATTACACAATTATTTTTTCCACAGTTAGTACCATTTCATCATGTTGTTGGTTGTTGTGATGTGTTTTATATATTTAACTATTACATATATTTTAAAATCCCAACAGTCCCCATCATTTTCATAGCCTGTTTCTTTTTTGTTGGGTGTTCATGGCGTGTTTTTGAAAAGTGTTTCATCCTGCATTCACCATCCCTCAACCCTATCATTGGGAGATTGATCCTTCATTATTCAAGGTGATTTCTATTAACATATCTACTCAATTGTCTTCCTTTAAATTATTAATATTGAAATTAGGTCAAATGAATTACGTGATTTAATGATTCTCTAATATGATAATGAAGTGTGATGGTTTGTTTTAGGGTATTGATCTTTCTTTGTTGTAGTTAATTTTTTTTTGTAATATTATATTAACTCTGGCCTCACCCAATGTGTGAAAAAGTGATGACTAATGTTGAAACACTGTCGTAATTATCTTCATTTAAGTGAATATGGGATATAATCATACTTTTTACCATTCAGTGATGAAGAAATGAAAATAATAATCATCATATCATGGAAATTAAATATAATTGATTTTTGTTTTGGGTTTGTGATCACTGTTTGTTTTATGTGTCTTGATCACTTGCATTTTTTAAGAAAGTGTAATATCTTAGGTTTGTGGATCTTGGTTTTCATTAATTTTTTTGCCAATAAATTTGATAAAAATGTAAATATTTTAAAATTATAATGTTGTGGATAATAAATTTAGAACATTATTTTTATATATATTCATTCTAATTTTTGATCAAAAATTTTGTAAGTATATATTATTATTAATATAATTCAAATTAATTACCCAATTATGAGTAATAGTATTATTTTTTAAAATGAATATTCATAATGAACCAATTAATTTGAAAAAGTGAATTAAAACAGTTTCATTGAAAAGATAAAATATTTTCTTCAATGAGATTCCATTCTTTCGATGGAATTAATATTATCCTTTATTATATGATTTCAGGATTATTTTCTATTTATGGAATATTATAAAAAAATTATTTAATTTCTTGTAACTTTTATGTCTATTATTTCATTATTTTTGAACCTCTTGTGGTTGGTTTAACTGAAATAATAAATCGGTTAGGGCCTAAGTTTTTCTTAATAACTATTTCATTATGGATATTTAATTTAGATAAGTGCTGGGTTGGGATGCCAAAATATGGTGGTATTGATGTTTTAGATAGAGGTATAGTGGATATTATGTACTAAGGTTTGGAACACAAGGGAAGATTGGGAGATTTTAGTGGAGGTGTTTTCCATTGATTTATTTGTTGCACGATTCTTAATCGATTTCTTATAATCCGTATGATATTTTTTAGTTTCCCATTATAGTAAGATGTAGGATTCTCTTCTTGGTGTGCTCTATTCTAAGAGTGTAGCTTATGTGGAGTCTTATTGTACAATAATAATTTATGAATGAAAATTTATAATATAAATATCCCATGGAATGGGGTTTTCTTGGGTAGTAATGATAAAATGTTTAATATCATAATAATATGAATGAAATGCATGAAAAGACAAGGAAAAGATTAAATAGTTCAGCTTTCAGTTGTCCTGAAAGGATTAAAAAGTATTGGAAGAATAATAATCAATGGATAATTAATTAATTGCTGGTAGATCAGATTCTATGTGTTTTTTATATCTTTTTCCATAGTATATATATTAGGAGGTCCATTGTGAAGATAGTGATAAAATATTCTACGTATATGTTTGCCTAAATTTTTTATTGTATTTGATATTTTTTTAATATATATGATTCAATACGCTACCCAATCCAAGTTATTATGGAAACTGATGCAAAGATGATATAAGGGTTGTCTTCACCAATATCTAAGAAGGTGAGGAATTTTATTATTGAATTTTATTATCCCCCAATCCCAATCGTTATGTATATTAGTAGAAATATACCCATCTATAATAGCCTATAGTATAGGGTTTTTTCAAACATACGTTTTGATGGATCACATGTTACTATGAATTTATGTGAAAGTTGTAATGATTGGAGGTATATTGTATATATGTATCAGATCATAGTGAATTTATTTTCCCAAGGGTGTAAACGGATGATCCATTATGTCTTGAGTTATAATGCATTTACCTAAGTTGTAGAGGATTTTAGACAGAAACATTTTCACATAAGGGATTCAATATGGATTTATATACTAACTTTAGAATGACATCATTGGACCAAAATAGGACTTATTTAGTTATGCCAAGGTCCTAAATCACATCAGGGAATACATAGTATTGGATGGGATGGGGACATGTTGTGTGGAATTGGGACATGATAATGACATATCATTATAGAATTGGATATGAGGAACTATTATTTCTATTCATTTTAATGAAAAAATAGATGACATATATATGCTCATTGGTAAGTAATCCAGGTGGAGATGAGAACCTTGTAATACCTACTTTGGGGATGAGTTGTTTTTATTAATTTATTTATTGACATTGTGTATAATTATTCATTATTTTTTTCAGTGGTTTCAGGAAGGATCATATAGAGTATTAATGTTATTCTCACAATACATACATACATATATATATATATATAATATTTTTCAAGGTAGTATGAACAATAAGTTGATCAAAATGGATATTACTATATTATAGTAGTCATTGAGTAGCTATGAATAGCTGCTATATTTCATTATCACAACCTACCTACCTTCTGGTAATGATATTTTTCTATTCGGATTACGTACTAACTATCATGTATGGGTATATCATTAATTTTTTCAATGATCATGGTTGATGGAATATTCTTTTTTATCTCTTACTCATCAAAATTCACATATTTTAATTTATCTAATGTGTGAGATTGATATACACTTTTTTCTAACCCTCAACCAATGGAAAATTGGTGGCTAAATTCTTATATCATAATATTTATTCAATCATTTCTATCCCAATGGGTACCATTAGAGTTAGCAGGTCATGGCAGAGTTATATCAAAGATAATGGATCACAGATAGATTATTGTTATCAGTTAAGAATTTGTCACAATGAATTGGTAGCTAGAGAATAAATATAAATTCAGTATAAAATGTAAACTGAATAATGGGGACTTAATACGACACAATATTTTTTACCCACTATGATTCCATTCAAGGATTATCAAATTCAAAAAACATAATAAGTGAATTTAGAATATTTCAGGGTAATGACCGCGGTCTATATCATGTATGATTATTGTAATATTAACTTATCTGAATTCAATTATATAGTTAGAAATGGGTTAAATTAAATATGGTAAATAACTAACCATGAAATTTTATTTGTTACTCAGTGTAGGAGAACTGGTAATTTTTGTTTTGGAAAAATGGTACTAGTTTGATATCCCAATCAAGTATGTGCATGGTATTTTTAGTAAGATATTATGATAGTTCAAATCACAGTATAGGTCAATAATGGTGATACTTCGGGGAGGCCACCTTAAGAGTTCTGATGCTACGGTTTTTAGTGGATTTTCTAGAGGAAGTATAGATATCTTTATTCTCGGTCGATTTTCAAATAAAAAAGGAATTTTTTTTTCATTGATGATGTTATATAGGATAGCATGATTATTTTTTTGTTATACCTTGGGATCATAAGGAGTAATGTATTTTATGGAATATGTTTTGGGATCAATATCTAGCCTTTTTTCCTTCTCATGATATAGAATCATTCTAGACAAATATTATTACCCTTTGATAGTGTCATTCTACTATTTTAGATTCAATTATAAACTATATAAACTAATTAGGATTTTTATTTTTATTATTTCTAGATATTGTTGTTAGGGTATTACATTTATAGGATTCTATGGATCTATTGATTTTGAAGTAGGTCAATCTATTTCAATTAAATTAATATTATAATTTATTAGTGAAGGAAGATGTTATTTTGAAATAATTATATTGGAAAAATAATTTATTGGATGATAGTATTTATGAAACATGACAGATTGTTTTTATGGTTGGAGTTTATAGTTTCTTATAAGAATAAGTCTTAGAAAATAGGGAGGCAGTTTTATAACTATTCTACCTAACATGCAAGAACAAGTATTTATCATGAAACATGCAATTCTTTTATAATGGTTTTCATTTTTTAAATGGTTTTTCACTAAAAATAGTGATTTCCTTACCATTATCATTAACAAAGGTAAATCTGGTGTCCTATTTCAACCTCATCCATTATAGAAATTTCAACTAATAATTTAGTATCAACGTAGTGTTTGGGGTTTTTAGTAACTGAATGTTTATGGGGGGGTATGGAGAGGATTTCCATGTGGTATAACTTATCCTTAGGGACATTTGATCAATAACAACCATTTATTTGGTGTCTAATAATAAAAAATATGTATTGGATCATGAAGTTCTTATATGAATGTTTTAGAATTTCAATCATCGGGTGAGTTTTACTATGTATGAGGTGATGTTTAACAATTTTCTTCACATGTTTATAACTTTTTTATTTTGGATCTACTCACTCATTTTTTACCCACCCAAGTTTAAAACTCTCCTGATATGGTGAAATTTTCCCAACTACACGCCGTGTAGTATGGGCTACACAGCGTGTGTTCATCAGTAGGATTACAAGGTGTGTACTTCGGGAGTACACAGACATAGGTAGGGTCCACGGCCAAGGACGTTCCATGTATACCCCTCCCTGGCCAGGCCCGGCCAGATACACGGGATACCCCGTGTACGAGTACACGGGCAAGCGACACAGACAAGGGCAGAGGTCGTGTACGGGCACATGGCCAGCATACACGGAGCGAGCCCCAGGTGCTCAAAGACGGCATGTGATTTTCTACATGCCATGTAGTTGGTTTCTATCCGAAAAGCCGAATGACACGGTCCGATTACACGGGCAGTACCCAGTGTCAAGAACATGGCGTGTACTTCTCTACACGCCCTGTAGTTTAGTTTTACACAGCCTGAACGGATGACACGGGCCGTTTACACGAGCAGTACCCAGGGTCAAGGAATAGAGCGTGTAACCATAATACACGTTGTGTAATAAAATTTTCCTGGCATTATCCAATTCTCTTTTATTACTGGGACTAGTTTCCTTATGGTTCGTCCTCGTGGGCTTTCTCCTGAAGGTTCCAGGTATCATTTCCTACGTATAGGAATATGATCCCTCTAGTAGGACATTCTGAATAGATTTGTTGGAATCCCCTCTGTGAGACTTAGATCCAGATCCACTATTCATTCCTGGAACCCTAAGTAGAGTTCTTGGTATAGACGTGACCTACTTTGCCTGGGCACCGATCATCTTCTTAGCGGATTAGCTCAGACTGATTTTTCGGAATCACCCCATGATTTGGTTGTGATCATCATATGAGCATCATGTTCTCAAGGTACTTATAGAGTGTGTTCTCCTGAAATGAGTACTTCTTATCTCTCTCTCCTCAATCCTAGGAGTGTGTTATCCTTGTTACGTGCTTAGTGGAATCTTCAAGCTGGATCTTAGTGGTGGTATTTCGTGATAGTCAACCGTGCATGAGTATATCTGGATTTTCTTGTTATATGTTCGGTAGACATATACTGTGTAGAGATGACTGTATCTATCCTTTGTGGTATTTCCCTTGTTGTATTTCCTTTGTGGTTTCAGGATGTCCTATTTGGTATTGTTATACTTACCCCTACACGGGATTTTCCCGCATGTGTTGTGTCTTTTGCAGATGAGCGACCATTTGATAGGATTCTAGGTGGACTAGGACCGGATGGTGCTGAGTGAGATCAGGCATGTCGAGGTGTGTTCCTATGGCTACAGACTGTGGTCCCAGTACCTTTCCTTACAGGTTGGACTTTGTTAATATCTTTTTTTTGGTGGTTTTGTACTTTGGCCTAGGATTTTACACTTTCTGTACTTTATATTCCTTTCGTACTCTATTGGTTGAGATTTTTCGTGTATGCATGCATTTCCTTTTTTAGTAGTTTTTACTTTTAATCTTTGTGGTATTTGAGTTGTTTGTGCGTGTGTACATGTTTATAGGCAATGCCTCTCATATTAGTAGCATGCCTACTTGGTGCACCATCCCCTGGCCGATTGGAGGCGGGCTTGGGGAGTTGTGGCTCGGGCCCCACTGGGACGGATCGTGACAGAGTGGTATCAGTGGTGGTCGGTTCATCCTTATGACCGATAGTCTGTGAGTTGTTTTGGGGAAACGGTGTTAAGTGTTTCAAGTTCAGCCTTTAGTCCATGGACCCCAGTGATGGTGAGGGCGGCTGACGTATCCATACACCAGGACTCTAATTACTTGATTTTTGACTCAGAACATGGGAACAATAGTTACATCGAAAAAATAATGGTACATGCATCATATAAGAATGGGTTGTGGTTTCCATGTCCTTTTTGAGTCAGCTCTCCAGATATACTCACTGACTGAGATACATCATTTTTCTTTAACATGAAGCCTCCATGATGTGCACCCACTAGGATCCAGCAGCTCGATCACAAGGATGACCCCCTCAGTGATGAAGCCTCAATACAGGGACCGGATCCCCCAGTTTTACCATCGGGTGGTGTGCCAGTTATCCCGCCACCTGTGGAGTAGTGTTTAGTGCCTGATGTACCAGCGGAGGAGGAGAACAGGCTGAGCGCACTCCACGAGTTTCAGAGACAGAGACCCATTCCGGTTTCGAGGGGAGCCTGACCCTCAAGAAGTAGAGGACTGGCTTGAGGTAGTGGCCAGAGTCTTCCATCTGGTCAGGACACCAGCAGACCAGATGGTGATCCTAGCAGTGAGCCTTCAGCAGGGCTCAGCAGGACAATGGTAGAGTTTGGTTATCCAGACTCATGACGAGGAGACTCTAGCATTGTCAGAGTCTGAGCATCTCTTCATAGAGGAGTTTTCACATATTACCCAAAGAGCAGTATGCATACAAGAGCTTCATCAACTCCAGAAGGAAACCATGACAGTGGCTGACTATTCATCGAGATTTTCTGACCTCTCGTGGTACTCGATGGATATGGTCAGAGATAAGTACTTCAGAGCTCGGACATTTGAGCAGGGCTTGCGTAGAGATATCTAAGCTAGCATCATCCCTATGAGAATTCCTACTTATTTTGGGGTGATCAAGTGGGATCTGGTGGTCAAGATCTTCTTGGAAGAGTAGAGACAGCCGGCATATGTCAGTAGTGGGAGAGCTGGAGCAGAGACCTCAGCAGCATGCAGCTGACGTCAGGGACCTAGGCATGGGAGACATTTTCAGAGGAGATCCCAGGACAGTGGATTTTCCGTACAGGGTTCACAGGGTGCATCCAGCCAGCCTCGAGAGAGGCGATGCTACTCATGTGATGGAAAGTGACATCTATCTAGAGATTGTATGACCCGTCATACTACTCACACAAGAGTAGTGGATGGGCCACCGAGACAGAGGCAACATGTGGAGTAGACAGATCCGCGGGGTGGCAGACGCAGTAGGGGGCGGGGAGAGTAGCTGGAGGTGGTCGTTGTTTTGACCCTTTACCACCACCACCCCCAGGAGTTCCACCCTAGGCTCAGGGAGCTGGTGGACAGAGGAAGGGACAATAACAGGCGGCATAGGCTTATGACCCAGGTACTCCCAGAATGATTAGAGGTACTATCTGTATCTTTTCTACTTTTTCTGCTGTATTTATAGATATAGGTTCTAGTCATTCTGTTCTAGCTTCTTATCTTGTTTGAGACCATGAGATTGTAGTTGAGCCATTGACTCGGCCCTTACGCTTAGAAACACCGACTGGAGAAGACTCAGAGATCAAACACCTCTTTAGACAGTGTGACCTGACCGTTGGAGATGAGATTTTTAGTTGGAACATCTTGGTTGTAGCGTCGAGGCCTTACGATGTCATTCTTGGTATGGATTGGCTATCCATAGTTCATGACTAGATTGACTGTTTTAGGCGAAGGGTGCGGTGTGTCCACATTGATGGAACAAGGTTCTCTTTTTTCAGTGAAAGAGAGACCTAGGCAGTGCAGGATGGACTCATTCATTGTATGGGACAACCGATTTCACATTAGATGGCTAGCCTAGCCCTTGGTGCAGTAGCTATTACGAGTTTCCAGTTTCCAGCAATATTGGCTGAGTACAAGGATGTCTTTCCAGAGGATGTCCCCGGACTACCTACCCGTCCAGAGATAGATTTTTGAATTGAGTTGCAAATTGGGACAACACTGATATCAGTGTTAGCATATCTGATGGCTCCTACAGAGCTTCGTGAGCTGAGGGTGTAGCTGGATGAATTGCAGAAGAAGGGCTTTGTGAGACCCAGCGTTTCACCCTGGGCAGCCACAGTGCTGTTTTCCAAGAAGGCAGACAGAAGCTTAAGGCTATGTGTGGATTACCGGTGCTTGAATCAGGTGACCGTGAAGAACAGGTATCCACTACCGAGGATCGATGACCTCTTCGACCAGTTGAGAGGGGCGCAATGGTTCTCTAAGGATGGTCTATGATCAAGGTATCACCAGTTTCATGTACGTGATGAGGATATACCAAAGATGGATTTCAGATGCCGCTACGGTCACTATGAGTACTTGGTGATGCCCTTCGGCGTTACGAACGCCCCAGCAGTGTTCATGGGACTCATGAACCGGATCTTTCAGCCCTATCTAGACCGGTTTGTAGTGGTCTTCATCGACGATGTATTTATTTACTCTTCTTCCATGGAGGATCACACAAGACACCTAAGGAAGGTTCTAGACACACTCTGAGAGCACCAGATGTATGTGAAACTCTTAAAGTGTCAGTTCTGGTTACAGGAGGTCCACTTTCTGGGACACGTTATCTCTGTAGATGGGTTAGCAGTGGACTCATCCATGGTAGAGGAAGTTCTATCATGGGAGCCACCTCGGAGCTTGACGGAGGTGTGGAGTTTCCTTGGGTTGGTAGGCTAATATCGGAGATTCATCCTTGATTTCTCTTATATTGCAGCACCCATGACAGCATTGACCCGAAAGGGGAAGCCTTTTGTGTGGACCGAGAGATTCCAATAGGCTTTCCTGTAGATGAGATAGATTTTGATGAGCGCGCTGATCTTGAGATTACCGGAGGATGGTGTCGAGTACGTAGTGTTCTTCGATGCATCAGGAACCGGGCATGGTTGTGCCCTGATGAAGAGGAAAGAGGTGATTGCCTATGGCTCACGTCAGTTGAGGCCACATGAGCAGAACTACGCGACCCATGATCATGAGTTGGCAGCGGTAGTCTTCGCATTGAAGATGTGGTGGCACTACCTGATGGGTGAGAGGTTTACCGTCTACTCTGATCACAATAGTCTAAGATATATCTTTTCTCAGAAGGATCTAATTTTGAGACAGAGACGATGGCGTGAGTTCCTCCAGGATTACGACTTTGATATCATTTACACACCTGGGATGGGGAACGTCGTGGCAGATTCTCTCAGCAGAAAATCTAGTTCGCAGTTGCTAAATGAGGCGATGAGGCAGTTGGCCTCTTTACAGTTATCTTTTGTGGATGGTGATGAGGGATCTTACCTTCAATCGATGGTTGATACCCCTAACCTCTTACAACGAGTCATGGAAGCACAGCTTGAGGATGATAGTTGTGAGACTCTACGTGCTCATCTATCTACAGGCGTTGTTGCTGATGGATATTCAGAAGGTGGGGAGCACGTTTTTCTTTTCAGAGGGTGTAGGGTAGTAACAGTGACGTTACGAGAGGTGGTTTTATTGGAGTTCCATACATCTCCTTTGGCGGTGCATCCAGGCATGGCAAAGATGTATCAGGACCTCTGACGTCAGTTCTGGTGGCCAGGAATAAAGAAGAGCGTGGCAGAGTTTGTTTCTCAGTGCCTTACTTGTCCGCAAGTAAAGGTTGAGCACCAGGTGCCAGTAGGTTTGACTCAGCCCCTTGAGTTTCCAGAGTGGAAGTGTGATGGAATATCCATGGACTTCGTGACGGGTTTAACACGTATGTCTAGGGGACATGATGCAATCTGGGTGATCATTGATCGACTCAACAAGTCGGCCCACTTTCCTAGCCATACGGGAGAAGAGTTCAGTAGAGAGCCTGGGATGCCTCTACGTGGAGGAGATAGTTCGACTTCATGGTGTTCCATCCACGATCATTTCAGATCGTGATGCTCGTTTCACAACCCGGTTCTGGAAGGGATAGCAGGAAGCTTTTGGGACTCAGTTATGCTTGAACACAGCGTTTCATCCTCAGACTGATAGTCAGGCTGAGCAGACCATCCAGGTTCTAGAGGATATGCTTAGATCTTTCATAGTTGACATTGGTCGTAGCTAGGAGGATCACCCACCACTAGTGTAATTTTCTTACAACAACTTTTATCATTCCAATATTGGTATGGCACCATTCGAGGCTCTGTACGGGTGCCTTGGAGGTCACCACATTGCTGGATTGACCCGGGAGAGTCAGTACTCATGGGCCCAGAGATGGTGAGAGCTACTACAGAGATGGTGCAGGTCTTCTTGGAGTGGATTAAGACTGCACAGAGACGGAAAATGTCTTATTCCGATAGGAGGTAGAGGACCTTGGAGTTCGAGGAGGGAGACCATGGGCTCCTTCGGGTCTCACCTCGATGGGGATTGCGGCGATTTGGCCGAGACGGAATGGTATATTCGAAGTTCATTAGAATTTTCCAGATTCTTAGTAGAGTTTGAGAGGTGGCGTATCGCTTGGATCTACCTCCTCATATGGATCAGGTACACAACGTCTTCCATGTGTCGCAGCTACGGAGGTACGTGCATTATCCTTCACATGTCATCGACTAGGGTGAGCTGGACATTGATGATGGAGCGACCTTTTCTGAGTACCCAGCGGAGATCAAGGATCGGCAGGAGAAGATCCTTCGTGGATGAGCTATTCCCTTGGTTCATGTCCGGTGGCAGCACGAGAATCTCCAGGAGAGCACGTGGTGGCAGGAGGCTCAGATTCACATGTCGTACCCACATCTTTTTTAGTATCCCTTGTTTTGAATTTTAGGGGATTTAAAATCCCTATGGTGGGTGTGATGTAATGTCCCATATTTTTTCCATGTATTATTTTAACATTATATGGGAATTAATTCGAGGCCAGGCTCTGAGACCACATGAAGTTCCGAGGCCCGGTGACCCCAGAACAAATTTCAAAATTTAATTTAATAATTAAATAATGCACATGTACGGTTTTCTTGAAAAAGTGGAGTAACTCCCGAACAGGTGTTCGGATTAGAAATCTGAAGGCACCGTTGTGTTCGGAAAAAAGATTTTACCTTAGATGAGGCCTAACATCGGTTGGCACAAGTCGGTCATGGAATCCTGTTTTTGGGACATAAGAGTAATAAAAAATTTAAATAAAAATATTTTATTCTGCAACGAAATATTTTAAATCTTTTGAAATAGATATCCCTTACCATTTCAATTAAAGATTGGTATAATGGTCTATGGGTACAAAACATATAACCCTGAAACCCCTGGCTGCTCTGGAGGCTCTGGAGAAAACATCCCAATGCGGCGACAATGACGCAGTGATCAGATCATCGCTGATGAACGCCGTAGAATCCAGGTAGGATGTTTGTTTGTGATTTCTTACCCATTGTAGATTTCTACAACGAACGTGGGCTAATCCAAAAACAAATTAGTACGTAGATCGATCGTTCTTGCGGGATGGGATTTTGTAGGGATTTTTGGGAGATTGAATCCATGATTAATCCATTGTTGTTGATTTTTTTGCTCAGTTTAATACAATTAATGGGAGCGGATCAACATCGTGATGAACGACGGCAGAGGTTCGTTCCTCAATTTAATTTATTTGGTTTTCTCCCCTTTCTTTTCTTTGCGTTCTTCACGTTCTTCGCATGACTATAAAAGATGGATCTTTGCTCATCCGTTCAATGACGCAACGATCCCAAACTGTGGATCCAACCCCGGAGGGGTGTCACGAAGGTGTGACGGTGATATTGGCAGACAATTCGGAGCAGATCAAGAGTTGTGAGTTTTCAGGTGTTTTTCTTCGGATGGATCGTTCGAGGATTATGATCCGTTTTAAAGGCCGAAAACACCAATCGTGGTGTTTTTATGATGAGCCAAACCAAACCCTAGAGTATTGGGATGAATGAATGAGGGATCACAGATCCGTACGATCGGCTGAAGCGCGAGGAAGAAGACAACGTTCTAGAATTTTCCCGAGTACACTCCGTGTAGTATGGGCTACATGGCATGTTTTCGTCGGATGGATTACATGGCGTGTACTTTGGGAGTACACGAACATGGGCAGGGTACACGGCCATGGACACGCCGTGTATACCCCTCCCCGGCCAGGCACAACCAAATACATGAGATACCCCGTGTACGGGTACACGGGCAGGAAACACGAACATGGGAAAAGAGCGTGTACGGTCACATGGCCATCGTATATGTAGCGAGCCCTAGGTTCTCGGACATGGATTGTGATTCTTCTACATGCCATGTAGTTTCTTTCTCTCCGACAAGCCGAATGACACGATCCAGTTACACAGATAGTACCCAGAGTCCGGAACACAACATGTACTTTTCTACATGCTGTGTAGTTGAGTTTTACACAGCCTGAACAGATGACACAGGCTATTTACATGGCCATTACCCGGGGTCAAAGAACACAGAATGTAACCATACTACACTCCATGTAATAAATTATTCAAGGATTGAGCAAATTTCCTTCTGTGACTTGGACTAGTTTCCTTAGGTTTCGTCCCCTTAGTAATTGTCTTAAAGGTTCCCGTTATCATTTCCTACATATAGGAATATGATCCCGTCAGCAGGACTTCCTGAATAGGGTTATTGGAATACCCTCTATAAGACTTAGATCCGGATCCTCTATTCATTCCTGGAACCCTAGGTAGAGAACTTGGTATCGACGTGAACAACCTGACCCGGGCGCTGATCCTCTACTTAGCAGATTAGCTCAGACTGAGTTGTCATAATCACCCCATGATTTGTTGTGATCCTCATCTAAGCATCATGTTCACAAAGTACTTATGGAGTGTGTTCTCCTGGAACGATTACTTCATATCTCTCTCTCCTCAGACCTAGTAGTGTGTTATCATTGTTACGTGCTTAGTGGAATCTTTGAGCTGGATCATTGTGATGGTATTTCGTGATAGTCGATCATGAACGAGTATATATGGATATTCTTGTTATATGTTCAGTAGACATATACCGTGTAGAGCTGACTCTATCATTCCTTTGTGGTATTTCCCTTGTGGTATGTCCTTTGTGGTTTTGGGGTGTCCTACTAGGTATTGTTATACTCACCCCTACATGGGCTTTGCCCGCATGTGTTGTGTCTTGTGCAGATGAGCGAGCCTTTGATAGGATTCTAGGTGGACCATGACCTGACGGTGCTTAGTGAGATCAGGCGGGCCGAGGTTTGTTCCTATGGCTACAGACTACAGTCCCAGTACCTTTCCATACAGGTTGGACTTTGTTATAGACTTTCTTTTGGTGGGCTTGTACTTTTGGCCCCGGATTTTACACTTGCTATACTTTACTTTCCTGTCATACTCTGTTGGTTGAGATTTTTAGTGTATCCTTGAATTTCCTTTTTTAGTAGTTTTTACTTTTCAACTTTGTGGGCTTGGAGTTCTGTGTTTGTGTGTATAGGTTTATAGGAAATTCCTCCCATGTTAGTAGCATGCCTACACTGTGCTAGTCACCATCCCCTAGCCTATTGGAGGCGGGCTTGGGGAGTTGCGGCTCGGGCCCCACTGGGACGGATTGTGACATATAAAGTGATAAATTCATTGAGATAAAATACCCTAAAATATACTGATATAAAATCTAAGATTAAAGTCCCAAAACTTCAACAATAATAGATATCAAATAATAGATGATAATCTACATCAATGTAAGGTAAAGAATAAATGACTCTAAACTATTGTAAATGCATCCTATATCACCCCATAAATGATTTTTTTACAAAAAATAGTGAAATATCAAGAAGAATTTTGAAATCTTCAAAAGAAACATATATTTCCTCTTCAAAATCAAGATATGAATAATAGGTCCATTTAATTTGGAAAAAGAAAATAAATTCTTCCTCCAATATGTATATTATTCATATATTATCCTTTTTTCTATAATGTAATCTCTTGATAAATGGGAGTGCATACATAAGTGATATACCTCATTTGGGATGGAATTTATAAGCATTTATCAAGAAAAATCATATATGATCCGAGCATTTATTCTCACATGATATTATTTTATGGATTGGTATTCTTGATGGTTCATAAAACATCATATTCATGAAGTTTAATACACATCCTAAATTAATGAATACTTAATAACAACATAATATGTTTTCTGGATCAATTAATCAATAGAGTACAAAAGGATGTATATCCATATTTCAAATCCTCTTATTAGATTCATTCAAAAAAATATATAAAAAATAATTATATGTTTGCTAGATCAATTCATCAATAGATTACAAAAGGATGTATATCCATATTTCAAAGCCTCTTAAAAGATTCATTCAAAAATATATATAAAAAATCATAATACAATAACATTTAATTGTTAGAACTAGAATAATAGATAAGGGTTTCCTGAGAAGTGTTGATTTAATGTTGAAATGTTATCCTCCCCACTTCTCCAACATATGCCCCTATGTAAAGGGAATCTATCAATGTTGACAGCTTTTGTACACTTTTTTAGTGGTTGTTGGTGATTATGATTCTATTGAATGGTCAAACAAATAGCATTTGTGACAACTGGGCCCTAGTGACAGCAGAATCACCCTGCCTTAACATGGTCATCGGGTCCTGACCCACCAGGTACCACCAGTTGCCCCCACATACACATGGGGCCCACCCCAAGGTCCACCCATGTGCTTGAAAGGGTCATCTCTCTAATGAAAGTCCCCACAGGCTAACACATGTCCTTTCCAGTATGCTTTGTCCTCACTCACACACACCCTGGGAAACATCCCAGATGGTCACTCATCCTGATCACTACTCTAGGCCAAGCACGCTTAACTGTGGAGTTCTAATCGAACAGGATCCCGAAAAGGAAGGTGCACCTTGTTGACATGAATCATTTCATTTAGTCAGTTATCCCTTAATCATTTGAGGATGTTACAATCCCCCCCCCCCCCCCTTATAGCACAATGCCCTCGTTGTGGGCCCTACATCTCAACCCAGGCAGTGCACCGCACTTAAGGCTGGGTTCCTCCTCAGATACCAAATGTGACACCCACCTGGTACCACCAGTTGCCCCCACAGACACGTGGGGCCCAACCCATGGTCCACCCATGTGCCTGAATAGGGCATCTGACTAATGACAGTCCCCACAGGCCAACACATGTCCTTTCCAGTGTATTTTGTCCTCACTCACACACACCCTGGGAAACTTCTCAGATGGTCACCCATCCGGATAACTACTCCAGGCCAAGCACGCTTCACTATGGAGTTCTAATCGGGCAGGATCCCAAAAAGGAAGGTGCACCTTGTTGACAGGAGTCATATCATTTAGTCATTTAACCCTTTATCATTTGGGGATGTTACAATCACCCCCCCCCCTTAGAGCACAACGCCCTCGTTGTGGGCCCTACATCTCAACTCAAGATGTGAACCGCACTTAAGGCTGTGTTCCTCCTCTGATTTCAAATGTGACAACCAGGCCCCAGTGACATCATAGCCGCACAAACTTAACATGGTCGTCGGGTCCTGGCCCACCAGGTACCACCGGTTTCCCCCACAGACACGTGGGGCCCACCCATGTGCCTGAACAGGTCATCTGACTAATGACAGTCCTCATAGGCCAACACATGTCCTTTCCAGTGTGATTTGTCCTCACTCACACACACCCTGGAAAATTTCCCAGATGTTCACCCATCCTGATCACTACTTCAGGCCAAGCACGCATAATTGTAGAGTTCTAATCGGACATGCACCCGAAAAGGAAGGTGCACCTTGTTGACATGAGTCATATCATTTAGTCATTTAACCATTTATCATTTGGGGATGTTGCAACATTCTAATTTGTCAAAATATATTCATTTATACATGATACAGAAATGTATTCAACCATGATTCATAGATATAAACTGATGGCTCTAATCCAGTGACCTCAAAGTGTAATTCATCATTTTGATAAAGGATGTCTCATTAGAAAAGTCATGAAGGTACCGCTCACTGGTAAATATTTATTGCCCTGTTAAATTATATTCTGCATGATTTAATATAGTGAGTTGAAGTAAAATCCCCACTATGAAAATGAAATATCTGATGAAGGTGTTCTTCTTGGTAACAAAACATTTCCATAGGAATCTCTGTAATCAATATATTAATATTTTCCAGATAAATATTCCCCATGTCTGTGCCCCTGTAGTTTCATGCGTAGGCATGTTGAATGGATAAACAACTGGGTGATCTAATGAGGAAGACATAGAAGATGAAACAACATATAATCTTCCCTAAAAATATATATAATCTATTACCCATAATGATAGATCAACATCAAATACAAATTCCCACATGCTATTGGGATGGTCATCCCTAGGGTGAGAGTGCTTAATCAATGGATCACTTGAATATTAAATACAAACCATTTTTTCTATAAAGAAATGAGTCGGTGAGGAAAATGGTTTGTCTATATGGGTGACCAACAAGTTCATTATCCTTCCAATTTAGGCCTCCATCCAAGTTCAATCATTATTCTATGCAAGGATGGTTGTATTTCTAGATTATTGGAAGAAATAGTAGTTCTAGTATCCTGATGACCCAAAATCAGGAAAAACTGGTGAATGATCCTGGTATATCTCTCACCTCACACATTTGAAAATGGGATAGGGGAGACCCCTTTAGAGCATTTGAACTAGAGAGAAACCCAATATCATGTAATCATCACAGAAGTAACCATCTCCTCCATCATATCTTTAAGTACCCCATCATAATGGGAGAGATAGTATAGCCTCTCAAAAGATAGTAATCTCCATTGTTAATGATTTCCCCAAACAATAATGGATATGATGTGAAATCAAATTTATTCAATCAGATAAACACACCAGTATCCTTCTCAGTCCCTAAAAACATCTCCTCAAATCCAGATACATTGAAAAAAAAAATATAAAAAAATAGGGAACACGGGGTCCTAGTGGTTCAAAAAAACAAAAAATGACCACTGGTCCTATAAAAGAATATTCCCTGTTGAATGTGTTGTAGGATCTTGTAAAGGCATATAGAAATAAATACAACTTTATTGAGGCATCATACCTCAACTTTTCATATATCCATCACTAGTGTAAGAACCAAGGTTCCAAAATGATCATACCTTTATTGGAAGATCCATACATTCAAAATCATAGCCATAAAAACTTTCATCCCATGGAATTGGAATACATATAGACTTACTCAATGGCTATATAATATAATATATCAAACATTAAAAATGTACAAGTATGAATAGTTATTTCTAGAAACCTACTGAGAAGAGAACAGGTGAGTAAAATTAGATGTTATCCAAACTTCACTACGACAATGTAAATTGTTAGTCTGAAATTTGAAAGAGATGAAAAAGAACATAGTGAATTACTTTCTAAAATAATTCGACACAGTTTTGAGAATATCCCCCAACAGGACTACAATTTCTAGGGGTATTCCCAAACATCTATGGAATGAATATACTCATTGTAAATCTCCCCAAGAGAGGATATCATACCCAAATGATAAATATTCTTCAGGTTGATTCATACCTCACCATGGGAAAGATGAAATGATTTTTTATAGTAAACCAATGACTAAATAAATCTATGATAATATAATACTCATGATAGATGATGAAATGGGAAACACATGTAACTAGAAAAGGATGGATAATGCACAGCTGGTTAGAAAAAATATGAAACATTTCCAAACCGAAAATGGCCTCTAAAATCCTTTAGAAAGGAATCAACTATGTTGAAGATCCCATTTTGAGATCCTTATATTTCCCAAGTTGTAATGAGGTGAGGAAAAATTTTCAAGTAGATTTGAACGATGGGGTGCCCAGTGAAATCACTACCATCAAGACCTAGAGTGGTGTTCACCATCGAATAAAACAACCCAGGTATTTGGGTTGATACTAGTTGGCCTTCCTCAGAATCCATCTTCATAATTTAGTAAATATATGTTCTTACCACACAAGATGGTTGGATGATGTCTGGGGAAAGGATTGAAACATCTTCAAGTAATCCAAACCGATATAGTGGTACCTTTTGTGATAGTGGATAATTTTGTATCTCTGATGGGAGAAGAATTTTTATAATCTCATTGTTAGAGAACCTGAGTAATCGATGGTAGGCAATGTGATTCCTGGATATAATGTCCCTATTGTTATCTATGGAAGAAAAACTAATTTTTGATCTAGAATCCATCATCACAACAAAAATATAGTATTTCATATATGTGAAATTATCATAAAATAAAATACAGAACTCCATAATATTCAAGCACATGAAATTAATAATTAAAAGGATTCCAAATCACATATATATTTAGTTAATCACATGGATCATAAAGATATAATAGACCACATAAATTCCCAAGAAAACGACATAACCACTCAATCAGTCACAAGGCTCATGATCGTGTTACATTGATATGGTCACATGATCCACATAGTATTCATGTGGTCATGTGATTTAGAAAGAAGATCATGTGAAATATTCAATATGGAAATTTTTTTAATAGTGACATTGACCATCCAATTGTAGAGGATATATTCATGGTAGAATAAGACATATTCATAGGAAACAAACTTTTGGATGAGTTCTAGAAAATAAAAGTTCTTTATAATGAATTTTATGATCTGTTCCTATGGGAGGGTTTTGTGAAGAGATCATCAAAACGAGAAAAGTTGAAGGTTATTTGAGAATTGGGTAGCTAATGTGTGATTTCTCCTTGATTCCCCTATTTATTGATTATTATAAGGAATACCAAAGGTCTCAAAAATTTTGAAGCATCTCTTAATGCTGATTGGTGATACCACAAAATCCTCAACATGGCATTTACATTACTCATAACTGATACCTTTTCCCAAAATATGACATTCATGAGGGGTGGATGGAATATCTTTACTATCACCAATTTGACAACAAAAAATACTGATGGTTTGAAATTATTAAATATGGATGTTATTTTCTCCACAAGGAAAACAAATATGGTGGACAAGATCATGTGGATCATATGAACAGATAAAAGACATGCAATTTAGTGACATTCATAATGTCATGCAGATTAACTCATATATTAGATGACATCTTGGAGATCTCAAAGACCCCCTTTTATGAGTCATTTTTTGTCACAAATTCATATGATAAAATAACTTTTCATGATATGGAAGCTAAAAAAGATCACACTGGTCAGACAACATACTAATAAATAGACATGTAAAAACAATCCAAAAATCCATGTTAAATAAGGAGGAATGTATCCAAAATGAGGAATCATTTCTTGGTCATAAGTTCTCATTATGTTCATATGGGGTTATCATGATTCCATGGAAGCCCTTCCAACATTTCCCCTTTGTCATGAATGTCCCTATATCATGTATCCCTCACCCAGCGATGAGTTTCAAACACATCATGGAGGTCATTCAATACCCCTTCTAATCCAAGGACAATCAATGTATTTTTACATAATAATACTAACAAATAACTATAATATCCTGTGTTGGTAATATCACACATCACTGATAGTGATAGAGATTGACTTCTATAACACATTTTTAATTTAATGAGACCCCTGATCATTGTGAAATAATCAAATGAAATTGAAAGGGAAATTGTGGCAGCCTCTTATGAGGGGGAAGATAAGATAAACACTATTGATAATGATAAGAACCCATGGAAATGTATCATGTCCTCGTTAAATCCCCTTGGCATGTCCACATTATCTTGGGATGATGCTCAGATATCCCACTATATTCTCATAAATTGTCCCATTGAATTAATTTTGAATATCATGAATGCCTTTGAATAGGTATCCTAACTTTTCATAGGTCCTCGGTCATGTTGGATTGTCATTGTGAAATCCCATTGGTATATCCACATTATTAGGAATGAACCCATTTATTTACTACAATCCAATAGAAGGGGTACCAGTGGTATGCACTTTTGGTTTGTGAAAATCATGCAAGGCCATAATAATTTCCCATAGTCAGATTAAACAAAATGTCTGACACAAAATCCAACCACCAATCTATCCTAGATTTTTGATGTAATCTCTGTGAAAAGAATCTTATAAATGGGAGTGATGAGATATAAAAATTTCCCACCCTGTCAAGAAAAAGAAAACACTGGATCCCCATGCTAGCATATCCTACCATCAGAATACACTTTTCAATGACGCCAATATCTGGATCAGAAAGGTTTTCCTTCATGAAACATCAGGGGAACAAACTAATCAGATGATGTGGAATGAATATGATCTTTAAATGATCACGCATAGATAATATTAAGAGATTATTGAGTGTTAGGCCATGGAAATCCCACATATCTTATAAATCACCCAAGATATGAAAAATATATCACCAAATAAATATTTTAAAATGTAATAAAATGATGAAAAATTCATAAAAGTAAAATATACTAATGAGAATGACATATACACCAATTTTCATATTTTTGACCTGAACCACCTAGGTCATACGAAAGCACCGGGAAATGCTTCTAAATTTTTTTTACCCTTTTTTATTATATTTGATTCATGTGAGGTCCCATTGACATGTCAATGAGAATGAAACCTGAGTCTTGTGAAACCATTTGGGTTTTCCACTTAGTCAATGTGAGGCCTGCTAGACATGTCACACAAATTACATGGTGTCACTAATGAATTTCAGCTATGTCTCAGGATGGAACCAATGAATGCCAATTGCATTTTGAGACATCTTATGAACAAGTCAATGAGGTTATAAAACACCTAGAAAACATATATGTCTATATAATGTTACACCCTCCATGTATGTGAGACAAGATCTTGTGATTTCCTCCTTAAATATTAGTTTATATCACTTGATTATCTCTAAGACATGATAAAAAGGTCTTATGACATCCTTCGTAAAATTCATGCATAATTATGTGATGTCCATCAAACATGAAATCCAGGCTATGTGACATCCCTTGGAAAAGACTAATCGATCATCCAACTATCTTTGGACATAATTTCAACATATCCAGACATGTCCAAACAACTTATGTAATGTCCTGTGAGATAGACATGTAGCTTTTGCAGAAAAGCATGGTAGTCCAACAAGAAATCAATGTTCATGATAAAAATGTTCATCCCCTATATTAGTGGAACCATATTATATAAAACATGATCCAACTAAACTATGATGACTCTAAATAATTATCGAACAATGATTTGTACAATGTCTCCTTGAGTCCCAAGTTAAAAAATAAACATCCAATGGTAAATCCCAATACATAATTCCCTAATCCCTGTGCAATGTGACTAATTACATGTTGTCCCTATTTTTTCACACTGAGAAAAGACTATGTGTGATTAGGGTGTTGAAATTATCATATCATTAACCTCATAAATTTCACCTAATCGAAGGAATACATCATGGTATAATCCCATATTATTACAAAATATTTATGGAAATACATAACATCTTCTATTGTAGTCACGCCCCACAGCCCATCACTGTGTTAGGGGGAAACTGAACCATGTGAACCCTGATTCAAAAATTAAATAATATATATAGGATTCATTCAGATATCTCGAGATCAAATGGGGGTCCACCATAATGTAATTCCGTCAATTTAACTAATGTCTCAACCATTAGGACCAATCATTCATAATGGATAAACATTCGAAATTATCCAGAAATAAAAAGAAATTTAAGATAATCTATAATGACATAGATTCGTACCATAAAAAGGATATGTAGGATGTATACCTGTGTTCAGAACTCAAATACTAGGTGACCAAGTTCCCATATAAAAGTGCTTTCCTTTTGATGATAAACATTATAGTTATAACGATGTATGTGGGTCTGATTCTTATTATAAAACAAGGCATGTAGGATTCCTCAAAATTTATTGATCCGATCCATGACATATTAATCTCTTCACATCATGAGATAAATTTACAAAGTTTGTGGAAATATCGATTCAATATATAATCATTTTACCAATAATGATATATTAACAAAGAACCTCTTATACATAAATATTTTTCCAAAAATAAGATTCCACATTATATATGAGAGGGTTATCCTATAATCATTTTAAAGGGTAACTGGTCTCTTATTAGTGTTAATAACATATTTTTTTATATACCATAAATATATAAGAGAGTTATGGATTTTGATTCATTTTTCCACAAAAATGTGTGATGATCCATTACTCACACCCAATCAACCTTTGTGAGTTCATAAGTATAATTTGTTATGAACCCTGTTTGGGATCCTTCCTTTGGAAATTAGGACTGTAGGTAATTAGATATTTGGGAACCATTGGGAGTTTCTATAGGATGTAAGAAAAAGTGGGTGACCATAAAAAATAATCCCTTTTCTAGAATAACTAATTATACTGAACCCGATGTGAATGGTTGAACATACATTAATCCCCCATCCCACAATAAAACCATCAGAAATTTTTTCCACCATGCACATTTTGTGAAGACGAATCACCCCTGGAAATATAAAACATTTATTTTTTTCCATAAATATTATATACAAAAACCATCATTTTGGTGGAACTCTATTTGTTACACCAATATATAGGGAACCTCATTCTTCATCTATTATGATTCCACCTAGTGCCCATAATTTGAGATCACTTTAGTTTGATTCACATTTATCTTAAACCACAAGATTTAACCTCTATATCAACCATTAGATTCTAAAGATGGATAAACACATTATAAAAACATAATCCCTTGTATCCTATGACTCTATCATCAAAAAATTCTCATGAAACCTTCAACCCTTTATATGATTATACATAATTCAACAATCATGATGTAAGAATGTGTTCCAATTTAATAATCACCATCCAACTAACATTTATTTTGACCAACTTCCAAAAATAAAATAGTTCAATATCATGAATCATCTCAAGAATATCATCAACTCTATGAATCAATGGTGTCCATTAAAATCCCTTAAAAATAAAGAAGAATTATCATCTTGTAAATAAAAAATACAATATCATGACAAAAAATATTTAAAATGATTTTTATTATCATTTTGACCATTTCTGGAGTTTTTCACATCGAATAGATTGATTATATTTAGTAACAGTTCTTTATGTGTTACATCCCAGTTCCAGAAGCCGACCAGAGGTGCCCCTCACCCAGTTGGTCACATGAACTCAAGCGCATTTCCCTAAATACTACAGGCTGCCAACAAGTAGTGAGGGTCGTAGGTGTGATTGGGGGGAAACAATTCCCTTATTTGAAGAGTAACACAGTGGATGTAAAACATATAGTAATAGTGGAAGCAATGAAAATAACATTAAATAGTAAAAAGTGGAAGACCGAAAGTAATAAAAATTGAGCACAAATATATATATATATATATGATGCAAAGATACATATATCTGGGATAGTATACAAACATGTTAGAATGATGGAATACAATACTAAACCAATGTACAAAGAAACTCAAGTAAATATCACCACAACATCACAATCCTCATCTTGGTATCATATCTCTATCTACACAACAATCTAGTACCTGAAGTGGAAGGGTGCTTGCCCTTATCTATATATAAAGCAATATAATCTGGTTGGGCCCAAAAGCATGTCCCAAACAGGATGTGAGACTAATCGCTGTAGGCAACCACCCAATGATATAAGCCTAACAGTCAGTGAATATATATGGCAGGCAATAAGAAAAGAGAAGTAGTAAATAAGGAAGTCCTCTAAAGTAAACAATCCTAAATTTTCAATTTCATTCAATTTCATATATATCAAGTATCAGATAATCACAAATAGGTAACCCTATGGGATGTAATCATAACCTAACCCCTCTATTTCAACCAAACAACCCCAAGAAATCCTCTAGGAAGCTCTCACATTCTAACCACTCTGGTTCAGCTTTAGCGAAGAATCTATGAGGACGCACTCACCCTTAATTCCCCATATAGTCTCTTATCAGTAACTAATAGGCACTATGTGGAAGCACTTAATGTACCATTCCCCTATGGCTCATATCAAAGAACTACAGACACTCTGAAGGAGAACTTATATCCATCCCCCTTATGGTATCACAACATAAAAGTAAGCAGACACTCTGGAAAAGTCCCCAATGTCCATTCTCCCTATGGTCTACTACACCAGGTTCCCACAGCCCTATGTAAGTCAATCGTGCACTACAATATATTGAATCCAATGTATACCTTAAGAACTACTTGGCTAAATAGTCTACAGTATATCTAAAATTTCAGATAATAATTACTCTATCCTAACAATACTAAGCATGGAAAGCAAATAGCCTTACATGAAACTTGACACAATGGTAAAAACGGGAAAACATGGAAAAAAATTAACAGCATGGCAAAGTTAAACCTATTCAAAAATAACCTACCTCTAACCAACCTGAAAAGGCATAACAAGAAATAACATGGATAAAACCATAAACATTCAATACCCCGAACAAGGGTATTTGGCACTTTTGCACATATAACTCAAAGACTATCTACGGAATGGCACAAACTACCTACCTCTGTGTCATACAGATGATTATGTGATCATTAAGACTTGAATCTCCCTAGAACATCATATATCTACAAAAATGTTAAAAACATTCCACTAAAGATATCTCATGAAAGAGGATAAATCCTGAGATGAAGTCCACAAAGAAGGGAGAACTAACCGATCTGATTCCAACACAACCAACATAGTCAGAATCATAGAATAGATGGTGAGTCGGGGGCTCAAAAAAGTTTATTAGTCATAAGGATTCTCTCAGACGAGATGGATGAAGAAGAAGTGTGTTCTGTCTATTAGACATGACCCTCGACCGTTTAATGAAAAAAATTACACGATGTGTATTTTAAAAGTACACAACATGTACTTTCCTTTATTATTCCCCACTTTAGGTGGTCTCTAGGTCACCACACACGGTTCTATGCTTGGCCATTACACGACCAACACATGCCTACATGTGGGAACTGAGTACACAACGTGTAATTATTAGTACATTTTGTGTACTCTAGAATCATCCAAAAACTCATGTTTTTCCGAAAAACAACCAGAAAAGAATGAAATACCTGAAAAAAAAGATTTGGGTTTTTACAAACATCCTGCCTTAAAAAAATTCATTCCCAAATTTCCCTAGCATGGCGGTGTTGAAGAAGAACTCTCAAAATTATCTAGTCTCTATGACTATACATTGGCCTCCCTCTCCCAGGAATTTTCTTGTACTTGTTTATGTTTCCATAGCACTTATAACATAGGAACATACCAGCCATGGATAACCTTAAAAGTTCGATGAACCATCTTGATAGGAGGCTCTATGAACGAGGTGTCGACCTCACACTCTACCTCCTTATGTTGGAAAAAATGAGATAGGTCGAAGAAGTAACGTTGAAGCTGAGAAACGTGGAAGACATCATGGATAGCCCAGAACCTCTAAGGTAACTGCAACCGATAGGCAACCTACCCGATTCTATCCAAAAACTCAAACGTCCAGATGTACCTCGACAAAAGAATACTATGTCCCCAAATCCTCATGTGTCCCCAACTCAGTGTTACACATAGAAAAATATGATCTCTAACCTCAAACTCCTGAGGTTGTTTCTGTCGATCTATATAAGACATCTGTCAAGACTGTGTTGTATCCACCCTCTTCTGAATCAACTCTATCTACTCTGAGGTCTCCTGGACAATATGAGGTCCCATCATAGCTGCCTTTCCTCCCTCCAATCAACCTAAAGATAATTGACATGGACTACAGTACAAATCCTCATAAGGTTCCATCTGAATTGTTTATTGAAAAATTTTATTTTAGGTAAAATATGCAAGTTGTATGTCCTTCTCCCACGGATATCCAAAATCCATGGTTCATGCTCGAAACATGTCCTCAAGAACCTTTATCATATGATCGGATGAGCCATCTTTCAGTAGATGGAACTCTATATTTAGAAGTACATGTGTACCCAAATCCCTCAAGAGTCCCTATCAGACTCGATAATTAAAACGTGAATCTCTATCAGAAATAACGGAGTGTGGAACCCCAGGTTGAAGTAAAATTTCTCATATGTACAACCTTACCTACTCATCAAAACTAAAAGTCTCCATGATTGGTAAGAAGTGAGAAACATTCATGAGTTTTTCAATGACAACCCATACTAAATCATTCCCTTGAGGTGACCTCAAAAAACATGTGATGATTTCCATCATGACATCGTTCCAATTTTTCTCGGGAACAGGTAACTCCTGCAAAATCCTTACTGGTCGCTGATGCTCCACCATCACGAGCTGACAGGTGGAACACCTAATGACAAAACCAGAAAAATCTCTCTTCATACATGGCCACCAATACTGATTATGTAGATCATGATACTTCTTGGTGATACAAGGATGATCTACCATAACTGAGGAATAAAAGTCCCACATCATCTTCTCATGTATTTCTAATGAAACCCATACGCGCCCATCAAAATGCAAGATCTCATCGTTACATATGGTTCATCCAGGAATATGGTCCTCTCCTAACATACTCTCTCATATGAATATGCCTTCTGAGTCTAATAGATGCCTCATTTACACTCAATCATGTAGAGTATATGTAACAGCAATATATGATAGAAACGTCTTCCACTGCCTATATTTCACCTCCAAATACATCTTAGAGAACAGATCCATAAGCATCTTCTCACTACTGGCTTCCTGAACTACATGTATCAGAGTACTCCTGCTCAACTCATGAGCCACTCCATTGGCCTTCCCAGGCCTATCGGAAAGTTCAATGTCAAAGTTCTAAAGGTTCTCAACACACCATCGTCATCTCAAATTCAGGTCACGCTGAGTGAAGATTTACTTTAGACTATTTTTGCCGTTGAAAACCACAAAATACATATCCAATAGATATTGTCTCCAATAGCATAAAGCATGAACAACTGCCGATAACTCAAGATCGTGTGTCGGGTAATTTCTCTCATGTTGCCTCAACTGCCGAGACCCATAAGCAATGACTCCTTCTCCCTTCATAAGCACATCTCCCTGCCCGATACCTGAAGCATCCTGGTAAACTGTATAGCTCTTGAATGGATCAATAAATACAAGTATCAATGCCAAGGTCAACTTCCCTTTCAGCTTTCAAAAGGTTGAATCGCATGAATCTGACCATAGGTACATTACAGCCTTCTTAGCTAGGCCCGTTAGTGGTGCTGATAAGTGTGAAAAGTCTTGTATGAAACGTCTATAGTAACCTTTCATCCCTAGAGAACTCTGTACCTCAAAGACTTTCTTTGAATTCTCCCAGGAAACTTCTGCTCTCACTTTCTTTGGGTCTACTAATACTCTTATCGTTGAGATAACATGACCCAAGAAGTGAATTTGGTCCATTCAAAAGTGGAATTTTGAAATCCTAGCATATAACTGATGCCCTCTAAGTGTACTCCAAACTATCTAATGATGTGTGGAATGGTCGTGTCCAGTGTGAGAGTAAACCAAGATATCATCAATGAAGACTACGATGAATGAATCCATGTGTGGATGGAACACATGGTTCATCAGTCCTATGACAAACTAAAGGTGAATTCATGAGACCGAATGGAATAACCACATACTCGTATACACCATAACAGCTCCGGAAGGCTATAAGAGGTATATAAGATGGTCTAATTCCCAAATAATGTTAACCATATCTCATTTCAATCTTCGAGAACACTTGGCCTCCTCATATCTGATCAAAGAGATCATCAATCCTTTGTAGGGGATATCATTTCTTGACTATAAACTGGTTCAACTTCTAAAAATCCACACAAGGATCGAGGGAACCATATTCCTAATTCGCAAATATGATAGGAAAACCCCAATGAGAATTACTAGATCAGATCAAAACCCTTTGAATGCAACTCTTCCAACTACTTCTTGAGGTCCAGTAACTCTAGTGAAGCCATCATATAAAGAGGAATGGACATTAGTGCCACTCTTGGAACATTCTCAATCGAAAAGTCAACCTCTCGCTCTAGAGGCAAACCACAAAACCCCTCTGGGAAGAGACCCCTGAAATGATACAGAACTAGAGAATTTCTATCGGTGAAGTACCCTAGTCATCTAGATATATACTAATAATATGGGCTTTAACTCTTCCCAATCCATGATGCTCAGGTCCTGCTCTGCTCACCTGAACATCTCATTCTCCCTTATAAAGAAAATATCCTCCCTCTGGTGAGGTGAAACTCACAGAAAAAAAATAGTAGTCAACAAAAGCCTATAAGGCAACTAACTAGTTCCTTCCATGAATAACATCATAGCCTATCATCTTTAATAAATAAGTTTCCCAAAAGAAGTGAAACACTTTATCCTCTAGAGGGAACCCCTTGCCCTATCTCACACTAGCCGTTATTATCCCAAATAGATTGTCATACTTCAAGATATCAGAAGAAGAAAAGATATAGAGACCTAGGCACTACAAAATGGTAATGGATATAATTCTATGGGAATACCCTATATCGAAAAGCACATAAGATAAAATTTATGAAACTAGGATCATACCACGAACTGTAGAGGGTCTGATATCCTGTTTCTATGATGTCTTGTCCACTGCAAAATTCTGACCTGTACTGTGGCCATGTAATCTTTCTGGACCACCCTAAGATGATTCACCCTACTATCGCTGAAATCCTGGTGACTGACTACCATGACCATGAACTCCACCTCAGATTGAATAGTAGGAATAACTCCAGTTCCAAGACGAGCGAGAAATTGGTGGTGCTACTCTCGATCAAGGAGTCATAGAAGAACCCCTTTCACCAGCAGCAAGTGAGAAGATCTGACAGAAGCACTGATGATAACCCATCGTGCCACATTATCGGCACTCCAATAGGTCTATTGGGTAATGTGGCCTCGTATGACCACTCTTTCTAAAATGGTAGCTCACCACCTAGCTACCAGTAGAAGTCTCTCACCTCCTTGGATTCCCATGTGAAGAGTCCCCGCGGTGGTTCCTACTGTCATTAGCAGGGATACTGACCCTAGATGTCGAGCCACCCTAGGTATCTACTCTAGAATCCCTCAAATTGTGAATTGTGATCAGTACCTGGTTGACTATGGAAGTGATGGATTTCAACCTGATGATGTTCACCTAGGATCAGATGTCATGCCTAAGACCATACTCAAACTTCCTTTGCCAGGAATAACTCATCACCTCCTGGAATGGGTTTGAAACGCTGTCGCTCTGTAAAGAGAGAATAATAATCCATAATAGAAATATTACCCTACTTCAGACTCATGAACAATCATGCATTATCAGCCCTCAACGTCTTTGGATAGAAGTATTTTAGAAGGTACGATGAAACTTGTCCCACTACATAACCTACTGGCCTTCCACCTATTAGGTCACATCCCACCATCTCTTGGAAGAATCCCGAAACATATATATATGGAGCTTCACCCTCCTCCCTAGAGGCATCTCAAGATGCTCGAAGATAGAATTCAAGGCATCTAGACATGACTCTGTAGCCTGAGGTCCTTTTTCCCCGATGAAGGTGGGAGGATGCTGCTGCTGAACGACCCGAGTCAACACTACCATTGACGGGGTAGGAGGCGGTATTCAATTGAATTTATTCATGATCATAATGAACCCCTCTTGGAAATGTGCATTAGCACTTGTGTCCAAAATAATTGTAGGTTCCAAACAGGAATGACTAGAGGATCTCTTAGTAGTACTTGATCAGCCATGTCTAGTGTCAGATACCTGCCCTGAATCAAGTGTACTATCAGAGGACATATTGGTGGCATGACTCTTTAAGGATAAGCACACAACTTAGATCAATGTTATGAAGGACTGGAAACTGGAAGCGTAAGATGTGAATAAGAGAAATAAATCATTCATGTTTTTCAATACATTAATACACATCATGTATAATTCCTACACAATGTGTTCCCTTGAGCCTTCACACGGGCGTGTACTCCTGCCAACCCAGGTCTTGTAACACCCCAAAAACACAACGGGTCTTTCAAACACATATAATGTTATTGAATCCTCTTCCCCTACCCGAGTTCCCTCCCATGCCTAAGCTACACGGTTCTACTAGAATTGGACTACACTGCATGTTAGTTCCAATAACATCGTGTGCTAAAAATAGCTCCACCGACTCGGTTTTTTGTCACAAGGACGGTTACATGGCTCACTCTACATGGCGTATTATGCCATACATGACCTATGTAATGACCCAATGTTTCACTAATGGAAATCCCTCTTGATCTAGTTAAATGTATCTTTTTGTAAAACATTTATATAAAATGTCAACTTATTTGGTTTTTTGTTATGAATTGTGACTGTTACTTTTATAGTTGTTGAACAGTGATCACATTATTAGTATAAATATAGTGATTTAACAAATCCAATTTACTCAGAAAAAAGAAGTGATGGCCTCATCCAGTAGAATTTCTCCATACGAAGCCCATTTGTAGGAGCTCGGAAAAGAGGTGGAATCTTTGGGCTTCGCTCTTGAACAAGCCCAAGCAATGCTTCATCATGTCAGGCTCAAATGGGACTGTCTACGGGAAATGTGGAAGTTGATAGAGATTACCACTCAAGCGATGTTATCTGAGCCACCCCAACAGTCTGTCACCATCGCGCACCTTACCGTTAGGTCTTATGCGGATGTTTTAAGGGGTTATGTAACAAATATCTAGTATTATGTTCATGTATATTATTATTTTTTTGTATATAATAATGAATATACATTCTTGTCATTATTGAAACCTTGTAAACAGTTTCTAAAGTACAAATAGTTTTTATAGTTATTATTTAATTAAGAAATCTATTTTACTAAATTAAGCGATTTTTGAATTAAAATATATTTAAATAAAATATTATTATTATTATTAAATTATTTTTATTTTATATAAATGATCATATAATTTTATGAATGCAATTAGAATTTTTATTAAGGTTTGAAAGCCATTTCGATGAAAACCTGTGAATTTTCGAAAAATGTCAGTTTTTATTTTAATTCTGAAAATTAACATATTTAGAGAAAAACCTTAGATAAAATAAACGATATTTCAAGAATCATTATGTCGAAATTATCCAACGGTGAATTTTTCATAATTTTCTAAGATAGTCAAATTTTTGGGTAAAAATCAAATACCGTATAAATATATAATGTGTTTTACGACATCATAATGAACCAATAGTGATGTAATAAAATACTATAAGATTTATGTTCGGCCAATATATGTTTTAGCAATAAAATAATGTCATTTTAGTTTTGTTTGACTTACTTTTCAAAGCATTAATGGACCCCTGAGGACTTATTAAACATCTTGTCTTTTTAAATTATTTTCTTTGGGAGTGTGACTCACCTCCACATAAATAACCCCATTATTTTAAGAAGTTAGGACTTTTTCCATATAAAATATGGTTTTCCTCTCACATTTTCCAAAAACCATTTGCAAAAACCATGAGCTGATTTGTGGTTTGGATTAGTTTAATGTAGGGGGTCCCAAACCTAAATAATAAATAATTCACTCACCTTCCATATATAAACCCACCCAAGCGCTCACTTCATCCTCACTCAAAGACTTTAGAGTTTTTCCAACCTCTTCTCTAATTTATATAGAATCCTCCCAAGGTTCCCAAATCTCCCATGAAGCATCTCTCAATCCTCTCTCTAGCCTTTGGAAGAACACTTCCAAGGGTTTTTTCTTCTTTTCTCATTTTTGTCCAATTTTGTTTAATTTGTTTATCACATTTAATTTCAATTATAAATGTTGGGGTATCATTTATCACCTCCCTCATATTTCCCTCTTTATGTTTGAATGATGGGAGACCCCTTTCTCTCTCATTAGATTCCTCCCATGTACACCCGTTACTATGCCGAAATTCCAATAGGAACTTCTCACTCCTCATTTACATTCATGAAATACTTTTGTATCATGAATATAAATTCCATTACAATTGTTGGGACATGTATATATATGCCCTCATTACTGTCCATTACTTGTAAATATTATGAGTAACCCCTTTATCTCTCATCAACCATTTTTATGAATTCTTATGTCACGTCGTTATGCTGCCGAAATCGCACCGATTTTCTAAGCCAATGCCATTGTCTAGTGAATACCATGCCCATTTATCCATCAAGGGTATTCAACTTTATGAACATTTACTTATTGATTATAATGTTTCATGTATGAATTCCACATTCCTTTATCTTGGAATTAATGATTATGTTTTTTGAATCCATGTTTCATGAACCTCGTGGCACACTTATGCATGAAATGAAATGTTTAAGAAGGGTGCACCCTTATAGAACTCCAATGAATTGGGTAATGTATAGTACCATGGTATGTCATGTGCAATGAGTGTTGACTCATGATAATTAATTTGAAAAGAGGGCTTACTTGTTCATCATGTTCAATGAGGATTTACTCATTCTCCATGTGCAATGAGCCTTGGATCATGCTAATTCCATGTTTAGTGTTGTTGCCACATTTCCATGTTATGATTATCATGATTTATCATGCCTTTATGTTCATTTTTTTCTTTTGATCTATTGTTATACCTATTGTATAACATGTATTTTACTCCTCATGTATTCCATGTTTATTCCATTGCTGGGATTTATAGCTCACCCATTTTCTTATGCATGTCCTCAGGTTATCCCATTCAATGCTAAGAATGAGGGAATGTCGTAGTCATGTAAAAAAGCGTTCAATAAAGATTTTTTATTTCACGTTTTAAGTAGTCATGTGATGATACTATTCACCAAATACACTAGACCTCTCGATCGTCCAGGTTGTATCAAGTGAATAGTTTATGTAATAAATAATGTTTAAGTCTGTAGTAAAAGAAGGGTTGTTATAGCTGGTTTAAGAGGATAGGTTTAGTTATTTTTGGGATTTGGATTAGAAAACCCTAGTAAATACTTAGAGACAAAAGTAAGTATAATAAAAACATCCCTAAGTTTTGGTAAGTACTGATTAAGTGGTTTATCAAGCAAATACATCCCTGTCTAGATACGAGCAGGTAGAGGCGGCTCTGGAACAGATGTATCCTAGGGGTAAAACCGGAAAACAACTCTTTGAGCTAGACTCGAACGAGAACTGGTTCACGACAATGGGCCTTGCTGCACTCTTGGTTACGACACTCTCGAGGGAAATATTTTGATAAATTCACAAGCTTAGTATGAAACCTTATTAAGGGAAATAAAAAAATTCCCCTACTAATATATGTTAGAAAGTAGATCATGAAAAGCCTATATTAAATCCTATAGACTCGTGAGTTAAGGAAATAAAAGTTTATTAATAAGTCATAAACGTTTTCCTTTTGATTACCCTTTTTGTGTTACCCCAAATTTTAATTTTATTCCAGCCAATGGCCGATAATAGGGGGACTCGGGCTAACAACCGATGTGAAGATCAGTGTGATGACTGTACTAATGAGATGACTTGTCCAATTAGAGCGGGAATCACGAACATTGTCACACTTATCTCTCATCTAACTCAAGATTTGAATAGAAACACAGGTCAAGAGGAACGTTCAACCCCCCTAAGAAAGAACAAGTTTCTATCGAGAGCTTTATGAGACAAAGGCCTCCTACTTTTAGTGGGTCATCTGGTCCCACGATCGCTGAACAATGGATCAAATCCATTGAAATGATCTTCTCTATCCTTTAATGTTCTGAAAAATAGAAGGTTCTCCTGGAGGCCTATCGTATGGAGGGTGAAGCTGATCAATGGTGGACGTTGATCAAAAATAAGAAGCCTGAGGAGGAGATCGAGGCGTTGGAATGGAAGGATTTCCGGAAGATGTTTTTCGATAAATATTTTTCGTGCACCCTCCGACTTAAGATGGAAAGGGACTTACTTTCCCTCAAGAAAAAAGACGAATAATATGTTGGAGCGTACGAGGAAAAATTCACAAGGATTGCACGATACGCTTCCTGATTTGTTGTTACCCCCGAATGCATGGTTGACCGCTTATTTGGCAGGGTGAATCTTAGCCTACGGAAAGCATTAGCGATCCGTGACTTCGACAGCTATGAGGAAATTATCCGATGTGCCCTCAAGGTCAAAATGGAGATCGGGGAATCACAAGGGTATTATAGGGACAAGAAGCGTAAGGTGGAATTCAATCCTAGTGTTCCGATGGACAAATACAACAGTGCTATGAATATCCAGCACCCCACTAGCCAAAAGTGCGGAAAGAAGCACCTTGGAAATTGATTCAAGGGGTTGAGGAAATGCTTTAGGTGTGGAAGAGAAGGGACCCTAGCTATTAACTATTGGCAAGAAAGACCTTCGGCTGCGACAGAGGAGAGGAACACTCCGTTCGAACCTCAATGTGATGTTCATTGCTACAACATCAAATAACGGGGGCACTTTTCAAATCAGTGCCCTAAACCAAGGGTTTTCTGAGGAAACCAACAACCTCAAAGGCAGCAAGGAAGTGATTTTTCCATCACTTCTGCCAAAGTGAACCCCAAAAATGAAGTGGTGATAAGTATGCTAGTTATTCATTCAAGAATAGATAACATACTTGTTGAATCTGGTTCTATGCATTCATTTATATCTCGAATGTTTAGTAGAACAATCCCAGCACCACCACAAATCATGGAAGTGAAGATGTCGGTGAGTACAGAAATGGGGAAATCATTGAATCCCATGAATTTAAGTCCTCCGGTATTATAATCTGTGGATTGATTTTCTCAGCAAACCTCATCATACTCCCTCTGGTGGAATTTGATGCAATTTGTGGCATGAATTGCCTTTCCTAATATAGATCCAACATAAATTATCGGGATAGGGAAATCACAATCAATATGGAGAATCAACCCCCGATTCTTTACAAATGTAAAGATGAAGATGAATCTCCTTTAGATCCATCATCTCCAGCATGGATATTACTGCCCTCTGAGCATGCATATCTGACTCAGATGATTGAGTCCAAGGAAGAAACCACCCTTGAGGAAATTCCTATTGTGAGGGAATTTTCTGACGTGTCTCCCGAGGAACTTCATGGTCTTCCTCATAGAAGAGATGTTGAATTCTCAATTGAAATTATACGAGGGGCGATACCAATATCCAAGAATCCATATAGAATGGATATCGTGGATCTTGAAGAGCTGAAGAAATAACTACAGGAGAATCTGGATAAAGGGTTTATACACCCAAGTGCTTCACCACGGGGTGCGCCAGTCCACACTACTGGAATGTGGGTTTTTCCCCACAGTTACATACCAACGGTTTCATAGAACCGTTGGTAAAGGAGGTTTTTTCCCAACGATTCATTAGAACCGTTGGCATAGATGTTCCCTGGGAGGTTTTTTCCCAATGGTTCATGAGAACCGTTGGGGTAGATGCCTTTTACCAGGTTTTTGCCAACGGTTCATCAGAACCGTTGGGATAGATAGCTTTTCCCAACGGTTCATGAGAACCGTTGGGATAGAGGTATGCTTTGGGGAGGTTTTTTCCAGTGGTTCTAGAGAACCGTTGGGATAGATTTGCATATGCCAACGGTTTTAAAAAACCATTGGCAAAGGTTCTCCCCAAATTCCCAGCCGCCTGTTCTCTCCCTCATTCGCGATACACAACCCTAAAACGGGAGCAGCAGCCGATTTAGGCGATTTTGGAGGTACTGACAGCCGGACCTTGAATCTTCCAGCTCTTCTTCAGGTTATTCTTCTTCTTTATCTGAAAACGTATTCAAATGTTTGGATAGTATTTAAGCGTATTTTCTTTTTTCCCATCAGTTTAGGCGATTTTGGAGCTACTGCCGGCCGAACCTGCCTAAGGGTGAGTTTTCTTGAAAATTCCTTTTTGAATTTTACCCCATGAACATGGATGTCATTTGTGAAAGGTTATATAAATCGAATTGATTGTTCGATTTCTGAATTGAATTGAAAATTAAATTAATTAAGTGTATTTTATGGTTTGCATTCCCCTTTTAACACATGAATGCCAATTATTTTTTAACATAATTTTTAATTGTATTGCCTTGCCAATTTGAGTAAAGTAGAGACTATGCTATGAATCTATGAAATTGGATTGAATTTATCTTATATTTTATGTTACCATGTTAGATATATTACAACTAATTCATGTGATATCTTTATAGTCTTGTTAGGAGTGTTCTATTAAAAATTCCCATGTGAGTGCTTGAATTTTCATTGAATTGCTAGCCATTATGAGTTATGTTGAGACCATGATATGGAATTTATTGATTAAGAAAGGGAATCTCATTATCTTGTCATTACAACATGATTAAATGAAGCTTCATTCTTTTCAGGTTATTATTTGATTGAGTCGCCATTTTGAGGTGAGTTGTATTAAATACCTTTGTTTTTGACCTTGGTATGTTTAATGAATTGTTTAAATGAAATGGAATTCATTAAATGATTAATAGTAAATAGTGATAAATGGATTCTATTAGGATGCCAGGTATATAATCTTGTTTCTATTAACTTATACGCTTTATGTGATAAATGGATTCACAGTGGAATTCCACGGATAGACTCATTTCTTTGAATATTGATTAAGCCATGGGTGATACATTGATCCAAGGGAGGGATTCCATAGATAGACTTATTGAATGTAGAATTATATTCCAATTGATACATGGATTCTTATGATAATTCCATAGATAGACTTATTGAATGTAGAATTATATTCCAATGCTATGTGTCTTGTGTGGTGGTGGTGTGGTTTATGTGTTTTATGGTAGTAGTGAAGTGTGTGATTATGTAGTTAATGTGAACCCATAGGTTGAGTATTTTGTTCTATCTATATATCATGTATTTTTATGTTATTTCTACACATTCCCAACCAGAGTTGGATAAACTTACCAACGATCAGAGGTTTTGAGTTATGAGTATTTTTTCTAATATCTAGGATGGTGGTTATATGTTTGGATAGCTACCATGTATTCCCTACTCTTCCATCAAAAGTGATTGACCATGTGTTTTTAGGCAAGATGAGATGTGATTGTCCATGTGTCTTCAGGTGATATGTACTATGATTTCCCTAGTGTTTTTCGGTGAGGTGTGATGTGATAAGGCTATAATAAGATGTGGCATGTGGTTGGGGTCATGTAGGGTAGGAGGATGGCACAAGGTTGATGTTATTCATGTTCATGATACCCTACTAATATGGTTATAGGATGAGTCATGCTGTTATGTGATATAACACATTAAGTTCTTGTTGGTTTTACATTTTTTCAATAACACATTTGTATGTTTTTTTGACATGTGTAGTTGATTCCTTGATTATTTTCTTCCTTTATCGTTTACTTAAATGTATTTTCTATTATAGTTAATGCCTATTGAATTGTTTATGACAAAATGACTTATATAAATTATTTTTACAGAATGGACAGAAGTTGGATGTATGAAACCGATCGGATCTCAGGCGATTTTCAAAACAATTTGGAGAGCTTTATAGATTTTGCATTTCACAATGCTTCAGATAGTGGTCGCATACACTGCCCATGTTCCAATTGTGTTGGTAGAACTTGGTTGAGCCATGAAGAAGTCAGCTACCACATAACCAAAAATGGGTTTCAAGCAAACTACTTTCTGTGGTATCACAATGGGGAGAAAACGAAATCTCAAATTGGTGATGATCGAAATGAAAAGACTGGAATGGAGAATTTGTTAGATGATTGGTTTCCATTTATTCGTCATCATGAAAAAGAAAGGATTTCGACTCAAGAAGACTTTGATATGAGGACAGCTGATGCATCTTGTGAAAATGATGATATTGATAGGGTGAAAAAATTGAATGATGATGCCACGACTCCAGTATATCGACAATGCGATAAAATGAAAAAGCTGGAATTTTTAATCCGATTATTTCATGGGAAACCTATGTATGGGATTTCTAATACAGCAATCGATTACATTATTACCCTCTGGAAGGATTTACTTCCAGATGATGCAGATATTCCCTCAAACCACTATATGGCATGGAAGTTAGTTGAGGAACTTGGATTTTCAAGAAACAAAATTTATGCTTGCCCGAAAGATTGCAGTTTATTCTGGGAGGAAACCGCTGAACGAAATGAATGTATAAAATGTGGCACATCCCGCTGGAAGTCAAAATCTGATGGAACACCATCTCGCATTCCACAGAAAGTAATGTGTCACTTTCCATTGATCCCCATACTCTAGAATATTTTTATGTCTGATGACATATCAATAAAAATGAGATGGCATGATACCGAGAGAAAGAAGACTGATGATGAGTTGGTTCATCCTGCAGATGGATTTGCATGGAAGAGATTTGATGCTCGACATCCTGATTTTGCAGCTGACGTGCGTAATGTGAGGCTGGGTCTTTCATGCGACAGTTTTAATCCGTTTGGGCAGATGCTTACTTCGCACAACACATGGCCAGTTTTTATACACATTTATAATCTTCCCCCATGGTTGTGTATGAAAAAATCTTTCACTTTCATGAGTATACTCATATCTGGTCCTTCTGATCCCAGAATTGATATTGATGTATACATGCAACCTTTAATAAAAGAGTTGAAACATCTTTGGGATGTGGGTGTGCGCACATACGATGCAGGTTCGAAAGACATATTTCAGATGCGCGCTGCGCTTATGTGGACAATCAATGATTTTCCGGCTTATGCAATGATGTCTGGATGGAGCACGAAGGGAAAACTATCATGTCCAGTTTGTATGAAGAATACACGATCCAGAATACTGAAACATCATTGTAGATTCAGTTTTATGGGACATCGACGATTTTTTCCAAAGGATCATCCATATAGAATTAATCGTCGAAGATTTGATAATACTATAGAGACCGATGATCCACCTCAGCGTATGTCTGGAACTGATGTGCTTAATTAATTGAAAGATTTCAGTTTTTCGTTCGGGAAGGGTCAAATGAAATCTGGAAAGTGAAAGAATGTTTCCATAGAAACCTGTTACAATTAGAGGAAGATGAGTATCTTTTTTGATTTGCCTTATTGGTCAACCAATTTGCTACGTCATTGCTTAGACATAATGCATATTGATAATAATATATGTGAAATGTTGCTTTCAGTTCTTCTAAATGTCAAGGGGAAGACAAAAGATGATTTACGATCTCGACGTGACTTGGTGGATTGGGGCATCAGACCATAATTGCATCCTGTGCGTATCAGTGAAAATAAATGGAAACTTCCATGTGCTTCTTATGTGATGACACCTACTGAAAAAAACAATTTTTGGAAGTATTAGAGACTATTAGAGTTCCTGATGGCTATTCAATCAACATATCTAAACGGGTCAACAGAAGAGAGTTGAAGCTAAAATCTTTGAAGACTCATGATTATCACGTTCTACTGCATGAGTTGCTTCCAATACCAATCCGACATCTTTTGTCCAATAATGTAAGGGTGGGTGTTATTCAGTTGTGCCATTTGTTTAGAGATCTTTTTTCTAAGAAGTTGTCCAAGTCTTTCTTGCAAAAAATGTTGACAGATGCCCCATTAATTTTTTGTGAGTTGGAGAAAATATTTCCCCCATCATTTTTCACATACATGCTGCATCTGACTGTCCATATTCCAACTGAAATACTTCTCAGAGGACCTGTTTCTTTTCGTTGGATGTATCCAACTGAAAGAAATATGTTCACATTAAAGTCTTATGTTCGAAACAAGAATCATCCCGAAGGTTCTATCGTGAACGGTTACTTAGCTCAAGAATGTATGGATTTCTGTTCAATGTATTTGTCTGATCTTACTACAAGAATGAACAGAACAATGAGAAATGAAGAAGAACAATATGAGCAAATTGAACCCAGTTTTCCATCACTTCCTCAAACAGGAGGAATTCCTAGATCATATACATTGAAGACATTAAGCCATGAAGAGCGGGAGATGGCACATCGCACAGTTTTGTTCAACTGTGATTTGTTCGATGACTGTATCAGGTAACAAAATTGAATATGTATATCTTACATATATATCTGTTAAACTATTCATATTTTTTTATCTATAGGGAACATAAAACAATGATAAATATGAAGCATCGTTCTTTATCTTTGAGAAGGAGAGAGACTTTGCATAGCAAAGAGTTTTCTGCTTGGTTAAAATTGAAGGTAAAAATATTACTGTTTAAATTAATTATTTCAATATTTACTTAAGTTTAACTGTCATTTATATTGCAGGTATTGAGTTTGTCTGTTGACTCTGTCTCTGAGGAAATAAGAGCTTTGGATTTTGGTCCTAATACCATGGTTCGTGACTGTAAATCAATTGTTATCAATGGGTACAGATTTATTGTCACTGAACGAGCCAAAAACATGAGAACACAACATGATGGTATTATGGTTACGACCACAACAGATTGTTATGCCAGTGCATCAGATAGTAGACCGCGACTTGAAAATGTGGGTTATTATGGAGTCGTTGAGAAAATAATAATATTGGATTATTACTCTCATGGATGAGTCGCAATGATGAAATGCCATTGGTTTGATTCGATGACAAGACATGGCACATTTATTGATGATTGTGGATTTCGAGTAATTAATATGACCCGCACTCTTGCAACCGAAGAACCATATGTGTTGGCATCAATGGCTAAACAAGTTTTTTATGTCAAAGATCAACTTCAACCTGAATTTGGTGTCATAATTGAAGTAATACCAAGACATATTTTTGATGATGCTGATGATGTAATTGACACTGTCCCTATTGCCATTGGAACCAATCCATTTATATCTTTTGATGACTCCAATAGCTCAATTGTCAGAGTTGATTGTGAACCTGAAGTTGTGGTTGGAAATATATAGAATCATTCATCCATGTTCTCAATTCTTTTGGTTTACCTTGAGTTGGGTTGTTAAGGTTGGTAATATTCATATTTATTTAGTATTGATCACAAATATGTTTTAGCTGACTTGACCGTTATGTGAATTTTCAATGTTTATTGGTTGATGTTTTATTTGAATTGAATTTTCTAATTTGGAATTGAACTGTATTCAAACCAAATCAAACAATATTTCTAACTTGGTGAACATTACAACTTGTATGTTTTATTAAATTCATTCAAGCTCTTCTAAAACAATTGATTGCTAAATTACCAATGAATCCCCTCATTCCCTCATATATTTAGTTTTTTGGTTTACACATTAATTTTATTTTTCTAATTAATTACATATTTGTTTTCCAATGCAGGAAATGAAGCCAATTGAAGAGAGACAAAGAAAAAAAATGGCGGAGAACAATCGTCGGATGGAGGAGAGGGGCATTCCACCATTTGAGCCTACAGTGAGTACATTATTTCAAATATATATATATATATATTTACAGAATATATAATGTCATGTGATTAATTTTTTTTGTAAACTTTTTTGTAGGATCCACCATTACGTCGACAGTTATTCGACGAGGAGCCTAGTATTGGTCCTAGTACTCAGGCCGGTGGTACGAGGAGGGTTCGTACCAGAGGTGGACGTAGAGCTGTGCATGCCCGACTAGACCATGCCCCTCCCACTGACATTTCAGCCTTCCCACATTCTGATCCCGGTGTGTCATTAGGGACACACGGGATATTTAGAACTCCCATGTTTTCGCTACCTTCTGCATCTTCTGCCCCATCATTTTCACATCCCACGATGATTTCCACTCCCCAGTCAGCATCAGGTCATACAGCTGTTCCATCTTCTTTTCCTTCTACTTCTGTCTCTTCGAGCTTTTATATTCCATCGTCTTCGACTACTGTTCCACCAGAGGGTGTTCCATCAGGTTCTGTGTATCCGGCGCCACTCATTGATCAGACTAGCGCAGGTATATTTATAAAACCCTAACAAATTTTTATAGCAATATTTATTTTCATTATAACATATTTTGATAAAATATTTGTTTTTCTTTCGTGACAGATACATCTACTGACAGGAGGCGGGGGCGGGGCCGTACAAGCATGCGTTCGGTGTGGAACCGTCGCACACAGGTTATGGTGGAATATAATGAACACAATCAGATTGTTGAGAAAACCGGGCAGCAATGTCGGAGTTTTATGGCGACGCTTGCCAAATACTCCGACATCATTCCCGACAGCCTGCTGTCGTGGAGACATTTTCCACATGAGATCAAAGATATAGCTTGGGCAGAGATATGGGTAAAAAAATATGTTTTATTTAATTCCATGAATTATTTTTGTATTTATATGAATTAATATTTTGATTTCAGCTTCGATTTAATTATCCTGATGGTGAGGGTGCACGACTGGCACGTCTAAAGGATTTAGGCGATATTTGGAGAGCCTACAAGCATGAGCTGTATATTGTTTGGTGTGCTAGAGTTGGCACTGGGTTAGAGGCGGTACCAGTCGTGGATGATTGTCCTATAGAGTAGTATCGTCAGATGATTACTCATTGGACGAGTACCCAGTTTAAGGTATGAATTACATTTGAGGTATTTAAATAATAACTTTCAAATTTTGCATTAATATTATCCTTTGCATTATCGAATTTTATTTAGGAATCATCTGGAAAAAATAAAAAAAACATTGATGCAAAAAAATACCTCCATACACTAGGACGCACGACGATGTCGGATCATGAGAGGCAGCAGGTATGACAATTGTTTATAAGTTTTCTTTACGACATACATTTTCTTTTGTTTGCTCAATTATTTAATCATTTGCTAAAATTTTTATATAACTTTTGTTTTCAATGTCATTGTAGAGGAAATTACAAAATATTGAAGGACGTGTGCCTCGAGCAAAACTGTTTTGCTCGAGTAGACGAAAAAAGGATGGAAGTGCTGTCAATGAAGCGACTCAACAGCAGATTGTAAGTTTTAATCTGTTGATTTTATATTTTAGTATCTATTTCGTAACTTAATAATATATTTATATTTGTGACAGGAGGCTTTAGAGGCCCTCGATTCCCAAGAAGCAGACAATTTTGGGCCATCTAGTCACTTACATCAGGTGTTGGGAGATGATCATTCTGGCAGAGTACGCTGCCGACCTAGGATAGCCCCGACGAGGTATTGGCCTGCCTCAGGTACGAGTTGTAGTGCCACCGAGCTGCAGAAAGTTAGGGCACAGGCAGAACAGGCTGAGAAAAGGGCCACATAGACGGCAGAACAGTCTGCTAGGGAAAACAGTGCATTTATGAAATTTATTGAAGTTCTACGTCCAACACATCCAGCAGAGGCCAGCCCAGCGATTGATGAATACATGTTGTCGATACATTCTATATATGGTGCACCAGGTGGAAATTCCAGTAGTGGTCAGGCCGATGTCCAGCTTTAGATGATGATGGCGAGGAGTCTGATGCGGAAGAGGAGGGAGATGCGGAGGGTGAGGAGGAGGGCGAAGGCGAGGAGGAAGGCGCTGTGGAGGGTGAGGACGATGAGGAGGACCCCTGGACAGCCCCCCGTACAGCCCCCAACACTCCACCCTGGACCCCGGATAGCCCCCCGGACTGCCCCCCGGACAACCCCCCCACCCTCCCCCTTGGACCCCGGACAACCCCCCAAACACCCCCCGGACAACCCCCTGAACAACCCCGGACAACCCCCTGAACAACCCCTGAACAACCCCTGACCAACCCCTGAACAACCCCCTGAACAACCACCGGATAGCCCCCTAAACAACCCCGGACAACCCCCTGAACAACCCTCAAACACCCCCCGGACAGACCCCGCACAGCCTCCCCACCCTCCTCCTTGGTCCCCGGACAGCCCCCCGGACACACACCAGACAACCCCCACGGACAGCCCCCGCGGACAGCCCCCTGGACAGCCCCCCGTACAGCCCCCCGTACAGCCCCCCGTACAGCCCCCACCGGACAGCCCCCGCGGACAACCCCCGTGGATAGCCCCCCCATCCCCCCCTGGACCCCGGGCAACCCCCCAAACACCCCCCAGACAGCCCCCTGAACACCCCCGGACAACCCCCTGAACAACCCCCTGAACAACTCCCGGACAGCCCCCTGAACAACCCCGGACAACCCCCTGAACAACCCCCAAACACCCCCCAGACAGACCCCGCACATCACCCCCACCCTCCTCCTTGGTCCCCGGACAGCCCCCCGGACACCCACCAGACAGCCCCCCCGGACAGCCCCTCCACCATCCTTAATTTCATTAGCTCTGAAATGTTTCATAGCACGATCAAATAAAATCTAATCCATACTAAATATGATATAAAAATATTCTATATGAATTTCTATAAGATTTTAAGTGAAAACAAAAAGTGACATACGAAAAACTGACCAAACGCATTCGAAATGTGTAGATGATTTAGGACAACGATCCATGGGTCATATGTGACGTGTACGAATCAACCTCGCCTCAATCCGAGTCGTGGTGTGGCCGGGATCAGTCTAAGTGGCTCTCTTTTGATTAAAATGGACATCATTTTATGTACATACGGAAAACCGACCAAACGCATTCGGTTTCCGTTGAGAACGATCCATGGGTCATATGTGAGGTGTACAAATCATCCGCGCCTCAATCCGAGGCGCGGTGTGGCCAACACCGCTCTAACTGTGTCTGTTTTGTTTAAAATGGGTAGGATTATAAGTGAAAAGAACTGGCATACGCAAAACTGACCAAACGCATTCGGTTTCCATTGAAACTTTAGGATAACGATCCATGGGTCATATGTGACATGTACCAATCAACCCCGCCTCAATCCGAGGCGTGGTGTGGTCGGAACAACTCAAACTGTATGTCTTTTGTTTCAAAAGGACATCATTTTAAGTGAAAAACATCAACTGGCATACGGAAAATCGGCCAAACGCATTCGGATTGTGTTGATACATTAAGACAACGATCCATGGGTCATTTGAGACGTGTACGAGTCAACCCCGGCTCAATCCGAGGTCGTCCGCTATGAATTTGACCGTTTGACGCCCGTTTTGGCCGTTTGTGATACCAGAACTGCGTTGTCGGTCACCGCGCGCACACGGCACGTCCGATTGACGTGCCTTCTGCTCGACCACTTCATAAATCACTCACCCATATCTGTCGTCTGATTCCAGGCCATTCTGAAATCCTTCGGCCCATTTGGACCCCCCTCACGCGTGTTTACGAAGCGCGCGCATCACTTAAAACACGAATATTGAGCCGTACCGCGCAAACCGCACGTCCGATTGACGTGTCGTCTGTGCGTACATGTCACGAATAATAATTAGAATGTTTCCCGGTGGTTTCAGGTCAATCCGAGGTCGGCCGCTATGAATTTGACTGTTGGACGCCCGTTTTGGCCGTTTATGACACTAGAACTGCATTGTCGGTCACCGCAGGCACACGGCACGTCCGATTGAGGTGTCGTCTGCTAGAACACTTCAGAAATCACTGTCCCGTATTTGTCGTCTGATTTCAGGCCATTCCGACTTCGTTCGGCCCATTTGGACCCCCCTCACGCGCGTTTACGAAGCGCGCGCATCACTTAAAACACGAATATTGAGTCGTACCGTGCAAAACCGCACGTCCGATTGACGTTCCGTCTGCACGTACACGTCACGAATAATAATTAGAATGTTTCTCGGTGGTTTCAGCTCAATCTGAGGTCATCCGCTATGAATTTGACCGTTGGACGCCCGTTTTGGCTGTTTATGACACCAGAACTGCGTTGTCGGTCACCGCGGGCACACGGCACGTCCGATTGACGTTCCGTCTGCTCGACCACTTCAAAAATCACTCACCCGTATTTTTCGTCTGATTTCATGTCATTCCGACTTCGTTCGTCCCGTTTGGACCCACCTCACGCGCGTTTACGAAGCGCGCGCATCACTTAAAACACGAATATTGTGTCGTACCGCTCAAACCACACGTCCGATTGACGTGCCGTCTACGCGTACACGTCACGAATAATAATTAGAATGTTGCACGGTGGTTTCATCTCAATCCGGAGACGCGGTGTGGCTGGCACCACTCAAAGTGTTCGTCTTATGTTTCAAAAGGACGTCATTTTAAGTGAAAAGCATCAACTGGCATACGGAAAACTGACCAAACGCATTCCGAATCTGTTGATAATTGATCCCAACAATCCATGGGTCATATGTGACGTGTACGAGCCAACCCGGGATGAATCCGAGTCGCGGTGTGTCCGGGATAAGTCTAAGTGGCTCTCTTTTGTTTAAAATGAACACCATTTTAAGTACATACGGAAAAACGACCAAACGGATTCGGTTTCCATTGAAACTTTAGGAGAACGATCCATGGGTCATATGTGCGTGTGCGAATCAACCCCGCCACAATCGGAGACGCGGTGTGGCTGACACCACTCAAAGTCTCGATCTTTTGTTTCAAAAAGACGTCATTTTAAGTGAAAATCATCAGTTGACATACAAAAACCCGACCAAAGGAATTAGGACTGTGTCGATACTTTAGCACAAGGATCCATGGGTCGTACGTGACGTGTACGATTCAATCCCGCCTCAATCCGGGGAGCGGTGTGGCCGACACCATTCTAACTGTGTATCTTTTGTTTAAAATGGACAGGATTATAAGTGAAAAGAACAACTGGCATACGCAAAACCGACCAAACGCATTCCGAATCTATTGATAATTTATCACAACGATCCATCAGTCATATGTGACATGTACGAGCCCACTCGGGCTCAATCCGAGTCGCGGTGTGGCCGGGATCAGTCTAACTGGCTCTCTTTTGATTAAAATGGACATCATTTTAAGTACATACGGAAAACCGACCAAACACATTTGGTTTCCATTGAAACTTTAGGAGAACGATCCATGGGTCATATGTGAGGCGTACGAATCATCCCCGCCTCAATCCGAGGCGCGGTGTGGCCAACACCGCTCTAACTGTGTCTGTTTTTTTAAATGGGTAGGATTATAAGTGAAAAGAACTGGCATACGCAAAATTGAACAAACGCATTCGGTTTCCATTGAAACATTAGGAGAAATATCCATGGGTCATATGTGACGTGTACCAATCATCCCTGCCTCAATCCGAGGCACGGTGTGGTCGGAACAACTCAAAGTGTATGTCTTTTGTTTCAAAAGGACATCATTTTAAGTGAAAAACATCAACTGGCATACGGAAAACCAGCCAAACGCATTCGGATTGTGTTGATACTTTAATACAACGATTCATGGGTCATTTGAGATGTTTACGAGTCAACCCCGCCTCAATCCAAGGTCGTCCGCTATGAATTTGACCGTTTGACGCCCGTTTTGGCCGTTTATGACACCAGAACTGCGTTGTCGGTCACCGCGCGCACACGGCACGTCCGATTGATGTGCCGTCTGCTCGACCACTTCATAAATCACTCACCCGTATTTGTCGTCTGATTTCAGGCCATTCTGAAATCGTTCAGCCAGTTTGGACCCCCCACACGCGCGTTTACGAAGCGCGCGCATCACTTAAAACACGAGTATTGAGCCGTACCACGCAAACCGCACGTCCGATTTACGTGCCGTCTACGCGTACACGTCAAGAATAATAATTAGAATGTTTCTCGGTGGTTTAAGCTCAATCCGAGGTCGTCCGCTATGAATTTGACCGTTTGACGCCCGTTTTGGCCGTTTATGACACCAGAACTGCGTTGTCGGTCACTGCGGGCACACGGCACGTCCGATTGATGTGCCGTCTGCTCGACCACTTCAGAAATCACTCACCCGTACTTTTCGTCTGATTTCATGTCATTCCGACTTCGTTCGTCCCGTTTGGACCCACTTCACGCGCGTTTACGAAGCACGCGCATCACCTAAAACACGAATATTGAGCTGTACCTCTCAAACCGCACGTCCGATTGACGTGCCGTATGCGCGTACACGTCACGAATAATAATTAGAATGTTTCACGGTGGTTTCATCTCAATCCGGAGACGCGTTGTTGCCGACACCACTCAAAGTGTCCGTCTTTTGTTTCAAAAGGACGTCATTTTAAGTGAAAAGCATCAACTGGCATATGGAAAACCGACCAAATGCATTCCGAATCTGTTGATAATTTATCCCAACAATCCATGGGTCATATGTGACGTTTACGAGCCAACCCATGATGAATCCGAGTCGCGGTGTGGCCGCGATAAGTCTAAGTGACTCTTTTTTGTTTAAAATGAACACCATTTTAAGTACATACGGAAAAACGACCAAACGGATTCGGTTTCCGTTGAAACATTAGGAGAACGATCCATGGGTCATATGTGACGTGTACAAATCAACCCCGCCATAATCGGAGACGCGGTGTGGCCGACACCACTCAAAGTGTCGGTCTTTTGTTTCAAAAAGACGTCATTTTAAGTGAAAATCATCAAGTGACATAGGAAAAACCGACCAAAGGCATTCGGACTGTGTCGATACTTTAGAACAAGAATCCATTGGTCGTATGTGACGTGTACGAGTCAATACCGCCTCAATCCGAGGAGCGGTGTGGCCGACACCGTTCTAACTGTGTATCTTTTGTTTAAAATGGACAGGATTATAAGTGAAAAGAACAACTGGCATACGTAAAACCGACCAAACGCATTCCAAATCTGTTGATAATTTATCACAACGATCCATCAGTCATATGAGACATGTACGAGCCCACTCGGGCTCAATCCAAGTCACGGTGTGGCCGAGATCAGTCTAAGTGACTCTCTTTTGATTAAAATGGACATCATTTTAAGTACATACGGAAAACCGACCAAACGCATTCGGTTTCTGTTGAAACTTTAGAAGAACGATCCATGGGTCATATGTGAGGTGTACGAATCATCCCCGCCTCAATCCGACGCGCGGTGTGGCCAACACCACTCTAACTGTGTCTGTTTTGTTTAAAATGGGTAAGATTATAACTGAAAAGTACTGGCATACGCAAAACCGACCAAACGCATTCGGTTTCCATTAAAACTTTAGGAGAAAGATCCATGGGTCATATGTGACGTGAACCAATCAACCCCGCCTCAATCCGAGGCGCGGTGTGGTCAGAACAACTCAAACTGTATGTCTTTTGTTTCAAAAGGACATCATTTTAAGTGAAAAACATCAACTGGCATACGGAAAACCGGCCAAACGCATTCGGATTGTGTCGATACTTTAAGACAACGATACATGGGTCATTTGAGACGTGTACGAGTCAACCCCGCCTCAATCCGAGGTCGTCCTCTATGAATTTGACCGTTTGACGCCCGTTTTGGCCGTTTATGACACCAGAACTGCGTTGTCGGTCACCGCGCGCACACGGCACGTCCGATTGACGTGCCGTCTGCTTGAACACTTCATAAATCACTCACCCGTATTTTTCGTCTGATTTCAGGCCATTCTGAAATCGTTCGGCCCGTTTGGACCCCCTCACGCGCGTTTACGAAGCGCGCGCATCACTTAAAACACGAATATTGAGCCGTACCGCGCAAACCGCACGTACGATTGACGTGCCGACTACGCGTACACGTCACAAATAATAATTATAATGTTTATCGGTGGTTTCAGGTCAATCTGAGGTCAGCCGCTATGAATTTGACCATTGGACGCCCGTTTTGGCCGTTTATGACACCAGAACTGCGTTGTCGGTCACCGCGTGCACACGGCACGTCCGATTGATGTGCCGTCTGCTCGAACACTTCAGAAATCACTGTCCCGTATTTGTCGTCTGATTTCAGGCCATTCCGACTTCGTTCGGCCCGTTTGGACCCCCCTCACGCGCGTTTACGAAGCGCGCGCATCACTTAAAACACGAATATTGAGTCGTACCGCGCAAACTGCACGTCCAATTGACGTGCCGTCTGCGCGTACACGTCACGAATAATAATTATAATGTTTCCCGGTGGTTTCAGCTCAATCCGAGGTTGTCCGCTATGAATTTGACCGGTGGACGCCCGTTTTGGCCGTTTATGACACCAGAACTGCGTTGTCGGTCACCGCGGGCACACGGCACGTCCGATTGACGTGCCGTCTACTTGACCACTTCCGAAATCACTCACCCGTATTTTTCATCTGATTTCATGTCATTCCGACTTCGTTCGTCCCGTTTGGACCCACCTCACGCGCGTTTACGAAGCGCGCGCATCACTTAAAACACGAATATTGAGCCGTACCGCTCAAACCACACGTCCGATTGACGTGCCGTATGCGCATACATGTCACGAATAATAATTAGAATGTTGCACGGTGGTTTCATCTCAATCCGGAGACGCGGTGTGTCCGGCACCACTCAAAGTGTCCGTCTTTTGTTTCAAAAGGACGTCATTTTAAGTGAAAAGCATCAACTGGCATACGGAAAACCGACCAAACGCATTCTGAATCTGTTGATAATTTATCCCAATAATCCATGGGTCATATGTGATGTGTACGAGAAAACCCGGAATGAATCCGAGTCGCGGTGTGTCCGGGATAAGTCTAAGTGGCTCTCTTTTGTTTAAAATTAACACCATTTTAAGTAAATACGGAAAAACGACCAAACGGATTCAGTTTCCATTGAAACTTTAGGAGAACGATCCATGGGTCATATGTGACGTGTACGAATCAACCCCGCCACAATCGGAGACGAGGTGTGGCCGACACCACTCAAAGTGTTGGTCTTTTGTTTCAAAAAGACGTCATTTTAAGTGAAAATCATCAAGTGACATACGAAAAACCGACCAAAGGCATCCGGACTGTGTCGATACTTTAGCACAAGGATCCATGGGTCGTATGTGACGTGTACGAGTCAATCCCGCCTCAATACGAGGAGCGGTGTGGCCGACACTGTTCTAACTGTGTATCTTTTGTTTAAAATGGACATGATTATAAGTGAAAAGAACAACTGGCATACGCAAAACCGACCAGACGCATTCCAAATCTGTTTATAATTTATCACAACGATCCATCAGTTATATGTGACATGTACGAGCCCACTCGGGCTCAATCCGAGTCGCAGTGTGGCCGGGATCAGTCTAAGTGGCTCTCTTTGGATTAAAATGGACATCATTTTAAGTACATACAGAAAACCGACCAAACACATTCGGTTTCCGTTGAAACTTTAGGAGAACGATCCATGGGTCATATGTGAGGTGTACAAATCATCTTCGCCTCAATCCGAGGGGCGGTGTGGCCAACACCGCTCTAACTGTGTCTATTTTGTTTAAAATGGGTAGGATTATAAGTGAAAAGAACTGGCATACGCAAAACCGACCAAACGCATTCGGTTTCCATTGAAACTTTAGGAGAACGATCCATGGGTCATATGTGACGTGTACCAATCATCCCCGCCTCAATCGGATTCCACATATAATTGTCATCTAAATATTAAATTGAATTATATATGAATTATGTATGTTTATGAATTGTAATTTAATTATGGATGTGTATAGTTTCAGGATCCATTATATGTTAAGTGTGTATGAATTTGTTCGTAATTGTATATGTATGTTTTATTTTATTACAGGTATAATAGTTGGATCGAAAATGAGGTGAAAATGAGGCCTGATGAGATGAGAGGTGCCTGATGTACAGGGGAGAGGGTCTGTGCAAATTGCAGGCCGCTGCAATTTGCAGCATAGGGTATGACAACGGTTTTAAACCGCTGGCATATAATCCTAAATAAGTTTTTACCAACGGTTCAATGAACCGTTGGTAAATATCTCTTTTCCCAACGGTTTAGAACCTTTGGGAAAGAGTTCACCCATTGGAAATTATCCCAACGGTTCTTCCAAACCGTTGGGATAGTTAAGGTATAATTGGTTTTCCCAACGGTATGGGAGAAACCGTTGGGAAAAACTATCCCAACGGTTCACCAAACCGTTTGGATAGAGTGCCTTCTGTCAGCCTACCCCAACGGTTTCCAGCAAACCGTTGGGAAAGGTTTTCCCCACTGCTTGCTTCCCTACGGTTAGGAGAACCGTTGGTATATCATATACAAACGGTTTGAGGGGCTTTCCCAACGGTTGTGAACCGTTGGGAAATAGTGTATTTCCAGTAGTGCCACTTCATCAAGAAGAATGATGGGTCAATGCGGCTTTGCATAGATTATCGTGAACATAACAAAATCACAATAAATAACAAGTATCCTCTTCCATAGATCGATGACTTGTTTGATCAGCTACATGGAGCACAATACCTCTCCAAGGTAGATTTGTGGTCGAGATATTATCACGTAAGGGTGAAGAAGGAAAATGTCCCCCAGACTACTTTTCGTACAAGATACAGGCACTATGAATTCATAGTAATGCCTTTTAGACTCACTAATTCTCTAGTAATCTTCATGGACTTGATTAATAGAGTCTTTAGAGATTACCTATAAAAATTTGTGGTAGTCTTTATAGATGATATTATAATATACTCCAAAACCAAGGAGGATCATGAGGAGCATTTAAGAACTATAATAGATACTTTATGCAAGGAGAAGCTCTATGCAAAGTACACCAAGTGTGAGTTCTGGTTGAATGAAGTCTCATTCTAGGGCCATATAATCACAAGCAATGGGATATCTATGGATCCCTCCAAAATAGATGAAACTGGGGGATGGCTGAGGCCCACATTGGTAACGAATATCCATAGCTTTTTGGGGTTAGCTGGATATTATCGACGATTTGTGAGAAATTTCTCACGATTGTCCATCCCTCTTACCTAGCTAACTCTAAAGGGAGTAAAGTTTTCTTGGATTGATGGATGAGAAGAAAGCTTTAAGGAGTTGAAAAAGAGGCCTATCACTGCGCATGTGCTCACTTTACCCCCAAGTGGGGAAATTTTTGTGGTATTCAGTGATGATTCGATGAAGGGCTTAGGTTGTGTGCTGATACAGAATGATTAAGTGATATCCTACGCCTCAAGGCAGTTGAAAATCCACGAGAAAAACTATCCAACGCATGATCTGGAGTTGGCGGCGGTGATCTTTTCCTTGAAAATCAGGCGGCATTATCTCTATGGGGAGAAATTTGAGATATATATTGACCACAAGAGTCTTAAATATATATTCACACTGAAAGAGCTTAATATGCACCAGAGAATATGGATAAAGCTCATCAAGGATTATGACTGATCAATACATTACCACCCTTGGAATGAGAACAAGGTGGAAGATTCCCTAAGTAGAAAGGACCTAGTGATTCTATAAATGATGAGAATTGAGAGGGATCCAATCTTCTTAGACTTGATGAAGATAGACATGGGAATCATAAAGAAGGGAACATCATCAATCATTTCAAAAATTATTTCTCAACCATCTCTTTTGGAAAGGTTAAATGATGCTCAAAAGGATGATGTGGGAATTCAGGAAAAAGAGTAAGCTATCAAAAAGGGGAAATCATCGGAGTTTAATGTTAATGAAGAAGGAATTGTGCAAGTTGGGAAAAGACTAGGTGTTCGATCAAGTCTGGAGCTAAAGAAGGAACTTTTTGATGATGCACATAGTTTAAATTTTTCTATTCACCCATGGAGCACAAATATGTACCAATATATCCGAGAAAACATTTGGTGGGATAATATGAAAAAGGAGATTGCTGAATATACATCAAAGTGCCTGGTGTGCAATAAAGTGAAGGCATAGAGGCAAAAGTCTAAGGGGATGATGCAACCATTGCCCATACCAGAATGGAAATGGGGGAACATCACCATGAACTTTGTCACTGAAAATCCAAGGAAATCCAAAGGAAACAATGCAATCTGGGTTGTTGTGGATCTTCTCATAAACACTTCACACTTCATTGCTATTCGGGAGGATTTTTCATTGGTTCAAAAGGAATAGATATATATCAGGGAAGTGGTAAGGCTGCATGGAGTGCCACTATCTATTGTGTCTGAATGAGATCCAAAATTCACCTCTATGTTTTGGAAGAGTCTTTAACATGCTCTGAATACTGAACTGAACTCTAGTACGGCCTATCATCCTCAAACTGATGTTCAATCTAAGCATAGTGTTCAAACACTTGAGGACATGTTGATAGCGTTCTCAATGGACATTAAAGTAGGATGGGATCAACATCTTCCTCTGGTTGAGTTCTTTTATAATAACAGTCTCCACTCGAGCATCCAAATGGCACAATATGGAGCCCTTTACGTGAAAAGGTGCAAAACACTGGCGTGTTGGGATGAGGTTGGTGAACATAATATGCTTGGACCATAAATGGTCGAGGAAATGGTGGAGAAGGTGAAAACCATTCAGCAGCATATTAAGGAAGCCTAGAATTGACAGAAGAATTATGAAGATAATCGTCGGTGAGACCTTGAGTTTAAAGTTAGAGACATGGTTTTTCTAAGCATATCTCTATTGAATAAGGTCATGAGGTTTGGAAAGAAAGGGAATGTAAGTCCAAGGTACATTGGCCCCTTCGAGATTCTTGATCATGTCGGGGTTGTGGCCTATCAACTAGCACTTCCACTTTCCATGGCCAATGTAAATGATGTCTTTCATTTATACCTCTTAAGGAAGTACATACCAGACCCTTCACATGTACTCTCTTCTGAGGTGGTACAGTTGGAGGATGATCTTTCTTATTAGGATAAACCAGTGAAGATCTTATATCATAGAGAAAAAGTTCTACGAAATAAGACAATGCCCCTTGTCGAGGTGTTGTGGCGAAACCACAAGTTTAAAGAAGCACTTGGGAATCATAGGAAATGATGAAGCTGAGTTACCCACATCTGTTTTAGTGTGGGAAAAAGGAAATGTTGGGTGTGAAATTTCATAAGAGGGAAATATTGTAACAACCCAATGCTTCACTAATGGAAATCCCTCTTGATCTAGTTAAATGTCTCTTTATGTAAAACGTTTATATAAAATTTCAACTTATTTGGTTTTATGTTAATAATTGTGACTATTACTTTTATAACCGTTGAACATTGATCACATGATTAGTATAAATATAGTGCTTTAACAAATCCAATTTACTCAGACAAAAGAAGAGATGGCCTCATTTAGTAGAATTTCTCCAAACGAAGCCCATTTTTCAGAGCTCAAAAAAGAGGTGGCATCTTTGGGCTTCACTCTTGACCATGCTCAAGCAGAGCTTCATCATGTTAGGCTCGAATGGAACCGTATATGGGAAAAGTGGATGTCTATAGATATTACCACTTGAGCGATGTTATCTGAGCCACCCATAGAGTATGTTACCATCGCGCACCTTACCCTTTTCTCTTATGCGGCTGTTTTAAGGGGTTATGTAAAAAATATCTATTAATATCATCATTTATATTATTTTTTTGGTATATAATAATGAATATACCTTCTTGTGATTTTTAACACCTTGTATATAGTTTTTAAAGTACAAATAGTGTTTTTTGTTATTATTTAATTAAGAAATATATTTTATTAAATCGATGGATTTTTGAATTAAATAATATTTTAATAAATTATTATTATTATTATTAAATAAAATTTATTATAAATAAATGATCATATAATTTTATGAATGCAATTATAATTTTTATTAAGGTTTGAAAGCCATTTCTGTCAAAACCAGTGAATTTTCGATAAATGTCGGTTTTTATTTTATAAGTGAAAATTAACATATATAGAAAAAATATTAGATAAAATAAATTATATTTCTAGAATCAGTATGTCAAAATTATCCAATGGCGAAGTTTTCATAATTTTCTGATACAGTCAACTTTTTGGGAAAAAATTAAATACCATTTAAATATATAATTTGTTTTATGACATCATAATGACCCAATAGTGATGTAATAAAATACTATAATCTTCATGTTTGGTCAATATATGTTTTAACATTAAAATAATGTGATTTTGGGTTTGTTTGACTTACTTTTCAACGCATTAATGGACCCCTCAAGACTTATTAAATATCTTGTCTTTTTAAATTATTTTCCTTCGGAGTGTGAGTCACCTCCACATAAGAAACACAATTATTTTGAGATGTTCGGACTTCGGCCTTATAAAATATTGTTTTCCTCTCCCCTTTTACATAAACCATGGGAAAAAACCATGAGCTAATATGTGGTTTGGATTAGTTTGATGTAGGGGGTCTCAAGCCTAAATAATAAAGAATTCACTCAACTTTCCTATATAAACCCACCCAAGATCTCACTTCTTCCTCACTCAAAGCCTTTGGAGTTCGTCCCAAATCTGACCTACTCTCTATATAATCCTCCCAAGGTTCCCCAAGCTCCCATGAATCCTCTCTCAAGCCACTCACAAGCCTTTGTAAGCACATTTCCATGTAAGGGTTTTTTCTTCCTTTCTCATTTTTGTCCAATTTTCTTTAAGTTGTTTTCCCGTTTAATTTCAATTATGAACGTTGGGGTATGGTTTCAAACCTCCCTCATACTTCCCTATTTATGTTTGAATAATGGGAGACCCCTTTCTCTCTTATTAGATGCCTCCCATTTACACCCGTTACTATGCCGAAATTCCGAAAGGAACTTCTCTCTCCTCGTTTACATTCAAGAAATACTTTTGTATCATGAATCTAAATTACATTACAATTGTTGGGAAATGTATCTATATGACCTCATTACTTTCCATTACATGTAAATATGATGAGGAACCCCTTTCTTTCTTGTCAGCCATTTTTATGAATTCTTATGTCACGCTGTTACGCTGCTGAAATCACACCGATTTTATAAGCCAATGACATTGTGTAGTGAATACCATAGCCATTTCTCCATCAATGGTATTCACCATTATGCACATTTAATTATTGATTATAAAGTTTAATTTATGAATTCAAAATTCCTTTATCGTGGAATAAATGATTATGTTTTAGGACTCCAATTTTTATGATCCATGTGGCACACTTATGCATGAAATGAAATGTTTAAGAAGGGTGTGCCCTTATAGTGCTCCAATGCAATGGGTAAAGCATAGAATCAAGATACATCATGTGCAATGAGTGTTGACTCATTCTAATTTTACTGAAATGAGGGTTAAATCGTCCTTCCTGTGCAATGAGGATTTACTCTTGCTCCATGTGCAATGAGCCTTGGATCATGCTAATTCCATGTTAAGTGTTGTTGCCACATTTCCAGGTTATGATTATCATGCTTTATCATGCCTTTATGTTAATATTTTTCTTGTGATCTATTGATATTCCTATTTTCTAACATTTATTTTACTACTCATTTATTTCATATTTATTCCCTTACTGGGCTTTATAGCTCACCCCTTTTCTTATGCATGTCCTAAGGTTATCCCATTCAATGCTAAGTACGAGGGAATGTAGTAGTCATGTAAAAACGTTTTCAATAAATATTTTGTATTTCATGTTTTATGTAGTTATGTAATGATACTATTCACTAAAGACACTGTACCTCTCGATCTTCCATGTTGTATCAAGTGAATAGTTTATGTAATAAATCCTGTTTAAGTTTGTAATAAAAGAAGGGTTGTCATAACCTATACATGATGGATTTCTCTGACATGTGTTGTTATCTACATATCCTAATTCAGGGGTTACACTACACCACATGTTCAAGATTGACATGACGTGTATAAATTATGTTTTATCCATCCATGTCGTTCATCCCATGGGAGGACACACGACCTATTTGACACAAAACGGTGTGTACAACTGGTACACAACGTGTTCCCCAAAAGATTTTTCCAACCCCGTATTTCTGACCGGACATCCAGTAACCCAAATAGATACTAAATAATGTGTATATATATTACATGGTGTGCACATAAGGAAAACGCTTCCTTCCTGAACAAAAGGACACATGGCATGTATTCATCATTACACACCATGCATTCTGAGGTTTTCTAGACATTATGCCACATAAACTACAATGGAACCCATAAAACACTAAAAATAACATTTAATGTTCTAAATTATGATCTGTGAGGGCCCATACTCCCACAAAATAAATTCTTGGCCTTTTATACATGTCATATACAAGAAAAAAAAGAGCAATGAACCACTATATTCTGTCCATAAGGGCCCATAACACCTCAAGAACCAATGTTTGGAATTCATTCAAACCAAATATTACATATTAGAAATAACCTATCAAATAGTAGGTATTATATCAAGGCATCTATCACAATAGCATGCTTACTTAGCACAACATCTATCACAACAACATGAAATCACCACTGCACCCTCGATTTCTTGGCCAGAATATGTGACATGTGATCTCTAATAAGTATCTATACAAGGCCTAATATGGAATACCCTCACCTCATAATATTTCAATAGAAATAGAACCTAAATAATATCCACAATAACAATACAAAACAAGTGCATCACTCAAGGTAAAATCAATCAACTGTAAATTCACAAAATCAAAAAAATGAAAAAATGAGGTAAATTGGCTTTTCCATGTACACGAGTTAAGTACTCCTTGGAAAAGCATATTATCAAGTACATATTCCTTCATATTCTTAGCTATAGGTTCCAAATAATATCTCATGAAGAAAATAATACATTTGATAATACATTTTTACGTTGTTGTTCCAGAAGCCGACTAGAGGCGCCCCAAAACAAGTTGGTCACATATCCCCAAACGCATTTCCTCGAATGCCAGAGATTTTTGACTGGAAGCAAGGGACGTGGTTGTGACAGTGGGGAAACTATGATATCATTGGAAGAGTAACACATTTTATGTAAAACAGGTAGGAATAGAGGAAGCAGTGATAATACGATACAAGAATAAACCGTGAAGGACTAGAAGTAATAACAACTGAGAACATATAAATATATTGGATGCATTATACAAATCTATTGGAATGAAGGCAAGAAATTCAAAATGTTGGGATAAAATACTAAGCTAAAGTAAAAAAGAAAAAAATAAAAAACCCCACAGCCCTACAAGACACAACATAGTCCCATGCTCCCTAGCTCCACAAAAATCATGTACCTAAACTGAAAGGGCATATTCCCTTATCTATACCTGCAGCTATATAATCTGTTTGAGCCCAAAATCATGACCAAAAAATGGCGTGAGACTAATACTTGTAGCTAATATCCAAAGGATTAGTGCCAAATAATCATTGAAAATATATGGATGGTAATAAGAAAATAGATGTAATAAACCAGGAAGTACTCAAAAGTAAAAAAGTACTACAGTTTCAATTGCATTCAATTTAATAAATCAAGTATCTGATAATCACAAAAAGGTAACATACTAGGATTTACTCGTAGCCTGACCCTTGTGGCTCAACCAAACAAACACAAGAAACCCTCTGGGATGTTCTCACAGTCTAACCCATCTGGTTCATCTTAAGCAAAGACTCACTAAGGAATCACTCACCCTTAATTCCCTCTATAGTCATGTATCAGTAACTAGTAATAACTATGAGAAAGCAATCAACATCACATTACCCCTATGGAATGTATCGAGGATCTATAGACACTCTAAGAGAGCACTTAATTCCATCCCCCCTATGGTCTCTCAATGAAATAGAAAATAGACACACTAGAGAAGACCTAAACGTCCATTCTTTCAATGGTATACTACACCAGGTTCCCACATCCCCATGTATGTCAATAATGAACAATGATACAAGGAATCAAATTTCAACATTAAGAACTACTTGACTACATAGTCTATATCATATCAAGCATGTCAGATAAAAATCACTCCATCCTAAAAATACTTGTCATGGAATGAAAATAGCCTAACAAGCAACTATACCAAACAGTCAAAATGACCAAACATGGTAAAACATACCTAGCATGGAAAAGTTAACCCTATTCCCAATCAATCCACCTTAATCCATCCAGGAAAGGAATAACAGGCAATAAAAGGGATAAAAACAACAAAAACACAACACCCCAAACAAGGGTTTTGGGCACTTTTGCCCATATATCTCAAATACTATCTACTAAAGGGAACAAACCACTAACCTCATCAGTGTACGAATTATATACGTGAACCTCAGGATATGAATGACACTATAACGTTTTATATGTAAAATGTAAATTAAACATTAAACTGATGATATCTGACTAAAGAAGACAAATCAGGGGATGAAATCCAAAAAGAAGGGAGAACTCACCGATGTGATTCCAATGCAACTGATGATGTTCGATTCGGAGAACAAGAAGGTGAGTGAGGGGCTGGGAAAATATCAGTGGTCGTATTGATGCACTTGGACAATGCAGATGATGAAGAAGTTCATTGTTTACATTAGACGTGGCCTCGGTGCGTTTAATGAAAAAAAGAAAGTACACGACGTGAATATTAAAAGTACACGACATGTACTTGCCTTTACCGGGCCCTGCTTTAGATGGTCTCGAGGTCACCACACATAGCTGTGTTCTCTGCCATTAAACGACCATCACATGGTTATGTGCAGCAACTTATTACTGGAGTGTACTTATAAGTACAGGGAATGTACTCCATAAATTTCCAGAAACTCCTCTTTTTCTAAGAAAACAACCATAAAATAAAGACAAACCTGAAAAGATGATCTGGGTTCTACATCCAACCTCCTTCTTCCGATAAAATTATAATAATGGACATTTTATTTTCTCCATATAGTCCTCTTCACATGCACTGTACATCATATAAACTCAAAGAAGTTAATATATATTTTTATGTCCAATTAATTGGTGAATCACTATCCTTTAAACCTTATTCTGATCAAACATCATATGTATTTTATTTTACAAAACACATATTGGTGAGTTCATCTCCATCTAATCGAATTTATCATTCTTTATCTTAAAAATTACCTAGTTTTCTTATATGATTGGAATCATAAATTCTTATGCAATATATGGATTGTTATTCTTTAAAAAAATATCATATATTTATCCATATAATTTTACATTCAAAATCATCCTGATTTTCTCTTAAAACTACATCAAAATGTCAGTCTGTATTAGGGAATTTATAGAACACTATCCAATATAACTATGTACATGATTTTCAGATAACATTAAGAATTTTTATATTCTATTAGTGTTTTTAAATCTCAATCTGTTCATCATATTATATTCATACATATATATACTTTCATTATATATAACATTAATATATTATATTTTTATGTTTATATATCCATAACTATTAAATTATACTTATTGAAACCTCATAGCATTATAAAATAAACATCATACACAACTTCACTATATTACAAAATCATTTTTAAATCATAAAAAAATTATAGTAATCATGATGATAGAAACTTACAGGGGAAATAATTTTTCAGCACACTTTTTATTGAATGTAACATAATATTTATTATGATATACAATAACTCACTTTCACCTGAGATAAAAAGAACATTAATATAATAAATATATATTAAAAACAATAATTGTCCCAAAATCAAAAAAAAAATAATCTCTAATATCCACATATTTATTAAATTTAATTACTATTATTAACTCATTTCCAATTTTATCAAAACATATCCCCTCCTATAGTGATATTCATGACACCACACTACCATTTTAAGGATTCTGTTTGGAGGTGTTCCGTACATGAGTGGTTTTATAATTTTACTATGTGATGTTAATAAACTACCAAATAGTTATTTCAGTATGTATTATTTCATATTTTGATCCTTTTACATACTAAAACTATTTATTAAAACATATATTCAAAATTCATTAATGACATTTTACATTGTTGTATTTTTTATTATCTTTGGATAATAAAATCTAAACCAATATGTGGGATCCTAATGAATTTTCTACTGTATTCTGTTGATGATGACCTTGTATTTTCATCCACAATTCCTCAAATCATTCCACTAGCATTGCATTGGTCAAAATATCATCATTTTTTTATTTTTTCGAAATATTCTCAACATAACATCACAACAGAAAACTATACCAATAAAGACATGATGTTTAACAACAATGTGATTTGACAAAGAATATAGAAATATATTTTTGGTGATATCAGTGGTTATATAATAATAAAAAATAATCATTTTTTTATTTTCATAATCTATCCTCATATCATCCTATTGAACGTTTATCAACATCAAATCTATGAATTATTTGTCATCATAATAAAATTATACTTTTACTATACTCAATGTAACAAAACATTGTTTCTTACTATTCCCTCTTACATTTAGTTATCCTAAAAAAATTATTCAAAATTCTTATTTTAGATAATTTAAGTCCCTATCCTAATTAAAATTAATGAAGGAATGAAATATAATCTTCTTACACTAATTATACATTATTCCATGATATGATGTTCCTTTAGAATTCCTAAGGATTCTTTTTTTCAAATTTTTTTGATTTCATTGGATATCTTGAATATATTTTTGAAATAATTATAAAAATTAAAAAATATCAGGCCTTTATGTAGTAATGTAAATCCATATTATAATGAACTTTTCAAAATATTTATAATTTATTCTTTTTCTAGCTTCATCATTACTCAACATCAGACCAACATTAATTGGTGTAGAAACATCCTTTAAATCATTGATCCAAAATATTTACAATATCACCTTAATAATATTTTATTAAAATAGGAACATTTATATTTTTTAATTGAAATTTTATTCCATAAATTATGTTAATGTTCCATATATTTATCATCTCATTGGTCTTACTCATTTGCTCAATAATTTATTCGAAATATTTTTCATTGTATCCTAGAAAAATTATACCCCCAACATATTCAATAATAACATGTTTACATATACTCATCAATTTAACATATAAGTTGACATAAAATTACTCTGTATAAATATTCAATTGCATAAAAAATTACAATTCTTGTAATAAATATAGAGAGAATAAATTTTTTAACCCTTCCAATGCTGTAATGTCCCTTGTTTTTTAACCGGGTTTAAATTACGAAGTTTTTTGAATTTTTCCATGTATTGATGGTTCAGTTTTTAAACTGATCTTCAGACCATTATTCTACGTGTTGGAACCCATAAAGGTGTTGTTATTCGACATGGTTGAACACCCAATAATTTTTATCGGTGCCCTGATAAGTCTCGAGAGCACCATATCTGGAAATGTCCACTTTAATTGATCTGCACTAGCTGTACATGGTTGCTGTCTAACCCATTCTGGTTATCGAGTTTAATATTTTATTTATTTTAATTAAATAATATTAAAGAATAGATTTTTTTAAATAGAATAATTTTATAATAATAATAAAATTTTATAATTATTATCGTGTCATAAATTATTTAGATGTTAAAATATTTTAGTTGCATGATTAATGGGGTGTAACATTTATGTTACTATATTTCCATTGCATGACTAATGGTGGGTAACATTTTTGTGAAATAAATGGTGATTTTGGTTATATCAAAGAAACATTTAATTAAATTTGGATTAAGAGTTATGTGAAATTAAATGATGTGTTTCATATTTAATGAAATGAATTTAATTAATTAAGAAGTTTTATAGTAAATAAAGAAGTGTGTTTATGCAATGGAGGTGTTGGGATTTAACTATGGTTGTATAATAATAATAATGTGATTACTATTATTATTTTTATTAGTATAATATTTATTATTAATTATGGTTCTTAGAATTATTTTGAACAATAATAATAATGGATTTAGGTTTTGTTTAATTAAATCAAATGAAAAAGGGGATTTAATTAATAGTTGTGAAATAGTGGTTTCATTTAAATAAATTATGTTAAATGGAATTTAATTTAATGATATGTTGTGGAGTTGTTTTGTATTTATGAAAGAATTTTTTTTATTATATGGAAATAATAATGATGGATATTAATATGGAAATATCATTTATTTAATATAAGTTTAAAATAAATTTAATTAAATGAGTTGTTAAGGGTTTCATTTAATTAAATTCATGGTTAATAGTTATTTAATTAATCGATGTGATTTATAGGTTTTACATATTTATATCATAATGAGATAAGTATTAAAATAATGATGGTTTGTATTATTTAATTTAATTAAATCGTTTTAAGGGAAATTAATTAAATAACACGAAGTGTAGAATTTACTGATTAAATTTTGTGAATGAATATAATTAAATAGTTTCTTAATAAGTATTTTGTGGTTATCAACGATAGTTAATATTAAAAAACATGTAAATGAGATGTTGGGTGTAATCAGGTTGTGCCTGGTTTGTCAAACCATGCGGGTCATCTACGCGGTTACCTATTTTTCAAAATGTGTTTATCTTTATTTTAAATAAATGAATGATTTAATAATAATAATAAGGATGTTATTATTATTATTATTGTATTTTTTTAATTATATAAATTATATAAGAATTTAATTAGATGATTAATGGGGTATTTTATGATTAATTATGATTCATTTATTTAAAGGTTAATTAATTTATAAACCTTTAATTAAATGAGAATAATTAATGTTATTATTTTTTTATTATATCTATTAGTTTATTTTGGTAAAACTAGTTTATTGAGAGAGAATTAATTAATAGGTGGACCACAAGAGTAGTGACACGCACTAGGACCCACCCCATATGGGGCACGGTACACCCCCTTGTGGCGTCCTCTACGTGAGCACGATTCCTTCCTGCATCTTCACGAGTCATGTTTGCCCCATCAAGGTGATTCCATCTTTATATTTTTCATGATTCACATTGGTGATTGGACTCCTCTATTGCCTTGGATTCTTGGATGAAACCTTATTGTTTGGGTTTAATTTGGTTTCCTTTTTTCTTCGATTCTATGCTCGTGCAACGGGGTTCTCAGGACCCGTTGGTCTACATTCCAGTAATTGCTGCTAATGGTGATGATATTCAGGATAATTCTGTTCAGTGATTTTTTGAGGTACGAATTTATATCATTGTTTTTTTTTCACCGTCTTTTTTGGAGTCTGATATTTTATTTGAGTCTATGGTATATAGTTGTATGTCTGTAAACATTCCTACACTGGTTATGGTCTCTTACTATTGATTTGGTGAATTGTTAATTCAATTTGTAGACAACACAAACATATATATATATATTCATATATATATATATATATGAATGTGTGCACGTGTGGGACTGCAGACCAGTTGATGATTAGTTGTCGATGTATGTGAAGATACTAATTATTGAATTGGATACACCCTGAGGTATGGTCCCTTTCCAAGTCCTCGGATTTAAAAATTAATTAATAAATATCAGACTTTAATTTTATTAGAATTTAAATCCATGTAGTGATGCATTTATGTTTAATGACTCTTTTTATGAATTCAGAATGTTAAATGAATTAAAATGATAAATTTCATATGTGATTTTTGTGATAAGTAATATCATGTTTTTGTAATAAAACCATTCAATAGAGGTGCGCTTCCTTCAAACCAAAATTTAGTGGTAGTGTTATATCATGTTTTCTTGTGGTTTGAGTTTTCCATTAATCATTATTTTAGTACTACAATTTCATGGGTTGATGCAATGGAATAAATATTTGATTGTTGAATTAATCATGAGATGATGAGGCTATTGAGTTGGTTTAATTAATTGAAGAATAAATTAAGGTATGTAGACCTGGTTGAAACATGTAAATTAATTGTGAATTAACTAAATGAAAATGATGTGAAAAATTAATGCTTTTTAAAATAAATTAATCATATATGTAATTTTGGATAAATTTAAGTAATTAAAGGTGATTTAATTATGTTATTTAGTAGTCATTGATTTAAATAATTAATTGTGTAAATTAATTATGGAGAATTGATATTTAGATTGAGATAATTAATTTTATAGAAAAATTAACTAATGAGATATGATTTGTTTTGTATATTAATTAACTTAAGGATTAATTAATAGTAATGTGTACTCAATTGATAATTTTGTTAACTAATATTTTTTTTATATTTAACTAATCGATTGGATTATTAAGAGAATAAAGATAATTTATAGGTAAATTAATTATGATGTTTTCATTTAAGGTATTGGGATAATTAAATGTTGAGTTAATTATCTGGATAACTTTCTTATGGTTAAGAATAATTAATTATTAATTAATTACTAACTATTGAGATGATAAATGGTTAAGTAATTTTTTAATTATTTGACAAGTGTTTTATTTTGTAAATTAGTTGTTGAATTAATTAATTAATTTGATGAATTAATTTTTGAATTAATTATTCGATGGTTTTTGGGTGTTAGACATGGTGTTTGACACCATTGTTTAATATATATGGATGATTTATAAACGGTTTGTGAGATAAGAAATGATGCTCCAAATACTCAAAGGGTGCAAGAGATGGTGTTCTACATACAGCTTGCATGAAAATATTCTTTTATGGGACTGTGGCTGATACTCCAAATACCCATGGGTTGTGAGATAAGTATCAATGCTCTAAATACTCATGAGGGTGCGTGAAATTACGTTCTACACCAATTAATTGGCATTGGATTGTGGGTCTAATTTTTCATAAATAAACTGAATTCAAAGGTTAATGAAATACGATGTGAAGTAATGATTTTTGATTGAATATTTAAAATGGTTCAGATCTCCACATGACTGAGGAAGTTATAAGGATACAGGTTTCGATGGGAACCTAGGGATTTATGCATTAAAATAAAGAATATCAATTAATTAGGATTTTATAATTTAAAGACGATCGTATAATTTAATGAGGCTTATATATTATTTAAAATACTTGAATATATGATAATTGAAAATGAATATTTGAAGACTGTTGTGTATGCATGTCAAAATTACAATGTATGTTCAGACGCTAGCTGTGGGCTGAAGTAGGTACATTGTTATATAGTTACATTGTACTACATACTTTGTTTATTCATGTCGTCACACTGTTAAAATTATTTATGGATTTTTCATATTTGTGTTCGACAACATTGGTCCCGACCAAGATATATTTATATCTAAAACCATACTTTGATTTCCATTGCACTGGGGTACCCGAATAGATTCTATTTGGTTGTAGGATTGTGTGGTTTGCATATACATTGGATATAGAAGCAGTTGATTGAGAAGAAGCTCGAGATTCTCGAGGAGATCTCCCTTAGGTCTTGTGACAGAATTTATTTATTTCATTATTGATATGTAAAGAAAAATTTATTTTTTATCTCCTTAATAGTTGTTCCATAAAAACATTCATGTGTTATATAACATTGGCATTGGCCATTTTGTTTTATGCAATATTTATAAAATTTTGTCTTCCACTACATTATCTCTATTCACACTTTTTCCTCCATTTTTTGATATTGTCCAGTGTTTTTACTCTGATGATAGGGTATAGTATCCCCAATGAATATCCATATACCCTCGCAGCTAGTTGGAAGCCTCCAGCATAAGGGGAGACACGGTTAAGGTCATGTAACAACTGGTCTGGCCACCAGTTTAGGGGTGAGCTGGTTCGGGCTGTTACAAATTGGTGTTAGGGTTTCCTTTATTCCTTACTATTTTGGGGTTAGTAGATACAAGACTAGGATTTTTTTGCTCATGGGGTTATAGTTGTTCTTGGGATTGATCACCCCACACACAAGAAATGACCACGTGGTTAGGGTTTGGATTTTTGATCATGATGTTCTCACTTACAGTTAATATGATTTCACCTTGAGTGACTTGTTTAAATTATGATGCTTATTGATTTTGGAAGATTTTAAAAATATTTATTGGCCTGACAAGGACATATTATTTCATTACATGCATCATATTAAGAACATAGAGATTCTAATTCCATGTATATATTCCATGCCATGTAGTTTCCTTAGTAGGATGACTGTACATATGAATTTTGTTCCATGATTTGTACTTATTTAGCATGCCTTTTTTTAGATAGCATGTTTTGGTGATATAATTAACATGCTCGAGTGATAATATGAAATGATTATGTGCCATTATTATGTGTTATAGATTGATTTTGTTATTTCAGTAAGTTGATCACTGTTAGCTACTTGTAGTGACAAGTTTTCATGCTGATAAATGATCTTTTTATTGGATAAATTTATTTGGTTTCAATTATTATAGAACTATTATTTAGTTTTAAGGGGTATGGGAACCTTATAACTATGAAAAGGATAACTCTTGTTTTTGAACATGACAAAAATTCTACTAAATCAAATCATTAATAAATTTACTTTGATTAAATGTGATCCAAATGCCACCGTTAAGGAGTATGGGCACATTATCGATTGATGAAATGACATCATTGTGAATAAACCATATTACCGTTGTATGTTTGAAAATGGTTATGAATGTAAAGATGTAGTGTTTGGATTTTGATGAATTATCGTGGGGTTGCTTTTTGAATAACCTGAATATAATAAATGGGTCTCTTGGAGGTCTCTTTTTTGGGTAAAATGAAATTTGATGAAAAATTTCATGATAAAATTGAAATGACACTTAATGTTAAATGTTTAAAGAGGATGATTTTTATCGCATGCCTATTTTTTCCGTAGGGAGTTATTTCGAATACTAAGTGATTTATTATGAAAAATAACTTGTAGGTTTATTCAAATTCATTGAAATTTTTAATGGTTGAAATTAATTATGTAAATGGATAAAAAATGGATATTTAATGAATAGTGATATCATTTATTCATGTCTAATAGAGAGGGTTGATGTTTATGTATCTTAAGAGAGTATCCTACCAGACATTAGTGTTTTGACACGCTGGTTGGTTTAAATTTTGTCTTTCATGTGAGAATATTTGATGTGGTGATCATGGTTGAAGGAATTTCACACATTAGTTTGAGATGTCTCAGAAATATCTCACTAGTAAGGGGAAACAAATTTATTTCAATTTCACGGACAATCCTCTCGTGGATAGAGTCACATCGATTTTGGTAAACGTGTCGGTATGTGGTGCAAATCTTTTTAAACTGAGTCATCAGGTAGTAGTTTGAATGATCTATTTTGTGACCTTTGTTTCCTCATAGTGATCTCTTTCAAATACATCAATAATGTCCCCTATCTTGAACTCATCATGGAGACACAATGATAGAGAAGTTCATAGACCGCGATAAAGTTTTAAATATTGTTGGTCTGGATGAGTGGTTGTTAATTGGGTTGTATGTGGGATGCATGGTTTCTTTGGGCTATGCCTTCATTCATGATGGGGCACATTAGTTTTTTTAAATTTCAATGAGAGGGATTGCCATGGGAATTTTATCGATGGTAATATAAGGACTTTGATGTACATGATTTAGTTGATGGAATTGTTTAAAAATGCATGTTTCCAGTTTAACGTTGACTGTGGGTTTTGGTACAATAGTTTATTTCCAGGTAATCATGTGAAACTAGTTCATGTTTATCGATCGAGATTTGAATGTCTTTAACAATATGGTCCCAATAATGGCATCATATTTAATATCGGTTTTGGTATACATTGTCTCAAATCTTAAATAATTAAGTGGGTTGAATTATGTTTTTCTTAGTAGTGTGTTTAGCATTTGGAAACGCAATATCATTGTTCCAATGAAACCTATTGAACATGGAGGGTCAAAATATGATGTAGTTCCTAATTAATTCTTGTGGTCAAGAGGTTTTTAGGTGGTTAGAATTTAATGTCCCATATTTTTAAACTAGGATTGTGTTCTGATTGTTTTTTTACAAAATACACGTCTCCATGGGTCAGTTTTTAGTTCAAGACGCTTAAATTATTCCGATTGTTAGAAAACTTATAGGTGCTTTATTTAAATTGGTTGAATACCCAATAATTTTCACAGGTTTCCCAATAAGTCTTGGGGGCACCAGATCCAGAAAATTCCACTTTAATGGATCTACATGGGTTGCACACATTTTTAGTCCAACCTATGCATCTTACCCAATTTAATATTTTATTTTATTTAATAAAATAATATTTAATGGAAGATTTGAGTTTTGAATAGATAAATGATTTAATAATAATAATTTTCTTATTATTATTATTATGGTGCGATAAATTATTTGTATGAAAATAGATTTTAGTTGCATGATTTGGGTATCCCAATGATACATTTAATTAACTTAGGTATAACAGTTATGTGAAAATAAATAAGGAGATTTAGATTTATTGAATATGTGTTTAATTATATGGGGAGTTTTAGAGTTAATAATATAGCATTTTTATTTAATTGTGGTGTTGGGTTTTTTTATGGATAAATAATAATATTATTATTATTTTTATTTTTATTTATTAAGATAATGATAATTATTAATAATTCTGGTTGTTATTATTATTATAAAGAATAATACTAATGGATTTTTCGGGTTTTTTATTTATTCAAGGAAAATGGGGATTAATTAATTGTTGCGAAATAGTGGTTTTATTTAATTAAATTGAGTTCATCAAAATTTAATTAAATGATGTTTACTGGGGATATTTGGGTTTTATCAAAAAAGTGTTTTATGATATGATAATAATAATAATTATTATTTATTATAGATTTTTGGTTTATTTAATTTGAGGTTGAAATGAATATAATTAAATGAGTTCTTAACAGTTTCATTTAATTAAATTGAAGGTCAATAAGAATTCAATTAATCACTATGAAGGGGATGTTTTATTTAATTAATTTGTTTTGATATAGTTAATTAAACAATGATGAGTTGGATTTTTTATTTTAACTAAATTTTGTTGAGAGAATTTAATTAAATAACTCATAGAGGAAAATTTATTTAATTGTATTTTTTTGAATAAATATAAATAAAAAATGTGTTAATTATAAGTAAGTGGTTATCAATTAAGGGTAATATTAAAATACATGTAAATGAGGAGTTTGGTGAAATCGAGTTGTGGATGCATAGTAAAACTGTGCGGGTCAGCTACGTAGTTACCCAGTTTTTAAAATGTGTTTTATTTAATTTTAATAAAATAAGGATTTAATAATAATAATAAGGATGTTATTTTTATTATTTTAATCATATAATTAAATAAATGATACAAGAACTTAATTTGTTGATTAATGGGGGAATTCAGAATGAATTATGAAACATTTATTTCAAGGTTAATTAATGGAGAGAAGTTATATAAAAGGAGAATATTAAATGTTATTACTATAATATTATATATAATAGTGTTTTAGGGTGATAACAAGTCAATTGAAAGATAATAAAAGTGGAGGTGCACTATTGGGACAATGACATGCATGAGGACCCCACCCCCATATGTGGTGCGCTACACCCCCTTTGTTAACACCTATTTGAGTGCTCAGATCCTTCCGGTGTCTTCACAAGTCTTATCATCCTCATCAAGGTGAGTCCTTCTACTATTTTTTTATTCACATTGGCCATTTGACTCCTCTCTCACATATATTTCTCTTCCAAATCCAAAAGGGTTGGGCTTAATTGTGTTTCCTTGTTTATTCAATTCTACGGTTGTGCAATAGGGTTATCGAAACCCGGTGGTATTCGTTCGGGAAACCATTGTTGGAGGGGAGGCGGTTAAGGCAGATTTTATTCCTCGACGTTGTTTTGGAGGAAATAATTTATACATTTGTTAGGTTTTTCACTGTATATTATAGATTTTAATATTATATCAGAGTCCCTGATATATAGTGGTAGGTGCGCAGGCCTTGATACACTAGTTATGGCCTCTTAATATTGATTTGGTGAATTTTTAATAAATTTTGTAGACAACGAGCATATATATATATGTATGTATATATGTATATATATGAAGGTTTGTGTTTTTGAAACTTTATACTAGTTGTGTATTGGATGTCATTTTATGTAAAGATGAGTAGTATTTAATTGGTTCCACGACAAGGTGGGGTCCCCTTCCATGTAATCAATTTTTTAAATGAAATAAAAAATTATATTCTTCACATTTAATAGATATTAAATTCATGCAGAGAAGTATTCATATTGAAGGCCTCTTAATGTGAATTTATCATGTTTAATGATTTAAAATGCTAAATTTTATAAGTGATTTATATGATATGTAATACCTTGTTTTTGTTATAAAACCCCTCAATCGAGGTGCACGATATTTGAAGAAAAGTATTGGTTGTGTTATATCATTTTTTTATTTATTGTGTTTAGCATATATATTTCTGTAAGTAATGATATGTGAAGGGTTGATACCATGGAATTATTATTTGATTGTTGAATTACTCATGGGATGATGAGGCTCTTGAGTTGTGTTACTTAATTGATGAATTAATTAATTGATGTTCCCCTTAATGAAACCTATTAATTAATTGTGAATTAATTAAATGAAATGATGTGATAAGTTAACATTTTCGAAAAATATATTTAATGTGATATGTGATTTTTTTTAAATTTAGGTGATTAATGGTGAATTAATTATGTGCATTTTTTGTAAATGATTTAAATAATTAATTACAGAAATTAATTCTGAAGAGTTGAGATATAGATTGAGATAATTAATTTTATGGAAAATTAATTATGGGATGTGATTTTTTTTGTAGATTAATTAATTTAAGGATTAACTAATGGTAATTTTTACTTTGTTAATTGTTTCATTAACTAATAGTTTTGTTATATTTAATAAATCAACTTGATTAGTAAAGGAATAAGTATAATTTAGTGGTAAATTAATTATCTTGTTTCCAATTAAGAAATTGTGATAATTAAATGTTGAGTTAATTATCTCGTTGACTTGCTTGTGGTTAAGAATAATTAATTTTTAATTAATTTTTAACTTGTGAGATGTTGAATGGTTATGTAATTTTATAATTATTGGAAAAAAGTTTTTTGTTTTATATTAGTTTTTGAATTAGTTAATTGATTATTATAATTACTTTAGGAATTAATTAATGGATGTTTTTGGGGTGTTACACATGGAATTCTACACCAATGATAAATATATATGTATGATTGATAAACATGTTGTGAGACCAGGACTGATGTTCCAAATACTCATAGAGTGTAATCCATAGTGTTCTACAACCAACATGTATGAAACTATTCTTTTATGGGACATGAAATTAAGCTCTAAATACTTGTGGGTTGTGAGACAAGGACTAATGCTCCAAATACTCATGAGTGTATTATAAATGATGTTCTATACCAATTAATTAACATTGGAATATCGGTCCAATTGGTCATAAATTAATTGTATTAAATGGTTAATGAATGCAGGTGTTATGTAGTGATTCGTGGTTGAATATGGAAAATGGTTCAGTTTCTAGCACGATTGAGGTAGGTATTGAGATATGGTTGTCCAAGGGAACCCATGGATTTATACTGTTAAATAAATAATATCAATTAATGAGGTTTATATAATTTTAGAAGGATGAATTCTTTATAATTGAAAATGAATTTTAGATGACTATTTTGTATGCATGAAAAATGTATAATGCAGGTTCAGAAACCAGCGGAGTCCTGAAGCAGGTACATGGGTATAAAGATTCATTATACTGCATAGATTATTTATGCATGCCATCAAACAGTTTAAATTATTTATTGGTCATATGGATTTGGGGTTGACACTGGATGTCCCAGCCTACTAGTAATTATATCTCACACCCTACTCGAGCCTCCATTGTACTATTGTACTCAGGTAGATTTTATTTAGTTGTTGGACTATGATACATGCATATTATAGGGATATATGAGGAGATGACCAAGGGGGAGCTCAGGGTGCTCGAGGAGATCGCCTTTGGGGCTTGACTCATAATTTATTTATTTATTTATTTAAATATGAAGAATTATGTATTTTTTATTACTTTTTTAGTTGTACCATAAAACAAGAATGCATTGTATAACATTAGAATGGGCCATTGTGTTTTATACATGATTTATAAAATTATGCTATCTACTAATTTCTTTTATTCACATAGTTTTATCCATTTATTGATATTGTACACAATTTTTACTCTGATAAGTGGGTATTATATCCCCACTATATATCCTTAGACCCTCTCTTTGAGTTGGCACCCATTGGCATACAGGGAGATGCGCTTGAGGTTATGTAAAGACCGGTTCGGTCACGAGTTCAGGGGTGATCCAGGTTGGGATGTTACAAAATCACTCTTTAGTTTACACAACATAGAAACATAAATATGAGAAATGCACCAAATAAGATTCTCAATTTAAACAAATAATATTTCAAAATTCAATAATTATATCACAACACCAATATTATAGTGTTTATAATTTTTTTCAAAACAACCACTTAAAAAATAATATCAACTTTAATCCTTATAAAATGGGAAAAATTTGATTGAATAACACTGTAAACATATGAGTAACTATATTAAGCTATCCAGACATTTGTTATCAATATTTCTTTATCTACATTGATTGTATTTCTAAAAATACATTTTTCTCATATAAAATTCAATTGTATTGGCCAGGAACATTGTACCTTATGTCATTATTGTTAATTTGATATATCATTTTATTCCCTCCAATCAACAATTCATTATGACCAACTATATCGATGATGGATTCTAGTGTCACCAGTGAGTTTAGTGGAATTTAATTTTTACGCTTCAAATTTCATTTGGACTAAGATGGTTATTTCTACAATCCATCAATATTATCAAATTAAACATTTTGATGTATGTTATAAAACTTTTATTTCTTACATCTTGTCTTAGTTTCCATATCATAAGACTAATCAAAATATAAAATCACAGGATTAGTCTCATGATCATATTCATTCTGCTTATATTTTATGGATTTTTTCATCATATGGACATATATATATATATATCAACATTATCATCCTTAATAAATATGGTAAATGTGGAGTGATTTAGAGTTACTCTTACATTAATGGAATCAACCCTCAAATATAGTCATTTATTCAAACTATTGTATAATTTTTTATTCTATAAATATCCCAAGAAATCAAATTATTTTGTATTATCATCAAAATTCCATATATATATTTTCATTAACGTTATTCAAAATCTTATCTTGAAAACAATAATGTATTTCAATGTATATTATTTCTAACACTACATATCATAGAGGGTATATTTTAATTTCCATCAATGAGAAAATATATTTTGATCATACAGAACTATACATATAGATTCACTCTAGACAAATTATTAATGTCTATATTCGAAGATCATGTTACTACCCATACTAACTATGGTTCTATATTCTTAATTCATTGTTGAATCATGAAACTGATAAATGTTAATTCTTTTTGATATTTTTTTTCTAAAATTCAATTTATATACATCGATATCTTTTTGAACCATCATTTTGAATCTTTTGAAAAACTATTCGAAGTCTGAATTTTATTTAATAAACATAAAACTCGTTATATGAGTGAAATCATCAAAGATATTAATAAATTTGAAGTCATTAATTTTTTTATTAATGCCTTATCACCCAACATATATCAATGTGTATATTCTTATGTGTTTTGAGGGAGTTAATTTAAATATTATTATGTATTCCCCTAAGAATCCTACCATTATGAGAAGATAATCAAATATAATAATGTTTAATTGTTTGGGTATCATAAATAATTTACAATACCATTATTTGAAATTATAGTCATATTATTCTTGACATTATTTAATAGAGTTTAACAACACAAATATTGTTCACCCTCTATACATATACAAATATAATTACTAGGATCTCTAATTTCGAATAAATTATCACTGGTTGAATATACCCAGTTGAAAACATTAATAACATTCAAACCATATATGATACATGAATTTTTTTTACAGATAAGTTACCTAACATCATATTATATTTATTGTGATTTAATTTAATTTATAGAATCTAACATACATTGGAAGGAAAACTATTTTCTAATGTATTTATATATATAGAATGAAAGGAAGAGACATGTGAGAGCTCTGTTTGAATGGTGATAACGATGGATCCCTAGTATGACTAAAGATGGTCCCCCCCTCCCATTTGTATAGGTGGGATGGGGGAGGATGGAATGTGACCACCTCGGAGGCTGTATTTCCCCTTCTTACTATTCTCCAAACCTCGGCATCTCTCGGAGTTCTTGATGATAACAGTATGTCCAACGGTGCCAAACCTTCATCTTCGGAATCCTAACATCCCAATTTCGGTGTCGGAGTTCTCTGAGGTGACGAGACATCTTGACCTGACTCTGGTGGGAAGATTCAATTTTTGTAGTTTGTCAGTTGATGATTGTGATCAGTTTTTTTGTAAAATGGGACCTAGAAGATCGCGCGGTCATCGGGCTTTTGGATAGTCTTCATTTGATGATCTGTTTCACCTCAGAGGAAGACCTGATATGAGTGTGGTCCAATTCACCAAGGTGATGCAACAGTTTCATGTTTCTTCTCCTCTGGTGGACGTTTCATCTTTGAATCGTGGATTGATTATGGCACAACCTGTAATAGAATGGGGCATTTGGATGTTAATTGTAATGGTGATATTTCTAGCAGGATGTCCCCAGGTCCGGAGAGGAGGCCAGGAAAACCTGCTTGGAAGAGGATGCCTGTTGTGGTCTCTTAGGTAGGCAATGCACTTGGGATAGGTCCACATGTTGCATCTATTCTGGAAAAGCTAGCAGAATTTCATGTTAACCCTCTGGTATCTTCGGTGCTATCAAGATCGAACCAGGATAGAAACCAGGGGAATGGTCCCCTGTGGACTGATGGCCAATGTGATACTGGAATGGCATCATCTCATGTGGCTGAAGGGGAGAAACATGATCCTGGGGTCACAAATGGATTGGATTTTCTTAATATCAGCCGGGAGAAAGGAGGATTTCTTGCTGGAGGTGTTGATGTGGTAAAGAGTTGCAGCAGTGGAAAGGTGAAAGAAGGGAGGCATGGCTCTTTGATGGAGGTCGTGGTTGGAAAGTCTCTTTCTGAATTGGTGAACTGGGGTGTTAGTCTACCAATATGGGTGTCAGAGGCGTGTGGTCAGTCTAAAAAGGAAGATGTTGTGATGTTTACAATGTCCACAAGGAATTGTTTTTATGGGATGGAGATTGAGGGTGGGGAAGCCAATTTGTAGGTTCAGCGGGAGGATGAAGTGAATGAAGAAGTGGACAATGGGTTATGTGTAGGTCAGAATGAGGATTCAGTGTTTGTAGAAGTAATAAATGGGTCATATGCCGATCATTGTGTGATGGACCAGCTGTAAAGTCTTGCACTGATTGATAAGAACAACCTGTTTCAGCAAAATCAGGTGATGGAATATATGCAGAAGCTGGTTTCTGGTAAATGGGGGATGTTTCTAAAAGTGAGAAGGAAAATGAGGGTAGGTTTAGACCCCCATACAGTGACATTGTTCAGGGGGTGAGTAAGAGTTCGCATGGAAAGCAGGAGGATATTACTGTCTCACCACGAAGAAGATGGAGGAAAAATTATTCCTTTCTATCGAAGCCAATGTCCACTATATCCTCTATACATAAAAAGGTGGAGTAGTCCCTGGGAAGACTAGTAATGAATTTCTTTCATTGGAGCGGTTGAACCTTAGAAGGATGTATGCCAAAGTCCCAAGGCACTATGAAAGCTCAGAATGGGAGTCAGCAACTGCAGAGGAAGATTTTTTAAATGGAGATGGTGATGGGTTTGGTTTTGATGTGTTGTAGCTGTTTTTATTGGTTGTGGTTCTTGTTGCCCATATTTTCCTTTCTTAATAAATGTTCAGAGGCTTTTCCTCTGGCTATGCTTTTCTGGTATATATATATATATATATATATTTGTGATGTATTATAAATATTATTTAATAACCATAATTCTCTTGTTTCTGATTATATAATATGCATGTTCTATAAAATCAAATAAAATTTTAGGTTTCTGAGTGTAGATTTCACATTATTCTTGAGATGAGTTCTTTAATATTTTTAAGATGTTTACACTTTATCTTTGAAAACATTGTTGAAAATATCATTAAATTTTTTCCCTGGTATTTTCTTCCTTGATATATATTGATTGAGTCTTACGTAGACCATATTCCAAGATATTTTGGTTTCCATCATCATATGTAACCATTTTCCTTTATTCCCCATCATTAATTATATGATTATTAATTTCATCAATGAATGAGTATTAGTTTTTAATATATTTATATATTCTTTTATTTTTCTTCTCGTTATCCTTCTCCTTTATTCAGTATTCATGCATATTTTTTCTCTTTTAATCAATGCATGAAATTTTTTGAGATCATAGTTAATATTATAGATATGATTCATCACGTTTTTCTACTTCACTATTTGATGAATCATTCTTTCATTAAATATTATCCATGAAGGTTCTAAAATTTATTTATTTTCAATTTCCGATGATACATTTTTAAATATATTATACTCTTCCCTCTTATTAAAAGAAATTATTCATTTCCTTCTAGTGAACCATTCCATATTCTTAGTGGAATGGTTAACATCTTTAAAATTTTAGACCTACTTCATACTATGATGAGTCTTCCTATAATCATTATAATCATATTTTCAACATTTTTTCTTGAAATATTATATGTAAATATAATAATTCCTCCCCAACTAAAATATTTATGTAGGATTTTATAATTATATTTTCCAATACCCTTTTCTAATTTTTTTTGAGATAAGGGATATAATTCAATCAGTCAATTCAGCATTATTTTCACAATAATTCATTTCACTGAGCCCCATTATCTACTATTTTGATTCATTATATTAGTTATAATTATATAATTATTTATTTCTATTAATTTATATTTTACATGAATGAAGAATCATTCCTCAATTCATACATAATAATAATGTTATGCAATTCCACAAAAACAAATTATTCATCATATTATAAAGAATATTAATTTTTTTCAAAATCTTCTATACTGGTTTTCATTAATTTTAAATAACATAATATTAATCAATTATATCCCCAAACCCATAGATAATTATAACAATTTCATTAAACGTATTTAATTAGTCATCAATAGTTTCATAATCCTCTCTCAAGATATCTTAATTAATATTTCAACATATTTTATGTTTTTGTTCTGTCACTTGTATATTTACATCAAAAATGGTATAGTGTTCTTACTGTGTTTCATTTTCTATGTTACAAACCATCTCATTCATATAAAATTTTTATGAAATTTTAATTAAATTAGAAATCATGGATTCTCAATCAATACTGAAATCTCTAATTTCAAGAAGCATTTTAGGGGTATAATTCTCAATGAGAGAAAACCATTTTATATAATAGTAAATCACATACATGCCAAGAGATATGGTATATGTAATCATTCTATTTTTCCACTGAATATTGTTTTCCTTCAAAGGATAAAATTAATTAAATATTTCTTGAGTTGAGAGTATCCATGATACGAAATTCAGTTATGAAATATAGGGGTCATGGATGAAATAATACCAATTGATTTTACTTGGAATATAGAGACCCATAAGATGGGTTGGTGGCGAATTAGTGTTTGTAATATACAATGTACTTTCCCTTGAAATTAACCACTATAACATGATAATGTATCGATACAGTCAACATTATAATGATATATCACTTACATGAAATGGTATCAAATTAAATTAAGGACCATAATAGTATTCAAGGATCACCACCAATATGGCTGATTAAGAAAACTCTGTGTCAACTCTCATTAATCCACATATATATACTATATTATAAATCCTTTAAATATTATGAATCTCCCATAATGTCAATTATTTTTCCAAAATGAAAATTATACTACCTCACATTATTTTGATATTTTAATTTTAAATTTTAGATAATAAAATATTAATAATATTCTAATTCCAACACAAAAATGTCCAAAAAATCTTGGTATAATTGCACTTAATCCATTACATGTTTTTCTAGTTCACCATTGACTCTGTCCAGTGCAACCCAATTTAGTAAACCACAATCTAATGCACTCTATTAGATGATATTATATTTGGTACCTCCATCATGTACCTATAAATTATCCCAAATATTACATGAATGGGTACTCAGAAAACAATTACATCATCATTTATTCTCTATTATTATTGATATATCAACTTCTCAATGATCCTAGAAAAATTTATATAGGTTTACATACTTTAACTATCAAAGACGGTCCACAAGATCTAATTTTAATTTCCTAATAAAATGAACATTTATTTTACCACCTTCAATGATGGTAAATGTTTAGATTAAAAAATATTTATATGAACTACCATAAATCTCCATGTTAATGATTTATATCATTCACCCTCAAATATCTTCTATATTTTTAATCATTTATAAAATACAAGAATCATAACTACAAAAAAATATAAAAATTTCCTCTAATAGTATTCAATTTGTTTCAGGACATTTCTTAATTTGTAACGAGGTAAAACGTTTCTCATTATGGTTCATTTCTCAATCATACATTTTTCATCTGATCAACTTAGTGTGGTTAACTCATTATTTTCTTTGTATGGTACTTGTTGCGTGTATAATTAAAATGATGGACGAAAAAATATATTTTATATTGATATGTTTGATGTATTTGAGAATATTTATATTTAAAAACATTATTTTATACTTATTTTTAAAAAGATACATTCATATAAAATAGTCGTATTACCTCATCCTCATTAGATGAAGTTTTTATTTCTTCAACATGTAATGTCCAAAATATTATTTCATATGCCGGGGTATTTAAATGTTTTTCCATTAGTTATTGTTTTATTTACACAAGACAAAATCATATATTTCCAAATTATTGATTATTTTCCTAATAAGTTTTATACCCTTTTGAAACTACATAAAAACATCACTCTGTCTCGTGGAATTTATATAAATATACATAATATAACTATGTACATGTCCATCTAGTAACCTACAATGGTTTATTTTTTCATATGGAGTTATGAAATATATTTATAATCATTATATAGTCATCAAAAATATCTATCCGCTCATCGGATATAACATTTATAAATCATATATTGTTATTTATACAATAGTAACTCTTACCATATATATATTGAAACATCATCATTTTATATCTTTAACTTTGTACAAACTTCTACTATCAAGAAACATTATTCTAGACTAACGAGCACCGTTTACTAATTATAAAATGAAAAACACTAAGTATAGAAAGTTTTTTTGGGATATTTTATGGAAGGTAAACAAAAAATATTCCAATATACTATAACTCTCTTTCAAAACAAACACAATAACATTCACACCCAATATATTAGTAGTAAATAAATACACATTAAAAAATAAACCCAATGGATCCTATGTTATTATTATCAATAGAGTGTATAATTAATTTTCCCAAAATAATAGCCTTTTCATAAATTTCATATATATATTTATATCATCTTTTAGATCCCACCATGTTAGTTGGAGATAACAATGTAATTATGAAATTCATGGAGGTTGTAATATAACCATGACCCGAGATAAATATTCATTCTCTAATGGATAGGGGGAGGTATATAATGTTATTTCCATAAACATAATTACATTTCAATATACTAATGATACATATTTCATTATGTTAGGATCTTTATAATTAATTTGTAGGTGATTAAAGAAGTAATAAAGACGAAGTAACTTGATTAAAATAATTAGATCTTCTATTGATATCCCCCTTTGTAGAACTCCTTAATCATTATTAGAATCATTTTTTGGTAAGACCAGAATATATAGGACACGTAATTATGGTTAGGTAAGAATTCCGTGAAAATTGTTAATTTTAAACATCAAATGAAACTATTTTTATATTTATAAGATGAATTACATATTGTATACAAACTAATCATATTGTGAATTTTTTTAATTTACATTAGAAAATAATTTTATAAAAAATTTAAATAATGAAAATAGATTATATATTTATACTTATAAATTTATAAAATTATAACATATATTTATAAAAATCAACATGAAATATACATAAAAACCAAGGGTAAGATAATAAATTATTACTTTTCGGTACTGATTCAGCTATCGTGTATCCAATTTTGGTTTCCCAGTAATGAAAATAATCCCATATATGATCACAATCAATTCATTCTTTTTATGCTCAGCTGGGGATTAGTCATTGTAAAATCTTATTGATTCTTTGTTGAATCCAAAATTTGAAAAATTCTTCACATAATGAGTAAAATCATTTATTAATTACATTTATTATCCATTACATCATGATTATATAATGTGGTTACTTATAGTTATAATAACCAATTCAATGGAAATATTATAATGGTCGTAATTAATTCTTATATTTTATTCCACATTACACATTATGATTTATTTCAGATGTCTGGGTGAAACATGTTATTCAACACAATAATAATTCCATTGATGACACAAAATAACACCTCAGTGTTTTACATTCTATCCCACTTAAATAAATTTTATTCATTTATGTTTGATTTATTAATCTATTAAAAATAAATGTTTTTATGATGTTATCACTCAATATATAATAATTTATCAAAATAGAATCATAACTATATGTAATGAAATTGTGAATCATCAATCTAATATCAATAAAGAGTATAGTTAGGATCTCATGTTATATAATTAATAAATATTGGGTTCCCACACCACCAAAATATTTTCCAATCACTACCATAAGCTTATTCAGAGTCAAATCATATGACCATTTTTTTGTATCCTGATAGGGATGTCATTAATAATAAACAAAAAACCATTTTACACACTGAAAATATTAGTATATTTTCATCAATAATTATTTAACCATAGAGTTTATATTAATGTATTCTAGTCCTATTTATGAATTAAAATTTTTATATTATGTTTTATACAATATCCTCAATATAAAATTCATGTAAACAGATGCTCTTATAATTAATCATAACATTTATCCCTTAAATAATTTAATCTCATGAAAATAAAAATATACATTAACCATATACATGCTGAAAAAACTGAAATTTTTACAAAATTTAAATAAATTAATTTATGCTTAATTAAAAAAACTACCCTAATAGATACATATACCTAAAAAATGAATTCTTCCTAAAAAACAATACATGTCTAAAAAATATCATTAATCACCATATAATCCATTCATATAAAACCTAAATGGGTTATCTATTCCTTGGATAATATAATTACCAATAAAAAATAATCAATAATTGTTTGAAGCACCATTAACTATCCACTTACAATAAATTCCTAATGTATAATGTTATCTAAACCCTAATTTGATTGAAAATGTGATTCCTCAAGCATTTAGTCTATGATCTCGGTGAGAAAACATAATATTTTTTATGGAATTTCTAATAACCAATCATTTCAATTATTATCAAAAAATTATTTGGGGAAATTTATAATATAATACAAGTTGGCTTAGAATTTTATATATGTATCAAAAACCATTATGGATCAAAACATATATCTCTCCCAAAAACATACTATCTCCGCTGAAATAATGACCCATTATTTAACAATAAAAATCAACACACAGAAAAAAATATATCACAAATTAAACATTTTAGACATTTCTTGGATAATACAATTTTCATGACCTAAATTAAATTTAAGGAATAAAAGTCTAATAACCACATAATAAGTTGCAATGTAAAAATATATATCACCAAATAATGAAGCATTGATAATATTATGAGAATAAATATTAATCAAATACATGCATACAACTTATTACAAGAATATGTAATATATCCCTGAACAACAAAAAAATGAATTATTTACATAGAAATTAATTACTATATTTATAGTGATGGAATTTCTAATATGAGGTATCATAAATATAAATTCAAAGCATCATTCATAGCCATAAAACATAAAAGGGTATCGTTTACACCAAATTGATAATATATATTATCAAATGATAACTATTAATTCATCAAAGGGATATATAATTATAGTTGCTACAAATCAATAACTAACTTCAATTCACTAATATTATGAAAAATTTAATAAATAATACAGTACATAAATTACATGATTATGTAATAAATAATCCTCTAAAATAAGATAAAAATATATAAATACATATATTTCTTAAGTGATTATATGTATGAACATTCTAAAGAAAAATCACTCAAAATAACTATATTGAATGATGAGTATATAGTTAGTAAAATCATAAAAATAAATTAATAAAATAAAATAATTTATAAATAATATATCTTGGAAATTAATATATATGGACATGAAGTTGAATAATAAATTTTAGAGAGATTTGGTGGGTGGAAGACAATGTAAATATAATGAATAAGATGAGTTATATACTATATATTCATAAAACTTTTTATAGGGTGATACGTGAAACATAAAAAAAAAGAAAAATATCTTCTTGAGTCAAAGGGGAAAATAAATTCAAAATTCAAAATTTCATTTTCCTAAATTTTTTATAACAGTACTATAAAAACATTTATAATTATATTCAATTTTTATTTTTTAGTTGGATAAAATGAGGGAATTAAAATAAATAATTTAAAATTTATTATCAAATTAAAATATTACAAATTAGTAAAAATAGAGATAATTAATTTAAATTTGATGATATAAATATACATAAGAGAAGGAAATAATTCTGTTTATTCTTCTAAAGCATTAACTATTATTTTTTATATTAAAAATTAACAAAATTATTTTAATGTTATTTAAAAAATAATAATAAATAGATTAGTAATATTGAAAAAAAATGATTATAATAATAAAATAAATGAACTCATCCATTATACATAAAAAATGATATTTTTTGACATATTTATATAGAATGTGATGAATTACGCATGTGGAAAGTATTGAAAAAATTCCTTTTAATATTATTTTATTGAGATTTAAATATATTATCAAATGTAATTATAAAATGTTTTATTTATAAATAATATCCTTATCGAATATAATATAAATAATATTCCCGTATAGAAAAATTATTCTCAACCATAAATAAGATATTTGTTCGAGTGCGTTTAATCTAAACAACTTTTTATAATTGGGGTCAGAAGAGAGGTGTTATGTGAAAAAATATAAACACATTAATTTAAATATAAAGACAAACAATTCAATCATATTTTCAGGGGAAAAAACATATAATGATGGAGTTAAAGAAAAAATGTTTTACCTCTATGAATGTAAATTAATTTAACAATAACCATTATGACATAAGAAGTAAATTAATTGATGTTTAGAGAAAGCTGATATATTTAATAAAATTTAATGTCTAACGAGAAAAGAATTATCTAATACATAACAACTAAATAAAAATTATTTACAGTATATGAATTTAAAATGATTCGTAATAAGAAACATGTATCATGTAATTGTAATTCAGACAAAAAACTCATTTCCTAATGTCTCAATTTACATTGATTATGAGATAAACCTCATGAGTAATAAAATTAAATAGATTCAATAATTTCTTTAGATCCATTTAAAATAATATTAAATTATTAAGGTCTATTTATTATCATTTTCCATTAGTTTCATTTTTAGTTATTGTTCACATCGACCATTATTTGTTGTTTTTTCAATATGACCAGAACATAAACATTATGTTGATTTTGGTAATAGTAGTTATAATATAGTTTCTTAACATACCAAATTTTCAGGGTATAGTTTATTTATCATCATACTATCATAGAATCAATATAGTTCAATAAGTTTCAATAATGAGATTGGAATTAAGAAATGTTTCACTGTATTCCTGATTTTAGTGGTTATATTAATATGAAAATTTAATTTTAATTTTATTAATATGGTAATCAATTTATCATTATTAAATTTTAATCATCCCATATATGTTATATTCTTCTTTAAATAATAGTATTTCAAAAAAATCCATGTATTATTGTGATGAAAATTGATTTATGTCATTCGTAGAGGTGATAATCCAACCATAACAAATGAAAGGTTAATGTTTTAAAATTGATTGGATTGAGGAGGATAATTTTTACTCAAAAATAAAATACAATTTTTATATACTAATGATACTAATTTACAAATATTTTGTTTGGAATATTTTTCAGCAGGTGTAATAACAATGAAACATGAAATATATAAGATAAATAAATCATATCTTATTCTAATATCAATCATAAGAACACTCTTTAATCATTTATATATTGGATGTTTAATGATATTTAAACCATTATGGTTTGGTAAATTATTTTATTAAATATCATTTTTCCTATTTTTCCTTGAAATGATGATATAGGTATGATGATAAGTGGACTGTTGAATGTGTCCTTCTATATTTAAAATTGGTGTATTCATTGTAAAATTTAATTTTTTTCATCTAAGAATATATTAAATATTCAAGGATACATAATCCAAAATTTTCAGTTGGTGATAACCATATATTTTTATAATGATAAATCCCAAATCAATCCCTTTAGGGATTCATTTTTTTATATTTTGTAACATTACCTACAGATTCAATATTTTGAATTATTTTATCATGCTTTCGAACAGGGATTAAATATTGGTGGGGGAATTTTTTTTAGTATTGTAGCAGGGAATGTAGTGTTTTTGGGATGAGATTACAATTTCAGTAACTTTAGAAGGGTACTTTATTAGTTGTATTATTCATCTCGATTGGGATTTCGGGGCATTGGGCCTTCAGTCTGTCAAGGTGGTGGTGATGTAGGTATGATATGTATGTGCTGACACAACAATGTTGAATGAAGGGTCCACATTATGTCAAATGGTGGGCATGTATGCCTTATAATGGGATTCATGCCCACAAGTCCTTCGATCAAAAAATATCAAATATAATAATGTCCCCTGATGGGTTGGTAATCTCTTGGGGTGACATAACATTCCTTTCAGACCAGTGTGTGCATGGTTTTTGTGTTTTTGAATGTAATTTTACCCACATAGAGTTAATATAATATGATAATTACTTTTTAACATGGTGTATAACTATGAATAAGAATGAAATTTTCCTTCAAAACTAATATCAAAATAATAATTCATAATTTTAATCAATTTTACTTATTTCAATTTCTAATAGAGATAAAAATTAATTCAATATAACAAAAAATATAAATGGAAAATATATTTTACATGAATGAATTGATTTATAATGAAGTAAATTTCTTATCATTACCCACAAAGAAAAGAATAATAAATGGGTCTTCATTTAATATATATATATATATATATATTATAATTAATTATAACTATATAGAATATCCATGTGTAATTCATTTAGGTTAATAATATTAAAGTAAATCATAAATATAAAATTTACTAAAAATGTTCTTTTAAACTCCAAATTATTGTGTTCATGATGTTTCAAATTTATTTCTCATTTTTATGGGTTAATAAACTCATTCTATTAAATTAATCATTCAAAATTTATTATAAAATTTAATTTTAAAAAATTATAAATAACGAAAACTTGTATTCCGTTAATAATTATATATTTATGTCATCCTAATTTTTCATACAAAACCGAAATGAGCTCTGCATAATATCTTAGGACAAGATAATAAATTGTACCTAAATTGGTTAGTGATTCCGCTAGCATGGATGTCGTGACTATTTAAAAAACATTGTATTATGTTTTATATTATTTTTATTAATATTTACATCCTGAAGATGAGAGTTATGTTTCTCTATGGGGAACCTTTTTATTCTTCTTATATTTTGATATATGAGAAAGTATCCTTATAAGTAACAATCCCACTATTTAATTCCATTCTTATCCTTTACTGAAATATTTCACAATACTTGAAATTCTTTTTATACCCTCTAATTCAAAAGAAAAATGAAAAGGTTAATATATAATTGTTATATATTTTTTATATATTGGATTTCATAGTACTAAATACAATGTAATTACATGTATGGGAGAAAGTAGAATAGAAAATAAAATGTTTATTACGATTAAATTATGGTAAAATTATGTTTTAAATCATAATAAAAGGTATTTAAAATAGTTTATTATTATTTTAGAGGTGTTTGGACATGATCCTTGAGCTAATACTGAATTTTGTACAACAGACAATATTGTGAGTTGTAATTACCACACATCATATGCATGCTCTATAGTCCCGAAACTGTAACTTCTTTGTTAGAGTCTAAAAACACATTCATTAAACACTAAAATTAATACAATGTGAGAAAAAACAAGTAAAACATTTAAATATACCATCGTATTAAGTTTTTCATATCATAATAGTCATAAAATACAATAAATATAATGGTTGGTTTTATTTAAAGGATAGAACCATATACAACGAATTTTATAACAAATGTGAATATTTCCCCATAATTATGCCATACTGAACTACCCTCAAGACAACTTATTATTTATATTCATATTTAGGACATGGTTAACTATAATAAAAATAAGGTTTGTTCTCAAAAGTAAAAATCCCATTCCTCAAATGTTACCCCTTATAAGGAGGCAATGAAGGAAGGGTGATTACATCCCCTAAGTCTCCCCTTGTGTATGCCCTAGGTTGGTGACTAGCACCGAAGGAAAAAATTCTCATAAATAGATGGAATTACTATTAATAATACAACATATACTGGGATATAAGATAAGAAAAACAAAATGATACTCCATCACATTCATGAAATTGAAACCAAAACCATCCCATAATTCATGAACTATTATAATAATTTTAAAAACTACATTTAACTAAATATTAAGAAGAAAAATCTTGTAGTAGTAAATCATGAGCAGATCCAATAACCAATTTGGTAATGTCCATATCATCCCCATAAATCCTACTTGAAAAAGGGGAAATATTTTTATATATGTATGGTGAGTATAGCATGTATACATAGAAGGACCATACTGAATGTATCCTTTTTCAATGTGAAAAGTGAATACAAATGAACAAGCAGATAAATAACATAAAGAACAATAACCTCAATTGGTCAACTAACTAATCCCAACCTCACCATGGCATGCTTACCAAATATCACATCCAATTAATTAATATATTATGAATGTGATATAAATTAAAGGATCTCTATAATTGATTTACCACTAATATAATTCTCTCATTCCCCAATATTCAATGCCTTATCGCGTCATACCATACATGAATAACATATCACATGTTCATTTCTCTTCATTAAGGGTATGTATTCAATCCTACATATCCCATCTTCTCTTAGGGTATCTCATTTGGTAATATTATTAATAAACAATAAAATCCCAACATCTTACACATAGAAAACAAATTAGGGCATCATGAATGTTAAATAAATCATCCTTATGTACACCCTGAATAATAAATTAATTATATCATTTAAAATCATTGACCATATTATCCTAGAGTCAGTGGTAACATTATTACATTATCACTTTATACATGTAATCACATTGTGAAGGAATAGATAGTTTATTAGTCTTGGAATACTAAACACATTCTTTAATTTCATGAACCACCTAAATCGAGATGAGGGATGTGATAAAAAATTGTCAAACCCTTCAATTTTCAAGTTTAAAGAGTGATAATGACCCTTGAGTCCATACTTCAATAGGCCCTAGAGTGGAAAATATCTCCAAGGGTATAGAATCTCATGTAATATGGACGGAATTACCCTTTTTTTAGAAAAATATCAGGAGATATGATGGTAAATCCAAAAAAAATGAAAATACATAATGTAAAAGTAAAGCAAGAAACCCTATCTCCACATGCATGTTCAAAATAATTTTCTACAAAGGAAAACAAAACTCCAAAGGAAAGTACCAAAAAAATGAAATGTAGAAACACCGACTATCTCGGCACCCAAGCTAGTAAGGTTTGGCACAGTATTAAATGTTCTCCGGGAAACCTCAATGCAGTTTCATATCCATAGGGTGAGTATACATGAATACTCAATAGTAAAAACAAAAAGGTCTCATGTCCAAATGGGGAGACATTCTAATGACCCATTAGAAAATATAGGTTAAAAAACCTAGTAAGTAAAACTATACACCCATCCTTACCAAGGAACACTCGCCAAATAACACTAGTCAAGTAAAATAATAGTAATAGAACATCAATATTTGGGTACCCCACATTGATTTCCCACTAGTAATTTAGGAAAATCTATGCATCAGACATCCCCCATAGGTTCCACTACAGTACCACTGTTTCCCGATAACTATAACTATATGGGCCATCACAATCACACGTCTCGCCCACAAACACCTAGGCCACAACATCCACAAATAACCATGACCACAGACACCTGTTCCATAACAACCATGACCACACCTGAAGAAACCTAGTCTACAAAAACAACTTCCATTTCTAAAAACACATAGGCCATAATAGCCACTGCCATACCTGAAGACACGTGGGTGTCAACCCGAAGTCACTTTGGAAACAAACCTGCCTACTCAGACCTAGTCCAACCAGCACAACACACCACGCATAAATATTCAAGATCCATACTAATCCTTATGGAGTCACCACATTCCCCAAGAATCTTGTGCTACCTTGGAGAGAGACCATAATGTATCTAATAACCATTCACTCATAATAATGTTTTGAAAACACACCCTCCCCTAATGAAATGAGTGGGGTGTGTTCTGCACAAATTTCTCAACATAGGTGGGGTGCATATAAGAAACACATGAAATAGATCTTATATATATATATATATATCTAATCAATAACGTATCTAAACCAAAGGGTTATCAAACTAAAAATATTCCCACATGCGACAAATTTTTCTATTACCGCTACATGCACAAGTACACAACAACCACAACAGGAGCATGACACTTTTCTAGAAAACAATCCCACATTGTACACATTATCATTATCATAATCAAGTGATTCCATCTAAATAATAATTCACTACCAAGAAAATAAAAATCATAGCCCGAAGACAAAACAACAACTAATGGAAAACCAACCAGGAATACATTTAAGCATTCACAATCAGTTCTCTTGTAAATCCACAACAACAAAAGTGATCTGTGAGATCCCTTGATGTACTGAAACCAATCCCAGACCCAACACATGGGCTCTACAAGGCCTCTAATTTACAATCCAATGACTTCCCATCAAGATATTCATTCCCATCAACATCACGCCCAACCATAAAAAAGAACAACCATGTATATCACCAAAACATGACAAGGATTGTTTTTCAGATTTAGCCAACACCATTTATTATGATTCTTCATTCCATTTGGTTAACCGTGGTGATCAAATGAGGATTTTTTGTTCATATTGAATCCATTTAATCAATAATAGTTCAGTAATTAATAAATTTATGTTGTAAATCCATTGAATAAAAAGAGTACTTAGAATTATATAGCATCAATAGTGTGCATGAAGGGGCCACCAATACTAAAAATGTTAAATGTACATGAATCCATACAATTCATAACAAAAATGAACATAAAAAACATAAACATAATCATAATAATTCCAAACCCTTCATTAATTGAAATTCCAATTATTATATTATTTAATGTCAGTTTCATCTATGTCCTGAGGGAACATCATCATACCCACACCATATAATGCACAAATAAGCGTGGCGAATGAAATTCCCCTACTTGGTTGATCAATGATTGACATTTTCTCCCCAAATTAAAAACTAGGGATTCACGACATGAACAGACTGAACACCATGTTCTCCAAGGATGAGTGGGAACGACTTCATCAGAGGCACATGGTTCATCTTGGGAAGAAATCCTAAGGCACTCTAAGTGAAACTCAATGAAAAATTACATATGATATCATCTTAATAAGTGGCCAGATCCTAAAATTAGGGAGATGATTTCAAGGTACATAAAAATTGGATTGTGTCTTGACCCTATTGTTGGGTGGTTTCACATTTTGGGGTTAATTGATTATTTAAAATTCTCCTCGGAGATGTTGGAGGTAATGACTTTGAGTTACTATATTTCCAAAAAATAATGAAAAACACGTAATGGGTGATAAACTATAAAACACGATATGGGGTGTGACTATGAGAAAAAAGTCACATGTTCTTGTAAATCACGGGTCTCTCGATTATTGAAGGTTTAAAACATATTTTACATGCATTAAATTATATTAAAAGGGTGTTAAATCACATTGATGTCAAAAGATATGTTACAGGTGAGAAAAAAAAAGTCTTGAAAAAATAGGGAATGACTCATTAATGTGAGAGTCAACGTCAACCTGGAACTCTTCCCCTTTTACCATAGCCCAGACAAAATCTCTGTAGCACCGTCTCCCAGTCACCCTAGTCCTGGAATTGTTGCCCATGCACCATCATCCTAACACTGATGTTGATTGGTGCTATGGACTACCCATTAGTACCATCGGTAACCATCAGTGCTATCGATTCCCATCAGTAACACTGCTAACCATCGGTGCCACCGATGCACATCAGTGTCACTGATAACCATTACTACCACCGATTACCATCAGTGTTAGGGGTAACCATCAGTGTTAGGGGTAACCATCAGTGCCACTGGTAACCATCGGCGCCACTAATGCTCAACTAGAAATTTAGGAACTACTGAATGAGCCACTGATGTTTCCCAAGATACCTCAGACACCATAATTTGGAAATTTAATAGACCAGGAGGGTCCAAGACATTTCCTCAGATACCTATCAAATTATTGTCATCATAGAGAATCCAGAATAAACCCGATAGAAAGAAATGGGTATGAACAAACACCTCAAAAGATACCTCTCTCGGTGAAACCAACCTAGTGTTGTTTGAAATCAGGAACTACCCTTGAAATCCAAGAACCCCTCTCTCACATCTATCTCATAAAAACTATGGAAAAAAACCGCTCCTCTCCCCCATGTAAGACCACTAACATAGATGTCACACCATTCAAATATATGGATTTGGGAGTTCCTTCCTTCATGACAAGATACTATCCATTTTGGGTGGAACTAACTTGCTCGCAAAGGTTTAATCACATACACTTTAATGTGTCTTGATTGGGGATTGTGTTCTCCCCTCCCCACAGATAGGATATTTCACACACATTCTGATAATAAGGTAAAGAAATATTCTCATAGAAAACACGTTCAAGAATTACAGCACAGCAAAGCACAGTGAAACACATGATCAAAACTCAAAACAGAACTGGGTACTGGTCCCACATATGCGCCTATCGTTCCCATGAAGTCTTCTTGAGGGCACCATTCCTCCATAAAATACAAACCAAGGGAATGAACCATCAAATAAGTAGTATCTCTTTACGATCCTCAATCCTCACTAGTCTCTCCATGAATTTAGAATCTTCCCCTATATCCAACTCTCCCCAGTCAATGGCATGAGAGTCATCGGGTAGATATCGATGAAGCTGGGAGATGTAGAAAACGTCATGGATCCTTTACAATTGAGTTGGAAAATGCTAGCTGATATTCCAAATCAATGACACACCCCAACACATCGTAAGGTTGTATGAATGTAGGAGTGATATTTTCCCCTTATTGAACCTTCGCTGCCCATGTCGAAGGGAAACCTTATAGAAAATATTGTCTCTAATCATGAAATCTAAGGGCATCCTCCTTAGATTTACATATGTCGTATACTGGTCATGGGAAGCCTTCATCCTATGACTCACAAGATGAACCTTCTCTTATGTGCTCTGTACTACCTCTGGGCTTGGAATTCCTGCCTCCCCAACCTCGTTTTAGCACATGAGTAAACGACGTGACCTCTTATTCAAGGCTTCAAACAATGAAATTTTAATTTTAGTGTGATAAGTATTATCATAATGAATATCTACCACAAGAATTTTTTTATTACCATGATCCCTTTATATCTAACACACATTCATGTAGCATATCCTCTAATGTCATAATGGTTCACTCTGTCTGACAATCATTCTGGGGGTGGAAAGCGGTGTCAAGGCATAGATAGGTGACAAAAGCATATGGAAATCCCCTATAGAATCAAGAGGTAATCCTTGAATCTCCATATGATATTGTGTACCTATAAAAACCATGAAAATGTGACACCTCATCCATGTATCTTAGTGTTAAGTCATCCAACACACTCGATTCCTTTATTGATAGGAATTGAGCTGATTTCATCAGTCGGTCTACCACTACCCAGATAGCATCACATCCTCGATTAACCATGGGTATCCTTGTGCTGAAATACATTAATATTCCATCCCGAATCCACTTTTTAACATCTAAGGGCTATAAAAGACTTCTTGGAACACGGTTCTCAGCCTTAAAATTCTAACACACGAGGCACATTACCATAAACCTTTCCACATTCTACTTCACTCCGGGCCACCGAAACAGACCACCCAAGCCACAATACACATTGGATACTCTTAGATGTACCACTATGTGTGAGTTATGGTACTCACATAGAACTCTCTCATGCATCGCCTATGGGACTAACAACTTCCCACAGAAAAGAATATGATTCTCACAATCCTCCGACCACTCTTACAGAGTATTTCCCTGGTCAACCCGATTGTGCATCACATAAACCTTTATGACTCCCCACTGAAACTCCACCACATATCGTACCAATGAAGATTGAACTGCCATATGATACAAACATCTAATACCATTAACCACTCTCATGCCTAGATTCTATGCAGCTAACTCATTTATTTCCTTCCAAGCATCTGCTGACTTTCTAACTGGATCCTTATGTGACATCCTACTCAAGGCATCAACCACCACATTCCCATTTCTATATGTGTAGGATATATCAATGTTTTTTTGTATTGAAGAAACACCACTCACCTTTGTTATTTCTTATTTAGGTCCCACTAGGTATAGATATGCCTCAAACTCATTTGATCTGTGGAGACCACAATGTTCTCCTCGATGAGTTAATGACGAAACAACGTCAATTAGAACACTATTGCTACATTCTATAGGTCATAGGTGGTATACTTGTGCTCATGGGAATGTAAAATACTAGACCCATAATATATCAATCCCCACTATTGCATCATCACACCCCCCAAAGCAAGACCAAAAGCATCAAAACAACACCTATTCATCTAGAAACCTAAGCACTGAAGCACTGACCAAACAATCCATCATATAGTGGAAACCTACGTGACACTGGTCACTCCACACGAAGACCTATTCCTTTATAGTCTAAGCGGTAAAAGTAGCTCAACCCAATATAAATTAGTTATAAAACTCAGGTAATAGCCTATCGAACTTGGAAAACTACAAACCTCTATCACGTTCTTGGGTCCTACCCAAGAAACCACCACTAGATCCTATGATGGGTCCATTTTTCCACTTGTTGAGACACCACGTGACGAAGAAAATAGACATCACGTGTTAAGAAAATGCACTTGTACATCTTCCTATAGAGTTAGTGGTGTTGAAAAATCTCCAGGACCATCTTGATGTTCTTAGTACGCTCCTCCTCTAATCATAAGTAGATCAGAATGTCGTCAATGAACACAATGTCGAAACAGTCCAAAAACTTGAGGAAAACATAATTCAAGGGAACCAAGAACGCAATTGGTGAATTCATCACACTGAACGACATGACTATGAAGTCAAAGTTCCCCTACCTGCACCTGAATGCAGTCTACAGGATTTCACCATCCTTCCACCTCAACTGGTGATACCCATACCATAGGTCTATCTTAGAGAACCAACTTTCTCCCTTCATCTAGTCAAAAATACGATCGATCCTTGGGAGGGGGTAATGGTTCTTGACCATCGCCCGATTTTGTCTTTGGGGGACTATGCATATCCTGATGCCATAGTCTGTCTTCTTTGAGATCAAGACCAGAACACCCCACAACGACACACTTGGTCGGATAAAACCCATATTAATCAGTTCATCAACATAAATACGTATCTCCTGCTACTCAGAAGGTGTGATCTTATAAGTATCCATCAAAATCAAATAGAAACTGATATATTATTATTTCCTGAACTCAACGTCACGTTGAGGGGGTAAAGTCACAACCTCCACATGAAAAACATCTAGGAACATTATGAAATCCCCTGGAACTTCCACCATCTCAGATTATTCGGAGTCCACTGAAAACTTGACTATATATGAAATAAGGGGATCCACATGCCATCCACTCTGTTGGAAACCCAACTCATTATTGAAAGCTACATGTTGGAAACCAATATATGAAATCATGACCATTCTATAGAAGCATTCAATAACAACGTATACAGAAAATCACCATTCGGTGCCTATTATGACATCGTAATGACACATTTAAAGTAGAATGTGATCCCCAGTAGACTGATGTGGAACCAACATCATTCTGCATTCTCTACAGACATCAAACGTCTTTGTCTAGCCTCCCATGGGCATAGTCAACACCAGGGGTATGGAGAATGTCTTTACATCTTGAACTAAGGCATAGGCTAGACCTGGTGTAACAAAGTAGTGCAAATAAAATGAATCAAACAAGGGATGTGAATTATTTCTAAATAAACTAATTGTACGTTGAACAACCTCTGGATCATCCAAAACTACTACCTCTGAGTTGTGCAACTGACCATGCCTCACTCCTCTAACCATCGAATGTCATCCACCTCCCAAACCACATCCTGGTCGAGGTCCCTGAGTAGAGCCCTGAGGTTGGCCACATGATGAAACGTGAGCTCTCGGTGGAGTGGGAGCTTGTTGCCCCTCCTCCTGCTATTGAAAGATTCTGGTTGGAAACTAATGCAGTTGTTGAGGTAAGAGGTGAACCTTCCCACATCCATTTAACTACACTCAGTTTGGGAACGGATTATGATGATTCCCACAACATTCATAGATAATTAACCATGGTCCTAGGCTCACGGAGAATGGGTGAGGACTGGGTGACCGAAATTCGAAATGTTGGTCCCTGCTCTCTATCTGCAGAAACCATGAAGGACTTAATGCTTGAGGCCTTCTTCTAAAGGCCTTCCCTTTGACGAGCTCAACTGGCTTCCCTCATGTGGTACATCTCCCGGCCTTTTCATCCTCTCTACTACCTCGACCTTCTTCTTAACCTCCATGTATGTTAGTATAGTGAGGGGAGTGGCAACATATTGTATAGAAGGACGGAGCACCAAATCTAAGCATATTTCCCATGAATCCCCACCCATGATTTGGTCTGGTTTGAAATTAAGCAAAAACATAAACATGATCCCTAACTCAGTTACCGACACACTCCCTTACTATAGGGAGAGAAACTCTTTCCTCTTTTGAGCCTCCATCATAGAATAAATGAATTCTTCCTGGAACCCCTTTTCAAAGTCAGTCCATAAAACCTCATCCTCAATACTCTATCTGAGGCATAACATCCACCGCTAACATGATGATCCACTCATCTAACTTACATTCAATGGAACCCAATACTATCTCTGAGCACAAATCAAGGTAAAGGTAATCTCCAACTCCTCAAGCCAGCAATCTGTCTCCAATTCAGAAACACTGACCTTGAACATCCCAAGGGTCTGTCGCTGGAAGGAACTCTGAACCTTCTGCCACATTGCTTCCTCCTCCTATTTATCAATCCTCTACTAATTTTCTAGATCAACCTACATGGCCTCAATTTCCCATACCACATGTGGACATCATCCGAGTTCCATAACTGTTACGTAAAAAAGAAATGATTAAGCCTGAATAATGTATGAGATTACTATTTACAATTGTGTAAACTTTATTTTTAATTTTTAATTTCCAAAACACCCAAGACACACAAGAAAACAACTCATAAAGATGAATTTATCTTTTTTAGGGCTTCTACCATACAATTAGTGTAGCCTCACCTGGATGTTCGGTGGATCTAGAGTCCTTGCATCGGATCACATGGGGCCATAAAATCCATTGTCCTTATCGGTATTTCATAAACTATTTCATTTAACATGATTTAAAAACTCTATTTACCATCCATCCCATGCAATCCACACTATGCCTAACCCTAAAATCCATCCCTTCTCTCATCCATCACCTCTGATTCCATTCGTTCACAACCTGCCTTCACCAAAGATGCGGAAAATGGGCCACAAATTTCAAGACCCTTCATTCATCATGTTGAAGGAGTGATAATGTCCCCCTGATTCCCACCATCAATAGGCCTCAGAGTGGTAACTAGAACCATAGATATATAGTCTCACATAATATGGAAGGAATTAAAATTTTTACAGAACAATATCAGCAAATAAGATGGTAAATCCCACAGAACTAGAAATACAAGATGTAAAAATATAGCAAAAAACCATTTCTCTACATGAATGTACAAAATAATCCTCTACTATGTGGGCCTATGCTGATATTGAGTACTCATCCATGGATGATATAGATGGTATCTGGGATTTAGGATCTGATGTAGCTTCTTTTATTCGCATGTTCTCTTTGGTAGTGTTGGTTGTTGAAGGCTCGAGGATTTTGGAGATCATGATATCTCACCGACAACACATTAGTGATTCTAATGGTGAGTTTATAAAAGTGATGCGTGTTAGGATTTCAGGCCTAAGAACATAAAGTGTGTAATTTCATTTGAAATTTTAAATTTCAAATGGATGGTGTGGTTCATAGGTTGGAATCAGTTTGAATTTTGAATTTATGTCCTAGGATGTTTTTGAATTATTTCTCTGAATTTTTAAGGTTTCCATTTAACCAAATAGTGGGCTACTAAAAATACCAAAAAAGTGGACATGGGGTATATTCATGTTCTAAGTAAAATTCTACAAAGTACAAGAAAACACCAAAGTAATGTAGAAAAAAAATCAGCAACAATGACTGTCCCGGTGCCAAAGATAGTATGGTCTAGCACGATCCTCATAGTTGTCCTAGAAACCTAGAAAAAAATTTATATACGTATGGTGACAATAAAGGTATACTCAGTAGGAAAAAAAATCTATCAGGCGCATGTGGGAAGACATTCTAATACACCATTGGAAAATAGAGGTGAACAAACCACTTAGTAAGGATAACTATTCTCCCAACCTCACCAAAGAACACTTTGCAAATAACACAATGTATGTAAAAAATAGTAATGGAACATCGATATTTGGGTACCCAACACCACTTTTCCTATGGTTATTCCAAACATCCAATACATAAAACCTCCCCCACGGGTTCCACATTAGTTCCACTGTTACCACCATCTACAACCACGTTGGCCATCTCAATTAAACATATCGCCCGCAGACAACTAGGCCACAACATCCACACATAACCAAGACCACAGAAGCCTGGTCCAGAAGAACCACTGCCATGCCCGAAGAAACATGGGCCATAACAACTGCTTCTATGTCCGAAAACATCATGGCTAGAACATCCACAACCATGCCCGAAAGACACCTGGGCCTCATCCCAAAGACACTTGGGAAGAATCCTTTCCCATACACACCTGAACCTACCACGAAAACAAAATTTTCCCAAAGATTCTTGGTCCATAATAAAACTTAGGACTTCCCAACATGACCATGAAATCTTAGACTACCAGGGAGAGGGAGATGAAAGGATCTAATAACCAGTCACTCATAAGAATGTTGGAGAAAACATAGTCCCCAATGAAATGGGGTATGTTTGACCTGAAGAGATCAACATGGGTGGAGAGTGTATAAGAAAAGAAGAACTAAATTGTATACATATGTCTAAACAAAAACTCATTTCAATGTAAGGGTTTGAAACTCAATACCTAGTCCACATGTGAACACTTTTTCTTCTACCACTACATGCACAAGTACACAACAACCACATCCTAGGGGAAACCCATTTCTTGAAAACAATCCCCTCATTATAATCATTCTCGTTATCCTATTTAACTGATTACATTTAAAAATTCATTCACTGCCAGGAAAATATTTGGCATAGGAACATGCCAAAAAAACAAAAGGAAAAATAACCAAGTAAAAATTAACGAATTCACACCCGGTTCTCTTGTAATGTCTCAATAAAAAAGGGATCTGTGAGATAAATTGAAGTACATGAACGGAAAAATTCCCCAATATACGGGCTCCAGACAGCCTCAGATTTAAAAAAACTACCCTCTAGAGGTTCCATTCCTATCCACATCACCCCACAACCATCAAATAGAACAACCATGTATATCACCATAAAAGGACATGAATATTTTTCAGATTTATCCAATACCATTAGTTATGTTCTTTCTTTCTATTTTGTTAACCAGGGTGACCACATAAGGGTTATATATTCATATATAATCTATTTAAGAAGACAAGTTTACATGATTAATCAATTTTCATGTTACAAACATTTAATTACAAGAATATAAATATAACAAAGCTTTAATAGTGCACAATAAGGGACAACCAAAAACCAATATTTTTAGTGTACATGAGTTCATAGAATTCAAAACATAAAATGAAGGTAAAAGACAACGACAAAAACATCATCATTCCAACCTAGTTTACTGAGAGAACATCATCATACCAACCCCGTATGATGCAAAAGTCAGTGAGGCAATAGAATTAACCCTATTTGTTTGATCAACAATTGATGTTTCTCCTCCCGCAGAGAAATTAGGATGAGAAACATGCAATAGATGGACTCGAATGACTCTATGGCTGAGCGAGAAGGGCTCCATCACGGGCATATTATTAGTCTTGTAAGGAAGTCACAAGGTGCACCAAGAGAAACTGAAAGGAAAAAAAGAGAGAATATAAACATTAAAAGATACTGCATCATAAAACCAGAGAGACGATTTCAAAGTACATAAAATTTAGATCATGGATCGACCACGTGGTTGGGTAGTTTCACACATTTGTTTTAGTTTAGATTTAATATTTCAACTTGGATATGATGGAGGTAATGGATATGAGTTACTAGATTTCCATTAAATGATTGAAAAAGAATAAGAGGGAATAAACATTCAAAGACAATATGGCGTGTGACTTTGAGAAAAAGGGCCACACTTTTGGGTAAAAAAAATTTATTCCCAACCATTGGAGGTTTAAAACATTTTCACGAGGCTTAAAATACAATTAAAATGTTATTAAAACACTTTTACATCAAAAGATATGTTACTAGGCCGAATGTATAATGTTCTCGAAAAATTTGGAATGAAATACCAATGGGCGAGTCACAGTTCCCATACATCATCTCCTTGGAACTGTCACCTTAACAATGTTGCCCTTGATCCTTTTCCCTGGAATCATTATCCAAGAATTGTTTCCATCACATCGTCCCTCTAGTAGAGTCTCCTTGGCACCATCGTCCTTTCATCGTCACCCTGACACCGTCATTCAAGCACCGTCGCCCTAGCACTATCGCTATGGCACAAATGCCAATAGGTGCTACAGATGACCCATCATTTCCATCAGTAAAAATCTCTTCCACCGATTACCATCAGTGACAGAAGTAATAATCGAGGCCAGTGATTCCCATAGATACCACTCGTAACCATCGGTGCCACTTATTCCTATCAGTACCACTAGTAACCATTTGTGCCACCAGTGACCATCAGTGCTATAAATTAAAATCAGTTATATTGATGCCCATCAGTCCCACTAACGCTCAACCTGAAATTAAGTAAACTCTATAACGATTCACCAATGGTCCCTAGGATACCAAAACATCTTAATTTTTCAATGTAATGGACTAAGATGTTTTGATCAATTACATTTGATATCAAAATAAAATTTAAAATAAAAATTTTCATGTTGATTTTTAGATTATAACCCCATATTTATGCTTGTCATATCATTGAATATGAAATATAATATACATCATAAAACCCTAGAGAAATGAAGCATAAGAAGGGCTTAAGCTGCAATTCACTCTAAGAATATGAATATAATAGAAGATATCAGGAATAAATATATAATAGTATATATGAAAAGTTAAATAACAAAAAGGCATTCTATTTAATCAAAAACATGATCCTGGTAAATAATATTGAAGGAATAAGTAGTCATCAAATAATTCATAGTAAATATAGATAAAATTTTGATCATTATCAATAGATATTTTAAATAATTTTATAATCATATGTAAATCAATAACAAATATCATAATGAGTGACATATAAATATAAGTATTTTTAAAACACCATCATAATATTATTCTATGAAATATTATATAAATTGGTAAATACATAGAAAAATACCCATGAAACATTGTCTCATGAGGCCAAACTATTAGACGAGGGGAAATAGTGGACCCACCCACCACTTATTAATTGCAATGAATTCCTCAAAAAAATTCATAGAAACATAATAAAATAATAATTCATATTGAAAAATTATAATAAAAATGGAAATAATTTATTTAGTCATAAAAAAATCAATATATCATTTATATTAGAAATTAAAATTACAAATGTTAATATTTTTACAAAATTAATAAAACATAATCATTAATAATTTTGATAATTATAATGAATGGTAAAAAAATCCTACATTATCATTTAAATGATAATTAAAAATCTTGGGAAATAATAATAATTATATCATTAAAACTTATTGAAATAAAATACTGTGTAAACTAAGGGTTTATATTTCCAATGAATAGAAATACTAGAAAAATAAAATAAAAAAATATTGATGAAAAAATCATCTTCACATTGAAAATATTTTATAAAATGTAAAAATTTCAAGAATATTAGGAATAATTGTTTCTATTTTAATATTCATGGATACTTGTAATGGAATCATCAAATCTATGAGTGGTCTTACTAGTATGAAATTCCATACATGCCACAAAAAAATATTACATTCTCACTATTGTAAAAAGGTCCGATATAAGTCATAAAAATGAAAAGATTCATTTTAAACAATTTAAAACAAGTGAAACATGGGTAAATAACTCTTAAAAATATCATTTATATAATTTTTTTAACCTTTGTGAATTTTGTTTTGAAAATATTGATATAGAAGATAATTGATTTTTGATCGAACATAGAAATAATGTCATCTTTTTTTAAAAACATTATCTTTTTAATTTTTATTAAAAATCGGGGAAATGATTACATTACATGAAATTTAATGAATAAACATAGTATAGGATAATATAATCAGTTTAATATGTAATTATAAATTAATTCCACTAATGAAGACTTAATCATAAACAATCACGAATAATGATAAGATTGTGAAATGAACCTCTAATGAATAAGTAAATTTTCAATAACACCTCCCATGAAAGAGATAAATTTAAAAGTAACATAAAATAAAACATATATAATTAGTTACAGGTTAAAAAAATAATAGGAAAATATATGAACCATTAAATTGAAATAGTATTTGAATTTGGCATGTGTCTCATAGATGTAAAATTGAGATGAAAAACGATATCCTAAAGCCAATTTCCATTATAAATTCCCAAACCTCTTATATGATAAATATATAATTATTATAAATTTAAGAAATTAATATAATAATAATATATTTATATAATACCATATATTATATAATGACTACATTTAATTTTCTAATTGTTAATAATTCTTTTTTAAAATTATAATTCTGGTAAATAACAGTTTCATTTTACATTAATGTTTGGGCTACATTGTTTTAGTAATTTTTGTTCGATCATTCTTTCATAATACTTATAATATCAGTAATAAAATAAATAACATATATATTCATTATATATGTACTTAAAATACTCTATAGATATTACAGATAAAAAACAAATCTATATTGTTCATAGTGATAATATGTCGTATGTATGCATGAATGTTGTTTTTATTTTATTGAAGGAGGGAAAGAAATAAAATTGAATATTAGAAAATAATTATTATTATATCATATAATTCATATATATTTATTAAATAGGTCTTTATTATCATTCGTTTTTAGATAAAATAAAAAAATATATCACATCGCAACCTAGAGGCGGTAGTCCACATATATTCACGAGTGATATATAATCATTTTAAAACATATTTGAAGGTAAGAAGAATGATTTTATATTATAATATCATCACAATAACAATTTATTAAATATATTATAAACATATGGATTTAATCTATCCTCATAAACCATCATGAGATGTGGTGATAGTAAATTAATTAAATCAGTTTTCATGGGGGTTGTCTGCAATATACATGATTCATATTTTCATTTTCCATTTTACATGATTTTATATAGATAATGGTTTTTACATTACCAGTATAAAATATAGTTTTCTGTGATATAATGGTGTTATTACTTCTAAATATTTTGAAAATATTTGAAGATGTTAGAGGAAAAAAATAAAATAACGATACATGGTTAAAAACTATAACTCTTCTTTAGAGAACCTATTATAGTTTATACCTAACGCTTCAATAGAATGGTATTATGAGAAATATATGTACACTGGGTCATAGATATGGATTAAATGAAGTTATTTCTTATGGAATCAGACAAACCAATGTGATTTTAAAGTGTGAATATGGGTGGAGAGGCGGTGTCCTATTTTAAGTGGAATAGATGAAACACAAGGATATTTTCGAAAGAAATCATATAAACATATTTTAGAAATGATAGAAGTATCAAAAATAGGCCATTACAAACTCATTTATGTTATATTGTTAAAAAATTTATATAATACAAAAATTATAATTTTTATATTTAAACAATTATTATTTTAGTTTAACCCCTCGAAAACATGTTTTATCCTTATCTAAAGTAATAAATTTTAACAATTTGTACTATTATTTATAAAGAAAATTTATGTTGAATATATTATATATTTATAATTATTTTAATCCAAAGTATAGATTCCATTTTAATAATTTTAATTCTAACAATCGGAACAGTTTAATAAAAAATTAATCCTAATGACGTATAAATCATGTTTTTTAGATGAAATTACATTAAAAGTATAAAAAGATTTATTAAAATTTAACATAACACTTATTAAAATAACCTAAATTAGAAAAAATATTATTTAATTTATATAAATTTTCATTTTAAAAAACATTAAACAAAATTCATCTCCTTAAATCCATTAAACAAAAAATCATTTTCAAATAATAATCTATATTTGACGCTATTAATTGAAAAATAGTTTTTGAAAAACTATAAAAACAATGATTATAAGTTAATATTTAAATTTTTATTTCAAAAATTAATTTCAATTTTTAATTAAAATATCTAAAATTGAAAAAAAAAGTAATTTTACTATAATTGAGAAAAATGCGAGGAAATGCTTTTTATGAATATACTATTTTAATAACCGAATATTTCTTTATTCCTATCCGATAAGTATACAATTTGATATATGAATGTTAAAAGCTATTATTGAATATATTATATATAAATTTCTTTACAATCATTCAATAATAGTGATTAATTAAATTTATTTTAATAAAAAAACACTGGACGAATGAAAATAATTTTTATAAAAACAATCATTTCTATTCAAGTCATTTCTATTTTCATTTATAATAAATTAAAAAAAAATTGATTTATTTAACCATGTTCAAAAATTTTAGAATGTGTTTATTCAAGAATTTCTTAATTTTATTTTGGGTTTTGATGCTCAAAAACATCGAAGTTTATTTTACTAATGAAATTATATTAAGTGAATTTGATGAAATTAATATTAATTAACTTATTTATTCTATAATTTTTCATTTCATTGATCATTGTGGATCATTAATTGATATATTTGTGATGTGGTTTATCATATTTTGGAATCACTATTATCAACCCTATATTTGTAAGAGTAATATAAGGAATAAAACCTACATTTGGAATAGAGCATATGGATCATCAACCCAATGATGGTTTGTGATATGACGTTTTACAAATTGGAATGAATGGTCAATAAACAGTATATTCTGAAGAATCACATAGTTTTATGAAAAAAAATTATGGTATTTAAATCCAACTCTAGAGATCAACTCTTTGTTTCCAATCCAATTTTCTCTGTTTTTTTGACAAATGAAGGAACCCAACATTTGAATATTCAATGATGGAGTTTTAAGTGTACAATATTATCTAAGATTTCATCAATGTTATTTATGGAAATAAATATCTATTTAATGATTTTCTATGACTAATTTTATTTTTTAAGGTTATATTAAAGGATCATATACAATAGAGTGAAATATTAGTATTCTTAATGGAATTTATGACTATCTTGAATGTTTTTGAATTCAAATATTCATGATTTACTATGTGATATTTCTAGAGTTGGTTTATCATATTGATTTTTTTACTTGATGTATTAGTATGGATATATTATTCATATGATAAATATATATATACATATACATATATATATATATATATAGTTTTTTGAAAATTTATATTTTAGAAAAAAAGTGTGTGTTGTTTCCTTTAGAGTTACACATTGGAGACATATATGTCTAGATATATCTTATTTACAAGATGATGTTGTAATCGCTACTACAAATTTAAATTGTTAAATTTTTATATGCATTAATGATGATTCATTTTATTTATTATGATTTTATTAAAGATAATCTTTTTTAACATTCTTCTTTAAACATCATCCTTGTGTTTTCTTTTTTTTAAATACAGTGAAAACATTGAATATCTATATGTTGTAATTATAATGTCAATATCTAATTTCACCTATCTGTTATTTCTAAAACATGTGAAGTTTAACCCGTACTAGCAAACTAATCGAACTCTTTTGATTTATTTGAGTTTTAGATGCTCTTACTCAGTCATGGTAATGTGTAAGATTCTCATACTTAGCTCTGGATATTTAGTTCTTCATTATATCCCCAAAATAATTTTTTAATTCTTGTTATGGTTAAAATTTATCACATAGTTGTGAATTTTAAAGGTTATAGGACAATAAAATATACTGAAAATCACAAATCTTGTGGATTTTATCATTAATAGTATTGACTAAGGGATCATCGTTCCCCGGACCACTATATATCATTGTGTTCATTTACATTATTTATTTTCATTTCATTCTCAAATGATCTGGAAAAGGAGATGAAAAACACTTTATAAAAGTGTTTTATAAATCTATTAAAATTTTGAATACCTAAATTCACCCCACCCCTAGTGTGTCTTTTTCTTCATTATATAAATCCAGACCTTACATTTGGTATCAAAGGAAGTGCTCTAATGGTATAATATTATTTCACTTATTTGATACAAAGAAGTGTCATCTAAAGGTTTTATATATTATTTTACTAGGTCTAACCGACACGATTTAATGATTTTGACCAAGAAATCATGAAATGGATGATTCTAGAGAAGGTATGTCAATAATTTATTCTCTCATTTTTATTGGTAATGATTATGGTTTTAGGAAATATCATATTACTATTTATTTTGAAAATCCTAGAATAAGGGTTTATTTATATCTTATTTTTCCTTATGAGATTCCAAACTAATATTTTTATGATTGGATTATTGATCAATAATAATAATAATATCCCAATTAAAAATATATTAATTTTATTATTTGTGGACTAGGAATTGATAATTCATTTGTTATTATTGAATTCCTACTACATATATGATTTGGAGGAATATTTATATTTCCATTGAGGGAACATCCAATGTCAGACAATTAAAATAAATATATGAAAAGGTAATGTTTGAAACATTTAAAATGGGTGATAGTGAACCAATCATTCCAATGGATGTAAGGTTGACATATATTTTCTATAATGATTATTCATTAATATATTGAAATTTTCAAACAAAATAATGTTAAAAAATTACTCAACGAACTAGGTTTTATGTGAAATAGAATATCTAAATAAATATATAAGTCCACACAAGTAAATATTTTTACAGCGTACCTGGTTAGGACATTTAAGATATATGATTTCAAGATGTAGGTTACTGATAAAATTCATATATAAAATGTATAAGCCTCTTCCATGACTAAAATGGATGATTCTCCAGATTCAAATTATATAGATCTATATTATGATCTAATAGATCATTCTAAAATGTTTGAATAGACATGAAAAAAAGAAAACAATACTACTGAAGATGATATATGATGTGAATGTTACGAGAGAAGTCATACAAGGGATACCATTCTTTTACTCAAAGCTCAAAGTATATCCAATTATGAATATAAAGGAATGAGATATTTAAAATATACATGGAGTAATACTTCTTAATTTCATGTGGTAAATCATCTACAAATTCAATAGTCGAGCATAAAATTATATGACTAATAGATTATACTGATGAGGTACAACAATCTTACTCTCAATAAAAATAGTTCTGAAAAGCATTATTATGATGGATTAAGTAAATATTAAAATATGTTACAAAAAAATATGAATCATTAAATAAAGTCTATAGAAAAATTATGAAAACATATGATATTGTTCAATTAAATAAATAATATTTATCCAAATAAATTATGCATTTAAAATATAATGCTTCTACAATTTTATGTGATAAAAAACATTTCTATTATTTAATTAATGGTGATTTTGGTTATTTAAATAAATATTCCACTATGTTAATAAAATGGGAAAAATATTTCAATCAAACCCATGGAAAAATTAACATATTGAAAGGATAATTCTAAATATGAAGTAATAGTGAAAGAGTGAAATATATAAATTTATATGTTCCTAATTTAAATAGTTAAAACATTTATACTATCAAATGTGACACCATTGGTTATAATTATCATTATATGAGTGATTTTTTATTTTTTAAACTACAAATTTCATATTTTAGAGTATAACATTTCTCAAAATATATGTTAAACTGTAAAATTAATGTTAAAAAACAAGTTTGGTTAGCTAAAAATCAAATTTCATACACTATTGGACCCAAAATCATATGGATAACAAAACAAATATTATTATATTTTTCAAGATTAGACCACTATGTTTTATCATTAAATTATTATTTACTCAGTCAATTGATAGGATTTAATGTAAAAAATGGGGGAGTGAACACCTCAGATGTAGTTCATTATAAAAAATCTATAGTAATAATGTCAGAAATCCAAGAAATTTTTTTATACATTATTACTTATGATGCAATAATTGTGTAGTATAGGAAAATAAATTTATTTCTAAATGTTTAATAAAATATTATTCTTTATTATAAAAATCAGGTTTTCTCGTATTGATTATATAAAAGTTTTTTTAGATATTTTATTTAAAAATATAATGTTTGTAATGAAATTTTTATATTTTAGTTTCAGAAATAGTTTATAGTTTGTTCTCACAATTTTTATTTGGTAATGAAATAAAAATTAATACTATTATGTAAAATCGCTTTTTGAAATAATTGTTCTCAATTTTTTTCTTCTCTATAAAATTAAAAGTCATGTGTATGATTGTCAAAATCAACAGTCATTATATTCTTTATAATTTTTCTTAAAAAAATGCTTTATCTTCTTTTATATTAATATTTATTAATAAAAGGACTGCTAAAATCCAGTCAGAATAAGATTAAGATATCAATTAATTCATATTTAGCAGAAAATATTTCTTATAAGAGGTCAAAATCTAATCCTTCTAACACATTGATAGAAAACCATGATTCATTTTTTGATGATTCATGTGAAAAGTGTTGTAAAATAAATAAAGAAGTTAATTTTTCTAAACAACTATATATTTATTAATTGAAAATATCTTATGAGTGACTTATATTTAAATATAGATTGTGGAATGATGATAAAGAGAGGTTTAAGGCTATGTTGAATTCATCTAGACAGTCGTATGATGATATATTGAAATCATCAGTATCAAAAGTTTTTTTTGAGTCTTTAGAGAAAGAGTATAATAATACTAAATACTTTTCAATTTGAAAAGAATATTATAATGCTTTAGAAATAGAAATAACATGTCCAATGGAGCTTATTAGAAAAAAATTGTTATATAGCATGATATAGAAAAACTGAAGTCATTTTTAGTTGGACAGTGTTTACCTTCTTTTTAAAATAGAAAATCAGTTGTTCAAAATATATTAGAAGAACAATTATAAATTTCAGATTATTTAATTGAAAAAATTATCATATATGATCGTGTAGAGGAATAATATTCTCCATATAATATCATTATATTTATTATTTTCAAATTTAAATAAATATTAGTTATTTTTTTTAAAATATTGTAATTGTGAAAAATAATACAATTAGTTGCATCATAATTTAATTTTACATTTTATAATGCATATTTAATCATGGAACTAATTTTTTTATTTAAATATAGAAACATTTGTTTAAATAATTTAATATTAAAGGATTCAGTTATTTTTTTAAAAATTAATCATTTAATTCTTAAAATATATTTTTTTTATTTATTTATGACTTTTTTTATGAACAAATATAAATTATAGTTAGTGAATTGATCCTGTAATTAAATTGATCTTTAAAATGGATATAATTTTATTAATTATTTTTAAATTTTATTATTTTGGCTATAAATTTAGTGAAATGTATTCTTTGTGATATCCTTGTCTCAGTATTGAAGTATTCAATAAAATAAATACTCAAATATGGTATAACAAATGGGGTGAAGTTTATAGTTCTCTAAAGGGGGGACGTTTATTGTTCTTGATGATTAAGTGCTTATAAAAATATTGACGAAATTTTTTCATTATTTTTTTTGTTAAATATATGTGTATTTAGAATGCTTATTGGGGGATAATTTTTCTTCTTCAATGAAATATTATACAAAGAGGAGGTGTAAAATTTATTTTGGATTTTTCAAAGAATAATTCTTAATTTATTTGTATTTTTAAGAATTTTGGGATCATAAATAATGAGGATATTGTTGATCATGAGTTGGTTCAACAATTTAGTTAATTTATTTTTGGATTTGATTCTCACAAACACCCATGTTTGTTATACTACTGAAATTAGTTTAATTCAATTTCATGAAATTAATATTCATTGAAATATTTATTCTAGATTTATATTAAACTTTTTTATCCATATGGAATATTCGTAGAAGTATTGATAACATTATTTATCATATTCTAAAAATAATATTCTCAACACCACATTAGTCATAACATAATGATGAAATTCAATATTTGGAATAACATGTATGGATCATCAAATCTACGTTGGTATGGATCCCATCATTTAGGAAAATAGAAAGATTGGTGAATCAACAAAAAATTTAATAGAAACCCTACATTTGAATAATAAATATATGGTACATAAATCCTACATTGGTAATCACCCCTATGTTTTCAACACTATGTTTTGTGTTTTTTCATCACATGAAGGAACCCTATATTTGACTATTCAATAATGGAGTTTTCAATCCACGATATTGTCATATATGTCTTCAATGTTCTTGATACAAATATTGATCAATTTAATGATGTATTACTGAAAACCCAAAGGATAAGTTTGATTGTTTTAATGTATCTTATTAAATAGTTCAAAACATTACTCTTCTTAAAGGATTTTACGAATCTATTTAATGTTTTTAATTCAAATAATCCTAATTTATTGACTGATATATTTATATGTTGTTTGACCTAGAGTTGTTCAACCTACTGTCTAACTATTGAGACATTTTTAATCATATATATATAGTATTCCACATATTCATATATTGAGAAAAACATGTGGGTTATTACCAATAGAAGCACAATTTAGAGACATACATGTTTAGATATATCTTATTTACTCACTAGTGATTAAATCACTATTACTACATTTATTTTTTATATATTCTTATGTAATAATGAAGAATACTATGAATGATGTTGATATTTGTAATGATAATATTTAGAGACAATCAGGTTTTGACAACTATTTGGTGTTTTCATTGCTTCTATTTGATGAAATCATGTAAAATGTTTGAAGATCTGTATTCTGTTTGGAAATGTTGCAGCTATGATTTTATTGGTCTATTTTGGCTATAATATATGAAGTTTAACCCATACGATCAAACAAATAAAAATATTTTTATTTATTTTTGTTTTGACTTATCATACATAGTCGTGGTTTTGTGTTAGCTTCATGTACTATGTTTTGGTTATTTAGCCCCATGTAAAAGAACCATAAATTGTTTTTAAGAATTTTATGATGTCAACTGCACGCACTACATTTGTTATCATGAAGTTATTAGGATAAAATGACCAAATGAAAATAAATATTGTTGTGGATTTGAGAATTAGTGGAGTGGACTAATATAACATTATTCCTTGATTTAATATACATCAATACATACATTTACATTATATGTTTTCACTACCCATATATCATTAAGAGAGAATGAAAAGAATGAAACTTTATAAAAGAGGTGTTCTGAATCTATCAAAATATTATAAACCAATATTCACCCCCTCTTGTCTGTTTTTCTTCATTAAATCCATTATGACATAACGTAAAACAAATAATATTTTTAACTTACTTATTCATATTCATACCCACCATTTTAGTGGATAGTTTATAACCATCATATTCAAATAATATATTTCATTTTAATTTATGATTAATGTTTCTTAGTGTACACACTCTCGAACAAAAAAATTACTTTTTTAACATCTAATGATGTTTTTTTATTATCACCTTCAATAAAATTTTTCTTCAAAATTTTGAATTCCATATAGAAATTATATGTTATACAATTGAAAGTACGATAATTGAAAACTTGCATTATATAAATGTTTAATAGAACATCATATTTATAAAATATAATGGGTAGTATGAACTTTATGGAGAATAACACGACACTAGAATTATAATTAGGAAGAGACTAGTGGGAAGTGAAAATATAGATATGGAAGTAAATCATAAATAATTATGATGTGTGATAGAGATTATTTATCATAGGAATGATAATGATAAAGATAAATTAAATTCCATTAAATTCATGAATGTATTATGGATGAAAAGGACATTGATTAAAACTAAATTGTGTTAAATATAAAAAAAATTATACAAAGATAATTTTTCTATAGTTGAGGGATTATTTTTATAACATGATATAGAACTCCATAAAATACACTTTCATGATATATTTTAATATCATAAGAATAATTTTATAATTTGGTTGAGCATCGTTCAATTTCCTCTACCTTAGTTACTCCATGAGATTAATGACCAAGATGATTTTTTTCTCATTTAAGGGAAATAATTAGTTTTAATAGTTCATAATGTCTATAAAATATTAGAAAAACATTCCATATGTTTGTAAATATTTTCTATGACCGTAATGGATACTATTATTGATAAAATAAAATACATTTACCATTAAAAAATCCACAGTACATCCAATGTTATAATTAATAGATTAATTAAATATTAAACCTTTATACACCTCCAAAATACATCTGACCAAATTTAATTAAAAAATATTGATATTCTGACAAAAAAACATATATGGGATCATAATGTCACGAAAAAAATAGGTGATAACTTTTACCATATCATTTCATAAAAAACTATATAAATACGAATCAATTAAAAACATTACTGAAACTAATGGATATTGAGTATTTTCCAAAATAAGAAAATGCAAAAAATGGATTATGAACTACATCATTACAAATTCATACAGTGTTTTAAGGTTTACAAATATTATCCCATTGCCATATTCATTTTTAATATTCTCTATGTAATAACTACAAATTTTTATCTAGACATCTAAAAAATATTAAGGCTTATTATTATATTATGTGTGTATTATCTAAAAATATAACATTTCCACTAAATATTTGTTATTTGTTATTAATACCACTGAATACATGATCTGAAATCAATAATGAAAAACTACTTTAGTACAATACATATACATTTCATGATACATATGACCATAATATCAATGTTAAAATACTTCTACAATATAATTAATCAATGAAAATATGTAAGTACTTACACCAAGTATTTATTCAGTAACAACACAATATTTTCCTTCATTTATTACCTTCTTCTGAGTTATGTTCCCTTGATATTTTAAGAATTAGTTTTCATATTACTTTATATCGAAGAAGTTGAATCCCCAATTTTTAATGGTGATTTTTTTACCATTTCATTCACACACATTATTTCCCTTCCCCTCACACAAAAAGTAAAATGACGTTCATTTTCATAGGTAAATAAAAATAAAATAAATATACATTAGAAAAAATTTTATGAAATATAACATTTTCATTTTGAATGTTACTTTTTTAAACAAAAAATTTCTAGATAATATAGAAAAAATTCATTTTAATAATATCATGGATACTTGAAAAGGAAGTTAAAAAGTATGGATTGGTCATAACTGTAGGAAATTTTATTTATTCCACAAAAAAACATTCATTTTTCAAAATTGTAAAAATTATAATGGTACCTTATTTAGAAAATGAATTTTAATTTATTTTCACACCATTTTTTTAAAAGTTAAACATATGTAAAATTATTTTTAATGTGTCATATTGTGAATTTTGAATTTTTCTGGAATATATTTCAAAAAAATATTGATATGAAATAAATATGATAATTGATTGAAGAGAGAAATAATGTTATCTTCTATTCAAAAAATTATATTGAATTTAATGTAAAAAATTGAGGAAATTAGTAATATTATTTTAAAATTGCATAAATAATAAATGTAGAATAATTTCTTTTAATGATATAAATGTTAAATAATTATATCAAAATATACTTAAACATAATCAATCCTGAATAATGATGAAATTTTTAAAAAACCCCAAACAAGTTCTGTAAATTCTAAATCATAAAACTCATAAAAGAAATAACATGAAATGAAGAATTAAATTTGTTAATGATAAATATATTCACAATATAACATATGAAATGGCTATTATATTTTGATAAACATTCAATTAATTGGTTAATATGACATATGCCTCATTGATGTAAAATTGAGGTGAGGAACACATACCTTAGGTACGACTTCCATCGTACGTGTTTATAATTCCTATAAAAAACCTTGATTTAGTATAAATAAATTAAAAAAACCTAATTATAAATATAATACAACCAATTAGTTACTTATAAATTTTTATCACCAATTTATTATCAATTTTTTGTAAAATCATTGTTTTTGGTAATACGAACTTATTTTTTCATATACATATTGGTTTGGTAATCTATATCCATGTTATTTTATAAACATACAATCATATATTGAATTTTATTAATTAAATAAATATAATAAAAATTCATTATATAATTATTTAGAATAGTCGATAATTTTTATTGATTTAAAATTGAGTTACCACATTCATAGAGACGGTTGGTTATACGTACACATTAACAATCGTTTCATTTTTTTTAACAAATTGAAAAAAATTAAAGGTAAGTATTATTTTCATATTTATAGAATAATCATTATATAACATATACCATATATATTAATTAAATATACCTTTAATACAAGCCTTGTAATAATAAAATGAAAAAAATATATCAAGTCACTATATGGAGGTAGTAGTTCACACGTACGCAAGAGTATCATTATCATTTTCCTATAGACTATAAGGAAATAATAAAGGTGTTACATTATAATTTAATATGAATTTTTTTTATAAATATTATATATATATGTACATTAATACATTAGTATATCCACATGTGAGAAGTGGATATAGAAAAAAAGTTACAATGGTTTGTAAGTCGATAGTTCGTCAGATAAAGGATTGATGGTTACATTTCTCATTTGATAGAAGTGTAGGTCAATACAGATTTCCAAACTAACATGATAAAATATAAGTATATTATTGATAATGGTGTTATTTTTTTATATTTTAGATTATTTTAATAATTTATAGGAATAAATGGAATGAAGAATCGTTGTTAAGAACTATAACTACACATTACAGAACCACTTTATGTTTATTCCCATTAACCAATAAGTGTTTTATAATGATCAAAATAAGGAATATATGTCAACTAGAAGGATCTATGTAAGGTATGTGTATAGTTCATGGATGAAATAAAATAGCATGGAAGTGTTAATATGAGTGGATAGGGTGTGTCCTTTTATAAGCGTGGGAGAAGACACACTTGTATTTTTTTAAAAGACTAAAATTTACATATGAATTAAATATAAAAAATTCTAAAAATGTATCCTTAATAAAATATATTTTTATTAAGGTATAAATAGGGAAATTAAATAGGAATTAAAAATTATTAAATTTAATTTGAAGTATTATATCATTAGATTAATCCATAATAAACATATTTTTAACCTTAACCGCAATTACTATTATTTTATATATTTTACTATTAATTAATGTAAAAAATATGTTGAACATATTATAAAAAATTATTTATTTGATTCAGAATAATGAATCCATTATAAAAAATTAAATTCATTGAAGGTGTATTATTTAATTTAAAATTAAACTCACAAATTCAATTGAAGAATTATTTTGAGAGAAAAAGTCATTCAAAAGGATAATATTTTCTTATAATAAATAAGCATTATATTTATTCTAATGAAAAAAATTGGAATAGTTATAATATATTTTAAATAATAGTAGGTATATTTTTTTTAAAATAAACATTGTAAATTATTTAAACCAAAAGTTTATTTTCAATCAAAATCTATTATTTATTCATTCATTAAAAATTTATTTATTTTAAAAAAAATATAAAAAAAATTCACAACAAAACAATTTTTTTATCTTTATTTAAAAAATAGTTCTTTTTTCACAAAATTATCTAATTGTATTAAAAAATAATTTTAAAACATCTCCAAAAAAATCAACGAAACTTCTATTTTTGAAAATTTTGTTTTTTAGCATAAGGACATGTTTGTACTTATCAAATTATCAAAAAAATAAACGATTAATGATAAAAAAATTAATCGAATATATGATATATATATATTTAATTTAAATAATTCAACAATAGTGATTAAATTATGTTTTAAATATTAAATCACATTTTGTGCATAAAAATAGATTTTTAAAATAATAACATTTCATTCTCCTTGAATTCATTTATATTTTAATTTCTAATCAGTTGATAACAAATGAATTTATTTAAACATGTGTATGCCATCAAATTTTCAAAATAATGTTATTACTATTCATATACAATAATATAACCTCTAGGATATAATGGTCGTATATCAGTGATATTTGTTTTGGGACATTTAAGCTCACTATTTCCAATTATATACGTTGTGGAATACTCTGTTATTACATAAAACTTTTAGGGTGTTAGACATGACATATCCTATACAGATCATTATCACAAGGAGATCTCTGTCACTAACCTAATATCAATGGGAGATCTATTACTCTATCATGTAGTCATAGGGTAATATGAAACATGATTTCGCAATCACTACAGTAGAAAAAAAATAATTGAAGAGAGGGTATATATCAATCCATGTCACCAAAAACCAGAATGTGGGGTAAATCAACAAAAACACCAAAAAAATTGGGTATTTATTTTGTTATTTCATTTTTTATAGGTTATATAAAAATAACATAAATCTATTATATTTCTATATAGTATAAACTTCCCATGATATGAGTCCAAAACCAATAAACTATATAACTCCACAAAACTACCAATATGAATCCCTACATCCATCCCAACAACTCCCACCACTAAAATCATCACACCAAAAATCCATGACACACATATACCCAATTCTATTTTTGATTTGAACACAAAAACATCCCAATAATTTTTAAATCTAATAGCATATATTTGTTATCTATCTCATTTAAAATTAATAAATCCATTTAATTTATCATTTATTTTATTTATTACATTCAAAAAACCTAAATTTTATATTATTATAATATATAATTTTATAAAATTAATATAATTTTAAAACCACGTGTCATTTCGATTTTATAAATTGTATTCATTCACTGGATAATTAGTAAACTAACCTAACCAAACCTCATAATGGCCCATCCATAATAGATCAATCATCACCACAACATAATTTACACATTCAAATCACCAAAAAATAAAAAAAATCACTTTAATAAACATGTAATGACTAATACACATCAACCCATATCCCATCCCATGTCATCCAACCATCTCTTCACTACCCAACACATTCCACATCAATCCTAGTCACCAACATCAATGGAAAATCACTATAATGTTCAAAAACATTATATAAATAAATGTATACAAAATATAAAATCACAGAAGCATATTTTAGAATCCACCATTTACCAAAAACATTATATTTATGATAAATAACACTCATTACATTATTTAATTACCAATCCTAGGCATTGTAAAAAAATTCCAGTATTCACTTTGAAACCAATTATTTAACCACACATATAAGTGATTACCCATTATATTCATGTTGAGACAAAATAATAATTATAGTAAAGTATTCATGGTTATCAAAACTATATAACATGTAAGTCCTGGATCATCCATGATTTTCAATAATATATATAAGCATTATTTTTTTCTATGATTGATATAAAATAAAGTTGTAAACACATGACAAATCTCTCCTTTCAATTATATCGTAGTTTAAGAGAATTTGTTTTGTGTGATGGGAAATATTATTGAGACCAATTATAATCATGGACAAAATAATATATCAATCGCATTATTTAAATATATCATCTCACAATTGTTTTTATAACCCAAGGACCGAAATAATTTACGTTTAAGAACATATATACAAAAAATTATTATTTTATTATAATTATAAAAATTTATCGAAAATACTCATCTTATAGAACATTTATAGATATCGCACATGATATAATTGTGTTCAAAACAAGAGCTTTGGAAACATAACAATGGAGTGAGATCAACTTTTATGTTTTGGAAAAACACATCAAAACATGAATACAAAAAAGGATGATATAAATACTATTATGAAATCTAAAATAACCTAAGGTTATATTATTAAAACATGATAACATAAAATAGGATCATAAATATAATTATGGAAACATAATTGGTAATAAATGGCTAAGAACATGTCCTAATAATCATATTAGAAGGGAGAATGATGTAATAGTGAAGAATAAATTTTTAAAACAAATTATATTCATGGTAACAGAGAATTTCATGGAAATGAATGAAATCATGATTATTTTGAATAAAAAGATATGAATTGAGTAATTATGCTATGTGAATAGGAATATGCTTAAAAAGGTGGAGCCATCATAATCATAGGTAACTCTATTTGGGAAAAAACATTATTCCCACACTTATGTGAACAAATCCAATATGACAATATGGTATAATGTGAAAAACCCATCATTTCCACACCTGTAAGAAACCCCATTATTTAAAAACATGAATATATAATGATATCTAATAATAAAATAGTGCATTATTGGTTATATATGACCCGAATATTCATCGTCCATATACATATTCGTGCCACTTAATGTCAATCATAAACATATGATAATGATATCATTGAAAAATATTGATTTTTCACATAGCATGTACTTAATTACCCATGGATATAAAAATAATTTTTTATAATTGAAGTATATAATTATAAAACAGAAATCATTACATAATTATTGATATAACATTTTATGATAAAAATAATCCAACCCTATAAAGTGTTTTAGAAGAAAAAAATTATTCATTATAGAAAAAGTAATAATTTGAAGATTTTTTCTAAAAAACCACCATTATTTTCTAATAAATGAAATTAATAGCATTCATGATTTTTTTTGAAAAACAAAATTCATAATAAATAATAAAGTAAAATCAATCAAAATTTATTGTATTTTTAAAATCATGTTCACTATGAAACTTTATAACTCAATGATATAATTTTGAGTGACCACGTCTCATAACATTAACCATTAATTCATAAAAATTTATTTTATCCCATTATAAAAAATTATAACAATCTTAATTAACCATTTCTTGTCCTTACTCATACACATTTTAATTTATACTCCTCGTTAATTTAAAACCCCATCATGTATTATATTACTGTAATCCCTTTTAATCATAAAATGTTAATATCATTAACCATTTGATCATGAATTATAAAATTGATAATGTGGAACATTGATTAATTAAAAAAAATTAATTTTGGGTAATATAAAAAAATAAAAAATTATATTAGAAATGTCCTATATCATTCCATATTCCATTTATTTATGTTGCATAAAAATGGAATCGGTTATAATATTATTTCGATGATTTTAGCAAATGAAAATGATTATTTTATAATAATTTATATACATTATATAATATTTATAGAACCCTATAACAATAAATATTATTTTATATTATAAGATTAATATTTTATTTTATTACCACATATACATCTATAATATAGTTTTATAGAGTAATTTTTGTATGTGGTTGAACTGACCCTACCTACAAAACGCTTTTACTCGATGGGTTTGTATGGTTAAAGAGGTGTATCTTTTAATAGAACATCATTATAAAAGAAGTATAATTTTATTTTTTATTTTATTATAATGGTGAAAAATATTTATTTATATTTTTAGTAATGAATTAAAAACTATATGAAAAGTGGATAATTATTATTCATGGAGGTGGTAGTATTTATTCATGAATGAAAATCTATCAAATGTTTGTCTTTGTGGATGGAAATAAATAAATAACGGTAATAAAATTAATATTTAAAATTATTTGTTTAATTATAATTCTGAATTAGTCTTATTATAATAGGGATACTATATTTAAGGCTGTAATATTAACTAGAAACATGTATGGAAGAGAGGGTACAAATATTGGAAACATGAGCATTCTTCTAACAGCCATAGAAAATAAAGGGGTTAAGGAAATCTATTATGACCTGGTGATTTAAAATTTATGAGGGATATAGAAAAGATAATATTTTTTAATGTATGAAAGAAAAAAATATTGGGATATGTATATATAAAAGGATTCAAGTGATCCCCATTTATAATAGTTTAAAATTGAACATTTGGAAGCACACATTCTAATTGAACATTTTCTTGATAATATTTCAGGGTCAATGGATATGATTTTCTGAATTAATGAAGTATCGGGTGTGGTTAGGCTGAAAAAGGCTCAATATTTTTTCCCCAAAACAGGTTTTCAAACTTTTATGGTATTTGTTCAATTACATTTTCCCATTTTAATCATTTTTTTTAAATTATGGAACTAGTTTTAAAATATGTTGTTTTATATTTTAATCATCATATAATATAATGCATATAAAATATGTGGGTGTTATGGATGTAATTATAACATGTAATTAACAAAAAAATAAATTTATTATTATTATAAAAGTATCTTTTAAATTAAACAATATAATTGGTAGATAATAAGTTTTAGCATAAAAATGAAACATCAACCATTATAGATTCTGAAACATTTTTACTACTGACAACCACATACATGATTGTTAATATATGTATTTATGTGATTATAAATTATATAAAATTAATTACATAAATATTTATATATTAATTTATTCAATATATATTCTAATAAATTAATAAAAAAATAAATCAAAAATAATTTTCCCCTTATCACGGTAATTAGAAATAATCATAAAAAATAAATTTTATACAAAAAATATCAATTTCCATATTAAATAATATAAAAAATAAGAAATAAAATAATCGAATAATTTTTTCAAATCAATTTTCTATGAGAATATTATATAATCTTATCGTTACAACATGAAATACCCAAAAACCAATTTATAACAAAAGTTTGTTTTCAATCACACAATTTATGTGTAAGATAAAATTATAAATGAAATATATTTTAATGAATTTAAGATTATTATTATCCTTAAAATACAATTTATTTAACAATTAATGAAATTGGAAACTTAATTCCTCGTGTTATAATTTATAAAAAATATCTATAAAACCATTTTCAGTAAAATTATATATATTCTTTAATACTCAGCTTGGGGTTATAAATTAAAAATAGTTCTTTAAATTTATTTATTCAGTTTTATTATATATAATGTAATTGGAAAGTTGATTTAAATGATTTAAATATAACAAAATAAAAAAAATTCATAAAAGTGACAATATTAATAACAATAATAATTACACTATTCACATTAAAAAAATTCATCTAGAAAATCGGAAAAATTCATATTAGTTTTATATAACAAAGATAAATAATGAAATATATATGTTTTATAAAATTTATTTATTAATAAGTATGAACATAAAAATACAAAATAAAATCCCAAAATATCATGAAGTATAAATTAAATTAAGAAATTATTTTTTCATATATGAAACTTTAATTTTAAAATTAGTTTTAATTATATAAATGTAAAATTTGTAACATATTAATTTTATGAAATAAATTTTATAAATAAGAAATGAATTTTTTAATTGCTTGGTTATACTAGTCAATTTGATATTTAATGTGAATTTGTATATGTTTTATCTATTTTAAAAAATATATTTATTTTTATATATTTTAAAACCATATTTAATTTTTTTTTAAAATTTATATTCAAATAGAATGATTTTAACAGTCTATATTTTTTTGTATTTTATTATGTGTTTTGAGAAATAATTTGAACATCATATTACATTAGGGAGAAAAAAACATATTTTTCTATATTCTACCACCAAATATTAATTTTATCCTCCCAATTTCATTACTCCAAGGAAATTAATTTTTGGTACTTTTCTATAACCACATCCTCGAGTTCCGATATAGCATCCCAAAACACATGCTTTCACCATATAATTAGTCCATGATCGGTGTTATTGTTCTTCAATAATTGACCAAATCAACCAAATATTTCTACTAATTTTTCATCAAATGAGATATCATGTTCCAATGGAACAATATCTATGATTAAAGATTGTGAATTTCGAAATATTAACATTTAGAAAAGTGTTACATTTAATATATAGTGTACATGCGAGTTTTTTTTATAGATTTATATATGATATGTTACATCCACAATGCTATCAAGGATATTAAAGGAAAAATTGTATCTTCATATGAGCTTCAATGTCATCCTAAATAAATAAAACTCTCTTACATGGAAATATTTTGAGTAAAAACATGTAAATTTCATCAAAATCTAGATCACATTGATAATTATATTAATAAGTCTTATTTTTAAACTATTCTATAATTAAATTCTATTGAATACATTGAACATTATCCATCATTTCTTAAAATAATTATGGACAATCATTTTATATTCTCTAAATTCACCCAAACATGATTTATTTTTGGATATCATCTTATAAAAATACACATATGGTTCCATATGAAAGTTACAGTTAATAATTTTTTCATACTAGAACTATATTGGGTAAAGGTGTTGAAACGACATAAATTTAAATCTATATAAACAAGAACAATATATATATACTATATTTTCAATTTTCTCCCCGAATAGCCATCATTATGAGTATTATATGTTTTTCAAATGTTCATATCCATTTTTTTATGTTAAGTAATATTTATCCAAAACTATGACGTGAGCCTCAGATACTAATTTGATATAATATTTAGTAATACTCTATAAAAACTCACCAATTCTCTTATATATATAAATGAGACATGATAAAAAGGAAAATATTATTTGACGTACATAAAATGACCATAATTTATAAGGAATCCACAACAACCCTGTTGTAATTATTGCATATAAATATTATGAGGATATATAAGATGATGCTTGTGATGATAATTTCATATTAATATAATTATTTAGAAAATGGTCTCAAAAATATCATTAATCTTTTTTCATTCATCCTTATCATTATAAAATTTAAAAATTTGATACACATATATTCCAATCTCTCTCATCATATTATCCTATTATATGTTTTACATTAGATATTTTCACACCACTGTAATTCTATGAAGGAGGGAGAAGGATGAGAAATGTGTTTCATTCAAATGTTCCTTACTCAAATTTCGATTTGACGTAATACATATTTGGGAACCAAAACATAGATATCCAAATTTATCAATGTTTTGGAAATGAAAAATTAACGACCTTTTTATAATTTGAATTATTTTTCAAGGATTTTCGGTTCAATATCTAATAGATTGGTAGAGAGGTCATTGGGGGAAGATATGATTGATCTCCCATATTATTACTTAATGATTCACCCTATATAATTAATTAGTAATGGGGTTTCTATATCTACCATATGGATATAGTATCATGATATTTCCTTCTAAGATCCTCAACAAACATATTCTCTTTCTCTATATTATCATGTATTGAGGAGATGTAATCAATTATAAACTCTAACCATATACTATAGACCATATTTAATTTCCTCATTTTTAATATATATTTCGATCATTCCAGATCTCTATATAAATATATCATTTTTTATTTCATGTTAATTTCATAATATCTTAAATTAAATGATCCCAATTGTATACTCTAAATCATATGTCTGATAATTTTTTTCAGGATTACTTTATTTACTTAATTTATAATAAATTAAATTACCATTCTACAAGTGGACACAACCAAAACCACTTTTTAAGGTTTCATGTTAAATTTAAAATATTTCCCTTCTATGGTGTAATGTATGTACCTTAATATTGTCCAACCACTTCTTGTTTTGATTAAATTAGTCTTTTCATTCCACTGTATAAAGTAACCATACCCCCTTCCATGAAAAAATTAATAATAGATTTTATTTAAGGTAAAAATTCCTAAAAATGATTCAGTAATATATTGAAAACACAATAAAATTACATATCCTAGTTAATTTGGTTGGTTTAGTCCATTTCTAAAAAACATAAAACATTTTCGGATCTGTTAAATACATCTTTAATGTGAAAACAAGAATTAAGAATGACAATTTTCACATCCATAATATGGATTTGATGGATTTGGAAAATAACATATCCTTTCAATTATACCATAAATGAATATATGATTGAACTTTATACTCATCCTTTCACATTTAATATATAATAATATCATTTATAAAGAAAGTAATTTGACCGAAATTGTATATGAAGTCACTATTAATTAGATCTAAGAAAATAACATTAGAATTAGAATGTAATAGAATTATTAGTATAAACTCATAGGGGTCATAACATACATCTAAATATAACATATATTTATCCACCCTTTTTAACGTTAACTAAATGTATCCTTCTCAAATGTTAATCTTATAGAACTATTGATATAATCATTGTTTTTTAATAGAACATTGATATAGGGTAGAGGAATCTTGATTTTGATCATGGTTTTATTAGGCTTACTAAAATGTATGTAATGAAACCTCAAACCATCCATACTTTTATACTGATGTATTAAGACCCCCTTGTTTATTCCATGTGGTATATAAAACCATGTCAAATGTTTTCTAGTAGTTACGTCATTAAAACCCTTAATTCAATGGTAGAAATTATTTAGAGACTCATTTAAAAAGTTATTGATCTAGGTATGTGTCTCATTTAAAACTCAACCTCATGCACTTCTGGAATCCTCAGTTGTTCATATATATATACACAAATATATTCACAAATAAAAGGCATGTCATAAATTCTTCCTTCCAAAGTAATAATTTGATCCAAGAGTCTCTGTTTTTGGGGATCTATAAAAAATATTATAAAACTATACTTCTGTAGGAGTTTATAATTATCATTTAATCTATTCATGATAGTATTATGATTTTTGAAGTAAAATAATCCTCCATTGTCCAAAATTTAGATATGATATTTCTATTTAAAAAAGAAATCCATAAATGAAATTTAATTAAACGAAATAAAATAAATCAAAAATAGATCTATTGGAACTATATACGAATAAATAACAATCATATTGAAAATGTAAAACATTGATTCCATCATTATTCCACCATGATTTTTCCCTAAACATTCACTATCTATTTCATGGGTTTTTTATTTTACATTCATAGGAAATAATATGTGAAATAAAATAATTCTACGAACAATAATATGAAAAGACATTAGAAAAAAATGAAAATTAGATCTTGTTTACCTCACATCACATAATTATAATGGTCTACCTCATTAATAAGGATTTTAAATTCCATTTATTGTTCCATCAACTTGGGAGCATTCTACGGTCTAATTTCATCATTGTCATGGTGTTTGGGAAATTGATTCACATAATTTACATTATCATTACAATGGAAGAATTTTTTTCTTATGAGATTATTAGAAGGGACATTAGTTTAAAATATCAAATTCATCATCCTCTTAGACTATGAATAGAAATTGTGTTCATGGTGTTCTCATTACCTCACATGACAGACATATATAATCATTTAAGATAATTTAATGAATTCATTCTCCAAAATTTATATTATATATGAAATTAAAATTTATTCCCATTATGTGGAATATCATTGGTTATTACATAGTATTCCACATTATTTTTTGTTTCCCTAAAAGATTAAGATGTTATAAATTCCATCTAATGACCCCAACACTAGTATCACAGATTCGGTGGTTACAATATTTCAATGTCGAATAATACAAGGAATAATATTCTAAATGACATAGGAATTTAGTATTTTTGTAAAACTATATACATAATTGAATTTCACATAACAATTGATAATATAAAATAAAACAAACCTTATCCATAAAGAACACAATTATTTTACTTTATAAAACCATCCTATCAAACATATTTAACATCATAGAATCAAGGGAAAAAATAAGACAAAATAAATAGGTATCCTCAGAGGATTAGTAAGGATATGTGTACAACAGAAACAATGATATGTAATAAAAAAGAATTATTAAAAGATAATTTTTTGAAATGCATTACATTTAATCAATAACTTGAATATAATAGTTTTATAATAAAATTTGATCCAATAATTCCATATAAATAATAAACTGATCTATAAAAATTTATCTTTGATATTAAACTACTCTAATAATCACATGGAAATTAATAAGTAATCTCATTACGATGGAATGATTAATGCAGGAAATCTAAAACATACCATAAATAGACAAGAACCAAACCATAACTTAATGGTTAAAAAGAAATCCAATACCAATATTATTTTGGATAATGAGACCTACTTAGGCATCTATGGTGTTAACCCAACTAGGTTAAATATTTTAAGAGTGGGGGTCCGGTTATTGTGAGTTTGGGGATGGCATTTTAATGAAACTTCCACTTCAGATATTGTTTATCTAGTTAATGAAATAATCTTATATCTCATTACCATTGAAATATACGGAAATAAGTGATAGCATACAAGAGATATGACTATTTAACTTGTTTCACCCATACTACACAACATCCATGGATCATACAATGGTAATTTGCTGATGTAAAAAATCCACTAGGCTCACTTCAAAAATGTGGAATTGGATAGATCACTTCTATACCCAAGATCAGTACATTTAAAATTCTTAATCATATATTTCTACAACCCAATTTTAACTCCCTCAATATTTTTATCGATGTCTTGCATCAAGTGGAATGTATCACCACCTTCATACTACTTTTTTTAATTCATCATTATTGGATTTTAAATCATTAATGACAATTTTATACCCCTAAATAGATATAATGAAAACTTCTATATTTATAGGTAGATGATTTATTGATTTCCCACCTTAAACCACTTGATTAATATCACATTATCACATATTAACTTGGAAATGAATTTCTAACAATACTATGATTATCAAGGACTTCAGAAACATCTCATAACCTATATGAAACTATAAAATTATTCACAACTATATATGGCATTTAGAACCCCAAATTATTTTTTAATCTCAACTCTTTCACAATTCTCAAACATATGTCATTATGAAACATCCTTTTTTCAAAGCTCAAACTATTTCTCAAATATCCCTTATCCATCACGAAGTTCCTAATATTTGGAAGGAATATTACATCCTTCATGGGAATCAAAAAATATTTTATTATTAAAATTTTTTCTCATATTTTTATAACATTTTAAAACATTCTTTCATTATGATTTTTTGTGAAATAATAACTATCATGATTGATCTACATGAATTTTGAGCTTTTGAATGTTCGTTATATTGTTATATACATTACTTAGGGTGGTATAGGCCTATTTATATGCCTTTTACCATGTTTTATAAGTATAAATCATCATTATCATGTATTTTTAATTCTCTCCAAACACTTTCTCTATGGTCCCCATTTTGATGTAGCACCATGGAAAATTCCCATTCATGTTGCTTTACATAGCCGCAAAGATTTACTATCAATTGTTCGCGTATAAATGATTCCCATTCATGATGACCCAAAACGTATTGAAACTAAATTTTTGAAACCCATTGTTTATGACACCAATTAATTTTAAATAATATTATGAGGCAGTTGTGGAAATCCATCATTCATAATGGTTGAGAAATCCTCCAAATTTGGTACCCCAAAGATGTGGTAGACATTGGGAAATGATCCCACATCGTATAAACTATTTTATGCACTATATCTAGGAATTCCATTATTTTTATATTATTATTGTCAATATTATTTTTAATTAATATCACTAGATGACAATAGATAAATATAAAAACCTTTTTTTAACCAATATAGTCAACCAAAAAATATTGAAAAGTTATATAGGGTGATTTATCACAACTGATGGAATATAAAAGGATAATATTGTTACATAATATATATTATTAATTCTTTATATGAAAGGGTTAAAAAATCAATATTAACATTTTTATTAAATTTATATTACAAAATTTCGATATTTTTTTCAAATTAGTATACATATTCACAATTCATCAAGAGTAATACAGTTAATGATATTAATAATAGTACATCCCAGGACAAGATAATTATAATAAATTTAATAAAATAAAAAATATGGAGTCATAAGTGACCATACTCAATGAATAAAAATATTATTGATATTATTTTTACACATTGTAAAATACAATATGTAATATCATTGAAAATTTCATCAAGCAAATATATTTCTTCGTTTTGAAAAGTGGGTATTTTGAAAGGGTCCCACAATTATAAAATAAAACATTTTCATTGAAAATAATATATAAATATTGTAATGTAATATTTAAATAATTAATTATTCACTACATTGGGTTAATACACTCATGATGAATAAGTTTTATTGGGAATTATTTCTTTATCTTTGTCGAATATGTCTATTAGAACCTTTTTTAGAAATTTAAAAAATATAGATTAAAACCATATTTATAAAATTTAAAAATTGTGTAAAAATTAAATCAAGAAATTATAGTTGAATATAAAAAATAGAAACAACTTCAAATATCATGTTCATGTATGAAAACGGGGTTTACGGGAAAAATCAAAAAAAAATTTAAATATATGTTTCTTATAAAAATAATATCACTAAATGGAGAATCAATGAATTGAATAAATCATATTTATTCACTATAAATCTAGATAAAAATAAGAGCAATTAAAAAAAATATACTCAAAATTAATTTAACATGTAATCTTAGTATTACAAAATCAATTAAGTGGATGTTTAACTGAAAAAAGTGGAAATTAGGTAACTAATTGACTAACAAATATATAATCAGTCAAATCATAAGAAACCTAGAAGTAATAATTATCAAATTAAGCATTTAATAAAATGATTATAATGAGATTCCTAATATTATAAATAAAAGGGATTTATAAACACTAAAAACATGAAATAATCTATGAATAAGGAATATATATCTCAAATGTAAAAGTGAGGTAACAAACACTTTCATCACACTTCCCTTTAGTTTTGTCTATATTAAAATAATATATAACTTTTTACAGAATATTATATATTAATTATATGAAAATTATAATATTTATAATACCTTATTTAATAGTTTTATAACATCTTATAACATATTGATTATTACTATTTTAATATTTTAATTATTTCGAGTTTGTTCATTTCATGGTTTCATGATCTATTCATTTGTGTATAAATATAGATTCTCTTGTAAAATGGAAAAAATGAAGAATAGAAATAATGTTTTTTATACACTTAAAGTGTTATATAGTATAACATATATAAATTTTATTTTATAAAAGGGTTTGATTGAGTTGATAAAAAGTAAATGATATATAATTTGTTTATATTTGCATTTTTTTCGACCGTCGCAAACTAGTCTCATTTTATAAAATATTATTTCAATATATTTTGTTTTATAACATGAAATAGATTATAATATACTTATAAGAATTATATTTTAGTAAAATAATAGTTTTACTAATATAAATGTAGGTGGTAAAGGAAAATGAAAAATAATTATCCAAAGAGATTTTTAACTGTCATATTTTGAACAATGCTTCTTCTTTTTGATTTGTGGAGGAAATAGAATGGATGAATAAACGATATTCCATTAGATAAAAAATTAAATTTTATTATAAAAATGATACTGGAGTTATTATTCTCTAGATGATGAATGAGGTGAAAATAAGGTAGAAAAGGAAATAAATTTAGAGAAGTTTTTTTAGAATGTTACATATTTCATATCACCTCCTTGAAAGATCACATAAGGAGAATATAATTTCTAATTGGGTATTAATATTAGGACATGGACATGTGGATATTAGTGAGGTGATAATTTAAAATATATATTCTTTGGATGATGGATTCAGGCGAAAATTTGGTTGCGAGGGTTGTTTTTTTACTTGTCGAGTAGTGGTTTTAGGTAATTAAATAATGATTATTTTATATTTAAAGACAACCATATTTTCTTCACATTAATTCCAAAAAATTAGATGGATTATTATTTTTAAAAAGTATTTCTAATGTTGAAAATCACATCAACATCCATTTAATGCTTTACTTTTTATGGATTTTAGCCCATTACCTTTTAATAGTAACATGTTACGTTATTTTATTTCGGTTATCATAATTGTTTTAGCACACAAATATTTTTTTCATAAAAATGAATCTGACATTATACAATTTCTTGGTTATCTCATTAAAAAATTTTAAGCCTATTGACATGATTAAATTTATAAAATTTTAAATAATCAATTCTATATATGTTGAGAATATAACTAATAAATTTACTTAAGGTTAAAATCATGAGGATAAAAATATATACACATGGGTTACTAAATGAAACACCTTACATATCATTTTATTAATTTAATATATTTTTATCTTGAATACTTTTTAATAAATATTAAATTATGAATATATAATAATTACATTATATGTTTGGTGTTATTTCATAAAAATAGTATTTTGACTTTTTGCCCCCAAAAATTATTTTTTAAAAAATATCCCAAAACATTAACCAACGATAATTTTGACATGTTCAGTCCAAAAATGAGTTTTATTTTTTCAATTAAATTCTCTAAATGTTTCTAAAATTAATAATATATTTTATCTCATATAAATTAATTTCTAAAAAATAGATACTTGAAAAACATATAGACAATTATTAACATTTTCTGTTAATTTAATAAGGATAATTAAATTTGGATTAAAAATGAAATACAATTTTATTTCATAATATGGTTAATTTTATTCACAACAACATATTTAAGGGCTATTTTATAATGATCATTTTAAAATAATGATAATTTAGTGTTTTTTATGCTTGATGATCTGTGCAGAGTTGGAAATTGAACATAGTATTCATCTAAAATATTAGGGTGTCAAATTATATATAAAACTGATGTTAAATTTGAACAATCACTTTACATATTTATATTGTAATACCCTCAGTTTCTAGTATGTAACCCTTACTCAATACTTTTCATGGTTTTTAAGTAATGGGTGTTCAATGGTAGGGTCGAGAGAACTTGGAATGATGTTTTGAGGCAAAGGGGAAGTCGCACGGGAGGCGCATGGTTTGTCTAACCCATGCGGCCAAACCGTGTGGCCAAACAGTGCGCAGTGGGTCTTGGTTGCAGTGGCTTCCACATGGTCAGCGCATGGTTTGTCTAACCGTGTGGCCAAACTGTGCGAGAAGTGTGGCCGAGGGAGTAGCTAACTCATGGTTAGAGCACGGTTTGTCAAACCGTGTGAACTAACCATGTGACCACTTAAATGAGATCCTATAATTGTGGATGTCATGATTTTTCACACCTAAATGCATCGTTAAAGCTCTTAAGTGGCCCTGACTCAGTATTTTAGTTCTCCCATGTCAAAGAAGGTTCTCCCATCATTCCGGAGGCGATCTAAATTCTTATCTTGGCGAATCGACGCCAGATTCTTGAAGTATGTGATCGTTCTTGTATGATTTCTCATATCTACTTAGATCTACTTCTCCTCTTCTCTCGGTTTCATAGATCTATTACTGTTATGGGTAGATCTAATTGTGTGTACGCCAAACATGATGAGATTTGGTCTTTTTGTGTTAAGAGAAGATATCTATGGAGGATCTTTGGTGATTCGGCTGGGTTTTCTTGTGTGTACTCCTTTTGTTAGGGTTTTCGTCAAAACCTTTGAGGTAGGTGGCTTCACTCTCGATTACAATTTCTTAAAACTTGAAGGCTTACTTTCAATTTGTTTTCCTTGATTGAAATGGTTTGTTTATCTTCTTTGAAAGAATGGTTGAAACCCCTTTTCAGTAACTGGTGATGAAAATTGTGTGTTTTTGGAAAGTGGTTGTTGAAGTAAATTTAAAATGGTGATTTTAAATTGGCTATGGTTTTTCTGCTTGAATGAAATTGTTTTCAATAAAAGGCTGATGCATTATTGAAAGGTTTTGAACACACTTTGTTTTGGTCATGGATTGCATGGGTTGTGGTGTGTGTTAATATGCATTGGGAAACATAAGGGTGGGAAGTACCCCCATCAAAAGGTTGGGATGGATAAGTGCGATAAGTCCCCCCATCAATAGGTTGGTACGGATACGGTCATGAAGTACCATCATTAAGGTAGTCCACTATGTGATGGTTTAGTGGAAGGATAACTCACCAATCATGAGTATAGGGAGGTCCAGGTTGCATACATGGTTGGTTGTGTGGATTGGTAAAATGGAACGAATGTGCCAAATGGAAATGTGAATGGAATTGGGAACTTTTCTGGAATGATTTTCTTTAGAAAGATGGGTTTTTTTGGAAAATGGTTCTGACATGGAACTTGTTATATTATGAACTATTTTTGGAATTTTATTATATAAATTGTTTTATATAAATGTGCTAACATGTTTTATCCCAGAGTCATGGGTTGGGAAGTCATTAGGGAAAACCTACTGAGTTTAATTACTTACCCCCTGCTTTGGTACGTTGGTGTTTTTCAGATGTCATGTACCAGGATGTTGGAAAAGGTAAAGTGTCACATGTTTAGAGCACTTATTCATGATGCATGGGCTGGTTTGTGATGTTGGAGCTTGGAGCTTATGGATCATGGAGTTGGATTGTTGTCTTGAATTATTTGAGTTGTCTTTCCATTGTTTACTCTGATGTTTGAGTGTTGGTTGTGGTACTCTTGGTTGGTTTATGATAAAATAAATGGTTTATTTTTCTTAGATTTTACCATGCATCATTTAGTTTTTGGTTCGGTTATGGTTGTTGATTTTATGGATGTTCAAAAAGGGTAAATCGTCCCCCATTTTTTTGAAACCCTTCGGCATTTATTTCCCGCCTTTGGCACCTTGGGGATACCTCTTAAGGCCTAGTAAGGACTCGTTGTACTCTCAATCCAATAATAATTGGTGGGTCATTACATCTATGACACTTATTGAAAACAACACTTGAAGACATGAAATTATGTAGTAAATATGTGAGAAATTTTACACTCAATTTCAATGATAATAGTATAGGCATACCTCACATGTATTATAATGTTTTATTCACATCATCCAATAATATCATACCCTTTTTTCATATCAATGATTCTCACTCCATTCTTGTTTGAATTTTCCTGATGTTTCTGGTAATAGGTGGAGAAAAATTTCAAGAATTTTTTAGTCCCTTATAATATGACTAACTAGTTAGATAGTGGCGATCGAGGTCGATCCAATGGGGAAAATGTAAAATAAATTAATTAGTGAATTTTGACGAGTAAACATTGATTATCCATATATAATAAAATAAGGGAATAAAAATGAACTAATGAAACTATTTGGGAAAATTAATTAAAATAGATGAAAATTTAGAACAATCAGAAGACAATAATATTAGGGTTGGAAATCAATTAGTGATTAATGAAATAATAATTTATTGGCCTCAAAATATTAAGCGATATAGTTTTACCATTAGGATTCAATAAAATCATGGCTTCATTTTATGTAAATAAGTGAATATAAATTTTAATTAATATTATCCTGGATCATTGGTTACTTACATAAAATTGGTTGATGTTCATTGATATAGAATAAAATGTCAACAAGCTCACCCAATGGTCATGAGATAACCTATTAAAACTCCTTTATTAATTTCCATTGTGTTAGTTATTGTTCTGACACAACACTAAAAATGATCAAAGAATTTATTTAATTAATGTAACTATAAAAAGAATATCCTACTAAAATAAACATAAACAAATTATAATTACATAAAGCCAGTAACTTATTACTACACTAACACAAGACAACTACCCTCTTAGGACCCTGGTCATAGTACATGGAATGATAAGAAAAAAAATCTCTACCATGGATACGACAGGTAGAATGACCATTGAAAGGGTATTTAAGTAAACATATTTGAAAACAAGAATAGAAAAAAAAAATTGAATATGTGGGAGGTCGAATGGTTGTGTAACACCAACCCCCCCCCCCCCCAAGATTTCAAAATGAAATTGGGTGGATTCCCTCTTACTTATAAAAAAATATATCAGATAGTTTGTACCCAAAAATTCTCACCATGTTCTTGGGTCAACTAATTTTTTATCAATTTATTCATAGGTAGGTGGTGTGATGTGCTTCCTAGTGACTTTCAATGTTTCAACTGTTTGTTAGAGGGGTACATGATGTGTATTTCCACATCACATGGCTGGTAGAGTCAACATCAGCTACACATCACTTTTCGAAGATCATATACAGTGTGTTAACCTATGGTACATGATGTGTAAAATATGGTTTTATAAATGTTTGTGTACATTATCTACCTAAAAAATGTTAGGGTAAGGTTACATGGAATGCGTTTATAAATTATATGATTTGTATATGTGAACTTTTCCTTCTGATCACTCTCAAATAGTAACATAGTATGGAATCTCCTAAATATCTCCACAAACAGTGAAATAATGAAATTTATATATAAAATAATGTGTATCTGATGAGAACATATTATTTACTAAATAAAATGTATGAATATTTATTCAAATTTGGGAACATAAAAATACCCCACACATAGTCATTAGATGTCCCCCATGAAAAATAATAACATGTAAGTAATAAGAATCCATACCCTAAAAATGAAGCATTAAATTAATAATACTTATATACACTATATCCATTATAGATAATTTTTAAATATATAAACATATTTCATATTCAATGATATTATAATAATGGATCATTTAAAACACAATTAAATACATTCATCCTCTTTTATTTTCACTATTCAAATTTTCATAACAGCAAATGCCACATGAAGATTTACGTTACTAGATAATAGTACACTCATCACTTTACATCATTTAATCAGCATTATGCTAATTATTATGTATATAAACTCAATCTTTTTCTTTCCATTATTCTAATTCTCCACTTATAAATCAATACAAATAAAATCAGTGGCCATTCAATGAGGTTCAAATAATTCAGAAGTAAAGAGATAAGAAATTACTGATGTGAAAAATAATCTCACTGGTTTAAAAAATGAAGGACAGATTTGTAAATAATAAATAATGATATGAAAATGAATCCCAAAAAATATATATGAAATATCACCATCACCATGATATCCAAATTACAATATGGTTTTGACAACCATCAATAAGTATAATGAATGATATTAGACCATCTATTGAATTTGTCAACAATTTTTTGGGGGGCCACTAAGAATACAATGAAAACTAGTTGTGGAACCCTTCTTCCCTAATAAACAAGTGGAACTCTCCCCCACACTTGATTTCATGATTTTCCACAAGAATATACCAAGAAAATATGAAATTCCTCTTTACTGGTCAAATGAATAGTTGTGAAATATTATCAACGAATTATGTTAGTATTGATAAATAGGCATGTAATGTAGCATCTTATCGATGAATTTCATGGTTTCTATGGATTTTCAATGATCACATTTTGGGTTGGTATCAAGGTTAATGGGGATGAAAATATTAATTGAATGTCTAATTAATTTTATTGTGATTAAAAATTATCATGTTTTGAAGAAGAAAAATCAAATTTTCTAGTATTTATGCATATCCCAAGAATCTCTCAGGAAATATGGTACATGAATAAATATTATAAAGGTCTTAGAATAAATCTTGTGGAAAACATAATGTGTTAATTAGGTAATTAAATGAATAAAAATGATCAACAATAAATTAAAATATCCATGAATTTAATTCAATATTAAAATATGAATGTGTCCTTATAAAGTAAATTTTGTGTGTTAATTATTTAAAATTATATTTATTTAAAAAATTAACTCATTTTATAATATTTTAACTATTAATTATGTCTCCTAGATATGTTAATAGACACATACTATTGTAGTCAGTGACTCTCCCCCTCACATAATACATCACATGGTCATCCATGTACAATACTAATGAATATTAAAGGTTGTACAAAAACCAATTCCTAGAAATGGGGTGTAATTATAGATGTTTTTCAATCGAATGAAACGAAATGAAATGATAAAGAAATATTCCCCTCTTAATGAGCTTGAAAATGTGAAAGGATGTTGAAAACAAAATTCTAGTGACGCTCAAAGGTACCTATGACTATAAATGAAATGGAAAAAGAATTATACATTATGATAAACCATAACATTGAATGAATAAAACAAAATAGATAAATAAAATTATATAAATTTGAAAAAACATTTAATGATTCTCCTTATATGAGGAACTATTAACAGAATGGAAATCTAGTAGAGCATATGTAACATAAGTGGAGAATAGAGTCATAGGTTATATGCTTTGTGTCATGGGTGATACAAGGATATATCTAGTTGTATTAGTAGTAGTGGAATATTGTCCAGTTAGTAGATAGAAGAATGAAGATCATGGATAGATTATGAGACTGAAGTGGCACTGAAGAAGGATGTGGAGTGCATTGGGGATAATGCATCGATAGTAGTGGAAGACCAAAGTTTCGAAGAATGAGGATCATCGTGCTCCCTATTGGTGCATGTTTCAAAGATTTGGAATCCATTTGACTCGCTATAGCATCAATGGAAGATGCATATTAAAATATCTGCTGAGGGTGGGGATGGAGGTGGGGATGCTGGTAGAACAGAAGAAAAATGGATGAAATAAGAAGATTGAATGGAGGAAGGAAGGTCCACTGATACAGAAGGGATGTTTTTGGGTTTAGGGGGTGGTACCTGACTAGTAGAACCACTGAAGGTCGGTCGTCATTACACTATGTAGGATATGGGTCTTACAGCATGATCATACAGCCATCACCAGTATTGTAGTTGATAGTCTTGTGAATAAGCATGACTGAATCCATACATAGGGTAGAGATAATGAAATCTTGAGGGATAGGTGGATCAAACAACCCTAGGTTGTGTGCCAAACAGATGGCATATAAGCCATTATTTATGATTCCCTAATGGTCGTGCATTTAGAATGTAATGTCACATTATGTTGAGGTAATCATATCAGAAAATTAAAGTAATGAGCTGAATGTTATTTTAGTACATGACACACACGCCTTAATTGTGTGGAAAAAGGATGGCGTACAAGTATAGATGGATGAAACAAAGGGGAGGAGAAATTTTGAGATTTCATATACTTAAAGTGGGGGTGTAGTTATGGTTAGGACTAGTATGCTCCTCCCACATGAAAATGAGGTCTGAGAGCTCGAGGACGTTAATGGTGGAAATTGGTTGTGGGGTGAATGCATGCAGGTAAAAGATGCAATATTGGACGAACTACCAAATGGTAAAATAAATGTGGCATCTACCAATCTAGAAGTATCAATAAAACATACATATAGACAAGGATATCCTATATCTCCTTATATCCACCATATCATTATGGAATATTAGCATCCATGAATCTACAACTCAGCTGGATGGTGCTGTGTGAAACTATCTAAAACCTATCTATCGTAGGAGATTGCTCATTGAAGATGAGAAAATGGAATGGATGGGGTAAAATTCTATCAGATCTTGGTATTGTGGTTCCTAATTTTCATTGGAAGAGGGTATATCTAAAGTGTTTATTTTTTATGAAGAGACGACGAGAGGAGAGGCACTAGGTGCTACTATAGGCGGATCTGAAGTCATTGTAGAGGTGGAAAAAGTCACTAGGACCCCATAGGATGTTGTCATACAAGTATGAGATATTGTACATTGTCCCTTAGTTTTTTGGAAGTCATAAATTTCACTCCTATTACATTGGATGTGGATGTAGAAGATACTGGTGCTAGTGGGATCTGAGAATGCCTCACTAAAGTTGCGACTACAACATTATGAGGTTTATCATCTGTGTCATCGATCTCCACATCTAGATCTAATGATGTGTCTCTCCATCATTAGTGGGTGTTTCAAACTTCATAATAAATTGTTCCTTAATTTTCCTCTTCCATCATATTGTAGAGAAAATTTAAAGATATTTTTTATTCCCTTTCTATTACAAATAACTACGTATTTAGTGACATACGATGTCGATCCCAGTGGGAAAATAGAAAATAAATGAATCAGTGAATGTCAGTATGTCATCATATATTATAAACATATAATGGAAGATGGTTACTAAAATTACCTAGTGAAACTATTTGCCAAATGTCTTAAAAAATTTAGAATAATCAGAAGACATCCATGTCGAGGTTGTAAATAAATTATGGATTATTTCAATACAAATCCCATAACATAAATATTATAATTGATACAATTTTACCATGGGGATTCAATAAAATCATTGTTCCTTTGTTTTTAGAAAGTGATTACATTATTAAATGATAAATCAATTTCCCTCGTGATTAATTAATTAAAACCCAATAATGTTCTTTTAAACATAAAATAAAAACCCCAAGACCACCAAATAGGCATGATGTCACCTATTAAAACCAAATTAGTTTTTTATTGGTGTCGTTATTGGTATGATACAACCCTAATAGTGATTATGAAATTTAATACATTAATGGAGCTTTAAAATGAATATCACAATAAATTCATCACACCATAATTAGAATTAAATCAATCTAGTAACTTATTATAACCACAAAAAACATAACTACTCTCATGTGAACATGGTCCTGGTGAGTGCATTGATTAGAACTGAATCCCTAGCAATGATACGAGAGGGAGAAAAAATGGGGGAAGAGAATTACACTAAATAGAATTGTAAATGAGAAATTAATCCTAAAATTCGGATTTGAGGGAGGTCGACCAAAATATTTACAACCACTCCCATTGAATTGTTCATAATGAACATAGAGGGATGTGATCCTATTTATAGAAAGCTATAAATCACAATATATAACAAATAATACACACTGTGTACTTAGGTCAATTGATTTTATTTTGTTTTTTCTACTGGTAGGATATCAACGATAATTCGGAATTACCTTCAATGCTTCAACGGTTAGCTGGTGAGGTACACAAGATATAGAACCACCTCACATGGTGCGTAGATTCATCTTCATCCACTAACCACTTTTGGAAGGAAAAAATGATGTGACAATAGGTAGAACATGTTGTGTATTATCTGACTTGCTACATGGGAATATACCCAGTCTGGATGAGCCATGTCAAGGAAAGGATACATGACATTTATTTATTGTGTATACGCCATCTATATGTGAAATTTTAATCCTTATAACTCAATATTAGTGAATTTGGACGGAATATCCTTAACATCACCACAAACACTTAAATAATGTATATTTATCTTAAAATACTATGTATCTACTGAGAACCTATTTTTCTACTCATTAATATGAAAAAAATGTATAAACAAAATAGGACATCAAGTCCATAGAAAATAATTGGTAGAAAATGTATTTATTAACTCTTAAAATACCATATATTCAATGTCCTCTATTGCATTGTATTATTAATGAGACTCAACCACTAGTAAAAATCACCATAAATATTGTATAACTCTAACACAACCATATCATGTACTGACTTATAGATAATAAAAAACTCATTTTCTATTTTATTGACCTACTACAAATAATGAAATGGAGTAGAAAACACACTAAGGAAAGTTTATGTTTTTCCATTAATGACTCATTAAACTGTTATACTTAATTTCAATAATTTCGGATAAAAAAATCATTTGTGTTGTTTCCAATATCATGTGATATTTGGGGGGTAATTTCCTTGATTATTTCCCTTATGTCCCCAATATCATTAGTTTTGGTGAAATATCAACAATTTCCATTGAACGAATTTTTAACATCATTCTTTTGGGTTCCCACCACCACTTCAACAAAAAAAATTTGAAATTTGTTATCATAAATAAATTATTTTTCTTAAAGTGAAACTATAAATATAAAATTTGTATTTGATGTAAATTGTACCTACTTTATTAATGGTGCCATTGGATTCCAATATTGGTTGCCTTGATTTTATTTCTAATTGTTCTACATATATATTCAAATAATCCATTTTTTTAAAAGAAAATGTTATTAACTAATGTATATCATCTGAGAGTGTTAAATTACGTGTATAATTTAGTCTCAATCACTATAAAATAGTTTTATGAATGAGATATACTCAACATAATACTTTTAGGGTTATTACACATAGATGTATCTATGAAAAAACAATTAATTCATATTATCCATACATTGATTTATTTTCTTGTATAGGAACAAAATCTATACGTTACCAAAACATTAGGATGTTATCTTGTACTTAGACTCATCCCTTATAATTTTCCATTGTAATTTTAAATAAATTTAAAAAAAATATCACAAATATCAAAAATATAATCTCCATTGGAGAAAAAAAATTGTTTTGATACCAACAATAAGTAACCATGCATAACATTAAGTAATGAATTCATTAATATAATTATTTTAATATGTAATATTGAAAATAGTCATAGAAACTTATAACCTAATTGTTTCATGTATTTTAAATTATCTGTTTAGAAATGATATTTTAGTACTTGTCTGAAAATTTCAACATATTCATGATCCTATAGAAAATTATCATTATTTTTCATATGAAATAATATTATTCATAACATGGGGATTGTAATCATTATAAATGAATGTTCTCACATAGACAATAAGGGTAAAAAATTCCTTAAAATGATGAAAAATGTTATTAAGAGATAAACATCTTAATGAATGATGAAAATACTATATTTGATATTCATAAATTTTTTCAAAGTATAATAGGATCCATTAATGTCATTATGGGAGAATAAAAGAAAAGACATGGATCAAAAAACAAAATACTAATAATAAATATTAGGCCATCACATAATTTGGTTGAATGAATTTTCAAAAATAATGCATATTCCGGAAGATAAGGGATTTCATGGAAAGAAAATGGATCTTGAAAATGTGTCATGATAGTGATATATTCATGGATGTTTTTGATAACATAATTAACAACATGAAAATGTGGCAACACCATAAGAACAAGAAAAATTAGTTTAAAAAACTCATTGTTCCCATGTGTATGTAATCAAACCCATCGTGTCCGAAAATTGAAATATATGATACCTCATTATAATAATTCTTATGTATCTCATGATAAATTTTCTTCAACCAATTCATTTTTTGAAGATATACAACCCCACCAATCCTCATATTTACATATGTGTGCCACTTAAAAATTATAATAAACATATCTTTATAAACCAGTGGATTTTGTTTTTCATATAACATTAACTAATGTAATCATATAGGTAAAAATAAAATTTCCCAATATAAATTGTAAAATATATAATATAAAGATTCATTTCATTAAAGATAAATCATTTTATTAAAACGATATCAAAATCTAGATCATAGTTTTTGTAATCATTTTGTATTTAAAAATATAAATTTCAGAGTTATGAGTTGTTTTTTAAAACAAATATCTTAATTAAACATATATGAAAAGAATAAAAATAACTAAATTTAATTTTATTTCAAAAACAATATTTTCCCAAATAAAAATATATAACATTAATATAAATGGAATGTTCTGGAAAAAATATGTTCAAAATTAAATTATATAAAATAAAGAAATAATGTTTAGTTATGAAGGACCTTTCCCTTACGATGTTTTACCAAATGAAGAAATTAAATTATTGATTTAGAATTATAATAAAATTAATATCTTACTAATGAACCTTACTAATACTTTATTCCAATTATACTCATCATTAATAAAAAATGTATTCATGTGTTAGATTTTTGTAATCTATTTTCTACATCTGAGTTAATAAAATTTACAATTTTTGAATGATTTATAATGTGGATATCATAAATCATTAATTGATAGAATTTATCATAATTTAAGATACTATAAAATACAATTTACATTGATTTATATAGATATAATCTCATTCAATAATTTGGTTATTTAATTTGTGTGGAAGTGGAATTAATGTAGCTTAATATCATTAATTTTAGAAATTTAAAAACATATATTGATAATATGTTATATAATAAATATGATATTTATGTTCCTATATAAAATTCTTGTCAATTTATTATAATATAATTATCATTTTTTTATTTTCCTTATAGTTCTCTAAAATGGTGTTTTATATCATCATTCATGTTGTTGGTCAAACTGAACCTAGCTTGAAGATGATTTTATTCGATGGGCTTGTATTATTAAGAAGGTGTATATTTCCACATAATATCTTAATAAAATTAGAATAATTTATTTTATTTTATTTCATTAAAATGGTGAACTATGTTTTATGATTTTCTAATAATGAATAAATAATTATAAGAAAAAAATTGATTTAGTGAGGCAACAGGACACACACAAAATGATTAATGTTTTTTAATATTTCAAAATTGATTGAATTGAATAAATAAGGGTTATACCATTAAAATATAAATATATAAGATTTAATATAAAAACTAATTCAATATATTATTTTGTGGTGAGATATTTAAGATTCCATGATTAAGAAGAAAATATCAGAATTTCATAGTACATAAATTGGAGGCTTGGTCATTTAATTTAATATACCATATATTTGAATGGGTTGGGAAACATTTGTATGAATAAGGGGATATTGATGTAGGAGGGAATTATATTAGAGTAATTCAGTGTATATATTCATTAAAATTAGGGATTTCTTCTGTCTATATGAATGGTTTTAGTTGATCAACATATACAAGAGACTGAAATATATATTTTTGAAACACCATTATTATTTAATAGATTTCAAGAAAATATAGAAAGTAAAATGGATCGAAAGATTAAAAATAAGGGATTATATGGTGTTTTGGTCATGAAAGATACACCAATTCTTTACAAACATTTATTAAACATGGTATATTATTTAACATTATGTTTTTCCATTCTATACTATTTATTAAAAATATGGTAACCAGGGTTGAAATAATTGATTTTATCTTATAATATACACCTAATATATCATGTTTAAACAACATTAAAATTTTCATAAATAAATTTATTCTAAATTTTATCTAACTTTAATTATAAATAAAATACAAGTATATTTTTATTTTAAATATATATTCAGTAAAAAAACGTTCTTAGTAGAAAAATACAGTAATTCTATTTCCGGATTCATAATATTATTTTGTATTGATTACCAACTAATAGAATATTAATATATTAATTATTGTGGTATTATATAATATATGTTCAATTATTTTAAGTATTTTAACTTAATTTATTTGACATAAATTCAATGATATTAAAAATCAATAATTTAAAAATAAATTTTTCACCGCTATCCTGGTAATTATCAATCTAATGAATCTACATTTTATTAATAATAGTAAAATTTTACATAATTAATAATATGAACACTAATATGTAAATTATGATAATAATTTTTCAAAATTAACTTTCTATCAATAAGGAAATAAATCTAAATGTTAGTTCTTGTAATGTGCATAAACCTATTTTTTGGAAAATTGTATTTTTAAAAATATGGTATTTGTATATAACAAAATTAACAATTAAATTATATAAAATGAATATAATATAATTATAATAATTAATTTTTTATTTATTTGAAAATATGTGAAATCAAGAACATCATTTCCAAATGATATAATTAATTAACCAAATAGTTAAAAAAATATGACCATAAATTACTATATAATATGTATTAATATTTATCATCAGTACATTAACAAAAAAAATCCTATTTTCAGATCAATTATTACACATTAGGATATATAAATTTATAATGAATTGGATTGAAATAACTCCATGTATTCTATATAATTAATTAATTTCATAAAAATATTGATATTAATAAATGTATTATTTTCAATATTTATATGAAAATTAATTATTTCCGAAAATTCATTAAAATTCATTATAAGTTGATATAATATGATAAATCAAATAATTTATTCTTATTTTAAAATAATATTCCCAAATTTTATAGTCATAATAATAAATAAAATCATAAAAATATTATTGAAAATAAAACATTATAATAATTATGTTTTTTAATATTAATTCTTCATTTAAATTTAGTTCGAATGATAAAAATGTCAAACATGAAAAATAAATTTATTAAAATAAAATTTACACATAATAAAATATTATGTTAGTTAAAGACCTGATAAAAATGTATCATTAATTAAAATATTGATATTTTTTATTTTAAATTATAAAAATATATTATAATTGTTATTTCATTTTTCAGTTTCACTTAGTTATACCATTTAATATTGCTGCTACTATATAGCAGTCTATATTAATTTGGATTTTGTGTCACATATATTGAATGTCAATGAAGACTATATTTAATTAATGAGTTATTACTCAATTAATTAATAATATTACCCACAATAATGAATTCAAATTTATGAAATCCACAAATATGCATGTAAATATGGGGATAACATCGAACCCCTACCATAAGGAAGAATTATAAATTAACATGGGCAATCCAGAGAAAGAGGAATCACTAGAAGATGGATACCACACAAGGAAACCCCAAATGAATCTAAATCATAGCATTGTCTCATCAAATTAATAGTAAAAACACTCCTAAAAGCAGAAAAACATCATCACCATAAATCCCATGAAGAGATTTTTGAGAAACTAAAAGGAAAACAAGAAGAATGGACCATAGATTTTTTATGATGAGAATCATCAAGGTAGTTTTCAAGGCTATAGGAATAGAGCATGAAGTTATTTTAAAATTACATAGGGTTCACCTAAATACCAATTGGGGTGACAAATTTTATATGATGTGAAAATTTTCAAAAATGAAAAGAAGTTGAAACATTCATGTCATGATGTCTTGATTCCTATAATGAAAAATCATCATGCTCTCTAATTTAGGGTGTAAATTCATTTTCGGTTGAGAAAATATTAAATTCCAAAACATTTAAAACATCCATCTACTTTTATGGGTACATATAGACAAAATAAATAGTTTTTGAATAATTATTCAACATTTTAATTCACATTAGAATAGAACTCTCTTCATAGACATTATACCACTAATCATCAGATATCATTCCCTAAATGGCCATTCAAATCCTGAACTAATGTTCACGCCATAAACAACCTCAATTTTAGTATTATAACACCATGCACTGACAAAATCGTCAATGGACATCATTGAGCACCACCAAATCCAGAAATTGGATAGTAATATGGTCAAAAAATGCGTAGATCATTAAATTAAGTTCTTTTAAAAATAATCATGTCCATTGGAATAAATTTATTACTGGAGATTTGAAATGTAAGGGTCTTAAAATTCATCCCATGAGATACCTATCATATATATCATTAGACACTAAACTAAATGACTAACGATGCCGAAAAGTCCCTTAAAAACTATACAAACAATCACATAACACTAATTAATGACCAAAAATCAATGGAAAACCCTCTATATCATGATAGTTTCCACTTCTAGTGGAACTGAATTACATGCATGGTTTTAAATGGTGTCTTAAATATAAATCATCATGACAAGGATGGTTTTTCCCCACTTCATATGCTTGAACGATAACACATTGTAATAGTCATGAAAAATAAACATATCATTAAATAGAGAATATAAATGATTCAAACATCCACACAATGAAACATGAAAAATGAAAACCTCATAGGGTAATGGTTATAAATATGAATCTCATAGTCACATGTACTCCCCTCTTTTTCACTATACATCCACAGCGCACACACAAGTTGGTTCTCTATCCATGATAAAAATTATTTTTTTGTTCCTCGATATATACCGGTATCTCTTTGAACATATCATTATCCTTGAACTAATATTACCCTACTTAAATGATGTGGGAGTCATTAAGATGATATTGGAATGATTATAGGATGTTTAAGGTTTCATAAAACTAATCTAGCTATAATGTCAGTAATAAATAGTAAGTTATCACTCCAACATACTCGAGTTCTTAAAAATTCACAATGAACTGGGGTGAATTATTTCACCCTTATAAAAACCTCTAGTAAATTCTATGAACGAATAACCTCAATGAATCATTGTATACATTCATGATCACTATGGGCTTCCACACATGCTTAATGTAAGCATGTGATGGTCTATTTTTTCCTTCATTAAATATAACACCATTTGGATCTTATTAGTGATTCTGTACACAACATTAGTAAGATGATCCCTTAAATCCAAACCATTTTTCCAAAGTAAATTAAAATAACATAGCCTACCACATTATTCCATAAATATAGTAACAATAATAGATTAGTGATAAATATTGTTTGAGTAAAACTCATACAATGGTATATTTCTTACCCATGATCCACCCAAATTAATGATGCATGATGATGATATATCATTATTCCTTGGAATGGTATTTTCTATATGACCATATATATATTGATGTAAAGTAGTATGATGTTGTAACTATGACACACTATATTTTTTTAATCTCATCTTTACTCACAATTTAATATGAGGATCAATGGAGGATATAATGTTCCTCAATCCACCCATAAAATGTAGACACATCATTTACACACCACATTGACAAAACATCCACTATACTCTATTCATAGGTCACTATAAAAGATTAAACATGATCATACTACCCCTTATCACCTAAAATACATCATATTATGATATTTCCTAGGCCACCCTGATGAAAACTCCATTGAAATTTCCTTCCATGTCCACCTATTAGTATATAAAGTTGGAATAACTCTCCAGAAACATAGTGCTCATCATTCACTTACTGGAAGACTGTAAATAGTTCCATGAACAATACCACAGAACTCTTCATTCCATTTCAATAAATGAACATTCTCAAACCACAATTAATCATTACCACAGAAAGATATAAACCAATGGTTTTTTTGTAAAAATCATAGGGAACCACCTCACACATTAATAATGGAACTAATTTCACCCCCAACGATAACTTTGTTTCTTGGCATCCTATTCCCATTTTTTTGGAGCATCACTATGGCCAACACGGTCACCCATATCTAATTCATTTGAGTCTCCCCACTAGTATCCACCAACAAATACATGAAAGATGATTCCAATGGCATTTGGTAATGAAACCCTTATTCATGGAATTACCCCACATCTATATTTATATTTTTGATATCTTTTATACCTCAAAAAACATTCATGGATACTCAAATCAAATCACTTCACGACAACCAAATCAACACATTGAAAATTCATTGCCATATTATAGATTAGATGATATATCAAAATTATATTCCAAGAGGTAAACCATCCACCATTTCTTGAACAAATATAGATATACTTGAGTAAAAGAATATTCTAGGACACTTTGCTTCATCAAAATCATAAATCACTCACTAAGGAGTTATTTCCACCATATCATCATTCGAAACACAACCACAACCAAATAATGATATTTGGTGGAATTGTTACGCTAAATCAGGTATATAATAATATCCCATTAATACCTCACCTCCCTCTACTGCATAAGAATTCATGAAAATCATAGATGATATGAATCAAAAAACACATTAAATAACACCCCCTCATGAAAACAAATATGGAGGCACAGATCAATATATCATTAAAGTAATGAATTGCTTCCTAGAAATTATTTGTTTAAAAAAATTAATTGTCATTACATAAATGATATGTCAACCTTGATACAAGTTTACAAAAATCCAACTCGATCATCTTCTAATTATGTATCATATTCTCTAATGATCAACCTTGACAATGTACATGTGTACAACCCATGAAACAATATCCTCTATCTGTGATGGTTTTAGGGCTATACACTAATCACACCAAAAATTTAAAAAGATATTATCCTCCCATATATATTACATACAGTAGTGAAATATTAAACTACATTGATGATGTAAATGAAGATGTCTCATATCTCTAAGAAGATATATATTATCCACCTATAATATTCAATATATAAATATTTCATCAATGAAATTGACTAAGAACTGGTCCAGGAACTCAGGAAACATAATTTTTTTGGAGACTCATTAATGAAATAGTTTTTTTCCTTAAACTAAATAAAATTAAAATGAAAATTTATTTTCCTAAACTAATAATGAAGTTATTATTCGTGGTTTCCTCATCCTTTACAATCATATGATGATATCCAAAATTCAATTAAATCTTCCAAAAAACTAGCACCACTCCACTTGTGGAATAAATTATTAATAATTGGGGTGGGTAATTATTTGTAACCATCACCTAATTCAACCTATGGTAGTGTGAAAACAAAATCAAACTAGCATATTTCTTATGAGAAAAAAATAATGGGAGATTCTAATGTGGTCCACTATGTTAGATGAAATGAATATACATCAAACCATCAATCTGTATCTTCAAAAATCATATATCAGTAGTCATAAATATATAGGGATACATAAAAATTGGAAATGAAACAATTTATTACTCCATCACCAACATAAATCCACATTTCAGGGGTAGTTTCAAAACATCATATATGAGGATATCAAAAAACAAATAAAATCTTAAGAAACATACTCCAAAAAAATCAACTGATGGAACCACCAAATAAGTTAAAATATATTCCACATACCTTCCTTACATATGATAAAATTAATCTGTAATTATAACTACACACTAAATCCAATCATCATAATGAAACATTATCCTATAAAAAAAATCGATGCCTGGAAACAAAATATATAGATAATTATGTCCATGGATAGTTTTTTTGTATTATCTTTATGGTAAGAATAAATACCCCCAAAAATGGTTCTGGTCAATCATTATTATATATACATGAAAAACCATAGACATAGAATCATATAATTCGTCAAGAATGTAAAAGATATGGGGAAATGGAAGTCTCTCCCCCTCTAGTAACAATGCACAAACCAATGTAGAATCAATAAGGGATTCAGATTCTCTCAAATTTGACAAGGTAGAAACTAGAGTATTTGATAAACTAATTATTCATTGGAAAACATTCCCCCTACTGGAGATGAAACCTCTACCTTATGCATATTACCACACACATCGCATATGACCATATACTGAAGGTCCCCATAAATAAAATCTACTCTAGGTACCTTATTTTGGGGACCATCACGAGGCTGCCCTCAACTATCTCATTCTTCCCTCAGATAAATGAAATAAATATTCCAAAAATTCTAAAAACAATACTAGTTAGTGAGGATGATTTTTCCATAGTTATAACAGATGATACATTTGGAAATAGGTATTTATACTCATCAAACGATAACCTCAATGAGCTTTTATACATAGAGACTTATAGTAACCATGGCCCTGATAAACATAACAAGAAAATAATATCCCATGTTGATCCTTGAGTTCAAATGAGCTCAAAATAACATGAAAATTCACACCATGTTTAGTTTCTCGCTACTTAGAACCTAGACTACCATTAATTTTATATAAAATTTAATCCATTATCCGATAAAAGACCTATTGGAATCCATTAAAGGATCATACCGTAGGGAATGAATCCAAATCATAGCCTCAATAGTTCTTCTAATTATAAATATATTATAATCATAAATGGTTTGGATGAATACCCGATAGCTTGGTTTAATGATTAATAGACAACCCCTTCTCATTTTATTTATAATTGATTGGTGTGTCACTTGGATGTATGTGAAATCCAAATGACTAAAAAAGATAAAATTAATGCTTAGGGCTTTTTAAGAAATTTTGGAATGAAATTCCATTTACAAATAAAACCACCCGACCAAGATAACCATAACACAGTAAACTACTATATGATTCACTTGTACAATGTAATATATGTTAATGTAAACTAATTGACTATAAAAACTGCATCAACAAACCATACCAAAGTAAAAATCAAAAACCATAGTGATCAATACACAATGTCCCATATTAAATAAAATCAGAAATTCCCATCATGATTTAAAACCCAAAACTACTTTTTTATACAATGGTAGCACAATATATCACAAATAAAATGATATCCATTTCATTTAACCATTTCTCAACATAAAATATTTACAAATTCACCAATGTTCCAAAGTAGTGGTAGAGTATAAACAATAGTAGGATATCTCCTATGACCTCATAGCTCATGATACTGGGATTGGAAATATTATCAAATTTAAATAAATTAGTTTAAATAAGTTATTATGTAGTTTTTATGAAATAATAAATTATTTAAAGAACAAAAAAATAAACATTTCATTAATGAATTTCACATTTTAATTTGAAAACCCAAATACATGATCCACACACACCCATACATACTTGGTGTAGAGATAGTTATACAATCATGAGTGGTCTCTCATACATCTACCATTTCATGACATTTTTTCCCATTCCCATGATAACTAGTGGAAAGTTCCACTTCAACAGGGTCACCTCAATATATACCAATGTCACACACCCCATATCATAGGCCACATAACTGAAATAAACTCACACCAACCATGTATTCCAAATACCATTCCTATCAAGTATTTCCAATCCATTTAAAATTATTCTTTTGTTGATAACATAATCTAAAACAATTATCATGCATCAAACTACAAATAATTATAAAATCATTGTTATATAATTATAACAATCGATTACAATTTGAACAAAACAGATAATTTCTTCAATTTCATATAAAATAATTTAAGAGTGTTTCCATCAAATATTACACATAATTTTAATAATTAAAATCATTAAAATAAATAAATTTTGAAATGAAGCCTTCGTGTTATAAAAATGATTATTAGTGAGTAATATCACATACCTCTACTACAGCAAAATGGGTTTTAACAATACAAAAATTGCCCTTTAACAACACTTTAAAATCATTACTACTAGAGTGAGATTAAAATCCATAGTCGTTTATCAGCGCTGATGAAGGACCATTAATCAATTCTTATATAATCTATCATAAAAGACCCATTTATCATCACATATTAAATCAGTGATAAATGATCCCTTTATCAGTGCTTTTAAAAGCATTTATAAAGGGCATATTGTTGTGTGTTGTTATAAAACACAACACAAAGTAGCACAGTGTGTTTTAACAACACACTTCAGAACCAAAAAAAAACAAATCAACAAAAATAATACAGGATTACATAGTTTAACTACATAGAAAACAATCTAGGGTTTTTTTCTCAGTTTTGAATATATGATGCGTGTTTTAAATTAAATGATACTTTTATATTGAAAAATTTCCCATGGAGTCATACTTGTAACACCGTGGATCTAATTTAGGTGACATTGTTTCAGAAACATCTCAAATGAATTATGGGTCATTTTTCTAATCTTTAAATAAAATTTGAATGTGTCTGACCAGTTTTTCATTATGTGTTTTTCCTTTTTTTTTACTAAAAGGTCATTTTAAAATAGAAACACACAATATGAATTATATTGGTCATATTGAATGATGGTATGATATGATAACAATTCTTACATGTAAAAAATTACATATGAACCATTTTAAAAAACTATAAATGCATTCCAATTGTGGTTTATCAGTTATGAGTGATTGACACTTTGTGAATTAAAATGTTGATATTAAACTGATAACTGACATATTGAGTCATACTGAAAACATCATGTATCATATTGAGGTGAAACTAATTCCAACATGTTACAAATGAAAAAGGGACCATTTTAATAATGTATGAAATCAATATGAAATAATATTCAATGTTTTGATTAGGTGAGTTGTTATTTTTACTAAAATTAGTTTCAATTTAAAACAAAAAGAGGCACTCTGAGTCATACCGGTCACCCTCGTGCATCAAAATGAGTGTAGGTAATTCATAAATTACACAAATTTCATATGGGTCACCTTAATAATTTATATAAAAGATATGAATGTGTTTAATCTATTTTGAGTATGCCATATGTCTTTTTTACTAAAATGTAATTTTAAACTAGAAATATTATCATTGAATCATATTGATCACAACGTGTATCAGATTGATGTGAGAAAAATTTCTACATGTCAAAAATTGATTACGATTCAATGTAATACATTATCAAGATAATCCGAGCTTGTTTTCATAATTTTCTTTGATTGACATTTTTTTGCACTAAACTGTAGATTTTAAACTAATAAGAGAAACATAAGTCCTTTTGGGAATCCCATGTAGTGGGTTGAGGTGAATCCATGTCCAATACATCATAAATTACTAATAGATAATTTCCATAAAATATCAAAATAATAATAATGCATTTTATAAGTTTGGAGTAGGACATATTTTCTTTTTATTAAAATTGATGTCATTTTTTAATATAAAGAGGCACTTTGAGTCATTATGGTCACACCATTCATTGGATTGAGGTATGACTGATTCATAAACCTTTCAAATAACTTATATATCCTTTTCCTAATGTATCAAAACAATAAGAGTGATTTTTAACAATTTAAAGTACATCTTATGTTTTTTCACTAAAATTATATCTTATAAATGAAACACGCACATTGACCTATATTGATAACATCGTGTATCAGTTTCATCAAAGACCAAATCATACACATCACAATGGATATATGAATCTATGTCCTAAATTAGCAACACAATATGATTGAATTATATTTTCATTCAGTGAGTACACTTTTTTATCAATGTTTACAATTTTAAGAAAATAATGGACACATTGAGACATACTGGGAACACCATGTCTTTGATTGAGTTGTGGATGATTCCTACAACAAAATGACTTATGAATCATTTTATTAAATTAAAAAAATAAAATGAATGTGTATTATTGGTTTTGAGTACTTTATTCTCCCTTTTTATTAATATTGACATTCTTTTCAAATAAAAACACACAGTTGGGGTCATATCAGTTGCACATTGCATCAGATTGAGGTACATATGATTCTTACACATCTAAAATGACGTGTGGATTGTTTTAATAATCTATCAAAATAATTGGATTTTTTTATATTATTTTTTAGTTTGTGAGATGTTTTTTTACAAAAAATCAATTTTAAAATGGAAACATACACTTTGACATATAATGATCCCATATTGTATCAGTTTGGTCTGAGAGTGATTCATACGCATCACAAATGACTTCTGAATCAAATCCCTACACTATTTAGAAAATTAGAGTTCATTTGATTTATTTTTAGTGAGTGAAATTTTTGGAACTAAACTATCAATTTTAAACTGATAAGGGATGCATTGGGTGTAACACCCCGAGATTTTATGAAAAATATTCTTTTTAATTTCATTAATCTCTTGTGTTGTACGCTACACCAAAAGGAGCTTGCAAAAAACTCATCCTTGACTTGCCTTGCATTACACGCAATCGCAACCTTCCTCGATAGCGTGTATAGTACACAATACTGAGTTTCTCGAAACAACGAATGCTATTAAAATATTATTAAAACTAGCCGTTATGAATAGTAATAACCACTTTTTAAAATTTTAGGAATTTTATCTCTCAAAATGGACTTCATTTTTGGATTCGGAGTATCGAATTTAGCCTAAGGTGAAATTTTGGTACTTTTCGGATAACTTTCATATTCTGATGAATAGTGAAAATTACTAAATTATAATTAAAAACAACTTTTTTATACAAAATAATTAATAGTGATAAATTATTATTTTGAGTGGTTTTAAAGTATATTTATAATATATTTGTACAATTTAATACAATGTTGGTCATTGGATGTCATTTTACATTTAAACCAGACATAAACAAGTGTCAATCTTTTGATAGATAATGTTTCTTAAAAACATGCTATTTGTGTTAACAGCGGGATTTAATTAGAAAATTAATTAATGCAAATTCTATGTTATGAATTTGGTAAAATAGACTTCATTTTTGATTTCGGAATATGAAATATAGCTTAGGATGAAATTTTGGCATTTTTCTGAAAACCTTCAATTTTGATGAATAGTGAAACTACTAAGTGGTAGTTAAAAAAATGAATTTTTCATAAAACTTAATTTTACCACTTCTGTGAATGGAATTTCAAAAATCAGAGAAACACGGTTGATTTCAGTAAGTAAAATGTGGTTCAATGAGATGAAAATAATTTTTGGTGAATAGTAACTTTTTACTTTTATTTACCACGGTTAAAAGTAAATAGGGTAAGTAATGGTAAAAATGATATTAATATTACCCTAACACATGTCCTAATCCTATTGGACAAGTTTATCTCGACCAGAAACAACCTTAAGTGTAAAATATTATCATTTAGGCCCACTTGGATTAGATTAGGACATTTATTATTATTTAATTCAAAGAAGAGTTAAAAGAGTTTAAATCAAAGTTTATTTACTAAAACATTTTTAATATAGGGTTATACATATGATAAATTAGATTTTAAATATTCAATAGAAAGCTAAAAAGATTTCCTATATAATGATATTTTATTTGTAATTTTAGACATTAAATAATTTAATATATTTATGACACAATTATGATGCAGTAATTATCTTATTTATGAAATATTGACATAATTGATGTTATAAACACCAAAATAAATGTAATTTGAGACTTTTAATGAATTACACTAATTTTATAGGTTACTATGATATATTATTGTTGATTTAATCAACTTGTTTCGAACATATAATTCTGTTATGACTTTCAAAAAAATCATATATCAAATAGTGTAAAAATTGACACAAAATAGTTTTTAAATCAAATATTATATTATTAATTGTTATTTTATTCCTAAAAATCTAAGGATCGGCCAAATGACTTAGATAAAGATATATATATTAATAATAAACAATTTGGGGTTCGTTTGGCATGTTATAGTATGTTTATTAACCATATAGTGAAAGAAAACAAAAAGACACGGTAAAAGATAAATTATTTAACTTAGAGTTAAATCTAATTAATAAGGTTAAGATAATACCCTAAAATTGTCTAAATCCTATTGGTTGATAGGATTTCGACCCATCCCCACTTTAGCTTCTAAATAAGACCCTTTGGAACCATTATTAACCGATTTTGACTTTAATATAAAATAATATTTTGATATATTCCTAAGGTGCCCCTCTCCTCCCTTATAAAAGGGCACCTCCTCCCCCTCCTCCTCACACCAATTTGAGCACTCAAGCTCAGCCAAACCATGAGAAAATACCTTCTCCACTTCCCTAGAATAATCCTAGAGGTCCTGGTCTTCTTCAAAGGCCAATCTTAGTTCCCTAAGTGGAGGATTCAAAGAGGCGTTTCAAAGAAGAGGTAATATCCATTACCGATCTTTTCAATTTCTTTCTTCTTCAACTTATTCTTCATTAGTTGTTTCATGATAAAGTAATAACATCAGTATTACTTACATACTTATATGTTATTATAAATATGAAACAACCCTAATTCACCTTCTATCCATCCTACAGAAAAATGAAATCATCGCGCGTCCGTACATACGGAATACCGTCTCCACGCCTTGGTGTAATCTATTTTTCCACCATCACTTTACAAGGATGGGTATAATGGTGTAATGAGTAACTATTTATGATTATTATAAAGTAATATTGATACTGAAATAATATATATATACTCCAATACAGTTCCACGATCATATGAACGATATCATCACTCGTGCGTACGTACGGAATACCGTCTCCACGATGTGATGCGACTCGTTCTACATGATCATCATTACATAGTAATTATATAAATGAATTGAATGAATAAATATGATATATGTTACACTAATACCATTCTGGATATAATGTATCTATAACCATAAAAGAAGAATAAGAATTTATTCGACAAAACACGCATAAGAACAATAGCCAATAAAGACCCGAGTAACAAGTAACAATGAAATATTACTAATAAGAAGCTAAGAATATGACCATATATGATATCATATCAATATGTATGATTCTGGAATAAGTCAATAACGTTATTTAAACCATTATACAGGAGCTTCAGACACGTACAAAGCAAATCGGAGCTAAGGTAAGGGAAATATCACAATCTCATTTTTATCCGAGATTGTTTATACTTTGGTATTTACTAGGGTGTATTTTATCATCCACATCCATGTTTCCTCAATATGTAATATTATTTCCATCCACCTAAAAATTTTTAAATCCAATTTTACCCTTCGGTGTGTTTTTAGTAAAAGATATGAAAGGAATCTTTTGTCGTTTTTCGTACGAGGTACTTTTTGACTTTTTTGGACAAAAGTACGAAGAATGTTTTTTTAACTTATACGGCTTGAATGGATTATTAAAACATTATTTCCAAGAAGCTTCCTTTACAAGTTTTCAAGATTATTTTTAATCAACTTCATTTAGTTTATAATTGTATGACATTTTAAGAAAATAAAAGTGTTTATGAAAAAGAAAGGATATTTTCCTCAAGAATGGTGTTCAAGTGATTTATCAAAATTATTTTCCATCTAAGATAATAAAGGGTTATATTTTTATCCCTATTATTAAATTGATTTGATTATGTTGTGATGGAATTATTTTTATGAATTCCTTTATCTTATATGAAATGTTTTATGATGTCATGATGTTTATGAATCCATTTTTTATTACATGGGTTACGCTATGATGTATGGTTTATGATTATGTGGCACACATAAGAAAGGATTCAATATAATATGGGTGGGACCTATATCTCCCTCCGATGCATTGGGTAAAGATTTTATATCTCATGAGATAGACAGGGCTGGAACGGTAGGTTATACCGGTTCAGTGAAACAGGACTGAAACGAGGGTTACTCGATTCAGAAAGGCACTTTGTCCACTAAGATAGTCTTGGCAATGAGTCTTGACTAACAAGAAATGATTCTCTATGATTATGTGTGAATGCCACAAAGTTTCATGTTTTAAGTTATGATTATTGTGATTACATTTCACTGCCATGATTTATCCCATGTTATGAAATTATGCACTCTTTTGCAGGTTAAGATTTCCAAAATGTTATGTTCTTATGAATACGATGTGATTGATATTTATTTTGTTTACCCTTACTAAGCATTTGAGCTCACCATTTTATGTTTTCTTTTCCCCAGGATATAAAGAAAGGTTTTAGGTGAAAAAAGGAAGATCTTTATAGGATATGTTGAAGATCTTTCACCCTGATTAGAAGATTACGTTCCGAGTTTCCAAAGACACTAAACTATTATGATCCTTGTGTGTGTGATTTTGTTATGTACTAATTATTCCGTAAAAGTAATGTAATGTCCATGTACGTCAAGCTTCGGGTCTCTACAGTTGGTATCAGAGGAAAGGTTTAGTCAACCTTTGGAAACTAGGATGCGAAAACGTTAGTGAGATCCCTAGAGATATTTCTAAGGTATGTCAAGGGATGTCCCTAAGGTTAAGTATACGTATAGGTTATAGTACTAGAATTACGCTGACGATCATAGAATTAAACCTAAGATGTTAGATATTGAAGGTACTCCCCCTTTATTATGTTGTTTTCCCCTAACATGATTTTTGCCTCTCACACTATTCTTTTTGGGTTTTAGAAAATGGATGGAAACAAGATGATTCACAATAATGGAGAATATAATGGACAATGGAATGATATTATTCATAATGAAATGGGATTTGGAAGTCCAAATATCATTATTATGCCGAATCAGCAATCTCATAATATGATCAATAAAGTAAAATTTGGTAAGTTTCCTGACTCGGCTAATAAGAGAAAGATGGAGTTTCATGATGATCATAGAGGAAAGAAAGTTCAATTTCCCCTATGTAAATCATGTGGGAAGTGGCATCGAGGAGAATGTTTCAAAGGAACTGGAATATGCTTTGGGTGTGGAAAAGAAGGACACAAAGCAAGTAAGTGCAAAGGAAAAGGTTCAGTTAACACCATGGATGAGGATAATGGTATTGCTATGACATCAACAATGGTTAAATGTTTTAAATATGGAATGTATAGGCATTATGCAAACAAATGCCCTAAGGGAAAGTCTCATGAAGTGAATAAGTATGGTCGTATGGGAAGTATTTATGTTGATGATGATGAAGAGACTACAAATGATATGTGAGATGAAAGAATTGTTGAAGCTCGGTCAATGGTTTAAGAATGTAGTGGAATTCTTACATGTTTATCATGTGTAATATTATATAAGAAATCTCATGGTACTATGGAATAAAGAGACATCTAAGGATTGTTACACTGTTGTCTTTCCTTGAGTTATGAAAGTGTATGATTAATGGTACCACTTTCCATGAAAGGTTATTCAGATATTTTTGGAATTTAGATGATATGTTCATAAAGAATGGATAAGGAGAAAATTAAATGTTTAACAGTATTCATGAGCTCATGATTGATATAAGGACTAAGTGATATCATGGTTTGAGTATAAATTTTTTTTTGAGGATTTTGGTATGTGGAAGGTGTCAACTTTTAACTACATTCATGTTTTCACTAAGGTATTCAAGAGAATACATGATTAAGGACTTTGAATGTTTGGAATGTGACCAACAAGACATATCTTATGATATATGGGGATCAACGACAGTATTAAATCTCTGGTAATCGTTTTCACTATATTATGAGAGTGGACTGCAGTATTATGGATAAGCCTAAAGATTATAATGGATTATGTTTGATATAAGTTAGTATTGTTTAAGGATAGAAGTTTTTTCGATATTATTGATGGGATGTTATAGTAATATAGTTTTAGAAAAAGGACAACCTGCAGGACGGGCGGCAGCCCATCGCGTCGAACAAGGCTGTGGGAATCGAACCCACAACCGAAGTGCGACTGGCCTTTATCGCCTACCACTGGCCAACAGGAAGTCCCTGTATTGTAGAAACTAGTTTTATTATATTAAGCAATATGATATATGATGTATAAGTCCATTTTAGGAACCATATATGATTAATCTCACTATAGAATGACTTATGTATATTTAATAACTTTTTCTAACCTTTTTGTTTGAGACAGATGGAATGACCCATCATTCTATCACATGATCTGCTAACACTTCACAAATAAAAAATTCAACTTCATTTATTTAAGAGTTGAAGTGGAAATTGTTAAAGGCACGAACAACAGTGAGATTGTACCAAAATAATGTAAGTATTTATTCTAATTAAAATTCTATAACTTTAGGGAAACGATCTTGAAAACCAAAAATGTTGTCCTAGTGCTCTTATATCTGATGAATCAGATGGTACCTTAGATCGTCACAAATCTATGGCTTTGTGATTGTTGGCTATTTCATAGCCATGTTCTCTACCACTCTCTATCAGAACATGATGGTTAGATTTCTCTTCCATATCCATATTTTCACCTATATGGAAACCGAGTGATTAGTTTATTTGGGTAATCGTTACGTTTCATACTTTTGTTTTTAAAAATTTTATTTGGTATTCATTTTTATGATGTGGGTTTCTATTAAAGAAACTTTCGAATAGTAAACCATTTATAACCCCGACGAATTTCGAGGGCGAAATTCATTTTAAGGGGGGTAGAATGCAACACCCCGAGATTTTATGAAAAATATTCTTTTTAATTTCATTAATGTCTTGTGTTGTATGCTACACCAAAAGGAGCTTTCACAACACGCATCCTTGACTTGCCTTGCATTACACGCAATCGCAACCTTCCTCGATAGCGTGTATAGTACGCAATACTGAGTTTCACGAAACAACGATATGCTATTAAAATATTATTAAAACTAGCCGTTATGAATAGTAATAACCACTTTTTAAAATTTTATAAATTTTATCTCTCAAAATGGACTTCATTTTTGGATTCGGAGTATCGAATTTAGCCTAAGGTGAAATTTTGGTACTTTTCGGATAACTTTCATATTCTGATGGATAGTGAAAATTACTAAATTATAATTAAAAACAACTTAAAAAAAAATAATTAATTGTGATAAATTATTAATTTGAGTGGTTTTGAAGTATATTTAGAATATATTTTTACAATTTAATACAATGTTGGTCATTGGATGTAATATTACATTTAAACCAGACATAAACAAGTGTCAATCTTTTGATAGATATTGTTTCTTAAAAACATGCTATTTGTTTTAACAGCGGGATTTAATTATAAAATTAATTAATGAAACTTTTATGTTATGAATTTGGTAAAATAGACTTCATTTTTGAATTCGGAATATGAAATATAGCTTAGGATGAAATTTTGGCATTTTTCTGAAAACCTTCAATTTTTGATGAATAGTGAAACTACTAAGTGGTAGTTAAAAAACTGAATTTTTCATAAAACTTAATTTTACCACTTCTTTGAATGGAATTTCAAAAAACCAAGAGACACAGTTGATGTCAGTAAGTAAAATGTGGTTCAATGACATGAAAATAATTTTTGGTGAATAGTAACTTTTTACTTTTATTTACCACGGTTAAAAGTAAATAGGGTAATTAATGGTAAAAATGATATTAATATTACCCTAACACATGTCCTAATCCTATTGGACAAGTTTATCTCGACCAAAAACAACCTCAAGTGTAAAATATTATCATTTAGTCCCACTTGGATTAGATTAGGACATTTATTATTGTTTAATTCAAAGAAGAGTTAAAAGAGTTAAAATCAAAGTTTATTTATTAAAACATTTTTAATATTGGGTTATACATAAGATAAATTCGATTTTAAATATTAATTAGAAATCTAAAAAGATTTCCTATATAATGGTATTTTATTTTTAATTTTATACATTAAATAATTTAATTTATTTATGACACAATTATGATGTAGTAATTATCTTATTTATAAAATATTGACATAATTGATGTTATAAACACCACAATAAATGTAATTTGAGACTTTTTATGAATTAAACTAATTTTCTAGGTTACTATGATATATTATTGTTGATTTAATCAACTTGTTTCGAACATATAATTTTTTTATGACTTTCACAAAAAGCATATATCAAATAGTGTAAAAATTGACAGAAAATAGGTTTTAAATCAAATATTATATTATTAATTGTTATTTTATTCCTAAAAATCTAAGGTTCGGCCAAATGACTTAGATAAGGATATATATATTAATAATAAAAAATTTAGGGTTCGTTTGGCATGTTATAGTATGTTTATTAACCATATAGTGAAAGAAAACAAAAAGACACGGTAAAAGTTAAATTATTTAACTTAGAGTTAAATCTAATTGATAAGGTTAAGATAATACCCTAAAATTGTCTAAATCCTATTGGTTAATAGGATTTCGACCCATCCCCACTTTAGCTTCGAAATAAGACCCTTTGGAACCATTATAAACCGATTTTGACTTTAATATAAAATAATATTTTGTGATATTCCTAAGGTGCCCCTCTCCTCCCTTATAAAAGGGCACCTCCTCCCCCTCCTCCTCACACCAATTTGAGCACTCAAGCTCGGCCAACCCCTGAAAAAATACCTTCTCCAATTCCCTAGAATAATCCTAGAGGTCCTGGTCTTCTTCAAAGACCAATCTTAGTTCCATAAGTGGAGGATTCAAAGAGGCGTTTCAAAGAAGAGGTAATATCCATTACCGAACTTTTCAATTTCTTTCTTCTTCAACTTCTTCTTCTTTAGTTGTTTCATGATAAAGTAATAAAATCAGTATTACGTACATACTGATATGTTATTATAAATATTAAACAACCCTAATTCACATTCTATCCATCCTACGGAAAAATGAAATCACCGTGCGTGCGTACAGACGGAATACCGTCTCCACGGCGTGGTGTAATCTATTTTTCCACCATCACTTTACAAGGATGGGTATAATGGTGTAATGAGTAACTATTTATGATTATTATAAAGTAATATTGATACTGAAATAATATATATATACTCCAATACAGTTCCACGATCATAGGAACGATATCATCACTCGTGCGTACGTACGGAATACCGTCTCCACGATGTGATGCGACTCGTTCTACATGATCATCATTACATAGTAATTATATAAATGAATAGAATGAATAAATATGATATATGTTACACTAATACCATTCTGGATATAAGGTATCTATAACCTTAAAATAAGAATAAGAATTTATTCGACAAAACACGCATAAGAACAAAAGGCAATAAAGACCCGAGTAACAAGTAACAATGAAATATTACTAATAAGAAGCTAAGAATATGACCATATATGATATCATATCAATATGTATGATTCTGGAATAAGTCAATAACATTATTTAAACCATTATACAGGAGCTTCAGACACGTACAAAGCAAATCGGACCTAAGGTAAGGGAAATATCACAATCTCATTTTTATCCGAGATTGTTTATACTTTGGTATTTACTGGGGTGTATTTTATCATCCACATCCATGTTTCCTCAATATGTAATATTATTTCCATCCACCTAAAAATTTTTAAATCCAATTTTACCCTTCGGTGAGTTTTTAGTAAAAAATATGAAAGGAATCTTTTGTCGTTTTTCGTACGAGGTACTTTTTGACTTTTTTGGACAAAAGTACGAAGAATGTTTTTTTAACTTATACGGCTTGAATGGATTCTCAAAACATTATTTCCAAAAGCTTCCTTTACAAGTTTTCAAGTTTATTTTTAATCAACTTCTTTTAGTTTATAATTGTATGACATGTTAAGAAAATAAAAGTGTTTATGAAAAAGAAATGATATTTTCCTCAAGAATGGAGATCAAGTGTTTTATCAAAATTATTTTCCATCTAAGATAATAAAGGGTTATATTTTTATCCATATTATTAAATTGATTTGATTATGTTGTGATGGAATTATTTTTATGAATTCCTTTATCTTATATGAAATTTTTTATGATGTCATGATGTTTATGAATCCCATTTTTATTACATGGGTTACGCTATGATGTATGGTTTATGATTATGTGGCACACATAAGAAAGGATTCATTATAATATGGTTGGGACCTATATCTCCCTCCAATGCATTGGGTAAAGATTTTATATCTCATGAGATAGAAAAGGCTGGAACGGTAGGTTATACCGGTTCAGTGAAACAAGACTGAAATGAGGGTTACTCGATTTAGAAAGGGACTTTGTCCACTAAGATAGTCTTGGCAATGAGTCTTGACTAACAAGAAATGATTCTCTATGATTATGTGTGAATGCCACAAAGTTTCATGTTTTAAGTTATGATTATTGTGATTAAATTTCACTACCATGATTTATCCCATGTTATGAAATTATGCTCTCTTTTGCAGGTTAAGATTTCCAAAATGTTATGTTCTTATGAATACGATGTGATTGATATTTATTTTGTTTACCCTTACTGAGCATTTGAGCTCACCCTTTTATGTTTTCTTTTCCACAGGATATAAAGAAAGGTTTTAGGTTAAAAAAAGGAAGATCTTTATAGGAGATGTTGAAGATCATTCACCACGATTAGAAGATTACGTTCCGAGTTTCCAAAGACACTAAACTATTACGATCCTTGTGTGTGTGTTTTTGTGATGTACTAAGTATTCCGCAAAAGTAATGTAATGTCCATGTACGTCAAGCTTCGTGTCTCTACATTAGGTCATAACATTCACATCCTGTATTTTATTGAGTGTGACTAATACATACACATCTCGAATGACTTATAGAGAGTTTACCCTATTGGTGAATAAAATAAATTCCTCCATCATCCTCTTTTCACAATCATATAAAAACCTATAAATTTTTATTAAATTAAAATCAATTAAAAACAAAAAATTTATTTAAAAAAATATCTAAAAAATCCTTAACCTATAAGTTTATTAATATTTTATTTGGATCCATGTTGATAATTTTGATGATAGAACTAAAATTATTTCATCATTATCTTTGATTCCACATCAAATAAAATAAGTTAATTTTAGTAACATACAATTATCATACAAAATTACTCGGTAGAAAATCAAGACCACCATGCTTCATAGTACTTTAGGTGTTTATTCTAATTCTCCCATCTCCAACCTCTTTTTTTATAAGTCTCTTTTCACTCAATAATTTCTCTGGTTGTGTGTATATTTTCCATAGAAGGTGTCAGTAGAAATGGTGGTGCCTATATAATAACTTCTTTCAATGTTTTAATTCTCACAAATGGTTGACATTTCCCCTTTTAGAGAACACAATAAAGAACAATTATCATCCTCATCAGCTCTTATCTAGAATAGTTATAAATTCCATTTGTTGTTTGACCATAATTCTCTAACGATTGTGGACATGAACATATGATGGTTGAAATACTGTAGTAGTACTCATCAATTGGATGATTAATTCACAGAGTAGTATAATATAAAAGAGATGGGGTACAAGTCTCAAGGAATCAAAATTCAATAATAACTATTCAAGAGATTAAACTGATAAGAATGAAAATTATACTTTATTGTGTTCTCTAAAACGTAAATTGACTCTTATTTGTTAAACATACTAAATTTAATGTTGTTATTAACTTGAATCCTCCATTTCAAAAAACATCATTCAGATCAATGCTCCATCAAATAAGATAAATGAAATAGTGAAGGCTGGGAATGAAATAGGGGTGGTGGGGATAGAAGAATCAGAATACACAACTACAATGTTGCGCAACCAAGTGATATAGTGTTCCAGAAGTGTAATTTTATCCAAAAATTGTATGGTACTAAAATTAATTTATTTTATTTGACATGGTGGCTGAGTTAATGATGAATTAAATTCATTTTTATTATCAAAATTATCCAGAAAAATCCGAATTAAATATTAATTAAATAATAGGATAAGGGATTTTTTAATGTTTTTTAATTGGTTTTAATTAAATAATATATTATAGGGTTTAATATGAATAGAAATAGAGGTTAATTAAAGCATGTACATTGTTCATAATTATCTCTATAGGTAATAAAACTAGATGTGGTCCATGCCATTATCTATTGAAAACTATAAAATGGAGGTCACTTCTCATTTGCAACATAGATAAATAAAGTTAATATACCACAATATTACATATATATATATATATATATATAATATAGATATATGTAATATATTTCTGACATTACTTTAATATAATTATATATATATATATATATATATTTTATTTATCATATTTAAATTTAAATAAATATTCAATATAATTTTTGATTTATATATATATGACTATTTTTGGAAATGAAACTAAAAGAATACTAATAATAATTTTTAAATAAAAATAAATAAAAATAATTATTATTCTAGGTAACACTGTATAAAATAAAATTATTTCAATTTTTCAATGATAATTTTTTTAAAAAAATGTATTCATAGTTACCTATTTTATTATTTTGAAAGTAACACGAGTTTATAATATTTTATTAACCATTTATTTATAAATTATATTACTCTTAATTAAAAGTATTTATTGACCTAAAAAGTATATATAGAAAAAAAACAAATTAATACCTAAAAATAATTTCTAATTTATATATAATTTAAATTATTCACTAATATTTCTCTAAACCAAATTATGTATTAACCTATAGATTATAGAGAGACCATATAATTTGCATTTACCCGTCCTTGAGATTTTAGAGAGACCTAAGAATAATTTTGAATAATTAAATAATAGACATCAACAAGATATACCACACATAATGGTGAAATACAAAACAACACTTACAACGTCTATCTCAAAAACATCTAAATCAAATTTCTTCTTAATTTATGGTTTTGTTCACCCCCAGTTTTTTTTTCTATTCATGTCATGGATTTGATGTCGTTCATTGAGAAAACTGATCCTTTTATTGGGTGTTGAGTGATATTAATTTTTAGTTTTGAACTACCATATATGCCTAATAACCCTAATGTGGGTTCCCCATTGCTATTTTTGGAGTTTTTTAAGAAAGAGTTGTTACTTCATGATTTGGGCCAATCGTGAGCCCATTCCCATATTTTAAAAACACATTTTGATTCTTTTATAGATCATTAATTTTTATCATTTTTGACATATTCAACTTCTTATTTTACTACCCTGACATATTCAAGCCAACATATCATTTTATACCCATTATTAATTAATAATCACAGTAAATTTGGGTTACTTATTTAGGTGTTGGACCAGCCCGTGGGCCCATTTCCAGTTTTAAAACTATAAATTGTTTGTTTTATATATTATATATTTTGTAATGTTTTTAGATGAATCCACCTACCATTTTAAAACCAAATACCCATCCTAACCCCCATTATCGAGGTTACCTATTTGGAGCTCACTATAATTGAATATTAGGGTGATGGTTTTCAGGTTTTCTCAAAACATCCAGAATTGAGAAGGTAAATTTTGTCATCCATAAATCATTAAATTCCTACAATTTTTTACATAAATATTTTTTACATGTTTATTTAAGACCTTAGGAGCCTCTCCAAGATGTTCTAAGACATTAAATTTTCATTATGGGTTCAGATCTAATGAAAGACAAATATTTTTTTAGGTTGCAAGGTGAGATTCAATCTCCTGTATCCTACCTCTTCCTCCACCATTCATTATTTCATGGTTTTATATTCTACCCTGGTCATTATAGACCTATAGTTCTGTTATAAAATTATTTTTATGGGGGTTTTGTTCATTTGGGTCTAGTCTTCATTATTTTAGGGTTTATAAACCGTTAGATGGTGATATTGGCTGTGCATTTCCATTACACCAAGGATTTGAGGTAGGATATCCCTTGAACATGCCTTTATCATTTAAGTTTCATCATTTTATTATTTTTTACATATGATAAATATGATTATTTGTTTCATCCTTTGGATAATTTTCTTGGAGTGAAAAATGGTTCTTTAAACCTTGTTTTGTGAAAGGTATGGTTGTTTTGTTATAAAAGTTCACTCCAAGTGCTTGTTTAAATGTTACGCTATCATTTGAAACTGTTTTGTGAGTTTTAAAACTAGGTTTATTGTATCTTTAAGATGTTATAGTATCTCTAGTAAAATAAGGCATGAAATTGGTGGTTTATTACTTGTCAATTCATAAAATAAATTGTTTTGATTTAAAATGTCATGTAATGTGTTCGGTAAATTGCCTGATTGGCTTTTATGTGTGTTGTGTGATTTAAAAAATATTAGTTTTAGATTTATAAATGAATCAATAGAATTATAAATGGTATTTTTGGGTCCTTATATGTCCTACCAATTTGGATTTGGATTAACAAACAAATGGGTTTTGGTTTACAACATTTTTTGGACCGAGTTGTTGAAAAATGGCTTGTTACACATCCATATAAAAAGGGTTGTGTTTTGAATATGTAACATGAGTTTTTTAAGGGATTTGTGAATGTGGTTAATTATGTTAAATTTTGTGTATAAACCTACTAAATAATCTTGAAATGCATACCTATGTCAAATGTTAGTTTTGAGATAGGCTTAAAGGCCGGGTTGGCATTTTCGTTTTGTAAAAAAGGTTTCCAACTGTATTTCATGTTCTATCTTTTGGGGCAATTTTATGGTCCATGAAAGTGATTTATTAATTTTTTTGGGGCTTCCAAATATGTTTTTCTGTGTTATTTATGGGTTTTTGCCCTTAAAATGTCATTTTTGAATGGATTTTTGTGTAATGCCTCGTTATACTCTTTGAAACATTTTTACGAAAATTTTTAGTGGTTTATTGATTCCTGAAAAAATAATTGAAGCATGTTTGTTGGCTATTGTTGTGTTCTGGGTTTGGTAAAAAAATTATGTGAAATGTTTATTTGAAAATATGTGTAACATGATTGAGCACTAAATGAAATTGTGGGTATCTACGTGGGAGGATGTGTACTAGAATGTTAGTGATCATGTGGGGATTGACCCCTGTTTCACGTAGCATGTTTGTTGATGAAAACACTAACTACACTATTATTATTATGATCTTGGGGGACCCCTAGGTTATTGGAATTCCCCATACTAGTGGGTCATTTGAACGAGAAAAGATATCTATTATGGTTACTTTTATCCAGACATGAGGTGACTGGGGATCACAACTAACTAGTGCCTATAAGTGTTCCCATGAGTTGTGCTCATTGGCTATTTTGTACTCATCGTCAACATACAGTGTGTTTGGTTTATGAATTCACATGTGTGTTTGATTTATTTAAATGTTTAAATTATGTTAGGAAGGCCTCTTGAAAACTATTTTCATTTTGAAGTTTCACTTATTTGAATATTGTTACTAGCATTCTTGTTTTTAAACCATGCATGTTTTTGTTTGGTAAAATTTTTATAGCATGGGACCTCATTCAGAAAACAAACCATTATATTTGTATTTTTAAAATGAAATTGATGATTCTTTTATTTTAATTTATTTGCATTGGGAATAGAATATAATGCTAACCTACTATGTTTTAATACACATTCTTATAGTATTCTTCTGTTTTATCCATTGTGTAGGTTTCTGCTTGAGTTTGATCACCTTGGGTGACGTGTGATCATTATATTGGAGAGTGACCATAGGGGTCACATATAGTTATTTGGTAATCAGGTTTCATCATTTGAGATATTGGTTTAGTTTTAATTTCAGTTTCGTGTACAAATAATTTTCGGTTCAGTTTTTATTTAAATGTATTTTGGGATTCCCATTTCATTATGTTGTTTGTTTGATTGTATATATATGTGTGAAATAAATCCCTTGTGTACACGATTGATTCACGTGGTGCTTGGATCCTTCCCCGGAGGATTGGGAACACCTCTTGGGACTTTAGGTGGGCTGGCCCTTGTGATAGGTTTAGGGTCGACTCCAGCTGGTTCATGAAAAAATGTTATTATAGGAGGTCCGATCCCAGTATAACATTCTTTTTAGATCAAACATGTTAGTTAGGGGATTTCATGGTAGATGGAGAAGGATTTTTAGGACTTTAGGGGTATGTGTGGTAATAGAATCATGAACTCTTTATTATTAATATCCTCGGGTTTTCATGGGATGTCTAGTTTTTTTAGTGTCTTTTGTTGTTGTTGATCTTATGGAATTCGGATATGACAAGGGGAGTCTGAATGATGGCTTCTGTGAGCTCACAGGGCCCGGTAAGACATGTGGAGTTGGGGCATGGTCCTAATAAGTCTCTTTGTTTTGGTGTTTCTATTGACATATGGCCACTAACCATATTATCAAGTCACCCACCGACAATATTTCCCTTTTGTAGGTTTCTTGTACCTTTCATGAATTCTGAATTTTTGTTTTGGAAATATTTATGTGAGAATTATGGAAATATGTTTTAAAGGAAGGATTGGATTTTTAATAGGGGAAAAGGGGTTTCAGAAATGAAATATAAGAATAGGTTTGGAATGTTGTGTTTTTAACAAATTTTTGGGAGGTTGTGGAAATGATTTAACAGGATTGGATTTTTCCTAACCCAAACTTGTGGTTTGTCGAAATATAAGGTTTTGAAAGTGTGAACAATTTTAAAGTAATTAAAAAACATCATTTTAAGTGGGGTGTTTTGGCCTGTTGAAATGTTTTTGAATATGATGAATTGGTTTTGTAAATTTTGTTTTGAGTGACAAGTATTTTTCTAAAAATGGGTTTTGTCCATTGTGGTTCTCAGATCATGAAAATAGACATTTATGATTTTTTTCTAAATGGAAAGGTATATATTGAATAGAATAGATGTTTTTGGAAGTTCTATTAAATGAAATGGATTTTTTTAATCAAATAGTTCATGACGAAGTGTATCTTTTCCTGTGTAATATGAAAATGGTTTTTGATTTGGTGGTTAATGGGCCTTTGGAAGGTGCACGATTATTTTTGTAATGATAATGTTTTGTTTTTTCATTCAGTATTTTCATGGGTTCTCACGTGAATGGTTTTCTAGATATATGGATAAGTGGCTATTATGGAATGGTATTTGAGTGACCGGGGTGGCACATAAATGTTCATGTGAATGAGACTTGATGAAACTCCATTGGAGAATGTGGAAACCCACCGAGTTAGATTGTTTTTCAAAAGTGTTTTGAGCTGAATAAATTGTGGACATTATTTATAATCCAATGGTTATATGACTAGTTTATTCTATGTATTATTTTAGTTTTTATTATGTATTATTTCTTGCGATATAGAAGTCATACTATAGTTGTATCTTCAAATGAGATCTTGTTAGTTGCTCAGTTTTGGAGTAATGTTCATTGGGTTTGTAAAGATGTGTTTGATGTTGTGATGTGGCCATGGATAGTTCTCCACTGGAAATGTTTCCTGTTGATCAACTAAATGATTTAGTTCAAATGTTAAATGCACATATTCGAATGATGCCTCATCCAGTTTGTTGGAATATAGAGATATTTGGGATCAATTTTAAGTGCTTCCAGGTTGTGATAATTATTTTGGACATAGAAGTTTTTTTTGGTGATGTTGATGTGTTTCGCCGTATTCCTTTTCCATTCCGCCCCTCATTTTGAGTGATATAATTTTTTGATATGTATCTTTGACTTCCAATTTAGATAAACGTGTTTTGTTGAGAATGTGATTTTTTTGAGTGGTGTGATCCTTATCACCATGATTGCAGTACATCATATGCTTCATGAATTAGGGCTCCAGCCATAGGCCTCGTATTGAAGCTTTTCACGCAGTCAATAATTCTCTTTCTATGTGTGGAGCTTGACCAGGCTCCTTCCTCTACTATTTTGGTATGGTAGATTCTATATCTCTATTGAGGTTCCACAATTATTTGAATTCCCATTGTCACAAAAAACGTGGTGGACTTACCCATCACACATTTTCAATGGTTATTCCTTCATGGATGTGGGTTTTCGATCAATGTCCATGTGTGTACCGCCTATGAAAATCGGGTGTGGTCATGGTGTTACCTATTTCTAGTTGGAGAGTGATGGGTAGTTCCTTTTTTCTTTTGTGGTTTTAGTGGCATAATTATTGGGTCCCCATCCCTCCCTTCCCCATGTGACGGTGGTCCGGTTCCGTGCCGAATGTGTTGGACCAATTCTTGTTCCCTCCGTTAGGGGTGGGTGGTTTAGATGTTCTTGTTGAAACCCATATAATATAGGGTTTTAGGTTTTTGTGGGTGAGTTTTGGTGGTTCTGTGTTGGTGAGTCCCAATTCTAGTTCATTTTTAATTCATTTTTTTGTTCATTTCTAGTTTGTATTTAATGGTAGGGAGACCCACTACGGGTCTGAATGATCTTTCTTTTAGGATTTTTCAGATGGTAGTTGTGCTTTAATGGTGGAGAGACCATTCTGGACTCCACCCAAGTCATTTTATTTTGTGATTTAACTATGTTTTGTGTGATCGTTTGGTTAATTGGGGGGAGGGCCAACAATATAGTTCTTGTTGTGGTTGTGGAGGTGGTGGTTTGATCTTTCAGTTTATTCTCAGAAAGATGTTGTGAGTTGGTGTTTTGATTGGGAAAGTGTATTATGATAAATTGATGTTGAATGATATTTAATTATATTTATAGGCTGGATTATGTTGATATGAAATCCATAGGAGTTGTTCTATCAGTTTAAAAGAATTATAGATTTTCGGGGGCAGAAAGCATTAATGGTGGGGACAATTTTCACACCCGGTTTTTTTCTTCCCCTGACATGGTTTTGATCAAGTTCGTTGAAAATCCCAATCCTTTTATAGGGTGTTGGTTGTGATTAATTTTCTTTTTGTAACTACCATATATGTCTAATCACCATAATTTGGGTTCCACATTGCTTGTTTTATAGTTTTTGGAGAAAGGGCAGTTACTTCATGATTTGGGCCAACTGTGAGGCCATTTCCATAATTTAAAAACATATATTGTTTGTTTTATTACTCATTATTTTTTTTATCATTTTTGATTCAATTAACTTCAAAATTTTCCTCACCATATGTATTCTGGGCTACATATCATTTTGGACCCATTAAGAATTAATAACCTTGGTTAATTTGGATTACTTATTAAGGTATTGGGACAGCCCTCGTGCCCATTTCCAATTTTAAAAATATAATTTGTTTCTTTTATAACATTATATTGTTTAATATTTTTCTATTCTTCTACCTCCCATGAAAAGTAAAAATACCTATCCTCACCCCCATTATTGAGTTACTACTTTGGAGCTCATTTGAGTCGAATATTAGGGTGAAAGTTCTCGGGTTTCCTCAAAACGTCTAAAAATGAGATGGTAAGTTGTTTTGTTCATAAATCATTCAATTATTATTATTTTTCTCACAAATATTATTTCCCTAGTTATTCTAGGCCATAGGATCATCTCCAAGATGTTCCAAGCCATTTTGTTTTCACTATGGGTGCAGATCTAATGGAAGACGATGATTTTTCTATGTGGCTTGGTGAGATTCCCTCTCTATTCTCCTACCTCTTCCTCCTCCTTTCCTTATTTCTTGGTTTTATATTCTCCCCTAACCATGTTAGACCTATGGTTGTGTTATTATATGATTTTTATGGAATTTTTGTTCATTTGGCGCTGGTTGTCATAGATTTAGGGTTTATAAAACCTCGAATGGTGGTATTGGGTCTGTGTTTTCATTACCCCAAGGATTTGATGAAGGATATCCCATGCACATGCCTTTAGAATTTAGGTTTCATCATTTTATTATTTTTTACATATTATATATATTTTAATTTTTTCATCCTTTGGATAATTTTATTGTTGTAAAAAATGGTTGCATAATCCTTTTTTCAAGAAAGGTAGAGTAATTTTGTCATAAAAGTGCACACAAAGTGTTTGTTTAAATGTTCCTATATATTTTGAAACTATATTTGGAGGTTTAAAACCTGGGGTATGGTATTTTTAACATCTTAAATTATCTCTAATTAAATTTTTTAATGAAATTGGTTTTTTATTCCTTCTCATGTTCTTAAAATAATTTTCATTGTTTTAAAAGGGCATGTCATGTGTTCGATACATTGCCTGGTTGGATTTTATGTTTGATGCGTGATTTAAAAATTATATGTTTGGATTTATAATTGAAATGGAAGAATGATAAATGGTATTTATGGGTCATTATATGTATTTCCAATTTGAATTTGGTTTTACAAACCAATGGGTTTTGGTTTACAACATGTTTTCCCTAAGTTATTGGAAAATAACATGTTTCACATCCTTTTACAAATGGTTGTGTTTTGAATATTTAAACTAAGAGATTTAAGGGATTTTAAAATGGGAATTTATATTTTAAATGGTTTTTATACATATCCTTAATAAAATTGGAATGTATACAATGGTCAAATTTTTGTTTTGAGAAAGGCTTAAAGGGTCATTTGGCATTTTTTTTGTAAAAATCGTTTCCATTTGTATTTCATGTTCTATATTTTTGGGCCATTTTATGGTCCATGAAAGTGATTTATTAATTGTTTTTGGGGATTCCAAATCAGTTTTATTATTTTATTTATCATTTTATTTTGTCTTAAAAGATCATATTTAATGGATTTTATGTGAAAGGACTCGTTATACTCATTGAAATTGTTTTACGAAACTTTTTAGTGGTTTATTGATTTCATAAAAAATGTGAAGCATGATTGACGGATGTTTGTGTGTTTATTCTTTGTTAATCTAATTTTGATATGAAAAGTTTATTTTATAATATTTTAAACATTACTGAGCACTAATGATAATACTAGGTATCTTGGTGGGTGGATGTGTACTAGTATGCTAGTGATCATGTGGGGTTTGGCCCCTATTTCACGAATAAAGTTTGACGATGACAACACTAACTAAAATATGATGATGATGATTTTTTGGGACCCCTAGGATATGGGTATTCTTCCTACTAGTCTATCATGTGCATGAGAACATATATTTATTATGGTTACATTCACTGAGAGATGAGGTGACTAGGGCTCACAACTAACTTCTGCCTAGGGGGGTTCCTATGACTTGTGATCCCTGACTATTTTGTGCTCACCGTCAGCATAAGATGTGTTTGGTTATTAATTCATATGTGTGTGTGATTTATTTTTATTTTTAAATTATTTAAATCATCCCTCTTGAAAACAACTATTTTCATTTTAAAGTTTCATCTATTAGAAAATTATTACTAGAATTCTTTTTTATAAAACATGCATGTTTTTTCGGGAAATTATTTTTTTATCCTGGTACCCCATTTTGAAAACATTCCAATATATTTTTATTTAACAAATTAAATTGATGTTTCTTTTATTTTAAAGGATGTGCATTGGGAATAGAATGTCGAGCTGACATACTGTGTTTTAATACTCATGCCGATAGTCATCTTCTATTTATAGCCCTTGTATAGGTTTCAAATTGAGTCTGATCACCATGGGTGATGTGTGATCATTATGTTGGAGATTAAATAGAAGAGTCTCATGGAATTATTTGGTTATCAGGTTTCATTAGTTTTTTTATTGGTTTAGTTGTACTTTCAGTTTCTTCTACAAATTATTTTCAGTTCAGTTTTTTATAAATCTATTTTGGGTAGTCCATTTCATTCCACTATTTTTTATTGTTTATATATTGGTGAAATCATTCCCTTGGGTACTCTATTTATGGACTTGGTGAGTGTCTCCATCGTAGGATGTTCATTAACGCCTCTTGAAACATTTCACGAGCTATCCCTTTGACAGGTTCAGGGTCGACTCAGGCTAGTTCGTGACGAAATGGTATCCTAGGAGGCCGTCTCTTGGCACAACATTATTTTTAGAGTTCCATTGTTATTTGGGGGATGTCAAGGTAGATGTAGTAGTATTTCTGGGAATTTAGTAGTATCTAAGATAAGATCATCAAAAACACTTTCTCAATATGATACTCGGGTTTCCATGCGATGTCCGGTTTTATTAGTGTATTTTGTTCTTGTTCATCGTCTGGTGTTGGGATACTAAAAGGAGAGTCTTATAAGGGCCTCTGTGATATTTCAGGACCTGGAAAGCCATGTGGATCGAGGTAATGGTCTTAATAAGTCTCTCTATGTTGTTTTTGTGTTTTAGATATGGCCACCAACCATATGGTCAAGAAACCCACTAACACTAGTTCTTTTTTTGTGGGTTTCTTGGACCTTTATTGAATTCTTATTTTTTTTAAAATACTCATGTGAGAATTATTGAAATGGGTTTTAATGAAGGGATACGATTTTGAAAAGGAGAAAATGGATTTCAAAAATTAAATATTTGAATGTTTTTTGAAGGATTTGTTTTTTACAAATTTTTTGGAGGAAGTGGAAATGATTTAACAGGATTGGATTTTCCCTCATCTAAATTTGTGGTTTGTTGAAATAAAATGTTTTGAAAGTGTGAATAATTTTATATTAATTCTGATATATTGTTTTAAAAGGGTTGTTTTGGAATATTGAAAATTGTTTGAATATGATGAATTGGTTTTGGAAATTTTGTTTTGAGTAGCTAGTGTTTTTATAAAATGGGGTTTTGTCCTTTGTGGTTTTTGGATTATGAAAATAGACTTTGTTGTGTTTATTCAATTGGTGAAGAGATATTTTGAATAGAACGGTTGTTTTTGTATGTTCTATTAAATTAAATGGATTTTTTAATCAAATGTATCTTGATAAAGAATGGATTGCCTTATGAAATCAGAAAATGGTTTTTTATTTGGTGGTTAATGTGCCTTCAGAAGGTACATGAATATTATTGTAATGATGAAGTTTTGTTTTTTAATTCAGTATTTTCATGGGTTCTCACAAGAATGGATTATGGATATATGTATTAAAGGATGATATGGAATGGTATTTGAGTTCTCAGGGTGGCACTTAAAAGTTCATGTGAGTGAGACTTGATGAAATAACATTGGTGAATGTGTAAACCCACCAAGTATGTTTGTTTTTCTAAAGTGTTTGGAGCTGAAAAAATTGTTTCCTTTGTTTATAAACCAATGGTTATGTGGATAGTTTTTTCTATGTATTAGAAGACTTGTTTATTAATTATTATTCCTTGTGATATAGAAGTCATACACTGGTTGTATATAGATATGAGATCTTGTTGGTGGCTCGGATTTGGGGCAATGTTCAATGGGTTTCTAAAGATGTGTTTGATGTTGTGATGTGGACATGGATAGTTCTCCATTGGAAATATTTCATGTTGATCAACCTAAGGATTCATTTCAAATGTTCAATCCACATCTTCGGATGATACTGTGGCCTATTTGTTGGAATAGATAGCTATTGGGAATCAATTTAAAGTACTTCTACGTCGTTAAAATTCTTTTGGACATAGTAGTTATAACGACCCATACTTTACATACATTGTTACTACTTCAAAATTTAATCACACTTATTACAACATATGACAAAACCACAAAGGACCGTATAGGTATAGTGTCTTTAGAAACTGGGAAACATAAACAACTGGTTCATAAATCATCTACAGTGTCTCCCATTTATTTCATCATATCTAGGGTCCCTTTTAGCATATTCAACTTAATATCCATCTTCCTGACCTGGGGAAAAGAAAACATAAAAGGGTGAGCTCAAATGCTCAGCAAGGGCAAATAAAGGAAATAAAAATCATATCATATCTTTTTGAAAATCAAAACCTGCAAAAGAGATCATAATATCTTAACATGGAATAAATCATAGAAGTGAAAATGAGATCCCCATAATCATAACATAAGACTTGAAACTTTGTGGCATGCACACATAATCATGGAAAATCATTTCTTGTTAGTCATGACTCATTGCCAAGACTATCTTAGTGGACAAAGTCCCTTTCTGAACCGAGTTCACTCCTCGTTTCAGTCCTGTATCACTGAACCGAAATAACCTTCCGTTCCAGCCATGTCTATCTCATGAGATATAAAATCATTACCCAATGCATTGGAGGGAGATATAGGTCCCACCCATCTCATAATGAATCCTTTCTTATGTGTGCCACATAATCATAAAACATACATCATCGCATAACAAAAATGGGATTCTTGAAACATCATGACATCATAAATCAATTCATATATGATAAAGGAATTCATAAACATAATTACATCACAACATAGTCAAACCAATGTAAAAATATGGATAGAAACAGAACCCTTTATTATCTTAGATGGAAAATAATTTTGATAAAACACTTGAATTGAATTCTTGAGGAAAATATCCTTTCTTCTTCAAAAACATTTTTCCTTTCAAAACATGTCATACAACTTTAAAATAAAAGAAGTTGATTAAAAATAAACTTGAAAACTTGTAAAGGAAGCTTCTTGGAAATAATGTTTTAAAAATCGATTCATGTCGTATAAAAAAAACATTCTTCGTACTTTTGTCGGAAAAGTCAAAAAGTACCTCGTACGGAAAAACGACAAAAGATTCCTTTCATATTCTTTACCAAAAACTCACCTAAGGGTAAAATTGGATTTAAACTATTTCAAGTGGATGGAAACAATATTACATATTGAGGGAACATGGATGTGGATGATAAAATACACCCCAGTAAATACTTACGAATAAACAATCTCGGATAAAAATGAGATTGTGATATTTCCCTTACCTTAGGTCCGATTTGCTTTGTACGTGTCCGAAGCTCCTGTATAATGGTTTAAATAATGTTATTGACTTATTCCAGAATCATACATATTGATATGAGATCATATATGGTCATATTATTAGCTTCTTGTTAGTAATATTTCATTGTTACTTGTTACTCGGGTCTTTATAACTTTTTATTCTTATGCGTGTTTTGTCGAATAAATCCTTATTATTATCTTTAGGTTATAGATAATTCATTTCCAGAATGGTATTAGTGTAGTATATACCATATTCATTCATTCAATTCATTTATATAATCATTATGAAATGAAGATCATGTAGAACGAGTCGCATCACATCGTGGAGACGGTATTCCGTACGTACGCACGAGTGATGATATCGTTCCTATGATCATGGAATTGTATTGGAGTATATATATATTATTTCAGTATCAATATTACTTAATAATAATCATATATAGTTACTCATTACACCATTATACCCATCCTTGTAAGGTGATGGTGGAAAATAGATTACACCACGGCGTGGAGACGGTATTCCGTACGTACGCACGCGCGGTGATTTCATTTTTCCATAGGATGGATAGAAGGTGAATTAGGGTTGTTTCATATTTATAATAACATATCAGTATGTAAGTAATACTGATGTTATTACTTTATCATGAAACAACTAAAGAAGAAGAAGTTGAAGAAGAAAGAAATTGAAAAGATCGGTAATGGATATTACCTCTTCTTTGGAACGCCTCTTTGAATCCTCCACTTAAGGAACTAAGATTGGTCTTTGGAGAAGACCAGGACCTCTAGGATTATTCTAGGGAAGTGGAGAGGAGAAAATGGCAGGGGTTGGCCGATCTTGAGTGCTCAATTTGGTGTGAGGAGGAGGGGGAGGAGGTGCCCTTTTATAAGGGAGGAGAGGGGCAACTTAGGAATATCTCAAAATATTATTTTATATTAAAGTCAAAACCGGTTTATAATGGTTCCAAAGGGTCTTATTTTGAAGATAAAGTGGGGATGGGTCGAAATCCTATCAACCAATAGGATTTAGACAAGTTTAGGGTATTAATTCATCCTTTTCAATTAGATTTAACTCTAAGTTAATTAATTTAACTTTTACCGTGTCTTTTTGTTTTCTTTCACTATATGGTTAATACACTTACTATAACATGCCAAACGAACCCCAAATTGTTTATTATTAATATATATATCCTTATCTAAGTCATTTGGCCGAACCTTAGATTTTTAGGAATAAAATAACAATTAATAATATAATATTTTATTTAAAAACTATTTTGTGTCAATTTTGACACTATTTGATATATGATTATTGTGAAAGTCATAACAGAATTATATGTTCGAACCAAGTTGATTAAATCAACAATATTATATCATAGTAACCTAGAAAATTAGTGGAATTCATAAAAAGTCTCAAATTACATTTATTTTTGTATTTATATTATCAATTTTGTCAATATTTCATTAATAAGATAATTACTGCATCATCATTGTGTCATAAATAAATTAAATTATATGATGTCTAAAAATTACAAATAAAATACCATCATGTAGGAAATCGTTTTAGCTTTCTAATGAATATTTAAAATCGAATTTATCTTATGTATAACCCTATATTAAAAATGATTTACTTATTAAACTTTGATTTTAACTATTTTAACCCTTCTTTAAATAAATTAATAATAAATGTCCTAATCTAATCCATGTGGGCCTAAATGGTCATATTTTATTCCTAAGTTTGTTTTTGGTCGAATTACACTTTTCCAATAGATTTAGGACATGTGTTAGGGTAATATTAATATCATATTTACCCTTAGTTCCCTTATTTACTATTAACCGCAGTAAAAAAAAGTAAAAAGTTACTATTCACCAAAAATTATTTTCATCTCATTGAACCACATTTTAGTCCTTGATATTAACCGTGTCTCTCGGATTTTCGAAATTCCATTCACAGAAGCGGTAAAATTATGTTTTATGCAAAATTCAGTTTTTTAACCTACCACTTAGTGGTTTCACTATTCATCAAAAATTGAAAGTTTTCAGAAAAATACCAAAATTTCACCCTAGGCTAATTTCAATATTCTGAGTCCAAAAATGAAGTCCATTTTGAAAAATAAAATTTATAAAATTTCAAAAAGTGGTTATTACTATTCATAACGGCTAGTTTTAATAGCATATTGTTATTTAGTGAAACTCGGTATTGCGTACGACGAAAGCTATCGAGGAAGGTCTCGATTGTGTGTAAAGCAAGCCAAGAAAGTGTTGTGTAGAAAAAGATTCCTTTGATGATTTATATAACATAAAAGTATCGGGTGTTACATTCTACCCCCCTTAAAAAGAATTTCTCCCTCGAAATTCGTCACTTTGTAACAAACAGATGAGGATACTTCTCCCTCATCATATCCTCAAGCTCCCAAGTAGCTTCTTCAAGTTGGTGGTTCCTACATAAAACTTTCACCAATCGAGTGGTCTTGTTTCGTAGGACTTTTTTGCTACGATCCAGAATCTCAATCGGCTGTTCTTCATAAGAAAGATCTTGCTCCAGCGGTACAACTTCTGAGCTGAGTACATGTGAAAGATCTGGTATGTACTTTCTCAGGAGAGATACATGGAACACATCGTGAACTTGAGAGAGATTCGGTGGAAGCGCCAATCGGTAAGATACCTTCCCAACACGATCCAGAATTTCGAAAGGACCGATATATCTAGGGCTCAACTTCCCCTTCTTTCCAAATCTCATAACCCTCTTCCAGGGAGATATTCGTAAGAACACTTTATCACCCACTTCAAACTCTAGGTCTTATTTTCGGTTGTCGGCATAACTTTTCTGTCGACTCTGAGCTGCTCTTATGTGTTGTTGAATAGATCTGACCTTTTCTGCCATTTCATCAACGAGATCAGGTCCTAATAGCTTTCGTTCCCCAACTTCATCCCAGCAAGTTGGAGTCCTCCATTTCTTTCCATAGAGAGCTTCATAAGGAGCCATCTGAATACTGGAGTGAAATCTATTATTATAAGAAAATTCCACCAAAGGTAGGTGTTGATCCCAACCTCCTTTGAAATCCATAGAGCAAGCTCTCAACATATCTTCTAGGGTTTGAATTGTTCTCTCAGACTGACCGTCTGTCTGGGGATGATAAGCAGTGCTGAAACTCAACTCTGTATCCAGAGTATGCTGAAGACTTCGCCAGAACTTCGAGGTAAATCTCGGATCTCGATCAGATATAATAGAAAGTGGTACTCCATGCAATCTTACCACTTCCTTTACATATATCCTGGCAAGCTGATCTAGAGAGAAATCCTCTCTAATAGGAATGAAGTGTGCAGACTTTGTAAGACGATCAACTATGACCCAGATAGCATTATTGCCTTTGGATGTTTTAGGAAGTCCTGTGACAAAGTCCATAGTGATGTTTTCCCATTTCCATTCGGGTATTGGTAATGGTTGTAACATCCCCTTAGACTTCTGTCTCTCAGCTTTAACTTGTTGACAAACCAAGCATCGAGAGACATATTCAGCAACATTTCTTTTCATGCCATCCCACCAGAAGTACTCTTTCAGGTCCCTATACATCTTCGTGCTTCCAGGATGAATAGAGAATGAAGAACTATGAGCCTCATCCAGCAGCTCTTTCTTTAATTCGGGGATGGGAGGAACACAAACCCGATTCCTGAACTTTATTATCCCATCACAATCAAGGTTGAATTCAGGAACATTTCTCACCTTCTTTTGTAACTCGACATCTTCTTTCTGTGCCTCTTTAATCTTCACATGTATAGATGGTTGAACATTCATTTGAGAAAGATAAGATTTTTCCCCTTCCATTATAATTCCAAGATCCATCCTTTGTAAATCCATAAATATTGGATCTTTTGTGATCCTCATCATGGATAAACTAGCATGGTCTTGTCGACTTAATGCATCGGCCACCTTGTTTGCTTTCCCAGGGTGGTAATGGATTGAGCAGTCATAATCCTTAATCAGCTCCAACCATCTTCTTTGACGCATATTCAACTCCTTTTGTGTGAAAATATACTTTAAACTTTTATGATCAGTATAAATATCACACCTTTCACCATAAAGGTAATGCCTCCAAATCTTTAATGCAAAGATTACCGCAGCCAACTCCAAATCATGTGTTCGGTAATTTTGCTCATGGATTTTCAACTGTCGTGAGGCATAAGCTATCACCATATCATTTTGCATAAGAACACACCCCAATCCTTTCTTGGATGCATCACTGTAGATCACAAAACTTTCTCCACTACAAGGCAGTGTGAGCACAGGTGCACTGGATAACCTTCTTTTCAACTCCTTGAAATTCTCTTCACATTCCTCTGTCCAGACAAACTTAACTCCCTTCCGAGTCAACTTGGTGATTGGATTAGATAATCGTGAAAAATCTTTTACAAAACGTCGATAATATCCAGCCAAACCAAGAAAACTTTGGATCTCAGTTACTGTTGTTGGTCTTGACCATCATTCGATAACCTCTGTTTTTGCTGGATCCACAGATATCCCCTCTTTTGAGATTATATGACCCAAAAATGAAACTTTTTGAAGCCAAAATTCACACTTGGTAAATTTGGCATAAAGCTTCTCCTTTCTCAGGGTCTTCAATATAATTCTCAAGTGATCTTCATGTTCTTCCTTTCTCTTTGAATAGACAAGAATATCATCTATAAAGACTACCACAAATTGATCAAGATAGTCTCTAAAGTCTCTATTCATTAGATCCATGAAGATAGCAGGGGCATTAGTAAGACCAAATGGCATCACTATAAATTCATAGTGTCCATACCTTGTACGGAAATCCATCTTTGGTATATCCTTCCTTTTGACCCTTAATTGATGATACCCTGAACGAAGATCAATCTTGGAAAAGTATTGAGCTCCGCGTAGTTGGTCAAACAAGTCATCAATGCGTGGGAGAGGATATTTGTTCTTGATAGTGATCTTGTTAAGTTCTCGACAATCAATGCAGAGTCTCATTGATCCATCTTTCTTCTTAACAAATAGAACAGGTGCTCCCCAAGGTGACGCACTAGGGCGTATGAATCCCTTATCAAGATTCTCTTGGAGTTGCTTCTTCAATTCCTGCAACTCAATTGGGGCCATTCTATAAGGTGTCTTTGAAATAGGCAAAGCACCCGGTACGAGTTCTATTGAAAACTCAACTTCACGATTTGGTGGAAGACCCGGAAATTCCTCCGGAAAGACATCATCAAACTCCCGTACAATGGTCATATTCTTAATCGTGAGTTTCTCACCAACCATTTGAGATAAATAACCTTCATTTAGTGGAATCAATACCCATAAGATGGAAGAAATTTCCACTGGAAGGTTATGTTCATCCTTGCATTGGAATACGATCGTAGATTGATCTGGAATATGAAATGTGACTTCCCTTCTTTGGCAATTGATATGAGCTCCATGTAGAGAAAGCCAATCCATGCCAAGAATCACATCAAATTCCACTAAAGGAAGGATCACAAGATTTGCAGGAATCACTTTCCCACAAACTTCGATCGGAGAAGAATTATAAACTTTTGATGCGATTGATGTGCCATTAGGTGTTGTCACAGCTAACTCAACATCTAATTGTTGAGGTAATACGGTGATACCCTTAGAAAATTCTTCAGAAATAAAAGAGTGGGTGGATCCAGAATCAAATAAAACATTTTCTACTTTAGAGTGGATGGTAAGTGTACCTTTCACCACTTCGTTATCGTACTCCACATCGCTGATAGAAATTGCATGTGACTTTCCTTTGTCTTTAGCCTTAAGATTTTGTTGACGTCGACCATCATCATCAACCCTTGGATTTGGGCATTGACTTGCATAATTTCCCATCTCCTTGCACTTGAAACATTGAAGTGTAGTAGGTTCATTCTGTGTATCCCTTCCTTTGTTTGCGTCATTAGACATCTTCTTCCCATTATCACGGCATTCAAATGCCCGATGACCTTCTTTTCCACATTTAAAACATTTACTAGTCCCTTTAAGACAACTCCCTCCATGTTTCTTTCCACACTTCGAGCATAAGGGAAAGTTCATCTTCTTTTCAGTGTGCTCTTTAGATTTTTCTTTGAATTCCATCTTCCTCTTCTTATCAAACCCATGTGACTGATGGGTTACTCCAATCTCCATCTCGACTTTGAGAGCACATCGAACGATTTCCTCGTAGCTATTGAAGTCCCTTATGGATAACGCCCTTCGAAGACTTGGTTTTAAGCCACTAAAGAATCGATCGATCTTACTCTCAGGTTGGATAATGATACCAGAAGCGTACCTTGCCAGTCTTGTAAAATTTTCTTCATAGGTACCAACAGATTCATCATCCCTTTGCTTCAGTTCAAGAAACTCTTTCTCCATCTTTGTTCGGAGAATACGAGGGAAGTACTTATTGAAAAATAAGTTCTTGAACTCGTCCCATTACATAGACTCAATTTCATCCCTTTGCCTCGTATTCTTAACAAGATTCCACCATTGATCAGCATCTCCTTCCAAACGGTACACTGCTAGGATGACTTTATCATGCTCAGAACATTGAAGAACTGAAAATATCTTTTCAGTAGTACTAATCCATTGTTCAGCAACTAATGGATCAGTAGACCCGCTGAAAGAAGGTGGACGCTGCCTCATGAAGGATTCAACAGAATGTTGCTCCCTCCTTTGTTCGTTTGGAAATCCTGCATGATTCATAGCTTGAGAAAGTTGTGTGAGCATGGCTACAAGATTTTTCATTCCAGCTCCCATATCGTTTGGTTGCTCAGGGGGACAATCATTGCATTGCCCATCGCATTCCGCATTAACACGGTTCCTTCGGGTTCCAGCCATTGACTAAAACCAAGAAGAATAGTGTGAGCAACACTAATTATAATAGGAAACCACATAATTCAAGAATAAAATTTTCATGCTTAAGGTCTTATCCTAGGTTATTCAAGGCCATTTCTAAAACACTAAAATTGTGTTCTATGCTTAGACTTATCCTTAGGGTTCTTACTAAGGCTTTCACATCCTAGTTTCCAAAGGTTGACTATACCTTTCCTCTGATACCAACTATAACGACCCATACTTTACATACATTGTTACTACTTCAAAATTTAAGCACACTTATTACAACATATGACAAAACCACAAAGGACCGTATATGTATAGTGTCTTTAGAAACTGGGAAACATAAACAACTGGTTCATAAATCATCTACAGTGTCTCCCATTTATTTCATCATATCTAGGGTCCCTTTTAGCATATTCAACTTAATATCCATCTTCCTGACCTGGGGAAAAGAAAACATAAAAGGGTGAGCTCAAATGCTCAGCAAGGGCAAATAAAGGAAATAAAAATCATATCATATCTTTTTGAAAATCAAAACCTGCAAAAGAGATCATAATATCTTAACATGGAATAAATCATAGAAGTGAAAATGAGATCCCCATAATCATAACATAATACTTGAAACTTTGTGGCATGCACACATAATCATGGAAAATCATTTCTTGTTAGTCATGACTCATTGCCAAGACTATCTTAGTGGACAAAGTCCCTTTCTGAACCGAGTTCACTCCTCGTTTCAGTCCTGTATCACTGAACCGAAATAACCTTCCGTTCCAGCCATGTCTATCTCATGAGATATAAAATCATTACCCAATGCATTGGAGGGAGATATAGGTCCCACCCATCTCATAATGAATCCTTTCTTATGTGTGCCACATAATCATAAAACATACATCATCGCATAACAAAAATGGGATTCTTGAAACATCATGACATCATAAATCAATTAATATATGATAAAGGAATTCATAAACATAATTCCATCACAACATAGTCAAACCAATGTAAAAATATGGATAGAAACAGAACCCTTTATTATCTTAGATGGAAAATAATTTTGATAAAACACTTGAATTGAATTCTTGAGGAAAATATCCTTTCTTCTTCAAAAACATTTTTCCTTTCAAAACATGTCATACAACTTTAAAATAAAAGAAGTTGATTAAAAATAAACTTGAAAACTTGTAAAGGAAGCTTCTTGGAAATAATGTTTTAAAAATCCATTCATGTCGTATAAAAAAAACATTCTTCGTACTTTTGTCGGAAAAGTCAAAAAGTACCTCGTACGGAAAAACGACAAAAGATTCCTTTCATATTCTTTACCAAAAACTCACCTAAGGGTAAAATTGGATTTAAACTATTTCAAGTGGATGGAAACAATATTACATATTGAGGGAACATGGATGTGGATGATAAAATACAGCCCAGTAAATACTTACGAATAAACAATCTCGGATAAAAATGAGATTGTGATATTTCCCTTACCTTAGGTCCGATTTGCTTTGTACGTGTCCGAAGCTCCTGTATAATGGTTTAAATAATGTTATTGACTTATTCCAGAATCATACATATTGATATGAGATCATATATGGTCATATTATTAGCTTCTTGTTAGTAATATTTCATTGTTACTTGTTACTCGGATCTTTATAACTTTTTATTCTTATGCGTGTTTCGTCGAATAAATCCTTATTATTATCTTTAGGTTATAGATAATTCATTTCCAGAATGGTATTAGTGTAGTATATACCATATTCATTCATTCAATTCATTTATATAATCATTATGAAATGAAGATCATGTAGAACGAGTCGCATCACATCGTGGAGACGGTATTCCGTACGTACGCACGAGTGATGATATCGTTCCTATGATCGTGGAATTGTATTGGAGTATATATATATTATTTCAGTATCAATATTACTTAATAATAATCATATATTGTTACTCATTACACCATTATACCCATCCTTGTAAGGTGATGGTGGAAAATAGATTACACCACGGCGTGGAGACGGTATTCCGTAGGATGGATAGAAGGTGAATTAGGGTTGTTTCATATTTATAATAACATATCAGTATGTAAGTAATACTGATGTTATTACTTTATCATGAAACAACTAAAGAAGAAGAAGTTGAAGAAGAAAGAAATTGAAAAGATCGGTAATGGATATTACCTCTTCTTTGGAACGCCTCTTTGAATCCTCCACTTAAGGAACTAAGATTGGTCTTTGGAGAAGACCAGGACCTCTAGGATTATTCTAGGGAAGTGGAGAGGAGAAAATGGCAGGGGTTGGCCGATCTTGAGTGCTCAATTTGGTGTGAGGAGGAGGGGGAGGAGGTGCCCTTTTATAAGGGAGGAGAGGGGCACCTTAGGAATATCTCAAAATATTATTTTATATTAAAGTCAAAATCGGTTTATAATGGTTCCAAAGGGTCTTATTTTTAAGATAAAGTGGGGATGGGTCGAAATCCTATCAACCAATAGGATTTACACAAGTTTAGGGTATTATTTTAACCTTATCAATTAGATTTAACTCTAAGTTAATTAATTTAACTTTTACCGTGTCTTTTTGTTTTCTTTCACTATATGGTTAATACACTTACTATAACATGCCAAACGAACCCCAAATTGTTTATTATTAATATATATATCCTTATCTATGTCATTTGGCCGAACCTTATATTTTTAGGAATAAAATAACAATTAATAATATAATATTTTATTTAAAAACTATTTTGTGTCAATTTTGACACTATTTGATATATGATTTTTGTGAAAGTCATAACAGAATTATATGTTCGAAACAAGTTGATTAAATCAACAATATTATATCATAGTAACCTAGAAAATTAGTGGAATTCATAAAAAGTCTCAAATTACATTTATTTTGGTATTTATATTATCAATTTTGTCAATATTTTATTAATAAGATAATTACTGCATCATCTTTGTGTCATAAATAAATTAAATTATTTGATGTCTAAAAATTACAAATAAAATACCATCATGTAGGAAATCTTTTTAGCTTTATAATGAATATTTAAAATCTAATTTATCTTAACCCTATATTAAAAATGATTTACGTATTAAACTTTGATTTTAACTATTTTAACCCTTCTTTAAATAAATTAATAATAAATGTCCTAATCTAATCCAAGTGGGCCTAAATGGTCATATTTTATTCCTAAGTTTGTTTTTGGTCGAATTACACTTTTCCAATAGATTTAGGACATGTGTTAGGGTAATATTAATATCATATTTACCCTTAGTTCCCCTATTTACTATTAATCGCGGTAAAAAAAAGTAAAAAGTTACTATTCACCAAAAATTATTTTCATCTCATTGAACCACATTTTAGTCCTTGATATTAACCGTGTCTCTCGGATTTTCGAAATTCCATTCACAGAAGCGGTAAAATTATGTTTTATGCAAAATTCAGTTTTTTAACCTACCACTTAGTGGTTTCACTATTCATCAAAAATTGAAAGTTTTCAGAAAAATACCAAAATTTCACCCTAGGCTAATTTCAATATTCTGAGTCCAAAAATGAAGTCCATTTTGAAAAATAAAATTTATAAAATTTCAAAAAGTGGTTATTACTATTCATAACGGCTAGTTTTAATAGCATATTGTTATTTAGTGAAACTCGGTATTGCGTACGACGAAAGCTATCGAGGAAGGTCGCGATTGTGTGTAAAGCAAGCCAAGCAAGTGTTGTGTAGAAAAAGATTCCTTTGATGATTTATATAACATAAAAGTCTCGGGTGTTACAGTAGTTGTGTTTGGTGATGTTGATGTGTTTCACTGTATTCCTTGTCCATTATACACCTCGTTCATAGTGAGACAATAAAATTATGTATCTATTATTTCTTGATCAGATGATTTTGTATTGTTGGGTATGTGAGTTTTTTGACTGGTGTGATCCTTAGCACCATGACTGCGGTGTGGCTGATGCTTCAAGAATCTGGGCTCCAGCCATAGGCCTCGGAGTGAAACTTTTCACGCAGTCAGGAAATCACCAGAGGTGTGGGGAGCTTGATCAGGATATTACCTCCTCCACTATGGTATGGTAGTTTCTATGTATCTATTATGTTTCCTCATTTATATGAATTCTATTTTTCACAACAGGTGTGGTGGACTTACCCCTCACACATTGTCTATGGTTATGCCGTCATGTATGAGGGTTTTCGACCAATGTCCCTGTGTGGACCGCCTATGGAATTAGGGTGTGGTATTGGTGTTACCTATTCATAAGTGGAGAGCGATGGGTAGTTCTTTGATTTATTTTGTGGTTTATATGGCATAATTATTGGGTCCCCTTCCCTCCCCTCCATAAGTGGTGGGGTCCGGATCCAGGCTGAAAGTGTTGTAACAATTCTTGTCCCCTCCGTTCAAGAGTGGGTAGTTTAGGTGGTCATGTTGTAACCCTATTAATATGGGTTTTTTGGTTAAAGTGGGAGAGTTTTGGTGGTCATGTGTAGGTGAGTCCCAATTCAAGTTCATTTTGAATTATTTTTTTTTTCATTTCCAGTTGGTCTGTAATGGTGGGGATACCCACCGCTGGTCTCAAAGATCATTCCTTTAGGATTCGTTGGATATTAGTTGTGATTTAATGATGGAGATACCATTCCATCCTCTACCACATTTCATTGGATTTTGTGAGTGAAATATTGTTTGGGTGATCATTGGGTTCATTGGGAGAAGACCCAAAAATCTAGTTCTTGGCATGGTTCTGGATGTGGTGGCTTGATCATTCCATTGATTCTCCAGAAGTGGTTGTGAGTTCGTGTTTTGTTTGGGAAAGAGTATTTAGTTACATTGTTGGTGAATGATATTTCCATATAACTATAGGCTATATTATGTTGATAAGTAATCATTAAGTGTTTTTCTGTTATTTGAAAAGCATTATATATTTCTGGGGGTAGAAAGCATTAATGGTAGGGAGAATTGTCGCTCCCAGGTCTTTTTCCTTGTCATGGTTTTGATTTGGTTCATTGAAATTCATGATCATTTTATTAGGTGTTGGGTGATAATAATCTTGATAATTGAACTACAATATATTTAAAATCACCCTATTTTGAGTTCCCCATTGCTTGTTGAGGATTTTCTGGAGAAAGGGTCGTTACTTCGTGATTTGGGCTAACCGTGATCCCATTTCAAGATACTAAAAACATATATTGTTTCTTTTATAACTAATACATTTTTTATCATTTTTTGACATAGTACACTTTTTATTTCCCCCCAGATATATTAAACCTTACCTATCCTTTTGGACCCATTTATAATTAATAATAATTGTGACTTTGGGTTTCTTTTTTAGTTATTTGGACATCCCGTGGGCCCATTTCCAGTTTTAAAAATATAAATTGTTTCTTTTACATAATTATTATTATTTAATATATTTTTTTCATTCAACCTTCCATTTGAACCCCATTACCTATAATCTTCCCCATTATCTAATGTACCTCTTTGGAGCTCAATTTAATAAAATATTAGTACCAAATTTCCCAGTTCTCTTCAAAACATCCAGAACTGAGAATGTAAATCATTTCATCCATAAATAATTAAATTAGTACTATTTTTTTCACAAATTTTCTTTACCTGGTTCTTCCATTTCTTATGAGCCTCTCTAAGAGGTTCCAAGCCATTCCCTTTTCACTATGGGTGCAGATTTAACCGAAGACAAAGTGTTTTCCATGTGGCAAGGTGATATTCCTTCTTCATTCTCCTAAATCATCCTCCTCCTTTAAGTATTTCATGGTTTTATATTCTTCCATAATCATTTTATACCTAGGATTAGGTTATAAAATGATTGTTTATGGGGTATTTGTTCATTTGGGGCTGTTCGTCATAGGTTTAGGGTTTACAAATCCTCAGATGGTGATATTCGGTGTGTGTTTGCATTATGCCAAGGATTTGAGGTAGGATATCCCTTGTACATGGCTTCATCAATTATGATTTATTATTTTATTATTGCTCACATTTGATATATTTTTTTAATATTTTTTCATCCTTTGGATAATTTTCCTGGTGTATAAAATGGTTGTTTATACTTTTTTTGTGAAAGTTAGAGTAGTTTTGACATAAAAGTGCACACCATGTGTTTGTTTAAATGTTCCGCTATCTTTCACAATTTTTTGTGAGGTTTAAAAACTCTTTTTTGGTATCGTGAAAATTTTAAAGTATCTCATATAAAATATGGAATGAAATCATTTTTTATTCATGTCATGTTCTTAAAATAAATTATTCTGTTTTCAAATGGCATGTCATGTGTTCTGTAAATTGCCGAGTTGGATTTTATGTGTGATATGTGATATAAAAGTTATTTTTATGGATTAATAAATTAATTGGATGAATTATAAAGGGTATCGTAGGGTCCTTATATGGATTTACAATTTGTATATGGTTTTACAAACAAATGGGTTTTGGTTTACAACATGTATTGGGTCGAGTTGTTTGAAAATGGCATGTTTCACAACCTTATGAAAATGGTTGTGTGTTGAATATGTAACCTGATTGTTTTAAGGGATTTATGAATGTGTTTATCTGTGTTAAATGGTGTGTATACACCTCCTTAATAATATTAAAATACATACCTTGTTCAAATTTAAGTAATGAGAATGGATTAAAGGCATGTTTGGCATTTTTGTAAAAATGGTTTCCAACTATAATTCATGTTATACATTTTGGGACCATTTTATGGTCCATGAATGTGATTTATTAATTGTTTTTTAGGCTTATAAATCTGTTTTTATGTAATTTATGGGTTTCAGGCCTTAAACATGTCTTTTTTAATGGATTTTATGTGTAAGGACTCGTTATGCTTGGTGAAATTGTTTTACGAAAAAATTTTAGTGGTATATTGATTCGTGGAAAAAATGTGAAGCATGTTTGAGTGCTATTTGTTATTTTATGGTTTGGTATTGTAATTTTGATGTAAATAGTTTTTTTGATAAAATTTGTAACATTATTTAGCACTAAAGGGAATCTCGGGTATCTCGGTGGGCAGACGTGTACTAGTATGTTTGTGAACCCATGGGGTTTGGCCCTTGTTTCGTATAGGATGTTTGAAGATAAAAACACTAATTAAACTATGATGATTATGATGTTGGGGGGACCACTAGGTTATGGGTATTCTCCCTACTAGTGGCTCATGGTCATGAGAACAGATACTTATAATGGTTTCATTCACCGAGATGCAAGGTGCTTGGGGCTCACAACAAACTATTCCCTAGGGGTGTTCCCGTGAGTTGTGCTCATTCCCAATTTTGTACTCACCGTAATTATATGGTGTGTTTTGTTGATTAATTCATCAGTGTGTTTGATTTATTTAAAAGTTTAAATTATTTAATGAATCCGTCTATAAAACTATTTTCAATTTCAAATTGCACCTATTTGGAAATTGTTACTAGCATTCTTGTTTTAAAACCATGCAGGTTTTTGTCTAGTAATTTTTTAAAGCATGGAACCTCATTTAAGAAAACATACCATTATATTTTTATTTAAAATCTGAAATTTATGTTTCATTTAATTAAATAGATTTTCATTGGGAATGGAATATCGGGCTTACCTTCTGAGTTTTAATACTCTCACCTATAGTCATATTCTGTTTTTAGCCCTTATGCAGGTTTCATTAGGAGTTCGATCACCATGGGTGATGTGTGATAATTTTGTTGGAGAGTGATCAGTGGGGTCACATAGAGTTATTGTGTTATTGCATTTGGTCAGTTGAGTTGTTGGTTTCATTTATGTTCAGTTCCTTGTATAAATAATGTTAAATTATGTTTTCATATAAATGTATTTTGGGTTATCTATTTTTGTCTGTTGTTTATTTTATTGTTTACATATGGGATAAATAGTTCCCTAGTGTACTCTATTGATGCCCTTGGTTCTTGTCGATATCCCTGGAGGATCAGGAACGCCTCTCGAGACTTGTCACGGGCTGGCCCTTATGACCGGTTTAGGGTCGACTCGGGTTGCTTCGAGACAGTTTTAATATCAAAATCCACCATTTTTTATTTTGTGGAAAATATTCAATTGGTTAAACTACAGATGAAATGTGAATCAATATGTTTTCAAAACCGTGAAAAAATTAATCTTACGGAGCAAGTTGGGGTAATGACGTAAACCACAAAGCATATAGATTCAAAAAACCTTATTAAAATAACAAAACATGATTTCTAAGACACTAGTCAACCAAACAAGAGATCACTAAAATAATTAATATAGAGTACAACAACTGGGGAACCAATACCTAAAGATAATCAAAACCAAAAATTAAAATTCGATTACCCTTGAATCTAGATATCAAAATGAAAAATACATATAAAAAATCAAAACCTAAAAATGAAAACATATGCCTAACTAAATATGTGATAGTAATTATAATACCATCAGATTTAGATATCGATGTTTTCATTGAAAAAAATGACTATAAGTGGATGTCAGTTGTCAGGATATGTTCGAGCAACTAGAGGTAGTGGGATTTTGTAATTCGAGTGGGTATGAGTGATCCATGATTTGATTCACAGAGGAGATGTACCCCATGATACTCACACTGAACAACCATTTAAATGCATGGGTCAGTATAAACATCCAAATTAATATACCCCATCATCCCTTCACCAACACCAGTCTTGAATCCCTTACCATTATATCTAGAAACTGAAACCTGCTGTTGTTTGCAGTTATTGGTCCCTCAAATATATGATGTTGTAGAATGACCAAATTTTTTATAGGAACCATGGGAATCGATCCCTGATTAAAAATAAATAACCTTCTTGCATAATCATTTTACACACTATTATACAAATATAATATATAAGCGCCCTCAAGAGATAAACATCCTCAGAAATTTGAGGAAAAATAGGGTGATAAACTGACTGATATATAATATCAAGACTTAAATATAAACCAATGAGATTTCTCTAGTGTGTGTATAATCACTAGATTTTTAAAACATAAAGGTATATTGGGTAAACTAACCTAAATCAATATTTATAGAATATCACACGTCTATTGGAAGTAATGTGACCACCTAAATAGATAGTACAATAAGTTGTTGCAGCTACATGGGGCACCAGAGCATGTCCTGACCTGAACATCCTCTAATGAAAACATAATATGGATCTTCCTTTTGTCGAGAAGTATAATGATCCATACATAACATACATTTATATTTCATCAATTGGTTAATATTAACTAATAAATATACATAATCCATGATAGTTCCATATAGGTATACTGTCCATAGAAACTGAGAAATATAACCAAATTGTTCATTAGGCATCTTCATTGTCTCCCACTTATTTCTTCATAAATATACCCTATATTGACATATCATACATAATACCTTTCATCAAGACCAGGGGAAATGAAACATATCAAAGGCTGATCATAGATTCATTGTAAGGGTAATCAAGGGATATATCAATCATATCATACACATTAAGACATAAGAATATAACATTTGAAAATTATATCCTGTATATTAAAGAAGGTGATATCATTCCATGGGATAAATCATGAAAGTCCATAAGAATAAATGAACATAATAAAAAAGTCATAACATAAAACATAAAATTTAGTGACATACACGTGATCATATAGAATCATTTCCTATTAGTCATGTCTCATCACAAAGACCATCATAGAAGACAAAGTCCTTTATTGAACTGATTTCACTCATCGTTCTATCCCTGTACTACTAGACCAATATAATTTCTCATTCCATCCACGTATATCTCATGAGATATAAATCGTTACACAATTTATTACAAGTAGATATACGTACCACAAACCTAATAATGAAATCATTCTTACATGTTCAACAGTATCAAAAATCATTCATAATGGCCAAAGGAATAAAATGGGTATCTTTAAACACCATTCCTCCATAACACAATCCTTGTAAAACAAATCAATTTAATAAATATAATTATACAATAATCACATATAACCATAAGAACCATAAGGATATTATAATTTACACATAACCCTATTAGACAATTCCATAATAGATGGAAAATAATTTTTATATAATGTTTGAAATTATTTCATAAAGAAAATATTCATTCTTCATAAACAATGTATTCTTTTATCAAAATATAGTCCAATTATAAAAGAAAATAGATTATTAAAAAACCCAAAATTCTGTAATGGAAGATCATTGTAAATAATGAGTTATAAAAATGTGAAAATAAATTTATTTCGACCAATTTTTTTAAAAAAAGTCTACACATACTTCTCTCAAAAAAGTCAAAACATACAGCATATCAGAATTGAAAAATTATTCCTTTAATAACATTTAAAAAAATTTCACCAATGGGTAAAATTGACTATAAATTTTTCTATAAGAACATATAGAATATTTTTGGATGATATAATTAATAAACATGGACATGGATGATAAATATACCCCAGTAAATACTTTGTATATACAATCTCAGATATTAATAAAATTACCAAATTATCTCTTACCATAGTATCAATTTTCTCTGTAGGTTTTCAAACCTCCTGTAAAATTATTTAAATAATTGCATTGACTTATTTCCAATTCATATCCATTTTTATGATATCATATACGATCATATTATCATCTATTTTTAGTAACATTATTACTCATCCATTAGATGTTAACTTCTTTATTTTCATACACATGTTTTATTACATATGTTTGTATTATTATTCATACGTTATAGTTATATCATTTATATAATTATATTAGTATAATATATATCACATTGATTCATTATATTCATTTTTATACTCATTATTTAATTAAGATCATGTGGAATGAGTCGCATCGCATGATGGTAACAGTAGGTTGTACATACACACAAATGAAGATACCATTCCCATAATTGATGAATGGTATTGAATTGGATGATTTATAATATTTAACTAGAATTATTTTTTTATAATAATAATATATAGTAATTATTTCCATCATTATACCCATCTTAATACTATGGTAGTTAAAAATAGATTGCACCACGGTGTCGATATGGTGAGTCGTACATACACACACTTCAAGATTACATTTTTCAGAGAATTGATAGAAGAAGAAATATTTTTGTTTCATAGTCATAATAATATATTATTATTTATGTGATACTTGAATTCTTACTTTATATTGAAATATCTAATGAATAATAATTACAAGAAAAAATATGTTTGAAGTTATCAGTAGAGGAGATCACATCTTCTCTGACCTTCTCCCACTAAATCTCCTCTTCAATATCTAGAGATATCTTTTGAAAAAGTCCAAATCCTCTTGAATGTAACTAGGTATGTTTATAATGGAAAAGGTTTTTGTATTTTCGTTCTTTAAGGATTAATTTGAATTTAAGAGGTGGCGGAGTATGCAGCCTTTTATAATTGAGGTGAGGGGAACTTATGGGATCTCCCAAAATATTAATTAATAAAAAATAAAACCCCCTAAAAAACATCAAAAATTATCCAATTTCATATATGTGATGAAATATGGTATTATTCTCATAATCTAATAAATGTTAAATAATAGTTTCCTTCAATTTATCCTTTTTACTTTAATTAAAACTTTGATAATCTATTTATTTTTTATCAAGGGTAGAAAATATTTTAATATTAGATATGTGTAATATTTACTTATGGATTTCAATTAGATCATAAATAAATAAAAAATACAATATTACACCATTTATTAATTATTTTATATTTAAAAAATTATATTATTATCTTTAAATTATTTTGATCAAGAATCAATAGTATCAATTTTTACACTATTTAATTCCTTTATTTATAAAAATATTAATATAAAATGTTAAATTAGAACCATATATTTAATTATATTTCAATGATTCTATGGTCAACATGAAAATTACATAGACATATAAATTATGCTAATTTTTATTTATTTTCAAATTTTTATTAATATGTGTTTGATATTTCCCTTAATAAAATAATTACTAAAACAAATTTGTTCAATTATTTAATATATTTATTTATTGAAAAATGTAAAACTAAAATAATATGAAAAATATAAATCTTATATATTTCAGAGGAATACTAATAACTGAATATATCTTCTGTATAATACATCATTAAATTTGTTATACTTATTAAAATATTAATGTGACATGTTAATTATCTCTTTAAATAAATTGATATAAGTTTTATAAAATATCTTATAATGCTCAAAATGTTCAATATGTATATAATTTGATGGTTATGGTTGATATATAATCTAGAAATAAGATTTGATCATGTTTTTTGGTATTTTAAATATTATTATAATTTTAATAATAATTAATGTATTTATTTCTAATCTATTAAATAATTTATTCATCATTAAATTATAAGTATTTAAGGTAACAGTTTATATCCTAAAAATTAAAAATAAATTATCATGATAAAAAAAATCATTTAATAATTAAAATTTTTTATAACCTAATTTATGTTCTGTATAAACTTATATTGAAAACAATATGGTTAATAAAATTTGAGTAGGAGATATTTATTGTTTCATTAAATAAAATTAATTAAATTTCATAATCTCATCTAAGTGGATTCCAAAAGACACAATTTTGACCCAATGATGATTTAGGTAGAAATGAATTTATCCAATGATATTGGTACATATCTTCAGGTAACATCATAATATTATTTTTAGCCTTAATTACCCAATTAACCATTTTACTATATTAATAAAAATTATCAAGGTTATAATTCATAATACCCCAAAATAAAAAGGATTTTAGTAAATAAATTTGATTTAATGAATCCAAATATGGAATAAATTTTTTCAAAATTCCAAGCACAAATGTTTCATGTATTAATTTAAAATTATTCATGTTGTCGGAATGAGAGAAAGAGTTTTAAAAGTTAAAACATTTCCAAATATTGAATTTTTTCACATATGAATTAAAAGTAAAATTAATCCCAATGATATAAATTATGTTGAATGATAAAAATATACTATATTTATATTTTAAAACTATTTAATAATATATTGTAATCATACAATGTTTTTCAATGAATAAAGGTGTTTTCAATTAAAATATAGTGTACTTTTACTTTTCAGAAAATATTGAATGTTATCATAAAAATATCAAAAATTAAACCAAAGTAAATTTTTATATCCCACATCCAAATAAAATGTCTATTTTGACATAAAACATTTTTAATATTACTAAATTTCTTCATTAAAGGGATTATACATTAAAAGGTTAAAAATTATCCTTTTGAAAATTATAGGCTTTTATACATTAAATAGGTATTATTCATATCATATGAATAAAATCATTATTGATGAATGTAAAAAAACTAAGTATATATTGAATATATTTCATTAATTACATTTATTAATATTAATTCACTCAATTAAGTAATAAATAAATATAAATATATATTTGATTTATATTTTTTCCCAAATTATTGGTATCCAAGTCATTCACCATTAATTTTAATAAGATATTTATATTTATCTCCACTAAAATAATTTCTATGATAATATGCTCGTTTTTTACTAAGGGTGTCTTATAGTCCATTAATACTTAAGTTGTGTGAAATGAAATCTATTGAAGAATTAAATTTGTTTTAAATATTTCACAAAAAATACTCGTGTAACATTAGACCCATCATAAACTAAACTTTACCCTTAAAATTATTTATATGAAATAAACAAGAACAAGCTTACTTTTTTCTCATCAAATCCTCAAGTTACAACTTATCATCGGCAAATTAGTGGTTTCTCCAAAACAATTAACTAACTGTGTGGTCTTGTATCATAGAAATTTTTACCTACTATCGAAAATCTCTATAAGTTCTTCATCATAAGAATGATCTTCCTCTAGTGGTACAAATTTGGAGTTTAGTACAAGTTAATTAATAGGTATGTACATTCTCATGAGAGATATATATAACACATCAGGAACATGAGGAAGATTCAATGGATATATCATTCGGTAAGCTACCATAACAATATTGTCAAAATTTTAAAATTAATATATATCCATAGGGATTAACATTCCCTTATATTAAAATATCATCACTCTCTTTTAGTGAGATATTTTTAGAAACACATTGTCACCCACTTCTAACTCTAAATCTCTTTCTTTATTTGAAGGAACCAATTTTTTGTCCGCTATGATGTTCTTTGATGTGTTGTTTAATATATTTGTCCATTTCTTCTATTTCATCAATAATATTTGGTGATAATATATTTTTCCCCAAACTTTATCTTAGAAATATGGAGTTTTTCAGTTCAATCCATAATTTTCTTTATAAATATCCATATAAATACTGTAGAGAAGGCTATTTTTTAGAAACAATATTCCAATGGTTGGAGACGATCTAAGAAACCTTTGAAATCCATAAAAAATGCTCTCAACATGTATTCTAGAGTCTCAATTGTCCTATCAGATTGATCATCTACATAATGATGATATCTTGTACTAAAACAATACACTATATTCAAAGCCTACTGATGACTTATCAGAACATCAAGATAAAACATGGATACCGACCAGATGTAATTGAAAGTGGTAATCCATGAAATCATTCCAATTTCATTTCTTATATATTAGTATGATTATAAATAGAAAAATCCTCTCTAATATAAACTATGTGTGATGACTTTTTAAGGCAATAAAATATTACCCATATAGCATTTTGTCCTATTGATTTTTTAAGTAGTATGATGAAAAATTCTATAGTGATGTTTTTCCATTTCTATTCTGGTATGTGTAAGGGTTATAACATTCCATTAGGCTTCTATCTCTCATACTTAACTTTCTGAAAAACTAAGCATCGAGAGAAATTTTCATAATCATCTATTTTCTTTCCATCCCACCAGAAATACTCTTTCAAGTCCCTATACATAATTTTTTCATACAAGATGAATAGATAATGAATAACTATGATCATTATCCAATCAATCTTCTATAAATTCCATTAGGTATGGAATTAAAATTTGGTTCTTTAACGTTATTATTCAATCAAAATCAAGGTTCAGTTCAAGAACATTTATCAGTTTCCATTTTTAGCATTACATCTTCCTTCTACGAGTTCTTAATATTCAATTTTATATACAATTGAATTTCATTTGAGTAAGATACTATTTATCTCCTTCATTTAAAATTTCAAGATACATCATTTAAGAGTCCATAAATATTGTATCTTTTGTAACCCTCATCTTTGATAGGCCTGCAAGGTCCTTTAGACTCGACGCATCTTCCACATTGTTCACATTACAAGGTTGGTAATGTATTTATCATTCATAATCATTATTCCTATCCAACCATATTTTTGGAATAATATTCTGATCATTTTGTGTGAAAATATACTTTAAATGATAGGATCAGTATAAATATCACACCATTCGCCATAAAGATAATTACTCCATATATTTAGTTAATTGATTACCATATCTAACTCCAAATCATGAGTTGGGTAAATTTTCTCATGTATTTTCAATTTCCGTGAGGCAATAGGTATCACCATATCTTTTGAATGAGAACACAACACATCCCCTTCTTGGATGCATCACTGTAGATGGTAAAACATTCTCCATGACAAGGATTTGTTACACATGTGTAGTAGTTATCCTTATTTGTAAATCATTGAAATTATATTTATATTCCTCCGTACAATCTAACATAACTCCTCTCCAAGTCAAATTTGATAGTGTATTATATGATCATGATAAATATTTCACACAATATTGTTAATATCCTTCCAAACAGAGAATAATTTGTATTTCATTCATCATTGTTGGTCTCGACCAAAAATTAATAATTTTTGTTTTGTGATCAATTGAATTATATTCCACTTCTTGGGTTTAAGTATCCCAAAAATGAACCATTTTGAATCCAAAATTGAAACTTTGAAAGTTTTTCATCAAGATTCTATTTTCATTGTGCCTTTAGTAAAATTCTCAAGTGATAATCACGATTTTAAATTCACATTTAACTGAAAATAACATCATCTATAAAGACTACGATAGAATTATCATGATAGTATCTAAAACTCGATTAAAAATATCCATGGAGATAGTAGAGAAATTAGTAAGATAAAAAGGAATCACTATAAATTCATATTATCCATAACTTGTTTCAAATGACTTCTTTGGTATATCCCCCTTGTTAACCCATAGTTGATGATATATTGAATGGAGATCAACCATTGAACTATATTGAGCTCTGTGTAGTTTTCCAAATAAGTCGTCATTATGGGGAAGATGATATTTGTTTATAACAGTGATACTGTTATTTTCATAATAATAAATATCGATTCTCATTGATCCAATGTTCTTATTAACAAAAAAAATAGGTTCACCCCATGGGGGAACACATGGGAGTACGAAACCCTTGTCAACATGGTCTTGGAGATTTTTCATCAATTTTTACAACACGATTGGGGCCATTTTATATTGTTTCTTTGAAAAAGTCATAACACCCAGTAAGAGTTCTATTGAAAATGAAACCACAAATTCTGTGGAATACCTATAAATTATTCAAGAAATACTCCATCAATCACATGATCAATAGGTGTGTTTTTAATATTGATATTATCCCTAACCATTTGAGATAGATAACGTTCTCTTATAGGTATCAAGACCCATAACATTGAAGAAAGTTTTACTGGAATTTCATATTTATCATTGCATCGATAGATGATCATAGATTAATCTTAAATCTAAAATGTGACTTAACCCCCATGGAAATTGATCTATGATCCATATAGAGAAATTAAATCCATGCCATTAATCACATAAAATTACACTATATAATTGATTATAAGTTTGGTAGGATAAACTTTCCCAAAAACATCAACTGTAGATGAATTATAATTTTTTTATTATGTGATTGTGGTTCCATTAAGAGTTGTCATAGTTAACTCAAATTCTATTTGTTGTGGTATTGAAAACATATCCGTATAAATTCATCAGAATTTAATGACTGATTAGATCTATATTCAAATATAACATGTTATACATTAGAGTATATTGTAACTTTACATTTCACCACTTCAATGTTGTACACGGCATCAATGATAGTGATTGTAAGAGACATGCCCTGGCCTTTAACCTTAAGAGTATGATGAATTCAATCATCATCGATAACCATTTAATTATAGAATTGATTGTAATAATGCCCCATTTTTATACACATATAACATTGACATATATAAGGCTCAATCTATGTAGCCTTTCTATAAATTGAATCATTATAGCAGGGGTTCCCGATGATCTTCTCTCCCACGCATAAAATATTTTCTAGTACCATTAAAATAATTTACTCCATGTTTCATTCAACACATTGAGAAAAAGGGAAAACTCGTTTTTTCAATGTGGTCTTTAGATTTTCCCTTTAATTTAAATTTTCACTTCTTATCAAATCCATAGGACTGATGGGTTAATCTAATATTTATCTTAGACTTGGGAGCAAATCAAATGATTTCCTCATGGACATTAAATTCAATTATGGATGGTTCCCATCAGAGACTTTGTTTTAAGACACTAAATAATTAGTAATTATTCTATTAGGTTGGATAAAAATTCCATTATCATACCTTATATGTCTTGTAAAAATATCTTTATATGTAAAAATGGATTCATCTTACATTTTATTATGCTTATGGAACTACTTCTCCATCGTTGTTTGACGAATACAAGAAAACATCCAAATGGAAAATATGTTATTGAAATCATCTCATTACATGGATTAAATTTCATCTCTCTACCTCATATTCATGATATGGTTCCACTATTGATACACATAACCTTTCATATAATATACTTATAATATTTTCTTATCAAGTTTTAAACATTTGGGAAAACAAAATATATTTTATGTTGAAAAGACCCATTGTTCAGCCACTATTATAAGACCCAATGAAAACAGGTAGACAATGCCTCATGAAGGAATCAACCGATTGTTTTACCCATTTCTCTTTTGGATGTATTACATGATTCATATAATGCTAATGTTGTGTTAGCATAAATAAAAAAATTTCATTCCATCTCCCGTAATATTTGATTTCCTAAGGGGCTAATCATTTTATTTGCCATCACATTTAGAATATACGGTGTTCCTCTGGGTTCCATCAATTACCTAAAATCAAGAAGAATAGATTGGGAAACACTGAACATATTTGAGAGACCACATAATCATGAATAAAATATCAATTTAGAAAACATTAGGTTTTATCCAAGGTTATTCATCATCATCTCTAGAACACTAGTTTTGTAACATGTACATAGACATAACCTTTGTGTTCTAACTATGGTTTTCTCATCCTAGTTTCCTATGGTTAACTATACCTTCCCTTTAAAACCAACTATAATTATTGATACATTAAATAAATTGATATTACTTCAAAATTAAATAATATTCATTTGGAAATAAAAAAATCCCATTAATGGAGTGTATATGTATTATTTCATTAGAAAATAAGAATAATAAAGAACAGGTTCATAATAAATCTTAATTGTCTCCTTATTTCTACATAACTAGAACCTGTTTTTACATATCATACTTAATAAAATTCATCATTAACAGTGGAAAATAAACATATGAAATGGTGATCATAGATGCTCAATAAAGTGAAAAAATGTAGGTATCAATCATATCATAATCAAATACATAATCACAATACATTTGATTCTCAAATATGGTATATGAAATATTGTTATATCAATCCTTGGGAAAAATAATGAAATTTCATAAGAATCAATTTACATAATCCTAAAATTCATAACATAAGACATGATTTTTTCATAAACATGTGTATAGAAAATTATTTCATATTAGTCTAGACTCATTTACAAGACCATCATAGCTGGAAAAGTCCATTATTGAACTAATTTCACTCTTCATTCCAACCCTATACTACTAAATTGAGATCATTTCCTATTCAATACATGTATATCTCCCGAAATATACATCCTTAACCAATTAATAGTAGGTTGATATAGGTCCCATCGATCTTTTAATTAATTAATTCTTATGTTTTACACACTAATAAAAATCATTCATTATAACAAAAGAAATGAAATCGTAATCTTTAAACATCATTCCACTATAACATAATCCATGTCAAAAATGGATATCATAAATAGACTTCCATCATAAACACAATAAAACCATAATAACTATATTTATATTATACATGAATAATAACCCTATTAGATATTTCCATTATAGATTGAAAATAATTTTTATATAAAACTTGAAATTGATTCTTTAAGAAAATATCATTTATTATTAGAAAACATTTTTTTAATCAAAATTTCAAGCAATTTTCAGTGATAAAAATTTATTTTATAAGAAACTCAAAATTAGTAAAATAATATTCATGGAAATAGATTGTTATGAAAATAAAAAAAATCCATTTATGATGTCTATATTGAAAAAAAAATCTCTACATACAATTTCTTGAGAAATCAAAAAGTTCATTGTATCGAAAATGAAAAATTATTCCTTCATACCATATAATAAAAATTCATCATGGGGGAAAACGAATCTAAAAAATAGAAATAATATTTTGTAATATATAATTAGGAATCATGGACATGGATTAAAAATATAACCTAGTATGTATTTTGTTTTTAATAATCATGGATAATCATGATATTGAAAAATTAACCATTATATTATGTCTAATTTAATTATTAAATATCCTAAAAAATTTAAACTGATTTATATAATTTCATAAACTCATTTATGAATCATATTCACTTTTATAATATCACATACGATCATATTATCATCAGTTTGTTAGTAACATTATTATTTGATTATCATATGTTAACTAATTTATTTACAGACGCAAGTTTTATCAGATAAGTTCTTATTAAACTTTGTATCTTATAGTAATATCATTTAAAAAATGTATTTTTACAATATATATCATATTTATCCATTCCATTCATTTATATAATAATTTTTTTAAAAGATCATGTATAATTAATCACATCACATCTTGGAGATGGTAGGCCTTACACACGCATGAGTGATGATATTATTCCCATGAATCTAGAAGAGTGTTAAAGGGGATGGTGTATAATATAATAGAATAAATATCCATTTATAATAATCATATATAGTTATTATTTCCATCATTATACACCTCCATGTAATATGGGGGTGAAAAATATATTACACCACGATGTAGAGATGGGGAGTCGTACATACACACATGTGGTGATTTTTTGGTAGGATGGATAGATCATAAAATATGATTGTTTCCAAATAATAACAGAATTTTAGTATATAAATGATAATGTATTTTTTATTTTTAATGAAACAAATCATAATGATAATGTATAAGAAGAAAGATGTTTGAAAGAATCGGTAGATGATATTTCCTCTTATTCAACGTGCTCCCACAAAATGACCACTAAAAGAACTAGGGTTGGTCTTTGGAGAAGACAAGAACCTATATAATGTTACTATGTAAAATGATAATGAAAATGGTCAGGGGATGACCGATATGTTGGGCTCAAAGGGAACTAAAGAGGTGAAATAGGATGCACCCTTTTTTAATTGAGTTGAGGGACACTTTTGGGATCTCCAAAAATATTATTTTATAAAAAAATTAAAACCCTTCAAAAACCCATAAAAATATCTTAATATTGACATTGTGATGAGATATGGTTATATCCTCAACAACCAATACATTTTAGACAAGTTTTTCTGTAAATTTTAACCTTATCCTTTTAATTAACACTTAGTTATTCTATTTAATTTTTAATTAGAGTGAAAAATATATCAATATTAAAAGGGTATAATGTTTACTTATATTATTTATATTAAACCATAAATAAATACCTTAGAAAATATGAGACAATATAATAAATATTATATATATTTTAAAATATGTTTTATGATTTTTTAATTTTTTAATAAATCATTATTTTGATAATCAATCAGGTGTGTCTATTTTGACGCAATACAATTCAATAATTTATAAAAATAATAAGATAAAAAGATAAATTAAGAATAGTTATTTTGTTATATTACTATGAGTTCAAATTCATCTATAAAATATATTTGAATTATTTATTATCCCAATGTATATTAATTTTAATATTTAATTTATATTTTCCTTAATAAAATAACCAGAACAAAAACTTTGTATAATTATATAATATGCTTATTTTTTGAGTAAAAATTAAAAATAAAAAATAAAAAAACATTAATCTTATAGATTTTAGAATAATAATTATAATAGAATATATCATATTTATAATCAACCATTAAAAATGTTATGATTTTTTCAAACTGAATGTGACAAGATTATCATCACTTTAAATAAAATAATATAAGTGCCATAAACATTTCAATAATTCTTCATGTAGTCAATAACTCAGAACATGTATTGTTATGGTGGACATATACTCTAAAAATAACATTTAGTCAACTAATTGTGTCTTTTAATGGTTATTAAATCTTTAATAATAATTATTCTATTGATTTCTCATTAATTAAATAATTTCAATATCATTAATGTATGCGTAATTAAAGAAATTTTTTATTTCCAAAAAATTAAAAAAGAAAATATCATGATAAATAATATAATATTATCTTCAAAATTACTATTTAAAATCAAATTTATCTTCTAAATATTATTATATTAAAAATTACTTAATTATGAATATTTCAGTAATACATAATAAAGTTTCATTAATTAAAATAAATTCACCATCCTAATATAATCCAAGTGGCTTCGAAAAGAGGCCATTTATACCCAAAGATGATTTAAGTAAAAACACACTCATCTAATGATATTAGAAAAAGTGTTTTTATAATTTCATAATGTAAATTTTATCCTCAATTACCCAATTTATCCTTTTAATATATTAATAAAAATTACCAATGTTATAATTCATAATTACCATAAATAAAAGAAAGATATTTACATAATTTGGACTTATGAATTCCAACTTTGGAATCCATATTTTAAAATTCGGTTCATATATGTATCAGTAATTAATTTAATATTTATTATATTGTAGGAAAGAGAGAATTCATTTTAAAAGTTAAAAATTTGTAAAATATTGTAATGTTTTTACATATGGATTCAATGTAAATTTAATGATAAAAAATCACATTATATTTAATGATATATTTATATTCTATTAATACATTGAAAAAATTCAATAATATATTTTTATCTTATAAATTATTTAAATGAAAAAAAAAATTCAAGTAAAATATATTGTATTTAACTATTCATTAAAACATGAATGTTATAATAAAATTATCGAAAATTCATCCAAAGTAAATTTTCTTATCCCTCCTCCTAAGGAAATGCTGTAGTTGTAATTTTAAAACTATTAATGTTTCAAAATCTTAATTTAATAGGGGTTCTCCATTAAAATGTGGAAAATTACCCTTTGGAAAAATATTGGTTTTTATACATTGAATAGGGTTTATTCATAACATATGACAAAAATATTTATTAGATGTATATAAAATATATATTAATAAATATATAACATATATAATTCATTTATTTCATTTATTTCATTTATTTCATTTACTAATATTAATTAAATATATTTATTAAAAAATATAAAATGGATTAATATTTTTTCATAAATAATTGTTACCCAATGAAATTAGAAAAATTTCCATAATTTAGTTTTATATATTTCCTCTAAACAAACGTCTATTTTAAAATGTCCATTTCATATTAATGGAATATCATTATTTATTTAAACTCATGGTTGCATTCCATGAAATCTTTTGATGAATTAAAACTATTTAAAATATTTCATAAAAACATATGGGTGATATAACAAGACCTAACATTTCTCAATATTGAAACCCTAACGAATATAAGATTAACTTATAAAAGGTGTCCACTGAAGGGTGATGTTGATTAAATCACACAATCAATTTCAGATTAAGAATAGACGGTGTCACGTTGTATTTCAATTTGATTGGCACATTTATTCACAAAATAATTTTTCATGGATAAATTGGAATGTTCTCTCTAGCCATTAGAAGGAGTGGGGTTCGTGTTATGGTCAGATTAATGGAATAATGAGGGGTTAATGGTCCAACCCTTGTTTGATCCAAAAAATATAGATCATGTTTTTAATGGTGTGTGGCTATTAAGACTATCTAGTTACTATGCATTTACCACTATTTCCAAAAACCCATCGTATGATTACCTCACATGGTTAAAAACCCATTGAGTTGCAATGATAATCCACTCTATTAAACTTCACACATTTCCCTTCGGTGGTGACATGGTTTTTCCAAACTGTGTGCCATCTCATGCACTAACTGCAAGACTATTTCTTTAGTTTTATGGCTTCTTGGGTGGTGTTTCACAAGTTTTAATATTTGTTCACTAACTCTACACCTCCATAAATTTCCTAAAAACATTTTAAATCCCACCCCTCAGAGCATATATAAACATAACCAAATATATTTATATAAATAAAATACATTAATAAACTGTTAATTATAAAAAATTTGTGGTGTTGAATTCTCCCCAAAATTATTCTTTCTATCCCAAGAGATCTAAGAATCCCTATTGTACTAAATGAGTTTGGTCTATTCATCATCAATTTCCTTCTCTTTCTCCCACAATTCATCGTAAATCTTACCTTGATTCCATAAAACCTACACTAGAGAAATTCTTTTCCAATAAATGAATTTATCTTTCATATCCACAATCCATAACTGTACATGATCTGATTTATAATCCAAATTATGGTGAATGTGATATAATCATTTAACTCGTTCATAATGACGTTGATACTTTTTCAACTGATATTCATGAAATACATTACGTACTAAAATAAACATTAGTAGAAAATCAAATAGATATGACACCTAATAAAACCCATTCCCCAATCTCAAATGGTCTTATGTATCGAAGAGATAGCTTTCCATTATTCCCAAATAAATAATTCCATATCCATGGAGATATTATTAATAATATATTATAAATCACCATGAATGAAAACTATCATCTATAATAATACAGATATGATTTTTGATTCCTCTGACCCATCTACCATCTCTTCCTAATCAAATAAAACTTGACAATAGTCTAACAAATAAGGATCTACCTTACTAGAAAAGGCTCAACTATTTCCAAAATATAATTTGGAGTATAAAAATGACACCAATATAATTCATAAAAATGGGAAAACTTATCAAGTCATGATAATTTCATTTTTTTTGATAACTCTTATAAATTTGTTTTCTCTTCTATGTAGAGAAAAAAATCATTTACACAATACCAAATCAATTATTTGAATGTTTGCATCAACCTTTTATATTGTTCAACCATTTAAGGATGATATGTTGTTCTCATAATCATTTGAGTACCAAGGACATATAGTAATTATTTCTCCAAAAAAAGACATAAACTTTGGGTCTTTGGCCAATACAAGCAAAACATGTTCACCATCAATTTTTACAACTTCGTGATATAAATTTTCTAAAAGTATTATTAAATTTTTTATTCTTATTTATTGATGAAATGGCCCAACATTTTGAGTAGATCCACTATCCCACATATAGAATCTTGTTTCCAAACCATCCTTGGGTACCCTATCACATAATCAATAGATATCTAATACCATTTTAAAATGGTAATTAAAAAAAACTACGACATCTCCTTTACTGGTAGGTGCTCCACCATAACCTACTAACATTATATGAATATCATAAAAACATAAACACTTTTCATTTTCTCAAATCCCCCAAAAATTTTGATTTTAGTTCCTTATAAGAAATTATTCTTGAAACAAAAAACAAAACACCAACATTGGTAAGAATGAATAATTTGTCCCTGGAATGAAACTGGTACATCCATTAGGTCTATATACCACAAAATTGATCTCCCATATAGCTTATATCCCTTAGTAGAATCCCTGCAAATGATTTTTGATGGCATGAATATATATTCAAAATCATATTTCATTGCCTCATTAACCTTTTTAACCCATTCAAAAAAAACAATCATGGGAAAAATATAAAAAAAACACCTTATTGTTCCAAATTTATGTGCATCGTAGATATCATATATTTATGTTGCATTGATGCGATCCATATTTCTTTATATTATTATATGAATTTTTTCAGAATGAATTTGAATCCAAATTTTCTTTTTCAGGAGTATAAATCAAGTCAATATTGACAATTTGAAGATACCGATCCATATTTTTTTTCATAGATTCAAATACATCTTTTAGAAAATGTGATTAAATATATTATTATCAATAAATAAAATGAAATTTTCACCATATAGGTAACAATTACATGTATTCAAAGCATGAACAAAAAAATATAATTCCAAATAATATGTTGGGAAATTATTATTACGTAAATATAATTTAAATGATTAATATGAAAAAAAATTCTTCATGCATGAGAAATCCCCCAAAAACAAGATCATAAAGCACCATAATTTACCACATACCCTTATCTAGATTCTGAAAATACAAAAAAAATTGATGTAAAGAAAATTTTAATATGTTGAAAATAATTTAGAAAATCATTATTCTATTTGAATGGGCCATTTTTCCTTGTCAAATTGTTATTTTTGAATCTAGTCCTAAAAATTAATGAACAATAATTTAGTATTAACTATCTTGAACAAGGATATATCACATCTCAATGACATTATTTAGTGGCTTCCAAGATATTTCAAGCTATTTTTTATCTATATCAACAAAACCCTTTTTTCAAATATTAAATTTTCATAGAAACAAACACATTATATCCAGAACTAATACTTTTAAAACATGGAATACAAATGATTCTCTTGTAAGATAACCAACACTATATGAAACTATTTCTCATGCTCTATATTTTCCCACGAATAAACCATTACTTCACCCAGAAACACCACCATTAAATGTTATAGGTACCTCTAAAATATCAAATTAATCTATTCTATAAATATATTCTGTGCATTTTTAATTCCAAAAGGTATAAACAAAATCTCATAATGACCATATCTATATCTGAATTCTATTATTATAATATCGTCCTTTTGATCTTATAAATGATGATATCCCAAACAAAAGTAAATTTTAATTAACCAATGGGATCTCCTTTATTGGTAAAATAGATCATCAATGTGTTGTAGTGTATACTAATTTGTTATCATAACCTAGATAAACATAAGATAACCCATATGAAGAAAAATAGTTTCACCCACCTTATTAAGAGGAAAAAATGGTGCCACCCATACAGACATATGAGGTATAATCACCACAATTTTTTCAAACTCATCCAACAAGATATTAAATACTTGTAATTATATTTTCCTTATTAGATAATATAGATTTTATATAGTACTGGTCCCTTGTAAGATATCAGGCATAAAATCCACTTCTTTTATGGTTGGAAGAAATAAAAAATTAAGAAAAAACAAATAATGAAACTAATAACAATTTTTTTTTTAACTTCTATTCTCATTGTCATTCACTGATTCCAAGGAAAATGTTTCAAACTTGTATGGGTATTTAAACCTATTGGTGCCAAAAATCTTGTTGTACCATACATTAAATTGATATCTTTCCAAATGAGATACATGATTCCCTCAACCATTGTAAAAAAAACCCCTCAGGTATATTAATCAATGTGAGAATATGACATTTTTTACCAATTAATGCACATGATTAATTCAGTGAAATCAATATAGAGAATAAAGAAATCAAAAATCAATTCAAACCCATCAACGTTTTTAGATAATTATTTTCCTATAAATTCATAGCATTCTCATAGGGAAAATGAAATTTTTATGTTTCAAAACATAAGGAACCACCTTAACATGAAAAAACATAACATCAGCACCATTATAAGAAATAAATTAATTTAACAAACTTATATTAATCAAATATTTCATAATTGTAGAATTCGAAAGAATAATTCATATCACCATCGATCTTCATAATTGTTCATCCATGATCATTTTATAATCTTTATATAGATTCTACTCACAAAACATTGGAATTTATTAACCCTATTGAGTTTACATTGGTTGAGGATTCATGGTATTCCTATAATCACCCTCAAAATGCTAGTTATACTGATTATAATTATTCTTCTACCCTATAACCGTCCAAGCATATAACATTAAGGAAAAATGAGATATGTATTGATCACCTAACTTTGATGAAATTTTAATATAGAGTTTAATATTACCAATCTATTTTGAATTGTTAAATGTTTTAGGTTACATCATATAATCATTCTTTATATGACCCAAAAAACATTGAAATAATCCTAGCTATATCATTGAAATTTTAACAAGTTTCATTAAACTATATATATTTTATTGGGTCATACAACTCTCATGTAAATAGTTCTCCCTATTACTCTCACTACCAAATTTTGTGATGCAACCATTTTTTATATGTATCGACATGCTTCATCCACCATTGATGCCAAATATGTATCTCTCTTCCATCTTCTCTCTATTTTAAATTTCAGAATAATTTATTTTTCAAATAAGGTTAACATTTGTGGGAATATATGGACCCACCTAAGATTCAAAATTGAGTTTCGCCAAGGATACAATTCTAGAAACATCAATAGAAAATCATAATAAATTCATAAATACATCCAAATAATCTAACATTAATATACTCTTATTATTCCATCAGAAGTAATATATTCTTCTATATATTTTGAATCTGGGAGTATTTAATTTTTTGTTAAATAATTATTCAAAACCCATTCATGTAATTCCTTGGTCTAATTTAGCATGAATTGATAAATAAAACAATTTTCATTCTAGATTTTCTATCATGAATGTTTCAAACATGATTTTCTAGGCAACTAGTTTTCCATGTAAATCAATGATTTGATTCATCCTATTTATCCATAGTTTTACCATTTCCAAATCTAAATCACCATGAATGATGAGTGGATTATTTTTTGGGTAAATAAATGTAATGTTGATATTTCATTGGGTAATCTATTATATTCCCTCTATCCATTGAGTACAAAGCCAAGAAAATGAGATAAACTAACTATTGGTTTACATATGGCTTTGGTGAAACTATATTCTTCACAGCCTCCTCTGGTTAGTTTCTTCTTCACATAATCATGTCCATTTCTATGAAGAAAATAAAATTCCTCTTCATCTCAATATCTAGATACTAAAGGCTTCGAAACTTAAAATTTACCACATCTCTTATATCTCTTCATGGAATTATAATATTTAGTATTTTACTTTTTCAAAACTTTTATGAAAATTACACTGTGCTCTTTAAAATATAAAACATTTAAGATTATTTTCAAAAATAAATACATTTTTAAAAAAATCATAAATGGGTACTCAATATTATTTATTCACCCTTAATGGGAATTATTTTTTATCAATTCAAATAAATATATAATGATACATTAAACCCATTATGTTGAGGTGACCACTCCCAGATGTGTCTCAAATCACACAAGTACCCAATCTCTTTTGTAACATGATGTTCAGAATGAATTTTTTAGCTAATCCTATTTATGATCTACAATTATGGTTTTGATGATAATATATTCTTTATACTAATATAATTCATGGTCGAAGATAGAATTATTTTCAACTCTAGTTTAACAAAATTATACTATTATTCTCAAAAAAAGTTGTACTGACCAAGATTGATTCCATTTCTAATATACCACCTCTTCTAATTAGATCGAGATGTGATGGGTGATCTACTAGTCCTTATGAGTCATTCCCAATACACCAAATGGTGGAAATAAATTAAATATACTTATAAATAAATTAATGGTTTATTCTGGGTTTGAAGATAAAATAACCAAACTGAGATAACCGTAATCAAGTAAGCCGCTATATGTATCTTGGGTTAAATGTAATATAAGTCACTATAAACTGAAATAAAGAGAAAATATACTTCAACCATGAACCATATCAGAGTATATAGTGGAAACCAAAACCACCAACACAGAACGCCATGTTTGACATCATCTCAAAAATTCATAACCTTCTCTAAGGTCCAACTACACGTGTATTTAAAATAGAATCATAATGCATCACTAAAAAAATGAGATACCATTACTTTACTGATGACCTTATAAACAGAATTTTCAAACACCCTACTGTTCTCATGTGTGGATTGAGTATAAAAATTTGTAAGACTTCTCCAACAACATCCCATCTAATGCCATAATAATATAACAAGTTATCACATTTATATAATACTATTTAAAACCTATTTAAAGTAGTTGATATCAATGTAAAAACCATTTTAAAAACCAAAATATTTATACATGTAATGGAACAATACATATCTTTAAAACAATTCATGTTTTAATTTTTCATACACAATATATTAATTACACACATCCAAGCAAGAAATATTTGGTGAAATTTCCATACTCATGAGTGGTCTATAATCAATCAATCTAGTCTTTAAAACATCACCAATACCCAATAGCCATAATGGAAAATTCCCCTACCACGACCTCATGTAAATTCAACCCAATGGTATACACTTCTTTTCTAGCATCACATCAATTATGTGAACTTACACCAACCATATATTCCAAATACCACGTAAAACATACAATACCAAACCACTTCAAATAAATTATTCCTTCCTTAAAATTATTTCTATGTAATTTTCCTTCCATGAAAACCAACAACAATTTAAAATTCATATTTTTAAAAATATGAATCCAATTGTACTTTCCACAAAATAACCATTTTATAAAATTTTACAACCCTTCACAAAATAGGATTTCCGTTAATCATTTCATATAAATTTATAAATTTAAATCACGATATTTAGTCAATTTGAATTCAATACTTCATGTTATAAATAATAAGAATCAGGATTTAATCCACCTACATAAAAAAGGATGGTGAAACCAAAGAAAAAAAAACCCAAACACTCATCTTGAAAATCTAAGAATCATCTTTATATCATGGTCCATATCATTCAATCAATCATATCACATAATCATTTCTTTCACACAAAATGGATATATAACTAATCGATTGATCCTTGAATCAATGTAAGGGATGAAGATAAAAATTATGTAAAAAAATGAATAGTCTCTTACAAAAGAATCCAAGACAAAATCAAAAATAAATTTTCCAAAAATGCCCTTTCAAATCAAGTTAAATTTAGTTTTGTAAAAGTAGAATGAGTGGAATTAATTTTATTATATATTAAGGGAAACAAAGGTATTTAGTGGCTAAACTGACTTTGATCCAAAAAATAAAAATCATTTTTTAAGGGTGTATTATTGCAGAAGACAATTAAAATAATCATATGATAACAATGTAATATATACATCCTCCAAACACCCCTTGAGCGGTTGACTCACATGCTTAGAAAAACATCTTCCAACTATGATAAACACATATGTTCAAAATTTCATAGTTTCTTTTTGTTGGCCTCACTATTTTTACAAATAGTTCATCTAACCGTGAACCAACCCAAAGCTCATTTTTTGAGATACAAAATTTCCTAGGAGGTGATGCATGATTTATAGTAATTATGATCAAACCATTAACCTATAAAAATTATCTAAAAACATTCCAAACATCTTGATACATAACCAAATAAATTTATATATTTATTCTATGAAACATGATATTGTTAATTAACTAAATCCGAGTGTGCAACAGAATTACATCAATATATTATAAAATTTATACTCCGCATCTTGTAAATAATATGGCTAAAATGCAGGGGGGGTTAATCATCATGACCCCATGATCTATCACACTATAAATTCCTTTATAGGTAGGATGTTTCTATTTCTATTTTTCTTTCTCAATCATCTATGATATGTAATTCTAAAGAAAAACATCGTAAATATCTTACCAATTTGTTATTAATCGTTCTAATCATTGAGACACAATATTCACCATTGATACATATCTCCCAATATCATCGTATTTTAGTAATACACACAAATTTGACTTAATAAAATTTCAATATCTTCTAACCATCGATCTATTCCTAGAGTTGAGGCTATCCCCTCATACTTCCCAATGCTATGTCAAATAAATTCATAAAAGGCCCTCTATAAAACCATGAAATAGTCACTATTTCTAACAACAAATTCTATCAAATATCCTAATTAAATATATTCATTCCAGTTTTTCATGGCCCCACCCAATAATGGTAACCCTCCTAGAATAATAATGAAGGATGAAAGATAATGGCACTAGGGTCCCTCCTTTATTTGGCCTCTGGTGGTTGACCCATATGGAGGGTATAAAAATTTAACAAATGTATGGAATTACCCTTAATGTTATAACAAGGATTAATATATAGTATAAATAAACCAACATGAAGTTCGATAACATAATATAATAGGGAATACCCCACTCTATAATGAATGAAAGATGTAATGAAAAAATATAAAATGTCTATAAATAAATACACAAAGGACAAGTCCTATAGTAGTGACTGAATTGATTCTCCAACATCAATGCTATTAATGTCCAGATCTATCCTATGAATCATCCTGGAATCCTAAAATATAACAATAGTATATATATATATATTCATATTTTTTGAATAAAATTTTTATTCACTGGGGCCATAACCAAGCTATCTTACTCATTTTTTAATGTGAATAGTAATGCCCTATTAAATAAATAGTAAATCTATCATGCACCTAAACATGTTGACTAAAAATTCCAATCTCAATATTAGTCTATCATTAAATAGTTAATTCATAATAGTAACATATTTCCAATAGTATAAAAATGAATGGTACTCAAAAACCACTTCTTAACCAAATTTCTATTCTAAAACAATAACATTGAATAACTATTTCTTTCATCCACTCCATATATAAAAAATCACATGTCCATCCATGTCTGATATGGGACATGAAATAGAACATTTTTTCTGAACATCCATTATGGTTTAGAATATGATGCTAGAAACAGTCAACTTTTTCATCACAACCTAATCAACATAACTAGATTAGTATGTTATCATGAATAGGAAGGACATAAAACTCATAACATCATTTCATTATACATAATCCCACCAAGAATCATATTCTCATAATCATCATTGATTTATTAATGAATAAAACATGATAAAAATTAGTGGTCTCTAGCACAAACCCATAATACCAAGGTATTTAAAAACACTATCTCATCATCATTACTGTTGATGAAAGTGAAATGAATAGGGGGTATTATCCAATCTTATTCATCAGCCACCTAGATGATTGGGAAGAAAATTAGAACACAAAATATCTGGGAATTGGAAAATGTATTTATCTTATGTGGGTTTAAATAAAAAATATAAAAATAAAATATAGATAAATAAAACACAATACCTAAACCATGGGTTAATACCGTATATACTATCATACTCTAAAACACCAAAACTACACCCCACCATCTCTATAAAAACAATTCTACAACTAAATTAAACACACCACATAGCCAACTCCCATAACCACTAAATTCAATTATTTATTACAATTAACCATTTCAATGAATTTGTGAGTCCCACTATATTCCATTAACATGTAATTTAATTTTACATAATGAAATAAAATTTAATATATCAATTAATTAAATAAAATCATAACATAAACATGAATTTCATCCAATTTATATATTTAATTCCATCACAGGATTATTAATTTACCTACCCATGTTATTTTTTTAGTATTCCCATTAATTCCTTGGAAAAATGTGGACAAATAGTATTTTAACACCAAGGCATTTCTCATCCACCCAATATCAACCATCATTATAAAAAAATGTTTACCATGACATCATCGTACCACATGAAAACATTGCATGACATCTACAACACAACATCTAACTTCCATCCCATGAAAACCATCATCGATTCATTTTAAATTACATTATTATTTAAAACCAAGTACCAAAATCTCCACAAAAAAACCATAAATGGGTACCAAACTTTAGGAATACATTGCAGAAATCATCAAACAAAGAAAAACACATTATGGTCTCTAAAATCATATATTAAAAAATTCAATAAAAATGGATCTCAATACATTACATCATTACATATTTTGTGTATCATTACAATATTCTAATTTTAATGGGAAAATATTATATAACTACATATATTTTACTATCTATTCCATTCATAATGAGTTAAAAGATAAAAAAATAAGGGATTCAGAGTTATCACAACTACACAATAAAAGGTATCCCAACTGTAGTGATTTACAAAAATAATAACAATAATATATTATTTCCTTGACAATAAAATCACATTTTTAAAAACATGTGAATGCTACCCTTAAAATTAATTATTCATTTAATTATAGTAATTAACTTTCTATAATGAACTATTTTATCAACCACATGGAATATAAAAACTTATATTCACTATATATGCACATAAATTGGGAGATAATGAGGATCCATGACCTAGAGGAATCTTTGTGAATCACCATACACAACTAGTTGGAAGATAAATAATCAGAAGACCACAAACACACTAGTAATCCATAGAATAGTCTGAATAACTCTTTATGTTTATCAAACTAATATCTAAACTACTCCAAAAATAAAATATACAACACCACTGAGAATCCCTTAGACTATTGTAGGATTATTTTATTATATATTGTTGTTTATAAGATTTTTTTATTTTAAATAATTTTTTATTTTAATGAATCTAAGTTTTTTTATACAGATTCTTCTTTTTAATGGAAATTCTTAAACTATCATAGAGAATATGTTATTTGATTAATTACACTTTTTTTAGACTTTAAAAGTAGTTGATGTTATTTGGAGATAAATCTAAATATTTACTACGAAAGAACATGTTATTAAATTCGTATGAGTTTTGGGTTTAAATCTTATTTTGGAATATATTCATAAAATATAAGGAAAATTGTTTATTGATTCCTTTATTCCAAAATTAAATTACTTCTTCAACTAGAGAAAACAAATCAATTTTCAATATCATATTATTTTCATCTAAAGGAAGGATATAAATATTTCAAATAGGAAAATCTCATAAACCTTAATATATAGTAAAATAATCATATAACTAGATGATATATTTGATATTTAAATCATCATCATTTTTATTTATATCACATGGTAACATTTCAAGATATAATATGGTTTATAGAATTAGGATCCAAAATAAATTCAAAATACTAGTGTAGAAGATCATTATGATTTAATTATTTTGACCCAATTTAGTGGTAGTGATTACGTTTTTTTCTATTATTCCTTTCTATATGGATTTTTTAAGGGCTATTGTCCATATTAACACGTCTATAAGGAAATAGATATACATAATTCCCAAACTCCTTGTAATTAAAGAACAAAGAGTGGGGTAATAATTTTAAGGTAATATATCTTCCTCTATGATGTTAATTAGTATTTTTAATCCTTTAGCAGATGTGATAATTATTTCAAACTAACACACAACAATTATCTCCTCATTCTTTTTAGACAAATAAATGATTTTTAACCACAATCATTGCATGTTGGTAATTATAAATTCTTTTCTATTCAATAATTATCCAATGAGTTTCGATAATATTAATTTTCATCATTAATTTTTGATTGAATAATAATAGTCTTTGTTTTCCATATATACTTTAATCACACCTCGAACAGTTTCATTATAGTTACTAAAATATATGATAACTAATTTCATTCCATCATTTTAATTTAAGACACTAATGAACTGTTCGATATTCCTCACAATGTCTATAAAAATATTTTAGGAATACCATGCATTTCTCATGTAATTTTCTCCCTAGATTCCAATGGATTCGGATTCCAACATCAGAGATAGAACTTGTCACAAAACTTTCATATGATGTGTTTAGGGAAAAAATTTATTCAATAATATTTTATCAACTACACACATTCCATATAGTATTTTTCGTCCTTTACCATTATATTGTGAATGATATTCCACCATTTTCCTTGACACCATCCAAAATATTAATTTTTAGAACAAGCTTCAACTTATCATAGAACTAGATAATAGAAAATATATTTTCTATCACATTGATATATTATTTACCAATAATTAAATTGAAAGAGACATTGGTTGAGGATGTACATTGAAATATTAATGATGTAATTACATGTTCTCGCTTCTATAGTTCATTTTGGTGCTCTACAAAGACTTATCTATATTTTCTTTCTTAAAAAATATGAGTGAAAATATCCATTAGATGTTGGGCTTCAACTCCCATCCATTTCAATTCTTTCATTATGAATATAACTCCATTTCCCATCAAAAACATTTTATACTCAAATTCTCCCTTTTATCAAAATAACAAAATCCAAAATTGGATAACATGGGAGATGGACGTTTAATTATATAAGATCATTATCATAAAAAATTTCATGTAGAAATCATTCTTGAAATGTCTTATTTTTCAAAAGCTATCACATTAAAATTGGGTTCAACTTAAATCACTCTCATTTATATCTAGGTTTATTTTAAATGAGTTCATTAATTTTTTTCATCCAAATTACATAAAATTATTACTCATTAGAAATGGATTTTAATGGGAATATGAATAATAAAATAATATTGATTAAAATTTTCAATCAGGTGTGTAGTGTTAGGAAAACTCATCACGATACGAGTGAAGATCTGGTTATTAATCATCTATCCATTTTTGGTGTTTCTACGACATAGTGAATCAGTTACTCAACTACATTTACATCAAACATATATAAAGGTATATGTTTTTAAGGAACACTATATACTCCAAAAATCACCAAAATTTTCAGATATTATTATACATTTAGAATTATACCATAGGGTTTTAACAAAGGTTTTATAATATTAATACCAACAAATAACAAAATTAATCCTCGAAAAAAACTATAACCATATTTAATCAAACTATTATTCATTAGACTGAATATTTAGGGTTTCATGCTAAAAAAATTAATTTCACAGAAAACTAGATACAATATGATAAAAATAATGTGAAACACAAAAATATTTAAATAATTTCAGAAATTCATAACACAATAGTCACCCAATACATGAAAAATATTTGATTAGCATCTTCAAATATTAGCTCTATAAGTTAATAATTGTATAATAATTGTGTATATTTATCAATAATTGAGCCATACTGGAAATCATTATAGAATTACTATAATTTATACAAATATTTATAGCTTGAGGAATTGAAAATAAGAAAGGGGTGAGATTAATTTCTCAATAACTAAAATTTAATCAATATTTCATCTTAGAAAACACCATAATCAATAATTAGTCATTATCTTAAGAGGAATATATTATTAAAATAATATATAACAATAATTTTTATATAAATACCATGATCAAAATTCATGTAATCCAAAAATAGAAGACATATATTATATTTAAAATGATGATAAACATGAGATAATAAACATGATTTTTATAAAATATTAATTTATTTAATGATATGAAATGTATTAGAAATAAATCAAAATAATAAACTATAAAAAAAATATAAAAATTTAAATAACAAACTCGTGATGCAAGAATCGCTATATATTAATTCCCCAACATGGGCCTTCTAAATGGTGCCCATGTATGATTCTATATGGCCATAGGTGTTCTTTCCCATAAAATAGAGGATTTAAACTATATTAAATGGAATATCCAAGTCATGGGGAGACTACTACCTTTAAAAGAAAACCATATTTCCACATACTAGGATCCAAATAGAAACCCCCAACCCATAATATTAATATTTATAAAAAAATATAATTTATAAATAATAATAATAATAATAATAGATACACATTAAATTTTAACTAAATGAAAAAACTATGAAGCTACTGACAAATGAAAATAATAAATTTTGATACCAAACAAAACATCCTATATCATATGACCATAACTATGAAACAAATAACTGATATGCTAAATCCTCTTCTTCCACAACATTATGAACATGTAAAAAGTTCCTAGATATATGACGTACATATATACTATGATAGACGATGAATGTATAACAATGTACAATAAAAAAATTTCGGTTATCATAAGTATGGTAGTTCAATGACCAAATGGGTATCTCAATGACTCAAATTTATGGTGTGCTATGAAGAAAAATAGTTTTTTACATAAAATTCATTTATAAATAGCCCAATAATATATTTGAAACACCCCAACTAGAAAATATAACATACAGTTCACCTGCCTTACAAAAGCCATGTCGTCATGTTCTAACTAGGCTATATTGGATGCTTTATCCACATTATTTGACACAAATCAATAATAATGATGTCAACACATACCATATCCCATAAAATTCATACATTTATTACATTCTATAGTCATATCACTGTGTTCCAAGATCCAACCAATGTCTGATGATTATACAAAGGGTTTAAAATAAATTATTTCTTTCACACACCAAATTGATTGGTGTGTTGAGTCATCCAAACTTCAACACACAACCCGATGGAATATGTCAACGTAAAATATCAAATTCTTCAACTCATCCCTCTTTACATGAGACATCTGCTTCATCTATACTCATAAACACTCTACCTAAACCTAAGGGTGTTTTTCAATATAATCATTCCAAAGGGAGGTCTAATTCATGCCCAATATATAAAGCCACATCCTAAAAAATCCATGAAACAATAGCATCATCAGTGAATAATCATCATTATAACTTTTATTCTATATAATTCGGGAGGACCATCAAGAACACGGACACATCCCTATTGACACTAGTGGGTCCCCATAAACTATATTGGTTGGGCGTCCTATCATGCAGATATATGAAGAAAAAATAGGAAAACCTTACCATATCATAAAATAGTTTATTACCATTAATGATTAGAGCCTATAAGATGTAGTCTCAGGTCTCTAAAAAATTATAAAACCATATTGATCTTATTATGGATTATTTAAATCCAATCGAATCATCAAAACATTGACACTATAATTACATTTATCACATGAAAACCGAAATTGTACATGAATATTCATGCATAAACCACAAAATAGGGATATAAAAAGTAACATACTAGTATCCATGCATTGGAAAACAAATAATATATAATGAATGGTTAAAACTACCAATATAAGAACAACCAAACCATTCTTGTTTCTTGGATTTTTTTGAAATTCACATTATAACCACATTACAAATGAAACTCGTTTCATAAGTTAATAAAATAATTTAATTGGTTAAATTACAAGTAAAATATTTTTAGAAAACTCTCATAGCCATTTTAATATACCATTTCAAAACCCTTATACAAATAAATTCATTTCCCTAAAATAACATTTTTCTAACAATGTATTTTTAAAATAAATCATTAAATGGATGTTTTTTATTTGAAAATAAATACACACCACCAAGAAATCCACAAAAAGGGGACCAAATATATATTCAAAATTTGTCCATCCATTAAATAATTTATTATATAATGTGGTCGATGTTGACTATCATGCCAACACGAGCAGGTCATAACCATTACAGACAAATCGATATATAATAAAGATGTATACAACAATATTTACTAATGATTAAACCAGAAAATAAATAACCCTTTTAACCATTATTCTCCAATAAATACAAGGCCCCCTGTAATGCCCCGAACCTAGATACCCAGATTCAGTGCATTATTACATAACATTGGAATGATCGCAAAGGATCAAGTCTCTAAAGACCAATTAGTTTAGTAGTCTTGGAGACACTAGATATATTCATAAGTCTTATATTACATCATAAGGAAAAAACTAAAAAACATATTGTCTTCATATCCCCTCATACTATCCTTGCAGGTCATTCATAAATTACATCTTCTCATCTTGGGAAAAATAAAACACTGAAAGGGGTGAGCTCACATGCTCAGTAAGGATAAAAATATAGAAGAAGCTTTCATAGATAAGCATAAACACTTAAAGCAATTTATAACCAAAAACAAAAGTCTTTTAAACTTGAACTTCATCATAATATGGAAAAGATAAAATGAAATAATTCCATTTACTTATTCACATGGATTATCTACTAGTCGAACAATCACATGCAATATCAATAACCACTTTCATAATGATGGAATACATAATGCCAGACTATCATAACCACATAGCCAAGGCCTCATTCCAAGACTACAAATACGATTTTTCCAAGGCCATGTGCCAAGACAGTAGTTTGTCTCATGAGACCCACTGATGCATCGAGGAGCTATAGCGGGCTCCACCCATCACATATTAAGTCCAATTCATTCCTCATATGAACATGTTTAAACATAACAAAAACATTCATATTAGAACTAGCATATGAAATGTCAATACTTTAACCACAAACCATGAATTGTATAAAAATAGAACATCCAAAGTCAAACATAACTCATTCGATACAATATGGAAGATTGTATTGTAACACATTAACCTCAATCAATAATAATGAAGGATATTGACATAGATGAAAATAATCATCAAAACTATTTGAGAGAAATATCCCCATTTTTCTTGAAATCATTTAAAAGTCACACTATTTGTCAAGAAGCCATTTAAAAATAGATTTTTTAATCAAAGTGTCCCATACCACGCTGAAACTTTTTAAAAGTATTTTTAATTTTAAAACTTTAATGTCCATATAAATAAATCCTTAAAACCATTTTTAAAACATGGACATTAATGAGCAAGATTTAGATGAATAAGTCTTCAAAATATTTAAAAATGGTATTTTAGTTAGAGATTCAAACCAAAAGAGAGACACTTGAACACAAATAATTGAGGTGATCAAAACATTGTAATATAATGATAATATAGGGATTCATGATATACTATGTAAAAGTACATTATATACACCACATAAAAGTGATTTGGTGTATAACAACAAGGAAGTCTCAATGGAATTTAAATTGAGATGAAATCTCTCATAAAGGCCGTATCCTTAGGTTAAGAATAAATCAACGACATAGTTATGTGTGAAAAACATAAATACCCAAAATATGATTGGATATTCAGTGTAAAACAATCAAAGGATATTCACACATAATCTTGTAAAAACAACACCAATGAATTGGATGTTTAACTCAACAAATGGAGAATGAGTTAAAATTACTCGTATAAAATTAATATCGATGACTTGAGAAATTATCAATGGAGTGATTATCTGTATCAAAAGTATATCCACAAGAAGGGGAGTGGAAATTATGACATAATGAAATGAATAGTTATTCCACACATAATCTTCGAGTAATATAATCAATGAAATATGCATAAAGCCAAATGAGTGGAAATTGAAATTTCAAATCCCCTTATCGATTAGGTAACATACAAAAAATACACCCATGAAAGAAGGATCATACCATGATGATGTAAATATCCATAAATTAATGTATATTACACAATTAATACAATCATGGGTAGTACACACACCACATGCAATAAATAAGTGGTGAACAATGGAATTCTCACGGAATTAAAAGTGAGATAAGAAACCCCTTACCTTGTACTTTTCCTTGGTTGGGGGTAGGTTAACCTCATGTTTAATGGTGAAATAATTGTTATTAAATTATACTAGGATCATATATATTAATATGATATCATATATGATCTTTTAACATTGCTTTGTTAATAATATCTTGGTATTATCGTCGTTTCGGGTGTTAACTTACTCGTTTTCTTTTATATGTTTTGTTATGTAAGCCATGTTTGTCATGGATAGGTTGTATCTTATTCATTTACAGAATGATATCAAGTTCTTAAAAATTATTTTTAAATCATCAAATGATAATTATACTTGAATGGATATGATGGAGAATGAATCTGATCGCGTTTGTGGAGACGGTAGTCCGTACGTACGCACGAGCGACAATATAATTCTTTTGATATTAAAATAATATATACATGGATGGTATATTATATATAAAGAATAATTATCATGTTATATTTATTGTTTACATGAATTATACATCATTATTATACCCATCCAAATAATAATATATTGAATAACAATTACACCACGACGTGGAGACGGTAAGCCGTACGAACGCACGTATGGTGACATATTATTCAAAGGGTGGATAGAATACAGAATATCGTTGTACCATAATTATAATAACATCACATTATATATAATATACTGGAGTTATTATTTTATAATGGTAATAACAAATAAAGAAGAAGTGGAAGAAGAAAGGAACTTGAAAAGGGGTGGTGAAAACATTACCTCTTCTTCGGGTTCTTCCTTTTGATTTAATCAAAAGGGCTCCTTAGGTTGGATTTCTGATCAAACTAAGGCCTCTAGGTTTTAGTGAGGGAAGTGGAGAGAGTATTTGGGCAGAGGTTGGCCGAACCAAAAGGCTTTGAAGGTGATAAGTAATGAGAATGGAGACTGCCCTTTTATAAGAGGGGTGAGAGGCACCTTTGGAAAAGCTAGAAATATTAATTTATAATAAATTCATATTAAGTTTCTAATGGATCCTAAGTTGATTATTTAAAGTTTAATGTGGAGATAGGTCGAAATCCATTAAACCAATAGAATTTAGACAGGTTCGGGTCATTATATTAACCTTATTATTTAGTTTTAATTCTTAGTTAATTAGTTTGTCATTTACCATGTCACTCTATATTTTTATATTATATAGTTAATAAACTTACTATATACATCCAAACGACCCACAAGTGGTCCATTAATGATACACCTATCATTAGGTAAGTCTCTTGTCCGATCCTTATATTTTTAGGAATTTAATATCAATTAATAATATAAATTTTATTTTAAAATCTCTTTTATGTCAATTTTGACAATATTCATTAGTTGATTTTTTTGAAACTCATAATAGATTTATAACTTCGAAAAAAGTGAATTAAATAAATTCTATCATGTCATAATAACCTATAAAATTAGTTTAATTCATAAAAATTCTCAAATTATATTTATTTGGGTATTTATAATATCAATTATTCTAATTGTTTACTATTATGGTAATTACTGCATAATCATTGTGTCATAAATAAATTAAATTATATAATGTTAAAAAATTATAAATAAAATATCATTATGTAGGAAATATTATTATCTTTCTAATGAATATTGAAAATCGAATATTTCGTATGCATTACCCAATATTAAAAATGTTTTAGTAAATAAACTTTGATTTTAACTCTTTTAACTCTTCTTTGAATTAAATAATAAAAAATGTCCTAATCTAATCCATGTGGACCTAAATGATAATATTTTATTCCTAAGGTTGTTTTTGGTCAAGATACACTTGTCCAATAAAATTATGACATGTGTTAGGGTAATATTAATATCATTTTTACCCTTAATTACCCTATTTACTTTTAACCGTGGTAAATAAAGTAAAAAAGTTACTATTCACCAAAAATTATTTTCATCTCATTGAACCACATTTTAGTTATTGATATTAATCGTGCCTCTCGGATTTTCAAAATTCCATTCACAGAAACGGAAAAATTAAGTTTCATGAAAAATTCATTTTTTAACTGCCACTTAGTAGTTTCACTATTCATCAAAAATTGATGTTTTTCAGAACAATGCCAAAATTTCAGCCTAAGCTAAAATTGATATTCTGAATTCAAAAATGATATCTATTTTACAAAATTCCAAACATATATGTTTTATTAATTAATTTTATAATTAATTCCTCTTGTCACAACAAATAGCGTGTTTTTAAGAAACAATATATATCAAAAGATTGACAATTGTTTAGGTCCAATTTCAAAGTGAAATTAATTCTAATGAACACCATTGGATAAAATGGTAAAAATATATTCTAATTATACTTTAAAACCACTTAATAATATAATTTATCACTATAAATTATTTTGATTAAAACGTTTTTTTCTAAGTATTTTTCACTATTCATAAAAATTGGAAGTACTCAGAAAAATACCAAAAATTGATCTTAGGATAATTTCGATATTCTGAAAACAAAAATGAAGTCCATTTTGAAATATAAAATATATATAATTTCAAAAAGTAGGTATTACTATTCATAACAGCTAGTTTGATTGGTTGTGGTGTGTTAGAACACGATGTTGTGTACAACACATGCTATCACATTATTCAAAGAGAAGCGTACCATAGAAGCTTGGGGTGTTACATTCTCCCATCCTTTAATAAATTGCATCCTCGCAATTTTTAAAATTGTGCTTGGGAATATAATGGAAAGTCCCACATCGGAAAAGAGTCAATAAAAATATCACTTAAAAAGAAAGAAAGAGAGGTATAAAGGTCAACCAAGATAACCCATACTCAAATTCCATGTAAGAAAACATGGATATGGACGATAAACTAAGTGTAATGTTCTGATGGAGAGGGATAGAAATCATGATCCGGAGAAAGTTAAAAATAATAAAACCCCAAACTTGTATTGGAAAAAATGGCCATTAGTCTCGTAGTAGGAAAGTAAACGGACAACATTTTTTTGTTTTAAGATACATTACATAAGGATGAGGAATTCATTTATGATATTGACTAAGAATATAAAGATATATACTTACTTTTTAAGTAGAGTTTCATTCATTAATAAATTTCCACCACTAACTCATTTTTTTAAAGGATGAGTATTCAAGAAGACTTGGTCACACTGGAAGATCTAGAATAAACTTCTATAGAATCACATGATCCATGCAGGATAAACTATATATTTACATTGTCTTTAGAGATTAATCAAAACCAAAATGGTTAGTACAAGATATAATGATCCCCCAAAAGGATATTCCTTGAGAGAAATAAACACTAATCATAATTTCTAAAATTAAACCAATAATACCCCAAATTTAAATAGATACCATTCAATAATCAATTGCCCTTAAAATCCTTCAATATAATCCAAACTAATATTGAAACCCAAAACATAAAAGAATTTGATTATGTAGTCTCCCATGTTAAATTGTATCTCCAAATGACATCAAATACTCTTAAATTCACATACTTAAAAGTAATTAACCTCATCACATGTTCTCTATTATAGGTTAATCATTTCCATAAATAACCCAAATCATTGTAAATCCACAATAAAAACGTAGATAAAAATCCACCATTACTCCACAAATGAAACCCCATAGAATTCTATTTTCCTTGGGTAAATAGTGTTCCCAACAAAGCAAACATCTTCCAAAATAACATTTATCACTTAATAACTAAATCATTTTCCTATACCATGGGTATTCATTTGATAAGACATAAGAACCCAAATCAACTTATTATTGATCAATAAAATCAATTAACTAAAAATAATTAGTCACACTCTCCAGGGACTTCACGTACTCCATTGGTAGGCGATAAATCCCAATCGCACTTTGGTTGTGGGTTCGATTCCCGCAGCTTTGTCCAACGCGACAGTTTGTCACATGGTCTGCGTGTTGTCCTTTTCAAAAACTATGTTTTATAACATTACCAAAATGAGATAAATTCCTCAAAATAACTATAACATAATTTAACCACAAATCTTATCTCATACCTTGCATTTTCATCCCAAATTATAATAATGTATAATTGTCTCAAACCCAATGATCATATAAAACCAAATGGTTATTTATAACTATATCCACAAGAGAAGAGATAATTCTTCCTCAAATATCATTCTCACATGGAAAACTGCTGGGTTACAAAATACAAGAGAAAATTATCCCAAAGTAAACCCATCAACAAGGAGCACTAAAACTTTTTAAACATTTCTCCAACCATTTATTTCCACATAGCTTCTTCTTTGACCAAGAAAAAATCCTATAGAATAGGGAATTCACTTGGGTAATGGCCAGGTCCCCTACATTTACGGAAAATGAGTTTAAATGGATTCTTGGGACCATTTTTATCTTCTTCTATAGTACTCTTCATTTTGCTTCAGAAATTCTTCACTTTATGTCTTTCCTTCCCACATGTAAAGCATTTCTTGGTCCCATTGAGACACTTTCCTGGGTGTCTCCTACCACATTTCTTACATGCTGGAAATTGAGGGTTCTTTTCTCCATGGTCTCCATTGCTGGAGCTCTTATCATTCATCACCTTTCTCTTCCTTGTTGAGTCCGGGAGTTGGTTAATATTTATTTTGTTGATAATATTTTTGGAAAACTGATTTGGCATAAAGACGATATCTTTTAAGCCTATCAAAATTCCATTTTTTTTCTCATTGCCACCACTGTTCCCACCTTGTACATCATTCTCAAAGTCATTATGACATCCTTGGAATCCAGCCATTGACTAAAACCATAAAGCATTGCGTGAGTAACAGAAGTCATAAAATCATTTAGAGATTAACATGTCACCGTATTCTCATTTTGAAACACATTAGGATTAACCAAGGTCATTTACTCTCATATTATATATATAATACTTTAAATCAGTTTGTAATGAAAATGTAAATTATCCTAAGCATATACCCTGGGAGTGTCGTAACCAAGAGTGCAGCAAGGCCTGTTTTCGTGCACCAGTTCCCATTCGAGCCTAGCTCAAAGCGGTGTTTTTGGGTTTTACCCCTAGGTACATCTGTGCCAGAGCCTCCTCTACCTGCTCGTATCCAGACTGAGATGTATTGCTCAGAAAACTCACAAAATATATACAATACCAGAATTCTAGGAAGTTCTTCTATACTAATCCTCAAAGTTCATCTTAGGTCTACGTGCTCTAATAAGAGTTTATCTAAATCTAGCTTCCAAGGTTTGTACAAAACTTCCTCTGATACCAACTGTAATTCCCCGACCCCAGATAGCCAGAGTCGGTGCATTATTACATAACATTGGCATGATCACAGAGGATCAAGTCTCGAAAGACCGATTAGTTTAGTAGTCTTGGAAACACTAGATATATTCATAAGTCTTACATTACATCATAAGGTAAAAAAACTAAAACAACATCTTGTCTTAATATACCCTCATAATATCCTTGCAGGTCATTCATAAATTAATTCTTCTCATTCTAGGAAAAATAAAACACTGAAAGGGGTGAGTTTAGATGCTCAGAAAGGATAACAACATAGCAGAAGCTTTCATAGATAAACATAAACACTTAAATCAATTTATAACTAAAACAAAAGGCTTTTAAACATGAAATTCAGTATAATAAGGCAAAGATAAAATGAAATAATTTCATTTACTTATTAACATGGATATTCTACTAGTCTAACAATCACATGAAATATCAATAACCACTTTCATAATGTTGGAATGCATAATGCCAGACTATCATAACCACATATCCACGGCCTCGTGCCAAGACTACAAATAATATTTTTCCAAGGCCTTGTTCCAAGACACTAGTTTGTCTCATGAGACCTACCGATGCATCGAGGAGCTATAGCGGGCTCCACCCGTCACATATTAAGTCCAACGCATTCCTCATATGAACAAGTTTAAACATAACATAAACATTTGTATTAGAACTAGCATACGAAATGTCAATACTTTAACCACAAACCCTGAATGGTATAAAAATATCACATCCACAGTCAAACATAACTCATTCGATACAATATGGAAGATTGTATTGTATCACATTAACCTAAATCAAGAATAATGAAGGATGATGACATAGACGAAAATAATCATGAAAACTATTTGAGAGAAATATCCCCCTTTTTCTTGAAATCATTTAAAAGTCACACTATTTCTCAAGGAGCCATTTAAAAATAGATTTTTGAATCAAAGTGTCCCATACCACTTTGAAACTTTTTAAAAGGAGTTTTAATTTTAAAACTATATGGTCCATATAAATAAATCCTTAAAACCATTTTTAAAATATGGACATTAATGAGAAAGATTTGGATGAATAAGTCTTTAAAATATTTAGAAATGGTATTTTAGTTAGATATTCTAACCAAAAGAGAGACACTTGAACACAGATAATTGAGGTAATCAAAACATTGTAATATCATGAGAATAAAGGGATTCATGATATACTATGTCAAAGTACATTGTATACACCACATAAAAGTGATTTGGTGTATAAAAACAAAGAAGTCTCAACGGAATTTAAATTGAGATGAAATCTCTCATAAAGGTCGTATCCTTAGGTTAAGGATAAATCAACGAAATAATTATGTGGGACAAATATAAATACACTAAATACGATTGGATATTCAGTGTAAAACAATCAATGTATATTCACATATAATCTTGTAAAAACATCACCAATGAATTTGATGTTTAACTCAACAAATGGAGAATGAGTTGAAATTACTCTTATCAAATTCATATCGATGACTTAAGAAATTATCAATGGAGTGATTATGTTTATCAAATGTATATCCATAGTAAGGGGAGTGGAAATTATGACATAATCAAATGAATAGTGATTCCACACATAATATTGGAGTAATATAATCAATGAAATATGCATAAATCCAAATGAGTGGAATTTGAAATTTCAAATTCCCTTATCGATTAGGTAACTTACGAAACATACACACATGAAAGAAGAATCATACCATGAAGATGTAAATATCCATAATTTAATGTATATTACACAATGAATACAATCATGGGCAGTACACATACCACATGCAATAAATAAGTGGTGAACAATGGAATTCTCACGGAATTAAAAGTGAGATAAGAAACCCATGACCTTGTACTTTTCCTTGGTTGGGGGTAGTTTAACCTCCTGTATAATGGTGAAATAATTGTTATTAAATTATACAAGGATCATATATATTAATATGATATCATATATGATCTTTTAACATTGCTTTGTTAATAATATCAAAGTATTATCGTCGTTACGGTTGTTAACTTACTCGTTTTCTTCTATATGTTTCATTACGTAAGCCATGTTTTTCATGGATAGGTTGTATCTTATTCATATCCAGAATTATATCAAGTTATTAAACATTATTTTTAAATCATAAAATGATAATTATACTTGAATGGATATGAAGGAGAATGAATCTCATCGCGTTCGTGGAGAAGGTAGTCCGTACGTACGCACGAGCGACAATATCATTCTTTTGATATTAAAATAATATATACTTGGATGGAATATTATATATACAGAATCATTATCATGTTATATTTATTTATTACATGAATTATACATCATTATTATACCCATCCAAAAAATAATATATTGAATAACAATTATACCACGACGTGGAGACGGTAAGCCATACGTACGCACGTATGGTGACATGTTATTCAAAGGATGGATAGAATAATGAATATGGTTGTACCATAATTATAATAACATCACAGTATATATAATATACTAGAGTTATTATTTTATAATGGAAATAACAAAGAAAGAATAAGTGGAAGAAAAAAGGAACTTGAAAAGGGGTGGTGAAAACATCACCTATTCATCGGGTTCTTCCTTTTGATTTGATAAAAAGGGCTCCTTAGGTTGGCTTTCGGATCGAAATAAGACCTCTAGGTTGTAATGAGGGAAGTTGAGAGTGTATTTGGGATGATTTTGGACGATCAAAAAGGATTTTAAGGTGTGAAGTAATGAGAAGGGTGGGTGCCCTTTTATAAGAGGGGTGAGGGGCACCTTTGGAAAAGCTAGAAATATTAATTTATAATAAATTCATATTCGGTTTCTAATGGATCCAAAGTTTTTTATTTAAAGTTTATGGTGGGGATAGGTTGAAATCCATTCAAACAATAGAATTTAGACAGGTTTGGGTCATTATATTAACCTTATCTTTTAGTTTTAACTCTTAGTTAATTAGTTTGACATTTACCATGTCACTTTGTATTTTTATATTATATAGTTAATAAACATACTATATACATCCAAGATACTTCCAAGTGGTCTATTAATGATACACCTATCATTATGTAAGTCTCTTGGCCGATCCTTAGATTTTTAGGAATTTAATATCAATTAATAATATAATATTTGTTTTAAAAACTCTTTTTTGTCAATTTTGACACTATTCAATAGTTGATTTTTGTGAAACTCATAACAGAATTATTTCTTCGAATAAAGTCGATTAAATCAATACTAACATGTCATATTAAACTATAAAATTAGGTTAATTAATAAAAATCCTCAAATTATATTTATTTGTGTATTTATAATATCAATTATTCTAATTTTTCACTATTATGGTAATTACTGCATCGTCATTGTGTCATAAATAAATTAAATTATATAATGTCCAAAAATTATAAATAAACTATAATTATGTAGGAAATCATATTATCTTTCTAATTAATATTTAAAATCGAATTTATCTTATGTATAACTTTATATTAAAAATGTTTTAGTAAATAAACATTGATTTTAACTCTGTTAACTCTATTTTGAATTAAATATTAATAAATGTCCTAATCTAATCCAAGTGGACCTAAATGATAATATTTTATTCCTAAGGTTGTTTTTGGTCGAGATACACTTGTCCAATAGAATTAGGACTTGTGTTAGGGTAATATTAATATCATTTTTACCCTTAATTACCCTATTAACTTTTAACCGTGGTAAATAAATGTAAAAATTTACTATTCACCAAAAATTATTTTCATCTCATTGAACCACATTTTACTTCTTGATATTAACTGTGTCGCTTGGATTTTCAAAATTCCATTCACAGATGTGGTAAAATTTTGTTTTATGAAATATTCAGTTTTTTTAACTACCACTTAGTAGTTTCCCTATTCATCAAAAATTGAAGTTTTTCAGAACAATGCCAACATTTCACCCTAAACTATAATTGATATTCTGAATTCAAAAATGATATCTATTTTACAAAATTCAAAACATATAAGTTTTATTAATTAATTTTATAATTAATTCCCACTGTCACAACAAATATCGTTTTTTTAAGAAACAATATATATCAAAAGATTGACAATTATTTAGGTCCAATTTCAAATTGAAATTAATTCTAATGAATACCATTGGAAAAAATGGTAAAAATATATTATAATTATACTTTAAAACCCCTCAATAATATAATTTATCACTATAAATTATTTTGATTAAAAAAAGTTGTTTTTAAGTATTTTTCACTATTCATAAAAATTGGAAGTACTCAGAAAAATACCAAAAATTCATCTTAGGATAATTTCGATATTTCGAAACCAAAAATGAAGTCCATTTTGAAATATAAAACATATATAATTTCTAAAATTAGGTATTACTATTCATAACAGCTAGTTTGATTGGTTTTGGTGTGTTAGAACTCGATGTTGCGTACGACACATGCTATCGCATTATTCAAAGAGAAGTGTACCATAGAAGCTTGGGGTGTTACACCCCCCATGTTAACCAATATTGAATATATCAATAAAAATCTTTTAAGAATATTCCTCCAGTATACTATCACACACCTCACAATTAGATGTCATTTAATTAATTAATTAGTCATTAAAAAAATTATATCATATGAAAACACCAGTTGGTAGTCTAATGAAACTAAAGTTATAATCAATAGAGTGTAATCAACTAAATACAAACCCTCAATCATAGTAAATAAACAATAGACAAATTTTTTTCAGGAATTGATAGAAAATTTTACCATAACTCACCAAAAACCAATCATAATAATACGGACCTATAAATTCTAAAGAATATTATAAACTAAAGCATCAGTACTATATTTAGTGACCTCATCTACAAATTCCAAAGGGAATCCAAATATAGAGAACTAAGTTTCCTGAATTTGGTGTAATATATATTCTAAAACCCTCTATATTCATACCAAAATAAAATGAAATGTAAGGAAGAAGAAAAATAGGAATATAGTAGTAAATTCTACATTGATTCATCTTAAAAAGACAACAGTGAATTGACCCAGATATAAAGGGATTGATGGGTAGTTTGTGTTTGGATGTCGTTTTTTAGTACGACTATCTAATAGAATACACCATGAGTGGTTTTTAATTTAAGTATCCCTTGGTCCTTTATTGGAAAAATATACCACATGGTTCTTTATGTAAACCATATTTCACACCAAGATTGTTTTAGGTAGTAAATTCTCATTAAGACATGGGTTATTAAAAACTCCACACCATAAAAATTATTATCTTCAATAGGCCATGCTATTCACTAAAACATAAACTCCAAACATTTACAGTCATCCACTTAACATCGACTCTATGTTTATCAACTCAAAACATCCCACATGATTCTATTTAACAAATTTTAACACTATTATCAAATGGAATTTATTTTTACAGAAAACAAGATTTTATCCTAAAACCATATCAACAATGTCCTAATGACTCTTATTATGTTAATTACTCCACACCATATATATTTATACACAAAAAACTACTATATAAATTCGGGATGATGTTTTATAAAAATGATTCAAACATTATTAAGTGATACATCACATCATCACCCAAACATGACACTTAAACTCCAATTACCATCACTAAAACATTCCAACATCTACACTCAGGCCAAAATATGAATATTTTTCTAATTCCTATTCAATTCATTTAATTTTAATATATACATTACATACCCATTCATGTGATGAAAAACATTATTAATATGCATCACCCTCAGATCACATCAACCATAATTAAATATTAATTCTAGTTCATAGGCTTTAACCTCTAATATACAGTCCATTTCTGTATAATATCTATATAATGAACATTATCATAATATTTATGCTAATATTCTCAATATAAATAGATCAATTGGATCCACATACATTTTGAAGCACACAACTCGCACTTCTAAGTATCATCAAAGGAACATTATGGGATAAAATTTTCCAAACTGAAGGTAATACCAATACTTATTTCTCGTTCCTAATTTCACTCTATATCATGTATTTGACACTCCAAAAAAAGATTTACACCAACCAGAAAACCAAAATTCCACAAAAAAAACTCCACATAAAAGTACCACTCTTACAAAAAATTCTCGGTAATAATATCTTATTCTCTATAAATGATTATCACTAGTGGGGAAAAATTCTTTATATTGGTTCACATTGTTCAATCCTTGAATAAAAACCCAGGGTTATACAGTTAAATATTTTTACATTATGAGGCATTAACCCCAGAAACATGTCATGAAATATCATTAACCTCATTAAATAAGTGACGAACCATTAGGGCTCCCAATGAATTCACGATCGATCATAGTAACCTTACTCTACTAGTGGGAACATCCATCTCACACTTGATAACCATGAAAAAAACACATCTAATAGACACTAATAAGATTATTGACCACACTAATTTATCGAAAAAATCTATGTATCAACCATTAATTCACCCAATAATATGGTGCTCCATAGTATAAAACTCTAAGATTGGAAAAAAATTCATACTATAGGTTCTCCCCACCATAGGAATCGCATACTGAAAACACATTAGTGGCCTAACCTATAAAATCATTAAAATAATAATCATGAGGTTTAATACCTCATCCTATGAAAATCATATCCCCTACTCATTCCAATAAACAAAAAAACACCCATTAGTCATTCATAGGTAGATCCATCATAAAATCATTAGAATACCCTACAAAGAAATGAATAGAAAAATATGTTGTATAATAATCTACCATAAATAATCCCAAAAACCAGTCTATAGTGTTAATAAAAGAACATTTTCATAACCATATTTCTCATTTTTTAACACCAACCAAAACTAACCTGGGTTTCCAAAAACCATCCTTTGAATGCAAGTGGTTTTCATTGAAATCAAAATTCACTTACATCATTTGTGAATATATTCATTTACCATGAAATCTATTTCCATTTCTTGTACCCAATTTAGTATCAAAAATAAAAAAAATCCCTTATATTTTAACAACACGTAGAAATCCTGAAGCATTTTCCGATAATCAACTCTATGATCCATTTCCATGATACAGATGTTCTAATTGATTTATAAGAATACCATTCCATTGCATGTATATTCCATTTCAAAACACTATTTTAAAAAAATCATACCGTCACAAAAAATATTTCCCTATAATTGATAAAATATAATTAAAATAAACAAAAAAAATTCCCAAAATATCCATATTAATAAAATTACCATTTTTAATATATTGGATAAAATATAATATGTTATTTATATTGTGTTAAATTATATGTATTTAGATGAGGAAAATTCTAAGCAACACATAAAATACGAATGTGTATAATGGAAATTCCATTCTGTTACCATGATATATATACAATTCACAAGACCAAAGCCTATATCAATGACTCATCACTTATGCTACCAATCCCAATTTGGGATTATCTATCTAAATCAATTCCTCAGCCTTCCTAAATTAACTAATACCAAAACTAGACATTCTATGGTATCTAGGGTTTTAAATAATTTTATGCTACTAGGTATAAAGTTCATCGGTCTTATGATTCCAAACAAGAGAACTATACCTCTAAGTACACTGTCATATCCCAAGATACTACAATGAAACCCATTTTTGATGATGCCTTTGAAATAAAAATGGAACCTATGTGGGGGTACAATAGGGCCATGAGAATTCTTCCATTTACTCTAGTGTCTATTAATTAGTGTAAATGGCCAATCCTAGTCCTGGAGACTTTATTAGCTCTAAAAAATAACACATTATAAAAAAAATTGGATTCCAAATGGTATGTTACAGTCCATAATAAAAATATATTAATATATATATATGATTATATAATCATAAAAACTATAGTAGAAAAACATAGAACCCCACTTACTAAATAAATCTATATAGCTATAAACTAACAAGAACTAAACATTTAACTACTAAGAATGAAAGTATTTAATCACCATAATTGTTCATTTCCTTCAATTTTCTCTATATCCATATCCTCCATGACTAGAAAATCTCATACCATGATTCAAGATCCATATGGTAGCTATTTTTTAAATAATATAGGAATCTTTACCCATGTTCATCAAAACCCATTTCATATATGTTTATAGGGAATGAGTCCAACGTTCTAGTATGGTTCCCCAATTCCTCAAATATAATGACTGATTTTATGATCTAGTGGTTGTACAAGTAATATATATATATATATATATAAAGATTTTATACATGTCTGTCCAATATGAAAACCTGGAAACGTTACACGAAATGAATAAATAGTAAAACAATTTATATCAACATGTTCTCACAAGGTCACTATGGAACCTAAAACTACATTCATTTTCTCTCTATCAGATGGAATATATCACCTATTATCAAAACCTATATGATAACATTAGTGGTGTAATTTCATAATCCTCTCATTAGGTACCATAAAAGACCATACCCAAGGATACTAGTTTTTTATTGACCATGAGATTCCAACACCACACCCAAATTCTTAGTGTGGGGTTTAATCTAATTCATGACCTAATACCTTACGGAATAAGGAATAGTCATATGTATAAATACATGTCCCATCCCTCTTCACTGTAGTGGTTTCAATTATCTATGTGTCATTTTCTCCCATGAATCATCCCTCAAGATAGTCCATGTCTGCATACTACTAAGGTAAAATTGGATTCTTAAACACCGATTGAATCCAAGTGTGGAATGATCCATAACCTAATACCATGATTAAGGCATAACCCTTACATCGAACCATCCCTAAAGAAGCAAGGGAGTTCTATAAAGAATAATTTCTAATTAATTTAGAATGTAAAGAGGGCAAATTATTCACTCCAACCAACACATATGGTCACTAGAGGCCACATAAACGACACAAAAAACATTAATTATGTAACATATCCCAAATCATAGATCACCATCTCACCATTATGGAATTAGTGTCTCAAGACTTGGTTCGATGTCTTGAAAAAATTTAACCCCCATCTCAAATGTAATAATTAATTACCACATCTATATAAACTGATATTTTCATGATACCATAGATAGAGTTATCATATGGATTCCCATAGAACACACACATTATGCTATCATGTAGTCAGAATTTGGAAATATACATGAAATAATTACATTGAAAACATATCCTCTCTTACGCCTTTTTATATGGAGGAAAAGTAGTTAATTTAATCACTTCTTACTTTTTTTGAATACTATATCAATTTTCTCTTTATAAAAAATTGATAAATTCATAAAATGTAGTTATTTAAATAACCATTATCCTTTGACAAAATCCATCAAAACTCACATTCAACAACACTCATCATCATTTTGAATTGAAATTTTAGAACTAGTTTACAAATCAATGCATTTCAAGGTAACCCCATATGTCAAAAAACCATGTTTAAAATAAATTTCAAAAAGAAAGATGATTTTTTTATTTTTTTAACTAGTGAATTTCGAAAAGATAATCAATTAAGAGTGAAACCAATAGTCATTCAACTATGGAGACACCATCAAACCAATTAGAAAGGTATATAGTCTAGATTATCTATTAAGCTTACAATACACTAACCAAATCATGACAGAAGGCTCATTGATAGATATAAACATGTAAGAAAATAACGAAATTTGGACAAAATTTAAAAATCTACCATTTTACAAAGAGAGTCAAATAAATATAATACCACCTTCCACCATTAATAATCCAAAAACTTATTATATGTGTGTAACATCTTCCATCAAGTAAATGAGAACATTTGTCCTCTTAAAAATTCATTAAAGTAATTAATCAAACATTTATATAAAAAAATAATTGTGTGATATCAGAATATATATAAAATGTTCATAAAAATTTTGTAAAAAACATGATAAAATTAGTAAGATCTGCACATGATGCACTTCCAGATCTAGGAAAATGAAAATCCCCAAATAAATAGCCTAAATGGATGAAAACTTTTAACAAACTTCATCCAACCAAAAAATTAAAATACCCAGGAAACATATGATATGTAAAATGAATAACCATATCTTTAATATGTACTCCTGGTCTCCCTCTATGAGACGCACATCAAATAACTATGATGTGGAATGATTTTTCAGTGATCTAATGTAATTATCTATCCAAATAAATAGAAATTCATATTTAAATAATATGAGATAAAGGATGTAGAACAATTTAGATAGTGGGTATATCCTAAATTATTTTAACATTAATAACTACAAATAATCAAACCAAATAAAAAAGTGATGATGATGATCTTGACTTGTTCATAATCTCATTGTCGTGACATCATCGGGGAAAAAAACCCTCAAGTGGATTCTACTTTTTAAACCACATCATCCTTTTTTAAGAAAAGTTCTTTAAATTTCAAGGAATGGAAAAAAAATTAATCAATTTTTTTACTACTCCGCATCACCCATCCACCCTTTTCATGGAATGTACTCCCCAAATAAATTATATGCGTGGTCTAATTCGCAATTTATGTCATTACTTTCAATAATATAAAACATTAATAATATAACCACACAGATCATCCCCAATATCTTCCCAAATAAAAAGTTCACTACAACATCATTAAATATAATGAAGAAAACAATTTTATGATTTTAGAATTCCCTAATAACATGTATATGTCTTGTATCTAAAAAACGCAGATGGACAAAAAAATCATATTCAATCATGAATATCAAACCCCTAATGATGTGAGTAGTTGAAAAAAAATTTCTCATTGCATAATGGAGACAACATCACTACATAATTTATATACTGTAACTAGAATAAATATATGATTCACTAAAAATTATTGGATTAATTACATATATCTCAAGACATAATGCGGAATAAGTAATTTCCTAATTCCCAAAGTATAGTATTAATTTATACTATATTCCCATACTTATATCTAGATAAAAAATCCTTCATCAATACATATAATGGAAATATATCATATAAATCCTTTAAAATAATAATCGTCCATATATATGTTTTCATTTTGTTTTTTTAGTTATTGTTATTATTAGACATTATGATTAAATTAATATTTAAATTTATATTAGTTATAATTTATACCTCACTTAATTAACCCATTGGAGAAATAATAGTTTAATAAAAGACATTCCTAGAGTATTCCATAACACATCATGGTAAATAAGATGGATTGTTTTTTAAAACATTTCACTGTGGAACCTAATGATTATTAAGGATAATTTCATAGATGAATAATAGATTTTATGATCATTGTAAAAATAAACTGATAAATAGTGGGGAACACCCCTATCTAAAATAAATCAAAACATATTAATATCTTTTCATTAAAATATATTTGATGATATTTATAATACAATTGAAAGGAATACTTTAAAAAATTGTGAAAATAAGTTTCTTTGAAAAATATGTGTTAAAAATTTTATTTGGTATTTTATAAAAAATCATAATAATATTTTCTCTAGAAAAACAAAAAACCACTAAAATAACATTTAAAATTAAGAATTAAGTCTTGAATTCAATAATTTAGTTTTTAGAATTATAAAAAAATTTCATTTTTGTTAAAAAATCATCAAGTATTTATATCATTTTTTAAAACCATTTTAAAAATTTTAAATGATTTTTTAAGAATAATTATAATACAAATACCTGAATCCAAAATGAAATTTTGGAATTTTATGAAAATAATCCTAAATGTTCAATTTAATGTTTACATTCAATAGTAATTTTTATAAAGGTAAAAGGAATAATTTTTATTGGATTTGTATTTAAATATAATATTTATAAATGAATTCAAGACATTATTATTTCAGTTTTATAGGGGAATTTGTTGTGGATGGTAAAAAATATATTCATTAATTGAAATCGTTTTTAATATGGAAAAATCCAATTAATGAAATAACAAATCATATAAAGTAAAAAAAACTATATTTTGAAAAGAATGGATGATAATGGTTAATGTCACATGTGTTAACAAATAATAAGGTTCTTAAAAAATAATTAAAACATATGTGGCAGGGGAAAATAAATACATGGAGGATAAATCCTCATTAATGAGGTTGAGAATAATTATTACTAAGGATATACTTTTGAGAAATAAATTCATCAAGAAAAAAGAATGTGTTTAAATTTATTTTCCCAATGGATTGTTATTAGTTATTACAATATCATTATTATATTGTATAAAATCATCTTTGTAAAATCATAATAATAATATAATAATATTTACTCTATAATATATGTAGAGTTAAGAAGAAACACTTAACCAAAATATCACTTTGTCGAACATGATCAATCTTATTGTAAAATGTTCAAAATAACATTTAATGATAATTTAATATCTATATTCAAAAATAATCAAACATAATCATATAATTTATATCCAGTTATCAATATTTTGTTACCAAATAATAGTTTAGTTTCATCTTCAAATGACATGATTTTTCTTTTTTAGTATAGAGTTTTCTATAACTCGGTTCATTATATCTGATTGATTCAAATGTAATAACTAGAATGTTATTAATGATTGAATAATTATTTTTAATGAATTATTAATATTCATATAATTATTTTATTGATGTGAATATTGTTCATTAAAAAGTAAATTTAGAGGAACTAGTTTCATGGTGTTTAAGGATAAAAATGTGGTTTATTAATAAATCTATTAAATAATAAGAAAACCAAAAAAAATATTTAAAACTACATATATTCCTTTTTTTACTTAGTTTATAAATTTCAAAACATTCTATGATCTTTCATGTTATAATTACTATTACATAATTCAGGTAGGTGGAAAAATAGAACAAATTGATAGCATGCTATAATGATATAAGGTGACACATAGACTCCAATAACTCAAGGATAGTGGTTATTTTACTACATTAAAACATGATATAATGGATCATTTCTTGATGAATTTAACAGCTCTATAGTACTTGGGGACTATATATATACATGATTCTCACATTAAATTTGAAAACATTAAATACCATATAATATTCTAATGAAGGAATTTTATATTTTTCTAGGATATCATAGAAATAATTCATTAATCAATTCTTGGTAACGTGGTGGGAGGATAACATAATAAAGAGTGACACTAGATACTTATTTAGGGAAACTTCACAATAAAAACAATCATTTGATAAATAATGAATGCATAATATGGATGAGATTTGAAATAATAAAATATCCCATATAACTAATATCATAAAATGGGATGAAATATATGAGTGGAATAAAAACATATATAATCCCATAATTTATAAAATAATAATTTCACAATGATAGAATAAATAATCTACATAACTTAATTATACCATAAAGGCCTTGTTCTTTTACATCATGGGTGATTGTGAATGCTTAAGAAATTACCAAGGCTGATTTGTATAATGAGACCCAAAAATGAATCCGGGTTCTATATAAATCCATCTCATATCACATTTTCTTAATGCATTAATTATAGGAATGTATTGAATAATAATAGAATTTATAATAAACATAATCATTGTTTTTTAAAAACACACATACAGAATGTTAACAATTTCCATAATTAATCGTTATAGAGACATGATCCTAATATATTTTGAGTAACATGGTTATTGTAATCATTATCTTATATCATAATTATGTTATAATATTTATCAATGAAACATGACATAGATGAATTTAATTTTGAAATATACATGGAATATTTTTTGAGGAAAACACATTTTCAATTAAAAATCACATATTTAAAATATATAAATTTATAAAATATTAGGAAGAAATATTTTATAAATAAAAAATATGTAAACATTAAAGGAATATTCAAGGAAATAAATAGTCAGGATAGTGGGAATATTTATTCATGTTATAATAATTAATACAATGATTCATGTCATATTTTTTAAAATACTACCTCTTTTTAAAAAATGACAAGAAGATTATTTTTGATAATTTTTTTTATAAAGTTAGTTTTTCTTAAATCACTTTTGTAAATATTTTTATAATTCAAATAATATTAATGGGAATATAGACATTGAAGAATATATTCTTTGCTGAATAAAATTTTCAGTTTTCCATAGTAACATTTCTTTAAAAAATTGTGTAATTTGAGGTAATAAATTAACAAAAAAGTTATAAAATTTTTATATAATTGTATGATAAGAAAATATATGAGGATTAATATAAAAATATAATTTTATTCCCCCAATGGAAAAATAAAGCTGAACAATCCCAAATAATGAGGTTATTGTGAAATAAAACCAAAACATCGGATCAAAATATTTCATAAAAGAATTTGACCTCCTATATAATAAATTAAATTTTTTATAAATTTAAAAAGTATTTATATTCATATGTATAACATAATTCATGATTTTATTATAACATATTATCATGTGTTCATTTTTTATATGTAATTATGATTACTATTATGGGTAAAAATTACATCATTTTGTATGTATTATTTAATTAAGAAGTTATGTTAATTACATATTTCTCATGTTGATATAATCATAGAAATTATAATCATGGTAGAAAAATAAGAAAAATTCATTATATGCATATTTGGATTCATTAATAAATTGATGATGTGAAAATGTATCACATTTAATACTAGAGGTGGTAGTTAACATGTACGTGTAAGTGATATGATCATTTTTAAAAGGTGAAAGGGTAAGAATATAAATTATATTATAATTATTTGATAATTATAATCATTTCCTAAATATCCTACATTTTCATTACATCCTTACTAATACAAATTAATGAAAATTGGTGGCAAAAAAATTACACTGTTGTGTATATATGGTAGGCTATACAGACACAGGTGTAATGATTCCAAATTATATATAATATAAAGGATTCAAAAAATTATTTTATTATATATATAATAAAATAATCTTATTTTTATTAAATAAAAATGATTTTTTTGGATGGTAATTCTATAATTATTGGATGTAATTGAAAAAATAACATTTGAAATAGTTGTTAAAGAAGATTGACTCTTGATTGAGAAACCTCCATTAACATACAAATTAATCATTATTGGGATTGTTATATCAGATGAACAGAAGATAAAGAATGATGGTATGGAATAATGGGAGGTTATTATGTATGGTGTATAAAAGGTGATTAAATTTTGTTCACTAAAGAAGAATAGAAATTTGGTTCCCCAGTTATAAGTAAGGAAATGGAAAAAAATGATGTAAAAAATATTTAAATATAAAATATGTCATAATCATGTAATGGGGAAACAAATAACCCCATATTCATAGATAATATGTAATATATTTGATATAGACTCAACCTATAACATTTTTACATGTTTCAGAGACATTTTGAGACCTTTGAATATGTTAAATTCCCATTAAACCCAATTTATCCTTAACTCTAATTTCTTGTCTGTTTACTCGGATATCATATTTATATACTCAAAAATCATATTTATGTTCTATATTTTCTTATAATTGTTAAACACAAATCTAGAATCTATTTTATCAATTTCAAAATCACATTCTAGAATAAATTACACTTCATATAACTATCTAGAAAGCCTAAAATAGTTTTGGAGGAAATATATAATTTCAACATTAAAAATAATTTAAAAAATATTTGAAGAAAGTATTATTTTATTAGGTAACAAAGATAATAAAATATTCTCTATAGTGGGTGAATTAGGAAGTATAATAAATTAGAAATTCAATTATAAGTATAAAGAAATTTAGGGGGATATAATATTAAGAGAGTGTAATGAATTTTATTATTGTTAACACTAATTGACCGAGTAACCTCTTATCACCAAAATTGAAGGACTATGTAAATTCATATAAATAATATCGTGCATAATGAACCCATCCCAATTATCCAATAATCAGAGTTTACTTTTTTACATTGGTAATAGGTATATGTAATCACATCATTAAGGAGTAAAAATTTTAGATCCCTTGGAAAACTAGATATGAATAGGAATTTAAAATTAAATTCTAAAACCTAATATGAAAAATTGTATTTTCTATTTGAAAACCAAAATTTCCTTTAGAATATTACATCATATCCATAATATTTGAATTATAAGATTTCTATAAAAAGGAAACATAATCAAAGGGTGATATCAGATGTATAGAATGGGTATGTGTACAATAGAATCTAAAATTAAAAAATATGGCACAATCAACATGTCAATGAAAATAATAGAATCATATTTCTTATAATCTATAAATTCAACATGAATAATGTCATTGATGGAATAAATGATGATAAAATAATTCCATATAAAAAGTCACATGGTAATTAATCATATCTATGTATATTTTAACATGTTGAATAATCACACAGATATCAATAAATAATATCGTAATGAGGGAAATAATATTTTTGGTCATCATAATCACCATATCAAGAACATTGGGATATATATATTATATACATTTGTAAGGCCTCATCCAAATAAATATATTGTTTGTATAATGATATATATCAATTCATTAAGGGGATATATTGTGACACTCTTGACATATACTCATTCCAATTACTTTATCATATGAATAAAAAGAAACATAATCAACCTAATTAGTCATAATGAAAACTATATTAAGAAATTTTAATACTTTTCTTCAAGAATTAACATAATTAAAAATCATCATGAGAAACTAATACTCTGTCTGTGAACTATAAGGGTTCTATAATTTTATGTTTAGTTTATACAAAACAAAAAAAAATCTCTAAAGATAGTAATTCTTATAAATATTAATATGGTATGAGCCACAAATTACTGGAATATCTGTTGAAAACTAAAAATATTTTCAATTTAGGAAGAAAATTTCTTAATGGAAAATTGTAGTAATAACCACTACAAAATAACCAAATATATTTTTAAAAACAAATTTTATCCAATTATTATAAAGAAATTAATAATCTATGTTCAATGTAACTATTTTTTTATCAATCGAATTACTAATAAAATAAAATTCAAAATAAATCTTAAAAATAAATTTTTTATGAATTAATTTAATGTAAAATCAATAATAGGTTAACACTAATCAATAATATTTGCATAATATTGAGTTGAAGCTTCATCATTTAATTCCAGGGATAAAATCATATGAATAAAAATATTTTAATAAACCTCAGTAGTTATATAAAAGGTAAAAAAATATTCCAAATATAAGTTCCCAATATGTTTTATCTTTATTATTGTGTACTATTTGAACTAATATTGTGATGTTTCTAGTGTGAAATTTCATTATGGAAATCCATTAGGTTTTCATAAATTTTCAAGTATATATATAATTTTAAAAGTGAGGTAAATAAAAGTTTTTTTTATTTTAATAGATTTAGCTATTCTAGAAAACATATCACATCATTTTTCCAAAAGATACACATATATATCCATCTATTTTTTTGTAATGAAATTTAAATATTCAAACCACTCAATTAATGATGAATAATGGAAATATGTTTTACAGTACATTCCTTTGTAGGACTAGTTAATTGTGTACATGTTCTAACAATGATACCATAATTATATTTTTTTAGAAATAATAAAATTTTATTAAAAAATAAGTTATTAACATAATGAGAGGAATTTATTTCGGTATCACAATGCTCCAAAAATTCATTCAAATAACTTTAAAATAAAATTTTTTCTGTTTCTTTTAGGAATATATAAAATGTATCGTACTTGTTTTACTTTGATATGGATTTGAAAAAAACATAAATCCATTGTGTTTTTCCTATTAATTTATGGACTTTATTGAATTCATTAATATCATATAATGTAACATATAAAGAAATAATCACATCAGTTGCATGATTCTATATTAAACAGTGTTTCTCTACAAAAATCTAAACACATAATAAAAAATATATTAATATAGTACAATGAAATAGATCCTATATTTTTATAAAATAATAAAACTATGTATCAGTTAAAACTAAACAATAACTGACATGGTAATGGGTACCATAAACCAATTTATTATCATATATTTGATGATGAAACATGGGGTGTATGAACTATATATTAGAACGTCTTAGAAAAAAGTCATACAAGGGATTATTTTTAATTTATAATGTATGTTGAACACATCATTGAAATCATGAATGTCTTATAATTTTATTAATATAAATTTTGTTTTATTCTACTACGATTTTAGTAAATTTACTATGAGGTAATCTAGAAACAACATTCAAAATATAGCTTTTCAATTTTAAAAAATGCATTTTTTGTACAAAAATTTGAATTCTGAATGGAAATTCGAAATAATACAACGGGAATTTAATATTCATTATAGAATAGAATAAATCCTATGTTAAAAAAATATTACATATAACATTGTTTGAAAAAAAAATGCTATGTATTGTGATCGGTACATGACAAAATTCATATAAACATTGAATTTTATTATAAATGAATGAAAGAAAAAATCTAAAATGATTTCATACCATTTTCTTAGATGTATAATAAATAAGATTATTTTTATAATATTTAGCACCTAAAAATGAAAATGTAATGAAAATTTTAAAAGGTTAATTCCATACTCATTACATTAAATTCAGTGTGGGGTGAATTGGCAGAATAAAAATTACAAAATATATTCAAATGAGTATTTGAAGGATGAAATGACCCATGATATTGATCATATCAAGAGGATGGAGTTTTAAACAATTCATAATATGGTTTTGATATTGATAAAAACTGGGATATCCTAATAAACATGGTTTTCATTTGGGAAATCATATATAGAAAGTGCAATTGTTTCTGGAGAAACTAAATAGAAGCTTCAGAATGAACAAATTCCAGTTTTATATATATCTAAATGTTCAGAATTAGATAACTATAATGACCCAAAAATAAAATTAAAAAATGGATCTTCATGCATATTCAAGAAAATTAAAAAACTGAAAATTCATATATTTAATTCTATTATAAACATTTCACAATATAATAAATTATTTCCTAATTTATACATAAAATAATTTTTAGTACTTAACAAAACATATTTTTCAACACCATTCATATTCATATAATGGACAAAAATAATAATGTAGATTATAAATTTCATTTTACATATTTATATGTATTATATTTAGATTGAAAATGAGCTTCTAAAAATATCATTTGATGGAAATAACAAACCGTGAAAATTATATTCTAAAACAATTCCTTATTTGGACATGTTTTAGGACATTTACATGAATATGATTGAATCTCATCATAAAAAATTTGATTACTATAATAAAAAAATAAAAATACATAGTGATGTGATTGAAAATATAAAAACCCTATCATCAATGAATTTTATCAAATAAAAATAATGTTTCATAATTATTTAACACAACTGATATGAAAATGAACATACCATTTCTTTATCATTTTTCACCTTAAAGATACCAAACCCATAATGCAGAAACCATCTTTCTATCTTTGATGAAAAAAATATAAATTTCCTAGCACATCATTCCATGTTGTCTTCCAAAATATTAATGTTATGTAAATGTAAAAATGTTGTAAGAAAATGATTCATCAAAGAGAACCATATTGTTCCCTATGGTTACATGATAATGATAGGATAACTTCCAAAATACCTAAGTTAAATAAAATTAATAACTTAAAAAAATTCTATAATTTAATTTTTAGTCAAGTCTAAATAATGGAGAATATTTTTTATTTTGATGAAATTTATTTTTCATATAATAAATGATTTTATTTTCTATAAAACATTTTCCACATTGATTATGAAAAATATAACTATGGTTAGGTGACTGACTATATTATATAATTAAATTAGCTTAATATAACAACCCATGGAGCATAATAAATATTAAATGATCAAAATTTTATAAAACAATATACATGTTTCCATAATTCATCAATGATTCTGAATAAATAATGTTAACAGTGATATTATTTATGAATATATTATCATCAATATGTGCATAAATTTATATTAAATAGAAGACCTAATCACATCTTCTCTTACAATGACCATCATACATTATCTCTTTCAGGAAACATAATCATTAGCATTAACAATAAAATTTCATAAATATGTAAATTAAAATAAATAATAAAAATATATTTTTATTACACTTTAAAGAAGATAAATGGAAAAATAATTTTATGTTTTTGGTGATTCGTCATCATAAAATCTTTTTAATAAATATCCTACAACATATATATAGAAAAACCATTTATCATAGATTTAAAATAAAAACATATATTATATTCGTGTTAATAGGTTGAAAGACCATAGAACATAAAATCTAAATGCAATGAGATTGAGAGAATTATGGATTCTGTAATTAAATTGAATTATGCATAATTCCTGTGACAATATTCGGTAGTATTTTCAATTTATTTTTTCTTATTGAGTAGGATAATGAGAAACATTGGTAATGTATGTTGATGAATTTTTTTTCTATTATCATAAAATATTTGTTAACCATAAAATAGAAAGATAGTAAAAGGGTATCTAATATTTGTATATTATTAGATGATTTGAAAATATAAGATAATATGTTAATAAAAATAACAAACACATATTTTTCAATTTTTATATTATAATAAGATAGATTATGTTATTGAACTAAACTTTATGTTATATAGTTTTTATTAGTTTCTGATTTTTCAACAACAACCAATTTTACTGTAATTTTTAGTACTATTTATTTTATAATATTAATAAATATGGTTAAAATTTATTTGAAAAATATAAAAAACTTGTGTAGACATACCTATGAAAGAACAACATGATATATGAAACTATTTATTGTAAAATGTATTCCCAATGTTATATGTTTCATTGAATATTAAACATGTGATTATTGGATTAAACCTCTATACAAATTATTATTTCGTCCTCAAAAGAACGAGAATAATACTATAATAAATTATTAATTATAAAACATATATATAACATAAAAATTCATTTTTAATTTTAATTTTTAACATTCAAAGACAAGAAAAATAATTTCCTTATGAATGAAAATTAATTGAACCGATAAATTTAAAATGAAGAAACCCCAAAAATATATAAGTGATAATTGAATGCATGTTCCTCTCCTCATAATTCCATTTATTGGTAGTGGTTTTGTTAAAGGAGTTCAATATGGTTCATTATAAGTAATAGAATAATTTACAAGAGCATTTTAATATGAATATGTGGAAATTATGTGACATTATATATTGAATGAATGATATATTATTGAATAATTTGAAGAAACATCTAATATTAAAGTAATTTTTTTTTGATTATTACCTTAGTAGTATTTTCTTAAACAGTTACTCTCTAGAACATGAAATATATTCGATGTTCATAAATTTATTTAAAATATTCATGTATTTCAAGAAAATCATGTTATTCATAATTATTATTATAATACATGAAATGTATCTTGTAATGGGAAAAACCTACTTCATTATTTATATAATGTTTGAAATTTATACAACACCTTAATGAGGAGTATATTAAATCTACATGATAGATATAGATACAATTTTTTTATTAAATAAAAACATTTATTCTAATTTAAACTACTATATGTTTTGATGTTGAAAAAATATATTTGAACCCTGAAAAAAGATATCTGATAAAATAATGGTTGACCAAGTGAAATAGAGGTAATAATTGATGAAGAATAAGAAATAAATTATTTTAATAACATATGGAAAAATTATATGAATGAGTAATTACTAAATATTTTAGAGCTGGAAAAATTCATAAATAATAAAGAACCCACCTTTTTTAGATAAGTGGATGTTTATAGTCATTGAAGTCATATAAAGGATAGTAATGATTTTCTAATTGAATGAATTATATTTTCATATTCTAGATTCATGAAAAATATTGGTTTTAATATTTTATGGAAATCCTATATGAGTATAGTGAAATGATAAAATAATACAAGTTATAAGTAAAATAAAGATGATAGGAAGAAAAACATACTGTATGTGGAATGTATTAGAAGATGGATGAGTATCATGGATGAATTTGATTGTTAAAGATCTTGGAACGTGATGAATGGGAGGTAAGGGTAACTCATGACTCTTTTTTGAGCTCATTAATTGAATAGGGAGTTATACATTAATAAATAAAATCCCAATGGTGTTGGTTGAATGTTGATTGATGTGAATGGTAGGGAAAATGGAGATTCCAGATGTGGTTGTTGAGTTTGAAGAAATTATCAATGAATTTTTTGGTTGTGTTGCACGATGGTCAAGAGTGGATTAATATGGAATATGTGTTGAATGGAGGATCTGTATGTAGTCATCAAGTTTGTAGAAAATAACAATGTGATGTAGGACATTGTGAACAAGCATGGTTTAGAAAAATAGAATCATTAGAAACTATAGGTAGACATGACGATAATTGTGACTTTTATGGCTGACTAATAGAGGAAATTAAGCTATTGCATGTGGTGGATGTAATATAACATTGGTTCATTTTTACACATTCTATGAATGACGCCCTTCTTTTAAGAGTAATTTTATATAGTGTGTAATATCAAATAATAAGTCACCATTTACCTGATCATAGACATCCAAATAAATAATTTGACCATTAGAATCAATAAATCATCAGGAAATCATAAGATTAATAAGTGATTTTTCATTAATGAATATAAATACCATAAAACTCCCATTTAAAACATTCCTATGGAAAATACCATTTCCATATTTAAAATGACTATTATGAAACAAATTTTTTTAAATTATTAGGGAAAAAATTTCCTTTAAAAAAATCGTGGATAAAAATAAAGGAAGCATGAAGTAAATGAGATGTTATTATGTATATAATTTTCATTCATATCGAGTACATTAAAACTACTGTTCCATTCACATTTTTTAAAAAATGTAAAATGTTACAGCATTCAAAAAATGAATTAAATATTCCACATAAAAATTATTTTAAAAATTAACTCATTGATACAAATTTCATCATAAAATAATTAAGTTTTTTTAATACATTCTTGACAATATTTTTGGAAACATTGACATGGAGAAACATGGTTTTTTCCCTAAATGGGGAAATGATGTAATATCTTTTCAAAAATATTTTCGTAGTAATGACATTTAACAAACAGAAGAAATATGTTTTATTACAAGAAAATTATATGAATAAACATGTAGGAATAAAATATATTTATTTATCATAGAAATGAAAAATATTTTCTTAATGGGTCACATAAAATTAATTCTGACTAATGAAGACGTTGTAAAATAAAATATTCCCAATTTGATAACTTTAGAATCAAATGATCGATGGAAGAATTATAAATAGACATAAAATTAAATACCCAAATATAAATTGTTATAATCATAAATTTCGTTCTTGTATAGTTTATAAATAACATAAAAAAATTTATTTATATGGCATGTGACCCAGAGAAATAACAATGAGATGAAAATACATAAACTCAAGTCTGATTTTGATCATATGTATTCATAAATTATATATAAAAAACATATATTAATTATAAATAATTAAATTAACTAATATATTATATATTATGACTTATTGGATTTTATTAAAGTATTTTATTATCCATTTATTAAAAATTGTTAATTAAAATAACTATTCTGGATATTAAGTTCTTGTTTGTACATTTTTGTTTTTGTTCAATAGTTTTGGTCATTTATTATTTATTACGCTTCTATAATATCTAAAAAAGATAATATGATATCAATTATATATATATTCATTATATAATCATCTAATATAGTCCAAAAATTATATATTTAAAAATTAATTATACCATTTTAGGAGACAGTAGACCATATGTACACATGGACACTATTTTCATTATTTTGATTGATAGAATTAATAAAAGTTATATAATTATTCTAATATTCAAAATACACATCACATCAGGTAAATAATATATTTTTTATAAAACTCAAATTATTACCATCTATTTCAAAATAAAATTATAAATGAATCACATCACTTCCTAGAAGTGTTTTTCTACATGTATACATGAGTGATGTTATCATTTTCCTAAATATTTGAAGGTAAAACAGAATAAGTTATATTATAATTATAAAAATTTAAATATTATGGAAGATGAGTTGTATATATGTTATTATGATAATATAAATATTAATTATATATGGAAGATGTTTGTTTTATTGTTTTAGAATATTTTTTAATATTTCATTATGTTAGATGATTAAATAATACAAAAAAATGTTTTGAACTATACAAATTCTTCATAGACCAATTTTAGTTTTATAAAAAAATATTTACATAATTTGTTTAATAATTATAAAACATAATACATTTTATGGAGAGTAATTTATGTATGGGAATTGGGCTAGTATTCGGAGAACCACATTTCTAAGGATGTTTTAATTTTAGGGGAGTATTGGTGTACTTTTATAAGTAGGAAAGGGACACACCAGTAATTTTGGAAAGGATAAAATGTACACACAATTTACTAAGAAAAATGGATAAAAAAGTATAAAAATCGAACATGAGATGTGATAAAGTCAGAGTGTTTAAAAACAATAGTAATATGATATGTTTTTAGGTTATTTTAACATTTTCTTTTTCAGTTTAGCCCGTTTTAATTCTGTTTTTAAACTTAACAACGATATTGATTATTTAATTATAATAATATTAAGAATAAAAAATATTTTTTCTTAATTTAATTTTATATATTATTATAATTACTAATATATAATCCATTTTTTGAAAATAAATTCATATAAGTACAATATGTTCATAGAAAATGTGTGTTGACAATGAAAAAATTTCTCAAATAAAATTAATTAAAATATAATTTATCTAATAAAAATATTAACCACTTTAAAACAAAATGGAACATTGTAAATTCATTAAACAAAAAAACCATTTTCCATTAAAAATATATACATTTCACTATTAAATAAGATGTTACTCTTTTCATAAAATTATGAACAAATATATATAATATAATATCTAACATGATAGATTAATAATGAGATTAAATTTTTTCTTAATGTTTATAAAAATAAAAAATTATAATTTCCAAATATATAGTTAATAACCGAATAATCTATATTTCTTAAAAATCACATGTTTTAGAAAGAAATATATTATTCCATCAAATGATTTTTTTTTATTTTGAATTAATTGATTACTAATGATGTTATTTTATACATGTTTAAACCGAATAAATATAATAATTTAGTTAGTGAAATTCATACAATCCAATCAATGATCAATACGGGAACCATCACATTAGATTTTATTATTTTAATAGTATATCACGATATGTTTATAAATGGTGTTATGTGTAACATAAGCTATTAATAATATAAACTTTATTTAAAGAGAAATATATTCTAATGTATCGTGATTTTCTATTCTACCCCCTTAAATAAATTTCTCCCACAAAATCCATGATTGATCATCATAGTTCTATCCATTATTAAAAACCCACATTGTACAAATGTATAATTAAACATCATACCGATAAGTGAGAATGTGATGTATATAAATCATATAAAATTACACAAACATTATATTATATTTAGGGTAATATTATTGGGAAATGGAAATATGGGAAAGGAGGAGAAAAATAATGTCCCTGAATAAATAAAAACTAATTGAAAAATTTTCAATAAAATTTTACCAACCACATGACCCTAAATATTTTATTAGTGAAGAGACCATAGACTCATCTCAAATAAAGGTTAATGGATGACATTTTTTATTTCACGATCATTCTACTAATGTTTTTCAATTCATTTACTCTCCTGATAGAGAATATGAGAATATACAACTTACTTGATTTTATTTTATTTTATAATCATGGTTTCATATTTTGGTTATGATTTGATCTATTTTAACTTCTTACTACAACAAATAAATAGTGATGAAGAATTATTTATTCCAAAAGAAATAATACTAATAGTAACTATATGATATGTTCCAAAAAATAGTGAATTGTATTTCTATATATCTCAAAATATTTACCAAATACAAAATAATTATCACAAGTTATCCAAAATGATAAATTAATCTCTAAAACATCCAATAAACACCCAATGATATACATCATCGATTCCAAAAATACATATCCTTAAGAGTCCTCCCAAATATATCTAATGAAATTCAAATCCTAATGTAAGAAATATTTTATCAAAATGTTATACTGAAATAATATAAAATATCGCATAATTTCACACAAAAAAAATTTGTGGGTGACGTGATAATATATAATCTTAAAACACAAAATTATCTTTAATAACCATAAAACCAAAATTAGATCATATACAATTGATTATATTCCATTAATCTAAAAATAATTTCAACTCTGTAATAAATTACTTTATCACCAAATCACTAACCATCTTCAAGGTCACCAATACTATCACATTTAAATCTTCAATTTCAATCTTATATTTATCCCAAAAAAATTATTAACACAAATCCAGAAATGTATTATGTTTTATCTTCACCTTATACCTGTATTCTTCAAAATTGTCACATTATAACTAAATTATATTTTTTTATCATTACCTTTCAACATATTATTTCAAATCATTAATGAATAAAAACTGCAGTGTAGTTCATAAATGTTATATGATTATTATTATTAATATAACATATTTGATAAATTAATTCAATGATAAAATAATAAAATAATGACAACCAAGTTCTTAATTCAACATCAGGAGTAGTAATTAAATAATCTTAATCTGGATCCCAAAGCTTCTTCTGAATTATATTCCATAAACTATAGGGGAATTATTTTATGAATCTCGTCATATCATGGCAGTTGATCTATAACAACTATTATTTATATTACACATTAATACTAGTTTTAATATATAAATGAAATGTTAATAATACCCAAAATATCTAGAATTACAGTGTCTTTTAGAATTAGGTATATGACGTAACAACTTATAATATGGGATACAAAACATTATTTAAAATTTCATTAACATGCTTCTAAAAATTTATTTTCATTTAAAAAACATGGGATATCCAGGGGAAAAACATAAAAATTAGGATAACTAAAAATAATAGTAATGGAATAATCAATTCAAAATTAGAAGAAGTTAAAATATGTCTAAAAATAGGAATTACAATTGGAATTAAAGGAACATGAATAATAAGGTATGATATTGAACGATAATAATAACATGGGAATTGTGGGAAAAAAAACATAATGATTCATATACATATGTCAATGATAAATGTTCCATGATATCACGATGGAAAAAATTCAATAATGTAATCAGGTACCCGATGTTCTAACATGATGTATTAGGATAATGAACATTACCTAGTGATTTAGATTACTATCTTGGTGCACCATTCATAATCATTTAATTTTTATGCTTATGCCTACCACATTGATCATTCAAATTGAATTCATTAATAATAAAAAATAATTTCTGTAATCAAGGGTTGTCAAATAAATAACTGTATGTACCCAATAAAAATGCATATGTGCATAAAGTTGAACACCCTAGATAAGAATTTCGATATGAACTTCACAATTTGTTTGGCTTGGAAAATCATAGTGATACATCGAAAGAATAATGATGTTAAATAAAAATTCATAAAAATTGAAGATGAGATAGAAAGGGTCACCACATTATTCCATAATCAAATGGACAATAATAGGTAATGTAAATACATTTTCCAAATTAGGAATTTGAATTTGAATTTATAATATTATAAAGAAACTTGAACAAAAAAGATAAGGTGAGGATCCATTATGTAATTTTAGTATAGTAACGACATAGGTAAAGGGTCAAAAGGTGGTGGATATATTATTCCTAATTCAAATAACATCAAATTTAATTTAAGGGAATTATTATAAATTAATGACAATATAACCATTTGAAATTAAATGCACTAATTTCATAGATGTTTCCTGAATTTGAAATGAATAGAGGAAAGTCCTTTAAATGAATCTATGAATCCGAAAGATTGTGATGGGCTTCTTGAGAGCATGAGGTAACCGTTGGTGGACATTAGGTAGTAGAGGGGTGAGTTTTAATGTCCTCTAATGTTTTTTGAGTGTAGATAAATTGGATCTTGTGTGGCGTTGTATATGAAAAAAGTGGGATTTCACTTCTAGTTTGGGATTGGACTCTACATAATAAAAAAATTAAAATCAGAAACCATAACATTAATTTTTTCAAATATAAGTGGTTTAAATCTATTATATGTTCAAATATTGATCTTATTAAAAAATTTCCATTAGTGATGTGTAAGTGAGTCACAATCTTAATGAAATGGTTTTAAAATCTTATAAAATATCAGATATTTTATAAGATTTACAATGGGTTTATAGAATAAATAAAACAAAGATAAAATAAAATATTTTAATGAAAATATATATATTTGGTCATTTAAACCTTTTATATTAATTATTTGGTTACATTTATCTAATTATGATCTCATTATAGGCAAATTATATTTTTATGGAATTTAATATTTACCCTATAATTAGAATTGTTTAGAAAATTATTAAAATTCACCATTGGAAATTTTTGACATACTAATTCAAAAAGATTTAATCAATTTATCTACGTAATTTTTAAAATACTAAAATTTTATATTCTAAAATAATATCCGAATTTTGATGAAAATTTTGGGTATTTAGAAATAACCATTTTTTAAAACTAATAAAACCTTACATTTGAGAGCATAAAATTTATATGGACATTTATATTTGATAAAAATTATTTAACAATAATATTTTATAAATTATAATTTATTTAAAAATTTCTATTTTTTAATAAATTCATTATTTAAATTTTAATATTAACATGAAATAAAAAAATTTCATTAAAAATCATTTACATTTTAAAAATTACCAGAAAGAAATATATTCATTATTATATAAAAAATAATATAAATATTTCTATATCCAGAGCCTTAGTACATATCCCTCTGATATTACAACATATGCCCTATTAGTATGGTTAATTGTGTGTGGGATTTCATGGGAAGGTTTAGTGAACATGGTCTAGGTTGAGATCTTGATGACCATGAAGTTATGCCTGTTGTGAGCATTACTTCTTTTTTCTATGTCAATTAGATTTTTGGATACCGTATATTTATATTAATAATGGGATCACTACTCAATGTATATATTAACATATGTAAATATACATAAAATTAATTAAAATCAAATTGGATGTTATATATAAAAGTTCATGTGTTTTCTATAACCATATTATATAATTAGTCATTTATTTGAATAAAATGGTGGATTTTATTTATTACAATTTTTTTCATTAAATTTGTACCCCTGGAAAAATTTCTCCCATGAAATTAAATTTTCCCTCACTAAAATAAATGAGGGTATATATATTTTCTTCACCTCCTCTGGTTCCCACGTTGCTTCTTCAATCTTTTTCTTCCTCCGTAACACTTTTACAAGGGAAATTGTCTTTTTCATATAAATATTTCTCTATTATCTAATATTTTCACAAGATTTTATTTGTATAAATTATCGATCTATAGTGGTACCACCTATATATTGAGTACATGTTATGGTTTTTGTATATACATACTCAAGATGGATATATGAAAGATATCATGTACAATTGATATGTTTGGTGGGAGTTCTGGTCAATAGGTCACCTCTCTGATATGATCATTGATCTCAAAAGTTCTTATTTATCTTTAGCTAAGATTTCCATTTTTACAAATCTCACCACCTTCTTCCACAAAGAAATGTGGAGGAATACCTTGTCTCTCAAAACTACCTAAGTATTGTCAATTATTTTCAGCATAGCTCTTTTATGGACTCTAATAATCATTAATGTGTTGTTAAATGGTAATAACCTTCTCCACCATTTCCATGAATACTTCACTACCTATAAATTGTTTCCCCAACAGCAACCCCTTGAGTATGTGTTCTTCACCTCTTCCCATAAAGGGCTTAATAAGGATCTATTTTAATGCTTTAGGGGAAACTGTTGATGTAATAGAAATAAACAATAGCAATATGTTTGTCCCATAATCATTTGATGTCTATAAATTAAGATCTCATCATTCCATATAGTGTCTCAATATTCATCTCTGATTGGAAATAATTTTGAGGATGAAAGGACATACTAAAATTCATATCAGTTTTTAGAGAATCCAAGAGAGTTTTCTTGAACACAGTGGTGAATCATGAACCTCAATTGAATACAATCGATTGTGGTACATCATTCTGACATACCATTTAACTGATGCATATTTTTTCCAAATTTTCTGGTGATAAATCCCATCAAATTATAATTATGTGTTCAATCCGTGTATGGATATCCCCATTAACATGGAAATCATTGATTAATTTAGATGTCTCGAAAAGTCTAATGAAAATGGACATGGTGGTGTTTTCCCATTTCCATGTTGGTATGGGTAATGGTTTCATTATCTCCTTAGACTACATTCATTCAGTGTTCACTTAAATACATGTGAGGAAATTCGATGTATATTCAATGATCTATTTCTTCATGTTGTCGACAAATAGTTGTCTCGGTGATCTTAACATGTTTTTGTGTTTACTAAGTGAATAAAGAAAGTCAATATGTTTGAATCATCTAATAGTTCCTTCATTAACTCATCAATTAATGAAACACATTGTCTTGACCCAAATCTCAAAATTCCATCATCATTCAAATTTAACTCTTAGGATTTCCCATTTCATATAGTTTCCACGTTCTTAAAAATACTCTCAAATTCTTTCAGTTCATACATTAACCTTTTATGAAGATATGGTTGAGAAATATTTGTGAAACAATTTATTATGTTTCTTCCTCAATGATTTACATCTCTATTATATTCAATTATATGTAGAATAGATCGGTCTAAATTATAATCCATGAGAAAATTGTTTGATTGTTTCTAAATATAGAAACCTCCAGGTTATACTCATTACCATAATTGTAGTGAGATTAATATCCATAGTATTTTATCAACCTTAATCATCTTCAATGTCTCATATTAATCTCTTTTCGATCAAATAATGTTTGATTCTCTTGTGATCAATATACATCTCACACATCTCCTCATAGTTATAATGCTGCTAGATTTTTTATGTTAAGACCGCATATTCCAAATATAGATCTTCTGTTGGAAATTTTTCCTCCTTAATTTATAACTAACTTGAGGCCTAGGAAATGACATTATTATTTATCATCAACACACAGTGCAATCCCTTATTCCAAGCATTGATGAAAAATACAAAAATATCCTTACATGTTGGTTCTGTGCGTAGTTGGGATGTGATAAGCCTCCCTTTACACTAAATTATTATTTCTTCACATTAATCATTTCAATAAAAATTGACTCACTTTCATGTTATCCTGGTATATGGGTTTTAAAATTGTGAGACATTTCTCATTAATCAGTGATAATATTTACCTAACCCATGTATTTTATGAATATATATCCCGGATGTGAGCCTCAATCACCCAACTTTTTCTTTTGTCTTTGAAGGATCCATACACATCAGATTCATTGTGATGATATTCTCAATGAATGAGACGTCATTCAACTAGAACTCATACTGTTTTCCTTTAAATAGAGCTTCTCCTTTCACAAGATCATTAGTGTAGTGATCATATTCTCCTCATGCTCCTCCTTGGTATTGGATTATATTATATTATCATCTATAATGACAACCAAAAAAAATTTCAGTGTAATCTATAATGACTATATTAATTAATTAATTTATGTTTTCTAGATAATTAATGATTTTAAATAAAATTACAATGAAATTTTAGGGCACCTACCTTCTACAAAATGTAGTTTCAAGATATCCTCATTCTTCAAGCTAACATGGTAATATCCTAACTGTAGTTCCAACATGGAGAACTATTTTTCTTCACATAGCTGATCAAACAAATCATAAATATATAGAAGAGGATGCCATCTCATTATCATTATCTGGTTGAGATTATGACAATCGATGAGAAGGTTCATTACCTAATCATTCTTCATGGAGAAGAGCACTAGTGCACCCCATGGTGAAGAACATGGGTGTATGAACCCTTTATCAAGATTATCCTTTAGTTGTTTCTCCATCCAATCATGTTCCACAATAGACATCTTATATGGAATCATGGACGTTAAAAATACCCAAGATATAAGAATTATTGAGAATTCAACCTCTCACCTTGGAAAAAGATGAGGAAATTACTAAAGAAATACATCGACTTATTCCCTCTAAATTGGAAAGAATTTGTGGATGATACATTCCCTAAACCCAACCATTTGAGATACATTCACTTTATCATAGAAAAATAATATTCATTCTTGAGATAATGGAGCCAAATATTATTCACCCTCCTCCTTACAATAGTAAAAAATTGGTGGTCCACTCACAATTTTTTGAGTGATTCTCTACTCATGGAAATTTATGTTGGCTCTATATAAGGAAATCCAATCCATGCCTATAATTGCATGAAATTCCACCAATAGGAGTACAATAAGGTTCTCCATGAATTTCAACACAATAAAATTGACCTAAAATGAGTTATATACATGGGATTTAATAGTTTACCACATATTCATTTCCACCAACAACATTAAATTCATGTTTCATGGTAGTGGTTGGATAGTTCTACTAAACAATAATTATATAGATTTATTTGTAGAAAAACAATGAAATATTATGTTCACTATTATTAAATTAATAACTATAATACCTATCACCACTTTCTTTTTGGGATTCACATTGGTAGTACTGATGGGAAAATCTCACCCTTACTTCCCTAGAGGATGTTGGATTCCTCTGAAAACCACTGGCATAAGGTGTTGGTTTATAATGTTTCATGGTTCCATGCTATTGAAGTAATGTAAAATGCATTGAGGGTTGACTGAAGAATTCTTTTCCTCTATCACATTTGTGGGTTTCTTATATTATTAATTCATATCATGGTGTCTTTACTTCCCACACATATAGAATTTAATTATTTAATTTAAGCAATTTCTAGGGTTCTTCTTCCTGATCCCATGACAAGTAGTGTGTTGGAATTTCTTGGAACCATTATATTTATCCATTATAAGACCATAATTAAAGTCCAACAAATGCTTCTTATCCTCATAATATCATAGGTCTTATTTTACTCCATTTACACTTTGACGAAACATCATAGAATTTTCTCTTACCTTTCAAATTCACAAACCATCAGGGCTATCATAGACTAGATTTTATCCCAACAATGACACAAGAAAACATTAATTCGGTTGTATGAAAAAATAGGTGGTGTTTCATGAAATTATTTTCAATTTTACCTCATTAAACCTAAAAGTATTTTCATATTTTTTCTTTAGTTAAAGGAAATACCATTCAAATTTAAGACGGATGGTGTGAGGAAAAATATTTATCGATTTTTTTCTAGAATTATTTCCATGCCATCACATGGTTATCTTACCCAGTCCTTAAATTTTTTATCAATTTACACCCCTGGTCTAATTCTCCCTCTAAATAAAAAATATCTAGAAAAATATACTTCTGTTTTGAACATTTAAGGATACAAAATATCTTCTCAATAGAGTTTTTCAATTATTCCAAAATTAAGGGATTATATTATATATTAATATTTTGAGGGATTTTTCACATGAAGATCATGATTGTGGAATGTTCTCTCTTAGTGGGGTTTGGCAGCTCTTCCAAATACAAGTTAGTATTCATAAATTCTGTTATCTATGAAATTATCCTGACAAAGATCTTGATTCATGATCACATCATATTGATACCCACATTATGGCAGTCATCACCTAGCCCATTGCATTGATTTATACCTGATTCATTGTATTTACAATCATTGTCTAGAATAATCGATAAATTATGGAATATTATTTTTAAATTTTTAAACACATAATATAGAATACAATGAAATCAAATAGAGATCATATAAACTAAATTTATCCCCATAACATATGAGTTCTTTGGCATCATTTTATTTTATCCACGGTCTATTTCCTGAAATTTTTTATTATGGTATATTATCCCTTAATAATGGTTCATAATGATTTCATGATTTTTTTCCATATCCCATTGGATTATCAAACTTGGTGGACATTAAAGAGCATTTTTGTGTACCATATTACCCCAATTCAGTCCAGGAACATCTTTTTGGAGTTGTTACTCAGATGTACATCTTTTCTAAAAAAACGTCTACTATTATAATCCATGGAGGGATGTTATTGTTTGAAATGCCAATTACTCTATATTATATAATATTTAGAGTTTTTTTCTTATTCAAATTCATATTATTAAGACTTTTTATAGTGTTTTATAATCCAAATCCCAAATGTAACTAATCTCTTAATCTGATACTTATTATAACAAATGTTTTATTAGGTAAAAGTAACCTTTATAAAACAAACAATTTCAAGAATTATAGTGTCTTTGGGAATTAGGTACATAGAATGACAACATATAACATGAAATACATACTTTATTGAAAAACAATGTAACATGCTTTTAATAATTCCATGTCTGTTTGAAAATCGATGAGATTTGTTTGCAAAGAACATAACAAATCGGAGATCTATAAAGAAAATAAATGGAATAAACATGAATTAAAATTAATAACATAATAAGGGTTATACTATAGTCATATAAAATGGGGCTAAAAGGTTCATGAATAATAACGCATGATATTTCATGAAAATCATAATAAGGGAGATGTGGGAAAAACATAAAACATTACTTTATAAAAAAACAAGGATAAATCTACAAATAATTGATGGTGTAAAACATCCAATAATGTAATAAAGTGAACCCCTATCCCATGATGGAATATCATCATCAAAACATTACCCAATGCACTATAGTGATGTATGGGCACTCCCGTCATAATCATTTCATTGCAATTCTTAAGTGTGCCACATAGATCATATATCATAAATTAATTATTTATCATAATTTATTCAATAATAATGTGGTGTGGAATAAATACATGTAAGTACAAAAAAGTATATGTGATGAAATTTTAACTACTTAGCTAGTAAATGGGTACTGTATATACTGCACAATTGGTTTGTAATGGAAAATCGTGGTGAAATGTCATAATCATAATGATGTTACATAAAAAGTTTGAAAAAATGGTTGTGATATAAAAAGAGGTCTATCATCATATAAATATAATATGGGTAGTAATATAAGATATATTTTTTTTCCAAAAATATGGAAATATAAATTGAATGTGTATGTTCAAAATGAAACTTTAATAAAGAAGAGAATGTGAGGATCCCATCTGGAATTTTGATATAGTAATGGCATAAGTAAGGGACCAAATGGGAGAGGATAAATGATCCCCAAATAAAAAAAATATAAAATTCATATTATTTATGTGAATAAAAATTGATGGTAACATTCCCATTTGAGTCCACAATAACTATTTTGAAACATGTGTATTGAATTTGATTGGAGGAGTGGAAAGTCCCTTACATTAATGTGTGACTACAATGGCTTGGAGGGGGGGTTCTCATGAGCATATGGGAACCTTGTGAGGACTCTAGGTAGTGTAGAGAAGAGTGTGAATGCGATCCATTGATTTTTAGTGAAGATAAATAAGTGATTGTGAAGGATAATATATGGAAATAGCGGGATTTCATTATTAATTTGGGTGTGGATTATAAATAATAGAATAACCAAAAACAAAATAGTGCCATAGTTTTTTGCCCACGGTTTCTTCCAAATGTGAGTGGTTTAAATTATTGATGTTTCTAAGGTTCGATATTATCAAAATATTACCATATTATTTCTAGAGGTGAGACACAAACTTGAATAAATGATTTTACAATCTTAAAATATAACATATGTTTTGGAGGATTCACAATAGAATTATAAAATTAATAAAATAAACTTAAAATCAAATTATTTTAATTGGAATACATATAATTGTGCATGTATCTATTTTATTGTTATTATTACATCACATTTATTCCTTATGATGTCATAATATATAATTTATATCTATATAGTATTTAATTATATCCTGAATATTCTATTTTATCAAGAATTAAAAATTACCAATTTTACAATTCAACATTATGATTGAAAAAAAATTAATTTTATCTGTATAATTTTCCAAATCTGTAAATTTTCACTTTTTAAATAACAACCCATTTTTTTGAAAATGATGGGTTTTAGAAATAATAGTTCTTGACCAATAATAAATCATTATATTTGACTTCATAATATATACACATGATTACTAATATTAGATAAAATTTTTAATAAAAATAATTTATGAGAATATAATTTATTTCAAAAAATTAATTAAGTCATAAATTCATTTATTGAATTCGATTAATATACAAATATTCAATTTATTCATTAAAGATCATTTAAAATTTATAAATAATAATATAAAAATATAGTAATTATTCTAAAAATGATAATATAAACATTTATATTTCGAGGATCCTGATGAATATCCTATTAATACAATAAAATCCCCCCAAGAGTAATGTGTGTGGTGGTGGGGCATTCATGGGGCCATTCTACCATCATGGTTTTGGTAGTGATCTCAATGATCTTAAACTTATCTCGTAAAAGTTTTCACTCATAAATACATTGTTGGATATCTTATTAGGATGTTATAGGGGAAAATGTATAAATTATATCTCCCGTGAATATTCTATTAAATGGAATTCATAGTGTATGGTTTTTCTAGTTGAGGTCATCACTTCCTTTGTCTGTGTCAATTGGATTTGTTATATCATTATATTTATACGAATCATGTAATCATGGTTCAGTAACTATATTATCAATTATAAAGATACTTAATCATCATTAAATTACAATTGGATAAAATTAATAAAAAATCATGTGTTTTTTATAACCATTTTTTATAATAAAACATTTTATTGAATTAAAAGTGTAATTTTATTTATAACATATCAGGTCATTTCATAAACAACTAAACATTGATATTTTATTTCATGACCATTAATTTATGCACCTTATAAACAATCTATCTATATTAAAAAAAATAACACTCCCATTTGGAATTTACCGTGATGGTATTTCCAAAATTGAAAAGTGTGGGAAAATCCTTCATTCTCATCTTCTTGTTATCTATTTTTTCAATTCCCATTTGTTATACACATTAATTACATATAATCCATAAGTCTTGTGGAATTCTTTCCCTATCTTTATGTCACATGATATAATCTCTACATAAGATGGGATGTCTAGTAGAATAGTGTAATTTAGAGGACTTGATTTACCGCATTAGAGAAATGGTCAATCATAATTTTTTATTAGATACATTGTTCATAATATTATTTGATAACCTTATAATGCTATATACTTTCAAAAAAATCACCTATTTTTTCCCAATATCATGAATTTTACCTCAATATATTTTCATTGTTCATGTGGAGTAATTTTTTTAAAAAATAAATACTACATTTAAATCCATCACTACAGGTTTTCTATTTATTATTCATTATTAGTTTTTTAATGAAAAATATTTTTTTACGTCCCTTTAGAAATGGGAAAATAACATGAATTCATTATCCATTTCATTACATCCCATATAATGAAATATCCTCTATAAGGAACTTATCCATTACAAAAACAACAAATGAATTTTTAAATCTATTAAATGGGAGAGTTTATTTATTAATGAAATTATATAATATTTTTAGACACCATTATGGATAAATAAGATTATATTGATGGGGTGGTTATTAGACAAATACTGAGTTAGCTACCCAAATATATTAATAATTATATCACATATAGGTGTCACTCTATCTCATTCTTAATTATTTAGTCGATGAGAGAAATCAATTATTCGATATTGTGATTTTGTAGAATTTTTGTATCTTTCTCTAGATCCCATTTAAATAAATTCAATACACTTGATTGGATCATTTAAATATGAATCATAAATCTCAATCCAAATAAAAATAAAATAGTTCTAATAGATTAAAAAAATATTTTCATATCTAATATAATAATAAAAACATGGTTTCATTGTGTAATTTTCTAGAGCATATAATATTTTCATATATATCATAATGGTTTGTAAAAACTTTTGAATAATACCAATAATATACCCATGTAATTTCATCCAAGGTGTTCATCCAGACCAATTTTCATGCACTAGGTGATGATCAAGTAAAATTAAAATATTCCATTTTCAATGTTATTATCTGTTAATAAAAACTAGGATATAGCCTTATCCCCATGTATCATGAAAATATGGAGGTATATCTAGAAAACCCACTTAGTTTCTACGTTAACAATATATGTGGAAGTTATCATATACTTAGACATATCCACAAAGTCATTCATAAGTGTATATTTCGAAATATATGTATTTTTAAATATAGTTCCTAATATTTCATCTACAAATACACAAATACCAACTATAAATACACCCACCCTAGTATCCTATAGTGATTCATTACATTATTTCATTTCTATAAAATATAATGGGAAAGAAATCCTAACATATCAAATAGTATAGTAGTATTAGATTACTATATACCCACCGGAATTTCACACAACATTTGAAAACATAAAATTAACAATTATATTTTCACTAACAAAATAAGTAGTCTTTTATGAATATCTATACATATCATTCAGAATAAAATTTTTTGAAAACTTTTTAAATAAATAATAATCTAGTGGTGAGATCATAGGGTTTGTAAGAGTGTGTGTAATGTCCAAGCTATCAATAATAAATTATGATTAATGAATATTAAAAAGAATGTAATTAAAACACATTCCATTGATTCAATAATATGAACATGAATAATACTATGATAGTAATAAATGATGATCATATAATTATATGTAAATAATAATATGATCTTGAATTTAATTCATGTATATTTTAACTAATCAAATAATCACTTGGAAAATAATAACCAGTCTAATTGGGGACAAATTCGTAATTGGGAAACTCAAAACCATGCTATAATGGGATCATGCCAAGACATCATACAAAAATGGGTACAGTCTTGGCCAAATAACCAAGATAGTTTATCTCATGAGACTAGCTGATGCATTGATATTTTATATTAGGACTCACTAGACAGATATTAATTAAAATTATTTATATATTGGAAATTATATAAACATTAACAATGTAAAAATTAATTTTTAAAATGATCCTACAAAAGGATAACAATGTCCTTAATAAATTTAAAGAATCATAATGCATCAAATTTAATATGGTGAATGTTATCAAAATAATTCTCCCTAGTAAAAAGATTATAACCATCTAGAAGAATAATTATTATGGTATTATTATTATATATCCCTTGTATAGAATATGTAATGTAATAGTTGTCAATATTTATGAATAGAATTACCAAAAACATTTAATTAAAAAAATAATTAGGAAAATAAATATTACACATTTTAAATAAATTTTAAAATATAATTTCAATAATATTTAGGATTTTATTTTATTTTTGAATAAAAATTAAAAATCGTCAATGATGCTTCACAACAATGGGTCTTCAGGATGATTGGAAATTCTATTCATGGATATTATTTTATAATATTGATTCTATTAATAATTTCTACGAAATTTAAAAATTATCACATTCAATAAATTATAGGATGATTCTAATAAAATCATTAGGTATAATGATAATAAATTTTAAATATCTCCTTAACAAATAATATGGAGGATATTGAAGTCAATATTGAAATTATTTTTCGAAAACATTGAAACTGAAATTGGGATTTTTGACCGATGTGAGAAATCAAGAAAACTTTTCTTAAGGAATTATCAATATTTTCAATTAATAGTGTGATTAAAATAGTTATGTTATGTGAATAGATAATTGTAACAGCCCAATATTTTATAAAAAAATATTCTTTTTAATTTTATTAATGTCTTGTGTTGTACGCTACACCAAAAGGAGCTTGCACAACACACATCCTTGACTTGCCTTGCATTACACGCAATCGCGACCTTCCTCGATAGCGTGTGTAGTACGCAATACCGAGTTTCACTAAACAACGATATGCTATAAAAAATATTATTAAAACTAGCCGTTATGAATAGTAATAACCACTTTTTGAAATCCAGTAAATCTTATTTTTCAAAATGAACTTTATTTTTGGATTCGGAGTATCGAATTTAGCCTAAGGTGAAATTTTGGTACTTTTCGGATAACTTTCATATTCTGATGAATAGTGAAAATTACTAAATTATAATTAAAAACAACTTTTTTAATCGAAATAATTAATAGTGATAAATCATTAATTTGAGTGGTTTTAAAGTATATTTAGAATATATTTTTACAATTTAATACAATGTTGGTCATTGGATGTAGTTTCACATTTAAACTAGACATAAACAAGTGTCAATCTTTTGATAGATATTGTTTCTTAAAAACACGCTATTTGTTTTAACAGCGGGATTTAATTATAAAATTAATTAATGCAACTTTTATGTTATGAATTTGGTAAAATAGACTTCATTTTTGAATTCGGAATACGAAATATAGCTTGGGATGAAATTTTGGCATTGTTCTGAAAAACATCAATTTTTGATGAATAGTGAAACTACTAAGTGGTAGGTTAAAAACTGAATTTTGCATAAAACTTAATTTTACCGCTTCTGTGAATGGAATTTCGAAAATCCGAGATACACGGTTAATATCAAGGACTAAAATGTGGTTCAATGAGATGAAAATAATTTTTTGGTGAAAAGTAACTTTTTACTTTTTTTACCACGGTTAAAAGTAAATAAGGTAACTAAGGGTAAATATGATATTAATATTACCCTAACACATGTCCTAATTCTATTGGACAAGTGTAATTCGACCAAAAACAAACTTAGGAATAAAATATGACCATTTAGGCCCACTTGGATTAGATTAGGACATTTATTATTAATTTATTTAAAGAAGGGTTAAAATAGTTAAAATCAAAGTTTAATAAGTAAAGCATTTTTAATATGGGGTTATACATAAGATAAATTCGGCTATAAATATTCATTAGAAAGCTAAAAAGATTTCCTACATGATGGTATTTTATTTGTAATTTATAGACATCAAATAATATAATTTATTTATGACACAAAAATGATGCAGTAATAATCTTATTAATGAAATATTGACATAATTGATAATATAAATACCAAAATAAATGTAATTTAAGACTTTTTATGAATTCCACTAATTTTCTAGGTTACTATGATATATTAGTGTTGATTTAATCAACTTGTTTTGAACATATAATTCTGTTATGACTTTCACAAAAATCATATATCAAATAGTGTCAAAATTGACACAAAATAGTTTTTAAATCAAATATTATATTATTAATTGTTATTTTATTCCTAAAAATCTAAGGTTCGGCTAAATGACTTAGATAAGGATATATGTATTAATAATATACAATTTGGGGTTCGTTTGGCATGTTATAGTAAGTTTATTAACCATATAGTGAAAGAAAACAAAAAGACACGGTAAAAGTTAAATTATTTAACTTAGAGTTAAATCTAATTGATAAGGTTACAAAAATACCCTAAACTTATCTAAATTATATTGGATGAGAGGATTTCGACCCATCCCCACCTTATCCTCGAAATAAATCAATTTTGAGCTAATTAAAACCGAACTTGTCCTTATAATAAAATAATATTTTGAGATATTCCTAAGGTGCCCCTCTCCTCCCCTATAAAAGGACACCTCCTCCCCCTCCTCCTCACACCAATTTGAGCACTCAAGCTCGGCCAACCCCTGCCAATTTATCCTCTCCACTTCCCTATAAACATCCTAGAGGTTCTGGTCTTCCTCAAAGACCAATTTTAGTGCCCTAAGAGGAGGTCTCAAAGAGGCACTTCAAAGAAGAGGTAATTACCGTTACCAATTCTATCATCTTTATTTCTTCTTCCACTTCTTCTTCTTAGGTTGTTTCATTATGAAGTAATAACATCAGTATCACTCATATACTGATATGTTATTATAAGTATGAAACAACCCTATTTCACCATCTATCCATCCTACGGAAAAAGAAATCACCGCGCGTGCGTACGTACGGAATACCGTCTCCACGCCGTGGTGTAATCTATTTTCCACCACCACCTTACATGGATGGGTATAATGGTGTAAAGAATAACTATACATAGTTATTACAACATCATATTGATTCTGATATATTGTATAATACACTCCAATTCAATTCAATATTTATAGAAATGATATCATCGCTCGTGCGTACGTACGGAATACCGTCTCCACGACGCGATGAGATTCATTCTCCATGTTAACCATTTAAGAATGATTATAATGTATATATAAGAAATAATAATGAAATATATGACATTATAAAGCTACTGTATTTATTTATATATATACATATGTATGTCATCTACTTACTTCCATTTCAAGACAATAAGGAAAGGAAAACAGCGTTCATGCGTACGTACGGACTACCGTCTCCATGAACGGTGTTTTTCATTTTATTTATCTACCTATTATATATATATATATACTGAATATATATGATATATAAATCATATTTTATATTTTGGAAGTAAGTAAATCATGATATAAGTAATAATTATGTCAAGAACAACAAGTCAAAACACCTACGATAAATGAAACGATTTTACCCAAAACGCTTCTTTAACATGGAATTTACAAAAGAACGGGTAATATAATGTCATAAGTGAACCATATATGATATCATAACAATGAATATGATTCTGTAATAAGTCAATAACATGATTTAAATCATTATACAGGAGGTTCGGACACTTACAAAGCAAGTCGGACCTAAGGTAAGGGGAAATATCACGATCTCATTTTTATACGAGATTGTTTATTCGTATGTATTTACTGGGGTGTATTTTATCATCCACATCCATGTTTCATCAATATGTAATATTATTTCCATCCACCTACAATTGTTTAAATCCATTTTTACCCTTCGGTGAGTTTTTAGTAATATCTATGAATGGAATCTTTTGTCGTACGAGGTACTTTTTGATGTTTCTGACAAAAGTACGAAGAATGTTTTTTTTAACTTATACGGCACGAACGGATTTATACTGTTTTATAAAGCCTTATTTTCATGAAGCTTCCTCTAAAAGATTTCATAACTATTTTCAATAAAATATCTTTCTTTTAAAATTGCATGTTGTTTTGTGAAAAGAAATTGATTTTGAAGAAGAAAGGATATTTTCCTCAAGAATTCAATTCAAGTGTTTTATCAAAATTATTTTCCATATAAGATAATAAAGGGTTCTGTTTCTATCCATATTTTTACATTGATTTGACTATGTTGTGATGGAATTATGTTTATGAATTCCTTTATCTTATATGAATGGTTTTATGATGTCATGTTGTTTAAGAATCCCATTTTTATTACATGGGTTATGCAATGATGTATGATTTATGATTTTGTGGCACACATAAGAAAGGATTCATTAAGAGATGGGTGGGACCTATATCTCCCTCCAATGCATTGGGTAAAGATTTCATATCTCATGAGATAGACATGGATGGAATGGTAGGTTATACCGGTTCAGTGAAACAGGACTGAAACGAGGATTACTCGATTCAGAAAGGGACTTTGTCCACTAAGATAGTCTTGGCAAAGAGTCATGACTAACAAGAAATGATTTTCCATGATTATGTGTGTATGCCACAAAGTTTCATGTTTTAAGTTATGATTATTGGGATTTCATTTCACTACTATGATTTATCCCATGTTATGAAATTATGCTCTCTTTTGCAGGTTAAGATTTCCAAAAGTTATGTTCTTATGAATATGATGTAATTGATTTTTCTTTTGTTTACCCTTACTGAGCATTTGAGCTCACCCTTTTATGTTTTCTTTTCCCCAGGATACAAAGAAAGGTTTTAGGTAAAAAAAAGGAAGATCTTTATGGGAGATGTTGAAGATCTTTCACCAGGATTAGAAGATTACGTTCCGAGTTTCCAAAGACACTAAACTATTACGATCCTTGTGTGTGTGTTTTTGTTATGTATTAAGTATTCCACAAAAGTAATGTAATGTTCATGTACGTTAGGCTTCGGGTCTCTACAGTTGGTATCAGAGGAAAGGTTTAGTCAACCTTTGGAAACTAGGACGCGAAAACGTTAGTAAGATCCCTAGAGATATTTCTAAGGTATGTCTAGGGATGCCCCTAAGGATAAGTATACGTATAGGATATAGTCCTAGAACTATGGTAACGATCTTATAATTTAACCTAAGATGTTAGATATTGAGGGTGCTCCCCCTTTACTATGTTGTCTTCCCTAGCATGATTTCGCCTCTCACAAAATTATTTTTGTGTTTTAGTTAATGGAGGGAACCAGAAGGAATTTGGTTAACATTGAATCCAATGGACAAATTGGTGACTATGAGCAACAAAATTGTGTGATGCCTAGAGATAAAGATATTCTGATTATGCCGAATCAGTCATCGCAATATATGATTAACAAGGTGAAATTTAGTGGTATGACTAATTCATCAAAGAAGAGGAAGATAAACTATTATGCATGTTCGCATGTTGAGGAGCATAAAGAAAGGAAGATTGAGATTTCTAAAGAAGGGAAGAAGAACCTTGAGGAATACCTCAAATGGAGGGACCGATGTTATCTGTGTGGAGAAAAGGGTCATAGAGTGACAGATTGTTATGGAGTTCAATGTCTTATTTGTGGAGAACATGGGCATTACCCAACTCAATGCCCTGATCTGAAAAGATACTTCTAAATCAAGGAAGGAATTATTCCAGGACAGTTATTGAAGTGGATGGACTGAAGTGTTGGTATTCAAGAATAATGTTGTTGAGGTACTATTATGGTGTATTGGAATATTTATGTATTGGTCTAATGTGGTATTCGAAGTGATTGAGGTATTTTTGGAAAGTATATGATATGCGCATAATGAAGGGATAATACGATAATGAGATGTTTGATTGTATGCATGAGCTCATGATTGATATAAGGACTAAGTGATATCATGGTTTTAGTATATAGAATTTTGAGGATTTTGGTATATGGAAAGTATTAACTTTTAACTGCACTCATGTTTTCACTAAGGTATTCAAGAGAATACACGATTAAGGACTTTGAATGTTTGGAATGTGACCAACAAGACATATCTTATGATATGTGGGGATCAACGACAGTATTAAATCTCTGGTGATCGTTGTCACTATATTATGAGAGTGGACTGCAGTATTATGTATAAGACTAAAGATTAGACTGGATTATATTGGACATAAGTTAGTATTGTTTAAGGATAGAAGATTTTCGATATTATTGATGGGATTTTATAGTAACGTAGTTTTAGAAAAAGGGACAACCTGCAGGACGGGCGACAGCCCATCGCTTCGGACAAGGCTGTAGGAATCGAACCCACAACCGAAGTGCGACTGGCCTTTATCGCCTACCACTGACCTACAGGAAGTCCCTGTTTAGTAGAAACTAGTTTTATTATATTAAGCAGTATGATATATGAAGTATAAGTCCATTTTAGGAACTATATATGATTAATCTCACTATAGAATGACTTATGTATATTTAATAACTTTTGATTACCTTTTGTTTGAGACAGATGGAATGACCCGTCATTCTATCACATGATCTGCTAACACTTCACGAATAACAAATTCAACTTCATTTATTTAAGAGATGAAGTGGAAATTGTTCAAGGCACGAACAACAGTGATATTGTATCAAAATAAAGTAAGTATTTATTCTAATTCAAATTTTCAACTTTAGGGAAATGATCTTGAAAACCAAAAATGTTGTCCTAGTGATCTTATACCTGATGAATCAGATGGTACCTTATATTGTCACAAATTTATGGATTTGTGATTACTGGCTTTTCCATAGCCATGTTCTCTACCACTCTCCATCAGAACATGATGATTAGATTTCTCTTCCATATCCATATTTTCACCTATGTGGAAACCAAGTGATTAGTTTATTTGGGTAATCGTTACATTTCATACTTTAGTTTTGGTATTCCCTTTTACGATGTGGGTTTCTATTAAAGAAACTTTCAAATAGTAAACCATTTATAACCCCGACGAATTTCGAGGGGGAAATTCATTTTAAGGGGGGTAGAATGTAACAGCCCAAGATTTTATAAAAAAATATTCTTTTTAATTTTATTAATGTCTTGTGTTGTACGCTACACCAAAAGGAGCTTGCACAACACACATCCTTGACTTGCCTTGCATTACACGCAATCGCGACCTTCCTCGATAGCATGTGTAGTACGCAATACTGAGTTTCACTAAACAACGATATGCTATAAAAAATATTATTAAAACTAGCCGTTATGAATAGTAATAACCACTTTTTGAAATCCAGTAAATCTTATTTTTCAAAATGAACTTTATTTTTGGATTCGGAGTATCGAATTTAGCCTATGGTGAAATTTTGGTACTTTTCGGATAACTTTCATATTCTGATGAATAGTGAAAATTGCTAAATTATAATTAAAAACAACTTTTTTAATCGAAATAATTAATAGTGATAAATCATTAATTTGAGTGGTTTTAAAGTATATTTAGAATATATTTTTACAATTTAATACAATGTTGGTCATTGGATGTAGTTTCACATTTAAACTAGACATAAACAAGTGTCAATCTTGTGATAGATATTGTTTCTTAAAAACACGCTATTTGTTTTAACAGCGGGATTTAATTATAAAATTAATTAATGCAACTTTTATGTTATGAATTTGGTAAAATAGACTTCATTTTTGAATTCGGAATATGAAATATAGCTTGGGATGAAATTTTGGCATTGTTCTGAAAAACATCAATTTTTGTTGAATAGTGAAACTACTAAGTGGTAGGTTAAAAACTAAATTTTGCATAAAACTTAATTTTACCGCTTCTGTGAATGGAATTTCGAAAATCCGAGAGACTCGGTTAATATCAAGGACTAAAATGTGGTTCAATGAGATGAAAATAATTTTTTGGTGAATAGTAACTTTTTACTTTGTTTACCACGGTTAATAGTAAATAAGGTAACTAAGGGTAAATATGATATTAATATTACCCTAACACATGTCCTAATTCTATTGGACAAGTGTAATTCGACCAAAAACAAACTTAGGAATAAAATATGACCATTTAGGCCCACTTGGATTAGATTAGGATATTTATTATTAATTTATTTAAAGAAGGGTTAAAATAGTTAAAATCAAAGTTTAATAAGTAAAGCATTTTTAATATGGGGTTATACATAAGATAAATTCGACTATAAATGTTCATTAGAAAGCTAAAAAGATTTCCTACATGATGGTATTTTATTTGTAATTTTTAGACATCAAATAATATAATTTATTTATGACACAAAAATGATGCAGTAATTATCTTATTAATGAAATATTGACATAATTGATAATATAAATACCAAAATAAATGTAATTTAAGACTTTTTATGAATCCACTAATTTTCTAGGTTACTATGATATATTAGTGTTGATTTAATCAACTTGTTTCGAATATATAATTCTGTTATGACTTTCACAAAAATCATATATCAAATAGTGTCAAAATTGACACAAAATAGTTTTTAAATCAAATATTATATTATTAATTGTTATTTTATTCCTAAAAATCTAAGGTTCGGCCAAATGACTTAGATAAGGATATATGTATTAATAATATACAATTTGGGGTTCTTTTGGCATGTTATAGTAAGTTTATTAACCATATAGTGAAAGAAAACAAAAAGACACGGTAAAAGTTAAATCTAATTGATAAGGTTACAATAATACCCTAAACTTATCTAAATTATATTGGATGAGAGGATTTCGACCCATCCCCACCTTAGCCTCGAAATAAATCAATTTGGAGATAATTAAAACCGAACTTGACCTTATAATAAAATAATATTTTGAGATATTCCTAAGGTGCCCCTATCCTCCCCTATAAAAGGACACATCCTCCCCCTCCTCCTCACACCAATTTGAGCACTCAAGCTCGGCCAACCCCTGCCAATTTATCCTATCCACTTCCCTATAAACATCCTAGAGGTTCTGGTCTTCCTCAAAGACCAATTTTAGTGCCCTAAGAAGAGGTCTCAAAGAGGCACTTCAAAGAAGAGGTAATTACTGTTACCAATTCTTTCATCTTTATTTCTTCTTCCACTTCTTCTTCTTAGGTTGTTTCATTATGAAGTAATAACATCAGTATAACTCATATACTGATATGTTATTATAAGTATGAAACAACCCTATTTCACCATCTATCCATCCTACGGAAAAAGAAATCACCGCGCGTGCGTACGTACGGAATACCGTATCCACGCCGTGGTGTAATCTATTTTCCACCACCACCTTACATGGATGGGTATAATGGTGTAAAGAATAACTATACATAGTTATTACAACATCATATTGATTCTGATATATTGTATAATACACTCCAATTCAATTCAATATTTATAGAAATGATATCATCGCTCGTGCGTACGTACGGAATACCGTCTCCACGACGCGATGAGATTCATTCTCCATGTTAACCATTTAAGAATGATTATAATGTATATATAAGAAATAATAATGAAATATATGACATTATAAAGCTACTGTATTTATGTATATATATACATATGTATGTCATCTACTTACTTCCATTTCAAGACAATAAGGAAAGGAAAACAGCGTTCATGCGTACGTACGGACTACCGTCTCCATGAACGGTGTTTTTCATTTTATTTATCTACCTATTATATATATATATATACTGAATATATATGATATATAAATCATATTTTATATTCTGGAAGTAAGTAAATCATGATATAAGTAATAATGATGTCAAGAACAACAAGTCAAAACACCTACGATAAATGAAACGATTTTACCAAAACGCTTCTTTAACATGGAATTTACAAAAGAACGGGTAATATAATGTCATAAGTGAACCATATATGATATCATAACAATGAATATGATTCTGTAATAATTCAATAACATGATTTAAATCATTATACAGGAGGTTCGGACACTTACAAAGCAAGTCGGACCTAAGGTAAGGGGAAATATCACGATCTCATTTTTATCCGAGATTGTTTATTCGTATGTATTTACTGGGGTGTATTTTATCATCCACATCCATGTTTCATCAATATGTAATATTATTTCCATCCACCTACAATTGTTTAAATCCATTTTTACCCTTTGGTGAGTTTTTAGTAATATCTATGAAAGGAATCTTTTGTCGTACGAGGTACTTTTTGACGTTTCTGACAAAAGTACGAAGAATTTTTTTTTTAACTTATACGGCACGAACGGATTTATACTGTTTTATAAAGCCTTATTTTCATGAAGCTTCCTCTAAAAGATTTCATGACTATTTTAAATAAAATCTCTTTCTTTTAAAATTTCATGTTGTTTTGTGAAAAGAAATTGATTTTGAAGAAGAAAGGATATTTTCCTCAAGAATTCAATTCAAGTGTTTTATCAAAATTATTTTCCATATAAGATAATAAAGGGTTCTGTTTCTATCCATATTTTTACATTGATTTGACTATGTTGTGATGGAATTATGTTTATGAATTCCTTTATCTTATATGAATGGTTTTATGATGTCATGTTGTTTAAGAATCCCATTTTTATTACATGGGTTATGCAATAATGTATGATTTATGATTTTGTGGCACACATAAGAAAGGATTCATTAAGAGATGGGTGGGACCTATATCTCCCTCCAATGCATTGGGTAAAGATTTCATATCTCATGAGATAGACATGGCTGGAATGGTAGGTTATACCGGTTCAGTGAAACAGGACTGAAACGAGGATTACTCGATTCAGAAAGGGACTTTGTCCACTAAGATAGTCTTGGCAAAGAGTCATGACTAACAAGAAATGATTTTCCATGATTATGTGTGTATGCCACAAAGTTTCATGTTTTAAGTTATGATTATTGGGATTTCATTTCACTACTATGATTTATCCCATGTTATGAAATTATGCTCTCTTTTGCAGGTTAAGATTTCCAAAAGTTATGTTCTTATGAATATGATGTAATTGATTTTTCTTTTGTTTACCCTTACTGAGCATTTGAGCTCACCCTTTTATGTTTTCTTTTCCCCAGGATACAAAGAAAGGTTTTAGGTAAAAAAAAGGAAGATCTTTATGGGAGATGTTGAAGATCTTTCACCAGGATTAGAAGATTACGTTCCGAGTTTCCAAAGACACTAAACTATTACGATCCTTGTGTGTGTGTTTTTGTTATGTATTAAGTATTCCGCAAAAGTAATGTAATGTTCATGTACGTTAGGCTTCGGGTCTCTACAATAATTACTAACACATTTATAACAAAATATGTTTATTATAATATAGTAATTTCAAATAATTTACCCAAGGGAGACATAAACAAAAAAATCCCGATTATTGATGAGGTTGTGAAATAAATCATTCCCACATTGGTAACAATTGAATAATAAAACCCAAGATTTAAGTAAAAGTATATATATATATGTATATATAAATATTTTGATGCTATGAATCCTCAATTTTTTTCCATAGGAAGTCTATGTAATGACCTAGATTTTCCATGTAATTGTTTTTAATAATATTGAATTTTTTGAGTCTGAGAAAATTGACGGCGCGTGATTCCAAAGCCGGGTGTTCCTGGTGTGAATTTCTGAACATTTTTTTAGGTACATTTAGTAAACACTTGAGATGTGTTTTCATACATTTGAACCATTCCTCCGATTAAATATTTTATGGCATCGTTGAATCTGCAGTGTAAAGATTCATTTAAGGGAGGCTTTACCTTGAAGGTAGTAGGCCTAGAGAAGAAGATTCCTTTTTATGAATTTTAGAAGAAATGAGATAAAGTAATCTCATTATTTTATTTTTCATCCTCCAATGGACAAGCAGAGTGTGGGGCCCGTGGTGAGTCAGGCCAATGAATGTCTTGGCCTGGAAAATCCTACTAACGATGTCATTTGGGGATTAATAAGCTTCCGAATTTATGAGCCCCATTAACTTCACATGTTATTACATACTCTCCCCTAATCATATAAATATAGATCTTGGGGGAGGGGTATCAAACAAGCTTCTACAAGCAACAAAATTCTGTTGGAGTTCCATAATGTCGAGCCCTTAGAGGACGAAGCTGACCACATCAGGAGGTGACGTGTGACAATGATACCTCGAACCAGACATTGACATTCAAGTGGTGGCAAGGATATCTTGTTGTGGGGGACAAAGAACAATGGCAATCCCTCAATCATAAGCGATCTCCAATGTTTCAAGGTAGGGAGTTATTTTTGTTTGTGCTTTTTTGTTTTCCTCTTCCATGTTCTTGAAATTATAAAAAAACCACTGATCAATCGACTTACGTGTTGAACTAAAATTCATTCGTGTTCATGGGATTATTGTTTTGGTGAATCATTGTGCGGCTTATATAGTTGTTTAATTCAATTTATTATTTAACCCCTTAATATCCTCCATAATACGAGATAACGCGGAGGGCGCGAGCCTAACGAACCCGGCTCGAACCCCCCTCTATCATTCTATATTTGGTCCATCATGGAAGAAAGTGATCACATCGATTCAAGCCGCAAGAGGAAGGTCTTGGCTCACTAGCCATGGAGAACAGAGGAGGCGTCTGACACAAAATCCGGTCGCGGGGAGGGGGGTGGTAGGACCACTGCTCCATTGGCGAACGACAGCCACGACAGAAGCTGCGTCAGAGGCTAAACCACCTCCGGTGGGTTCTGTGGCGACTGAGAGAAACCCATGGGGCGCCACTTCCTCGCCAACCGAATAACATTTAGGCTGGTCTGGAATCCTGGAGACTGCGGGGTTACACCCCCACGTTGGAACGAACATGGTCGCTGACCTCAAGGTGGGTTGTCGCCCCCACACATGGTCACCGACCTCGAGCCAGGCTGCCGCCGTCGAGCCGGGTCATGCCCTCAGCTGGGCCGCCACGCTGGGAGTCGGCCAGCACCCTTGGGTCGGGCCGCCACCCTCACACTAGGCCACCGACCTTGAAGTGGGTTGCTGCCCTCAAGCTGGGTCACCATACTCGAATCGGGTTTCTGCCCTAGTTGATCGGCGCCCTCAGCCCGACCTGTGCCCCAACAGGTCACCGCCCCCGGCCCCAGCCACCCCCCTAGTCGGTCGTTTCCCCAGTCTGTCTTGGTAACCCCTTTTTTGGCCACCATATTTGGGTTGAGCCACCCTTGCATACCACCCCTATTTCAGGCTTGACCGGACAGCGGCCCGGCCCAAACCAATTCGGGCCGGGTCAGTCTGACCGGGCCCGACTGGACCCGGGCTCCAAATTTCACATACATAACTTATTTTAATGTAAAATTTCATTTAATTTCCATTTATGCTTTTTTTTTTGTGTTTCTCAATCCTTTATGGTGGAATGGGTGAGTTTTCCTGAATTGGTCCAAACCGTGAGCCCAATTCTAGATTTAAAAATAAATTTTCGTTCTTTTATAACATTTCTATTTATTAATTTTTTGAACACATTCCAATTCCTAAAAGGTCTCCAATGACATATTAACACCACCATTATAGTTTGTATCCTTTAAAAATCCATAACCAAGGTGTATATGGGTTTTTAATTAAGGGATTGTGCATGCCCAAAAGCTCGATTCCAGTTTTAAATAATAAATTTGATTAATTAATAACATATTCAATTTTAAGTCTATTTGGGTTATTCCCATCCTCACACACACCCATTAAACCAACACGCATTCCCAATCTCTCTCTCCCCTTTTTGGAGCTCTTCTTCATCGTGATTGAGTGCTGAACATCTCAGGGTTTCTAAAATCGTGCATATTTAAGGAGGTATGTTACTTCCATCATAACTCTCTCAAATATTACTCTTTTCCCTCCATTCCAGTTCCTAAATTACCTCCTCATCCTTCTCAGAACCTCCCATAATGTTTTTACTATTTTAAATTTCACCTATTGGTGTTTTAGGGGAGATTCTTTAAGATCCCTAAAGTAAGTGAGTCTCTTCCATTCCTCTTTCAAATTGCATAGGGTTTCATTTTATTTTCATGGGGTTTCTTCCATTTTCCTTGAAGTACCAAATGAATAGAAGGTAGGGTTTCGAACCTAGGTTTTAAACTTGTGTTTTCGTGGTCCAATTTTTTTGTTTTTGGTTTGTTCTAAGTCACTCTTTGTGCGGTGGTGGTGAGACTTGATTTTCACACGTTGATTCAAGGGTTTTTATTACTTTGGTAGATGATTCGACATTTTATGAAATAATTGTGGTATAGATACTGTGTTTATTGTATTTTCATGTTTAACTCATTGATTTGGAGCTATAAAAATTTGTTTTAGTGGTGTTTGTAATGCAAGTGAATTTTAAGGGCCAATTTCCTGTGAAATTTGTGTTTTTTAATATAAATCTTTTAATGGTCTATTAAGGGATTCCTTTTAATTATTTAGTTGACCTTATTGAACTGTATTAGGGATGAAAATATTTTTATAAATGTCATTATTTTTTAGTTTTATCTTCGAAATTGGTTTTGGGTGACGTTTGTTAAGAAAATTGGTTTTGAGTACCAATTTGGTGTTGAATTGGGTTTTTTACATGTGTATTCTATGCGATGCTTATTGTGATTGTTTTATAAATCATTTAATGATTTTAAATAAATTTTTAGGCTGGGATGGATTATATTTTGATAATATGAGTATGAATATGGTGTTCTAGTGGGGTTTTTAATGCGTTTTGGGTGAAAAATAAAGAATGATTTAGAGAATTTGATTTATTAAAACTCAATGTATTTTGTTGTGTTATTTAAATGGTATAAAATGTGTGCAGCTAATATACTGATTTATCTGAAAATTAATGGTGTTTTATAGAAAAATTGATATATGTATCATTATGAAATTGTTTGATCACAAAGGGGGAAGCTCGTTTACCTAGGTGGGGTGGATGTGTACTAGTACGAGTAGTGGGCTAGATGGGTTTTATCCCTGTTTCACCTATCATTTGAATAAAAAACTCTATATAAACTATGTAGATGATGATTGGGGACCACTAGTTAATGGTTATGTTTTCTACTAGTGGCTCGTGCATGAGAACAGATTTTACTATGGTTACATTACACCGAGGTTCGAAGTACATGGGGACCAAGACTATCTAGTGCCTAGGGGTGTTCCCGATTTTGTTTCTCATTGTGTTTGTGATATTTTCCCATGTATTGGAGTGTTTTTAGAATAAATTTACAGTAGATAACATTACTATTTAAATGTGTTAACATTATGGAAACATTATCTTTAACAAAAATTTCAATTGAAAGTTGCGTTCCTTGGATTTTATCAGTACTTTTCTTTGCGTATTAAAACTAATTTCTTTTTCAAATTGTATTTCATGATATTTAAAATAATTGGGTCGTATCCTATTGGTCTTAGGATCACAACCTAATTACACCCCCTGGCTGTAAGTATACGTGGTTATGTTTAACTCATGTAAAGGAAAGGCTAAGGGTGATGGCGGTTCAGGGTGTTAGTCCCCATCCTTGGGGAGGAGTTGTGGAGACAGCTTGGGGGTGATGACCCCTTGTCATGTAGAGTCCATGGAACTGTCTTCTTACTATTTAATTGTGTCTTTGGACCTTTTTCATTACATTTGAACTTAGTTATCCAGTTATGGATTTTTGTATTATCCTTGTTGGTATGAATTTTTAAGATTCATTTTATCAAATATTTTTGGTGTTTTATGTATGCATATTTAGGTAAATCATTCCCAACGCAAGATAAATGATACCCGGGCACTTTTTCCAGCCCGTGGTGATAGGGAACTCCCTTCGGGCCTTGTCACGGGCTGGGCTTGGTGCTATTTTTGGCGGCGACCAGGTTCGGTTCATGACGCCAAAACAGTCAAAGAAATTTATCTTGAGAACTAGACACTCGTTTAGTGAACCGTATGTTTCCTTTGGATCCTTGGATAAAGGCAGTATATTTTACCTAGTGTATTAGAGTTTTAGAGAAACTTTTAGTTCAGTTGGGTTGGATCTCACCCAAATCCAACAGACCCTTGGGCACTGAAATGACAATAACACACAGACCGGGCATCCGACTGATGTGTCGTCTGTTGCGTTGGAACCCTTATGACATGAAGGATAATTGGGTTGCTTATTTGTGAGATTAATGAATTTTGATATATGAATAATGGCTTGGGGAGTGGTTCTTCCAAGTGCACTACATATGGATCCCTTCGACTGGCTGAGACCTGACGACTGCTAATATTTTGACTCGGAGTGACACGACGGTCACATTACACAATGGGGAGGATTACCTTTGCAGACTACGATGGTGGTGGATGGTTTTTTTGTGACCTTGCGGGCCACATTAGGGAGAGACTATGGAACATTATTGGGAGTAGTACCTTAGCAGAAAATGTCGGGGGTTGGTGGATCTGTGTGACCCATCAGACCCATAGTACGAGATGGGGAGGAGTACCTCAGTTGTTCAAGGTTAGTTGGAAGCAGCTCGGAGTGACCCTGCAGGCCCATTGTACTTGATAGTGGAGGAGTTCCCTAGGAGCCAAAGCATTCGACGTTGTCACTGTGGATGTTACTTGTTACTACCCCTAGAATAAATCAGGGTGTGAGCAGTCTTTACCTTGGATTTTTTATTGAGGTTATTCTATGTGGTACTTTACCTATTTGGTAATCTACCTCCGTGGTGTTAACTAATGGTTTTTCTTGGTGTAACTCTAGGATAACATCATTTTCTCGTGGTCCCTACTTAGTATCGTTATACTCTACCCTGCACTGTCTTCACCCACTTCCTTTTGTGTCATGTGCCTACATCGTACAACATTTATCGAGGCTAAGGAAGCCAGGACTGGATGATTCTCAGAGGTAGACCATTCGGCATGACGTGATGCAGAAGAGATGAGCGGATTAGGAGTGCCATGGAGGCAATCTGTACCTACCCTTCAGGTAGGAACCTCAGAGGAAGACCCTGTATCTGTTTTACATTTTCATTCATTTGTACTATAGTTTTAGTCATACATGTACTTTTACAATATGGCTTGAATTCCGGCTCCTTTTACTTTAATAACTCTTTTACTACAGATTTATACTTCATAGTTTCATTGTTTTGTGTTATCAGACAACATGTTTGTATAAGTTTAAAGTAACTGACTTCTTGTTTTATAGAATATTATTATCGGAGCTAGTTTTCAGACCATGTCCAATGGATGGAGGGCTTGTTGTAGTCACGGCACGGGCCCCGGGGTACGGTTCATAACAAAGGGGCATCAGAGGAGTTAGGTTCTACCAAAGAACTGGTAGTATGATCATTTCTATGTGGAAATAGTGTTAATTGTTTTGGATATGTAGTCTACTACAATAGATCACGAACCATGTTTGGATGTGTCCTGATGTCGTAGAGAGAAATGATCACTAATGGTTCACGACAGCTAAGGAAACATGGCAAGAACTATGCTAACCATGGTCTGGAGTTTGCCACATTAGTCTTGGACATGAAGATGTGGAAGAATTACTTGATGGGAGAATGTTTTATTGTCTACTCTAAAAAAAAGAGTCTCATGTATATATTCTCTCAGAAGGACCAGAACCTGAGACATCGGCAATGGATAGAGTACTTTAGGACTATGACATTGATATAGTAAATACTCATAGGAAGGGGAACATGGTAGTAGATGCACTCAACCAGAGTTCTGGTCTGTAATGGCTGAGTGAGGCCACAGAGGGGCTAACCGTGTTGCAAATATCCTTAGTGGATAGATATAGAGAAGCATACCTCCAGTCTATGAAAATAACACCCCTATTCCTTCAATGAGTCAGAGAGGCATAGCTTGGGGAAACTATTGGCGAGGCAAGATGTGCTCAGATATCAAGAGGGAAGGTACCTGAATAATATTATGATGGTGGGGAGCATGTCATCCTCTTCATAGTATGTACCATTATACCTGTGGCACTACAAGATATGGTTTTGAGGGAGTTCAATACGTCCCCTCTGGCAGTAAATCTTTGTGTGGCGAAGATGTACCAGGACCTCAGGCATCAGAACTGTTAGTCTGAGATGAAGAAGTTAGTGGAAAAAAATTTTTCACGATGCCTCACTTGTTAGAAAGCCCAAAAATCAGGTTCCACTAGGCTTAGATCAGCCACTAGAGGTGCTGGAATGGAAGAGGGATGAGATCCCCATGGACTTTGTGACAGAGATTCCACCAACATCTAGGGTACAAGATTCCATATGGGTGATCATTGACCTACTCACCATGTCGGTCCACCTTTTACCTATCCGAGAGCTATGATAAGTAGAGGGCTTGGGACCCCTCTATGTACATGAGATCATGCGACTACATGGGTTTCCATCGATGGTCATCTCTGACCATGACACATGTTTTACATCCCGATTGTCGAAGGTAATGCACGAGGCGTTCTGGACTCAGCTATGTTTGACCACCGTCATTCATCCTCAAATGAATGGTCAGATGGAGCAGACCATTCAGACGCTTGAGGACATGTTTCGTTCATGAATCCTAGATTTTTTCCAATGTTGGGAGTATCAATTTCCATTGGTGGAGTTTACATATAACAAAATTTATCACTCCACCGTTGGTATGGAACCATTTGAAGCCCTATATAGCCGACCCTGCCGATCACCTCAATGCTGGACAGACCTAGGGGGTCAGCAATTATGGTTCGAGAGTTGGTACGGGCTACCACGGAAAAGGTTCAGATCATCTAGAAGAAGATAAAGACTGCACAGAGCAGACATAAGTCATATGCTGACAGAAAACGGAGACCTTTGGAGTTCTATGAGGGGGACGACATTTTCATGTGAGTCTCTCCTCGACACAGACTACAGAGATTTGGTCAAGATGGCATGTTATCAGTAATGTTTATTTTTCCATTTCTGATACTTCAAAGGACAGGTGAGGTGTCATACCGGTTGGAACTTCCACCGCAGATAGAGAAGGTTAACGATGACTTCCACATAACCCAGCTGAGGAGATACATGCATGAACCATCTCTCATCATCAACCATGATGATTTGGACTTAGACGATGGGGTAATGTTTTTGTAGCTTCTTGTAGATATTGAGGATCGACAGGTATAGGTCCTTCATGGGAATTCGATAACACTGGTGAGTGTTCAATGGTAGCATGAGAACCTACAGCAGAGCACATGGGAGTTGAAGGCTCCGATTCATGCCTAGTACCCCCCCATTTGTTTCTTATTTGATGTTTTGGCTTTCGGGGACATAAATCCCTAAGGTGGGGAGAATTTAATGTCATAGATTTTCAATGTAATATTTTTAATTATATATAATTTTCATGAGTCTACAAAAATTGATGGCGGGAGATTCTGTGGCCTAGTGTGCCTGGAATGAATTTTTGAAAAAAAATGGGTACGTTCAGTAAATCTGTGAGCAGCTATTTCTATCTTTTGAACTGTTGCATGGATTAAAAATCTGAGTGCATCGTTGAATCTACAGCACCAGGATTCGATTAAGGGACAATTTACTTTGACCACAGTAGGTCTGTAGAATATGTTAATTTTTGAGACTTTTTGAAGAAATGAAATAAAATAATCATATTTTTTTTATTTATCTTCCACCAATGGACAAGTGGAGTGTGGGACCCATGGTGATTCCAGCCAATTAATGGATTGAAATTCCAAATCCTAAGTAACGAAGTCGTTGGGGGGGGGGGTAGGAAGAATCCTAATTTATGAGCCTTATTAACTCCCTGCATCATTTCTAACTATCCCCCTCTCATACAAATATATATTTTGGGAGAGGGGTATCAGACAAGTTCCACCAAGAAATGAAGTTCAATTGTAGTGTCATAATGTCGTTCCCTTAGAGGATGGAGCCGACCCTAGCAGGAGGTGACGTGCGACACTGAAACCCAGAATCAGAGATTGATGTTCGAGTGACAACGATGAAAACTTTTTGTGGGGACGGTGAACAATGAGACTCCCTCAACCGCAAGAACTCTCCAATGTTTCATGATATGGGGTTTTTTCATTTGTCCATTTTTGATTCCCTCTTCCCCATTCATGAAATTATTCAAATAACACGAGTTCAACTAACTAATGGGTTGACCCGCGATTCATTAGTGTTTGTGGGGGGACTTTTGTGGGAAATATTTGTGGGGGTTATCTTGTTGTTTAATTCAATTGGTTACTCATCCCCTTAATATCATCCATAATAAGGGATAACATGGAGGGCGCGAGACTAATGAACCTGGCCTGAACCCATTGTTATCTTGCTATCCCTGGGCCACCTTGGAAGACTGCGACCACATCGACGCACGTCGCAAGAGGAAGGTTGTGGCTCATCAGCCGCGTCAAAGGTAGGTTGAACCCACCTTCATTAGTTTCCATGGAACCACTACCTCACCAACCGAACTTCATTCGGGCTGGTAAGGAATCCAAGTGTCTGGGGTGTTACACCCCCCACGTCGGACCAAACCGGGCCACCGCACTGACACTGGGATACTACCCTCAAGCTGGGTCGCTGCACTCACACCAGGCTTCCTACCTTGAGCTAGGCTGTCGCCCTCGATCCAGGATGCCACCCTCGGATAGGGTATTTTCCCTCGGAGTAGGTCGTCGCCCTCAAGCCAGGCTGCTGCCCTTCGATAGGGCTTCCTTCCACGGAGTAGGTTGTCGCCCTCGAGCTAGGCCACCACCTTCGCACCGGGCTGCTGCCCTTGAGCCAGGACACCGCCCTCGAGCCGCGCCACTGCCCTCATGCCCGGCCACCACCCTCAAAGCAAGATTCCATCCTTGAGCTGGGTTTCCACCCTTATATTGGGTTGCCACCCTCTTACCAGGCTGCCACCCTCGTACTGTGTCGTCGCCCTCATACTGGGCGGCCGCATTAGCGGGTTGCTACCCTCAGACCGGGTTGCTACCCTGGCAGGCCACCACCCTCAGAATGGGCGCCGCCCATGTAGGTAGCTGACCTTGGACTGGGAAGCCACCCCCAGAAAAGGCCGCTGCCTAGGAAGTCCACCTCCCCCGGACATGGTCGTCGTCCAAGCAGGTCGCCGCCCCACGAAGGTCAGGCCACCCCTTTTCGGGCCTCTGTATTCTGGTCGGACTACCTTTGAAGGTCGCCGATCTTGCGGGCCTTACCAGACATCGTCCCGACGGGCCGAGTCAACCTCAGCCCAGACCCAACAGGGTTGGACGGGGTTGGAACGACCAAACCCGGGCCCAACCGGGCCCAAAAACATTCAAAAGATGTTATCTTGAGAACTAGACGCCCGTTTGACGAACCGTCCATGTCAAGAGGACCCTTAGAGCGAGACAATATTTTTTACCTACTATAGTATAATTTCAAAGAAGCATGGAGTTCGGCTGCGTTGGATCACACCTGAATCCAATCGGTCCCTCGACACTAAAATGCCAATTATGAATAGACTGGGTGTCCGACTGATGCATCGTCTATTTCATTGTAACCATTATGACTTGTAAGATCATTGGGTTACTTTTTGTGAGACTTTGTATTGGTTGAGATAAGACTGATGACTTGGGGTGCGGTTCTCCCCAGTGCCCTATGTACGGAATCCTATGACTGGAAGAGACCTGACTACTACTGACATTTCAACTCAGAGTGACTCGACTACCACAGTATGAGATGGGGAGGAGTACCTTCACAATCCATGATAGGGGTGGGTGGTTCTGTTTGACCAGTCGGGCCACGGTGGGGAGAGGTCGTCGTACGCGATGGGGAATTTTACTTTAGAAGACCATGATGGGGGTGGGTGGCTCTGTGTGACCCAACAAACCCACAATACGCAATGGGGAGGAGTACCTCAGCAGTTCAATGTAAGTGGGAAGCGGCTAAGAGTGCCCCCAAAGGCCCACTGTACTCGATAGGGGAGGATTTCTCTTGCAGCCGAGGCATTTGACGTTGTGACTAGGAAGGTTACTTATTACTACCACTTGAATAAATCTTGGTCTCAACTATCTTTACATTGTGCTTGTGATTGAGGTAATGGTATGTGGCACTTTATCAGTGTGGTAATCTATCATTATGGGGTTACCCTATGGTTTTTATTTGTGGAACTCTAGTAGACCTCCGGGGTCTCAGGGTCCCTACTGGGTATCATTATACTCACCCCTACACGGGCTTGAACCGTACCTTGTCGTGACTTGTACAGACGACATACAACATTGATCATGGCTAAGGGATCCAAGACTAGATGGTTCATAGAGGTGGTCTGTTAGGCATGATGTGAAACAGAGGATATGAGTGGGCATGTAGTGTAGTGGAGGTGATCTGTACCCACCGTTTAGGTAGGAACATCGGAGGACGACCCAGTAGTTGTCTTCCTTTTTCATTCAGTTGTATTGAACCTTCAGTAATACAAGTACTTTTACAGTTGGACTTGTATTTGTCCCATTTTACTTTCAGCACACTTTTAATACAGTAGTTTACTTCAAAATTGCTTCTTGTTGTGTTCTCAGACCATGTGTTTGTACAGATTAAAAGGCAATGAATTTTCATTTTAGGGAATATGCCTTTCGGTGCTAGTCGCCAGCCCCTAGCCTAAGGAAGTCGGGCATGGGGTAGTCATGGCACGGTCCCCATGGGATGGTTCATGTTAGTATATACACACAAAAAATAAAATTAGTTATATATAACACATGCGTCTTATATATTTAATGTAAGATGAAAATCCCTTACATTTGGTCTAATTTTTATTGTAAGTGTTTGAACCTCTTATATAATAAATATATATTTATTGTAATTTTAATATATAACGATAATAATATATAAAATTATGTTATCACATTTTATGACACATTAAAAAAATTCCTTTATTAAAATCACAATCCATTTTGATTACTACATCAATGTTCATATTTGTTTTGGTTTGGTAGTTTTGGTTTTTAAACATTGTACAAAGTTCCATCATCTCAAGGTTATTAAAAATGATATAATTATTATATAAATTAAAAAAATATTAATTTTATCGATGCATAATTTTAGAGATGATTGGGTAATGGGGGATGGTTTGGAGGGTTTGAATAGACTAGATTAATAATTTTAAAAAAATGAATTGATTGAATAAATTAATTATGAAAGAAAATAATTGGGGTTATTTATTAGCTGAAAAAATTAAATAACAAAATGATTTTTTTCTTATTTTGGTCCAATGTGGGTTACCTTTACTTTTATATATCCCTAATCTATGAGAGATAAATGTTGACTAATATGATATTTAGCAGGAATCATAACCCAATTAAATAATTTTGTTCTATTAGAGGGATAACTATTACACTGACTTTTTAATGAGGAGTCACAACACTTACTACTATACCTTAAATAGATGGTGTCACAACATGAATAGTCCTAAAATTAGATATAGGGGTTATAACCCTTAGATCCTAAATTTAGAATTTGGGAGTCACAACCTAAGGAAGAGATAAAGGAATAATGTTTTCTTATATAAATGAATAAACAACAAAAAAGAGAGTATGTGAAAGATGATAAATAATGCTAAAAACTCACAATGAGACTATTGTGAATATAAATAATTAAAACACAAATGTTGGTTTTTGAGGATTAAATCATCTCTTCTAATTAAGGACGTAGAATTTGAAGTAGAACAATTTTGTCTCTTGAGAGATCTTGTAGGTGATGAAATAGAGTTTCATAGGATGTTGTAATTTCAATGTAGGTTCAACGTTCACAACACTTTCTTCTTTAAAACAAAGTATAAAATTTGTTAACTTCAGTGTCTAAATATCACACCTAAGAGATTAATTTCTTTAGAGAGAATAAATATAATGATGAAATATAATTATAGTTCCTTAAGATAGTAAAAAATCAATAACCATCATAAATATCCTGAAAAAAGTGTATCACTATTTGACACTTCATGTAGAAAAACATATCTCTCAAATGAATTCAAAACAATTTGAAAACATCCCCTATAAAATCTCCAATATAAAATCCATGTATTGTGATTTGAAACTCTTGATTATTTTCATTAAATTTTGTTTAAATATATATAAAATTAAATTTATATTATAGTAGGTTATAAATCATAAAAATATAATTTTAAAACTCTATAAACATAGAATATAACATGTCACAATCCAATATTGTTATTGCAAATGGATACAATGAATTTGAACTATTCGAATGAAACATTTTAGATTATAAAACTATGAACATTAGAAATAGATTGATTTCTCAGTAGAATAACACAAGGAAACAGTATGAATGTAGGGTAAATTATATGGGGAATATAGTATTCACTGAATTTATAGCTCATTGAATGTACGGTTAATCTAAATTATGGTTCATTGAAAGTAGGGTTCACCTAATGTTGGGTTCACAAAGAGTCAGGTTCATCAAATGTAGGGTTCAATGAATGTAGGCTTCACACATTGCATGGTTCATCAAAAGTATTGTTCATCAAATATAGTGGTCACCAAAAGTAGGGTTAATGATCTATACATTGGGATGAAAAGTATGGTCAAAACTACCCTTTAGAAAATTGGATTGCATGTATTTATATACTTCAATGATTTTTTAGATTCCTTTTACAACTTAATAATCATTCTTAGTATAAAACTTAAATTTAGGAAATATCAATTCCCATTTAATATAAAATGAATCATACTTCTATATATCTTCATATATATATATAACTGAAAAAATATCATTCTGGAAAAAGATAATGTTTTGAAATAATAATGATTGATCTTCATTAAATTGATTGACCATCGAAATGAACATTTTGGTATTTTATATAAACTGAATAAACAAATATAAAATTCTCATATTTAAATCACAACATGTCTTTATAAATATATATATTTGTAGATCATTCACTAAAAAAATATTACCTTTTCAAATGTATTCTACGTAGAGTTTTGAAATTTCTATAGAAACTTCATATGCTTTTTAGAGTACCAAAACATCATTTTTAGATTAACTCAAATACTAAAAAAGTTTAGAAAAATATATTATCTATCTATGGTATAATGTATAAATAAATTTCACTATTTGTTGTGATATTACCAAAATTAATAGATGATTTTTTTGATCAAAACATAAATTTCACTTGAAAATATTATAACCCATTTAGTGAATTTATACATCATGTAAACAGCTAAATTGACTTTAATTAACAAAATTAACAAATAAATTAAACTTATTTTTTTAACAGGAAAAGTGATATATGAAACAGATCAATATATATTTTGATATCAACTAAATATTTTGAAATATTTAAACAGAAACACATGAAAATTTTATTAGAAAACAATGAATGATGGGTTAATATAATTATAAAATCTAAATAATGATGATAATGGTAATGAAACGCTCAAATGTATCCAATTTTTTATAGTTAAAAAACCCCAAATTCTCTAAGAACCTTTCCCCACCTTTTTATAGATTAAATTTATAGATTATTGAGTATATTGAATAATACAATATATATATCCATTTTATAGTGAATAGAAATGCAATGTTGTAGTAGTTTGAATTTCAATGGAATTAATAATTGAATTTTGAATATTCCTAGAACAATTTTAATTTTTCCAAAATGTCCAAATACTAAAGGATTAGTAAATATGTCGACAAATGGATTTACAGTATGGGTAAATTCTAAAACAATATCACCTTTATAAAAATCATATCTAATTAAATGAAATCTAATAAAAATATGCTTTTTTCTAGAATTCAATAATTGATTTATATAAATTGAAAATTAAGATTTGTTGTCACAATCAATATGCAATTTTTTATGATAAATACCAAAAATCACATACGGCTAGTTTAATCTATAGTCATTTAGTAAACCTAATAACATCCGAGTTATACATAGCTTCAACAATGGATTGAGAAATTGATAATTATGTCTTTGAAGACCATGTTATTAAGATTTTTCCCATAAAATGACACAGACCAAAGGTGATTATTTTTTCAATTATACATCCTCCAAAAAGAGAGTTAGAATAAAATATTTGATCAAAAAAGTTTTATTTGGATAAAATAAACCAAAATCAATAGTTCCTTTAAAATGTTTTATTATTATATATATATATATTTAATATGATTTTATTAAGGGTAATCTTTAATTCTGAAACATAAGAAAACACCAAACATAATATCAGGTCCAGATATAGTTAAATATAGTATTCATCTAATTATTATTCTAAAAACATTATTATCATCTTATTTTGTAGATTTATCGATATCTAATTTAAAATTTTTACCCATAGGTTTTTTTATAAATTTAGATTAATTGTGACTAAATGAAAAATATCAAAAGTATATCATAGGCCAATGTTGATATACTGATTTCAAAAAAACTTCTATTGCATGAAATTAAAATTTTAGAAAATATATATTTCATATTTAAATGAAAATTATATTTTATAAATAAAAAGTTTAGTATTTAAGGAGGTATTTTGTAAACATTATTTCTTTTAATATTCATTAAAATAAAAGTCTACTTTTATTATTGTTAATATATTAGTTCATAAATTATAATTTAAAAAATATTTCAATTTATTTTATTATGAAAAAATATAGAATAACGAATATAACAATTCTATGAATGTAAATATTACACTTATATAAACAATGTCAAAAAAACATTAAATAAAAATTTTAATTAAAGAAATTGATTTTAGTAATCCCTTGGTATTGAAATATTTATTTGAAATGTATATGAACAACATGAAATAGTTTAATAATAATAAAAATTATTTTTACGTCACATGTATCCTATATATATATATATATGTTGACTTAATATATTTTAAAATATTATTTTTTCATAGTGATATAAATTTATTACCCATAAAAAATTTATTATATATATTTGTTATATGAAGAATGATTGTTTTTTCATTGACAATATTTAAAATTACTATATCTATATGGAACATAATTTTAATGAACAAATTGAATTTGAATATATAAATTTACTAAAAAAAATCATTCATTCTTCACTCACTCGGCATTGAATAGTTCTTATATCATGGTATATTTTTTAGTTAATGCTTTCTAATTTAATTTTGATACACCTCTTTATAAGTATTTTAGGATAATGGTGATCACTATAGTAGAAGATAATACATGATATTTTGTTTCAATGATGAATTTTTTTATTATAAATATCATCCCCTATTAATTGAATCAAATTCAACGGATGTGCATTATCACTAGAGAGTAATTATCCATGGTGTACAATACATAGTTTTACAATATTTTTTATTTTTCAATTTATGATCAAATATAGTATTGTTAGCTTCATTAAACTCTAATGTTACCTACTTATTAATGAAATTAAATACATTTAAGAAATGTTTATAATTAAAAACATATGTTCAATAAGGATTTTTCATCTTAAAAACAGGGGTATTATATTTTCTCCTTCTTAAATAAATAATATTATTAAAAAATTTATTATAAATAAAATATAAATGTGGGTGTGAGTATTCTTAAAATATTCATCATTAAAGATATAACTCATAATATAGATATAAATTATATTATTTGGAGGTATCATTTTATTATTCATTCTTTAAATAACATTTGAACGCTTTCAAAATCATGTTAGAAATTAGTTTTATACCTTAACCATTTGAATCTTATTGACATTAAACCATAGTAAAATAATAAATTCCTTCAAAAAATAACTCTTATATTCAATAACTATTTCATAATTTCAGGCACTTTTCTATATATATATATATATTAATCTCCAAAAACATTATATCTATACTAAATATATTATTAATAATTATGAACACCAACATTACTAATATTGTCTCACTTGTGTTATCACATTAAATCAAATAATTGATTCCTCAAAATTGTGAATATTTTAAACCTAACTGTTATATATACCTTAATAGTCTATTCTTATTCCTAATAATATTTCCTTGTTAGAAAATTACTTTTCAAGATTATTGGTAACATTTAATACACATTTCTATATTGTTGAAGACAATGTAACGAAATAGAATTCATAGATTTTTCAAAAACCCCTCATAGAATTTCAAATATACTAGAATACATTTTATAAACACCACTCACTAATAATAGTAGTTGTGATGAATTTAATTATGTAATGAACACCACTAACTTATGGTAGACTATGAAGCTTATGTTTTCTTTATTAAAAATAATATTGTATGATTCTAAACTATTTTAATATTATTCCTTATTATTCTCTATGAAAATTTGGTTTTCATAAATATAAATTTTTCATTTTCATCATCAGGATTTATTTTTATCTGATTAATTTGAGAAAAAAATTTATGATAATATGTTGATATAGTCAAACTATAATAACATGGAATCTCTATCCAAATAATTATTCACAATGACAAATTCATTTCAACCTATGTTGATTTCATTACAACTATATCATACTCGTTTAATGATATAACTCTCATGGTTTTGTACAGATACATTAGTTTATTATCTCTCATAATTTCTAAACTAATACCTTAATCTAAATATGACATAAATCCATTATAAGTATTTAAAAAGTGAACATGATTTTGAAATGTAAATCCATATGATAGTCTACTATATTTTTCTGTTAGGACCATTTGCATCCATTAGGCCATGGATGAGTTAATATAGAACATTCCATATTCGTGGCTATTACACAAAGGTTTAACCATGTCATGGCCTACATCCACCTTATAGTATCAAAATAAATATTGTTTGTAAAGGAAAACACCAAACCTCCACAATAAGAAAAAATTTGATTTTATCTTATACATAAGTTTTTTCCATATACATACCCATAGGGTTTTAATGTGACTATATGATATTAATCTCCAAAATTTTCTATATAGTGAACAAATAAGCATTTATGATACCAAATCCCTATCCACTCCTTAATTTCTAAATTATAACATAATTTCCCAAGAATCAAATAAAATGATCATGAGGGCTAGTTTTTTTATGATTATATATATAATTTCAATATATTAAGTGTAAAAGATACAAATATATTTTTAAAATTAAAAATAGTGATCTTAACTCCAATATATAATTTAAATCAACGTAAGATACCCTAGGGAAAATACATATATAAATTGGTGTGATAGAAATTCTAGTAATGTAATAATCATGGAAACAAAGCATAATAAAATTGTCAAGAGCCAAAACATGGTATCATGATGTGAATGATGATAACGATAGAAATAAAGAATTCGAAAATTAACTCAAGATATTACATGATCATAAACATATAGAATCATTATAATACTAGAATCATAATCATATGTCAAGGTTAAATGATGTAATTATGATACATTAGTCATATACCACCATGATGATGGAATGATTATGATAATCATATTAACAACAAAGTGTACATAGGATAACAACATGTTCAACCTATATGGTATATCAGGACGCATTAACATTTCCCAATGAATTTGTGATCTATAATTGGTCTTATAATCAAATAATAAGATGTACATTCATATATGTGTCAAAAAATAAATGAAATCCGATAAAAAATTGAGAAGCATTTTATAACCTGTGAGAAAGAAATGGGCTGCATATTTATCAAATAAAAAATAATTGAAATCTAAATAATAAGGATTCCAAAGATAATAATTAATTAAATCATTTTGATACTTTTTTATTACCAAAAGAAAATATTTCACTAAAATGGAGTTTCCAATCTATAAATTTCATGGGAAGGATCTCAGAGAAGAATCAATAAAAACATACCACATGGGTGAATATTTATGAAATACGTAAATAATATCTTTAAAGAATTAAATAGATTATTATTCTATTTTAAAAAATTATTATGAATGATATATAAAAATAATCTTTTAGTAGTTATAAATTATTAAATTATATTAATGATTCTGATTATTTGTCATATAGGTAATAAATTAACTACAAAAACGATTATTGGTGAACAATATCCAATAATGAGTCAATAATGGGTGATTGATTGCAAGCCTATACAGCTTAAGAGACTATCTAATAAAAACACCAATAAAAAGAGAGACTATTGTGGAAGTTAAAATAACATTAATAAAGATAATATGTGATATTAAATTTATAATTGGTATTATAAACACTATTCAAATTAAATTGGGAGACAAAAAAATTGTCTCTTAATGAAGGAAATACTAATAAAAAACCCTTACATTATTTCTGAATGCACTCATCACTTGTACCTAACATCATATATAGTTAAATTATTTTTATTATATATATTAAAATAATAATTATAAATATATATATAATTTTATCTATTATCTCTGTTATCTCTTGGTAATTATTTTTATCAAATATATGACTTTCATCAGTTACTTGATGTTGTTTAGTTAATTTCATCATAATAAATTTAGTTTATTAACTTTTTTATGGTGTTGTAAAATAATTTTTGAATCTTCCTAATTGTGTAGGTATGTTTCCATTGTTAAAATTTTTACACTTAATCATGATAATAATAATTTTTTTATCACACCTTCAAAGATTGAGGGTATTTGAGGGATGTAGAGGAGTAAAATTGATATAGAAATCATGTTTATTAAATTACTTCTACATTGGAATTTCTCACAGGGGTAACAACTTATGCATCCTTACCATTGTTTTTTTCTCAATGAAATGATTATAAGGAAAGGGGTAGGGGTGTTTTTGAGAGAATATGAAGTAATTTTGGTCAGTCTATATATTTTTAATAAGTAGAGAAATGTGAAGGAGGTAGTCAACTTTTAAAAGTTATTAAAAGTGTAAATTTTTAGAATATAATTATTTCACAATAATATCAATTCATTATTCAATTTCAAAGGCTAGAAAATGGAGAAAGTGGTTTTTGGAACTGGATAATACCATTTGAGCATCCTCCATCTAATATTAATTTTGTTTTTTACATGATTCAACCATTCTCATTATGTAAAATATGTTCTTCCGTAATTTACCTATATCATAACAACTCAAATTCAACCATAAGAAAAATATTTAGTTATAAAAATTTAAATCAAATTATCTATTAATGAACAATTTTAAATTTCATATATTTAATTAATTTTATAAACTATTTTTTTGATATAGTGAAATTAATTTTAGTAATAGAACACATAATGCATAAAACCCCTTTTAAAATGTTTATTTTTAACATAAATATTATTCATTGAATATAATTATATAATATTAATTGTGTTTTTAACATGATTCGACCATTCTCATTATGTTGAACATGTTCGGCCAAATTTTAACTGTATCAAAATAACTCCACTTCAACCATGAGAGAAGTTTTTTGTCATTAAAATTTAAATCAAATTAGCTAGTAATAAACAATTTTAAATTTCATATATTACATAAATTTTATAAACTAAAAATTCAAGGTTATAGTGAAATTAATTTTAGTAATATAACACATAATAAATAACAGCCACTTTTAAAATGTGTATTTTTAACATAAATATTATTCATTGAATATAATTATCCAATATATTAATAAAACAACATAAAGAATATTAATATTATTCATTGAATAGTTATGTGAAATTAATATAAATCCAAAAAATAATTTAAAATCCATAGATTTAATTACTGAAATTGAAGAAAAATGTATTTTCATTATTAACATAAAAATACTTAAAGGATTTTCATCCTCTATATAGGTATTGTCAGATATTGTTGATTAATAAAGCTGAAGACAATTCTGGTCATTTAAAATTAATGATGATTTTGTTTTCATTATATTTTCCCATTTATAATTGAAAATCATTAATTGATGTACTTCATCCACATTGAGTAATAATCCCTGTTGAGAAATTACAAGTTTTATTTTGTTTTCATTGGATCAACATACGAATGAATAATGTTTTTTAGTTTAATTTATATCTCATATTTTTTATTAAAAAATTAAATTTGATTCCCCTAAAAAATTAAATTTATGAACATATAGTTTATAATTTGTAAAATCTTCCACCAAGAAATAAATTTTTGCTGGAGTGCCATAATTTTGAACCCTTAGTGGATGGAGCCGACCCCAGTAGGATGTGATGTGCGACACCGAAACCCCGAACCAGAGTTTGATGTTCGAGCGACAACGAGAAAATATTATTGTAGGGAAGAAGAACAACGAGACTCTTTCAACCGCAAGAGATATCTAATGTTTCAATGGTGGTTTTTCATCTGTGTGTTTTTGATTCCCTCTTCCCCATTCATTAAATTATACAAAAAACACAGGGTCAACCAACTAACGGGTTGACCCGCAATTCATTCATCATTGTGGGAGTATTTTTTATGGAAATATTTGTGGGGTTTATCTTGTTGTTAAATTCAATTTATTATTCAGCCCCTTAATATCATCCATAATAAGGTCTAACATGGAGGGCGTGGGCCTAATGAACCCAGCCTTAACCGACCTTTATCTTGTAATCCTTGTTCCACCTTGGAAGACCATGAGCACGTTGACACATGCCGCAAGAGGAAAGTAGCGACTCATCAGCCATGACCAATGGAGGAGGCGCCCGACACAAGGGCCTGCCATGGGAATGGAGGCAGTCCAACTACCATGCTACTGGCAAATGGAAGTTGCGGTCGAAGTCGCTGTAGAGGAAGAACCATCATTCGGTGGGATCAGTGGAACCACCGCCTCGCCAACCGAACAGCCTACGGGCTATTTGGGAATCCAAGAGTCTAGGGGGTTACAGCCCCTGTGTCATACCAAACCGGGCTGTCTCCCTCACACTGGCCAGCCATCCGCACGTCGGGCCACCGCCCTCAAGTTGAGACGCCTCCCTCGAATCGGGCGGCCACCCTCAGTGCACGTCGTCGTCCTCGAGTTGGGAAATCGACCTCATACTGGGTCAATGTCCTCGTACCGGACCAAAACACTTGTACCGGTTTTTCTCCCTCAGACTGGGTCTCTGCCCCAGAGGGTCACCTCCCACAGAGAGAGCACCACCCTTTCAGGTCGCCGGCCTTGGACTGGGTAGCCGCCCTTGGTCCCGGCCACCGCCACAACGGGCCGCCACCCCAGACCCAGCTGCCGCCCTACTCGGGCCGGGCCGCCCCTTTGTGGACCCTTGTTTTCTGATTGGGCTGCCCTTTCTGGTCGCCCCTCTTGTGGTCTGGACCAAACATCGGCCCAGCGGGCGGAGTCCGCCTCGGCCCAGCCCCAACCGGGTCAGGCCGGGTCGGCCCGATTGGACCAGGGCCAAAAAACACTCAAAGTACCTTATCTTGATAACTGTGCGCCTGTTTGAAAAACCGTCTATGGAATGGGGACCCTAAGATATATACAATACATTTTACCTACTCCAGTAGAGTTTCAAAGAAGCAATGAGTTTGGAAAGGTGGGATCGCACCCGAATCCAACCAGTCCCTTGGCACTAAAATTCCATTAAAGAACAGACCGTGCCTCTGACTAACGCACAGTGTATTGAGTTATAAACATTATGAAGTGATGGATCATTGGGTTACTTATTTTGGAGACAATGTACAGGTTGAGATATGACTGATGTCTTGGGGAGCGGTTCTCCCAAGCGCACTACGTACGAAATCCTATGACTAGCTGAGACCTAACAAATGCTGACTTTTCTACTCAGAGTGACTCGACAGCCACGGTATGAGATGATGAGGAGTTCCCTCACAGCCCACGATGGGGGTGTAGGGATTTGTGTGACCTGGCGGGCCACGTTGGGGAGTGGTCGTCGTACGTGATGGGGAGGAGAAGCATAGTAGACCACGATGGGGGTCGGTGGCTCTGTGTGACCCGGGAGACCCACAATACGCGATTGGGAGGTGTACCACAACAGTTCAATTTTAGTGGGAAGTGGCTCGGAGTGACCCGACATGACCACTGTACTCGATAGCGGAGGAGTTCTCCAGTAGCCAAGGTGTTTGACGTTGTGACTAGGGAGGGTACTTATTACTACACCTAAAATAAATCCTAGTCTCAGCTATCTGTACAGTGTGCTTGTGATTGAGGTTATGTTATGTGGTACATTACCTATGTGGTAATCTGTCTTCACGGTGTTACCATGTGGTTTTTCATTTTGGAACTCTAGTATACCTTCGGGGTCTTAGGGTCCCTACTGAGTATCGTTATAGTCACCACTATACGGGATTGACCCACGCCATGTTGTGTCTTGTATAGACAATGTTCAAACTTGATCGAGGCTGAGGGATCTAGGATTATACCGTACACATAGTTGGACCATTCGGCATGATGTGACGCAGAGGACATAAGTGACATGGTGTGTAGTGGAGGTGATTTGTACCTTCCCTTCAGGTAGGAACCTCAGAGGATGGCCCGATAGCTATTTTCCTTTTTTATTCAGTTGTACTGTAATTTCATTCATACTTTTACTTTTAGAGTTGGACTTGTATTCATCCCTTTTTACTTTCCGCACACTTTTACAATAGTAGTTTAATTCAAAATTTCTTCTTGTTGTGTTCTCGGACAGTTTGTTTGTAAATATTTAAAGCCAATGACTTCCCGTTTTAGGGAATATTCATTTTGGTGCTAGTCGCCAGCCCCTGGCCTATAGAAGGTGGGCATGGGGTAGTCACGAAATGATCTCCCAGGGACGGGTCATGAAAATATATACACAAATAATTAAAATTAGTGATGTATAAGGAATGAGTCTTATATATTTAATGTAAGATGAAAATACCTTACATTTGGTCTAATTTTTGTTGGACATGTTTGAACCTCTTATATAATAAATATAGATTTATTATAATTATAATATATAACCATAATAATATATAACATTATGTTATGAATTTTTATGAAACATTAATAAAAAATTCCTTTCTAAAAATAATAATCCTTGTTGATTACTACATCAATGTTCATATATGATATGGATTGGTAGTTTTGGTCCTTAAACATTGTACATTGTTCCATAATTCCAAGGGTATTAAAAATGATATAATTATTATATAAATTGAAAAAATATATTTATTTTATCAAGGCATAATTTTAGAGAAGATTGGGTAATTGGAGATGGTGTGGATTGGGTGAATAAATTAGATTAAAAATTTTAAACAAATGAAATGATTAAATAAATTAATTCTGAAATATAACAACTGGGGTTATTTATCAGCAGAAAAAATTAAATAAAAAAATGATGTTTTTTGTAGTTTGGTCTACTATCGGTTTGATCTAATTTTATATATCGCTAATCAATGGGATATAAATGTTGAATAAAATGACATTTATGGGGAATCATAACCCAATTAAATAATTTTTTTCTATTAGAAGGATAACTATGACATCGACTTTTGAATGATTGTTCACAAATATTACTACCAGACCTTAAATAGATGGTGTCACAACCCGAATAGTCTAGAAATTAGATATAAGGGGGTTACAACCCAAATATCCAAAATTTAGAATCTAGGAGTCATAACCCAAGGAAGAGAGGAAGAAATAAGTTTTTCAAATGTAGATGAATAGACAAAGAAAAAGAGTGAATGTGAAATATGATAAATAATGCCACAAAATCACAATAAGACTAATGGGAATATAAATTATTATAACACAAATGTTGGTTTTCTAGGATTAGATTATCTATTCTCATTAAGGATGTAGATTTTCAAGTAGAAGAATTTTTTCTCTTGAGAGATATTTCAGGTGATGAAATAGAGTGTCATAGGATGTTGTAATGTCAATGTAGGTTCAACGTTCACAATAAATTCTTTTTTTAAAACAAATTAACAAATTTGTTAACTTGTGTGTCTAAATATCATACATGAGAGATTCATTTCTTTAGAGAGAATAAATATCGTGAATAAATTTAATTATTCTTTATTAATATATTAAAAAATCAATAACCATCATAAATATCTTGAAAAAATTGAATCCCCATTTTTCACTTCATGTAGAAAAACATCTCTCTCAAATGAATTCAAAATAATTCGATAACGCCCCACTATAAAATCTCCAAAATAAAATATGTGTTTTTTGATTTGAAAATATTAATTATATTCATTCAATGATATTTAAATATATATATACAATTAAAATTTTATTATATTATGTTATATATAATAAAAATATCATATTAAAACTCTATAAACAAAGAATATAACAGGTCACAATCCAATACTTTTATTGCAAAAGTATACAATGAATTTGAAGTATTCAGATGAAACATATTATATTATTAATCTATGAACATTAGAAATAGATTGATTTCTTAGTATAATAACATAAAAAATAGTAGGAATGTTGGGTAAATTCTATCAGGAATGTATAATTCCCTGAAAGTATTGCTCATCGTAAGTAGGTTTAATCTAAATTAGGGTTCATCGAAAGTAGGGTTCACCTATTGTTGGGTTCACCGATAGTAGTGTTCATCAAAAGTAGGGTTCATTGAATGTAGTTTTCACAAAATGTAGGGTTTATCAAAAGTATTGTTCATAAAATATAGTGTTCACCTAAAGTAAGGTTAATGATCCATACTTTGGGATAAAAGGTATGGTCAAAAGTACCCTTAATAAAAATTTCGTGCATGTATTTATATACATCACTGATTTTTCAGATCCCTTTAACAACATAATAAACATTCGGTCTGTAAAACCTATATTTAGGAAATATCAATTTAATTTTAATTTAAAATGAATCGTATGTTAATATATCCTCATATATTCCTAAAATTGAAAAAAATATCATTTTGGAAAAAACTAATCTTTTGAATAAACAATGAAACATCTTCATTAAATTATTTGACCATAAAAATAAACATTTTGGTATTTTATATAAACTGATTAAAAAAAGATAAAATTCTAGGATTTCAATCAGAACATGTCTTCAGAAATTTATATATATACTATATCAAATATATTATCATTTTAAATATATTCTATATAGAGTTGTGAAATTTATGCAGCAACATCAGATGTTTTTTACAGTACCAAAAAATCATTTTTAGAGTTACTCAAAAACTAATAATATTAAGGAAAATATATTATCTATCTGATTGTATAATTTATAAAAAAACATTCACTATTGGTTGTGATATTATTAAAATTAATATATGAGTTTTTATCAAAACATAAATGTCACTTGGAGATATTATAACCCATTATTTAATTTTTTACATCATGTATATAAATAAAATTACTTTAGTAAAAAAAATTAAAAAAATACATTATACTTATTTTTTCTACAGGAAAACCGATATATGAAACATATCAATCTCTTTTGATATCAAATAAATACTTCGAAATATTAAAACAGAAACACATAAAAATTTAATTAGAAAACAATGAATGATGTGTTGATGTAATTATCAAAAATAAATAATGATGATAATTTCAATGAAGAGCTCAAATATATCCCATTTCTGCTAATTAAAAAACCCCACATTCTCTAAGAACCTTTCCCCCCCATTGTATGAATTAAAATAATAGGTTATTGAGTATATTGAAAAATAAAATATATTTATCCATTTTATAAAGATTAAGAATGTTAAGTTGTAGTAGTTGGAATTTTAATTTCATTAATAATTGAATATCCAATATTCCACGAACAAATTTAATTTTTCCAAAATGACCAAAGTCTATAGGATTAGTAAAGATGTCCAAAAACTGATTTTTAGTTGGGGTAAATTCTAAAACAATATCTCCTTTATTAACATGATATATAATTAAATGAAATCTAATGTAGATATGATTTTTTATAGAATTGAAAAATTGATTTATAGAAACTGAAAATTAAGATGTTTGTCACAATAAATCGGCATTTTTTCATGATAAATACCAAAATCACATACGTATTGTTTAATCTATAATCAATGAGTACACCTACAAACATCAGCGTTATTCATAGCTTCAACAATCAATTGAGAAATTGATAATTCCATCTTTGAAGACGATGTAATTAAGATTTTTCCCATAAAATGACACATACTTGATGTGGTTTTTTGTTCAATTATACATCCCTCAAAATGAGAGTCATAATAAAATATTTGATACCAAAGATTTATTTTTTATAAAATAAACTAAAATTAATAGTTCCATTTACATATTTAATTATTCTATATATATATATTTAATAATAATTTATTAAGTATCATCGTTAAATCTAACACACACAAAAACACCAAAAAAATATCAGGTCAAGATATATTTAAATATAGTAATCATCCAATCATGATTCTAAAAACATTATTATCATCCTATTTTTTATATTCAACAATATCCAATTTTCATTTTTTACCTGTAGGATTTTTAATAAATTTAGATTAATTGATACTAAATGAGAAATATCAAAAGTAAATCCTAGGGCAATGTTGATATACTAATTTCAAAAGAATATTTTCTTTCATAAAATTGAAATTTAAAAAAATATAATTTTCATATGTAAATAGAAAATAAATTTTAATAATAAAACTTCTTGTATTTAAGGAGGTATTTTGTAAACAATATTTCTTTTAATATTCATTGATATCAATGTCTAATTTTATTATTTTTAATATATTACTTAATAAATTATAATTTGAAAAATGTTTCAATTTATATTATAAAGAAAAAATATGCAACAATGAATATAATAATTCTATTAATGTAAATATCTCACTTATAGTAATCAATATTCAAAAAATGACATTAAATAATTATTTAAATTAAAGAAATTAATTTTACTAATCCATTAGTATTGAAATATTTATTTGAAAAGTATATATAAAACATGAAATAGTTTATATATAAAATTATTATTATTACGTCACATGTATGTATAAATATATATATTATCTTAATTTACTTTAAAATAATTTTTTTTGTTGTGATATAAATTTTTTACCCATAAGTAATTATATATATATTTAGTATATGAAGAACGACTATATTTTCATTGACCATATTTAAAATTAGTTTATCTGTATTGAACATAATTTTAATGACCAAATTGCATTTTAATATATTGATTTACTAAAAAGATCATTCATTCTACTCTCACTCTTCATTTAATAGTCTGTATATCATGTTATATTTTTTACATAATGTATTCTACTTTAATGGGGATCCACCTCTTTATATGTATTTTTGGTTAATGGTGATCACTATGGTGAAAGATGAACCCAGATATTTCATAGTAATGATGCATTTTTTTTATTATACATATTAAGAACTATTAATTGATTCAAATTCAATGGATGTGCATTATCACAGGAGATTAATTATCAATGGTGTATAATACGTAGTTTTACAATATTTTTCATTTTTCAATTTATGAAAAAATATTGTATTGTTAGTTTCATTAAACTCTAATGTTACCTATTTATTAATGACATTAAATACCTTTAAAATGTTTTCAATTAAAAACATATGTTCATAAAGGAATAATCTTCTTACAAATAGGGGTTTTATATTTTCTCCCTCTTAAATAAATGATATCTTTACATGTTTAATTACAAATAAAAAATGAATGTGGGTGTGGAAATTCTTAAAATATTCATCATTCAAGATATAACTCATAATATATATCTAAATTACAATATTGGAAAATGTCATTTTATTATTCATTCCTTAAACAAAATTTGAACAATATTACAATCATGTTGGAAATTAGGTTTTTACCTTAACTATTTGAATCTTAATGACATTAAACCATAGTAAAAAAATAAATTCTTTCAAAAAATAACTTGTATATTAAATAACTACTTTATAATTTCATGCACTTGGCTATATATATATATATATATATTATTCTCCAAAAATATAATATCTTTAATAAATATATTATTAATAATTATGAACACCAACATTACTAATATTTTCATACTTGTGTTATCACATTAAATCAATCAATTTCTTCCTCAAAATCATGAATATATTATACCTAAGTGTTATCTATACCTCAATAGTGTATTCTTCAATATATATTCCTAAAAATATTTCCTTGTCAAAAATTTACTTTTCAAAATTATTGGAAACATTTAATACATGTTTCTATATTGTTTATTAGAAAGTAAGGAAAAAATAATTCGTAAATTGTTTAAAAAACCCTCACAACATTTCAAATATACTAGAATACATTTTATAATCATTACTCTCTAATAATAAAATTTATGAGAAATTTAATTATGTAATGAACACCACTACCTTATGGTAAACTATAAATCTTATTTTTTCTTTATTAAAAATAATATTGTATGATTCTAAACCATTTTTATATTATTCCTTATTATTCTCTAAGAAAATGTTGTCTTCATAAACAAAATTTTGTCATTTTTATCATCAGGATATTTTTTCAACTGATTACTATGAACAAAATTTTTATGATAATATTATGATATAGCCACTCTATAATAACATGAAATCATAATACTAATACTTATTTTAAATGACACCTATATTTAAACCTATGTTGATTTCATTACAACTATGCCAAACTTGGTTAATGTAATAACCCTCATGGTTCGGTACAGATACATTATTTTATATTATCTCATAATTTTTAACCTAATACCTTAATCTAAATATGAAATAAATCAATTATAATGGTTTAAAAAGTGATAAATATTGGACAATGTAAATCTATATAATGGTCTATTTTGTTTTTCTGGTATGACCATTTGCCACCATTAGGTCCTAGATTAGTTAATATAGAACATTCCATATTCATGGATATTACCCAAAGGAATAACTATGCCAGAGCCTACATCCATATTCTAGTATCAAAAAAATATTTTATGATAAGGAAAATACCAAATCTTCACATTAAGAAATAAATGAATGTTATCTTATACATAAGCTTTTTCCATATACATACCCATAGGGTTTGAATGTGATTATATGATATTATTATCCAAAATTTTCTATATAGTGAACAAATAACTATTTTGGATAGCATATCCGTAAGCACTCATTAATTCCTAAATTATAACATAATTTACCAAGAATAAAATAAAATGGCCATGAGGGCTGGTTTTTTATGATTATATACATATATACAATTTATTAAGTGTAAAAAATTACAAATATATATTTATAACTGAACATAGTGATCATAAATCCCATATATAAATTAAATCAATATCATATACCCTAGGGAAAATACATACATAAAATGGTGTGCTAGAAATTCTAGTAATAGAATAATCATGGAAACAAAGCATAACAAATTAGTCAAGAGTCATACTATGATATCATAATATAAATGATGAAAGGATATAAATAAAGAATTAGGAAATGAACTCAAGATATTATGAGATCATAAACATATTGAATCATTATAAATAATGGAATCGTTTGCATATGTCAAGGTTAAATTCCATCATTATGAAACATTGGTCACTTACCAACATGATGATGGTCTGATTAGTATAATCATATTTAAAACAAAGTGTACATAGGATATCCACATGTTCAAACTATATAGTATATCAGGACACATTTACATTTTCCAATGCATTTTAGATCTATAATTGTTCCTCCAATCAAATCATAATATGTACATTCATATATGTGTCACAAATGAAATGAAACTTGATAAACAATTTATAAGCATTTTCTAACCCATGAAAAGGAAATGGGTTGCATATTTATAAATTAAGGAATAATTGAAAGCTAAATAATAAGGATTCACAAGATAAGATTAAATTAAATCATCTCAATAATTTTTAATTACAAAATGAACATATATCACTAAAATGGAGTTTCCAATCTATAAATTTCTTGGGAAGGATCTAGGAGATGAATCAATAACAACATACCACATGGGTGAAAGTTAATGAAATAAGTAAATGATGTATTTAAATAATTAAATAGAGTATTATTATATTTTAAAAAATTATTACGAATGTTATATAAAAATAATCTTTTAGTACTTATAAATTTTTAAATACTATTAATAATTTTGATTCTTGAAATGAGATACGAAATATGAATGTTCCCAAATATCGAGATTATTAGAAACTAGGATATTACAAGAGATCTAAAATAATATACTAATCTATCAATGAGAAGGATATTTAACTTCGTATATATGAATGGTATATATATATAAATAAAATAAATATGTATTGGAATATGATTTAATTATAGTCAAAACATAAGTGATCATAGAGCCAATAAGTAGTATAAGTGGTACAAATGATCTAAAGTATTTTTAGTAACCCAAGGTTGAAATAAAAAAATCATAAAATTCTATAATAATATATTTTTAGACAAATAAGAGTCAATAAATAAGATTTTGACAATGTAAAAATAGTTAAAAATGATTCTAATTAAAAACTAAAACATTGGGGGGGAAGGAAATTATGAACACTGTTTAGAAAGTGTATTTAAAATTGATATTAATTATTATTAACATTGTTTTGATGTCATAAAGTATTATTGTGCACAAAATAACAATATTTCAATCAATGTTGATTACTTACTTTATAAAATAGGTATACCATATGAAATTGAATAAAAAACTAATAGAGAAACATTATAACATTAAAAAATTTGATTGAGTTATAAAAGAACCATATAATCTGGAAAATTCATAAATTTTTTCACACAATACAAATGAGAATGAATAGAGTTGGAATATAAATTTTATACAATATATTATGATGTTATATGGAATAGGGGAAATAAATTATCTAAAAAATGATTATTGGTGAACAATATCCCAGAATGTGTCAATAATGGGTGATTGAGAAGATACCTATACAGCTTAGGAGACTATCTAATAAAAACAGCAATAAAGAAAGTGAGACTATTGTTGAATTTAAAATAACATTAAAAAAGATAATATGTGATATTGAATTTCTAATTGGTATTATATAATCCATTTTACTGAAATTTGGAGACTAAAATAAATTTATTCTTAACAAAGGAAATACAAATACAAAACCCTTGCATTATTTCGGAATGCACTCATCACTAGTACATAACATCATATATAGTTAAATAAGTTTTATTATCTATATACATAAAACATCACTATTAATATGTATATAATTTTATATATTATCTCTATTATCTATTGGTACTTATTTGTATCAAATATACAACTCTCATTAGTTACTTTATGTTGTTCAGTTAATTTCAACATAATTAATTTATTTTTTTTGACTTTTTTAAGGTGTTGTAAAATAATTTTATGGTCTACCTAATTTTGTAGGTTTTATTACATTTTTATTAAATTAAGTAAATAATTTTATAGTTTGATTGGGTATTTAAAAATATAAAAAATTAATAAAGATACCTTGATAAGGCCATTTATAGTAGATCAAGTAACAACAACCAAATCTAATTTGTAAAAAAATAGCATCCAATATAATTCAACTAGAATTTTAACACTGTGAATCAATTCATAATTGTTAATTAAGTAACATTTTTTAGCATACCATTTATTTTGGTGATAGAATATTGAACATTTCATTGTTATAGGCTGTTGTCTAGAAAAATAAATGATTATTTGTTTTATTCATTTTAATAATTTTAGTGGAATATATAAAATGATTATTCCATTATAATATTTACACTTATTCATGATAATAATAAATATTTTATCATACCTTCATCGATAATCAGTATTTGAGGGATATAGATGAGGAAAATTGATATATAAATCATGTCTATTAAATTACCTCTAGATTGGAATGTGTCCCATGGGTAACAACTTTTACATCCTTACCATTTTTTTTTCTCAAATAAATGATTATAAGAAAAGTGGTGGGGGTGTTGTTGAGAGACTATGAAGTATTTTTTGTTTATTCTATATATTTGGAATATGTAGAGAAATGTGGAGCAGGAGGTCTCCATTTAAAAGTGATGAAAAGTGTACTTTTGTATAATATCTTTATTTCCCAATAATATAAATTCATTGTTCAATTTAAAAGGCAAAAAAAAATGGAAAAAGTGGTTTTTGTAACTAGATAATACAATTTGACCATACACCATCTAATATTAATTTTGTTTTTAACATGATTCAACCATTCTCATTATTTCAAACATGTTGTGTCGTAATTTACATGTATCATAACAACTCTACTTCAAGCATGGGAAAAAAAATTAGTCATAAGAATTTAAATCAAATTAGATAGTAATGAACAATATTAAATTTCATATATTTAATTAATTTTATAAAATATTTTTTTTAATATAGTGAAATTAATTTTAGTAATAGAACACATAATGCCTGAAACCCCCTTTTAAAATGTGTATTTTTATCATTAATATTATTCATCGAATAGAATTATCTAATATATTAATTAAACAATATGAAAATTATTAATATTATTCATAAAAGAGTTATGTGACATTACTGTAAATACCCAAACTAATTTCATATCCATAAATTTAATTACTGAAAATGATGAAAAATGTATTTTCACTATTAACTTAAAAATAATTTAAGTGTTTTCTTCCTCTATATAGGTATTGTCAGATTTTTTTGATCAATAAATCTAAAGACAATAAAAGATATTTCAAATTAATGGTGATTTTGTTTTCATTATATTTTCCCATTTTGATTTGTAAACCATTAGTGGATTTACTTCATCCATGGTGAGTAATAATCCATAGTGTAAAATTACATGTTTTATTTTATTTTATAACGATATACATATGAATGAATAATGTTTTTTAGTTTATTTCATATCTCATATTTTTTATTACAAAATTAAATTTCATTCCCCTAAACAAATTTATTTATGAACATATGGTTTATAATTCGTAAAATCTTCCTAAAAAGATGGTGTGTTAAAATAACCAAAAAAGGCAGGGAACAATTTGAAAAAATTGATCCAACTGATTTGAAATATTGAATCTAATATATTTATTTAATTTATAGATTTAAAAAATAAAAATTTTAATATACATTCATAAAAAATAATGAATGGACATTCTAAATAATGTGTTTTAATCCGAAAACTAATATTATATTATAGTTTATTATGATGTTGATTCTAATTTAATTAATTATATTACATATATATATATTACTTTTTCTTCATTATGAATAAAATTTTAATATAATTGGGAATTGTATTTAAATTTTTTAATGAAATGAAATGAAACACACAAAAAAATTTGTTTTTTTTAAAATTCACTTAAAAATAATTCATTTTATAGAAACCAAAAAAATTAACCTAATGATAATAATTACTTTATTATTTCATTTGTCAAATTATTTGTTTCTTACTAAATTTGTAAAAAAATCAGATATTAATTAGAATTTCATCGATAAAATTTCTATAAATAAATTACATGAAATATTATTTTTAAATATTAAATGAATTTACTAAATATTAATTACTTATTTATTATCATTAAATAATTCATTTTCATTATAGAAATCCTCTTTAGATGTTTCTCATAATTTGGAAATTATTTTTCACACCACCAATATATCTAACATGTTATAATTGTCACAATAAAATAATATTATTTATATGGTACATAATACATCTCCACAATATTACTATTTATAGGTATGAAATTTAATTAGTTAATTGATGCTTTAAAAAATAGGTTTGTTACATTACCCCATAATAAATAAATATCAACCTAAGAATACTTCATTTTTATTCTATGTAATCAAGAGTTATATATTGTAAAATAAATTTATTGATAACTCACAACGTAATAATAAATAATAACATATCCCTCAAAAAGTTGGTGTCGAAAATATAATGGTTACCTGTGATAACATATAAACAGTTTTACAGATAGGGAGACTAATAGAGGGAATTGGATATATGAAAATATTTGTTAAAATATTACTTGAGTGATGCAGAACCTGATAAGGAGAATGCTAATCAAAAAAATTTCTCATTAATGGACAAAAAAGTCCATTAAATTTAATATAAATGAAGGCAATGTGTTATCTTTTTTATTTCTTGTTAATTTTCCTAGTTTGGTGGGATGCTTTTAAAATCATGATAGGGAATTCAGAAAAACATTCTTACATGATTTATTTCTTTTTCATAAGAATTACTATATTATTTTTCACAGAATTTAGTTATGACTACTTATATTTCATTTCATACTACATGGATTGAATATTCAAGATGATTTATGCATACTTTAATAATTAAATTTTTTAATAGATTAATAAATCTATAAAATAATTTCAAATTAATCCTTTACATTATCTATAATAAAAAAACACCAAATAGAGAGATAAACAAGAAAAAATTACCAATATTAATAAATGATACAAACCTAGCAGTGATGGCATCTGACCCGAAACCCAACCGGGTCCGCAACAAGACCCGAAGGCCATTCCTGATCCTCATGAGCTGGAAACTTGTGTCAGAAATTATATATTTATCGAGTGGGAATCATTTCAGCCCATTAACCAAGATCAAATAAATAAACTAATAAATATGAGAATCCAAAATCAATCCATATCTAAACATAAATAAATAATCAATTTATCAGAATATAATATGCAACTAAACCTACTGAAGAATAAAAAAGAAAAATGAAATTGAGAACAATGTAAAAATGGACGAATTTATCGCTATATCCATGTGACATCTTGGTCACCTCTAACCACAAGACCAAATCCTCTATAACCATGAGCACTTGAACAAGGATACCTAAACAATTAACGAACCTACAAAATCACTCGTATCTACAAATAATGAGTGGTATATGTAGGGTGTGATCTAATAGCTTAGTAGGAAATCACCATAGATTCCAAGTGTTTCCTTTTCAAAAATAGTCTGTTAATAGTAGTTTGAAATATAATTATAAAAGTATATTTTTCAAATTCTATTAAACCACCAATACATTATTATTTCAAAGTTCAAGACACACAACCATCCATTTTTCAAGAAAAAAGTCATTTTAAAACCAAAACCCATCCCAAAAAATATTAGTTATAATTCTTAATGGAACAACATTAAATGGAAAAAAATTTCAATATATTCCACTTTTAAGGCAAAACACACACATTTAAAATTACCAACCCATCCTATAGTATGTTAATGGGAGGTTCAATATAATAATTTAGCACTAGTCACAGAAATCCCCCTAGCCACTTGTGATCTGTAGGCCCCAGGTACTTCGTTTCTCGGTGTAAGATTTACCATAATAATATCGGTTCTCATGCACGAGATACAAGTAGGGAACATACCCATAACCTAGTGGTCCCCAACAACAATATCGTTATTATAGTTTAGTTAGTGTTGTCATATTCAAATTTGATACGTGAAATAGGGTCCAAAACCCACTGTATCACTAGCATAATAGTACATGTCAGCCCACCTATATACTCATGCTTCTGTTTTTGTGATCAATCAAATTCCAGACATCACATGTTACCACATACATAATATACCAACCAAACTGAGCATCTTATTTCATAAGCCACCTCTATCACATCAAAAACCCATTATTGTTAACTTATTTACACCAAAACATATATAAATCACTTCTAAAACCATGAGGAAGTCCACTTCCACGGGAATTTTCTAAACAAGCCTTTCCACATTTTAGGAAAGCATGTAACTCTAATAACATGAAAAATTGGGCTTTATGATTACAAACCAATATATATTTATCAAAACATTTACAATCCATTTCTAAAACCATGTTAAAATGTGCAATTCCAAATGGCCCCTTAAGCCAAACATTTTCAAAAACACACACAATAAAAGCTAGAAGGGCCTACACACCACATGAATCCCTTTTAAACCACAATTGGGAAATTAATATTTCAAGGAAAACCCAAAACCCATTTCCACAAAACCCACCATTTTCCTTAAAACCCCATGAAACCATCCACCATATTTAAAGAACATAAAACAATCCCATTGTAACCATAAATCAATTTCTAAATCATTTTAACACATTTAATAATATAAATCATTACCAAACCATACACACAAATTCATGTTCCAAAAAATGACCATCACAACATATTTAGGATAAACATTTAAAAAAACTACCAAATTTAACATTAAAAGAACAATGGAATTTTAAATAATAACATTGGGTACTATAAGCCTAGGAATTTAAAAAAAATACCTTCAAAAACCTATTTTTTGTAAAATTTACTAACACAAAGTCACCATTCTCATCATGCCATAAATATATTAGAGGTTAGACTGAAATTTAAAAATTAAATGAAATCAAAAAAAATTCTTATGGTGTGTTCCGGAAAGGAAAATGTTTGAAATGCCAACCTCAACCATGCACAGAAGCGATGAAACTTCAAGGAATTAGGGATCCAAGCCCCAAAAAACCTTATAACACCATATATCCAATGAAAAAAAAACCAAACCTAAAACATTGACATTAGGGTTTTTTCATGGATAAAAACCACCAATGAAAACCCTGGAACAAAGATGGAATGAGAATGATATTAGATTTGGTGAAGGAAATGGTAAGAATCACCTACATTTCTTGATAAATCGACCTAAATCGCCCCAAATAGAAATTGGAAGGAGGGGGAGGATCCTATGGTCGATGCCCAACAGTCATGGGTTCATTTTGGAGGTGAAATCACCCAAATTGGAGCTCCAAGTCAAATTTCACAAATCCATTAAGTGAATGCACGGTTTTGAGCACGGTTTGTCAAACCGTGTGCAAACCGTGCTTGTGCTACTAGAAAACTCTTACAACATCAATTGGTTAGGATACATGGTTTGTCCAGGCCATGATCAAACCGTGAGACCCCAATAAAAATTCAATAAAATGCCAAAATTACACCACAAACACAAGGAAAGACCCACCCTAAGATCCTTGAATGTTTTAAACACAATATGGAGACACCGAGGGAATCACAAACTCCCAAAAATGACACTTTATTCCAAAAACATTCACAATAACTTTTAATTGGGTTATAAAAAACAAATACCACCAAAACAAAGAGATTTTTATTGGACAACCTACACTAACCTCAACTGAAAGATCCAACATCGAGAAATAAATAAAATGAATGTGTATCTGAGGTCGGAGTGTGACAATTCTCAACACGATGAACACTTTCTACCCCCAAAAATTCACTCATCTAAAAGATAACTAAAAATCAAATCTATTACCACTCAAAAACAAGAGAAAATGAACCCCGAGGTGAATATTCACTCAACAAGTCACACCCAAACGATCTTGAAGAAACCAAAAAAAACATGAATGAGGATGAGGGGAGAACATGAGAGGGTTCACCCCAGCACAAGAACTAATCTAATTCGAACAAAATTACAACCCGAAAAAACCCCCACACTGCAACCAGAAACAAGGTATTTCAACATTTTAAATTTTATATATAGCTTACATGGTTTGGTCACACATTTTAAAAAACCTTGTGCTAACCGTGTGGAACAACTGGAAGGAAGGGGAACCCTGTATGAATTGTCCAAACGGTTACAAAATTTTTCGCCTACCATGCCAATTCCTCTACCCAAAAATGAAACAAATTCAAATTTTTATGATTCTTACCACATGTCCATGCACTATCCATGAAGATGGTTCTATCCACTTGATTAGGACCCCAATGTTTTGACTTGTTGTGTGGTAACCATGGTTCACCTGGAAAAATCTCCCAAAAACTCTAAAAACCAAAAACCACGATCGGGCTCAAAACTAAACTTCCATATACAAGTTTTAAACTAACACCCCTAAATCAAGGAACATCTCAAAAAAAGTGAAACCACAATAATCAAATTATACAATAATCAAGCATCTCCAAATGAGAATTGACGAATGTTAAAACTAGAACTAGCCTACACCAAGGAAACACACACTCAAGGGGGAATGGAAATTTTCAAAGTACACATTCAGATGGACTGAACTATTTTGGTTAAATGTGATATAGTTTTTCCAAAAATTAACACAAAATATTAATATACAATATCAAGGTAAAAATAACAAATATATTTTAAACATTTTCATACCAATACAAAAAACAAAACTAGGTTGGGTTTCACACCCCCTGTCACTCCTAACTGTGTGCGATCTTCACCCCGAGTCCTCTGGTTGGGGCTCTTATGGTTGACGCATCTACTGCCTCACAGTTAGGAAACACATCCTCCAATCCAAAATTCCTTTTTAGAGAGCACCTCTTATAAAACTTTTCCAAATTATATAAACGGCCACAGTTGTGGTAAGTCTTCAGAAGAGTATGACAATACAACTTTGACTAACCAAACTGGCCGCACTAGAAACATACCAGCAAATAGTCCAACAAACTAGAAGCCAGATCTTATAAAGGATGTTATTCATAAACCTGTTCCCCTAGAACATTACACTCCTTATATGGGGAACCTTAATGAGAACCAACAAGCACTGGCTACACCCCAAAATCCAGATCATCCATGAATGTCTCATCCATTAACATCTCAAACATGTTTCACCGAATGTGAGATCTTTCTTTGTAATTTCATGAAGAAGGCCCCAAACAAAGAGAGAGGACCTTCATCTAATATTTTGATGCTACATCCAAAAAAATGGAACCATTTTTCTGAAATTTCCAACATATGACTTTACCGATATCTGGCCCTTCAAAACATCCTACAGCTCTACCACCATCCTCTATCTCACTTCCTCCAGTATAAACCGTTGGATAAATGTATCCCTAAATAACACCCATGACATATCACCTTTCATTGACAACAGGGGAACCGACCCCCACTAGTTTAAGGGGATACCCTCAAACAACCATTGAAATGCATGAACTCTAACAGCATCAGGAGTTCCCATTGACTTGAAGACATGCTCAACATCCACAACCCACTCCACAGCCTCAAGAAAACCTTGATCACCACAGAGAACATAATATAATCTTTTAAGGGAATAAGAAATAGTCCTGACTTATTAAGATCATGGGGATATTTCTGGGTGTCATTATCTTGATCTACACAAAACTAATAGACCAAATCTAACATCATATTGTGGAACAAACAAAGAGAAACACCTCAATCCAATATCAATTGGCTCAAATCCAAGTAAAAACAAACATCCCCATAATATCATTCTTCAAAAAACATCATTTTCTTTTTAAAACTCAAAACTGCCTTCTTCCAAGGCTAATTCATAAGTACCAATAACCAATTTTTGAAGGAAAAAAATTCCTGAATTCATTTTCTCTTTCAAATCCCTTTTAGGAAAACCATTCCAAGCTTTTGATTCCAATACCCAACCCATGGAATCCCAGGAACCATTACATGTGTGTCTGTCCATTCGGATACTGAAATTACATCATAAACATCTCAAAAAAAACCGACACACATTTCAACAACTATAAGAAATACCAAAGTCCCCATTCCATTAACATTCTCAAGACCAAAAGACCATCAATGTTTGAAAACAAACATTATCAAATTCTAAACCATTCCATGGAAAACACTTCCATTATTAAATACATTTACATTTTAATACCCACTATAATTTTCAACATACCCTTACACCAACTGAATCCAAAATGAATCAGAACCAACAATAGACCACTGAAATGAGGGACTAGTGCCTATGACTAGCCCAACAACATGGTGGTGGTCCATGCCCCAAGTACGACATAACACTAGGAGGGCCTTGAACTGGGCACATGGACTTCACATGGGTCACCACCCAACATAAGGCCACAACATAACCCAACTCACCTATATTTTCATCCCTCAATTCCAGAACAAGACAAGACACAAGACTTAAATTATGGACTACCCCTAGTGGCTTGAGGTTCAGAACCAGCAGGGGTTCATGACACTCTTCTCGCACCTACCTCCAGAGTCCCAACAATCCTAATCTCCATTTTACAGACACAAAAAATAACAGGGGCCTCCTTTGATACCAATTTTTCATGAACCAAACTGAAATTCCATCTGACCTGACACCTGACCAGGTCCACGACCTGACCTGAAGGGAATTCCTGATCACCATGGGCTGGCAACCTGTGTGAGGCGTCATATATAATTCTAGTGGGAACGATTTCTTCCCAATAACCAGAATAAAATAAATAAAATAATAAAAATGATCACACAGTAACGACCCATAACTGAACATAAATAAATAAACAGCTGATCCAGATACACTATGCAACTAAACAGACTGCAAAATAAAATAAAAAAAATGAAACATAGAACAATGTTAAATTGGAGGAAGCTACCGCTATCTCTATGTTACATCTTGGACACCTCCAACCACTAGAAAAAATCCACTATAACCATGATCACCTAAACAAATATACCATAAAAATTACTGTAAGAAAATTTCATGGGTCTAGTGACACCGAGTGGTATAGGTAGGGTGTGAGCTAACAACTTAGTAGTCAGTCATCACAGATTCCAAGTGTTTCCTTTTTCCAAAACAGTCTATTAACACTATTTTGATATATAATAACAAAAATATATTTTTCTCATTTTATTAATCAACCAAAACATAACTGTTTCAATTATAGACACATGAAGCCATTTATTTTTCAAGAAAGCATTGATTTTACAGAAAAAAAACCCATCCCAAACAATAGTAGTAGTAATTTTAAACGGAAAACATTAAATAAAGAACAATTTCATAGAATAAAACATTAATGACAATGTAATTACATTTAAAATTACCAACCCAACCTAAAATATACCAATATGAGGTCCAATATAATCATTGAGAAATATTCACGGGAATTCCCCTAGGCACAAGCTAGATGTGGGCCCTAGGTACCTCCTATCTCAGGTTAAGAGTAATAATATTAATATCTGTTTTGCTTCACAAACCACTAGTAGGGAACATACCCATAACCTAGTTGTGCCAATAATAATAATCATCATCATATTTTAGTTAGTGTTTTCATCTCCAACCTTTCTACGTGAAATAGGGTCCAAACCCCACATGATCACTATAATACTATTACAAGTCCACCCACCTAGATACCTGAGTTTCCCTTTTTGTGATCCATCTAATTTCACATATCACATGTTACTACATGAACCGTATGTCAACAAAACCGATCATCCCATTTCCTAATCCACCTCTTGAAAATCACAAACCCATTCTTGATAACTTAGGAACAAAAAACATTTAAAAATCACTTCTAAAACCATGAGAAACACCACTTTTCCAATAATTTTCTAAACATGGATTTTTTCATTTTTGGAAAACATACAACTCTAATAAAATTCCAAAAAGGCCTTTATCCTTAGAAACCCAAAAATATTTATCACAACTTTTAGAAACCATTTCTATGAAAATCATAAAATGTTAAAGTTCAAATTTCCCCTCAAGCCAAAAAATTTCAGAAACATACACACCAAAATAAAAATGGGAATACCCCCTATGGGATTTCATTTTAAACCACATTTAAGAAAACTGATATTTCATGTAACACCCAAAAACCATTTCCACAAAACCCACCAGTATCTTTAAAACCACATCCATCCATCCACATTATCTAAGGAACATAAAACTATCTCTTTGTAACCCAAAAACCCTTTTTACAACATTTTAACACATTTAAAAAGATAAATAGTTACCAAAACATACACACAAAATCAAGTTCCAAAATAAATAAATAACCATCACAACATAATCATGGCTAAAAATTTCATAAAACCCCAAATTTTAACTTTTAACGAACAATAAAATTTTAAGAAATAAACCTAGGTGGAATAAACCTTGGAATTTCACATTAATCCCTTTGAAACCCTATTTTTAGTAAACTCTACAAACACAAAATCACCATTTCCATCCATACATAAATATATTAGAGTTGATAAGGACATTAATAAATTAAATGAAAACACACATGTGCTCGTGGAGTGTTCAAAAAAAAAGAAGTTGGAAAAACCTACCTCAACCATTTGTGGATGCGACGAAACGTCGTAGAAGAAGAGATCTAATCCCCATAGACCATTTTCACAATATGTATCTAATTAAAAATGAACCAAACATAAACCACAAACATTTCAGTTTGGCCATAAAAGAAACCCCCAATTAAAACCCTAGAACAAGGATGGAAATAGAAGGAGATAAGATTTGGTTAAGGAAACCTGAATAATCACCATCCTTTCTTAAGAAATCACCCCAAAATCACCCCAATGAGAATCAGGAAGGAGGGGGAGGATCCTCTTGTTGATGCCCAACATATAAAGATTCATTTTGGAGGAGGAATCACACAAATCGGTGATCCACATAAAAAGATATAAATCCATCAAGTAGTTTTATGGTTTTGCTAAACTGTTTGTCAAACCAATCATAAACCGTGTGAGGGCTACTGGAAGACTCCTGCAACATCATTTGGTTAGGTTGTATGGTTTTTACAGGTCATGCTCAAACTGTGTGACCCTTAATATTGACCAAAACTACCCAAATTACACCCCAAACACAAGGGATGACCCACCCAAAGATACTTGAATGTTTTAACGACAATATGGAGACACCAAGGGCATCACAAACTCCCCAACATGCCACATTATTCCCACAATATTACCAGTAACATTGAATTGGTATATAATAAAAAAATACCACCAAAACAAGAAGATTTTTATTGGACTACTAACCTAAAACCTCAACCGAATGATCCGAAATTGAGATATAAATAAAAGGAATGAGTACCCAAGTCATGGTGTGACAATTATCCCAATCAAAGACACATTCTTCCCTTAAAAAGTCACCAATACGAAAGATAAACAAATTTTGAATCCATGCACAGTGAAAACCAAGAAAACATGATCCCAGATGTGACTATTCTATCAACATGACACAGCTTACCGATCTTGAAGAAACTCCAAAACATGATTGAGGGTTTGGGGAGAACACGAGAGAGTTCTCCCCACCACAGGAACTCAACTAATACGAAGAGAAATTAAACCCCCAACAACAATCAAAATGTAACTAGGAACATGGGATTTCCACATTTTATATTTTTATATATCTACCTTGGTTTGGTCACATGGTTTACAATACCATGTGCCAACTGTTCATGAACAACTGGAAAGAAGGGACACCATGCACGGCTTGGCCGCATAGTTTCAAAATCATGCACCAATAGTGATAATGCCTTTGCCCAAAAATGACACAAAGTGACATGGTTAAGAGACCTACCGCATGGTCATGCACTTTCTGTGCATTTGGATTTTTCCTCCTGATTGAAACCGCATGGCTTTTAATTGTCATGTGGTAATCTTGCTTTACTTGGAAAAATCACCTGAAAACTCCAAAAACTGAAATCCTCGACCTGGGTCAAAGTCGAACATTCATATACTTGTGGGACACCTCCACCCCTAAAATAGGGAACCTCCCATAAAAATTAACCAACATTAAACCAATTATATAGAAATTAAGCATCTCCAAATGAGCATTTCTGAATGATAAAATCATGACCAACCTACAGAAAGGAATGAAACACTCAAAGGAGAATAAAAATTTTCAAAGGACACATTCATACTGACTCAACTGTTTAGGTTACAAGTGATATAGTTAATTGCACCATTAACACAAAATGTTAGCATACAAAATCAAGGAATCAAGAACAAAGAGATGTTAAAAATTTTCACCCCAACACTAAGAACAAAACTAGGTTGTGTTTCACACCCCCTGTCACTCATGATTGTGCGCAGGCTTCATCCTAATATAAGTTGTTAGGGATCTGATGGTTGAAGCATCTCCTGACTCATATTCAGTCAACATATCCTATGATCAATAATTCCTTTTCATGTAGATATTTCTTTATAACTTCCCTAAATGACCCAAACCACCACAGTATTGACAAGCATTTTGTGTATTTTAACAATAATACTTCGAGTGAACAAACCGGGTACACTAGAAACATACAAGAAAACAGTCCGACGAACTTGAAGTCGGAGGTGACAAATGATGTTTTTCATAAAACAGTTCCCCTAGAACACTATACTCTCATGATTGGGAACATTGACGAGTAACAACTGCAACTGGATTCACCCAAAAACCTAGAACATCCATGAATGCCTCATCCACACATATCTCAAAATAGGTTTAACCAGATGAGATCACATTTTCAAAATTTCAGGATGAACACCCGAGACAAAGTGAGCGGCCTTCATCCGATCCTTTGCGGATACTTCCAAAGAGAATGGAACTAGATCTCTTAAATATTCCACATAAGACTTTACTGATCACTGGACCTTCTAAAAATCCTAGAGCTCTACCACCATCCTCTACTTCAATTCCTCTGGTATAAACCTTTGGATGAATGTGTCCCGAAACACCTCACATGACATCTCAAAACTCATCGACGAAATAGAAACCAACCCCCACTAGTCCAAGGTTGGACCCTCAAACAACCATTGAACTGTACAGACTATAATAGCATCGTGAGTTCCCAATGAATTAGAGACATGCTCGACTTCCTCAAGCCACTCCATAGCCTCAAGAAGACCATGATAACCATAGTGAACAGGAGCAAGATTTGTAAAGGAAAAGGAAATGGGCACGACTCATTAAGAACATTGGGGACCTTTCTGGGTGGAATTTTCTAAACCACATGAATCTCTTAGGCCAAATTCAACATCAAACTATGGCACAAAAGATGTGGAACACTTGAAACCAAGAAAAATAAGCTCAGAAGCCAAGTAAAAACAAACACCACCATAATATAGTTTTTCCAAAAACATTAATTTCCTTGTAAAAAAATTCCTTATTCCAAGGCTAATTCCCAAGTACCAATAACCCATTTTTCAAGAAAAAACAAATTACTAAATTCATTTTCTCATTCAAATCCACAATAAGAAAACCATTCTGAAACAATTTTAAAGTGTGAAATTCCTAATGTCCAATCAAGCCAAACTTTTTATAAAACACAAACACCAAAATCCAAATAGATATACCCCCCCATGGGATTCCATTTAAACCACATTTAGTAAACCAATATTTTAATGAAAACTGAAAACCATTTCCAAAAACCAACCATATGCTTTCAAACCACATCCAACCATCCAAATTATTTAAAGAACATAAAAAACCCATTGTTACTATAAAACCCTTTTTACAACATTTGAACACATTTAACAAGATCAATAATTACCAAAACATACACACCAAATAATGTTCCCAAAAAATAAATAATCATAACAAAATAATCATGACTAAACATTTTATATAAACCCCAAATTTGACTTCAATAAAACAATGGCATTTTAGACAATAACCCTAGGTTCTATGAACCAAAAATTTCACAAAAATACCTTTGAAAACCTATTTTTAGTAAATTATAAAAACACAAATTTTCCATTATAATCAAGACATAAATAGATTATTGGTCAAAAAACATAGAAAAATTAAATGAAAACACACATGTTCTCGTGGAGTGTTCCAGAAAGGAAAAATTTGGAAACGCCTACCTCAAAAATGTGCGGATGCGGTGAAACTTCAGGGAAGGAGAGGTATAAGCCACCCGAGTCATTCACTCACCCTATATCCAAATAAAAACAAAACAGTCATAAAATATAGACATTAGGGTTCATCCAGGGAAGAAAACTCCCAACTAAATCCCTATAACAAAGATGGAAAGGGAAGGGGAGAATATTTTGTGAAGGAAACATGATGAATCACCAACCATTCTAGGGTAATCTCCCCAAAATCAACCAAAATCAAAGCAGTAAGTATTGGGAGTCTATTCTGATTGATGCCCAACATATTGGGATTTATTTTGGAGGTAGAATCACACAAATCTGAGCTCTACATCAAATGTTATGAATCCTTCAAGTGGCTATACGATTTTGCTACATATTTTTTCGAACTATGTGAAAACCGTGTGAGGGATACTAGAAAACTCCTACAACATCACATGGTTAGGTTGTACAGTTTGGCCAGCCTTTTCTCAAACCATGTGACTCCATAAATTGGCCAAAAACCCCGAAATTACACCACAAACTCTAGGTAAGACCAGACTAATTATACTTGAATATTTTAAACACATTATGGAGACACTGAGGGCATAAAAAACTCCCCAATAAGCCACTTTATTTCTACAACATTCACAATTTCATTGAAGAGTGTAATAAGAAATCAAATACCCCTAAAACATAATGATTTTTATTGGACACCGTACCCAAACCTCAACTAAATGTTCCAACATCAAGATATAAAAAAGGCATGAGTATCTGAGGTCTAGGTGTTACAATAAACCTTAATATAGATAAATTATACATAAATATTGAAAGTATCAAAATCTACACTAAAGGGTTTGCATATAATTTTCTTCAAATAAATATCCTTAAATCTCATTAGAACGTTCCAAGACTAATTGAGACTCAATGATTTAAATGTCATTATCACATATTTTTACTTGATCTTAAAGAAAATTGTCTCTAAAAATAAATAATAACCCACATAAAAACATAAATAAATATATATACATTAATCATATATTCTAAAAAAATATAAGAATAAGTACCCAAAATAAGTAGAATCACCATGAAGACTCTTTAAAACCAATATGTTCCCACAAGTAAACTAAATATTTATTCCTTAACTAAAATCTCATCCTCAGATGTTTTATTCAATTTAACATAATCATATAATGTCCCCTAAAAATATTTTAATTTTTTTTTCAAATAGAATTTTTTCACATATCCATCAGTTTTATTTTACTTCCATTGGTTACCTATAAGACAACAAATATGTTCCTAAACAATAAGAACACGTAATTTCATCAATGTAAAAAATAATAATACCTATAATTTTAGTATTTATATAATATATTTTATCCCTAATATTAAAATAAATTAGTTCTAAATAACATTCATTGTAACTACCACATAAATTTTAATGAATCTATATTTTTCCCAAGTTTTATATGTTAGAAAACATATATTGGTTTGTATTGTTTAATCATAATTCAACATTTATGATTATACATAGCCTTATGAATTTTTACTGCATATCTTATCTAATTCAGTTTCATTTTTCATTATCCATCATATTCATTTTTAGTATGATTCATTCTACATAAATCCTTTGACTAAAAAAACTAGTGTAAGCATTAGGATACATTAAATAGTGTGAGATATAATATAATCATAAAAATGATTCAAATCATGACCTATAGTATGAATCCTTATTATAAAAACCATATATTTTTAGTCAACCAATATGAAATTAATATTATCATAGGTTTTCAATGTTTCCATCCTCTACATTAATAATTTTTATTATAATGATATTGTAAATTTATCAAAACATATACACTATGGGTGTCCATTTTGGTGTGAAATATTAGTCACACAAATCATGCACCATGATGAGAATGGTTTGTTACTATAATGTCCATTTTAAATTTGTTTTCCCATATTATCATCTCTAACACATCCAAATCCATGTTCCATTACCATTATAGAGAAAACATTACATGGAATCCTTATATAATACTAATTACCAAATCATACTGATATTCACCTATACCAAAACATAACTCTGGAATTTTTTCCATAGGGTAATATAATACAATATTTTATTTCCTTAATATTTTACCAAAGGATTACAGTAATCAACAAATGATATCAAATGTAACACCTTAAGGCAAGTAACATTGTTTCAGAGGTTATTTTAAAATATTTCTACAAGGGGCAAGGGATCATATCATGAAGGATTAAGTAGTTTTAAACCCTTATGATACTCGATACATATATTATTCCCAAATTACATTTAATATATATATATACATAATGTTTTAGAGATAACCTTTGCATTTCTCCATGCATATCCACAAAATCATTCATAAATCCATCTTGGGATCATAAGAAAAGGAAAAAATAATAAATAATTAGATTAAGTTATTGTAAAGATATATATCATAACAGAAATTTTCATATGAAAAATAAAGATTATGTAATATGAGAGAGAAAAAAATAATAAAATATTTGATAAAATTAATTTTATAATAAAAGAAATAATTAAATTGAAAAAAACTAAAACAAATTACCTGGATATAAAAACCCCGTTTCCTAATGATGGAATTCATAATCCAAACATCATAATAATATTTGAACAGACTTGGTCCAAGACGTCATAAATAATCATGTTCGCATACCATAAATACCAAGGATAGTTTTTCTCATGAGACATATTGATGCATCTTAGGTAAATAATAGTGACCACTAACAAATTGTTATATCCAATGAAATTATCATATAAATTTAATGAATAAATATTCAACACATATCCTATATAATCATTCGATTTGAAAATCAATTTCATAAAATGTTAATATTTTTCTGATTAATCACTCAGGAACCATGATCGTAGTACATTCAGAGAAATATATTTCATTGTATCATTAGAATATCTCTATATTAAAACATATGATTCATCAAATAAATTTTAACTATAAGAAAAAAGTTCTAAAACAAAACTATAACTTTTATTGAGGGAAAACCCCTTTTTTCTAAAGACAATTTTTTAATATCATTTGATTTCTGAAATAATTGCAAAAACTATATCCTGGAGAACATACATGGAATATATTAAAGAAGGTCTCGAGGAAATTAATAATTACAATAGTGGGAATGTTCGTTCTTGTAGTTATCATTTGTTAAAAGATTATATTACTCCCTTCATTAAAAATATGGTCATTTAGATGATGAAAATATTATTATTTTTTAAATCATAATTATTAAATCATGTCTAAAAATCACCATAAAAATCCATTTAGAAAAGAAAATTCATTATCCTAATTTTCTAAAGGAAAATATTTAAATATAAGAATATGATTCCTAGTTGAATAAATAAACGATTTTCCATAAAAATATTATTCTGTATTTTTAGTAATTAGATAGAGTATAATGAAAGGGAAACAAATAATTTACTTAAATTAACATTGGAGTTGATAAAATAATTTTTTTCATTAATGAAATATGATATAATTCCCATAATGGAATCCAAAACATAAATAATCATAAATAGTGAGTATATTTTGAAATAAACCCTTACTTTAGGGGTGTCTTAATTCATAAATCATTTTGACCTCATTTATAATAAAATTATATTTTATATACATCTATAATTAAAAAATATTCATTATTATAACATAATACATATTATTCTTTTGAAATGTTATAACCTTTTCATTAACAATCATTCAATTTCCTCATTACTTCAAGTGTTAAATTTTTTAATTTACCAATATATTTTGATTCATCAATTATAGACCATATATATTGATCTTTGTTCTATTACATAAATTTTCTTAATAATGATATAAATGTCATATATATTCTTTATATAAATATGTCGAGTCATACATGAATTATAAATATAAAAAATGAATCACATCACTTCATGGAGGTGGTCATCCACACTTATGCAAGGGTGAAATTACCCTTTTTTAGAGGTTTATGTGTTAAAAGGAGAGTAATATCTTATATATATATAGTTATAAGTAATTAGTAAATAAAATTTTTAATCATAACATCCATTATTAAAAAAATTAGACTTTTTTGGAATGGGATGTATTCCACGATATGGAGATGGTAGGTCCTACATACATGTGGGGTGATTTAATATTCTGTAGGATATAAAAGAGGTCCAAAAGAGTTTTACCATTTTAATAAAAACTTCTATGTTTATTTATGATATTGTAGTCATTATGTTAGTATATGTATAATAAATTTATAGGTTTTATAATAAGAAATATACATTTAATGTGTCATTAGGTATGATTACTTCTTATTTGAGAGACATCATTGAATTAAACCATAGTTATAAATAATATTTTCTTAGGCGAAGATAAAAAAATTATCAATTATGTGAAGGATTTTATGATGATTGTTTGATAGTGATTGGATATGATAAATTAATTGTGTGGTGTTATGATGAGAGAAGAGGTGGTCCCCTTTTATAATTATTATAAATCATGCACATTGAATTTGATAATTTTTTTAAATATAATATATAAATATAATAATCATTAATTGTTGAAAATAAAAATTATTAATATGTAGATGAGTTGTGATAGGGGTGAAAAAACTAATATAATGACATGTTTAAAACTTTTTGAGACCTTTTATGACTTATCGAAATATTAAACCTATGTTAAATGAAGCTTATCCTTACCCATGATTTGTTATTATTTTACCATTCCAAAATAATTATATAAATTAAAATAAATGGTTGCATGAAAAAAATTTAAAATTATTATATGAAATATTAATCTAATATAATATATTCAATATATTTATTTAGTATAAATTTATCTTCACATATGTTCATAGAATGAAAAAAATGTTTTTAGCAAAATTCATGATTTATGTAAAAAAATATAATATCACATTGAAATAACATGTGTAGTTTATTTACAAAAAATATTTTTTTAAAATAAAATAATAATTTTTTATTATGACTAAACTAATGGACACTTCCATCATACCATTCAATATAAATAAAAAATAAATTTACTAAAATTAGTTAATATATTTTTTTCATCATATTCAAGAATGGGTTATGAAATTAAAAATAAATTTTTACATGGAATTATATAACACCTTAAAAATAAATTTTTTCTAATGACTCATTATATTATATAATTTTATAACTAATTTTCATGACAAATTAAATTATAATCATAAATAAACCTTAAGAAAATCAAATTACATATTTACTATCTTTAATCAATGTATATTCATTATATATAAGTTGTATATAATTTTTCCATAATTTGGTTATTTCAATTAATACAACAAACATAATAGTTATATTATAATTGTAACATTTAACGGATAATATTTTCAATTTATATTCCACCACTCATTGTATATTGTTATGTTTTCTATCAATATTTCTATTAATTTAAACTAAATTTTCAATGCGTTTTGTTTATCGAGAAAAGAAATATTTATTAATAATATTAAAAGAAAATTTATAAATGAATAAAAAGATAATAAATATCATTTAACTTCATTAATATCATTATTAGAATTATATATTTACTGTGGTGATTAGAAATGTAAATTTTCATTTATGTTAGAGGTTGTTAGCACTTATACATGATTAATGATTCCATTCTTCTATTTATATAATATGATTAAGGTAAATTATAAATTAAAATTTTATAATTTTAGTTTTTTTAAAAAAAATATTTATTCTTTATATTCATCCTTTTTAACATCCACAAAATGATCTGAAATGAAATTAAAAACATCAATTTGTGGAGGGTGTTGTCTACCTGTACATAATATCGATGTTGTGTTGCAGTTATTAGTATATCAGAATTATTAAAAACTAGTCACTACATTAATATAATGATGTTATAGTATATTTAAAATGATGTTGTCATTATATTTCTATGTCAAAAAAATCTTTGGAAGAGTACCGTGATCAAAAAAAATAATGGGAATTAAATATTCACATTGAAAACTAGAGATTCATTCTAATAATAAAACATTAATTTCATAATATAAAAAATTTAATTTATAATAGAGTCATATTTATAGGATATAAGATTATAGGAAGAGTGAGATGCAAGAGATTTGAATGGAATTTTAATGAAAATTTGTAGCATGAAGGGGAGGATGTGATCCACGTTTATAATTATATAAAATTGTAATGTTAAAGTTCCCATTATATTTATATAGTTGTATATAAATATTCAAGGTTCAAATGATCCCTATGTTTAAAATAATTTTCGGTATCTGTGGTTTTCAATGAAATAATAATTCATACACATGGAGTAATTTTTTTAAATATGTTTCAAAAATCGCTTAGAGTAAACCCCTTTTAATATTTTAAAATTTCCCAACGTTAACTTATATTTTTAGTCGTAGTAATTACATTTAATGAAACAAATTAATTTTAAATTACTTCCCAAATTTAACGCTCTAAATAAAAATATATAAAAAATTATAAATGAATATACTATTTTTTTTTGAAAATCTAATGTTATAACTAACACACATGATGTGAAAAAATTATTTTTTTTAACAATGTCTGTTTTTATGAATTAAAACAATAAGTACTTTAAAATTATCAATATATTTGCCGTAGATGTTCATAAATCAATATTAAATATTATTTATGAATATTTAATACATTTAATAAATACATATATGAGGAAAATAATGGATTTTCTTCCTAGATACAAAATCATCTTATTTCCGGAATGATCATCAATATATCCCTCACAGATCTACCAATTTGGTGATTTTCATAGATAAACCCAACTAAAAACCATTCAAAATAACCTGGGGAAATAAAACATAATAAATAGTGAGCTAAGATTTTATCTAATGGTAAACATGGTATATATTAATCTACTAACATATTAATGTATAAGATAATTATACAGTTATGAGATCCTGACCATAAGTTACAATGTTCATACCCAATTTATCCATTTTTATAAAGATGATTCATGATATAATTATTTATCATTTCAAAATACATGAATCATAAGAGTTGAAAATATTCACAATTCAATCATGAAAAAATATAATGTTATTAAATTGATGAACGATCATATGTAAAAAACCATTTCATATATCAATGATAACTACAAAGAACAAAAAGTTATAAAAGATATATAATAAACACATTTTCCCATAGTTAATCAAGCACATCAACAATATTCCCATCGAGATTAAGAACATGGGATTATTTTATGTATATGATAAATAGAATCTAATCATTTCCCATGTAAATTCAAGAACAAATACTTGTTTCCCTTATAATATTAATCACATCAACATGTTTCATTCAGGAGATCAATCACACCGATATGGTTCCCCTAATAATCTAATGTAATATAATAAATTACCCAATGAATTGGATAGCTATAAAATATGAGTCCAACACATAACATAATGAGGACTATAACTTTGTTCCAAAGAAATCCTAATTCAATAATAATATTATTACATTATACCCATATTAGGGAAAGAACGTTTCACAAAAAAATACATCAATTCAAAAATAAATAACCAATAAATATAAATGAATTTCATAAAAACCGCATAATTATAATAATAAACATTAAAGATAAAGATCAAATCTGGGCCCTTAGGCTCACAGCACTAGTAAATCAAAATTTACATGAAAGGATGTTATAATAGATTAAATTTCTATTAAAATATCATTGAATATTTTTCTAATAAAATCACCTTTAAGCAATGAATATCACCCTTTCAAACTAAATATTAAAAAATAAAATGCATTTCATTATAAAATGAACGTAGAATATTTTAATTGTAACTTCAAGTAAATGATTATTATTGATGAAGGGAAATTCCATTCATTATTTATATGTTAAAATAATGATTCCTTTCACATTTTTGTTAAAATCTCAAAATTACTCGTTCTAAAAATGAAAATAAAATTAATTTATAATAATTTTTTTTGGAAATTATATATATTATTAAAAAAGAAAATAAAAAATTATTTGAAAGTCATAAATAAATAATGTAATTTTTTAAAGAAAACATGGACATGTAAGACAATTGATTTTTTAACAAAGAGAGTAACAATGTTGATTTTATTTAAAATATATTTTTTATTTATCCTAGTTCAAATTCATGAAAATGAAATAAAATTTTTAGTATATATATTAATCTAGAATAATTAATTTCACTAGCTTTGTGAGTGGTATATCATAATATTATATCACCATATACATAATACTAAATAATGCTTATAAATAATGAAATCAAAATGAAAAACCCATAACACCTTTGTATCATTTGAATTGTGAGACCCAAGAATTATATAAAATTTTTAGTATTTGTAAATAACTATAATTTTTTTAAAATTGAATTATCATATATATTCATGTTTATTATATACACCACATAAATGAAACAAGTGTTGAATATGGGTTGTTTCGTACAAAAATAAAATTGAGACAAAAATATCATCTTTCAAGGATCAAAGTTTTTCATACATAATAAATACTATTGGATGATAAATATATCATTGATTAAATTATAAATTTGTTAAATTTATATTACTTTATTTTTGGAAATCAAAAACTAATTTTTAAAAATAAACTATTAAAAATTATTTTGTTAACAAAATATTTTTAAATTTTTTTTGTAGAAAACAAATTCATTTACCATACATATAATTACTTTTGAAGTGTTTATGAATTTACATTACAATTATTGAATTGACCATGAATCTAATTATGACTGGATTAATATTATAAAATCCCATTAAATTTATTATGTATTATAGTTATACTTACAATACTTTTAATATTATTTAACTTTAAAACCAATAACATCATATCCACACCTATTAATAAAATAAGAATGACATGTAAATCCATAAGATTAACAGTCCATCAGATTGATCATTATTTCACTCCAGAATAAGAAAAAATATGTTTTCTAATGGAATAAATTAAATGTAACAACCTGGGTAAATAAATAAATAATAAGTTATCTATTTTATTAATATTTTTTTAATTAAATATTAATTTTACATTCATGGGGTAGCTATGTTCGATGGCATACCCAATACGCAACAATGGGTTCCTTTGAAACATTATGTTGCACTCTAATAATATAATACAATTATTTTAAAGGGTAGTTAAATCCGAGCATTAGTATTGGCAGTAATGAACAAAACTAACTACAATATGATAATACATGTTTTTTAAATAAATGTTAAAGGCCTAAAATGTGAATGAATATAATTTTAAGCATAATTTACTTTAAAATGTAGATTTACCGCCTTTTAATGGAGTCCCATCTTTAAATATAGTTTCTATCACTTTTATATGTTATTATTGAAAAAATAAAATTAATTTGTAGATTCGAGACATCAAAATTAACTTTGGGTAAATTTGTGGTATTTTTCTGGTAAAGTTCATGTTTTTAAGAATAGTGAAAAATACTCTATTTTTATTCAAAATTGAAATTTAATATAATATATATATGGTTATATTATATTTTTAATGGGTTTTAATGTGTAATTAGATTTCATTTTTACATATTAATCCAATGTTGGTCATTGTAATTAATTTTACATTGAAATTCGACATAAACAAGTGTTGATCTTTTGATAGTTATTGTTTCTTAAAAACACGCTATTTGTTTTGACAAAAGGAATTAATTCTAAATTAATTAATGAAACTTCTATGTTTTAAATTTGGTAAAATAGACACCATTTTTGAGTTCAGAATATCATATATAGATTAGGCTTAATTTTCTGTATATTTATGAAAAGCTTCAGTTTTTTATAAATAGTGAAACCACTAAGAAGTAGTTAAGAACTGGAATTTTCATTTAAAATTTTTTTTTGCCTCTACTATGGATTAAATTTATAAAATTTGAAATACATTTTAACGACCCGAAATTTTGAATAAATCTTGTTTCCTAATTTTGTGTGTTATGTTATTTTTTATACTCAACAAAACTGTTTCATTTGATAACATTAGTATAATTAAAATGATACTGTTGGGTTTTGACTGTAATATGTCCATTGTTCAATATGACCGCTGGAAAATAAAAATTTCGATTATTGTCTCTAAATACAAGTAATCTTGGTTAATTAATATAGAAAGAAGATTCGATGGCCTCACCCAGTAGTCTTGGACCGATCGAAGCCCATCTAGCAGAACTTGGGAAGGAGGTAGCACCACTGGGCTTTGCTCTGGACCAAACCCAAGCTGAACATCATTGTGTGAAGCTAGAACTGAATTACCTTCGTGAGAAGTTCAAACTGATAGAAATTACTACTCGTGCGATGTTGGCCGAGCCTCCCTTGGATTCTCTCACCTTAGCACACCTTACACTTAGGTCCTATGCTGGTGTGATAAGGGGCTATTAAAGGAGACTGTAACTGCCTTGCGTAATCCTTTATTTTAAATAAAAATTTGGATTTTTCTTATGATGAAGTTTATGAATTTTCAAATGATCAAATAAATATAGTATGCATATTTTTAATGAATTTTATAAAAAGGATATTTCAAAAATGTTTATATAAACCTTAAATAATTAAAAATGTGTAATGATTTTCAAAAAATGGTCTTCTACAATTATGTTCAGTACGAAATTTAGAGTCTAATAAGATCAATATGATTTTTGATGAATAGTAAATTATGAATACTGATTTTATTCTTAGGATTAGTAGTGTGACCAAATGGATTAGTAATCTCACTTAAAGAGAGTTTTAATATAATCTAGGCACCTTGATTAAGTAATGAGATTCAATAAAATGGTTAAATAATGGTTTCATAAATTATTATTCAATTATTAGTTTTTCCGAGTGAATAGTTTTTAAAAAAAAATTAAATTAAATTTTTTTAGAAATTTATTTTTATAAAATGGATTTCATTTTTGAACTCAGAGGATCGATATTATGTTAAGGTAATTTTTGGGGATTTTTCTGAAAAAAAAATGAATTTTCAGTGAATAGTGTATTTATTTAAATATTAAATTAAAAATACATAGAAAATTATTTTTATAAAATGGAGGTAATTTTTGAGATTAGAGCATATATATTTGGTTAAGGTGAAATTTTGGGATTTTTCTGAGAAAGTTGATTTTTTGATGAATAGTGAAATACAGTTTTTCAGTTACGGGTATATAATGACATCATTAAATGATGTATTAGTTATGTAATCAATATGGTCGACTTATGAATAGTAATATAAGGTATGAGGTGTACCAAGTTGCCAATACCATGGGAAAATACCATGGGAAAGCCCATGGTTTTCCCAAAACCACCAATGAGGTGTCCCTTGGCCATTAATGCCTTGTCCCCTCACTTTCCCTATAAATACCAAGCCATCCTCTCATCCATTCGACTCCCAACTCTCCCCAAATGAAGCTCTGGTCTCATTACCTCCCAAGGATTCCTCCCAAGGTTTTACAAATCCCTCAAGGTCCCATCCTTTGAGTTTTAATAGTTACGGTTTAATGTAAGGGATCCGAGCTCTCTCTTTCTTTTCAAGTAATATTTTTTATGTCATTTCTTTTATGCTCCTTGTTCTTATGTTGGAGGATGTCCTTTTATATTAATATTACTGCCCTTTTCATGTTCATATGATGATAGACCCCTCTTTCTCTCATCAATTCGTTTTACGAATGTTTAAGTGACGCCGTTAGGCTGCCGAATTTTTAAGGGATTCATTCACCTTTCTCATTTTTCAAAGATCTAATTTCATGTCAAGTATTTCAAGTTCTTTTTTTATTATGTTGGGTTATTATCTATAGATCTATCATAATGATATTTTATGTTCATATGATGAGAGACCCTATTTGATCTCGTCAATTGATTTTTTTGAAGTTTCTGTGATGCTGTTAGGCTGCTGAATTGTTAAGGTATTCGTTCACCTTTCTCATTTTTCAAAGATCTACTTTCATGTAAAGTATTTAATTTTTCATTTTTATTATGTTGGGTTATGATATCTATATCTATCATACTGATATTTTATTTTCATACGATTATAGACCCTATTTGATCTCACCAATTCATTTTGTTGATGTTTAAGTGACGCCATTAAGCTGCCAAATTTTTAAGGGATTCGTCCACCTTTCTCATTTTTCAAATATCTACTTTCATGTCAAGTATTTCAAGTTCATTTTTTTATTATTTTGGGGTATGATATCTATATATATCATACTGATATTTTATTTTCATATGATGAGAGACCCTATTTTATCTCGTCACATCATTTTTGTTGAAGTTTAAGTGATGTCGTTAGGCTGCCGAATTTTTAAGGGATTCGTTCACCTTTCTCATTTTTCAAAGATCTACTTTCATGTCAAGTATTTCATGTTACTTTTTAATTATTTTGGGGTATGATCTCTATATATATCATAATGATCTTTTATTTTCATATGATTAGGGGCCCAATTTTATCTCTTCAATTCATTTTGTTGAAGTTTAAGTGACGTCGTTAGGCTGCCAAATTTTTAAGGGATTCGTTCACCTTTCTCATTTTTCAAAGATCTACTTTAATGTCAAGTATTTAAAGTTAATTTTTTTATATTGGGGTATGATATATATATCTATCATACTGATCTTTTATGTTCATATGATGAGATACCATATTTTATTTCGTCAATTCTTTTTTGTTGAAGTTTAAGTGACGTCGTTAGGGTGCCGAATTTTAAGAAGAGAAATCTTATTTTTTTTCTTCCTTTCAAGTTCTTTGTTTCATATGGTATATCACTCAAATTTAATTACCAATATCTTAAATCATTTATATTTTGTTTCCCTACTGTTTTATGTATCATTTATGAGTGGGTGACTCATGTCCCCTCTCTTTTCAATGTTTTCTAAAACCCTGTAACATAGCTGTTATCCTATAGACTTTTCGTCTCAAAATACCTCCCTCTTTTTCTAAAATTATTTGATCTTATTAACTGAATACTCAAAGATATTTATTATACAGGGGTATCCACATATATATCAAAATGTTCAATTTTAAATTCTGGGATTTACATACATGAAAACCGCTTTCCTTTTCATCGGTTTAATGTGACATAAAGATCATGTCTTTAAAGCAGTTTTTAAAAAGTTATGATTATGAAATGAAACCCATTTCTTTTATTCTATATGAGTTGTTTATGAAATTATTGATGATGATATATGTGGCTCACATGATAATAAATACATGTCAAAGGTGTGCCCTGATAGCGCTCCAATGCATTGGGTGATGACTTAATCTCTAGAGAAGACCTTTTAGACTGATACCTTGGTGAATAACCTTGGTAATTTTTAACGACACCTTGGGGATGGACCTTGGTGAAATAGAATGAGTTTCAATATTAAATTTTCTAGCCACGTCTTCAAGTTATGAAAAACGTTATTTTTATTATGATATTCCTCACGATTTCTTTCTCATTCCTTAAAGTTCTTTTTCCTGACATTGTTGATGTATCCCAAGTTCACATGTTAAATGTTTCCCCTTGTTTCCCTTACTAGGCCTTCTGGTCACCCTTTCTTTTGATGTATGTCCCCAAATTATGAGATGTAGTAATGAACCTAGGATGAACAAGAGGAGAATCCTTTCAAGTGTTTAAGAATAATATTTTATGTTTTCATGTTTTAAGTTCCTGGTTTCCAAGACATTAAACCTTAAAGATCATCGGTTTTGTAAAATGTAATGAAAGTTTATGTGATAAAAAGGAAGGATGATATAGTTGGTATCAAAGGATGGATTAGTTATTTGTGGAAGTTAGTATATGAAAAATATAGGAAGAACCCTATTATAATGTTTAAATATAGGAAATATTCCTGGTGTTTTGGTGAGTATTGATTAAGGGGTTTCCAAGCAAATACATCCATGTCTGGATACGAGCAGGTAGAGGTGGCTCTGGCACAGATGTTCATAGGGGTAAAACCCAAAAACACCACTTTGAGCTAGACTCGAACGGGAACTGGTACACAACAAAGGGCCTTGCTGCACTCTTGGTTACGACACTCCCGGGGGATATGCTTTGGTAAATTCATAAGCTTAGTATGAACCATTTTTAAAGGAACAAAGATAAAATAAAATTAAGATTCACATAAGAATATATGATCATGGATAACCTAGTTTGAAACCAAGGGGATCAAAAGTTAGGGTATACTTTTCTTCTATAACTTATCCTTATATGATTTAATTTCCTTTTCATGATTATTGGCTAAGTATTTAATCCCCTAATTATACTTTCTCTTCTTAGTTAATGGTGGGAAATGGAAAAACATGTCCCAATAACCAATGTGATAGGAAATGCGACGCTTACCATATTAATATGACAGAGATGATTATGGGATTAAAAGATGATTGTTATTTCGGAAGACGTTTACTATTTTGGGGACCCTATATGATCTTTGTAAATAGATTACTACGTTATATTCATTGAGGAGTAAGGTTGACTTATATTTTGAAGAATCAATGAATTTAAGGTGTACTTATAGTAATTTAGGTTACTTTTGGAAATGATTAACCTATCTTGGGTAAAATATGTTTAGGTTAACTACTTTTTTTATAAGATGTTAGGAGTGGTTGATATTGTTTAGAGATGAACAATGAAGTTTATTTTGGAAGACTATGTTATGAAATCCTTCTTGTATTTGGGTTTCAATCTTAGTTTGGTTTATTTTTAGAAATTTTAAGGGTCGTTATTTATGGAATGGTATATGATGAACTTTGTGTAGTACCATGTAACTATAAAGATTTAAAAGTAGTTTCCATTCTTATGGGATTCTTTCTTTTTGAAGAGTTGTTTTACCATACCCTTTCTGTTTTTAGGATAATGTTTAAATATAGAAGAAATAGATAGTTAATCTTTTGTGGATTATGTGATTCTCTAGAAGATTATTCTTGTGCTTTTGATGAGACCATGTGATTTTGATTTCTCATCGTTTGGAGAATAGATTAGTTTTGGTAGAGAATTATTAAAGGATGAAACTCTACATGAAGGTAGGTATATTTCCTTATGTTTTTATTCTATGTAGTAAATGAATTCCTCAAAATTATGAAAATAAATGTAAAAAAAAATTTGTTCGTTTATGTTTCCTACTAGGTAATCAAAGACCGTTTACACACATCATATGTTTGGTATTTTGTCATGGTTAAATTTCTACTACTCATGTTTTCTATCACACTCCCTCAGAACTTGACCCATTGTTTTCTCCTCGATGTCCATGTTTTCCTACATGGAATCCTAGTGTTGGTTAACTCGGGTGACCTGTGTACATACCTTTCTTTCTTTTAAGGTAATGGTTTTATTGAATCCTTTTCCGATGTGGGACTTTCAATGAAATTTCAAAACCCAATTTTAAAAATTTCAAGGATGAGATTTCTTAAGGGGGGAAGATTGTAATGACCCGAAATTTTGAATAAATATTGTTTCTTAATTTTTTGTGTTATTTTATTTTTTTTACTCAACAAAACTATTTCATTTGATAAAATGAGTATAATTAAAATGAGACCATTGGGTTTTGACTGTTATATTACCATTGGTCAATATGATCGCTGGAAACTAAAAGTTTTGATTATTGTCTCTAAATACAAGTAATTTTGGTTAATTAATATAGAAAGAAGATTTGATAGCCTCACCCAGTAGTCTTGGACCGATCGAATCCCATCTAACAGAACTTGGGAAGGAGGTAGCACCACTGGGCTTTGCTCTGAACCAAACCAAAGCCGAACATCATCATGTGAAGCTAGAATGGAATCACCTACCTGAGAAGATCAAACTGATAGAAAATACTACTCGTGTGATGTTGGCTGAGCCTCCCTCAGGTTCTCTCACCTTAGCACACCTTACACTTAGGTCTTATGTTGGTGTGATAAGGGGCTATGTATGGAGACCGTAACAGCCTTGTGTAATCCATTGTTTTAAATAAAAATTGGGATTTCTTCTTATGATGAAGTTTATGAAATTTCAAATGATTGGATAAATATAGTATGGATATTTTTGATGAATTTTAGAAAAATGATTTTTTAAAAATGTTTATGTAAACGTTAAATAATTAAAAATGTGTAATGATTTTCAAAAAATGGTCTTTTATAATTATGTTCAGTACAAAATTTAGAGTCTAATAAGATCACCTTGATTTTTGATGAATAGTAAATTATGAATAATGATTTTATGCTTAGGATTAGTAATGTGACCAAATGGATTTTTAATCTCACTTAAAGAAAGTATTAATATAATCTAGGCACCTTGATTAAGTAATGAGATTCAATAAAATGGTTAAATAACGGTTTCATAAATTATTAGTCAAGTATTAGTTTTTTCGAGTGAATAGTTTTTTTAATTAAAAAATTAAATTAAAAATATTTCTATTTTTTTTAAATGGATTTTATTTTTGAACTCAGAGCATCGATATTATGTTATGGTACTTTTTGAGGATTTTTCTGAAAAAAATAAATTTTTTGTGAATAGTGTATTTATTGAAATATAAAATTAAAAATATTTAGAAAATTATTTTTATAAAATGGAGTTCATTTTTTGACATCAGAGCATCTATATTTGGTTAAGGTGAAATTTTGGTATTTTTCTGAGAAAGTTGATTTTTCGATGAATAGTGAAAATACAGTTTTTAATTTACGGGTGTTTAATGACATCATTAAACGACGTATTAAGTATGTAATCAATATGGTCGACTTGTGAATAGTAACATAAGGTATGAGGTGTATCAAGTGGACAATATCATGTGAAAATACCCTGGGCAAGCCCATGGTTTTGCCAAAACCACCAATGAGGTGTCCCTTGGCCATTAATGCCTTGCCCCCTCACTTTCCCTATAAATACCAAGTCATCCTCTCATCCATTCAACTCCCAACTCTCCCCAAACAAATCTATAGTCACATTACCTCCCAAGGAGTCCTCCAAAGGTTCCCTCAAGCCCTCAAGGTCCCATCCTTTGAGTTTTAAGAGTTACGTTTTAAGGTAAGGGATCCGACCTCTCTCTTTCTTTTCAAGTAATCTCTTTTATGTCATTTATTTTATGCTCCATGTTCTTATTTTGGAGGATGTTCTTTTATATTCATCTTACTTCCCTTTTCATGTTCTTATGATGAGATACCCTATCTTGATCTCATCAATTCGTTTTAAGAATGTTCAAGTGACGTCGTTAGGCTGCCGAATTGTTAAGGGATTCGTTCATCTTTCTCATTATTCAAAGATCTACTTTCATGTCAAGTATTTCAAGTTCCTTTTTTATTATGTTGGGGTATGATCTCTATATCTATCATACTGATATTTTATGTTCATATGATGAGATAACCTATTTTATCTCATCAATTCATTTTTTTTTGAAGTTTATGTGACGTTGTTTGGCTGCCGAAGTTTTAAGGGATTTGTTCACCTTTCTCATTTTTCAAAGATCTACTTTCATGTCAAGTATTTCATGTTCCTTTTTTATTATGTTGGAGTATTATCTCTATATCTATCATACTTATATTTTATGTTCATATGATGAGAGACCCTATTTGATCTCGTCAATTCATTTTGTTGAAGTTTAAGTAACATCATTAGGCTGCCGAATTTTTAAGGGATTCGTTCACCTTTCTCATTTTTCAAAGATCTACATTCATGTCAAGTATTTCAAGTTCCTTTTTTTATTATGTTGGGGTATTATCTCTGTATCTATCATATTGATCTTTTATGTTCATATGATTATATACCCTATTTTATCTCGTCAATTCATTTTTGTTGAAGTCTAAGTGATGTCGTTAGGCTGTCGAATTTTTAAGGGATTCGTTCACCTTTCTCATTTTTCAAAGATCTAATTTCATTTCAAGTATTTAAAGTTCATTTTTTATTATGTTAGGGTATGATCTCTATATCTATCATACTGATCATTTATGTTCATATGATGAGACCCCAATTTGATCTTGTCAATTCATTTTGTTGAAGTTTATGTGGCGCCGTTAGGCTACCGAATTTTTAAGGGATTCATTCACCTTTCTCATTTTTCAAAGATCTACTTTCATGTTAAGTATTTAAAGTTCCTTTTTTTATATTTGGGTATTATCTCTATATCTATCATACTGATCTATTATGTTCATATGATGAGATACCCTATTTTATCTCATCAATTAATTTTTTTGAAGTTTATGTGACGCTGTTAGGCTGCCGAATTTTCATAAGAGAAATCTTATTTTTGTCTTCCTTTCAAGTTATTCGCTTCATGTGGTATATAATTAAAATTTCATTACCATGTTCTTAAATCCTTTATATTTTTTTACCCTACTGTTTTATGTATCATTTATGAGTGGGTGACCCATGTACCCTCTCTTTTCAATGTTTTCTAAAACCCTGTAACATAGCTGTTATGCTGCATAATTTTCGTCTCAAAATACCTCCCTCTTTTTCTAAAATTATTTGATCTTATTAAGTGAATACTCAATGCTATTTCTTATAAAAGTTTATCCAAATATATATCAAAATGTTCTATTTTAAATTCTGGAATTTGCATACACAAAAACCACTTTTCTTTTCGTGGGTTTGAAGTGACATAAAGATCATGTCTTTAAAGCAGTTTGTAAAACGTTATGATTATGAAATGAAACCCATTTCTTTTATGTATATGGGTTGTTTATGAAATGATTGATGATTATATATGTGGCTCAAATGATAATAAAGTTATTTCAATGGTGTGCCCTGATAGTGCTCCAATGCATTGGGTAAATACTTAATCTCTAGAGATGACCTTTTACACTGATTCTTTGGTGAATAACCTTGGTAATTTTTAATGAAACCTTGGGGATGGACCTTGGTGAAACTGAATGATTTTCAATATTAAATGTTGTAGCCACATCTTAAAGTTATGAAAAAATTTATTTTTATTATGATATGCCTCATGATTTCTTTCTCATGCCTTAAAGTTCTTTTTCATGACATTGTTGATGTATCTCAAGTTCACATGTTAAATGTTTCCCCTTGTTTCCCTTACCGGGCCTTCTGCTCACCCTTTCTTTTGATGTATGTCCCCAGGCTATGAGATGCAGTAATGAACCTAGGATGAACATGAGGAGAAGCCTTTCAAGTGTTTAAGAATAATGTTTTATGTTTTCATGTTTTATGTTCCTGGTTTCCAAGACACTAAACCTAAAAGATCCTCGGTTTTGTAAAATGTAATGAAAGTTTATGTGATAAAAAGGCGGGATGCTATAGTTGGTATCAAAGGATGTCTTAGTTATTTGTAGAAATTAGGATATGAGAACTCTAGGAAGAACCCTATATAAAAGTTTAAATATAGGAAAACTTCCTGGAATTTTGGTGAGTATTGAGTAAGGGGTTTCCAAGGAAATACATCCCTGTCTGGATACAAGCAAGTAGAGGTGGATCTGGCACAGATGTACATAGGGGTAAAACCTGAAAACAACACTTTGAGCTAGACTCGGACGGTAACTGTTACATGACAATGGGCCTTGCTGCACTCTTGGTTATCAAACTCCCAGGGGATATGCTTTGGTAAATTCATAAGCTTCTTATGAACCATTATTAAATTAACAAAGATAAAATAAAATAAAGATTCACATAATAATATATGATCATGGATAACCTAGTTTGAAACTTAGGGGATCACAAGTTAGGGTATAATTTTATTCTATACCTTATCCTTATATGATTTAAGTTCCTTTTCATGATTTTCGGCTAAGTATTTAAGCCCCTAATTATACTTTCTCTTCTTAGTTAATTGTGGGAAATGGAAGAAAATGTCCCAACAACCAATGTGATAGGAAATGTGATGATTTCTGTATTAATATGATAGAGATGATTATGGGATTAAAAGATGATTATTATTTTGGAAGATGTTTACTATTTTGGGGACCCTATATGATTGAGGTAAATAGATTACTATGGTATTTTCATTGAGGAGTAAGGTTGACTTATATTTTGAAGAATCAATGAATTTAAGGTGGACTTATAGTAATTTAGGTTAATTATGGAAATGATTAACCTATCTTTGGTAAAATATGATTAGGCTAGCTACTTTTTTTATAAGATGTTAGGAGTGGTTGATGTTGTTTGGAGATGAACAATGAAGTTTATTTTTGATGACTATGTTATGAAATCCTTCTTGTATTTGGGTTTCAATATTAGTTTGGTTTATTGTGAGGAATTTTAAGGACCGTTATTTATGGAATGGTCGATGATGAACTTTGTGTAGTACCATGGAACATGAAGATTTAAAAGTAGTTTCCATTCCTATGGGATTATTTATTTTTGAAGAGTTGTTTTACCTTACCCTTTCTGTTTTTAGGGTAATGTTTCAAGATAGATGAAATAGATAGTTAATCTTTTGTGGATTATGTGATTCTTTAGAAGATGATTCTTGTTCTTTTGATGAGACCATGTGTTATTGAATTCTCATCATTTGGAGAAAATATTAGTTTTGGTAGAGAATTATTAAATTATGAAACTCTACTGGAAGGTAGGTATATCTCCTTATGTTTTTGTTCTATGTAGTAAATGAATTCCTCAAAATTATGAAAAGGAACATAAAACAAAAAAGTTGTTGGTTTACGTTTCCTACTAGGTAATCAAAGACCATTTACACACATCATAAGTTTGGGATTTTCTCATGGTTAACTATCTCATAATCATGTTTTCTATCACTCTCCCTTAGAACTTGACCCATTGGTTTCTCCTCCATGTCCATGTTTTCCTACATGGAATCCTAGTGCGGGTTAACTCAGGTGACCTTTGTACTTCCCTTTCTTTTTTTTAAAGTAATAGTTTTACTGACTCATTTTCTGATGTGGGACATTCAATGAAATTTCAAAAACCAATTTTAAAAATTACGAGGAAGCAATTTCTTAATGGGGGAAGATTGTAATGACACGAAATTTTGAATAAATATTATTTCCTAATTTTGTGTGTTATTTTATTTTTTGACACAACAAAACTGTTTCATTTGATAAAATGAGTATAATTAAAATGATACCATTGGGTTTTGACTATTATATGACCACTGGTCAATATGACCACTGGAAACTAAACGTTTTGATTATTGTCTCTAAATACAAGTAATCTTGGTTAATTAATATAGAAAGAAGATTTGATGGCCTCACCCAGTAGTCTTGGACCGATCAAATCCCATATAACAGAACTTGGTAAGGATGTAGCACCACTGGGCTTTGCTCTGGACCAAACCCTAGCCGAACTTCATCGTGTGAAGCTAGAACGGAATCACCTTCGTGAGAAGTTCAAACGGATAGAAATTACTACTCGTGCGATGTTGGCCGAGCCACCCTCAGATTCTCTCACCTTAGCACACCTTACACTTAGGTCCTATGCTGGTGTGATAAGGGCCTATGTAAGGAGACCGTAACTGCCTTGTGTAATCCTTTGAGTTAAATAAAAATTGGGATTTCTTATTATGATGAATTTTATGAATTTTCAAATGAACGGAAAAATATAGTATGCATATTTTTGATGAATTTTAGAAAAAGGATATTTTAAAAAATTTATGTAGACCTTAAATAATTAAAAATGTGTAATGATTTTCAAAAAATGGTCTTCTACAATTATGTTCAGTACGAAATTTAGATTCTAATAAGATCAACATGATTTTTGATGAATAGTAAATTATGAATAGTGATTTTATGCTTAGGAATAGTAATGTGACCAAATGGATTAGTATTCTCACTTAATGAATGTATTAATAAAATCTAGGCACCTTCATTAAGTAATGAGATTCAATAAAATGGTTAAATAACAGTTTCATAAATTATTAGTCATGTATTATTTTTTTCGAGTGAATAGTTTTTTTAATTAAAAATTAAATTAAAAATATTTAGAAATTTTTTTTTATAAAATGGATTTCATTTTTGAACTCAGAGCAATGATATTATGATAAAATAATTTTTGGGGATTTTTCTGAAAAAAATGAATTTTCAGTGAATAGTGTATTTATTTTAAAATTAAATTAAAAATATTTAGAAAAATATTTTTATAAAATGGAGTTCATTTTTGAAATCAGGGCATCTATATTTGGTTAAGATGAAATTTTGGGAATTTTCTGAGAAAGTTGACTTTTCGATGAATAGTGAAAATACAGTTTCTAAGTTACGGCTGTTTAATGAAATTATTAAATGATGTATTAAGTATGAAATCACTATGGTAGACTTATGAATAGTAAGATAATGTTTGAGGTGTCCCAAGTGGCCAATACCATGGTAAAATACCATGGGAAAGACCATGGTTTTTTCAAAAACCACCAATGAGTTGTCCCTTGGCCATTAATGCCTTGTCCCCTCACATTCCCTATACATACCAAGCCATCCTCTCATCCATTCGACTCCCAAATCTCCCCCAACGAAGCTCTGGTCTAATTACCTCCCAAGGAGTCCTCCCAAGGTTCCCCCCAAGCCCTCAAGGTCCCAACCTTTGAGTTTTAAGAGATACATTTTAAGGTAAGGGATCTGACCTCTCTCTTTCTTTTCAAGTAATCTCTTTTATGTTATTTCTTTTATTCTCCATGTTCATATGCTGGAGGATGATCTATTATATTCATATTACTTCCCTTTTAATGTTCTTATTATGATATAACCCCTCATTCTCTCATCAATTCGTTTTAAGAATGTTTAAGTGACGCCGTTGGGCTGCCGAATTTTTAAGGGATTCGTTCACCTTTCTCATTTTTCAAAGATCTAATTTCATGTCAAGTATTTCAAGTTCCTTTTTTATTATGTTAGGGTATGATCCCTATATCTATCATAATGATCTTTTATGTTCATATTATGAGAGGCCCTATTTTATCTCGTCAATTAAATTTTTTGAAGTTTAAGTGACGCTATTAGGCTGCCGAATTTTTAAGGGATTCGTTCACCTTTCTCATTTTTAAAAGATCTACTTTCATGTCAAGTATTTCAAGTTCCATTTTTATTACATTGGGGTATGATCTCTATATCTATCATACTGATCTTTTATGTTCATATAATGAGAGACCCTATTTTATCTCGTCAATTCATTTTGTTGAAGTTTAAGTGACGTTGTTAGGCTGCCGAATTTTTATGGGATTCGTTCACCTTTCTCATTTTTCAAAGATCTACTTTCATGTCAAGTATTTCAAGTTCCTTTTTTTATTATATTGGGGTATGATCTCTATATCTATCATACTGATCTTTTATGTTCATATTATGAGAGACCGTATTTTATCTCGTTAATTCATTTTTGTTGAAGTTTAAATGACGTCGTTAGGCTGCCGAATTATTTAAGGGATTCGTTCACCTCTCTCATTTTTCAAAGATCTTTCTTCATGTCAAGTATTTCAAGTTCCTTTTTTATTATTTTGGGGAATTATCTCTATATCTATCCTACCGATCTTTTATGTTCATATGATTAGAGACCCCAATTTGATCTCGTCAATTCATTTTGTTGAAGTTTAAGTGACGCCGTTTAGCTGCCGAATTTTTAAGGGATTCATTCACCATTCTCATTTTTCAAATATCTACTTTCATGTCAAGTTTTTCAAGTGCCTTTTTTTTATATTCGGGTATTATCTCTTTATCTATAAAACAGATCTTTTATTTTCATATGATGAGATACCCTATTTGATCTTTTCAATTCATTTTTGTTGAAGTTTAAGTGACGTCGTTAGGCTGCCGAATTTTCATAAGAGAAATATCATTTTTGTCTTCCATTCAAGTTCTTCGTTTCATATGTTATATCATTCAAATTTCATTACCATGTTCTAAAATACTTTATATTCTATTCCCCTACTGTTTTATGTTTTATTTATGAGTGGGTGAACCATGTCCCCTCTCTTTTCAATGTTTTCTAAAACCCTGTAACATAGCTGTTATGCTGCAGAATTTTCGTCTCAAAATACCTCCCTCTTTTTCTAAAATTATTATATATTATTAAGTGAATACTCAAAGCTCTTTCTTATACAGGGGTATACACATATATATCAAAATTTTCTATTTTAAATTCTGGTATTTACATACATGTAAACCGCTTTCCTTTTCATGGGTTTAAATTGACATAAAGATCATTTCTTTAAAGAAGTTTTTAAAACGTTATGATTATGAAATGAAACCCATTTATTTTATGCTATATGGGTTTTTTATGAATTTATTGATGATGATATATGTGTATCACATGATAATAAATACATTTCAAGGGTGCTCCCTGATAGCGCTCTAATGCATTGGGTAAAGACTTAATCACTAGAGATGACCTTTTAGACTGATACCTTGGTGAATAACCTTGGTAATTTTTAATGACACCATGGGGATGGACCTTGGTGAAATGGAATGACTGGCAATATTAAATGTTTTAGCGACATCTTCAAGTTATGAAAAATTTTATTTTTATTATGATATGCCTCACGATTTCTTTCTCATGCCTTGAAGTTCCTTTTCGTGATATTATTGATGTATCCCAAGTTCACATGTTAAATGTTTCCCCTTGTTTCCCTTACTAGGCCTTCTGCTCAACATTTCTGTTGATGTATGTCCCCAGGTTATGAGATGTAGTAATAAACATAAGATGAACATGAGGAGAATCATTTCAAGTGTTTAAGAAGAATTTTTTCTATTTTCATGTTTTATGTTCCTGGTTTCCAGACACTAAACCTTAAAGATCCTCGATTTTGTAAAATGTAATGATAGTTTATGTGATAAAAAGGCAGGATTCTATATACATGGTTCTTATTAGTAAGTAAAATTTGGTTCAATATAATCAAAAAAATTGGGAATTGAATCTTTTGACTTTTATTTACAGCGGTTTAAGGTAAATAGTGTTATTCAAGGTAAAAAAATATTATAATAATACAGTATTACTTTAACACTGGTCCTAACCTTATTTTTTGAGTCATTTACGACCATGTTCATCTTTGGGATGAATTTTTCCTCATGGTGTCACTTTGGAGTGATAATGACACTTTAGATTAATTAACTTAAAGTAATGAAAAAAATGACACAAACAAATATTTTTTAGTAATAAATTTTTACATGGGATAATATAAGATATCTTTTTAAAATAAATTTTCAGTGGAATGCTAAAAAGATTTTATTCCCCATGGTATTTGTTTTATTATTTTTAGACATCAAATAAATTAAATTATTTATGACACAATATTGATGCATCACTTACCTCATTTATAAATGATTTAGATAAATAAGATTATAAATATTAAAACGATATCCAAAACCTATCAAATTCTTATTTTATGACTTTATTTCGACCATGAGTCATCTTATATTCGAATTTAATTATTTTTGGACCTTTATAAACCGAATTTTATTATATAATAAAATAATATTTTCACACTTTTCTAAAGAGACCCTCCTCCACCTTATAAAAGCACTCACTTTTTACTCATTCCTCACACCTCTCAAGCCCTTTGACTCAACCAAACCCTCAAAAAAAAACCTCTGAATATCTCTATCCTCCTCTTAGAAGTCATACCTTAGGCATAAGGCACTTTAAGAAGTCCTTTTAGTTCAAACCAAAGGATGTTACCAAAATTAAAGTAATGGTTTCTCTTAAATTCATTTCTTTTATTTTACATATCGAACCCCTAAACTCATTTTATTACTTTATTTTATAAAAACAACATTATCATAAATATACTAGGATGTTTTTATGTTATGTATTCGATCAACACTTACACACACATCCATTTAATGGGTGAAAAAAATATTGTTTTTGTGGATGGAAAACTAACACCTCATGAAACGATGATTGTTCAATTGTCTCCTTCCACCTCTCATGGTGGCCAATATGTTGGAACAATACTTATAAATGATTTATGTTATGTTTATGTTTACTTTATTCTTCGGTATTTTTCTTTTATGTCATACCATTATGGTTTCCCTTATAGGTAAACATGATAATTTCATTTGATAAATTGTGGACTACTGCCCCCTCAAAGAGATATGACTCATTCAGACTATATGTGGTACATATAAAGGATAGAGTTAATGATATTATATATGATACTATTCTTGAATTATAATATACATTTGTATCATTATTCTTTGATTCCATTATATACGAAATAGAAATGAAAGTATCGTTCATGCGTACATACGGCTCACTGTCTCCATGAACGGTGCATTTCATTTTTTATCCTCAAATGTTATGTACAATTATAAATACATATATATACTGAATATATATTATATATATGATATATAAATCATTAATATCACTATGTATATAAATAACTTTTGACCACATGAAAAACTTTTAAATATAAGAAGTACATTTTTTGACTCTAGTACAAAATAAAAAAAAATTACCATTATTAACATAAATGATTACATAATGTTTATAAAATAGTAATAAGTGATATAAAAGGAATAATGAACTTGATAAAGGTTCTTAAGAAATATAAATTAAATTTTGTTTCTTATTCAGGAAATAAAAGAACAAATAGGTCAAGTCAGACATGAGGTAAGAGACTTTGTCTCAATCTCCTTTCATTGAGGCATATTTCAATAATATATACCTTATTCATTTACACAGTGTATAATAAAACCCTTTGAATTTTACTTTCATTCAAAGGGAATATTTTTTCTACGAGGAGTTTTACTAAATGACAAATGGAATGTTTTTAACATTTGTGGAGACAAGGACCTCTCCTCTGTCGTAATCGTTATTTGGCTTCTTCTATAAGCCTTAATGATTTCTAAAATGAAAAGGGAATACCTTATTATGTTTTTTGGGTGGGTTGGTATTGAAAAAGGGGTTTGAAATGGATCTATTATTTAAATATCTTTAAATTATTTCATGTGATTGAAAATTAAAGGTTATTAGTGAAATGATTAAAATTTTAATATTTTATATGTTATGATTTTATAATGGTACATTTACATTTGACGAGTGGTGCCGTGATAAACCAGGATGGGTGGTTACATTATAACCTCCAATTCATTGGCTATTGAAGACAGCCGTATGGCTATTCCATTTAGTGATATGTGTGGAAGTCGACTCTATAGTTATTCCACTTAAAAGTATTTATGTCCCACATTACCTTTATATGTAATGTGTTAGTTATATGGGTTTTATGGTAATATTTTGGTTACAAATGGGTATGAAATGATCTTTCATTCAGTAAAGAGTATTTACTACTTTAAAAAGGTTAAATGTATTAATTATGATAAAATATTATTGGTTTACTTATTTTTTTAGAAAAAATAACAGTTTTCCTTCTTTCTGTATCCCTTACTGAGCTTTATATGCTCATCCCAAGTTTTGGAAATGTTTTTCATATGAAATAAATTGGAATAGGGTTGTGGTTGGGATCAAGAAATTATCATCTTGTCTAAAACATGGAACTAGACATGACTTTTTTTTCAAGAGTTTTTATTTTTCTACAAAAATTGAAACTGAGTAGATGTGTCTACATGTATTATTCAAGTCACCATGTATATGTTATGGCCAAATTCTCTAAAAATCCATACCTGAAAATATCCTTAATGGGAATTATTCATTTATTTCAAGATTATGTATATGTTTAAGGCCGAGCCCTTATAATTGGTATCAGAGGTCAGTTTCGTCAACTTTAGGAGTTAGAATATAGTTACATTAATATCCATAAATTATTTTAGTTTACATTATGATTGAAATGATATATCATTTACAGGTTACCATGTTTCTTCACCTAAGATATTTTTGTGTTCAGAATGGTTTTCTATAGAGGAAACATGGAAGTTATGATGGGACGACATCAGGAGGAATACAACCTTCCAAATCAGCAACCTGATATGGTCATAATCAGAACTGAACAGTTTGTTGCAGTGAAGGAAAAGTTGACTTAGGCTATAAATGGTGGTGGTATCCATGCACGAGATCATCCAAATCAACCACTGAGGAACATGTCAGTAGTGGATAATTTCATGAGGCAACATTACCCTTCATTTATATGATCATTATACCCAATTCAAGAATATGGGTAGATTAATTAATTGGAGAAAATTTTCGATGTTATGGGTTGTTCAGAACATCAAAAGTTTAGTCTCTTTGTTTACTGTTTTGAAGGTGAAGTTGATCTGTGTTGGTCGATGGTAAAAAATATCAGGGATAGTGTGGAGATTGATGCTCTTGTTTGGGATAATTTCAAAGGTATGTTCCTTGAGAAATATTTTCCTAAAGTTGTTCGACTTAGGATGGAAACACAAATCTTGGAATTGAGGGAGGAGGATGACTCTATGGTTGTTTATGATGGAATGTTCACTCAGCTAAAAAATGTATCATCCAAATATCATCCAAGGTCATGATAGTAAGATAAATTGATTTTACTTAGGACTGAAGTCGTGATATCGAAGAGCATTAGCCTTTAGGGAGTTCAAAAGTTATGAAAAACTTGTTCGATGTCTGAAGAATGTGGAAATGGAGTTTTTCGATGATCAAGTATTCTTTGAAAAACAATAGAATAATAGGTCCAGTTGGGAGGTAAAGGGAAAGAATTCATCAAAGAAGCCTGAAAGTAAGAAAACTAAATATCCATCATGTGAGAAGTGTGGTAAAAAAACATCCTTGATAATGTTTATCAATGTATGGGAAGTGCTTCTGGCATGGTAAGGATGGTCATATAGCTCGTAACTGTAATGAAAATGATCAATCCTGCAATGAAAAGACAACGGTAAGATTTTTTATATGCAATGAAGTGGGACATTATGTTAATGACTGTCTAGAAAAGAACTAAACTAAAGAAAAGAAACCAAAATACAAGCATAAAGCGGTGGTGAAATCCTTTACAACTACATCAGGAGATTTTGGGAAATCAAATGAAGTAGTATCAGGTACACTGTTTGTTAGTTCATATTATGCCAATGTGTTGTTTGATTCTTGGTCAACACATTCTTTACTTTATCAAAATTTTTCGAGTAAACTGGAAATTCTATATCAAGATAAGAATCATGAACTTATGGTAAAAACACTTGGAAAAAAAATTGAGACAAAATGAAATTATAAGAACCTTCAGGTCCTTCTGTGCGGAAAGAATCTACCTTCAATCCTTATTGGTTTTCCTATAGTAGAGTTTGATGTTAATTCTTGCATGGAATGGCTATATAATTATCTTACTAAGATTGACTGTAGAGAAAATGTTGTTTCTTTTTAGAAGTTTTTTTAGATTGTATAAAACAATGATCCCTTAGTTTTGATAACATATTAGGAAGCTGAGAAACTAGTAAAAGATGGAAATGAATTTTACCTTGAACATATTGTTGAAAATAAAGTATTGATATTAATGATATTCTAGTGGTAAATAAGTAAATTAACTTTTATACTGATCAGTTTCCCAGTATTATATCAGATTGGGTAGTTGAATTTACTATTTACTTTGTTCTTGATGCTAATTCAATTTCAAAATCCCCATATCAAATGTCTCAAATTGAACTTTTAATGTTAAAGAAGCAATTTTATGAATTATTAGATAAAGGATTCATTCATACTAGCACATCACTATGGGGTGATGCAATCTTATTTGTTAAAATGAAAGAGGGTTCAATGAGACTTTGCAATGATTATAGATCATTGAATAACATCATTGTTAAGAACAAGTGTCCTTTGCCTCTTATCGATGATTTTTTTCTTTAGCTCCAGGGAGTGAAGTATTTTTCAAAGATTGATTTGAGTTCAAGGTACCATCGCTTGAAATTAAAGGAATCAAAAATTCCAAATACTGCATTTCGTACTAGATATAGAAATTATGAATTTGTAGTTATGACTTTTGGTCTAACCAATTCAACTACTATATTAATGGATCTTATGAATAGAATTTTACATGAGTTCATGGATAAGTTTGTGGTTGTGTTCGTTAATGATATTTTGGATTATTGAAAAAGTAAAAAATGAACATGAAAGTAATTTAAGGGTAGTATTGCAATACTTAAATGAAAATAAACTATTTGGGAAATTTAGAAAGTATGAGTTTTGGTTACAAGAAGTGTCTATCCATGGTCATATTTTTTCAAAAAATGTAATCAAAGTTGATCCTTCTAAAACAATGGTTGTTGAATAATGGCCAAGTCCCCCAAATATAACTGAGATCCGTAGTTTTCTTGGATTAGCAGGTTATTACAAGAGGTTTGTGGAGAATTTGGCATGGTTATCTAGTCCAATTACTAAATTATCTCAAAAAGGTGTTATGTTCCTTTGGAAAAAATCATTTAATGATTGTTTTTATGAATTGAAAAGGAAGATTGGTGAATGATCCAGTTTTGGCACTACCTTCTAGAATTGGTGAGTTTGTTATTTACAATGATGCTACGTTGAAAGGACATGAATGTGTCCATATACATAATTATCAGGTAATTGCTTACGCTTTACATTAGTTTAAACCTCATGAGTAAATTATCGTACACATGATTTGGATTTAGCTACTGTTATTTTTGCTTTAAAAATTTAGAGGCATCATTTGTATGGAGTAAGTTGTGAAATATATACTGATAACAAAAGTTTGAAATATATTCACTCAAATAGAATTTAAAATGGGATAAAAGATATGGTTGGAATTAATCAAGGATTATGATTTCACGATTCATTACCATCTTGGAAAGAAAAACAAATTGGTCGATGCGTTGAGTTGAAAATGTAATGATATACTGAACATGATAATTTTGGAATGATATCCTTTGGATTTTGATATGATGAACGTTGTCATAGATGTTGTTGGTGTATAAAAAAATTCTTCAGTTTTGTTTTAGGTGCTAGTGAAATCATCTCTATTAGACAGAATAAAGCATGCGTGGAAAGAAGATAGTGAGTTGCAGAAAAAGGAAGATATGGTTCAGAAGGGTAGGTTGCCTGATTTTAATCTTGATAATGGATGTGTTTTGAAGTTTAAGAAAAGATTATGTGTGCCTTTTGACTCATAGTTGAAAAATGAGTTGTTATGTGAAGCTCAAAGTTCCCTGTTTTCAGTTCATCCTGGCAGTACTAAGATGTAAAGAGACCTTTGTGAGTATTACTTATGGGATATAATGAAAAAAAATATTGCTGATTTTACTATGAAATGTTTGAATTGTCAGCAGGTTAAAGTAGAGCAGAAGTTACTGAATGGGATGCTTCAGTATTTACCGATACTAGAGTGGAAATGGGAAAATATAACCATGGACATCATTGTGGTATTACCAAATCAATCTCAAGGTAATAATTCAATAGAGATTATTATTTATCGGTGGAGTAAATCAACTCATTTCCTTTCAATTCTAGATACTTTGTCTCTAGATCAACTTTCTTGGTTGTATGTTAAAGAGATAGTCTGGAATCATGGAGTTCCACTTTCCATTATATATGATTGTGATCCAAGGTTCACTTCTAACTTTTGGAAAGGCCTTTGGAATTTTTTTGGTACTGAATTAAATTTTAGTACATATTTTCATCCGCAATCAGATGGGTAGTCAGAACAAACAATTCAGACCTTGGGGGATATGATAGGTTCTTGTTCACTGGATTACCAGGGATGTTGGGACCAACATCTTTCTTTGGTTTAATTTTCTTATAATAACAATTTTCATTTCAGTATACAGATGGCTCTATTTGAGGTATTATATGGAAAACATTGTCAAACACTAGAATTTTGGGGTGAAGTAGTTGAAAGAAATATGATGGGACCAGAATTCATAGAGGATATGGAAGAAAAAGTTCAATTGATTCAAAAGAACATGAGAACAGCTCAGAGCAGATAGAAATGTTATGCGGATAACCGGATGAAGGATCTTTCTTTTGGGGTAGGTGATCATGTCTCCTTCAATGTTTCTCCATTGTAAAGTGTGATGTATTTTGGTAAAAAGGTAATGTTGAGTCCGAGGTTCATTGGACCTTATAAAATCATAGAGAAAGTTAGGTCAGGTTCATACAAAGTGGCTTTACCTCCATTTTTATCCTAGGTACACAATTTTTTTCATGTTTTAATGTTGGGAAAGTATATGCCAGATCCATCTCATGTTTTGAGTCCCGAGGTACTTCAGTTAGAAGATAATATCTCGTATAAGGAAAAAACCAGTCTAGATTCTTGATCTTAGAGAGCAAGTGTTGCAGAATAAGGTATTTCACCAGGTAAAGGTCTTTTGAAAAAAACCATATGGTTTTAGAGGCAACGTGTGAATTTGAAAATTCTATAAGGGATAAATACCCCCACTTATTTTATAAGTGTATAAAATTGCAGGGACACCATTTCCAAAAGGGGGTAAGGATGTAACATCCCTGTTAAATAAATAAATAGTAAATTCTCCTTTTTATTAATATTTTGTGAATTAAATATTAATTTTACATTGAAAGGGTTGATATGTTAAACGGCGTACCCGATACGCAACAATGAGTTCCTTTGAAATTTTACGTTGCACACTAAAAATATAATATTATTAGTTTAAAATTTTGTTAACTCCTATCTATTTTATTGGTAGGAATGAACAAAAATAACTACAATATATTTATACATGATTGTTAAATCAAAGTTAGAGGCTTAAAATGTGAATGAATCCAATTTTAAGAAAAATTTAATTGAAGTGGTCGATTTACCGCCTTTTAATGGTGAACCCTATTTAAAACAATTTTTGGTCACTTTTATATGTTCTATTTGACAATATAAAATTCTTCTTTATATTTGGGACATCAAAATTTTCTTTGGGTATATATTTTGAATTTTTCTTATAATGTTTTTTTTATGAATAGCGAAAAATACTATATTTTTATTCAAAAGTGTCGTTTAATATAATTTATTTATATGGATATATTGTATTTTAAATTGGTTTTAAAGTTTAATTAGATTATATTTTTACCAATTAATTAAATTTTGGTCATTGGAATAAATTTCAAGTTGAAATTAGACATAAACAAGTGTCTATCTCTTGATAGTTATTTTTTCATAAAAACATGCTATTTTTTTGACAATGAGAAAATAATTTTAAGTTAATTACTGCAAATTATATGTTTTTAATTTGGTAAAATAGACATCATTTTTTAATTAGGAATATAAAATATTTCTTAGGGTGAATGTTTTGTAGTTTTCTGAAAAACGTCAATTTTTTATGAATAGTGAAACCACTAAGTAGTTGTTAAAAACTAACATTTTCATTTTAATGAAATTTTACCACTTATGTGGATTAAATTTCAAAAATATGACATACATGGTGTTTATTAGTAAGTTAAATGTGCTTCAATTAGATGAAAAAAATATTTGTGAAAAGTAACTTTTGTCATAAACTATCATAACACTTGTCATAAACTATCATAACACTTGTCATAAACTTATTGGTTGAGTCATTTATGTTCATGGGAATATTAGGATCTATCTGTGGACCCCATGGAGCCACATGGTAGTGATAATTACACTTTAGATTAATATACTTAAAGTAATGTTAAAAATAACACAAAAAATTATATTTTAGGAAATAAATTTTTACATGGGGTAATATAATATATCATTTCGAATATTAATATTAGTTGGAAATATAAAATAATTTCCTACATCATTGTATTTATTTAATAATTTTTAGAAATCAAATATGTTAAATTATTTATGACACAATAATGATATAGTATTTACCTCATTAATAAAATATTTAAATAAATAAGATTATAAATATTAAAACAATATCCAAAACCTATCCAATTATTGTAGGATGATTTTATTTTGACCATGAGTTATGTTATCTCAAACTTTAATTAGTTTTTTACTTTTCGAAACCAAATATCATTATATTATAAAATAATATTTTCACACTTTCCTAAAGAGCCCCTCCTCCACCTTATAAAAAGCCCTCACTTTTTACTCATTCCTCACACATCTCTAGCGCTTTTGGCTCGTCCAAACCCTTCTGAAATAAGCTCTATATATCTCTATACTCCTCCTAGAATCCTTACCTTAGGAAGAAGTCCCTTTTAGAAGTTATTTGGGTTCAAACCAAAGGTAGTTACCCAAATTTAAGGTAATAGTTTCTCTTAAATTCTTCTCTTTTATTTTACTTCTCCAACCACTAAACTCTCTTTATTACTGTATTTTCTAAAAAAACAAGTATTATCAATATAATAGGATTTTGTTATGAGAAGTATTATAACTACACATACACACACCTCTATCTAATGGGATAAGAACATATTGTTTCTGTGGATGGAAAACTAATGCCTCACAAAATAAGGATTGTTCGATTATCTCCTACCACCTGTCATGGTGGTCAATAAGATGAAAATTTATTTATATATGATATATATTATGTTTATGTTTTTTTATTCTGTATTTTTATTATATATCATACCTTTATGGTTTCCATTATGGGTAAACACGATAATTTCATTTGAGGAAGTGCAGACTACCACCACCTCAAAGTGATATGACTCGTTCATACCATACGTGGTACGTATAAAGATGGAGTTAATGATAATATATATGATATTATATTGGAAATATAATATACCTATTTATAATTATGTTTTCATTCCATTATATATGAAATAGAAATGAAAGTAGTGTTCATGCGTACGTATGGCTTATCGTCTCCATGAACGGTGCGTTTAATTTCTTATCTCCAAATGTTATGTACTGTTATAAATACGTATATATAATGAATATATATTATATATATGATATCTAAATCATGAAAATAACTCTATATATAATGAAATATTGACCACATGAACAACATGTGAATATAAGAAGTTAATTTTGGACTCAAGTACAATATATCGTCAAAATGATAGTTATTAACATAAATGATTACATAATGTTTATAACATGGTAATAAGTGATATAAAAGAAATAATGAACTTAAAAAACGTTCTTAATTTTGTATAAATTAACTATATTTTATATTCATGAAATTAAATAACAAACGGTTCAAGTCGGACATGAGGTAAGGGACTTCATCTCAATCTCCATTCATTGAGGCATATTTTGAAAATATATACCTTATTATTTTACATTGTGTATAATAAAACCCTTTGACCTTTAATTTCATTCAATGGTAATATTTTTTCTACTAAGTTTTTTACTAAATTACAAATGGATTGTTTTTAACATTTTCCGCAACAATGACCTCTCTGCTCCCGTAATCATTATTTGGCATCCTATTTGAGCCTTAATGTTATCTAAAATGAATATGAAATCCCTTATTCAAATTTTCAGGGTTTTGGTTTCAAAAATGGTTTTTTAAATGGATTTTTTTATTTCAATATCATAAAATTATTTCTTGTGATTTCAAATTAAATTTTATTAGTAAAATATTTATATTTTCAATATTTTATGTGTTATGATTTTATAATGCTACATGGACATTTGACGGGTGGTTATGTGATAAACCAAATGAAGGGGGGTGGCATGATAAACTAGGATGGATGGTTACATTATAACCTCCAATTAATTGGGTTTGGAAGTTGATCATATGGCTATTCCATTTAGTGATATATGTGGATGTCGAAGGTATGGTTATTCAACTTAGGGATATTTATGTCCCAAGTAACCTTTATATGTTATGTGTTCTTCATATGGGGTTTATGGTAATATTTTGGTTACAAAAGGGTATGAAATGATCTTTTATTCAGTGAATAGTATTTAATACTTCATAAAGGTGATATGTATTACTTATTATAATGTATTCATGGTTTACTTGTTGTTTTGAAAAACTAACAGTTTTCCTTCTTTGTGTATCCCTTACTGAGCTTTTTATGCTTATCCCATGTTTGTCAAATGTTTTTCATGGGACATAAAGTGGAATAGGGATAAGGATGGGATCAAGGAAATTTCATGCTATCTAAAACAAGGAAGAAGACATGAAATATTTTTCAAGAGTTTTTATTTTTTGAAAAAATGTAAACTGAGTAGATGTGTCTACATGTAATATTAAATTCGTCATGTATATTTTATGGCCTAATTCTCTAAAACCATAAACTTGAAAATATCATCAATGTGAATTATTCATTTAATTCATGATTATGTATATGTTTAAGGTCGGGCCTTATATTAAAAAATAGATGATACAAAATGATATCATGGTTTCAGTTAGAAGATTACTATTGAAGTTCTAACTCGGAAGGTTGTCCATAAAATCATGGAGAAAATTTGCTGTTGGATATCAAGGTGACAGTTGGGATAAAAAAATTTAAATTCAATGTCATTTGATAGACATTTACGAGTTGAATGAAACATTGGTTGTCAGATTTATGGATTTGACATATCTTTTAAATAACTCCAAATCTTACAAGTTTGAACCACTCATTCTTTTCTACTTGAAATATTATTAGAGTTCATTTGACTTAATGAGACATCGGTTGTTGTGATTACGGTCAAGGTATTTCAATGGTAGGAAGAAATAATCTGATAATCATGATCAAAGTCATGTGAGGCTAGAAATTTATAGTCTTGTCCATCACATCAAGGTCCTCAAGATATAAGAATCTATAGAAGCCAATAAACTTCTTCATCTAGTGTTTCTATGGAGAGAATGACAAAAATTGATCATCGTATCAAGGGCATAACCTGGTGTGGGTAAGACAAATATTCATAATAGTATAAATTAATAGAACTATATCCTAGGGTATTTGATAACCGTCTATTTGGGTCAAAATAATTCAATTCAATTATATTACAGGTAATAATACAATTTCATTTTTTTCTACTACTATATGTAATAGAAATTGAATTATTTTATATATTCAATTTTCTATTCTATATATCCTTATTACTCTAATTATGATAATTTTTTTTATAATATGAGTAAAATTTTTGTGATTACGATTATCAGTTACACTGAATATAATAGTATACTCTTTAATAATTAATCACCAATTATTTTGTATTAATATGATTAATCATATCAACTTTGATTAAGATATAATTATACTTTTATATATCATTTTCTTATATGAATATGATTATACCATCATTAACTAAAAACAATTCAACTCAATAGAATCAATCATGTGTATTATATATCAGAATCACCTGGATTACATTAATATTTTCATTTGAACATTGATCCCAATCTGATTTTATTTTAAATATCCAACAGGTTTTTTGAATACTATTTGTTTAATTATATCAAACAATGTTTCTCTTAAGGTTACAAACAAATGGTATTTAAAACAAATACACCCCTATTATATTTAACCATCATCATATACATTATCATCCAACAATTGATATTATAGTGGTTTTCCTCCACTAAAATATTTTTGGATTGTTTTACCATTTCAAGTTATTTTATTTCTTATTATAATAATTTTTATTGTAAATATTTGTTATAGTAACATGTATTGTGAAAAATAATTTTTTTTACCTACTTAAAAATAAAGAGGAAATAAGTGTAGGTTCTATTGGAAAACATAATACTATATAAAAATAATATATTATTGTTATGATTATGAATATTGGAGGGAATAAATGATGTCTTTTGTGATCGACAAACGAGTTAATAATTTTTTATACTGATTGGTGAATAAAAAATTCCTGGAAAAAAATTAAGAAAATTTACAAATCCAAAAAATCTAGAATATCAAATAAATTACATTATTAGGAATACATTATTATATTATATGACTAGAATATTATATTGAAATATTACATATTGTGAATTATCTAACATTATCTGGAAGAATATTGAAATCACTTTTTTTATAACATTCAATGTTGTTGAGTAGAGAAGATATGTGTTAAGAGATGATTATAACGATTTTATAATTTCATTATTGTGAAACATTTATCATGGTAATAAAAGGTATATTAAGATTTTTAATAGTTTAATATCTTTCGGTGAAAAAGTATTAGATTATGAAATTCTTGTGGAAAAGATAATTGATATATTTCTAAATGAATGGGAATCAACGGGAATAATAGATGATCAGTACATGAAGATTAAAAATATTATAGTAGATAATTTATTTGTAACCCTTTTATTTTATGAGGGTAGAATTAAAAGAGATGTTTTCAATTTAAAGGAAATAAATGTAGGAGTTTCTTTTACATCTACATCAAATATGAGGAAATTGTAAACACCCGAAAATATTGTTAAATCAAAAAAGAAAATGTTCATTACTCAATAAAAATAAATTGACTCTGAACCTTCAGAGAATGAGTTATCCAATCATTCTCAAATAATGAAAAAATATTTTTGGTAAAGAGGATTTTAATATTTTTACAGTAAATTTAATAAGTATATAAATTAGAATAATGATTCTAAATATACCTATTATTAATGTGAATGAGATGGATAGATAAAACCCAATTTTCCAATGCTCAAAAGTAATGATTGAGAGAGAAATGTATTCTGATTAAAATTAAAAAAGTATTTAAAGAAAAATGGAATCAAATTAAAGAAGTCTAAAAACACATGGAGTGCTAGTGGATGATATTCTTCTGATTAATTATTAGACAATAAAAATTCTGGATTGAGAAATATTGGTCTCTATACTATAATACCATTTTAAAATCAATGGTTTATGGTTTAGGTATACACTTATGATTTTTTATTAAATAGTTCATTAATTTCAAAATATCCTGATGATAAAGGAAATATTTCTTCTGATGAATAATATTATTCAGCGGAAGGTAATACATTAACATTATATGAATATGTATCCGTTTATTCTAAGTTACTTGAAAATGAAAATTTCAATGTTAGTGAAAAAATGTGACACAACAAATTCGAGTAAGAATTTAATTTCTCATAATTTCCGTACACTTAGAACTCCATATAAAAATGGTGTTGTTGAAATAAAAAACCACATTCTTTAGGAAATCACAGGAAAATTTTTGAGTGAATACCCAATCACTAAACACATTGAGGATAATGTTGTTGTTACTACTTTTAATAATATAATTCAATTTTTATTTGAACCCTTTATCAATAAAACGACATATGAATAATGGATAATGTAACAGACCAAGATTTTATGAAAAATATTCTTTTTAATTTCACAAATGTCTTGTGTTGTACGCAACACAAAAATGAGCTTGCACAACACGCATCTTTGACTTGCCTTGCATTACACACAATCACAACCTTCCTCGATAGCGTGTGTAGTACGCAATACCGAGTTTCACTAAACAACAATATGCTATTAAAATATTATTATAACTAGCCATTATGAATAGTAATAACCACTTTTTTAAATTTTATAAATTTTATTTTTTAAAATGGACTTCATTTTTGGACTCAGAATATCGAAATTAGCCTAGGGTGAAATTTTGGTATTTTTCTGAAAACTTTCAATTTTTGATGAATAGTGAAACCACTAAGTGGTAGGTTAAAAACTGAATTTTGCATAAAACTTAATTTTACCGCTTCTGTGAATGGAATTTCGAAAATCCGAAAGACACGGTTGATATCAGTAAGTAAAATGTGGTTCAATGAGATAAAAATAATTTTTTGGTGAATAGTAACTTTTTACTTTTTTTTACCGCGGTTAATAGTAAATAGGGTAACTAAGGGTAAATATGATATTACTATTACCCTAACACATGTCCTAATTCTATTGGATAAGTGTAATTCTACCAAAAACCAACTTAGGAATAAAATATGACCATTTAGGCCCACTTGGATTAGATTAGGACATTTATTATTAATTTATTTAAAGAAGGGTTAAAATAGTTAAAATCAAAGTATAATAAGTAAATAATTTTTAATATGGGGTTATACATACGATAAATTCCATTTTAAATATTCATTAGAAAGATAAAAAGATTTCTTACATGATGGTATTTTATTTGTAATTTTTAGACATCAAATAATTTAATTTATTTATGACACAATCATGATGCAGTAATTATCTTATTAATGAAATATTGACATAATTGATGTTATAAACACCAAAATAAATGTAATTTGAGCCTTTTTATGAATTCCAATAATTTTATAGGTTACTATGATATATTAATGCTGATTTAATCAACTTGTTTCGAACATATAATTCTGATATGACTTTCACAAAAATCATATATCAAATAGTGTCAAAATTGACACAAAATAGTTTTTAAATAAAATATTATATTATTAATTGTTATTTTATTCCTAAAAATCTAAGATTCGGCCAAATGACTTAGATAAGGATATATATATTAATAATAAACAATTTGGGGTTCGTTTGGCATGCTATAGTAAGTGTATTAACCATATAGTGAAAGAAAACAAAAAGACACGGTAAAAGTTAAATTACTAAACTTAGAGTTAAATCTAATTTATAAGGATGAAATAATACCCTAAACTTGTCTAAATCCTATTAGTTGATAGGATTTCGACCCATCCCCACTTTAGCTTCGAAATAAGACCCTTTGGAACCATTATAAACCGATTTAGACTTTAATATAAAATAATATTTTGAGATATTCCTAAGGTGCCCCTCTCCTCCCTTATAAAAGGACACCTCCTCCCCCTTACTCCTCACACCAATTTGAGCACTTAAGCTCGGCCAAACTCTGACAAAATCCCTTCTCCACTTCCCTAGAATAATCCTAGAGGTCCTGGTCTTCTTCAAAGACCAATCTTAGTTCCCTAAGTGAAGGATTCAAAGAGGCGTTTCAAAAAAGAGGTAATAACCGTTACCAATCTTTTCAATTTCTTTCTTCTTCAACTTCTTCTTATTTAGTTGTTTCATGATAAAGTAATAACATCAGTATTACTTACATACTGATATGTTATTATAAATATGAAACAACTCTAATTAACCTTCTATCCATCCTGCGGAAAAAGGAAATCACCGCGCGTGCGTACGTACGGAATATCGTCTCCACACCGTGGTGTAATCTATTTTCCACCACCACCTTACATGGATGGGTATAATGGTGTAAAGAATAACTATACATATTTATTACAACATCATATTGATTCTGATATATTCTATAATCCACTCCAATTCAATTCAATATTTATGAAAATGATATCATCGCTCGTGCGTACGTACGGACTACCGTCTCCACGACGCGATGAGATTCATTCACCATGTTAACCATTTATGAATGATTATAAAGTATATATAAGAAATAATAATGAAATATATGACATTATGAAGCTACTGGATTCATGTATATATATATATATGTATGTCATCTACTTACTTCCATTCAAGACAATAAGGAAAGGAAAACAGCGTTCATGCGTACGTACGGACTACCGTCTCCATGAACGGTGTTTTTCATTTCATTTATCTATCTATTATATATATATATATACTGAATATATATGATATATAAATCATATTTTATATTCTGGATGTAATTAAATCATGATATAAGTAATAATAATGTCAAGAACAACAAGTCAAAACACCTACGATAAATGAAACGATTTTACCCAAAACGCTTCTTTAACATGGAATTTACAGAAGAACGGGTAATATAAAGTCATAAGTGAACCATATATGATATCATAACAATGAATATGATTCTGTAATAAGTCAATGACATTATTTAAATCATTATACAGGAGGTTCGGACACTTACGAAGCAAATCAGACCTAAGGTAAGGGAAATATCACAATCTCATTTTTATCCGAGATTGTTTATTCGTAAGTATTTATTGGGGTGTATTTTATCATCCACATCCATGATTCATCAATATGTAATATTATTTCCATCCACCTACAATTGTTTAAATCCATTTTTACCCTTCGGTGAGTTTTTAGTAATATGTATGAAAGGAATATTTTGTCGTTTTTCGTACGAGGTACTTTTTGACTTTTCCGACAAAAGTACGAAGAATGTTTTTTTAACTTATACGGCATGAATGGATTTTTAAAACATTACTTCCAAGAATCTTCCTTTATAAGTTTTCAAGTTTATTTTTAATCAACTTCATTTATTTTAAAGTCGTATGACATGTTATGAAAGGAAAAACGTTTTTGAAGTAGAAAGGATATTTTCCTCAAGAATGGAGTTCAAGTATTTTATCAAAATTATTTTCCATATAAGATAATAAAAGGGTTCTGTTTTTATCCCTATTATTACATTGATTTTACTATGTTGTGATGAAATTATGTTTATGAATTCCTTTATATTATATGAATGGTTTTATGATGTCATGTTGTTTAAGAATCCCATTTTTATTACATGGGTTATGCGATGAGGTATGATTTATGATTATGTGGCACACATAAGAAATGATTCATTATAAGATGGGTGGGACCTATATCTCCCTCCAATGCATTGGGTAAAGATTTTATATCTCATGAGATAGACAAGGCTGGAACGGTAGGTTATACCGGTTCAGTGAAACAGGACTGAAACGAGGGTTACTCGATTCAGAAAGGGACTTTGTCCATTAAGAAAGTCATGGCAATGAGTCATGACTAACAAGAAATGATTTTCCATGATTATGTGTGCATGCCACAATGTTTCAAGTTCCATGTTATGATTATGGTGATCTCATTTTCACTTCTATGATTTATTCCATGTTAAGATATTATGATCTCTTTTGCAGGTTATGATTTTCAAAAAGATATGATATGATTTTTATTTCCTTTATTTGCCCTTGCTGAGCATTTGAGCTCACCCTTTTATGTTTTCTTTTCCCCAGGATATAAAGAAAGGTTTTAGGTAAAAAAAAGAAGAAGAAGATCTTTATGGGAGATTATGAAGATCTTTCACCACGATTAGAAGATTACGATCCGATTTTCCAAAGACACTAAACTATTACGATCCTTGTGTGTGTGTGTTTTTGTTATGTACTAAGTATTCCAAAAATGTAATTGTAATGTCCATGTACATCAGGCTTCGGGTCTCTACAGTTGGTATCAGAGGAAAGGTTTAGTCAACCTTTGGAAACTAGGATGCGAAAACGTTAGTGAGATCCCTAGAGATATTTCTAAGGTATGTCTAGGGATGTCCCTAAGGTTAAGTATATGTATAGGTTATAGTACTAGAATTACCCTAACGATCATAGAATTAAACCTAAGATGTTAGATATTGAAGGTAATCCCCCTTTATTATGTTGTTTTCCCTAGCATGATTTTTGCCTCTCACACTATTCTTTTTGGGTTTTAGACGATGGCTGGAACCCGAAGGAACCGTGTTGATCAATGCTATGGACAATGCAATCATTGTCCTCCTGAACAAACAAATGTTATGGGAGATGGAGTGCAAAATCTTATTGCTATACTTACACAAGCTATGAATCATTCTGGACTTCCAAATGAGCAGAGAAGGGAACAATATTCTATTGAGTCCTTCATGAGGCAACGTCCACCTTCGTTCAGTGGGTCTTCTGATCCACTTGTTGCTGAACAATGGATCAGTACCACTGAAAAGATATTTTCAGTTCTTCAATGTTCTGAACATGATAAAGTCATCTTGGCAGTATATCGTTTGGAAGGTGAAGCTGATCAATGGTGGAATCTTATCAAGAATACAAGGCAAAGAGATGAAATTGAGTCCATGGAATGGGACGAGTTCAAGAACTTATTTTTCAATAAGTACTTCTCTCGTATTCTTCGAAAAAAGATGGAGAAGGAGTTTCTTGAACTAAAGAAAAAGGATGATGAATCTGTTGGTATATACGAAGCGAATTTTACAAGACTTGCAAGGTATGCATCTGGCATTATCATCCAACCTGAAAGTAAAGTTGATCGATTTTTCAGTGGCTTAAAACCAAGTCTTCGAAGGGCATTAGCTATAAGAGACTTCAGTAGCTATGAAGAAATTGTGCATTGTGCTATCAAGGTAGAAATGGAAGTTGGTGTTACATATCCATCTCATGGTTTTGACAAAAAACGAAATATGGAGTTCAAGGAGAAATCTTAGAATAATGGTGAAATGAAGATGAATGTTTCCTTATGCACAAAGTGTGGAAAGAAGCATGGTGGAGATTGTCTTAAAGGGACTAGAAAATGTTTTAAGTGTGGAAAATAAGGTCATCGAGCAGCTGAGTGTCGAAGTAATGGAAAAAGGGTTTCTAATGATGTGAATAAAGCAAACACTGCAGAGAACGCACCACCAACACTTCAATGATTCAAGTGTAAGGAAATGGGGAATTATGCTAATAAATGCCCTAATCCAAGGGTTAGTGATGATCGACATGAGAAACCGCTTAAGGCAAAGGATAAAGGGAAGTCACATGCGATCACTATTGGCGATGTTGAATATGAAAACGATGTGGTGGAATGATTAAGTGTTTATGTAATGGGATTCCAAAATAATGTTGTATCATGGAGTATTGGAATATTTATGTATTAGTCTAATGTGGTATTCAAAGTGATTGAGATATTTTTGGAAATAAGACGATATGCGCATAATGAAGGGAAAATGAGAAAATGAAATGTTTAACAGTATTCATCAGTTCATGATTGATATAAGGACTAAGTGATATCATGGTTTGAGTATATAGAATTTTGAGGATTTTGGTATGTGGAAAGAGTTAACTTTTGATAGCATTCATGTTTTCACTAAGGTTTAATGGGTATTCATTTTTCAAGAGAATACATCATTAAGGTATTCACATGATTGGAATGTGACCAACAATATATATGTGGGATAAATGATGGTATTCACATGCTTGGTTGACGACATTTCAAGTTATCGTTTTCTTTATACTATGAGCTTGGACCGAAGTATTTTAGATAAGCCTAAAGATTAAAATAGATTATGTTAACCATAAGTTAGTATTGTTTAAGGATAGAATTTTTGTCGATATTATTTATGTGATGTTATAGTAATTTAGTTTTAGAAAAAGGACAACCTGCAGGATGGGCGACAGCCCATCGCTTCGGACAAGGCTGTGGGAATCGAACCCACAACCGAAGTGCGACTGGCCTATATCACCTACCACTGGCCTACATGAAGTCCTTGTTTAGTAGAAACTAGTTTTATTATATTAAGCAGTATGATATATGAAGTATAAGTCCATTTTAGGAACCATATGTGATTAATCTCACAATAGATCGACTTATGTATATAATTTTTTGCTAACCTTTTGTTTGAGACATATGGAATGACCCGTCATTCTATCACATGATCTGCTAACACATCACGAATAACAAATTCAACTTCATTTATTTAAGAGATGAAGTGGAAATTGTTCAAGGCATGAACAACAGTGAGATTGTACCAAAATAAAGAAAGTATTTATTCTAATTCAAATTTTCAACTTTAGGGAAATGATCTTGAAAACCAAAAATGTTGTCCTAGTGATCTTATACCTGATGAATCGGATGGTACCTTAGATCGTCACAAATTTATGGATTTGTGATTGTTGGCTTTTCCATAGCCATGTTCTCTACAACTCTCCATCAGAACATGATGGTTAGATTTTTTTTCCATATCCATATTTTCACCTATGTGGAAACCCAGTGATTAGTTTATTTGGGTAATTGTTACATTTCATACTTTAGTTTTTAAAGACAAGTTTTGGTACTCCTTTTTACGATGTGGGTTTCTATTAAAGAAACTTTCGAATAGTAAACTATTTATAACCCCGACGAATTTCGAGGGTGAAATTCATTTTAAGGGGGGTAGAATGTAACAGCCCAAGATTTTATGAAAAATATTCTTTTTAATTTCACTAATGTCTTGTGTTGTACGCAACACAAAAAGGAGCTTGCACAACACGCATCTTTGACTTGCCTTGCATTACACACAATCACAACCTTCCTCGATAGCGTGTGTAGTACGCAATACCGAGTTTCACTAAACAAAAATATGCTATTAAAATATTATTATAACTAGCCATTATGAATAGTAATAACCACTTTTTTAAATTTTATAAATTTTATTTTTCAAAATGGACTTCATTTTTGGACTCAGAATATCGAAATTAGCCTAGGGTGAAATTTTGGTATTTTTCTGAAAACTTTCAATTTTTAATGAATAGTGAAACCACTAAGTGGTAGGTTAAAAACTGAATTTTGCATAAAACATAATTTTACCGCTTCTGTGAATGGAATTTCGAAAATCCGACAGACACGGTTGATATCAGTAAGTAAAATGTGGTTCAATTAGACAAAAATAATTTTTTGGTGAATAGTAACTTTTTACTTTTTTTTACCGCAGTTAATAGTAAATAGGGTAACTAAGGGTAAATATGATATTACTATTACCCTCACACATGTCCTAATTCTATTGGATAAGTGTAATTCGACCAAAAACAAACTTAGGAATAAAATATGACCATTTAGGCCCACTTGGATTAGATTAGGACATTTATTATTAATTTATTTAAAGAAGGGTTAAAATAGTTAAAATCAAAGTTTAATAAGTAAATAATTTTTAATATGGGGTTATACATACGATAAATTCGATTTTAAATATTCATTAGAAGGATAAAAAGATTTCTTACATGATGGTATTTTATTTGTAATTTTTAGACATCAAATAATTTAATTTATTTATGACACAATCATGATGCAGTAATTATCTTATTAATGAAATATTGACATAATTGATGTTATAAACACCAAAATAAATGTAATTTGAGACTTTTTATGAATTCCACTAATTTTCTAGGTTACTATGATATATTAATGCTGATTTAATCAACTTGTTTCGAACATATAATTCTGTTATGACTTTCACAAAAATCATATATCAAATAGTGTCAGAATTGACACAAAATAGTTTTTAAATGAAATATTATATTACTAATTGTTATTTTATTCCTAAAAATCTAAGGTTCGGCCAAATGACTTAGATAAGGATATATATATTAATAATAAACAATTTGGGGTTCGTTTGGCATGTTATAGTAAGTGTATTAACCATATAGTGAAAGAAAACAAAAAGACACGGTAAAAGTTAAATTACTTAACTTAGAGTTAAATCTAATTGATAAGGATAAAATAATACCCTAAACTTGTCTAAATCCTATTGGTTGATAGGATTTCGACCCATCCCCACTTTAGCTTCGAAATAATACCCTTTGGAACCATTATAAACCGATTTTGACTTTAATATAAAATAATATTTTGAGATATTCCTAAGGTGCCCCTCTCCTCCCTTATAAAAGGACACCTCCTACCCCTTACTCCTCACACCAATTTGAGCACTTACGCTCGGCCAAACTCTGCCAAAATCCCTTGTCCACTTCCCTAGAATAATCCTAGAGGTCCTGGTCTTCTTCAAAGAACAATCTTAGTTCCCTAAGTGAAGGATTCAAATAGGCGTTTCAAAAAAGAGGTAATAACCATTACCGATCTTTTCAATTTCTTTCTTCTTCAACTTCTTCTTATTTAGTTGTTTCATGATAAAGTAATAACACCAGTATTACTTACATACTGATATGTTATTATAAATATGAAACAACCCTAATTAACCTTTTATCCATCCTGCGGAAAAAGGAAATCACCGCGCGTGCGTACGTACGGAATACCGTCTCCACGCCGTGGTGTAATCTATTTTCCACCACCACCTTACATGGATGGGTATAATGGTGTAAAGAATAACTATACATATTTATTACAACATCATATTGATTCTGATATATTTTATAATCCACTTCAATTCAATTCAATATTTATGAAAATGATATCATCGCTCGTGCGTACGTCCGGACTACCGTCTCCACGACGTGATGAGATTCATTCACCATGTTAACCATTTAAGAATGATTATAAAGTATATATAAGAAATAATAATGAAATATATTACATTATAAAGCTACTGGATTCATGTATATATATATATATATGTATGTCATCTACTTACTTCCATTCAAGACAATATGGAAAGGAAAACAGCGTTCATGCGTACGTACGGACTACCGTCTCCATGAACGGTGTTTTTCATTTCATTTATCTATCTATTATATATATATATATATGAATATATATGATATATAAATCATATTTTATATTCTGGAAGTAATTAAATCATGATATAAGTAATAATAATGTCAAGAACAACAAGTCAAAACACCTACGATAAATGAATCGATTTTACCCAAAACGCTTCTTTAACATGGGATTTACAAAAGAATGGGTAATATAAAGTCATAAGTGAACCATATATGATATCATAACAATGAATATGATTCTTTAATAAGTCAATGACATTATTTAAATCATTATACAGGAGTTTTGGACACTTACGAAGCAAATCGGACCTAAGGTAAGGGAAATATCACAATCTCATTTTTACCCGAGATTGTTTATTCGTAAGTATTTACTGGGGTGTATTTTATCATCCACATCCATGTTTCATCAATATGTAATATTATTTCCATCCACCTAAAATTGTTTAAATCCATTTTTACCCTTCGGTGAGTTTTTAGTAATATGTATGAATGGAATCTTTTGTCGTTTTTCGTACGAGGTACATTTTGACTTTTCCGACAAAAGTACGAAGAATGTTTTTTTTAACTTATACGGCATGAATGGATTTTTAAAAAATTATTTCCAAGAATCTTCCTTTATAAGTTTTCAAGTTTATTTTTAATCAACTTCTTTTATTTTAAAGTCGTATGACATGTTATGAAAGGAAAAACGTTTTTGAAGTAGAAAGGATATTTTCCTCAAGAATGGAGTTCAAGTATATTATCAAAAATATTTTCCATCTAAGATAATAAAAGGGTTCTGTTTTTATCCCTATTATTACATTGATTTGACTATGTTGTGATGAAATTATGTTTATGAATTCCTTTATGTTATATGAATGGTTTTATGATGTCATGTTGTTTAATAATCCCATTTTTATTACATGGGTTATGCGATGAGGTATGATTTATGATTATGTGGCACACATAAGAAAGGATTCATTATAAGATGGGTGGGACCTATATCTCCCTCCAATGCATTGGGTAAAGATTTTATAACTCATGAGATAGACAGGGCTGGAACGGTAGGTTATACCGGTTCAGTGAAACAGGACTGAAACGAGGGTTACTCGATTCAGAAAGGGACTTTGTCCACTAAGAAAGTCATGGAAATGAGTCATGACTAACAAGAAATGATTTTCCATGATTATGTGTGCATGCCACAATGTTTCAAGTTCCATGTTATGATTATGGTGATCTCATTTTCACTTCTATGATTTATTCCATGTTAAGATATTATGATCTATTTTGCAGGTTATGATTTTCAAAAAGATATGATATGATTTTTATTTCCTTTATTTGCCCTTGCTGAGCATTTGAGCTCACCCTTTTATGTTTTCTTTTCCCCAGGATATAGAGAAAGGTTTTAGGTTAAAAAAAGAAGAATAAGATCTTTATGGGAGATTTTGAAGATCTTTCACCACGATTAGAAGATTACGATCCGATTTTCCAAAGACACTAAACTATTACGATCCTTGTGTGTGTGTGTTTTTGTTATGTACTAAGTATTCCACAAATGTAATGTAATGTCCATGTACGTCAGGCTTCGGGTCTCTACAGTTGGTATCAGAGGAAAGGTTTAGTCAACCTTTGGAAACTAGGATGCGAAAACGTTAGTGAGATCCCTAGAGATATTTCTAAGGTATGTCTAGGGATGTCCCTAAGGTTAAGTATACGTATAGGTTATAGTACTAGAATTACGCTAACAATCATAGAATTAAACCTAAGATGTTAGATATTGAAGGTACTCCCCCTTTATTATGTTGTTTTCCCTAGAATGATTTTTGCCTCTCACACTATTCTTTTTGGGTTTTAGACGATGGCTGGAACCCGAAGGAACCGTGTTGATCAATGCAATGGACAATGCAATCATTGTCCTCCTGAACAAACAAATGTTATGGGAGATGGAGTGCAAAATCTTATTGCTATACTTACACAAGCTATGAATCATTCTGGACTTCCAAATGAGCAGAGAAGGGAACAATATTCTATTGAGTCCTTCATGAGGCAACGTCCACCTTCTTTCAGTGGGTCTTCTGATCCACTTGTTGCTGAACAATGGATCAGTACCACTGAAAAGATATTTTCAGTTCTTCAATGTTCTGAACATGATAAAGTCATCTTGGCAGTATATCGTTTGGAAGGTGAAGATGATCAATGGTGGAATCTTATCAAGAATACAAGGCAAAGAGATGAAATTGAGTCCATGGAATGGGACGAGTTCAAGAAATTATTTTTCAATAAGTACTTCTCTCGTATTCTTCGAACAAAGATGGAGAAGGAGTTTCTTCAACTAAAGAAAAAGGATGATGAATCTGTTGGTATATACGAAGCGAATTTTACAAGACTTGCAAGGTATGCATCTGGCATTATCATCCAACCTGAAAGTAAAGTTGATCGATTTTTCAGTGGCTTAAAACCAAGTCTTCGAAGGGCATTAGCTATAAGAGACTTCAGTAGCTATGAAGAAATTGTGCGTTGTGCTATCAAGGTAGAAATGGAAGTTGGTGTTACATATCCATCTCATGGTTTTGACAAAAAACGAAAGATGGAGTTCAAGGAGAAATCTTAGAATAATGGTGAAAAGAAGATGAATGTTTCCTTATACACAAAGTGTGGAAAGAAGCATGGTGGAGATTGTCTTAAAGGGACTAGAAAATGTTTTAAGTGTGGAAAAGAAGGTCATCGAGCAGCTGAGTGTCGAAGTAATGGAAAAAGGGTTTCTAATGATGTGAATAAAGAAAACACTGCAGAGAACGCACCACCAACACTTCAATGCTTCAAGTGTAAGGAAATGGGGCATTATGCTAATAAATTCCCTAATCCAAGGGTTAGTGATGATCGACATGAGCAACCGCTTAAGGCAAAGGATAAAGGGAAGTCACATGCGATCACTATTGGCGATGTTGAATATGAAAACGATGTGGTGGAATGATTAAGTGTTTATGTAATGGGATTCCAAAATAATGTTGTATCATGGAGTATTGGAATATTTATGTATTAGTCTAATGTGGTATTCAAAGTGATTGAGATATTTTTGGAAATAAGACGATATGCGCATAATGAAGGGAAAATGAGAAAATGAAATGTTTAACAGTATTCATGAGCTCATGATTGATATAAGGACTAAGTGATATCATGGTTTGAGTATATAGAATTTTGAGGATTTTGGTATGTGGAAAGAGTTAACTTTTGATAGCATTCATGTTTTCACTAAGGTTTAATGGGTATTCATTTTTCAAGAGAATACATCATTAAGGTATTCACATGATTGGAATGTGACCAACAATATATATGTGGGATAAATGATGGTATTCACATGCTTGGTTGACGACAATTCAAGTTATCGTTTTCTTTATACTATGAGCTTGGACCGAAGTATTTTAGATAAGCCTAAAGATTGGAATAGATTATGTTAACCATAAGTTAGTATTGTTTAAGGATAGAATTTTTGTCGATATTATTTATGTGATGTTATAGTAATGTAGTTTTAGAAAAAGGACAACCTGCAGGATGGGCGACAGCCCATCGCTTCGGACAAGGCTGTGGGAATCGAACCCACAACCGAAGTGCGACTGGCCTTTATCACCTACCACTGGCCTACATGAAGTCCCTGTTTAGTAGAAACTAGTTTTATTATATTAAGCAGTATGATATATGAAGTATAAGTCCATTTTAGGAACCATATGTGATTAATCTCACAATAGATCGACTTATGTATATAATTTTTTGCTAACCTTTTGTTTGAGACAGATGGAATGACCCGTCATTCTATCACATGATATGCTAACACTTCACGAATAACAAATTCAACTTCATTTATTTAAGAGATGAAGTGGAAATTGTTCAAGGTATGAACAACAGTGAGATTGTACCAAAATAAAGAAAGTATTTATTCTAATTCAAATTTTCAACTTTAGGGAAATGATCTTGAAAACCAAAAATGTTGTCCTAGTGATCTTATACCTGATGAATCGGATGGTACCTTAGATCGTCACAAATTTATGGTTTTGTGATTGTTGGCTTTTCCATAGCCATGTTCTCTACAACTCTCCATCAGAACATGATGGTTAGATTTTTCTTCCATATCCATATTTTCACCTATGTGGAAACCCAGTGATTAGTTTATTTGGGTAATTGTTACATTTCATACTTTAGTTTTTAAAGACAAGTTTTGGTACTCCTTTTTACGATGTGGGTTCTATTAAAGAAACTTTCGAATAGTAAACTATTTATAACCCCGACGAATTTCGAGGGTGAAATTCATTTTAAGGGGGGTAGAATGTAACAGCCCAAGATTTTATGAAAAATATTCTTTTTAATTTCACTAATGTCTTCTGTTGTACGCAACACAAAAAGGAGCTTGCACAACACGCATCTTTGACTTGCCTTTCATTACACACAATCGCAACCTTCCTCGATAGCGTGTGTAGTACGCAATACCGAGTTTTACTAAACAAAAATATGCTATTAAAATATTATTATAACTAGCCATTATGAATAGTAATAACCACTTTTTGAAATTTTATAAATTTTATTTTTCAAAATGGACTTCATTTTTGGACTCAGAATATCAAAATTAGCCTAGGGTGAAATTTTGGTATTTTTCTGAAAACTTTCAATTTTTGATGAATAGTGAAACCACTAAGTGGTAGGTTAAAAACTGAATTTTGCATAAAACATAATTTTACCGCTTCTGTGAATGGAATTTCGAAAATCCGACAGACACGGTTGATATCAGTAAGTAAAATGTGGTTCAATTAGATAAAAATAATTTTTTGGTGAATAGTAACTTTTTACTTTTTTTTACCGCAGTTAATAGTAAATAGGGTAACTAAGGGTAAATATGATATTACTATTACCCTAACACATGTCCTAATTCTATTGGATAAGTGTAATTCGACCAAAAACAAACTTAGGAATAAAATATGACCATTTAGGCCCACTTGGATTAGATTAGGACATTTATTATTAATTTATTTAAAGAAGGGTTAAAATAGTTAAAATCAAAGTTTAATAAGTAAATCATTTTTAATATGGGGTTATACATACGATAAATTCTATTTTAAATATTCATTAGAAGGATAAAAAGATTTCTTACATGATGGTATTTTATTTGTAATTTTTAGACATCAAATAATTTAATTTATTTATGACACAATCATGATACAGTAATTATCTTATTAATGAAATATTGACATAATTGATGTTATAAACACCAAAATAAATGTAATTTGAGACGTTTTATGAATTCCACTAATTTTCTAGGTTACTATGATATATTAATGCTGATTTAATCAACTTGTTTCGAACATATAATTCTGTTATGACTTTCACAAAAATCATATATCAAATAGTGTCAAAATTGACACAAAATAGTTTTTAAATGAAATATTATATTATTAATTGTTATTTTATTCCTAAAAATCTAAGGTTCGGCCAAATGACTTAGATAAGGATATATATATTAATAATAAACAATTTGGGGTTCGTTTGGCATGTTATAGTAAGTGTATTAACCATATAGTGAAAGAAAACAAAAAGACACGGTAAAAGTTAAATTACTTAACTTAGAGTTAAATCTAATTGATAAGGATAAAATAATACCCTAAACTTGTCTAAATCCTATTGGTTGATAGGATTTCGACCCATCCCCACTTTAGCTTCGAAATAATACCCTTTGGAACCATTATAAACCGATTTTGACTTTAATATAAAATAATATTTTGAGATATTCCTAAGGTGCCCCTCTCCTCCCTTATAAAAGGACACCTCCTACCCCTTACTCCTCACACCAATTTGAGCACTTACGCTCGGCCAAAATCTGCCAAAATCCCTTGTACACTTCCCTAGAATAATCCTAGAGGTCCTGGTCTTCTTCAAAGACCAATCTTAGTTCCCTAAGTGAAGGATTCAAAGAGGCGTTTCAAAAAAGAGGTAATAACCATTACCGATCTTTTCAATTTCTGTCTTCTTCAACTTCTTCTTATTTAGTTGTTTCATGATAAAGTAATAACATCAGTATTACTTACATACTGATATGTTATTATAAATATGAAACAACTCTAATTAACCTTTTATCCATCCTGCGGAAAAAGGAAATCACCGCGCGTGCGTACGTACGGAATACCGTCTCCACGCCGTGGTGTAATCTATTTTCCACCACCACCTTACATGGATGGGTATAATGGTGTAAAGAATAACTATACATATTTATTACAACATCATATTGATTCTGATATATTGTATAATCCACTTCAATTCAATTCAATATTTATGAAAATGATATCATCGCTCGTGCGTACGTACGGACTACCGTCTCCACGACGCGATGAGATTCATTCACCATGTTAACCATTTAAGAATGATTATAAAGTATATATAAGAAATAATAATGAAATATATGACATTATAAAGCTACTGGATTCATGTATATATATATATATATGTATGTCATCTACTTACTTCCATTCAAGACAATAAGGAAAGGAAAACAGCGTTCATGCGTACGTACGTACTACCGTCTCCATGAACGGTGTTTTTCATTTCATTTATCTATCTATTATATATATATATACTGAATATATATGATATATAAATCATATTTTATATTCTGGAAGTAATTAAATCATGATATAAGTAATAATAATGTCAAGAACAACAAGTCAAAACACCTACGATAAATGAATCGATTTTACCCAAAACGCTTCTTTAACATGGAATTTACAAAAGAATGGGTAATATAAAGTCAAAAGTGAACCATATATGATATCATAACAATGAATATGATTCTTTAATAAGTCAATGACATTATTTAAATCATTATACAGGAGGTTTGGACACTTACGAAGAAAATCGGACCTAAGGTAAGGGAAATATCACAATCTCATTTTTATCCGAGATTGTTTATTCGTAAATATTTACTGGGGTGTATTTTATCATCCACATCCATGTTTCATCAATATGTAATATTATTTCCATCCACCTACAATTGTTTAAATCCATTTTTACCCTTCGGTGAGTTTTTAGTAATATGTATGAAAGGAATCTTTTGTCGTTTTTCGTACGAGGTACATTTTGACTTTTCCGACAAAAGTACGAAGAATGTTTTTTTTAACTTATACGGCATGAATGGATTTTTAAAACATTATATCCAAGAATATTCCTTTATAAGTTTTCAAGTTTATTTTTAATCAACTTCTTTTATTTTAAAGTCGTATGACATGTTATGAAAGGAAAAACGTTTTTGAAGTAGAAAGGATATTTTCCTCAAGAATGGAGTTCAAGTATATTATCAAAATTATTTTCCATCTAAGATAATAAAAGGGTTCTGTTTTTATCCCTATTATTACATTGATTTGACTATGTTGTGATGAAATTATGTTTATGAATTCCTTTTTGTTATATGAATGGTTTTATGATGTCATGTTGTTTAAGAATCCCATTTTTATTACATGGGTTATGCGATGAGGTATGATTTATGATTATGTGGCACACATAAGAAAGGATTCATTATAAGATGGGTGGGACCTATATCTCCCTCCAATGCATTGGGTAAAGATTTTATATCTCATGAGATAGACAGGGCTGGAACGGTAGGTTATACCGGTTCATTGAAACAGGACTGAAACGAGGGTTACTCGATTCAGAAACGAACTTTGTCCACTAAGAAAGTCATGGCAATGAGTCATGACTAACAAGAAATGATTTTCCATGATTATGTTTCATGCCACAATGTTTCAAGTTCCATGTTATGATTATGGTGATCTCATTTTCACTTCAATGATTTATTCCATGTTAAGATATTATGATCTATTTTGCAGGTTATGATTTTCAAAAAGATATGATATGATTTTTATTTCCTTTATTTGCCCTTGCTGAGCATTTGAGCTCACCCTTTTATGTTTTCTTTTACCCAGGATATAAAGAAAGGTTTTAGGTTAAAAAAAGAAGAAGAAGATCTTTATGGGAGATTTTGAAGATCTTTCACCACGATTAGAAGATTACGATCCGATTTTCCAAAGACACTAAACTATTACGATCCTTGTGTGTGTGTGTTTTTGTTATGTACTAAGTATTCCACAAATGTAATGTAATGTCCATGTACGTCAGGCTTCGGGTCTCTACAGTTGGTATCAGAGGAAAGCTTTATTCAACCTTTGGAAACTAGGATGCGAAAACGTTAGTGAGATCCCTAGAGATATTTATAAGGTATGTCTAGGGATGTCCCTAAGGTTAAGTATACGTATAGGTTATAGTACTAGAATTACGCTAACAATCATAGAATTAAACCTAAGATGTTAGATATTGAAGGTACTCCCCCTTTATTATGTTGTTTTCCCTAGCATGATTTTTGCCTCTCACACTATTCTTTTTGGGTTTTAGACGATGGCTGGAACCCGAAGGAACCGTGTTGATCAATGCAATGGACAATGCATTCATTGTCCTCCTGAACAAACAAATGTTATGGGAGATGGAGTGCAAAATCTTATTGCTATACTTACACAAGCTATGAATCATTCTGGACTTCCAAATGAGCAGAGAAGGGAACAATATTCTATTGAGTCCTTCATGAGGCAACGTCCACCTTCTTTCAGTGGGTCTTCTGATCCACTTGTTGCTGAACAATGGATCAGTACCACTGAAAAGATATTTTCAGTTCTTCAATGTTCTGAACATGATAAAGTCATCTTGGCAGTATATCGTTTGGAAGGTGAAGATGATCAATGGTGGAATCTTATCAAGAATACAAGGCAAAGAGATGAAATTGAGTCCATGGAATGGGACGAGTTCAAGAACTTATTTTTCAATAAGTACTTCTCTCGTATTCTTCGAAGAAAGATGGAGAAGGAGTTTCTTGAACTAAAGCAAAATGATGATGAATCTGTTGGTATATACGAAGCGAATTTTACAAGACTTGCAAGGTATGCATCTGGCATTATCATCCAACCTGAAAGTAAAGTTGATCGATTTTTCAGTGGCTTAAAACCAAGTCTTCGAAGGGAATTAGCTATAAGAGACTTCAGTAGCTATGAAGAAATTGTGCGTTGTGCTATCAAGGTAGAAATGGAAGTTGGTGTTACATATCCATCTCATGGTTTTGACAAAAAACGAAAGATGGAGTTCAAGGAGAAATCTTAGAATAATGGTGAAAAGAAGATGAATGTTTCCTTATACACAAAGTGTGGAAAGAAGCATGGTGGAGATTGTCTTAAAGGGACTAGAAAATGTTTTAAGTGTGGAAAAGAAGGTCATCGAGCTGCTGAGTGTCGAAGTAATGGAAAAAGGGTTTCTAATGATGTGAATAAAGCAAACACTGCAGAAAACGCACCACCAACACTTCAATGCTTCATGTGAAAGGAAATGGGGCATTATGCTAATAAATGCCCTAATCCAAGGGTTAGTGATGATCAACATGAGCAACCGCTTAAGGCAAAGGATAAAGGGAAGTCACATGCGATCACTATTGGCGATGTTGAATATGACAACGATGTGGTGGAATGATTAAGTGTTTATGTAATGGGATTCCAAAATAATGTTGTATCATGGAGTATTGGAATATTTATGTATTAGTCTAATGTGGTATTCAAAGTGATTGAGATATTTTTGGAAATAAGACGATATGCGCATAATGAAGGGAAAATGAGAAAATGAAATGTTTAGCAGTATTCATGAGCTCATGATTGATATAAGGACTAAGTGATATCATGGTTTGAGTATATAGAATTTTGAGGATATTGGTATGTGGAAAGAGTTAACTTTTGACAGCATTCATGTTTTCACCTAGGTTTAATGGGTATTCATTTTTCAAGAGAATACATCATTAAGGTATTCACATGATTGGAATGTGACCAACAAGATATATGGGGGATAAATGATGGTATTCACATGCTTGGTTGATGACATTTCAAGTTATCGTTTTCTTTATACTATGAGCTTCGACCGAAGTATTTTAGATAAGCCTAAAGATTGGAATGTATTATGTTAACCATAAGTTAGTATTGTTTAAGGATAGAATTTTTGTCGATATTATTTATGTGATGTTATAGAAATGTAGTTTTAGAAAAAGGACAACCTGCAGGACGGGCGACAGCCCATCGCTTCGGACAAGGCTGTGGGAATCGAACCCACAACCGAAGTGCGACTGGCCTTTATCACCTACCACTGGCCTACAGGAAGTCCCTGTTTAGTAGAAACTAGTTTTATTATATTAAGCAGTATGATATATGAAGTATAAGTCCATTTTAGGAACCATATGTGATTAATCTCACTATAGATCGACTTATGTATATAATTTTTTGCTAACCTTTTATTTGAGACAGATGGAATGACCCGTCATTCTATCACATGATCTGCTAACACTTCACGAATAACAAATTCAACTTCATTTATTTAAGAGATGAAGTGGAAATTGTTCAAGGCATGAACAACAGTGAGATTGTACCAAAATAAAGAAAGTATTTATTCTAATTCAAATTTTCAACTTTTGGGAAATGATCTTGAAAACCAAAAATGTTGTCCTAGTGATCTTATACCTGATGAATCGGATGGTACCTTAGATCGTCACAAATTTATGGATTTGTGATTGTTGGCTTTTCCATAGCCATGTTCTCTACCACTCTCCATCAGAACATGATGGTTAGATTTTTCTTCCATATCCATATTTTCACCTATGTGGAAACCCAGTGATTAGTTTATTTGGGTAATTGTTACATTTCATTATTTAGTTTTTAAAGACAAGTTTTGGTATTTCTTTTTACGATGTGGGTTTCTATTAAAGAAACTTTCGAATAGTAAACTATTTATAACCCCGACGAATTTCGAGGGCGAAATTCATTTTAAGGGGGGTAGAATGTAACAGCCCAAGATTTTATGAAAAATATTCTTTTTAATTTCACTAATGTCTTGTGTTGTACGCAACACAAAAAGGAGCTTGCACAACACGCATCTTTGACTTTCCTTGCATTACACACAATCGCAACCTTCCTCGATAGCGTGTGTAGTACGCAATACCGAGTTTCACTAAACAACAATTGCTATTAAAATATTATTATAACTAGCCATTATGAATAGTAATAACCACTTTTTGAAATTTTATAAATTTTATTTTTCAAAATGGACTTCATTTTTGGACTCAGAATATCGAAATTAGCCTAGGGTGAAAATTTGGTATTTTTCTGAAAACTTTCAATTTTTGATGAATAGTGAAACCACTAAGTGGTAGGTTAAAAACTGAATTTTTCTTAAAACGTAATTTTACCACTTCTGTGAATGGAATTTCGAAAATCCGACAGACACGGTTGATATCAGTAAGGAAAATGTGGTTCAATGAGATAAAAATAATTTTTTGGTGAATAGTAACTTTTTACTTTTTTTTACCGCGGTTAATAGTAAATAGGGTAACTAAGGGTAAATATGATATTACTATTACCCTAAAACATGTCCTAATTGTATTGGATAAGTGTAATTCGACCAAAAACAAACTTAGGAATAAAATATGACCATTTAGGCCCACTTGGATTAGATTAGGACCTTTATTATTAATTTATTTAAAGAAGGGTTAAAATAGTTAAAATCAAAGTTTAATAAGTAAATAATTTTTAATATGGGGTTATACATACGATAAATTCTATTTTAAATATTCATTAGAAAGATAAAAAGATTTCTTACATTATGGTATTTTATTTGTAATTTTTAGACATCATATAATTTAATTTATTTATGACACAATCATGATCCAGTAATTATCTTATTAATGAAATATTGACATAATTGATGTTATAAACACAAAAATAAATGTAATTTGAGACTTTTTATGAATTCCACTAATTTTCTAGGTTACTATGATATATTAATGCTGATTTAATCAACCTTTTTCGAACATATAATTCTGTTATGACTTTCACAAAAAACATATATCAAATAGTGTCAAAATTGACACAAAATAGTTTTTAAATCAAATATTATATTATTTATTGTTATTTTATTCATAAAAATCTAAGGTTCGGCCAAATGACTTAGATAAGGATATATATATTAATAATAAACAATTTGGGGTTCGTTTGGCATGTTATAGTAAGTGTATTAACCATATAGTGAAAGAAAACAAAAAGACACGGTAAAAGTTAAATTACTTAACTTAGGGTTAAATCTAATTGATAAGGATAAAATAATACCCTAAACTTGTCTAAATCCTATTGGTTGATAGGATTTCGACCCATACCCACATTAGCTTCGAAATTATACCCTTTGGAACCATTATAAACCGATTTTGACTTTAATATAAAATAATATTTTGAGATATTCCTAAGGTGCCCCTCTCCTCCCTTATAAAAGGACACCTCCTCCCCCTTACTCCTCACACCAATTTGAGCACTTAATCTCGGCCAAACTCTGCCAAAATCCCTTCTCCACTTCCCTAGAATAATCCTAGATGTCCTGGTATTCTTCAAAGACCAATCTTAGTTCCCTAAGTGAAGGATTCAAATAGGCGTTTCAAACAAGAGGTAATAACCATTACCGATCTTTTCAATTTCATTCTTCTTCAACTTCTTCTTATTTAGTTGTTTCATGATAAATTAATAACATCAGTATTACTTACATACTGATATGTTATTATAAATATGAAACAACTCTAATTAACCTTTTATCCATCCTGCGGAAAAAGGAAATCACCGCGTGTGCGTACGTACGGAATACCATCTCCACGCCGTGGTGTAATCTATTTTCCACCACAACCTTACATGGATGGGTATAATGGTGTAAAGAATAACTATACATATTTATTACAACATCATATTGATTCTGATATATTGTATAATCCACTCCAATTCAATTCAATATTTATGAAAATGATATCATCGCTCGTGCGTACGTACGGACTACCGTCTCCACGACGCGATGAGATTCATTCACCATGTTAACCATTTAAGAATGATTATAAAGTATATATAAGAAATAATAATGAAATATATGACATTATAATGCTACTGGATTCATTTATATATATATATATATATGTATGTCATCTACTTACTTCCATTCAAGACAATAAGGAAAGGAAAACAGCGTTCATGCGTACGTACGGACTACCGTCTCCATGAACGGTGTTTTTCATTTCAATTATCTATCTATTATATATATATATATATACTGAATATATATGATATATAAATCATATTTTATATTATTGAAGTAATTAAATCATGATATAAGTAATAATAATGTCAAGAACAACAAGTCAAAACACCAACGATAAATGAAACGATTTTACCCAAAACGCTTCTTTAACATGGAATTTACAAAAGAACGGGTAATATAAAGACATAAGTGAACCATATATGATATCATAACAATGAATATGATTCTGTAATAAGTCAATGACATTATTTAAATCATTATAAAGGAGGTTCGGACACTTACGAAGCAAATCGGACCTAAGGTAAGAGAAATATCACAATCTCATTTTTATCCGAGATTGTTTATTCGTAAGTATTTACTGGGGTGTATTTTATCATCCACATCCATGTTTCATAAATATGTAATATTATTTCCATCCACCTACAATTGTTTAAATCCATTTGTACCCTTCGGTGAATTTTTAGTAATATGTATGAAAGGAATCTTTTGTCGTTTTTCGTACGAGGTACTTTTTGACTTTTCCGACAAAAGTACGAAGAATGTTTTTTTAACTTATACGGCATGAATGGATTTTTAAAACATTATTTCCAAGAATCTTCCTTTATAAGTTTTCATGTTTATTTTTAATCAACTTCTTTTATTTTAAAGTCGTATGACATGTTATGAAAGGAAAAACGTTTTTGAAGTAGAAAGGATATTTTCCTCAAGAATGGAGTTCAAGTATTTTATCAAAATTATTTTCCATCTAAGATAATAAAAGGGTTCTGTTTTTATCCCTATTATTACATTGATTTGACTATGTTGTGATGAAATTATGTTTATGAATTCCTTTATGTTATATGAATGGTTTTATGATGTCATGTTGTTTAAGAATCCCATTTTTATTACATGGGTTATGCGATGAGGTATGATTTATGATTATGTGGCACACATAAGAAAGGATTCATTATAAGAAGGGTGGGACCTATATCTCCCTACAATGCATTGGGTAAAGATTTTATATCTCATGAGATAGACAGGGCTGGAACGGTAGGTTATACCGGTTCAGTGAAACAGGACTGAAACGAGGGTTACTCGATTCAGAAAGGGACTTTGTCCACTAAGATAGTCTTGGAAATGAGTCATGACTAACAAGAAATGATTTTCCATGATTATGTGTGCATGCAACAATGTTTCAAGTTCCATGTTATGATTATGGTGATCTCATTTTCACTTCTATGATTTATTCCATGTTAAGATATTATGATCTCTTTTGCAGGTTATGATTTTCAAAAAGATATGATATGATTTTTATTTCCTTTATTTGCCATTGCTGAGCATTTGAGCTCACCCTTTTATGTTTTCTTTTCCCCAGGATATAAAGAAAGGTTTTAGGCATAAAAAAAGAAGATCTTTATGGGAGATTTTGAAGATCATTCACCGCGATTAGAAGATTACGATCCGAGTTTCCAAAGACACTAAACTATTACGATCCTTGTGTGTGTGTGTGTTTTTGTTATGTACTAAGTATTCCACAAATTTAATGTAATGTCCATGTACGTCAGGCTTCGGGTCTCTACAGAAAATCCAAAAAAAATATTCATAATTTATATTCCTTAGATTCTATGTTTCCATATTTAATTAAAAATATAATTTGCACAAATTTTCACCCAAATATGATGAAGGATTATTCTTTGGAAATTGCACAAAATCTTAGTCATAAATATTTTTTATTAAAAATTATTGTAAAATTGATGAAATTTTATATCATAAATTTGATGAAACAAATCAGTTTTTATAAACAACCTTAGCCAAAATCCTTGGATGTATTTTCATATACATATACTCTAACCTTTATGAAAGACTCTAATAGTAATGAAAATACTAATGAAATTATTTCTAATGTATTAAATCTAAAAGGCATTTTATCCTATGATGATGAATAGGTTTTACAAAACTGAAGTTAGTTGTTTTTAAGAATCATCCTTTTGTAGTATCATTAGTGATTTGAATCAAAAAATAAGGACAATAATTTATTTGAAAAATGAAGTATAATATCATGCTTTACTTTATTAATTTGATCCTAAAATTCATAATGAGTATTTAGTTGATGATGATCGGATTAAGGGTATACAAGATGAACTAAAAGAATTTGAAATTAATAATTTATAGAAATTAGTTGAAAGTAATAAATAAACATTAGTAATAGTTATAAAAAGGATTTTCAAAAACAATTGTTTTGAAAATGGGATAATTATTATAAATAAAGAAAGACTAGTTATTAAAGTAAATAATTAACAATATGGAATAATATATGAAGAATCATGTGCTCCAAGATCCAGACAAGAGTACATTAAAATTCTACTAGACTTTGAAACTTTTTTTAATTTAAATCATTTAAAAATAGATGTGATGTGTGATTTCCTCAATGGATATGTTGAATAGAAAATTGTTTTGAATGAAATCATGGTTTCGAAGGTACCAAACATATTTAATACATTTATAAACATGAAAAAAAATTATATGGACCTAAACATGCCCCTAGAGCCGGTTATTATAGATTAACATGATTTTTATTACATAACAATTATGTTTAGGGAACTGCTAATGGAATTAGTATAATAAAAGTTTATTAAATAAAAAAATACAGGAAAAAATAAAAACAAGTAAAACCAAACAACAATAACGTGTGATTATGGTGAAAGAGATCAAAAACCAAATCAACCAGGAACACCCATTTAAATAAAGTGAATTCTATATGTCAAACAGAATATCTTCATTTCTATCGAAATTAGAAGGACTTCTCCAAGAACTCCAATCCTAATACAACAACGAAGCAGTCCACTCCAGGATGAGAGAATGACTCTCCGTGAACCATGAAAGAGGCAAGATCATATAAAATACATAAAGGGTCCAACTATAGAAAGACAGACTCTCTAGTGACCCCCTGTGAAGGGAATCAACCACTAAATGTGCTCACAGGTGCCCCAAAAAATATAGCTGGAGATCCCATGCAATTAGATGAAGGTATTGAGGAATAAGCATGTTGAAGTCCAATTACAAAAAATCACAATGAAGATCAAAAACAGGCTGCTATATAAAAGAAATCATCCAACAGAGATGAAAAATAATGAGAAAAAAACTATTGACATATGAAAAAAACAGATATGTTGAATCCCAATAGAAAATTAGAAGCCTGAAATAAGAAAGAATATCACCACAAGAGGCCCCATCCAAGACACAAAACAAAATACAATCATGTCGATACACCTTGAAAACTAGTGCCGAAATTAACATAGAATTGTAGACATGCCACTTCATTCCTGTGGAATAACATAGAAACAAACCACTCTAAAGAAGAATAAATAATTATACTAAACAAACACACCCAAAATAAATAAAATAGAACACAAAAATCTAAAACACCTTAAAAAATAGCCGCAAACAAAGATAAGAGACATCTTACACAAGTATAAAAATGGGATAATTATCACAATCCCTTTTAAGAAAAGGAAGAATAACATCAAGAACTTGATAATACTGGAAAAAATCAACTCCATTAAATATGAGTGTGAAATGAGTATAATGGATGAGTTAACATTTTTTATTGGTTTTTAATTTTCCAAAAAACTAGAAGGAACTTACATATCTCAATATAAGTATATCAAACTTTATCATAAAATGTATGGATTGGAAAAAACCGAAATATAGGTACTCTTATCGATACCTCAAATACACATGATATTGATGAAGTCATCAAAATATTTGATCGTATAATTTTTAGTGGTTTGATAAGATTTCTACTACACCTAACATCTAGTGTTCTAAATATTATGTTTTTTTCATATATTCAAAATTTCAATCTATTCCAAATGAATCCCATTTGAATGATATAATGATAATTTTTTGTTAACTAAAGGGAACAATGGATTTAAGACATTCCAATTATTATAGAAATGATATTCAATTGAAATTTTTTTGTGTTGATTCTTTTGGTGGTTTATGAATGGATAGAAAAACTATATCAAAAAACTGTTATTTCTTTGGGGATTCACTTATTTCTTCATCATGAATGAAATAACACTCATAACCACTTTCTACTACTAAAACCAAACTTGTGGTAGTTGGAAGTTATTGTGCCCATGTTTTGTTGATGAACCACACACTCACTTACTATGGCCTGAGTTTTACAAAAACTAATATACAATGTGATAACACATGTGATATTTACCTTAGTAAAAACCATTGACATCACTTCATAAAAAAACAAATATATTACCCATTAGTTTCTTAAGGATCACACAATATAAAGAGATATCATTTTATAATTAATTATTATCAAATAAAAAGATTATGATATCATTATAAAACCATTACCATTAGATATATTTCAAAACATTAAACAAGATTTAGGAATGATCATTGTAAAATAATAATTCATATCTACTTATTATTTGAAACCATTTCTATACCCGATGTTCCTCATTTTCATGGGGGAGTACCTATAAATATTTTTCTTTTCATAATATTCAATCATATTGGAATTTAAAATTATATTTTTAAACAATAACATTTGAATTTTTAATCATATTTTCAGAAATATGATTCAAATTATAATCATATTTGAGTTTTTAATTTTGTTTTTTTAATTATCATATTTAAATTATTTTGTTAAACAATGAAGAACAAATGTTTGTATCAATAAATTCACTCTGAATGGTATTTTATGTTCATTTATACATTAAACACTATTGTAATTTTTATTGTTCACTCTTATTATTATATTGAACAGTTTTTTTCAAAATGTCTTTACTTTCATAATCGCATTCACTCAATATGATCAAATAATTTTAAAACCATAATATTAAATTTTTTTTTTGAAAATATATCATCATGTTTAATCTAAACCATTATATTTTATTGATTAAATTTCATTTTTTAGATTAAACCTGGAATATTATTTAGTGCTTTATTTTTTATATAAAAAGTAGACCACCCCTTATCCATGACTGGTTATCCTACGGTTTTCATTGTGAATCACTAAAAAATTTAAACATAATAATTTGATTATTTCATATATACTTCCTCCGTTTATAGTCCATATATGATGAATCATGTAATGGATTACAGGAAGTGATTCTTCATCTGAGAAGGTTTAATATCCAAATATTTTTATGTTACGTATGATTCACCATTGAAAAGTATGATCTTGTTTCGGGGATGGGTATCACATTTAATAAAACAAAAAGATCTTGATTATCAATTCAATTATCTTGATATAGTTCATGAATATTTATATTCATCTATGTTCTATAAGAGAAATGGGTATTTAATATTTTCATTTTTGATTTTTGTTAAATACTATGAGCCCAATATGAAAAATGCTACTAGATTCCTTGAAATATCGGATGAGGGAGATATATTATACCCTTCTCATTAACTACCATAGACTAATGGTTTTTTAAAAAGAAGGAGATGAAAAATATTTATTTAGAATAGATGGGGATTTGGGAAAATTTATAAGTTTGATTCGAGATTGTAGCTTAATATCTACATGGAAGATAAGTACTTGTATTCCAATAATAAGTGACAATTATACATTTAATGTATTATATTGTTTCATTTTAGATTATATTTTGAATGTGATAAAGGTATATCTACCTAGATTAATTCTTTTGACATTGAATATCATCAAGGAAAAATCATTCACGGGTCATATAATTACTTTTCTTAGTATAATCCACAACATGATTGAGAATAGTTATAGACATTTCAACATAATAGACAAATCTAAATGACTAATGGAAAAAATTAGTTTTAGCAGTGAAGGCTGAAATTTGTTTATCATCTGAAAAAACATTGTTTCTAAAAAACAGTATCTTCTATGGAGGAAGAACTTCCTCAATGAAGAAAACTGACAAATATGAGAAGAAAATTAGAAAAGAAGATTCCCTTACTACTAGTAATGAAATAACGCAAAATAAATACTCAAAGTAATTTTAGGATCAATACGGGAAAATAATTGAATAATGAAATGAAGGTGAACCACATTTTGGTATAGACCATAGAGAATAAATTTTTGTTTGACTTATTTTGGAGAAGTCATTAAAAACAAATTAATTAAAATAAACAAAATAAAAATCTTTCAGAAGCATAGATTTGTGTCTAGTTTCGGATGAGTGTAAAATCAGCATTTTCCAATATTTCATTACCTGAATCAAATGGTAGAATATTATTCAACAATATTGTGTTTGTTCATACTACATTTCCTCTATCCTGGACAATTGAAAATAAATTGTTTCCGCTTAAGAAAAAACGCACGTGTAAAAATGTTTTCTAAGAATAGAGTCTCAAATAAGAGTAGTAATAAGGAAGTAATTGAAGAATAAGTAATCTTATTAAAAAATAGAGAAGATTGAGAATAGTGTGAAGATTAATAATAATGAAGAGAATAATAATAATAATAATCATCATCATCATCATATGAAATTTGTGATAGTCAATAAAAACAAAACTCTGAAAAATAAAACAGAATAATGGTTTTGATAGATATTTTATAATAACTTATCTTTCCTCATGAGAAACATTATTTTCATCAAAAAAAATATTGACAAAAATATAAGCTAGGAGAAACAAAAAACCTCAATTTATTAAATAAATTCTATCTTAATCAATGAAGTATTATTTGATGAAACTACACGAATGAATCAAGAAGTATGAAATTGAAGAAATTGAAATTTACGATGAGATGAATGGTGATAAAGGGATCAAAAATCCGATGTGTGGAAAAGAAAAAAAGTCACTAAAAAGAAATCTGAATAAGAAGAACAATCATAAAATCAAAATTTCATTCCAAAAATACACTCACAGAACAAGGTGTTTATTTAATTTTCTGTACATTAACAATATTATAGAATATATATCTTTTCATTCAAAGACATAAATCAAAAGTTTCAATTATAGTGGTAAACTAGTATAAAGACTTGGATTTATTAAAATCTATTATAGGAATTATGATATTAGTAGAGGAATTTTTAAAAGATTTCATAGATAATATAGAGGCACATATAAATATTTGACAAAAAATATTGAAATTGTCAAGAGGAGTTGATGACGAATTTAAGATACAGGATCAAAATATTGGAATATTCAAGAAATACCTAGATGAAACTGATTTGAAATTCAATAGTTTAACAAGAGATATTATCAACAATGTAATGTTTGGTGATACTTTCAAAACTAACTCTGAGAAGATTTTAAAATACATTTCAAACAATCAAACAAACCTAAACTTCTTGATCGTATAGATTTAAAGACTAAATGAATATAAAGAAGACATTTATGATCTATTGATTCATCAAGAAATTTTCTAAAAATGAATAAATGTGTAGGAAAAAAGGAAAAAACTCAAGAAGAAGATAATAAAAAACAGAATGAATGATTTTGTATCTAGGTGTTAGTAAATAAATAAAACCACAATATGAACTTTTGGAAAATTTTGAAAGGGACAGAAAGGAGTTCATGGAACAAAGATATATATTCAAAATACTCATGCTGGAGAAAGAATAATTTTTTAATTATTTTATTATCAGTATTTTGAAATTATCAGTGAAATAATTTTTCATCAATATTTATTTTTGACTTAATGACATTAAATTTTCTCTTGGAATAATGTTCTTTCGTGCACTTTTGGATGATCTTGTACAACAAATTTTTTTATATATTTTGTTTCTATAACACTTTTTTGGTTCCTCTAAGAGTATTCCCATTATTTTTTTGAAAACAAAAATAGGAAGAATGTTTTTGATAAAGGGTTGAATTTCAAAAGGGGTGAATTATAGATAAATGTAGATTTTTTTTGGAAAATCCTAAATTAAGGGGGAAAGTCACATAAAAAGGAATATTGTATGATCCTTAGGTAATTTATTATCCTTATGTTTATTTTTTCTTATTATTTATTTTATTTAGATATGTTATTAAATCATTAGGAGAAAATTAAATATTTAACTCTGAATAAGATAGCACAAAAGAATAAATTCAGATTTAATGTTTTCAAAGACAATTCTATTTATGCTTTATGAGTTATGATTTCCAAAAAAGGGGAGAATGTTGAGTAAAAGATCACTTTTTGACTTTTCCATTCGTTTTTTAGGAAATCATGATCCCATTCAAAAAAATTAATATATCTAAATACATTTATACATATAAAATTTTCACAATCTATTTTCTGAGAAAATATTCAATTTCCATATTTAAATTAGTTTTGATGTATTCATAAATTTAAATTATAAATAACATAATGAGCATGAATCTGATTATGTTTATATTCTCCTCATAAAATAACTTTTAATGTAATTATTTGTTTTATTCATTCTGAACACTGTTTTAATATAATTTGAAATTGTTACCAATACCATCAGATCCACCCTCATTGTGCAAATCACAATGACATATAGTTACATTAGATTTACAGTCAATCAAATTAACAGTCTATCGGATTGACATCTCTTACTCTCTGGAATTTGGAAATATAATTCATATTAATAGAATACATTTAATATTTGATGAAACCAAATTATTTCGTGCATTTAGTTACAAGATGACTATTGAAGTTATAGGTATCCAGGTCCTCCCAAAAATCATAGTGAAAATCTGACTATTGGAGATCAATAAGTTTGTTAGGATGAATGCCTAAAAACACTAGGCCATATGATGAACCTGATTAATTTAATGAGACACTATGTGAGAGATCTTATAATTTGAATTCCATGTACATGAACTCCATAGATTACAAGTGATCAAAGAGTGTTATTTTTTACTAGTAATCATTTTAGAGTTCATTTTTCATTGTGTGGCTCTAATTATTGTGATTACCATCGAGGGATTATGAGGCTAGGAATATAGACTCTGATCAGAATGATCCAGATATTGTGATGAAAGAAAGATGGATTTTGATGCATCTTATCAATGTCTTACATGGATATAAAGATAGAGGAGATGAACAACATCTTGGTCGAGGGCTGCCCGGGATATGCAAGAAAATGCTAATTATTATATCGAGGGATGACCTTGGTGTGGGTAAGACCGACTTTTGTGAAAGTACAAATCAAATTTTCATTATCATTTTATATTGGATACCCTTATTTTGGTTAAAATAAATCAATTCAATTGTTTTTCTTCTTAATTTATAAATATTTGGAATTCCGCAGCAATTTTTAATAGAAATAAAATTCTTTTATATATCCATCTCTCTATAAATTTTATCATAATTAATCAAATAATGATACATTATATACTACAATGTGGATATGATTTCAATTATTATGATAATAATTTACTCAAATTATGATTTTATAATAATTAAGATAAAATCAAAATTTATTTTTTATTACTCTGATTAATCATTACCTCTATGATTAATACAGTATATAATCTGATATATCATTTCATTATGTGAATATGATTATACCTTCATTTAATGGACATTATTACACTCACAAGAATTAATAATGCAGATTGTATATTTGAATCATATTGATTACGATATTCAATTCATTGAAACCATATTCCCAGTATGATTATAGTTTAAATACCGAAGATTTTTTGTGAATACAATTTGTTTAGTTCAATTATGAAAAGTTTCTCTTATGGTTAAAAATGAATATTTTGAAAGATAATATTTTCCCCTCTTGTATTTATCAATATTCATATAAATTTTGATACATCATATAATATTATTTAAAATATATTAATTAATAATAATATCATTTACCATGCCAAAGTTTACTTACTTTTAACATTTTCATCACCCATTTGTTAGTAATTTGTTATTAATATCAATATTATTGGTTATTAATAAATCATTTTTCATGTTTGTATTGGTTCAACATATTTTTCAAATGTACTTTCACAATGGTTCCATAACATCAACAAACATAATCACTATATAAATATAATATATTTCAATTATATATAATTTTTTTATTACATACATGTTATTTCAATAGAAATGAATTACTCCATTCATAGTGATAGTTGAACATATGTACGAATGAATGATGTTTTCATTTTTCAATGAATGGAAGCGAAGAAATTTAAAAAAATAAATATCCATTATATTAATCCATGAAATATTTTATAAATACATATTAATTAAATATGTATATATTACCATCTATGTAAAATATAAATAAAAAACAAATCAAATCTCATTAAGGTGGTTGTAGTCTGAAAATACGCACAAGGGACATTATCATTTTTTTGGATTATTTGAAAATAAGAAGTAATATGTCAAAATATTATTTTAGAAAGATAATAATGACATTAATATAAAATATATATTATATCCATAATTATATCCAGACACGTTGGTTTTTGAGGGGAGATGAATTATATCAGTTCGTGTGGAGGTAGTCCACCATATATGTCATTGAAAATCTTAATTTCTCATTTAATGGAAGATGAAATATGTTAGGTAATGGTATTAATATTACAAATTATTACCATATATATGATTTTTTTATTCCATCATAGATAGAGAATATTTGGATGAGGTATAATAAAGAATGAAATTAAAATTCAATGTAATGAACTATAAATTTTCTTTGGAAAACCTCTTTTGGTTTATATAGAATTCAATCCAAAGATGGTATTATGACCAATATAGGGAATAAAGGTCATGTGGATATAGGTAAGGAAGGAATTTGGTATAGAAATGGATAACCCAAAAGGCACTCTAAGTGTGGAAGTGAGATGTGATGTGATATATTTTTATAATTGAGGGAATGTGACACATGTTTAATTTTTCAAATATCTCAAATAATTCCACGATAAATTCAATGAACAATGGTTCAAAATGGATAATTCAATAATAGTAGATGAAATAAGTCCGAAATATCGGTAAAAAATAAAGTTATTAATGTTGTATGGCCATTTTAATCCATATACATTTAGTTTAGACCCATTTTAAACCTATTTCCACCCCCAATACGATAACTAGTATATTTTAGTATTTATTGATAAAAAATTTGTTTTAATTATTACATGATATTAATTTTTTTTTATTCCACCGAATGAGGATAATTATATTTAAAAGTAAACAGACAATCACATTAGAAAAGTGTTTTTACAAAAAATTGATCTTTTGAGTATAAAATGATTTTATATCAAAATTAAACATTAATTTGATTACAAGGATAAAAATTGGATTATTAACAAAATTATTAAACTAATTATTATTTTTATACAATTCTAAATTATATTTGAATATTTTAGCTTCCTTTTGAATAAAGTAAAATTTAATAAAAACCATTATTTTCACAATTCATTGAAAATTAAAAAAAATTGAAATCATTTTTGATAAATCATTTTCAACCAAAAAATGGATTTATTCATATCCTATGCCTAGAAAAATATGATAAAACATTTTATTTACTATATAAGATGTCAATTTCATTAAAATAACCCACAAATAATGATTTAATTTTGTTAATCAGATAAATGCAATACACATATTAATAAAAAAAATAAAAATGTTATTTCAACATTTAAATGTTTTTTTAATTTAATATCTAATCAATTGATAACAAATGAATTTATTTTATACTTCTATAAAAAATGATTTTATCAGAGTTTAGATTGTCTTATTCATACTCCATATCCAATAGCTAGTTGTTAACTACCAATATAAATAAAGATATTTCAATAGTATATCATTAATTTTTAAACTCAACTGTCTATATAGAGTCAGATATCAAATATTTTTTTAAACATATATATTTTATTAAATATAGAGGCATCACATTCTACCTCATAATATAATTTCAACATCATAATTATATTACTCAAATACAAAGAACCAAACACGTCAACCACATCATATTCTTATGTTCCCTTGTAGCTTCCTTAAATTTTTTGTTAATGTAAAAAATGATATCCATGTGGGTTGTCGTGTGTTATAGAACTTTCTTCCAATGTTATAATATTTCTTATAAGTATTAATAATTTGAATTATATTTATCTGATGGTATAATGTATGATTTAAATAAATGTGATTGATTATATATGTACATCCTTCTGAGAGATACCTGGTACACATCATGAACTTGGGAGAGGTTGTATGGAGTCACTAAATTATAATGAACCATCCATACTCAATTAACAATTATGAAGGGAAAATGAACTCAATAAGTCCCAAATTATTTTTTTCATAATTATTTTTGAATTTTTTTTAACCCTTATGTTTTCTTGAATTAATTTATCATTTTCATACATGTATTCATCTTGATCAGGTCCCAAATAGATTTCTTCTTCTGAAATTCTTTCTATAATGATGTTGTTCTACAAATATATACATATTGTTCTTAAAAATGAGTAAACTAGATATTTTATTGAATTTAATTGTTATATGAAGGATCTACTAGATGAATGTGTCGATCCAAACTACACTTAAATTTTGAAGAACACGATCTCAACATATCCTACATGGTTCTAAGTGTTCTCTTAGTCTATTAATATGTATACAGATGATATGCTGTGAATAAACCTAACTTTGTATTGAAAGAAAACATAATACTTTCCCTAAACATTTAGGTAAATTTAATGTTCAAATTAGATATAATAGAACATAGTACTCAATGAAATCGTACAATTTTAGTATTTCATTTTATGGAATGCTGATTATAAGGAAAGTCATATCTAATTGATATGATTCATAATAAAAACATACGGTGATAGACAATATCCCAAACTTAATTATGTTCCTTATATATTTTGCAGGATCTATTGATAAATTTTTTTTTGAAATTTTCCTATTTATATTGTAGTATGGTTCATGGTTATACCACAACATAGAAATTTGTCTCTCATCCTTAACTTTTAGACATACAAGGAATATATATATATATATATATATATATTCTAAAATATCTACCATTATATTTTACAACCACAAATAATATTCAAAATCATCATATAACTTCACCGATCAAGTATAAATTGAGAGTGATGAAATATAAGAATATTATAACAAATAATTCATCATATGTGGTCTCGTAAAAACACATAAATGGTTCCCTAACCATAACATTACATCACAATAATAGTTGAATTCATTTATTTTGTTTAAACTTTTTCGATTGTTCCATATCATTCTTTTGTACCTATTTATCTTGCACATGGATAATATTTCAAACAATAAATTTAGCAATATATGGTATCTCTAACAATATTTATTTAATAACACTTTTCTAATTCAAAAACATTTCTTCAGTTTTGATCCTCATCATATATAATATATCATGAATATTTTGTCTTATAGGATTTTCCACCTTGTTTTCATTCTAGGAAGATAGTTTATTTAGTAATCATAATCATTAATAATCTCCAACTATATTCTTTGTAAAATCTTAAACATCATTTCAGTGAATATATACCTTATTTCATTATGGTAAAGATATAAGTCACACCTTTATCCCTAGATATAATTCATATATATATTTAATGAAAAAATTAACATTTCTCATAAAACAATTTGCGTTGTGTATTTTTTTCATGAACATTAATTTCTGAAGTGTCATAAGCTATAAAATAATTATACTAAATGATAATTAATATAAATCCCTTTATCTATTGATAAATATATATTAAAAACCCCACTATATTACGGGTTAACATAAGAAAATATTCATTGATAAGCCTTCTATTTAGTTCCTTGAAATTTTCAGCACATTCATATCTCAATTGGAACATGGACCCCTTAATATTTTTTATGATATGTGGATTAGAACGTGGTGAAAATTCAACAGAACATTTCAATAGTAAAAATACAAAACAAGATGTCTATAGATATTAATCATTATGGTTAGTTTGGAAAAATATTTAATAACACATGTAATTGAAGTATCCACATAAATACCCTCAAAATTATTTTCTATAACTCAATCAATAATCTTTTTTTATCCAAAATGAAAACTTGTTACATTTTTCATACACATTATTCTTCTTCAGGGAACATAGTGTAATTCTAAATTGATATTCACGATCTCCAATTAAATTTGAATACCTAATAATATCATTAATAAACAAATACATAGACCAAGAAAGGTAATATATAAATAATCTATTCATTAAATACATGATGATACTAGAGGAATTTTTTATTTCAAATGGAATAATTTTAAATTCATAGTGTTCATACCTCATAAAAATGGTTTTATTTGGTACAAATTCAATTTTCTTCATTAACTAATAATATCTAAATTGATGATCAATATTGGAAACGAATTTAGGTCCTAATAACAGATTAATAAATTATTATAATTGAGGTAATGGATATTATTTCATAGTAAAAATATAATGTTCTTGTCAATCAATGAATTATCACATTTATCTATCATAATTTTTAACAAAAATAGATAGTGTAAACTAAGGTGATGCACTTTTTTGAATAAATACCATATCAAGGTTCTTCCAAGAGTGGTTTCTTTAATTCCCTCAACTAAATTGGGTCTATTATATAAGGTATCCTTAAAATAGTTTTAGCACCCGATATGAGTTCTATTGAAAAATCAACTCCATAAACTATAGGATTACTAGTCAATTATTCTAATAGTACATATATATAATACAATATAATAAGAATATAATCGATATTGATATTTACCATACACATCTGATATTAATATAAATTATCAATAATAATTAAAAACCCCCATGATATAGGGATTTTCCATTATAATTTTGTCTTTTTCTACACATTGATAAATTACAATAGATTATTTTTGAATATTAAATTTGAAATTCCTTTCTAAAATATATATGGGCCTGATATAAGTAACTCTTGTCTATTACTACAAGAAAATCAAATTAAACTAAATGTATAATCACATTATTTACAATAAACACATTCTTAAACCCATTAATTAGTGAATAGTAATTTTAATGAGACATGATCATTACAAAATTAGGTGTTTTCACTCATAATTCAACATCTATTTATATTGTATATGAATAAATATTCCATTTCAGTTTCCTAGATACAAATGAATTCATATATCAATAATTAAATAGGTTACTTGAAAATTTTAGAATTCATATTAATAGATTTACTTCTTCGTACAATCTCTATTACTATACAAAAAATGGGTTGTGTTGCCATCATGAATCGTTGATAAAATTAATCAATAAATAAAAAACATTCATTGGTTATAAAAATCATAAATCATCCTTTCATTTTTATGATAGCTTAGCTTTATTCTAGGTTATCTATGGTAATTACCTAAAAATTATGATATTTTCCAAAAATTATACTTATACACATGGTTATGACTATAGTTATCTCTTACTAATTTCTAAAAGTCCACTAATGATTTCTCTGATAGAAACTACAAAACCCTAGATTTTCATACCAAAATTATATATCTTTTTAGATGATTTCAAAAAAATTCCAAAATGAATTTCTTTGGAACATAGATTTTTATTTTATTCATACTATAGATACACAATATTCTTATTTCATGATGGATATACAATATATTTGAGAAAGAACAACCCATTTAATACCCTTCATTGAATTACCCTACATAAATACATTAAACATGATATTTGGAATGGTAATATAAGAAAGGGTGATATTGTATTATTAGTAAGGGTAAACATGGGAGATATAAATCAATGATTATGTGAATGCATACTATTAGCATGAGGGTATTATATAATTACTATTACTTATAATGTTCGATCACAATCTGACCTTTATCAAAAGCATGATTCCTAGAATAATGCATTTTTCTTTAAAAAAACAAGAATTTATTGATTCTAAAATCATTATAAATAAATAATGAACTGTATGTTATTTTTATAAAATTATGGAACCATAATATGTATAGAAACTATTTTATATGTCCATATTAGCTAATAAAAAAAATCAAATCATAAATCATTAGGATTAAACACCCACTTCCCTTTAAAAGTGATTCACATACACTTTTTACCAAAGTACAGAAATAACATTGATAGGTTTCTCATAGAATACCAAGAACACTTATTTATATCCAATATAATTGAAATAACATCGTCCTGTTTTCGAGAATTTTATCATGAGGTATAATACATTACCAAATTTATTGGAGTTTTATATGGTTCAAGTAACACCTATTAAAAAAATAAAATCCTTCATATGTATGCAACATCTGTATAAATTGATAATCATATCACCACATCATAATTAATATAATGAAAACATGATTCACATAAATTGCATCAATTCAATATAGAACCTCCCATTAAAATAAATAGGTTTTATAAAAATTTCCTAAAAATAATAATGAAACATTTTGAAAAATAATAAGGATATTATCACTATATTACAAGACTAGTTAATAAAAATCAACATAAAAGGATTCTATCATAAATTATAATTTCATTAAAAGATCACTAAAATATATTTTTGAGGAAAATAAACATAAAACTCTCAAAAATTATATAACTTAGAAATCACTAAATAATATTAAAATAAATATTATTTGAAAATAAATGTTTAATATATAAGGGAATATTAAAACAATTCAATTGTAACAATATTAACAAATTTTTACCTTGCTCTACCATTTGAAAAAAGTCTTTTCACGATTTCAATAAAAAGTAATATGTACCTCATTTGGAAAATGTCAATTATATTAATTTTTTAAAAAAAGTTAAAAAGATGGAAATATGTAAATATCTTAAAACTATGAATATATTGTATAAAAATATTATAGAAAGGACTTTTTTTATAATATATAGACATAGAAGAGAACCGATAATTGATTGAAGAGATAAATAATGTAAAAATTCCTTAATAATATTATTTTTGTATCATTAGTTCTAAATAGGGTAAAATGATATTAAATTATGAATTATAGAAAAATAAGAAGAGTATAGTAAATTTCATAATTTTATATAGAGTTAGATCGTTATGTTTCATCATCAGAAATATAATTTTATACAATATTGATAAAAAAATTAGACTGTATCATAAAACCCATTACACATTGGTAATATATGAATAATAAAACCAGTTAAGAAAATAACATTATATGTATATTTATTTCCACATAATTTTGACAATTAATCATAATATTATACATTAATGGTTATTATATACACTAAATAATGTAAATAAGTGGTGAATATAATGTGTGTCACACAACAAATAATGTAACATTAAAATATCATACCTCATGGGTGGATTTTCCCCCCGAAAATTCCAACCTCATTTATAATAAATATATTTCAATATATATATATATATATATATTCCTCATAAATACTAATAATAATCATTCCTTATATGATTTATTTAAAATATTATATTTCTAATTGATTAACAATTCATTATTAAAATCACTATTTGAGTGATAACAACTTCTTATTCGATATATGATTTAGTTTGGTTGTTTTTTTTCCTTTAAATTAATCGTAGTACCATAATAGGCATAATTTAAGTCACTAAATAAATATCTTAAATATTCGTTATAAACATATTTAATGTCATCCATAAAATTTATTAATATAAAAAAATCTATATTATTCTAGGAGACAGATGGATGTACGTATACAAGAAGGATGATCTCATCTTTAAACAAATAAAAAAAATAAAGGTAATATTAAATCAACACTATATAACCATTATTACATAATATATATATATATATTTATATTAATATATAAATAACTCTTAATTACAATAATTTTAATGTCAGACAAAAAATGGTTCACATCCTTTTATGGAGGCAGTAGTCCACACGTATGCACGACTGATATTATTGTTTTCCAAATGATTGGAAAGTATGAAGATACATGGGAAATTATAATTCAAAAAATATAATTATTTCAATAACATCATATAAATAGTAATTAATTTTCTATGAATATCCATGATATGTGGTTATGGAAGACAAATTACAATAGTTTCGAAGGTTGTAGTCGACTAAACAGATGACGACAACTTTTCTCCGCACTTAATTAAAGGAATGATTGATATAAGTTATTACATTAACAAAATATGTATATGGAATACAGTTGTGGTATTAATTAATATTAGTTGGATAATATTTTACGGAGGTGGAAGAAGATGTAAAATAAAAATGCATGGTTAAGAACTATACCTCATCTTCAAAGAACATCTTCATTTTTATAAAAAAATCTATCATAGGACGTGTTCATAAATAAAAATGGATTCTAAGTCATAACTAGGGATTAATATAATTTAAATGGGAATATATTTTCTAATAATACACTCTCATTATGTGTTTATAAGAGAGAATATGGGGTGCCCTTTTATGATTTAGGTTAATGTCACAAATGTAATTTTCAAAAGTTTTAAAATAATTTCAAGCCATTTTTCTATGAAAATTGATCCAAAATTGAACATTCCCTAACCTTATATGAAATTATACAGAGATATTTTAAATTTAAATTAATTGTAAATGTTTTTATTGAATTATTTATTTATCAATTTTATTTATCCCTTTTCAAGTCAATATTATCCTTAACCATCATATTCAATTTTTACTGTTTTTTCCTCACACTTGTAAAACTATTTGATAAAATTAATTAATAGTTTTAATTATTCTAGTTAAAAATATTTAATCCATTTTTTCATATCCATTTCACATAATTGGTAGTTTCTTATTTTAAATTAATCCACCTAAGGCTATGAATGTTCATTATTCAAACAAATAGTACAGTTTATTATACAAATATTTATATATAATAATTAAATGTAAAATTGTTTACATTTATTCAATATTTCATTATAAATTAAATTAATTGAAATAATTTTTATTGTTAATCCTTTTAAATACATGATGTATCTTCAAAAATTATTTATATGAATATATAATTATAAGAAAATTATATATTTGTCACTATTTATCATAAAATTAATCATTTTACAAAAATTTCAGAAAATTTATATTTGATAATTTTAAAATATTGATTTAATAAATGAAGTTATTTTTTAAAAATTAACATCCAAAAGTTTTATTAATTCATATTAACATAATTTTGGAAAACATGATGATATCATTTTTCATAAAAATAATTTTTAATTTTAAAAATGAATTTATTTGTAAATGACCCCTGTAAAAATATTAAATGAATGATAAAACATATGGTTAAAAATATAATGTATAAATTTTATTAAAACCATTCACCAATAGTGTCCAGTATGATCTATTATGCTAAATATACATTGTGCACATAGAAAAACATCTTTATAAAAAATTCATTTACATTAAATTGTTTTTTTTTCTAATGAATTATAAGAAATGATTTTATTTTTTAAAACTAAGATCCGTAAATTTTTTTATTTTAATTATGAATATTTATATATACTAATCCAATGGATTGATGATGAAAATAAAATTAAATAATAACATTTTAATATTATATCACTGGTCATTTTAACATGTTGTTTCATGTAACACATGATATAGAAGACATTCATTTGATTAGGAAAAAATATTTCCAAAAATCATAGGTTGTTATATTATAAGCCCTTAAAAATAGTTTCCCAAACTATATTCTTTTATTATAATAAAAACAACTAAAAATACATCTACCACATTACATCCTTTGGTTCCAAAGTATCTCCATAAAAGGTTTGGATTTATTAGTTCAATGGTCATGTTTCAGAGAGATTTCTCTCTATACAAAATATTTAAAAAATTAGTTCATTATATGTTTGAAGTTTCTCTATTATTATTAAATATCCATTTAGTAAAGGTGAATTATCATGTATATACATCCTCAATAGAGATACATGATTCACATTATTAACAGGATATAAGTTTTTGGAAGCCCAAAGAGATAAAATACAAACCATGATTGATAAAAAATATTAACGTATACATTATACCAACTAGGAACTCTAGATCTCATTGATTATAGTCATCACAACATTTATATTGAATCTTCACTTCCATTATTTGTGGCTGGATGGATCTAAATTTTTCTAATATTTCATTATGTCGAATAGGTCCCAATAGATTTCATTTTATAACTTCATTACAACATATTTATGTTTTACAAATTTTTCTATAGATGTATTCCCAAAGAGTCATCTAAATGATAATTTGAATTATATTTTTCTAATAAAAAAATATTAGAATTTTTTTACCCCAAACACCTTTGAATTATAGAGAAAAAAACTAAAATATAATATATAATTGGATGGCTCTCTCTAACTAACCATCAATGAAAGGTTTATAATAAGTGATTAAATATACCTCTATATCCTGATAATTTTAATAAAGTCAATAGAATATTGAGGTATATAATGAATATCATTCATATAATATAATATATGGTATTCCATGAAACATTTTCACTACCATGGTAAACATTTTGGAAATCTGATCAAGAGGGGTGTTTTCCCTATTAGAAATGAAGAGTGTTGACTTCATAATGTAATAAAATTCACAGAAGAATTTCAATATTTCAATTATATGTATGGGGATTCAAATAAAAACTACATGGTTTTGTTTTCCCATTTTAATTTTGATATGATAAATGGTTATGACATCCTAGGATTCCTTTTTACAAAATTATTAACATTGTGTTATGAAAATTAATGAGATATATATTCTTAAATATCTCTCTTCATATTATCCCAATATAATACCATTTAAACAATATATACATAATTTTATTTCAAATATGAATAGAAAATGAGGAATTCTATGCTCCTAATAATTGAACCATTAAAAAATATTTTATGTAAAATAACAAACATTGTTCAGTGAGATTATGATTCTCCCAAAATCAAGGGTGAATTCAGAAACATGTCTAACCTTCCTCATTATTTCCACATCTTCCTTCTATGTCACATGATTTCATATGTGGATAATTGGTTGAAAATTCATTTGATAAACATAAAATTTTCTTCATTCCATTATATTTTATAGATCCAAATATAAATACATTAAATAGTATCTCTTTTGTGACCCTCATAAATGATAATCTTAGATGATCCATTTGGATCAAAGAACCGGACACCTTTTTTTCTTTCAAAGGGTGGTATTGTACTGAGTAGTACGATTCATTCATTATATTCATTAATTTTAACTAGTGATTATTTATCTCTTTTTTAGTGAATATATACAATAATATTTTATTATTACATTATATATCACACCCTTCTCAATAACGACAAACCCATGGAATAGTTATTGGAATAAAATAAAACTGAAAACACTAAATTATACTAAGGTTAATTTATTTCAAGATACATATATTGTTATGATATATAATCCATAATCATTTCAATCTTCAAAAAGAAAAAATAAAAATATCTTCATTGATGCATCACTATATTTAACAATCTCATCTGCACTATAAGGTAATGTCACAGTCATGTTTTTAGTTTTCACATCTTTCTAGTTTGTACTCATTTCCACATGATAAGGGTGTGTCATGTTTGAAATTTCAGGGAATCTTTACCCCCTTTACTTGCCCTATCTTTACCTCCCTAGGTTCATGTTGAACACCCCCCCAAATTTCCCAATGAATTTCATGCTGGGTACCCTTGGAATTTGTAGCAAAATGGAATGTTTTTGGGTGGACCGAACATGCTGCACGGGTTTTCCACACAATTTACTATACCATACTGCCAAACTATGAACAGTGTCCAGCACATTAAAAAATTTATTGTAATTTCAATTTTTACCCTCCATTAATAAGTAATATGAACCCCTTATTCCCCGATTCTACCCTATAAACCATAGGAGGTCCCCAATCATCCTCAAGCACATATGAAATTCATTTTGGAAGTGGGATATGGTGGGGAAACATCCAAATCATGAAAGTAAGTGTGTTTTCCCCCAAGTTTCATCCTTCCACTTAGGGTTTCTCCCACTCGTTCTTTATGTTATATGTTCCTATCACCTAGGTTTCATATTAGGGTTTATCATTGGGTTTTTGGGTTCAATAATCTTTCCATAGAATCTTTTTCATTCACTTATGGTTTGGAAATAGTGTCGTTGAAGTTTTCTACAATGATTTGGGGTTTCTGGCATATATGGAAGGCGATTACATGTGTACTAATTGATTTATGAGTTAGATTTTCTTTGATTTTCTTGTTTATCATGATCCTCATATGTTGTGTGTGGTGCGAAAACCATTTTTGATGGATTTGGTTATGCTTTTAATTTTACTGTTTCATTTTTTGTGGGAAAATGTGTGTATTTCATGTTTACCTTATGTTGTATCATCTGAGGTCATTTTATTACATATTCATGTAGTTTATAAAATGTTTCTTGTGCATCATGTTATTTTTTTTGTTTTGTATTGGTGCGCATTTGGCCTTAATAGAGGGTTTTAGAATGAATTTTTTCTGAAAAAACTTTTTGTACTCCTTGAAGTTTTTTTATAAAAATCATAAATGGTTTGTTGGGTTACAAAATGTTTTCAAAGGATGTTTCATTACTATTTTTATGGGTGGATTCTCTTAAAATGGATTTTTGAAAGAGAAAGTGATGATTTGTGCTGTCAAACTTTTTGATAATGTTTTATAAATAGTTTGAATGTTTTATTAAATTGGGTGGAAGTTACAAGACATGGTTTTGGTCTGTTTTGGATTGAGTATGATGTTAAAATGAATTTGAATGTGAAAGGGTATTATGTGAAATGTGTGTGGATTGTTTGGTGTGTGTATGAATCAGAAATTGCAGTTTGTTGTAAAAAGTGTTTTTATAACATGTGGAACACAATTGAACATAAAGACAGAAACCCAGGTATCTTGGTGGGTAGACTAGGACTACAATTTTACTGATCTATAATGGTATCGTCCTTATTTATCATAGAAATATTTATGATGAAAACAATAACAAAACTCTGATGATGATTGGGAGCCACTAGGCCATTGGTTTTCCCTCCTAGTGCATTGTTCATTATGAAGATATGTGATATGGTTACTTTTACACAAATATATGATGTTTCTAGGATCCACAACTAGATATTTTCAAGGGGTGTTACCGCATAGTCCTCATTGGATATATTGTACTTAAAGTTGAAATTTAGTGTGTTTTTTACAAAAACTCAATAGCATGATTGATTTATTTAAATGTGCACATTGTCAAAAGTTTCCTAATTGAAATTTATTTTTATTTTATGTTTTCATCTCATTGAAATTGTTACTCGCATTATTTTTATAAAACATGAAATATTTGAGTCAAAAAAATTCTATTACATGGAATCTCTTAGGGTAGAATCTTACTAGTCATAGTCTCATAGCCTAAATACACCATTAGGTGTACATAGACTTTTTAATTTATGTTTCATGTTTGGGTAAAGTTTTTTGAACGGGTGGTTTGGGTTACTAACATTCCTTCATGATGTGGTGTCATGGAGATGGCATGAGGTTGATTCCCCATTCCATGAGGTAGTTCATGGACTATTTTTTGGGGTTTATTATTTTTGGTAGACCTTGGGATATTTTACACTCCTCGTTTTTCAATTATGTTTTTTTAGAGTTGTTTGGTTTTAAAAAATAAGATCCAAATTATTTATTATTGATGGTGTTTTTATATTTATAAATTCATGTAAATAGTTCCCAACTTTATTTATGATACCTGAGAACCTATTCCATTCCCTGCGGATAGGGAACACCCTTCATGTCATTCCATAGACCAGGTCGAGTGGAGGATTTGATGGAAACCAGATCAAGTTCATGTTGAAATGGTATCAGATGGAGGTTCTCCCTTTTTGGGTCATGTTCTTTTCAGAATGATTATGGGTATTCAGAGATATGATTTTCTAAACATGACATTCTGATTGGATGTAGTGTTCCTGGCCATCACACCCCATGAAAGTATTCATGTTTCATATGGTAGCTCAGTTTTATCTATTTTATTTTGTTTTCATGGTTCTTCAATGATTTGTGGAATGAAATGAGAGTTGGCTCAATGGTCTCAGTGAGCTCGTAGGGCCATTCAATCTTTACGGAGCTAGGGATATCTTTTAATAACACTCTCTTTGATGGTGAATTGATTGTAATACTTCCTTCAAACATATGTTCAATCCACTCACTAGAACTACTTTCCTCTTACATTGTCCTAATTTTTTGAAATGGTAAATGGTGTGTTTAATCCTCTTTCAAATGTAAGATTTATGTTAATGTGGGCATTGAAAATATGTTTCAAATATAATTTTATGAAATATTTAATGGTGTTTTGAATGAGACATAATGTTTTTTAAGTTATTTCTGGAGTTGTAAATGGGTTTCTTATTGGTAAATAGTGAAAAATTGGGACGTCTTATGAAACACCAGAACCTTGTTTTAAATAATAAAGGATGAGTTTTTAATAAAAGAGTGTTGATGAAATGGAGTTTTTCAAATGATTTGATTTTATTTGAAATGGGATAAAATGTTTTGAAATTAATGTTTATGACTTGAAAGTGAGTGTTTATTTGAAATGTTAGTAATTTTTTGAAATGGTTTATATGATTTGAATTGGGGGTTGATTTTGTGGCTAGTAGTTATGAAAAAAAGGTAAGTTTCGATTTAATGACTTGGTTTTTTAATGGGGAAAGAATATTTTTTAACCACAAGGGTTTCTGTGGGTGACCAAAAACAAGAGTTTATAGGGGATGATGGATTGTTGATTGAACAACTGGTTGACTGCTCGTATGGATGTTAGGATCATGGATGATAGGTTAAGGAAACATTCATGTTTGAGACCCATGGGATACCAATGGTAAGTTCTCTAAACACTTCCCCATTTACATTAAATGATTTAATTTTTATGTAAACATTGATGTTTTGAAAACCATTGTCTGGTTGGGGTGTTTTATTTTTCTTAGGTATTGTTGTTGTGGGTTTTTTTGAGATCGAGAACCCCTATTGTTTGAACAATGTTTTTTGTTTCCTCTTCATCGATAAGTGGGATTGATGTGTTGGACGGTGTTATTTATTGATAATTTTTTTGGTAAGACTTTTCGATGGTTCCCCTATTAAATTTGGTTCTATTTTATGGTATATTATGAAAAATGGACCTACTTAGTTGCGCTCTTATGTTTTATTATTATCTATGGTACACCCTCATAAAGATTTAGTGCATTATTGAAGTGCAGCCAAGGGAGATTTTCAATTGTTTGACCCTCTAGTTGATCAACATAAGGATTTAATTATTGATATTTGGAAATTTATTCTACCCTTATTCATTTTCTGTTAGGGGGATCCTCATGTAGTAGGACATTGTTTGTGGAAGGATAAAAATACATTAGTATCTTATTTTTTGTAAGTCATAAAAGGTTATGTTTGACAATGTTGTGTCTATAGATTCTATTTGGAATCAGTGAAGTGGAATTCCAATGAGGAATGGTAAATTAGTCCAGAGTTGATGGTCTTTGATGCAGACTTTAAGGTCCTTTTGGTCTTTCATTAGTTTCTCATAAGAAAAGGATTCATGTTAGGCAACTAGTGTGGGTAATCTAGTCATTCTAGGTTGTTATGGTTACTCAAAGTAATATCATGCTCCTTGGGACTTGGATCAATGTACCACTCATTGTAATGTCTATACTAGTATATAGGGTCCAGTTTAGTGGGGTTTTTATATGTTTTTTCCCTATATGTGAAAAGGTGGTTGTTGGAGATATTTTTGACGGCTTCTCCATAAATGAATGTTTTTCTTCTTCGAAAAATTCCTAAGATTCTCTATCCCCATTGAAGGGGTATTTATTTTTTCTATTATTTTTTTATTTCTTGTTTTATGTGAGAGGGAATATTTTTAATCATATTTATGTCCCTTAACATGTTGAACATGTCGTGTTACAGTAAAGTGGGTTTCAGAGTGTGTTATGTCATGATAGTTTTGTCTGAGAAGTGATGTAGTTTCTTGTGTAACAGGAAAGAAATGTTCTATTTGATGGTTTTTAGTGTGTGACTAACATGTAGTAGATGATTTAGTGACCTGATCTCCAACTTTAGGTCCCGTATTGAAGATGAAACATTGTTAAAGAATCCCCAGTTGTGTAAGGGATATTGGTTTTACATTTTTCTCTATTATTGGAGGTGGAGACATTTTGAGGTTTCAATGTGGTGGTTTCATTTCAAGTTGTCAAGCGTGGTAGAAAGGGATATGGGGACCCTATCCATTGAGAGTGTATTTGGTGTCAGTGGAAAAGTCCCTCCTTGATTATAAGGATCTCTGGTGGTTTTTATTTCTCAATCCCCAGTGTTTAAGAACTTTTGGTTGAAACTATATGTTTGGTTTCTCATGTGTCAATAACCTTCTTGTCTCTTTTTGATATTTTTCTTGGTTGGTCCCATTTTTGGAAAGTAATGGCCATGGGAGTGTTGAACCGCGGAGTGTCTCTACATGTTTGGAGTTTCGTTGGTCGACCACCCTTAGAGTGGGGATTGGGTCTTATGGGGTCTTTTTTGTGTCGGCCCATGCTAGATGGGTAATACGGTTGGTTCTTATGTTGGGGAGTCCCACCATTGGTCTCATGTTGGGTAATTTTTAATTATACTAATTTTATACTATTTCTTATGGTGTGGTGTCCATTAGAGATGCCACTATTGTTGTCCTGGGTCTGTCTTGGGACATTAAGTTGCATCTTATGGTGGGGATTCCATTCAGGTTTCCCCGTATCAATATCATGGTTTTGTCCCTAGATATGGCCTGGTGGAAGGTAGTCTCATTTGGATCTATCTAACCACAAAAATAAAATTTCGTTAAATGATATGATTGGGGCGTTCCCAATATCTTTGATGACTTAAGGTTTTGATAACCCCAAACAAATTAGTTGTTCATTTCATGTAAATTTTATTAGTTTCATCTGGTAGTGGTTAAGGTGTTTTGTAATGGGATGTGGTTCTATTATGTTTTAGTTCTTAAAAAATTATTGTTAGTTTTAGTTTATAAAATTATATTTTTTCTTTTTTTGATCATCTGGAGGAGTTTTGGATTTTGGTTGTGGGTAAAACTTATCACAGAGTCTGTTTTGGCATCTCTAGTTTTCTCATAGCCCTATTTTCCTATTGGAAGTGTCCTTTCCATTATGTTTGGTACCCCCCTTTGAACATGGAAATAGTATTTGGTTTTTTTTCATATGTCATTGATGTAGAATTTGTAGGGTATAAAGCATTGGGGGGGAGAATTTCCACACATGGGTTTTTGTTTAGACTTTGTTCTGGTTCTTGTTCATTTAATTAGGGAGAATTGTGTGACATATTTGAAACTTTTGTGCATATTTTCCCCATTTCCATGGAATATATTTCCCTCTTTAGGTTACACTTTAACCCACATGAGTTCCCCTTGAAATCATTTTTGGATCTCCTTGGATTTGATGAAAAATGGTAGGTTTTTTGGTGGGCAGAGCAGGCCGCACGGTTAGGCCGCAGGGTTTACTAAACCATGTTGCCCCATCATGCACATTGTACAACCCATTATACTCATAAATTTTATTACAATTATTCCATTCCAAGCACATACCAAAAGTACCTCTTACTTACCCCATTCAACCCTATATTCAATGGGAGGTCTCCTAGCTTCCTCAAGCACCCGTGGAACTCATTTTGAAAAAGGGGGTTTGGTGAGAAAACATCAAAATCACGAAAGTACGTGATTTTGTTGCCAGTTTATTCATTCCAATTATTGTTTCTCCTTCTCTTTCTTGAAGTTATATGTTTCCAGAATATAGGTTTTCTTCCTTAGGTTTTAACATTGGGTTTTTGTGGTGAAATCTTCTAGTCTTCGGTGCATTTTCATTCACTTTTGGTGCGACTATGGTGTAGTTCATGTTTCCCATAATGATTTGGGGTTTTTTCATCTATGGTAGGTGATTCCATGTGTAGTAATTCTTAGATGGGTTATATTTTCATGATTACTTGTTTTTAATGTTCCTCATATGTTATTTTTCATTCAAAAAACTTTTTTGATGGATTTGGTTAAGCGTTTAACATTAATGTTTCATTTTTTCTTGAAAATGATTTTTTTCATGTGTAACTCATATGGTATAATTTGAGGTCATTTAATTAACACATTAATGTGGTTAATTAAATGTTTCTTAGGCTTTAGTTTGTTTTTGAATTGGTGTGAATTTGGCCTTGAGAGAGGGTTTTCGAATAAATTTTTTCTAGAAAACATTTTTATACACCTTGGAGTTGTTTAAAAAAATCTCAAATGATTTATTGGGTTACACAAATTTTGAAATATATTTTTAGGTTTTTTTTTGGTTGTTTCATCACTTAAAATGGTTCATGATAAAAATGTGATGATGTGTGATGTCAAAAGTTTTTAGAATGGTTTATAAATTTTTGGGATGATTTATTAAATTGTGAAAAAGGAGTAAGACATGTTTGTGGTTTTATTTTTTTTTGAGTGTGATGTTAATAAGAATTTGAATCCAAAAAAAGAAATTATGTGACATGTGTGTGGGATTTTTGGTGTGTGTATTATTTGGAAATTAAATTTTTATGTGCAAGGTGTATTGATAAAATGTGGATATTGATTGAGAACAATGATGGAATGTCATGTATCTAGGGTGGTGGACTTGGACTAGTATGCTAGTGATCTGGAGTGGTATTGTCTCTATGTCACTTATCATGATTGAATATGGAGACATTAACTAAACTATGATGATTATTGGGGACTTCTAGGACATTGGGTATTTCCCTCATAGTGGCTCTTGAACAACATGGATATGTGTTACGGTTTCTTTCACCCAGAGATATGATGTACCAATGGCCCTACCACTAGCTATTTTCTATTGGTGTTTACCTATCTAGTGATCATTGGGTTTATTATACTTTCCATTAGAATACAGTTTGATTTTCTTGAAAATTCAATAGAAGTTTTGTTTTATTTAAATTTATACATTATATAATGTATCCCTTTTGAAAATTGTTTTCATTTTAAGGATTCATCAATTTGAAATTATTACAAGCATTATTTCCTATAAAACATGAAATCATTTTGACATAAAATGTTTATCACATGGAATCACTTTGGGTGGAATCTTAATGGGCCTAGGAACATAGCCAACATTCACCATTGTGTTTAAGTATACAAGGTAATGTTTGTTTTAGTTTTGGGTAATGGTTTTATAATTGGTGGTTCGAGTTACTAGTTTTCCTTCATGATGTGGTGTTGTGGAGTTGGCCTGAGGGAGATATCCCCATTCCATGATGTGGTTCTTATGCTATTCTTTTTTACATTAATACTTTTTGGTATTCCTTGGGATTTTGTACAAACAACTTTTTTCAATTCATAATTTTGTTTAAGAGTGTTTTTATTGAATAATTCAGTTTTGGTTTATATATTTTTTATGGTTATTTTAGGTTTATAAAATTGGGTAACCATTAAGATATAAAATATAATAAAAAATTATAACATGATAACATATACATGTTCTATATTTAGAAATTAATCCATTTATTCAAATTAAAATTCATGTTGTTAGGTGTAACAATGTTATAGTTTTATATATCATATAAAAATAAAAAATAAATTATATTATTTTGATTTGGGAAATCTCATATAATAATTTTAGAGGTCAAATCATAATTGTATGGATATATTTTACTATGAATTATAAATTTTGGACAAAATAAGATTTATAAAATGAAATAAAGATAAAGATTCTATTACACTAAATTATACTAAATAGATAATATATAGTACATACATAAATGAATTCATTTTTTATGACGAAAAATATTTAAAGGGAAACACTAACACTACCCATATTTATTATTACATTAATATAATAATTTAAATTTATTTTGAATGATTTTAATTGTGAATTAATTTAAGAAATATTTTGTGGTGTTATAATATTAGTGATAGTATCAATGACTGAGTAGTTTATAATAAATAAATATTATACTCAAAATAGTGAGTTAATATATCATTAGAACACTGTGTTATTTTTTTTAAAATTATTACACTTATTTCTTTCATAAAATATGTATAAAACTTATTTCTTCATAATAATACATTCAACAAATTATTGATTCTCTTGTATGATAAACATGATACATTCATATATAATTTTAATAAAGGAAAAATATATAAATAAAGTAATTATTGAATGTATTTTTTACACAAATTCCCCCTATAGGTATTTCACAAATTTGTATCAATACCATTTAATTATAAAAATATAGAATATTCCCCATAATATTTTTCTCAATTTCATAATAAATAATAATTTTTACATGCCCTATTTTTAGGAAGATACATCAATGATTCATTCTAGAAAATAAAAATTTTGATTTATTGGTCTACATTATCAATTTTTTAAATAGGTTTCAGAAGTCTTCATTTTTAATATCCTTAACCATGATATCTTCATAAGAAATACAATAATATTTATCCCATATTAATTAGGATGTTATGTAACACATCAAATTCTTCTATATTTTGATAATTTTATATATTAATTATTTTTTTGAGTTTCTTTATCATTGTTTAGAATCTTTTTGAACGGAACAATAAATTAATCCTTTATTGGATATATAATTTATATTATATGTATTGTATCTAGGTCAATATCCATGTTGAAATATCATAATTGAAATATGATACAACTATTATATATCAAAATATTCAGTCCACATTATATTATCAGGCCATTTTAATTCACAGTAATATTTTTGGAGAGTTTTTATATGAAATATATATCATAAAATCCCCATATTCAGTATGAATAAATCTTCATGTTATAATACAAATTATTGTTTCTAATGTGTGTAAATACATGATATGGTGTGAATTGTGTTGAGAATTTTATTTTCTAAATTACATTAATTTGATCAAAATACCATGATAGATGAAATTATTAATCCATTATACATTCCAAAAATCAAGATATTAATTTCAATGAGAGTAAAAAATATAAATCTACATGAGTATGTTTACATGATTCAACCAAAAAAACAGTTATGCAGCATAAACACATGGATGTCTAAATTTATGAAGGATCCCTAAAATCATAATTTTTTATTTCGATGTTCATTAATAGTTTTAATTCATGATCATATAATTATTATCACTTCTTATATATCATCTTAGTTCCTATAAAAATAATTTAATAATGAATTTCTAATGTATTATGTTATAAAAAATTAATAGTGTATCAATTACACTAATGTAGTAATGGTTTTTTTATTTAGATATATGCCTTTTGGAAAAAAGTTCATGTTCTCATGAATGTAAATTTTTTATTTAATTATGAAAATTTTATAATATCAAACTCTCTAAATAGTTATTTTTAAATATAAATCATTTTTTTAATTTTCACATTGAATTATTTTTTTCATAACATGTGAAATAATATATAAAATTTAAAACCAATTACAATAATGAAATTATTATCCTAGATTTTTTATATTAGTCATAACATATTTAGGATGGTCATGTTAATCTATTATATTAAACCATTTCTCCCAAAACCACCTCCATGAGTTTTTATTTTAAATTTGATGTTAAATATGTATTAATATCACATACAATATGGTGTGGTTTTGTGCTACCATTGATGTGTCTCTATAAAGTAATGAGTTAAGTCCTCAATCCGTTATAGAAATATCTTCTCCTCTCAATTTAAGTTCATTTAAAATTTTAGGGATGTTTTCCCATAGCTAAATGTATGTGTTAGTTCTAGAATAAATTTGTTCATCCTATGACTGACTTATCTATTTCATATCCTTAATATGATTAGTAACCACACATGTCATGTTGAAATATTTTAATCTTTTATTAACATGCTATGGGTAATGATTCTATTATCAATTTATTTTTTTCAAACACAGTGTAACAATAATTATGTAATAATTCTTTTAAAAAAGTAATGATCATTAGTTCACACTATTTGAAGATTATTCATCTATATCTAATTAAACTAATGATGGTAAACTCTTATAATTATTCCAACATCTAAATTTATTTGTTATAATATAACATCGTAACACTATTTCAATATGGATATCAACTATGGAGTGGTTTATGGTGAATTTTTAATTCCCAGTAGAATATAACATGGTCACAATAGATAATACCTAAAACATAATGTTTTATTACCCACCATGACATGGATATGTTTAACCTTCATGGGTATTACCTATTTTTTAAAATAATTATGAAATATTTCTTAATGAACCACCAATATAACAATTTCATTATTGAAGGTTTGGTTTACCCTATTATCTATTTAAAAAAAACATAGAATTCTGTCTAAATATTTTCTTGAATTTTTTAATCATATATGACCAAATATTAAATCAATAAAAATATTATTATTTATAATAAAAACAACTAGAATATTAATTACAAAATTCTCCCTCATCCATAATTGGGATTCAATGAATGGTTTGGTTTTTTTAAATACATTTTCCTTTAATTGACACTCGTCTCAAAGGAATTAAAATTTAATAATACCCATGAGTTAATTAAGAAGGCCTTGGATTTTTAAGATTAAATATCCTAGGTTGTCATTGCAATTTTGATTTCCATTAAATAATTAATAAAATAAAAATAAATGATGAAGAATAAATTAATTATAAATAGTTATAATTACAATGAATATAATTTAGTTAGTCTTTATTGGTGATAGATTTCAATATGATAAATTGTTTAAAAGGTTTTCAATTAGTAAAATATCATAAATATATGTAATGGAAAAAAAATTATTTGAAAATTTTTACTTCATAATTCCATAATATATCAATTTTACTCCAAGATCTTCATTGATGTGAACTATTACAATTTCTAAAATAAAAAATTTTCAATTTATATTTTATTCAAACAATTCCACTAAAATAAAAAAAAATTATTAAAATTAAAAAATTATTTATATATTATAATAAATAATATTAAAAAATTATTTTAATTCAATTTTAACATTAAATATGTTTGATACCTCAAATATAAATAATATAAATAATTATGACATTCAATTTCATTTTTCTTAGTTTTGATCTGAACATCATTGTAAAGATGCGATGAATGTATTAACATTAAATTAAAGAATCCCTTCACAATTTTAACATAATATGAATCTATATACATAGTAACAAAATTGATATTTTATTTTATAAACTTTATTATGATTTTTTCTAGTGGGATCATTCAATTGAATCTTTGTTATTACAAAATACAATAATAAATATGATTCCAATATCACTAATAATATACTATCAACAAAAATCGTAACTAACATAAATATTAAAAAATGGTAATAAAAATAATTTTAGTTTTCACTTTTATAATAATCATCTTTCAATGAACATTTCGATTGTTAATGATTATTTTCATTAAGAAAATTTTCATTTTATGTTTTATAAAATACATTATTTTAGAGATTATAATTTTATTAATTTTTAAATATCCACATAATGTTTTTCTTCTAAAATAATAATTTATTTCCTTTTTATTATAAAATATTTAACTTTCATTTTATACATGATTAATTATATATTTTCTCTATAGATTCATAAAAATAATTATTTCATCACTTTTGTTAAATTAAATAATAACATATAAAAACTAATATTTTTGATTTATGTGATTACAAAAACTAAAAACATTCCAATAATCTTGTAAAAAGTTTGTGCATACAAAAATTTCTTAGAAATCATAATTTTAATTAAATTCCATGGTGCATATATTTCTTTGAAGGGGACCCAAATGAGATCTCCATTTATTACATGATTTATTACAAAAATATTTATAGATAGTTTTCAATGACTTTCCTAATAATAATGATGTGGTGTTGAGAGATTCATATCAGTAGATTATTGTGGATTTAGTCCATTATTAAACCAACTCATGTCAATTTAATTTATAAAATATAGAAACCCAGAACAAGAACATAAAAACCATGATATATTTAGTGATTATAATTATGTAGACCATATTTTATGATAGTTTAACAAATATAATCATGTAGTTCTATTGCACACAATAATTTTTTAAATTAAATGCTCCAAATAAATTTCCTATAAATATATTGTCCTCTAATAATCCATATTTTAAAAATGACATTTTTTTCATGAAATAAATATGTGTTATATTATATTATACAGTGTTATAAACATCAACACATAAATTATATGAAAAAAAATAATTTCATTAATGGAGTTCATTAAATTAGTTATAAAAAACACATAAAATTAAAAAAAATACAGTGGGTCATGTAATATAATTTAAAATAATCAGAATGTTAAAATTTCTATCTGTCTATTCAGGAAGAATCGTATCCCTTAACACTAAAATATTATAACTAAATAAAAATATTAGTAAACCAATCTATAAATTTGATAATAAAAACATATAAACATGGGATGAATTTTATTAAATGTTGGATGAAAGTATTAATTGGTATTTTGGGGGTAATATAACCCTTAGAATAGTATTACAACCTTCTGTAAAGTAAATTGATTGATGAGAATAGTTACTTGACCATTTTGGAAAAGAAACCTCACTATTGGAAGATTAATTTAACATAAAGAAATAAAATAAAATAAAAATACTTTTTTATAATTATTAAAATAAGAAAATATAAATCTTTTATTTCCATAAATTAAATATCATGATTAAAACACAAAGAAAATATAAGCACATTTTTATAAATTATATATTATTGTATTTAATAGAAATCATAACAGATCTATTGAAAATAGAATAGAAAATTCTAGGAATTTTTGTTGACAAATAATAACCTTTCTTAAAAATAAAACATTGATAATGTTCATGGGTTATTTTTTGTAATTTTTTGAAATACTTCAATTTTTGTGTCTATAGTGAAATTATATATTTTTGTAACTGGTGTATTTTATATTACATCCTTAATGATGTAATAATTAACCCATAAAGACTAAAAAGTTTATTGAATAATGAAATTTTAAATATTATAAAATTGAATTTCGAAAAAAAACAAACATTATTTCAAAAAAATTCAAAGCTCACAATCCAAAGTCTTTCATTAAAATGACAATTTTTTTAATTATTTAGATTTCCATATTAATTAACCAGTGAATTCTATTTATAAAATGTTTAAATGATTTAAATACATTTTATTTTATTAATATATCATGAATTATGTAAAAATTGTAAATATTACATGGTTTTCCATTTATATAATATTTTATTCAATATTTTAACTCTGAAATACTTCTCCCATCAGTTACTAATAACCACTCTCACTACCCTTGGTGTACCACTTCACTACTACATTATAATTCCAATTATCATACCAAATAATCTTTCTAAATACCCATATAATCTTTAGGAATGTTCTACAGTAAAAAACTATGATCATCATGTGAGATTAGTGATATACAATAGACGCAACATAGAGAGTATGGTTTGTTTTTATTAACATTTAATTGTGTTTTCCATTTCTCATCCCCTATTCTCTGTCCAGTAAAAAATAAAATCTTATAGGATTAAATAATTAGTATGTCAGAAATAAATTAATTATTTTTTCAACATAAATATTAATATCAATTATCTAATTACATTTCATATTTTTCTTACCTCATCTTTGGAAATTTCCCACTAGCAGTCAATTAACCACCAAGGTGCACATTTCCAATTATATACAAATAAAAAAAGGTATAAATGATTATAATAAATTTTTATTACATATAAACTTATAAATATATTTATCATAACATTCAATAATATATTAATTACTATTCATTAATAACCTTCAAAAAATATAAAAATAAATATAAAACATAAATGATTTAAGAAAACAATATTACAAAACATTACCCTTTTAATAATGAGGAAAAATATAATAAAACATCTATAATTGATAAATAGTATAAAAAATTAACACAATAATCTTCTAATATTTATTTATAAAATTAGGTTTATTATTCAGGAGGTAGAAAAATGAAAAAATAATATGGGATTTAATGTATTGATACTATAAAACCCAAATTCATATCTTCAAGTAAATTTGTATTCAACATTTATATGAGTATGAATGTTCATACGATATCCAAAATAATTTCTTTACAAATAATATATCATTTCTATTATAGATATAAATTTCTTTAACTTCAAAAATATTTTCGAAGCCATTAACATTACATTTTCAAAAAGGAATCAATTTCAGAAACATCTCACTAATTTCCATAAGATATTTCTCTTTACAAAGATGGAACATATCTTTTATTAAAAACCATGATATTAATTATTCAATTTAGAATCATAATTTTCATTTCAAGATGTACAGTATGTGAAATATTTTTCCTTATGAATTCCATTCCATTAGATATTTCTTGACTAACTTTATCATCCATACATGTGGAATATATGATTATGAGCATTTTTTGATGTGATTGATGGGATAAGAAATTTATATAATATTAATTCATTCAGTAATGTGTGTTTTGGATGATCAGGAGGCATTATTTTTTCACATTTATAATGTTATTATTTATGCACAAACATTATGAATTTTAATGATGTATTTATTTCTAACAACAATTTCCGGTATTTAACCACTATGTTGTAACTTCATTATTATTCCTATTCCACATTTAATTTATCTATCAAATGTTTCCATAATGATTTTGATAGTGGTTCCATTACTAGTTTATGCTGATTTTTTTTATTATAACCCAAGTTTTATCTATTAATTACCGTTATTAATTCCCTTACTAGGATTTATGCTCACCCCTTTTTTGAATGAATATCATTAGGTTACAACATGTTCAAATGATATCATGGGATATTTAAATGGATAATGAAAAATAAATTAAATAATCAATAAGTTAAATTATGTACATTTCATGTTTGAGTGAAATATTATCAACATGGTAATTCTTTGGATCTTAGATAATATTGTTATCTTGTTATTTATTTTATAATTTTACAAATAATCATGAAAGTAAAATTTCAATTGAAATTGTTGGTATAATATTATTTTATAGTTAATTTTTTATTATAATTAATAAATATAGTTAATCCTACAAGTATAAATCATTGTATAGATAAACATCCAAGAGGAATCCTATGACAACCCTGCTTTTATTACAAACATAAACATGATTTATTACATAAAACATCACCCGATACAACAAAAAATATGGATAGGTTTAGTGTCTTTGGGGCTTAGGATCATTACATAAAAACGTAAAAAAAATTAAATACAACATCTTTATTGAAAATTTCCTTTACATGACCACTACATTCCCTCGTACTTATCATTGCATGGGATAACCGGAAGACATGCATAAGAAAAGGGTGAGCTATAAAGCCTAATAAGGGAGTAAACATGGAATAACATGAGGAATAAAATACATGTTAGGAAATAGGAATATAAATAGAGAATAATAGAAACATGAACATAATGGCATGATAAATTATGATAATCATAACATGGAAATGTGTCAATAACACTTAACATGGAATTAGCATGAGCCAAGACTCATTATACATGGAGCATGAGTAAATCCTCATTGCACATAAAGCACGAGTAAACCCTCTTTACACTTGAATTAGCATGATTCAACACTCATTGCACATGACGTATCATGATACTATACTTTACCCAATGCATTAGAGTGCTATAAGGGTCCACCCTTCTTAATCATTTCATTTCATGCATAAGTGTGCCACATGGATCATAAAACACGAATTCATAAAACATAATCATTTATTCCATGAAAATGGAATGTGTAATTCATACATGAAACTTTATAATAAATAAGTAAATGTGCATAAAGGTTAATACCCTTGATGGAGAAATGGGCATGCTATTCACTACAAAATGGCATTGGCTTAGAAAATCGGTCTGATTTCGGCAGTGTAATGGCGTGACGTAAGAATTCATAAAAAAAAGGTTAATGAGAGATAAAGGGGTTCCTCATCATATTTACATGTAATGGACAGTAAATAGGTCATATAGATACATGTCCCAACTATTTTAATGGAATTTAGATTCATGATACAAAAGTTTTGCTTGAATGTAAATGAGGAGAGAGAAGTTCCATTTTAAATTTTGGCATAGTAACGGGTGTACATGGGAGGAATATAATGAGGTACAAAACAGTCTCCCATCATTCAAAAATAAATAGGGAAGTATGATTTAGGTGAAAAACCATACCAAAACATTCATAAATTCAATTAAAAGGGCAAAACAACTTAATGAAAATTGGACAAAAATGCGAAAGGAAGAAAAAAACCCTTACTTGGAAGTGTGCTTCCAAAGGCTAGAGAGAGGCTTATAAGAGGCTTATTGGGAGCTTGGGGAACCTTGGGAGTATTATATAGATATTAGGGCAGAGTTCGGAAGAACTTAAAAGGATTTGAGTGAGGAGTAAGTGGGATCTTGGGTGGTTTTATATAGGAAATGTGAGGGAATTCTTTATTATTTGGGTTTGGGACCCCTTATATAAAATTAATCCAAACCACAAACCATCCCATGGTTTTTGCCCATGGTTTTTGGAAAATGGAAGAGGAAAAAAATATTTTATAAGGAAAAAGTCCGAACTTCATTAAATAATGGGGATGCTTAGGTGTAGGTGAGTCATACTCCCATGGAAATTAATTTAAAAAGACAAGGTTTTTAATAAGTGTTGAGGGGTACATTAAAGCTTTGAAAAGTAAGTCAAACAAACCCAAAATCACATTATATTAATGTTAAAACATATATTGGACGAAAATAAAGATTATAGTATTTTATTACATCACTATTGGGTCATTATGATGTCATAAAACACATTATATATTTAAACGGTATTTAATTTTTACCCAAAAAATTGACTGTCTCAGAAAAGTATGAAAAATTAACCGTTAGATAATTTTGATGTCCTGATTCCAGAAATAAAATTTATTTTATCTAAATAATTTTTTAAATATGTTAATTTTCACTTTTAAAATAAAAACTGACATTTATCGAAAATTCACAGATTTTGACAGAAATGGATTTCAAACCTTAATAAAAATTTCAATTGAATTCATAAAATTATAAGATAATTTATATTTAATAAAAATTAATTTAATAATAATAATAATATTTTATTAAAATATTATTTAATTCAAAAATAAATTAATTTAATAAAATAGAATTCTTAATTAAATAATAACTAAACACATTATTTGTACTTTAAAAATTATTTACAATGTATCAATAATGAAAAGAAATTATATTCATTATTATATAAAAATATAATATACATGAACATAATACAATTTATTTGTTACATAAAACCTTAAAACATCTGCATAATACCTAATAGTAAGGTGTGCGATGGTGACAAACTCTTGGGGCGGCTCAGATAACATCGCTCGGGTGGTAATTTCTATCAACTTCCACATCTCCTGTATACGGTCCCGTTAGAGCTTGACATGATGAAGCTCAGCTTGGGCTTGGTCAAGAGTGAAGCCCAAGGATGCCACCTCTTTTCTAAGCTCTGACAAATGGGCTTCGTATGGTGAAATTATACTGGATGAGGCTATCGCTTCTTTTCTCTGAGTAAATTGGATTTGCTAAAGACCTATATTTATACTAATCATGTGATCACTGTTCAACGACTATATTAGAAACGGTCAAAAATTATTAACATAAAACCAAAGAAGTTGACATTTTATATAAACATAAATAGACATTTAATTAGATTAAGAGGGATTTCCATTAATGAAACTTTGGGTCGTTACAATATTCCCCCCTTAAGAAATTTTGCCCTCAAAAGTTTCCTTTTCCCACACAAAAACAGATGAGGGTAACCTAGCTTCATCATTTCCTCCAATTCCCATGTCTCTTCTTCAAACATGTGGTTTCTCCATAACACGTTCACGAGGGGCATTGTCTTATTTTGTAGAAGTCTTTCTCTGTAATCTATGATCTTCACTGGTTTCTCCTCATAAGAAAGATCATCTTCTAATTGTACCACCTCAGAAGAGAGTACATGTGAAGGGTCCGGTATGTACTTCCTTAAGAGGGATACATGAAAGATATCATGTAAATTGTCCATAGTAGGTGAAAGTGCTAGTCGATAGGCCACATCCTCTACACGATCAAGAATCTCGAAGGGGCAGATGTACCTTGGACTTAACTTCCCTTTATTTCCAAACCTCGTGACCTTCTTCCATGGAGATATGAGTAGAAAAACCATATCTCCAACTATAATGTCAAGGTCTCGTCGACGATTATCTGCATATCTCTTCTGTCGACTCTGGGCTGCCTTGATATGTTGCTGAATGGTTTTCACCTTCTCCACCATTTCCTAGACCATTTCTGGTCCAAGAATCTTGCATTCACTGACCTCATCCCAACATGATGGTGTTCTACACCTTTTCCCATATAGGGCTTCATATTGTGCCATTTGGATGCACAATTTGAAACTATTATTATAATAGAACTCAATGAGAGGAATATGTTGATCCCATCATCCTTTAAAGTCCATTGATCATGCTCTCAACATATCCTCAAGTGTTTGGATAGTCCACTCGGATTGGCCATCAGTTTGAGGATGATAATCTATACTGAAGTTCAGTTCTGTATTCAGAGCATGTTGAAGACTCTTCCAAAACATAGAGGTGAATCATGGATCTCGGTCAGACACAATAGATAGTGGTACTCTTTGCAACCTTACGACTTCCCTGATATATATCTGTGCGAGTTGATCCAAAGAGAAATCCTCCCGAATATCAATGAAGTGTGCAGTATTTGTAAGACGATCCACCACAACCCAGATTGCATTGTTTCCTTTGGATATCCTCGGAAGTCCAGTGACAAAGTCCATGGTGCTGTTCTCCCATTTCCATTCTGGTATGGGCAATGGTTGCATCACCCCCTTAGATTTTTTCCTCTTTTCCTTCACTTTCTGGCACACCAGGAACATTTATGTATATTCAGCGATCTCCTTCATCATATTATCCCACCAAATGTTTTCTCAGAGATCTCAATACATCTTTGTGCTCCCTGGGTGAATAGAGAAATTTGAACTACTTGAATCATCCAAAAGTTCCTTCCTCAGCTCCGGACATGATGGAACACATAGTCTTTTCCCAAATCACACAATTCCTTCTTCATTAATATTAAACTCCGATGATTTCCACTTTTTGATAGCTTCCACTTTTTCCTGAATTCCAACGTCATCCTTTTGAGCACCCTTTAACCTTTCCAAAAAAGACAGTTGAGCAATCATTTGTGAAAGGATTGATGATGTTCCCTTCATTATGATTCCCATGTCCATCTTTATCAAGTCTAAAAAGATTGGATCCTTCTCAATTCTCATCATTGATAAAATCGTTGGGTCCTTTCTACTTAGGGCATCTTCCACCTTGTTCACTTTCACAGGGTGGTAATGTATTGAACAGTCATAATCCTTGATGAGCTATATCTATTTTCTCTGGCACATATTTTGTTATTTCTGTGTGAATATATATTTATGACTCTTTTGGTCAGTATATATCTCACATTTCTCCCCATAGATATAATGCCTTCAGATTTTCAAGGCAAAGATCACCACCGCCAACTCTAGATCATGCGTTGGATAGTTTCGCTCATGGATTTTCAATTGCCTTGAGGCATAGGATATCACTTTATTATTCTGCATCATCACACATCCTAAGACCTTCTTTGAAGCATCACTGAATACCACAAAAAGTTACCCACTTGTGGGTAATGTGAGCACGGTCGCAGTGATAAGCCTCCTTTTCAACTCCTTGAAGCTTTCTTCACATTCATCACTCCAAGAAAACTTTACTTCCTTCCGATTTATCTTTGTAAGAGGGTTGTAAAATCATGATAAATTCCTCACAAATCATCGATAATATTCACATAACCCCAAGGAACTACGGATATCTATTACCGATGTTGGTCTCGGCCATCCCTCAATTGCATTTGTTTTAGAGGGATCCATAGATATCCCATTTCTTGTGATGATATGGGCCAACAATGAGACTTCCTTCAACCAGAACTCCCGCTTGATGTACTTTTCATAGAGCTTATCCTTGCACAAAGTCTCCAGTAAAGTTCTTAAATTCTCCTCATGATCCTCCTTGGTTTTGGAGTATATTAGAATATTATCTATAAAGACTACCACAAATTTGTCTAGGTAATCTTTAAAGACTCTATTCATTAAGTCCATGAAAATTTCTGGAGAATTAGTAATCCCAAAAGGTATTACTATGAATTCATAGTGCCTGTATCTTGTGCGAAAAGCAGTCATGGGGTTATCTTCCTTCATCACCCTTACTTGATAATATCCCGACCACAAATCCACCTTGGAGAAGTATTGTGCTCCATGAAGCTAATCGAACAAGTCATCAATTCTTGGGAGAGGATACTTGTTCTTTATCATGATTTTGTTAAGTTCAAGATAATCTATGCAAAGCCGCATTGACCCATCCTTCTTCTTGACGAAGAGGACTAGTGCACCCCATGGTGAAGCACTTGGGTGTATAAACCCTTTATCCAGATTCTCCTGTAGTTGTTTCTTCAGCTCTTCAAGCTCTAAAATAGCCATTCTATATGGAGTTTTGGATATTGGTAAAGCCCCGGGTATAAGTTCAATTGAGAATTCAACATCTCTTCTATGAGGAAGACCAGGCAGTTCCTCAGTAAACACTTCAGCGAATTCCCTCATAATAGGCATTTCTCCAAGGATGGTTTCATCCGTGGACTCAATAATCTGAGCCAGATACGTGTACTCATAAGACAGAAATATCCATGCTTGAGATAGTGGAGCTAAAGGAGATTCATCTTCCTCCTTACACTTGTAAATAATTCGGTGTCGATTCTCTATATGGAGTGTGATGTCCCTCTCCCGACAATTTATGTTGGCTCTATATAAAGAAAGCCAATACATGCCAAGAATTGTATAAAATTCCACCATAGGGAGTATGATGAGGTTTTCTGGGAAATTCAGTCCGCAGATTATAACAGGATAGAATTTATATTCATGGGATGCAATGATTTCCCCATTTTCTGTACTCACTGACATCTTCACATCCATGATTTGTGGTGGTGTTGGGATTGTTCTAATAAACGTTAGAGATTTAAAAGAATGTGTAGAACCCGAATCAAAAAGTGTGTTCGCTATTCTTGAATGAATAACTGGCGTACCTATCACCACTTCATTATTGGGGTTCACTTCAACAGATGTGATGGAAAAAGCTCTTCCTTGCTACTTTGGAGGTTGTTTGTTTCCTCTGAAAACCCTTGGATTAGGGCACCAATTTGAAAAATGATCTGATTCTTTGAATTTGTAGCATTGAACAATGCGTTGAGGTTCGAACGGAGTGTTTCTCTCCTATGTCGCAGCCGCGGGCCTTTCTTGCCGACAGTTAACAAATTGGTGTCGTTCTCTTCCACACTTGAAGCATTTCCTCGTCCCCTTAAGGCAATTTCCAGGGTGCTTCTTTCCACACTTTTGGCAAGTGGGGTGATGGATCTTCTTAGCACCGTTGGATTTATCTATCAGACCATCGGCATTGAATTCCACCTTACGCTTCTTATCCCCATGATACCACTGTGATTCTCTGATCTCCATTTCGACTATGAGGGCATATCGGACAATTTCCTCATAGCTGTCGAAGTCATGGATTGATAATGCTTTTCATAGGCTAGGCTTCAACCCACCAAAGAAGCGGTGAACATTGCATTCTGGGGTAACAATGAAGCTGTAAGCATATCGTGAAAGCCTTGTGAAGTTTTCATCGTACGCTCTAACAGATTCTTCATCTTTTTTCTTGAGGGAAAGGAATTACTTTCCATCTTAAGCTGGAGGGTGCACGGAAAATATTTATCAAAAAACATCTTCCGTAAATCCTTCCATTCCAATGCCTTGATCTCCTCCTCAGGCTTCGTATTTTTTATCAGTGTACACCATTGATCAGCTTCACCCTCCATGTGATAATCCGCCAGGAGAACCTTCTCTTATTGAGAACATTGAAGGATGGAGAAGATCTTTTCAATAGAGTTGACCCATTGTTCAATGATCGTGGGATCAGATGATCCACTAAAAGTAGGAGGCCTTTGTCTCATGAAGCTCCTGATAGCAACTTGTTCTTTCTTATGGGGGGTTGAACATTCCTCTTGACCCGTGTTACTATTCAAAACTTGATTTAGCTAAGAGAGAAGCATGACAAAGTTCGCGATTCCTTCTCCCATTGTATTGGGAATCTCATTAGTACAGTCATCACATTGATCTTCACAACGGTTGTTAGCCCGACTCCTCCTATTACCGGCCATTGGCTAGAATAAAAGGAATGTTAGGGGTAACACATAAAGGGTAATCCAAAGGCAAAAGTTGATGACTTATAAATAAACTTTTATTTCCTTAACTCATGAGTCTATAGGTTTAAATCTAGGCTTTTCATGATCTACTTTCTAACATATATTCTTAGGGGCATATTTTTAGTTCTCTTAATAAGGGTTTATACTAAGCTTGTGAATGTATGAAAACATATCCCCAAAGGGTGTCGTAACAAAGAGTGCAGCAAAGCCCATTGTCATGCACCATTTCCCATTCGAGTCTAGCTCAACGCGGTGTTTTCGGGTTTTACCCCTAGGATACATCTGTGCTAGATCCGCCTCTACCTGCTCGTATCCAAACAGGGATGTATTTTCTTGATAAACCACTTACACAGTACTTACAAAAACAGAAGAATGTTTTTATTATACTTAGTCTTGTCTCTAAGGCTTTACTAGGGTTTTCTAATCCTAATCCCAAAAATAACTAAACTTATCCTTTGATACCAAATTTGGCAACCCTTCTTTTATTAGAAACATAAACATGATTTATTACATAAAACTTCACTTGATACAAAAAAGAAGATCAAGTGGTTTAGTGTCTTTGGGGCTTAGTAACATTACATAAAAACTTAAAAAAATAAAATACAACATCTTTATTGAAAACTTCCCTTACACGACCACTACATTCCCTCGTACTTATCATTGCATGGGATAACCTGAGAACATGCATAAGAAAAGGGTGAGCTATAAATCCCAGTTCGGGAGTACACATGGAATAACATGAGGTGTACAATACATGTTAGGTAATAGGCATATCAATAGAGCATAATAGAAACATGAACACAAAGGAATGAAAAATCATGATAATCATAACATGGAAATGTGGCAACAACACTTAACATGGAATTAGCATGAGCCCAGGCTCATTTCACATGGAGCATGATTAAATACTCATTTCACATAAATCACTAGTAAATCCTCATTGCACCTGAATTATCATGAGTCAACACTCATTGCACATGACGTATCATGATACTATACTTTACCCAATGCATTAGAGCGCTATAAGGGCACACCCTTCTTAAACATTTCATTTCATGCATAAGTGTGCCACATGGATCATAAAACATGGATTCATAAAACATAATAATTTATTCCACGATAAAGTAATATGAAATTCATACATGAAACTTTATAATCAATAAGTTAATGTGCATAATGTTGAATACCCTTGATGGAGAAATGGGCATGGTATTCACTACACAATGGCATTGGCTTAGAAAATCGGTACGATTTCTGCAGCGTAATGGCGTGACGTAAGAATTCATAAAAAAAGGTTGATGAGAGAGAAACGGTTTATCATCATATTTACATGTAATGGACAGTAAAGAAGTCATATAGATACATGTCCCAACAATTTTAATGTAATTTAGATTCATGATAAAAATGTATTTCTTGAATGTAATTGAGGAGAGAGAAGTTCTTTTCAGAATTTTGGCATAGTAACGGGTGTACATGGAAGGCATATAATGAGAGATAAAGGGGTCTCCCATCATTAAAACATAAATAGATCAGTATGAGTGAGGTGAAAAACCATAACCCAACATTCATAAATGAAATTAAGAGGGAAAACAACTTAATGAAAATTAGACAAAATTGCGAAAGGAAGAAAAAACCCTTACTTGGAAGTGTGCTTCCAAAGGCTAGAGAGAGTCTTTGTGAGAGGCTTATTGAGAGATTGGGGAACCATGGGAGGATTCTAGAGAGAGTATGGTAGAGGATGGACGAACTTAAAAGGATTTGAGTGAGGAGGAAGTGGGATCTTGGGTGGGTTTATATAGGAAAGGTGAGGTAATTCTTTATTATTTGGGTTTGGGACCCCTTATATTAAATTAATCCAAACCCCAAACTATCCCATATTTTTTGCCCATGTTTTTTGTAAAAGGGAAGAGAAAAACAAATTTATAAGGGAAAATTAATAACTTCTTAAATTAATGGGGTTGCTTAGGTGGAGGTGAGTCATACTCCAATGGAAATTAATTTAAAAAGACATGGTGTTTAATAAGTGTTGAGGGGTCCATTAATGCTTTTAAAAGTAAGTAAAACAAATAAAAAATAATATTATTTTAATGGTAAAACATATATTGGCCGAACATAAAGATTATTTTATTTTATTACATCACTATTGGGTCAATATGATGTGATAAATCACATTATATATTTAAACGGTATTTAATTTTCACCCAAAAATTTGACTATCTTAGAAAATTATGAAAACTTCACTGTTGGATAATTTTGACGTCCTGAATCCAGAAATAACATTTATATTATCTAAATAATTTTCTAAATATTTTAATTTTCACTTTTATAATAAAAGCTGACATTTATCGAAAATTCACAGGTTTTGAAAGAAATGGCTTTCAAACCTTAATAAAAATTACAATTGAATTCATAGAATTATAAGATCGTTTATATTTAATAAAAATTAATTTAATAATAATAATAATAATTTATTAAAATATTATTTAATTAAAAATCCATTAATTTAATAAAATATAATTCTTAATTAAATAATAACTAAAAACATTATTTGTATATTAAAAACTATTTATTATGTATCAATAATGAAAAGAAAGTATATTCATTATTATATGAAAATAATAATGTAAATGAACATAGTATTATTTATTTGTTACATAAACCCTTAAAATTTCCGCATAAGACCGAAGGGTAAGGTGTGCGATGGTGATAGACTCTTTGGGTGGCTCGGATAATATCGCTCGGGTGGTAATTTCTATCAACTTCCACTTCTCCCATAGAAGGTCTCGTTCGGGCTTGGAATGATTGAGCTCAGCTTGGGCTTGGTCGAGAGAAAATCCCATGGATGCCACCTCTTTTTCGAGCTCTGACAAATGGGATTCGTATGGGGAAATTCTACTGGATGAGGCCATCGCTTATTTTTTCTGAGTAAATTGGATTTGTTAAAGCCCTATATTTATAATAATCATGTGATCACTGTTCAATGGCTATATTAACAACGGTCAATAATTCTTAACATAAAACCAAAGAAGTTTACATTTTATATAAACATAAAGAGAAATTTAATTAGATCAAGATAGATATAAATTAATGAAACTTTGGGTCATTACAAATCTTATTTTAAAAATTATTCATCATTGGGACCCCATAATATATATTTTTTATAATTATTGGTATATAATAATAAATTATTTATAAATTATTTTATCATATAAAAAATTCATACCATTTATATTTTCGAAAATGATGGGAAACTAATGAAACTATACTAACAACCTATGTGATGGAAAATGAAATTTGTGTCCAAACAATAACCCAAATTCCATCATACGTGGAGTTAAAATATTTGTGTTTTTGATTTACCAATTTTCCTAGTATATCAGTAATGATATAAACATTGTTGAATATCCAAATTTTCCCAATATGGTTAAAATTTTTATCGAGTGTTATATACAGAATTGAACACCATAATTTAGTTTTCCTTCCAATCAACTTGTTACTGAATAGTGAGTTATCACAATGGAGAATTAATTTTCTTTACTCCTCTACTGTGGTAAGTATATTTTTATTACGGATATCTATAATTTACATATAGAAGCCTCTCAAAGGTGATTTTTGATAAGGAACTCCATCCAAAATGATGAAATGGAAGGGATGGAGTTTGGAATTCGGTATTGAAATATTTTTTTATCTATTACCCTATAAATAATTGATTAATCATATAAAGAGAATTATTAATGATGATTCATATGAATGGAATCTATATTATATTATGAGGAAAACATCACAAGGATTGAATGAAAATATGTAGTATTTCTTATCAAAAATTATTGAAAATATAAAGATTATAAAGTAAATTAAAACCATAACTTAAAATGTGTATAGAAATATGAGGCTTCGGGTGTTATGATGGTTTAGTTTAATGTCATTTCCATATATAGATGAATTTTGAAGAATAATACTATGTTAATAGAGATAATAAGTGAATAATAGAGTATCATAATGGTGGATAATGTTAATGAATAGGAATGAGGATCCAAAAAATCATAAGTGAAATAATTTTTAAGAAGCATCGTGATAATTACCTTAATTGTATGGGGAATACATCATGTGAAAGAGATAATTCCATAAAACTCATGAATATTGAAGACACAAAATAATCCATTCAAAATGATGGAGGAAATGAATGCTCCTTCAAATGCACCATTAATGTTTTAATGTTTCAACTATATAGAGAAAGGGTTCTTTACAATATAGTGCACTAAAATGTCAGTTCTTGAGTGTAATCCTTTTTAGAGACCAAATAATTCAAACAAGAAATGGAAATATTTTTCAATCCTTAACGCTAATGTGGATTGTGAAAATTAAGTATTAAAAGGTACATTTCTTATTTACAGATGATTGGTACTCATTTATTTTATTTTTCTTCAATGTATTTTTTTATATCCTATATTTTTGGTAGAATAATTAAATGAACTCTCTAACACTATGAAGTAGATATATATTTAAAAACACCTTGTCTTATAGTCATTGCAACCCAGCTGTTAGACTCTTCCCCTATGAGATCTTTTGGGAATACTCTTCCATTAAATATCATAATCCTTTTTTTTGGGAACATGACACTATATTGGTCATGGGTTTTCCCTCCTTATAAAGATAACACATCAAAATTTTATAAAAGAAAATACCCATCTACATTTTAAAACTTCATATTATTATAAAAAATATAGGTAATATCATTATGCACATTTATAAGTACATCAACGATGTGGATGTTGATACATTTTGTAGATGAAAATAATTCCCAGTGGTTCAGTATAAGTATCATCCTTGAGAAAATTCCAAATCTAAAGAAATGTAATGATGTATTTCATGATGAATTAACCAAAAATAAAATATAATTTGATATAGGGTTACAAAGATATATTATAATGGGAACTATTCAAATATCTAAATTCGTATATAGGATATTTACTATCGAATAAGAGGAGTAAATGATGTACTGAAAACTACATTTGGAAAAGTCGTTTATACACTCTAGTGAATTGCCTTGGGGTGTTCCATTGATCTTTTCAATGAAAAACGATATATCATTGAAGTGTGTATAAATTATCAAGATCACAAAAAATATCAATATAAAGTAAATGTGTTCTATATAATGAATTGTTGACTTCTTCAATATTCAATGAGGATATTAGTTCTTCTCAAAGGTGTATCATTATTATGGACATCATTATAAATAGGTAAAGAAGGACGTTATTAAAAAGATAATCACTCATACAAGATATGGACAATATGATTATATAGTGATTCCCGACAGACAAACTAATTTCCATGATATCATCATGGATTATACAAATATATTAATTATATGATACCTTAAAATTTTTGGTATCCTTCATCGACATTATTCCCATTTCTTCCAAGATAAATGAAGAACCTGAAGAGAATCTATGTAATTCACTACAAACATTAAAAAATAGGGAAATATATCCTATGTTCAATAAGTATGTATTTTGGATTTATAATGTTATGTTATTCCTAAATTTTATCACAAGTTAAGAAATTTCTATGGATGATTTAAAGACAATAAAATATGTAAAATATCCTATACCCACTAGTGTCACAAAAATATGAAGTTTTTTTGGATGGGTTGGATAATACCAACTTTTTTTGAAAAATTTCTCATCATTTTCCATCCTTCAAAATTATATAACATAGAAATGTGTAATGTATGACATTATTGAATTATCTGAGAAATGATTTAAGGTTTTTAAGAATATGTTGATCAATGTTCATGTACTCACAGTACCATCATGTGAATAATTTTCTTTATATTAAGTTACTCTTTACAAAGCATTAGGTTGTGTACTCATGAATAATACAAATTTTATAGTATATGACTCACGATAGATAAATAAATATGATAATAACTACCTGATAAAATAAATAGAGATATAGATATTGGTATTTTATCTAATGATTTATCATATCTAATTATATAGAGAGAAGTGTGAAATATATACAAATTACAAAAGTTTAGATTATATGGTAATATAGATGTAGATTAATATAAGTTTGAAAATGTGGTTATTGATGATCAAGGACAATATTTTCTATCTTTCCCACCATCAACAAATGTATAATAATGTATATGTTTCTCATAGAAGAAACTAATATTCCATCTTATCCTTGATATAGATTGAGGATATCCCTATATTCAAGGATACAAAAGTAATGGATATGGAAATAATAATAGAATGAAAATCATCATAACTTTCCCAAATTATTTCCCAATTATCCATCTATGATAAAATCAAGGACATATAAATAGATGATATTAAGATTCATAGGAGAATTAAATATGTAATATAAGGGAATCTTTATGAATTATATATCGATTATAATGGTCTAAATTGGTTTGTAACTATTCATAATATACCTTAATAAACAATGATAATTAAGTATTTATTAAATATTACACATATTACATCTCTCATCGATCCATATTTTATTTTCCTTGATGCATCCTGATATTCAAGATCAATTATACTAAAATAACCTAAATAAGGATATCTCATAGTATATATCAATGTCATTAGTATGTTATAATGTTAATCCAAAGAAGCATGAGTCTAATGGGATGACAAATCCATTGTCTATACCCATATGAATATGGGGTAATATTACAATATAATTTTCATTATCATCCTAAAGACATCCAGTGGATGAAATACAACACCGTTTGTTATGTAATGACTCACCAAAACATCCAAATTCACCACCATTAAGAATATGTATCACTTGAATAAATTACTAATATATATTCGAATGATGTGTTGATTCTACATGAGTTTCCACATTTGATCCCATTTAGTCACTATTCAAGTATCAATTCCAAATTACACAGAATTACTCAATATTTGTTAGAAAATTAATTGAATCTAGTCATGTCCAAAAACCACAAAACTGATGGCCAATCTATAGTGATTATTGAGATACTTGAGGACATGTTGAGAACATAATCAATGGAATTAAAAGTGTATTTGGTCAAATAGTCCAATTAGATGATTTACCATACAACAATAGATTATATTAATGTATTTAAATCACTCAATATGAAGCAATGTTGGGGATGTGACGTAGAACTCTTAATTTATGGGAAGAATTAGAAGATTCAAAGATTCATAGAATTAATATTTCGAAAGAGATGACATATAATATTATATAAATCCAAAAAATATTATATATTATATATTTTGGTAGAAAATATATGAGGAAAACCATCAAATATTATTTTATCTTGATGTTGGAGTTAAATATGTCCTTCAAATATCCCCATGGAAGATAATCTCTTTATCTTAAAAAAGGGATCTTTTTTTCCTTTGCACATTCTCCCCATTGAGATCATTGATCCCATCAATGTACTGTTGTATCATATTTAACTCCCCCAAAAATATTTATCACATTCATGATGTGTTTTACATAACTTTCCTAAATAAGTACATACATAATCCCTCATATGTACAAAATCTGAAAGTGGTACACCTAGATAATAAATCCAATTATGAGCTGTAGTCAATGAAGATCTCAGACTATGGAGATAATTTTCTATGTTATCAAATAAATAAACTTGTAAACTTTTACTATCATAACAATAATTAGGATTATGTGACATTGGATCTTAAGGAAACAATTAAACCGAAGTACCCCCTCCTCTTCTCATGTGAGAATATGGGTTTAAATATTTGGGATAAAATTTATTGGGGGAGAATGTAACAACACCATAATTATAAATAACAATTTTTTCATAAAATTATTTTTTATATTATATTATATAGTATTATACATTTAAAAGAAATAAATAAAATGAAAAGAGGTTATATCATTAATGGATATCCTTACATTAGAAAGAAACAAAACCCATTACAATATAAATATTACAATGTAATGATAAATATAAATTACAAATATTGTATTTAGAAAATTATGATCATTCTAATCTACTAGAATAATTTCCCCCCTAGGATATGAAATATAAATGAAAGAAATTCGAATAATAATTGATATCTTAGATAATTAACATTTAAAACATTGGGAGGAATTATACTGAATATTGAATGAAATAATGAATATGTATTTATAAGTGGTAATATACCAAATGGAGTAGTAATGTAACTAGTGTAATAGTATCATGGAAATAAATACTAGTAACTTGTCCATTTAGAATAGAAATATCATCATTGTAATAGTAATTTAACAAAAAAAATATTTTTTTTGTCATTCTTTTTTATCATCATTAATTTAAGTAAATTTTAATATTACAATTATACAAAATATGTATCATGATTAAGAAATAAATATTGTACTGAATCTTAATTTTATGAATGTATTGATCATTTTTTATAGTATTTTTTTCTTAACATATCCCTTTTAACGGTACCTATTGGAGACATAGAGATCAAGAGGGTGTCTAGGGATTTTTTGGAGCAAGGAACCTTGGAATCTTGAGAAACTAACTAGGTTGCTTGGTTAGTAGAAAACATTCTACCAAACATATATGGTTTCTTCTAACTATGTGGTTTAATACGAGAGTTTAGTGTGGGGACTTATTGTTTTCTAAAATTACTTAAATGAGCCTCATTACTATATCATATTTCAATGGTTTTGACATTTTTCTTTCACAAGGCTTGTGAATTGTTAGGAAAACTACATGTCGATTCATTCTGGAGTACCTCCTTAGACAGATCTCCTAAGTGTTTGGAGCACGGTTTTTCCAAATCTATATCTAATCTAGGAAGACCATTGTTGTATGGTGACTATAATAAATATCTATTAATGATCGAGAATATCTCTCCCCCACCCCTAAGTTCTCATTTTTCTAGCATTATGATCCTTTTTATCCTCTCATGAAGGATTTTCCTCCTCCAAAACTAGGATTATTCTTTTCTACCTCATCCAGAATTTAAACAAATCATTTTCAAAGAAAATATGTATCTAGAGGTAATACCTTTATTCCTCCATCATCAATACTTATGTTATCTTCCAATCTCTTATGCTATTTTGGTTCAGGATCATTCTTCTTATTTTTTTCACTGATATCTTCTTCTCCTTATTTTTTTTCTACTTCAAATTTTATTCCAATATTTGATATGGATCCATTTATGGACCTATGTTCAGTTGTCTATAAAATATTTTCAATTGTAGTGACGTTTCTTAACTTCAAAATTGTTCCACTCAGCAGTCATTTCTACATGTTTCCAAATAATATTTTCATCCTTTCTAAAAAATAGAATCATTTTTTCATACCCACATGGATCCTTTCTAGGTTATTAAGGATTGTGGACATCATTTATTTCCTCACCTTTGGGTGTGGAAAATATGTCTACATCAATTAATATAATTATTCAATGTAATGAAAACAAATTTAGGGTTCATCTTGTTATGAAAATGGAATTTCTCTATTTTATAAAATTTAACAGTTAACTAGCTGTTATTTGTTATCATGTAATTTTTTTATCAAGCAATGAAACATAAAATTGATTTTTTTAATTGAATAGAAATTTTTTCCAAGGCTATGTGCTATGTTCAGAATAGTGACTATGAATTATCTTAATTCTGAACCCTTAAGTATTTATGATAAATTATCATGGAGGAAAAATAGATAATACACCATTGATGAAGAATATTTTTATTATGATTATTTCATTATCATGGGATATTGAATTATGGTTAATGATCTTGTCATGCATGCCATTTTCTTCTCCCTTACATTGAGTGTTGAGAATGATGTATCTATCCATTACAATTGTATAATTTTGAAGGGAATAATGTTCCACATTCCCCTATATAGGGTGTTAGGGGTGACCAATTACCCCACCATCTCATGTGATATGAAAAATTTCCAATGTTCATCATGATATTTTGAAAGTTAATCATTTCTAGAGTTTTAACGTATTATAAAAGAGATATGAAACTTTGTTATGCCCCATGTCTAGTTGGAATATTGTATCCTTGTTATAACTACTTATATTCTCATTTACTTATAGAATATATTAGAATGTTGTATATAACTATATAACTATATATATTATTTATATATATATATATATTATTGGTCATATATCATTGGTATATGCTGAAGAATGTTGAGCCAACCAAATGTCCTATAGGAACCTGATCCCAATGGTATTTATTTTTTACTATTGGTTATTATGCATTATACCTACATATTGATATTCTGTGTGCACATTATTAAATGTTTGTAATCATTGTTGGTGATGGCCTACTAATTTTACCTCACGTCATACTTGGGCCACCTTCAGTACCAGAGAAGAATTCATGTCAACAAAAATGGACAATTTCATGCTCCCTGTTAAATATGCTTGATATGTTATGTTAATAGATTAGAGCATGGGTGTCGTGGGTAGTCAATTTTTTGATGATTATAGTGGAGTAGTATTTTGGGTAGTTTCATATTTTTTATTGCATGATTTATATTCATATCCATTGTTCCCCATATTTTATATTATAATTCCTTGAAATAATTTTTTATAACTCAACCTAAATAATTTTGATTATTATTCCAAAGTCTTATTTATTTACACTTCATAATTTCATTGTAAAATCTATTTCTATTATTCCATATTTTTATATAATCTTCCACTTATACATAGTTATTTATCATTATTTAATGTTCCACTCTGAGTTTCAGGTTTATTATCTCCAAAATACCACATGCGACTCTCAATTCTAGTTGGAATCCTATGACATATGTTGATGCACACATGATTCCAAGTGACCCACCCGCTTGGGACACTAGTGGAGTGGATCCCAGGTTTCGATGTTGCAAAGTGGTATCAAGGGGGTCTATTTTTTCTTATTATATGTAATTTTTAAGAGACTAATATGAAATATAATAAGGTAGTGACCATGTTCCTATGATTTTCTAACCTATTTACAATGGAATCCTAAATTACCAAGGATGGGTTATTTTTATTATTAGATTATTCCTATCACAATTGATAATATTTCACCCATGGGCATGACATGTGACTGTAACACCACCAAATTCTAAGGTGGAGCATTGTATTCAATAGCATGTATGAAACAAAACACCAATATCATAATGTAATATAATACACTAAGAATTTAAAATATAATTACTATTTAAAAAAAGACAATTTATGATATAGCTTGAAATATATGAAATATTGTGTTTTATTACGTCACACAAAACAATGAATTTTTCTATGAATTTTTTTAAATGAAAGACAATGTTTTTTAGAATAAAAATATATTCTTTAAAAATTATTATCTCATATAATAAAAAATAACATATTCATCAAATTAAATTTAATCTATATTTTCAAATAATGTTTTAAAATATATGGTATATAAATATATAATATTTATTATTATTTTCACCAGTTAATTCGAAAAGAATTTAAAACCAATATTATGAAAATTCATTTTAGACCAAAAAACTGTTTTAGCCTAATAAATTCAATTAATTAATATAGATGAATGATATTAATGAAATATATATTTTATATTAAATAAAATATTATATTTATCTAATATATTTTATAACAATAAGATAAGAGTAAATATAGTTTTATGCGTAAAATATTATTTCATTAAAAAGGATATTTTAGCATTATTTAATTGAGAACCTATTATAAATCAATTTTTTGGAAAATTTATTAATTAAATACAAAAAAAATAAACTTCATTTAGTAAATATAAACTTCAATATTATTTTAGGTAAATTTGTGTTATTTTTCAATGACATTCCATTTTTGGTAGAATGATAAAAATTAATAAATTTAAATTCAAAACTACTTTTTATTCTAATTAATATATAATGTCAAATTATATTTTTATTGATTTTTAAATTTTAATTCGATAAAATTAATATCATTTAATAAAATATTGTTTATTGAAATCAATTTCACATTGAAATTTCATATAAAACATAGAAAACTATTGATCATTTTACTTTAACAACCTATATTATCGTCACCTCTATGGGATTAAATATAAATTATATGTATCCGCTTATATGATACGAATTTGGAAAAATGGATTCAATAAATGAGATAAAAATAATATATAATTAATAAAAAGGTAAATTTTTTTTCATAAAAAAAAAATATTACTATGAATAATTGAAATTAATTAAAGCGATTAAGAGGAAAATATGAAAAACAAGGATATAAACCATAAAATTAATGGGGAAAATAAACTAGAAACATATAAAAAAGTAATTTCCTTGAAATATTTATAATTTAATCCCCATTTTATATACTTTTTTTCATTATATGATCCACATAAATTGGTAAATACATGGTCGGAATTACCTTTTAAAAAATTTCATGAATGCCACTCATTATCCACAATAAAAAGACAATCAACCATCTATATCCTTGACACCGCTAATGCCCTTTGTCTCAAACATAATATCCTAAAATAAGATCCAAAATTAGTTCACCTCATGTTCGAATTTGCCTTTTTGGAATAAAACAATCCAAGTATGTAATTTGGTTTAAACTAAAAGGATTTAACATTCTTCAATAATAACATTCATTTTATTTATTTCTCTAAAAATTAAAATTTTATTATTACACAAATATATAAAAAATCTTTATCATAAATATAATGATATATTGTCATTATAAGTATTTAATATATACATAGACACACTTTCTCCTAGTTGTTAATGATCTTACCGTTTGTGGGTATGGGGGACTAGCACCTCGTGAAACAATGATTTTTCATTCTTTATTTACCACCTATCATGGTTGGAATAATGATGAACATAATTTTAATATATGTTATATATGATATTAATAATTTATTTATTCTTCTATAATTTTTTATCTAACACATACCTTTATGATATCCACTTTTTTTAATATTGTTACATTGTTCATGGATCTGAGGACTACCACCTACTCGAAGAGATGTGATTTGTTCTCACTATACACAGAAGATATAAAGGATGGATTTAGTAAAAATATGTTACAAATATGACTTATATTTGATAGTGGAGTTATAATATTCATATGAATCTTGTACTTTTCTTTCCATTAAATAGGAAAAGGAAATGGGCGTAGTATTCATGCCTACGTAGGCCATATCGTCTCTATGACTAGTGAATTTCATTTCATATATCTAAATACTATGGATTAAAATAAATTAATATATTCTATATATATATATATATATATATATAATTTATATCATTTTTTAAATTCTTGAGATTATTAAATCATGATCTATGTAATATTAAGAGAAATAACATATCAAAACATACTAGATAAACAAGTTAATTGACACAAAAAATATTTAAAATAATGTTTTTTTACTAACAAACGTGTAATACGATACTATAAGAAGTTAATATATGATATGATAAATATGTGTATGATTCTTTTATAAGTGAAATTTTTAAAACCATTATACATGAACTCAAAGGATGTTCACCTTAATGTAAATTTAATGTAAGGGGTTCTTATCTCACATTTATTTCAACAATGCATACATCATTTTCAACACTTAATTATTGTGTGTGGTGTACCTACCACCCCTTTTTATATATAATATAATGAATTATATAATATTCATGTAATTTAATGTCTAATTTTAATTTATCTACTTCACGAGTCTTATTATTCAAAATATGGAAAGTAGTGAGGGACTTCGTCTAAATTTACATTCATTGAGACATAATTTATTGTTATATAGCTAATATATTTTATATAATTCAGGTACATACAAATTGACATGTAATACCCTGAATTATTAATTCATAATTATATTTTGAGATTCAATTTTAAATATTTCATCTATGGTGTTTAGAATTATATTTTACTAAGATGAAAAAAAATATAACCCAATTTATATTATTTGGAAAATATTACTTCTTCATTGTTGCTAATATTATTAGATTAGTTCTATAATAAATTTTTACTATATATTTTGTTATTATTATTTTTATTATATTTATAATTTTATACAAATAATCTATTTATTTATGGATTATCACATAAATGTGTTAATCTTTTATAATGATTAATTCCCAAGTTCATTTAATTTAGGATTGTTTTCCTTAGATTTCAACCAAAAAAATTATTGGATAATTATTTAATAAAACCCATCATTTACATCTGTTGTAGACACTCCTGGCCATTTAAAACTAATACTAACACTTTTTTAACTATTTATTAAACAAAATGTTTTGGAAAATGTTTTTAGGAAAACATGACATCATTTCATTCATTTGTCAGAGAACTATATTTCTTTTAAAAACCATGTTTTCCAAAAAGGATTTTAAAACAAATTATATCCTTTAAAAAATAATTTATTAATTTTCTTTTTAACCAATATTCTTCATAAAATTTATTTCAAAAAAAATATTCCTATCTATTTTTGAAATTGGATATTTTCATACTATATTATCTTATAGAAGTAATGTTATTTTTAACAAGTATGATATATAATGATTTACCAGATTAAATTTTTTAAAGCATTGTTAGAATTTTTAAATGGGAAACTATTATTGAAACTATTTTCATAAGTGTTTTTCAAGGAAATTATTTCCATAATTTTTTTAAAAGGAAAAGGATATTTCCTTCAAGAATGTTTTTAAAATTATTTTTTTATTGTATTTATATTCATCAAAATCAACTACCCTCTATTTTACTCCATGTGGGATATGTTGTAATGATTTCATTCAAATTATTCCCCTCGATGGTTTATGATTCCTTCGTCATACAGTTATTTTGTAATTAAATACATGTATTTCTTTATTAGTCCCCTTTATATATTGGATTTCATATAATCATTGAATATTTAATTTTTTGAGAATATACAAATTATTAATAATTAATATTGTTATTTCATTCATTATATAACATTATTACAAAAGATGTATACTATGAATGTTATAATATATCATGGGTAAGGTCTATTAACATGTATCTTATAATAACTGGTGATATATGATAAAGAACATTATTCATGAAATAAATCAGCTATTCAATATATAAGAAGTGTAGTGGATGGTACAACATAGTTTGGGGACATATATAGATAGCCCCTTGATGCATCGATAGTCTCATGGGATAAATTAGTTGGATAGCATATGCCAATGTGTTTTTTCACATAGTAAATTTCAAAACATTTTTTTATATAATGATATATATGGATGGATTTATTTCTCAATGAATTGATTAAATATAATTTTTTTCAGTTATTTACCATTCCATACTGATTATGACTTATCATGTTATTTTAAATCAAATGGATATTATGTTAATTACCTTTCCATATTGATAACATATTATCTTAAAGTTTATTTATTACATGGAATGTGTGTTCATTTATCTACCTTGTCTTATTGATTATTCTAAATGATTCATTATTTATGCTACTATTCATACCCCTTATTGATAATTCCATCGACATAATTTTATTTATCTTAATTGTGAATCTAATAATTATAATAAGAAATATATGCAAGGACAAGAAATATGGGATAATAAAATATCCATGAAGGAAAAAATTATGTTTTAATTACATTATTTCATTATCATAAATGAACCACAAATAAATATGATATAGCAATACTGATAAACTCTTCGAACTAATAAGAATATTTTTCCTTGTAATAATACCAATGTAATGGTAGTTGACACTTGCTCATGGAATTTTAGTGTTAGGTCACTATAGTTATTGTCCAAAAAAGATTAATAGAACCCTTGGGAACTTTATTTAAGAAAACATCAAATCTAGAACAAAGTTCTAAGTTTTAATTTGATAAAAATTATAAAATAACATATTAATTTACTTTTTAGGTGGAGATTGTGTGGTTTAACAAATATAAAATTCCTAAATCAATAATAAAAATGGATGTGATTCCAGAATCGATGTACCAAGGTGTAACAACTCCAACCTAATTTATCAGGCCTAATATGAGCATATTCTGGTATATGATAATGGTCTTTACTACACATCGGATTTGACAATCTTTAGAGATATGTTTAATATAATTAAAATTTTCGTTAAATGAAATTATAAAAGACTTTATTATATAGTGGAAATAAATTGACTATGAGAAAATAGTGACAAATGAAGGGACTATATTGATATGAAACTGAATAAGTTTTTAGGTATTGAGGTTATATTAAATATATTATTTGAAAGTATATTTATTGATTAACTTTATTTAAATGATGTATATATTATTTATTTAAAAATTTATAATAATATGGATTTAGAAAGGGATAACATTTGTTTCAGTTGAAAACCCATCATGTTTGGTAAGGCTATAGGACTTGAACACATGATAGAAGGAAGATAATGTTTTTTACCTACCATTGGCCTATATGATGTATTAATTAAGATTTAGTTTTCATTATTCAACAAAATTGACACATAAATATTAATTATCAAACATTATTATTTCTTTTATGTCTTAGATTTTAACGTATTAACCATATTGGATTTTAGAATATTTATAGAAAAATGGGGAGGAATATCATTCATATATGGACTTTTTAATTTATGAAATTTTTCTTATAGTGATTCATAAATAAATGAAAAGATCATTACAGGAAATAAATCACATGTATTATGTAATGAATTATAATTTGATTGAATCATAACCCAAAGATGGAATATCTCATATGAAATTGAAACATATCACGTAAATATATATATATATATATATTTATATTCTTGGTTAATGAAATTATTCCTCAACATTAGGAACAATATCTTAATTTTTTTCTTATTACATTAATTTTTATTGAATCGATGGAATTTTAAATCATTATAAATTTATGGAATTGGGTACCTCAATGTTCTTTTGATAATTAATATATTTTTTATTAATGATATCAATCAATCCCATAAAAGTTTTAGTATTTTCCAATATGTATGCATCTCAATATTCCATTAATGATTCTGACATAAGGACCTAGTAATATGTTAGTCAATGTTCCCTTTGTACTTCCCATTTTCTTATTTCAAGAGAATTTTTTATAAACCATTATCATGATGTGATATTGAAAAAAAGGAAATATAAATTACTTTACTAACATGTTCATGATAAAATTATTAAGATGTAATTAATTTTAGGTGGGGAGAATGTAACGGCCTGAAATTATTAAGTATAAACATTATATTCAATAGTGTGTATGATACGCAATTCCTACCATGTAAGTGAATATAATATACATACAATTTATTATATATTAACTATATTAAATAAATTCAATATTTGATATAGCTAGAAATTCATGAAAAATGAGTTAGCAAACATGACTCCCAATAATTAATTTCTATTATGACTTATGTCCAATACAAGACCATGGTTTAACGAACAATAAATTATTAATAAAACATTATTATTATATATATTAAGATATAACATAGATATTAATTTATAAGTATTGATAATTATTAAATAACTTGGGAAAATATATGGTCTATAAAAATATAACATGATGTCATAGGTTACCAATTTATTTAAAATTAATTAAAACCCCAATATAAAGTTCATGTTTTTATGCCCACAAAGGCGTTTTATCCTAATAAATTAAATAAATTTCCATTAATAAATGATATTAATGGAATTTTTATATTATATATTCAATAAAATATTTTATATTCATCCAATAAGTTTTATATTTATAAATTATGAATAAATCCATTTATATGCTTAAAATTAATATTTTTCAAAAAAATATAATTTACCACCATTTAATGGATAACAGTTTTAAAATAAAATTACTGATACTTTTCTAATTTTAATATGTGAAAATGAACATAATTATATATATATATATATCACAATTATTATAGGGATATTTGTTCTTATTTTTCTGTCATGTTTAATTTTTTTGATGAATAGTGAAAAAGAAAAAAATTTAATAACAAAATTATTTTTTATAAAATTTTTATAAAATTACAATTTTTTTGGATTATTTTAATTGTTTAATTATATTAATTTTATATCAATTAATCCAATTTTATTTTAGTGGAATCATTTTCACTGTGATATTTAATTTAAAAAATATAATTTTTGAATATTTTACGTTAAAACACATTGTCATCCCATGCACGAGATTAAACATAAATTAATATCTACCACTTATTTGATAGTATTTTAGAAATAATTATTATATATTTTGATAATGAATTATTTATAATTTATAATATCTAACACTTTTGTCACCAAAAATATTGGTGAATGTAATTTAAATTATCTACAACGATTTTGAGAAAATTGTATCTTAACAAGTGACTAAATATTAATATTTGAGGCTCAAATTACCTAGATAATTTTAAAAAAAATCATGGAAATATATTGATTTTTAGTCCCCTTGATCTACTTTGTTTTAGCATTGGAACCACATGACATGTGGAAAACATGGATGGAATTCCCTTGTCAAAATATTATAATAATACCACTCATTCTATACTATAAAATAAAACTCAAACCTACCATTTATTCACATATCTCAAGCCATTTGGGTAACCTAGAATCTTCTCAAATTAGCTCAAAAATCAAATTCCCTCATCCTAGGTTGATCCCGTTATGCATACATCCATCAAAGGATTTCGTTGGGTATAAACCAAAAGTAGTTACCCGAAAACGAGGTATCATTCTTCAATGATAATTTCATTTTATTTATTTATAACAAAATCATATAAAATGATAATATAATATTCTAAGTGTAGGAAATATAATAATATGTTTTTTATTCTTTTTTTTATTACACATAAAAAATACTCCTTCTAATGTGTAACAAACATTTTGTTCGTTTGAATGGGGCACTACTGCATTGTGAAAAGATGATTGTTCATAAATCATTTACCACATATCATGGTGTGTCTTATAATAAAAATTCTGGAAATATATGATATATATTATTTTTATAATTTACTTATTATTGATTAATGTTTTATATGACACATTCCTTTATTCTTCCCATTCTGTTGGAATTAGACAACATCGTTTGTGTAAGTGTCGACTACTGCCTCCTCAATGCGATGTGATTCATTCAAACTATATGTGGAATATATAAAAGATGTATCTAATAGAAATATGTGAAATATATGAAATATATATGATACTAAAATTAAAATATGATAAAATATCATATACTTTTAATTATATTAAATATGGAAAAAATGGATGTAATGTTCATGCACATGTATGACCCACCTTTTCCATATAGGGTGCATTTTATTTCCAATTTTCATATATAACGAATTACATTAAATACATATTCACAAAATATAAAAAATATATTTTTTACAATCAATAGATGATAAAATTACCATCATTTTAATAAGAAGAAAAATAAAAAATTTAAACAATCTCGATAATCTTGGAAATTACCACCTGAAATAGTGAAATTAATGAATAATTATTAACAAATGAGCAATAAGATGTCATAGTAATTTAATATAGTATATTATGAAAATGATAATAGTTATGTTATAATTTATTTATATGTTTAAAAACATTACACATGATTTTAATTGATTTTTTCATGTTATGAGACACAAGATAATGGATATTTATCTCACATTTCATTCTATGAGACAAAAACCATTTTTACTAATTAAATATACATTGTGGTGTAATTACTACCCTATTTTATATATTATTTCATCAATTATTTAATATTCATGTTATTTAATTTTTCTTTTCAATTCAACAATTTTATGGGGCTTACGATTCCAAATATTCTAAGTAGTAATACGATTTATTTCAATTTCAATACATTGAGACATATTACATTGTTGTGAAATTAATTTTTCATATTTGTTGTAAACACTACCACTTTTACATTTAATATAATGATTCATTAATAATTCATTTTTTTTTATTTTTTAATTATTCCAACAATGTAGATTTGAATTAAGTGTCACGAAGTGGAAAATAGTTTCAAAATCGGGTTTCTTTTCTTTAGGTTATTTTAATTCCACATTGTTAGGAATATTAAAATGTTATGTCTGTAATAAAATATTACTCTGAGTTTTTTAATTTCCACTTATATTTTTTTTATTTAAATTTGACACAAATAACATATTTATTGGTTAATGCTCACATCAACGTTGTGGTCTTTTCAATGGTTTACATCACAATCTCATTTTGTTTGGGATTGTATACACATAAATTACCATTAGAGGAAATTATTCCTTCATTTAATAATACATCATTTTATTTTAATCTACATTAGTTATTCGTTACATTTTTCAATAAATATTACCATTTATTACTCTTTTGAAATCAATATATTTCATAAACTATTTTTTAGAAATCCCAACATCCTTCCACACTTTTGTTGGAGAATAAGTTTTCCTCAAAAAACCATGTTTTGTTAAAAGGATTTCCAAAAATCTTATAAACCGTTGAAAATTATTTATATAATAAATTTTTACTCTTTTTTCTATCTCAGCTATTTTCAAATGTATCTTATTATATCTTTCTAAACATGAAACATTCCTGAACATTTTTCATTTCAAAAGAACTGTTGTTTTTCCTTGAACGACATGTATGATTTTACACATATTCATTACTATAAAAATTAATTTAATGGTTTAAAATATTATTATTTATAGAAAATATTTTATGAAGAGATTTTCAATGAAAATAATTTGTAATTTCATTAAAATTTAATGTAATAATTTCACCAAGAAGAACTCCATTAGTAGTTTTTATAATATTTAATTTTTAAATATCAAACCTTCTATAGTGTACTCAACTTTGGAAATGTTTTATTGATTCCATCCTAATTATTCCCCTAGAATATTTATGATTTCTTTGAAAAACGATATTATTGAGATTCAATACCTTGATCTTTATTATTCCCCTTTAAATATTATATTTCTTATTATCCTTGAATGTTTAATTCCCACTAAATATCCATATATTTTCCCTTGGATATAATTGTTGTATAAAATGTAAACCATTTGAAAATACATTTTCTTATTTGAATGTAATTTGATATATAGGGAAATTTCAAAAAACCCACATCTTTTACTTGATGAAAATATTTTAGAAAGCACATTATTCATGAATAAAATAAATTATTTTATATATGAGGAATAATTTATACATGTGCAATTCTAGTAGAACCCGGTTATAGAGATCCCCATGATGCATTGGTAGGCTCAGGGAATGAATCCTGTATATATTATACGCCAATGGGTTTTTCACCTAGTTTGTGTTAAATCTTCTTTTGGAAGGTCATTTCATTAAATATAAAATGATCCTTGAGAACAGGGCTTCAAATAATTAATCATTAACTTTATTTTTATTCTGAAATTATCATCCATGAGATATTCATTATGAACAAATATATGGATTTATTTCATTTTATGTTCATTGATTAGATATAATGGTTTTCAATTATTTATATTTTTATATTGTTTATTACATATATTGTTATTTTAAATTGAATTTGTATAAATTTACTTTTCATTCAATATTGTTTATTCACTCCATCCGTGTTTATTGACTACATGGAATGTCAGTTTCTTTATTTACATTGACATATTGAATATTCTCATTAAAAACATATTTATTCATCTATAAAGAATCTTTATTGAGAATTTGGGCTCAAACTTTTTTTGTTACATGGGAATATATGATGTGAACTAAGAATGATAGTATAGAATACACTAAATTGATTAATGTTATTGTCGAAGAAAGAAAAAAATAAGTTCTATTTATTGTATTCCTATATAATAGAAAATCATTGTATATTCCTAGTATATCAGGACTTCAAGACTATTCTTTTCTTTGGGATTTGAATTGTTGTAATCATTCTAATGTAATGGTATTTGACACCGGATCTGGGCCTTCAGGGTTTGATTCACTATAGTAATATTATTATATTTTAAGTTATTGATTCATATTACATTTACCATTTCTTGTCAAGGAAATGAAATTAGTATCTCTTGCTTTATTATTGGAAAACTCATACTAACATGCCATGTAATTTTACATACCATGAATACTATTTTGTGAAATTTCTTTATTGTAGTTAGATAGTTCCTAATTTTTATGTATTGAAATGTGACTACATTTCATGCTGGAAAAATATATTTCAATTAATTAAAGATCATATATATTTATAAAATTTTTTTCTCACATAGTTTAGTGATGATAACATTATTATACACTATAAAATAATTTTAGTTTTAGACCTACTAGTTCTATGTAGTGATATATATATACAAATATAAACTTTTAAAAACCGTAGTGAAACTAAATATATATTAGTTATTTGGTTACCAATAAATATGAATCTAATTGAAATGAAAAGGTTGTTTTCATCTATACCATGTATTTTAAATACCATATATCAAAACCTTGATTGTGGGAAATGATACCTAGACCTGAACATGGCCTTTGTCTTGGGTAGATGGGAATGTCTCTTACATTCTTATGACCTATTATGTTTCCTCATTTTTATGTTGAACTATATTTTTGGGATAGAAAATAGGTTTGATATTTTTTTATTGTGTACCTATCATCTTCATCTAATTTTAAATCTATCAACATTTATATTTCCTTATATGGAATGAATTTATATTTATATAATCACTCCACCATGTTAGAAATTATTCCTACACAATGGAGGTGGTGATGAACATGCACCTTAGGTGGTGGACAATAATACCCCAATGATCCCTCATGTAGTTCCACCTATGAAACTACATCTTATTCTTAATATAGGATCCAACAACTATATTTTTGATGGATTTGTCATTATGATGTAGTATATGAAAGGTTTCGCTTGACTATACTTTAATAAGGATGTATTGACTCTGTAGTTACAATAGTATAATCCTCCTTCATTTTTGGGGGATGGTGGACCTCATGCTGCTGATTCAATGATAGAGTCCATGCTGTCTATTTTCGATCATCTAGAGATGCCTCTAGAGCATCGGGTCATGATTGCGTCTTATATGTTATGTGGCTCTACCAAGTTATTGTGGGATGTTATTTATTAGGTTAACCAACATAATTAAATTTTACAAATTTACATAAATGTCATATTTTACTATAAATGTTTTTTATAGTCTCTTATTGCTAATAAGGATAAAAAAATTTATGATGATTCATCAAGGAGCCCTGGATTTCATAGGGTTTTCTACTCATTTTTATTGATCTATAGTGTTTTTATCTGATCTTATCAAGGGGAGATCTTATGGATGTGAGGATAATTGATGTTGTGCTCAAATAATCTATCCCTTCATAAGTAAATTACTAATAGTTGATCATTGTTTCTATGATAGTAAACTAGTACTTCATTAATGGGTTGGATCTGAGGGTAGATAATGGTGGGAACCTGGGTGGTTCAATATTGAGACCTGCTAGTAGTTCTTCTAGTTGAGGGAAGCATATTTTCTTGTTTTCTAATTGGGGTTTCATCTATCAGGTTACTCATTCTAAATTCATTCATATATTTTAGTAGTGTGTGAAAATCGATTCATAAAAAGTTTCATTTTAGGTGAGATCCAATTGAGTGAAAAGTATGTGGTAAGATGATGAATTTTAATTTCTTCTATAGTTATTCTCAAGATATTACTAGCATTATGGGATTTACACTTACCCCATATTCCATAGATTTTATAGTATTATAACAATAAGTATTGAAATGGAATACCAGAATTCACTCAGGTCAAGTTAGTGGTCAAGGTAGATATAATTGGGATGAATATTCATATCACCAACAATGTTTTCTTTCATATGATAGTTAGGATGTGACTCAGGGAAGTAATATTATATAGTTATACATAGTAAAACTTATTCTTGAGGATCATGGCATTTGAACTTATACTATTCGAGGTAGTATAGGAGTTTCCTTTAAATTAGTTTCTACATTATATGACATAGTTTCATCATAATATTTTATATCAATAAAAATTATAGAGTGTTTCATCCTTAGGATAGAGTTCATTTATATCATGAGGAAACTCAATAGAATGTTGGGAATACTATCAGAGTGTATTTATCATTCTAATAATTATCCCATTGAGTTATTTAAATATTTATTCATGTTGAATCACTTCACCATCAAAAAATTGTACCTAATATGGCTATCCGGATGGAGTGATTATTTACCTAATTATCTTATATTAATTACTATCATCATATTGTGATTCATACATCACTAGAGGGAAATATACATGTCCCTAAGGGTGAATGGGATGTGCAAGCATTTGGAGTAGGAATGGTGCATCTGGGGAAGGGTGGATGGATATACTAGATTACATGTATTTTCTTGGATGATAATGGGTTATGACCTTATGATTTCCCAACTAAGGTTGTTCGTTTGAATGGAATCTTCTCTGAAAACGTTTCTAGTATACATCAAAATAAATAATTATATGATAAAATTGAGTTTATTCTAGGAGAGGCACTAGTGTCCATTCATCCCAATAAAATTGAACCTATATATCATCTGAAGGTCATGAAATATTGGGAAGATCTATATGATAATGTTTTTATACACTCCAACACTTCTTCTTGTAGATCAATGGTACTATCTTGAAAATGAAGGATGGTAACCTTAACCTTTTTTCGATTTCTTATTATTGAACAATCTAAATCTAGAATGAGTATCCACTACTTATAATAGATGTCCTCTTTGATCTTCTTGGATGAGAGTGGGTGCTCTAAAATATTGATTTGAGGTGGGAGACATCATCAAGCATGACTTTGGTCTTCAAAAATTATACAAATTGATTTACAGAGTGTTTATAGTCTTTACGATATCTTGGTAATGTTGTTCAGTCACAAAAACGCCACATATATCTTCATTGTAATAATGAATCGAAATTTCTACCCATATCATTATTTTATCATGCTAGAATTTTTGGAAAAAACCGCAGTTTATTATCATTACCTATATAATCATTCCACAAAACAAGATTTCATGTTGAATATACTGAGATGGAACCACTTTTACTCAAAGCATAGTAAATTACACTTTTGGATTGATAGAGTCTACATATATGGTCGTCTAATCATATATATTAGATTATTAGTAGATTCAAATAATACATGATCTATAGTGTCCTTGGATAAACCCATGACCCGATATTCTATAAAATGTCTCTTAGGGTTAACTAACTATTATATATGCTTCATCTAAGACTTCTCACTACCAATAGTGAATCTTAATATTATGACTTAGATGTGTGTGAAATTCATATGGGATAACTCTTGTGAATCAATCAATCCTGAGTTGAATGGAAGATAGAATAAAACACCCATCATAATTCTCCCAGATACACATAGTATATACATCTTTTAATGTGAAGAATCATGTATCGGGATTTGAGCAGTTCTACTACTGGTTTTGAAAGTCATCTTGAATTGGTCCCCATAGTTATGGACATACGAGCACAATTACCCTATGATTGACCATGAGTTAGCCACTATCATCCATAATATATGTTGTTAGTGATAATATTTTATTGTGGATTATTTTTTCAAATTCTCTAATCACAAAATCCTCATGTATATATTCACACATTGTGATCTGAATATTTGGTAGTAAAGATATGTTTCATAACATCAGTCCTTCAATTTTTAACATGTCTATAATCCTTGAAAGTAAAATCCTATATTAGATTCTCTAACATGAAATACTAAAAAAATGGTTGTTCATGAGTTAAGTATTGATTGAATGGTCATGTTATTGTATTCATAGATTCATATAGAGGATCAGTATGATCATGGGAATGTTATCCTCTCATCCCTAGCACTAACCACTAACCTTAAAGAGTGGGTCAGAATGTCCAACAATTTTGATATATATATTTCCTAGTCTTAAGGAAATATATTTTAGAAGATTATGAATCTTCTAGATGACCTATATATAATGAGGATAATTTATAATTATGTGGGTGTGTTTTCCTCCATGTATTTATTTTAGAGGAGTTGATAAATGAATTTAATTCCATTGTTTTTATATTGTATCTCAGTTTCACCCAAATGAAGAATGATTTACATCACCATTTTCGGTGAAATAAAATGAAATGGGGTGTTGGTGGGTTGATCACATAGTGTTCTACTTTTTATTGGTGAAGGAATAAATCTACAATCAACAAAACATTTTAAGGAATTTTTCATTTCTAAGTTGAAATGGGATGATATTTATACCCATTTTGTAACATGCTTTCCCAAATCACCTCACTACAATGATAAATTTTTTTGTAGTCATTGGTCCTTGATGATTTTCAAACTTTTCGATCCAGTTTGAGAGAAAATATCTAAATAAGAGTTAGGGACTATATTCATCCCAGAGGATAGACATCATCATTGGTCTCTTTATATTATCATATCTAGTTGTGATACTCGCTTAATAAATTTATTTTGACATGTGTTACTAACGACCATTATTACAAATGTTATTCTAATCATAGACTATATATATTAAACCAAATGATAGATGTATAGAATGATTTTATTGGTAGTGGACATGCATTTTCCTTCTATCCTAGACTTTGGGTGTTCATGGGAGAAACACATACCATATTTGAGTTCACTTATATTAATAGATTACATGATTCCATTTAGATGTATCCTTATGATTACATATATGGTAGGCCTTAATAATGACATTTTGGTTGACTGGGGGCAAGGGGTAATCTTTTCGTGGACCACGTCTCTGGGCACAGACTATAGGGTAGGTCTAGTTGATCTGAAATCACATGATGACATCCCGATATAGATAGAAGTCATATAATATCAACCATTTGATTAACTCTTGTGTTATAATTCATAGATTAGGTTTTCATTTAGTTTCTTCATGTTTGGCGCTTTTATTTATTAAGAGGCAAGGTAAACCATCAATTCAATTTTTTAGACATTTTGAGATTATTAGGAAAATTTTACTATTAACCAACATGAAACAATTTACATAGAGAAACCTGACTATGTACAATGTCATTCACATATCTCATCATCCCTAGGGTTATCTCGACCCACAAAAAGATTTATATCCTTATTTGATTGTGTTAGATATGGATTTTTCCATCATGGACTTCCCAATGCAGATTGTGGCTCAAAAGATAATAAAATATCAAGGTAGTTTAGTTCCTTTGGTATGGGTGCTACATAATCTGGTATGAATATAGGATGATACATTGGAGGTGGAATCTAAAATATTATCTGGGTTTCCATTTAATTTCTTTTATAACCTATATTTACCCTCAGAACGCCAACACTAAGATTAGCTCCTTTATGATGGGAGGATGTGATGACATTTATTTTATTGAAGGTACATATTTTTTTCCTTTGGGATAAATTCTATAATTTTCCCCTTGTAATGGAATGTAATGGTGTCATACAGAAAATTAGAGTGTTTGAGGTTTGTGCGTTGGTTGGTTCCCTAGATTTTGGAGATACATATTGGTCTTCAAAGTTAGTAGAAACAATGTTTTACTGAATAAAAGGTTTCCTCTAACTATGTGGGGAGTTTTATAGGGGAGTAGGTGTCCATAAAATTTTTTTTCAACCATGTGAGATGAGCCATATTTCGATCCAATATTTCTAAAGGTTTAGATATTGGTTTTTTTCAGGTCTTGGGAATGGTTATGATGACCACTTACTATTCCAATGTGGGATCCTTCAATTGATAAAGGATGGTACATGGTTGGTTCCATATTTGGCCAATTGTACAACCAAACCATGAAATCTAGTGTTAGAGAGTGACGTTGAGGGTTAATCTTATCGATCATAAATCCCAAACCCCTCTATGCATTTTATCAATTCTAGTGGAAGGATCTCTTTTTACTCTTTGAAATTATTTTCCTCCTCCTATCCCAAACTTCTATATTTCTCAATCATTAAAACACAATATGAATCACCATTAGAAGTGTGGGATAGATATAGGTAATCCAATTAATTTAATTTCTTCAATTCTTAATTTTTTTCCCATCTCTTGATCTATTTTTCTGAGAGATCATTTTCCCTATTTCTTGGGTGTTGAACCATTCTTTTTATTTCTTATATTTTTATTCAAATAGATAGATTATATTGTTTGAGGAGTCATCTACATGCCTAATTTAGGTGGTGTTCTGATTATTCTACAATTACTTGTTGTATCATAGATTCTCTATTTTGTTGCATACTGACCATTATCATGTGTTTCCTTATTATTATATTTTACTTTTAAAATAAATTGGTGAATTTTATTATACTCTAGTTTCCCCATTATATATGTGAATAATGAATTTTATATCATTAATTTATTCTCTTTTTATTGTGCTAAATATGTTTCCCACTATTAATAAAATTATTCAATGGGATGAACACCCTCTACATGTTCATAATGTCTTGAAATAAATTTTCCCATTTCATATAATTTCCTAGATAAAAAAGAAGACTTATAAGTGGTTTTCATAATCATGGAGTTTAATTTAATTTCTTAATATATAGTTGGGTTGTTCAAATTTAATGGAAATTAGTTGAAAGTTCATACCTCATGTTTGTAATTATGAACATGAATTATCAAAAATGTGTACCGTTGGGTATTTATTATAATGTATTATGATTGAAATTGAGATAATACATTTATTATTATTATTATTATTATTATTCTAATATAATGGGATTTTTAATGAGGATTATAGGACATGTTGAAAATTATGTTTTACTGTCCCTTACATCAGGTTTTTAACATGCTATCTCTCATCGTCATGAAATTATATAGGTGATGGGAATGATGTCCCACATTCTAACATATTGTGTGTTGGGAGTTAAATCTCACCCCACCATCTTGGATGATGATAAATATGTATCTCATTCATCATGAGATCATGGAATTGTACCCTTGTATGAGTTTTATCTTGTTATACTAGCTACAGATGCCTTAATTAGGCCCCATGTCCATCTATAATGCAGAATCATTGTATATTTCTATTTATTTTCTCATTTAAATTGTTAATATATGTGTATATAGTAAAATATATATTTATATATTATAATTAAATTACATATATATATATTGTTAATGGCCAAAAATCACTGACTCGTATCAATACCAATAGTGTTAGTCGGGTTTCCTATATGAACTTGAGTCGACTTGTATTTATTATTTGGAATTGGTTATTAGTCATTGAACCTTAATATTTCTCTATTATGTACACTGTATAGATTATTTATTGACACTTTGTATTGGCCTACAATTTTTATCTTACTCTCTAAAGGGGTTGTCTAGGGTACTCGAGTAGACATCATGTCTACAAGAATGGATATTGGTATGCACCATGTTATAGATTCTTAATATAGTATGGTTATTACTAAGATATTGGGGTAAAAGGAACTATAATGTCTTAATGGTGAATGTTGATTAGTTTTTTGGAAATTTGTTAATTTTTGTTTATCATGATGTATATGCATATCCCATGTATCAATCTTTCTATATTATCATATCGTGACATCATTGTATATAAATCATTCTATTAGTTTTTTAATTTTATTACATTTTATTTGTTATTTATGATTCAATAGTTTATTTTTATATTTTTTTCTAATATTCCATCTCTTTATATATACTTCCATTGTTGTCTAGTTATTGATAATCATTCGCTACACCATTTTGATAAAAGGGTATAGTCTTGCATCATACCACCTCATATCATAAATGGTTGATAGTGGAATATGTAGTATGGGGTAGTGAAATTGGGTCCATATCACACACTATATTTGGGAACTAGTTGAATTGATATTGGTTTGGGATGTTACAAAATTAAATATAAGTACATTTTTAATATACACTATTTTCATGTACTTTATAAAAATAATAATTTTTTATATGTATAAATAAAATACCCATGTTTAGATAATTATTTTTTAAAAATGATTCTAATTTCTGATATCGTCAAGATTATATTTTTCTTGGTTGATAATTTTTTAACTTTTTAGAAATACATAAATTTTTATATGAATCATTAAAATTAACATTTTTTATATCCAATGAATTTATTATTATAAAAATAATAATATAATAATGATGTAATAAATTCTAAAAAAATTGATTCAATAAAATAAATATTAAATTTGATATATGAGTCACTGAAAAAAATAAGGAATATTGAATCCTAAAAATAATTTCCGAATGTATAAAGTCACATGTGTTCCCATAAAATGAAATTTCTTTCCTTTATTCAAGTTCCCCTTTTAATAAATAAGAGAATTAAATTTATAAATTTTTTTAAAGTCATAAAAAATTTTATTATTTAAAATATGAAGAATTATGAAAAATATTTCAATATTAAAAATTTTAACTTTGATATAGTATTTTAATAATGATTATTAATCAAAATAACCCTCTGCTTGTATGTAAATAACCACTACCCCTCTTCATGGAAAACCACCTCACTCCCACATTACATTGAAAAATATCCCACCAAATATTCTATTAAAAGACTACTAAAATAATTACATAGGTTCTATAATAACATAATTATATCACAAGGAATTTTACTTCCATACAAAATAATAAAAACTTAGAAGACGGTATGTTTTCATCAACTATTCTTTGTTTTCCCTATTCGGTTCAGCTCTTCCTCTATACCATCCAAAGTCAAATATTACAAGATTAATTATGAATTATGATAATATTATATTATTTATATTATAAAAATTAAATTGTAATTTATTTAATTAAAGTATATTTCATATTTTCTATATCTCATCCTTAGACAATATCTCATTAACGGCCGGTTAACTGCCAAAGAGGATGTTTCCAATTTATATCTTATAACCAACCATAAAGATTGTTATAAGGAATTATTTTTTTACACATAAATATATAAATATATTTATTTTAGGATACTATAAATGAGTTATACATATTTACAAATTACCTTCAACAAAACAGAGAAATTGAAGTAAAAGGGGAATTATAATGGAAAACAAAGTATCAAAATGTTTCACTTTTAGAGATAGAAATTATAAAATATTACAAAATTACAATAATTAATAATTAGCTACAAAAATTAACATAGAACACTTCTGTTTTAATGTTTTAATCACCATATCTTATTAAGAAGGGGGTAGAAAAAAATAATATAAAACATTTTTTAAGGGAAGGGGAATATCAAACCAAAACAATTTCTTTTGGGATATCTCTAATTTCAATTTTTATTCAATAATGTTTATAAAATATTTAAAATATTTCTTTAAAATGTTATATCTATTATATTTTGTGTATATAAATGTTTTTTACTATCCAAAAAGTATTTTTATCAATATATAATGCTTTTTTAAAAAGTCCTTAATTTCCGAATCCTTAATTGTTTCTCTTTTAAAATAAGAAAATGGTCATTTATCAAAAATAATTATCTCTTTATATAATTTCCATCTACTAAAACTAATTTAATTTATTATTATATGTGAAATATTTTACAAAGCGCATTAATTTTAGTGGGTTATTTTATGACTACGTTTGTTAATATTTTATGTGGCATGCATTATTATGATAATTTTATAATGTGACGGTGGTCCTAGAATTATATATGCAAAAAATAATTCGGAATTTTAGTATATATCATTAGACAATGTGTATTATTCATCAAAATGATTCTATTATTTTTCACATTTATGATGTCAGAAATTATGTCCATGTATTTTTTGTAAACACAAATTTATCACTTTTCACAACTATCTAATGAATTTTACCACTATGTTATGATGTTTAATTATTATTCATATTCCACATTCAACGTCCTTATGAAATGTTTAATTACATATTTTTATGATGAACATATCATTATGAAATGAAGAGGTTTATTTTTCTCACCCATGAACCATTAATTTATATATCTTAATCATCCCCTTACTAGGGTTTTTGGTCACCCATTACGCTGATGTATATCATTATGTGACTATAAATACTAAGAAGATCATTGGATATTTAGAGGTACAATGAAGAATATTTTACATTATTTTTATTTTTTATTATTTAAAATGTATTTATGAGTTTAATTTTCTAAATATACTAATCATTCAGATCTTGGATTATATCACATTCATGTGGTTTTCATAAAGATGAGGTAATAATCATGTAATTAAATGTTTGGTATCTATGTTGTAAACTCCAAAAATGTTTGTGGATAATATATAAAAAATATTAAAATATATCATTAAATTATTTTCAATGAAAATGATTTCATGGATGCATGAAAATGAATATGATCCCATAAAGGTGATTTATAAATTAAAACAAAATGAAAAAATAAAAAATCATCATTATTAAATTTATTAATCATAAAATTATGCTATTACCCACATAATTTACTAATAAAAAATTAAAAATGAAAAGTTATTATTTAATGAATCTCAATTCAAATTTTAATTACAACAAATATATATATTGTTCACTTCTATGTCAATGATTCTTAGAACAACATATTCATTCAACTTGAATTCCCCACTTCTATATAGATTATATACATTTATGAATTCTATCCCTCAATAATCCAAATAGTGAATCCTAAACCTGTTTATACACTGAAAAGTGTTCTTTATTAATGTTCCCAACTTATTGATCTCTATCCAATTTCATAAATTTCTCTTTAATATTTAATAATTACTCTTAAAATTAATGTTCCACCAGTGAACATGTTTTGTAATGTTATATCAACCATATTAAAATTCCCACCAAATAGAAATACTTCATTGAACCTTACTCATATATTTAGAATTCTACCTCGACCACATAAGGGTTTCATTTTTGTAATTCATATATTAATACAAATAATTGATAACCTCCTAGGGCCTCTATTCAATATCAGATGTGCTAGATATTTAATATTTAATTACCAACCTTCAAGAAATAAATATTAATATACCCATGTCCTTACCATAGTACCTAATAATATATATATATATATATATATATCCCATAGGTATTCCAGAGAAGACACTAAAAATTAATTATATCATTTTTCAAAGATGATAATAAACTTCATATCTTATTTTCTATTCCATATTTTTTTAAATACGATGATATATTTTAAATTTTTGTATAGTTTTTTTATATTATATATTCTTTTATTTTGTAGTTTATATATTAGGAATCATTTTTGATTAATTAATTTTTATCATTAGTTCATATCATTAACCGATGTATCCTTCTCTGTATCCTTTTTAGCATACATTAAATTTCCATGTTTTCCATTCATAGTGGATAAAATATATAATGGTTTATATTTTGTAGTTATTATTTTATAACTTTAATAGAACATTAAACAATTGGTCAAATTTTCATACATGGTTCCCATGATGAGAGTAGATATATTTAAATACTTGATATCCTATGGAAACTAAATTAGTTTTGATTCTTATATTAAATATATCCTTTAATCCTAAATAATGTTCAATCCCATAAATATTAAATATGACAAATTTTTAACTATTACATTCATATTTTAAGGATCATACAATAGGATCGAATCAATCTTTTTTTCTAAAGAATAAATATCATATTTCGATAAACAAATAAATAAAAATCTTGACGTGTAATGAGAATACACAAGTCTATTGATAGTGGTATGAATAACTTGGATGCCAAAATGTGATGAGATTATAAGAATATATTTTTGGTAAGCTGAAAAATTAGTATATGTGTGTTTTATGTGTGTACAAACAACAATTTCCCATGATCTCAGGGATATAGATATTCTCGAGTGATGAACATTCTATTATACATCACATGGAACTCCCTGAATGGAATATTTTCAATATCTTAATTATAATGGTGATAATAAAAAATATAATTGTGTCACTATTTGTGAAAATCATAAGCATGTATATCGGTTATGATCTAATTTATTAGGATCCATGTTTAATATGAGCATGTATATAAAAACCAAGTCATTGTTATAATACAAGTCAAATTCTAATACATATTTAATAAACTAGGAAAAAATTATACCCAATTAGGATGGATTAAAATTCAAAGAACTTATCAAAGTCTGACATTCTGTCAATAAATGATGTATGTTACCCCCACAGTATTCATGGAAAATATCATTAAATAAACAGTAATACTATGACGGGTTGATTTATATAAAATCTATATTGAATATGTATCTTTTAGTCCCATTAACCAACATATTCTCTTTATTGAGGAATCAAATGAATGAATTATAAAATATTGAAATGATAAACATGAGAAGGACATCATGTATATGAAGGAAATCAAAAACGTGTAATACACTAAATTATAAAACTCCAAATAATTTTTTTATTATTTTCTATCCTATTTAATGTAATGGAATAATTTATATTTTCCAACAAATGATATAATAAAATGGTTTACATGAAGATAAATAATATTCTATTATCAGAATAGTTTTGTGATGGCGAATCATAATTTTTCATATTTCATTTATGATTTGGATGTTTATTATTTATAAATAATTTAAAAAAATAAGTTTACTCCTAGCTTGAGATGTGTATTGGTATCACTTAATAGATGTGGGGGAAATATCAAAGTAATAATGGTCTATATATTATAGATCTATAAAGAAAAACATTTATATATATAATCTACTACCATGAATTCCACGGCTATTGTGAACACTCACCCAATATTCTCAATATAGTGTCATCCTCAAATGGCGACCATTCTTGTGTGAGAGGTCTTTCAAGAGTGATTTACCCTAATATTTGAATAATATCCAAAAATATTAAATTTATGTGACAAAGTATGGCAATACAAAAAAAATGAAATTTCGGAGTGAAGAAACTATCACAATATCTAATATATTATAAATACTCTCTGCCTAGTGTTATTACAAACTCCACCCATTCTTTGAGGTGGAAGTTGATATAATATTTACATTTTATTATTTGACTCACCTATTGTGTCTTACATATTTCATGTTATTTATCACTTTCATATGAAACCAATTATTCAATATTTCTTACAAGATAATCAAATATAAACTATTATTTCCATGGATGCATGATTATTTCCCTATTAGGGAAATAAGTTTCCCATCATTTTAAGTGATATTTATCTCACTATTGTTTTAGAGGCCCTTAATGAAATTGAAATATTGTAATGGTGACATGGGGACATGATTTCTTCAAACTAGGATATTTTAAAATGATAAACAATGGGAATAATTTTACAACCCTTCTATCTAAATACTATTCCTTAATTTAATATAACCATTTAGAAGGTCTATTATAGTGTAATAAAATAATAAAATTTTATAAAGGATCCACACAATGACCTACATTATCTATATTTTAATATTTCATTAGGATTCCTTATTGTTTATCCCTCGTTCCTATTAAAATTTTTGATATTTTTATTGATTTTAAAAATATAGTCATGTAACAACATCAACACACAACTAGAATAAGAGTGAGGAAACATTTTTATGGGAATATAATTTTTAACCAAGTAAATTTCATGGTTAGTGCATGGTTGGACTAACCATTTACCATACCCTTGATCCATGTGTAATGTTTTTCAATTAAACACAACTATATAGAACATAGTTTAGAAAATGATACATCCAAACCTTGTGATGTGCCTATATCATTAAAAAAATAAAATATTAACATTATTTCTTTACTCGTTTTTACCAAAACTATCCCCATTCTCTATCAATTGTACCTTGATACCCCCCCCCCTAAAATCTCCATCTATATTTAATTAAATTAATTGTTTTATTATTATTGTTCATGAATTATGGGGATAAAATCCTCCAAGTAAGACACATATATCCTCTTACCTACCTACAAAACCTTTGTAGTTTCTCCTTCTCTAACTTGTTAAAGTCTCATTGATCAAGTGAATCATTTTATAATGATTTAAATTAATTTTTTCTCAGGATTTCAGGATATTATTAATTATTTAGATCATATTTGAACTTTATAAGTCAGTTTCTCCCGATTATTCACAAATGAGATGATATTTTTTTTAATATATTGGTTTTGATTGAGATCTATTCTCCCGGATCTCATGGTTAAAAAAATATTTGCATATTGTCTTTGATAAAAACTAAATTACTAAATTTCCATTATCATTACTCAAAGTACAAATTTATAATATCAATGTAACTTTCTTACATAAAACATTTTATGTTAATAGTTTTAGTGAATTGGGTAAAACTGTTTACATTAAAACCACCATAATTTCTTATCAAAATAGTTTTCCCCATTATACCAAGATTATCATTTTCAATTAGAAGAGATAAAAATTATAAAAAAATTTACACATTCTACGATACCCTTAAAAATCTATAACAATATTATTTTTCATAACAATGGAAAAAACATATGAATGGGTCATCATAGGTGATCATTGATGATAAACGTATGATATATCTATTTATAATCATATATGAAAACAATATATGATCAAGTTTATAATATGATGATCATAACACAAAAACATGAATACCCAAGAATTCTAATATTATCATTTTGGAGTTATAGAAAAACACCTTCTCTAAAAAAGACATAATACCTAATATTATAAATTTATTAGTAATCAACAATGATCCATGTGATCATATCATAAGTATAATAAAAATTTTATTGAATGCACATAAGGATAATGAATAATGTTTCTAGTCATTGATCACTTTTGAGATAATCATTGTTGATCGAGTTTCCTAGTGTATTTGTCTCCATCTATATTCCATCATTTCCATAGTAAGGATTAAATTATAAGACTATAATAGTGGAAAATTTCCAATATTGGATTTTTTTTCACTCAGTATTCAATCATTTCATTGTATAAGGTTAATTTAGAAGACTATTATAGTGTAAAATGTCCCTTACTGAAAAGGGATCACCCCAATTCCATTCCAAATTTTAGAATCTTATATTAATCATTTAGAAAACTATTCAAAGGACATATAATTATGGGACCACCCTTAAAATTTTAAAACCTTGCATTAATGTGATATATTCTCCTAAAAATCATCATTGCATAATAAATTAACCCATATAAATGAAATTATTTCCAAAAATATTGTTTCTCCACATTACTGTGAACCAGGCATAATATTCATGGATATTACATTATTATTTTTGAATATTTAGAACATTAAAAAATTACATGCCCAAGGACTGTAATAGTTTTGTATCATTGGAATCATTAGACATAAGTTTATTACTTGGTGAATGATGTTAAATGTTTTACATGAAGATCATCCCATTTTATACACCTACGAAAATCATTTCTTTATTTCATGGGGAAAAGAAACAAATTAGATAGTGATATTAGATGATCAGAGATGGTAAAAAATTAAGATATGTAAGAATAATAATAACATAAGTGTGTGAAATAAAGAGAATATCATTATAAGATCATTGCTTATATAGAAAATATCATTTACATGAATCATGGAATAATGATTTTAAGTTCCTAAAACATGAATCATAAAAAAAAATATAAACCATAATCTATGATAGAATAACATTGGAATAATAAATTGAAATATGTTTACAAAGAATCCTAGATAATATTTTGTTAAGTATATCTGACCAGAGCATTATATAATTATAGGATTGGGATAATCATCTATGCACCTCATAATGGGTTCAGATGTCCTCCAGTCTACACTGTGGTTTTTGGATTGGGATTGCCTCTCATGTACCCTCTTATTGCATTCCTTGGATTCCCTCCCTGGTAAAAAGATTCCACATGATTGATATTTCCTCTTATATACCCTATCATTACATATGACAACCCTGCTTTTTATTACAACTTAAGCATGCTTTATAACATAAAACTTCACTTGATACAACAAAGAAGATCGAGAGGTTTAGTGTCTTTGGGGATTAGGATCATTACATAAAAACATTAAACTTGAAATAAAACATCTTTATTGAAAACTTCCTTTACATGACCACTACATTCCTTCGTACTTAGCATTGCATGGGATAACGTGAGGACATGCCTAAGAAAAGGGTGAGCTATAAAGCCCAGTAAGGGAGTACACAATGAATAACATGAGGAGTACAATACATGTTAGGCAATAGGAACATCAATAGAGCACTAGAGTAACATGAACATAAAGGCATGATAAAGCATGATAACCATAACATGGAAATGTTGCAACAACACTTAACATTGAATTAGCATGAGCCATGGATCATTGCACATGGAGCATGAGTAAACCCTCATTGCACTTGAAGCACGAGTAAACCCTCATTGCACTTGAATTAGAATGATTCAACACTCATTTCACATGACGTATCATGATACTATACTTTACCCAATGCATTGGAGCGCTATAAAGGGCGCACCCTTCTTAAACATTTCATTTCATGCTTAAGTGTTCCACATGGATCATAAAACATGGATTCATAAATCATAATAATTTATTCCACGATAAAGGAATGTGGAATTAATACATGAAACATTATAATCAATAAGTAAATTTTCATAAATGTGAATACCCTTGATGGAGAAATGGGCATGGTATTCACTACACAATGATATTGGCTTAGAAAATCGGTGTGATTTCGGCAGCGTAACGGCGTGACATAAGAATTCATAAAAATGGTTGATGAGAGAGAAAGGGGTTCCTCATCATATTCACATGTAATGTACAGTAATGAGGTCATATAGGTAAATGTCCCAACAATTGAAAAGGAATTTAGATTCATGATACAAAAGTATTGCTAGAATATAAAAGAGGGGGAAAAGGTTCCTTTCGGAATTTCGGCATAGTAACGGGTGTACATGAGAGGCATTTAATGAGAGAGAAAGGGGTATCCCATAATTAAAACAATAATAGGGAAGTATGGGATTGGTGAGAAACCATACCCCAATATTCATAATTGAAATTAAAAGGGCAATACAACTTAAAGAAAATTGACAAAAATGAGAAAGGAAGAAAACCCCTTACTTGGAAGTGTGCTTCCAAAGGCTAGAGAGAGGCTTGTGAGAGGCTTCTTGGGAGCTTGGGGCACCTTGAGAGGATTATAGAGAGAGTAGGGAAGAGGTTGGATGAACTCCAAGGGCTTTGAGTGAGGAGGAAGTGGGAGATTGGGTGGGTTTTATATAGGAAAGGTGAGAGAATTCTTTATTATTTAGGTTTGGGACCCCTTATATTAAAATAATCCAAACCACAAACCATATCATGCTATTTGCCCATGGTTTCTGGAAAAGGAAAGAGGAAAACAATATTTTACAAGGACAAGGTCCGAACTTATTATGAAATTAGAGTTGCTTATGTGGAGGTGAGTCACACTCCCATGGAAATTAATTTACAAAGAAAAAGTGTTGAATATGTCTCGAGGGCTCCATTAATTCTTTGAAAAGTAATTGAAACAAACCCAAAACCTCATTATTTTATTGATAAAACACATATTGGAAGAACATAAGGATTATGTTATTTTATTACATCACCATTGGGTCATTATGATGTCATAAAACACATTATATATTTAAATGGTATTTAATTTTTACCCAAAAATTTGACTGTCTCAGAAAATTATGAAAAATTCACCGTTGGATAATTTCGACGTCCTGATTCCAAAAATAATATTTATTTTATCTAAATAATTTTCTAAATATGTGAATTTTCACTTTTAAAATAAAAACTGACATTTATAAAAAAATTCACGGGTTTTGACAGAAATGGCTTTCAAACCTTAATAAAAAATTTAATTGCATTCATAAAATTATAATATCATTTGAACTTAATAAAAATTAATTTAATACTAATAATAATATTTTATTAAAATATTATTTAATTCAAAAATCCTTTAATTTAATAAAATATAATTCTTAATTAAAGAATAACTAAAAACACCATTTGTACTTTAAAAACTAATTACAATGTATCAAAAATGACTAGAAATTATATTCATTATTATATAAAAAATGGTGCTACTTATTTGTTACATAACCCCTTAAAATAGCCACATAAGACCTAAGGGTAAGGTGTGCGATGGTGACAGACTCTTGGGGCGGCTCGGATAACATCGCTCGAGTGGTAATTTCAATCAACTTCCACTTTTCCCGTAGACGATCACGTTCGAGCTTGACTTGATGAATCTAATCTTGGACTTGGTCAAGGGAAAAGCCCAAAGATGCCACCTCTTTTCTGAGCTATGACAAATGGGCTTCATAAGAGGTAATTCTACTGGATGAGGCCATCGCTTCCTTTTTCTGAGTAGAAATGGGTTCGTTAAAGCCTTATATTTATACTACTTAGACGATCACTGTTTAACAGCTATAAAAGTAACGGTCACAAATCTTAACGTAAAACTAAAGAAGTTGTCATCTTATAAAAACATTTTTCATAAAGAAACTTTTAACTGGATCAATAGGGTTTTTTTTATTAATGAAACTTTGGGTCGTTACAATATTCCCCCCTTAAGAAATTTCGCCCTCGAAATTTTCCTTTTCCCACACTAAAACAAATGTGGGTAACTTAGCTTCATCATATCCTCAGACTCCCACGTTGCTTCTTCAAACTTGTGGTTTCTCCACAACACCTTGACGAGGGGCATTGTCTTATTTCGTAGAACTTTTTCTCTACGATCTAAGATCTTCACTGGTTTCTCCTCATAAGAAAGATCGTCTTTAATTGTACCACCTCGGAAGAGAGTACATGTGAAGGGTCTGGTATGTACTTCCTTAAAATGGATACATGGAAGACATCATGCACCTTGGCCATAGTAGGTGGAAGTGCTAGTCGATAGGCCACAGCCCCAACACGATCAAGAATCTCGAAGGGGCCGATGTACCTTGGACTTAACTTCCCTTTCTTTCCAAACCTCATGACCTTCTTCCATGGAGATATGCGTGAAAACACCATGTATCCGACTTTAAAATCAAGGTCTCGTCGATGATTATCTGCATAACTCTTCTGTCGACTTTGGGATTCCTTGATATGTTGTTGAATGGTTTTGACCTTCTCCACCATTTCTTTGACCATTTCTAGTCCAAGCAGCTTACGTTCACCGACCTCATCCGAACATGTCGGTGTTCTACACCTTTTCCCATACAGGGCTTCATATGGTGCCATTTGGATGCTTGAGTGGAAACTATTATTATAAGAGAACTCAACCAGAAGAAGATGTTGATCCCATCCTCCTTTAAACTCCATTGAGCACGCTCTCAACATATCCTCAAGTGTTTGGATAGTCCGCTCCGATTGGCCATCAGTTTGAGGATGATAGGCCGTACTGAAGTTCAGTTCAGTATTCAGAGCATGTTGAAGACTCTTCCAAAACGTAGAGGTAAATCTTGGATCTCGGTCAGAAACAATAGATAGTTCTACTCCATGCAACCGTACCACTTCCCTGATATATATCTGTGCCAGTTGATCCTAAGAGAAATCCTCTCGAATAGCAATGAAGTGTGCAGTCTTTGTAAGACGATCCACAACAACCCAGATTGCATTGTTACCTTTGGATGTCCTTGGAAGTCCAGTGACAAAGTCTATGGTGATGTTCTCCCATTTTCATTCTGGTATGGGCAATGGTTGCATCATCCCCTTAGACTTCTGCCTCTCTACCTTCACTTGCTGACACACCAGGCACTTTGATATATATTCAGCGATCTCCTTCTTCATATTATCCCACCAAAAGTTTTCTCGGAGATCTCAATACATCTTTGTGCTCCCTGGGTGAATAGAGAAATTTTAACTATGTGAATCATCCAAAAGTTCCTTCTTCAGCTCCGAACTTGATGGAACACATAGTCTTTTCCCTAACCGCACAATTCCTTCTTCATTAACATTAAACTCTGAGGATTTTCCTTTTTTGATAGCTTCCACTTTTTCTTAGATTCTCGCATCATCCTTTTGAGCATCCTTTATCCTTTCCAAAAGATATGGTTGAGAAATCATTTGTGAAAGGATTGATGATGTTCCATTCCTTATGATTCCCACATCCATCTTCATCAAGTCTAAGAAGATTGGATCCTTCTCAATTCTCATCATTGATAGAATATCTGGATCCTTTCTACTTAGGGAATTCGCCACCTTGTTCGCTTTCCCAGGGTGGTAATGTATTGAACAGTCATAATCCTTGATGAGCTCAATCCATCTTCTCTGGCGCATATTAAGCTCTTTCTGTGTGAATATATATTTAAGACTCTTATGGTCAGTTTATATCTCACATTTCTCTCCATAGAGATAATGCCGCCAGATTTTCAAGGCAAAGATCATCGCCGCCAACTCCGGATCATGTGTTGGATAATTTCGCTCATGGATTTTCAACTACCTTGAGGCATAGGATATCACTTTATCATTCTACATCAGCACACATCCTAATCCCTTCTTCGAAGCATCACTGAATACCACAAAAAGCTCCCCACTTGTGGGTAAAGTGAGCACGGGTGCAGTGATAAGCCTCCTTTTCAACTCCTTGAAGCTTTCTTCGCATTCATCACTCCAAGAAATCTTTACTCCCTTTCGAGTAAGCTTGGTAAGAGGGTTGGACAATCGTGAGAAATTTCTCACAAATCATCGATAATATCCAGCTAACCCCAAGAAGCTACGGATATCAGTTACCGATGTTGGCCTCGGCCATCCCTCAATTGCATCTGTTTTGGAGGGGTCCATAGATATACCATTGCTTGTGATGATATGGCCCAAGAATGAGACCTCCTTCAACCAGAACTCACACTGGTTGTACTTGGCATAGAGCTTCTCCTTGCGCAAAGTCTCCAGTACAGTTCTTAAATGCTCCTCACGGTCCTCCTTGGTTTTGGAGTATATTAGAATATCATCTATAAAGGCTACCACAAATTTTTCTAGGTAATCTCTAAAGTCTCTATTCATCAAGTCCATGAATATTTCTGGAGCATTGTTGAGTCCAAAAGGCATTACTATGAATTCATAGTGCCCGCACCTTGTACGAAAAGCAGTTTTGGGGATATCTTCCTTCTTCACCCTTACTTGATAATATCCCGACCGCAAGTCCACCTTGGAGAAGTATTGTGCTCCACGCAGCTGATCAAACAAGTCATCGATTCATGGGAGAGGATACTTGTTCTTTATCATGATTTTTTTAAGTTCGCGATAATCGATGCAAAGCCGCATTGACCCATCCTTCTTCTTGACGAAGAGGACTGGTGCACCCCATGGTGATGCACTTGGGTGTATAAACCCTTTATCCATATTCTCTTGTAGTTGTTTCATCAGCTCTTCATGCTCAACAACAGCCATTCTATATGGAGTCTTGGATATTGGTAGCGCCCCAGGTATAAGTTCAATTGAGAAATCAACATCTCTTCTTGGAGGAAGACCAGGAAGTTCCTCAGGAAATACTTCAGCGAATTCCCTCACAATAGGCATTTCTTCAAGGGTGGTTTCTTCCTTGGACTCAATCATCTGAGCCAGATATGCGTGCTAATAAGGCAGTAATATCCATGCTTGGGATGATGGAGCTAAAGGAGTTTCATCTTCCTCCTGACACTTGTAAAGAATCGGGGGTTGATTCTCTATATGGAGTGTGATTTCCCTCTCCCGACAATTTATGTTGGCTCTATATAAGGAAAGACAATCCATGCCAAGAATTGCATCAAATTCCACCAAAGGGAGTATTACGAGTTTTGCCGGGAAATTAAATCCACATGTTATAACAGGGGAGGAATTATACTCATGGTATGCAATGATTTCCCCATTTTCCGTACTCACCGACATCTTTACTTCCATGATTTGTGGTGGTGCATGGATTGTTCTACTAAACTTTTGAGATATAAAAGAATGCGTAGAACCTGAATCAAAAATTATGTTCTCTATTCTTGAATGAATAACTAGCGTACCTATCACCACTTCGTTGTCGGGGTTCACTTCGGCAGAAGTGATGGCAAAAGTTCTTCCTTGCTGTCTTGGAGGTTGCTGGTTGCCTCCTATAACCCTTGGATTAGGGCACTGATTTGCAAAATGACCCGGTTCTTTGCATTTTTAGCATTGAACAACGCGTTGAGGTTCGAACGGAGTGTTCCTCTCCTCTGTCGTAGCCGCGGGTCCTTCTTGCTGACAGTTAACAGCTAGGTGCCCTTCTCTTCCACACTTGAAGCATTTTCTTGTCCCCCTAAGGCAATTTCCAGGGTGCTTCTTTCCACAATTTTGGCAAGTGGGGTTCTGGGACTTCTTAGTGCCGTTGGATTTATCCATCGGACCACCAGCATTGAAGTCCACCTTACGCTTCTTGTCCCTATGATACCCCTGTGATTCTCTGATTTCTATTTCAACCTTGAGGGCACATCGGACAATTTCCTCATAGCTGTCGAAGTCACGGATCGCTAATGCTTTCCGCAAGCTAGGCTTCAGCCCACCAAAGAAGCGGTCAACCTTGCATTCGGGGGTAACGACAAATCCAGAAGCGTATTGTGCAAGCCTTGTGAAGTTTTCCTCGTACGCTCCCATAGATTCTTCATCTTTCTGCTTGAGGGAAAGGAAGCCCCTTTCCATCTTAAGATGGAGGGTACGTGGAAAATATTTATCAAAAAACATCTTCCATAATTCCTTCCATTCCAAAACCTCGATCCCCTCCTCAGGCTTTGTATTTTTTATCAACGTCCACCATTGATCAGCTTCACCCTCCATACGATAAGCCGCCAGGAGAACCTTCTCTTTTTCAAAGCATTAGAGGATGGAGAATATCTTTTCAATGGTGTTGATCCATTGCTCAACGATCATGGGATCAGATGAACCACTAAAAGTAAGAGGCCTTTGTCTCATGAAGCTCTTGATAGCGACTTGTTCTTTCTTAGGGGGGTTGAACGTTCCTCTTGACCCGTGTTTCTATTCAAAACTTGAGTTAGCTGAGAGATAAGAATGACAAAGTGCGCTATTCCCGCTCTCATTGGATTGGGCATCTCATAAGTACAATCATCACACTGATGTTCACAACGGTTGTTAGCTCGAGTTATCCTATTACCGGCCATTGGCTGGAATAAAAGGAAAGCTAGGGGTAACACATAAAGGGTAATCCAAAGACAAAAGTTTATGACTTATAAATAAACTTTAATCTCTTTAACTCATGAGTCTATAGGATTCAATCCAGGCTTTTCATTATCTTCCTTATAACATATGTTCATAGGGGCATTTTTCCCTTAATAAGGGTTCATACTAAGATTGTGAATTTATCAAAACATATCCCCCGGGAGTGTCGTAACCAAGAGTGCAGCAAGGCCCGTTGTCGTGCACCAGTTCCCGTTCGAGTCTAGCTCAAAGCGGTGTTTTCGGGTTTTACCCCTAGGATACATCTGTTCCAGAGCCGCCATTACCTGCTCGTATCCAGACAGGGATGTATTTGTTTGATAAACCACTTACTTAGTATTTAACAAAACTTAGGGATGTTTTTATTATGCTTAGTCTTGTATATAAGGCTTTACTAGGGTTTCCTAATCCCAAAAATAACTAAACCTATCCTCTGATACCAACTATGACAACCCTACTTTTTATTACAACTTCAGCATGCTTTATTACATAAAACTTCACATGATACAACAAAGAAGATCAAGAGGTTTAGTGTCTTTGGGTCTTAGGATAATTATATAAAAACTTTAAACTTTAAATAAAACATCTTTATTGAAAACTTCCTTTACATGACCACTACATTCCTTCGTACTTAGCATTGCATGGGATAACCTGAGGACATGCATAAGAAAAGGGTGAGCTATAAAGCCCAGTAAGGGAGTACATAATGAATAACATGAGGAGTAAAATACATGTTAGGAAATAGTAAAATCAATAGAGCACTAGAGTAACATGAACATAAAGGCATGATAAAGCATGATAACCATAACATGGAAATGTGGCAACAACACTTAACATTGAATTAGCATGAGCCAAGGCTCGTTGCACATGGAGCATGAGTAAACCCCCATTGCACTTGAATCATGAGTAAACCCTCGTTGAAATTGAAATAGCATGATTCAACACTCATTGCACAGGACGTATCATGATACTATACTTTACCCAATGCATTGGAGCGCTATAAAGGGTGCACCCTTCTTAAACATTTCATTTCATGCTTAAGTGTGCCACATGGATCATAAAACATGGATTCATAAAACATAGTCATTTATTCCACGATAAAGGTATGTGGAATTAATACATGAAACTTTATAATCAATAATTAAATGTGCATAAAGGTGAATACCCTTGATGGAGAAATGGGTATGGTATTCACTACACAATGATATTGGCTTAGAAAATCGGTGTGATTTCGGCAGCGTAACGGCATGACATAAGAATTCATAAAAATGGTTGATGAGAGAGAAAGGGGTTCCTCATCATATTCACATGTAATGGAAAGAAATGAGGTCATATAGATACATGTACCAACAATTTAAAAGGAATTTAGATTCATGATACAAAAGTATTGCTTGAATATAAAAGAGGGGAAAAAGGTTCCTTTCGGAATTTCGGCATAGTAACGGGTGTACATGGGAGGAATTTACTGAGAGAGAAAGGGGTATCCCATAATTCAAACAATAATAGGGCAGTATGGGAGAGTTGTGATACCATACCCCAACATTCATAATTGAAATTAAAATGGAAATACAACTTAAAGAAAGTTGAAAAAAAATGAGAAAGGAAGAAAACCCCTTACTTGGAAGTGTGCTTCCAAAGGAAAGAGAGAGGCTTGTGAGAGGCTTATTGGGAGATTGGGGCACCTTGAGAGGATTCTAGAGAGAGTAGGGAAGAGGTTGGACGAACTCCAAGGGAATTGAGTGAGGAGGAAGTGGGAGCTTGGGTGGGTTTATATAGGAAAGGTGAGGGAATTCTTTATTATTTAGGTTTTGGACCCCTTATATTAAAATAATCCAAACCACAAACCATCCCATGGTATTTGCCCATGTTTTCGGGAAAAGGAAAGAGGAAAAAAATATTTTACAAGGCCAAGGTCTGAACTTATTAAAAAATTACGGTTTCTTATGTGGAGGTGAGTCACACTCCCATGAAAATTAATTTAGAAAGGCAAAGTGTTGAATAAGTCTTGAGGGCTCCATTAATGCTTTGAAAAGTAAGTTAAACAAACCCAAAACCTCATCATTTTAATGATAAAACACATATTGGCCGAACATAAGGATTATGTTATTTTATTACATCACCATTGTGTCATTATGATGTCATCAAACACATTATATATTTAAATGGTATTTAATTTTTACCCAAACATTTGACTGTCTCAGAAAATTATGAAAAATTCACCTTTGGATAATTTCGACGTCCTTATTCCAAAAATAATATTTATTTTATCTAAATAATTTTCTAAATATGTGAATTTTCACTTTTAAAATAAAAACCGACATTTATAAAAAAATCACGGGTTTTGACAGAAATGGCTTTCAATCCTTAATAAAAATTTTAATTGCATTCATAAAATTATAAGATCATTTCTACATAATAAATATTAATTTAATATTAAAAAAAATATTTTATTAAAATATTATTTAATTCAAAAATCCTTTAATTTAATAAAATATAATTCTTAATTAAATAATAACTAAAAACACCATTTGTACTTTAAAAACTAATTACAATGTATCAAAAATGACTAGAAATTATATTCATTATTATATACAAAAATAGTGCTACTTATTTGTTACATAACCCCTTAAAATAGCCGCATAAGACCTAAGGGTAAGGTGTGCGATGGTGACAGACTCTTGGGGCGGCTTGGATGACATCGCTCTTGTGGTAATTTCAATCAACTTCCATGTTTCCCGTAGACAATCACGTTCGAGCTTGACTTGATGAACCTCAGCTTGGGCTTGGTCAAGGGAAAAGCCCAAAGACGCCACCTCTTTTCCGAGCTCCGACAAATGGGCTTCATAAGGGGAAATTCTACTGGATGAGGCCTTCGCTTCCTTTGTCTGAGTAGAAATGGGTTCGTTAAAGCTTTATATTTATACTACTCAGATGATCATTGTTCAACAGCTATAAAAGTAACGGTCACAAATCATAACGTAAAACTAAAGAAGTTGACATCTTATAAAAACATTTTTCATAAAGAAACATTTAACTGGAACAAGAGGGATTTTCTATTAATGAATCTTTTGGTCGTTACATTACAGGATTGGGATTCCCTACAATTTATATTCTTGTTATAGGCTTGGGATACCCCCATAGTCGCACTATTATTACGAGATTTTGATTACATCATCAATAACTTATATTTGTTATCATAGGATTGTATCCCATGTATGCTTTTGTTATGTTCTTAGGATTCTATACCTTGTACATTTTGAGAACATTACACATTTTTCATTACCCAATTCATTGGAGGGATATATAGGTTCCACCAATTACATAATGAAATCACATATGCATCTTCTAAAAATAATTAATCTTTTGTCATATAATGGAACCAAAAAAAATGTATAGACTTTATAATCATAAAATCATAATTCTTGAAGTGAAATATGTATCATAAACATGTAATACTATAATATCATATCGAAATGAGGCAGGGTTAATAATCATTTCATAAAATTATAACCCATGAAAATAAGTGGGTTTTATTAGTGTTTTTCAATGTTATGGTCTATGGAAGTGAAAAGGTTTTCATAAAAAACATGTCATAATAAAATAATCAAATAATGTATATGAATGATGTTGTTGGATCCTATAAATATTGAGTCAAAAACTATATAAAATTATTTCATATTAGATCAGGAACTATTTCTAATAATCAAATTAAACATTACTTATGGAAATGAATTTTATTTAAAAATATCACTCCTAAAACAATTTGGATAATTTTATATTAATAATATATTAAATTTCAATTAAAATTATATCTTTTGTGAAATATCATTTAATCTTTTAATGGAACACATTTTAAAAAAAACCTTTTGAGATCATTATTCTTAGAAAATATATTTGAATACTTATAAGAAAAGCATGAAAACCCATTTTAAACACATTTTAGAATATTAATCATTTTAAAAAAAATATAATTCCCACAAAATTTATTAATTTACATAATATTAAGAAAAATTTTGTTTAAAAATAATTTATTCATGAAAATAAAGATTCAAGGAAGATATGGTCATGGTGATGGGTTAATCCCCACATACTAAACATTACTTCTTCTCTATAAGTATTTTATACAAATTCATTGATCCAAAAACAACAAGAATATTCCTCTTATTTATAAATAGGTAAAATATTATTTGAAAAAATTTTGATACTAAAATAACATTTCTGATGGAAAATTAGAAAACCATTTTGGGTATAAAACATACATCTTACCAAAGTGTGAAATAATATATGATTTTCTTAAATACATTTTCATAATTATATAAATTTTAATAAAGTTATAAAATGTTAAAATTACATGATTATTTCATGTATAACCATATGGGAATATAATTTTTGGGATTTAATGATATATGGATAATAATATTTCATCAAAGGAAGCATAATCGTAATCAATCCTGGTAAATGATAAAATTTTTAAAATAACTACTCAAGACATTAGTCAAATTGAATAATAATAACCATGGATGAATAAAAATATATTAATCATAAAATATCATGAAAATAGTGATTTTCATGATAAAACATGACAGATGTTTGTAGATAGACATTTAATGAAAATATTAATGCATAACATAACATGTGTCTCAAAGAAATAAAATTGAGACAAAATTACATTATCAATTCAGTAATAATAGATTCATAAACCACATGATAGAGAGATCATAAAATGGATATTTAAATAATCACAAATTTAAGGAAAAAAATAATTTAATACATTTATGTTTATTATATACATCATAATATATAATAGTGTGTTGAATATGTTGTAAGGTTCTATTAATTCTAAATGAGACACGAAATCCCCTTACTAAATTAGTAAATTATGATTTATGATAACCTTTAATGAATAAAATAAATTGAAACATTTAATATCCTTAATCATGTTAAATTCATGATATATTATTTCACTAGGTATTATACACGACACGCAACAAGAATAAGTCGTGAATATAGCACAGAGATCACAAAAATAAAATGAGATGAGAAAACCATTACTATAATTTTTGACTTTCTTCATAATCATTAAAACCTCTAATAATAAATTAAATTTTCTGATAAATTTTATAAATAAACCTATTATTTTATATCATACTATATATTATATTATTATGACATAATATTACTTATGTATTCTCAATTACATGTTAAAGATACCTTTAGTTAATATTATATTTATTTTTTTGTCTTGTTATTCATGATCCTCTTAAAAATTTCATAATTTATAAAATTAAATAATTTAATTCCTGATAAAAATATATTATCAACTCATTTTATATTTATTTATATTTACGTATATGATATTAATAAATGAAATGGAAACACCAATTATGAATATGGTAGACCGTACATGTTGATGAACATTTTTACTCTTTTCTTTTCATACTGAACAAAATAAGATAAATGAAATATATATATATATATATATATATTATCAATATAAAATAATTATTATTTAATAAATATCATATACATTTATTAATCAAATCCTTATTATATTACATGAATTGTGTGAGCAAAACACATCACTTTGAGGAGGTGGTATTCCATATATCCACAAATGAAGATATCGTATTCCCACATAATGGAAAGCATGAATATATCGGAAATATAAAAGTTAAAAAGAATAAATATGTCATAAATATCTTAAATATGATATAAAAATAGTTATTATATCAGTATTAACAACCTTGAATGATGGTAATAGAAAATCAAATGACATTGGTTCGTGAGGATGTAGTCTTTTGTACATAAGAACAATGATTGTGTATCCCATTTTTTGGAGGTGTGAATAGTTTTGTGTTAAACCATTAACATAACAGTATATCAGTACAAATAGGATAACTATGGTATATTATTTAATAATTTAATGAGAATTATTAAGGATGTGGATGAAGAATATAACACAAAAGTGTTTTTTAAAAAATGTTACCTCGATTTTGGGAAATTCCTCATTGGATTGAAATAAAGGACTAACATGGATTTCTTGATTCCAGTAGTGATTATTCTAGGATTATATTGTAGAATTTTGGGGATTATATGGGTATGTTTATAACGATCCATATGGATTTATATTTTTAAATAAGTGAGGTTTTTCATTTCCATTTTATATTGGAAGAGGAGTCACATTCTTGAAATTATATAATGGAAAACAATATTACGAGGACTCTCTTACAACAGGTGCCTCTAATAAAAGAAAATATCCAATATAATTAAATATATGGTCAAAATATTTATATAAAATTATTTTTAGAAAATTATTAATTTTATTTTCCTTCTTTTGATAATGTTTAACCACTAAGAAAACTCGTTTTACCTTAAACGATGTAATTAATTTTAATAAAGTCATTAATATTTTGTGTAAAAAACAATAGTGTACATAAAATAAATTAAAAATTATTCTGAATCCAAATTTTGTATAAATTATTTAAAAATCTAAGAAATGTTTTACAAAAAATCAATTCAGAATTCCTCCCACAAGCAGAATGAGGAAACATGTTTTTAGAGTAAAAATGTTCAAAAGTTTCAGAAGATTAAATATGTAATTTAAATGTGAAATTTATTCTAGTGCTGAAAATTTTATTAATAAATTTATAAATTATTTCTATATGTACTAAAACTAATTATAAATAACATTTATCAAAATCAATATATTATACTAAAATGATGTTTTCAATATAAATTCGGTGTTATTCATTATTCCTACAAAATGAAACATCTAAGAAAAATACAAAAAAATCACCAAAAGTAAATTTAGATATTTTTATATCAAAATTTATTTTTTTCAAATAATTATTATAAAATTGTCAAAAATCTAATTTAATATATGTTCACTGTTAAAAGGTGGTAAAAGTACCATTTAGAAAAAAAATACAACATCATATTCATAAAAATGAATTTATTTTTATCTTATGCAAATAATACATATTGGATTAATTTAAAATAATTATAATAAATATATAATATATCCACATCATTTAATCAATCATGAAAAATTATTTTTAATATTATTGATATAAAACGATTTCTTCTTTGAAAAATAGATTTCCTAGAAAAATAAATTTCATTATTTTCATCTAGTTTATGCTAACATTTCTAAATTATTGATAACCAAATATTTATTTTATATAAATCTATAAAAGTAAATTCATAATATTTTTATTCTTATTTTTAACTATCATTACAATAGATACATGGTAAATATAATTTTATATTCATAACAATATTAATAATATACTGAAGTTTGGTAAAATATTCCCTAATGTGTAATGAAAGCTATCGAAGGAACTCAAAATTCTATGTAGAAGAAGAAAAACCTAATGTACCATAAAATATTTTTTGGGGAGTGTGTAGTGAATTCATAAAGTTTTTTTCATTAAACAGAAGACAAACTTAATTATTTTTGATAAAACAGTATATGTTCAGTAGTTCCTAAAATACAAAAATATTAAAATGATTAAATTTATTTGAAAGAAAATATTTGAAAAACTATAATGGTGTCATATTATACTACTCTTAAATAGTATTTCACCCTTCAAATATTCCGGGTCATTAAAGGTTTAATACTCCAATATTCATTCATATAATCATACATCATAAAAATGAATACCCAACAATTATTTTATATATAATTGATGGAAACATAATAGTTACCAAGAGTAACACCTTACTAAGTTTCTACGAATGTGAATACTTGGATAAGAAAGAAAAGAATAGATAATTTTATAAAGTGATAATGATCACTGATGATAATAATAATGGTAATCAACAGAATGTTAAAAAAAATATAAACCATATAGTCCTAAAGAGGTTATTGACATTACCAAAAATGATGATATCATGACTGAACATTATTTCAAGATAAACTTCTTAAATTAGAATAATTTTTAAGATAAGGTGTACATACTTTATTTCATTCTAAAGAACTATAACATCATTTGGTTATTCTGAAATCAAATTCAACATCATATCTTAGTCCAAAAAATGAAGGTGAGTTTTTTATGCGTAAAGAACTAATTGATCATATGATCTATAAATAGAATTATAATTAGTTCCATATTTTATAAAAAAAATGGATAATATATGTTATCATTATGCATAAATCCCCATATGTTTAAATATTACATTGATCTCTAAAAAATCATAAGATGTTTGTGTTAAACAATTCATTAAAAGGTAAAGATTAGAAATCTTTTGAAAGGAAAAGGTCTACAAATTGAAAAATAATGTGACTAAATTTCCCCAAATTAGTTCAACATTGACCCTTATATATAATATAGTATCTCTTGGTAGTGTAAAAATAAATATGTGAATTCCGTCATCATATATTATCTTATAATAAGGTAATAACACGAATTACCATAAAATCCATCCATAATAGCTTTAATCATTTTTTTAGAAATATATTTATCAGTTATGAGCTCATCGATACAATCTAATGTTATTTATCCAAATTAATCATCATTCCGTCCAAGATAAACACAATTTCCTCAAAATCCATATTCTATTATGGGTTACCAACCCTTGGTCAAAACATCACATTTCCATTAAATCTCCATTCTAAGTCATCAGTCCCATTCAAAATATTTTTTCAATTCTTTTGTGAACATATACATCACTATTTTTAATTCATTAATTCAAAGATATGAACACTTCAATCATACATTCTTATACAAAAAAATTACTTATCCTTCATCATATTATTCCTCAATAACATATTTTTATAATATTAAATTTCAATCATTTATTAATCATCTTTAACCAATATTTAATCATTCATGTTATGTTTAATGTTAACAATACTATTAGACTATCCCATATAATTCACATGTCATTCATGGTCTCTTTATATTCATATGTATAACTAATACTCATGCTACATTCTTGATTCTTTTCAAGTGACTTCCACTTATGAAATCTATTTTCATAATTACAATACATTCCACATCTGAAACATTCATTGTAAACCCATTTCTCTCTAGTATCCTCTTTTGAATCTAGCTAAAAATCAAAGAGTTAGAAAAAATTGTCATAGTATAAGACAACATAATTTTGAAAAATGACTTATATTTTTTCTAAGTCATAACACTTAATTCATTAATCTAGTACACCTTAGTTTCATTCTTAAAGACAATCCCAAACATTTCAAATGGAATATCCCTATTGATATAACTAATTGTTTCTCATATTAGTTTCTATTTCATATATAATACATTCTTTTTCTACAAAATATATTAGCTCTCAATTAATATAAATATATTTTACATCATTTTTTATGAATATTAATAACATTACAAAAGAGCATTTCAGAGGACCATAATATTTCAGTGTCCATATATATACGTAAAATAATATTATATCATGGTGAACCATTTTCAATGATCTCCACCAAGTTATTACCCAATAGTACACCCACATAAATCTATCATTCAAAACATGTTTAAAGGAAACTTAAGAATAGTTGATCTTAGATAATTAGTATGGGTAAAAATGCAAGATATGTTTAAATATATAAAACATAATGGTATGATAGAATGAGAATATTATTATAAGGTCATTCCATACATTGAAAATATCATAGAAATTAATCATGGTGTATGTATTGGTAGTTCATAAGACATGAATCACTAAAAAATATAGATCATAATCCATGAGATCATAAAGAAAATAATACATGTAATTGTGCAATACATATAATAATAGAAAATATTATTTTAACTCTATATGCGAAGATATTAATATAATTTTAGGACTGGAAAAATCACTGATGTACCTAGTTCATGCTTGGGATGTACTCACGGGTACCCTCTTATTTCGGTATGGGGATTCCCCCCCCCCATGTACCATCATTTTATAGGAATTTTTATGCCCTCCAATGTACCCACTTGTTATTGTAACATCCCATGTAAATAAAAAATATGAAATTTTCATATTTATTAATATTTTTGAATAAAATGTTGTTTTTACTTTAACGGTGAGGATTTGATTGATGGCATACCCAATACACAACAACTTTTTTCATTGAAATCTTACTTTGCACACAATGTTGAGTTATTCCAAAAAATAATTTAATAATATTATTATTTAAAATTTTACTTAATGGATAGCCATTATATTGGTGGGAATGAATATAACTAAATAAAATATAATTACACATGTTCCTTAAATGTTTTTACATTTTTTCAAATAATTTTATAGGCTTAAAATGTGAATGAATACAATTTTAATCATAAATACTCTAATATTCTTTAAAATATGTATTTATCTTCTTTTGTAGGAGAACCCTTTTTAAATATATTTTTTTCATATATATATGTTTTATTTGACAGAATAATATTCTTCTATAGAATTGGTATATCAAAATTTACTTTGGATAAAATTATGGATGTTTTCTGATAACATACATATTTAATGAATAATGAAAAATACATCATTTTAATTCAAAACTGTCGTTTAATATAATTTATTTATATAGATATATTATCTATTTAATTGGTTTTAAAGTGAAATTAGATTATATTTTTACTATTTAATCTAATTCTGGTCATTGTATGTAATTTTACTTTGAAATTGGACATAAAAAAGTGTGATTATTTTGATAGTTAATATTTCTTAAAAACATGCCTTTTGTTTTAACAATGGTAATTAATTTTAAGTCAATTTTTGTAACTTTTGTTTTTTGAATTTGTAAAAAAGGATTCCAAATTTAGAATCAAGACGACCAAATTGTGTAAATAGGTAACTTTTATTTTTATACATTATGACTAATAACTTCAGTAAATATTTTATTTACCATGGTTAAAGGTTAAATTTGTTAAATAAGGGTAAAAAATAATATTTTAATAATATTAAATTACCTTAAAATGTGTCCTAATACTATTGGATGATACATGTCCGACCATGGTCATCCTTGGGTCAATTTATGTTACCCATAGAGCCACATTTATGTGAAATTGGAACTTTATAAAAATTAATTTAATGTTATGGAAAATATAACATAAACATATATTTCATAGTAAAATAATTTTTATAATGATTTATATAAGTTATATTATCGACTATAAATAGTCATTAAAAAGATAAAAAGATTTCCTACATCATATTATTTTATTTATAATTTTTACACATTAAATGAATAAATTTAATAATGACAAATTGGATATGTTGTAATTTCTTCATTAATAATGGATTCAAATAAATGATATTTTAATTATTAAAATAAATCTATTTTGAACCTTTTATTTCTATACACTAATTTTACTAATTATGATGATTTTTTTTGAATTAATGTATCTTGGTCAAAATAATCAAGTTTTTATAGATTAATTTAAATGTCTTGATATGAATAGCTTATAAATTGACATAAATGAGTTTATAAACAAATCAACATTTTATTAAATGATAATATAGTCATAACAATCTAATATTTTCCCAAATGACATATATAATTTTAAAAATGGCAGTAATGATCCATTTTGGGACTCTTTGTATTTTATTGTAAATATATAAACCATATAGTATCAATCTATAAGAGAACATGGTAAAGGTTAAATAAGTTAACAAAGGGTTAAATAAAAAAGATAAATCTTAAAAAAATATTAAAAACCTGTCCTATTGATATTGTAATATTATATGTATACTTATATGAACATTATTTTATAATTAAATATTTTTTGGATCTTTTGAAACTGAAAATCATTTTACAATAAAATAAGACTTTTAAACATTCATAAAGAGCCCCTCCTTCCCCTTATAAAAATCCATCACCTATAAAGCTTACTCACACCCCTCAACCCCTAGGATTATCCAAAATCTACTCTAATAAGCTTCAAACATCCCTCTCTTCCACCTTTATTCCTTAACATAGGTATAAGGCACTTCCAGAAATCCTTTATGTTCAAACCAAAGGGAGTAACCCATTTTAATGGTAATGTCTTCTCTCAAGTTCTTTTATTTTATTTTCCATCTCCAACCCCCTAAACCTTCTTTGTTCCATTATTTTATAACTAAAACAGTATCATAAATATAAAAGTATGGTGTTATTAGAATGATTCTAACAACACATCCCCACACCTTCATTTAAGGGATACGAACATGTTGTTTATGTGGACAGCGAACTACTACCGCACGAAATGAAGATTTTTCAAATATCTCCTACCACCTATCATGGTGGAATTATGATGGAACTGTATTTATATTTGATATATATTATATTTATATTTTCTCTATGAATTTGATTCATTTATATCATATCATTATGGTTTCCATAGTGGGTAATTAAAATAATTTCATTTGAGGAAGTGTGGACTACTGCCCCCTCAAAGTGATATGACTCATTCATTCCATACATGGATCATATAAATGAAGGATTTATTGAAATTATATATTATAGTATAATGGAATTATTATATAACTATGTTTCATAACATTTTATATCCATTAAAATATGAAATAGAAATTAAAACCAGAGTTTATAGGTACATACGCTTATCGTCTCCATGAACGGTGAATTTCATTTCTTATCTCCAAATTTTATATACTATTATAAATACATATATAATTACTAGTTATATATATGATATATATGTTATCTAAATCATTAATATCATTCGAGATATAAGGGTTTTTTGACCACATGGATGTCTTTTAATTATAAGAATTTCGGTTTTGACTCAGGTACCAGATATCGACAAAAAGACCATTATTAACTTAAATGATTATATAATGTATATAACATGGTAATAAGTTATATAAATTGAATAATAAAAATAAAATGGTTTGTAATCAAGTAGAAATTATATGTGGATTATTATTCCGGAGATTAATGAACAAAAGAGTCATGTTCGACACGAGGTAAGGGACTTCATCTCAATCTCCTTTCATTGAGGCATATTTTTATTTATACATGACATTATTCTATATGGTGTATAAACCACTTTGGAAATTCATTTCATTCAGAGGGAGTCATTTTCTATGTAGAGTTTTACTAAATGACAATAGGAATGTTTCTTTTTTATGTACACGGTGACAGTGACCTTTCTACCACCAAGAGCGTTATTTGATATTTGGAATCCTTAACAAGCTGTGATGTTTGTTAAATGAAAATAAATACAATATACTCTTTTATGTATTTTGGTATTGAAAATGGTTTTGAAAATGGTTTAATTATGTCAATATATTTAAATGATATTTTGTGATTGCAATATCGAAATGTTATCTTTTCCTTATGTTTGTTTTATATTTTGTAAATATGTTATTGTTATGGGAATTGTTTACGTATACGGGTGGTTCAATGATAAACGTATGGCAGATAATCCTAAGATACCATCTCTACTGTATTGGGTAACATGACGGAGGTAAACGTTAATGTTTATCATAAGTGATTTATGGAATATATTGTGATGGGTATTCCAAATGTAACTCCCTATGTAGCTGTGAATGTTATAAAGTAAGTATGTCATGTATTCCACAAGTTTCCTTTTATATTTTGATTTCCATATGTTATTCATAAATCATATAATCTTGTTTTTTATGTTAAAGATTGATAAATATAATTTCATTTACTTCTATGTATTGATGGACTAATGTTTTATTTCTCTATTTTGTAAGACATGCTAATCTTTTTATGCTCATCACATGTTTTGAAATGTTTTTCCCAGGATATAAGGAAGGGTAATAGAATGGAAGAATTCATGAATATTTATATCATGAAAATAATTCTTTTTTTAAGGGTTTTTATATTAAAAAAATGGATATTGAGTCGGAGTGTCTACTTTGTAATGTTTGAGATGTAATGTAATAGTTATGGCTTAATTCTTTAAAACTCTAAACTTGAAAATATTCTCAATGTGAATTATTATCTTAACTCAATAATATGTAATGTTTAAGGATGGATATTTATAGTCGTTATCAGAGGTCTGGATATTTATAATTGTTATCAGAAGTCAGTATATTAAACTTTAGAAGATTGGATATTGTTAAATTAATATCCATAAATTTTTTTTACATAATGGTATGATTGAAATGATATATCATTTACATATTACAATGTTTCTTTGCCTAAGATATTTCACTTTTCAGAATTGGTTTTCATAGAGGAAGTCGGGTAGCTATTCTAGGAAGGCATACAGAGAGAAATGACCTTTCAAATAAGAATCTTCATATTCTTGCAGTCATAATTGAATAGTTTGTTGTAGTGATGGCTCAGTTGACTCAAGTGATAAATAGTGGTTTCATTTATCTATGATATTTTTTAAAATTCTGAAAGTAAACAGGAACATTAAAGTCCTTTTAGTGTTATGTTGAAAACATTAAAAGAAAATAAATTGTATGGGAAATTAATAATGTATGAGTTTTGGTTACAAATTTTTTTTATTCCTTGGTCACATTGTTTCTAGAGATGGTATAACAGTCGATACTATTAATATAAGTTGGTTATGAATGGCCAATACCCACAAATATTAATGAGGTCCATAGTATTATTGGTTTTGCAGGTTATTATCGGTGGTTAGTAGCAATTTTTACACGGTTATTTGGCCCACTTTCTATGTTAGCTCGAAAAGGTGTTAATAACATTTGGATAAAATAATGTAATGATTGTTTTTAAGAATTGAAAATAAGATTGTTGAATGCTCCAGTTTTGGAATTATCTTCCAATGATGGTGAATTTTTTATCTACAGTAATGCTTCATTGAAAGGACATGGTTGGGTCCTAATGCAGAATTTTATGGTTTTAGTGAAACCATCTCTATCGAATAGAATTTAGCTAGAGCAGAAGGAAGATGGTGAGTTGAAGAAAAGGGTGGATCTGGTTCAGAAGGGTAAGTTACCAGAGCTTAATATTGATATAGACTAGGTTTTGATGTTTGGAAATAGATTAGGTGTGCCTTGTGATTCACAGTTGTGGAAAGAGTTATTATGTAAAGCTCATAGTTCTGTATTTCCAAGTCATCCTAGCAGTTATAATAAGTACAGATATCTTCAACAGTAATACTAGTTGGATGGAATGAATAGAGATATTATTGAATTTACTATGAGGTGTTTAACTTGTCAATAAGTTAAAGTGGGGTGGTAGTTATTGAATGGGATGCTTCATCCATTACTAGTTCCAAAGTTAAAATGGGAAAATATATCCATGGAATTTATTTTGGGATTACCCAAGACCTCTTGAGGTAATAATGAAATATTTTCTATTATTGATTAATTGGATAAATCTTCTCATTTCATTTGTATTCAAGATATATTTTATCTAGAAAAACTTTATCGATTGTATGTTAAAGAGATATTCAGGTTTCATGGAGTTACGCTCTCCATTGTTTCTGATTATGATCCAAGTTTTAATTATAACATTTGGAAAGTCCTTCAGATGTCAGTGGATGCTGAATTAAATTTTAGTACTGATTTCCATCCACAATAAGATGGGCAGTCAGAATTAACAAGGGAGACTTTGGAAGATATTATGCATGCTTGTTCAATGGATTACTAGGGAATTTTGGACCAACATCTTTCTTTTGTTGAATTTTATTATAATAATAGTTTTCATTCCAGTATACAGATGGCTCCATTTGAGGCATTGTATAGAAACCAGCATCGAACTCCACCATTTTTGGATAAAGTAGGTGAAAGGAAATTGATGGGGCTATAATTGGTATAAGGGATGGAAGAAAAAGTTCCGTTGATTTAGAAGAACATGAGAACTTTTCATACAAGGCCTAAAAGTTATGCGGATAACTGAAGGAATGATCTTTCTTGGGAGGATGGTGATCATGTCTTTCTTATTGACTCTCCATGGAAAAGTGTGATGTGTTTTGGTAAGAAAGGAATGATGAGTCTGAGTTTCATTATACCCTATGAAATCTTGGATAAAGTTGGATCAGTTTCATACCGAGTAGATTTACCTCCATTTATATCCTAGGTACACAATTTTTTTCATTTTTCAATGTTGAGAAGGTATATATCTGATCCATATCATGTTTTGAGTCTAAAGTTACATCAGTTGGGAGACAATATTTCTTATGAGGAACATCTAGTCCAGATTATTGACTGAAGAGAGAATGTTTTGTGGGATAATGTAATTAATCACATAATGGTTTTGTTGAAAACCCATATTGTTGAAGAGGCAACGTGGGAATTTAAAAATTCTATGAGTGATAAATTCCCCCATTTCTTTGATATGTGAATAAAATTTTGAGGATGTAATTTCGAATAGGGGGAAGGATGTAACATCCTAGGTAAATAAAGAAAATGAAATTTCTATATTTATTAATATTTTTGAATTAAATATTAATTTTACTTTAAAGGGTATTATATCTTTGATGGCATACCCGATGCGAAACAATGGGTTTCTTCGAAATCATATGTTGCACACAACGCTGATTTATGCCAACAAGTAATTTAATATTATTATTCTTTTAAATGGTTGTTAACGCATAGTCATTGTATTGGTTGGAATAAAAAACCACAATTCAATATTATTACACATGTTTGTTAAATTTTTTTAAATTTATCCAATAAAATTTAGAGGCTTAAAATGTGAATGGAGGAAATTTTATTCACAAATACTCTGATATTTATTAAATGGTTGATTTCCTCCTTTTGATGGAGAAACCTATTTAAATCTATTTTTTGAAACTTTTTATCTTCTATTTCACAAAACAATATTCTAAAAATGAATAGGGATATCAAAATTTACTTTGGATAATAATTTGATATTTTTTTAATAATGTTCATTTTTTAATGAATAGTGAAAAATACTACATTTTAATTCAAAACATCCTTCTAATCTAATTTATTTATGTAGATATATTATATTTATAATTTGTTCTAAAGTGTAATTTGATTATATTTTTACCTTTTAATCCAATTTTGGTCACTGTAAAAAAAATTCCCTTTGAAATTGGGCTTAAACAAGTGTCAATCTTTTGATAGTTATTATTTCTTAAAAACAAGATTTTTGTTCTGACAGTAGGAATTAATTTTAAATTACTTTCTGCAAATTCTGTGTTTTGAATATAGAAAAATGGATTCCATATTTTTCATCAAGGGGACCAAATTTTGTAAATAGTTTTCTTTTATTTTTAGTCAATATAAATAGTAACTTCAGACAATATTTCATTTACCCTAGATTAAGGGTAAATCTTGTAAATAAGGGTAAAAATATTTAAATAATATTTAATTATCATAAAATGTATCCTAATACTATTGGCCGATACATCTCCGGACATGGGCATCCATGGGATGATTTTGGGAACCCAAGTATCCACTAGTAAGTTGAAATGACACTTTACAAAAATTAATTTAAAGTTAAGGAAAATGTAACATAAACATAGATCCCTTAGTAAAATAGTTTTTATAATAGGATATATAAGATATATTTTAAACTATAAATAATAATTAGAAATCTAAAACAATTTACTACATCATGGTATTTTATTTAAAATATTTAAATATTAAATAAATAAATTTGATTATGACACAATGGTGATGTATTAATTGGTTCATTAATAATGGATTCAAATAAAAGATAATATAATTATTAAAATAAATTTATTTTGGAACATTTTATGCCATCATATAATATTATATATTATGATGACTTTTTATCCTTGAGTTAATGTATCATGTTTTAAATAATAATGTTGTTATAGATTTTGTTAAATGTCTTGATCTGAATAGTCTATAAATTGAAATAAATGAGTTTTTAAATCAATCAACATTACATTAAATGATTAAATGGTCATAAAAATCTAATATTACTCCAAAGTACATATATAATGTTACATATTACATTAATGATACATTTTTGTTGCTTGTAATTTTATTGTAAATATATTAATCATATAGTATGAATATATAAGAGGACATGGCAAAGGATAAATAAATTAACAAACAGTTAAATAAACAATATAAGGTTTAAAAAAATATCCAAAACCTATTCAATTATTATTGGATTATTTTATATAGACATATATGAATCTTCTCTTTGAATAAAATTATAATTTGATATTTTGAAACCCAAAATCATTTAATAATAAAATAATACGTTCAATCATTCCTAAAGAGCCCCTCCTCCCCCTTATAGAAATCCATCACCCCTAACCCTTACTCACACCTCTCAGGCCCCTTGGATCATCCAAATACAATATCAATAACCTCAAAACTTCCCTATATTCCACATATAATCCTTAACTTATTTTTAAGGTAGTTCAAGAAATACATTTTGTTCATTCCAAAGGTAGTTACTTAATTTAAATGTAACGTCTTCTCTCAAATTCGTTTCTTTTATTTTCCTTCTCCAACCCCCTAATATTTATTTATTCCATTATTTTATTAAAACACTAGAATTGTAAATATAATATGATAAATTAATGAGAATTATTATAACTATGCATCCACACACCTCTATCTAATGGATATGAACATATTGTATCCGTGGACGGCGAACTACTGCCACACAAAACGATGATTGTTCAAATATCTCTTACCAAATATTATGGTGGACATTATGATAGAACTATATTTATATTTGATATATATTATATTTATATTGTCACTATTCTTCTGTATTTTTCATCTATATCATACCTTTATAGTTTCCATAATGGGTAAATACGATAATTTCATTTGAGGAAGTGCGGACTAGAACCCCCTCAATGTTATATGACTCATTAATTCCATACATGGATTGTATAAAAGATGGATTTAATGAAATTATATATTATATTATACTGGAATTATAATATACATATTCATCATTATTTTTTCATTCCATTAAAAAATGAATTAGAAAATGAAAGTAATGTTCATGTCTATGTAAGGCTTACAGTCTACATGAATGATGCATTTCATTTCTTATCTCCAAATGTTTTGTACAATTATAAATACGTATATATATATAATCTATTTATAAAATATATATTATATATAAGTCATGAATTTAATTTTTTATAAAATTATCTTTCAAACACATGGACAAATTGTAATTATAAGAAGTTTATTTTTGACTCAACTACCAAATATCGACAAAACAACTGTTATTAACATAAATTATTATATAATGTTTATAACATGGTAATAAGTGATATAAAAGGAATAATAAACATGAATTTTTTTTGAATCAAGTAGAAATTAACTTTTGTTTATTATTCAGTATATTAAATAACGAACCAGTAAAGTCAGACACGAGGTAAGGCACTTCGTCTCATTCTCCTTTCTTTGAGGAATATTTGTATTTATACACGACATTTTTTTATATGGTTCATAAACCCAGATGAATATTCATTTAATTCAAAGGGAATATTTTTTTACGTATCATTTTACTACACAACAAATGGAATGTATCTTTTTAATGTACGTAGTGACAATGAATTTTTCTCCATCACGAGTGTTATTTGATATTTGGATTCCTTAACAAGCCGTAATGGTTTTAAAAGGAAAATAAATACCATATAATCTTTTGCGTATTTTTTTATTGAAACGATTTTTGATAATATATTGATTAATTCAATATATTTAAATGATATATTTGGATTGTAATTTGGAAATGTTTACTTTCCTTTATGTTTGTTTTATCTATAGTGAATATGTTATGGTACTTGGGAACTATTTACGTATCTGGGTGGTTCCATGATAATATTAGGGAGAGTGAGCCCTAGAAAGAACTCCAATGCATTAGGTAACGTGATAGAGGAAAATGTTAATATATCATCTATGTGATTTATGGAATATACTATGATGGGTATTCCAAATGTAACTCCCAATGTATCTGTGAGAGAATTAATGTAAGTATGTTAGGTGTGCCACAAGATACCATTATTATTTTTGCTTTACATGTTTCATTCATAAATATTATGATCTTGTGTGGTTTGTTAAATACTGAAAATTATTATTTCATTAACTTGTATTTATTGATGGGCTAATGTTTTCATTCCTTGTTTTATAACTGTTTCTGATATTTTTATGCTCATCCCATGTTTTGGAAATGGTTTTCACATGTTATAATGATGTCTAAGAGAAAATAATAATTCAAGAAAATTTATATCAAGAAAATAGTTCATGTTTTTTAAGGGTTTTTATTTAAAAAAATGGATACTATGTAGAAGTGTCTACATTGTAATTTTTGAGATGTAATGTAATAGTTATGGCGTTATTCTCTAAAGGTCTAAACATGGAAAGATCACCAATGTGAATTATTAACTTAATTCAACAATATATAATGTTTTAGGCTTGGGCCTTATAGTTTTGGGATTTTTATTACCTCATATGTAACACTTTTTTATCGGTATAAGATTCCATCTATTTACCCTATTATTACGGTCATGGGATGCCCACATGATTACCCACTTGCAAAAGGTGTGGTGGGACATATTATGTACCCTCTTATTATTTGTTTAAGATTTTGTCCCTTGTACCATCATGTCCCCATCATGGGATGTCCACCCATATAACTTTTGAGTTCATTTATCATTTATCACTACACAATGGGGTGTACGTATATATTGGTCTTACCCATTAGATAATTAAATCATACATGAATATTCCACAAGATAATAAAATATTCAGTATATCATGTCCAATAAAAATAAGATTGAATCAAACAAATTCCCATAATAATTCGTGTAATTAAAGCAGTATAATAAACAATATAATATATAATATCCTATGGATAAGGGATATGTTTATAATTGTTTAATCAAATCATAAACCATGAAAATAAGATGTTTTCATAAGAATTTTATCTTTATATAACCCATGGAAGTGAAACAAGATTCATTAAAAAAATTACATCATAAAAATAAACCATTCAATGAATGGTATCCATGAATGATATCCACATTGAATCATAAACTATGAAAAATAATTATTAATTAAATAGATAAGGATTTTGAATTGTCACTTATAACATTTATTATAGAAAATATAGTATCGTTAAAAATCAATTTCATTAATGATTTTTAAAAACCCATTTTTTATCAATAAATAATTTTAATATCATTTAAATGTATTTATTTAGGAAAATATAATTTCCACTAAAAACCCAATTTTTTTATAATAAAACCTTTTGAAGACATTTTTCATTGAAATTATCTTCAAAATTGAATAACAAAGTTCTTGAAACCTATTTAATACAATTTTAATATAAATAATGTTGGAAAATAATTTTCATTCCAACGCACTTTAAAAAATGAATTTATAGAATATTTGTGGAAAAAATTATTTAAAAATAACCTTGTAATAATTAAAGGGAATAAATATTGAAATGATATTTATGAGGGCCTGTAAATTAATACCAGATGACCAATCCCTTTTCAGGATAAAATGTATATAGAATTTCCATTCTCGAGAAAAATTAAAACAATCCATTAAAAACGAAATTTTAAATGATGAAAATTTTTATTTTTTGTATAAAAATGAGTGGATGTTAATATTACATATTTTTATTACATATTTAGAAATCATGGTTTTGGTAGAAAACAGATTTCTGACTAAAGAGATAAATAATGTCGTATTTTATAGAAACCATTTTATAACATATATTATATACCATAGAGTGGAAAAATGATACAACTAAATAAAGATATTATGAATTAGAAAGGGAGAAAAAAACTAATGATATGTATTGATATATGGATCATAATATTTCATCAGTGTAAGCATAATAGTAAATAGTCCAGATAAGCAATGACCTTGTAGAAAAAAACACTAACCACGTTGCTAGCGTTGAATCTTTATCCACATAGAAGAATAACATTACATTAACTTTAAATACCAAAAAAAGTATACTTTTCATGATAAAAATGACAAAAGGGAGTATATACACATCTTAAAACAATATTTCTTCATAACCTAACATGTTTCTAAAAGAATGTTTTGACAAAATCACCTTACTATAATTCCCCATTATCTTTCTATCAGGTATGTTCTAATCTCTATTATTGGTTTCCCCATTATGTTGGGTGATTATTTCTTACTATAAATTTTGTGGATACGTGTGATGTTGAAGTCATTTGTTTTTTTGGATTCTCAACTTTTCCAAGAACATTTTTATTGTTTTATGGGAAGTTTCATGATGTGTAATTCTGGTGGGACTCATCCTATGAGTTGAAAAAATTACATAAAAATTTAATCATCCAGTATGTGTTATACATCATATAATGTGTAAATTAGTTTTTTAATTAAAAATGTGATATTCTTTTCATTGTAATGTAAAATAAATGGGACTCACAATTTGGAAAATATTACAAGCCATGTAATTCCCCATTTTTTAGTTCTTTGGGTGAAGTGTGGGTGTCTGAGGAACCATATATTTTTTATGCATTCTATTCTTAGTCAAATCACTTAAACTATGTGATTTTGGGTTTTTAAATTCATAAAGATTGATTCATTAAGCAAATGATCAACATGGAAATGTTATTCATCTCCCCATGTAAGGTATCCTCTCAGTTTCTCACATGTTTTTGGTTGTGGAACCATATGATGTGGGAATTGGAAATTTGATTATGTTTTATATAATATATTTTATGTATCTATTAATGCCTTGTTTTATGAGGGAATATATTTTGGTTTTTAATACATTTTATCAAAGGAAGTTACGTTTTATACTCCCTTGAGTTATCTGGGTGTATTTAATTTTTTTAATATCTTTAAAATTGGGTAGTTCTTATTGATTCGATTAGATTTGAAAATGGATTTCATGGTTTAAAATTTTTAAGATAATGGGTGTGAGTTTTAAATTTATTTTCCATTGAATATATAATTTCATTAATTTTAAATGGAAAATTTATTTTCAATCTCTAATGAATTTTTCCTAGTATTTTAAATGGTTATGTATAAATGTGAGCATGGTTTTGGAAAAAGATATTGACAAACATTGCACAGTGGGAAACTTGGTTATGTCAATAAAGAGACACTGGTAAAATTAGCAGGTTTGAAATCACTACATTGTAACCTCTAATTTGATGATGTTCTACGATAGGGATCCATATTTTTGGGATTCAACCTTATTCCTTTTAGGCATGTCAGTCTCTAATACATGTTTTCCCATAGGCTAGATCTCTGCTGGTAGGTGAATTTTTTTCCAGTTTTTTGTTACATGATAGTATATTTCATGAATTTTGGTTCACATGTATTTTAATATGTGTTATATTTACAATATTATTTTTGGCCTTTGGAAACACATATTGTAGTTTATGAAAACAGATTTATTATTTGAAAAATCATAAGAAATAATTAATTTTAAAATTTTCTTTTAAAATGTTTTTTTAATATCCTGACCCTTTTTATTATTGTTATTATAATTTATAAATATTATTTGGCCACATAATACTGTGATAAATTTCTCACACCATATATCTTTTTTTGTGTAGATTTGTAGCATATTTTATAGGATTCAGGTAAAGGGAAGAGAATTAAACATTATGGGGTCTCCCCTCATTTTTACAATTTTGGTTTGGGATAGTTTGGGTGTGATGTTTGGACAAAAATGTCCTTTTAATATATAATTTTATTTTATTTTGGTTTAACTTTATTTGGATTAGCTTTATTTCTTGATGCTTCCACTTTGTAATCTGACTGTATGTATTTTTTTACTGTATATGAGAATATTTTTGTTATTATTTTATACCCCACCTTGTGATAAGATATATTGGGTGACTGGTCTTATTGTATTTGGGTGGTCAATTAATATTTGGCATAAATGCAATTTACTTAAGATGATTTGTGTCAAGGATGCCTGATTAGGTTATGTGTATGGGTTTAGAATGGGTTGAATCATCAGAATATTGACTGTAGGTGTGGATAGGGGGCCTCACCTTCTCACCTGCGTTACTAAATCTGAGTTTCCAAGGGTGGTCAAGAAAATATTCACTAAGTGAGAGACCAATTATTTATTCTAATTTAAAAAAGAATTGTATGGGAAGTTTATTTAAATTATCCTATCTACAACATCTCTCAACTTTGTGTATATATATTTTTTTCAAATAAACAATGTGGGGAGTTTTTTTAGATGGAAAAATTCCTTTAAAAAGGTGTTTACTTCTAATGATATGATTCAAATTTGATTGAAATTATTATGGTTTTAATGAATTGGGTTGGATTTTTTTTGGTTCATTCATTTTGGTATTTCCTCTTTCGTGATTGGTTATTGTATTGGGTTCAATAGACAATTACTCCTAAAATAGCTCTTTCAAATACAATAGGGGAAGCCACAAGGTAGTTTCCATGAGTAGATCTTCCAATGGACCCAAATTTCATTGATGTAGTGATATATACCATTCCAACTCTAGGGATAGTGGTCATAGTTTACCCGATATGGTAAGTGTGTCATGGTATATAATTTACCAATATGAATCCACCTACCATTCATAATGACAAAGGACCCCAAGAGATATAGGAGTGGATTGAATAGACTAAGAGTACATATAATTTTTTTACGACATATGAGGATTCTTGTTTGGGTATTCCCATGTTTATTCTTAAAGGACCAGAAATAAGATGGTGGGACTCAATAGTGAAATCTAAATTCCTCGAAGTTATTACCTAGTAATAATTCAAGAATATTTTTATTCAAGAGTTTTATCATGAGATGTTACATGTGAAAATGACCTATTAGTTTCTGACCTTGGATGAAAGAGATTTCATCATTTTCAAGTACCCCTCCTTCTTCGCTGGATTGCTACATTTGGCATGAGATCTTGTCCCCAATGATTACATGGAGGATTGGTGGTTCGATATGGGGATTTGGGATAATTCAAAATCAATCCTATTTCTTTTATACCTTCTTATATTTTTCTAGGCAGTGAATAAATAATAATTGGTTGAGGTGGTCATAACTATAATAAAGGACATGGATAGAGCTTTAGTGGGTGAAAACATTATCATGGGTTCTTCTTCAAGTAACAATGGGGAGCATAAGGGTGGTCAGTTTTCTACAGGACCAATTTCACGGGCTTCTATAAGGTTAAAATAGGTTATTTTATTCTAGTGTTGAGGAATGGTCATACAAGGCCTCAGGGAATTGAGTAAACAAGAACAAGTCATGTTTGTGGTAGATCAGACCATCTGAATCGTTTCTTTAAAAAGATTTCCAAATGGAGTAAAGCATGATCTATGCCCACCATGGGGTTGTAGGCTCATATTGATGCTTCCAAAAAAATGGGTCTAATTATCAAGCTATTGTGGGTGTACAGTTAACAATTTCTTAATATATCTACATAGTAGAAGGTTTTAAAAATTAATATGAATAAGTTACATCAACTCATAGAGGTACGATGTTTATTTTGTCTTCTATAGTGGTATATTTTTTTATACAACTGATACTCATTATATTGTATCATCAATTTTGGTTGATTTGTTGGGTACCAATTTAAAAAATATTCTATTATTGATGGATCATTTTTCACCTTTGGGAAATAGGTTTGAATAGGGTTTCAAATTTCCCACAAGTTGGGTGGTGATATGTGGCTTTGAGGGGGATTGTGACTTCTTAGAGATTGATCATGATATATGTGATTTGATCCTTGAAATGTATTGGATGAATAAATGCCTAGATTTATATTATTAATTAGAGGTATTGTTCTGATGTACTGATGGGGTCACTTATGGTTTCCATGGTGAGTGGGACACTATATCAGGAAGGTAGGGGTTTGATATTTCTTAAGATAGTTTAATTTCATTCAGTTTTCAGAAATGTTTCTTAACATATTTGACATGTTCATGGGCTGTAATTTTCTATCTGTTGTTTTTGTATACCCTGAGGTCATTCTTAATGATTCTTCTAGTTTTACACAACAGAGAGTGGCTAATATTACTATTAAACAATTACCTGGAATAATTCCCATCATATTCCATCCTAACAAATGGATCCTACTGAGTTGTGACACACAATGTCCATATTGAGGTCCTAGAGGAGAAATGATTTATTTTTCATAGAATATAACTATGTTCCTCACATGTAATCTATTATACGATTGAAGATATAAGTTTTATTCATTGCATGGTGTATCCGAACTTGAATTAGTTAACTATTAATAATAAGTATGCATTAACTAGAATTGAATATCTCTTTGATCAGATAAGTGGGGCTCATTGGTTTTCAATTATTGACATGTGGTTGGGATACCACTAGTTTGGATTACAAGATGATGATATTTCAATGACTGTGTTTCATATTTGATATTGGAATTTTGATTTATTGGATATAACATTTGGTCTCACTAATGATATTTTGGTGTTTATGTCTTTGATCAACCGAATCATTCACTAGTTCTTCGATATATTTGTTGTTGTTTTCATAGATGATATCATGGTGTACTCCAAGTCATAATAATATCATATATTTCATTTGGATAATATTGTTTTAACATTGAGGGAACCATTTTAGTATGATATGGTTTCCATATGAGAAAATTTGGATTCTAGAAGTAATTTTTCTAGGGCATGTTATGTCATATATGGGAATCATTGTATATCCTAAAAATGTGTATGTAGTTATTTATTGGTAGAATCCTCGAAATTTGTTTTAGATACAACACTTATGGGTTGTGATAGGTTACTATATATTTTTTCTAGACATTATTCTGATCACATCATCGATGATATATTCAACCCATAATGGTGTAATGATTGAATGGAAAGACAAGTCTCTGATACCATTTGAGGATATAAATATGAGTTTTATTTCAGAACTAGTTTAGATTATTTTAGAACTAGGGTTGTGTTATTATATTTTCTACAATGATTATGGTACCTGTTTGGGATGAGTCTTTATGCAACGGAAAGAGGACATTGCTTTTAACTCACACAAGTTACACCATCAAAAGAAGAACTATACAACCCAAGATCTTTATTTAGATGATCTTATACCGAAATAAAAACAAAGCATAATATCTCTTTGGAGAGTGTATCAAGATATATTATAATAAAAAAATTAATGAATATTTTCACTCAGAGATATTTGAACAAAATAAGGAGAAGTTGTGATGAGTATCTTCATTTTATTGATTTTGATATTTTGTATTCCACTAAGAAATGAAGTGTTGTGGATTTGAATTGGAATGAAAATTACATACACAGACCATGAAGGAATCAGATATACAGTGGACTCTGATATTTTTTTTTTCTAAAATGAGCTTTGAAGTGGTAGTGGTTGGTGGATAGATGTTCTTGACATTGATTAATGTTGAATTATATTTTAAATGATGAGTTTGAATTGGGCATAAAATGACCACCAAGAGATAATGCAGAGGATAAGTCCTAAAAGGTGGGGTGACCTTGTGTGAGTTATCCTGGTCTCCTAGGGGATCATTGTGCATCCGTTGAAGTTTGGTTGTTACATTTTTAGTGAGTCAGGATTTACTAGATAGAAGAACACCAATGAGCTTCCAGTTTATTAAAACCTTTACACGTTTCGATATAGTTGTTGGATGATATTTCCATGGATATAGTCATTAGATTAGAAAAAAAATACATTTGGGAAGGGTTTCATTTAGGAGATAGAAAATATAAAAAATATATTATAACATTTATTTATGATAAAATAAATGAATAATATGGATGATATTGGGGTCTTATATTCCACGGATATTGTCATGTTTCATGGGGTTCCCAATTTAGTTGTTCTTAATAAGGATTTTCGGTTCAAATCATGATTATAGAAATGTTTTTCGAATTAAATAAGGTCAAATTTTATATTAGGCATGATTTATCGTCAAAAAATAGATTGACAGAGAGAGAGGGATATCCTTATTCCTGAGGATACTGTTTGTGATTTTCTTGATTATTTCTATGGATCTCATGGATTATAATTTATTTTTTAGAGTTTTCCTATAAAATAGTTATCATGATTCAATTAATATAGAACTGAATAATCATTTTTATAGGTAGTTATTTTAGTCTCCCATGTGATGGGTATATATGAGACAATGGTCTTTGGTTGGTCTGAGTGTATTTAAGTAGATGAAGGAGTTGAAACAGTTGATCCAGAGGTGTTTAATCATGGTAAAAATTAATTATAAATGTTATGCATGACTTCGTCATTGGATATTTGCATTTGGGGTTGATGGAAAAGTCATTATAATAGTTTCTACTAACTTGGGGCATCTTTTTTGGGTAAGAAGTTTATGTTGGCACTGAGGTTTATGGGGCCCTTTGATATCCATGAGTGATTGGGGACGGTGGCATATCAGTTTATTTTACCATACAGGTTGACTTATATAAGTGATGTGTTTCAAGTATTCCATTTGAGGTGTTGCATTCCAAATCCATCCCAAGAGATTATACGGATGGATTTTGATGTTAATCTTAATACAACTTTTTTATGTAGCCAATCTAGATTATGGATTACCAGGATAAGGTGCAATAAGGATAAATGAAACCCTTGGTTTCAGTACTATGTCAGTGGAAAAATGATCTTGTAGATACATGGGAGTTGGAGACTTTGTTGAGGTAGTTATGGCCTTACCTTTTTTAGATATAGATTCATGAACACTATCTAGGGACAAAAATATATTATGGTGGGGATATTGTAACAACGTATTACCTTTCTTTAATGTATTTTATGATATTTATTCATGGTTTCCCCCATTTGGGGTGAGTATTTTTAACCCTTAATTTTGAGGATTATTAAGATGTTTAATTCAATGATTTATTGAATTTTCTTCCTTCCCCCTTTTTCAGGTTTTATGGGTAGATGATGTGTAACAGGGTATCACAATATGTAATGTCGTCTAGAATCATCATGTTGTATGAAATCATAGTACGAAATATACACATTGTACAAGGGTTACATGTTGTGTAATTTTTAAATACAATATTTAATTAAAAAGAATATTATTTTTAAAACATATATAAAAATATAATTTATTTTAAATGATTAAAATATTACACATTATATGATTCCCCATGTTTTAGTTTTTAGTGTGTCATGTGGGTGTTTGTGGATTCATTTTGTTTTTCCTCCTTCTCGTCCCAGCCATATCTCTTAACCTAATTTTTTGGGTATCATTCTTCTATTTTTGTCTATTTTTTCAGTTATTCATTAGTATGTTTAATTGATTTATCTCCACTATTAATCCTTCCTCTCAGTATCAGACTATTATCTTTTAGAGCAACCATTATTTGTGGGAATTGTTAATCATATTGTTCTTTTAAAAAATATTTTCAAATCTCTAGTACTGTCTTGTATTTCGAAGGTAAATAATATGATTTCCAATCCATTTTTTCATAGGAGGATAGTTTTTCTTTGGTATTTAGGTAGGATTATTTTTTTAATTATTCTAATTTCATGAATTATTTATAGTTATTTTATATTCCTTCATATATGAAATGGAATTTCATGTGTTAAATTTGAAAATTGATTGGATTTGTGTTTTAAAAGGGGTTTTCATTAAAAAAATAAATTAGTTAATTTGAAATGGAAATTGGATTGTCAAACCTAACATATTTTTGGATTGGATTTTAAAAGTACTTTAAAAATGTTATAATGGATTTTTTGATCATAAGTTGACAAACACTACATATCGGGATACATGGGTACATTGAGAAGGAGTAATGGGTTTCTTTAGTGTGTATGACACCCCTATAAGGTAACCTCTTATATAGAAATTGTCGATGGAATAATTCACTAGTAGTTTTATCCAAGATTATTCCTTGTTAGTCTTGAGATTTTCTTGTATGTATTGTCCCATATATTAGAGCTCATACGGTAAGTGCATTGTTTTTTATGGTTTTTTACATGATAGTTAACTTTCTTGATGTTCAATCACATTTATATTTGTAATCAATACTTTTCTAAAATTATTTCTATATTTTGAAACATGTCGTGAATTTTTTTGAAAATCAATGATTATTTGTATAATAATTTCATGATTATGAATTATAAAAAAAATTGTAGATCTATTCTATTACAAGGAATGTCATTTCCCATTCCTTTTATTATTACTTGAATAGATTCACTGGTGGTATCTTACTGGGCTCTATTTCTCACATCCTACCTCAACATATGGATGTTTTAGACATTTTTTTAGTGTTCAGGTCAATTTAATGGTAATTCTATATTATTTAGTCTTTTCTTTATATTCTTATTTAATTTTGTGTTAGTTGGGAGGTGATGTTTGGTCACCTATTTACTTATTGTCTATACACATATTTATTTAAACATTATCCTATTTTAATTAGTTTTTTTCTATATTTTTCTAAATTATACACTGATTTTATGTATTTTTTTTCTTATATATGAGTGCTTTTTTGGTATCATTGTTTTACCCCAACCAATGAAATGTTTACATGGGTGACTAGTTTGGTTGACCGGGGTTGGTCTATTCTACTTACTGATTTGGAAACATTTGAACCAAAAACCGCATGAGATATAAATAAAAAATATATATAAACAAGAACCAATAAATTTAATGATAATAATTTTATAATACATTCATTGGAATTATATACACCACACACTAAAAGAGTGGTCAATATGGGATAATCTTGTAGAAATAATAGTGAGATTAGAAAACCCATTACTACTTTCCTATCATTTGAACCATGAGTCCATATAAATAATGACATCAATTGAATTATTAAATGTCAGTGAATAACCTAAATTCATTATATTACATTTTATTGGGTATTAAACGCAACACACAATAATAATAAGTGGTGAATATAGCATTTATCTCATAGAAATAAACGTGGGATGAGAAAAAACATACTATAAGTATTAAAACTTTTCATACACCTTGAAAGCTCATGTCTAAAAAATATATATATCATAAATCTTAAAACTGGACTTATTTTTATATATCATATCATTAATTATTTTATTATGACTTTATATTAGTCTTTTATTAATAGTTCCATGTAAATTTTATGTTTTATGTAATATTTGGTTTGATTTTTTCCCTGTCATTGTAGATCCACAAAAATATATCATGATTTACTTATTTAAAAATTTCAAATAATGATATAAATATCATATATATTTAGTATATAGTAATTTTTAATTATCCATAAAATATATAAATAAGAAATGGAATACACAGTTCATGGATATAGTAGGTTGTATGTTTAGATGAACTCTGTTTATGGTTTCTTGTCAAATTGAATTAACAAAAATAAATAACATATATATATATGTTATAATTATATTAAAATAATTATTTCTTATATATCATATAAATTTACTCAAAAAAACCATTATACATTCCATGTAATGTGTGACCTAATCACGTAAAATTTAGATGGATGTAGTCCACACATCGACAAATGAAGTTATCATATTCCCATAAAATGAAAATCATGAAGGTACATGTAATATAATATTTCTATAAATATTAATACATAATAAATATCATATATATCATATAAAAATATATTCCAATCACTATTCTGATCCGTGAAATATGTTAATGGAAGAACGCACGACACTAGTTTGTGAGGTGGAAGTCCACCGTACAGACAAACGATGATTATGTATCCCATTTGATGGAAAGGTGTAAGGTGTAGGTTGAAACCATAAAATAAGAAACATATCAATGTGTTGAGTACATTGAACATGTTATATAATAATGGAAGAACAATAATTTAGGGGGTGGAGTAATAAATAAAACAATTTTTCTTGTTTATAGATGTTTCTTATTAATTGGATAATGTAAGAACCCGGTTCTTATTTTTGTGTAACAGGTTTCTTCTTTTCTCTTTTCCATAAGTGTTTTTGATAGAATAAGGAAACTTGGGGAAAATCCAAAATTTTGAGGGTACATGTCATGTACTTTTCCACACGTCGTGTACTTTGGCCGTGTGGGATGACTACATAGGGAATAAAGGCCCATCGGCAATGAAGGGTGTAAAAACTGACTACACACCGTGTACTTAGTATTTACATACTGTGTAATCAGTCGGCAGGTGAATAGTAAGGTAGAGGAAGTAGCCGCCAACGAAGCGACAATACACGCTGGGTAATCAAGAATACACTTCGTGTACTAATGTCGACAGATGAACAATGTGGCGGTGAAAAGTAGCCGCCAGAGGAACAATTAAATGATGGAAAGTACATGACATGTACTTGAGAGTACACACCGTGAAGTTTGTGTTTTTCTCTTAAAATGGGAAGTATCCTCCTTATTTGTGAGAGGAGGCTTTGAGTTTGTTTGGGGTCCGTGAGAGGAGGTCGGTGCTTCGGAGATCTGCCGACAGCAAATCGAGAATCTGAATGCTTCTCTCACGGTCTCGATTGAACCGCACGGGTGAGTTCTTCCTTCTACTTTGGTAGTTCTTACCAATTATTTACCTATGTAAAGTTATTTATTGTTGAATTTGTGAACATTTATCCTAGATCTACGTCGTCCAGGGGAATTTCGGGAGGCCTCGTTCACTTATATCGATCAGGGGCGATCAAGGAAGGTGGTCTGATGATTATTTTCAACTATTGTGTTGAAATTTAGTACAGTTGTGCTATGCGCCCATGGTTTGGGTGTCGTATGGCTGAGGACTTTTAATAAAAGATATCTAGAATTGAATAGACAATATAATGATACGTTTCTACTGTTGTTTGGGATCACTTCTTGGATCCAGGACCACCTTGGGGGTGCGTTCCTCTATTTAGCCTTTTGGCTAGGATACCCGAGGGTATGCCATGATTATATTGTGTATTTCATTTTCTAGAGAGAAAATTAATATAAATTTCTTGTTTATGATTTTTTATCAGCCTAGTTCATTATGCCTGAGGGCAGTGTTCTATTTAGCCTGAGGGCAGTGTTTTCATAGCCTATGGTCAGTATTTTGTTAGCCTGAGGATAAACTTTGTTTATGCCCGTGGTCAATAGTTTCTATGAAAGAGGGAAATATCATGTATTCCTGAGGTCAATGATTGTTATGCCTAAGGTCAATCACCTGCAAGTATTTGATTCTGTTACCTGAGGGTAAGGATAGTATGTCTGAGGACATGACTATTTAGAATATTCACTATGGTGATTTTCTATGTTGTACCTACCAAGACAAAGCCCAAGCATGGAGGTGATAAGTAATAATTAAAATGGAAAATAAAACTGGTAGTGATAGTTACTTTTTAGAACTTACTATTTTACTACATTTACTTCTGCACACTGTTGTTGCAGATTTTCACAGACAGTTGGGCACAGGCCTTTGGTGGGTGCATACTAGGATTTATTTCTCACTCCTTGTTTGGGTCATGTCTTTGGCCCCAACAGACTATATTACTACAGGTATCGGTTAGGGAAAGGTTCCCTATACAGGTATATGATTGTTGAATAGAAGTATGAGAGCATGGGACCGAGCTTAGGCTTGCGATGCTGCTAAGTTCCTATTGCACAGTTCTAGTTTGTTTTGTTGTACATGTACATCGAGTTGTATTGTACTGTATTGCATTGTATCCTGTTTTGGATGATTTCATAGAATTAGTGACCTACAGAATCATTATCTATTTAACTGTTTGTTATCCTTTATTGCATTTGTTCATTTCTGGTTCATATTCTTTACCGCATATGATGTTGTATGTTATATTTATTTTCCATTGCGCTACATATTGACAAAATAGGGCATAGTTTCCCCACTATTAGACCTGGTCCCTTGCTGCTAGTCGGCAGCCTCTGGCGTTTGGGGAAATGCGCTTGAGGTCATGTGACCAACCAGGTTTGGGGCACCCGTTGGGTGGCTTCAGGATTCAGGATGTTACAAAGTGGTATCTGAGGTGTTCTTTTCTTTGATTTACTATTTGGTGACTATAGTCAGTGATAAGGAGGAAAATTGTAGTTGGTAATAAGTTGTGCCCGGGAGCAGCCAACCTGGGTACATGGAAAAGCCAGTCTACCTCATTTATTGCAATTTTTCTGATTTCTCAAATTTGACAGTTGACTTGATTTTTCCCTTTTGCTGACACACTTGTAGTGTCATGTTTATATTCTATACATGGGTTCTATTTAGTTGAAACCCAATGAGATGAGGGTATGTCACCTTATGCATCATTTAGGCTAATGCTAGAAATCACATTTCATGCATTCTTCCTTTCCATGTAGGTGCATTAGAAATTACTTGTTGTTGTGATAGTTTTTGTGCTAGAAAATCATATTGTTGTGATAGCTACTTTGAATAATACCTGCTATTTGATAGGGTATTTTTGTGTGTGGTTATTGATAGAAAGAACAGAAAACTTTGGTTATTGGGGATTATGGGCCCTCAATGACCAGAATTTGGTGGATAACTGACAAGATTAACATGTATAATATTACAAGCATTGATTCGCGGGGAGTATGGTCCCTCACGGATCAGAATTTGGAACTTAAGAGTTGTTCAATGTTTCTTTTGGGTTCCGAAGTAGTTTTTGAGGCATACTGTCTGGAAAACCTAGGATACATGTCGTGTAGTTCATTGGACACATGTCATGTGTTCTTCTATTCAGGAAGAAATGAAAACATTTTAATTGCACGTCGTGTACCCTCGGTACATGCCGTGTTGTCTCATTCTGTGTCATAGTCCGTGTGGGAGGGGACACGGGATATGGATGTTTTGGGGGGAACATGTCGTGTACCAGTTGTACAAGCCGTGTAGTATCGACCCGGTGTCTGCCCATGTAACTAACAACAGGTACAGAGGAAACCATAATTCATACATGTCGTGTCTACCTTGAACATGTCGTATAGTCTAACCCATGTACCTGGTCGTTTCACAAACAACACGAGTCGGTGTTATATTTCCTAGTACACGTCGTGTCTTCCTGAACATGCCGTGTAGTGTCAGCCGTATAACCGGCCATGTAGAGAGAAACACAGGTCATTCTGGGGATTATTTGAACACTTCGTGTCTTTTTAAAACATGTCATGCAGTATTACCTGGGTACACAGGCCGTGTGACAAACAACACGGTCTGATGAAAGATTGTGGAGTACACGCCATGTCTACCTCTAGACACACCTTGTAGTTTTTTTAGGAGAACCGTGTGGATTAAGTAGTGTTGAAGGACAACGGAAGGGAAGGAATTTAAAATACACACCATGTGTGTGGACAACACACCATGTGTTTGGGGTGTTACACGCCCAGTTTTAGATGGAGTACACACCAATGTGTATGGCCTATGAGAACATGTTGTGTAGTATTTATACATGTTGTGTAGTCAAGTTTTGTAAATCCTGAAGGTTTCTTTCTCATGTTCCTTTCGTGGACTCCTTGTTTTCGGTCTTTGATAATCTTGATCTAATGTGTGTGTTTGACCTTGTAGAGTCATGTCACCGAGACGACCATCAGTTTTTTACCAGGAGAGCAGAAATGATTATACTCCTGAGGTGGTAGGCCATGGGATACCGATGGAACCTACAGTACTTCCAGATGTGACGCCAACTGTTATACCGTACATAGGTGTGGATTCACTTTTCCGTGAAGGCTTTATGTGGTTCATGTGGACATTTCAAGGATCACCATTGGTTTCCACATCTATGGTAGAGCTGACTCATATCTTCCAGCAGCTTCATCCACCTACGTTTTCAGGGGATGGCGGACCACAGGCTACGGAGTCATGACTAGATTTGATGCAGATGATATTTGAGAATCTGGGGATGCCTCATGGGAGAGGAGTCAAACTCGCTACTTACATGCTGTGTGATTCAACCAATAGGTGGTGGGATGTTACAACCCAGTCTGAGTGTCACCGATACATGGTATTGGATAATTTTTAGGTATCCTTCTATTACATATTCTTCCCAGAGACACTGAGGACATATCTGGCTCGAGAGTTCATGAATTTGCAGCAGGGTTCCATGTCAGTGATGGATTATTCTGCTCGTTTCACTGAGATTCAGTGTTTTACACCTGTTCTGGTGGGTGCTGAGGCGGTGAGGGCTAGATGCTTTGAGGATGGTCTTCAATGTGACATCCGAGTGTTGGTGAATGTTTTTAGGTTTCATACCAACCATGCTATTGTGAACCAAGCACTGATTACTGAGAGGGAAGCTATTGGTGCGGGCCAGGGCGGTTCGACACAGGTTTCTAGTACTATTTCTACTAACAAGAGGAAGAGGCATATAGACTTCTCTCATGGTGGTAGTACTAGTCATAAGAATTCTTCAGGTGGCCAGATCATGTGCTACCAGTGTAGTAGAGAGGGGCACAAGATACCTCAGTGTCTGCGTGACCTAGTGGAGTGCTGAGATTGCGGGAAGATTGGTCACCTCCAGCGTTTCTGCAGGGCGTTTCAACAAGTGGCTAGTGAGAGGGGTTCGGTGCAGACTTCGCGTGGAAGAGTAGGGTTAGATGCTTCTTACCAGTCAGGGAACTGGAATGCATTAGGGCCTGTAGGCCGAGATGGTGGTCGTGGCCATGGTAGCTAGACACCAAGATCTCAGAGGCAATAGGGTGGGTCAGCTCAAGGTATCCAGGCTATATCGTAGTGTTGCGTCACTGGGCATGCATATGCAGTGCAACAGACCTAACAAGAGCGGGATCCCAGACCTTCCACTATCATAGGTACTATACTAGTTGCTTCTGTCTTATCTTCTACACATTTCTAAACTGATGCTACACATAGTTTTATATTTGTGGCCGGTGTGGAGAGTCTTGGGCTCGGTGTTTCTTCTTATTCTGATATCATGATTCTAGACACTCTGTTTGGAACTTAAATGGAAGGTGTGCGTTAGTGCAAGAAGTTCCCCCTAGAGGTTGGTGGGTGTCACTTTCTATGGGACCACTAGGTCTTGGAGATGACAGCTTATGATGCCATTCTTGGGATGAACTTTTTGGTACCTTTTCAAGCCTTTGTGGACAGTTGTCATCGTAGGAGGAGAATCACATCACCATATGGCAGAGAGTTTCTATACAAGGGCGAGTGGGATGTCCAGGCGAGCCGAGCTAGACTCGGGCATTGTGGGAGAGGTGGAGTCATATCCTATATTGCGATTTTATATCTGGATGGCCAGGGAACTTGTCAGAAGAATATCACTCCAGTGGTTGATCGTTTCAGTAATGTCTTTTCGGATAACTTTTCAGGTCTACCTCTAGTGTGTGATGTAGATTTCTCTATTTATCTTGTGCTAGGAGTGGCACCGGTGTGCATTCCACCTTATAGGATGGCCCCATCTAAGTTTCAAGAGCTCAAGATGCAGTTAGAGGAGTTCCGTGAAAATGGTTTTATCTGATTCAGTACTTCTCCATGGGGTTCATCGGTCCTTTTTGTGAATAAGGCGGATGGTACCCTCAGAATATCTATGGATTATCGAAAACTGAACAAGCTAACAGTTAAGAAACTATATCCTTTACTAAGTATTGATGATCATTTTCATCAACTTCGAGGAGAATGAGTGTTTTCAAAGATTGAGTTGTGATCCAGATATCATCAGTTATGCGTTAGACCATCGAACATACTGCTTACGGATTTTCGGAGCAGATATTGTCTATATGAGTACTTTGTCATGTTGTTCTGACTCATGAAAATGCCAACATTTTTCATGGATTTTCTGAATCTTTTGTTCCACCCTTATCTGCATTCTTTTATGGTAGTCTTCGTGGACCATTTCTTGGTGTACTCTCACACTCGACACGACCATGCTACCCAACTTTAGATTGTTCTGAGTATACTAAGAGATCATTAGCTGTATGCTATGTTCTCAAAGTGACACTTCTGGATAGACTAGACACACTTCCTGGGTTATATCATCTCAGAGGCAGGAGTTTCATTACACCCAGAGAAGGTGAGAGCAGTAGTTCCCTAGGAGCATCCCAAAAACGTGTTGGAAATACGGAGTTTCTTTGGGCTGGCTGGTTACTACAGGTGATTTATACATGACTTCTCACCCTTAGCATCGTCGTTGACTGGTTTGACTAAGAAGGGTGTAGAGTTAGTTTGGTCATAAGCTTTCTAGACATCATTTCAAGAGCTCAAAGGAAGGTTGACCTCAGCCCCAGATTTGATTCTTCCAGAGCATGGGATGAGTTATACATTTTACTGTGATTCATCAGGTGTTAGGCTGGTATCAGTGTTGATGCAGGGTGATTGAGTTGTTGTGTACGGTTCTCGGCAGTTGACGCAACCTTAGAGGAATTACCTAACGTATGACCTCGAGTTGGTTTTAGTTGTTCATGAATTGTCCTATTGGAGACATTATCTCTTATGAGAGATTTTTTTGGTGTTTACGGACCACAAAATTCTCAAGTGAATCTTTCCCAGCGTGACCTAAATTTGAGATAGCGAAGGTGGGTTGAATACCTTCAGTCCTTCGACTTTGAGCATTCCAATACATTTTGTAAGAGTAACACAGCTGCTGATGCACTGAGTAGGAAGACTCAAGCATAGGAAGTACTAGAGGCCAATTGTGAGTGGCAGCTTATGGTTTTGTTCTCTAAGATGCAATTAGAGGTGCATGATAGTCAGGGGAAAACCTATATTTCATTGTTATCTATCACTTCTACCCTTTTAGATAGAGTGAGGATGAGACAACTATCAGGTTTAGAAGGCATTGTTCTACAAGAGTCGGTGGCGGTTCAGGACCCTCCTCCTGGTTGGACGATAGGCGATGATGAGGTACTATGTTTCCATGGACGATTGTCAGTTCCAGGGTATATATGAAAGGAGTTGATGAAGAAGTATCATGTTTCAGTTTAGGCAGTTCATCCTGGGGTTACCAAAATGTACAGTGACTTGAGACGCCAGTATTGGTGGTTGGGTATGAAAAGGGAGATAGCTAGTTTTGTTACGAGGTGTTCCACCTATCAGTAGGTGAAGGCAGAGAATCAGAGGCCAGCTGGACTGTTATAGCAGTTACCCATTCCAGAGTGGAAATAGTATGATGTCACGATGGACTTCATGACCAGGTTGTAGAGGTCACCTAGAGGTAATGATGTTGTGTGGGTTGTTGTGGACAAACTTATGAAGGTGGATTACTTTTTGCCGATCAAGGAGACCTTTGGGGTTGAGGAGCTCGAGAAGCTATATATCTGAGAGGTATTTTGTATTCATGGGGTCCCTTGTTCTATCATTTATAATAGGGAATCCCGCTTTATGTATGGTTTCTTGCATAGTTTTCAGAGGTCACTCGGTACACAGGTGCTTCTAAGCATAGCTTACCACTCTTAGACCGATGGCCAGATAGAGCATACGATACAGGTGCTACAGGACATGTTGTGTGCATGCGTCTTGGACTTTGGGGTATCATGGGAGAATTATATACCCTTGGTTGAGTTTGAATATAATAATAGGTTTCAGGAAACTATTGAGATGGAACCTTACAAGGATTTATATGGTTAGCCTTACCGAACACAATTGTTCTGGATGGAGATAGGTGAGGCAGCTTTACTGGGACCACGTCTCATTTGGGAGACATCTGAGTAGGTCCAGTTGATTTAGAAGCGGATGGATACTTCATAGTCTCTTCAGAAATATTATGGGGATCGCCGTAGATGACCCTTGGAGTTCGTGGTCGGGGATCAGGTTTTCTTGCATGTTTCGATGAGGTTGGGACACAGGAGGATCAGAAAATATGGTAAACTTTCGCTAAAGGTATGTGGGGTTGTTTGAGATTCTAGAGAGAGTTGGGTCAGTTGCATACCAGTTGCAGTTACCACAGAGGTACTGGTCCATGCCTGATATCGTCCATGTATCTTAGTTGCACCACTATCATTCAGACTTGTCTCATTTTTTTCAAACCAAGGAGGTTGAGGTTCAGGTCGATGAATCCTTTGAGGAGCATCTGATTTGTATTGTTGATATGAGCACGAAGGTTTTCTAAGGCCAATCAGTTCCTCTCGTACGAGTGTTATGGAAGCATGGCTCAGTGTAGGATGAAACCTAGGAGCGGGATACCAATGTACATGCTCAGTGGCCAGATTTTTTCACTACTTTATCTTCACAAACATTGGAAGGGAAATTCAGGGACGAATTGCTTTAAGGGGGTTGTTTGTAAGAACCCAGTTCTTATTTTTGAGGTACAGATTTCTTCTTTTATTTTTACCTTATGTGTTTTTGAGAAAATTAGGAAAATGGGGGGAAAATCCCAAATTTTGTGGGTATACGCCATGTACTTTTCCACAGGTTGTGTACTTTAGCAGTGTGGGATGCGTACACAGGGCGTGTAGGCTTGTCGGTGATGGAGGGTGTAAAAACTCACTACACACCGTGTACTTAGTAGTTACATGTTGTGTAATCAGTTGATAGGTCAATAGTATGGCGATGGAAGCAGCCACCATCGAATCGACAGTGCACGCTGTGTAATCAGAAATACACACCATGTACTCATGTCGATAGATGAACAGTGTGTCAGTGAAAAGTAGCCACAAGAGGAATAGTTAAATGATTGAAAGTACACACAGTATACTTGAGAGTACACACCGTGTAGTTTTTTTTCACTTAAAACAGGCAGTAGCCTCCTAGTTCGGAAAAGGAGGCTTTGAGTTTGTTTTGGATCCGGGATAGGAGGTCGGAGCATTGGAGATCTCTTGACAGAAAACTGGGAATCTAAATCCTTCTCTGACGGTATCTATTGAACCATGCGGTTGAGTCCTTCCTTCTCTTTGATTAGTACTTTACAATTATTTCTCAAAGGAAAGGTATTTTAGGTTGAATGTTTTAACGTTTATCCCAGATCTACATCGTCCATGGGCGTTTCGGGAGGCATCATTCACGTATATCAATCAGGGGTTATTTAGGTAGGTGGTCTGATGTTTATTTTCAACTGTTGTGTTGAAATTATGTATCGTTGTGCTCTATGCCCATGGTTGGGGTGTCGTATGGATGAGGTCTTTGCTGAAAAGACATCTAGAATTGTATAGACAATCTAATGATAAGTTTAAACTACTGTTTGGGATCACTACTTTGATCCAGGACCACCCCGGAGGTGTGTTCCTCTGTTTATCCGTTTGGCTAGGATACCCGAGGGTATTCCACGATTATATTGTGTATTGCATTTTCATGAGAGAAAATTTATATAAATTTCTTATTTTTTCTTTGGGCTCATCCTGGATCCTTGCGCCTAAGGGCAGTGTTCTATTTAGCCTAAGGGAAGTGTTTTCTTAGCCAGTGTGCAGTGTTTGGTTAGCCTGAGGGTAACCTTTGTTTATGCATGTGGGTAGTAGTTTCTATGCCTGAGCTAAATATCACGTATTCCTAAGGGAAATGATCATTATGCCTGAGGGAAATCACCTACCGGTATTTGATTCTGTTAACTGATGGTAAGGATAGTATGTATGAGGACACGACTATTTAGAATATTCAATGTGGTGATTTTCTATGTTGTACCATCCAAGACAAAGCACAAGCTTGGATGTGATAAGTAATAATTAAAATGAAAAATGAAACTGGTAGTGATCATTACTTTTGAGTACTTACTAGTTTACTACATTTACTTTTGCACACTACTGTTTCACATTTTCACTATCAGTTGGTCACAGGCCTTTGGTGGGTGCCTATAGGGATTTATTTTTTACACCATGTTTGGGTCATGTCTTCGGCCCAAACAGACTATTTTTTGCAGGTGTTGATGGGGTAAGGGGTCTCTATATAGGTACATGATTGTTCCAGAGGAGTAGAAGAGCATGAGACCGACCTTAGGCTTGCGATGTTGTTGAGTTCCTGTTGCACTATGGTTTGTTTTGATGTACTTGTACATTGAGTTGTATTGTTATGTATTGCATTGTATCCTATTTTGGCTACTGTCATCGAATTAGTGACATGCTAAATCTTTATCTATATAACCGTTGGTTATCTTTTACTGCAGTTGTTCATTTCTGGTTCATATTCTTTACCACTTCTATTGTTGTATGTTATATTTCTTTTCGGTTGCGCTACACTTTTACAAATAAGGGCATAGTTTCCCCACTATCATACCTTGGCTCTCCCTACTAGTCCGAATCCTTTGGTGTTTGGGGAAATGTGATTGAGGTCATCTGACCAATCGGGTTTGGGGCACCCGTTGGGTGGCTTCCGAATCCGAGATGTTATAGATAATTACATTCAGTTTTTAGCAATGGACAAACTTAGTTTGATTTCATCATAGAGTTAGGGTTCCGATGATATAGGATATTATATATGAATTTATTTTGGAAAGGGTTTTTAGAGCCTTGGGTATTGATATTTATTAATTAGTGGGTGAGTATGTGCCATTTTTTAGCCGAGGATGAGTGACATTCTTGTAAATATAAAAAGCTAAGCACTATTGGGATGAAACTCTTACATCACGTGCCTCTAATAATTGTCAAATTTTGAGCTAGTGGATCTTATAGTAGATTACTCATCTATAAAATTACATTTGGGAATGTTTCTAAAATATTTTTCCCCTTAATATAATGATTAACAATTGGGTAGGCTTGTTTTGTCCTTAATAGTTGTAATTAAATTTATGTATTTTCACTAATATTATTCGAAAAAACATGGTAAAAATTACTAAACACTATAAATTATGATGATTCAAAATATAGAATAAATTTTTCCAAAATCTAGACACATATGTGGATAAAATTAATTTTCTATTAATACATAGAATGGGATAAGACAATGGGTTTTTAATGTAAAAATTATCAAAGGTTCACATTGTTTTTATATCGAATTTCAATTTAGTATTAATTCCAGTTACTTAATTTATATTAATACAAGTACAAATTATTTAAATATATATTTAAAAAAATTCAATTAAATTAAACTATATAAATAAATTGGATTAAAATAAGGTTTTAAAAAAATCGGTTTTATTCACTATTCATAATAAATGAAACCTCTTAGAAAAATACTAAAAATTCACCCAATCTAAATTTTGATATTCGAATTCCAAAAACTAATGTTTTCTTTTTAAATAATGATTATAATAGTCTAAATATGTACATAAAAAATAGTTTTTCAATTTAATGGTGATAAAATTAAAATTTATAAAAAACACATATTTTTATTAAAAAAATTAGTTATCCATACCATATAACAATAAAATCTATTGGATTAGTGTAAAATTATTTTGATGAATATATATATATATATATCTGTGTGTGTGTGTGTGTGTGTGTGTGTGTATGTGTGTTAAAAGAATCCATCAATAGTGGTTCATTTTTTTTATTGAGAAAAAATTTATTTTTGCATGGAGAACTATTTTTCATAAAAAATGAATGTCTTTATTTTTCAATTAGTCAATACTTTAATTTATATGTAATTGATGACTAAATTATTCATTTTATATAAAATTATAAATCATATTTTCACAATGTAGTAAATATGTTTTTAATCTTTCATATCCATATCTATGTGGTGGTTATAACGACCCAAAATTCTATCAATGATATTTCTATTATTATGTTTATTTATTATATAATAAATAACAAAAAATTACTTAAATAATCTAATAAAATACATATAATTGAATAATGATTGAATTAATATATATTTATAAAATATAAAGAACCTATATCGATGAAATAATTATTTGACCATAAGAATATTAATATGACCCTTATGCATAGTAAACTAGATGATTGAGTAGTGAAGTCACCAATGTTTGTATAAATAAAATATATGAATAATATTAATGAAAGTATGATATAGTGATATCATAATATATGTAAATGATTATTTTAAAAATTATTAACTATGTGATGGTATTTATATAAGTCATACATATTTAATTATGATTTTACAATTAATGAATTGATTGAGAAGAAAAATAATTTTGATAAAATTTATATATATTAATATTTTTTTCTTCTAATTATATTATAAATTTATGATACCTTAGTTAATTTTTTAGAGTTTTATACAATCTGTTATAAATTCATGACAGTTATATTTCAAGTGAATGAAAATTTTAATTAAAATTTAAATTTCAAATATTTGTAAAATTATTTCTTAACATTGAGTGCTTTTTTTTATTTCTACATTTCTAGAAATTGTCAGGGTGATTTTTTGGTTTTTTCTAAGATACATGAATTTTTTATGAACTGTAAATTACAATATTTTACAATAAATGTTAAATAAAAAAATTATTTAGTCGTAAGTGATTTATGGATAAGGTAGGACGATTATATCAAAATTTCCATAATTTTTTGAATATATATTCTAAAAATTCCCAAACCATTCATATTCTTAAAAAAATATAATAAACTAATGATTAAAATAATCAAATAACACCCATATCCCCCACTATAAATACCAAACCTCAACACTTGTTCTTATCACAACTTCTAATAATTGAGAAATATAAAATTTATTCCTAATCCTTTTCTAATGTACCTTCACCATGTCCATGTTCTCTTGGTCTCATCAAAAGATAAAAAATATTTCATCCAAAGGTTCTCATTTAGGAGTATTCATGTGGTAAAATCCTCTTCTATTTCTTTTTAATTTCTTTTCAAGTTCATTCATTATTATTATCTCCCCACATCCACTAATTCAAATATCTTGAAAAAATCAGCACCTAACATGTAATATAATTTTATTATTGAAATTTAATAACCAATAATCAATCCCCTTATCCTCTCTATTTTATTTTGAAAAAATTAAATGACATCTATGAGGTGTTTTTTCATCGCCTTCAGGGATGACATGATTTCATTTTAATTCACAATATTAAAAGAATCATGAAACCATTTTAATGGATGAAAAATATTGTAAAATTAATAGTAAACCCACTTTTATGTTTTTCAGGTTAGATATTTATATACTACTAAATGATAACACAAAATGAGTTCGTTATGATCAATAACTGTCGTAAAAATCTAAATGATCATCACTAATTGTCTTATATAATGATTCATCCTCATACTATACAACCAAATGATATATATAACCACTTAAACATGTGTATTTTTATTAACAACATATTATATCAATTTTGGAGAATTTTACCCATTTTACATGAAGTCCATTTATTAAAAATAAGCGAATCTATCTTGAAAACCAATAAAAAGAATGATCATGTATGATAAAAGTGCATCTTATAACTCATCAAAAAGACCATAAATGATCATAATAAATTTATACAAATTTAATTACATGTAAAAACGGTTTTTTAATTAATTACTTAATAGATAACATTTTATTATGTAGGACATTAAGTTCAAGTGCATAACGCATTTGTACATAGTGTAAGGGTTTTCTTCCAGAACATCCATTTTCATTCCGGTTATGCATTCTACGTCTATACACCAAATTAATTCTTAATTATTTTTATATAATTCATATAAAGAATTTTTATATATTTCAAATTTATATATCTATATCAGTTACTATTTTATTAATGGTATAATAAATTTTTTATAAGGTTCCCTTCTCAATTCTTCCCAATATGCAAGCCTAATTAATGAGAACATCCGGATTTGTTACAAATTTTTACATACCATACATAATCTATTTTAAGACTACATTAATTTTAATAATTTAAATATTTTTAATGAAAAATAATATTTTATCTTTACTGGTTTTATACAAACAATAATGAAAAATAAGAATGTATTTTCCAAAATATCTTTTTGTTGTAAAGTAAATCGGGTATTTCCCTCAAAACATTCTCAATGTTTTAGATAGATTATTTTCATATATTTAAACTCCTCATTTTAATTTTATTCATTAATTAAATCAATCTCCTTTTTATCATTCACCATTATTTATTATATAATTTTATGATATGATTTATTGTTGATGTGCAGTTTTGATATCATTCACTAAACTAATCCAAATGTTTAGTGATTATATATACAGATTTGGGAAAGTTATATATATTTCATATGAATGTATTATTTTTGTTTATCTGTGTTCTTTTAAAGATTTAATTTTATGTATTATGTTATAGGTGGGGTGCTATAGCACCTCGGTGAATCAGTAGTTCTCAAGAGAAGAACCAAATATTGACTTGTTTGAGGCCTTGAACATTTCAGTTACAGTTTTCGATGAGGCATTACATATTTATATTTAGATGACTTGGAAAATGTCCCCATTGTATGTATTAGATATAGATCATATTAATTCCCTAATTATTATATTAGTATTTGATAATCCATGGGAACCATTGGCCATTATAATATCTATGGATACAATTCCATATCAAGTGAATATTTTTTTGGAGTTATTTCTTAATAATTTGTTCCTGAAATATTATTATCATGATTATGTTTTAATGGAATTTTTATATCCATTCATGAGGCCGTATTGTTTATGAATACATATTATATATTATAGTAATAAACTAACAAAATTTAATTTCAATATTATCATGATTCTAATTTGCAAGGATATATTCCTCTCACTGTCTTACAATTGTAGCTTCTATGTTTCATTGGTAAAAATACATTAGGAGAAAACATAGTTTAGGAAATTTAACATGGTAATATTCTAATTATATAAAATTTTAACATCAATATGAAGTAAATTATTTCAATTTATTTTTATTATGATTATCTTAAACTCTATCATTATATATATAGACCTCTAATAGAATTTATATGGACTCCTCCATAATCATTATAGAATCGTTAATTTTATTCAATAGATCACTTTGTTTTAATTTGTGAATATTTATATGTTAATATTTTATTGATAATTAGGTCATAAATAAAACATAATAATGCTATATATTATAATGTTCAAAAATCCATCCTCTTCTAATTTTTTCGAAATATAACACATTTAATATAAAACATGATTTCATTTCATCAAAAATATTCCAGATTTTTAGGTTGTTTTATTTTATTAAAAACTAATTTCTAAAACCTATGAAGACATTTTCCAACCATTGTATACAGAAAAACATTATTAAGGAAAATAAAACAGAAATATAACCATTATTATAGTGAAAAAATATGAAAAAATTTAACGTATACCATTAACATCAATATTATTTGATTGTATGAAAGAAATCATTTTCACATGAAATGAACGAATCATTTTTTGAAAATTAATGCCTTTAAAAAAATAATATGAAAATAAAAACCCTTTTCAGAATCATGGAGCAACATATTCATTAAACTTTTTAATTTTAATAACTATATTGGTGAATTCCAATATAATCATTACAAATCCAATGGATATCTATAATTGGGATAACCCTTCTTAAAATGTATAGAAGGATCACCCATGATCTATAATGGTACACAACCCATCATTTAAGATTTATCATGCTCACCCATGATCTATATTTGTGATCAACCCATTTTATAAGATATATTGCAACCCCACATGAGTTATAAGGGGGATATAATAATATACTTTGTTGTATCAGGCTAGAAATATTTTCATTTAATGATAAAGGTCCATATAATTAAAATTTTATTCTTAAACATTTTCATCTTAAAACACTTTTTCAAAAGCTCCTATAAACCCATACGGAAAAACCTTTCGGATGTTGGAATATACATTCAATTTTAGAAACTCGTTTTTAATAAAAAAAATAACAACAAAATGGAAATATGGTTTTATTTGATGAAAACATGAAATCCTATAGGGGTTGATAAAACCCAAATAATGGACATAGTGGTGGAATAATTCATTATCACTGCATTTTTTTTGAAATAATATAACATTTTCTTTTTCATTGGTAATTAAATATAGATATGTTTTACAAAGAGATATTTTTTGAATTTTTTTTCTAGAAAGAAAAAAATTCCTTTATAGCACTCAGGTCCATAATCAGTTTATTTTAATAAAAAACCTAGACATGGAGTAAAAATAGTGATTGGGTATAAAAATTTAAAATAGAATATGGGATGAAAAGTCTCATACCACTTTTGAAAGATATGAATCAAAATACTCATTAACTAATAACATTAAAAAAAAATTAAATACGAAAATAATATATTTATTAATTATATAACATGATAATGTGGCTATATGTACACATCGAAAAGGAATATGGGGTCGTAAAATCAGAATATTCTTCAATGAATTTTAATTTAGATGATGTCTCATATATTGAGTATGACTTGCCTTATTTTTTATTATCATCCCAAATAATATGCATATGTTAATTATTTACAAGATTGAGAACCTCTTTGTTGATTATTATCCAATTTATTTAATTTATTACTATGATATATAAAATTAAATAATCATTTTTTATATAGGGCGTTTCTTTGACATTTAGACAATTTTTGAAAAATGAAATTTGATGGTTGAATATTGTTTAAAGAGTACATTATTCCAGGTCTCCAGAATAAAACTCATGGAAGAAATAGTATAATTATAAATAAATAATAATTTTTATAGAATATAAGGAATGATGGTTGTGAAAAATCAAAATTACTTTTCAACAATTTGGATGGTATGTCATACTTATGCATGATTAAAATTTATATTTTTTTCAATGATAACAATGTAATGAAGTTATAAATTATAATTTTTTTCAAAATGATCATAATATCATAAATACAATATTTTTTCACTACATATACATGTATATATATATCATCAATGTAATTTAATGATGAAATAAGTGTCACGTCACTTCATGGAGTAGGTAGTCCACACATACATTTTTATAGTGTTATCATTTTCTAGTTAACTAATTAAAATGATATATTTTATTTATTGAATGTAAAATTTGATATTAATATATTAATAATATAATTTATATCATAATTATTTTTTAAATTTATCTATATTACATTCCATTTAAAGAACTTTTGAAAATCAGATCACACCACCTCACTAGGTTGTAGTCCTCCAAACACAGTCTTCTCATTATCATATCCCCCACAAAATAAAAATTATTAATTTATGTGTTACAACATAACAAAAAAAGTATAAATACGTAGGAAATAAAATATGAATATATATATATAATAAATAATTATAAATATCCAGGAGAAGCGATTATGGAAAATGAAGGGAATTAGTTCGTGAGGTGGTAGTCCATCATAAATATAAATAATGATTTCAAAACCCATTTGAAGGTAGCAGATAAGAATATAGTTTATGAAACAATACTAATATAATTTAATTATATGATTGATAATATATCATATTTTCTATGAATTTTTTATAAAGATTTTAATTGATTTACGAAGAAATGAAATAAAAAAAACATTATTAAGCATGATACATCTTCTTTAGAAAACCTCCTAAAATAATAGAAAACACCATATAAGGAATCTTTTTTAATAAAATGTTGTGATATAGATTAGATGGATGGAAGTATGAATGATATTTGGTCCGTTTTTTCAAATAAAAATCACTTTGATGGTGTAAAGTGAAGAGTATGGTGGGTGTCCTATAAATGTTAGGTGAGTGGAACAGAGGTTTTTTAAATGAAAAGAAATATCCAATTTTAAAACATAAGAAAGATTAAAAAATTGACCATTATTGATAATTATAAATTATAAGGTCCAAATATAACAATATAATATATTTATTCTACTATTTAGTCCATTTAAACCCTTAACATTTTATTTTTACCCATGATAAATTTGTTTTTCTATTACCATGAAAATTATGTTTTATAATGTTCTATATTTATAATGGTCAAAAATTATTTTTAACTTGTTAGATAATTTAAATTATTAATATTCTAAATATGGAGTCCATTTTACCAAATTTAACTCAACTAATTAGAAATTTTTATTTTATAATTTATCTCACAAATATGATGTAAAAGTGAGTTTTTTGGGGTGTAATATTCAATCAAAAGATGATTTCATATTAACTATATCATTAATAAGAAACATTATATAAATATAAATGAATTTTTATTTTTATTATATATATATAAATTAAATCATTCATCATTAGTGATTATTTTTTGTTATTAAATGAATAAACATCACACACTTTAAAATAGACTTCTAAAAAATCCTTTTATTAAGTGAAAAAACAAAATTATACATAGATGCCATATATTATTTATTTCAAATTAATTAATTTTTATAAATCAAGCAAAAAAATAATTATGTATATTTAAATAAAATTAAATACATAATGTACTATTGAATTACATAATTTATTGAAAATAAATAACAATTTTACAAAAATAATCATTTTTTACATTTCACAAAAAAATATTATTTCATGAAAAAATAAAAAACATTTATATATAAGATAATAGTGATTTGATGATTTAGAAAATTATTTTAATTTTATCAAATAAATTTTAAATAATATCTTTATATTAATAACAAATATTCTTCTACAAAATAAATAAATTACATTTTTTAAGAACACATGTTTTTGAAGAATAAAATAATCTTAGCAAAAAATTATTCATTAATTGAAATGAATGTATCAATTATTTGTTGTTTGTAGGAAATATATATATATATATATCATAATTTATTTTGTACTGTTAAAATCAAAGAAAAATTAAAGACTTGGATATCGTGGGTATATATTTTTCATGCCATTTATGCTCAGTATTGTGTATAGAATATGTAATCAAAAAAAGTTTTATTTTATGATATATTGTGGTGTTACAATTATTATAAACACACTATAAAACTACATAATTTTCTTATAATACACTATATATAATTTTCATTTCATGGTATGGAATAGAAAACAATATGTTTATCTATGGAAAACATCACAATTTATTGACCGAATCAATTTCATCCACATATAATACATAAATCTAACCCCAAATCACAATATTAGAATTCTACTGTGAAGATAAAATCGAAAATAAAGGTTGAGGGATGAAATAAATTTATACCTAATCCAGAAGATTCAAATTAAAATCAAATATTTTTTAATCTAAGAGTTATTAATACCAAACAATCTCAATTATTGTTTCCACTTTCTTTTTATTTTTAATGAATATTAAAAATGTTAAATAATTATGACCTCGAAAAATGGTAAATTGGGAGAATGAAAATTTAAAATCTGGAATAACTTCACTATATAAGTCATAAATGTTTATTTATTTCATTGGTGTTGTTTTTTATCAATTCTCTTCATATATTAAAAAATGGTAATTTGGTTTTGTTTTCCATTAATAATGACCTATATATTATTTTATGTTAAATTTATGTAAAAAAGTTCACACATTTAATTTATATATATCTAATATTTTTTAAAATGATTAAAAATATTTTATTTATTATTCAAAATGTTTATTTTTAAAATGAAGCAATTAATTCTATAATTTTGTTCTATTTTAATTTTTTTTTAAAATACTTACAAAAATATATTACACAATGTTGATGAAACACTTATGATATCTCGTGATAAATAACAGTAATTAACATTAAAATATCAAAATTTATGTGTTTTGGTTAATTTATATACTTTCAAGATAATTAAGAATCAAAATTAATTTTTATTAATTTTTAAAATATTAAAATTTGATATCTATGGAATTTTTGACATTTTAAATGAAAATTATGTGAATTGTTCTGTAAATGTCATTAACGATATATTATAATAAATATTAATTAATTAATTAATCAAAATTATATTTTATTTTATGAATTAAATGGATAATAGTAATGAATATCATTTATCATATAATTATGATCCACATTTCCTTTTACAATGACATTATTTACCCTTAAAAACTATATAAACTATTATCTCGGTAATGTATTAAAATTGTAAAAGGTGGTGTTATGTAAGGAGATACATTTTTAAATAAATCAAAAACATATAAAAATATAATTAGTTGAATTTAATTAGAGACTATCAAATTTTAGTCTAAAAGGTGATCATATTTTGAGTTATATCTGCATGAAATTGATCATATATTATTTTAATGTCTTCAATAATTACAACTATAAGACTATAATATATTATAAAATAGAAACATATCACTTCACTTATAAAAAAAATAATACAATTTTTCTCCACTGAAACCTTCAATAATCCTATATAAAAATCCTTATACAAATCATTGGGGATTTGAACTTCTTATAAGACCATTCAAATGGTCCTCAAAAAGTCATACAATAGAAGCTTATTAAGGGAGAGGTAATCGTATTAATGTGTTACTTTTAAGTGTAATTATTGATCTAAATCATTAAAATATACATTAATCATATTAACAAAGTCATATCAGTCATATTAGATTTAATAAATGTAATTATATAAATAAAATTATCATTTGGAATTTCTCATCCATCATAATGGAAAATCAAAATGTATTCATATGTATAAGCTTACTATTATATCACAAACTAAAATATTATATGTTTCTTCACTACATACCTTGTTTTTTTATAAAATTGAATTATTTATTATATATTTTATTTATAATATCATTATGAAATTTTGAATATATATTATTTAATACCTTATAGCCCTTCCATAAGTTGTAAGACAACAACATCACTCCCCCATATGTGGTAACTACAACCTCTATTAAGTGATTTAATTCATTTTAAAATATAATTTAAATAAATTGTCATAATGATTAATTTAAAAAATATTATATTTATTTATACGAAATAATTATTATTCTGGAAAGGTAAATTTAAATATAATGGTTTTAATCCATTAATATATGAAAACATCACCAGTGTCTATGTGCAGAGTGTTGCCTTAATGATGTGGTGTAATTAATTTTCCAACACCATCATATATGACTTGTAATACATGTTTATATATATTTAATATGGATATTTATTACAATATTATAACATTATATAGGATAAAATAATTTCCATGGTGTATGAATCAGAACTACCAAATGAAGACATACATGAGAAATAGAACAACGAGAACCCAAAATAATGAATTAAGGGGAAATTAATAATATATAAGAAATTAAAAATTATAAGTTGTTCATATATAGTTAATTAAGTATTAATATAAATATATAATATATTTATAATATATCTAAAATTATTATACATTTTCTTTGAGCTTGTGTGAAGAAATTCATGACCTTGGGTTGGGGTTTCTCGTCTAACATGTATTTCTATATTCCATATGTCATATTCAAAACATAATAATTTTCTATAACATATATAATAACTATTAATTCATTTTATTATTATTTTATTTTTTATTATTAGTTGTACTTATAAATCCATATACAATACTCTCTTTAATGGGGTTTTGATTTCGTGTTTACTAATGCTATAGGGGTTCAATATGTCAATAGAGTTTCTTTGAAAAATGATCCATTTAATGTCACTACTAGAAATTTAGGATATAGACACGGTTTCAAACTGTGGCTATAAGTCCCAAAACCGTGGCTATAGGTTATAGCCACATTTCAACGAACTGTGGATGGTAATGGAGTGGCTATAGGGCAAGACCTATAGCCATGGTTCAAAACTGTGGCTATACCTCTATGGCCACGGTTCAAACCGTGGATATAGGGTATTTCCACAGTTTGAAACTGTGGCAGAACATGAAGACGCACAGAGCCTATAGCCATGGTTCAAAACCGTGGCTATATAGTTTTAGCCACAGTTGAAAACTGTGGCTTTAAGTCTACAGCCACGGGTTAAAACCGTGGCTCTAGGGCTTGACATTTCTTAAAACAAACACATCCCCCCCCCTAAACAGCCCCCCCTGGACAGCCCTTTCACCCCCCTGGATAGCCCCCCATGCCCCTGGACATCCCCCTTGCACCCCCCCACCCTTGTGCACACCCCCCACCCCACCTTGCACACCCTCCCTGGACAGCCCTTGTACCCCATGGACAACCCCCCTTGGATAGCCCCTTGCACCCCCTAGATAGCCCATGAACCCCCCCTACCCCCCTGGACATCCCCATTGCATCCCCCCCATCTCCTATAGTATCCCATAACACCACCCCCTCCCTCAGCCCCCCCCCCCTCCCCCCTCCTCCAAGAGATGAGTGGAGAAGACCCTTGAGAAGTTTCCATACTTATTTACTCCATGAAAATCTGGAATTTATGGAAAGTTCTTGAAAAAATCATTGATGAGGTATGCATTTCTCTCATTCTTATTAATGACCGAATAAAGTCTTATATTAAGGGGTGGAAATTGAAATAATAAATGACAATAAGTTGAGGAAATTTGATATCTCAAGGCTAATTTCTAAAACCTGCTACATGTACTTGAATGTTTCCAACATGTGTATTGAGATGAGTGCAAGATCTCAGGTTGAAAATGAGTAAGAAAAGTTGTTTCATGCCAATATATAGATGATAAATGTCTTGGAAGTTAGTTGGAGTACCCAAGCATCTTTATGAGACAATTATGAGCTGGACAGCATAGAATGGAGTTGGATGTTCCCAAGCTTTTTGAGAAGGAATATAAAGTTCTCAAGAAAAGTTGTTAGTATGTGAATCTTAAATCCCCCCATTCACCCCTCCCCATGCAGCCCCCCTTCCACCTTGGACCGACCCCACTCACCCCCTGGACAGACCCCCCCCTCCTAGACACCCCCTCCCTCCTGGAAATCCCCCTGCACAGACCCCCTGGACAATCCCACCCGGACAGTAGCCCCCCCCCTGTTGGATACCCCATGCACCACCCCTGCTGGATACCCCCCTAGACAGACCCCCCCCCCCCTCCTGGACACCCCCTCCCTCCTCGACAGACCCCCTGGACAACCCCACCCGGACAGCCCCCCCCCCCCCCCACCCCCCCTCGTGGACACCCCCTCCCTCCTAGACAACCCCCCTGGAAACCACACCCGGACAGCAGCCCCCCCCCCCCCCAAGACAACCCCACCCGGACAGAACCCCAGCTGGACACCCCCCCTCCCTCCTGGAAACCCCCTTGGACCACACCACCCGGACAGCAGCCCCCCCCCCCTCCTAGAAACCTTATACTATTGTGTTGCCTTTGGGTCCATTGTGGGTTTTTGGTGCTGGATTTATCCGTTGGAAAGGGATAGGAATGTAGAGTGTATTTTTTGGTTGGTTATCAGCTTTTGTGGGTCATAAAGGCCATGTTCTTGTGGGGGTTCTTGTTGTTATTATAGTGTTGGGTGGGTGTGTGATGTTTATAGTGCAAGGATACTGTGGAGAGGATGCCTGGTTTTAGTGTGTGGGGATGATTCTAGAGAGGCTTCTAGTATGGTGATAATAGAGTCACATGTTATTATTCTAGGTGCAGTTGTAGAGGATAGGGTTCATGGTGTGGGTGATTCAAGTTGGGATTTCTAGTTTTTGGTTGATTGGTTTCGTTTGGGGTTGTGGTTTTCATGCTACATGGCTACATGTAGGGGATTCCAATGAAAGAAAATTAAAAAAACTCACCAATCAATAATTGAGAAGAGATTATGGGTCTTTGATCATTGGGATGAGCACTATGTATGTAGAATAAGCCTCTCATAGTAAGACACCTCCTCGAAAGAAGTCTTGAATTGCAGTGATACTATCTCATTTAACCACTTTCCAAGAGCCCTTGTAGAATCATCCTGGGAAGCTGTCAGGGCTCAGACTACTCTCTGGGATGAGCCTCATCATGGTGTTATAAACATCTTCATCTCCTGGGATCCCTACCATCGCTTCATTTTCATGGACTGAGACAAGGGTTGGAACCTCTCCCTATAACTCCACGCGCCCTTCTGGATGGCCCTTAGGCATGGTCATTCTTGGACTAACCACGATGCCATTGAAGGACATGTGCTCCATCTTTCCAAACACATCACCATCGTCAGTATACATTCTATCTTCTAGGGAAATATTTTGTTTGATAGGCCATCTTTTCTACTTGATGCAATCATGGAAATAAAAAGTGTTTTTGTTACCTTCGTGAAGCTATTTTATCTTTGATCTCTCCCTTTTCCTGTGTTCTTGGGAGAGTACCAAGTCAGCCAAATAATTCTTATTATCATAGAGATCGGAAAAAACAGTGTGTTCCCAGTCCACCTCTATGCTAGATTCCAGGCCCTCCACCTCTCGTTTGATCTCATCCATATTCTGGTCACTAGGAGGAAGGTCCCTAGTCCACAATTGCAGCCCATGTTTCAGCTTCCTCATCTGTTTGTGAATGACCACCCAAGTGTGGTCCTGGGTCGGTTCCCCCACACCACCCTAACCAACTTATGGTATCCCAGTTCACCACTCCACTGACTCATAAACCTGAATCTTTTATGAGTGGCCTGTATTAGATACAAAGAAAGCAGTAACGGTGAATGGTCAGAAATTCCATGGAGTATGTGTCTGACCTTGTCATTTGGAAACATTGAGAGGGTGTGCATATTAGAGAGACAATGGTCCATCCGACTCCAGCAACTTCTGATCCCATGTTTGTTACTGCACCATGTGAATCGGTCGCCTGAATTTCCCATGTCCAGTAAGCCTTTTCCAACAATGAAATTGGAAAAGTCCAAGCTAGCCATTCGAGGGAAATCCACTCTCCCCTTCTTCTTTACTGGTTTTGTAACCACGCTGATGTAGACCCCTATGATCCATGGCAGGTCCCTTGGGTTGAACACACTGATCTCTTTCCACAGGACCTCCTGCCGCTGCATATCACAACCATAGAAAAAGGACACCAAAATAGTTCTTGTTCCTTGAATAACTCTTGTCGTGATGTATTGATACCCTTCCTAGACAAAGGCAACCAAATTATCCCTTCCCTAGAAAACCCATATGTCCTTGTTGATGGGGTCGACATGCATGGATGCATGCATCCTTGTTGTTCTGGTGAACTCGTAAATTTTTTCCGGATTCTGTTTGTATTCATGGATGGAAACAATATGAGTGTTTCACTTCCTTGATTCTAAGGTGATGATGTCCATTTTAACCCATGCACTAATTCCATGGGCATTCTATATGAGGATCAGTATCATTGTGAAATGGTGATCCTGGCTTTGGCCCATGATTCTTAGTCTTTTGGAAACAGGAGGAACTCTCCTTAATCTGATTTTCCTTCAGCTTCAGTCTTGTACACATCCCCATGCTCTAATTATATGACTTCAGAGTTAACTAATGCGAACATGAAGAGGATTTTAGGGGCTTCCCCCTAACTATTCTTGGCGGGGATCGATATTTAGGCCCCGACTTTTTGGCGAGTTGGTCCACTAGAGTTCCTTGCTTTACACCCTTGGAAATACTGTCCACCTCATTTGACCAAACCTCTTTCAGATCTGGGGAGACATAAAGCTCTTGGGATCTTTCGGTTAGGGCCTGAAATACAATGCATGGGCAAGGGGGTGGCTCTGCTAAGGAGATAATGAGATAGGGGGTCCCTGGGGACCCCACGCAGGATCGTAGGAACTGCTCTAGTAAACCATCTGAGATCCACTGAGAGGGGCCACCGAGAGAGGTTACAGAATTAGGGAGCCCTGGAAAAGGGGCTTTCTTGATGAGGGGAACAATATCCATGCGGGGGAGTTCCACCCCATCCCATCTAGGGGATGGCGCCCCGCCTGTGGTTGGGGGATCCAAACCTGATCCAATAGAAGATGTCGGCTGGCCTAGGGGAAAAAGAACCCGACCAGATCATGCAGGAGATGAGGGCCAAATCACGGCATCAACGTGGCGTGACCGCGGCGTGACCGCGACGTGAACACGGTGTGACCGCGGCGTGTTGTCATGGTCTAGCGACATCCGCAGGGCAGCATCTTCCGTCCAGGAGTGAAGGGAGCGAGAGGAGGCTGGAATGCTGGTGGAAAGGGGATAGTTTCAAGTGTTGGAGAGATGGTGTGGGCTGATTCAAAGGTGTCAGGGGGGCTATTGCGGGATGGAATGCTGGTGGTAGTGCGCTGAAATGAAGGTGGAAATGGGATGGTGTGGGCTAGATGTGGTCGGAGCAGGGCCCAATCATGGTGTGACCGTGGCGTGACTGCAGCGTGACCGTGGCGTGACTACGGCGTGACCGCGGAGTGACCGCGGCGTGTTGGACCGGTCCAGCAACATCTATGGGGGGAGCATCTTCCGGCCAATAGCAAAGGGAGCGGGAGGAGGCTGGAATGTAGGTGAAAGGGCGCTGGTTGCAAGTGTTGGGGGGATGGTGCAGGCAGATTTGAAGGTGGCAGGGGGGCTATTGCGGGCTGGAATGCTGGTGGAAGCGGGCTGAAATGAAGGTGGAAGGGGGCTGGTATGGGATGGATGTGGCCGGAGCAGGGCCAAATCATGGTATTACCTTGGCGTGACCGCGTCGTGACGGAATCGTGACCGCGGCGTGACCATGTCATGACAGCGGCATGACCACGGCATCACCGCTGCGTGACTGCGGCGTCTTGGAGCTTTCTAACTAAAAGTCGTTTCTCCCCCACTGGGTGTATGCACCTTCAAACATTAAATGTATTTTACAGAAACCTTCAAATTTAATGGGAAATTTCTCACATTCAATTTAAAGAGGAAGACGGAAAACATAAAAAACATTGAAAACAAAGTAGAAACACAAACTTGGATGATTTTTTATGCTTCCAACAATAGTAGGATTCGATCTTCAACAGGTGCATGAGGTGCTGTCCAGCTTTTTTGTGCCTAGAAAAAACAAGAAAAATGTTATTAAATAATAAAATAACTAAACGAAATAAAAGAAAAGGTAAAAGAATTTTTAGGTTTCAAACCTGGAACTGGGGATGTCGTTAACCTGTCCACATCTGAACCCCTCCACCCTCCCCCCTACCCCCTGCCCCCTTCCCCCCTTCCCATGTCCCCCCTCCAACCAGCCCCCTTCCCCCTGCACCCCTCCACCCTGCACCTTGCCCGCTTCCCCCTTCCCCCCTCCACCCTTCCCCCTGCCCCCTGCCCCTTGCCCCCTGCACCCCCCCCCCCACCCTACCCCCCGGCACCCCTGCACCCTGCACCCTGCCCCATGCCCCATGCCCCCTCCACCAAGCCCCCTAGCCTGTACAGCCCCTCTGCACCCCCTGCACCCCACCCCTGCCCCCTTCCCCCCTCCACCCTCCCCCCTACCCCCTGCCCCCTGCCCTCTGCCCCCTCCACCCTGCCTTCTTTCCCCCTACCCCCTCCACCCTACCCCCTACCCCCTGCCCCCATCCACCCATCCCCTTAGCCTGCACAGCCCCCCCTACCCCCCTTCATCCATTCCATGTTTCTAAGTAATGTTCTTGTATTATGTACAAGTGTTTTATGAACCTAATTTTCCTATGATACTAAACATTTAGATCCTTGAATGTATTATTGTTTCAAAGGTCCCTTGGTATCCAGTGAATTGCTAGCTAGAGAATCATAAAACACATGTTCCCCATCAATATGAGTGCTATAATAATCCTTGAATATACCTTTGGACCGAGACACTAGCAGTTCACTATGGAATTGCCTCTGTTTCCTAGATAATGTGTTGTTTAACTTTAAACTATTTTTTAACAGAGAACCAAATATACTCTAGATGTTTCTTAGACAGGTCAAGCTCCAAAAACAAAAAATAATGAATGATATGTTTCCCTTTAAGCATATTCGGATCGATATAAATATTTCCAAGAATGTTGCTGTAAATAGTAAGAAAAGAATGATTTTGAAAAGGCAGATGCAATCTGATAATCTAAATCCATTGGGATGAAAACCAAGAGTCTCTCCTAGAGTGAACAATTAGGTTCCACTAGTAGAGGAAACATGGTTAATAGCTGAAAGAACATGAATATTTGGGCAAAGACAAAGCCAGATCCACCACTTCGTGCAACCTAAGAAATAATCAATGAGAACTCAGTTCAGTATATCTATGGTGGATCAATACTTCTATTAGGTAAGTAAAGAATTAGAAAATTTGTGGGAATAATGTTCGACTACAAAAAAACAATTGAAAAATACTGAAACATTTTGGTTAACCTGAATACTAGTTCTAGATCTTGAAATAAGTGATTTCAAAATTGATGCATGTCAAACCCCATGAAAAAGACGTAGAAGAAGAAGGTAAATGAGGCTTCAAGGTACTGAATAATAGATAAGGTGAAGGATGGGAACCTATGAAGGGAAGGAGTAGGCCTGAAGGAATCTCCAAACCCCTGAAACCTCAAGTCACCATTGATGCTTAGTAATGTTTCTCATGGATGAGAAATCGTATAGTGGATAGTTTGTAATGACTATGGATTTCTTTTTTGGGTTCATAAAATTTAATTTTGGTTATTTCTAATTAAAATGATTAAGATTTAATTGAAATTTTATGTTTCTGGTGAATGGATTTAGTAAATGGTGGAAGAAGTATGTGGTGTTCCTAAAAACCATTAGATGGGGACACCAAGGCGCATTTGCTTTTGACGACGACAACTCGAATCATCCTTTTTTCCGCTTGCAATAATATGAAACTTAACATATATATAAGGACACCTAGCCCCTATGGACATATTTTCATGGCCAAATATGAACAAGAGGGTCCTTAGATATATGTTTATACTTGCATATACCCTTTTACACTTACACGCGTATGCATTTTTCATATCTATATATAAGCACACCTAGCCCCAATATATATATTCATAATTCCATGACTGAATATATATAAAGGGGAAACATATATATGCATATGCCTACCTATGAATACACATGTATGCCTTCATCAACGGCGACTCGAATCCACCTCAACAAAATTCAAAACACACAACAAAAATATAAAAAAACCCAAAAATCAAAAAAGCCCTAATTAAAATTGGGCCAAAGAATAAAAACGAAATAAACCTTACCCAAATATTGAACTCATTGTCTTTGATGGTGGTGGATAGAACCGGTCTTATCATAAGAAACAACCTATAAGAAAATAGTGGGAAAAGAAATGATATATAACATCTTCTTATATATATGTGATCAGTGTGTCAACTGTACATGATAAATGATACACGAATCCATAACCAACAATGAACAAATAATATTCAAATTGATATGTAAATCCCAATTCTAAATAACATGATCATAAATAAATATCTTTATTTTTCAAACAACACCTTCAATTGCTCATTAAAAAATCAAAAATCACCCAAATATGAGAATAAAGTAAACCTCTATCATCACATTAAAGTGAGAAATAGGGATTAGACATTGGTCTTAGCTGGGAAGATGATGTTTAAGAACAACACAATTTGATTAGTGATCAAAACCACTTAATTGAAATTAAAAATCCGGTCCTAGACACTATTAGGCTATCCACTGAGCGGGAAAAATCCTGCACTAAAGTAGACATGATAAAGAACATGGAACCTGTCCTACATAACAATACGCCTTTGGTTCTAGTACCCAAACATATGCAGATTTTTAAAGACCCCCAGGAACAGAAGCAGAGTCATTTGAACTCTGTCAAACAGCAGTCTACTTTGGATCCACCTGTCCCAGGTATGCCTACTCCTCCCACTATTGCTGGTGGAGATTATTCTATGAAGTCTGAAAATCTACTCTATGGTCAAAACAGCAGTAATTTACTGCTTAGTTCCAAGTGTTCCATAGACTCATGCACTAATGTTTTCTCTGATGATTCTGCTTTATTGCACTTATGTGATCTGAACACCACTGACCCAACACTTAATGCTGCACAAAACTCTAGAAACAGGGACCCAGTTTTAACTCTAAGTGCTACCACTATCAAAAAGAGGAATGAAACCAAAACGCATGATTTTTCAACTCCCTATGCTCACATTGTCTCTCTCAACAGGGTTGTTCAACCCAAGACACAGACCCTATGTACTGATTTTACTGCATATGTTAACATGCAATTAGAACCTGTTCTACATGATAGTCTACCAGTTGTTCTAGAACTGATCCATATGCAGGAAAATAAGAACTGCCTGGAACAGAAAGAAAGACTCTCATCTAACATTGTCAAGCCGCTATCAATAGTGGATACAAAGGCTCATGGTAATTCCAATCCCTTTACTTTTTTAAATGCAGACTGTGCTGCAATTTCTGAAATCTTGGTATCTCAAAGTATCAATGAAATGTCTCCAGGCTCAAAGGATACCATAGATTCAAATATGACTACAAAAATAAAAGAACCCACAAGTAAGAACAGTGTCATTTCTTACAAAGAACAAGAAAAGACCACTAATACTCAAGAGATTAGAAGGTCTAATAGAAATAAATAATCTGGAAAAAATAAAAAAGCGAGTTCTAACTCCAAACATATGTTTAAATGAAGATCCTTTTTTGGAATTGTCATGGTATTGTGAACTCTGACACCCTGAATATTTTGAAAATAATGGTTAACACGCATCACCCGGTTCTTTTTGCAATTGCGGAACCAAAAATCTCTTTCTCCTCTAAATATTCTCACTTGTGTCAACACAATTATATATTTTCTGGTGCAATCAATAATAATCTAAATGGTGATTCTTTATTGACTTTTGCGCATTCATCTTTACCAGATTTTAATGTTTTTAGTATCTCTGATCAGATTCTCACTTGTACCTTTACTATTGATGGTACTCGTATTTACTACTCCTTTGTTTATGCTAAGAACAAATACCAATAATGAATAATTATTTTTAATGACCTCTCTTATTTAGGAACTAACATTAATTCCCCCTAGTTTCTTATGGAAGACTTTATTTCTATACTTAATTCTAGTGAAAAAATTGGCCCATATCATGCATCTATCTCCATGAGATAATTTAAAGCCTCGATCGAGGGTAACAATATTATTGAAATTAATCTCACTTGTGACTAATGCACCTGGTATAGAATACATTACAATAAAGTGATTGATTCCAAATTGGATAGATCCTTTACGAATGTCCCGGCTCTAGATAAATAGGGCACTATCTCTAGCATCACTCTTCACAGATTGATCTCTGATCATCATCCTATCCTGGTAAATATTTCCTCCAAAGACAAGAAACCTAGGTTACCCTTCCTCTTCAATAATGTGAATCTATCTGATGAATAATGAAATCATGTCATCCAAAACTTTTAGTCCTCAATATCTCATACCAATAATGCCTTTACTTGCAACCTCAAACTAAAACACCTCAAACAGACTCTCAAATCATGGTGTAACACCAAATCCAAACAAGTTATCAATGAAATTAATATTCTTGAGAAAGAACAAGATGATATCCAAAACAGAAACACAAACTCTGACCTCTACACAGATCCCACGCAAGAAATAAACATTGTGGTCAATCTCAATTCCATGCTAACTTTTAAGGAAACATGAGAAAGCAAGCTTATAAAGTTAAATGGTTAACTGAAGGTGAAAGAAATACCAAATTATATAACTCCCTCCAACGAATCAGGAAGGCCTGCACACCCCCCTGCTCCCTTCCCCAGCACCACCCCCCTGCACATCCCCAGCCCCCCCCCCCCTGCACCACCCACCCTGCACCAGCACCCCCCTTCCCCTACACCAGCACCCCCTACCCCACCCCCTCCCCCTTTCACCCCCACCTTCCTAAAAATATCTTTCTTAAAAATCCCCACATTTTAAAAATAAGTATGACAAATCATTTCAAAAAGAAAAGAACATTGAAAATAATCTCACTTCCTTAAAAAAATACAAAAATCCATTTAATAGGGTAAAATTACAACTTCCCAAGTATAGAATTTTGAAATATATTAACACCAGATTTGATAATCATGAACTTATTTCAAATAAAATGTCACTCAAACTTCATAATGTTCTCTTATATTTTCAGAACACCTCATGAATTTCATAATAAGAACAAAAAAATTCCTAAAATCCAATTTCGTTTTAAATCATTTCCCAAATTATATAATGTAATCAAACACTTTCAAAGCATCATGTGAAAGTAAAAAAATCATAAAACCTGTTTTTTTAATCCAAAACATATCTGAGTCCCATTTTTAAATTAATCATGGAAAAGGTTTTAAATTAAAATACTTCATGAAATGTATTATCATTTTATATTTTTTCCCAATTTATTTTTAAACCTTACTACTCTTGAAAAAATTATACATGATATTCAAAATACTTTACAAATAAGCCACCAAAACTATTTTTGGAATAAAAAATCAATAAATGTACTTCTGTAAAAAAAATTGAAGCACCAAAAAAAATAAAACCATAATGTGGCATAACATAGAAAATCCGTTACAATAACACCTAAAAATCACTTAAACTTACTTTGATCTATCTCCCAGGGTTTAAATTTCCTTAGGATCCATTGGAAATCAAAATAGGTTTACAAAATAAATCCAAAATTGATGAAAAGATGTGCATGACTTGGCCACATGGTTTAGCTGACCATACACCAATCTTATAATAGCATCTAAAAAATTTCTAAGACCACACACATAGGATCTATATATTTTTTCAGACCAATCGAGATGATAATTATACTTTGGTTCCTTCCAACTATCATCCAAAATCTTAACAAAATCCCCCAAAGTATCTGGTATAACTCAATGGGGATCTAATCATCATTATCAAAATAATTAAAACTATAATCCAAATCAAAGATTGAAATAACAACTACCCATGGAAACTCAAGTTTTGTTATGAAAAGTGGTGATCAATAAACTACTCATGACCTGAATATTGAGTCCTGATGATTATCATGTCTTCTTTATACTAATACACACTCCAAATAATAATAGAATCCTCTAATACTATTTTGTAATGAACTGGCCCAGATCAACCTGACATGTCACCCAACCTGGATATCCACAAGGCCCAAATAATGTCTCTGATTATTGTTGGATGGTGACAAGTGTCAAGGCATCAAATTATAACCATTGGTAATGGTTTCACCCTCTAAATATGAATAACCACATCATGGACTCAACCCATAAATCCAACATCACTCATCTATACATCGGTCACTCGTGCACAAAATAAACAGTTTCAATATAAATGAAACAATCAAACACAGTATAATATTTTACAAATAATAAAAGGTAAATCACATCATCACATAATAAAGTAATAATAATAATTCCAAGTATATAATAAAATAAAATAAATATCTAGGCCAACAAGGATTATATATAAACATCCAAAAATATAGCCAAACCCGGATCACTACTAACTACCTCCTTATAACCCACAATCCCCCATACCATCCTATACTGTCTATCATCATACCAACTCAAACATTAACCAAGGTAAAAGAACATAAATTTGGCTCTTGAAACTAAACATTAAATTTTCATACACCCATTGGTGTATGCACGATGTGAACCAAACTGTGCCTAGCAGGATTTCACTAAGGAGGTTGTATAATTCCTTTGAAAAGACATTTTATTAATGATAGTTTAAAATATAAGTAGTGAGTAGGTTTTTCAAAATATGGTGTAAGGAAAAAGTGTAACAAGCCATAACTTCTTTTATAAAACAACTTCCATTTTCATTTTAAAAGGAAATGCTTTCAAACTAAGGAAAAAAGGAGTTTCAAATCCATTAAATGAGAAATTATCCTTTTCCCTTTTTTCCAATTCCATATCTCAAAACCACACCTTTAAATCAAACATTATTTTCTTTAATAATATACTTCCAAAACTATTTTTTTAATTCAGTTCTAATATAAACCAAAACCATAACTGAAATGGAATATAGAAAATTAACATGCACTAAGATATCAATGGGAAATTGATAATAAGAAATAATTGAAGTAATAGTGGGGATACAAATAAGTCTTTGGATTAGATCCTCTAATCAATATTCAAAGAATTATAGATATTATGGGAAACACATTAGGCTCTATAATGGGTGATACTAGACCTAGTTCATCATATTACTCATTGGGACCCTATGTGAAATCAGATCATCCCATTCAGCTTCCCCTTTTAGGTCTCTCCACATATAAAATAGACCCCTGGTAGGGTGCTAGTCTCCTAGGGCACTATCCAGCTAACATACACTAACCTAGCATCAAATACCACTAGACCTTCCATTATTTACCTATGTTCCCATGATAAATCAGTCTACTGGAGGTAGAAAATCAATAGAATCAAAATAATCGATAAAAAATTATTTTAAATAAATTTTATCTCACCTCAAACATCAAATCCCTCACAAGAAATAACTCCTTTCACATCATACATATCAAAAATAGAATACAACATCCCTTCTAGAGATCCATAATTCAAATCAGGCATAATCAAAACAAGGGGAATAATTGATGGTCTGATACTCATTACAAAAATATCTTATATAAAGTGAAAATATGCCTTTTCAGAAACCAACTAGGAATTCCAAGTCATTTCAACCATTTAAAACCTGACTTTATCACCTACTTTATAATTATTTTATGTGAAACCACACAAAAAATCATTTGTAAAACCAACTACCTTTTCATTCAAGTCATTTTAAAATCCATTAAACCAATTTTATTTCAAAAAATCCTTGAAAATCATACCAATACCGAAATGGGTTCAAATACCTTTTGTTATATAAATTGTTTTAAAACAAGCCATATAGGAATTCCCACAAATGCTTTTAATTTAAACCAATTAATTAAAATTTATAAAACCATTATAAAACCTTTATTCCAATAGAGAAAAACATTTATAACACTTTTTAGCCCCACAATATTTATTAAATATTGATTTACTTTGATAAAAAAAAGTTTTATAAAACACCAAGCACAAAATGACATGATAATTATAGTAAATAAAAAAAACATACCTACCTCAATCCAAGAATAACTGGTTCCGCAAGAGATATTGAAGGTATAATTTCATGAAATGTCAAAAAAAATTGTATATATTTGATAAAAAAATATCTATGAATAATTGATAATAAAATAATGAACACATAATTGTTCATAACAAGGAGGAGAAGGATCACCGGGAGTGGGTTGGCCACGTCGGAGGAGGTGGGGAGGCCACCTAGGAGCCGTGTCAGCGGAGAGAGTTGAGGTGTCCTGCATTTGGTGGCAGCGTCTGGGGAGGAGAATCGGAGATGAGAGATCCTGGTGGGGTTGCCTCGTTCGGTGGAAACAAGGGGCACCATTGCGAGGGTCGCCGTCGCGAGGGGCACCATCGGTGGAGGAGGATCGAGGAGAGGAGAAGTCGTGATGGGCATCGTCGGGGAAGGAGGGTCACACGCAGAGGGTATCAGGAAGGAGGGTGTCGCCGTAAAGGTCCGGGAGTATCGGGGAAGAGGATTCCCTAGAGGGGTGCGCAGAATGTATCGGGGAGGGGAGGGAGGAGGACCCCCGATGAATTTTAGAGAAAAAAAAGGAGACGGCACATTTTAGCCACGTCGGTTCACTTAATCGTGGCTATAGAGAAGCTATAGCGACGGACCTATAAAACCGTGGCTATAGGTCCGTGGCTATAGCTTAAATTTCTAGTAGTGTGTATCTATAATGATTCATTGGTAAATATAATTTCTCATTTAAATTATTAATCATAAACATATCTATATTAAAACGTATTTTAGGATTTATTTTGATTTATTTATTTTAATGTGTTAGGATTCAAAAGATACTAGTTGTAAGGGTTTACATTAAAATATCATTTCTTTTCTTAACAATGAATGTTAAATTTTTATAGAAGTGTGTTATATGATATTTAAATTTATATGCTATATATTTTATTCTAATATATTAATTTATTATGTTTTATTTTTTGTACTTCATTCTCCACTCATTTGTAATTTGAATTATTGTGAATAATTCATTAAAAAAAACATACATTATTTTCATTTTAGATCATGTAGGTTTTCATCCATCCACGTGTTTTAAAAAATTCAATAATGGTCGTTTGAATAAACCAATGAATTTATAATTCAATTTTACATTGTATTAGACTATGTTTTCATAGTTTTATAATGGAATTTTGTTAATGTTTTTTGGAATAGTTTGTTTATGACTTTTTATAAAAAGTAAGATAGAAATTTTTGTTTTATATTTTTCCGTATGATTTTATTAACACGACAATTGCTATTTAATATTAATATTTCATTTTATGTTTTAATTGTTATTTTCATGAAAATATTTTTTTTATATTATATGGTAATTTAAAAATGTATTATCAGAAAGATATTTCTCTAATAATTTCCAAAAAATTGATATAATGTTATTTTTGTGGTATTTTTTTATATATTTTAACATCCATTAATAATTATTAGTAATCTATAAAGTTGTGATACAATTATATCATATATGTTCTTTACCAAGATAGTCTTTCTCTATTTAGTGTTGAAAAAAAATAAAAACATATTTTAAAAATGATTTATTTTATTATGAATTAAGGAATTTTTTTATGATCATATGGCACAATTAAGATCAGTTTTCATTATGTGACGATTTCAAATGAAATTATATATCCATATAATTAACTGGGAAAAAATGGTATCTGATCAGGTAATATGAACAATAATTTCGAGTGATACAAGATCAATATATGTCTCTATCTACTACGGTATTCTTGTATGTGATCCTAGACTACATAAATGATGGTATGATTAATGAACTAAATTCAATATAAAACTATATGAATTATGACTATTTTTTTTTATCAATGAAAAAAGAAATTATTTTCTACAATTATGTGAATTCCATAAAATTATTTCTTATTAATATAATATGTTATTAAGGCTCAATATTGGAATATAATGATTCCACTACATAATAAATTTTATGATTGTTATTCTAAATCGTCATGTTGGGGATCATGATTAATGATCATTAACTAATTAGATATTAATTTCATATGTTATGTTAATTTTATCATAACCTTATGTTTATCATATTCTCACTTATGATTGTTCAATTATTACTCCCATTATTTTCATTAATGAGCAACTGAAGATCTCTTTTCATTTGTTTAATTCTTTTCAGGATATAAAGAATTATATTATATTTTTTTCTAAGGGTATCTTGGGTGGAATTTATTTTTTTTTTACATCTAATTTTAGAATAATTAAATCGCAGTATATTCCAAAGGAATCTAATTTTATGATAAATTCATCTGTTTTATTATATGAAAGTTTATTTATATGCCACTAAAACAACTAAAATATATCCTATTATTAATGTAAGTTAATCAGTGTTGGATACTGATTATATTACTAGAGATGGTTGAAATTGGTTCGTTTCAGTTGTTATTAGGATAATATGTAATGAATATGGTTTATCACTAAATTTAGGTTCATGGGTAATGAGTAATATCAATTTTTCAATTATTTAATATGATACCATGATATGAGAAGTGAAATATATTTATGTGTGGTGTTTTGAATAGTGTTAGTATATATGATTCATTAAAAAACAAAAAATTTCATTAATAAGAATTAATAATGAAAAGAAGTTTTATTTCTATAAGTCCTTACATATCTCAAAATATTGATATTAATGGTTTGTTTAATTATTATTTTTTTGGAAAAATAAACATGTTAATTGAGTAAATATATTTATTTATTACCAAATTAAAATGATGTATTTTTATATTTAAAGTGTATTCATTAACTGGTGGGTGGTTTCACAGAGGGTTATATAGATCATCCTTGCCATTATTTCAGGTTTCTCAGGTTATTCCAGGTTGATGTGTATGGCCTTCGGTTTCAAATTCAGATATACAATAGTGGTTGATGATCTTTTCTTACAGAGTGCATATAGATGGTGGTTAATTATTTTGATCCATTTCATTATTTTTTCCTTTCATTTTTTATCATTTTATGCTCTTCTTCCAAAAACATTATATAAGGTCTATTTTCAATGGGTCTTTTGGATTGTATTTTTTTAATTATTGTTATAATTCATCATTATAATTTGAAGATACCACTTTATAATTATTTTATTTAATTTAATTTGTATGTATCTATTTTTATGGTCTGACACTTCAATATATGTAATAGTCATACTGAATATCTGAATGGATTATCATGGTTCGATAATAATTATTTGAGTGAAATAATTCCAATAATTTTTTATTTGATTCCCTAATATCTATTTTCAAAACTGAGATAATCAATAAAATATATCTTAACATGTCGAGGCTAGACAATGTTTGTTATTTTAGTATGGACCTAATAAGTTCTATAAATTAGATCAAACCCATTTTTATGAAATATACTACCAATGATTTAATACATGTGATTATGTAGAAATCACCAATTAAGGTCCCCTATATGATGAAGGTACCTGAAAAAATGAAGTCCCTCCTTGTAAGAATATGAATCTAAACCATATTATACATTACGTCTTGGATGATAAAAAACAATTATTTATGTATTTTCAATGAAGAGTAATATTCATTTTAAAAAGTTTTTATCCATGTTTAAAATCATCACTATGGATATCTTCCTTGTTATATTTCATTATCCAACCATCATACACATCATATCAATTTTTATGAAGATTCCCATCGTGGTTCATCACCTTACCCACACAAGTATACATTGAAGTGATAAAAAATATTATAATGAAATTATTTCCATTACCTTCCATAAAAAATTATTATATTAGAAGAGATTTTAAATGGTTTGGTGTTATCACTTCTATGTCTAATCCTAAAATTCATTGGTGTGGCATCTCAAAATTTAGAGGTGAAAATTTCACATATGATGTTTTCAAACAAGTTTTATTTGTTTCTAAAATTTTTTGTTTTGACCTATAAAAAAATTGATTATTTGTTGGAATATTTCAGAAACCAGGAACTTAGTCATTGTGGGATTCAATGGCCAAGAGATCCACTATGTGGTGACATTGAAAATATTTAGTAAATTTTATCACACAAACATTGTTTCCTTGTAATTTTAAAATAAAACATGAGTATAATCTCAGAAATAAAATTACATCAATGAGCCCTACCTTTTTTTTGGGAAATGGTAAAGGATGGTAAGAACCATCACACCTAGTATAATACATTAGTCTATCTAAATATAAGGGGAGGATGTGTGTCCAATCTTTGATCGTGACGACAATCACACCTAGTTATTTCTTTCATAGATGGGAGAATTGTTTTGATCCCAAAGCTTCATGGATTTCCAATAAGTTAAGATTATTTGATTTTTATGTCCTATTTCAACTTATGGTGTGTTTTTAAGGGTTTATATCCCTTATATAACTACTAGGTACCCTGTGAGGGTCATTCTATCAAATTAGATGGACATCAGGTAGTTTCAGGCTGCTAGAAGGGGATTACCATTCATAATTCCTGATCACATGGAGTGTAGTGGAGTAGAACATTGTATGTGTTCTTCGTATCCATGGAAGATTAAATTTACATAATGCACATCATTTAGTGATCCTATGTCATGTGGCATATGTACATGGATATTTATTTCATGTCAAGTGACATTGTCAGGTGATAGTACAAACTAGAGTGTATGTAAATGGGGTAGCAGACGTGGGTATGTTCTAAGGGCATTTCCATCTTTCTAGATCATTAATATATTTTTTGTACCACTGGTGCACACTATATAGAAAGACATGGCCATATATTTGTGTATGGGTTTGTATAATCCTAGGAGATAATAAGGGGTCACACTCAATGTCACATGGTGTACAGAATATGTATGATCCCTAATACATGTCATGTTACATGAAAGGAAACATCTAGGGTAAGGTGTGGATATTCATGTCATGTACTATGTGTACATGTTGTATACTCTCTTTGGAGTTATCTCCCACAAGCTTTTCCTTCATTGGGACTATGATGGAGGCCTGTGAGTATAATATCGTGAGGAATTTTCCATAGTAGACACCATGGTGGCCATGGTTTTGGCATGAGATAAGTGGTTTGAGATGAAATTTTGGGTCACTATTATTAAAAATACATGGGCCAATAGTTTTTGACGGAGATAATTAGTTAATACCATGAGGGTACTGTGTGGAATTACATCATTAACATCATATTTTGATCCACTCGACATTATGAACTATTATAGTGTTTTCGTTTCACTTTAGGTGGCTGGGGAAGGATCATCTATCATTTTGATTTCCTTAGACTAGTTTTATGATATCTTCATGAACAAAGTACCTAATAAGTGATCCATAACTAGAGGTATATCCTAATATTTTTTTCAATATTGTCGATTTTATGATCCCTTATATAGAGGTTGGTAATATTAGGGTTTATGGTATCATAAGGATTATGATCCCCAACTCCACATACAATTTTAATAGGGTTTATTGCATCATCAGAAGTATGATCCCCTATATGATGAGTTATACCATATGGGGTTTGTATAATCATCGTCAAAAAAACAACATGGGTATAATCCTTTATTTGAATCATATGATATCTCGAATATCAAATCTTTTTTTCATGTACCCCAGTGGTGACGGGTGTGATCACCAATATAAGAGATCATTAGAGTTTACACACTCTATTTTTGGTGTCCCATAGTGGTTCTAGGATTGATACCCAATCTTATTGTACATGTTATTTGGTACTATATAATTCATTTTTAGTTTCCCCCAGTGGTTTTGGGAGTTATTCCAAATTTCGAGAATGATGTCATTCAAGGCTCTAGTAGGTTTAAGGTCACCCACATTAAGGATGGGTGGGATCCCCTTTCTACTTATTAAGATCTTCTAGGTTACAACATGAAATTTTTAGTGACATCCTATGAGCGTTTTCCCTTAGATATATTCCCCATTGGATGTTGGGGATGTTATATAGATTTAGGGATACCCAATGGAATAATTATGGGTTGATTTCCCTGAGATATAGAAGGATTTTTTCCTGTAAAGTGTCTCTCTTAGATTTTGCATCGTGGATGGTAGAGTTGTTCCATGTGATGTGTATCTATCAGATGAGTGACATATGGGATGGTAGGGATCATGGGTTTTTTTATCGTTGATGAGTGATCTTGTAGAACATTGTGTAGTCACCTCTAGTTTGATATGAGGTCACATCCAATGATACCAGGAGTCTGGGAGGAGTATATATATGTGATTTTTGGGTTGCTTTCGGTGTTGAGATATATATTGGCTGAAAAACCATGTATATTGTTATAAAAATCCATGTATAATTGAGGAATTATCATGATTGTTATTCTCTCTTATTTGTCTTCCGTCTAACTAGATTGATTGGACTATTGAGATTTAGTTTTTACATGTTATTTTTGGTCTGGGGATCCTTCTATGTATTATACTAATCCCCACTACATGATCATTTCAGACAAATGTTCTGTCTTGTGCAGATGATAGATCTTTTGATGGAGTCTCAAGTGGATCAAAAGTAGGTGGAGCATAGTGTAATGGAAAAAAATATGTGTTTGTTGATGAATAACTATGGTACATTCAAGTACATGCATCTAATTTTAGTCCACTACATCTAAGTATATTTGAATATTTTTTAGTTTTTGAGGGGCTTGTATTTATTACATTCTACATTTTCGGTACTATTTTTACTCTAGCTTGTGGGATAGATGTATTCAGACAATTTTTGTTTCAGTTATTAATATTTATGAACTACTGGATAATGTTTTTGTTGGTTTATTAGTATAGGTACCATTAGATATTTTATCATATATGTTTGTTATATTCATACATAGTGCAGGATGCCAACCCTTGGCATATTAGAGGTAGACTTATGGGGTAATGTATCAGACTTTGGTGGGTTAGGTTGTGAAAGTGTGTATTCAAAGTGGGATCCACATTTTGACCACATTGTATAAGTTGTTTAAAAGTGATATTGATTAGGTATTTATGGTGATAGTGTTCAATTTTCCTAGATTCATCCCACATGGCATGTAATCTAGTGTTGGTTCCATTAACATGTATCCATTCACCGTGAATCAAATTAACTTCTTATCAACTCACAACATTTGGGTACAGTTTTTAAGGAATCATTTTTAGATGAATCACATCGGACTAGGTTATTTTTAACCTGTCCCTTTTGAGTCATCTACTTAGATATATGTTATTACTATGGTGAGTATTGATTAAATTTTAGGATTCCATGATGAAAAAAAACAGATATATATCCCCTTTGGTATTGTGATAATGATCTATCTAGTGATAAGGATTCAATATAGGGAATGTTTAATGATTATGTAACTCTTTGTGATATACCAGTTGTGCCGCCTCCCCTATTTCATTAGGATTTTCCAATATCTCATGTTTTAGTATGTATGTTGTATGAGTGTACTTCCTGATTCGTTGACGAGGATACCTCCCATTTGTAAGGGTGATCTAAAATCCTGTGAAGATGATGAATGGAATGAGTCATTCACTATTGTTCTTCCTATTCTGATTATACCTCCCAATAAGATAGAGGTCCAACTAGGGATCCTTTTATATGTCTTGGATAATAGATGGTTTAGTATAAGGATGAAGACCCGTGATTAGGTGATACAAAAATTGGTAGATTTTGAGTGAATGTTTAGGGGAATGTTTTATGTAGCCACATTTTTTTTCTTGGATTTTCTTGAGCTTCTTCTGCATTGACATGATAGCATGAATGTGGGAGAGTATTTGGAGAGGCTCCCAGACTGGTCATTATACTCCCTATATATAGTGTTGGGTCCTTTTTTAGATAACAACTTTTTTACTAAGGAAAATTTAGAGAGAATAAGATGTTATTTGTATCACATTGCATTCATACAGACATTGGTGTTTCCAAGTAGGGCATTATGGTGGATCCTTTTTGGATGATAAGAATATCAATGTTGATTCTGGACACATAGTAGATAAATCATGGGAATTGGGATGCCAATTGTAGCCTCAAGGACTCGGTCATTCTATATTACATAGGAGATGACCCCATGATCGATGATATAATGATTAGGGCTACCTAGATGAAGCTAGTTAGCCATGGGAGAAGTGTCATTTCACTTTTGTCCAAATGGGATGTGTTGTATGAGATTATATGACAATCCATGATACCATGAGGGATCCATTTGATGGAATTCCGTTGTAGAGTAAGAATTTAGATCACATAGATCTTAATGATGGAGCATGTGGAAGAGGTGTGTGGATAGGTCAAGGATGTGGAATATGGTTGTATATTTTTTTACCACCACTCGATGGTGGTATGTGCATAGATCAGTGAACTAGGGTGGTGGTGGGGAGGATAGAATAATTCCATAAGGTCTATGACCTAATCACAATAAGGATGATTTAAGGTACTCATTTTTAATTTATAGATTTTATAGTATAATTTTAAAAAAAATTGTTATGAACTCTATTATATTTGGTTTATGGACAAGGATTATATTTGGTAAAAATGGGCATCAGTATGGACATGTGATAGAGTTGTTTGATGAAGCCTCAGAATCAAGAGGAAGAAGTATTTTCCCCCATCAAGATACATTTTTTTAATGTGATTAAAATATTGTGAGTGATTTAGTTCCCCTCAATGAGGATGGTGTCAATTTTTCATGGATTAGTCACTTTAAATTGTTTTTAGGGGAAGTGTTTCATGTTGGAGTGTCGAAGAATGTCTTGGAAGTACTAGTGCAGAAATTATGCTCAACCCTGATGCTTAAGGAAACTATAGAGAGGATTGATGTCCACATACATGGATCTACAGTGTGAAAAATGTATAAGAGGAGTGTTATATATGTTGAACCTCACTATAAAATGTAAATGAGGCCCTTTGATGTTTTCGTAATGTGTATTGGTATCCTCTCATTCATGATTAGATAGTTTTACATAATGGTGTGGTGATTTTTTGTGGAAATTGAGATCGTGTTTTCCTCCTTTAAGGAGTGATACCTTGATGATCTAGTTGATATCATCTATTGGTTGATTCTTCTTTTATCGAAAGTATTGTATGACCATTGGGACAATGGTACTATGAGATTTCAGTTCATATTCTTGTCGTGTTGTTGGATCATTATAGAAGGAGGTTCTAGTAAGACATATTGTGTCCACATGAGAGTCCTTGTGTTATTTGTATGTTGACTCATATTCTCAATATTATAATTTTGTGAGAGAAACTTTTTGATGGAGTGGTGCAGTTAATCTATTAATGAATGACAATTTCTAGGCTATGTCAATATTTTTTTTATGTTGGTACGGTGGGTATCGCTAGACCTTATTATCACCGATAGACTGGATTCTAGGCCTTTCCCACCTATCGTAACTTGGTAGATATTTCCCTAATTTGTTTTTCATGGTATAATCCTTGTTTTGAGGTAGAAATTGGGTTTGGTTAGGCCTTGTGGTTGTCATGAGTTCATGCTTCTAAGAAACATGGGAACCACTTGGTGAGATCTCTAGTGTGGGAGTCCCAGTGGAGAGCATAGTTTTTTTCCTTCATTGAAGGGTTTTCCTTTTCAAGGATGAAATGTATTGAGGTGGGGAGGGTTTAGTGACTTGGTTTTTGACCCGAACTACATTACAATGTTTTAAAAATATTTAGAAATACATGTTCTATGTTGGTGTGGGATTTCATATCCTTGTGAGCCTTAGGGTAGTGATATTCAAAATATTTAGTATATTTTATCATGCACTTGATGTTCCCATGTAAATGTTGAATAATAATAGTGTGTAGTCAAAAATTAGACATATGGGAGCATGGATAAATTCATAACGTGGTTTTTACCATAGTAAAGGTCTAAAATTTTCCAGTATTAGTTTCTTGGTTAGGCATTAGTACTAGTAGGGTCTTAAAAAGATTATTATTGATTTTAAAAAAATTAATGAAATGAACCCTACGCTCATTTTTTGATGCAATAAGAAAGTAAGAACCCCCCACCCCTACCCCCACATTAATTATGGACAAACAGATATGAAAACAAAGAGTAGAGGTGCCTCCAGTTGATGCTCATTATGGGGATATCTCCAAAATAATTCTATAGTCGAATATGGGTGTTATTTCAATCATGAAGATTTAGTGCTTCACCATGTTGTAGATGGATTTTCGTTTTTAATCTTGATTATTCTTTTCATGCCTCTTTTTATGGGTTTTTATCCCATAGAAAACAAATAGGGGCCCATGTGGGTTGATCTGTAGGTTTTAATGGAAATTTTAATATTTTATGTGGATTGTAGGGAATTCAAATTTGGAATTTCATGTAACATTCCATATAGAATTGTGATATATGATGCCTATTCTTTACTCTCGGTATGATGTTTGTTGAGGACATCAAGCCATATACTATTAGTGCACATTATATAGTGAACCCAGGTTGTGTGGATGAGGGACATGGCTAGGGATGTAATGTAATAGTACATATCCATGCAATGGTATATGACCAGACTACACTAGAATGGTGTTCCATACATGGGAACTATCTATAGACAAATAAATATTTCCAAAAATCTCACACACAACATTTACAACAAGTTCATGCAATATGGTGTGACATGGACATCCAGTCATTATTTGGTGAGTACATCTCTCTGATATCAAACGGAGTCACATGACATGTGACATGGGGTACACATTTTGTATATTCCCAAATAAACGAATAGTTCCAAAAGTAGACACGATAATGTGCTACTATGGACTGGCATGTTGTGTACTATGGGCACAATCTTTGTACTCCCCTTAGAGATTCCTCCCACTCACATATCTCTCTTTTTGACTCATATATAGCCTATCGAGTATCCTATCTTGAGTATTTTCATCATTAGATTTGATGATGGCCATGGTATTGGCATGAGAGATGCGATTCGAGAATAAATTTTTGGTGCATCTATTAGTGACATCTATAATTACAATGTTTTAAAGAGTACCTTGTTCTATCATGGTGATGGTACAATTTGGAATTATATCATCAGTTTTGGATTATGATCCCCTTATTATTATGATCTCAAATAGATGTAGTGTATCCATCCAAGAGGCTAGAGTAGGATCCTCTATATATTTGATATTATTGGATTGGGGTAGTTTTATCATCATGAATACAATACATAATAAATAATCCCGAATATATTAGGATATTCTACTAGGGTTTGTGGTATCACTAGTTATATGATCCTCTATGTGTAGCATGATAATAGTAGGGTTTTTGGTATTTTGGGTTTAAGATCTCCTATTTCACATATATTTTCAAAATTTTTAGAATCATTGTGATTATAAACCCATATATTATGAGTTGTACCTGATGAGGAATAAGAAATCAATGTTAAAAAACTACAAAATAGTTTAACAACTATATAATTATTTTTATATCTAGCATATATGTTCGGGGTTTCAATGTCTTTTAGGGGACATGTGTGTGGTGCACTTGCTAATATATATTTACTATTACTAAACTAGATTTTTAGTTATCCTCTATAGGATCTAGGTGTGATCCACTTTCTGGTGATATTAGGTATTAGGTATTCCATAATGGGTTTATGTTGTTCACTATTTGTTAGTTTAATGATCCTCACCCTAACTGACAAGATCATTCTAGGTTTTAGTAGGATTAGGGATGCACCTCATTAGTTATGTGTGTGATCACCTATCCGAGCATCGAGATCCATTGGGTACCAATGTGACCTTTTCCATGATCTAACAAGAATGATATATTGGATGTATTCCCCTTGGGATGGTGGGGACATTCCATCAGTTTAGAAATACCCAATGGAGTTCCTCCTGAAAGAGTTCCATCTTGGATGGGAGAGCTGTTCTTGAATGAGCATGCCTCTCAAATTTGTCATGGATAGTATATTTTTTCTGAATAGAGTATATCTCTTAAAAAAGTTACATCAATAATGGAAATTCCCATGGAGTGTATACTTCTAGATGAGTGATGATGTAGAGAATCAAATACAATCCTTTAGTTGGCTATGTGTTTGGAACATAATGAGACATGGTGTCCAAGATGAGTATATCTGGGTGTTTTATCTATCCCTTTATGTGTTGACACATATATTGGATAAGACACAATTGGGATATATATTACTTGTTTGGAATAGATGTGGATAGGTCAATATTGAGTTCATCACTCATTTGGGTTCCCTCTAGATGGGTGGTGTAGAGTGTTTCCATTATGTTTATCCCTTTTATAGGTTTTGGGGAACCAAAAAGGTATTGTTACACACACATAAGAAGTTGATTGTTTTGATCATTTAGGGTCTTGTGTAGATGAACCGCCTTTTCATGGAGTCCTACGAGGACCTATAGTGGGTGGGAAGAAAAGGTGTATAAAATAAGTTGTATTGTGTTTCCTGGATGATGAGCTTTTTCATGTTTCATATAACAACAGTTCCCTTTATCTGAGAAGCTTGGAATCAGTTTTAATTTTTTATTAGATTGTATAGTTATCTTTTATCTATTGTAGTAATTTATTATACTATGGATTTTGGGATATATGTTGGCAGGAATTGTTATTTCAATTTTTATTATTTCTTCCCTAATGCATAGATATGTTTGTGGGTGTTTTAGTATAGACACCATAGTCCAAGTCCTCCCATATGTTTGGTATGCCTACTCGGTGATGGATGCCATCACCTACCCCAATGGATGTGGGACTGAGGTATCTGGATTATTCCCTTGTGGGTTAGGTCTTGAAATTAGGGTTTACAGTGTTATCATTCCCATTATGTTCTTCTAGCACCATGAAATGAGGCATGATCCCTATGTAACATAGGAACCAATTATTTTGTGAAAGATGGAAAATTCCCCTAATATCTGACCAAAGGAATAAATCTAAACTATCACTACTTGACTCACCATTTATGAAAGTTATACCTCATGTTAAAAGGTTTTCTAAAAAAAATCAGGTTGCATTAAATAATTATACATTGGATAGTTAAATCTTGTATTTTCTAGTGGATACATAGTAAAAACAAAACCCATTTTTTTTAGTATATATTGGAAAAAATTGGATTAGTGTTAAATTATTGTATGATAACATGAACCCTCCGTGCATGTTGTATAAAAAATAGAACATCTTTATAAAACATAAAAATACATTCTCTCTTAATTATGAGGATAAAAATAATAACATGTTATATAAATTTTATGAAGTTATACTTGTAGTTATGTATTATACCAAAACTACAAATTAGTATCTATTTAAGAACATACTTGATGAATATTAAATATTATTATTCCAACCCAACCCATAGAAATAAAAATATTTAGAATCACAACAAAAAAAATCCATTTTCTTTGTATATTGATCATATCATTCCACTTGACAAGTAACATAAATGTGTTCATCATCTTTTCCATTGATTGACATGTAATTAGATGGATGGAAGATAACCAAAACACCTCAAAAGTCACATCCTATAAATTAAATATATTATTGTGACATTATAAAAATATATATGTCATATTTGTGTATAATTTCTAAAAAAAATTGAATACGTCAAAAAATAAATACATAAATCCCTATTATTTCTACCAAAATGATAATTAAAACTAATGTATAAATACATTATATAAAATTGAAAAAAACATAAATTTGGATTATAAAATTATATAAATATAAAAATTTAAATTTCAAATTCCATTGGATCGTGGTCTACTATAAATATTTCAATTTTGAAAAACACTATAAAAGAGAAACAATTCATTAGAATTATTTATGAATTAATTATTTTAATTTATATTACATTGAAACAATGACGGGATATATAATGTTATAAATAATTGATACATATAGGATGGATAATAATCATACTATAATAAGAATACTAATCAAATTCATAAATGTTGAAAAATTACAAAATAATTTAAATTTCATATATTAAATATAAGGAAAAAAGTAAATCATAGAAATAAAAAAAGATCACAAATTATATAACATAGATAATAAATAAATGTATATCATTAAGTATTATTTTAGATTATTTATTTCAAAAAATAAGATAAAATTTTAATATTAGAGTCATATTATTATAAAATATATTTCTCTCGTTATAATGTATAAAATAAATAATTAAAAATAGTATGAGACAAAAATATAAACAAGCATAAAGAAAATGGTTTAAATTTATGATTACTGATTTTTCTATATATTTAATGATTTTAAATGAAAAATAAATTTTCCAAACTCTGAATTTAATTTCCTAAAAATATGATCCATTTAATCTGATAATAATATTTAAATTAGTTTAGTAATTTTCAGTAATTTCTAGAAATATATTTTTTATTTAAATAATAATAAAAAAATATTTTCCTTATATCTTATATTTTATGACATCATAATGAAATAAATATTAATATAAAATTTAATATATTTAATCCATTTAAATAACATTAATAAGTTAATTATTTATTTAAAAATTAATATACATACCTTCCAAAAATATATATAAATTTTTAATATATAGGTAATATTTATGTAAATAAAATACTATATTTTTTTCATTAGTTAAACTAAAATATCTCAATGATTCCGTTTGGTCTTCGTTGTGTTAAAATTTCAAAAATATCCACATATTGTTTACCAAACACTAATAAATTTAATTTTAAATTAAATAATTTTACCTTGGGGAATATATACTAAAATATTGTATACTATTTTCACATATACCTACGGATATATAAACATTAATTCCAAGTGATTGTGGAATTTTCTTCTTCGTAATTACTTCTCTATCTAATTGATTTATGAAGACACTCTAAATAACTAAAAATATCCATGATATATTAATAATTAAGAAAGTTTAATAACATTAATAAAACTTGTCTAGAAAAAAATCAATTAAATCTATTATTAGTGAATATAAAATATCATTAATACCATCTAATGATTTAAAAAGTGGATTTTTAATAAAGGTTAATTTGTTATATATTTTATTTTTATGTAAAGGATGAATTTAAAAAATGTAGAATATTATTTTTTAAAGTGATCATAATTTATATATTTAAAATGTTAACACAAGGTAATGATTATTTTTTGCCTTTTCCTATAATAATTTAAAAAGAAAATAGTTATAAATAAAGGTTTTACTATAATTATCATCTTTTTACAACATCAATATGTCAATAAAAACCAACTTCTAATAATAAAATTTTAATTACAAGATATAAATATAAGGAATGATAAATTATATTTAAGTATAAAATTTTGAATGTATAAAACCTTTGCTTCTAATTTGAATAACGTAAATAATAATTACCAATAAAAAAAGTTTTTATGATTTTTTTAAACTATTATTATGGTAAAAATACTTTTCTTAGTAATATCACATAAATTTTATATTTCATATAATAATTCAAATTACATATTCAAAATATGAAACATTTATTATCTTATACTATATATATTTAATTATAAAAAGTAAATATTTTCAAAAAAATGGTTTTTAGATGTTATGATTGCTAATGTAAAGATTTATATTTCTTACACATCAAAATTATATATGATAAAAATAATTTCTTATATTTCATTCATATGACAATTTTTTTATTAATTCGAATTATAATTTTTTATAAAATAATGTTTACTTAGTAAAAAACTAATTATCAATGTAAAATCCAAAACTAGGTAAAAATGGTAAACCTAAAAAGAAAAAAGAAGAACATATTAAAAAAATCTAATTATGTATTTATTGTATGAATAGGAAAAATATTTTCTAAAATACATTATTTTAGATTTTAATATTCCATTTAATGTGAAACATGTCCTCTAATTATATTTAGTATAAATATTTTAAAAAATTACATTCTCACCACTTATAAAATGGTCCGGTAAATACCTCTTCAAAACAACTATATTATTTTATTTTCAACATTAAACTATACCCATTTTCCTTCCCATGGAACAAAAAATCACATCCTAATGACTTTTTATTGAATGTGTTTTCATATCTCCCCCCATTCATGAAATCATCAATTTTAATATTATCATTATCATTATAAGTTCCATAATGTTTTTTATTTTATTCAATTATTATTCAAGTAGACTTTTAATATAAAATATTATGAGTTCAGTATTTATAGTTTACTAAATATTGTTATATTTTTATAATAATCGTTATAAACTTTTAACTTTTTTCAATTATAAAAATAAAAATGTTATTCAGGTATTTGTATGAACTACCACCTCTACAAATTAACACCTTAAATTTTCCTTATAATTTAATTAATATTTATTCTAATAACATAATTTCATATTCAAAACATTAAAATTATATATTATATCATTATTATTTTGTAGCAGTGTTATTATTCCAGAATAAAAAAACATAACAACACTCATCTATTAATTATAGAATATTCTAGTTTCAATAGGTTATGAAAATTGATTCTACAATGATATTAATTAATAACATGGATGATAATTTTGGTGGTTTTACTAGAAAAATTTTATTTTTGTAAGTGAATAATTATTTTTTTCTTGAATGGTAACATTAATATTAATGTCAATAATTATGATACCAAAATTCATTCATTAAAAATCATCGAATAATGCTCATCAGTTATTTTATATTTGAGAATCATAACAAAAAAATCATAAATATAATTTATATAATTTAAAATGATAATAAAAAAATGGTTTAAAGTTTTTGACCAGGGAATGGTTCTCTTTGTGGGATAAAAATGAACAATTCTATTATTTTGAATATAGTTCTAACTGATCAATGTTACTCACATTTGATATGGAAAATAGATAATAATTAACTAATACATATGTAATTATTAAATATAAATAATGTCTATGATATTTATATATATTAATAATATTTATAAATATGTTATTAGGTTATTTAATTTATATATATATATTTTTCAATAACCTTATTGGAAGCCAGAAATTAATGTAAGGGGCTGATTATCTAAAATTAAATTTCATGAAAAAATATGTGATAATAGTAACCCCGATATTTTTGAGGTGGTGTGATTACATTATAATGGATGTATTTTACAATATTAACCCAATTCATTTGGATTTAAGAGCCATATTATTTTTGTTTATTAAATTACATTCGATTCAAAAGATACCAAACTTATATGTGTCTTTGTTAACCCAACACCGTTTGTTGAGTTATAATTCTTCTTCATAACCTTATTTATTTAGATCATGGTTTCATCAACCCTATTACTTCTCTTCCATTATAAATGTTTTTTATCACTATGGAAAATGATTATTTTTATTTTAAGTTTACTCCTCAATGAATTTCTTCCCAATAAAAATTATACATTTCTCTAGTATAATTCTCATCCACTTTAATGATTTTTCATGATCCTTCTACATTCATTAATATTTTTCCGATGTTCAAGTTTATATTAAGAAATAAATTTATGTTTTTTCTAATTTTATCATCAGATTTCCCTTATCCCCTTTTAAATAATCTTGTTTTGTTATAATTTTTATATTGGAGGTTTTAAATTATGGTTTTCAGAAATACTAATAAAAGATTTTCAAATAATTTGAAATATAGTATATTATATTCCACTCAAAATAACATAATTATAACCATTATATACTTTAAAAAATCTATTATTTATATTTTTATATAATATCAATGTTTTCTGATGATTTTATTTCTCCTTTTAAATCCAATATATCTTTTTCAAGGATCCATTTTTATAGACTTTTAAAACAATTAACAATTTCAAAAAAATAATTAAAAATTTTAAAACCTTTATTTTCTTTTAAATTCGTTATTAGAAATATTTCATTTTAAATATTTATTCTGGGAAACATTTCATTTCATATTTAAAAAATCACCATTATGATAAAATTTCATAGATATTTCAGCATTATATTTTAAACCAGTGATAAAGAAATTTATAAAAAAATAATGATTTTTCTAAAATATTTTATTTATATCCAAAAATCATTATTTACTTATAAATTATTTTTCACCAATCCACTATAAATTTATTTTATAAAATACTATTTTGGGTGATTGAATTTAGGTTATTATCCATTTACATTATTTGGAAAAAAAAAAATTGATGCCATCAGATAATGTTGTTATACCAATTATCATTTCCATGGTTAGCTTATAATGTGATGACTGATAACCATATTCTACAAGGGATATTTATGGTGTAATAAATGATTAATTTCAAATATTTATTGATGATTGATCAGTGGGGTCCCATATATATTTCCAATGAATTGGTTAATTATTTATATCTCATAAAAAAATGATGTCATCTATGGATATGATTTTATTGATCTTAGTTCAAAATATTGAATATGTACCAAATATAGGTTTTATAGGTTCAAAATATTGAGCATGAACCCAATGAAAGTGTTCTAAGTTTAAAATATCGAACATCAACACAATATAAATTATAATGGTTTAATATATTGAGAGTTCACCCGATGTGGTGAGTTATATTAACAATGATATGGTTCCCTATGATTATCCTTATTCCATATTTATTTGTTATATGAATAAAAATTTGATCCATGGATCATGTTTATTTTTTAATTATTATTCACTATCTTTCCAACATATATGTTTATTCATTTGATATTTTTTGTCTTTATATCATGATTTATCGACCACACTGATTGATTCATGCTCATTTTATAAGATAACTTCCACCATTCCACATTTTTTATTTAAGTATTATATAACACATGAGAAAATATTGTAGATATTTTCCCCTTAAATTAAATTCACATAATTCTATGGCCTTAAACATAACATAATCATGAGTTATGTCATTAATTTTAAATTGTATAATATTGATGATCATTTTATGTTTATATTTTTAGAGAATTAATCTATAAATTGTAGTAAAAACATACAATTAATAGTGGAATATTCCATTCAGTTTCAATTTTCCTAAATATATAAACATTTAGAAATAAATCATGATCTCTTTTGTGAAATCACATTACATAATTCAAATCGACCATTTCATGTTCTTTACATATCATTAAATTTTTGGAAAAGAATTCAAAAATGAGGGAAGAGAAAAAAAAATAGTAAAGTATATAGAATAAGGAACCCATTAGTCTATTGATTATCATTATAACTCCAAAAAATACCATTTTTATAAAACATAACATTTTACTCAAAGATGGAAGTATCATTCTATAATAAATATCGTTTATTTTACATTTTCAAACAAAATTGTTTATGTGGACACTAATTAGATGATGTAGAACATTTATATTTAATCCTTGGGACATTATTGCATTGAACTATTAAGGAACCATTAAAGAACCCTTACATATTACAACAACTATATGGTCTATATCCAATATAATTATTTAGATAATTTAATCAATACCCAATTCATTAAAGCTCTATCATGGTGCACCCCTTGTTTATGCTATAATGGGCTCACCAGGTGATATATGGGTGCATAGATCATTTATAACGTCCATCAACCACAAAATAAAAATTAAATTTTCATTATTTAAAAAAACTCATATATTTCCCGCTGATACTCACATTTAGATATTAAAATAAAATTTACATTAAAAATGCCTTTTTTTAAACAATATACAAATTTATTTTGTAGAATAATTTTCAGTTCCAAAATACCACCCAAAAAAATAAATGAGTGTTTTAATATAAGAAAACATGGATGATTATAATGGAATCTAAAAATAAAATAATTCCCATAGTAGTAGAAAAATCATTGTTACCATATTTGTTTAGAGTAGAACATTTTTTTGTTTGTCAAAACATTCTGTATAAAATAAATAAAATGATTTAATTATTTAAACAATTTAATGGAATTATAAATTTATATAAATATTTTTTAACCATTTTATAATAATTAAAAATAAAATAATAATTTAATGAATATTTACATGGAAAATTATAATTTATAATTAATTCTTTAAACATCCAAACTGTCTGATACCAAATTTTAACATTAAAATCATAATCCCCAAGAGAGGATAAAAATTTTAAAATATTAAATAAAATTATAATATATAAAATATGTATATATAATTTAAAATGTTCTTAATATAAACCTTATAATACAATAGAGGTTCATATCATCAATAAATTCCTCAATGAATGGAGATTGAGATGAAATCCCTTTCCTTGAGTCCAACATGTCACATGTGTCATTATCATCCTAAATAGTAAGATTTGATTTATTATTTACTTCATTAATTAAATGTTTATATTTTTATTACTTTTATTTCAATTATTACAATTTTTTAATTAGCTACATAAAAAAATATGTTCTTGTATGGTGTTTGGACAGTATTCTGTTTGTGTCAAAAACAAATTTTATAGGTCCAATATGGTCAATTGTGATATTATATATACAGTTATAGAATAATAATCATGACATTTTTATCATATTTATACATCAATTATACATTTAAATACAATCATGAAATATTTTTATGGAAAATGAACTACCGTTCCAATTCTGAAATGATAATTATGGAAGAAGGTGAGTAAAATTTATCATTCCAAAATTATTATTATATAATAATTACCATTTTATATAATCATATATACTTACATATATAATTATTATGATGTAAAATGAATCACCTTCCATCAAGGATGCGGTAGTCCACATATCGACGAATGTCATTATCCCATTTTCTGTGTGTGAAAATATGTTACTGAAAATGATATACAATATTTAAATAAATTTAATTGGTCATTAGTATTTTATGGATTTTATTTACATTACATGTGTTTAGTTAAACCCATCCATAAAATTTTTATTATATTTGTGAACGTATCACACTGCTCTGAGTATGTGATAGTCTACACATCCACAAATGACGTTTCCATGTTTACACAAAATAGAATGCAGGGATTTTTGTGAATAAAATAATTAAATATGTATTAATAAGTATTTAGTTATTTATATATAAAATAAATATATTTTACCTATCATAATTCACTGCCATAAGTTTCGTAATGGAAAAACTAACTTCATCATCTTGTGTAGCAGTAGTTCTCCATACACAAACAGTAATGTCATTACCCAGATAATAGAATTTTTTTTATGTGTACTCATAAAAAATAAAATAAAAATATAATTATAATTAGGATAATTAATTTATTATATAATCATGTAATAATAATAATATAATGGATTCAAGTAGGAGGCAACGTTAAAATTCACGTTGATGAAAGTTACCTCTTTTTTGGGTGACACCTTTTCGTTTTCACCAAATGACATATTGGATGGATTTATTATAGAGGATTGGACTATAGTGTGAGATTAAATAAGTTTATAGATACTTTTGTAGGGAATATGATCCCCAAATATCTTTATATTTTTGAAAAAATGTGATAGGAGGATGTCTTTTAATTGTAGAGGGTGACTGCTATTCCTATAAATAAAAATGGTAAACAATACTGATAGGTCTACCAAACATCTTATGCATACAATATTATACCAAATTCTATAAAATTGGGTACATGGTTTACTAGGGTCAATAAAATTGTTTTTAGAAAACTTAATATGTCATTTACACTCATAAGATTAAAATTTAAATAATACGTAAAACAAATTTTATACTAATCATTGTAGTTAATTTTAATCATGTTTGATGATATTTTTGAACATAAAGTAAGTTTAATTATTATATATTATACATTATTCTTTGTAAAAATATGTTATCCATTTTTTCAAATTCAAATCACATAAGTGGAATAAATTTATTTAAAAATTAATCCAACATATCAGTCAATAAATTTGGTGTTAAAGTAAAAAATGACAAAATGTTTGGTATGTTTTTATTTCTAAATTCACTGTGAAATTTTTTTCAATGGCATAATTTTTTAAAATGATTTATTTTTATCTAACTATAGTTTATAAAATTTATTTATATTCTTTTCCAGTATTTATTAATTGGATGATAAATCATTTTCAAAGTAAAATTCAGTATTATTCATTATTTACCGAAATTTATATTTTCCCAGAAAAACAAAAAAAAATCCAACAAAAGAAATTATTGATATTTATCTATCAAAAAATAAATTTATTTTTTCAAATAGAAGTTATAAATTTTTCAAAACATAGTTTTGAAATGGGTGCTCTATTAAATGGTGGTGAAAAGTTTTTATAGAACAATACCATTTTATCCATCAAAATAGAACTATTCTAATATATACAAATAAAATTTATTATATTGAAGTGATATATTTTTATAAAAATATAAAAACATAATATATGTCTAATAATATATGTTATTTTTTTGGACTTCATATTTTTTGATCTTTTTATTTAAAGGATTTGTTTTTGCACTACATCATAGAGTGTAACACCATGGTTCTTCAAGCACTCCTCCACCTCTTTCTAATCACATCCAATATTTTTTTTAAATGATCTACCCAAAAAACTCTATAAACATACCTTGAAACATATCTATGTCCACCAACTTGAATAAATTTATCCTATAATATATTTGGTCTTGATCAAAATTAGATGACTCAATGAATTTGGTAAAAGTTTCATAAACCATATTTTCTGATTTTATTTTTTCATTGAACACATATATAAGATTACTTTAATTAAATTTATTCTTAAAATAATAATTTAATTATACATAAGTTTTATAATAAAATTGAAATATGTTTCCTTCTTTTAATCACTTCTTCAAAACATCCATCACACATTGTGGGTCTGTTTAATTTTATTTATTTATTTTTTCTAAAATCCTAAATTTTAACAACGTAGAGAGTGAATCCCAATATGTCTTAGGGGGAAATAAAAAAATGATTTATAATTAAATGGCCCATATTCTAAAATGAATAAATATCTTATTTACAAAAAAACTATTGAAAATCAACACCATAATTGATCTATCTTCATGAATACACCTAGTTTAAAACCCGAAATTTCATTGTGCATTCATTACACTATGAATAACTACATGAGATGATATATTGAGAAATGTATTCCTTCATTAATTTTGATCTAGATAGATCCACATGGTTACTATTACTACTCGGATATACCAAATTGGGGCTAATAAAATATATTTAAACCATCTCTCCTCCTTGTATTGAAGGAATTTTGGCATAATGTTTTGTGGTGCCCCATAGTCTCTAGGGTCATGTGACCCAAAAATGAATTCAAGATGAATGTTAAAATTACTATAATATAACTAATAGTACCCATAATACTGTATTGTTTTAGTAATACTACATTACTTGTAGATAATTTATTTATATTAAATAAAACTTGGTTTCGAACTCATGTTTCATATGGTATGATGAGTCGAATATTCTTCTAATATAATCTACAAACATCATCACTGGTAGTGGTTTTACTCTTCCATAAAAAATGTTTATATTTTATGTTTCATGTATTCTTTTCCAAGATACTCCAAAATATATATTTCATAAATTAATAAACAATTAAAAAATTTATAATTAATTTTATGTTAATCTATAATGATGAAGTATCAATCATATTAATAAAAATGAAATTAAATAATCATAGTCATTTTTATCCATCAAAAATAAGCTTATAAATAAATTCTTTCTGATTTAGAAACATCATGTAAATAATTTTATTTATTTTATATTAATAGTTTTTAAAAGACATGAATAATATGTATTGGATATTTTTTCATATGAAATAACGGGGTCGTATCCATTGAACTCTAGAGCCACATCAAAGAGGATTTTGACGTATAAAATGGACAGCTTCAAAATATGTGACAAAAAAATAAAAAATCTGTAAGATTATAAAAGGGGTTAGAAAAATATTACAATAGATGAAATAAATATTGAAATGGATATGTAAATAGTTATTAATATATATAAATTGATATCTAATAGGCATAGTGGAGTATCCAAACCAACTTAAAATTTGATGAATGTTTTCTTTTAAAATATTTCATATTATTAGGGAATGTCTACCATCACTATCTATCTCTTTATTTATCTATATTCCTCTTTATAGAATTATTTTTTTGTATTAATTATATATATTTCATCGATATATTATTTTATTTATTATTCCTTTCTTTTCCGGGGATATATATCCCTAAAACATTTTTCTATCTTCTGCCAAAATTATATCTAACAACAGAAAATGTTTTATTTCTTCTTCTATTTAACATTATACTCTTATGAATATTATTTTCATTCTATGAGTTTATAAACTAATTATTTTTTAACATTATTGTTTTGGTTTTTTATGTTTTTTGGATCCCGTTGATATAATTTGTTTTAAATAATGTTTTCCTTTGTCATTATTATTTAATAAAATACATTGTTATTAGAACATATTCATTATCATTATTGTGATTTATTATTCCAATTAATAAATATATTCCTAAAATGTTATATTTATTATTAAATAATTCAAAATATTACATATTCCCCTATATTATTAGGACTCCACAAAATATTCCTCAAGGAATAAGAAGTTGTTGATTTATTATTTTAACCATTTAATTCTTAGTGTGTTATTTATTGAATGTTATTCATGTCTATTTTGTTAAATTTTGAAGTCATATTCAAGATATATTTTTACATTAATACACGATGAATTATGAGTCCCCCAAATTTATTTTTTTTAATTATTTCCACTCATGTGATACTATGAATTCTATATAGCTACAAATATCAGTGGGCAATGTTATAGTATCCGGACTATGATTCTTGATATACGATAATATAATAATTTCTAGTATTTGTGTCAAATGATTATGTTTCATCTAATTGTTATTCTCTAATTAAATATTTTTACTTATTTATTATTTCCATGTGATTAAATATTTTCCATACCATTACTTATTCTAGGTTATTTTAATAAACTCCTATGATATTCCCACCAAAATGTTATCTTGTCATGTCACCTTAAAATAACTCTCGGATGCCCCCTTATTTTATATATGTCCCCAAGATATCCTATGAATTTATTAGAGTATGATGAACTCTAAGAGAATATTATAATTATTTGAAGAGAATTTATGATGAAAAAAATTATCATATATCTAAAATCATATAGATAATAGTCCTCTAGGTTTTCAAATGTGATTTGTGTTGATTTATAGAGAAAAATGTAGTAATATTATTCATATGAAATATTGGTGGTTACAAATTTTATAGGAAAATTTATATTAATTAATCGTTGTTAGGATATAGTTCATAATGGTAGATACACCCTAAACAACCTATATTGGTAGTTAATATTACATTAGATAGGATTTATATGTTATTAAACAGTTATTCTATCTACGTACATAATTTTCCATTTATATTGTTATTAATATATGTACTCTCATCCATATTATTAATTTTGTCAGTTATGGTCTAAAAATAATAGGAATCACGTATATATTATATAACCCATGAATACCATGTATATTGTTTACAACCATTTTATTATTTAATCATCACATATTATAAATAAACACATTACTGTATTGTATAAATGTTTTTCTATTAGATAATCACTACATACATTTCTTATTAAAAATTATTTCATCAATATATACAAAAAAATCATCTTTAAAAATATTTTTATTAAAAATATTCCATCATATAATTCCTTGTAAAAATGAGAAACATAAGAATTGGGCATTAATGCATAGTAATGGAAAATAGTGTCAATGATTCAAAACATTTTATATCATAAGAAAAAAAACTCAAAAATATGTCCAATAAATGATTAAAAAGAATATCGGATCCTAATAATTTTTATTTAAAGAATAATAAAAGACATATAACCTCAAAAGGAATAACATAGTTACATATCATATAATAATATATAATAAATTTGAAAATTTAGATAAAAATCTAGAGATTTGGAGAAAAATATAGGTCTATCGTAGAAAAACATGCATCAGTAAACTAATGGTCTTTGAGAACATAGCTAAACACAATAATTAATATTTATAGAGTTTTAACATATCAATTATTTATATTCATAGAGTTAGAGTAATATCAATTATTTTGATGTATGAAGTGTTCAATATATCAATTAGGTATGTGCATGGAGATCTATAAATATTAATTATGTCCATGAATATAGTTATGAACATAACAATTTGGTTTACATGTAAATTTGTGTACATATCAAATAGTTCAACATGTAATCTTGTGAACATATCACATAGGTTCACTCATATAGTTGTAAATATAAAATTTGAAGACATTGTAATTTTTAACATATATATTAGCCATATTAATGGAGTTGTATACCTTAAAATTATGCACACACATAACATCACAATCTCATATGATATAAAAACATACCTATTTCATTATAGGGATATATGAGACCCACCAAAAACATATGGATATACAAAAACTAATATTTCTAAATAAAATCAATCATATATATTTTCATAAAATCACAATGAAATAAACTGGTTATAGAGCATTCTAAATTTTTTTTCATAAAATGGAATAAAAAATATGATTTATTTAAAGAATAAAATCAATTTATAAAAATATGTTTATTAGAAAGAATTCAGTATGTAATTGAGGAAACATTGCTCTATAAGATATTCAACAATTTATGATAATGTAAATTTTTATTGAAACTCATCAATGTGTATTAACAAAACATTATTAATGTAATTATTGAATTAAAATGTTTCATGTTATGTTGAAAAAAAGCTTATGATGGTTATATGATGAAATATTAAAAATTTGTTTTAAATAGGGACACTAATAAAGGAACCTTTAATTAAATAATGATTATGTATAGATATTTGTATTTGACAATATAAAACATTAAGATGTGAAATAGCATTCCTTTTGAATATTTTTATAATGTTTCATTTATTAAAGAAATATTTGAAAATGTTAAAGAAAACAAATTCATTTCATAAATAAAAATATTAATTCTATGTGTTATGTAAAATGATTTCGTGTGACTTTTCCCATTCCTTTATGTTTTGGTGGTCAAAAAAACAATTACTTAATAATAATTTCTATCCCTACAGAAATTTAAATGAAAATCCAACTCCAATTGGAATCATGTTCTTTAAGAATTTCTTTTATATGTCTGTTTTTTCTTAAGATAAAATAGTTACTATAACAAATCATATACATAATAAAACACATAAACCATAACTTTTTCAATCCCAATTCTCCTTAATATATGGATGTGATTCATCATGTTTTTTGAATATTAATCACATAGAGAATAAATTCCAATTCACAATCTCAATTTTGAATCGCCTAGAATTGTGATTCTAATTTTTTATTCCTCAATTAATAATCTTCCAAAATTTCAAATCTGATACAATGATTTTAAAATTTCAATTCACATAAAAATGAGAATCTAATTTCATGTTTCTCAATTCTAAATCACTCAAATTTGTGATTCTTGTTCTCAAATTCTCAATTTCTATTCTCAATAAAATATTGTGATCTTATTTTATAACTTTCTTAATGTTATTATATTTCATTAATATATTTATTCTTATAAATAGATTCATACATGTTTCACAATATTTTTTTACAATATTTTTTGTTATGCTAAACAATGTAATCGAATCTGTTATTATATAACTATTGTAAGTGCAAGCTATATAGGTCCCTCCAAAATGTTATCAAAAATGTGAATGTTGGAATAAAATTCAACAATTGGATATATCTCCTATAAATACTTGGTCATTAGGAATAGCTCTATTTGAAGAATGACCAATCTATTTTAGAAATGGAATGTGGTTTTTTGTTTTTTTCAATCCTCATTGGAATTTCACAATTTTTTCTAGGAAAAGTATCATACAGTTCAAGCGGGAAATAATATTTAAGGTGGCATCGTAACTCAGTGTTTGCCAAATTTTTGGGACCCAGAATTGGAATATGGAGAAAAGTGTTTTTACCTGTGGGAGTTTCACACAAGAATGAATGGTGTTAAAAACTTGTGTGCAAGGATTAATTTGGGATCCGGGCATCAAAATATGGCAATTGATAAAAGTTCATGAAATTAACAAATATGTGTGAAAGTTGATGTTGCTCAGAATAATATTATGAACCCAATGTGATGTCAAAAGGGGTTTTGTGCGATCAGTAAGAATCTTACAAGTACCGACAAAGAGGCGTTGAAAACATGAATTTAGTGTCATTAGGGCCTCTAAATAGGCAGATACCTCCATTTAAGACTCAATAATTTTCCAACAAATATATGGAAGCTCTATCACAGGAAAGAATTGTATTCGAATGAATTTAGAAAGTTAATTTTTCACATAAGGTTCTCCTTTAGGCTGAAAATACCAATTGAACCCTTCATTGTATTTGCATGAATGATAAGGGTAGCGTGTAAAGTATTGGTAGTGTGGAAAGCAACTTTCACTCCAATTCCCAAAATTTTGTGCGCAATTTGAGGTAGTGCACGCACATTTGTTATTATGCTTCGGACATGATTTTAAATATCTGGTTTGTGTGATCAGTGCATTCAAGTGCATCAATTCATGACATTGATGCAAGTAGTATCTCAAGTTGGACTGTGAAAAATACTTCAAATAAAATCTATTGAAGAGACCCAAAAGTCAATAAACTGAGTAAGTCTTCTGCCATGGCGGTGAAAAAGGGGGAGTTGACAGAAGTGTTTTGAGGGACATAGTGAGCTATCAATGAATTATTGCAAAGGCAGTTTTCCTGGCATAGTGTTACTATGTCTGAACTCTTGTACTTCACAACTAGATAAGATTAGTATATTTTGGTATTACAGACACACTGTCAGCATATTCTTTACATATGTATCCCTTTGTGGTGAACATAGTAAATATTTTGTGTGTTGTCTATTTGCATTTGATTGTTTAATTGTAGTTCATATCCATCATACAGGTTTAACACATTTCTTCCAATGTGGGAAAAGATCAGATACTTAAAATGAAAAAGTTGACACCCTTATTCACCCTTGCCCTCCCAAGGTGTCTTGGGTCCTACATGAGGTATCAAAGGATGGTTTCATGTGTTAAATCTATTTTTTCATTATAGAGAATTCAGCCCATGTTAGGGGAGTACCTCTATTTAGTGGAAGTAATTTTCAGATTCGAAATAACAGAATGAGATCTAATCGATGGTCTCTAGGAATGTACGTCATATTTTTACTGTGTATGGAATACAAGTTATTGATCCAACATGTATGGATTTGATATAGACAGATAGTAAAATTCTTGATGTATATGCTAAGGTGTATAATGCTCTAACAACAGCTTTTCTAGAGTAGATTTATCTAAAGGTGTTGAGATACAGCTCTATAATGTCTTGTGGGATAAACAAAAAATATCTATGAAGTTGAAAACAAAGTGAAGGTGGAAGAAATTAATGTACTACACAATAGGTTTGACGATCTGAAGATTCACCCTAATGAGAATGTAGACTCCTCCAATCAAATTACTTAAGTTGTAAAAGCATTTCAAGGACAAGGCGATGAAATCAAATACATTAACACTATAATAAAAATCATGAGATTACTTAAACCCCTTTACATTACGAAGGTGTCAGCCCTTATGGAATGAGATCACTCCAAACACTCTCTTTTTGATCTGTTGAGTAGCCTGGTGTCATAAGAAATGAGAGTAAAACAAGAAGATTCTATGAATCATGTGAGTAAGTAAATGGAAATAAAATCTATGAAAAAATTGAAAATTTCTGAATATAGTAGCAGTGAGGAAAATGATGAAATAATAAAATCTTTCTCTCATTGCTAAGAAATTCAATAATGAAAAAGGAAAATATGAATTCAAGCTACCTCTATCATGTTTCTGATGTGGTAAAGTTGAGAACATAGCCTCTCAGTGCCCAAGGAAATATAATGATAAAGATATAGAAGTTTAAAACATTCAAAATCCTCAGAAAAGGAACTTCAAAAAAGGAAAATTATGATTGGAATGGAAACTAATGAAAATAGTTTTGTGTGTGAAGAAAATTATGAGGATAATGATTTATCTGAGGAAGAGGAACTAGAATTTAAACGTGTAAAATATGCTTCTATGTTGGCCACTGTTGAAAAATCAGAATCATCAAAAGATAATTCTGGAGATAATCAGTTGACAAATAATCCTAATGCTAAGTTGAAACATTAGGATTTGTTAGTAATCATAAGATTAAATGTATGAGTTTCAATAATTGGAAATCAACTGTCTAATAATAATCATAATGTGTTGATAAGCATTAATATAAAATTGAATGACTGTGAGAACTTTTGAAAGAATAGTATAAAATCATTGAATGCACTGATGATGTTGTGGATCTGATGCTGAGAATTGAAGTGCAGTAAAAGGTCATCAATGAACTCACCTCCAAACTGGAAGAAAATTCCATGATTGTTGAGGGTCATGAAGTGGAAGTTGTTACTATTAGTATTAAACTTGATAGTGAATCAATTTTAAAATAATCAACGAAGAAAATACATTTTGGAAGGTTCTCAGATACTGATATGTTGGGGAGAGAGAAATGTGGTTCAAAAGGAGTTCAAAATATTTTCAATGATCAACGTCATACTTATATGGGAAATAGTGGAATTGATTTTGATGCCAAATCGTCAAATTCTACAAATAATGGAGACCAAAATAAAGGAAATATGAAAGCGGGTCATCTGGAAAAGCCACTTGAAGTGATGAAAAATAAATCCCATTTCAATCTGACAGAAGAACATAAGTCTATAATCAAGCCTCTAGGAATAATAAACAGTAAAACTATTATCCCAAAGAAAAGGGAATTAGGATAAATAAAAGTGTGAATACATTTCCTCTCATAAATATTTAGTTATGTGGATATGTGGTCCATACCACGTCTTATTACAAATAATGAAGGAGCTATTTGAATGGAGAAGATATGGGAGCTCCATAAATAGAACAAATTCATATCATAATTCTTTTAAAAGAAAAAATTTATATTGACACTGATTTCTTATGTTCTAACATTGTCCATTAAGCTATTTATTACAGGTAGAGGAGTGAAATGCACACCTCATATCGAAGTAAGAGAAAATACAATGTTCGTCAACAAGACTATGTTTCTCTTACAAACAGGTATTACCCTCTTGAAGAAGAGCATGAATATGAAGAACCCATGTATATGGAAGAGAGAGTTTCATGACCATCAATGTCTTACACTCAACACAATAACTCATGCAAGCAAATGAAGAAAACTGAAAAATACAATCATGTAGAAGTAGCCCTCAAGGACACAAAGAATATCATCAAGTGGATTCCAGATAATGGTTCTTCATCCCACAATATGGCTAATGCAATACCACTGACGGATGTCAATAAAAAGTTCAATGGAATAGTTAGGTTTGGTAACGATGGTTCTTTGATGATAAAAGGCTATGGAAGTTCCAAACTATCTAATTGATAGATGAATAAACTGATGTCCTTTATGTGGATGTTTTGCGTCCTAATCTTCTAAGTGTGAGTCATCTCTATGACTCGGGCCTTATTATGATATTCAATAAAAATTGTTGTACTCTAAGAGGAATGTCTAGAAATACTATCATGAAGGAAAGTATAATAGATGGAAACTTATATCAGGTTTATAGAAAAGAGAACTATTGAGACCTAATAGTTGAAGTGGAAAACAATCTGTGGAATCAAAGATTGAGATGTAATTTACCAAAATTTTTGTATAATTTTTTTAATTATATTGGATTATTACGAGACTGTGAAATCCGATGACACTTTATTCTGATGACCAGAGTACCTAGAATGATCCGTTGACAAATTGTTAAGCTTAAAATAGTGTGCATGAGTATTTTTCCGGAAAAAGTAGAATAACTATTAAATGGGTTCCCAGATCAAAAATCTAAGGACCTTGTTGCTTTCAGTATGGTGGGTTTACCCTAGGCACAACTTAATTTTAGTCATCATAGGCCTCTAGTGAGAAAACACAAAAAATGGCATAACCATAAATAAAATAATTTAATAAAATTATTTTATTTTTCAAATTCTTATATCTCACGAACGGTGACTCTGACTAAAAATTTGAGGCCACCACTGAACTCATGATGGTATTCATTTCTTAGGTAGACCCAAACATTTGACGGTGCGGGCCAATAGTGGATGTTATTTTTTGGCCGTAAATAAAATATTTAATTAAAAATTATTTTATTGTTAAATTTTCTAACATCTAAACTGTAACTCTAATTGAAAATCTGAGAGTTCCATTGGATTCGTGGGGATATTTTTTCCTTCGGTGGTGCCTATTATCGACCGGTGTGGTTTGAGGGTTACTGTTAATAATATTTGAAATTTCTTTATGATATGTTCAATAAATGTACAAGTGGTGTTTTGTAACTTATGATGCAGTGCTATAAATTGAAATCTGAGGGCACCGTTAACTCTGCAACTCCATGATTCTCTTAAGGGATGCATCACTTCGACCATAGCAGGACGGGTGGGAAATTTAAATTCTAATCATTAAAGAAAAATAATAAAATAATATAACAATGTTATTTTATTTCTTTTCTGTATTTTCTATGCTGTGGTGGCAGGACCAACGATTTGGAAATCTATTAAATGGAATGACCCTCTAGCTTTGTAACCTCAATGTTTCAACATTAATTGTGGTTCATAAATGATATGCATTAATTTCCAGAAACACAGGTGGTTTTCCCATATATTTAATGGAAGCTTGGGCGTGGGTTTATGACATGGATTCATCAAGTGATGAACCTCGGGCGAAGTCCTGCGGCAACTTCAATTGACGAAGAACAGAATATTGGGTGGTAATCATCTGGGATCAAAGAACAATGATACTTCCTTTGATGAGGACTCTCCTCCTGCCACAACCATGACACCTCCAGCGGTCCTCGTGACAGAGTGAGTTATTTTTGAAATTTTCTTTTATGAATTAAAATTAATCCCTCTTGTTATAATGTTAATAAGAATTGCATGGGACAAACGAACAAGGCCCAAACCATCCTCCAATTTGTTCTTGTTGCGTTCTTTGAGGTAAAATTCTTCAACTTGTCAAAATATAGAATCTGGGAGCCACGCAGCGATGGAGACATCCCAGGGAGCTAGTAGGCGAGAGCGTAAGTGAAAAAGGATCTCTAAAGCATTGTCAGAGCCCCGCGAAAGAAGCACCGGAGCGGAACCGATGCGGCGATGACAGCGTAAGAGGATGATGGCTAGAAATTCCAGTTCACGTTGGACGATCGGCACAACTCTGCACTATAGTGGTAGGATAGGCGGTCGTCGCGGAGGTGGAGGCGGCGCATCGTCGCATGCCGTGATGATGTGAGCCAGGATGATGCAGGGGACCGACTATATGTCGGTCATGTGGCTGACAAGGCAGTGTCAAGTGGCACCACCAATAAATGGTACGAATGGATCCTTTGAGCGGTACAGGTGCAACGGACCGTGCGGCGCCAGATGGGTCCTTCTGACCGGCGAGCTGAGCCGCCACTACCCTGACCGGCTAGATCGGGTCGGGCCGCTCCGCGACCCCACACAACCAGGGCAGGCCATATCGGTCTGCGGCCCGGTGGGCCGAGCCCCCCAGGGCCCTATCCCATCAGGGTGGGTCATCCCAGGTTGGTTCGGGCTGGGTCGGACTGGACCCAGACCACTCTTGGGCCCAGATATGCTTAAAAGTCTGCATCTTTTGAATTGGACAATAGTTTGATGAACCATCTGTGAAGATGGAATCTTTGGAGTGACACTGTCTTTTTTATATACTCCACGTGGCTTTAGTGGAATGTTAGAGTTTAGTCGGGTTAGATCATACTTGAATCCAACCGGGACCTCGTCACAATAATGCCTTTAGCTTACAGACGGGGTGTCCGGTTGATGTGTCGTCTGTTTCATTAGAACTCTTATGGCATGGAAGATCATCAGGTTTCTTCCTTACGGAGCTTTGTGGTGGTTTAGGTATAATCGATAACCACATGAGTTGAACAAGGTTGTTTCTTATTCTGATAGTTAGGATGGATACTCCCATGATGACACAAGGCACATGAATTCTTTACTCCTCTATTCTGGATGATATGTGACTCCCCATGTCATGAGTGTGGGTTCATTTCCATATGATTGGTTTTTCTATATTTGGAGTCAGTACTCCCCTATTGGACTAGGGTGTGGTCCCTCCATACTAATCTCATATATAGTCAGGTACTCCCCTAGCGGGTAGGGTGTGTGTCCTCTTTGTTAGGATCATGTACTCCCCAGTCAACCCAGGTTGTGGGTCCTCCTTATGCAGTACTACAGTTGAGTTGGTACTCCCCATCCATGCCAGAGAGCAGGTCCTCTAGCATGGGGTCAGTACACCCCTGACGTACTAGGGCGTGGGTCCACCACATCGAATAAAAAACTAGATTTATACACCCCTACTAGGTACGATGTGGGTCCTCACATATAAATTTGATACTCCCCTATTGTGACAGGGTGCTGGTCCTCTTGCATCGGCATGGTACTCCCCTGATGTACAAGGGCATGGGTCCCCCATGTCAAAAAAACTACCAGAGTTGTAATCCAATAACGGGTAGGGTGAGGGTCCTCAAATATGGAGTAGTACACCCCCATCTCCGAGTAGCAACAAAGAGAGGGTCCTTCAAGGGAGTTTTAGCACCCTTGACTACTGGACATAGTGTTGAGGAGTGGGCCTCATCACTTAGTTTCCCTTGGCCTTGCCTCCCGTGCAAGATTTTGATTTCGAGACCTCTAGTGTTGGGCACTAAATGATATTCTAGAAAACAATTTCCTGATGGAGAATGTCCTTTTGGACGTTCCATTAGGAATGGTTGAGTTGTACCTGATGGAGTACATCTCTCAGATGGGTGCCATCAGGGATGTCTAGTTCATGGAGTGTGTACTCTTGATCCTTGATTTATTATTTCATCCTTCTTTAAAAATATTGTAAATGGCTAGAGGTAGGTTCCTTACATTTCTTTTTGAATGAGACAAGTATATACGGATTGAGCTGTGTCTATTTCTTGTGCTTTGTGACTAAGATCATGCTTTTGGTTTTCCAATGTAAAATTATGATAGACTGTCGGGGGTCTCAGGGTCCATACTAAGTATTGTAATACTCACCACAATATTAGATTTTCCCACACCTTATTGTTTCATTGCAGACAGTGGGTAGCCTTCACTAAGACTTGGGGTAATAGGAGCTGACAGTGGAAAGCGGTGATTGTTGACGTGGAGAGTTGTGAAGATGATTTGTACCAACCCATTATGTAGGATCCTTGGTTGAAGATCACATGAGATGTTTTTTGTTTTCTGTTGTAGTTGTATCTTTACAGTTGGGATTTTATTCTGGCCCCATTACTTTCAGTACACAATTTTACTACTGCAACTTCACATCGTGCTTGAATCTTGTTGTGTTCTCGGACAGTGTGTTGTACAGGTTTAAAGGAAATGGCTTCCCGTTTAGGGATAATACATAACGTTTCTAGTTTTCAACCCATGGCCTATGGAAGGAGGGATTGAGGTAGTGACGACATGGGCCCCAGGGGACGGGTCATGGCAAAGTGGTATCAGAGGAATTAGTTCTATAGAAGAATTAGGACTCTAATTGTAACGACGCAAATTTTTTCAATGGAAATTCCCATCTTATAAATACGTCATAAAATCAGATTAAAACCAAAATAAAATGAACTAATATGTTTTAAGTGACCATTAAACATAATATTTAAACTTCTGTGTTTGGAATTTCTAAAATCTGACATACCCGGTTGAGTTCAAGATGATTTTTTGTGTCTAATAAGACAAACCTAATTTTTTGGTGAATTATAACCTACCAATTGGAATAGTAACATTCCCTTAATAATATTGAAATACCATAATGAATTGAATCCTTACCTATGAGAGTAAAAAATAATATTCAAGTGAAAGTATGATGTACCTATATTTTAGAATAAGTAAATGAATGTTTTAAAATTGGGTTTTTAGTAATAAATTGTGATTTTATCTAAATATTAAATTAATCATATTTAAAAAATTATTTTCAAAAAATGGACATAATTTTTGGATTCTACACGTTGAAAAATGGTTGGGGTGAAATTTTGGTGTTTTTCTAAAATACTTGAATTTTTTATGAATAGTGAAATTCCATAATTTACAAAAATAAGATAAATATGATAATTATAGAGTCATGTATTAATTTCTTCTGATATAAGCCCAAATGGTTCGGAATCACATGGTAAAATTAATATTATTGGTCAAGGAAGACTCAAGATTCCTTGTCTTGTGGAGAAATAATAATTTAATGAATTTTCTATTAAGAAAACCCCTCTCTCATCCACTATAAAAACCACCATTCACACCCTCATTTCCTCACACCACTCAAGCATCAATATTTGTATATACTCTGCCCAAGAATCATCCCTATCCCCTCCCCCACGTACAAAAGATTATGGTCTCATCAAAATACCGTGCTTATTCACCTTATTTCGGATCTCAAGAGTATGATTGAAGAGGTAATTTCTCTCATTATTTTCCTTTAAATTCCTTTCAATTTCAAGTTCTTTTCTTATTCTCTCCCAACCTATATTTGTCCAAAGGGTATGGTAACTCCAATATCATACATATAATAGAATTTTATGATACTAATGTTATATTATACCAACCAACCCCTTTCTCTGGTTCCTTTTATTTTATGAAATAAAACATTGTTCGTGAGGTGTTAATCTATCACCTTCAAGAATGACATGTTTTCTTTTTCATTTCTACCATCAGGTCTGGTCATGATATACAATTTATGGTTGAACCAAAATATTTTATATGTATTAAATTCTATTTAATTTTCTAGAACTATCTTATTTACATATTACTAATTTATTAATCAAAATAAGTTCAATTTGGTCGAAAAAACACCCAAATTAACTCAAACAATCATCATTTAATTCATATCTATTGATTCATCAACATGGTATTTGATTTAATTCATTATAAAATCATTTTAACAACTGGTATATCATTAATAACATTTAATATATATTATGGATTCTTATCTATGTTCTATGTGAACATCAATTCATGAATACATGTGAAACACTCAAGAAAACCATAAAAACAAACATTGTCGAAAAATGTTTTTAAACTCTATAACTCATAAACAGACCCATAAAATTGAATAATGAAACCAAAATTAACCCTTTTATTTTATAAAATGTTATTTAATTTCTAATTAATTAGTTTAATGTCATTATATAGGACATTAAAGAGAATGAAGCGTTCATATACAAGGCAATGTGAAAATCTCGAACACAATTTTCTTTCTTCAGGTTCTCTGTCTTTCACTCCATATTTGGTATGGTCACCCATTAAAAATAATTTTTTCATAATTATATTACGTTTTTTGGGATATTAAGGTTTTTTACTAATGTTTATGTAAAACAAAATGTTTTCCAAAAGAACTCATCTTTTAAGTACTCACATTTTACTTCTCATTCAAAGTTGATGATTCTTGTATCAAGTATGTTATTCCCTATTTCTTTTGGGAACGCAAATTTTATGAATTTGTTCTTATGAGACAGAATTAATTCATTTACCTAGATTATTTATGTTCATTATTGATATATGTTCTAGGTGTAATTCATGATGATGGTAATGTTATGATGTGACGGGTGCACCAGGAAGTATACAGCGCTATAATTCGTTGGGTAAAGTGATTAATCTCATGAGATAACGTGAAATGATGGGTCAAAAAGATTCTACCATTGTTCAAAATAATTTGTGGTAGTTAACCACTAAGTCATGATGTTTTATTTTTATGCATTTCCACATTTCAAGTCTTTTATTAATGATTTTTCTCATGTTCATGATCTTTAACCTATGTTATGATTATACTAACCCATTGATATATTGTTCTCCTATATATTATTACTAAAATTTTAGATCACCCCTTTTGATGTATATCCTCAGGTGACTACATGTAATAATTAGGGGTCAATTTTCATTAAGAAGATAGAGAATAAAACCAATAAATGTTTATGCGTGATGTTGTAACTATTATGTATGGTCCTAGTTTTCCCAAGACACCAAACATTGGGATCCTCTATTTTTAATACTATTATGTTTTTATCTGAAAATTATGTAATAGTAATGTGAGAAATGTTTGGGTAGATATAGTTGGTATCAAGAGGCATGATTTAGTTAATTTTGGAATTAGGATTAGTGAACCCTAGAGAAAACCTCCTGCATGAGACTAAGTCCAAATATGCACACAAGAATCATTACATATGGATCCCCTATGTTATGATTTTACTATAAATTGTTTATATGAATATGTTATTAATTACTTCAGGACTTCTATTTCATTCCAACCATTTCTATTATAGAAAATTTTGGGAACCAGGAGAAACCATGCCAATAACTCATGCGAGGGCCAATGAAACAGTTGCTCGAATGACATCCCCAATGATTTGGGAGGTGGAGTTCAAAATTTAATGGTGATTCATACCCAACTATCTCAGGTTATGAACAATAACCATAATAATGGATATTGTCCTCCTTCACCAAAGAAGGGTAAACTGGCTATCGAATGCTTTTTGCAGCAACGACCATCGACGTTTAGTAGATCTTACAATCCTCTAGTTGTTAAACAGTGGGTCAACTCCATGGAGAGAATATTTTCTGTGCTTCACTATTATAGGATGGAGAAGGTTACTCTATCCATTTATCGTCTTCATGGGGAGGCAGATCAATGGTGGGATTTGATTAAGAAATCCAATCCATGGGAGGAAATTCAAGAGATGGAATGGGATGAATTTAAGATCATTTTTCTTAAAAAGTATTTTCAATAAACTCTTTATATGAAGATGGAGAGATAATTCATATAGATCATGAAAGAAATAAGGATAATTAGTCACAACCTATGAAGAAAATTTCACATGTATTGCAAGGTATGCTTTGGGTTTTGTTATAAACAATGATTGCAAAATTGATAGATTCTTTAGTGGATTAAAACCACACCTTCTAATGAATATTGAAAGTTGAGAATTTGGGAGTTATGAAGAAGTTGTTCGGTGTGCTCTCAAAGTAGAGATGGTGTTTAGAGAATGATCCCATGGATATGGTGACAAAAAATGAAAGATGTAGTTTCAATTCGGTGGATCTAATGATAATGGTGGGAACAAAACTAAATGACCCACATCCCAAAAATGTGGGAAGTTTCACTGTGGGAACTCCCTTAAAGGGATGGGGAAATGCTTAAAGTGTTTGAAAGAAGGACACCATGCTCCAAAGTGCTGAAAAGACAAAAAAAGGAAAGAGAATGTGGAAAAATAAAGGAGAGAACCAATCATGGTCCAATGCTACAACTGTAGGGAGCTAGATCACTATGCTAGACAGTGTACAAACCCTCGAGTTGTCGTGGGTAATCTGAATCAGTAGCCACCAAAGCCAAAGGAACATGGGAAGGCTTATTCCATCACTACCACAGATGTGGAGCAAGATTATGAATTCATACAAGGTACAATTTTTATTTACTCAAGAATGAGAAAGTATTATCTGATTGTAGTTCTACACATTCATTTATATCATTCATGTCTTCTAGAACCACTACTACAAAAAACAGTCTTTATCAGCACTAAAAATGGGCTTTATCAGAGCTAAAAAATCACTGTAAAGCTCAGTACTGATAAAGGGATACATTATCAGCGCTCAAAAAGTGTTGATAAAGGATACCTTTATTACTGCTAAAAATGCACTGATAAAGGGAGACATTATCTGTGATAAAAAGGTGCTGATAAAGATCCCCTTTATCATCGCTAAAAAGTGCTAATAAATTGTTTTTTATCAGCACCCTTTTTGCAATGATAAACTGATCCTTTATGAGTTCTTTTTTAGCGCTGATAAATTCCCTGTCTTCTGCAATAAAAAATTATTCAGCAGCACACCCAAACAACAACTACAAAAAATTCAGCATCTCAACAAGTATACCCATACAAAATTAACACATAATTCATATGGTAATTACACCAAGAATAGCCATAAAACAAGTATACCCATACAATATTAAAACATAATTCATAAGTTACTTAAATTCATAAAGAATTCAATTCAGAATTCAGGGGGTTGGGGGTTGTTCCGGGATTTGGGGTGGTTGTCCAAGGGAGGCTAGGGGGTATCCGGGGGGATGGGGGTGTTCGTGGGGATTAGGGTGTTCAGGGGGTGGGGGCAGTCCAAGAGGTTGAGGGGATCTCCAAGGGGGTGTGGTGGTGTCCATGGGTAGTGGGAGATTTCCATGAGGGTGGGGGATTTCCATGAGGTTGGTGGTGTCCAGTGGGTGGGGGTGTTTAGGTGGTGGGGTGATGTCTAGGAAAGCGGGTGTCCAGGTGGGGGGCGTCCAGGGGGTGGTGGGGTGTCTAAGGAGTAGGGGGGATTGTCCAGGGTGGGGGTGTCCATGGGGGTGTCTATGGGGTGGGATAGTGTCTAGGGTGACGGGAAGGCTCTCTAGGGAGTGGGGTGTCTGGGGGGAGTGGGCGGTCCAGGGGGTTGGTGGGGTTGTCCAAGGGGGGTGGGGTGGTGTCCAGGATGGTTGGGGTGGTCGTCCATGGGAGGGGGTGTCCAGGGGTGGGGGTATCCTGGTGGTGTGGTGGTGTCGAGGAGGGGTGGGGGTACTGTCCAGGGGGTTGGTGGGTGTCCATGGGGTGGGGGAGTCTGGGGGGGGGCTGTCTGGGGTGGGGGGGCTATCCATGGGTGTGTCCAGGGGTGGGCGGTCCAGGGGGTTGGTGGGGCTTTCCATGGGGTGGGGGTGTCCAGAGGGTTGGGGGTATCTAGGGTGTGGGGTGGTCTCTAGGGGGCGGGAGAGGTCCAGGGGGTTGGTAGGGTTGTCCAAGGGGTGTGGGTTGGTGTCCAAGGGGTGGGGTGGCTGTCCATGTGGGTGGGGGTGTCCAGGGGTGGGGGAGGTGTCCAATTGGTGGGGTGGTGTCTAGGGGGTGGGGGAGTACGGGGTATGGGGGTTGTCTATGGTGTTGGGGGCCATCCATGGATCATTCTCCTAAAGGATCAACACAATCCAAATGCGTTTGGTCAGATTTGCGTACGTCAGTTGTTGTTTTCACTTAAAATTCTATCCATTTTAAAAAAAAAGAGAGACACTTCGAGTGATACCAGCCACACCGTGCCTCAGATTGAGGCAAGGATGAATTTTATACGTCAAATATGACCCATGGATTGTTCCCCTAAAGGATCTACACAATCTGAATTCTTTTGGTCGGATTTTCATATGCCAGTTGTGGTTTTCACTTAAAAAGTTTTCCATTTTAAACAAAAGATAGACCCTTTGAGTGAAACTGGCCACACTGTGACTCCGATTGAGGCAGGGTTGACACGTACACATCACTAATGCACCCATGGATCGTTCTCCTAATGTATCAGTCCAATATGATTGTGTTTGGTCGTATTTTCTAATGTCAGTTATTGTTTTCACTTAAAATTTTTCCCATTTAGGAAAAACAGAGACCCTTTGTGTTATACCGACCTCAACATGCCTCATATTGATGTAGGGTTTACTATTACATGTCAAAAATGACACATGGATTGTTCTCCTAAAGTATCAATACAATCTGAATGTTTTTGGTTGGATTTGCGTACGTCAGTTGTTGTTTTCAATTAAAATTATGTCCATTTTAAACAGAAAAGAAACCCTTTGTGTGATACCGGCCACATCGTGCCTCGGATTGAGATTGGGTTGACTCGTACACGTCAAAAATGACCCATGGATCATTATCCTAAAGGATCAGAAAAATCAAAATGTGTTTGGTTGGATTTCAGTAGGTCAGTTTTTGTTTTCACTTAAAATTTTGTTCATTTTAAACAAAAGAGATACCCTTTGAGTGATACCAGCGACATCATGCCTCTGATTGAGGCAGGGTTGAATAATACACGTAAAAATTACCCATGGATAGTTCTCCTAAAGGACCAACATAATACAAATGCGTTTGGTCAGGATTTTCATACGTTAGTTGTTGTTTTCACTTAAAATTTTGTCCATTTTAAACAAAAGAGGGATACTTTGAGTGATATCGGCCTCACCGTGCCTCTGATTAAGGTGGGGTTGAATCTTACACATCCAAAATGACCCATGGATTGTTATCCTAAAGGATCAATACAATCCTAATGCATTTGGTCGGATTTACGCACATTATATGTTGTTTTCACTTAAAATTCGGTCCATTTTAAACAAAAGAGAGACACATTGAGTGATACAAGCGACATCGTGCCTCAGATTGAGGCAGGGATGAATTATACACGTCACAAATGACCCACGGATCATTCTCCTGAAGGATTAACACAATCTGAATGTTTTTTTTTCGGATTTACGTACGTCAGTTGTTGTTTTCACTTAAAATTATGTCCATTTTAAACAAAATAGAGACCCTTTGAGTGATACCGGCCACACCGTGCCTCATATTGAGGTGATGTTGACTCATACACATCACCAACACACCCATGGATCATTATCTTAAAGTATCAACAAAATCCAAATGATTTTCGTCGGATTTCCGTAGGTTAGTTGTTGTTTTCACTTAAAATTATGTCCATTTTAAACAAAACAGGGATTCTTTGAGTGATACCGGCCACACTATGCCTTGAATTGAGGCAGGGATTACTCATACATGTGAAAAATTACCAATGGATCGTTCTACTAAAGGATGAACACAATAAAAATGTAACACTCTAAGATTTCCTTGTAAGTAATTCAATAGCTTTCAGTACATGCAACACCAAGTTTGAGCGCACCACGACTTACCAAACTAGTCGTTCAAAAGCAGTTATTAATAGTATTAACTGAATTTGGAATTTTATATACTCCATATAATCTTATATTCCATATTATGTCTTTCTAAGACATAATAAAATAATAATAAAAATTTCAAATAAAAGAAATATTTTTCGAAAAAAAGAAATTTTATCACCTTTTAATGGAAAAACCTTTTTAAAACCAATATTTAACACTTTTATATATTAAATTTAATTAAATTAAATTATTCTTTAGAATCAGGACATAAAATTTTATTTTGGATAAATTTTTGGTACTTTTCTAACAACTTTTTATATTTTTATGAATACTAAAATATACTAAATTTTAATTGAAAACAGTTTTTTAATCGAAATTATTTATAGTGTTAAATTATGTATTTGAATGGTTTGGAAGTATATTTGGATTATATTTTTATCAATTAATACAATTTATGTTATTATAAGTAATTTCACATTCAAATTTTACATAAACACATGTCAGTATTTTGATAGTTTTCAATTTTTAAAAACCCGCTTTTCAGTTTTGACAACGGGAATTAATTTCAAATTAATTAACGCAACATAGATTTTTTTAATTTGGTAAAATAGAAATCATTTTTGAATTATTAATATCAAAATTATCTTAGGTTAAATTGTTGGTATGTTTCTAAAAACATTCTATTTTTTATGAAAAGTGAAAAACACTAAGTTATAGTTTAAAACCAACATTTTTTTAAATACTTATTTATTTTATTTAAATTTATTTTATGTAAAAATAGAATTATAATACCTATATAAGTTCAATTTAATTCATTGGTGCCATTTTATAATAAAAATAGATGTATAAAATTTTATTGAACTTTTTACCGTCTTTTACCCTTCTCCTAAGAGCATTTTCTAATTCGAATAAAACTTAATTTTACCTTATCTATGATTGAAATTTCAAAAATCTAAGAGAAACGGTTGATATCAGTAAGAGAAATGTGGTTCAATAAGATAAATATAATTTTTGGTGAATAGTATCTTTTTACTTTTATTTTCTACGTTTAAAAGTAAACATGGTAATTAAGGGTAAAAATGATATCATAATTACCCCAACACATGTCCTAATTCTATTGGATATGTGTAATTAGACCAAAAACAACCTTAGGAATAAAATATGATCCTTTAGGTCCACTTGGATTAGATTAGCGCATTTACTATTATTTTATTTAATGAAAAGCTAAAAGAGTTAAATTCAATGTTTAATAACTATACCATTTTTAATATTGGGTTACACACAATATAAATTATACTATAAATATTAATTAGAAATATAAAAATATTTCTAAAATAATGGTATTTTATTTATAATTTTTATACATTAAATATTAAAATTTATTTATGACACAATGATGATGTAGTAATTACTGTATTAATGAACGATTAAAATAATTGATATTATAAATATCCAAATAAATGTAATTTCAAACTTTTTATGAATTTCAATAATTTTCTAGGTTAATATAGCATATTAGGGTGGGTTAAATAATGTTTTTTTTGAAGTAATAATATTGTTATAAATTTAGCAAAAACAAAATACCAAATAGTGTCAAAATTAACATAAAAGAGTTTTTTTAAAAAATATTATATTATTAAATGAAATTCTGTTTCTAAAAATATAAGGTTTGTCCAAAGGTCATAAATAATATTATATATTTCATTAATTAACCACATGAGTTTCTCTTGGAAGTTTATATTAAGTTTATTAACCATATAATATAAAAATTCAAAGATATATGTAAATGTCAAACTATTTAACTAAGAGTTAAATCTAAAAGATGAGGTTAATATAGTGACCCAAAGAGGTATAAAACTTATTGGTTGCAATTTTTTTGACCCATACCCACTTTATCCTTTAAATAAATCATTTTGGAGACTTTAGAAACCGAAAATGATTTTATTATAAACTAATATTTCAATCATTTCTTAAGGTGCCCCTCACCCCTCTTATAAATGGGCACTTCCCCTTCTCTCCAATTCACACCATCAAAGCCATTTGGCTCGGCCAAACCCCACCCAAATATTTTCTCAACTATCCTCCCTTAATCCTAGAAACCTTCCTTTAATCAGAAATCTAACCTAAGGATCCATTTTAGTCAAATCAAAATAAAGAACCCGAAGAAGAGGTAAATATTTAATCACCTCTTTCAAGTTCCTTTCTTCTTCCACTTCCTCTTTCTTTGTTGTTTCCATTCTAAAATAATAACTCTAGTATCTCCTATATATTATTATTCTATTATAAATATGGTACAACCATATTCATTGTTCTATCCATCCTTTGAATTACATTTCACCATACGTGCGTTTGTACGGCTTACCGTCTCCATGTCGTGTTGTAGTTGTTATTCAATGCATTATTATTTGAAAATATTTAATAATGATGTGTAATTGATTTAAATAATAAATATAACTTTATAATTAATCTTTATATATGATATACCATCTAATTATATGTTATTTTAATATCAAAAGAATGATATTGTCGCTCGTGCGTACGTACGGATTACCGTATCCGAGAACACGATGAGATTCATTCCCCATCGTATCTATTCAGTAATAATTGTCAGTAGATGATTAAAAATAATTTTTAAAGACTTTATATCATTTTTAATATGAATAAGATACATCCTATCAATGACAAACATTACTTACTTAATAAACCGTATAAAGGAAAATGAATCAGTTAACACCTGAAACGACGATAATACTTAAATATTATTAACAAAGAAATATTGAAAGATCATATATGATATCATATTAACGTATATGATTCAGGAATAATTTAATAACAATTATTTCACCATTATATAGGAGGTTGACCTACCCGCGACCAAGGAAAAGTACAAGATAAGGGGTTTCTTGTCACAATTTTAATTATGTGGGATTTCCATTGTTCGTCACTTATTTATTTGATGTGGTGTATTGTGTACTATCATTTGATATATATTATCATGATTTTGTTTATATTCACATTATACTATGATTCATTGGGTGTTTATTAACTTATGTTCATATGAATCGATTTATTACAATGAAGTAAGGGTTTTTCATCTTACATTTTATTCTCTTGAGATTCATGCTATATTGTCCACAATTTCATTTTTTTGGGTGTATGTATTGTCTGTTATTGTATTCTTGTTGTAATATACATTAATTTATTGGTATTTACATCTTAATTGTACGATCCTTCTTTCATTATTGTATGTTCCATAAGTTACCAAATCGGTAACTGAAATTCAAATTTCAATTTCCACTCAGTGGGCTTTAAGCATACTTTATTGGTTTGTTTACACCAAGATTATGTGGGGAGTAACTATTTATTATTTATTTAGTAACTTAAAATCTCCATTGTGTGGAGATACATTTTATACACATAATCATTCCATTAAAGATTCTCAATTCATTGTTATAAACATGATCTTAACTCAATTTTCATTCACTGAGTTAAATGTCCAATTCATTGGTGTTGTTTTTTTACAAGAATATGTTTGAATTTCCTCTGATTTATTTACACTGAATATCCAATCATGTTGAGTGTATTTATATTTCTCACACATAATTATGTCATTGATTTATCCTTTGCCAAAGGATACTGTCTTTATAAGGTATTTCATCTCAATTTACATTCCATTAAGACTTCTTTATTGTTATGCACCAATTCACTTGTATATAGTGTATATATTGTCCTTTGAAATATTATATCATGAAATCCTTTATTATCAACATATTATAATTTTTTATTACCTCAATAATTTTTATTCAAGTGTCTCTCATTTCATTATAAACTCTAACTAAAATATCATTTTAAATGTTTTAAAATTTTATTCTTATAAATCATTCTCATTAATCTACATGTTTTAAAAATGGTTTTAAGGATTTATTTATATAGACATTAATGTTTTAAAATTAAAATTCCTTTTAAATGTTTCAAAGTTTTATGGGATACTTTGAGTCAGAAATCAATTTTTTAATAGATTCTAGAATAATAGTGTGACTTTTAAATGATTTCAAGAAAAAAGGGGGATATTTATCTCAAATATTTTTGATAATTATTTTCATCTATGTTTATATCCTTCATTATTCTCGATTGAGGTTAATCTGTTACAATAAAATCATCCATATTTTATTGAATGAGTTATGTTTGACTGTGGATGTGCTATTTTTATACCATTCATGGTTTGTGGATAAAGTATTGACATTTCGTATGCTAGTTTTAATACGAATGTTTATGTTATGTTTCAAACATTCCATAGGAGGATTTATTTGGTCTTACTAAGTGACGGGGGGAGCCTGCTATAGCTCCATGATGCATCGGTAGGTCTCATGAGGAAAACTTGTGTCTTGGCACAAGTCCTTGGTAGAATCTTATTTGTAGTCTTGGCACAAGTCCTTGACTTTGTGGTTATGAAAGTATGGAATTATGCATTCCATCATTATGAAAGTGGCTACTTATATTGCATGAGATTATTCGATGAGTAGAATATCCATGTGAGTAAGTAAATGGAATTATTTTGATTTATTTTTTCCATATTATGATGATTTTTATGTTGATGATTCTTTTGTTTTAGTTTTATACATTTCCTTAAATGTTTATGCTTATTTATGAAATTTTCCACTATATTGTCATCCTTACTGAGAATCTGAGCTCACACCTTTCTATGTTTTATTTTTCCCAGGATGCGAAGAAGTATATTATGACTGACCTGTAGGGATAGTCTATAGGATCTCAATGTTTTCTAGGGAAACAATGTTGTTTTGGTTTTCCATTCTATGATGTAATGTAAACCTTATGAATATATCTAGTATTTCCATGGCTACTAAACTAATCGGTCATTCGAGACATGATATTTTTTTATCATGCCAACGTTCTGTAATAATGCACCGACTCTGGGTAACTGGAGTCGGGGTGTTACAATTGGTATCAAAGAATATTTAGTACAAACCTGGGAAACTAAATTTAGATAAACTATGATTAGAGAACATATCCCTAAGATAGACATTGAGGATTAGTATTGAAGAAATTCCAAGAATTTTGGTATTGTAAAGATTTTGTGATTTTTCCAAAAAATACATCCCTGTCTGGATACAAGCAGGTAGAGGCGGCTCTGGCATAGTTGTAGCTAGGGGTAAAACCCAAAAACACCGCTTTGATCTATACTCGAACGGGAACTGGTGCACGACAATGGACCTTGATACACTCTTGGTTACGACACTCCCAGGGGATATGTGTTGGATAATTCACATTTTCTTTACAAAATGATCTAAAGGATTTTAATATAAGATGATAATATAAATCCGTCTTTAATCCTTTGGTGGTTTAGATTAAAAATAAGTTCTTATGATATTCTATAAATGATTTTATGAATCACAATATGATTTCCTGTGTTATTCAATAGATAGATTTCAAGGAACTCATAGTAACATTCATCATGATGTATAATGTTGCCACGGTAGAGGAAATTAGAAACGGAATGGAAGGTTGATCGGTGTAAAAGATATAGTGTTTAGGCAGAGTCAGTTTTCCAAAAATATGATCAACAACATATATATTATCCAACTCCTAGACTCAACAAAGAAGAGAAATGTGGTGAATAATAAGAGCTCCAGCATTGAAGACCATGGAAAAATGAAAGCTCAATTTCCATTATACAGGAAATGTGAAAGGAGACACCTAGGGAAGTGTCTCCATGGAACAAAGAAATGATTTCTGTGTGTGATGGAAGGACATAAAGTAAATAATTGTCGAGGTAAAATGATGATTACTATGGAAGAAAATAAAAATTATCCAAATAATTCATTTACAGTCATTTTCCGTAAATGCAGGGGACCTGGGCATTAGCTGAGTGAATTCCCTATTCTATAGGATAACCCCTTGGTTAAGGAAGAACCTATTTGGAAATAAATGGATGGTGAAATGTTTAGAAGTATTAGTTCTCTTTGATGATGGGATTACTTTGAATACATTTCTCTTTTGTGTAACCCTACAGTTTATTATGTGAAAATTCTATTTTAGGAAGAATTGTGTTTTCTTTTGTTGATATAGTTATAAATAACCATTTGGGTTTATATGATCCTCGAATTTGAAGCAATTACATGTTATGAAATTTTTAAATGAAAATGAGAGGTATGAGATAACATTTGTGGTGGAATTAATTTATATTTATTTTGATGAATTTTTCTCATTTTGGGAATGTTATAAAATATAGTTTTCAAAAAGGAAAATAAGCAAACTGTGTTACAACCCATTGTGGTGGACAAAGCTTTAGGAACCAAACCCACAACCATAGTGCGATTGGGATTTATCGCCTACCACTGGACTACATGAAGTCCCTAGTTAGTATGACTAATTTTTTTAGTTAAATGATTTTATTAATCAATAATAATTTGATTTGGGATTATATGACTTATCAAATGGATATCCTTAGTATAGGAAAATGATTCAGTGATTAAGTGATAAATGTTATTTTAAAGATATTCACTCTGTTGGGAATACTATATGCCTAAAGAATATAGAATACTATGGGATTTCATTTGAGGAGTAATGGTATATTTTTATCTATGTTTTTATAGTGGATTTATATTGATTTGGGTTATTGATGGAAATTATTAACTTATCATAAAGAATATGTGACTAGGTTAATATCTTTTAAGTGTGTGACTTTAAGAGTAGTCGATGTTATTTGGAAATATAATTTAACGTGGAAGACTACGTAATCAAATTCTTCTATGTTTTGGGTTTCAATATTAGATTGAATTATATTGATGGATTTTAAGGACAATTATTTATTTAATGGTATTTATTGAACTTTGGGTATTGTTGGATTAATTTTAGAAATTAAGATAAGAATTTCATTCTCTAAAGGATTATCCTTTTTGGGGATCATCTAATCATGTAGTAACCATTTTGATTCTGGTTAATCTCTAAAGACAGGGTAAATATATATAGTTTATCCATTGGGGATTATGTTATTCTCTAGAATTAGATTCTAGCGCTTGAGGTGTGACCAAGTCATCTTGAATACTCATCATTTGAAAAAAAAACGAGTTATTGGGTTAATTTTATTAAAAGATGAAACTATAATTAAAATGTAAGTATATCTCTTTATGTTCTTTTTCAATCTCGTAAATAAATTCTTCAACTTTATGAAATGGAACTTAAAACAAAAAAAAATTACTTGTTTACTTTTTATAATAGTAAACTAATGAACGTTTATCTCATCACAAGTTTGTAGTTTTCTTGTTGTTAACTTTCTCCTAATCATGTTTTCTATCACTCTCCACCAGAACATGGTGATTATTTTATCTTCCATATCCATGTTTCCCTACATTAAATCCTAGTGTGGGTTATATCGGGTGACCATGGTACTTCTCTTTTTTCCTTTTCAAAAGATAGTTTTATTAACTGTTTTTTCAATGTGGGACTTTCAATGAAGTTCCCAAGCCCAGTTTAAAATTGCAAGGATGAAATTTCCAAAATGGGGGAAGAATGTAACACCCCAGTATTTCATAGTAGGTAATTAAATAGCTTGCACGACACTCAACATAGAGTTTGAGCACACCACGAAAAACCTAACTAGCTGTTCAAAAGCGGTTATGAATAGTATTAACTGAATGTAGAATTTTATATACTTCATATAATTTTAGAACCCATATTATGTTTTTATTAGACATAATATAAGAAAAAATTCATTTTTTCAGATAAAAGAAGTATTATTCAAAAAAATGAAATTTTACCACCTTTTAATGGAAAACCCTTTTTAAAACCTATATTTGACACTTTTATATATTCAATTTAATGAAACTAAATTCTTATTTAGAATCGGGACATAAAAAATTATTTCGGATAAATTTTTGGTACTTTTCTAATAACATTTATATTTTGATGAATACTAAAAAATACTAAATTTTAATTGGAAAAAACATTTTTAATCGAAATAATTTATAATGTTATATTATGTATTTGAATGTTTTGGAAGTATAATTAGATTATATTTTTATCCTTTTATACAATTTAGGTGATTATAAGTAATTTCACATTCAAATTTGACATAAACACATGTCAATCTTTTGATAGTTTTTTAATTTTTAAAAATCTGATTTTTGGTTTTGACAATGACAATTAAATTTAAATAAATTAATTCAACTTATAAGTATTGAATTTGGTAAAATATGATTCATTTTTGAATTAGGAATATCAAAATTATCTTGGGGTAAATTTTTCGTATTTTTCTGAAAACGTTCAATTTTGGCGAATAGTGAAAAACACTATGTTATAGGTTAAAACCGACTTTTTATTTAAATTTTTATTTATTTTATTTAAATTTATTTAAGTCAAAATAGATTTATAATACCTATATAAGTTCAATTTAATTCATTGGTGTCATTTTATAATAAAAGTATATGTATAAAATTTTATTGAACTTTTTATCGTCTTTTACCCAACTCCTAGGAGCATTTGCTAATTCTAAAAAAAACATAATTTTACAGCTTCTGTGATTGGAATTTCAAAAATCTGAGATACATAGTTGATATAAGTAAGAAAAATGTGGTTCAATAAAATGAAAATAATTTTTGGTTAATAGTAACGTTTTACTTTTAATTACTACGATTTAAAGTAAACAGGTTACTTAAAGTTGAAAATGATATCATAATTACCCCAGCACAAGTCCTAATTCTATTTTATAAGTTTAGTTCGACCAAAAACAACCTTATAAATAAAATATGTTCATTTAGGTCCACATGGATTAGATTAGGACATTTATTATTATTTTATTTAATGAAAAGTTAAAAGAGTTAAATTCAATGTTTAATAACTAAACCATTTTTAATATAAGGTTACCCACAATATAAATTAAACTATAAATATTCATTAGAAAGATAAAATTATTTCCTACATAATGGTATTTTATTTATAATTTTTAGACATTCAATATTTAAATTTATTAATGACACAATGATGATGTAGTAATTACTGTATTAATGAATGATTAAAATAATTGGTATTATAAATATCCAAATAAATGTAATTTGAGATTTTTTAGGAATTTCACTAATTTTTTAGGTTAATAGGACATTTTATGGTTGGTTAAACGATTTTTTTTTCAAAGTATTAATGCTGTTATAAATTTAGAAAAAACAAAATACCAAATAGTGTCAAAATTGACATAAAAGAGTTCTTAAAAACAATTTTATTATTAATTGACATTCTATTTATAAAAATCTAATTTTCTTTTTAAGATAATAAATAATATTTGATAAGTCATTAATTAACCACTTTATGTTCTCTTGGAAGATTATAGTAAGATTATTAACCATATAATATAAAAATACGAAGATATATTGTAAATGCCAAACTATTTAACTAAGAGATAAATCTAAAACATAAGGTTAATATAATGACCCAAACATGTCTAAAGCTGGTTTTTTGAGAGATTTTAGACCCATACCCACGTTAGTTTTTAAATAAATCACTTTTGATCCATTAGAAACAGAAAATTATTTTATTATAAAATAATATTTCAATCTTTTCCTAAGGTGCCCCTCACCCCTCTTATAAAAGGTCACTTCCCCTTCTCTCAAATTCACAGCTTCAAGGCCATTTTTCTCATCCAAACCCTACTCAAATATCCTCTCAACTATCCTCTATTCAACATATAAGCCTTAATTTAGTCATAAATCCAACCTATAGAGCCCTTTTCATAAAATCAAAAGGAAGAACCCGAAGAAGAGGTAAATATTTCATCACCTCTTTCAAGTTCCTTTCTTCTTCCACTCCCTCTTTCTTTGTTGTTTACATTATAAAATAACAAATATATTATATATTATATACTTTGATGTTATTATAAATAGGGTATGACCATATTCATTTTTCTATCCATCCTTTGTATGACATGTCACCATACGTGCGTACGTATGGCTTTCTGTCTTCACGTAGTGGTGTTATTGTTATTCAATACATTATTATTTGGATGGGTATAATAATGATGTGTAATTTATGTAAATAATAAATATAAAATGATAATAAATATTTTTATATGATATACTATCAAATTATATATTATTTTTATATCAAAAGAATGATATTTTCGCTCCAGCGTATGTACGGATTACCATCTCTCGGAACGTGATGAGATTCATTCTCCATCGTATCCACTCCAGAATAATTATAATTAGATGATTAAAAATAATTTTTAAATACATAATATAATTTTTAATATGAATATGATACATCCTATTCATATCAAACATTACTTACGTAACAAATCATATAAAGGAAAACGAATTAGTTAACACCCAAAATGATGATTATACTAAAATATTATTAACAAAGAAATATTGAAAGATCATATATGATATCATATTAATGTATATGCTTCTTTTATAATTTAATAACAATTATTTCACCATTATAATGTAGTTTTACCTACCATTGACCAAGGAAAAGTACAAGGTGAGGGGTTTCTTATCTCACTTTTAATTCTGTGAGATTTCCATTGTTCACCACTTATTTATTGGATGTGGTGTATTGTGTACTACCATTTGATATATTTTATCATGATTCTATTGATATTCATGGTATTTTGTGATTCGTTTTGTTGTTATTAACTTTTGGTCATACAAATTGATTGATTACAATAAAGTAAGGGTTTTTCATCTCACTTTTTATTCTTGTGAGATTCATGCTATATTGGCCACTTTTTCCTTTGGTGTGGAATATTTATAATCCATGATTGTATTCTTGGTGTAATATAATTTAATTTATGGGTATTTACATCTTAATTTTATGATCATTCTTTCATGGGTTGTATGTCTCATAAGTTACCAAATTTGTAAAAGAATTTCAAATTTCAATTTCCACTCAATGGGCTTTACGCATACTTCATTGATTATTTTACTCCAAGATTATGTGTGGAATCACTATTTATTATTTATGTATTAATTTATAATCCCCTATGTGTGGATATACATTTGATACACATAATCACTCAATTGATAATTTCTCAAGTCATTGATAAAAAAATGATTTTAAGTCAATTTACATTCATTGAGTTAAACATCCAAGTCATTTGTGATATTTTTTTACAAGAATATGTGTGAATTTCCTCTGATTTATTTACACTGAATATCCAATAATATTGAGTTTATTTATATTTTTCACTCATAATTACATCATTGAATTATCCTTTACCTAAGGATAATATCTTTATAAGGTATTTCATCTCAAATTGAATTCCTTTGAGATTTTGTTGTTTTTATGCACCAATTCACTTTTATATGGTGTATATGATGTCCTTTGACATAGTATTTCATGAAATCATTTATTCTCAAGATATTATAAATTTTTTTATTACCTCAATTATTTATATTCAAGTGTCTCTCAATTGGTTAGGAACTCTAACTAAAATATCATTTTAAATGTTTTAAAAATTAATTATTCTAAATCTTTCTCATTATTGTCCATGTTTTGAAAAAGGTTTGAAGAATTTATTTATATGGACATTAATGATTTAAAATAGAAATTACTTTTAAATGTTTCAAAGTTGTATGGGAAACTTTTATTAAAAATCTATTTTCAAACGGCTTCATGAAAAATAGCATGAATTTTAACTGATTTCATGAAAAAGGGGGATATTTCTCTCAAATAGTTTTGATGATTATTTTCATCTATGTTAATATAATTAATTATTCTCTATTGAGGTTAATCTATTATAATAAAATCTTCCATATTGTATTGAATGAGTTATGTTTGACTATGGATGTGCTATTTTTTTTACCATTCAATTTTTGTGGGTAAAGTATTTAAATTTCATATGCTAATTTTAATACGAATGTTTATGTTATGTTTCAAAATTTTCATATGACAAATGCATTGGACATAGTAAGTGACGGGTGGAGCCCGATATAGCTCCTAGATGAATCTTCAGGTCTCACGAGACAAACTAGTGTCTTGCCGCAGGGCCTTGACAAAATCTTATTTGAAGTATTGGAACATGTCCTTGACTATGTGGTTATGAATGTCTGTAATTATGCATTCCATCATTGTGAAAGTGGATATTGATATTACATGGGATTATTCGACTATTAGAATATCGATTTGAGTAATTAAATGTAATTATTTTGGTTTATATTTTCCATATTATGATAAATTTTATGTTGAAAAGGCTTTGGTTTTAGTTTTATACATTTACTTAAATGTTTATGCTTATTTATGAAAGTTTCCTCTATATTTTTATCCTTAATTAACATCTGAGCTCAACCCTTTCTATGAATTATTTTTTCCAGGATGTGAAGAATTATATTAGGACTGATATGCAGGGATAGTCTATGAGATCTCAGTGTTTTCTAGGGAAACAATTTTTTTGTAGTTTTCCATTTTATGATGTAATGTAAACCTTATGAATATATCTAGTACTTACAAGACTACTAAACTAATCGGTCTTTCAATAAAGGATCTTTTGTGATCATGCCAATGTTTTGTAATAATTCACTGACTCTGGGAAACTAGGGTCAGGGTATTACAGGTGGTATTTGAGGAAGTTTAGTACAATCCTTGGAAACTAGATTTACGTAAACTCTGATTATAGCACATAGCTCTAAGATAGACTTTGAGGATTAGAATAAAATAACATCCTTTAATTTTTGTATTGTAGTGATTTTGTACGTCTTCCAAGAAATACATCCACGTATGAATATTAGCAGGAAGAGGCAGATCTGGAACAGATATACCTAGGGGTAAAACTTGAAAACACCACTTTGATCTAGACACGAACGGGAACTGGTGCATGACAACGGGCCATGATTCACTCTTAGTTACAAAAATCATGGGGATATGCGTAGGATAATTCACATTTTCATTACAAAATGATTTGATGGATTTTAATATAATATGAGGATAAATAACTGTTGTAAATCTTAAGGTGTTTTAGATTCAAAATAAAGTGTTATGATATTATTTAAATGATTTAATGAATCACAATATGATTTCTTGTGTTAGTCAATGGATAGATTCCAAGGAAGTCATAGTAACATTGAACATGACATACACGGTGGGCACGATGGAGGAAATGATCAAATAAATGGAATGTTGATAGGTGTAAAAGATATCTTGTTCATGTTGAATCAGTTTACCAAAAATATGATCAACAACATATATATTAACCAACTGTCAGACACAATAAAGAAGAGAAAGGTGGTGAATGATAAGAGCTCCAATAGTGGGGACCAGGGAGAAAAGAAAGCTCAATTTCTATCATGAAAAAAATGTGGCAGCAGACACATAGGGAAGTCTGTCAATCGAATAAAGAAATTCTTTATGTGTTTGAATGAAGGACATAAAGTAAATAATTAGAGAGGAAAAATGAGAAGTATTTTGGAAGAAAATAAAAATGATACAAATAATCCATTTACAGTCATTTGTAGTAAATGTTGGGGACATGGGCATTACCCATGTGAATGACCTATTCTATATGATAACCCCTTGGTCAAGGAAGAACCTATGTGGAAATAAATATAAGGGAAAATGTTTGAAAGTATTAGTGCTCCTTGTTGATGGGATAACTTTGGAAGACTTTTCTCTTATGTGTAACCATACTGTTTATTATGTGAAAATGTATTTTAGGAAGAATTATCTTTTCTATTGTTTATATAGTTATAAATAACCATTTGGGTTTATATGATCCTTGAATAAGAGGCAATTAGATGTTATTAAATTTTTGGATGAAAATGCGAGGTATGAGATAACATTTGTGGTGAAATTATGTAATAGTTATTTTGAGGGATTTATCTCATTTTGGAATGTTATAAAATATATTTTTTTTAAAAAGGACAACACGCAGACCGTGTGAAAACCCATCGCATCGAACAAATCTATAGGAATCGAACCCACAACCATATTGTGATTTGGATTTATCGCATACCACTGGACTACGTGAAGTCCTTGGTTAGTGTGACTAATTATTTTTAGTTAAATGATTTTATTGATCAATAATAATTTGATTTGGGATATTATGACTTATAAAATGTATATCCTTAGTATAGGAAAATGATTTGGGGCTTAATTGATAAATGTTATATTGGAAGACATTAGCTCTATTGGGAATACTATATGCCTAAGGAAAATATAATACTATGGGAATTCATTTGAGGAGTAATGGTGGATTTTTATCTAGGTTTTCATTGTGCATTTATAGCGATTTGGATTATTTATTGAAATGATTAACCTATAATAGAGAATATGTGATTAGGATAATTACTTTTAAGTATGTGACATTATGAGTGGTCGATGTTATTTGGAAATACATTTTAACGTGGAAGACTGTGTAATCAAATTCTTCTATGTTTTGGGTTTCAATATTATTTTGGATTATATTGATGGATGTTATGAACAATTGTTTATTGAATGGTATTTATTGAACTTTGGATATTGTTCGTTTAATTTTAGAAATTAAGATAAGTATTTCATTCTCTAAAGGATTATCCTTTTTGGGGATCATATGATCTTGTACAAACCATTTTGGTTTTGGTTAATCTTTAACGACAATGTAAATATATATAGATTATACTTTGTGGATTATGTGATTCTCTAGAAGTTGACTCTAGTGCTTCAGGTGTGACCAAGTCAACATTAATACTCATCGTTAAAAAAAAGATTAGTTAGTGGTAGAATTTTATTAAAGGATGAAACTCTACTTAAAAAGTAAGTATATCTCTTTATGTTCTTTTTAAATATAATAATGAAATTCGTCAACATTATAAAATGAAACTTAAAACAAAAAAAATGATATCTGTTTACTTTTTCTACTATGAAACTATTAAACGGTTATCTCATCAAAAGTTTGTGGTTTTCTTATTGTTAACATTATTCTAATCATGTTTTATATCACTCTCTACTAGAACTTGACACTTATTTTATCTTCCATATCCATGTTTTCCTACATGGAATCCTAGTGTGGGTTATCTCAGATGACCTTTGTACTTCTCTTTCCATCTTTTAAAGTGATAGTTTAAATGACTCTTTTTCCGACGTGGGAATTTTAATAAAGTTCCCAAGCCCAATTTTAAAATTGCGAGGATGCAATTTTAAATTGGTGGGAAGAATGTAACACCCCAATATTTCATAGTAAGTAATTCAATAGCATGCGCTACACGCAACATCGAGTTCGAGCGCACCACAACATACCAAAGTAGCCATTCAAAAGCGGTTATGAATAGTATTAACTGAATTTGGAATTTTATATACTCCATATAATTTTAGAATCCATATTATGTGTTTCTTAGGAAAAATATAAGAACAAATTATTTTTTTTCAAATAAAAGAAGTATTTTTCAATAAAATGAAATTTTACCACCTTTTAATGGAAAACTCGTTGTGAACCCAATATTTGACACTTTTATATATACAATTTAATTAAATTAAATTCTTCTTTGGAATTGGGACATAAAAATTTATTTCAGATAAATTTTTGGTACTTTTATAATAACTTTTATATTTTTTAGAATACTAAAAAATACTAAATTTAAATTGAAAACAACTTTTTTAATAGAAATAATTTAATGTGTAAAATTATGTATTTGAATGGATTGGAATTATAATTATATTATATTTTTATCATTTAATACAATGTAAGTGTTTATAAGTAATTTCACATTCAAATATGACATAAACACATGTCAATCTTTTGATTGTTTTTACTTTTTAAAAAACCTCTTTTCGGTTTTGACAATGGGAATTAATTTTAAATTAATTAATGCAACTTTTATGTTGTGAATTTGGTTAAATATAATTCATTTTTGAATTAGGAATATTATAATTAGCTTAGGGTAATGTTTTTTAATATTTCTTAAAACATTCAATTTTTGATGAATAGTGAAAACACTTGTTATAGTTTAAAACTGACTTTATTTTTAAAAAAAATATTTACTTTATTTAAATTAATTTTAAGTCAAAATAGATTTATAATACCTATAAAAGTTCAATGTAACTCATTGGTGTCATTTTATAATAAAATTAGATGTATAAAATTTTATTTAACTTTTTACCGTCTTTTACCCACCTCCTAGGAGCATTTGCAATTTCGCATAAAACTTTATTTTACTGCTTCTGTGATTATAATTTAAAAAATCTGAGAGTCGCAATTGATATCAGTAAGGAAAATGTGGTTCAATAAGATGAAAATAATTTTTGGTGAATAGTAAATTTTTACTTTTATTTACTACATTTAAAAGTAAACATGGTAATTAAGGGTAAAAATGATATCATAATTTCCCTAACACATGTCCTAATTCTATTGGATAAGTGTACTTCGACCAAAAAAACCATAGGAATAAAATATTATCCTTTATATCCATGTGGATAAGATTATGGAATTTATTATTATTTTATTTAAAGAAACATTAAAAGACTTAAATTTAATGTTTAATAACTAAACCATTTTTAATATAGGGTTACACAAAATATAAATTAGAATATAAATGTTCATTAGAAAGATAAAAATATTTCCTACATAATGGTATCTTATTTAAAAAAATTTAGACATTAAATATTTAAATATATTAATGACACAATGATGATGCAAAAATTATTGTATTAACGAAAGATTAAAATAATTGATATTAGAAATATCCAATTAAATGTAATTTGAGACTTTTATGAATTTTGATAGTTTTATAGGATATCATGACATTTTATTGTTGGTTAAATGAAATTTGTTCAAAGTAATAATGATGTTATAAATTTAGAAAAAACAAAATACAAAATAGTGTCAAAATTGACATAAAAGAGTTTTTAAAACAAATTTTATATTATTAATTGATATTATATTCCTAAAAATATTTTCTTCAGCCAAAATTCCTAAATAATATTATATATTTCATTAATGAACCAATTGAGGTTATCTTGGAAGTTTATAGTATGTTTATTAACCAAATAATATAAAAATACAAAGATATGTGGTAAATGTCAAACTATTTAACTAAGAGTTAAATATAAAAGATAAGGTTAATATAGTGACCCAATAATTTCTAAACCATATTGGTTGAGATGTTTTTGACCCATAACCAACTTAGTCATTAAATAAATCATTTTGGAGCCATTATAAATGGAAAATGATTTTATTATAAAATAATATTTCAATCTTTTCCGAAGGTGCCCCTCACCCCTCTTATAAAGGGGAACTTCCCCTTCTCTAAAATTCACACCTTCAAAGCCATTTGGATAGGAAAACCCTACCCAAATATCGTCTCAACTATGATACCATCATCCTATAAACCTTCCATTAGTTATAAATCCAACCTAAGAAGCCCTTTTTATCATATCAAAAGAAAGATCCTGAAGAAGAGGTAAATATTTCATCACCTCTTTCAAGTTCTTTTCAACTTCCACTTCCTCTTTATTTGTTGTTTTCACTCTAAAATAATAACTCTAGTATATCCTATATACTGTGATGTTATTATAAATATGGTACAACCACATTTATTATTCCATCCATCCTTTGAATGACATTTCATCATACGTGCGTACGTACGGCTTACCATCTCCACGTCGTGGTGTAGTTGTTATTCAATACATTATTATTTGTATGGGTCTAATAATGATGTGTAATTGATGTAAATAATAAATATAACAAGATAATTAATCTTTATATATGATATTACATCCAATTATATATTATTTTAATATAAAAATAATGATATTGTCACTCGTGCAAACGTACGAATTACAGTCTCCCAGAACGCGATGAGATTCATTCCTCATCATATCCATTCAAGACTAATTTTCATTAGATGAATAAAAATAATATTTAAATGATTAATATTATTCTTAATATGAATAAGATACATCCTATCCATAAAAACATGACTTACATAACAAAACATATAAAGGAAAGTGTATCAGTTAACACCTGAAACGAGGATATTACTAAAATATTATTAACAAATCAATATTGAAATATCATATATGATATCATATTAATGTATATGATTCTTTTATAATTTAATAACAATTATTTCACCATTATACAAAAGGTTAACCTACCCTCGACCAAGGAAAAGTACAAGGTAAGGGGTTTCTTTTCTCACTTTTAATTTTCTGAGGTTTCCATTGTTCGCCACTTATTTATTGGATGTAGTGTATTGTATACTACCATTTGATATATATTATCATTATTATGTTTATATTCATGGTATTTTGTGATTAATTTGGTGTTTATTAACTACTTTTCATATTAATTGATTGATTAGAACTAAGTAAAGGGTTTTTCATGTCACTTTTTATTCTCGTGAGATTCATGCTATATTGGCCAGTATTTATTTTTGTGTGGCATTTGTATTGTCCATGATTATATTCTTGGTTTAATATAATTAAATTTATGTGTATTTACATCTTCATTTTATGATCCTTCTTTCATGTGTTGTATGTTTCATAAGTTACCAAATTGTTAAGGGAATTTCAAATTTCAATTTCCACTCAGTGGGCTTTACACATACATCATTGATTATTTTACTCCAAGATTACATATGGAATCACTATTTATTATTTATGTAGTAATTTATACTCCCCATTTTTTTATATATGTTTGATACACATAATAACTAAATATATAATTTCTCAATTCATTGATATAAACTTGATCATAACTCAATTTCCATTCATTGACTTAAACATCCAAGTCATTGGTGTTGTTTTTTTACAAGAATATTTCTCAATGTCCATTGATTTATTTACACTGAATATCCAATTATATTGAGTGTATTTATATTTTTCACACATAAGTATGTCATTGATTTAACCTATACCTAAGGATACTATATTTATAATGGATTTCATCTCAATTTACATTCCTTTGAGACTTCTTTGTTGTTATGCTCCAATTCACTTTTATATGGTGTATATATTGTCCATTGACACTGTATATAATGAAATCATTTATTCTCATGATATTATAAAATTTTTAATACCTCAATTATTCGTATTCAATCGTATCTCATTTGGTTAGGAACTGTAAATAAAATATCATTTTAAATGTTTTAAAAATCTCTTCTTCTAAATATTTCTCATTAATGTACATGTTTTAAAAATAGTTTTAAGGATTTATTTATATGGAAATTAATGTTTAAAAATTAAAATTAATTTTAAATGTTTCAGAGTGGTATGGGACACTTTGATTCAAAAATAAATTTTTAAAAGGCTTCTGGAAAAATAGTGTGACTTTTAAATGATTTCAAGAAAAAGGGGGACATTTTTCTCAAATCGTTTTGACGATTATGTTCATCTATGTCAATATCATTCACTATTCTCGATTGAGGTTAATCTATTACAATAAAATATTACATATTTTATTAAATGAGTTATGTTTGACTGTGCATGTGCTATTTTTATACCATTCATGGTTTGTGGATAATGTATTTACATTTCGTATGCTAGTTTTAATAAAAATGATTATGATATGTTTCAAAATTTTCATATGTGGAATGAATTGGACTTAGTAAGTGATGGGTGGAGCTTTCTATATCTCATTGATGCATCAATAGGTCTCATGGGACAAACTAGTGTCTTGGCACAAGGCCTTGACAAAATCTTATTTGTAGTCTTGGCAGAAGTCATTGACTATGTGGTTATGAAAGTCTATAATTATGCATTCCATCATTATGAAAGTGTCAATTGATATTGCATGGGATTACTAGACTAGTAGAATATCCATGTGATTATGTAAATGGCAATATGTTGATTTATATTTTCCATATTATGATTAATTTTATGTTGAAAAGGATTTTGTTTTAGTTTTATACATTGCCTTAAATGTTTATGCTTATTTATGAATGTTTTCACTATATTGTTATCCTTACTGATCATCTCAGCACAGCCATTTCTATTTTTTCTTTTTCCCATGATGAAAAGAGGTATATTACGAGTGACCTTCAGGGATAGTCTATGGGATAATAGTGTTTTCTAGGTAAACAATGTTGTTGTTGTTTTCCATTTTATGATGTAATGTAAACCAAATGAATGTATCTTGTAATTCAAAGGATACTAAACTAATCCGTCATTGGAAACATGATCTTTTCTGATCATGCCAATGTTATGTAATAATGCACCGACTCTGGGTATCTTGATTTTGGTCATTACACCCAATGTGTTTGGTCGGGTTTGAGTACGTCATTTGTGGTTTTCACTTAAAATTATTTCCATTTTAAACAGAAGTGAGACCCTTTGAGTGATACTGGCCACACCGTGCCTCGGATTGAGGTGTGGTTGACTCATACACTTCACCAATGAACCATTGGGTCATTATATTAATGTATCAACACATTACTAATGCGTTTAGTCATATTTCTGTAGGACATTTGTTGTTTTCACTTAAAATTTTATACATTTTAAACAAAAGAGAGACCATTTGAATGATACCAGCCACACCATGCCACATATTGATTCAAAGTTGACTATTACATGTCAAAATTGTCCCATGTATAATTATCCTAATGTATCAATACAATTTGTATGCATTTGGTCAGATCTTCATACGTCAGTAGTTGTTTTCACTTAAACTTTTGTCCATTTTAAACAAAAGAGAGACCATTTGAGTGATACCGGCCACACTGTGCCTAGGATTGAGATGGGGTTGACTCTTACACATCACCAATGCACCCATGGAATATTTTAATAAAGTATAAACACAATCTTAATGCATTTAATCGGATTTATGTAGTTCATTTGTTGTTTTCACTTACAATTTTGTCTATTTTAAATAAAAGAGAGACCCTTTGAGTGATTCCGGCCACACCATTCCTTGGATTGGGGAGGCGTAGACTTGTACATTTCAAAAATGACCCATGGTTCATTTTCCTAAAAAATAAATATAATAAGAATGCATTTGGTTTGATTTCTGTCAGTCAGTTGTTGTTTTCACTTAAAATTATGTCCATTTTAAATAAAAGTGAGACCCTTTGAGTGATATCGGCCACCCGTGCATCGGATTGAGGCGGGGTTGACTCGTGCATGTCAGAAATGACCCATGGATCATTATCCAAATGGTTCAACATAATACAAATGCAATTGATGGATTTTGGTAGGTCATTTTTTGTTTTCACTTAAAATTTTGTCCATTTTAAACAAAAGAGAGACACTTTGAGTGATACCGGCCACACTGTACCTCGGATTGGGGTAGGGTTGAGTCGTATACATCAAAATTACACCCATGTATTTTCCTACTAAATTATAAACACAATATTAATGCATTTGGTCGGATTTCCATAGGTTAGTTGTGGTTTTTACTTAAAATTCTGTCCATTTTAAACAAAAGAGAGACACTTTGAGTGATACTGGCCACATTGTGCCTCGTATTGAGGAGGTGTTTACTTGTACACGTCAAAAATGACTCATGGATCATTCTCCTAAATTATCAACTGAATCCAAATGTTTTTGGTTGGATTTTCATATGTCTGTTGTTGTTTTCACTTAAAATTATGTCCATTTTAAACAAAAGAGAGGCCATTTGAGTGATACTGGCCACACCATGCCTCAGATTGTGGTTGGTTTGACTCATAAACATCACCAATGCACCCCTGGATCGTTCTTCTAAAGGATCAACACAATCCAGATGTATTTTCTAGGATTTATAGAGGTCAATTGTTGTTTTCACTTAAAAAAATTTTCCATTTTAAACAAAAGAGAGACACTTTGAGTGGTTCATCATTCTTGCATGTTGCGGGTGCATATCATCAGTTAAAATGTGAAAATGACTCATTCGAGAAAGGATGTTTTATTTAATAACAATTAAATTTTTCCAATAAACATTTACTTACAACAATTTTTCATCTTTTGATCCCCTTAACCCCTCTCAAAAATGTCACGACCCATCCTCGGGGCCCGTGTCGTGACTACCCCAAGCCCGCCTTCCATAGGCCAGGGGCTGGCGACTAGCACCAAGGTGTAAATCCCTATAAACAGGGAAGGCATTGCCTTTGTAAACTAAACAACCACCACAGAGTAAGCAAGCAGAAAGAGTAAACACTAAGTAAAAACTGTACAAGCTGTGCTGAAAGAAAAAGGGGCCGGAAATACAAGCCCAACTGTAAAGTACAACAGAAAGGGAAAAAAACAACTGAAAAGAAAAGCCGCAGCGTCGAGCCATCCTCTGGAAGTCCCACCTGAGGGGCGAGGACAGATAGCCTCCACAGCTCCTCAGTCCAGCCGTCCACTCTGAGTACATCCCGCCCAGTGGTCCACCTCCAAGTATCATCCTGCTCCGCAAGACTCCACCACGATCAGCGCTGTCCGTCGTCTGCAACCAACACAACGATGTGCGGGCATATCCCGTGTAGGGGTGAGTATAAGCTACTCAGTAGGGACCCCGAGACCCCCGAAGGTCTCCCGAAATCCACAAAGGATAAACCACAAAGGAAAGATACAATCACGAAGTAACAACCGACACTGCTTAGGTATATGCCCATACATATACCTAAGTCATCAATTCCCATTCGGCTCCAACATCTGATCCCAAGCACAACCCAATCCACACAGGAAAGAAAAACGTATACTCACATAGAATAGCACAACACAATCCACGAAGGAGAGCAAAAGTAATCCACATAGGATAGCTCAACACAATCCACAAAGGAAAGTAAACAGTAAATCCTCCCAGGATAGTTGAACACAATCCACAAAGGAGAGTAAACAGGATTCAGCTCACACAGAATATACTTCGTCAAAAAAGGTGAAGGGATGATCAGATAAAGATACTGAATCATCTAAGCTGGGACCCACTGAGGTTGCAAGACTAGCTGTCTTCACTGAATCATCTATGCTGGGACCCACATAGGACACAAGACCAGCACAGCTGGGACCCACATAGGATACAAGACCATCACTGAATCATCTAAGCTGGGACCCAGATAGGATACAAGTCCAGCACAGCTGGGACCCACATAGGATACAAGACCATCACTCTTCATTGATTCATCTATGCTGGGACCCACATAGGATACAAGACCAGCACTCTTCATTGATTCATCTATGCTGGGACCCACATAGGATACAAGACTAGCACTGAATCATCTAAGCTGGGACCCACATAGGATACAAGACCAGCACAGTTGGGACCCACATAGGATACAAGACCAGCACTGAATCATCTAAGTTGGGACCCACATAGGATACAAGACCAGCACAGTTGGGACCCACATAGGATACAAGACCAGCACTCTTCATTGATTCATCTATGCTGGGACCCACATAGGATAAAAGACCATCACTGAATCATCTAAGCTGGGACCCACATAAGATACAAGACCAGCACAGCTGGGACCCACATAGGATACAAGACCAGCACTCTTCATCGATTCATCTATGCTGTGACCCACATAGGATACAAGACCAGCACTGAATCATCTAAGCTGGGACCCACATAGGATACAAGACCAGCCCAGCTGGGACCCACATAGGATACAAGACCAGCACTCTTCATTGTCGCTGTCCACTGAGGATCTCTGCACACTCGTCGTCGTCGAAGACGCAGTAGCAGTCGCAGCCAGCTCTAGGGTTCCCGCACACAGCAAGCTCGTTCGGGAGGGTCCGCTCCACGAGCCGAGAGGCTGATGCATCATCTGACACAAAGTCCAAAGTTGATGTATCCAAAAGTTCTGTATCGTCAACAGGAACTTCACGTCGCAGACGGCACGTCAATCGGACGCCCGGTCTGAGAGTTATTGGCTTTTCCGTCCCAGGGGCCCGGTTGGTTTCTAAGGCAAAACCAACCCGACCGTACTCCACCTGCATCCAAACCTCATGCAGAGTATGCCAAAAGATCCGTCTCACTTAGAGGAAAACATGAAATTCTACGGCACGTCAATCGGACGTCCGAAGAACAAGATATGAGCGTTTCCGCTCCGAGGGCCCGGTTGGCTTCGTGTACGAACCAACCCGACCGAACTCAAAGTATCTTGAAACCTTGAGTTCAGTATACCAAAATTACCGTCTCAATCCAAGGATCGCGTTTCCGCTAACGGCGCATCATTCGGAGGCCTGTAGCTCAAGTTACGGGCAAAAGACCGAAAACGGTCCGAAGACGGGGGGTCTGGGCCTGGGCCGACCCGGCCCGACCCCCCCTGGGTCGGCCGCATCGGGTCGACCCGAACCGGTTCGACCCGACCCGGCTGGACCCGGTACGGTCCGGCCAGGGCGCGGCCCGGCTCGGCTCGTCCGAGCAGCCGAGCAACGCGGGGGGCATGCTGCCCCCGCGTGACAACTCTGCGGCCCCCGCGGGGGGCCGCCCTGTCAGCGGACGCGGCAAAGCCGCGTCCTATGTGCGCCGGACCCGCGCGGTCACGGGTCCGCTACCGCTTCCGCGGCTTCCGCCACGGCGTCTCCCTCCGGTGGCTTCCGCGGGCCACCTGAGTCACTCCGGTGGTCCGATTCTGTTCCCGTCTGCGCCGCTGCTCCTCCCGGGTCTCGTTCTTCACTGCGAAAACATCAAATCGCCCTTGCGGCACGTTTTGTCATCACCCGCCAAATCTGCACAACAACGAAGAACTGCGGAGGGTTTTCGGGCCGTGTTCGTTTGGCCCGCACCCTCTGCGTTAGGCGATAACAATCGTGAAGAATAATCAACACATAGAGAACATAACAAATAACAATTTTAATAAATTAAAATTGTTCTTATGAAACCGGGTTCTTTATTTTAAAAGAAACAATCACGGGAATATAAATTGTTTCACAACAAACCCCTACCTCATCAAGTCGTCGCACGCGCGTTTTTCGCGGAATTGACCGCCGCAGAACAAGCGGACCGTCGCGTCGTGGAAGGGCGTCGCGTCGTAGTGGAAGGGCGGCGCATCGACGATCTCCAAGGATCAAGAAACAACAAATTTAATTAATAATAATTAAATCCATGATGTTGTTATAACCCACAAAGAGATTTAAAGAACCTCAATCTCTCACCTCAATGGATGATCGAATATTTTGTTGCGGATGAAGGAACGTCGCAGAAGAACTTCGCGGGATAGGAAACGTCGGCGTCGCGGCACACGGTATCGCGTCATCGATTTCCGCGGGTTCGGATTTCTTCGTCGGAGGCCAGCATTCTTCGCGTTCTTCGCGAAGGAGGATGAAGAACTTGAGGTTTCTATCAAAACCTCTAAACGAACAACACTTAAGGAGAAAAAGTGTTGGTATTATTTTATTAACATGCCAACAAACGAAAAAGAGATAAGTAACGACCCATTAATTCATAGAATTAATTCAACGAATAAAACCACCCAATTAAAGAGTGCATTAAAAATTTAAGAAAACGCGTTAGTTGACTTTCATAAAAACGGGTTTTCGTGGGTGCGTTACTTAGGGGAAAAGAAACGGTGGGGCTCATGCAAGCCCCACCTCACAAATATCCTACCAAGAGGGTAGGATATTTTTTGGATAGCACCCTATCTGCATCAACTCAGCTTAAACAGCTTGAAGTGGTCTTTAAGCGGCTTTAAGTGAAATAAAAATAAAATTTTCGCACAACTTTATTTTATTTCTTAACTTAAAAACCAAAAATTAAAAAGCACAACCGAGCAAACACAACTCCGGAAGAGGCGTTTCTAAGAAAAAACCAAAGCTTCGATTCCATCGGTGCCCTCGGAATTCGATTCCGAGCACCGGTTCAAAAGTTAGAAAAAACCTGCTCGTTCGTTCACTGAACTTTCCCGAGCCAAACTTCGGAAAAAGATTCCGGGCACACCGGGCCTCGGAATTCGGGGCCGTCAGAAGCTGCGTTCTTGTAAAATTCCAAAGAAAATTTAGAAAAAAAATTTCCTTCAAATTTACGGGTCTTTACATTACTCCCACCACAGGGCTTTACGTCCCCGTAAAGCTTCACCACAAACATAGAGATACAATGGCGGTATTGAGCACACATCTGAGCCTCCCGCTCCCAAGTGCTCTCCTGGAGGTTCCCGAGCTGCCATATGAAGCGCACTAGAGGAATCGATCGTCCACATAGGACCCACTCTTGTTGATCCTCGATCTCCACTAGGACCTCCGCAAAAGTCTCCCCATCATCAAAGACCAGCTCTCCATGGTCAAAGATTATTGTCGGGCCGTTCACATATCTCCTCTGCTGAGATATGTGGAAGACGTCGTGCACCCGGCACAACTGTGGTGGAAGACCCAGGCGATAAGACACCTTTCCAATCCTGTTGAGGACCTGGTAGGGTCTGATGAAGCGTGGAGACAACTCACCGCTTTGGCCAAACATCCGTAATCCATGTCGAGGTGAGACCCGCATGAAGACGTGGTCACCATTCTCGAACTCAAGTGGCCTCCGCCACCTATCAGCATAGGACTTCTGTCGGCTCTGAGCTATACTCATCCGCTCCTGGATGACCTGGACTATCTATGATCCCACAAGAACTGATAAGATTTCTTCATTGCCGATAAGAGAAATATGGTCTCATCCCCTGGATGAACCACTTCCTCTGATACCAATTTGTCACGACCCGTCCTCGGGGCCCATGTCGTGACTACCCCAAGCCCGCCTTCCATAGGCCAGGGGCTGGCGACTAGCACCAAGGCGTAAATCCCGATAAACAGGGAAGGCATAGCCTTTGTAAAGTAAACAACCACCACAGAGTAAGCAAGCGGAAAGAGTAAACACTAAGTAAAAACTGTACAAGTTGTGCTGAAAGAAAAAGGTGTCGGAAATACAAGCCCAACTGTAAAGTACAACAGAAAGGGAAAAACAACAACTGAAAAGAAAAGCCGCAGCGTCGAGCCGTCCTCTGGAAGTCCCACCTTAGGGGCGAGCACAGATAGCCTCCACAGCTCCTCGGTCCAGCCGTCCGCTGCGAGTACGTCCCACCCAGTGGTCCACCTCCAGGTACCGTCCTGCTCCGCAAGCCTCCATCACGATCAGCGTTGTCCGTCGTCTGCAACCAACACAATGAAGTGCGGGCAAAGCCCGTGCAGGGGTGAGTATAAGCTACTCAGTAGGGACCCCGAGACCCCCGACGGTCTCCCGAAATCCACAAAGGATAAACCACAAAGAAAAGATACAATCACGAAGTAACAACCGACACTGCTTAGGTATATGCCCATACATATACCTAAGTCATCAATTCCCGTTCGAATCCAACATCCAAGCCCAAGCACAACCCAATCCACACAGGAAATAAAAATGTATACTCACACAGAATAGCACAACACAATCCACGAAAGAGAGAAAAAGTAATCCACATAGGATAGCTCAACACAATCCACAAAGGAAAGTAAACAGTAAATCCTCCCAGGATAGTTCAACACAATCCACAAAGGAGAGTAAACAGGATTCAGCTCACACAGAATATACTTCGTCGAAAAAGGTGAAGGGATGATCAGATAAAGATACTGAATCATCTAAGCTGGGACCCACTGAGGATGCAAGACCAGCTGTCTTCACTGAATCATCTAAGCTGAGACCCACATAGGATACAAGACCAGCACAGCTGGGACCCACATAGGATACAAAACCAGCACTCTTTATTGATTCATCTTTGCTGGGACCCACATAGGATACAAGGCCAGCACTGAATTATTTAAGCTAGGACCCACATAGGATACAAGACCAGCACAGCTGGGACCCACATAGGATACAAGACCAGCACTCTTCATTGATTCATCAATGCTGGGACCCACATAGGATACAAGACTGGCACTGAATCATCAAAGCTGGGGCCCACATAGGATACAAGACCAGCACAGCTGGGACCCACATAGGATACAAGAGCAGCACTCTTCATTGATTCATCTATGTTGGGACCCACATACGATACAATACCAGCACTGAATCATCTAAGCTGGGACCCACATAGGATACAAGACCAGCACAGCTGGGACCCACATAAGATACAAGACCAGCACTCTTCATTGATTCATCTATGCTGAGACCCACATAGGATACAAGACCAGCACTTAATCATCTAAGCTGGGACCCACATAGGATACAAGACCAGCACAGCTGGGACCCACATAGGATACAAGACCAGCACTCTTCATCGATTCATATATGCTGGGACCCACATAGGATACAAGACCAACACTGAATCATCTAAGCTGGGACCCACATAGGATACAAGACTAGCACAGCTGGGACCGACATAGGATACAAGACCAGCACTCTTCATCGTCGCAGTCTACCGAGGATCTTTGCACAGTCGTCATCGTCGAAGTCGCAGTAGCAGTCGTAGCCAGCTCTAGGGTTCCCGCACACAGCAAGCTCGTTCGGGAGGGTCCGCTCCACGAGCCGAGAGGCTGATAAATCAACTGACACAGAGTCCGAAGTTGATGTATCCAAAAGTTCCGTATCGTCCACAGGAACATCACGTCGCAGACGGCACGTCAATCAGACGCCCGGTCTGAGAGTTATTGTCTTTTCCGTCCTAGGGGCCCGGTTCTTTTCTAAGGAAAAACCAACCCGACCGTACTCCACCTGCATCCAAATCTCAGGTGGAGTATGCCTAAAGATCTGTCTCACTTAGAGGAAAACAACAAAGTCGACGTCACGTCAATCATACGTCCGAAGCTCAAGATATGAGTGTTTCCGCTCCGAGGGCCCGGTTCGCTTCGTGTACGAACCAACCTGGCCGAACTCAAAGTATCCTGAAACCTTGAGTGCAATATACCGAAACGACCGACTCAATCCAAGGATCGCATTGCCGCTGACGACGCATCATTCGGAGTCCCGTAGCTCACGTTACGGGCAAAAGACAGAAAACGGTCCGAAGACGGGGGGTCTGGGCCCGGGCCGACCCAGCTGGACCCGGTCCGGTCCGGCCAGGGCGCGGCCCGGCCCGGCCGGCCGGCCCGGCTCGGCTCGTCCAAGTGGCCAAGCAACGCGGGGGGCACGCTTCCCCCGCGTGACAACTCCGCGGCCCCCGCGGGGGGCCGCCATGGTCAACAGACACGGTAAAGCCGCGTCCGGTGTGCGCCGGACCCACGCGGCCGCGGGTCCGCTACCACCGCGGCTTCAGCCATGGCGGCTCCCTCCGGCGGCGCGCTGGGGCGCCACCGCCTCCGGCCGCCCGCGCCGCTGGTGGCTTCCGCGGGCCACCGGAGTCGCTCTGGTGGTCTGATTCCTTTCCCGTCTGCGCCGCTGCTCCTCCCGGGTCCCGTTCTTCACTGCGGAAACAACAAATCTCCCTTGCGGAACGTTTTGTCATCACCTGCCAAATCCGCACAACAACGAAGAACTGCGGAGGTTTGTCGAGCCGTGTTCATTTGGCCCGCACCCTCCGCGTTAGGCGATAACAATCGGGAAGAATAATCAACACATAGAGAACATAACAAATAACAATTTTAATAAATTAAAATTGTTCTTATGAAACCGGGTTATTTATTTTAAAAGAAACAATCACAAGAATATAAATTGTTTCACAACAAACCCCTACCTTGTCAAGTCGTCGCACGCACGTTCTTCGCGGAATTGATCGTCGCAGAACAAGTGGAGCATCGTGTCGTGGAAGGGCGTCGCGTCGTCGTGGAAAGGCGTCGCGTCGACGATTTCGGAGGATCAAGAAACAACAGATTTAATTAATAATAATTAAATCCGTGATGTTTTTATAACCAACAAAGAGATTTAAATAACCACAATCTCTCACCTTAATGGATGATCGAAGATTTTGTTGTGGATGAAGGAACGTCGCAGAAGAACGTCGCGGGAGAGGAAACGTCGGCGTCGCGGCACACGGCGTCGCGTCATCGATTTCCGCGGGTTCAGCGTTCTTTGTCAGAGGCCGGTGTTCTTCGCGTTCTTCGCGAAGGAGGATGAAGAACTTGAGGTTTCTATCAAAACCTCTCAACGAAAAACACTTAAGGAGAAAAAGTGTTGGTCTTATTTTATTAACATGCCAACAAATGAAAAAGAGATAAGTAACGACCCATTAATTCATAAAATTAATTCAACGAATAAAACCGCCCAATTAAATGGTGCGTTAAGAATTTAAGAAAACGTGTCAGTTGACTTTCATAAAAACGGGTTTTCGTGGGTGCGTTACTTAGGGGAAAAGAAAAGGTGTGGCTCGTGTGGGCCCCACCTCACAAATATCCTACCAAGAGGGTAGGATATTTTTTGGATAGCACCCAATCTACATCAACTCAGCTTAAACAGCTTGAAGTTGTCTTTAAGCGGCTTTAAGTGAAATAAAAATAAAATTGTTGCACAACATTATTTTATTTCTTAACTTAAAACCCAAAAATTAAAAACCACAACTGATCAAACACAATTCCAGAAGAGGTGTTTCTAAGCAAAAACGGGCGTTGCGATTCCATCGGTGCCCTCAGAATTCGATTTCGAGCACAGGTTCAAAAGTTAGAAAAAACCCGCTCGTTTGTTCATTGAACGTACCCGAGCCAAACTTCGGAAAAAGATTTCGGGCACACAGGGCCTCGTAATTTGGTGCCGTCAGAAGCTGCGTTCTTGTAAAATTCCAAAGAAAATTTAGAAAAAAAATTTCTTTGAAATTTATGGGTCTTTACAAAAAATGACTTCCAATTTTACACGTCCCAAGTCAGATCTTCATGCTATTAGTGTAAAATCTTCCATCAGGTATGCAGCCCACTTGTTTCTGAAGAAATCTAAATCATCTTGTGAGTATGATCCTTTTTGGCAGTCAGAGTATTATTACAAAATATAAAAAAAATAATTAATAAATAAATTAAATGAAATAGTGATTGTTTTTAGAAATACCTCTTTATGGATGCTAGTTTGTTGATGAAAAATGATCTCTTTCATAAATTTACAAACATAATAACCGCAATCATTATCATTTTTTTGTTTGGGACACTAAAAAAATGTGATCAGTAGTAGAATAAGTAAATTGTGTTCTTATGTGTTTGGATATTGAAATTTAATTATATATACCCTAACATTTGTCAACACTTAGTACTTTCTCACCTCCTTATTCTAATCCCCTTTCCTCGTTCCTTTTTTTAGAAAATAATGATACACCTCACTATCATAACAAAATCCTTTATAATAGATAATATAAATTATATTACTTTATGTTTAGACCTAAAATGTATCATGTGGTGTCTTATAGATTCAAAAGAACCATCATGTGTGGTCGCTTTGATGGATTTCCTTGCTTTGAATTCAGAAAATAAATATTTGGAGTATCCATGTTCACCGTAATTAGTAGCCAATGTTTCCTAAAATCACAAAAAGGATTAAGTAATAAAATAAGTGAAAATATAATTTATATGCTTTAATCATAGAGTTTTACCCCTGCATGGTTGGCATTCAGAAGAGTCGGTCATCGGTAATCATGATTTCAAATGTTTTTAGCAAGTCGTTCAATATTTAATCCTTTTTTGATTGCTCTAATTTCGTTAGATATGATGATGTGGTATGAGGACCAACGAGTCTGAATTTTGGATCATGGGAAAATTCCTTCAACTATTTTTCATATATACTTCTGTCAACAACATAAAATGCATTTAGTGATAATTTGAAAATTAGATCAACTTTTAGAAAATTAATTCATTAAAACATTCCACATATATATATTTACAACTGTGATTCCCAGCCAACCATTTTCAGGGATCTCATTTACATTTTCAACATCTTTGAAATCTTGAATTTCATATCCATATATATTCATTCATAAAACCACTATATGACTACTACCACCCCTTAGCTTCGTATCCACATGATTCTTCAATGCTATTAAATGTGGATAGAGAACATGTGGTGTTATTGTGCTTTCAATAGCTCTTTTGGATCGGTTGGTCAATCCTTTAGATGGTTTTGAGATGATGTTTGTCACCCCCCTTCCCTTTCTCTGTCAATAATAACATTCATTAGTTCATAACCTTTTTTCATTAATTTTTAGAGGTTTAGCTTGAAAAAAAATGAAATAAATACCTCTTTGTCAGCATGTCTGTTACAATTTGTGACAGTAATGAAATGAATGTCCCAATTTCCTTTTCTACCGTATGAATGTCATCATCATCATGTGGAATAGGTAGCTCGGCATTTGGATCATGAGCTACAGTAATAATCACTTTTAGATGATCTTTCAGAAGTGGTCTATTGTGCAGCTTGTCATTTGGGATATTGAACACTGTATACCTCGCTACAAGGTGATAAGTGGGTGTTAAAATATATAAATAATAGTCATTATCACCTTTTAGAAGATCAGTATAGGAAAATTATTACTGTTTGTCTGATTCACATTTCCTGGGAACAATTATTAGAATATTGATTAGCATGGCTAAAACTGCTTTTTAAGGGGAATGGATCACCTCAAATTTGGTGGGGGGGTATCTTCATGCGCTGGTTGTTCCTGAGTTGTGTCATCTCCTTGCTTCCCACCCATAAAAGTTGCTATAAACTCTCCCTTCCATTGAAATCATTCTTCAAGTGTTTCTATTCTTTCACTCATTTGTTTCAATGTTTCATCTCTATCATCCATTTCTTTTTTTTCTCAAAATATACTCAGGGTGTCACCCCAAACCCCACACCTCTAACACGACCGTATTTTTTTGGATGCTTCAAATTCATCAATAATAGATCTGCATCTGCTACAAGAGTAGTCGTTTCCTGTGATTGTCAGATATAGGAAAATTACTAAAAAATTTTATGTAATTGTAATTTAAAACAAATCTTTTTATCACTGTGTCATACTTACACATATTTCCCACACTTTTTGTGTTTTCTCATATACTAGATTCCCTTCATTGTTTACACATGCCTCCTTCCATAGAACATAACGTGGGAAGGAAGTGTCTTTGGTTTTAGACTCATTAATCTACATATAAACATAGAAAAATAATTATGATGTTGTTGATTTGAACCTAACAACATTACTGAAAATTTAAAATACGTATCATTTTCTTTTCTAGTGAAGTGTACCCCATACCTGCTATACGATTGGGATATGTTGGTTTTGATGCACGTTCCTTATTTTCAGTATAGATTTTATTTTTCCTAAAAGAAATATTGACAATCAAAGTGATGAATACATGTATCGTCAAACAACGTATTATCACCCATAATGTAACTGAAACTTATCATTCCCACGATGGCCAATAAATTCATCCCATGCTTGTGGGGATATCAGGTGAGTGTCGACAGTGGGTGGGTGTGGGTTTATTTTACCTTTGGCATATTTTAGGTGACATTTTGTTAAAATAGTTTGAAAACCTCGGTGAATCCTTCCTGCAACTCATAGAACAAAATTCTTGTTAGAATTGTCTACTATAAATGTAATCTACAAGATATTGAGAAGAGTAAGACACTATTTCATTATTTTATTTTCTAGTAAATAAAATAAATAATATCATAGTGTTACTGTAATTTCTTCTCAGATCACATCCATAAGCCCGAACACAACCTGGTGCCATTAATCTATGTCAATCAGCACACGTTGCTGAGTGAAAACACCAATGTAACTAATAAACGTAGACTTGTTTGGAGTCACATGGTGGACTCATGCATTTCATCCAACATAAAATTTGATCCCTTTTCTTTTCATATTAATAACTTTGGCTAACACCGTCAAACTACGACGCACCTGTGTTTTCTTAGATTTCAGTCCTTCATCCCCAACCATTTCATCGATATCAACATCATCTATATGTTCATATGAAATGGTAGCAAAGACATGTGCTGATGGTTGTTGGACCTCAACACTAGGAGCCGAAATAGGTTCAGATACTTGTTGTTGCTCTGCACTATGAGCAGCCGCAGTAGCAGCAGCAGTAGCAGCAGCATCAGCATGAGAGACTTTTTCAACCTTAAGGTTAAGAGAACCAGAATGTGTAGAAGTCATTGTCTGTAAAAGTAGTTGAATATATAATTTAGATTACATATATTTATTAATGATAATATAATAAAATACGATAACAAGATCAATATTAAAAACAATATATAACCTATTAATTTAACTCTCTTTATTTTTTACAAAGGATGAAGGGATTTAACACCTCTATCGATTATCCAAATACATTCATTGTGGTCTCCTCTAACATAAAAACATCATATAAATTGGTACTTCTATGAAATGATTACAACGTACCACTAAAAGAATCATCCTCAACTAAATTTTCATCGGACCCTTTAGTTGTTTTGGACAATAACAGAACAATCGACCACTTTTGGTTTGCAGGATCTAGAACATAAAAAAATTCTCCCGCTTGTGATGCCATTATAAACAGTTTGTCTTTGTACCCTTCTTTACTAAAATAAAATTTTACAAATCCCCACTCATCTATTTTAACACAACTATTTTTATCAACCGATTTTCATTGAAAAATAGGGAATTGGAATGTTTTATAATCCATTGTTTGATAATGCCAAAGTATGACATATTTGTATAAATTGGATTTCTGTCCTTACTACCAAAAACATGTATCGATTTACCCAAAAGTGTAACTCCACTATTTTCCGTTGTACTATCTTCATCATGTTCATCTGTATAGAATGTATAACCATTAATTACATAACCATTGTAATATAATACATACACACTTGGTCTGGTGGCTAGAAATTGATGTTGTTCTGAAATTGAATTTGGATTTTCATCCAACTCCTTAATAATATTGTCCTAAAACCATATTATAAACTAGTTAATATGTTTGTTTGATATCCATTTTCATCCCTTGATGGATTCAACTACCTAAGAATTCCTTTGCGAGTTTCAATATATAGAGTAACCTCCCAACTGTTATGCAAAAAAAAATGGTGGGCCTGCCTCCGATCTATAATAATGATTGTCACTACATCTCTTCTAAAAATTCCCACACCCTCAATTCATCTAGTGTGATGAGATTTTGGGAGACCAATGCTTTCCACATTAGATAGGTATTCGGTACGAAATTCAATGGCTTCCTCAAAAATATATTGTTCCAATATACAAACCTCTGGCCGACTTCAGTTTTTGACATACCCATTCAAAATCTTCATATACCGTTCAATGGGATACATACATCTATAGTTCACAGGACCACAAAGTCAAATCTCTCTCACCATGTGAACCATCAAATGAACCATCATATCAAATAATGTTGGTGGGAAGAACATTTATAATTCAAATAATATGATGAAAATTTCTTTTTCCATAGCTAGCAATTTCACCAGGTCTAAAACATTGCTACATATAGCTTTGAAAAAGAAACAATGTTGGTTAATGTATGATGAACATTCATGGCCAAAATGCAACATAAATCTATAGTTATTAGATCTCGCATCAAAACATGGCAGTGATGTGATTTCAAACCTTTTAACTTCAAATCATTCATTGAAACAATGTTCTTGATATTTGATGAATACCCCTCTAGAAATATTAAATCATTGAAAAAATATTAAAACAGATATCTCTCCTCCCTAGAAAGTGTGTAAGCAGCTAGAGGAACAAAAATTAGATTTTCACCCTTCACAAGAGCCAACTCTTCTCATATTCCCATGTCAACCATGTCCAACCTAGCCTTAATTCCATCCTTTTTTTTTCAGGGTAATTTAGCAATGTTATGATAACATTGTCAAATAAATTTTTTTCTACATGAATCACATCAAGAAAATGTCTAACGTCCATACAATTTCATTATGGTAATTCATAAAAAACTGATCTCTTTTTTCAACTAATTTTCATACGGTTTTTCGAAAATGGTTTACCAAAAATAGTGTTCACACCATATACATTCTCAAACAGCTAATCACCTATTAGTGGAGACGGTGTTGCACGTTGTTCTGAACTTTCATTGAATGATGTCATCCATGATCTGTACATATGCCGATGAGGTAGAAATCTATGATTTCCTAGAAACACAGATATCGATGAATGATTCAACCTAATCAATTTTGTATCTTCTTTGCACACAATACACCTTTGTATTCCTTTAATGCTATAGCCTGACAAATTTCCATAAGTAGGGAAATCATTTATTGTCCTATACAACATCTCTTTCAACGTGAAGTATTTTCTTTTATATGCATCAAACAACATAAAACCTGAATCCCACAATAACTTCAAATCCCAATCAATGGATCTAGATTAACATCAATATCGTTACCAAGTTGTTTTGGTCTAGATATAATCATAGATAAGATAATGAATTTCCTCTTCATTCATAACCAAGGTGGCAAGATATAATTTACCGACATAACAGGTCATGTACTGTGAGTGCTGGTTTGAAAACCAAAAGGATTCACTCCATTTGTAGATAACTCAAGACGACTGTTTCTTGACACTTTTCCAAATTCAGGATACTCATGATCAATTTTCTTCCATGGAGGAGAGTTGTCCAGATGACATTGTCTCCCATCTTTATATCTTTTATCTGCATGCAACGACAATTGTCTTTCAGTTTCTTCATTTTCATATAGATGGATAAACCTTGGAATGATTAGAATGTACCATACAACTTTTGTAGGATTGGATTCATCTTTCTTGTATTGAGAATAACCACACTTTCGGCATTCTATAAGTGATTTTTTCTCATTTTGAAATAATATAAAGTCCTTCAGGAAGGCATGTATTCTTTCAGAAATCATACCTATTGAGCGTAGCATTTGTTTATCTTCATATTTAGAGCTTGGGATCTCATTATCTTTTAGGAGCATGTCAATCAAGAGAGAAAGTAGTTCTGTAAAACTGACATCACTCCATCTGTTTCCTACTTTCAATTTATACAACTTCAGTACAACTAAAAATGTTGTATATTTAGTGCAACCAACATACAATGGAATCTTTGCACAACTCTTTAATTTCTCAAACTATTTTGGGCAATCAAAGGGTTCATCTTTAATTGTCCCTATCATTTACTCAATAGGATCTTTTTCATCATTGACATCTGTAATCACATCCTCCGTATGGTTTTATTCATTATCCATATTTGTATTCATATTTGATGATTCATAAAATGATGTTTTATCCCAGCTAGTAGCTACATTCTCATTTTCTATGGGTTTTTTCCAATATTTATAACTCTGATCTATTCAGTGAGATATAAAATGTTCTTCCCACTCCTCTAGATTAAGTATTCTAGAATAACAATAATTTAATCATGGAAAAAGGATTTGAGAAGGATCTTTTGGGAGATCATTTGCAAACTTGATGAACTCTTTCACTCCATTCTAATAATCTATTATCAAACGATTAGCATCCATCCAATCTTTATTCATCTCCATCCTATTTGAATCTCAAATATTAGTATTTATGGTTGAAATACACAAAACAAGACTTACAAATACAGTAGAATAGAACCACTTACTTATAAAAATAGAGATTAATAGAGCCTAACCATTTCTAATAATGATTTGGAAATCAACAGAACCAGGATAGACCCCCCATCAAAATCAACAGAGTTTCCAAACACAAAGGGGTTTGCAGGGATAATCACTTGTGTAATAGATGGTAAAACTCATACGACATCATCCACTATGGCTCATCCTCCTCTATTAGGTCAACCCTTATATGGTCAACTAGTCCATCCTTTTATACTCCACCAACCTAAAATTCATATGGGTGAAAACCAGTGGACAAATCTATAATTAAAGAAAGGATTACCATAATCTCTAAAATATGGACTTCATTAAATATAATTATATTATATTCATTATAGTTTCCTCAAATCACCCCAGTCCAAACAGAAGAATAATCAAGAATGATATATCAACCACTCCTATGTCTCTTCCCTAAATTTAATATCATCATGCATAAAATTTTTGGTAAGCTCTTGTTACTTACTTTAAATCACGGGGGGTAATAACTTGTGTAATAGATGGTATCCATTTATTCCATATGATAATTTTAACAAATATTATTGAAATATCATCCCATTCAATCTTCATGATTGTTTAATTCAAACTCCATCTTAAGTGCAATATCAAAATAATATATATTAATAAATTACCCCACATCCACTTCCCTAATAATATGGTTATTCTAACACTCAAATGGAATATTTCTTATGCTTCATACCCTTATATATAATTTCATAACCATATATCCACACATAAACATGTCAAAAACACATAAAAACCCATATCCACATCACAACCACACTTCACATCCTCATTAAAGTATGATATCATGAACATGAAGGACATAAACATCATACTCTCCTCCTACAATGCCCATCCCCCACAATGTATCCTCCCCAAAAACACATAATCATGTCAACAATAATATATATACGCCAAAACCTAAAATCCTTATAGGTCGTATATATACACCCATTGTGATCCATTACAACGTGAAGGGGGATAAGGGAAGAGGGAGTGATTCTATATGTGTTCCCTCTATAACCTAGATATTGAGAAAACCACTCAAAACCAAACTACCCATATGGATGTAAATCAGGTTACTCGACTCAAGTGGTGGTGCGTAAGAAAAAATAAGAAAATATAATAAGTATATTGCCACACATTAATCATTCCTATGGTATTACACCAAAATAACACCAAAAATACCCTCGTCAACCATTACCTTGTTACTACCACCCTCTTATTACCACTTCCATTATAATTCCACAAATAATCCCTAACAAATCACATAACCATCCATATCAACATTACCAACTTATAATTTCATTTAACATTATAATTTCTTGGATTTTTATTACCATATGCATTTCAATTGTTAACCATTTTAATGTAAAACAGATCATTAAATCACTACCCACTATAATCCATTCATTAATCATTAATAACTTTTATTTTATCTTTAACCATTTATTAATCATAATTTTTCCAATCATTATCATTAATCATTTATCAATCCATAATTTATCATTTCCAAACCATCACCCATTACTATTTTCATTTATTCCAACCATATTCCAAGGAAAAAAGGAAATTATAACACAACCCAATAACAACTATATTTTCATGAAATAAAATACAACTAAACTAATTCAAAAATAATTAAAACCACTTATTTCCTGCCTAAATATCCATATCATTGCTATAATAACCACAAAATAATCCATCCATCACTACTGTATTAATTACCACACCACATGCTCCCAACCACATCAATCAACCATAACCCTTATAATCATAGTGATAAATACCCCATACATAGTAGCATGAAAGAGATAACATATTGGAAATTCAAACTAAAACTACCCCTTAAACACTCTATCATATTAATGTAGAATTTATAGTTTAAATATAACACTTTAATTACAGATTTCCATACAACCAATTCATTACCTACCTTAAGTGACTAGAAAACATTGAAAGGTGATTATAAAATATTATTATTTCTAAGAAATTTCTATCACAACATCAAGAATAAATCACTTTGAAACAACACCAATAAATCCATAAATATATAAGAAATATTATCAAAGTTCATAAATCACATGAAAAAATCCCTCTTCACTTTAATTTCCTTTAGTGTAATTCATTATAGTATTTAGGTTAATCAGTTTTATCCATCCAATGGAAAATAAATAACATGATAATTCCACAATTTACACATAATAACAAAGGAGAAATTTCATGTTCCCAACCTCAAATAATGATTTAATTAATATTCCATAAGAATGAGAAGAATAGTCAAATAAACAAGACTTAACACATGAGGGTAATCTAAAAGTCCTATGTATGACCATTAACCATTAAAACCATAACAAAAAAACACAAAAATCAAATCATCATTATTGTCACATCCTTCCTAAGAAGAAATTTCAAGAAGAGAATCAAGAATAAGAGAAAAGAAATTCACCTCAGAGGAGGAGAAGTAGGGAGCCTTCTGCGCTACGTCGGGAGTGGAAGGCATGACCGCCAGAGGGGGAGGTGCACAGGAGGAGCTTCCAACCATTAAGAAATGGTGTAGTAGGGTTCGTGGGGAGTAGGGTCTAGTAGAGAGGAGGAGAAGTAGGGTTTGTGGGGAGGAGGATCCACCTAAGTGGTTCAAGGGGGAGGATAAGGAGTAGGGCTAGCAGTGGAGGTGTGGAAATGTGAAGATCAGGGGAAGCGGAGGTCCAGCAATGCGAATATCAGGTGGGAGGGGAGTTTTCACAGGGGTATAGTACCGTGAGAACTTTAGGGCATGATGAACATATGACAGTGTGTGAAAATTTTTATAAAATATGGGACCATGGTTTTATCATTACTAAAAAATCGCTGATAAAGGCTACATTTATCCGTACTAAAATTTGAGCACTGATAAAGGAAGGATTTATCAATGATTTTTAGCACTGATAAATAGACCCTTTATCAAAGCTAAAAAAGAGCTGATAAAGTCATCCATTATCAGCTTCATCATTTTATCACTGATAAAGGTTACCCTTTATAAGCGGTAATATTTTAGTGCTGATACATGGAATCTTTATCAGTGCTTTTCTGGTGATAATAAAGGGCCTCTTTATCAGCACTACAAAAGTGCTGATATAGGGATTATTTATTAGCATTTTTTTATTAGCACTCATAAAAGGTAGAACTTCCCTTGCCCATTTTTGTAGTAGCGAACTATAGAATCGAAGCCTCGAAACCTTGAAGTATATATATATCTAAAAACACCAAGTGGTGAAATCATTACAACCAAAGTGTTTGACTCTTCTATTATTGGTGTATGTTGGATGATTCTGCTAGAAGATCACATAATACATCATTTGGTGGAATTCGACGCTATAATGGGAATGGATTGGCTCTCGTTATATAGATCACATATCTATTTTCAGGAAAAGGAAGTATCTTTTCACATTCTGAACCATCCCATGCTGCTCCACAAATGCAAGGAAGATCATAAATCAACATAAAAAAATCCTTCATCTATGTGGGTGTTGATTACTTATGAAGAAGCCTACCTCACCCAAATGGTTGAGTCAAAGGAAGGTTCCAACATTGCAGAAATTCCCATCGTGAGGGAATATGGTGATTTATTTCCTGGCGAGTTACATGGAATTCCCACGGATCATGAGGTAGAGTTATCAATAGATCTTGTACCTAGATCTACTCTAATATCAATGTGTCCCTTTTGGATGACTCTTATTGAACTGTAAGAGTTAACGAAGATGCTGCAAGAGCATTTCGACATAGGGTTCATACGCCCTAGTGCATCACCTTGGGGTGTGCCAATGCTCTTTGTGAAAAAGAAGGATGGAACAATGTGGATATTTATCGATGATCGAGAACTCAACATGATCACTATAATGAAAAAGTATCCTCTTACAAGGATTGAAGTCATGTTCGATTAGTTAAGAGGAGCTCAAGACGTCTCAATAGTGGATCTTCGTTATGCATATCATCAACTAATGATGAAGAAGGAAGATATTGAGAAGACTGCCTTCCATACCAGTTATGAGCACTATGAGTTTTTGGTGATGCCCTTCGGACTTACTAATTCCCCTAATACATTTTGGGATTTGATGAATAGAGTCTTGAGACATTACCTCTACAAATTTGGGGTAGTTTTTGTTGATGACATTCTCATCTACTCCAAGAGCAAGGAGGAACATGAAGAACATCTATGACTTTTGTAGGTGACATTGAGAAAGGAGAAGTTGTACGCCAAGTTTAGTAAGTGATACTTTTGGATGATGCAAGTCACATTCTTGGGACATGTGATCCCATGTTAGGAAACTTCATTGGATCCTTCAAAAAAAGTGATTGAGGAATGGCCTAGGCCCTTTATCTCCTTCACTGGCTAAGGTTCCATGACGGCGCGGTGAGTTCCAGCAGTCGAGATCCACATTGATGTTTGAGGGTTTCTATCTTGGGTGTTAGTTGGGAGCGCAAGGGGTTGTTTGTGGTGTACTATGTGGAGGCTGTGAAGGCGGTGATGGTTTGTGGTTCTTGACATGTGGCGGGGCTTCTTCCAGCATGGCCTGGTTTTTGGTAATTTTCGGTGATGTTTCTGTTTTCAGTTTTTTTGTTTGCTTGACTTGGATCTGGATTTTTTTGTGTGTGATGTGTGATTTAGCAGTGGAACTAGTGGTTATGTTGGTTCAGCGGTGTGGTTTGAAGAATTTAAAGATTTTGAAGATGTCGTCATGCGGTCTCAATTGTGGTTCAAGTTTGCAAGGATATTGGGGATCCAGCCTCTGATTTCTTTTTAATTGATGATGTTTGATTTGGTCTGTGGTGTCGTGGATTGATGAGGTTTTTGAGGATTGATGAGGTTCTTGTGTGGAATTTTTTTTTCTTTTCTCCGATTATCGGCTCTGGCAGTTTGTGGATGTTGAGTTGACAATGGCATACCATGTTGATGACGGCGAATGGTAGAAACATGACTCTAGCTGATGTAGTGACTCTTTGATCGAAGCTTCCTCATGTTTGACATTGGTTTTGAATTTCAAATTTCATTAAAGCATCTTGTTTTTGGATTCCCATTTTATGTATGTGGTTACCGCATTCCCTTAATGATACTATCCTGAAATTATAAAATACAATCGTCGGATAGCCTATGTCTCATGGTAGTTGAATATCCATGAGCAAAACTACCCAACACATGATCTAGAGATGGCAGTTTGTTCCTTTAAAATCTTGCGTCCCTCCCTTTATGGTGAGAAGTGTGACATATACACCGACCACAAGAGCCTAAAGTATATATTCACACAAAAGGATATCACCATGCGTTAAAGGAGATGGTTAGAGCTAGTCAAGGATTATGCGAACAGGGTAACTAATTCTCTAAGCAGAAAAGAACATGCTACCATGTCCATCATACATATTGAAAAGGACAATATCTTATTGGATATGAAAATCTTAGATTTATAAATCATAAGTTCAGGGGATACATCCTACAAATACAAAATTATTGCTCAACCATCCAACCAAGATAAGATTAAGGATGCACAAAAGTATAATGTGGAGATACAAAATACTATGAATGTAGTAATGGAAGGGAAGCTGCAGAAGATCCATATCGATGATGATGGTGTGATTCGGTTTGGAACGTGGATTTGTGTGCCCTCATCACCAAGGATAAAAAAAGAGCTATTGGAAAATACACATATCTCAATATTTTCTATCCATCCTAGAAGCACCAATATGTATCGTGATCTCTAAGAACACTTTTGGTTAGATAACCTAATGAAGGAGATTGCAGAATATATAAAAAGGTTCTTGGTATGTCACTAAGTTAAAGTAGATCCAAAAAAGTCCAAAGGGTTGATGCAACCATTTCCTATACCCATGTGGAGATGGGATAATGTTATTATGGGATTTGTCATGAGTCTCCCGAAGATGTCGAAGGGAAATAATGTGATATGTGGTGTGGTTGACTGACTCACCAAGAGTGCCAATTTTATCACTATTCTGTCAGACCTCTCACTTGAACAACATGCAGATCTATATATGAAAGAAGTGGTATTACTACATGGTGTTCCACACTCAATTGTCTCTTACCGTGATCCAAGGTTCACATATAAATTCTGTTGGAGCTTTTAATATTCCTTGAGTACTGAATTAAATTTCATCATGACCTATCACCCCCAAACTGATGGACAATCTGAAAAGACTATTCAGACGCTTGAATATATTCTAAGAGACTTATCTATATAATTCAATGGTGGATGGGATTTGTATCTTCCATTTTTTGAGTTCTCATACAAAAATAGCTTCCACTCGAGTATTCAGATGGCTCCAATTAAAGCTCTATATGGAAAGCGATGTAGAACTCCATCATATTGGGATGAAGTTAGTCAAAAAAAAGTTACATAGACCCAATCTAGTGCAAGAGATGACATAAAATGTTCAAGTCATAGAGAAACACATCAAATCTACTCAGATATGGCCAAATAGATACACTAACAACCATTTAAGGGACTTCGAGTTCAATGTTGGAGATAAATTCTTCCTTCGAATGTCACCATGGATGATAGTCATGTGATTTGGAACGAAATGGAAGCAAAGACAAAGGTACATTGGCCCATTTGAAATTCTTGACCGCATAGGACCTGTGGCCTATCTGCTTTCACTTCCACCAAATATGGCTCTAGTTCATTATTTGTTTCACGTATCACTCCTATGTAAGTACACAGATGATCCCTCACATATACTAAACTCGGAGGTGGTGTAGTAGGAAGAAGATCTCTCCTATGAGGAACTACCAGTAGAGATTATGGAATAGAAAGATAAGGTTCTACGTAGCATGATAACCCACCTTGTCAAATTTGTTGTGGAGGAACCAAAAGATTGAATAAGCTTCATGGGAACCAGATGAGGTGATGATGGAGAACTACCCACACCTGTTTGTGTAAAACAAAATTTCGATGGAGAAATTTCATAAGTGGGGAAGAATGTAATAGACCAAAGTTTTTCAATGGAAATTACCTTCTTATAAATATGTCATAAAATCAAATGAAAACAAAACATAGTGATCTATTATGTTCTACGTGACCTTTAAACATATGTTTGTCACTTCTGTGTTTGGAATTTAAAAAATCTGACATACACGGTTGTGCTCAAGGTGATTTTTGTAGTCTATTTGAACAAACATAATTTCAATTGAATAGTAACCTACCCATATGAATAGTAACAAACCCTTATGGATAGTGATAAACCCTAATTAATAGTATCCTTATCTATGATGTTATAATAATAATATTCAAGTGAATGTATGATGTACATATATTTTAGAATAAGTAAATGAATGTTTTAAAACCAATTTTATAATAATAGACTATGATTTTAATTAAATATTAATTTATTCATATTTAGAGAATTATTTTTAAAAAAATGGACTTCAGTTTTGGATTCTACATGTCGATAAATAGTTTATGGGAAATTTTGGGATTTCTCTGACACATGAATTATTGATGAATAGTGAAATACCATAATTTACAAAAATAAGCTAAATAAGATAATTATAGCTTCATGTATGATGTTCTACTGATGTAAGCCCACATGGTTAGGTATCACATGATAGAATTATTATTCTTAGTCATGGATGAATCACGATTCTTTGTGTTGTGGAGAAATAATAAATTAATGAATTTTATATTAAGAAAACCCCTCTCCCCTCCACTATAAAAACTACCCTTCACACTCTCATTTACTCAAAAATATCAAGCTTCAAGCCTTGTCTAAACTCTACCTGATAATCTTTCCTAGCCACTCCCACATGTAAAAAAGCTTATGGTCTCATAAAAAGACCTAGCTTAGGCCCCTTAAAGGGGATCTCAAGAGAAGGATTCAGAAGGTAATTTCTCCACTTCCTTTCCTTTAAATTCCATTCAATTTCATGTTCTTTTCTTATTCTCTCCCCACCTATCTTTGTCCAAATGGTATGGTAACTCGAGTATCATACATATACTAGAATGTTATGATACTAATGGTATATTATACCATCTAACACCATCCTCCTCTATCATTTATTTTACAAAAGAAAACGTTGTTCGTGAGGTGTTAATCTATCACCTTCAAGAACGTCATGTTTTCTTTTTTCCTTTACACCTTCAGATCTGGTAATGAAACAATTTTTATGGTTGAAATAGAATATTTTATATTTATTATGTCCTATTTAATGTTCTATAACTAACTTCTGTATATATTTCTGAATGATTAATCCAAACAAGTTTGTTGTGGTCGAAAAACCACTGAAATTAACTCCAATAATCATCATTTAATACTTATCTAATTATTCATCCATGTGTTATACAATTTAATTCATTATAATATAATTTAATATTATAAAATATCATTAATAACATAGAATATATGTCTTGTATTTTTATCCATGTTTTACATGATCTTCAATTCATGAATACATGTGAATCACTCAAGAAAACCATAAAAACGGACATTCCCGAATGATGTTTATAAACTCTATAACTCATCAAGAGGCTCATAAAATAACATATTGTAACCAAAATGAGCCATTTTAATTTATAAAAGGTTTTTAAATTTCTAATTAATGAATATAATATCATTGTATATGGCATTAATGAGAATGAAGTGTTTGGATACATGGTAAGAGGAAAATCTTAAACCCAAATTTCTTTCTTTGGGTTCACCCTCTTTCACTCGATATTTGGAATGGTCACTCCATAAAAATAATTTATTCATCATTATCATACCTTTTATTGAATATAAATGTTTTCTACTGAAGTTTATGTCAAAAAAATGTTTTCCAAAAGAACTCTTCTTTTAAGAACACACATTTTACATATCATTCAAGGTTGATGGTTCTTGTATCGAGTTTGTTATACCTCTTTCTTTTGGATACTCTAAGATTATGAATTTGTTATTATGAGATAAAACCCATTCCTTTACATGGGTTAGTCACGTTCATTATTGATATATGTTCAATGTGGAATTAATAATAATGATAATTTAATGATGTGGCGAGTGCACCGATAATTAAATAGCACAATATGAATGTTTGAATGTGACGGGTGTGCCCGGAATTATACAGAACTCCAATTCATTGGGTAAATTTATGAAACTCATGAGTTGAAGTTAACCTATGTGTGAACATGATTATAAAACTATTCAAAATTATTTTTGTTAGTTAACCACTATGTCGTGATTTTTTATTTATATGCATTGCCACATTTCAAGTATTTTATTAATGATTCCTCTCATGTTCATGGTCTTTTGTCTATGTTATGATAATCCACACCCATTATTATATTGTTCTTATATATCCTCTTACTATGATTTTAGCTCACCCCTTTTGATTTATATTCTCATGTGACTACACATACGAAGAATGGTCGAGTTCCAATAAGAATCTAGAGAAGAAGAAATTAAATAAATGGTTATGCTTGATGTTGTAATTGAAATGTATTGTCTTAGTTTACCCAAGAAAATAAACATTTGGATCCTCTATTTTTAACATTATTATTTTGTTTATCTTTCTAATGATGTAATATTATTTTAAGAAATGTTAGGGTCGCTATACGAATATTTGTAATGAAGCAATAATGTCAAGTGTTCTGAGTGTGGTTTTCAGTTTGGGGAGTCCAGTGTTGGTGCGGCGGCCAACGTATCCATACACCAGGACCTTAAATTATGATTTCCGACTCGGTGGACAAAAAACATACTCTGTGTGTTTTGGAAATGTTTTTCTCTTGATCAATTTTAGGTCATCCCACAATGTATAACTTATTGACAATGGTTCATCTTGATTCTCTTTCAAGATGTCTCCACCAAGACGACTAGCTAGGATTATAATTTGTGACCATGAGGATGGTCTACAGTGTGATAAGGATTTAGTGAAATGAATATTTCCCAATATAGGTACATTCTAGTGGTGTCTCATTGATGCCACTACCCATTGGTCATCAGTTACTGTCGGCTCTACCGGTAGAGGACACTTGTAGGCTCAGTTCCATACACGAGTTTCAGTGACACATATCCATCTGGTTCCTAGTTGAGAACAACTCAAACGCTTCTAAAGATAGACTTGAGAGGGTGACTAAGTTTCCATATATCTAGGGAACCATTTGATCAGATGGTGGTCTTAGAAGTGAGCATTATATGTGGCTCAATTAGGCGATGGCAGGGTTTACATTACCCCTATCATATGATGAGGTGAATTTTTTCCATGGATAGAGCTTGATAACCTTCCTCATAGAAGGAGGTATCATTCCATAATAATATAAGGGGAATTTGTTCCCAAGACCTTCTATAGCTTCAGAAAGATGACATGTCGGTAGTGAAGTAATCTTCAAGGTGTACTAACTATTCCAAGTACTCGATGAATACAATTCGACTAATGCTTCAGGGCTTGAACCTCTGAGAAGATGTGTTAGGAACATCTAAACCAGGAAAATTCATCTATGAAACCATACTTATGTTAGGGTGCTTAAGATAACTATTTTTTTTAATATTCTTTGGCTGAGAAGATACAGCCAGTGAATGTTAGTAGTGGGAATGTAGGAAACTGATGTCAGTATCAAAAAAATGAGCGTGTAAAATGTTTCGGGGAGTGGAAGTGATAGGGACTGATGAATCTTTGTGGAAGAAGACATTGAAGAGGATCTAGGAGAGCAGTAAAATGTGGTATACATTTTGACATGTTACCACCACCACCCCAATGATTTCCCCACCAGGCTCAGGGAGCTGGAGGACAGGGGAAGGGAGTAGCAGAATGTGGTCAAGGAGTGTGACCCAAGTGCTTTAGGAATGATTCGAGGTATGATCTTTGACTACCTCTATCTACTGTATTAATAGAAATATGTACTAATCATTCATTCTTATCATGAATCTTCATCAACACGTTGAGTTTCCAATTAAACCACAGACTTGACCCTAACATATGGAGATACCTTTGGGAGAGAATCAATAATCACACATATTCCAACAGTGTGATCTTACCCTTGAGGCAAGAGTTTCAGTTCGAACCTCTTGGTGGTACTGTTGATGTGTCACGACATTAGTTTGGATGTGGACTGTTCATCCACAGTTAATGCTCAGAATGAATCTTTTAGGAAAAAAATTTGTGTTATATCTATGGTTTTGGAATGTTATTTTTCCTTGGTTGGTGAAAAAGGAATCCCTTGTAGCATGGGTTAAACACATGCATAAGAGGGTGTGGCCGATCACTCTTGAGTCGGCCAGCCTTACCCTCATGGTCGTAGGAGTTCTGATTTTTTAGTTCCCAACAGCAGTGGAAGAGTGAGGGAACATATTTTCAAAAGATGTTTCCAGGATTACTTCTCCACAAGGAGAGGTACTTCTGCATCGTCATATACCCAACAACGACACCAATATCTACAACTACATATTGGATGGATCTATTAGAGCTTCGGGAGTTGAGTGTTTAGAAGTGGATGTGGTGGAATATGCACTCAGCATGAGGTCTAGTTTACAGCTTCTGAGTGAGGTGACATAGTAGATCTCCTCGTTATAGAAACACTTCATGGGTATTGATAGTGTATATTGCCTCTAGTTTATAATTGTCATTCCCCCACACCTTTTGTGAGTTCGAGAGGCACAACTTGGGGATGTAGACAGCGAGGCCCGACGAGCTCAGATATCTTCAGTATAGGTTCCTGATGGATTTTCTGAAGTTGGGGAGCACATAATCCTTTTCAAAAGGATGAATCATGGTACCAATAACACTACGAGATGAGGTGTTGAGGAGGTTCCATGCATCCCCTTTTGTGGTACATCATAGTGTGGTGAAGATGTACTAGGACCTCTGACATTAGAACTAGTGGGCAGGGATTAGAACTGCATAGATCCAACAGAATTCTTATGTCAACAGAAGACATAGACCCTTAGAGTTCAAGGAGGGAGATCATTTCTTCTTCTAGGACTCACCTCGACTATGATTTCATAGATTTGGTTGGGGCATCAAGCTATCTATCATGTTCATCGATCCTTTCCAGATTCATAGCAGTGTTGGTGAGGTGGAGTAGCACCTAGCTTTTCCCCCAGAAGATCACTGGGTGCTTAATGTTTTCCATGTGTCACAACTGAGGATATGCGTTCATGATCCATCACACATTATCAACAAGGGAGAGTTGGACGTTGATGATGCGGTGACTTTTACGAAGTTCTTGATGGAGATAGAGGACCGATGAGAGTGTGTCCTTTGTGGAAGGTCGATCCCTCTAGTGCGATTTTAGTGGAAGCATGAGAACCTCTAAGAGAGAATATGGGAGCAGGAGACATGGAGTTGTACTCAGTACCCTCATTCGTTTGATTTTTCCTTTGTTTTGGCTTTCAGGGAAGAGAATTCATAAGGTGGGGAGAATTTAATGTCCCAGAAATTCGATATAATTTTTTAGTTATATAGGATTATTACAAGACCACAAAATATGATGGCATATGATTCCTTGACCTAGAGTTCCTGAAATGATCTGTCGAAAAAGTGTTATGCTTAAAATAGCTCACATGAGTAGTTTTTGTTTTTTGAAAAAGTTTAATATGTTATTAATGGTTTCCCAGATCTAAAATATAATGGAACTGTGGCATTCAGGATCGGGAGTTTACAATATGCGCGACATAGGTATAGTCGGTGAAGGCCTCTAGTGAGAAAACCCAAAAATAGAATAACTGTAAATGAAATAAATAAATTATTTTATTTTATTTTTCAAATTCTTATAACTCATGATCGGTGACTCATATTAGAAATATGATACCACCACTAAACTCGTGAGGGTATTGTTTCGATAGGTAGACTCTAACATTAGTTGGCATGGGCCAACAGTGGAAGTTAAATTTTTGACCTTAAATAAAATAATAAAATAACAATTATTTTATTGTATAATTATATAACTTCTAAATCGTAAGTCAGATTGAATATCTAAGATTTCCGTTGGATGTTTGGGGATGTTTTTCCCTCAGGTGGAGCCTATCATCGACCGTTGCGGGTCGAGGGTGACTATTAATAATTTTTTAAAATATTTTAAGGTACGTTTATTAAACACATGAGCATAATTTTTTAAAATTTCAACTAGTGAATGGAATAGAAATTAAAGGGCACCGTTGAATCTACAGAGCTGAGATTTTCTTAAGAGAATATTCACTTTGACCACAATATGATTGGAGGAAAATTTAAATTTTGGACTTAACAGAAAAATAATAATATAACATAACAATGTAATTTTATTTGTTTTCTGTAACTGCTAAGTGGCGGTTGGGGGACCAATGATTTGTCAATCCATTAAATTTCTTGACCCTCCAACCTTTTAACCTCAATGTTGGAACATTAATTATGGTTCATAATTGAACTGCATTAATTTCATGCAACATGGGAGGTTTTCTCGACAACTTAATGGATGCTTGGGTGTGGGTTTTTGACATGGCTTCATCAAGAGGGAAACCACTGGAAAAGTCCTGCAGAAACTACCACCGATGGAGAATGGAATCTTGGGAAGTGATAATCTGGGATTGATGAACGTCGAAGACTTTATTAGACGAGGACCTACACCCACTACAATCGCGACACCACCCACAGTCCTCGAGGTAGGTGGTTTATTGTAGATGTTTTCTTTGATGAATTAATATTCCCCCCACTTGTTATCATGTAAACACATAGGGGGAAATCCAAAAAAAAAGGCTTGGACCCTCCGCCAATTCATTCTTGTTGCGTTCTTCGGGGGACAATTCTTCAACCATCATAATCTGGAATCCTAGATCAAGGCAGTTATAGAGGCATCCCAGGGAGCCCATAAGCATGAGAAAAAGTTAAAACGGAGCTCCATAGCGTTGTTGGAGCCCCGTAGAAGATGCGATAGTGGGTCACTGGTGCTGAAGCACCAGCGACTAGCTACAACAGATGAGGGCGGCGGCCAGAAGCCATTGTTCATGATGGAAGAGAGGAACGGCTCAGTGTCATAGCAGTCGGATAGGCGGTTGGAGTAGGCTAACTGCATATGTGTAGGTGGCTCACTGTCGCGTGTCGTGCTAAAGGGAGTCACAGCTAGAATCCATGACAATGAAGGAGAACTGCTCCCTGCGGGTCTTATGTCTGACGAGGCGGTGCCACCTAATGCCACCAATAAAGGATCCAAATGGCTCCTTTAATCCATTCTGGAGTAGGAGAATGCATGAACCCAGGTGGGACGCCCTAGGTAGGGGGCCGAGCGGACAGACCCCAGTCTAGCAGGGACAGGTCAGGCCGGTCTTCGGCCCAGAGGGTTGAGCCCACTACATCCCAACCCATCTTGGGTGGTCCGGTTCGGTCTTCGGCCAATTAGGCCATGCCACCAATAGCCCGGCCCAACCACTATGATCCGGGATAGTTCGACTTGAACCAGGTCTGGTCAGCCACATTCAGGTTGGGCCGGGTCGGTCTGACTTGGTTGCACCAGATCGAGACCCTATTGGGCCCAGATACACTTAAAAGGCCATATATTTCAAACCAGATGACCATTTTATGAACCATATGTGGTGTTGGGATCCTTGGGGAGAGATGGTTCTATTGAGATACTCCACGGGGCTTTCAGAGAATGCTGGTGTTTGGGTAGGTTGGATCGTACCTGAATCCAATCGAGCCCTTGGCCCAAAAATTCATATATCTTAGAGACCATGTGTCTGGTTGTTGTGTCGTCTATTGAATTGGAACCCTTTTGGCATGACATATCGTCAGATTACTTCATTGTGGAAATTATTGGAGGTAGAGATATGACGTATAACTGAAGGTTCAGAACCAGGGTGTTTCTTTTAGTGAGAGGTAGGATGGATACTCCCTTGATGACTCGAGGAATGATTATTCTTTACTCCTTTATTCCGGTAGAGAAAATACTCCCCACATCATGAGTGTGGGTTCATTTAATTATTATTGGTTTTTTTTTCTTTGGAGTTGGAACTCCCTAATTGGACTAGGGCGTAGGTCCTCCATACATTAATCACATAAAGTCATGTACTCCCCTACTGGGTAGGGTGTGTGTCTACTATGTTAGGAGTTGGAACTTCTCTATCAACCCAGGGTGTGGGTCCCCCTTATGAAGTCCTACGACAGAGTCGGTACAACCCTGATGCACAGGGGTATGGGTCCTCTTGCCTCGGGTCGGTGCTCCCCTAATGTACTACTGTGCATGTCCACCATAGCGAACAAACTTCCAGAGTTGTACTCACCTACCGGGTAAGGTGCAGGTCCTCACATATAGAGTCGGTACTCCCCTGTCAGGCCAGGGTGTGAGTCCTCTAGCCTTGGGTTGGTACTCATCTAATATACCAGGGTGCAGGTCCCCCATAGAAAACAAACTACCAGAGTTGTACTCCCCTACCGGGTTGGGTGCAGGTACTCACATATGGAGTAATACTCCCCCATCTCCAAGTAGCGATGTTGAGCGGGTCCTTTAGGGGATTTGGAGCTCCCTCGACTTTAGTACATGGTGTCTAGGAGTGGTCCTCTTCAATTGGTTTCGCTTGGTCTATCCTCGGGTGAAAGACTGTGACTGCGAGACCTCTAGTGTCGTGTATTAGAGGCAGTTCTAGAAGAAAGTTCTTTATGGAGCATGTCATATCGAGTGTTCCAATATGAACGGTTGAGTTGTACCTGATGAAGTACATTTCTCAGACGTGTTCCATCAGGGATGTCTAGTTCATGGTGTGTGTACTCTTGATCCTTGAGTTACACTTTGATCCTTCATTATAAATCCTTGAAATCACATGAGGACAGGGCCTTATGTTTCTTTATGGATGTGACGAGTATATCTGATTTGATCTAGTTCTATTGTTTGTGCTTTTGGATTGAGATCAGGATTGTGGTTTTCTATTGTTGAATTATGAGAGTCCTTCAGGGGTCTCAGGGTCCCTACTGAGTATTTTTGTACTCACCCCTACATGGGATTCACCCAAACCTTGTTTCGTCTTGTGCAGACAATAGGTAGCCTTGAATTAGACTTGTGGAGCTAGGACCGGACAGTGGGTGGTGGTGATAGTTGACTTAGAGATATGTGGATATGATATTTACCTACCCTTTAGGTAGGATCCTTGGTGGACGATCACAATATATGTTTTTTGTTTTCTTTTATATTTGTATCGTTAAATTTGGGCTTGTATACTAGACACTTTACATTTAGTACACACATTTAAAACTATAGTTTTACTGTCTTATTCCATCTTGTTGTGTTCTAGGACTATTTATTGTACAAAATTAAAGGATATGCCTTCCCATTTATAGATACGCCTTTCTGGTGCTATTATCCAACCCTCAGCCTATAGAAGGCGGTCTTGGGGTAATAACAACACGGGCCCTAGGGGAAGGGTCGTGACATGGGACACATCAACCTGTAGAACATGGAAAAGATATCTAATTTGAATATATTCATCGATATCCCTAATCTAATTTGTGAACATGAAATGACTTGTGATGCCTGTATGTGAGGGAAGCTGGTATGTAGTTTTTATAATCCAAAGATGAAAAGATAATCTAATCTCATTGATCTCATTCATACAGACGTATGTGGGATGATAAATGTTTCCAGAACATGGAGAAAGTTACATTTTTCTTTTCATAGATTATTACAGTAGAATGGCGTGTGTGATCATTATACAAAATAAGCGACAAGTGCGTGATTTCATGAAAACCTATCGACGAATTGTCGATAATGATACAAGATGGAAGATCAATGTCCTCTGATCGGACAATGGAAAAGAATACATATTCATTTAATTTAAAAATTAACTAAAGTAGCACAGGATAAAACATGAGGTGGTTATTGTGAGTACTCCACACAAAATGGAGTTGTTATGCACATGAATTGATAGGTAAAAAACATGTCCATAACTATGCAGATTGAGAGTCATATTCCTCAACATTACTAGAAATATTTAGTTCATGTTTTAGTGTATATTCAAAATTGAATAGTGATTTATATGGGCAAGACAAACACAAAATATAAATACTAGCAATGAAGGAATCCCAAATTGAAATATTTTTGTGATTTTTAAAGAAAATGTTTCATCTAAAACAAAGAAGGAAAAAAGTGAAGTACATATACAATGAAGACAAATGAATATTTCATGGATAATCAATTAACAATGTATCCTATAAGGGTTTCAATAAGAGCTTGGGAATAATTGTGGAATGTAGTGATGTTATGATCATTTAAGATGAAAACATGGATGCTTCAAGGAATTATTAACCCGATGTGATATAAAATGAGGAAGAATGTGAAGATGGAACAAATTATAATACAAAGGAAGATGAAGGTGTAAAAAATTATTAGGAGAGGCATTATTATGTTGAATCATAAGAAGATTCAGAAGAGGGGGGACATGCACCTGACCGATCGCTTGTAGTAGAGAGGCTGGTCTGTGGGTGCCATGTTAATCATGCAGTGCAGCGGAAGTCATGCATAAGGATGAGTGGTACAATAGAGGTCGAGCCTGGGATAGTACAGTGCGGTGTCGGTCGAGCCCGCGGCGGCCAGGATGGTGTGGCATGGCGATGCACCATGGCAGAAGGAGGCAGAAGTTGGGAGACGACGTATGCAGATCTAAAATCTACGGGTGTAGATCTGTGGTCAATTCATGGTTTTTGGGTGGACGTTAGGGGTTTATGGGGTGGGCACATCAGGTAAGATAGTCTATCATGGTTTTAGAATAATTAGAGAAATACAGAGAATAAATAATGAGAGAAACATGGAGAAGGAATAAAGATAATAATTAAACAAAAATAGAGATACAAGGGTGGGGCGATGTTGTAGTGCGGGCACCAAGGGTAAGGGTGTCATGGACCCCTCCTCTTGATCTTATAAAAAGGGGATAAAATCCCTTTTTCAATTATAATATTATTTATAGAAAATAATATATTAAATGAGAATAATGTAAACAAAATGATACAGGGATGCAGTGTGATTGGAAAATGGAGATTCCAATGTGGTGATTAATGGATTTAAAACAATATATAATAATAATAATAATAAATTATTACATGAATTTTTTTGGTGAAACATAAATTCTACCTTAACATCTTTGTTTGACGTCCGATTGAAAAATAGTCAGTGGTAGTGTGACGAGGAAATTGAGGCGGGAGTTTTTAGAATGATGTTGGATACCATTTTTGAACTCTTGCATTGGGTCAATTAAACACCCAATAATTATAAAATTATTATCATCGATTGATCTTATAACTGACCTATCGTCCTCAGTCAAATTTGAAATAATGAATCATCTGCGGCACTACACCCTAGAAATTAAGATGTACATTCCTATACCAATTTTAGATATTAAATCAAGATTGAGACGTGGTCCCCATGAAACATGGATGTGGCGTGTTGTAGAAAAATGTGTCCTTTTGATCGGGTGTCCGGTCTGGACAAATAAAAATTCAATTCCATACCTTTTTTCTTTAGGATCATAGTTATGTGACCCATATATTTATTTTCGAAATCATGGTGTGGTCTATTTAGATATGAGGAGTTTTTTTATTCAAGATCTCATTAAATGTTGAAGCATGAATGGAATATCTGTAGAAAATCTATACGATGTGTTCTGAGCCTGACACATCTTCAAGTAGTGTTCATTGGTGGTATTGATAAGAGAGGGTAACCTGAGTAGATATTGGGATAAACCCTTAGTAGGGTTGAGAAGCATAATCCATGATGACATACTGGGATGACCCACTACGTAGTCCCCAATGAGACACCAAGAAAACCCACAGTGTAGTTCCTGATGAGATACCAAGCTTGCAGACAACGTAGTCCCTGACGAGATACTAGGCTGACCCTCCAGCTAGGCCTGGTAGTGTAGTCCCCAAGGTTTCAGTGAAAATCCTCGACTATGCGGCATAGTGGTGAGGCATGTTCTGATTTCACCAAAGTAATCATGAGAAAGTGGGGATCATTCCCCACCGAGAATAGTTCTTGTGATTCGAAATAAAATTGTGAAGGCATGTTGATGACACCCAAAGTAGATAATAGCGAAGTGCAGTGATTTGAGCCCCTTTAACTTTTGTTTCATTGGCAGACACATGAGGTGTTAGGAATCATAGATGGTGATACTTGGACCAATTGGCTACTCATCATCTTGGGTTGAATTGTGAGATGAATATCCCCTTACTCTTTAGTTTGGGCTTCTTTGACAGAGCACACACACACACACACAGATATATATATATATATATATATATATCCCTTTGTAGTACCCACTCTTTGAGTCCTGGTTATACTCTTTCTGGTAGAGGAAAAGACTCATTGGGTATATCACGTTCTTTCTGCATCCATCTCATCAATTGATGGATGATCGTACATTTAGTATTATTTGGTTGAGCTTCACCATTATGTTCTCTTAAACCATAAACTATTCCATTTACTACTTCTCTTCAGTTAAATTTCTTACTACTCCCCCCACCTTTTGGGGTGTTCTACTGGGTATGTATATACTTATCCTAGCATTGGATTTTCCCAACACGTGTCATTTGTTTTGCAGATGACAGATAGGTTGAACCTGAATAAATAAAAGCATAAGGATATGGGTTGTGTTGATTGTGTATAGTGGCTGTGGTTGGGATACATGAGTCAAAACTATCAGTGGATACCCGTTCCCAATTTTCTTTATTTTGCTACCAGTTTTTATTTTTGGTGTGTGTTTTCCCCATTACATTTAGTATTCATTATCGTCATCTTTTTCTATCTAGAGGTTCATGCATGTTTACTTTACATTACACCTAGGATTCCCACTCATGTGTGTGACGAAGACCCTACGAACGATGAGTCCTTAGTTGGGGGCCCATCGTGTGATCCCCTTCCCCTAGTGGACATGCAGTAGCACCTAAATCTGTTGAGAAATAGTTGGTCTTAGTAGGACAGGCTGAGGAACAGCATAGGATGAGCGCACATCTCGAGTTCCAATGACAGTGACCGCTTAGGTTCCACAATAAGCCAGATCCTTAGGCGGAAAATTATTGGATGGATTCGGTGGTCCACATGTTTGTACTGGTATGGACCCTGACGGACCAAAGGGAGTCTTTGGCAACCAACAATTTTCAAGAAGCAGATGGGCATTGGTGAAGCTTGGCTACCCAGATGGGTGAAGAGGTGGCACTCACATGGGACGACTATTAGACTTTTTTCATGATGAGTACAATCTCTTATGTTTACACTCTGTTCAGATCCAAGAGATTCTAGAGGTGATGCATGGAGGTATGTCAGTGGAAGAGTACGCAACACGGTTTACTGATCATACCTAATACTCCCTAGATATGACCAGAGATAGCTTCTTTTGGGCACAGAAGTTCCAGAAGGGATTCCATAGGGAGATCAGGTCAAGCATAGTTCCCTTGTGCAACCCCACCTATGTCAGGGTTATAAAGTGAGCTCTTATTATGGGGATATTCCTGGTAGAAGAACATTGGCCAGTTGAAGTTGGACATAGGCGCGACATGGCTGAGTCATCTTCAGCAGCAGTCAGACACCTGAGGTTTCATAAAATTAAAATATATTGTGAGAAGACTCAATCGAATGTTCATGTAGATCAGATACATTATAGATCACTAAGGCAACCCGGAGAGGGATGACACTTTACGTTTGATGGGTGAGGTCGTATATCCCTAGAATACCCATCCAAGCACACTGATAATCCTAGGAAAGCAGCATAATGACCACCATAGCAGTGGAAGCACTATGATCAGGGATCTCTTAGGTGGGGATAGGGCGGTCCCTAGGGAGGCAGATCTAGTAGATGAGTGGAAGGAGTGGAAGGTGTGGGGCGGTGGTATGAGTTTCTACCACCACCACCACTTCCACAAAGTTTCCCACGTCAGGCTTAGGGAGCTCACGGTTGGGGCTGCAGACAGCTACAGGCTATAGACATTAACTGCCCAACAACACACAAGACAATTCAAGGTATAATTTTTGTTTACTCTAATCTTTCCTTAGTACTAGTAGACATATGTTCTAGCCACTCATTCATCTCTAAAATCCTTTTGCAGGAGCTGGATCGTATAGTAGAGACACTTGTACCACATCTACACCTTAAGGTTCTAATAGGGAATGCTTCCTCTGTATCTGCCATCTATCGGTAGTGTGAGATTTCTCTTAGAGAAGAGAGGTATACATGGGAATTTCTGGTCATCATGATGGACCCCTATGATTTCATATTGGGCATGGACTGGTGTTCCATGGTTTGAGCCCCAAATTACCTCCACCATTTATTTGTTAGATACCATCGTATGGTTGGGACGAGGTTCATTTTTTCGACGAGAGAGACTGCGTAGTGGTGTGAGTGGATGTTGTGAGCAAGATAATACAACCTATCACCCATTAGCTTGAGAGAATGACCCTGGGTGTAGAAGACTCTATGGGAGTTTGGATCCCTCCAATTTTGGATGATTTCCCGGACGTCTTTCTTGAGGTTGTTCAATGACTACCTCTGAAGCGAGAGCTAGTGTTCTGCATCGACATATAGCTGGGGACTGCCCTGATATATTCTACGGCCTATCAAATGGAAACCACTGAGCATTAGGAGATGAGGTTGAAGTTAGAGGACCATAGTGAGAAAAGTTTAATTAGACCCATTGTTTCCCCCTAGGTATCTCTTGTTTTGTTTTTGAGTAAGGTAGATTAGAGCATACAACTTTGCATGGATTATCGTGGACAAGAAAATGAACAGGTACCCCTTTCCAAGGATACACGACCTATCCAATTATTTTCGAGGTGTGATATGGTTCTACAAGATCAATCATAGGACCAACTACCACCACCAGCAGGTTCATGAGGCTGGCGTACAAAAGATGGCATTTCATTATCTCTATGGTAACTATGAGTTTCGTGTTATGCCTTTCAGTGTAATGAATTCCACCACCATTTCCATGGACTTGATGAACTAGATCATCCAGCCATTCATGGATCAGGTTTTTGTTTTTTTAACTCAAGACATACTCATTTACTCTATTACAGAAGATAAGAATGTAGAACACAAGATGGTATTCCTTGATTTTCGTTTAGTGCACAATATTTATGGAAATCTCTCGAAATTCTAGTTCTTGATAAATAATGTTCACTTCCTTGGGCATGTTATTTTGAGCAGGGTTTGGTTGTGGATCCAGTAAATTTTGAAGCCATTCATACATGGAATCCACCCAAGAATGTCTTAGAGGTGATGAGTTTTCATGGATTAGCAGGGTACTACACAAGATTTGTGGATGACTTCTCTAGGATAATTTCCCCATTGACTGTTATGACATAGAAGGGGTAGTTGTTAACCTAGTCTGAGTAGTGTAAGAAGGCCATCGAGGAGTTGAGGATGAGGCTAACGAGCACTCCATTTTTTAGGCTACGAGATGAAGGAATTGTGTTCATGGTATATTATTATGCATCCAGGGCTGGGCTCAGTTGCATGTTGGTGCAATGACAGGTGGTCATTGCATATGGGTCGAGGTAGTTGAGACCCCATGAGCGGAATTATGTGACTCATGACCCGGAGCTGGCAGCAATGGTCTTTATTTGAGGACGTGGCAGCTCTACCTCATTGTATAGTGCTTCATGGTTTACTGAGACCTCCAGATCCATAAGTACATCTTCACTCAGAGAGACGTGAAACTGATTCAGAAACTCAGGTTAGAGTTCTTACAGGACTACGACAATGAGATTGTATAAACGCTGGGGAAGGGAAACATTATAGAAGATGGCCTTAGAAAGAATTATCTGACTCAACCTTGTATTAGAAGCATCAGAGTTGTTGGATTCCCTACACATGACCTGGATGGAACATGAGGGTACAATTTTCCTACATTCTATGGTGTTGATCCCTATACTCATTGAACGCTTGAAGGAGTCTCAGCTAGGAGATATTGACTATGAGGTTCATCTTGATCAGATATCCACAAGTGATGCCCCCGATTGATATTCTGATGGAGTGAATCGTTACATCCTATTACAGGGGTGGATAGTGGTTCTAGTGGTGATGCGAGAGGAAGTGAGGCAGGAGTTCTACACTTCTCCCTTAGCATTGAATCCCGGTGTGTGGAAGATGTACTAGGATCTTCAGTGGCTGATTTAGTGGTCTACCATGAGATGGGGTGTAACCGAGTTCGTCTCGTGATGCCTTACCAATCAGAAGGTGAATACTGAGCACCAGGTACTGATAGGTTTTTTGCATCCTCTTGATGTCCCATAATGGAAGTGGGACAACATATCCATTGACTTAGTCACTGGACTTCCACGCACTTAGAAGGGACATGACGCTATCTGGGTGGTGGTAGACTGACTCACAAAGTAAGCGCACTTCCTCATGATCAGGGAGTAGAGTATGGTGGATAGTTTGGGGAAGATGTATGTGAGAGAGATTTTCCGCCTTCACGGGGTACCATCGACAATTTTCTTTGATCGTGACATGATGTTTACGTCATGATTGTGGAGAGGCTTGATAGAGGAATTCAGGACAGAGCTACGGAAGAGTACAACCTTCCACCCCCAATCTAATGGGTAGACTCAGTACACTATTTAGGAGTTGGAGGATTTATTATGAGCGTGCATTCCAAATTTTGGCCGGTGCTAGGAGGATGACCTTCCTTCGATGGAGTTCACGTACAACAATTGTTACCACTCCACCATCAGCATGGAACCTTTTGAGGCCCTATATAGGAGACCCTACGGCTCTCCCTTGTGCTGGAAAAATATTGTAGTTTCATATATTTTGGGCCTAGAATTGGTACAGGCGATGGAAGAGAAGGTACAGGTCATCCATGAGAGGATGAAGATGGCCCAGAGCAGACAGACGTCCAACACAAACACTCATCGTAGGCCCTTGGAGTTTGAGCAGGAAGACCACATTTTCTCCTGGAAATGGGGATGGCATTGTTTGTTTAAGGTCCAAACATTTCAATCAGTTTCTAACAGGTTTATTCATAGAATGGGAATCATCCAATGATTCTATATCCATTTTGACCTACTTTCCAAAGGTAGGTGCTCATTAGTTGTGGACTGATGAGGCTAAAGAATTTTCATTGGTCAAGAGGATGGGAGTTCAGACTCATCACACCTTTTTGGGGGGAATTATTGTCTACTCAAGGACTCTCTTATAGATTTAAGTTATGTTCATGAATCCTTTTTAATTTACCAAGCACAAAAATGATTTTTTCCCTTCAGATAACAATCAATTATTGATAGGTATGGGATTTAGAAAATCTTTTATATGTAATTTAGGTTCTTCATCGATAAGGAATTGTCCATATTTATTAGAGATTCTTAGTCAATGGTATTATTTAACACATTATATAGAAATATTTTGGTCATTATGATAACCATACTAGTTTTAAATCCACTGAGTGGGGCACATGAAGTTTATTGTCGTTAAGAAAGACATGGATTATTTCAGATTTGGGATCGTACCCACAGATGGGTTACCTATGTATCCTTGTTAAAGAAGGAATCATAACCCCCGTAGTTTGATAGGATGGATATAGTTTAACATCATACGGGATAGAAAATAATTAATGAAATATGGGCTTGAACCTTAGAAAGGCTTCCTACGTACTCTATTTTTAAGGCATAGATCAAAGTCCACGTAGTTCGGGTAAATAAGTATGAGTTTTATGCATGATTAATGGCCCAAAGAGAGATTTCGTAATTACTTTTACACTCTAAGACCATTTGTGTCATGATCATTGTGAGAAACAAGAGGTATCCGTAAATCTGACGATTGTGCCATGAAAGATACAGTCATAAGAAATGATGTGGGGCTTGCATATGTATGACAGCCCAGGTAAATGAAGACCAGGACTTAGGAAAGAAGCCCAATAAGAAAGGTCCATAAAGGTATTTGTATTTTATAGAGATTTATAATTTTAACTCGGGACTTAATCCTGAAAAGGGAGCACAAATTAAGAGGGACTTATGATTGGGTTTTATTCCTAAGAAGGAAGCCCAAATAAAAATAAAATAACGTTGGGGCTAACTCTTGAGAATGAATCCCAATTAAAGGGAACTTATAACCTGGGGATTAATCCTGAGAAAGAGTTCCAAAGTTATAGGGAATTATGATTGGGACTTACTCCTGAGAAGAAGGCCCAAAGTTAAAGGAAATTATGATTGGGACTTACTCCTGAGAAGGAGTCCCACCTAAATTCCTCTCAGATAAGGAATCCAACAAAGGAAACATGCCATAAGTTTAGTCGAAGAAGGGTTTGAAGTCTATATCTTACAGAGGAGAGGTGAATTTGTGGAAAGTAGGTGTCCAGGAAGGATGAGCGCAAGTATTGTTCTGGAACGCAAGTCCTGGTCGCACATGTATACATGTGTGACATGAGTCACCTTGGGTGATTAATAATCTATAGGGTAATACTTGGGTGATTTTGAACTCAATCCCTTAGTACCATCCCTAAGGGCTTCCAGAAGTGTGGCGTGCAATTTCCCTTGAGAGGGAAATTCAGCGTGCAAGTGTCTTCATTTCCCTTAAGGGGTGGGAACTTAGGCATGCAAGTGTTGATGAATTCTAACACATAGTCCTTATCCTTCCTCTTTAGAGCTTCCATTATAGGTAAAGAATTACCTTAGAAGTGTTCAGAAGACGTCAGAAAAAGACTTGGGTGACCAGAGCTTGAATCTGAGTTTTGGAAAATTCATCCCTGAAATGGGGGGCCCACAGGGGATATTTATATGCCCCTGGGCACCTTGGGCGAAAAAAAGGAAAATGGCACGCAAGTGACTTGCACGACCCATATGTGGCACGCAAGTGACTTGTGTGACTAAAAGGAAACTTGCACGACCTCTTCATAAATGGTTCCTTGTTCATGACTTTGTCAATTTTTTATGTTCCTCAAAGGATGACTCTTCTTGTGTTTAAGGTATTCCCCTTTTCCATTCGCATGACTCTGTGATGGAAAGGAGTGTCAACAAAAGTCCCCCCTCAGAGTTGGATCCAAAAAAGGAAATACGACTTGACTATGAGGAAATCTATAAAAAAGATTTCGGCATCACGCAGGTGGTAGGCGCATAGGTTCTGGCGCGCATATTTAGGCTCGCAGTGTTGCGGGATCACCTATATATATGGGTGTTACATTTCTCTTCTCATCCTGCCTTCCGAGTTTTTGATCTCTCATCGTACAAGTTTTTGAATCTTCTTTGGTCACTCACTTTTTTTCCTATGTCGTGCTTCTTCAGTACGATTTTGACTTGTGCAACCACACTTGAGCGACCACACTTGCACGAACACACTTGCATGCCTTAATTCCTTTTCAATTTTTTTATTTTCTTCACAACTATTTCATAAAAATAGACTTATTTAAAAGTTAACTGTTATATTTTTGTGTAGATTCAATGGCTCGCAAAAGAATTAGATCGGCAGATGAGTTGTCTAGAAAAATAATTGATGATATGATGAACCCCATTTTCCATGACTATTATGATATCTGCGACAATACTCTCCCAGATTTGGCCAAGTACTTGAAGAAGTATCATGTCAATTTACCACATATCATTTATCTGCCTTTATATGGTGATTGTCATCTGCAAGGAGTCAATGTTCCAGAGAAAAAGAACTATCTCCTACATTCTTAGTTTTAGTCTTACACCAATTTCGCTTCAGAAAATGTCTTAGTTGCAGGATCGTTTTTTAATGTTGGAACAGTGGAGAAGGCATACATAATGCATCATAGATCATGTGCTCTAGATCTGAAACCTCACAAGCCTGAGTTGCAGCCGCATTGCTATACCTCCATTCTCCGAAATTCTCAAATGGATCAATCTAAGGGATGGAAAAAAGTTGGGATTTCTGTCCTGGAGGAGGTGTAAAGCTGACTTGGATGTGGGAATACTGGGTGAAAAAAACATGTGTAGAGTTTGTCAAGGATCTGAAGGGATCTGCAATATATTAAGCCGTCTGGGATGGGAAAACATATGTCTATAGGAATGATAATTTTGTGTCGGATCTAATCAGCCGCTGGAGCCTAGAAACCAACTCTTTCCATCTGACTCTCGGGGAAGTTGGCATCAGTTTTTGGGATGCCTACAAGATCTCAGGGGCTCCAACATTGGGTGATATGTATGATGAATTCATTCCCCCTAATGGGACCTGGAACAATTCAGAGAGGACTCCATCTTTGGCTCTAGAGTTATTTAAAATGTTCCACAAGGTCAAGAATTCAAAGTCCACCCAAACTCATCCTTGAAAAGATATTCATCGAGAGGATTGGATGGTTATGTTTCTTATCAAGAAGAAGGAGAAGGGGCCCACCTATACTCATCCTACCAACTGCCCTAGAACATAGAGGAGGGGTTCTCTTGGAACATTATTGCCAACTCTGGAAGCGGGAGAGGTTGAAAAGTGGGGGTATGAAGTGCACCAAAGAATCCTAGAGAAGACCCATCTAGCAGGCTTTTTAGCATTGTGGATCAGTGTTTATCTTCTGCCTATTAGGGATACGAAGGGAGGCGTCAGGCTAGGGACCTTCATTATTGCATCCAAGTTGGCTGAGATAAAAATGGTTGGGTTGGCCACCCTGATTTTGGAGAAGATTTATAGGATCTTAATCCATATTTATATGGGTATGTCTCCTTAGAGAATCGTGGGATCATTCCATGTTTTGTGGGGATGGATCACCATTCATTTCAGGACATATGCTATACAGAGTGGAGTACATGTTCCAAGAAGTTCATTTAGGACATCAGTGCAGGCCTTTTCTGAAATTTCTCCATTTTCCCTAAATACCTATGATATAATAGTGAGGCTGAGCATGTTCAAGGAATTTAATTTCGTTCCTTATGGAAACATGCCAACTGGTCGGTTTGTTGATGACAGAACAATTAACCTGGAATTGAGGTCATATATGCTGGCTTGCAGAGATGGTGTATTGGCCACCAGAATTAATGGATAGATTATATGTGAGGCCTATGATCCATATAGATTTTCACACCATTTCAAGTGTCTACAGCAGATTGTTGTATCCCCTCCTGTTCATGTCAGGTCAGAGTATCATCCACTGTTTTCCCGATAACTATGGTTGCTAAATTGTATGGAGAAGACCGGGGTAGTGTTTGATCTACCAGTTGCTGGGGTGGTGAGTCAATTGACTACAAGGTATGTCGAGAACTGGGTAGCATCATACCCTGAAGGGGTACTAAATCATCTAGTTCCTCGGGTGGGGAAAAAAGAGAACTGTCAGGAAAGAAGCCCTTTTTCTTAAAGGTAACTCTTCCTCACCCAGAGTTGATTCGCCGGGTTCCTCACCCAGGGGCTAATTCGACGGATTCCTAGGATGGGGACGATGAGGAAGGACATGCTTCAAAGCGGCCTTGTGCCAGATATAATCCTACTGCCAGAGTCAATAGACCTACTCCATCGACTCCTAGTGTGTTATATCATTGAGGCAATTTAGTCATCATTATTTTATAGAGCAACATGTTTCATTTTCTTTTCCTTTATCTGTGATTGCAGGATCTGGGAAGAAATTGAAGTCCCAGATTGTAGGACCCTCCTTACAGCCTTCTAGTGAAAATGCTAAATATTTACGACCATAGGTTGTCCAGACATGGCGGAGTCCATATTTCAATGCTGAAACTTCCTTGATGGACTTATGTGAAGGGATATATATCCCTAGGGTGGGGAATCTCTGGGCTTACACTGATATCCACTTCGAGGATACCCCCGATGAAGTGCGGGCTTACATCAGAGAGATGGATATGACCATATATGCCACTGATGATTCCATTCCTATTACCAAGTATGTGAAAGAAATGATGAATCCTGGCACCAATGAGGGGATTGGTGCTTCAGTGGATGAAGAGTGGCACAATTACGTGGATCTTAAAGATGTAAGTTTCTTTCCTTATTTTCATTGCAACTTTATTTCAGTAAAATCTTTATTACTCAAGGAAATTACATTCTCCATCCTACAACTTGTTAAGAAAGGAACTACTGAGGTTCCTTCACTGCAGTACAACCCTGGTGGCACCGCTATTGGAGCCATTTAATCTCCTCGTGAGCCGAGCATGGTATCTTCATGCCAGTAAGACATGGATGAGGAGTTAGAAAGGGCTTTTCACTCTCCAATACCTATATTTGGAGGTGAAGATGTCAACACACCCAAAAATTCAAATAAGAAAAGGCATCGAAGGAAGAATTCCACAGCTAAATGCTTCATTAGTAGTGGTAAGTCTTTCGGATAGTCATGAATCCTAACTCATGAAAAGATTGCTCATACTTCTTGGGATTTCATGGGCTTCTTCAATATATTTTTTGAGGTAGAGGACTGACCCTCATCTGAGAACGATAGAGGGTACTGGTGAACAGTCGTAAATTCATGCTGACTTGGCTGCTCCTGAAGAAACAGTGAGAGAAGAAGAGCCTGTGTCTGTTCCCAGTACTGCTCTTGTTGCTGCTGCAAGGGGAGAGGAGCCTACTTTTGGTAAATTAACAATACTTCATAGAACGTGGTAGTAAGACATCAAATAACTTCTATTATATGATGCTTTAGTTTTAACACCATCCCCAGAACATTTAGAGTCCACTACAAATGACTCCGTAATTTTCTCTGAGGAAGCTGTTCGGGGTTGGAGGTTGCAGGAAGAGGGTCTCCAAGAAGACACATCAAATGCTTCCACGGGTGAGACTAACCAGAAATCTGAGATATCACATGATGAAATGATGAAACTTGGAGCATATTTTGATGAAATTTTAGATCATGTTAAATTACAATGTAATTTAAATGATTTTGGACGTGAGGGTTATCCTTCGACCTGTTAAAAAAATTTCTTATTACATCTCTAACCATGATTGGTTGAAATGTTCAGTTCTGTCTGAGCAAGCTGCTGATCTGCTGATGCCTGGAAGGGGTAGAGACAACCATATCATTAGAGAGATGCTAGATCAAGTGGATCTTAACCCGGTTGAGCTTCGTGAAATTTGTCCTGAACATCCTGTTGAAGCTAAGAAAGATGAGAAGGAACCTTCTCATACTGTTGATCTACCATTGGGTAAGAGATGATAATATTTGTGGCTGTACTTAATTTTAAAGCCAGCTTAATCAAATTTTATTATCCTTTGAAAATAACCAAAACATTCAATTGACTATGCAGGTCCATTAATTTCTGTGGCTAGATTTGGAGGTGAAGCCTCATCCTTAGCCCCAAAGGGAGTAGAAATTTAAGTGCCAAGGGACATGGGGAGGAACAGAAAATGGCACTTCATTTAGTGAATTAATCCCAGACTATATTCCCCCCTGTGATAGTGATGATGAGTCAGACCTAGAAGTGCAGAAGGAGTTCCAATTCTCACGTTGCAAGGCATGGCAGGATATATGGACTATCATATCTGAAGTGCCTCTTTAAGAGCTATCTTCGAAGATCCTGTAACTGTCATATGTGTTCTTCATTTTAGGACTTGGTGGTTTTGTATATCAAGAGGTCCATGCCTTGGTAAAACAAGTCATCTTAAGGAGGGATCAGGAGAAAAAGTACCGTAAAGATCTGACAAGAGTGAGGTTGTTGACCAATATTGGGGAATTTGAGGCTACGGTGTCCCGAGATGAGGTTGATCATGTTGAAAAGTTGAATGAGCTAAAGCATATGATCATGGAGAAAGTTGTTCCGCAGATGCACCTTTAGCAACATTTAGATGTCGTTATTGGGAAACTTGACCAGCTTAATAATTCACTAGAAGGAGTCCAAGCGAAGGGTATGAAAGCCATTGCAGATGCCAAGAATGCACTCCATCAATCTGAAAGGAGTGAAGCTAGTCGAGTGAATGAACTTCAAGTGGTTTTTGATGAAGCTAGAGATGTTGTAAATAAAATTAAGTGTTATGTTTAAATCCTCTTCTAATTCATGAAAAAGAGATGAGACTCCAATCTATGGATATTCTTTGAATCTTCTACATCAATGAAAAAGACACTTCGTATTCAATCATTTTTACCTGAATTTTCTTGCTAATTACTTATATATAAATATATTACCTAATCCAATGGGCCTAGTAAGCATAGTTTGATTTTTTTCTTGGATTATACAAACAACACCACAATCTTTGTATCTTTTGTTGCTCAATATTTCCTAAATCATACAATATGTACGTTTAGCGAGCTGGGAATTGACTTTTGTTCAAAGTTCCATTTACAAGTTCCCAATTTAATGAGTACCATGTCTTTTGTTGGTAGTTTAAATTCATGCATGTCGGACATAAAAAGGCTAATGCTTAAGGTCATATAGATTTGACCAAATGGATTAAAATTGACTCAATTACTTGATAATTTGTTTGAAATCATAAGACCACATTCAAGTATAGGGGAAAACATGTAAACTATGACTTAAGAAATTTTGAATCTGAGGGATGATATAAAAAAGGGCTAAGGGGAATTAGAAGTTTTATTTCCTAAGAGTGAAGTTACCACTATTTAACAAACCCTTTAGGGGGTTGAAGTATGCAGGGCCACTTAAGGGCATTGGTTGCATAGTCAAATAATATAATCTTTTGGATGATAGGTCCATTATGTAGACCACTTATGCAATGCCACCTAGGGGCACATGCTGCATAGTCAAATAGAAGAACTCTTAGAAATTTTACTTTTCTATTTCTAAAAGCCAATGAAAGTTTATGGAGATTCAAATTTTCCAAAGCATAGAGTCTGCTGTATGGAGAGAGGTACTTGAATATGGAGAGGATATTCCCAATCAAGATTTTCAAAGAATTATATTAATGTCACTCCTGTGGAGGTCTGACCCAAACGTAGGGTAGGGATATATAAACCATAGACTTGAATACCTTCAGATCATAAAAAATAGCATGGGATAAATATGTTAAGGATGACTATTTTTTGTGGATCCCTACATATTGTTGTTAAGACCAATAAGGAAAAACGACGTTTTCCCCTTAAGAATGAAGTTACCGCTATTTGACAACCCCGTTAGGGGGGTTGATGTATGCAGGGCCACTTAAGGGAATTGTCTGCATAGCCAAATAATAACATCCTTTGGCTGACATGTCCATTATGTAAAATAATTATGCAAGTCCACCTAGGGGAATGTGCTACATAGTCAGACAAAATAATATCTGGGTATTAGACATTTTGTAACCAAAATTCAAGAAAAGGGTTACAAAGATCTGGAATTATTTAAGGTTTGGAGTATGACACATGAAAATGGTCATTGTCAAATGCATAAAGGAGATACATAGACCAATGATGACCATAATCATGTTGTGGCTGGGTCCTGAATTGGGATGATGGAATTCACTACATATATCATTTGGATGAATATCAAGCCATACATAATTCTTGAAATACAGTTTAATGTCATGTGGGACGAGAGCATAGGAGGTATTAGTTTAAGGTCGTAGAGTTCAGACCATAATGAGGGAGACACATTTTGTGTTTATTATAAACCTGATGTGAATAAAGACAAGGGTTTTCATACCACATTCATGTGCTCACAGTGGGTACTTTTCAGCCAAGGGACTGATAGTGGAATTTGGGGTTAGGCCCAAATACTTAGGGTTGTGTTCGAGGGATACTCGAACATTCTTACGTATCCCATAAATTTGGGAATCAAGCCATACGTAGTTCTTGAAATACCCTCTGTACATATTTGGTTCATACATGTGAAGGGTGAAATGGGACTTTAATGCAATGATGGTTGGATCCAAGATTAGTGGTTCGAGCATTTCCATGTATGCGCGTAGTCTTTGGAATATAACATTATTGGAGATCAATATCAATAATTATTACCTATAAGGTGAGGTTGTCATAGAATATTGTAGTTTATTGTCATACAAGAAAATAGTGCTAATAATTTAAGGTTATATGCATGGACCGGTGATGCACAGTTTAGCGTCATGTAGCTAGGACTTATTGGTATGTAGTTTAATTTCTTGAAGTGAGGAAAATGGGGGATTGTATAGTTTAATGTCATATAGAAAGGACAATGGTGAACCAATGTGATGATATTGGTTGGGGGGGTTCACAGATCAACATCGTATGAGATGGAGGTGAATTGATGTGAAGATGTTGGTTTTGGGCGTGAACCTCAGGCTGTTGCCTACGTACCCAGTCTAGAAAGCATGGATCAATGTCCGCGTAGTTAGATTGAAGAAATAATTGATGATCAAGTTGTACTTGAGGACAAACCGAAGATGGTTTTGGGACATACACGTGGTTAGCGGCCCAGAGAAGGTGTTATGGTTGAAGCCTACTCTATGCTCACGTGAGTCATGCTCGGTGTGAGAAACAATAGGTCGTAACAACCCTAACGATGAATAGTCTAATGTCATGTAGGACATGTGCACAGTTTGACATCATGTAGGACGTTTTTAGGGATGTTTTTAAATATTTAAATGTCATGGAATACGAATATGTATAGTTTAGCATCATGTAGGATGAAAAAGGTAACACAGTTTAATGTCATGTTGGATGAATGAGGGGCTAAGCAGTTTAATGTCCTGCAGTATGGACAAAAGGGACCATGCAGTTTAAAGTATTGCAGTAAGAACTATAATAGTTTAAGGTCATTTGCATGGACCGGTGCTTCATAGTTTAGCGTCATGTAGCAAGGAAAACACAATTTAGCGTCATGTTGGACGAAGGGATGTATTTTTGTTACACAAAATACTTCTTCAAGAATCTTTCATTGGTTAGAGTTTTAATGAGTTCTCCATCCATTGAGATTAAACAATTATATCCATTGGAGTTGACCTTATGTATTGAGTAAGGTCCATCCCATTTTGGCTCAATCTTTGGAGGATTCTTTCCTGGTATCATTGGAGTTCTGAGGACCAATACCAATTCTCCTTGTATGAATGAAAGATGATGATCTATTTTCTTGAAAGATTACGCTACTCGATTCTGATAAACTTCCATGTGGTGTAGGGTGCATAATCTTTTTTCATCTAATCATTCCAATTCATCTAACCACTTTTGAGATTTTTCATCTGTAGATGACTGATCACAAATGGCTTCTCTGAGAGAATGTAATTGAACATCAATTGGAAAGACTTATTCTATTCTATATACCAATGAATAGGGAGTTGACCACATAACAGTGTGGGTTGTGGTTTGATAAGTCCATAAATCACGACAAAATTTATCAGGCCTTGATTTCTTATCTTTATCCACCATAATTTGCAGTATGTTTGAAAGAGTCTTACTTAAGCCTTCTATTTGGCCATTGGCTGCTGAATGATATCGAGATTAATGGTTGGATTTTATGTTGTATTCTTGATACAACATTCACATCTCGGATGAACAAAAGTTGGTTCCATTGTCTGTCAATATGGTATGAGGGACACCAAATCTGGTAATGATGTTTTAATTGATGAAGCTAACAATGCTTTTAGAACTAACTTCTTTGAGAGGTATTGCCTCTGCCCATTTAGAAAATATGTCAGTATTAGTAAGAATATACTTAAACTTTTTGGATGTAGCCGAAGGGTAAGGTCCTACTAAATTCATTCCCCATGTGGCAAACGACCATGAGTATTTAGATGTATGAAGAAACTCTGGGGGTTGATGAATGAAATTGGAATATACTTGGATAGAATGACACTTCTTAGTGAAATCAACACAATCTTGTGTCATTGAAGGCTAGAAGTATCCATGCCTTAGAATTTAATTAGATAGTCTATGTCTAGACAGGTGGGCACCACAAACTTCCGCAGGTACTTCATTCATGACATATATTGTCTCTTCACCATCAATACATCTGATGATAATTCCATCAAAATCACAATTGTAGAGAATTTTTTTGTGATCTGGGCTATCATAAAGAGTAAAATTGACCACACATCACCAGACTTGTTCTTTCCCAGCTCTATCAGGTGGGAGTATTCCATTTTGAAGGTATTCCCTGACAGGTGTCATCCATCCTATAGTATGACCATATGGTTCAGAAATGGGGTTGATTTCATTGATTTCCTCCATTATGATTTGAACATATGGTGAAACTCTACGACGGTGGGAAATACTGATGATTGTTTCATCCCGGTTTGGATCTTCCAGCGTTGTGGCTACATTAGCCAGTGCATCATCTTGTGCATTTTTTGATCGCGGGACATAAAAAAATGTATGTTCCGAAGGAAATTCCACCATTAACTCTATGATGTAATCATACAAAGGTATTAACTCTTCTTTTCTAATGGCATAGTCCCCATTGATTTTTTTTGATTACCAAATCTGAATCACCTTTTACCTTTAAGTGATTCACTTGTGCCTGAAGTGCCATCTCCAATCCGGTGATGAGAGATTTATATTCTACTTCATTGTTTGTACTACCTTCCCACAATAAGAAGGAATAGGGTAGTGCTACCTTTAATGGGGAAATAAGTGCAATTACTAACCCAAATTTTTTGAATTTAGGATCTTCCAATTTCTTCTCTATTGGAATTTTGGAAGCACCATCAGAGTACATTTTTCATTTTTGAGGATTATATTTAATAGAGAAGACTTACTCATCAGGAAGTTCAAAATTTAAAGATGTATCTTCTACTGAAGGGTCTTCAGCAAGGAAATAAGACAGATCTTGGACCTTTATTGTCTTTTGATACACATACTGGATATCAAAATACGGCAAAATAATTGCACACCTTGCCAGATGTTCTGTAAGCATTGGATGACTAAGGATAAATTTGAGTGGGTTATTGCGAGATACCAATTGAACCTCATGATGTTGCAGGTAGTGTCTCAATTTCCGAAATGCAAAGATTAATTCTAGGAAACACTTTTCAATACTTGAATATCAAGTTTCTACCTCAAGCATAGTCCGACTAAGATAGTAAAGGATGTTTTCATTCCCAGCATCATTATTTTAGGCAAGGAAGACACCCAATGATCACTCTAAAGATGTCACATAGATAATAATTGGTCTTCCTCCAATGGTTGGAATTAATAAAAGAGGACTCAAGAGGTATATCTTGATAATATTGAAAACTTCTTGACATTCTTCAGTACAATGGTAGGTGACTCCCTTATTCATTAATTTGTTGAAGGGTAAACACTTTCCTGCCAAATTGGAAATGAAACGCCGAATATAGAAAAGGTTTCCTTGAAGTCCACTTAATTATTTTAAATTTTAAGGAGGTGACATACCAAGGATCGATTTTTTCTTCTCAGGATCAAATTCGATACCACGATGACATACAACATTGCCGATAAATTTTCCTGAGGTTACCCTGAAAGCACATTTCAAGGGGTTTATCTTCAAATTGTGTTATCGAAGTTTGTGGAATATGATTTCCAGATCCGCCAAGTGATCATAAAATTGTCTAAATTTAACCACCAAATCATCCACATAACATTCAAAAAATTTCTCTAAAAAGGTTTTGAAGATATGGTTCATGGCATGTTGATAGGTTGCACCTGCATTCTTCAGGCCAAAGGGCATTACCCGATAGAAAAACACACCTTGAGGGGCTCTGAAGGCTGTAGACTCCTTACGCTCTAAGGCCATTCATATTTGATTATTACCAGAATATCCATCCATGACAGAAAGAGCTTCCTAGCCATCTATTGCATCAATTAAGATTTATGTGATCTTAACTAGAAAATCATCCTTGGGACTATGCCGATTAAGATCTTTGAAGTCATTGAAAACTCAAATTTGTCCATTCTTCTTTTTCATAGGGACAATATTAGCCAGCCATTTGGGATATTGAACTTCTCTGATGAATTCATCCTTAATAAGCTTATCCACTTCAGCTTCAATTTTGGAGGCATATGTTGGGTGTGTTATTCTTATGGCTTGCTTGAATCCTCGATGTTCTTATGTCAAACCCAAATGATGAGTGGAAACATCGGGATCAAGACCTGGCATTTCTGTATAATTAAAAGCAAAAACATCTCGATTTTGCTTTAAAAATGAAGTATAAATTTCTTTCTCTTCAAGTGTCATGGTCGCAGTAATTAAAGTGGGGGCATGGATCTTCTTTTGTACCCAGATTTATTTCTCTGAGTTCATCCGCTGTTGTAGAGATACCTTCTTCAAATTCTGGTGGAGCATCTCTGATATCTTCCTCCTCTTCTTTAGTGTGTGTTACTTATTTTATTTCTACTTGCATAGTAGATGATGAAGCAGAATTTTCATGACCAGGGGAGAAGTAAAAATTTTAACATCGTGAAGAAGAGACTACCATTTTTGACCCTATTGATGATGAAGGTTCTTCCTTGGGTAATAAAGAGGAGGTGATGGATTGAGAATCGGCATCATTGTTCACCTCTGACATTGCTATAACTTCTTCTGGCCTGGTTGATGAAGTTTAGAATTTATGGATTTTAGCAGATGAAATGAAGACATATCCATTTAAGATTTCATCATTTCTTGGCCAATCAACAATTTTTACCATGTTGTCTGGATTGATTCCTATAATTGACTTTATGGAAGTTTCCATAAGAGTTTTTGGATTTGGGTCTATCCTGTCAATTTGAATGATAGGCAACACATAATCTATACACACATGTATGAATGGGTTTACTGGAATCTTTTCCAAACCATTTGGAGCAATAATTTTGGTAACCTCTTTTTTCATGGATTTATCCTTTTCCCTCCATGTGATATAATTATTCCTTAATGTATTGAGATTCACATGTTTTGAATGGGGATTTATCAACATACAATGTCTCAATTTGACCATTGAAACAATATTTAAGACATTGATGGTATGATGAAGGTATATCCGCATATTGATGTAGCCAAGGTCTTCCAAGATAAATGTTGAAGGTTGTGTCATGACGAATAACTATGAAATCTGAATTAGATAAAAGGTCTAAAAACTGAGTTCAGAGTGTAATCTCGCCCATAGTTTCTTGTTCATTTTCATTATATCCTTTCAACATCAAAGTAGAAGGAGATAAATCATATTCGTTGAGGCCTAATCAAAGAAGTGTATGAATAGGGATGAGGTTAACTTCTGAACCATTATCAATGAAAGCTCGTCAGATGTCTACACCATTGACCTTGCTAGATAAATAGAAAGGTCTAATATGTCCATGTACAACATCATCTTCATCTTCATCTATAAAAGATATCACTACATGGAATTCTGCAGAATCGTTCTCAATATGGTAGACCTCAGTCGTAGCAATTTCAGTTTCTAATTACTGAGGACTTCACAAAGCCTCAATAAGCACCTCCTGAAGAAATTTTGATAGATTCAAGGCATCATGAATTCATAATTTGGCTGGTAATTTGGCCAAATGTTTCAAGACATCATACTTTTGATATAAAGGTCTGCGTTTCCCAAATAGAAACTATGGTTTTTCAGGTGCTTTTGAAGTTGATGCTTTGTAAGTAGATGCTTCCCGTATCGGGGTAGTAGTTGGAAATAATCATGGATTTATAATATTAGACCGAATAGGTCTATTTATTTGTTGAGAAAAAGAAGTTGTAACCTCTAACCGATCCTCCAAAATAATTTTACCAGGACTGAATCTACCATGTGTGGAAAAACGTTCTTCTTTCTTGTTGAGCCCGATGAAGGGATTTGCCACAAGTTTTTGCCGCATATATAGTTCTAGAAGGGGTAGGATTGAAATAGTGGCTTCTGGAATATCCATATCTTCCCTTGTATCCTAGACCTCTTTCTCTTCCTCTAATTCCTCTGTTTGATATAAGGAACTTAGGCTCATCAATATCAGAACAGTGGCTGGTATACATATTCATTAAGTGAATCATGTAAACAAAACCAAAGTTCAACTCTTCCTCTGATGAATATTCTTCCTGATTAGCTAATTCAGTTTTTTCCATTTGGTGGGGCGGTACCCGTGCTTTTAAGACAGATGGCATAAAATCTTCCAGAGTCAAAGATAATTTAGGCTTTGACACGAAATAATCTTCTTCTGACTGCTCTTCTCTCTTCGAATTATGCCACCTTTTTGAAGATTTTCCTTCTGATGAAGGGGGGTTTTCTATGGAATTCATAACATAAGACACAATTGGTTGATTAAATTGTGTTCTTAAAATAGAATGAGTTTGGTTGATCGTTTTTCTGACCATCCAATCATCATATTTCTGCGCATTTTTTCTCTTGACTTCGTGCCACTCGGATTCTTCCTCTGGATTAGTAGTAGTAAAACATGCTACCTAGGCTGAAGAACCATTAAAATTTACCTGTCCAGAGTCCACCATATTTTGTAGGAGGTTTTTGAAGACAAAAAACTCCTGAATGGTATGCCCCAACATCTAATGAAATGGGAAATATTTGGGGAGGTATTAATCTTCTTCTTTATTCGGTATTTTGGGCCTTGGTAATGGAACAAGATTGTTTTCTAGAGCTGAGATGAAGTAGCCATGAACTAGTTCATTCCAGAAAGAATAAACTTTGTTCTTCAAATCTTCAAATTGTTTCCACCTTTGATCTCTTTGATCATCTTGATGAGGCGACCGTTGTTGTAGATGCTCAAGAGGTGGAGCAATTCGATATGATGAAGGTTTTGAAGTGGAAGCAGGTACAGGTGCTTGTTCAAGTGTAACTGTAGAAGTCTTTGATTTCCCCATTCTCATTCATGGAAATGATGGAATTACATGAGTTTTAGCCTTAGTCTTTGTAAGAGAGTCTTCGATCTGCTAAGCGATTAAAGTAATGTATTGAAACCCTCATGTATATTTCACAGGGATAAACGTTGTGCATAATTCATCACACAAATTTTCCACACAGATTGGCAACAATTCTTCTTGAGAGAGTGCTAATCTTAAGGAATATGTTAATCCCTTCCATTGAGCAATGAAATCTAAAACTCTTTCATTTTCCCCTTTCTTACAATTTGTATGATCAAAAACTGTTTTCTTTGGCAACATTGAGCTAAATTGAAGAAGAAATCATTGATGAAGATCTTCCCACCCGGTAATTGACCGAGATTGTAGACTTGTATACTAGAAAAAAGCAGGCCCTTGTAATGAAGGCACAAAACATCTGATCTTAACTGTTTCTTTTTGTTGAGGAGTTACCATCATATGATCACAACTAGAAACATAATGTGTTAAGTGTTGTTCTGGATCTCTCGAACCATTAAAAATTGGGAATGTGGTCATCGCAAAATTTGATGGGGGATGAATTGCATTAACCCATTCAGGGTAAGCTTTCTTTTCAGGTTGAACATGTGCACGTTTTCATTTCATAGCTTCCAACCAAGATATTAATGAATCAATGGTAGTTATTAATTTTTTAGAAACATCTCATTGAGCTTGGACCTGAGCAGGTGCAATAAATGGAGTTTGGATGGGTGTGGTGACTGGTAAGAAAACTGATGGTAGTACTACAAGTTGGTGTCACGCATAACCCATAGGATTGGACCTATGAGGATGTACATGTAAAGGAGGATATTCTTGATCCATCCTAGTAGCTGAAACAAATTCCCTTGACTGACTAACTCCAGCACACTTAGGAGGAAGACTACCTTGAATTAGTTCTGCATTTAACCTCTTTAACTGCTTCATTTATTCTTCCTGTTGTATGAACCTTTCCTCTAATGAGTGTTGTTGGTATTATCTATAGGTAGGGTGGGATGTAACCTGAATTTTACTCTTTTCCTTGGCATGTTCCTTTCTGGAGTATGGAAGGGCATTACTTGAAAGAATATCTTTCCACTGGGCAGCCCATTGGCTTCTGGTACACACACCTTCTTCATTTATGTCTATGTGTACAGTCTCTTGAATAGGGAATTCTTCATCTGATTCCTATGAGAGAACCTCATATTCTGGGAGATCAGTGAAAATGGCATTGATGAAATTTATCGATGCATAACGCTTTGCATCCCTTTTTCCGGCATTTTTGTGATACTGTCTTCTTCCATGTCCTTTATGAGACATTTCCTTTTTTAGTTTAGGAACTTCATGATGAACCATAATTTAGAGGGAATATCCTGATAATATATCTCTACTTTCCTCCTATGGCTTCTTCTCTAATCGAGAGAAGACTGACTTTCGCTGAGGAAGAGATTGATAATTTGAAGAAGTCCCCAGTCCGGTGGACTGGGGCTGTTCCTACAGTTCCTGATCAACTCCTCGAATCCTATTTGTTGACCCTGAGGGTTAGATTAAAAGAGTCCCTAGTTTTTCCAGATGAGGTGGCTCTTCAGCTTCTACATTTGAGACATTATTAAAAGCTCACCTGATTTTGCAGACATTAGTCTAGAAATTAGCTGGATGCATCATCCGATATCCACTCAAATCACTTGGCTCAGATGACCGTTGGATTATTTCTGACACTTCTGTCACCTACTGATGTGCATTCTCTAAATGAAAAGCATGTTCGATATTCTCATTTTCTTGATGCAAGAGTAATTTAACAACTTTTTCTTTATATGCATGACTTTGGGAAGAACTAGTTGAGGCATGTTCTTGGTATGACCATTGATTTTTCCCAAAACCAGCTAGATGTGGCCAGCTATGGGAAATAACATTGCATGAGTCCACCTTTGGTGGGCATTGTTGATAGGATAGTATAGTGAAATTCAGTGCTCCATGAACACCTCATCCCCTGATATGAATACCAGATAAGGCATTGGTAATTAAATAGCGCAACCTTTTTAACGCGCCAAGGCATGAACGCTGAAGGGCTCCCTGCTGCTTTTCAACCATTGGATGTCAGGAAACTGAGAGAGATGCCAAATCATTTTGGCGTTGTAACCCTTCTATTATCTTGACATGATTTTCATATTCATCATAAGATAATATTTTCTATTTTAAGTGAAAAAGATATTTCCCCATGTTGTGACAAGCATCGTGAATACAATCTTCAGTCAACATTTCTAGAATATCATACTGAGAGTCAGCCAAAGGCGAAAACATGACTAGTACTTCAATTTTTTCCAGTTGTTTTCTCATATTCATCACTTCCTCTTTATCATTCGTTGAAGATTCTTATACCTGAATAGACCAAAGATGGTGCTTATTTGTTGCTTTATTAGATTCAACAAGATTGGTAGAGAATTCATTAATCAAATTATAATATTAATGACCTAGGGGTAGTTCAGAGAATGACCTACACCCCGAGCTATTTTCTGATTGATAAAGTATTTCACCCACTAGAGGTAAAGCATCAAATATGACTGGATTCACATTTTCAAGTGCCTCAAGATAAGAGGCCTTTCTCGTTACTGCATTGTCCATTGGAGAATTTTCCAGGCAATGATAATTACAACTACGGAGAGGATTTTCGCAGCTAAATTCATCATCATGTGGAGGACCACCATGGTGGGTTACAACAAAAGATGAAACCTCTTTCTCCTTGGTCTTCTAGCCACACATAGGGTTATTGTGGATCTCATTTAATGATGATACTTCAAGATCGACCGAAATATCATGAAAAAATACTTCATGAGGAAATTTCTAATGAAGACCTTCAGAATTGTTGTTGTTACTTATGGTATCTAGAAATGAGAGAGTTGAATCTAGAGTTACCATAGAAAATTGTCTGAGAAGATCAAGAACTACAGAATTGAACAAGGCCTTATTGCCGATTGGATCTTGATTTCTTGACTGTGATGGATGAGTCATTTTCTTAGACGCCTTCTTACTGACTTTGGAAACCACATGTTGAAGAAAGTGGTTATTAAGGGCAGGTGTATGTGCCTGCTCAGGAGAAATGGTCAGGTTAGTCTGATTATCTCCATTCAAATCGTATGTATGTTCCCAACTTGATTGTCCATATCACATGATTGAGTATGGACCACAACCCTCTTGGACTGGGATAGAGGAGTGTATCTGCTCTGGAGTGATATGTTGATGAGCCACTCCACTAATAGGGATATATTTATGATTCATTCCCTATGATTCTGTTAAAGTTTTTATAATATTCTAACAGGTATCCAAAATATGGGAAAGGATTTGTTTCTGCTCTTTCACCATTGTCAGAATGTGCTTGGTGACTTCAGCTACCAGAATGGGAATATACATCCATTCCGTGTTTGGAGTAGGTGTAAGTGCCTGCTCCTTTCCTCCTTTTCCTATCAATGAATTCTAACAGTACTCATATATGGGGGCAGAAAATTGCCTCTGCCTCCTGCTTGTCATTGGAGATTTCCAATTGACATCTCTGGGTGCTACCAAACAAGATTGTTAGTTACCCTGATGAATTGTAGGTGTATGTGCTTGTAGACTGTTCCCCACCATATTTAATTGGCAACTTTCTTTGGTTGTAGTCAGACGAGCCTATTGACTAGCTGATGAATTACAAATAGGTGTATATTCTTACTTATAATACTCCGGAAGAATTGCCTGGGAGGATTGGTGTGTTATTTCCAGACGAGTCTGATGGCCAGTAAAATCAAGACGGACGGGTGTATATTCCCACTCGTTGTTTGCCATCTAGTTATCTTGATGTACTTCTCCGAAGGGGGTAGAAGTAAGGACCTTCTCCCTGTTGTCTGAATTTCACCTCTGGCGGTTCATCTTGCGTTCTTGGGTTTGAGGAACCTGAGTCAAACCCCTAAAGGAAATACCCTCATCATGTGGAGGGTGTACTACCGCACGAGTCTGGTAGTGATTATTGATGGGAGCCCTCAGAAAGGACTCCGATATTCTTTAATTGTGGCCTCGGGTAACCTCTTCATTTACCTCCCTATAATATGGGAGAGACTGGTTGTTGCGTTCCGAGGATAATGACACGAAATATTTAGAAACAGTGGTTGGAACTGCCTGCTTTTTGACCACTGGTCGTTGCTGTCCGGACAACTAGGGTGATTTATTAACTTGGATGGCTTGTCGAGTGGCCTCTAGAGTCGGGATGGTGCTGTGTTGACGGTATTCCCACAACAATTCATTTGAGACCCAGCATTGAAGATGCTAAGTAGGTGATGTCGTTCTCAGAACGGATGAGGATCCAGCAGGAGTAGCAGTCGAGGCATTCACAGGTGTGAACTTTAAAGAATACATTTCTGTATTGCAGAGAGATTTTGGAAAAGAGTGCTTGTTTAATATAATAGACATAATCAAGATAAGTTTGGACAGACTGCATCTTTTGTATGAACACATATGAGATTGATTGCTTTGTTGGACCTCACATTGAGTTAAATAGGGCCCTAACAAATAAGTAAAAAACATCATCTAACTTGGTTAAGGATTCATGTCGGGTTATCCATTTTTTTTTGTTTCTCTTGGAAATGGGGATGACCTTGTTTGTTTAAGGTTCAAACCTTCCAATCAGTTTCTAATAGGTTTATTTGTAGAACTGGAAACATCCAATGATTCTATATGCATTTGGACCTACATTCCAAAGGTAGGTGCTCATTAGTTGTGGACTGATGAGGCTTAATAATTTTCATTGGTCGAGAGGATGGGTGGTCAGACTCATCACACCTTTTTGGGGGGAATTATTTTCTACTCTGGGACTCTCTTATAGAGTTAAGTTATGTTCATGAATCCTTATTAATTTACCAAGCACAAAAATGAGTTTTTTCCTTCAGATAGAAATCAATGATTGATAGGTATGGGATTTAGAGAATCTTTTATATGTATTTGAGGTTCTTCATCGATAGAGAATCAGCCGTATTTATTAGAGATTCTTAGTCAATGGTATCCTTCAACACATTATATAGAAATATCTTAGTCATTATGATTACCATACTAGTTTTAAAGCCACTCAGTGGGGCACTTAAAGTTTATTGTCATTCATAAAAACATGGATTATTTCAGAGTTGCGATCGTACCTGCAGATGGGTTACCTACGTATCCTCATTAAACAAGGAATCAGAACCCACGTAGTTCGATAGGAAGGATATATGTTAATTTCATACAGGAAAGATAATAATTAATGAAATATGGGATTGAAACTTATAAAGGCTTCCTACATACTCTTCTTTTAAGGCAGAGATCAAATTCCACGTAGTTCAGGTAAAGAAGTATGATATTTATGCATAATTAATGGCCCAAAGAGAGATGTCGTAATTACTTTTACACTCTAAGCTCACGTGAGTCATGCTCAGTGTGAGAAACAAGATGTATCAGTAAATTTGACGATTGGGTCATGTAAGATACAGTCATAAGAAATGATGTGGTGCTTACGTATGTATGATGACCTAGGTAAATGAAGACCAGGAATAAAGAAAGAAGCCCAAGAATCAGGGTCCATAAAGGTATTTGTATTTTATGGAGATTTTGATTTTTAACTCGGGACTTACTCCAGAAAAGGAAGCCCATATTAAGAGGGACTTATGATTGGGTTTATTCTTGAGAAGGAAGCCCAAATCAAAAGAAAATAAGGTTGGGGATTACTCTTGAGAAGGAATCCCAATTAAAGGGAACTTATAACCTAGGGATTAACCGTGAGAAGGAGGCCCAATGTTAATGGGAATTATGATTGGGACTTAATCTTGAGAAGAAGGCCCAAATTTAAAGGAAATTATGATTGGGAATTACTCCTGAGAAGGAGGGCCACCTGAAATCCTCTCAAATATGGAATCCAACAAAACAACCATGCCACAAATGGCTTTTAAGAAGGTTTTAAAGGCCATATCTTACAGAGGAGAGGTGAATTTGAGGAAAGTAGGTGACCAAGAAGGAGGTGCACAAGTATTGTTCTGGAACGCAAGTCCTGGTCGCGCAAGTATACTTGCACGATATGAGTCACCTTGGGCGACGAATAATCTATAGGGTAATACATGGGAGATTTTGAACTCAAGCCCTTTGTATCATCCTTAAGGGATTACAGAAGTGTGGTGCGCAAGTTCCCTCGAGAGGGAAAGTTGGCACACAAGTGTCTTCATTTCCCATAAGGGGTGGACACTTAAGCGCACAAGTGTTGATGAATTCTAACACATAGGCCTTATCCTTCCTCTTTAGAGCTTCCATTATCGGTAAAGAATTACCTTAGAAGTGTTCGGAAGATGTCAGAAAAAGACTTGGGGCGACCAGAGCTTGAATCTGAGTTTTGGAAAATTCGTCCCCAAAATGGGGGGCTCACAGGGGATATTTATAGGCCACTGGGCTCCTTGGGTGAAAAAAGGAATATGGCACGCAGGTGAATTGGGCGAACAGAAGGAAACTTGTGTGCCCTCTTCCTAAAGGGTTCCTTGTTCATGCCTTTATCAATTTTTGATGTTCTTCAAAGGATGACTCTTCATGTGCTTAAGGTATTCCCCGTTTCCATTTGTTAGATTGTGTGATGGAAAGGAGCGTAAACAACCACGTTTACTTTAGATTCTCTTCGCTACGTGGAATACTGATGTTTGGTCGTGGATGCAAGAAATCCCCTAGCTTTATTAGGCCATTCGAGTTTGTACGGAGGATCAGTTAGGTTTCCTACTACCTCGCCTAACCCCACAACAGGAGCTGGTGCACGATTTCTTCCACATGTCCTAGATGAGAAGATATGTGCATGACCCCACACGCATCATTAACTAGTGCAAGGTGGACATTGAGGATGAAGCCTCCATTGCAGAGCACCCGATGGCAATCAAGGACCGATAAGAGCAGAACCGGTGAGGACGAACCATCCCTTTGGTTCGAGTATTGTGGCAGCCTAGAAACATGAAGGAGAGTTCTTGGGAATAAGGGATCTAGATGCGGGCTCATTACCCTGAGTAGTTTGTTTAGATTTTCTTTTTGGGGACAAAAAGCATGAAAGATGGAATAATGAAAAGACCCAAGTTTTTTCCAATACGTCTTTGACATATTTCTGAATTCTTTTCTAGAGCCAGGTGTTGAGACGACGTTCTATTTCGAGACCCAGGATGCTGGAATTGATTTTATAAAAATATTAAAAATATTTTATAGTTTGTAGGTGCAGTTAACCAAATAAACCGGGATAACTCATAAACAGTTGTTTGGACCGGAAATCCGAGACAATAGATGGGTCTGGAAGATGGTATTTTCCATAGGAAAGACATAAAACAAGTCGGCGTGGGATGTTAGGACCCCTCGCTCGTATGTAGAGTGTTTTGATTGATTTGATTAATTAATTTATTTAATTTATTAAAAATCATATAAAGCCAATATATGAATATAAATTCACGGTTAAGGGATTTTGACCTCATAATCCTATTTTTCCAAAGACAACCCCACCCCTCTTTCCCTTCCCGTTGTCGAAAAATGTAGAGAAAAATGACGACGAATCTCAGATTCTAAATGGATCAAGACGCGTCGAACACAACAGATCCTCCTTCATCATCAAACAAGTTCTTGGTCAACAACGAACGATTCAGTTCAAGTAGGACATTTGATTCATTGATTTTCCCCCCAACCCTTTATTTATTGGTTTAGTTTATGATTTCACCACATATTTCAAGGTTTTACCAAAACACATAATATCTAACTTTTTTTATATCCACTAGAAATAATTGAACCACAGTCACTATTTTTATGTGTATTGTTGCACTCCTTCCGTATATACATACATTTCTTTTTTTATTCACGCAAAGTATGATAAGACGATCCATAACCGGCTATAGAAATGGATGGATGATCCTAGTCGAATTAAGTTTGGATTGTGCTGGTGTGTATGGTTGACGGGGGAGAGGGCATCAGCTGCCCATGCGCCTGACTGATTGCATGGAGTGGGGAGGGTAGTCCGTGGTGCCCTGTTCATCTAGAGGGAAGGGCGGTGCAGTAGTGGTCGAGCCTGGGATTGTGTGATGTGACATTGCCGATCCCGCAATGGCCAGGATGGTGCAGTACGGCGGTGCACCTTGGCTAAGGGTGTCCGGACCTCCTCCACTATACCTTATTAAAAGGGGATAAAATCACATTTTCCCTTATTATAATATTTATATTAAATGAGAATAATTTAAAAAAACAATGATACAGGGATGCGATGTGATTGGAAAATTGGAGAGTCCAACGTGGTGATTGATGGTTTTAAAACAAAATATCATTAATAATAATAAAATATTATTACTTATATTTTTGGTTGATGAAACATATATTCTACCTTAACTTCTTCATTTGATGTTCGATTAACGAACCGCCAGCTGCAATGTGATGCTGCAATTGAGGCGGTCATTTTAGGAACAATGTTGTATTCCTTTTTCAAACTCATGCAGTGGGTCAACGAAAAACCCAATAATAATAAAATTATTATTATCGGAGATCTATTAACCGATTTATCTTCCTCATACAAATTCAAAATAATGAAGCATATGTGACTCTACAACCTAGAAATTAAGATGGATGTTTGAAGGTCAATTTTAGATATTTAAATCAATATTGATATGCGGCCCCCAAAAAACCTAGATCGTGTGTGTTGTGGTGGAATGTTACCTTTTCATTGGGTGTTCAGTCTGGACAAATAAATTGTCGATTACATGCCTTTTTCCATGAGGATCGTAGTGAAGCGACCCATATATTTCTTTTCGAAGTCATGGTATGGTATGTTTGGATGTGAAGATTTTCTTTTCATGAACTCATTAAATGTGGAAGAATGAATGGAATATCAGTGGAAAATCCTTTCAATGTGTTCTGAGCCCGAAACATCTTCAGGATGTATTCGTTGGTGGTATTGATCAAACGGCCTTGCCACAATAGATACCGAGCTAACCCCTAAGAAGAGCTAAGTAGCGTAGTCCTCGATTAGATACTTGGATGACCCACATCGTAGTCCCCTATGAGATACTGAGCTGACCCACAGTGTAGTTCCTGAGGAGATACGGAGTTGACCCATATCATAGTCCCAGACGAGATACCGGGGTGACCCTCCCACTGGGCTGGGTCACGTAGTCCCCAAGGGTTCAGGGAAGATCCTCAACTGTGTAGCATAGTGGTGAGGCATGTTTTGATTTTACCTAAAGAATCATGAAAAATAGGGGTGATTTCCCTACCGAGACGTGTTATTGTGACGCAACCTAAAACTGTTCAGGCGAGTTAGTGACACCCAAAGAAGATAATATTGAACTGTGGAGATTTGAGCCCCATTAATTTGTGTTTCATTGGCAGATTCATAAGGTGTTGGGCATCATAGATGGAGATATTGGACATGTTGGATAATCAACTTCTTGGGATGATCTATGAGATGAAAATCCCTTCACTCTTTCGTTTATGATTCATTGACAGAGAATATATATATACATATATATATATATATCCATCTTATTATAGTACCCTCTCATTTGGTCCTGGTTATAATCTTTCCAGGAGAGGAAAATATGCATGGGGTATGTGACGTGCTTTCTGTGTCCATCTCCTCATGGTTGGATGAGTCTATATTCACTCATTTTGGGTTGTGCCACAAAATTATATTATCTTTCACCATACATTGTTCCATTTACCACTTTTCTTCCGTTGTATTTCCTACTACTCCCCCCTCCTTTTTGGGGTGTTCTACATGGTATGTATATACTCTCCCATACATGGGCTCTACCCGAAACTTGTCTTGTCTTTTGCAGATGGCGTACAGGTTGATCGTGACAACATAGGAGCATAGGGATATAGGCTGTGTGAATCGCGTACACTGACAGGGGTTGGGATACAGGAGTCGGGATCTATCAGAGGAAACTCTTTCCCAATTGTCTTCAGGTAGGGACCGGTTTCTTGTTTGGATCTATGTTTTTCCCCTTTAATTTTATTATTCACTGTTGTACTCTTGTTCTATCTAGAGGTTCATGCATGTTTGATTTACTTTACAGCAGTTGCACATTTTTTCTACATTCCCTATGTACCTTTTCATTGAGTTGGTTGTGTTCATGTGTAAAGGCTCTGAGGTAAAAGCCTCCCAAAGTTAGTGGTGACTTTGGCGCTACCCACCACCCTATGGCCTATGGAGGCGGGCTTGGGGAAGATGTGGCATGAGCCTCAGTTTGGGTCAGGTCATGACATAAAGTGTATTAAATGGACGTCAAGACATAATTCTTAAATTGATTCTTGTAAGAATAAATATACATTGAACATACCTTTGGATTATATCATGGTAATGATGAAATGATGGTTTTCAAACTAAAGAAGGACCTCTACGGTTAAAATTAGGCACCGTAACCATGGTATTCCTGGCTTGATTCTTATATAAAAATGTTGGAATTAAAAAGAGTTGGAGTAGATCAGAATATCTATGTGAATAATTCTCCGAATGATCAGTTCATGGTGCTGGTATATGAGGAAAATATTATCTTCGGCTGTAGAAGGTAGGGATTAGTTGAATATTTTTCTAATCCCATGAAGTTATAATTTCAGATGTAAATGATTGGTTAACTCACATACTTCTTAGGGTTGTAGGTGATTCAGAATGAGTATAACACTTTCATTTCTCATGAAAATTATGCAAAAGTGCTATTGATAAAATTTTATATGCATGATTCCAAACCTATGGAGACTCCTATTGTGGTTGGAAAAACATGAAAAGAAAAAGGATGGGATGTCTATGGACCCCAAAATGTATAGAAAATACTTGGAAGCTTATTATACCTTATAGTTACATGAGCAAATATTTTCATTGCAAAATTTTTATGGGCTCTCATTCAAAGTTATCCAAAGGAAGAACATACAACAGTAGTTAAAAAAAATCAATAGGTATATTCAATGTACAAAACATTATTTCTTATTCATTACAGAAAAAAAGAAAATGAATTATCTGCATTTTGGAATGTTTTCTGGGTTGGGGATCTAGTGGATAGAAAATCCAACAGTGGTGGATAATTCTATATTAACAAGAAATGTGTGGGCTGGATGAGCAAGAAACAAGAAATTATTTCTCATAGTATAACTAAATATGAATATATATCCGCTGCAAATTCATGCACTTAGTTACTCTGGAAGAAGCAGTAACTGAAAGACATATGTGCTAAGGTAAAACAACCAATGGTGATTTACTGTGATAACAAGAGAGCAATTGATCATAATAAAAATTATTCCACATTCTGATAAAAACATATGGGAATATGATATCACGTCATCAAGGATAATATTGAACAAGGAGTTATCAATAAGGACCATTCAGGAACCAATGAGAATGTATCTATCATAATGACTAAGCAACTATATGGGGTTGTGTTTGAGAAACTTCGTTTGATCATCAGTGTTAAGCCACCTCCATGTGCATGAGGAGTCTATGATTTTCCTCTTTCCCCAGTTATTTTAGTAGTTTTTAATCTGTTTGAGGATGTGATGTAGGTTTATGGGGGAGTGTGTATTGAATTGTACAATGAACAAGTACTTGTCTTTGGGTGTATTTCTAATGAGGGAGAAGGAATAAATTCGACACATGTAATGCTTCTATGACATGATGAGAAATCATTTTTAGGAGAACAAGGAATACATTTAGGACATGTAGTACTTCTATGACACAATAATAGAATAGCTTGGATGTCTTTAAGAATTCCAAAACATTGGAACCAATTCAAGATTCCCCTCTTGTTTTCTACACTGAGAATTGCTCAAATAGAATTAGAGTATTGGTTGAGCTGATTCTTCATTTCTGTTCCTAATTGTGGATGGTGCTTTATTGAATTTTTTGGTATATTTCCAAAAAACCATTGGGGGAGATTTTCTGAACCATAACCATTCTATTCTATAAATGTTGTTTGGTTTGTGTTTTTTGTCAATGCTAGTTGGAATTTCAGAATTTTTTCTACGAAAGGGATCATGCAGTTCAACGAGGAAACAATATTGAAGGTGACATCATTTCATAGTGTTTTACAAATATGGGGGCCCAAAAAATGGAATACAGAGAAAAGTGTTTTTGGTCGTGGGAGTTGCGCACAAGATTAAAGGGTGTTTAGAAACTTGTAGACACAGATTAATTTGGGATTAGGGCATTAAAATATGGAAAAGGAAAATAGTGTGAGCAATTCTCAAATGTGTTTGAAATATGAGGTTGGGTGGAAGAATCTTACGCTCCCAATGCGACATCAAAATGAGTTTTGTTCAATTAGGAAGAATCATGCACACACTAAATAAGATGCGTCAGAAACATGCACGTAAGGTCATCGAGGCCTATAAATAGGTGACTACACCCATGGTAGAATTAAGAATTTTACAACAGAAATCTAGTTTCTCTTCTGCATGAATTATTTTCTTGTAAAAGAATTACAGCGAGTTAATTTTTCATGAAAGTTGCTAATTTAGTCTGAAAAGGCCAACTAAACCCTTCAGTGTTATTGTGTGAAAGATACAGGTTGCACAAAAATTTGTGGTTGTGCGAAAGTCATCTTTCGCGCCAATTGACAAATATTGTGCATAAGTGTAGTGTGATTATCTGATAGTCTTTTAAATATCCATTTTGAGTGATCATTGATTTAATGTGAATCAATTATAGGCTTTGATGAAAGAATTATCTCATACTGGACTAAGATGAAAACTTCCATGAAAATATTTTTATGAGACTCACTAGTCAATAAACTAAGTAAAACTTCTCCCATGGCATTGAACAAGGGGGAGATGGCAGATGTTTTCAAAGGGATGTAATGAGATATCCTTGAATTCTTATAAAGGTAGTGTTCCTGGCCTAGAGTGACTAGTCTGAACACATGTACTCTAGAACTAGTTAAGATTAGTGGAATTTCGTATAACAGATGCACTGTTGGTATATACTGCTTGGAAATATCCCTTTTGGTGAACCATGTTAATTGTGGAGTGTGGTCACTTTGCTTGTGACTGTTTAATTTCTATTTATATCCATCAAATAGTTTAACATGATCCAAAAAATGTGGTAACAAGATTAGATACTTTAAAAGAAAAAGTTGACACCCTGATTCACCTCTTCCCTCTTAAGGAGTCCCAGGTTCCTACAAGCTCAATACATATTTAAACATTCGGATTTTTGTGACACATGAGAGCTATTTCAAAATTGCCTTGTGCGAGGTCCTTAAATTTACTATGTTGTGTACATGTTGTTCAATATACTTAAATCATCAATATGTTTTGTTTTTCTTTGTGAGACATCGATCGTTAGAGATTATGATCGAGGGATTATAAGTTGAAGGAAGATAGAGGTATTGATTACATGCTTAATCAGTGGATTTTATCAAAAGGAAGATAGTGGTGCTGATTACCCACTTAATCAATGGATTGAAGGTATAGAAATACAACCATCAATATTTGTATCATGAAATTAGCTAGGTGTCGGTAAGACATACGTTCTTGAAAAAATAAATGAAGGGACCTTTATCCAAGGTGTTTTGGATACCCTACTCAATTGGGAAACAAGATTTTTAATCTTTTATAAGTAATTTAAATATCCTATATAAAGTTTAACAATAAGAAAGTGTTTCTAATACTTTATTTTTTAAACTCTGATTTATGATTCTATATACATTAAGGTGGAATATTTTTGAATCATACTTTTTTTTTCTGATTTCAATTCTACAATCTTCTTTATAGGGCAAATGTGTTTTTCTTAATTTTACTGAAGAGGGACTAAGTGAATCTAATTTATTTAACATTTTTATAAAATGATTTTTTATGGATAAAAATGAATTTTTTTAAACATAAAATTCACCCCCTCTGGTAGTTGAGAATCTAAATCTACATTTCGATCCAAGATTTGTTATATGTGTATGTCTGTGAGATAGAAATACTTACACTTAGAATAAATGGAACATTTTCACTAGTCATTCTACTTACATTTAGTTTAATTATATAATTTTATTATTATTTATTTTGTAAAATTTTTGTTTAAAAATGTTTTTTACACTAACTTGTGTTGTGGAAATGGAATTATGGTTTTATTCTAAAACAGAAAGAATGAATGTCCCACAAAAAGATAATATAAACCCTACAATACCACCTTTATATGATGGGAATGATTATAAATACTGGAGGGACATAATGACGTCTCTTTTAATTAATACTTGTATAGATTACATTGTTATGGTTACTGTAGACTACAAGATACCTGGCAAGAAAGTCAAAAAAATTACTTAACAATAAAAGAAAGAATATTAGCTAAACTATATTGTACACAATACTTTTCACTGTTCTATGAATATGAAGATATATATTAGGATATCATCTTATAAAGTAAATAACATCATATGGAAGTAACTAGAATTTACACATTTTGGTACTTCTAATGTTATTGAGACTAGAAGATCCATGCTTTGAAAAATTATAATAGTTTTGTTTTTCCCTATGGAGAAACGTTAGATAGAGTTCAATAGATATTTATGACTATTTTAAATTCTCTAATGTAAATTATAGAAAACATCCTAGATGATGAGGTGCTTGTAGAAAAGATTATAAATATCATGCCAATGGAATGGAAATTGAAGAGAACTGTTATTGATGAGTCAATAAAAGTTACAACTATTACACTTAAAGATTTATTTGGAACTCTCTTACAAATTGAGAACATATTAAAGAGAGATATTTGGAATATAAATAAGAATAATGGGAGTGATTCATTTACAACTACTTCAAATCAGATGAAATCAAAAAACTCTTAATAATGTTGTTATGTCAACAAAGTCTAATAATGTTGTTAGTCGTTCAAATTTAGGGAATACTAATCACTCAAAGAATTACCTTTTTTATCTTTCTTGAAGGTTGAACAATACTTTTGGCACGAACAATTTTCAATATAGATATAAGACTTTCCATAAACATGAACAGTTTTATACACAAAACAAATAACACTATTAGAGCCCACATTTACCTTGCCTTAGTGAAGTGGAAGACTAATATTGATTATGGTATGTGTTTTACTAAATATTAGATAATATATGGTAACACTAGTGCCATAGCCTTAAGAAAAAACCCTTTGCACCACTTATTTGAAAAGCACATTTATATTAGACATCACAACCTTAAGGATCACACTCTTAAAGGATGTATATTTTTATTGAATATCATAATGCAAGAAAAACTTGCTCGCATTTTTAAAATATCATTACCTTCCAATAGATTTGAATATATTAAAAAAAATTAGGAATGATAAATTTAGGTTAATAATTCATATATAATTTTATGAATAATAGCATAACATTAAGATACTTCTGTTTATAGGGGGAGTGTACTTGATTTTTTAATGCATTTTTTAGAACCTATAAAAAGTTTTCGGACATTAAAAAATATTTTTAGAACCTATAAATAGTTTACAGACTCTAAAAAATATTTTTGGAACCAATAAAAGTTCACCAGAATCTAATTAAATTTTTCAAAACCTATAACGAGTATTCAATCACTTATAAAACATTTAAAAATCTTGGATTTGTAAGAACAATATTATCAAACACTACGAAACCTTCATGAGAACTCTTATATTTTCTATAACATACCTTTTACACATTAACTTTTATTTGAGTTTTTTGGTATTTTAATTTTTTTATGAAAATATTTAATGGATTAATCTTTCCTCAAATCTATTTTATTTCCTTTAATCCTCAAAATATCAAAACCTATAAAACCATTTTCAGTTTAATCTCAACAATTTGATCAGATCTACAAGTTTAAACTATTGTAATTACCTTGGAAGATGAATATTCATCTATGATGCTGATATAAAGGAGGGGACCCCCATTCCCCACATCGAATTCAAGATATTTTCTCCCATGTTGATGTCACCCATTAATTCCTCTATTCTGATTTCCAGATATATATCTTATGATCCATATCTCTTTTATATTTCATAGATGCCTCTATCTATATCATATCAAACATTAATCCATGCCAAAGAGTTCAAGGATTGGATCATTTAAAAAGAAAGGTTAGTTGATAATAATTTCTACACTAAGTATGGTTCTTTAATAAGAACGATCATAATGTTTGAAGGTGTGGAAACTTTTTTCATTACCCAAAATAATGGAGAACATGATCCAGTGTATGCATACTTGTTAACTGAATTTTATGAATCAGTTGAATTAATCAATGAAGGTAGAATGGATTAGTATCAGTTTAAGAGGAGTTGGAAAACATATTCTACGTCTTATAATCATGACGCAAATATCATTGCGATGCAGTATGATGCTGAATCCTAATATCCATTTCATAAGCTAAAATATTAAGAAAAATATTATGGCAGAGTTAAGGTTATTTATTTCGTAGGTCCTTAGGGTGTAAAGAATAGCACACTTGAAAAATTATCAGTTAGCATCAAGATTATGGAATTATGGATACATAATTTATTAATTCTAATAAAAATAAATAAGGATACCCTACAAATAACTGACATCTTCATGATGAATTTTCTTGTTAACCTAAGGAAGACTAACCAGGCCATGTACATATTTATTTTTGTCAGTATGATTAAAGATACACCAATCAAGTAAAATATTCTTCCCTTTCTAGCAATATTTTCCAAGATTATGGTGAATTGTTTAAATTTTTCAATATTTATTTCAAGTCGAAGCCAAATATATCTATGATTTTTATTTAATGTGTTGACACAGATAAAATAATAAAATTTTATTTTAGTGATATGTTAAATTAGATTGTTGATTTATCTAGAAAATCTGTGGAAGTTTCATAATGATCCAATAAATATTTAGTGAAGCCTATAAATAGAAATTATCAATTCTCAGAACCATAGAAATCAATTATAGCATTTGAATAACCAAATAAAAAGAAATAGTAGTCCAACACAGATGAAGTTGTAACAAAATGTATAAAACACAATGAACTAATGAGGGATGGGGATCCTATGTTTGGAATAGATCCGAAAGAATCCAAATCATTGAAAATTTGAGTAACAGAAGAACTTGATTATCAATAAAATGATAAGAAGCATAAGAAGAAGTTAACAGAATTTGAGATAGTTCAAGACCTATTGAATGATACAGAAAAATCCATGGAACAAAGTCCTATTTTGGAATATTTTATAAAAGAAATTGAACATCCAAAAAAATCACAAAATGTAGAATTAGATGATTTCCCAATGGAAAAAGGAAAAGAAGTTGTTATAGGATTAGTTGTAATTATTTACGAGAAGTCTCAAGAAGAAGTAGATGAAGAGGAAAATATCTTATAAAAATAACATAACAATGATATACAGAAAAATAGAGAAACATATAGGTAGAGTTAATATATTATGTAATCAATTAGAATATCTCAAGCCACCTATACTATGCTTGATTTAGTAGATATACTATCTTATAAAGACAATTTTGTTGAATGTGGTGTTCAAAATTTTCTCTATGATGATAAAGATAATAATGATGGTGGTAATGATGACAATTAAGAATGTAATGGTGATGATGATGATGATAATATTATTTATGTTTCTTATGAAAGGAAAGAAACTCAATGGATAGAGAAATCACAAAAATTGAATTATAATGTAAATAAAGAAGATATTATAACATTTAAGAATTTAGATTCATAATCATAATGATATTATTCCCCCTTAAGAGATAATTTTGTTCTTCAATCCTTGAAGAAGCTAGTGAACACCATTCTATATTTCCCAAACCATGGGTCAAGAAGTAAGCTTATTTAAGGAACTATAATACATAAATTTTACTCAATAACCATTTTCATGGAGAAGCTGATAAAACATGATGATGATTTCAAAACTATAGTGTAGAATTATGATTCTCATAAGAAATCATGTAATTATATGAAAAAGTGGTCAAAGAAGATAAATGGTGTTCATAAGGACTTCGATGATATGTTTGAGATAATAAAGGGTGCCTTAAATGAATCAGAGGACAATATAGGAAATATCTCACATGGGTTCTCAAAAAGGATAAAGGAACAACATGAAATTTAGTTGCGATAAGATAAGGATTTTTATGGGCAACTGAATGGTATTGCAGCTGAGGTGAAAAGAGTGAAATTTTAAAAAGATGAGTTGATTTAAATATATATATCCCTAGAATAAATGACTGTGATCTAGGATGAAAATATTCTGAACTATGATAACAAGAATCAAAAACAAGGACACCTTCATGGGATGATTTAAGATAACCGTAATGATTTGAAAAAGTTTGAGTCCATTGTCAAAACCATAATATCAAAGATACAATTATTTTTCATTTTCAACGGATATTTTATTGTAAAAATCATTTTTAATGATGATAAATGTTTATATACTTTTTTTATCATATTTTTTCTAATATTTTTCAGGTACATTATTCTATTCCCCATTTCTTTTTGTTAATCACAAAAGGGGGAAGAATGTTTTATGAAGAATATTAGACTAAGGAGGAAAAAATAAAGGGATAATACTTAAAGAAGACATATTTAATTAAGGGGAAGATTTTTTATTTAAGAAACTAAGATAAATACAAAATGACAATAAAACGATACTTAAGTGATTTCATAACCTAATGGGGAATTAGTCATATTCATTTTAAATCATATACTTTGGTGGATATAAGATCACATTTTAATGATAAAAGATGATGTATTTCGATCATAATATTATTTTCTTAAATCGATTCATTGTACTTTCCAAAAAAGAGAGATTGTTAAGTCAAATTTTTACTTATAAACTTTTCCATTCCATTATGTTTCAAAAATCACTAACACATTTCATTAATAACACTTTTTTTGGCTAAGGAAATTTATATAAAAATATTATTCCAATTTGAAACAAGTTCTTTAAACATTTTTTAGATATTTTAAATACTTTTGTATGATATAATAGTTTCTTGGAAAAATAAGATCCTTAATAAAACATGGAATCATCCACATTCTCAATTATTATTTACCTAATTTTTCAAATATGATTCATCCTATTTCTTAAATATTAGTCACATAGAAAATCAAATTGATTCACTCTTCAATGATGAATCATCTTGAATTATGATTTTGATTCTATGTTCCTCATTTTTGAATCATCCAAAATTGGAAATCTGATCCATAGTTCCTTAAATTATGCTTCACTCAAAAATTGAAAATCTGATTTCATGTTTCCAAATTCTGAATCATGAAAATTTGTGAATACAATTCTCACTTTCACAATTCCAATTCCCAATTAATTATAAAATCTACTTTTATAACTTTTTTGATGTTATATTATTTCTTTAATATAATGTTTCATATAATCAGATTAATACTTGTTGCATAATATAGTTTCTTATTATATTTTTGGTTATGCGAAACATTTTACCCCAATATATTATTATATGACCATTTTATGTGGCAATTTATAATTCCCTCCATGATTTTTGAAAAATATAACCATTCGGGGAGAATTAGACCATTGGTGATCTTACATATAGGTACCATGTAATTTTTAAGATCTCAAACAAAAATTAAAACTTTTGGAATTTGGAGACTCCCGATATCTCTACCAATATATCTTTGCGATGAATCGTTGAAGTGATTATGATGTGAACAACTTGTTCAACATAATTAAAATATTATATAAGATTTTTTCAGATTTGGGAGACACCGATCATTGGTGATTATAATCAAGGGCATCCATGATGATGGAATATACAGGTACATATCAACTTCTTAATCAACTAATTCCTATAGAAGGAAGATAGATGATTTGATTACCTACTTAATTCAAGGGCTTGCAGGGATAAAAAGACATATATTGATATTTGTATTGATAGGTTACCCTAGTGTGGGTATGACAGTTTTTAATGAAAGTATAAATCCAGGGACCATTATCCATGTTGTTTTGGATTCCTAACACTTTGGGTTAAAATATTTATACTATTTTATATGTACATTATATTTCCTCTATAATTTGTAACAATTCAAATGTTTGTCTTATACTTTATTTTGTTATTGTAACTACGATTTATGATCCTTTATGCAATAAGTTAGAATCTGGTTTATGTATAACTATTTGGTTATCACATTTCTATAATCATATCTATTGTGCCCCAACTATTTTACTAAATCTTACAGAATTGGGTTTATGTTAATCTAATTTGTTTAACCTTGTTAGTCATTGTTTTCTTAAGGATAAAAACGAAAATGTTTAAACTTATAATTCAACCCCACTCCCCTCATGTAATTGAGCATCTACATATACAATTAAATCCTACACTATGTGTGTTTATATATATTTATCATTAAAAAATGAAATAATATCTTTTTTGTGTGATTGTATATGAACATGGAGAATAAAGATTGAAAATAAGGGATGAAAATTATTCTTAACCACATAAAATATTTATGATGAATGAAATACAACATTGAAGAATATTTTTATATGAAAAATATTTATCCCCTTATATAATAATAAAATATTTTTTTTTTAAAATGAAACGGTTGAATATAAAAAATATATATTGAAATATTCATAGAATATGGTGTTTAAATCAATGAATATACATTCAGTCAACAAATCATATTTCCCAAAATTTATGCATGGTTATATTTTCACCATATTATATTATAATAAATTTTGTAATAATATTAATATTTATATTTCAATAAAATATATATTTATATTTTTGTGATAACATTCAATTTTTATTTCTTTTAAAAAAATTAATAAATAATTTTTGAAATTAATAATCAGGTGTTAATAAATTTTTTATATAAACAAGAATTGATATGGGGGTTATTGTACATGACAATTAATCTAGTTTTTATTACATGTAATGTAGATATAGAGGTTATATATGACTGTTTTTTATAGTTGTGATTTCCAATGTACATTTTCTCGAGGTTATGGGTTTGGTTCACTAGTGGTGGTTAAATGAAATTTTTTATAAATTATCATATAAAAAATAAAATAATTTAATTATCATATATAAATAAATTATAATTTTCATTATTTCAATATAAAATCACCTTATGTACCTATTTATAATATTATATTACTAGTATTTAGTTTTTCATAATCATTCATGATGGTAACATTATTGCATAATCTATGTATGTGGTGTAACTTAACAAAATAATAACACATTGTAACAAACGTATAAGTAATCATATAGAGTTAGATGATGAAATATAATTATTAAATATTTATAGTTATTTTATTATAAAATTAATATATCTTAAATTATATATATGAAGATTAGATATGATAATGTAAATTTAAATATTGAAGAATAACATGTTATATAAAATGAAAAATTCTTTTATTGTTGCAAAATCATCCATTAGACTAATGGACTTAGGGATCCTTATTGAGAAAAAATGTAACCAAAAGTGGTATATGATAGTAGTAGATAAATATATGGGCTGGGAATAAAATTAAAAATGATTAATATAAGTGTATTCGAGTAGGTGGAAGAGAGCACAATTTTTGTTTTAAAATGGATGTATTTCATTGGAAAATATGTTTGTGGTAGTGAAAAGATGGAATCACATGCATGTTCTCAATTACATATTAGTGAAAATTATATATTTTACCCCCACACTTAACATAGTAAAACTATAATTATTTTATATCATTTTAAATAAAAACAATATATTCCATCTAATTCTTACCCTTCCTACATATCCTTACCTAGTTAAAATACTTATAACTATAATTTTTTATTTAAAAAAAATTGAAGCAAGTCTTATTAATATATATTAAAATGATTATTAAAAAATTAAAATATATAATTTCTAATTATTGGGCATTTTAAGATCAATGAAAATTAATGATTTATAGAAAATGGTTATCATGGAACCATTTATTTTAAGACAATATTGTTCCTATTCTATTATCATATAAATTATCAACCATCACATTTTTGATAAATATTTTAAATGCCGATAGACATTTTATATTAACATAGTCATCCATAAATCATCAAATATTTAGTTCATATAAAATCATTTTTTTTGAAAAATATATCTATAAGAAAAACACATTAATCATATTCCATACCATATAATAATATTTATATGATTAATATATTGATTAAATATGTAAATATTTATTATGAAATAAATAATTTAAAATTTTCTTTTATTAATTTATTAAAAATGAATAATCTATTTTACAAATTAATTCTTTTAAAAATATATAGTTTTAATAATCACTGATTAAATCACATTCCAATAATTATTTATCATATAAAAAAGTTTTAATTACACGGAATTTAATTTTTTAAATCATTAGAAAATGTAAAATCATGTTAGTAATAAAAATAATAATAAAATTTAACTAATAAAATTACATATAAATAATTATGATGAATTATATTATTTTTTTCAATCCATAATTATTTTATGTGTGTCAACTATATTTCTATTAACCATATTTTATGTGTGTCAACTATATTTCTATTAACCATAATTATCTTTGATTAAATTTTTATCCAATGGATGTATGTCCAAAAACAATATTTCTATTAACCATATGTCCAATAAACATATATAAATAATCAAATGATATTATTATAAATATATAACCATACATAATTCTATATATTCACACATCCAATTAGTATACTTTTTTATGATAAATTATATTATATATGTAATGTTTTCCTTAATTATATTTTTGTAATGAAATGAATGAAATTCATGTGAAACGATGAGGATAGGAATTACATAATCTTGGTATTTTTTTTGTTCTGAATTTATTCCATCTATATTTATCATATGTATGTTTTATATTCACTATTCATAAAGAATTAATTTTTATCTCACATTTTAATAATATATCAAATTAAAACACATAATGTTTTATTTAATTTTGGTGATGTCTATAAGACCCACTATTACTACCTTAATGGAAAATTTAATACCATAATATTGTGTTGTTACATTATACCAACATAATGTAATTTCATACTTAAAATTTCATTACTCAGAAGAAAGATAATAAGGGTTGTGTTTTTCTTTTTACATCCTTCGGGTCCCAAATTTGATTCTCAAACTAAGGATTTCACCACTAAAAATTGAATAGGTGGGTGGTCTTTTTCTATAATACCTTATCATAATGATAAAATGTAATGACCCAAACTTTTTGATTAGTATATTAACTTACTCTTAACGATTTAATAGAGATGTTAATGGTTAATGCAGAAAGAGGAGTCGATGGATTCATCCTATAGACTCGAACCTTATGAATCCCACTTATCAGAGCTTGGTAAGGAGGTGGCATCTTTGGGCTTCTCTTTGGACCAATCCAAAGCCGAACTCCAGCATGTCAAGCTTGAACGGAAATGCCTGCGGGAGAAGTTCAAGTCAGTAGAGATTACTACTAGGGCAATGTAATCTGAGCCTCCCTCAAGATCTCTCACCATAACACACCTTACACTTAGGTCTTATTCTAGTGTTATAAGGGGCTATGTGACGAGACCGTAGCTTCTTTGTGTAATCCTTTGGAATGAAGAAATTGAGATTTCCTCTTTTAGTGAAGTTTGTGAAATTTTAAATGTCCGGATAATTTTAGGATGTATTTTATTTATGAATTTTGAAAAAAAGGATATTTTAAAATATTTATGTAAACCTTAAATAATTAATGATGTGTAATTATTTTCAAAAAATGGTCTTCTACAATTATGTTTAGTACGAAATTTAGAGTCTAATAAGATCAACTTAGTTTTTGATGAATCGTAACTTATGAATAGTGATTTTATGCTTAGGATTTGTAATTCGACCAAATCGATTAGTAATATCACTTAAAGAAAGTTTTAATATAATTTACACACCTTGATTAAGTAATGTGATTCAATAAAATGGGTAAATAACGGTTTCATAAATTATTAATCAAGTATCAGTTTTTTCGGGTGAATAATGTTTGTTTAATTAAAAATTAAATTAAAAATATTTAAAAAATTATTTTTATAAAATGCACTTTATTTTTGAACTCAGAGCATCGATATTATGTCATGTTAATTTTTGGAGATTTTTCTGAGAAAGATGAATTTTCAGTGAATAGTAAAAATGCAGTTTTAGGGTTTTGGTATGTTAAATGACATCATAAATGTGTCATGATGATGTCATGATATATTTTAAGGGATGGTCGACTAAAGGGGATGAATTATTGTATGAGGTGTCCCAAGTGGCCAATACCATGGGCAAATACCATGGGCAAGCCCATGGTTTTTCCAATACCACCAATGAGGTGTCCCTTGGCCATTAATGCCGTGTCCCCTCACTTTCCCTATAAATACCAAGCCATAATCTCATAATTTCGACTCCAAAATCATCCTCAACGATGTTATGGTCTCCTTAACTCCCAAGGAGTCCTTCCAAGGTGCCCCCAAGCCCTCAAGGTCCCAACCATTGAGTTTTAAGAGTTACGTTTAAGGTAAGGGATCCGACCTCTCTCTTTCGTTTCTAGTAATCTCTTTTATGTCATTTATTTTATGCTCCATGTTATTATATTTTAGGATGTTATTTTATATTCCTCTTAATTCCCTTTTCATTTTCATATGATGAGCGACCCCCTCTTGCTCTCATCAATCCGTTTTAAGAAAGTTTAAGTGACGCCGTTAGGCTGCCAAATTTTTAAGGGATTCTTTCACCCTTCTCTTTTTCAATGTTATACATTCATGTCAAGTCATTAAAGTTACTTTTTATTATGTTGGGTTATGATATTTATATCTATCATACTGAAATCTTATGTTCATATGACTATAGACCCTATTTGATCTTGTCAATTCATTTTTGTTAAAGTTTAAGTGAAGCCATTAGGCTACTGATTTTTCATAAGAGAAATATAATTTTTGTCTTCCTTAAATGTTTTTCATTTCAAATGTTATTTCCTTAAAATTTCATTACCATGTTCATATATTCTTCATATTTGGTCCCTATACTTTTTTATGGGTCATTTCTGATTGTTTGACCAATGTCCCCTCTCTTTTCAATGTTTTCTAAAACCCCGAAACATAGCCGTTGTGCTGCAGAATTTCCATCTCAAAATGTCTCTCTCTTTTCCTAAAGTTATTTATTTTATTAAGTGAATACTCAAAGCTTTCTCTTATATAGGGTTATTCACATATATACCAATTTGTTCTATTTTAAATTCTGGGATTTACATACATGAGATCTGCTCTCCCTTTCCGTGGGTTTAAAGTGACGTAAAGATCATGTCTTTAAAGCAATTTTTAAATGTCATGATTATGAAATGAAACCCATTCCTTTTTTTCTATATGGGTTGTTTATGAAATGATTTATGATGATATATGGGGATCACATGATAATAAATACATGTCAATGGTTCGCCCTGATAGTGCTCCAATGCATTGGGTAAAGACTTAATCGTTAGAGATGACTATTTTTAACGATGCCTTGGTGAATAACCTTGGTAATTTTAATGACACCTTGGGGATGGACCTTGGTGAAACAGAAATGATTGTAAATATTAAATGTTGTAGCCACATTTTCAAGTTATGAAAAACTTTATTTTTATGATGATATTCCTCATGATTCTTTCTCATGCCTTAAAGTTCTTTTCATGACCTTATTGAAGTATCTCATGTTCGCATGTAAAATGTTTCTCTTGTTTCCCTTACTGGGCCTTCTACTCACCCTTTCTTTTGATGTATGTCCCCAAGTTATGAGATGCAGTAATGAACCTAATATGAACTTAATGAGAAGCCTTTCAAAAGTTTAAGAAGAATTTTTTATGTTGTTTTCATGTATTATGTTCCTGGTTTCCAAGACACTAAACCTTAAAGATCCTTAGGTTTGTGTAATGTTATGAAAGTTTATGTTATAAAAAGGCGAGATTCCACAGTTGGAATCAAAGGATGGTTTAGTTATTTGTGGAAATTAGGATATAAAAACATTAGGAAGAACCCTACATAAAAGTTTAAATATAGGAAAACATCCTGGTATTTTGGTAAGTATTGAGTAAGTGGTTTATCAAACAAATACATCCCTATCTAGATACGAGAAGGTAGAGGCGGCTCTGGAACAGATGTACATAGGGGTAAAACCCTAAAACACCGCTTTGAGCTAGACTCAAATGCGAACTAGTGCACGATAACGAGCCTTGCTGCACTCTTGGTTATGACACTCCCGGGGGATATGTTTCATTAATCACAAGCTTTTTATGAATCATAATGAAGGAATTATAGAGAAATGTAATTGTCTAAGCATGAATTCTTAGTTAAAATATTCATAAATAAAATAAGTTTCTCACTAAGGTTTTATCCTTTTAGAAAATGGCGGGTACTAGGAGGAACCGTGCAGATGGTGACTGCAATGAACTATGTGATGACGACCCTCCGATGGAAGCCTGAATGGAAACATTCATGCAAATGATGAACCAAATGACTGAATTTATGAGTAATAACTTGAATCAAGCTGAGAGGCCGACCTCACCACAAAGGGAACAACACTCTGTTGAGTCCTTCATGCGTCAATGGCCACCAATATTCAGTAGATCTACTGACCCATTGGTTGTGGAACAATGGATAAGCTCCATTGAAAAGATCTTTTCTGTACTCCTTTGTTCAGAACAAGAAAAATTCACCCTTGCTGTTTACTGCCTAGAGGGAGAAGATGATCAATGGTGGTCACTGGTCAAAAACACGAAGCATAGAGGAGAGATGGAAGCTATGGAGTGGGAAGAGTTCTTGGTAATATTCTTTAACAAGTATTTCCCTCGTTCCATGAAAACGAGAATGGAGAAAGAGTTTCTCGAGCTGAAGCAGAAGGAGAACGAATCTGTCAGAAGCTATGAGATGAACTTAACCTGACTTTCACAATATACCTCTAGCTTTATCATGGATCCAAGTGGGAAGGTTGATAGATTTTTTGGTGGACTAAGACCTCATATGCAGAAGAATCTAGCCAACCGGGACTACGATAGCTACAAGGAGATCGTGCGGAGTGCAATGAAAGTCGAGCTAGAGTTTGGTGAGACACAGTGGTCTCATAAATCAAATGAAAAGAAGAGGTCATTGGACCCCAGTTTAGGGAATACTTTTGATTAGGGAAGAGGTGGAAAGAAAATGAAACTTACCACATGCAATAAATGTGGAAAGAATCATCCGGGACACTGCTTGATCAGAAGTAGCAAGTGCCACAGGTGTGGAAGAGGAGGCCATGTTGCTCGGAATTGTCGTAGTGAGGTGAATCCTCAACTCCCCAACACTGAAGACAGAGGAAAGATGGTTCTGGCCCTACCCGAAGTCCATTGCTTCATGTGTGGAAAGCTTGGGCACTTTGCTAATCACTGTCCAAATCCAAGGGCAGTGGAGGGGAATCACCATCAACCTTAGCAAAGGCCAGGGGAGCACAGTCCTGCTTTTGCTATCACAACAACTGAAGTTGAAGCTCCAAATGATGTGGTATCAGGTACTCTTGTTTTCCTCTCAAAACTAGAAACTACTTTTTTTGATTCTGGTTCTACATATTCCTTTATTTCCTCCAAGTTTGCAACGAATATAGAATCAATCCCCGAACTGCTTAAGGTAGAGTTGTCAGTCAAGACTACAAGTGGGATTATCCATGAATCAATAGTGTTTAGAGACTCTAGTGTTTACTTTAGTGAGAACAATCTTATCACAAATCTAGTAGTAATTCCCATGTTGGAATTCGACGTTATACTAGGGATGGGCTGGCTCTGAAAGTATAATGTGAAGATAAAATGCAGAAGTAAGGAAATCTCAGTAGTCTTGAATGAATGACCTAAATTTATCTTCTAAGGAGAGATATCCCGAACTGATCCCTATCTATAAGCACCTACTATAGATTTCTTTATGGAGTTAATAGGTGATGATGAAGAAGGAAAAGGGAGTGTACAAATAGAAGATGTTCCGATTGTTCAAGAATACATGGATGTATTTCTTGAGGAGTTACCTGGACCTCCCCCAGAAAGAGAGGTAGAGTTCTCCATTGAACTCATACCTGGGTCTCAAATGATATCAAAGACCCCATATAGAATGGAAAATGTGGAGCTTGATGAGTTAAAGAAACAACTCCAAGAGTTTTTGGAGAAGGGGTTTATCCGACCGAGTGTGTCTCCTTAGGGAGAACCGGTTCTTATTGTGAAGAAGAAGGATGGATCAATGCGGCTATGCATTGATTATAGAGAACTGAATGGGATCACAGTGAATAACAGATACCCTCTTCCAAGAATTGATGATTTATTTGACCAACTTCATGGGGCTCAATTCTTATCCAAGATTGACCTTTGATCTGGTAATCATCAATTGAGGGTGAAGAAGTAAGATATTATAAAGACAGCCTTCCGATCAAGATATGGGCATTATGAGTTTACTGTTATGCCCTTTGACTTGACTAATGCTCCTGCTATTTTCATGGATTTGATGAATAGAGTCTTTAAGGACTACGTTGATAACTTTGTGGTAGTTTTTATTGATGATATTTTGATATATTCAAAACGTCGTGAGGAGCATGAAGATCATCTGAGGGATATTTTGAAAACTCTGCGGAAGGAGTTGCTCTTTGGAAAGATCAGCAAGTGTGAGTTTTGGTTGCAACAAGTGGCTTTCTTGGGGCACATCATAAACAATGAAGGAATCTCGGTTGACCCTGCAAAGACAATGGTTGCGGAGGAGTGGCCTTAACCCACAACAATAACCGAGATTCGTAGTTTCCTTGGTTTAGCGGGATATTATCGGAGGTTTGTGAAAAACAGTTCATGGCTTTCTAATTCACTATCCAAGTTGACTCGAAAAGGGGTTAAGTTCTTCTGGACAAAGGAATGCGAGGAAATTTTCCAAGATCTGAAGAAGAGATTGGTTACTGCACTTGTGTTAACACTACCCTCTATCGGATAAGGATTCATTATTTTTAGCGATGCATCTCTGAAAGGGCTTGGGTGCATCCTCATGCAATATGACAAGGTAATTGCTTATGCATCTCGACAGTTGAAGATTCATGAGCAGAATTATCCTACGCATGATCTAGAGCTAGCGAAAGTTGTTTTTTCTCTAAAGATATGGAGGCACTTTCTTTATGGGGAGAAATGTGATATATATACACCGACCACCAAAGTTTAATGTATATTTTCACGCAGAAAGAATTGAACATGAGACAAAGGAGATGGTTGGAGCTTATTAAAGACTATGATTGTTCAATTCATTATCGCCCTGGAAGATCAAACAAAGTTATAGATGCGTTAAGAAGGAAAGATCCTGTTGTTCTGGCAACAATGAGGATCCTAGGATATCCCTTGATTAAAGTTCTAGTAAAACTGGACATGGGAATTGTAAGGGAAGGGACATCATCAAACTTATCCCAAATGATTTCTCAACCTTCATTACTAGAGAAGATCGAGAAGGCTAAAAAAAAGATCCTTTGCTACAGGAGAAGTTTGAGGCTGTAATGGATGGGAAGTTCCCTGATTTCAATATTGATCAAGAAGGTGTATTGAAATTTCGTACAAGACTATGTGTTCCATCTATTCCGGAGATAAAGAAAGAACTGATGGATGAAGCTCATAACTCTACTTTCTCTATACATCTGGGAAGCACTAAAATGAATAGAGACCTTCATAATCATTATTGGTGGGATAACATGAAGAGGGAGATTGCTGATTACACTACAAGGTGCCTGGTGTGTCAACAAGTAAAGGAAGAACGAAAATATCCTAAGGGGGTATTACAACCACTACCCATACAAGTATTGAAGTGGGATAATATCACTATGGACTTTGTAACTGGTCTCCCGAAAACATCCAAAGGAAACAATGCGATATGGGTTATTTTGGACCATCTCACCAAGACCACCCATTTTATCTCTATTCGGGAAGATTTCTCTCTAGATAAAATTGCCAAGATATACTTAAAGGAAGTGGTAAGGCTGCATGGGGTACCACTATCCATCGTGTCTGATTGTGATCCAAGATTCACATCAAAATTCTGGAGAAGTCTTCAACATGATCTGAATACTGAATTGAATTTTAGTACGGCCTATCATCCTCAAACTGATGGCCAATCTGAAAGGACTATTCATACACTCGAAGACATGCTGAGATTATACTCAATGGAATTTAAAGGTGGATGGGATCAACACCTCCCATTAGTTGAGTTATCCTATAACAATAGCTACCATTCGAGTATTCAGATGGAACCCTATGAATCTCTGTATAGAAAGCGATGTAGAACTCCTACTTGTTGGGATGAAACTGGTGATAGAAAGCTTCTTGGCCCTTATCTTGTGCAAGAGATGATAGAACAGGTTCATTACATCCAACAAAGTCTTCCTTCAAATTTCTCCTCGGAATAGAGTCATGCGGCTTGGGAAGAAAGGGAAGCTCAGCCCTAGGTACATTGGTCCTTATAAAATCCTTGATCACATAGGAGCGGTGGCCTATCATCTAGCACTTCCACCGAACCTAGCTCATGTTCACGACATCTTCCAGGTATCTCTCTTGAGGAAGTACATACCCGACCCTTCGCATGTACTGAACCTAGAGGTGGTACAAACGGAACATGACCTCTCTTATGAGGAACATCCAGTGGAGATCTTAGACCGTAGAGACAAGGTTCTACGAAACAAGACTAACCACCTTGTGAAAGTGTTGTGGAGGAATCATAAATATGAAGAAGTGACTTGGGAGCCTGAGGAAACAATGAAGCAAAATTACCCTTACCTTTTCGACTAGGCCTCAATTATAAAAATTCAGGGTCGAAATTTCTTAAGGGGGTAAGAATGTAACGACCCAAATTTTTTGATTAGTATATTAACATACTCTTAACGATTTAATATAGATGTTAATGGTTAATGCAGAAAGAGGAGTCAATGGCTTCATCCAGTAGACTCGAACCTTATGAAGCCCACTTATTAGAGCTTGGGAAGGAGGTGGCATCTTTGGGCTTCTCTTTGGACCAATCCCAAGCCGAACTCTAGCGTGTCAATCTTGAATGGAAACACCTGCGGGAGAAGTTCAAGTCAGTAGAGATTACTACTAGGGCCATGTTATCTGAGCCTCCCTCAGATTCTCTCACCATAGAACACCTTACACTTAGGCCATATGCTGGTGTTATAAGGGGCTATGTGACGAGACTGTAGCTTCTTTGTTTAATCCTTTGGAATGAATAAATTGAGATTTCCTCCTTTAGTGAAGTTTGTGAAATTTCAAATGCCCGGATAATTTTAGGATGTATTTTATTGATGAATTTTGAAAAAAGGATATTTTAAAATATTTAGTTAAACCTTAAATAATTAATGATGTGTAATGATTTTCAAAAAAATGGTCTTCTACAATTATGTTCAGTACGAAATTTAGAGTCTAATAAGATCAACTTAATTTTTGATGAATAGTAACTTTTGAATAGTGATTTTATGTTTAGGATTAGTAATGTGACCAAATGGATTAGTAATAACAATTAAAGAAAGTTTTAATATAATTTTTACACCCTGATTAAGTAATGTGATTCAATAAAATGGGTAAATAACGGTTTCATAAATTATTAATCAAGTATCAGTTTTTTCAGGTGAATAGTGTTTTTTAATTAAAAATTAAATTAAAAATATTTAGAAAATTATTTTTATAAAATGGAATTTATTTTTGAACTCAGAGCATCAATATCATGTTATGGTAATTTTTGGGATTTTTCTGAGAAAGATGAATTTTCAGTGAATAGTAAAAATGCAGTTTTAGGGTTTCAGTATGTTAAATGACATCATAACTGTGTCATGATGATGTCATGTGATATTTTAAGGGATGGGTGACTAAAGGGGATGAATTATTGTATGATGTGTCTCAAGTGGCCAATACCATGTGCAAATACCATGGGCAAGCCCATGGTTTTGCCAATACCACCAATGAGGTGTCCCTTGGCCATTAATGCCTTGTCCCCTCACTTTCCCTATAAATAACAAGCCATCCTATCATCCTTTCGACTCCAAAATCATCCTCAACGACTTTATGGTCTCCTTAACTCCCAAGGAGTCCTCCAAAGGTTCCCCCAAGCCCTCAGGGTCCCAACCATTGAGTTTTAAGAGTTACGTTTAAGGTAAGGGATCCGACCTCTCTCTTTCCTTTCAAGTAATCTCTTTGATGTCATTTATTTTATGATCCATGTTCTTATTTTTGAGGATGTTCTTTTATATTCCTCTTACTGCCCTTTTCATGTTCATATTATGAGAGACCCCCTCTTGCTCTCATCAATCCATTTTAGGAATGTTTAAGTGACGCTGTTAAGCTGCCGAATTTTTAAGGGATTCTTTCACCCTTATCTTTTTTCAAAGTTCTACTTTCATGTCAAGTATTTAATGTTTATTTTTATTATTTTGTGGTATTATCTCTATATCTATCATTCTGAACACTTATTTTAATATGATGAGTGTCCCTATTTGATATTGTCAATTCATTTATGTTGATGTTTAAGTGACGCCGTTAGGCTTCTGAATTTTCATAAGAGAAATCTAATTTTTGTCTTCTTCCATGTTTTTCATTTCAAATGGTATGTACTTAAAATTTAATTACCATGTTCATATATTCTTCATATTTGGTCCCTATACTGTTTAATGGGTCATTTGTGATTGTTTGACCCATGTCCCTTCCCTTTTCAATGTATTCTAAAACCCCGAAACATATCCGTTGTGCTGTAGAATTTCTGTCTCAAAATGTCTCTCTCTTTTTATAAAGTTCTTTTATTTTATTAAGTGAATACTCAATGATCTACATTCTATAGGGGTATTCACATATATACCAAGTTGTTCTATTTTAAATTATGGTATTTACATACAAGATAACCTCTCTCCCTTTCTGTGGGTTTAAAGTGACGTAAAGATCATGTCTTTAAAAGTGTTTTTAAACGTTATGATTATGAAATGAAACCAATTTCTTTTTTTTCTATATGGGTTGTTTATGAACTGATTGATGATAATATATGTGGCTCACATGATAATAAATACATGTCAATGGTGAGCCCTAATAGAACTCCAATTCATTAGGTAAAGACTTAATCTCTAGAGATGAATATTTTTAACAACGCCTTGGTGAATAACCTTGCTAATTTTAATGACACCTTGGGGATGGAACTTGGTGAAACAGAAATGATTAGAAATATTAAAAGTTGTAGCCACGTCTTCAAGTTATGAAAAACGTTATTTTTATTATGATATGACTCATGATTATTTATCATTCCTTAAAGTTCTTTTCATGACCTTATTAAAGTATCTCAAGTTCACATGTAAAATGTTTCTCTTGTTTCCCTTACTGGGACTTCTACTCACCCTTTCTTTTGATGTCTGTCCCCAGTTTATGAGATGTAGTAATGAAACTAGGATGAACTTAAGGATAATCCTTTCAAGTGTTTAATAAGATAGTTTTATGTTGTTTTCATGTATTATGTTTCTGGTTTCCAAGACACTAAACCTTAAAGATCCTCAGTTTTGTGTAATGTAATGAAAGTTTATGTTATAAAAAGGCTAGATGCCACATAAAATATCTTCACTTTTTTATCATAAGATATATCATGTTTTAATTTTATATTTTTTTCATTTTACGATATTTCTCTCTTAAAAGCATAGTAAACTATGATACATGTAACACCTTAAGCATTTAACTGATGTTTTCTGTAATTTCATGATGATATGCCACATTCACAACAAGTTTGATGATTTTGAAGGTGTAGTTTTTATATTGTTAAAAATTAACTTACTTATTAATCTAGAGAATGGATTCATATGAGATATTAAAAATAATACTTTATTAATGATTCCAAACTCAAAATATTAATTATGATTATTACAACAGTTATTTTTAAAATTTTGTATCAGGTTGATGTATTAATTAATAGATTAAAACATTTACATCATTTCATGAACATGATTAGTTCCTAGAATATTCCAATATACAACTTCCTCCTTGAATATTGGAGTTCTAAAACTATTCCATCATAAATAAAAAAATTGTTCCATTTTATTAATGCTGGATACTATTATTACATGCCAAATAATCCAAATGAATATGTTGATCAAAACATCATTTGAAATAAATTTTGTAGGATAAAATTTATGCTCCAATGTATAAATGGTAATTTTAAATTAACCATTAGTTTAAGGATGATATGACATGATAAATGTTTTTTATATCGTCACCATAGACGAGAAATATCTAATATTTTATTGTGAACATTGGATATCAGTCAAATATAATAGAATCTAGTAATTTTGAAACCTTATGACTTAAATTTTACATTATGTTGAAATTTAATCATGTAAGAACTCATCTCTAATATATATTATTTGTTAATAATATGTATATTGAGTTACAATAACCAAGATAAAATTTTATATTTTATAGTTCTTTGGATGAACCATCAGAAAATACTTAGGGATGTTCTCTAATTTCATTACAGATTTTTTTATTGTTTCCACACCCCTAATATTTCTAACTTTCAGCCATTAATTTTTATAACAACAAGTATCATGATATATACTATACAATTTCCCCATTCACATTGTCCAACAAAAAGTTATCTTTATGATATATATATATATAAATATTAGTGCCTCTTTAGATAACAAATATGGAGGAGCTATGTGCATCATCCAAATATTCCCTTTCCAAATATAGTATTAATGAGACACATATCTAGATTTAAATCATATAACTAAATCTCAAACAAGGTTGATAATTAGAATATTTGTTAGCTTCTTTAATATCTCAATATCATATTTCTAGGACTCTTTGGTCATAAAGTAAATTTATGGTTATGATATCATTTGAGAACGTTAGTACATCATTCCTTATTAAATGATATTTATATAAATACATTGAATGTAATTATGGATAAGGATCATTTTCAATCAATATAAAGTGTAAATTATCATGATTAATTCTATTTATATCATCGACCAGACTATTTTACATCAAAACTTGGTAAAGTATTGGGATAAAATAGTATTTAATTTACACTAACCATCTCATTTGGAACTTTTTTAGGTTCATCTTTTTCTATAAATACATTAATTTGTTTTTTTATAGTTTATAGATATCATTTTTTAACATGGAGACATTTAATCAAATATTTAGTACCTTGATAACATTTTTCATCTCAAATATATATTTTTATTAAATTTTATCCTGAAACAGAAATTATAACATGGAATGAGTTGCCCACTTATCATTGAACATAAATATGTCTTCTAAGCCATTATTTATATCATTAGTCGATATCACAACCTGTTCTCTAATTTTGGATAGTATATGTATAGATTTAGTGACCAAACTTTCATGATATCCTTGAATATTATTTTAATATTCATATATCGAATAAAACATCCCTCCTCATCATGAAAACATTGTCATTGGAACTGAACAAAATTATGGAAATCTCAAATTATATTCATAATATTATGAGAATTTATAAAATATATGATTCTCTATCATAGTGGTTGATATTTGTTATTAATAATTCAACTTTATCATTCTTTAATCAACAAAAATAGCCTATTATGTAATTAAATTACCATATAATTAAAAATAATGTTGACAGAATTCACACATACTAATGTATGGATGGAACTAGAGTATTATATATAAATACAAGAAAAACTACACCATGTTACTATATAAATACTCTATTCATAAAATATATGAAGAATGAATGGAAATATGGTAGTCTTAATAGTTTCATGATGGATTAATAGTGTCTATATTGTTTGAGGATGTTCATGTTTTGTAAAAAAATATCATTACAATTAATTGATTAGACAAAAATAAAGGATCCCCCTTAGAGAATTATTGATCCCCTCTATGTTCCATAGATAAATTTTTAATACAACGTATATGATAATTATTCTTAACAGTGATTTTTTCTTTTCCCAATAATCAATGAAATGATTCATTGATATACTAGTCTTCTTGGAAAAGAGAAATAGTTAACGAAAAGGTTATGTACACGGGGATACAAACCTTAATCAAATTATCTTGTTCCCAATTAAAAATTTCCATAATTATATATAGTACAAAATATTTAGGCTTATTGATATTGGAAATAAACTATATTGGAGTTCAATTAAACATATAACATTAAAATTCCAGGCATCCACTAGAAATTTCTTCATGAAATATTCAAGGTACTCCAATATAATTATTATGCAACCAATTTTAATGTCCTCAAAAATAATTTGACCAATGAATCCCTAGTTGTTTTTTATAAGAATCCATATTAATTAATTTTATATCATGCTGAGTATAAATGCATACATGTATCGATGTATGATCTTGTGTATATTTGGTATTTTCTATGATATTTCCATATCCCAAGAATAGATATGAACTCAATATAGGGAAAACCAATAAATCGCCAATAAGACATCGATTTATATTATTGTAATAATAACTAAATTTGTAAGAATAATCTTTTAATAGACCTCAATTGGATATTATTAATATACTAAAGAACCAAGTACAATTGTTAAAGAAGGTTATATGTATTTTCAGATTTGAGTAAGAGAAATAGAAGGGGTATAAATGTGTTTTATGAGAAAAAATTAAGACGATTAAAATGAAATTATAGGATATTTTATGATTTTAAAAATAAGTTTTTATTTTATATATAATATTTTTTAATTTATATTACATGATATTTTCATAAGGCTTTAATATTTGAAATACTATTAGATGTTGTTTTGAATCAATTAGTAATTTTCAAAAGACATTATTTACAGTAATAATAACTAAGTAATATTATTTTTAGTGTAGTTAAATTTGTAAAACATTTTTCTCCCTCTTACGAAATTGTATGATATCCCATAATATTTATTTGATTCCATGAAAATCATTTTTTAGAATTATATAATACATTTATATTGATGAAAATATTTTTTAAAACAAAATAAGACATTTTTATTTCAAAAGTTATAGAAAGTATTATAGAATATCTTTTACTAACTAAAAAATGGTAAAATAAAAAGTACTACCTAAATTTTAAAATAGTTACATAGATATCATAATATTCCATCAAATTGGGAAATATTTGATAGTGATGGAATTTGGGAAGATACTTTCAGATGAATGAATCGTTGATTTTAGGATGTAATTCAGATCATAAAATACCATAATATATTTTTTAATGTTACATTTAAATAAATGGATAATGAATACATACATGATAAGATCATTTCATAATAGTGGTTTCAATTTGAAATGTAATTATTTGAAATGAGTTATATAGATCATGCATGGTAAATATTCTAGATTTATTGACCATAGTTAATGGTGTTTCTAAAAATATTTAATTGGTATAAATAAAAATTAACATAGTTGTTGTTAATTAATTCCTTTAAAATAAAATAAATAAATTACAAAGGAGGATTTGATAAATTTATGAAAAACTAATCATATATATTATCATAAAATTAGATGAAAATAACTAGTTAGCATTTTAAAATGTTATAAAAACTAGAAACACAAATTGGATCAGTGGACATAGAAAATTATATATTAAATGACAATTATAACATAAGAGAATTTAGAGGCCATTTATAAAACATAAATCTATTACATAAATTTATTTTTATGATAGAATAAAAAATTGGGGGAAAATCAAAAAAATATTTTAAAAGAATATTATTATTATTGTAATAAAAAGACAATGCTACAAGTAAATTTAAATATATGTTTTTAGAATGTTACATGAAGAAATTATAAAACATTATATTCAATGGGATCAACAATAAATTATCCTTACGGTTATTTAATTTCTATGTAATGAATTGCAGAGTTTCTCATATAAATTATTTGATTTTAATAAGGAATACCTTTTAAATATTATTTTATAGTTTTATAAAAATAATTGATTGAATAAAATATCAGAGTAATATATCACTTATATAATGGTAAATAAGTAGGGTATAATACATATTAATCACTAAAAATACGAAAAAAACATTCTTGATATGAACTTACTCATACAGGGAGAAGAAAGAGACTGTATAAAGGATGAGAGTTTGTCTTGCTAATTATATATTTCTATAATGAATGAGATTCATATAAATAGTTTTTTCAATATGAAATAATATTTTCCATTGTAATAATGATAAAATATATTAAGAAAATATAAATTGAAGAATATAAAGAAATAGAAGATCATATTAAATGAATACAGTGTAAAACTTAACGAAAATTGATCGAGTCAACACAACCCATTACATGGATTCCCACACGGTCAGTGGTTCCCTAAATTCATGTATAATAAATTTCTGTTTTATATTAATTAATATAGGAAAAATATAATAATTTTTAATATTATTTCAATCATTTATATTTTCTTGTTATCCATTCATTAATAAATTTTGGTTAAAATAACTATTTATGTGTTAATTGTCCTGTGTATTTTTTAATGTTCTTTTAAATGGAGGTTCTAAATTTTTACTCTTGATTCTATGATCAATAAATAGGGAATGGACATAGAGGTTATATATATGTATTGGATATATTTCAAATTTATTATGTCAATAATAAGGATGTGATGATGATGCATCATCAAAATCAATTAAATAACATTCTTTATAAATTTCATTTTAACAAAAAGAAGTAATTTAATTATGGAATATATATATATATATTTGAATTAAATATAGTAAATAAATACTAAATAATTATATCATATAAGAAATATTGTTATTTTTATAATCATTTGTGAAGGTGATGTCATAACATCAATGATTTATATGGTAAAATCATCCCAAACAAGAATGTTTAAAAAAATTAATGGGTAATAACATTATAGAATAAGGTGTCATACATGTGTATAGTAATAATGGAATTTTATAGAAGAGTTGGAATTCTTGTCTTGATTAATGGTTTATATTTTCAATTGGTTTTCATAATGGATTTTTGAGAGTTTATATATCCAAAAGGTTTGTTTTTTAATGTGGTATAAGGACCGAGAGGTGATTTGTATTTCCTACATATGTATACGGATATTTAAGAATAAATAATATTGTTTTTATGGAAGAAAATCTAGCTGCATAGTTAAAACATTATTAGTGGTAAACCTGAACCCAACCATTCTGCTAGTATTATTAAATAACATAGTTTCATTAAAATTTTTGTGGGGATTCAATGAACCATGCCATTATTTGTTAATGATTTCATAGAGATAAACATGGTTGATTAAATTTATGTATAACAATGAATGATAATTGTGAAATATATATTTTTGGGTAGTTACACAAACTCAGTTGGCACATAGTTTCAAAAACCATGAAGCCTTACATTGGACGTCTTAAAACGAGACATATTTACCTATTTACCCATCATCTATTAAATAAGGTATACCAATAATTTCTCTAATTGTTTCCTATTATCATTATCATTTGTGGCCTCCTTTATCTCCCTCTCTTCTATGATTTATATTCCTTGTTTCCCATCCATAATAGTATTTTTTTCAGATGAGATTAAGACCCTATTGTAAGTATAGGACTCTTCTTAATCCAACATCCACTTTCTCTATTATTTTATTTATTATAATAAGGGGTTTTAGTGTTGATTCCATGTTTGAATTCTAGAATCATCACGTGATTATAGAACATATTTTTTGTGTAGAAAAATTGTATCCTGAGACAATTTATGAATGTTGTCACCAGCCGTTTTGATGTATGTATGTTGTTATTTTAGTTTTTAAAGGATAATATGTTAAATTATATCATGTTTCTAATTTTTTTTAGGTTTTATTTATTATATATTTATCCTAGGGAACTATATATGAACAATAGGGAACATTGGTAGGTTTTTTGACTTGGTTTTAATGCATCTGGTGTATCCACTGAGTAATGTGATGCTTATGAAAAATATTTTTTCCATGGTTAACTATTTTGAATTGGTAATTTTTTATAATTTCATAATTTTTTTTAGTTTTGTGGATATGATATTGGGTCGTGTCTAGTTTGGGTACTTATAATTTTCTATGTATGAGTACATGTATGGTGTTTATGAAATAGCGTAAATGCATGGATTCATTATTAATGTTGGTGGTTGATGTGATTACATATAAAGAATTATTATTTCATAAGATATATTGGTTCTAGCCCAAGAATAATTCTAATTCGAACCTTATATTTTAAATATAATATATACATTTCTATCATTTATGGATATAATGTAAATTTAGGATTATTGTTCATTAAAATTATTTAGTAATCTTTCTATGGAAAGAGAATAGTGCATGGGATAAAGGAGTTTACCATATAATAAATAAATCAAATGGAATAAATATGAACCTATTTATCATATACAAAATAAGAGTAGTAAAATAATTAATTAAAATAAGTCAGTGGACCATGTATGGTCACAAAATAGTATAGTCCTATTAAATTTTATTCCAATGTGGGGTCTTTTATTATTTAGTTAAACTAACTGTAAATGAATAAAATAAAGCTAATGAGGTTACCATGAATTACATGACACATTATCTTAAAACTAAATTGATTAATTGTTCCTTAACCAAGATTATGGAGATAGAATCCTTTTTTAACATAATAAATTCCGTGTTATCAATGTTAGTCTGTTACTTGATAACTTCCAAAAAATACCTAATTTTGATTTATTAAAAACTGATATGGGATACTGATACATAGATATTTTTTCAATTAAATAAATAAATTTAATTGAGTTTGTTAGCAATTTTACAAATAATAAAACTATATTATTTTAAAAACTAACATATGGAATCTACTGGGTTAATTACCATAATAATTTTTGTATGTAATTCAAATAAATGGTCTTATTCCATGATTCTAGTTTCCTTATTCAAATTTCATTCTTTTCAAAAGGTTTTTTATTCCTTATATGATTTTATAACCCATTGAAAAAGGATTTGAAAAAAATGGAATTATATGGGTAAAACATGGATTCTTGGTTTCCATGAAAATAATTGACCTAGAGGATTTCATACTATTCATTGATATAATTTTAATTTCAAAAACAAATTAATATTTAAACTAGAAAGTCATTAAAAGCGAATCATTCCATAAGTAATGATTATATTCCATATTGGAAGTACCAAATTGTACTATGAAATCATGTTACCTTTTTAAGGTATTTATAAACACCTATTTTTAATCATTCTTCGGCTGTATTTTTTTTGGGGTTGTTTCAAGAGAAATATTATAAATTTGGATAATTATGGGCTAGTGTACATTTGGATCATGGTTTTCCCAAACTGGGCATCCTCTCCAAGAAAAACATTAAAATTTTGATAGTTGGAGTTTCCATCACTTTTTCACAGTTTTCTAAATTGTGTTCCCTATTATGAGAAACCATGAATCCCATTAAATATGGGTGTATAGTAAGACTGCATGATTTCCCACACTATGCGTCTCTATCAAGAAAACCGTGAAGATGATACTTTTTAAAATTTTATTTTATGTTTGAAAATCCTAAAACCTTTTTTTATGTTGTATATAGAGTGGTATGAACTGAAATTGATTTATCACTTCCTTAGAGCTAAAAATAATTGTTTTGGGCCCCTTAGAATCCAATCATAAGCTGACCAATGCTTGAGTAATGTTGTTCAATCATCACATAAAAAATGTCCACTTCACATTCTTGTTCTCCTGCTTTCTCTCCCTTACTACCTTAGGATATATGGATCCTCATGTTGAATTATGGATCATGTAACCTCTTTCATGGGTTTCTAAACCAATTTTTTATTTATCTTTCATTTGTAATGTCCCTAACCTAGATGCCACTAAATCGCTACACCGAGGCAGGTCACCACATGACCTCAAGCGCACCTCTCTATACATCAAAGGTTGTTGAAAATGTAAGAGGGTTTAATAGGATATTTTTGTGGACTATACCCTATTTACTAGAGTAATCCACAACAAAAAATAATTTAAATAGTGGAAGTATTAAAAAACAATCAAAAACAAGCATAAAAAACCCACTACCAAACTGAGTACAAACCATGTCAAAAAGTAAACATGTCATTCCATGAAATATTGATATGTAAAAAATCCCAAAATAAAAAAACAATGGAATCCCTAAAAAGGCCCTAGATCAATGTCCCTGACCTCATCCTTGCACATTCAGAACATGAATCACTTCACAATAATGGGACCCTTTCCCTTTTAATGACTTGCATCCAGAAAGTATGCATGGGTTCCCAATGGCGGCCTGAGCAGGGTGTGAGTATAATTCAATAGGCCACCACCAACTATGTCTTCAAAGTATCCATTAATATAGGATATGGAATGTATGTTATAAAATATGATGAGTAAAGGTATATAGTTCAATAATCTATTCTAGACTATGTTCTTTTAAAATTATTCTCCCATTGAATCCAAGTTCACTATTTATGCATCCAATGGTTTAATCTACCTTTTTCCTATTTTCAACGGATTAAGACAGTTTAATATTCTATTGTATATAAGAATTATAATAAAATCTTATCTCACTAGGAATCACATTATAAAAACATCGCAATCTTCACCTCAAAGCCTCAGTCTGTGTGGAATTGTCAAGACCCATCCCCCAGGGCCCATGCTGTGACTACCCCAAGCTTGCCTTCCATAGGTCTAGGGCTAGTGACTAGAACCAAAGGCATATTCCCTAAAACTGGGCAAGAATTGCCTTAATAACATGTAACACACACAACCAAGAACACAGTAAGAAACAAACTCAAGTAAACTGAATAGTAAACAGAGTGAGTACAATAAGTAAAGGGTATAGAATACAATCCCAACAGGAATGTACAAGGAAAACTGGAATGTACATGATGGATGATAGGTGAAAAGAAACTCATGGATCGTCCACCATGAATCCTACATGATGGGTAGATACAGGTCAATAACAGCCGTCTATGTGGTTCTCCTCATCTAACGTCCACCTCCGAGCCACCTCCAGTCCTGGTACTCTCGTCCTCAGTCTACGATATCCCTCGTCTACACAAAACACAACATGGTGCGGGCATAGCCTGTGTAGGGGTGAGTATAAAGTTACTTAGTAGGGATCCCGAGACCTTCTCGTTATCACAAAATCCACGAAGGATAAACCACACAACATGAAATCAACTAAAAACCCTACATAGGTATATTCCCATACATATACCTAAGTTATCAAGTATACCAATCTATATCATGACGAAAAAACAGATTCCAACTCAAAGACCCAAGCTCAACTTTTCCACAAAGGAATGAATACCACTGAGGATAGTACCACACAGGTCCTCCACACAGAAGAATAACAACAACGCATTACCATGAATAAAAATACCACAAGGTACAGACTCAGATCACACCAGGTATTTCATAGGTACAGTAGTAGAGATGATTAGATGTAACTACTGAATCATATTACTTTGTTAAGAGGAAACCAACAAAGGATACCTAAGTGATGACCCACACAGGATCGCTCAGTGCTGACCCACACAGGGTCACTTGGTGATGACCCACATAGGATTTCTCGGTGCTGACCCACATAGGATCACTCTTCATTCATCACGTCACAGCCAGCTACTGGGTTCCCGCACTAATATTTCTCGTCTCAAGGAGATTATACTCTTCAATCCACTGGTCGATACTCCAACTACCATGAAGTACCATGTAGATGTATCCCAAAAGACCACCACATCATAGGTGTCTCAATGAAACATACGATGCATCAATCAGATGCCCAATCTTTAAGTTATTAGCCTTGTAGTCCTGAGGGCTTGGTCTGATTCGTGCTCGATCCAACCCAACCGTATCCCAACTTTATCTAAATCTCAAATGAGGTATACCAAAGGTTTTTTACCGCTCCATGGTTTATAACACTGATGATGGTTTGTCAAACAGATGCTTGGTGCCACAGATAAAGCTGATAGAGCAAAAACCCCATAGCTGGTCCGGGTCCGGCCTGGCCTATGCTGGGTCCGGACCGGCCTGGCCCGCACTGGGTGGCGCAGGGGCCACGGAGTGGCACGAGGCTATTAGGGAAGCGCAGAGGCCGTGATGTCTGTGTGGAGTCCATGAAGGAGGTGCAGAGGCCGCGAGGGAAGCAAAGCTGTGGGGGGCGGCGAGGCTGCATATAGGCGAGGCCGCGGTGGGGGGGGGGGGGGGGTTGGAGGGCTGGTGGGTGGCGAAGCCGCCGAGGCTGTGGGGTGGCGAGGCCATGGGGGGCCATGAAGGGCCACTGGGCAGTGACTCCATGAGGGTCATGGAGGGAAGTGGGGGGGGGGGGGAGTCTGTTGGGGGTAGCAAAGGGCTGCCGTGTGGGGAGAATGCGGGGGTAGGAGAGGGTCGCGAGGTCCTGAGTTGTGGAGGGGCTGCATGGTGAGGGACGATACGGGCGAAAAGAGGCCGCAAAGCTATGGGGGCTTGGATGACCCATAGCCTCGGGGTTACGGAGGCCTTGGGAGGCGCGAGACCATGGGGCGGCAGAGGTACAGGTGGCAGAGGCTTCCAAAGGTGTGATGTCAGGGGTGGTTGAGGCCGCAAGTGGCGTAGTGGCTGCAGGGCGGTGCCGTTACACCATTGCCTCCATCACGGCCAGCGATAGTGCTGGCCACAATTATCATTCCCCAATGAGTTTGGTTACCATCCTCCTCCATCGTTAAGAAAACAAAAAAAAATGATGAACAAAGGAGGGGTTGGGCCATGTTTGTTCGGCCCACACCCTCCATGTTAGAGTAGTTGCAAGCGGCTTAACATAATCCTTGAATGAAGAATGCCAAACTCTACAACTGATGACAATGAATATTTCCAAACTCATATAAAAAGAAATCATCCTCGGACCAACTAGTTAGAGAGTTGATCCGTGTTCTTTGTTTAGAAGGGAATACCATTAGAAACCATAATCACACATAATAAAAACCCTACCTCGATAGTTCAATGACGTTCACATGAGAAATTAGTTGAAGAAGGTGAAGAGGGTTCCAATTATCATCACATCCGAAACCAATATTCGATGTTGGGCTCATACATCATCCTCTTCCTTGATTTCCAAATAACTTTCAATGATGGCATTCTTCATTGGAGAACTTTCTCCCACCAAGGAATTATTTTCCAACCAAAAATCCTCCCCAACAAAGAGGTGCCAATATAATTAAATTAATTAGATTAATTATGTCGTCACATTGGAATAATTAATTTTCTCATTTAATTGGATCACGTTGGCTAACTTAGTTTTCCCAATTAATGAATAGTGATGGAAATATTTAAAGTAGGGGATTTGAGAGGTTTTCTCTCATTAAAGGGGGTTCGGGTGGTCCCTGCCTCTAAATTAAAATTTGGAGGTTAGTTTAGGTGGTCCCAACCTCTTAACACTCACATGGAAGGTTTAGGCTTGGGTGGTCCCCAACACCATAACCCATGTTGAGGGTCTCTAAAATAAAAATGTTAGACATTTTTATTTTATTTCATTCTTTCACGAAAAGCAAAAAAATTAACTTTCTCTCTCGACCAACTACAGTCGAGGTTAAGGTATCCATAAGAGAATACCAATACTGTGAGTTCAATAGTGTACATGGATTTAAATTCCAAGCACCGGTTCAAATGTAACAAAAATCCAGTCGCACGTTCAATGAACGTACCTGAAAAAAAGTTTATAAATTCATTATGGGCACTCCAGGCCTCAGAATCACATGCCATTAATTTTTTGAGACTCATAAAATTCCCATATATTAAAAAAACTACATAGAATTCCCGGGTGTTTATATTCTCCCCACCTCAGGGCATTGTTTCCCCGTAATCCAAAACTCAAACTAATAGAAAAAGTGGGGGTACAGAGCACATATCTAAGCCTCCCGCTCCCATGTTCCCTCCTAGAGGATCATGTGCTTCTAGCGAATGTGTACTAGAGTTATTGACCGCCCACGAAGGACCCACTCTTGTCGATCCTCAATCTCCAATGGAACCTCTGTAAACATCTCCCCATCATCGACGCCCAGCTCGCTATAGTTGATGATGTGAGAATGGTCATGCACGTATCTCCTCAGCTGGGATACGTGGAAGATGTCGTGCACTCAGTGCAACTAAGGGGGAATTTCTAGGTGGTAAGCCTCTTCTCCAACTCTGCAGAGGACCTGAAAGGGTCCGATGATCCTCAGAGATAACTTATCACCTTGGCCAAATATTTGTAATCCTCGTCCGGGTGAGACCCGTAGAAAGAAGTGGTCACTATCCTCGAACTCTTAAGGTCACTGTCTCCTATCAGAAAAAGACTTCTTCCTACTCTGTGCAGTCTTCATCCACTCCTGGATGATCTGTACTTTCTCTGTGGTATCCTATACTATCTCTGGCTCCATGAGTGCAGACTCCCCTGGGTTAGTCTAGCATAAATTTGATCTTCAAGGTTTCCCGTACAACGCATCAAAAGGTGTCATCCCAATAGTGGAGTGATAGCTATTGTTGTAGGAAAACTCAACCAAAACAATTGATACTCCCAACTATGACTGAAGACGAGGATGCAAGAATGCATCATGTCCTCGAGGGTCTAAATAGTCCGCATAGTCTGGCCATCAGTCTGAGGATGGAAGGCAGTGCTCAAACGAATATGCATCCCAAAAGACTCCTTCAACCCATTCCATAGCCAGGAATTATAACATGTATAACGATCAGAGACAATTGTCGAGGGTACTCAATGTAGCCTCACAATATATTGCACAAAGAGGAGTCCCATACTCTCTACCAAATCCTTCTCTCTAATCGGTGTGAAATGGGCTGATTAGGCGAGTCGGTCGACGATCACCCAGATAGAATCATGACATCTAGATGTATGTAGAAGTCCTACCCTGAAGTCCATGGATATCCCATACCACATCCACTTTGGGACCTCTAAAGGCTGAGCCAAGCCTGCTAGTACCTGATGCTCTGCCTTCACTTCCTGACAAGTGATTCATCAAGAGACAAACTCTGCTACTACTTTATTCATTCCTAGCCACTAATGTTGTCATTGCAGATCCTGTTACATCATCACCACTCCTGGATGTACCTCTAGAGGGGATCAGTGAAATCCCACAACACTTCCTCCCGAAGCGACACTGGTACCATGGTACGTCATCTGAAGAGAATGACATGCTCCACACCTTCAGAAAATACATCAGGTTCCTGTCCTATAGATATCTGACCACATCGTGTCTTGTAGTTAGTGTCCCCATGCTTCACCTCCATGACTCACATAAGAAGTGGGGGAGTGACTGTAAGAGACTGATGAAAATCCTCTCCATCTCAATCCACATAGGATATCTGTAAAGCGGCTAGCTGCTCCCTTGCCTTACCTAGAAGTTGTATACCAGATCTATGGCTGAGTGCATATGCTACAATGTTCCCCTTTCTAAGATTATAGACTATCTCGAAGTCATAGTACTGTAGGAACTCAATCAAATTTCATTATCTCAGGTTCAGGTGCTTCGTAGAGAATATATACCCGAGACACTTTTGATCAGATTACACTATAAAATGCTCACCCATCAAGTAATGTCACCACATCTTGAAGGCGAAGACCATAGCTACCAACTCCAGGTCATGGGTAGCGTAGTTCTGCTAATGTTGTCTCAGTGTTGAGAACCATATGCGATCACTGCTCACTCCTGCATCAGGACACATCAAAGTCTGGTCCCTGATGCATCAAAGTAGACTTCGTACCCTACGCCCTGCTCTGGGGGCCTCAAGATGGGGGCACCAGTCATCCTCTACCTCAGATCCTGAAAACCCTGCTGGAATCTCTCCGACCACATGAAGGGTTTCCCCTTCTTTGTCAATGCTGATATAGGTGCTGCAAATCTGGCGAAATATGGCCCAAATCTCTGGTAGTATCCATCCAACCCCAAGAAAACATCGTATCTCTGTCATAATCATGGGTGGATCCCACGCAAGTACCACCTCAATCATCAGTGGATCCACTAAAACTCCAGCCATTGAGATGATGTGTCCCTAAAAGTGAACATCTCAGATCCAAAACTAGTACTTCAAGAGCTTACCACAAATCTGGTGCTCTCAGAGTGCATCCAGTACTACCTGTAAATGATAGGAATGATCCTCCTCTGCAGCCGAGTAGATCAGAATGTCGTCGATGATGACTACAACAATGTGATCAAGGTATGGCTGAAGGATCCTATTAGTGAGTCCCATGAACACTAATGGAGCATTGGTTACATAGAATAACATATCCTAGAACTCGTAATTGCGGTACCAATATTTGAAGGTCGTCTTCTACACATCCTCATCTCGCACTCTGAGTTGGTGATAACATGATCTGAGGCCTATCTTCGAGAACCATAGTGCTCCCATCATCTGATCAAAGAGTTTTTCAATCCTTTGAAGTGGGTACTTGTTCTTCATGGTCACCTGGTTCACGCGCTGATAGTCGACACAAAGTCTCATGCTCCCATCTGCCTTCTTAGAGAAGAAAATAGGGGCTGCCCAAGGAGAAACATTGGGCCGAATGAAACCTTTCCCCAGTATGTCCTCCAGCTGTACCCGCATCTCACGAAGCTCCGTGGGAGCCATCCGATACGCTGGTGTATATATCAGTGCCATCCCGGGGTATAAGTAAATGTAAAAGTCCATCTCTCTGCGAGGAGTTAGACCCGAGACAACATCAGGGAAGACATCTGCATACTAGTCCACCACTATAGGATAAATCGAACACTCTACATCAACCGATCCATGGATAAGGCTAGCCAACTGATGAGTGATTAGCTACATCCTCCTCCAGGTAAGTCCATCCTCTACTACAAAGTCTCCCTTATCACCGGTGAAGTTAAAACTGGTCCCATCCATGTGGACCCCCACACTTTGCACCTAATATATTCAATCTGTGCATGGACTGTAGATAACCAGGCCATACCCAAGATGTTGTTGTAAGGCCTCGATGCCACTACTAGGAGATCCCAGCCGAATCTCTCACCACCTAGAGTAAGCTCGTACTGTTGTCACTAGTGCGTAATCGTGTAATTTGCTCTTGTAGAAGTCTCTATTAGTAAGGATTGAGCCAACCAATCCATGAGAATCTCCGATCTATGAATGAGGGCAGTTGAAATAAAAGAATGAATGGAACCTGTGTCTATAAGTACAATAACTATGGTGGAGTAGATACAGATTGTTCCTCGTATCATCTCTGAAGTATCATGATCATGTGCCTCAGCTACTTGGAGCCAAGCTCGGCCCTCTCCTACTTCTCCCTATGGTCGGGGTGGACCACATGGGGGTGGTGGCGGTAACATCTCTAATCATCATCCACCGTTAGCTGCATGGGAATCTCCTCTACCATGTCCGCCTGCTCCCTGCGGACCCCCTCGTTCGAACCTCTATCTCTGCCTGGGTGGTCCTTTGACCATCTACTGATCATCCTTACGGCGGTTCAGATAGTCACGAGCCATGTGAACCTATCCACCGCATGCGCAGCACTGCCCGATCCTGGCATTACTGGCTCTGCCTCGGGTGCCCTGCACAACCGACCATGAATCCTATAGTCGTCCATCTGTAGGTCTGGTCTTCTTGGACCTCTATGACATCTCTCTACTACCAGTTTCATAAGACTCCGTTACCTGATTACTGGTGGTGGGTATCTCTAATGGTGACTGCTCAGTAAAGAAACTCTCCACTAAGAGGGCTCTCTCTAACACCCCCGCCTACATTGGGATTCTAAGATATTTCATCGAAGCCCTGATATCTCACTTGAGTCCCTGATCGAAGGTCTGTCCCCTGAAGAATAGGTAACACACCATATCTGTGGAGTAGCATGAGAGGTCAGTGAACCTCACTGAGTACTGTGCCATAATAATTCTTCCTTGCTGTAGATAAAGAATCTCATGTAAGCGCAATGTGCAAAGAGTCGCTGGAAAAACTCTGCCTGAAACAGGCTCTCAAAGACTGCCCAGAGGAGCGTCACCACGTCATGAATCTGGAACATCACTCTCCACCACCTGTCTGCTGAAACCTATAGAAGACGGGCGACCAGGATCCCCATGAGAGCAGCTGTTGTCTCAACCAGTTGGAAGACTCTAACCATGACCTCCAACCAATCCTCTGCCGCCTGTGGGTCCATATCTCCCTTGAACCTAGGGGGCCCCTGGTGCAAGAACTCATGCAACGTGAACAAGCAGTGTGAACACTCTGCTGTTGGGGATGGTGACTCGATGGACCAACGAGTAATTGTAACGTTAGTGCCTCTACTGGAAGAGGGCCATGCACCGATGCCTCATTGCTTGGTGTGATATCAGTGTGTACTATATCTGTTACCCTAGCTAGTTGTCTGCATGGAGGGATCCTGAAAAGAAACAGGTGTGCCATAGTTAACAAGTTACACCTGCAGATCTAACTCAAAGAGTTTACATAGAAGACCGTTGAAAAAAAGCATGCAATTAGTGTTTTCATGAACTAAGTTGGAATTCTGATGTCAGGGTCCTGGTGTATGGATACGTCGTTCACCGCTCCAACACTGGATGCCCTAAACTGATAACCACACTCAGTAAACTTAACACAATTGTCGTTAAAAAATATATCAGAATCCAATGTTTTATGGTATAACTAACTCCTTTGATACCAATATTTCATGACCCGTCCCCTGGGGCCCATTCTGTGACTACCTGGAGATCTCCTTCCATATGCATGGGGATGGCGACTAGAACCTAAAGCGTATTCCCTAAAAATGGGTAGGAATTTCCTTTATAACCTATAACACACACATCCAAGAACAAAAAAAGATACGAACTTGAGTAAACTGAATAGTAAACAGAGTGAGTATAGTAAGTAAAAGGGGCCAAAATTCAAGCCCAACTGGAAAGTACAAGGAAAAATGAAAAGTACAAGACGACTAATAGGTGAAAAGCAGCTCATAGATCATCCACCATTAATCCTACCTGAAGGGTAGGTACAATTCACGAATTCCCATCTCTACAGTTCACCTCTTCTAACGTCCACATCCGAGCCACATCTAGTCCTGGTACTATCGTCCTCAGTTAGCACTATTCGTCATCTACACCAAAAACAACAGGGTGCAGGCATTGCTCGTGCAGGGGTGAGTATAAAGATACTCAGTAGGGACTCTCAGACCCTCAAGGTCTCACAAAATCCACCAAATATTAACCACACAACATGAAATCAACTGATAATCCTACTTAGGTACATGCACACACATATACCTAAGTTATCAAGTATACCCATTTCAGTCATGAGAGAAACACATAGTCCAACTCAAAGCCCAAAGCTCAACTGTTCCACAAAGGAAGGAATACCATGGAGGAAAGTACCACACAGGTACACCACAAATAGGAATAGCAGCAAGGTATTGCCACGTAGGAAAATACCATAATGTACAGACTCAGCTCACAATAGGAATTTATTAGGTACAATACTAGTTATGATTAGATGTAACTACTGAATCATCTTACTTTGTTAAGAGGTAGACCTACGAAGGATCCCTAAGTGATGACACACACATGATAACTCGGTACAGACCCACATAGGATCACTCAGTGCTGACCCGAATAGGATCGCTAGGTGCTGAACCACAAAGGATTGATTAGTGGTAACCCACACAGAATAGCTCAATGCTAACCCACAATGTATTGCTTGGTGTTGACCCACACATGATTGATCTTTATTATTCATGTCACAGCCATCTACTGGATTCCCACACTAAGATTGCTCTTCTACAGAAGAGTCTTCTCCTCAAGATAGTGGTGGATACTCCAACTACCATGAATTCCCATGAAGAATTATCTCGAAGGACCACCACATCATAGGGGTCTCAATGCAATAGACGATGCTTCAATCCAACACCCTGTCTGTAAGTTATTAGTCTTTTAGTCTCGAGGGCCCAGTTGGATTCGTGCTCAATTCAACCCGAACATATCCCAACTTTATCCAAATCTCAGGTGGGGTATAACAAAAGAACCGTATCTCTACAAGGTTTACAACGCCATTGACAGTTTTCAAACAGATTTTTGGTGCCAACGTTATGACTGATAGTGAGAAAAGCTCAAAGCTGGTCCTAGTCCCATCTGACAAGGTCGGACTGACCCAACCTGAACTGGTATGGGCTGACCTGACTCGGCCCAGCCCGCACTCGGCTGCGTGGGGGGCCGAAGAGCAGTGCGAGGCCGTAATGGCAGCACAGAGGCTGTGAAGGCGGCATAGAGGCTACAAGGGCAGCATGGAGGCTGTGAGGGAGGTGAATAGGCTGCAAGGGTGGAGAGAACGTGGGGGCTGTGAGGCCATGGGATGTCGAGTCCGCAGGGGGCCATGGAGGGCCACTGGGCGGCGAGGCCATAGGGACAACGGAGGGCCGCAGGTGGGGATGGGGGGGGGAGGCCATGGGGGCCCACAGAGGGCTGCTGGGCGGCGAGGCCGTTTGGGGCAGGGGATGGTCGTGGGGCGGCGAGGCCACGGGGGGCCGCAAGGCGGCTAGGACGCGGGGGCCGTGTAGCGGCAAGTCCGCAGGATGATGAGGAACCATGGGTACGTGGAGGCCACAGGCAGCACGTGGCCACGGAGTGGCAGGGATTGCAGATGGCATGAGGCCGCGGGGCTGTAGAGGCTGCAGGAGGCGCGAGCCCGCAGGGTAGTAGAGTTCGCGGGTAGCGGGGGCCCCTTACAGCGCGAGGCCGTAGGTCGGTGGAGGCTGTAGGTGATGGATGCTGAGGGTGGCGCAGTGGCCACGAGCTGGTGCCATTGCACCGACACCATCATCGCAGCAGGTGGTAGGGCAAGACGATGTTCTCGTGCCCCAACAAGGATGGTTTCCATCCTCCTCTATTGCGAAGGACACAAAAAAAATGATGAATGACAGAGGGGTTGTTCCATGTTTGTTTGGTCGTCACCCTCCGCATTAGAGCAGTAGAAAACGACTCAACATAAAACTTGAATGAAGAACATCAAACCCTACAACCCCCTGAAATGATTATTCCCAAACCCGTAAAAAAAGAAATCATTCGCGGATCAACTAGTTAGAGAGTTGATCTGTGTTCTTTGTTTAGAATGGAAGAACATGGGAATCCATAATCACACATAATAAAAACCCTCCCTCGATTTTTCATTGACGTTGGTGCGAGAAAGAAGTCAAAGAAGGAGAAGAGGGTCCCAATGATCGTCACTTTCGAAACCACTCTTCCATGTTGTACTCATACATTGTCCTCTTCCTTGATTACCGAAGTACAATCTTCAGTGGTGTTCTTCATCGGAGAACATTCTCCCACCAAGGAACATCTTTTCCAACCAAAAATCCTATCCAAAAAAGTGGTGCCAATATAATTAAATTAAGTAGATTAATTATGCTGGAACATTTGAATAATTAATTGGCTCATTTAATTGTACCATGTTGGAAAATTAATTGTCCCAATTAATGAATGGTGTTGGAAAAATTTATAGTTGGGGAGTTGAGAGGTTTTCTCTCATTAAAGAGGTTTCGGGTGGTCCCCTCCTCTAAATTCAAATTGGGAGGTTATCTAAGGTGGTCACCAACTCTTAACACTCAAATGGGAGGTTTAGGCTTGGGTTTTCTCCACCACTATAACCCATGTTGAGGGTCTCTAAAATAAAAATGTTAGACATTTTTATTTTATTTAAGTCTTTCACAAAAATCACAAAAATTAACTTTCACTCTAGACCCACTATGGTCGAGGTGAAGGTCTCCTTAAGAGAATATCAACATTATAAGTTCAATGGTGTCCTCATATTTCAATTCCTAGCACCAGTTGAAAAGTTACAAAATCCCAGTTGCACATTTACTGAACATACCTGAAAAAATGTTCAGAAATTCATTTCGGGCACTCCGGGCCTCGAAATCATGTCCCGTCAATTTTCGCTGACTCGTAATATTCCCATATATTTAAAAAAATTACATGGAATTTCTATGTCTTTAAAGGAATCAAACTGTTAGGGGAATTAGACTTTATCCCCTTACCTAATAGTGCATTTAGGGGTGGATTTTGAACCATGGTCAAACTCGACCAGTGGGCGTAGAGCCTCTACTCTATTCCCCACTCTACCAAGAAATGTTCAATGCTTATTTATCATCACCAAAATTAACCACCTAAAAACAAAGAATAACTCATACCATTTGCATTATCAAAATGATAACAATAAATGGGAAATTAACATTTTTCATCAATCCATTAACACATTCATCATTTATAACATATAACCCTTTAGCCCTATTTCACATTTCCCATGCCATTCTCACTAAGCATATTCAAGTGTAAAATTAATTCATTGTCATCTTCACAATAATCCCATTTCACCAAATTACATGTCAACCCAACCATATATTAGCCATTAACAACATTAGACAAAACTAAACACAATCCATTATAACTCATTACATTAAACAATTAACCTCTTCACTTAGTATCTACATCATCATGTGTCATTTTTGTACATTGTATTTCTTTTAGCCCCATTGGGAGGGCCGACACACCCCATTGGTGGCCCTAATTTACTGAAATCACCCTCCTTGCATCCCATGGTAATAAAGAGATGTTTCATTAATAATTTAGACTCCTAATAAACCACATATGCCCAATTTCATCAAGAACACATCAAGAAGGGAACAAGAATGAAACCCTACACGGGCAAGTCTGTGAATAAATTATGGGATATAACTTGTTGACCTCCATAGCTTGAATCCATTGGAGAACACACTTCAATTCAAGGCCTTAGATCTGGAATCAACCACCCATTGAATCTTCAACCTAAAAATTACTATATAAAGATATGTTTTAGATATTCAGAAGAAGATACGGAAGATATTCAAACCATAAACCAAAAAGTGATGCACGAGTGGGACTAGCCTTACTCAGATCATTAATTTGCAACCTATGACACTCCAAACAGCCTATTATGGTGGAAGAATCGCCCTCATGAGTTCTAGGGGGAATTGGTTCAATCGTAGGGTTGCAAGAGGGTATGAGGAGGAAAATTATGAGTAGAACATAAAACTATCGCAATTTAATTTTTTTTAATTTCCTAAACAATACTCAGCTGCCTGGTTTACCCTCATTGTTTTCCAAACCAAGTGCAAATCATGAAGATTCTATTAGCATAAAACATCCCCCTCACTCAATAACCAATTATTTTGGCATGGTTTATGAAAACCATGTGCAAAGCATGCAACATGCGAAAACACCTTATGTTCCCCCTTGTTCATTCCTCAAACCCCTAAGACACCCCATCACCTCCACATGATCTTTGGGAAAACAGTAATGTAATAAAAAAGAAGAACATAAACAAAAACATAGACAAAAACATCCATTCTGTAGATATGGGACACTAAAACCTCCCCACCATATGATAAATTCTCCTCGAGTCTCTCATCCCGAGCAGCATTGAGTTCCCAAAGGGAAGAGACCAGGACACCAGACCATTACACCTGGTTCTCATTCCCATGTTTCATCCTAAACATTTCCATATTGCTATCAAACATGAACCAAAGGAACCACCTTTCTATACCTTAACTTTTCACTATGATCCACAATACGAAGTAGGTTCTCATGAAACGATGCATCAACCTCAAGATTGATATCCTCAATGTTTATCACATGATATGAGTCAGGGTGATACCGTCGAAGTTGTGAAACATGGAAAACAAAATGCATCTCACTATACCACTTTGGTAGATCTAATAGGTATGCCACATGTCTGATCCTCTCTATAATCTAAAATGGCCCCAGATACCTATGAACCAAATTGCCATGTTTTTAGATATAGCGGTGACCCAACCTTGGTAAAACCTGAAGAAACACACTATCACCCACCATAAAATCAATATCTCTATGACGCCAACCATCATATGAATTATAAATACTCTGATCCATTACCATACACTTTTGAATCAATATAACCTTCTCCGACATCTCCTACACTAGACTCAGTCCTAACATCACAGACTCTCCATCTTCTACCCAACACAGTGAGGGTCTACAACGTCTATCGTCGAGTGCCTCAAAATGTACCATCAGAACTGTATCATGAATGATATTTTTGTAAGAAAACTCAACATGTGATAATTGGTTTTCCCATGAACGGTTGAAATCTACAAAACATGATCTCAACATGTCTTCTAATACCATAATTGTAGGTACTGACTTCCCATTAGTATGTGGGTTGTAAGTCATACTCAAAAACACCTTGTTTAAAAGTTCTTTCTGTAGTCCCTTCCATATGCATGAGGTGAAATGTGGATCATGATCCGAAACATAGGTTCTTGAAACACCATGAAACTGTACTATTTCTAGAATATACAATTCTCTGATTTCATCGACTCTATAGGTTTTCTGGACTGGTATTAAATGAGACACTTTTATTAGTTGATCTAACACCACCCAAATTGTATAATTATTCAGGGCGTCCTTAGAAGAACCACTACGAATTCCATCGTGAAATCATTCCACTTACACTCTGGAATAGGCAATGGTTGTAACACCCCACCTTGATGATGATTTTTAGCCTTCACCTACTGACATGTGAGGCATTGTGACACAAAAATTGCTACTTATCTTTTCATTACCGGCCACCAAAACTACCTACAAAGATCACAATATATCTTAGTTATGAAAGGATGCACTTCCAACTTTGATGTGTGAAACTCGTGCATTAAATCCGCACATACATCTACTAGAACCACAACATGACCTTGAATATAATCAACACTATTGGAACTGAAAGTAAAACAAGAGGATGACTCCACACCTTCTAGACATTAAATCATAGATAGAATCCCTCGATCCACCATCTGAATCTCTTTAAATCGACTAAATTGTGCAGACTCAACTGCTATATATGCATCAATAATCTCTTCCTTCCCTTCATGTACCTCCAAATAAATGTTATAAAACCAGGCGATTTTCATCAACTATGAACTTGATTCCTAAAATACATGATTTTGAGATTTTGAAGCAGAGAATTATTGACACTGTTCCATTTCCCTGGTGTTCAAAACAACTCAAAATCAATAAAGTTCAGGTACTCAACCCACTGTTGTTATCGAGGATTCAATTTATGCTAAGATAATATGTACCAAATACTTTTAATTTTAGTGAACAATGTGAATGGTTCTTTGTAAATGTAACATTTACAATAGTATAAGGCATGAACCACCACAGCGATCCCTAGAACATGGGCAGTATATTTCATTTATTGTGACCTCAATATTCTCTACCCATAAGCTACAACCCCATTATTTTGCATCAAAACTTCCCCAAGAGAAACACCAGACACATCATAGAATAAAGTATACCTCTTACATGGTTTGGGTAAGAACAAAATTGGCATCGTAGTAAACTGCTTCTTTATCTCCTAAAAAAAATCTCACATTCCTCTAACCTCCCAAACATAACCCCTTATTGGTTAAGCATGTGAGAAACCCAACCAAATGAGTAAAATATCTAATAATCATTTGGTAATAACTAGAAAAAACCCAAAAACTCTGAACATAAAATACATTCATAGGATACTCCCAAGAAACCAAAGCCTATATTCTTTCTAGATCCAATGACACACCTACCTCAGAAATTACAGGTCCAATAAAGAGCACCTCATCAATCCAAAAATGAAATTTTGATATCTTGGCATAAAGCCTATTCTCATTTACTGTACTCATGATGATGTCAAAATGTTTTGAATGATCTTCATGTGTTATAAAGTACACCGTGATTCCATCAATGCAGACATCTATAACTCATCATGATATTGGTGTAATATCTGGTTCCTCATGCGCATGAACACATCTAGTTTGTTGGTCTATCCAAATGGCATGACCAAAAATTCACATATCCCATACCTACTTGGGAATGCTGTTTGGGAAATGTCAGAAAGTCTCACCATCAAATTCTGGTATCCCGATCTCAAAACTATATTTGTAAACATTGTGGCACCTCTGATATGATTGAACAAGTCATCAATTAAAGGATATTTCAGTTCTTAATTATTATCTATTCCGGTTTCCAAAAATTGACACATAGCATTAGTGATCTATCATCCTACTTAATAAACAACACAAAATATCCCCAAGGTGATGTACATGGATGGATAAAGAACTTACTCTATAACTCCTCTAGGTGATCCCTTGGTTCTTGGATCTATTCTAAAACCATTTCACATGGTGGAATAGAATTTGGCTCTGCTCTCGGTAAAAAATCAATTGAAAAATCAATATCTCTCTTAGGTGGTAACCGTACGATGTCCTCATGAAACACATCCTAAAAATATTCCACAATAAGAGAAAGTAATTGCCTCCCTTTCTCCCCATCATCCAGCATAAGACATGCTACTTGGGCTGTGATTTCACACAACTATTGATGTAGTGGCCCTATGCACCCCGCTCGAGTATCCCACTCACCATGACGAACATAATTGCTTCCATCGGGAGATGTGAACGTTACCCGATGTCGGTAACAAATGATAAGGGATTGATAAAACACCAACCAATCTATCCTCATAATTAGGTCAAATACTAACATCTCCATGAAAAAAATATCCCACAGAAAATGATACCAATCAACCACTAGAGCACAATCCTTACATTACTTTGTTGTCCTTAACTCATACCCCTAGCAATGTATCAAGATACATTACCCCACATGGGGTTGTCCATGGTAAATCCCAACACAACTATGAACAGAGTAGAAATAAAGATATTTGTATCACAAGTATTAACTGATGAACTAAAAAGCATGGAATCTATAAGAATTTTACCTTAAATGGTTGATGGTCTCACCACACCACTATGAGGTCTAGTCTGAAATACATTTATATGACCTTCCCTTTTAACTTGGGATCTAACCTGAGTACCATGAATAAAAATGCCCTATTGATTAGGGAGATCTCTCCCCGGAGTTCCATGTCCACCGCCCCTACCAGTATAACCCATGTAGCTCCAATTGCATTCTTAATATAGGGTAACCAATACCCTACCTACACTGGACATCTTCCTCTCACCTCATTATTCCCTAACTTTCGTGGGTTCCTGCAGAACCTATGCACATGGAATAGCATGCCGCACACTTGGGACTTAACTGGTGGGTGGAGACACTGGTCGCACTTGTGCCCCACCCTACCAAACTGATAATAGAATTTCTAGCCACCTCATTGAGAAGATGAACCCCTCTTCTAACTGTACATTGATATAACAATCTGCTAAAAATTTCTAGAAAAATTCTTCCGACTATCAGAATCCACTCCACTAGCTCCCCTAGTTGGAACCACATGTTTACTACCTGAAACTCACTATAGGTACTAATCCGAGATAAGGTCTGGCTCCACCACTTTAGTATACTTTTTGAGACAAAATATATTCACCTGAGACCTAATATCATGTCTTAGACTATTGAGGAAGCGATTCTCCATGGCTGCCTCGTATCCATTCAACGTTGGAATGAAGCATCTCAAATCGGTGAAATGACTAGCATAGTCCATTATTGACATTGTACCTTGAGTTAACCTCAAAAAATATAGATCCTTATTCTACCTCATGGTTTTGGGGAAGAGGTTCTCAATAAAAATCTATTGAAAATCATTCCACATCATTCCTTTGGTCTGCTCTATCTAAACCATGATGTCCCACCAAACCTTATCTTGACATCTCAGGATATATTCCACTAAATTGAATCTATTCTTGAGAGGAGTCTCTAGATTTTCAATCATTGTTTGGATGGAATCTATGCAAAACACTTCTACCTCTAGACGACCCACTCCTTTAATGGTCAGAGGGTGTTGCAGCTGAAACTCTCTGGTCCACTCATACATACTTCACGCATCCTGCCCTATCACCAGTTCCATATTTTTCATAAGATGATAATAATTTCTCACAGAAAACATCTTTATTATCATCTTCGATAACCACATTCTCTAGGTCTATGACTGGAGGTGCATTCTTGGTAACGTCCTCAAGTCTCCCAACCAGCACACACATGCGAAGTGCTATTCATATACAATTCCAAGCGTGATCTTTATAACACAACTATAACACTTTTAAAAAATGGAAAATAGATAGTTAGGATCATCACTTTCCATTACCAAAACATTTCTCATACACTACCCAATGATCCCACCCACAACTAGAACACTACTGTTTATCATATCTCCCAAGGCCTAGGCTAAAAGAGGTATCTAATTCACATGGTTACAAGACTTAACTTTTACCCCAATTTAAAATAATTTCCATATCCCAATTTACTATTACAACATGTTAATCCACATTTAATTTTTTATTAATCACTAAGTTATAATTTCTAATTAAAATTTTAACTTCCTTTTTACCCATCCATACCATCCCATTAGGCATAATATCATTAATTTTAAGAAAACAAATGAACCATATCCTTTATATCTCACACACCCATCCCATGTGTGTACCAAAAAACTTTCCTTTCATTAAGCTACATATGTTCCTATAATTATGAATGAATGAACAACCTCATATCATTTCCTCAAAGAGAGAAATATCAAAAATCTGTCAAATCACACAACAAGTGCACCACCCATTGGTGAAATATCATCAAATATAATAACACACAATAATAAAAAAATGACCTCCAAAGGTGTCTAGGTTTTCCCCCATACATGGGTTAGCTACTACCAAGAATGAGATCAGGCTTGAAACTTTCCTATGCTCTTTTATACCATCCCCAAAATAGTAAGAAATAGAAAATAACCTCCTTTGATACAAATTTGTGACGTCCCCAACCCGGAAGCAAATAAATCAGTGCCTCGTGTCGGGTCACCACATGATATCAAGAGTGAATCCCTATATGCAAGAGGATGCCTACTAGTGAAGAGGGTTTAATAAGATACGTGGAGAGACTATAAAATTTTTACCAAAGTAGGATATAATATAAAATAATGGATATAGTGGAAACTATTGGAAATAGTCAACAACATTCATAAACAACCCACTCCCAAACTGGGTAAAAACCACCACTTACAGTAAAAATATCATGCCATGCTATAGTTCTAAGTAATCAAAACCCAAAATAATGAAAAATAGTGGAATCCCCAAAATATTCTGGGATCCAATCCTCAGACCTCATCCATTCACATTCTAAACATGAATCACTTCCAAAGCATGGGCCCTTTCCCTTTTTTGTTACCTTAATCAATGAAATACTCTTGTGTTCCCAATGGCAGCCCATTCAGGGTGTTGGTATAACTCAATAGGCCACTAAAAATGGTGTCTAGAAAATATCTACTCAAATATGATAGTGCATTTAAGTGATAGAAAAATGGCTAGTAAAGGTAAACTGTTCAATAATCCATTAAGAACCATGTTCATTTTAAATAATTCTACGTCTGAATTCAGGTTCACTATTTAGGAATTGCAGGGGTTAATATACCTTTTTCATATGTTTAGTGTATTAGTAAAGTTCAATATTCTTAAGAATACATGGATAATAATCAATTCCTATCTTACTATGCATCATATTATAATAATGTCACAATCCTCATCTCAAAGAATTAGTCCGGGTGGAATGCAACCATTAAGGGAATAACACATCATCCCCTTAGATAAAATGTTAATTTAGGGGTGGATTTAGAACCTTGGTCCAACTCAACCTATGGGCATAGAACAAAAACTCTATACCTCACTCTACCATGACATATGCACATGATTATTTATTATCACCTCAATTAAACAAAACACAACATAGCATAACCAATATCATTTTCATCATCACAACAATATCAATAAATGGGAAATTAACATTTTTCCTCAATCAATTAAAACATTCATCATTTATATCACTTATCCATTTATCCTCATTTCACATTTCACATGCCTATCTCAATAATCATATTCAAGTGTAAACATAATTCTTTATCATATTGCCAATAATACCATTCAACCTAATTACATTTCAACCTAAATATCCATTATGATGTAATAAAATTACATACTACTAACCACAATCCATTATAACTCATTACACAAAAAATTAACATCTTTTTTATGTCACTACATCATCATGTGTCAATTTTGTACCTTATATTTCCTTCATCCCCATCGATAGGGCCGACACAGCCCATGGATTTCCTTAATTTGATCAACTAATCCTTCTGGCATCCCATGGGAATCAAGTGGTGTTGAATTAATCATTTAGACACCCAATAACACAAATAATTCTAATTTCATCATGAACACATCAACAAGGGAACATGAATTAAACCCTACATGCACACGTCTACGAATAAAATATGGGATATAACTTGTAAACCACTTACCTTGAATCCATTGGAAAACATGCTAATATATGTGGAAATAGATCCTAATTCAACCAAATTTTGATGGATCAACCTAAAACTCACTGGAAAAGAAAGGTTTTAGAGCTTCAGATAAAGATAAGGAAGAGATGAAAACTGTAGACCAAAAAGAGAAGAAAGAGTGAGAGTACCCTTACCCAGATCATTAATCCGCACTTAATGGCAATCAAAACTCCCTAGAGTTGAGTTAGTATAACCCTTGGCAGATATTGGGAGATTTGGTTCATTCTTATGTTTGTAATACGATAAGAGGAGGAAAATTCCAAGTGAAACGAAAAAATATCATAATGAAATTTTTAAAATTTTATGAAAAATACTAAGCTACATTGTTTACCCATCATGGTTTTCCAAACCATTTGAAAACTATGCAACATTCCCAGAAACTTCCCTTTTCTCTTGTGCTTTCATGCCCAGAACCCCCAGAACACCTCCGATCCTCTACATGACTTTTAGGAAAACACTTATTTAATACAAATAAAGTAATTAAACACAAACATAAACAACAACACACCTTAAGTGAGATCCAGGATTTTAAAAAATTTATTTTTTGATCATCATAATTTATTGATGAATTCTATTTAGGGTTTGGTGGTTCATGATCTGTTGATCCTGAGGAAGGTGTTTCCGTTACGATTCCTAATTTATGTTAACATTAAATTGATGTTTTTATTTCAATTGATTGATTTAAATGAAAATGATTATTACCATTTGATTTAAGACCCATTTACATTGAATTCGGGCATTTAGAAATTGGGTTTTGGCATGAAATTGGTAAAAACACCAATTCCATTGAAATGGGATGTTTTTATGGGAATTAGTAGAGTTATAATTGTTTAATTTTTATTGTGTATTTTATGGAAATTTTCTCAGTTAAATGTTTGAAATTATATGTGGAAATTAATTTTATTGAAAATTGGGAAAATCTTCAATTCCAATGAATTGGGGGTTTATTGTAAGCTTTATGGAATTTTATGGGAAAATAAATTGATGAATTTTATTTTTAATGGAAATTTTTGAAATTTAATTGTGAGTTTATTTTTAATTAAAATTTATTAAAATGAGTTGAAATGGTTTAAATATAAACCACAATGTTTTATTTTTGTGAAGAAACATTCTTTGATGAAAAATCCATGTTTTAGTTTCTTAATGGAAAATTGAGATATTTGAAATGGGGAAGAGAATTAATTGTATTTTAATGTTTCTTGAAAAAACATAATCCATTGATTTTGTACCAGATCACCTGAATTCCTTAGGTAGTTAGTGTATTAATTTTACATCACTCTATGGTTCTAAAAAATTCTAAAATAGGAGTGTAACATGTCACATACCTTAGGTTATGGTGATGTGTCCTCATTGAACTGAGAACAAATGGACATATCATTGTATTCTCATGTCACCTTGAGAGTGTGTAAAGTTCATTAGATCAAAACTATTATACCATTTATGCTTATAATCATGTGGATTTGTTGATTGTACTTGATATATATGATATTATTGTAATTAAAATATTTAAATTAGTTTTAAACTATATTAACTCTTTAATATAAAATTATTATTTAAACCAATTTATATAAATATTTAGATCAACTGAAATAAGAACATTTTATTTAAAAGTATTTCAATTACCTGTAATATAATGCCCAATTTATTTAAAAATTCTTTTGAAATTCAAAACATGACTATTTTTTATGTTAATATATATTTGGATAAACTAATATTTGAATATTTTATAGAATCCTTAGTGAGTTTCTTTTATGTTTGAACCTGGGATTTTTTTTTGTTTTCAAGTAATTTTTTATAGTAGTTCAGGATATTATGCATGTTTCTGATCTTCTAAAAACATCACCGTGTAGTTTCATTTATATTCATAAAATATTTTTTGTCTTAATATTACAATGTTTTCATAAAAATCATTCTCTTTTTATTTTTGTATGATTTTAGGTGCTAGTCACAAACCATGAGGATCAAGACCTCCATTTGGGACATGATAGAACTTGATAGTTATCGGGATACGAGGGTACTTTGTATGTATTGTAGAAAAGTGGAATCAGATTTCCAGGTTTGGATTATTTTCATGAAGTTAGTATGAATATGTGAAATCATGTCAAGATATAGGAGGTTGTCATAATTGAGTGCCAGCCATCTCTCAACACAATAACCCTTAAGTCAACATCAGTGGTTTTTGAAAGATGTCTCTAGGAAATGTTCTATTATTTCCTTTATTTTTATTTGGATAGTTTGTAATCCATATAATGTAGTCTATCTATTGGGATTAATTTCCATTATTTCTCTATCTGTGTGGTTATGTAATGTCTTCGTTGTTGTTTGTTGATGTTGTTTAATATCATTACATCGAGAAGAAATGTGAATTGGATTCATGAGGAAGCTGTTTTTGAACCTTAGTGAGCTGATCCTCTCATAGACCTTTGTTTGGTTGATGTGATTTTGCACACTGTTTATGTTCTTGGTTATTCACTACCTCTAGTTCCCATTTAGGCCATAACAGTGGAATCTCAGAGGGATGTTATGTATATTTGTTCTCAAGATTTCTTTTCAATATTATTGCACCATTTAAGGGATCAGATGATGCTGGAGAGGATGAGGCATGTTTGATAAGGAAGGAATTATTTTTTGTGATCATGGAAACAATCGATGAATTATAGTTGATGTGTACCACCATCGTGCTAGAAGGATCAAGCATGGGATGGTTGGACATGATAGTGATGATGAATAAACACAAGGTCATAGAGTGTAAAAACATTATTTTATTTTTACCAAATAGGTATATCCATAGTTGATGATGTTAGACAAGGTCACTAAGTTTTCCAATCATGAGCATGGAAATAGAACTGTGGTAGATTATGGAAACGATTTTGATGAGATAGAGTATTCACATGAGATAGTATCAAATGGGAAGATGAAGGCTTGATGGGTTCAATTGGGACTGTGATCAGATATTCATTATCAAGTCCCATAACCCATTATTTCCTCTTTTGTTGATGTTTTGGATAGACCACTGATGGTCGATATGGACCTCACTGCTAAGTCAGGTTTATCGGTAATGTATTTTTCTCCAAGTGTAAGTGTACATTATTCTATGGTAAATAGGATGTATTATGATTCTCATGGTGCTTATTGAAAGTAGTGTATTTCTAATCATACTTTTGTTCCTAGCATATGTCATTTTGTTTTAGGTGTGTAAATCCAAATAATTAGAATCGGTTTTTCACTGAGGCACCCAAGATAGGTGGATCATGCTGATGTTTTGTTTACTAGTAGAAATTATTCAATATTTATTCCAATCATCTTAGTGTAACTATATCATCTATACATTCTAAAATGATTGAAAAATTAGATACATCATGTAAAAAATGGTTCCATCAACCATAATTTTGAAACATGCTTCTACACATTGAAGAAAATTCTCCAAATGAAGCGAATACAGGTCCATCAACTGTGAGAGGTACCATTACTATAGCATAATCATTAGTGAAATATCCATTTGATAAAAGAGAATCTCATCCATTTATATCAACCCATATTTTTAATGTTATAAATATTTTGGTGGATATTTGACATTGTGAAATGGATTTATATACACCCCTTAGAACCAAGAGAGAGCATGGTTAATGTAGTTCTTCTTGTGTTTTATATCTATCAGAGGCTAATCTTACTTATATTAATCTGTTTCATGGAATGAATCATTTTGAAATCATTTTTGGGATGAATTTTATATTTCAAAAAAATACCATATTGATTTTTATCATTGACACATCTCCTTCTCTACACTTGATGGTGTGTGTCATGTCTTCCAAGGAGAATGGGTCTGAAGGTCAAGTAGAGATGGACCATCCTATCATGATTTGGTGAAAGTGGTATCTATATTTTACTATGATTAGTAGTGGGAATCTTTGAGTGGTGATCTCCTTATAATCATCTTCATTTTTTTCAACGAGTTTCCTTTTAACTTCTATAGTTTTCCACAAGTAATGGAGGTTAAGGTTAATATTGAATTAATGCCCAGTTCTCAACCACTATCTATTCCATTATACCACGTGACAACAGATTAAAAGAAGGATCTGATTTCCTAGTTGGGTTATATTTTAAATATATTCGTCAAATTCCTGAGTGTGTCACCTTGGGTGGCGCCGACTCTCGTTTCTAATAAATATGATGGTCCACTTTGCCAATATTTTGATTATAAAATACTCAATAAAGATACAATAAAGATAATTTTTGTTTCCATAGACTGATGATTATTTTATTTGTTAAAATTGGTATTGTGGTCATGAATATAGACCATTTATTTGGTTACCATCAATTAAGGATAAAATAATCCAATATTTATAAAACCTCCTTTCAGAGTATGTATAACCATTATGAGTACCTTTTAATTCCCATACATCTCATTAAATCTCATATTGTTTTCATCGAATTAATGAATATGATTTTCTATGAGTATTTGGATAAATTCATGGGAGTCAATGTGGATTCATCCCTATTTACTCTAATTTTTAGGAGGATCATGTGAATCATCTATGAAAAATTCAATGTTTGTTTAGAAATCACATACATTATTCCATGATTTTGAAATATGATTTATGGATTTGATATGTGATGTTCATGGGACACAATTTTGTTTTAATAGGGAACATCAATCAATCCAGATAAGGTGAATGCTGTTATTAATTGGAGAAAACCATGGAATGCTTTCATGATTTGAATCTTCTTGGGTTTTACATGGTATTAAAGCTAGATCATAAAGGACATCTCAATATTGGATTATTTTATGATATATATAACATAGATAGGAGTAATGATAGATTAAGAAGAAAAATTTCATATTTATTCTGCTGAGATGAAAAATCTTTTGACTACTACATTCGATTTGACACTTCTAATGTCTAGTATTGGCTATCTGGCCTTCTATGATACAACTGATTTCTGCTTTGACTGCGATCTTATACAAGGTGATCATGTCTTTGTTTATGGATCTCAGTATCTTAGGAAACATAAGAATAATTATTCTAACCATTACCTCAAAGTTTCAGTAGTGATGCACACATTTAATATTTCATGAAATTCCCTTTACGCATAAATTTTTAACTTTTATTCAAAACAAAATATTTTGATATATGTATTCTATTAAATTTATTTGAATCATGACTAGAGGAGTTGGGTAGTTCACATCTAGACATTCAATTTTGACATCACTCATACCCTTTGGAATTGGAATTTCATTGTAGATGATTTTAGTAGGAAATGTTCATCCCAGACAGTGAAAGAATCAATAGAAGAGAAAAACATGTTGGATCTCTTTTCACAGTTTCAAAATTGGAGTTTGGTAATTAGGGGTTGAGGTTTCCTTGACCACTATTAAGTTTGAATCCACTCATTTCAAAATGATTCAACTGGAATAGAATCTTTTTGTCATGTTCAGTATGATTTGATATTATCTTTCTACTGGGGAGACCGTTATAGATTGGTTGTTCCCCAATGATAATATTCAATGATTTTAGAACTATTTTGTAGTATAATCTTAGATAAGTAAAAATGTGACATGGGATGTACATTTTTACTAGTGGGTAGTGCACATAGGATCCAATATGATGTTCTATGACATGATGAGATAGTTCTAGTGGCCAGGTAGGATATAAAAAATCACTAAGTCAGTTTATCATTATTATACTTTCTAGTGGGTTATGGTCTCCAACCAAAAACATTCTAGTTTATTTCATCCTCTTCAAATCCCTACTTGGAAGAGGGATGAGATATATATGGGAATCATGGTTTCATTATCATGTATATAAAGAAAAAAGAACGTGAAAGGGGTTGTGATTGATAGGATTAATAAATCATAACACTTTATCCCATTCATGATACAACCAATGTTTAGGAGTTGATAAATAACTATGAGAAAGATATTGTTCATTTCAATAGAGTCCATTTTCTATTATCTCTAATAGGGATCCTAAGTTCACTTATTTATATTGGATAGGCATTCAATAGGAACACAGATCTCACATCTATTTAGGTATGACATACCATCCGCAACAGGATGGTGAGATAGAAATAGCTATATAGATTCTTGAGGATGTTCTTCACACAAGTTTTCTAGACTTTTTAGGGGATACCGATGAACTCTTGGGGATAGACGAGTTTGCTTTTAACAATATCTACCATTCTGAAATAATAATTTATTTTTTTGAGGCCTTATATAGTGGGATTAATAAATCTTTGTTGTGCTAATCAGGAATTTGTGATCATTCCATCGTTATACCAAACCTGGTCAAAGAGATGGAATAAATGATCTTGTTGATTTGTAATAGAATTGTGACCACCCATACCTGATATAATCCTTATGAAAATATTTATCCTAGAGCATGGTAATTCATTCTTATTTAATAGATGTTCTTAAAAGTTACACCACAACTAGTTTAACTTGGATTGGGAAGCAATGTAAAATTCCATCTTATTCTGTGGGTCTATTGAGGTTTTTGATAAGGTGGGAAAGTTTCTTTCCATTTAGAAATACGACTTCATCTAATGTTTATAAATAACATGTTTCATGTATCATAGCTGATAAAGTATCAATCTAATCGATATATTATTCTAAAATGGGGTGATCTTGACGTTGAGCCTAATTTATCCATGATTGAACAACCAATCATGCTAGTTTTTTTTGAAACCAATATATTTTATGGGAAATAGAACACTTTGGTTTGAGTTCTATAGTTTCATAGTTCTGATGCACATGATATGTGATAGAGGGAGGAAATGATGGGAGTGAAGTGGAATCATTTTATTAATGTAACCTTCATCATAGGCTCTTTGGGGATAGAAATTTTTTTATAATTGGGAGGTTTTAGCATCCATATTTTTCTTCAAGGATTCATATACACATATTTTTAATCATTCTTTAGTTTTGTTTAGTTTGGGGATGTTTTGGTTGAAACATTGGAAATTTTGAAAATTATGGTTCAGTGCATGATTAGCTCACAGTTTTCCCAATCCATGCACCCTCCCATAGAAATCCATGAGAACCTAGAAAATGGGTGGTTTTCATGGATTGATCAGAGTTTAAAAAATATTTTTCAATTTTAATAGAAAACATGCATCACATTTTACTGGGACACATGGTTAGTCTACACAATTTTTCAAACCATGTGGCTCTGCCCAAGAAATTGTGTGGACATGTTTTTTAATCATATTATATTTTTTAAAATCCTTAACCCCCCTTTTGAATCCCCAATAGAACAGTATGACCCCAAATAGGTTTATCCTTCCATGGAGCTCCTTTGATTTGTTTTTGGCCCCTCAGAACTCTCCCAGAAGTGGATCAATGCTTGATTAATGGTGTTCGATCTTTACCTAGTAGGTTTCCCCTTATTTTTCTAGTCATTCCGCTATCTCTGTCTTCCTCTCTAGGGTTATGTGTATTTTTATGTTGAATTTTGGATATAATAAAATATGTTTTTGGTTCTTAATCCTATGTTAGATCTTTGTTACTTAGATTTCATGATCGTCATTCATCCTTGATGAATCATGGTTAGGGTTTGGTAATTCGTGATCTGTTGATCCTGATATAGACGGTTTTGTTACGATACATGAATTTAATTTACCATAAATTTCATTTTATTGATCCAAATAAAATATTATTTTTTTAAAATTTTCCTAAAACAAAAATTCATTTGAATTAGAGTTTTTTAAAATTTGTGTTTTTCTTTAAATTTGGAAACCCCCCAATTATATTGATTTGAAGTGTGTTTATGGAAATTTCTGAAATTTAAATGATTTAATTAAATTTTTGGATTTGATGGATATTTTTTCTATGAAATAATTGAAATTAATGTTTGAAATTGATTTGATGGAGAATTGTTAAAAACCTAAATTCCATTAAATTGGGGGTTTACTGTGAAATTGATGAAATTTTGAGAAAATTTATATTGTTTAATTTTACTCTGAACATGAATTTGTGAAATTGAGGTGCGAATAGATTTCATATTACAATTTGTGAAAATTGATAAAAATGGTTTTGATAGGATCATTTAGGTTTAATTTTATGGGAAGGCATTTTTTTATTAAAAACTATAGTTATTGATTTTAAATATTTATTTGAATATTTTAAATGGAGAATCAAAATTAATATTAATTTACGGTTACATGAGAAAAATTTCCAATCATTTATTTTTTACTAGTGAACATGAAATCCTTATGTTTTTAGTGTGTTAATTGGACAACAATTTATGATTCTACATGGTTCTGAAACATAAATGGATCACGTATAATTCCTTAAGTGATTGTGATGAGCCCTAAATGAAATGATCTTAAAGGGATATATATATATATATATATATATTCATTTAACATTGAGATTATTTGGGGGGAACCTTAGGATGTAACTATTATCCTTTTTGGCATATGAAGATGTGGATAATGTTTTTGTATTTCAATTATATGAAATTATATTTTGTATACTATTTTACAAGACTTCTAATTTAAATAAATTATATTTTTTAAAATGATTATATTATCCATTATATAGAAATATTTCAATCAAGTGAAATGTAATGATTTTATTTAAATGTATTTCTATCATTTGTAATGTAAATAATGATTTGATTAAATATTATGTAGAAAATCCTGAACTATAATTTTTAAATTTAATGCTCTCGTTGATTAGTTTAATACTGACATGTATTATGGAATCCTTGGTGAGTTGAGTTTATGTTGGGACTTTAGAAGTTTTTCTTTTTTTATAAAACATTTGTTGTAGTACAATGGGCTATTAATCTAATTTTACTTCTATAACATACCTCCCAATGGAGTTCCTTTTGTATGTATATTTTCTTCTTTTTCTATAATTCTATAATGTTTGTAGAAAAATAGTTCCCTATTTCTTTTTGTATGATTCCAGGTGCTTATTCATATCCCATGGGGACATAGATTTCCCTTCGATCCATGTCAGGACTCGCTCGATTAAAGGGATACTAAGTTACCTGGGTTTTTTTGTGAGATGTAACTAATGGGTTCCATATTATTCATTAATTTAAATTACATAAGTAAGACCACATTGAATCTGATCGGTGATTTAACATCATGAATTCCTTATCTTGTATTCATGGGTTCACCTTGAAAAAATCTAAAAAAATTTACTTATTTGGATGTTTCCCAAGAATCATCATGGAACCCTTGGGACAAATATTACCTATATTACCTCGTTAGATACTAATATATCCTCTTTCCATGATTTACCAATTACTTTTTCCATGAGTTTGATAATAAAAAACATTAGATTATGGATTATAAGTGTTCATTCCCCTGATTTTAGTCTAGACCTAGACAACATGTCTTAATTAAAATGTGTAGGATCACAAATTCCCCATATAGAATGATTTATTGTTTTCCCTGGATTTGTATGATTTTATATTTTGGGAAATATTAGACATTATTAATGGATTCAATTTTTTCATTCTATTTTGTTATTGTGTTGTATGACATGGGTCTTATAACTTTCATATTGAGTCCGATAATATGAGAAAATAGTATTATGATGAATATGAAGTATTTCATTATCCATATCTACATTAAATATTTTCTAATATATATAACGCATAACATATTTTTTATTCTTATTTGATGAAAATTAATTATAACCATTATTTGTGGAATTTTATGTTTTAATAACACCCTTTTTGAGCATCTACTTGGTACCTGAGAAGATCTCATTTCAAAAGGTCTTGAATTTGGTTGTGTCCATACTCTTACATGACTTAAAATGGGATTGGTTGATCAATAAAACATATTAATTAAATTTATGTGTTGGGTTTCTTAATATATTTATTAATTTTCACCCTTAGTTTTTAAATTTTTATCAACTACTCTATATAATGAAAATAATATATTCATAGCATCATCTACTCTTCCATGGTCAGTTTAGTTAGAACTTTTTAGGATTTGATTTTATCAATAAATTACTACAGTTAATTTAATTACATTGTATACTTTTTTTGTTAATCTAGAGGGTATCATCTCAACATAATACCACTATTAGAACCTCTATTATATTTAGTAGCCTCTTGTGTTCTATGAGTCTTTCTTATGTCAATGTGGCCCATATAATTTATTAACTGTGATTGAACAAGTTTGGGGACATCCAAATGTTGTAGGATAGATTATTTTATAAATTTAATTAATTTTTTTTATGAAAGAGGACTATGAATGTGTCAAAATGTGGTAAAGATATCATTTTTATAAACAAAAAAACCATGAATTGTAGATGTCCCATATTTCTAGGGATAAAACATGTTATTATTTAATATCATTATTAGAATGATTATTATTTCACATAGGGTGATTTACAATTATTATTTAGGATAAAATTTTCTGTTATATATACTTATGTAAAAGTATTTCACGAGAGTGTGTGTCTAGGAATCATTTATTCACATTGAATTTTTTATCAATTTGTATGCTTACGTAGTATGATTTTAATCTTTTCATGTGTGGTTGTTTTGAATCTTTTATATATATAAGATATTTTTGGTTAAATTAAATTTATACAGCAACCTAAAATGATTTTTTTCATATGGAATGATGATGTCATTCTTTATAACTAGTTAATTTAATAATGAAATGAAATAAAATAGAAGTATTGAATAAATTAAAAAAGATAGAACCCTAAAATTATTATGTATTTTGAATTTCTATTGAATAAACCTAAGTGATTAATGATATGATTCTGTTAAATGGTTTATCAAGCCCAACTTGTTTGTTTTTCCTATAATAACTTTCGAATGGAAACCCACGTAGCTGGATCCAGTTATAATTTATTATGACCATGGAGTTATATATTAACAACATATTTTATATAATGAATCCCATGTTAGTGATTATTAAAATCATTAATAAATTCACTACTAATGGTTTAGACATAATTGGGATAACAATGGAAACTCATAGGGAATTTATCTCCAAAACATGGGAATAAAAACCCATATAGGTTGATCCTAAATATAATCGAATTCATAATCATTGATTGATATTATATTAATATTTCATTGTGATTATCTCTTTCTGAGTATATAGAAATTACATTTAATTTGTGGGTTAAAGTGTTATAAACATTCTAAATAGACTTTTTCTATATGGTCTCCCCGTGGAATTTTACTTAGCTGGATCATATAATTACATTGACTTGTGATAGACAATTTAGATAGATTCCACTCTAAATATATAAATAAATATTTAATGACTATATAATTTTATTAGTACCATATTATTTAATTATATTTTTTGGCATTTATGATAATGAAAAATATTTAAATATTTTAATAATTTGAATAAATGAAAGAGATAGAATAAATTATTATAAATTTTATGATAAAGTTTCATAGTGTGGGGGTTAATTTTATAATTTCATTAATATATTCCATGAATGATAACATGTAAATATAACATAATTTAATATATTTTATTTTCTTTTATATTGGATATTTATTTTTCGCAAGAAAGGATAATGACCTTTTAGGTGTTATGATATATTTAAAATTGATTCCTTGTAAAGAAAGTTATGTATTAACATGAAGTTGTATCATCTATAGATGTAAGTGGAATCAGAGTTATCATGTGTCATGTATTTATCAATAAAAATTGTTGTTCATATGACTTTCAAGCATGATTAGAAAATATAATGATGAAATGTTGTTGGGGTATGTTGGTGGTCATGAAGCATGTTATGTCCTGTGAGGTTTTTTAGAATCATGGATGGTAGAGATTTATTGGATTGATATTCCTAGGGAATTTTTAGTTATTTAATTATTCAAGGGAGATTAATTTCAGTGTTATATGTCTCTTGGGGTTGAATTAAATTCATAAACTATTGTGTCGAATTTTAGACCCCTTGGTTATGATGAAAAAATATTTGTTAGAACGTTGAAGGAATATTGGGTTCCATTTTTCATGTGAATAATACAAAATGGGAACATCAGTTTTTTTTAAATGAATTAAGTGAACATTTTCATATGTGGTTCCAATTGAAAAAATGATCGGTTAACACATGCATGTAATTTGTGAGGGCATAACCACTTAAGGATAATATCAGTTTTATGATATAGTATTACTTAAATATTGAAATAAAACTATAATATTATCTCATTTTAATTCAAAAACAATAAATAAGGATGAGTGGTCACATAAGTTTTTTTTTTGTAGAGAAATACATTGGTTTTGGAAAGGCACACAAGGTGCTCTAGGCTAGGTGAAATTCAAAAACAAAAAGGGAATGATCATTGAAAAGTGAAGTTCAACATTTGGGCATTCTTCATACTAAAAAAGGATTTGTAGAATAAGAGGTAGGAAATTATTGATGGGTTTTATAAGAGTCATCAACCATTGAGTTATAATAGAATAAGGTAGAAATGTATGAATTTAAATGTTAAATTTCTATTAAGTTCTATGTTGGGTGGTATGGGAGTGGATCCCTATGATTCATATTTCTTAGTAATCTATGTAAATATATTTACAAATATTATATGTATGGAGAGGCTAGAATTCATGGTTTCATATGGATCATAGATGATAATCTGGATGTTCTATGAATAGGATTGAGAACATTAAAGGATTGAGTATAAGAGAATAAATGATCTTGGATGAAATTGAATGTAAATAGTAGAGATTTATGTGTTTTAGGAAGAATGATATATCATGATGATTGAAACACATGTGGAATCCTTGATAAATGTTATGGTTAGTTTATTAGGATGTGGTAAGGGATGACCAAAATATTGAATGATACTCCTTCATTACTTTAAAGGAGTTAATCTCATAGATTTTGGTTTTATCATCCATTCCTTAGTTATATTCCATGGGGGTGTGAGACAATGTCAATTTTCTTTAAGAGTATCAGTTGGTTTATAGTAGTCTCAAATCCATTTACTTGAGTGAGATTAGGATAGAGTCACATAAATGACATGATATAGCTTGAATTTTGATTTTTTCTATTGGATTTTAATAATGTAATTATATTTGTAGTCTAGTAGTGACATTTATGGATGAATTCAAAAGATCTCAAGATTTTAATGAGGAATATGAAATTATGATCAAGAATTTTGATGGTGTTTCTTTAACTATTGCCATTAATTTTTATGAAACACCAGTCTGATGAGGTGAGAAATCTATTATTATAGATTGTTTTATTATTTGGATATGTTACCATTTTCAATGTATCATTGAAAAATGAATAATTTTATAGTTTTTACCAAATCACTTTAGATGAATGTGGCCAAATCATTGGTTTTGTTCTAAGATGATATAAATACTAACAGTTTTCTGTATATTTTTTATGAGTAAGAGAATGTCAATGTTATAAGAGAGTCTCCATTTATTCTAGGAATGATTTTATATATACTATATGAAAATGAATTATTGGAGTTCAGAAAATGTTTTTTTCTTGGAAATTATAATTGTGTAATTGTCTAGACAATGAATTTGAATATTTTGGATTAGTCTTATGGTGGGAAGCCCCACCATATTGGTGAGTGTTGGGATTGGAATTATATATTTCATATACAGTATATGGTAATGTGTGATAATTTAATCGAAATTTGAGAGAAAAAATTTCAATGGTTGATTTTTTTTAGTTTTATGAATAAAAATTTAAGGTTCTTATCTAGAGGTGTTTTAAGCATTTTGTGTAGCAATGAGTCACTTGAACAAGTCTTGGGAAATATGTAGTTTATATAGTATTTTTATTTACCCATGTGATAGATTAGGGATAAACTATTATTGGATGGGGAGTATGTACAGACCCACACCATTATGTGTGAATGGATGATATAGAATTTTCATGAAGAATTTGAATTGGAACACTAGTGTCTGAGTTGGATTTTGAATCAACATCTAGATAGAAATTCTAAGAGTTTTTACACATTAATGTAATTTAATTTAGTGTGGTTTGTGATACAAGAGGATAATCATGTTCATAGTTCTGTCTCATGCTTTTAATGATATGAATCATAATTTTTTTTTGGGAAATACATGATGAGGCGCAAGATAAGTGTTAATCGTTTCCCTGAAAAGGAAATAATGTGTTATTAAGTCATGAAATTTAGCTAAATAATGTGAGGGACATTAATAAATAGAGTAATATTATATTTAATATTGATGAGGCATATAAAAAATTATTAAAATAGTTCATTACTACAACGTTGAATGGTGTGCCATATAGTGTGAGTTTTGTATGGTTAGTCCAGCATATGAAAACCCATGAATCTTATAAAGAGGTAAAAATTTCATTTTTTATAACTTATATTTAATTTTGTTTTACCCATTATCATATTTTTATCATTAAGTAGTCACCTGACATGAAATCTCTTTCCTTGACCCTTTCTACATGATGGAACTCCATTCATTTTTGACCATTGAATCATGTGTCACATGTGATGAATCTTCTAAGGCTTATTTTACACTTTGTTTCATCATCCCTCAACATACAATAATATTTTGGTCCTTCCAAATAGGGGTTTTTTGGGTTTTACACTAAATAATGGTTGGATAATTCTCATATGATTAACATTACTTGATGTGTAGCGATATGGTGTACCGAGACATTATCTACATGTCGTTGCTAGTTTCTTCGATGTAAGTAAATGGTCATGTAGATTTTAAAAATTAGATAGGTAAAATTAAATTTCATATATTACGTTTTAGATTTTAGTTGTATGGTATTTAATAGGAGGTAGTTCTTGGTTAATGATATAGTCCTTTGATGGGTTGTTACACTCTATTCTGGTGGGTCATGAGCATCATGTGTGTAATTTTTTGTTTATTCCCAAAAAAATATTTTCTTAATTGATATAAACATATAACTAATTATTATTTTAATACTATTAATTATTTTTAGTTTTTTCAATTTATTTAGCGTTTTTATTGGTTGAGGTGTATTTTATTATTCGTGGATGATAATCAATAATTTGTTTCTTAACTAGAGTTGTATCTAATAATTAGTTATTAATGTAGGCTGACAGTGTTATTTACCTTAAGGTATTATCTATTAAAAGTACTTATTGGTGGTGAATTTTCTCAGTATAATTATTAATCCATTTATATTAAATAAATAAGTTCCATTAGTATAAAATTTATGTAAATAGGTAATCATCATGCATATGAACTACATTTTTTATGAACCTATATTAAATTTTATTTCAATGTGCAGTTGGATAATTATTTGAATTAATTCCATGGACAATTAAAGGCCATGTAGAAGTGTTCACCTATTTTTATGTGCTGTAGTACCTCACCTTTTTAAAAAAATGATAAAATGTAGGTAAATAGGTGATCATCATGCGTAAAAATATTTATCCTAAAAAATTATTCTTTTAGTATAAATTAACTTAGAATATAGACCTAGAATCCTCATATCCCTTATGAACTACATTGTTTCCAAATTTAGTCAATAAAATAATAGCTTCATGCAACCCCTCACTAAGTTTTCTTAAAACTAACATGACAATAGATCAATTGATATACCTTTATGTAAATAAGATAATGTAATGGTCTTAGTGATTTTTTATACTAATAAAAAAATTATAACATTTGATAAATTAAAATATGTTATTTGATTAAGGATTTTTTGGATGTAATTCATATGAATGTATTTGAACCATGATTAATATTTTAATAATTAAATATAATCACTTTCCAAAGGACCATTATACATTTTATGCTACACTAAAAAATTGAACGTAGCTTTCAGATTAAATTTAATTCATTCCATTTGTATGATGTGGATTATTTGTTTATGTTCTTGGATTAGTCATAGGATCATCCATTATATTCATTCATGTATGATCTATGTGTAATTATTTTTAATATTTAAATTGGTAATGGTTTAAAAGTACGAAATTCCATGGTAATGTGTATGATTCTATATTAAAATTATAAGAATGGACCCAATGGATACCATATGATTCATTTATAAAATTTCACAAGAAATACTTATTGGGATCTACTCTATGTATTATTTTTTTGAATTATCTTCATGAAATTATGGATTTATTAAGAAAATACTGAAGGAATAGGGTCCCAAGGCTGAGCCCCCATATTTTAATTGAGGTTATCATACTGAAAATCCCTTGGATAAACTCATTGATTTCCAAAATAGAATCTTTCAAAAAAGTAATATTTTTTTCTCCTTGATTTCATTTAGAACGTATATTAGAAAGTTTAAATATAAATTATCATATCTTATATGATACTCAATAGGTAGACACTATATCATAATCACCCTATTTTGGAAAACTATTACAAAATCACGAATGTATTTTATTTTTAAATGTAATTTTTATGGATTTATTACATGATAATGCATAGAAACCATCCATAAAATCACCTTCATTTCCTGATGTTCGATAAAATTACTATATAAAATGGTTCAGACCACTTCTTATTGAGTCACATGATTAGAGAAAAACAAATTAGGATAAATTATGTTGAATTCCTTGAAACATTTCAACTACTATTCTTTTTTATGGATTTAATGATCAACATATGGTTTATAATCATAAACTGGTAATACATTAGAAACCATTAGTGGATGACCATTTGGATTAACTCACACTTTATTTGGGCCTCCTCATTGTACAAGATGTGATCTCATGTCTTCATGTTAGAGATTTAGCTCATACCTTTTAATTTCGTGACTTGGCATGGGATATATAGACTGATAATGTACATAGATTACCTATAGAATTTTTGTCAAAATTATTATTAATTATTTTTTCTTATCGTTGGTGCATGTGTGTCAAAAGTGGTGTATTTGATAACATTGTACATGTTTCATTATCCATTATTCCAATGTCAGTTTTTATTCTCACATGTTGGGTTGTATGTTAATTATTATTTATATTTTTCTGATTGAATTCATATTACTACAATTATTACTAATCTAGACATTATAGTATCCACATCATACCAATATTAGACCCTAACATCTAGTTAGAAGCCTTTAGTATACTGGGATGTGTGATTGAGGACATGTCACCCTCCTATTAAGTTACATATTGGTCAAGCTAGTTGAGGATGTCCCACAAACAGATTTATATATGAAAGCATAAAATAATAATAGAATATATTTTTTAATACATTATTATAATGTAGATATATTTTTAGGAATAATATATATGAGAATGTATATAATGGTTTGATGAAGATGTTGTTATTTTTTAGGAAAAACCCACCAATTATCGCAACATATTCTATCAGAATAAAGGAGTTAGGAAACCTTCTTTTTAAAAAATTATACCAAACATGGAAGACTATATTATGAGTGGATGTTTTGTGTATTTATTAAGTAGATAAATGATGTATATAATTTGTATGGAGTGACTGGAAAAGATCACCTTTTATATATGAAAACATTGGACTTTTAATTGTAATCATGAGATCTATGAAGGCTAATGATGGAATCACATTGGATTTTAGAAGGTAAATTTTGATGAAAATTACAAGGTCTACTCCCAATACTATAAAAGGACCTCTCAAATTATTTTATAATATTTTAATTATAATTAATTCATGAAATGTATTTATTAACATATTTACGTCTTTTAAATTTTTTATTCATTTACCATGTTAATTATTTTTCATAATAAAATAATAAAGGACCCCACCAATGAAATTTTGTAATTTTAATTTCATGTTTAGAGTATATATAATATAATTTTTTTAGATATTAGAAAATTTAATTAAACATATAACTCCATGATATATAAAAGACTAATATTATTGAAAAAATTATTTTAAAACATCTTGCTTTTTTATTTAAATTTACTATCAATTACTTACTATCACATGTGTACTAAATTATATTATGGTTATAAAAATTAAATTTTATAAATAAATCCAAAAATTATGATATAATTTCTTTCAATAATATATTTTATAAAATATACATACTTTTAGGAATTAACATCGATTTATTATTATTCTTTAACAAACATTACTCATTAACTTCTTATATATATTTTTGATTATATATACAAAACAATAATTTTAAAAAAATTTATTTTTTAAAAGTTATAAAATAAAATAAAACTTAAAATAAAAATACTACAAAATACATGTGATTTATTGATAAATAACTCAATTAATGTTTTGTTAATATTTAATCTTCTAACAATGTTAACTATTAAATGGATTTAAGATATTTATTAAAATCTTAAAAACTCTTCAAATTACCATTGGTCTATCTTGTATTTTCCTAATATAAATATTCTCAACTTTCATACATATAATATTTATATTTCATTTATAAGGAAATCCTTACTTGGATAACTAAAAACACTAATATAATTCATTAATATATTTCTCAAAATTTATATTATATTTATATAGTTATTTTCATTCAATTATTTTAAAAAAATTTACGATCTTCTTTCAAAACTAAGAGGATGATGATTTCATATTCATTTCCTCTTTATTTGTTTTTGGATTTATTATGATTATATTTTTCCTAATAATGTTTTATATTTCACTATAAAAATGTATTGATATTTATCATTCAAATTAATATTTTCCATTAATAAAACATATTTTCATTTGTTTTTCTTCAGTGTGGTATGTAAGGTAATATATCACAGAACTAAGAGAATAGTTTCCACTATAAGAATGGGGTGAAATATTTTACCCCCATTAAATTAATTTGATCCTTGAAACTTCATTACCCTAATTGAAGAAATATAATACACTTATTTTGATACTTCATTAGGTATTAAAACATCTTTCTTTAAAATATGAATTCAATTGTGATCATTTGAAATGTGTATGATCATTTTTCACAACACATAATCTCTATAATCCACGATATCCTTAAATTTTTCCTAAAATTGTGTTATTATGTAAAATTTTTATATAAAATGACCCTAGTACATTTTATGATTCTAGTATGCACCATATCTAATGTAATACATAGAACACGTCAAGCTCTTTTGAGAGGTTTGGTGGATTTTCGTGAAAATAATCTACCACCAACACAAGATTGAGGAATAATAAATGATCAATTTTTAGTGGTAAAATTGTGAAATCATATTTTATGTCATAAACCTTTTCTAAAAATATATGTTAAGGAACAATTCCTATATAACTTACAACTATAGATATATAGTGACCCCTAATTTATTAAATCACTTCTATTAATTAAATGTTTTGTAACTATATTTCCTTTAATAAAACACTGAAGTAAAATGAAAAACACTTTAAATTTGTTAACTTACTAAATAGTACAAAAAACATATAGTTCAGTATCAATAATAATATAAAAATAATTTAAAAACATAAAATAAGTAATAAGTTATATTATTCCTAAAATATATATGTATTTAAAAAATTTATTTGTTAGGATTGATGATATTAAAATTAGTTTGTATTCCTTCAAGAAATTTAATAAGATTAAATTATTTTAACTATTTTAATCATCATAAAAAAATTAAGTAATGTGATTAATTGCACTTTGGTCATAAAATTATTATTCTAATGTAAATATTTTTAAACGAGGTAAAATTATTAACTTTCATAGAAAGAAACATTTTTCAGATATAGTGTATTAATCAAAAATAAAATTGATACATTTTAATGCGAGACATAAATAATGTGTTTAACCATATAGATATTTTAAATCTCAAACAACTATTTATTAACCAATCATAAATAATATTAATAACATTTAATGAATAAAACATCATTTTTCTACACTAATATTTTTTCAACACAACATATTTATTAATTTAAAAGACAAATTTTACTTTTTAATAATAATATTTTATTGAATAATCTTAATAAATGAATTCATCGGATCAAAATGTATTATCATGGAGAATGTTGTTTTTTTAATGATATAATAATTACCATTTGTAAATATTATTCTTGATTAATAAATTTTTATATGGGTAATCGAAGATAGATCAGATATTATGAAATAAATTTTAAACATATAAAATTTGGAATATACATATTATTTGTATAATCTATACATAAAATAATTGACTTCACATTCCCCAAAAACACCTAACACTTATAAATTTTTTCCCTTACCCCTTAAAAAAGTTATTTTCTAAATACTGGTCTCTCTCTTTCAAAGGTAATAGGATCATACATCCACCAATTTCTTACGACACCTAATGTTTGAATTTACAAAGTAAATCTAAAAAAATTACTTCTTATAAAGCCTCAATATATGTTCGGTTTCCCATAGACTCAATAATATGTTAAATACATTATTAATAAAGGACACATAAAGAGAATATATTATTCTCCAATGTAATTATTATAAACCCTTTCATTTCCATTAATTTTCATTCTCATACAACATATTTGAAATAATTTTAACCATAAATATGTAATGACATCACTGTAATTAATCTAACGAATTTCTGTTATATTGATGGTAGAGTCATTACAAATTCCCCTCCATTCTTATCAAAATAAAAAACAAATTCTTTTATACAAGTGTATATGAATGCCTCTATGAAATAGAAGAATATTTTTCATCACCACTATTTCATGGCTATCTCTATAAATATTTTTTTGAAATAATATATTATTTTTTATTACAAATATTATAGAAAATAAAATTAAAAATTAAATAGGTAATATTAAATAGATGATCCTTGTAAAACTAACCACCTAGAATAAATATAATAACAGGAAAATTGGATTTTTTGTAAGATACAGTAACATTTTTGTAACATATTGAGTTATTAAAAGGAAACATAATGTTTGAGAGCATACATGATGCACCGCATCAAGATTAAATGAACAACTAAACATTAATATTTAAAATGTTAGTTAACACTATGAAATTAGAATGTATGTAATGAATAGTGTTAACTAAATTATGAATTATGGTTTACAGATGATTACATAATGATTAATTTGATAACAAATTAACATGGAATGAAATGATAAACCATTTGAATATAAAAGATTTATTTTTATGAAAAACAATTTAAATATGAATAATTATTTTTAAAAATTAATTATAACACTCTTTTTATATTATGTTTATGAAATATTAATCAAATATAATTTTAAAAATTCATCTTATGTTTTTTATACAATATATAATAACAAACAAATTTTTTGGATTAAATAATTATTTTTCTATAATTCAGTCTTACTGCCATTTGATGGAAAACCCATTTTAAATATATTTTATAACACTTTAATAAATTCTATTTTATAAAATAAACTTTTTATTTAGAAGAGGGACATCAAAATTTAATTTTTTAGAAATGTTTCTATTTTTTCGATAAAATTCATAATGTAATGAATAGTGAATCATACATCATTTTAATTCAAAATTTGATTTTCATGTTTTTTTTATTTTGATAGATTATCTTTAAAATTTGTATTAAATTATAATTATAAAAATTTAATATCACCAATTATATTTTTGTTCTTTGGAAATTTTTCACATTAAAATTATATAAAAATGCATATCAATCTTTTGGAGGTTTCTAATTTTAAAAAACTAGTTTTCCCCTCTTGTCAATAGGAATTAATTTTAAATTAATATATAATACAAATTTTTTCTGAATTTGAAAAAATTTAATACATGATTAGAATCTTATGAAAAAAATTAGGTAAATTGGTACGTTTTATTTTTGGGCTTTATAAATAGTATCTTTCGTAATATATTTTATTACCATAGTTAATGGTAAATCTGGTAATGAAGGGAAAAAATATTATTATAATTATATAAAACCACACTAAAATATTTAATAATATAATTAGATGGTTTTATTCAGAACATATTAATAATTGGGTAAATTTTAGTATTATTGGAGCCACATTGATGACCTTAATGCATTTATAATATTATATTCAATAAATAGCCCATTTTGTTACATTTTTATTATTAAATAGAGAAGTATTTCAATATGGATTTATAAATACGATATCTTAAAATGTAAATAGAAATTAGAAATATAAAAATATTACCTACATCTTGGATATTTATTTAGAATTTTTAATATTTAAAAGTATAATTTAATTATGACATAAAGATGATGTAGTAATTTCTTAATTAATGAAAAAATTTAATAAATAATATTATAAATATGAAAATAAATATTTTTCACATAATTTATGTTATTGATGAATTTTATGAAACTCTTTTACATGTTTTTTATTCTCTAAGTGAGTTTTTTGGAACTTATCTCACTGTAATGATATTTTTTAATAGCCATCTAATAAATATTGTAAGAATTTACACTTTTGGTATTTTAAAATATATATTAGTTTATTAAATGTTATAATTTTTAAAAAAATACAAGATTAAGTAAAATAATTATTTCAATACCTAATATTTCATAATTGATAATTTTTTTTAGAATTTTTACATGTTATTGTAGTTACATTAACCCATTCTTTTTGTAAAAACATGTTATCAAGGTAAGATTAAGACTAAAAAAGGGTTAAAATAAAAAGCTAAGGAATAAAAAGTTTTAAAAAGATTTATAATTCTAATTGGATTAAGTAAATTCTAACACATATCATACTATATTATAAATAAATCAGTTTGGAACAATTTTCAATTGAAATTGAATTTATATTACTTTAATACTTTTAATAATTCATTGGGTTTCCCTCCCCTCTTCTATAAAAAGACACCCATTCCACTATATTAAAGACACATCCAAAACCTTTTTTTCCCACCATGCATGAACCAAAACTCATCCTTTAATCCCTCCCTACTTTCTTGAGGGTTTAGTTTTTGTATAATACTCTCCTTATTGGTGTTAAAGTGTTTTTCAATGGTGATCAACCGAAGAAGAGGTATCACTTTCATCAAGAGTTTCTATATTAGTTCTTCTTCCACTACCATAAAATCATTATTTGGAATCATAAAATAATAAATTAAATATCCTCATTATTCTGATATGTTATTTTTTTAATTTCATCAACTAAATGCATCTACACTTCTTTTAAGTTGGGAATGAATTATTCATTCGTGAGTATGTGTGAACTATCCCCACCATGAACTGAATAATTAATTTTCCATATTAGTCAATATAGATGGGTCATAGTGATTGGATTAGTGTTTTTATATTATTTTTTGGATATATTAATCCTTGTATTCAAATAATATATAATTTTTTTCCTTGATTCCCACACATAGAAAAATTGAAAATGTCGTTTGTGCATATGTGTGAACTATCCCCTCCAGGAAGAAATATGAATCATTTTTATTCACCACATAACATGTATGATATATAAATGGTTATTTAAATTAATATTATTATTTTAAATATATTATTATCATTATGTAGATATAAAATAATAATTACCTTATCTTCATTATGATCAATGAAAAATTGAAATGTTACTCATGCATATGTACGAGCTATCATTTCCATGATTATAACATTGTTCATTTTTTCATACCATAAATAATTTTTTTACTTTAAAGTATATTTAATTTATAAAATTTATTTTTAATTAATTAATATTATTATATAGGTGATGGAATTATTACCATATGGACTATTTACATCAAGACAAGTTCATTTTTTACTCAAGTATCAAATAACGACAAAACAACATATATGAACATAAATAAATATTTAATTGTTATATCATGGTAATAAGTGATATAAAAGTAATAATAAACATTTAAAATATTTTAAATAAATTATAAACTATCATAGGTTTATTAGTTAGTATCATAATGATTTTATGTGATGATTCTGACTCATGGAAAGGGACTTTTTAACTCCAAACCTTGTTTTAATGTTTTGATGGTATATTATTATTAATATTTCTATTTAATGTTCATTTTTTCAAAATTCGTTTTAAATATTTATCTATATAGATATTAATTTTTAAAAAATTTAATTCCTTTAAAATAATTCAATGTTGTATGGGACATATTGATTCAAAAATATTCATTTTAAATGTTCTAATTTTGTTTTAAAATTTTAATTATTATTTCAATAACATGGAATCTTTTTTAAAATATAAATCAGGATTGTAATTTCATGATTTAATGAATCTATAATTTACAAATATTTAAATTACTTGTTTACTATTTTATTTTGAAAAATGTGTTTTCATTAATGAGTGCTCATCTTGAAAAGACGAAATGTGATTTCTAAGTGAAAATGTTATTTTTACATTATGGATATTTTATGAGTTATGATTATGTTATATTACTTGGGAATTGCTTATGTATATGGATATTTCCATGATAAAATGTGGTCTAATGATCCTTAAATAGCTCTCTAATGATTTGGGTAACAATAAAGAGTTAAATAATAAGGTTTCCCCTCACTGATTTAAGGAATATACTATGACGGGTATTCCAATGTTATCCATGAAGGTTACTACATATATATCTGTGAAAGCTATAATGAAATTATGAAATGGATTATACTAGTTACATTTAATTTTAATTACCTATATGATGTTTTATAGGAATATAATTTTTTCATGAGGTAATTTAAAGTGTTTTTTTAGTGGTGATTTTTTTTTTGAAAATCATTTTTATGATTTTAAAATATTCGTGGACTAAATGTTTTATTCCATATTTTTTATGCCTTAATTTGATTTTTGGTTCATCCCTTATTATTGAAATTTTTTCCATAAATTATATGTATTTTTAAGATAAAGGAAAATGTAAATAGTATTTTTATCATTAAAAGAAACCATGTTTCATATTAAAAGTTTTATATTCTTGAAAAAATGGATATTTTTTTGGTAGTGTCCTCCTGTATAAATATTAGATGTTACGTATTAATAATGGACTAATTATATAAAACTATAAACCCAAAATTATCCTCAATGTAAAATCCAGTAAATTCTTAACTAAACTCAATATTATATAATTTTTACGGATGGGGCCTTAAATTTGGTATCAGGGGATGGTTTGAACTACATTTTATATTATTATTTTTTATAAAGAGTTAGGGATTTCATCATGAGTTTATAATTTTAAGGTTGATCATATGTTCAATTACTTAGGAAACATTTTTTAGGCTTTATGGTCTAAAATTTTAAGGTGATTAATAGTATTTTTGGAGACATTTATTTTAGAGGTAACTATGGGTTATTACATTTTGGGATGAAAAATGAAAGGCATCAGATGAATTTTGAGTATAAAATATGTTATAGTAATTTTTTAATATTTTATCTCATATTGGGAGTATTTATGAAGAATATTATGGTTTTATATAAATGAAAACCCACAGAATTGGTGATAAACCATCTCATCTAGAAAGGTTATGGGGATCTAACACCCAACCGAATGGAGAAAAGGGTTCATATTCTACCATTAGCCTTTGTGAAGTCCCTAGTTTGAATGAATTATTCTTTTCAGTTAAAGTATTTTATATAATAAGAATAAGATGACTTTAAAAACTTATTTTTTATAAAATGGATACCCTTAGTATTGTAAAATGTTTTGGGGATTAAGTGATAAATTTTATTTTGTAAGATGTTCTCAATTTTATGAACATTATAAGAGAATGGTAAATAAATTATAATGGGGTTTTAATTGCGGATTAATGGTTCAATAATTTATTGGAAGAATTTATTATTTTATTGTGGGCCTATGTTGATTCATGTAATTTATGGAAATGATAAACCTATATTAAGGAATATGTGATTAGTTTAAATAATTTTTAGCATGAGACATTAAGAGTGGTTGATGTTATATGGAGATAAATGCAAATATTTATCTTGCAAGATTATGCGATCAAGTTTTTCTCTCTTTTAGGTTTCAATCATTGTTTAGATTAATTTATTGAATTTTAAAGATAATTATTTTTAAAATATAATATATTCTTATTTTGAATCAATTTTTAATTTTGATTATTAATTTTGTTTTTATCATATAATGTTTTTTCATTTTAGATAATTATATTATCATAAACATATTTATTTGGTATAATGTTTTAAGATAAGAGAAATAGATAGTTAATCTTATCTGGATTATGTAATTCTATAGAATATGATTTATCCTAATTTCTCATCATTTAGAGTAAAATATAAGTTCATGGTGGGATCTAATTATAGAAAGAAACATCACGTGTCAAGTAATTATGTTTCCGTATGTATTAAATCAACTTCGTAAATTAATTCCACATCTTTATGAAAATTATATTAAAATGAAATTTTTCTCTTTTTAAATTTTCCTTATATGAAGTCAAATACTGTTTAACCCATAAAAAATTTGCATCTATGTGATTGTTAATAATTTTCAGGGAAAATAGTTATATCACTATACATCATAATATTATGTTTAGTTTTTCTCCCACATTCATGTTTTACAAAAGGGAATCCTATTATGTTTTATCTCAGGTTACCTTTGTACTGTCATTTCATTCTTTTAAAGTAGAGGTTTTATTAATATTTTTTCTGATGTGGGAATGAAAAAAAAGTATTTTGATGTTTCATACCTTAGTTACTAACCCTAAATTCAAATTTCATGGATTAAATTACTAAAAGGGGGTGGGTGGTATGTAAGATCCTGAGTTTTAAAAAGGAAACATAATGTTCGATTGCGTACATGATTCACCATATAGTGCTTAAATGAAAAATTAAATTTTATTATTTAATTTGGTTTTTATCACCTATCTATTAAAATATAGGTAATAAAAAGTTTTAAAATAATTATTAAATACCATTTACACATTTTTATATAATGATTCATTTTTCACCAAATTATCTTCAAATGAAACTAAAAACCAATTGAATATAATTGAATTGTTTTTCTAAAATACTATTTAAATTTTTTTATTTATGTTTATAAAATAATAAATTCTCCATTTTGGATTATATTAATGAAATATCAATTAAATATAATGTTTAAAATTCATATTATATGTTTTTCAGAATTTATATAATAACAAATACAATTTTACGGATAAAATGAGCGTTTTTCTAAAAATACCGTTTTAACTGCTATTGATGGAGAACCCATTTGAATTCTTGTTTTTATAACGTTAATATGTTCTATTAGACAATATATACTTTTTATTTTTATGTGGGAAATCAAATTTTACTTTGTTTGAATTTTTGGGTTTTTTTGATAAATCTCACATTTAAATAAATAGTGAAAAATAATGCGTCTTAATTCAAAAATAAATTTTAATATAATTTATTTATAATGGTAGATTATCATTTTAATTGGTATAAAATTATAATCAGATTATTTTTTATCATTAAATATACATTTTTCCATTTAATTTAATTTTACATTGAAATTCGATATAAACACATGTCAACCGTATAATGGTTTTTACATTCACAAAACACGTTTTCTCATTTTAGAAATTGGGATTAATTTTAAAAAAGTTACTACAACTTATGTGTACTAAATTTAGAAAAAATGGATTACATTTTTGGAATCATAAGGTCTAAATTATTTAATTATGGCCCTTATATTTTAGGAAATTAGGATCAATAACTTTAGTTGTAAATATTATTACCATGGAAAAATGTTAATCAGGTAATTAAATGTAAAATAATATTATAAGAATATAAAATTACATAAACTATTCACCAAACTTATTTGGATGAGTGTATTCCAACCATGATCATCCTTGGGTCTATTTTATATCCACATGGAGCTACATGTATTATTTTAATGCATTTATAATATTATATTCAATGAGTAGTCAATTTAATACACTATTGTTTTTAAATAGTAATGTATCTTAGTATGGGGTTATACATGGGGAAAATTTTACTGTATATAGTAATTGGAAAGATAATTATATTACCAATAACATGTTAATTTATTTATAGTTTTTACAAATTAAAAGAAATTAATTATGATCCACAGATGATGTAGTAATTCCTTAATTAATGAAGGAATCAAATAATTGATATTATAATTATTAAAATAAATAATTTTTTAAAAAAAATTAACCAATAAATGAATTTAATGGATATTAATTTTTTTATGATTTAATTGATTTTTTGAGAACTTATCTTATCGTTATGATATTTTTTAAAAGTCAACTAATGAATAGTGTTACAATTGAGCCTATTGGTATTTTAAAATATTTAATTGTTAAGTAAATTTCATAGAATTCAGATTTATATAATATTCAGATAAAAGGTTATTATATGTCCTAATATTTAATATGTAATTTTTTTTGGAATTTTGACATGTTATGGTTATTACATTAACCCACAAAGTCTAAAAAACATGATATCATGACAAGATTAAAAAGGGGAAAACAAGGGGATAGAAGAAAATAATAAGGACTAAAATATATTCAAAACATGTCTAATTTTAAATGGATGATTGGTATTTGACCTATAATAATACAATAATTTAAATTAATCAGTTTGTTACAATTTCTAATTGAAATTTATTTTATATTAAGTTAATGCTTTTATTTATTCCAAGGGTGCCCCTCCTATCTCTTATAAAAAGGCACTCAATCCTCTCAATTTAAAACACATAGAAAGAATTTTGTTTTGATCAATATCTACCCAAATAACTTAATATAATCCCTATTTACTTTATTGATGTCATAGTTTATGTAGAACACCATAATTAGTGGTGTTAATGTTTTCCTAAAAGGTGATGAATTGAAGAAGAGGTATCATTTTCGTTTAGGATTTCTCTATTATTTCTTCTTCCACAAGCTTAAAATATTCTTCAACCATGATGAAATAAAAAATAAATTTTCCTTAATATACTGAAACATTAGTTTTTTAATATCATCACCTAAATCCCAATCAACATCCATCATGTGGGAAAGGAATTAATCGTTTATTCATATGTGTAAACTATCACATCCAAGAACTAATCTAATACATTTTCCATAACCGTCTCTCAAAACTTTTCTAAATAATGGAATTAAAGTTTTTTATATGATTTCTATGAAATATTTATTATTATAACTTAATAATATATCAATCATTTTTTTACATTCCATGCCCATAAAAATGATAACGTCATTTAGGCGTATGTGTGAACTATCATATCCACGAAGTGATGTTAATCATTTTATTATTCACCAAATCACTTTTATGATATACATAAATATATTTAATTGATTTTAATTATGTTAATTATATTATTATCTTTTTTCAAAGATAAAAAATATTTACCTTATTTCAATAATGATCATTGAAAAATGGACATTTTTACTCAAGTGTATGTATAGCCTACCATCTGCATGATTATAATGTTGTTCATTTTTTCATTGAAAGAATAAATGGTTTGATTGAAATGTATAATTATTGTATAAAATTGATTATAATTTATTCAATAATATTTTTTAGATTAGGTAATTATGACCACATGGAATATTAACACCAGGCCGTGTTTATTTTTTACTCAAGTACTAAATAACAAAAAATATTCTATGATCATAAATAAATGTGAAATAGTTATAGCACGGTAATAAGTGATATAAAAGGAATAATAAATATGAAAAAAATATAATAATAGATTATAAATTAAACAAATTTTATTATTTAGGATTATAATGATTTTATAGGACGAGTTCGACTCATGTTAGTGGACATTTTAACTAAAAATGTCATTTTAATAATCTGATGATTTGTTCTTAAAAATAAATATATTTAGTGTCCATGTTTTCAAAATGGGTCTAAATATTTATTACAAGAAAATTAATGTTATAAAATGTTAATTTATTCCCAAATATTCAAGGTGGAACGGGACACTTTGATTCAGAAATCATTTTTTAAAATGTTTTAGTCATGTTTTAAAAAGAGATTGATTTTTTCAATAAATTGGAATATTTTTTAACATATATGTAATAAATTTAATTTATTTCCATATGAAATAATCATTTATTGATGTTTAATTGTCATTTTTACCATCTAATTTTTTTAAAAAAATGTTTTTTTCACTTATGAGTTTGTATCTTGTAAAAATGAAATGTAATTTCAATGTGAAAATGTAATTTCTCATTTATACATGTTTTATGTTTTATGATTAAGTTATTGTTCTTGGGAATTTCATATGTATTTGAGTTTAGACATGATAAATCGATGGTAGGTGATCTGGTAATATATCTTTAATTAATTTTGGTAATGAGACAGAGTAAAATGATAAGGTATCTACTAAGATATTTATGGAATATACTTTGATGGGTATTCTAAATATAACTATTATGGATTCTCCATATGTAGTTGTGAATCTTAAAATGGATTTATGTGATATATTACACATGTTAACTTTATGTTTTATGATTTATGTGATGTTTTTATGAAATATTATGATTTCATGAGGTATGATAAAGAGTTTATGTTTTATGGTTGAAAGTTATGACTTTAAGAAAATGTTTTCATGATTTTAAAATATTCATAGACTAACGATTTAATTCATTATTTTATATCCCTTACATATCATTTTCTGCCCATCCAATGTTTTAGAAATGTTTTCCATAGGGAATAATGATGGGTAAGAGGAATGAAGGTGTCAATAATATTTTTTTTCATAAAAAGAAACCATGTTTATTTTTATCTGATTTATATTTTTGAAAAAATGGATACTATTTCAGATGTATCCTCTTGTATTATTATAAGATGTTATGTATTAGTGATCAAATAATTATATAAAAATCTAATCCTAAAAATATCCACAATATGAAAGAATTAAAATTCTTTACTAAACTCAAGATTATGTAATGTTTATTGATAGGGCCTTATAATTATCATTAATCCTATTCTTATAAATATAAACAATTAAGATACATCACTCAAATAAAATACAAATAATTTTATAATAATTATACATATATATATTCAAATAAATAATTTGAAATATAGTTATACTCACACATATATTGATATATATTCTTGTTGGTTTGGTTTAACTTCCAATATAAAAAATTCAATATATTTATGATTATTTTATTATTGGAAACATATTATTAGATATTTATAATAATATATTTATTTTTTTTCGTATATATATTTTTAGTATAAACATTATTACCTTCAATTAATATCCCATAATAACATAGATAAAAAATAGTGAGTCATTTTGGAACGAATTTCATCTTCAAGAACCATAACTAAAACTCTTTTGAATGAAATTATAAATTTATAATTTAATTAAAATATTAAATTATTGTACCTAAAAATATTTTTAAATTCCTTGATTAATGAGAAAATCTGACAACAAAAACTTAATTTAGACACATCTATAAAATTACCAATATTAATCACACATGATAATGGAAATTGATAATAACTAACTAATATATTTATAATAAATGATAAAAAATTAATTATACAAAATGAAAATTTTATTGAATAAAAGACTAAAATTGATTATTAAGATTATCATGTTTGTTTTATAGGTTTTAATATAGAATAATACATAATGGAAAAAAATTATCGGTGTTATCCAGACTCAAATATTTTTTGTTGAGTAATAATAACTCCACAAAAATAATGATTATTTAATATTTTCTTATTCTAACATATGATTATTGTATTATTATTTAGATCTTTTTTAAGGCATTCTTATTTCACACCATTTAATTCTTCTATAATGTGTCAATTGTTTCATAGAAAATCATATTTTGTAAAGATAAATTCTCATATGTATTAATGAATTTTTCCACCATATCCATTTTATCCATACAAAAAATAATAACTGTTTTATTATAGAAACATAAATTTTATTTATCTCTAATGATACATGTTTTATAATATATTCAATTTTAATAAAAATTATCATTATCCTTTTAAATATGTGGGTTTTCATTAAATATGTTTTGAAATATTTAATTTTTTTTTGATAATCATGATCGTATATTGTTAACTAATACATAAAATTATGAAATATTTTCAATTTAATATAAATTTATATTTATTGAATTTTTTTTGATATATATTTTTAATAATATTTTCATTTATCCTTAATAATTTTTTTTGGAAAGTGACATGAATATTACATCTTTGAATGATGGTATTTTCAAATGTTTTTAAAGATAAATCCCTTAATTGATTTCAATTCCATTTTTAAAGGACTCTTATCCAATGTTGTAATGATTCATAAAAAACAAATGTGTTTTTTTGATTAATTTTAGTAATCATGAAATTTGTTTTAATTAATCATATTATTTTATTATATTTATAAATTTTATGAATACATTTTTTTCTAGTGGTTATTTATGAAAAAATGATTTCATGTGATTTAATATTGATCTCATATGCATGGATATTGATTGATGGGTTATTAATAACCATATAATGTATTGGTTATTTTTTGAATCTAATGAGAAAATAATAAGAATTCAGTATGTAATAATCTATCAACTATAATAATTAGTTAAGTTTTTTTTCCCACTATGTTATGGGTATATGGTTTCTATTCATTCTCTAATATGATATTATTATATATTATTATGTTATTAAATATCATATACTTATGATATGAATTATTTTCTATCTATGTAAGATACATATGATATTCCATGTTGGAATGATATTTTTCTTTCATATATTATTATTTCTTGTCTTGTTTGATTTTCATTTCAGGCTCCCAATGTTAGTATTTTATGACCATTATTGGGTTTTATTAATTAATTCCATGATCTGTAATGATAAATTATGTTTTATGATTTTCACATATTATCCATTTCTGTTTTTATATAATATTTTTCCCCTGATCACTTTTTACATTAGTTTTCTTAAATAACAATTTAGACTAGTTCATAAGTTTATCTCACTAAGAATTTGAGATCATGAATTTATTTTATTTGCAATCCCCGGGTATTTAAGATGAATATGTCAGTTGAAATATTTATAAGTGGGCCTATTGGTGAAAATTTAACAGTAATTTCTAAAAGGATAGTAAAATAATATTATCTTATAGACATTAACCAAGAAACTGAACTTTTTTGTCCATATGATGTTTTACAATTTATGGGATGTATTATAAAAAACATTGAATATATTAAATACTTATGTATATTGATCCTATACCACTATAATTGTTAATAGGGGAGGGAAATTTTTTTTTTGGGATTTTTATTGAAAAATACAGTGTTAACCTTAGGAATAAAACTATATATAAGATAACATACAAATATTTTGGTAAAATAGAGATTGAGAGGGATTTCTTGGCAATAATATTGCTGCTTGGATACTGGCAGAAGGATGTAGTTTTGTTACAGATGCACAAAGGGTAAATCGCCTAAAAATTGGATGGTTGGGTATATAGTGAATCTAAAATCTGGTGTGTGATGAGTGGGACTATCACTACGCTCTTATATAAACACTCTTATGGGATTTGATTTAGTTAAATCACATTAAATATATAAAAAAGGATTACAAATTTGAATATTATTAGTTTAGATAACCCAATAAAAAAATTATATTTTGTAGACATGATTGAAACAAAGGGATCTGAATCTTTGAGTATGTAAATATATTATGAATTAATATTTCTACCCATATTGATTTCCCTTAGTACATATACTCTATTATGTCCCTAAAATGTTTTATTTGACAGAATGGTTGGAATAAAGGGGAACCGTGCCAATAATCAGTTTGATGGAAAATATAGAGATTGTCCTAATGAGTTGCTAAATTTTATGGGGTAATGTTTAAAAACATAATTTAAATACACATATAATTAAAAAAATATATGAATACAAATTTTATTCACATAAATCTAAAAAACACACCAATAAAGGTGTACCTCTCGAAGATGCATTTAAGGATACAACATATAAACTTCATTACTAGCTTTCTACATCCACATATTTTTTAGCATTTGATCTATGTGATGGAAGAAATATTTTCAATTATATTGTTCTCATAGAATGAGAAGGTCATTTTCAATTTATATTATCACGAAGGAGACTTTAACCAATGTTAGTCTCTAATAGATATTAAAAAAATATTAGGAATTAGACTCTATTGGATGGGAGGATTTTGGGAATGTATTATTCATTATGAACATTCCTTAAGAACATAACACAATAATTAATTAGAGATTCATATTAATAAAAAATGAGGATGATGAGCCCATTGGAACATATGAAGAAAACATTTCAATGCTCTCATGATGTGCCTATTTAGATAGCTCTTACACCAAAATAATAATCAATCACTTAATTTACTTCTTAAAACCATGTCATTAATGGTAATTATCTATAGGTGTCTTTTGATTCTATGATGATGTTGTCAAATTTTTGTAATGGTCAATATAAAAATTTGGGGCATCCATTATCTATTAGAAATGAAAATAATGGTCAACAATTTTTGAACATATAATGATAAGGCAAAACCCAGACTGAAGGTAGCATATCATACATGTAAAAAATGAGGAAGGAAGCACCTGATTACATTTTTAATGGGAATTTTTTTAGTTTGGTACGGTAGGATATATTAGAAAACAATACCAATGTAATGATAATATTATCGATATCAAAATAGTGAAAATATGTCTGTAACCAATCTTCCAATTTTAGATAAATGTTTCATGAGTAAAGTCTTTGGTAAGTATTCAAATAACTACTAAAAACCTATTAATATTAAAGAAAACATTCTTTATCAACCACCTAATCCAAGGGAGAAAGTAAGAGCATATTATATCACTATATTTCAGGTAGAACATGATAATGATAGTGTGAATGGTTTCCAAAATCTAAATATTAGAAAAATAATGTTCTCCCACCCTTGAATGAATTTGATGTATTTTTTAGTATAGATTTAATATCCCAACATTGGTAATATATCAATTGTTTGGAAAATGATATATCATTTAATATAACTAGTAATTATGTAATAAAAAAATACAAGGGTGATTATGACATCCATTTATACGTAAAATCAATTACATGTATCATGGTATAATGAAATGAGGGAAACTATTTTCATGTAATAGAGGGTGAAATCCAAATCAATGAAATTATAATTGTGTAGTAGTGTAAAATTAAATTTCTGGTTGTATGTCATGATCTTCCCCCAATATGTGAAGTCAAATATTCATTTTAGATCAAACAGAGGAATGTGACTATCTTTAAGAGTCATATTTGAATGATACATATTGATTTAGAATAATTAAATAATCACATTCAAGATAATATGTTTAGGTAAATTATTATCCCGAGCTATTCACCTCGGAGTGAAGTAGTTCTTTTCCAAAAGATGAAATATGGTATAATATGCCTTTCAATTTACTTTTATTAACATAATAATATCAAGATCATGAAAAACTATATTCTACGATATTTTGATAAAATATTTTATCATCTATAAGGATAATTTTTTAACAACGAAATTTTATATGAATTTCATCAATTGATGATAAGGTTAGAAGATAAACATAGGAAAAATTCTAATATAGCGTATCATAAATTAAATTTTATAGCGATGAAATTTTGAAATAGAAATTATCCTTCTATCTTTATGGATTTGATAAATTTTGTATTTAGAGGATTACATGAATTTTTTGACTCTTATTCAAGAAATTTGTCACCATTCAATGAGAACTGAAGAACATAAAGATAATTTTAGAATTTGACAATGGAAATTATTAACGTATAAAATATTTGACATTTTTAAAAATTATGAATTTTGATTTGATCTTTATTATGTGATGTTATCACGATTAAGTGTATATCTAGGGACACATCAATAGAATATGTAGATGAAAAATGCTATGGTATATCATCTATGTTACATATAAATGATTTATGTGGATTATCTCGATACTATCAAAATTTATCGAGTTATTTCTTCAGAATATACAATCCACTATCAAATATGGAAAAATAAGTGGTAATGATCTTATAGAAAATAGAATGTTACAAATACTTCAGTTTGATTATGAAGTGATTTGTCGCTATAAATTTACATACACTACACTTCCTTGGATAGGGAATTATGATATATAGTGACTCTTTATTGAATGTTTTTATGTGTTTTTATACAGATCTAGAATTTATTTTCATCTGAATATCATTAATCAACCACTCATGAGAAAGACTAAAAACTAATGATCTAGTTCTAGTGATAGGTTCCATTTCATTTGTAAATTTAGAGAAACATTTCAATCATTATAAGTGTTATATTTATATGTAATATTATATATTAAACAATATATTTATTGGGAAAATATTAATATTTGATAAAGGAGATAGTTGGAGTTGATTAATATATTATGAATTCATAACACATTATCACCTTATAAAGGACAAACAGATAGATTATGCCCTATGTAGGAAGGATTTTTACAAGTTAACTACTGAGAGTATTGATAAAAATATAATACAATTGAATTTTTAATATATTAATTTTAAAATAATAAGTGAATAATAATAATAATAATATTTTTTCCAGAATTTTTACTCATTAATCCACTCAGATTATGATCATTAAAACCCATAACGATATTGAAATCCTAAAAGAAATTGTACTGAGTATTCTATATTTCATCTTTGATAAATATTTGGTTATATAGTTTACAATAGGGATATGTGTCCCATGAAAATAAAAATCAGAGAAGGAACATATTGATGAGGCACATATATCATCCTTCTCTATAAATTTAGAAATATTTTAATTGTATTGAGATATAAATAATGAAATCCAATAGGATAACCTGAATATGTAGTTCATAGAATACATATTTCAATTAATGTTATGATATTATGATAAGGATTAATGACACAAGTATAAGGGTATGATGTGACCATTACCCATAGTAATTTGAAAATGGGAAAAAATTAATGTAATTTTTTTATAGGTAACCCAAAAGAATATAACTTCAATCATGTTATTTGGATTTTACACAATTAAAATACTATGGCATTTAATTTAATTTACTCAAAGGAATATTAATTTACTAAATCATATATCATGATATACATAAGATAAGTGATAAGTCAATATAAAGTACCCATATCCATGTTACCTGACTTGGATCTATGGTTTAACTCATGGTTCTAGAGATATCATTAGAAATATTTGAAAATCGAGTTTCCTTTCAAAAATATTTACAATCCACAAATATATTTTATTAAAGAAAAGACCATTAAATCTTGAAATATAATGATATCCTATTTAATTATATTCTAATGTTGATGGGATCAGTACCACACCTTGGTAGTGTTCTCATATAACAACAGTTCCCATTCTAGAATTCATATGGACCTATATGAGGCTCTATATGGGAATGGATATATACCTCAAACATGTTGGGATTAATATTTATATATGATACTAACATGTATTTATCTTTTCCATGAAATTAAATAGGAGGTTTATATAATTCATCTACATATTATTGATGTAAAATAATCAACATAATACCTTTATAGTTAGTTATCAATGGGGCCAATAGTTTAATTTTTGTGAATGGTTATTCCTCTAGATATGTCTAATAAATAAGGTTAAGATATTTTTCATGAATTTTATGTTGATCCTAAAGCACATTGATCCCTTTGATATAAGTGACTGGGTCGTAATACTATCTACAATCTTAGAATTCCCTCATAACCTATCCCATGTTTATGATGTTTCCAATAGACCTCTTTATAGGAAGTATATATTAGATCCATAAAATGTATTTTTTTTTATCAATTAATTAGGAACATGAAATTTTATTTCACCAATAGTTGGTGGAAATATTTTAACGAAGGGAGAATGTTCTAAGGAACCAGACCACCCATATATTCAATTTTTTGTGGCAGAGTACTAAATTTTTAGAGGCTCTAGGGGGTGTCTGAGGATGTGTTGAGAAATAAATATCATAACATTTTTTCTTCCATGTAATAATATTTTTTTGAATAAAATATATTTACGTCATAGAATATAGAGACCCATGGTTTTAGAAATTACATTACCATAATTAAACACAACATGAGTATTTTGTCTTATATGTAACAATTATCTAAACTGAAAAATATGTTTCAATGAAATTTTATTAAATTTTATTTTTATATTATATTTTATAAAATATTAGGTGTCACGAGAAGTGATCACTTCATTAAAACAACATAAAATTGTATAAAAAAGAATATATAATTCTAAGATTATATATATATTGAAAATGTTTTTATTCTTTTTTTTCTTATATTGAAATAAAATTTTACCACTTTTAGAATTGAATCACATAAAATGGTTTTATTATATCTAATCAAAATGATCAAATAATTTGATTTGGTAAATTTCAATATAAGGTATAAAATTATGAATCCTAGGTAAAAATTAGATACCACGCTATGAGAATTATTTTTCAAGGAATTGTACCTTCGTAAATATTGGGTATATTTCATAAATTAAATGGATCTTTTTAATATTAGTAATTTATTATTTTATTTAAAAATATATAAAAATTACTCTACACACATATAATTTGGTATTCAAGGTTATATGTGACTATAAATATATATGGATTAAGATGATATTTTGAGTTTTTTTAACAATGGATATATTTTAATATAAATTATAATATTATCTTATTTATAAATTGAAATATATTAAATATAATAAAAATATATATTTATATCATAATTTTTTTAATTTAGTACATATGATATCATGATTTATAAAATAATTATCATGGTTAATTCTTAATCAATAATAACATATTTTAATATGTGAAATATAATGTGGATTAAAATAATCTAAATTATTCTGATACATTTACCATTTATAATAAATGTATTAGTTTTTAATTTTATACTTAAATGTATTACAATTATTTCTCCAAAAACTCATCTAATTCTCATGAAAATCAATTTTTCTCCCTTTCCCAAAATTTTATCCAAAATACTTTTCCCTCTCTTTAACATACAAAAAGATGTCACTTACACCATTTCTAAGAAACCCACCTAGTAAAGAATTCATATTAATTTCACCCAAATTTACATCTTCTATATCCTTCCAAATTTTTTTATCTCATAGCCTCATCACTGTGCCTTAACTCTTTCAATTCCAAAGTTTTCTTCATGATAATATATGAATCTTCAATGTAAGTATAACATATCCTTTTATATATTTTCTTTTTCATTCATATGCACACTCCTTTATAAAATTTTAAACATATTTATATAATGATATTATGATAATAAATATAATAAAATATTAATTTATTAATTGTAAAACCATTATCTATTCCCCTATTATTCGATAAAAATGATAATGCTTCTCATATGCATGTGTATACCAATAAATCCTTGAATGAACTGATTCATTTTTGTAAACCTATTTTCTAGGATGGTTGTATAGTTTTTTAGGGAATATATATTTCACTTATATCTTGATATTTAGTTTTTAAATTTACATTTCTTATTCTTTACATAATATTAGCAGTATGAAATCACTGTAAAAGTAACAAAAAAATGAATTTTCCAAGAGGTAATGATGTTCATTTATAAGTGAAAATATATATTGTATTATCCTCATTCTAATAATTATTCCCAATTATTATTAATGTTCGTAAATATATATATATATATATATAATTTCATTATTATTGTTAGATTAATGTATTATAAAAAAGTGTTTTTTATTCATACTCACACACATATTGATGTAAACTCATGTTTTTCGGTTTGACACCTCATATAAAAAATACTATAAATTTTAATCAATTATTTAATGGTAATGTTAATACTGGGTAATAATTATAAAAATTCATTCATTTGGTTCTATATTTTAAATATCATTATTAGAATCATCAATTTAAAATCGATAACTCAATTGTGAAAAATCACACAAACAAGCCCATTGAAAATTTAATATACAAGAAAAATAAGAAAAAATATGATAATATGAATCTATAATGTTATCAATTATGCTAAAATATAAATTTCAAACCCTTATATTAAATCATAATGATCAAAATTTTGAGAAGAATGAATAACAAAACCCTGATAATGAAATTAGACGAAATTTGCCATGTTACTCACCCTCAATATTAGAAATATAATATATATATATATATAATATTCATAATATAATATCTTAAATAAAGTATTTAAAATGGTAATTTATAAGACAATTAGTCTAAACATATTATCAAAATAGTAATTTCTTTAAATGATGTTTTAGAACATTTTTGTAACTAGAAATAATGGTAAATGGTTTTCGTGAAAGAAATATTATTTTTGACTCATATTCTATCAAATACAGTCATGATACATAGAGAATTTGTTTTTATACTATATTAATATTTTATTATTGATTTATTTTTTCATTTATATTCAATTCATTTTTCACAATTCATTATTCATCATCGAAGAATAAATTAATTTAAAAGGAATTGTAATTTTGTTATGAACAATTCCAATCTATTTAAATTCATTTTTATATAATTTTTTTATTTCAAAATAGTGGTCGTAAATAAAAAGTGGAAACATAATTTTTTATATCATTTGAACTTTATTGTCAAAATTAATCAATTTATAATAATGGGATGAGTAAAATTTTAAAAATGTGTCATATTATTTAAAGTGTTTTAAATATTTTATCATATTTTATTTAAAATAATGCTATATTTTTTCCATATACATCACATTATGAAATAAATTTTATTTCAATTAAATGTATCTTTATTAGAATTTTTGGATGTAATGATTTAATTTTTTTTTCTAATCATCATGAAAAATTTTATTTGGAATTTGACTTGTTAATAACTTCATTTTTAGGCTATAAGAAAAAGTTATTTTATACGAAAATCACTTTTTATTTATTCCCATTCGAATGTATTCTTATATATTAAATTAATGCATCAAACATCATCCTATATATTCATTTTTCATTATATTTTTTTGGTTGTCATGTTATTTTATAATTTTTTTTGTTTTTTTAGAATACTATTTGGAAAGGGTATGAAATCCATTTTCTTTTCATGGGTTATATATGATAAGATAAATTATTTCTTAAGTGGTACTAATTTTTATGGACAATGATTATTGTATAATTATATGTCATTATATTATACTTGTTTCTTTATTATATATTAAATAAAATAAAATTTGTGATCCTTGTAGCCTTATCAGTTTATTTATTAATAACCTGGTATGTTTTTCTATCGAGAAAAACCCATGAAAGGATTTTAATATTCATCAAATTGTGTAGTGATAAGAATTTTGACTGAAAGTGTTCCGAATATTTCTATGAATATTGCCGAAGAAACACACAAATTAGACTTGGTATTTCGAGGCCCAGATATCCTTGATGCGGTGATATTTAAAATATAAAATATAAAATATTTTTTTATCATTCATACATTGTTTCATTGGAAACATGTGGAAACACCAATGTTGAGTTTGAGATAACCATTTAGAGACCATAGATGAATTCTAAACATGGAATTTATCCTATGGGTGAAAAAAAATTGTCAGTACTTGGTGTTTGGTCTGGGTGAGTTTTTGGTGGAGTTTTAAAAGGAAGATAAGTTATTATATATATATTAAATAAATTAATCCTCTCCCCATTAGTGATAATAGAAGATAATAGGTAAAGACCTCAACACCCAATTAGACTAACCGAAAACTAAGACTGATCTAAGGATAAGAGATTCCATTGAGCACTGTTTTTGTGGATATCATAAATTAATAGAGGTTAACCATATTCTGGGAATTCTATTGGACCTAAATCATCATAATTTACTCATTAAGGAAGTTGGATTTGATTTTTATGTCCCTCTCTGGATTTCAAGTGTTATTTTAAGGTTTTAGAACCCTTATATAACTATTAGAGATCCCATGGTTTTATATTTTTAGGTTTCAAGGGAAACCGAGGTGTTTCAGGTAGCTCCCAATCAATTTATATTTGGAATTCGTATATACATTGCAAGTAGTTTTTTGTAATATGATGTTTATTCTTCTCGATTATGAAAGATGTTTTTTTGGGTTGCACGGATTGTGTCCGGGTTACATGACATGTAGGAAAACCTGGTTGTGTGGCCATGAGACATAGATAGGGTAGCCATGTGATTCTACATGGATTTTTGGATGTAAAAAAACCCAATTACATGGAAACGGGGTTATAGACACAGAAACTGGAATATGACATAAGCTATGGGCTAGTTAGATGGGAAACACCACGTATGAGGGGGTAAATTCAATGTGAATGACATGTCTATCCCATAAGTGTGGATACAAAAAAATTCTCGAGGACCCTGGTCAGGTGAGACATGTCACATATAGCTTGTACACTCTATGTATTCTCACATAGATAGCAAAAAAACTACATTAGAGGACATTACTGGTTGTTGAGGAGGGCCACACATCGTGTTGTCACAAGTACATGTAGTGTACACTATTCTTTTATTTTTTCTCAGCAATGTATATCCTTATTTAGGGATAAGAAGTTTTTTTTCATGTAGCCTATCCTAGGTTGGTTCCAACATAGAATGTTATGGTGGATTTGAGAGTGTACCTAGAGATACGATGTGGTCTGGTTTATAAACGATGCTTCAGTAGTAGTTATTGGCGTTGGGTAGTAATAAGTGGGGATGATTAGGTTAACATCGAGGTATTTTACCATATAGGATGTGGGTTACCTAGAATCATTAGGCTAGTAGAGTGGTGCTCCCAATTACTAATAGAGAATGGTTCTACTAAATATATTGGTGTTACTCTAGATGTGGGATTGATATATTCATGCATTCATTTTAATTTTTTTAATCTCTGCACACATTCATAGAGATATTTGTGGGTGTCTATACTGTTACCATATGATTTGGCCTCTCATTATTGTTATATGGGTTCTTACAACTACACTCTTTACCCTATACAATTAGAGGTGTTCTAGGGGTGGTATAAGAATAACACATGTTAGGTTGGGTCATGAAATGATGTAACATAATAAAACCAAGAATAAAGTTTAAATTATAAAATTTATTGGCACTTAAAAGACCCAAGAAGAAATCTATATAGATTTTCTCCCATTTAAATACTATAATTGGTAGCAGTTTCTTCACCCAATTATATTTTAAATTTTTATAGTTTATTTGTTCGACCAAAAAGCATCGATATATGTACTCTAAAATTTCAGAATATATATATTCCTTCCGTAAGTGTTGACTTGGATATCTATAAATATTTGGGATTCCAGGGATTAGAGGGAATAAAAATCTATGTCCATCATCAAAAAGTTATCATTTCAGATTTTTTATATATAAGACACATAATAGGGTCTGTAAACTCATAACACCATTTATACCAATGTTTGAATTCTTCATTTTTGTTACCTTATTATATTAACCCAATATCATTTTTATACATTTTGGTTCTTCACAAAAAAATCATTTGTAAGATATCATTTGGGAAAGGTATAATTTTTTAAATTATTTTAATATTTAAACATATATCCTTTTGAATATTAATATTGTTTGAGTACCTATAAATCCTTATCATCTATATGGTAGACTGATAATTTCTTATTAGTGTATTAGTGACCTTTTTTTGTTCCCAGGATGGTGATGTATTGAAAAATCAAAGACAATGTTTAGTTTTTACAATATATATTGGTAATTTTGTAAATTCTTATATGTATGATCATTAAATATATATATCACACTTTCCAATATAAATTTAATTCCTCTAAATCCATAGTACATAGATTATTATTTCCTTCATCACATCTTGATTAATATAATAGATTAGATTAACTGTGAATAGAAATAACATATATATTTTCACTAGGTCATTACACATAGGGACACATCCCGAGACCTCCTTTGATTTAACACTCTATATCAGTATGCTATCTCTAGAAGAATGTAGAATAAGTAATTTTGATATGAAAAACATTATGTTGATCTCTAAAAAATTTTCATCACTTTCATATATCAATATGAACATACCTACCATTAATGTTAACATAGGTAGTTTATTTGATAATCATGAAAAATTAATCTTATATAAGAAAACTATGGTTCTTGATAATAGTGGTTTGTCAATCCCATCCTTCAATCCCCTCGAACATCAATGGATCCAAAAAATATACTGGCGTTTTTCATTACATGTTATTGAAATGAAGCATTAAATATCCATAATTAACATATGAAAACATAATAATATAGTTTCACATTTACTATGACCTTCATCATACACCAAAAATGATCGTTATTATCTTCCATGGCAATGGACTATATAATAATATTAACTATAAGTCAGTGTTAGATATAACTTTGTCATAACATATTGTTGTGTTTAGTTGAAAACATTATTTCATTCATATATCAAAAATTATATTTTGTGTATTTTAAAAGTCAAAATGTCAAAAATATTAAATTCAATCGAAAAACAAATTCACAAAAATATCATGGTGTTACATTCTACACAATATCTTATGAAGGTCTCCCTTGAAATTTATCTCAATAATAATTTTTTTTTAAAAATATAATATTAATTCACAAAAATACACATCATATAATTTAATTTTAATATTTCCTATAAAAATTGAATGTTGTAAACATAACGTTTACCCAAAGTAATATATAATATTATTTCCAAATAAGATAACATATGTGGAAATTGAAATTAGTGACATGCAAGAGGGGACTAACTCTGAAATATTGATGGAGAGTGATTGAGAATATGTTATAGATTATATTAAAAATCACTATTCTATAAAATATAGTTGTTTGAAAAGGGTCATTGATATCATCAAAAATTACGATATTATGTTGCAATTCAAATTAATTAATATTTTCCAAATTTTGATGAATTCTTCCAAAAAATATACTTACAATATTTAATTCTATTTAATATAAAAAATATCAACTCTATTTTTTTAATTTACCTATTTCCACTTAAACTCTTACACAATGAAATGGATGAGAATTTATCATTCGATAATCATTGAAAGATCATGGGATCTATAAATAGAATCATTAAAAATTCTTTATATTGTTAGTTCACACCACAAAAAATGGGGATCACTTGTTATCCGATATAAGTACATCCTCATGGGGTAAGATAATAAAATAATCTCTAAAACCTATTTCAATGATTCACATAAACCAGTCCAAAAATGGTTAGTCATTCAACCATTTAAAATGTTGAAAATTCAAAATATTAGAAGGTTAGTAGGTAAATTTCTCAAAATTAATATATCATTGGTACCCCTTATATCATTAATTATATTTTGGTTGTCACATACCAACCATGTTAATACATTCATCATTTGTTATATTGAAAAATTTTAATCACTGGAATTACCATTAAACTATTTTGAAAACATACACCTTTCTTCATTCCTTACATAGAATGAATATTATTTGATATATTCCTTAAATCTAAAAATTTTATAATCATTATAAATGATATCATAATCTACATTTTCAAAAAAAAATACAATATAATTTCTAACATTATAAATACTAAACAATTTATTTTATCCATATCAATTATCTAATTATCCAAGCTGAAAAAGTTTTTATAATCATCACGAACACATTTTGGTTTACCATACAATTGTCATTAATTTTATATAAAATACAGGCTCATTATTAAATCAATTTTTAGGGTAATCATCACCATTCAACATATAATTTAAAAAATTTAATTAAAAAAATATACTTCATGATTCATTTAACAAAATTCTTGAATTGCAATATATATTCATTTTAGTCATCCCACTTCTTTCTCAAACCATTAACTAAGCTTCCTCATCATATTACTTAATACCCCTTTCTTAAATTATGAAATACGAATCATGTCAGAACATTCATCAAAATAAATATGATCATGATTATAGAAAATAAAATTAGTATAGTGTATAACATTCATATATTACACATGGTATCTTCATCATCTATGGAAATAGCATTACTCTTACAAAATATTTAAATTTACTTTAAGAGATTTCCGCTTAGGACATTGATTTCCATAATACCAATATCTTCTATATTTATATAATTCATCCACTAATAATATCATTAGGAGACCAATGTTTATATTAATTATGTAACCAGAACACTTTATTTTCACTTTGATATTTCTAACTTTATGTCCATTTCAAAATTCAAAACATCTTCTTATTCTATAGAGGAAACTACATGGTTGTTTCATTCCACATTCTAAATATATATGGAAACAAATATTCAATCCATTATATTTACAAACACCAAAATCCCCAATATCTGATATATTTATTTACATTGGTAATTCTGCCAGTGGTTTAAGGTAAACATTGGTAATAATATTCCATGAAAACTAATTAGGCATAATAACAACATCCAATGTTTCTATCATCATCGCAATATTATACTAATCAGTAAACTATCTGTCACTTTCAATGTTAATACATTTGTTTATTGGATCCCTCCATTGACTGAAATAAAAAATAATATCATGATCTACAAATATCATAGTTGAAAACCTCTTAATCATTGATAATCACTTATATAATGATTAAATCATGACACATTATTTCTTAATCTAAGACACTATAGTTTTAATCTATGTTATTAACATTTGTCTATTATTTTAGAACATTAATGATGATTTGTAAGGAGTTTATAAATTCCAATATCATATCCCTTAAGAGTTTCAAAATCGGTGTGCAATTGGTCATGTTTTCATTCACCAATTCCTAAGTAAATCCTGGCCAATGTGGTTTTTTCAGGGTTTTAACTCTTATTTACATTGTAAGATCTCGTTTTTTAAACAGGGTTAAAATTAAAAATGTTTATGAATTTATTTTTCGGTTTATAAATGGAAATTATTATTAAAATAAGCTCTGTAATTTTATTCCGAGTGTTGGATCACCTAAAGATGGTATTTTTTTTGAAATTTGATAAATGTTTTGAGTTAAAGGGGATGTTGCACGGGCGACACACAGTTTGTCTAACTGTACGGCCAAACCATGCATAGTAGGTCTTAGAGGAAGTAGCTTCCACGTGGGCGGTGCACATTTTGTCTAACTGTGCGGCCAAACCATGCGAGAAGGGTGGTCAAGGCAGTAGCTAAGCATGGTTAGCGGACAGTTTGTCAAACCGTGCAAACTAACCTTGAGAGCACTTAAACAGGATCCTTAAATTGTAGATCTTGCTCATTTTTTCATTTATATGGCTCGTTTTTCCTCTTAAGCGGCCATAACTTGGGATTTTACTTCTCTCTAGACTATATTAGGTTCTCCCATCATTTTTTAGGCGATCTGAATTCTTAAATTGGAGAATTGAAGTCGGTTTTTTGAGGTAGGTAAATGTTCTTATCCGTTCTTGTTCGATTTCTTAGATCTTCTGAGATATACATCTCTTGTTCTCATTTTTTCGTAGATCTACACCCATTATGGGTAAATATAAGTGTGTGGATGTCAAGTATGATGAGATTTGGTCTTAGTATTTCTAGGAGAAGTGATCTAAAGCGGGTTCTTGAATAATCAATCCAATTCTCTTGATGGTTGTTCATTCGTTGTGGTTTCCGTCAAAACACAAGGTAGGGTCCCAAATCATTAACACTTTATATGAGTATTTGAGATTCTTTTGATAAATTGAGAATGTGAATTTCCTTGGTTTTGATATGTCTATGAATGACACTTTTGATGTTATTAAATAATGCCACCCATATGAGATAAATGAGGATATGATCATGTGTTGATTTTAAGCATCAGTTTCTATTTTAGTTAAAGTGATATGATTAAACAATTGAATGATTAGAATGAGAAGAATGAGTAATATGATAATTAATTATAGAATTAATTATCACTTCATGAGGTGGAATGAATTTGTGGCCTTTACTGATTATTGGGAATATTGAATATTTGATATGTTCGAGACATAATTTTTAAATAGTTAATAATTAACGGAGGGATTAATTATTACATGTTAAATGGTAAATGGTAAACTAATTTATGATTGGTTAAAGAGATAAGGGTTGATTAATTAATTTCTGAATTAAATAATTTTCATGCATTAAATTAAGATTGTGAATTGATTGTTTGTTACGATTGTTAGCCAAGGGTACCTTTTTATGCATGTTATCTTTCCATGCCTTAAATTGTCTTGGATGGAGTTATTTAGAGATTTGATATGTTGTGTGAGATGGTCACTAAATTATCTTGGATTTGTTCAACATGTTTTGAGATGATTATGGTGATCATGTAGATTGTTAAAGTCCTAGACGAACCATTGTTTGAATGGATGGGTTCAGACATGTTAAAGAATTTGGATAATTAAGTTCTGAGTTAATTATTCAGTTAGATTTCCATGAATAATTAACTGTTAATTAATTATTAATTAATGATATGTTTAATGGTTAATTAAGTGTTTCCTTATTTTATGAGCGATTTGTATTGTTAATTAACAGTTGAATTAATTATCGGTCTGGTTTTGCGGTGTTAGACATGGTATTCTACACTAACATTACAAATATATGTTTTATTAATGAATGGGTTGTGAGACAAGGACTGAGACTATAGTTACTCACAAGGTATTAGACATGATGTTCTACACCAATGATATATGAATTTCTATGATTGATAAATGGGTTGTGAGACAGGGAATGATGCTCCAAATACTCACGGGGTGTTAGACATGGCGTTCTACACCTAGCTTGTAAGAAAATATTCTTTTATGGGACAGAGACTGATGGTCCAAATACCCATGGGTTGTGAGACATGGAATGATGCTCCGAATAATCATGAGGGTGCTAGACATGATTTTATACACACATTAATTAACATTGGATTGTGGGTCCAATTGTTCAGGCATGAAATGTGTTAATGTTTAATGAATACTGTTGTGACATGATGATTTTTGAATTTATTATGATAAAGGGTTTAGGCATATTAATGAATTGGGTGAACCACTATTAATGGATGGACCCAAGAGAGAATCACTATTTTTAGTGGATGGTCTTAGAAATAATATATGAAATATTAAATTGAATAACTTATGATGCATTATCCATGCCAAGTACCAAGCTTGGATACAAACTTTACATTGATTACGTAGATGAACTTTAGAGCCATATTTAGTGAGTTACATATATGGGGGATGTCGGGAAGAGGCCAAATCTCAAGACTTTCATAATAAGATTTGAGTAATTGATAAATGAAAATGATTCTGTAATATTTGTTGAGTATGCATGACAAATGAATACTGCAGGTTCAGACACCAGGTGAGGGATGAATCAGGTACCTGAGTATATAGTTACATTGTACTACTTACTTTATTTTATGCATTCCTTCACATGTTTTAAATTATTTATTTAATGTCTGGATTTGGGGTAGACACTGGTGGTCCCAGCCTACTAAGATTTATATCTCACACCCTACTCGGGCCGCCATTGAACTGGGTACCCGAGTAGATTCTATTTGGTCGTAGGACTATGATTTTGACATTTACTTGGGATTTAGGAGTAGAGGACAGAGCGAAGGCTCGGGATGCTTGAGGAGATCTCCCTTGGGGAATTGAGTCATTATTTTTTTATTTCTGCATTGGAATGTAAATATTACTATTTTGTTCACTTTTTTCTACTTTTGTATATTTAGCATATCATGGATGCTTCTGTTGTATAATTTAGAATTGTCCACTTTTATAAAATCAGTATTATTTGTGTTCTGATGTTTTTTATTTATGAGTTACTGCTTCAGCTGTTGTTTTTTATCCACACTAATATACCATTGTGAAAATTTGAAAGGAGGGTATAGTCTCTCCACTGACTATCCTTAGACCCTTTCTGCAAATCAATAGCCTCTGGCATATGGGGAGACACACATGAGGTCATGTGGCAACATGTCTGGCCACCAGATTAGTTGTGACCCGGGTCGGGACATTACAAATTGGTATAAGAGGTTTATGTTTCTTTTTTTTCTTTTGTCTTACTGTTTTGGGGTTGGTAAACAAGAGACTTGGAATGTGCCAGCTCTTAGGTTAATAGCCGTTCTTGGGACTGATCACCTCATGTATGGGGAATGATCATGTGGCAAGGGATGGGAATTAATGTTTGTACTATTAGAGGTTACTATTGATATGATTTTACCTTGAGTGACTGGCATATTTTCTGCTATTTATTGATTTTGAGAATTTTGAAAAGAATAATTTTCTTGGCCTGATATGGCAAGGAATTTTCCTACATGCATCATCTTAGGCAGTTAGATATTCACATTTCATGCATATAACATGCCATGTAGTTGCATTAGTAGGATACCTGATAATTTGGATTATGTTCCTTGGGTGCAATGCCAAGTTTGATCTTCTTTAACAAGCCTCTGTAGATAGCATGTTATGGTGATATATTTAACATTCTTGAGTGATTATTTTCCATATTGCCTTCGTTATTTGCATGTTTTTTTCTATGACATGCTTTCGGGTTATAGCATGTTGTTGTGTTGCTTCTTATGCTAACATGTTACAGAAGTTTTGATATGTGAAAGGGGAGATAAAGATAAAATGTTAAAGAAATTTTGATTGTGTTAAATGGGAGCCAAAATCCATCGATAAGGTGTATGGGTGACTTATCGATCCATATGTGGTCACCCATATAATTTGGACCATCAGGTTGATCATGTTAATTTTGGAATTGACATTGGTATCGAGTAATGAGAGCCAATTTTCAATACATTGAGTTTATGGACACTTCATGAATTGGGAAATGACGACTCTTATTAAATGTGATGACATGATTCCATGTCAAATTCTTATAAATGTGAATGATGTTAAATGTTTACCTGAAATCAAATATCTAGCTACTAAAATGTGTCTGGACCCAAGTAATTCAGTTGGGGATTGTTTTTCTAGGATGACACATTTGGGTGTTTGGAAGTTTAATACATGTGCATTTGCTATTGGGTTTCTTTATAGAGAACCCAAGTTGGTTAAAATGAGATCCTCGTAGGTCACCTTATCATCTTAAAAAGAAATTTATTTTGATAAATTTCATGAAAATGATGGGATGTCAACTAACATAAATGTTTTAAAAATGGAATTTTAGGAAACTTGTCTGTTTTTCCTTGGGGTGTTTTGAAAATGGTACTATGATGTTTTGATTAAATCATTTGACGATTAAAGGTTAAAAGTGATTAAATATAAGAGGCATGGAAATGGAACCTTTTGTGGTGTCAACTATTTAAAACCCTCATGTAAAGGGTAGTTTAGACTTCTCTTGAGTTTCCTTGGAACAGAAGTGTGAGTACTTTCCGTAGGCATTATTCTCCTTAGCAATGGCCTTATATCCGGATTTTGAGCCTAGTGACTTGTTCAAAGTGACCCAGCTTAGGGTTGTCACTTTTTCTTCGTAAGCGTCTAACTTGTGGTTAGTAGTTCCCTCATAACTTAAATTCCTTTCTAGCACTATGGATTTTATCACTGAATTAGAGATGTGGGGTGCCATTATCTCAGGTAGGACTTCCAGTTTTCAATTACACCTAGATCGAATGGATGGTGATGTATTTCTTGACCTTGTTGTGGGATTAAGCATTGAGTAATGCTCTTTGTCAGCTGGTTAGATGTGCCTTAGGCATGGTCAGCTGCTTTGTTGGTTGTTTGACCCTTTCTTCTTGGTAATGGATAAATGGTTATGGCGTCGTCCAGGAAAATGGTTGTATGAGGCAAAATGTCTCTGTAATATTTCTTTTATACCGCTGAGTACTATCTCGGGTAAAATCCATGTAGAGTAACTTGAGCATTAAAGAATCTGTTTTATTTCAATACATGGAATGGTTTTCAAAAGACCTGGGTGTTTTGACATGCCGATCATGTTGTTAATCTAGTGTGCTGGTGAGCGGCTGATCTTTTCTTAAGACGTCATGGGAAATCCTAAGGTGGGTATTTCCACTTTGTTCATGATAAATGTGTTGGCAGGTGATGCCAAGCATTTATAACAGAGTTGTCTTATAATGGTTTGATTGATCTTTTTCATGACCTCAGTTTTCTTTTAGAGCGCTCTTCTAGACACGACAAGCATGTACCCTATCTTGACCTCGTCACTGAGACACTAAGATATCTTTGATCTTGTGCCATGCTACAATTTAAATATTATTGGCCTTGGGGAGTAGTTTTTATCTGGGTATTACATGGGATGCATTGTTTGTTTGGACTACCTCCTTTTTCGTGTTTGGGCGCAGTTGTTTTTAAAATATCATTGCAATGGCTTGACTTGGTTTTTTTACCAGATGTTGGGTAAGGACTTCGATATACTGGTGGATTCTTTTGGAATAGTTTTAAAGGCAATTCGTCAGATAAAAGGAGAAAGTGGATTTTGGGACTGTGGTGTCTTTGAGTGAAGTAAGAGAAACATGTTCCGTTGTTTGATTGAGGTTCAACCTTTTACATTGACAAGGTCCCTATAATGAACTAAGATATAAAATTTGTTTCAATGTTTGAGCCTTAGAGTAATCTTTGGATCTAGATAAAATAGCTTACCCATCATTTTTGATAAGGGTTAGAGGTTTGTTTGACATTAGGAACACAACACGTCACTTCAAATGATATTAAATGACATTGGTAGGTCGGTTGTTTTAGTAGTGGTTCTCGATGGCTTCTCAAGGATGAGAATTATTTAAGGTGGGTATAATGTAAGATCTCATGTTTTGAACTGGGTTAAAATTGTGAATGTTTCTATTTTTTTCAGTTTATCAATGGTTTGTTCGTTTTAAACCGAGCTCCGGAATTTAATTCCGAGTGTTGGATCACCTAAAGATGGAATTTTTTCGAACATTTAATGATGTTTTTAGGTAAAGGGGAAGTCTCATGGGTAGCGTACGATTTGTTTAACTATGCAGACAAACCATGCGTCAATGGTCTCAGAGGCAGTATCTTCAGCATGGGCGGCGCAAAGTTTGTCTAAGCGTACGACCAAACCATGCGAGAAGGGTGGTCGAGGCAGTAGCTAACGCACAGTTAGCACACTGTTTGTCAAACTGTGTGGACTAACTATGCAGGCACTTAAACAAGATCTTTAACTTGAGGATCTTTCTTGTTTTCTCCTTTAGATGGCTTGTTTTTCCACCTAAGCAGCCATAACTCAGGATTTCTGTTCTCCATAGGTCGGAGAAGGTTCTCCAATTGTTTTGGAGTCGATCCGAAGGATTCTCTTGGTGAATCGAATCTAGTTTCTTGAGGTAGGTAAATGTTCTTCTTCGTTATTGTTTGGTTTATTAGATCAGCTAATATCTACATATCCTCTTCTCACGGTTTCATATATCTACACCTATTATGGGTAAATCTATGTGTTTGGATGAAAAGTATGATGATATTTGGTCTTGGTCTTGCTAGGAGAAGTGATCTAAGGCGGATCTTGAAGAATCAACCCGTTTCTCTAGAGGGTTCTTAGTTAGTTGTGGTTTTTGTCAAAACCCGAGGTGGGGTCCCAAATCATTAACACTTTATATGGGAATTTGAGATTCTTTTGATAAATTGGGAATATAAATTTCCTTGATTTTTATATGTCGATGATTGACACTTTTGATGTTATTAAATAATTTAACCCACATGTGATAAATGATGACTTGAACATGTGTTGATTTTAAGCATGGGTTGCAATTTTAGTTAAAGTGATATGATTAAAAAATTTAATGATTTGAATGGGAAGAATTAATAATAGGATAACCAATTGTAGAATTAATTATCAAGTCATGAGTTGGAATGAGATTGTGTCCTTTACTGATTATTGGGAATATTGAATATTTGACATGTTTGGGAGATAATTTGGCAACTAGTAATAATTAATATAGGGATTAATTTTTACATGTTAAATGGTAAATAGTTAACTAATTGATGATTGGTTAAAGAGATCCGGTTTGATTAATTACTTGTTTTATTAATTAATTTGCATTCATTAAATTAAGATTGGGAATAGATTGTTTGTTACGATTGTTGGCCAAGGGTACCTTTTTATGCGTGTTATCTTTCCATGCCTTATGTTGTCTTGGATGGAGTTATTTAGAGATTTGATATGTTGTGTGAGATATTCACTAAACTATCTTGTCTTTGTTCACCATGTTTTTAGATGATTACGGTGATCTTGTAGATTGTTAATGTCCTGGATGAACCATTGTTTGAATGAAAGGGTTCAGACTTGTTAAAGAATTTGGATAATTAAGTGCTGAGTTAATTATTTAGTTGGCTTGCTAAGAATAATTAATTGTTAATTAATTATTAATTAATGAGATGTTGAATTGTTAATTAAGTGTTTCCTTATTTGATGAGCTATTTGTGTTGTTAATTAATTGTTGAATTAATTAACTGTTTGGATTTGTGGTGCTAAAAAGGGTATTCTACACCAAAGATAAATATATATGTTTGATTGATGAATGGGTTGTGAGACAAGGACTCAGGCTCCAAATACTCAAAGGGTGTTAGACATGATGTTCTACACCAATGATATATGTATTTGTATGATTGATAAATGGCTTGTGAGAAAGGGATTAATGCTTGAAATACTCATGGGGTTCTAGACATGGCGCTCTACACCCAGCATGCAAGAAAATATTCTTTTATGGGACATGGAATGATGCTCCAAATACCCATGGGTTGTGAGACATGGACTGATGCTTTGAATTCTCAGTAGGGTGATTGACATGATGTTCTACACCCATTAAATAACATTGGATTTTGGGTCCAATTGTTCATCTGTGAAATGAGTTAATGGCTAATGAAGGCTGTTGTGACATGATGTTTTGGGAATTGATTATGAGAAAGGGTTCAGGAATATTAATGAATTGGGTGAAGCACTGTTAGTGGACAGACCCTGGAGTGAATCACTATTTTTTTTGGATGATCTTAGACATAATATATGAATGATTAAATTGAATAACTTATGATGAATTATACAAGCCAAAGGACAAGCTGGGATTCAGTCTTTACTTTGATTACTTAGATGGTCGTTAGAGACATCTTTGGTGAGTTACTTATATGGGGGATGTTAGGCGTAGGCCAAATCTCAAAACTTTCATAATAATATTTGAGTAATTGATAAAAGAAAATGATTATGTAATGATTGTTGAGTATCCATGACAAATGAATAATACAGGTTCAGACACCAGTTAAGGGTTGAAGAAGGTACTTGAGTATATAGTTACATTGTACTGTATACTTTATTTTATGCATGCCTTCACGTGTTTTAAATTATTTATTAAATGTTTGGATTTGGGGTATACACCGGTGGTCCCGGCCTACTGAGATTTATATCTCACACCCTACTCAGGCCACCATTGCAATGGGTACCTGAGTAGATTCTCTTTGGTGGCAGGACTATGCTGTTTGCATTTACCTGAGAGTTAGGAGCATAGGACCGAGAGGAGGCTCGGGATGCTTGAGGAGATAGTCCATGGGGATTTGAGTATTTATTTATTTATTTCTGCATTGGAATGTAAAGAATTCTGTTTTGTTCACTATTTTCTACATTTGTATCTTTATCATGTCATGCATGCTTCTGTTGTATAATTTTTCATTGGACACTTTTATAAAATGAGTATTATTTGTGTTCCACTATTTGTCATTTATGAGTTACTACTTCCTCTATTGTTTGTTATCCACACTGATATACCATTGTGCAACTCTGACAAGAGGTTATAGTCTCCCCACTAACTATCCTTAGACCATGGTTTCTAGTCAGCAGCCTCTAGAATACTGGGAGGCGTGATTGAGGTCCTGTGGTGACCATTCCGGCCACCAGATTAGTGGTGGCCCGAGCCAGGACGTTACAAAGTGGTATTAGTGGTTTAGGTTTCTTTCATTTACTTTTTCTTACTGTTTTGGGATTGGTAGACAGGAGACTAGAAATGTGTCAGCACTTGGGTTAATTGTCCTGCTTGGGACTGGTCACCTCATGTACAGGAAATGACCAAGTGGCCAGGGATGTGAATTTATGTTTGTACTATTAGAGGTTACAATTGATATGATTTCACCGTGAGTGACTGGCGTATTTTCTGCTATTTATTGATTTTGAGAATTTTGAAAAGAATAATTTTCTTGGCCTGATATGGCAAGGAACTTTTATACATGCATCATCTTGTGCACTTAAAGATTCACTTGTCATGCATATAACATGCCATGTAGTTGCATTAGTAGGATTCCTGCTAATTTGGAATGTGTTCCTTGGGTGTAATGCCTTGTTTGATATGCTTTTGCATGCCTCTCTAGATACCATTTTATGGTGATATATTTAACATTATTGAGTGATTATTTTTGGTACTACCTTAGTTATTAGCATGTTTTGTTGTTATGACATGCTTCTGTGTTATAGCATGTTGTTGTGTTTCTGATTATGATAACATGTTAGATAAGTTTTGATATGTGAAAGGGGTGCTAAAGATAAAATGTTAAATAAATGTTGGTAGTGTTAAATCGGAGCCAAAATCCAACGATAAGGTGTATGAGCACACTATTGATTGGTAGGTGGTCACGTATATAATTTGGACCATTGGGTTGATCATGTTAATTTCTGAATTGACATTTTTATCGATTAATGAGAGAAAATTTTCAATCCATGGAGTGTATGGGCACTTCATGAATTGGGAAATGACGACTAATATTAAATGTGATTACTTGATGTCATGTGAAATTATTAGAAATGTGGGAGATGTTTAATGTTGATCTAAAATCAAATGGCTAGCATCCAAAATGTGTATGGACCAAAGTAAGTCAGCCGGGGAGTGTTTTTATGGGATGACCCATTTGGGTGTTCGGAATTTTCATACCTGTGCGTTTTCTATTGGGTTTCTTTATAGAGAACCCTGGTTGGTTAAAATGAGATCCTCGTAGATCGCCTTATCTTCTTAAAAGGAATTTATTTTGATAAATTTCAGGGAAATGACGGGCTGTCAACTAATGTAAATGTTTTAAAAATGGAGTTTTATGAAAGTTGTCTATTTTTCCATGATGCATTTTTAAAATGGTACTATGATGTTTAGATTAAATTGTTTGATGATTAAATATTAAATGTGATTAAATATAAGAGACATGTAAATGAATCCTTTTGTGGTGTCCACTATTTAAAACCCTCATGTAAAGGGTAGTTCAGAATTCTCTTGAGTTGCCTTGGAACAGAAGCGTGAGTACTTTCCGTAGGCATTCTTCTCCTTAGTAATGGCCTTTTGTCAGGTTTTTTTGCCTATTGACATGTTTGAAGTGAACCGGCTTAGGGTTGTCACTTTTTATTTGTAAGGGGATATCATGCTGTCAGTAGCGCCCTCAGAACATAAATTCCTTGCTAGCGCTATGGCTTTTCAAACACTTTTGGAGTTGTTGGGTGCCGTTTCCTAGGTAAGACATCCCGTTTTCAATGAAACCTTGATCAAACAGGTGGTGATGTGTTTTTTGACTTTGTTTTGGGATTGAGCATCGAGTAATGCTCTTTTTCAGCTAGTTAGACATGCCTCAGACATGGTCAACTAATGTGTTGGTCGTTTGACCCTTTCTTCTTGGTAATGGATGACTAGTTATGGTGTCTTCCAATAAAATGGTCGTATGATGCAAAATGAATCCTTAATAATTATTTTATACTGTTGAGTATGGTCTCGGGTCAACTCCATCTAGAGTAACTTAAGCATTAAATAATCAGTTTCATTTCAATACATGGAATGGATTTTGAAAGGCCCCGGTGTTTTGACTCACCGATCTTTTCGTTAATCTAGCACGCTGGTGAGCGGCTGAAACTAAATGGGTTTCTTACTAATATGATGGTAATTTCATTACCCCATGGAAAATAAATGTGTTCTTTAAACATTATCCCAACAGAACAAAATACATTTATATAAATAATATGAATGATATCATTGGATTATTTACTAATAATTTATAAATTATTTAATAATATGACATATTAGACTTAAAATAATTTTAATAGACTTATAAAAAACATGCTTGATAAAAATAATCTTTATTTTTTGATTTTTTTTAAAATCATAAAACATTTAGAAAACCATTTTTATTAAAAATAACCTTGATAACATACAAACGATTCATTGAAAAAAAATTTAATATCTTTTTAAAAAATTTAAAATCTTTAGAATCTTTTTTAACTAAATATGATCTTAGCCATCATTTTAAAAAATGAAACCATTTTTAAAAATCTGTATTTTTGAATTCAAAAAATTTATAATAGAATATGGAAATAAAAAAAATAATTTCATAAAAACATGATCATATTTATCATAAGAACCAATGAGTGGAGAAATTTTTCCATTACATGGATATAAAATAAGTAACTACATTAGAAGAAAATTCATTATAATTATTTAGAGATGGGTTATAATATTTTATCAACTGTATCATTGCCATACAAAATAACAATAAACTGTGAGATTTTAGTGATCAATGCTTACCACATTGGTAGCATTGAATCATAATCACTATAAAATAATAACATGAAATGAAGCGTAAAATATAATTAAAATAATTACATTCATTATATAACATTTCAAAGGGGTAGTATATAAACCTTTTCAAAGAATATTGGTTGAGATCATAACATCTATCTTAGTAAAGGACAATGGAGACAAAATTCCCTTACCGCTTTGCTAACGTTTTAACTATAAACCCCATAAAAGAGATATATATATATTTTTATTTAATTAATAATAATTTTAATTATAATAATAATAATTTTCATCAATTGGATTTATACAAGCCACTAACAAGAAATATGTGTCAAATAATTATTGTGTCTTATGAATATAAAAGTGAGATGAAAATCACTTACTACTTGAGTAACATTTGAATTATGAGTTATATGAAATAATGGAATCAATTGAAACATATAATATAATGAAATAATTTATATTCATTATATTACATGTAATAAGGGAGTATACACACCAATAAAATTGTAAGGAGTGGTGGATATGGTATATGTATCACAGAAACAAACGCGAGAATAGAAATAATCTTACCTTAAGTCTGGTATCTCGTTATACCTGTAACGCCCTGACCCCAGTTACCTACAGTCGGTGCATTATTACATAACATTGACATGATCACAAGAAAGATCAAATATCAAAAGACCAATTGGTTTAGTAGCCTTGGAAACACTAGATATATTCACAATGTTTTTCATTACATCATAAAGTGAAAAACTACTACAACAACATATTGTCTCCATAGTCCACACTATTATCCTCTTATAATATCCCTGCAGTTCATTCATAATTTACTTCTTTACATCCTGGGAAAAATAAAACATAGAAAAGGGGTGAGCTCAAATGCCCAGTAAGGATAACAATATAGCGGAAACATTCATAAATAAGAATAAACATTTAAGGCAGTGTATAACTAAAACAAAAGCATTTTAAACTTGAACTTCAACATAGTATGGAAAAAAATAAAATGAAATAATGCCATTTACTTATTCACATGGATATTCTACTAATCGAATAATCACATGTAATATCAATAACCACTTTCATAATGATGGAATGCATGATGCGGAACTTTAATTTCTGTGTCGAGGCCTCGTTCCAAGACCGAAGGGATAACTGTAACCGGAACCCAACCCGGAGAGCCTCTGTAACCAGACTCTATCCCAGAATGCCTCTAATAATTGGACACCAACCCGGAGTTCCTCTAATAACCGGACACCAACCCGGAGTGCCACTAATAACCGGACACCAACCCGGAGTGCCCCTAATAACCAGACACCAACCCGGAGTGCCTCTAATAACCGGACACTGACCCGGAGGTCTTACTTTTACCGGTCCCCAACCCAGAACATACTAGTTCAACACATTCATCTTAAGAAGGGGATGAAATATAACATAAACATTCGTATTAAAACATACATAAAAAATATCAAAGTTTTAATCATAAACCATTAATGGCATAAAAATAACTCATCTATTGTCAAAAATATCACAAAACCTTAAATACAATATGGATTATTTGTATCATAATAAATCAACTTGGAACAAGTTTAAAATTTATCAAAGGATGTTGACATAGATGAAATCAACACTATTTTAGAGAAATATCTTTTTTTTGAAATCATTTAAAAGTCAAATAATTATAGAGAAAACCTTTATTTTGAAAATATATTTATAATCTTGTGAAGGAAGCTTTAAAGATGTAATAACGGCGGAGAATAACTGCACCCGCCGTATAAGTTAAAAAACACATTCTTACCTTAATTTTGTCAAAAGGTTAAAAGGACATTGTTTGGAAAACGACGGAAAGATTCCTTTTATAAACCTCTTATAAAAAGTCAAAAAAGGGTATAAATGTATTTAAGACATATTCTTGTAAATAGTAAAAATGTTTTGAAATACATTTTTAACAAACATGGATGTGGATGATAAAGAGATCCCAGTAGATTATTAAGTATATACAACCTCGGATAATGAAGAGATTGCGAAATAAACCCTTACCATTTTGGTAACTTACGAAACGTACAACCCATGAAAGAGGTATCATACAATGAATATGTAAATACACATTAATTAAAGTGTATTACACAAATAATATAATTATGGGCAGTACATACACCATAGAAAATGTAATAGTGGCAATATGGCATGAATCTCACGAGAATAAAGAGTGAGATGAAAACCCCTTACCTTGTACTTTTCCTTGGTTGAGGATAGGTTAAACTCCTGTATAATGGTGAAATAATTGTTATTAAATTATTCAATAATCATATACATTAATATGATATCATATATGATCCTTTAACATTTCTTTGTTTATAATATCTTAGAATTATCGTTGTTTCGGGTGTTAACTTACTCATTTTATTTTATATGTTTTGTTATGTAAGCAATGGTTTTCATGGATAGGTTGTATCTTATTCATATCCAGAATGATATAAAGTCCTTAAACATTATTTTTAAATCATCAAATGATAATTATACTTGAATGGATACTATAGAGAATGAATCTCATCGCGTTCGTGGAGACGGTAGTCCGTACGTACGCACGAGCGACAATATCATTCTTTTGATATCAAAATAATATATAATTGGATGGTATATCATATATAAAGAATAATTATCATGTTATATTTATTATTTACATGAATTATACATCAGTATTATACCCATCCAAATAATAACTTATTGAATAACAATTACACCATGACATGGAGACGATAACCCGTACGTACGCATGTATGGTGACATGTTATTCAAAGAGTGGATAGAATACTGAATATGGTTGTACCATATTTATAATAATATTACAGTATATAAGAGATACTGGATTCATTATTTTAGAATGGGAAAAACAAATAAAGAAGAAGTTGGAGAAGAAATGAATTTGAAAAAGGGTGGTGAAAACATTATCTCTTCTTCGAGTTCTTCCGTTTGATTTGATCAAAAGGGCTCTTTAGGTTGGATTTATGATATAGGTTGTAGTGAGGGAATTTGAGACAGTATTTGGGAAGGGTTTTGCCGAACCAAAAGGCTTTTAAGGTGTGAATTAATGATAAGGGGGAGTGCCTTATTATAAGAGGGGTGAGGGGCACCTTTGGAAAACCTGGAAATATTAATTTATAATAAATTCATATTCGGTTTCTAATGGCTCCAAAGTTTATTATTTAATGTTGAAGGTGGGTATGGGTCAAAAACCATTCAACCAATAGAATTTAGACAGGTTTGGGTTACTATATTAAACTTATCTTTAAGTATTAACTCTAAGTTAATTAGTTTCACTTTTACAATATCTCTTTGTATTTTTATGTTATATGGTTAATAAACTTACTATATACATCCAATAGACCCCCAAGTGGTCCATTAGTGATGCACCTATCATGATATAAGTCTCTTGGCCTAACCTTAGATTTTTAGGGATTTAATACCAAATACTAATATAATATTTTTTTTAAAAACTCTTTTATGTCAATTTTGAAACTATTCAATAATTGATTTTTCTGAAACTCATAACATAATGATTACTTATAAAAAAGTCAACTAAATCACTCCTAATATGTCATATTAACCTATAAAATTAGTTTAATTCAATAAAAGTCTCAAATTATATTTATTTGGGTATTTATAATATCAATTATTTTAATTTTTCACTATTATGGTAATTACTGCATCATCATTGTGTCATAAATAAATTAAATTATTTAATGTCTAAAAATTATAAATAAAATATAATTATGTAGGAAATCTCTTTATATTACTAATTAATATTTATAGTCGAAAATACAACATATATAACCCTATGTAAATAATGTTTTTCTAAAAGATATATGCTTATGTCATTTTTGTACTTATTTTAACTTAATTAAAATAAAGTGTCCCTATCACCTATAAGTGGCTCCATGGGGTCCCAAAATCGACCCAAAGATTATAATGGTCGGACATGTATCCACAAATAAGGTTAGGAGACGTTTTAGGGTAATTTAGTATTATTATAATATTATTTGTTTAACCCTTATTTATCGGATTTACCCTTAACCATGGTAAATAAAATATTTACCGAAGTAATTATTCAAAATGTCTAAAAATAAAATTTACCTATTTACACAATTTGAACATCATGATTCCAAATATGGAATCCATTTTTCCAAATTCAAAACACATAAGTGGAAGATATTAATTTACATTTAATTCCCGTTGTTAAAACAAAAAGCGTGTTTTTAAGAGATAATAACTATCAAAAGATTGACACCTGTTTATATCCAGTTTAATTGTGAAGTTTTGTCCAATGAACAAAATTGTATTAAATGGTAAAAATATATTCTAAATATACTTTAAAACCACTCAAATTCATAATTTATCACTACTAATTATTTTGATTAAAAAGGTTGTTTTTAATTAAAATTTATTAATTTTCACTATTCATCAAAATATAAAAGTTATCCGAAAAGTACCAAAATTTTAACCTAGCCTAAATTAGACACTATGAATCCAAAAATGAAGTCCATTTTGAGAGATAAAATTTATAAAATTTCAAAAATTATTTATTACTATTCATAACGGCTAGTTTGATGGGTTGTGGTGTGTGTTAGAACTTGAAGTTGCGTACGACACATGCTACTATATTATTAAAAGGAAAGCATACCGTGGAAGCTTGGGATGTTTCATTTTAAATTTTTTGATGTCCCGATTTAGTCAAAAAGATTAAAATATTGTATTTAAAAAGGGTTCACTATTAAAAGATTGTAAAAGTGCAATACTGAAAATGAATTTGTTCTTAAATTATGCCGAAGAAACTAATAATATGGATTCAAAAATTATAAGGATTATATAAAGTTTAAAATTAAGTTAATACTATTATTAACCTCTTTTGAACGGATTGTTTGGTAAGTCATGGTGCGCTTGAACTCGGTGTTGCGTGTAGTGCATGTTATTGAATTATTTTGAAGAAATAACACACTATGAAATCATGGGGTGTTACATTCTCCCCTCCTTCAATAAATTGCGTCCTCGCAATTTCAAATTGTTCTTCAAAAATAAAAGGTTTAAAATAGAAAATATCTTTATGGGAAAACCCACATTGGAAATTGGGTTACTAAAATTTAGTCTTAATATGAGGAAAAGAGAAATGAAAGGGTCAACACCAAATTATGATCTCAACTAGCAGAACATTGATGGAAATTATAGACATATAATTGGAGGAAAAACGTAAATATTTATAGGTAGTGATTGAGGTCATAAATCAAAAAAAAGTGTAAAATTGAGGGCCTTAAATTCATCAATCTATGATTATTTAAAATACCATCGGTTCAGAAAAACATATGGTATTAGGATAACACATTTTTTGTTTTAAGATCCCTTCACTAAAGTATAAGAATTAATTTCTTCATTTAATAAGAGAAGAAGAAAAATATATACATGACAAGTAGAGTCTCATCCTTTAACTAAGTTCTACCACAAACTCATCTTTCACTCTAAGAGATAATAGAACATAAAAATAATATACTATTTATCATATTCGTATAGGGTTAAAAAATGAATTTATAATTCTTCTAGAAGAACCATTCAAAAAACGACATTATTCAATCCAGGACATCACGTGGTTTAGTGGTAGGTGATACACCCATGCCGCCCTTCGGTTGTGGGTTCAAGTCTCATGGCCTTGCCGGACGCGACGGGTTGTCGCTCGACCTCCGGGTTGTCCTTTTATGGAAATCCAAAATAATCCAAACTAGAACTATCCAATAAACTTCAGTCCAAAATTTATAAGGAAGGTAAACACAATAAAGATCCTTTTTTCCGCATAATAACATGTGAACACCTTCATCATATATTCTTTTAAAACACTGCAACATCCTGAATTTCCATAAAACCTTAATGATTACATTCATGATCCCTTATTCCTTAAAGAATAATAAATATTATCCTTCAATCCAAATTTTTTTAAACCCCAACAATGATGGAATATACAAATAATTAATCAGTTTAAAGGTAGTCAAGAATATCCAATATAATTTATCCAAATCAATCATGTATTATTCTAAAATCACTACCTCGGTATCAGAACTATATTATGGTTTATCATTATCTCAACCATATATTTTCCAAAAATTTAACCTGCTATTGATTCACTTTTCATTGTTCCACACAATCTCAAGTCCTTAATGAAATAGTACTGCAGTACAATCATTATATGCTCCATAATTATTATAACAAGTACATTGTTGATACAACACTCAAACGACATAATCAACATAAGAACTCTAATCATTCCTCTTCATCTGTGGTAGTATCATAACTTGATTATTATCTAATAGCATCATTTGGGTCATAGTCTGAGGATTGGGACATAGGTTCGCGTAGTGTCCAAACTCCTTGAAAATTAAGCATTGTATATTTGAAACCATTTTCTTACCCTTGCAGTCACATACTTTGTGCCCTTTTCATCCACACTTATAACAAACTCCCATTCCTTTCAGGCAAGTTCCAGGGTGTTTCTTCCCACAGTTATCACATATGGGAAAATTCTTCTTTTCCCTCTTCCCTTTATCCATCTTTCTCTCTTCCATCCTTTTATTATCTTGCTTCCCTTCAAATCCATAGGACTCATTAAACTCTTTACTTATATTATCAACACATGATATTATTTCTTCATATGATGATAATACATGAGAGACTATTTCTCTTATAAATTATTGCTTAAGACCATGAAAGATATGATACTTTTTTCTCTTTGGATCATGTGTATTGATGGAGTTCTCATTCCTTCTACTGGGCGCCATTTCTAAACAATGGCATACACTATATTAGTTTATGAATAACAATACCTAATCCCAAACTTGTGAAACACATAACATAAATTAAATAGTTTATTGATATAATCCATAATCATAAAAATGTCACCTTTGAGGAAGTATATACTCATAAACCATTCATAATGGTTTGTAATGAAAATGAGAATTATCCTAAGCATGTCCCCCGGGAGTGTCGTAACCAAGAGTGCAGCAAGGCCAGTTTTCATGCACCAGTTCCCGTTCGAGTCCAACTCAAAGTGGTGTTTTCGGGTTTTACCCCTAGGTACATCTGTGCCAGAGCTGCCTCTACCTTCTCGTATCCAGTCAGGGATGTATTGCTCAGAAAACTCACAAAATTTCTACAATACCAAAATTCTAGGAAGTTCTTCTATACTAATCCTCAAAGTCCATCTTAAATCTATGTGCTCTAATCAGAGTTTATCTAAATATATCTTCCAAGGTTTGTACTAAACTTCTTCTGAGACCAACTGTAACGCCCCGACCCCAGTTACCTAGAGTCGGTGCATTATTACATAACATTGGCATGATCACAAGAAAGATCAAATCTCGAAAGACCGATTGGTTTAGTATAATTGGAAACACTAGATATATTCATAAAGTATTTCATTACATCATAAAGTGAAAAACTACTAAAACAACATATTGTCTCTATAGACCACACTATTATCCTCTTATAATTTCCCTACAGGTCATTCATAATTTACTTATTCACATCCTCTGAAAAATAAAATATATAAAAGGGGTGAGCTCAAATTCCCAGTAAGGATAACAATATAGCAGAAACATTCATAAATAAGAATAAACATTTAAGGAAGTGTATAACTAAAAAAAGCATTTTAAACTTGAACTTCAATATAGTATGGAAAAAATAAAATGTAATAATGTCATTTAATTATTCACATGGATATTCTAATAATCGAATAATAACATGAAATATCAATAACCACTTTCATAATGATGGAATACATGATGTCGAACTTTAATTTCTGTGTCGAGGCCTCGTGCCAAGACCTAAGGGATAACTATAACCGGAACCCAACCCGGAGATCCTCTATAACTGGACTCCATCCCGGAGTGCCTGTAATAACCGAACACCAACCCGAAGGGCTTACTTTTACTGGTCCCCAACCCAGAACATACTAGTCCAACACATTCATCTTAAGAAGAAGATGAAATATAACATAAACATTCGTATTAAAACTAACATAAAAAATGTCAAAATTTTAATCATAAACCATTAATGTCATAAAAATAACTCATCTATAAACAAAAATATCACAAAACCTTAAATACAATATGGATGATTTGTATCATAATAAATCAACTAGAAACAAGTTTAAAATTTATCAAAGGATGTTGACATAGATGAAATCAATACTATTTGAGAGAAATATCTCTTTTTTTTGAAATCATTTAAAAGTCGCATAATTATAGAGAAAAAAATTATTTTTAAAATATCATTATAAGCTTGTGAAGGAAGCTTAAAAGGTGTAATAATGGCGGAGAATAACCGAACCCACCGGATAAGTTAAAAAACACATTCATACCTTAATTTTGTCAAAAGGTTAAAAAGGACCTTGTTTGGAAAATGGCGGAATAATTCCATTATACACCTCCTATAAAAAGTCAAAAAATGGTATAAATTTCTTTAATACATATTATTTTAAATAGTAAAAATGTTTTGAAATACATTTTTAAGAAACATGGATGTGGATGATAAAGAGATCCCAGTAGATTATTACGTATATACAACCTCGGATAATGAAGAGATTGCGAAATAAACTCTTACCATTTTCGGTAACTTACGAAACATACAACCCATGAAAGATATATCATACAATGAATATGTAAATACATATAAATTAATGTGTATTACACAAAGAATATAATTATGGGTAGTACATACACCACACAAAATGTAATAGTGGCAATATGGCATGAATCTCACGAGAATAAAGAGTGAGATGAAAACACCTTACCTTGTACTTTTCCTTGGTTGAGGGTAGGTTAAAATACTATATAGTGGTGAAATAATTGTTATTAAATTATTCCATAATCATATACATTAATATGATATCATATATTATCTTTTAACATTGCTTTGTTAATAATATCTTAGAATTATCGTCGTTTCGGGTGTTAACTTACTCATTTTATTTTATATGTTTTGTTACATAAGCCATGGTTGTAATGGATAGGATGTATCTTATTCATATCCAGAATTATATCAAGTCCCTAAAAATTATTTTTAAATCATCAAATGATAATTATACTTGAATAGATACGATAGAGAATGAATCTCATCGCGTTCGTGGAGACGATAGTCCGTACGTACGCACGAGTGACAATATCATTATTTTGATATTAAAATAATATATAATTGGATGTTATATCATATATAAAGAATAATTATCATGTTATATTTATTATTTACATGAATTACACATCAGTATTATACCCATACAAAAAATAATTTATTGAATAACTATTACACCACGACGTGGAGACGATAACCCGTACGTACGCACATACGGTGACATGTTATTCAAAGGGTGGATAGAATACTGAATATGGTTGTACCATATTTATAATAATATTAAACTATATAGGAGATACTGGATTCATTATTTTAGAATGGGAAAAACAAAGAAAGAAGAAGTTGAAGAAGAAATGAATTTGAAAAAGGGTGGTGAAAACATTACCTCTTCTTCGGGTTCTTCCTTTTGATTTGATCAAAAGGGATCCTTAGGTTGACTTTCTGAATAAACTAAGGACTCTTGGTTGTATTAAGGGAATTTTAGAGAGTATTTGGGAAGGGTTTGGCCGAACCAAAAGGCTTTTAATGTCTGAAGTAATGAGAAGGGGGAGTTCCCTTTTATAAGAGGGGTGAGTGGCACCTTTGGAAAAACTAGAAATATTAAAGTATAATAAATTCATATTCCGTTTCTAATGGCTCAAAAGTTTATTATTTAATGTTTAAGGTGGGGATGGGTCGAAAAACATTCAACCAATAGAATTTAGATAGGTTTGGGTTACTATATTAACCTTATCTTTAAGTATTAACTCTAAGTTAATTTGTTTCACTTTTACAATGTCTCTTTGTATTTTTATATTATATGGTTAATAAACTTACTATATACATCCATGAGACCCCTAATTGGTAAATTAATGATGCACCTATCATGATATAAGTCTCTTGGACAAACCTTATATTTTTATTAATTTAATATCAATTAATAATATAATATTTGTTTTCAAAACTCTTTTATGTCAATTTTGACACTATTCAATAATTGATTTTTGTGAAACTCATAATAGAATGATTACTTAGAAAAAAGTCAATTAAATCAATCATAATATTCCATATTAACCTATAAAATTAGTTTAATTCAATAAAAGTCTCAAATTATATTTATTTGGGTATTTATAATATCAATTATTTTAATTTTTCACTATTATGGTAATTACTGCATCATCATTGTGTCATAAATAAAATAGATTATTTAATATATAAAAATTATAAATAAAATATAATTATGTAGGAAATCTCGTTATCTTCCTAATGAATATTTATAGTAGAAAATCCAACATATATAACCCTATGTAAAAAAAGTTTTTTTCAAAGATATATGCTTATGTCATTTTTGTACTTATTTTAACTTAATTAAAATAAAGTGTCCCTATCACCTACAAGTGGCTCCATGGGGTCCAAAAATCGACCCAAAGATGTCCATGATCGGACATGTATCCATAAATAAGGTTTGGACATGTTTTAGGGTAATTTAGTATTATTATAATATTATTTTTTAACCCTTATTTACCGGATTTACCCTTAACCATGGTAAATAAAATATTTACCGAAGTAATTATTCAAAATGTCTAAAAATAAAAGTTACCTATTTAGAAAATTTGAACATCCTGATTCCAAATATGGAATCCGTTTTTCCAAATTCAAAACACAGAAGTGGTAGAAATTAATTTAAAATAAATTTCCGTTGTTAAAACAAAAAGCGTGTTTTTAACAGATAATAACTATGAAAAGATTGACACCTGTTTATATCTGGTTTAATTGTGAAGTTTTGTCCAATGAACAACATTGTATCAAATGGTAAAAATATATTCTAAATATACTTTAAAACCACTCAAATTCAAAATTTATCACTACTAATTATTTTGAATAAAAAAGTTGTTTTTAATTAATATTTAGTAATTTTCACTATTCATCAAAATATAAAAGTTATCTGAAAAGTACCAAAATTTTACCCTTGGATAAATTAGACATTATGAATACAAAAATGATGTCCATTTTGAGAGATAGAATTTATAAAATTTCAAAAAGTATTTATTACTATTCATAACAGCTAGTTTGATTGGTTGTGGTGTGCGTTAGAACTCGAAGTTGCGTACAACGCATGCTACTGTACTATTAAAAAGAAAGCGTACCATGGAAGCTTGAGATGTTTCATTTAAATTTTTTTGATGTCCCGATTTAGTCAAAAAGTTTAAAATATTGTATTTAAAAAGGGTTCACTATTAAAAGTTGGTAAAAGTGCAATACTGAAAATGAATTTGTTCTTACATTATGTCTAAGAAACTCATAATATGGATTCTAAAATTATAAGGATTATATAAAGTTTATAATTTAGTTAATACTATTCATAACTTCTTTTGAACAGATTGTTTGGTAAGTCATGGTGCGCTTGAACTCGATGTTGCGTGTAGTGCAATTTATTGAATTATTTTGAAAAAATGACACACTATGAAATCTTGGGGTGTTACAATACCTATTCAAACATCTAATATAATAAATACATGTTTATTATTAATACATTAAATAAAAAAAATAATATATTCAATACCATATATTATTTACTAATGACTTCAGATTATTTATTTATTAATAATTAAATGTGAAATTTATATTTTGGGATATAACTGTTTTGTTTTTCCTACATGTTTTTATGTATTATTCTTGGTCCTCTTATATATATCACGATTTACACGCTTCAAAAATTTATACTATGATTAATATATCATAACTTTTCATAATAAATGTTTTAATAAAAATCTAAAAATGAGATAAACGGTTATTAGAGAACAAAATTCATAGATATGGGTGGTTGTATGTATGCATTAACACTATTTCTATTTCATCATTATATTTAATGAAGGAAAACTAAATGATTAATATATAAAAATACATATTATCATTCAAATATATTTATTCTTTCATAAAATTAAAATATTTCAGATGAACCCCTCCTTAATTAATTACATGTAATGTGTAAATATATTATATCTCTTTGAGGATGTGGTAGTCTACATATCTACAAATAATGTTATTTTATTCCCAAAAAATGGTAACAATGAATTTATGGGTTAGTTAATTTTTATTTAATTAAATATAAAAATAAAAAATTAACATTAATACAATCATATTCTTTCAATCATTATTACCATCCTTTATAGGTTGTAGTGGAATAAACATTGACATTTGTTCGTGGGGAGATTGTCCACCATACACAATAACAATGACTATGTAACACATTTAATATAAGTGATTAATGTCATAGGTTTTACCCTTAACATAAAAAAATGAAAATATTTTTAATATTCTTATTTGGTTTTATATTCCTAATATAAGAATAAATTATGAGGTCGAGAATGAAATAAAAAAAGTCCTCATTTAAGAACAAGACCTCTTCAACTAGTAAATATATTTAGTTTTTAATAATATAATTCTATGGTTTTTATTCACCCAAAAATTTGTATCCTAGGATTAGAGGATGGAATTTGGGAGTTATTTGGGAAAGTAATCAGATTAGGTAAAAGGATTTAGAGGTTTGACAATGTGAGGGGGTGAGTTCCCTTTTATAATAGAGGAGTGAGATTTTGTTAAATATGAAAAAGAAAAACAATATTACGAGGTATCCCATATATTGTTTCCACCAAATAATGTGAACTTTCCAATAAAATAAGTAATATGGTCAAAATATTTACTTCAAATTTGGGTTTTACAAGTTAAATGGTCATTTGGCCCCTAAATATTACTGTTTATCCATAAAGTATAATCACCTTTACGTTATCTAGTGTAAATAATTTTAATTTGAATTAGTAATTAATTTGGTAAAAAACTTTTTCCAAATGATTAAATAATATTATGAAACCATATTCTAACTATAGAATTATTTTTTCCAAATACTAGTCACATAATTTATAGAATGTAATTAAAAACAAAACATAGAGATGCAACGAGGAAACAAGCTTTGAATGTGAAAATGTTCAATATTTTAAAATGTTTTTATGTCAAATATAAATATGAAATTTATTACAATTAACTATATTAGATTAATATATTATTTAATTATATAAATATTATTTAAAACCAAATTAAATCTAATTTATGTATGAAGATAAATTAAACAAAAAGAATTTTCACCTAAAATTACTTTTTTTATTATAAATAAAAAATAATATTTCTCACCAAAATACCAAAAAATCACCTTATATTAATTAAAATCAAATATCTTAAATTTTAGGTTAATTTTTTAAAATACATTTTCCAAAATTTTTAAAAATAATTTTTATAATCTATCTATTATTAAAATGAGACAGACATTATTTTTAGAAAAATTTAGTTTTTAAGAATAATGTTAGTTTATTTATTATATAATGTCTTGGAAAATAATAAGATGAATGTAAAAAAACAAATTAACTATATACCATATTAATTTCATTAAAATAAATCATACTAATTTTTTAAATTTATTAAGAATATATTTTCCCATATAAAATTTCCAATATTTTGAAAAGGGTATTATTTTAATTTCTATTTAATTGATTACCAATGAATTCAACTTATATATATGTGTAAACCATTTTTTCATAATTTAAGTAATCGAATTAATAAATTATATTCAAATTAGTAGGTTATAGTTATCATATTAGTTAATAGTATTTTAATAATATTCCATTTTTCTTGTAAAGTTAATGTTGCGTATAACTCAAAATAAACATGTTGTTGTATGTAACTTATTTTATGTCAGAGTTGTGTATAGAGAAATAATAGCTTTATATTTCATATAGTGTAATATAAAATTATATGTTTCATAAAATAGAAGATATATTCCATGTGTAATGAAATCCAAAATATATAAAATAGTAAATTAATTCATGAAAAAATATTCCATAGAAATCCAATCGTTTTATATATTCCATTTAAAATGGGTTGTAGGATTTTGCATCATGATTATCCAAATGGTTCACAGAAAGTGTGGTCACACTATATAAAAGTATACAATTTCATTAAAAACATAGTTAGAAAAATCATGCACTGGTTGTTCATCCATAATATAAAAAGCAGCCCCACCTTTTCATAGTGCGTGCATTGTTCAAAAAAATATTCACACAATGTGAGAGTCATTGTAGAAACATGTGTGTACTAAATAAAATAGTTGTAATGAAACTGTAGAATGGTAAAACAATTATGACGCATTACCTACATCATGTATGGTTCATGGCGATGGTTATCCCTAGTTATTTCCTCACCATGTACATCACCATATCATTGAATGATCACTCACATTAGGATCATAACAAGTAAGATGTCGTACAAACCATCCACACACTATTAGGAAATATTTTTAAATACAATGTAATGATTTAGACAAAAAATTACAACAATTATAACCTCATTGAAAATTTTGGATCTCATAAAAATAATGAAATATCAAAAAAATGTCAATAATTGTAAATAAACTAGATGAATATATTTCCAAATTGGATACAGATTTTATTTTTTTATTTGAGCTCAAAAAATTATAATATGTTATGGAACAAAGTATTGGTCCACCATTTTAAATAACGTTTAAATAATATTTGCTAGGTAAAAGTCATAAGTGACTTTCCTAATCTCATTGATGAATGTGAATATATTTTTGAAAGCTTCAAAAAGTGGAATATGTTAATAAGAATCCACAAAAGGGTTTAAATCTATTCCATTGGTTCACCTGAGCTGATACATTTGGTTTTTTGTGGGCTAACAAATCATAAATCCACATTTGATAATTATATAATAACAATATTTGAAAATTATTTTATTTGAATTAATATTTATAGGTTAAAAAATAATATTGTAGAAGAGGATTAAATATTCAATGTTTTTAAGATAAATGTTGAGAAATAACCTGTGAAGTTTATTGAACGGTTCATACCAAATAATGATATATATATTATAAGAATGTAATTTTATTTATTCCTAGAGAAACATTGAATCCCACGTATATAAATTACTCATTTTACATTCCATTAGAATGGAGTTGTGTGAAGAATTCACATAAGAATAGTTGATGTGGAGAGAACCATGTAAGAAGAGCATAATATATCAATGATTAACTTAATAAAAGATGTATACCATGTTGTGAATATCCATAATAGGAAGCTTATGTGACCATGTTAATACATTGTTAGAAATTTTTATAATAATCTTATTATTTTTATTAAATAATAGTGTTTTTATTTTATTTATGATAAATTTAGGGAATACATATCTTAGAACGTTTGATTTGACAGTTGGGGAAGATACCTTTTCGACGATACATATCCAATAGAAGGGGATATATGGACTGGAAAATAGTCTTAAAAATATTTTAAACATATATGAGAAAAATGATAAATAATAATCCAAAATATAATATTTAAAATAATGAAAATTTCCAAAGTTATAATTCATACATTTCACCATTTCTTAAGAAAAAATGAGGAAAAATATGGAAATGGACACCATATTTCTAATCTTAATTTTCATATCTCCATTTAGGAATAAGAATAAATTGATGTTGAAAAAACATATGTATAAAAATATTATTAATCATATAAAGGTCAAAAATATTATTATAAGAAATAATTTAATAATTTTTGAAAATAATGGTATGTGGAATTATAATCACTCCTCAAAAATATCAATTCAAGCCTATTTCAGTTGATTTGGATGTTTAGCACAATGAGTGGGTTGATTTTATGAATGATGAAAATGATTAAATTTTTATAAATAATACATGGGATCATATTCATTTATTGAAATAAAACAATGTTACTGAGATCAAGTGGGTATTAAAAATGATATTGAATTGTAAAGAGAGAGCATCAAAGAAGAATACATGATATATATAAATTTATATTAATGGGTTCTAGGATTTTATTCTAAAGAAACCATGTTACTATTGAACGATTGAAAATATTACGGACGTACCTAGTGATTTCATCTCACATATTCATAGAAGTATTTTTAACCATTCAAAATTCTACCTTCTTGAATGGAGCACTTTAAGAAGTAGTCTACATTGACAGGCCTCATGGATTTGTCTTTAGTGGTGATAGAATAATGGTTTTAGGATTTTGAAACCTATATATGGAAAAAATATTAATCAATATATACTTACTCAAATATATGTTATATTATTTTCATAGGTGATGCGAAGTATTCTCGAAGATAATATTCTAGAAATATGAAGAATGGGTTATTGAATTATATAAATAGAGAAGTTATGTATTTTTGAGGATTAGATTCTCTAAAAAATATACAGTATCATTTCATTTAAATTAAAAATTATGTCATGATTTTGTTATTAAATTAGAAATTAAATATTCCCAATAAGGCTCCACAATCATACTGGGTTGAATAAATAATGGAAAAGATGTTTATAGAGAAAGTAATGGTTTAAAAATATCATTATTAATAGTATAAAAGTATCATTATAATAAAATATTTATTATGAATCACACATAATGAATTTTAAATTTATGAAAAACATTTCTTATCATGTAATAACAATGATGATATTATCTATGAAGGGTATATGTAGATAAAAAATAATCAATATTTAAAACCATAAGCGTAAATAAATATGCCAGAATTTTAGTATAAATATCACTCAATCCAATAATAATATAAAAATAAATAGAATAGTAAAATATTAGTATAAAATTGAATTAAAATTAATTAAATAAAATAAATAAAATTTAAATATGTTATTTATGAATCTATACAAATTACATTATAGAAAATTATAATTCTTTAATTCGTTAAGATCTCATGATTACCATAGTGTTACATGGACTTTTTTATATGCCCCCTATATGATCTTTGGAAGAGTAATAATATGTAGAAGAATAGTAAAATAATAGTTTAAAAGAGAATTGAAAACAATTAAACAAAATAAATAAAATTTAAATATGTTATTTATTAATCAATATAAGTTACATTTCAGAAAAATTGAATTCATTAATGAGAATAAAGAATATGTTATCAATTAAAAAAATTTTTTTGAAAAATAAATATCTTTTACTTTGGATAATTATTTATTATAATTTGGATTTTTTTTAGGTAAAATAATATTTTGAATTATCATGTTAAAATTAATTTAGGTATAACTTTTCAAAACTTTTTAAAAAATACATTACTTTTCAATGAAAAATAAAAATTCATATTTTTTGTTCTATTATATAATAAAAAATTATTTATTTATTTATAATAATTAAAATATGAGAATATATAGATTTTATTATTTTATAATAATATATATATATATAGATTAAAATGGATTTCCAAACATATAAATAACTTTCAACTGTTTAAAGTAGAAATTATGTTTAAAAAAAATTATCATGTCTATAAATTATTTTCCCATGTGAAAATGAATATAATAAAAAACAATTTCTATCTAAAACTAAAATATAGATAAAAAACGCCTTTATTTCAAAATCAATGATCCCAAACCTTAAATATCCTATTTAAAATGTGATTTCGAAAACCATAAATTCCAAGGGAGATATTTAAAAAATAATAGACATTTCACCACACATTGATAAAAATAACCACCTCCCCACCCTATTTTACTAACTAGAATGGCCAATAAATCATCCCTCCCTCTATCATTGTAACTTTGTTACCATGGGTGAATCTCTCAAGGAGTCAATTCTTTGTGGTTACTAAGTTGTTTATAAGGTAAGAGATTCTCTACCTCTCTATTTTTATCGATGTATATCCTTTATAGTTAATATTGAAAATTGATTTTTATTATGTTATTATGTACTTTTATTAATTCCATTATGATCCAAATTTAGTTTTATCATTTATATAATCCCATTATATCTTATTATTCATATTTTATAAAATGTTTTTAATAAAAATATTACTAACAAAAATATTTTATTCATTTTCTATGCTTCTTTATTTTTATGTTGTGAAAACCCAACATATTTTTGTTCGATAGTAATATAAATGTAGTTATACTTCCTGTATTATGTATTTTCATTTATAAAAATCAAATTATATTCTCATGGGTTAAAAATTATGGAAAAGTCATGTCATTAAAAAAATGATTACTCATTGAGTATATTTAAACTTATTATTTATTCTTCATGGGTTAATAGTGAAATTATTTTTTATCATATATATTATAGGTAGAATATATTAATTAATAAAAAAGAATATATAACCCTTACAATGTGATAATTCAATCATTAAATAATTTATATCTTCTAATAACATGTTTTTCATTCCTTGTATAATTACTATTGTAAAATGTTTTATGACACCTCAGTGATAACCGTGATGTTATACTTATAAATTTATCATTTTTTTCTTGTACCCATATTACCATGTTATATAATATATATGTATTGTTTTTCTCCCATTTTAATCTCCATTATTTAATCTTGGTGATCTCTAATGCTAGAAATTCATTTTTTATTCTATTATTGAATTTATTCTGACACTTTTTGTTAATGTATGTTACTATGAAATCGAATGCAGTAGAGTAATACAATATAAAATAATAAAAAATAAATTGAATATAATTAATAAATGTTTACTATTTTATTTTCATTATTTAATTAATGTAATATTATCCTATTTTCCAAGTAAATATACCTCAAAAACATTAGAATATATTAGTGTAATTTTGTTTAATGAACAATTTTAAAAATAATATATCAAAACTGTGGGTCTCATGAGTTAGAATCATAGAAATGATTATTTTTTTCTCTAAATTATGATGTGAAAATAAGAGTAATATCCCTAGGGATAAATCCAAATTTATAAAGGCCTCTTAATATTTATAGTAAAAAATGAGTATTTCCATAGGAATTATATCCATTTATGGATACTAATATGTGGAAATTATTATTGAAAATTTTCACCTTTGGGTGATCTCCATGAATATGGATTTTTGAGTGTCAACATGATCTTCACAAGGTGATTGTTGAGTGGGCCAAAAATCAACACCTAGATACACTCTCATGGGATTTTCATGGGTCAATCACATGATTCATACAAAACATTACCAAGGATATATAGATAATTTTTTCATGTATTCCATTTTAGAAACATGTTATTAAGAAAATGGTTGATTATGAATTCATTTATAATTATTATTATTCTATTTCCAACAACAAAAAATTTCACAATTATGATATAATTTAAAAAAAGAATTAAAATTAAATGAATCATCTATATAAATGATGTAATGCACAATTAATCAATAGTCTTCCTAATGTGAATGATGATTATGTTTAATGAATCTAGATTATTTGAATTAACCATGAAATAAAAAAATATTTTTTTATACATAATTATTCCACAACCCCATAATTTTAGTGGATCCTCTAACTGACTAATCATGGAACAATGAACTAGTATTATAAAAATTATGTTTTCTCAAATATATTTCTTATAAGATAATGTTATTATTGATGTATATCATATAGTGGGAGAAGAAAATAAATAGTGGACATAAATGAAGAAAAATATGCTAATGGATGAAGTGGAAGTTATAAAGAGGAATGAATTTTTAAAATCCTTTTGAACAAGTAGTCTTTATAACCCATTCAAAACATTCAATGAAGTGATGAAAAATGAAATGAAATGGGTGGATTCCATGAGATGAAATATACAATTATTTAATTATATTATTCAAGATTTTACATTAATTTTTTTATTGTTTATGATTAAATATATGGGGGCCTAAAAATAATATAGATAAATATCCTATTTTTTTTACTTTTGGGTTATAATGACACAATATGGTGTGCTCTAAACATTGAAATCGAGTTTAAGATAAATAGTGGTCTCCTAAAATACATGATGATAAGGGCATAATGAACCCAAATTAGGTAAGGATGTTCTAACATGATAGATAATATAGAAATATAACATTTCATATAATATAAGTGTGAGATGAATAATTATTTGAATTTTTTCTAAGGCATTGGAAAATGAAGGAATTTTGGAAGGGATGAAAATATTTCTATAATGTTTCAACAATGTATTATGAATCAACATATGAATATAAGTGAATTGTGAAATATTCTGAAAGTAAAATTTGTAGTAAAATTTATCAAATATAGGGATCATGCATATAATTTTAAAAAATTACCATTAGAAAAAAATATTCAGAACCCTCCATTAGCCCTGATAGAGTCTTATAGATAATGGTTGTGTATTTGAAATTTAAAAAATTAAATTAAAGGCTACAAAGTATGTGGTAGAATATACAGTAACCATATAAATTAAGATTAAAATTATGTTGTTTTACTTATATTCTATATATTCCTTTAGTTCATTCATATTTATAATTAACATAAAATTATTCAATAACATACTAGTGGTATAGGTGTCTGTTAAAAACCTAGAAATACATTTATACATTAATTATATCTATACATTACAATATTAATTTCAATATTTAAAATTCATCTGAAAAAATATGTGTACATTCCAAAGAAGAAATTTTATATAATACTAGGGATGGAATGGCTACCACGGAATAATGAAAATATCAACTATAGAATAATGGAAACTTAAATAAACATAAAGAGACACCCTAAAAATATTTTAGAAAGATAAATATACTAGAAAATGTATTTTAATTTAACTAAATATATTTTAATATTTTTGAATTTTATGGGTGAATTAGGGGTATTAATTTTAAGTATATATATTGTTGATGTAGCCAATGTTTAATAGTATTCTAATATATTTTCTAATGAATTATGCAGGCCTTCCCTCGAAAGAGATGAAGAGTTATAAATTTCATTCATACCTCGGTCTAAACCCGTTTCAATGATACCACATATAATGGAATGTGTGGAGTTACAAAAATTTATGTTGAATCAACATTATCTTTTGGGGTATATTTTTATTCAATTGTCTGTGAGTCGTTACAGAGAATTAATTCTCATTGTTTTTAATAAGGATGGATCAATACTGTTATGAAATCATTATAGACTACATATTTCTATCATAATGTAGAAAAATTTCCTCTTCTATGGTTATATTATTTTTTTTGTGACCAACTTCATGGGGATAATGTGTTATCAAGAAATAATATATGACTAAGGAATCATATTATAATAGTGAAAAAATAAAATACCTAAACAGTACCATCCAAAAATGATATTAACATGAGAATTTTTTATTAAATATTTTCTTACTAAATGTCATTCAAAAATTTTCATTTTTTTCAATAGATTATTTATTGAACATATTGAAAAAAAATTTATGGGCTTTACTAATGCTATTATAATTTAATCCAAAAGCCATAATTATTGGAGAATATTATAAGTGTCATAATACAATATAATATGAATCAATTTATTCCATCTAAATTCATAAAATGAGAGTTCATGGAACAACAGAGAAAATTCAAGGAAATGATTATAAAGGACCAATTAATCATGGTTTATTTGTAAGGAAAATTGAAAAAATGGAGTGTCCTTGACCTATAAAATTGGATCTGAGTTGAAATTACTTTTCTCTATTATAAAACATAAAAACGTTTGTAAAAATAATTTCTTGGATTTTTAATACACTAAAAAAGTTCATTAAAATGGAATTTATGTTTAATTTTACATTGTTGTTTCATAAAACATTTCTATAACTAGAAAGGATGTTGGCTAAAAATTAGTGCGATCATTGACCTTAAATTGGGATGTATTCATTATCTTTAGTGAAGCATCCTTGAAAGGATGTGAATGTATACTCAAGAAAAAGTACACGGTGTTTTTTATGCATATAAAACTTTTCATCATATATAACTAAATAAAATTAACTTTATAATGATTTAGGGTTGATTTATATTTCAATTATCAATTTAGATACAATTTATTTATGTACGGAAGTGTTATATATGCACCAGTCACTATATTTATAAGAAAATATTTAGAATAAAAAGATAAAACAAATTAAAAGTTAGGGAATCTTTGGTACTATGATTTCTCTATTACATATCACCCTCAATAAGGAAAAAAGAGATAATGCATTGTTTTTGAAGGGCCTTTATGTTCTTTAAATGACATCGATTGATAGAGAACCATTGACCAGGGACTTGGTAAATAAAACATCCTAAAATGAACTTTATCATACCCAATTTCAATGTTACAAATAGTCCTTTGTTTTTGTATTTTATTGGGTTATATTGGGTGTCTTTTGAAAATTTAGAGGTTTTATAACCATTCAATTATAGGCATGCAATTATATTATGTTGTGCATGACAACCGAATAAATTTCACACATACTGAATCAATATAATAATAAAGGGAACACCATTATGGACATGGATATTACTAATAATTCATTCTAAACATAATTAAATATTTATTAAGACAATGAATTCATGAATGGATAGTGAAAATTTGGTTGAACCATGTGAGAAAACTATGTACATATTCATATATCCAAAAAAGGTATACTTGATTGGAAGATAGTAGGCTTGTGGCTTTCCCAACAATGCTTCCAAATTGTGTGACATAAAATAATTACTATAAATTTTAATCGAATGATATGATAATCAAAATATTTACTTCATTCATATCATTATTGAATTACATCTTTACTATGGTTAATCCCCTTGATTATTTTAGAGATTATTTACCTCCATAAGATCATTCTCGAAAATATTGACGGTGTTTGATCTAGGTTTTTTAATGTATAATCTTATTTTTTATTAATATTTTATATTTTTAATCCACCAATCTACGCATGAATCAATAAATAGATCAAGGTTGTTGATGAATTATAGATGTTTTTTAGCATGATCAAATCAGGTCTCTTATAGATACATCATGGAATTTTGATTCATTTGACATATCACAACTGTTTTTAATGATTTCACCCAAAATCATTGTATTATATGATTTATCAATCCATTGTTGGTTATTAATTAGAAATTTTTATTCACGACTGGAGGTTATAGGATACATCATTAATTTCTTATAGCGCTTCGAATCTATAATGAGGATCCTATGTTGGGGGTTGGCAATTTCATTCTTGAGGTAGGTTGTTTCCAAAAGAAATTATTAAATTTGAGACTATTATTTATTTCATGATTATATATGGTTTTATAAATAACTATTTGATATTAAAAAATATGATGTTCAATTTCATTGTTGGTATTGCTTTTGTTTGATTTTTTATTTTCACATAAAGTATACAGTTTTGGATAAATGATTTGATATGAATGAATTATTCAATGAATGAAATTGATAGTGATCATTGTGAAATGATGTCCTGAAATATTGTATGATATTAAAAAATCAATTATATTAAATGGAATGAATTATGATAAAAACCATTGGATATGTTCTTTAAATTAAATGTGATTCATTGAAAATTATACTTAGGTCTAATTATGAATTTTGATTGATAATCTTTTATATTTACTCATATGAATGATTAATCTAGTATTATTGATTAATTTTACATAAAGAACATAATTTCCTAGGTTGATAGGTGGGGATATTTGCATATACACACACGGAATGTCTTAGGAATTCCTACAAAAAGAAGTGATGCTGAACATGATGACTAATCATGTTGGGTGGAGGGAGTTCATTTTTTTTAGTGTTATATTATTCCACCTATGTCTAATATAAATGTATGTATATAAAGAAGGATATACTTTTAATAGATATTTTGTTGAAATAGTGATCAAGAACACACCATCTATGAGACTCTTAACCCATGTGATATAATTTACAATTATTAGTACATTCCACAGTTTATGAAAAGATTTATCAATACCTATTTTGATATAAATTCATAATCATACTTATTTTCTTTAAATTGATATTATATATAAATTCTATGAAATACATTTAATATTTTTTATAATAATTTTTCAATATGAAGTATGGTAAGATTAAAATTACATATTTTTCTCAAAAATTTTCATACTTGATTTACATGATATGTAGATTCTAATGGAAGATATGGTTATATCGTAAAATGGTATTGTTTCTAATAATCTAATTTTTCTATATGGTGCTTATATAACTTATTATTCTAGGACCTGAAAACATGAAACCACAACTTGGGGGTGGACAATATTCATGATTAGAGGTACCCGGGGAGTTGATAGTGACCGATGTAATTTGGGATCCACTTATTACCTGGAGAACTTATGATAAGTTCATTGAATCATTTATGAGTTTTATTTTTATGATGTACCATTTTATATACGTATTTTTTATCATGTTTTATTTTTCTATAGTGGAGTCTTTAACATACTAATATTTATTGATTTGTACTTTCTAGTTTGTCTTAATGTGTTATTCTTATGAAAAAATAATTCCCACGTGACTTTTTATGACAATTTTATAGCCTATAGACAATATGAATTAAGAATGACCATTATGATATTTAATTAATGATTTTGGATATTTTTAGGTAGGTTATCTGGATAAACTATTCAAAAATTCATATCCTAGGATTATGAGTCACATATTGAATACTGGAATATAGTTTGGGATATTCTATTAGATAACACACCGGAATGTTAGGATGCAATCAATGGTTATTAGTGAGTGCATTTGTATATCTCTACTAACTCATCCACATGCCACCATTAGATATTGGGATAAGATTCTTTGAGGAGTTATATGATTTGTTTTTGGGCATTTTTGAATCATTGATCTAATATTATATTTTTAATGGAATATTGTTTTATATATTTAATGATCCAATGTATCATGTATGAGGATTTCCTATTATATGATGTTGATGTATAATTATATTCCCGAAATAAGTTGTTTGAATAGTATGGTAAAAGGATATTTAGAGGAACCTTGATTACTAAACCCTTTGGTTGAATAGAGAATTTTAGAGATTTTTTTGTAAGTAATCTAAGCTATATGTAGAGTGACAACACATGTTCATAATAATACATCAGATTTTTTTACATTGAAGAGATGATATATTAAATTGTTCCCTAGAGAATTTAATTAGAAACCATAATAATTTATTTGTACAAATGATCCCTAAGAGGAAGTGGATTTTTTTGGAAAAGAATGTTCAACTCTTTGAGTTCATAGATATTCTAGAATCATTAACGTGAAATGTGTATTTTGTAAAATTTGATAGCCTAGAAGGATGATGTGAGATAGTATAGTTCATGAAAAATAGAATAAGGTTTCATAAGGGAAAATATTCATGTATATATTTATGATAATAACTTATATAGATTCAATGATTTTGAATATGTCCTTGGAGTTCCTTGACATTCATCTTATTGATTAGAATGTGACATAATATTCAATTTATTTTCCTGAACTTGTTCTGGTCTCACCTATTGTTTTGTAAAATGAAAATTTGATATCATAGAGGTTTCATATGGATCCTTTACCAGATATCTAATATCTTCTCTTCATGATGAATATTAAAAATTATGTTTGTATTCTAGAAAAGTATTTAATGGATTATATTGAACTTCTATCTATTTCATAGTTGATGATTATTAATCATTCTTTTAATTTTAGTTTCACAATATCGTAAATGGGATTGGGGATTCGCAATGAACCTCATTATGGAAAAATTGGTGGTATCTATTAGATGTACTCATTCTATAAATAATTTATAGTGTCTACTAAAATGTAACAAAAAAAATTTAATAAATGAAAATTACATTATTATAATTATGATATATAGTATAAAATATTAAAACAATCACATTAAAAAAATACGAACATTATAAATGAATAATGTAATAAGTGATATCTAAAGATGTTAAGGAATCTACACAGATGAAATTGTAACTTGAAATTGAAATAGTAACGTGACCCTTATGAATAGTAAATCGACAAAATGTGTAGTCACATAACCTATAAAATTAAAAATAAAATTTATACATATTATAAATGAATTAATGATATAATGATATAATAGTATAAGTAATTACATTTTTTTTAAATTATTAATTAAGTATTGTTATGTTATACGCCATACATATTTATTTACAATTATAAGAATAATTTAAAATTTTATAATAAAATTTATTTTCATAAAATATATTAAGGAATTTATATTTTTCTTTCTTGTGATTTTAAGAAAATTCTATGAGTCCCAATTTATGTTTTCAAAGTGATATAAAATTAGGTATAATTTTAAAATATGTATTTTTTTAGTAAATATTTATTTTAATTAAAAATTTTATTTTTCATATTTAAAAAACTATTTTCAGAAATTGTGGTTCATTTTTTAATTTTAAATTTTATAAAATGGTTAGCATGATTTTTTTGATTTTTCTGAAGTAAAAGATTTTATTGAATAGTAAAATACTGTAACTAATTGTATAAGAAAATTAATGATTTTTTGAGTAATACATGAGTCAAGGATGAGGTATGTGACCATTGGTTATAACTAGCACAAACTAATTACGTTATGTATTCACAATAAAATTAAATATATATTGTATTGAGAAAAATAATAAACCAATGAATAAAATAATGAGAAAACACCCCACTCGTCAACTATGAATACCACAGCTCACCATCTTTTCTCCACAAACATATCAATATATAAGACTTTTCCAAAATCTGATAAAATATCTATCCAAACCTCTCCCCCAACTCAGAGATATCATTACCTCATGAAAATACCAAAACATTTTCCAAAACATAGTTTTCAAGGAGGAGAAATTCAAGAGGTAAATTTCTCTTTCCCTTTCTTTTAATTTATTTCAAGTTATTTTATTATTCTCTCATCCCCTCTAATGATAAAAACTAAATGAAATCTATAGTACCTTACAAATAATATAATTTAATTATTCTAATATAATAATACTTTATCTATCCCCACTCCTCTCAATTTTATTCTAAAAATTAAAACAACGTTTGTTAGGTGTTAATTTATCACCTTCAAGGATGAAAAATTTTAAATTTTTATTAACCCATTAGGATTGTCCTAAAGCCATTTTTATGGTTAAAAAATTAATTATATATGTATAAAATCCTAATTAATCTTTTGGAATAATTACACACACATGATTTTAATTAAAAGGAAAAAAATAAGATCGTTGTGAGCGAAAAACAGCCAAAATAATCAAAATTACTATAACCAATGTCTTATCAAATGATTGATCCTCACCAAAATAACGGAGGTACTTATATTATAATTTAACAGCATTGATATTAATTAATAAATTATAATTTCAAATATATATTTCTTCTTCATTTTCACATGATAGTACATACTCATATACAAGTGAATTGATTTTAAAAAATAAGAAAAAATACACTCCTGAATAATGAAATTGAACAATATAACTCATGAAAAAGGAAAAAAATGAAATTAATAAAATTACAATAAATCAATTAAATTTAAAAATGTTTATGGAATTATTAATTAATGAATCTATTTTTATTATTCATGATATTAAGAAAAAGTGAAAAACCATTTAAAACAATAGGTATGGGGTTCTTTTTGAACATCCAAATATACATAAAGTTCGATTTTCTTTCTATTTTCCTCGTATAAATCATATTTATTTTTATGTAGTTATGATATTTATTGTATATGTATCTAAATCAATTTTACCGATCATATATTCATTAATTTATGGTGTAATAAAGGTTTTAATAATGTTCCCTTCTCATGTATTCCTAAAAAGAAAACTAGATTCAAGGGAAATTCCAGATTTCTTAGCCATTTTCAATTACACTTTATTAAATGTAAAAATCCCTAATTATTTGTATAAAATAACTCATTATATTATGAAAATATATCTTCTTTAATTTCTATATTAATACTAACAATTATTACTTTTCAGTTTTAATGAATCTTAAATATTTTCCTTAAACTGTACAATAATGTTTTATTTATAATGTTTCTTAAAAACATCATTTACATGTATTCACATTATTTTGACATAACATATCACGATATACGACTATTTTTTATTATTAATTTCCATGTATGATTAAAATCCATCCATTCATCTAATCCGTCATAATATTCCCTTATGATTTTCCAATCTATATTATTATGATACCCAATTCATTACATGGGTAAACCTTATTATTATTTTTGATTTCATATGTATGATTATTTATGTTAAATAAATATTCATGAACATGTTATGACAGTTGTGTACCTATATCACTCCAATGTATTGGGTAATGTTTTGTCTCATGATACCTAATGGCAATAGTCATGGTGGTTAACCATGGCTCGTGCTACATGTGCAATGGTATTGGTGGTTAGCCTTGACTCGTGATCCCCCATGTGAAATGAGACATGAATCATGATAAAGTGGTGTTTTATGTTTCCCCCCAACTTCTACAATGCTATGATTTTATGTTCTCATCTTATACATGTTATTATTTCTTGTTTTTTTCATGTTTCATTCCTTTTATATCAGCTTATTATTATTTGTAACCCATATTATATTTTTTATTCCAATACATACTTTTTTATTTAAATTTCTATCTATTACCCAATTATCAGGTATTCCCCTGGTTATCCTACGTAGATATAGAATCTCAATGGAAGTTATGAGATCATTACGAAGAATAAAAAAATATGTTCTTCTTTGGGTATCATGAAGTTTAATTATGTACCTAATCTCTATGGCTCATGACATTATGATCCATGGATTTTTAATTGATGATTAATTATGATTAAAAGTTTTTAATGATATGTGTAAGTTAATAGTCACTATAGTGGATATAGAAGGGTGTTCTAGTTATTTTTGGAAACTAGGAATAGATCACCTTAGTAAGAACCATATTGACAAGACTAGGTGTGAGAAACCATCCATAAATTTATGTTACTGTAAATTAAGTGGTTGATCAAGAAAGTACATCTATGCCTTGATACTACATGTGGATGCGGTTCCTACAATAATTTACCTTGGAGCAACAACTACGAAAAGGTGTTCTGATCCTAACTTAGGGAAACCTGGTGCAAGATAATGGGTCTGACTATGCACCTATTTTTACCCTCCCCTGGGATATGATTTGGTAAATTTATATTCTCATTACAAACCATTATTTTGAAATTAAAAACTCCAATAAAAATATTTTTTAGGAAACATATCATGGATAACATAGACTAAAATCTAGGGAATCACAAGTTAGTATATAAATCTCAATTACATGTTTAACCATCTATGTTTAATGAATAATTTTTAATGTTCACATTAGCTATGTATTCAAGGCCAGAAATTGTAGTTTCTCTTTGCTAGTTACTATATGGAAAATAAATTATTTTCCCTATAACCAATGTGATATGAAATGTGACGATTTCTCTAATGATATACAAATTTTTATGGGAACAAGTCCTCAAAACATCTTGAAAATAATTTGTGAGAAAAACCGAGTTCTGAATAATAACCTAAATCATGTTGAACACGCTTCTTCTCCTAAGAAATATAATGTTATTGTTGAATCTTTCATGTTAAGAAGGTATCCCATGTTTAGTTGATCTCATGACTCCCTCCACATATAATAGTGGATTAATTCCATTGAAAACATATTCTCATTCCTCCAATTCATAGAAATAAGTAATGTATTGTTATAATTCTACTATTTTGATGGGGAAGCAGATCAGTGGTAGACACTAATAAAAAACATGTAGTCTAAGGAGGAACATTTATACCTTTTATTTGGAGGAATTAATGATAATGATTTCCGATAAATATTTTCCTTGAATACTCCATCTCAAGATAGAAATATAGTTCCTCAGACATAATCCTAATGAAGATGCGACTGTGAGTACATATAAAGAAAACAATAAAAGGATTTCAATATACTCCTCTAGATTTTTATGAACACTGAATATATGGTGGATTAATCCTTTAGAAGACTAAATCTAGGAATAAAAAAATAATTGGTGATTTGAGACATTTATTTCTATGAATAGGTTATATGTTGTTCCCTTAAGGTTTAAATGGATATTGGAGACTCTTAGTGTTCACATGGGCATAGTGACCAATAGAGGTAAATGGATTCTATTATGGGTGGATTTTAAGATAAATCCCACGATGTAAGAAAAACCCAATATCACATGTTTCAAAATTGTTGGAAGAATCATTATGGGAAATTTAAAAAGGGAACAACTAATTCATCAAATGTGGTAGAAAGGGGAATCTGGCTAATAACTTCTAAAGGGATTTGAAAAATCCCACTAATGTGGAAGAAGAAGGGAAGATTCATATAAACACTCAACCTATACTGTAGTGTTATAACTTCATGGAACATGGGGATTATGAAAACCATTTCCAAAGGAAGAATTTTAGAGGAAATCACCATAAACAACCTCTATAGAAACAAGGAAGAGAATATTCCATCACTACTGCAGAGGTGGTTCATGAAAATTGTATAGTAATAGGTATGCGGTTTATTCATTCCAGAATAGTTTACGTACTATTTATTTCTGGTTCTATGAATTTTTTCTTATATTTTATGTTTAGTAGAACTATTCAATCACCACCTCAAAATAAGAAGGTCAATTTATCTCTATGAAATGAAAATGGGGTAATTATAGCGTCCACATTTTATAAATCCTACCAAGTTAATGTCTATAGAATTAATCTCCCAGAAAATCATTTCATACTCCCATTGGTATATTTTGATGCTATTTTTGGAATTGATTGGATGTCCTTATGTGAAGCCAACATTAACTATTGTGTAAGTGATATCACTATTCAAATCACAATGATACTCCTAGTTTTTACAAGTGTAAAGAGGATAATGAATCTTCGTTAGAGTAATCATCTAAATTTTTTATAATGCTTCAATTTGAGTAAGAATATCTTGCTCAAATTTTTCAAACAAGGTATAAAATTGTACTAGAATGCATTACATGACGATGTACTACACTTATGGGTTCTTTAAAGAATTTTATGTTCTTCTTTTGGATTAAGAGTTTGAGTTCCCAATTGAACTAATTCATGGATCTTTTCAAATATCAATGAAAAATTTTATAATAACCCCTGTTGAGCTGGAGGAATAGAAGAAAATGTTATAGGAGAACCTGAATTGTGGATTTATACACATGAGTTCTTAAACATGGGGTGCACCATTCGTCATCATCAAAAATTAGAATGAATTGATGTATCTCAGCATTAATTTTCTTATTCTCAACATAATCATGACAATGAAAAATCATCCCCAACCATATATATATGACTTGTTTGATTAACTATGTAAGACAAGTTATTTTTCAATGTTGTAACTTCTATTGGGATATCATTCATTAATTGGGAGGAAGGAAAATATTCCCTTCTCCACCTTTAAAATGAGCTATAGACATAATGAGTTCATAGTTTTACCCATTGAACTCAATAATTCTCTTACAATATTCATGGACATAATTAATATAGTAATTATAGAATACCACTAAAAATTTGATATAGTATGTATTGGATAAGTTATGATATACTCCATGATAAATGAAGAACATGTGAGGAATTTGAGAACTATGAGAAATACTTTTGGAAGGCATAAACATCATGAAATGTTGAGTAAATGTGAGTTCTTGGTGGATGATGTATCATTCCTGGGGGAAAAAATATATGTGAAAGCTTCCCATACAAAGGTAATGGAAGAGTTTCCTATGAAAACATAGATAAAGGAGAACTGTCATTTCCATGGTTCATTAGGGAATTACTGACTATTTTTAAATAACATATCATGATTGGGAAACCCATTAACCAATATGACTTAGAAGAAAGTGAATTTTTCTGGTCCGGTGAATTTAAAGACATCTTCAAAGACAAGATGAAAAATTTTATCACTACACCAATAAAAACACTTTCAAAATGTGAGGAAACCTTTGTGGTGTAGAGTGATTCTTCATGGTATGTATTACAATAATTACTATTAAAAAATAATAATATTCTATCCTATCCAATAATGTAGTTTTTATTTAATAAAAAAAATTCCCACAGATGATCTACAATTAGACGCTATGATCCTTGTGTTGAAAATATGGCGGAATTATCATTGTGGGATAAGTGTTAGATATATAACAATCACAAAAATTTAAAATTTATATACACATGGAATGATCTTATTATGTGATAGTGAATATCTTCAGAGCACATCTTGGATTATCACTACCAAATCCACTACCATAATAGTAGGTAATATATAGTGGTAGATTCACTTTGTATAAAGGATCCTATATCATTATAAATAATGATAATCATGAAGGATAAAATCTACTTAGTTTTGAAAAGGATGGAAGTTGGAGTCCATAAGGAAGGAATGTTGTCAATTAATTATCAAATGATTACTTAGTTGTCCCTTTTGGATAAAATAAATGATTCATATCGAAATGATGAGGAAATATTGAAGGAGGTGGAAGCTATAAGAAAGGGGAAATTATTAGTGTTTAAAATTGATGAGGAAGGAGCTGTAATATTAGCATCACATTTATGTGTACCATATAATATAGAGATAAAGAAGAGCTTCTAAATTATGCACGTAGCTCAAAATTTTCAATTCACCCAGTGAGCACAAATTTGTATGGAGATATTCGAGAGAACTACTGGTGGAACTATATGAATGAGGAGATCACTGAATATGCATCAATGTGACTAGTATTTCAGAAAGTGAAGTCTATAAAACAAAAGTGTAGAGGGATTATTGAACCAATACATATACCAACATGGAATTGGGAGAAGATTATCGTTGACATGTTTACTAAACATCTGAAGACATCCAGAAAAAACAATACGCTATCAGTTTTTATGTATAGTCTTATAAAGACAAATCACTTTATAGAAATTGGATATGACTTCTCACATAATCAACATGAATATATATAAATCAAGGAAGTGGTAAGACTTATGGAGTACAACTATCGATTGTATCTGATTGAGATCCAAGATTCACTTCTATGTTATGGAAAATACTCCATCATGCTCCATGCACTATGCTAATCTTTTGTGCGGTCTATCATTCTAAAACTGATGGAAAATATGAGTGGGTTGTTTATAAACATTAATAAAAGATGATATCTTGTTCTGTGGACCTCAAAGGAGGATGGGACCAACATCCTCCACTGGTCAAATTCTCCTATATCAACAGCTTCAAATCAAAAATTAAAATGGATCTATAAGATGAAGTTTATGGAAATATAAGAAGAACACCAGAATGATGGGATGATAATTTTTAATGTATTCTACTAGTAACTAAAAAGGTCTAAGAAATGATGGAGAAGCTGAAAACCAATCATTAGCACTTGAATGCAACCCAAAGACAAAAAATATCTATGAATAAAATATTCAATTAGACCATGTGGTTATGATTTTATACATGGTATTCCTCCACATATCACTAAGGAAGAGGATCATGATAATTAGGATGAAAGTAATGATAATTCCTAGGTACATCGGCCCCATCGAGATTCTTGATCATGTTAGTGTTGTGGAATATCAGCTATCACTTCAGCCAACTATGTTTCAAGTACATGATGTATTCCATGTATCTATCTTGAGTAAGTACATACATGAACCTATTCATGTATTAATTTATAGGTGGTATATTTGGAAAGTGATCTCTCGAATGAGGAGAAGCTAGTGAAGATCATAGAACATAGAGATAATGTTCTATGAAACAAGACAAAACACCAGGTCAAATTTAATATGAAGAAACCATAAGTACAAAAAATAATCATGGGAACCTGAGGAAGTGATGAAGGAAAAGTACCCACAACTGTTATTAATTTAAAATTTAAAAGAAAATTTAGAGGAAGAAATTTCTTACAGGGGAAGAATGTAATAACCAATATTTTTTATCAATGAAAATTCTCTACTTATAATTTAGTTATATAGTATAAATTCAGAAAATAATAATATTAATAATACAATACAAACATTATAAATGAATAATGAATGAAATAAGAGGTATTTATAGGATTTAATAAATTTATACCATTGCAATAGTAAGATGATCTTTGAAATAGAAATGTGACCCTTAGGAAATGTAAATCCGCCAACTGAATATTCACATCACCTATGAATATATAAATAAAATTTGGTCATCTTAAAAATGAACGAATAATATAATTATATCCTAGTATAAGTTATTAAATATTTTAGATTTATTAAATAAGTTATGGTATTTCATTAAGTCCCAAATATTTAATTACAATTTTATGATTAATTAAATAATTTAAAAGAAAATTTATTTTCATGAAATGTATTATTATTTTCATATTCTGTTTTCTTATAATTTTAGTATTATTTTTAGAGACCTTATATATTGTTTCAAAGTGTTATAAAATTATTTATATTTATAAAATCTACATTTTTCATGTAAATGGTGATTTTCATTATAAATTAAATGTATCATATTTAGAAAATAATTTTTATAAAATTGGTTCATTTATGAAGTGTACATGTTAATTTTTTTTATTTATAATATTTTTGACTTTTATGAAATAATTGAATTTTTTGGTGAATAGTGAAATAGGATAATTTACATTATGAGTAAATAAATGAATTATTCATTAATTCATGAGTTATGTTTGATGAAAGTAATTTTTTTTGATTTCACATGAACTAATTAAAATATTTAGTGACAATACGCTTCACAATTTCTTTTCTTCATAATCCTAATAAACAAATGAATAAAATAATGATAAAACACCCATACCCTTGACTATAAATACCACCCCTCACCACCTCTTATTCAGTCAGGACCCATACCTCAGGGCCCATGTCGTGACTAACCCAATCCCACCTTCCATAGGCTAGGTGATAGTGAATAACAATGGAAAGGAATATCCCAAAAAGGGAAGTCATTTCAATTAATCTTGTACACACACAAACATGGCTTACCACACAAAGCAAACCATAAATGAAGGAAAGTAAAAATGGCACAAAAAAGTATCACTATTGTGAGTAATGTGTGTAAAATAAATGTAAAGGGGCCTGAATACAAACCCAACTGAATGGAATGTACTAAAAAAAGTGTACAATCATTAGAGGTCATTCGCCAAGGATCCTTCCTGAAGGGTAGGTACAAGTCTCTGTCGGATGTCAATGCCGAACCCCACATCTATCAATCACCTTTAAGAATCATCTAATCATGGTTCCCAAAACTCCAGACAAAGTTGTCTGTTGCCTACACAAGACACAGTGGATATGGGTGAAGCCCGTGCAGGGGTGAGTATATCAATACACAGTAGAGACCCTGAGACCATCAAAGGTCTATCGGTAATCCATGATGGAAGACACCATAAAGGAAAATACTATTGAGGTAATAGAACCAAGCCAGATATCAACCACATAAAACAATGTTAATGATGTACCTTACACCATGTATAAATTATGTAAAGAGTAAAAATTATTAGTTGTATAGATAGATCATATCACTCTATCGAGAGGCTATGTTGCTTATCCACAAAGAGTCTCTAGGGGATGACCCACACAGGATCACTATGTGCTGACCCACACAGGATCACTAGGTGTTTAACCACACAAGATTTATTGGTGATGACCCATGTAGGATTCCAACATTCTAACCCACATAGAATCTCTATGTGTTGACTGATGTTGGATCTCTAGGTGCTAACCCACGCAGGATCGCTACGTGATAACCCACACAACATCACGATTTGTTCTTCACCTCACAGCCTACTATTGGATTCCTACACTTAGCACACATGATTCCAAAAGGATCCAATACTCAAACCATAAATATTATCTTATCCATCACAAAGTTCCACATATATTATCCCTAAATGATCATCTTGTTGTAAGGGTCCCAATGCAATAGACGACACGTCATTTGGATTCCTGGTATCTAAGATATAAGCCTTTTAGTAAAAGGGCCCAATTGGATTTGAGTCTGATCCAACCCAACTGTATGTAAAATTCTACAAAAAGGCATGTTGAGTATATCAGAAGGAATGCATCATCACAATGGTCCCAACACCATTGATGGCACATCAAATGGGTTCCTGGTCTGAGAGATACATTCATTTTATTATAACATGGTCCGGTTGTGTCTGGGCCCGGTCTAACCCAGTCAGACCGACCTGACCAACCCAACCATGGGGTCCCATATACCCCAGATTTACTTCACTGAATCGACCTGACCCGGTTCAGGTTTGGGTTGGTCCAGTCTTGCATGGGCAGTGGGCCAGGCACAATGAGTCTTGCTAGACCCTGCCTTGTTTGGCCGAGGGTCAAGCCCGTCGAGTCGCCTGATAACCCTGTGTAGTCTGGCCTAGTCTAAAGGGTGTGGGTCCAGCCTGCTGTGGGCTGGATCGGTCTGCCTCATTGGGACATGACCAGATGCCACATCTGGTCCACCGCCATCTCCCTGCAGGTGGCCTCATGGTGGCTTCCCCCATCGTGGTTGAGCGACTGAGGCCCTCCGAGAGGGATGAAGCACTGTACTACGTACCCCGCCCTTAGACGCAGACAAGTGACCACGTTCACCACTAGAGGAACCTCATGTTGTTCTGAAGCCCGAACCGGTTGTTCCCCTACCTATGGTGCACCAAAAAACTCTTCCTCTGAATATAAGTTCTATACTACTAGTCTGTTCTTCATGTTGCAAGTGTCTATGCTCTCCTAGAAATGTCCTCTCAACCAAAAAGTTCCCAGAATCATCTTGTCACCTAATTGATGGTGCAATCCCAAAGATAAATCATGGTAGATGTGCTCTGTTATTGTTCACTCTAGGCCGCACCCTTTGAGATAGACGTTAAAACTAGTGAGAGTCATGGGGGTTTTCATTCTATCATATAATGTATTTTTTGATTCATGGATGCAAAAATCCCCAATTAATGTTACCCTCCCACATAAATGCATGAAATAAAGATCAAACTAGTCTTGGATTAATCTACATTAATCTTTTCCGGAAAATAACGGGGAAGAACATCAAAATAAAACATCCTATACCTTGATTCGTTGGATTCACTAATAAAAAGGATCCAATTTGTGTCATCATCAATCTGTGATCATTGGTATTCGTCTCTGCTTTCCAATAACTATATATGACCCTCCAATATTTGGCGCTTTGTTCATCATTCTTAATTGTAGAGGGATTATTCTAGAGGTTCACCAGAGATTTCCCCACTTTTGTTAATTCCCAAACTCCAACATGATGGATTATTAAAAGAAATAAAAATCACAGCAATGATCCACCCATTAAAGATGATCATTAAATGAGACACATTTAATGGTCCCCATTTAAAGATCTATTAAGATAACAATATCATGGTTTCAAACGAGCCACTATTGACCCTCCATTAATGTACCTCGTCACCGCCTCATCACTGCAACACAACGTCATTGTTCACCACTCAACGACGTGAAAAGAAATAAAATAATTCTTTTAAATTATTTTGTTATTTTTCTCAAAAAGTATGAAAAATAAATTTTCTACTCAACCCTTGTCAGCTCAGAAAAGGTTATTACTAGATGAATCCCATTGTTCCATGTTCAACGATTCCCTCGCTTTTATGATTTGAACAATAGTTCCAAAGTTAGAGAAACCCACTCCCATGTTTACTGAGCATACATTAAAGATGTTCAAAATTAAATTTCAGGAACTCTGGGCCTCAAAATCACGTTCCATTAATGCATGAAGTCTTGAAATAATTCCATTTAAAAAAATTCACTGAAATTTGGACACATTACATTCTCCCCACCTTTGGGATTCATGTCCCCAAAATCCAAAAAAGGGTTAATCAATCAAGTGGGGGTAATGAACATGAATTTGATCCTCTTTCTCTTGTGTTCTCTCTTGGAGATTTCATTGATTCCACCAAACTCACACCAAATAATATACCGTCCATGTATGAACCATTCATGTCGATCCTCTATCTCAATTGGGAACTCCACAAATGTCGCCCCATCATTAATTTCCATCTCGCCTCAGTTGATGATGTGTGATAGATCATGCACGTACCTCCTCAGCTGCGACACATGGAAAATATATTTCACCTAGTGAATCTGTGGGGGAATAGGTAGGTGTTATTCCACCTCACCAACTCTACTCATGATATAAAAATGAATAATAAAACATGGAGATGACATACCACCCTGGGAAAATATCCACATTCCCCGTCAGGGTCAGACCTGTAGGAAGACACGATATCCCTCCTTGATCTCCAAGGGTCTCTATCTCCTGTCAGCTTAAGACTTCAGCCTGATTTGTGCAGTCCTCTTCCACTCCATGATGAGATGCACCGTCTAGGAGGTAGCACGTAGCAACTTCATACCCATACATGCTGACTCTCATGGGTCTATCTAGCATAGGGGTGATCTTCAGGTTTTCCCTTAGAAGGCCTCAACCGATTCCGTGCCCACGGTGAAGTGATAGTTTTTATTATTTGAAATCTCCACTAGTGGCAAGTGGTTCTCCCAACTACATCCAAAATTGAGGACAGAAGCATGAAGCATGTCCTCTAAGGTTCGTATGGTCCTCTGTGTCTGAAAATCTGTCGGGGGATGAAAAATTGTTCTCAAGCGCCGCTGCATCACCAATGCCTCATGCAACCCCATACACAATTGAGATGTAAAGAAAGAATTATGGTATGAGATGATCAATGAAGGCATTCCATGGAACCACACTATCTCCTGGACATATTGGCATCAAAATCCCACTAAAAATCCTTACATCAAGATAACTAATAAGTGAGACAACTTTGTGAGTCTGTCAACGATCACCCAGATGGAGTCATGCCCCTGAATGTATGTGGTAACCCCGTTAGAAAGTCCATCAAGATACCATCCCATTTCCACTTTGATATCTTTAGTGGCTTGGCGAATCCTGTTGGAACATGATGCTAGGTCTTTACATGCATACAAGTGAGGCATTATAAAATGAACTCTGCCACAACATTCTTTATCCCTAGCCAAAAGTACTGATGTTAGAAGTCTGGGTATATCTTCTCCACTGAATTATGTACCGCCAAAGGGGACATATGAAACTCCATCAACACCTCCTCCCATAATATTACTTGTACTATGGTGCATCCTATTAAAAATAAGATGTGCTCCCCACCTATCGAAAATCCACCAGGATCATGTTTTGAGGATATCTAAGCGTGTCAAGCATCACAGTCAACATCCACAAGCTGTGCCTCCCCAACTCACTATAAGATCATTGGAGTGAAATTCATGACTAGAGGTAAGCTTCTACAACACTATCCACAAAGGATATTTGCATCATGGCTAGTTTTTTGTTGCCTCACCTAGTTTCTATAAACCAAACCTCATGCTAAGTGTGTCTTCCACCCTATTCGACTTCCAAGAGTATAAACTATCACAAAGTCATAGTCTTGGATGACCTCCCACTATCGTCACTATCTCATGTTTAGTTACTTCTGTGAGAAGATATCCCTAAGACTCTTATAGATGGAGTATATGGTAAATTGTTCACCCATAATGTAGTTCCACCACACTTTCAAAGAAAAGACAACTACTGATAACTCCAAGTCATGGTTCATGTAGTTCTGATCATGATGCTTTTATATCTATGAGCTGAAGGTGACCAGTACTCACTTCTACATGAGGAAACGACCCAGTCTAGTCCCTGATGCATCTATGTAGACTATATACCCAACACCCTCTTCTGGTAGTCACAAAATGGGGGCACTCATCAGTCTCCACCTCTGCTCCTAGAAGCTTTTAAAGCCCCTCCCCATCCACACAATGGTTTATCCCTTCATTTCCAATGCTGACAAGGGTGCTGCTACTTTGGAAATGTAAAGTAAAAACCTCAAGTAGTACCTAGCCAACCCCAAGAAACTCTGCACCATAGTCACAGTTCTTAGTGGCTTCTTATAAATCACTATCTCTATCCTCAATGGATCCTCTGCAAATCCATCATCCAAGATGACATGTCCTATAAATTAGACCTCTCAAATCCTGAACTGGGACTTACAGTGCTTACCATAAAGCTGGTTCTCTCAGAGTGAGTCTAAGACTATTTGCATATGTATAACATGATCATCCTCCAATGCTATGTACACCTAGGGTCAATCAATTAAGACTATCACAAAATGATTAAGTTTGGGCTGTAAAATAATGTTACTGAGTCCCATGAACACCACAAGGTCATTGGAAACAACTAAATTCATCACCAAAAACTCATAGTGGTAATACTGGCAACCAAAGGCTATCTTTGGTATGTCTTTATCTCATACACATAGCTGATGATGGCCTCGTCTGAGGTCAATCTTAGAGAACCACCTTGATACCTATTGATGATTGAAGAGGTCATCAATCCTCAATATTGGATACTTATTCTTCATGATAACGTAGTTCAGGCGCAAAAATACCACATATATCCTCATGTTCCCTTGTGCCCTAATGGAAAACAACACTGGGGCTGCCCATGGAGAAACACAAGGCCATACTAACCCCTTCCTCTAGATGTCCTCCATCTATACCCACAACCCAAGAATTTATTTGGGAGCCATCTGATATAAAAGTTTATATATTGGTGTCATCCCCGGGTACAATTCAATGTAGTCATGCACGATCAGCTGGAAGGACATCCACATACTCATCCACCACTAAAAGAAATATTGGACTCCCCTCATACACTATATCGATTGTGTGACTATCCAGTGAGTGAGTTACCAGCTACACCCCCCTATGAGAAAGTCCATCATGTGTTGTAAAGGTTCCCTTCTCACAGGTGAAGAAAAAAATGATCCCATTCTTGCATACACACCACACTTGTATCATAAGATCTACGATCTAAGCGCAGACTGTGAATAATCTATCCATTACCAAGATGATGTTGTAAGGTCCCTACACCGCTACAATGTCTTCCAACCAATGAAATCACCTCCTAGAGTATACTAACATTGCCAGAAAAAGCGTGTAATCATCGAATCCCCGCCCGTAAGAGTCTCTAATCATAAGGATTGAGCCAACAGATCCACCAGAACCTCTAAGCCTAGAATAAGGTCCATGGAAAGAAGATAGTCACTGGAACCTATGTTTATATGAACTATAACAACGGTAGGGTAGATCAAGATTGTACCTCTAATCATTAATGGAGTGTCTTGGTTGTTGAAATCCATTGCCTGAAGTTTACCTACCCCTAACCATCTACTCCCAAAGATCATGGTGGACCTCCTACTGGTGGTGGTAGTAACTCAGATCACAATCCATTGCTTGATGCTCAGCCTACTCCCCTACAACGTCTTATTCCTGAAAATTCTTCTTTCTTGATACTCTATCACTATCTCCATAATCCCTTGACCGCCTACTGGTAATTTGTGTGGGGAATGGATAGACACAAGCCATGTTCCCCCCATCCACCATAAGAGTAACAAATTATAACCCCCATATGACCTCATCTACCAGATGATCTCCTCACCTCCGAACCTACGTCCTGGGGTCATCCTCCTAAAGGTCTGGCCCATTTGGGCCTCTCTGTCATCTACCTACTGCTTGTTGAGGATGAATCGACCACATGGTGTCTGGTGGTGGCCCTCACCATCAGTTCCTTATATGATAAGAAACTATCCACCGGTACTTCTCACTCATGAACTCCAACCTGCAACGAGATACTGAGAGAAATCATCAATGCTCTAATTCTCATCACAGCCGTACTCAATGGTGCATGCCCTAATGGAAGGATCTCTTACCATGTCAGTTGAGTAGCAGGATAGGACAATAAACCTCACTATGTACATGGCCATAGTTAGGCTACCTTGCAACAGGTGTAGTAACTCCTCAATACACATTTAGTGTAGTCTCTCAGGTAAAAACTCTACGTTGAAGAGGTTTTCAAAGTATAACCATTCTAGGGTCACCTCTTCATGTGTGTATAGCGTCAAGATCCACTAAATATCTTTTTTTCCTTGAAAGAGGCATGTGGATAGAACCACCATCTTTTCGTTCGGTGTATCTACTATGTGAAATAACTGAGTAACTACTTCTAGAAAATCCTCAATTATCTAAGGATCTATTTCACATCAACACCTCGGAGGCCCCTGTCATGAGAAATTAAGAATCACACTCAGTTGGTCTGCATAGTCCACTTTTGGGTCTAGTTTCAATACATACTCTTTGGGTGGTTGTGTTTCTATTACACCACATGAATTTCTTACCACCATAAGTGGTTCTTTTACCAACGCTTCATCGCTCGATGGACCATCATTCTGATCTCTCACTGAAATCCTGGCTAGATGTCTTCATGGAGGCATCCTGTAGAGAAACAAATGATCCATGGTAAAGAATATATACCTGGTGAGATGAAACCAATTATTTCAAGAGAAAAAAATTTCCAAAACACATGCAACTAGTGTTTTCATGTACTGAGTCAGAAAACAAAATTTAGGGTCTTGGTATATGGATATGTCATACGCTGCTCCAACACTAGATTCCCTGGACTGAAAGATGAACTTGAGACTCCTAAAACTATTTTCCCCATAGAAAATATAGACTCTTAGTTCTTTGGGTAGAACTGACTGTCCTTTGATACCACTTTTTCCTAACCCATCCCCAGAGGCCCCTGTCATGACTACACCAATCCCACCTTCCATAGTCTAGGATCTGGTGACTAGAACCCGAAAATTATATCTCAAAAATGGAAGGAATTTCATTTAATCTTGTACAAACACAGATAGGGAATACCGTACAATGAAAACCATAAAGGTTGGAAAGTAGCAAAACCACCACAAGGTATCACTACAATGAGTAAAGTGCGTAAAATAAATGTAAAGGGGACATAATAAAATCCCAACTAAATAGAAAGTACACCAACACAAGTACTCACCCATGAACATGCCTCTCCCACACTAGTTGTGTCATCTTCCAATGAACTTCACTACACCACATAGTGTCTATCGATCACCTCTGAGCATTGTCTCGTCCTGTCTCCACAAAATACTGTCAATGCTATCTGTCATATGCACAAGACACAACTAGTGTGGGAGAGGCATGTGCAGGGGTGAGTATAACAATACTCAGCAGGGACCCTAGTACCCTCAAAGGTCTCTTAGTAATCCACAATGGAAGACACCACAATGGAAAATAAGACAGAGCTAATACAACCTAACAAGATCTCAAACACATAGCACAAAGTAAAAGATCCATCTCACACCATATATATGTTATGTACAATGTAAAGATAATTAGTTGTAAATATATATCAGGTCACTTGGTTGAGAGGATCTATTACCGATCCACAGTGGTTCGATAGGCTCTGAACCACATAGTATCTCTAGGTGTTGACCCACACACGATCACTAGGTACTGACCCATAAAGGATCGCTACCTACTGACCCACGAAAGATCGCTATGTGATATCACACCAAAATTATATAGGTGATGACCCACACAGGATATCTAGGTGCTGATACACAGAGTATCACAATGTGCTAACCCACACAAGATCTCTATTCATTCATCCCACCATAGCCAGCCACTGGATTCCCTCACTTAGCACACTTGATTATGGGATGTTTTTTCTCCCCAATCCATCAGTTTTATAAAACATTGCATGATGTACCACATAGTGTAACCCCAATGGTATTTAAAATAGTAAGGGTCCCAACACAATAGATGGTGCATCATTCAAACACCTAGTCTTTAAGTTATATGGATTTTAGTAAAAAGGGCCTGATTGGATTCATGCTCGATACAGCCCAGCCACACACCAACATCCAGAAAAATTCACATAGAGTATATCAAAAGGACTACCACATCTCAAGGGTCAAAAATCCATTGATGAAACATTTAATAGACCCACGATTTGAGAGATATGAATGATTTAGTGAAATGGGGGCCAGTTTCATCTAGGCCCTCTACGACCCGGTCGAACCGACCCAAACAACCATGCTCGGGGGTCACACATACCCCAACTTAACTTGACTAACATGTCTTGACCATATTTTTGCTTGGGTTGGTGAATTCTAGCCTAGATAGTTGGCCATGATGAATTGACCTAGCTGGACCCGGTCAGTTTGGCTGAGGGTCTAGCCTAACAGGTCGCCCAACGACCTGATCTAGTCTTGCCCAGCCCACCGATGTGGGCCCTACCCACTGGGCATTTCACACCCAGACCAGTCAGCCAGAGGTGCAATGGTATTCCTCGATGGGATGTTGCTAGATGACGCATCCAGTCCACCTCCATCACCCTCTGAGTTTCCATGCCATGGCCTCCACCGCTACGGTCAAGCGATCACGGCCTGCCACGTGGAATGTGGAAAAGTTTTGTGTCCGCGATCCTCCAACATAGTCGAGTGAATATGTCCGCCACTGCCAGCTACTGGCCCAGCTAATGGCTCCTCTTTATGTTCCATGACCCATCATTCGGCACACTGTCGTGACGTGCCGCCCGCCACACGCAGCCACCGTCGTGGCCCCCCGCCGGTAGACTTTTCTGCAGACTACCAGGTCCATACCGGTGGTATGTTCTTAAAAATTCTTGTTTCTGTGCCCTCTATGGAATTTCCAATCCCCCGTAATTTTCATGGAATCATCTTTCTACCACATTAAGGGTGAGACCACAAAAAACACACACGACGGAGGTGCTCGGTCCTTGTTCGTCTTAGCCCGTGCCCTCCATGATAGAGGTTAAAATAGGGGGGATGCTAGGCGATTGATGTTCCATCATATCAAGTAATGTTTGAAACATGGATATTGTAATCTCAAATTAATTTTACTATCCCACATAAATACAGAAATCATGGATCAACCAATTCTTGGGTTGATATGCGTTCTTCGTTTCTAGAAAAGAACAGAGAAGAACATCAAAATAAAACAAACCCTACATGGATTCATCGGATCCGCTAATGAAGATGGATGTGAATTGATTCATCATCAATCCATCACCATTGGAATTCGCCACTCATTCCAACATCTCGATCCGATCCTCCAATGTTCGTCACATCATTCTTTGTTCAACAATATAGAGTGATTCCACTTGCGGTTTTTAAAGATTTCCTCACATTTTAAATTTCAAATCTCCAATATGTTGGATTATTAAATGAAATAAAATGTATAGGGACATTGATACCATTAAATAGGATAACTAAATGAACTAAATTTACTGATCTATTAAGATAACAATTTCATGGTGTCAAATGATCCATTATTGACCCATCATTAATGCTCCTCATCGTCTCCCTGCCGTTATACTGTAGTGTCTCTACCTCACTGCTGCACTTTTGAGTCTCCATCCACCAATATACAGAGAGAAAATAAATTTAAAAATAACTTTAATTTTTATATTAATTTCGTTTAAAATCCTGAAAAATAACATTTTTTTCTCCCTTTCCAGGCCAAGCTTATGTCATATCAAGGAAAATCCCAGCATTCTGAGTAAAACACTGCCCTCAGTTTTTTAATCCAAGAAAAAAAATTAATGTTAGAAAAATACTCTCATACCTGTACTAAACATACCATTAAAAACATAAAAATTACATTATGGGCACTCTAGGCCTTGGAATCCCATGTTTTCAAAGTGTGCGGTCTCAAAATAATTCTATTGTATTAAAAAATTAGACTGAAATTATGAGACATTAAAAATACTCACACCACTCTGGCTTTGATGCTTTTCCAAAATTTGATGAAGCATCTTCCCAAACGTCTCCCAAAATTCTCAAAGAACTTGGTCTCATTAGATGATCATATCCTTTTCCGAATAGAGGTTTTCTAGCAGGAGACATTCAAGAGGTAATTTCCACCTTCCTTTTTATTTAATTTCTTTTCATGTTCTTTTCTAATTATTTCCTCACCTCCTCTCATACATATTTAATTATAACTATATTACCGCAGCTATACTAGAGTTTTATTGATAAAATATAATTATCTATAATGAATCCCCTCTCTTATCCATTTTATTCTAAATAAGAAAATTTCATTCATGAGGTGTTAATTTATCACCCGAAAAGATCTAAAATTTTCATTTTACATTAACACGTTAAAAGAGTACCATAAAAAAATATATGTTCAATCCACAATATTATTTATGTATTACATCCTATATAATGTTTTGAAATCAACATATACACATGATTATAAATTATAAAACAAAACAAGTTCATTGTGAGGGCAAATCTCTGAAAATAATCCAAATGATTATCACCAACATCTTATCTAATGATTCCTCCTCACAGAAATAAAAAAGCACATATATTATCATTAAAGAATATATATTTTAAATAAATCATTATTAATTCAATTCTATTATTTCATTTAAATTTTTCATGAACTTACATACACTTATACAATCGGGTCGATTATGAACACAATGAAAACAAGAACTAAAAAATAATGAAATTTAACACTATAACAAATCAAAAAGTCCATAAATGAAATAAATAACATTATAATAAAAAAATTCACAAAGGATGTGCTATTATAATTTAATTAATCTTATTTTATTATTCATGAAATTATGATCATATTCAGAACCATTTCAAACATAAGGTAAGGGACCCTTTCCGAAACTCCATAGTTTCATCAGGGTAATAAATGTTTTAATAATGTTCCCTTCTCAAATCATTTTATAATGGAAACATAGTTCAATGGAACATCCAAATTTTGTACTCGTTTTCAAGTGCACTATAATATATTTTTAAAAACCATTAGTAGTTTTATAAAATCACTCATTTTATTTAGAAAACCCTCTTGTTTCATTTCTGGATTAATAAAAACAATTGTGCATTTTTTGTTTTAATGAATCATTACTATTTTTCATAAACCGTACATAAATGTTTTATTTCTAAAGTTTCTTAAACACTATTTTTAAATTTATTCATTTAATATTTAAATTAATGACATTAGTATATATTACTATTTCCTTATTAAATGTTCATGTATTATTTAAATTCTTTCTCTCATGGACCCCATCAAATTATTCCCTTATGTTATGCCTTTTGACATGATTATGATACCCAATTGTTTCCATGGGTAAAAATTTTGCTTATGTTTGATTGATTATTTAGGATACATTATGTTGAAAACATATTAATGAAAAGGTTATGATGGGTTCTCCATGATATTGAAAAAATGAATTGGGTGATGTTTAGTCTCATGAGGTGTCATGTGAAATAGTCTTAGTGGTTAGCCTTGACTCATGCCCCACGTGCATCACTCTTGGTGGATATCAATAACATGTGATCCTCCATGTGGAATGAGACTTGAATCATTATAAAATCATGTTTTACATCTATTCCACATTATTACAATGCCATTATTATATTATCCCATGTTATATATGTGATTTTTTTTTATTTTTATTATTGTTCCATGAATTTAATGTCGTAATGTTATGATTTTTAACCCATGTTCTATGTTTTATTCCTATTCTTATTTATTTAGTGGGATGTTTCACACATCACTTTTGTTCATGTATTCCCCAATTTATCCTATATAGTTATGGGAGATCAATACGTGTTAGGATATAATTATAAATATTAAATAAAATATGTTCTTATTTTGGGATCATGATGTTTAATTATGTAACCAATCTCCATGAAATAAGAATTTACGATCCTTGTATTTTAATTTTATTCTCTAATATGATTAAAATCATGTAATGATATATGTAAAAGTCTAGGATCACTATAATAAATCCCCCAAACATGTTTATAGAGTTTTGGGTTTCTAACTCAATGAATGTTTTTAGGGAGGCACCAATGATATGTAGTTATTATGGTCATTCAGGACACTTACATAAGATTCTACATCAATTCAGATCATAAAATAGTGGGACTAGGTCTCACATACTAAGAAGTTCTTCATCAAAATAGTAATATCTTAAAATAATGGGACTCCAATCATAGGTAATAAGAATGAAGGATATTCCCAAAGAAGGTGACTAACTGGGGAGAACTAATGTGGTAATTGTAATAATGATATATATTATTACTACTTTATAATCGTTGGTGAATAATTTGTTTTATATTGGATCATCACATTTTTTTAATCAATATGTATATTTGATTTTCTGAACCTCTATAATGAATCCAATTTTATCTATTATAATTTTTATAAATCGGTTTGGAAAATTCCCAAACCAAGCGGAAAGATGATGTGAGATTCTGAGGACTGATGTTCTAGGAACAATAAGATGAACAAATATTATGTTTTTAATAAATCACACAAATTTTTTTCTGCTAAATATGTAATAAAATTTAAAATGCTTCCCATATTAGAAATATGAGGGAACCATTGTGTTCAGAGAATCTACTCTACCTATGGTGGGGCCTAACATTGACTGTCATGGGTTGATTTTTAGAGTTAGAATTTGTATGTAACAATTACTAAAATATTCTAATAAATAAAATATTGGACATTGTGTGGTTTTTCATCTTTATGAAACAATTTTTTAGAAAGATAGGTTTATCACCAGAACCCAGGAATTCATATTAGGAATGGAAGGATAATCCCTTAATGATGAATGCCAGCGGATAAAGGATCAATGATGTTGTAGACCTTTATTATTCATCAACGAATGATCCAACCATGAGGTTGGGTGTTTGATATCTTGGATATTTCCTTTCTCCTCTTAGATTAGAATGAAAATAAAAACTGGCCATCAAATAGGATGATCCATGGTTCATCCATTCATGCAAGATGGATAAATTTTAGTGGGGGTTAAAAAAGTTCAATAGATCATTGTGGTTATCTATTCATGTTCTTTGTTAAACCTTCTAACATGAATGCATCTAGGATGTCATGAAAAAGGCCATGATCTGTTCTTTTAGAATTATATGTTTTATTCCTATGTCTATTCTTGGTGTTCATCACTGTTGGACCCTTATGGTCAGGACTGAATTTTCTAGGAGGCTCTGGATGCGATCGGGCCCCCAGAGTGCTAGGAAGAAGAATCAGACACCAAAGTAGCAATGGCTGTGACCTGAGGAACATGGAAGTGGCATAATTTCGGAAAGTGAAGCACCAGAAAAACGAGGAAAACATATGGTACTGGGGTTTCAAATAGCCATTTATGGCGGTGGTGCAGGACAGACAACCATGGAAGCAACCACAGGTGTAGGTGGCGGTGGTCGGACCATGCTAGCGGCATGGTCGGACCACACATGTGGTGAAGATGAAGTGCGTGGAGCTCATGGTGGTGGATGCCATGAAGAGTTAACAAGGGTAACATCAAGAGGTATTAGTGGAACGATTGGACACAGCTCGAAGCCACATCATAGGAACTCATAAGGACAAGTGGTAGGGAACGCAGATCAGGAAGGCTGGCTGCATCTACTAGAAGACATGGGGGATCCATGTGGTCTGGGCAGACTATTTGGATCACGGGGCACAACCATTATAGGCCATGTATAGTAGAGTAAAATGGCTCGTAGTTGGGGTAGGAATAGGGTGGTCAGGCTATACCAGGACCGGGTGAACTAGGGTGGTTGGACCATACAGAACTAGGAAGGGTTAGGTCTGCTGGACCAGTTTAGATTCGATCCGGTCTGCGTCAGGTCAGATTCGAGATGGACCCTAGTAATACTTTAACAAAAGATATCATAACATTGAAACTGTGTGTCCATTTGCTGAGCCGTTTACAGAATTAGGACCCTTATGATGAGGAAGTTATCTTGAGATACTCTCAGTGGTATTTTTTTGGAAGTTTCTTTAGAAATAATGACATGATATGTACATTCTCTAAAAACTAGCATGTTATGATAGGAATCATGTGGATCGCTATGACTTGGTGACTACATGACTTGTGATATGTATGACCAATCAACGATCCATGCAATATAGATTCTCTATGTTAAATGGATGGTCAGTGCATCATCAATTTTATGTGCCGCATCGATGCTCAGTTCTCAATAAACAGTCCATGCACCATCGGCACTCCGTGCTCAATCAAAATTCCATGTGCCATCAAGAATCAGTGCACAATCATCCCTCTTTGAGCCATCAATTCTTATTGAATCATCTAAACTCTATGGTTCATGTAAACAAGGATATTTGTGGAATATAACTAAAAATAATTCTCTTTGTGCTTTATTATTATACCTGTGCATGCTAACAATACTTCATGTATTTCATTGTGGTATAATTCATCTAATTATTTGTGTTGTACATTATGTATTTCTTTATGGTATACATCATTTATTTCATTTTGGTATACTTCATGTGTTTCCTAATGGTATTCCTTTTGTGGTTTCTAGGTGTCCTACTGAGTACTGTTTTACTGACACATACATGGGAATTTCCTACACCTATACAGTATTTTTAATATGATATATGCTTTGATGGAGTTCTATATGGAACAAGAGTATTTGTGTCATAGAGTGGTTAGGAAGAAGAGGTGTGATTGTACGACTTCAGATAGTGGTCCTATACCAAACCATCGAGAAGGGTTTTATGTTGATGAGTATCAAGAACCAGTGCATTCACTATGGAAGAATCTAATTTCTTTGGCTTGTATTCTGTCCTGGTTTACTTTCCAATTTTTCAACTATCATACTTTGTGGTTGGTATATTAATATAAACATGAATTGTTTAATTTTTGTTCTTGAATAGCTGAATTTTGGGCATGAAGATGTGTGTCTGTGTATATGTAGAATAGAAAATTCCTCCCATTTGTGGGATATGCCTACTCAATGCTAGTTTCCAGTCCCTAGCTTCTCAGAGGTATTCTTGGGGTAGTCCTGGAATAGGTCCTTATGGGATGAGTAATGAAATATTAGTATCAGTGGGTGGTCAGTTCCACTTATGTCCATCGAGTCTGTGAGGTTGGTTTAGGGAAATAGTGTTATGTGTTTTGAGTTCGGCATTTTGGCCAAGGACTCGAGTGATGATGTGGAAGCCGACATATACATACCCCAGCACTTTGGAAACCTACTTTACAACTCTGAACATGAATATAGTGGTTGTAGGGAATAAATATCAAATCCATCATATAGGGATCTGAGTGTGTTCTCAGGTCCTTCTTGAGTCAACTCACCGGGTATATTCAATTGACTGTGGTACATGTTGATATATTTTAGGATTTCTCTATGTAGATATCCTTCCAGGATTCTATTTACGAGATCATGAGAATAATCAGACTGGTGATTATGCATATTTATAGGGACCTAATCCATAGTTACTCCCTACACCATAGATAACACCTCTGGGAAATGAATCATTGATACCACCCCCTATTGAGCAGTAGTTACTACTAGAACTACCAGTTGAGGATGCACGCAGGCTGATTACATTGCAAGAGATCCATAGGCCATAAAATCCAAGTTATATGAGTGATCTAGTACCCTAGATAAATGAGTACTTGATGGTGGTATTTACACGTATATTTTACCATGTGAGGATGGAATCCTACCCGATGGATGTTCTAGCCAAGATCCTTTTCAGAGATCATCAGGACGATGTTGGAGCTTATTGATACAGACACATGATGAGAAAACTCTCTCTTGGTTAGATATTGACTAACTCATCATTAAGGATTTATTTCTGTTATGTTATGCTCAATGAGTTTATAAGAGATTCTATATCTACAATAGGGCAGTCAGACAGTGGCAAAGTACTAGGTGAGGTTTTACTATCTTTCTTGCTACTCCCCATATATGGTACAAGACTCATTCTATAGGGCCTAGACCTTCAAAAAATGAATAAATTAGATGATCAAGGTATACATGATATCTCATATCATTCCGATACATTCTAGGGTGAGAGAGAGAGCTATGCTCATGGTCATTCTTCTTGTGGAATATGCACCATCTATGGGATCTAAAAGCCGGAACCATGTAACTGAGTCTTCAGTTGTGGGTTGCTGGCATCATGTGTAGGGGCCCATGTGAGTCATGAACTGCAGGGGAAAATCATTATACACAAGCTCAGCAGTTCATGGCTAGCAGGGAAGTGTGGGTTAGGTGAAGGACATGTTGTGTGCCTCGTGCATCAATCGAGGACATATGGGTAAATATTTTTTGAATAATCATATGAATGATCAGAATATAGTTGAGGGAACATCAATGGAGATAAGGATTCCTAATCTAGGTTGTTCGTTGGATGTGGTCATGATATATTAACCGAAAGATTAGTATGCGGTGAGCGAAGATTCAAGGTACTTCCACCACCACCCCCAAGTTGCCCACTATAGGGTCATGGAGCTGGTGGTTGGGGACGAGTCCAACTTCAGAAGATAGAGATTTATGATCCACGTTATCTATAGGTTATTATAGGTACAATATATATATATTACCAACTAGATGTAGTTTTTATATACATGAGTTTCAGTCAATCTTTTCTCACCATGACCCTTGTTCAAGACTCGGATATTCCTATGGAAACGTTAACTGGATCCCTATGCATAGAGAATCATATGAGGGGATATATGATAATGACACACAAGTACCAATAGTGTGGACATTCTCTAGTGGGTGAGAGATTCGGTTGGGATCTCATGGTGGTAGTATTGAGGCCTTTTGACGTCATTTTTTTTATGGACTATTTATCCACAGTTGATGCCCAGATTGAATGTTTTAGGGGAAGAGTGTGGTGTCTTCATTAAGATGGGACATAGTTTTAATTTTCTTGAAGAAGGAAACATACGAGGAATATGATGTAGTTAATAATAGGGGGTTTATCTTATTTCTCACCAAGTGTCTAGCCTCACCCTTAGTACAACTGATGATGAGACTCTGCAGTTTCCAGTAGTGGTAAAGGTGTATGGGGGCATCTTTCTTGTGGATGTCCTTGGATTACCTCCTCACTTAGAGGTATAAATAGTAATTGACCTTTAACATGGGATGAAACCAATATATACCCTTGTGTATCATATGGATCACATGGAGGATCATGAGTAGAATGTACAACTATAGGTCTTATAAAGGAAGGGCTTCGTGAGACACAGTGTTCAAACATGGGCGACCCCTATTTGGTATTCCATGAAGAAAGATGTGTTCCTAAGGCTATGTTCTGACATCCAATTCCTGAATCTAGTGAAAATTAATATAAATTATCCAATACAATGTATTGATTACCTCTTAGATAAGGCAATGGGGGAATGGTGGTTCTCAATGGTAGAACTCAGTTGTGGCTATCACCAGCATCGTGTATGGGATAAAAATCTACTGAAGATAGACATTGGATGTTCTTACAGTAAATACGAGTATTTGGTGATGTAGTTTGGAATTTATAATGCCTTGGATGAGTTTATGGGATTCAAGAATAGAATTTTATAGCCATTGATTGGCCGGTTCATTGTGGTCTTCATCGATGACATATCTATTTATGCAGCATCAGAGGAGGGCAAGTGATAAACTTGAGGATGGTATGGGACACACAATGAGTGAACCATTTCTATGGAATTCTCTCTATGTGTTAGTTATGGATTTTGGAGGTCCCCATGTTGGGTCATTACATTTTTGATTATGGAGTTTCAGTGGGTCCGGTAAACATTGGGGTGGTACTTTCATGGGAGTCACTAAAGTGTGTTATTGAGGTGCATAGTTTACTGGGATTTTCTGGAAACAATCAGTGGTTTTTACCAATGTTTTATAATGTATAAGAACCCTTGATGACCTTTTCATGGATGTTAAGCCCTTATTATCGATAAAGGAGTTCCAGATGTTCTTCCAGGAGCTGTGGTAGAGGTCAAAGAGCATTCCCATCTTCAGACTACTAGAGGAGGACGTTAGGTATGTAGTATTCAGAAATGCATATTGGTCCTAGATTCGTTGTATCCTGTTGTATGGGAAGGCGGTGATCGCTTATGGTTCATGCCAGTTGGGGCAACATGATCATAAATGCATGACCCATGATATTTAGTTAGTTGTAGTATTATTTACTTTGATGATGTAGTGAGACTACCTAATGGGAGAGCAGTTTACCATCTACTCTGACCATAAGAGACTCAATTAAATATTCTCTTAGAAGGATCTTCACATAAAACAGATTATATGGCTAGAGTTCCATCATGATTATTTCATTTAAATTGTCTATATTCTATGGAATGAGAATAGAGTGGATGGTGGTCTCAGTAGGAGATCCATATTGAAGTTGCTGAGTGAGGCATCAGATTAGTTCATCATGTTGCAGATATCCTTTGTGGATGGGTATGGAGCAACATACCTTAAGTTGATGGATATCACCCATACAACCATACAATGAGTTAGTGAGGAAAATTTTGGGGATATCAGCTACATGATCTGACCTGTTCTGTTTTTTATGGGGGCATGCCCCTGATGGATATTGGATATGTGGGGAGAACATAATTTTTTCATAGGGAACACATTTGTACCAGTGATGTTGTGGGAGGAGGTTCTGAGCAAATTCAAAACATCCCCTTTGGTGGTACATCCGAGTGTGGAGAAGATGTACTAGGACCAATAAATTTATGTCTAGTGGAATTGGATGAATAATATGGTGGAAAAGTTCATTTCTCTACAACACACTAGTTAGTAGGTTAAGAATGAGTACCAGGTTCTAGCAGTCTTGACCCAACCACTTGAGGTGACAAATTGGAAGTGGGGTATGATATCAATAAAAATAGTGATGGGTTATACGTGCACATATAGTGTGAAGAGTACCATCTGGGTGATTATTGACAGACTCAACATGTTGTCACACATCCTACCGATCCATGAGTAGTGTTTTGTAGAGAGTATGAGACGTCTCTACGTGCAAGAGATTGTTTAGATTCACTAAGTTCCATCTATTATAGTTTTAGACATAGATGATCATTTCACATAATTATTATTGAATTGATTTTTGGAGGAATTTGGGACTCAGTTTAACTTCAGCATGGTGTTTCATCCCTAGAAGGATAGTCATAAAGAGAGGACCATTTATGTTCTTGAGGACATGATACGTGTTTGCATCCTTGACTTTGGCCATAGTTGTTGGGATCATCTACCTCTAGTGTAGTTGGCATAAAACAACATATAACACTCCACCATTGCTATAGAACCATATGTGGGCATATATGAGCAACTTTTCAGGTCACTACATTGCTCGACTAATGGTGGAGAGTCAGTTATCATGGTTCTGTAGTGGATGAAGACTACCACTGAGATGGTGCAGATCATGTAGGAGCAGATGAGGACTGCACAAAGTTGTCTGAAATTTTATGACTTCATAAATAAGAAAAAATTATTTATTTCAAGAAATTATTCAATTTATTATAATAAATATTGATCTTATTAATATAATTTACTATAATGAATTAAAATTACATTCCATGTTATAGATATGAATTCCAAATTCTAAAGTTGAAATTATGTTTTTGAAAAAAAAATTATTGAAAAATTATTGTCACATTTCTGAAGTAACATATAATAATTTTTTTGTTTTAAAACCAAATATTTCAAAAATCACATTTTTAATTTTATAATCCATGAGAAAAAAATAGGTGGAACCTGAAAAATTAATTTTCCAAAACCTAGACTTCATAGATGTGTACATGATAAATAATGACCAATTATTTAATCTTCTTGTAAATACCCACAACCAGACCCATTTAATTCAGTCCTAATATCATAAACCTATAAATTAATCACTTTTTATTTAATTAAACACTTTTTTCATGTCCTGTAGATCTTACAGATACAATTTTCATTTTTTGAAAATCTATTCTAAATATATGGTACTCAATAAATTTCTATTTTTATCAGAGAACATCCTTTATATTTATTCATCCAATTTCATCATTAGTATTACACCATGAACTTTTAAACATTATATTATTTTCTGTGTTTTTATAGATCAATCAGAGACTTCCCTTATCTTTAATTATTTCCAATTCATAAAACAATTTTTATACCTGTTATTGAATTAATTTTTTTGTCATACATTTTTCCATTTTGATTAACTGACCTGTTATATCCTTATATTTTATGATATTTTCCATTTAAATAATTTTGATTTTATATATTTATTTCTTTACCGACAAAATCAAGTTTAAAAAAAACTGTTCCATAATATTTCAATATTATTATTTCATGTGATAGTTATCACCTGCCTATTAGATTGTAAAGAATAAATAATTATAAATAAATAATAACTAATTAATGGTTTACATATGTATAAAATGAATTATCATTTATCATAATATTAGAAATGAAAATGAAAAAAAATTTAACATAATAGAGTATCTTTCATGTAAATATTTTCTTATGCACAAAATGGGATTTTATATTCGTAAACTAAATTTAATACTATTATATAATGAAATTTATAAAATTTATATATTATATATTCAACTAAATTAAAGATAATATAATGGTTTTTCTAAGAACAAGATTCAAATAAATCCTTTTTGTTTTATACTTTTTATCTAAAAAATTGTTTTCATTATGTTCTATGCACTTATCTTAAAATGAATGTTATTCACTACTATAAATTGAAAAATAATAAATGGTTACGTTATTTGGAATTTTTATATTATATTTTTTAAAAATCCCCATTTTTTCAACATTAATACTTACTGTGGTAAATTTTTGTTACGCTGATAAGGAAAAAATAGATAAAAATTAGTTAAAATTTTAATTTAATGATTTAAAAATATTCTAACTAATTAGTTTTTCCTAATACATGAGTAGAGTTATAAATTTTACTACAATGTATATATAATAATGAAACTAAGTTCATTTTTTATTTTATTATTAATTTTTAATTATATTATGAAAATGATAAATAAAAAATGTCACTTTCAGTACATTATTAATTGTAATTTTTGAGTTAATCATATAAAGAGGGGGATTTAGGAACTAAATTCGTATCCAATAGATGAATTAATTTTTTTTCATGTTATTTATTTATAATTTTTATTCATTTTATATTTACCATAAAATATTATGCAACATTGATATAATATGTAATCAATTAATGATTTTAAAAATATTAAATGAATTTTTTTTTAATTTATTTATCTCCCTGTAATTTTATAGAGGAAAATAATATATTAGTAATGTCTCATATGATTATATTCAGTATTCACTATCATAATGATTTTTTTAGTGACAATATAAAGAAATATTTTCTAAAATTGCATTAATGAACTATAAAAATTACATATTATAATTATAAAAATTATAATGAGACATGGTATAAAAATTAAAAAAATTAAAACGAATGAACTATATAATGAGACATGGTATAAATTTTAATGACTTTAGAATTTATGGGATATTTGTTTACCTTTTATGAAAATTATAAAACATAAATATAAAAATGTTCATTAATATGATTATGATTATGAATTAAAAACCATGTGGTTAAAGGAAACGTTATGGTTTAAAATCTCTATAAAGACTTTATATTATTAATTAACTGATTTTATTTTTATCTTAGACACTTTTTTTTAAATATAATGACATTTTAAATAATTTTTACTGATAATCGCTTAAGTATATATTTATATTTTTAGTAATTTATATTGTGTCATTTATATCAATTATAAATGTAAACCTTTTCACTATTTTATATATACCTCATTTAGCAATTAAGCCTAACAAAACCATGAAAAAATTAATTATATTCTTACGTAGACACATTTTATTCATTTTTTTATTCTTTATAGTTTGTACAAGGGTTTTTAAAAAAATATATTAAGGAGATCTGTTGAAGAAGTTGTTGACATCATACTCAATTCCTTTTAAATGATTTTTCTATATCTACAAATTTTGTGGAATAGATAACAAAATAATAAATTATGTGTCCTAAAAATACTTATTTCTTTTCATGTTCTTTAGAAAACAATTATCCACAATATGTACAATAAAATGGGACTTGAAATTATTGTTTGTGTGTATGTGTGAACTACTCTCTCTATATAGTTATACAATTAACATTTCATCATCATATTATGTGGATGGTTATTATGATAGGTTTAATTGTTATATATTAAATTTGTGATATAATAATTATTTTTTAATTTCAATATAATATCTAACTTCTTTAATTAATATTTTTTGGAAAATGATAACATCACTCATATTAATATGTCGACTACCACCTCTATAAAGTGACATAATTCATTTTTCATTTTAAAAATTCATGGATGGTAATAAGGAAGAATTTATTTAATATATATGATATATATGAGATAATAATTGCTACATAAATAGTAATTATTATTTACATTTATTTCATTAGATTTTTCAAAAAGTGGAAATACCATTTATGTGTTTGTAGGGAATATTTTCTCCATGAACGGTGTAATAAATTTTTCAATAAATACAATTTTTTGATGATTATAAATATATATGTAATGAATAAATATTTTATTTATATATAAAATTAATCTTTGGATATTATGGAATCAGGATCAATTTACGAGGACAAAAATTATAATATAAAAATTGTCATGAAAAATAAAACATTTATAACATGAATCAAGGATTTCAATATGGAATTATATATAAAATTAAAAATTAATTTTATAATAATTCCATTAATTTTATTCTCTTACAGTGATTTCAAGATAATACACAATTTCAATTCATTCTTGTAACATTATTTACTAAAAATAATGTAATATTGTATTAGAGGAAACGTGAAATTAATTCTCTCTTGGGTCGAAAATAATTTTTGTTCCCTAACCATGTTTCCTAATTATTTTTTAGAAATGTTTCTATTTTTATCGTAATAAATTTTGATGAAATGTATACAAATATTTGAATTTTTAAAAAATGGATTATAAAGAATAATCTTCTCATTTTTTGATTCAACTACTTTTCACTTCTCACTGAAAATGTAGATTGAATAAGTTATTTAACATATAATGAATAATTAGAATTTCCCACCATAATTACATATCAACGAATTGAAAATTTATTTATGTTTTCCTAAGGACTTTTTGAAATAAATTTATCTCTTTACTATTTTAAAATTTTTTAGATTTTAGTATTTTATTTAAAAATTTAAATGTTACATTCCCCAAAAACGGTAAAAGTGATATTTTAAGGGAATTTAACTTTTAAGATAACATCCATTGATGTTAATTATATATTAGTAGAGATATTATTTAATGACACAAACATTTTTCAATATGTGTATTTTTAATGGCTATGATGTAGAAATATCAATGAAAGTCATTGTCTATTCCATTGGTTAGGTTATTTTGAATCTATTTGTGATATTGTGGAATATGTTTGAATGTATTTACGATTATTTTATGGGTGGTTTCATAATTATATATCACTCCTATTTACTATGTAATTATTATGATTCTATAAGCATAAATTTTAGGATGGTGGTTATCTAAAGACCAATTCAGGTGCCGAGATAGTTAACACAATCCAACCCTGATTTGAGTCTCTTAGTGAGTAGCCTTGATATTGGATTTGTATTATTATGATTATAGAAAACATTATTCTACAATTTTATAACATGAAATTATGAAAATGTAATGTTTTCATGGAACATGATCAACTATCCCTTCATGATTCATGTATTATAAACCTCGAATCATTGTACCCTAACTCATTTTATATATTTAAGAATTGGTCGTAATTATTTTTAGAGGATAAATTAATGGTATCACATGAATTATACTCATGTTAAGGTTATATATCCATAGATATATCATATTTTACTCATACTGACACTTTGATATCAGTATATATTATATTCTCATTTCACAAGGATATGATGAATTTTTTTATGATTGGTCTGATAATGTTGCTACTTAAAAAGAACTAAATGTGAAATTATATTGATATCATACAATCTATTTTTTATGTATCCAACTGGATAAGGAACATAATAAATTATGGATCATTCATGCTTCGTAGTGTTATTGATTATATGTTCATATACAAAGATGTAATACAGATGAAGAAAAATTATGCGTCCATATAATTAGTATTGAATAACTATTTACATACATTTTGAAACTAGGGTGTGAAAATAATATTAAGAAAACTTAGAATAATTATTTTTATTATATAACATCATATGTTCTGTTGAACAATCGTGTGTGGTTTTTTTTTAAAAAATCCCTAGATGGATTATAAAAGATTACATGGTTCTAGAATCGATGCATCCGGGGGTAAAAAATAAGGACACCATTTGTAATCTTTATCTCATTCATCTATATATGGGAGTGTGAGTATTCTCTTACACAGATCTTTGTTTAACAATACTGTGAGAATATATTTTGTGAATTCAATTTTATTATGAATCATCGGGAAGGATTTGAATAGATGATGAATATGGATGACCTAAATAAACATAAGGTTTAATGTATTAAAAATATGTCATGATTTTCACATCATATAATTGATGTTTAGTTATTATGTGTTTTACCACTATGATTTTTATTTTTCATGTTGTGAATTTTGGTTTCAATAAATTACTGGAACAAGAAATAAATATATTAATGATGAAGGTGATGTAAAATGATATGATATTCATTATATGAAAGAAATTATTATGGTATTATGAATATAAAATCTTATTTTTATTCTTATAAAATGTTTTAAATCCCCGAATCATGATCATCTTCAAAAGGAGAAATGAAGGGAAAAGGAATTCGTTGAGTCCATCATATGGAAGCATCAACCTCCATTTAGGGTATATTTTGATAAAATAGTTTCTAAGAAATTTATTAGTACCATGTAAAATTTATTTCTGTTCTGCAATGTTAGGTGAAATAAAAATATTTTTATTCATTTATCATTTCGATGTCCATAAATATCAATCAATCACCCACATCATGAAAACATGGAAACATGAAGAATTTGGCTCAACAGAGTGAGATGAGATTATAATGTAATTATTTAAAAAGAAATTTACTCCTATTATTCTCATGAAAATAAAAATGGAATTAATTTAGCCAATGTAGATTGATTATGAATCCATTATTTTATATGGGGAACATTTTCTATGACTTTTGATGTATGCATCTGGTATTGTTATTGAACTGAAAAGTATGACTGATTGATTAATTACAGGAATACAATTGGGTATACAAATTTATTTATCCAAAATAGAAATCCATAAATTTGAGTAAATTATTGTATGTGTTACCAAGGTAGTTATGGATGCTAGAAATTCCTATCAATCACATTTTTTGGTATAAAAAGTATGATGAAATTAAAATAAAAATATAATAATAAAAACCAAATTGGAATGAAGATGAGAATTCATTTTACCTCACTATATTAATTGAATAATTTATTGTAAGGGGACAAAAAAAATATTTAAGTGTTTTATATAAGGTCTTCAGGAAATCGAATTTTCAAGTTTTGGGAAAAATATAGTTAATATTGGTTGAAAATATCCAATGTTTGAACTACCAACATAATTGTATATTTAATGAATGAATTATAGGAATTATTATAACCACTAATTAAACATAATGTTAATGATGATGATCAAAATTAGAAACAATTTTTATCCCATGAAAAAGTGAAATATAATACAATCACTATTGAAGATGATGTGTACAATAAAGATATGGTGAAAGGTACACATACAATCCACTCTAGAACTACTACTATTATAGATTATTTGGGATCATCCAACTACACTATATATAAATAATTTTATAATTTTATAACTATTTCACCTCAATTATTAGATTTTTATTCACATGTTAAAGTCCCAAATGCTACGATAATCAAATATCATGATAGTAATTCATCTATAGTTAATTTTAGTGGCAATGTGATTCATGTAAATGTCATTATTATCCCTATAGTATAATATGACATTATCTTATGCATGGGTGAGATTTCATTTCACAAATACAACATTAATTACTATGAAAGTAATGTAATAGTTGATATTTTGATCTATCATATTACCATATATTAGTGTGATGGTAAATATGATATTCTAATTGAAATAAAATCGTATGAATGACATTATATTTTTCATGGTCATATAAAGGTAAGAATATAAATGATATATTATATTATTATGATGATATAAATTTCATGAATGAAATATATATACAATAATTCTTTAATAATAACCATTATTGGGAGATGGTGTTGAAAAACGAAATAAATTGGTTCACGAGGTGGTATTCTACCGCACACATGAACAATTTATTATATTCCCATTTGATGGTATTGTAGATGTATTAGCTCCTCTTATTATCATAATAAAATCAAATAATATTTAGGATATTATATTTATTATTCCATATTGGTTGAATAAGTCTTTAAGGAAGTGGTATAAGAATTAAAATTGCAACACTTACTTAAATGTGATACCTCTTCTTTAAGCGACCTCTATTAATTAAACCCTTAACACATCTTATGTGAGTGTTCATCCTAAAATAAGATCCCTATAATGTTGAGAGAGATTATATTAATGTATTTTTTAGGTTTTTTCTGATGAAAATATGTTTTTCAGGTGTGAGGAAAAGGGAATAATGAGTTCCACTTAATAAAAGTTGGAATATGAACTCTTGGATCTTCCCAAAATAATAAATTAATGTTTAATTAATTTTTTTCTCAAAATATATCCCAACTGATTCCTTAATATATATGATAATTTTCAGTAGAATCAATACATCCAATAAAAAATTAAATATGTTCTGATTCCTTTATAATAATTAGCTTTTTTAAACCTTCTTTTACCTTTTTTAATCCCTACAATGATATCATGTAATTTACACTTTGATTGTTAATATAGTTTCTATCCTAAATGACCAATAAATGATCCATTGTGGGTATTTTTAAACATAGCCCTATTTTTTAAATTATTTTATATTTTTTTATTTTTAAATCAATTAAAATTAATTTTTTTATTTTAAAATATCATTAATGTCAATTTTGACACAATTCCTCACTAGACTTTTTATAAATATAATAACAACATGTTATCATAGAAACTAATACATTACATTATAAATATCAAGTAAATTTCATATAAAAAAACATATAAGAATAATTAATTATGGCAAATTATATTTATTTTTATATTTTTTATATAATCTATTTGATTATTTTATTAATTAAACAATTTATACAACATCATTATGTCACAATTTAAAGTACATATATTATTAGTAAAAACAAAAAATAATTTAACAAGATATATAAATATATGTTATCATTCCAGATAATATTTATAGTTAAACATAACCCTTATCTAGAAATATATGAACAATATTTCTCTTTTTTTTTAAAGTATGACAATATTGAATTTCCTTTGAATATAATATTATTTAGACCATATTCTCATCAAATGTCCAAAAATGATAACATTAATTATCTTATAATTCTTAGGGATCCAAAATTATCATCCAATAAAATCAGGACAAGTGTTACCTTAATTATGAAATATTTATAATATCACTTTTACCCTTAATTACCAAATTTACCCATAACAGTGTTAATAAAAAAATTTAAAAGATAATATTCATATTAACCAAAAATAAAACAGATATATTTAATATATATGGAATATATTATGACACATGTTAAATATATTTTTCAAAATTTAAAACATAAAAATTTTATTAATTAATTAAAAAAATTTCATGTTGACTGAATGTGAAACTGAGTTTTTAAAGTAGATATATTGTAAAGTTCACTATATTTGTATATCCAATTTCAATGGAATTTTGATTAAAATTCATAACACTATATTTAATGTAAAAAAACTGATAAAATTATAAATTAAATCCATTCAAAAATATTATTGTTCACTATAAATATTTTTGATGAAAATATAGTTTTCAATTAAAATTCATTATTTTTTAACTATTCATCAACACATTATAACTTATATTAAATATTAATAAAAATTAAAACTGTGTAAATTTCAATAATATTGTTTCAAATAATATGTTTATTTTTTCAAATAAAACATATAAAATTTTCAAAATCAATATTTAGAACATGTGTGGCCGCAAAGGTAGAAAAATTGAATTAATACAATAATACTTCATTACATCATAAATTTTGGATTGTTCTTAAATAAAGCCTAGAAAACACACTAGATTAATATTAAAAATCATATTGAATATTATATATGTATACATTCCATTAATAAATTCCAAAAACGCGGATTTTGTATTTATTATTAACAAAAAACCCTTGTTCAAATTTATATATTTTTTCAGAGATATATTTCATTTAATATTAAAAATGATTTGTTTTCATTTTATAATTAAATCATCACTAGAGTATTCATTTTATATACTTGTGTATTCAATATATTCACATGTCAATTAAACATGATCATACACTCCATTCTAAAACATAATTTTTATGGGTAACATTTATATAAAAATATTTAGTTGTTTATTTAAGTTTGATTTCATGTATCACATACATTATCAAACATTTTGTTTCCTTTTAAAAAATTTGGTTATTATAGATATTTTCTCACTCATTGTATAGGAAAAAGTGATATGGTTGATGTAACACAATGTTTTTGATAGTGGTAGGAGGAGGCCGGTCTTCAGGGTTGTGAAAATGATAGAGGAATGATATAGTAGTGTGAGGTAGAAGGTGTTTTTCTTTAATAGACCCACCACCACTATATGGTAAATTCTAGGCTACATGAGCTACTATTTCGGAATGAGGGAAGCTGTAGGAAGTGGAAGAACATAATATAAATATTCCAAGGATGATTGTAGGTAAGATATATATCTTATCTACATTTACTGAACTATATATAGACACGGTTGAAGTACACTCTTTTAATGAAACTTATCTAATTCAAGACACAAAGATTCTTGTTGATCCCGTATCTCCACCCATGCATGCACATACTGCTATCAAAGACTACTAGTAGATCATCAACATATGGCGACTTTTCAACTTGATTTTGAGAGTAGATAGATTCATATGTGATTTCTTCTATGGTAACAATGAGTCCTTAAGATGTTATCATTGGTATAGAATTGGAATCTATAATGGATGCTCATATAAACTATTTGAGATTGATTATTGATGTATCTATTGTAAATGATTGGGTAATTCCTTATTAGGTGAGAAGAAAACTGGTGTAGATCATGATATAATAATATAAAAGATGTTAAAAGAAATTACCAATTGGTTGGAATGTATTCCTATTATAGAATTCGATGATACTAAATTTTATATTTCTACCATAGTGAATGATTATGAGGACATCTTTCTTGAAGATGTTTCAGTTCTACCTCCCCACAATGGGATAAATTTCATCACTATTTTCACCCAATTATGGAGCTGATATATATTCTAGAATATAGTATGTCACTAACATATCATCAAGATATGAATTTTTAGTTTAATGACATAAAGAGTGAGGGAATTGTAAAACCCATTGTTCCCCTTGGGTAGCCATAATATTTTCAACAAGCATTTATATATTATATTGAGTTTTCATGAGGATTATTAGTTCCTAAACCAACCAATCCTAAATAATAAGTATCCACTATAGTGGATATATGACACCATTAATTATTTGAGAGTGAAATGATATTTCATGAAGATTAATCCTATAATAATATCGTATGTGATTCGAGTATGGGATGTAAATATACAGAATATGACATTTTGATTTTCCAATAGTCACTATGAGTATATAGTGATTTGTTTTTCCATTATGAATTCCCCATAAATGCTCAATGGACTCTTCAACCTGAACATTTGGGATGTTATAGACTAGTTTTTTTATATTTATGTATGAAATTACAGTGTACCTGGTGAATGAGGAGGAACATTCAAGACACTTGAGGATGGTTTGTACATACTATGAGAGCACCTCATTTATGGGAAAACCCTAATATGTCAGTTCTATATTCTATAGCTCTACATTTTGGGACATTTCATATCAATAGAGGGTGGTGTAGTTGATTCAATAATGGTTCTCGTCTTTATTATCTTGGAAATAACCATATAACATGGATTAATAGTACATTTTTCTTGGTATATCGTCTCAAATAGGGAGCCACACAGTTGATTCCACAATCCAGCCAGTCACATGGCCTCAAATATTCATTCTTGTATGCCAAATGCTACTGATTATGAGTGATTTACATAAGGCGATATGGTGGGGAGACTATATCATCAAGATCAGAGTCCCACAATGGTATATGAGATAAGAAAATAGAAATAATACAAATGATTGAGAAATGATGACAATTTCATCAACTGATAAAAATGTCCTACTCCAAATTTAAAAGCAATAAAATCTATGTGAAGATATAATATACAAATTATTATACATACAATAGTTGAAATATCACATGAGTAATGAATATAAAAATACACAAAAGGAAAATACCTGAGAGTAATGATATCCACCTCTATCATGTTCTCCTAAGAAGCTATTTTCAAAGGTATCCACACATAATGATTAGTAGAAACCATGAAAATCCAAGAATCCTGATCTTGAAACCATGATGTCTAGAAAATTACCCATTGGTGGTTTGGAAAGGGTGTCATATATACTCATTTTTCCACCATCAATGGTGTCTAATGAAATCAATCTTTTCCATATAAAATACAATAGTATGATGGGTTAAAAAATAATACCATGAATAAATATGAGAATCAAGATGGGACCTAGTTCTTCATGGACACCTAGACTGACTATACATTCTTCTGAACAATATAGAATACCTCAGAAAATGTAAAAATATACATTAGTATATATTTAGATATATAAATATTTACATATTTATTATATTCACTATATATGTAATATCTTATATATCCATTTATAGATACTCAGTACTAGCTATAACCTGAGGTATAACCCAAGAATCCATGTATATTCATAACAACAACAATAATATACTTATATCTTTATTTGTAAATATGGGAACAAGACAAAGTATCTAAATGATGGATATTGTTTCTAATTCATGACCATCCCAATTATTGATGTAAAATATCTTGTCTAGAATCATAATCACGGTTTGTTAAACATCATATCGGACCACCAAATGGATGTAAAACACCATATCCAATATCTATAACCAAGGGGTGTGAAATTTTAAATTCAAATAACTCAATCGAGGCCTCTCAATCAAAATCATGTTTGAGGTAGCACTACATTCTTTATGATCCATTACCTAAGGAATTTCATAAAGAGGATCCCAGTATAGATCAATGCATAGTGTAAATCCACTAACATTTGATGTTATCCCAGGTATTCATACATGATAATCCATGGTTATCTTATGTCATAACATTAACCTATACAAAATTTCTATTTCACAATTATATTTGGGATATGGTAAACATCAATCAAATACTTTAGTATCATATAGAATCATTTCATATCTGAAATATATTTCATTGATCTAGCAAGTAATAATAATTGTCTATATGAACTATCATGACTAGTTAACATTATACATTAAAAATATAATACATGATACGAGGGAAAAAATTCCATTTATTGTTTCAAAATTTCAGTTCTATTTTTTATTATTAACCATGTAATATATATGCGATTTTAATTTTCCATGAATGAATACTCACACTTTTCTAATAGAATCAAATAATTATCATTAAATTAATCAATTCTCATTTTATGTCCAATTATGAACATTGTTCAATAAGGTAAATCGATACGTCACACACAATTCGGTGAGCCATGTTAAGGTCACAACCCTCCAATCATGTCATCATGTCTAATAAAGTGTCTAGGTACTGATATAGTTATTTAATATATGTTATTTCACATTTTAAGAGCATCACACATATGTTGTGGAATGAGTCCCATCATTGAATTTTCAACAAAAAAAAGTTTAAGGGATAACCTATAGACCACATACATCATGTAAAATATTCTTCACTCATCAATTATCAGGCATTAACTTATAAAGAAGAGTGAAAACTAGAAAAATCAAAAACACTCTGAAAATATGGAATATTAGTTATCATTGAAAACATTCATTATATTTAAGTAATCTAGGAGTAGAGAATTCATGAATCATATAATCTATGATGGTGATCATACATGACTGATTGTGTCCATTTTCATGTCAATATGTTATAGAACCAACCATTCATAGGATGAGCAGAGCGACATCATATAGAATGTTTTTTACTTAAGGAATTAGGGACAAATTAGGCATTTGAGTTTTAGAGGAAGGAGGGAAAATGTTTATTTACAAATCATTAATGATCAGCATTATTTCTACACACATTTGTCCAAACTGTGGTTTTAACATAATGCTTCCTCTATCTAGTAGTCTCACACTGAATTATTTATGAACATGGCTAAAAAACATTCAAAATTCATGAAACTCTCTAACTAAATAAATTATATAGGTATTTTTATGATATTGTACATACTATTTCAGTATTACTCTAGCCATGCTCTCCTATATATGGGTAACACAAATTTGGTGGAATTTTTTCACCAACCAGGAGAAAATTGTGTACCACCTTTACACTATCCAAACACAATGCCTTAAAAAATGAAAACATCGAAATCATAAAAGATATTCTAGGAAACCTATTATATATTAAAACACATATAAAAACACCTTTATATGTCCAAATTTTTGACATTACATTTTGATGATCAGTTTAATATTTATCCATTACAACAAATTAAATTTTGAAACACCATATGAAATTGCTTCATGTTCAAAACATGAGATCATATAATATCCCCAAAATAGTACATTTCATCCATGTGAATCCTTTAGGATACACAAAAACAACACTTGACCTACTCAGGTCATGAATTTTCATTTATACTATTGTGTTTCATTTCTAAATTCCCAATGCACCTCCGAGTGTCTCTCTAAGAGCATGGTATGTATGCTATTCAAATATGAGATGACACTTCTAACATGTGATGAAAAAATAAAATGATTATTATTGGGGATAATCTAACATAAGACAATACCATGTTATTTTATCATTCAATAAACATCACATAGAACTCACCACAATATATGCTATCATTTAATAGAAAATTTTGAACCACTATATTTCCCACCATTTTAATTACCTAAATAAACTAGCCCTTATAATTATAAGGGTAACTATGCTGAATTGAATGGATAATTCCCATCTTACAACATTTATCCTAGATGTACTATATTTTACATGAAACTCTTCAGCCAAACATTGAACTACACTCATCTCTTCAAAATAGTGTGTGAGATGTAATTTTTCACTAACCACATGAAAATAAATATGGGGAATAATTATGGGTCATTACTAGCTTATGAGTTATAAAATCTCTATTATTTAATAGTAGATTCATTTGAAAACCTGGTCATGGTAACGTTAATCTATGGTACATCGAGATAACATCATGCATATTCACGAAATCCTGTATCCGACATTCAATGTTGTCTCTGGATGAATTAAACATTTTTACCATCATGATACATCATGAAAATAGGAATATACTCAATAATAAACCCCCTGATCATCACAGTTACGTTATAAGAATAGATCCTGACTACTAGAATGGGATAACCTTTGAATCCACAACTGGAGTCCCAAGAGATAATCATTGGTAGGTCAGCCTTATGATTTTACATGTGTGATGGGGATATATATATAAAATTTCACAATATAAAGAAAAAATTTGGTTCCCGCAATTGGTATCCACCTAGAGGTTGAGTGAAAAAATCTATTAGATTCTATTATTCAGCCTATGGACAACATATATGGGAATCATTATATCAATCAAGATATTATGCACCTTTATAATCGACAATTCTACTAAATATGAACTCTGAAATATTTAATTAATCGACCAATCAACATTCTGAACATGTTTCTTTTCTTATAGAATATAATTGAAACACTTTAAATACACCCTGGAATATATCAAGAATAGGGATATAATCATCACTAATCAATGTGTATAACAAGAGGATAACAATATTTCCATTATGAATTAAGACATTACTATCATTTTTTAGACACAGTTCCTAGTATGATTTCAATAAAATATAAAAAACTAATGATAAGAAGAATAACTTAACCACTACTGGATGCATTATTTTGAAATGGATCAACGACATCCACTGATGCAACATTATTAACCTATCATAATTATGTCACTACTAAAAAACTTGGAGATTTTTTAATCATAACCAAAAAACTAAAAACACACTAATGGTGTCCTTAATTGTTTAATGAACAACTAATAATCTCATTTTCATTTTTCGATTAAAGAACTAATACCTGTTATAATCATTACACTCCTAGGATGTTCACACACCACTAGATTGTATCAATCATGCTGACGTAATTCAATCAAAAAATGGGTTTATCTTAGTTATTTCATCGAAGGCTATAACTAATACTTACCATCCTCATGATATCCATAGGAAATGATAAGCATTTACAAGCAGAGTTTCTATTTTCACTACCTCAATTAAAATAGAAATGACTAAAACATGTTCTATCGGATGGTCTATATCTTAGGAGTGACATAGTCATCCTTGATTGGGACCAGCAACTCATCGCATGACTCATGATCCATTTACCACATAACTAAGGTTTGAGGTGTTTTCATCATTATTTTTAAATGATTTAAATTTAATGGAGAGGGAAAAAAGTGACATACAACTGTTCTATGTCAGACATAATGTCGATATACACGTTACACTCCCCCGATCCATTCTAATGGACTTCATTATTATCTAGAAAATAATCAAAAACTAAACAACGAGGTTGTGTTAAAACTCTTGATCCCATGAAAACATCATCTCCTAGAATTGAGATATCCCAAACAACTATATATATCCATGGAATTCCTCTCCAAAATTGATCCATGAACATACTGTAACCACTCTCAACATAAATAATCCATACTAATCTAATAATGGTTTTTATAACATTTTAAAAACATGAATGCTACCACATGTATCTATGTTTTATAACTCAAGAATCCATCAACACAATTATGCATCATTTATTACTGTCCATATATCTAACATCCTTATGTATCCCAATATATAATTCCTAATTAAAATTATTTAGCCTTCTATTATATTATCATATATGATTGTTAAACTAGTTGATGAACATCCATTTGATCCATCATTAAGGAAGAATTCATGTCACGTGACCTCATATGTGGAAAACTATTCCCAATTATTGTGTAACCCATTGAAATGGATCATTACTCAATGATCATGATTCCTACAGTGATCAAATTGAAAATGACCAACACCTAATCCAAGTGTTCATCATTAAACTATGAATCCTACTTATGAAAACCAACATCTGAACAGTAACGATCATATGAAATATTTTGATAAAATTAAAAAAATTTGTACACCTAAATGTGATACATCAAATATATTATCCACAAAACAAAGAAGAATGAATTGATGAAATAGATTTGTCACATCATAAAGTTCAATACACATTCCACAATAACCCCTAATATCATTTAAAAAAATCAATATTGATCAATGAGAAAATCACTTTTAAACATATAATTATCAACTTAGTGATGGATTTTAGTTACACTCTATGTAGTTTCAACACAGTGGAATCCACCTTAAGTGTAAATTTATATCATTACTCTAATTAACATTCATATTTAGTCAATTTAGAGTCTTGTATTTGTGAACATTAAGTACCACCTATGAGGCATATATGCTTTATACCCACTTAGCTAAAACCACTAGGAAAAAATGGGCATGTTATATCAAAATTTTGTTCAAGGATTATTTATTTAGCTCACACCATGACACATTTTTTAAAATTTATCATATATATTAGGTTAATCAATTTTATTTATTCATATGTTCTCACAATTGTTTTTATTTAAAGAACATTTTCATTCCAAAATATAAATAAAAAATTTTCTATGTAATTAAAATTTTAATTAACTAATTCATCATATAATAATGATAAAAAAAGATAAAATATAATTATGTTATTTGTATGTAAAATAGGTTCAATATTATGACACTATAAATATATACATAACCATTATATATGGATATTAACACATTGAATAACCATCACATTTAGAATATGCATAGCCTTATATAGTTAGGTAATATTTAGTAAAAATATATAACAGAATCCTATATGGGTTCTGTCACTCAATCCTGGGTTGAAGTAAGTGAAACGTAATAACTTCTATAGAGTTAGTTATGTGCATATTCATTCCCATTTTAAAGAGGTACGAGCCTTTATATATTTCTATATTTTTACCATAGCTCATATTGATACATTTACATTCCCATTTTATAAAGTTACTTTCCTTTTTATGATACAATTGGCATATATATAGTAGATGGTAGGTTTCTTCCATGATTTTCATGATTTATAAAAGTTACCATATAATTATTTTATTATTTTTGTTACCCTTCAAAATTTATGTAGGAACAATCATTAATTAAATAGTTATTACATCCTCTTTAATAAAAAAATAAATTTTTCTTCCAATGGATCCCTTGGGTATGTGACAAAATATGTCATAATTTGTTAATTATGGTGTCTCCAACTATCTACATAATAAACACTTTTTAGGATGAAGAAAAATTTTCAATAACAAACTGTTTTATCATATTTATAAAATAGCATATAATAAAAACAATAATAGTAGTCAATATAAAAATAATTAACAAAAAATTTCAAATAAGTAGATAGGATAAATAATATTGAAACATAGATTATCCTCACACATATAATTTTTATAAGAATTCATGGTAATAAAACAACAATGGTATATCCAGAAAGTTCCATGTTGATATGAAGTGCAACATACCAGGCATGGATTGAAAATCATTATGTTCCTATAATGATGCGTGTAACAAAACATATTTACTATACAAGGCCAAGGGTAAAATATCATAGATCTAATAAATATATATATTGTTGAAATTATAACATTTACTCTAGGTGAAATTATAATCATCTATAATAGAAAACATTATGAATAGTAGTCCCATGTGAAGACAAATATTAATTTCCTATTGTGTGGGATGATCACTCCCAAAAATTTTATTTACCAAGAGTAGACATATTCCTACTCCCATGTCTACTAGCCTGAAATTGTATGTCATGGAAAATAGTTATGATTTCACATAATATCATATTAATCAAGGATTCACTAAGATTATTCCCCAAGAATATAGGTCATATGGGATCAAGATATCCTCCCCATATGCCAAAGGCTATTGAATGCACACAAGGGTCATCGGGTGGTTTGTTGGGGAGACTATACCCTCTTGATTAGTGTATATTAATGTTATAATATATAAAAATAGATGAAATTAAAATAACTGAGAATAATGAATTATATAAACAACTGATAAACATATAAAACACTTAATCTTAATCTATGATGTCCATGAGAAAGTAAAATGTAAAATGATTTATATAATTTCATACAAAAATAGCATAATGAAAAGAAAAAAAATCCCAAGAGGAACTATCTGTGATCATCATTTCCTTAAACATAGTCTAATTATCCAATGTATCAGGCTGAATTCTTAACACGAAAATTGATTATCATTAACCAAACTGATTCAAAAATCCATATCTCACAAGGATGTCATGTGTTTGGGTAACAAATGATGCCCAAAATATGGTGTGGGATATAAATTGTAGGACACCACAAATGATGTCTAATGAAATCTAACATTTAATTATATAATGTTGTAGTATACTGGTGTAACAATTATTATAATGAATTAATATGATAGTCATGTCAGGCATCAGTTCCTCGTGGACACCTGGCCTGATCATACCCGCTTCAACGTAAGCTGGAATACCTTAGAACATGTTTCAACATACATATATATAGGAATATATATAAGTATATATGTACATATGAATACTATATATGTAATGGAATATATATCAATTTGTATATATATATATATATATATATTGTAATATATAGTAATTGATCAATAACCCAGGCATCCATATATAGATATAGTAATAATAATAGCATATAAGTCTAAATGTTTAAAAATACGGATAGAAGACTAGGTATATAAACAACAGATATTTCATTCCATCACCACCCATTCAAATGAATTATGTGAAACGACATTCATAACATCCTGATCACAAGGATTGAAATGTTATTTTCAACCACCTAAGAGATGTGAAACATCATTTCCATTATCCTAAATCAATGGGGTGTGAAACAAAAAGTCAAACGATCCTAAGTTTTGACTATCAATCCAAATCATGTATTAAGTAATCCCAATTTTCCTATAATCCGTTAAACTGGGAATTCTATAAAGAGATACGTATTATCACATAAAGAGTACTGTATTTTCCCTAACCTATAATCATGGCCAAGGTATTTCTACAAAGTATTCCAAGGTTCACCATGTCATAATGAAATATGTAAGTAGTTTACATCTAAAATTTTGATTTGGGCCGAGCTGAACATACAATCTATAATTCAATACAATTTATGATAATATCATTTCTAAAATATAATCCAAGAATATTGTATAGAGTAATAAGGTGCTAGGTGAACTGGTCATAATATGTAAATGACATATATTATAAATTTATTAGATAGACTATGAGGGAAAATGTATTCCAATTATCATTTTAATGTTTCCATTTATTTTTACATTTTCAACCGAGGCATAATTCCTTCATTATAATTGTCGTACAATGTATTCTATATCATTTATAATTTTATGAAATAATTTACAAATTAATAAATAATGTATCAATCTTATGATATTACGAATTATATACAAAAAGGGAAATTGATAAGTCAAACCGGAAAAGGTTACCCAGGTTGATATTACTAACCTCTGATCATTTCAATTATTCCAACCAATGGTCTATGTCTGGGTAAAGGAATTTATTTTATGTTATTTGACAATTTATGGAAAAAAATGATTCCTATAGCATGTTAAACACACACATGTTTATTCAAAAGTATAATATTTAATAAAAAGTCAATAAACCAGCAAACTCATGGTTATGATGCATCACTCATCCATTATTGGGCATAGATTCAATATGATTAGGGAGAAAATAGAGAAATTGGAAAACAACTGGAAAATATATAATGTTATCTCACATTGGAATAAAACTCAATATTAATAAAAAACATATAATGGATAACATGGAATAATGAACAAAAAATGGTTGTTTAATCATGATTGATGACCCTCAGTTCTTTGTCAAGATGAAAGAGATTCATCAATTCCCAATGAAATGTGGTGGGAACTCATTCAGCCTACTATGAATGAAGGGAATGAGGTATAATTTTATCATTTATAAGTCTAATGAATAAAAAATAATTTCCACTAATTAAATAAATGTGTGGTTTGGATAAATGATTAGCCAAATATGGCACAAACAGTGCATCTTCCTTTTTCTGGGAGCCACACCCCACACTTTTTATTCACACTAATTGAAAACAAATTTTCATTATGTCATGCTCAAATATAAAATAGAATAAAAGGAACTTTCACTGTAACTTTCTATATCTTATATTGTTAGTCAATTACATTATCGAACACACATGGGCTACAATGATAGGGTGAATGATATTAACTAACAATTTTCATTCAACTTACCCCATTACCCCATCAAAAAATTGTTCCTTCGATGAAAAAAATTCAAAATCATGAATAGAAAACCCACAAAACTTCTCAGTACATAAATCATACTTAAAAATTATTTAATGTACCCCAATGCTTAGATTTATATTACAGGGCTCAGTTCATGATTCTTTTCATCCACCAAATTAAATTTTAAAACTCCAACATAAAAATTATTTAATGTATCCCAATGCTTAGATTTATATTACAGGGCTCAGTTCATGATTCATTTCATCCACCAAATTAAATTTTAAAACTCCCATGAAAAGTCCATCTTTTTCAAAACATGAGATATTACGATCGGGTTTGAAGGATACTATAGATTATTATTCACAATTTTTGTGTTATATCATTAAATATTCCTTCATTTTCCTAGATGGGACAAGATTTCATTTGGATAGATAGGTTCCTTTAGGATTTATGGTATTTTTGGTACACAATGGAAAATGTTGCAACCATGATATTTCTAGGGAAGGATTTCATTATGGTAGTGCTCTTTGATTCCTGCTGGACTGGACAAGATTTTTTTTCTAATTTAGTGGTAATATGTGATTGAATTTTGGTCATGGATTCTTATACCCCACATGCATAACTAGATAACTGAAAATATAGACTTTATAAAAGTAGTGTTTTCCCTGAATATGAGTTAATGCTTCCACATTAGAGAGAAATTTATCTTCTATTATGAAAATAAGATTATAATATATATCTTCACCCATAAGGATCATGACATGAGAATGATGGGATGGTAAGAGTTCCTCTAGGATTATGACATTGAGATACTATATAAATCTTGGAAAGGACATGTAGTAAAAGATTGTATCAATAGGAGACATAATTCCTCGATTTTGATCGAAGAAATTAAGAATGTAACATCATAATAGTTTTAAATAGGGTATGAGGTCATGGAAATTTATCAATAGTTAATTAATATTTCCCCCACAAAATATATATAATGTAATGGAGGCTTAGTATAATGAAACTGATTGTGTGACCATAGATGATCAAATAACCACAATAACTGCTCCAAATGGATTTTCTCAAGGAGGGGAGTGTTGTATAATTTTTAGAGGAAGGATCATGGTTCCAGTGACATCACAGGAGAATATGGTGATAGAGTTTTTTATATCTAGTTTGGTGGTAATTCAATCAGTGATAAAAATAATCCCAAAACAGTGATGACAGTTTTGGTGGATAGGTATGGGGATGTGTGTTGAAAAGATTGAATATTAGTTCCTCACTTATAATCTTTTGAATGATGAACACTTGGTTCTAGTGTGTTCTTATCAAATAAATGAATTTGAAGATACCAAGTAAAATTCTATATCTATGTGCATCATGTTGAGGATAAAATAGTTATATTGGGGACCTGATACTATCTACGTTTTTTCTGGGCCGACTCACCTTATTGGACAACATCAAAGATATCCCAGAGAATATTTTGGTAGAGTTCATGTGATGACATTATGAGTAAGGCTTAGTCTATATCCAAAATATTCTGTCAGTGACATATTCTTACCATGATGCTCGCATCACATCAATATTATGGAGTGTATTATATGATCCCTTTTAGACTCATTTTCTTTTAAGTATATTGGATCATCCCTATTCTAATAACCTGACTTAGTGAAACATTCCTGTTCTAGATGACATGCTTTGATCTTGTGTGTTGGTGTTCTTCCATATCTGGTATGACAAATTAACCATGGATTAGTTTACATATAATAACAACTACCATTCCAAAATTAGTAGGGAACCATTAAAGGATTTTAATGTGATTCCTTATCTGTCACCTCTATGTTTAATTGACCACTGTATGTTAGAACACGTAGTTTATGAGTTTGTAAATGGTATGACAGAGAAGGATTAAATCAACTACTATAATATTATCACTATATAGAGCCATTAGAAGTCTTATAGGGACAAATGAAAGATACCTTTAGAGTTCAAGGTGGGATACCATGTGATCCTGAGGGTATGACCTCGATGTGGATTTTGTATATTTTGTTGGGGTGGCAAGATATCTTTATGATTAATTCATTATTTATAGATGCAATGTAGGATCAATTTGGCGTTGTACCACTTAGCCCTTCCACCACCTCTGGAACAGGTATAATACAACATTTTTGTGTAATATTTGAGTAGTTACACACATGAACAATCTCATGTTGTTGAATTTGGAGTTATTTATGTTATGGATGGGTCCAACAGTATTTTTTATGTAGTGGATATAAAAGATTATAAGAATAAATTCCTCGAGGTAGTGATCCCATTACTACATTTCTATGGATTGAATGGCAGTATTTTGGAGAGAAACTAGGAGAGGATGATTCAAAAGTATGTCAAGTACCCACATCCCATTATGTAGCCTTATTTTCATTTCAGGATGAAAATATATAGTGACGGTAAACATTAATATGATTGTTTTTATGTAAATATATAACAGTATTTATTCGTCAAGTTACAACTATAAAATCAAATTATGAACCCATGTGATCCCAATATTGATATTATAACAATATTAAATATATTAATATGACATGTTTTTTTAGAAATAGTTGAATAATTCTTGAATGGGAAATCCAATTAGAAATATGGGGCAACTATTGAGTCAGAAACATAATTTTTAACCTTGAAATGAACTATTCATTGTCTAAATGATTTTTTTTGGAAATATACTTTCATGGGAGAAAATAATAATAAAACCATGTTTTTATTTATTTTATTATTTTCATCACCTCAACCTAACACTCTCCTTAATAAATGTATATTTATTCCAAATACCTAAGATTTGCAGCCTATCCTTATTAATTAAGAGGATATGTTATAGGATATCATGGATAATTTCATCAAATCAAGGATTTCCAATGTTAATGGCATACAATTATCTCCCCAACAATGATGAAACAAATAAGTTCATTTTCAGTGATCAATCCAATCAGGATATAGACCATTGTTTTCCATTTTGTTTTCACCATTGATTATCTCATGATGTGTAAATCCATAAACCTAGTTATATAGAATTGGTGCATTATACAAAACATTGGCATGATACAAGAAATCATGTCCCGAAATACCGATCAGTTTTGCAGCCTTGGAAGTAGTATATACATACATATTTGTTACATTACATCATGAAACAAAAAAAACAACATTGTGTCCCCTTTGAACACTCTTATATCCATTAGCCTATTCCTTCAGATTAATTATAATATACTTCTTTGCATCCTGGGTAAAATAAAACATAAGAAAGTGGTGAGCTCAGATACTAAGTAAGGAGAACAATATAGTGGAAACTATTATAAATAAGAATAATCATTTAAGGCAATGTATAAGACTAGAATAGAAGCCTTTTAAACATAAAATTATACATAATATGGAAATGATAAATCAAATAATGTCATTTACTTATTCACATGGATATTATAACAGTCGAATAATCCCATGTAAAATCAATATTCATTTTCATAATGATGGAATGAAAAATTCCAATCCTTATAACCACATAGTCAAGGCCTTGTTCCAAGACTACAAATATGATTTTGTCAAAGCCTTGTGCCAAGAAACTAGTTTGTCTCATGAGACCTATTGATGCATCGAGGATCTATAGTCGGATCCACCCCTAAATTACTAAGTCCAATGCATTTATCATATGAAAATGACGAAACATCATATAAAAATTCGTTTTAAAACCAGCATACCACATGTCAATATTTTAACCACAAACCATGAATTGAATAAAAATATCACATCTGCAATCAAATATAACTCATTCAATACAGCATCAATGATTTTATTATAATAAATTAACCTCAATCAAGAATAATTATGTATATTTACTAAGATAAAAATAATCATCAAAACAATTTGAGAAAAATTTCCCCCATTTTTCATGAAAACATCTAAAAGTCTCACTATTTATCAAGAAGCTGTTTAAATTAGATTTTTTAATCAAAGTTTCCCATTTCACTTTGAAACTTTTAAAGTTATTTTGAAATTTAAAACATTAATGTCTATATAAATAAATCATTAAAACCATTTTAAACACAAGGAAATTAATGATATTGATTTAAGAAAATATATTTTTAAAACATTTTAAATGATATTTTATTAGAGTTCCTAACCAAATGAGAGACAGTTGAATACAAATAATTGAGGTAATCAAAAAATTCTAATATCATGATAATAAAGGTATTAATGATATACTATGTCAATGTACAGTATATACACCAAATAAATGTTAATTGGCGCATAACAACAAAGGAGTCTAAATGGAAAGTATGTTGATATGAATTCCTTTATAAATACCATATTCGATGGTTAATGATAAATAAATGACATAATTATGTGTGAACAATATAAATACACTCAATAAGATTAGATGTTAATTTTAAATAAATCAAAGGACATTCACACATATTCTTTTAAAAACAACACCAATGACTTGGATGTTCAACTCAATGAATAGAAATTGAGTTAAAATTACTCTTATCAAGTTTATATCGATGAATTGAGAATTAATTAATTGAGTGATTTTTTGTATCAAATGTATATCCATGAAAAGGGGAGTGGAAATTACTACTTAAGTAAAGAAATAGTGATTTTACACATAATCTTGGAGTAAAGTAATCAATGATGTTTGCGTAAAACTGAATGAGTGGAAATTGAAATTTGAAATTCCCTTACAGATTTCACAACATACAAAAAATACACCCCATGACAAAAGGTTCTTCGAATGATGACTAAAATACCCATAAATTAATTTATATTACCCAATCAATACAATCATAGGCAGTACATACACCACACAAAAGGTAATAGTGGAAAATATAGCATAAATCTCACAGGAATAAAAGTGAGATGAAAGCCCCTTACCTTATACTTTTCCTTAGTATAGGGTAGGATAACCTTGTGTATATTGGTGAAATCATTGTTATTAAATTATACAAGAACAAAATACATTAATATGATATAATATATGATCTTCTAATATTTCTTTGATAATGATATTTTAGTAGTATCATTGTTTTGGTTATTAACTGATTTGTTTTCCTTTATATGATTTGTTACGCAAGTCATTTATGTTATGTATAGGATGTATTTGATTTATATAAATAATTTTATTAATTTCTTAAACATAATTTTTAATCATAAAATGAAAATTATTCTTGAATGATTACGATGGGAAATGAATCTCATCACGTTCATGGGGACGGTAAGCCGTACGTGCACACGATCAGCAATATCATTCTTTTGATAGTGAAATCATATATAATGGGATGATATATCATATATAAAGAATAATTAACATGTTATAATTATTATTTAAATCCATTATACTCATTATTATATCCATACAAATAATAATGTTTTTTAACAGCAAACTACACCATGATGTGGAGACGGTTAGTTGTACATATGCATGTATGGTCACTTATTCGTTTATATGAAGGATACAGTGATGAATATGGTTGTAAAATATTTATAATAAAATCACAGTATGTATGAGATAATGAAGTTATTAATTTTTTATGAAAATAACAAAGAAAGAGGAAGTGGAAGAAGAAAATAACTTGAAAGAGGGGGGTGAAATTGTTACCTCTTCTTTGGGTGTTTTCCTTTGAGTAGGTCCGAAGGGAACCTTTGGTTGGTCTTATGATGAAAGTAAGGAATCTAGGTTGATGTGAGGGAAGTGGGGAGGATATATGGGAAATTATTGGTTGAGACAAATAGATTTGAAGGTGTGATTTTGAGGGAAGGGTATGTACCCTTTTATAAAAGAGGTGAGGGTCAATTTAAAAAAATCCTTTAAATATTATTTTATTATAAATCATTCTAGGTTTATAATTGATCCAATTTGATTAATTTTAAATTTAAGGTCGGTATGGGTCGAAATACGTTCATCCAATAGTTTTTAGACATGTTTAGGCCACCATATTAACATTATCTTTTAGATTTAACTATTAATTAAGTATTTTATCTTTTACTATGTATTCTTGTGTTCTTAAAATACTGGTTAATAAACATACTCTAAACATCCAAAAGAACCTCAAGTGGTTCATTAATGACATATATAATATTATTTAAGACTTTTTTAAAAACAATACTTTTTTATAAATATTATATCAACCTATATAATTGTATTTGTTTTAAAAACTCATTAATGTCAATTTGGACAGTATTTAGTATTTTGTTTTTGTGAATATCATAACAGCATGATTATATTGAACAGAAATTATTTAATCAACAATCACATGTCATTTTTACCTATTATATTAGTAGAATTCATTAAAAGTTTGATCTTAAATTTATTTGGATATTTATAATATCAATTATTTTAATATTTAATTATTAAGATCATTACTACATCATCATTGTATCATAAATAAATTTAACTAAATAATGTTTAAAATATCTAAATAAAATAAAATTATGTAGAAAATATTCTTAGCTTTATAATGAATATTTACTTTCAAATTTATTTTATTTATAACTCTATATCAAAAATGGTTTAGTAAATAAACATTGAATTAACACTTTTTACTCTTCTTTAAATATAATAAAAAAATGTCCTAATCTAACAAAATTATACCTAAAGGGTGATATTGTATTCCTACGGGTTTTTTTGGTCGAATTAAACTTATCCAATAGAATTAGGACATCTATTAGGATAATTATAATATCATTTTAACCTATAATTATCCTATTTACTTTTAACCGTAGTAAATAAAAGTCAATAGTTACTATTAGCCAAAAATTATTTTCATCTTATTGAACCAAATTTTACATAATTATGGAAACCATGTCTCTTATATTATTTAAATTAAACTCACAAAAGTGATAAAATTATGTTTTATGCAAATTTTCAAATGGTCTTAGAAGATGGGTAAAAGACGGTAAAAAGTTCTAAAAAATTACGTACATCTAATTTTGTGATAAAATAACAACATTTAATTACAATGAACTTATATATGTATTATATATATTTGGACGTAACATAATTTTACATAAAATAAATTAATATTTAAATAAAATGGCAGTTTTAAACTATAACGCATTGTTTTTCACTATTCATTAAAAATTGAATGTTTTCAGAAATACACTAAAAATTTACCCTAAGATAATTTTGATATTACTAATTCAAAAATGGATTATATTTTACCAAATTCAAAACATATATATTTAATTAATTAATTTAAAATTAATTCCCATTGTTAAAATCGAAAAGCAGATTTAGAAAAAGAAAAAATTATCAAAAGACTGACATGTGTTTATGTCAAATTTAAATGTGAAATTAATTATAATGACCTATAATTTTATTAAATTATAAAAATATAATATAATTATAAATCCAAAACATTAAATTTCATAATAAAACTATATAAAGTATTTTTATCAAAAAAATTGATTTCAATTAAAATTTAGAATTTTTCAGTATTCATCAAAATATAATAGTTATCAGAAAAGTACGAAAAATTTATCCAAAATAAAATTTTATGTAATGATTCTAGAGAGGAATTTAATTTCATTAAATTAAATATATGTAATAGTATCAAATATTGGTATTAAAAACTGTTATCCATTTAAAAGTGGTAAGATTTCATTTTCTGAAGAATACTTCATTTATCTAAAAATGTATTTGTTCTTATATTATTTTTAAGAAACACATAATATGGATTATAAAATTATATGGAGTATAAATAATTCAAAATTTAGTTAATACTATTCATAATTTCTTTCTGAACTGCATGTTTGGTAAGTCGTGGTGCGCTCGAACACGGTGTTGCGTGTAGTGTAAGCTATTGAATTAATTTATAGACAATAACTTGCTATAAAATCTTTGGGTGTTACATTCTTCCCCCCTTTTGAAAAATGCGACCTTGAAATTTTAGAATTGGGTTTCGGAACTACATTGAAAGTCCCACATCAGAAAAAGAGTCCATATAACTATCAATTTAAAAGAAAGGAAGAGAAGTACAAGGGTTAACCAAGATAACCCATAATTGGATTAAATGTAGGAAAACATGGATATGAATGATAAAGATAGTGTCATGTTCTGATGGAGAGTGAAAGAAAACATGATCAGGAGAAAGATAACAACAAAAAACCACAAACTTTTGATGGGCTAAACTGTCTTTATTTTTCCAGTCAAAAAAGTAAATGGACAACATTTCTTTGTTTTACATTCAATTTCATAAAGTTGAGAAATTTATTTATTAGATTGACTAAGAACATAATGATATTTACTTAATTTTAATGTAGAGTTTCATCCTTTAATAAATTTCTACCACTAAATCGTCTTTTTTTCAAATGATGAGTATTCTAAATGACTTGGTCATACATAAAGCACTAAAATAAACTTCTAGATAATCACATAATCCAAAAAGGATAGAATATATATTTACCTTTTATTTATAGACTAACCAAAACCAAAATGGTTAGTACATGGTTAGATAATCCCCAAAATTGATAATCCTTTAGAGAAAGAAATACTAATCTTAATATCTAAAATTATACCAATAGAACCCAAAGTTCAAGAAATACCATTCAATAAAAAATTGTCCTTAAAATCAGTCAATATAATCCAAAATAATATTGAACCCCAAAATCTAGATGAATTTGATTACGTAGTCTTCCACGTTAAATTATATTTCCAAATAACATAGACAACTCTTAAAGTCATATAATTAACAGTAATTAACCTAATCACATATTCTCTATGATAGGTTAATCATTTCAATAAATAACCCAAATCACTATAAATCCAAAATAAAAAATATATATAAAAATATACCATTACTCCTCAAATGAAATACCATAGTATTGTATTTTTCTTAGTCATATTGTGTTCCCAACTGAGTGAACATATTCTAATATAACATTTATCACTTAATCAACAAATCATTTTCCTATGTTACAGATATCCATTTAATAATAAAAAAGATTCCAAATCAACTAATTATTAGTCAATAAAATCATTTAACGAAAAGTAATTAGTCACACAAACCAGGGCCATCACACAGTCCAGTGGTGTGTGATAAATCCCACTTCCATTCTGGTTGTGGGTTAGATTCCCGCAACTTTTTCCAACATGATGGGTTGTCACATGGTCTGTATGTGGTCCTTTTTCAAAAACTATATTTTATAACATTCCCAAAATGATATAATTTCCTCAAAATAATCGTAACATAATTTCACCAGAAATGATATCTTATACCTCAAATTTTCATCCAAATATTTAATAACTTGTTATTATTTCAAATTCAAGGATCATATAAACCCAAATTGTTATTTATAACTATATCAAAAAAAGAAAATACAATTCTTCCAAAAATATCATTTTCACATAAAAACAAAAGCGTTAAAAATAAAAGATAAATGTCATCTAAAGTAATCCTATCATAAAATAACACTAATACATTTATACATTTCACCATACATTTACAACCACATAAGTTCTACCATGACCAAGAGGATGTCCTATAGAATCGAGAATTCACTCGGGTAATGCCCAAGTACCCCAAATTTACATAAAATGGCTGTAAATGGATTCTTGGGATCATTTTAATTTTATTCTAAATTACTCTTCACTTTTCATCTGCAATTTTTTAATTTAAATCCTTATTTCCCACAAATAAGGCATTTCTTTATTCTATTGAGACACTTTCCTAGGTTTGTCCTTCCAAATTTCCTACATGATGGAAATGGATCTTTCTTTTCTCCATGGTCTAACTTGCTGGAGCTCTTATAATTCACTACCTTTATATTCTTAGTTGAAACCATGAGTTGGAAAATATATATGTTGTTGATCATATTTTTGAAAAACTGATTCTGAATGAACACAATATCTTTTACACTTATAATCATTCCATTTAGTTTCTCATTCCACCACCATTACTACCTTGTACATCATGTTCTATGTTACTATGACTTCATTTGAATCCAGCTACTGACTAACACCAGAAGGAATTTTTTGAGTCATAAAATCATTTACAGAATATCATAACACCTTATCTTCAATCTAAAACCCCTCATGAATAACCAAGATTATTTATTATCATATTATATTAAAATCATTGAAATCAGTTTGTTAAAATAATGTGAGTTATCCTAAGCAAATACCCTGGGAGTTTCGTAACCAAGAGTGCAGCAATGCCCATTGTCATGTACTAGGATACCCTAGGTAAAGCTCGAAACTCGTTGTTGGTGTTTTCACTCCTAGGTACATCGGTACCAAAGCCACCTCAACTAGCTCGTATCCAGATAGAGATTTATTTATTGCAAATCCCACATACTATTTACATTACCAAATTTTTTGGATGTTCTTCTCTACTAATCCTCAATTTCTATCTTAGGGTAGTGTTTTCTAATCAGTGTTTTTTCTAAATCTATCCTCCAAGGATATTAATAAAAATCCGATGATATCAAATGTTAATTTTCCAACCCCAGTTATCCAGAATCAGTGTATTATTACATAAAAATGGCATGATGCAAGGAAAGACAAATTAGTTTAGGATCCTTGTATGTACTAGATGCATACATAAGTTATACATTACATCATTAAAAAACAACATTGTTTACCCTTTGAAAACAATTATATACATTAGCCTATACCTACAGGTTAATCGTAATGTACTTATTTTAATCATGGGAAAAATAAAACCTAAGAAAGAGGTGAGCTCAGATACTCAGTAAGGATAACAATATAGAAAAATATATCATAATTAAGAATAAAGATTTATGGTAATGTACAAGACTATAACACATGCCTTTTAAACTAAAACATCAGTATAATATGGAAAAGATAAATAAAATAATTCCATTTATATATTCACATGAATATTCTATTAGTCGAATAATTACATGTAATATCAATATCAAATTTCATAGTGATGGAATGTATAATCCAGACTTCATAACCACAATGTCAAGGCCTTGTACTATGAATACAAATAAGATTTTTTCAAGGCCTTGTGCCAAAAATCTAGTTTGTCTCATGAGACATACCGATGCATCAAAAAGATATATTAGGCTCCTCCCGTCTAATACTATGTATAATTCATTCATCATTTGAAAATTTTGAAACATAATATAAAAATTCGTATAAAAAGTAGAATAAGAAATGTCAATATTTTAACCACAAACCATGAATAGTATAAAAATAACACATCCACAGTCAAAAATAACTCATTTAATAAAATATGAATATTGTATTATAATAAATAAACCTCAATTGAGAATAATGAAATATATTGATATAGATGAAAATAATCATCAAAACTATTTGAGTGAAATATCCCCCCTTTTTATTGAAAATGTTTAAATATATCACTATTTATCATGAAGCTATTTAAAATAGATTTTTTTGTAAAAGTGTCCCACACCACTTTGAAACATTAAAAATGAATTTCAATTTTAAAAAATTAATTTATATATAAATAAATCCTTGAAACCATTTTTAAAACATGGGCATTAATGAGAATGATTTAGAAAAACAAAATTTTAAAACATTTAAAATGACATTTTAGTTTGAATTACTAACCAAATGATAGACACTTGAATACAAATAATTGAGGTAATACAAAATTTATAATATGATGATAATAAAAGGATTCATGATATACTATGTCAATGTATATATTATATACACCAAATAAATGTGAATTGGAGCATAACAACAATGAAGTCTCAATGGAATGTAAGTTGAGATTAATTCATTTATAAAGATAGTATCCTCAGGTTAAGGATAAATCAATGAAATAATTCTTTCTGAAATATATAAACACACTCAATACAATTGGATGTTCAGTATAAATAAATAAGAGTATATTCACACATATTATTATAAAAACAACACCAATTACTTTGATGTTTAACTCAATGAATAGAAATTGAGATAAAATTACTCTTATGGAGTTTATATCGATGACTTGAGAATTAATCAATGGATTTATTATGTGCATAAAAAGTATAACCACACAGATGTGAGTGAAAATTACTACATAAGTAGATAAATAATGATTTCATACATAATATTAGAGTAATGTAATCAATTATGTTTTTGTAAAACCGAATGAGTGGAAATTGAAATTTGAAATTCCCTTACCGATTTGGTAACTTACGAAAGATACACCCCACGAAAGGAGGATCATACAATGATTATTTAAATAACCATAAATTAATTTACATTATGAAGACAGTATAATCAAGGGTAGTACATACACCAAAAAAAATTTAATAGTGGGAAATATAGCATGAATCTCCGGAGAATAAAATTGAGATGAAAACCCCATACCTTATACTTTTCATTAGTATATGATTGTTTAACCTACTCTATAATGGTGAAATAATTATTATTAAATTATAAAATAACCAAATACATAAATATGATATCATATATGGTCTTCTAATATTTCTTTTTTAATATTATTTTTGTACTATCATTGTTTTGGTTGTTAACTGATTCATTTTCCATTATATTTGTTTTTATGTAAGTCATGATTATTATGTATAGGATGTATTTGATTTAGATCCAGAATGATATTAAGTTCTTAAAAATTATTTTTAATAATAAAATGAAAATTATTCTAGAATGATTATGATGGGGAATGAATCTCATCATGTTCGTGGGGACGTTAAGTAGTATGTTCGCACAAGCGACAATATCATTACTTTGATAATGAAATAATATATAATTGGATGGAATATCATATATAGAGAATAAATAACATTTTAATATTTTTTATTTAAATTATTTATTCTCATTATTATAACCATCAAAATAATTACGTTTCTGAATAAAAAACTACACCATAGCATAGAGATGGTAAGCCGTACGTACACACGAATAATGACTTTTTCATTTATATGACGGATAGAATAAAGAATACAGATGTACCATATTTATAATAATATAAAATTATATAATAGGTACTCGAGTTATTATTTTGGTAAAGAAACAACAATTAAATAAGAAGTGGAAGAAGAAAAAACATGAAAGAAGGTGGTGAAATTATTACCTCTTGTTCGGGTGTTTCCATTTGAGTTGATCAAAAGGGATACATAGGATGAATTTATGATTAATGTAAGAACACTAGGTTGATGTGAGTGATTTTTGGAGGATATTTTTTCCAGGGATGGATGAGCCAAATGGCTTTGATGGTGTGATTTTGAGAGAAGGGGAAGTACCCTTTTATAAGAGGGATGAGGGTCACTTTAGGATTTCCTTGAAATATTATTTTCTTATAAATCATTTTCGGTTTATAATGATTCCAAATTGATTTATTTCTAAGATAAGGTGGGTATGTGTCAAAATACTCTGATATAATATTTTTTATTCATGTTTAGGTCTCCATATTTACCTTGTCTTTTAGATTTAACTATTAGTTAAATATTTTATCTTTTACTATGTCTTCTTTTATTCTTACACTATATGGTTAATAAACATACTCTAAACAACCAAGAGAACCTCAATTGGTTCATTAATAAAATATATAATATTATTTAAGACCTTTGTCTAAGCCTTATATTTTTATGAATATTATATCAACCAATAAAATAGTGTTGGTTTTAAAAACTCATTTATGTCAATTTCGACACTATTTAGTATTTCGTTGCGGTGAAAATCATAATAGCATGATTAATTCAAAAAAATTATTTAATCAACCCTAAAATGTCATATTAACCATGATTATTGGTGGAATTCATAAAAAGTCTCAAATTACATTTATATGGATATTTATAATCTCTATTATTTTAATATTTCATAATTAAGATAATTACAACATCATCATTGTGCCAGAAATAAATTAAATTATTTTATGTCTAAAAATTATAAATAAAATACCATTTTTTAGGAAATATTTTTCTTTTTCTATTGAAAATTTATAGTTGAATTTGTCTTATGTATAACCCTATATAAAAATGGTCTAGCTAATAAACTTTGAATTTAACACTATTAACACTTCTTTAAATAAAAAAATAATAAATGTCTTAATCTAATCCAAGTGAACCTAAAGGGTCATATATTATTCCTAAGGTTGTTTTTGTTTGAATTAAACTTATCTAATAGAATTAAGACATGTGTTATGGTAATTATAATATCAATTTTACCTTTAATTACCCTATTTATTTTTAATCGTGGTAAATAAAATTCAGAAGTTACAATTCACCAAAACTTATTTTAATCATATTGAACCGAATTTTACTTATTGAAGTCAACTGTGTCTCTCAAATTTTGATATTCAACTCAAAAAAGCGGTGAAATTTAATTTTTTGCAAATTTGCAAATGCTCCTAGAAGGTGGGAAAAAGATGGTAAAAAGATCAATAAAATTTTATATATCAAATTTTATTAAAAAATAAATCCAATTAATTTCATTGAACTTATATAGGTAATATATTTATATTTTGAATTAAAATAATTTTAAATAAAATAAATAATTATTTAAATAAAAATTCGATTTTAAACTTTAACGTAGTGTTTTTTACTATTCATAAAAAATTGAATGTTTTCAGAAAACTTCCAAAAATCTACCCTAAGCTAATTTTGATATTCTGAATTTAAAAATTAATTCTATTTTAACAAATTCAAAACCTATAAGTTTCATTAATTAATCTAAAATTATTTCCCATTGTCAAAATCGAGAAGCGAGATTTTAAAATGTAAAAACTATCAAAAGATTGAAATGTGTTTAAATCAAATTTAAATTTGAAATTACTTATAATGACATACATTGTATTAAATGATAAAAATATAATCTAATTATACTTTCAAACAATTCAAATTCATATTTTAACACAATAAATTATATCTATTTAAAATGTTTTTTCAATTAAAATTAAGTATTTTTTAATATACATCAATATATGAAAGTTATCAGAAAAGTACCAAAAATTTTTCCAAAATAAATTTTTATGTCTTTATTGTAAATTATAATTTCATTTCATTAAATTTAATATATAAAATTATCAAATATTGGTTTTAAAAAGGGATTTCCATTAAAAGGTTGTAAAACTTCATTTTTTTTAAAAAATTCCTCTTTTATGTGAAAACATGAATTTCTTCTTATATTATATCTATGAAACACATAATATGGATTCTAAAACTATATAAAGTATATAAAATTCAAAATTATGTTAATGATATACATAATCGCTTTTTGAATGGATGGTTTGGTAAGTCGTGGTGTGCTCAAACTCGGTGTTACGTGTATCACAAACTATTGAATTACATTAAAGAAAATAATTAACTATGAAATCATGGGGTGTTACATGATAAATGTAAATAATTATTCTAATAGTTTAAGTAATAGTTTGATCATTCATGTTGGTTTAGGTTTATTTCTTCATTGTTTTTTATGAAATCATTTTTTTATTGTTATTACTCATCATTATTTATTCTAATTCAAATTAATTTAGGACACCAAACAAAGACATCATTTTTGAATCATTTTATGATTTCAATTTTCTATCATATTTATTCAAATTTTCCATATGATGTATCTAATTGGTCAGTTGATTAAATAATACATGATATTCCATGATAAAATGACTATTCTTTGGGGAGTGGATTAATTCCCTGTTGATGGTTCATGATATAGTGAGTGATTAGCATGCGACAATGATAATTGATGTTCACAGATACATCAGATCAGATCTTAGGTTTCCCATTGTGTAGTTTATGATGAATCAAGTGATGTGGTGTTGTGGATCTAGTTCTCAATCATATTTTATATCTATATTCCAGTGAATAGAAACAATAAATCAATCCATGTATTGATCCACAACATTCTAGCATAATTTTCAACAAATTTTAAGAAATCAGAAAATCTAGAGAAGAGCCATGTGATTCTTGAAACGTATAAACACATTCAAAATTTATAATTTATTTTTTTATAACCAAATCTACTTTATTTTAAAAAACTTATTTATATGAGTGAAATAACATCTTTTAGTTGAAATATTACATTGGAGAATTTTTTTGGAACCCATTATTTTTTTAATATGACTTTTTAAACCATGATATTTATCTTCTTCCATGGATTTTTAAGAATTATTTTTTTGAGGACATGATTAAATAATTTTTTTCTAGAATTTTTGGTGGTCATATTTTCATACATTTTTTCAACATCATAGTCTGTATTTTAATTATTTTTATTCCAAAATAATATTAAATCTAGAAATATTATATTTTTGATTAATTTACATTATACTATTTTTCTTTTTTTAATTTTTTGTTGAATTTTGTTGTTTCATTTATTTAAAGACAAAATAATAAATTTTAATTGTTCATTTTTATTTTGAACATTATTTTAGTTATTTTTGTGATAATTTATTTTAGGTATATTTTATCCTGATTCTAATGAAATTCAATGTCTGAATTATTTTTGACAATGATACAATTTTTTTGTTATATATTATTAGAGAATGAGTTATCTCATTTTATAATTTCTTTTTCATGGACATAAATTTTTATTTTTGAGTGTTATGATTTTGATTTTTAATTACTTGTGTTTATTTTATTATCTTATAATTATCTACATAAATTTCATTATTCTCCAAAATTATGGTTATATTGAAAACTAACATGTGATACCAAGAGGGGATTAGTGACCATGAGTTTACATAAACTAAAACATTAAAAAATTACTATAAATCAAAGACTGAAATATTTATGTGCCAATCCATTTGGTAGAAATATACTATACAAAACCCACCCTAATCATAATTTTTCATTAAGTCATTTAGAGGATGTTCCAAGAGACCATACTTGATATCTAAGCAAATCATAATACCAAAGATATCATTGAATACGATTTATATAAAATACGAAAAAACATCATAGGAACAATATAGAATCAACGATGATGAAGATTCATAATTTCTACTAAGAACAACCTTAAATAAACCGATGGGTAATCTAATAGCATGAGTCATAGTTGACTAATACTGTGTAAATGGCCTAACATCACTAAATTTTTCAAATTCACACATGATGTTGAAAGTGGGTTAGACATTAAATACCATTAATGATATCAATTATATGAATTGAAGTACATGATTAAATTTATGTAATGAATAATGACAATGAACAAGGGATTAAATCCATTATAAACAATAATAAAGAAGCATTCAAGTGGATGAGTTTATATTTTTTTGATCATGAAAAAGAAGAGACCCTAAAGAGATTGAAGAAGTGGATATGGTGTAAAATTAGTTAATAATCTCAACTCAAGAGGGGTATAGTTTTCAAGTCATGACATTTTGATAAATTAACAAGATGAATAACAATATATCATGGGAAATTATAATAATGTTGAATTAGAGGTTTAGGTTACAAAAAATTCAATCTATGATAGACATTCAATTAATAAAAATATTTTGAATTGAAGCATCCTATACATGTTCCACTGATAAAAATCAATGGTTAATAGAATAGATAACGAGGTTGAGATGTTAAATATTTTAATTTGAGTGATTTTTTTTACCAAAGATGATGAATTTGTTTCCAGATATTTTTTGTAGGTTGATTTCATATAGAAGCATATAAATTGTTTTTATCAATGTTATACCAACATGAATTAGTTTTCGGGCCTATAAAATGATCACAAAAATTACTATATGATATTTCAGTCAACTAATATTGGAGTTATGCCCTATGGCTTAAATATAATAAATCATGTATCTCTAGTAACATTCTGACATATAAAGAAAAAATAATCACAAGAGAAAGGAAAAAAATGGACGGTTAAGGAAACATCACCATAACCATTTTTATGAATGAAATGTGATTCCACTTGAGTGATGTGATGTCCAAGTCCACTAGAATTGTAATATTGGGTATTGTAAATTTTAATAGAGGTTTCTCTTGAATTAGAGGTTATGTAAATCAGATAATGTAGGATTTGGTTATGTTTTAGGATATGGGTATTGTAAATTATTTACATAACAAGTCTGATGATGAAATGTAGATTGAGATTCATAGTTCATATTTTGATGATCATGTAGGAATTTATTTTTTTGAGAATTTATAGAAGTAAAATTTAGTGATAAGATCAATGTTTATAGGTTCAAGTTTGTTAAGGAAGAACTATTAAATATGATTACATCATCCATATCTGTACAGTTCTAGATGTATGTTTAGTTTTTAATTCATTGTAAGGGAAAAAACTAGTTCCAAATTTCTACCACAAAATGCTTGTTGGGATGAAAGAGTAACTACAAAAAGGATAAAATACATTTGATTAAAATATAATATTTATTGAGAAAAATATTTTTATATTCTAGAAAATAATCTATTGGTTCAAAATTTTGATTCACAATAATTTTTTTGAGATGGAATTAGTATAAAAATTATAAAATCACATTAGTGTAAAAGAAATTTAATTTAGGATTAGTGATCTTATTATAGAAGGGATTTTAAATCATTATAAAATTATTATTTCATTATGTTGTTTTTTCAACTTATTATTGTATATTGATTCCATAAAAATTAACATAAACTAAATTTCATTTGGGATTTAGACTGAGGAACTATTTTTTCTACTTTATTTGTTTATTTTTTCCCTCGATGTTTGTGTTAACATAGTTCCATAAGTAGAAACATTTTTAAAACATTAAGGATAAATTAAAATTAACATAAAATGAATTTAATTCTAATTTTTTAATCATTTTAAAATCAATATAGGGAACATTACAGTATTATCAATCCATTATTTATTGTTAGAGTACATTAAATTCATCATTTTCATGAAATGTGAGTTTTTTGTTAATGTTATATCAGATTCATCCACTTATTAGTTTCCACTCAAAAATAAAATCACTACTTATTTATTATCAGCTCAGTTTACTTTTCAAGATGAATGAATGAAGGATAAACTATTCAAGTTTTCATAATTGGGGAGTTGATGAGGATTGCATTTGATTGGGTTGGTACTCCTCTGATGGTGGCTTGATGAAGCAGTGAGTTTCGATTATGGTCATTCAGTGTTAATTTATTGTCCGATGTTTCTTCCTCAATATGGTGTTATGGGAAACGATAGACTGAAAATGTGGAGGATGGTCTTCAGATGGGGACATCTTGGGGGTTCTCATTGGTGATCTCTGACTAAGCTGACAGAGATGATGAGAGGTTGGTCGATGTAGGGAGCATGACTCGAGGAGGTTCATAGATCAAGGATCTATGTCTCGAGGTGTCTGGGAGTGACGACGAGATTTTAAATTTCATATGATAGTATATTTAATCTTTTTTTCTATTTTGGTGATCTGGTAATCTACTATATGTCTCGGTTCCCGCTAACCAAAAAGCTATTTTTGAAAATCAAATAAATATATAATTTTTATTAGGTTAGAGAAGCTTATCCCATTCCCATATCCCATATTTTTATTTAAACTTCTTATCTAGTTTTATTACATACTATCAAATATATTCTCATATTAAAAGTAATTCATTATCACTAACATTCCCTAATCTTGTTCTATTATTATTTTAGTTATTAATCATTATATATATTTCATGGTAAAATGTATATATTCCATCCATATGGGAACCAATCTTATTCACTTATTTATAATTTTTACCATGAATATATAAGAATAATTTTCTTTGATTTAGCAATATGTATTTAATTGGGGGCATGGAATACATTTTTATGATATTATTTCATATAATATAAGAATATTATTTTACTAGTAGATAATATAAATAGATTTTTTGGGATTAAAGTTGTTTTTTGATTCATGATACCCATATGGTAGTTGTGTCTTGTAATGTAGAAGTGTGGTGTGATATATGTTAACAGGTAAGTGTTGATTTCTTCTGATAATATTGGCTGAGACTTATGGATTCCTTGATGGAAGAAACATGATTGTATGATGAGATCCCATAAATATACAAGGATTTATATGGGTTATAATACATTGTAGGGGGGACATCATTGAGGCTGGAACCCAGAGATATAGTAAGGGTCCATGTGGTTAAATAATGAACCAACCAATGAATAGACATTAATAAGTTCCCTTCTGGTGGAGAGTGAAACTGAAATATTATATAATGGTGCATGAAATATGATAATTTCATGAAAGTATTATTTTTCGGTCTATATATATGGAAATATATAAAATAATAATCCATTTAGGTCTATGTATTTAGAAAACATCATTGTATTCATGATATGGATGGGTTATTATGTTTTTTCTTAATTGGATATCTTTAGTGATTTGTACGATATGAAGTGTGTGGACTGCGTCGAATGGAATGAAAAACATTTTTTCATTTATTTGGAATTATTGAAATATATATTTTTTATTTTTTTAATTCAACACAATAAAATTATTATTTTTCTTAATTTAAATGGGAACATGAGATTTGTTAGGAGAACCTAACATAATATATTAATATGTTTTCCCACAATTTAGTTACAATAATTTTCAGATTATAAAGATATAATTATATATATTGTTGGGTAAAAATTTCTTTATATATAGAAGAATTATTTTCATATGTGGATTGGAATTTTTAATTCCTGAGTTATAGTCTGGAATTAAAATTTTTGTCTATATTATGGCTTATCAATTTTATAATATGATATTACATCCACTAATCTATATATATATATTGATTAATTTTTGGATAATCCATTTATTTTATTTTTGTTGATGATGTCTTTTTATATATAAAGGGTAATTCCTACCATTTATGTGTGATGATATACCCTTGATGCTAATTAAAAACCCATGTCCAATTAAAACCTAGATTAAAATATTATACTCAAACACATTGGTTATATAGGCAGAGTCCCATAGTTTGATTTTTCTGACATTGGTGGTGAGGATTACAACATCGTTAGGGTTTAAATAGATGTATTCATCATAATTAAAAAATATAACATTATAACTCAATTATTTTTCATTTTATGAATGAATAGAATAGATAATATTTGAATGTTCTATAAAAAACATCATTGGAGGAAAATGTAAATTTGTAAAAACATCATCAAATAGGATAAATCAAAATATTCTTTAAAATCAATAATGTAATTAAAAAATATTGGCTAATTCTAATAATATAAGGAGAAATTAAGATCTACTGATATAATAATAGAAAAATTTCATAGGATTAGAAATATCTATTTTACAATATCACTAAGAATTACTTTTTAAAAATAATGTATCGTTAAATAATTTATTGAGATGATAGATAAAATTTATTTTTGGTGGTCTATAGGAATATGTACATTATCATTTGAAAAAACTAGTATAGGAATATAATAAGGGGAAGGATTTAATAACACTTAGAATGTGATATATGACACAAAAAAATATAATTTTCCATTTCAATGTAAATGTATAATGGTTTTACAATTAAGGTAATACCAATTTATTATTCATTCATGTTTTTTTTATTTTACATGATATATGAATATTAAAAACACCTCAATCTATGAATATGAGTCATTCTTTAGTGGATGTAGGGATATGAGCTTGGAATCAGTTAATCACTAGAATATCCAAAACTACTACACTGATAAGAATATGATTTTATCATAAGGAATGTTCCAATATCACATTGTAATACCTTTCTAATGTGAGGATATGATCCTAATTCTATGTCGTTAGAGTACACTGTTGTTCTTGATAAATTAGAATATGTTTATTTCTAATGGCCTTTTTCACTCTCACTTAGTGATACCTAGTTAAAATAAGGAGATGATCCCATTAAATTTCCTTTAGAATGTTTATTAGTACTTTTTTAGGAATGTGCCCCTTTCTCGAGGGATGTGGTTCTCTGATATGTTGAACACTAGTTGGAATGTGAATATATTCCAAGTTTGGTGCCACGTAGTTCATATGTATATACTGATATTACTCATAGAAATTATCAATAATGTGAACTTTATCTAGAGAAAGCAGTTGTTCATAATAAACATAGTGGTGTGATGACCTCGAAATAGGGATAGTAATACCCACCTTCCATATATCTATAATAATGCAAAAATATTCTGTAGGAGTTATTTAGCTATTTATATGACGTAATTAGACATCAAAAAAGTGTTTGCTTGAATATAATTTTCCACACATTAAATATCCACTACATACTAGAAGATATATTCAATTTATGTCGGTATATGATCTCAATACATTTCTCTCTATTCCACCAAAATACATTAATGGAATTCATTCAAGTGGTAATGGAAAAGTGTCCCCCACATGATGCTATCAGAATATGGCTGCAAGCATATTCCCAATGATAGGGGATATGATCCTTCTTACTCGTTAATGCTGAAATATAATGGTAGAATTCATCACTGGGATTGGGGATATAATACCACTAAAGATTGTATGAATCCTTATTCACCTAATGTGTCTTCATTGTTTCCCATCCATGGGTATCACAATTGGCAATGTGTCAGGTGGTACACTCAGTAAGAGACTGAAGTGTACTAGTGGGATGGTGATGGAGAGAACGGTTGACAAGATCCATAATCTTATGACCCTAAACAAGAAGGTATCCATATTTTACTCCCTAGATCAAATTCATTAGATACTGATGGTGGTGTTTTTCTCTCTACAATGATAATCACCAAAAGACGGTGGATATGGCAATGAGTCTAGATGGATTTACTATATCTTTATTATGATAATGTTGGATCCTCTATTTTATCACATGAAGAACATTGTGAGAAGCAAAAAGAATCACAATTTTACCATGTCAATGGAACTCTATGACCATTTCCTTTTTTTACCATATACAGTTGTTGCCGGGTCATTGAGATCATTCAGAGGTCCTCATGGGTTAAAGTTGTAGCTGATTTACATGAACTGTCTCTAGAAGAAAACATATCGAATAAGAATCTTAATTTTGAGAGTAGTATCAGTAGTTATTAATATATTAATACACTAATGAGTAAACAATTATAGGAATGGTATGATATCTATTTGATATAAATTGGTAACCTAATTTTCCTTTTATTAATGGTCATTCCATTCTGTTAATGTAGACATATAAAAGCAAGGATGGTCTTATTTAAAATAATCCCTGGCTATAGAGGATCACATATAGTATATATTTCATTTATCACCATGTTTTAATAAAATATTCAGGGGAAATGGATCAACACATACTCAAATAATCCTTCAGTTATTTGAGATATTCACATCAGTTTCACCATCTCTATTTTGAAGGAAAAGAACAATAGATTTGAGGTCCTATTCAGTTTGGTGTAATTTCTAGTTTTGGGGGTCAATTTGTTTCACAATCACTAATTCCAAGTCACAAATACTTTTCTTAATAATTTTTAATAATTCACACAATAATTTCAATCTATAATCCTTTTATCCAAATGTAGGTGGTCAGCTAGGGGTTCATACCCAATGAAACTTAGAAACAAACATTAGTCTAGTGGATTGTAGGTCAGGATAATTAAACCCATTTAGGGTAAATTTTTCTTACTTTGGAACACCCTTATAGATTTAAGATATGATTATTAATATCATCCTTATCTCAAATTGGACAGGTTACCCTAACAACATGATCATATGTAAAACATTTTTCCAACCATGATACAAAATTGGCTTCCCTCAGAAAACTACTATAGGCTGAATAATTTTATACCTAAAGGTGAACCTTTATGTGATTTCACATGTATCCATATGTGGATCTTCATCCACATCCCTTAACGGGTAGATGATTATATTTTTTATCCATATAGTCAGGCAATTCAAAATTTTATACAACATAGGGAATAATTTAATATATTTAGAATGTAATTGATCCATTATATAGAATCCTACATATCTTATTTCTAGTATGAATATAGACACATGTAGTTCTTCAAAACAATGTTGTTTAATATAATTAGAAGTCAAAATATGGGTTAGAAATGAGACACATATATTTGAGTTAAAACATCATATAATCATCATGTATATCCAAGTTATAGTAGGGATCATAGGTATCATATTTCAATTCATTTCTCAATCCTTTGATTGATGATTTATAATGACCAAATCATGGGAATGAATGGGTCCAGATGGTTGGGATGATGAAGCCACAGAGGAATTACACCAAAGTGACAAGTTGATCTATGGCCCTTGCATGTCATCCTATATATCATAGATATTATAGGAATAAATGTGATTTTATTTCTGTTGATTGAGGATTTCACACAGAGGTTTCCCTAGTATGGAGGTAGTTATAACATCTTATTATTATGGGATTACACTATGAGTCCACCCAATTTGAATGTTATGATCATCGGAACTACATAATACCACGTGATCTATGATGGTTTTGAGAAACTAGGGATAGAATACAATTAGTCTCACTACTTACGGATGTGGGAATTATGTGTTGGTTCTTCCCTTATGATTTTTAACATGGGGTTGGTCCCTAGGAAAGAGCCCTATATATACTTGTTATTGATGGAATTTGAGTCAACTTTATTTAAATAATTAAGGGATAGACCCTGAAATTTCTCTAATATGGGGTCAAATAATTTTTTAAATTCTATGAATTCACAATTGACATAGGTTGTTTGTATTCCTTGACATTAATAATTATATTCCTTAAACTTGTTGATTTTCTACCTAATATTTTTTTATTGTTTAACTAACATAAATAAGTATTTTTGAACTTTCATGAATATATTTCGTACATGTACAAATACAATCTTATAATCCAGTTTCATTGTCTAAGGGATGTCAAATAACTGGGTTGGAAAGTATAAATTCCATTGCATTATCACGTATAACATGAAAAAATTCCGAAAAAGACCCCAATAACTGATTCTAGAGACCCTCACATGATCTTGACTAGAATAATTGGAGGGAGTCACATGATCCAGCTCACATCCCATGGTGAATTCATGAAAAGTTAGTTAGCTTTATTGGAGGGTGATGCATGAACTATATTTTAATATCTAAAGAGCAATGAAAAACCTAGTTGGCGTTCCTCAAGGATGACCTGAGGACTTGTTTTCTTTTCCCGGTGATGTTTTGAGATCTTTAAGATATGTCCAGGGTATGTCGCATGATTCAGTTTACCAGCATGGTTGCTATCACGAGACTCATCTAATATGTACAAGTACAACCATATGATTTTGGAGACATGTATGATGGACATCGCACAGTTATGATCAAGAGCCCTCAAGGTTTCAAAAAGATTTGATGGCATGCCCATGGGGCACCGTGTGACTCACTATTGTCAAGGGGACTTCCGTGATCAATATTTTATACTAATGGAGAAAATTATGATATTAGTGACATATACATATAATGTTGCATGACATGTGTGGTTCAACTGATGTGCATGAGCATAAACCTATATCCACTTTGAATAAGTTTTTTATGACTATTTCTTCTTCCAATTTATAGCATATAAAGTAGATTTTTTAGTGTTGTCTTCATTATGTATCAAATGATTTGGTATATATGCATGGTGTCCTACACATAGACCACTTGAAGTAGTTCACATGATCTATGAGTAATAATGTGATGTGACTATGCATGATGAATGAACTCCCTTGTTGTTTCATTGAAATTACATAATGGAAAAAATTTCTGGTCATGAGCTCACCTGCTTCATGAAATCTGCTCTGATGCCTTAGGGCACAGGTGAAAGGTTCTAATGATTTTTTTTTCATTTTTCATGATTATTTGGGTATTTGAAGGTGTTTCTACCATTATTATATGATCCATTACATGGTGAATATTTCTCAAATATTAGCTGTATTTTGCAACACACGTATTTTTTATGAAATAATTTAAATAATTTTATGCCTTCAATAGCCAACATTACACGTGACTGTGAGATTAAATAAACAGAGATATGGCCATACTAAAAATTTTCCATTTTAAAATAGATTTTAGGTTTATAAGAATAAATATATCTATCTTAAGTAAATGTATGGTTAATTCATTGGCTTCTAATTATTTATAAACAAAGAGAAATTATTTATATATTTGTATTTTTATATTAATAAATAGAGTGAATTTCCATTATTAAGTTAAATTAATGAAATATTTATGATAGATATTATTAAAATATTTTTTATATTCTTCGAATAGATATTTTAATCATAAGGTATAAATGATAACTCTTCGATGTATAAAAAACTATGTTCTTCAATAGGGTAATTTTTTTCCTTTTAATGAAGAACCCATTTGAAATTATTAATTTAAAAAATTCTAAATATTTATATGACATAATAGATAATTATTTTTGAGTGAGATATAAAAATAAACTGTGATGAATTTTTGATATTTTTTTGATAACATACAAATTATAATGAATTTAAAAAATACACTAATTGTTAATTGAAATCAACTATTTTTATCAAAAAAAATATATGAATAAATTATATAATTATTGGTTTTAATGTATAAATAGAATTAATTTTTTACATTAAATATAATGTCTGTAATTAGAAGTAATTTCACATTTAATTCATTATAAAAAATAGTTCAAGCTTTTTTAATGTTTTTTATAAAACTCATTCTCTCTTTCTGACAATAGGAATATACTTAAAATTATATACATTTAATTTTGAAAAATATATTCTATATCTAGAATCAGTATTTCACAATTATGTAAATTGATTATTTTTATTTTAGGCCAATATAAATAGTAACACCAGTTATTTTTTTAATAAAATAAAAGCTTAAATTGGGTAATTAATGGTAAAAATAATATTATAAAATTACACTAACACTTGTACTAATATTATTGGATGATTTTTATCTACCTAAATACACCTTGGGTCAAAATTGTTTTCTTTGGAAAACAATTGGATAACAATAGGAAAATTATTTGGTTTTATTTAAGGAAAAGTTAAATATGTCTTACTCAAATTTCAATAATTTTATATTTTTTAATATAATGTTATATAGAAGAAAAATTTCATTATATGTACTCATTTTCAATATAAGATTTTTTCATTATTAAGATAATTTCTTTTTAGCTGTTAGGAAATAAATAATTACCTTAATGACATATACTTTAATGATGCCGAAAATTATTAATTGATGAGAAATCCATAAAATAAATATTATTAAGAAGATAATAACTATTAAAATACAAAAACACATGAAAAATATTATTGTACAACTATAAATCGACGATAACCATCAAAATGACATGTAATTGACCATTTAGATCCTTATTGAATAGATTTTGACACTTATATTATATTATTTAATGTTATGATAAACTAGTCACATTCGTGTTATAAGAAGTATAACATTTTTATTGATTGATTATAAATAAGATAAATTAAATTACAATTATTATTCGATAATATAGATGATTTATATATTTCGTTATATTATATTTTTAATTTTTATACAAAAATTAGTCAAACTAAATATATACGCAAAACTGTTGTAGTAATTATTTTACTAAGAAAATATCAAATAATAATTATTAAAAATATTAAAAATAAATATAATCTGGTCTAATTAATATATCCAATGAATTTTTATAATGAACATAAAATCATAATAACATAACAAAATCATAGATTTAAATTTACCTTTGTTATCATAATATTTAAATAAATCAATGAATTTAATCATTTCAAAATTGACACTACTGATTGTTTATCCAAATAATGCATTATTAAATTATTTATAAATAATAAAACATCATTTAAAAATTTATAATAATTATTATGTGGCTGAATATATTCTCATAAATTTCTTTATTATCTAATTTACATCATTTAAGAAAATATTGTACCCATTTATTATGGAAATATATGTTACCCTAGTTAAAAATTAAATTGAATAACAAATTGTTAATTAGAATTATATGGATTAAATTGATAGAAAAACTTCTCTAAAATTTATTTATTGATGATATTACAACCCTTTCTCATCTAATATTATAAATTGGGATATTTTTGATATTTTTGGATGGGGTTTGATATTTTTTATGTTAATATTTTTAGAGATCCCAAAAGTTCCCCTCACCTATATTATAAAAGGGAAAAATCCTCCCTCACGTATTCACATAAAATTGAGCCTTAATTATGATCCATACCATTCCTATTTCTTTTTTAAAATTCCCTAGTGTCATTTTAGAAGGTTATTATCTTCTTCAACATCCGACTACGGTTCATTACGAGGTGATTTAGGTGAGCATACTGAAGAGGAAGTAATCTCCTCTCCCGATTCATTAAAACATATTTCTTCTTCTACTACCTCTTACTTTTTTTTGTAAAATATTAAGTAATATCTCCAGTGTCACATATATATATTTATATTATATTATGATTATGAAACAACCATATTAAATATTCTAACCATCCTATGAAAAACAAAATCCTCACGCTTGTATTCGTACGACCTACTGTATCCACACATTGTTGTAATATGTTTTTGCACAAAATAATTACTTGGATGGGTATAATGATGGAAATAATAATTATATATGATTAATATAACAATATATTTATTCTGGAACAATATATATTCCTTCCAATTCAAAACCATTACAAAATTAATGAAATAATATAATCTCTTGTGTGTGCGTACGACAGACCGTCTCCACGATGCGATGCGATTCATTCTACAAGATATCCATTAAAGCATGACTATATTAATGTTTATAATGAATAAATATTATGGATATTATAATAATATGATTATTGAAATTAAATAACTATTAGAATCAGAACATATTCAACAAAACATGTCTAAGAAAATGAAACAGTTTATTCATGAATAAAGATTAATAGTGAAATGATATTAAAAAATGTATTATAATATGATCATATATGATATTATAAAAATTAATATGATTATTTAATAAGTCAATGTAATTTTTTAAATCATTATACATGTTTCTCAGATTCATATACATGATATTATTCTTAAGGTAATGGATAATTTCGACATCTCATTATTACCAGGGATAATTTACTTGTAAGTATTTAATAACATATATTTTTCATCAATACCACCATTTATAATTATATATTCCAAAATATTATTTCTATTAATTTCAATTATATATAGTTAGTTTTAAATATTGGTTAATTTTAAATAAACAGTAGGAATTTAATCTTTTTTCATTTTAAAAAAGTGTTATTATTGAATTTTTCTACAAAAGAATGAGGAGAGATTTTTTAACTTATATGACGTGGACATATTTTTATGTTATAATTACCCCTTATTTCCATGAATCATACTTCACATCATTTAAAATTTATTTTTATAAAAATTATTTTCTTTTAAAATCGAGTAACATTATTTAAAATAAAATTCTTTTTGATGAAAAGAGTATGTTATTCTCAGGAATTAATTTTACGTGTTATATCAAAATTATTTCCTATACAATGTGGAATTCCCATACAGGGTTATGTTTCAAGTATAATATCCTTATTGTTCCTATTATTTGATAGTGTTTCTGAAGGAATGTTATTTATTAAATCTATTTGTTTTAAACAGATTATGTTTCTATGGAATGACTTTAAAATAATCCCATGTTATTTTTTGGGTGATGATGAATGATTTATGATATGGTAGAACAAGTAATAATGATTTAATTATGAGATTGGAAGGTCAATATCACCCACCAATGCATTGGGTAAATAATTATATCTCCTAATATAGAGATGAATGGAATGGGAAATGATCTTAGTTCAGTAGTATAGGGCTAGAATGTTAAGGGAACTTAGTTAAGTAATTGAATTTTTCAACTATGATGGTCTAGGAAATGGTCTTTGACTAATATGAAATGATTTTAAATAATTATAGATATATAAAAAAAATTAATTCTTATGTTATGATTTTTGGGATTATGTTCATTCATTTTTAGGGAATTTAATGATTTATCCCAGGAAAAGATATCACAATATTCCATATACATGATTATATTTTCAAATGTTATGTTCCTATGTATTATACTTATGATATGATTGATATATCCCTTTTTTTACTATTATTGAGTATTTGATCTCACTATTTCATATGTTTCATTTCCCCCAGTCATGTAGAATGGTATTTGGAATGATATGTCAAAAGGGGGTCCAATTACGAGGAAATAAGTGGGAGATAATGAAGATTTTTAATGAACCAATTTTTTGTATTTTATAGATTATAAATACACTATACTTATTTGGTACTATTGGGGTTTTTATATTATTTAGTTAATGTTATTCAATTTTGATTTAATATCAATTTATTAAAAATATGGGTCTTTATAGTTGTTATTAGAGGAAAGGTATATTTAACCTTTGGAAACTAGGATGAGAAAACCTAAGTAAGAACCCTAAGGTTATGTTGATGTATAGGTTACAATACTTGTTTTTTTAGAAATTATCATTAATAAACTAATAAAAAATATAAAGATTCCTAAATAAAATTTCTATTATTGATTATGTGGTTTTCTAATTATGATTAGTGTTTCTCACACTATGTTTATTGGTTTATATAACTGATATAACCTAGAGGAACCATGTTAATGCCTAATGTGATGGGAAATGCAATGATTTCCCACCTGAGAAACCCAATGTTATGGGAGTTGGAATGAGAAATCTTATATTATTATCATAAAAATTTGAAAATCTATGAATCATGAAGGATATCTAAATGATAAATAGAGGGAGAAAAAAATATTTGAGTCCTTCATAAGGCATTTTCCACCTTCTTTCTGTGGGTTTTCTAATCCATTAGTCTCTAAATAATGGTTCAGTACAACTAAAAATATATTTTAGTTCTTCAATCATTATAACATGATAAGTTCATCTTAGTAGTATATTGTTTGTATAGTGAATATGGTAAATGGTATAACATTATAAAAAATTCAAGGAAAATAGATGAAATTATATCCAGGGAATGGGATGAGTTCAAGAAATTATTTTTCATTAAGTGATTTCCGCCCATTCTTTGAGAAAATATAGATATGGTGTTCTATGAGCTTAATCAAATGGATGAGAATTCTACTGGTACTGACAAAGAAGATTTTACAAGACTTGGAAGGCCCACTTTTGGAATGATTATCCATCCTATGATTAAAAATTTTCAATTCATTATAGGTTTAAAATTAATTATCTGAAGGAAATTAGACATAAGTGACTTCAATAGATACGATAGAATTGTTTAGTGTTCTCTCAAGGTATAGATGTAGTTTGGAGTGACCCATCAATCCTATGGGTTAGAAAAATATATAATAATAGTATTCATGTGAAAATTTAAAGACCACAGTGAAAATAAGATGATTTTACCTTACTCTGAATGTGTAGAATGAAACATGGATGATATTGTATTCAACGGACTAAAAACGATTTAAGTGGGTGAGACAAGGTCATCCAGATGTTTAATAACGATGTGATGGTAAAATTATATCCAATTATACGTATTAAGAAAAGGATACACCGAATTATCTTCCTATGATTCAATGTTACAAGTTCAAGGAAATGGAGAATTATGCCAATGAATGACCTAATCAAATGGTTAATGATGATGACCATCATCAGTAAAATTTTCAGGACAAACAAATAGTCAAGTCACATTTAATCACTATCAGCGATTTAAAGTATGATTATGAATTGGTGAAATGTACACAAACCATCCAATTTATTTTAGAAAATGATTTATTTGATTCTGGATCCACTAACTGTTTTATTATAAAGAATTTCTTAAGGGTATGTTAGTATTCCCAAAATAGTTAGATGTTGAGTTCGTTGTGGAAACTCTTAATGGAACAATGGTCACATTACATGTTTGTAGTTATTCTCCATTAGAGGTTTCTGAAAGTGCTTCTTGTAAATATTTTGATCCTTTTTATAGTGAAATTTGATGTGATTATTGGCATGTAATGGCTTTCTCTATATGGATGTCATATCATTTACCAATTAAGGGATTCCACGTTTTATATTCTAGATCAATATATGTTGATCTATTGATAGATGGATGAATATGACCTTCCCATAGAAATTTCTTCTATCAAATGGGTCCTGATTCCTATACTTGAAGGTTAAATATCTCAAATTGTTGGGGGGGACTCCAAATTAAGTATTCATCCATTTTATACAGTTTGAGGATTTCATTCTAGATGAATTGCATGGTCACCTATTGAATTGTGATGATGATATTTGAATAGAAATCTTACCATGTGATGTTCTTATTTAATTGAAAATATATAGAATGGTCATAATTGAGTTTTAGGAATTTAAGAATCAAGTCCAAGTGAATCATGAAAATGGATTCATATTTCCTAGTGAGTCACCTTGTGATGCACATGTTCAAATTAATAAGATGAAATACAGATCAATGGGAATGTAGATTGGTTATTGACAAAATTACAAGATCACTTTCATAGAAAAATATATTCTACACCACATTGAGGACTTATTTCACTAACTACGCAGAGCATACACCATTTCCATGATTGATTTTGATTCAGAATATCATCATCTATGAGTTGAGAATTATGATATACCAAAAACGACATTTCATACAAGTTATGGACACTATGAATTTATCTTGATTCATTTTGGTCTTACTAATTTCCTCACTATATTCTTGGATCTAATGAATATAGTCATTATAGAATACCTAGATCAGTTTGTGGTATCCCTTATAGATAATATTATTTTATATTAGAAAATAAAGGAATAAAATGAAGATTACTTAAAAACTATACTGAAGTCCATGATAAAGGATGTGATTTATGAAAAATTAACCATTTTTTAATTTTTGGTGAAGAATGATTTATTTTTGGGTCATAAAATTTCAAAAGATGATATATCTATAGATTAAAAAAAATAATTTATTTAATGTTGGCTAAGACCAACAATGGTTACTAGGATCCAATGTTTTCATGGTTTGTTTAAATATTATTGACATTATGACTGTTTTTTCATGATTATATAATCCTATCACCATGTTCACTCAGAAAGGATTTATGTTTGTCGGAAATAAGCAATGTGAATATAATTTCATAGAGTTAAATGGAATGATAGCTAGCACACCTGTGCTCACACTACCTTGTAGTGGAGAAATGATTGTAATATATAGTGATGCATCCTTGAAGTTTCTAGGTTGTGTTCTCCTAAAATTTTTTATAGTGATAGATTATACCTCATGAAAAGTGAAAATAAATGATAAAAATTAACCAACAATTGATTTGTTGTTAGCTACGGTAATCATTTCACTAAAGATTAGAATGACTTATCGTTATGGTGAAAGTAGTCATATTTATAATAATCATAAATGTTTAAAGTATATTTTCACAAAAAATGGAGCTGAATATGAATCAAATAAGATGGTATGATTTGATAAAATATAATTACTTCTCAATACATTACCACCATAGGAATGCGAATAAGGTGGAAGATTATTTGATTCATAATGACCATTCTAGCATATTTATGACGTGGATCACAAAAGATCAAATATTTAAGGATTTTAAATGGATGGATCTTAAAATTTTAAAGGAAGGGGAGAAATATTATCTTTCTAAAATTAATGTTCTTCCATCTATACAGGTGAAGATTAAAGAGGCATATAATGATGATGTAGAGATAAAATAGAAGGTGAGAATTTTTACTGAATTCAACCTTGATTGTAATGGAATAATAAGGTTCCTCAACAAGATTTTTATTACACCAATACCATAAATAAAGAATGATATATTGGATGAGGATCGTAGTTCATTATTATCTATTCATCCTAGAAGCACAATGTTGAATAGGGACCAGAATGAGTATTTCTGGTGGGATGGTATGAATAGAGTTTCTACCAAATATGTCTCTCAGTGCATGGGTTTTCAGCATGCTAAGGATAAGAGACATTAGTCTAAGAAGATGTTACAACCATTACCCATACCAGAATGGAAATGCATTAACATCACTACATACTTTTTCATTGGACTTACCAAAACATATAAATTCTACAATTCTATATGGGCTATTGGTTTTCACCTTCTATGTAGGCATAATTCATTACTTTTAGAGAGTATTTATCTCTTGATCATAGTTCCAGGATATATGTTTGAGAAGTGTGTGATTTAGTGGATTAAAAATTTCTATTATATCTGATCGGGATATGAGTTTTACCTCGATGTTCTTGAGAAGTATTCATCAAGATCTGGACACAGAGATAGGTTTTATCACTTCTTATCATCGTTAGACATATGACTATTCTAAGAGGTTAATTAAAACTATATAAGAAAATGTGGATATCTTTATATATGTATTTAATATGTTTCAGAGATAAAAACCTAACTTTGGTGGAATTTTCATACATTAATAGCCTTCACTTCAGTATTCAGTTGACTCCTTATGAATACCTCTATGGAAATTATTTCAATACTCAAAACTGATGGGATGAATTTGGGGAGAGAAATCTATTAGGACCTGATCTTGTTGATAAAATAGAAAAGAAGTTCATAAACATTCATCAGCAAATAAGGGCAGTATAGAGTTGATAAAAATTTTATGTCTGTAACCAAAGAATAGCCTTAGAGTCCGATGTTAGTGTCAAGGTGATTATTTAAATATCCCCTATAAGAGAGTAATGATATTTGGAATGAAGGGAAACATTATACCTATGTATATCAGTTATTTTGAAATTCTTGATCATGTTGTAGTGTAAGCTTACTGATTAGAACAACCATTTAATCTCTCTCAAGTTCATGATGTGTTCAATGAATCTATTTTGGGAATATTGATACATAATATATCGCATGTACTAAACTCATAAGTTGTACTGATGAAGAAAAATATTTCATATTAAGAACTACCAATAGGGATTTTGGATTATATATATTAGGTTCTACAAAACATGAACACTCTCTTTGTAAATGTTTCATAGAGAAACCACCAATTTGAGGATTATGTGTGAAAATATAAGGATATGATCAGCCAGAAAAATCATCATCTATTTGATTTCGAATGAATAATTTTGAGAGAATAATTCTACTTAAGGGGGGTAGAATGTAACACCATGATTTTTTATGAAATGTTTAAAAAAAATTAATTCATCAAAAGCATGAATTTTCTAAAACTGCAAGTTTAAACAAACTGTGAGATTCCCTTAGTATAAAATGACCATTTTACCCATCGATTATGTTAATTAGAATAAATATAACGATCCTATGAAAATTTATGGTGAATTAATTGGCAGAAAGGCTTTCTAGAAAAATATAAATCATTGATATTTTTGTATTAAAAAATTTAGTGATTTACTATTATTAAATGAAATTAATGAAAAATATATTTTATATACTTAATAAAATAATTTTTTTATATTCACATAATATATATTTATGTCCTAAGTTATGAAAAAACCATATTCTATGTATAAAACTGTACAATTTTCAATAGACTAATTTTCCACCTTTAAAAGTTGATGCTGTATTTAATTAAGTTTTAGAAAGATTAATAATTTTTATATGAATGCAAAAATTGTTCCTCAAAAGTGGGATATAAATATTTACATAGGATAAATTTTTGGTATTTTATGAATATCATTAATGTTTTGATGTATTGTATTGACAAAATAAATTTTAACTGAAGATATCTTTTTTCCTCAAAATAATTTTTTTGATTAAATTATATTATTTAATAGTTTTAAAGTATAAATTAATTTGATGAGTAACCTAACATTGACCAATTAATGCTATGTATTATTTCTTAGTTGATGTTTTTACATTATTTAATGTTAAGGTATGATTCATGATTTTGTTTGTAGGAATGAAGTTTTACGGAATTTGTGGGAAACTAATGGTTAATAAATCATGAAGAACATTGAATGATTAAGAATTTTATACATAAGGTATTAATGAGTTATGGTATATTTTAGGATGGTGAAATGTTTAAAATTATTAGGTATATTTTGATGATGAGATTACATTGGAAGAAATTTTCTAGTATGTGTAAGCCTAAAGTTTGATATGTGAAAACGTTATTCAAGAATGAATGTCATTTTTTGTGTGTGGATATAATGGAAAACCTTAGGGGTTCATATGATCTTTTTTCATGAGGTGATAAATGGTTATTACATATTTGGATGCAAAATGAAAGGTGTTAGACAACCTATGAGGATAAAATAGGTTATTGTTATTTTTATGCAAATTATCTTATTTTTGATAATTTCATAATGATATGGTTTTATAAAAAAAGAAAACTCACAATATGGGTGAAAACATGTCACGTTCGGCAAGGCCATGTTAATTGAACCCACAACTAAAGGGAGACAAGGGCACATAATCTACCACTGAGCTTCGTGAAGTCCCTAGATAGTATGTATTATTCATTTTAGTTAAATGATTTTATTGATCTAGAATATGTTGATTTGGGATCGTATGTTTTATCAAATATATATCCTTACAATAATAAAATGATTTGGTGATTAGGTGATAAAGGTAATTTTTCATACATTTTCTCTTTTTGGACCACTATATGCCTAAGGAAAATAGAATAATTTTTGGTTACATTTTTGGAGTAATGGTGGAATTTTATTTTAGAAGATTATATGTTTTTATTGTGGAAATACAATGATTTACATTATTTATATATATTATAATCCTATCATAGAGAATATGTGACTTGGTAAATTACACTTTAGTATTAGACATTAAGATTATTCAATGTTTTTTGGAGATAAATGTTTACATTTACTATTAATGATTATGGGATTATAGTCTTTTGTGTTATGGGTTTCAATATTAGTTTGGATTATATTAAGGAATTTTAAGGAAAATTGTGTAATGAATGGTCTTTGTTGGACTTTTGGTACATTATCTTAAATATTGTAGATTAAGAGTAGTATTTCTATTTATATAATATTATACTTTTTGGTATTATCTAATAATTTACTAACTATTTTGGTTTTGGTTAATATATACATCATCTTTTATGGATTATGTGATTATCTAGAAGTTTATTTTAGAACTTTTGATGTGACGAAGTCAGCTTGAATACTCATTGTTTAGAGAAAAGATGAGTATTTAGTAGAAATTTAGTAAAAGATGAAATTCTATATGAAAAGTATATAAGTTTCCTTTTGTAAAGTTCTTCATGATTATGTTTTCATTGACTCTCCATCAAGAACATGAAACTTTGTTTTTCCCCCATATCTATGTTTTCATGGATTCCTAGTATTTGTTATTTCTATTAACCTTTGTATTTATCATTCTTTTTTTAAAGTGATTTTGTATTGACTATTTTCCAATTTGGGACCTTCAATGAAGTTTCCATTCCAATTTTTAAAATTGCGAGGATACATTTTCCAATAAAGGAGAAGGATATAAGAACCTTGTATTTATAAAATAATACTTTTTAATATTATTAAATATTTATGAAAATCATATTAATTTTATTATAAATAAGACACTTTTCTTTATAGTATACTCAACAGCCAACACCATGTTTTTTGAAATCTTATGTTGCACACAACTTTGTGCTATACAGAAAAATAATATAAAAATATAATTATTTTAAATGGTAGTTAACGAATAGATCGTGTAATTATGATAATGAACATAACATACTATATTATGATTACACATGTATGTTAAATGTATTTAAATTTATCCAATAAATTTTAGAGGCTTAAAATAAGAATAAATCATATTTTAAGCATGAAATACTCAAATATTATTTAGACGGTCCATTTACTACCTTTTGATGAAGAACCCTTTTAAAATATATTTTTTGTAACATTTATATGTTCCATTTGACAAAATTAATTTCTTCTTTGGAATCAGGGCATCAATATTTAATTTTGGTAATTTTTCGATATTTTTTTTCTGAAAAAGTTCATTCTTTAATGAATAGTAAAAAATACTCAATTATAAGTCAAAAATGTCTTTTCATCTGATTTATTTATAACGATTGATTATCCTTATAATTTTTTTTAATGTGTAAATGGATTTTAATTTTATCATTTAACCCAATTTCGACCAATGTAATTTATTTCACTTTGAAATTGGACATAAAAAAATTTCAATCTTTTGATAGCTATTATTTCATAAAAACATTCTTTTTGGTTTTCACCACGGGAATTAATTTTAAATTAATTCCTGCAACTTGTATGTTTTGAATTTAGAAAAATTGAATACATATTTTAATTTAAAGGTACAAACGTTAAAAATGGGTAACATTTATTTATAGACATTATTAATAGTAACTTCATTAAGTATTTATTTATGACACAATGATGATGTACTAATTTCATTTTTAATGAATGTTTTAAATAATTGAGATTATGAAAATTAAAATTAATTTATTTTGAATATTTTTAAGCCATTCACGAATTTTAACAATTATATTGACTTATTTTTTTGTTATTGAAGGTTTTTATAAATAATCATTTTGTTTTGTATTTTTTAATGTCTTTACATCAATAGTTTATAAATTGACATAAATGTGTTTTTAAAATAATTATTGTTATATTAATTTATACAATAATCATAGAATGATATATTCGGAAAACTGACATATATTATGCCAAAAAATGATAGTAATTATTTATTTTGGGTTTCTTATAATTTTATTGTAAATATAATTACAATAGAGTATGAATATACAAGATGACATAGTAAAAGTTAAAATAGTTAACTGAGGGTTAATGCTAAAAGTTAGTGTTAAAATTATCCAAAAAACAAGACTAAAACCCATTAGCTGATATGATGTCGAACAATCCTCACCTTATATTCTAATTTAATGTGTTGGGGACCTTTTGAAATCGAAATTCCGTTTATAATGATATAATAATTTCAAACATTTATAAAGATCCCCTCCTCCCTCATATAAAAATCCATCTCCTCTAACCCATTACTAACACCTCTCAAGCCTTTTTACATGTCCAAAAACATATCCAATCAGCTCCAAACATCCCTCTATTTCTTCTATAATCCTTCCTCTATTCAGAATGCAATTCAAGAATGCCTTTCGGTTCAAACCAAATGGTGTTTCCCGATTTAATGGTAACATCTTCTCTCAAGTTCCTTTCGTTTATTTTCCTTATCCATTCCCTATGATCTTTATATTCATTTTATACATAACTAAACTAGTATAATCAATATACTATGATGTTGTTATGATAATTATTCGAACTACACATACACACACCTCTGTCTAATGGGTATAGAACATACTATTTCTTTGGACGGTGAACTACTGCCTCCTGAAATAATGATTGTTCAATCTTCCCCTACCACCTCTCATGGTATCCATTATGATGGAACTATAATTAAAAATGATATTTATGATATTTATTTTATCTCCATACTTCTGAAATTCTAATTTACAATATACCATTATACTTTTCATGTTGTATATGTATGATAATTTCATTTTAGGATGCGCAGACTACCGCCCCCTCAAAGAGATGTGACTTGTTCATGCTATACATGGAACATATAATGGATGGAAATAATGAAATTATGTAACATATATAACATATATATTATATTTTAATGATAATATAACTATTTATAATATTGTTTTCATTCCTTTGAATACGAAAAATAAATGAATGTATCGTTTATTCTTACGTACAACTTATCATCTCCATGAACGGTGCATTTCATTTCGTATTTTAAAATGTGATGGAAAATTATAAATTCATATGTATAGGACATATATTATATATATATGATATCTAAATCACGAATATTATTCTGAAGATAATATATATTTGAATACGTGGACTATTTTTAATTATAAAAAGTTCATTTTTGACTTATGTTACAAACATCCACAAAAGGCCCGATATGAACTCAAATAATTAATTAATTGTTATAGAAAGGTCATTAGTGATATAAAAGGAATAATAAAATAGAAAAATTTTCATAATAAAGTTCATATTAACTTATGATTATTATTTAGGAATAATAAGGAATATAAGAGACATGTCAGAATCGAGGTAAGGGAACATCTTTACCTAATTTCCATTCATTGGGTTGATCTTCTACATATTGATTTAATAATTCTGTGATTATGTGAGAAATTAATTTTGATTTCGTACCTTGTATTTATACTTTCTTTATGTGTACATAAAGTAGATAAAAATTATTAATCTATTTTATTTACAAAATGATCTTTGTATGGTACTTCATCTCAATCTCCATTCATCGAGGTATGTTTGGATAATATACACCTCCTTCATTTATATGGTGTATAATAAACATATTTGGATTTTAAATTCAATCAAAGGGAATATTTTTTCTACGAATCATTTTACTAAATTACAAAATAATTTTTGATAATGTTTGTGGTGACAATGACCTCTCCTTCTCCATAATCATTATTTGTCTTCCTCTATAAGCCTTAATGTTTTTAAATGGAAAATAAATAACTTATTTATTATTTGGATGTTTTAGTATTGAAAATTGTTTTGGAAATGGGTTGATTATTTCAATATCTTGAAATGATTTTTTTATTGAAAATTAAATTTTATTAGTGAAATGTTGTTGTTAATAATATTGTATATGATATGAATATATAATGGTACTTGGACATTTAGTGGGTGGTTATGCGATAAACCATATGATGGGTGGTTCAATGATAAACAAAGGATGGGTAGTTAGGTTATAACCTCCAATGTATTTGGTATCGAAGTTGGCCGTATCAATATTTAATTTAGTGATATGTGTGGAAGTCAATTGTATGGTTATTCTATTTAAGTATGTTTATGTCCCAAGTTACCTTTATATGCTATAAATTGTTTTCTATGGGATTTATGGTAATATTTTGTCTACAAAATGGTAAGCAATGAGCTTATATTCAGTGAACTGTTTTTGCTACATTATTAAGGTGAAATGTATTAATTTATGATAATGTATTCATTGTTTACATTTTGTTTTGAAAAACTTACATTTTTTATTCTTTATTTATCCCTTACTGAGATTTTTATGCTGACCCAGGTTTTGAAATGTTTTTCACTAGTCATAAAGATGAATAGGGTCATGCTTGGGATCAACAAAAAGTTGTGAAATATAAAACACTATGTATCCATGTTTTTTATGAGTTTTTGTTTTACGAAAAAAATGGATTGTGAGTAGGTGTCTCTACTTGTAATATTCGTGTTGTTATGTATAAGTTATGACATAACTCTCTAAATCCCTAAACTTGAAAAGATTAGAAATTTTAATTGTTAAATTAATTCAAGAATATGTAATGGTTAAGCCTAGGGCCTTACAGTTGTTATCAAAGGCCGGTTTAGATAACATTAGAGGTTATGGTGTTATTTAAGCATAATTGGAATTACTATAATATTTAGCATATTAGAAAGAGTCATAGCTATTTACGATAAATTTAATGAATTTATGATGACCTGAATAAAAATATCTTAGTGTTTAGCCTCATCGTAAGATATTATATGATGATTTTACTGATATACTCACAATAACCCTTTTGGTTTTAATAAGTGTCTAGATCTAGCTAGAACCATTGTAACAATGGATGTGAAGTTAACTGTGATTGTTTTCTGAATATGAAACCGAAAGAAATTAGAGCTGTAATTAGAGCTCTTGTGGTTATTCTCAATCAATTATTTGGGGTCATGATTGACCACCTAATCCTTGGGATTTTTTATATGGAATCGTATATGTGAAAATAAATCCCTATGGACGTTTAAGAAATAATTATAAAGGTAATTATATTCAAAAATATTTTTTAAAGGTTGTGGTATGACACATCTCGGAAAATGCTTCAAAAGGATGATAAGTTGCTATAAATGTGGTAATAAAGTTTATAAAGAAAGAACCTTCCATGTAAAAAGGAAGCATCTAGTTGACTCAAGAAAAAAGAAATAAGTTCATTTTGAGGGACCAGCTGAATGTTTTAAATGTGGTGTGCATGGTCAATACAGAAATAGATGTCCTACAAAGAATGCTTGGGAATGGGATTAGCAGGACCATACAAATATATGTTTACCAATACCAAATGACATTCCAATTGTGGATGAAGAAATTGTTAATGTCCAATTAAAGGTATGGATTATTCCGTAGTTGATGTTTCGACATTTTTTAATCTTAGTATATAATTCATGATTTGGTTTTTTAGAAATTATTATTATGGAATAAGTTTCAGAATAATGGTTCATGGATCATGAATAACATTGAAGGATTAAGAAGTCTAAATATAAGGGATTTATGAGTTATGGTATATTTTAGGATAATGAAATTCTTAAAAGTATTAATGAAATTTTGATGATGGGATTAATTTCTAAGACTTTTATTTTATGTGTATCCCTAAAGATTGATATGTGAAAATGTTATTCAAGAAAGAAATATCTTTTCATGTGTGGAAATAATGGATAACCTTAGGGGTTTATATGATCTTTTTTTAGGTGATAAATGGTTATTACATTTTGGGATTCAAAATGAAAGGTATCAGATAACCTTAGAGGATAAAATATGTTATGGTTATTTTTTAGGATTTTTTTTATTTTTGGGAATGTCATAAAAATGATATGGTATTAGAAAAAGGACAACCCACAGGATGGGTGACAACCCGTCGCTTCTGGAAAGTCCATGGGAATCAAACCCACAACCAAAGGGCGATAAGGACGTATCTCCTACCATTGGCCGACATGAATTCCCATGTTAGCATGACTTATTCTTTTTAGTTATGTGATTTCATTGATCACAAATAAGTTACATTAAGATATTATGTTTTATAAATTATATCTATATTATAAAATAATGATTTGGTAAATAAGTGATGGATTTTATTTTTGGAGACGTTTTCTCTTTTGGAAACACTATATGAAAAAGGAAAATAGAATAATTTTGGATTTCATTTGGTGAGTAATGATGGATTTTTATTTAGGAAGAATTTATGTTTTTATTCGGTAAATACAGATACATAGTTTATTTATGTAAATTATTAACTAATAATATAAAATATGTAATTTGTCTAATTACACTTTTGTATGAGACTTTAAGAGAATTCTATGTTATTTGGATATAATGTTAAAATTTACAATGGGAGACAATGTGATTAAATTATTCTTAGTTTTGGGTTTCTATTTTTTTTATTATATTGAAAAATTTTAAGGACAATTGTTATTGAATGGTCTTTTTTAAACATTGGTGTATAGACCCGCAAATTCCATTGAATTTTTTTCTTAAATACATAGGATTTTTACAAGTCCGTGAAAATTTACAGTTCTTGATCTTGAGGCCTGGTGTGCCCAGAATCAATTTCTGAAGTTTTGTTCGGGTATGTTCAGGAAATGTGCGAACGAGATTTTATAATTTTTGAACTGGAGCTCGGAACTGAAATCTCAGGGCACCATTGAACTCGCAACGCCGATATTCACATAAGAATACTTTCACCTCGATGGCATATGGTTGAGAATAAAAGTTAGTTTCTCAATTTTTATAAAAAATAACAAAATAAATTGTACAATGCTTTATTTTATTTTAAGCTGCCATGTGGGTGATTGTTGGTTAAAAAATCCACATGGGAGTTAGAGGTGGGTCTTCCACACCCTAACCTTCCATGATAGGTTATGGTGGTGGGGACCACCCGAACATAACCACATGTGAGATGTTACGACGTGGGGACCACACGAGACTAAAACCCCCCAATTAATGGGTGGGTGGAAAATCCCTCAACTCCCCTCATTAATGAGGGGGGAGTCCCATGACATCCTCTTCCATTTATGGTGCCACCACCTCTCTTTTAATTAATTGGACAATGCATAATTTATTATTCCAATCCTCCACATTTATTAGATAGATCCAATTAATTTATTCTCTTGTTTTGAATTCTATGCCAACAGAATAATAGATTACCAATCTATTATTTTTGGTCGCATGTTTTATTTTGGCGGAATGGAGGAAGAGGATATCTAGTTATAAAAGCTCCCAGTGAAAAATGAGGAACCTCATCTTCTAACGAAGAACGAAAAATCCGAGCTACCTTATTTGACTACCTCCCTCGGATCCTACGGATGTGGAGTGTCTTCCACGACCGACGTAGCCCGAGATTGGGAGTGCATGACAAACACGACGAATGATGAACTTCATCATCTTATTTCAGCAACTCCGTCAATGAATGATGAACGTCGATCAATGAATTAATGGTAGGGGTTTATTAGTTTTTGATGTTGTACTTTTTTCTTGCAGTCTTTAATGGATAATAAAGGATTGATGCAGACGTAATTTTGATCACATTTTTCTCATGATGATCCAAATGATATCTCCCTAAACGCGGAGTGTGCGGGCCAACCTAACATGCCCTAACATCCTCCATCAATCTCTCTACTCTTGTGACATTCTACGACATGGAGACGTTTCAACGAATAGACGACGGAGGTAGCAACGACAAAGGTCGAGCTACCCGCGGCCTCTGCAAATCGCACTGCCGGCCCGAGCTTCACCGAACCGGCCTGCCCGGCCCCTGCTGCGCCCTGCCTAACACCCCCCGCGGCCTACCCAATGCCCTACCAGCACCCCCAAAGCATACTCGGCGCCCTGCAGGTGACCCCGTGGACTCCCGATGCCCTTCTACGCACAACCTGGTGCTCCCGCGGCCTACCCGGCGCCCCTGCGGCCTCCGACACCCCCGCGGACTACCTGATTCCCTACCACAGCCTGCCCGGCCACCCCCAAGCCAGCCTCCGCATGCGCCACCCCAAACTGGACGCCCCCAATCTAGCATCCACATGACCTGCACGCTCCCTGCCAAGCCGGTGTACCATCTCCCTCGCGCCCTCCGGGCCGAGCCGTGTCGTGTCGTTCCCTTACAAGGCTCTGAGATGAACTGGCCTCTAGCTTGAGCCAACCCCCCCCCCCCCCCGTTACTCTGATGGGATGGGCCCAACAAACCAAACTAAACATTACGGGATGACCCACCCAACGGTCTGGGTCAGACCCATCGAGTCTAACCAGGATGACCCAGACTAGGTTGACCCAGACAGGGTGGGGCTGAGTCAGTCCGACCGGGTCCGACCAGAACCAGGCCCACTACTGACCCCATTACCTTCTTGGGCCATATCTTTGGCACTGGACATCCATTTTATGAACCATCCGCGGTGCCTGTATTCTTGTAGTGAAGTTGTCCCATTGAGAATACACCACTGGAGTTTGGGTATAGTTGAGATACAGTCTGGTTGGATCGTACACGAATCCAACTGGGCCCCGGGACAAAAAGGATAATAACTAACAAATCTGGCGTCCGATTGATGCGCAATCTATTATGTTGAGACCCCTATGACATGAAGAACCTTTGATATACTCCTTCATGGAACTTCGTGATAGTTGGAGTATCGACTAGTAGCTCGTGGAGTGGATCCTTGTTGAGGCGAGCAGACAGAATACCGAGGCCATGTAGCCGGTAGAGACCTGATGACTGCTTGACAAATATGACTCAGAGTGACTCGGCTAGCCTAGTGGGGAGCTCCTTTGCGTGAAACAGTAGACCCACGGTGGGGAGCGCCTCTGTGTGAGTGCGGCAGACCCATGGTACTCGATAGGAGGAATACCTCAGTAGGCTACGAGGGGGAGCACCTCTGTGTGATCATGGAATACCGGTGGTGGGGACCACCTCTCTGTGACATGGAAGACACACGACAACAGACATGAGGAGTACCTCAGAAGTCCAAGGATAGTGGGAAGCACCTCTTTTTGATGCTGTAGGCCCACTGTACTCGATAGAGGAGGAGTAGTCCACCAGTCATGGTTTTGATAATAAAAATCCTGGTTTGAGCTGAGTCAATGAATTTTGTGTTTTCCTCATGATTGAGATGGGTTAATAGATAACTTAGGTATATGTTTGGGTATATACCTGAGTAATGGTTATCCATTGATTTCATACATTGTGGTTTATCCTTGATGGATTTTTTGAGACCTTGAGGGTCTCAGGGTCTCTACTGAGTATCATTATACTCACCCCTGCACGGGATATGCCCGCACCATGTTGTGTTGGTTGAAGATGATGGAAAACAATGATTAAGGCAGAGTGTAGCATGACTGGATGGTTCCTAGAGGTGGACCACTATGTGTGATGGTACACGGAGGAGGCAGATGGAGGTGGAGTGCTGAAGAGGCCATATGTACATACCCTTCAGATAGGAACCCCAGAGGATGACCAAATAGCTACTTTACTTTTCTGCAGTTGTACTTGCATTTCAGTTGTACCTATACTTTACTATTGGTCTTGTATTTCCGACCCCTTTTTCTTTCCATCAATTCTTTTGTATACAGTTTTACTTAGTGTTTTTCTTCTAGTTATTTACTCTGATGTGTTTTTTACAGTTATGAAGGCAATTCCTTCCCAGTTTAGAGACTTACGCCTTTGGTTCTAGTCACAAGCCCCTAGACTTTGGAAGGCGGGCTTGGGGGACACACAATACGAGCCCCAAGAGATGGGTCGTGACAAATTGGTATCAAAGGAGTCTGTGTTATGGCAGAACATATAACTCTGATCTTTCTTTTCATTGACGCAATATTGTTAAGGTTACTAAGTGTTGTCTTCAGTTCAGGGAGTCCAGTGTTGGTGCGGGCGACCTATATATCCATACACTAGGACCCTAACTTCTTATTTCCAACTCAGTCCACAAAAACACTGATTGCATGCATGTTTCCAAAAGTTTTCTTTATGTCTTATCAAACAGGTCAGTTCACCAGGTATTATATTTTGACTGTGTTGCATCTATTTCTTTCAGGATGCCTCCATGCAGAGGACTAGTTAGAGCCCCGAGAGTCATAGTCACAGATAGCCCACTGAGCGACGATGCCTTAGTGTAGGGCCCTTTACCAGTGGAGGCACCAGCGGTACTACTTATCATTGGGCCATCGATGCCACTAGCCCGTGTAGTAGACGATGCATGGTGCTTGAGTGTGTTGCATGAGTTCCAGTGCCAGATCCCACCCATGTTCAAGGGAGAGATGGACCCACATGCAGATGAGGACTGGATGGAGGCTGTGGTGAGAGTCATGAAAATAGTAGGGACACCAGCAGACTTCATGGTGACCCTTGTCGTGAGTCTTTTTCAGGAAGCAACAGGTAGATAGAGGATCCTGATGCTCTAGGCGCATGACAAAGTAACGCTACTCTGGGAGGGCTTCAAGAGCCACTTTCGGGCAGAGTTTTCCCCAGCCATTCTCTGTGAAGTGCGAATACAGGAGCTACTACATCTACAACATGGTAGCATGACAGTGGCGTAATACTCACCGAGGTTCACTGAACACTCACAGTAGTCCCAAGATATAGTACAAGACCTATTCTTTAGGGCCCGAACATTCCATTAGGGGATCATGAAAGAGATCAGGGCTCCGATGATCTCACTTAGCACCCCGACATAGACAAGGGTGATAGAGAGATCCCTCTTGGTGGAGAGTTTCCTTGTTGAGCAGTCACCAGCAGCGAGACCCACTACTAGCTGACATGTAGTGGAGTCTTCTACAGCTAGCAGTAGACAGATGTCGCAGAGGTCCAAGAGGACCAGACCTACAGGTGGTCGACCGCATGACTTAGGATCTATTGTGTGGGGAACACAGAGTAGTGAAACAGATGCCAGTAGTAGGCAGTGTTCCTCATGCGACTGGCTGGGTCACATGTCTCGTGAATGTCTGACCCGCCATTCAGATGATCACTAGACAGTTGAGGGACCTTTCATGTAGAGGCAACAGTTCGAACGAGGTGGTCCACAGGGAGGAAGTGAATGTGGTAGAGGAGCTGGACGTGCAACTGGTGGTGGATGAAGTTACGAGGTGTTACCAACACCATCACTAGGAGGTCCACCCGGACTGCAGGGAGTGGGTCGACATGGGATAGGTCAACATCCGGAAGTTGAGGCCTACGATCACGATTCTCTAGAGATTATTCGAGGTATGATCGTTGTATACTCCACCTTAGATGCAGTTCTTGTAGACACAGATGCCAGTCACTCTTTCATTTCCACTACCCTTATTCGGAGAACAGAGATTCCGAAGGAGCCGTTGGATCAATCCTTACAGTTAAAGACTCTCATGGGAGATGATTTTACGATTATGCACTGGTGATGGCAGTGCATAATTAATATAGGAGGCGAGATCATCATCTTGGATCTCCTAGTATCAGCGTCGAAGCCTTACAACGTTATCTTGGGTATAGACTGGTTATCTACAGTCCATGCTCAGATTGATTGTATTATACGAAAAGTGCAGTGTGTCCACATGGATGGGACCAGGTTTACCTTCACTGGTAGGAAGGGAACATTTTTAGCACATGAAATACTTACTTGGAGGAGGATGAAGCCGATCACTCACCATTTGTATTGCCTTACCCTTGGATCCGTTGATGTGGAGAGTCCGACATATCCTGTAGTGGTGGACCAGTGCGTGGATGTTTTCCCGGATGTTGTTCTAGGACTACCTCCTCATATATAGGTGGACTTATACATTGACCTGTACCCTTGGAGGACACTGATCTCTACTCCAGTCTATTAGATGGCTCCCGGCGAGTTTCATGAGCTCCGGGTATAGCTGGAGGACTTGCAGGCGAAGGGATTCATCCGACCTATTGTTTCTCTTTGGAAAGCCCCAATTCTATTCACCAAGATGGCGGATAGAGGCTTGAGGCTCTATGTTGACTACTGTCGCCTGAACCAGGTGACCGTGATGAAAAAGTACCCACTCTAGAAGATTGAAGACCTAATTGATCAGCTGATGGCAGCACGGTGGTTCTTGAAGATAGAACTCAGATCAGGCTATCACCAGATTAGAGTTCAAGAAGAGGATGTTCAGAAGACGGCCTTTAGGTGTCGTTACAACCACTACGAGTTCTTGGTTATGCCTTTTAGTGTAACCAATGCTCAAAAAGTGTTCATGTGACTCATGAACATGATCTTCCAATGATACCTCGATCGCTTTGTCAAAGTCTTCATCGACGACATTCTGATCTACTCGTCTACTAAGGAGGAACATGCCTACGATTTGCGGGTAGTACTGTACACACTCTGAGAGAATAAAAATTATGGTAAAATCTCAATGGTCTTGTTTTGGATTCGAGAGGCCCACTTCGTGAGACATTACATCTCAGAGGATGGATTTATAGTAGATCCAGTGAAGATCGAGGCGGTACTTGTTTTGGAGCCACCCATGAGTGTGATGGAGGTACAAAGCTTCCTGGTTTTGGCTGGATACTATAGGAGGTTCATTTCAGACTTCTACAGAGTTGCAACACCACTATCTGTAATGAAAATTATGGGGAAACCCTTTTTGTGGTCGGAGAGATGCCAGTAGTTGTTTCAAGAACCGAGGCATAGGCTAACTAGTGCCCCCATATTGAGGCTTCCAGAGGAGGGTGTAGGTTACATAGCTTACTATGGCGCATCATGTACAAGACTTGGGTGTGTCCTGATGCAGGAGAGAGCAGTGGTCAAATATGGTTCTATGCAGGAGAGAGAACATGTGCAGAATTACGCTACCCATGAACTAGAGTTAGCAGCAGTGGTCTTCGCCTTGAAAATGTGGTGGCACTATCTGATTAGCGAGAATTTTACCATGTACTCTGATCACAAGAGTCTCACTTATATCTTCTCTTAGAAGTACGTGAAACTGAGACATCGATGTTGTCTACAGTTGCTCCAGGACTATGACTTTGAGATTTTCTATACTCCTAGGAAGGGGAATGTTGTTTCATATGCACTCAGTATGAGGACTAGTATACAGCTGCTAGGAGAGGCGATAGACCAGCAGCCTTATTTACAGATATACTTTGTGGATATAGATGGGGAAGACTTTTTACAATCTCTTATGATCACTCCCCAACTTATTCAATGAGTAAGGGAGGAACACCATGGGGACACTGACTGCGAGACATGATGTGCTAAGATATCCATTGGGCAGGTGAGTGATGGATTTTTTGAAGGTGGAGACAACGTCATACTCTTTAGATGGCGTACCTTGGAACCAGTTGCACTTCTTGAGGAGGTGTTGCAGGATCTCCACACTTCCCCTCTAGAAGTACATACAGAAGTGGTGAAGATGTACCAGGACCTTCAACAACAACACTGGTGGCCAGGTATGAAGAAGGCAGTAGTGGAGTTTGTCTCACGTTGCCTCACTTTTCTGCATGTGAAGGTATAGCACCAGGTACCAGCATGCTTGGTTCTGCCCTTAGAGGTCCCAGAGTGAATGTGGGAAGGGATATACATGTACTTCATGATGGGTATACCACATACATCCAGAGGCTAGGACTCGATTTGGGTGTTCATCGAGAGACTCACGAAGTTAGCCCACTTCATAACGATCATAGAGAATGGTTTAGTAGAGATCTTGGGATGCCTCTATGTGTAGGAGACTGTGCGATTACTTGGAGTACCATCCTATATTGTCTCCCACCATGACACTTGGTTTACTTTTGGCTATGGAAGGGGTTGCAGGAGGATTTTGGGACACAACTTCGCATGAAAACCGCCTTCCATCCTCAGAAAGATGGTCATATTGAACAGAACATTCAAACCCTCTAGGACATGCTACATGCATGTGTCCTCAAATTTGGTTGTATTTGGGATGACCACTTCCATTTGGTGTAGTTTTCTTACAACAATAGCTATCACTCCACCATAGGGATGAAACCTATTGAGGCCTTGTACGAGAAACCTTGAAGATCACCCTTGTGCTGGACTGACCCTGGGGAGTCAGCACTAGTGGGACTAGAGATGGTACGAGCTACTATAGAGAAGGTGCAGATCATCCAAGAGTAGATGAAGACTGCAAAGAGCAGATAGAAGTCATATGCTGACAGAAGACAGAGACCTCTGGAATTCAAGGATGGAGACCACATCATTCTACGTGTCTCACCTCGACGAGGTCTATAGATATTTGGATGATGCGTCAATTATCTCCGAGATTCATCGAACCTTTCCAGGTCCTCAGCAGAGTATGCAAGGTGGATTACTACTTAGTTCTTCCACCTCAGTTGCACCGGGTGCACGATGCCTTCAACGTATATCAGCTGAGGAAATACGTTAATGACCATTCCAACATCATCAACCATGGAGAGATGGATGTTGACGATGGGGTGACTTTTACAGAGGATGGAGTGGATATTGATGACGGATAGGTGCGTTTTCTACGTGAAAGGTCGATACCTCTTGTGTGTGTACTCTAGCATCACGAGAACCTCCAAGAGAGCGCATAGGAGCGGGAGGCTCAGATGCATGCTCAGTACCCACATTTATTCTTATAGTTCGAGTTTTAGCTTACGGGGATGTAAATACCTGAGGTTGGGAGAATGTAAAAACTTAAAAATTCTATAGAATTTTTTTTTCATAAATACATGGAATTTTTACGAGTCTGCAAAAATTTACGTTGCATTATTCCATGGCCTGGTGTGCCTGGAATCAATTTATGAAGTTTTTTCTCGGTATATTCAGTAAACATCCGAACATGATTATATAATTTTTGAACCGGTGCTCAGAAATGAAATCTGAGGGAACCGTTGAACTCGAAGTTTTGATGTTCTCTCAAGAATACTTATACTCTGCCGACATATCTCCGACTACATGAAGGGTTGACCCCTCTTAGTCAACACTGATAGAGGTGTTTCAACTCTGCATATATCTGGTACAAACCTCTGGTAGTATCCAGCCATGCCAAGGAATCCTTGTATCTCTGTCACACTCCTGGGTGGCACCCAAGAAATTACCAACTCAATCATCTGTGGATCCACAGCAACTCCAGCCTCTGAGATAACATGTTTCATAATGTGATCCTCTTTGATCCAGAAATGGCACCTTGAGAGCATACCATAAAGTAGGTGCTCTATGAGTGTGTCCAGTACTACCTGAAAATTTTATGCATGATCCTCCATAGTAGCTGGGTAGATCAGAATGTCGTAGATGAAGACTAATAGAGTGCGATCAAGGTATGGCCGAAAGATCCTATTCATGAGTCCCTTGAACACATTTGCAGCGTTGGTTACACCGAATGGAATAACCATGAACTCGTAATGGTTGTACCAACATCTAAAAGTTGTCTTCTGCACATCCTCATCTCATACTATGAGCTGGTGATAGCCTGATTAGAGGTCAATCTTCAAGTACCATTGTGCTCCCTTCAGTTGATCAAATAGGTCTTCAATACATGGAAGTGGGTACTTGTTCTTCATGTTCACTTGGTTCATGTTTCGATAGTCAACACAAAGCCTCAAGAACCCATACACCTACTTGGCAAAAAAAATCGAGGCTACCTAAGGAGAAACACTGGGTTGAATGAATACCTTCCCTTGCAAGTCCTCTAGCTATACCCAAAACTCACAAAGCTTCGCGGGATCCATCCGATACACTGGTGTAAATATCAGTGGGAGGAATGTATCCCTTCCCGTAAAAGTCATCTTGCTGCACTCGAATCTCACGAAGCTCTGCGGGAGCCATCCGATACACTGGTGTAGATATCAGTGTCATCTCGGGGTACGAGTCAATGTAAAATTACCAATCTCTATGAGGAGGTAGACACAAGACATCATCAGAGAAGACATCCGCATACTGGTCCACCACTACAGGATAACTCAAACACTCCACTTCTATAGCTCTGAGGGTAAGGCATGCCAATTGATGAGTGATCAGCTGCACTCTCCTCTGGGTAAGTCCATCCTATGTACATATGCTCCCTTCTTTCCAGTGAAGGTAAAACTGGTCCCATCAATGCGGATAGACCACACATTTCCCCTAATATAGAAAATCTGAGTATGTACTATAGATAACCAGTCCATACCCAAGATAACATTGTAAATCCTTGACGCTTCTACTAGGAGATCCTATTTGAAGCTCTCACCTCCTAGAGTGAGCTCACACTACCGGAACCAGTGCATAATCATCGAATCCACTCCCATAGGAGTCTCTAGTCGTAACGATCGAGCCAAAAACTAGGTCGGAATCTTCGTGACCTGAATGCGGGAAGTGCCAATAAAAGAATGACTTGCATATATGCCTATAAGTACTGCATATAAGGTAGAGTAGACACAGATCATACCTCGTATTAACTCCAGAGCACCGTGATAGTAGGCATCAGCTTATTGGATTTGGGCTCTCCATATCCACCTACTCCCTGCGGTCAGGGTGGACCTATTAGTGGTGGTGGCGATAATAGCCTGAATCATCACCCACTGCCACCTTCATGGTCGACTCCTCTTCATTGTCCGATTGCTCCCTGAGGACCTCCTCGATAGAACCTCTATCTTTGCCTTGGCGGTCCTCCGACTGTCTCCTGATCTTCCATACGTCAGGTCGGACAGTCACGAGCCATGTGACCCTTCCCACCACATGTGTAACACTGCCTGTTTCTGGCATGAATTGCTCTTCCTCAGGTGCCCCACAGAAACGACCCTAAATCATGTAGTCTTCCACTTGATGTTTTGGTCCTTTTGGACCTCTGTGTCATCTGTCTGCTGCCATATGTAGAAGACTCTATAATTTTATGACTAGTAGTGGGTCTCGCTGCTAGTGACATCTCATCAAGGAAAATCTCTACTGGGAGGGCTCTCTCTAACACCCCCACATGTCTCAGAATGCTACGTGAGATCATCGAAGCCCTGATCTCCCAAAAGAGTCCCAGATCGAAGGTCTGGGACCTAAAGAATGGGTCTTACACCATATCTGTGGAGTAGAATGAGAGATTAGTGAACCAAACTGAGTACTGAGCCATAGTCATGCTTCCCTTCTACAGATGCAGTAGCTCTTGAATGCACACCGTGTGAAGAGTTTCTGGGACACAATCTGCCCGAAACAGGCTCTCGAAGTCTTCCCATAAAAGTGTCACCTCTTCAGGAACATGGAGAATCATGAACCACCATCTTCCTACTATTTCCTGTAGAAGGCTAGCAGCATGGATCGCCATGAGATCGACTGGTGTCCTTACTAGTCAAAAGACTCTCACCAGGTCCTCCAGCCAATCCTCAGCTACCTTTGGGTCCGTCTCTCCCCAGAACATGGGTGGCCTTTGACACTGGAACTCGTTAAATGCGCTCAAGCATCGTGCAACCTCTGATTTTGAGGATGGGGGAATCTGTGGCCCAACAGGTAATGGTATAGATGGTTCCCTCGCTGGTGCCTCTACTAAAAGAGGGCCCTGTATAGAGGCCTCATCGCTCGGTGGGATATCAGTACGTACAACTCTTGGAACCCTAGCTGGATGTCTGCATGGGGGAATCCTGAAATGAAACTGGTGTGCCATAGTCAATAAGTTATACTTATTGATATGACTCAAGAGATCACAGAAAAAAACTCTAGAAAACACACACACAGTTAGGGTTTTTAGGCACTAAGTCAGAAATCAGAAATCAGGGTCCTAGTGTATGGATTCATCAGTTGCCGCAGAAACACTAGATTCCCTAAATTGATAACCACGCTCACTACACTTAACACTATTTCCATTAAAAAAACAACAGATTCATACACTCTAAGGTAAAAACGACTCCTTTGTTTCCAATTTTTCAAGATCCATCCCCCAGGCCCCGTGCTGTAACTACCCTAAGCCCACCTTCCATAGGCCAGAGGCTGGTGACTAGAAAGGAAGGCATATTCCCTAAAACTGGGATGTAATTGCCTTTATAACCTGTAACACACACAACCAAGAACATAGTAAGATATGAACTCAAATAAACTAAATAGTAAAAAGAGTGTGTACTGTAAGTAAAAGTTCCAGAATACAAGCCCACCTGGAATGTACAAGAATCTGAATGTACAAGTAAACTCGAATAACTCCTGTGATCACCCACCAAGGATCCTACCTAAAGGGTAGGTACAACTCTTGAATGGTTGTATCAGCGGTACGCCTCGTCAAGGTCCACCTCTGAGCTACCTCCAATCCTGGTACTCTTTTCCTCTGTCAACATTATCTGTCGTCTACACCAAACACAATGAGGTGCCGACATACCTCGTGTAGGGGTGAGTATAACGATACTAAGTAGGGGCCCTGAGACCATCAAGGTCTCAAAAAATACACAAAGGATAATCCAAAAAGCATGAAATCAACTGATAAACTATATTAGGTATATAACCATACATATACCTAAGTTATCAATAATACCAATCTCAATCATAAGGAAAACACAGAATCAAATTCAAAGCCCAAAACCCAACTATTCCACAAATGAAGGATTACTACGACGGTAAGTACCACACAGGTACGTCCCATTGAAGAATACCACCATGGTATTACCACAAAGAAAAATACCTCTCAGGTACAAACTTAGCTCACACCAGGTACAACATAGGTACAATAGTATAGATGATTAGTTCTAACTACTGAATCATCATACTCTGTTAAGTGGTAGACCCACGAAGGATTGCTAATCATCATCAGTCCCATAAAGGTTCTCTAGTTGCTGACCCAAAATGGACTGATCGGTGCTGACCCACACAGGGTCGCTCGGTACTGCACCAAACAATATCGCTAGGTACTGACCTAGACAGTTTTGCTAGGTACTGACCCACATAGGATCTCTTGGGTAGTCCCACATGGAATCCTAGAGCGGTTACATGTTGGACCCTCATTCACAGACCCACGAAGGATCACATCCCCATGCCACAGCCAGCTATTGGGCTCCCTCAGTGGGCTTGCTCGTCTCCTAGGGGTACCGCTACTCAAGCCACTGATCTATACACTGACCGCCATGAAGTCGCATGATAAAGTATCTCAAAGCACCGCCAGGTCATAGGGGTCTCAAAGCAATAGACGATGTCTCAATCGGACATCCGGTTTGTATGTTATTAGCCTTTAAGTCCCAAGGGCCCAGTTGGATTAGCGCTCGATCCTACCCAACCATTTCCAAAAATTATCCAAATCACCAGTGGGGTATTACAAAGGTACCTCCTCTCTCCACGGTTTCTAGTTCCACTGATAGTTTGTAAAAAGGAATTCCAGTGCCAAAGTTATGGCCAAATGAGCGTAAATGGGACATAGTGGGTCCGGGTCCGCTTCGCCCCAGTCGGACCGATCCGGACTGACCTAGCCTGTGCTGACAGAGTTTGAGTCGACCCGGCCTGACCCAGTGTGGGAGGCCCGACCCGACCTGCTGGGTGAGGCCTGGCCCACTAGGCGGGTCGGCCCGCAGTAGGCGTCCCGGCCTGGCGGTGCAGGACGGCGCAAAGGCCGCATGACTGTGAGGGTATTGAAGCCAAGGGGCAACACAACGGGGACTAGGGGGCACAGTGGGGCCCAGGTGGGGCAACGGGGCCATAGGGTGGCAGATTTGCGTAATGGAATTGCAGGTAAACATGCGGCGAGGCGGCAGGGTGGCACCACAGAGCTGCTTGAAGGCATGGTGGGGCTGAGGGGCTGCAAGGCCGCGGGGCATATGGGCGGTGGGACGGCGCAGTGGGGCTGCGGACGGCGAGGACACGTGGAAACATGACTAAGCTGCGGTCATTGAAGCAGTGGGGCATGGGGCGGAAGAGCGTCGTGGGGTGCGGAAGCCACATGACAGTGGATGCCATGTCGGCCTAGAGTCTGTAGGACTGCGGGGGCCGCGATGGCGTGTGGCTGGGGATGACGGCGACCACGGGTGGGGTGGCGGACGCGGGGTGGCACCATTATCTTCGTCACGGTCGAAGGTGGTGTCGGCAGCCATTCTCATGTTCCTAGAGTGCCAAACGCCAGCACCGGTCACCGTCACCATCACGAAGATAACACAAATGAAGAACAACGGAGAGATCGAGCCATGTTTGATTGGCCCGCATCCTCCGCGTATGAGTGGTAGCACGTGGTTCATAAATTTTCATCAAGAATTTGTATGGAAGATATTTAAAAACATCAATCCCCACAACAATCATCAATCACTATTCCCAATCACGCAAGAAAACATCTGTAGATCAAATAGATTATGAGAGTTGATCTACATTCCTATTTTAGAAGGGAAAACATGGGATGTGGTAATAACATAGAAATAAACCACTACCTCGAAGGTTAATTGATAGAGGCCGCAAGGAAGGAGACGATGTTAATAGTGATAGACGGATGTTGGCGACGTCAACGTTTCCTTGATTGTCGGTTCTTTCAACGTTGAAGATGTTCCTCATCGGCGTTATTTGTTAGAGAAGCTCTTCATTGGAGGATGTGTTTCTCCACGATTCTCTCAAGGATCCTTCCTACCAATTCCCCCTAAATGATGAGGTATCCAAAATAATAGATTAAGTTACTTATTAAGTTGTTGACATAATTTCAAATTGGTTTAATTAAATAATTGATGTGTTGGCTTAATTAATTAAAGGGGAGAGTTGGAATAATTTAGTGGGGGAGCTCAAGAGGTTTCTCCCCATTAAGAGAGAGTTCAAAGTGGTTCAAGGGGTTTTATGTCTCGGGTGGTCCCCACCACCATAACCCACACGGGAGATTAATTCTGGTGGTTCCCACCACTATAACATCACATGGGAGGTTTAGTATTGGTGGTCCCCACATCTCAACATCCACATGGGAGTTCAAAATAAACTAAATGTTACAAAATTTTATTTTATTTCAATCTTTCACGAAAACTGCAAATTATATCTTTCACCCTCGAGCTACTACGGTCGAGGTGAAGGTCTCCTTAAGAGAATACTAGAGCTATGAGTTCAACAGTGCACTATGATTTCAATTCCGATCACTGGTTCAAAGGTTACAAAATTCCGATCACACGTTTACCGAACATATTCAAAAAAATTTAGAAATACATTCCTGGCACATAGGCCCTCAAAATCACGTGCTGTCAGTTTTCGAGGACTCGTAAAATTCTCATTTAATGAAAAATATTACATGGAAATTCTGGTACGTTACATTCACAACTAGTTTTCTTGTCCTTTACTTATAACTACGTGTAATAGTTATGGAAAATATGATCCTTAATGGTTTTTCTATTTAGTTATTTCTACACCTTTACATTGTAGGTATCATAATATCTAGTGGCTAAAATGGCACAATCAGATTATTAGAATACTATAGGGATATAGCCACTAGCCTAGAGAGTGAATCTTCTCCCCAAACTATATGAGATTCCAATTGAGACATTGGAGTGCCTAGTGAAAGTGAGAGGTACCATATTTATTGAATCTTTTATTGTGATTTCATTAGTTTATAATGGTTCTTACAACTCATTTACATTTAGACATCTTATTGATATTATTAATCATCCTACAGAGCTCATGTCCTTTGTTATGGAGCTAGTTCCACATCACATGAATATTAATAATCATGCGGTATAGTTTCCATCTTGTCTTTTATAGATAAGAAATGTAAATTTAGCATTGGATTTTCTTGTTATTGATATTGATCTATTTTTATTTTATCATTTGGATAGATTGGATTGATTCTTAACATAGTAGGTTTGATTTTTATAATTTGCGTGTCTCATTTTTGGAGTATTATGGAAAGTGGTGGGAGATCAATGAGTGTGGGATATGAGGTCTTGTCATGTAATACCTTTCCAACTTGAGATCAGAAATTTGGTAACTATTATAGTAGTCGATCAAGATGATGTTCCTTCAATTGTTGATATACAGTTGTCTGAAACTTTTAAAATATTATAGCATATGATTTCTTCATTCTACCACTAGAGAGAGGTAGATCTTATTAATTACCATGTTTTAGGTATTAAGCTTATTATGAATCATTCATATCATATGGAACTAGTGGGAATGAAATAGATCAACATTCTATCAGATGATCTGATGGTGAATGTTATTTCTCACTCTAGTGTTTCACATTGGTCATACCCAATGATCATTGCAATAAATTTTGACAGATTCCATTGATTATGTGTGGAATATCATATGTGTAACTGGGTAATATTTTATAAAATCATTTCATTTCCTTGGGTATATTGTTTTATTTATCAGTTAAACTGTCCAATGTGGTTTTTAATAATCGATCTAATGTTGGCTTATCATCATCACATATTTCAGAAGTCTGATATAATAAAGAAATATTTTAGGTGTAGTTTCATCCCTTATTAATAAATTTTTATGATATTTGGTTGAACTAATTATCCTTAAGAATTAACGGATTTGATCAATTGGATATTATATTAGTATCTCACAAATTATTTTATAGTGCTTTGAGATAATATATTTATATATTTGATATTTAAAAATGACAACGAGCACCATTTTAAGATTTTTATAGACATCATATGGACGCTCTATTTTATGGAATTCTTTGGAAATTAGGTTTTTATATCTAATTGGTGAAGTTATTGGTGTACATGATTTATGAGAATGACTTATCAGTTGATACTGAGAAAAAAATGACTATTTTTTCATGGGATGAATCATAAATTGAATATGATGTTCATTGATTACTCAAACTTGAAATATTTTACTAATAGATTATTAATGATTTATAAAATATGGCATCACATATTGATGATTAATCACATGATATGTCTGAAATTGAAATTAAGTGTAAATTGATATTATTCTTTCAATGATTTGAAAGTACTTCTGTCATACGCTGATATATTGATATTATTAGATCCTGACTAGGGGTATGTGGTATTATATGATTCATCGGGTTATAATTTTGGATTTTTTATTATAAAGGGTTTTCATATGGAGTATTACATTCTCTACAACTCCATACACATGATTATAATTACCCCATTCATTCTTTATAACATCTTGTAGTTATGCATGATCTCATGTTTTGGAAGTACAATATTATTGGGAGGAAGTTTATAGTATTTTCTAACCATTAGAGTTTGAGTTATATATTTTCACAAGAATATATGAATATCTTTTAGATACAATGGGTGGATAATATTGATATGTTTTAATTCAACATCACCTACAACCTAGGTAAACAGAATGTCATTGTTAATACTTTCAAAATGGAAGTTCCGTTACATGATATTTTTCAGTTGATGGAAGAGTGAAAACATAGGAGACTATTCACATAGTAATTTTTGAACACTCAAGAGGTTTTTAATTTATCATTATGACCAATGTTTAGTTATCATTATATCTCCTGGATTTCGTTCTACAGATCATTAATAGGATGATTAGTATAGTGAAATTGGAGAAATACAACTCGATGGTGAGAATATTTTAGTGTTTTCTCTTCCATTATTTAGTAATCATTGTTTTTGAGGTAGTATTGTTATCCCATAAACATTGAGGATCTCAATTTTATTTTAATTTCATAGTTCATAATGGGTTTTCAACTAGGTTCTACAATGATTTTTTTGACATGAGATGCAGATTAGGGTGGATGAGTATGAAATGTGACAATGAAGAATATGTGTCACACTATTTCACATTCAAATAGATAATGGAATGGAATTTTAGGGATTCTAGTTTGTTCTAGACTGTTTTAGTGATGGTTTGAAATGGGATGAGATTTCAATGAATTTTTTTGTTGGACTACCAGAACCACCCTAAGTGAGGAATGCTATCTGGATGGTGATTGATCTATTGAAAATGTCCTCTCATTTCAATTTATTCAAGGACACCATAAAACATGAATATTAGGGTATGATGTATATGAAGGAGATAAGGTGGTTACATGGTATCATTCTTCCTATAATTTATAAATGGATCCTAGACTGACTTCTAGTTTATGTAGGAGTCACCAAGAGGAGATGGGGACTCAGGTCATGTTCAATATAGCTTATTGTTCATAGACATATGGTTAGCCAGAGTGTGTTATTCAGATAATGGAGGATATGTTTTAATCGTGTGAATTTTATATAAAAGTATAATTGGAAATCCATTTATGTATGGTCGAGATTTCTTATAATAATATGTATTAGTCATCAATTATAATGGATCATTTATAGTAATTGTATTGTCACCTATTTAATTGGGGAGAGGTGGGTGAAACCTCTTTGGTGGGATTGAGTTTGGTTCTGGAGATGTTAGCCTTTATTCAGGATATAAATCATCATTTGATTATATAATAGAGTCAAAAATAATTCTTATGTGGTTTAGTATCTTATTCTTTTGGCGTTTCCATAGGTGACATGGATCTCTTGAATGTTTATCCTCAGTTGGGTCATATTCTTCTAGGAAAATAGGGAATGATGGCTCTAAGATATACTGTCCCATCACATGTAATTGAGAGGATTACGTAGGGTTCCTATCATTTGGAATTGTACGTTTAGTTGAAAATAATCAATGACATTTTCGATGTATCAAATCTCAAAAATACCATCATGATCTCTCCAATTTTCTATGGTGAGAAGAGATTGAGTTAGAGATATATTTTAATGTTATAATGAAAACCATGGAGATCATTAACTCTTAATAGATGTTCTAAAATGTAATGTAAATTCCATTGGTCAGAGTATAATGGTGGAATATATTATATTATCATGTGACCCGAGAGTTTGATTCATTGATGTGGTGGTAGTGGCCTCAACTATTTTCTAGAAACCATTCATGCCCAATACATTCCCATGATATAAATTTTTTGGTGAGTTTGTAAAATAATGCCCCCCACTAATGTATTTTTGATCTCATTAGTTAATTTTCTCCTTAATTGGGTGTGTTTTGGGAGTCTCAATAATGGGTAGTTATTGTTGGGGAAAATGACCTAATGTTCCTGTATGTATTATTGTTTGATGTAATGGAGTGTTGATATAAACATGTAATTTCATTGCAAGGTTCTCTACGATTTCATTGAACGCCATTTTGGGTTTTTGTTATTTGTAATGAATTAACAGTTTTTTATTTTATTAGGAATTTAAATGTCATTTAGTGGGAGTACATAATATGTATTTTTCTCCAAGATCACATCATGAGCTCAATACGCAAATTGAAAGAATAAAAACTATGTAATTTTAAAAAACAATAATTCAATAAAAAGTTGGTGGGTTTATCGATAAATAAAGACCCCTTAGAATACATGATTTTTTATGGTATTACACACCAACTAATCATCCTGATGTTCAATTTTAGATCATTTTCAAGGATGATGATTTTTTCATTTAGAAATAGATATTTTCAACTCAACACCTATCTCTTCCCTAGTGATATTGATCACCTCTTATCCTTCTAGATCAATTTTCCTAGTATTTTATCCTCCACAATGTTGCTTTTCATCTCTTTAGGTAAGAGATCCTATATGTTTCTTCATTTACATTGATCGTAGTATAACCTTTTCCTTTAGATTTTTATCTAGTTATTTGAGAAGTTTATTTTTATTTATTATTTCTAGATCAATAATATGGTCATCTTATAGAGGCTAATCTATATCGTGGTTGTGGTGTGGCATGCCAGTTCCATGAGGTATGGGTTATTTCCTCATAACCTATGAGTTTTCTTCTTGTTAAATAAATTCAGAGATTTTATATTGAATATAGGGCCTCCATTTTAATCATTTTATTCCATCATCTTGGTTTATCCTATTATGGGTGTGTGAGACCTAGGTTTTGAGGTTGTTGGTTACTTCTCTAGCTTGTGTTGGATGAACTTTTTTGGTTTGATTATATAATTTTTTTTATAAAATGAATTGGTTTGATTTTTATGGATTTGTGTGTATGGAAAAGGGTTTAATTGAGAAAATATGATTTTTAGATTATATTCGTATATGAGAAGGGGTTTTCAATTCATTTTGTAAAGTATTTTTTGAATTCATTAAAATGATTCCTTTTAATAAAATACATTGATGATATGGTTTGAAAGATATAGAACATGGGAAGCCTTTTGTACTTAGGTTGATGTTTTACTTATAGATCACATTCATTGATATTGTCGAGGTGTTAACATCGGGGGTGTTCTTCTACTACCTAGTTCTGTTGTTATAGGGACATGGTATACACTAATTATAAGTTAATTTAATAGGTTTTTCCTATGCTACCTATATTAAATGCATATGTTAAGGGCTTTGACGAACACATGATTTCCTCTATCTGTGGTGCAAGGGTCCTAGATATCCTGGCCTAGTGTGTTCATTGGCATGATATTTCCTATAATTTTGTTTATTAGGGTTGTTTTAGCTTGTATTATTTCTTTTATATTGAAATGGAACTGACATGATATGTGTTATATTATTTACTTTTTTTGTTATATCTTCTTTGATATATGCATATAAAATTCATTGAATTTTATTTTCCTCATATATTTTGGAAATGTGGAAAAGGTGAAGTTAAATTATATTTCCCTGTATTTTATATTATAACTGTGGACATTTTTATCATGCCTTGTTTTGATTAATGTTGACCATTCATGGATTATCGTAGAGATACTTTTTAAGGGATTCCTAGTTGGGATACTATTAAAATTTCTAGATCCCCCCTTCCTCTCCACTTATGAAGTGTGTATAAAATATTTTTTCTTTCGATGTAGGGATAGGCATGGTGCTTTAGTGAGTTGGTGATTCTTTCTATCAGCTGGGTCTAGGTAGCTAGTGGTGAGATAGTGGGTGTCTTTCCATGTTATAACATAGTGACTGTTGGAGTAGCTATATTAGTTTTGTCATCCTTTGTTTTTGGACTTTTATTTTAGATATTAGTTTACTGAATTTTCATTTTTTTTCCCATTAATTATTCTCTATATGACATTACATATATATATATTCAGGATTTTTGTTTCTATTTCACTCTATATTTGTATATATGCCAATTTATCTACTTCAGTCTAAGAGTAATCATTCCTATATATATTGTGGAATCTCGAGTGCTTAATTCCAGACTTTGGGGATCAAGAACACCCATTATATATTTTATGACTTATGTACGGTACATGTATCATAAATTCATTCATTTTGGAATAAATACAACAAACCATCTAGATTAATAAGAATATCTATATTAAAATAGAACTTCAACAATGAAAAGGATCATAAAACATCGATAATATAATTTGAAAGATACAAATACCACATCTAGCCATATGATCACAAGTAAAATAAACATTTGATTTCATTGAAAAATAGAAAATTATATAAATTACAATAAAATTATTCATGAGGAAAATATCCTTTTTATGTAGAGAAATAAATTTCTTTCCACCAAAAAAATATTTTGAGAATAATTTCTTTTGGGAATCACATTTAAAAATATTTCCCCTAAAAATATCCATGTAAACATCTAAAATAATATTAAAAAAATATGTTCATGTTGTGGGGTATTTCTATCAATTTCATAAAAGTTAAAAAGAATATTTATTTTTCATTGTCGCAATTATTAGTAGTGTTCCTTGTATTGAAAATGGAAAGATGATTATTTTCACATTTTTATTAAAGCCAAATGAGAAATTTTTTTAAAGCTAGAAAATATTTTGTTGATGTTTTTTTCTTAAAAATATCATAAACGTGTAAATATTTATTTAATTAAAAATATATAATGTTTAAAAAGAGTAATCAAATTTATTGAAAACATGGTTTTAGAAAAAACAAATGATTTCTGATCTAAGAGAGAAATCAATTAGGGTTTTTATAAATATAGTTTATTAATTAATTTAAGTACCAAGGTTTGTGAAAATGATACTATTTTGTGACAATATCATGAATTTTTAGATGATATGAAAATAATGTTGGTTTATTAGGATATTTTCATGTAATTTCCATAAACATATATTCAATAATAAACAATCATGATTAGATCTTTATCCCATAAAATGACTATATAATTTATATGAGAATTAATCAATGAATTCCTTATGTGTATCAAATATAAATAAAAATAGATTGATTTTATATAAATGATATGATAAAAAAATTCATTAAAACATAATTATATATTGATATATTTAAAAATGTATATGTTTTACCAAATGAGTGTACATATAGTAATGAAATCCTTTACTGCATGTTTCCTTTAGATTGAACATTACTTGACCATAAATTTAGAGGCTTTAAACAATTTATTAACTTATATAATAATTATAATAACATTTATAATATCATATATGATCATTTTAAAACATTATGTCACTAATTCCTTAAGAATATTTCATTATTTTCATTGCTTGGGATGTTAATTACTTTGGTTACTCATACGTGTTTGATCATAAAGGGTCTAGTTCCTACAAATATTATGTTGTCATGATAGGTCTAATGTAATAATAGTAACCTAATTATAATATTATTAAATCAATTATATTTTTAAAACCAATCATGAATGATTTTTATTAATTTTTTTTTGTGATCATGGAGACTGTGGAATGTATATTAACACAAGTAACATAGGGTATGGTGATTAATTGAGAGTCACATCACTTCATGATGGTGATAATCCACACATACACGAATGATGTTATCATTTGTAAGTGACTAAAAATGAAATAAATAAATGTATATATATTATCATTAAATTTTTTTGAATATGATATTTTTATAATAGTTAATTATTTTATATAAAATGTAAATATTAATACCAACATGATTTAATTTCATGTAATGAAATAGTGAAAGATGACTCACAATGCTTTGCAAGGCGATAGTTTTTCATACAACCGAACGACGCTAACATATCACTACATAATGAAAAATAAAAAAATTATATTATATTATAAATATATTGATATAAATATGATATAAATAAAAATATATATACTTTAGATTCGTCATCATACCCACTATTATAGGATGTAATTTAATAATAACTGACATCCATTCATGGTGTAGTAGTCTGCCATAGATAAAAATGATGAATTCATAACCCTTTTCAGAGATGTAGAAATTGTTGTAGGTAATTTATTTATTTTAAAAAATCAAAATATATGTATGATATTGAGATTATTATATCATGTTCATTTAATAATAATTTTAGGAGGTGGTGAAAGAAGTAATTTAAATACACTTGTTGAAGTAAATTATTTATTCTTTGGGAATTCTTCCTGGTTTATGATAAATCCAAACAGTGTTGGATTTTTTCCATAAATAAGGATTCCAATATTATTATATGGAAGATGGGATGTTATTTGGGATTATATTGGATGATAATAATTGATTTGAAGTAGTGAATTTTAGAAGTGAGGGGGGTGTAAATTCTTTATGAATTGTGAGTGGGAAACCCGTAATTGTTCAAAAATATTCACTCATACCTCCAATTTTATCATCCATAAAGAATAAAAATTTATTGAAGATCAAACCTAGAATATATTTATTTGACCAAAGGCCATAAAATTTTATTTTTAAATGTTGGTAGGTCTTTGTAAATAATTATCCTTTTTTAACGCCCAAGTAAATCCATTTTTACCTTTTCAATGATAATTAAGTTTTTTTGTTTTCAAAATTCAATTTGGTGAAAAAATAATTTTATCATTTTTGAAATTATATATTATTCTACTTAAAAATATGGTATCCCTTTTTCCAAATTCCTTTCATAAAATTTTAAAACATAATTAAAAATTAATCCAATAGAAGTGATGATAATGTGTTGTGTAAAGAGAAATAGTTTTATAGTTTACAATGTTTTTATATCAAAAATCAATATGAAAGTGATTCCAATGAACTAAAATAGATGAATTAATATTTTATTGGAGAAATTTACTATTAAACATTTTTATTATATAATTTGACTTTATATAATATCTAAATAAAAAAGAAAATTTTCAAAAAATTAGTACTATTAATTATTCCTCAAATAAATCAATCTTTTTAGAAAAATATAAAAAAACCTAATCTATTCATCGTGTTATGATTTAAAAAATATTTTTTTCAAATAAATATTATAATATTGGTAAAATGTATTTATAAATTATTTCTGTAAAGCAGGATTAAACATTCATTCAGAAAAAACATTTTTTCATAAATGATTTTATTTTATTTTAAATAATAATTATTTATTCCTAATTTATATATAAAAAAATTACATAATATTGTATGTAATAATAATACAATCAAATTTAACTGAATGTTTATAACTATTATAGTACAGAGTAATATTTTAGTATTATTTGAAATTTATTTTAAACTCGGTGTTGCATGTAACACATGCTAAACTGATTGTTTCAAGTAACACAAGTTGAATTCATTATTATGTGTACCAAAAATTATTGAATTGATTTAATTTCTTTAAAATATTATAATATTATTTTTAGTGGTGATATAAAATTTTTAAGGCAGTTTTTTTATGTTATGTAGGCTATCATAAACATGTTGTTATTTTTGTATTTTTGTTTGTTAGGTCTAATATTTTTAAAAAATATTATGATACATATAAAAATTAATTTCTTCAAGAAAAAGGTGTTTTATGTTTATGTTAATTCATATATACAACTTATTAAATAAATGAAATAGTATTTTCGAAAATAAAATTTTTACTAATAACATAAATGTTAATTTTTTTTGGAAAAACATAATATTTTTAACTAAGATTATATTATCATTATTAATACATAAATGATGAGTCCTTGGTAATAACATTTTCCAAAATTTTAGAATTATTTTTTTAAATAAAATAATAGTGGAACATTTTCATATTATAAATTATTTTTTAATGTGAATACGATTTTTTATTCATATTTAATTTCATTTAAAAATAAAAATATTAATAATATATTCTACATATTAAAAATTTATTTTTTTTGATTTCATTATAGTTTTTTTTTCTGGAAATAAAAAATGTGTTTATAAAAAATATGTTTTATGAATTTTTTTTACTATATTTAATTATATATTATAATTTTATTTAATAATAATTGAATGTATCCTTTATTTTAATTATAAAAACATTTCGACTACTGTTTAATCATATACCTTCATGAAAATTAAATGTTAGGTTTTCAATTTTCATATTTAATATTTTTATTTAACATATATATATCACGATCTTCATTTTAGTTTGATGTCTTATGTTGAACGATCTATTGAACACAATATTCATTAAATAAAAATATAATGTGAAACATCATGTCGTTACAATACCCCCTAATTAAATTGTGTACTATATTTAGTTATAACTTACTAATAAATGTAGTTATGGGTAACCACAACAAAAATATAATTCAAAAACAAATTTCTAATGTTGTATGAACCATTATAATTTTGGAGTGACCATGAAAAAATTATATTCTATCATAATAGGCATATCAGATTACTGAGTTTCTCTCTAATTGTTTGAGATAAACCGTCCTCATAATTAAATTCACTATATAATTCCTACCCATTATTATAATGATAGAAAATAAGCGACTGATTTGAAATATAAATGTAATATTAATTATTCATAACACCTATAAAATTATTTATTTAGTTCTATATAAATAAAATTGTAAACTTTTATCGGTTTCCATGCACCCAACACCAGAATTAAATATAAGACGATACTCTATTAAAATATTATTTTAACATGACCATTATAAATTATCATTAATATAACAAGGTCCAAATAAAAATAAAAATTCTATGATAAATAAATATATTTTTTCACACATTCATTGGTAATATATTATTTTGAAATAAAACTGATAATTTTTAGAAATTAATATTTTTTTTGAGGAACTATATTTTTTTAAAGAAAATGATTTATTTTCTTATTTCTCAGTTATGTAAATTAACTTTTTAAAACATTCATTAAAATTAATTTAAAAAGGGATTTTATAAAATCATTATATAAATATTTTCTTAGTTTCAATATTGGTGATTGGTTTAAAAAGAATAATGTTATGATGAATAGTGAAAAATGCTAATTTTTATCGAATACCGGATTTTCATTTAACATTTTAAACAATTTGTGTAATATTTTAATTTTCATAAGTAAAATTATTAAAATAATTTTTTAATAAAAATAATTTATTCCTGTTTAATCAATTTCTTGTGGAATTTATGAATAAGAAAGTGTTATATTTATTATAATTTTCCCTTTGCAAACCTACTTTTTATCATGTGTGTAAGTATAATTTAAAATTAGACACTACCACTACTGTGAAATGAATTTTCTTAAATGTGTAAAAATATTTGGAATAAACATAATTATTATTACATAATAAGGTATGATTTATTTTTTATCATTATAAAATTTAAATTTATCAAAAATTAATTTCAACTGTATAGCTAAAGATTTATTTATTATATGGTTATTATAAAAAATATGATTAAAAATTAACTATCAATTTGTCTAATATGAATTTTATATTCATATTTATACCTTATCAGATATAAGTATTGATAATGATGCATTTTTATGATATAAACATGGGTTTTATTTATTCTTTTGAAAAAATTCAACGTGTTTCTTCTCCCCCAGTTATAAAAGGATAACCCCTCCACTCCAATAATCACTCCTCCAAACTATTTGTGTTCTTTCAAGACCTACACAAATCCACTAATTATTCTAATAAAAAAACCATGATTCCATAGAATTATAATAAATTCATTATCAGATGTCTTGTGGTGAAATCCTAAAAATGTTGTTTGAATTTGAGTTAACGTTCCTAAAAAAGATTTTTAATATTATTTTGTTGTGAACTTAAAAAAATTATATTAAATCGTTCTAATATAAAAACACAATTATCTTATATATACATATAACTTATTATGTTTATGTAAAAGCATATATCCTTCTCTACATCAATCTAATGGGAAATGACATCATCGATCATGTGTATAGAGGAATACAACATCACAAACCAATGTAACTTGTTTTCCATCAAAACCAATCATTTATAAATATATTTACAAAAACAGTGGTTATAATATATATATCTATATATATATGTATGATATAATTATTATTCTATGAAAATATTATCGCATATACCTTCTTATATTCCATTTTGTTTAAATTGTGATAATGTCACTCCTATGTAAAATAGACTGACGCCTTAATAAGTGATGTGAGTCATTTCAATTTTATGATTTAAATTGAAGAAGATAAGGATATATTTAATGAATATATGTGATATATATGATATTTTATAATTAATGGAAGAATAATATATAATAAACATACTTAACATCTCACTTCTTAGGGGAATGATATCATCAATCAGGGATACTTATCAATTACTTTCTCCATAATGCGATGTGATTCAATTTCAATTACTATTATTTAATATTTATTTTGATAATTCATATACAGATTCAATATTATATATAAAACATTATTATAATTTTCGTATAATTTATTTATAAATTATGTTAAATATACATAACATTCATGAAAAAATGGCATGATAAAATAATGAAATTAATACCAGAAATAATGAAAGTAATGAAATATTATTAATATATCTGTGATAATATAATATAAAAATATCATATTTTAAATTAAAACTATTATTATTTTTATTTTATATATTAATAATTTGAATAAAAAAATTCATGATGTTAATTAATGTTCAACTAAAGTAAATCATGATATATGTGACATTGCCTCAATTTCCATTCAATAAGGAATACATTATTATTTTTCACATATATTCTTTTATATGGTGTTAATGCATCTACTTTTAGATTTATTATCATAAATTATTCACATATCATGGTATTTAAGGATTATATTTGATTTATTTTATCCAATGGGATTTAACTTGAATGACACCATGTGGTATGGGATTTCATCTCAGTTTCTATTTCATTAATATGTATTTGTTAATATGGTAATAATCACTTTTATATGTAGTATATTAAACCCCAATTTTTTATTTAACATTAATAAATATTCATTCCGGATTAATAATTTTCCATTTCAAGATTATTCTTCATGGGTAAATAATTTAGAAGTTACTAAAATGATAAATAATATTTTATAAAATATTCTATTATTTTGTGATTGATTTCATTATCATAAAACAATAGATTTACATGATCATTTTATATTGGAAACATAATATATAATAAATATCTATATTCTTGCATAATTTATGTTATTATTTCTAAAACCATATAATAATTTCACTAGTTTCGTTTACTATGAAATTTAGTTGATTAACATGGGAAATATTTAAAATTAGTATCCATTACTCAATACAATTATTTGTTGATATTGAATATTGATTTATAAACTAAATAATATATTTTATATATGGGTAATGACTTGTAAATTGATTTATTATTGAAATTGTTTTAAAAATATCCCCTTAATTGATCAACATGTTACAGGAGATAAATTATTTGGATAAATGTTTTGGGTTTTAATTGGGTAGTTTTAAATTTTCTGGTGAAATGTCACAAAAGAGGAGATAATATGATGTCTGATATCATGACATTAAAAATTAATAATTCACATCATTTATAATTTAATAATTATTATTATTTATGATATTTTCTAAATGATAATATATATATCATCATTTAAATCTATGTTTGTTGATTAAATAACATGTTTTTTTGGTTATTTACCTAGGCATATCAATTATTATGTATCCAATTATGATAAAAATGTTATTTATTAAATGGAATTTTTCTAGTTTATTACCTCTAAATAATTATTATTCCTGATCTAATTATGATAGTAAAGGTATTGATTAAATGTAATGTGTTTTCTGTGATTTTCCTTTCCATATTTACTATGACTTATCTAATTATGAAATTCATGTTCTTGGTTAAATATAATGCATGTTTAGTTATTTACCCCTCCATATTGATAATTAGTTATAAATTCATTATATATTCCACTTTATATAACCCCTAATAGTATTTGAGCTCATCCTAACTTTGTTTCCTTTCTCAATGATGTGGAGAAGAATTATTTGAATGATTTAAAGGATTCCGAATGCTTTCCATTAACATTATTAGTATAATTTTTCTAATATAACTTTGGTATTAAATATATATCTGGATATTTAAATCATCTACATTTATTGGTCCTTCTGAATTTGAACCCTTGTATCGATTCCAATTTAATAAGGATAGAAAAAGATCTATTTTACTGGAGTAAGGGTTGTTACAGTCAGGGTGATAAGAAGTTTATTATGAGCCTTATGAACTATATTATATAAAACATAGATTATAGAAAATAAACCTATGAAAAACATTGATGATAATTATATAAGAACATACTAATGTTTTTTAATGAATATTATTTTTTTGTGATTTCCAAACAATACTTCCATGTACGGACACAAAAGGGGCCATGTGTTAGGCATAGATGTATCTTAGGGTAATAATATTATAAGTGAACAATGTTCTTGACCAAATCATCAAATAGTGTATGAAAATGGGCCTTATTATGAACTTTTTTTGACACTCAATATTGATATGATTAGGATAATTAATATTTTATTTTAAAAATTATATTGTATTTTAAAACAATGATATCGTCAATGAAATAAAGGCATTGAATCTAAGGATAACAATTCATGATTATTTTTATTTTATGTTGTATGTTACGTTATATTATAAATTATATATTAATATTTCAAATTCATAATTTTTTTTTCTTTTCTAGTATATTCCATTATTATAAAATGCAACTTGAAGGATGATGGGAGTCAATACTCTTTAACAATGAAGATATTAACCAATTGAGTAATCCAATATAGATGGAATTGGAAATGAGATGGTCATATATATATATATATATAAATATATTGGGATAACATAATTTGGTTATAAAAATTATAATTTTTGGATGGTGAAACCTTTTACACAACTTGATTCTCCTATGATGGAATTATTAATGTGATTGGAGACCCAAACATTTGGAAAGACTACTAATCCATTGGTAGTATAGAACATTTTTTAGTCTCTTGAGAAGATATTTATGACCTTATGATGTAAGGAAAATGAAAATGTTGCACTAATAATGTATTGTCTTAAATGTGATAATGACCACCAGTGGTTGTTGTTCCGGAATACTACAGAAGAAGATGATATAAATCTCTTAGAATTAACGGATTTTAAGGATGTAATCATTAAAAAAACATCCATCATGATCAAAAAACAACATTTAATACATTTTTAAATATCCTAATGAAATAGGAAGAATACTTTTTTGATGATTATAAGGTATCTTTATAATATATCCTAGGTATTCCAAATTTAACATACTCAACACGATGTGTAATATTGACTATTTATTATAATGGATTAATAAAAGTCTCCAAAGTGTTATAGTATCACAATCTAATTCATTATATGAGGAAATAGTTTTCTATTCCATGAAAATAGTGAAGCAATTAACTACATTCTATTTGGTCAATAAAAATAAATAAAACAATATGTCAAAATAGAACCATTCACAATGTAATGTCTTAATTATTAAGAAGAGTATGAAACAATTTATATCATATTAGAAATATCGAAACAATAATTTTTGTAAAATTATTAAAGGTCTTGGGAATATGTTATAAATGTGGAGATTCAGTTCAGCATGATAATAAATTAAATATGAATAAATAACGAACTATTATTCAGTTTTTAACAATCTATTGATGGGTCATTATGAAAATAAACACCCTTAATATCAATATAATCTACCATAAAAGAGGAAAATTATAGAATTACAAGAATAAGAGATCACTACAAGTGTTAAGTAAGGACCCAATGATGAGGATAAAGGTACATTAATCATACATTCAAATTTATATAATTATTTATTTTATTATAGATACTCATACACATTTATATCATATAAACTATTAAAGAAAATTTTAAATTTCCCGAACACCTTAACTATGTATTATCCTTTAAAAAAATTAAGTTAATATCTCCTTACAATAGGGATATGTCATTTCCCCCCATTCTAACACTAAATCATGATATATATTTTGACCTTATTATCTTACCTATGGTTGAATTTTATATAATCCATGCTATAAATTTTTTTGAAAATATGATGCAAATATTTTTACTATATATTGAAATTTTTTATTTTTATTGAAATCATATAACTACTTATCAGTGTAGGACGGAATTTATCCTCGGTGACATGCCTAGATCCACCTCAACTGAATAAATTTCTTCAGGAAGAAAAGTAGAATATCTTTTTGAAAAGAATGTAATATTAAAATTAAAGGATATACATACTATACAAAGAAACATGGATATAATTCCTATGTAATTACCTATAAATATCCTAGAACTTGAATTTATGTTTTACATTTATTAATTCCTCGATGATAGATAAATATAAAATATTCTATATATAATGGAAACCATTATTTAAGTGGAGTGGGAGAACGATCTATAAGAGTTATGTGGTAAAGAGTTTATTCACTAAGTTATTTTACAAGGATGGTCCCTTGTTATCGTCACTATGATAAATTAATGATCACTAAATCTATTCCAGGAATATAAAAATTCATCTTTTTAAGATAATAAAAGTTATGATATTCATTAAATGGATGACTTATTAGATCAGGTTCATCAAGTCCAATATTTTTCCAACACTGACCTTCATTTTGGGTATCACCAATTCAGTGTATAGAACAAATACATTCGAATGATAGATTTTAGAATCATGTATGGACATTATTATTTTACTTAATTCATTTGGATTAACAATATAATCCTCTATTTATGTGGATCTAATTAAAATAGTATTAATCTAATATGAAATTATTTAAATTGTCTATTCATTATGTATATCTTTATGTATTATAAAATCAATTAAGACCCTGATAATCACAAGCATCAAATTCATGATACTCATTGAAATAAATATTTAGATTGTAAATTTATAATATGAGATCTTTGGATTTAATATATATATTTATTATTAATATTATATATAGGGACAGAATCATAGTTGATCCTATGATGGATGAAGGTACTTTTAAAATTGAATACATGAATGAACATAATTAATGTACATATATCCTTTGGTATAGATGTATAGTAATAATGTTTTTTTAAATAAATTCATGATGGGATACACATTAAAAATTCTTACACGTAATTTGGGTATTTTATTTTTCATGAATGAATATTAAGATGTTTTTGATGAATTGACGAGGAGAACAATCAATTATCAAATATTTGACTCTTCTATTTGGAAATGTTGGGTTTGATAAATATATTGGTGGATAAATTAATGAATGTGGGTTAATACAAATAAAAGAATTTAGGGTGTTTTGATTGAATCTATTAAATTTAGTACTCTTTAATAGAACTATCCAAACCATGATCTTGAGTTTCTAGTTAAAATTTCTTTGATGATATAGATAAATTTTCTATATTATTGACTATATTAAATATTCAAGGATTATAAAATATTAGAAACATCTTTTCATAAGAATAACTTAATATATTAAAAAGAAGATGGTTGAAGCTTCTCAAAGACTATGATTACAAAATACACTACTAACTCGGGAAAGAAAATGAGGCATCAGATGAATTGATTAGGAATAGTCATGATGTTATTAACTAAATAAGGATTTATATGGATTCTTTATTCATATCTAGAAAATATAAATTTGGTAATTATTATGGAAAGAGATACATCACTCCTTTTTCAATTGTTTGAAACCAAATTTATAAAATAAAATAAAATGATATTAATATTATTATAAAATCATTTAGATGAGTATTAAATTTATAAGTGATTATAAATGACATTAATTAAATTGTGAATATGGTGTTCTAAAATTTCAAAAGAAATTATGTCCCACATCTATTCTTTATATAAAAAATAATTATTAGTTTAAACCACTAGATAAGTTTTTTAAATTCATCCTCTATCCAAAATATTTATATAAATATGGGGGAACCTATTTAGTTTCTATAACATACAGAAGGACATTGATTATTATGTGTCCAAGGGTTTTTTTAATAAGTGCTTGTTTTGAGATGTCATCCTATAAGATTCATGAAACATATTCATATTAAAATTTGGAATTGGGATGAAATATCTATAGAAAATTCCTTATGACTACCAATGAATCATTGATGGAATAAATAAATATGGGTTATCATTGATTTCTTTAAAAAAATATCCAAATTTTATAATTATGATAGAACATTTAACTATATAAAACCTCACAAGGATCTATATTAATGAAGTGGTATGAAATCATGAGGCACCACTTAATTTCTGACGATGATCTACTTCATATATTAAAATTGTGGAATTGTTTCCAAGGTATCTTAATACTGAGATTCATTTGATAATGGCATACCTTCTTTGAACTTATGGGTAGTCTAAGAGGACTACTCAAATAAATATATATATTTTATGTTCATGCCCACTTGACATTCAAATAATATGGGTTTGGTATATCCCTTTGGAAGATATCCCTATATTATAGGATCTATTCAAGTATTAAAATTGTGTTTTTTTAAGAATTATATTCATGAGATGTCATAATTTAACGTATCTGGATGATGTTGCAAAAAAGAAACCTATATGATCGGAATATTTTCATGATATAAAAAAGTTAAAGATTATTCTGGATTATATTAATTCATCTCAAATTTGGTAAAAGAGTAAAGCTAAAAATCTGGGGATGGATTTGGAATTCCATATGGGATATCATGTCTTCATGAGAGTATCTATAAGTAAGGATGTAATAATGTGTGTTATGAAAGGGAATGTATGATCCAAGTACACCATTCACTTCAAATTCATTAAATTGATTGGAATTGTGTCTTACCATTTGTTAATTCCACCAAGTATCTCAAAGTACATGATGTGTTCTTTATATAATTATTAAAGAAGTACATTAAATAAAAAATGTATTCCCTCACATAAGAAGAAATTTAATTATAAAAAATACATTATACTATAAATAACCCATATATATTCATTATACAATTCAAAATGTTTTTAAAAATAATAGAACTTTTCTTGTAAATGTGCTTTAGAGAAATAAAAACATGGATGATGTAATATGGGAGCTAAATGATGTCCTAAAGAAGAACTATCATCAGTTTTTTAGAATGTTATATCAATGAAATTTCAATGATAAATATTAATTAAGAGTAATATTTGTAACAACCAAATAAATTATTTTTTTTCTTTTCAAATAAATTCAATCTTTTTGAAACCTTATGATCCAAGCAGTATCATGTTTAAATGAAACATGATACTCTACTAAATTATTATATTACCCTTAAAATTATATCATATCCATTAAATTAGATGGTGTGAATAAAAATAAATAAAATTATCAAAATAAATATATTTTATACACATTCATCGGTTATATAATTATTTGATATAAAAATAAGAATCATTTGATTGTTAATTAAATGTTTTTTGCAAAATTGAAATTTTTTCAAAGAAAACAGATTCATCCATTATTGCAAAATAATGATAATTTTAATTTTAAAAAAATTTATACAATTCATTTTAAAATATTATATTTATTTTTGAAATATTCATGTAAAATTTATATTGGGTTGAATTTTTGGTATTTTTGGAAACAATTCATTTCGTCAATAAATAGTGAACAAAGATAATTTTTTTGAAAACTTACTTTTTTCAATTTTTTCAAATATAAATTATATTTTTCATTCGTTTTAAATATATAATAGAAAAATTATATTATATTAAATACAATATGAGTGAAATTAATCAATTTCATATCTAATTTTGATATAAAAACCTATATATGTATGCAAATTTCCTCTTTGGTAACCTTATTTTTTGTTACATATTAGGGGATAATTTTAAACTGTAATCATAAATTTTTGATAATTGAATTTTGTAAAATAGATCCCAATTTATTATTTATAATAATTTATACCACCATAAAATTTAACAATTTTTTTTTTCTATTATTAATAAAAAAGCAATAAAAATTAATTTTTGCTATTAAGGTAAAAATTGATTTATGAGGGATTAACCTAAAATACAAGGGATAAATTTACCTAATAAATTTTAAAATATTATTTTTCTGGACATTTAGTGACCTTATAGCCTCTAAGGGTTGAAAATTATATATTTTTTGTGATTTTGTAATGATACGAACATGGAAATAACTAATTGTTTTGAAAAATTACATGTATGTCATCTCACCATCTTATTATAGGATACCACCTCTCATCACATGATCAGAAATAAAAGTCTATTTGATTAATCAAATAATTATCAAAATAACCTAATAGATTTTCCAAAAAAAATAATTAAACCTTTCATTTCTTCAAAAAGATAGTTTATAAATAATTTTGTTGAAGTATTTGATAAATTACCTGAAAAAGTGGTCGCATTGTTAAACGATAAATTTTATTTTGTTTCTTCCTCCACCTCATAAAAATATAATTTAATAAAACAGATATAATAATAAAAATATTTTCCATATAATTATATTTTATTATTTAAATGCAATATCCTATATATATCTCCATATCCATCAAATGGGAAATATATTCATTGATCATGTGTATGGTGGAATACCACCTAACAAAATAATGTAAATATCATTCCATTATAAACACTCAATGTTTGATATAATTTTGTAATTGATTTTTAAATTTAAATTTATTGTTAGAATTATATTTCTAGAATTATACTATAACATATGACAACTTACATTCTATTTTTTTGAAATTGAATAACATTGATCATATGTATAATAAACTGCCCCCTCAGAAATAGATATGATTTGTTATTCACATATTCTTTAAATGAAAGATAAAAATGGATAAATATATTGAATATGTGTAATATATATTATATTAAATAAATTATTTAAAATTAATATATATTTCACTTCTGTACCCTATCACTTGTTAATGTAATAATATCTATGATCCTACATTTATATTGCATATTTGGTCCATAATGAAATTAAATTCATTTTCCAGGATGAAAATTTATCAATGGTTTCAATAATATATCTAATGAGTAAATATAATATTTATAATATTTTTATAATTCTATAAATTATTTATTTTTATCCTCTTTTCGTGAACCGAAACATTGATAGAAAACCAAAATTATAAAATAAGACAATGACTACTTGAAAAATTGAATTTACAAAATATAAAAAATGGGTTGTAATATGTTACAAAAATATAAGATATTATTTTAAAAATATGTTTATGGTTTTGTTATAAATTAATATAATTTTATAATTCTAAACCATGTGGTTATATATAATTAAACTAATTGAATGTTTGGGGTGAGGGGAATTGTATCAATTCCCATCATTGATGCATATATTATTTTAGATCACATAAGTTCTTTATACGGTGTACATAGTACCCCTTTAAAATGTAATATCATGAATTCTTATTTTTTATGGTTTTATTATGTTTTTATTTTATTTATTTAATTTATTGGTATCTTCCATAAAAGTTACCATGTTGTACGAGATTGTGTCTCATTTTAAATTACATTGAGTCATTATTGTTTCCATACACCTATTAAAATTTGTGTGGTTTATATAGTTTCCCATTAATTAACTCAACATTAATACCTATATATTCCTTATTAATAATATTTTTTGTGTTTCCTTTTCAAGGGGTTACAATTTATAAGCTACAAAAGGTGAAATGATTTTTTTGTATAATCAGTCTTTTTAGGGATTGATTACATTATATTGAAACAATATCATTTTTAAGTAAAATATTTATTGGAAACTAAATGTCTATTAAATATCCATATTTTTTTATTATATATATGATTATTTAATTAACCATATATCATTTTATCATATGGTGTTTAAGTTAATTTTTTTAATAATTTGGGAAATACTGATAAATTTCTATCTTTTACACAATATATATATTTGAAGAAAATGTATAATGATTCATTAATTAAATTGATTATTAGATATTTGATGAAGTATTTTTGTAGGATGTTAGGAGTGTTCCATTTTATTGATATCCAATTGATTCATTGAAATTTATTGTAATATTAATCAGTTGGACAAATCATATAATTGTTTACCGAGTATTTTTAAATTATATTGCGATGGGTATTGATAGTAGAGATATCATAATCAATAAGATCATTATTTAAAATATTTAATAATTTATTACGTATATAATTCAGTTATTATTATTTTCCATGATCTTTTCACAGACATATTATCTCTAGATTCATTTGATTAATAGTTTATTTATTAAATATGAATTGATTTTTTATTTACCCATCCATATTTATAAAGCCTTATCCAATTTGGATATAAAGGATATTGATTTAATTGAATTAATATATAATTACTTAGAATTCACAATGATTATTCCATTTCAAATTATGATATTCAAGTTATTGATTAAATGAAATGTGTGATTAGGTATACTCTTTTTCATATTTTAAATGACTTATCCAATTGTGATTTAATGTTACTGATTAAATGAAATGTCTTCTCAATTATTTAAATTTAAATATAGTTTTTTATTTATTCATTCAAGATATATTCCACTATATATAACAATTACTGATCAATTTAGTATAGTGTTGTTTTGTTTAATTTCCCCAATATGTAAAAATGCATTCTTAGATTGAGTTCAAGGATTTGAAATGTTTTTCATTACTATGATATGTATTAATTTCTCTATGTTAAATTGATATCAAATATGTATATTTCTTTTACCAAAAAAACTTATCTTATATATCCATTCTTACATAAATAAATTCATCTATTCAAATCTATTAAATTACCCAATTGTGTGTGGTTATTGGAGTTGGTGTTGTTACATTATCATCAGAATTGATATCTAATCCTTGTAATTATAAATATCTATTATCCAGAATATAATTAAATTCCAATAACCAAATAATTATTAAAAATGACATGATTTATTTTCCAATAAACATGAAAATTAAATTCAATAATAATAAAGATACAAGTATTCCATGAAATTAAAATTTCTAGGGTTGTGGAATAATTTACTAAAAAATACAAGATATAATATAGATATAAAACTAAAACTCCAACAACACATCAAATTAGATTTAATATAGGATATTTGTTCCTCAATTACAAAAATCGACCACACTATTTTTCAATTAATCTGTTTCCTCACTCACTTACTTTGATTATTTTTAGGTCAATCTTAATTGATAACTAATGAATTAGGGATTCAGTTTCCATAACCCCCATACTCACAACATTTGAAACATTATAAATAATTTTCCACAACATTTTTTCCTACATCTATATAAGGATATTAGGATCTATGGTCCCTAACACACATAAAACACTCACATGTAATACTAAATAAGATTTTTAAATTATTCATTATATATTTTTTACATACAATTTTTTATCGTTATTCCCTCTAGGTGATTTATAAATTAGTTCCCATGTATATTAATTTTATTTTTATTATCTCAAAAATAATTCTAATAATGATTTATTCTACCTAAAATTTTCCACATTATTATAATATCACATAAACTTTTACTAACAACAAAATTATTTTATGGATAATGAATTTTGAAGGATATGATTCAATCTTATAAATAAGTGATTGATTATTCTCTTATTATCAAAATGAAAAATAGAGGCATCCCTCATGTTCCTTAGGAATCATTATTTATATGATCAAATTTATTTATCTTCTTTTTATAAATTATTAACATCAATTAAAACTCTGTTTTTAAAATGAATTTATAGAAATTTTTTATTTAGAATTTTCTTTTTGAACTCCCCCAAACCATATATTATTATTACTCCCTTTTATGGTACACTTAATTTGATTTTACCATTGTGTGGTATTACATTATATATGATGGACTACCAAAATGAGATTATCATTGTGTAATCACAACAGAATAGAACACTATATTCTAGTATATTGACTCATTTCAATGTAACTAGTGGATTAAATGACTCACTAAATAGTGATATATGTAAGAAAAACTGTGAGTCGCCCATGTGACTTCCCTGTTCCTCAAAACATCAATCAAGTTCGAGAAAAGAAAACTTTAGGTGTTCCAATAGTCGGAATAAAATTCCAGAGCTCGGTTTAAAAAAACGACCCGTTGATAAACCAAAAAAGAATTTAAGAAAAATTTGTTATTTTAACACGGTTCAAAACATGGGATCTTACACCCTATGTGGTGATAATAATATTTATTCCCCAGATTCATAAAGCTATTATTAACCTTCTATATTTACTGATACACATTGTGTTGAGATACTATTCTAGGTTTTGATATATATGGGAATAATATTTCTTTTAATCACAAAATTTATCTTGCTACATCCAATTTTATGAAAACATGACCTCATTATGCAGATGAGACCTAGGATAGTCATAATTAAATACTAATTATCCAAGGATTCCTCTAGTGATGAGCTTATAACCATTCATTTATTCTCATATTTTCTTACAAAAAAATAAAAAGTCCCAAAATGGAACTCTAATGCCACTACAAGAAAACTGTCATTTAGTGGCAGTTATTTTTGAGTTTAGCAATAGTTTAAACCACCACTACATGGTCCGGAGGAGGTTTATAGAAACCACTTCTAAATTTTCCATTGGAAAACTACTAGCGGTGTTTTTATCCATTTAGAGGCGGTTTATGGGAAGCGTTGTAGCTGCCTCATTTCACGGTGGTTCTCGTCATTTTAGCGGCAATTTTTTTCAGCCCGAGATTTTATTTTACTAGCGGCGGTTATCACCGCTGCTACTAAATTGAAATCCAGAGTCTGTAAAATGGCCACTAAAGTCACGAGAACCACCGCAGAATGCATGTGGGTGATGTAACTCGGTAGTGGTAGTTAAAACTATCGCAACTGTCTTACCTGTATACTATTCACAACAGTTAAAACCACTGAGATAAGCTGACCAGAAAAAAATAAATTTTCTGCTTCCACTATACCACTGACCTGAAAAATAAATCAATCCAGACACAATATCATAATAGAACATCAACTCAATTATGTGTTGGACTTTTCAAGTATGTTTTGGTTATATTGATGAAGAGTGGGCTGGGTTTATAACCACCAATGGGGTGTTCCAATCCCTTGAACATGTGAATTTAGTTATTAAATGACAAATTGAAGGGTTTATGAGATTAAACCAATTATAGATATTTTTATCATGTCAAAATGAAATAACTGGTTGTTTATCATAACTTTTATGGTTAAATGGGTTGCAAGATAACTAAGGTGATAAATAATGAATGAAAAATTTGAGAATATCCATGTTATAAGATGGAATTGAAAATATATACAATGGTTTTTTTATGAATGAATAGTAAATTAGAATAGTTATGGAATTACATTAAATGTATTGAAATTGATAAACTATGTAAATATTGGTGAAATGAAATAGGTTCACCCTTGATATTGTAATTTCTTAAAAAGGTCAAGTGTGTTTGACCTTGTGGAATGTTTATTGATGGATTAGTAAATTATGAAGGGACATAGTAGATCCCACCCATGGGTAAGAATTTTTTTATAAGGAATTCCTTATCTTTGACATGGGATGGCTAGACATGAAATTTGACATAATGGACTTGATATGATGTATATGGAGTTTCCTATGCTTTGATAGTGTATTTATATGTGTTTCCAGGCGCTAAAGCCTTTGTGTATGATATGAGTAAACTGATTAGTGCACCACAGTATATGAATTTGAAATGATTAATAAATTTCCATTGTTGTTAATAAAAATTTAAAACCCATTTTTATTAATGGAATATAATTTTGACCTGGCTGAAGAAGGTTTGGTGGGATTTGATGTCATCATAAAACTGAACGATATACAGGGTTAAATGCTGATATATAACTATGGAACTTGTTTACCTTTTCTTCTTTGTTAATTATTTAATTATACATATGTATATAGTATTATTGTTATTATAATATTTATTTGTTTTGAAACTATTGGTGGTGTCATATTAACCTATACTCACACACTTTTTAGGATTCCATTGATACCTGAGTAGATCTCATGGTTGTAGAGAAGTATAAGGGAAAAATCATTTTGATAGATTTTTGGTTTGGGATATGTTATGGAGCATGTATGAGGGAACTGGATGGACTTTGAGACCAATTTAATGATTTTATAGGGTTTTTTATTTTGTTTTCTCTTTAACACATGACACTTTTATGAACTGACATGTTTACTATATTGGTTGCGGGGATTTACCCAATTATTGGAATTGAATACATCATGCATGATTATTCTTATAACATACTTGGTTATCAATTAAAATTATTTGTACTATTGGTTTACACTGGTAATGATTTTATATAATCCCCACATACCTCATTGGACCCTCAATACTAGTAGGATGCCTCTTCTATATGAGGAGGCATTCCTGTGGTAATGTGGCACATTGGTTTGGGGAATCTGTTTAGTGGAACCTAGTTAATGGCGTCACAATGTTGTATCAATGCAATTTTATTTTCTATTGAATAATTTTTTTTGAAAGTTTTATATGATATTAAAGAGTTTCAGTCCTTGGTTATGTGTTTTTTTGTGGGATTATCTAACACATATATGTGAGGAAACCTAGGTTCTCGGGGTGGGATTGTTGTTCTTGTTGTTTGATGTTATAGTTGGTTGTTATTTCACCTTGAGTGATATGCTAGCTATGATATATTATTGTTTTCTAAGGTTTTACTCAGGGAATGACATGTAATTCCTTATATATTCATGAATAATTTTAGGAAATCAGGATTTATATAACATGAATCATATTAGGCTCAAATAGAAAACAAAGTTCTGTTTGTGTTATGGAAAATGAAAATCATTTTATATTGGTTACATATAAAATAGTTCTAAATAAAGAGTTATCAATCCACAGGTTTTTGTGATTCATGGTGTCATAGGATACCAATTACAGAAGGTTTTACCTTCTTAGATGATGATATTGAATAATTACATATTATAATATTAGGCATCGAGAATTTATTCAACAAATCAACAATTGGTTGAACTCCTAGTCATCAGAAATCTCGACTACCAATGAAAACATATGCCAAACTGGAATGATGTATACCACACTCGAGAAATCAAGACATAAAAGGAAACATCATAAATAAATAAAATTAATTAAAGGAAACATGAGAAATCAAGAAAATGTTAGGACATGAAAATGTTTACTAGAAACTATGTTCCACACATAGTATATATACAAACCTATTGTTCCCGTATTTGTTCAACACATCAATAACACAACTACTCACTGTCTGATGATGAATCGTCACCCTCTCCACCTACATCTCTACTTTCTACTTTCTCCTGTAAGAACATTATATTGAAAAATTTATATTATTTCATATTTATATTATAACATAAAAACAACGAATGTTTGAAAACTAAATGTTTTTTATTTTTTTGGTTTACCTGCTGATCACCAGTCAATGCACTACCACCAGGGGAATATATTCTCGTCTGCTAATGTATATCAGTCATCTATTTCTGCAAAGCGGATATCTGAGCCCCCTGATCTTGAACTGTGGTTCGTAGAGAAGCAATATCCCTCTGAGAATATTCAGGTATGGATAGACTATAACCAATAGTAGATGCAGATGGAATCCTTGGTGGTGTGCCAATGACCTCAGAAGGTACGGGTCCAAAACCCCTTCCGCGCACTCTACCAGGATGCTCCTTCACAAGGACTTTAGCAACTGGTTCATCATGGGAGGCTGAGTAGGACTTCCCAGGATTGGAATCCCTTAGTTATTTAATTTTTACATATAAATCAAATATCAATATATATTAACACAGTAAAAACTGATATTAAGTTATTATAATAAAAAATTTACTTCATACCCCTACTTTTTTGGTAGTCTCATTAACAAAACTTCCATCTAATTTTTTTTGAACATACAACCACAATTCAGTTCGGGATGCATCATGCCCTAAACTATGTGACTGAGTTAAGAAAAGATAAATCAATAATTAAATATATTAATCAAATAATATTTTATTATAAATATTTAAAATAATTAAAAGATTACCAATGTCGTTCGTCTTCTAGAAAAAAAGTTTGAGCCCGCAGTGTGAGGGATGACTTGCTTAGCCTGGTTTGATTCATTTGGTCTTGAGAGATCCTGAAATAAATAAAATGAAATTTAACAGTATTGTATTCAATGCCATCTCCTATTAATATAGATGTATAAATGTAAAATGAGGATAATATTACAATATATATTTCAATACTATCCACTTATCATCACGATGTCTGTCAACAAGAACTTTCCACTGTTCTTGTGGTACCCCACTCGGTATCTTCTCATAAATTTATTGCACGGTCAACAATGTATCATTGAAATCACACCACAATCTCCATTTTATATATTTCTATTTTTTACCATGATTTTTCAACATCCACTTCTGTGCTATCACATCAGCAACTGTAATGTGGAAGAACATCTGTATAAAAAAATCATTTTTAACATATTAGTAACATGACATTCAATCAAAACATAATCTAATAAAATTACCTTTATTTGGGAATCAAAAACATAATTTTTCCATCTTGGAGGCATATTCCTTCAATCATCATAAGAAATAAGAAGGGTAATGGGCTCCGCTGCTAGCTGGCCTAGAATCTAGCAAAGTAACCTCGCGACATCATCCATAGGGGCCGCATAAGAATCAAATGGAACAACTATCTTCTCGCCACTCAAATTCCAAACATCTGAAATTTTTAGGTTTTTCTCCATGGATGCATTTTTTTTATCTTCAATGAGAAAACAATTAGTATAAACATAATGAAATATATTTATTTAATTAAAATTTGTACATATGACAGTGACACTCCAGTATGTCCATGAGGAATGGGGAGGGGCTTGTCACTGCACCACTACTGAGGCTTCTGAAGGGGGAGTCGATGAATCAACCTCCAATGGGAGACCCACAGATGGTGTGAACGATTGTGCAGGGGGAGATGGTGTTGGGGTGTAGGCAGCCGGTCCCTCAGATACCGTGGGGAGGGATCCATATGGACCATCATCTATCGCAGAACTAAATGAAATAGTGTACTGCTTTTTTACTTGGAATTCCTGTTATTTAATAAAAAAAATTTAGTTCAGAATATATATTTCAAATAAATTATGCCGAAAAAATTTAAAAATGATAATAGATGCACCGTACTAATAGACAATATATATAACAATGATAATGAATGACTGTAGAAATGAAACAAGTGGTTGCTGAATGAATAAATAATTATACATACAATCATTTTCCCCTTCAATCATGTTAGTTTCCTAATCCATTTCATCATCAACTTCATTCATCCTTGCTAGTCTACTATTTTCAATATCATGATGGAAAAATAATTCTGCTTCCTGTTATTGATGAAATTCAATTTCAGTGGTCAAATCTTTCACTTCATCACCCATATCATAGAAATCTCTTTGTATTACGTGAAAAAAATACACTCCACCCTTCATCAAAAACATCATTCACATAATATACCATTTTTTCTTGTGATGTTAAGATATAAGGATCATGTTGTTCACAATCACCAAAATCCATCAACCGAGAGAATTCACAAACGTAAATTGTAAGGAATCTCTTTTAACACCTCCGATAATATCATCCCATTTTTAGTTGAATGAAAAAAATAGAAAAATGTCCATGGTAGTTTAATTCAATATTATCATTAATCATTCCATAGTATCCCACTTCATCAAATGTGAATATACCACTATTCTGTGTTTTCAAACCCACTTCTCGATCGACTGTACGAAATCTAAAGCCATTCACATTATAATCATAAAAAATTTTAACTTGTTTTATAAGACCTCTAGAAAGAAACTTCAAATATTCTAACATGTTTGCTCGAGTATCAGTATTCATTATCTGAAAAAAAATTTAATAGATTTAAAATATATATGTGTCAAACTAATATTCATATTTATGTCAATATTTATGAACTTACACGTCATGAAAACCATTTTACAAGCTCTTTATTCACAGTTTTCATTATATATTTCTCATTTAATGTTTGGCCTCTCATTCATCTATTTATTTATATCCTCAACTATTAAATAAATAGATATAAAATTTCATTATTCAGCTGCACATATCTATGTTCCTGTAATAATTCCAATTCTATCAGTGTCAAATTTGAGGTCCTCCCAACTGATCGGCCAATAGCAGGAAATATTTTTTATTTCGGATGCATTTCAGATTGAGATAATGTGTTGTCAACACATCCAACATTATTAAATCCTATCTCAATATCATCCAAATATCTGGAACAAAAGGTAATACACTCCTGATCCAAATAGCTTTTAGAAATAGATCCTTATGGTTGAGCTTTATTTCTCATCTATTCTTTCAAATGCCCAAGATATATGTGAAATAAAATAATAATATTATGAATTTATTTAAATCCCAAAAATAGTTTAATTAATTGAAAAACATATAAATAAAATACCTGTCAATTGGATATATCCATCGATAATGAACGGGGCCTCCTAATTTAGCTTCCTTAACCAAATTCATTGTTAAATGCATCATGATAGTAAAAAATGATGGAGGAAAGATCATCTCCATTGCACAATGGGTCAATACAAACCTCTCCTAGAGGTTGTCAAGCTGAAATGGATGTAGAGACTTCTCACATAATTTCCTGAAAAAATGTACAGAATTGGATTACAATAGTAGTTACTTTTTCAGCTTAAAATGTATATAATGTCAATGGTAGTAACTATTGTAACAAAATATGTGAATTGTGACTTTTCAATCCATGTAACTTATGATTATTCAAGTCAAAAGACCTCAAGATGTTACTTGAATACCCATCAGATACCTTCACATTCTTTAATATTCGAAGGAATGTATATTTCTCCCTATTTTTCATTGAAAAAATGGCCAGAGCATACTTTTCATTCTCATTTGGCGAGAGATCATGTTTTATGTTCATTACTTGTAAGTCTTTGTGAGCATTGAGATGATCCTTCGACTTTCCATACTCATTACGTAATGTGAAAATAAAAAAATCATGGATATTCTTCTCAATATGCATCACATAAATATTGTTCTGCAACAAATTAAATTCTCAATAAGAGAGTTTTAAGAATGTACATTTTTTCTTCCATTGTTGCATTCTGATTTCACCTAACAATGCACTTCGGGCCCGTTTTCTTCTATCATTCAAATGATGAACCTTCACAAATTCAATTTCAACATTTTCAAGCTGTGTCAATATTTCAAAACCAGTTAATAACTTTTGAGGTGGTCCACAATCAATAAAACCTTTAAATTTTGATCTGTTCAGCCGAAATATATGAGATGCATCGAGAAATATTCGATGGCACATGAAACACCATTTTCTTCTATGAGTAATCCATTTGGGCTCAAAATAAATGTTACAAATGGGACAATAAAATCCCATTTAAGTGTTTCAACCAGATAAATTCTCATGCCCGGAAAAGTCCCTAATGGTCCACCTTAATGTAGCATGCATTATGAACATTGTTTTAGAAGAAGCATCAAATGTCTCAACACCGTTTCTCCATAACCCCTGCAATTCATCAATCAAAGGATGCAAGTATACATCAATATCAATTCCAGGAATTGTTTTTCTAGGAATAATAATCGAAATGATAAAATATGTTTATTTCATACACATCCACAGAAGCAGAATACAAGGGATCAAAACAACGGTCCAAATGCTATAACTGGTACTCAAAGTCCCAAATGGGTTGAATCCATCGACAACCAATCCTAATCGAACATTCTTAGGATCATCTGAAAAATATAGATGTAATGAATAAAATGAATTCCACAATTTAGAATCTCATGGATGTCTCATTAACACATCATTTTTTTATATACAGAATTCCACTTCAAGTGTTTGGATGTTTTTTATGACATGAATAATCTTTTCAAGCGGGGCTTCAAGGGAATATACCGAAAAACCTTTGTAGGTGTGACCCATTTCTTATTCTCGATGAAATTATGTTCCTTCATACCTCCAACATCAACCTTTGACTACAATCTAGAAGAAGAACATTTCTTTTAATTCTGTCTACTTGAATCTTCTCCCAAATAAATCATACAATCATTGGGGCACACATGTATTTTTTGTATAATTTAGACAAATCTTGTTAACAACTTTTTCCATATCATAAAAATATTCTGGGATTTTTTCTTCATGAAATTCCTCATGAATCAATTCCATTATCATGGATATTTAATTTTTGTAATTCCACATAGAAATTTGATATGGTACAACTTCAGTAGAAATGAATGCTTTAAATATTTCAAACACTCACTATAAAACTCTTGATTTCCATCGTCAACTAAATCATGAAACAAATTTTCCTTAGTGATGTTTTCTCTTACATTTGGATCCACCGAATCAGGAGGAGGATCCAATGATATGTAAAAATCTTGATTTGTCTATGTTACAGTCTCAAAAAACATCACTTGTCACGTTGCAATTTTTAGCACACTCTTCTGGTTTTTCTGATATATTTTGATGTTGATAGTGGTTTCTTGCATTGCTGAATGCATAATTTATGAGATTTTGCATTTAATTTTCCATTGTCAATGATCTTGGGACCTTATTCTGTGGATTAACATCAGTGATCAATATTTCTGTAATGTTCAATTCTCCATGCCATCTCCACCACAAATATTGACCAAGGAATTACTTCAGTATTAAATGTTCATAAACTTCATCTCTCTTCAACCATGTACTTAATTTATGTTTAGGACATGAACATCTTATTTTCCCTTCAACGGATCGATTAGAAATTCAAAAATCTAAAAACACATTCAAACCCTTCACATACCGAGGTGTGTTCCTCAGTAATGTGATACAAGTTTTATCCATGTATATCACAATGTGCCTACAAAATAAAAAAAAATTAAAACACATCATTACTACTAAATAGAGAAAGAGATTCATATATATGATAGTGTAAGATTAAAGAAACATAATATTCACTGAATGTGATTACTTTCTTTAAAGACCATACATATTAATGAAAAATCTTCTAGTTTGGATAACACATAGAGAAAGAAAATAAAAATAAAATTAAATAAAAAATAATCCTTGTTGAACTATCTCACAATAAAATTTCCCAAAAAAATTCACAACCATATTCACAACTCAAAACATCTCCTTGTGATCCCCAAAAGTCACAACATTCCAATGTCCATTAATGGAATAAGAGGAACCAAATAACTAGAAATCACAATCTTGGAATTAGAATGAAAATATAGAAGTTACACACACACATGAATGTGTATGAAAAGTGTGATATAAATAGTCCTAGAAATATTTTTTAATACATTTTATAAAAAATATTCCGAAATACTTATTTTAAATACAGTTCTAGAGTTTATTATTCACATATAAGAGGTTTAAAATACATAAATCACATGATTTATCCAATTTAGTAAAAAAATATACAATTCCTATATAAAACATGGGTAGATTTAACAAATTATATAGTAAACATTAAACCAAATAAATAACTAAAACAAGAAATGAATATAAATAAGCACAAAGATATAACTAAATAACTATAGAAACATCATCCAATAAATGGTTCCAAATTAAAAAAAGGTATATGGGTTCAATCTAGGTAAGAAATGGGATACACTAAGTAATCATCAATGTGAACCAAGAATTATGTGTAACTCACTGGGTTATAACATGAAGGATATTGGAACACATATATGGACACAAAATTTTTTATCGGCCAACACTATTTGAACAAAAATCAAATTTAATATGTCCAAGTGCTCCAATCACTGATATATAATCCCACCTAAAGACACCTAGTCAACTACATCATACGAGGAACCCTCTGTGTAACTAGCCATCTCATCTTTCCCAAAGTCACCTGGGAAACTGAATCATAGGAATCACCCCACCTTGGAGCCTCAATATAGGTGCATTACCCCACCATGGAGCATTATTAAAGTTACATTACCTCATATTGGAACCTATGTCTATGAGAATTACGTCACCCAATAGCCTCAATATAGGTGAATTTACACATTCATTAATTAGGGACGTAGAGCCTCAGTGTTACACCATAACCCATGTAATACATTGGTTGTCCTAGAGTATCATTCTGATCAACCCATTGGAGGAGCCTCAATCCAATACCCCACCCACTATTAATCCATGTGAACTTTCTTCTTTATCACTAACTAATCTATCAACTAAAAAACACAACCATTGAACATGTTTACCATTTATAACCATAAACATTTAACCCATTTATCTTTCACATACATAACCCATTACACATATACAATTATTCTATACAACCCCTTATCACGGATTGTTAACTAGTAACATTCATCATTTATTTCATTTCATAACAATGTTCACATGACCACAAAATCCCCATGGGTTATATCTCACTAAATAATATATCCACTTAATTTTTATGGTCCCAAAAAACTGTTAAAACTAGATAATTTTATAAACACAATTAATGTACTCATTTGAAATCATTTCGCATCCACTACTTAAAATAGGGGTATTCCAATTTTAAAACATAACAATTCCACAAGGATTTAATTTCTAAATCAATCATTCAGACCAACCATTTATAGTTTTCATAACATTTTTTAAACCCCAAATTCAAATAATCATTTGAAATCTCATAATATAACCCACCATTAAAGCATCATTTTCATCATATAAAATTCATAAGAAAATTAAAAACCAATACAAATATTTTAAACCATTTCAAGAGATCCTTGGGAATTTAAAAAATAAGTACATATAATAATTTCATTTTACTCGTTAACCACACCCACATTCACAATTAAAATTTAGAACAGATTCGCTCTAACATTTACCATGTTTTAATGTTCACCAATTTATTTCGCCATTATCAAGGTTTTGGTATATTCCATGGGTATCACTAGGTTTGGTCTTACATCATCAAAAAACACATAAATGTTTTTGAAGGGTTTAAAACCTCAATTTAACTCCTCAAATCACATTACATAACCAAGGACTCTAAATGAAACAAGGAAATACATAATCAAAAACTCATAAACATATAGACCATTGAGGTTGTTGGAGAATTCTCTAAATGAATAATGAGAAGAAAAAAAGGATAAAAAAGTGGTGATAGAATAATATACCTTGGCCGCTAGGGTCGCGGGGGGCTGGGGGAAGATGGGTCGCTGGGTCACCGGGTTCACGGGGGTCCGGCGTCACTGGGGTTGCGGGGTTACTGGGGTCACGGGGTAGCTGGGGTCGCAGGGTTACCGGGGTCGCAGGGGGTTGGGGTTTCAGAGGATGTTGGGGGCTGGGGGAAGTGGGGTAAGCAGGGTGAGAAGAGGGTCGGGGTGGGGGGAAGGGTCTTCAGTGTTAGAAAAAAAAAATTCATGGTGGTTTATTATAAACCCCCATGAAACCATTCTAAAAAAAGTTGTAGCGGTGGTTTGGGAACCGTCTCTAGACACGATTTCTGCAATAGTGTGTGAATGACCCAAACCACCCATTTCTTTATATCCTTTACCAAGTCATCAATTAGGCATGACGTTCACCTAATATAAATTGTTTTCTAATTGATGATCTTTTATTCCACATTACATGGTCATGTTCTCACGTCATTAATAGGAACTACATTGGATTATTTCACAAAACCATAAATGTAATGACATGTCCCATTAAGATTCATGGAAGTATGTTGGTTTCTATTACATTCACGAGGATACATAGGATGACCCTATAATTGGCCCAATCATAAAAAATATATACGACCTCAATGTAGGGAGATAAAAACTGTTTTTCTTGATAATACTGATTTAAACAAAATAATATTAACCAATAAATGAATTATAAATAACCTCCAAAATAACTATATATAAACATACACAAATATTTCTTATCATATTATTGGAATAGTTATCAACATTTTCCCATTAAGATATGGGAACAATTCAAAAAATTGTTTAAATTATATAAGAGGGTCCACTGTTAGGTAATAACCCCCACCTAGTGTTTGATGATATTGACAACCCATCCAATAACATAATTAATCCCTAAAATTAGAAAATAATCTTTAAGAAGAATTCACACAGAACTGTTACTGATAAAAATTACCTCAAAGTTTCCATCACATATATTTTTATACAAATGATAACATAAAATTATTACCTCATTGAAATTTTTATTATATGTATTATTAAATTAAATTATATTCCACTTCGTAGAATTTTTTATATCTAAATTCAATAATTTTGTGTCTTTTAAAAATTTAACACATATAATTGCATTGGGTTGGTCAGAACAGAAATTATATAACAACTAAAAATAAGGGTCTATAATAATTTAACAGTGAGAATCCAATACCATAGTCATGACCTAATATAATATATCTTTTATCTATATGTAATAGATTTTTGAACATACCCCCTCACTATGTAATTTTGATATTTGACAATAAATTTATCAATTTCACCACTTTAAAAAACCAAACGAATCAAACCATTCCCAAATACCAATTATATAGGTATATGGGATGAAAACATTTAAAGGTTTTTAATTATGTGATTGAATTTTGATGGTATTACAAATAATTAAGTGACTTAAAGGAAAATATTTTTAATATTAATGTTTTATAGAATCAATGGATCACTGAAACATAATGTTTTGTGTAAAAATATTTTTTATGGATTTTCAAATGTATGGGCTAATACCAATGATATTATTGTGCCCATTTACTTCACCTCAATTAGATATCTCTCACCACAAATTAATATCTATAAAATTCTAAAAAAACACATAATAAACAATATATCCTTTAATAAAATAATTCTACTAATTCAAAAATATGTTTTATTCTATTTCATTCCTATCCATAATCCATTTCGACAACAAACACTTTAATTCCTTCATTACCAATTAAATGTTTTCCTTTTTCCCCAAAAAACATCAAAAAAATTCATGAACATTTCATAAACCCATTTAATCCACCCCCATGATTATTTTTATGGATCACATGATGAAAAATGACCCTCCATATAATCATAATCCCCCAAAACCACCACCCTTTAGACTTAAGATGTTGTTTCCAAAAACCCAATTTCATACAAATAATTATAATATCCCACAACTAGAACCCACATCTAATCAATCCTCTATCACATCATTTTCATCATCTGATACCAATACCAATTTATATCCCTCAAAACCACACTCAACCATGAATGATCAATCTTCCAATGTGTACCTCAATAATATTTTTTGATTATACAACTCCAATAATTGGTTTTGGTTATAGAGGATGCTATATAAGATGTTAAAAATGAACAAGAACATTGAAATATGGATATACACAAAAAATTCATGAATTCTTATTTAATGAAAATACTGATCATAATTAACCATGATTATAAAATTATGGTATAAGATGAACATTTCTAGCTGGTAATTATTAACACTCAAAATCACATTTGGTAAGGGAACAAAAGAGAAAATGAGAAATTATAAAAATCTGATCTGATGATATAAAATCATGTGGAAAATAAGTAAATATCATGAATCTATAACATCCAAAAAAATTACTAAAAGAAACATGATCCACCACAAGAACACCAATGATTTGGGAAATCTTAACCATTATATAGTGTTTTCTATTAAATACAACCTTTAATAATAATTTTTATTACATGTCCTTTTCAAATGATGGAGCTCTCAGATCATGGTACATGGACCTTATTGAAAATTTGTTACTAAATAACGAAAATGATACCTTCAGGTATAGATCAAAAAATAATTAAATCACATGATTCATTAAAAATATGTTTTCTATTAATGATATGAATTTCACATAATATCCATCCATGAGGAACATTGTTTGGGATATATAATAACATGACACAAAAGAAACAAGGCTTAATGAAATATCCTACTTCTATATAACCCATACATTGGAAATCTATAAGGAAACCTTATGAATGGTAAACAAATCTCAAAAAAATCCTAATTTTATACTACTCAAGTGTTTCATGAGAAATATAATGAGAACCTCCATTTGAATCAAACTTTCACCTTACATATATTCATGAATTCAGAGAACACATAGGACACATATCCCCCTAATATAGTAAAAATTGTGATAATTTCATATACACTACCAATATCATAAAACATTATTCTCACAAATTGATTATAAATATTTGTCAATGAAATTAGTTCACCTATTATTGTAAGCCACATCCCCAATATCTCACTAATCCTTTGTAAATGGAATTATTTGCGAAAAAACCATTCTAATTACTCATAATATTTTATCAGGTATACAAATAGGTTCTTAATCCCCACTCATATTCACATATATCTTGACTACATGATGGCCTCCTATTAGGTGTAACCCAAAACATATATCAATTTATGGTAACCAAATAGGTAAACACAGTATGTAATTCCCCCTCTTATGAAGTACAATGTGTTACTCCCACTTTTTTCACTCATAGTTTCTACTACAATAATATGATTGTGTATAGAACACCACATTAAACTATGATAAACTCCTTAATTGATGATTTTATTGTATCATACCATGTTTTAATAATGAAACACAATATTCAATAGCATAATGATCTTCTACATCATGCTTAAACACATAACTAAATATTTTTATATAATTTTTATAGTTATAACCTATCTATTGGATTAACGGGAATGAATTGTCTTAAATTAATTATTAAAATATAGTTTACACTTATTTATATAATGATTCATTCGTTACCAAATTTTTGATAACTGGAAATAAAAATCAATTGAATATAATGGATGTGTTTGTATGAAAATATATTTAAATAATAATTATTGAGTTTATAATATCATATCACTCTATTTAGATTGTATTAATGAAAATATCCTCAATTTGAATTATTGATTAGAACTCAAGATTATGTAATGTTTAAGGTTGGGGCCTAACAATTTTTATTATAGTTTGGTTTAGATAACATTAGGGGTTAGGGTGGCTTCTTAAGAGATATGGATATCATATGAGTTTATAATTTTTAGGTTGATCAAATGTTCATTGTCTTCAAAACGCCTTTTGAGGCTTTTTGATCTAAAATACTACGGTGAATAATGGTATATTTGAGGGCATTCACCTTTGAGGCAATTAAGGGTTATTAGTTTTTGGAATGAAAAATGTGAGGTATGAAATATAATTTGAAGTTAAAATATGTTATGGTTTTTTGAGGTTTTTATAATATATTCTAGAATTTTATAGAATTATATAGTTTTGGAAAAAGGAAGACACACAGACTGTGCGACTATCCATAACATCAGACAAGGATAGAGGAATCAAACCCACAACCAAAGTGTGATAGGACTTTTTCTCATACTACTTGCCTACATAAAGTCTCTAATTAGAAATAATTTTTTATGTTAGACTAGTTTATGGAATAAAAAGAATATTTTATGAAATTTATGTTTTATCAAATTAATATCCTTTTAATTGGAAAATTATATGGTTATTGATTGATATATGTGATTTTGTATGAAATTTTCAATTTTTGGAACCCTATATGCCAATGAAAAATAAAATATAAATGGATTTTATTTGAGGAGTAATGGATCATTTTTATTTTTTTTATCTGGGTTTTTATTGGGCAGTTATGGAAATTAAGATTATTTATGAAATTTATTGACCTAACTTGTAGAATATACGATTCGAGTAATTACATTTTTGTATGTGACATTTAGAGTGTTTGATTTTATTTGCAGATAAATGTTAAAATTTATCTTAGAAGGTTATGTTATCGAATCCTTATAATTTTTTGGTTTTAATCATAGTTTTCATTATTTTGAAGAATTTTTCAGTCGATTATTTATCAAATGGTATTTTTGATATTTGGGTACTATTATTGAATTCTGGAGATTACAAGTAGTTTTTATTCAAATAATGATTTATTATTTTATGAAATTTATCTGATTTTTTCCAAAACATGTGGGTTTTTGATAATATTTAATGACCTTATGAATAGATAGTTAACATTTATTGGATTAAGTGATTCCATATACGTTGATGCTTGTTCTTTAGATGTCACCATGTAATCTTGAATACTCATTATTTAAAAAAAATATGAGCTTTTGTTAGAAATATTTTAATGGAAGATACTCAATATGATATCTAAGTATGTTTTTTATGTTCTTAGTCAATATCATAAGTAAATTCATAAACCATATGAAAGGGGTCTTAAAACAAAATCAATTTCCATTTCACATTCTCTACTATGAAATCAATGGCTATTTAACCCATCTCATGTTTATGGTTTTATGATTGTTACCTTTCTCTTGATCATTCTTTATATCACTCTCAATCAGTACATGACACTAATTTTTTCTTCCATATATTTGTTTTCCTTGATGGAATCCTAGTATATGTTATCTCATGTGACTTTTATACTTCTCTTTCTTTCTTTTAGTGTGTTTGTTCTATTAACCCTTTTTTGATGTGGAATTTCAATAACTGTATTTTGAAAAGTCACACCCTAGTTACCAACATCCAATTAATATTTTTAGGATTAAATTTATTAATGGGAGGATGTAACATCATATATTTTATTAAGGACACTCTATGTTGAATAGAATAATGATACACTAAAATGAGCTTAAATTAACAACTAAATATTATTATTAAATGTTACCAGTATTACCTAGCTGTTAGAATGGAATTGACAAAGAATATTAAATTAATTATGAAATTATGGTTTACACATATTTATATAATGATTCATTGGTTACCAAATTTATTTGAAATGGATGTAAAAAAATTAATATAAATATTGTGTTTTTTGTTAACACATTTTTAAATACGGATAGTTTTGTTTATAAAATTATATCAAACTTTTTGGAGTATATAAATAAAAATATCATGAATTTTAATTCATGATTAAAACTGAAGATTATATAATGTTTATGGTTGGGGAATTGTAGTTACACTATGACTACCTTAAGAAATAAACATAGAATTATATATTGAAGGATCCAAAAATACATCATGTAATGTGAATGGGAAGCCTTTTAAAATGATATTGAGATATCCTACATCTCATATGAAGACTAATATTTAATACCCAAACTATCACCTATTTTTCCTCTCATGAAAAGTATTCCTTTCAAATAATTTTTAAATTCATCGTTCTATATTTTCACATGAACTAAAACATTGAACCTTGATCCACATGGGTGTTTATCACTGTTTTTATATCATGTATATATAATGATTCATCAATGTAAAATCAAAATATAAAAAAAATGTCCATTAATTAGGGGTATATCATAGTCTTGATCATCTTTCTAGTGTATTTCAAGACATGACAGAAACCAATTACTCCCAACAAAACATTATGCTATGAACATCCCAACTAGTTATTTAGTTTTTATGATCCTAATATGTGACAATTTAATTTGATAATTTTCATAAATTGACATAAAACCCCTTATTGGACAAATATATTGTGAGGTTATAAGGAAATCCTCCCCACTAGACATTAATCACATGACCACCTCCTCGCTGTGTCAACCCTAAGATGTATTATTTTAAGAGACTATATAAAACCCCACATTATAAGTTAAAAACATATCCCTAGTTGATGATACTTGGGAGAAACATTTGATAATCATGAGATAGTTAATGTAATCCTTCTTAATGCGCATGAGGTCTCTCTATCCATTCCTTATTCAATGAGCCTATGCTCTAACCTCATTTATTGGAATGATAATCATTTTTTATCATAAAAATTACATCTAATGTGACTGGGATATCATCCCTCTACCCTTATATGATGAGAATATGATTATGACCCACTATAATAAGAACGTGATACCTATGATGATGATAAAGTGTTTTCCTAAGGGAAGTGGCTTGAGATTCATTTTGTGATGATGATAATATGCCTCAAGTAGTGAGAATGAGTAGGCTATTGTTTGAAGAAAGTGTTACATTATAAAATCATCACAGGATATCATTTTTTACCTACACCTTTGGCCTCATGGGTTGAACACATGATGGATTGGGTAACAAAATAAAAAATCCCTATGTGTTAAACACATTATTTTCTCATTTAAAATCTTGTGTTGTATATATAAGGATTCCCATATTTCCTAATGATGTCTGATCATGCATAAAAAAAATAATCCTCTCCAACATAAGGTATTTTATGTTCAAAGGTATAATGTAATGTAAATAACCATTCTTAACATTAAGATAATTCTATGAAAAAGATTCACAAGCATGTTGTAAATCTCTGAGGGAGACCAAATATGGTTAATGAACTCTATATAAGAAGTTCTAGATGTAATGGATTCTATTAAATCATCTATTTTTTTATAGTTCATAACACCCATAACCATTGTGGTTAATGGTTTCCATCATTTTCAAACATGGTTTGTGAAACAATATGAAAATTTATAGTCTATGGAATAAATATGATGAAAAATTGATCTTGATGATATCTTATAAAAATATAATGATGATTATAAAATGAGCCAATTATCAATGAACAGTTAGATGATGAGTATTGTTTGATATCACCAGTTTGGGGAATCACCAACACCAGGCATCCGAAGAAATATTAATGAACTAGACACGAGACACTTCTCATTCAGTTGTTATAATTTGTGTAATTTTCAATCATCTATATAATCAAAAAATTTCAACGTCAATAATAATATACATCCCCATAATGAGAATCATAATCATGGGTTTCATCAAATGTTTCTAATTTAATTTAATCAACAATTCATGAAAAAGAATTTCTTTCTCTACAATTGATAGACATAGGGGAAAGAGAACCAACTAGGAAGAAATCCAACACACTTATGCCCATGATATGATGGACACCCCTCCCATGGATATTCGAAGCCCAAAATTAGTATCTCTATTTAAAATAATACATTAAAGGGTAATAAATTCCATCATATCATGAAAAAGGAATAAGAGAGTCATACCTAGAGAGGATATGGATTGTGAAGACTATAATGATATAGTCCCTGGCTGACACCATTATGATTTGTGGAACATATTTGTAAAACTCCCACCATTACCGCATCCAATAAATTTTGGGGTATTTCACTAGAATTTTAAGGAATCCACATAACTCGTTCATTTGAGGAGTCAAATATATATTCCAAGAAAGATCCATAATTCACTTCGGTTCCTCCAAGGTGGGATGACACCACCCAATATAATTTACAAAACATGGAGGTCCCACTAGTGGGGGAGTGTAATGAATCCATCATGGCCCCAATATCAATAATCCAGAGTGTATGTCTCTCTTGCTGATCATAGTGCACCAACATTGCCTAATAAAATTCCAATTCAATATTTCATGTGGTCCACAACACTCTAAATACACCCCTAATTTTATCGACACATAATAGAGAGAAATTTATTTATATATTTAGGAAGATCCTCCAACCACACATGATGTGAGATAGGTCTACACTCCGGACATCAAACCACTTCATGAACATATATGTAGTTTCTACCAGTGTTGATGAATTTCATCACACTTATGGTCCACTCCAGGATAGAGGGATTACTATCTATTTATTAGTTACTCACCACATAACCAATCATAATTATCATGGTAGTAATACACATGGCTCATGAAATATTAAACTTTGTTAAGTAATTCGTTAGATTTAGAGGTAGGGTAGGGGAATTGAACCCCATTCTCTCTAGATAACAGAGAATAAGAAATTTATGATTATATGGGATAATATTTAAGCACGAAACCAATATAGATTTGGGAATTTATTATTTATTTATGGTTTTCCATTCCCTTGTTGGAGGTCCACATGGTCCGTATGTTCCAATACACATATCTATATATAAGAGATCTCATTTCATCATTTAATGTACTCTCCCTGATAACATACCTTCTATGAAAAATATATCTTCTATCCACCTCTATATATGATTAATGGGAGAGATTAAGATCATTCTTAGCATCATGAATTTTGGAACATCATTTACTAGAGTTACTGGTTCTTTATTAATTCCATCAAAAACTAGAGTTTGAAGACTCGCTATCATATAAAGATTTGGTGGTAAATAGTTAATAAAATGAGTATGGTGAATAATAAAAATAACATTATCTATGATGATTCATCTCCTGTTTTATTATTATAACTAGTGTCCACATGTACATCTTTCTCTAAATACATCTCAAGTGTCTCTTATTAAAACATAATGTGATCAAGAGTGAGATTATCCTGTAGAAGAATAGCTGGATGATGATGACATATGACAGATCCAAGAAATCTCTATGTTAAAAAATCCATTAACATTAGTGTAACACCCCCAAAACATTATGATGTATTTATTTTCAGATAAATTTAACCATATTGAAATCTTGTGGCGTACAAAACACCGACCTTAAATGAACCATATCATAGTGAATATTTATAACCTAGATGTAAAATTAGAGGGTTTGAATTGGTGTAAATAATTTATTGAATGTGTATGGTTTATAAATGTATAATTCCAATTCATTGGATATTAATTTATTTGAAATAAAAATAACAATCATTTGAATGTAAAATAAATGATCTCTTAAGAAACTATTTTTATCTATTTATTATGTTTTTATCATAATAAATTATAGAAATAACTATTTATGAAACTTTGAAATGAGATTTATATATATTATATTCAATAAATTATTTTTTAATTAATATATTATTTTTCTTATGCATGAAAAATGAGTAAATATATTTTTCTATATAAAATATATATTTTTTTAAAATGTTGTTTCATCTTGTTTTCCAAATTTATTTAGAAATTAATTTCGTACACTTTTTTATACATTATTTTTAAATTGTAAATTTTTATTTCAATTATTAGATAAAAATTATTTTAGATTTATTATGTTAAATATGTCAAAATATATAGTTTCTATTGTTTAATAGTGGAAAATAATGATTTTTTGAATACTACCTTATAATATTATATATTTTAAATGTAAATTTTTAATTTAGAGTTTTTTAAAATGAATATTATTTATATTGTTTTTTTAATAATCAAATTTATTTCATTTAAATCATTATTTCTTGTAATTTTTATAAAAAAGAATTTTATAATTATTAAAATAAATTCCTTGGAAACATGATTTTTCATTGCATCTATTTGTATAATTTATATTTCATTTTTTACATTATCTATTTTAAATTAAAAATAAATCATTAAATATTTTGAATAATAAGAATTGATAATATAAATATAGTTAAACAGAATTTTCATCATAAATAATAGTAAAATAAATAAAAATTAATTAAAACTGTTAATGTTAAAATGTGATTAAGAGGGTTAAACTAAAATTGTATTGTTGAAAATTACTTATAAAAATTTATAACTCAAAAATTATATTCATCTATCGATATATTTAAATATTTGGTTATATAGTGATAAATTTTTGATACTTCTCACCTATGTAAATCATGGTTACATTTTATTCATTCCAAAATTTCTATGTTTCCACATTGTCCCACTTTTAAAAGGAAACCTAGTATTCTCTCCCATTGACACATAAAATACCAGTTCATTTATATAATAACTAACATAATCATTTTTTACATCTTAAACTATGTAATAAACTCCATTTGTATATAATAATAACATATTATGATTGAATTATCAAGAAATCTAAAGTGGTTTTCCGAATAAGTTGTATAATTCTTAACATTGTTTTTTCATATTATTTCACCTATTAACTAATTAAAATCATAATAAACCATGAAAAAACTAATACATATTTCTCAAATAAAAATACATGTTATTAATGAAACGTAATAACCTAAATCCCTATAATTTTCAATAAAATGTGAATTGTAACTCTTCATCATTTATTTAATGGGCTAGTTCCTCATGAACCAAAGTAATTCATTTTCCATCACTACATATCAGAGATGGATGTATTGATGGATCTTATGAAAATTATTCAATGTATTTTCAAATTATGCATATAAAATTATAATATCACATCTATGTTCTTTACATCCAATCTATTCAAAAATAAAAAAATTGTTCATGTGTATGTGTGGACTACCACATCCACGCTTTGATGTTATTTATTTTTTAATTTATTTTGACACAAATTTACATAATGATGTATTTGATGAATAAAGAAATTTTATATTATATAATCATTATTCCTTAATTATTAGTTAATATTTACTTATACTTCCCTTAATTAGTTATAAACTAAAAAAATCATTCATGATTGTGTATATCCCACAATTTATACGAGTGTTGTTATTAAATTTTAAATCTATATGTTTTATGAATCAATATAAATATTTTTATAGTAAATATTTTTGATGTTTATGACATTATTATCATTATATAGATGTATTAATCCTGATAAATTATTCATAAACTGATCTCCAAAAAATTCATACCTAAAAAACAAGGTAGTTATTATACACAACAATGATTTTTCAGGGAAGAAATATTAATAAAATAATGGTAAAATATTATAATTACTTAGTATAAGGATTGATATATGTGTGTATTATTATGTAATATATTTATAATAAATCATTATTTTTTATATGGAGTTTTAAACATATATGAAGGATGACAGATCTGAGGTAAGGGTTTCTCATCTCCATTTTACATCTGTGAGATAAATACAATATTCGCCACAAATTATTTTAGGTGGCATATATACTACCCATTTGATATGATATATCATCAATATCATTTATTTTATCCAATTTATTATTTCACTCTATGTAAAATTATTTCATGGAGTTTGGGATTCAACAATTTCAAATTAGAAAGGGTTTATTCCACAACATAACCATTATTCGAGATTATATATATTTAAGTCTCCATTAGGGAGATTATTTTTTATTTTAATATTAAAAATAGAATATTTTATTCTTGTCTGTTTATCTATAAAATTTTGACATAATAATTCCATTTTAATTGGGTAGTTTTATAAAATGATTGTTATATCTATTTTAGGAATAACCGTATCTAATTCACAATTTATTATAAAAATGTTTTTTTCCAAATAAATGATTTCAAAAAATATTTTGACAATGTTTATAATATTTTTCAATGAATTGTTAATTTCATTTTTACCCATTACTTTATTATATATATATATATATATATTTTTAAATTTCACTTTCTTTATTTTTCCAAACAATGTACTTTTTTACTTCTTTTTTTAAAGTGTGAATGTCTTGTATTTTAAAATTATAAATAATTAATTTTATATCTCATCATAATGAAAAATTATGGATTTTATTTTTACAATACATGATTCTTAGGAACTTATCAATGAAATTTCACTAAATAACATTTATAGTATTATAATTATTAATTTTGATGTTAATTTTAAAAAGGTTTTATTTTATCCATAATGATTTAAATGAAATAATAATTATATTTAAATTCATAAAAAATAATAAAACTTTTTTTAATTATGATCCACTAACGATATCTTGAAATTATACAATATGTATTACATTCCAAAATGTTTATGATTTGTTGTATTGGGCATGCATTGGTTTATTTAAATTCAACATACTACTCTGGATGGTATATTATTACAAAACTATTAATATTACAAATTTAGTTGCTTATATGAATGTTTTTGTTGATTATATATCTCTCCTTTCATATGAGTAATGCAATTGACATAGTATGTAATTGGAAGGGTCCACTATAGCCTCAAAATACAGTGGTATGACTCATAAGAAAAAATTTATTGGGATACTTTCAATGCCCTTATCCATTTTTGTAAGATGACATGGCATGCTGCCTTAATGTATTTTTATGATTTTTACAATTTTTATTTCCCACATTATGGGATTATTTATTGATTTCAATGTTTCTATTTGGCAAGTTATGACAGTAACATCTAACTTTCAAACATATGTGATTAGTTATATAATATTATTAATTATTCATTTATTCCTTCCATATTATTCATCATGGTCATGTTATTGATTAAATTTCCCACGTTTTAAATTATGTAAACTTCTATATATATTAATGCATATTTATTAGTGATTGATTTTGCAGCACAAAGAAGTACCATGAAGCATCTAAATTCACTCTTTCATATGATTCCTTTCCATTGGATTCCACGAAATGTGTTCGGATTGATATTAAAGGATATAATAATTAGAGTAATGGTGTAGTCAATGAAATAAATGTAGTGTGTTTTATGTTATTAAATGTAATGTGAATATCATGTGTGTATTTTTTTCTATGTCAACTAAAAAATTCAGTCCATTGATAGTCAATCTCTGTTATCTAGATCTAGTGTAATAATGAAACTACTAATTATGGTTGTGTAGGCTCAGGGTATTTATAATTGCAATTAGATAATTGTTAGAAGAATCCTTTAGAACATGATTTAGCATAAAATATATTATTTAATATATTCTTATGAATAATTTTTATGGTAAGAAATTGTATAAGATAATGAGAATTTATTGTTATATTGAATGTATGTTGTATCCTTAGAAATACATCACAATATGGTTACTTAAAGTGGATGTTCCTCTAAAAGATATATTTAGGGTAAATTACTCAAAAATAGGAACATTGGGAAAGACTTGGTCATTACATTGAAAATGATAATGGTTTATGTTGCACCCATGTATTGACACTCCTGGAGGATATTCGTGGGTTAATTCACATTTTCATTATAAACTATAATGATGGACTTTAATGAATAATGAAAAATAATGACTTGGGATAAAAAATGATTCACATATTGGAAAATAGTGGTCATGATTTAAAAATCATATAAATTAATATTTGGTTTTACAAAATTTTTAGTATTTCCCACATGATGATTTTTTATCTTAGCCAATGAACGTTGAATATAATGGAGAATATAATGGTCATGAGAAACTTAATAGAATGATGAATTAAATAAAATTAATTTTTATTATACAAAATGGGTTTCCAAAATATATTATTAATTTTTTTAACTCAAACCATCATACTCTCCAAAGAAGAGATGGTGAATGTTTGGTCAGTGTTCTAGAGATAGAGATCATTGGCGAAATAAGGCTCAATTTCCTTCAATTTAAAAATGTTGAATGAAAAAGCAATGAGAATGTCTCAATGGAATTTTATTTTTTTGGATCAAATTTTATTGAATATTTATATGAACTATATTATAAATGTGAATAGTTCAATGGAGTGAAAAAAATCATTATAGAGACCCATTTATAATTTTTTGTATTAAATGTGGGGATCCCATAAATTAACTAAATCAATTACCTCTTTTAAAAGTCTAATAGAAGACCATTGGTAGCCTTATTTTTATAATAATAATTAATGTAAATTGGTTTATATCTTTATTTATTATGATTCATGAATTATGTTGTTGGAATACTGATATTAAAGGTATTTTGGTTATAATAATCGTGAAATATGTAAGGATTTGGTTTTTTCGGAATCATTTGTGTCTTGATATATGATTTAAAAAAAATTTAAAGATACAATAATGGATTTATTGGTTTATGATTAATCATTGTTACAATGTATTTTACAACACTTCTAAGGTTTTGTATGATGGTATTACCTTGGATTAATTTATTAGGTTATAAATGATGATTGTTGTATATTAAACCCTTTTGTATAAAATGATTTCCAAGGAGAATATTCTTTGAGTTTTTTATATTTTATTTTTAGGACATAATATTTTAGTAATTGATAATCTTAATGGTCAATATATTCATTTATTTAAAGGTAATAACAATTTTTTAGGATGAGTTTATTTTGAAAAAAAATTTGTGATGTAGAAAACTATTGTTATTAAAAATAAAATTTATTAAAAATGGAATTTTTTATGATTCTCACCACATTATTAGAACATTATATGAATTATATTACTATATTTTTTAAATAGGAAAACCATAATTCCCTAAAAAACCATTCACATTTGAAAAGGTTTTCGGGCCTGAACCCATAAGAGAAGTTATACATGGGTAAAATACCTAACAATTCCCAAAGAGACTTACTATTTAATATATATTGTAATCACACAAATAGTTTTATTAATAAATATTTGTTTTATTTTGGGTAATATACTATAGGATCTAATGTTTTTTATTTCAAAGTGATTTAAAATATTTTTGTATTAATTTTGTTGAGTTGTGGTATATATAAGTACGTGGTTTAACATAAAAGATTATTTATTATGTGTACTATTACATATTTAGATATTTTAGATTATGGGTATGATATAATCGTTTAGGATAAAACATTATCTAATTAATATGTTATTTATTATAATTAGGTTGTATGGTTTTTTATTTATATAGTTATCTTTTCCAAAAAATTTGTTTTATTATAAAATTATATATATTTATGGGTATGATTATTCATATTGGATATTACCATACATTATCCTAATGATTTTTGATTTAGTAAAGATATAAAAAATATACTCTTAATAATTTATAGACCATATATTGCATTAGGTTTTTATATCAATGCATTATGTAAAATATCATATTGAGTTTTAATTTCTATGAGTATTAAATGAAATTTAAAATGATCTAATTTCATCTAATGTATTGAATTTCGATTATAAAATAAACAAATATCAAGTGAGAATATTTTTTGGTTTAATATAAACTTATGACAATAAAAAACACAAAATAAGAAATATAATATCAAATTAAACAATTTATATGAATACCTCAATTTTGATGAAACATATTGTATTTTTTAAACCACATCGATTTATGATTTTGTGGTAATTATCTCTCTTTGGATAATTCACATTCTTCTGACCAATGATCACTATCACACCCTATAAATATTTACTCATCATGATTTTCATCCATGTATATATTTTGACATGGGATAGTTGTTTCCCACTTGGATTCTCAATTTTCTATACGTCTAGATACCTTTCATACTTCCCTTCTTCTATTATTAAGAAGATGATTTATTAACCCTTCCTATGATTTTTTTCATCAAAAAAGGATAGAACCATGATGTAAAAAATATAATATTTACTGTAAAATCTATAGAATGGTTGGAATTTTACACCAAAATATAATAATATTTATTTCATTTTAAATAAATTTAACCTATTTTATAGCTTCTGATACACACAACCCCATGTTTAGATGAAACATATTATTATATAACATCATAACCAAGCCATTAAACTGGAAGGTATGAATATGACTAAAAATTATGAAAATTGAGTGGTCTAAAAATGTACAAAACAAATTGAGAGGATATAAAATTTATTATAAATGATATTGAAAATAATTTGGAAGTAAAAAAAAAATTCATGAAAAACTAATCTTCTACAATGAATGTGTATTTATCTCAACGAAATAGATTATTTACTCTTTCTAAATGATATTAATGAAATTTATATATTATATATTCTAAGAAATGGGTTATCAATCATTAAATACTATTTCTAGGAACAACGTAATAATATATATAAATTATTTTCTTAAAAAAATATTTTAATTAAACATATTTTCTCCATATTTTTCAAACTTATGATAAAGTTATTTATTCTAATTTTATAAAAACTAATTTAAAAAATTTAATTATTATTTATTATTATTTTTTGAAATTCATATTTAATTTAACTTTTTATAATTTTAAAAAAAATTCTTACATGAATACTAAAAATATTGATTTTTATAGAAAATATTTTTTTAAGGAATATAAAAAGATACACTTTGTTATTAATTATTATAAAAATGAAAATATTTAAATTTCTATTATTATTAATCCAAAATATGTTACTTTATTTATTTTATGTTTAAATTTGATTTATAAATAATTATATGATTATTCAAACATCTTTATTTAAAAATACTTTTATCATCAGGACAATGAGTTTAATTTTAAATGAAATTATGACACATATGTGAATGGAATTTAGTAAAACAGATTCCATATTAAGAAAAAAAATATAATAAAATATAATATGTTCAAAATAAATTTTTTTCATAACTAAATGTAAAATAAGTAAATATTAATTATCAAGATTAGAGTTAAAAATATTTAACCAGGAGTATACTATAATGATAAAGATTAAAATTTCATATAAACACATACAGTTCCCACTATCTATAAATATTTATATCATATCCAATATTATATTCTATAAAAATTTATTTATTATCATTTTCGTATATGTAAATCATGTGTACATTTTATTTTTTAAAAATATTCCAAGTGTTTCATATCCCCCACTTATAGAAGAAACCCCCCACTAATCTCCCGCTCACAATTTCAACACCCTTTAGATTATTGAATACCTACCCAAATACCATCATAAAATCCCTCAAAAATACTTCTAGTTTCTTTTTTCATAAACCACCCATTTTCATAATGATTCATGGATAATTCAAAATAGGATGTCCGAATAAGAGTTAAAATTATTAAATGTGAATTTTTTAATTTTTATTCTTCTTTCTATGTCCATATTTAAAAAAACTTGATAAAATAAAATTACCAAAATTTTCTATATTTTTATATTTTTATCTATAAATTGAAGAACATATATTCATCTCCTCTTCTATCAAATGGTAAATGAAACCATTGATCATGTGTAATGTGAGTTACCACCTCACGAACTATTATAATTATCTATCCATAAACACCTATCCAAGATGGATATAATTTTGAAATATGGATTTTAATAATAAAGTATAATTATGAAATTATAATATCAAATAATCTTTTTACCTTGTAGTCAGATAGAAAATAATAACATCACTCGTGAATATGGGTGGATTTCCACCTCTACGAAATGATGTGATTCATTTTTAATTTTTTTCTCACATGGATGGTAATGTGAATTAATGTGATAATAATATATGAATTATATTTTCTATTATTATTTTTTATTTTTAAATTATTATTTACCATTATTTCATTCCATCCATTCATCATGAAAACATTTCCCATGCATATATACTTAATAATATCTCCATGAATGTGGTTACTCATTTTTCAATATGAAAATTTCACTGGTGAACAAATATTTCAATATAATGATGATATATGATATTGATATAATGTTAAAAATTATATTTATTTAAAACCCATGATTAAAGTTGATGAAATAAAACTATAAACCTGAAAAACATAAAAAATTAAGTAGTTATTGGAAAAAAATGTATTGTTTTTAAAAAAAAGTGTAAATAATCTAATGATACCTGATTATAAAAAAATCATGTACCTTTTAATTTCATATTATGGTTACTTAATATATTAATCATAAATATGTAATTATTTTGTAGGAGGTTTGAACACATATGCATGAATTTTAACATGAGATATTGGTTTCTCTTTAAACTCTTACTTCAATGCAATTTATGTCATATTAATTGCTTATTTATATTGTGTGAATTATTTACTAACTTATTAAAAAGATATATAGTGTATCTATTTAAATACATGGTAGTAAAATTTTATATTTATATTATTTATTTTTAGATGTTTATGATTGAAATGTTTCCTGAATGGTATTGGTTTATTTCTTATCTAATCATTATTCAAGATTATTTATGTTTTGGTCATCTATGGGGGAATTAATTAGTATTTATATCATAAATCCGAAATATTTTATTTTCATTTGTTCACTCATGAAAATTTATTATAGAGTTTCCATTTTTCACTCTTAAGTACTAAAAATTACTACGAAAAAAAATTTAATGAATAAATTTTCATTTCTCTATTTGGATAAAATTAATTTTCTTTTTATATTGATGTTTTCTAAAAATGAATTCTAGATTTTTTTAATTATATCAAAAAAATTAAATAAATTTTTAGACATGATTAATTTTTTTAAAATAAAATGTTTTAAAATGTGTGTTCCAATCATTTTCTAAACAAGGTACTTTTTGACTTTTTATAAAAATGTTAAAATAACTGTTTCTTTAATTTTTTTGACAAGAAAAGAATTTCTCAAAATCATGAACACAAATTTATTTGAAATATCCTATCATGTGTAAAAATATATTTTTAGGGAAATTACTATTTCTATTATTATTGAAATGTCTTATTTTTTAAATGAGATTATCAAAATGAAAAGGGTATTTTCCTATATTATGATTTTTGTGGAATTATAATAGAATATTAATTCATCAGAGATTAAACACACAATTTAAATATCTTACACTTGTGATAAGATTTAATGATAACATTAGTGTTGTTATTTTATATGGTTTAGGAATAGTTTAACTATGGATTTAGTATTTTTATACAATTTACTATAGATTATTTATAAATTTTAAAGGTATTTAAATATAAAATAATTGTATTTAAATAAAAATGCATATTTTGATTATATTTCTCACCTATTATATGAGGAATGAATTTGACTAATCATATGATGGGTGAGGCCTATTATAGTCTCTTGATGAATAGGTGGATCTAATGTGACAAATTAACGTGGATTTTTGTCCATGAACATACCCATTTATTTAATATGTTTTAAAACAACTACTTGATAGACTGATATTGATGTTTAACATTTTACATTCCCCATTTATGCAATTATTTACTGATATACATCATATTATTTTATTATCTATAATATTCAATGATATGTATCATTATTATTTTATTAGTTTTGTCGGATTATTTTATCAGTATTTATTCCAATAATTTTATCCCTCCTGATCAGGATACTTATTAAATTGCTTCATTTTTATATTAGTTATATTTCTATTTATATTATTCTTTATTTATTTATGATTTTATATATCATATTAATATCGTTTCTAAACATTTGAGCTTATCCATTCATATAGTTCTTTTCTATAAGATTTCCACAAAAGGTTATAATGATATACTAGGATATAAAAAAGAGAATAATATTATAATTATTGGAAATTATATATTGAATTTTATTTTACCAAATGTAAATGTAATATTGAGTTAAATTAGTTGTCTAGATTTTCTACACTACTATATTATTAGTTCTTTTGATATAAAATCACTCTAGGACCACGAAACACAATGAGAGAGGATGTGTGATTGAGGGAAAATTTTTCTTTTAATGTGTTGGATATTGTTCTCATGTCATTATGATTTTTTTAAAACAATTTGATTTGATTTTATCATCAATAAAACATTTACACTCTGAATGGAAACACATGAGGTTTAAATTGTTCACTCTTAAGGGAGAATCTATAGAGCATATGTAAATAGTGTGTCGGTGATACATAAATCCAAAAATCTTAACTAATAATTGAATATAGATGTTCATACATAGTCACACTATTCCAGTCAAACTAACATTAAAATATTTTTGGGATAATGCATTCATTACCTCAGAACAATTTGGTTTACTACCCCTAGAATACAACAATGAGAGAAGTTTGGTTTATGGACATGTAAGTCACTTAAATGAATTATAATTAAATATGTTTTCCCTATACAGGATGAGACTTTTTCTACATCTTAGACCATAGATAAGGAACAATGAAATCATTTTTCTCTAAAAAACAAATATTCAGAACTGCCTTTCACGAAGCACTTTTCTGAACTCACTACCTTCATTATGGTCACTACCATTTTGAAAAAACTACCTTCATGAAGTTCACTATATCGACGTAGAATAACATATCATCATGAAGCACAAATTAATCATAATCATTGGAATAAGTTAATACTCAACAGATGATATCATGTTGCTCTATAACACATGGAATGTTAGTTTCATGGATCTCCCCCTTGCTTTACGAAATCAGAGTGATTCATGACTTGGAAAAATTCATGTTAAATGAAGACGGTTAGCCTTACATTTATAGTCTTATCTATCTGTGATGACCCACCTTACATTATAATATTTTCATGATCTTTAAAAAAATAGATTTGTGGTGCTCCTTATGTCACAGAATACCATGGAAATTCACATTTCATGATAGCCATCATAATGAATGTGCTTTTCATAAAAAAATAAAAGTTCTATCCCAAATCTCTCTAAAACATTTATTCATGGTGAATCTTAATTTATATTTGTAATTTTCATGAAGCCTGTGTGCACTCTTGTTGCTTGAAAAGGCAACATCGCTGAGATGACATTCACCCTTTGCGAGGCTCCAAATCATCATGAACATCATCTCAACATTTTTGAAACTCATGCCATTACAATTTTCATGAATTTTTTTTTTCAAAAAATATACCCTTAATGATGCTAGCCTATTCCAACAACCTTTATTAATGCTAGCCTCTTCCTCTATATTATTGACCCCAAAATTTATCAAACACTGGGAAAAGGTTCCACCATAAATAATTTTTTTATCTTATACTGTAAGATCTCATTCCTTATAAATATTTGAATATTCCATGTAAATATTGAGAACAAACACAAAACATACTCCACTTCCAAAAATTAATATCCTAGGTTCCAACAATCACATTTATCTAGCACCAGTTTAATGATGTAACCACTAACTCTTGTCTTATATATTGAGGGTTTTTACGTTTACTTTTCTTCCACATTGTAGGAAATAATATAAAATTAATATAGGTTATAGACAAGGTGGGACATTCAATGCTAATTTATTAAAATGAACGTGAACAAACATAAAAAAATATGATATATATATATATATATATTGTATTCCATGATGTATGTCAGTAATATTGATGTTTGAATCCTTCACAAAACTAAATATAACATAATTTCCAATTGCATTTACTAAAACAAATATCATGGAATTCCCTTTTAAAATGTTTTTAGAGGTCAGTTAATTCAATGAAAAGGTCTAATGTTAAAAAAATCAAAAAAATATTTAAATTATACATAATTAATGTTATTAAACAAAAAGTGCATTACAGAACACTCTATGCCACTTAATAAAAATCATTAGGATAAAAAAACCATAGAGAGAGTATTCACAATGGTTTTTTACAAGTATACAACTAAATGAATCTAAATATTTTATTCTTATATAATTGTAAGTAAATAATTAATAAATTTTCATTAATTCATTGGATGTATTTAAAAATCCAAAAAATAATATTTATTAAATATAATAATAATATATTTTTTAAATTATAAGTATTATAATAGAACTAATGTTTTCAAAGACCCTTTTTCTTCTAATAGTTATTATCTAAAAAATGAATAGAAAAAATTTATATCTATATTAAAAATTCTCATAATAATGATGACACTAAATTTATGAAAACATATTATAATAATAGAAAAATTATATCTGATCAGAAAAAACAGGTACAATTATATGAATGTTATCTTCCTAAACATTAACATATACTATTTTATATAGATGAACTGTTCAGTAATGAGTTTTATTTGAACTCAACATGTGACCTATTTAAATATAAATATTAATTTTAAAAGTTAATTTAAATTGAAATTATAATGTTTAATCAACTAAAATAATTGAATAAGACGTACTTATTTATCAACTTATTAAATCATCTTCAAATATCCCCAATGAAAAGCATAACTAATATGTTTACAATATTTTCTAAAAAATATGCATAGAAACAAATGTACGATATAATATAAAATTAAGAAATAACATAATAGAATTATGAATAGTGATTCAAAATTATAATTATTTCATACTAGAAATGTAATGCAAAAACCCAAGATGTAATATTTGGATTTTATAAAAATTTATAAATATATATATATATATTCAATTGTTGGTTCTTGATTCATGTATTTCATTTTTCTTATAATGTATTATAGACCTATAAAACCACACATAAAAGCGATGTTATATTAGAATACATTTTTATTGAGATACAAAATTGTAAAATTAATAAATTAGGTCAAAAATAACATATGGGTAAATAATAAAATTTAATTAATAATTATAATTTATTGAAATGGAAAATAACTACAACATTGGTAAATTTATACGATAACCATTTACCACAACCATGATTTCTGATTTGAATATATTTTATGTATAATATTTTCCCATATTTTATCAATCATTAAAATATTATATTAATTATCTAATATTGAAAGGTGTTAGGATTTTTTTTATCCCATCATCTTTTAAGGGGTATCTGATGGTTTCGGAACCTATAATTTTCATTTCTTTTTGAGTAACATTATTGATTTCATAAACATCAATATAATGTAATTGGAAGTAAATATTTAAAGTAAGACTAATTTAAATTGTCATCAACTAAATATGGTATCCATAATTACATGCACAAAACCTATCCATGGAAAGGCCCAAAGGGTATTCCCTATACCCACAAGCTTGAAGAAGTTATCAGGTATCATGTATTATGGTTGGGGAATTCTTTACCTGAGTGTAAAATTATTTAAGAACAAAAAACAATCAACACAACAAATCTGAATGGTTATGCCATACATGCCTTTAATAAAATATATAACCGAACACATAGGTTAAAAAATGACACAATAGGTCAAAATATAACTTTATGTAGAAACAATATCCTAGTATAATCCACATGATAAGGGGTTATCACCCACAAGTTGTCTCCAAAACTATGCAATAAGGGAAGAAACTAGAAACCTAAACTGCCATCAACCAAGGTGTTGCCTTTAACTGCGTCAACCTAGATCAAGACTACATACAATCAGAGGGTTTATGTAGGGTGTGATACAAAGCCTAATAGGATACAAACCAATGTATTCCATATAGTAAGAAACAGAATAAAAAAATGATGCATGTTTTTCATAATTAAGAAACAGTGGCAACATATTCTAAAGAATTAAACTTTCAAAGGTAAAATTTTTTCAAAGATAAATTTAAAATGGTGAAAAAATTTAATTAAAATATGTAGGATAATTAATTTTCCCAGCCAAAAACACCATCAGTCAATGATAAATGGAAAAGATCCAAACAAGAACTAATATCTGGATCACCCCACGAAACTAATTAGTTTCAGTCCCATGTACCTCATATCTCGGTGTAATATAACCATTTTTGTAACATCCCATGTAATTAATGAATTATATATATTTTTTATTTATGTCTATTAATGAATTATATAGTGTTTTAGAGGCTTAAAATGAGAATAAATCTACTCTTAAGCATGGAATACACTAATATTTTTAAAAGATTATTTTACTACCTTTTGATGGCAAACCATTTTTAAATAAAATTTTTGACAATTTTATAAGCTCTATTTGTCAAAATAAACTTATTCTTTATGATTGGGACATTTAAATTTACTTTGGTTAAATTTTTGGTATTTTTCCGATAAAGTTCATTTTTTTAATGAATAGTGAAAAATGTTGTATTTTAATTCAAAACCTCTTTTTAGTATAATTAATTTATATGATTATATTATCTTTTTAATTGGTTTTAAAGTGAAATTATAATATATTTTTACCATTTTATCCAATAGTGGTCATGGAATTAATTTTACTTTGAAATCGGACTTAAACTAGTGTCAATATTTTGATACTTTTTTTTCACAAAAACATGCTATTTGTTTTGACTGCGGGAATTAATTATTAAATTAATTAATGAAACTTATATTTTTTTAATTTTTTAAAATAAAAATAAGTTTTTAATTCGGAATATCAAATATATCTTAGAGTGAATTTTTGTTATTTTTATGAAAAACGTCAATTTTTGATGAATAGTGAAACCACTAAGTAGTACTTAAAAAACTGATTTTTCGTTTAAATGTAATTTTACCACCTATGTGTTTTTAATTTCAAAAATCCGACATACATGGTTTTCATTAAGAAGTAAAATGTGGTTCAATGGGATTAGAATAATTTTTTGGTGAATAGTAACTTTTATGTTTTTAATCGCGGTTAGAGGTAATTAGTGTAATTTATGGTAAGAATAATGGTTTAATATTATGAAATGAACTTGAAACATGTAATACCATTATTGGATGTGTCATGGACGACCATGAAAATCCATGGGTCAACTTGGGGACCCCATGGAGCCACTTTGGAAGGAAAATGACATTAATATCTTTTAATTTAATGTTAAAGTAAAAATGTCACAAACATGAGTTTTTTTACTAAAACAATTTTTAAATGGGGTTATACAAGTCATATTTTTTACTATAAATATTCATTATAAAGATAAAAATATTTCCTACATCATTCTATTTGTTTTATAATTTTTAGACAATAAATAAATTAAATTATTTATGACATCATGATGATGCAGTGATTACCTCTTTATTTACCGATTTAAATAAAATGAAAAGATAATGTAAACTCTAAGACCTACACATGTCGAAAACCTATTGGATGAGTATATTTAAAACTCATATCACCATATCCTCTAAATATATAATTTTTGGGCCTTTTAAATACGAAAAGGATTTTATGATAAAGTAACATTTTATAACTTTCCAAGAGATCCCCACCTCTCCTCTTATAAAGGGCCCCCACCTCTACCACATTACCCACACTTTAAAAGCCTTTTTCCTGGCCAAACCCTGGCCATGTTGTCTCTCAAAATCACTCTATAACTCTTAGAAGCCTCACTTTTGGCAGAGGTCTTCCCAAGGAAGCCTTTGAGCTCAAATCAAAAAGAGTTACCTGATTTAAAGGTAGTGTCTTCTCTTGTGTTCTTATGTTTTATTTTGCTTCTCCAACCCCCTAAAATATTTTTATTCATTTCTATTGTAACGACACCAGTATATTTCATATACTAGGATGTTTTCATAAGAAGGATTCGAGCTACACTTACACACAACTACATCTAATGGTTAAAGAACATACTGTTTCCGTGGATGGCGAATTTCTACCTCACGAAACGATGATTGTTCAATATTTTTTTAACACCTTAAAATGTGGCCATTAATATGACACTATATTTATGTATGATATATAATATGTATATTTTTTACTTAAGCTTCTGTATTTTTCATTTATGGCATACCTTTTTGGTTACCATTATGGGTAAACGCGATATCTTCATTTTAGGAAGTGAGGACTACCGCCCCCTCAAAGTGATTTGATTCGTTAATGCCATATGTGGGACGTATAAAGGATTTAATTAATGATATTTTATATGATATTATACTACAAATATAATATATTTGTATATCATTATGATTCCATTCCATAAAATACGAAATAGAAATGAAAGTAGTGTTCATGCGTACGTACAACTTACCGTCTCCAAGAATGGTGCATTTCATTTCATACCTATAAATGTTATTTAATATTATAAATGAATGTATATAGTGGATATATATGATATATATGATATCTACATCATGATTATAACTCTGGATATAATGGATTCATGAACAAATTTTAATTATAAAGAGTTTATTTTTGACTCAAGTACCAATGATCGTTAAAACGGCTATTATTAACTTTAATAATTACATAGTGTTCATGGCATGGTAATAAGTGATATAAAAGGAATAATGAACTTGAAAAAGGTTATTAAGCAATTAGAAATTAACTCAAGTTTATTATTCAGGAGATTAAATAACGATTGAGTCATGTCGGACCCGATGTAATGGACTTCGTCTCAATCTCCATTCATTGAGGCATATTTTGTTTTATACACAACTTTCTTTTATACGGTGTATAAAACCCTTTGACTATTATGCTTATTCAAAAGGAATATTTTTTTATACGAAGCATTTTACTAAACGACAAAAGGAATGTTTTTTTGTCGTACGTATGCGGCGACAACGACTTCTCCACCGTTGTGACCATTATTTCAGTTTCGCCTTCCTCTACAAGCCATAAACTAACTTTTTTTAAATGAACAATAAATACCATGTATTACTTTTCTTTTATTTTGGTATTGAAAATGGTTTTCATAATGTTTTTATTATATCAATGTGTTGTATTGATATCTTGTGATTGAAATGTGGAAATGTTATGATTCTTTTATGCATGTTTTACATGATACGATTATGTTGTGGTTCTTGGGGATTGTTATGAAGACGGGTGGTTCAGTGATAAACTAAGGGTAGGTGAGCCTGATATATCTCTCCAATGCATTGGGTAACGCCATGGAGTTAAACGTTAAGGTTTCTCCAAATAGATTTAGGGAATATACTGTGATGGGAATTCCAAACGTAACCAAGAGGGTTACTCCCTACGTAAGAATGTTATGAATGCCTGAAGTTACCTTTATGTCTTATGATTTCTATGATTTATTCATGACTTGATGAGTTATGTGATTATGTTTTATGAGTAAATTATGATTTCATGCATGGACTAATGTTTTCAGTTCATATTTTTTTATAATTCTTACTAAGACTATTATGCTCATCCCATGTTTTTGAAATGTTTTTTTCACAAGTCAAGGGAATGGTAAATGATATGATGATAGTGTCAAGGAATTGTCAAGAAAGAATCCATTTTTTATTTTGAAAATGTTTCCTTTTATGGGAATATTAATACTATATTTTATGTAAGAACTTTGTTTAAATGTGGAATGTAATGCATGTTTTATGATCTAATTCACTAAAACTCTAAACCAGAAAAGATCCTCAATATGTAATCTTGTAAAAACTCAAGATTAAGTAAGGTTTAAGGCTGGGGCCTTGTAGTTGGTATCAGAGGTTAGTTTAGATAACTTTAGGTGTCAGAATTTTATTAAATGATTATCCAAAAATATTTTTTTTATGGTCAAATTGAAATGATATAGAATTTGAAGATTACCGTGTTGCTTCATCTAAGACATGTTTGTTCAGAATGGGATCCACAAAGGAAATAGGGAAGCAGTACTAGGAAGGCATACAGAAGGAAATAACCTTCCAAATCAGCATCCTGAGATGGTTGGAATTGGAACATAACAGTTTGTTGCAGTAATGTCGCAGTTGACTCAAGCGATAAATGGTGGCGGTATCCATGCATGAGATCAGCCAGATCAACCACAGAGAAACATGTGAGTGGTGGAACATTTCATGAGAAACATCCCCCATCATTCAGAGGATCATCTGACCCTATCCTAGCTGAAGGGTGGATTAAAGCACTGGTGAATATTTTTGATGTCATGAGGTGTTCAGACAATCAAAAGGTTAGTCTTTCTATTTACTGTTTGGAGGGTGAAGCAGATCAGTGGTGGTCGATGGTTAAAAATATCAGGGACGCTGATGATATTGATTCTCTCGAATGGGATGAATTCAAAGGTATGTTTCTTGAGAAGTATTTTCCTAAGGCTGTTCAACATAGGATGGAAAAAAAATTCATGGAATTGAGGCAAGAGGAGGACCTAGTGGCTGCCTATGAAGAAAGGTTCACTCGACTGGCAAGGTATGCTCCAAATTTTATCTAAGACTTTGATAGTAAAATCAATCGTTTTTACTCAGGATTAAATTCAAAATATCGAAGGGAATTAACTTCTCGTGAGTTCAAAAGTTATGAAAAGCTTGTTTGATGTGATGAGAAGGTGGAAATAGAGTTTTCCGATGATCAAGTGTTCTATAACAACCAGCAGAAGAAGAGACTGAGGTGGCAGGAGAAAGGAAAGAATTCTTCAAAAAGGTCTGACGGTAAGAAAACTTAGTTTCTAGTTTGTGATAAATGTGGTAAAAGGCATGCTGGGGAATGTCTTTTGAATTCTGGAAAGTGCTACCAATGCGGTAAGATGGGACATAAGGCTCGTGATTTCACTGAAAAAGATCATGGTGATGGTAAAACCAAATTTGATTTACAGTTAGTGAAATGTTTTAAGTGCAATGAGATGGGTCACTATGCAAATGAGTGTCCAACAAAGAGCTCGAGTGATGGGAAGTAGTTAGACTACAAGTAGAAAGGGGTGGTGAAATCCATTGCAACTACATCAGTAGATGTTGGGCTATCAAATGAAGTTGTATCAGAAACTTTCATTGTTTTTTCAGATTATGCCAGTGTGTTGTTTGATTCGGTGTCTACAAATTCTTTCATCTCTAAAAACTTTTCTAGTAAAATGGGAATACCATCTCAAGAAACGACTCCTGAACTTGTGGTAAAATCACCTGGGGGAAATGTTGAGGCAAAAAGAATTTATAAGAATCTTCCTATCCTTATCCGTGGAAAAAACCTTATTGCGAACCTTATTTTTTTACCTCTAGTAGAGTTTGATGTTATCCTGGGTATGGATTGGATCTCTATTTACCATGCTAAGATTGACTGTAGAGCTAAGGATGTTTCTTTTCAGAAAGACTTTTATTTTATGTACAAGAGTGAACCCTTACTGTTGATAACTTATCAAGAGGCCGAGAAACTTGTAAAAGATGGAAATGAATGTTACCTTCCACACATCGTTGAAAACAAAGGAACTGTTCAGAATAATGATGTGCCAGTGGTAAATGAGTATCCTAATGTTTTTCATGATGAGTTTCCTGGAATAATACCAGATTAGGATGTTGAATATACTGTTGACTTAGTTCCTGATTCTAAGCCAATTTCAAAACCCCCTTATCGAATGTCTCAAACTGAACTTTTAGAGTTGAAGGAGAAATTGAAAGATTTATTAGAGAAAGGTTTCATTCTACCTAGCACATCACCATGGGGTGCTCCTATTTTATTTGTTAAAAAGAAAGATGGTTCAATGAGACTTTTCATTGAATATAGTGCCTTGAATAACATCACTGTTAAGAACAAATATCATTTGCCTCATATCGATGATTTGTTTGATCAGCTCCAGGGAGCTCAGTATTTTTCAAAGATTGACCTGAGATCAGGGTACGATCAGCTGAAGGCATAGGAATCAGATGTTCCGAAGACTACGTTTCGTAGAAAATATGGCCATTATGAATTTTTAGTAATGCCTTTTGGGCTAACCAATGCACCTGTTTTATTCATGGACTTAATGAATATAATTTTCCATGAGTTCTTGGATAAGTTTGTGGTGGTTTTCATTGATGATATTTTGGTGTTTTCTAAAATTAAAGAGGAGCATGAAAGACATTTAAGGGTTGTTTTTTAAACCTTACAAGAGAATAAATTATATCGGAAATTCAGCAAGTGTGAGTTTTGGTTGCAACAAATTTCTTTCCTTGGTCACATTGTTTCTAAAGATGGGATAACTATTGATCCTACAAAAACAAAGGTTGTTGAAGAATGGCCAACACCCACAAATGTAACTGAGATTCGTAGCTTCCTTGGTTTGGCATGATATTACCCAAGGTTTGTTAGAAGTTTTTCACGGTTATCTAGTCCAATGAATAATCTAACTCGGAAGGGTGTTAAGTTTATATGGACAAAAGAATGTGATGTTTTTTTCAGGAATTGAAAATAAGATTAGTGAATTATCTAGTGTTGGAACTACCTTCCAGGAATGGTGATTTTGTTATCTATAGTGATGCTTCATTGAAAAGACTTGGTTTTTTCCTAATGCATAATGATCAGGTAATTGCTTATGCTTCACGACAGTTGAAAACTAATGATGTAAATTTCCGTACACCTGATTTGGAGTTAGCTGCTGTTGTTTTCGATTTAATAATTTGGAGGCATCATTTGTATGGAGTAATGTGTGAAGTATATACCGATCAAAAAAGTTTAAAGTATATATTCACTCAGAAATAATTGAACATGAGATAGAGGAGATGGATAGAATTAATCAAGGATTATGATTGTACAATTCATTACCATCCGGGAAAATCAAGTAAAGTGGCTGATGCTTTGAGTGAAAAAAGTAATGCTTCATTAACAATGATGTGTTTGGAATTTGATCCTTTGGTTAAATATTTGATGAAATTTGGAATAGAAGTTTTTGGTAAAAGATTTTATTCTGTTTTGTTTCAGGTATCAGTGAAATATTCTCTATCAGATAGAATCAAGCAAGCACAGAAGCAAGACAGTGAGTTGCAGAAAAAGGTAGAGCTGGTTCAGAAGGGTAATTTGCCTAAATTCAACATTGATAATGATTGTGTTTTGAGATTTGGGAAGAGATTGTGTGTGCCTTGTGATTCACAGTTGAAGAGAGAGTTGTTATGTGAAGCTCATAGTTCTCTGTTTTCTATTCATCCAGGAAGTACTAAGATGTATATAGATCTTCAGGAGTATTACAGGTGGGACAGAATGAAAAGGGATATTGTTGATTTTACTGTGATGTGTTTGACTTGTTAACAGGTAAAAGAAGAGCGGTAGTTATCGAAAGGGTTTCTTCAACCTTTACCAGTACCAGAATGGAAATGGGAGAATATATCCATGGACTTCATTGTGGGATTACCGAAGACACCTCGTGGTAATAATGCAATCAGGGTTATTGTTGATCGCTTGGCTAAATCTTCTCATTTCCTTGCTATACGATATACTTTTTCCATAGATCAACTTTCCCGTTGGTATCTTAAAGAGATAGTCAGGTTACATGGAGTTGCTATCTCTATTGTATCTGATCATGATCCTAGGTTTACATCTAACTTTTGGAAAGGCATTCAGAAGTCTTTGGGTAATGAATTAACTTTTAGTACAACTTTTCATCCTCAAACAGATGGGCAGTCAGAATGAACAATTCAGACTTTGGATGATATGCTACATGATTGTTCGATGGATTATCAGGGAAGTTGGGACCAACATCTTTCTTTGGTTGAATTTTTATATAATAATAATTTTCATTCCAGTATACAGATGGCACCATTTGAGGTGTTATATGGGAAGCAGTGTCGAACTATAGCTTTCTGGGATGAAGTGGGTGAAAGGAAGCTAATAGGACCAGAATTGGTAGAAGAGTTGGCAGAAAAAGATCAGCTGATATAGAAACACATGAGAACAACTTAGTGCAGGCAGAAGAGTTATGCAGACAACAGGAGGAAGGATCTATCTTTCGAAGTAGGTGATCATGTTTTTGTCAAAGTCTCACCATAGAAAAGTGTGATGCGATTTGGTGAGAAAGTAAAGCTGGGTCCAAGGTTAATTGGACCATATGAAATTCTGGAGAGAGTTGGATCAGTTGATTACCGAATGTCTTTACTTCGGATTTTATCTCAGGTACACAATTTTTTTCATGTTTCAATGTTAAGGAAGTACATGCCAGATCCATATCATGTTTTGAGTCCAGAGGTAGTTCAGCTGGAAGAGAACCTATCTTATGAGGAACAACCGGTCCAGATTTTGACAATAGGGAGTAGGTTTTACGGAATAAGGTGATTCATCAGGTAAAGGTTTTGTGGAAAAACCACATGATTGAAGAGGCGACATGGGAATCTGAAAATGCAATGTGGGCTAAATACCCCCACTTATTCGATAATAAATAAATTGCGGGGACGCAATTTTCTAAAGGGGGGGAAGGATGTAACATCCCACGTAAGTAATGAATAATAGATATTTTTTATCTATGCTTATTAATGAATTAGATAGTGTTTTAGAGGCTTAAAATGAGAAAAAATCCAATCTTAAGCATGGAATACACTAATATTTTTAAAAGATTGATTTACTGCCTTTTAATGGAAAACCATTTTTAAATCAAACTTTTTACAATTTTATAAGCTCTATTTGTCCAAATAAACTTATTCTTTATTATTGGGACATTGAAATTTAGTTTGGGTAAATTTTTTGGTATTTTTCTGATAAAGTTCATTTTTTAATTAATAGTGAAAAATGTTGTATTTTAATTCAAAAAATCTTTTTAGTCTAATTTATTTATATGATTATATTATCTTTTGAATTGGTTTTAAAGTGAAATTAGAATATATTTTTACTATTTAATCCAATAGTGGTCATGGAATTAATTTCACTTTGAAATCGGACTTAAACTAGTGTCAATCTATTGATAATTTTTGTTTCATAAAAACACGCTATTTATTTTGACAATGAGAATTAATTATTAAATTAATTAACGCAACTTATATGTTTTGAATTTGGTAAAATAGACATCATTTTTATATTCGGAATATCAAATATAGCTTACGGTGAATTTTTGGTATTTTTCTGAAAAACTTCAATTTTTGATGAATAATGAAACCAATAAGTGGTACTTAAAAACTGATTTTTCGTTCAAATGAAATTTTACCACCTCTTTGTTTTGAATTTCAAAAATCCTACATACATGGTTGTCATTAAGAATTAAAATGTGGTTCAATGGGATTAAAATAATTTTTTGATGAATAGTAACTTTAAAGTTTTTAATCGCGATTGAAGGTAATTAGTGTAATTTAAGGTAAGAATAATGTTTTAATAATATGAAATAAACTTGACACAGGTCCTACCCTTACTAGATGTGTCATGTCCGACAAAGATAATCCATGGGTCAACTTGGGGACCCCATGTAGCCACTTTTGAAGGAAAATGACATTAATATCTTTTTATTTAATGTTAAAGTAAAAATGTCAGAAACATGAGTTGTTTTACTAAAACAATTTTTAAATGGGGTAATACAAGTCATATTTTTTACTATAAATATTCATTATAAAGCTAAACAGATTTCCTACATCATTATAGTTGTTTTATAATTTTTATACATTAAATAAATTAAATTATTTATGACATCATGATGATGCAACGATTACCTCATTATTTAATGATTTAAATAAAATGAAAAGATAATGTAAAATCTATGACCTACACATGTCAAAACCCTATTGGATGAGTATATTTCGAACTCCTATCACCTTATCATCGAAATATATAATTTTGGGACCTTTTAATTCTGAAAAGCAATTTATGATAAAGTAACCTTTTATAACTTTCCAAGAGTGCCCCTCCTCTCCTCTTATAAAAGGCCCCACCTCTACCACCTTACCCACACTTTCAAAGATTTTGGCTCGGCCAAACCCTGCCCATTTTGTCTCTCCACATCCTTCTCTAACTCTTAGAAGCAACACATTGGGAATAAGTCTTCCCAGGGAATCCTTTGAGCTCAAATCAAAAAGAGTTACCCGACATAAAGGTAGTGTCTCCTCTTGTGTTCTTATGTTTTATTTTGCTTCTCCAACCCCCTAAAATCATTTTATTCATTTCTTTTGTAAAAAAACCGGTATCTTCCATTTACTAGGATGTTTTTATAATAAGGATTCGAGATACACTTTCACACACCTACATCTAATGGTTAAATAACATACTGTTTCCGTGGATGGCGAATTTCTGCCTCACGAAACGATGATTGTTCAATATTCATTTAACACCTTAAAAGGTGGCCATTAAGATGACCCTATATTTATATATGATATATAATATGTTTCTGTTTTACTTAAGCTTCTGTATTTTTCATTTATGTCATACATTTATGGTTACCATTATGGGTAAACACGATATCTTCATTTTAGAAAGTGCGGACTACCGCCCCCTCAAAGTGATTTGATTCGTTAATTCCATATGTGCAATGTATAAAGGATTTAATTAATGATATTATATATTTTATTAAACTGGAATTATGATATACCTTTATATCATTATTATTTCATTCCATAAAATATGAAATAGAAATGCAAGTAGCGTTCATGTGTACGTATGGCTTACCGTTTCCATGAACGGTGCATTTCATTTCTTACCTCTAAACGTTATGTAATATTATAAATTCATGTATATACTCGACATAAATGATATATATGATATCTACATCATGATTATAACTTTGGATATAATGGATACATGAACAACTTGTAATTATTAAGAGTTTAATTTTGACTCAAGTACCAATAATCGTTAAAACGACCGTTATTAACTTAAATAATTACAAAGTGTAATGACATGGTAATAAGTAATATAAAAGGAATAATGAACATGAAAAAGGTTCTTAAGAAAGTATAAATTAACTCATGTTTATTATTCAGGAGATTAAAGAATGATCGAGTCAAGTCGGACCTGAGGTAAGGGACTTCGTCTCAATCTCCATTCATTGAGGCATATTTCGTTTTATACACAACTATGTTTTATACGGTGTATAAACCCCTTTTACTTTTAAGCTTATTCAAAAGGAATATTTTTTTATAGGAAGAGTTTTACTAAACCAAAAATGGAATGTTTTTTTTGTCGTACGTATGCGGCGACAACGACTTATCCGCCGTCGTGACCATTATTTGAGTTTCGGCTTCCTCTACATGCCATAACTTAACCTTTTTTTAAAATGAAAAATTTATACCATGTATTACTTTTCTTTTATTTAGGTATTGAAAATGGTTTTCATAATTGTTTTATTATATCAATGTGTTGTATTGATATCTTGTGATTGAAATGTGGAAATGTTATGATTCCTTTATGCATGTTTTGCGTGATACAATTATGTTATGGTTCTTGGGTATTGTTATGAAGACGGGTGGTTCCGTGATAAACTAAGGGCGGGTGATCCCGATATACCTATCCAATGCATTGGGTAATGCGAAGGAGTTAAACGTTAAGGTTTCTCTGAAGAGATTTAGGGAATATACAGTGATGGGTATTCCAAACATAACCAAGAGGGTTACTCCCTACGTAAGAATGTTATGAATGCCTCAAGTTACCTTTATGTCTTATGATTTCTATGATTTATTCATGAATTTTTGAGGTATGTGATTATGTTTTATGAGTAAAGTATGATTTCATGCATGGAATAATGTTTTCAGTTCATATTTTTTTTATAACCCTTACTGAGCTTATTATGTTCATCCCAAGTTTTTGAAATGTTTTTTTCACAGGTCGAGGGAATGGTACATGATATGATGATAGTGTCAAAGAAGTGTCAAGAAAGAATAAATGTTTTATTTTAAATATGTTTTTGTTGATGGGAAAATGAATACTATCTTTTATGTAACCACTTTGTTTAAATGTGGAATGTAAGGGAAGTTTTATGATCTAATTTTCTAAAACTCTAAACCTGAAAAAGATCCTCAATGTGTAATCTTGTAATAACTCAATATTAAGTAAGGTTTGAGGTTGGGGCCTTATAATTTTAATATTTGTTCTCATGAATGAACCACTATAATAAAACATACCTCTAAACAATTGGTCCCCAAACATCATCAATATAGTTTTGTTATTGTTTGAAATGTTAAAAATGCTATGTGAAATAGGGACTAACCCACTCAAGATCACAAGTATACAAGTACATGCCTACCCAGCTAGATACCTGGGTTTCTCCCCTTGTGAGAAATATAAATCTACACGTTACCAAAATACAATTGTTCATAAAATAATAATTTCAAGTCACCCAAATTCAAAATTGTATCAAAACTGTTTTTGAAATACTTATATCACTCAATAAAAAATTTAGAATTTCCAAAAAACAACATAAAAAAATATAACAACGTTTTGCACATAAAATCCATTGAAACCCCCACATTGAACACCATGTGCATGCCAATATTTCAAAAAAAATTGTAAGAACATAAATTTTTTAATAAAACCATTTAATCAACTAGAAAACATACCCAAAAGATCGAACATGGAATATCTATGACAAACACCCATTTTCACATGAAAATGACATTTTAGAACCATTCGTATAACAGACACCACCACAAATAGTTTTACCATCAAATTCCATTGAATATGAACATAAAAATATTATATATATATATATATATATAAATTCAAAATAACAATAGAGTTTTAACACATGGAATCAGCTACCACAAGTGTCGAAACAAAAAATCCTTGTGCGAATGATCACCTACACTACTGCCGCACCACATAGAAAATTTGTCAATCCTAAAACCAGATTATTAGGCAATGAAACCCAGATAAAACCCTAGGATTGAATCCATACTTTCGTGAAAATATAAAAATCATGAATAAGGGGAAGATACCCACATAAAATGGTATAAACCATATGAAAATGAGAGCGGGTGGAGGAAACCCACATACTTGAATGATTTTGAAGAAATTTCCCAAAATACACTATATTTGAATCTCCAAGAAAACAAAACTGACAGGGAGGATTGAATGAGGATGTGGAGGTCATGTGGGGACTGAAATAGTAGAAAAAAGTAAAAATTTATTTATTTATGGATGAAATAATTTACATTCTCAAATCTAGATAGTTTGAGAAACTAAGATAAAGATTTCAGTAATCTACGATGCAAATGAGCCCTAAAGAGGAAAAATCGATAATGAGGGCGAGTCTAGGATTTTTGGCTTCATTGGGAGGTGGAATCACCAAAAAAATTAAAAAATTTATTGACATACTAAATAATTATAATATTTAAAAGTAGGAAATCTGCTCACGGGTTGGACCAATGCCTAACTAAATCACACATTTCAAAATTGATAATTTGTTCTTAAGGGATCCAATAAGAAATAGTGGTTTATATAAGTTAGGGAATTCCATTTAGATATAGAAAGGGTGAAAACTGTTAAAAAAATAAAGGAGTTATAAAAGAATCAAATTTTGTTTTTGATATGAAAATGGGCTCAGGGTTTGGCCGATATCTTGATGAAACCCCCCTTTATTTAGAAATACATGGTAAAACCCCACAAACAAAGTAAGAATAAAAATTAAATGAAAAATAAATTTAAAAATATTCATTTATGTGACAATTATCTCCAACATAAAAACATTCTTCCATTAAAACGTTCTCTTAAAGCATAATCCGATAAGAGAAATGGAAACTGCTCTTTAACCCAAGGCATTTGCTCCCATGTCTCATGCTCATCCATCCCATTCACCTAGAGGACTCACACTATAGGAATAGGGTTCCCTCAATGAACATTTTCTTGGGAGTCCACAATTTGCATTTTCCTCTCAAACACTTATAAATCATACTCTATCTCTAGTTCTTCCCAATTCAACACATGGGATAGATCAGGATTATAAATTTTCAACTTGGGGATATGGACGACATCATGAATGGAAGTCAATTGAGAATGAAAGGAGAACCTTTATGTAACACTTCCAATTTAGTCATTGATATCAAAAAAGACAACATACTGTGGCATCATCTTCAATTGCTTTCCCAATCGATGATGGCCCAAATGAGGGGCCACATTCAAGAATACCATGTAACCCACAAAAAACACTTGGTCTCAGGGCCCATGGTCAGAAAAAGATTTATGAAGACTCTAATCTATCAACAAGAACTGCCTAATCAACTTGAACATTACAGGTGGCTCCTACAAAAGGCTCATCCCAAATTGTGAAGTCCCACCTACCACATCCCATCATAACGGGGACCAACAAGGCCAACAATATAATACCTAAAAATAGCCACCCAAATCAAGGATTGGTAACTATTATTATATAAAAATTCAACCAATCCCAAAATGGTTATCCTATAATCCATCAATGTCGAAAACACATGAAAGAATCATGTCCTCTAAGATACGATTCACCTTCTCTATCTGACCATTTTTTGAGGATGGTAATCCCTGCTCATCTTAATCTGCTACCCCAAGGCCTTCTGAAGGCCTTCCCAAAACCGAGAAGTGAAATAGGGGTATCTATATAAGACAACTACTGATGGAACAGAATGATGCCTTAGCACCTCCTGGAGATAAAAAAATACCAACTAATCCACTTTAGCAGCATCTTTGATCTGAATGAAGTGGGAAGATTTGGTCACATGATCAATCACTACCCAAAATGACATTCTTACCCTGAGGTGTATGAGGTAATCCAACAATGATGTCCTTGGTGATGACATCCCACTTCCATGTAGGAATAGGTAATGGATGGAGGAAACCGGAGGGCCTTTGGTTCCCCACTTTCACCTAATAACATGTGTAGCATCTCGACACAAAGTCAGCTATGCCTCATCTCAAACCTAGCCACAAGAAATGCCATCGCACATCATAATACTTCTTTGTGGAACACAGATAGACTACCCTCTGAGGCTGGTAGCTATCCTTCTTCGGCACCTTCTGCAGAGACATTGACACTAATGAATATCACTTGAAGCACAAGTTGCCCTTTGGAGATGATGACCAATCAGAAGGTGTATACCCACCATAAATAAACAACCTCGATGACTGACAAAGATAATCACTAGGTTGTTCTATATTATTCAACATTATTATAGAATTAATCATCTAAATTCTCACAATAAGAACACCTACACTATGCTTTATAGGCTCCTCATGAATTTGACCAAAGAACCCCATCAGAGTCCACTCATCACTGGAATTACTCAAGGCTTTCACTGGTACTTTTATACTCAAATCACCCTCTTCCACATTACAATTTCTTGTGGTATAGACAATGTGAATGTCAAACCCCTACAAGTATTCTATCCAGTGAGATTTCCCCATATTGAGGAACTTATGCGAGAAGATGTAGGCTAAACGTTTTTGAGAAAAATAGACTATAATCATCTCCCCAAAGAGGTAGTGATTCCATTTCTTTAAAGTATACACCACATCTTATAACTCAAAGTTTTGGTTCTGATAAATATGTTCTTTTGGCCAGAATTGGAAAGAAACATAGGCCACCATGTGATCACCTTGCATAAGAACACACTGAAGACCCACACCTAAATATTTACAACAAACCACATACCCCTTTTCATTCTATATAAAAATTAGCAAAGGGGTGGTATTCAACTTCTACTTCAGTTCCTCCAAGGATTCTTGAAACATTGGGCCTGAATCAAACCTCACCCCTTTCTAGGTGACTGTGGTAATGGGAGAAGAAAGATAAGATATATCCCAATCAAACCACATGTAGTAACTATCCAGGCTGAGGTTTCTCTTGACCTTGAACTCATTCTACATCTAAAACAATTAAATAACTACATTGATCTACTTAGGGTCCACCAAAGCCCCCTCCTCTGAGATCACATTCCCCCGAAACATCACCTCACTTATCTATAAAGTGAACTCCAACAACATTGCATAGAGGCCGTGATCCCACAACGTGCCCAACACGATAAGTAGATAATGCTCACGTTGCACATCAGATCCAGAGTAAATAAATATCTCATCCATGAACACCATGATAATGGAATCAAGATACAATTGGAACACCTTGTACACGAGTAATATAAAGACCACTGGAGCATTGGTCCATGCGAAGGGAATTACCAGATACTCAAAGTGGTCATACATGAAACGAAAGGATGACATTGGGATATCCGCCTCTTTCACCTTGAGTTATTGGTAACCCAAACTCAAAGCTATATTTGAGAACATATTTTCCCCCTTTAACTCAGAAAACAAATCATCTAATCCGGGAAAAGGATATTTTTTCTAGATGGTTACTATATTCTGCATTTGGTAGTCAATGTATAATCGCTGGGACCTGACAAACTTCTTTGAAAAGAAAAATGGAGTGGACCCATGAGAGATTCTTGGGTGAATGAAACCTTGGGATTCTAAGTCATCTGGATGAATCATTAATTGCATTAATTTTCTAGGGGCTATACAATATGATGGAATTGACATCACTTGTGTTCTAGGCACCAAATAAATCATGATATCCAATTCCCATTCTGGAGGAAATCTGGAAAAATCATTCTCTAATACCACTACAATCTCATCCACTATATGAGGTAGTCCACATATATGATCCCAAACATTGTCATCAAGTGAATGAGATGATAACTGGAAGATACGATTCCCCAACTCTAGGAGTGGATGTTCCGAATGACCTGACCAAGTATCCCATTCCCTAAGAAAAACATAACGACCCCCATCAGGTTCCATGAAATTCCCCCTCCATCTATAGCAATTTATTTTCACTTCAAAGTGCACTATCTAATCCATGACAATTATCACATAAAGAATATCCATATCTATGACCATGAGGTCCCACAATATCTCAACCCCTAACACGGAACGTGTACATAATGGGAACCTTAGAACATATTCCTTCTCCTTTCCCAATAGTATCACAAAATCCATCACAAAGGACAACAGCTCATCTGAAAAATTCATGATTTTCCCAGTTTTAGTATAGATGAATAAAATAGAAGCATCGATATCAAAATGTGTAGCATGTATAGAAAAGGAAATTAGAATGTTACATCGAACAGTTGACTGTCCCACCACTGATCCCACATGCACATGATCCACCACATAATGATGCCTAGTATCTTCCTAAGAATGAAAAATCAATTATGGATCTTCCATGAATTTTTTCTTCCTAGAAGATGATATGTCCCTACCACCACGGCCACCAAACTATGATCCCCTTGTCCTCAACGACTCTAATTGAGATTACACTCCCCTGGATTCCACTGATCCTGCCCTACATGTAGTGGACATGCCATCCCAAAAAAGTGATTCATGTTTCTCATAGCATCACATTAATGACTAGGATTTTGAGGAAAATTTCATGTTGGTCAGATATTCCCTGGCCTCCCACACCATTGGCCCATGATAGACCTCACATCTGAATCCATTGAATAAAACTACCCGGAAGGTTGGCCTGAGCTGCCACCCCCATGTTTCCATAATCCGCTCACTTCCTTTTTTACTCAAAAGAGTAGCCACTACTCAGACATTATATCATTATATAAAAACAATCCCTCATCTTATGGTTGATCTCCACCATACACATCTGGTCAACCACCTCTGCATAGGTTTTCATCTTGAATAAGAAGACTTAGGAATAGATCTCTAGCCACATACCCCTCTCAAACTTCGGAGCCTTCATATTCTCATTTGAGACCATTTTTAGAACATACTAGACCAACATATAAAAAGGGTTGGAATAATCCATAGAAAAAATATCCCCATAAACAAGCCCTATTAACACTTATATTGAGCATACACAAAAACATCAAGATTTTACTAGTCATTGAAGACAACCTTGAAGTCCATTCAAATAATCTACTCATGCATCCCATCTTGAAGCACTGATTCCCACAACATGTGACAATGACCCTCTAATTGGAAATAGGAAGACTTAACCCGAACCTCCTCAGGTTTGTCCTAGAACTTAATCATGTGGTCAATCATTTCGAGCCACTCCTCCGCTTCCTAGTGTTCTGTGCTACCTCACAAAGTGGGTGGTTTTTTAAGAAAATATTAGGCTTTTTTACTTCAGAGGACCAGCCTCATATTCCCCATCGAGAGCTGAAATAGGATATAATCCCTGTCCTAGATCTTGGATAGTTCAAACCATATCCTCTACTAGCCTCTGATCAAGAAATGGGGGGAGAACTCTCTTCAACTTCTTCTCGTGGGTGCATGGGTGCTTTCCGAGGAGGCTTGTTTTTACCAAAGACAACAGTAAAACTGACAAAAATTATTATAAAAATTCTAAATATTTCATCAATAACAAAAAATATAAAAAACCCAAACACATTACATCAATAAAATATACAACTACTCCACCACCAAATGATGTCCACATGTAGTCATCAATCCACACATGTTACCTGTAAGAGAAATAAAACAAACAATTCCAATGTCCCAGGGAGACTAAAGGTCTTCCACATGATGTGCATGCCCGAAACCCTACTTGTGACCAATACACTGAGCCCCGACAATCTTATCCTCAGTCTATCCCGACTCATCCCAAAATAATATTACAACCCAAAAACAATAACCAGCCTCTAGTACTATTTTTTCACGAACCAAATTTTTTCTCCAACATTACCGACACTAAACCCATCACATGGAATCGCCTGATGGGAATTACCTATCACCACAGGTAGACCCAAGTGTCTGGATATCATGGATTCATTTTTGGGGATGATTTACCTGAGTTTAGAAACATTTTAACAACCAAAACCAATCAATAACAGAAATCCGAAACATAATCCAATCATGAATTAAATAAAATCTAGAACAGAACACATACGATTAAACAAGGAACAATGGGTCTAAATATACATAATATTTCCTAAAAATAGCCTAATAGAATCCTCATGACAAGGGGTTATCACACACAAGCTGTGTCCATAACACTGCACCAAGGGAATAATCTAGAATCCATATCAACCATAACCCAATGACATGACATTTCCTGTATCAACATGATCAAGTCTAATTACAACAAGGTGGTTTATGTAGGGTGTTATAATAAAAACAAGATACCACAAAATTTTTTTATGTAAGCAGTATAAGATTAAAAGCATACATTTTTCTGATAAACACTAAGTGGTGGAAATAAATTCTATAGAATGAATCTTTTAAAGGTAAACAATATTCAAAAGTAAATTTCAAATAGTGAAAACATTTAAATATAATATGTAAGCTAGTATATTTTTTCATCTAGACACAACCTATGTTAATGATAAATACAAAATATCCAATGAAAACTAATATAGGGAATACCCCTAGGCACTATCAGTTTCAGGGCCTATTTACCTCGTATCTCATTGGAATGTAACCATAGTAATATAAGTTTTCATGCATGAGACACTAGTAGTGAACATACCTATAACCCAGTAGTCCCCAAAAATCAACAATATTGTATTGTTAGTGTAGTCAAATTCAATCTACTTAAGTGAAACTTGTACAAAACCACTCTGGATCACTACTGTACTAGTTCATGTCCGACCACCTTGATTCTCGAGTTCCCCCTTTGTGCTCAAATGAATTCCACATGTTACCATAATCGAATCTTGCTTAAAATCATCAGTTATGGTCACCCTAATTAAAAATAGTAGCTACACATGCTTTTCACAGCCAATATCACTGAATAAAACATTTAGAATTTCTATAAAACAACATCAAAAAATATAACAATGTTTTTTCACATAAAATCCAATGAAAACCCTACATTTAACACTATATGGATACCCATAATTCACCACAACAAAATTTTGAGAACTGAAACATTTTAATAAAACCATTACATCAATTAGAAAAGAAACCCAAATAATCCAACATGGGATATTAATGAAAAAACACCCATTTTCCCACAAAAAATGACATTTGAGGCCCATTTTCTTAACAAAAGCCCCCCAAAATTGTTTTCTGACCAATGACCAAGGAATATGAACCTAGAAAAATTATAAATATTGCAATTTAAAATCATCCAAGAGTGATTACATAAAGAATCACCTACAACATGTTTCAAAACACCAAATCCTTGTGTGAAAGTTCTCTTGAACCACCGCCACACAACAAGTGAGTTCAATAAAACCTAAAACTAGAAGATTAGATCTAGAAAACCATGATAAAAACCAAGGATCAAAACCATATTTCTTGGCCATTGGATCTTTTTGAACAAATTGATGTAGTCCTATGTAAATGGAAAAAGCCCTAAGATAATGGGAGGAGGAAGGAAGAAAACCCACTTATTTGAGAGATACTGAAGAAATTGCCCAACATAAACCAAATGATATATATCCATGAAATAAAAACTAATATTGAGGATTGAATAACGATGAAGAGGTCATTTGGAAACTAAAATTGGGGGAAAAGATTGAAAATTTATTGATTTATGTATAAAAAAAGTACCTTCTCATGTATGGATGATTTGAGAAACCCTTAGAAATTTCTCCGCAATTCGTGATGCAAATGTCCATAAATGAAAAAATAGATAATGTGGGTGAGCCTAAGGTTTTTGGCATCGAGTAGGAGGTGGAATGTTTGAAATCATTAAAAAATTAATTTTTTAATCATGAAATGGTCTCACAGGTTGGCCTAATGCATCATTAAATCACCCAAATCCAGAATGATAATTACTATCTATGGTTTCTGAATTGACATGGTGGTTTGAATAGGTTAGGGGAGGATAAGTGTGTAGTAGAATGGTTTAAAGTGATAAAAAATAAATGATTAATAAAAAAATTGATCTTAAATTTTGGAATTGCTTTATGGTTTGTTCCAAATCACGATGAAACCCCCCTTTCTAAAACAATACGTGGGAATCCCCAAAAAAAGAAATAATAGAAATTAAATGAAAAATACCTTCAAATGAAATCATGTATGTGACAATTATCCACACCATAAATACATTCCTCTCTCATAATTTCATCTTTAATCATGATCAAATAAGATAAATAGAAACAACTCTTAGACCCAAGAGGTTTTCTCCCATGTCTCATGCTCATCAGTCCCATGTTGCTAGATGACTCGAACAAGTTTAATAGTATTATCTCTATTTTTTTCATGGGAGTATACAATTCACTCAAGCAACTCAAACACCGATACATCAGGCTCTAACTCCATTTCATCACAATTCTACACAAGGAAAGGATCTTGGGTGTACCTTATCAACATGGAGGCGTGGAAGACGTCATGAATATATGTCTTCAAAGAAGAAAAGTCCAAACTATATTATACCCTACCAATATTCTCAGATATTTCAAATGGATATACAACCAGTTCCATTAGATTACCTTGCTTTCCCAATCGATGATGTCCTAGTTGAGTGGTCACTTTCAAGAATACCTATTCACCCACAGAAAACTCAAGGTCTTGAAAAATCCTGTCAGAATAAGATTTATGATGATTATGAGCGATCTACAAGCACTAATTAATCAAAATTACCTTCTTAGACATCTTCTAGACAATCCTTAACACCAACAGTGACGTCTCACCTACCTCATCCCATCATAAGGGGACCAATGGGGCCAAACATGGAGCACCCCAAAAGGATCAATTCAAATTGATGATTTATAACCATTATTATGGACAAATTCAGGAAAAACCCAAATGGTCATCCCATGATCGCCTAACGTTTAAAACACATTCATGGAGCATGTCCTCCATGATCTGATTTTCCATCTATGTATGACCATAAAATTGAAGATGGTAAGCTGTGCACATCATAATATGTGTCCAAAAGGCCTTCTAAAGGACTTCCCAAAACTATGAAGTGAAATAGGGGTCTATATATGAGGCAAGTGCTGATGGAACATCAAAAAGACATACCATCTCTTGGAGATAATAACAGCCCAACTCATCCAAATTGTTAGTATCTTTGATCAGAATTAAGTGGGATGATTTGCGTAGACGATCCATAACCACCCAAAAAGAATTCGTACCCCATGGTGTACGAGGTAAGCCAATAATTAAGTACATAGAGGCCTCATTCAAATTCTAGGTAGGAATGTGTAATGGCTAGAGCATACTATTTTGATTTTGGTGGTCTACATTCACTGGATGACATGTGTAGAATATCATCATGAAGCCAGCTATTTCTTATGTCATACATAGCCACCAAAACTATTGTCAAAGCTCACAATACATATTTGTGGCACCTGGATGGACAACCCATTGAGGCTAGTGGCTAACTGGTATCAACACCATCCAAAGAGACGACGGTGCTACTAAATGGACCTTGAATATTAATATGCAGTTGAGAGATGATAAACAATCAGAATATGTCTACCATCCAAGAAAAAACTACCTCAACTACTAACAAATATCATCACTAGGATTTTCTTACAGAATCAACTCCATGATATAAGGAGTCACCTAAAATATCACCATGAAAAATCTTCTGATGTGCTCTTTTCTATCCACATGAATATGTGAAGAGATACCCATCAGAGTCCACTCATCACTGGACTTACTCCTGGATTTCACATGTACTTTTATTCTCAAAGCATATAACACCACATTACCCTTTCTCGAGGTATAGACAATGTCACATTATAACCCCTATAAGTAATTTATCCAATGACGTGACCACAAATTGAGGTACTTCAGCAAGAATATTTATTCATATATTTTGTGATCTGAATTGAATCTAAACTTATTCCCAAAGAGTTATTGACTCCATAAATTACAAGTATGCATCATATCTTCTAACTCCAAGTCCTGGGTCGTATAATTCTTTTCATGTGGTTGGAGTTTGTGGGAAACATATTCCACCTCGTGACCACCCTTCCTATGCACACACATAATACCCATAATTAATGTTACACAATACAAAACATACCCCTTTACAGCCTCGAAAAAAATCAGTATGGGGGTGGTTTTCAACTACAGCTTCATTTCATCGAAGGATTCCTATCACTCTGGGCCCCATACTATATTCACCCCATTCTAGGTGATTTTGCTCATGGGTGAAGCATGACAAGAGAAGTCTAAAAAAGACAACCTATAGTTACTAACTAGGCCAAGGAATCTCCTAATCTCGAACAAGTTCTTCAGTTGCACCCATTACATGACCACACCGATCTTATCATCGTCCACCGAAACCCCCTGTTCATAGATCACATCCCCCAAAAACAACACCTCCTTGATCCAGGAAGTGAAGTTGGACAAATTTTTATATAGGTGGTGATCCCACAAAGTGTCCAACATGATCCAAAGAAGATGGTCATGTTCCTCATCAGCACAAAAGTAAAAAATTATTTCATCATCGAACACCATGATTAATGAATTAAGATACCGATGGAACACCCTATTCATTAGTGACATTAATACTTCTAGAGCATTGGTCAATCTGAAGGGCATGAACAAATACTTAATGTGGTCGTACAATCTTCGGACGGTAATCTTTGGTATATTCACTTCTTTCACATTAAGTTGATGGTAACCTGAATGTGAACCTATTTTCATGTACCATTTTTCCCCCTTCAACTGGTCAAACAAATCATTTATTCATGGGAAATGATATTTGTTCTTGTTGATTACATTATTCATCTTCTGGAAGTAAATGGACAACTGGAGGGACCCGTCAACCATTTTTCTAGGAGAATAGGAGTAGCCCAAGGAATGATGATTGGGTGATTGAATACTTTTGATTCTATGTCCCATAACAGAATATTTAATTTTCATAATTTAGAGGCGGCCATAAGATATGAGCTAATATAGATTTAATGTGTTCCCAGAACCAAATCAATCGAGAAGTCCACATCTTACACTAGATTCAATCCTGAAAAATCATTTGGGAATACCACATGAACTCCTACACTACATGAGGTAGTCCACCTTCAGGAGAAGAACCATCATCCTTAATTTCGAGAAAAGATAACTAGAAAATAAGATGATGACCTGACCGAGGATCTCATTTCTCAAGAAAAACATGACGACTCCCATCAGGTGTTCTGATAATCAACCCCTAACTATAAAAATCGATGTGTCCTTGAATTTGCAACATCCAATCCATGCCATGTTAAATGTCAAAACCATATATATCTAGGATCAGGAGGTCCCACTCTATCTTAACTCCTGACATGGAAAACACACATGATGGTCAAATGAAACCATGTTTCATGTCCTTTTCTTGTGGTGCCACCAACTCTATCAGAAAAGAAAATAGCTCGAATTGAAAATTCAGAAAGTTTAAAGAATGGTTAAAGATGAATGAAAAATAAACACATGTATTGAAAATATAATCATATTTAGAAGAGGAAATCTGAACGTTACCTCAAATTGTCATTGTTCCCTCCTCTGATATATTTTTTTCCTGATCCACGACATAGAGATTCCTAGTCTCTGCTTGAGAAAATCCACTCACTTGTGGCACTACCTTAAACTAGATCTTCCCAGATGATGATCCGGCCCTGGTGTCATGGCCACCAAACTGAGATCATTATATCCTCAATGGCTCAGACTATGTTGGCACTACCCTAGAAGACACTGATCTTACCCCACATTGGTGTGGGCGTTCCATCTAGTAAAACCACTGCAAGTTTCCCATATCACCACACTGATAAAAAGTATTCAGTGGAAAAATTCATGTTGTTCAAATTTCACCAGGCCTCCCACACTGGTGGAACATGACATACCTTGCATCTGACACCACTGAAGAAAGCTGCATGAAAGGTTTGCCTGAGCTGCCACCCCCTTTCTTCCCCTACTCCTCCCACTGCCATTTCTTCTCAAAATAGTCGAAACTGCCTAGAAAAAATATCATCCAAAATAAACCAGCCCTCACCTTGTGGCTTATTTCCACCATACAGACCAGGTAAACCACCGCTGCATACGTTTTCATCTTGAACTGAAAGTCCTGGGAATAGATTTCAGGCCAAAGACCACTCACAAAGTTCGTGTCATTCTTCTGCTTATTAGTGACCATTTACGGAGCATTCTAGACCAACTCAGCAAAATGGTGTGAATACCCCATCATAGAAAGACCCCCTTAATAAGAACCATGAACTCCCGAGATGGATCATACATCAAAACATCATGACTGTACTGGTCATTGAAGATAGCCTTAAAGTCCTTCTAGCTCATCTCCTCATGCTTCCCAACATAAAGCCCTAATTCCCACCACCTATGGTAGTGACCCACTAACAAGATAGAATAACACTTAACCATGACCTCTTCAACTGTGTATTGGAACTCAAACATGCACTAGATATTTTCTATCCACTCCTCCGCTTCGTGGGGATCTATGCTACCATAGAAAGTATGATGAATGTTATTTAGAAACTCATAAGATCTCTCCTTTACAGGACTAATCTCATCCACCCAAACCAAAGAAGGAATTGAAGATGATCCCTTTCTTATAGATTGGATTGTTTGAACTATAACCTCTCCTAGTCTTGGATCAAGTGCTGAGGGAAAAATATCTCCAGCTTCCTCCTATGGGTGCATGTGAGATTTTCAGGTATTCATGTTGTTAAAAATGAAAAAAGTCAGAAGAAAAACAATCAGAAAAATTTAAAAATATTTAACCAATGGCATAAAATTTAAATAATCCATGACATTAGAATAATAAAATAAACCACTAATCCACCCCACTCGATGTCCACTGGTAGTCTACAACCAACACCTCTCACTTGTAAGTGAATCAAATAAAAAATTCAAAAGTCCCATGGTGAACCGAGGTTTTCCATCATATGTGTGGGTCGGGAACACTACTCGCGATCAAAACTTCGATCCCCGACAGTCGTATCTTACTTCTAGACCAGCTGATCCAAAAATAGTAATACAACCCAAAAACATTATCCTACCTCTAAAACCATTTTGTCACGAACCGAATATAGTATCCATCATTACTAGCACAAAACCTGGCTCATGGAAATTCACTATGTTCATTATCTATCTATAATGGACAACATAAGTTCTTGGGTGTCATTAATTATGGTTTGGGGAAAATTTACCCAAGTTTAGAATCATTTAACAACAAAAAAGTATCAATAATCCAAATATGAATATTCTAGGCACTCGTGACTTAAATAAAACCCATTACTGAACACATATATTTAAACATGACACAAGAGATCCATAGATACATAAAACAGGCATAAAAATATCTAAAGGGACTTCACATAATAAGGTGTTATCACCCACAAGTCATCTCCACTGCACCACCCTAAGGGAATAGACTAGCAACCCGAACCGCCATCACCATAGGAATTTTCATTACCTTCATCAATGATGATCAAGTCTACATACCCCCAATGGGTGTAAGTGGGGTGTAATTATAAGGCTAATAGAATACCACCCAATGTATTCAATATTTTAATCAATACAAGATAAAAAGCACACTAGTTTTTGATAAATAATAAATAGTGGAAATAAATTCTAAAGAATGAACCTTTTAAAGAAGAAATATTTTCCAAGGGAAATTTCAGTGAGTGAACAAATTTAATTAAAACATGTTTTCTAATGCATTTTTTCCAAAAAAAATCACACAAAATCGAGGATAAATAAAAAACATCCAATGAGCACTATTCTCAAGAACACCCTTAGGCACTAGATATTTTCGAGCCCCAAGTACCTCATATCTCAGTGTAATGTAAACATAGTAATATCTATTCATAAAAAAGAGTAACTATTATGGAACATAACAAAAACCTAATGGTCCCCAAACACCATAAATATAGTTTTTTAGTGCAGTTAATCTCTAACTTTCTAAGTGAAATTGGGACAAAACCACTCTGGATCACTAGTGTACTAGTACACATCCACCAATCGAGATACTCGAGTTCCCCCCTTTGTGCTCAGATGAATTATACCTGTTACCAAAATACAATTTCACCTAATATGATCAGTTTTTATCACTCACATTCAAAATATTATCTACAAATTCTTTGATCCACTTATATCACTCAATAAAACATTTATAATTTTCATAAAACAACATCAAAAAATTTAAAAATGTTTGAACATAAAATCACTTGACACCTCCACTATACTCACAATGTAGATACCCATATTTCACCACATATAATATTGATCACAATAGAGTTTGTCCATATTTTAAAATTAAATTCATAGAAGCATAAAAATCCAATTAAATGGATAGGTTATAACATTATTGTTTAAAAAATTGTTGGCTCATATAGAATCAGTGTTTTGTGCCTTACATTATATATTAAATTTATTTTTAAATCCCTAGGGTGTTACATTAACCATTCCGTCAATGAATTGTGCCCCCACAATTTTAGATGTCTATATTTAAAAGAGATGTTTATATTTAAAAATTATTTTATAAATACCACATAATATGTAAGGTTGTAGAACATACTCTTCATAAGAGGGAAAGTGGTAATGAAAAGGTCACCATAATATTAGGATTTTAGATAGGATAACATTATCATAAAGTGAAAACATTTCCATGAAAGGAAAATATAACCACAAATTTATGATGGATAATAACACGTAACATAGACACTATAAAGTTATACCTTATAAAACAATAAATAAATAATTTGTTAAAATATTGTAGATTTTATATAAGGAAAAGTAATAAGATGAGATTTTTTCTCTAAAATTAATTTCCTAGAGTTGTGGTTTTCTTTTATTATCTATAAAATATCTTCATAATTTAAACTTACATAATGTAATAATATCCTCATTTGGTTTTTCTTCGATCAATCGCTACTTTATATGTCTAATAAAAAGATGTATATTAATGATTAATTTTTATACCTGATGCACATTGATCAAACTATCAATAAGTCATTCATTATCCAATTAAATATTTACTAAAACCAAAATGTTTGGTAGAGGTTATTGAAAATGGTAATTTAGTCTTAATCCATTGCATAAATAATTGACCAAAATACTCATCTATATTATGTCTATCAAAAATTTAATGTGCAACGTTTTAGAAGAAATGTCACTTAATATCATGTTATCCTCAAAAAAAATATATTGTATATTTTATTATCACAAACCAAAAATATGAATACCTTAATTACCATTAAAAATCTATAAAGGATGCATTCTTCTAATTTTTAAAAGAAGTACTGTATGATAACAAAATTCTAAAAAAAACTATTGTAATTATTCCACTTCGACTATACCCTTGGTGCTTAGGGCATTCATTTTCATATTTCCCCATATCATTATAGCTGAGGCATTGGTCATTATAAATTTTTTTATTTCCCATTAAATCCTTATCATATTGTCATTTTTTTCACAACACGTAAAGAAAACCCCTATTACTTTTAAAATTTTACAATGGTGTTTCCTTCCACAAGTATGAAATGTTCACTACTACAAACACCCCTTTTATCTGTGCTAATAATGTCTTTTAACAGTGCTATAAAAGCACTGTTAAAGCCAGCGTAGATAAGGGGGGTCCCCTTTATTAGTTCTCCAAAAAGTGCTGATAAAGACTCCTTTTATCAGCGCAAAAATAGAAGCACTGATAAAAGGGTCTTTTATCAACAATTCAATTTTAGTGCTGATAAACGACACCTTCTATCAGCACTTTTTTAGCATTGATAAATGTTAAAAAATTATTTTTTAAAAAAAAATTCTGGGAATCTTGGGGGGGATTTTTACAGCGCTTGAGCCCCCCCATTATCAGTGACTTCCCGCACCTCCAGCACCCCAACGCACCTCCTCCACACATTATCAGTGCTATCCCCCACCCATTATCAGTAATAACTCCCATATTCCCCCATGCGCACATTCCGGTGCCTACACCATGTTTTGAACTCGAGACCTCCCCCTTGCGCGCCTAAGCCCTTTCCACTCCTCTATTTTGATTTGTTTTCCATTTCATGATATCTCAATTTATATATATAATTATATTTATTTATATAGTAATATATATTTATATTAATATATATATATAGTTATATTAAAATATATATATATTTATATTGATATTAATATATTTATTAATAGTTATATTAATATATATATATAGTTATATTAATATATATATATATAGTTAGATTAATATATAGGTATATAAAGATTCATATATTTTTATTTTAAATAAAATTGATACTAGTTGTTATTTAGATAAGGCTAATATATTTTATTATTTATATTTATAATTAAATTTATGTGTGAATATATAAAAAAATTTATATATTGTTATATATTTGATTCTAAATAGAAGTGCATTATACAAAACAATAAAATTAAAAAGACATAATATAAATATGAATTTAATACCTTGAAATAAATTCATTCCCCCCACCAAAGAAATCCAATAATATCCTATTAAACGAGGCCGAAAATCCACAAAATGTTAAAAAATCAAAGTATCCCAACTAAAAACTCAGTTTTTGAGGATTTCTGGGCCTTTTTTGGCCTCAAAAAAACCTTGACTAGTGTTACCCAAATCATAAGGTTGTAGAGCTCGTCTCAAGCTTCGATTTGATATATTGTAGAGCTCAAACGGACACCCCGATCAAAAGTTATGTTTTTTTGATGTTCGAGCTGCGTTTTCAACATATTTTGGATCTTTTTTTTAATTTTTTAGTCTTCAAATTGTTATTAAATGACTATTACTCCATAATAATTTGCAAATTATTATTTAAAAATATTTTTTTTAATTTTTTTTATAGACCATTTTCACTAAATATCTTATATATTAAGTGTAACTGTATATTTATACTTATGTAAAATATATTTAAAATTATATTTAAAAAATAGATATTATATTTATATTAATATAACTATATCTATATATTTAAATATTAATATTTTTTTAATGAATTTATTTTGGAAGCAGACCATTTATCAGTGCTTTTAAATAGAACAGATGAAGACCCACCTTTATCAGTGCTACTAAAAAAAACATTGATAAAGGGTACCCTTTAACAGTGCTAAAAATAAGCGATGTTAAAGGGGGTACCTTTATCCATGATAAAAAAATGGTTGAAAAAGGGGTACTTTTATCAGCGCTTTTTAGGGCCGATAATGGTACCATTTATCAGTGCTTTTTTAGAGCTGATAATCTAACCCCCCTTTATCAGCACTTTTTCGTTCGCACTGATAAAGTGTAGCGCTGACCTTGGCCCATTTTCTGGTAGTGGTTTCTAAATATATATTTCCCCTCTTCCCTTTATCGATATATTTCTACACCATCCACTTTTTCTCTTGTTTTCCTTCATACCAATATGACCTAGTGAATTATTTCACTTTCATCATAGCATAATATAATACATCCTAATATGATTAGAAGGTTTGGGAGACTGATTCCTTTAGTAGAATTTTCCTAATACCATTAAATAAAAAGTCAATATTACCCCTTTGAATATGTATGTAGTATACAACAAGCCTTGATAACCTTTTAAAGTTTTTTTTATACATGGAATCATTATATTCATCCTTTATTCTCAGATTAAAGAGTTTTCATTCTATATTTGTTATTTATTAGTGAGGAAAATATTTTTATTTGAATGTTTTCCTAAAATCCATAAATTCTATACTTTTAATTTCTTGATCCTTTGTGATTTGTATTAGTGACCACTATTGATATGTATATGCTGATAAACAATAAACATTAATGAAATGATTCTCCATTTCGGTACTTTCCAAAGTGAGAAATATATTCCTTAATGAACTTATCAACTACTCAAGTAAATATGGGTTTATAGTCTCAATGAATGATGATGTTTTTGATTGCATAAAGATTTCACACATCAATCCTCCACATTTTGGACCAGGATGCTCTATGCAGGTATGTTTTTGTTCATAAACTGAGTTAGTTTTCCCAATATAGTTATAAGTTGATCACCCCCAGTCACATCTCTAATATCTATATCATTACCTTGGATATGATGACTATCCCTATATGGGATACATGTGTTGACATGGCTTCCATTCCTTCAACTAGGCTCAATTTCTAAATAATAGCATAAACTAGATTATGTTATAAATCATAATGTATAATCTCAAAATAGAAAAACATATAACATTATTTGATTTTTTATTCATAAAGAATGTCATAATAATAGACATGGTCTCCTTAGAGACAAATTTACTTTTAAATCCATCATAATGGATTGTAAAGTGTTTGTGAATTATCTTAATCATACCCCTTTGGAGAGTCAAATGAGCTGTGTAGTAAAACTCATTGCCATGTATCGGGTTACCCTAAGTCCAGAATATGACATCATTTCAGAGTTTTCCCCTAGTTACAACTAATTTAAAACCACATCAAGTTTTAGTATCCCAACAATGATGTATTTCTAGGAATTTCCACACAATCTCTACCTTACCCAAATTCATTGATATTCTTCTTTTATTAACCTCAAATTATATATTATGGTTATGTTGTATAATATATATATTCTAAATCTAGATTCCACTGTTTATACTAAACAACCTATGATAACAATTGTAAAGACCCAAACCCTATTATCCCAGAGCCAGTGCCTTACTTTTTTACATTAGTGTGATTATAAGGAAGTCGTATCCTGAATGACTAAATAATATAATAGTTTTGTTAACAAGATTAAATATATGAAATTTAATTTACGACATGATGTGAAAATAAAACATAAAAACAACTTTTGAATCCCACATAATCTTGTAGATTATCCTCATAATTCAAGCATAATAACCATCTTCGCATCCGGGGGGTGAATAAAATAAAATAAAGTGGTGAGCTTAGAGACCAGTAAGAGAGTGTAAGAGATTAGAAGCATAAATAATAGGACAATTTGAATAATTAAAGAACACATTCCATTAAAACAAAATAATGAAAATAACATGGAATGAATAAAATATGTATAAATAATGAGATAATAAAAAAAACCATGCATATTCTACTAGTTGAATAATAACATAGACTATCAATTTCATGCTTCTAAGAGAACTAAATGCATAATGCTTGATATCAAAAACCTACATTCAAGTAATCATGTAAATAATATATTATTTTCAATATTAATTTCCAAGAATCTATTATTTTCAAGGATTTATTCCAAGAATCTATTATTCTTAAGGCCTCATGCATAGAATCTAATAAGTGGGTATGACTTTGGTCAAAACCATATCTAGTTTCTTAGATGAGCCTACCGATGCATAGAGGGGATATAGAGGGACACACCAATTAATTACTCAGTCAAATTCAATTCTCAAATGAATATGGAGAAATATATTAAACATATACATTTAATATCAATAGTAATATATGAAATCTATAAAACTTTACCCATGCAAGGATATTAGTCATAAATACGTATGACTATTATGTAGAATGGTATCAAGATAGAACATCCACATTCAAAATATTTATAAACTATTGAGTAAAATACTTTATATTATATCATAAAATATCAATCCTAATTAGACATATGAATAAATGAGAGTGTAGAAATATATTAAAATAATCTTATAAAATCATCGAGTAGTTCAATGGAGAAATACACATTTACTTTGCAAGGAAGAGTTCTTTTTGAAATTTTCTTGTTTAAACCCTGAATTAGTCTAATAAAAAAATTTCGTAACAAAATGAATGATCATATAATAGTAATTGTTTCTTAAAATAGATTATATAGTTTACCGAAAAATAGGTAGAAATTTTATAAGTTCCCTTGAACTAGGATTGTTTATCTGGAATAATTACGAAGGAAACCTGATAAAACATTTATTATCCCATAAAGAATGATTAAATGATACAGATATATGGTTTTGTAATATATATATATATATATAATGTATATTAATTATATAATAATAATGATGAATTATGTTGGTGTTTAGTGGAAGAAATCATAACTTGAATGAATGTTGAGGTTCCAAATAAAACCCTTACCACATTGTAATTACTCGATCCATATGCCCCACAAAATCAATGATCCTAAAATAAGTCATTTAATACCATGAATATAAATATATTTATGATATTTTACATTAATAGGATGTATAAATACACCAAATCTAAGAAATAAGTGGTGAAAAATGGAAATCTCACGAAAATAAAAGTGAGACGAAAAGGCACATACCTTATCAATGAATGTGTTTAACACATAACCTTAATGTCCTAGATAATCAAATAAAATAAATTAATATATTAATTCAAAATCATATAAAGATTTTTTTATTTATTATAATTATATTTAATTATTTGATGAATTTTTTGAAAAGTTATAATATAAAATTTTATTTCTCAAGGGCACTCGATTCCATGGTTTTTACGATCAGTATACTTGTATATGAGTGTGGAATTTCATGTGGAGAGAGTATAATTTACCAGAATTGAATTTAAATGATATTAATGAACCTACATTAAATTATGTGGTTATATATATCATTTTATTATTTTGGTATGAGGATAAATAATTAAAGAATATATTTACAGTTAATCGTTTACATTATTACATTGGTTTTTGACCATAAAAACACATTTTGGTTTTTTATTTTTTATTATGTAAATATGATTCTTCAAGAACATAAGAATGTTTTTAATAAATATATTATAGTCTAATTTTATGGTAAAAATAGTTTCACTTGCATCTTTTAAGTAGATACTGAGGAACAAAAATCCATCATCAATGAATGTTCTAAATTACAACCTAATAAAGGATGATTAGGTTTTTAAAATGAAAGAGAGAGAAATGATTTTGATTTAGGGTATACGATAAAAATTATACCACTGTATTATATTGATGATAATGTATTTATAATTATTATTTTTACATATGAGTTGGGGAGATAATAATAAATGAAAACCACATGAAAATAAATTAAAAGTTAAAAGAAGAGGATTTTACAACCTGAATACTCCACATTGAGAATACCCTAAAAGTGATTGGTTTTGGTAATTGGATGTGACCAAGAGATATTTGAATTATGGGAGAGTCTTGGTGGAATATTGTGAAGAAATTTGAAAATTCTCAAATCTAAGGAGTATAGAGAAGAGGTGATGAAGGGTGGTATTTTTAGTGGAGGAGAGGGATGACTTCTCATTATTTTATTCATTATTTTTTTATTTTTCACAAATGAGGAAATAACATCTATTCTTGTGACTAATTACATTAATAAGTTAATGTGATTTTGAATCAAGTGTTCCTAAACAAATCCTGAAAATAGTATAAGTGTATTTAAACTATAATATATAATTATCGTAAATTACAATATTCAATTATTCACTAAAAATTAAACTAATTTAGAAAAATCCAAAAAAAATCATCTGAACCATTTTTCAAAATATAAAATCCAAAAATGATCTCCATTTAATTAAAATATTTTTTTTAACCTGAGAAACATAATTTTTAATTAAAACCATCAATTACTGGAATAATACAAAATTTAAATCGTTAAATAATTTTATTGCACTATAAAATATTAACTAATGCCTCATAAAATTATCAGACGACAAAAAAAATTGTTTTAAGAATAAATTTTATGAAATATAATCTTTATTTGAGTCATTTTAATAATATAAAATTATAAGTAGGTATTTATGACACAGAAAAATACCAGCACTAAATTAAATATTTTTTAAAATCTCAATTTACCTATACTATAATTCAATTATATCATTATCTCAAATTATAAGAATCATAAATTTTATTTACATATTCATGGGTGAGGATACTACTCAATTTTCGAGTTTACTATTCTTAATGTTCACATTAATATTCATCAGGGGGATTACTATCCAATAGGGCCCAGTATCTATACCCCAAAAATGAAGTTGGTCCTATTATACTATAAATATCTTACTTATCACAGTGGTGTGTGTCTATTTTTTGAAATTCAATTCTTAGAAATTGAAAATTATGTATAATATATAGGTTATAACTATATTGTTTAAATAGAGCATTGTTTCACAAAGGATAAGTGTTGTTTTAATTACATTATATATTAAATTTATTGGTAAATCATTGTTGTGTTACAATCAATACATTATAAAATAAAAAATAAAAAACATTTAGATGATGTTTTGGTCTAGAAATAATAATTATCGTCATCACATATTTGTTCTTCAAACATAACTACGATAAAATACTACATACAATAAAAATAATATAAAACTAACTATGTTGATTACCAAGACACTAATATGGATTGATTATATGTTGGTGAAGAACCATTCTATGATTTTATAAATCATTTTTAAAATCAGGAAATTTTTTCAAATCATTTCCATTATTGTTATTATCTAGGGTGATGTTTATTTCAACATGATGTGGACTCTTTTATATGTCATCTTATCCACTTTTCATAATTTCAATTTCTATTATAATGAATGAAATGGGGAATTATTGGTTGATATTAGAATTTAAATGTGGACTCTTTTCTTCATATTCCTAAGAACGAATCCCTAATGGATTCATCAATCATATTGTATAGTAATCTCCCACATTTTAAATTTTTTTATAAATTTCAAAATTCCTTCCAATACAAAACATGGTAATTTATGTAATAATGTATCTTTTTAAACACTAGTCTCATTGGAAATAATATTTTATTCCTCAATATTGGAGTTTGAAATCCTTATTCCTTATGAAAGTATCCACTTTAAAATTTCATGAAATTCAGTGATTTTTTTTACCCCGTCCACATCTTTAATTTATTTTAACTATTCTCCTTATATCCACTAACAGAAAGAATTTAGTGAAACCAAAAAATAGTGGTCACCCATAATATCTATATAGTTTTCCAACACATGTTTATTCAATGGTTTTAATTACATCATCATTAATTAATTCTCCAATATTACTTTATATCACGAGATTTAAAACTCAATAATTATTGAATTTTTTACTTTGTTGTTATTTCATCATTCTCGATCCAATGAGTAGACTGAAACCTTAGAACAAAAAATGTTATTTGATTAATCTATACCCTAATATACTTATATTCAGAAACTCTAAGCATGGAAGAAAAATAAATTTTTGTTTTCATGTTTTTTTTAAAATTATAAGTTATTAACATCACCTTTCTTATATTAATGACTAGATCATTCAGTATTTATAAAAATAAAATTTTATAAATATATAAGAACTCATAAAATATTAATAATATATAAATAAAAATAAAAAATATATATAAATAATTTAAATTTTAAAAATATAATCATATATATATATATAATGTAACACACTATGAATATATGAATTATATCTTCTCAAAATATATAAATTCCATTAATACCTTATTGAACACACTACACAAAGTATAAAAGAGCAATGATATAAAAATTAAATATTATTATTTAATTTTATATCTATTATATAAACTTTAATTTTATACAATATTAACTTAACTACCAATATTATTAAAAAATATAGTTTACATGTCTCTTAGTTAAAATTATAGGTTATCTGTTGATTATAAATTAATATCATTTCTACATAAATTAAGTTTTTTATAAAAATGTTTCTAATAATGAATTATTTTTGTTTTCATAATTAATTAATTTAATCAATATTTCATAACAAATTTAATTAAATTTATATATTAAATGTTCAATCAAATGAATTATCATTCATCTAATATTTATTATATCTAGGAGATGAGAATAAATCAATTTTTATGCATAAAAAATATTTTTTTTGAAAACTAGTTTTGTTTAATTTTGTGAATTTATTTTTAATTTACATTTTCAAAATTTTATAAAATTATATATATATAATTAAACTTATTTCATAATTAATTATTGAAAAATTATAAAAGTGTGTTTGTTAGAAAATTCCAAATAAAAATTAATTTATTTGTGAAAATATAACATAAATTATAATAATTAATATTTTTGTTTTATTATCATACATTAATAACGATTCATTTTATTAGTGATGTTTCCAAAAGAAATAATAGATTATTTATATTATAATCAAATCCAAATTATTTTATTTTAATCAATTTATTGTACTCTTTTTATGAAAATTTTAATACTCAGGTATACATTTTATTTAGAAAACCAAGTATTAAGTGTGTATGTAGAATTAATTTGAATTTAAATTATATAACTTATATGAATTTATTTTTATAAAATATATTCCATAATTTTAATATTAAAATTAATAACATAGATCATGGAAAAATAATTTTTGTTCATAATGTAGTGTACAAATTGTAAAAATTAAATACAATGATTAAAGAGAAAATAGGTATACTAAGGGGAGGTTAAACAAAAATATAATGGTATGATATCCATTTAAAATTATCTAAATAATTTTTCAATAAAATATTTTTACAATATTCTATTTATGATTCATTTGTTTGTCAGTTTGGATATATTGTACATGGGAATGAAATTTTCCTTTTGTAATCTTTTAGTATATTTCAAGGTGGGTTTCCTCCCCCACATATAAATGGAAATCGCTTATCATATCCTACCATGAGTTATATATATTTTTATTTTAGAGAAAACATGCCTAATAACCTTCCTGAATTCCAATTCCTTGTCATAGATACATTTGTTTAATTGTGAATCCCTTAAAATAAGGGTTTTATAACATATAGAGGTTGTTCGAAGATGATGTTTAGTTTTGATCGGAACATTTTGATTTTATTTCTTATTTCACATACATAAAATTTTATAAAAATATGTAATATAATAAAATAAATATATATTATATAGTAATGGATAAAATAACAAACATCTGTATCCTCTCTCATCAATTGGGAACCAAGCTTTTGATCGAGTTCATGGTGGTCTACCATCTCCCAAACCGATGTAATTATTTCTCCATATCTACCTCCCATAGGTAGATATAATGATTTATTTTATGTATTTATATATAATAATTTAAAAATTTTAATTTTTGAATTATAATATCTGATATACCTTCTTATCATCCAGTCTTTTCAAAAACAATAACATCGCTCATGTATATGTGTCAACTACTAAACCCAAGATGCGATGTAGTTCTTGAATATATACGCCATATGGTCTCTATGAACTATTTAATTCAGTTTAGTAATTGATATTTTTATTTATTTTGTAAATAAATATATAATAAATATATATTATATTTATAACAATATTATATTTTGTTATATTATTTAAAAAATATTATTATGAGGGCTAAAACTACCCATTAAAAATATGCATTAATTATGAAATATTTATCACCCAGGAAAATGTTTATAGTAAAAAAATTTATATAAAATTGCAATAAAAGATTTTAAGAATATATAATATCATATAATATATATGATTACCATTAAATATTATATATATAATATTTATATGTTTCTATATAGGATGTTTGAAGATGTATGCTGAAATTAGAGACTTGAGGTAAGGGATTGTTGTCTCTCTTTTATTTCTATGGGCACCTGTCATATTCACCTATTGTTAATTTTTTTCTCCTATATATTAATAATTTATTTATTTTATGTTTCATATTATTAAAATTATGGGATATTGATATCCATTAGTAATTATTTTATTCATGTGGCTTATGATTACGAAGTTAACAAAGTGGAGAGGTTTTTATAAAATGATCTCAATGTTCATCTGGGTCATATAGAATATATTTCTAATGATGAAATATGATGATCTATATCATAAGAATAAAATTTAATTTCTTCTCTTATGGTTTCATATTTATATTATATGTTTATGTTCCAAACCCTTCCATTATTTTTTAATTTCTTCAAATGATGTTTTAAGGAAAACATGAATTTATTTCTCTCGTTAGTCCAAAAAATTTCTATTTCATGTTTATGTTCTATTAATTAAATTGATTTTTTTTACAATTAATAACTTAATATTTAATTTCATTCATACCCAAGATAATTTTTTATATAAATGGTTCATAGAAGAATAATCAATGACTTTTCTGAAGGTGGTAAATAATGAATTTTCATTTCAAATGTTTCAATGGAATGTTTCCTTTTTACATCTATGGGATTTAAAAAAATCATATACTACCATTAATGATAAATTATTTGAAGCATATTTTACACGTAACCATTTTTTCGAATAAAATTCCAACGTTATTTTTTTAAGGATATATATATTTAAAAGTATTTTATTCAATAAGCCAGGGACATTTTCATCCAGAATGTTGTATTGAATTTTTTTCAATTTTTATTCATTAACAAAAAATATGATTTTTTATGATGTATTATAGGTATGACATAATGATAAAATTTTTGTCCTTTCTCAATATGGTTCATGATTATGATGAAAAATATTATGACACCCATTTCATTTTCATACTTTATTCTATTAAAAATATTAATGAATCATAATTCTTTTTCAAGGGATCTGATTTGCTGAATGAATTTTGGGAACACATATGTATTTCTTTTATTTATTTTATGTGTGAGATAATTATTTTATATCCATCCAATTCATTTGGTGATGATTAATGATCTGTTGGAATATGTGGTACATGGTAGTATATTTGATGATTGAAAAATTGGTGCATGAGAGGTTATAGTAATCCAAAAATAGGGTACAAGATAGGTTATATCAATCCCAAAATAGGTACACAAGAGGTTATCCAAATATCAAATAATTTACATTAGTGGTTATCTAATTCCTAAAATGTTACTAATTTCATTGTATATTTTTTGATAAAATCTATCTCATAGAATCCTTATTGAGAGAAAAGAAACATTATAGGATCCCAAAAGAATGAATTTTACATTTTCCTCATAGAAAATCTAGGAACATGTTACAAGGGAGAGTGATTGATAATGTTATTCCCTATTTAGTTATGCTTTCATTTGTGAGGTCATTAGCAAGGTATTTGGATTCTCAAAATGAATGAGTGATGATTTATCTCAGGGAAGAATGCATTCCAAGACGATTCACCCTCTTTTTTGTCCTCATCCATGATAGATGAATAATTACCATTCTAATGGATTGACAATTTAGAGTGGAGACCCACACAAACCATATGTTATTCAAACTTATTTGACATGAATGGTAGAATTCCCAAATAAATCCTATTTTTTCTTTTTATAGAGAAGTCAAATCGTCATAAAAAATATAATTTAACTCCACAACATCACTATTATGATACCTAAAAATGATCTCATTACCTGAAGGGCTTGTATTTCCCCTTAAGGAACCATTAGTATTACATTTCATACATCCAATAATGGGGGTAAACCAAAATAAATTAATATTTCCAGCAGGTTAGGGGATGTTTCCTATAATTATCAAATACATTAGGATTGGAGTGTCCCTTACTGAGTTGTTGTAACAATCATCAATCATAGATTTCAAATTCTATGTTGTTGTGATGAATGTAACCGTAGAATTTTTTCTGTTGATGTTGATATGAGATTTAATCTACATATTTCCACCTTTCAATATGGTTTTTATCATTTCATGACTAGATAAGTATGTGTATGGAACAAATTAATTTCTTATGAAAATATTATAACCTCATGACATGTGTTCTTTTATTCATTTGTTATGATTTTTTTATGAACTGTCAGGATATATTCGATGAAATAATATTATGTTCTATTATATATAGGGTAATTTTCAAAAACATTAATTCTCATGTTTTCACACCCTAATGCTCATATATTGTTCATATATCCCTTTTTAACCCTTATTGAGCATCTCGGGATACCCATTATTATAGTTCCATTCACTAGGTTATATAGAAATTAATTTTAATTGATAAGTCATATTGGGATGATAATTACAAAGAACATAGTGGGAGAGGATGTTGTTAACTATTGATACATATTGTTGGGTAAATGTTTTTCCCAATACACTATACTTATGTGGGGATCATTAGTTCATATAGTGAATATTAAAATAATAAGTTGTTATATCAATACATGAAATTTTTTGGTTGATATAATTGTTATTTATTCTTGATTTATTTATCATTTAGAATCATGGATGAAAAAATAATAGTGACAATACACCGGGTAATAATAATTATAGACGAACACCAGATGTTATAGTAAAAAACATGTTTAGTTTTTATTGAAGAACACCCTAGTTTGGATACTAAAAGTTTAGTATGTTTTTAATTAGATTAATATATGGTAAAAAACAGAAAAAGTGGATTTTTATATATCATACATAATCTTGGACCACAGTGAGTGTTCCCTAACTACACCCAAATTTTGACACTCTTGATGTATATCTTCAAGAAATTAAAATTATTTTTATAAAAAATATTGAATTATTTGAATATATGATTATAATGGATGACATATGGTAAAGCCTTGGTTTAATAGATTAGAAATGAGGTGTCAATATTTTGATATCCAATGAATTATTTTTCATGGTTAATCACTCTAATTAATGGTACTTCATTATTTTCAAAACCATATTGTTTTTAGTAAGTAATTGATGATAGAATGTTGATTTTCATGTGGCATAATATATTTTCAAATATTGAATTACCCTACTTCTAAATAGTTTCATGAATTCATATATATTTGTTATATTTTAATGGAATGTTAATTTATATCCTCAATAATTAAAGTTTAAGGTAGCATGGAAACCCACCAATGGTACGATGATTGGATCTCATAATTTTTATTCTTCAATGATTAATTTTAGGGGAATTGTGTTTCATAAAAGTCATTGTAATCTCCATCTGGTTGAATTTGAGGTCATATTTGCCAAGAAATGGATTTCTAAACATAAATACCACTTCATTTTCAGAGTAAGATGAGTTTTTTTATATTCTCAACCAACAAATGATTGTCTCACTAGTGTGACCATTAATATCAATACCAAATGGAAATAAAATCCTTTTGTACATCTTAATTGCAATTGAAAATTATTATTTATCCCCGTTTAATGGGTAAAACTAAACATGAATAATATTCCTATTGTGTGTGATTTTTTTATTTTTTCTTAAAAAAGATTCAAAATCATCGAACAAATCTTGAAGATATTTTTCAATTAAAACCATACCTATTACTCTACATATTAAAAGGAATCCATAATAAATGGAGTCAATTGAGTAACATGAATTAATTATGTTACTACAAAAGAATCATGACCATCGGTTTATATATCTATGTGTGTCACCATGGGGTGTAAATGTTCTCTTTGTGATGATGAACAATTGAATGATCTGATTGTGCATTGATTATCAAGAAATGAATGGACTAAAATCAATAAAACGTATCAACACTATCAAATTTAATCATTTTATGATCAACTTTTTGAAGATAATTACTTTTCTAGGATTTTTTATCATTGTATATAACATAAATTGGGGGTTAATAAGGAGGATATAGCAATGAAAACTTTCTTTAAATATATGGACACTGTGAATGTATAGTGATTAAATTATTTTTATAAAAATTCCCTTAGTATCATTATGTATTTAACTAATAGAGTCTTTTGAGAATACATTGATCAGTTTTGGTAGTATTTATTTAATATATTCTTATATATTAAATTATAAATTAAGATCATGGAGTTCATCCCAAGATTCTAATGATGAAATAGAGTAAAGATATTTTGTATGAAAAATTAACCTACTATGAATTTAGGATATAATATGAATCATTTTCTGCTCATATAGTCTCTAAAAGGGTATATTTAGTGATACATCACTGATTTTTTTATAAATAATCCTTGACCGACCACTATGATTATCAACAACATTTTTTACGGAATGGTTGGATATTATCTATTATTTTTGTAGAGATTATCATAACTTTCTAATCCACGCATTATGTTTACTAGGATGATAGATTAGATGATTGAGACGATTGAATGTGTTGAAAATATAATGAAACTAAATAGAACATTTGTTTGTAAAACTATGATTTCATTACACTATAGTGGAAATTTGTTTACACTGTAGTATTGAATTGATTATATAGTTGGGATTAATTCAGATGCAGAATAATATTTTTATAGATCATTTCTCGTGACAATTAATGCATCCTGAAAAAATTACTGAAATATGATTTGGAGTTATAAATGAAATTTTTTTCAGTAAAGTCACTGAGGAATTATATTTATGGAGAATTGTGTTATATATATATATATAATATTAAAATTTGATGGATGTTTTCACCATGAATTTATTGAATATGTGGAATAAAATATTGTTGGAACTAATTGATATACGAAAAACACAACAAATTACCACCATGTGAAATAAAATAATGTTGCAGTTTCTTTGAGTCGAAAGGATCATAAATTTTTCTCTATATTGACTGTCACAAAAGATACAATATTTATGTATTTTCATATTATGGATAGACAAGTATTGATGGAAGAAAAAAAATCTTATCATTTAAAAATGATTTATCTTCCATATATCCGTGTTATTATTAAAGTTGTATAGAAGGAAGATATAAGGCTATATAATATCTTCATAAAAATTCAAGTGTTTATCTCTTATTATGACGGAGTTAGAATTTTATAAAACCTTCTATATTTTCCATCATTATAAGATTTAATGATGTAATTTTAAGATAATGCTCATAGTTATTCATTTTTTATTCATCTAAGATGTAAAAAGATCTAAAGATATTTGAAATATTATTTTTAGTGGGATAGTATTAAGATAGATTTTGAAATGTGTGTAATATGGTTCTTGGTATTTCAATTAGATAAAGATGAAAAATACAATATTATGTATATGATACAACTATTTCATATACCCCAATGTAAATAGAAAAAATCACCATGGATTTTGTTGTCACATTTCCCAAAACAACAAAATGATACAATGTTATTTGAGTTGGATTAGATCAAAAAACAATGTTAGTAAATTAATTTCTACCATATAAGGAATCCCTCAATATTAGATTCATATATATACATTAAGGATGTGTTAATGTTCAATGGAGTACCACAATATATTTATCTGATCGGGATATGAAAGAAGCCTCAAAATTTTGGAAATGTATTCTCACAACGCTTTGTACGTTGTAGTGTTTCAAAGCATTTTATAATCCTAAAATAGACGGTTAGTCTGAAAGAACCATTGGATCCTAATATGATATCCAGTCATATTTTTCTATGGATTCGAAAGGTTTTTGGGATCGACACATCGCTACAGTTTTTTTTCATATAAGAACATCTTTCCCTCAAGAATCATGATTGATCAATATAAATCCATCTATGAAAATTAGTATAGAATAGTAATGTCATAGGATGATGGTAGAGAATAAATATATATTAATGAGATCAAGCTATGGAAAATAACATAATTATGATAAATTCAATAACACATTATGGCATTTTGTGGTTAATATAACAGTTTTTCTGTATAATTTTAGATGTGATCTACAATTTGAAGTTGACGAGTAGATTTCTATGAGAATTTATCTATTGAAAAATATTATTAATATCCAAATGAGTATAATTATAATCCGTATGTATATTATCCCTTTTTGTTTTCTTAACCAATTCGTGATGGTAGAATGTCACATAGAACTCCTCTCAAACCTCTCATGAATCAATGATGTCTTTCATGTATTTCTTATAAGGAAGTACATAATAGATTATTTAAATGTACTGAATTCATAGGACATTTCACAAGAGAAAAATAATTCATATGGGGAGGAAATAGTAGAGATAATCTGTCATATAAATTTTATACTATCAAATAATACCACTCACATAGTCATAGTTTTGTGAAAAAAGAAACCATATTAGGAAGTTGCAGGAGTACCAGAGGTTACGATGAGGTAATTGTATCCTCACATATGAAAAAAAGAAAAAAAACAAATTTGAGGGTAAAATTTATTTTATTAGTGTATAATTTAACATCATGAGGTTTTATGAAATATTTTTTTTCCAAAAAATATAATATAATTTTTTTCAATTATACACATGAACGAGTGTAAAAAATGGTAACATAATATAAAAAATTATTATTTAATGTACTAGATAGATGAAAATAACATAGATTGAGATGCATGAAGGGGGATTAATAAATTATGAAAATAATATGTTTCTCAAAAGTATAAAATAAATTAATTGGTTATTATTTGATTAGTAATGAAAAATTTATTTGAACGCAAAATAAAACTTTTTATTTGAAAAACTAGTTATATTTGAAATATTTTTATATTTAAAAGTTCAATTAATAAATATTGCATTATGATTTTAGCATACCTGACCTATTAGCCACAAGAAGGGTTCTCTAATGTGGTTTGGCCACATTACCTCAGGCATATCTCCCCAATTTCTATAGGCCACCAACTAGAAGTGAGCGACTTTTTAGTGTGTTTTTGGAAGATACTATGCCATCTTAGGTAATATGTGATATAGAATGGAAGAAATATGGTTTACGAAAAATATTTGAATAATATAATTAATAAAACTACAATAGGAGAATTAAATATTCCCAATTGAATAAATAATAAGTGCAGAAGCTGAAAAAAGAAACTAGACACACAACGATGTCATGCTATGATTTTATTGCTAATGTAAAATGTATGGAAAATATAAATACAAACTTGAAGTCAAACCTATAATGAAAAATATACAAAGTGAAACAAAAGAATATCTAGAAACAACTCAGTCTTGTTCCCCCATTCTCTATCCTAAACATCAAACCACACTGAAGCACCAGAAGCATCATGCTTCCCATTATACATACAAGTGATCATAGTGTTTACTAGGGTACCAAACTGTGTCAGAACAAAGAGTGACATAAAACCCCATTATTCTAACACCCATGGTGTCTAAACCATTCCATTTTATGAAATATAAAAAATCAATGTTTAAGTATATGATAAATGAAAGAAATTAACTAAATAAAGAAATTAGTATAACATAGTCTGGGTTCTCAACTACACCCACCCCATATCACCTAATTTTTCCAATATTGGGAATATGAATAAGTACCTATGATAATAATAATGTTTATTTATATAAAAAAAGTTATGAAATGTTGAAGGACGAAAAATAACATATCACAAAGATTTTTCTATAGCTTGGGTCGAATTTATGGGTTAGAATAGTGTGATTCACGACACTGTGAATATATAACATTTCACAAGTAACCCAAAACTACATCAACTAAAAACATCCACGCATCATCATTTTTATTATATTAAATCTCAAAGATATATTCAAAGTTTATCACAAAGGTATTGATATTCTACATATTTCAATATATCTAATACCTCTGGGCTTGTCCCTGGAAATATTTCAAAAGGCCATGTATTGCTCGGGAAATGGTTCTATCTGAGTCCTACTTAAGTATCTCACACCAAGGATCGAGTATCACTCAAGGAATGACATAGACACTATTCTCATGGGTTTATCCTAAATTGTTCCTTAAGTCAATGATACCACTCATGAGTATATATAAACCCATGGAATTCCTCACCTAGAAAAGCCCAATACATCACCTCCCAATAATAATGAGAAACTAATCAAGAATGGAGAGTCCAATTGTGGTCCTTAATATAGAACCAATGTTGTCTCACTAGCCTGTATTTAATTATATTTCTAGGATGAATATATCACATTGAATGCATTTATAATTTAAAAAAATTAGAAAATAATTCCATGTAATTATTGATCATTTGATCTAAAAAATTATATCCAAAAAACATTAGTAGTGAAAGAATAAATACACATTTTACATTTTATTAAAGGCACAACGTGGTGAGAATTTAAACATGGAAATCATCAGTCATAAAGAAAAAAAAATTCCCATGATTAATGGTTCATAACTTTCTTGAATAATTTATTTAATTTAATTATCAACCCATATGGGTTATATAATACATGAAATTGATAACATCAATTATACAGGGCTAACAAAAAATAGAACAATTTTATCAGCACACCTAAAGGGGTATCCAAAAATGTTTCAACAATTAAAAAATTCTTGTTTATCCAAAACGAGGGTAAAATAATAATGATGAATAGATTAAATAAAATAGGATAGGTAAAATTGAATACCATCAGTAGGCATTGAGAAGTGAAAAAACGTGCAATTTAATAGATATAATGAAGCGAGGGTAAAGAGAGTAGATACACTCCATCATAACCGTAGAGGATACTGCACTCTAGGAAAATCATTGATTTTACCTAAAATAGATAATAAAAAATGTTTTTAGAAAACCCCCATTTTTGGGAAAATCATCCATGGAATATTTCTGGACAGATAGTAGAATAGATCTTATGATTCTTAGTGTATAATTATATCCTTATAAAGAGCATTACTGTGAAATAGAAAACATTGTAAATGGATACTGAAGGAAGTCACAGCTGGATTCTTGAAGGGGGAGAGGAGGATGAGGAGGCACACCACAAGGGGGGCTCTACAGGGGGTGACAAACCAAAGGGAGAGTGATAAGAGAAGAGAGAAAAGGAAATTAAAAGGACAAAAATAGAACAAATAAAAGAAAAATAAAAATACTAAAATGAGGAAAAATAGAATAAACTAAAAATGAATAAGAAATAAATATAATGAAAGGGATGGTAAAGGAAATGAAATAAAATAATATAAATGTGATATTGCCCATTTTAATTATTTTTAATTTTCTCATAACCAACAATTTTATTGTTTTAAAAAAAATTTATTCATTTTTTACATTATATTAATTTCCACTAAATTATTTTCTTATCATTCTAATTTTTATTTATTTATAACATTAACACTATGCTAGGACACGATGTAATTTTTCACATAAAATATGATAAATTATTTAAATAACTTTAATAGCTCCCTAGGACCTAAAATATGGTGGGCAGGTTCACGTCGGGGGACAGTTTAAGGATTTGGACTGAAAATTTAAATGGTACATAACATGATTACACTCAAAACATTACAAACAACCCTCTTTAAGATGACTTGTCCCCGAGTTTCCCTTCTAAGGGTAATGGAATATCATCTGAGAAAAGAATAAAACATTATAAACACACATCGGTCTCCCACTCCCAGGTCTCATCCTAAAAACATCCATGCTTCCATACCTCCTGGACCATAGGACCTTTCATACTCTAAAGAACATGCATTCTATAGTCAATGATACGAATCTAAATCTCCTGAAATGATGCATCCTCATCAAGATCGATGTCGTGAGGATAAAATTAATGAGACTTTTATGGAAGATACTGTCAATGCTATGATTCATCAAAAACATATTTCATGTCATCATACCTATGAGGTAATAATAACTGATAGGTTACAGTCCCATCTCTCTCCACTATATCAAAAAGAGCAACTTATCCCACTAATAACATCCCACATATTATGATCCACATGTGACCCAAACTTGGAGAAACACATAGAAATACTTGATGTCCCAACTCAATCATGAGATTCATACGACGATGATCAGTATAAGATTTATGTCTGCACTAAGCTCTAGTCATACACTTCTAAAATAACTAAACATACTCAAACATCTCATAATTGAGGGTAGGACCCAACAGAGTTTCCTAACTACCTTTGTCCCATCATAAAGGATAATTATACGTTATACCAAATATGTCCTCATATGGATGCATTTTATTTGTCAGCTGAAAGCTGTTATTATAGGTAAACTCAACTATAATAATATGTTTCTCTGAGGAACCTCTAATTTAAAGGAAATATGCTTGAATAATATACTCTAACACTCTTACAGTGCACTCAGACTATCATGTGATCTATGGGTAATATGAAGTAATCAAGAGTACATTTTAACCCATCACTTTCTTCAACCCTTTATAGAAATGTGAAGTATAGCATTCATCTCTGTTTGACATAATAGAACTTGTAATTTAATAATTTCACACTATCTCTCATATATATAGCTTTCCCAACTCATGAACAGAGAAGGTATCCCAAATATATAGAAATTTTATGACTTTGGTTATTCTATCAATAATCAACCATACTGCATTTCTTCCTTTAGGATATTTTAGAAATATTGTAATGAAATCCATGGTGATGTCATTAAATTCCTCTCAGGAAACCATAGATGTGGTCGAAGTCTATAAAGTCTTCAATGATATTCTATTTCATGCTGAAAGGGGGATAACTGAGCAATGAAACCCATTGTCTTCTTCTTCATACCCATCCATAAGTGTTGATGATACATGTCTATGTACATCTTTTAATTTCCTGGTTGAGCTTTGCAAACTATGGTATGAGATTACTCTATCATTTAATCCCATATATATGAGGGTACGCATATATGGCCACCGTAATGTATTGTTTCTCATCCATCAACAACCCAACCAGGAGGAGGGCTCTCTCTTGTGACTAAATCCATCATAATAAACCAATTTGGATCAGATAACTATCTCATAAAGACTTAATCTAGAAGAGAGGATGTCAAAGTAAGAGATGTTAGAACATGTTTCTTTCACTATTCATGCACCTCTATATTCATCTTTGAAAATGAATCCATCAACATAGAGTAATTGCTAGATTCTTGGATGACTTGAATTTTCATATTGTGGCTCAATGTGTCAGGCACAAAATTTCAGATACCAAGGCTTTAAGGAAGCTTAATATTGAATGATTTCAGGTATTCAACCCACCTGAACTGCCACCAATTCGAGTCACATCATGCAGAGATATATTTAAATCATTTATTATATGTATAAACCATGAACCTATGACCAAAAAAGTTGTGCCTCCAATAGTGAAAATCATTAACCAAAGATTTTATCTCAAGGACTTTTGTTTGACAGTTCCACTAATGAGGTATCCACCCGTGCCATCCATAACCCATGACTCTATCACCTTGGATCAAAAATAGACCATGTATGATTCTTGAAGAATCAAATTAAATAATATATATTCATCCTCACTTAAGTTGAAATAGGATCAAATCTATGGTTATTATTCCCTTTGACTACTGAAAATATTATTCACTAGCTTCTTACTAGATAAACAGTGCACCATTTTTAGTTTAGTTATTTAGAGGTGATTCTATGAAGATGAAATCCTGGATGAGATGCATGTTATATCCCTGAGTCCCCATGAAAATGCATATATCCAAAACATTCATTGGAAGATCACATGAATATATGACACTCACCAATTTTGGATCAATTGATATGCCTACATCAAATATTATATTACACAAAAAGTGTACTTTATCAATCCATCAGTGGAAATTTTTAAGCATTTCATATAGTTGGTGCAATCTAAGTATACTCAGCATGATCACAAGATGGGTTGAATGGTTTTGCCTAGAATTTGAATACACCACGATATCATCAACAAAAAACACCACAAGAGGATAATAGTTTGGGTGGATAAACAAATTCATCGTATCCATGAAGACTATCAGCACATTCGTGAGCTATAATCGCAAAACTATATACTCTTACAAGCCAGACCTTTTCTAGAATGTTGTATGTGGAATGTGAGAAGGACACAGACACACCTCATGATATCCTAGAATTAGTTCAATCTTGTATAAAACAATTGATTCTTGGATTTGGTCAAATATTTTATCAATACTAGGTAACAGATATCAATTCTTTACCATATATTGGATGAGTTAATGATAATCTATGCATAATAAGAGGGTACTTACCACCTTATTGGTGAGAAAAATTGTAAATCCTTACAATGAAGTGTTATGTTTTATAAAACAATTAGCCTCATGGTCTTCGAGCTACGTTTTTAGTTCTTGTATCTTTGTAGGTGACATCCTATAAGGAGTAATAGAAACGGTTTCTGCACCTTGAACAAGATTGATAAGAACATGGTATCCCACATGGGAGAAAATATACATAAACTATCAGGGAAGATGTCCCTAAAATTAACAACAATTAGAGGGAATCCATCTAGCAGCATTCTATGATCACCCATGAAGTGACTTTATAATTGAGCTTTCACTCTTCCCACTGCTGAATATTTAAGGCTTGCTCGATCTGCCTATATATCTCATTCTACTTTGTGGAGATAAGTGTCACCCTTATGTGATGTAAAGGAAAAACGGTGGTGATATCAATCCACTTGGGCATGATAAGGAGAGAGATAGTTCATACCAATAATGATGTCATTTATAGTCATTCAAGAATGTAAAAATTCAAAAGGAAATTGTTCCCAACTATCTCTAGGGGCACCCTTAACACTAGAGTATTCCCTTTGCCTCTAGCCCCTTACGGAGTGTCGAGTGACATACTTACATAGACGTAATAGATAGAAAAAAACAACTTAAATGATATTATATATAAGATGTGGTAAATAAGTAGAGGAGCTGTAAAGAGGGAAGGTACATAGAATTCCTCTTATCACATCACAATAGATACCCGCTCTAAGAGTTGGGTCTATATAAGGAAGAGAAGACTCAGTAGGATAACGAAATTGAGGCCTACTGACTATTTCCCATGTAATATCAAGTTAAAATCAATGAAACTATCAGAACATTATATATAACAAATAATCACTTCAAATTATTACAACTAGGAATAACAAAAGTCACATGAAATTAGATAGATGCATTATTCATGTAGATATAAAAGAAATATATTCTTGTCATTTAAATCCATATGGTAAATAATATTATGCATAAAAATGTATTTCTCTTGTATCATCGGGATACAATGGTAAAAATAATTAACCCAATAATACCAATATCAATAACAATAAAAACTCGTGTGTCACCCAATAGTGAAATAAAATAAACAACAATTAGTAAAATCAATAACATCAATCCAAACCTAGTAATTAGGGTTTCCCCTTTAAATGGGATAACATTGTCCAAGAAGCGAGTTGTTCCAAATCCTAATATCCTAGTCTCTGGTCTAACCAAAAAATAAATATGAAAGGAATAACAACCTCTAATATCATTATTTAGTGTCCCCATCCTGGAGCCACATGAAGGGATCTCTGAGGTGAGTTTAACATATAAACTCAAGCATATCTCCCTAAATACTAGAGGTTGCTGACCAATAGTGAGGGAGTTTTTAACATGTCCACGATGGATATTATTCCCTCTTAGGTTATAGGTAATATACAATAGATGAAAAAAGTTTATAACCAAAGGAATAAGCATATAAATAATAAAAATATAACATATGAAAATAAATAATCAAAGCTGAATAAATAATATGCAGGGAAGCTGATAAATAAAACATATACATAATGATGTCATTCTACGATGTCTCCACTGAAGTAAAAGTGTAGAAAATATGTTTAAAATAATGAAATATAATTAGTATTGAAAATAGAACAATGTGAAAGAACTAATTCTCATGAAAATTATCAGTCTTAAGACCCTGATCTCTACCATAAAATCATGAAAGAATCAAGATCTAAAAGCATCATGCTTTCCATTATCCATACATATGAGCATAATAACTACTCGGATAAAATACAGTTCTATAGAGGGGATTGAGATAAAATCCTTGTATGCTGTCACCAACAGTGTTTAAAAATTTACATTTCAATCTATATCAAAATATGTGTTCTTGTACATGATAAACACAAGAAATTAGAAACCTAATAAAATAAGTTTAACTTGGTCTTGGTTATAAAAATAACCTATCCTAAATTACCCGCTATAGATTATGTTGGGATTATTAAAAAGGACATGTGATTAGAAGAAATTATAAATATATAAATGGCAAGAAAAAAAGAAAGCTGATAAAGTAACGTACCCCCAAGCATGTGCTTTCTCTTCGGTTTAATTTATGTGTCGACAATGTGTTATTAAGGGCTATAAGAATGTATCACAATTCACATGTAACCAAAAAATTAATCAACAAAAACATTCCATACATCATCATTTTTATTATATTAATCATTATAGTTCATGTTTGAGACCGTCCCAAAGGTATCGCTGTGGTACATCCTTAAATTTATCCAATACCATTGGGATCGTCCAATGAAATATTCCAAAAGACCTTATATTTCCAAAGTAATATTTTTATCACGAGTTCATCCTCGGTATCACACATCATGTGTCGAGTATCACCCAATGCATGGTGTAGCCACATTACCAATGGGACATTCTTTCATTATCCCATAGGGACACCGTATCACTCTTAAATATATGGAATCCCAGAAAAACCATCATCTAGAAAATCCTAAGACATCACCTCCCTTCCATAATGTGTAACAAATCTTTAATGGAGAGTTCATGTGTGGTCCTGAATATAGAACCCACATTGTCTCACCTCCCTAATTTTAATAAAATTTCAAGTAAGAAGATACAACAGAGTATGAATTTATAATGGAAAAAATTATTATTCCACCAAATTCACATACTTATTAATCATTATAGCGAAAAAGTTACAAAAAAATATTTTATCAGTGAAGGTAGAAAAATGTATCATTCTATTTATTAAAGGAAAAACATGGTGATAATTTAATCAAGGAAATATTCAGGCATAAACAAAAAACCCCACCGAGATTCATAGTTCATAACTATCCTTTATAATTTTTTTAATTAAAAACATAACCAAGTGTGGTCATGCAATGCATGTAATTAATAATATTAATTATTCATGGATATGGGAAAAAAGACCAATTTCGTCTGTAGACCCAATTAGGTATCCAATGAAGTTGCAATAATTTTAAAAAGCTTGTCTATCTCAAACAAGGGTTAAATTGTCATACTAAGAAGTTTAATTAAATTAGAATACATAAAATTTAACATCTTTGGTAGAAACCACTGAGCAGAACAACATGCAATTTAATAAATGCCATGAAATGAGGGTAATCAGAGTATAAATCATTCCTCATAACTGTATAAGATTCTACACTTTATAATTATCATTTATTTGTCCCAAAATGGATGAAAACTGATGAATTTATAAAATCCCCAATTTTGGGAAAATGCATTCTACGTAATATTGCGCAATAGAGAGTGGATGAGATCATATGATTCTTGGTGTGTAACATGAGACTTATCGAGAGCTTTACTTGTAACTAGACTAAATTAAAAATGGATTAGTAATAGAGACACCATGGTCTTTCAAATGAGGATATGTGGATGAGGAGGTGCATCAAAAGGGGGAACTATAAGTGGTGACACACCTAAGGTAGAGGGATGTGAGAAGATAGAAAATGAAAAAAATAAATAAATAAAGAAAATAAAATAATAATAGAAAAGGAACAAATAAAAAAATAATAAAAATAGAAAAAATATATAATAAATAATAAATATATAAAAAAATGGTATGGGAATGAAAATAAAAGTAAATAAAAAAAATTGGTTAATTCCCATTTTATTTATTTTGATATTTCTTTTAAACCCCCATTTATTTTTTAAAATTTATTTTTATATCTTTTTACATAATTTTAATATCATTTAAAGTCCATTCAATTAATTTTCAATTTATTTTTATTATTTTGGACAATAACTTTGTGCTAGTTCATAATGTAATATTTCACATAAAACCCAAGAAATTAATTACAAAATTAAAATAGCTTCTCAGGACCCGTAATAATGTGTGTTGGCGCGCGACCGGGGTTATATTAATGATTTGGACTAAAAAATTTAAAGGGTGTGTACCATGATTAATGATGGGATTTTATAGTGATTATAATGAAATTAATCTATTATATATCGATTAAAAGTTTTTATCCAATATAAATTTTTTATTTTAGAAATGATATATGAGTAAATAATATATTATGGTTAAAACAAATTTTTTTAAAAGAAGTTTCATCACCATTTATAGACATATTTTCAAATTAATTTATGTCAATTTTTGAAAAACAAATAATACATCGTAATTTATTTTTTAAATCTTAATTCCAAAATTGTAATTCTATTATTGTTTTTTGAAATTATTCACTACATGACCAATAATGAATGACTCTAATATTTATTAAAAATTATATAATTTATAACATTTAAAAGATAAATATTTTTAATATGGTTTGAAATGTAATATTAGTTAAAAATATCTTTTAGTAATAATGAATAGGGAAAAAAGAAAAAATGTATTATGAGATGTATGATTAAAATTATTCTATCTCTGGTTAATCCCAAATAAAATGAAATGTTTTACAAATAAACATTTATTAATTACATTTTATGGACATATTTTTACATTATAGTATACATGTATTTAATATATGGCTCATTTAAATTGTATGTATGAATAATTACTTAATCAGTTGGAATTATTTTATGAAATTTCCACACAGTTTCCCTCCCCCACTTATAAATGTACATTTCATTGCCACTCCTCTACATACATGTATATACAATTATATAGGAAAATAACTTCAAAAACAATTTCTTACTTCCCATAAAATGTCTTAGTGATATGGTGTGATTATAAATCCCTCCTATGATGTCTTTTTTTGATTATAAATAGAGGTTGTATCATGAAGAGGTAATGTTCACAATTGAGTGTTTTATGTCAATTCTTGTACAACTCATTAAATTATTTTAAAAAATAATGATAAAAAACTTAAATATATTTCATATAATAATATATTATTAATTTTATTTAGAAAACTACATTTAAATTATATTCTAGTAAATGGGGAACCAAACTATCCTTCACGTGCATGGAATATTACCACTTTGAAAACCAATATAATTTGTCTTGAATCACAACGTCTCATAGATGTATATATTGTTGGATTAAATTTTTATATAAATAAAATGTGTATTTATTAAATAAGTATACTTTTGAAATTATAATTTCATATCTAAAAATATCAATTCCATTCCATTGACAAATTATAGCCTCACTCATGTGTATGTGTGGCCTACCACTTCCATGTAGCGATATGATACCTTTTTTTTAATTTTTATGGTAATATGGATATAAAAAATGAGAATATATTATATCTATGATATAAAAGTTATCCTAACAATTGAATTATTTTTTACAAATCATTCCTTCAATTTTAATGAAATCAATACAGATTTCAGGAAAATATATATTAAATATATAAGAGGGTAAAATGTGTATGAATAAATTCCAAACATTTGGTAATGGATTTTCATCTCACTTTTATTTTGGTGGGATAGATGTCACATTCACCACTTGTGTAATTTTTGTGGGGTATATATTTTCCATTAATTCTCTCTTTTATTTGTTTTATTAAAATTAGGTGATATATATATTCATATAAGGTTAGTTTATTCAGTGGTATTATTATTCATGAGACACAATAGTTGTAATGATTTTTTTATTCACTCTCATTATTTACTGAGGTTGTTTATGAATAAGTTTACACTAATGAAATTTTATGATCTATCTACAAAAAATCTAATGGTTTTCATCCCTTATAAAAATTTATATAAATTTTTATATTCCTTTTATTATCCTCCATTTTTTGGTATTAAGGATACCAAATGAATGATTTTTATTAAAACCCAGACATAATTTCTCTCATCATGTTGAAAATAAATTTTCTTCCAGATCAATTTTGTTTGAAAATATTTTCACGATTGTTTTTACTATTATAAAAAAATTGTATAAATTTATTTTCCAATGATTTATTATTTTTTGAAAGAAAAACTCAAACATAATTATCTTAATGTTTTCCAAATGAGATACTTTATGATTTTTTTACAATGGATTGATGGGAATGATTTCTTATAACATATATGAACATATATGGGATTTTCAACTACTATGAACACTCAACGCATTAAAAACCTTTTTGATGTTTTCAATTTTATTTTGAATGCTTTTTTTTCAATAATTCATTAGAAATCAATTGATTTTAAATATTTTATTTCAAAATGAATTGGTTATTTTAACCCATAATTTTGTAATGGTCATTTTATATCATTTATATTGATTAATTACAACAAACTCAGATGTTACTTCTGATTTACTAGTTACATGATATAATTATATATTCAAAATCGTTAATATTAATAGATTATATTTATGAGGTAAAATTAACATGAAAATTGTTTCTTTATTATGGGTTTTGTTATGATGAACTTTCTAAAAAGCCAATTTATTTTATCAGAGTTATGATATGATGAATTGTTTTTTGTAATAGAGTGGTTTTATTTTCATTATGTGATAGGTGGGTACAAACATATATACCCCACTGATGTATTGGTATATTGTTAATGTTTTATGTGATAAAATGGTACACGAGAGGATATACCAACCCCAAAAAATAGGGAATCCCAGAGTATATATGGATACCAAAATAGGGTACACATGAAGTCTTTATTAACCTAACGTAGGTGAAGAAGTGGTTATTCCAGAACTAACATTTTATGAATATGTTGGTGGATGTCCTTGACTGCATATTATCTATATTTATGTAAATTCCACAAATCTACATATAATGATAATATTGTTCTCTGCTGGAACATGTTATTTGGTTCCTTTACAAATCATTCCTTTTGATATAAGAAAATTTATTCCATGAAATGTGATAATGATATGTTTTATTTAGGGCATGGATATTTTTATTATCGTGTTTTATACCATTATTCTCATGTTTTATTGATATATCACTTAGTTTTCCTTATTAATTATTTCCACTCCCCCATTCTTATATATTTATTCCAAAGATAATGAAGAATGTTAATAGGTATTAAATGGATAATATGGGTGGTAATTTTGATGAAAATAGTCAGAGATAATGTTTTTCACTTTTGAACAGATTTTTATGTATCCGTGTTTAAAAAAATACATGACCTATGCATTTTAGTCATGGATCAATATACTATGTTATGAATATTACCCTAGTAATATCAATATCTAAAAATGTGGTCTCTTTATATAAATACTTGCAAATTTTTAACACATTATTAATCTCTTAAAAAATATAAAAATTAAAATCTATTTATAATAATTAAATAAATTATAATTAGTATATATTTAAAAGAAAAACCATATTATTAATGAAAACAATTATCAAGAAATTAACTATAGGAAGAAAATTATTAATAAATAATATTTTTAAAGAAAGAAATTATAAATAATACATTTAAAACCAAAAAATAATAATTAAAAAATAATTAGTAATAAAAAATTACTAAAATTGAAAAATAATTGCTTTTTTTCATTGATAAATACATTAATTAAAAATTTAATTCATGAATTTAAATTATAAATAGGAAATACTAGTTTTTTTATTCTTAAAATAACTAAATCAATAAAAATTCGATGTTGATGATGATTTTTGAAATATTCACTAGAGGTTAGTGGAAATAGGTAGATCACTAGATAATTGTGTAAAATGAGAAGATCTCGATCTATACATTTTTTTAATGTGTTTAACATAATGTTTAAAAAAAATCGATGTTAAATGCTCTTTGGAATGACTTTTAATTTTGTTTTAATAAAAATAAAATTCTAAAAGACATTATGAAGTCCTTCTAATTTCTATTTTCTATATAATTGGTTTTAAATACATCCCATTTAACTCTTATTTATAGTATTGAAATTTGTTTTGTTAAAAACATGATTCCAAGTTCCCTTATTATATTTGTTTATTGAATAATTCTGATTAATTATGTGACACCTGAAACCCTATATTACTATTTTCTAGAGATTCTTTCTAAAATATATACATTTACCCGCTATATGATTATATGGGTGAGGTTCCATAGCCCTCAGATTCAACAGCTAGTCATCTTGAGATGTTCTAGGAAGCCTTGAGCATAAGAAAAAATGATCAAAATATTAATGGTTCCACTCATCTGATGGAACTCTAAATAGAATCATACATGTACTATTAACGATTCCAAAAAACAAACATTGAATGTATGATGGAGTTTTGTTTAATCATGTAAGAGGAATCCCCTCAAATGGATATAAGAGGATGGGTAAAGTATAATTTCCTTATATTAAATCCCTTAATTTATGGGTGATGAGTTCATCATGTGGTCTTACAAGATGATAGAAAAAATATCCATTTATATCTAATTCCAAGACGATCATTTTCATATCCTATACCCATATTGGGGAGAAGGGCAATGTCACAGATGAGGCACATGAGGTATAGGATCCACCCCAATAGGATTTTAGACATTAATAAAAAATAATGTCTTATGTACATACACATATGAAGAGATACGTTATATTCTTCAAAATAAGAACTGAGACACTCTCATCCCCCATACATAACATTGAAAGGGGCATAAAAACAACTGAATCATCATTTTTCATAATAACACATATGAAGTTAGAGAATATTATATGACTAAATCTCAACTCTGAGGTTTAAATGGTTTAAAGTAGATGAGTACATATCTTCTAAACTATATCCTCCAAAATAAGGATATTAACAACATGATCTTATTTCACTCCACCTTGAAACTAAAAAACTATTAATTATTGGTTGATCAACTATATATAGAAATGGTGGTTATACATATTAGAACATGACAAAATAATGAATTTGAACTCTTCCAAGGCATTGAACAATGTTATTGTACATCTATTATCTAGTAAATAAGTGTTATATCCTTCTATTTGACATGGTCGATCTACATTACAACTCTTATATCCTATCAAGGGTATAAAAATACCACCACAACCCATGAATTTTTCTTTAGTTCTATCTTGGTTTCTCACAATGATTTAGATTCACAATGAGCCACAAACAGTTATAAATTAAAACTGTATCAAATGTGGGTTGGTGATTCTTTTCCACTACTATATTAAAAAAATATGATTTTTACTGTCTACAACTGTAAAAGGGTCTTCGAGAAAAAACTTTTTTCAATTTTATTCTCTGTATTTACTGGTTTTGGCGTCCCTAAAGTAGTAGGATCCATAAAAAATTCATTTACACATCCAGAAATGAGAAAAACTATCCTTTATCCTAAATGACATTCTAGAAGAATGATCTATCATCGCTTGGGTGGTTCATCACCAATAGTTAATTTTTCAATTAATCTACACTTTTCACCACATGAGTGTCAATGAACTCCACAATTAGAAGTCGTGCGACAATATATAGATATTATTCTTCAATTTTAACTGTTATAGACTTACATTGTCCATTTAAGTTCATATTCCCATTGATCAATTTTTGGAGTTGTGTGTAGAGAATGATTTAGATGAAATGGTTTTTACAGTCATCATCATTATCAATAGAAGAATATTTGGCGATTCTCTAAGAGAGTTTATTACCATGAACTATTTATAAATATCACCATGCATTAATCTCTTACATGAACTCAATCAAATCTGTAATCAATTCCTAAAATATTATATATGATGTTCATGAAAAAATATTCAACCCCTCAATAAATCCAACACCATGATATCCCTTAGAAAATACCCCACTATTAAAAGAGTCATTTTAATAGTGTTTACCAGTAACCAAGTTTAGATAATAGATCCAATATTAATTTTATAAATAGAGGAATCTGATATTTTCATTCAAGGATAACCAAGTCTTACATTTCATCATATTTGAATTGGAGATGAACATTTTTAGATATGTAGATTTTAACGACTATAAGAGGTTGATTGGAATAACATACCTAGATAATGATCATATCAACATTCCATGGAAATGATATCAAATAATTCTTAAACTTTAATAAATTACATTAGGACATGTTAATATATCAAATAATTTATTTGGGTTACGCTTAATATAACAATAATATCTACCACCACTGATTATTTGGAAGATGTTAGGGAATGAAATCATAAATATGATATTATAGATCCATAGATTGAATATTCACTATGATGAAATTCAATCACTGAATCCCGTGGGATCATTCATTTCTAGATAAACCATTTAGGAATGAATATATTATGTCTATATCCTCCACATGAAACATTATATTCATATCCCACTATAGAAAAATTAAATTAAATTTCATGAATATATGGATAATAAAAAATCATTACTGATAATAGATATAAATATCAATAACATGTAAATATTTTATCTTATATTAAGAGTATTATCAATTACCATTATTATACTAGAGGAACCCGTTGATGGAAGTATTGGAATGCCTCTATAAATCCCACCATTACAAAGGATCATTTCCCAGAGCATTGATATGATATAATCTATTCGACTCCTTCATGTACTACTAGATGATGATCAGGTGGCCAGAAATATGATCATCTATTAAGAATAGTTCCCAATGAACCATCCCTAAAAATATTTTTCATATTTTTGATTTTAGAAATGATTTTTTACTCACGGAATAAAATAGAATCCCTTTATCGACGTAGACTCATGTACGACTCCACAAACAAGAAAACTTGTATACATATTCTTATCCAAAAGTACAAAAAGGTCAATAATATAAAGAAAAACACTAAAATTAATTGGATTATTCCTTCTATTCCCTTAATAAAAATCTAAATAAACCCTCCATATTTCTAGTTAATGATAAACCACTTTGGGAATGAAAATTACCAAATCTAATAAATATAAACTTCCTAAAAATATTGGTAGAATATTTTTTCGAATATTGATACATGATGTGATTCACCTATTAATGGAGTCGTGTGAATTTATCCTTGAGTCTATTAAAAGACCTCTCTAATTTGAGAATGATGTAGTTATTTATGAGTTTTATCATGATGATGAGAGTGAGAACAAGGAAAACAATTTGATGAATTTATTGTATGGTAATATGACTCTATAATCAACCAAATATATATTAAACCCCACTTCATCATATGAAAATATAGCATTTTAGATGATTATCAGTATATGGTGGAAATTGACAATAGGATAAATCCCATTCTGAATCAGATTCTATATATATTAGAATTTTGAAAATCCAATATGACTCTATCTTACATAAAAATATATGTAAATGACATATTTTTTGTAGAATGTACATATAAATATTATATTTAGTAGCAATTTTAAATAATATTTATAAAAGATTCAATTCATTGTCATCTCATTGGATAATAATTTTAATGATTTATTTGGAAGTTTGTCGAACATTCATCATGTAGGTTCCCACACATATTACCACTATTGTATTCAAGAACCCCAAAATGGTGAGGTATGTGGTATCTATTGGGATTTTACTCTATTTCACTGAATTAAATCCCTCTTTATTGACATCTGTTATTTTAATAAGGACAACACCCCATGATTAAATATATTGAGCATGGAAATAATCCAAATAACATAAAAATATCTCTAGATGATTCCTATGATGAATTTGTTATCATTTTTATTAAGCTATTACACCATCTATAAGTCATGAATAAATACAATATTCTATGATTCATATGATCCTAATATGTATTTGTCTCAAATAAAATTTTTCTAATAAAAATATAACATGTATTGGATGCCTATGGGACATTATACCACATATAAAAACATCCAACCCCCACCTTAAAACATATTCCACCACTTTTTCAATTTAAATCCAAAAAACCATCACTGGTGACTTAAAATGAAGAAAGTTATTTGATATAAATATTGGACCCAATTATAGTAGTCCTGATGTAATCAATGACTAATGGTCCATGTTTTTTCTATTAATAAAAGATCGTTATTTTAATAGATAATATTCTTTATCCTATTAGGAATATAATGGAATAATAAAATCACATATGTTCAACTAGTTACCTCCTTCTTCCATCTATAACTCTTGTAAAGGAGATGACAAAGAATGAGACACTAGTGCAGAAAACATTTTTTACGTTGGTTATTTTTCATTATTTACGTCAGTTTTTAGGCGACGTTAATACGGACGACGTTATAAATAACGTTTTTACGTCAGTTATTTAAAACCCGACGTAACATCCCTAACATCACGGTGTTTATCACGTCGGTTCATTAATAACCGACGTGAAAAATGATGGTGGATGGGGATTTATAACGGCGGTTATTATATAACCGCCTTGATAAACCGCGGGTGGGGGGGTTTAGCACGTCGGTTATATAATAACCGACGTGATAAAACGCTTCAGATATCGTTTATCACGTCGGTTATGACATAACCGACGTGATTAACCCTTCCCCGGGCCTATTATCACGTCGGTTTCTTAAATAACCGACGTGATAAAAAGGCCTGGGAAACGTTTTAGCACGTCAGTTATCCAATAACCGATGTGGTAAATCGATTCCCAGTCCTTTTAGCATGTCGGTTATATTAAGAACCGACGTGATAAAAGCCCCGGGAACGGTTTATCACATCGGTTCTCGAAAAAACCGACGTGATAAACCCCTACCGATTTATTTACCATGTCGGTTATAAAATAACCGACGTGAAAGCGATATTTTTTTTAAAATAATTGCACTGCTCTCACCAAAAAGCAACCAGAAACCAAACAACAAAAATAACCATGCCAGCCCTCCCCCAAGCCCCAACTGAACCCCACCCTCATCTATACCCACCTAACAACCTGGCCAGCCCTCCCCCACCACATTGGAGCCCCACCACAACCCTTGGACACCCCCCACCCCTTGGACAGCCCCCCCACCCTCATTTACACCCCCACGACCCCTAGTACAGCCTCAAACACCCATTGGACACCCCTCCCATATCCCTTGGACACCCCCCACCCCTTGGACACCCCCCACCCCTTGGATAGCCCCCCATCCTCATTTACACCCCCAAGACCCCTAGTACAGCCTCAAACACCCATTGGAAACCCCCCCACACCTTGACAGCCCTCCCAGACCCCTTGGACACCCCCCGGCCCCTGGACACCCCCTGAGCCCTTGGACAGCCCCAAACACCCCTTGGACACCCCTCCCATATCCCTTGGACACCCCCCACCCCTTGGACACCCCCCCACCCCTTGGACAGCCCCCCCACCCTCATTTACACCCAACCGGCCCCTTGGACAGAACTCCCAGACACCTTGGACACCACTCCCATATCCCTTGGACACCCCCCACCCATTGGACACCCCCACCTCTTCGACAGCCCCCCACCCTCATTTACACCCCCCGAACACTAGGACAGCCCCAAACACCCCTTGGACACCCCTCCCATATCCCTTGGACACCCCCCCACCCCTTGGACACCCCCACCCCTTGGACAGCCCCCCCCCCCACCCCCTGGACACCCCACCCCCCCCCCCCCCCCGACCCCTTGGAAACCCCCTCGACCCCTTGGAAACCCCCTCATCCCCTTGGACAGCCCCAAACACCCCTTGGACACCCCCCACCACTTGGACACCCCCCCCCCCCACCCCTTGGAAAGCCCCCCCCCCCCACCCTCATTTACACCCAACCGACCCCTTGGACAGCCCCAAACACACCTTGGACACCCCTCCCATATCCCTTGGACACCCTCCACCCCTTGGACACCCCCCACCCTCATTTACACCCCCGACCCCTAGGACAGCCCCAAACACACCTTGGAAACCCCTCCCATATCCCTTGGACACACCCCAAACACCCACCCACCCCCTTGGAACCTCTCCCCCCATACCAAAATCCAGACCAGAAAAACCATCAACAGTAGACCAAAACAAGAAGTAGAGAAAAATTAAACATTCACTTATATAACATTCAAAACTTACACTGTCAACTTCAAAAAAAACTAAATCCAACCCAAACGACTATGAAATACACAATTACATTGACAATATTCAAAATTACATTTTACATTACAAACAACTAATAGTCAATCAAACCTGTAAAATAATTTGACCACTCCACTTGTAAGTGTTTGATATCTTCAGCAGTAAAGGGTTGAGGTTCATCAAAAAGCTACAAAGGAAAAGGATAGTAGTCAACGTGTATAATGAATAAATCAAATTGAAATATTATGAGAAAGAGGAAATCTTACCAGGTCAAAACTCAGAACTGTCCCAGTTGTTATTATTTCATACATAAATCTTAACATGTAATATCTGCATTCGATGATGCCATGTTGCTCATGACATTTCTGTTTGAATGAGTGTAAATTCAATATATTATTTTTATGTAATAAATCAAAATGTACAAATTATAAATGGATATTTACCTTCGCATGTAGATATTTTATCTTGAAATTCCTTTTCTTTGCGCTTTTTCGAAAGTGGACCCATGACCTGTTAGAAAATAATACAAATGGGGTAAATTTAAAATTCATTATAATATATAAAACTATTGTGAAATTGAAACTTACGTTTCCAATATATTCTTAAAACTTTCTCGCACATCATCATGGAGAGAGCATATCCAATAAAGTGCTTTCTCCCTAGGGAAAAAAACCCCTAACATCCAATGATCCCTGATAAAAGGAAATTTAACGTTAGTGGTTTTTTATGTTAAAAGATAATTAACCCTTTGAGAGGGATGTGTTTCATACCTCTCATAAAAAGGCATCATCCAACACTATGTGATTACATTCTTTTCAAATCTATCAACAATATAAATCATTCTTTGTTCCTCATCCAATGCACATGCTTCAGGGGAAATCAATTGTGGGTCCATGAATCCATATTCATCTGTCAGCTCATTCCTCTCACAAATTTTATACAGATACCTAATACAAAGCATACATAAGTATATATTTTTAATAAATATAATGCAAGGAAAAGGTGTTAAGACTTACATGATAAAAATTTGCACCACGTTGATGCCCAACTTATCTCTAGTGACAAACTCCATGATATCAGTTTTCATAATCCCCACACTTAGTTCACGTCCACAGACATGATCTTCCATTGTAAAGTCATAATAATCCGCCATCAAATTTGAATATCTTGAAAATTTGTCAAGAATGCTAGTATCTGCATCTGATGTCATAGCTATCTGTCTTTGTTGTTGTCTATACAGTATTTCTTTACCTTTGAAGTATTACTGTAAAAATAAATTGAAAAATATGTTAGTTTTCAAATGATAAAACATTAATAAAAATATAAAATAAAAGATATAACATCCATACCTCTATGGTAATGAGTCTAAGAAGTCTGGATGGCCAAAGTAAAAAATGGCCGATACTATGTCCAACTGTCGTCACCTCATCTGTAGGTAATGGTATCCGAGCTGATTTATCTATAATATCATGTACAGTGACCCTCTGATTCTCTACCTCTAACTGTTGATGATGAACTGTATCTCCTATAAAATATACCATCCCATATGCAACTATATGATGTTGAGGATCATCAACATACAACTCACAATAAGTAGGTAGCTGCGGCGGAGGAGGAGGATCAAAAATGGGGTCCGCAGGCTGAGGTGGGGGAGTGGGAGCTACTGGGAGAGGTAGAGTGGGAGCTGCACCCTGAAATTGTCTTTGCAAGTCTGCAAACATAAACTGCACCGATGCTCTAATCTTGTCCTCTATTGTCGTATTAATATTATGGACTTCAGCCTCCAAGGATTCTATTTTTTTTATAAACTCCCTCAACGTTAGAAGTTGAGGAACGTGGCAACACTTTTCTTACCGATACACCTGCCGGATATCCTCTTACACGGCTAGGATGTTCGGGATTTCCCAAGGCCACAGATAAAATATCTTCCCTCCCAGATGGTGTAAATGTCCCCTGTGAACTCTACTCCTCAAGAGAGTCCTGTAATAATTAATTGAACATTTCTATAATGATTGGAAATATATGAAGAAAATAGTAAACTTAAATAAATAAAATAGATATCTTACAATCCTCTCAACTACGAGTCTCGATTCTTCCAAAAGATATTGTCCTTTTTTTCCCTTCCGAGCTCTTTTCCATTTCTCATGTCTAGATGGAGGGGATGGAGGGGCCACCTCTCGAGAGCTTGAAGACTCAGCTCTTAGTTATTGAAATTTTTCTGCCATCATTTGTTCTTCCAAATAATGCATACCCTCCCCGAGATAAACTATGAGGGTATACATTTTTAGACTGGATCTCTTGATGAGATTTCCTTGTTTGCTGTAAATTAAGAATAAGTAATCATTAACAAAACAATAATAAGATCATTTATATAAGAAAGCTTATAAAAGTTTACATTGCCCTTACCAAAAATGATTCTTTTCTTCTACTTTCAAAAAATTGTCTCCATGTGTCTTCATCTATAAAAGGATATATATGACATGGATTCTCACGAATCCTATGACCATAAATGAAATCAGATGAGAGGGTTGATTTGAAATCCCTCCATCTCCTAGCAGCCAATGATAAGCATTTCTTCCTGACTCCTCCAGTGTCAGGAATATCAAATGTCATCTGATAAAAAAGAGGTTAAAAATATTATATATAATATAACTATTTAAAGAATAGTCAAACAATAGCAAAAGATCTTACCAAAATGGTCTCCCACAGCTGAGAAATTATCGCCTTATCCACACTTCTCCAATCATCATAGAGAATGCTTAATTTGCTCTTAGCCTGAGTTGCTACAAAACACTTAAAATCTTTAGCATTTGGACCTCTAGGAAGATCATCATCATCAAACTCCACGACTATCCTCTCCTCCTTCGTAGGGGCAAGTGATAATTTTGGTAAACGTGTGCACCCACGCATACCAACCTTTGAACTCTTTTTCGTAATAGGAGCATGTGAATGTTCCTCCCCAGATGTATGACCAATATGCTCATCTCCAAAATCATGTGGCTGATCAACTGATTGATCTGTCATTTTCCTTCAAATCAAAAAAACAAACATAATTCACAAATATACAAATTCAAATATTGTAATACTACTTAATCAGAAAATAGAAAAGTGTACTAAATTACATAATAGTAAACATTAGTAATATGGTAAGCATGTTAAACAATGATAAACATGGTAAACACAGTCTTTTGTACCCCTCTCTCTTGGATTTTAATGATCACAATCACTCTTATTATGTTCTAACTTGTTTTCAAGTGTTTTTGTTGATAGGAAAAAGGTTGCCAAGGAGTTGGCCCAAGAAAGCTGAAAAGTGGACTCACTGAGTCCACCGGTCAGCCGGTGTGAGCTCACCGGCCAGACGGAGGACCCAGGCAGTAGACTTGCCCACTGCCTGGTGTCACCGGCCGGCCGGTGGCTCACCACCGGCCGGCCGCTGGATCACCACCGGCCAACCGGTGATCCACCACCGGCCAGCCGGTGCGCCCAGGACTTTTCCTCTTTACGGTTTTTATTGTTTTATCATTTTGGTTTGATACATGTTTTAATAAGTAAAAAATTTACAATATCTAACATTATATGAAAAAACTAAATGTAAACAAGAAATAAACATGTGTTACCTGTAATTTTAGGAATGTACAGTTGGATTGTTTTCCCAAATTCCTTCGTCGTGATCGTTCCTTATGGCACAACCCATGTCTTCAACATACTCATCATTATGTTCTGTTAATCTTTCCATGGAAGTAGGGATCTCACATAAATCAGCATCTTCATCAAATTCATCCTCACCAACATATTGTTTTTTCCCTTGTAAAACAACAGCCCACTGCATATCTGATTGATCTACTACATAGAAAATTTGTTTGGCATGTGTTTCCATTATAAAAGAATCAGCTGTGTCTTCCAATCTATTCAGATTAACAAGTGTCATTCCAAATTCATCGTCTCTGACACTGTTGTTACCGATAAACCATTTACAGTTAAAAATAGGAACTGTAATTTTAAAGTAATCAGCCTCCCATATGTCTTCAATCACTCCATAATATGCACTTGATGCCGAAATTGGGTTTCTGTCCTTAGCACTCGAAAAATGTATTGCTTCTGCAAACACCAATACACCACTATTCTGAACTGCACTTCTGTTGTCCTGAGATTTCGTATGAAATGTATAGCCATTAATGTCATAAGCGGACCATGTTATCACATTTAAAGATGGACCACCCACTATCCATTTTAATGTCTCTGATACATCTGATCTACCAAGCAAGGTCTTTTTAAACCATGGCAAAAAAGTTTTGTTGTGCTCATTCAAAATCCACATTTCTTTCTTCTTTGGATGACATTGTTTCAACTCATTAATATGCAATGTGATATACGGTTGAACATCATCTATGTTATTCAAGATGTATGATTCTAACTTCTTCATCTGTTCAGCTGACAGTGATTTGACTTTCAAGCCACGAATCCCCTTTCCCTCATTATTAACCCATTCATGGTGAGATGGAGGCAAACCTATGTGTTGCGCCGTATCCAAGTAGCTCGTACAAAACTCTGCTACCTCCTTAGAAATATACTTTTCAATAATGGAGGCTTCAGGTCGATATGGATTTTTAACATATCCCTTTAATATTTTCATATACCTTTCAAAAGGATTCATCCAACGAAGATATACAGGTCCACAAAGCATTATTTCTCGAACCAGATGAATCATTAAATGCATCATCATATCAAAAAAAGTTGGAGGAAAATACATTTCCAAATGACAAAGTATAAAAATTGCATCCTTTTCCAAAATGTTCAAAGCATTCACATCAATCGCCTTGTTACAAATTGAATTGAAAAAATAACACAACCTCATTATAGTCTTTCTGACACGGATGGGCAATATTCTACGCAGTGCAACTGGTAGAATTTGTTGCATCATGACGTGACAATCATGTGATTTCATACTTGTCAACTTCAAGTCATTCAATGAGACAAATTTTTTTACATTTGAAGAATAACCTTAAGGCACTTTGATATCATGAAGACACTAACAGAGGCTACTTTTCTCCCTCTTCGATAATGTATGTCAAGCTGGGGGAAGAAATGTTTGTCTTCCTTTAGGAGTGGGAGCTAACTCCAAACGTATTCCCATTGATAGTAGGTCTAACCTTGCATTCAACCCATCTTTTGTCTTTCCTTTAATATCTAGCAATGTTCCGATCAAATAATCACAGATATTCTTCTCTACGTGCATGACATCAATATTATTTTTGACTTCATGATACCTCCAATATGGTAGCTCAAAACATATTGACCTTTTCTTCCAAATATGTCTATCATTACCAGATTTATGTGTCTTTCCCAATGTCACATCAAGGTTTTTCACCCTCTCAAAATACAAATCTGGGGATGAAGGTTTTGGAGCAGTATCAAATTCTTGTGAGCCATTGAATGCCTTTTTTAGTCTTCTATAAGGGTGATCCATAGGCAAAAACTTTCGATGAACCATATACACTGTTTTCCTCCCATGATGCAATTGACAATATGACGTCTGTTGTTCGCAAATTGGACTTGCTTTATGCCCTTTAACACTGTATCCAGACAAATTTCCATATGCTGGGAAGTCATTTATAGTGAATAGAAGCACTGCATGCAGTTGAAAATATTCCATTTTATAAGAATCATACACCCTAATACCATCAGCCCATAACAGTTTCAAATCATCAATCAGCGGTGACAAGTATACATCAATATCATTGCCGGGTTGATTTGGACCAGAGATCATGATACTCAACATGACATATTTGCGCTTCATACAAACTTCAGGAGAGAGGTTGTAAATTACCAATAAAACAGGCCATGAACTATGTGTGCTACTGAGGGTTCGGTGTGGATTCATTCCATCTGTGCACAAGCCTAGTCTCAGATTTCTAATTTCATTTCCAAATGTAGGGTACTGGGCATCAATTTTCTTCCATTGTGGACAATCAGGTGGATGAAATATTTTTCCATCACATACCCGCTCAGCAGCATGCCATCTTAACCTTTTTGCATCATGTGAATTAGCAAATAAACGTTTGAAACGAGGAATTATAGAAATATACCAAAATACCTTTGAAGGGAGCTTTGTAATCTCTACATCAGCTTGTGATTTTTCTTTCACCTTATACCGTGATGTCCCACATTTAGGACACTCTTACAGAAATTCATATTCCTTCCTATATATAATGCAGTCATTCGGACAGGCATGTATTTTCCTGTATCCCAATCCCATCGGGCATAATATTTTTTTGGCCTTATAATGTGAATCTGGAAGATCGTTATCTTTTGGAAGAATGTCTTTCATCAATTGTAGCAGCTCTGTAAAACTTCTGTCACTCCATCCATGTTTCGCCTTCAGGTTAATCAATCTTAACACCGCCGACAAAACCGTAAAATCTGTACAACCAGGATATAATGGTTTTCCGGCATCACCATATAGACGTGAAACTGTCGGTTCTATCTCAATTTGTTCTGCTACAATATCACGAATCATTTCTTCAATTCCATCGGAGTTACCATCTTGCGATTCATTATCATCAGTGACATTCTGTCCAGTTTCGCCATGCCAAATCCAAGGGTTGTAACTCGGATTGAAGCCATGACAAATCAGATGATCTTTTATCTCTCTACTTTTCAACTTCTTCATATTCAGACATTTCAGGCATGGACAGAAAAAAATGTCACTACTTGGAACATTTCGTTTAGCAAATTCCAAAAAGGCATCAACACCTACCTCATATTCATTGCTCATTCGATGTGCTGTAATCCAACTTCGACTCATTATTACCAATAATAAATAGCAAAAATATATATATTTTTTAGATAAGACAAATATATGTTTATATGAAAAAAATCATAATTTGAATGTAAACAATTTTGAAATATAAAACAAATCGATGTGTATTTAAAAAAATATGCTTGAATATTATTTTTTAAACAAAATATAGTAAGATATAACACCCCCCGGGACACCCCCCGACCCCTCTGGACAGCCCCCCGCCCCTCCTGGACACCACCCCCACCCCTACCCCCTTGGACACCCCCCTGGACATCCCCCAACCCTCTGGACAGCCCCCCACCCACCCGGACAACCCCAAATACCCTCTGGAGAGGCCGCCACCAACTTGGACAGCCCCCCACACCCATCCACCCCCTTGGACACCCCCTGGACACCCCACCGACCCCTCTGGACAGGCCGCCACCCCCTTGGACAGCCCCCCACACCCACCCATCCCCTTGGACACCACCCTGGACACCCCCCGACCCCTCTGGACAGCCCCCCGACCCCTCTAGAAAGCACCCCCACTCCTCCTGGACACAACCCCCCACCCCCGACCTGCTTGGACACCCCCCTGGACACCCCCCAACCCTCTGGACATCCCCCCCACCCCTCCTAAACACCACCCCCACCCCCTACCCCCTTGGTCACCCCACTGGACACCCCCAACACCCACCCACACCCTTGGACAGCCCCCCACACCCACCCACCCCCTTGTAAACCCCCATGGACACCCCCCGACCCCTCTGGACAGCCCCCACCCCTCCTGGACACCACCCCTCACCCCCAACCCCCTTGGACACCCCCCTGGACATCCCCCAACCCTCTGGGCAGCCCCCCCCCACCCACCCGGAAAACCCCAAATTCCCTTTGGAGAGGCCGCCACCCACTTGGACAGCCCCCCGCACCCATCCACTACCTTGGACACCCCCCCCTGGACACCCCACCGACCCCTCTGGACAGGCCGCCACCCCCTTGGACAACCCCCCACACCCACCCATCCCCTTGGACACCACCCTAGACACCCCCCGACCCCTCTGGACAGCCCTCGACCCCTCTAGAAAGCACCCCCACCCCTCCTGGACACAACCCCCCACCCCCGACCTGCTTGGACACCCCCCTGGACACCCCCTAACCCTCTGGACAGCCCCCACCACCCCTCCTAAACACCACCCCCACCCCCTACCCCCTTGGACACCCCCCTGGACACCCCCCAACACCCACCCACACCCTTGGACTGCCCCCCACACCCACCCACCCCCTTGTAAACCCCCCTGGACACCCCCCGACCCCTCTGGACAGCCCCCCGCCCCTCCTGGACACCACCCCCCACCCCTACCCCCTTGGACACCCCCCCCCCCCCGGACATCCCCCAACCGTCTGGACAGCCCCCCACCCACCCAGACAACCCCAAATACCCTCTAGAGAGGCCACCACCCACTTGGACAGCCCCCCACACCCATCCACTCCCTTGGACACCCCCCTGGACACCCCACCGACCCCTCTGGACAGACCGCCACCCCCTTGGACAGCCCCCCACACCCACCCATCCCCTTGGACACCACCCTGGACACCCCCCCGACCCCTCTGGACAGCCCCCGACCCCTCTAGAAAGCACCCCCACCCCTCCTGGACACAACCCCCCACCCCCGACCTGCTTGGACACCCCCTGGACACCCCCCAACCCTCTGGACAGCCCCCCCCCCCCACCCTTCCTAACCACCACCCCCACCCCCTACCCCCTTGGACACCCCCTGGACACCCCCCAACACCCACCCACACCCTTGGACAGCCCCCCACACCCACCCACCCCCTTGTAAACCCCCCTGGACACCCCCCGACCCCTCTGGATAGCCCCCCACCCCTCCTGGACACCACCCCCCACACCCTACCCCCTTGGACACCCCCCTGGACACCCCCCAACCCTCTTGATAGCCCTCCCAACCCCTGGAATCACTGAAAATTTACCATAACAAGAAGTTGGGCCATTCAAAGAATGTTTTTAGGTGTGGAGGAAGAACTGAGTTTCAATAGATAGAGAAGGAACTCGACATTAGGTTGTCTATTCCAGGTGTGGATTTGAAGGAGTTAATATTTGTTCAGTGACCCAAGAGATTGAATCAGAAATTCAGATGTTGTGCCATTTTCTCATGATGAGGATGAATAATTGGTGGGGTTTGACTTTTAAATGGAGATCTTAGCAGACCATCATATTTTCTATAGATCAGTAAAGTATGTTAGCATCGAACATAATGCTTAAGGGATGCTTTCAGATCCAAATATGTATGTTGATGGATGCAATGGATCTAGTAGAGGTTCTAGAAAGAATGGTGGTTTTATTTGTTTAGGATAAGTAGTGAAGAAAAAACTAGTTAATTTTTTACTTACTGAAAAGAGGGTATCTAAAATTTTTAACATGCCGAGGGGAAATCTGGCGAGTCCTCCTCGTGAAACTTTGTTTGCAGGGGGTGAAAATGGTGATGTGATCCCAAATCCATGCACCTATGCCATGGTTGTGTGTGAATAAAGTAGTAACAACTGTAAAAGGGAAACCCATCCAAATGGACACGCCCCAACCCTCTCGGGGATTTATAGAAAACGATGAAAAATTAGTGAAATCATAAAATTAGTGAATATTGAATGTCGAACTAATAGATCTAGGGATGATAAATAAGATTATGGTGCCAAAACGAGTTAAAAGGGTTCGCAATCGAATAATCTTAGCTAGTTTCAACAAAAAAAATCACAACACATATATATATACTATCCGCGAAAAAAACGAACGAGTTGGAGGATTACCTGAGTGCTGCGAGTTTAGATGATTGATCCGAGGAGATTAAATATGAGAAACGATGATCGCAAAACGAATCTAAACCAACGAAATGGATGAGCCGATTCGGGTTTACGCGCGAGAGAGACGAGTCGCGACTGTCGAAGGTAAACTCGCGAATGACAATCCACGGGTCTGGGTAAATTTTTAAATGAGTTATCACGTCGGTTATTCAATAACCGACGTAAAAACCTTCCTCCGATTCTTTTTTTACGTCGGTTATTTTATAACCGACGTTATAAAGGGCTCAAAATCCGCGTTTTTTTACGTCGGCTATTCCATAACTGACGTCAAAAACATCTGCGGATTCTTTTTTTACGTCGCTTATTTTATAACCGACGTAAAAAGACCTTCAAAAACCGCGTTTTTTACGTCGGTTATTGAATAACCGACCTAACAAACACCCCCTGCTTCTGTTTTTTACGGCGGTTAATGTATAACCGACGTAAAAAACGAAGCCGCGTGATTAATAACGTCGGTTATAAAAATAACCGACGTTAAAGGTGTACTAAACACAGGTTTTTAGGTCGGTTATTAAATAACCGACGTAAAAAACCTCGTTTTACATATTATGACGTCGGTTTTATATAACCGACGTAAAAAATGGTGACATAAAAACCGTTTTCTTCACTAGTGAGATAATTTTAAATAAAAGTAATTAGTATCTAAAACTATCAATGATCTGAAAAATGTCTACCAATACACCAATAAATCTCAGAGGATTACAATGATAGGTTTGATAATGTATTTATGCAATTAATTGTTATATCTTTATTCCTAAAAATTAAATGTGATATATTATATTATTATTGTACGGTTATTGTTGGGTTTTCTACCAATGTAATATTTAATAAACATTCCCTTTAAAACTACATCATTATATTCAAACATTGATGGCGAAAATTAATCCATCTAACAGTAAAATATTTAAGGCCAAATCTGAAAATATGATCAAATAAAACATCATCCTGAGAGTTTTTTACACCATGTGGATAGTCAAAATAATCACATTTAAGATGAATAAGAAAAATAATACTATTTTAATTGAATTCCAAGACCTCTAACACCACTTCTCAATGTCAGACTCATGTGTCCTTATTATTGATTTACTAATTTATGTAAACATTAGATTTTAGGTCCATAGGGGATGAATTCCCTAGGTACAAGCAAATATATAATGATCCAAAATAGTTATAAGAAAAAAATTTAGTGAACCTCATATAACCAATTACTACTGTGGGAATCAATTTTTATTAAAAAATTGTAGTGTGGCATATTAGTTTCCATGCATAATATAATTAAGATACTTGTAGTTATGATTTATGAGTGTTATGTTGACAATTCCATGTCAAATATTGCTAATTATAGGAAAAAATAGAAATAGAGACGGTGTACTACATGATATGTGGTAGCCACATGATGATTATCTTATAAATGTTTGAAATATGGGATACATTATAGGTGTTTCTTGGATTGTTTTTTTATTTTAACATAATCATGTTCGACATAAAGAATCTAAAATCCATTTCATGAATAAATCCCATATGAAATATATAAAATTTTAAAATATTCCTTGTCTATATAGAAAACATTTGATATGAAGTTTCTAAAATATTGGAAAATGTAGGATCATTGATAAGATAATGAATAATTTTTCCATTTATAATGGGATGAAGAATCAGAGACTTCATCCAATGAAATCAAATGAAATCTACAACATCTTATGGATTTAAGGCCACATATCTTAGACTGAAATTTTGTATTATCTATGATCACCATATATCTATCTTTTGGTTCCGCCATAACTAAATTAAAATACTAATGGAATGATAATGAATAGAATGACAATAGTCATAGATAATTATATACTGATACTAGATAATCATCAGTTGTAAATATGTTCCTCAATTTAGAGACAAATTTTCATAGAATGTATTAATATTTGAAACATCATGAGATATAATTAATAATATATATATAATAAATTGAATTATCTCATAATCCATAAAATATTTATAATATTATTGAAATGGTGGGATGTTATCCTATTGTAGTTTAAATCATGTTCATCCCATAGATGGTTGTGAGGCTTCAAATGCATGATGATTTCATTACCTCACAACCACCCCATGAAGACTAACCCCGGGATTTCAACATCCTTGATGAGTTAATACATTATATATATCATAAAATTAATTTCTTGTAGATTCAAATTGATGGTTTCACCCATTTTTAAATATTGATAAGGCTTAATAACCATATTCTAAATGGTGTAGAATATAGTGTGATCTTCATAACTCCCTCCAAATTACCTCATTTTATACACCTTCTACACAATATATGGATATAATATTAATTATGATGATTATTTTTCTGTTATCTTAATTATTGATCTAACCTGGAGTTTGAGGTTCTATGGTTTTATTTTAATGGTTATTCTGAGCATTTCAACATGAAAACAAATGATGAAAATATTTTTTTGGAAACAAGAGCTTATTCCTTTACTCATGAATACTCATGAGTTGATGTATATTTCTATCTCATAGAAAATGTTGAGTTATTTTCTATAATTCTACATTGACTGAGAAAATACCATTATAAAATATTCATATAGCTTGTATTACCACTATAGAATGACATATTCATCAATGTTGTTCATAAATAGATGATCCCCCTTATTACATATGATGATAAAATTAATGGCATAAATTATATCCCTATATGTTCATCCTAGGTGAGGAACTCAGATTCCTCATGGAATAATGTTGTTTATATGTTCAAGACATATTCAATTGAAAAAAACCTAAATGAAACTGAGTAGTGTGATTGAGTCCATGGTGATTAATTTTATTAGTGTGTTGTGAATTTTATCATGTATATTGGGAAAAAATTAAAACAACTTATCTATAATATAAAATTTATTGGATACATCAATATTTAAATCATCAAAATGAAATATATTTTGTTATATAGGATGGTAATGTCATGTCACACAAGGCTCAAATGATAATATTGAAGTTCTACCATCATATTATCATATTTGGAATCATTTGTTCTATTGTAGTGTGTGACATTATAGAATTCACCAAGATGTAACATTTATTCATGATTCATGGAAGTATCAGGAAATAGTATGCGAAGATTATCTATGACTGAAAATAAACATTTTCTTCCTTTTAGGGAATTTATGTCAAGGGACCATACTCACTGGTGACATCCAGATATTGTGGCATATCCTTACCATATTTTGATTATTTTTATTTTGGTAAGAATTTATCCCCCAGAGGATGTCAAATAGAATTATATGATAAATATCATGACACCCATATCATACACATGATTTGGATCCCTCATTGGGAAAATTTTCACAGCCTCATCGAAAAAAGTTTTATTAATACACAAGATGGAAATTTTTAATAGTACATAAAAACCAATTATATTTTAAGGATGTGAAATTTTGATATATCTAGAAGAAGAGTGAGATTCTTAAAAAAGCATCATAATATACATTATGGTTTTTCTATTAAATTATTATATATGGTAAAATAATAAAATTACCATCATTGATAAAAATGGATACTAGGTTTACTGGATGGATGAACCACATTAAATAATTGAGAAATTCCATATGATAGATTAAATTGGAATGTAAGGTGACGTTATAAATACCTAGTTATGTTGTTCGTTATTTTGAAATAAATTTACCCTTTTAAAAAAATTATGTACATCCAACACCATGATTAGAAATAATTATATTAAAAAATTAGTATAACATAAATTACACACATCACTGAGATTAAATAAAATGAAACTTACTGTTAAAATATTATCACGATAGTTATCACTTATCTATTTGAATTTCATGTATGAATAGGATTATGTAAATTATGAAAATTTATTGTTTAAAATGTGTATAAAATGAATTCTTAGGTGGCTAATTAATTATAAATTATAAAAATATTATAATATATGTTAATATTTTTCTAAGAAACTATTTTTAAAAACATGTTTTACATCAATACATTCGAAAAATGAATTTTTGGAGAAATATTTTAATGTTTTTTATATATTAAAAATTTCATTAAAATTTTATCAGTAATATTATATATTTTCTAGAAAAGAGATATTAATATATAAATTTTACACTTAAAAATTGTATTGTTCTAAAATGTAGTTTTCAGATTTATGGAACCTTATTTAAAAACTATTTTTTGAATCAATTAGAAAAATTATTTGTAAAAATAATGTTATTTTTTGATATCATATTTTATCAATTACATTAGTGTTAAACATTGATTATTTTCAAAAAAAAGATTATTTTTTTAATGATTATTGAAAAATATTAAATATTATTTCACTTTGTTGACTAAATTGTTTATGAAGATGAATTTTATATTAATCTTCTTTAAATTAATATAAAAAGAAGTATATATATTTATAAAAAAATTAAAATTTAATCAATTAAAATATTATTTTTAATACAAAAACAATGTAACCATTAAACATTTTCAATTTGAAAACCCGATTTGTCGTTGATATTTTGGGATTATTTTAAATTATTTTTTCCTGAAAATATAAATTCAACATAAAAAATGGATTAGATATTTATAATAATAAGGATATATTTTATCTATTTATTATAAATTTATTTTTCACCAAAATGAAGACTAAAAATAGAAAAAATTAATAATTGAGGTTGTGGTATAAATGGGGTTTTTTGGAGGTTAATATAATATAATAAGGTCATGAATGAATAAAAAGTATGTAAAATTCCAAATTCGTAGAATTATTTAAATATTATCATTCCAAATATTTAATAAACTATAATTTGGATGTATTTTTCTTGGTATTGATAATTTTTTTGGATTCATTTGGGATATTTCCATGTAGTTTCTAAGTGTTTCCATTTCCCCAATTCATAAAGGTATACCACCACCATCCACTTCATCAGACCATTGAATTAATATATTTTAGACATTACCTACCCAAATCCGTCAATAAAATTCTTGTACTTATTCTTATGGTTATGTTCCTCTAAAAATACAGACACTGGTGTCTACACTATGTGATCAAGATGAGGGTCTTCTTTCCGAAGGTAATTGTTTTCATTATGCTCCTTCCATTTCATTATTTGATTTCCAAATTTAAATATTTGTTTAAAATTACAATATAATAACACCATTATAGCGTATATATTGAAATATTATTATTTCAATGTAATAAGCTATATCTATATCTAAATCTATAAAATTTAAAATGGAAGAGTATATCATGTGTTTGAAGGAATACCACCTTATGAGCCAACACAAATTGTTTTCCATCACCACCAATCATGGTTTGGTTTAATGATGGGTTTAGTGTATGTCTGTTATAGTTTTCACATTATTTCAATTAATTAAATATAATATCACATATACAATTAATTTCATTTTATCCCATAGGGGATATAGTAACGACACTCGCGTGTATAATAAACTATTTCCTCATGAAGTTATCATATTTTTTCTCACTAATGATTTAAATGGAAGCAAATAATGATTATGTTAATGAAACAAATGTTATTTATTTGAAATAATGTTATTTAATATTTAATAATTATATACAATTATTTATTTATATTCATTCAATGATGGAAATAATGTTTATGTTAATGTTTGGCCTACCATCTTAATGAAGAGATCATTTGATTTTTCATCCATTATATTTTTTGAATGATTATAAATATGTATATAATGAAAATATATGATATTATAGTCATATTAATAATTTTACGGATTATTTAATGATAGAATAACTATAATAACCAAAACTACTGATCCCAAACTCCCCTGATAAAATTAAATATTTAACACCAGGAAACTATTACGTTATAAAGTAATTATTTATAAATTGATATAAAAACATTAAAAGGGTATAATATGTAACTTTAAAATTTTTTTTATTTTTTTTAATATATTTATAAAAAATTATTATGAAGGGGTTTTGAACGAGTATGAAAGAAGTCAAGATTTATGTGGTGATGTATTTTTAAAAGAGGTATTTGAAGTCGCTTACCACTTAAATCTCGACATAATTTATAAATATTTTAACCTCATTAACAATGAATATTTGTATATTATAAATATCGTAAATAATCATTCTCACACATATACCATCTGATATGATTCTCTTATAAAATTTAAAGTCATATTTAATAATAATTCATTTAGAAAATCAGTATTTATGTGAGTTAGCTGTTTGATTTTGTAATGAGAATTTTAGTTTATTGGTTATGGTTATTGTTACATGAATATCATACGAAAATCATTACAATTTTAGATATGATAATAATTTAATATATTTTCATTTTGTACATATTATTATTATTTAACAAATGACATATGTATAAATAAGAAATTAACTATGCATGGAGATAGTAGGATATAAGTCCATGAGAACATAATTTAAATCTTTTGAATAATGGAATTAATGGAGAGTAAGAAATAAATAACTTTTATATAAAATATATGATTTTATATATATATCATATATTTTGATTAATATAATATTTATTATATCTATGGAAATTGTTAGTCAGAAGGAAGTACATAGCTTTTCGAGGTAGTTGTCCGACGTACAAAAGATCTACATTAGTGTCTCCCTCATAGAATGAAAGTTAAAAATGGTAAATGTAATATTATTTTTATAGATGTGGAATTATGTTACAAAAATCATCTAAAAGTACTAAATCAAAAATTGAACTCACCGTAGGAAGAAATTAACGAATCAAATTATGTTTGTTTGTGAGGTTTGAAGTCCCCCATAAAGATGATGAATGATATTGTTTACAATATACTGGATACATGGACATAAATATGTTATTAAATTAACATAAAAACATATAAGAATATTGATTATAATTTTTCTTATTATATTTAATATTTTTCGACGTTACTAGTGGTAGAAAAAGTATAAATAAATAGAATGATCATAGTGAATACAATAACCATCTCTTAGAATCACCTACTTTGAGTGTCTTATTAAAAACACTTTTGTTACATTTTTGGTGGAATATATGTTATAGAACTCTCATAAAAATTTTAGGTGGTATTATTGAAGGTTTTGGAAGATCTATATTTCTTTATAGGTGTGAATTAGTGGAGGGTGTCAGTGGTACTTGATAACTAGGTAAGGGTAACACATACAAAAACTACATTGATTTTTTCCCAATGAATCTAATATAATAAGGTAATTTTGAAGTTAATGTTATTGAAATTACTATATATTGGAACATGGGATGAATTATAATGAAATAATTTCATAAAATAATAATGTTACAAGTGTAACAAATTTTAACCACCATATTCTTAGTTTAACACCAATATAAACCCATTTTAAAAATAATAAAGACAATTAATTTTTAACAATTTCAAAATTCTTTTGCAGAAAAATTATGTTTAAAATATTATATAATATAAATTATGTTTCATATTAATATTTAATCCATTTTTTGAAATATCATTTCATGGAAGCGGAAAATATAATTTAAAATTAATCCCAAAGATATGATGAGAAAGCGGGTTTACAATGGGAAATTGTTTAAAATTTTATAATGTCTTAATATCAATATTCAAGATATAAATGATTCCAATTACCCATACTGGATTAATAGATATATAATAAGAATATTTATACTTTTAAACTAATTTAAAATATAATATAAATAGATAAAAAATATTAAATTTTTTTATTTTGATTAATGTTTATTATTTTTCACTAGTAATATAAAAATTAACCTTTTTAGAAAATTCAACAAAATTGGAAAAGATATATTTTAAAAATGATTCCATTAAAAATACATGTTGTTTATTAAATTAAAATTTCTAACTGTGTCAAAAAAATAGTTTTAAAATTAGGGCTCAAAAAGATGACAAAGCCCCTTTATGGACAAACAGTTTTCATAAGAATTACATTTACATAATTCTTATCTACTGTATATAAAATATATGACATATTCTTACTAGTTTATTGAAAATATAAAATTAAAACATCATTAAAATAAATCATTCATATTTTATGTTTTATTTTATTTAAGTACAATTATTTTTCCCTAAATAGTTTGTTCCCAAAATGATTTATTTTATTTTTAATAGTTTTTATTATAATTTATAATTATTTGGTTAAAAGAGATTTAATTTTATATGCATGTGTAAAAAATATATTTTCATAGTTTAGTTCGTTATATCTTCAAATAATATTCCAATCTCTAGTTTATAACTATAATAATAATATATTAATAGTATATCATAAATCGTTTAAACTTAGTATTGTGTGTAATGAAATTCAAATACGTAGTTTCACATAATAAATGATAAACCTAGTGTCACATGTAATGAAAATCATTGAAATAATTATATTTATTTGAGAAAATTATCAAGATATTAGGGTCTCACCTTATACCCACCGTAAAATTATTCATTACAATGGGATCCATAAATTTGGTACTAACAACTGATGATATTTCTGACTAATTACATTCTTAAATTCCCACATTGCTTCTCCACGCTTTTTTTCACCATAAATAATTGACATGGTGTGTTTTCTTATTTCAAATTCAATTGTGTGGATTATCTAGAGCTTGACCTAATTATAATTTAATAAATATACATTATCCATCTATATGACCAATGAGTTCAATACATGTGAGGGATATATTATATTATTCTTCAAGAGAGGTATATTGAAGACATAGTGAACCTTAGCGATGTTTAGTGGAAGAACCAGATGATAAGAAACGTTCCTAATATAATCAAATATTCTAAATAAATTGAAATATAATGGTCATAGTTTGTATTTCTTCTAGAGAATAATAACCTTATTTCTTTGAAACATTTATAGAGATAACTTGTCACTAATGCCAAATTCTAGTTCACTATGGGGACTATTATCATAATTTTTTTGTCAAAAAAATTCCTTTAATGATTTTTAAATAACTCCCAACTTCTCTGCCATCTCAAAAGCATTATTATGTCCTAAAAACATTCATTCTGTATTTCCATTTCAATCCATTTTAGTTTTACTATTCTCTCCATTATGGGAATTATAAATATCCATAAAAATTCTTTAGATAAATTTATTGTTGTTAGGAAATCAAACATGTGGAAGGTGTTGATTCTAACCATCAATGAATTACATAGAATAAGATCATATCATATATTATAGAATTTGAATGTTTCTTTCAGACAAAATATCTATCTAATAATGATACCAACTACTGAAACTCAAATATGGATCATGACCATGCAGAAGACATCAAAAAATCATTGATGAAAACCATATAACCCTATTAGATGTAATAGAATGTTTCACAACATGAAATCCTTAATACATCATTAATTTATATACCGGTAATATTATCACAATAGATATCTTTCTAATAGAGATAAATTGTGCTCACATTTTAGAGATATTGACTATAAATTAGTTTTAATTTTTGGGGATATTGAAGAATAAATGTATAGTGACGTATTCCCCCAATTATTTTATGGTGTGGATAATGGTCATAGAATCCTTTTATAACCTTGTATCTTATCCAAATCATTCTGATTTATGAATAATTTAGATATAGAGTATAAAATCTCTCTATTTATTCTACAGAATCAAAAATAATTATTCATGTTTATATATCCCAAACCCAAAGGAAACTTAATAGGTTCCCTGAGCCCAATGGCCCTGATGGTCTCAAGCATTTCTTGTTTCATTCTAGAGGCTTCTCATTAGTAATGTGGGCATAATTTGTGTCCGTGGGGAGTATATTTCTACATTACATGAGTGTACAATAATGGATATTCGTAAATATAGGTAACTATCTAAACAAAAATAAGTAAATAAAAAGAACAATAAGAAAATAATGAAAAAAATAACAAAAACTGAAATAACTAAAATAACAAATGATGAAATTTGATGAAAATAGAAAAACATGAAAACATGGATAGAATATAGTAGGAATAACATGCTACAAAAAAATATTGTGGAAATAAAATGGATATCCCATGCATCCAGAATCCAGGTTGTCCATCTACAATCATGCTCCATCATAAAAAACATGATATCAAGTGTTTGAATCCGTATGCTTCCCATTATCAACACCAAAATTCAGGAAATCAGTCTTGTGTACCAATTTGAGCCATAAGAGGGTATGAGATAAATCTAAGTGGGAAACAACCAATGGTTTCTATAACATCCAGACCCTTTAATGAAAATGTAACTATGTGAAGGAATGCATTTATAATGTAATGCAATAAGATGTAAATAAATTCCAATGTACCTACATCATCTCTCAGCTGGTGAATGAACATATAACCAATCCTTTATTTGATAATTACTAGTTAATAATTAAATCACATGTTAAGAATAATAAAGGTTTAAAGAAGTAACCAGAGTTCCAATAATGATATTCCAAAATGATTTTCCATGGTAATAACCAAAAAAACATATACCTTCAAGGTCACCAACATAGTAATAAATATATCATGGATAGTGTTAGGAGTGTAATCCAAGGATAATATTCCATGTTATTCAACAATATGACAACTTCATAGTATAAGGAGGTCATCCATGATACAATTGTGCTATGAAGTGACTACCACTGATAAGTATTAACCATGGAACCTACTTATCAATGTTGAATCTATTAGTATATGCAAGGAATACAATAATACTACAGGAAGGATCTTATGGTTTCATAGTGGTCATTCACGGATATAGAAAAAATTAAGTTCCAGGAGGGATTGAACCAAATAAAGATAAATCTATAAATTGGAATGGAGTTCCTAAGTGTTCAAGTAAATCTATATAGATTCCAATGGGAGCTCGAGTTATACCACTCTTATTTTACAATGATGTCATATAATATTTCATCACATTCAATTCATTACCTTTCATTTGTATGACATGGATAATTGATCAAGAAATGATTTAATGAAATCTTAATTAATAAATAACCCAATTTGTTTAATCCTTACCTTTAATTTTTGTGATAAGGCCAACAAGCATGAAACCAATAATTTATTCCATTTAAGTCATATTATATAATTAAGGTTTATTTATCTACCTTTTATTAACATGTTAAGGGGTTATAAAAACTTAAATTCTATTAATCTGTAACAAAATAATTAGGATATGTTGTATACTTATTAGACACACTAATTTCCATTTCACATTTAATTACCTATTGATGAACATTCCTTAGGTGTGTAAAGTGGTGAGCATACATGGTAATTTCAATTATAAAATTCACAATTTAATGAAATCCATTTAATTGAGGCCAGATTTCCCTTTGAAAGTCCATGCTAAGGAACACCCAAATGATGGTTCAAATTTTTTAATATACTAAAATGAAAATTATAGAAAACATTATTCCATGGGATGGATGATGTTTTGGGAATAACCACTAACAAATAATAACATATTTGGAGCATTAATAACCATTTGGTTCTAATGGTTTCAAGAATGGAATATAAATTAATAAATGACACCCATTGAAATTGATGAGACCCATTAGAAAATATCAAAACCAACTAACATGCGAGATGAGTTATATACCACCATCCTTTTGCTTTTATGACACTATATCATCAGTATTATCATCGAATTTGTCTCATCTTAGATTATATGTAAGAAAAAGGTATAAATAATCACACCTCTATAATTATTTTGAGATAAATAGAGAATAATAAATTCTCAAACGAACTCAAGTATATACTATTGTACATAAAATGTGACAAGAGGAAGCTTGAACAAATCTCGGACGATGGATATCTATTGATTCCCATCTTATGCCATAAAAAATATCATAAATGAGAAGAATGGAGGATAAGAAATCAATTTATATTTTTCCCATTATCTTCACACATTATTTAACATAATATTGAATTTCCCCATATATAATACATTTCCATATAGACTCCCCAAAAATAATTTCATCGATCTACAAAGTCACACATCTCATCCATGGGACATGTCAAAAAGGTATATATGTAACAAAACAATGGAACCTATTCTCTGCATACATACTCTTAGGTTGAAACCAAATTTAGTTTCTATAATTCCTGGTGGTATTAAAGAGGAATATATTTTTGTAATTCTATCAGTTACCATACTCAGCATATTCATGGACCTCATTTATATTTTTATTCATGAGGGAATAATTTAATTTTACCCCACCACCATTTCAAAAACAGTCTATTAACACCATCATTTCTATGTTGTCACCCATTTTGGTATATTTTATTTGTATTTAAATGTTTTTATATACCACCTAACTGGTTTCCCCATCTTCATAGGTTCTTTGAGTAGAAAATAGATCATTATTACACCAACATGTTCATTTTATCATATCTCTTATATGATGTGAGTAGACCTAAATTTCTCCTTTTATCTAAAAATTATCATGACTTCTATATTATTCTTTTATACAGATCACATTCATCATTTTTTTGGGATTATTATGACCTATTTTTCATCCTCACGATATGATCTTAATCAACTTGTTCATAATCCTTGACACATGAAATTAAATAGAATGGTGTTTCCCCTGTCTCATGAATTAGAACCCTGTGGTTCATTCATCCTCACATTTTGGGATGCACCCTCTATAGTTTTGTTCAAATACCACATTATATTCTAGAACTATGTGTGTATTGATTAAATCTATAAAGGATACATAATTATGTGAAACTACCATTTCCAAGACCTGATAATAAAATCCAAATGCAGTCTACCTTAGTTATCATGTTTCTTGATAAACCCATGTTTCCCCTAAAATTACCTAATGCTAAAATAATGATACATTAACAATATATGAGTTAGATTAACATCGTAGGTGATCTTAGTTTTTATATAGTGATTTGTACCTTTTCCATCCAACTAACATTTGGTATACATCACTTTAACACTTGGAGAATAATCAAGTTCAACCAACTGCTTATCAATGTCAGCCATGTATTTATTAAGATACATAGATCCAAGAATCAATACAATAAATATAATTCACTCTTATATATGTTTCTTGATAATAATAATTATCCTATTTAGTCAATGTTATTTACTATAAATAATGATGCCTCTTAGATCACATTTCACTTTCTTATATAATGAATGAATTTCATTATCACATATCTTATCTATTGTGTATATGGAACATCCCCGCTCGCCAACATTTCTCTAATTTTTGTGGTATGTTTCATAGATATTTTTAATGTATAACAACATAATTCAATGTGTTATAAAAATAATTATTATTATCTTGATCTTTGAACAACAAACTATATTGTACATTAATTGAATCAACATACATTTGGTTGGCCAAACTATATTCGTTATGGTGACAGAAAAATTCATTGAATGAACACCTCAAATATATTGCATATGCCTCATATGATCCACTATCATCATCATTTAATAAACTACCCAATAGTGAAAGAATTTTTCTATAATGATCAAAAACACTGTTACACTACAAGAAACTACAATATTATCCTTTTATAATTAATTTAATTATTTTTTGTAGTTTTTTCTAAATGTAACACTTTGTTGGAATGTGTTAAAAAAAATATTGAGTTCATTTGATAGAATATAATACATGCTAGATGAGTCATAGAGGTGTATTTAATATTTTGATACATAATGATATATATTTTTTTATATTATATATTGAATTTTTTTGACAACGATCAGAATTGTTTTATACATATGATAAGAAGAAATAAATATTTTTTTCTGGAAAAGATATATTTTTCAAATGGAGGATTTTCATCCAGTTAATGTCACATCAATATTTAAACATCAATTTTAACCTTTAATAATTAATATTTTTCCCAATAAAATTATTTTTTTATCCTTGAAAATATTTTTTTAATGTTGTGTTTTTGTTAACTTTTGATATTTTTCATTTCTTGATGAATATGGTAAAATACTGAATTTTTATTGAATAAATCATTCTTGATTAAATAATTATTAATGAAAATTATATATTAAGATTGTTTTAATGTAAACATATACCAATTATTAAACAATAAATCCCATTTAGGTAACTTTAAAATTTTAATATTTAATTTAGATCCATTACATAATGAAATATTGAACATTTTCACTTTTAAACACCTCATTCTCACCACGTCTATGAGAATTAATTTAAAAATTAAATTTACACCTATATAAATTTAATTTATAAAAATGGATATACATAGTTTGAATAATTATAAAATTTATATTTTAATAAGATCAATATTAATTTTGACCTATAATATTTGTGAATGTTATTAAAATAAATTTTAGTGATTATGGTCAATAATAGTTTACTAAGGGGTAAACAATTAAATTAAGGGAAAACATGCCCTAGAAACTTATCCAAAAGTAATTTTCTACCCACATATGGACCATATCCACAATTTTTTATTATTATTATGTGTTATTGGGATTCAATTTTGACTTATATAATAATTTAATTAAGAAAAAATATTCAAAGGAATGTTCATTACAATTACAATTTATAAAGACCAGATATATGGAAAAAAATCAAATTTTTGGGATATATGTATCATTTTGAAATATAAATAAGTTATTTTTATAAAAATAATTTATAATTTATTTTTAGAGATTAATTATTACTTAAAATGATTTCTAAACGCAAACGTAGTGATTATTCAGTTAATAATTAAATATAATAAATGACCAAAAAGATAATAAAATGAAGAAAAATGATTGAGTTATTATGATATCTAATTTATTTACATGAATATTTAATGTTAAATATCTCTGAATTTAATGTAATTTAATTCTATCATTTTATGTATATTTTTAAATTTATATTTAGTAAATACTTTTGAAATTTATATTAATGTTATTTTATAGTAATGTATATTTAACATAACTGTTTATAATTGAAGAGAAAACTAACCATTAGGAAATTGACAATTAATTGTTTATAAATACTAAATGTAATATATTAATAGAAAAATTAGTCTTTTATAATTACTATATTGACAATAAATATTAAACACATTATCAGCATGGTTTGGGTGAAAGTATTGTATTTTCACATTACATGTGCATGTTGTAAGAATTAATTACCATCAAACATTGGATTTTTTATTTGTTAAATTTGATATCATATTTTGAGTTCATTAGATTTTTAGTTTCTAGAAAAAATCACATTAATTTATTTTTAATGGTCAAATAAAATTGTATTGGAAACTAGTTAATTTAATAATACCCAAAATGGTAAAAGTGAAGAAACATTGAATTTAAAGATCCAAAATTGTAAAAATGGACATATATTTTTGTTTTTGATGTTTTAGTAGAAAATAAATTCAATTTTACTAATTATTTCAAAAATACTAAGGCACATGAGTTAAGGGAGAGTTCCTAGTAATTTTTACTTTTAAATTTACAAAGATTCCACACCCCCTCTACGATAAAAAGTAATTCACTCACCCACATTGTAACAAATCACAATACCTTTGGATCATTGAAATCCATACCCAACACTCCACCAAAAAACCTCCCCTAATCCTATAATAATTAACTTATTAAAAAAGTTCAAGTATTTATTTAGGTATAACACAAAAGGGGGAACATGAAAACTTTTTCACGTTAGTCAATAATAATTTGAGTTTTATTTCTATATTCACTCCATCAATTATTATTAAATAATTAATATATAATAAAATAAATTTCAAATTTATAAATATATATTTTTAAATAATTATTATTTTATAAATTTATACACACTTCACTAAAATATGATACAAAATCATTATTCGTTTGTATGGTACACAAACTCCTCGCTCACCGATGGCATGCATTCTTTTAGTTCCACCATTAGAAATTAATGATAATGATGAAATTATAATTTAGATATTATATATATGAAATACATAATATATTTATTCTTCTTAAATTTATTATATAACACATACCACCATGATTTTTATTTTGTGAAATCAAGTTAACATCGTTTTTTGATGTTTGGACTACCGCCTCCTCAACACGATGTGATTCATTGAAAGTATAAATAGAACATGTTAAGGATAGTTTTAATTAAGATATTTGATACATATAAAGTTAATATTATAATAAAAGTATTATATTAATTTAAATAAATTACATTTAATAATTTTAATATGATAATTAAATGAATGAAATGATTCTGATTATCCATGATCTATCGTCTACTTGAAGGTTGTATTTAATTTCGTATCTAGAAACATACTATAATACTATAAATACATATATACAGACTATATATAATATTAATATAGTTTTTAAATTTAGGAGATTATGAAATCATGATCTATATATTGTGAGTAGAAATAATAAGTCAAAAAAATACTCCAAAAATATGGCAATTAACACCAAGAATAATCAAAATGATGAATGATTATTAATGAAAATATTATAATATAAAGTAAATGGACAATATATGTTATCATTAACTTTAATATGGTTCTAGATTAATTTTTTAAAATTATTGAACCCTTTATAATGGACTTTAAGTAGTGTTCTATCGAGAGAGAGCATATAGTAATGGATATTCATCTCACTTTTTAATTCTTTGAGATAAATGTCATAATCAACAATTACTTCTAATGTGTGGAATATATACTAACCTATTTTATATATTATATAATTAATATTTCTATCGTCAAGGTATTTTATTTTTTTAATTAACCCATTCAAGGGGTTTTAACTTAAAAATTACCCACTAGTAAAACTTAACCTGAAATCTCACTTTCTTTTGTGTTTGTTAGAAATACCCTAAATAAATAACATTATAATAATCATTTTTCATGGAACATTATATTTTTTTGTGATATCTATATTTTATTTTTATTGATATTATTGTTTCCTAAATCGTATACATTTTTTACATACATTTATTACCTTAAAACTTTTTGATTTACTGGAGAAATATAGATAAATTTGTATCATTTATTAAATATGGATATTTGATAATGAACTTTTTCCATTATTTTCAATTGACTATTTCATATATAAGAAATTATTTGTGCATGCATGATATAGGTTGGGTAACTATTAATTCAATCCCCATGATTAATAATTATTATCATTATCAAAATTCACATGGGAGAACCCTTCGCCAGTCTCTCCAGTATTTTTTAATGGTCTTCTAAAAGGGATTTAGTGTAGAGTTAAGGTTGGTAAAATAAACTCAGTTTTTAACTTGTATTTCAGAAACCATATTTTGAATGATTTAGATGGTAATGGCTTTTTGTACATGGAAAACAATGTATTTAACAATTAATCATTATCTTAATTGCAGTAATTATTATCTAGATGATTTTCACTACGAAAAATATAAATAAATGCATTTTGATCACATTATACTTATTAAATGGAATGTGTTTTTAGTTATTTACGTTTCTATATTGACTATTCCTTATCCACATATTTAAATGAATTTTGATACAATTATTTACATTTCCATATTGATTATCCATATTTATGAATGATTAGTTTTATTATAATAATACTAAAAAAATGAATTTGATAGATCCCATAATTTTTTACTATTCTATTAGATATGAAGATGAATTATAGTAATGAGTTCAAAGGATGCTATGATTATATTTTTTTATCCAAATATTTTCTATCCAAAATGTAAAATGGGTTTCATGTAAGAAGTTGAGTTTTCCAAAAATGAAAAAAAATATAGACCATCAGTATTCAAATCTTTGAAATCGTGCTAATTAAATAAATTAAGGCACCGAATCCATGATTCTGGAGTTGGGGTCATAAAATTTTTATCAAATGAATATTATTATTGTCCTTGGAAACTATATATATGAAAACCGAGATTAGGGAACAAAACCTTAAAGAGACATGTATTATTATCATATTATCAAATATTTATTCATTATATTAATTTTTATGGATATTATCTTATGAATATGATATTAAGGTTGATAACATATTGTATGTATAAAAACCTAGTTTTTATGTTTTATATAATGTGAGTATACGAAGATTAAAATCATTTCTCATGAATGATATGAAAACCCAACTAATTAGTTTAATATTTATTCTAGTGGAAGATATATTTGTGCAACAATACCCTAGCTTTTTAGATAGATGTATTTAAAGGTATTGATATCATTTTTTTTATTAATATCATTGATCAAATTTTATTAATAGTGAAATTATATTTTATTATTTTAAAAAAAATAGGTTGTATTGAAAACTATATTGGAATGGTTAATATATTACTAAAATTCATGGATGTACATCATAATTATTTTTGAAATTATATTTCTATGGTTTTAGAAAAATATAAACACAAACAGAAGGGGGAATTGAACCCATGACTGAAGGAAGATAAAAGGTTTTGTAAGTACCATTTAACTATTATATTTCCTATTTAAAGTATATTTTTTCAGATAAACAATTTTATGACTAAATATTAATTATGAACAAATAATTCGCATTTTTGGATTATATATTTTTATATTAAGATTTGTCATTTTTTTAAAATTATTATAAGTAGATATAATGAATTTTTATGGGTCTTATGATTCATTAATAATTTAAATGATTTAGAAATAAAAAATCATTCATTTTTAAATATTAATTTCATGTAATAATGGAAGAATTAGAATTTTATTGAGGAATAAAAAAGTTTGAAATTAATATTATGAAATTAAAACATAAAAATTAAATATGTTATATTATATTATTGTCCAATAAAATAATTCTACCACAATATGAAATAGTTAATAATTTTTTTATCAGAAAAACTTCAATTTTATGAATTAATGTCCTTTTATATCATTATATTTTTAATTTATAGAGGCCATAAAAGTTACTTTTATCACTCTTGTGTTTATGATAAATGACCTCAATCAACCCAATAAATATTTTCACGTTTCATCCATTTACATATCTCCAATTTACACTAATTGTATCATATATAGACACACAATCATATATTATTACATGTGAGATTTTTAATTCTTATTGAATATTATTTGTAATGTGTATTATTAACCCTATATATGATATGGGTTTTTCAATAATAGAGTTTTCCAATATCATCACCTAAAATACAAAGATCTATTTTGAACTATAGGGACCCAATTTATTTATAGTGGGATAATATAACATCCAAATACATTACAATATTTTCATTTTATAATTAATATAATCTTTTGATACGTTTCAATATACGGAACACTATGTTGGATTTTGATGCACCCAACGTCGAGTTCCTTCACAAACATATAGGACAGGGAAAAACCAAAAAAATATGTGTATACATAAACATTAATTTTCATTTCATATAATATATTAAGTAAAATATTACATTAATCCAATAGATTTTAACGAAATATGATAAAAACAAATCTTGTTTTATGGATAAAAATATTTTCTTTCTAAAGATAGTTTTTCATCACTTAATTGTGCACCCATTTTAAAGAAAAATTTCCATATTTTTATAGATTCTAATTTATAAAATAATATTCATTTTTTAATTATTAATTAAAATAATTTAATGGGGTTATTTTTATTTAAAATTGTCTTTTTATATAATAATATATTAATTTTAAATTATATTTTGAACTAGTATTAATGTAATAATATTTAAATTGTACATTTATTAATACCATTTATTTTTTATTTACCATTCTTTATACTTAATATAGAGACAAAACCGTAATGAACTTCTGAATATTTTCACATTAAAAAACCCACTTTTTTACCACTTCTCTGGGATTAGCTTAAAATTTAATTTTTTTCAGGACTATAAATTGAAGTCCTATAATGGATATCAATTGTTATAATAAATTATATATATATATATATATAGTAATAATATAAATATAGTTTGGACCAATATTAATAGTGAATGTTTTTAATATTATTTACAGTAATTATGGTGAAAATTTGTTTAAATAGTGGTTAAACATTATTATTAAGGGGTATAATGACCCTAAATCCTATCCAAAAGCAACTAGAAGCCCATATTTTTCACATATTACCTATAAATTCTAATTTTATGATATATTGGGATATTATATCACGACAATGACATTTAAAATAGGTTTAGTGATGAAAATATAAAAAAACAACCTCCATTGCCTTTAACATTTACAAACCACTAAGATATGGAATAAACTTCATAATTTATGTTACGCATATAATTTTAAAGGATAAATTAGTTATATTTATCATAATGATTTATAATTAATTTTTTTTGGAAGAATTTGTTACTCAAAATTCTTATGATTTTCCAACGTAGTGATTATTTGATTAATAATAAAATAACATAAATGACACTAGTAATATTAAAAGTGATGAAAATATAATGGATTATTTTATTTCCTAATTTTTTAGGTGAATTTATCATGTTAGAAATATTTAATATTAATATATTTTATTTCCATCATTTTATAGATATTTATAAATTTTAATTATATAGATATTTTTAAAAATAACATTAATTTTATTTTATAGTAATGGAAATATTATTTAATGATTTATAAATAGCTAAAAACCTAAATTATTAAAAATTATTTCAAAATTTATTAAGTAATGAATATATTATATTAATGATAAAATTGATCTTTTTTATTTAAAATTTTCACCCCAAAATATAAAAACATTTATAGTAGATTCCAGGTAAAAAATTATTTGTCCACATTATATGCTCATGCTTAAATAATTGTTTACAAAGAACAAGAAATTTTAAATATTTAAACTAGATATAATATTTATAATTAAGTGTGTCAATATTTTATATTAAATATCAATTTAATCTATTATTAATGATTGAACTAAATTTGATATAAAATGAGTCACTTTAGTAAAACCAGAAATGGTAAAAGTGGGGAATTGTAGAAGATAAGGAACTAAATAATAACAATTAACATATTTATATTTATTAGAGTTATTTATATACTTTATATTAACTATAAACCATTATTTTATAATTTTGGATAAACTTTAGTTAAGTGATACCTTCCAATAGTGTATACCTTTGTATATTTACAAAAATATCACTCTACCTCCAATATAAAATTGAATTCAGTCTTCCAACTTCTTCAAAAATCACAATCCATTTGTATCATAAAAAACCAGACCAAATAAGAACCAAATATACATAGCATAATACCATAATCCTATATTTGGTAGGAATGAAACCCAATGATTTCTTTCGGTAGAAACTAAATAGAGTATATCGAATAAGAGGCAATGTTCTTTAACAATCACTTTAGTTTTACCTAATTACCTACTACATATATTATTATTATATAATGACTATATAATAATATAATTATCCTCAATACACTATTATATTTTTATATAAATAATTTTTCTTACAACTCCACACAATTCCATAAAATGGTTTAAAAATCATTATTCATGTGTATGGCGGACTACGACCTCAACAACCAATGTCGTTCATTCTTCTTTTTCAACCTTTCAAGGATGGGAATAATGAATTAATTATTGATTATATATGATATATATTATAGTTTTAATGTATTTATGAATTTTCAAATTTTTATATATCATATATCTGCATTCAGTCCTTTGTTTTGGTAATTCTATAACATCGTATTTTGGAGGCATGGACTACCTCGTTATCCAAGTGATGTGATTCATTCATGCTTTAAATGGAATGAATTATGAATGATTTTAATTAATATATGCTATAAATATGATAATAATATTATATTTTAATTTTAATATACTTATATATAATTTTCATTTCATTCTTTTAATACTACATGAAAATGGATACAACATTCATGTGTATGTATGACATACTCTCTCTATGGACGGTACATTTCATTTCTTACTTCCAACGTTATGGACTACATGAAATACATATATAATTAAAATATAAAATATATATACATTTTTTTATATTATATAGATTATTAAATATTTATCTTTGTAACTGTAAAAATTTATAATAAAAAACATAAACAAAAAACCAAGAAATTAACACCCAAAATAAAAGAAAATAATGAACGTTATAAATAAACAGGTTATAATTTATTATGAAATGACAATTTATGATAAAATAAATGTTTATACGTTTTTTATAAGTTAATAAAATTCTTAAAATTATTATATATGATGTTAATTATCCTTCATCCAAATGATAATATATGTTAATGGATTTTAATCTCATTGTCAACAATTGTGAGATAAATATAATATTCAACACTTCCGTTGTGTAGTGTATATAATTAACCTTTTATATATCATATCATAAGTATTTCATTAATCATTTAATTTATGGTTTTAATTTTATTTTCCCCATATAGCAGGTTTTAACTTTAAAATTACCAATTGGTAAAAGTAATCTGAAAATCTAAATTTCTATTGTGATTGTTAACATTAACAAAAAAAATCATTTAGCATAATTATATTTAATTGAAAAATTATATTTAATAGCGAAATACATATTATTGTTTGATGGATATTATTATTTCTTATATATTATATCATCATTATATATTCCCTTTACTTAGAATCCTAATAATTTAAAGGGTAAATATTCATAAATTTGTATCCTTTACTCAATATAGTCATTTGATAAGGAAAATTCTTCAAGTATGTCAATCGATTATTTTTATATGTGGAATGATTTTTAAATCAAATAAATGGGTTGGGGACCAATTAATTTAAGACTATTGATTCATTAGTGGTATCATGGGATGAATTCAGTTAGGTAGACCCTTGTCATTTGTAACCAATATGTTTTAAACTATCTTGTAAAATTTCTCGATAGTAAATGTAAGGTTTTTCAAACCAAATCAGTTTGTAACAAGTATATTTTAAAACATTTTTACAATGTTTTAAGGGTAGTGGTTTAATGTACTAAGGTACCGTCATTTCCATTAATTAAACGATTCCTTCATATCATTTATTAATATACAGAGGATTCTCTCTATGAAAAAATGATGAATGAGATTTATATTAGTTTATTGATTTAATAGAATGTGTGTTCATTTATTTACCTTATAATATGAACTATACCTTATCCTATTTTTTAAATTTAATGTGTGATAAATTATTAACCTTTGAATATTGATTATGGTTAATAAAGCATGATTATATCCATTGTATGCTTAACCATATTGAGCATTTGATCTAAAACAATTTTTGATTCATTTTCCCAGTATAACAAGATGAATTTTTTAAATGAGTTTTAAGGATGACGAGATTTTACAATTTAGGCAATTTTTTCTCTCTCCATTGTAAAATGGGTTTTAATAATGTATATAATTTTTGTGAAACTACTAAAATTTTGTGACCTTCGGGATTAGATTCATTGTAATCATAGTAATATAATAAACTAATGAACTTGATCTAAGTATCTCAGGTTGTGTTGCTACATACAATTTGGGATATACATCATGGATGAGATATATTCAATGGTGTGGTAGTAAGACTTTTTTAAAAAAGTTTTGAATAGCCATTCTAAAATGATTTTAATCCTCAACATATTATTATAGACTCTAACAGTAAAAATTTACCTCCCTCTTTATTTCTCTAACTCAAATAAAATTAACTTTCACATACAGTATAAAACATATTAATTATTCACATTTTGAGTGAAATTAAACCCTTACACTGAACCCAAACTAATAAAATTTCCTCATGTGATTAAAATGGTGATAAATATAAAATTATGATCCTGAAAAATAATACATTTTCATTAAATCTACTTTAACATAATTTTATTTATCCTTATTTTGTTCCTCACACAAAGCATGACTGATTCGAGATTATATTTTTTTATTTTTTATATTTATTGTTGTGGTTGAGTTGAAAATTTTCATAATATATATTTCAAAAAAAAATTACATTAACTAAAACAAATATTCCCCCTACATATTAATATGGGTTAGGGAATGTTTAATCATGTATGAACATTGACATAATGATTCATAATGTAATTATAACCTTGATAGAATAACTATTTCTTCATGAATGTATGGTTGAGCATTATATATCAAAACTCAAAACCATAGATTATTAAATTTTTCATTCTATTAATTGGTGTACTTATTGAATACCCATGAAATAGTGCATCAACAGATATGTCTCTACAATATGAATGGTCTTCTACCGAGTTGAAAAGACTACCCATTCTAGACCTATTTTCTCCTCTATATAATAATATATATTTTATTCATTTGATGATATATGATTCCCCCAAATATAGAATCATGCCTATATTTTATGAACTACTACAAATATAAATTATCTGTATTTTCATTAAAATATATAACTAGTGTATGTAGTTCCGGATAATCCAACTCATTATTCCAAAAGGTTAAATATGAACATACAAAAAGATTACATCTCGGGTATCACCAGATATAATTGTGTATGATTGATAATGTTTGGGATAATCTATATTAAATGGTGTTATATCACATAGTTTCCATAAATTATATCTTATCCACATTATTCATCTTCATTTGAAGAATGATTTTACAACTGGAAGGTCTCTAGTATCATCTACACATGTATTAAAAAAGGTATTTGAGGATTGAGTAATATATTATTGTAAAAAATGTAATCCTAAATTCCAAATTTAGGGAAATATTATAATATTCCATCATATTTTATATTTTTTTGGTTTATTATTACTCCATTGAGTTTCCATTGCGTCTATGACAATCCCCACCACCAGAATGTTGGAAGGGACATCATTATGGAAAATTATTTATAGGGGATCCCAAACTACCCTTACCTTAAAAATAATGGTTGAGGGATCCTATAAATCCACCACTAAGATCAGTGTCATACATTTGTCTAGATTATGGAAATAAATCTCATGAAATTATAAAATATTAGGGCCTATATATTTTATTGAATACTGAATGGATTTAATCGTTCATTGAGGAGGGTACCTCGAAAGCCTAAATCACCTCATTTGTTGTAGAATGATAACTACTTGATTATAAAAACACTATAATATTCAAAAAATATTTTTACTATAATAATAATGTTGATTTTCTCCAAGTTAATGGACATTATATAATATTACCTTCCATTAAGTATTAGGGTATGAATATAAGATTGACTGGACATATTTCCTCAGAAGCATCTAGATTAGTACTCGCAATTGTTCGTGTTGAAACCACTCATATTTTTTAACCACCAATTGGAAGACCATCATCCTTCACCTGAGGTATATGTTCTAGTTTATTGTATATTCTATTCCTAAATTTATTCTAGGTCCTATGAAAATCAATGTATGTTTTTTTAATTCACCCATTCTGAATAACAACAATATTCTCGTGATGAACTTGAGTTTATTTTATATTTTATAGTGGAATATTATAATGATTTAGCTGAAGTTATTATTTGAAAAATATATATGGACTCTTGGTATTTGAGACTTCTCTAATACACTTCTTCAACTAATTCCCCATATTCCATATATCCGTACATATCATCATGTTGGGGATATGGAACTAGAAGTTTCTCCCATTGCACCCAGACTCAGTCAGTCAACAGGATCATAGAACCCATTGTGTAAATCACCATCTCTTAATCGATAGTATACTAAAAAAAATTTCAATATGAGTTTATTAATGTTTCCCATGAATTTCTAAGGTTGGTAATAGATATCCTATTTTTTCAACATTATCCACATATTATATTACAGTAGAGTCCAAATTTGTTTTCACAATCCTCCAAATCATTAGGGTATAATTTTTACATACATAGATCTACTATTTGAAAATTATATTACAAAAAACAACATAGTTAATACATAGAGTTTCCCTATAAGTTTTTTCGTTCTCCTATATATTGTTCCCATGGAGCAACAAAATCCTAGATATATAACCAATACTTTATCATCCCTAAGTACTTTTCCTCTATCAACTTGGTTGATTTTTAAAAATAATTTAATTTAATTTAAAAATCTCAACTCATTTATGTACATACCTAAATGCCTCTGATGATCATAAATCATATTATACATTAGACTAATCATCTTTGAGGATACCTCTAATTCGTAGTTTATAGTAATTATTCCTTCCTAGGTGGATCTCTTAAAATAAAACCTTAATGGTTTTGGGTAAATGTGGTGGGGATGTCTCATTATTTCTAAATTCTCCATTGAAGTCCATATTTTGCTTACAAAATGGTTCACTTCAGCAAGGAAATTATCAATTAATGTGTGATAGAATGTAACTCAGATCCACATATCACAGCCATGAAAAATACATAAAAATTAACCTCGGGCATCTTGACCAACATTTTGGATAATGACAATATCCTATAGCCCAATTATATAAATTTATAGCCTTTTATGCGATAAAAATAACTTATGGTCTTCCAGTAACATCTTTTTTATGGTACAAATTAATGAATCCAAAAAATGTCATACATAATTATTATATATTAACAAATTAATATTCAATAAATAAGTTACCAATACATTCTAGTATCATTTATGTCTGATGACTTGGGAAATATGGTAACATAAACTACTAGTCCATAAGTGTGTTATATCATCTCTCACTATGTTCATAATAACTAGTAGAAATGTTGTACATATCATGGATAATACTATTCAACTTGGCATTGGGAAAGGAAATATAAAAATCGGGGATATTAGATGCACCTTAAGGGTAAATAGGGGATATATTAACATATTATGAGCTTAAGATAATGATAACATGATAATTACATATTTAAATTATACCACACATATTAATGACCATACAAATGATTCATGGAATAAATCGTAGAATATCATAAGACATGAATCTATATAGAATCAATGATTATCATCCATGAGAAGAGCTCATCTGTATAAGAAATTTATTTATAGAATTCATAGTATAGAAAATAGTATCCTTAGTATTTCAAGTCACAATCCCAGGTCTTTTATAGTATAATTTTTTCACTCCGCAAACCATCACAGTAGTCATTTTTCTCTCCAACGTCTAATATAGTGTACATATTAAATTAAAAAACTTAGTTCGCTACCCATTCTTGTGTGTTTTTTTCTCCTGGAATATTGATCATTTAACAATAGATTAGAGGGAGATATAGGTCCCACCCATTAAATAATACTAAATATACATATGTGTCCTATAATACCATGAAAGATTAATCATTTAAGAACCCACGAAAAAATGATTTTTATAAAAAATTCCTCATCAAATAACCTATTTAAAATAAATAGTTTTCATAAAAATGTCATAATTTCATTAATGAATTTCCTTAGGAAAAAAGAAGCGTGTTTCATTATAACTATTTCAATGTATATCCCGGGGAAGAGAAACATGTTTCATAATTATCATTCCATTATAAACATAAAAAATCCATAAGAAAAATAATAATGGTATCGGTGGATAATATCCCTTGTAATGCATAAGAAACATCAAATGGTGTAATTATAGATGGAAAAAGAATTTGAAATGTCACATAGAACATTTTTTGATGAAAATAACTTTTTTCGTAAATCAATTTTTACAACATAATACATTTTTAATATACATTTATTTTAAAAATAAATTTGGAAACATATAAAGGAATCGTTAATAATCATTTAACTGTAAACTAGAGAAAATATCATTTCAACTAGAAAAGAATTTTTATAATATATATAAACTGATCAAAAAAAATTTCTACAAAATGACCTTTTAAATTTATAAAATAATATTTACTGATAATTAAAAACACTTCATGAATAATGTAAACATTCTATTAAAATAACATATTAAGAATAAAAACACAAAAATAATTATTGAAACATTTTATATTAAATTAATAATTAAATACTATTAATGAGGCATTAATAACAATGATTTTTTCATGATTTACTATAATAATTATCATGTTGTTCATGTTAAAATAATTATTCCTTTTACATTTCCAATAAAATGGAAACGATAAGTTTTTGGAATATTTATTGATGATTTCTGTCAAAATATTATATAAAACATAAATCATGGGTAAACATTTCATAAATAAATCATATATATATATTGATAAAAAAATTGGTTTTTTACAAAATGTGTATGTTGATGAAATTAAAATTTAGAGAGAAAAGAGAAATAATGTTAGTTTGCGTTGATAATATAAATTATAAATCCTTAGTATAAAAAGAGAGTAAAATAAAGGAAAAAATTTATTCTCCAGAAACATGTCGAGGTGAAGAAAATTTAAGAGCTTCCAATGAAATTTATCATATTATTTAATCATCCTAAGAATAAACATAAACCATCTCAAATAACTGTGATATTGTATAATAATATCTTAACAACTTTGGTAACATTGAATCATAATCATAAAAAAATGAAGAAATTTAAATGAAACATAAAATATCATGATAATTAAAAAATTCATTATATTAAATATCATATAATTTTTCATAAACCATAAAAATATTTTATAGGTTCTTTAAAAAAATTATGTCGCAAATAATGACACTTTAAACACATATATGTTACTACGTTATAAACACTTGAACTATAAACCCCTTGAAAGGGGGATAATACAATGGATATGTAAATACAAATAATGTTCTGGAGAATCATCATAAAATCAATTCGTGGGAATTATATACATTACAGAAATGAAACAAATGGTTAATATGGCATGTGATCAATGAAAATAAAAAAAACATATGGAAATCCCATAGCCATTTAATAATCTATAGAATAGAAAAGCATTATAAATAATAACATATAATGAAACATTAAATGTATCATGAATCATTATATGTTATTTAATATGGTATGTATATACACCACAAAAATAAAATGAATGGTGAATTTTCAAATTTCTCTATGAAATAAAAGATAAACATGATATTACTAACCATAATTCTGGACATCCATAATACAAATTTAGTCATTCGATATAAAAAATTTATTTTTAATATATATTTATTATAAAAGAATAAATAAATATATATCATACCATATATTATTTACATATTACTTTTTATTATATATTACTTAATAGTTTCATATTAAATTCACATTTCAGGCAATAACTTCTTTCTCTTGTGTATATTTAGAGTTGTAATTTTTTGTCCACTTACTTGGATCATGGTTCCATCATTCTATAGATGTTAAAATGATATAAATATAATATATATTCATTATATATGTATTTAAAGTAATATTTAAATGTTGGAGATATTAAATGAAATACAAAACTCCTGGAGACAATATTTTGTACACACACATAACCGTTTGATCCATTTTATCAAGGGATCAATAGAATGAACAAAAAATAAAAAATTATTGTTACATAATAATTTTTATATCATATATATCACATGTTTTTATATATCAATTTTCAAGTTACCTTCCATGTAAAATATATTTTAATAATGAATTATAAATCTTTATAAGCCGGTAGTCCAATGTACACAAAGACAACGTTATCATATTCCCACCGAATGGAAAGTATAATGGGATATGTCACCTAATTATTGTAAAAGAATAATAATAACATATATAACATATATAAACAGAAAATATATCCTTATATTATCCCGTTTATAGGTATTAATGTAAAATGAATAACATTTATTCACGAGGTGAAGGAATAAAAAATTAAAACATTGCATAAGGTACATAAACAATTCTTCTGACAAATTCTTTTAGTTGGAAATAAAAGAATCATATATTAACATTATGAAAAAAATAAGGATTATTGCATGAGATTTAATAATTAGTGTATTTTTTTGTGTATGTTTTTTTTGAAATAATTATTTTTTTATGTGTGATCAGGAGAATATATCATGTGTATTTTTATTAGTGAGGTGATTGGATATATTGTAAACATTGAAGAGAAAATTGGTTCACTAATTGTTTTATAAAAATGCTCAAAATGGACCATAATTGATCCATATAGGATATAATGTCTCTATATGACCATAAAAATGATTTTCTACATTTTTATCTATAATTTTACCCCATATCATTTTTTAATCCCATAGTAATCCCATTTTCACCTTAACCACTATAACACCCCACCCCTACCTCATTGGCTTGAGGAGGCGGTGAGGGTCACATGGCCTTAAGCGATGTTCCCAAGGCGCCAAAGGCTGGAAATAAATGTCGAGGGCTTAAAGTGAAAAGTGGGGAACGATTTTCCTTCAAGAGGATAAACCAACCAGCTAACAACCAACAAATATAATGCATGAATTTCAATTCAACCAACCATTCCATAAAAACCCAAGGTTCGTACAATAGAAAATTTCCTAAACATCACAGTACAATAGAAACTAAAAGACAACCACGACAATCTGTGACACCACCATAGCTCCACTCTAGCTCCAAACTCCATGCACCCCCAAGATTCACGAGGCACTGCTATAAGATGGTGATTCCTGAACATTTTCCATGTCTCGGTATACTACATCTATAAAGACACCAAAGTTCCAAAGTAGGGGGTGAGTATAACTAATCAGTAGTGTTTCCCCAAATGACTTCCCTACACATGCCACTAGGAAAAACCGTTAGCACATTTTTATAAAACATTTTATATAAAACAATTCCATTTGAAAACTGATTAAAAAACCCAAACATGTCACACAAGAGGAAAGCCACCACAATCAAGCCACACACCTATTACCGTGTTCATATTTCACTCACAATCCCCATCTACAAACATCACATAGTCAAGAAATCAACCAACAATGGGGGTACTTTTTCTGCCAACCCGTTCACAACCCAACAATTGGTACTTTCTCGGCTAGTTGCCTTGATGGTGGCCCTTCCGACCATTATCCATCCATCTCTCTGATTATAGTGGAACTTTCTTGACCACTCCACAACATCATAATACATTCCAATACAACATCCCATCCATATCCACACAAGCACAAGCCACACAAGATCACACATTATTTAAAACACCATCACATGACATTATCATGCTCAAGTTCATTGTCATTTTAAAATCAACATTTTAAAATAATCCAATTGAATCCATTTCCAACCAAATCCATTTTTACCCAAAAATCCCAATTTCATGCCAAAAACCCCCAATTTCAACACCAATCAATTTTCCAACAAATTTTGCCTCATGATTTACCAATTAAATTTCAAGCACACAATTATTTATAAATTCACCACACAATTCCACCAAGTGGAGTCAAGAGAGAAGCCACCTACCTTTTACGGTTTGGTGAAATCAACCTTTCACCCAAACGCTCGTCAATTCGGTAGAACACCTCCTCGAAAATTCCTTAGAAACACGTGACTAACATCAACGAGCCCAAACGTTAGCATCATAGGCAAAAAACCCTATATCTACACACAACAAGTGTAGATATAGAAAACCAAGAAGGAGGGAATATCAGATCTTGAGGAAAACACAAAGGAACCATGGGAGAAGGCTTACCCGGGAGAAATCTCCTTCAATCCCTCTTGAATACTCTTCATAAACCTTCCAAAATGAGTGGGAGAGCCCTTATATCCCATGAGAACCGAAAATCCCGTGTGAGGCTCAAGTGGGAGGAAGAGAGGAGTGTTTTAGGTCAAGCCTGAGGGAGCTCGGACTTAAAACCCCCAACTTTAAGTGGTGGGAGGGTTAGCCTGCACGGTTTGGAAAACCGTGCGCTAACCGTGCGCACACCACTGACTTGAGAGCAGGTTCCTACACGGTTTCCTTGCACGGTTTGGCCAACCATGCGCAGGCCAAGCGTAGCCTACTCCCTCTCCCCGCACGGTTTCCTAGAGCATCCGCACGGTTTACACAAACCGTGCTCAAACTGTACACCCCTTTAAAAGCCTACAAACTAATCCAAAAACATTCCAAACTCTTCTGATCTTTTCCCAACTCATCCCATGCCCTTTAACTCATAAAAAAACATAAAAAAGGCTATATACCTCAAACCGGGTGTACTACATTCTCCCCACCATTGGACTTTCTGTCCTCGGAATGTAGTGGACCCACCCTTTTCCGAAAGATCTCAGGCCACTGCTCGACCATTTCTTTCTCCCGTTCCCATGTTTCTTCCTGGATCTGGCCACGTAGCCACAAAACCCAAACTAGACTGATGCTTTGACCACGCAAGACTTTCTATTTCCAATCCACAACTTGCACTGGAACGTGCACCAACGAAGCATCTGGCTCTAGCTCAATATAATCCCATTGAATAACATGGATCAGATCCGACTAATAATGTTTCAAATGTGACACATTAAACACATTGTGTACCACACTAAACCTAGGTGGAAAAGACAACCGATAAGCCATCTCACCAATCTGCTCAGTAATCTCAAAAGGTCCAATGTACCTCAGAGATAAATTTCCTTGTTTCCCAAACCGGCGTTGTCCCAACTGAGGAAAAATCCTCAAGAAAACATGATCACTCACCTCGAATGACAAAGGTCATCAATGATGATTCACATAATATTTCTGACAACTCAAAGCCATCTCCATCGTCTTCCTGATCAAATTGATCTTTTCTGTAGTCTCCTGGACAAGACTCGATCCAACCATCGAAGACTCACCCATTTCCACCCAACATAGTGTAGAACGACATGGATTCCCATACGATGATTCAAACAGAGCCATCTATATGGATGCCTGATAACTGTTATTATATGAGAATTCAACCAAGTATAGGTTCTTTTCCCACGAGCCACCTAAATCCATCAAAAAAGCCTACAACATATCTTATAAGGATTGTATCAACCTCTCAGACTGGCCATCTATCTGAGGGTGATATGTCGTACTCATGGTCAACGTTGTTCCAAGGTCTTGCTGAAAAGATTTCAATAAACGAGATGTAAACCTCGGATCTCTATCTGATACGATCGAAACTGGAACACCATGCCTATTTACCACCTCCCGGATATAGATTTTGGACAGATCCTCCATCGTTTGAGATTCACGAATTGGGATGAAATGGGCCGACATCGTTAGCCAATCCACTATCAACCAAATGGAATTGTTTTTTCTAACCATTCTTGGGAGAACTGTGAAAAAATCCATTGGTATCTTCTCCCACTTCCAAACAGGGATAGGTAATGTCTGCAACATTCCTACATGCCTCTGCTACTCTGCCTTAACCTGCTGGAAAGTCAAGCATCGTGAAATGAACTCAGCCACTCTTCATTACATTCCATCCCACCAGAACTGCGACTTCAACACCTTAAACATCTTCTTAATTCCAGGGTGAACATCCCATCTAGAATTATGGTACACCCTGAGAAGATCCTACTGACAAGCCACTGGTACAACTATCCGATTGCAGAAACACAAAACTGATTCATTAATCAGTTGCTAACCCTCAATGGTCTCCCCACCGTTGAGTCTCGACCCCATGGTCACACATTCAGGATTGGATATCTATGCCTCTCTAAGAAGGCTAACCAAGTCAGGAATCAAGGAAACCAGAAAGAAGACCAGTTTATTGCCTTGGTCCTCACCTTCTAGCTGCATGTCAGCTATCACTGACATCAACTGCCACTGGTCTGATGCCTATTTCACCACCTGAGCATATGATTTCCTACTTAATGCATCCTCCACCAAATTCCCTTTACCCTGTGTGTACATTAATTCAAAATCAAATATCAGGAGATGTTCCATCCATCACCTTTACCTCAAGTTCAGATCCCGTTGTGAGAAAACGTGCTTCAAACTCTTATGATCCGTGTAGACCATGAATTTCTCACCGAAGAGTTAATGACGCCACATTTTCAAAGCATGGACCACTGCCACCAACTCCAAATCATGAGTTGGGTAGTTATTCTAATGCACCCTCAAATGTCCTGAGCCATACGCAACCACATGATCCCCTTGCATGAGAACGCACCCCAAACCAGATCCTGATCATCGCAATACACCACGTACCCTTTCCCTGGTTTTGGAAAAACCAAGATTGGTGCTGATGTAAGGCGACCCATTAGTTCCATAAAACACTACTGACACTGTTCATTCCATTGGAATGGAACATTCTTCCTCGTCAATGCTGTCATTGGTGAAGAAAGACGTGAAAAATCACGAACAAAACGGCTATAGTACCTAGCTAGACTGAGGAAACTTCGTAACTCAAACACATTCATTGGTGGATACCACGATATAATGGCCTCTATCTTTTTTGGATTCACTGAAACACCCATTTCAGAAATCACATGGCCAAGAAAATGGACTTCCTGTATCCAAAAGTCACACTTTAACAATTTGGCATACAACCGATGATCTCACATGATCCCTAGAACTATTACGAAGTGATGCTCATGATCCTACATTGTCTTTGAATACACCAGAATTTCATCTACAAACACCACCAAAAATGAATCCAAATATCTCTGAAATAACTGATTCATCAATGCCATGAACACTACTGGCGCATTCATTAGACCAAAGGGCATAACAACATACTCATAATGGCCATATCGACCTCTAAAAGCTGTTTGAGGAATATCCATCTTCTTTAATAGCAATTGATGATATCCCGATCTCAGGTCGATCTTGGAGAACCACAGGGCTCCCCTCAATTGGTCAAATAGGTCATCAATTCATGGAAGTGGATATATTTTCTTTATCTTAACTTGGTTAAGTCGACGATAATCAACCCAAAGTATTAAAGTTCCATCGGCCATTTACATAAACAATATCGGTGCTGCCCACAGAGATGTGCTAGGCTAGATAAAGCCTTTATTTTCTAACTCCTCTAACTAGACCTTCAACTCCCTCAATTTTGTAGGTGCCATCCAGTATGGCGGAAGCGAGATTGGACTGGTCTTCGGAAGGAGATCAATTGTAAACTTCACTTCTCTTACAGGAGGAACTTGGAGAATTATTTGGGAAAAATGTCCCTGAACAAATTGACCACTACTGGAAAAACACAATTCCCAAGACCCTCTATTGATTCCAACGACAATACCACCAATTGATACGATAACGTGCCAACTGCCTATGCCAACAAGCTTGCTGTAACTAGCTTCTCATGTCTCTCTCCTTTAAAGAGTTGTCTAAAGCCTTCATGTGCTGTAAAACTCACTGTTCACGCATCACAATCGATGTGGCCCTTAAACGGTATTAGCGAATCCATGCCCATGATTGCATCATAGCCACCTATCTCAAGTACTGAGAAATCCCACACTATCTCAATTTCACCCACAATGATACAACATAATCTACACAAGAAAGTTCGACACTCTTTTCTACCTAGAGGGGTTTGATGTTTCAAAACTGAAGGCATAATCTCTACCTTTAAACCCAAAAAATCAACAACACATGCATCAATAAAAGATTGTGAAGAACCCGTATCAAACAACACTTGCATGTAGGTAGAATGTAAAAGAATCTTACCTCGCACCGTGGATGGTCCCGATGGATCATCCATCATAACCTTCTCAGCTCCAAACAATGCCTTCATTGCCACACTATGTTCTTTATTTCCCTACTAAGGCATCATGGTATTCCAAGAATCACCATGACTAACCTTACATTGCTGATGAGGGGTATGCTGCATCCCCCGTCTCATCGAAGCATAGGACGCATGCGATCCTTGTGGAGTGTCATGCACACCTGTCCCTGGAGCATTCCTATAGTAGCGATGGAGATGCCCTATCTTCTTACAACTATAGCATGCTCTGGGTTGTGCCGTGAAATCCTGCTTGATATGCGTCGAGAAGCCACACTAAAAACTGCCCAATTTACTCTGGGGGTTTGGAGGAAGGTTCACCGATCATGTCATCACATTTTTTGTCGTGCTCCCGCTCTGGGAATATGTGTCCCTCTTTCGCTTGAACCCAGCATTAGATTTCCCACTAGTCCATACGGGTATAACCACGCTTCCTCTGCCTGGAGTTCCCAGAAGATCTCTCTCAGCTACCGAGGCTCGATTTACCATTTCTGTGTAGTCCCCGATACACAGCACAGCTATTTTAGAACAGATTTCCTTCCTTAAGCATGCTTCAAGGATCCTTGCTTTCAGCGATGTTCTACCCACCACCTCGCGTGAAAACCACACTAAGCACATAAACATAGCTGCATAGTCCATTACCGACATCTGTTCTTGCTTCAAACTGAAAATGTCAGTTGTATGATGAATATAGAATGTATGAGGGTAGAATTGTTTGTTAAACAATTCCTCAAAGGTTTTCAACATCATACCCTGGTCCGTCCATGCTTGGACTACCAGCTCCCACCATTGAAGTGAACAATCCTCCAACTTATACATTACTAGCTTGACCTTCAGCTCGGTCGGGGTTCCCATGAATTCAAAAATTCTATTTATTCAGGACAGCCATGCATCTGCCCTTTCTAGGTCCACATCACCCCTAAAAACGGGTGGGTTCTGCTTCTAAAACTAAGCCACATAGTCGACATGCTTGGGCTCTTCGACTCAATTTATACATCCCACCTCTTGGAATGCTTGAACTATACTTTGCACTAGCTGCTTGTTAACCTGGGGCTCAGGTGCAACAATATTCTCATCAGCCACTTCCGGTTGGTCTCTACGACGCCTACCCGGTTCCATTTCTGTAAACATAAAACAAACAAGAATGCGTCTCCCTTCAGTAGAAATCTCGAATCAACCATGTCAAATACCATTTCATAATAATCAATCACAACCAGGATTTCCATTCTTCAACATTTCCCATGTTGCACTATTTTTGAAAATCAACCATTTTCAAAATACCATGTTTATTCATATTTCAGGTTCACACATTTTGAAAAACCGTTTTTCAATTAAACCCATAAATCATTAAACCTAATGAAATATGCATCATAGAGGGAAGTCATTACTATCATACATTTCATGCTCATCTCATTGGCTACACCCACGATAATGATATTTCCAATGTCTATAAGTGTCTCCAAAACACTTATGTACCCAACTCCATGGTAACTTGAAGTTCAGCATAAATGGGTTAGTTACATCCTTTTTTGCTATAGATTCCAAGTTCTGATATTCATACACCTTGCTACCATCTCGACTAAAGGAATAACTATGAACGGATGTCAACTCCAAATCCGAGAATCAACTCCATAGGACTGAACAAGCTGATACCACTTGTAACACCCCACCGCAACCTCATTGGATTGAGGAGGAAGTGAGGGTCACTTGGCCATAAGTGACATTACCAAGGCACCAAAGGCTGGCAATAAATGCCGAGGGCTATAAGAGAAAAATGGGGAATGATTTTCCCTCAAGAGGATAACCCAACCAGCCAACAACCAACAACTATAATGCATTCATTTCAATTCAACCAACCATTCCATAACAACCCATGGTTCGTACAACCGAAAATTTCCAAAACATTAGAGTACGATGGAAACAAAAAGAAAACCACGAAAATACGTGACACCGCCACAGCTCCACTCGAGCTCCAAACTCCATGCACCACCAAGCATCACAAGGCAACACTAAAAGATGGAGATGCCTTATCTTTACCCATGTCCCAGTATACTACATCTGCAAAGACACCAAAGTTCCAAAGCAAGGGGCGAGTACAACTACTCACTAGTATTTCCCCAAATGACTTCCTTACACATGCCTCTTGGATAAAACATTAGCACATTTATATAAAACATTGTATATAAAACAATTCCATTTGAAAACTGATTACAAAACTCAAACATGCCACACAAGGGAAATCCACCACAATCAAGCCACACGCCGGTTACCATGTTCATATTTCACTCACAAGCCCCATCTATAAACATCACATAGTCAAGAAATCAACCAACAACAGGGGTACTTTCTCGGCCAACCCGTTCAAAACCCAACCAGTGGTACTTTCTCTGCCACTTTCCTTGATAGTGTCCCTTCCGACCATTATCCATCCATCTCCCTGATTATAGTTTCTCTTTCTCGACCACTCCACAACATCACAATACATTCCAATACAACATCCCATCCATATCCACACAAGCACAAGCCACACGAGATCACACATTATTACAAACACCATCACATGCCATTATCAAGCTCAAGTTCGTTGTCATTTTAAAATCAACATTTTAAAATCATCAAATTGAATCCATTTCCAACCAAACCCATTTCTACCAAAAAATCCCTATTTCATTCCAAAAAACCCCAATTCCATCACCCATCAATTTTCCTACAAATTTTCCACATGATTTACCAATTAAATTTCAAGAACATAATTTAATTGTAAATGAACCACACAATACCACCAAGTGGAGTCGAGATAAAATCCACCTACCTTTTAGGGTTTGGGGAAATCATCCTTTCACCCAAACGCACCTCAATCTGGTAGAATGCCTCCTCGAAAATTCCTTAGAAACCCTTTCCTAACATCAACGGGCCCAAACGTTAGTATATTATCCCAAAATAACCCTAGATATACACACAATAAGTGTAGATCTAGAAAACCTTGAAGGAGGGAAGAGAAGATCTAGAGGAAAACACAAAGAAACCATGGGAGAAGACTTACCCTGGAGAAATCACATTCAAACCCTCTTGAATCCTCTTCAAAACCCATCCAAAATAAGTGGGAGATACCTTCTAGCCCATGAGAAACGAAAATCCCGAGTGAGGCTCGAGTGGGAGGAATAGAGTAGTGTTTTAGGTCAATCCCAAGGGTGCCCGGACATAAATACCCCATCTTTAATTGGCCACACGGTTAGCCCACCAGTTTGGAAAACTGTGCGCTAACCATGCACATGCCACTACCTTGAGAGCAGGTGCCCACATTGTTTCCTCGCATGTTTTGGAAAACATTACACAGGCCGTGCGTAGCCTACTACCTCTCCCTGCATGCTTTCCTAGAGCATCTGCACGGTTTACACTAACGGTGCTCAAACCATGCGCCCATTTAAAAGCCTCCAAACTCATCCAAAACATTCCAAACTCTCCTGACCTTTTACCAACTCATCCCATTCCCATAAACATGTAAAAAAACATAAACAAAGGCTACATACCTCAAACTGGGGGTACTACAACCACGATAAATAATTTTTCATATTTTTACTATTAGATATATTAAAAAATTATATTAAACCTTCCAAGTAATATACATAATTATGATTCAAAATACAAAATCCATTATTTTATACTAATGAGTAGAATATTCAAATTTTAATTTAAAAATAATGTTAGAGATTTGAGGAAAAAATTGTTTTCCAATGATAAAATGTAAAATAGATTAAAATTTATTTATTAAAACATTCAATAAAAAAATAATTATATTGATTTATATTGGATTAATAGATATATAATTTAAATAATTAAGATTTTAAAAACATATTAACTAAATTTGAATTTTTTTAAATTCTTTATTGGAAATGATATTTCATAATAAAAACTATTATTTTTTAAATATTCAAAAATAAATAACTCCTCATAAAATAATAATAAATTCAAACTAATATAACTTTGAAACTATACCATAAAAAATAATTGTATTTTTTCGAATAAATTTTTAATAGTGATGAATATTAATTTTAATTTACCAGTGCAAATGGGTACAAAACTAATTTTTTGGAAAATATTATCTAAAAGAATAAAATTGCATTGGTTTTTATCTCTTTTCTAGAAAACACATTATATGGATGTTAAAATTTTGATTAAATATATAATATAAAAATTTAATTAATATAATTCATAAAAAATAATTTTTCTAATTTTTGTAGGTAAAGGGATTTTTGGTATATAAAAATAGTTTTTTTTTCAGAAAAAATATTCCTTTATTTTGAAATGGTTCTCATTTTCATTCATAATTAATTGATCACTGTAGAAATAATTTTATATACAAATTTTTAAAATATATTTTCGAAATTTAATTAATCCTATACATACCCCCACTCCAATTGCTAGGTTATAACTTCCAAAATAATATTTTAATTATATGAATTTTTTTGTATAAACTCAATGATATATGATAAACAAGATGAAATTAGTGTTTAATGTAACAAAAGAAAAATTATGGGTTATGTATTATGAAAATATTAAAATTTTAAATTTCTCTTAAAAATTCACATAATTTTGGGGCGTTGTATTCTAATAGCTGTAAAATGATTTTCACCTCAAAATTCATCAATTTAGTATGAAATATTGAGGATAATTCTACCTCATTACATACTTATTTTCAATCATAACTTCATTAATCATATGGTTTGACCCAAAAAGATTACACGTTGTGTGGTCTTGTTTTTTATAACATAATTTGTTTTGTTAATATTCTCCACCAGTTGTTCCTCATAAGAATGATCATTATCCTGAGGTTTTACCTAAGATTTTAGTAAATTTGGTGGATCATGTATGTACTTCCTCAATAGAGATCAATATATATCATCATCAAATTGGGAGATGATATATGAAAGCATCCATAAATGAGTTATGATATTGATATAGTTATGAAATTAAATGGGACAAATATATTTTGAGATTGGTTTTCCATTATTTCATTTACGGAAACATTCATTGAAACAAATTATTTCTAAATTCAAATTTCAGATCATGTCAATAATTATTACCATATATTTTCTATAAACTATTCGATACACTTAGGTACTAATTAATGGATATAACCTTCTCTATAATATCATTAGCTATCTCATTTTCCTATAATATTATTTCTCCATAATCACTATAGTATGTTTGATCTGATTAGTACATTACATTGAGGGACTTATAAGTTTCAATATGAATACTTATGTTAATGATATTGTTGTAAGAAAACAGATCTATAGAATGGGGTTGATCCCAATAACCTTTGAAACATATTGAATATATTTTTATTATATCCTATTGGGTATGAATTTTTCTCAAAAATTTTCTATCTTTCTAAGGATAATATTTTCTATTGAATATCAAATCTATATGATGAGATTGATGATGTATTCCCTCAAACATCAAGGTAAACATTAGATTCCAATATGTTACAATTAAATATGGTATTCTTTCAAAAACAAATATTTACTTAATGTATATTATTGAATGTAGATCCATATAAATATCGTTTATGATAGTAATGATGTGTGAGAAATTCATTTGGTGATTGAATAAAAATAATAATTACTTCAACATAAACTATAATATAATCCTTACAGGTAATCGATATCATTAATAATATTTCTTGAAAGTGTAAAGTCATTAATACTCAAATAAAATTATCTATAACACATATACAAATCCCATTAATTTTATTTCCATAAATTTCTCATAAACTAACCTTAATCTTGATAAACACTCATCACGTGAAACCTATAAAGGGTTGTTAATTACATTTAACTAATGTTCAAGAATCATATCTTAAACTCTTGATGGTGCCTATAAATATTATATTAATATAGCTTAGAGACATATACAGTTAAAATTCTTTAACTCACTATTTATTTTTTTTATAAACTCTTATCATGTTGAAATTTTTTCATTGGAACCTTGGAATCATCCTTCTATCAATAGAAAATATAATGGGATTTTTTAATTCTATAATCCATGTAGAGTGAGAGAATAAATGATCAAAATCACATGAAATTTTAGAAATGGATAAACAATATGTGTCTCATAGTGATGATCATAAAACTAAAACATATAACTCTCAACAATGTAGGGAGACTAATGTGACAAAATTAACAAGATTCAATTCATCAATTTTGATTGTATAAGATTTTAATTTTTAAATTTTATTTTAGATGATGTTTTGGATTATTGTCCACATTATCCCTTGGATTAGGGCATTGATTTTCGTAATGATTACATTCCTTAAACATAAACCATTGTAGTGTGGGATGTGAATTGTTTTTCTTTCTCACTACATTAATTTCATTTAATTTCATCATCACATTAAATATAGATTATTTTTATCTATTTTAAGACAACACATGCTTATAACACCCTCTTATTATATATAGGGAGATACCTGAGTGCTTTTCCCCACATTTTTTACATGCGTGTTACTAAAATATCATTCCAAAATGGGATTTATTAGACTTCCCATGAGACTAAATACTCAATTTCTTATTAATATAATTAGGAAATATTAAATATCATATTAATATTTCATTATTTAGAGAATATTTAATGAATTAATCATATATATGAAAGTCTCTTATTTCCAATTTCATTTGAACACTCAGAATTAATCCACCGAAGAATTGACTGAATTTTAAATCATATGACTAAACATAAATAGATCCATGACTGAATTGTAAATTAATATAAGATTAACAATCCATCAGTTTTAGCATTCGAAATTCCATCTAAATTCAAGATAATATAATATTTGGGATCTAATTAGTGAAAAATATTCTCTTATACACATACACTTAGAAGAAGTTTATTACCTCTTATTGAAATTATTTATTAATATCACTCTCATATTGATATTATTGACATTATAATAGGTAAGCCTCCAATATGAATTATTTATGGTTTGAACACTAAAGAATAGAAAATATAATATTAGTGGTATGGATCCATTTCTCAGTTACTAGTGGATTCGTTGAACCAATAAAATAAGGTGGATAAAACCTTATTATGTAATCAAAAAATGATTTTTCATCATTTTTTTTGTAATTTCAATATTATTCATAGATTGAAAATGTTATGTGATAATAACAATGTGGTGTTTTGTTATATCCCCCATAATACTAAGTACTTTCGAAGGACCATCAATGCATTGTCAATTTCATTCAATATTAACATGGTTCCATCGAGTTCTAACAATTTACTATAACTATAAATCATATTTTTAGTACCACTAATAATAGTGAAAAAAGACATAGTCAAGAAAAATCATTTATAGGATGTCGAAATCATGATAAATTATTTTCATTACACAACACATAGGGCCAAAACTTTTTCCTTCATGGTCATTATTCATATTCATTATGGTGGTTCATAATGATTTTGCTAATTATCAAAACATATTCCCATAGTGTGTCAAACTGATCTGGTAGGAAACCCCCTTTTCAATCATTATGTGATGATAATGTCAACATTAATTTGTACTTTTCAGGTTTTTTACCCCAGTGTATATTAATTATAGAGAAATATTCACTTGCAATATCTAGATGGCGATTAAATGGATAAAAAACCACCCAATCTATAATTTACCAAAAATCTACAATTTTACAATCCATTTAACCATATATAGATATATCCTTTTAAATATTTCTAGAAATATCCTTAGAAATATCCCATTATGTTCCAATATTTTTTTAAATCTAGGTTTTCAAAAGTTCTCTAATCCATTCCCTAATAACAAATTTATAGATCCAAACCATTAAAAAATAAATTATGTTTTTAGAAGGGAATATTATATAAAAAAACTATAAATTAATGAATCATTTAGGTCTAGTGCCTTTGGAAACAAGATAAAATGAAAAACTATTCCATACGTTATGTACATCATCTTAAACTGTGTTATTCATAAATACAACCATCCATATATATATCATACATTATATTTTTCATCATGGTATGAAGATGGAAATAGAATAAAGGGTGATATCATATTCTTAGTATGGGTAAATAATATGGATATCAATATATCATGATCACTAGGACATGATAACATGATAATAAAATTTTATAACTATACAATGCATATCATAGTTCATAAACAAGAGTCATGGAATTAATCATGGAATTACATAATATTGGAATCATTATCAAATAAAATTTCATAATTAAGGAGAACATAACATTAGAATAAGACATACATTTTTTGAATACACATAATCATAATAAAATATGTAGTAGTTCAAGGCTCATTTACAATAATATCTTAGTCGAATGTGTTAACATAAAAAACAATCATTGTTGTAATGCTTCACTCATTATACTATCTTAGTGGAAGGAGTCCCCAACAAAACTTAGTTCACTTCCCATTGTAGTAATTCTTATCTCATTATATATTAATGTATAAACAATTCATTTAAGGGAGATATATCACCCACCCTTCACATAATGAAAATCATATATATTAACGATAAAAGATCACAAATCATTAATCATATCAGAACACATGAAAAGAATGGTATTTCATAGACATTTCATCCAAACATATGTTATACAAATGAAATAAGGTACAAAAACATTTTACCCTTTCATCAAATCATAACTCATAGAAAAAGTGTTCTGTTTCATTATCATATTATCTTGTTATAACTCGTGGATGATAATTTTTTTTGATAAATTTATTTTCATAAATAAAATTATTCTCGATATTGAACACAAATTGTATCCTTATATCATATACCTATTAAATAATAATTAACATCAAAGGGAATAATATTATAAATAAAATGATTATGAAAAGATAACATCAGACATATATTTAAGAATATCACCATTTTTTTAAAACCACTTTTTAATACATAAATCATCTACAAAATAATTTTTATTTGAAATTACCTAGAAAAATAATAATGGAATACTATAAAATAGATTAAAATATTTCATTTGAAAACACCCCTTCGACATTGACAAATTTTTTTAAAAACATAAAATATTTTCAAAATATTTTTTTTGAAAATTACCATGAAAACCAATAGAAGAATCTTTAATGATAATTGAAATATTTTATTGAGTATAAAACATCCAATTTAAAAATAAATTTTCAGATCATAAAATATATAAGAAATTTGGGAATTAAATTTCATTGAAAATTAATATATATATATTTATATTAGAATAACTAAATGTAATTAGATGTTCATGATACTAAAAACTCATTATTTTTTCTACATTAAACAATATATATGTTTGATATTTTCATAAAATCCAATTGGGAGTTATTTAGAAAATTACATAAAGATTCATCTCAATAGGCTTTTTAAATTTGGAATCATCTGTAATAATTTATTTAATAAATAAATTGGATAACAATAAAATAGATAAAGAAACATTTTTATAAAACATGTATATAGAAGAGGACAATTTCTTCAATTTAAGGGGAAAATAAAAAAATTTTATGTATAAATGTTTTTCATTATTGAGTACATATTGTGGTAAAATGAAGGGAAAATTTATTATAAATAAATAAATAGAGAAGAATAATTCATTTATTTAATCATAAAATGATAATAGTATTTTATTGTCCAATTTATACACATGAACAGTCTTGATAAATGATGATATTGTGTAATAACACCCTTACAACTTTGGTAACTATGAATAATAATAAACATGATTGAAAAATTTTATAATTTTCAGAATAATTCATGATATTGGAATACAATCATTTTATTACATGAAAAATCTACCGTTTCTTCCCCTCATAAAATAATATAGTTTCATAACACCACATATTTCATAAATAATGAAAATTGAGACAAAAAACTCTTACCTATTTAGAATCATTTGAACTATAAACCCCATAAAATAGATGTAATAAAATTGATATTTAAATCAAAATAATGGTAAAAATTACTCATAATTTTTTTTTGGAATTATATAAACCACATAAATTCATAATGTGGTTAATATGACATGTGTCTCACAAAACAGTTAATAATGAATTTGAAATCCCTTTCCGCATTAGTAGTATTATGAATCGTAAGATCAAAATAATAATAATTTCCAATGAAAAAGTAAATATCCTTAGTTGATCGGGGTTAACGATATAACTATTATAATGGATTGTATATAAACCATAAAAATGTCACGAGTGGTGAATTTTCATATATCTACTATGATTAAAAGAGTGACTAAAAATCCCTTACTATAAGCCTCAATTTCCCTAATACATATTTAAAAAATACTATATAATAAAAGTATTTTTATTATATATATTATAGATAAATGCATTTATATATATATATATATAAATCAATATATGATAAAATTATGATATTTTAATTAACTTGTTTCATAATTTTAAGTTAATTTCATGTCATAGGCCCTAAATTCCTTGTTTTTTATTATGTTTTGATTTTTTATTTTTTTCACAATTATATTTATCATGATTTCATTATCCCCATTATTCTAACTATTAAATAAGTATTATATAGATTCTCTATGTATTAATTTCTTATAATCCCTTGATGTTAAGTATATAAAATTAAATACATAATTTAAGGGGAAAATGGGTCATATGTAAGCATGAATGTTATTTTTATTTTATCAATAGATGAAATGAAAGAATTTTAAATAATATATTAAATTTATATAATAATTATTTTTTCATTTATATAACATGTTTTTATTAAACATGTAACTATTAACATACATGTAATGTGTTTTTGATTAATGAATCACATTACATTATGAGGTGATATCCTGTCGTACAAGGGAACAAAATTATCTTATCCACATGATAATGAAATTATGAATGAATATATCATATACAAATTTTATGGAATATTAATACCATAGATATAATATAAATAATACTAATACATCATCATATTCCATCATGATTGGTGGTGATGGACAATAAATAACATTGTTTTGTGAAGTAGTAGTCTATCAAACACACAAATGATTATTATGTAACACACTTGGTCGAAAAATATAATGAATTATGTAGTGATATTTACATAATAACTTGTTAGTATATGTAATATACTATTTTTATCATATAATAAATGCTTAATATTAATTTAATGAGGTGGAGGAATAAATAAAATAAAATTATTTATTAGGGACATTACCTATTTTTAAGACAACTTCTTTTCATTTTCACTAAATTGATTCATATTATAGGTTTATAAAATAATTAATTCTTCAAATATGAGATGATGGATTCAAAGGAGTTATTTTTTAATGTATTTTTTTATCCCATTTGTTTTGGATGTATCAAGAAGAGAAAAGTGGGGTGTCCTTTTATAAGTAAGATGAGTTTAAATTTTGTATTTATTGTAATAAAAAATTTGTACCCATGTTTTTAAATGTTAAAAGTGCTACATAAGGGGCCATAATTCAAAATATGAGGTTATGAGGTAAATATAAGTTTCTAAAATTTTATTGGACATGTATCTTTTTCATTTTATCTTAGATCATTTTAGTTTATATCTTTGTATCCCCATTTTTACCTTAACCATCATATATTATTTTTAATAATCATTACGGAGAAAAATCGTGTTAAAAATAATATATGATATATATTATATTTATTCTAATTAGTGAATCAATTTTTTTAAATTAAAAAAATTTGTTTTATAATTTAATTTAATATTAACCATAGGAATGCAATGAAAAAGTTGTTTTCCAAAGAGAAAATGTTCAAAAGTATAAAAATAAGTTATGTTTATATTAAATAGTAAATCGATTATAATAACTTAAATTTTATAATTTGATAAATAAACGAACCAATTTTACAATTGAAACAATTTTAAAAAAATATTAATTTTTTAAAATATCTAAAAATTACTAACAATTTAAAAAAAACCTTTTTATTTTCACTTTCCTAAGAAAATTTACCTTCACATACAATTATCCAAAATTAATTGAAGAAAAATTATGAAATAATGTTTTAAAAAATATTTTACATTTTTCTAATAAATTATGTAAAATTAAATTAATTAATTTTAAAGTTACTGTGCAATGGGGACAAAACATCTTATTAGGAAAATATAGTTTAAACCATGAAATAGGATAAATCCTCATCACTTGTCTAGAAAAAAGATGATATAAATTATAATAATTTTATTGGTTATATTTTATATAAATATCATTAAAATCATTTAAAAAAATCAATTCATTAAGGTAAAATAATTTTTTATAAACCTTTTTTAGAAAAAAATATATTTATTTAAAATATTTATTTTCATTTCAAATTAATTACAACTGAAAAAAATTAATTTTATATATAGGTTTAGCTCATATATACTTTTATAATTTAATTAATCATATTAGTACCATCCTTTCTAATAGATAGACTATAACTTCTTTAATTTTCTTTTTAAAGTAAGTCACTTTTCAGGTAAACTCTTGGTTATGTGTAACACAAGCTAAATTCACTATTGTATGTAACAACAACTAATATCCGTGTTTTGTATAATATAAAATTCTGGAAAGATTAATTTTATTTGGAAAAAAATACACAAAATCGTAGAGTGTTACAATCAATACTGGTCATATACTAGATTCCTACCCTTACTTGAGATTTCTATGACATTCCCCATTGTTGCATTAATGGGTCCCCAACTACGTCATAAACTATCTAGAGTGTTTTTAAGAAATACTCTATAATTTATTGATGAAAATTCAAGATTATAAATCATTTAGTTTAAGAATATTTTCCTCTACAAGAAATCATTTACTGAATGTAATCCCCAAAAATTGATATATATATATATATATATATAATTCATCAGGAATTCCAACATAATGGAAGTAACAAAAATTTTAGTTAAACAATAATCATGTAATATTTTGTTTCAAAAAAATTTACGAATTACTTGTATGCAATACTCACCTTATCAATTATTTTGATTATACATATATACTCTATTAATAATTATATTTATCTATTTTATACCATTTATGTATGAAAATATAAAATAATTTGAAATTAAATGTTGATAATATACATTTTTATGAAATATCGATGGTTTGAGGATTTATAAAAACTGATAATCTAAATAAATTGTAAATTTATATCCTATATATTTTATTAATAATTATTATGATAAAACTATAGTGGATCAAAGATTACTATATTAGTAGATGTGGTTAGATGCTAATTCCCTCAACAAATAGAGAGTAAACTGCTAATAATGATGTTATAACTAAACATAAATATCGAAGAATCTGACTCTTGGTTGATTTTTAATAATTAGTTAAATGATTTGAGAAATAAAAGAGATGACGTAATAGAAAGTACTCTAAAATATTAAATCAATTATATCAAACTATAACAAGGTTTTTAGTAAGATTATAATTGATTTACTTTATTATTTATTTATCAGATCATACAATTTTGATGATTCATTACAAGATAGCATAATTTTAATTTTTTTTAATCATTAAATTTTTCATCATGATGAGTGACTGATTTGATTACTAAAAGAATGAATTAGGATTCTGAATTTTTTAATTGTGAATACTAAACATTTGATTTATTGAATCAAAATCAAACCAACATTTTTACTCAAGGGAATCAAATTGATTGCAAAATAGATTCCAAAATCTATTTTAAAGAAGTAGATACCAATTAAGGGTTTTACCATTGAGGTTAAATTGGAAATTGTCTGGAATACTTTGTTCACTACGGGTTAATATTTATATTTCTAAAAATATCCTTTAGTAGAATTGATTGAAATTTTTTTACTATATATTTATAATTTTGTTTATGATAATGATTTTAATAGTTGTTATAATAGTTTCAATATTTAAATTTTAGTTTCATTTATTAAATTCACATGATGTTGTGAAATAATAATTATCTACAATTATTCTTACATTGATGTTACTAAAATATTATTTCTGTTTTATGGTTAGTTATATTTACATTATTTTTAATGCACATAGGTGGAGAAATTTTTTTTACTTTTTTTTTATTATAATGACTACACCATAATATAGTGTGTAATCTATCTATATGGTTGATAAACATCTTATATCAAAGCATATCTATATGATTAAGTATAACATAGAGAAAATTAATTTATGTTTATATTACTTTATCATGTTTTTGATCTTATATTTTTACATAGACTACCCTATATTAGAGAAAATATTTTTTTATGATGGATAGAATTCATTATGAAAACAATTACAATCATATTACTGAAATACCAATGATATTTTATTTGAATGAATATGAGTGATGGTTCCATTTTAAAGAAACAATCACAATAAATTATAGAATGTATAATTTTATTTTTTATTTAAATATATTAAAAAATCTATATAAATTGGTTTTGGTTATTATAAGATAATAAAAATCAATATTTCTATTGACATTTTGAATTTTAAAAACACAATTTTCTTCTATTTAATGGAAGTGTTATGTTTGTGATTTTTCATTATGAATAGATTAAAAAATTTATTTTAATTTATATTGTTCTGATTTTGTAACATTAAATTTTATTGATACAGACTAATACATGATTAAGGATAACTATAAATAATAAAATTTTATAATATGTTAATGTGTAACTCAAATTAATTAAAGGTCAATGAATACTGGGAAAAATATATAATAATTTAGTGAAAAAGATTTATCAGATGACCAATTTTTACAAAAAATTATCATTATTTTATAAAAAAAAGTTAAAATCCCATAAAATATAAATTTGTAATGAAAACCATGTTATAAATATATGACTTGATTCACTTATTAAAAATCATATGTATAATGACTATTATTTTAATATAGATTCTACACATTAATGAAGAAAAATAGGATTTTTTTTTGAACCTAGTATATCTTAAATATAAATTATTTTATTGATATATAATCCACATCTAAAATAATTATCTATAAGAAATTAATTGAATGTAAGATTTGTCAATTTTTAAGGATAATGAAATGATATGTGGGAATGATAAACTATTTGAATGATTTTTGGAAATATAGAAATGAATATTTTTATAAGAATGATTCTATAGACCCAATATTATATTATGTGGTATTTTGGGTCATATTATTACAAATTTTCATGAATTTATAATGAATTACATAAATTCATCTACACATTATTCAATTAAGATATGTAAGAATATTTTTATAACACCAATTATTATTATTTATCATTAATACATGATGTATTAAATTAGACTACACTTAATACAACCTAAATGATCTAGTGGTCTAGTGTCATTGTGAATTTGATACATTACATAACAATATAAAATAGAGCATACAATAACTTTATTGAAATCATCTTTGACATGAAAACAATAATCCTTCAAATTAAAAATTCAATGGGATAAGTTGGGGACATTCATAAGAAAAGGTTGAGCTATAAATTCCAATAAGGGAAATAAAATGGAATAACATGAAATGGATAATACATTTTAATCAATAGGAATATCAATTATTCATAAAAATATTAGAAAACATAATCTTGATCAAATAGGCATGATATAACAAGATAATCACAACATGGGTAATGTGGCAACAATATCAGAAACCGAATCATAGAATTTTAAAAAGGATAAAACCCCCAGTATCTCATCATGGGTGACTTCCCATAAAATAATCAGATTCACCCCATGTCCAAAATTTGGAGCCATGATACTAAACATTACCAAATTCATTGGAGCACTATCTAAGTGAACCCATCATATTCATATCATATTCATTATTAAGTGTTCCACATGGACCATACAACATTGATTCAATCATTAAAATAATTTATTTCATGATAATGGAGTTTGGAATACACATAAGTAAGTCCACAATAAATAATTATATTTTCATAAATTTTAATACACTTGATAGAATAATGGCCATGATATTCAATATCCACTGATTGGCATTGAAATAAGCGAAAACTTTTGGATGTACAAGGACCATACATAAAAATTAATAAAAGAAATTAAGGTGGGGGAAATAAATCTATAATAATTTGGAAATTAAATGAAATGTATGGTTCATATATAATAACATATCCTATTTTAATGAAATGAAGATAAATGATTATTGTACGGATAATACATGAATTAAGAGGAGAATGTGAATGATCCTTAATGAAATTTTGGAATGGTAAAAGATGAACATAAATGGTCATCATATGATTAATGAGATTGAAATTGTGGGTATAAAAAATTAATTATCAAATGGAAGATAAGGGGAACATTTGAACTTCAAATCCCAATAAATGAAATTGGGATTTTATATTCATAACACAAAAGGAGTTCTCGAATGGAAATGTGAAGTGAGAAATACCTTACATAATTTTGGAATAGTAATAGATTATGTGAAGGTATAAATGAGATAAATAAAATGATCCCACATTAAAATATCTTTGATTGGATAGTAAGGGATTTTGATAGATAAATTACATCATAATTTTTTTTAATTAAGATAAAAATTCAAAATAATGACCTTGAACTGAAAGGAGAGGAAAGTGAAGATATATTATATTATTGGGGGACACCAAAAGCCTTATAGGTTATTCATGGACTCTAGGTAGAATATTTAAATTTATATACTTTTTTGAATGAGATTTAGTGATGAAAAATGGGATATTGGATGTGATTATATTGGAAAATATAGGGATTTTACTATAATTTTATTTTTGAACTATATAAAATATAATATAAAAAACCACAAACAATGCCTTCGGTTTTCCCCATGGTATCTGATAAATGGGAGTGGATTAAAATATTTTATAATATAAAGGACTGAACATAATAAAATAATCCCCTTTAGTATGTGCAGGTGATCCATACTCTTGATGAAATGATTTTAAAACCGTAAAATATATTTTATTTTTTGAAGGATTAATAATGGATATATATAATAAATAAAATACACAAAAAATATTATTATTTTAAAGTTAAAACATATTTCTCGTGTCTACCCTTTATTTTATTTATTAAAACACATTTGGGACATTATAATGTAAAAATACATAAAACATATTTATAACATATAATTTTTACGTGAAAATCTGACTATCAAATAAATTTTTTGAAAAATAAACATTGGATTATTTCCAAATTATGATTCCAAAAATAATATTCATTTTATCTAAATAATTCTTTAAATATTTGATTTTTCACTACTAAAAAAATATAATTTATTTAAAATAACAGTTTTTGAGAATAATTGTTTTCAAATTCATATAAAAATAACATTTGACTTTATAAATATTATATAAATATTTATATATTATAAAAATTATTTACTAATTATCATTAATTATATTATTAATTAATTAAAATATTTATTAACTCATCAAAACAGTCTCCTTAATTTAATTCTAATATTAAGAAAGAATATTATTTTTGTTTTATTGAAAAATAATAATTTTAATCAAACTAGTTACTTAATAAATTAGAAATTAAAATAAATAAATAATAAATATAATATTAATTAAAATGAAAATGATATATAATTAACTATAAAATTATTAATTATTTTTTCTAGTGTTTGAAAAATTATTTGTACCATTAACCATCATATTTTCCTTTTACTGTGGTAAAACATTTTTACTACTATTAATATTGATAATGATCATTAATCATGTATAAATATTTATGTAATCTTAATTATGATCATTCAAAATTTATAGTCAATTTTTTCAAACTAAATTTTTATAGGTGTAAGAATTTAATTTAAAATAATACCCTCAAGAAAAATGGAATGATTTTTTCCAAAAATAGATTTTTAAGGAAAAAATGATTTTACATTGACAATATAAGTAGAAATATTTATTATATGAATTTAAATTAGTTAAGATTAATATATAATATAAAAATTTCACTTAGATCATTTATCATTAGATTTTATTATAATGGAAGAACATTATGCACATGAAGACCGTTTCCAAAAAAAATATGTTTGTAATCCAAAAAAATAATCTAATACAAAAATCATGTATAAAGATGATTTAAATATAATTAATTATATTACATATAACTAAATAAAAGTTATGATACTGTTAAATTAAATTAAAATAATACTTATATATTTTATTTATTTTAGTTATCAATGAAATTACAATTTGACATAAAACCCTAATTTTTTACTATTCACCGAAGAAGCTTTGTTTTCCAAACGTCCCAAAATTTTACGATATGAAAATCATGATATGGTGATAAATAAAATGGGTATAATTATATAATATTTATCTCCTATATTATCTATAAAATAATTATAATTTTACTTTTATAAAATATTAAAGAATGATTTATAAATGAATTATATTATAAAGAACAATGAAATTTCCCCAATTGGATTACAATTTTATAAGAATTTATCAACATATATAGGATACACACACAGAGACACATGAATATACATATATAAGTATTTAGTTAATCCTTTTGATAGCCTGAAAATTAATGAAAGAATAAAATAATCATATTCAAATTATCACTTTTTTTATTGAAATCACTAGGGAACATATTTTTCTCTCTTTAAAACCTGGTGTGTTAAATTTTCCCCCATTATTATATTTAAACACAAAAAATTTGATATTTAACTCTATAAAAACGTTTTCAAATATGAAAATATATTTATTTAATATCTATATCATAAAAGTATAAATAAAACTACATTTTGAAAACTGATAATGGGATGCTTGAAGGTAATAACATATCTAGGTTAAAAAGTAGAATAAAATTAATGGGATGTGAAAACATGGTAGTGGAGTAAAAACCTAACACCAAATAACTAGTTCAGTTCGATATAGAAAATTTTTAAGATATGTTTAATGACCATAATACCAGGAATCTGTGATAGATAAAATGTCGATAAATTATTCAAAAGTAACTATAATATGAATTTATTTTTTATTCATAGATATTTTCAATTTGTTAGGGAATTCCATTATCAACAAGAATATGAATATGATGAAATATATATACCTGAAATTTATAATTAATTTCCACTAAAAGAATAACTTTTACTTGAAATGATGAGAACTAAATCTTATTTTTTTTCCTCGAGGTCTTTAAAATTATAATGGATCACATAATTCACTAAAGAATAACAATATATTTTTCATGCATTATACTAAATCCAAAATGATTAGTGTAATTTTTTATCAAAACCTACGATATATATATATATATACAAAATTGAAAAAATATTTCCAATGATTTAATATAGATCATTCAATAAATAAATTCCCATATATAACACTAATATACTCAAAATTAACGAGTTTCTTAACCCCAAAGGGTGTATCATTCGCTTCATTATAGACATCCAAAGTCATATGATTATTTATCTCGTATAACCCTAATAAATACAAATATACATTACCCAAATAATATATCCAATTAATTATCATTCATCACTTCAAAATCAAAAAGTATTTTATTCGGTAATATCTATCAAAAATTAATAACAATACCAAACATCCATAACACAAATATTCAAAAGTTTTATCAATTCATCTAAACATAATATTATCCTTATATATATTATCCTAATAGATATTTTTTTCCCCAAAATCAATCACATATTAAGGGTTATCATACCACTAATCCTGGGTATTCTGAAATATCACCTTATCACAATAAAATTTTTATTGGTTATTGGTAACATTATATGTAAATTTAAAGTATATAAATGATAAAAAGAATAATGGAACAATACATGTATGTTTTATGATTCTTATATCCAAAATGTCATTGATATAGCACTACTATATCATTACACTCAAATACACCTACATAAACACTTTAATCTTTATAGATCAACAATTTTTATCACATATGTCCTTCTTTAGTCCCAAAAATTTAGGATATACACACTTGCTTATGGTGAAATAATTTCTATATTAAAGAAGTGTCATCATATTCTTCATGAATTTTTTAAATCAAATGAAAATTCATAGTGTGAAGTGTGGTTTTATTCTCATATCCATTTATATGGGCGTTATAAAAGTAAAAACATTATATAATTGGATAACATGAAAATATAATAAAAGAAGACTGATAATATTTTCATGAAGAACATTAACCTAAACCTAAACATGTTATATGTAATCATATATTTTTTATGTAAAATAATATCTAATGGTGACTTTATGTTCGTTTAAAAAAATACTCATAAAGAATGAATTGAAATAGTACATTAAATACATTAAATTGACTTTAGTCATCATGATGTAACTTATAATAGTACATTCCTTAGTCCCCATAACATGTATATTTTTATGATCATCATGCTTCTAAACCCTTGTAATAAATGATTTTATTGTATAATTCCCATATTCTCTAAATTTGTGATATAGTACTGTAAAAGTTTCCATAGATTGAAAATTATTTTCATACATCACATTAACCTTTTTTAATAGTAATTTTCTATATTATTCCATATCATTCATCACTTAAAACATCTCCAAGTTCCATTGTGGTATTTCCCTTGGTTCCTCTTTCCACACTTATTTGAAAAAAGAAATTGGGACATCTTTCATATACTACCTTTACTAGATTATATCTTGTTATATTTCATATTTCTCATCTTTGAATTGAATTTCCATTTGAAAAGGAACATATTATTAATTGTTTTATTATAGTTATTTTTTAAAAATCATAATATATCCTACATGATCCACAGTCATGTTAGGCATCACATTTTGGAAGACCGCACATTTCCCTTAACAATCATTGTTTACTTGGTTCCTCATAATTACCCCAATTTTTTAAAATTAAAGTAAAATTTTGAGATGATTAATTTTATACCACCAAACACATAATCATGAATCTCAAAAAATTAAAGTGATAGATTATAAATGATATGTATTTGAAAGGTTATGAATTTATTTGTTTCCATCTCAATTATCCATGATCTATTTTTTAACAAAGACACATGTGGAAATTTTTGTTCCCTTAATAATGGTTTGTTATGAGCTTATAAATATACCAAAGCATATCCCACAGTAGTTCCAAACAAGTGGAAATGTCATATAATGATCTATCATAGTGGGTCCCTCACCGTGACTGCCCCATGACCACCTCCAATTAGTTAGGGGCTAGTAACTAGTGATGGGTTGTCCAAGCTCACAAATGGGAAGCATTACAAATAAACATGTATGGACTCACATAGATACAAGACCAAAATGGTAAAAAGTAATCACTGAGAAAACCATTAATTCCACTAAGACATCCACTGGGAGTAATAGTTCACAATAGAAATTAAAGTGGACTAGTATACAAGACCAACAAAAAATATATAAACAAGTGAGTAAACAAGTAATTGGAAAACAGTCTACAGAAAACCTTACCTGAAGGGTATGTGATGGGTAGATGCATGAATCCATAAGAGTACACCTTGCTTGACTGATCTCACTAGGAACCACCTGGACCTAGACCCCCTAGGACTCTATCAATGCATCATTAATCTACACATTACACGACATGTGCAGGAAAATCGCATAATGGTGTGTGTAAAAATTATTCAATATAACACCCGTAAACCATAATGGAATAAACACAAAGGAATTACCACAGAAGAAATTACACACAATGTATTATTAGCTAACACATCTGCAAACCTAAACTATTAAAATAAATACTGTCGGATGTAATCAAATAAAACTCTTCAATTTGGAGTCACATACGCCTGCTGAGTCACCAAGACCAGTTGAGTCACTCAGACCCAATGAGTCATTACAAACCACCGAGTCACATAGAATCACATATTCACATATATTGGAAATGTCACTTAGACCCACTGAGTCTGTTAAACTACTATTTATTGTCTTCTCGTCAGGTCCATTTATAGGATTCATACTCGTAGGTTGCTTACTCTAGGGAAACATACTCCTGAAGACAAATGTTTTAAGTCAACCTCCATGAATACCCACTAAGAGTATCCCAAAATGAAAATCTTGTCACAAGGGTACGAACACCATAAAATTCACATCAATTAGACATAATATTTGAGAGCTATGGGAATTTTAGTGAAAAGGGGTCAGTTGGGTCCAAGTTTTGTCTGGCCCGGCCAGATTGACCCCACCAGACATGGCCCACTATGTCGGTCATACTATCCAAACCGGACCATCGGAGCTGGTTGAATGCTCCACCTGAGACATGTCGGGTGACATGTCCTAGCTTGATGAACACAACTAGCCACTGCATGCTTCACCTACAATAGATGCCAAAGGTCCTCCACTATGGTCCCACTAGACCGCAGTTCTAGACCCTATGTTGAAGGTGCCTATCGCCTTGGCTGTGGTCTGTTGTCAGCAGCCTGCCAATGGCTCCTACACACTGCCCGCAGTGGTTTCCTCAGGTTCCTCCATCATTAACGATAGAGTAGGCGACCTTCACTGCCACCACAACCTTCCATGCCACAACCATCCATCACGACTGCATCCCGCCTAGTTGCGGCCATCCGTCACCAATAGATCAATTGCTAGTGGACGTCTACCGGGCGATGCAATCTCTCGTGGCCTCCCGCTATGGGATGAGCTATTTCTATGGTCCCGCCTGGACCAAATATTTTCATCACCATCTTCCTTCTAATCGGCAACTAAGATCACTGCACTATGAGAAATGATAAGAACAAATGAACACACAAAATGGATGGATCTCATCCTTGTCATGTCGGCCTCGATCAATCCACATTAGAATTAAAATAATAGGGGTTATTAATAAATCTATGCATGGATCGCATAAAAACATGGATAACCCTGATTAAATTCCCTCAAATAAAACCATCCCACTTACACGATTGATCCACCATTAAACTAGTTCACGAGGTGATACATTTTCTTCACTCAAATAAATGAATAGGAAATTATATAATTCACTTATAAATAAATAAATTCCTAAAGGATTGGATCGATCACTATTGAATAATGGATTTAAACAACCTTTGTTCATCTATCCTTGATCTGGAAACCATATTCTTTGAAAAATCCTTCGAAGAGTAAGGTTTTACCATTTTCTTTGGTGATCCATTGTTCGTATCCATTCATCATTCAGAAATAAAATTTTTTCAATGCATTGTATATAACTCATGCATCCACTCTTGATCATGAATCCCTGTTAATCCATTAAAAAAATGAAATGTATTTTGTATTTTTTTAATGTTGATTCACAAAGTCATTACACAGTTTCAGTTATTAATTGTAATAACATAAGCTTCATTGTGATACGACAAGAAATTATAAATAAAATAAAAATAGTAATGTTTATTTTATTTTCTTTTAAAAGGCCAAAACATGTATTTTACCCTAGAGTAGTGCTAATCAATGATAGCTTCATCCTAATGAATAGTCTTAGTTCTACATGAAAATATGCTCTCAAAATATTAATTTTAGTATAAGTTTAGAAGCAACTAAAATTATGGATGCGTGTTATTTAAAAAATTGTTCAAATAATTTTTCTATGCACCCCACACCTCTGAGTCACGGGTATTCATAGTTCATGGTTAGTAAATAATCCATATAATTATAAAAAAAATACATTGAATTATACAAGACATTATATTAATTCAACCTTAATTACTTAATTCTCAAAAAAAGATTTAAAAAATATATGGGGATACTGATCATGAACATTAGCATCCTACTTGTAATTTCAATCCTGGTATTACAATGTTATGACCAAAAGTGCACTAGTGGAATCATCCATCCAAGAAGTACCATCTCTAATAGATCCTCTATCACCACATGAAACTCATCAAATGCTTCCTCATCATCAATTTATATATCACCCTAGTCGACGAATTGCAAGGGATCAGACACGTACCTCCTTAGCTGTGACACATGAAAGACATCATTCAACCGATGCATCTATGGGGGAAGAGATAGGTGGTTCAACACCTCACCAACTCTTCTCACAATAAAAATTTTTCCAATGAACATCAGAGGCAACATACCACCCGATAAAAATCTCCACAATCTATATCGTGGGGAGACCTGAAGGAACATGTGGTATCCTTCCTCAAATTAAAAAGTCCTCTATCTCCTATCATCATAGGATTTTTATCAGCTCTGTGTATTCTTCTTTCACTCTTGTAAGATCTACATATTATCAGTTGTGGCTCTTAACAACTCTGGTCCCATGATTTGTGACTCTCGTTGGTCTATCCAGCATAACAGTGACCTTCCTGGTCACCCATACAATTCCACAAACAGTGCAATACAAATGGGGGAGAGGTAGATGTTGTTGTATGCAATATAAATAAATTTAATGTGGCACCCTAACCATAACCAAAGATTAGGATGAAAGCAATGTCATCTAAAACCCAGATTGTCCACTCCAACTGGACATCCTTCTGAAGATGAAATACCTTATTCAAATGCAATAACATCTCAAACACTTTATACAATCCACTCTATATCCAAGATTAGATGAAAACATCATGGTATAAAACTATGTTTGAGGGACCCACATGAAGTTGAACTATCCCATAAACATAGAGGTGTCCCATGATCTCTATCGAAATCTTCTAATAGATGGGTAATAAGTCGGCCAACTTGGTGAACTGGCCAATAATCAACCTGATAGAATCATATAACTTGGGAATTCATGGTAAACCCATCATGATGTCAATCGACATACCATACAACTTTCACTCCAACACCCCATGTGGTTGTTCCAAGCCTATTAGAAACTAATGCTTTTCCTTATATTTCTAAAAAATGGGGCACTGAGAAACGAACTCTACCGGGGACTTCTTTTTCCCCACCAATAAAAACTGACGTCAGAGATCCTTGTATATCATTTACAGTCCTCGATGTTTTGCCAAATGGGTGGTGTAGAAGTTGCTGAAATACTCCTCTAAAAATGAAGATATGCTCTTCACCTATTTAATATCCAAAAGGGGTTTTCCCTATACATAACTAATCACACTGGGTCTAATAGTGGACATCTCCAAGCTATACCTCCATAACTCACTCTAAGAGTGGTGGAGTGACAACCATCGATTGAAGTTAAGTAGCTTTGTTACCATCCATGGAGGATATTTGCATTGTAGTTAACTTCTTTGAAACCTCATTCAGCAACTATAACATGGATCACTTGTTGAGTGCGTCCTCCCCCACATTCACCTTCCTAGTAGTATATACTATCCCGAATTCATAATCTTGGTGGAACACTAGCCACCAAATCCGCCTCATGTTAAGGTCCTTCTTAGAGAATATAAAACTGATACGTTTGTTTTTGATGTAGATGGTAAAATTCAGACCCATAAATTAATATTTCCACATTTTCAATGAAAATACCACTACTTCTAACTCAAGATCACGGGATTCCTAGTTCTTCTCATCCTTCCTCAACTGTCATGAACTATAGGAAATCACTTAATTTTTCTACATCATGACACAACATAGTCCAACCCCTGATTCATAACAGAACACTACATACCCAACGCCCTTCTCTGGTAGTCTCATGATGTGGTAACTTGTAGGCCTCTAACTCTTCTCTTAGAAACTATGCCGAGACTTTTATGTCCACATGAAGGGATGTACCTTATTTGTCAAAGACAATAATGGTGCCAATAGCATGGAAATGTTGGGCCCAAACATCATGTAGTTTCTAGGAAAACCCAATAAACTCTACACCTCGGTCATTCTCTTGGGTGGTTCTCAAGAAAGCACCACCTCTATCCTCATAGGATCCACTGCAACTCTATCCTATGAAATGATATGTCCCATAGAGTAGAATTAATGAATCTAGAAATGAAACATGAAGATATTACCTTTAAGAAGGTCCCCTCGATGTGTATCGAGGTCCGTCCTCAGCTGTGTCAGGTGTTCCTCCTTAGATGGCGAGTACACTAGGATGTCATGAATGAAGACCATGATTTAGTAGTCATAGAATGGTTGGAAGATCCTATTCATTTGACTCATGACCATTTTTGGAGCATTGGTCATGCCCAATAGAATCAATAATAACTAATAGTTTCCATATATTCATATAAATGCTATCTTCAATATATCATCGGCACCCAATGAAGTTGATGATAGAAAAAACTAATATCTATCTTTAAGATAAAATCTCTCCCATCAACTGGTCAAAGAGGTCATCAATTCTCAAAAATGGATATTTTTTCTTCATGATCACAAAATTTAGGCATTATTAGTCCACACACAATCTCAAGCTCCCATCTACCTTCTTGGAAAATTGAACTGGGGTTGCCTAAGGTGAAACACTTGGCCCCATGATGACCTTCCTCCGTAGGTCCTCAAGTTGTATCCTTGAGCCACGAAGCTCCACATGAGCCATCTGATATGCTCGAGTGGATATCGGTGTCATCCAAGGGTATAGATTAATTAATAATTAGTCCTCTTAGTGAGGATGTAATCTTTAATAAACCATGGGGAAGATGAACATGCACTCGTCTACCACTACAAGAAATTGAGGACTCCTCTCATCCACCACACAAAGGGTAAGGTTAGGAAACTAGTAAGTGATTGGTTATACCGACCTTTATGAAATTCTATCATGTGGTACAAGAATTTTCTTTTTTATGGTGATAGAAAACATGGATCCATATTTGCAGACACACCACAATTTACACCAAAAAACGTAAATCTAATCCTAGACAACAGATAACTAGACCATGAATAGAATAATTTTGTAATGCCTTTACACTACTACTTGGATATCCCCTTTGATGGTCTCTCCTTTGAGAGTAATCTCACGCTACTGGAACTAGTGTTTGATCGATGAATTTCCTCCTATAGAAGTCATCAAGAATAAGGAATTATCGAATGGATCCATCAGAATCACTGAGCATTGAACATGGTCCATTGTAAGAAAAGAGTGACTAGAACCTATGTCTATAAGTAATATAGATAAACATGAGAAGACACATATTATAATTATAATAATATATGGTTCATTAGGATCATAGGCCCTTATCAACTGATGTTGTTCCCAACCCAATCCATTGGCTGCCAGAGCCCGCGGCGGACTACCTAGGGGTGGGTGTGGTTATACCTCAATCGTTTTCCCACCGCATTCCACTTTTCCCATGTCCCTAATAAATTATTCACACTTTAGACCATCCTACTCGACCATCTACCTCTACCCTGGTAGTCCCTCAACCGTCTTCTGATTTTATATGTAGTGAGTTCCGTAATCACAATCCATGTTCCCCTAACTGCCGCATGAGTGCACACTCTTCTCATCCACTGTCTCCTTACTCCTTCATAGCCTCATACCACTAAAACAATTTCCCAAGGTCGTCCCCTAGAAGGATTAACCTGCCTAGGTCCCTACCGGGTTTTCCTTCTACCTAGTACTGATGAATTTTCTATATGGTGTCAACTAGTTGCTCCTACTGCTAGGACATGCTCTTCTCGAAATCCATCCAAAAATAGAGATTACTATAGCACCCCATCCTGAATAGGGATGATAAATTAAACCATGGATCCCTATATCACCCAGCATAGTCCCCTCTCAAAAGGCGGATCACTAAAGAATGAGTCTCTTACCATGTATGTGGAGTAGAATGAAATCTCAGTGAATCTCATTGTGTGATCTGATGCTGCCATGATACCATATTGTACACATAATAGATCCTGTATAAAGATTGATCACAACATCACTGGAATAAAATCATACTTGAAAAGGTGCTCAAATTTGATCCATGTAAGGGTCTCCTCATCATGAATCTGGATCATGATGCTCCACCATCTCTTCACCAATCCCTGAAGAATGATCATGGTTAAAAATTCCACATGGTCGTGAGGCATACTCAAAATATAGAAGAATTTCATAACCACATCGATCCAATCCTTGATCACAAAGAGGTCAATCATACCCCTAGACCTAGGAGGTCTCTCCCTCTGGATCTCATGTAATGAAATAAGCCTATGTGCATCCTCTATCAGTATTTCTTGTAGAAAATATTGATCAATGGGTCGTGGTGACACTAGTGCACCACCTGGTAGGGCTACCTATGGTACTTTTCCATGTAATTATTCCTCATCACTAGGTATACCATCTTTACAGTCATGAAATGAAATCATTACTGGCTATCTACATAGAGGAATACTGAAATAGATAATGATGAAAAATGTTCAATAGAATATACACAGTGAGCTGACTCATGAAGTAGTAGAGGACACACTCAAAATCATATATGATGCATGAACCATTTATTTCCATGAAACTAGTGATTTCATATACCAATTTCGAAATTATATGTCTAGGTTCCGAGTGTATAGATACGTCGGTTGTCGCACAAACACTATAATCCCCTACCTGAATTCTAAAATCAAATCACTAAACACTATTTCCCCAAACCAATATCCATGACATTCGATCTAGATGTGGAACTGAACCCCACTCTAATAAAACTATATCACAACCCATCCAAATGTGGAATACACTATAACTACATCATTCACACATATAATATTCCATGGGATTTCGACTAATGCCGAGTAGGCCTAGATAACATATTGGAGGAATTTAATTTAAACCTGTATGCACACACACAACATCAAGACCCAAAATACTGAAAACTAAACACTGAGTATACCATGCATGACAGTAAGACGACCACTAAGAGTAAAAGTTAAAAACCTTAGGTAAAAGGGAACAATAAAAAAGTCCAACAAAGGAAATATTGAAAAAATGTTAGTACACAAGTCACTAAAAACCCTTATGAAGAGAACCCTACCAGAATGGTAGGTGGAGGGTAATTGCCTGATGTCGTAGGAGTATGCATCACCTCTCTAATCTCACTAGGAACCACGTGATCATGGAACACCATGGTCTCTATAAAATTTCTGGTTATATGAACAAGACATGACACGTGTAGGAAAATCCCTTGCAGGGGTGAGTAAAAAAATTCTATGTAGGACACCCCGAAACCAGAAAGTAAAGACAAAATAAATAACCAAATAGGAATGTACACATGACGTATTGTCACCTCACACAGGTAAAAATATAATGTATGAAAATAATTAATTTCATATGTAATCATATAACACCCATTATTATTGAGTCACATAGACATGATGAGTCAATTAGACCTAATAAGGAACTTAGTCCTACTAAATAACATTAACATGACATGTCACAGAGACATGAAGAGTCACTTTGACTCGTAGTCATAATCTTATCATCACATCCTTGAAAATGATTCAAGCTCGTAGCATGCTTGTTCTGTGTGGACATAACCCTCAGTCCAAAGTTCATATGTTGACATCCATGAAAATCCACATAGATCATCTCAAACGGACAATATCAACATGAGGGTCCCAACACCATAAAATTCTCTTCAATTAGAAATACAACATGAGAGTTATTATAATTTAGTGAAAAGGTGTTGGTTGGGTATAGGTCCGGTCTTAACCGGCCCATTGGAGTGGGTCAAATACTCCACCTGGGACACATTGGGAGTTGTATCCCTGCCTGATGAACATGGTCAGCCACTGTGTTCCCCACCCGTAGCTAATGACATTGGTCTTCTATTGTGGTCCCGATGGACCGCGTTTCTCAACTATGTGACTCAGCCCGTATGTCCCGTCCTCCATGGTCCACCACTAGTCAACTGTAGGTTTCCCTTACTCACCACCTGTGATATTTCCCATAGGTTCCTCCCCTAAAAGTCCTCGCCACGATCGTGGAATGCCTGGCTGAAAATTTCCTTCACCACCACAACCCACCAAGTTGTGGCCTTCCACCACTTCTATCTCCTATGTTGGCAATTGTCTTCCTTGTGCCACCATCTTTCCTGGCCACCAAAAACAGGATTATCCACTGATATGGTACCTCCAATATTTTAGATTACCATTGATATTGTTCATTGAGTTGGAGGCCTGAATTATTGTGCCATTAGAAATTGTAATAAAAGAAGAAGAAAAATGGATGGATCTGGGTGTTGTTCATGTTAGCCCAAATCCTTCCATGATTGAATTAATATATGTGGGAAGATTAATAAATCAAAGCATTAATCTTATCAAATAATGGATTACCCAGAATAAAATTCCCACATTCTTAACCATCCCAGATCTACAATTGATCTGTAGGCCATCCATTTCATAGGGTTATGTGCATTCGTTCCTCAAATCAACGAACATGGAATGAAATAAATCAATTATAAATAAACCCCTACCTAGAGGATTCAATTGATCACTAATTATGAATAAAGCCTCAATGTCATTGTTAATCAATACTCATTCTATAATCAGTCTTTTTGGGTGAAAACCTTGGATGAGGAGGGGGCATATGTTGCTTTTGGTGATCAGTCATTTTTCGTCATTAGTTGTTCACAAATGAAATTCCTTTAAAGCTTCAGAGAAAACTCCAGGATCCTTTATGGATCTGGTATCATTTTTAATTCATTAAAATTGGAGATTCATTTCATTATTAGTGTAACATAGAGTTAAATCATCATTACACTATTTTATTTATAAAATGAAATAGTTGACGCACTATTGCGTTGCAATGAGACATTTTGAATAAAATAATATTTCATTAGTTTATTTTATTTTTCTTCTTTAAAACACTCAAATTTTATCTTTTACCATCGACCCACTCGTATAGAGGTTATTTTATTCATAAGGAAAAGTCATCGTTCCGAATGCAATAGTGCCCTCAAATTTTAAATCTGGCCACTAGGTAAAAATTTACCTGAAGTGCAAACTCACGCTACTTTAATACAAAGTTTAAACAATTATTTTGTGCAACCCAGTCCTCAAGAATCGTGTGTGGTATCATCAAATGGTTTCGAAATAATCCATTTAATTTATGTTAGTATTTCTTAGAACTGTTTGGCACATTACATGTAAGAACTATTTTCATGTACCAGGTTTCCCCGAGATAGGCCTGGAACACCTTGTCAGATTTTTTCTCTTAGGCACATTTGTGCTGGAACCACATACTCATTTTTTATATAGACATGGAATTATTTTCATTATCTACTAATCAATATATAATTAAAAAATTAAAATATTGTTTTCATAATCATAGTCTTTTCCCAAAGGAATTTTCTATAAATTTTAATAATATTCAATAAAAACCGAACCTTTCTTATGATATAAATTATAATAATCCATTGATTTATTTCTCATTTATACATGATTTATTACATAAGAATACAATTAATACAACATGGATAATAAATAAGACTTATGTATTTGGGAATTAGTTATATTTTAGAACTACATATAACATGGAATACCACATTATTAATAAAAACCTCTTTAAGTATCTCAAAATACTTCATCAGAATTAAAAATGGATTGGATAACTTGGTGGAATAATTAATAATGGAGTGATTTATAAATCCCTATAAGGGAATAAAAATGAAATAAAATAAATTTAATAATACATGTTGAGTAATAAGCATGTCAATGAGTTATAGAAAGAGTATAAATCATAATAATTAACAAGGAGACATGATATAGCTTGATAATCATAACATTGGAAACCTAAGAACAACTTAAAACACTAAATCATAAAATTATTCTATGGGGAAAAAATTCAAGACATCATGGTGGAAAATGATCCGTAATGTAACCAAATTCACACCATATCCCAACATGACGTATCATAATCCTATACATTACACAATTCATTAGGGAACTCTTTCGGAGCGCCCATCATATTCATTTCATAGTTATGCTTTACTATGCCACATTGACCATAAAACATGGATTCATTAATCATCATAATTTATTACATGATCAAGGTATCTGGAATACACAAATTTAAGTCCCTAATAAATATGTATATGTGCATAGAGATAAATAATATTGATACAAAAAATTGTATTGTATTTATTACAAGTTGTTTTGGCATGGAAAATCACTCTGAAATTTTGACATCCTAATTCCATTACTTAAAAATTCATGAAATAGTTTGATGATAGGGAAAGGGATTTATAATCATTTGGAAACCAATTGGGCTATATTAGAGACATATAATAACATATTTCATAAAAAAATGATTAATATAAAATAAATATGTTAATAAATATACTTTAAAATATAAGAAAAATGAAAACAACCCTTACGAAATTTCAACATGGTAACAAGTGTAAATAAAGAGTAATTGGAATCTTAATGAGAGTGAAAAGGGGGATATCATCATTCAAACATTAATCGGAATGAAACAGTAGTCTGTAAGAACATATTTTTAGAAAATAAAACTGGATTTAATATACATAACATAAAAGGAGTTCTTAAATTGAAATGAGATATGAGAAATCACAAATGGAATTTCTGTATACTAATAGATTAGGTGATGGAATAAAGAGATAATAAATGATTCCTCATTAAAATACAATGAATTTAACATGATGGAATGTTTATAAATAAATTAAATCATAAAAAATTATAATTATTAATTACAAAAAAGAATCATGAATTTAAAGGAGAGGAAGGTGAGGATCCCTTGCTTGAGTGTGTATCTCAAAAGGTATGAGAGTTTCTTTTTGATAGCTTTGGGGTGCCTTTGGAGCACTATATTGATTTTTTGGAAGATTATGGACGTGCTTCCTAGAGTTTTATTTAAGAGAAATGGTATATTAAGTGGTGATTTCATTACTATTTTTGGACTCTAAATAAAAGAATATTCAACACCATAAACCATTTCATGGGATTTCCCATGGTTTGTGAAAAATGATATTGGTTTTAACTATTTTATAATGGAATATTCCTAATATAATAAAATAATTTTGTTTCTTATGTAGAGGCGAGTCATACAACTAAGGAAATGTTTTAATAACCATTAAATATATTAAATGTTTTGGACAACTCAAAATGAAATTATAAAATATATAAAATATTATTAAAATATTATTATTTTAAAGTAAAAACATATATTTTTCCGTGGAAACATTTTATAGTATTTATTACCAAACTTTTTGGACATTATGATTTCATAATACACAATGTACATTTATATCATATAATTTGTACCAAAAAATTTTATTGTCTCAAAATATTTTGAAATATTCATAATTTGATAATTTGAAATTATGATTATAAAAAATATTATTAATTTTATCTTTATAATTTTCTAAAAAATTTAAAGTTCATATTTAAAATATTAACATGCATTTATTGAAAATGATGATATTTTGAAAATTATTGTTTTCGTATCCTTAAACAAAATACATTTGACTTCTCAAATTTTATATGAACATTTATATTTGATAAAAATTATTTATAAATTCATTTTTATCAAAATACTATTTAATTATGAAATTAATTAATTAATTAATATAAACTCCTTAATTGAATTAAAACGTTATCTAAAAAATCTATTTTTGTTTAATTTCATCAAAATTCAATTTTATTCAACTGATTTCATAGTCAATTATAAATTAAAATAAATAATCAATAAATATAAACATAATTTTAATGAAAATGAAATCAAAATATTCAAATATTATGTATACATTTTTTTAGTCTTTGTAAAATTATTTTTACCCTTAATCAATATATTTTCCTCTTACCATGTTAATAAATATTTACTAAAGATACTATTGATATTCATCAATTCTTAAGTATAAATTATTACCATATATTAATTATTATGATTCCAAATATCGAATAATTTTTTTTAAAATCAATTATTATAGGTGAAGCAATTAAATTTAATATCAAACCTTCAATTATAATGGAAAGAGGTTTCCCAAAAATACAATTTTAAGGAAAAGTTGATTTTACATCAATACTATAACTAGATATATATATATTATAAATTTAAATTCTTAAATATTGATATATAATGTAAAAATTTCATTTATATAATTTCTCATTTGGTATTATTATATTTGATAAATATACTACATTTTAAATTAGTTTTTAGAAAAATTGATTATTTTTAATCCAAAAATTAATCTTTTGCTAAAATTTGTTATTTAGTAGATTTAAATGTAACTAATTTAATTAAATATAACGAATTAATATTCATTCTAATGTAACATTAAATTAATACGATAATTACACTTTTATATTAAAAAAATTATCAATTAAATAATAGTTTCACATAAAAACGGTTGTTTTCATTATTCAATAAAAAATCTATAGTTTCAAAAAATACAAAAAAATTATCTATATGTTAATATTCATATGTTTATATTCAAAATTAGTCTAAATTTTTCACATTCAAATAATAATTTTAATTGAAAATAATGATTATATTTGATATATAATAATTAACAAGAATCATTTTTAAAGAAATCATATTTTAAAGAATAAAAAAACACTAATAATGTTTGTTGATTATTTTGAACGAATTTATTAATATACTTAGATAATAAATATAAATATATTTCATTAAATATTCAATTTTACTTATAAAAAAAATCAAGGAAAGGTTAAAATTTTTGTATTCAAATAATAATAATTTTTTATTTACATGATATTGAACATAATTTTCTTTTTAAAAAAATCAGGGTATTATAATTTTAAAATCCATGGATATGTAGAGTGTAATAAAAGAATAATTTTTTTTGATATTTCATCATATGATATATAAATCATTATAAAATTTAATGATTTTATAAAAAGACTAAAATAATTTGTATAGATAATATTAGTCTAGGATATTTTATTAAACATAACCTTGGTATAAATTTTTTATATTATGGATTTTGTAATGAATGGGAATATGAAAAATATTTTACATCTTATATTGGTGGAAAAAGTTTCTATATGTAACTAATCATGATAATTGAGAAAATAGGGTTGGTGATGAATATAAAATAATTAAAAAAGATGATTTTTGATACTCAATATTATGTATAGTAATCAGATAAATATGTTTTTCCAACAAGATTGAAGAAAATTTTGAAACAATATAAGATAATTACCTAGTAAATAATTTCAAAAAAAATATATGGTTTAATTTACAATACATGTTGAATATGTATTCCAAAATTAATTAAAATATTAATGGAAAAAATAACAGTAAATTCCTCAGATGATTTTCCAAAGGATTCTAATTAGATCTTGAGAAAAGATCAAAAAACTAAATCATATAGTGGTAAATATAAAATTGTTACGTATAAACTAGTGATTGAGTATATAAATGATTTATTGATATGTATTACTATTGGGATAAATGATTTATAATATAATTTATGGAAATGGAATAACTAATAAATTTATATCGGTATTTATATAAAATATTTTTAATGTTTAACATATTAAATAATCAAATTTATTCTAATCAAAGAACCAATTTTTCAATGTGTCAAAGTGGAAAATGGAAGAAATTATATTCATAGAAGAGATCACTATTTTTTGGAATGATCCATATCTTTTATCAATGATGAACATTATTCTTATGTGTGTATATAGTCCAAAAAATATGGTTAGTTAATATTCCATTCCACAAATTTAATAGAAATAATAATTTCGGCCTACAATGAATATAAGTCTGAATACATGAAGGGTTTGTGAAATTTTAGTTCAAACTTATCATTGGTTCCTTTAATTTATATTTACATCTACCATAACAACACTTTATTTATTAATATCATGTTTTAATGTAGTATTAATAATTTTAATTTTCATAATATATAACATTAATTTAATACATCCAGTTGATTTTTTATTTTTTTGAAAAATTTTAAAACAATTATCTTTGATATTATAAATATGATATATTTTCCATGTTCAAATATATCTATATTTATATTCAAGATTATAATATTTAGGAAATTTAAAATTAGACAATATATTGTTTCTAAATTTTTTAAATGACGCAGATTTTTAATGAAATATTTTTTTTATAATGTTTATGAATAATGTTTAGTTTTCTTAAAATATAAATATCAAACATTTTATAGAATCTAAAATATTCAATAATTTTAAAAATAATTAAATTCTAAAACAAATATTAAATCATATGATTTAGGTAGTACACAATTTTTAATGAAGATTAATTTTACACCAAACATCATCGTTTAGGATTTAGAATATTCTCTTAAAACACTATAATGGTTTATAATGGGAGATCATTGGAACAATTAGCTAATATTTTCATTTGATAGATTTTGGAAATTCAAAATTATTTATTCAGGTACAATTTTAGTTATGATATCTACTAGTGAAATAATTGTTAAAGATATTAAAATGGAATAAATCATAGAACCATAGATCTATGAGAAATTTAATTTCTAATAAAATTAAGTAATAAGTTTATAATGATGGATAATTTTCATCCCGAAATATAAAAAAATATATATTATAATATACATCAATTCATATTTATTTAAACAATTTTACTTGTTTGTAAAAGTTAATGTAGTCAGATATGTTAATTTTTTTTCTATATAATCAGATGTTTACATTTTCTATAGAGATGATTTTGTAAAATATTGATGTTATTGTTAGGGGAGAATCCTTGTTTATCCTACATGAAAAAAAATATCCTAAGAGATGTTTCATTAAAACTAATTAATAAAATAATTTAATGGATTTTAATTTAAAGCGTAACTTAATAGGTTAATTACTAATCGAAACACGAATCATATTTCATGGGGAAAATTCTTTCTTACATTCGATGAAGGGTGAAAATAAAACCGTAATTGTAAAATCATATAATTTTAGGGATTTGTGGCTATATTTATGAATGAATAATCTCATTATTTCTACATTTTATATGTTATTTATATTAAAATTAGCTTAGTCATGTTGAAAATTTGAAATTTTTAGGATGATAAAATCCCCAATATGGGTTACGTATGGTGGTATATATCATAGTTAAATAATGTATAACTATTATGTATTGATATATAATAGAAAAATATTCTATTATAACTAAAATATGTGAAAAACTAATTTCAAGGATCATATCAATGAATAAATCTCATGAATAACAATAAATGAATTATCAATGACGTTAATTTATAATATTTGAGGTAAAAATATCAATCATCAGGATATTTCTACTGTGAGTACCATAAACAAATAATGTTTAATACTATGAAAAATTAACCATTTAATTTGGGAAAATTATTTTTCTCATGAGAGCAATTGATTCATTGATGGTATATTAAATATTAGGGCACTACCTTCACTTTATATCCAATTTAATCCTTATATATCAAATGAATGGCTTGATTACTGAATTATATTCCTTATCAACAAATTCTAATTTTGAATAAATATATTAGATTAATAAATAATTCACCAATAAATAAAATACATTCATTGTATAAAATAATATATAGATATAGAAAATGTTTTATAATATATTCATATTTATGATACGAAGAATTTGGATATTTATAGAAAATATATTATAAAATGATCTAATGTATGTGAATGTTTTATAGGATAATATCATTACAAATTTCCCCCAATAGCGAGTAAATTAATTTAATTTGTGTTTTCATAAATTAATATAAATTTTAGTAAATGTTCATTAATAAATTATTGTGGAATATAACATTTCAATTCTTTTAAAACGCCTATTTATGAAAAATTTACCAATTATAAAGTAAAACATTTTGATTGAAAATAAAAATGTTAAATGATACTATAATATTCAAAGAAAATATTAGTCAAGCTAGCTGGTAAATCCACATATTCTTTATAGTTTATAAATAATTAATTCCTTTATTTTTTTAGAATATTTAGAGTGTACTTCATTTATGAGAAGATACAAATATTTCTTTCACTCTTTTTTTATAATGTCAAACATTGGTATAAATAAAGTTTTATATACCATTATATAATTCTGAAAACATTTTTCAAAACATTTTATAGAAAACTTGGATGAGGATGAAAAATTAATCAGATTAAATGTTAAATAATATCATTTTTTCATTAAAATATTTTTTTTTCTTAATTGATATTCAAAAGATAGGAAACATGGGAAGAAAACATGGAAACTACTTAAAAGGGTAAACAAGAAATGTAATTAAATCATAAATATAAAATATAAAATCATTTTAATTTCCCTAAATGGTATATATATACACAACATAAAAATAAATAGGCGTAAAATACAAAATACATCTCAATAGAGTGGAAATTTTGAGAATATCCATTACCTCACATTTGAATAATCATGTTGGTTCTCTTACCTCATTAATAATAATTTAATTTTTTTGTTAAATATATAATAGAATCATATTACACATATATGATACCGTATAATATCCATTTATTATATTTTCTCACCCATTATGAAATATTATAATCTTATTATCAATTTTTTTGTACTACCTAATTTTTTTAATGTATGTTGGATTTAGTTGTTCTAGAAATTAAACCTTGTTTAGGGATACATTATATAAAAAACACAATTTTTATAAATTTCGTATATATTAATTAAATAATTAAATAGAGAAATTTATAAAATATAGAGATTGAAAATAAACTACACTGTATGTGGAGATGGTAGGCCATATGTATTCATGACCACTATATTCACTTTTTTTATCGAGGAAATGAAATATATTTTAAAAATAATTAACCATTCAAAAATAAATATTATATTTTAAATGTAGAATATATTCCTTAGATATATCATTATTATCATAAATTTAAAAAATAAATTCAATTCATGTTATATCATTTCATTGAGGTGGTAGTTCAATTATATACACGATAAGGAATATCATATTCCTACAAATTTATTGGTATGAAGAAATATAAAATAAAATAAATTCAGATTCATAGGTATTTCATAAATATCATATATCTTAATTATTTCAATATTAATAACCTTTCATGTAATGTGGTGATGAAAAATTAATTACACAGCTACATGGGGTTGGTAATATGTACATAAGAACATGCAATGTTTTCCCCCTTCATATGATAAATAAGTGATTGAATATAGTTATTAAATAATTACAAAAATGTATAAATATATTCAGGATAGGTGATTTTTTATCAAATGATTATTACAACAATTTATGAGCATGTAGAAAAATAAATAGAATTGAAGGAATATGAAATATTGTTTACCTATTCATTAGAATACTTCCTTTATATCTCATCAATAGATATGTACTATAGATACATAATTATTAAAAACCAATAGATATTCCATATGGATGTTTATAAGATTAATTGTTTTTGGTCGGTTCATCGGGATGTCACAATGTGGTGTAATGAATTGGGGGAGGATGTGGCTCTCTATAATTAAGTTGAGGGGCACTTATAAAATTTCATAAATGATTAAATTATAATATATTATTCATAATAAATTCACCAAATGGGTTTGGATTCAATCATTGGGTCAAATACAGTTAAAATATCATTAACTAATAAAATTTTGGAATGTTTTTTTTTTCTAATTTAACCCTTATTTTTTTAACCTCTTAGTTATCATTTTTAAACATTAACTATAGGGAAATATTTTTTAGTTTTAATGACATACTATTTTAAATATTTGGTTACTATTAACACTAACATGGTAAAGGTATGAAATTTTAGACCATGTGAGTCCTTTTTGTCATCTTTAAATATTATAATGAATTTTAAATAATTTTTTATTACATAAATTTTATAAATTATCATTAAAGTCAATGTTAACAATATTCAGTAAATTTAAATTTAAATAGAACATTAAAAATTATTATATGGAATATAACTCTACTAAACCTCAATTGTATTTCATAATAATCTATAAAATTCATGGAACACTATAAATCACTCAATATTTATTTCTTTTAATGTTAATGATTTTATATATTCTATATTACTATTAGTTAATGAAATATCATATAAGAATTGTGAATGTAATTATGGGGAAATATATAATAATTAAAAATGAATATAATTTTATTATGAAAATAATATAAATTTAAATTCATTCATAACCTTATTTTTCTCTGATATGGTAAAATAATATATTTATAAAACTATGAGAGTGATTCTTTTTAATTTCATTAGTTTAAATACTATATGTGTAATTTACATAGAAATATTCCCATTCATAATTTCTATTTTAATCATATGATAATAATAGTTGAAATATATTTATAAAATATGAATTAAAAGAAATATTATGACTTTATCTCTTAGTTTTAACCAATATTAAATGCATTTACCCTTTACTAAGGTGAATTTTTTTACCACAAGTATAATTCATACTAAAAAGGTAACTATTTACCGAATATGATCCTATAGATTCAAAATATGGATGCTATTTTTAATGAATCATTTCAATAAATTTATTAGAAATACATTTAAACTATTTTCTCCAAACACGGTGTAGTTTCTTTTAGAAAAAATGGAGTTTTTAATCATAAAATTAGATTTTTCATATCCTATATATAGTAAAAACAATAGATGAATTTTAAAACATTTGATTGAATATATAATAAATAGATTTCATTAAAATCATTCACCAATATTGACAGATCAAATTTATTAACATTCAAATACAATTTTCACACGAAAAATAGTTTCCGAAAAAAATTCTTATAAATTCAAATGAATATTAATAAAAAACAATGAGTTTATATTATAAATTGGTAAACCCAATACATTAAATTATTTAGTTTATATAATTCATACACACTTGTGATAATGTCTAGGCTATTATAGTGGCATAATAATATTTTAACAATTTATCGTTGTTCATTTATACTTGTTTTTTCCTGTAACATGTGTTATTGAAGAGATTAAATTTATTTAAAATGAAAAATACCATAAAATAAAGGGTTTTTATATTCTACCCACCTCAAAAAAATTACATCCTCAAATTTTTCTAAATTTCACCTCACAAATATATTTCTTTATATCATTATAATTATTTACCCAATTTCCCACATACTTATTTATATCATTTTATTTATCAAAATTACATTTACCATCCGAGTTTTCGGATTCCTCAACAATAGTTATAAGGTGTCTAGAATATGGATAGGCTCTTTATAGATTTATAAATATGGTTCCAATTATATTTTATCAAATATTTTAAAATTGATTAGGTATGTTTATACTTTCTAAATATATACATATGGAACACATCAAGAACATTACCATGGCTTGGTTTCATTACCAATAGATAATCAACCACTTCAATAATTTTTCGAATTTTAGAAGGTCTTTTATACCTGTGATCTACTTTTTCCTTCTTACTAAATCTTATAGCACCCATCCATGGATATAAATTAATGAAAATATGATCTCTCATATGAAACTCCATGTTTGTCCTTCAATTATCATCATAAATAATTATGATTATTTTGAGACTATTTAATTGGAGCCTAAAAATTCTATACATGTTTTTGTATCCCCAAAAAGCACTAGACTCCCATTTTTTTTCCTAAATATATTCCATTTTACTTGATGTATGACATTTATTTCAAAATAATTCATTATAGGTTTCTATTTAAAATCATGAATGGATTATATTGTAATAGGAAAATTCTAGTAGATTTAAATATTTATCCCACATATACCAAATGAAATGTTATCATGATCTTAACATATAATAAAATGTTTGAGTTCTCCTTTAACACATCCCATCAGTTTGACTATGATAATGAGTGCTCAATTTAAGTTCATTGTTAAGAGTCATCTAATGTATTTTCACAAAGTTTGATGTATATCATGGACCATGATCAATCACAATTGATAGATGTGGCCCATTTAGTTTTACAACATCACTAATGTTGAGTTGTTTAAGGATCCCAACAAGAGAATCTTCTTTTATAGTTAAAAAAGCATATATTTGGTAAGGTGATAAAAGATAAATAATATCACATCATTCCTTATATGAGTATTTGTAAATCAATATACAACTTCCACAATAATTTTATCCAATTTTGATATTCTAATATATATACATTACATGATTCCACTATAATGTTGTCTCTTAGTATTATCTTTTTCTAAAAACAGACATATTGATAAATAATCTGAAATTTACCACTTCATATTAACCAGCCAAAAGAATTCCATAAAATATATATATAACATAGAGAAATCACGGTGTATTTAGAAATTCCATCTATCAAAATCGTCTAATAGTTACCTTTTTATCTATAGTATAAGTGTGCCATGTGAATCATTCCAAATTTCATAACAACATTCGTATATATGATGTTTGGCGTTTTACCATCATTCATACCCTTTCTTTCACTTTTAATGTTATCATTATGAATATCAGAACCTTCATTATTTTCTAATATATAATATTAAGAAATCATTTGGAAATATTTGATATTTCAGCCTCCGTAATAATTCACATATCCATTTTTGATAAATCAAATAACATAGTATCCCTTTCAATTCTCATTATTGTCTGAGCACCACAATATTTCTTCCCAATTCTACTATTAACTTATTTTACTCTATAATATGGTAGTGTATTGAAAAATCATAATACATAATTAGATCAACCCACCATCATTTCCTAATGTAGAGTTATTTTTTAGAATATATATTTAGACCTCTACTAATATTTATATAAATCACATCTTTAAAAACATAGGTACTGTTCCTGATACATCAAAGGAAACATTATAGAATCTAATTCAAGATAATGGATTAGATTGTATTTTTCATCAGTCTTTATGTACCTTGGTGTATATATAAAAAAATTATAATTCCCAAAAAGGACCAAACATATTCCATTCCATGATACATTAATATATATCACTAATCCAAAAAAAATTAATAATATATTAAATATTAGAGATACTATTATTTTAACTTCAATTCTTCATAAAAAATTGATATTCAATTTTCTATATGATCATAACCACTTTTTTAGGTATGCTTATTTAATGAGTTATCCATGTGGGAATGTTTTTTTAACAAATCACTAATAGTAACCTACTACCCCAAAGAAACATCATACCTCAGTTATATTCATTGGTGCAGTATTTTCAAAGACATATATTTACATTGAATGATCTACTAAGATTTCATTATTTGAGATAATATAGACAAGAAATCAATATTTCTAATGATAGAATTAAAACTTGAAAAATTAGCCATATTACACATTTCTATTAATAGTATCAATAATTCAATGCAATTATTCTAATGGACCTTAATTAGTTTTTACTACTAAAGTATGCCATATATATATACCCAAAGAAAATTCGATATTTGTTTCATACTCTATGAATTAGATCCAGGAAAAAAGATGGTGCATTAGTTATTTAAAATAGAATTACTATGATATATTAATGCATATAGCTATTTTTAAATGATAAATTTGGGATATACTTATTCATTAATGATAATTGGCGATACCCATAACAAATTTCAATCCTTGATAAATAATGATCACAATGGAGTTGGTCAATGAATTCATTAATACAAGGTAATGATAATTTTTTATGATCATAATTAAAATTATTTACCTGTAATAAATATGCATCCTCATAGATCCATCTTTCTTCTTATCAAAATGAATAGTGGATCCCCATGGTGAAACACCATGATGAATAAATACCTATATAGACAACACCTTCATTTTTTTCTTTAACACCAATAATATTATAATGGACATTCTATATGGATTTTTTATATAGGTATAGAATTTTGAATTAAATAAATTGAAAAGGAAACATCATTAAATTTCATATGTTTAATAAATTACTCGGGACATACTTCAATGTATTATTTTAAAATTTGTATATCCTATATTGAAATATTACCCCTTACATCAGTCATTTCTCTATACTCTTTTCCCAAAAATCTCATTCAAAAGAGGTGTTTTGGGTACATCTAGATATCATATAGGTGATAAATTCTCCTTTATAAAGATATGTATGTCCAAATTTTCATCAATAATATCATATTTCATATACTTGACATGAATGATTTGAAAAATATTTTTAATGACATTACATACCAAATATTATAAAAAATAACCATATGTATACTAATCAAGTATATAAATTGGTCCCATTTGTTGAACATAATAAAAATGATTGAAAATCCTTGTTTCAATAAGATTTATGGTAGTTTTTTTATTGACAACTCTAATCATAATGTGTTTGTAGAATATTTTAATTTCATGGAAAAAATGATAATATAAAACATTATAATGATAAATAATAAAATCAATAATTTTCAAAATATGTGTCTATAATTGTAGTCCCTTCCATAGTAGCATTGGTAACAGCAACCATATCTGTGTTAATTTCGTATATTTGGCCTTCTATCCTTATATTATATTATTTTATGTTCCCTTGACTCATGTGGTGTAGGTTTGAATAATGACTATATATATATATATATTATGCACTATAAATTAGGGAATTGTTATTCCGTATGAATTCATTTTCTAGACGGACAATTTCTACACAATTATAAAAAAATCACATACCCTTATTATATTTTACATTTTTTTTCTTCCCATAATTATTTCATAATAAATATTTATTTTAAAATATTCCTCTTCTTTGACTTATCTTATTCATAGTTCTGAGATAACCAATACGTATCATAATATCTCTTACAAATATGGGATCTATAAAATTAAATCTATATTTTTATGGAACATATTTCTATTTTAAAAAATGATAGAAAATATGAGATACCAGTTCCCATAAGAGGTTTGTCATAAGGCATTCAATGAAATTATTAATTATTATCAATAGATTTCGTAGTTGATATATGATATACCAATATAATCATTTAATTTTAGCCTTATACTTTGCATCACATTTGTCTGTATTTATTATTACGATGTCGAACTTTATATTTATTATATATGGTTTATCATAATTGAAATATCTATTAATTCATATTATTTTGATATTTCTCCACTCTATATGATCAATAAATTCTTCCTCAGTAGTAATTTTGATCAATGACCACCATTTATTAGTGTCACTTATATGGTGATACACTTACAACAAAAATGTTTCCCTTTGATTACATCCCATGGTTATAATTATATTTTCAAGATTTATTATCCCAAATTTATCTAGCAACATATTTTTAGTTCAACTAAATGATGGAGGTTTCAATCGGATAATTTGATCCAAGATTGGTGTATAATGCTATGGAACATCATGTTTCTGTATATAATGAATTTTATTACTTATATCGTGGGGAATATTTTCTAATATGGTCATAATTAGCTTGTATATAAATCAAAATATATTATATTTCTCAGTGGGGAAATCCCAATATTGGCTATAGTTGTTGAATCTCTTCTTCCAATTAGGTTTCATTACTAAATAATATAACACATCGAGTTAGCTCTAAATCATCATTAATATTCATTGATAAAATAAAATCCCTATATAGGTAAAAACTATGAAGAACTATAAGAGATCGTAGTAGTTCCATTGTTATCAAATTTTATTTAAAATATATTTCCAAAATATTTAATTAGACTTCCTGAAAACCCCATTGTATCAAACACAACTCTAATAAAAAAATATTGGGTATAATTTACTACTCTAGAATAGATACAAGATCTCTATGTACTCAGAATCAATAAGACTATTAGTCCAATTAAACTATATATATATATACATGATTCCAATAATAAATTGTAATTATATAATATAAATATAATAAGAATAAATGAATTCCACCATTGAAACTCATTGAATGATATAATATTCTATACCCGGGTAATGAAAACAAAATAAGGGTGATCTCAAATGATTAGTAAGGCTTATGTGTTTTGGTTTATATCATGTTTAAATATAGAATAATCAATAGTGTGATGTAAATAGATGAAAATATATTCCACATAATAAATAATTTGAGGAAAAAATGAATCCCTTTATAGTATATATGAAGAAAATTCATTGATTATAATAGTTTAATTCTCTTTCATGGAAATGCATGATACTTAATATCATGATCTTAGAAATCATGTTATTTCTACCATTATGTACATAACCACTCATAGATTAAAATTTTTGGTATGATCCCATTAAATCTGGAAAACTAATTTTTTACATGAGACATATTGATGTGTTGATACACAATATAATTATGTCCCCCACCATCATGGAATGTCCAGTGCATTCCTTGTATAAAAAAAATTGATTTAATTCTTCAAAAATATTCCCAATTAATTAATATGAATATTTAATAAATTAAAAATATTTTTTTTATAATTACATATTAAATAACATACATATAACGAATTAAAATTTATGTATAAATCGTATTATGTTAAAAAAGTAGTCATATCAACAATACAATGAATATTTTATTTAAGAGATATGTAATTTTAAATTACCACAATTACGGTATTTATATAAAAGTTGGTATAATTACAACACATCAATAGTGGTGAATAATTTGAATATATTTTTTGTTTTATCTAATTAAAATAAATTCAATAAAAATACCATTAATAGATTATTTTGGAATAAAACCATTCCATTTTTTGAAGTAACATATTTAAAAAGATAATGAAATTATAAAGTAATATAATTTATTTGATAGTAACAATGTTAGAATAAAATTAAATAATAGTCATGATGGAATTAATATCAACCCTTTTAATATATTTTATAAAAATAATTCTTATATACTTTTATTTGAAAAGAATCAAGGCATATCATTTCGAAAATGAAATAAACATTACATCAAAATTGTTTCATAAAAATAAAAACATGTAAAGAATTATTTTATTATAAATCATTTTATATGAGTAAAAAAGTTTTAAAAAACATTTTATTGATATTTTGGATTTATTGGATAAATATATCTATTCAAAAGGAAAATTACAACATTTGTTTAAATATTTCATTACTCGATTCATATTCTAGATAGAGTAATATTTTAATAAACATATGGAAACTCAATCAGATATTAAACATGGAAGGTAATGAAATCATATATAAACAAATATGTATTCATTTTTCTACATAAAATCGTTATTAAATACAGTATATAAATATAAATTTCTACATGATACCAAATTGGTCTCGATGAATTTGAAATTGATATGAAATCTCTTATGTCACATACAACTTATTATATATGTGAACTAACCAAATGTATAATAAATTTTAATATATTTTTATAATGTAAAACAACATTATTAATATCTTTTATATCATATATTATCCATTTAGAACATTTTTTCACTAGGTTATTAATAATATTTTTTCCCATAATTATTTTGGGTGTTAATTACTCCGGTTTTCAGTATTGTTTTTATTTTTTAATTTTGTTTCATGTGCATCTATTATGGTCCCTTAATATCCATAATGTCAAATATTGTTTAAATATCATGTATTTTCAAAATAAAATGATTTATTTTCATCTATAAATATATAGAAAAAAAATTAATTAGAACAACCATTGAGATTGTAGGTCATATGTATGCATGAACATTGTTTTCATATTTCAGTAGATGAAATAAATTAAAGGATAATAATAATTATCATTTATAGAATCATTATATATTTATGAATATTTTAAATTAATCATTCCTTATTTTCATATATATAATACATAAATGAAAAATAGATCCCACAATTTCATAGTGGTGTTACTCAACACGTACGTATGGGTAATATTATCCATTTTCCAATAATTTAGATGTTAAAAAGGTATATATAATATAATAATTCTAGAATTCTAATTGTGTCATAAATCTAATATATATTATTTATTTAGTAAATTATAACTACCTAATTAATGTGTCAGTAAAAAAACAATCGCACCACTAAATAGGGATGATAATCTGTGTATATGAAATGCAGATGACTTCACTATTCAGATGATGAAAAAAAGATAGAATATCGTTGTACCATAATTAAAATAACATATATGTATAATGATGATATTCTATTCATAATCATAGGATCTGTCATGAATCAGATCTGTTCCCCATCAAACCGACACCAAAACCGGCCCCTGCCAAGGCCCGAAGGGCATTCCCGATCCCCACAGGCTGGCACAAGTGCTCGGGTATCATATCATGATAATTGGGAATGATTTACCCAATTTTATAAACATTAAACAACAAACAAACTCAATAAAACAAATCTGGATTTTTCAACTAAAACCACCTATTACAAAATTCCAGAACATAAATACATAAGTTAAAACAATGTCTAAAGACTATTACAAAGGTACAAAACCAAAAAAAAGACATCCCAAGAACCTCCACAAGGAAAGAGGCACCGCCCTCAAGCCATCGCCACGACACTGCATCCCAATGGACAGCTAAAGACCTGAACCAATGGCATGACACCTGTAACCAAACCTGTGACATAAAATAATTAAGTATACTTACACCCAAAGGTGTAAGTAGGGTGTGAGAAAAAGACCAGTAGGATACCACCTCTAATAGATTCCATGTGACAAAAATTTCATGAAAAAATGCATTGAAAGTTTTGTAAATAAGAAATGCTAGCTACAATTTTCTAAAGGATGCAATAATAAATGAAAATAGTTTTCATGAGGGATAATTTTAAAGGACCAACAATTTTAAAATAAATTACAAAGCTACTGAATTTTACAGCAAACAATACCATATAACGATGGTAAGTACAAAGGATCTAATGATCACAATTAATAGGAAATAACCCCTAGGAACTAGCTAGCTGTGGGTCCCAGGTACCTCGTATCTCGGTGAGAGTAACCACAAAAAATATATGTTCTTGTGCACGAGCCACTAGTAGGGATCATGCCCATAACCTAGTAGTCCCCAATCATCATCATCATAGTTTTTTTAGAGTCGTATGCATCAATATTGCTAAGTGAAACTGAGGCCAAACCCCACGGATTCACTAGCATACTAGTACACGTCCACCCACCTAGATACCCGGGTTTTCCCTTTGTGCTCAAACAAGATCAACAATCCAAGAAGTATAGTTTTCACAGGAAAATATCACTTCCACATCACACATTAACCAAACATCCCCACGTACATCACACAAGTCAAAAATTCCACTTTTCATTCAAATGCATTTTGAAATCAAACTCACACCATAATTGCCTACCACACTTTTCACATATCTTTAACACTTCCACAAATCCTTTAAACAATTTTATAAAACTATTACATGATATTCAACTCACATAACAGACCACAGACATGTCACATAATACCCTTCTCACCTTCACAATTCATTTTATCAATAAACTCACACGAAACATCCCACACCCGTGTTTCGCACACAAAACACAATTTAGTAAAACATTTCGGCGATTTAGAAAACATTCTAAAAATGTTTGACATCTCAAATCACCACATTACCATTCAAAAACCCAAATTAGGTGAACACACTCACCCAAACAATACATATACACCCTTTCAAAACTTTGTTTAACCAAATAAAACATTTGCAATTTTTATAAAACAAACCCAAGAGGTATAACCATTGTTTGCACACTAAACCCATTTCAAACCACTCATTCAAAACCAAAATCATACCAATAACAATCCAAAACATAATTTTCTGCCCTAAAATAGTTATTAAACCAGAACCAAGTGTTATAAAAGTACATCAAATAACACCACAAAGATACACATGACAAACCGACGTTTTTATAAATGACCTTCAAGAAGTACAACACAGTTCTACACCTTAAACTCATTCAAAAACCTCTTTTTATGGCCCACATAATAATAAGGAATTACCAAACCAGAATTGGAAACCCGTTTTAAGACTAATAAATAACATTTATATGTTATAAACGAAACTGAAACATTACCCCAAGAGTCACACATGAAAAGTACCCAATTTCAAGCTAAAATACAACTAAAAATTAAATGCTTAACCAAATTCATCAAAAACAGTTTTCACACCACAAAATACAGTTTATAAACATAATAAATTAATAAACCAAGCAAGCTAACTCATCATAAAATGGTTACACATGGAATCACCTACCTTTTGAGTCGAAACCCTCAAAACATGGTGTGAAACCTTAAGCGCACCACCACCACACCACAAGGAATATAAATCCAGAACTAGACCACCAAAAATTGACCTAAAAGATACCAAATAAGACCTTATGATCAATCCCTAACTTCTGGACATTTTAGAACATAATTAAAGAGGGTGGAAACCCTAAGGAGAATGAAAAATTGAAGAGAGAAACACTTACTCAAAACAATCTTGAATAAAACGACCCAAAATCCACCAAAATATGAATTTGAAAATGTCCAAACATTCAAGGGATGTTCGGAAAAGTATTATGAGATCATGTAGGAACTATAATGGGGGAAAAAGAGTAATAATTGAGAGCGTTATGATGGAAATAACTTACCTCCTCAAATCTGCACAATTTTAGAAACCCTAAGAATTTCAGCACTCAATCGCGATTCCAAAGATCTCCAAAGAGGGGGGAAAGGAATGGGAGCGTGCCTGGGCTTCTTACGGTCGAGGGGGCAGTGGAATCACCGAAAAAATGCATTATAATCGAAATGATATTAAAAAAATAAAGAAACAATTTAAAACTGGAAAATGGACTTTCGGGTTGGCCCAATTCTCAAATAAAAACTCAAATCCCCCATGATTATGGATTTATAAAGGCTCCAAAATTAACTGTGGTGTTAATATATCAGAGGAGGAAATTTATGAGTTTTAATGAATGAAAGATATTAAAAAATGAAAAAGTTATAAAAGAATAAAAATTTATTTTTAAATATGGAATTGGGCTCACAATTTGGCCAAATCCATGAAAACTCACCTATTCTCCATAACACCTTTGTAAACCCCCAAAACAAAGCATGAATGGAAAATAAATTAAATATAACATTAAAATAAGTTATTAATGTGACAATTCTCCACACATTGAAAACTTTCCTCCCCGAAAAGTCACATCAAGGTTAAAGCAACAACCAAACCCCACTGAGAAACCAACAGGTACTCCCTTGCGAGGTTTCACCCCCAAAGGACAAAAAACCTCCAGTGATCAATTATGGAAGGATTACTCTCACAACCAAAACAAACACCACTTTCCTGAAAGGATCAATAACATTCATACTTTATCCCAAAATAAAACTCTTCAAACAGTATCCGAACAAAACTCAAGCAATTCACCCAAACGAACTACAACTTTGAACAAGGTTACACATACCTCACTTTAACTAATCCATTGGGTGCTATCAACATCCAACGTTTACTCAAGGAACATTTTGGTAGCTAGATATCTCCGAACGAGACTATATACACCATGCCAAAAACATAGATATATCCGAGTTACTAGTACGGGGGGACACTAATATTCTCCCCACCATAAGAGACAACCAATATTTTTTTTTCGAGACAGAATCAGGACACTAATAGGGGGAGGCCTGAACGGACTCCCTGGTACCTAGCGTAGAATTCCATTAAAAATTACCGAAGTAACATACATGAGAATCATAGTGGTTCTCCCCACCATAATAACCAACCATCTTAATCGACCAGCATGGGCCGTCACAGAAAGACCCAAAAATTTCAAGATTTGGGAAGGTCGCACGGTTAGTCCGCACAGTTTGTGCAACTGTGAACTAACTGTACTGATCATTCTTCTTGCATGGCTTCCAGGAACACACTCTCTCCTAATCGTTCACAAACCATGTGCTCAGCATGTCAATCCAAATTTCGATCCATTCTCCAAAGACTCAATGTAGACCAAAGAGGGAGGGAATGACATTGGGTGATGTCATGGGTACAAATCCCTCCATCTATTTCTACCGAACGTGAACAATATAATAAAGATAATGATACCAGAGGTTTAAAATCATCCTATATTTCATATTTAGTATTGGACTTTGTACAAGGGTTTAAATTCCCCTGTGATTTCCCCTGACTACAAGCCAGCTTCTCTCTAAGACCTATGGTTGGAGCTCAAATGATTAAAGCATCTTCGGCCTCGCAGTTAGTCTTCAGAAACCCACTGAATGAGAATTCTTCTTTCGGTTCCACCAACAACTACACCACAACCCAAGATAAGTTTTCCAGACATAACAAGTTCCATACTAACTTTACCCTGTCCCGGTATTTCACTGAAACAAGGGCTAAGAATATGTACACACATCACACCTTGTTTCTTCAGGTGAGAAACAACAGAATTAAAGAACACCTACACTCACATTCCTCTAAAATGTAATATTTTGAAGTTTTTCCAAGGAAGACATTCAACCAACACAACAGGGACTCATGGAGGCTTTCACGACATTCACCTATATGGTCAATCGAGCACATGACATTATAAGGCATCACCGAACATGTCCATTGCGGCTGATATAAACAATTCATGGAGAGGGACCTTATACAACATCCCCAAACAACACACAACTCTAGAAAGTGGACACAATATCCTATCAAGACCATATTTCTGAAACTAGTGGTTTAACATGAACTCATGCTTCAAAGAAACTTTGAAGAACCCCAAAGGCTCTCTTAGACACCATCGAGACACTCATCGACACTAAACCCCTAGACCACATCCACCTTCGATGAATCAGGAAACATAATAAACTACGGTATCTTTCAACCTTCCACATACACTCTACCATTGTAAGAGGATCTAAAAATAATATAAATGAATGGGTGTAGACTCAATCTAAAAATCTCAAGAAAAATATTCTTTATATTGATCAACTGGAGGGTCTTCAGACGACGAAACAATCCTGGTTGCACTTCAGTTGTGCACTAACCATTAATGGGGTTCTACCTTATCCAACGATTGAACCCAAGGACCCAACCAAGATGGTCTAATAGTCATGATATACCAAAAAACAAATCCAAACACATGAAGGGAACCATCATAAAGGCATACCAAAACTGTTTTCAAAAGAGACCGCTAACTGTCCCTATAACACAACTTACTGACCAAACCCAAACCCAAAACACAGTTCAAACATGAGGGGTTCTTGGACGCAAAACATCCCACAACATCAACATTTTCGAAAAACACATAATATAAACCATTCCAAACAATTCATCAAGTCTTCATGTTTCTCTTTAAAAACATTTGTTTGAAAACAAATGGTTCAGCGGTTAGCACATCCACCAATTGTACCCTATGGGCCTTACACATGCATGTCTCTATGCCACACCGAGCACCCTCCTCATATCCATATAGACACTTATCCAGTCATGTCATCAACTATCCATCTTCCCATATAACCCCATGAATGTGGTTTATCATGAAAATACCAACGGTTAAAACAAAAATTCTTTCCACTTTTCAAAACCAACACATCTTTTTTCTCAAAACCGCTAACCACGAGATCAAACTCCCATATCACATCTAACAAAAATTTCAGAAAGTCACAGCCATTTAGAAAATAAATCACTTTCATGATATTCACATCAATTTCAAAACATCTCATCCCATTAAGACACACTCTGATTGTTTAGAAAACTCTATTGGAAACACTTTTCAAAACCAACTTCAATATAGTTCCTGCTTTCAAAGAGGTGTAAGCACACAATTTTACATTTCCAAACAATTCTAAAAATTTAGTTCTGCCATTTAATAAGCCAAACCATTCCCTCTTTATTTGAAAATCATTTCATAAAAACATTACGCTTCTCAAAAGAAAGTCACCTTAAAACCAATGTTCCAATATTTCAAAACTAAAGCACAAAACAATGTGAGAGAAAACTAGTTTCAGTGGGTGACTTAGAAATATGTTTGGAGGCCATATTCCAATCACTTCATTTTCACAGAGAGTGTTCTAGGGAATATCCACGGTTTCACATGGCTTTCAAGGCCCTGCGAGCTCACTGAGACCATTAACCGAACTCACTTTTCATTTCCCCTAACTATCATCAATCCAAGAAAACCAAAGGAATTAGATTAATCCCGACTTACCTTGGTGACTAAAATCCTATCATGAGGTGTGGTGATCAGGACACTACCCATAACCAAACTACCAATTCCCAAAAATCCTAAATTTATACTATCCTGACTGTTCCTTAAATAATGTGACCCAAATAGTTAACCAGAATCTCCTCTGATACAATTTTGTCACGAACCAGATCTGGTCACCATGAAACCGACACCAAACCCGGCCCTTTCCAAGGACCAAAGGGCATTCCCAATCCCCACGGGCTGTCACAAGTGCCCGGGTATCATATCATGATAATTGGGAATGATTTACCAGATTTTATAAACATTAAACAACAAACAAACACAATAAAATAAATCTGGATTTTTCAACAAAAACCGTCTTTTACAAAATTTCAGAACTGATATACATAAGTTTAAACTATGTTTAAAGATAATTAAAAAGGTACAAAACCAAATAAAGACAGCCCAATAACCTCCACATGGAATGAGGCACCACCCTCAAGCCATCTCCATGACACTGCATCCCAATGGACAGCTAAAGACCTGAACCAATGGCATAAAATCTATAACCAAACTTGTGACATAAAATAAGAAAGTCTACTTATACCCATAGGTGTAAGTAGGGTGCGAGCGAAATCCCAGTAGTATACCACCTCTAATAGATTCCATGTGATAGACATTTCATGAAAAAATCATTGCATGTTTTGTAAATAAGAAATTCAAGTTACAATTTTCTAAAGGATGTAATAATAAATGAAATCAGTTTTCATGTGGGATAATTTTAAATGACCAAAAATTTTAAAATAAATAAAAAAGCTACTGAATTTTCCAGACAACAATACCGTATACCGACGGTATGTACAAAGGATCTAATGAGCACAAGTAATAGGAAATAACCCCTAGGCCCTAGGTAGCTGTGGGTCCCAGGTACCTCATATCTCATTGAGAGTAACCACAAACAATATTCGTTCTCGTGCATGAGCCACTAGTAGGGATCATATCCATAACCTAGTGGTCCCCAATCATCATCATCATAGTTTAGTTAGAGTTGTAAGCGTCGATCTTGCAAAGTGAAACTGCGGCCAAATCCCACGGATTCACAAGCATACTAGTACACGTCCACCCACCTAGATACCTGGGTTTTACCTTTGTGCTCAAAAAAGTTCAACAATCCAAGAAGTACAGTTTTCACATGAAAATGTCACTTCCAGATCACACATTAACCAAACAGCCCCATGTACATCACACAAGTCAAAAATTCCACTTTTCATTCAGATGCATTTTGAAATCAAACTCACACCAAAATTGCCTACAACACTTTTCACATTTCTTTAACACTTCCACAAATCCTTTAAACAATTTTATAAAACCATTACAAGATATTAAAATCACATAACATCCCACTCACATGTCACATAATACCCTTCTCACCTTCACAATTCATTTTATCAATAAACTCACATGAAACATCCCACACCCGTGTTTCGCACACAAAACACAATTTAGTAAAATATTTCGGCAATTTATAAAACATTCTAAAAATGTTTCACATATCAAATCACCACTTTACCCTTCAAAAACCCACATTAGGTGAACACACTCACCCAAATAGTACATATACACCCTTTCCCAACTTTTTTAACCAAATAAAACATTTGCAATTTTTATAAAACAAACCCAAGAGTTATAACCATTGTTTGCACACTAAACTCATTTCAAACCCCTCATTCAAAACCAAAATCATACCAATAACAATCCAAAACCGAATTTTCATCCCTAAAACAATTATTAAACCACCCCCAAGTGTTATAAAAATACATCAAATAATACCACAAAGATACACAAGAAAAACACACATTTTTATAAATCGCCTTCAAGAAGTACAACACAGTTTTACACCTTAAACTCATTCAAAAACCTCTTTTCAAGGTGCACATGATTATAAATAATTACCAAACCATAATTGGAAGCCCCTTCCAAGACTAATAAATCACTTTCATATGTTATAAACTAAACCCAAACATTACCCCAAGAGTCACACATGAAAAGTACCCAATTTCAAGCTAAAATACAACTAAAAATTAAATGTTTGACCAAATTCATCAAAAATAGTTTTCACACCACAAAAAACAGATTATAAACATACTAAATTAATTAAACCAGGCAAACTAACTCATCATAAAATGGTTACACACGGAATCACCTACCTTTTGAGTCGAAACCCTCAAAACTTGGTGCGAAACCTTAAGCGCACCACCGCCGCACCACAAGGAATATAAATCCAGATCTAGACCACAAAAAATTGACCCAAAAGATATAAAATCAGACCTTAGGATCGAAACCTAATTTCTGGACATTTTAGAACATAATGAAAGAGGGAGGAAACCCTAAGGAGAATGAAAAATTGAAGAGAGAAACACTTACTCAAAACAATCTCCAATAAAACGACCCAAATTCCACAAGAATATGAATTTGAAAACATCCAAAAATTTAAGGGAAGTTAGAACAAGTATGATGAGATCATATTGGAACTAGAATGGGGGAAAAAGATTAATAATTGAGAGAATTATGATGGAAATAACTTACCTCCTCAAATCTTCCCGATTTTAGAAACCCTAAGAATTTTAGCACTCAATCGCGATGCAAACGAGCTCCAAAGAGGGGGGAAGGGAATGGGAGCGTGCCTGGGCTTATTAGGGTCAAGGGGGATGTTGAATCAACAAACAATAAATTATAATGAAAATGATTTTAAAAAATTAATGAAACAATTTGAAATTGGAAAATGGGCTTTTGGGTAGGCCCAATTCTCAAATAAAAACAAAAATCCCCCATGATTGTGGATTTATAAATGCTCCAAATTTATGTTTGGTATTAATATATCATGGGATGACATTTAAGAGTTTGAATGAGTGAAATATATTAAAAAATAAAAAAGTTATAAAAGAAACAAAATTTATTTTTAAATCTGGAATTGGGCTCACGGTTTGGCCCAATTCATGAAAACTCACCTATTCTCCATAAAACATATGGAAACCCCCAAAACAAAGAATTAATGGAAAATAAATAAAAAATAACTTTAGAATATGTTATGTATGTTATAGGATCGGTAACATTTCTTCTTCCCTGTTCATATGGTATGTAGGGTAGGTTTTTTGGACTTAGAAAAACATCTATATGTTTTTATATGGATTTGTAGAAGTTAAATGGGTAGGTTTCATCAGGATAGATGGATAAATGTTACGCAATTAACTAATGGAGTATGTGTACTTTAGTAATTGAGGTGAGGGTCACATTAAGAAATTTATTAAAGATTTAATTATTCTAAATTTCTACAATGAAATAATAAATCCAAATGGGAATGGATTCGTAATTATGTTAGGATATGGTTGAAAAAAATAACATTTAATAAAATTTTTGATCGATTGGAATGTTTTTTAATACTTATGATTTTTTTAAACTATTAGTTATCTTATATTAAAATTATTCACTATGGTGTATTTTTCATTCTTATATAGTTATAATTTTACATATACGGTAATTATTGACTCATAATTAAACAGGGGATACCATTTTCAGCCATATAAATATATTTTTCTCTATTTAAATTTTTATATAATTTAAAATAAATAATTAATATAATAATTGGAAAAATTATCATTAATCTCAATTGTGGCCCTATTCAATTAATTTTTTGTCAATTATTCAACAAGAAGAATGATTTGGAATATAATTTAGTTTAATTTAACTAATATTTTATAGTCATCTACATATTTTTTATGTCTCTATAAATCAATCATTTTTTATTAATTATAAATTTTTTAATAGCATTTTGTATATTTTATTATTAAATGACTAAATAATGTCTTACCACTACACAAGAATTTTGGATAATTATAAAATTACTAAAATGAAAATAATTTCATTATAAAAAGTATATACATTTTTTTAATTGATAACATACCTTTCTCCCTATGTTATAAAATATTATATTTTTAAAACTAGGATATTTCAATTTTACAACATTCATTGAAATAAATATTATATTGGTTATTTTCAATGACCAGTCTCTGTTAGACATATCATTTTTTAGTATATGGTAAGAAGGATAAAATTTCCTATATTAGAAATGTATTAAGATGAAATATTGTGTCCATATTTCAATTTTTTAACCATGATTATCCCAATCTGCCCTTTACCAATGCTTTGAATGTCATTTTTGACTTCCTATCAGTTTGAGGATGATATGATGTGCACAGATGAATCTTAGTATTTGGATTCATTTAAATTATTTAATATAATTTTTATATAGATTGAGGATGAATATCAGAAATAATTGAAAAAGGTTCAATATAGAGTCATAAAACATTGTAAATATATAGTTTTCTAAGTATTCTAGAGTAAAATATTCTATTATTGAGAATAAATATGATGTTCGTTTAGGTGAAAAAAATATACCATATCGAATCATTATTTCATGGGGTTGTTGGTAGTAATGTTCCCAATCAAAAGTAATTTCCCCTAATTTAAATGTATGTATATTCAATGGTTGTATAACTCATGGATATTGTATCTCAGCCTTCCTGTTATGAAAAACCTATAATAATGATAAATTATATCTAATTTATATCTTAATAATATCCCACAAAAAAATCCTCAACTATCTGTAAATCATGGTGCTTCCATGGTGTAGATAAAAAATCTTGTAATGAGAAACAACTAATATTTCACTTTTCATCTTTGGTATAGATATATTTTGTAGATTAATTCCAAATTTCAGAACCATGTCATCGTATATGATGTTTTATAATATCCCATCATTGGTAGAATTAATATTAATTCTAATATTAACATCATATGGTGATGAAAATTTTAATATAATAAAACAAATATTGTTTGGAAATCATTTAAAAAACTGGTTATGTTTCCCCTTCTAAATAATTCATAGATATATCATCACTAAATCAATGATCATAGGATCCCAATCAGTTTTACTTTTGTTATGAACTCCATTATCCTTCCTATTAATTTAATTCCCTATATAATTTGAATTTCCAGGATTGTAGTGCAATGAGAAATTATAATCATTATATTCATCGATCCATAGTATTTGGCTCATGTTGTTTTCATTCTACAGTAATATGTACTTATAACTATGGTTATTTTTTTGTTTCTCAACTGTCTCACCAAAATGATAGTATATCTATTATATCATAGAAATTATTATGGATACCAATTCAAGATAATGGATGTATATTTTTCTCATGAGCCTTTAATAGTATTTACGCATCAGAAATATGTTTATTATTCTGTATAAGGACACATCCAAATCCATATCATTATAAGACATTATATATATCAAATATATCATATCATTATGGGAGATTCAAACTAACATCTTTCACCAATATCATATTTAATTCATCAAAACATTATTCACATTCCAGTATGCAAAATAATGTAATCCCTTAATTTTAAAGCATGGTTTACAAGAAAACAAAAAAGGAAATATTTTTAACAAATCACCCATAGTAAAATGCAAGTCAAATGAAACTACATAACTTGGTTATGTTCATTAGTGTAGGCCATTAGTGAATATCCCTTTTCATTATCGAATCTACATATATTCCATCCTTGGAGATAATATATCCAAAAAATAATATTTTCTGAAGGTATAGTTCACAATTTCTAAATTTTCCATATAACACATTTCATTTACGAGTCTCCAGAATAATCTACATGTTATTCTCATGGCATGCACATATTTTTTAGTACACCAAGATATAAAAAATAAATACCAAAAAAATCAATATGATATTAATTAAATACTCTTATTAGTAGATCCATGAAAACATATAGTATATTAGACAGCCCCCATTGAATTATTGTTAACTCATAACGACCACACCTCATTATAAATGTTGTATTTAAGAAATATTAATTATTTAAAAACCATTAGTGATACATATATCATTACATAGGTTTTTATAAAATAACTAAATATATGAATTTCATAAAATAAGTCACCATCTAGAGAAAGATAATACTCATTCATTATCATAATATAATTTATTTTCTTATAATCAATTCAGAGGCTCATAGATCAATCTTTATTCTTGATGAAATGAACTAGGAATCCCCATGGTGAAACACAAGGACAAACAATACCCTTACTATGAAAATCCTTTATTTTTTAATTAACTACTCAAATTCAGAATTGGTCACTCAATATAATTTTTTTTGATAATCCACTTCCCTCAACAATTAAATCAATGAAAAACCAACTTCATGAAAAATTTTATATAAACGAAATTCCTCTAAAAATACATAGATTTATTATTTTATAATAATTGAATACCCTAATTGATTATTACAAACATCTGTCAGTTTTTCAACTCATATATACTTTTAATCTCATCATTAATAGATATTGGGGTTGATTAAGGCATGATTTAGGTGGTGAAGTTTCCCCTATAATGATACAGAAGTCCACAACATCATTGTGAACTATAACTTCTATTTATTTTATATATTGTTTTTCATTATACTTATATTTCAAATATATACCTTGTATTATATCAAAAGAAAACATAGGTATAAAAATTAAATATGAAAATATAGATTGTTTATGGGTATTAAATGGAAACAACTTTTATGAAGCTTCAAAGACCTTCAATCATTTTCTATGACATTTCTTCAAATTATTTTCACATGATGGGAATCTCATTATTGTCAACATATTTTTTTCTCTTTTATCTATTTAATATTTCATAAAAAATCTTCTTCTCTTGATTTCCACTAAAGATAAAGTATCTAGAAAATTCATTCAAATTTTTTATAGAAAATAATTATACTACATTATATTTATTGGAAAATAATTCTTTAAAATATCCCTACTTCGTATGTAATTTTGTTCGTACTCTTTATTATCCTTGATAAATTACCACCTTGATAAAAATAATCTAAAAAATACATTACTAGAAAAAACATGTTCCTTTAGTTTCATCCAATGGTGAAAAATATATTTTAATGATATTATATTTGTTCATAAAATACCATTGGATTAGTAGTTCTATTGAGATATTGATATTTTTTTCACATGAAATGATCCAATATAAGAATATCATATTGTTGAGAATATTATTTCTCATAATGGGTAAGGGTATTAATTATAACATAAGTCATATTTCCCCATATTTTTATGATTTTATCATATTCAAAATGAGAAAAAAAAATTTAGTGTGTAAATCCCAACATTGATAATGAATATTGATTCACTTTGCTCGGTAAAGCATCATCACTAAATATTGGAACATTCTGATTTATCTCCCAACCATCATCAATATTGAGCCATAAAATAAAATATATATAATTGTAAAAATTAGTAACCACTCTATGGGATTATAACTATTAACGTTTCATAAACCCTTATTTGGAATAGAGTTTCAATAGATTATATTAAATATCCTCTAATAAAAACCATAACAACACAAACTCCATTAAACTATAGATTATGTAAAAAAAATTACATTGAATAGGTGGAAGATATATCACCATGAATGATTGAATATTTTAGATGTATTTGTAAACTAGATACAAAATTTATCAGTATTACATTTGAAATTACAAAATATAAACATAATAAAGGTAAATGTTGTCCATCAACCACAACCAGTCATAGATTTCATCTTCATTTCACGTTGAATGGAAAAAAACTAGGTCAAAGTCAAATAATTAGTAACAATTATGTATAATGGGATATATCAGGAGTAAATAATTCATATTCAATATGAGAATAGAAATAATTTAAAACAAAATCAATTTTATACAAAATAGGATAATAAAATTAATAATTGGATACTATTAATGTAATAATATAATGAAAAATCATAATGATAACAAAAATGAAATTAAAATTAATAATAATAATCCCTTATATTTTCATGTGTCCTAACTATATGTGGAAGCGTATACCACATAAAAAATAGTTGAATAATTTAAAATATTCCCCAATGGAGTGAAATTTGAGACAAAATCCATTACCACACATCTAACATGTCATACACGTGATATATCCTCATGTATTAAAAATTTTAATTGATTATTATTGAATAAAAGTACCATATTTAGATCTAATATATCATATATGATCCATTTATAATATTTTAATACCCATTTTTAATAATATGTTTTTATTATAATTATTTTGGGTGTTGAATACTTTTTTTTAAATATGTTTTTATTTTGTATTTCCAATACTTTTACATTTATTATGCTTTTATACTCTATATAATATTATTAATGGTATATATATAAAACTATTCAGTATATATATATATATATTTATATATATATTCATCCATAAATTAATCTTAGAGAAAATTAATTACACTATTCTTAGAAATGTTAGGTCGTACATACCTACAATCAATGATTTAAATTTTGTATTGTAGAAATAAAAGATTGAAAAATAAAAATTAATCATTATAGTATGTTAATTATATTATATTTATCATATATATACATTAAATATATACATTTTACCATACATGTGATTCATTATTGAAAATTGTTCACATTATTTCGTTGAGTTTTATTCCACACATATATAGAAGATATGTTATCATTATCTAATGGGTTGTATGGTAATAAGGTTTATATGATAAAATAATTAAAAAATCATATACATATCATAAATTTTATATATAATAATTAGTTCCATATTTATAACCGTCCATGTAAAGTGGTGATGAAAAATGATCTACATCATTATGTAGGGGAGATAAGTAATGCGTACGCACAAGAAATGTTCTCTCATTTAGTTAGATAAAAAGGGTGAATATGTATATCCCATAATTAACATATTATATGAGTATATTTATGATAATAGGATTATTACATTTGGATGAGTATAAAAATTTATGATGATGTCAAAAAATAAACAGACATGAAAGTGTCAGTAAAGACAATTACCTACTCTTCTAATAAATTAATTTTCATTTATTATTAAAGGAAATATGTAAGGTATTTATGAAATAAAATAACCTATGTAACATATATTAGGATGTAGAGAAGATAAATAGATATATTTTAGTTAAGAAGGAAGACCCCATACAGTTTATAGAAGTGAGGGAGTTTGTTCCCTTTTATAATTGTGGTGAGGTTAAATTTTGAAATATATTACTAGATTAAAATATAATAATGAAATTATCAATATAAATATTTCTAAGTGGATAAGAATTATAACATTGGGATGTATTTGGTCAAAATTTCATAAAAACGTGACGTGTTATTGTTGTTTGTATACCTTATTTTTTATTTAATCCGTTACATAACCTATTTTATCATTCACTACGATAAAATTATTTTCCTGCATAATTTGTAATAAAATTCTATATAATTTAACTACATTCTTATAAATATAAATGGGATGAAATTTTAGACAATATCCTTCTCTATTGTCTTATTTATTTATGTTCATGAAATTTAAAAAAAAATTAAAAAAATATTTTTATTATAATTTATCAGTAATGAAAAATTATACCCTATTTATTTAATTTGACATAAAATAAAAAAATGATAATGCATAATTATGAAATATAGTCAACTAATAATAAATAAGATTTTATAATAATTATTGAAATTTTAGGAATGCTCTAAATCAACCAAATTACATCTCTTTTTAAAAATCTAATATCATTTTTATATTTTTATATTAACTAAATAAATAATGAATTCGTGTTGTGTAGTAATTAAAGGTAATTACATAATAACTAAAAATTAAAACAATATCATTCTGCATGCAATTAATATTTATATTCATTCGTATTGTTTTTTTCCCTATGAGGAAACATAATAGATTTTTATAACACAGCGAGTGGAATTGTATAACACTCTTTGATTTATATAATATATAAAAAATTTTATGCTCATGATTCAATTAAAAATTGGAATTTACTGCCTATGTTGATAAGGGATGAATTAACATCATCACATTTTAATTACTATTAAATATTATTTTCATATAACTTACTTTTAACCTATATTATTCTTATTTACAAATAACTAAGATAGAATCCATTAATATAGTTACTATTATTATTAAAATCATTAAAAGAAAAATGTATATGAAATTTGAACCTAAATATTCTAATAGTGTAATTGATTTTCAAAAAATAAATTTCTATAATTTGTAAAAAAATTAAAATAAATATGGAAAAGATGATATCAATCAGTTTTAAAAAACTAGTGTTTGTAAGAATAAATATGATTTATTCTTATCATATTAATATTAAAATCAATATTTAAATGTTAAAAGCTATTATTGATTATATTATATATACATTTATTAAAATTATTTACACAATGTTTTTGATAGGATTTATTAAAATTAAAACACATTTTGAACACATTAACACTTTTTTAAGAAATATATATTTCTATATAAAAATAGTTTTTATTAATTACTACTAATTTTTTTAATTAATTGGTAATCCATTCACATTTCATAATTTATTTGGTCATAATTTTAAATGGAAATTATAATTTCTAAATTATAATTGTTAGGTAATAATATTTTAATAATAGATCATCGTTCATTTGAAATTGGTGTGTGTGTACTATAAGCGATTAATGATGATAAAACTTATTTTAGATGAATCATATCATAAAATCCCTGGGTTTTAAATTTTCCATATAAATGATAGAAAAAAATTGTTTTTTTAGTTTGTTAGAGAACTGTTTTCCCTTACGGTCCCCTACCACTATATATATTACATTGGATGACTAAACTTACATAAACTAATGAGGCCAATGTTATAACATCTTAGTGCTTATCAATTTAATCAAACCATATTATTCCCTACTAAATAAATTTTTAAATTGGTCATTCATTTTTTGATAACCATTTTTTAATCATTTAATTCATCATTAATTAAATTAATATTCATATAATAGAATCCCAGAATATTTTGAGGTATAATGTATTTGGGAAATTAAGTAAATTGAATATTAACATGAGACATAACATTTAAAGCATTATTTAAAAACTCTAAAACATTACACTACATTCCATAGATCATATAATACTATAATTGATAACCATGGGTGGAAATAAAGATTGTGTGAGCTATAAATCATAGTAAAATTAAAATAATTTCATAACATGATGACAATAAAATATGTAGGTCATGATAAATAACAAGGTAACATAAAGGGGCGACATTCATAAATATGAATATCTTAGCATAATATATGATGATAACATCAAGTCAATATGGGAATATTGAAGCCACGTTATACATGAATTACTATGAATAAGTAATGGATAACGGTTGAGACATCATAAAATTGCTTTCTAATGACAACCTCTGATGAACCATTCAAGATATATCATGAGATAAAAACATTATCTAATCCATAAATGATATTTAAAATTATCACCCCAACCATTACATTTTTATCATGTATATTAATCATTATGCCACATTGATAATACAACATTTGAACATATTTCATCACTATTAATTTGAATACTATGGATTGTGTGTCAGATACATAGAATTCCAAAATCAATAATGGATTAGTACTGCTGTGAGAATAAATTTGAGTGTAAATGTGGATTTCTATACACTATGGAAATGTTTTCAATGGAAAACTATAGGAATTTTCTTTATCATAACAAGTGTGCTGATGATTCAGGGAAATTTTTATTGAGAGTAATATTGGGTCTCTCATTACTTCAAAATCATATGTAAAATGAGATGTATGTATAAAAAATATTCTAAAAAGAATATCAAGATATCAAAAGGGAGAATAAAAATAATGTAATTGATTGAAGAGAAGTATGGGAGGATCCCTTACCATGAAAAGAACATCTAAAATCATGGTAGGAGATTTTTAGGAGACAAACAACACATGATCAATAGTCTAGAGAGGGAAAAATAAAGTATAAGTTTTCTAAATATGTTTGTAGTGAATGGAAATGTGGAGTTATATTTATTTTTATATAATAACTAGAAGAGTTTATTATTAATTTGTAATCCTCATTTCTACACTCCATAAGATAAAATAATAAAAACCATAATATTTCCTATGTTTTTCCCCTGTATTTTATGAAAGAGCAGTTTCATTAAATGTATTTAATATATAATGACATTACTCATTAATTTAATATCCTAGGTGATGTGGATGTGATATATTTTCATAGATAATTAATTCTAAAATAATAAAATATAATACAGGTTGTGTATGATTAATTAGTGTTTTAGAAATTTAATAAAATAACATCAAATCACATTATTTTAAAGCTTATACATAATTTCTATTGTGGATACTCTCTAAAGTATTAATTACATCACTTTGGGGATTTCATTATATCAAAATACTAACCATATATTTATGTAATATTTATTATTACATAAAAATTGGACTATCTCAAAAATTTATAAAAAATTAACCAATGGATAATTCAATGTGGTGATTTCAAAAATAACATTTTATTTATAAGAGTAATTCTCTAAAAATTATACTCTACACAATTAAATCATAAATTAATATATATTTATAAATACATGTATTTACGATGATGGCCATTTTCATGAACCATATATGGATAATATTGGACATTATTAAATCATATTACCATTTCTATTAATTTTTATTTTATTTAATAAGAATTTTTATTGAATATAATTTATTTTAATCAATTACTCAATTTATACAAAGAGGTTTTCTCTATTAAAAATATAGAAAATATTTCACAAAAATTCAATATTGATTTCTTCATATCAGAAAATTATTTTTATCAATGTCATTAATAAAAGAAAAAATATAGTCATTTTTTATTAAAAATAACATAAATAACATAAAAAAATTATAGTCTACATACATAACCCCTTATTACAACAACATACTCCCTAAGGGTAATGTGTATGACCAAGGCATTTTCTTAGGATAGTATATTGAACAGAATATGATGCATGATCTTGAAATGATTTCAAAAATCTAATAAGAATTTTCAATCATGATTTAGATATCGAATCTTGACACGGTCTTGGTACATAGAAAAGACCAGTCAATCCATCTCCTACAAGATATATGATCTATGTTTTCAACGGGGTTTGATCCTTATGGGTGAGTTCATCACAATTTTAATAACTACAAATTTTATTTTATCATCATTTTTAATGTTTACTTATCATAATGGTCATTATCAAATATATATTATCCATTTTTATGATAATTAATGGTTTTTTAATATGAAATGACAAAACATATAATTGTACCATTTTACTAAAGTAGTTCATGTGTTTTCTATGAATTCATATATAGTAATATATTTAATAATTTGAATATGGATTTTAATTTATGATTATTAAGGTCACTACATTATCACATATTTTAAAATTTCATCCTCTAAAATTAATTTCATATACTAAATTACATTAGGTTACTTTCATTTCATCCCCTCCTCTAGTTCCAATGTTTATCCTATAAACATTGGGTTACACAAGAACAATTTTCCTCTACATGTTTTCCTGTTTCATAAAACTTTGTCTCTACTATATAGTAACTTTGACAGGTTCTCTTTGTATGAATGATCCTTCTCTAAGGGGACAACCACTAGATTCATTAAATGTGAGGGTTCTGTATGTACTTCCACAAGATAGATACCTGGAACACATCATGTAGTTGATATATATTATGTTAGAGTTCTAATTGATAATCGACACCTTTCATATGATTTTACAACTTCAAGGTGATGATGTATATTTGAGCATGAATTCTCTTTTTATAAAACCATGTAAATTTCTCCAGTGGTGATATATTGAGGAAAATTTTATCTATGACCACAAACTCTAGATCATTTCAATGATTATATTTATATATTTTCTATTAACATTTTTAGGAGGTCATTTAATGTTGAATTCTTTAGATGTTATATTTCTTCTCTTCTAAATGATCATGTCCCATTAACTAAAGGTCTCTAAATTCATTTGATCATGGTGGTGTAAAAAACACCTTTCCATATGGAACCTCACATGGTTCCATTTGAATGCTCAAATGAAAGCATTGGTTACATAAAAAATCCACAAGGGAAAGGTTTTTATCCCAATATACATTCAAATAAATTAAAAACTATCATACCATATCATCTAAAGTTTAAATGGTTCTTTTAGACATCCCATATGTATGAGAGTGATAAATAGAAATAAAACCCATTTTTGTATAACATTGTAATTAATTTATTCTCTAAAACATTATGGGAATCCTTATATCCAGAATATACATAATTTAAAATGTATCATCATGAAGACTTACCAATACTCTAATTTTTATCATGGTGGGTTGGTCCAGAAAGATATATTTATTTATAGAGAAGGAATGTGATGAATTTGGAAGGTCATCTGCATCCATTGATTATAGTTTATTACATTTAAAATTATTTTGGAGTCTAAGGATGAAATCCATGGTTATGTTTTCCCATTTACAATCCAGTATGGGAAATAGTTTCCTAATAACCTTATATGATAATCCATCATTTTGTTTCATTAAAATAATTAAGATAAAAATTCTAAAATCAACATTTTTATGTTATCCCAGTGTATGATTTTATTTAGATTCCAATATATTATAGTGAATCAAGGATAAATAGAGTGACAAGATATATGAACAAAATCCAGAAGATCCTTTATCACTAATGCTTTTGATAGGACACATATCCTTGTTTCAGTACTTTTAACTCCATATTCAGTAAAGATGAACTCATAAATTTTGACAACATTTTTTTATCACCATATCATCATTTTATACATGTATTATCGTCTTAATAATGGTTGGTGGATATTTTATTTTTAAATGATAACATGATGATCTAGAAATTATTTCTATGAATAACTAGTGAAAGTAGAAGAAGTAAAGATACCTTGGAATCATCCTGATAAACACTATTTCATCTTCTATTATGCTCATAGAATCTTTATATTTTTTTAACATCTTATGATGGTAATGGATTGAACAATCATAATCCTTGATCAACTCTAACAAAATTTATTGGCTCATTCAGATATCCTTTTTTGTGAATATTTCGATAATGATTTTATGATCCATATATATGTCAAAAAATTACATGTAGAGATAATTTCACCAAATCATCATTGTGAGGATAACTATAGGAAATTATATATCATGCATTGGGTAGTTATTCTCATAGACCATTAAATGTATGGGGGAATATACTATCGCTTCTTCTTCTTTCATGAGTACACAAACCAATCCTAATTGGATTCATATTTATAGATCTCATATAAATATTAATTGGTGGGTAACAAGAGAATAGTTTCAAGAATTATCATCTTATTTAGATCCATAAAGCTCTCATCACATTCATGAGTTAAGAAAAAACCAACTCACTTATAATATAACATTGTATTTTTCTTGGAAATCATGATATGTTTTTTGAAAAACAAATAATATAACCAGCTAATCCAAGGAAACTACATTTTTTTAAACATGATGGTCTGTTTAATCTTATAATAGGATATTATTTTCATATATATATATATATATATTATTTATAATATTCCTAAAAAATGTTACATTCCCTATCGATATCCCAAATTTAATATATATCAAATTTTACATATCTTTTTTAAAGGTATTGAGTAAAAAACACAAATACTAATCATTTTCCTCTATAAATTCATTGATGAAAATAATATTACATTTAAATAATACTAGAAATTTGGAGTGATAATTTTAAAAATGCTATTCATCATTCTGTTAAATATAGGTGAAGAATTAGTCAATTTAAATGGAATCACTATGAATTCCAAGTGCTTATAACTTCTAATAAAGTACGCCAAGGTTATAACATCCTTATTAACCATTACATGAAAAAATTCAAACCAATGATCCATTTTGATTATGTATGAAGATCAATGTATCTAATAAAACATGTCATCAATCTAAGTAATTGATAACTTGTTATTTATGATCGTCATACTGACCTCATCAAAGTTAATTAATAAGAAGAGTATCCCATTCCTTTTCATAATGAAAAGGACTATTGGAATATATAGTGATGTTATTTGGAATATAAAACCTTTATTTAGCATCTCTAAAATCTTCTTCTTCATTTCTTAAAATAAAAAATTGTTTATTTATAGAGTCATGGATATTGGTAAATCATGATGTATACGTTCTATTGAGAACTCAACCTTGTATCTCGAAGAAATACTAGTAAATTATTTATAAAAACATCACAAAATTACTTTTTAATATTCATGACATAATGGATGATCCTTTTTATAGTGTCATTTATTTGTACTAGTAATTATTTATTATATTCCAATACTATCTAAGGTTGATATGTTAATAACAAAAGAGATCCATCCTCCACGTTGAAATTATATATAATCATAAGGTGATTTTCTATTTGTGGGTGATTTTATTCTCTCAAAAATATTTTTTGGATCATTACAAGGAAATTAAAAATGTTCCTAGGATGGCGATGAATTCCATAAAATGTTGTATCACAAGGTTTTGTTAAAAATTTGTCCCACAATGTATGAAATAGGACATGTTATTTTCTTGGGGAAAATAAACTAGAGTTTCTTGATCTTCACCAATAACTCAACATCCATGTTTTAAGGAGGTCTTAGAATAATCATACAAAACATTCAATATATGAATGAATGCATTGAAAAAGAATAAATTGTTATATTAACTATCCTTAAATAAATAACTAGTGTTCTAGTCACTACATTGGTATTATGATTCACCAAAAAAATTGCAATTCCATAATATTTTCTATTATCACAAGGCCTTTGATGAATTTTTCATTAGTTATCATTAAAACCCATTAGATTATTGAATTAAATAACATACAATCCATTTTATGATCACTTCAATCATTGTAAAATAGGACGAGGTTTTAATAGTATAGTAATTTCTTTGATAACATTTATGGGTTTCTCGCATTGACATTTTCTAGCTATGGGCCCTCCATTATGAGACCTAAATATTTTTCCTATAAATTTATTTAATTTCAAGGATACATCATCCCTTAGTTTTCATATGTTTCTTATTGGATTTATTATACATATGATATTTATCTATCACACTACAAAAAAGAAAATCCATTCATAAATACTTTTCAATAAACCTATAACATGTTTTATATTTATTGATCTTTATTTTAAATTTGTGGGAACAGTAGTAATTTTTTTAAAAGTTATCAAACTTGGGACTAACCAAATTATTTTTTAGACTCATATTTAGACCTCCAAATATAAATTCAAATTTACATTTGTGATTAGGGATAAATTTAAAGGTGTATTATATATTTCTTGTAAAGTTATTCTTGTACTCCCTAATAGATTCATTATCCTTTTTCTCAAAAAAAAAGTACAATTCCCTAATCATTATATTTCATAATGTTTGTGGAAAATATTGTTAAATAACATTTTTCATAATTATTTCAACTCCACTTTATCTAGCTTCTTATTATACATAATATTTTTTATCATAATCCACCATTTATTATCTTGTTCCTCTATATGATAATTATGAAACAAGAATTTATCATTCTCTAAACATTAGAGTATAGAAAATATCTTTTTATTGGATTTGATACATCTATCATTGATTAAGGGATCAAAATGTACACTAAATTTCATATGACTTTATCATATAATGGTCTCTATTGTAACATTCTATTTCATATGTGGAAGACGATGTTCCTCTAAATTCATGTATATTTCCAATATTAGAGTTTATTTTGAATTTATAATCATGAGGTTCACAATTTCTACTCACATATGGTTTTGAATCTCAGTTTAGTAGTCTTTACATTGGTGATCAAATTGGTTGTTGACTTAGTAACTCCTATTTAAATACATTTAAAAAAATGGAAAAAATGGATGAAAATCTCTCATCTATTTTACACATAAACAAAAAAAAGCATGAACATAAAATGATAAAAAATAAATTACATACATTACTTAATCAATGAGTTTCTGGTTTCAATATATGTAATACATGGTCTCTTTCCTAATATAAAATTATATTTTAATTTTTCCCCATCATTATTTCTTATAATAAGATTATGAATTTACCAAATCATATAGCTAAGTAGAGTCAAAATTTTATTTAAAATGTCCTTTAATCCTTACACTAGTTGATAAAAGGTTCAGCACCCATAGTGTCGTTGTCATGGGTTTTACACCAATATATAATTATTCTAGATCCATAACAATATATAGAATAAATACATGGGTTTTTTTCTTGTAAATCACTTACTCTATATTTCAACATAATTTTGGTTTGTTTCGCTATTTTAAATCACATTGAAAATCCCTTAATAAATATTTTCTATTCCTAATTCCAAAAAATAACCAGTCATTCATTAGATACAAAATATGATAACCCAAATTTTAATTTACGTTAATTCCTGGTTTATTAGATGAAGAGACAAACATTACAATTCTAAAAGACCATGAGGCCTAATTTCAATGGTAATTTCTGTAAATAGAATAGTGAAATGAAACCCATGTATAATACCATTATTTAAAACACCAAAACAACCACTATATTCAATCGACCATCTAATGTTTCATGAGATAACTTGTTCATTTATATTTGAAAGGGTTGATCTATAAATCCTAGAAACGGAATAATCAACACCTAACATGATATAATTAATACATGTGATTCAAGATGAATAAAAAGGTTAAATAAATGTGGGGATATTAATAGCTATATACAAAAATACATGATATAAGATAATAACATCAAATTAATATAAGAATGTGGATATATTATAAAATATGTAATCATTTTCATAATTAATGGATAACTATTGATAATTCATAACTTATTTTTATTAGGATATCCCAAAATTTACCATATATAGTATATCATGATAAGAATACATTACCCAATTCATTGGTGGGTTATATAATACAATTCCTGACCATCACATGCATTTCATGTACATGAATTTTAGTTTGACATATATATTAAAACACTAGATAAAATGGAATCACACTTAATCCTAACATTAATTATTCAGGGTTAAATATATTTAATTACACAATCAATGTAGGATATTTAAATTTTTAGAACACCATTTAGTGGGAATTGGGATGGGTATTCACTATATAAATGATACCTATATAAAATCAAAGGATGCTTTTTGGTAGTATAATTGGTATACATAATGATTCATAGACGAAATTAATGAGAGTGAATGGGGAATCACATCTCAGTGAAATAATATGGATAAGAATGTATATGTGTAAAAAAATCCATCATAAATAATTTGAAAGAAAAATAAATAATTCATTGATTGTTTTTGAATAAATTGGATGAGGAGATGATCCCTTTCTTTTATATGGATCATCTAAAAAACTGTGGGGTGATTCGTAAGATATTGGGAATGACTTTTTAGATCTATAGACATGAAAATGTAGATAAACAAGTTTTAAGTGAACATTAATAGGAGGCTTAGTGTGGTATTTAAAGAAAATGTGCGAGATATTCTTATTATTGTCTTAACATAGTTTTTAGAGATTGTATGATAAAATTATAAAAACCAGAAACCAAGACATGTGTTCCCCATTGTTTATAACAATTAAGTGTATTTTTAAATATTTTATATGGATAATAAAACAAATCATTAAAAAATTAAACACGGTGATGTGTAAGTGAGTAATGATTATAAAAAAACATAATTTTAAATGTTTAGAATATAATATAGGTTTTGGATTGTTCTATAAGGGTTTATAATGTTAATAAAATAACATAAAATATATTTTTCATGGGGAAAAATAATTATTCTCTTGGATATAGTTTAATATTTTATGACATAACTTTTTAATTTTTTAAGATCATAATACTAGAGGTATATTTATATTTTTTTTAATTATAAGCATTAAATTTTTCACTCAATAAATGTTATTAAAAAGTCACTGTTGGATAATTTTGACATGTTAATTTTAACAATTATTTATATTTTTTCAAAATAATTCAATAAATATGAAACTTTACCATTTTAAAAAAGCATTTATTTAAAGACATTGGTTTTAGGACAATGACAGTTTTATAACCCTTATCATGATTTTATTGGACTATATTTAATTATTTTACCATGTTATATAAAATAATAATTATTCATTATTAATAATTTACTATAAAAAATTAATTTAAAATATATTTACTTTTTCTATTAATAGTTTCTCATAATAAACTATAAATATATTTCCAAATAAATAAATCTAGTTTTGATTTATATTATATAAAATGTAACACCCCAAGCTTCCATGGTATTCTTTTCTTTGAACAATACAATAACAAGTGATGTACTTAACATTGAGTTTTAGCACCCCATGACCAGTCAAACTAGCTGTTATTTATAGTAATATACACTTTTTGAGTTTTTATAAATTTTATTTTTCAAAATGGAAATCTTTTTTTGATTTGAAATATCAAAATTATCTTAGGGAAAAATTTTGGTATTTTTTTGAAAACATTCAATTCTTGATTAATAGTAAAAAAACTATGTTATTGTTGAAAACATAATTTTTATTTAAAAAATAATTTATTTAATTTAAATTTATTTTCAGTAAAAATAGGTTTATAAAACCTATATATGTTCAATGTGATTCATTAGAGTTATTTTATAATAAAATTAGATGTATACAATTTTAATGATGATTTTATTGTCTTTTACCCACCTTCTACGGACATTTACAAATTTTCATAAAAAAATATTTTACCACTTTTTTAAATTTATTTTCAAAAATCAAAGAGACGTGGTTGACATCAGTAAGTAAAATGTGGTTCAATAGGCAGAAAATAATTTTTAGAGAATAGTAACGTTTGAATTTTATTTACCACGGTTAAAAATTAATATGGTAATTAAATGTAAATATGATATTATAAATATCCTAACACCTATCATAATTCAATTAGAAAAGTGTTTTTGACAATAATCAACGTTAGGAATAAAATATGATCCTCTTTAGTCAAATTGTATTAGATTATGTCATTTATTATTATTTTATTTAAAGAAGAGTTAAAAGTTCTAAATTCAAATTTTCATAACTAAACCATTTTTAATATAGGGTTATACATACGATAAATTTGATTATAAATATAAATTAGAAATCTAAAATAATTTCCAATATAATGGTATTTTAAATATAATTTTTAGACTTTAAATAACTATATTTAGTTATGGCATAATGATGATGCAATATTTAACTTATTAATGAATGATTAAAATTATTGATATTATAAATATACCGATAATGGTAACTTGACATGTTTGATCCATTAAACTAATTTTATAGGATAATATGACATGTTAGGGTTGATTAAATAAATTTTTTTCGAAGTGATAAAGTTGTTATGTCTTTCACCAAAACAAAATAACAAATACTGTCAAAATTTTCAAAAATGTGATTTTAAAACTAATACTATATTATTAAATGATATATTATTCCTAAAAATCTAAGCATAAGCCAAATGACATAGATAAGGTTGGATATGTCAATAATGAACCACGTTTAGTCAATTGTCTTTTTATTGTATGTTTATTAACGATTTTTTATAATAATACAAGAATATATGGTAAATGTTAAACTATTTATCTAAGAGATAAATATAAAAGTAAAGGTTATTATGGTGACTTAAACCTATCTAAAACCTATAATTTTAGCGGTTTTTGACCTATCCCCACCGTATCCTCGAAAAAAAATCTTCTTAAACCATTATACCATAAATATTATAGAATAATAAATTTATACTTCCATATTTTCATAAAGTTACCCCACCTCTCTTATAAAAGGATATTTCCCCTTCTCTCAATATGAAACCTCAAAAGCCGTTTGGATTGGCGAACCCTAGATTAATTAACTTCCCAACTACCATGAATTTATCATATATTCCTTATGTTGAGTATAAATCTAACCTATGTATCCCTTTTGATAAAATAAAAATAGAATCCCCCGAATAAGAGGTAATAATTTCATCCCCACTTTCAATGTTATTTTCTTCATCCACTTCCCCATTATTTTTTGCTTCCATTCCCAAAAAATAAAACCATTACTTTATACATATTGTGATTTTATTATAAATATTTTACAATTATATTCATTATTCTCTCCATCCTATGAATGAAAATTTCATCATTCGTGTGTATGTACGGCGCATCGTTTCCACATCGTGCGGTAGTTTTTTATTCAATGCTTCATTATTAAGATCTGAATAAAAATTATTATAATTGATTTAAATAATAAATATAACTTTTTAATGATTTTATATATATAATATACCCTCCAAATACATATGAATTATCCATCAATAGAATGATATTGTCGCTCATGCATTCATACATATTACGGTCTCCACAGACACGATAAGATTCATCACCCATCATAACCATTCAAGAATAATTTTCATTTGATGATTGAAAAAAATGTTTAATAACATTATCTCATAATGTATATGAATCAAAAACATCTTATCCATAACAAACATGACTTACGTTACAAAACTTATAAAAGATAATTAATCAATTAACACCTGAAACGATGATACTACTGAAATATTATTAACAATGAAATATTAAAAGATCATATATGATGTAATATTTATGTATGTGGATTATTGAATAAATTATTTTCATTTATTTAACCATTATAAATGAGTTTAATGTTCCCTCGACTATGGAAGAATTCAAGGTAATGGGTAATTTTACAATCTCTTTATTATCTGAGGTTGTTTATACCTGAGTATCTACTAGGACCACGTTATCATCCACATATGTGTTTCTTAAAAATGTATTTCAAAACATTTTTACTATTTCCTAGAATTCAGGATAAAATAATTTATACATTGTTTGAATTTTTATAAAATATTTTGAATGAAATCATTTTGTCCGGACCCGCCTTCACCAAAAGGAGGGAAGGGTCAGCAAATTGCTAGGCCCTTCCTTGTTCAAGTTGAAGGAGAGTGAATGACCCCCAAAACCCTCCTTTAATAGGTCCCAGAGTGGCGACCAGTGCCAAGGGTATAGAATTACTCACTAAATGGAAGGCATTACCCTTTTTTATTTTAATAGGATTGGGAGATAAGATATTAAATCCCACAACACCAAAACTAAAAGTGATATAAAATCCAAAAAAACCATTCCCATATGCGTGTTCTGAAAGTAAATACCATAAAGTACAAAGTGAGTACAAAGGTAAAGTACCAAAGAAATAAAAATAGTGACTACAGTTGTCCCAAAGGTCCTATGCTAGTATGGTCCCGCGCGATCCCCGAAGTCCTCCTGGAAACCTGAAAGCAGTTTTATATACGTAGGGTGATCATACAAGTATACTCAGTAGGGAAAAACCAAAGATTCTCGTGCACAAGTGGGGGAACGTACTAAAGTTCTGTGAGAAGCAGACAACCAATACAATCAAGGAGTTTGTCCATCCCACTCACTGGCCACACTGACAAAATAATGCAACAAGTAATATATAATAAGAGAACATCGATGTTTGGGTTCCCCGCGCCACTTAACCACTGGTTATTTAAGACATCCTACACATCGAACCAATCTCGCCATTTTCCCTGTAGTCCCACTGCCATACCCCGCCCACACACAACTGGGCCATATCCTCACACAGTCCCACTGCCAAACCCTTCCCGCAAACACCTAGGCCATAACCACTATCCCGCCCACAGATACCTGGGCCACAACTGTCACACATAACCACGCCTGCAAACACCTAGGCCATAACAACCACCGCCACGCCCGAAGACACTTGGGCTAGAAGATATACTGCCACTCTCGAAGACATCTGGGCCTCATCTCGAAGACACTTGGGAAACCACCTGCCTGTACACACCTTGTCCAACCACCACACTACCCTGCCCGAATGTTCTTGGGCTAATAATGGACCTCAGGCCATCACAGCCTACCCTAAGATACTTGGGCTATCCGAGAAAGGGAGTAGAAAAGGAGATAATAACCATCCACTATTAGTAGTGTTGGAAAAAACACCCTCCCCCATGAAATGGTGGTGTTCGACACTATGTTCTCAACATGGATGGGGCGTGAATAGGAAACACAAAACAACATGTATATGTATAGGTAACAAGAACTCACCCAAATTTTAGGTTTTTCATCAGCCTTCCTAAAGAACACAATCATTACTACGTCCAAGTCACAACAAACACCAAACCAAAAGACATTTGTCCCATCCTGGTTTACATGTTCAGTAATAATGTTTAAATAAGTTTCTGCACTACTAGGCAACTATCAACATATGCACAAACCATGGGAAAATGTTACAACCCACAGTAGTTTCAGCATCCAGACCTGGTTCTCTTGTAAAGTCACAATAACAACAGGATAAGTGGAATCTCTCAAAGTACTGGAACCAAAGAAAACCCCATGGTACAACCCCATGTCCCCAAAAGCCAACAGTTTATCAACAACAGAAGATTCCACCCCAATTCGTGATATAATCGTGGTAACCACCCGACCATAAATTCACAAATTATGGAAGCATAACAACAGGGGATCCCATCCCCACCCACATCATCCAGAAATCGTCCCGTGAAAGAAAAAACAACAAACCACTACCACCAAGGCAAAGTAGCCCCATGCTGGTATTTCCAGATTTATAATATTTAACACACTCCATGAGTTCAATTTCTATGCCTTAACCGGGGTTATCACAGAAGAGGTTGATCCTGGTGATTTCAATTTATTTTTCCGGATATACGTGATTAAACAAATTCCTTTTCACAGCACGCGTTCAAAACTACAAAAAAATCCATTTAAAACATCACCAGGGGTCATTAGTGCACAGAGAAAGACCACCAACGACCTTGATTTTCAGTAGGCGTAAGCCCGCATAATTCCAAAATCATTAATCGAGTAAGAAGATAAAAACAGAACAAAATCATCAGTCACATACCTCCCATTTCATTCTTTAGAATCATTTTATATCTTTATTAGAGTTGGGTTCATCCAATTCTATAGAAGTAGTAGCACACCCACCCCGCATGATACACAAAAAGGGGAGACGACGGAGAAATTCCTTACCTATTGATCAACGATCAACACTAAGCTGGGGCGTGGAACTCCATGGATAAAGATGTAGCTCGTCAGAAAGAAGGGTACTCCAAGTACTGGGTGATCAAGAAAATAAACCTAGGGAAAACCCTTTTAGTTTATAATGGCTGTGGATGAGTGGGGTCGTAGGTTGACCACGTGGTTGAGACACCCCACACGTCATTAATGGGTCCCCGCGGTTTAAACCGACGCACACGTCATAATCATTTAATAAAATTAGGCGCATTTATGGGCTTTACTAGGACTTAAAACAAGTTTAGAGTGTTCGAAATAGGGTTTAAAACCCAATTTTCGCAAAAAAGGAGGCACTACTGGAAAAAACGTGAGGGTAGCTGAGAGCTACCGATAGTCGAGAGCTACCGGTGGCTGACAGCTACCGGTATACTGAGCTATCGGTAGGTTGCAGCTACCAGTAGGCTGCAGCTACCGGTAGACTGAGCTACCGGTAGGCCGAGCTACAGGTAGGCTACAGCTAGCGGTAGACCAAGCTACTTGTAGGCCTACAACTGGTAGGATAAGGCTACTGGTAAGTCTACTGTGGGTCAAACATCACCGAGAAGTTGGGATGGCCTCCCAGACCACCCAGAACACCTCAAGCATCCGATTTTTACTAAGTAATGGACCTCCCACCACCCAGGCCATTACATCAGATACCTCTCAAACTATTCTCTCCCTCTAGAATCAAAACAATCCACTTGGAAAGAGAGGCTCTGAATAACCACCTCGAAAGATACCTCTCAAGAGCGAACCCCATTGTCAACTAAAAACACCCTTCTCTTAAGAACCAAGCAACATACCATGTCAGACTTCCTAGACTGTGGGTTGGGGAGCCTCTTCCCCCATGTCAAGATACAATCCGCTTTGGGAGGCACTAACTCACCCGCACAGGTTTAATTGCATCCACCTTAATGTGTCTTGATTAGGGGTCCCATCCTCCCCTCCCTATAGCCAGGACTTTTCACAGGAATGAAAAACCACATATTTCATAGCCAAAAAGGTAAAACGCTCCACCACAACAAGTATAAATAGAACATCACAAAACTCAAAACAACTATGGGTACTGGGCATGCATATGTGATTCCATCTCCCACGTACCCTCTTCAAGCCCACCATGTCTCCATAACACACGAACCAAGGGAATGGTTCACCCACGAAGCACCTTCTCCTCACGATCCTCGATCATCACTGGTCTTTCCACAAAGGTCACGTCGTCCTCGATGTCTAGCTCTCCCCAGTCGAGGACGTGTGAATCTTCATGCAGATGATGATGAAGCTGGGACATATGGAAGAAGTCATGTATACTCATTAGCGGCGGTGGTAACTCTAGTTGATAAGTCACTTCACTGACCTGCCGCAACACTTCTAAGGGTTCTATGAACATAGGGGAAAGATTACTCCCCTTGCCGAACCTCTGTTGTCCACACCGAGGGCAGACCTTCAAGAACATGTGGTCTCCAACCTCAAACTCCAAGGGCCTTATCCTGCTATCAGCGTACGACTTCTGTCGGTCTTGGGCTGCCTTCATCCTTTCCTGTATAATCTGAACCTTCTCTGTCATGCTCTGCACCACCTTGGGGCCAAGGATGCCCGCCTCTCTGACTTCGGACCAACAAATAGGTTAACGACATGGTCTCCCGTACAAGGCTTCAAACAGGGACATACCAATGGTAGAGTGATAGCTATTATTATAGGAGAACTCTACCAGAGGCAAGTGTCACACCCATGATCCTCCTAATTCTAGAACGCATGACCACATCATATCCTCCATGGTCTGGATGGTCCTCTCTGTCTGTCCATCTTTCTGGGGATGGAAGGTAGTTCTAAGACGTAGTCGTGTTCCAAAAGTACGCTGCAATCCTCTCTAGACTGATGAGGTAAACCGTGCATCCCTATCCGATACTATGGACCTCGGAACTCCAGGCAACCTCACCACCTCATCCACATACCTTTGTTCCAAAGCATCCACTGCACATGACTCCTTAATCGCCAGAAGGTGAGGCAATTTCGTCAACCGGTCCACTATTACCCAGATGGCATCGTATCCCCCTTGAACCATGAGTAGTCCTGTGATGAAATCCATTGAGATATCCTCTTATTTCCACTCTAGGACATCCATAGACTACAGCAGGACACCTGGAACACGGTGTTAAGCCTTCACCTGCTGACACACTAGGCACTTTGCCACAAACTCTGCCACTGCTCGCTTTACTCCGAGCAACCAGAACTCTCTCCTCAGGCCCTGGTACATCTTGGAATCTCTTGGGTGGACCACTATGGGTGAGTTTTGGAACTCACTGAGAACGCTTCTGCGCATCTCCTCTGGAACAAATAGCATCCCCTGAAAAAACATCCGGTTTTGACCATCCTCCATCCATCCTTATGGAGAATTTCTCTAGTCAACTCGGCCACGCATCACTTTGAACTCTGGGTCTCCCCACTCAGACTCCTCCACTTGCTAAAACAGGGAAAACTGCACTGTCATCTGATATAGGCAACCTCTACCTCCATCCATCCTTGAATCCAGGTGTAAGGTAGTCAACTCCTCCATTTCCTTCTAGGTGTCTGCCGACTCTTGGACCGCACCCTTTTGTTACCTCCTGCTGAAGGCATCGGCCACTACGTTCCACTTCCCTGAAGTGTAGGAAATATCAATGTCATAATCCTGGAGGAACTCCATCCTCATTCGCTGCCGCATGTTTAGGTCCCGCTGGGAGAAGATATCACTCAAACATTTGTGATCTGTGAAGACCACAAAGTGTTCCCCGATGAGGTAATTCCGCCATAAATTTAGCACAAAAACGACCGCTGCAAGCTCCTGGTCGTTGGTGGAATAATTACACTCATTAGGTCATAGCTGCATAGACCCATAAGATATCACCCCTTGTCACTGCATCAACACACATCTAAGGCCTTGCCCTGAAGCATCACAGAACACATCATATGCCACCCCTTCTTCTGGTAGTCTTTGCACTGGGGCACTAACCAGCTTATCCTTCAGATATATGAAGTTTGCCTCGCACTGCTCACTCCACATGAAAATCTGATCCTTCATGGTCAAGGCCGTCAATGGGGCTACAACTCGGGAGAAGTTGGTTATGAACCTCCGATATTAGCATGCCAACCCGAGGAAGCTACGAACCTCTGCCACAATCTTGGGTGCTTCCCAAGAAAAAACTGCTTCAACCTTTTATGGGTCCAGCGATATACCTTGATCGAACACTACATGCCCAAGGAAGTGCACTTATCACATCTAGGGATTGAATTTCGACAACTTACCATGGAGCCGGTGCTATCACAGGACCTCTGAAACCATCCTTAGTTGCTCCGCGTGGTCCTCCTCTAATCTTGAGTAGATCAAGATATCGTCGATGAACACAACTACAAACCTGTCCATGTACTCCAGGAAGACAGAGTTCATAACCCCCATGAACACAGCCAGGGCATTCGTAACACCGAAGGGCATGACTACTAACTCGAAGTGTCCATATATGAACATGAACGTTGTATTTGGGATGTTGACCTCTTTCACTCTCAACTGGTGATACCCAGACCGCATGTCGATCTTTCAAGAACCACCCTGCCCCTTTCAGTTGGTCAAAGAGATCGTCTACCCTCGGAAGAGGGTAGCGATTCTTCACCATTACCAGATTCAGCCTCTTATAGTCTATGCACAACCTGATACCACCATCTTCCTTCTTTTCAAACAATACTGGAGCACCCCACGGTGATGCACTTGGTCGAACATAACCCCTCTTCATTAGATCATCAATCTGAATCCGCAGCTCCTATAGCTCCAAAGGTGCCATCTGGTACAGAGCTATCGAAATCGGACGAGCACCTAGCTACAGGTCTATCCCGAACTTGATATCACGTCGAGGGGGTAGAGTCGACACCTCCTCAGGGTAGACACCCATAAACTTGCTGAGGACCCTTATCCCCTCCACCATCTCAGCATCTACTGGCTCTACTGACAGCTCAGATAACAAGGAGAGGTGGGGTTCCTCTCACCTACTTCCCTTCTGACTACTACGATCGCCGGTGAAGGTAACATGTCAGCCGCCCAAGTCTGAGAAGACAACCATTCCTCAGAAGCAGTTGACGATGGCACACATAGAGAATAGCTAGTCGATGCCTGTGATGATATTGTATGGCTGGTTTGTAGCATTAGTAGATCTCTGATCGACTGATGTGGCCCTATCGTCAGTCTGCATCCTTGACAAACATATAACAAGTCAGTCTGACCTCTGACTGGTGTGCTCAGGACAAGTAGAACTGAAAGTCTCTCATCATCTAGTCCCAAGACATGGGCTAGATTGGGTGCAACAAAGGAGTGTGAAGATCTGGAATTGAACAAGGCATACACAAGAGTGCTAAACAAACTGATCATACCTCGAACGACCTCCGGTCCTGGTGGAACTGCTGCCTCCGCGGCATGTAGCTGCACACACCCAACTCCTCTTCCCCTCAAATATCGACCACCTCCCCGACTATGCACTGTTCGAGGTCCCGGAGTAACACCCTAAGGTCGGCCTCCTCCTGCAATGTCTGCCCTCAGAGGAGCAGGAGCTCACTGCCCCTGCTGCTACTGCTAGAAAGGCCGGGCTGGAAGCTGCTGCTGGGGCGGGTGCTGGGGCTGTCCGCCACCACCATACTGTACTTGGTCTGGGAACTGACTCCGAAGATGGCCATGGATCCCACAGACGAATCACCGCGGTCCTGGGCCCGATGTAAAAGGGCGAGGACTGGGGGACCAGAACTAAAACTGAGGCGGCCTACTCCCTACTGGTCGGAACCTTGAGGTTCCTGATACTAGAGGCCTAGTGTTGAAGGCCTTACCCTTAGATGGTCCCAGCTGGATCCCCTCTCGTGACACATGCCCTAGAGCATTCATCCTCTATACCACTTCGGCCTTCTTCAAGACCTCCAAGTACGTCGCCAGGGTAAAGGGGGTAATAACATATTGGAGGGAGGGTCGGTGAACCTCCTCTATATGTCTTTCCTGAGACTCCTCATCTAGGAAAGAGGTCTGGAGAAAAATGTAGGAGGTACTTTAACATGATTCCCACCTCCCTTACCGACATACTCCCCTGTTGGAGGGAGAGTAGCTTATTCCTCTTCTCCGCCTTCATCGTAGAAGAGAGGAATTCCGCCCGGAACTCCTTCTCAAAAACAGCCCATTCCACCTCAGCCTCTCTCCTCTCCCCCAAGTAAAGTGTCTACCACTAACGTGCTACTCCCTGCATCTGGATGATGGCCAGAGGAACCCATTACTCGGTCGGGGCCCGAATCTGGCCAAGGCTATCACCAGCTCTTCTATCCAGCCTTCCATATTCATGTCAGAGGTTCTACCCTCATTCTTCTTTAGGGTCTGTCGCTGGAAGGCCCGAACTGTCTTCTGCCACTGGTCATCCTCCTCCTCCCGATCATCTCTCTACCGATCGACCAATGTAGTCTCTTGGTACTCGATCGCCCATACCACACGTGGTCACCTTCAAGGTTCCATAACTACAATGTAAATAAAGAATTCCTAAGCCCAAGTAGTGTAGAATATTGTTCTTAAAACTTCTTAAACATCTTATTTATTTCAACTTCCAAAACACCCATGAAACGCGAGAACACAAGTCATTGTGATGCATGTACCTTTCCTAGGGACTCTACCCTGAAATCAGTGTGGCCTCACTTGGTCATTTGGCTGGTCTAGAGTCTTTGCATCTGATCACGGGGGGCCCTAAAATCCAATGTCCTAGCCAGTCTTCCCTGGCCTAATTCACGCACCAAGGTCACCCAACATTGTTTCCCTACCATCCCATGCAATACTCACTATGCCTAACTCTATACTCCATCATATCTCTCAACCTCCCTCTGATACCATTCTGTCATGACCCTCCTTCACAAAAAGGAGGGAAGGGTCAGTAGATTGTCAGGACCTTCCTTATTCAAGTTGAAGGAGAGATATTGACCCCTAAAACCCACATTCAATAGGTACCAGAGTGGAGACCACTGCCAAGGGTATAGAATTACTCACTAAATCGAAGTCATTACCCTTTTTCTTTTAATAGGGTCGGGAGATAAGATAGTAAATCCCAAAACACCAAAACAAAAAGTGCATGAAGAGCCAAAACAACCATTCCCATATGCATGTTCCGAAATTAAATACCACAATGTACAATGTGACTACAAAGGTAAAGTACCATAGAAAGAAAAATAGCGACTGCAGCTATCCCAAAGGTCTTGCGCTAGTATGGTCCCGCGATTCCCAAAGACCTCATGGAAACCTAAAAATAGTTTTATATACATAGGGTGAGCATTAAAGTATACTCATTAGGGAAAAACCATAGACTCTCATGCACAGGTGGGGGAACATATTAATGTTCTGTGAGAAGCAGACAACCAATACCATAAAGGAGTTCATCCATCCCACTCACCGGCCACACTCACCAAATAATGGAAGAAAGTAATATATAATTAGAGAACATCGATGTTTGGGTACCCCGCGCCACTTTACCACTTGTTATTGAAGACATCCTACGCATTGAACCAATCCATCCATTTTCACCATAGTCCCACTGCCACACCCCGCCCGCACACACCTGGGCCATATCCTCACGCATTCCCACTGCCAAACCCTACCCATAAACACTTGTGCCACAACCATTATCTCACCCGCAGACACCTGTGCCACAACTGTCACATGTAACCATGCCTGCAAACACCTTGTCAAGAACAACCACCACCACACCTGAAGACACATGGGCTAGAAGATCTACTTCCACGCCCGAAGACACCTGGGCCTCATCCCGAAGACACTTGGGAAACCACCTTCCTGCACACACCTGGGCCAACCACCACACTACCATGCTCGAAGGTTTTTGGGATAATAATGGAACTCAGGCCATGAATTCCTACCCAAAGATACTTGGGCTATCCTGGAAAGGGAGCATAACAGGAGCTAATAACCAGCCACTAATATTAGTCTTGGGAAAAACACCCTCTCCCATGAAATGGGGGTGTTTGGCACTATGTTCTCAACTTGGGTGGGGCGCGAATAAGAAACACAAAACTACAAGTATATGTATTGTTAACAAGCACTCACCCAAAGTTTGGGTTTTTCTTCAGCCTTCCTAAAGAACACAATCAGTACTACGTCCAAGTCACAACTCATACCAAACCAAATCACATTTTTTCCACCCTGGTTTACATATTTACTAATAATTTTTAAATAAGTTTCTACACTACTTGGAAACTAACAGCTTAACCACAAACCAAGGGAAAAGTTACAACCAACAATAGTTTCAGCATCCACACCCGGTTCTATTGTAAAGTCACAACAACAAAGGGATAAGTGGAATCCCTCTAAGTAATGGAACAAAAGAAAACCCCAAGGTATAGCCCCAAGCCCCCAAAAACCAACGGTTTCTCAACAACAGAGGATTACACCTCAATTCGTAATATAATCAAGGTAACCACCCGACCTTAAATTCACAACCACTGGAAGCATAACAACAGGGGATCCCATCACCACCCACATCACCCAACAATCGGCCTGTGAAGGAAAAAAAACAAACCACTCCATGATTTATAAGATTTAACACACTCCATGATTTCTATTTCCGTTCCTTAACTGGGGTTATCACAGAAGAGGTTGATCCTAGAAATTTCAATTTATTTTGACAGATATACATGATTAACCAAATTCTTTTTCACAGCACGGGTTCACAACTACAAAACATGCCATTTAAAACATCACCGGGGGTTCATTAGTGCACAGAGAAAGACCACCAACGACCATGGTTTTCAGTAGGTGTAATCCCGCACAATTCAAAAATCATTAATAGAGTAGGAAGATAAAAACAAAGCAACATCATCGGTCACATCCCTCCCATTTCATTCTTTAGAATCAGTTTATATCTTTATTAGAGTTTGGTTAATCCAATTCTACAGAAGTAGTAGCACACCCACCCTGCATGATACACAAAAAGGAGAGATGATAGAGAAATTCCCTACTTGTTGATCAATGATCGACGCTAAGCCTGGACGTGGAACTCCACGGATAGCGATGTGGCTCGTCGGAACGAATGGTACTCCTAGTATAGGGTGATCGAGAAAAGAAACCAAGGGAGAACAATTTTAGTTTATAAAGTCTGGGGATGAGCAGGGTCGTGGGTCGACCACGCTGTTGAGACACCCCACACGTCATTAATGGGTCCCTATGGTTTAAACCGACACACACCTCACAATAATTTAATCTAATTAGGCTCATTTATGGGCGTTACTGAGCCTTAAAACAAGCTTAGGGGGGTCGAAATAGAGTTTAAAACCCAATTTTTTCAAAAAGGAGGTGCTACTGGAAAACCGTGAGGGTAGATGAGAGCCACCGGTAGCTGAGAGCTACCGGTAGATTTGATTGATTTTATTACATTTATATAATAAGGATGAATAATTTGGTTAGGTAACTTTATTATATTACAATGGAAACATATGAATTTATTATATATATATTGGGTTATAATTTTTCACTGAAATTTGAAATAACCTATTATGTTTAGATTAATCATTTCCACTTAACACATTATGGTATATTGAAATTATTACCCTCCTAATCTTGTTAAATATGTGTATAGTATGAAAATAAATGAGGGGTTATGGTTTTTGTGATCTGTAAACAATAATTACAGGGATTAATAAGACTAATGATAGAAAATCATATGTTACCTCCACTTTTTATACGACTCCTGCATACATAGGTCGGTCCATGTCTCCATATGCTTAGGAACTACAACAATCCATTCTTTAAAATTATTTTTTTGGTAATTGTATTTATATTTGATGTTCAATATCATGAATAATATTTTACTATTTCAAATTATAGAGCTACTAATTAATCAATAACCCCTTTCAAACACTAAATAATCATTATTCCTAAAGTAGGATACACCATCAAAGTATATTCCCACCACAAATTTAATCCTTACACATATATCAACATATTTTTCTCACATAATCATACATCGATCCATATTTATGAACATTAATTTTTGTAATCCAAATCCCACTATGGTCAGACCACAAGAAATTCTGGAAACTATAGAAAATTATACAAGCCATCATAAATTTTAGTTGTATTTAAAAATATAGGGAAATGGGATACATATGTGATTACTACTGAGATATTAAAAATTAATATATAAGATAAATAAACGAAAACCCTTCTCAAAAAAATGAAATTTTTACTCCAAAATAGTTGATGAAACTGCATACTTCTTTTGAATATCCAATATCTACTACTGTAACAATTAAATTGACACCAATAATAAACATTTTTATTTTGGAGACTAATTGTATTGATACTTAAACGGTATCCGCTTTAGCTGATATGACCATCACAGTTATCCCTATTACACATATTGTCATTACTACATTCTAGTTCTCAATGCATTATCTATAATATATAGAGACTCAATAACCAAATTCTATAGAGTTTTACACCACCCCCAAGGATTTTATGTTATTATTCCCTCAATTGATTCTATATTTAATTAGAAAATTGAATATTACATGGGTGTAATATCTATAATACCAATAAACATGATTATTAAAAAAAATATTGTACCAATTTTGAGAGTATTGATAAGACCAATGGGAAATTTAAGGATAAAACTATGGATTCATAAGAAATAACCCTCCCTTTTTCAATGTTTTGGTAATTGTTTCACTATTGTTTACTCTTTTGTATTATTTGTTTATGTCTAAATAAATATTGTATCATAATAATGACATCATGGATTTTTTTCGAATAGTAATTATATAAATGCAAATTAATTTCATGAAACATTTATTTTTGACACATTATAAACACATATTCAATAATCTTCTGATTTATAACGTGAATTAAGAATACTTTTATAAAAATATTCTATTAGAATATTCAACAAAAAATTACTTTATTAAAATAAATACAGTAAAGAATCATTTAAATGATATTGCTTTAAAAAAATACACTTTTATTACTTGATTTTTATCTGATTCATTTACAACAAATACATGTTTCATTTTTTCATCTCCCTTTAATAGATTAAAACTAATTCAATTTTTTTAATTCATGTGTTGTAAGATATTGTGATGAAAAATTAAAATTTTTTCCATACTAATCCTGGATACATAATCAATTAAAATAAATTATATCACTTATAGAAAATTATTACTATTTTAACTCATAAATTATAAGAACATAGAAGAAATTACATTAATGTTTTATTTTTATTCTAATCTATTAATATATTAAAATGTCTAATGATGTGATTCTAGATTTTCATTTTACTTCACTAAAATTTTTTTTAATGGTGTGATATTTTTTAATGTTTTTCATTACATTATGGATATGTATTTTGAAATATACTTCCCAATAGTTAAAAGAAACCTTTATTAGAAAATTATTCCTTTTACTTACCTTCTTAATATATTCTATAAATATTAATAAATACTATAAAATTTGTTTGAATCTTATCTATGAATGATAATTTTGAACAACATTAAAATCCTCGTGGATATTGGTTAAATAATCCTCAAAATCGATTAATATTCATACAAACTATTCATTTTATGGATTAATAATCTAAAAGGGACCATAAATATACTTTAGGTAAACCACTTTAGCAATATATATATATATATATATCTTTAATCTCCTAATTATTTGTAATTATTTATGGATTTTAATTGATTTTAAAATGTTGTTAGAATTATTTCATGGTGATTCTTGAAGCTAATTTTTTTAATGATTTAAAAGGGTGGTTATAAATTTATTATGTATAAAAAAATATATAAAATTATTTTTAAATTTGGTTATTTGATTCCATTGAATTTTGAAAAATGTTTTTATGTGGATACCATGGAGTTACTTTTATATGTCCACCATATATCTTATTCTAATAAATATTACTCATATTTCATGAGGATATTGATGGTAGGGATACATGTTTTATTTTTTATTGACATCAATGGGATTATGTATAACATAAATTCCATTGAAAAAACATTGAAAAAAAAAATATGTAAATGAGGAAAATTACTCACAATTGTTTATGGTATATTTGTTACATAACATAGAAGATGAGTAAATGAAGTGGTGATTAGTGATAGTTTTAATAATATAATGATATGAATATATTTAGTTAGATCATGTGAATTATAAGATTCATAATTTGAGAATTCGTCCCTAATTTGTTATCCATGACTCAATGTTTTAAAATTTCAAACCATGAATCATTAACGTCATAAACAATAAACCCTTAATAAAATTCCTCTTTATTTTTCATGTTTTTCATCTATATATTGATTTATATGACCTGATAAATTCTGGAAAGATCTCATATACTATAGATTGATAATTAATTGTACTAAATAATATTAAGGGATTCCTAAATTTATATTATGATATGTTTGATAATAAGATTCATGGGATAGCTTGAAATGTTGAACAATGTGAATGAAAGAAATTTTGAGTTTTGAAATGGATTCTATATAGAGGTATGATTGGAATAATTAAAATTTGGTCATTTCAATAATATTTTGATTTCTATATAAGACTCTATGTTTATGATTATTCATTATTTAATTTTTTCCTTACTATGATTCTAGATTTTTTATATATGATAGGTTCTCTATAATGGGAATTGAAATTATCAGATGTTAGTGAATTTAAAATCCATGTTTTATGTGAAAAATAATAAATTAATTTATATATTAAAAAACCAAATATAACCAAATTCTTTGTCTTCACAATGATTTATAAAATAAGGATATCTTAGAAGGAACACTGTTTATTTATGATTTATTTAGGAAATTCAAAGATTTCAAACCATAACTACATAGTGTGTGGAATGGTCAAGTTCATATTGACCTAAATATCAATATCCAAAAATAAATCAATGTATAATTCAACACTCAACAATACAATGACAGATGTATGATTGCCTTCAGAATAAAAATGAAATTATTGCATCATGGTCTTTATTATCTTAATTCTACAAAAAAATCATTAGTGAAATCATTATGGAAAGTACCACTATATTTTGATTATTTCATAGTTGATTCCATCATATCGAATTTGGTTTCCAATTAAATAATAATAGGGAGAAACCCAATGCACTAGTGAGATATATATAAAAGTACCGAAAGAAGATACAAAATATGAGAAACACAACTTGATTGTTATTAGACACAAAACAATTAATCCACCATGTACATACATTGATGTTTATATATAGAAGGGGTCGTATAAAATGAATAATAATATTGACTAGATCAACAAAATAGAATAACACATATTGGAATATGTCCATATATAAGGGTTTGTAATGTTCTTCCCCGACCCAAATGACATTTCTCTAGTTGACAACGATGCGTCTTATCTGAGAAGAGATTGAAATGTAGAATAACCAACCCCCCAAAATCATTCATGAATAGTCAATACTAGAAAATGTATTCCATCCAACGATCATGTCAAAATTCTATAATTCAAGTTATAACACAATCTAATGAATAAAAGATGAAATTCAAACCATGGAAATAATAATCATTGTCCAAAAAATGACTAGGGTAATATGAAATTGTTATAAATGTGTATGTTTGTAACAAACTAATTAACTTATTCATTGTTCCATGATGGAGGTCAAAAAGAGGGAAAAGTAAAATGCTTTAATAAATCACATCATAACCCCATAAATTTTTTGATGACATTATTCATGTATTTTTTCTAAGGCCCCAGCCTTAAACCTTACTTAATCTTGAGTTATTACAAGATTACACATTGAGGATCTTTTCAGGTTTAGAGTTTTAGAGATTTAGATCATGAAACTTGCATTATATTCCACATTTAAACAAAGTGGTTACATGAAAGACAGTATTCATTCTTCCCATTAGTGGAAACATATTGAAAATAAAACACAGATTCTTTCTTGACACATCCTTGACACTATCATCACATCATGAACCTTTCCCTTGACCTGTGAAAAACATTTCAAAAACTTGGGATGAGCATAAAAAGCTCAGTAAGGGTTATAAAAATATGGAAAGGAAACATGAGTTCATATATACGTAAGAATGAAATCATACTTTACCCATAAAACATAGGCACTTTAACATACCTCATCAAACCATGAATAAATCATATAAAACATAAGACATAAAGGTAACTTGAGGCATTCATAACATTCTTATGTAGGGAGTAACCCTCTTGGTTACGTTTGGAATACCCATCACAGTATATTCCCTAAATCTCTTCGGAGAAACCTTAACGTTACACTCCTTCGCGTTACCCAATGCATTGGAGAGCTATATCGGGCTCACCCGCCCTCAGTTTATCACGGAACCACCCGTTCTTCATAACAATTCCCAAGAACCATAACATAATCGTATCACATAAACATGAATAAAGGTAAAATAACATTTCCACATTTCAATCACAATATAACATTTTAGGATATTGAAATAATGAATCCATTCAAAAAGAAACCATTTCCAAAACCATTTAAAACATTTAATAAAGATATTTTTGATTCAAAGTGTCCCATACCACCTTGAAGCTTTTAAAATTTTAAACCATTAATATCCATATAAATAAATCCTTAAAACCATTTTGAAAACGTGGATATTAATAAGAACAAATAATTAAAACATTTAAAACGATATTTTGGTTAAAGGGGTTTTACCAAAATCAGAGACACTTGAATACAATAATTGAGGAATAACATTTATTCAAAACGTTATAATATCATGATAATAAATGGATTCATGATATAATACTCCAAAGGACAGTATATACACCATATAAGAGTGAATTGGTGCATAACAACAATGAACCCTCAATAGAAATGTCAAATGTGATGAAATCCCTTATAAAGAAGGTATCCTTAAATTAAGGACAAATAAATCTCAAAAACATGTGTGAAGAATATAAATACACCCAATATGAGTGGATATCATGTGTAAAACAATAAAAGGTCATTCACACATATTCAATGGATGACATATTCAATGACCACATGTTGAACCCAAAGAAATCGAAATTGGGTTAAAAAGTTCCCTTGACAGCCTAATGGCATCACATCAAAATGAGTTGATGAGAGATAAAAAGTGTATCTCATCACTTGGAAATAAAATTTACATCATTAAGGATATATGAGAAAATATCCCAACATAACAATATGTAAATTAAAAGACCCAATAAAAGAAGTCTTTTAAAAATAGGAGGGTGAAAGGTTCCCTTACCGACTTGGGTATCTTTCAAAACATACACCCCATGAAATAAGGGCAATAAATCATTGATGTAAATACTCATAAACAAAAGTATATTACACAAAGAGTAGAATAATGGTCAGTACATACACCACTCAAAGGAAATTGGGGCAAATGTAGCATAAATCTCACGGGGATAAAAGTGAGATGAAAAATCCCTTACGAAAACTCGGCAGCCTAACGGCGCCACATAAAACTTCAAAAAGGATTGATGAGAGAGAATAGGGTCTCTCATCACATGAACATAAAAATTACAGTAGGAGTAATATAAAATAATATCCCAATCATAATAAAGATGAGCTTAAAAGAAATTACATAAAAGAGTGTACTTAAAAGGAAAGAGAGTTGTAGGATCCCTTACCTCGGGTCCGACTTGACTCGATCGTTCTTTAATCTCCTGAATAATAAACTTGAGTTAATTTCTAATTCCTTAAGAACCCTTTTGAAAGTTCATTATTACTTTTATACCACTTATTACCATGTCACAAACATTATGTAATCATTTAAGTTAATAATATTTGTTTTGCCGATATTTGGTTCTTAAGTCGAAAGTGGACTTCTTACAATTACATGTTGTTCGTGTGGCCAAATGTTTATTATATCCAGAATTGTATTCATGATGTAGATATAATATATGTCATATATATCCAGCACATGCATGCGTTTATAACAGTACATAATCATTTGGAGGTAAGAAATGAAATGCACCGTTCATGGAGACGGTAAGCCGTACGTACGCATGAACGCTACTTTCATTTCTATTTCGTATTTTATAGAATGGAATAATAATGATATAAAGGTATATTATAATTCCAATATAATATCATATATAATATCATATTTCCATCCTTTATACATCCCACATATGGTATTTAACGAATCAAATCACTTTGAGGGGGCGGTAGTCCACACTTCCTTAAATGAAGATATCGCGTATACCCATAATGGAAGCCATAAAGGTAAGACAAAAAATGAAAAATACAGAAGCATAAATAAAACATAAACATATTATATATCATATATAAAAAATAGTGACATCATAATGGCCACCTTTGAAGGTGTTAAATGAGTATTGAACAATCATCGTTTCGGGAGGCAGAATTTCACCATCCACGGAAACCGTATGTTCTTTAACCATTTGATGTAGTTGTGTGTGTGTGTAGCTCAAATAAATCTTATAACAACATCCTATTATATTTAAGATACTTGTGTTGTTACAAAATAAGAAAATAAAAAGAGTTTATTGGGTTGGAGAAGCAAAATAAAACAAATGAACATGAGAGAATGAATTACCTTTAAAAGTGTAACTTCTTTTGATTTAAGCCAAAAGGCTTCCTTTGAAAGGATTATTCCCAAATAGAATCCTCTAGGATGAGGAGAGGGATGTGGAGAGAGTAAATGGGCAGGGGTTAGCCGAGCCAAAGGCTTGAAAAGTGTGTGAAATGAGGTAGAGGTGGGGGACTTTTATAAGAGGAGAGGAGGGGCACTTTTGGAAAGTAAGGAAATATTACTTTATTTGAAAATGTGTTCCGGTTTTAAAAGGTCCCACATTGATAGAATTCGTGGATAAGGTGATAAGGCTTCGAAATCCACTCATCCAATTGGTTTTGGACATGTGTAGGTTGTAGATGTTTCATTATCTTTCCATTTTAATTAAATCGTCAAATAATGATGTCATCGCTGCATCATTATTATGTCATAAATAATTTAATTTATTTAATGTCTAAAAATTATAAAACAAAATACTATTATGTAGGAAATCTTTTTATATTTCCAATGACTATTTATAATCAAAATTTGGACTTGTATAACCCCACTTAAAAATTGTTTTTGTAAAACATATTATGTTTGTGTCATTTTCACTTTAACATTAAATAAAAATATATTAATGTCATTTTCCAACTAAAGTGGCTCCATGGGGTCCCCAAGTTGGCCCATGGCTTGTCTTGGTCGGCCATGACTCACCCAATAGGTGTAGGACAAGTGTCATGGTGTTTTCACATTTTTATAATATCATTTTTACCTTAAACTACACTAATTACCACTAATCGCGATTAAAAACTTAATAAGTTACTATTCACCAAAAAAATATTTTAATCTCATTGAACCACATTTTACTTCTTAATGACAACCATGTATGTAGGATTTTTGAAAATCAAAACACAATTATGGCAAAATTTCATTTAAATGAAAAATCAGTTTTCATAAGTACCACTTAGTGGTTTCACTATTCATCAAAAATTGAAGTTTCTCAGAAAATTACCAAAAATTCACCCTAAGCTATATTTGATATTCCGAATTCAAAAATTAAGACTATTTTACAAAATTCAAAACATATAAGTCGCATTAATTAATTTAATAATTAATTCCCGTTGTCAGAGCAAATAGCGTGTTTTTATGAAACAATTAGTATCAAAAGATTGACACCAGTTTAAGTCTAATTTCAAAGTGAAATTGATTCCAATGACCACCATTGGATTAACTGGTAAAAATATTTTCTAATTTCACTTTAAAACCAATTAAAATAATAATCTAATCATATAAATAATTTAGATTAAAAAGAGGTTTTGAATTAAAATACAACATTTTACACTATTCATAAAAAAAATGAACTTTATCAGAAAGGTACCAAAAATTTACACAAAGTAAATTTTGATGTCTCGATTCTTAATAAGAGTTTTATTTGGTCCAAAAGAATGTATAAGAGTGATCAAAACTATATTTAATGACGGTTCTCCATCAAAAGGTGATAAGTGAACCTTTAGTGAAAATTAGAGTATATATGCCCTAAAATTGAACTCTTTCCGTATTTTAAGCCATTATCTTTTATTGGATAAATGTAAAAACATTTAAAAACATATATAATCATATTTTAGTTATTTATATCCATTCCCGCCATTACAACGGCTACATGTTAACTACCATTTAAAATAATATTATTTTATTATTAGAGTGCAACGTAAGATTCCCAAGAAACTCGTTGTTGCGTGTTGGGTACGCCATCGAGCATAGCGTCCCCTTTAACGTCATATTAATATCTTATTCACAAATATGGATAAATATGAAAATGTCTATTCTTCATTTACCTGGGGTGTTACATCCTTCCCCCCTTTTGGGAATTGCGTCCTCGCAATTTGAAAATTGGGCTTGGTAACATCCTTGAAAGTCCCACATCGGAACATGAGTCGGTAAAACAAACACTTTAAAATAAAGAAAGATAAATACAAAGGTCACCCGAGTTAACCCATACTAGGACTCCAAGTATGAAAACATGGACATGGAGGAGAAAACATAGGGTCATGTTCTGATGGAAAGTGATAGAAAATATGTTTAGGAGAAAGTTAACAATGAGAAAATCACAAACTTGTGATGGGTTAAACGGTGTTGGGTTCCCCAGTAGGAAAATTTAATAGACAACATTTTTGTTTTAAGTTACTTTTTAATGAGGAATTTATTCATAAGGAAACATAATGACTTATCATGTTGACTTTCAACTTTTACTAGATTCCTTAACCAAACTCATATTTTTTCCGAAAGACGAGTATTTAGGGAGACTTGTTCGCATTAAGAGTACTATAATCAACTTCTAGAGAATCACTTAATCCACAAAAGAGAACTATATACATCCCATGTCTTTAGGATTTAACCAAAACCAAAACCAAAAAGGTTAGTACAAGGTTAGATAATCCAGAAAAGAATAACCCTTTATAAAAAGAAAATCTATTCTTAATCTCCAAAATTTGTCCAACAAAACCCAAAGTTCAACGAGAACCATTCTATAATCAATTTGTCCATAAAATTCTTCAAAGTAAACCAATATAAGATTGAAACCCAAATATTTGAAGGATTTAGTCACATAGTCTTCCAAATTGAATCGTAACATTTATCTCCAAACAACATCAGTTGCTCCTAAAGTCTCGTATTGAAAAGTAATTAACCTAATCACATATCCTCCATGATAGGTTAATCATTTTCATAAATAACCCAAAATCAACTTACTCTTAATTCATAAAGTCATATAACTAGAAAGAATCGGTCAAACTAACCAGGGACTTCACGTAGTCCAGTGGTAGGCGATAAATACCAGTCGCACTTTGGTTGTGGGTTCGATTCCCGCAGCTTTGTCCGACGCGACGGGTTGTCACACGGTCTGCGTGTTGTCCTTTTTCCAAAACTATATAATTCTTAAAACATTCCCCCAAAATGAGATAAAATCTTCAAGAATAATCATAACATATTTTAACCTCAAGTTTATCTCATGCCTTTCATTTTCCATCATATCATATAATAACCCATAATTACCTCAAAAGTAAGGATCATATAAACCCTAATGGTTACCTTAATAATTATTACCTGAATTTCCACATAGAGTTAGCCATCTCGTACATGATGCATTAGAGAACTCACCAAGGTTGAAGTGATTGATCATGACTCCTTGATAGTTGGTTTAGAACAACTATGAGATTCCTCATGGAATCCCCCATCTCATCCAGTATCTTAAACAGAGAACCACCATAGTTTCCTTCAAACCCATTGTCACTTTGGTGCCTGCTAGATCCAGCCATTTACTAAAACCAAAAAGGTTAGTGTGAGTATATCAACAAAACCATCATGTACTAATGAGTAAGATAAAAACTAAGATATACTTACTCATTCACTTTATCTAAAACTAGGACTCTTTCTGAAATCCTAACCATTATGGTAATGTCACTTGTGCTTAGAGAATACCCTAACCTCTAAAGTTATCTAAACCGACCCTCTGATACCAACTCTAAGGCCCCAGCCTTAAACCTTACTTAATCTTGAGTTATTACAAGATTACACATTGAGGATCTTTTCAGGTTTAGAGTTTTAGAGATTTAGATCATGAAACTTGCATTATATTCCACATTTAAACAAAGTGGTTACATGAAAGACAGTATTCATTCTTCCCATCAATGGAAACTATAAGGCCCCAGCCTTAAACCTTACTTAATCTTGAGTTATTACAAGATTACACGTTGAGGATCTTTTCGGGTTTAGAGTTTTAGAGAATTAGATCATAAAACTTGCATTACATTCCACATATAAACAAAGTGGTTACATAAAGATAGTATTCTTCATTCCCATCAATGGAAACACATTTAAAATAAAACATGGATTATTTCTTGACACATCCTTGACTCTATCATCTTATCATGTACCTTTCCCTTGACCTGTGAAAAACATTTCAAAAACTTGGGATGAGCGTAAAAACTCAGTATGGGTTATAAAAACATGGAAAGGAAACATGAGTTCATATATACATAAGAATGAAATCATACTTTACCCATAAAACATAGGAACTTTAACATACCTCATAAAAACATGAATAAATCATATAAATCATAATACGTAAAGGTAACTTGAGGCATTCATAACATTCTTACGTAGGGGGTAACCCTCTTGGTTACGTTTGGAATACCCATCACAGTATATTCCCTAAAATCTCTTCGGAGAAACCTTAACGTTTCACTCCTTCGCGTTACCCAATGCATTGGAGAGCTATAACGGGCTCACCCGCCCTTAGTTTATCACGGAACCACCCGTCTTCATAATAATGCCCAAGAACCATATCATAATCATATCACATAAAACATGCATAAAGGAAACATAACATTTCCACATTTCAATCACGAGATATCAATACAACACATTGATATAATATAAACATTATGAAAACCATTTTCAATACCAAAGTAAAACATGGTATTTAATTTTCTTTTAAAAAAAGGTATGGCTTGTAGAGGAAGCCAAAACTCAAATAACGGTTACGACGGCGGAGAAGTCGTTGTCGCCGCATACGTACGACAAAAACATTCCCTTTTGTCGTTTAGTAAACGCTTCGTATAAAAAAGATTCCTTTTGAGTAAACGTAAAAGTCAAAGGGGTTTATACACCGTATAAAAGAAAGTTGTGTATAAAATAAAATATGCCTCAACGAAAGGAGATTGAGACGAAGTCCCATACCTCGTATCCGACTTGACCCGACCGTTCTTTAAACTCCTGAATAATAAACTTGAGTTAATCTCTACTTGCTTATGAATCTTTTTCAAGTTCATTATTCCTTTTATACCATGTTATGAACATCATGTAATCATTTAAGTTAATAATGTTCATTTTGTCGGTATTTGGTTCTTAAGTCAAAAATTGACTTCTTATACTTACAAGTTGTTAATTTGGTCAAAGGTTCATTATATCCAGAATGGTATTCATTATGTAGATATCATATATGTCATATATATCCAGTACATACATTCATTTATAATATTACATCACATTTAGAGGTAAGAAATGAAATGCATCGTTCATGGAGACGGTAAGCCGTACGTACGCATGAACGCTACTTCCATTTCTATTTCATATTTTCTGGAATGGAATCATAATGATATAAAAGTATATTATAATTCCAGTATAACAATATATATAATATCATTAACTTTATCCTTTACACATCCCACATATGGTATTAACGAATCAAATCACTTTTAGGGGGCGGTAGTCCGCACTTCCCAAAATGAAGATATCGTGTTTTACCCATAATGGAAACCATAAAGGTATGCCCAAAATGAAAAAAAACAGAAGCTTAAGGAAAACATAAACATATAATATATCATATATAAAAATAGTGACATCATAATGGCCACCTTTGAAGGTGTTAAATGAGTATTGAACAATCATCGTTTCGGGAGGCAGAATTTCGCCATCCACGGAAACCGTATGTTCTTTAACCATTTGATGTAGTTGTGTGAGAGTGTAGCTCAAATATATCTTATAACAACATCCTAGTATATTGAATATACTGGTGTTGTTACAAAATAAGTAAATAAAAAGAGTTTAGGGGGGTCGGAGAAGCAAAATAAAACAAATGATCATGAGAGAATGAAATACCTTAAAAAGTGTAACTCCTTTTGAGTTGAGCCTAAAGGCTTCCTTTGAAAGGATTCTGCCCAAAGGGAATCCTCTAGGATGAGGAGAGGGATGTGGAGAGAGCAAATGGGCAGGGGTTGGCCGAGCCAATGGCTTGAAGAGTGTGTGAAATGAGGTAGAGGTGGGGGCCTTTTATAAGGGGAGAGGAGGGGCACTTTTGGAAAGTAAAGAAACATTACATTATTTGAAAATGTGTTTCGGTTTTAAAAGGTCCCACATTGATGGAATTCGTGGATAAGGTGATAAGGCATCGAAATCCATTCATCCAATTGGTTTTGGACATGTGTAGTTCATAGATTTTATTTTATCTTTCCATTTTATTTAAATCGTCAAATAATGATGTCATCGCTGCATCATTATTATGTCATAAATAATTAAATTTATTTAATGTCTAAAAATTATAAACAAATTACTATGATGTAGGAAATCTTTTTAGCTTTCCATTGAATATTTATAATCAAAATTTGGACTTGTATAACCCCACTTAAAAATTGTTTTCGCAAAACATATTATGTTTGTGTCATTTTCACTTTAACATTTAATAAAAAGTAATTTATGTTATTTCCCAACAAAAGTGGATACATGGGGTTCCCAAGTTAGGCCATGACTTGTCTTGGTCGGCCATGACACAACCAATGAGGTTGGGACATGTGTCTAGGTCATTTTATATTATTAAAGCATTATTTATACATTAAACTACCCTAATTACCACTAATCGCGATTAAGAACTTAATAAGTTACTATTCACCAAAAAATTATTTTAATCTCATTGAACCACATTTTACTTCTTAATGACAACCATGTATGTCGGATTTTCAAAATTCAATACACATTAGTGGTAAACTTTCATTTAACTGAAAAATCAGTTTGCTTGATTACCACTTAGTGGTTTCACTATTCATCAAAATTGAAGTTTTTCAGAAAATTACCAAAAATTCACTCTAAGCTATATTTGATATTCCGAATTCAAAAATGAAGTCTATTTTACAAAATTCAAATCATATAAGTCACATTAATTAATTTAATAATTAATTCCCGCTGCCAGAGCAAATAGCGTGTTTTTACAAAACAATAAGTATCAAAAGATTGACACCAGTTTAAGTCTAATTTCAAATCGAAATTGATTCCAATGACCACCATTGGATAAAATGGTAAAAATATATTCTAATTTCACTTCAAAACCAATTCAAAACATAATCTAATCATATAAATAAATTAGATTAAAAAGTAGTTTTGATGTAAAATGCAGTATTTTTCACTATTCATTTAAAAATGAACATTGTCGGAAAATTACCAAAAATTCACACAAGGTAAATTTTGATGTCCCAATCATAAAGGATAATTTTATTTTGACAAACATAGTTTCTAAAATTGTCAAAATATAGATTCAAAAATGGTTTTCCATCAAAAGGCACTAAAACAATCCTTTAAGAATATTAGTGTATTCCATGCATAAGATTGTATTTATTTTCATTTTAAGCCTCTAAAACACTATCTTTATCATTAATAGACATAGATAAAAATATCTATTATTCATTACTTACTTGGGATGTTACATCCTTCCCCCCTTTAGAAAATTGCGTCCCCGCAATTTATTTACTTATCAAATAAATTGGGGTACTTATCCCTCATTGCATTTTTGGATTCCCATGTTGCCTCTTCAATCATGTGGTTTTTCCACAAAACCTTTACCTGCTTAATCACCTTATTCCGTAACACTTGCTCCCTGTGGTCAAGAATCTGGACCGGTTGTTCCTCATAAGATAGGTTTTCTTCCAGCTGAACTACCTCTGGACTCAAAACATGAGATGGATCTGGCATATACTTTCTCAACATCGAAACGTGAAAAACATTGTGTACCTGAGATAAACTCGGAGGTAAAGCCACTCGGTATGCAACTGATCCAACTCTCTCTAGAACTTCGTATGGTCCAATGAACCTTGGACTCAACTTTCCTTTCTTACCAAATCTCATCACCCCTTTTCAAGGAGAAACCTTGAGAAAAACATGATCACCTACCTCGAAAGATAGATCCTTCCTCCGGTTATCCGCATAACTCTTCTGCCTGCTCTGAGCTGTTCTCATGTGTTTCTGAATCAGCTGAACTTTTTCTACCATCTCTTCTACCAATTCTGGTCCCATCAACTTTCTTTCACCCACTTCATCCCAGAAAGCTGGAGTTCGACACTGCTTCCCATATAATGCCTGAAATGGTGCCATCTGTATACTGGAATGAAAACTGTTATTATATGAAAACTCAACCAAAGAAAGATGTTGGTCCCAACTTCCCTGATAATCCATAGAACAAGCTCGCAGCATATCCTCCAATGTCTGAATTGTTCGTTCTGACTGCCCATCTGATTGAGGATGAAAAGCTGTACTAAAATTTAACTCAGTACCCAACGACTTCTGAAGGCCTTTCCAAAAGTTAGAAGTAAACCTGGGATCACGATCCGATACAATGGAGAGAGGAACTCCATGTAACCTGACTATCTCTTTAAGATACAAACGGGAAAGTTGATCAAGAGAGAAAGTATCTCGTATAGCAAGGAAATGAGCAGATTTGGTCAAGCGATCAACAATAACCCAGATTGCATTATTACCTCGAGATGTCTTCGGTAATCCAACAACAAAGTCCATGGATATATTCTCCCATTTCCACTCTGGCACTGGTAAAGGTTGAAGCATCCCTTTCGGTAACTGCCGCTCAGCTTTAACCTGCTGACAAGTCAAACACTTCACAGTAAAATCAGCAATATCTCTTTTCATTCCATCCCACCAGTAATACTCCCGCAGATCTCTATACATCTTAGTACTAACAGGATGAAAAAAACAACTCATTCTTCAACTGTGAATCACAAGGCACACATAACCTCTTCACAAACCTCAAAACACAAACACAAACTTATCCAAGAACTCATGGAAATTTTTTTTTTCATAAGGTCCATGAATACAACAGGTGCATTGGTTAACCCAAAAGGCATAACTACAAATTCATAATGGCCATATCTAGTACGGAACGCAGTCGTCTGCTTCTTTTACTTTCAACTGATGGTACCCTGACCTCTAGTCAATCTTCGAAAAATACTGAGCTCCCTGGAGCTGACACCACTTCATTCGATGGCCCAACATCTACTGAAGTTGTTGCAAAGGATTTCACCACCCCTTTCTGCTTGTAGTCTAACTGCTTCCCATCATTCAAGCTCCTTGTCGGACACTCGTTTGCATAGTGACCCATCTCATTGCACTTATAACATTTCACTAACTGTAAATCAAATTTGTTTTTACCTTCACCTTGATCCTTTTCAGTGCAATCACGAGCCTTATGTCCCATCTTACCACATCGGTAGCACTTCCCAGAATTCAGAAGACATTCCCCAGCATGCCTTTTTCCACATTTATCACAAACTGGAAACTTAGTTTTCTTACCATCAGACTTTTTTGAAGAATTCTTACCTTTCTCCTGCCACCTCGGTCTCTTCTTCTGCTGGTTGTTATAGAACACTTGGTCATCGGCAAACTCCATTTCCACCTTCTCAGCACATCGAACAAGCTTTTCATAACATTTAAACTCTCGAGAAGCTAATGCCCTTCGATACTTTGGCTTTAATCCTGAGTAAAAACGATTGATTTTACTATCAAGGTCCCGGATAAAATTGGGAGCATACCTTGCCAATCGAGTGAACCTTTCTTCATAGGCAGCCACTGAGTCTTCCTCTTGCCTCAATTCCAAGAATTGCTTTTCCATCCTAAGTCGAACAGCCTTAGGAAAATACTTCTCAAGAAACATACCTTTGAAATCATCCCAGTCAAGAGCATCAATCTCAACGGCTTCCCTGATATTTTTAACCATAGACCACCACTGATCTGCTTCACCCTCCAAACGGTAAATAGCAAGACTAACCTTTTGATTGTCTGAACACCCCATGACATCAAAAATCTTCTCCAGTGCTTTAATCCACCCTTCAGCTTGCACAGGGTCAGATGATCCTCTGAATGATGGTGGATGTTGCCTCATGAAATGTTCCACCACTGACATGTTCCTCTGCGGCTGATCTGGCTGATCTCGTGCATGGATACCACCACCATTTATCGCCTGAGTCAACTGCGCCATTACTGCAACAAACTGTTCAGTTCCAATTCCGACCATTTCTGGATGCTGATTCGGAAGGTTATTTCCTTCTGTATGCCTTCCTAGCACTGCTTCCCTGTTTCCTCTGCGGAAAACCATTCTGAACAAACATGTCTTAGATGAAGCAACATGGTAATCTTTAAATGCTATATCATTTCGAAAAAGAAAAAAAAAATATTTTTGGATAATCATTTAATAGAATTCTAACTCCTAAAGTTATCTAAACCGACCTTTGATACCAACTATAAGGCCCCAGCCTTAAACCTTACTTAATCTTGAGTTATTACAAGATTACACGTTGAGGATCTTTTCGGGTTTAGAGTTTTAGAGAATTAGATCATAAAACTTGCATTACATTCCACATATAAACAAAGTGGTTACATAAAGATAGTATTCTTCATTCCCATCAATGGAAACACATTTAAAATAAAACATGGATTATTTCTTGACACATCCTTGACTCTATCATCTTATCATGTACCTTTCCCTTGACCTGTGAAAAACATTTCAAAAACTTGGGATGAGCGTAAAAACTCAGTATGGGTTATAAAAACATGGAAAGGAAACATGAGTTCATATATACATAAGAATGAAATCATACTTTACCCATAAAACATAGGCACTTTAACATACCTCATAAAAACATGAATAAATCATATAAATCATAATACATAAAGGTAACTTGAGGCATTCATAACATTCTTACGTAGGGGGTAACCCTCTTGGTTACGTTTGGAATACCCATCACAGTATATTCCCTAAAATCTCTTCGGAGAAACCTTAACGTTTCACTCCTTCGCGTTACCCAATGCATTGGAGAGCTATAACGGGCTCACCCGCCCTTAGTTTATCACGGAACCACCCGTCTTCATAATAATGCCCAAGAACCATATCATAATCATATCACATAAAACATGCATAAAGGAAACATAACATTTCCACATTTCAATCACGAGATATCAATACAACACATTGATATAATAAAAACATTATGAAAACCATTTTCAATACCAAAGTAAAACATGGTATTTAATTTTCTTTTAAAAAAAGGTATGGCTTGTAGAGGAAGCCAAAACTCAAATAATGGTTACGACGGCGGAGAAGTCGTTGTCGCCGCATACGTACGACAAAAACATTCCCTTTTGTCGTTTAGTAAACGCTTCGTATAAAAAAGATTCCTTTTGAGTAAACGTAAAAGTCAAAGGGGTTTATACACCGTATAAAAGAAAGTTGTGTATAAAATAAAATATGCCTCAACGAAAGGAGATTGAGACGAAGTCCCATACCTCGTATCCGACTTGACCCGACCGTTCTTTAAACTCCTGAATAATAAACTTGAGTTAATCTCTACTTGCTTATGAATCTTTTTCAAGTTCATTATTCCTTTTATACCATGTTATGAACATCATGTAATCATTTAAGTTAATAATGTTCATTTTGTCGGTATTTGGTTCTTAAGTCAAAAATTGACTTCTTATACTTACAAGTTGTTAATTTGGTCAAAGGTTCATTATATCCAGAATGGTATTCATTATGTAGATATCATATATGTCATATATATCCAGTACATACATTCATTTATAATATTACATCACATTTAGAGGTAAGAAATGAAATGCATCGTTCATGGAGACGGTAAGCCGTACGTACGCATGAACGCTACTTCCATTTCTATTTCATATTTTCTGGAATGGAATCATAATGATATAAAAGTATATTATAATTCCAGTATAACAATATATATAATATCATTAACTTTATCCTTTACACATCCCACATATGGTATTAACGAATCAAATCACTTTTAGGGGGCGGTAGTCCGCACTTCCCAAAATGAAGATATCGTGTTTTACCCATAATGGAAACCATAAAGGTATGCCCAAAATGAAAAAAAACAGAAGCTTAAGGAAAACATAAACATATAATATATCATATATAAAAATAGTGACATCATAATGGCCACCTTTGAAGGTGTTAAATGAGTATTGAACAATCATCGTTTCGGGAGGCAGAATTTCGCCATCCACGGAAACCGTATGTTCTTTAACCATTTGATGTAGTTGTGTGAGAGTGTAGCTCAAATATATCTTATAACAACATCCTAGTATATTGAAGATACTGGTGTTGTTACAAAATAAGTAAATAAAAAGAGTTTAGGGGGGTCGGAGAAGCAAAATAAAACAAATGATCATGAGAGAATGAAATACCTTAAAAAGTGTAACTCCTTTTGAGTTGAGCCTAAAGGCTTCCTTTGAAAGGATTCTGCCCAAAGGGAATCCTCTAGGATGAGGAGAGGGATGTGGAGAGAGAAAATGGGCAGGGGTTGGCCGAGCCAATGGCTTGAAGAGTGTGTGAAATGAGGTAGAGGTGGGGGCCTTTTATAAGGGGAGAGGAGGGGCACTTTTGGAAAGTAAAGAAACATTACATTATTTGAAAATGTGTTTCGGTTTTAAAAGGTCCCACATTGATGGAATTCGTGGATAAGGTGATAAGGCATCGAAATCCATTCATCCAATTGGTTTTGGACATGTGTAGTTCATAGATTTTATTTTATCTTTCCATTTTATTTAAATCGTCAAATAATGATGTCATCGCTGCATCATTATTATGTCATAAATAATTAAATTTATTTAATGTCTAAAAATTATAAACAAATTACTATGATGTAGGAAATCTTTTTATCTTTCCATTGAATATTTATAATCAAAATTTGGACTTGTATAACCCCACTTAAAAATTGTTTTCGCAAAACATATTATGTTTGTGTCATTTTCACTTTAACATTTAATAAAAAGTAATTTATGTTATTTCCCAACAAAAGTGGATACATGGGGTCCCCAAGTTAGGCCATGACTTGTCTTGGTCGGCCATGACACAACCAATGAGGTTGGGACATGTGTCTAGGTCATTTTATATTATTAAAGCATTATTTATACATTAAACTACCCTAATTACCACTAATCGCGATTAAGAACTTAATAAGTTACTATTCACCAAAAAATTATTTTAATCTCATTGAACCACATTTTACTTCTTAATGACAACCATGTATGTCGGATTTTCAAAATTCAATACACATTAGTGGTAAACTTTCATTTAACTGAAAAATCAGTTTGCTTGATTACCACTTAGTGGTTTCACTATTCATCAAAATTGAAGTTTTTCAGAAAATTACCAAAAATTCACTCTAAGCTATATTTGATATTCCGAATTCAAAAATGAAGTCTATTTTACAAAATTCAAATCATATAATTCACATTAATTAATTTAATAATTAATTCCCGCTGCCAGAGCAAATAGCGTGTTTTTACAAAACAATAAGTATCAAAAGATTGACACCAGTTTAAGTCTAATTTCAAATCGAAATTGATTCCAATGACCACCATTGGATAAAATGGTAAAAATATATTCTAATTTCACTTCAAAACCAATTCAAAACATAATCTAATCATATAAATAAATTAGATTAAAAAGTAGTTTTGATGTAAAATGCAGTATTTTTCACTATTCATTTAAAAATGATCATTGTCGGAAAATTACCAAAAATTCACACAAGGTAAATTTTGATGTCCCAATCATAAAGGATAATTTTATTTTGACAAACATAGTTTCTAAAATTGTCAAAATATAGATTCAAAAATGGTTTTCCATCAAAAGGCACTAAAACAATCCTTTAAGAATATTAGTGTATTCCATGCATAAGATTGTATTTATTTTCATTTTAAGCCTCTAAAACACTATCTTTATCATTAATAGACATAGATAAAAATATCTATTATTCATTACTTACTTGGGATGTTACAGAAAAATATTGAAAATAAAACACAGATTCTTTCTTGACACATCCTTGACACTATCATCACATCATGAACCTTTCCCTTGACCTGTGAAAAACATTTCAAAAACTTGGGATGAGCATAAAAAGCTCAGTAAGGGTTATAAAAATATGGAAAGGAAACATGAGTTCATATATACGTAAGAATGAAATCATACTTTACCCATAAAACATAGGCACTTTAACATACCTCATCAAACCATGAATAAATCATATAATACATAAGACATAAAGGTAACTTGAGTCATTCATAACATTCTTATGTAGGGAGTAACCCTCTTGGTTACGTTTGGAATACCCATCACAGTATATTCCCTAAATCTCTTCGGAGAAACCTTAACGTTACACTCCTTCACGTTACCCAATGCATTGGAGAGCTATATCGGGCTCACCCGCCCTCAGTTTATCACGGAACCACCCGTTCTTCATAACAATGCCCAAGAACCATAACATAATCATATCACATAAACATGAATAAAGGTAAAATAACATTTCCACATTTCAATCACAATATAACATTTTAGGATATTGAAATAATGAATCCATTCAAAAAGAAACCATTTCCTAAACCATTTAAAACATTTAATAAAGATATTTTTGATTCAAAGTGTCCCATACCACCTTGAAGCTTTTAAAATTTTAAACCATTAATATCCATATAAATAAATCCTTAAAACCATTTTGAAAACATGGATATTAATAAGAACAAATAATTAAAACATTTAAAACGATATTTTGGTTAAAGGGGTTTTACCAAAATCAGAGACACTTGAATACAATAATTGAGGAATAACATTTAGTCAAAACGTTATAATATCATGATAATAAATGGATTCATGATATAATACTCCAAAGGACAGTATATACACCATATAAGAGTGAATTGGTGCATAACAACAATGAACCCTCAATAGAAATGTCAAATGTGATGAAATCCCTTATAAAGAAGGTATCCTTAAATTAAGGACAAATAAATCTAAAAAACATGTGTGAAGAATATAAATACACCCAATATGAGTGGATATCATGTGTAAAACAATAAAAGGTCATTCACACATATTCAATGGATGACATATTCAATGACCACATGTTGAACCCAAAGAAATCGAAATTGGGTTAAAAAGTTCCCTTGACAGCCTAATGGCATCACATCAAAATGAGTTGATGAGAGATAAAAAGTGTATCTCATCACTTGGAAATAAAATTTACATCATTAAGGATATATGAGAACATATCCCAACATAACAATATGTAAATTAAAAGACCCAATAAAAGAAGTCTTTTAAAAATAGGAGGGTGAAAGGTTCCCTTACCGACTTGGGTATCTTTCAAAACATACACCCCATGAAATAAGGGCAATAAATCATTGATGTAAATACTCATAAACAAAATTATATTACACAAAGAGTAGAATAATGGTCAGTACATACACCACTCAAAGGAAATTGGGGCAAATGTAGCATAAATCTCACGGGGATAAAAGTGAGATGAAAAATCCCTTACGAAAACTCGGCAGCCTAACGGCGCCACATAAAACTTCAAAAAGGATTGATGAGATAGAATAGGGTCTCTCATCACATGAAAATAAAAATTACAGTAGGAGTAATATAAAATAATATCCCAATCATAATAAAGATGAGCTTAAAAGAAATTACATAAAAGAGTGTACTTAAAAGGAAAGAGAGTTGTAGGATCCCTTACCTCGGGTCGGACTTGACTCGATCGTTCTTTAATCGCCTGAATAATAAACTTGAGTTAATTTCTAATTCCTTAAGAACCCTTTTTCAAGTTCATTATTACTTTTATACCACTTATTACCATGTCACAAACATTATGTAATCATTTAAGTTAATAATATTTGTTTTGCCGATATTTGGTTCTTAAGTCGAAAGTGGACTTCTTACAATTACATGTTGTTCGTGTGGCCAAATGTTTATTATATCCAGAATTGTATTCATGATGTAGATATAATATATGTCATATATATCAAGCACATGCATGCATTTATAACAGTACATAATCATTTGGAGGTAAGAAATGAAATGCACCGTTCATGGAGACGGTAAGCCGTACGTACGAATGAACGCTACTTTCATTTCTATTTCGTATTTTATAGAATGGAATAATAATGATATAAAGGTATATTATAATTCCAGTATAATATCATATATAATATCATATTTCCATCCTTTATACATCCCACATATGGTATTTAACGAATCAAATCACTTTGAGGGGGCGGTAGTCCACACTTCCTTAAATGAAGATATCGCGTATACCCATAATGGAAGCCATAAAGGTAAGACAAAAAATAAAAAATAAAGAAGCATAAATAAAACATAAACATATTATATATCATATATAAAAAATAGTGACATCATAATGGCCACCTTTGAAGGTGTTAAATGAGTATTGAACAATCATCGTTTCGGGAGGCAGAATTTCACCATCCACGGAAACCGTATGTTCATTAACCATTTGATGTAGTTGTGTGGGTGTGTAGCTCGAATAAATCTTATAACAACATCCTATTATATTGAAGATACTGGTGTTGTTACAAAATAAGAAAATAAAAAGAGTTTATGGGGTTGGAGAAGCAAAATAAAACAAATGAACATGAGAGAATAAATTACCTTTAAAAGTGTAACTTCTTTTGATTTAAGCCAAAAGGCTTCCTTTGAAAGGATTATTCCCAAATATAATCCTCTAGGATGAGGAGAGGGATGTGGAGAGAGTAAATGGGCAGGGGTTAGCCGAGCCAAAGGCTTGAGAAGTGTGTGAAATGAGGTAGAGGTGGGGGACTTTTATAAGAGGAGAGGAGGGGCACTTTTGGAAAGTAAGGAAATATTACTTTATTTGAAAATGTGTTTCGGTTTTAAAAGGTACCACATTGATATAATTCGTGGATAAGGTGATAAGGCTTCGAAATCCACTCATCTAATTGGTTTTGGACATGTGTAGGTTGTAGATTTTTCATTATCTTTCAATTTTAATTAAATCGTCAAATAATGATGTCATCGCTGCATCATTATTATGTCATAAATAATTTAATTTATTTAATGTCTAAAAATTATAAAACAAAATACTATTATGTAGGAAATCTTTTTATCTTTCCAATGACTATTTATAATCAAAATTTGGACTTGTATAACCCCACATAAAAATTGTTTTTGTAAAACATATTATGTTTGTGTCATTTTCACTTTAACATTAAATAAAAATATATTAATGTCATTTTCCAACTAAAGTGGCTCCATGGGGTCCCCAAGTTGGCCCATGGCTTGTCTTGGTCGGCCATGACTCACCCAATAGGTGTAGGACAAGTGTCATGGTGTTTTCACATTTTTATAATATCATTTTTACCTTAAACTACACTAATTACCACTAATCGCGATTAAAAACTTAATAAGTTACTATTCACCAAAAAAATATTTTAATCTCATTGAACCACATTTTACTTCTTAATTACAACCATGTATGTCGGATTTTTGAAAATCAAAACACAATTATGGAAAAATTTCATTTAAATGAAAAATCAGTTTTCATAAGTACCACTTAGTGGTTTCACTATTCATCAAAAATTGAAGTTTCTCAGAAAATTACCAAAAATTCACCCTAAGCTATATTTGATATTCCGAATTCAAAAATGAAGTCTATTTTACAAAATTCAAAACATATAAGTCGCATTAATTAATTTAATAATTAATTCCCGATGTCAGAGCAAATAGCGTGTTTTTATGAAACAATTAGTATCAAAAGATTGACACCAGTTTAAGTCTAATTTCAAAGTGAAATTGATTCCAATGACCACCATTGGATTAACTGGTAAAAATATTTTCTAATTTCACTTTAAAACCAATTAAAATAATAATCTAATCATATAAATAATTTATATTAAAAAGAGGTTTTGAATTAAAATACAACATTTTACACTATTCATAAAAAAAATGAACTTTATCAGAAAGGTACCAAAAATTTACACAAAGTAAATTTTGATGTCTCGATTCTTAATAAGAGTTTTATTTGGTCCAAAAGAATGTATAAGAGTGATCAAAACTATATTTAATGACGGTTCTCCATCAAAAGGTGATAAGTGAACCTTTAGTGAAAATTAGAATATATATGCCCTAAAATTGAACTCTTTCCGTATTTTAAGCCATTATCTTTTATTGGATAAATGTAAAAACATTTAAAAACATATATAATCATATTTTAGTTATTTATATCCATTCCCGCCATTACAACGGCTACATGTTAACTACCATTTAAAATAATATTATTTTTTATTAGAGTGCAACGTAAGATTCCCAAGAAACTCGTTGTTGCGTGTTGGGTACGCCATCGAGCATAGCGTCCCCTTTAACGTCATATTAATATCTTATTCACAAATATGGATAAATATGAAAATGTCTATTCTTCATTTACCTGGGGTGTTACATTTTTAGTAAATTATGTATATAATATTTATTTTTTTGATAGGTAATAGTTTTTATTATGACTCAAAATCTTATTTAAATTGATTTTATGAGGAGACTCCAGTTTTGGATTATTGTATTGAATCCTTAAGTGGTAATTTAGTTTTATACATTAATATTTTTAATTTAATTTACAATTAAAAAGAAATTTCACATATATCTATCTATATTACATCACTAATCATATTGGATATCTATTATTACATAAGATAATCATCTCTTCAGATATGTAAAATCATCAGTTTTTGTTTTGTGGTCTCATATGAATGGATAAAAACTTTTTTGAATGAATATGTTTCATTTGTTCTCACTACTTTCAACTCTTATTTCATTTAATAGTTGTTCATATATATATATAATATTTAAAGGAGGATAACTTACGTAATATGATTTAATAGGAAAACAATTATAGTGTTCAAATTTCATTTTAATTTTTTATACTGTTTTAAAAAAACTATGTTTTAGAGACCCTAAAAAATCAAGGAATTATGTTATTATTAATAGACATTAATCAAATGAAAATTTATTACCTTCAAGAAATATTATATTTAGTAAAATCATATCATTATATATGTCAACTTGGACATTATTTATTTGAAATATATCCTATTAAATTTGTTCATCATTAATGATTTCAAAGATAAATGTTGTTTGTTTTGTAATTTTTTAATTCCTTATTAAAAAAATGTTTACTCAAAACATTTGAATCATTAAATTATAAATACATGTTATTCATATATTTGTAAAATATTTTTTGTTTTGTCCAAAAAAATATGTAAATATCATATTTCAATATTTATAATAAGAATTTTATATACACAATAATTCTAATCATAGATTAAACAACCATGAGTGGTGATGGTGCCTAGTGGTGGATCAACTATTATTTTGAAGAGGATGAACTTGAATTTTTCAAAGGGGATAACTCTATTATGATGTTTTTGGCCCCTAATTTTACCAATTTATAAAAAATTCATTTGTTTTATGATGGTTAAAAAGTTTTATGTGTGAATTTTTCCTCATGTTAATTTGACATGAAAAAATGTAAATATTGAGAATTATGTTTGACTATGTATGAATATGAAATTTTTCACAAACCTTTAGTTAACAAATTACATTGATTGGATAATAAATAATAAATATTTAATAAGGTATACCTTGATAGGGGGGAAATTCATATAAATAGATCTAGTATCGTTAGGGTGTTTTGTATATTATTTTTTGACCTTCCACCTAGAGTTTTTATCTTATACCGAGTGTATTGAAGGGTTTTTTGAATAACAGTAATGGTTGAGGGAAATAAAAAAAGTTGGATAGTTGTTTTGAATTATAAATAACTTTAAAAACATTTTATATGTGTTTATTGTTCTTAAAAAAGTTCGATTGTGATTTTTTAATAGTTAACCACTCCTGGAATTTTTCAACATGGTGTTTTGTGTAGGGATTGGCCTAGTGATGAATTTTTGGGATAAGATTCCAAATAGGTGGTGAATAATGAGTTAGATATAGACTATATGGTATATGAATAGTCATGGATTAGTTTGTGAATGAGTGATAATAGACCATTGCTTAGGAGCCAAGCAAGATACCTTGATAAGAGTCTACATTGAGAATAAAAATTGACATGATATGGGATTTCATGATTAAAACATAATTAGAGATGAGAGTGTAATAGTTATTGTAGAGACCCGAAGCTTGACATACATAGATATCACATTACATTTGCGGAATACTTAGTAAATAAAAAAACACACACACAAGGACCGTAATAGTTTAGTGTCTTTGGAAACTCGGAACGTAATCTTCTAATCATGGTGAAAGATCTTCAACATCTCCCATAAATATCATCCCTTTTTTTCTTACCTAAAACCATTCTTTATATCCTGGGGAAAAGAAAACATAAAAGGGTGAGCTCAAATGCTCAGTAAGGGTAAACAAAAGAAATATCAATCACTTCATATTCATAAGAATATATCTTTTGGAAATCTTAACCTGCAAAAGAGATCATAATTTCATAACATGGGATAAATCATGGTAGTGAAATATAATCCCAATAATCATAACATATAACATGAAACTTTGTGGCAGGCACACATAATCATAGAGAATCATTTCTTATTAGTCAAGACTCATTTCCAAGACTATCTTAGTGGACAAAGTCCCTTTCTGAACTGAGTTCACTTCTCGTTTCAGTCCTGTTTCACTGAACCGGTATAACCTACCGTTCCAGCCATTTCTATCTCATGAGATATAAAATCCTTACCCAATGCATTGGAGGGAGATATAGGTCCCACCCATCTCATAAAGATACCATTCTTATGTGTTCCACAAAATCATAAATCATACATCATTGCATAACTCATGTAATAAAAATGGGATTCTTAAACAACATTGCATCATAAAAAAATTCGTATAAGAATAAGGAATTCATAAAAATAATTCCATCACAACATAATCAAATATATTTAATAATAGGGATAGAAACAAAACCCTATATTATCTTAGATGGAAAATAACTTTGATAAAACACTTGAACTCCATTCTTGAAAAAAAATATACTTTCTACTTCAAAAACACTTTCCATTATTTAAATGTCATACAATTTTAAACTAAAAGAGGTTGATTAAAAATAAACATGAAAACTTGTAAAGGAAGCTTCTTGGAAATAATGTTTTAAAAATCCATTCATGCCGTATAAGTTAAAAAAACATTATTCTCGTACTTTTGTCAGAAAAGTCAAAAAGTACCTCGTTCGAAAAAAGACAAAATATTCCTTTCATATCTTTTACTAAAAACTCACATAAGGGTAAAATTGGATTTAAACAAGTGTAGGTGGATGGAACAATATTACATATTGAGGAATCATGTATGTGGATGATAAAATACACCCCAGTAAATTTCAAAGTATAAACAATCTCGGATAAAAATGGGATTGTTATATTTCCCTTAACTTAGGTCTGATTTGCTTCGTAAGTGTCTGAAACTCCTGTATAATGATTTAAATAATGTTATTGACTTATTCCAGAATCATTATTATTTTTATGATATCATATATGGTCATATTCTTAGCTTCTTATTTGTAATATTTCATTATTACTTGTTATTCGGGTGTTTATTACTTTTTGTTCTTATGCGTGTTTTGTCGAATAAATTTTTATTTTTCTTCTTAGGTTATATATAAATCATTTCCAGAATGGTATTAGGGTAATATATATCATATTAATTCATTAAATTCATTTATATAATCATTATGCAATGAAGATCATGTAGAACGAGTCGCATCACATCGTGCAGACGGTATTCCGTACGTATGCACGAGCGATGATATCGTTCCAATGATTGTGGAATTGTATTGGATCATATATATACTATTTCATAATCAATATCACTTTACAATAATCATATATACCATTATACCCATCCAAGTAAGTTGGTGGTGGAAAATAGATTACACCACGGCGTGGAGACGGTATTCCGTACGTACGCACGCGCGGTGATTTCATTTTCCGTAGGATGGATATATGGTGAAATAGGGTTTTTTCATACTTATAATAACATATCAGTATATGAGTGATACTGATTTTATTACTTCATAATGAAACAACCTAAGAAGAATAAGTGGAAGAATAAATAAAGGTGAAAGAATCGGTAACAGACATTACCTCTTCTTTGAAGTGCCTCTTTGATACCTCCTATTAGGGCACTAAAATTGGTCTTTGAAGAAGACCAGGACCTCTAGGATGTCTCTAGGGAAGTGGAGAGAATAAATTGGCAGGGGTTGGCCGAGTTTGAAGGCTCAATGTGGTCTGAGGAAGAGATGGAGGAAGTACCCTTTTATAAGGGAGGAGAGGGGCACCTTTGGAATAACTAAAAATATTATTTTATTATAAAGTCAAATTCGGTTTTTAATAGCTCCAAATTGAGTTATTTTTAAAATAAGGTGGGTATGGGTCTAAATCCTATCATCAAATATAATTTGGACAAGTTTAGTCAACTATTTTAACCTTATCATTTAGTTTTAACTTTAAGTTAGATAATTTTACTTTTACTGTGTCTTTTTGTGTTCTTACACTATAAGGTTAATAAAGTTGCTATAACAAGACAAAAGAACCCCAATTTGATTATTATTAATATATATAACCTTATCTAAGTAATTTGGCCGAACCATAGATTTTTAGGAATATAATAACAATTAATAATATAATATTTGTTTTAAAAACTATTTTATGTCAATTTTGACACTATTTGGTAATTGATTTTTTTTAAAAATCATAACAGAATGATTAGTTAGAAAAAAGTTAATAAAATAAATACTAACATTTCATATTAACCTATAAAATTAGTGTAATTCATAAAAAGTGTCATATTACATTTATTTGGGTATTTATAACATCAATTATGTCAATATTTCATTAAAAAGATAATTACTGCATGATCATTGTGTCATAAATAAATTAAATTATTTAATGTCTAAAAATTTAAAATATAATATAATTATGTAGGAAATATTTTTAGATTTCTATTGAATATTTATAGTTGAATTTATATTATGTATAAACCTATATTAAAAATTATTTACTTATTAAACATTGATTTTAACTATTTTAACCCTTCTTTAAATAAATTAATAATAAATGTCCTAATTTAATCCATGTGGGCTTAAATGGTCATATTTTATTCCTAAGGTTGTTTTTGGTCGAATTACACTTATCCAATAGAATTAGGACATGTGTTAGGGTAATAATAATATCATTTTTACACTTAATTACCCTATTTACTTTTAACCGTGGTAAAAAAATTAGAAAGTTACTATTCACCAAAAATTATATTCATCTCATTGAACCACGTTTTAGTCCTTGATATTAACCTTGTCTCTCGGATTTTCGAAATTCCAATCCCAGAAGCGGTACAATTAAGTTTATGAATAATTCAGTTTCTTAACTACCACTTAGTGGTTACACTATTCATCAAAAAATGAAAGTTTCCAGAAAAATACAAAAAATTAGGCCTAAGCTATATTTGATATTATGAATTAAAAAATGATGTCTATTTTACCAAATTCAAAACATATCAGTTATATTAATTAATTTAATAATTAATTACCGTCGTCAAAACAAATATCATGTTTTTAAGAGATAATAACCATCAAAAGATTGACACTTGTTTATGTCTGGTTTAAATTTGAAATTACATCCAATGACCAGCATTGTATTAAATTATAAAAATATATTCTAAATATACTTTAAAACCACTAAAATTAATAATTTATCACTATTAATTATTTCGATTAAAAAAATTGTTTTTAATTAAAATTTAGTAATTTTCACTATTCATCATAAATTGAAAGTTATCCGAAAAGTACCAAAATTTCAGCCTAAGCTAATTTCGATATTCGGAATCCAAAAATGAAGTCCATTTTGAGAGATAAAATTTATAAAATTTTAAAAGGTGGTTATTACTATTCATAACGGCTAGTTTTAATAATATTTTAATAGCATATCGTTGTTTAGTGAAACTCGGTATTGCGTACTACACACGCTATCGAGGAAGGTCGTGATTGCGTGTAATGCATGGAAAGTAAAAGATGCATGTTGTGCAAGATCCTTTTGGTGTAGCGTACAACACAGGACATTAATAAAATTAAAAAGAATATTTTTCATAAAAGCTCGGGGTGTTACATTCTACCCCCCTTAAAATGAATTTCGCCCTCGAAATTCGTTGGGGTTATAAATGGTTTACTACTCGAAAGTTTCTTTAATAGAAACCCACATCGTAAAAAGGAATACCAAAACCAATCTTTAAAAACAAAAGTATGAAACATAACGGTTACCCAAATAAACTAATCACTAGGTTTCCACATAGGTGAAAATATGGATATGGAAGAGAAATCTAACCATCATGTTCTGATGGAGAGTGGTAGAGAACATGGCTATGGAAAAGCCAGCAATCACAAAGCCATAAATTTGTGACAATATAAGGTACCATCTAATTAATCAGATATAAGAGAACTAGGACAACATTTTTGGTTTTCAAGATCATTTCCCTAAAGTTGATGAAATTGGAATTAGAAGAAATACTTTTGTTATTTTGGTATAGTCTCACTGTTGGTCGTTCTTTGGACAATTTCCACATCATCTCTTAAATAATTGAAGTTGAATTTTTCATTCATGATGTGTTAACAGATCATGTGATAGAATGATGGATCATTCCATCTATCTCAAACAAAAAGATAGAAAAGTTATCAAAAAATACATAAGTCCATATATAGTGAGATTAATCATATATGGTTCCAAAAATGGACTTATACTTCATATATCATACTGCTTAATATAATAAAACTAGTTTCTATTAAACATGGACTTCTTGTAGGCCAGTGGTAGGCGATAAAGTCTAGTCACACTTCGGTTCTGGGTTCGATTCCCACAGCCTTGTCCGACGTGATGGGTTGTCTCCCGTCCTGCAGGATGTCCTATTTCTAAAACTACATTACTATAACATCCCATCAATAATATCAAAAAAAGTTTTATCCTTAAACAATACTAACTTATGTCCAACATAATCATTTTCAATCTTTAGGATTATCCAAAATACTGTTGTCCAATCTCATATTATAGTGAAAACGATTACCAAAGAGTTCATGTAATAAGCATGTTAATACCATCATTGATCCCCGTATATCATGAGATATGTCTTGTTGGTCACATTCCAAACATTCGAAGGCCTTAATCATGTATTCTCTTGAAAAATTAATACCCAATAAATCTTAGTGAAAACATGAGTGTTGTCAAAAGTTAACTCTTTTCACATACCAAAACCTCAATCCATGATATAATTATTTCCTTATATCAGTCATGAGCTCATGAATACTGTCAAACATTTCATTTTCTCGTTTTCCCTTCATAATGCGCATATCATCTTTTTTCCAATAATATCTCAATCACTTTACATGGTTACCGGTACCATAAAATTATTGAAACCCACAATAGACCAATACATAAATATTCCAATATTCCACGATACTATATAAAACATTATTTTGGAATCCCATTACATAAACACATAATCATTCGACCACATCGTTGTCATATTCAACATCGCCAATGGTGATTGCATGTGACTTCCCTTTATCCTTTTCCTTAAGTGCTTTCTCATGTCGATCATCACTAACCCTTGGATTAGGGAATTTATTAGCATAATGCCCCATTTCCTTTCACATGAAACATTGAAGTGTTAGTGGTGTGTTCTCTGCAGTCTTATCTTTATTCACATCATTAGAAACATTTTTTCCATTACTTCGACACTCAGCTACTCGATGACCATCTTTTCCACACTTAAAACATTTTCTAGTCCCTTTAAAACAATCTCCACCATGCTTCTTTCCACACTTTGAGCATAAGGAAACATTCATCTTCTTTTCACCGTTATTCTGAGATTTCTCCTTGAACTCCATCTTTCGTTTCTTGTCAAAACTACTAGATGGATAAGTAACACCAACTTCCATTTCATCCTTGATAGCACAACGCACAATTTCTTCATAGCTACTGAAGTCTCTTATAGCTAATTCCCTTCGAAGATTTGGTTTTAAGCCACTGAATAATCGATCAACATTACTTTCAGGTTGGATGATAAAGCCAGATGCATACCTTATAAGCCTTGTAAAATTCGCTTCGTATACACTAACAGATTCATTATCCTTTTGCTTTAGTTCAAGAAACTCCTTCTCCATATTTTTTCAAAGAATATGAGGTAAGTACTTATTGAAAAATAAGTTCTTGAACTCGTCCCATTCCATGGACTCAATTTCATCTCTTGGCCTCGTATTCTTGATAAGATTCCACCATTCATCAGCTTCACCTTCCAAACGATATACTGCTAAGATGACTTTATCATGTTTTGAACATTGAATAACTGAAAATATCTTTTCAGTGGTACTGATCCATTGTTCAGCAACAAGTGGATCAGAAGGCCCACTGAAAGAAGGTGGACGTTGCCTCATGAAGGACTTAATAGAATATGGTTCCCTTCTCTACTCATTTGGAAGTCCAGAATGATTCATAGCTTGTGTAAGTATAGCAATAAGATTTTTCACTCCATATCCCATAACATTTGTTTTTTTAGGAGGGCAATCATCGCATTGTCCATTGCATTGATCAACACGGTTCCATCGGGTTCCATCCATCGTTTAAAACCCAAAAAGAATGGTCTGAGAGGAAAAACTCATGCTAGGGAAAACAACATAATAAAGGGGGATTACCATCAATATCTAACACCTTAGGTTTAATTATATGATCATTAGCTTAATTCTAGGACTATAACCTATACGTATACTTAACCTTAGGGACATCCCTAGACCTACCTTAGAAATATCTCTAGGGATCTCACTAGAGTTCTCGCATCCTAGTTTCCAAAGATTGACTAAACCTTTCCTCTGATACCAACTTTAGAGACCCAAAGCTTGACATACATAGATAAAACATTACTTTTGCGGAATACTTAGTACATAAAAAAACACACACACAAAGACTGTAATAGTTTAGTGTCTTTGGAAACTCGGAACGTAATCTTCTAATCATGGTGATAGATCTCAATATCTCCCATAAATATCTTCCCTTTTTTTCTTACCTAAAACCTTTCTTTATATCCTGGGGAAAAGAAAACATAAAAGGGTGAGCTCAAATGCTCAGTAAGGGTAAACAAAAGAAATATCAATCACATCATATTCATAAGAACATATCTTTTGGAAATCTTAACCTGCAAAAGGGATCATAATTTCATAACAAGGGATAAATCATGGTAGTAAAATGTAATCCCAATAATCATAACATATAACATGAAACTTTGTGTCATGCACACATAATCATATAGAATCATTTCTTATTAGTAAAGACTCATTGCCAAGACTATCTTAGTGGACAAAGTCCCTTTCTGAACCGAGTTCACTCCTCGTTTCAGTCATGTTTCACTGAACCGCTATAACCAACCATTCCAGCCATGTCTATCTCATGAGATATAAAATCTATACCCAATGCATTGGAGGGAGATATAGGTCCCACCCATCTCATAATGATACCATTCTTATGTGTGCCACAAAATCATAAATCATACATCATTGCATAACTCATGTAATAAAAATGGGATTCTTAAACAACATGGCATCATAAAACAATTCATATAAGAATAAGGAATTCATAAAAATATTTCCATCACAACATAATCAAATCAATGTAATAATAGGGATAGAAACAGAACCCTATATTATCTTAGATGTAAAATAACTTTGATAAAACACTTGAACTCCATTCTTGAGGAAATTATCCTTTCTACTTCAAAAACACTTTCCTTTCTTTAAATTTCATAAAATTTTAAACTAAAAGAGGTTGATTAAAAATAAACTTGAAAACTTTTAATGGAAGATTCTTGGAAATAATGTTTTAAAAATCCATTCATGCCGTATAAGTTAAAAAAACATTTTTCTCGTACTTTTGTCGGAAAAGTCAGAAAGTACCTCGTATGAAAAACGACAAAAGATTCCTTTCATATCTTTTACTAAAAACTCACCGAAGGGTAAAATTGGATTTAAACAAGTGTAGGTGGATTGAACAATATTACATATTGAGGAAACATGGATGTGGATGATAAAATACACCCCATTAAATTTCAAAGTATAAACAATCTCGGATAAAAATGAGATTGTGATATTTCCCTTACCTTAGGTCCGATTTGCTTCGTAAGTGTCCGAACCTCCAGTATAATTATTTAAATAATGTTATTGACTTATTCCATAATCATACTTATTTTTATGATATCATATATGGTCATATTAATAGCTTTTTATTGGTAATATTTCATTATTACTTGTTATTCGGGTGTTTATTACTTTTTGTTCTTATGCGTGTTTTGTCGAATAAATTCTTATTTTTCTTTTTATGTTATAGATACCTCATTTCCAAAATGGTATTAGGGTAATATATATCATATTAATTCATTAAATTCATTTATATAATCATTATGAAATGAAGATCATGTAGAACGAGTCGCATCACATCGTGGAGACGGTATTCCGTACGTACGCACGAGCGATGATATCGTTCCCATGATTGTGGAATTGTATTGGAGTATATATATACTATTTCATAATCAATATCACTTTACAATAATCATATATACAATTATACCCATCCAAGTAAAGTGGTGGTGGAAAATATATTACACCACGACGTGGAGACGGTATTCCGTACGCATGCACGCACGGTGATTTCATTTTCCGTAGGATGGATAGATGGTGAAATAGGGTTGTTTCATACTTATAATAACATATAAGTATATGAGTGATACTGATTTTATTACTTCATAATGAAACAACCTAAGAAGAAGAAGTGGAAGAAGAAATAAAGGTGAAAGAATCGGTAACGGACATTGCCTCTTCTTTGAATCGCCTCATTGGTACCTCCACTTAGGGAACCAAAAGTGGTCTTTGAAGAATAACAAGATCTCTAGGATGTCTCTAGGGAAGTTTAGAGAAGAACTTTTCAGGGGTTGGCCGAGCTTGAAGGCTCAATGTGGTGTGAGGAAGAGATGGAGGAAGTGCCTTTTTATAAGGGAGGAGAGGGGAACCTTTGGAATAACTAAAATTATTATTTTATTATAAAGTAAAATTCGGTTTTTAATAGCTCCAAATTGAGTTATTTTTAAGATAAGGTGGGTATGGGTAGAAATCATATCATCCAATATAATTTGGACAAGTTTAGTTTACTATTTTAACCTTATCATTTAGTTTTAACTTTAAGTTAGATAATTTTAATTTTACCGTGTCTTTTTGTTTTCTTACACTATAAGGTTACTAAAGTTAATATAACAAGCCAAAAGAACCCCAAGTTGTTTATTATTAATATATATAACCTTATATAAGTAATTTGTCCGAACATTAGATTTTTAGGAATATAATAACAATTAATAATATAATATTTGTTTTAAAAACTATTTTATGTCAATTTTGACACTATTTGGTAATTTATTTTTGTAAAAATCATAACAGAATGATTAGTTCTAAAAAGGTTAATAACATCAATACTAACATGTCATATTAACCTAGAAAATTAGTGGAATTCATAAAAAGTCTCAAATTAAATTTATTTGGTTATTTATAACATCAATTATGTCAATATTTCATTAATAAGATAATTACTTCATCATTGTTGTGTCATAAATAAATTAAATTATTTAATGTCTAAAAATTACAAATAAACTATCATTATGTAGGAAATATTTTTAGCTTTCTATTGAGTATTTATAGTTGAATTTATCTTATTTATAACCCTATATTAAAAATTATTTACTTATTAAACATTGATTTTAACTATTTTAACCCTTCTTTAAAAAAATTAATAATAAATGTCCTAATCTAATCCAAGTGGGCTTAAATGGTCATATTTTATTCCTAAGGTTGTTTTTGGTCAAATTACACTTATCCAATAGAATTTGGACATGTGTTAGGGTAATAATAATATCATTTTTACCCTTAATTACCCTATTTACTTTTAACCGTGGAAAAAAAGTAAAAAGATACTATTCACCAAAAATTATTTTCATCTCATTGAACCACATTTTAGTCCTTGATATTAACTGTGTGTCTCGTATTTTCGAAATTCCACTCACAGAAGCGGTAAAATTAATTTTATGAAAATTTCAGTTTTTTAACTACCACTTAGTGGTTTCACTATTCATCAAAAAATGAAAGTTTCCAGAAAAATACAAAGAATTAGGCCTAAGATATATTTGATATTATGAATTCAAAAATGATTTCTATTTTACCAAATTCAAAAAATATCAGTTACATTAATTAATTTAAAAATTAATTCCCGTCGTCAAAACAAATAGCGTGTTTTTAAGAGATAATAACTATCAAAAGATTGAAACTTGTTTATTCTGGTATAAATGTGAAATTACATCCAATGACCAACATTGTATTAAATTATAAAAATATATTCTAAATATACTTTAAAACCACTAAAATTAATAATTTATCACTATTAATTATTTCGATTAAAAAAATTGTTTTTAATTAAAATTTAGTAATTTTCACTATTCATCATAAAATGAAAGTTATCCGGAAAGTACCAAAATTTCACCCTAAGCTAATTTCGATATTTCGAATCCAAAAATGATGTCCATTTTGAGAGATAAAATTTCTAAAATTTTAAAAGGTGGTTATTACTATTCATAACGGCTAGTTTTAATACTATTTTAATAGCATATCGTTGTTTAGTGAAACTCAGTATTGCATACTACACACGCTATCAAGGAAGGTCGCAATTGCGTGTAATGAAAGGAAAGTCCAATATGTGTGTTTTGAAAGCTCATTTTGGTGTAGCGTACAACACAAGACATTAATGAAATTAAAAATAATATTTTTCATAAAATCTCGGGGTGTTACAGTTATGTTGTATAATAACCTTCAACTCATAGTCCATGATCTAGTTACAAAACATAATGGTTACATTTCTATCATTGTAATCAGTAAATAGGTCTCAATATTAGCACATAAAAAATTATTGGTTCAAATTGAAATTTTGGATCGCTTACATACCCAAATTCCATTTAGCTGTAATGTTTTAGTTAATTATCTGAAACTCTTAAATAAAATAATTGATAAATAATCAACTAGTTCATAGGGATCCACATGATCTCCTACAATGTTCATCAAATTTAGTAAAATTCATATTAATAAAATAAAAAAAAATTCTACATAACCCTTATAAAATTAAACATAATAATCGTGAGATAAATTTATCTGGTAGGGTTAACATAACAATTAAAAATTGGATTTCCTCATCGATTATTATATGTGTATAAGTGTATGATGAAAATAAAAAATGTCGATGATAAAAACATAATGAAATTTATACCCATCAAAACTAGTTAATAAATCACCAAACATGGGATAAAGCATTAACATAAGTCATGAATTATAAGATTAATCAATTGTGAGCCAAGATAATGTAATTTATGAACAAAGGATCCTCTAGAGATTTATAAAAGATTAAATAAAACAGTCTTGAATCACATATACTCATTTTAATTTCACTCTTATAGTCACTCAGTCAAATGGAATAAACACTTCAATAAATTGAAAAAATATCTATTGAAAATAGATAAATGGATAACTCTATTCATTTACCCATTACATTAGAAAGATATATCAGGAAACAGGACATCATGAGATATATCAGATTCAATCATGAACATAAAAAATTTACATGTACAATAATATAATCCTAACAAATGAAATTAGATTTGGTTGAACATAATAATAACCATTTTTCATTTATATGTAGATTTATTCATGGGAAAAAATGAGTTCGAGGATAATTTATTTCAAGCTGTCATAATATTCCCAACGTAATAAGTATAATGGAATTATCAAAAAATGTACCATGTAGAACCATATAAAATAAAATGTTATTTTCATTCATGAATATGAAATCCATTAATGGATATAGAGAAATATTACTGAGTAAAATACCATTTCAGCATTGAAAATTAATTTTATGAATAAATTATTTATAAAATATTATGAAATTAATATTATTTTATAATAAAAAGAATATTAAAATTAAATATTAATAGAATATATCTATAATGATGGATACAAAATTCATTAATATATAAAACATTAAAAATTAATATTCTCCTGAATATTTTGAAGATAAATTCATAAGTGACATGTAAAATCCAACCCCACTTTATTGTTTTTTTAGAAAGAAGAGAATGACTTTATTGAAAGAAAACGAACGTTAGATGAGTATAAATGAAGAAATTTTACATTTTTCTAGATGAATAATGGGGAAAATATCATCTAAGATAATGCAAGAACACAAGTCTCCCTCTTCATTATCCCCAATACTAGCATGACCATCAACGAGATAGATGTATTCATGGAAAATATTTGTTATAATGAAGTTCAAATAAGAGATATTGTCGAGAAAAATATCCCATTTTTTTATTAGCTTACCAGATATATGGATCATTCGCATTCTAACTACTTCAAAAATATTGGTGGAATCACATTCAACACATATATTGTTCCAATGAAACCAAATCTTTCAATAAGATCATATGGATTCCAAAGGATTTGTGAAACAATTTACCCATTAAAACTAAAATAACAAAACCCTATATATAATAACCAAACAACCCCTAACTGATGAACGAACACAATTTTTACCAATCAATATAATAAAACCAACAATAGACCATACCAGAGTGTAATGTCGAAACCGATACCAATATCAGAGTGTAACGTGGAATACAAAACTAAATAATCTCAAATTCTCCAAATACACCAAATAAACATATCTCAGTATGATTCAATCTATACCTATGAAATCCATTCCTAATTTACCACAATGCATAACTAATGAAATGAGATATCATTCCTCTACATGTCTACTGATAAAAAATATATATAATTTAAATATTGTTTCCATGTAGGGGGTGCGTATTGAAACTAAGTTTTTTTCCACAAATGAAACCCATTCTCACTCTACTATTATATAACATGGTAGCACATTTATCTAAACCAATATATATATATATATATAATTATATAAACCACATTAAAATAGTTATAATTTTTTTTTCAACAAAATAGTATACATGGAAAACAACCTAAAAATGTCCTTCATCCCACTTCATAAATCCATTTGAAAAACCCATTCAAATCCACACATCCACACATGCATGCGTTTGTGAAATTTCAATACTCATGTGTAGTCTCTTGTCAATATACCTTGTTTTCAAGAGGTAATTTTATACTTGGGAACTAATGGAACATGTCCCTTCCATGAGGAAACTATATTATAAATAAAAAATTTAAAAACAATTATGGAAAATCAATAATTATAATAGCTTTCAATAAAACATCATGTAATGTCCTGACCCATGTTCTACACGCAATAGTGCCTATAGAAGATTGGTCAAGTGACCCCATGAATGCCTCCTAGTTCTCTAGATGATATCGATAAGAAGAAAGGGTCTAATATCAATCACTGTGATAATATACCATCTTTTATGTAGTTAGAGTAATAAAACAATGGAAAATAAGAAATAGAAACTGTATTGAATTTACACATAGAGTGAATGAAACCGTATCATAATATAGCTGAAACTAGAAATAAAATATCTATACTACATAATAAAATATATTATTCCAATGTAAATGTCTTGTGTCTAAAATGAAAAATGAAATAATTTTTTACTTTCTTAGGTGGTTCTCGACATCGATTTGTATTCCCTTATCCACCCTCCATCCTATATCCTCTATATAACATGGTAAATATTTCATTTTGATATCCATAACACATAATGTCTATTTTGGTACTGATCAGGTTGCCCAAGCAGGGTATGATTACAATTTAGAAGGCCACCAATAATGGAATTTATAACAATATCTAGAGACTTCCAGTGTTTAATGGTGAAAAAATAAATATGTATAATGTATAATAAATAATTTATGACATTATACATTATTATTATTTATTTAACCACATGAACCCATGGGTTTAGGATGACACCAAAACCATAATACCTACATTGGAAGATGCCAGACTCTAAACCATATCACATAATAAATTAAAAATTAATAAAAAAAATGGGTCTTCATTTTCCATTTATATTTATTTTGTCATAGGTCTTCATTATTAGGACCTCATTTTCATGGGAAGCCATAGACCATGTACCACAAATATTTTTCTCTATGGGTTTAGACAAAGTAGACAATGTCATAAACATATAAGATATGGAAGTAGTTGACCATGGCACACACATATTTTTCACTACTGTATTTGGATGTAGTAACTCATATAACACACTCATAGTCTTTCATATTAGGAGACCATGTCCCAAAATATTTGTCACACAATTCACCACAATGATCATTTGAAATGGCATACCATCTCCCACACAGATTAATCGAATCAATAAGTTTCAATTATCAATAAACTTATTATATAATTTCACCATAAAACATCCAATTAATTACATCAGAAATTTATTGATTCGTTTCTATAAATTGAAAAATACAAATGCTTTTGATTAAATAATCCCAAAAATAACTTTTCAATTCACATAATAGATTTTCAATTATTTATTCAAAAATAAATTATTCAATTGGAAATATCAATATCCCTAAATCAGTCCATAAATTAATTATTGAATAAAGGATTTCATAAAGAAATCAATCGACATTAAATAAATAAATAATTAATTAATATTTTAAATCTCATTAATTATTAAAAAATATCTAATCTCACCAATCATATTAATTAATTAATCATTTAATAATGACATAAATGGTATTAGTAAACTCCGCAATTTTATTCTTACATTAATCCAAGTAATTATTTCCATAATTAATTAATCACATTCACTCACTTTAATTAATTCCACATTTAAATATTCACACCAATTCGATCAACTATTTCCATAAATAATTAATCAAATCATACTACATCTATTAAATAACCAATAAAATGTTCATATAAATTCCATTAACCAATTCCAAAATTAACTAATCACATCCAATTCCTTCATATAATCCACTAATTAACTATTCATGTAAAGTATATTAATTAATTTCACAATTAATTATTCACATTTAATTGTTTTAATTAATTCACTAATTAATTGTTCACCTAATGTCAATTAATTAAGTACAATATTAACTTATCACAATAATTACATTCATTAATTTGACTACTAATTTATCCCATAAATCAAATTATTTAATTTATCAATTAAATAATTTCATTACAATGGTTAACTATTTCAATAAATAATTAATCTCAGAAAGCACATTATTTAATTAAATTATTAAATAATATCATTTATCCTATAAATTTATTCATAAATTGATTAATCTCCCCAATCCAATTATTTAATTCAATAATTAAACAATCAAATTACTCTCATTAGATAATTCATTAACTATGAAATAAGAAACCAGAGTCAATAAATTTTCCATAATTAATCAATCAATTAATTATTCAAACATAACTAATTAAATGACCCAAATTAATTAATCAATTAATTTTTCCAAAAATGTCATTTTAATTTCCCACAATTAATTTCTAAATTAGTTATTCTATCTCAATCAATTCAATATCCTTGAATTAACTCCTCAATTAAGAGTTCAATATCAATCAATTAAATGTCCACCAAATTAATTCTTCGATTAATTATTCCATCGAAATCAATTAGATAACAACAATTATCTCCAATAATTAATTATATAATTAATTTTCCCTATTATAAAACATCAATATGACAATAATAAATTCCTTAATTAGTTATTCAATTTCAACAATATCAATCTCCCACACAATTAATTCTGTAATTAATTATCCAAAATCAAAATTTCATAATCCAAATAATTCCCATTATTTTGTTCAACAATTAATTAATATATTTAAATAATATAAAAAACACCATAATCTATTCAATAATTAATTATCCAAAAAATGAATAATTCTGAAATTTCCAATTCCACAATTTCATAAATTCGTTATTTGAGAAAATTAATTAATTTAATAAAGGAAAAAAACTGGTAAAAGTGTAATAGACATTATAGAATTACATAAACAAAATATATATAAAGACATTGGTATTTGAATTATAGACAAAGGACCTCATGAATTGTGAAAAACACTCACTAACGTATAACCCCAATTTCAGCCGAACAACTAAAATCACGATGATGTACATGATCTGGATCAGAAGATAAGATCTAGAATCCATATACACAAGATCCAACAATCCTAGATCTAGATCCAGCAATCCCATATATAGATCCATCTAAATCAACAATAACAATTCTTTATAGAATGGCAGAAGAACGAAGGAGTGACATGAAACCAATCGTGATGAATACACACACGAGGAGAGATGCACATATAAAAACAAAGCATTGAATCACTATGACCATAGTTTGGGAGCCCAAGTAAATCCAAAAGGAGTCTAAAAATGAGTGAATTTTATCTAGGATGAGCTAGGTTCTATTTGGGGATAATATGGTTGTTCATGAAATTTTGATATCCATTTTTATAACATAAATTTTCATGTGTGCAATTTGATGGGCCATGTAGCATGGTTACTAATAATTGTGCAGCTTAACCATAGAACATTTCACACTTCGACACTACACTATATAACCATGTAAATACCTTGATACTAGGATTAAAAATTAGTTTAACAGTTCACAAACCATGTGCAAACTATGTAACATGTTCCGTACATCTTTTATAAATAGGAAAAAAGTGAAAACCATTTCATGATTTGTTTGACCATTTGAAAACCATGCATACAAATTGTGAAAATCATAAAAATGGTGAACACATTTTTTAACCATTTACAATCCATTTCAAAACTATGCTAAAATCCTGAAAAGCCTCTCCACCTTAAAAAATTATGTACTATTTTACCCAAACACACCCAAATCCGGACCCATAGAATATGTACTCAAAAAAATGGAAAATACCAATAAAAAATATTGTGATATCTTCATGAAAATAATGGGATCATACAATATCAACACCTTTTAACAGCTCATCCACTAGACGTACTCCCATGAATATCTATAATTCTAAGTAAAAATGGTCTAGACATTGAGAACATACATTTGTTTCACCTCCTATGTTTCTTCCTACACATGTTATTGTTTCCACAATATATGAAATAACATCACAGTATCTCCTAGAAACACATTATCACTATGATCCAACACTTTTATCGAATTCTCCATAAAGGATGCATTGTTCTCAAGCTCAACTTCTATAACATACTCAACTTCTGTTCCTACTCACTATGCCCAAAAACCTTAAGTACACCATCCAATATTGCAACTCATTATTACCATCAAAAAACTTTATGGAAAGGAGATATATCCACCAGCAACATGGCCCAATAAACCATTCCCAAATAAATTTAAACATGATCCATTTATGACCCTCATTGGAATTTTGATTCCACCACTTCCAACCATTTATCTTCATCCATGAGACTACTATTGACACATCACTCCCCACCTTTTGAGCATCATTAACATATCATTGTTAAGAAACTCAACCACCATGGAATTCATTGACCATCTCTCCATCCAAATAAACTCATGCATAAAAATTGGATGGGGTACCTTCCACTATCCAAATCCACATATACAGCTTCATTAATGTAACCTCTTTGTGGCCCTATAACCAACCAAAACAAATTCAGTTAGCTAGGAATCTATTAATTTATCATCATTAACAATAATATTTCAAGTTAGGGGAAATTATTGACGCAAATTAAAATTACACATATAATCCATTAATGAATACCATAAAAAATACTACATCAGTTATTTTACCTCCCACTATATAAAAATATTATCCTATCAAATATCATATGCTTCCATGCCTGCCAAAATCATATCATAATAATCAAAAACCAAATTGTCCCTTAGAAATCCCACAACCTAGTTCTAAATATAAGGAACCCTCACTACCCAAAATAAACACATCTAGTGTAAAATAAACAGCATAGAGTATTATAATTTCACAACAATACCCCAGTTAACAATTTGTATTTATACATAACTATAAGAATCCTTTCCCAAATTTTCCTATACCAAGGTCAAAATCGAGGAACTATCACTACCCATAACCTTCCTACACCTGGGTCTTAGTTAAAAATGGTAACCAAATAATGATTATTCAAATTCGATTTGATATTCATTTATCACATATTACATCATTTTACTATCCCTTTTAATTAAACATTAGGTACCTATTTCGATTCAAATTTCTAAATTAAATACAATTCAAGTTCAACTACTCATAAAAATCTATTGCCCATGAAATCATAAAATGATTCATTTCACAACAATCCTAAGTGGATAAATTGATGAATGCACCTAAACTATTGTGCATTATAAGTCCATGAGTCGAAAAACATAAAATTTCATAAAATATTTGAAACAATAACCAAATCACACAACTAGTGTGTCTCCAAAGGATAAATAATATCCGACAATAAAAAAACACTACAATGAAAAAAATCCCACCAAGTGTATATATCATATCCCCCTACACGGGTTATATACTCCCTTGATCATGATCATATCCAATTGCCCAATATTCATAGTCTCTTATCTACCCATCTCATGTAGTAAGTCATAAAATAAAATAAAATTTCTATGATACCACTTTTTAACATCCTGACCAAGGTACCACACACACCAGGGACCTGAGCCAGGCGGTCATATGACCTCTTGCATGCCACCCCTTTTTTTGAGGATTTTAAAATGAATTGAGGGTCTAATATTTATCATTGGGAGACAGTAACATCTTTTTTGAAAAAATCATATTAATTCAACAATAGAAAATAAAAAATAATTACTGAATAACATATAATCTTATCTCGAATGAACCAATAACAAGATGGGAAAAATTTAAAATACAATTTCAAAACTAAATAAAAACATATTTCATGCTAATGTATGTGTTGTAAGAACCCGGATCATAATTTCAGGTATGTTTTTCCTTTTATGGTCATTTTTGAGAAAAAGAGGAAAATCTGGAAATTTTCAAAGTACACGCCATGTACCTTGTCACCACGCGAGGCTGTGTATTTGTCATGTCCGAGCCTAACATGTGGTGTGTAGTGGCGATGGGGAGGCTATTTAAAGGGGAGTACAGAAAGGCCAAGTACACATCGTGTACCCTAGAAGTAAACGTCGTGTAAATTTATTTTCATTAAACGGACCGGGGTCGCGCCTAATCGACATAAACCTCTTCTTCTCAAGGTTCTTCGACCAAGAGTGTCCATACGACCACGAACATCCACAGAGCCCCCGAGACTCCGTCTTTTTTCCAAATTTACCACTGTAAATTGCATTGGAATCGCAGTAGTGAGCTCTTCCTTCTTCTTGAATTTTATTCCATGATATTTCCTCTTTCTCGAGATATTGTGGGTTGAATGTTTTGTGTGTTTTCGTATATCTATTCGGTTATAAGGAGAATAAAGCATCGTGGTCAAAGTATATTGGTCTCCTAGCATCAAGTTAGGTGGTTTCTACCATACATATCAATGTCTTTATGTTTAATGTTCAATTTTACACCAATACCCGTGAACATGGTATTTTGTGTTTATCATTTTCCCCTATTGTTTTCCTTCCTTGCATGTATGCTTGTGTGTGGGTAATTATATCATGTTTGAGGGTAATTTCATTGATTGGATGATTTTCCCATGCCTTTTTCTTGTTATGACCTTTGGGTTTTGATAGCCAATTTTCGTTATACCTGTTTTTTGTGCCTTGTGACTGTAGGATGGAATGATAATCTTGACATGCTTGTTGTTCTGTAGAATGGTTATCTAAGTATCTATATAGGTGTACTTTGGCCTTATATCATTGTTATGAACTGAGTGTCATGGGACTATGAGAACTTGGTGCTATAGACCATAAGGGATAAACTGAGTGAGCTTCCGAGAGAGTCTTGGATATTATAGACTATAAGAGGGTAGACCAAGTGAGCTTCCATAGAGAGTCTTGTTTCTTTTAAACTACAGGGGATAGACTGAGTGGGCTTCTCAGTGAGTCTTGGATACTATAGACTAGAGGAGTGTAAACTGAGTGAGCTTCCTCATAGAGTCTTTACATTTTTGAATTTCCTTAAACCATTCCAGGCTAGAGGAGGAATTGATTGAGCGAGCTTCCATAGAGAGTCTGTGATAGAACTGAGACTTTAGGAGGAATTGACCGAGTAAGCTTTCTTAGAGAGTTTCTAGTCCTTGGTGCTATAATAGGGTTAAACCGCCCGATCTTCCTCAGAGAGTCCCTAACTACCCTATAATATAATTGGAATTGGCCGAGCGAGCTTTCTCAGAGAGTCTTATAATTTCATATGACGAAACCAGAGGGGTTAGGATGACTGCACTGCCCAGAGGGTTGTTGGTACTTCTTGGATAGGACCAGAGGGGTTGGCTGCGAGTACTTTCCAGAGGGGTTCCTGTTGTGGTTAGTCGTTTGCTTCACTGCTGCATGTTGTTCTATGGATTGAATACTATTTTATAACATCCTGTTACTACTTTCTGAATACTGCCTGTTGTTTACTGTTACTGTTTACTTCATACTGTACTATTCCCTGCCTATGCTCACTGACTATTAGGCACCGATCATTGGTTGGTTTCCTACTGGGATGTAGTCTCACACCCTTTTGGGGTCGTGATTTTAGGCCCAAATAGACTATGTCGTTTTAGGTATAGACAAGGGAAAGTGCCCTTCGACTTCTGGTACTTGATTACTTTGGAGCAGGAGAGCATGGGACCAAGATTAGGCTTGCGATGCTGAGGAGATGTTAATCTTTTATTTTTCACTTGTTTTGGTACAATTTGTATTTCAAGCATTGTGACCTGTTTGGTTGTTTTTCTTAGATATGCATCATGAATCATTTCATATATATACATATGAGTTATAGTGGTTTATTGTTTTAGTCTTCCAATGTGTACTTGTGCATTTTTGTTGGATATTTACTGCTTCCACTATTGCATGCTTTGTTTACTTCCACTGTGTACTCTGCCAATGAGGGCATAGATTCCCCACTATCACACCCAACGCCCTCACTACTAGTTGACAGCCTCTGGAATTTGGGGAAATGCGCCTAAGGCCATGTGACCAACCAGGTACGGGGAGCCTCTGGGTGGCTTCTGGAACCGGGATGTTACAAAGTGGTATCAGAGGAATTCTTTTCTCTTGATTTACTATTTGGAGCCTTTATCCAGGGATAGGACAGATTCGGTACTTGGTAATAAGCTGTGCCCGGGAGTAGCTAACCCATGTACATGGAAAATCTAATCTACCTCGTTATTGTAGTTTTCTTGTTTGAGATTTTATATTTGATATGATTTCACCTAGAATATTTCACATTCCTTGTGTTGTTATTGTTGTGCTAGTGCGGTTCTATTTCTGTTGTAACCCGATGAGATGATAATATGCTATCTCATGAATCATATAGTAACTTGATATAAATCACATTCCATGCATTCTTAAAATGCCATCTTGGGTGCATTAGTAATTTCATGTTGTTGTGACAGACGTTGTGTATATTATGCATGTTGTTGTGATAGTTTTTTTTTTATGGAATCCCTACAGTTTGATAGAGGAATTTTTTGTATTGTGCCTTTCTTAAATGAATTCCAAATTTTGGTTCTTGAGGTGTTATGGACCCTAATGAATCGGAACATGGTGGATCATTGACTTTTTTTCTTGTATAAGATATGTAGAAGATGCCAAGCTTTGGTTCGAGGGGAGTATGGTCCCTCAAAAATCATAATTTGGCACCTTTATGTTTGTTTTTCATTGTTTTCTGGGATTCAATGCAGTTTCTGAGCTACAGCGTGGAAAATCCCAGAATACACAGCGTGTACTTGACTACACACCATGTAGTTTTAAACTGTGTCACTGACTGTGTGAGTAGAAACACGGGGTTGTGAAATAGTTTTCAAAAACATGTCGTGTACAGTCGTTACACGCAGTGTAGTAGTGAGCTGTGTACCCAGCTGTGTCACTAACAATAGGGGTCGGGGAAGTTCACGTAGTACACGTCGTGTTGGGTATGAACAAGCTGTGTAGTCTTGTTCTAGGTACATGGATGTGTCACAAACCACACAGGATGGTGTTATCTCTCATATACATGCCGTGTTTGTTCGCAACACGCCGTGTAAGGGTCAGCCGTGTATCCAGCCGTGTTTCTAACAATAAGGGTCACCAAAACCTTGTCTAGTAAATGTCGTGTCCTTAGTGAACATGGCGTGTAGTCTTGGGTTAAGAGGACCATGTGATTTAACCATGTAAAGAAACTCAAGAAGGGGAATTGAGATGAAGTAGATGTTGTGTCTGTGGACAACACGCTGTGTAGTCAGGGGTGTTACACGACCAAAGGTGGAAGAAGTACACGCCCATGTGAATGGCCTTAAGGAGCAAGCTATGTTGTTTTTATACATGTCGTGTAGTCATGTTTAGTGAAACTTTAGTGTTTCATACCCCTATTCCCATTTTTTACTGTTGTGTTCTATGTCCTTGATAATCCTGATATAAGGTGTGATTTTGATCTTTCAGATCTATGCCACCGAGATGTCCTTCGGTCATACGTCAGCTACCAGACTATGATCATCACCAGATATGGCCGATCAGGGACCTCTTGTAGATCCTCATGCTGTGATTGCCTGGGAACCATTAGTTATACCCATTTCATGTGCCGATGCGTAGTTTAGGGAGGATTTCCTGGGGATGACACAGAAATTTTAGGGAGCATCGCCTCATGCCCCGTTGATGGATGAGTTGACGCTGGTTTTCCAACAACATCATCCTCTTACTTTTTCAAGGTATGGAGGACCCCAGGCTGTAGAGTCGCGGCTAGAGGCCATGCTGACAATCTTCGAGCATCTAGAGATACCTACAGAGAAGAGGGTGAATCTTGATACTTATATGCTCCGATACACCGCCAAGAGGTAGTGGGAGGTGATATCATAGTCAGGGTGCTAGTAGAGTATGACTTGGGATGAGTTTTGGTACATCTTCTATGATTACTTCTATCCAGAGAAATTGAGGGCGGACTGAGCCAGAGAGTTCTTGGGTCTCGAGCAGGGTACTCTTTATGTTATGGAGAACTCGTCTTGTTTTACCGAGCTATAGTGCCTCACACCGTTTCCAGTAGGTGATGAGTTGTTCCTTGCTAGGAAGATTGAGGACGTCTTAGGTAGGAGATTCATTCCCAGGTGAATATTTTCAGGTTGACATTGATATCCTCAATTTTCAACCAGGTGCTGATCTCTGAGTGCAATCAGAGGGATTCTAGAGCAGTGAGGTCGGGCGGTTCGACATCCAGAGTCAGTGTTCCTCCAACTAATAGTAGAAAGTGTTGTAGGGAGTCTGCACAAGGAGATCAGAGTAGGCGGAATGTATCTTCGGGCAGCCAGGTTTTATGCTACCAATGTGGTGGGAGTTGGCATACTAGGCCTCAGTGTTAGAGAGACCTGATGGAGTGACGATATTTCGGCAAGATGGGCCATATTCAACATTTTTGTCAGATCTTATCGCCTACAACTAGTGGTAGGGGTTCTTCTATGACCATGCGTATAAGATTTGTATCACCAGTTTTCACCAGTCTGGTTACTGGAGTTCTTCCGGCCATTCGGGCCGATGTGGAGGTCACGACCATGGTGGTTGGTCACTAGGTTACCAGTGACAACAGAGTGGATCAGCTCAGAGTGGTCGGCCAGGGGTGCAAGGCCGTGGTACGAGCCATAATTTTACCGTGGAGCAGTCCTATCAAGATCAGGATCCCATACCATGCATAGTTCGAGTTACGATCTTTGTAGACTTAGTTTTATCTTCAACCCTTTTCGATAATGGTGCTTTGCATAGTTTTATCTCTGTTGCTATTGTAGAGAGCCGTAGGCTCTGTATCTTTTATTCTATCGAAATGATGACTCTTGACACGCCGTTGGGAATGAGGACATCTAGTGTACGTTAGTGCAAAGAGTGCCCTCTTGAGGTTGTAGGTTGTCACTTCTTATGGGACTTCTCTGCCCTATAGATGTCATGATATGATGTCATTCTCGATATGGACTGGTTAGTTCCCTTCCCGGAATTTGTCGATTACTATCGCCACAGGGCGAGTTTCGTATCACCAGAGGGTGGATCTTTTATCAATAGAGGCGAGTGGGAGGTCCAGGCGGGTAGAGCTGGACTAGAGCATCATGGTCTAGGAGGAGTTACAACCCAGATTGCCAGTCATTATCTAGATGACCAGGGGACTTCACAGTTAGACTTTCCTTGAGTGGTGGATCATTTTAGGGATGTCTTTCTAGAAGACTTTTCAGGTTTGCCTCCGGAACGTGAGTTAGAATTTTCTGTTGAGCTGGTGCTAGTAGCGGCACTAGGGTTCATTCCTCCTTATAGGATGGCTAGACATGAGTTGCAGGAGCTCAAGAAGAAGTTGGAGGTGTTTCAAGAAAAGGGTTTCATCCGACCCAGTATTTCTCTTTTCATTTTTCCTGTCTTATTTGCGAAGAAGGCAGACGGCACCGTTAGGCTTTGTGTGGATTATCGGAAACTGGGCCAGTTAACGGTCAAGAACCGATATCCATTGTCTAGGATCGATGACCTCTTTGGTCAGCTTCAAGGAGCCTGGGTGTTCTCGAAGATCGATTTGAGGTCCAGTTATAATCATTTGTGCATTGGACCATAATATATACCTCTAACAGCCTTTGGGAGAAGGTATGGTCTCTACAAGTATAATGTTTTTCCCTTCGGTCTCATGAACGCGCTAACAGTTTTCATGGCACTGATGAACTGAATGTTCCATCCATACTTGGATTCCTTCATGGTGGTTTTTGTGGATGCTATCTTGGTGTAATATCTCACTAGACATGACCATGCTACCCATCTTGAGATTGTTTTGAGTACACTGAGAGAGAATCAGCTTTATGTTAAACTCTCGAAGTGCCACTTTTGGTTGGATCAGATTCACTTCTTGGGTCATGTTTTCTTAAGGGAAGGAGTATTAGTAGACCCCAAGAAAGTGATAGCTTTTGTTTCCTGGGAGTAGCTGAAGAATTTCTTTGAGGTGCGGAGTTTCCTAGGGTTGTCTAGATACTACAGGTGTTTCATACAGTACTTCTTACTCCTTGCAGCACTGCTGATAGGCCTAACCAAGAATGGTGTGATGTTATTATGGTCAGATTCTTGGGAGACAGCCTGTCAAGATCTGAAAGGGAGGTTGACGTCAACACCAATACTAGTCTTTATAGAACTGGGCATGAGCTATATAGTCTACTCTGATGTTTCAGGTGTCGGACTGGGGGATGTTCTTATGCAGGGAGATGGGATTATTGCTTATGGGTCTTGGTAGTTGAGACCGCATGGGAGGTATTACCTGACGCAGGATCTGGAGTTGGCAGCTGTTGTTCATGTCTTTCGCTTTTGGGGACATTACCTTCTGGGAGAGCACTTTGTGGTGTTTATCATGCACTAGAGTCTCAAGTACATCTTCACTCAGCGTGATATGAATATGAGAGAATGTAGGTGGGTCGAGTATCATTAGACCTTTGACTTTGAGCTTGCCTATATTCCAGGAAAGGTCAACATAGTGGTTGATACGTTGATCAGAAGAAATCAGATTCAGGCTATTTTGGATGCCAGTAGTGAGTGGCACATTATGGATCTTTTCTCTGAGATGCTTTCGGAGGTACACGACAAACATGGGTAGAGTTTTCTATCTTATATAGATGTTACCTCTACCCTTCTTGATCAGATATGGATGAGGCAGGTATCAAACTCGGATGGCCTAGTCCTGCATGAGAGTGTGTCATGAGAGGACCCTATTCGTAGATGGACAGTGTGAGAGGCTGAGATCTTGCATTCCAAGGGACACGTATGGGTGCCAGCGGACATACGCGAGGAGCTGATGCCGTATTTCCATTCCTCAGTTTGGGTAGTTCATCCTTGCATCACCAAGATGTATCCTGATCCACACTGCCAGTACTGGTGGCTAGGTATGAAGAGAGATGTTTCTGGGTTCTTCTTGATATTTTCTACTTGTCAGCAGGTGAAAGCGGAGAATCAGGGACCAATAGGGATTTTATAGCTGTTACCCATTCTCGAGTGGATGTGGAACGATGTCGCGATGAACTTCATGACCGGGATACTGAGGTCGCCTCGAGGGAGTGATGTTGTTTGGGTTGTCGTCGACAGGCCTATGAAGGTTTCTCATTTCTTGCTGATCAAGGATACCTTTAGTGTTGATGAGCTAGGACAGTTTTAAATCCAATAGATTGTAAATTTTCATGGAGTTCCACACTCCATTGTTTCAGAAAGGAATGAAATTTTTACTTCTTGGTTCTTGCAGGGGGGCTTTAGAAGGCTATGGGTACAAAGGTATTTTTGAGTACATCATACCATCCCCAGACAGATGGCCAGTCCGAGCATATGATCCAGGTGCTTGAGTATATGCTCCGATCTTGTATTATAGACTTTTGAGGTTCATGGGAGAATCATATTCCTCCTGTTCAGGTCACCTGAAACAATAGTTTTCAGGTGACTATTCAGATGGTACCTTACGAGGATTAGTACGGTAGGCCATGCCGATCACCTTTATGCTGGCTGGAGGTCGGAGAGGTAGCTTTGTTGGGACCTCGTCATCTTCAAGAGACCTCATACCAATTAGATTCGATTCAGAGGAGGATGGATATAACAAAGTCTCGCAAGAAATCTGATGCTAGTCAGTGAAGATGACCTCTGGAGTTCGAGGTTGGGGATCAGGTTTTCCTATGTGTCACACCGAGGTTTGGATAGAAGAGGATTCAGGGAAAGGGTAATCATTAACCATGGTATATCGGTCCATTTGAGGTTTTGGGGTGAGTTGGTACGATCGCCTATTAGTTGCAGTTACCTCAGAGGTACCGGGCTATGCACGATGTCTTCCATGTCTCTCAACTCCAACGTTACTTTTCATACACATCTCATGTATTTCAACCTGAGGAGGTTGAGCTTGAAGTGAATGCTTCATTTGAGGAGAATCCTATTTGGATTATCAATAATAGTACCAAGGTTCTCTGTGGCTAGTCTGTTCCTCTAGTACGGGTGTTAGGGCAGCATGGGAAAGTACAGAAAGAGACCTGGGAGAGGGTGGCTGATGTACGATTGTAGTGGCCAGAGCTGTTCGAGGTTTCTTCTTCTAGCATCGCTAGAGAAATTAGAGGATGAATTTCATTAAGGGGGGACATTTGTAAGAACCTTGATCTTCATTTCAGGTATGTTTTTCCTTTTCTGGTCGTTTTTGAGAAAAAGAGGAAAATATGGAAATTTCCAAAGTACACGTCGTGTACTTTATAATTACATGCCATGTACCTTGTCGCCACGTGAGGCGGTGTGTTGGTCGTGTCCGGGCCACACACACGATGTGTAGGGGAGATGGGGAGGCCACTTAAAGCAGATTACGAAAAGGCCACGTACACTCCGTGTGCTAAAGAAGTACACGCCGTGTGTCCGAGAAGTACACGACATGCACTTTTTTTCATTAAATGGACTGGGGTCGCACCTAATTGACAAAAATGTCATCTTCTTATGGTTCTTTGACTGGGAGCATCCATAAGGCCACGAACATCCTCCAAGCCCCCGATCCTCTTTCTATTTTCCGAATCAACCACCATTGATTGTGTTGGAACTGCAGTGGTGAGATCTACCTTCTTCTAGAGTTTCATTCCATGATTATCCCTCTTTCTCGAGATATTGTGGGTTGAACGTTTTGTGCGTTTTCATAGATCTATGCTATTATAAGGAGAATCAAGCCTCGTGGTCAATGTATATTGATTTTATAGCCACACGGTAGGTGTTCTGTGTCTTACCTTTCGAATTATTTGAGCTTTATGTGCAATTTTCCACCAATACCATGATCAGGGTATTGTGTGTTTACCATTTTCCCCTATTGTTTTCATTCCTTGCTTTTATGCTTGTGTAGAGGTAATTTGATCATGTTTGAGGATAATTCTTATGCCTGGATGTTTTTCCCATTCCTTGTTCTTGTTATGTCTTTTGGGTTTTGATAGCCCTTGGTCGTTATACTTGTTTTCCATGCCGTGTGATTGTAGGATGGAATGATAATCTTGATATGCTTTTTGTTCCGTAGAATGGTTAGCCAAGTAGCTCTATAGGTGTACTTTGGCCTTATAGAATTATTATGCACTGAATTTAATGGGACTGTGAGAACATGGTACTATAGACCATAAGGGATAGACTGAGTAAGATTCCCAAAGAGTCTTGGATATTATAGACTATAGGAGGGTAGACCGAGTGAGCTTCCTTAGAGAGTCTTGGTTATTGTAGACTATAGGGGATAGACCAAGTGAGATTCCCATAGAGTTTGGGATATTATAGAATACAAGAGGGTAGACCGAGTGAGCTTCATTAGAGATTCATTACTTGATTGAATTGACATAAACTATTCCAGGGTAGAGGTGGAATTGACTGATGGATCTTCCTCAGAGAGTCTGTTATAGACCTGAGACTATAGGAGTAATTGACCGAGTGAGCTTCCTCAAGGAGTTTATATACCTTGGAGCTATAAGAAGGTTAGACCGCGTGATCTTCCTTAGATATTCCCTGACTACCCAAGTCTATAAGGGGAATTGACTGAGCGAGCTTCCCCAGAGAGTCTTATAAAGTTTTATGTCCAAACCAGATGGGTTAGGCTGAATGCACTACCCAGATGGTTGTTGGTACTTCGTGGATAGGACCAGAGGGGTTGGCTTCATGTTCTTCCCAGAGGGGTTTCTGTTGTGGTGAGCCATTTTCTTCACTACTGATTATTGTTCTGTGGATTGATTATTATTGTATATCATCCAATTACTACTTTCTGATTACTACCTTTTGTTTAATATTACTGTTTACTACTTACTGTACTATTCCCTTCCATATGCTCCCTGACTATTCGACACAGATCTTATGGTGGTTACCTACTGGGATTTAGTCTCACACTCTATTTGGATCATGCTTTTGTTCCCAAACAGTCTATTTTGTTGCAGGTATAGAAAAGGGAAAGATCCCTTCAGATTCTGGTACATGATTACTTTGGAGTAGGAGAGCAAGGGACCAAGCTTAGACTTGCGATGCTGAGGAGCTATTTATCTTTTCTTTTACACTTGTTTTGGTACTGTTTGTATTTCCTGGATTGTGACCTGTTTGGATTTTTTTACTAGATGTGTATCATGCATCATTTTATATATATACATATGATGTCCAGTGGTTTATTTCTTTACGCTTATAATGTTTACTTGTGCATTGTTGTTGGATATTTACTACTTCCTCTATTGCATGTTTTGTTTTCTTCTGTTGTGTACTTTTCCAATGAGGGCATATTTTCCCCACTATCACACCCAAGGCCCTCACTGCTAGTCGAAAGCCTCTGGCATTTGGGAGAATGTGCTTGAGGCCATGTGACCAACCGGGTACAGGGAACCTCTAGGTGGCTTCCGTAACGAGGATGTTACATGTGTCTTGTGTCTAAAATGAAAAATAAAAATAGTCTAAAATAATCTACATGGGTTCCAACACTGAGTTAGGTTCCCATGTCAACACTCCATCCAATATCAATAATCTAACATAATTTTATTTCCTTTGTTACTATTCAGAAAACATAGTGTGTATTATTTTACTTATATGGTAGTCCGAGTTGGGTGTAAATAAAACTTAATTAGCCACATCCAATGACAACTAAAATACTATATAGAAAATAACAGAGTTTGCAGTTTTATAAGAAATAATTAAAATTTATAAGTAACAGTCATTATATTATCAAATATTTATCAGTATTTATCAAACATAAACCCTTGGGTTCATGAGGACACCCAAACCTCAATAACCACTTCAGATCATATCAGAGTCTGATCCATTCCACGTTATTAATTCAAAATTCGTTAAAAAAATTCATTATCCATTAAATTTAAATTTATAATACTATTAATTGGAATGGTGTACAAATCCAATAACTTAGGTCTAGGTCATTATTCCAAGGACCCCATGGGCTTGGTATGTAGTAGACAGTGTCCTACACATATTTATCACTACTGTCGTTGGAAGTAGCGAGCAATGTCTCGCACACTGTATTTTGAAGTAGTATACTGTGTACTACACATATTTTTCACCACGGGCATCAGAAGTAGTAGACCATATCCCACACATATGGGCTTTTGAAGCAGCAAACCATGTCTCACACATATATATCACACAATATACCACTACGGGCTTCAAAACCATCATACCATGTCCTAGACCCATTTATCAATTCAATAAATGTTAATACATATTCTATTTCTTATCAAATTTCACAATCAAATACTTAATTAATTAATTACAAAATTAACTAATTAATTTCAATCAATTGAAAATTCCTAATAAATTTCATTAATTAATCTGGAAATAAATTAATAAATTCATAATCTCAAGATTTTATAATTAATTCATCAATTAATTATTCAATTGTAAATCTCAACATTACTTAATTAATTCATCAATTAATTATTCAATCAATTGTTTCATATTAACATAAAATTTAAATTAATTAATTTTAAAATTAACTAATTCTGAAAATCTCATTAATTACGTCAATAATCATGAAATAATGAAAGTCTAATCTAACTAACTAATTAATTAATTAATTGACCACATCAATCCATTCAATTAATTGATTACACCAGTCATATTAATTAATTCCATAATTAATTGAACACATTCAATCCCTTCATTTAATTCACCTACTAATTGTACAAATAAATTAAACTAATTAAGGTCCAAAATTAATTAATCATGCCATTATACATTTATTAATTCCATAATTAATTGTTCGCATCAATTCCAATAGTTAATTCCATAGTTAATTAATCACATCCAATTTCTTTAATTAATTCACCAAATTAATGTTCACAACAATTCCGTTAATTATTTCCACGTTTAATTAATCTCATCCAAATTCATCAATTAATTCCCTAATTAATTTATCATATCAACTCCATTAATTAATTCCATAAATAATTAATCACATTACATCCGTTAGTTAATTTTATTATTTAATTAATCTCAAAATTATCATTTTTTTGTTTTAGAAATTAAATAATTTCATTACACCCATTAACTATTTCATCGATTAATTTATCTCATTAATCCAAAAATTTAATTCAAGGATTATATAATCACATTTATGACATTAATTATAAACCTATTAATTAATTTCATGAATCCCATTATTTAATTACAAGATTATATAATCAAATTACTCGCATTAATTAATTAATTTTTTAATTAATCTGAATCCACAATCATAGAAACCCCACTAATGAATTCTATAATGAATTATTTGAAATTTAATAATTCAATAACAAAAATTATTTCATAAATTTATTTTTCCATCTCAATCAATTAAATGGTCTATATTAATTTCTCAAATAATTTTTATATTTCAATCAATTCATTAATAGCCAAATAATTCATCAGTTAATTATTCTCTCTCAATCAATTAAACATCCCCATATTAATTCATCAATTCAGTGTACAACATCGATCAATTAAATAACCATAAAAATATAAAATAATCCTTTCTACAATTAATTACCCCTATTCAAAAACATTAATATAACAATAATTATTTCATCCATTAATTAGTTAATTTCAACAATCCATGTACAACCATAATTAATTAAATAATTAACTATCCTAATTATAAATTTTAAAATCCGAACCATTCCCATTAATTAACTCTATAATTAATTAATTATGTTAATCAATCTCGACAACTCTATAATACATTCAAAAATTATTTTTCAAAAAATATTCCAATGCTAATATTTCTATTTTCAAAATACCCTAAATTAATTAACTCACAAAATTATTTAATTTCACCGGGAACTCAATTTTAATAAAACTAATGGAAATTATACAATTACATACATGTAATCAAAATAATAAATTTGGTATTTAAATTATATACAACCTTCCTCCGGAACGGTGATGAACGCTCTTGAAATGAATAACCCCAATTGTAGTCGAAAAACCAAAATCATTGTGAACAATCTGATCTAAATCTGAAATCTAAATGAAATGTAAAACGAATCAGGACCCAAAAATCATAGATCTAGGTCAAAAAAATTGATCTAGATCATAAAAATAAAATAATATAAATCATTCAAAATATGGGAGAAGAGTGTGGAGGGTGGAGGAAACTAATTGGGAAGAACCCACATACCTGATGAGATGCGGATTTGGAAACTACAATTTGATTCGCATTGAATTTTGGTCAATAGGTTTATAAAATATTCTATAAGCCACTAGATATAGATAATATTATTTTCATTGAGATGGGTTCTATTTGGGGTTAATATGGCTATTTTGGAAAAATATAAAACAAAATTTATAAACAGAAATTTTTTCATTCACATTTTTCTTATCCAAGTTATGAAATTATTACTAACCATCTTCTTTAACCATGAAATGTTTAACACTAATTATTAAATCAAATTTTTGTGTGGCATAAACCATGAATCCAAGATTCTCACATAGTTTAACTATTATAAAATAATGTGAAAACCGTGCAATAGGTAGCACACTTTGTTCTGACCATGCACAAACAAATATGTAATCAAGTAAAACCCATGAACACAATATTTTACCAAGTAATAATCATGTTCAATCCATGAAAACCCCATAAGAAACCCTTCACACTTTCTTTAACCATGTAAAAACCATTTCAAAGAAATTATAAAACAAATAAAACCCTCTACCCCCTAAATTTTCTAATTTTTACACCAAAAAACCCAAATCAAGACCCATACAAGTTATAATAAAAACCAAGAAAGATAATACCTACCAAAAAGACACTAAAATATCCTTAAAAATGATAGGATCTTATAGATAACTTTTTTTAAAACATTTAGAACTACCATTTTCAAGTAATTTATGAAAAAAAAACTTTTTTAATGGAAACATGTTTCCCTGAATTAAACAATGTTATATTTTCAAATAATCTTTTGAAAATTCAATTAACAAAAAATTATAAAAGAAAAAAAATTCATAATTACAATTACTATCACAAAAAAGGTTTTCAACACTTATTTAAACATCAATTTAAAAGTATCTAACATGAAATTAAAAATATTTCATACTACTTATTCATGTTCAAATATGTGGAGTCATATGTGATGCCAATAACCTTAGAAAAAATGGTGAAAATGGAAAAAAATATATATTATTCAACAATCCCTGATTTACAATAAAAATATACACCTTATATATTTTTCCTTACCATTAACTCAATCATATCACAACATGATTTTCACCAAAAAACATGTATCCATCTCCAACAAATTTAACATATAATTCCAAGAGTGGTAAGAAGAAAATGTAAGGGAAAATAACAAAAATATGTGATCCTCATTATCCTTGGATGACATATAATTTCTACATTTCCAAATTTGTTAACTCCCAAGACATCAATGCTAAAAATTCATTCCATGTTATTGATAACTAGTTGGGTATTATTTTTCATTGAATACTACATCAACCATAATGTGGTTAAAATAACTATTGTACCACTACGTGATGCATACACCAAATGTATTCGACTCAATATTATCATACAAACAATATACCATAAAATAGTTCAATATAGAAACTAAAACCAACTTTAGAGTGTAATGAGGAAGACAAAACCAAAAAATATTGATGTCTCCAAAGACATAAACACCATAGCTTCCAACATGAAACATGATATAATGCCATAATCCATTCGTGATGTATCATAATGAATCACTAATGAAATGAGATATGATTCCTTCACCTGGGCCATGATAAAAAATATCTGAAAATTCACCACTATTCCCAAGAAGGGGTGAGTATTGTCACTCATTAGGTTTTACCCAAATGAAATCCCTACTCACAAAACTATTATAGAACATGATAGGACATTTAACAAAAAACAATTATATAAATAACTTTATAAAAATTATATCAAATCCATATAATTTTCCCCCCAACATAGTTCCAATAAAAACAATTAATAATAACATTCAAACCATTTCAAAAATTAAAATTGAATAACACAGTCCTATCCATACATACACACATGAAAGCCTAAGTGAGAGTTCCTTAGTAATTAGTGGACCCTCTTTTTTCTACCATTTCTTCATAGGGTACCCATATACTAATTCTTTAAGATAACACTCCCCATCTACAATGTCATGTCAATTAAAATGAATACACACCAACCAATTATTTTGAACAGTGAAACATCAAATAGATCAAACATTTAGAGAAATTTTATTAAATAATCCATTTTTATTAAAAACAATTACAAAATAAAATTTTACATACTATCAATAAATTAACCATTTTATTGAATTCATTTCCCATGGATCAAACAACATCATATTTTCAAATCATTATTTTTAATTTCCTAATCAAATTACATTTCACATCAATAAATTTTTACATATCCAAAATACATCACTAAATAGGGTTTCAACCATACTTAAAAAATAAATTTCACAATAAGTTCCAAATTATTCAAAAAATATTGAAACTAAGATTTTCATTTAAAATAATAGGATTTGAGAGTGAATCCACCTATATCCAAAACTATAGTGAAGAGAAATAATGGAACAAATTCTTCATCAAAACCTGGATAAAACATAAAACTTCCACCATATTCCTTGTTTTGTATCATCTAGACAACCATATATCGACATTATTGGAATAAAAATACATATATCCATATTAAAAACATTGGATATGTAATTCCAAGAGAGATAAGAATAATAAAATACAAAAAACCAATAAGGAATCAATCATTTAATACACCACTAACACAAAAATATTTATCTTTCATCTATAGGATGGGTCTCCACATTCATAAGGAAGAGATAAAATAACTTTATGGTCTTATTAGAGAGATAATAGATATTAAATTTAAATCCTCATTAGATCCACAATTTAACAATCTATTTTTTCTCAGTGCAACCTTAACATGCAAGGCTTGGTAGATTGTGAAGTAGCATTGATCTAGATACTTATTTAAGGATCACCTCACATGGTTGGATCAAAGGGTTATAAAACCATGCTACAACCATTACAAATCCATTTTACCCCACATTCATGATTTCTCTTGGTTTCCCTCGCGGTTTGGCCAATTTTCGAGCCTACCTAAAGCCCCCTATTTTACATTATATAGTTTCAAGGAGGGCATTGATGATTATAAAAATATTACTAAAAATTTGAACCACCATAAAATCCCAAGAACCCATAATAATATATTCCAAAACAGCCCACTTTTAACCAAATCTATTTACACATATAAAAAAATCAAATAAAGGGTTAAATTCTTGAAATTTGGCTTGTTACACGACCCATATGGAAAATGTTTTGTAATATAATTTTAAAAATTATTAGGAGAAGTTAAAAGATCTTATGAAATATCATTATGATGTAATTATTTAATTAAAAAGAAAATTATTGAAGTAATATTAGAAGAAATTGATATATAATAAAAGGATTCACAATTTAATCTAAGATACAATATTAATATTAGTGACAAACAAGTTTCTTGATGTTTCATTAATAAATAAGTGTGCAAATAAAAATTCCTCATTTAAAATCCATTTACATTAATTGGTGATTAAATTTTATGTTTTTGCAGAAAATAAAATCATATGATCAATCCCAAATGAATGTTGATGAAATATAACCATGAAATATTATAATATTACATTATAAAATTATTTTCCATTAGGTAACATTTTTATCATTTTCTTGTAGATGAAATAATTTAAAGAGATAGTTCAAATACCATGAATATAACTTGATACATGATAAAAAAACTCAATGGTTAGTATATATAAAAAATTTAAAAATGTAGTTCCCTAATAAAAGCATATGTTTCACATATTGCAATTTTGAGATGAATATCTCTTACAAAGAAAATATTAATGAATTGATAATTAATATTTGGGGGTAATTTTTTAAAATAAATTAAATCCATAAAAGCCAAAATAAATAAAACGTAAATTATGAAATATTAATTTCACACAAAATTTGTTATTAATATAATCAATTAAGTGGCGATATAATCCAATGAAATGTAATTGATTTAAAATACCCCATACAACATTATAACATTCATTTAAAATAAACTTTGATGAAACAATATAAATTGTATCATAAAATACCCTAAAGTATGTAGGATTCATGAAATAATGTGTTAAAGGTGTTCATATACAAAATCAAAAATAAATTTGATGTATGACATTGAAACATGCCTATGTGAAAGTAACATGACATGATTTTCATTACCTCAAAAACAAAATTTCAATTTATATAACCTAACACAAATATAATAAATATATATTAAAAATATAATTGTTCAAGAAAAATTTTAAACTCCACTAATTTATCATTAAACCATTTTTCATCTATTTTAATGACATGTTTAGTAATATATTATATTTTTTTCACATTGGTTGTTTTGGAAATTTTCTATTCATAAATGGAAAAAGGTTTCTCTATGATTAACTTGTTTAAATAGGACATTATTTCATTATATCGTGAATAATAATCAGTATATTATTATATTTTTGAATAAAAAATAATACATTAAAAACCAGCCATGATGTATTTTTATAACTATTGAATTATGTTAAAATCATAGAGATGGTATGTCATTAGTATCCATGAGAAGTGTTATCAGTTTTATATTATTTTAAGAGAACTAAAGTACATATCATTATATATATAAAATGAAATTTTATAATAAAGTTAACATTATATATTTAAATATACATATACATACCATACATGTCTTGTGGTCAAGAAATGTTAATCACATTCATTTCTAATGGTGGTAATCACAAAGTACGCATGAATGAAATTATCACTTTTCAATGAATTTAATTCTAGGAAAATAATTTCTATGTTATATATATATATAACTTTAATTATGTCACCAATTTAATATAAGTACACTAAATATATCATTTTAACTATCCCAGAGAGAGGGTGATAGAAAAAGATAACATCATTTTGTGAGGATTTATTATTCCATGCACATGAATGATGTTTTCATTTCCCAATTTATTGTATATGATATCAGAATATGTTATTTAAAAAAATTACTTTTATTTATGTGAATATTTTATTATTTAATTTATATTTAATTCAAATTATTGTTGGTAGAAGAATAAATATAATCAAATTGATAGACAAAGAACCATACATATTCATTGTATTTCCTATTTAAATTTATACCTAAATACTTCCCAGCATATTCTTATGATGAAAGAAATACTTCAGTGATATATGGAGAGAATTTAGGAAGGTATTTTGGTTATTTATGTAATGGATTTGATTCACATGTATCAACCCTTTTTACATTTCTAAAGACTAAGGTGCTCAGAAGAAGTCCATGGGGACTCATCTACTTAATAATAAAATTAGTTATATTTTTTGATGTGGAACATCAAGTTATGAGAAATTAGGATTCACTATGTGTAATAAATCATGGTTTAAAAAATCAGTCAATTTTCTTTAGAAATTGTACCCTGGGGACTAAAAAATATGAATGGGTATTACACTTCATGGAAATAATAGATGTTGTTTGTTTTAAACATTTTCAGCCACTCTATTTTGTTAAACACTAGGACTATATCACGTCTCTCTCATATCCAGGTTACCCAGAAACCCCATAATTATCATTTATCAGATTACATTCATCACAGAACAATCTATATCTTCCCTCTATCCATCCTACATCAATACAAGGTATGTTGAACCTCCATTCATGTGGTTTCATTGTTATTTTCCCAAAAGTGTCTCTTTTTCATGTGATATTGATTTCTCTCCATGTTTACAAAGGAGGTTAATAGGGTTTTTTGGAATTTTTGTGGCATTCCACGCTTGGGAGGATGTATTAATTTTGGGAAATGTGCTTTGGATATACAATGTTGGTCTATTGTCATTAAAATTACATTAAAAGACTTTTGAGGTAGGTGAATTTTTCCTTCTATTGTAGTTATGTTTGATCTAAAATTCAGTATGATTTATCCAATTAGATTGCTACAAAATTATCCTAATAATTACATGAACTAGATTAATGAATTTGAATTAATCACATGATAATTATTATACTTTCTCCATGATAATGGTCTCCCCCTTTTCTAGATTATTTAGTATCTATGACGTGTTTTGAATTCCTATTTTAGCATGTTTAATTAGTAAAGAAGATAAATATGGAATAAGTTGATATTTAATTTTCTAAAAGATTAAAGAGTCATGTTTAATTAATCTAGTTTTTTTTTAAATTATTTTTGTATGCATGTTTAGATGTTTTTACATTTCATGTGTTTGTGGAATTGAATTAACAAAGGTAATCTTATTGATATTGGCTGATAAAAAACCAAAGGAATTTTACGTAAATTGTTTAATATATTTCTTAAAGCTTCTATTAGCTTGCCTTATAGGTTTCCTATAATTGGAACCTATAATTAATTAATTGGTAAATTCAAGATGGAATAATAATTAGTCATGTGATAAAGGTTCATTCCACTATACAGAATGAGTTTCCTTATTTCCTATAAAGTCTTAGTTTCTTGTGCATTGGAGCCATTAATGCTCATTATGTGTGAAGGTTAGATGCCTTGCATTAGGGCCTAGAGCAATGTTTCTATTTTTTTCCAACAAATTTTAATGAGACATGAGCCTGGGATGGATAATCATGGAGGGATATTTTGGTATATGTGGTAGTGAGTGTTAGTTATGATGTGATTATGGAGGGTTGTTATGGTATATAGGGAGGGGAGGCCTGGTCATTGTGATGAAATACGATGCTTGTGATGGAGTAATGAATTAGGATATACATATGGGTGTAGTGGAAGACTATAATTATGGAAAAATAGGTTGAAGATGGTCTTACACACTAATATGACAGTTGGATTATTGTTTGACTCCATTTCATTAATGATGGCCATGTTGTTTGTTTGTCTTCGTTCCTTTTTTCATTTCATCAGTTAGACATACTTTATTTATTTTACACCTTTTTTGGTAGATTGGAATGTTCTCCTAATGTACCAAGTATTTTTGAATGTAAATTTCTTAGTAAATAACAAAATAGATAACCCATGGGGTTGGAGCATGCTCGGATGCAACGCTGAAGTTGTAATTATAAGAAGTTGTGGAATAAATTTCCTTATTCCTAGGGCTATAGAACTATGATATAATGGTAAATATATTTAATAGATAAAATTTTAATGTTTAATTAATATTTAATGTATAAATTTCAATAAATGTATATTTATGAAAATGTTTATAATAATTCGATGTATCTTGTTAAATGGTTGTGTGGTTATAAGTTATCTATTATTAGTAGTGGAAACTAGGAGTCTGAGAGACATTATGTACAGTTTCCTCTAAGTTTAGGTTATAGACACCATGTGGTTGTGATCCCTATTATATCATATAAATTTTATTTTTTTATATGATCTTTTTCCATACAGGTTAGGAAAACTATCACCCTAGGGATTCTGATCACAGTGGGGTGTTTTCCCCAATATCACAGTGGGAGGATAGATGAATGACTACTCCCATTGGTCCCACTCTCTTCCATTGGTATTTACTTGTGTGGGTATTAATGGTTTTAGGTTTCAACTATTTATGTGATTATAAGGATGTAATGGCTTGTGATATTTCATACACATGTATTTGGGACATAGCTTCACAAGTACTACTCTAGGTATAATTTATATTGGTTGTGATGGATTGAGGATCCTTACATATTGTAAAGTTTATGAGGATTAAGGTATAATACTAAGTGTAAGATACATGTTATATGGGGTATGGTGGCTCAAAGAATCTACCTAGTTACTTTTGGTTATGTAGACATGGTCGTATGTTTCATCAGGTGCATGTTGTGTTGCTTCATCCAGGAGTCTACAGGCTGGATTTTTTGGTGAGAAATGATCAGGATGTGCGATGTTGTGGGTAGAGTGTCATACTAGTAGGGAAGTGGTATCAGGGTAACCTTGATATTCATTATTATATTATACTGTCTTGTCTTTTATACATGTGATAATAGTAATGGGGAGGTTGGAACCTAGTATAACTCTTTAACTGACACGTTAGTTTCACTAGTTGATCACTATGTTTAGAATTATTTCATTACATTTTGCAAAAGATGATTCAGGAATGATAATACTGAGTATAAATTTATACTCACGGTACATATATATAATCTATTGTTCTATTCAGTTGGAGTGGGTTGGGGATCTGAATGGTAATTACTCGAATGAGATTTAATATGAACTGTTTGGTCTTCATGGTTGTTATCATCCTTACTTTTATTTTTTACCTGCATTTTTTATCAGTTGTAGTATTTATTGATTGAAATTATATGTATTCCCTTGGGAATTATTTTATATTTGATGATGATATAAGTAAGTTTGATTCAATATTACCTATACATTTTCACATGTTTTCTCTTAGATTTTAATGCCTCCCAAATGATTATTTATCATATCCTTGGTTCTATTCTCTAACCTAAGTCCTACTATATGACAGACTAGGAGGTCACTATCTATCTTCTCTAAATGTCATCCCATGAGGGGTAAACATTGTGGGGAGGGGGTCATTACAGAGTGGTATCTGAGCATTGGATTAGGGATTAGATGGATTTTGGAGTTAGATAGATGTGAGGTTATGTGAACTAGGAGGGAAAATGTTTCATATATGATTAGAAAGCATTGTAAACATGAGATAAAATATTTTAGATAGTTATTTAGTGTCTCATATGATCTAATGCATGGATCATAAATCTTATAAAGGTGACTAAAAGGGGTGATACATGTTTCAGGGTAGAGTCCTATGAAAGAGTCTTACAAAATTATTCATTGTGACTTTGTTTGAATAGGTATACATTGTGATAGGTTAACCATACATGAATAAAAAACTATTAATTTTGTTAAACTATTCCATAATATTGGTTAGGATATCTATATAATTTCTCCTTTTACATAAATGTTTGTAGCTCGACATCCTCATTTGGTTCATATATAAAATTTTTTGTAGGTTCCACCATCAAATATCTAGAGAGTGTATGTTAACAATGTAGACAATTAATGGGGGAAACCTCAAGGGGTTCTGCTCTAGAGTCATTAGAGGTATGAGGGCTCTGTTTTAGATATAGTAACTAACACCATTCTAAATGAGGTTGAGATAGTCTTTAGTTTGATTTGTTCTTGGCTGGATCCAAGTACATCATTGGCAGTGATGATGCTTCATGGGGCAGTGAGGTAGTGGTGGTTCTATTTCCTCAAAGATTTTAAGGCATTATCCATCTTGTGGGATGAGTTTTGAGACATATTAGGATTCATGTATTTTTATTTTAAACAAATAATGACAATTTTACATGTGTTACTTAGCCTTTAATAGGGTAGGACTAGTGTGCAAGGGTTTAGGATCCTTTTTTGGAACCATTTATAATATTATTTTAATGTTTGTCCATATGAGGTAGATAGGGTAATGAATTTATAGAATTATTTACATATAGAGACACAATTTTTGGTCACCTAATTAATGCTAAGGTCATATATTGAGCTGATGGAAATAGAATTGTTCATTGATGGTATTTTATCTAGCATTGGATCATCACGAGAGGGGAGTATCTTGATTCCATGGGAAACAAGGATAAATTCTTGGGTTCTATTTTCTCAGGATAGAAGAGCTTCTCATCATCGATGGTTTTGTCATAAAAATCAATATATCATTTATCCAAGGGAAATTTCACTTTTTCCAATGCCACAGGATCCTACACATGTTCTTCATATGGAGGTTATGGTCATCAGTAGCAAGAGTGCCCATACATTATTACTGGTCACCATGTGTGAGTAGTTGTCTACTTGGTTGCATTTATTTTTTATGTAGGAGATACATAATCCTCTATAGCACCTTCCATTTTCCATGATTTGGGACATGATGTTGATATATTTATTGTTCCCTTGGCATTGACTATGCCAGTTGATGGTAGAGATAACTTATATCATGTGTGCAGAGACTGTGAGAATGTTGTTTGGTAGGAACCCTCTTTAAGGGATTTACTATTCTAATGGATACAACCATTAGAAATCATGATATTCATGTATTACTAGTATTTAGTGTAGGGTATCATGGGTTACATCATGATTCAGGTTTTGTTCTTTGATGATAATAAAGATCAATTAGTGTTTTTTGGTGTGCGAGTCCCTCAAATGGTCTAGTTGAATGTTCTCTCATTTTCATCCTTGTTGGAAAAGTTTTTGCTGAGTTTGTTAGAGGTGAAATAATCAATGTTTTTCTATTGTCATAGAAGAGTACCCTGATGTATTTCTAGTGTAGGTTTTTGTGTTACCTCATCAATGACATATCAAGTTTGGGATTGAACTACAATAAGGTCTGAATCATATATCATTGTATCTATATAGTATAGAACCTTTTGTGTTGCAAGATATTTATATAAAGATAAATTTTCTACTAATTTTTTTTTGCTCATCCATAAGTGTCACCATAGGGTGCACCTTTTTTCGTTGGTAAGAAGGATGATGATAGTTTACGATTGTGTATCGATTATCATGACTGGAACCATGTGACAGAGAAGAACCATTATCCACATCCATGAATGGATGATTTATTAGATCAAATGAAGTGTTCTAGATTGTCATTTATTATTTATTTGTGGTCAGGGTATCACCAGAGGTGTGTGAATGATGAGGATATCCAAAAGACATCATTCTGTTGTTATCATGGGAATTATGATTTTTTTTGTGATTCTGATCGGTGTAACAAATACTCTATCTATGTTCTTGGGGTTATTGAATGTTGAGTTATGTAACATTACGGATATGGTCAATGTTGTTTTCATTGAAGCCATTATTTTGTACTTTGTTTCTCAAGAGGAGCATGCAGAGCATTTGTGTGGCGTTTTGGGAGTTGTTCGTCAAGAGTGGATATTTTTGATGTTTCCAAAGTGTGAGTTCTAGTCTTGAGAAATTTATTTTCTATGGAATTTTGTATCTTGATAGAGAATATCTATGGATTTGTAATAGAAAGAAGTAGTTGTGTATTGGGAAGAACCCAAGACAGTGGTAGATGTGTGTCATTTCATTGGTCATTTTGGATATTACAGGAGGACTATAACCGATTTCTATCTAGTTGTGAATCGTATGACATTGTTTTCTAAGAAGGATTAGGCATTCTTGTGGAATGATCAGTGTCATAGTAATTTTGAGTATCTGAAACAGATGTTGGTCAGTGCTTCAGTTCTTTTTCTCCCAATAGGAGGAGTTTAGTTCTATGTTTTCTATTATTCTTGTTGAACTGGAATGAGTAATGATATTATATATGATTGATCACTAATGTTATTTAGTTGGTTGTTGTAGTATTTTCTCAGATGTTATGGATACATTACCTTATTAGTGATCATTTTTTGGTCTATATCGATCGTAAGAGCCCAAGGTATGTCTCCTCACAACATTACATGAACATTAACCAGAATCACTAGATGGAGTACTTACAAGATTAAATCATCATGATTTCATATAAACCTGGAAAAGATAATTTTTTGGAAGGATTACTGACTAGGATGTCGTGTAGTGATGCAGTGCTTGAATATAATGATTCATTGTGGGTGATTGAGGAATAGTGAAAATTGCTTCTAGATACGGGATACGTTAGGGAAGAGGTTTCCTTCTTCAGATGATGACGTAGTACTCTCTAGTGAAGTAAGTAGATGATTCAATGTAGGGTGATCTTTAGGAAGGGGTGTGCAGATTCGGATTTGTTTATGGTAAGGCCTCAGTTATTTCATCTAATGATGAAAAACATTGATTATTATTAAAAGGAGTTTTTTTGTTCAATTTTTGATGCACGGGATGGTGATCACAGAGTTCTATATTTCATCATTTACTAGAAATCATAGGGTGGAAAAAATCTACAGAGTATTTTGAGGTTATTTTTCATGATCTGGGTTACTATGTGCAATTGAAATGATTGTGTCTAACTGTTTGGTCTTCTAGAAGGTGAAGGACGAGCACAATGTTTCCAATGGTTTTCTCATGTCACTATATGTTTCTCAATTAAAGTGGGATAAAACATATATGGACTTTTTTATCAGTATAAATTAAGATCAGTAGTGATATGTGTTAATATGGGTTCTAGTGTCTCATTTTATGTAATCAATACACTTTATATTAATCAAGGATTTGATCATAAAATGGGATTCTTAGGTAGTATCCAGATGAGGTGGAGATAAAATGTTGTCATATATATGATCATTTTTTTATCGATATCATCATTATAAATCCAATTTTTGGGGAGGTCTCAAGCATGTTTTTAGTCCTCATTTATTTCTAAGCACTACTTTTCATCCATCAATGAACGATTAAACAAATAGGACCATCTAGAAAAATGAAGACATATTTGATCAAGTGTCCTAGATTTTGGAGGATCATGTATTTGGATCTTGACCTCGGTGATGTTTTTTTATAGTAATTTTTTTCACTCCACTATTGTTTGGGAACCTTTTGATGACTTTTATGGGAAATTGACTCATCTATTATAGTAGATAAAGGTTAGATAGTCCCCAATTCACAGTCCAGAACTAATATAGAATACAAAGGATGTGGTTCAGGCGATTCATGAGAGAATAATGCAATGCAACATGATCAAAAATCCTATGTCGATTATAGAATGAGACATCTAGAGTTCAAAATTGGGGATCATGTGTTACTGAAGGGTAGTCCCCATCTTGGGAAATGAGGTTTTGGTTATTAGATTAATAATTCTTCCTAGTTTTTTGAGAATTTCTGTGTTTTATCTCATGTTAGAGGAGTGGAATATTATATATTTTTCCCCCCATAGATTAGTGGGATACATGATGTTTTTAATGTGTTAATATCTATTTTAATCTTTATGGTGAATATTACAAAATTGATATGCATGACATCAATGTTAATGATGAAACATTCTTTGATGAAAGCCATGTAGAGAACCATGACCACATGGAGAAGGTGTTGTGTGGGCATTATCTCTACTTGGTTCATGTCTTGTGGTGACACAATATCATTAATGAGAGTACATGATAACATTAGTTGTAGATACACGCTTAGTACCATATGTTGTTTGATGTCTTGATCTTATATTACAATGAAATTCAATTTGAGGTGGTAGACCTTTTTTGGATTATGAGATGTATTTTTGTTATTCCTTATTGTATCTTACTCACATTTCAGAGGTCTCTCCAAGAAGAGAGTGTTTAAGAGATCATTTGATTGTTCTCTGGTTGGTTATTGTTCCTCTAATGAGGTGGTTGAGATCTTATGTTAGCAAGTGACCTGATTGGTATCTCATGGGGTGGAAACATGGATGTCCCCATTTTAATTTTCCTTAGGGTTTTTTTGATTCTCAAGGGCATTAATGTTTTGTGTGGTATCTAATGTAAGGGTATATATCCAAGAGGATTATTCTATTGCCCATTTAAAGGACTGAGGTGCTTAAAGAAGGCATGGAGGATGTCTAGAGGGACTCAGCTGCTAAAATTCGGATGAAGGGAGATCTCAAAATTTTTAATGTTATAAGTCTTGAATGTGGGTTTCACGCTGTGTAATAAATTAAAGATTAAAAACAAAAAGTTGGAATGTTTTTTGAAGGAAACAAAACCCAGTAGAGTACATGACATGAAAGGGGATTGTATTTTATGTGAATAAATAATGATGTATGTCTTAAAAATTTTTTCCCATATGAGTTTATCAAACCCTATAACTGCAACACCTCTCTCCTAATTTCAGGTGACCTAATAACCCCCTATTTAGTGGTTTTGGGAATGATTTGTCAAGGATTGATATTTAACTTACCTCATTCGATCCATCACTCATCCAAGGTACAATCAATGTTCATTATTGTAGTTTATTGGACCCCCATCAACTGTTTAATGTTCCCACATGAGAGAGATTGAACTATCTGTTTGTAAGATATTTTTTTGGATGTTTGATGGCCCAATTGTGGCCTTCCATTATCATGTGGATACAGTCCTTGTGGTGCAGGTTATATGTATCTATAGTGTTGGTCCATTCTCATTTGAAGAATGTTGGCACCCTTGTGATGTGGGGGATTCATTGATACTATATTATTTATATATGATTTTAACATGATCAAGATTTATCCACTTGGATTGCAATGAAATTAACATTATAATTACATGAATTAGATAAACTCCTTTGTATCGATAACAATGTGAGGTTGTTTTTTGTGTCCTGGTAATGGTTTGAATATTTTATCTAGATATTGTGGAACATATGATGATCTATTTTTTATGGTTTTGTTATGTGTAATTGGTAATGATTGTAAAATGGAATTAATTGTTAATTTATTAGATAAAATATTATGGATTCATGATTAATGAATCAAGTGAGTTTTAAATTTAATTATGCAAGCATGATTAATTTATTTAACCTTCAATGTGTTAATGTAATTTAATAATGATGTGAAGGATATTGATGTTGGTTGAAAATAATTATTAGTGGTAGGTTAAATTAATTTATTAATTAATTTGAGATATCTTTTTATTGCTTGATTCATATGATTCCCATAGATGGAACATGTAATTACTGTATTAGTTAATTAAAAGTGAAATAATAATCAGTTTTGTGATATAAGATAATGACTTTGTAGGCCCTATGTTTCTTGGTTTCCTATATATGTCATGTGCCTTATGCATTGGAGTTATGGGGGGTCATCGTGGTGAAGGATTGATGCCTTGATTTAGGGCCATGATCATGGTTGCTATGTTTGTTTCATGATTTTTTTGACGTGATGTGAACTTTGTGTGGCTAAGAAAAGAGGGTTGTTGTGGTATATGTGGTGGGAGGACTTGATGTGATGTGATCTTGGGATGGTTGAGCCTGGAGAGTTTTTGTGTGTTATATACGGTGGAGAGGTTTGGTTTTTGTGGTAGAGGATGACACTTTTAAGGGGAGGATTCATCCAAATATGCATGTGTTTTTCAAGAAGAGAACCTAGTATGAAAGAATTTAATGAAGCTGGGATTACCCATTGATAGAAACTTTTAATTATTGTTTGAAATTATTTTTTAACTGAAAACACGGTTGTTTGTTTATCTTAATTCATTTCCCCACTGAATAGTGTAGTTGAATGTGCATAGTTGTATATATAATATGATATATTAAAAAGCTTTTCTAGAGTACCTAGTAATATGGAAATTAATATTTTTAATGGATGAGTAAATGCTTAACCCATGGGGTTGGATCTTTTTGGTATTTAGTGATGAGGTTATAATTCAGAGAGGCTATAGACTCGGTTAAATTATACATGCAGGGTGTGGAAAATTGTTGTAATTATAATGAAATTTAATGTTGAATATGTAAACAGTTATTTATTTGATAAATAAATGACTACCTTAATATGAAATTGATTAATATAATTAAAATAATTTAATGTTTCTCTTTAAATTGATGTGTACTTATATGATATCTGGTATTAGAGTGATAGCTAGGAGTCTGAGAAACTTTATCTTCCATTGAATTGCAGACTCAGTCATTCCTATTGTATGGTTGTGATATATATTTGACCATGTCAATTTTTTTTATACACAAGTCCACCCTATTGTTTATGGAAACAAACACCCCAATGATTTTGAACCTTCAGGGAGTTTTCCCCAACATCCTAGTTGAAGGATGGATGGATGACTATCCCATTTGGACTTGATTAATACTTTTGGTAGTTATTATTGATTGTATTCATGATGTTTTTTTATCCCCATATATGTGTGTAATGGGGTTTAATGGCTTGTGGTTATTTCCCACACATGAATTATGGATATAGTCTCTAAAGGACTACAATAGGTAGAGCGTGTATAGGCTGTGATGGCATGAAGATCTTTAATCAGTGTATGTGTTTTGATGGCCTATGGTATAATACATTATGTATGATACATGTTATAAGGGATGTGGAGGCTCATGGTAACTACCTGGTTACTTTTGGTAATGTTTATGTGGTTCTACATTGAAAAACATACATGGTTTGGTGATTTTATAAGGTGTTTATGGGCTAGACTTTTTAGAGAGAGATGCTTAGGATGTGTTACAATGGGGAAGAGTAGAAAACTATTGGTGTGGTGGTATCAGGGTACCATTTATATTAATTATAATATTACATTATCTTGTATGTGGTAATTGGTAAGAGTATCCATGGTGGTGATGGGAAATTAGTATACCAATTTAAATGATGACTTAGTTTAACTTATTGTTCACAGTGCTTTATAATAGATTCATTACCATTTACATGATATGCTCTATGGAGGATCCTACTGAGTATACTATTATATCCAACCCATTTTTATATAAAATGTTTTTCATGTCAGTTAGAGATTGTGAGAGATCAAGATGGTTACTACTAGATTGGGTTTATCCAGAGATGTTTAGGATTTTCAGTCTCTATCATCTTTCTCTTATATTAGTACTTGTAGTTATCCATATTTTACAGCAGTTCATTCATGAAATTACAAAGGTTCACAATGGTTTTCTTTTATATTATAGTTTTATTAGGATTTGGTTGGTGTCTATCATATCTCTTTCATTCGCATCTGTTCTCTTTTGGGGTTATTCCTCCGATATGCGTATTTATTGTACCATCGGTTCTAGTCAACAACACATGGCCTACTAGAGGTTGGACTCATGGGTCACTATATATCTTCTAATATTACCACCCTAAGAGGGGTACACATTATGTGGTTGTGCTTATAATATCCTATTTTTAAATAAAGGCTATTGATGGGTTTAGGGAATATGATATGTAGTGTAATTTTATAGGTGATGGGAGGGGATCTTTTAGATATACATGAAATATTATAATATAATATGTGTTTAAGTCTTGTAAACTGGATCTAAAATTTCATGTTTTAAAATAGAATGCGTATATTATAGTAATATAATCATCCAATTAAATTTTAATAGGTATATGTATTATTTTTTAACTTTTCTTTTGGATTAACCAATCATTTAACAGTTTTAAACATTATCATTTGTAATATATTTTCAATATATAAGGGTTATGATATTAATTTTAAGAAATATATTTAATTAAAAAATGTTAAGATATGAAATTTACAACCATTTAACATAATAATTTTCCTCTATATGTTTTCTTAGGAATTTTATGCCATATTATAAAATATATTTTACATAAAATACAATTAACGTTATTTTTAGAGGTAATCATCAATTTTTACTTTGGAATCATCATGATTGAAAGTGAATTTGAATAAAATCCATATAATTACAATTATTCATAATTATTAAATATAAAAATATTTATAATTATTCATCTAAAAGGTATGTCTTTTGATATTTTTAATTCATTAACTTTAATTTATAATGCTTTCCCAAACATTGTATCATTGTATCTTCAGAATTTAATGTAAATATTTCGTCTGTATAATGGAAAAATAAACAACCACCATAAAAAAATTTTTATTACTCTGAAAATGACCATTAATAATATTTTTATATATAATTTTATTCATATTTCAACATATTATATAAATTTTAATGAAATAGTGTGACATTTATTATATTTCCTTATATAAAATAATATACAAGTAATTTTTATTTAGAATGGAACATAGTTACCTTAAAATAGAATTTGGATATGAATATGGAAAACCCAACTCACCAATAGATTAGATTCATCTATTATGATTTTTTCATCCTTAAAATATTATGTACATCCTTAACTATGTGATTTACCCTTATAAAGGTGAAAAATATTTATATGATAACTGATGATAATGATATAAAAGTAAAGAGAATTGTTTCCCAATTTTGATGATATTGATTCACAATATGGGATTCAATTTATCATATTTAATCCATATCAGTGGAATAATGTAATTTTTAATTAAATAGTCCATGTCATGATGAAAATAGTTTTTTTATAAAAATGCATCCCTATGTATCAAAATATTTTTATACCAAAATCATGTATAATGTTGATTGCAATAACATTTATTAGATTCTATATAAGATAAAATAAAATAAAATAAATTTATTAATTATAAAAATTTTTTTTTTCATTTATAAATATTTGAAATGAAAACCCAATTATCAATAAAAATTATTATTTTCGTTCTTTTCATTGAAAAAAATTAATTACAAGAAATTCTCTTGCATTCAAATTTTGATAATTTTCCATTATGAATTCGAAAATGTTGTAAATTTTCTCAAACAAATATTCTATTAAATTGACCTCAAACTTTTATATAAAATAATATAATGTATGAAAACTATATTTTATTTGATATAAATCTATTTCCCTTTTATTAAAAATATAACTAACATTTCATCATTTTGTATTACTCATGAAAATATGATAAGTTATTATTAATATGACACAAAAAACAACTATCTTTACAATTTTATCATTTTTAAATTATATCAAACTTTTCATAAATTGTAACCTTGAAATTTTTTCTTAGATCTAGCAGATATGGTATAAGTAATTATAAAAACCTATTCCATGGAGTATAATATTAAAACAAAATATCATAAATAGAAAACTATTTTATTATTTTGAAATCAAATTTTTGAAACCCAACATCATAAAAATTTATAATAAAAATTAATTTTTAAAATATTTGAAAGGAAATATAAAGTTCATTGGTAATTAATCACAAATAGGATTCCAAATTTGATAACGTTAACGGGATATGAATATGTGGATATGGAGGAAAAATGTAATGTCTTAATAATGACATCGATTGATAGAGTGAATTAATAACAATGAACTCAATGATCATTATAATTTAAATTATTACAATTCTATAAACTATTAAGGTTTTAAAATATCATCAATTCCATAGAATTGAATGTCATAATATAACTGTTGTGTTATATGATGCTTTTACTGGAGGTGATAAATTTTTTAAGAACGTAAATAAATATAGATATATAACAAGTATAAATTTTTGTCATATAATAAATTAAAACTGTGATCTCATTTTTATCTCAAAATAATTATTATTTTATCTTATTTTCATATTCTCTATCTAGTAAATCGAAAAACAAGAAAAATCAAATAATCCATAATGATTAAAAATTTATTCCCCCTATCTTTCAATAATAAAAAACTGAGAATCTTATCATGTTGTAATATAATATCTGAATGGTATAAACCATCATAAGAATAAATAAATCATTAATATCTATTATTATATAATAACAAAAAAAATTCATCTCTGGTGATATGTAGAAATTAATAATCCTACTTACCAAATCACCTCAATAACCATACCATTAATGAATATTTTAACCATAAAAGTTATATCATACCTAAAACATTAAATCCATATTAAAACTTGTTGCATTTATCCCATAATACAAATTCATTTAAATCACATGTAACACATATGGTTTCTATATACGCTCTTAATAAAATGTATACTAGAAACATATTTAATAAATTTAATATCCCATCACATAAAACCTAAAAAGGAGTTGCCTATACCATTAATCTTATTATCAATTATAAACATATAAAACAATGATGTTGTCCAAAAATATTATGTTAATCACACGTAATGACATAATAATCTCCAAATTTATCGAAACCATTCCTCTCATAAAAACAATAATATCCCTATACCCACACTCCTAGACAAGGTACTAAAATATAATATTTTCATTAATGGATTTATACAGATAGATATGATCCTATTTTATCTGTTTGAAACATATATCATCAAAATAAAATATGTTATCACAAAAATAACCTTAGACATCATAGGTTATGATTTTTACAAAAATAGGATAAAATAATATAACAAAACATGGATACATAATGAACTATCCAATAAAAATATATGAAATCTCTACCATTTTTCATCACGTCTAGTAAAATTCATAAAAAACACATACATAAAACTTTTCTTTAAAAAAATTGTAAAATAAACGTGAGAAGGCTGATCTAAAAATTACATTAGGCTTAAATATAAAAATTAACAAGTGGATGAAACTAGTAATCATTGAATAGTGTAAGGGATTTATGTCATGATATAATTTCATGTGAAGAATATAAGATAATTTATATCCATCAAAAACTATTACATAAATCATGAATCATGGAATAAATATTTAACATAAGGAATGATTTGTATACACAAAACAATCATAACCCATGATAAAATAATCCTTGAAAACAATATCCATTATTAATTTATTCAATCCCAAATAAAACATGATATAAACATATAACATTTTTTTATATAACTCTTACAGTCACTCTTACATATGAAATAACCTACCCATTAAATTCAAATAATCTATTAGGAGAAACCTGCATCTTTTTAACTCGTCCCCATTACCCAATGAATAATATATGTATATTGGGCTCACCTATCATCATGAACTATATTTAGATCACCTTTCAACATGAAATTGTTTTATTAATATTAACATTATAATAACACAAGAAATCATACAATTTGTAAACAAAGTAATCACCAATGATATTTTATATATTGATTTAACTATGTAAATGATGAATGTTCCATAATAATCACTTTGTAAAATTCAAAATATATATTGAGAATAAATTATTATGTAATGCTTATATATTATCCCTATTATAGCATATGTTTTATTTATGGGTCATTTCTTTGAGAAATTGAAACATTATTAATTGATCATTAAAAAATCATTAGGAATATACTATATAAAAATATAAAAATAAAATGAAAAATATTTTCAAAATAAATTTTATTGAAAACTACATATATAAAGTTATAAAAGAATCTTAAAAGGTAATAATTATCATAATAGTGGAAAATTTATTCAATGTTGTAAAATAAAAAAATGAACATTGTTTTTAAACTATTGTAGGGAGATTCAAAAGTGACCCATATGGAAAATGAATAGATATTTAAATTTAAACTTATTTAAATATGTAAATATATCATGTAATTTTTTTTGAAAAACGTTATTTATATAATATAATATTGATGAATAATTTTAGAAAACATGGTTATGTGATAGAATTATTATCGATCAAAAAAAGATAAATGTTTAAACTCACATACATACAATATTCATGTTGATTAAATAATCAATAATGAAAAAAATTATAAATATTAAATAGAAATATGTAAAGAAAATAAAAATATATATAATAAAAAACTTATAATATATTCTAATTAATGAAAATTTTATCTATATAACCCATATAAATATCACATCACTGAATTGGGAATTAATCAATGGGATAATATTTTATGACAAATGTAATTATAATAAAAAAAATTAAATATAATATAAACCAAATAAGGTTAGTTTCACATATACTAATAGTTTAATAAAATCAATGAATGGGTTTTATAACCCACTAGACTAAAATTGAGTTATCAAACCCCTTACCACTTGGTAACTTTCATGTGAAATCTCCTTGGTTGAAACAATTTAAATTATAACCTAAAAAATGAATTAAAAAGGTTTGATGATTTCACATGTAAATGGTTTGTAAATATAATCTGTTAATGTAATTTGGTGTATAATATTAATGCTTAATTCAATAAAAAGTAATTGAGATTAAATTTCCTTATTTTGAGTCCAAAATTTCCATGTATGTCCTTTATCTCCGGTATAATAAACCAATATATGTTGTTTAATTATTTAATAACATTATAAGGGTATAATATTTTATCAACAAACCATTTTTGAATTTTTAAAAATAAATTATTTAGTAAACTATCATTTATGTTCATGTAGGATGTTTTGGGGACGTTTACTTCATAATTTCAAAATAGATTTGGTATGTTTGTCGTGGTCATAGAGGTCACTATTAAATCATCTATATAATAATAACTATTAAACAATTATCATTATTATTATAAAATTATTCTTTTAAAATAGAAATTGTATTAATTTAATGAAAAAATGAATATTGTTTTAATAAATCTTGTGGTATGTCGTTCTTACACATGAGTATCATTTCCACTTCCCCTAAAGCATGAGGGAATGATGATAATGATCATTTAATCAATACATAATTATTATTATTTGATAAATATCCTATTATATATTTTTAAAATCATATATATACCATCTATTGGATGAGATAATGGATAATGAAAAACATTTCTTTATCAGGGTGGTAATCCACATGTATTCACGAACGACGTTATCATTTTTTAGTTGATATAGATGTAGGGAAATAGATTATTTATTAAATTTTTTGGAATATATTAATCTAAAAATTATAAAATATATTTATATAAATTAAATATACCATTATTAATATCTATTTTAGGGGGTGATGGAAAATTAATTACATCGATTCGTGAGGTAATAGTCCATCATACACACACTTGATGGTTTGACATTCCATTTTGTGGAATATGAGATAGATACATGTAATTAGATTAACATAATATATTATTATTGTGGATAATATACTAATATTCTTATTTAATCATTTTTAAACTATAATTTAAGGAGGTAGGAAATGAAAAAAAACATATGGTTAAGAACTATTCATCTTCTTCGGGAAACCACTTTAGGTATATACCTACATCCCTCATATGAAACATTTATAATCAGCCAACGGACTCCTTGATATGTAAATAGATTGTTGGATTTTTTTTATTAGTGTGTATTTTATGACCCAATATGCATATAATCTATGTAATGGTGAGGAGGGGTAAGTCCTTTTATAATTGGGGGAGGATTATTTTGGAAATACATTTAATATTATAATATATATGCATCTGACACGTTTAAAATGGTCCAAAAATGTCATTTGTTCTAAGATAAGAATAATATTTTATAAATATTTAAATACTAATAAAATTACAGGTTTATATAAAATTTTAAAACTTATCATTTGGATTACCCATTATATTAACTATTTTTAACCATAACCTTGGGAACAACTTTTTCAATATTAATTGTATATATATTTTATTCTAAGATAACAATTAAGAAATTAATAGGCAAGTGCTTATATTTAATACATTTAATCATCCTATTTTTGATTTTTAATTATTTTAATATTTTTTTATTTCATCTGTAACATTTATTTAAATTAGAATATTATTAATGACATTTGAAGAACTATTGAAACAATGTGACATTGACGACAACATGATCAAAATTTAATTCAAATTTAAAACATTTATACATTAATAAAAAATTATAATTACTTATAAAATTCATTATAAATAAAACAAAAGTAAAAAATATACATCTTTTATTGCCTTTTAAATAAAATGCATAAATTTTATTATTCTTCTATATTAATTATTCCGGCATTGTGAAGAATTTTTGTGTTAATTTAAAAAAGTAAATATTTAAAATTATTTTTCATAAAAAAATTATTCCATAATTATTTAAATAACCTTCAATATACACTTATAAAGTATTTTTATCCTTACGTGAATATATAATGTAAATTTTAAATTATGAGAGGGATATTTTTCATTTTTCATTACAAAAAATAATATAGAATTTGTTTCGTAATACATGTGGACCAAATTTCTGTAAAATCAAATCATGGTTAATGATAGTTGATCCCCACCAATTCAATACATCAAAGGCATGTTTACAGGCCATTTTTAGTCATATCATATTATTTATAACTTTAATTGCTTTATTTACCATAAAAAAGGTGGCTAATATTTAATACCATTACAATATATAATGAAAAAAATTTAAAGGTACATGTCGACAAAAAAATTCAAATAATATTAATCGACATCCATGCTATAAAATATAATTATCATAAGTGGAAAATATTAATTTAATATTATACATGCAAAACATGATGATGAATGGTTTAAAAAAAAATATTTTTATGTGAAAAAAGAATTTATAAAAACATTCTACAATAAAATTGATTGTAATAAAAATTATTTTCAAATTTTTTAATCATAGTGAAATAATTCTATCTAAAAAATCCAAAATTTAATGTGTCTTTGTAAATACTAAAATATAAATGAAATTATTCTATAATAATTAGTAATTATACTATGTATTCATATATTAAGCAATTTAGAAAATTATAGAAAAACCATCCTAAGAAAAAATTAAAATTATTAATTAAAAAAGATGTTATTTTTCTAAATTTAGAAATATATAATTTTGAAATAACTATTAAATACCAAAATTTGTTAGAAATAAATCATTTTCATTTTTACCAAAAAATTTACTAATATTAATATATATAATATAACCCTATAAAATATACTTAATACATTATAATATAATAATAAAGTTATTTGTATTAACACTAACTTGGATGTTAAAAGTTAATTCTAGGAATATGTCTAATATTGAGAGTATTGTAGTACTAGGATTGTGTGATGTGAAGGGTTATAAATATTAAAGGGATTAGAGAGATGTAAAAGTGGATATGATCCACATGAGCTGTGATGGATGTTTAGATATGAGATAATATTAAATCTGGAATGGTCAATGATGTGACTCAATAATTTCATATAAATATATATATTACATCATTTTAGATAATATTCAATATATTTAAAAATAATATATGCCCATAACTGTAAAATTTTAGATATTTTTGATATTTGAAACCTAGTAAACTCATTTAATGAATGATCTAGAAAATATTTCATAATGATCATATATCATTGTAAACATAATCGAAATATAATAAATAAATCATTATTTATAACATGTTTAAAGTAAATATTACAATTTATGGGATTATATTCTCTTTAAGGGTAACATTAAGATATTTTGATCAATGATATCAAAAGAACATTACATAAGAATAAGAGAGTGATAAAAAGGTCAGAACATTTTAAATTCATTCCCAATCAGTCAAAAATCATTAATTTTGAGTCATGGAAAAAGTTTTTTTAATTAAAACACTTAAGTCAAATGAGTCGTCATTAAAAAACAAATAAATATGAGAAATGAGAAAATATCCTCATAATATTACCCATATATTTAGAATACACATAAGCCTAAAAAATTTATTCCTTAGTCAATGTTCACATCCAAGGCTGTCATAGTTGAATGGGTTTACATCTCATTCCCTCATTTAATTATTATAGTATTACCCTAAAGACTATCATAATTGATAAAGTCTCTTACTAAATTTTGTTCACTCTACCATTTCAATCTATATTATCTTATGATATATCATTAATTACTGAGTTCATTTGTATGATATGTAATTTTGGTTCTACTCCTCACTAAATTAAATATCATACATTTGTGTATCACAATTGCAAAAAACATTCATGAATTTCGTTTATCATAACCATTGGAATATACATATGTTTCATACTCATTTCATAATATTACTTTTTTACATCATATAAAATATACATGACTTATTAATATTTAATCATAACATAATTAGCACATGTGTATGAAATATGTGTCATAAAATCACATTTAAATCATCACCATAATACAAAATAAATATAAAGAATTTAGATGGTTGCATATGAATATATCCTCAAGGTTGCATAAGAATTCAAAAAAAAATGAAATGAAATTAAAATCCCTCTCAAATTGAATTTAATCAATCGATTGAATATTGGGAAAATATAATTTTATAAAATATCATTAAATGTGAAAAGTTATCAAAATATAGTGGAATAAATTTTCATAAAAAAATATCTTCGCAATCATATAATAAAACATTAATATAAAATAATCATCGTGACTTTATGAAAATATGTTCTTGTGGAAAATATTAATAAAATGATTTATATTAATATTTTTATAAAAAAATATATAAATTACTATAGATACCACTAAAAATCGTCTGGAAATCATTTTAACGACCACTAACAAAGAAAAAAAATGTTCCTCAACTATAAATAAAATAATGTTGGGTTTTCTTAAAAAAAATCTTCATCATTTTAAGTAGAAAAGAGAGAAATTTTTTCCAATTACATTAAAATTATATACATAACCATAATATAATATTATATACATTTTTCTAACGTATAATATCGATATAACTTCCCTTAAAAGTGATTTTCTAAGGAAAATAATGAGATGAAATTAGATTGTAACATTAACCATCATCTCAAGTATCACCATTATTTAAATGCATTAAAACCTTCTATTTTTTGTGTAACATCCTTTGAAAAGAATATTATGTATTCTTGGATGGGTATTGTAGAAATACCAACATCAATTCGTCATGAATATTGATGTTGGGAGAGTATTTGGGTTAGGATTGGTCAATCTATAGGGACAATGTGGTGTGGATAAGGGAGATGTCGTGTTCCATTATATAAATTATTCTAGTGGAAAACATATAAATTCATTAATCATTGATATACAATATATTTATTACCTAAGTTAATAGGTTCTAAAAATTTATTTTTTATTGTATATATTCCTATGGTTGAAATCTCATCTACAAATAAAATTAAATATAGTGTTTTATGATATTTTAAACCGTATACCATAGGTAAAACCATTTTTTCTCCCATTTAAACCATACCGTAGAAAAAATATTTTTACCATAGTATATATTCATTATGAACAAAAATTATATTGTTCTTATTATATAATTTTAATCAGATTAATTTCAAATATTGAACCTGTTTTTTATGATTGAATTTATATATGTGGGTGAAATTAATTTAAAAAATATTTAAAATATTTAATTAAAAACATTTTAAGACGTATCCTTTCTTAAAATAAATTTTAGGTTTATTTATATTTGGTCTCTAATAAAACGATTACATCATTATTGAAATATATTATTGAAATTTTAATCTAAAAATTAAATAAAATCAATAATAAATGTGTATTAATTTTTTTTTATGATTAACACATAAATTTTCTATAAATTTTATTCATTAAAAACCTTTGTATTTATTGACTAAAATACCTTTATATTCTTTTATATCGAATTGTTGACCATTTAATTAAATATATTTATATATAACATGTTTTTTAACATATATTCTTATATTCATACGCAAAAATATTGTATCTCAGAGATATATATCAATTTAAATAATAATATTTCAATAGTATGATGTTGTTTGTTTAATATCATTGTTACCTATAACGAAATTTGTCAAACACATTTATTTTTTTGAATATAAATATATCATGAAATATTTAGGCGATACATTATACCCCCCATAAAATAATTTTCTCCAAAATTTCTTCATTAAAATAAAAATAACATAGGATTCTTCTACAGAATGACATAATTGATTTCCATTATATCTTCCCTAAAATAATATTTATAGAAAATAAAATTTACCAGGTGAGTGGTATTGTTCCACTAAATATTCTCTAATTTATTCATACACACCACTAGTTTTACCATGTCAGAGATATCATACTCCAATCGTAACACCCCTTTATTTTGAAATAAGAAAAGTATGTTTAATAGAATAAATGACTCACAACATCGATCATAGATAATAAGGTATCTCCCCATATGTTATGATATATTTAATTATAAATAATTTATTCTGTTTTATTGATTTTTGTACACACATTCCTATGATTAGGTATCTTTGATAGCATATTCACTATGAAACATCCAACATAAATGAGCCATGATATTTTTAACAATTAAAACCGACATCATAAATTAGTGGGTATGAATACTGTTAACTAATTATGAAATATGTATATAAATTTCCACTCAATTTATGTTTTTTCTAAATTTTTAGTAAATAATCATTCTTGTTTTAGTAATGATCGTTTATTCTTCAAAATTATCTTTTCTTTAAAAAATGTTTACTATTTTTTTGATTAAATAAATATTATAATAATTTTTTAGAACCTTTCAAGAATTTATATTATAAATTTTATATCATTTTTGAAATAAAAATATAATAATTTAAATTGTGCATATTTTTTAAATATTTTTTAATTTATATTATTTTCAATGAATTGTTAAAAATGCAGACTATTCTAAAAATGATATTTGTTTTCAAAAAAATATGAAATAAAAATATCAATTATATATTTAATAATATTAAAATAAACAGAAGTTTTAAATATTTATTTTAAAATAAAATATTTTCTTTGGAATCAACATTATATTTTATTCCAACATACGTTATTTTAGTTTTAAATAAGTATTTTTTTTTTCAGAAAATAGTTTTTGATGCGCATAATGTTTCTCGGTTTTAAATAATTAAAATAACCCATAACTAGGAATGTTTTAAATTAAATTTATATATGATATATAAATTAAATTTAATTTATATTAAACAAATTATTATTAAAATATATATAACTAAATTAAAATCATCTATTCACCAAAAATAACATTCACGAAAACATGTTTTTGACGCATTTGAGGGTTTTGTTTTAAATTTATATTTTAAAAATGGTGAATAATAATTTGACTCTATATCAATAATTTTTTAGAATCATCGTGTTACAATTATATTAGAATTTTTTTATATTTTATTGAAAATATTATGTTTTTCAATAATAGGTAATAATACACAATTTTAACTGAATGATTTCAATTTTTAAAACATTTTATAGTGATAAATTAAATTATAAATTTATTTTTAAGAAAATATATATGAAATTTAATTATGTTAATCTAATTTTTTTCATTGGAATCAAACTTATTTTGGATACAAATAAAAAACATTGTGAACTTTCGAACATATTTTCTTTAAGATCTTATTTCTCATCGCATCTGAGAGATATATTTTAAAATAAATTTTCCATCATATGTGAATATATATTGGGAAAATGTATTAAATATTTTTAATAATAATAATTTATATTATATTTTATGTTCAACTTAATTTTCTACCAAAATTAATAGTCAATTTGTAAAAATTAATTACATCTTTTTAAATAAAAATTTGTTTACATAGGTGTTAATCTAAAATTTTAAGGGTAAAAATTACTGATAAAGATTTTTGATAAAAATAATTCTAACAATATTTAAACCATCAATTTTATTAATGGACCATTTTTGACTCTTCTTAAATATTATAATTTTTGGGTCAATGAATTCATTACAAAAATAACAAATGATCCCTCCCCACCAGTTATAGTATTCGCCTCTCTTCTCTATATCACACCATAAAACAATTATTAACTGATCAAGACCTACCAAAATCCCATAGAAAATTACCTACCTTCATCCAAAAATAGTATTTATTTAATAAAAAAACATTATACGGATTTTTTTTCAATACTATAGTGGATCCCCATAGAAAAGGTAACATTCTACATAAATATTTTTATATAATTTCCTTCTCTACCTCCTTTATTTATAATTGAAAAATTATGATATAACAATATTTATATATTACATATAATGGTATGTGTCTATAATATTTCATGATCAAAATCCAACTCCACAGTAATCAAATGAGTTAAGAATTATTTTTTGTGTGTTTGGTTGTCTATTGCCTTACAAACCATGTCATTTTATTCATTACAACCTACCATAGTTGGGTATGATGTTCTATATAAGGTATATATATTATATTTATATAATTATTATACCAATTGAGTCATTATATCATATTTACATTTTTTACATTCCATTCCACATGGGATATAATAACATCACCCATGTGTATGGAGAAATACTACCCCTCAAAATAATGTGACTAATCTTTCAATAAGGAATTACGCAAAATATAAAAAGGATAATCTAATCAATATATGTGATATATGTGAAATAATTATTATATTATCAAAAAAATATAATTTTGAAAATATAATATATCATTTAAATTCTACTCCCAAAAAAATATAATATCATCTTTTGTGTACACGTGGACTAATTCTTTAACGGTTCGATCCAACACTCTATTAATCAAAAAAAACACATGGATTATATATATATAAGTATACTAGAAAATAAAATTAATTTAAACAAGATATTATAATAATTATTTAATGATAAAATATTATATATCTTCTTTTTATAATGATAACTATAAAACTGAGACATTACCCATGCGTACATACAACCTACTATCTCAATTATCATAATATATTTCACTTCAAAAAACTACAATTCATGATTTTAATTATAAATTTTATTTTTCTAAAAATATAATAACAACATATTTATTTTTATTCACTAGATGATTTAACTACATAATATGCATAAGATCCGAAACATTCAAAAAAAACAACAAATGAGAAAACATTGAAATTTACACCAAAAATAAAAAAATAATGAAATATTATTAATGAATGGGTGATAATATGTTGAAAATATTTTTTTGGTACTATAATTAGTTTATAACATGTTTTAAACAATGATACCAATAGTAAAATAATGATCAACCAAATAAAATCATGAGGTAGTATATTTCAGTCTATTTTCTACTTTTGTGATACATAAGCCATGTTCATCACCTATTTCATTTATATTATTTATATACATCCCATTAATGTAATTTAGTATTATTTATATGAATATTATTTTTATTTTTTTATCCATTTTATGATATATCATTCTTTTCTCATATGATTATATATTACCAAAGTAGTAAAAGTTTTGGTTTATAATCTCATCATTAATATGGATTATTTAAGAATAAGTCACTAATATTGATTTTTATAATCTACCTATCTATAATCTTTATTAATTTCTGTATCCTATTGTTGGTCATGATTTTAATAATTAATATTACCTTTATTCCAAATTTTTTTAATTTCAATAATTGGAAATCAATTTTTAGGAAATGTCATCTTTATGTGTCTATACATTTGAAAAAACATTAAATTAAAAATCCATGATTTCAAATAATATTTCAGAAATTTAATTTCTATTAATGAATTAATTTATTAAATAAATTGTCAAAAAAAATTATTTTTTACCAAAATGTTTTAATGGAATATTCAGGCCATTTTCCAAAGATTTAAAATTTGGATTTTACGGAAAATATCAAATCTATCATTTTGATAATGTACGGGATGAATTGAATTTTCAAACTTTTGGACCATTATATTCCTTCATGTTTTATCTAGAAATTTTCTAGTTTATTTTAAAGGGGACAAACTAATAAAAATCTCTAAAAAAAATTTCCAACAAAATTTATAATCATTACTCTTGAAATTTATAAAATTTATTTTATAAAGCGTCATAAAGATATTTCAATGTGTTTTTAAAATAATAATTTTTCCAAATTTCATGTTGTTTTTTTAAAATATCGGGTTTTCAAATTTACATTTTTTATTTCATAAAAATGTATTGAATGATATTTTTTTCATTTATCAATTTCAAAAACCCTTTTTTGCATATTCTTCATTAGGATATTTTGTAATTAGGTCACCATTATTCTCCCTCAGGATGGATTAAGACTGTTTCAATGTGGTTTTTATGAAACACATTTATTTTAATGAGATCAATAATTATTTAAAGAGTTTTATATAGATCATGTTTTTTTTCTATGGGTGAATCATGTTTCAATGATGTTTTTATAAAACGTATGTCTTTTCCGTTGTTCAATAATCATTCGAAATGATTATCACAGAACCCCTTTATTTTCAACTATCTTACCGTGTTTCAAAGAGATTTAAATATATCCAATAATTTCCAATGGGTCATCCATGTTTAAAATAGATTGAAATGAAACACAATTTTATCATTGGATAATCATATTATAAAAGTAATAATGATTATTCCAATTAGTGTTATGATGAAAAAATATGTACATTATTGATTTTGTGGTTATTGGACATTATATATGATTGGTGTTACATGAATACATTACGTGAGACCATTATAATTTATATAATGGGGATACATCGATAGCATAATATGATCCCATTAAATCATATATGATAGGGTATCCAAGATAGCGTCGGGTGGTCTCATTATTGCGTAAATGATGGGTGCCCCCAAATATTTCACTAATGATTTTTTAATGTAAATTTAGTATGTGTCTAGAAAGAGGGAATTACCTAAAAGTTTCTCTTATTGATTTAAATGGGATGTGGTAATTTATGTCATGGATGGGTTATGAATAAAATTGGTCAATGATACAAACATGTTTTATATTAATGTTATGGTTTTATAATGATTCTTATGATAATTATTAATATAACATATCTCATGATTATTGATTTTGATAACTATTTTCCTTTTTATCAATTGAAATTTTGTAATTTGAGTATTGATTTCTTTCAATAATTTATTATTCACTCATTCACTTTGATTATGTTGTATTATCCTTTTGAAGAACTCATTTTCATTGAATAGATTCACTTATTAATGCTTAAGGCTACTGTTAATGAGCATTTGATCTCACCCTTATTATGTTTCCTCTTCCCCTTATTCTTATATATGTGGATTAATAATTTATGTCAGAAATTTATTTTTCATATGGATGATGATGATGAAATAAAGTAAAAAACATCTATGATTAATTAGGTTTATTAACATTTATAGTCATGTGTATTACTTACGTACTGGTTTTCTATAATTATATAAAACAATATACCAAAGAGTCCCTTGATAATTTATGTGATCTAGTTTATTATTTTTATGTTTTATGGTTTTTATAGAAAAAACTAGGTCACAAATATCATTATCAAAATTGAAATGAAAATTTTATTATTTTAGCAACAAATCTATTAGAGCGATTTATGGACTATTATATTTTGTTTTAGATATCACTTGAGATAACATTAGAAATTTGGAAGAATTTATATCAGGATATATTATATTTTATGTATGCCTAGATAGTCCTATATACTTCTGGATAATCAAGTGTTCATAATCTTAAACACCCATATGAGGATTGGAATGACTTGATCTTAAATTTATTTATGTAATTTATTAGACATTTTAATAGGATGATGTATTTGTAACTCTATTTTTTAACATGATGTCTGCACATAAAAATTTTGGAAATAAGATTAATTTTATTGATAACATATAGGGATTATGTAATATTGGAAATTGATAACACATGTTCCATTGAATAGATAAACACAACATTGAAAAGTTATTGGGTAACAAATTTTGTCATGTTACTTGATGGGAATATATCCATAATTTTCCTTGAGATACCAAGTTATGAAGTAAACATTATGGTAAAAAGTATACAATTTTGATATTATTGATGTTATTTTGGATATAAGGTTATAGAATTATTTTTTATAATCATTTGGTTTTACACTGTAATTATTAAGATTAATATATCATATGAAGTTTAGATAATTTTTAGAATTATCATACCATGTGATAACCATTTATTGTTTTGTGTAATGTCCAAAGATAAGTCGAAAAACATGTTATCCCATTTATGGTTAAATGGCCTTTAAATGATTGTTTTTTAGAATCATTCATAAAGAATTCATCATTAATAATAATTTTTTAGGGAAAATATGTGGTTATTTTAGAAATTTAGATATATATAAAATTGAAATATTCAAGTAGTTAAATATTCTTAATCTTTTATTCATGACCTAAAATAAATCCTAAACGTAGGGAAATGAATTTAAATTCATTATTGTAATCCTTTAATTTTCAAATTGGATGAATTAGATGATCTTTTAGATAATAACATATTGACGGTTTTCATTCCGTTATCATTTTATTGATCATTTATTCTCTTTTGATAAATTCTTTCAATCACCCTCATTAAATAATTATGAATTAATTCCATTCTCAACAATGTTTCCCTTTTGGGAAATAGAGTAATGTGTCATTCCATGTGACTTTTTCACATACCTCTCTCTCTTAATAATGGGATATTTTAATAACCTTTTTATGTGGGTATGCAAAACAATATTTTCCAAAATTATAATAATTGATTACTGAAATAACATTAAAATTGTATGGACACAATTTATTTAATTGGGGGAGGATTTTATAACCTATTATTTTAAAAATATGAAAATATTGATTGATAGTGAAAATACTTGAAACACAAATCGTTGTAAAAAATTTAACTCCAAAATAATATTTGAAATATATATTTTGAAATAAATGTAATCAATTAAATATCTTTTGGTATAAGAGGCCATGATATTTTTTATGTGTGATAACATATTCAACACACACCGTTGATCATCAATGACCCATGATATATATAACAATTAATTCATAAAAATGTAACTAGTTTCTATGGATAGTATTAACTAATATATTTATCAAATAAAAATATAAATTCCCTATTAAATATACATTTTTTATATATGTTTTGAATATAATAAATCAATTATCACTAATTTGAATATATTCTTAAAGAAAATATTTTCATCAAAATTGTTTTTTAATTAATTTTTCTAAAAGAAATATTATAATTTACTTTCTAAACATTTTAAAAAAAAATTTGTATAATGCATTTTTTTGTAATAATAATATAAATATTTAAAATGGGTGAGATTTTGAATATTTTCTATAAATATATATATCTTTGTCAATTAATATTAAAAAATTAATATTTTTGTATAAATTTATTTTATTTTAACTAAATAAATATTTTTAAAAGAAAAGAAATTAATTTTATTTCAAAAAAATAATTAATATTTAATAATATTTAAAAAAATAATTTCTTGTTTTCATTTTTTTCATGATTTCTATTATAATTTTTTTAAATGTTTTTTTATAATCATTTATTAATGTGAATAATGTATCGTTATTTTAATTTATTTAATTTATTTATATTTTAATTAATTAAAAACATACATGATGAAGAATGTTTTAAATTAAATATCAATATTATATATTAGTAAATTTTAAATAAGATACATATTATTTTTATTAACTCTATAGTAAATATAATATGGTGTTGTTCTTGAGAAATACAATTCTTGAAAACACACTTTTTTATAGTGTGTGTTGGTTTTTTTAAAATTTAATATCATCCAATTTTTGAACATTTATTTTAATAAAGAAAAAATTATTTAAATAATAATTTCATAATTATCTTATTGTGAAATTTTTTCTATTTTATAAATGTATTATTGTGTTAATTAATAGCGAGAAATATAAAATTTTAATTAAAAATTACTTTTTTATTAAATTTATTTATATGGTTAAATTTTTTTAAAAAATTAATTTCAATGAAAATTTATAAAAAATGTAACTAAATTCATCCAATATTGTTCATTATAATCTTGTGATTATTTAATTTTGATATAAAAACATTTAAAACGTTTTCTCATTTTCTCATTAATAACTTGCTTTTGCATCAGCTATGTAAGATTAATTTTAAAATACAAATTTTCACTTTGTTGAATGGATTTGGGAAAAATTGATTCCATATTTTTAATAAATATATTCTTATAGTATCTAATAATTTGATCTTATTTATTGTACAAAATTAATAGTTAACGCGACAAAAATTAATTTCCATTGTTAGGGTAAAACCATGTATACTCGGGGGTTAAACAAATAAGATAAGGGTAAAAATTTAATATAAACTTGTATAAAAAAAATTTTATAGACTTATTGATACAATTAATCCTATGAGGATGTGTATTAACACTTTTTGACCCTTTGAACTTAAAATAAATGTTAGAGTAATCCATTATTTTCAACAATACCAAGTGTGTCATGTCCACCCCAAATAAAAGGCCATTCTATATCCACTATTCTTCATACCATAAAAAATTATTTTATTTTAAAGGATTAATAAATATAATTAAAACGTCCATTCACTCATCTTTTAAGCCTTATTTTGGGATGAAATAAAACATGGGACAGATTTTACTGAAACCCCAATGAGGATACTCGAAGAAGATGTATCATTTTTCAAAGATCATTTTTATCTTATTTATTTATCCACATACTAAAATTACTATTAATAAATTATGATATAATAAAATCTTTATAAACTATATACTTTGATTTTTTATAATAAGTTCATAGCATAAACCTATATCTACTTCTCTCAATTGTGATATGAAATCATTAAATTTTTGTATAATAGACTACCACCTCAAGAATTGATGTCAATCATTTTTTCAATTACTACTTGTCCTAGATGGTTATTATGAAGCATAAAATATATATTGGTGAGATTTTTATAAAATATTTATACATTTGTATTCGTTATAAAATATATAACATTTTTATTTCCATTCTTTTACAGATATGATAACGTTACATGTGTGTGTGATAGACTACTACCTCCCAATGCGATGTAATTACACATTAACTGACACATTACATTTGATTTAATAAGGGTAATTTTTATTAATATATGTTATATTAATGAAATAATTATGTAATTCTTTAAATAATTACAATTATGAAAATTTAATATACAATTTTTTATTTTTTGACTAATTATATGATAATATCATTCATGTATGAGGGGATTACTGCCTTCATGGTCCGATGTTTCTCTCTTTTAATACCCACACCATATGGATTATATATATGTATATTTAAAAAAATGACATATTTAATATTATTATAATTATTTAACGATTTATTTTTTATTACATCATTTTTATAATGATCCTTGATAAATGAGAATCTTATTCATGGGAACATATGAACTACTATCTTCATGATCATAAAATAATTTATTTCTAAAAACCCTATTTTTTTATTATGATTCAAAGTATTATTTATTAATAAATAAGATAATTATTTCATTAATATTATTTTGGAGATTCTGTTGCTACATAAAATTCATAAGAACTAGACATTCAAAACAATAACAAATCAGAAAACAAGGAAATTAACACCTAAAATAATGAACATATGAAGGACTATTAATGAATGTGATAAAATATTTTAAATATGAAGATTACTCAATAATAAGTTTATAATTGTTTTTAAAAACCACTACACGTGATATGAAGGCAGGAAAATACAAATAGAAACATGAGGTAATGGATTTTTATCTCACTTTTTTTACTTCAATGATACATATGCCATATTCAACACCTTTTTTGTGGGGTATATATATCCCATAGAAGTATTTATTATTATTATTTTGTTTTGAATATTTATTTTATTATCTTTTATTCATGGTTCTTACGTTTTAATGTTATCAAATTGTAAGATATATATTATAAAATATCATGATTTGTTGGGAGTTTTTTTTATTATGTCTCAAATACTAGAATCATATGATCCAACTCTTAATAATTCTAATTAATTTTCATCTTCACTATTTTTTCTTGATATCAACATGGTTTAGTTCCAATTTTTCAATAATTAGTAGTAATATAATTGAGAACTATTTTAAAGAAAAATATTATATATTTCTATATGAAATGCAAAATAATATTTCATACAAAACCATGTATTCTATATTTTTTATAAAAATAGGATATTATATATTTTGTAGTGTTTAAATAAAGAAAAAATTTATACCACTTTTGATTATTTATTTAATGATAACTTCTTAATATTTTTTTTAAAAAACCATCTATCTTTTAATGAAATTATGAAATAAATCATTTCCTTAAAATTTACATAATGAATTTAATATTCCAATACCATGACCATTAATTTAGTAAAATCATAAATTATAATATTAAATATTATTTTAAAAGAAAACACAATCCTCAATTTTTTTGAAAAAAAATATGGAAATGATATTTTCCTAAAGTAATGTTTTAAATGATTTTCCAATGATTCTTTTATATGTTTCGATATTTTTTAATGGAAATTTTCTCACATGATTTTTATTATTTTAAAAATATATTTTCAAAATGAAAATATTCTTTTCCTAAAAATATAATTATTAATATTTTAATTTAATTTTTATTCATCAAATTCAACAAACCTTATTATTACTTATACTACAATTGGGATATTTTTTAATGATACCTTCCATAGTCTTTATATGGATGGATTAATATTGTTTCAAAATAATTGATATAGAACCTATTCTTTTTACATAGTTAATCACATTCCATATAGATTGTTATAGAACCCATTTTTTAATGTGTACGTCATTATTCAAATATATTTTTCTGTATCCCATTTCACAACCATAGAATCACATTCTTTCAATTATATTGTTATTGAAAACATTTCTTATACACATGTCGATCATGTCTAAAAGATATTGGCATGAAACAAATTACATTTATATGGTTTAATCTTGTTTAAAAATAAATAATGATTCATTCAATTATTTTTATTCTGAAATTTAATCCCTTCAAACATTATTGATTTAGTTGTTCTTCAAAATAATATATTGTAGGTATGAAAAGATAGTACAGAGTGTGCCCATTTCCTATTATACAATACTACTACAAAGGTTGTGTTTGGTGATCCTTCTATAGATTATATGATAGGGAAACCAAGATAACATCTGGCGAGATCCTTAAATCATAAATGATGGGTGTTCCTAGATAGTACTCTAATGAATTTGGTGTTTTTACTTTACATGGGTTACAAGAATGAGGGAGTTTATTAATAGTTTTTCCTATAAATATAACTGCTGTCCAATTATTTCTAACAATAATTCAACATAAGGAATCTGGGTAAATGATTTATTATTCAAAAAAAATTAATGATTGAATCAATATTATAATATTTCTTATAATAAATATTTATATCACATTTCCCATTATTAGTGATTCATGTGACCCTTTCTTATTTCGTGTTTTCATTTTCGATGATCCTGGTATTGATGGGATTGAGTTCTCTAATGATTCACTCGTGAAATCTTATAAATTTATAATACCCATTTTCACTTTATACGATCATTGATGAAATTATCTTGTTAATTATTATTTTTACCAATACACATCATTTTATCTCACCAATTATCTATTTTTTCTTCCCCATGTTATAAGGTTTGTAGTTTAATGAATTATTTCCTGAACGGATTTTCATATGGAAGATAATGTTTTCTTATTGTGAAATTAGAGAAGTTGGGATATGTAAGAGAAACCTTTTTTTAACAAAACAGTTATTATTTTTTATGATTTTTTTTAAAATTATATTAAACTATAAACATAAAATGTTATTGAGAATTTATGTGTTCTTATTTTTTGATCTAGGTTTGATTGACTTGGTTGAAATAATTGAGCCACAATAACCAGTTTCAAATTCAATTGTGAAAATTTTATGATTTTAGAACAATATATGGGATAGTAGGTTCATGTTTTTTATACCAATGGTATGAAAAATGAGTTCAATATATTACGAGGATCGTGTATTTACTTCATTAGGATCGATACATCATAAAAATATTTATCTCGATAATGATTTGGTGGAAGCTACATGTGATAACAAACCATGTAAAAATTGTTTATAAATTTACAATATACTTGTATGTCATGAGATCACGATTCCTTTTGATTCTGTATCTCAAAACATCATAAATTGATATATTAATAAGTAGAAATTTTTTCCCAATATTTAATTCAAGATCTCACCAATTATAGATAGAATTACAATTTTTTACACAGAGTTACACTAATATGCTACTGAATGGATCATGTAATATCTAGTATTTCCATACTAGGCTTAGGACCCTAAAACATTCATTAAAAAAATTATCTCATATCATTGGGGTTTTACAAATAATTTCATAAATGGATATAAAATTATCCATATAAATTCATTAGTGAAAGATATTGTTGTATGAAAACTCATGTTAAAAAGTCATTAATCCCAAATAAACATTTAAATATACAAAACATTCACTCAATATTTTAGTTTTAATACTCCTCAAAAGTTGACCATTTTTATGGGAAATATAGGTAGTTCTAATAGTAATCTATATATTCAAAACATGGTAACGACATCTCTAGATGATCGATGTAGAACTATGATTCCAGATAGATTAAATATAATTTGGGATTACATGAATCCCTAAAACTTACATAATGTATAACATAGATATATTTTCAATGTAATAATATTATATTATTACAGGAAAATGTTTTCAATTATAGAACTTCTTGATTACAACTAAAATAGAGTAATAGCTTTAATATATTTTTCAGAGTGTGGTGATAAAATTCATGGTTATGTTTTTTGAGCTTATATTGATTTCTGTTAATGGTTCTAACATCATTATTGACTTATATGTACTGGCCATAGATTATTAACTTAAAAGGAATTGTGATACATACTCTGCAGTATTCTTTTTAATGTTTTCTCAGCTTAAATAAATATTCATATATTTATAAATCATCATACATGTATAAGGAAAAGATGATGTATGAGATCCATCAAATAAATAATTATTTATATTTGGTATTTAAAGGACACATATTTGATTTATTATCCTTATCATCCCATCATAATCATTATTTATCTGTGGAGCATTCAACACCCTCTTCTGTAGGTCAACAACTTTATTCTTAGCCTCACAAATACTAACGTATATGGATAGTCTAACATTCCTATGGGAAATATATGATCAATTCCCATTCCCAATTTTTTCAACACAAATAGTCTATAAATCCATAAGTATTTGATATCTTTATGTCCTAAAAATTTACAAACTTGATTGTTCATTTCTAATAGGACCATCAGCCACCATGTCTGCCTCCCCATGATGCTAATGTATTAAGAAATATTAATATCTAATCAACGTAAGCCATCTCCATTGGTTAATATTCTTCCTTTTCTTTGTGAATTTATTCGAAAATATTTTATTATTAGTATATATCCAACATATTTCAATATAAGTATAATTCCACAATATTTTACAGGAAAAATTACTAATTAAAATTCAAAATCACGAGTCAAGTGATTTTCTTATGAATTTTCACTATCTGTGAGGAATATTCTATCATAATATCATCATGGATGAGGAACCAACCCTTTCCAATATTTTACTCATAACTATATGTCAAAAAACATTCTAAACTATATTATAGATTGAGGTTAGTTAAAATTATCATTATTCTCTTCAATTAATTCGTTTTTTAACACATTCATATATGAAATGAGATTTTCACTATTATGATTCAGCATAGCTATTGTGTTTGATGTCCATGATACATATCTCAGAAATATACTGTACTATGCAAGAATTTTAGAAAAACCATTTATCTCATTAAATATGGTTAGTCCTATATAGTAATTAATTACTTCCATCTTTAACTGATCTATTAACATAACCTATCTCGAAAATATATATACAATGAATGAAGCATTATAGGTTAAAAATTAACATTTTTTTAATTTTTCTTAGAGTATCATGTTCATTAAGAAAATAAATTCAATCCCTAAATATTTTTTTCAAGCCCTTCATTTCCCATTAAATATAAAAGATAATAATCTATAAACACTACCACAATTTGGTCAAAGGAAACACTGAATAATCAATTCATTTAATCCATGATAATGACAAGGGAATTTTTTTATCCAAATTATATCAATTTTTATCATAATTTCCAAACCGTATACAAAAATTTTAAATTATTCAATTCCAATTTTTTTAACCACAATTATTTATGTTCAATAAGGTAAATATTGGAATGGTATTAATCTATTATAAGTAGATAAAGCATTTCATAAATACGACGAAGTGGGGGATTTTTCATGATATTGATGTTGATGCATTTTTATAATTAGTAATTAATTAATTAACCAATATTTTACCATTACAATGTATATAGCTGTATTCCAAGTTGACACCCATGGAATAGTGAATCCCTTGGAACAATTATCTTTGAGCTAATTCATTAATTCATAAAACTAAAATGTGTCCACCATAAAAGAGTGATTGAAATATATATAATTACATGTATAATTTCTATTGAGAACTAAAATTCAGGTTTTACGTGAGGAATGTACATGTCATCCGGAAATACATCAACATATTCGTAAAAAATTTTAATATAAACAATGAAAAGTTTTCCTCAACTATTGGAAATGTAGTTATAAAAAAATGTATTTTTCATTTTATGTTCATATTCATCTTCACCCCAAATAGAAAACATTGGGTTTTTCATTATTTCATAAGATATTTCTATAGTGTTTTAGTTTATCTATGATCTCATAAAATATATTCAATTAATACTAAAAAAACATCATATTCTCAAAAAATAAAAAATGATAATATATATATTGGGTACATTATTATTGGAATAAACAATAAATATACCACTTTGGAGTAGAGGATAAGTGTTACAAAACAATCCTGTTCTACTACATTAATATACTTATTATTGAACATTCATTCCTATAAGAGATCCCTCTATGATTAGATCATTGAAAAGGATAATGTAAAAGTTCCCCACACATATGAAAATGATATATTAATGGGATTTAAAGAATCAATTTTTTTATATCCCTTGAAATATTAATTTTTCATTTGAAATTAATTAATTTATGACATTTATTTTTAAATATAATGTGTGTTACTGTTACATTGTGACAATTCAATAGATTCTTATTACAACATTATCTGCATGTGGGAAGTTGAATCTTCTTTTATTTATGGTTTTCTTTTACTTTACTCAAATTAAACTAAATTATTTTTTTTAGTGTGGTTGGAAACACACCAAAGATAATAATTTTCATAATTTATTGTTATAGATGGTTAAGAATAATCAAAATTTTGATCATTCTAGCACCCATTTAATTTTCATTCTCTTAAATAAAGACATTTTTTTGTACATTAAATTCATTAATAATATGGTTTATCCTATGTACAACCATTCACTGAAACTGAATATCATAATATGAGTATCAAGAATTAATAATCAAAGTAAATAATCATATGATTATAAAAAAATATTATCATAACATTAGTTATTACATCATCTTTGAAACCTTGATAATATATCTTTATATCATATTACTATTTATTATCATCTATTTTCAAAGGTTCTATCCTCAATGTCTTCATAATGATTCTTACGAGAACCTTATTTAACAAAGTCATATCCCCTAAGAGAGACTAGAATGGTGTGTATTCTTAGGCGCACTCATCATGCACCAAGTGATGATCGAGTTAATACACAATCATCACTTTTTAGTGTGTTTACAACAGTTATCATATATGAAATATCTATATCAACTTACCTATATTTAGATAGAAATTCCAATTTTACTATACTAAGAAACGTATTATTTTGTAAAAAAATTATGTTATTAACATATACTTCATCTTTTAAAAAGGATTTATAAAAATATTCAAGTCTCTCAATCCCTAAAAGTAAATAAGCCTTGTGTAGATAAAAACTATGGTTACCATAAAATTTCATAAATAAATATTACCTCCTTTTATATGAATATTTAATATCTCTCCTAATAGTAAAAACCCCAAAATGTAGAGGATTGATGTATTTAGAGATACATTCATACACATCTTATTTCATAAAATATATTCAATATATCCCACAAAAGGTCACATTTCAGTGTATACTAAAAGAAATTACCCAATTTAATACCATTATTTGTAACCAAGAGAAATGATACAATGGTAAGCGTGATCTAAGATGGTCAGTAATGGTAAAAATAAAATATATCTATCAACAATCATAGTTGAACATAATACATGAATAATTTTATCATACCATGTTCATAATGTATGAATATCATTCTTAATTAGTCAAAGATCATTAATACAAGATTTTAGAATAAGGGGTTTTCATAAGAAAATACGAAAAACATAAGAGTTCATAATCATCAATAGTCAATGACGAACAATTAGAACATATCACAAGCAGAATACATATATTTTTTTGGATATAATTATTTATATAAAATCATTTGCATAGTCAAAGTTAAATTCCAAGACTATCTTAGTGGACTGGATTTATACCATCTTCCACAATTTTAATAGTGATGGATGTCTCCCAAAAATATAATAGTTTATAGGGTCCCTTACTTAACATTGTTAAATCTATATTTCATTATATATTATCTGATGAGATATTATTCGTTACCCAATGAATTAGATGTATATATATTTTTGGGGACACTCTTCACATAATTAAAATCACACATGTATGCTCCAAATGATTATAAAAAATTCACATGTTCATGATATAGACACCCATTGATTGGAAATGGGTTTCAATAATATTCAATTATTTAATTATTTTATAACCCCATGAACAGAAATAGATTTAATAATGTATGAATCCAGTTCTTTTTTGAGGTATACAATCTTTGTTTTCCATATATTCTTAGTTTAATAGCAGATATATGACCTTATATGAGTGCTTTATTGGGGAATGAAGGTCATGGGGTGTCTAGGGCTACTTTAGAGACCAAAATCCAGAGTTTCGGTGTTTTATCCAACAGAAGGGTAAGTGAAAACCATGTGGGGTAGGTTGGATAGTTTTAATAAACCATGAAAGGTTGGACAGTGGGAGCCCAGAGGCTGCATAGTTTGAGGAAACCGTACGGGAGGAGGCAAACACCCATGCGACATGATTTTCAATATCAATTTATTTCAACAAAGGGTGTTAGTGTAGTTTTTAAACTATCTACTGTTCCCCATGGATATAGGAATATATTCTTGGTTTCCTCATAGTTTGAAAAAGTATGCAGACAAACCATGTGATTCTTATTGTGTAGGGTTTTCAATATTTTTAATTTAAAATTAAAAAATATATAATTACACATTTTTGGGGTTTCTTTAAATGGGTAGTAGCTTCCCTTCTTAGAATAGTGATATTGTTTGACTATTTTTGTATGTTGGATCTCCTAACCATCTGACCTTTGATTTGAATTCTGTTTAACTCCTTATATCCTCATTATTAAGGACTTGATTACTTTTTTCCATTTTTTCATTCTTTTGTAAATCAAACTATTCTATTTGGATTTAGGCTTATATACACTAATTTTACATTTTTTATTTGTTCTATGAATTCATTACAATTCAAGTTGAATCAGATAATGATATAGGATGAGATATCTTGAATGATCCTAAGGTAGTTGGTCATGTTATTTCCATTGAAATTTGAGTAATTTATATATTTTAGAGAGTCATGCGCTCATTTTTGGGCATCTCCTTAATATATAATTGAACCATATTATTGCCTATAATGGATTAGGTAATGAAATAGACATGAATATGCATGTAATATCTTGTAAACCATGATAAATACCATCCAATGGATGAGTTTCCTTTGTTGACAATTTATGGATTTATGCTTTGGACACCCCTTGAGCTGTGGATTTTTTTCAATTTCATGGGTTTTTTAAATGGATTAGATTATTAATTGAATTACAATATTTTTATACGCTAATTGAATTGGAAAAACGTTATGGGGTGGTTGACATACCCATTAAAAATTGCATGTCATTTCAAGTTTAGGCATGTTGGATTTGTAATACATTGACCTTGGGAATAATTTTAATGATATTGTTTGAATTGATATAATTATGTAATTTACCATGTGAGTTTTATTCTAATGATTCATTTATATATTGATTGTCAAGTTAGAAATTTTATATTAAGAAGTTTGATATGAGTATTTTGAAGGGCCTTGAACTGTTATCCCTTGTGGGCTATTTTAAGACCAAGAAATTTAAGGGGATGATTAAGCATGGAATTTCCATTATTATGGTATGTCCACATCATTAATTTGATTTAAAATCTATGTATTATTTTGTTATACATGTGTTTCTTATTGAATAAATTATTCTCATGTGATTGAATGGAATTCCTTATCCTTTGAGGTTTTCTAGGGAATGAAACACCATTTTAGTTGAGTTTTATATTTGATGATATTGGTTTTGGAAGTGGCATGTTGAATTTAATGTTTAAATATAATTTTAATGGTAATGTGATAATAGCCTTGGGTGAAAAATGGAATCAAATTAAAATGTCATCAATAGAATCATGGGACGGGTGATCCTTATACCTTGGGTGATACATGGATTCACCATAGGATGTTGTGGATAGACTCAATGGTTAATATGATATTGTCATGACTGATACATGGAACCAAATTAGAGTTTCCATTGATAAAATATTTGAGACATATCTTTTATTGAATGTGAGTCATTGAATCCAATGGATAAGGAATGAAATCTTTATGGGAAATTGATTATATGGAGAGTGATACATGAAATTCAATATATTTTCATGGATGGACTCAAGGGGAATTACTTATATGACATGACTGATACTTGGGGTTTCTTTTAATGACCTACAATGATGGACTTTAATGGAATGGATGTTATACCTCACAAATATAGATAACAGTTTCTTGAGGGGTTCACTGGGGATTCGATAGTATGGTGTCGGTTGATATTGCAACTATTGTGATAATATTTTTCGAAAATTGTAATTTCAAGGATATTAGTTGGTTCTGAAATGAATTACAAATGAAATGAATTATGATGCATCTTCCACGATAAAAGAAAATCTTGGATTCTTTCATCACATGTTCTTATTTAGATAGCCTTCTGATGCATATTTTGTTCTCCCAGTTATATGGAGTATGTTTGGATTGAGTCATATCTATATAAATATAAATTCAACAGTGTTTAATTGTTAAATGAATGTAAATAGAATCCAGATTATATAGTATGTTTCCATTTGAGCTCTCCCTTTGTTATTTCATTTAAATGCACACTTCAATCTATATATATTCACTGATATATTGGCATAGATCATGGGTGGTTTAATTCTAGGATTTATCATCATATCCTGTTATCATCAATTTTTTGGGCCCAACCCAATTATATTATCTGAGATAATGATAAGCGAAATCACCCTTAAAATGGTATTTGATATAATTCTTATGAGAAAGAGAACATGGAACAATGATGAGTATTTTATTTCTATTACAATTATTTTGTCGTTTTAAATTTTTTATATGGATTTTACATCTTCCCTGTATTATTGATCTAGATATTTTATTAGAAACATGTGACAAGTATCATCATCTAGGATATGAAAATACTTTTGGTTTATTATGCTATCAATCTTCTACTTTTATATTATGTTTCATGGATTTATAGATTCCACTATTGAAATTCTATGGTTTTCCACTATGTTACACTATGCTAATGAGGGAACAATATCTCTATGGCCTCACCCAAGAACACTCTTCTAGTCTGTAGCCTCTGGCATTTGGGGAGATATGCTTGAGGCCATGTGACCCACTAGGCTCAGGGCACCTTTTAGTGGAATATGAGATTGGGATGTTACAAAGTGTTATTATAGTAATTTTGCAGGTTTTAATTATAATTTTGTGACTATAGAAATTGATATGAAGGAATAGGAATTTTGTGATGAACTGTTCCCTATCATAACTAACCCGTGTAGAGGGAAATTCTGGTTTTCCAAAAATTGAATTGTTGATTTATTGAATTTGAGTAATTATAGTTGATATTATTCCACCATTGGGTGATGCACATTATTTTTGATGTAATTATTAATATGATAATGGGTTATATTTTCTTGAAACCCTATGAGTTGATGATATTCCATCTCTTACATAATATATGAAATTGTTATAAATCATGAGCCATTCATTTTTTCTGTTCCATTTAGAGCTCATCACTTATTGAATGTCATTTCAATAGGTGTTATGATACATATGACTTATTTTGGGATAAGTATATTTGGATATGTTATGGTGTGAAATTCATTAGATTCAAAGCTATGGAAAATGACGTGTGTAGGACATCTTAGAATAGAATTTGGTGTATCATGGTTCATTATTAAAGTGAAATGTGTTATGATATTCTATAAGTGGAAACCAAGCATTATTTCTTGGTGATTATGGGCCCCATGGATTATAAATATGTGTACCATTAGATCAACCTCCTGAAGTAAATGTGTTCAATATGATTTGACTGTCAATTCAATGAATATATATGCAATCATATTTTGAAATAAACTAAATATGGGAAAAAATTAACTTATATAGCTTATTATGGGGAACTAGAATAGTCCTACCTTAGTAGTAGGGTTTTGGTTGTGTCTCTAGAATATTTAACATCGAGACCTAAACCATGGGGAAGGAAGACTAGTTAGTTCATATAAATAATAGTACAAACCTATCATGTTTTTATATCTGTGATTTTCAGAAGAGAACCATTATAATGACCTTGAAATGATGGTTTTGTTGGGAACTGTAGTAACATGACACCATGATGATCTCTAGTTGTTTTTCATGGATGATGGAGATAATCATACCCCATAGGTGGTAGGCCTTGGGATTCCAGTGGATCCTCCAGTTGTGCTACCTACAACACCAATATTTTTACCAAAAATTGGTGTTGAGGCATAGTTCTGTTATGGTTTTATGTGTCTCCATTACACAATTCAATGAGTACCGTGACATGCACTTACTCTGGGAGAGTTGATGTGTGAGTTTCAACAATTTATTTTTCCCACATTTTTGCGGGATGGCGGACCATAGGCTACACATTCTTGGATAGAGGCTTTGTTTTTTATCATTAATCACATAGAGATGCCACATGAGATAATGGTACAACTATTTACATACATGTTGTGTGTTTTTTTCCTAGATTTGGTGGGATGTAACGACACAAAATGATCTTCATCGATAGATTCCCTAGATGGAGTTTCATATGGACATCTAAAATTACATCTATATGGATACTTTGAGGGATAATAAAGCCATGGAGTTCTTACATATGGAGTAGGGGGAATTATAAATTTTGGAATACTCAGCCTATTTTACTAATCTCTCGCACTTCTTGCCTATTCTGAGCAGTGAACAGTTATCGAATGCTTAATGATTGAAGGATGGTTCATACTCGACATCCAATCATATGTAGATGTCTTCCAAATATCCACTACTTTGGTACAGTGAACCTGGATCTAATCACTGAGAATAACTTGAAGAATTATTGAGCTGTGAGCTAAGTTGTCATGGAACTGAGATCTAGTATTGCATCGAACAGTAGTAGGAAGCATCTTTTTGAGCATACATGTGGTGGTACCTGAATTCATAAAATCTCTTCAGATATATATCTTAGGTGATACCAATGTGGTAGGATGGGGAATACGATGTCACAATATACAATGGACCCATTTGAGTGCTGATCATACAAAAAGAAGGTCCATCTACACTGGTTCTATAGAATGTTTTCGTCAGCAACAAGTGATAAAGGGTATATAATGACTCCACACTCAGGAGTATAGCCAATAGATTCTCACCAAACAGTGAGATAGGGTCTATCAGGTTGTTCAGGCTATATTGGTTGTCATGTCAATGGTAGCCAAACCCTAGGTTCAACATGATAACATGGTTGATCAGCTCAGGGTAGCCATGAGCTATCATAGGGCAGCATTATAAGATAAGAATATGTAGTGAAATATACCTAGAAGGACTAGTATCTCAGAAATTCTACATTCAGTGGTACTATTCTTCTAGCCTTCTATTTATCTAGTATGCTTATTTTTATAGAGGATTCATATAGCTTTATATCTATTCCTTTTTTGGACATCCTTGGGATCTGTTTTTATACATATGATGTCATGATGATTCTAGACACTACCTTAGGGGTCATGATCGAAGGTGTCCAATAGTGCATAAAGCTCCCCCTTTAGGTTGGTTGGCATTAAATCATAATGGAATTCTACATCCTCAGGATGATATGAATTGATGTGATTTTTGGGGATAGACTAGTTGGTTCCCTTTCAAGACTTTGTTGATTACTCTCACCATAGGGTGGGTTTCATGTCACCAGAGGGTTTATAGTTTCTTCACAAAGTTGAATGGGATGTCTAGGTGAGCCAAGATAAACCCGAGCATTGTGGGTTGGGCAATATGACATCCCAGATTGTGAGATTCTGTCTGGATGACTAGGGAACACATAATACCTATTTCAATCCAGTTTTTGATCGTTTCAATGTTATTTTACCAAATTATTTTTCGGGATTACCTGTATTGGAGTCCTCTAGGGATCTTTTGTGAGGAGCTTCAATGATATACATTTCTTTATACAGGATGAATACATTTTATTTTCAATAGTTCTATAAGAAAATGTTGTATATAGAGGTTATGGTTTTCATCTAGCCCGTTACTTATTTTTGGGGATTATGAGACCTTTTTGTGAAAAAGGTGAACAATTCCCTTAAGCTATGTGTGGATTATTTTAAAATGAACTATATGATGTATAATAACTAGTATCATCTACCTTAGATAGATGATCTATTTGACCACATATAAGGATCATAAGTCCTTTTAAATATTGATTTGAAATATGATTATCAAGATGTGTTTTTAGACCATAAAAAATACCTCTCTTGACCTTTAGTTCAAGCTATATATGGTCTATATGAGTATTTGGTTGCATCATCAGGTCTCATGAATGTGGTAATGTTATTCTTGGAACTAATGAACAATGTATTCAATCCTTACATTGATTCATTTGTACTAGTTTTCAATAATGATAACATAGTGTATTCTTACCATCATCAAGAACATGCGAGACATCTTGATATTTTGTTGAATATACTAAGATAAAATTAGATATATTTTATGATAACAATGTTCCACTTCTGGAAGGATCAAATTCACATCATGGGTCACATCATCTCTGAAACAAGAGTATCAAATGGACCAAGAGAATGTAAGATCAATATTTTACTAGGAGCATAAAAAAAATTTGAGGTGCATATATTCTTCAGGTTGGTGAGTTACAACAGCCATTTCACACATGACATATCATGATGAAAACACTATTTATAGGGTTTTCCAAGATTCTTTTGATGTGTTTATGGTAATATTATACAATATATCCTTTCCAGAGTTGAAAGGGAGATTTACATCAGGGTCAATTCTGTTTTTTATAGAACTAGGAATGAGTTACACTATGTACTATAATGCAGTTCGTATAGGTCTTGGAAATGTTATTAAGTAGGTGATATAATCTTTACATATTGGTCTCTGATTTTGAGTTCACAGAATAAGAACAACCAGATGCATTATCTATACTTACATAGAGTTGTTCATGCATTGTGATGTTAGTGAAATTATTTATTGTGAGAAAGTTTTCTATTGTACAAGGACCACAAAATTCTCACGTATATATATTTAGAGAGTGTGATCTGAATCTAAGGTAGAAATATTTTGTTGAATACCACAATTATTATAAATTTTATATTTCCTACACACACTATAAAGGAGATAAAATTTCCAATTCATAGAGCAGGAGAACTCACAAATAGGGAGTGCATCAAGCTATTTGTTGTTGTCCTCTTATATCTTTGTTCTCTAATATGCACTTGGAGGTGGAAAGAAATCAGGGGAAGGAATTTCTATCATACTTGGGTGCTACCTCTACCATATAAAATAGATTGAGGATGATTAAACTATTAGATTTTCAATTCCTAATTCAATGGGAGAGTGTGGAAAGTGAGGTCCCTCCACCTAGTTATATTGTAGGTGACTATGAAGTTCTATGTGTACATGGTCAAGTGGGTGTATCTTCAAACATGCATGAGGAGATTTTCTATTATTTTCATGATTCATCTTGGGTAGTGTATCGTTTTGTCACAGATATTCTTCGTAATTTACATCATTAGTATTGGAGGCCATGCATGAAAAGAGAAGTATCTTGTTTTTTCATGATATGTTCCACCTCTCAGCAGGTGAAGGTAGGACAATAGATAGTAGTAAATTTTTTTGACCAACTACCCATTCTGAGGTGTAAATGGAATGACATTGTGAAGGATTTTGAGGGAGGTTTATCACGCCCCCCTAGAGGTAATTATGATGTATGTGTTGTTTTTGATAGGCTTTTGAAAGTTTCTCATTCACTACAGATCAAGGAAACATTCAGTTTTGACGAGCTTAGATTATTGTATATTCATGAGATTGTATGACTACCTGGGGTCCCGTATTTGGTTATGACATATAGGGATTCTATATTTAATTGTTATTTTAATCAAAGGGTACATAGAGTGATGGTTACATAGGTGTTTTTATCATGTCATACCTCCCCATATTGATGTAAAAACAGATCATACGATTCTTGTGATTGATGACATGTTGTTGGAAAGCGTACTGGATTATAGGGGCTCTTAAGGGAGGAATATACACCTATTTTAGGTCTCCTACAATAATATGATTTATTATCCTATTAAGATATCTCTATATAAGAATTTTTATGGTAGCCCTAGCTAATCACCCCTTATATAGGATGGATGTAAGAGTGGTAGCTTTGTTGGGACCGTGTCCTGTCTTGGAGACCACATATAATGTGACGTTAATTTAGATGTGGAAGGATGATGCAAAATCTCAATATAAATTTTATATTGTTCACCGTATATGACCTCTAGAGTTCTAGTTCTAGCTCATGTTTTCCAATGTGTTTCACTGAGGATGGGGAATAGGAGGATTAGGATACATGCTAACATTCACCAAGGTATGTCGGTCGATTAGATATTATAGAGAGGGTTGGGCTGGTAGCCTATTAGTTAATGTTAACTCAAAGGTACTAGGATATAGATGTCATCATCCATGTTTCTATTCTATGGAATTTCAATTTAGACCCATGCCATTATTATAAACATAGGGAGGATGAGTTACATTTTGATTCACCCTTTGGGGAGGATCTTACATGAATTATGAATCATATCAGGTGGGTTCTCTAAGTCTGGTAAGTTCCTTTAGTGCATGTGGAATTGTATCACGCCTTAATGTAGGATGAGATCTGGGAGAGGGAGGTTGATTTAAGATCATAGTGGCAATATTTGTTCTCATATATTTCTTCGCCACCGTTTTAATGGAAATTCATAGATAATGATCTTTAAGGGGGATGTTTGTGATAACTTGGTTATTTATTACATTACAATAGCCATGTTTCTCATCTTCTCACTATTTAATTATATAAATATTACCTTTTATGAGTGCATGTTGGGTTCAAGACGTTCTTGGTGGTGTCCAAGGCTATTTAAGATCTCAGAACCCATATTTTTTGTGTTTTTCTCTTGGTGTAGGGTTATTGCAAAGGATACAGGTGCAGGCTACACAATTTGACTAAACCATGTTAGACTGGATAGTAGGGGCCTATAGGCAAAACAATTTTATGAAGCCAAGTAGGAGGAGTTGCATGGACATGAGATATGGGCTCTAATTTACGAATATTTACATAGAGTTTATTACCATGATTTGGGTATAGTTTATAAACCTTGTGGGATAACTATGTATTATACCCCAATTCCATAGGAATCTATGCATGGTTTTTGTGTTATTTGAAAAACTATGTGGATAAACCATTATATAAATGCATGTTATGATTTTTTTTATTTTAAATTTAATATAATAAACTTATATGAACAAATTTGATGGTTTCACTTCAAACTAACAGTATCTTCCCCTCTTGGAAAATCTCCCACAGCTGAATACTATTTGATTTCGACATACATACTTTCTGATGTCTGATTCAATCACAGTTTGTCTTCTGGGATCTGTATAGGTAGGGATTTGATTTCTTTTTTAACATAGTAGACTCAGTTTGATAATGACTATACTATTTGGATTTAATTTCATATTACAATATTCCCATTCTCAGTATATTCATTAAATTTCTTCAAAACTAGGACCAATAAAATCATAATACTAGATGAGATATCTAGAAAGAGAATAAGGTAGGTGGTTAGGTGCTTTTCATTGAAGGGTGGGTTGTTTATAAATTTCATAGGGTCATGCAACCATTTTTTGGGTATTGAATTAATTGGAAATCGAATCCTATTGTTTCATATAATGAATTAGGTAATCTAATATGTTGGATTATTCATTTTATAGGTTTTCCACATTGATAAAGACCACACCATGGGTGAGTTTTCATTATTGGCCTTTTTTAATTTATTCTGTGGACACCCCTTAAGTTATGGCATTTTCCTATTTTATGGGTCATTAAAAATGGTATTTATAATTAATGGATTCCAATGTTGATATATTGTAATTGAATTGGAAAAGGGTATGTTATGGCTTTATTACCCTTGTATATTTTATTCCAATTATTTTTTAAGCATGATGGATTTGTAATTCCTTTCCAATGTGAGTAAATATAAGAATATTTTTTCGAATTTCTCTAATTGAGGAACCTCCCATGTGATTTATAATATAGTGATTCCATGTGACATCAAGATAGGCTAGATAGGATTGTTATATTAAAAAAGGAAATATGATTATTTAGATGACCCTTCAACTATTATCGCTTATGATTAATTTTGAAACCATGTTATGGAAGGGGTTGATTAAGCCAGGGAATATCGTTAATATGATATTACCATGAGAGTCATTTTATTTTAAATCCATGTATTATATTTTTATACATATGATTCATGTTATGTGAATTATTCTTCTGAGTAAATGAAAGGCCAATCCATTTGAGGGTGGCCAAGGAATGATAAACATTTTTTGGTGAGTTTCATATTAGATGCTCTTGGATTTTACCTTGGAATGTCGAATTGAAATGTTTTAACGGAAATGAAATTGTTAAATGGTAATATACTTGAGTGGTGCTTAGATTCATATTATAATCCAATGGATAAACTCTTTTGACTAGAAATACTTATACCTTCAGTGATACATGTATTCACATTAGGATTCCATGTATAAAATCAATGGATAATATGATATTATAATGAGAGATACATGGATCCAAATGTGAGATTCCAAGGATTGACACCTTGATACTTAACTAATATGCCAATTGATACTTTTTATCCAATTGATTGAGAAGGATGGACTCAAGGGGAATTGATTAGCTGCCATGTGATACGTAGAATCCAATGGATTTCCAAGGACAAAATCAATGGGAACTTATTATATACCATGAGTGATACTTGGAGATTCTATTGTGGACCACCAATGATGGAATCATATGAAATTGAAGTCAAACCTCAACTAGATTGAAACTAGGTTCTAGATAGGTTTACCAAGGATGGGATTGTAGGTCAGTTGTTTATATTGCACCTAGATAGATATTTTAATTAAAATATAGGATTTTCAAAGATGAGATAAGGTTCTGAAAGGAGATATAAATGAAATTGATTATAATGAATCTTAAATTATTAGTCACAATATTGGATTCAAACCTCACTTATTATTTTTTAGATGGCCTTTTAAGTCTTCTATTGTGAAAATAGTTATATGGGGGATGTCAGGCTTATTCTAGATCCCATGAATTATAAATTTATTGTAATTGAATTAGTGAACGAATGCAAATGGTAACCAAATAATGTAGGATTTTTACTTTTAGGTTCACCATTTGTTAATATTTTTCTTATTGCACACTATATGGTATATATATTGACTGTAAACATGGAATAAAACTTGTGTCATTTCTTATAGGGGTTTTGCCTCACACCTAGTTTGGATCATGCTTTTGTTCCAGCTTAGGAGCGAGAAAGCCTAGGACCAAGCTGAGACTTTTCATTCTACTGTAAGTCTATTGTCCTTTTAATAATTTTTTATATAGATTGAACATCTTCTATGTATTCCAAATATGACTATTAAATTGGAAACCTATGACATGTATCATCATCTTATGTTTGACATGTCTTATGGTTTATTTTTCTATTAGTCTTCAACTATTATATTTTATTACGTGCATTTACTGCTTCCACTATTGAACTAATACTTATTCTCCATGTGTGACACTCTTATAACGAGGGCATAGTCACCCCACAGAAACCTCAAGTCCTCACCACTATTCATTAGCATTTTGAATTTCCAAATAATTTCTTGATTCCATGTAACTCATTTTGCCCGGGGATCCTTTAAATGGAATATGGGTCCGAGATGTTACTTGTAAAGATTTTATATTAACTTAGATTAGTATTAAGAGAAAACCATGATTTATAGAATCATCCTTAAATAATAATAATCATAAATATTATCATGAATGAAATTAGATTTTATAGTTTGATCATACCACCATTAAAGCATATTAATACTTAAATAATTTTGAAATATATAATAAATGCCACTAAAAGATAATTTAAATGTTCTATTCAAAATGGGGAACATGTCATCATATTTTTTTACAATAAAAAAATTCCTAGTATATTGAAACAAAAAATCTATAAAAATAATCATAGTAAACTATAACAGAATATTCAATGAAAAAAATAATAAAGATGGAACTAAAAATCAATCACGATGTAAGAATTAATGCAATGATACATTTTAAACTATTAAAAAAATCATAACTAATAATTTTTGTAATCATTCTAAAATTTTATTTTTAAAACAATGGAATATTTTGGGATCATATAAAAGAACAATAATGAAAACATTTTAAACAACATGTATATGGGATAGATTTTGTTAAAATATTTGATGAAATAATTGTAGTTTTTCATGAAGACATTTCCTTCATAATTTAAATACAAAATATAAAAACCGATAGTATTACATACAAATTTTAGGAATAACCAGAGGATATAAAAATATATGGGTTCTAAAGGATTAGATCTATATAATTTACATCAATATAAATTTTTAAAATAAATCTATAACGATGTGAGATTGTGTCTTGATCCCATACAACAAGTCTCAACATGCTTACTATGAATTTAATTCTTATCTTATCTGGGAATCATTATTTTAAAAGTTCCTTACAGATTATTTAATATGTCTTAGCATAGGATGAGTACCCATTGGTCATTGTAAATTATATTTGAGGATTATTGGTGAAGAAAATTGTCAAGATAAATCGTTCAAGGTATGTGGATAAGATAAGATAGGATACACCCTTTTATAAGTCAGGTGGGTGGAATGCATGTAATTCAGGAATAATTGTTATATAATATATGTCTATAAAAATTCATATATCTCCAAAATTACAATGATTCCAAGATAAAATACGTATTTAATGAATAATATAATCCTACCAAACTAAATTAATTAATTTTTCATATAATAAACATTGTCTCTTAGGATAAACCATCATTTATCCATTCTAAACCACAACATGGTAACATAGAAATTAACATAGTAACTATCAATTATGCCTAAAAAATAAGATGAAATTGTTAAATAATATTACTTCTTTTATTTCCATATGTTGAATAAATTTTACAATATTAAATTTTAATATTTTGAATATATTTATATTAAAATATGTGATAAAAATGCGTCCAATTTTTTCTTTAAATATACATTTTTAAGAATAATACAGGATTAATTCACATTAACACCAAAATAAAAACCATTATATGAATGTTAAAATGTTTTTATTGAATATATAGTATAAAAATTTTATTTAAATTATCATTTAATATATATATTTAATTTTACAAGACAAAAACATATCTGCAAAAAAAATTAAAACAAATTCACTTTTAACATCAATTTTTTTCTATTTTAATTTATAAACACTTGATTACCAATGGATATAGTTTATAATTTTATAGACAACAATTTATCATTATTCAATAAAATATATTCATACCCACAAATAATAATTCTATATGATAACATTGATATAAAATAATAGTATTTAAAATGTATATTGTGGTTCATTTAAACTCATTGCTCTATTTAAGAAAACCTCTAAAAATTTGACTTTATTTAAATGAAAATATATCATAAAATATTAAGGATATATATCACATTTGTTATTATCCTATTTTATGTTCTATTATGATAAATTTAAAAACCCCATTTTTTCAGCAATAATATTTAGGCGGTCTCTAGTGGATGGATTTTTGTACATTTTAAAATTAAAGATGATCTAGAAAAATTAAACATTGAAATGACATATCCTATTACAATAAGGATGAAAAAGATAAAGGACTCTCTTAAACTGAAATATTAAAACAGTTTTGACATAGTCCATGCCTCTTCATTCATGGAGAGACATTAGAAAGTGTTTAATTATTGGATGTTTTTGGAATTATTAACTATCCAAATTAAAATTATGTCAGTTCAAAAAGATATATGTGAATACATAGGATTCATTTTAGATAGAAAATTCATATGATATGATGTTTTATGGATGTAGGTATCCCAATCCTTAAAAAATTAAATGGGTTTTAATTTTTCTACTCAATGGATTTGAGGTGACATGATATGGTCTCTGACCACCAGATCCATATATGAATTCATATGACAAATGTTATATACATGATGCTTATGAGATAGAACATGTTATATTTTTTACACTCCATCCTTATAGTATTTTCCAAGATTTCAATTTTCTGGTTGATGGTTTTAATACTGAATAAGATAAATTAAGTCAATAATGTTATTTGGGATATCACATCTGGTGGATATAGGACACCTAATGCATTTGAGACTAGATGGGATGGATGTCTTCCAACTGATCCTAGTGAGATATGATGATATAGATTTAATCCACACAAACCCTATTATTTGTCCTTTTATGGATCCATACATTCATAATTTGGAATGTATGATAGATTATTGGATACCCACTCATATTTAGAAAACATGATGAAGTAGGTATGTGTTGACCATTACTGTGGATTCTAAACCATTTTATGGAATTATATTATCAATGAATGTAAATAATTACATCATTCATTTAAATTAGTTTATTCATTGACATATATATATATATATATAGTTTTTATTAATAGTGGTATAATTAATGGTTCCCAAATAAGTTCATTCCACCACCTTCATTGTTCATAATATTCGATGTGAATTAAATATAATTCACATGATCTTATTGACTATAGATTTATCATTTTAGAGAAGAAATTATAATATATATAAGTAAAGGGAGACATATTTTTCGAATTACATGAATATAAGTGGAGTATCTTTGTTAGTTTCTGTGAGTTTTGATTTTGTATTGTAAACGATGATCCCAGGGGGTGGTCAAACAATGATGTTTGACTATATGATCTAAATGAATTTCATTTTTTATAGTTCCATGATATTATTTATTTATGGTTTTTGTTAAATTATAATTTTACATATTGAATATTGATTATATTTATCATATATTTTTTAGTTATTTTATTGATAATTATTATCATGATGCAACATAAATAGAATCATAATATGGTATTATATGATACGTGTCACAAGTTTACAACCATTATAATTTAAATAGGAACACTTGAGATATTTATTTCTTATAATCAGGATATGTGAATGGTGATTAATCCATAAATATTAAAGATTATATAACAATATTAGTTCATATTAACAAATTGAATATTTTGGTTGTAGTTGATAGGTGGAAGTTGTTAAAATGATATATATAATTTAGATATATTCATTGATGTTTCAAAAGGTGATTTAGATTGTGTTTTAAATGAATTATAATTATGAAAAAATTATATTTATTTTTCATTGGTAATAAAATTAAAAAAACATTATTATGGTACAATCATCATATGAAGAGGCTTGTTGGAAGTTTGGGAAACTCTTAAAGATTTAATTCTTTGTCATTAAATCTATCCAATTTAAAATATTTTTTACCATATTATAAATATGATTAATTTTTAAAAATTCATTTAGAAGAAAACTAAAAATACAATAGACAATTACAGTTAATCCAAATAGTTATTTATGTTATTGATTAAATACATATAAAATAGAACACTCTATATTTACATAATCAAAATATACTTAAATAATTAAAAAATAATGTTGGAGGGATTGGACTTATTAAATATGTTACATATATATCCCTATAAGAATATATATCCCAATGATAATAATACAAAATCCATGTTATCATGTTTTCATGATGTATATAACATAGATCATCATTCAAAACATATTTATTTGAAGAGAACCAATGGTGTTCCATTTATATCCAAGAATCAATGATTATTGGAGGTTCATTTAATGTTTATGTGTCTATGAACAATTATATTTAATATTAATGTCACACAGTCAGGTCACTTTTGGGTAATATATTTTATTATTATAGGTTACGTTGAATTTTGAGGATCTATAAATTTGTAATTGGTTAAAATGTAAATTTTCAGTGTCTTATGGTTACAATACTATTAGTACTAATTATTTTTCCTATTCATATAAATTGAACTCTGAAATATTTCATTATAGCATGGTTTCCTCATATATATGTTTAACAGTTTTTCTTAACCATACGTTTGGAAAAATCATAGTTTAGTGCCTCAAGCATAGTTTGAAAAAAATTAGTTTATGTTCATCTGTAGAAGGTGTATTACAATAATATATTGGATTTCCAGTTCTGTAGTGGAACATTATTGCACATGGTTATGTTTAACAATAAGTAATTACTATATATGAGTAATAATTTCATTTTTAACTCAACCAATAATGTTTCAGGATCTATAGATCCATGTGGGAAAACTATTTAGGTGTTATTGCTCAATTCTTGTGGTTCGAATACTATTTATAAATCGATTATAGACATATGTGGTAAAATACTGAATGCTATATAAAAAATGAATGATTGTTTTTTCTTATTTTAAACAGAGATTATTTTATAAAAAATCAGCACCCCTATCTCCTCATTTGTGTTATTCGGATAAAGGAATAACTATATGATATTTTCCTCATTTTCATTAATGTTACATTACGTTCTCTTGGGACTAATATCTATTTTATAATATAATTATCTCCTACTTTTCCACTTCTCTATTTTTATATTTTTTCATGATTCCTCCTCATATAAAAAATAATGTCAATAAATATAGGAAATCATTTATATATAATGGCTTTAAAACCACTTTTAATGGAAATGAAATATATTGTATAGCCTACTATAATTAATTCATAATCTATTATTCCTATACATATCATGATATGGGTATACTAAATGTTATTATTATGTATTTTTGTTGTCTTATTGAGAAAAATCAATACCAATGTTTCATGAGATCATTTTTATATCGATATACAAATAGTTCTATGAACTATAGTTATTTCTAGTTATCCAATAACACATGTCATTTGGGATGATCCAAATATAAAACCTAAATAAATCATAATCAATAAATAACCTAACTAAAATATCAATACAAATCAGAATACATATTCAATAAAAGGAATAACTATATATATTTCATATTTAGTTAATTAATTTCATGAAAAAAATGAAAACATAAATATTTATTTTCATTTAATTATAATATTCCACATAAAATAATATAATAATAATAAATATATTGTTCAGAAAGATTAATGACCAATATCACCTACAAAAAAATCCTCCCCATGGTCACCACTATCATCTTGGTGACATATATTTCCATTTTCATCTACAATATCAGTATAAGAATCATCATCATGAAACATATTGACATAATTTCCCTCTGATGGTCATTACCTTGATCCCCACCGGGAACATCATCAACATTTCTCATATCACTATAAAATGAAGATATATTTGAGATAAATATAATAATATTAATTATGGTATATTATATATAAATATACATTTATGTATATATTTTAAATATTATATTCAATGAGGTCATTATAGGATGAATTCCCATTTTTCATTGGTGTTGATTTTTTTTAATAGTCTCATTTACTGTATGTCTTTACTGTTTTTCATTTACATCATATGGAGGAAAAATATATATCTAATTTTGATTTAATTACTAATATATAGGCCAAAAAATACATAAGAGGCGATATTAAATAATTTCCCATTTATTTTTTTATAAATGTATGAAATAAAATTAGTAAAGAATAAATTTTAAAACTCATTTTCATAGATCATGATATATTAGATAATAACAACTATAAATATTAGTTTAAATGACCAGATTCTAAAGTATGACACCAATCAAACCTATATTTATAGTTTCATATCATAACACAACTATTCTGAAGTGAGACCCATATTATGATATATTCTTCCAAAAATTGGGATTTAATTTTTTATAAATTTTTTTTATATTCTCTTTTTGGATGGGAAAATAAAATATAACAGAACATGATAAATTTCAATTATTGATATCTTATCATTATGTTGATTTTTTTCTTACCAAATTATGTTCCAAACATAATAGACCTAAAAACATATATATTATTATAACATACCTACATCATATCAAAAAATAATAACACCCATGGAAATAGAGCATGTAATTAAAGAAACGTATATTTTATAATATAAAATGAAGTAAAATTACTCGATTCACTAAGAATATGTATACTTTAAATGTTTTATTTCATCAAATTACCTAAAAAATGGAATGTAAAAAATTATGCCCCTCATACTATTAATCATTATGATTTACATCTTCCATAAAATGTATAGGATTATATCAATATGATTTCCCATTGGATCCAAATTATTCTGAATTTTTTGTGCCCATTTGTTGTCTAATAACACAAAATATCTCTTCAAGATGATTATATAATATATATTTTTATAAAATAACCACTATTTAGGCAATGTGATAATTTTATTTTTATTCCTTTGGAATGTCTCAGGATTCATCATGATTAGAATATTAATATACTGATCGTATTCCATTCAAGATTTATTTGGGGGGGGGGGAATTTCATTATTTCTACAAAATATTTATAATCAAAAAACTCAGATAATTAAATTTTAATATAGTGGCTTTACCACTTTGTTTTTACTAACTTTATTCTCTTTATCATGATTAATAAACCCCAATATTAAATGATTTTTAATAAATTTTTTCATTAAATCTATATATTAGAGGATAAATGATTTAATAATTTTGTTGGGAATAATTTAAATGATGTTGATCAGACATATATCAAAATTTATAATTCCTATAAAGAATATTTTTTTAATCACACACAACTATAAAATTATTCAATATAAATTAAGTTATCATATTTTTATGACCCTATAATATCATAATGTAATGTGTTTAAGTATTAACGATATTTTATGAATTTATAGATCATACAATAAACTCTATAGTTTCCTCTTACTTCTATATAATAGAAAGTACCTAAAAAATTTCTTCCTCTATTAGACATTTTTAAATCATTACATGTGAACATCCTTTTAAAAACAAATATCATAATAGATAGTACTAAAATCCTGTTTAAACAATATTTTTCTCTATTAATTTAATAAATCTTGAGGCAATATAATATAATGTATGGTATTAAATAAATATTCATAGCAAGGAATGATAAAATCAGTGGAATATATTTTTTCATAAATATGGTTCACTAACTTATATTAGTAAAATAACCTTGTTCAATAATCAACGAATTATAAATGATCCTAAAAGATAATCTATGCTTCATTTTAATAATTTATTTTAATATGAAATTACTAGTATTATAATATCCATTAAATGATTTTGTTTTTAGAAACCTTCGTTTTTAGTAAATATCACCTGATGATGTAATCAATTTACAAAATCGTTTTGTAGTAAAACAAATGGTAAAAATGGAATATATTGAATAATAATACTACTATTTGTAGAATATTCTCAGTCATTATATAATTATATAGATAAAAATTTAATTTTTTTATCATAATATATTTTTATGGAAATCCATTATTTCTATTATCATAATGTTGAACCTTCTTCTAAATCAAATGCATCACATAGTAATTAAAACTTTTTGTCACTATCAATTGAAATCATTATTGGTTCTTCTATAATGAATTAAATAAAAAGTTTAAGAGAATCCTAGAATCCAGACTCTAAATTGATGATAACATATTTCCTTAATAGTTTGGTCTAGTTGATGGATATAATAATGAAATACCTAATGAATTAATGTTATATTCCTATTTTCCAATGAAATAATTTGATTTAATGGACAGTTGTAGCTATAGGTAGCTCATAATTGTATTGATCTTGGTAGGGATTAATTCAATTTAAATATTAAATACATTTTTACCAATAAATGAAACACAATTCACTATGATGTGTGAGTATCGAAGGATGTTAACAAAATTATTTTTTAGGTATATTTATAAAACATAATCTTATTATTCTATAAAATCTTGAAAATAATTCCTATTAATTGATAATTTTTCAATTAATTTATCTAGGAGATATCAAATTATGAATTTCAATATTTCCATCATCCATTATTGAAATATTATTGGAGAAATTTATAATTAAAATGGATTTCTTTGATATCAGAACATACAATATGGATATGTAAAAGTGTCTCTCTTGTTACAAATTGGTGTCACCGTTATTTCATTATAACTCGTGTAATTATCTAGAAAACAATATTAATATTTTTATAATATTAATTAATGGATTTAATTAATGTATCCTCATGAGTTGATACAATTATTTTCATTAAAAATATTTTTTTAATTAATAATATTAAATGTTTATGTGTTTTCAGATGAATAATATTTTTTTAAGGGGAATTTTAAAATTTAAATAAATGATTTGATTTTAAATTATTCTTTCAATGATTATATAATGAATACTATAGCTTGTTTATCTTATTTATAAGTATTTTTTTGGTTCCTCCTTTTATCCATCATTTTTTCATAGCATTCCATATTCCAGTATAAATTAAATAAACTGATGAATCCATCAATTTAAAAATTTAAATTATGGCTGCAAATATTGTAACTAAAATGATTTTTAAAAAATAAATAATTACGATAACCAATTGATGTGAATAAATACGTAAAATCAAATAAAATTATATATCGTAAGTTAAAATTATTGTTTATAAACACAATCTACAAAATATTAATATAATAAATAATATTTATGTATTATTTTATAAAATATATCATTAAATATAGAAAAATATATAAATTTACCACCATATTCAATGTAACATGTGAAAAAACGAAAATAATTATATTATTATATATAAAAACAATGTTTACACAATAAATATTTATAAAATTATAAAAAAATTCAAAATAAATTTTTAATAGACTACAAAATAGATAAAAATAACCATGGAAGTAAAATTTATTTCAATGAAAAAAAACAACATAGATATTCTAACCATAACCAATAAAAGTAATATTAAACAAAAAAAATAGTTAATCAAAATTATTGTTGAAAAAAATAAGTGTAAACATTTGATACATTAATGAAACAGACATATTAAAAGTATTGAATCCCATTTTCTAATAAAATCAATTATATAAAATCATTAAATAAATAGTTTTACATATGAATAAATATATTGGGAAATCATATTATCCCGATACAAATTTTTATTATAAATATACCATCTCACCTCCCATAATACAAATATTAAAATTATATTAAATAAATGATTTAAAAACATTTTATATGAATAAAAATACATTTCATGAAATATTTTTAAAAAATAACCGCATTCATAAATTATTCAGAATATCATAACCAACCACCAATCGTCTATTTTATTGATACATATTGGAAGCACATTTCCAAAGATATTACATGTATTTTAAATAAAAATATATATAATTTTTTATATTAAATATTATAGAAGATAAAATCCAATATTCAACCAACATAAAAATATTCTGTAAATACCCTTAAAAAGAATTAAAAGTCATACTAGATAGATAAAATATCTAATAATTTTTTTAAAATTAAATCATCTTAAATTTTTCTAAATAAAATATAGTGTACCATTAAAAATATAGAATGTTTTCATAAAATATTATTTTAAGAGAAATTAAAAAACTAGTAAATTTTACCAAAAATTGTAATCAATTATAAAAAAATATTGAATCCTTCACAATTAAAAACAAAATTATTGAACATTGATAAAATAAAAAACTACAGATATTCCAAATACTATTCCTCGACATTGTTATAAACCCATTACAACATAATGAATTAGAAAATCCATCGTAAATAAATTTTAAAATTTTATTAAAGGATATATGATTTTAAAATATAGTTGATCAATAATATTTTATTTTTAAAAAAATAAGTTTTGTTATAGAACACTATTTATTTATGATCCATTGATTATTAGGATTTTAGATTCTATATTTAACCCATAAAAAACTCAGCCCAAAATATTTTTAAACACTATGTTCAAAAATATATATCAACTAAATGAAAATATTCCATATTATTATTGTAATGATATGAAGTAAAAAAATATGTAAAAACATGATGGATTATAATGTGATTTACACATTATTAAATAAATGATTATAAAATTTTTGGTTTTATGAAATTAGAATAATCATGATGCTACAAGATATCATTTTCCCTGTGATAATATGAAAAATATCATATAAATATGGATGACAAACTATCAAATAATGTACTAAATTAAAAATAATATTTTAATGAAAAAGTAGATGAATCATAGGGGTTTTAACCGTAAATAATTGGATATTTAAGGGAGGTCATTAATGGAGAGGAATATGTATTATTGTTAATGTGTATGAGGTTGTGTATTGGGATTTTGTAGGAGGGGAGTCTATAAAATTTCGTTTAATAAACATTTTAATAATAGTTAGTTTTAAAATTATTTTTCTAAAACCATAGGCATATTAAATTTATTATGGTTCTTTGTGTAAACCATTTATATATACCTCTCTATTAACATGTAATATATATAAAATGGATATAGATGAGTGGGTATAGTCATGATTTCATGAAGTCCATAATGATTTAACGTATTATTGAGTTGGTATAATATTAATATTATGTTTGTCAAGCCCTTAAAAACCCATATTTTTATATGATTTATCTACTTCCATTGATATTGAATTCATAAAGGTAATTTATGGTAAGTGTTTAAATTTAATTCATATTTTTAGGTATTTCATGTTATTCTTGTGGTTCCTAAAATATTTTTATAACATTTTACACCTATATGTGATGTCACTGATTGGTTAATAGTAATTTATTTATTTATTTCAGCAGTTTTTAGAAATGTATTTTCCTATATTTCTTTATTTTGTTAATTCCATTAACCATAAATTTTCAGGAAAATGATTGTATAACTGATTATAAATCACTTTGAAAGAAAATTTCAAAGGAAAATAGGTGTTTTATCTAAAAAATTATTTTTTAAATAGCTAACCTTATTAAAAAAAATAATTAAAGGGATTTTTTGTAATGTTCTAATGTTTCATTATGTTTTATTTTTTATCAATTATTTATAATAATTACATCTTGATTGATTTCAAAATATTTTTTGTGTGTTTTAATATAAGTGTTCTTTTTCCAAAAGATTCAAAAAAATTCTTTTCAAGGGATCACATTTCTTACAAGATCTATAATACCATTCACAATCCAAGGACATTTTTTAAGACACCTCCTAGTGGAATATTCATGATTAACACATATTCATCTAAACTGTGACATTGTTTTGTAAATTTCATTTGTATTTTTTAGTGCCTAGAAAAATTATTTCTATGTTATTTAACATGAATAAAGGAAGACCATATATTTTGATTATTCTGCTTAGTTTCTCCATGTTTTAATTATTTGGTTTTAGTCAAACATTTCAATTTGTAAAGGTTAAATCATTTGTTGAAAAAAATTGAAATTTTTTTGTTTTATATTTTTTAGGGGTTTTTTTATTGAAATTTTCACATTAAGGAATTTTTTTTAATAGTGGTAGATTTTATAGTGAAATACACGAATCATTTTAAATAAAAGTGAATTTTATAATGTTTTCTCAGTGTGAATTTTTTAGTCTATTATACTCTATATATAATTTTTCAATGAAATATAATATTTATTTAAATTTCTATATGGGACATAGGATTCTCATCAATGTTTAAAAATTACTAGGAAACTCATTACAGTAAATTTTTGAGTTAAAAAAATTTAAAAAATTTAAATTTTTTATTGGGGATCTTGGAATGATTTTGAGAGTCTGACTTTTTTTAGTGTTATAAAATGGCATTCCCATAGTTTTAAAAATAAGTTGAAATTTGTTACATTATTTTGACATTATGGTTTAACCCTTTAGAATATATTTGGATTGGGTGAATTTAATTTTAGAGTATGTAATAATTGGTTTCATGTATTGTTATATATTGTTTATTACTCCAAGGTATGTCTTCGTTAATTGTGGAAAATCCAATTAAGGTATTTATTCTTACAGAGCTATCTTTCTCAATCAATGCATGATACACCAAACTCTTTACTCTAAAAAGACTTTGAATTGAGTGGGAGAGCTATAATATTCTCCACTCCTTAAAATTATTTAAGATAATTTCAATCCTTTTTTGTATTTTTTTGTGGATAATTGTTATTCTATGGAAATATAGTTGTTATAAAAGATTGAAGTTTATATCATATCCATGTGAACAATTATAATAATGAAACTGAATGGTATTGTACACATTTTTTTTTGAAACAAGTCATGTTTAGTGAAAAAATTATAATTCTATATTAGTTAAATGGTTACATGGTTTAGGGATTATTCATTATAATTTGAATAAAATTTTATTTTTATAAAATGTTATGGTTAGAAAATACATTAAAATCATGAGTGTTTATATGGGTAAGAAAATAGTGAAGGAGTAGGTAAATCATTATTCTATTTTGGGGTTATTATCTTTTAATTATTTCTCAAATGACTTTATAAATGCTTTATTATTTAAATTTGGTCATTTTATGAACCACACATATTTTATTTCAAAATAATTTTTGACATTATAATTATATATTTTCTAGGGGTTCATGTCCGTAAAATTAAATCAAATATGAAAAAAAACGTTAGAAAATGTGTTTATTCCCCACAACATGATAATGGGTACCATGTATTTTAATTATAAGAGGCATGATGTGAAAAATATTTAAAATTTAGTTTATGGAATTCAATATTCTCAAAAACATTCTATCCATCCTAAAAAATGATATCACTCATGCATTTCCTCTTTTTGACACATGGTAACTCTATTAACTCTTGAAATAAGTCTCAAATGACAATTATTTTGTGTGGTTTTTTGGAAAATATACAATCATTCTATAAATGGAATTATTAATTTAATAATATTTACTGTATGTAGCTTGAATCTAGTTATCATGATTATACACAATATGTGTTCAGTATATTTATGTTTTTAGGAAATTATTTACATTTTTATTACTAGGATATATCACTATGTCTATATTCATGATATGTTACCAATTATTTGAATTATACATATGGTATTTTGGTCATTAATTTGGAATTTGATTCCTTTTTGGAATAATGAAAAAATATATTTAGTGGTTGTTTTGGTTTTCTGGAATATTTTAATTTCTGTTAGTTTTAGCTTATGTGTTGTGTACATTAATAATGTTTTTTTATTGGATATGATATAAATTTAAAATCCATTATATGTTGAATTATAAATGGTGGATAGGCCTATAAAATGTATTTTTATTATAATAATATTAATATTTTATATAATCCTTCTTATATAAAATTATTCATTTGGAATTAATTATTTGATCTTGAAGACTCGTTGAATGTGATTTTGGTTATTCCTGGTGTTTTGTTAATTTATTTTAGGACCCTATCCATTGGTTTGATGGTTTGTGGTTTATAATTTATATATCTGGATGGGAGGTTATTCCTAATTTTAAGAGGAATGAGGGATTGAAAAATCTATGATGATACTTTGTCCCATGTCTTCCATGATTTTTCCATACCCACCAACAATGTTTAGTTTGAAAAAAGAAGATTATATCATGTACTTGTGTATTACATCTATTAAATTTTTTGATTAATGATCATTCCATCATGAGATTGAATATTTTCTGATTATTAAACCCTTGACTAAATTAATGGATATTTATAATCCCTTAATTCTACAATTTTTATTAACGTTCTAGGATAAAAAAGTGGAATGGATGAGAGAATTTTAGCAAACCAGTGTATATTATTTGGATATATTATATAATTATTAGTAATATGAAATGTTTTTGAGTTTTGTATTTTTAATATGTAATTTTGAATATTTTTCTATGGAACATGATTGTCATGAAATTTTTAGTGACAATGAATCCTATTTATTCAAAGTGAAATACCTATTTAATGAATAGATAATGATAACAAAACTTTCAGTAGTAACCATATATCCATACCTAACCTTGGATAATTCCAAATTCTTCTGCGTGATTCAAGATTGGTGCATTTTATTGCACAATTCAACGTAACAATGAGAATTACTATTCAGTATAGAAACTATAGTTGATTAGTGGAATAATATTAACTCCTAGGTTAGAGTAACATGTTATCTGGAATAATATAGAATGTGTTAAGATAGAAATACCATTTTAAAAATTAAAATAGAAGTTAAAAATGAATTTAGAATAATAAAAAATTCATGTCATATAAATATATAATTTAATATAAAGCACCATGGAAAATAATATATCAACAAAAATTGTGAAATATTAATTGAAATATATTCAATAAATAAGTATGTGATTGATATGATTTATGATTAATTTATTAACATAATAACATGTATTAATATTAAAAATATGAAAAAAAGTAAATAAAATAAACGTGACACAATGTGATACCAAATTATGACACTAACTCATTTTTATTATAGTATGTCTCCCACATTAATTTGTAGCTGGTTTCGGAATTAAATAACTTTACATTGTAATTATCCAAGAAATCTACAGAAAAAAAGTCAATTTTTCCTAGAAGAGACAAATAAACTAAAAGGCTCTATCTTTGGACATTAAAAAAGTATGTAATTGAATGAACCATTGAATCAATTTTTTACAAAGAAACCATATGAAAATAAGAATAATAAAAGGGTTTTTTCTCCCACATCATTGAATAATGTTCTCCAATCACTTGATATATATGATAAATAATATGAGGATACTTAGAGGTAATTTAGATAAGTCAAAGAATAATATTATAACAATGAAGTCCAAAAAATCCCTATTTAGATGATTTAAAGATGAAAATTTAGTCAAATAGTTTATTTGTATGTTGATTTCATCAAAAACCCATAATAAACAATAAAAGATACTCCCATGGTGTCTATTTATAGCCTCCATATTCATAAATATAGTATACTAGTAAAAATGATTCATTGGATCGTTGTTGGAGGTTGAGTCAAGGATGGAATGGCCATATATAAAAAAGGCATGGTCATAGAGTCGTGAGACCATCATGTACCTAGTAGAATCCATTGGATTTTCGATTGTTTAAATATATCATTCTAGATAACTTGAGAGTGACCCTGGTTATGTATGAGATTTACTGGGATGATAGAGATCTTCTAATAGCTCTATAGTTTTTCTTGATGTTTAAGGGCTATCTAAAAGTCAACTATCGGGTAGCTACTTATGTCCTTAATGTTATTTGTATTTTGAATTATTCTATGTCCTAGAAGGTGATCATCTAGAAGGTAGATGATGATACAATATTTTTTGGGACCCTATGTTGGCCTTATATGTTCACATTTATTTTTTTATTTGGTCCAATGACAACATATTTTCATTCAAAAACATAAATATACAAAATTCATGAAACCTAATGGTTCTATCTAAAATAGGAATTGTGATCATTATAAACCAAATAAAGACAATTAAATACAACAACATCCCCATTATTGAAGTACAAAAAATCCTGTGAAAAAATAATAAGAGATAGGAATTTGATAACAATGGAATACGAAAATAATTATTACAAATTAATATATCCATGATATTTTCAAAAAAAATCAATATTTCACATTTAAATTAGAGAAAAATATGTTAAAATCATTTTCATTATTTAAAAGAGAACAAAACTATTTAATTATAAAAGGGTTTAAAATTATTTACACAACTCATAAAAGTTAGAGATATTAATCCTATAATTTTTAAAACAAATATATTGGTATAATTTGTTACTCGTTTTGGTATAAAATCGAAATAAAAACCTGTTTTAATAATAGTGTGTCTAATTCAAAATTATTCAATAAAAGTGAGAGAGTAAATGAATTTTTAAAATTTGAAAACAAAATGTAGAATTTGTATCCAAAAATCATTCAACATTGATAAATAAAATATATAAAAGAAGAATTTTTTTAATTGAAATATGTTTTTTTATATAGGAAATTCTGAAATTGAATTAAATTCTTATCTCCAACTAAATTACTTATTTAAATTTATATAGTAAAATTAATGATATTAAAATGGTAAGTTGAAAAAATTAACAATTTTAAACCATCAAATTAAAATCATATAATTAATTCAAAATTATGTAATTAAATGATTTAATATAAATAGATAATGATTCTATATTTAAATCATTCTAGACATCAATACTTTAAATTTTTGAATTAATTTTAATATCATTTTTTAATGATATTTTTAAATAAACTAAAAATATAGGATATTTTGAAAAAAATTCATGAGATAAGATATTTTGAATTAAATTACTGATTAATGTTATAATTTATACATATAGAATGGATAAAATATTTTTAAATAAGTTCTAGAGATAAAATAGTTTAGAGAAAATTTAAAAGATAAAATATATTTTGGAAAATTCATTATTTAAATGATTTTAAATTAAGTTTATAATGTTCGGATAATGTATATGTCAATTATCAATTGAAAACACCACAATAGTTTCACACATGTTGTGTGGTGAACTCCCTTTTATCATTGTCATGTTAAGGATATAGTTAACACGCTACTGATCCTTTTCAAAGTTAATACCTATATATGAATCTATGCCAAATCCAAATCTACCTATTTGTATCCAGAAATGGATTTTTTTTATTAGAAAACACACTAAATTTACTTTACAAAAATATATGTTAATAAAAATTATTCCAATATGAACCATAAAATTTTCCTTAAGAAATTATATTTATATAAATCTATATTATATGTTAGGGAAACTTAAATAAATAGTTAACAAATCCCATTATAATAAAAATACATTCATTCTATTCCACTCTACCAATTTTAATAAATAAAAATATTGTTAATTTAATATTATTAAAAAGAAACTCATGAAAACGAGATAGATGGGTGTATCATATAGAATAAAAATAATTGGATAAATATGAAAAAATATATTTATTTTATTAATAGATATAAAAATAATAATGAATTTATAAAAAATTTATATGGTATGTATGAGAAATAAATTCATGAAAAAAGATACATAATTATCTCCTAAAATATTTACATGGATATCCACACATAAATTATAATGTAGAAGTTCAGGGTCAAATAAATTAACAATATGGATAACTAGATTTATTAACAATAGTTTCATATTCATAAAAATATAAAATATATTTAGAAAAATAATAATAACAATGAAACTAATATTGAATTTATGAACAAAAATTTGATTAAATGTATGATAATTAAGGGATTTATTAATTATCCAGATCAATAAATAAATATTAGAATTTTTGTATTTTAAATTTCAAAAATCTTAATAATAATTTTTAATTAAATATTAAAATAGGTGATTCAAAGATGTAAAAATTTAATTTCCAAATTATTATACATGTAAATAATAGATAATATAAATTTTTATAAATTCAAGAAGTTATTGAAAAACATATTTGAATGATTTTTTTAATAATACCTAATTTGAAAATAAAATATTTTAATATAAAATTGATAAAATAAAATATGAATCTAAAATATGGAAAAAAATCAATAGAAAGGAAAAAGTAAAACTATTATTTTTCAAATTTACATAATAATATATATTGTGAAATGAATGAGAATACCATCTTTCCTTACTAACAAATCATTCAATATGATGGAAATTTTTTAAAATAACAGTTATATATAAATAGATATTAAAATACTAACAAATAATGAATTATTTTTACTGATGTAACATAATATAATCAAATGATATTATACATATTATTTTACTTCATGAATTATATTCAAGAGATAAGTATCATTATCATGATTTACAATACGGTTAAACATTGAGTATTCGTTAATAATTTTCCTTGATTACTAGATAACCGTGTTATAATTTTCTCTCTATAACATTCACTTTACAAAATTTTTATAAATAATAATAAGGTGTATAAGGATATTGGAGCCCAAAATTTGGTCAAAATTTCCAAGATAAAATAAATTTTGGAATCCATACATTTATATAATATGAATTTTTTTACTAATTACATACCAAATAATTATAAGAGTGGTGTGTAGATTTAGGCATTCTATGATGATAATTTTTACAATCATATTATTAAATAAGGTGTCACATTCATTTATCATACATAAAATATTTATCCTTTGATAATTCAATTTCAATAATAGAGGTATTTTATAGTTTCTTGGTGGATTGTATTATCCTATACCATGATTAATTTTCACATATCATTGGAAAACTAAAATATTATTTATATTTTTTTCAACATTGGTTATTTTAAGAAAATAATTCCCAATATCATTAATGGTTGATTCAGAAATTTTAACACTATGTTTTTTTAATTTATAATATAACTCATTTGTTTCAAAAGATTTTTTATTCAATTCAAAAAAATTAATATATTCATTGAGATCTTTTATAATAATTTTATTTTTTCAATTACCATATAATAGTAGATCTCTTCCATAATTCATATAATCATATTATAAATTTCTATATGAACAAGAGGGGGAGAATAAATTTGAAGGGGTAGAAATAACCTCTTCCCTTTCCTACTTTTACGCTGTGAGGAATATAATTATATTGGTTATTGATTTAGAATAAGATATAGAATATATATAGACCCCCAATTTAATTATTATTAAGTGGTTCCCTTTATTTTTTTTAATATGGGGAAATTAAAATTTAGGGGGAAAATTTATTTAAAATGATATCATGTATCATCATGTTCATTTTCTCATAGTCCATTTAATATGATGGAAAGATTTTATCCTGTTCATATATTTTGTAAAATTTATGGAATAATATGCAAATTATGTGTTCTTTCTATATGGGAAATCAATGGTTTCTTTAATAAAATTACCTTATAAACATTATTTATTTGTATGGGTTCCTTTTCGTCTTTTTTCCATATCATTTCATATCCCATGATAGAAAGATTGAGTTCTCCAATAACCATGTTATTAATATCATCATCCTCCTATATTGATGTTACCAAGGGTTCCTAGGTATGTGGAAATATATAAATTATTTTCATAACAATAATTTCGATCATTAGAGTATCATTAAGTAATTTTATTTCATTAAAAATATGTACAAAACATTTTACAATTTAATTAATTGATTCAATAATATGAATTCAAAAATATTAAAAATTAGTTATATATATATAAGGTATAATATTATTAACATTATTTCGGACTTTTTTATGAAATTCAAGTAATTTTTAAATTTCATTACACATTATTCAAGTAAAAGATAATATAAATTAATTTATATATATTCCATAATGTACATCATGTATATAATTGAGATAATTTTAAAAAAACAAAACATTCATTGGGAATCCTTATTTCGTAAAATTCATTTATATGTGTGTATCTATTTATAGTAATTTTTCATATATGATATCCAATAAATCAAGGAATATTTAATAACTTAAATTTAAAAAAAATCATTGATATTATACATCAATGGAAGGGTTTTGAGAAATTTAGTTTCCTTAAATATTACTAGGGGAGTTAGAGGTAGAATCCACCCCTTAGTGACCATTTCGTCAAAATTGAGTAAGATTAAAAAAAATATTTTTCAAAACGTAAAGGGTTAATTTTTTTAAAACATGTTCACTATTCATAGAAATTGGTGCTCGAAGTTATATATCATGTGGGATTTGTATTCATTGAACCAAAAATAAAATAATAATGTACTTCTATTTAAATAATCCTATCATTCTTAAAATATATATTTAAAATATAAGAACGCATTATATACAATATATTATTTAAATAATAAATGATTTCAGTAAATTAAATGAATAAAAGATTAATGGATTTATATTATAATTTTAAATTTATTAAATAAATATTAACTATTAATATGAAAATGTTGCAAAATTTAAATAATATTAAACTAAACTATTTTTATGGTAGTACAAAATTAGCTGAAATACTCTAATCACCATCTCCAATCATAGTTTATATGGAAAATATATATTAAGTTCCATGAAATTATTGATATAAAATCATCAAATATAAAGTAGTTAGATTCTATTTACTAGATTATGAATTAAACCAAATGACCATTTTGTTTGACAGGAATAAATACTGAGATCGAAAGAACATTTGTTTCAATAGTTAACAATGAACATAGATGGAAAAATGAATAATTAAAGCTATTTCTTCACAATCCTATTGAATCAGTATCTCTACTATCACTATATGAATGAACATGTGTAGTAATAAAGATGGATAAATAATTAAGAATAATTAGAAGATGATTATTAAATGATGTAAAATGACATTATCCTAAATTGACAAATATTTTTTTTGGGTTGGTGTATCAGTCAATTAATCTCATCAAACATCACTCATGAAGGGTATATATGCATGAAGGTGGGTCTAAATATATCCTCTATACATCCCTTCATTTTCTATGTTGTGTGTGTTAGCTATGTGAGTCATTTGTTGTCAATTTAATCTAAGAAGTACCAAATTAAATTTAGGCTTTGACCTACAATATTGATGCCAATAAGAGGACAATGTCTTCCATAAAATATGTTGTGGGATACCTAGATATTTATAGGCTAATATAGACCACATAGAATATTTAGTGAGCTCCATTGGGTATAATATTATCATAAAAATTCTCTACAATGTTTTCCATTTCCATCAGCTATACAATGAACCAACATAGGTTGACCGGACATGTCTCCCAAACTAACACACCAGAAGGCCTCCAGAATGCATCCATGAAATCTTGATGTTGGTTGTTAGTAGCGAGGTTTTAAAAGGTGTAGTGGAGAGACAACACACTCTAGTTAGAGTGAAATAAAATTTGAAAACAACCAAACAAATACTAATGGATTTTAATTGGAATACACAAGATAAGTGATTTAATACGAAATGAGTTATTATAAATTAAATGAATTATGAAGCCATTCAAACTCAAATCAAGAAATAAATACAAAAAAATATCCCCCATTATCATGTCAATAGACACAAAATAAATAAATTGAAAATAAGTACATCATGATCCAATACCAATATCAATCCAAACCACACACCTGCTCTCTATGATCCTCGTATTTCACGTACCCGATCATGACACTCAACACAATTGGATCCACTCAATAAATGAACTCTATGCCTCTAAGCCATCCATAATGAAACTTGTTCTTTTACATAAAATCATGTATTATGTATTTATTCAAACTAGGGTTCACACGCTCGGAGAGAAAAATAAATCTAAGTAGGCTTACCTAAATAGTGGAACATTAAACTAATGTAATAATAATTGAATGAACATGTCATATACCCATCCTAAAGAATATAATAATAGATGTCATAAATGAAAAAACATTACAAAAAGTGGTGTAAAAGAAAACTAATGTAAATTAGAACACTATAGGTTATGTTCTTATTCCCAATTTAAATCTACCCCCTCTCTAGACCATAATAGATGATTTATAGTATGTTTCCCACTAATCCACAGGATAACTTGTGCATCCACCAGATCTACATTAGAGCTATATAATGTCTAAATGAATTGGAATCAATGATAAACCCCAACCTATAACCATTGGAAAACAAACTAAAAAACACATCTAATAGTAACTAGGACACTAGTGGAATGGTATGAACTCATAATGAAACATGTCCTATATATGTTAAAGATTGTTCATATACCAAAATACTTTCTGAACAACTCATGATCCACCAAACATTGAACTGATATATAGAATACCATTTGGGATCCATCTATATATACCAGATGGTCGCACTACCATATGAGATCCATACACTATGATGGGTGTAAAAAACAAAAAATATCAAATAATTTCACCTCTATCTAGGGTGTAAAATTATTTAAGGGTTATGAACTCATATAGATAATCCAATGGATCACTCAAATAATCTAAAAAAACCATCTAATTAATGGGTGAACCATATAAGAAATCAATTTTAGCTATCTGATCCATGGTATCCCAATAGTCTCCTCATCAGAAAACATTACATTAAAGAAACTGCCTCAAGCTTCTTGTAAAAGGACTATCGTACATGGGGCGATCCAACATCGAACCCAAAATCTATAAATCTAAACTAGATGTAACCATAAACTCTTAGAAAAAAATAGGGGGATAATATCATCAACATGTACCTTAAAAGTTTATAAATATATACAATGGGCTCTCAAAGACCCACCTAAAGTTCAAAAAAACTCATGAATCCCACTTTCCCCAGATTCAAAACATAAAGAACCATTATCAATGAAACACCCTTTATATAGTCAATATATTAATCCATAACTGGATAAATAGGATCTACTATCTCAAAATCCATAGAAAGAGAAGGATATCCTATGGGGGGATCATCTACCTAATCTGAAAGAGATATGTAATGTCTAGTTCAGAAATATCCCAAATGGACCTCGGTGACCTCCCAAATATCATTGATCAACAAAACACCTATAAAAGGGAATAGAAAACAATATTCCATCCAATATGGGAATTCCTAATGGTCCTCCTAACCACCTGAAAAAAAATACCCTCTAAGGGATCCTTATAACAAGACAAACATCTTTAGAAAATACCACACATGAAAATAAAATATTGGCCACCCCATTATCTAATCAAACCATGGTTACCAACTCACACACAAAGGCATCCATGTAACACCATGTAATTTAGGATTTCTCAATACCCAACTAATAAACCCAATATTTAATCCATTATAAATCATCCCACATTGAACTCCTCGGGAGTTCATTAGACTCATCTCATAATTTTAACTACACTTGACCGTAACCTCCATCTCATGTAGTCGTCCGAGAACAAAATCTCAGACATCTCCTGTCTCCTCCAACAAAAATATTAAACCTAAACTACTATAACATCAGGCAAAAAATCTCGACATGTAGTGATAGAACAATATCACATTAGAGATACTCCACAATCCCATGTTAAAAATTATTTTCAAAAGAAACTCAGTCATGACTTAATGAAAACCCCAATATAGGACCACTAATGGGATCACAACCCTCCCTCGGTCCTCACAGCTAACACGCAACCCATTAAAAGATTTAAAATCCAAACCAAAATGAAATCCTATAAATTTACTATCACAGTCCAAAAAAACTACCTAGAAGGCCTAAAAAGGTAAAATGGGTTCCACCGTCATGATTTTCATTTAAAAACACTCTAATTTTCACTCCATTGAAAAAAACACCCAAAACCCCCCAAGATTAAAAAAATTACACGTTGTTTAATTCATAATACATGTTGTGTACTATCAAAATTGATCCATACCTTGTAATTATACATGGACATAGTGGATATTGGGTATTCCCTTGTATTACACCATAATCATGGTGTATATGTCGCCATCCCATGTACTGATACATAACCATGTACACCTCACTGGTGGTGTATCCTCTTGTAATTATCACATTTCCATGTGAGAATACATATCGTGTTACCAGATTTTGTAGTATGTACCCATAGTATATGATGTAGACATCCCAAAACTCTATTAACCATATATTTTAAAGATTAAAAAAATACATGGACATGTACTACTCAGGGATGTACAAAGTCTATATGGGTTTTAGTTCTAAAAAATTATATTCACCCTACATGTATAACTCAAAGAATGTTTTCATAGAACTTCATTTTATGTAAATAGGTTTCCACTAATGAGAATACCCCAAAATTCCTTAAATCCCATGATTTCCCCCAAAAATTCCATATATCGACTCACTAGGGGTTTCTAAGAACCCAAAATGGGATTAAAATATAAAAAACTATTCTATGTAAATTTATATAATAATAACTGAGATGGTCTTACCAATGTAATGAAACTACCAATGCTTTGGTTTAATCTGAAATTTCTAATTTCCAAAAATTGATCTGGTGTGATCCATCCTCTAGGACACCACCAACTCTTATTCATATCCCAATGTTATCTACATATTTCTCACTCAACGAAAGTCTAAATGTGGAAACCTCCATCATCATATGAAGCAAGCCAAAGGTTGGAAGAAAAAACTATAATTTATAGTAAAAAAATTAAAAATGGGCTAGATTGTGACACCTAATGTAATGATATACTTCGCCTACAAAAAACCACCCATTCAAAACAAAACTACAGATACACAATCCCAATCTGAGTCCCCATTTAATAAGTATTACTAAATGATAAAAATTGAATTAATTCATATTTAATTAATTAAATATTAAATATTCTGTTTGGATTTGGGAAGCTCAAATTCCCAAAAAACAATTATCTTGTGGAAAAGAGCATATTCTAGTACCAATCGAGTGGATATAAAAATTAACCGAATTCATATTAATGGTTGAATTTTTTTCCCACAAAACACCCAATGAAAAAATACCTCAATTTTCACAACTTGTGACATTATGAGTCATCACAAAATCCCCAACAATGTTACTTATTTCCCATTAAGAAGCCCTCGTGGATGACTAGTAGCCTTGATATCACCAAATCCCTAGCTTAGCAAATGAAATCTTGATAGACCAATGTTATTTCTTATATACCCAAAAATATATCTCAACTCGAGATAAATTCCACCACAACTTATTTGATGCTCCCCACTATAGGAATATCATTACCAATACCCATGATTCCCAACTGAAAATCACATGGAACACTCTACTTCTACTAAAAACAATTATGGATAGATGTGACCAAACTAGTCACACCTAATTACTATCATGAAATTAAGCAATAAATACACTCAAATATCCAATTAAAAAAGTATCATGACCTCCAACAGTTGGTGGCACACCCCCAACACCATTACTTCCATACTCCACTCTAAAATGTATAATGTGAAATATGCTCACACCTGCCACATCCTGACGAAACATGGATAACATTCCTAAAATGATTGACTATGATCCCTATAAATTTCAGTTTTAATAATCCAAAACTCCCTCAATAGTCAAAATGAAATTTTTGGAAACACTATCATACCATGATTAAATAAAAATAAACCCTCCACTTATATGTTTATTAAAAGTGATGAGTATGTTACCATAATCTCACCATGCTACCCAAATAGAAATAAAAATGAATAGGAAATCCATCCAAAAACTCTTTCTCTATAATTATATCTATGAGAATAAGAGTACCCTCCCCCCTACACTCCAGTTCACAAACACTAAGAATACTTAATCCCTTCCACATCCTAGTAATAACGTACCAACAATCCCTACCAAAGATTAATATTCATTCCCAAACATTTCATCAGTGATAGCGAGTACATGGGCCACATCAAAAGACATTAGATACAACAAAAAATAGAACGGATCTTTCTCATGTAACAATAACCACTCATATTAGTGTAACAACCATATAAAATAGACAAGATCCCTAACCAATGATTCATCGTGTGAACGTTTTTTCCTCAAACCACCAATAGGAAAAGTAGAGCCCATTATATTCCAAAAGGGTGTCCATTCATCCTTCAATGAAGTGAAAACATCTCCAAAACTAGATAACATATCTCCACAAGATCTGCATAAGGATTCATTAGGAGAAAATATAAATGTCATTAAGAATCATAGATAGGAATATTTCATGTTAACCCGATTCACCTAGAATGTTGAGTGATTTTTTTATTTCTATTGGGCCATGATAAAAAAACCAGAATAACAATTAAAACTAAAAAATCAACTGCATCAAACTAGGTGAAATCACACAACCATAAAAAATACCAAAACAACAATATCATACCCTATTAACATGGAAATACATTTGAAATAATATATTTTTGAAGAAAAATTACGATATCCATCATATGTTCTGACACATTGTAAGTCCAATTATCTAACAAGTACCTTAATGTTCAAAACATAAATATCTCAAAACATTTTTAATGAACCATACATTAATTAGATTACTTTTCACTTAAATTGGATCAAAACAAGGGATCATGGTTGCCTCCCTGAATTCTAGAGGATTCCGACTAGTGGAGAAAGTCTAAAATGTGGAGTGGGGGACCATATCCTGCTGTTAAACTAAAATGAAAACTGAAAATAAATAAATGAATGCACAAGGGTATACATAGTAGTACATATTTTAAATAACAAAAAGAGAATAATTCTATAATAATTGAAATGTGTCATATAGACATACCAACTCAATGCAAGAAAAACAAAAAAAACTATTCTATCACTAGGCCATCCTCAAATAATAAATGAATAAACTGAATCTTTGTTCAAAATAAACCACTTTGACAAATGATCCAAACCACATTCCCATATCTTTAATGATAGAGTCATGACAACCTAATATTAGGCCCCACATTAGCTACTCCTTTCAATTATAAAACATTGGGCCTTGATCGTATTCATCATCCAATATCTTCTGAGACTGAAATTTGATATCAAGTAGGCACACACACTAAGATACACATACATGGGGTGATAACTAAATCTTAGTTGTTCGCCACAATGTATTACCTATAATATACTACCACAAAAATTTCAAGAACACATGATGTGACCTTCCTAGAGAAATAACTATTTTTGGCTATAATAAAAGAAAAAACCATAAATATAAAGGGGACAAAAAAAAGGAAATGATCCAAGAATGGGTTTGAGTATAATGAATGGGGTAAATTTAATCATAATCTATCCCACACTAGTGTATTTATAGAATATGGATCATTTTTCCACAAGAAAACCATTGTGTCTCCTAAATATACAAGATTTCCAAGGCATAAATATGAAAGGGAATGAACGTCAAACCCAAATGTCTAACTATAATAATTTAAAAAATGAGGACCACATATGGGTTCAAGGAATTTAATGAAATGGTTATATTTGGTAAAAAACCCCTTCCACCCCACATCAGATATTGGTCAAGTCCTATAAGTCTATATGAAGTTCTCGGGCTCAACTAAAAATGAAACTGAATGATACACATCCCAATGGGATCTATATTCATGGACCTAATGGATTTTGTTCTCTCTTTTCACTATACACCATGTTGGGTGTGAACTAATTAAATATAAATAAATCCACCCACTACCAATAGTGAACACTCAATCTAGTAATAGTACAGTAATCTAGATTCTCCAACAACTCTTAAAACCTAATTATAAAAAATAGAAAATGGGGTAGTATAATAGGTCACATATAAATGACACCACAAGATCAAATATTTTACAAGGGCCTCCTCCTAAAATCCCTTTCTTATTCTGAAACTCTCAAACTTCAAGACCAAGGGACAAATAAATAGGGGATAATCCATCCTTGAACCCAACATACAGACAAATGAACTAATAGTTCTAATAAACTATCAGACAAAAATAATTAGGCCTATATCAATAACCTAAAATTAAATTATAAAACAAAAGAACACAATGGGACCAAAATGACCCACATCTGGGATGAAAAACAAAGGGATCCAACAATCTCTGGGGTCTGAGTATAAAGCAAAATCCTTTAGGGAACTACTCGCCTACATCTAATCTTCCAATCCCAGACTATAGTAAAAAACTTCAACATCTCCAATTTCGACCTAATGATTAAGACTCCCTATGAGTGTTTCCTATATATAATGGTAAAATCATAGGACACTCTTATTTTGAAACATCCCAAAATTTAACTCAGTTGCCTTCAACAGAACCTCAATAAAAAACACAACAAAAAAGGGCAACTACATATCAATTCCTCTAATAAGGACATTAAAATTTTCCTTATAAAAACAAAAAATAAGGAATATATAAGGGCTCATCATCACAATCTATACCTTAAGGAAAATTACATACTAGATAAAACTTCTAAAGTCTACACAGACATGAAAAATAATAATGCGTGGAAACTCTCTAATAATGGATTACATAAAACACCATGACACATAGTCATTCTAAAATGGTAAATAAAGAAAACCAATGATCAGTCAATCATTATCTAGATAAATAGGGAATCCTTAATAATATGTTATAATCAACATATAATCATAATTTCACCAAAATATAACTACCATCCAATGAAAACAATGAATCCAAAAGGATCTAATTGCACTTGTGTCCTCAAACACATGAGGAAAACTCAAATACCGTAACAAAAAACATATGGTCATGAAATACAGGGATAGACCAATATCTCATCACCGATATTTCAAAATTCCATTTTTTGGAATCCTTCCATATCACCATTCACTGAAATTGGCCAAAATCCACACGCTAGTCCCACTAATGAGTTCAAAACCCTCACCTAATCCATGTGACTCACACCCAACCTGTAACATCCCAAGTAAAAACTGAATAATATATATTTTTATCTATGTCTATTAATGATTAAGATATTTTTTTAGAGGCTTAAAATGAAAATAAGTACAATCTTTTGCATGGAATACACTAATATTCTTAAAAGATTGTTTTACTGCCTTTTGATGGAAACCCATTTTTAAAGCTATATTTTGACAATTTTATAATCTATGTTTGTCAAAATAAACTTATTCTTTATTATTGGGACATCAAAATTTACTTTTTGTGAATTTTTTGTATTTTTCAGACAATGTTCATTCTTTAATGAATAGTGAAAAATACGGTATTTTACATCAAAACTGCTTTTTAATCTAATATATTTATGTGATTAGATTATCTTTTGAATTGGTTTTGAAGTATAATTATAATATATTTTTACCATTTAATCCAATGGTGGTCATTGGAATCAATTTCACTTTGAAATTGGACTTAAACCAGTGTCAATCTTTTGATACTTATTGCTTCATAAAAACTCGCTATTTGTCATGACAGCGAGAATTAATTTTTAAATTAATTAATGTGACTTATATGTTTTGAATTTTGTAAAATGGACTTCATTTTTGAATTCGGAATATCAAATATAGCTTAGGGTGATTTTTTGGTAATTTTCTGAAAAACTTCAATTTTTGATGAATAGTGAAACCACTAAGTGGTACTTATAAAAACTGATTTTTCCGTTTAAATGAAATTTTGCCATCATTGTGTTTTTAATTTCAAAAATCCTACATACATGGTTGTCACTAATAAGTAAAATTTGTTTCAATGAGATTATATTAATTTTTTGGTTAATAGTAACTTATTACGTTTTTAATCGCGATTAGAGGTAATTAGTGTAGTTTAAGGTAAGAATAATGTTTTAATAAACTTAAATGACCTAGACACATGTCCTAACTTTATTGGATGTGTCATGTCCGACCAATACACGCCATGGGTCATCTTGGGGACCCCATGGAGCCACTTTGGTTGGGAAATGACATAAATAACGTTTTATTTAATGTTAAAGTAAAAATGACACAAACATGCGTTATGTTACTAAAACAATTTTTATATGGGGTTATACAAGTCATATTTTTGACTATAAATATTAATTAGAAATATAAAAATATTTCTTACATCATAGTATTTGTTTTATAATTTTTAGACATTAAATAAATTAAATTATTTATGACATCATGATGACGCAGTGATGACCTCATTATTTAACGATTTAAATAAAATGGAAAAATAATGTAAAATCTAAAACCTACACATGGCAAAAACCAATTGGATGAGTGGATTTAGAACCCTTATCACCTTGTACGAGAATTATATCAATGTGACCCTTTTGAATCCGGAACTCATTTTAAAATAAAGTAACTTATCTTTACTTTCCAAGAGTGCCCCTCCTCTCCTCTTATAAAAGGCCACCACCTCTACCTTCTTACCCACACTCCCAAAGCCTTTGGCTCGGACAAACCCTGCCCATTTTGTCTCTCCACTGCCCTCTATTACTTCTTTAATAATCACTTTGGGCAGAAGTCTTCCCAAGGATGCCTTTGAGCTCAAACCAAAGGGAGTTACCCGTTTTTAAGGTAATGTCTTCTTTTGAGTCCTTTTGTTTTATTTTGCTTCTCCAACCCCCTAAACTCTTTTTATTCTTTTCTTTTGTAAAAACTCAAGTATCCTCAATATACTAGGATGTTGTTATAATATGTATTCGAGCTACACATACACACACCTACATCTAATGGTTAACGAACATACTGTTTCCGTGGATGGTAAATTTATGCCTCCCGAAACGATGATTGTTCAACATTCTTTTAACACCTTCAAAGGTGGAAATTAAGATGTCACTATATTTATATATGATATATAATATGTTTATGTTTTCCTTAAGCTTCTGTTTTTTTCTTTTTGGGTATACCTTTATGGTTTCCATTATGGGTAAACGTGATATCTTCATTTAAGGAAGTGCGGACTACCGCCCCCTCAAAGTGATTTGATTCGTTAAATACCATATGTGGGACGTATAAAGGATGGAACTATGATATTATATATGATATTGTACTAGAATTATAATATACCTTTATATCATTATTATTCCATTCTATAAAATACGAAATAGAAATGAAAGTAGCGTTAATGCGTACGTATGGCTTATCGTCTCCATGAAAGGTGCATTTCATTTCTTACCTCTAAATGATTATGTAATATTATAAATGCATGCTTTTACTGGATATATATGACATATATGATATCTACATCATGAATACCATTCTAGATATAATCGATACATGAACGACTTGTAATTATAAAGGGTTTATTTTTGACTCAAGTACTAATTATCGTTAAAATAACCATTATTAACTTCAATAATTACATAGTGTTCATGACATGACAATAAGTGATATAAAAGGAATAATGAACTTGAAAATGTTCTTAAAGAAGTAGAAATTAACACAAGTTTATTATTCAGGACATTAAAGAAAGATCGAGTCAAGTCGGACCCGAGGTATGGGACTTCGTCTCAATCTCCTTTCATTGAGGCATATTTTGTTTTATACACAACCTTCTTTTATATGGTGTATAAACCCCTTTGACTTTTACATTTATACAAAAGGAATCTTTTTTATATGAAGCTTTTTACTAAACGACAAAAGTGAATGTTTTTGACGTACGTATGCGGCGACAAGGACTTCTCCGCCGCCGTGACCGTTATTTGAGTTTCGGCTTCCTCTACAAGCCATACCTTCTTTTTAAAAGAAAAATAAATACCATTTTTTAATTTTCTTTTATTTTTGTATTGGAAATGGTTTTCATAATGTTTTTATATCAATGTGGTGTATTGATATCTTGTGATTGAAATGTGGAAATGTTATGTTTCCTTTATGCATGTTTTATGTGATACGATTATGTTGAGGTTCTTGGGCATTATTATGAAGACGGGTGGTTCCGTGATAAACTAAGGGCGGGTGAGTCCGATATAGCTCTCCAATGCATTGGGTAACGCGATGGAGTGAAACTTTAAGGTTTCTCTGAAGAGATTTACGGAATATACTGTGATGGTTATTCCAAACGTAACCAAGAGGGTTACTCCCTACGTAAGAATGTTATGAATGCCTCAAGTTACCTTTATGTCTTATGATTTCTATGATTTATTCATGATTTGATGAGGTATATTGAAGTGCTTGTGTTTTATGGGTAAAGTATGATTTCATTCTTATTTATATATGTACCCATGTTTCCTTTCCATATTTTTATATCCCTTACTGTGTTTTTATGCTCATCCCAAGTTTTATTGAAATGTTTTTCACAGGTCAAGGGAAAGGTACATGATATGATGATAGTGTCAAGGAAGTGTCAAGAAAGAATCCATGTTTTATTTTAAAAATGTTTCCATTGATGGGAAAGAAGAATACTATATTTATGTAACCACTTTGTTTATATGTGGAATGTAATGCAAGTTTTATGATCTAATTCTCTAAAACTCTAAACCCGAAAAGATCCTCAATGTGTAATCTTGTAATAACTCAAGATTAAGTAAGGTTTAAGGCTGGGGACTTATAGTTGGTATCAGGGGTCGGTTTAGATAAATTTAGGAGTTAGAATTATATTAAATGATTATCCAAACATATTATTTTTGAAATGATATAGCATTTGAAGATTACCATGTTGCTTCATCTAAGACATGTTTGTTCAGAATGGTTTTCTGTAGAGGAAACAGGGAAGTAGTGTTAGGAAGGCATGAAGAAGGAAATAAACTTCTGGATCAGCATCCTGAGATGGTCGGTATTGGAACGGAATAGTTTTTTGCAGTAATGGCGTAGTTGACTCAAGAGATAAATGGCGGTGGTATCCATACACAAGATCAGCCAGATCAACCGCAGAGGAACATGTCAGTGGTGGAACATTTCATGAGGCAACATCCCCCATCATTCAGAGGATCATCTGACCCTGTGCTAGCTGAAGGGTGGATTAAAGCACTGGAGAATATTTTTGATGTCATGGGGTGTTTAGACAATCAAAAGGATAGTCTTGCTATTTACCGTTTAGAGGGTGAAGCAGATCAATGGAGATCGATGGTTAAAAAATCAGGGATGCTGATGAGATTGATGCTCTCGACTGGGATGAATTCAAAGGTATGTTTCTTAAGAAGTATTTTCCTAAGGCTGTTCAACTTAGGATGGAAAAGAAATTCTTGGAATTGAGGCAAGAGGAAGACTCAGTGGCTACCTATGAAGAAAGGTTCACTCGATTGGAAAGGTATGCTCCAAATTGTATCTGAGACCTTGATAGTAAAATCAATCATTTTTACGCAGGATTAAAGCCAAAATATCGAAGGGCATTAGATTCTCGTGATTCTAAAAGTTATGAAAAGCTTTTTCGATGTGATGAGAAGGTGGAAATGGAGTTTTCCAATGATCAAGTGTTCTATAACAACCAACAGAAGTAGAGACTGAGGTGGCCGGAGAAAGGTAAGAATTCTTCAAAAAAGTCTGATGGTAAGAAAACTAAGTTTCCAGTTTGTGATAAATGTGGCAAAAGGCATGCTGGCGAATGTCTTCTGAATTCTGGAAAGTGTTACCAATGTGGTAAGATGGGACATAAGGCTCGTGATTTCACTGAAAAGTATCAAGGTGAAGGTAAGACCAAATTTGATTTACAGTTAGTGAAATGTTATAAGTGAAATGAGATGGGTCACTATGCAAACTAGTGTCCGACAAAGAGCTTGAGTGATGGGAAGCAGTTAGACTACAAGCAGAAAGGGGTGGTGAAATACATTGCAACTACTTCAGCAGATGTCGGGCCATCAAATGAAGTTGTATCAGGTAATTTGTTTTTTCAGATTATTCCAGTGTGTTGTTTGATTCGGGGTCTACACATTCTTTCATCTCTGAAACCTTTTCTAGTAAAATGGGAATACCATCTCAAGAAATGACTCCTGAACTTTTGGTAAAAACACCTGGGAGGAATGTTGAGGAAAAATGAATTTATAAGAATCTTCCTATCCTTATCTGTGGAAAGAACCTACTTGAAAACCTTATTGTTCTACCTCTAGTAGAGTTTGATGTTATCCTGGGTATGGATTGGCTCTCTATTTACCATGCTGTGGTTGACTGTAGAGCTAAAGAATTTTCTTTTCAGAAAGACTTTCAGTTTGTGTACACGAATGAACCCTTTCAGTTTGTGTACACGAATGACCGCCAATAGCGGTCGCTAATACTGTTTTCGAAAACTCACGAAAATTTTGTGCCCATTGTATACTGGGGCGCACGTGGGATGTTCGGATGGACCCCGAGCTTCGGTCGACGGCCATGGAAGATCCACAGTGGCCGGAGGAAGGGAGGCGACGGGGTGGCGGCGACGGGAGGCGACGGGGTGGCGACGAGAGAAGACGGGAGGCGACGGGGTGGCGGGGTGGCGGTGACGGGGGTGACGAGAGGCGACAGGGTGGCGGCGACGGGGGTGACCTGTGGAGGCGGTGCGGCGGCAGGAGGCGCGGACGATGTTGCAGCGAGTTTCATCGAAGAAGACAGTGCGGGGGGCGGGAAAAATCCCGCGATTTTCATTTCAGTTGTAGCGACCGCTTTTGGCGGTCGCTAAAACTATCAGTAGCGACCTCCAATGGCGGTCGCCCGCTATGACAGGCGCCGAAACTAAAATATCTAGTAGTGTAAGGGAAATATCACAATCTCACTTTTATCCGAGATTTTCATTACTTTGGTAATTACTGGGGTGTATTTTATCATCCACATCCATGTTCCCTCAACATGTAATATTATTTCCATCCTTCTACAATAGTTTATATCCAATTTTACCCTTCGGTAAGTTTTTTTGTAAAAGATATGAAAGGAATCTTTTGTCGTTTTTCATACGAGGTACTTTTTGACTTTTCCGACAAAAGTACGAAGAATGTTTTTTTTACTTATATGGCATGAATGGATTTTTAAAACATTATTTCCAAGAAGCTTACTTTACAAGTTTTCAAGTTTATTTTTAATCAACTTCTTTTATTTTAAAGTTATATGACATGTTATGAAAGGAAAAGTGTTTTTGAAGAAGAAAGGATATTTTCCTCAAGAATGGAGTTCAAGTATTTTATCAAAATTATTTTCCATCTAAGATAATAAAGGGTTCTGTTTTTATCCCTATTATTACATTGATTTGATCATGTTGTGATGGAATTATTTTTATGAATTCCTTTATCTTATATGAATTGATTTATGATGTCATGATGTTTCAAGAATCCCATTTTTGTTACATGTGTTATGCGATGATGTATGTTTTATGATTATGTGGCACACATAAGAAAGGATTCATTATAATATGGGTGGGACCTATATCTCCCTCCAATGCATTGGGTAAAGATTTTATATCTCATGAGATAGACAGGGCTGGAACGGTAGGTTATACTGGTTCAGTGAAACAGGACTGAAACGAGGGTTACTCGATTCAGAAAGGGACTTTGTCCACTAAGATAGTCTTGGCAATTAGTCTTGACTAACAAGAAATGATTATCTATGATTATGTGTGTATGACACAAAGTTTCATGTTTTAAGTTATGATTATTGGGATTACTTTTTCACTGCCATGATTTATCCCATGTTATGAAATTATGCTCTCTTTTGCAGGTTAAGATTTCCAAAAGTTATGTTCTTATGAATATGATGTGATTGATTTTTCTTTTGTATACCCTTACTGAGCATTTGAGATCACCCTTTTATGTTTTCTTTTCCCCAGGATATAAAGAAAGGTTTTAGGTAAAAAAAAAGGGAAGATCTTTATGGGAGATATTGAAGATCTTTCACCACGATTAGAAGATTACGTTCCGAGTTTCCAAAGACACTAAACTATTACGATCCTTGTGTGTGTGTGTTTTTGTTATGTACTAAGTATTCCGCAAAAGTAATGTAAAGTCTATGTACGTCAGGCTTCGGGTCTCTACAGTTGGTATCAGAGGAAAGGTTTAGTCAACCTTTGGAAACTAGGATGCGAGAACTTTAGTGAGATCCCTAGAGATATTTATAAGGTATGTCTAGGGATGTCCCTAAGGATAAGTATACGTATAGGATACAGTCCTAGAACTACGGTAACGATCATAGAATTTAACCTAAGGTGTTAGATATTGAGGATACTCCACCTTTATTATGTTGTTTTCCCTAGCATGATTTTTGCCTCTCACACTATTCTTTTCTGGGTTTTAGAAAATGGCTGGAAACAAGATGATTCACGATAATAGAGGATATGATGGACATTGGAATGATATTCTTCATAATGAAATGGGATTTGGAAGTGTTTGCATCATTATTATGCCGAATTAGCAATCTCATAATATGATCAATAAAGTAAAATTTGGTAAGTTTCCTGACTCAGCTAATAAGAGAAAGATGGAGTTTTATGATGATCATAGAGGAAAGAAAGTTCAATTTCCCCTATGTAAATCATGTGGGAAGAGGCATCAAGGAGAATGTTTCAAAGGAACTGGAAGATGCTTTGGGTGTGGAAAAGAAGGACACAAAGCAAGTAAGTGCAAAGGAAAAGGTTCAGTTAACACCATGGATGAGGATAATGGTATTGTTACGACATCAATAATGGTTAAATGTTTTAAATGTGGAATGTACGGGCATTATGCAAACCAATGCCCTAAGAGAAAGTCTCATGAAGAGAATCAGTATGGTCATATGGGTAGTATTTATGTTGATGATGATGAAGAGACTACAAATGATATGTGAGATGAAAGAATTGTTGAAGCTCGGTCAATGGTTTAAGAAGGTAGTGGAATGATTACATGTTTATCAAGTGTAATGTTGTATAAAGAATCTCATGGTACTATGGAATAAAGAGACATATAAGGATTGATACATTGTTGTCTTTCCTTGAGTTTTGAAAGTGTGTGATTAATGGTACTAGTATCCATGAAAGGTTATTCAGATATTTTTGGAAATAAGATGATATGCGCATAATGAAGGGAAAACGAGTAAACGAAATGTTTAACAGTATTCATGAGCTCATGATTGATATAAGGACTAAGTGATATCATGGTTTGAGTATATAGAATTTTGAGGATTTTGGTATGTGGGAAGTGTTAACTTTTAACTGCATTCAAGTTTTCACTAAGGTTCAATGGGTATTCAAGAGAGTACAAGATTAAGGACTTTGAATATTTGGAATGTTTCCAACAAGATATATCTTATGATATATGGGGATCAACGATGGTATTAAATCTCTAGTAATCGTTTTCACTATGTTATGAAAATGGACTGCAGTATTATGGATAGGACTAAAGATTGGAATGGATTATGTTGGACATAAGTTAGTATTGTTTAAGGATAGAAGTTTTTTCGATATTATTTATGGGATGTTATAGTAATATAGTTTTAGAAAAAGGACAACCTGCAGGACGGGCGACAGCCCATCGCTTCGGACAAGGCTGTGGGAATCGAACCCACAACCGAAGTGCGACTGGCCTTTATCACCTACCATTGGCCTACAGGAAGTCCCTGTTTAGTATGAACTAGTTTTATTATATTAAGCAGTATGATATATGAAGTATAAGTCCATTTTAGGAACTATATATGATTAATCTCACTATAGATCGACTTATGTATATAATTTTTGCTAACCTTTTGTTTGAGACAGATGGAATGACCCGTCATTCTATCACATGATCTGCTGACACTTCACGAATAACAAATTCAACTTCATTTATTTAAGATATGAAGTGGAAATTGTTCTAGGCACGAACAATAGTGAGATTGTACCAAAATAAAGAAAGTATTTATTCCAATTCAAATTTTCAACTTTAGGGAAATGATCTTGAAAACCAAAAATGTTGTCCTAGTGATCTTATACCTGATGAATCAGATGGTACCTTAGATCGTCACAAATTTATGGATTTGTCATTATTGGCTTTTCCATAGCCATGTTCTCTACCACTCTCCATCAGAACATGATGGTTAGATTTCTCTTCCATATCCATATTTTCACCTATGTGGAAACCCAATGATTAGTTTATTTGGGTAACCGTTACGTTTCATACTTTTGTTTTTAAAGATTGGTTTTGATATTCCTTTTTACGATGTGGGTTTCTATTAAAGAAACTTTCAAATAGTAAACCATTTATAACCCCGACGAATTTCGAGGGCGAAATTCATTTTAAGGGGGGTAGAATGTAACAGCCCAAGATTTTATAAAAAATATTCTTTTTAATTTTATTAATGTCTTGTGTTGTACGCTACACCAAAATGAGCTTGCACAACACGCATCATTGACTTGCCTTGCATTACACGCAATTGCGACCTTCCTCGATAGCGTGTGTAATACGCAATACCGAGTTTCACTAAACAACGATATGCTATTAAAATATTATTAAAACTAGCCGGTATGAATAGTAATAACCACATTTTAAAATTCTGTAAATCTTATTTTTTCAAAATGAACTTCATTTTTGGATTCGGAGTATCGAATTTAGCCTAAGGTGAAATTTTGGTACACTTCGGATAACTTTCATATTCTGATGAATAGTGAAAATTACTAAATTATAATTAAAAAACAATTTTTTTAATCGAAATAATTAATAGTGATAAATTATTAATTTGAGTGGTTTTAAAGTATATTTAGAATATATTTTTACAATTTAATACAGTGTTGGTCATTGGTTGTAATTTCACATTTAAACCAGACATAATCAAGTGTCAATCTTTTGGTATATATTGTTTCCTAAAAACACGCTATTTATTTTAACAGCGGGATTTAATTATAAAATTAATTAATGAATCTTCTATGTTATGAATTTGGTAAAATAGACTTCATTTTTGAATTCGGAATATGAAATATAGCTTAGGATGAAATTTTGGCATTAATCTGAAAAACATCAATTTTTGATGAATAGTGAAACTACTAAGTGGTAGGTTGAAAACTGAATTTTGCATAAAACTTAATTTTACCGCTTCTGTGAATGGAATTTCGAAAATCCGACAGACACGGTTGATATTAGTAAGTAAAATGTGGTTCAATGAGATAAAAATAATTTTTGGTGAATAGTAACTTTTTACATTTTTTACCGCGGTTAATAGTAAATAGGGTAACTAAGGGTAAATATGGTATTAATATTACCCTAACACATGTCCTAATTCTATTGGACAAGTGTAATTCGACCAAAAACAAACTTAGGAATAAAATATGACCATTTAGGCCCACTTGGATTAGATTAGGACATATATTATTAATTTATTTAAAGAAGGGTTAAAGTAGTAAAAATCAAAGTTTAATAAGTAAATCATTTTTAATATGGGGTTATACATAAGATAAATTCGATTGTAAATATTCATTAAAAAGCTAAAGGAATTTACTACATGATGGTATTTTATTTGTAATTTTTAGAAATCATATAATTTTATTTATTTATGACACAAAGATGATGCAGTAATTATCTTATTAATGAAATATTGACATAATTGATAATATAAATACCAAAATAAATGTAATTTAAGACTTTTTATGAATTCCACTAATTTTCTAGGTTACTATGATATATTAGTGTTGATTTAATCAACTTGGTTCGAACATATAATTCTGTTATGACTTTCACAAAAATCATATATCAAATAGTGTCAAAATTGACACAAAATAGTTTTTAAATCAAGTATTATATTATTAATTGTTATTTTATTCCTAAAAATCTAAGGTTCGGCCAAATGACTTATATAAGGATATATATATTAATAATAAACAATTTGGGGTTCGTTTGGCATGTTATAGTAAGTTTATTAACCATATAGTAAAAGCAAACAAACAGACATGGTAAAAGTTAAATTATTTAACTTAGAGTTAAATCTAATTGATAAGGTTAAAATAATACCCTAAACTTGTCTAAATCCTATTGGATGATAGGATTTCGACCCATCCCCACTTTAGCTTAGAAATAAGACCCTTTGGAACCATTATAAACCGATTTTGACATTAATATAAAATAATATTATGAGGTATTCCTAAGGTTCCCCTCTCCTCCCTTATAAAAGGACGCCTCCTCCCCCTTCCTCGTCACACCAATTTGAGCACTCAAGCTCGGCCAACCCCTGACAAAATATCTTCTCCACTTCCCTAGCAACATCCTAGAGGTTCTGGTCTTCCTCAAAGACCAATTTTAGTTCCCTAAGAGGAGGTCTCCAAAAGGCGCTTCAAAGAAGAGGTAATTACCGTTACCAATTCTTTCATCTTTATTTCTTCTTCCACTTCTTCTTCTTAGGTTGTTTCATTATGAAGTAATAACATCAGTATCACTCATATACTGATATGTTATTATAAGTATGAAACAACCCTATTTCACCATCTATCCATCCTACGGAAAAAGAAATCACCGCACGTGCGTACGTACGGAATACCGTCTCCACGCCGTGGTGTAATCTATTTTCCACCACCACCTTACATGGATGGGTATAATGGTGTAAATAATAACTATAAATAGTTATTAAAACATCATATTGATTCTGATATATTGTATAATCCACTCCAATTAAATTCAATATTTATGGAAATGATATCATCGCTCGTGCGTACGTACGGACTACCGTCTCCACGACGCGATGAGATTCATTCTCCATGTTAACCATTTAAGAATGATTATAAAGTATATATAAGAAATAATAATGAAATATATGACATTATAAAGCTACTGTATTTATGTATATATATATATATGTATGTCATCTACTTACTTCCATTCAAGATAATAAGGAAAGGAAAACAGCGTTCATGCGTACGTACGGACTACCGTCTCCATTAACGGTGTTTTTCATTTCATTTATCTATCTATTATATGTATATATATACTGAATATATATGATATATTAATCATATTTTATATTCTGGAAGTAAGTAAATCATGATATAAGTAATAATAATGTCAAGAACAACAAGTCAAAACACCTACGATAAATGAAACGATTTTACCCAAAATGCTTCTTCAACATGGAATTTACAAAAGAACGGGTAATATAATGTCATAAGTGAACCATATATGATATCATAACAATGAATATGATTCTATAATAAGTCAATGACATTATTCAAATCATTATACAGGAGGTTCGGACACATACGAAGCTAATCGGATCTAAGGTAAGGGAAATATCACAATCTCACTTTTATCCGAGATTGTATTTACTTTGGTAATTACTGGGGTGTATTTTATCATCCACATCCATGTTCCCTCAACATGTAATATTATTTCCATCCTTATACAATAGTTTATATCCAATTTTACCCTTCGGTAAGTTTTTTTGTAAAAGATATGAAAGGAATATTTTGTCGTTTTTCATACGAGGTACTTTTTGACTTTTCCGACAAAAGTACGAAGAATGTTTTTTTTACTTATACGGCATGAATGGATTTTTAAAACATTATTTCCAAGAAGCTTACTTTACAAGTTTTCAAGTTTATTTTTAATCAACATCTTTTATTTTAAAGTTATATGGCATGTTATTAAAGGAAAAGTGTTTTTGAAGAAGAAAGGATATTTTCCTCAAGAATGGAGTTCAAGTGTTTTATCAAAATTATTTTCAATCTAAGATAATAAAGGGTTCTGTTTTTATCCCTATTATTACATTGATTTGATCATGTTGTGATGGAATTATTTTTATGAATTCCTTTATCTTATATGAATTGATTTATGATGTCATGATGTTTCAAGAATCCCATTTTTGTTACATGTGTTATGCGATGATGTATGTTTTATGATTATGTGGCACACATAAGAAAGGATTCATTATAAGATGGGTGGGACCTATATCTCCCTCCAATGCATTGGGTAAAGATTTTATATCTCATGAGATAGACAGGGCTGGAACGGTAGGTTATACCGGTTCAGTGAAACAGGACTGAAACGAGGGTTACTCGATTCAGAAAGGGACTTTGCCCACTAAGATAGTCTTGGCAATTAGTCTTGACTAACAAGAAATGATTATCTATGATTATGTGTGTATGCCACAAAGTTTCATGTTTTAAGTTATGATTATTGGGATTACTTTTTCACTGCCATGATTTATCCCATGTTATGAAATTATGCTCTCTTTTGCAGGTTAAGATTTCCAAAAGTTATGTTCTTATGAATATGATGTGATTGATTTTTCTTTTGTATACCCTTACTGAGCATTTGAGCTCACCCTTTTATGTTTTCTTTTCCCCAGGATATAAAGAAAGGTTTTAGGTAAAAAAAAAGGAAGATCTTTATGGGAGATATTGAAGATCTTTCACCACGATTAGAAGATTACGTTCCGAGTTTCCAAAGACACTAAACTATTACGATCCTTGTGTGTGTGTGTTTTGGTTATGTACTAAGTATTCCGCAAAAGTAATGTAAAGTCTATGTACGTCAGGCTTCGGGTCTCTACAGAACCCCCATCCCAAAATACTAGAACCAATGGAGGATATAAAACATCATTATGATTTTTTGTTTAAAATATATTTTCGAATGTACACAAAAAGATAAACTAATATTTAATTAATTAAATATTAACATTTATGTGAAAATTTGAACCACTCAGATTCCCACAAAACACCTATAATTTGGTAAAAACACTGTTCTAGGAGAAACCAAGTTTTTATACAAAATATCACTGATCACATAAAGTATAAGTTTCCATTATTCCCGTATAATTTTCTCAGAAAATTAATTGAAATTTTCTTTTCTTGTCCCTACCTATGATGGTGTAGTTTGTCACAAACTAGATAGTCGCATATTATTAAGTAGCTTGTGAGGTTCCCATATTTTTTGAGCATCTATTTTAGTCTTATTTCTAGATAATAGTCTTATACTGGGTAACTGGTGCATCTAGTCTGTGGGGGATTTTCACTTTGTCTTATTAATTCAATTTAAACCATTAATATGGTTCATTGATAAAATATATTCAATCAAAAAAAATATTCTTAAATATATTCTATCTAAATTTATAGATTTGTAATCTGGGTGTGTGATCATTAAATTTACATTTGAATGAGTGAGCTATGACATAACTGTGCAGAACATCCTTATATATGGTAGACATTTTATAGTGGCTCGTTCTGCGTTAGTGAAAGGTTTTTTGAATCGTAAAGGATAACCATGTTAGTGAAAAAATATGATTATAGTGGTTTTTTTACATAGTGGGGACATGGTTTAGTGATCCATGTGTTAAAATCATTATATCTTTCCAAAATATTAATACATTCTTTTACTAAAATTTACTCACATAATTTAATCCCAAATTTCCCTACATATCTCTTCATTATTAATTATAAAATCAAAGGGGGGATAATAAGATAATTACTCCTTTATTATTATTATTCCAATCCATTATATTATGGTTTATAAGTGATATTATAAGGATATCATAGCTACAATTTTTAACTTCTTCAATAGTCAACATAATTTTGGTTTATCTTTCCTTAATGAACCATGAAATCCATAGAAAATGAACTTATGTGATTATTTTTTCTAATTAATGTGTATTTATAGAATATATACTATATATTTTGTATTCATACATGGGTGATATTAAATATGGGATGGAGATATGATTATTATAAATTTATTTTGGTGTTTTTATGAAATCACTTTTATTTTTCATGTTATGTCATTCTTTGTGTTGTTAAATTCATTTTATAAAAATGTATACTATTATGTGAAATAATTGATTGAACTGAATTATATTTTCAGAGCTATATAATGTTTTAATAAATAATATTATTTTTCTTTTATTTAATAACACTAGCATCCATTTTTTATTTATTCCACATTTTCGTATAATCCCCAAAGAGGCTCATATATAAAAAAAATTTATTGAGGATTTTTTTTAACATTAAATCAATTTATAAAAAATATAACATGTTCTTTAAAAAATGTGTATCAAGAATAAGGGTTTTGATGACCTTTACAGGTTTACCTTTTAAATTTATTAGCCATCTTTGTTTTTCTGATGTTTCCATCCTAGTTACCTTCCAAATTAATTTGTATGGTTATTATAGGGAAGTATTTTTTACGAAATAATTTACAAATTTTGATTCCTCTAATTAGTTTTTGAGATATTGTTTTATAACACGGTTTTAAATGTTTTTACCAATGTCACTTTTCTTTATTTAGATAAATTGTTTACATAATTTTAGTAAACCAATTTTCTTGAGCCCCTTCATCTCATAAATTTTTGGATTTTCATATTATATAAAATTAATATATTTATATTGTTTCTATGAGATGGGTGGTATCAAGAGAGTATTATCAGTTTATATGAGATATTATTTTTCATTATTTATTAATGATAAATTTTATAATCATATGAATTGATTTTTTTTCACCCACATTTGAATAATGTAATTGGAACCGAGGGTAGATATGTATGGGATCTAGATTTATACTACACCTCATTGTATTATTAAACTTAAAGGTGTTAACTAGTATAGGTCATATCTTAGGTAGGGGTTCCACTAATGAAATCAATTGGGAGTGAGTATGCTGGTAACATTATGGGAATAAAGGTTAGGGTAGCTATATGTTACTCCCACATATGTCCATGACCATATAAACTTATACCAGTTGAGTTTCCAATGATTTTTATTTCTTTTTTTATGATTTTTTATTCATTTTGTGTAAATTAATTGAGCCCCATTATTCTTATATTTATTTTTTTGGATCTACTAAAATTATTATTATTTAGATATACTATGTTTTATTGCATTATTGGTTAAATATTGATTTCAATATTAATATATTTATTATTTTTATTACATCAATAAATTTTCTAAAATGGAGATTATAAGTAATAAATACACAAAAAATATTAAACATTTACAATACTTATGTGTACATATGAAAATTTTATTTTCTGGTTTCATTATTTCAAGTAAACATAATATATTTTTCATGATCATGTATATCTCAAGGAGAATATTGATAATTATTTAATTTATTACAATTTAGTTGTTTAATATTACATACAATTTTTTATTTCCTAATAATTGAGGTCTAAAATATAGAGAATATATGTCATATTCTCAAAATGGTATATTAATCATGTATATTATTTGAAGGAAAAACTCATTCTCATCAGGTTATCCTTGATAACCTCGGGATTTTCATTTTCCTATGCATATTTAAGTGGTTCATCGTGACTTGTGATGGATTAGTTAAAGAGGTTTGGTAAGATAAACCTAGATGGCTCATTTGGATTATAGTCATGCATCATAGAAAATATTAAATTTTATTATATGTTCAAATAACTATAGCTACTATGTAACATGTTCATTGAAATAAGTTATTCAAGGGATTATACATGGCATAATGATTTTGGTTTTACATAACTAATGAGTCATGTGAAATCATTGGGGGAATTACATTAGAATGGTATATCATTTATATATATATCAATTTAATTGGACATAAGCGAGTATGTTTCAATTTTTTTCATGATTTTTATCCTTGTTCATGAGATATGCAACTGGTTTTAACAATGAAAGGGATCTACGTTATTAATGGGATTCTTGGAAGACTTGAGTCTTGGGATCAATAATTGTGGGAAAAACCAAATGGTTGTAAAATTTTATAGATGTGATATCTCAATTATAAATGGAATGTAAGAACATATGGTCCAAATGTACATTGATATTGATCCATCAATGTCTATAAAAAGGAATTGGATTATGGATGTGTGATATATGATTTAATAGGGCTATAATTTTCTTAATGGGAATAAATGGACTTTGAAAACACTAAGTAAAAGTGGACATTATTCACCCATGGTGGTGACCTCAGTGAGAGGTGCTCCCAAACTAGTCGTGGAAAGATGGGAGTGATATTCCTTAATCAAAAGGACTTTTGTATAAAGTTATTCCACAATATTTATAATGATATGTCTTATGAATGAGTATTTTACTCTAAAAACTATAATTTCATAGGCGAAGTGGTATTTATCAACAATTTACAGTATTAAAAAAATGTATGAATAAAATAAAATATTTTACATCTATTTAAATATTTTATTTATTTAAAATAATCCTTTATAAATTCATGGAATACTCAGGGGAATTGACAATATCCCATTACTCCCTAGTTCATTGGGAATCATCTTGGTCTAGGTCTCTGTGAAATTTAAATTCTACTATATCCTTTTATATGTATAATATATATAACTTCCTATATATTTTGTTTTCCATTTTGGAAAATATGGTTAGATGAGTTTATGTTTGACTCTCATTTTGGGTTAGTGTGAAATGGTTTGTTTCTTGAACAAGTACACATGCATTAGCACAGGTAAGGGCAGAAACACTATGTTGTGTGATTTAGAAAGAATACAATTTGAGTTGTAGAAACATATAGGTTTTATATATATTTCTTTTGATTATTACTGAGTGGGGTACAAGTTGTTATAGATATATTCCCACACACATATTTTTAGTGGGATAAGTGGTAACTAGAAATTAGTAAGACTCAAATACAAAAAACCATACTCAATATAATAATAAAATCCTATCACGGTGTCTATTTTAGCTCCATTATAAATAAAATTAATGATAATTGAATAATTTAACACTTATTATATTGATTATATATATCTAATAATATTTTCCAATGATAAAATATATCAACATTTTAATAAAAATTCATCAAAATATTTTAAGCAATTTTTCCTTCATCAGTAGATGAGATCCATAACATATTAAAAAAAATATGTTATCATTACCATTTCACTATATTGGGAAAAGTAATATAATTATATACACCCTTAGATAAATGTGAATACATATGTTATATGAGGAACTAATTTACATATTCTGGATGGAGTGATATACACTTTTTTCTACATGAGATCTATGTCAGGATCATATAATTATGGATGTTGCCAAATGTGCCCAACTTTTTGGGTACATGAAAAATACCTCCTTGGAATTTGAATCATTCATACTAAAAAAAGATGATTTTTAAGAATTATTGAGAACTTATTACAGTTAAATAAATATTGGATAGGTTTTTGGAGATGAATCATTAGGAGAGGTCATTCTAAGAAAAGTATATGGACATAAGGGTTTTGTTTCCCAAAGATAAATCATGACTCACAGAATATAAGACCAGAAGAATGATCTCAAATAAATGTTATTATATCCAATAGAAATATCACAACCCCATGATATTCATTACCACATTTTTGATCTATACAAGTATTATTTTTTATCTATGAGAAGGATGAAAACTCAAGACTGATTATGACCAAGAGGAGGCTCTTAACTCATAAATTCTATAACCAAGAGGATTATAATAAATAAAAGAATATGATATAGTGTTAAGGATCTCACCTTATGGATTTTCATATATATAATCATGTTTACTCCTATATGAAATCTATCATGAAAGAACTATTATAAATTATAATTGATAATAGAAATTATTTATGAATATGAATAATTATAGTTAATTAATTATTCTAAAAAAATTACAGTATTGAGAAGATAAGAAAAGGAATATGATTTCTATACTTAAAATGGTGGAGGATAACATGTTGTTGTAAATTTAACATTAGAAATGAAAAGACCACCTCCATACAATATGAACCAAAAAAATGAAATTAAGGGAATTTTATAATAGGCCATGTAAACTGACTTGGGAATATACTGATTAGGTCCTAGGTAATTGTGATGTTACCAATTTTTATTGTATAACATTTAGAATAGTTAATAAAGACATAAAAAATTTATTTTAAAGGTTTTATTAATTATGATTATTTATAGAACAAAATTTTTAGAAGACATTACTTCAGGGCCCCAAAAAATCAATAATATGATATTTTGCATCTCATATTAAATTATGTTGTTTCATATACTAAGCGTATATATTCAAATTAGTTAATAAACTTGGAACTAATATATAAAATAAGATTATTTTTTATTAATTATAAATTATTTATATTAAGTATGTTTTGGAAGAAATGGTAATTTAAAAGTGATTTAGTACCATGAAATTAAATTATTTTTCATCTTGTGAAAATACCAATGAAAATTTACATAATGAAAATGGTGGTAAATATTGTTTTAATATATCCAAAAAAATAATGACCATAGATTGAATAATACTATTACAAAGTGATATCCCTATACATCTTTTGTTATTTGTGTAATCCTAGTACTTCATTACCATTATAAGATAAATCCATAACGTGAAATAACATGGAATTTTCCTAGGTTTTCCATTATAGGTTACTAAATTGAATATTTCATTGTATTTTCTATTTCATTTAAACCCTTATTTCTCATTAATCTATAGAATGGAATATCCTTGCATGTGAAGGTGTGATATTATCATATGATTAAATTTATGTATCTTTGACCTCAAATACATTATGGATTTTACTATTAATATATGGTATAACATTTCATTAGTGCATTAATAGGAAAATATTATCAATTGAAAACACATCATTTTAAAATGAATCTATTTTTTCCTTTCTTCATGAAAGTTTATATGTCATTCATTTTCATAGTTTAAGCTCTAAAAAGATTTATTAATATTGGGAATCTAATTATTATATGTAATTTTTCTTTTAATAATATATTAATACAATTTATGATCATTAATATAAGAAAAATGTGATGTTTTAGACATAGTGGTAGGGGAATAAAGAAACAATCAAGAGGGATGAACACAACCATAAAATTTGAAATTTAAAATTTTAATACTGATAATATCATTTACAATCATTCCACATGGAAAAAAATGTGTCAAACTATTTAATAATCTCAATAACTTACAAAATTGTTGATTAATTTTTAATAAGATCAATATCCTTATAATAGTTGAGGTGGATTATCTGAAACAAATGACGGTGTTTTTCACTAAGTGAACAAAATTTACCACACATGAAATAAATAACTAATGTTATGAATGGAAACTAAGAAGTAAATTTCATACCTAAAATCAAGTGAACGATTTAGTTAAGATACAAAAAAAAACAATTACTAACATGGGGTGAAGAAACATTTCCTTAAAATTGAAGCCAACTATGTTGTTGTTATGACTATTATTGGCCAAACTATATTGATAAAGGGTGTCAATCAGTGTGGAATGACATTATTAATTAAAATGTTTTTTGTTTTTACCTATTCATTGTTAAAATTTTCCAAATGATATAACCTAATCTCACACATGACATGCATGAATGGATTGAAGATTTTTATGTCATAGTGAAAGAAAAAAAATTATGTTGACTACTTTTAATGTATGAGATAGTACATTCATTATACAGATTTATATTTAACTCACACATGGTTGATCTATTATTATTGAGAACTACCCAGTGAAATAAGAAAACCATGGACTATAATATCTAAAACTAAATATATTATGAGAAAAACACCAAATAGCTATTGAATGACTGAAATTTCTCTTCTAAAAAACATAAAACAACCAGATCATCTTCTAGAACTCTATTCAGCCAGCTTATTATTATATTAAGATCAATAATTTTCCCAATTATATTTAAGACTGTAATAAATATATCTTCCATCCAGAATCACAAAATAATTCAAATGGATGTATGTAACACCAAAAAATACAAATATAATAACAAATTATTCAATAGATTATGTGGAACATGAAATAAATTTATCTTGAATTACAACAAACATTTATTTTATCTAGTGTTACATGAAATTTCAAGATTATTTGAAAGCATTCATTACACAGAAGACCATGATTTACTAAACAATAATATAGTTTCAATTTTTTACTTTTTAGTTATTACATATATGATAGAATGTTGTAAATGAGTTGGATTAAAAACCCTATGAAAATATATTGTTAAAAGTTTTATTAGTAATTTATTTATTTTAAAAAATAGAAGATTCATTTGAATGAAAATGATTTTTCCCAAAAAATTGCATTTTCCTTAAAGAATTTTTAATTATGATTGGAACAAATAATTTTAAATCATATTTAAATAGTTAAATAAAATTTAAATAAATTAATAAAATTCATTTTTTAAATCATAATACCAAAAATACCTTTGGGTATATTTTTCATATTTTTAGTTGATATTTCATTTTCTAATAAATAGTTAAAAAGTATAGATTTGTAATTGAAAACATTCTTTTAGTATAAAAATAAAAATGATAAATTATATTTTTTTTAATTATTTTATGGTATAAATAGTTCAATTATAAATCTACTAATCCAATATAGGTCATTTTAAGAAATTTTCTTATTAAATTTATATATAATGAAATTTTAAAAACAAAAAGATTTTATCTTAAAAAATCGCTTTCTTATTTTGTTTACATGGGTAATTATAAATAAAATTTTACCAATTATCTGAACTAAATTTAGAAAAATGGATTCCAAATTAGAAATAAGAATTATTTAAAATATAAAATATGTTCATCTTAATTTTTTTACCAAAATTTTTATTTAAAATGGTTAAGATTTATTATAATTATTCTGCAATAAATGAGATTACTTAGAGGTTCAACATAGAATATAATAAGTAAAATTACTGACCCATTAGATAAATACATATTTTTAGGATATATTTCAAAACATATGACTTTTGGATCAAATTTTATCTATTTTTGGACAGTTATACCTAACTATATCCCATATAAAATTTTATGTAAATAAAAAGGCCAAAACAATTCTTTTCCTACTTTTAATATTTTTAATGATTTTGGATAGGGAAAAATAATATATGTCCATTTATGATTATTATTTTGAATTATATATGAGTTTTATTAATCATAAAAATTACTTTTCAATTTTTATGGGTTTTTTAATTAGTTAAAATTATTAAAAAAAATAAAACACCTAAATTATTTTGTTAAACATTTACAAAAATAATTTTCCCAAACAATGTAAAAAGTGAATTACACAAAAATAATTGTTTTTCAAGACTAATTTTATTGATGAATATATAATGTTAAGGAATTTTTTAACTGAATATATTACCAATCCATCTTTTTTATTATATTTTTAGATTTAAAATAAATAAATAATGTCAAAAATGAAATTCTTGTAACGTTATAATAAATAATATTTTATTAAATAGTTTATAATTACAAAAAATAAACGCATAAATGTTAATTTTAAGGTCTAATAAATATCTATTATGTTTCATTTATATAAAAATTTATCTTTTCAAAAGACTATATTTACCCTATAATAGTAAACAACATTTCTTGTTCGGTTTGGGTTAAAAAAATTATCATTATTTGAGATCCTTTTAAAATTTATTTCCAATCCACATTGGATATTTATTATAAAAATTAAATATACTATTTTAAATAATTTTTTCTTGATAATAAATTTTATTTTACTTTAATTTATTCTTAATAAATGAACTATATTGGATAGAAAATGTATTACCATAAAAAAAATTGTAAAAGTAGGGAATTGTAGATGTTAATGAACAATATTATAAAAATGAACTTATTTTTCTGAGGTGGATGTGTTGATTGATCAAATAAACCCTCCCATACATTATTATCCATTTTTTGAGACACGTGTTCCTTGTGAGACCTCCAAATAGTGAATACATTGGAGTATTAATACGAATTCCTCTCCTACTTAACTATAAAAGTTAACTCACTCTCCCCACATTTTAAAACCTATAAACCCATTAGATTGACCAATATAATTCCAAATAACTCCCCATATTTCCTCTCCTCCTAATAGATTACACGTTTTATTAAAAATTAATATCTTTTATGTTTTTTGTAAAAACCCAAGGAGAATATATAATGAAGAAGAAGTAATGTTCTTATCAAATCATTTTAATTTTATTTCCTTCATCGCCACAATCAATTATGATAATATAATAACCTAAATATCATATTTAAAATGATAGTTTTTAATGGTATTAACAATACCTTATAATATTTCAATCAAATGGGTTATGAGATCATTATTCATGTGTACAGTGGAATGTGAGCACAAAGACCGATGTCCTTTGTTTCCAAATAAAACTTTTCATTTTTGGAAATCATAATTAATTTATAGTTTAAAAATGATATATAGAATATTTTATATTTTATTTTACATATATAATAATTATATCAAACCTTTTTATTTTCATTCATTTTCTTTGGGAATACGATACTGTTTCTCGCGTGCACAGAAGACAACCGCCTCATGAAGAGATGTTATTCATTCACACATTTCATGGAATGCATTAATGATTGATATAATAAATATATGTGATTTATAGAAAATTTAATAATACCATAATTATATTAAAAATGAATATTTTTTTATTTCTTATAATATGAAAATTAAATGGAAATAGTGTTTTTATGATTGTACGACCCTCTATATCCATTAACGTTGTATTTCATTTCCTATCACCAAATTTTTTAGATATTTAAAAATAAATTTATGATAATTATATTTGATAATTAAATAATTATATAAATTATATATTTTATTGAAAAATTATTTATGTAGGATTTAATGAAATAAAAAGTCAATAAATCCTCAAAAAATAAGGCAATTATAACCTAAAATAATTAAAATATTTAAATATTATAAACAAATAGGTAATAAGATTAAATAAAAGGATGTTATATGATATTATGAACATCAATAATGTTATGGAATAATATAACCACATTATTAAAACCATTTTACATTATTATAATGAGTATTCAACCTATAAGAAGCATAAGAGAATGAGGTTCCTCTCAATTTTTATTACATTTCAACTTATTTATAATTATGACAGAAATCACTTTTATAATGATTATATTCTACACCTTAAATTTTATTATAATGAATAAAACATTATTCATGTTATTTTAAATTCTACATGTAATTCTTTCATCCAAGTTGTTTTTCCATCAAAATTACCATATTTTAAAAGTTATTGATAAAATAACTTTCTTTTCTCATTTTAATCTTTCTCTTAAAACAATCACATTCCAGTCATAAATTTTTAATGATAATTAAATTTAAATAAAATACATAAATATTTTAATAATGTTTATTCATATTTATTATACTATAAACCATTTTTAAAATTGGTGTTTACTTTGAAGGTGATTTTATTAACTAAGGAAATATAGTAAAATATGTATCCTTTATTAAATAAAGATATTATATAATAGAAATTGTTTATGAATTAAATAAATTATTATATAAATGATGAATTTTTAGGTATTGAAATAACTATTTGGGGACCAATTAATGAAATCCCCTCAACTCATTGATTTTTTCATTTGATAACTTAGTTGGATAAATCCAATGGGTATTAATATAAATATTAAAATATCTTGAGGATAAATCCTGCCAGTATCTAACATCTTGATATATCATGATTGGGTTTGTGTAAAAAATTATGGCTTACATAATTATATTTTTTCTCATTCATTATAAGGTTAGTTATAATATCCATGGGAATGTTACAAGAAAAATTTATTATTTATATGTCATTATCCTGTCATATTTTATTACTAACATATTATCCATAGGTTATTGATTATTCCCTATATAGATATTTATGCAGTATGTTCATTTAGTTATATAAAATTCTATATCTATTATTATTGTTTATTAATTGGAGATTTTGATGTACTTACCTTGTAATAATCGTTTTATCCCACCATTTTCCCCTTTTTTATTGTTTTTAAGATGAATTCTTCCAATGAATTTCAAGGATGCTATAATTTTACTTTTTTATAGCTTATTATTTCTTTTGTTAAATTGATGTCATTTACATATCTATCTTCTTTAAACTAATTATTTTTTCTATAATTTTGTATTTTAAACATGTATTTATAACAATGTAATAATTACAAAAACAAGATTTGGGTTTCTATGGGAGAGGTCGCTACTGTTGGTATTAAGGAATGTTTAATAGAAATCATCAGAACATGTTTTCGGAAAACACATATTAGAGTACCTAAACATCTAATAGATGCTGACATAATAATACAACAATATCCTATTGTTTTGGTATGGATGATATTATGTGGGTATTCTATGAAATTCATTAATGTCTAGATTCTACTAATGATTGTAGTTCGGGAACAGATGTACTTAGTGGTAATAACAACAAAAAGGTGAATCGATATTTACTCAAGTATAACCCGGTACAAAAATGGTCTCCTTACTATTCAGGTGTTTTGAAAATCCTGATGGATATTTTTTTGGAGAATACATATTTTCATTATAACCCGTTATGATGGTGTTAAAAACAATAATATCCCCAAAGAGACTGTGATTATGATTTCTATATTAGAAATACATAATTTTTACTATTTATTTATATAACTATTTTAGGAATTATACATTATTTTTCATAATGAAATGATCTAATCTACCATATCAAGTTATTTGGAAACAAAACCATGCATAATGAATGGAAACTATATCAGTGCCCATAATCCAATGAGTAATAATGATTGATTCATCGATTGAAAAATGCAATTATTTTAAAGTGTTGCAGTCTCAAAAACATTCTCCTAAAATTAAACAATTTAATCATGAGATAACCAAAAAGTTATATAATTCTCTATGAATTATGGTTTCTATGGATTGAAATGGAAGAAGAGAATCATAGATAAAAATATATATAAAGAATAGGAGAATAATTATTATTTTCAAACATATTATAATTGTGGAAGGAAACACCCTAGTTCTTGATTAAACGGAATGGAATTTTCATACAAGTGTGTTGAAATTATAAAAATTGATCATTATTTAAATTGAAAGAAAAAGGATTCCAATGATCAATTATTGAATTATAAGGAAATAGGTCACTAAGAAAACCAATTTATAAAGAGTCAATGTAATATAACTCAAAAGAAGCTAGTGGAATGTGGCCAAGATTAAGCTATTACCAAAAACGAAGAAGGATTATTCATGTTTATTTGATTGGATTAAATAATTATTTAATTTTATTTTTTTCCAATGAGTTCATGGTTAAAATAATTATGAAGTATATATTGATTTTACTATAATAATTTTTTATGGTGGGTTTTAAATCATGTGTTGAATGGTACTCATGAATAAAAATATGATACTATGGAAATTTGATCTTCTTGGAAAACACATAATCTAGGGGAAGAGAACCCATAATACTTTCTAGATGATTATATTATGATGTTGGAATAATGAGAAGATTCATTTGGATAATTTAAATTTGATAATTCTTGACTTCTTCAGAAATGATTAATGACTTTACAACAATGTCTAATATGATGTCATTAGTAGAGTATACAAATCTAATGGATTTAACAAATATATCCAGCATCCTATGATTTATATGTGAGATAGTGATGATTTAATTTTTCAAATAATGTTTTATGGAAAATTCAGTTATAAAAAAATATAATGAATATATACTGAGGTATACACATATTTTTTATGTGAATATAAAGAGATGAATTAAGTTATTGAGAAAATAATGATATGTTCATTTTGGGAATTTAGTGACCTTCTATCTAAATTATTACATCACGATCCTTTGATAGGGACATAAGGTTATCTATTTATGGAGTGGTTTAATTATAAAATTTAAGGAGGTTTCAAATATTGATGTAATATATACTCTTGTGATGATTTGAGAGAGGCCTATATTGGTTTAGGAAAATATTTTGAGACATAATGAATGAATTGTAACTATTATCTGGATCTTAGTATCCGTTAAAATTGAATTTTAGTCCTTTAAGAATAAATTTTTTTTATTAGATTTATAGAGTAATGGTTGAATCATATGTTCATATAATAACATTGAACTAATGAAATTATGATTATGAATTAGAATTATATCAATTATATTTTATGATATTCATAGACATAAAAATGATTTCATAAAATATTAGAAAAGTATTATTAAGATAATTGTTTATCATATAACCATCATTTATGATAATATCAAGAACATTATTCACACCTTTTTGGTTTATGGTAATGTGGTCATTCAACTTATCTAGAACACAAACTTTCTTATGATCAATGTTCTCTATCACTCATTATGATATTTTTTGTTTTAGTTTTCTATTTTATGCCCATGTTTTCATTTCCCAAATATGTTTGCATATAAAGAGTATAAGTTTTTTAATTATTCTATATGATTTTTTACTTACATTCTATCTTATCAGGATGATATTTATCTCTTTTTAATATGTGATTGTTTTAATGAAATTATATCCAATTTTCAAACCCTTGATTACCAATATCATTTTTAAATTAAAATGTCATAAATTATTTAATCTCTGAAGAATGAAACACCCATAAATTTTTAGAAAATAATATTTTATTCAATAGGTAATATATAATGAAATAAAATTTTTATCTTTCATTTCACACGACACTAATTTTATCTTTCATTACATGCAACAATTATTTTCATCAAAGGCCTGAGTTATATGCAAGACAGTGTTTTACCAAACACCAAAATGCTATTACTATTTCTCATAAAATTTTATTACCTAGCTATTGGAATGGATGGAATAAATAGGATTAATAGTAACATTGAAAATATATTGTCTGAAAATGATTAATAATTATATATTTCTTAAAATTAATTTAATAATCATGTAACAGGGAAAGAAATATTTACTAAAAATAATATTTTTCAAAAAAATGGTTTAATCATGCTTGCTGCACATAATTTACATTTAATTTTTACATATTTAGTAAAATTATTAGAAATTAATAGAAATAATTTTTGATATAATAATACCAAAAATATATTAAAGTATACTTTTGTTGTTTTTTTGATATGTTTCAATTTTAAAGATTGGTTATAGATACTGAATTTTAATTCACACATCCCATTTAATTTAAATAATTTATATTTTAAATTTATATTTTGAAGTGGTTTTATAGTAAAAATAGTAAAATTATAAATATATTGATACAATTTAGTTAATTGGAATAATTTTCATATTTAATTTCGAAATTAAAAATCTATAAATATTTAATCATTCATACTTTAAAAACATGATTCGTCATCATGTTAGTGGGAAATGTTTTATAAATTTTTTTGCCACATATGTTATTTAACTATTTTAAAAATAATTTCATTTTTAGAATCATTTTACTATTTAATTTCTACTAATTTCAGCCTAGTCTAAGGAAATAGTTACTAGTTGAAATAATTAAAATTAAGTACAATTATTAATGTAAAATGAGATTATAAACTAGTTAAACAAGGAATATATATTCTAAAATGACTTAAACCATTTTCACAAGATTTAGTTACTAAATATATTTCAAATATTATTTTTATATTTCATAAATTTATGAGTTTTTAGGGTACTTTTCTAGAATATGTTCCATATAATAATCCAAGGAAATAAAAGGACCAAAAATATTTTCATTATTTAAATATTTATTAAGATTTGGGACTGGGAAAATATCATATGGTTAGTTATTAATATTATTAAAGAATATAAATGAGTCTTTCTCATAATAATTATTATTCATTATATTTTAGAGAAAAACTAGTTACATAAAATGATTAATAAATTCCAATGTAGTAATTATTTATTTAACAATTTAAAATAATAATTTATATTTATAATATAAAAAGTAATGTAAAATAAATGAAATATTATCTTCCATTAATGTTCTAGAAAAATATATCATGTAACAAATGTTTGAAATTAAAAAGATTCAAATTCTGTTACTTCCTTGATGTTTTTAAATTTTAACTGAATAATTATTTTTAAAATTCATATTAATGTCATATTACAAAAAATGGTATTTTATTATATGATTTAAATATATTAAAAAATATATAATATTATTTTAACAGGTTTTTAAATTTTAATAAATATCGTATATGTTCCATTTCTGGACCAACGTCTCTTTTATGATGAATATATTGACACCCAAATAGTAAAGCAATGTTAGTGCGATTAGGTTTAAAATTGTTCTTTTCAATGTTACACCACTTCTGTTAAAATTAATATCGAATTTACTTGCTATTTTTAAATTATAAATTATATATAATATTATGAATTAGTGTGTATAAATTATCAAATGAGTTACAATTTAATATAGTCTCAATGAATAAATTTCATACGTTTGAAAATTAGATACCTTAATAAAAAAATAGGAAAAGTTGGGAAACATAGATGTTAGGGAAAAACATTAAAAAATGGACCTTTTCAATGATAGAGGTGTGCTAAAAAAATAAACCACCACACCATTTTTATTCAACTATAAATCCATATGAGTTATAGGAGACCTCCTAATAGTTAATACTATTGAGTATTTAAAATAATAACAATAATCTACAACAATAAACGAGGAATAAATATTCTTCCATTTTTCACACCACTCTAGCCATTTGGTTCAACTAGTATATAAAAATATATATCCCCAAATTCACTTATATTATCATAGAAGAATTATTTATTTATGAATGAAATCCATGGAATTTTTTATTTAATATCATAGTAGGTTACCCAAAAAAGAGGTATTGCTCTTACAAAAAAATTATTTTATTTCCTTATCAACATTCTTCAATTAATATAATATAAAGGCCAATGTATCTTCCATATTCTGGTATGTTTTTATTTTTTAGCAATGACCTACTAAATTATAAAATCTTATCAAATGGGTTACAAAATTACTATTTTTGTGCAGGACAAACTACCGTCTCAATAGCTGATATTATTTTTTCCATTTAAACCTTCAATATTTGGGAATATAATTGTATTTATAGTTTATATATAATATATATGATATTGAAGATGTTTTTATGCTTCTATAGTTACTTTTTTCCACAAAACAAATTGCTCCTCAATTTTTAATAATACTATAATGTCGCTCTTATGTACGACATACTACAACCTCGTGAAGTGATCAGATTCGATCAATCGTTGCTAGAAATGTATTAAGGTTGTGTTTAAGAAAGGTTTTTTATATATATGAAATAAAATTTATAATATATATATATATATATATATATATTAATTATAGGTTGGAAGAGGGAAATCTACTAAAGAACCAATATTGTGGTGGGTAACCATCACACATATAGCTCCATGACTTGGGATCCACATAACCTATGCAGTGGGTTGTTTGGCCCTAGGGCATTAGGTGAAACCCCCCATACACCAACAGATTTAGGCAACCAATTATGCTTTATTTTGTAGATATTGATGATACGACAACCTCTTTTGATGATACTAATAGTGTCGCATACATAAATGATGTTGTGTAAGATGAACCATAATAATAGAAGAAACATAACAAACATAAAAAAGAATAATAAAATCTTAAGTAGTATTAATATGACTAGATTCATACCGATTTGTACATAAGTACAAGTCATAAAATTTCATTTAAATAAAAAATATATAATAATACTGTCATGTGGCCTACCATATAGTTATTCTTACATAACATTGAAAAATGTAATAAGGAAGGATTTATGACAGCACCACAAACCCACTTGGTCCTCGACCATCCATCCAAAGAGTCTATTCATTGTGCTCCTAGCCATTACACTATTCCATTTCCATGTCTCATAGACATAATGTATACATGAATCCTAAAGTTCCTCTGCAAAAGAGTGAGTATGAACTCTATAGGAAACATCCAACTTCTTTCTACATAGAATCTATAATTATAGAGTGTATGCATACATAAATAAATAGCCGTAAATCATTCATAAAATAAATAACCATGCTTCTAATGTTCAAGATACACATAGGAAGGAATTTAAATGCATGGGAAAATTATTATATATCTCTGATTACCTTCCCCAAAATATTTATTTTAATACACTAAAATTCTTCATGGATATATTTTTACTTTCAATAATCCATTCTTTTATATCCATGAATCTAATAAATAATTTATTATTTGAAAACCCCTAAAGCTCCTCCCATAAATATAGTACCAACATCTCATTCCAGAATATACCTCCTATGTCCATATTGTAGTTATTTTCATTTGAACAGTAATCCCATTGTTTGTCCTAACTCCCATCAGACATTTTATCAAATTTGAATCATCTTCTTAATATCTTATCATTTTAATGTATTTTAATACACTTACACCTATGAATATTAAACTGCCATAAACATGATAGCATGAATTCCAAGTCATTATGAGATCCATCACTCAGTAAACCAAACACATGAACCTCAATGCACATGGATATCCTCATCCCCCAACCAATGGTCTCAACACTCTCATGGTGGATCATCAACATCCATCAAAGATTTATAGGGAGAGAACCTACTCAGTTACTAATTTTCCACACCATACCCTCAAAAAAATAATCTATGGAGGCATCGACCAAGAAATATTTTTCAACACCACATCGTTGGGTCTTATCTTTGTGCACATGACTCTAACAGCATGTTGACCATCAATGGTGAGTAGAAACCATTTACAATTCCAAATACACAACAACCAACTCCTCAAGTCCAAGGATTCCATGTTTGTTATGTCCTTATGTACAACAAAGTCTCATGTTACATGGTATATTCCCTTATCCATTAAACTATCTTTCATCAGACCTGATGATCAATATAATCCAAAGAAATAATGTCCACATCCACATATTACCATGAAAATCAAATCGTTATAAAAAAGATCAAAAGAAAACAACTAGAATATATATAAAAAATGGTATAATCCAACATACCTTGATTATTTCACTTCGAAGATGTAGGATCATTCATAATAGTATATCATGTATGTATAACCATTTAATATAAGCATTTAATTATTTTAATATCCCCTCTAAACCCCCTAGAATTTAAAATTATTCTATAAAACATGATTAATATATATTTATGTATGATTCTTAGATACACGAATCTTAGAATCATAGGTTATCACTTATTGTGTATCGTCTGTTAGCTAAATACATATAAAAAATTGATATTTTGAAAAATTCCAAAATATATGGCAAAGAGAATACTTTGATTTTTCATTATGTATTGATAGATAATTGAGAAAATGAATTAATATCATTAATTTCCCTATTTATATGCCTCCAACATGATAAAAAATCATATCTCAGATTGAGAATATAGAAAAATCCAATCGAAGAGGAAAATATGTTATAGTTTTGTCGAGACCTCCTAGAATGTGATGAAAAATAGAAAGGGTTCAATCCACATCATCCCAGTTAATAATTTCACACCCTGTAGGTTACACATCATGTATTCAGAACATAATGGGGAAAAACATTCATTTTGTTTATTGGAAACACATCACGAATTCATTTGGAAAGTCCCCTAGAAATTTCATGCCCCATCACATGCAGTGTAAACCACTTTTACATCATCTAAATAGTTTAAAATTGAAATTATGGAAAGGTTTTTCATTCAAAATATATTCCATCCATATATCCTCTGATGTTTTCCTTAAACCATTGAATTCCATAGAAAATCACCCCCTATAACAAGGTTATTGTGCTATAAATCATTAAGAATTATTTTCTAAATATTATAATTTATGTTGTCCAGACCACCGAACTAAAAATATAAAAACATTCCCAAAAAATCTGACCTATTCAATAACCCATAATGTTACATTCTCTCTACCATATATTTTACCATCACTAATCAGTGTGGTCTCATGACAGTTTTGGAACAAACATACCAACCTCGTATTATTACAATTGTATACCTTGATCATTCGAACAAAGGAAAAATCCAGTCATGGTGCTCCCAACTTTAGGATTTGACAACCCAATCACTCTTATCCAAAAAAAATGACTTTTTGTTTGTTTTTAAAACCATACCATGACAAGAATTCCATCATATTACATATAATCATTCATGTACCATATTAGAAAATCATTTATACATTCTTTATACCTTACACCCATAGAGTATTTCATGCCATTAGATTTTGAGTAATATTGTTGACATACATAACACTAATTTGATCTGTAATCTCATCATATGTTCAATGTAAACTACTTTATATATATATATACATTAATTTTATAATGCCCAAATACCTCATACAAAGTAAGCATAATACCAATTCTTGCATACTAACAATTATCTAGTCCATTAAATTTCTATAATGTCGACTCTCACCAAATGGGAATCATAAAAATTAATAATGGATTAAATACCTGAATATGGGTATTATTTTCTACAGAAAGAAATGAAAGAATAAGGTGGCCAAAATCACATGGATCGTGTGAACCCTAATAAGACACACAAACATATGACATTCAAGAAGATATGAATATTCTCAAGAATAGTGCATAACCTGTGTATGATTCCATAAATCCCCATTAAAAAGTGTTTTCACTTTAATGAATGTGTCCAAGTCACTCACTGATCCCATTAAATTATCTAGATGAGCACCCTATGTCATGAAACTTTTCTACCATAATGAACCATACAGCCACCCCAAATACCTAGTAAAATTATAAGAAATATATCAAAAATGACACAGCATCTTGGGTTCCTAAAAATCAAGATACATGTCACCAATTATGGGAATAAATTTCTTTAAAAAAACTCAAGAGAACTCCTAAAACCCAATTCTATTTTAATGTATAAAAGGAAATAAAAAATGGTTAATGATAAGATCCCCTTTTTGTCATGAACATCAAGGAACATTCCCTTGTGCTCTGCAAGACCTATCATGTGCCTGTCAGAAGGATATCCTATCCTCATGAATGATCCCTAGAAATCCATTTTTTTCTCTTGGAAGATCCCAGACATGCTGCCTCATATCACATGAAGGTCTGTCAATAGGATTTTGATCTCTTGATATATAATGGAAAAGTCTATATAACATAGTGAAATACCCCTAATATGTACTATTTATTATGAAATAACTCTATTATTATAAATAATAAAATAAAATTTTCAATTATGGAATGATCTCCCAGTCTCTAAAAATCATGTTTCGCCCCTGTAATGACCTATTGAAAGAACACATGAAATGAATAACATCAAATCTCTCCACCCACTCCAACCCATATTTTGTCAATAGACTCTATTAAAAACATCATATAATTAGGGAGGTGATGTCATTACCCTTCCTAAAGGGACCCTTTTCAGGACTAACCCAAGCACCCCTTCCATAGGCCAAAGGCTGGTGACTACCACGGAGTAGGCATATCACACAAATGGGGGTCATTTTCCTAAGTACCTGTACACATTCACACATATCCAATACTAAAAAATTTAAATGTAATATAGTAAGTATACAACACTTCATAACATTAAGATACTAACAAATAGTGTATGATTGTAGAAGACAAGATGGTAATCGTTGATAGAAAACAAGCCCACAATGAAAAGGAGTCATGAAAAGTTAATTCACATGTAACTGAAACTCATATTCTGAATTCCCTTCTTAATGGGTAGGTGTTGGATAACTGACTAAAGTATTTGGATCACTCATTGATTGTCCGATCTCTCTGAGAACCACATGGTTCTGTTCCACCAAGGACTCTATCCATGCATCAATCATCTACAGAAGACACGATATGTGTGATCAAACCCCTTATATGGGTGAGAAAAGCAATACTTAGTAGGACACCCTGAAACCAATAGGTAAGTATACTATATAGGAAATTACAATGAAATACCATGAAGGAAAACCCAAATGGTATACCCCTAGGTAACACCCTGAAGTAACACCACTACAGAACCCCACTAAGGAACACCATCAAGGAAAAACACAAAATAAACCATAAAAGAACACCAAAAAGGAACACCACTGAGGAACACCACTAAGGAATACCACTAAGTAACACCACTACAGAACACCAATAAGGAACACCATGAGAGGAAAACAATAAGTAACACCATGAAGGAACACCACTGAGGAACACCATGAAGGAACAACACTATGGAACCCCATGAAGAATCACCACTATGGATCATGAAGAAGGAACACTACAAAGTAAGACCACTAAGGAACACCATGAAGGAACACCACAAAGGAACACTACTATGGAACATCATGATGGAACTACACAAAGGAACACCATGAAGGAACCCCAGTAATGAACACCATGAAGGAACACCACTAAGGAACACCAATAAGGAATATCACTAAATAACACCACTAAGGAACACCACTATGGAAAACAACAAAGGAACCCCACTATAGAACACCACAATGGAACACAATGAAAGATTACAATGAAGGAAAACCATGAAGGGACACCACTATGGAAGAGAAAAAGTATACCACAATGATATACATGAGGTGTTCCACATAGAAATACAGTATTTATACCATATAGAAATATTGATATTAGATCACATTAGTGTAAGTAGATAGTATTAAAAAAAATATTATTATATGTAATCCACAAAACCACATGTATCGATAAGACATGTATTCATGATGAGACACATTGTCCTAGTAAGAAACTCATTCTTGATGAGACACTTATTCCCAAAGGGACACATAGTCTCAATAAGACACATAATATCATTAAGTCATGGAGTCTCAAAAATTCATGTATTTCCAAGGTCACAACTAGTCATAGTATTCTGCTCGTAGCATGGTAATTATGGGAGAACATACTCTGCAATCCAATATAGACATATGTTATCTTTGAAAAAAATATGAAAATATAGTATTTTAAAAGGAATTTCTCATAACAATGGTCCCAACACTATAAAAGATCATAAAATAGAATCAGGGAAAGAATGTTATAGTTGTTTTTGTAAAAATGGCCAAACCTAGTTCCAATCCAGGGGTGATCTGACCTGTCAGACCCAGCCCGAACCGGACTAATCAAGCTCACTAGACCGCCAGTAGCAGCCTAGATCTCCAACTTCGTCCCACCAAATGCAGTCTATCTTGATTTGATGCATGTCTTCCATCATGACCACAAGTTCTGTGAGGTGATGTAGTGCCACCATGTTCCATGCGGTCGGTGCGTCGCCTCTATGTGCATCCTGAATTCCATGCCATCATGTGGCCTCGCCACTAATGCAGGCTCCTATACCCCCTCTTTGGGATATATTATTCATCTACCACTAGCCACCATGCCTACTTCTTGACATCTACCTCACACTCCTATGTAGTCCAGTCATCACTACCAGTAATCCCATGACCTTCCCCCACACCCAAACATGACTGCCTTTGGCCACCACCGCTCCAGCCCCCAGTGCCTCACCTCGCTGATACTGTTACCATTCCTCATCGGACCCACGGTAGTGGTCAAGTCCATGGACCACTAGAGAAACTCTAATAACAAAAATTTGGCATGATCATAGATCACGGTTCCTCAGGAATCGATGCAACATATTGCATCCCCTAATGTTTATTATAATAAAATCTGAGGGTCTTTCCATGATCAAAACCACCCATAAATGTCGAACCGAGAACGAAAAGGATCCAACAGTGAAGAATGTAGAGAAAAAATATATATATTTACAAAGAGAAGTTATCATATCTTTGGAGAAATGTTATTTTCCAATGAAATAATATGGGGTATTGGTTTGGAAAAAATATTAAATTGAATCCAACTAACCCACATCAAATCCCTCCAACAATTTACAATCGATCCACAGTCTACTGTATTCATGGATTAGTTCATGTTCATCATTGAAAATCATGAATTGGGTAAATCACAATGAAAAAACATCCCTACCTCATTGGGTTCAAATTCAACTAAATAATGATTTTGTGTTGTTATCATTGCTGAGATCATATGATTTAGTTGTGGACCCTCATCATTCAATAATCCGGTCATCATTCCCCAACAAAAAATACTCCAACATCTCCCGAGAGATTTATAAGAATTCCCATGATTGTGTATATATCCATATGATCTCTGCATAATGATTCTTTTAAAGGGAATTATTTTTACATCAAAAAAATTTACCAACAAATCATTTAATTATGATTATATATTTTTCATGTTTTTCCACATAATACCAACACCGAGTAGTTAAATGTTGTGTATATGGAAAACACCACATTATGAACTCAATTGAGGTCTCATATTTTCAATCTATGATTCTGCTCATGTGTTGTTAGTATTTGAAAATAAAATAATTTTTATTTAATTATTTTATATATGGTTACATCTAAAAACAATCATTCACAGTTGACCAGTGTCAAACGATGATAGGCCTCACCTACGGTAGGGACATAGAGTTTAACACAAAGATGAACTCATATGTATGATATGGGATCCCATTTATGTGTTATTACATTTTTATAGAAAAATTCTGGTTCTAGCTATTAAAAATATAAAAATTATCAGTAAAATAATTCAAGAACACCCAACCATGGAATCATACATTATCTTAGTTCCTGGTATTTGAATTTTCCAAATAATTTAAAAAAAATTCCTAAAAATTTTATTTATTACATTCTCTAAATATTAGGTCTTTACTTCCTCAAAAATAAAAAAAATTCTTCTCAAAATGAATTTGGGTACTGTTCATTAATTTGGGCCTCCTGATCCCATGTGCTCTCCTAGAGATTGATGTGCCACCGCCAAATGTCCTTTGAAGAAATTAATCGCCCATGAAGAATCATCCCAACTAAGACCAATAATTTAAAATTAAATCATATAGCATGACTTCCAAACCTAAATGGTCTGCTCTTTCTGGTCGTTCTTCAGTCGGTAAAACGCTCTGCACAATTGTTACTCAGTTCCAAATGCCTATAACAATCCCTTCCATAACTAGGATGAAAAGAAACAATCATGATCTGAGAATATTTTCAGATTAAATCGGTGGATTCAAACAATTTTTCTACACATAGATGTACCCCATGATATCTAATTAAATTTAATCCCAAATAGCTATGATGTGGGATGATTATGTCATCCATTCATCGATCACTTAGATGGTGTCATGTCCCCTGGATGTATGTGTCCATCCTATCATAATATACATCAATATCACATCCCACATCAGTTCTTGCACCTCAAGGTGGTCAGTCAAAGCTATTGAAACCAGGTGCTCGACATACACATGCTGATAATAGAGGCATTATGGGACAAACTATGCCACTCCCTTCTTCATTTATAGAATATAGAACTGACATCAGAGGTCCTTGTACATCTTTTCCTCAATAGGATGTACTAAAAAAGGGGATGTATGGAAATTCCTCAAAATATCATATTTAAATTTCACTATTACTATTGTTCATCCTCTAAAAAATGTTTTCTTCCCCACACATTTCAAATATACATTAGGGGAATGCCCCGTAAACATTTGAGCGCATAAAGTCTCACAGTCGATATCTCCAAACGGTACCTCCAAAAAACATAGTAAGAGTGGAGGGGTGAAAACTATGGGCTAGAAGAAATATGTTACACCACTATAAAAATAAAAAAATTGGAACATTTCCAACTAATTCCACTTTATTTAACAACCGAAAAATAGATCTATAGTTGAGAGCATCTATCACCACATTCTCCATCCCACAAGGATAGACATTCTCAAAGTCAAAATCAAGGATTAAGTCTTGCCAATGTTTCTTTCTCATCCTTTTATGGATCCACTACATATTTCCCACCACTATAAAAAAACTAAGGACCCATAATGGCCACTAACGTGATGGATAAGCTATCCCATCGATTGAGTCCATTCATTTCAGTATGGGTTTCATTTTTCATCAATAAGGAAAACCTCATTCCACCACTACAAACACACCACATTATTTACCAAAATCAATCAATCTGAGCATGTACTATGGATAACCATTTTATTCTGAGAATTATATCTTAAGGCCTCAACGCCTCCACTAATAGATCCCATCTAAAACAATCACCATCAAGTGTATGGTAACAAAATTATAACCACTGTTTGATCATTAAATCCAATTTCGTATGATTCTATAAGTGTAATGTTCAAGTCAATGATTTCACTAGAATCTATGAGTCTCTAACAACATTCATGGAAGGAATATAATTACTTGTACTTGTGTCTATCAATATAGCAGCTAAAGTAGAATTGACACTAATTATACTCTGAATTAATCATGTTTCCCCTAGTTCATAATCTTTAAATTCATTTTATTGTCCCACTCCCTATAATCTAGCTCCTTGAGGCCGGTGTGGATCACCTGAGGGTGGTGGTGGTAATATTTCATAATGTCTATCACCCCTACTGCTCTCCTATATCATTTTCCACATCCACCTCCCTAGGGAACCTCTTTCTACATTTTTTCTACTATTGAATACAACTAGTTGTATCTACCTTGTCTGTGAACTCACAACCAAAAATGCTCATTCAATATCCCCATCATAGGTAGGAATTCACAATGGGATAACGTTATCTCAGGTGTGCCTAGGAATACATCTATCAATGCTCTGAGTCCTGAAGTAATGGTCATGTCTCACAACCATCGAGTACTAATAAATGTTTTCATACCTCGGTGAATAAACATATACCAACATGCAATCCTTTTGGAGGTGTAGAAGTTCCTACACACATGTATACCTTATCATATAAGGTTATAAATTCTATATGAAAAGGTTCACAAACTAAATACATGAAAATGCCACCTCATCACAAGTCCAGGGTATCCAAACACCACCATCTCCCTTCTATACCATGTAAAAGGATCACTACCCGGACCAAAATTTATTCTCCTAGTGTCCAAAGTAGAATGAAAACTCAAATCATCACCATGGGATAGTCCTTTACGGCTTGTGTTTATTTATCACCTTAGAACCTGAGGGGTCTCTATCATTGAAACTTTTGAGGCATGCTCAGCTTGTGCTCCACATCCCCTGGTACTATGGGTACAATGTTCATCTCTATATGTGGAGTTATAGCTAGTGAAACACCGAGAGGTATTATATTAGAAAAAAAACATTGTACCAATGTATCGTCAACTATGGATCATCATCTTGACCATGTGGTGGAGTCCTATCTGGATGTCTTTGTGGAGGCATGTTGAATAATAGCAAAATGTACCAGAGTCAGTAGAGTATAACTGGTGAGATGACTCATAATTGACCTGAGAACACAAAAAAATATTATATGATTCAGGCAATATTGTTTTCCAAAAAATAAGTGTTTTCATGCACAAAGTTGAAAAGAAGAATTCAAAGTCATGGTGTATTGATACATCAGCCTCTACACCAACACTGGATTCCCTATACTGAAATCTAAACTTGAAACACTTAACACTACTTCTCCAAACCAATCTCATATAATCTTGGTCTTTAAAGTATAACTGGCCTACTCTATTAACAATCTACCATGTCCCATTCCAATGGGGTATGCTTAGTGACTACCCCAAGCCCACCTCCCAGAGTCTAGGGGATATTGACTAGCATCGAGTATGCATATCCCACAAATGGGAGGATTATTCTGAAGTACCAGTACACACACAAACTCATATATATCCAATCCAAAATAAACTATAGTGATAAAAAATATTTAAACAATAATGGATACCACTGTGATACCAACAACAAAGTACACCGGTAGAAAACTAGAACGTAAATATGGACAGAATAAAATCCCACCAAAGAGGATTCTTTGAATATGAATGGACGAGTTCCTGAAACTAGTCCATAGAAAACCCAACCAAAAGGCTAGGTATAAAGTAGCTATCAGAAGACGCAAGAGCATAACTCAACTATCTAGTCTCTCTACGAACCACCAGGTCATTGTCCAACTAGGACTTTGTCAAAGTGTAGATCATCTGCACAATACACAAAACATGAAGACAAAAATCATGTAAGGGTGCCTAAAAACTGCAATTAGGACACCCCAAATTTACTATGGAGATATACTACATCATAAATTACTATGGAATAAAATGATGAAATAATTCAAAGGAAGACCACTAAGGACCACCACAAAGGAACACCATGAACCAACACCAATAAGGAACTACATTAAGGGACACAACGAAGGAACACAATGACAAAACCCCAAGAAGAAAAATCACCAAATAACACCATGAAGGAACACTACTATGAAACACTGTGAAGGAACACTGACCCCTATCCTATATATAATAACATTACAAATTTATAATAGTACCATTTGGAGTAAATAATTCACCCTAATTTTTATTGGATCTAATGAATATAGTATTCAAGGATTGTCATGAAGATTTTTTAGTATTCATTTAGGATATTATAGTGTAATATTAAAGCTTTCAAGACCATGAAAATCACTTATGGAACATTCATAAGAGTTTCATAAGAGAATAGTTATATTTTAAATTTAAACAGTTTGAATTATATGATTAGGAAATATCTTTTCTTGACCATATTTTCTAAAAATATTGAATTTTTATTGATCCTACAATGGAACAGATAACTTATGAATGGCAATGACAAATGAAAAAAACTAAGGTATGTGGTTTTATTAGTTTAGTAGGTTATTATGGGATTATCATTCAGAATTTTTCCCAAGGAGCTAACCTGTTAACCAAGATCATATGTTAAGGTGTTAAATTCGTATGGGGAAAATATTTTGAATATTATATTCATGAATTGAATAGAATATTAAAAAAATGATATTATATTGATAGTATAATATGGAATTGATGAATTTTTAATTTATAGTGATGCGTCAAAAATATGACTTTGTTGTTTCCTTACGCCAAATAAATGATTTATTGAATATGCATCGATGATGTTAAAAACTCAAGAATAGTACTATCAAACTATTTATCTTGAGTTAAAAGTGGTAAAATGTTCTCTGAATATAAAGATACACTATCTCTATGGTGAAATATGTTATATATATATATATATTTGATGAGTTTAAAATATATTTATTCTTAAAAATAACTCACTATGAGGAAGAGGATATGGCTTGAGCTAAAACATGTATTATGATTTGTTAACACACTACCACAGAGGGAAGATAAATAATGTTGAAGATGATTATTTAAGGAAGGAAAATGAAGTAATAAAAAAACTGATAATTGAAATGGATCATATGTTTGAGGTTCTAGTAGAATGGGATATGAGATTTATCAAGGCTAGTAAAACATCACATCATTTTCAAAGGGTTTTAAAACCATGTTTACATGAAATGATTAAAAACTTCTAGTCTGATGATGGGAATTTTTAGAATAGAATTAAAGATGTGAATAATAGGAAATTGATAAACTGTGTATATGAATATTTCATTTTGAAATATGGGAAGAAGCTTTCCATTCCCATTATAACCGATCTAAAAAGGACATATTGTATGACTTTTATAGGTAAAATTTCTCTTTATTCCCTAGTTTAATGAAGATGTACTAATATCTGAAGCACAATTTTTTGGGTTACTATGAATAGTTAAATTTCTAATTATGTTTCATGATGTTTGGGGTTTTAATATGTGAAGGCTGAAAGACAACATCCTAGATGATTCATTCAAATCTTCTTATACCTTTGTGGAAATATGAAAATATTATGATAGACAATATCATGGTGATACCAAAGAATCCTAGAATTAATGATATGATATGATTTATTATTTATTGTATTACCAAATAGGAATTTTTTTCTTTAATAGAATATTTGTTTATTTAACTCTTTGAATGAAGCTATATTTATTTTATTGTAAAACTTCATGGCTTACCTATATCGATTGTGTCTGATCATGATGCCCATACTACATCAAAATTCAAGAAAATTGTTTAGGATTACCTGGATATGATTATTTAGTTGACCAATGCCTACCACCCTCATACTACCATAGGATTATATAGGTCTATTCAAATATTAGAATACATATTGATATTTTATTCACAGTACATTCAAGGTTTGTGGGATTTGTATTTACATTTAGTAGAATATTCGTATCAATTGGTTCAATTCATTAAATCATGTGTCATTGTATAGAGAATTAAATAGATATATCTCTAGTGAACCATCATTATGGGATGAAGTTTGTGAAAGGAAACTTCTCGGAACCAACCATGTTGCGGAATGTACAAAAAAGGTGAATTTTAGTCAAACCCATATCACAGTAGCTCATAGTAGGAAAAAGAGCTATGTCGATAACCAAATGAAGTATTTGGAATTTCGAGTGGGATATCATTTTTTTATATAAGAATCATAATAGATGGGTGTTATATAATTTGGTAAGAATGTAAAATGAAATAGCAGTTACATCAGAACTTTTGATATTTTAGAACAAATTGATATTGTAGTTTACCATTTAGAAATTATGCCACACCTCTCAAAATTTCATGATATCTTACATGTATCATTATTAAGGTAATAAACACTGGACCCCACACATGTACTCTCCCATAGATAAACATAAATATAACCTGGTATATCTAATTTTGAAGACCATATAAGGATTCTTGACACAAGAGAACAACAGTTATGGAATCAGATGACTCAGTTTTTAAGGGTACATTGTAGAAACCCTAAAATGGAAGTGGTGATATGGGAATCTAAGGAAATTATGATTAAGAAATATCTAAATACTATTATTTAGTGATATTATAGAATCAAAATGGATTATATTTATTCAAGGAGGAGAGAAAATGACAACACATGATTACAAAATATTATTCTTTTTAAATAAATTCTGGCAGCTTGTGTTCCATGCAACACTGAGTTCCAGCTAACCAATATCTATTAAACAATTCATTTAAATATATTTTATTAATATTATTAGAAAAATTATGAAAATTACATATATTAAATTCGTCTTATGTTTTTCCTAGAAAATAATATAAGGAAAAAAATCATATTTTACTCATAGAAACTATATATTATGAAGGTGAATTTCACCACCTTTTAATAGATCATGTATTTTAAAAGTAAATTTTTAAAATTTTAAATATTTTTCCAAAGTAAACATTATTTTTCAATATATGCTATCAAAATTATCACATGGTATATTTTTGATGTGTTTTGAGATGTTTCATTTTTTTGAATAGTAAAAATACTATATTGTAGTTAAGAATATAAAGTTTTGTTCATGTAATTATTATAAATTAAATTTATTTTAAAAGTAACAATAGATCAATAATATATTTCCTATTCCAATATAAGTTATTTTACTGATTTTAATATTCATTTATATATAAAAAATATCAATCTTTGGACGTTTCCTTTTAACCGCATCCTTACCAAATCTACGGGATTAGTCTTAAACTGACTTTACCCACTTCTGTGGATTAAACTTTGAAAAATTGAAATAAAAGTTTTTAATAAGTAGGATATTTATATTTTAATATGGTAAACATAATTTTTTGGATATTATTAACAATAATATTAACAAATTATTATTTACCACGTTGATGGGTAAATCATGTAAATGTTGTTAAAAATCATATTATAATATTATAAAATTGCCCTAATGTTTGTCATAATTTTATATTATATGTGGGTTTGAAAACAAATAATTGTAAGACAAAAATTATAACATTTTTAAGACACATGGCATTGAATATGACATTTATAATATTTTATTTAAATATAATATAAAATATCAAACCCGTGTTTAATAATAAGTATTAGATTCTTAATACTTGGCTATACTGGAGATAAATTAGTCTATAAATATTAAGTTGAAATCTAAAAATATAATATTCATAAAAATAATATATTTTATATTTTTAAAGAAGAATTATTTTAATTAAATTATTTCATAGTAATTATAATTAATTGTTTATTTAATGGGATTAGCAATAAATTGGTATTAAAAATAATAAAATAAATATAGTTTTATATATTTAATAACATAAAATAATATCATAGATAAATTTTAAAATTAAGTGATATATTAGAAGTGTTTTTGTGAAGTTATAATTTTGTTATAATATTAAAAAAAAAAATAGTATCAAAATTGAAACAAATAAATCTTTGAAAAAAATAATATTTTATTAAATTAAATAAAATTCCAAAAAATCTAAAATTATTTCAAATAAAATTAATATGGTTAAATATTTTTGTAATTATTAATTTGGGTTTTTTTTGGATTTTTATTGTAACTATATTATCCCTAAGGAGTCAACTATCCATGTTTTCTTGATTAGAGTTAAATGGTTTAACTATGTGGTAAATCCAAAATACAAGGATATTATTGTCAAAAAATATCTAGAAATAATTTTTTTATAGTATTTAGATATATCCTAATAATATCGTCAAAATATCACACTTTGGAACTATTTGAAATTAAAAATCCTTTGATAAGAATTGAATATTTAAAATTATTCGAAGAGTGCCCCTCCGCTCTTTTATAAAATGTAACCCCCTCCCTCAATTCCTTATACCTCATTGAGAATTATATATCGAAAAAACATTTCCATTTCTTCTCCCAAAATTATATGTTATGTAATTTAGCTCTAAATACTAGAAAAATTCCAACCCTAATGCCTCTAAGTGGATATCAAGAAAAAAGTTTTCTGAAGAAGTGTTAATTGTTTTACTAATTAATTTATGTTAATTACATATTATACTTAATCATAATATAATATTTCCATAAAAAATCAATAAATTATGTATCATATATATTTTAATATTTTATATTTATAATGGTATATCCATATTCCTCGATCTATCCATCCTATGAAAAACAATATCACCATGTGTGTAGCCATACCGCTAAACGTCTCCACGTTGTGGTGTAATTTTTTTCATCACCCCTTTATTTTAATGGTTTTAATGATTGATAGAATTCATAAAAAAATTACATGACATGATATTAATTCTGCATAATTTTTATACCATGAAATCCCTTATAACTTAATGCTTAGGTGAATGGAAATGTCGCTCAGGCGTATGTATCACATGTCGTCTGCAAAATGCGATGATATTAATTCTACATGTTAGCCTTTCAGGAATGATTATAATATATAAATATATATGATGAGTGAATATAATATTATCATAACTAATATCATTATAGATATGAATAAAATATTTCCTTTGTATAATAAACTATACGTTCATGATAAAAAATACAATATCATGAAGTAGTCAACACTCTAAATAATTGCTATAATGATATATTTTTAACAAAAAAACCAAAGAAGATCATATAAGGTATCATAAATATGGAAATATTTCTAGTATAATTCAATAACAATCTTTAAAAATTACACATGAGGTTAGAATACCATAAACTAAAGGAAACTACATGGTGTGGGTTAACCTCAAAATCTCATTATAATCTAGTATTGTTTATATATAATTTTTTACTCTGAGATAATTATCATCAATGTAAATTTTTCTTATAATTTTATTTCAAACTCCTCTTACTATTATTAAAAAATTATTTAATATAACTTTTTACCTTGTATTAAGTTTTATAATATTACTTGATAACAAGATTCCTTTCATTTTTAAAATGTGGTATCTTAGGAATTTTTTTACTAAATTTAAAAGGACTGTTTTTCTAATGTATAATGCATGATAAAAAATATAATTTATAATATTAAAAGATTATTATCACTAATATTTTTTCATATAGTTTTATGTTCCCCCTATAATATGATTTCAATATAATAAGCAGAATTTTTCTTAGTAATGTTTTATGATTAAATTATCTTTTTTCATCTATTATAACATCCTTTTTTGGACATTATTCTTAAATGAGTTTTATTTCTTGTGATAAAACCATCCATAATGTATTGATTATTTTATTATTTTTCGAATAGTTATGTGCTATTTTGATACCATTCATAGTTTATCATTATCGTATTAACATTAATATGCTAGTTTTAATATGAATGTTTATATTGGTTTTGTTTAACCCTTTTAATAAGAAGAAAGAATTAGACATAGTAAGTGCTAGGTGGGGCCTACTATGGACCCTTTATGTATTAGTATATCTCATGAGAAAAACTAGTTTTTATTTTTACATATTAATGTGTCCTGTCTTGGCGAATTCCTTGAATGTTTGTTTATGATGTCTGATATTATGCATTCCATCATTATGAGATTACTTATTTATAATATAATGAATTGTTCAAAAAAATTAATATCCATTTCAATGTTTATATGGAATTATTTTATTTAATCATTACATTCAATTACTATAAGTTTTTTTATGTTGCATGTGTTCAAATTATATAAATTTATTTATGGTTTATTCTTATTTATTCATAATAGATTCTGTTGTATGCTTACCCTTACTGAGCATCTAATATCACTCTTTTGTTATGTTTAATTTTACTAGAATTCCAATATGTGTATAATGACTAAAAATTAATGTTGTTATCACATATTAATGATTTTCTCATAGTATTTTATGTGGTGTATTTTATGTTTTTAATTTTAATGTATGGTTCGTGTATGAAATTAATTTTTCAAGACTGTTAAACTTATCAGAAATTTTGGATTCAACACATGTATCTATGAAAATATAATAATTTATTGAACTAGATCATGGATACTGGGGTTGGGGTGATACAGTTTCCATTTAAAATAGTGGTTAACTTATATTAATGAGTATGCATGAAATTTGATCCCACACAATCAAATGTTTGGTTGAACATGATGACACCTCGAATTTGTTATCCATTTCCGTTATAAAATTAACGGTGAACACAATGTGAATATCCAAAATAATAGAATTATTGGTTGGACATGGGTCAAAAAATGTTATTTCATACCATAAAAAATAGAAATGGTGAAACTGACATGAATCTCACAAATAAGATATTGATCATTTGATTATAGGATGGAGAATTTTTTCACACTATCCACAAATAGATATTGTGTACCTGATGTGAATCCCTAAAATAATATAAATATCAGTGGAACATGTTACAATCCATGATTATTTTATATACTAAAACAAACATGGAATCACATTAGGTTTATATTATAGATGATCTGTTGTACAGGAGTTTCTTATAGAATAATTCCATCCTCTCTTTGTCATGTTTGAATAAGTGTAGTGTAAAAACTATGAATAAAAATACAATTTTGATACCCATGAATATCTGATTGAGCACATATCACACCTAGAATAATTAAATGATCAATGACCTTGTTCCATGCTATGTCAATGAAAGTAGATACTTCTCTCGCAATAAACTTCCTGATCAAACATGTCTTTATCCAATGACTATTTTGGTAAATAATATGACAATACAATCCTTACGGCCTTAGAATAATTAATGAGTCCTAAAACAGTACAATAGTACCATTGACATGGTACAATCCCAAACATCTTAAAAAATGTAGGTCGGTATATTGTATCCATGATAGAGAATAAATACCAAATCCCTAATCTACTCTATGCATGTTGCCTTGATGTCGTTCGAGACATATTCTCAACATAAAAAAGGTTTTCCAACTCTTCAAGAGAATCATAAGATAATTTTTACTATGTGATTAGATATTATTGTAGTGTAGAGATAAAATTTAGGTTTTGTACTCCTAACATCCAATGTGGTTAAACTCCCCTTGGTGATATCTCCTACATACAGATAAGTCCACCCCTTTCCTAGTTGCCTCAACATAAATAGTTTTTCAAACATAGAATCAAACTCATAGAGAGAAAACTGAATCATCAGTGTCAACCGTACATAGTTCCCCATCAACTTCTAGTATCCTTCCACTACGGTCAAAAGGAGACCCCAATAGTCCACATTTGTGGTCTGGTCGGATGGTGGCTTGAATTATTTATTAATAGGAGGACAACAATGACCTTCTAATATAGTTATCTAGAAACAACCTCATCACTATTTTCATCCCCTCACAATATCTGATTATCATACCCCAAATGTGCTTGAAAAAGAGTCCATTACATATCTACATCAAAATATGTGAAGAAATCATCAACGATTGATTGCTTTTGACCTCCCTTATATTGGATAAAAACACCAAGATAAACTATTTTTAGCTAGACCTAGATGTTATATTATTAGTCAAGGATCCAAAACTAGAAAATAACATCACAAATCTATAACATGTCTTCCAACATTTCATCACAACCCTTTAGAATCTATTCTTTGAATCCATTAACTTCATCTATATTCATAGATGGGAACTGTGTGGAATTTTTCACATTACTACACCCCTATAATTGAAGAAACCTTCATATGTGAATTCCTATAATTTCATATCCTCTAGTGAAATTCAAGGACCATGTAACGTTAAAAACAATTACACACAATAATAAAATTACTCCTCTTCAATAGAGCCAGTACACCGTAGAAGGGGATAGATAACAGACATCAAGGATTTGAACTTGGACCCTCAAAATAATGGGAATTTGTTTTAAACATAGAAGAAGAAGTTGTTATTATCTTGACAACATATCATTGAAACTGACTCCAATAATGGGATTTCATTACACCAGGATCCCATAATAGAACATTAGTACAACCATAAATAAATCATAGTTGAAGCTGTTGTTTCAACAGTCCTCGTGTGAATGCATCTGACCTGGCTATAAGAACATATACCTACACATCCACCACACACATACTAAATTAATGAGATGATTTTGAATATGTCATTAGCAGTTGTATACAAACCCCATCCCACTATTTTAGTGGAATTTAAATCTAAATCATCAACATTGGGTTCATCATACTCAAAGATAATCCTATTGAAATGAATGGTTATTCCAGTTCAACCCCTACCATCGAGGATTGGTGAATTTATATCTCAATTTCCATTCCTAGAGTCATTAAATTCCTAACTGGAATAATTGGATCCATAGAAACATGATCAATCAATGAAAATTGGTTCCCCGAGTTGTCCCACATTAATTTGAATGGGGAATTTTCATTCCTAATCATCATCATATTGGAGAGAATCACTCATCTCTATGTTTGGAGGAAAATATCAATCATCTTAATACCCTCCATTTATCTGGCCATAGTCCAACTTTCTACTATTTTGGAATTCTTCATAATTCACAACTATAATGTACCACAATGTCAGTACTCATAAACGAGTAATATAGGAGTGCACAATGAATTCAATGAAACCCTATAGGGGTAGAAAGCTAAACTGAACCAATATTAAAAATTCTTTGAGGAAATACCCTAATAGATGTTTCACAAAAAAAAGTTTATGAATCAAATATAATGGGAAACATACAATATCCCAATACACTAGTTTAAACATCATCACTAAAAAATACTCTTCGTAATGTATATGATGATAAAGATGTAGACTGTGACAACCTGGAATAGCTACACTGAGAGGAGAGTGATCTGGATTCACCAACAAATGTTTCCCACACCTAGAACCATAATTGAATCCAATATCTATCACATATGATTATCAATTTTCAATCTTTATTATTGAATAGAAACAAATATAAATGGAATTCATGGTCTATATTCAAATAACATCCCTGGAGAATCAAATATCCTTTCATAGATGAGTTGTTTTCACAATATGAGAATGAAATAAATATCTCAGAACAACAAACAAAGATGTAAATAGGGAATGTATTCCTAGTAGGAATCATCTTTAGGTAGAGAAAAATATTCTTCTTCCCAAAACTAATGTTATTGCATTATCGACATCTGAACATCATACCGGCTCTAGATCATACAAACCAGTGTACATAGATGGAGAAATAGAAAATCTTGAATTACACCAATAATATAGGAAGCCCCTCCACCTCCAGGATAATAATTATATATTTTTATGAATTGAGAATCAATAAAAGATGATAATAGATCCACATCATCAGGTAAACCCACTCCAGGTAGAAGAGATCCTTCTAAGACATTAGTACCTCAATAATTTCTCAATGTCATCCACTCCCTATCTACTCAAATGGGATCCCTAGAAGTGTGATATGACCCTGTGTATCCTATTAAATTTTTTTTCTCAAATGGGTTTCTGACAATTTTCCTCCTCCAGATTTATTAAATCTTACCATTTCAACTATTCAAGGTGTTTGGAGACCCCAAATAGCATCTCACACACATCCGTACATAGTGTGGGATGATAATGTTCCATCGATATCAATAAGAGGCCACCAAGATTATGTTTTTCATGAAGAAATTGTTAGGTCTATCCATAGTTTGGTTAAGAAGCCTTAAAATATGATCCATTTACAGATGATAAGTATTTCATCATCAATTCATTTACTAGTTCATCTTAATGCTGAGATAATCGGTAATTTTTGACCTGATGAATGGAATACAATATAGAAATTAGATGGATTCTGACTTCATATCATAGAGGAATGGACTACCCTATTCACTCATGATCCCACTATCACATGAAAAATTGATGTAACTCTATGATGAAAATATATGGTTTCAGTTTTAGTGAGCTCTGATTTCAATGATGTTTCTTGGTGGGTTCCATGTGTTCATAGAAAACTACACAATGACTAGAAAACACCATTCAACATAACCATTTTAAATCTGGACTTATTTCAACAGTAAATGAAAAATGTTTGGGTAAATAAAATAATCCATTATTATTCCAAAACCAATTATAGTATCCATTCAAGAACCGAGGTAGTCCCAAAAGAGCCCAAGAACTCCTAACAAGCAACAAAAACCCAGAAATTTCCCTATCCATAATCTAGAAGAGAGTAGGGTTGCCTACGATTTAATGAACGAATGAATAATAAATACTCCTTACATAATGGAAAATCATTAGTTATTTTGTTCACATCCATAAAGAATAACCTTCCCAAGCTACCACAACCATGGAAGTCCAATGAAGTCATCCTCACCCATCATCCTGATTACAACCCCTTCCATATATGTATGTGTCATAACATTATAGAATTCATCATCTTAAATAGAATTATTTATGGTGTCGAAAAAACTGGATAGGTGAAGTTGATTAATTCCACAGAGAAGATGGATTTCCTAACCATTTACCAATCAATAGAATTTGTTTATTGGAATAAAGCCTCAACATGTCATAGTAAAATGTTAAAAAAATGGATGTCTTGAAAGATAGTTGACTGAACTCATACCTCCCTATAAGAATAGCTCCACATACCCACAATAGCTCTACCACCTCAGGAGATTAAAAAAAATATAACCCTATAAGATGGATGTGACCATTTAATAATGAATGAGATATAATAAGATGAGTTTTTTCTGCACCAATTCATTCTTTTACTCATGCATATTTCTTCCCCACAATACTTGAAGCATAATAACTACCCCACAAAATGGAACCCTCACCGAAAGAAGAGCTCATCATTGGTTATTTCAATGTGATACACTTGTTAGCCCCTTATCCGATGATGACTATACTTCCAAATATGTTTTCCACCATTGTTACAGGGGAACAACATGCTGCATGAAATGTAATTTAGGATACAGTAGACAACACCTATGATGCCAACCACAATGTTTCAATCACATTACCATAGAATGAATATATGCATCTAAGACTCATGGGAAAATCCACTAAGAATCCCATTAGAGAAATAGTAATTCCACAGAACTCTCTACTAGTCAACTAAATCCCATTTTATTTCATGTATTCCAAGAAGGGGTGAGATTATCTAATCATCCAAAAAACGGGGAAGGTAATTACGACCTTTTCCACTAGAAGATGATGCCACCAACATCTGAATGAAAACTAGAATTATCTACCCCATATTTACTAGTCCATAAACCTCATTATAAAGATAAAACCTTCTTCAGAAATCACTAAACTCTATCAAAAAATTATAACATTCTAAAATAGTTGGTGGTTGTCATAGGTAAATTTCAAATACATGATGGGATCCACCATTCTGAAGAACTAAGGGATGAACTCATTTAATTACTATATATTTCAAAAGAGATTGAGATATAAATCACTGAACACTAGGATTATTCAGTGGAGGACATGCCAACAAAGTGTCATGTCATTATCCCATTCACGCACAAGGATCAAGAAGATGTCATATAGGGATGCATCAAACCCATATATGTTTTGGTAAGAAACAATAATTTTGACATCTTAAGGGTCCTAGTAAGTAATGGTTCAAGGATCAACATCATCCTAATTGATAACCTTTCACATTTGGGATATAACGAATGATATTTTTCTCCCACAATGGCGACCATTAGGGGGTATGATAAATGTGAGAGAAGACCTCTAAGAAAGATAAATCTCAAATTTATGACTGAGTATCACACATATAATGTTGAGAATATGGTAATACATCATGAAACTACATATAATTTCACTCTCAGAAGGCCCTGTAATATATCCTTGTAATAGTTTACCCAAAATTACATTGGATTTAATAATACAACATCAAAAAAACAACAACATACTATATGGTGACCATTCCCCCTTCAAGAGATGAGAATCCCACAATTTTGAGGCTTGTTTAAATAAAAGGGAATAAAAAAACCAATTGAGGATGATGATATACTAGTTACATAACCCAAGTATTTGGGGACGACACATTCAAGTACCTACAACATGATCTCCTATGGCTATGTGTTCCAAATAAATCTAGTTGATGCAATAAACCTAATCCCACATGTACAAATCCCTTCTATCCCCATAGCTAGGGTAAAACTAAATAGCCTCCTAAATCACTATGCAATAAGCATGTCTATAGGGGGTCATAATGTCTATTATTGTGTCCTATCTCATATTGACAGTGACAGATGTACCCTAGATTTAAAACATCATCTAAAGATAACTATATAGACTCTAAGTTGGAAGAATAAGACGAGGACCCTAGGAATACCATGAATGCATTCGAAGAAGGAATCTACCCCACCATTAATGAGATCTATTAGGTAAATCTGGGAATAGAAGAACACTTGTGGAAAGCAATGATTGGTTTCTACATAATTCTCTACGAGAAATAATATTGCATCATATGTCTATTGAACAAATGATATTTTTTCACTTGAAATTATATAGAAATTCCCTAGTTGAATCTAGATATGGCTAAGCATAAACATGGATTACCAGACTACCATTAGGGATTCAATGTGGAAATGAGGAGGATAAAGCCCTCTAATGAAACATGTTTATAGGTTTTTGTTTATAAATTATTCAAAATCAAGATTGTATGATAAGTGTGATTCCAAGGATGGATCAGCAAAATAACCTCTACCAAGAAGATGAATGGGAATATTAGTGTATTCTTTTATTTTAGATACCTTAATTTGTTTGTCCCAAAGGAATGTTTCACATTTTCAATCATAGAAATACTTTTGAATGAAATATTTTGCTGATATGACCTTTCAATTATATAGGGGTACTAAGGTTAAAATTAGATAATGATGGCCCCAAATGATGAAAAAGCCACTGTCTTCAGGGCACCATAAGGGTTCTCATTCTATTAGGTAATTAAATTTTTAATAAGGAATTATAGAAACACTTACCAGTTCTTTAGTCATCATATTTTGAAGTGATTCATGGGGGAATATCTAAATGTTATGTTGAATACCTAGTGTTCAAATCCTATTAGTGATTTCATACCATCGTATACCTTCAAACAGTCCTCAACAGGAAGTAGCATGACAATTGATAGATGAATTATCTGAAAAATCCCTTTTTGGATAATATCAAGGAAGCTCCATGAATATTTGATATTCTACAATGGAATCAAGGATGACCATGAATATACTATTTCTATCATAGTAATTCCGCCCCTGGGATTGTAAATGAATTTATGGGGTTATATGGGAACATTGCATACATCTGATGCATCATATCCAACTTGATAAGAAAATATTGACCCTTCCCCAAGCTAATGTGGAATGGAATCACCTATAAGTGGTACTTGGAAATCCATGAATATATTGATAGTGTTATGAAGTACCTTCTAAACCTAGTAATCCTGATTTCACATGTAAAAGGGAAGTCACTCATCTTATATGTGTCTACCATGGAATGTTCACTTGGAACCCTCCTCACACTCATATTTTTTTGTGAAGAATATTAGGAATTACAGAACCCTCAATGACATCCAACAACTCTAATTTATTGATCTTCTTAAGGGAATCCTTGTTTCCCATGTTGAATGGGTGTTTTCCTCAAAGGGTGGTCATTCTATAATAATAAGTCATTTAGTACTTTTCACTGATGTTCGTGAAAGAGAAATCCCAATATTCATTCCTAGTGGTACATCCCTCAGTAGAAATCACACAAGAACACACTTAGTCATCAGATGGTGAGGTTTTCTATTTCTATTACATTCCACAAAAAACAATGATTTCTTTTGATTGTGCATCCCGGATTCATATCGATAAGATACTAGAAATAATAAAAATTAATAAGTTTGTACTATGAATTGTATTTTTTTCCTTGGGAAAAGAAAATTTTCCCTACTCATTATGAATATATGAAGGATTCATAAAAAATTAGGCAAAATACGAAGGTCTAGTTATTGGTTTGGAATTATCCCTACAACAGAAAATAGCATACCTAAATATAAAATGGAATTCAGAGTTAGTGATAAATCATGATAATGGTGACTATTACCTCATAAATGAAGAACTAGACTCTCTAATTAGCTACATCACGACAGTAATGGTGGAGTTCCCTTTTTCTCACATTGCACTATGTTCCAGGATAAGTGAAGGCACATGCTGACACATTGGCTAATGTAGATAAAGGCATGGCTACCCGAGTTCTAGAGGGAGAAATATTCTATATCACACAATGAAGGGTAGTCTCAATCATCATCTTTTAGAAAATTTAATATATTAATAAATTCATCACTCCCCGCAAATAATTATTATTCTTTATCTATTATTGGATATGTGGAGACAATAATTAGTTATCACCAAGATGTGACTCTCCCAATAGATCAATATAGGGGGAATATGATCAACACTGAGTAAAGAACACTACTAAATGAGATTTTAAAAATTAGAAGAAAACCCTCTATATGTTATGCTTCAATGGAAGCCTCAGTAGATTAAAATCTGAAATCGATATTCCCATCATTATGGAAGAAATAAATATTTTCTCTTGCAGTGATCATCAGTCTGGGAGAAGGCTCCCCACTAAAAAAGGATGATGGTTTTCTACTGGAAAAAATGATATAGGACTACATGGAATTTAGTATGAAATATCCTGCAATCTAGATCTGTTAAAACTTCATCCATCAACCCCTTTACTTTTTACATAATGCTAAATATTCTTAGATATTTTTTATGAGGAATAGATGTTGTGTTGTTATACTCCCCAACCATAGCCAATAACTTTAACTACATCATTTCTACAACCAACATCTTCTCCAAATGGACTATGAAAATACCCCTCAAGGAAGTTAGGATGAGGAAAATATTCAAAATATCAATTTCCTATATCATCACCAGGTTCAGAGTCTCCCACACGATAATGACAGACTACTACACCAAATTCATTTCTTCTATGTAAAAAGAATTGTATCAAAAGTACCACATAATGTGTCATCACCAATCCCATTATTATGTAATATAAAATGGATAAATATAGACCTCCAATAAAAATTTATCAAATATTTTCCATAATATGGTGAATAAGGACAATATGTTCTGTCTTGACCAGAACCTATATGATTTGTGGGCCTACCATACCACCATGTGCACTACAACACAAGAAACACCACATTAATAAGTGTATGAGACCAAGGTAATGATACATGTTGAATCATAGATACATTCACTCTAAATATATGTTATCGGATAACTCCTTGATAAAGACAATTAACAAAAGAAACTTTGGGAATTAGAGATACTCGATGAGAAAATGTTGTCTAAATTGTACAACCATGATGTTCATTAGAATCAAATCACTTAACTCATCACATTTTTTCCACCATTCATTATTATAAATAAAACATGTATTGTTTCTCAAAACACCAATGATACAAGGTAATCATCCTCTATTGTGGTTACCTAATAGAGAATAGCCTTATTTTATTGAAAATGTATTTCACAATAGAGAACAATCATTATCTATAATAGATGGGGATCATGTCATAACTCCCACTAATGAAATATTTCTCACGACACCAAGTGAAATGATAAAGGAAAAAATACATTTATACCCATCCATCCATTCTAATTTATGTCCATTTAGATGGATAATATGATTGAAAAGATAATTTAGAAATTCAATATTTCCAAAAACTAGAGTTTGTTCAAAATAGACATCCTCTACAGGAAAATACTTTAGAGAATACTATTTTATATCCCAATTGATGAATAAAAATTAATATAAGATTTATATGGTAAAGTAATTAAAATTATTTCTAAACTATATAAAGGGAGATAGGTTTAATCATAATCTATTCCTTCCTCATGGTTATTAACTTTAGCTATTGATCATGAATTATTTATACTGATCACTACATGATCATCCAACTCATTTGAGAAATATAACACCCCGACCTGGAATCCACTAAACTTGTACCCTACAAATAGTTGAAATATCTCCACTATCATGCCTAACTACATTCTAGAGGGTCGTTGACCAAATGTAACGATTTATAGTAGTGCAGTGGGTAGCATATAATCTCTTATTAGGGTAGAAAATTCATAAAAAATATTGGAAAAATAATACACAATATATAATGATAATTGGAGTATATTATAGATACCAAATAAAATCAACGTAATAACATAGAAATTTCATAAAATAGAAGGAAAATATACATAAAATTTAGATATTTTACATCGTAGAAAAATAAATCAGAGGGGGGGGATATAAAAACACCAAAAAAGTATCTTGAATTAACCTGCCTCCCATATCCAAACATAATACAATCCATATCATAAATGATTAGTTTTATAGGTTATTCCCCAATAACAACATCAATTCATGAATTGTATTGTAATTCTAAACAAAAACCTGATTAGGTTGTGTGTATAACTCATTGGTAGACACAAATTGGTTCTACTAATAATATAGTTTTATGTGAAAATGTTAATGGTGACGAATATCTATGTGAATCAATAAATATAATTTATAATGTATATAACTGAATGTAACAATGACAATCCATAGGTCTTATAGAGTCAACTCGGGATAACCCCAACTACATTTTCTTACATTTTACTGTGAAAATAAAGAATGTTTTATGGAGAAATGTGATTCCACGCTGCCTCACTGAGGAACAAAAAAATAATTAAACATAATGGAATCCTTGGGAATCAAAATTATTTCCATTCCATTAATTTAAAAAATCACTAGTTAGGTATACACATAATGGACCACCTATTACATTTATAAGAGAGGATCTTTTTGAATCCAAGACTCATATAATATTAATTCAATACGAATATAAAAGTTATAAATCCTAGGTGGTTTAAAGTAAAATTCAATAAGGATAATTCTCAATAATCATGGAAATAAATATATAGTCGTCCATGGGAATAGAAATTACACAAATCCAACAGAGATCTGCCCCATGAAATTCATAGTAATGAATCTATATAGAACATACTAGCATTATCAGGGTATATAATAACCTAATAAAATCTTAATATTTTCCATGGAATTCATTGATAATACCAATAATAACTAATCTAATGTAGTCCACAAAGGAATATCTTACCTACATCTACAACCATCTATTTTAAATAGGTCATTATTTACGAACTCATATATTAAACAATTCATTAAGACAATGGGTGGTCACCATTGAAATTAAAATATTAACCCCATTTGATCATTTAACATTATGTCACTAGCTCACTAGGGTAGACCAAAACTACCCTCACTATTCTCTTATATTTATTTCACATGGTATAACCCTCCAATTTCATAAATTCAATATGGTATTGGAAAAACCACACAATCATTTAAATCAATGGATATATTTAAGATATGAAAAGGGAATTTAATCAAATATGAATAATTTTATTTCAATCATACAATGGGTCTAAATTAATTAACATTAGAATAATTCAATATTTCATTGAGAAATTGATATAATGGAAAGAGAAATCCTACCATATGTTAGATAGGTTCCACTCATTTGATTTATTCCTCTAATTCGATCAAACATATAATATTATGATAAATCATTCAAAAGCATAAAAATTAGACTGTTTTAAACAAATATGGAGGAAAATATTTAGTCAATAAAAAGGATATTTTATAATTTCAATGAATGAGAGCTTTAACAAGATCATTGTATTGTGATAGAGGGAAGAATAAGTGCCGGTGGGATGGGAAAAATCCACCAAAGAATTAATGATGAGGTTGGGAACCTTCACACATGTATATCCCTAACATGGGAGCCACAACACCTATGTTATGGTCTGGTTTGCAGTTATTAATTAGGTGTGCCTCCCCATTCAATAAAGGATACGGAATACTAGTGAGGCTCTTTTAAAGTGATAGTTTGGAGGCTATTCCTTCGTCTCATGATAATAATAATGGTCCATACGTAAATAACACAATATAAGAAGTGCCATAACAATTGAAGAAACAAAACAAACACAAAAAAATCATAATATAAATTTCATCAGTGAAAACATTCACAAAGGCATAAAAATTTGTAGATAATTACAAGTCATGAAATTTCACATAGAAAAAAATAGATTGTAAGTGTTTTATGTGGCCGACTATATAGTTAATTTTACAAAACCATTAAATATTCAAAAAGAAGAGATATATACTAGTGAGAAAACTATTGAGTCCTACACCATCCATCTAATGAAACTACTCACCATGCCTTGGACCATGAACCTATTCATTTTCCTAATCTTAGAGAAAAAAATCATGCATGCATCCTGATGGTGATGTTCCTGGAGTGAGTATGAACTCTTCAAGACACCACCAACTTGTGACTATCTAGAATCTATAATTATATAGTGCATGAATATATATATAAATATAAGTAACAAATACAAAAAATAAATATCACAACTTCTCATGTTGTCAATTCCACTAAGAATGCACTTAACAAAATTGTGAAATGATGGTATATCATTGAATGCATAACCCCAAATATATATTTTCATACATTAAAAGTATACATGGATACATTTGTAGTTTCAAGGATACATGTAATAATGGCCAATGATTCCATAAATAATATCACACATGTAGATCCCACAAGCTCCTCCCATAAATATTGTGTCATCATGCCATGCCAACCAAAACCACCTCTATCGAAAATTAAGTAACTATTTTATGTTCGATGTTACTAATCATCTATAATAATTCACATAAAAAATTTGATTGAATGGAAGTCTTTATCCTAATGTCCTAACATACTGAGTTATTTCAATTCTCATTCTCCAAAGAAAATTAAATAACCACTGTCTCGATATCTCGATTTCAAAGGTATGTTGAGTTCCATACCTCCGTAAACCTATTACATCATCCTCATTTAACACTATAAGACTCATCTCCCAAAGGATGGTATCAACCCTCTCCTGATGGATCCTCAACATCCATCACAGATTTTTATGGTGAGAAACTCCTAAATAAAAAATGGTCCACACCATCCCCTTAGACTCATAATAGTTGGGCTTCTCCACCCAAAATGATTGGTCAACACCACCTAATTGATAAATATCATTGTGAACATGAACACATTGGCATGTGGACCAAAAACTATGAGCGAAAGAAACCAAAAAAATTCTAATACACAACATATGACTCCTCATGTCCATGGGGACAATGTTATTATAACCCAATTGTTGAAACCATCCAATGTTACATGTTATATTACATCATCCATTAAATTATCTTCAATCAGTCTCGATGGTCAAAAACACCTAAAAAAATAATTTCCACATGAAAATATTCCCATATAACTAAAAATGTAATGTAAAACAATTTAATTAAATCAAAACAAATGACCAAAATTGAATAAATACTAAAAATACCCCTTACATTTCTTAGATCACTTAAAATACACGCGAGCCTTCCCATTATAATCTCAATGTATGTATGAAAATATAAAATAAAAATTTAATAAATAATTTATCTTCCATGAAGGAACATAGAATGTGTTATTTTTAGAGCACACATGATGCATATATATCTAAGGATAAAGATAATAAACATCTACCATTGAATCAATTATTTGAATTGTTTATTATCATCATTTTACTCAAGCAATATCAAATGAATTTTTTTTTTCATCAAATGCCAGAAAAAGTATAGACAATAGATTACACAGATTTTTTATTCTGTATTTAGAGATAAATGAGAAAAAAAATCAGGGGGAATTAAGTCCTTACCACTATGATTCCAAAAAGATAATAATTTCCTGCATTAGATCTCAAAAATAGAATATAAGAAAAATGATATATGAATGGAAAATAGGGAAGGGTGATGCTAATAACTCTTGGTGGGTGGAGAAGAAGTGAATGAGATCAATCCCTTTCATCCCCATTGAAAACCTGCTACATGATTTACATCATGTATTCATTACACAACAAGAAAAAAATCATGATATGTATATGATACACTTCATTAATTCCTTAGGTTATCCCCCAAAACATTCATGTCATGCAGCATGTCGTCAAAAAATGAGCAGATCACTTAAATATTACACAATGTGAATTTATGGTTGGGGTTATCTTCCATAGGTCGTCACTTTCACCATTCATAAATTTTCTTCCTTTACCCTAGCCTAAAATTTAATCTCAAATCCCTTTGAATAATCACTTAAGACTTTATATAATTTCAAATTTAGTATAAAAAATAGAATTGATAATTTCTTTAACACCAAACTCAAAATATAAAAATATTTATTTGGAAATTACCAATTAAAACCCAAGGATATTACATTATATCCACCATATATTAGCTCATCCTAGAGAAATTAGGTCTAATGTAGAGTAGTAATGAACAAAACCATCTAATAATATTACCCATGTCAATCCTAATCAATAAAACATAGGAAAACTCCACTGTAGGTGCTCCCTGCATTTAGAGATACCTACCATATCACTCCTAACAGAGAAAAATTTAATTCATATGGTTCCTCTGACCATCCATTGACTTTCAGACCCTTACATAACATACAATCATCCATGGAGTCTGTGAGGCACTCATTTATACCTACACTACACCAAACACCCAATGAGACATGTATCTCATCATATTATTTGTAATAGTTGTGTCATACTTGACAACCATAAAATCTTTTATCTCCTCAGATGCTCAAAGTAACAGGCTTAATATATAAATATGAATCTCCCTTCATATCCTGATTCCTATACACCGTGTAAAAAACATGCATCATAACCAATTCCCACATACTAATAATTATCAGGTAATATTAATTTCAACACTATTGATGCCATCCAAATGTGCATAAAAATTTTTATAGTTGAAGAAATACTAGAATATGGTTATTATTTCCTCCACTAATAAATGGAGGAAGAAGGTATCCAAAATAACAAAAATAATGTGAACCCTATAGTACATTCGATATAATGTAATTTTGGATTTCATAAGGATAGTCATGTATAGCACATTACCTTTGGAAAACAACATGGATACCCCTTAAAATTTCCATATATTAACATGATGGAATCTAAGACACTCACTAAATCTATGGTGGTAGCGAAATGAGATCCCACCAGGTCACTCATATTTTCAACATGGAAGATCCTGAGAACTGTCTACAAACCTTGTAAAATAAGGAGGAAAGTATCAATAATATGGGATCCTATTGCAGTCGTAAATTTCATGTGATGCCTAACCAAGGGGGAGAGTGATTGTCTTCAACGAAACTAAAGATAACTCATGAAAACCTATGTCCTTTTAAAATAATAATGATAATAAAGAAATGGAAATAGTGGGGTCTCTTTTGGTCATAAAATTCCCATGATGTGATCTTGTACTCTTTTAGACATCACATGTTCCTTTCAACAAGATATCCTGGAATCCCTAAGGATCCTTGGAATACCATTTTTGTCTCGTGGATTATCCTAAACAATATGACTCAAATCATGTGAATGCCTTTCAATAAAAATCCATATCTCATTATTTCCCATGGGCATGTCCACATAACATTGTGAGTTCCCCCTTGTATGAACAAATTATTATGAAATACCCCACTAATTAGAAATAATACAATAAAATTTCATCGATGGGATGAACTCACGATCTCAGGAAATCACCTGAAACCCCTGGAATGAACAATGATAACAAGTAGTAAAATTCATAGTGAAAAATCCCTCCACCCACTCCAACCTGGATTAGCATGATACGCCCAACAAAAATCAGTGTATAATCAATGTGGTGCGGTATATAAATCCATAACCATAGAAAGAAAATTGAATGAACCTTTCCATAGAACCACACACTAGTGCACCAAAACATCAAATAATATATCTCAGAGTGGCAAATCTTGAAAGAAAAAATAATTTCTATTATGTAAAACATTGGGAATAACCATATTAATAATTTTTCAGGCATAAGATCATCATGTTTTAACTCATATATCATGTGGTAGAGTTATAGTGGGCTATTAAAAGGAAAATTTGAACATCAGCTAAATAATGAGAGACACGAACAAGATAATATTGAGAAAATATAATACATATGCAATAAATGTTTGTAACAATGACTAATAAGATAGTAATGTAATGAGAAGAACATATATGATAACCCTCACATGCTTCTTGTGAACCACCCATCCACCCATAAAATCCACAAGGATATGTCACCCATATCATGTGAATTATTTTAGTATACTACATAGATCATGAAAATCTCCATGTACATGTTAGAGTCTATCACACAACACCCCTTGGGGATTCCACCTATATCTCTTGAAACCCTTGGGGATCCCCATACAAACCTAGTGTTATATTTAATACATGTGTCCCAAATCATCTGAGCCTCACGATATCACCTGAGAATGTCAGATGTATCTCACTGTTCTCCACAAGAGAGCCATCCAAATCTTGTGATTCCCTAAAAACAGTCCATACAGACCTCGTAAAGTCCTCTGGACATGTTAGCTGGATTTCGAGGCACCAATCAGACGTTCCATTCTTGATCATGCATCACCCTCCTGGCATGTCACACTGAATCTCGAGACACCCTCCAATATATAAATCAGGTTTTTTACAGATGAAACCATTTCATGTTATCCAGATCATGTGATTCCCTAAAATAATGTTACATTTTATCACGAGATGTCCACTAGGAAAAGTCATTCAGGACATGTGATATCCTCTAGAGAAGTCATCCATGATCATGAAATGACATTCAAGAATGACATCCTAGTTATGTTAAATCACTAATACCAGAAAAATGGATCATATGATTGTATTTAGACTTGTATTGAATACAATAAATCACGTTGAAACATCCCTCATAATGTTATTGTTTTAGATCACCATGTTAGATTGTAACATTTCTCAGTTTTGGATCCTATTTCTGTCATTTAATCAATCTGGCATACTATAGTGGTTCACAAAAGATATGATCATATCCATACATCCTCTAATGAATGACTTCATCACCATCCTTATAAGTCTATATAGGAGGAGTCTCATATCCATTCTCCCATTCTTAAATTCCATCAATATATTCTAATTTAGAATTTATCTTCACTTGAGGATTATACTCCACACCATCTGGGTCCTTCTATGTGACAGATTAATATTATACCGAACAAAAACATATTCATGTAAAGAATGGCTAGCAGAAAATTACAAATGATCAGGATGGAACTCATATCCCCATCATGACCAATAATCACAATCTAAGAGTGATACGTTCCTAGGGGAAGGATCTCATTCTTACCAATAATGAAGAGATTCATTAGAATATTCTTGTAGATTTTAAATGGTGGGATCATTTCCCTACAGCATCAGATGATTATAAACAATGACTATCTATTGTCATATAATTGGATCATATCCCTAAAAAATAGTAAAGGGTAGGTCGGAATATTATGTACATGATTCAGAATGAGGCCCATATCCCTAATCTTCTCAATTGATGTGTCATTGATGTCATTCAAGACACATTATTAACATCCAAATGGTCCGTTAACTCTTCAACTATTGAAGAAGATGATCACTACTATCATATATATCCTTGAGGTACTGTGGAAATGCATTTTTGGGACTCTACTCCGGACATCCATTGTGGTCAACATACCCATAGAGATATCTCTCATATAAAAAGAAATCCTCTCATTTACTATAAAATTATTTATATAGTGGAGTTCAAAACACATACTTCTACATATAGAGATGTGACTGAAAAATTGGGGTTAACCATATATAGTTCCCCATCATATTCTAATAACACTCCACACTAGTTATAAGGTCACCACAAGGATAATCTTTTGTTGTCTAATCGAATGGAGGCATTTAAATATGATGAAGAGGATACTGACATCAAAATATGGATAGAGTTTGCCAAAACCAACATCCCCAACATGTTTTTCCCCTCACCACTTCCAATTATGAGACCCCAATCACTACAAAAAAAAATGTTCACTTACAACATTTTCCTTCATCAGTGGCATCAAAGTGAACAGATAAATGTTCACATTATCAGTGGTAAAACCAGTTCTAATAAATGGTACACTTTATCAGGGATTTATTTTTAGCATTGATAATGGGTACCCTTTACAAGCACATTATTTTTAGACCTGATAAGGGGTACCCGTTGTTAATGCATTCTTTTTATCTCTAATAATGGGTCACATTATCATCGATTTATTTTCGGAGCCCCAAAAGGGTTTCTTTATCAGTGCTTATTTAGTGTTGATAATGGTCGGAAAAATGATATAATTAGATAAATATGAACTAAAAAACTATTCATTGATAAAATATTACAAAATTTACTAATTAAATAATTATTTTTAGAAATGAATAAATAGATTATAATACATATAAAATATAAATACAAATAAAATTTATGTATTGAATATATAGTAATTTGAAAAATAAAAAAAAATCAAATATAATTTAAAAATAAGTATATTGAGGGAAAAGGTAATTATATTATTAATTAAATAATTATTGATACAAGTAAAAAATATTATATATTAAATATATAGATCTATATGAATGAAAATAAATTTTATTTATATGATAAAAAAATTTATGCTTTTACAGTAAGAATTAACATATTTAGTGGATAATGATTTCAAATTAAAATTAATATGAATTAAAATTACTAACCAATATCATCAAGTAATGGAAATAATTAATAGTGATTTGATTATTCATTTTGACATAGATCAAAATAGTGTTTTATAGATTTGGAATTGATACACTAACTTAATGAATTTTTATATACAATTCACAATCAAAAATATTTATGCAAATAATTCAATATTATATAGAAAGAAAAATAATAATTCTGTAATTTATTTGAATTTTGTAATCAATTTATAATTTCATTACAACATGACTCATTTAATATGATATGTATTGAATATGTAAATTTTATTTATTAATTTTATTATTATTAATGTGTGTTAATATTTATTAATTTTTTAAATGTTATAGGTTATATTTTTTTTTTCTTTGGGAATTTGTTCAATATATTTAATTATATATATATATTTACTATGTTTTATTATCATAAATATATATACATAATTATTCCAATATATATCCATATATTTTTAATAATTAATATTTAATTAAAAAAATATATCCAATTTTTTATATATTCAATGTATACTGACTTTTAATTACTCAAGCTCACTGATATTTTACATGCAATCAGTAACGTTTAAATATAGATTTATAATGTTAAAAATATGGTAGAATAAACTATTTTTAAATAAATATATTTGTATATTTATATCAATTGTATCTATTAATTAATATTTATAAAAATATATATAGTATCCTTTAAAAAAGTAATAATATTTATGTATAAAAAATAATTATATATATTTAGTCAACCGAGTTTGGTTGAGTGGTACCATTTACCAGGGGTACTCCATGGCAATAGAACTAAAACATGTTTGAGTCATTGCACACTCAAATTTAGCTGGGGGTGTGTGGTATACAGGTGGTGGGTTGGGATTAAGATAGGATTGGTGTGGCTCCCACCTAGATCACGTTACCCAATAGCACATTTTCAGTTGGTGATTACATAAGCTGTAAAGGATACATATAATTCTGTATTAGACAAAGGATCAAATCCAAGGTGGGTACATGAATTATAACAACACAATTCCAATGGAGACACAAATGATGACATAGGTTGGAGGTGATGTAGATATGGCATAGGCTTGGTTACACATACCGGATAAACAGACATGATGATGCACTAGTCTTTTGGGCCATGTTATGGAATTCATTCCCATTGAACCTATGGGTCATATACTAAAAAAATAAGTCTTCATTTGTGGGAAATCCCTTTGTGGGGGGGGGGGGTGTTATGGTATGCCATTCTAGAAGGTGTGTGTTGTGTGCATGTTTGAATATAATTTTACCCCCAAACATCACATATTTTTAATCAACTATATTTAAAAATTAAAAATTTATAATAAATTTATTTAAAAAATGAATATATTTACTAAAATTATATTTATTTATATTTAGTATATATATATATAATTATATAAATATATATAATGATATAATAATATTTCTTTGGAAATAATTTATATAAGTACAACAGAATACTTATATATTCAAATAATTAGAAAATTATAATATATAAATATATATAAATAATGAATATAATTACAATATATATATAATATATAATCATATAGATATATTTAATAAAAATCATATATAAATATAATCATAATTCCTTTCATCATTACTTATAAATATTGTAATAATAAAATGGATCTTTATCTGTGCTTTTTTGGAAGGACTAATAAAATTGGACTGGTCCATCTTAAGAACCATTGCCATGGAGAACAAGTTCATGATGTCCAATGCTCATCACTAGACATTGGTTGTAGGTTCTCCATGTTGTCGAACCCAAAATCGAATTTAATTTGGAATCAAGTCTCAAACTATTCGAAGGCATGAATCCATGGCTCGAATGATTCAAATGTTGAGGGAAACTATGGATCGAATGAAATACATGTTTTTTGGTATATATAATTTCCCATGGTTATCCATCGAACTTTATCATCCCTCATCCAGGTATCACAACCAGTCATGTTGCACAATATGTAATAAAATATCTCAAAATTCAATGTTTATTAGATTTATTGAAGTATCATCTTCCCCGATAGCACGTGGCTCTACTTGGGACCACATTGGTACTGTGTGACGCGAAATATATCAAACCCATTGTTGGGTCATGATGTTTTGAGGTATAATATAATAATAATTCATATATTTCAAGAAATCCACCTCTTTTCAATCATTAGATTTTATCAAATTCATCTATAAAATTGTCATTGTTGTTATTGGGTTGGAACATTCCATTTAAAACCACATTAGAACCACCTTTTTCATATTTTTATATAGAAATTAAATTTTTATGATTTCGTTACTTCACCTATTAACCAAGGTAATTTTTTCACTCTAAAATCACAAACATCTTGACATCATATCTCTTATGATAAATGAGAAATATAATTTTTTTTTCCAATCCTGAAATATTATATATTCTACTCATATGAGTACCACCATCCTTTGATTATTATCTTTCTAGATGTAGAATCTGTTATCATCTCAACACTGAAAAAATCAATTCATTCATCAAAATTAATATGACCTTAACTACCTGTTCCTCAATGATTCCATTATATTATACATGAAATTATTTAACTGAACCCTATTCTCTCATTTTCATCAATAATAAACAGATCTAGTTTCTAAATGAATACTCCCTGTTAAAACTCCATTTATAAACATAGGTTTGACATTAATTTGGCATAATTTGAAATAAATTTCCATGGAAATAGACAATAGAACTGAAATGTTTTTTACTGAGCATTCATAGTACATTAATCAAAAATATTAATGCATTTGTTCTAGTAATTACCCACTCACACTATTTGTTCTGGATTTTGAGTCACTTTTACATAGTCAATGACTTTATTATTGAACAACAACATTGTTCTGATAACATTTATGTCTTCTAGGATTGAAAAAATTTACTATTTAACATTTTTTTATTCAGATCAAGCTCCTCATGAATATATTTGATCCAATTATCATTATTGTGAGCCTCTAAAAGAATTAGGATATACATGGGAAAATTGTGATTTTAGTAGTGTCTTACTCATATGGGCATTCAATGAAACTGTTTAATCACCAATAAAATTATATTCCTTGACATTATCCTTTCTGAAATTTCATTCAATTAGGAATCCATCTTCATTATCCCCACCATAAATGTCATATTTCGCATATAGCTGAACCCGATGTTCTCCCCCCATGCTACTCAATTAAACATTAATTTCATCCATTATATCATCATTATTTTAATTAATATCAATCCTCAAAATTTAATTATTATTTAATATCTATCAATTTTATCTTATTTTCATAAAAACATATCATCTCACCCATTTACATCAGTATTTACTGGCATCATTATCTAATATGATAAATTTTTCACAACCACAAATCAATTTCTACTTTCAAAAAAAACTGCAACAAAATATTACCAAACCCAAATCAAAAAATGATTCTTCTTGTTATCTATACATTGTAAAAATATATCCAACATTTAAAATATAACCCACTTATTAATTTTTGTTAAAAATATCATTATTTCATTGATAACACTTCTAATAAAAACAATGCATGTTTTACTTTAATCCATCCAAAAATATCTCATTCATTAACATTCATTTTTGGATCCACCCTTAGGAATATCTGATCACCATTGATTTAATTCTCATAAAGGGGAGTCATTCACCATTTAGAGAACATAATGGTGTAAAAATATCATCCTCATCAGTTTAATCTCTCAATAAATTATCATTCCAATTTTCTTAGTTGGAACTCTTTACCCATCAATTTTATGTTTCATGTAATCCTCTGAGTAGTATTCATTACATGGGTTTCTAATTTATTTTTTATTTCAAACAACATAGTTTCATGTCCCCAAGTGGTGGATGATAAGTGCCCAGGAACAAAATGAAATGCTAACTGTTTGAAAGATTGGATGATGAGGAATACTATTTTCGATAACGTTATCATTTGGATGGATTTATAATATAATTCATACCATATTGGAGTAATTATTTAATTAAATTCAATTACCCATTTCGTTTAAATCGTACTAAAATTCATTAGAATAAAAATATGACTTAATAATCAAATAGAAAATTTAATCTGAAGATGACGATGGAAAAGAACTCTTGTAAAAACAAAAAATAATGAGGAAAAAATTTTGGGAATATGAATAGGTTATATTATTATTTTATTCCCTATTTTACGGAAAAAATATTTAATGAAAAGTATATTTAAATTTCATTATTCCATGTAGAGTATATTTATATTTGAATATTTCTATCTATCAGTTATGAAATTTTTCACCAATACATCCAAATAATTCTTCTCCTGTAAAAACTTTTCTACCCTATAGTTCTTCATTTTTCAATTTCCATCTACCTTTGATGGAATACAAATGACACATCCACTATTCAATCATAGACGTAAACTTGATATTTATAATGAAAAATAATTATTGATAAAATTAATGTTTTATATTATATTAATCTTTTCTTTATTTATATTTAGTGTTACTCATATAATATATATTTTCTTATATATGTGGATTATTTTTATCAAGTTGGGGTGTTCGATCCATCATTTATGCCTTTTTGTAGCTAAACATCCACAAACATCTTCTCACAAAAATTCATTTCACCCCTTCACTATTAGAATTTATCATTTAATTCAAGTTCCCAATACTTATCAATCCTAGAGGTAATGTTTATGTTTTTAATGTAAAATCATAATCCATAAAATTAATATATTACATTATATTTATGATCAATGTATTTCTATTTTTTATTAATCTCATAATAATATGTTGGTAATATTGGTGGATTGTTTTTTTCTTATTGCCATGGTATATCCTTCATTAATGCCTTTGTAAACTAAAAATTCCATATAATTATACTCCCTAAAACCCATTTCCCCCATTAATTGTTTTAATATTTCACTTTCCATCATTTTCCCTCAACTTCTCAATAATATATTTAATCTTGGGGTTTATACAGTAAAATTATATTCTATATAATTGATTTATTATTTCATAATAATGTTTATTTTAATTTTTTTTGTATTATTGACATTTTATTTTTTTCATATATAGAGGGATTCTATTTTCTTGGTTGGAACTAAGAGAATAAAAATAATAAAATGTCTGAAAAATACAAAAATCCACCATGAAAAGGTGAATTACTACTAACTATTTTATTAATTCTTCATACTTTTTTCTAATATTTGTAATTTAATTTACTTATCATTTATATCAAACCCTTATTTATATTTTTTAGTGTTATTTCATGAAGTCATAATTTTCATTCAAATATCTGCGATAAGCCACCAAAGAATGATATATTCCCCAATCCTAATATTACATCAATTTAAATTAACATTATTTTTCTAACAGTAAAAACAACCAATTGGAAATATATTCTTAGCCAAAAAACCATTCCCATTGTTGAATGATAGATGATTATCTTAATATCATGTTCCTATTGTGGTGAACTATTATAATATAATGGACATATGAGCTTCCTCTAATCATTTGGTTATAACCAATGAGAAATGTATTTTATCTTAAAAATGGAAGAAATTGGTCATGATAGAATTTTGACCAATTTAGAAAGTGGAAATTAGGGTAACATTGGATGTTATGATTTTTTGTTTCTTTGGGACACATAGAAATCATCCAAACGTCAACCTGACACATAGTGTGATAGAATTCTTCTATGTGCTTTTTTTTTAAAATATTCATTAATTTTAGTAATATAGTCAACTAAAAGTCTAAAAACTGAGCCAAAAGTTTCCAATTATTTTTATACATGAAGAAAATGATCCATATCCCATTTCAGATTGTAGGATTCCACTATTTCTTAATCCAAAGATTGTTTTTAACGTTATGAATCCATGAATTTTTTTTATTTAAAAATGAAATCAATTATAGTAAAGGAAAAACTGACCTACCCATAACTGAAAAAAAAATTCATATTGATTTGATACTTTTGGGAAATGATACATATATCATTTTTAATGTGTAAGAATCAGCATCACCTCAATCTGATATACAAAGATCCCTATATGACTCAATGTTTTAGTTATGAGTTTTAAATTAACATTTTAGTTAAAATTGTATGACTCACTGAAAATGGATAAAATTCTCTAAGATTATAATGATAATTTATGAAATCAAGTACAAGAAATATCTGACTTGTAGTTATCGATCTCAAATCAAATAGAAACACAATGTGATCTATATGATTCAATGTATGAGTTTTGAGTTTAAAATAAAATTTCAGTAAAAATAAAAGAGACATAAATAAAATTGAGAAAAGGAATTCAGATTATCTTGATACATTAAGAAAAAGATACATATGTTTTTTGAGAAATGTATGAATCTTCATCACGCAATCTGATGTAGAGTGTGACCAGAATGAATCTAATGGAATCATTTTATTTCAAATTGACATAAATTTTTGTAAAAGGACTATTAATCTACTCAAAACCAAGAAATATAATTTTAATTGTTTGATACATTATTAAAATGTTACGTATTTAGTTTGGTATGTATAAGAATCATGAACACATATATAAACACATGTTGACAATATTTTTACTCAAACATTCATTTATAAATTAAAAAATCATTTTAGTTGAGAAAGTTTCACTTAATAAAAATAAAGAAAATGAACTCAAAATTTTTCGATAATTTCTTGAATCAATTAATAAATATTTTTTTATGTGTATGAACCATTATCATGACAAATTGACACACGATGTAATCATTTTGATTCAATGTGTGTGTTCCTTTTTTAAAATGACTATAGTAAAAAAAACATAGGTCAGATACTCAAAACAAATAGAAAATATTCAGAATATTTTTATAATTTTGGAAAATGATCCATAACTCACTTGGGATGTATAGGAATCATAAGAACCTCAATCTGATTCATGATGTGACCAGAATGACTATATGTTCATCTTTTCATTTAAGATTGACATCAATTTTAGTAAAAAGGAAAATAGTTCTATTCAAATCCAATGTAAAGAATTCAGATTATTTTGATGCTTTATTAAAATTATTTATAAACAATTTGACACATGAAATAATCATCCTCACCATAATATATTTCATGGGGTGACCTATATGAATCAATGTGTCCATTACAACTATAAAATTGAAAATTATTTTGAAAACTTATCACTCAGTACAAAATGATAAAACCTGATTTGGTAGTCTTGATAATTTAGGAAATTCATTCATATGAAATTTTGATCGTGAATGAATCTATATCACAGAAAACTAACACACTATGTTATCGATATCAGTCAAAGTGCATGTTTTTAGTTTAAAATAACATTTTAGTAAAAAAAACTAGTAATATATTCAAAATTGAGAACACACATTATGATTTTTGTGATACATTAAGAATATTATCCATATGCCATTTGGGATGTGTAGGTATCATACAAACCACAATGACATTAATGGTGTAGCAGGTATGACTCAAAGTGCATCTTTTTATTTAGTGTTTAAATCAATTTTTTTTTTAAAATTGACAACTAACCTACTCAAAACTGATAAAAACATCCAAATTGTGTTGATACAATGGGAAAACAATCCATATTTCATTATCCCTATAGAAGAATTTTTCTCTCCTCAATATAATGCACATTGTGACTAGTAGGTTTCAATGTGTCCATTGTCAATTTGAATTCTATATTTTATATCAGAATGTGTCACTCAATGAAAACCAATAAAACATGGTCTGATTGTATGTCAATTTTAGTACATCAATCCATAATTAATTTTTTAAATTTTTGATTGAATATAAATTCAATTCATCATTTGATGTAGTTTATATGACTCAATGTGCTTGTTTCCATTTTAAAATGGCATTTTAGTAAAAATGACATGTGACACATTCAATATGAAGAAAATGAATTTGGATTCTTATGATACTTTTTGAAAATTTATCATAAGTCATTTGAGATGTTTAGAAATAATTTTCACCACAATCTGATACACAGGGTGACTAATTTGACTCCAACTAGGTAATTTTAATATATAAGTGACATTTTACCTTAAAACACATAACACATCGCCAAAACTAAGAAAAAATACAATATTTTTTTGATCATCATTCTATCTACTATTATTTATTTAATTTCCTTATCATTTTTTTCTTATACATATTTTGTTAATTTTTTCCCGGATAATGCTTGAAGATGAACATGAAATAGTGTGACGTACAAGAAGTAACTACAACTCCTTGTGTTATATAGTGTTCCTAGTATGAAAAAAATTTTAAATCAAAATAATTACTTTCTTCCAGTTTATTTTTTATATAATTTCTTAAATAATCATTTTATTATATAGGTGAAATTAATCTCGATCAATGGTTATGATCAAAAGGAAGATAAATAATTCTGTTTTTGAAAGTATGTAATAATTTGTTATTATGTAATCATATAATCCAATTGTTTAAATTCCTGTAATATAGTATTTTTAATTTTTTTTGGTTGTACATATTATTTCATTTAAATTATATTTTGGTACTTTTTTTACTGATATCATGCTGATTTTGGTGCTTCAAAATGTTGTCACAACACAATATTGCATTCCCTTTATTTGTTATTATAGAATCTTTGATAAAGTGAACTATTATCCACACTTGGAGAAGAAACATTAATGTTATAATTTGTAGGTGATATATAAATGTTATTTTAAGTTCACCAATTATGTAAAAATTTTCATTGATAAAGGACCCTTTTATCAGATCGTTTTTCGAGCTGATAATGGTCCTGGTATTTTATTCTCAATTTGGTTTTCAATAATTCTCTAGCACTAATAAAATGCATTTTTAGCACTATTAAAGGACTATTTTATATAGTGTGACGTGATTGAGAAGAATTGAAAGCATTTTCTACACCAAAAAAATTGGGAATCTCATCCGTGATTGATGGAAATGATCCTCACTTATCAAGGATATGAAGTTCATCTTTAGGTCATAAAAGTACACTATCTTTAGGTATACCAATATGGTATCTTCATGGCCTAGAATCCAAGACATGAAAACCATAGCACAAATCTATAAAATGAAATCCTATATTTCATCAAAACCCTTCTGTAATTGATATAAAAATCCATGAAATGAATGTGTATTCAATAATGGGAAGTTTATGCACTGTTACACTTTATTACACCCCTGGAATAGCAGAACCGATTATATATGGATTCTTATAATTTCATAGCCTTCAGGGAAATATAGGGATTGAGTATTGTGCTTTCCAGTGGGCCAATACAACATAATTCTTTCTCTTCAACAGTGATAAGAAGCCATTGATAGAGAGAGAGGACCAACAATAGAGTTTCGAATAGGGACCATTGAAACAATGAGACTGAATTTTAGACATGGAAGATAATGTTTAAATAATATTGAGAGCATTCTCAGGAAAAAAAACTCCTATCCTGGATTCCATTGAACCTTTATCCCACAACGGATCAACTATTCCCCATAAAACAAGTCACAATAGTCTCTATTGTAGAAGTTTTCTAGGATGAAATCTTCCCCTCTAGGATGGAGGAATATCACAAGATCACTCCGACCCATAGAACAACAACTACTGAGAGGAATTAGGATATATCATTAGGAGCAACAGAGAATCTCCATCCCACTCTGATGTTGGAATATATATCTCAATTACCATATCTAATTTTATTATCATCTAAGAGAGTCCTAGGTAAAATAATGGTGGTTCTAGATTAATCTTAGCCCGTTGGGCTACAGGATTTTATATCCCAATTTCGATCCTAGGGGTCATCAAATACCTAAATGGAAGCACTATTTCGAAAGAAACCAGAACAGTTAATGAATATTTTGTCCTCAAATTGTCTCATGCTTGCATGAATTTGGGAATTATGATCATCATAATCATACAACATTGTGAAAAAAATATTAACATTTAACATTCCATCCATTAATCCTACAATAGAAAAAACTAGTTTTCTGATATCATGTTTATAATCCATGATTTCAAACTTCTTAATGTTCGTAATGCATTGACCAAGACTATAGGAGTGCATGACAAAGCTACTCAAACCCTTTAGGGTTCAGAAGCCAAATTAACCCTATATTGGGAAGCCTTTATGGAATGAACCTAATAAAAATAATGAAAAATAATCTTTTTCATTCCAATATAATGGGAGAAATAGTTTTTCCTAGTATACCACTATAATTTTCATCACCATAAAGAAACCTGATAATATAGATTATGATGTAGATGCAGAGGGTCACAACATGGAAAATCTACCCCGAGAGGAGGGTGATCTAAATGAACTAACAAATTATTCACAAAACCTTTAACTAGAGGTGGATCCAAAATAAAGCACCTCAAAAATAGATATCCTTCCTATATTGATGAACAATACCAAAAGTAATTGTAATTGTGTGCATACATACCAATCAAAACATAACATATTAAAATATCATTTCATAGAGGAACTGTTGTCACAATATTTGAATGAAATAAAATATCTTAGAAAAAACAAGAAGCTGCTCAAGGAAAATATTACAACTAGGTATTGTCTTTAGGATGATATAAATATTATTCATCCCATATATGATCCTCTGGCATGTGCGTTATATGAATGTTAGGACAAATATGGATCCATGAAACTGGTCCCCATAAATGTTGAAGTAGAAAACCACAATTTCCCTCTATAAAAGATAAATCCTCTCCTTATCATGGTTAATAATTCTATATTTTGAGGAATATATAATCAAAGGGAGATGAAAATAGGGCCACCTCATCAGGTCTCGACCACTCCTTCTAGAATTGAGGCTGGTTACACTATAGTACCTCCGTTATTTCACAATGACACCAATTCCCTCTCTATTTTAACAGAATCCATTGAATGGTTACAACATCATTTGTATCTTGATAATAACCAATATCCTGAATGGGTGTATGACCCTATTCCTCCACCAAATTTCATAAATCATATCTTATCTTCCATTGAATGTGTAGGAGACCCCAAATAGATTCTCACACACATAATTTACAAATGTGGGATGATGATGGCCCCATGATAATGAAATGATGAAACAAATTTGAGGTTCTTTGTTAAGACTCTAGCAGTTCCATAATTTGGTCGGATAACTAGCCTTCCTGTACTATCCATTTCAAGATGGGAATAACATCATCATCAATACATTCACAACTTTTTCTCCACAATGATAAAAATAAAAATTTTCCACATAAATATCTATATGAAACATGAACATGATAGGGTTAGTACTTCATATATTTTAAGAAAGGTTTAAACTAATCACTCATCATCCTTCTCTCATAGGAAAACGTGATGGATCTCTATACTAAAAATCCTTGATTTGAGTTGCAGAAACCTCTAATCCCAGTGAAGTTTGTAGTTGGGTTCAATGTGTTCAAAAAAATGGCATAATGGTTAGAAGACTCTAATCAGTAGAGCTTAACTAAATCTCAACTCAAGTCCATGTCATAGGTAAAAATGTATGGAAATGAAAAAAATGCTACAATTTCCCTCAAAACAGAAACATTTTCCATTCCATCACCTAAGGAGCTCCTAAACATACAGACAACTCCTATCGAGAAATAGATACTAGAATATCGCTATTTTGTAGAAGCCATAAGAGATCAAAATCACTACGTACTTTTTTAAAAAATTAACAAAACATACTCGTTCCCTAATGAACGTGTCCTTGGTTATGTTTTCATCAACATGAACAATAACAAGCTCATGATTCCACATACCAGGAATCCAAATTAGAAAAACCTCACCAGTCATCCTGATTACTATAATTTTTATTGAATAATAGGTCAAAACATTTCATATTTCTTCAAATTCAATGGCATCCTCCAATTCATGGACAAAATCAGATATTTGACATTAGATAATTCATCTAATATGGTGCCTTTAATAACCATCACTGAATTTAAATTATTAGGATATTGATAGGAAGTTTCAGCTATGTGAGGGATGAAGTTCAATAACTAGATGAATCAAAAGACAGTTCACCAAGCTAATTCCACCCTAAGAAAACATGTCAAAAAAGCATGTCGCTATTAAACGTAATAATGTAACATCATATATCTCTCTTTAATATGGATTCATCTATTAGAAGAAGGAAAAGATAGATATTGTTGAGTTGTTTTATTCTCTAATGAAAGTATTGAATCTTCTAGATTTCTCCCCTGCAACATTGGAAGCACATAGACAACCCCAAAAAATAGAGCCCTCATCAGAATAGTGACCCATAATTGGTTATTACAATTTGATACACTTTTTAATCCACTTCTCTGATGATTTATATGTTTCATATTACGATCTCCCCACACCTAACCAGGTAACAGGAAGCCTCATGCATATGAATAAGGGATATAGTGGACAACAAGGGTGTAGTCAGATACATCATTTCAATCACATCCCCATAGAGTAAAAATAACATGTGAGACTCATGAGATTTTTCTCCTATAAGAAAAATAGATACATGAAGGTATATGTGATACCATTAGTGTCCATCCCCACCTAATTGTATTTCATAGCTAGAAAGAGAGGTGTAATTATCTAATTTCCCAAGAAAAAGTGGAAGTCAATTATGACATATTCCACGGGATTCAAAATTTCCCCCAACCATTACATGGGAACTAGTATCATCTGCATCGTATGTCCTAGTTCCTTAGAATCATAATAAATAGACCCCCCCCTATTTGAAGTGATATCCAATGGCACAAAAGTACACCATTCAGAAATATTTGGCGGTTATCCCAGCCATGATCAAAATCTTGGATGTGATCGACAATTCAAAAATAACACATAGAAGGACACATTGAATCCCATCATACCCCATTATATATTGATATATAATTTTCTATAGATGAGGTCTATTGACCAGATACAATGATATCAAAATTCCATGCCACCGTCTCAGTAATATACCCGGATAAAGAATAAGTCATCTAGTGTCATGTCATACACTTATTTGTTTTAGGTTGAGATGATAATTTAAACATCTGAAGAGTCCTAATTGAAAATGGTTATGTGATTAAGATCATACAAATTTGGAATATTCACAATTTTGGAAGTAGAAAATGTTATTTGTCTCCCACAAATCCAACCATTTAGGGGGATGATAATCCTATGAAAAGACCTCATTTGAAGATCAATATCAATGATCTATTTAAGGATCCCACATCTAACATTGACATTATGTATATCCACCATGACACCTCATATATTGTATTTCTCAAATCGCCCTGGATTCATAGCCACATGGAGGTCCCCTTAAAATTCTATCAATGTTTAAAATACACCATCGGTGGAATCATTGACATTTTATATGATCAAAATAGACCCTTGAGGCTTAGAAACCCACATATACTCATGCATATTTCTATAAAAGGGAAGTATAACATCCAATAGTGGATGATGTTATACAAGTTATATCCCCAATAGCTTGGTGAACACCCTTGAAAATCACTTTAGAAAGCTCGCTATAGACTATATGCTCCCCATAAATCGAGTAAAAGAAAAAGTGTTCAGCCAAGAAGTCTTATCGCCTTATATCCTTAGAGATAGTGTAAATTTAAATCCACCCCAAAATCACCAAACATCAACTTTGGAAATAAGGGTTATATTGTCTCTTCTTGTGGCCTATCTCACATTAACAGTGACCGAGAAACCCCCAAATTTACAACTTCTTCTTAGGATTCCTCTATTGACTCAGAGGTGGATGAAGAAGAGGATGAACTTCAGAACTCCCCACCCATATTTAAAGAATGATTACCTACCCCCATTGTTATGGTTAGGTAGATAAATATTATAATTGATTAAGGTGAGGACTATAATGATTATTGTCGTTATACCTCTTGAAGAGAAATAGATTCTCATCACATTTCTTATACAACTGTAATTTTTGTTCACATGGAATTATATAGAAATGTCTTGATTAAATCCAATTGTGCTTATTCACATTCTAAGATTACACAATGACCATAAAATCATCAAATTGGAAACCAAAAGGATTCACCCCTCCCATTAAACAAGTTTATAGTTGGATGTTTAAAAATTTATCAAAGAGATCTTTTTCCAAGAAGTGTGTTACCCATGATGGATTACCAAAATCATATCTACAGTAATGAAGAATGTACCAATTAGTTTATGCATCAATTTCAGTGACCTTAATTGGAATATCCCAAATGAATATATCTTATTTTTTTATCATAGGACTCCTTTTCGATGAATCTTTTCTCTTCCAAGAACACTCCATTATGGGTGGGTACTAAGGGTAAAATCAAACAATGATAGCCCCTAAAAATTAGGAAACCAGTTCCTTCCAGGAACATTAGGATATAATCCACTACTAGTTCATTGAATTTGGATTAAAAAACATTATAACCACATATCATTATTCCATACATCATATTTTTATTAACTTGTTTAGAGGATTAACATAATGATATATTGATGCCCTAGTGGTAAAATCCTGATAGTGATGTGATAACTTCATGGGCCTTCATACAGTCTTCAACAAGATGCAACAACCTTATTTACTAATGAATTCATTGAAATTTACTTTTAGGGTACCATCAAGAATGTTCTTTGGATTTTTGTTAAGCCACCATGGAATCATGTTTGACCTAAAAAAGGAATGTTTTATTATAGTAATGTCACCTCTATGGAATTTCAATAAAATAAAAGCTTCCCAAGGAAACATCAATAACCATTGATGCATCATAACATACATAGATTTAAAATCACTACCCTTTACCAAGATAATGAATAATGAAATCACTTATAAATGGGAAAAAGATAGCCATGAAGACATTGGTAGTTTCATATTGTACAAGTTTCACCAACCGGTCTTCATGCCACGAGTGGAAGGGAAGGAACACATTCTATATGTGGCCATTATAGAATTCCCACATGGAACCATCCTCAAACAGAAGAATGATGCGGGGAGTGAGATAGGTATATAATACCATAGACAAAATATTATACGTTCTATGAAAAGATACAATATTATCGATAGGAACAATGCCACACCCATATTTGACGGGAAGAAGTTGAATAATTACATAAATAACATAAAAATCCACTTATTATGCTGTATTGATTTTCTAAAGAACATCCTTGTCCATCACTTACTAACTAGAAATTTGGTCCACTGGGTGGTCATTCTGCAACAATAATACATTCAGTTCATGTCACAAAATTCGATGAATGGGAAAGCCCTACATTCATTCCTATCAGTACATCCTCTTTCATTATGAACTCCACTGGAAATCATGTTTCTTGTTGAGAAGGTTTTAAATTCCCATGACATGTCACTCACTTGGGAGAAGAATTCTGATGGAACCTCCCAAATTAGAATAGATAACATACATAAAATAATAGGGGTCAATCAAGTTCCCATTTTGATAATATTTTTTCTCAAACAACATATTTTTTCTATAAATATAAGTCATTATTTGAGGGATCCACAAATAATGTGGTGGAATACAAATAACTCACCATTTTCATCAAATTAGACCCATATTTTAAAATAGAATAAAAAAATACAATTTTATTCCGAGTTGGGGTAAAAGAAATTAAATGGTTAATAATATATCAAAAAGTAATAATTTACCCCCTCACTAGATAAAGTCAGGGACTAATGGTGGAGTTCCCTTTTAATCAAATATTACATCGTATTACATGATCACTGAATAGTCATGTCGACGCATTGGCTAATGTATCAATAGGCTAGGCCAACCAAGCTAAGGTGGATGCAATATTCCATATCACCCACCGATGAATGATCCAACACATAATATTCCACAAAATAATGGTAATTGATCTGGTCATGAATACCCCAAGTAATGATTAATTAGTATCAACTCAGGGATGAATGGATCTAATAATTCATTTTCTCTAAAATTGGACTCTCTTGACACACTGAGCTATGAGGGAATATGTTCATCACAAAGAAAAGAACATTACTCTATTAGATAGTCGAAATGAGAATAACCCCCTCTAAAAGTGAAGATTTTATGCATTCCAACTCAGATGAAAAATCAAAAATAGACATTTCCATCATAAGGGATAAAGTCCACAAAAGCTCTTACAATGATCATTAATTTGAAACAAGTATCTCCCACTAAATTTGGAGGCATATTTACTACTAGAGAACCATGATAGTGAACTAATATAGATTTATTTGGAAATTCCATTCATTAAAGATCCATGAAAACTTCATCCTTCAACCCCAACAATTATTGCATATAGTTAAATATTATTAGTTATTTCCCATATGGGGAATGGATTTTGTGGGGATATATCCCCAACCACCTCCAAAAAACTAATGTACATCCTTTACTCAACCAAGTCCATATATAAATGTGTTGTTTGAATACCCCTCAGTTAATTCTCGATGAAGACGATAATCATCTTCAAAAAGAATCAGCTCATCTCTAGGTTTAGAGTCCCTCACATGATAATGAACGAAAACGACATGAAATTATGTTTTGTCAAGTTGCAGAAACTTTATTCAAACTACCACATTGTCTTCAATCAATCCTTTCACTATCATGCAGTAGAAAATGAATAGATAGAGTCCATAAATAATAATATGTAAAATATATACAATATTATTTGGAATAAGGGAAATAAGAACTAGCTTAACATTCTTCTCCATGCGTTGTGGTGCTACTATACTAGCATGGAAACTTTTACACAAGAAATGTCAAATTCATTGATGTACAGGACCAAGGCTGTGTTTCCTATAGAATCCCATATATCATCACTCTAAATATCTATTTGATGAAAACTATCGGTTGATGATTAATGGAAATATATGATTTAATAATTTGATATTCTCTATAAAAATAAAGTTTTTATGTATTAATAACCTTTAGGTCCATCAAAATCGACTCTCATGATCCATCAATAAGTTGTTTCCCTCCATTCATTCATATAAGGAGAACATGAATTGGCTCCCAAAACCCCAATAATACCATGTAAGATGCCTAAAATGATATAACCAAAATGGAAAGGCTTTATGTCATACACAAGGCCTATCACAAAAGATATTACTCACTACCCACAATGCATATAAAGGGGTTCATAACCCCAAACAATGAAATATTTCTCAATAAATAATATTGGTTGATGTCCTAAATAATAAATCGCATGTGCTTCTTGATATTTGACTGGAAAAATCCATCTTGATCACATGACGTAAAATTGTAGTGAACACCTCCTAGTAGTAAGATAATAAACTAAATCTCATCCATTATCATTACCACATGATGGTACATAATACACAAACTAAATGTTAATCATCATTCACGTTAGTTGATACTCTTCTTAGAAGAAATACATTAAAAAATATAGCATAATATATCCTTGTTTCATGATGTTAAACTGCGAAATCATTTCATGGATTCATGATGATAAAAAAATTATTCATCGTCACCACATGAAGCTAAACTATATAGAGTTCATGTTGGATGCTTTATGTTAATAAATAAATTCTTCTAGATAATGTGACGTTAAACAACCCAGAACCAGTCTAGGAATCCTGAAATTGAACCACACAATGTCTCCCATCGTAAATACATGACATTAAACACTATTGAACTATTCCAAGTAGAATGACATTAAACATCCTAGTGTCTCTCATCATTAACACACGACGATAAACCACATGTCCAATGTCCTCTTCGAACAATGTTAGACCGCACACAGAGAATCATATCACCAATTATTTAGAGAACGTCATATAGAATTATGAAAATTAAAGATGAAAATTTCCAATTAAAAATTTAGATCCATGTGGGGATATTTTTTTCAATGAATAACAATTATTTTATACCTTTCTCTGTAGGATATGTAGCAATACCAATAAAATTATTCATCATCTCATTAAGAAAAATCAACTTCATTGATATCAGCTGAATCACATACTTAGCACAAGATGTTAAACTACATACATAATTTCTTCTCTATACAAAATTATACATTATAGTTTTCTAGAAAAATTTATAGATTGATTATCATTTTAATGAGATACATAAGAATTCAAAGATCCTATATCCTGACCCATCCATAGTGTGGTAATAAAATAAAATATATATTCTCTAATTTATAGAATGTCAAGGGGAACATATTTAATTACATGTTTCCAATACCAAAAATAGATCAGATGAGAATTGGAACATTAGAATGGTCTTCTCTTCATATGGTCAAGGAATATTAGTTCGTGATAGGGAGACCATTGTCTTATATGAAAGGCATTAAAAGGAATTACTTGAGTACTCTCAAAATGATGTAAAGAAGCACGATTGATGTTCATTCCATGTAGAAATATACATCATGGTTTTATACCACTACATATGGATTGATTATTATCATAAAAGGATACGTATTGGGGCTCAGATCTCCAATCCTAGGTCCATCCACCACAGATAAGAATAAAATATCTCTCCCTCTATACATAGGGATCAGACCTACATACGTATCATTCATTCAATGTAATATGTGTGAATTGATTCCTATAAATATTATGATATTTCATGATGTTTTAAACATTAATCACAGGTCCAACTATGACAACAAATGGAATTAATGATCCCCTTAGAATAAGGGTCAAACTTATGTACAATGTTTCCCTGTAAAGAACAATGTATGCATTGATTCTTATTCTCATAGGATAAATATTTACCTCTATATCTATTATTCTGGTGTCTATCCCTAATAAAATTAATTATCAACCATCTATGAGTACATATCATACCTACCCAAGGACTTCCACCAAATATATAGGGTTCAATCCATACAATCTATTATTTCCTCCATAAAATTCAGATCTCGGTATGAATTGTTTGTGGAAATAATTTATCATTTCTAATTTCTCATGACAGTTTAAAATTTCTTTACTCATGATTCTAATCATCATGTCAAATGTCCTTACCAGAAGATGTTAAATTTTTATGAAAACATGCTTACCATAAAATAGAAAACTAAATATAAATTGTCTTTTTCGGATGAAATTACACAACATGGGAACTAATAAAACTACACTACATGATTTTAAAAATGTGAAAACCATAACCCATTTTACTATAGTATGGGATAATGTCTTCATATTTTATGCACCTAAATTTATAAACAACCCTTCATGTCTCGTGTGTCATAGGTTTCTGAAATCCTTCTAAGTCCCATTTAAGTGAATACACGACATCAAGAGACATTTTATAACTATGAATTTATTAATATGAATCATGAATATTCACCTAGGTCCATCAAAAAAATGTGTCACTCTGAATATAGTTCTTTCTAATCCTTGTGATCCTAACAACACTATAGAATAACTCAATATTATTGTGTGTTCTCTCCCATTCCCAATATTATTTTCCTATATAATTACTATTGACCTAATGCCCTAAATTCAGGATTTAAAACATTTTTATCTCCTACTCAAATCATAGATATAAAAACTCTTGACCTAGGGATTAATAATTGGGTTATTTTGTAACATACCACTAATATTAGCTCTACATTCATCACTAACTTAATGTGAAGACACATCAATCAATGTTATTTGACATTTAAATATAGTCTCTTATAATCTAAATCAATCATACTTAACTGCAGGGGAAGGAGACTAAAAAGATTTCTTAGGGAAAACCCCAAAATTTAATCATAATAAAATGTGAAGAACTCTATTCATAAAATATTCATCCCTAGAGTTTAGGAAATTTTTTTGGCACAAAAAATGAGTCATAATTCTCATAGGGCCAAATTTTTTTCTGTAGTAAAAGCTGAGTTATGATATTTATGTCATTGGTCTAATATAAAATTAGATTGATGTTTTTTCATGCTTTCACACCATGATAAAGTGTTCACTTGGCCGAAACACGGTTTTTATGTTTCTTTAAAACACTATGAATCATACACTATATATAAATCACACCTAATTATTTGTGTTCCTAGGGTCACCATATATCTTCCATAGTATTTTGAAAGGATTCCCAGATTCAAGGAAACAGTTTTTGGAATATAAATATATAACTATTGATTATAGATCAGTGCATATGTTCGTCAACCAGAAGGGTCACTCTGAATGATTTTCATTATGATCATTATATTCCCTGACATCATCGTGAAAGATAAAAGAAACTAATTGTATTCTGGTACATTCTTATAATGATTTTCCCACATCATCATCATGACTCGAACACATTGGACCATTATTTACATCCCTCAAAATCATGAATAATAAAAAACCAATGATATCCACAACATAATGTAGTCATGTTTTTTACCCTTTCACAAATATGGAAAGTGAAACTAAATTCGAAAAATAGTTGTATGGTGTACACCAAATGATTCAAAATCAAAGGTCATATGGGTTGAGCATTACATCAGAGGTAAAATTTCCTAGATTCTGAGAACCATTCCTAGATATAGTTTCCTCCCATTCCCATCACATTATATAGACATTTGAGTCTCTTTAAAACATTCACAACACATTGAATAGATGGGAGATAATCTTTTCTTGACCATTCCATGAATGCATAAGTTATTTGATATACCAACAAAAGGAATATCAGCCTTTTAGGAAAATAACTCTTGTACTTTTCATCCTTGTAAACCTCGTAGAATAACTAAGCACCTTAGTATGTTATGGGTTGTCCCTAGTAATTCTAACCATCCCATATTATTGTATCAATATTTAGGAATAAATCTTACATCACCCACATTAAAACTATTCCTGTTGACTTAGTATCTATATTGTTTTACCATCAACAAAAATCAGACACATAAATCATCCATGACCCTTATAAAATTTTGGATACACATCCATTTGATAATTCATTAAATGTATATGGGATTCTAACTAACATCAATATATGTATTTTTTTTATAGGAAAATATCTCAAATCTTGATGATCGTTGACAAAAACATAGCTGAACTCAGCATCCTACGGTGTTTTGTGTCATTATTAGAATTTGTTCCTATATTTTGTAATCATTATTCAACTCATTGAAATATGAATTTAAAGTGTGTGACATATCAAGGTCCAATATGAATGACCATAATATACAGTGATGGGTGGTCCGACCTAAATAGACTTAAACTTCAACATTATAATTACTGAATTAAAATACCCTACAATACAATGATAAAAGATCTAAGCTAAACATTCCTAAACAAGAGTAGTATAAGTTCCATGCTAAAAGACCCTAAACTATATTGATACATGGTTTGAGTTAAAAGAACCTAAATTCAATTTCATCAATGATATAATATAAAAAATGAATAATCTTATTAGTCCCTCTATATTACCTTATAAAAACCCATGTTATGCTCATTAAGACCATCATCATCAAAAAAATATGCATCAACCTTCCTCTGAGACCGATTTATTCTACCCAATTTTTCATTTGTAAATCAGGTGATTTCATAATATTTTGGGGAGATATATCATTGATAAATGTCATGCTAGTGGGAATTCATAATAAATTATTGTGAATAATCTACTGTGATTAAATATTCACCTCTAGGAATTACGGATTACATGATATTATAAAGTGTTATTATAAATATTGTTTCATACAATATAAGATCATTAATATTTCTTAAAAATCATGAATTATATGGAATATAAAATATATAATTTTCATTATACCTTTTCATTGAAAGTATGATAAATGAGGAATATCGACATTTTAGAGTCTCGCTGTGAATTTTTTAGAACAATGGAATTACAAATGGTCAAAATATGAAAAAATTTGATCTATAGATCTCGATAAATTACTAAAAATATCAACTGATGCCTAGATGGAACACTGATGATCTTAAAACATGGCTTCTTCAACCCTAGTATGAAAGGCCTTGATGATATTATAGATCTATTGGACTCTCTTCTGAGAGGTTGAAAATAAGGATGTAGATGTTGAGAGATGAGACGTTAGGAGAGAAATGATCTCATCATATTTATATATCTGTATAGTCTTGGAAAATATCATGGATTTTAAATATGATATAAACTAGTGACTCTAGTCTAATGCCTTTGAGGCATCATTTATCTATTTATCTAATGGTGACTCGATTTAAAGATTGTGGAAGCTCCTCTCATTGGGGTTCAAATATTTCTTGAGTCTGTATAATTTGACTAATGATTTCATACAATGGATGGAATTCAAACTTACCCACCCTTAATTCTTTAAATAGAAAATGAAGGTGTTCATCCTTATCACAAAATGGTTCCCATTGACACTTCTTAACCAAGGCATAAATCTGCTTTTGGATGACCCTATGTTGGGTCTGAGCTTCTGTGGATGATGAAGTTGGTGCATCAAAAAAAATTATGAGGTTGAGTTATCAATGAGGTAATAGAAGAACCATATTTTTTGTTTTCCCAAAAGGTGTAAAATTTTTTCTTAGGCCAATGGGTTATCATACTTATAATATTCTACACCACTGATGTGATAATAATCTCTGTGATGAGAGCTCTTCCTTAAATACTCACCAAAGTCTTGAATGAATTCCATTGATTGTGCATACAATGGGGATATAAGTAAAACTGATTTTTTTCATGGTGGAAAATTTGGTACATAAACTCTCATGGGTAGGCTCATACCCATTACCAAGAAAAATCAGGTCATAGGTTGATAATAGCATCGATATGAATAAACATTGTCTTGGTACTGATATCTTCACATGAAAATGTCATCCCAAATAAGAAAATGATCAAATGATGTTGCTCTCATGACACGAAAATTGAATAAAGAGGAGGAAACCCATTGGTTACATTAGAATTGGTTAGAAAACTAATAAATGGTATTCATCTCATAAACGATCAGCTCATTCATCCGAATAGCAAAGAGTCAATCACAAAGGGAAATTGTTTATGACCATTTATCAAAATAACCTTCCCCCATTATTAATTATTTTCACAGTTGGTGTCAGAAAAGAAATGAAATAATAGGAATAAAATTGGTAAAACACATTTTCATCCATGTGTGTTTCTAATGGCATGTACCCAACCCCAGATATGTTCACCAACCTAAGATTCCATAAGGCTCCAGGATTCCAAGTTGTATTGTAAGATTTATTGTTTTAAAAATGGTCCCCTGTCCAGAAAAACAAAACTTAAATGGATCACTACGTCAATAGAGGTATTACCTGTTCGAGGTGGCACAAGAGCTAGAAAAAAAATTCAATAGTCATCCCTACCATATTGAGAGACTTCCCCTCTACAATTTGTGCATCCATCATAAGTGTAGTGATCAAAATTTTTGATCATGCATCCCTAGTTGGGGAAATAATACATTTATGAATGTCGACATAAATCATTAAAACTGATGGAATTGGGATACTTTTATCCTCCCCGGGTATCCATATGAATTATGATACCTAACATCCATGGTAGCCTAATACGAATTGACACTATTAGGATACTTCTGTTATGTGAACTGATGGTGGAATATAGTATTCAGCGTAGCTCAATAATGACAAAGGATAATATAGATCCATTTTTTGAATTTGAGTAGAAAGCACATAGTCATATACTTTATTAACATATATTTCATGATGATGAGCATGTACCTCATTAAGACATAATTTTGTATATGGTCATGCAATAAATATCCAGAATGAAGGAACTTATCATGAATATTATCAAGAGGGGGTATCCCACCCAATAGTTAGATATCATTGAGGCTGATTCCAAGCTAATCATGGGAAAGATCAAATGAGTTGGATTCTGGGCACTAACAACTATCCAATCCTCAAAGATGATCAGAATGATGAAAAATGTTGAACTAGGTAAATCATACTACATAATAGATATGGAAAATATATATTTTGTTAAAAGGAATATAAGATGTTGTGCTTGACCTAGAATGTACATTCCCATTCATCATGAAATTATCCCCCTTGGTAGAAATACTATTTCAATCCATATACACCACCTAAATTTTTCATTTAACATGATAATATGTTTCTGTATTTCTATGAAATATCTTTCAATGGAATTTCATTTCAATATGGACATAGAGAGGAGTTTTTCATCATATAATACAGCCCCTAGGGTCGTGCTGTGGCTAGTTTACCATCCTAAAAATTCATCTCCAGAAGGAAATCAAAGGAAGAAGATACCCATCAGTAGAGAAAATTAGAATCCATATAAGGGATGAAGTCCTCATCCAATAACCTGAATCCATATAAAGGAATTCGGTGTGATAAAGGATAATTATATAGATCTGGTAGTGAAATAACTTTTGAAACCTCATTTTTAGAGTGAAAAATTAACCAAGGGTCGGTATTACAATTCCAAGAAATCATGGCCCCTAATTCTCCACAGTAGAAGTGTTTTTATGAGTTCCAGAATCCGTCTTCACAAAATAAAGAAACAACTGTCATGTAATTTAATTATATTTTTAAAATAAATACATCATTATAATACACTTTTCCACACCACGTGAACCAACATGGTGGTTCCCAACAACATAAGGGACTCGTGAATCGCCTTGATCATAAATGATCTAACGAACTGCATAACCCCAGAGAATATTGGTTTCCAAAAAAATTCAGTAAACACACTCACAATCACATGGGCATTACATGGTCAAGTGCACTTCATTATAGTAACAAGTTCATGAAATCAATCTACAAAATAATGCAAAAATGTCAATACAACCATGTTCTTACTATATAAAAAGTCTATCAAATTCAAGAAAATCATTTCATATATATTTCAGAAAATATTTTACATATGAAACAATTTGTAAATTTTTTCCCATTACAATGTATCACATATTGATATCATGAGTAGTTTTTTCAAGAGTGTATTTTGAAAGGGTAACATGAATGATATAGGTTGCAAGACCTATAAGAGTTTTGTAGATGATGAATGAACCACCATTTTTCATCTATTTAATATTAATTCAAAAGAATACTAAATTCCAACTAATACACCAATCAATGATACCACCATATCCTCATTCACGAATTTACATTCCTTAGAATTGAGGCATTGTTTTAATAGATGTTGCGCCTGTCGGGATATTATTTGATGTCCACCAAATCATCTTCCATGAATCGAAAATGGATAAAATCACTAAATATTTTTATTATTTCCTCCGGAAATCATAGTAATAAGAATTTGTCCAAATTCACAAGAATCATGTGAACCCCTAGAAGACACGTGATCACATAACTATTGAATGTTCATTTAGATAGTCATGCATATCACATAGACTATAGAAGAAATCATATATCCCAGTTTTTAGCCCTTATGTACTCACAATGGCATCCAATAGACCAGAAAATTGTGCGACTATAGAAATATAATCTCCCCTAACTCACACAACACGTATAGAAGAAGGCGACTGATAGCTATCCAAAAATCCTCGTAAAATAAAGAGGAACAAATTCAAAAGATGGGATACTATCACAGTCCTAAAACATAACATGATGCATGACCAATTAGGGTGTTATTTTCATCAACAACACTCATGAAATCTAAAAAAACACCAGGTCCTTGTAAAATAAATATGAGGATAAAAATGTTTAAAATTAAGGTTCTTTTTACAGTTATAAATTTCATTTCTTGCAGTCATGTACTCCACAGGACCACAAAATATTCAATTAGCATAGCATCTTGATCTCAAAAGGCTACCTAGAAATCCATTTTTATCTCATTGATGATCCCAACTATGTCACCTCAGATCATACAATGAACATTCTATATTAATCCTGATCATTTTATGGCCCTTGATAATTTCCACCTAACAGTGTGAAAGCCTCCGAGAATGCCCCAATTATTTGGAAATACCCAATAAATTGGAAATAATCCTTTAAATGGGGTATTTAATGGATGTTCTCATAGTCACTAAAAATCATGATTTGCATTAGAATGACATAGGGAAAGACCTCGTGAAACACATATCTCTAAAACCCTCCACCAACTCTAGAAGGGATTTGTGAGATATGTACTATGAAAAGTATAGTACAATCAGGTGGGATATTCATATAAATCCCCCAACCCAACATGATAAATTCATGGTCCTTTCCTTATAACCTTTCACCTAAGTACCCATGAATCATATTATATTTATCAGTGTTACTGATCTCATTAATTTCATAACATAAGTCTACTAAATAATTGGAGTGTTAAAAAAATCTAATGAAAATATATATTTCATATGTAATAAATGATAGAAAAAGACTAAAAATATATGAGTCTAACATGAAAATACATATACCTTGATCCTCATTTACTTCATGTGAACTACACAGCTCACATGATAACACTAGGTCATGTCGTCCATGACACACGATACTCCCTTGGTTTACTATTTTGATCATGTAAATTCTCTTATACATGTAATATTGAGTCACATGGTTTTTCATGGGCAGGCCACCTATGTCTTACAATACCATTAGGGATCACAATCCATACCATGAAATTTCATTCAGATGTGTTTCCCAACTCAGGTGAGTCTCACTATAACATTGTGGAATCTCAACTGTTTCTTTAAATATCCCCACAAAATCATTCTATATCTCATGATTTCTTCGAGACAGGACAACCAGACCTCGAACCATCATCTAGAAAAGGTCAGTTGTCTTTTATGACACCATGATGTTATTTGGTCCTATATCATGTGTCAACCTCCATACATGTCACAATGACTCTCGTGATACCCTCCAAAAATTCATCCATATTTTTTTGATCAAAATGGGGAACATCATTCAAATCATGTGGCACCCTTTAATAATATCATCCATGATCATGTGATTTCATCTAGGATTGGTTAATCAGGACTTGTGAGGTGAGGCAGAAATGTATTCCTTGATAATGTAATGTAAATTAAACATTCAATATTGGGTATATGATGTCTCTCAGACAATACACCTAAATCATATTATTGTATTTAGTAATTTCCCCAATATAACTAGGCTTGTTCAAACATCTCATGGAATGCTAGTTATAAAATAAAAATATGTCAGGTTGACAATTAAACATGTCGAGGATGACAACTAAGATAGTTCAAGAGAGATTTCAAAGGCATGAAAACCTTTTCCAACAAAATATAAGAGAAAAATCCCTGTATAAGACCAAATTAATTATACTATAATGAATTTTTTTCTAACTATATCCATGATAAATACTATTCTTTAATAAGGACTCATATCTATCTTAAACGTCTAATTTGTAGTCCCATCACATAAGTCTCTCAACCATGGGTAATGTGACTAATTGTTTTCCATCCATTGTTGCTAAAAATGTGGAGAGATTAAATTTACATGGTTACATTCAATGATAGTGTAATTAAGAAAATTGAAATTTCAGTGTGTAAGCCCAATCTAGTGGCATAATATTACTCCCTTTATTTTAAGCCATCAACACTATTTTATCCCTGACTTATTGATCTATGATAAATATGATAAAAAATGTAACCATGATACGTAGGATTCCTTTATCGAGTTCGATCACCAAGAGGCATTCACTTTTGTTATATCCTCCACATCCCATACATTGAAACCATGGAGACCCAATCATTCCATTGAGCTGATCATTCCACCTCATCCACCAGAATACATGGAAGTGCATTGAACTATAATGAATCTGAATCCTTTTATAACTATGATATGTTGGGAAACATCTAATGTCCTAATATCCGTGTTACAAATCCAAAGTTATTCCCCCAAAAAATGTATTGTACCCATATGATGTGATACCAGCTATTTGATATCCCTTTTTCTAACATCAAGAATGAATAATGTAGTCATATGGATATGTAATGGTAGTATTACTTTCAACATATTCTCCACCAACTTGGAAAACAACAGTGTGTAAGACATAATCTATGGGGTGATATGACTACCCCCATATAAGGGAGTCAGTCTGAGGGAAAGTCCAAATGGAATGACAGAACTATAATAACTCTGATTCTTGCAATAACAATGATATGTAGGACACCTCAATGAGTTTCAATCTCAAAAAACTAGTGAATCAGTACCAACAAAAATTTCTCTTCTATATGACTTTAAATGGATGAGTTTAATAATATGAGTGGGTTATTTTATTATTGTAAACAAGATACATGGGATAGCTCATACTAGATAAATCTCATCCTCGTCATATTAAACACATCCCTCTATTGCAGAAAATTTAAATTACCCTATATATAATTCTACAACTTATAAGTAACTAACTATTAGGGGAAATGGATGAAGAATATATGATACATATAGATGGAATCACAAAAAGATCCCCCATTGTGTATAAAAGTTATTCAACCTATGGTAATTTTGTTAGGGTAAATTGGAACCCTAAAGGGTTTAGTATGATATTTTCTAAAATATCATAATTCTAAAAGAGATTCCTAGATTAGGAAATAATAAACTCTAATGTGTATGATGAGCCTTCCCTCTCATCCTATTGACCAATGTGTGTTTCTATGTGTCATTATTTTTGAAACACCAATAGACCAAATTTCTTTAGAAATAATTTTTTACCAAGTTATCGATGTGGAAATCAATGGGTGTTTTCATTAAGAACAATAGTCATTACCTAACATAACCCCTCATAATCAATAATAATGCCAAAAAATACATCACTTCAATGGTGTTTTCCATTTCCATTGAATCAAACACATGAACCTGAAGAACCCTTATCTATCATTATTAAAAACAGAAAACATTTTCATTCCCAGAGAATACCTCCATCTATCATTGACTCTCTATGCTAATATTTCCCTAACAAATAAATAGTATGACCCTAGAACAAACCTCAATCCCCCTATTCATATCATTAATTTAGATTTGAACCTCCTTCTATCCACTGATCCACCTTTTGGGTATCTCTATCCTGAAAACAAACTCCTTTTGCTGATGAATCCCAACTACTAGCTCCGGGTAACACTCTCAATCCAACCTCATATCCTTGATGAAAACTGATTCCTATAATCCCATGTTTTCATGAATGAATCTTCCATATCCTCTCCAAATGAAATTTCTATCTAACTACATGATGATCACTAGAAACCTAATCACACTGGGTTAAAACATGACCTTAATTACAATAATATATGTACACTATCGAAGAACCACTCCTTAGTGCATTTCTATATGTTTTAGCATAACTATCCTACTAATACCCATCACCATCCCACTTATTACAACCTATGTAAGGACCCATACTTTAATAATATGTATTTTAGTTTTTTTAAAACTATAAAAATATTATTTTTCCAAATAATATTTTATGTTTAAAGGGTTATACCATTGGAATACCATTTTCGTGGTTAACCCTTACATTACAAGTGTAAACATATACTCAGTATCTATTTTTTCAACACAAAAGAACATTTTAACATAGAAAATTGATTCTTTTCAGGATAAATCTTTAAAATATTTTTTTACACATTAATGTCCATAATTATCCATAAACCCTAAAAAAAGATTATAAAAAGTTTGGTTGAGCACAAAAATGTCACTAATGAAACATAAAATACTGAAAAATATTATTCAAGTGAAAAACAAAAAATAATATAATATTTAAAGAACCATCAATACTCATTAATTGTATGATAAAAAAATTCACATAGAAAAAAAATATTATTTTTTCAAAGAAAATCAATAAAATCAATAGAATTAAATTTAAAACTCTCATTCATTAACACATAAAATCATATTCAAAATCCACATTAAAAACCCTTATAATTGAAATAACCATACGACCAACATCCAATATAATTATCTGGAGTACTTTATAATTAAACAATTAATTTGATAGATATAATAGAGATCACCCATAAGTTATTATATATAATACTCACCCATATTTCTTGATATATAATGGGGCTCAACCCATCGTATAATCTATTGGTATCACCAATCTTTATGAGCTATAATGGGGCTTTACCCAACATATATGTTATATAGGGCTCTCCCATGATCCATATTGGCAATCAATAGATTTATAAGATGTATCAAGATAATATATTTCATATAATTATCATGTGTCATATCAATAATAACACATTTTTTTGATTGCACATTTCATCAGAAAACCATTTAAGAACTATTTAAAACAATCCTATAAAAAACATTTCGATAAAAAAAATATTTTAATTTAAAAATAATTTTCAATATAAAAATACCATGAAGAATGTAATGTTTTTTCTTATTTAAATAAAATATAATTAAAACATTTTGGAGGAAAATAAAACTCCCATTATTAAAAAAACATATTTTATTTAAAAAGTTGAAAACCTATTTAAAAATAATAAATTTAAAATTAACAATTAAATATATAATGGAATCTCAAAAGAAGTGTTACGTAAGTAAACATGGATAATTCTCTTTTTTTATATCTTATATTAAATAGTCCATTTCAATTTTGTCAAAATAGATAGATGATATATTTTTGTAGTCGTTTTTAAAAAGAAATTCCTCTCCATTGAGACTGTATACTCACGTCTGTTCTTTGTCATCCTATATGATAATGTTATATTAATTTAAAATGGTTTTATAACCCTTTTAATTTCTATTATTTCTTTTATATCACTAATTATCTAGTTATATTTAATTACTTGTTCATATAAGTTCACATTGAATGTTTTGATAGTGTGCAGTACTTGAGTCCATAATGACATCGATATGATGTTTGTAGTCAAATTGTTCATTATTATATAATCAATATATTAATTTTAGTGAAACAATTATCATTAATATAAATAAAATTTACATTAAAATATATCCATTATAATATGGTTATTAATAATGAATGTCATTACAATCATGCAGACGGTACGTCACACATACGCTGACAAACATTTCCATATTACAATGTTCATTATGAAAAAGATTTTAGTATAATTTTAGATTTCCATAACTGATCATAATATAATTAATATTATATTAATAATTTAGATATACTAATATTCATCATCAATGTGATGTGGTGTTGAAAAATTAATTACATCGCTTCGTGGAGGTGATAATTCACACGTATGGGCGAATGACACTACCATTTTTCCATTAATGGAAAGGAAAGAATGTAATGATATATTATATTGTGATAATTAAAAATATTTAATCAATATTATATATAAAAAATATAATACCATGATTATAACCAATCTTGAGAGACCATAGTAGAAAATAAATTTCATCAGTTCACAAGGTTGTAGTCTTCCATACACACGAATGATAACTAATTTCCCATTTAAGGGATGTGGGGAGGAATATGGGTCATTATACTAACATAGAAAATTATTATTATATGTAGGATACTGTTATTTTTTTATAATGGATGAAAATGTTTTTAGGGATGTATAAGAATTATCAAAACATAAACACTTGATTAAAAATGATAGCTCTTATTTGGGTGATCACTTTTTCTTAAAAACATAAGACCGCTAATGGTGGTGTTGTACATAAAATATTGCCTATTGAATATAGGGAGAGATTAAATTAGGTTTTTTTTGATATTTTTTAATCCAAAAAAGACTTTAACAATGAATAAATGTAATATATTTTTTTCCCTTTTATAAGATTTGGGAGTCGGAGTCCTGTAATTTCAAATAATTGAAAATTAATATAAAATAATTTTCAATTTAAAATTGATCCAGATATATTAATTTAGATTTTAATGTGATTAGGGATCAAAATAACCTTATCCAATAATACATATCTATGATTTTATTATTTTTTAAATCTTTATCATTTCGTTTTATCCCTTATTTAACCCATTTAAATCTTACAATGACTATATGGTTTTGTAGTATTTTATGTTTAATATAGTTACTATAATATGAAAATGACATCTTAAATAATAATGGAAGAAATTTTATACATTATAATAATCATTATACCTATTCAATGATTATTTATTATTTTGATTAATTTAATAAAATTTTATTTATTTTAAAATATCATTAATGCCAATTTTAAAACTCTTGATTACATTGAATATTAAAAATTGAAAAATAATTAGATAAATAAGAAAAAAATTAATACATACCAAAAATATAAAATTAACCTAAAAACTAGTTTATTACAATTATTATCTCATTTTATATTTATTTATTTTTATAATATCAATTATTAGATTTTTTTATTAATTGAATCATCACTACATCTGCATTTTGTCAACATTTAATGTAATTATGTCATTAAAAAATATTATAAATATATTTCAATGATGTAGATAAGACTTTTAGTTTTGAAATTATTATTTATAGTCTAATATAACTTCTGGATAACAAAATATTATAAATTATATAGTTTTTAATAACATGAATGTGATGTAATTGGATTTTCATTAAAAAACTTATTATAAACTTCATAATCTCATCCAAGTGTCCAAAAAATTAAAAATAAATTTTTATCATAAAACTAGTTATATTATGTAATAAAGTGTCACTAAAATTTGTACATAACCTATCTTTATCCCCTTGTGGACATTGAAGAAAACATCAAGGCAAATAATGTGACATTTTTTAACATTATTTTATTTAAATAATATATAATTCATTATCATGGAACACTATATATTAAATAACAAATTTATATCCTTCGATTTTAATGGTATTAATAAATTCTTCCCATAAAATTTGGGTATCTATTCGAGTCATTTTATAGTCCTCACCATTTTATTTTTAAGCAAAATTACCAAATTTAATCTATACTATTGTTTTTTTACCATGGTCTCTATTCATATAGGAAAAAATAAAAAGATGCACATTTACTTAATTTTTAAAACATAGATAAAAAATATGAAACCCATTTACAAAAATCCTAAATACATAAATTTCTGAATTTATTTTAAAATAAAATTAGAAAAAAACAACATAAAAATTTTCGTTAGAAAAAATGTCATTTTTAAACCTAAAATGTTTTTATACGAAATTATAGTTTTAAATCCATTTTAAACCCCATAATTGATTTATTTTAAATTAAAAATTAAAAATTATATTTTAAAACTAGTCAAATATATAATTTATCCCACTTAATACTTATAAACTATAATTTTCCATAAAAATTAGTACTTTTCACTATTCATGGAAAAATAAATCATCTTAAAAAGATATAAAAGGTCAACATAAAATATTCTGATATGATTATTTCAAAAATAAATATAATTTAATCAAATACAAATTATATATGTTCTATATATCATTTATATTATCTTTACATAAAAATTAATAAAAATAATTTATTAAGAAAATGTTTTTTTCTAAAAAATATTATGAATTTACTAAAACTATTTGATTAATTCCTATGAAGATTGAAAAAATTGATATTGATTGGTATGATTATATGTATTTCAAAAACTACTTATTTCAATTCATTCCAAACAGTACAACTATTATGTTATAGTGGCTATATTTAAATATTAAAATTTATCTTTTCATTTAATATTATTGTGGATGTATTTTATGATTTTAAATATAGGTTTTCCCATTACAAATATCATGATGTAACAACCCCCCATTGAAAATTTAATCCTTATACTTTTAAACTAAATCTAGTGAATATAGATTGAATTCTCAAAAAACCATTACTGAAATCCCACATCTGAAAAATGGCTAATAGAAAATCAATTGTAAAATACATAATAGAAAATATAAAGATCACAAGAGATAAAACATTCTCGGTTTACATATAGGAAAACATGGGAATGGATGAAAAAAATTTACCATAAAGACTAATATAGTCTGATTGAGAACATGATCATTGGAATGTTATCAATCATAAAACCATTAATATTTCATTGGTTGAATCAACTTTGATTAAAGTTAACTTATAACATTTTTTTTAAAATATGTTTCCTAATGATAATTAATTCGTTTAATTACTAGAAATTGAAAATAAGGAATCATTCATACTCGAAATTTATTTTTCAACATTTCATCAATTTTCACCACAAACTCATCTTTATCTTCAATCGATGATTATTAAAGATTAATTATTACATATGAATAATTAGAATCACCTTCAAGGTAATAAAATAATAAATTTATATAAATAAATATATTTTTACTTTATTTAGTAATCAAAAAAAAAATAGTACAATATAAAATAATTTAACCAAAAAGAATAAACCATTATATGATGAAAAACTATATGAATCTATAAAATTAAAAGTGAAACACAATGTTCAACATAAAAAAATAATTATACTTAAAACACCACAAAAATAATCTAGGAAAATATTGAAACCCAATAATTAGTTGGATAACATAGCCTTCTAACATAATGGGGATCAGGAAAAAATTTTGGGCCTACGGGCCATGTAGTGGGATACATTCCTACTGGGCCTTCGGGAGATGTAATGGGTCTCCCTCTACCCATCCAAAAGAGGTCATTTGTTTACATTAATAATAAAATGATTTTTCATCCCCAACCACTAAAAATTGGGGGGTTCATTAAATAATATATCATTACAATAAATATTTATGAATATAAATAACGACGAATAAAGTTTCCTTCACGAAAACAATAATTTTTCTAAAAAATCACTCACTAATATCAAAAATATTTTCATTGATGTTATACTTTTAAAATTGTAATGAAAAATTTAAATCATTGTGGAATCATGAAGAATTTAAAATCCATTTATTCAGTATATGTTAGAAAATATTCAAATTCCATTTTGTAATAATTTTTATAGACAAATTTAAAAAGAGTAATTTAAAAAGAAATTCCCCTACCATGAGTCTGATTTGTCATGTATCTCTAAATACATCATTAATAATACGATTAGTTTTACTTTTAATTTTGACATAAAAACTTTAATGTTTATTTTTCCATTTATATCACTCACTAACATGTTGTATATAATTATTTAATCACATAAGATCGTGTCAGATGTTTTGACGGTGTTCAGTACATGAGTCCAAAATGACATTGGAATGATGTTGCATGTAAAAGAGGTCATTATTATAATATATATATAATAATATTCATCAAATAATATACATTATTATTCATTGATTATATGTTTAAAATAATACATTAAACATTGTTATGGAAATGGACTATGTTACAATCATATAGACGGTATGACATACAAAGAAATTAGTAATGTGTCCATTCTTCAATGAAGTTCTTGGATAGAAGTAGAGTATATTTATATCTTCCATGAATGATAATTATACCATTAATACAATATTAATAATTGAAATATATTTATACAAATAATACATTTTATGTTCTGATAAATACTAAATCACATCTATTCGTTGAGGTTATAATTGACACAAACACACGCAAATGGTGTTATAATTTTTCTATGCCATGAATGGTATGAAAATAAATGTCATATTATATTCCAATAAGGATAATATTTCATAAATATTATATATAAATTTTTAATACTATCATTGTAACCAATATTTATAAACAACAATGTAAAACTAATTTCATTGGTTCGCAAGGCAGTAGACTGTTGTACACAATAATAATAGCTTCTATGCCCATTTGGTGGAATTGAAGATCGATATGCGATATAAAACTCATTTAATAACAACACAATATTTAAATAATACCGGAACTATAATTTTCATCATGAATGAAAAATTTTATATGGATGTGGATAATAAAAAAACAGAATGAGTTGAATAAAAAATACCACTTCACTAGAAGATTTATTTTTCAAAAAAACGTAAAAACATCATTGGTTTTTTATTTTTAAAATAATGCCTCTTGAATTTTGGGGGAGATTATAGAAATAAATTTTCATAGATAATGGAAGCACCAAATAGGTTTTTTTTAAGTGTGAATAAAATAGAAGATGTTGTTCCCTATTATAAGAGATAGGTGGGGCACTTGGGTCATTTCTCATAATATTGAATTATTATAAAAAAATTCAACATAAAATGGCAGAAAACATTTTAATTTTGGTGATAAGATGATTATGTTTCAAACTCCTTACATCAAAAAATAATAATACATGTATTTTTTAATCCATATTTTTTTTGTTTTAATCCTTATTTAACAACATTACCATTTTCTGTGAAAATATGGATTTTTGTTATTTTAGGGTTAATATAGTTACTATAAAATTAAAAAGGACCCATAAATGAATTTGGTATTTAATTTTAATATTTATATCAATTATATTTCCAAATGTAATATTTTTAGAAATTTAATGTCTTTTATTAAAATATTATTTAATCTAAAATATCATTAATGACAATTTTTTCATTATACAATATGTTATCTTTTAAAAATAACAAAACTAGAAGATAAATTATAAAAAAATATTTTAATAAATCCTTAAAAATTTTAAATGATATATAAAATTATTATATGAGACCAATTATCACATGTTATATTTATTTAAATATTTTAATTATCCTTTATTTGATTTTTCCACTGATTGAATAATTACTACATCAACATTATTTTAGATTTTAAGATAATTATTTCACCTTTAAAAGTATTAATTGCATACCATTATGTAGATTAATATTTTTTATTTCCAATATATATTTATTGTCGAATGTATCTTCTGAATAACAATATATTTAAAAAATTACTTTTATTAATAACAATAAATAGAAAACATTGGATTGTCAATCTAAAAAATATTATAAAAATACTAATCTCATAAAAATTCCCCCTTATGTAATTAATAAATATATATCATGGAAATTTATTAATTATGTTATGAATTGAAACTTATATTCATTATTGACAAGCCTCTGTACGCATATAGACACACAAAATATATTTATGACAAAGAAAGTGGCATTTTGTGACATTCTATTATTTAAATAATATATATGCTATCTTCATGGAAAGTTGATAATTTAAAAACTCAATTTTAATACTTATAATTAAAGGGTAGATATAAATTCTTCCAATAATATATGGCCAAGGGTTAGTGTCATTTTCTAGTCCTTGTTATTTTTAAACAAAGTTACACAATATACCCATTACATTGGTAATCAATTTTTCTATGTTTACTATTTATATTAGAATAAAATAAAAAAGAAATATTTATTCAATTTGGTGTTCATAAATCCAAATATGAAATGATTTTTTCCAAATTCCATTTATAATGTTTTCCTAAATTAATTCAAATTCAAATTTGTAAAATGAAATGAAAAATAAATTTCCAAAAAAATAACCCATTTAAACAAAAAATGTTTCTATATTAAATTCAGGTATAAAATACATTTAAAAATCATAAAAGATATATTATAAACAAAATGAAATATATTAAATTTCAAAATTAATAGTAAACATTTTTACCTCATGTAAATAATTGAAAAATAACATTTTCCTTAAAGAATAATATTTTTCAATATTCAACGAATAATAAAATATGTAGAAATTTTTTTAAAATTTATCAAAAGAATCAATTTGATATACTAATTTCTAAAATGAAATTAATTTTCTAAAATTAATTTTATAATATTTTATAAAATTGTGATATAATTTATCATTAAAAATAAATACTAATCAATTATGAAAAAGAAAATATTTTTTTAAGAATAAATAGACGTTACTAAACATATGTGATTATATTACATGCACTTACAATAGCATCCATATTGAGTTGTAACTTTATATTTATTTAAAAAAAATATACTTATTATTCATTCCCACCAATTTAATGAGTATGTTTTAACATCCATATTTAAAAAATAATATTTAGTAGTCAATTTATGATTTTTGTGTCATAACTTTTACACCATTGAACATCATGTATTTATTTTAAAATCACAGGATGTTACAATCTAAATCACCTAGGATAATGTCACCTAATATCATTCCCCCCAAATGTAATAACTATTTTACATCATATTTACCTTGGTTATTATTGCCTAATTTACCACATTAGAGAAATACATCATCGTAAAGATGTTTACATGAACGAGGATGGTGTTCCCAAAGTCATACATGAATCACCTCACCTTTGAAATGTAGATTCTAATCAGAGAAGGTGAATATAAACAAAATCTTCAACCCCTTTATGTATAATCGATGAAATAAATATGTCCCAACTATATGTTAATGAACATTTGGGCTCATTCAAGCATCTACATTAAAGGGAGAAGTTGTCGAAGAACTCGTCCTTGAAATCCTTCCCTAAAAGTATGTCTTTTCTGGATTCCTAATTTTGTACGTTTCCCTAGACATATTACCATAATATTTGAATATATGTATCCATCTAAAACTTCTGACATGGGGTGTCTCAAGAAGGTCTAACATAGTCTACACTAGCACAATCTAGTTATCAACTTCCATATTCCGTCGTTACCATGAAAGAATAGTGTGTGATAAGATTGTGATATCAAAATTAGGAATAATGTATATTAATAATCTCCATGAGGTCACTGGTCAATGCTCTAAATGAACCAAGCCATGCCTTCAACAACTATCTCATCTAGACATATAAAAAAGTATTCTATTTACCATGGTTTCCCCTCCTATAACAAATTTTTTACATATGGATCATGTTCATCTTGACACTCTTGGGCCTCATCTTGGGCTTCATTGTCTTTACCCCTTGTGTTCTCTAGTGGCGCCACAAATCCACCCACCTCAACCTCCACTAAAAGCCTTCTAGGTGGAATCATGTATATTACCATCAACCACTGTCAAAATATCCATAACATTCATATATATATATATATATATCGTAAATAGGGAATCATGTAATAGGTATCCCATATTTTCACCCTTACACTCTACTACCACACCCATGGAACATGAGATCTAGCCTCATCTCCCCTTACCTAAACATAAAATGGATAGGTTCCATATATCATCTAGCCCTATGGCCCCTTGAATACCCTATCAATGTTAAGAATAAAATATCATCAGTATAAAATAACATAATCTCGGGGTACTTGAGTAAAATTCCACAAAACAGATAAGATTGAGAATTATTTTTATCTTTTTGTTGACAATTAAAATAGATCTACCATTTTCATCATAAATTTCAACCCATTCAGTGTTATGACCATACACGATACATATACATATAATCACATATGATCTCATTTGGAACGATATACATAGTGTGGTTGTGTATATATCCCCCAAAAAGGCTAAGAGAGAACATATTGATTGGCTTTTTATTGACACAATAAATAACACAAACCCTCTTAGTGCATTATATGTTCCCCAAAGGGAATGAAAAAAAATAACCCATCATATAAGACTATGTTTTTATCATAAGGGATAAACAACCCCCATAACTATACCAGGACATTGGTAAAAAACACATAATCTTATAAAATCACACCCATGTGATCCCTTAAATGTTTCAAAATTCAATAATAAGAGAATATATCATAAAATCAATTTCCCACCCATGGAAACGAGGTATTTTTTCTGTGCATGGGGTTGTACACACAAAAACATATGCTCTTTACCATGTTTTTTCCACATCCAGGTATATAGTATACCATATCACAAATTATAAGACCCAAAAAGAAAAGAAAATCATCTTATAACATTTTTTGTTCCTTGACTCATGATCCACATTACCTGTGCTCAACTGGTAGTGATAGTCTATTTAGTTGATAAATAGGAGTTTATTCTCTTATGTTATGATAATAAAAATTTTCCATACCTAATTAACATAGTGGAATGTGGATAAAGACAGTGGAATATTTATAATAGAAAAAATAAAACCATAATAAAAATGGTTGTTGTAACAACATGAAAAAAGGCGTAACCACTTGAATATAAGTAAAATTCGAGACATGACATAAAGAAAAAATTAGATCATCATGGTCTCCCATGGATGGCCATTTAGGTATATATAAATAAGAATGTACAATCCAAAATTGAATGATCCAACCTCCTGTAATAGAAAAAATAAATTATATGTCATCCTTCCATAAAATATATTCACTGAGCTAATCACCATTAAAATAGTGCTTTACTAGATATCAAATAAATATAATCAACATGTGTCCTAAGGGTACCAAGTATGATGTAATTATGAACTCATTATCCCACTGGAAACATATTCCCATATAAAATCTATATGACACCTTGTGTGTATATTTAAATAAATTAAAACAAACCATGCATAAAATTAATAAGAATGATTCCCTTGTGCTCGACAACCATAGGAAATCATTAACTTCTTTGTCAAACAAAAATATATCTCTAAATAAAATCCAAAAAATATATTTTTTTTCATACACTACAGGTCTGCATAGATATATTTTTAGTAGTAACTATCCATAGATTAAATCGCAAGATTCCCCTAAAAAATATCATACATAAGGATCCATCAGGACACTCCTATAAATATATTTCTAGATGCTTGGGATATCCAAATACTCATGTCTCCATAATTGAGTAGCTAGAATCTAATTTGGATTCCAAATAATTGAACCCATATCCCATAATAAATTTGATCAAATAGTTGACATCAACTTATTATCCAGACATATGAAAATACATGGATACCCATTTCAAAATAAAAAACATTCTTCGATAATCTTCAGAGCCTTACATAAATGGAATGGTGAGATAAATATTTCAATAAACCCAGACCATCTATCAAATTGCGCACATAGACCATCATCCCCCAATCAATATCCTTAACCAACCCATAATAGATTCTCACCATCCATTATGGATTTATAAGGTGTTCAAATCCACCATTACATGTATCCCAAACCATCCCCTAAGTCTCATAATCCATGGTTGAATCCACAAAACATCAGTAGTCAACACCAACTCACTAATTTATATATTTGTTAACATGACTTCAATGGTGCATCAGCAAACAACTATGATTGATAATCCCCCTAAATTCCTAACTCATACCACTAAGAACCGCATTCCCCCTGAGCCAATGTCACTGTCTCCAAATGGTCAATAGAAACCTAATTTAAACGATAAATTTTGTCATATATATGATATGGTCTCCTTAGTAGTAGCGATCAACATCACACAAATAAATTTTATAAATTCCCAAAAATTCAAATTTAACCACATTAGTTATAAAAAATTTAATAAAATTTAAAAAACTATTTTTAAAAACCAAACTGCTCAAAATTCCCGTTACGAGAGATAGATAACATAAATGAAATAGTTTACTTTGCATCAACATATCAGGGTTTGTATGAGCATTTTAAAAAAATATTGTAATTTATTTATTTTTTCCCTATGAAAACACTAGATATCCTAAATAGATGTTCACCAATAAAATTGGTATTTATATAAATAAAGCTAGGAACCAACTACCAAGGATTCATATGTACTCTCTTATTGTGTATCGACATCTAACACAAACATTATCAAAATAGAATATAGCTTTTTGGAAAATGAAATGAAAATAGTGAATAAGATCTTGTATTGATTTTTCACTTCATGTGGGGTGGTAAATGAGAAAAGGTAGAAATGTATTTAAGGCCTTACTATTATCCACTAATAAACTAATCCATGCCTAAGATGAGATATCATATAGAAAATATAGGAAAATACTAAAATATTGGGGATAGGGTAGTGTGAAACTGAGAACTCTTTTATGATGAAGAAAATTTTAAAGATGTTGAGCCCATCCTTCTCCATATAAAAAACACATATCTTAGGTTTCACATAATCTATTTAGTACATAGTGTGGATAATATTCACCATGTGTGGTGGATACATGTCATGAATTCCATAGGGTAATCCCCCTTGGGATTTTATTCCCCAACATACTTATTTTAAACAATATTAACTTCATATAAATAATACATGATGTGAATTTATGGTTGGAGCTATTTTCAAAAGAACAAACAATCCATCCATAAAACGATGTATGAAAAAACCACTGAGATCTCTTAAATAACTCAAAAATCACTTAAAAATGAGGTTTGGAACAATCAAACACTTTTAATTCCATTCAAAATCCTATTAATTTATATTTTCCAAAATAAAAAACTCAAATGAACAAAATTACCCATGAAAACTGGCCCACTTTAATTCATGAGATGTTAAAAAACACTAATATTACTTCCAAATTTTTGGTCGAAATGTATGTTATATGGAAATACGTGTGAAATTGTAAAAGCTCCTCTTACCCATTTTTTAAAAAAATATCAAGAACCCACTGGATAACTAGAGGGTTGCAATAAAAATTTGGTGTGACTTCCAATGGGTTTTAATATAATAGGAATCACATATTCTAATTATTCTTCTACTATCAGCATGTCAATTCACTATAGTTCCTATACTATTTTCCTTGACCTCCTATTTGTCTGCCTAATTGCCCGCAAGGCCCACTAAACCATCTTCCCCCACCTTGAATGACAAAATATGGGGTTTAGTTGAAATTCAAGAGTTTTCCCTCAATATAAATGTGAGGACATGCTATATCCCCAAATTATAATTGATTATCCTTGATATATAACATATATCCTTTTTTGTCTTCTTTAATCAAATGTTTTGACCACTATGATCTATATTCCGAATCTTTATCAGGCGTTTCCTACTGAACACATATGTTCTTATAAACCCCACACACTAAAGGAATATATTTTTTTCATGTGTCTTTGCACTATGTTCAATGATATATAATATATTCTACTAAAAATATTCATTAAAATCAAGGTTAATATCATAATTTTAAACCATATAAATTTATTTCTTAAAATACAATCAAATATATGAAATATTAAAGATGTTTGGAAATGATGTGGATTTTTATTGACGATTTATTCTATAAATAGTTGATCTAAAACTATCTACAATCTAGAATGGCCCCACATATCTAAGTACTAACATTCCCATCATCTATATATGATGGTGATCCAGAAAAAAATACATGGTATCAAATTACAGAAATCTAGTGGTTGAGGATGATGATCCACAATTGATTTCTATATACAAATTGACATATCAATCCTCATATAAATCAGATGGTCCTTCTCCATTGTATCATGAATGAGACTCATTCCAATGATATCCACCTCACTTAATTATAACCATGTTTTTCTATTCTCATGGTCTCCTATATATAAATTTATATGGAACAATTTATATAATATTTTATAACTATTTTTATAGGAGAACACAAAATTTTTCAAATGGTTGTTTCCAGACAAAAGTGGAGGTGAGTAGTGTAAACAATGGACTCCCTGCAAGCTTACATTTTGTCTCACATGGAAAATCCCAACAGTTGTCACATCTATGATGATCAATTATCCTGCTTTCCAAAGGAAAACACCCATTAGTGTTTCATCCGAACAACTCTAAAGAAATATCATTGGTCATGGGGATGAAGGGTTTGGCTCATCACAACCTTTTGGTTTAAATTATCATCCAATATGGGTCTCTCTCAAATATTTATGATATGTTCATGAATACTTATAAATACACAATACCTACATAGTTACCATTGTTTCAAAAATATTTTCAAAACAAACTAATTATGAAAAAAACTACTTATATCACATAGTCTCGTTCACTATATGGTCTATGCAAGATGGTCTAGTCAATATCCATCATAGCGAACTCTACAATTTTTAATAATCCATGCTTGTGGTTGTTTTTTTAGACATGATTGTACCTTCCAAAGGCATCCTATGGATCCTCTTAGAACCAGAATAAAAATCCCCAATGTTTATTTGACATTTTTTAGGGTTGTATAATATGAATTCAGGGTGTAGTTAATCATCATGTTTTAATGATAAAAATAAGTTATTTTTAGCAAAATATGATGATATTAGGCCACCAGAAGTTATCCTAATCATCTTGATATTTTTAAAAATTTGACTCCACATAGTTTAGTTAAGGGCATATGTAGCATTTTTTAATACATGTGAGCACTCAGTCCCTTTTATTGAAATTATTGAATCTTTACACGAGGTGATTTGGAGGAATTTTACATTTATCCAGATGTAAAATAGGAACCATGTCGTCAAGAAAAGTTGTCAACTGATGAAATACTTCTGAAATTACCACTTTTTTCAATCACATCCATATTATATTTGTCCACCCAGAATGAATGATTGATATAGTTGTTCATGGAGGATATATTTTCAACAAAATTTACCTTTTTAGCAGCTATCTTCCCTGAAAGGTGCATATGAACCACTCTTATAGCTTGCACGAGAGTGGTAGAGTCACATTCAAATTATAAACTATTCCATTTTCTTCAGAGATCAATATCAACCACCATTATATGACCCATCATCTCTGATTAAAGAGATTTGATACTTCCAAATGGTCCACACAAGCATTCAACAACATCCCCATTCTCATCTGTAAAGATTGATCCATAACTTTAGGGGCCAGGATTATCCCTAGAATCTCCATCTGGGTTAAACTTTATCCATCCTACAAATGGGGGTGCCCAGAAAACTTCCAAATTATATCAAGGATCAAGTAAATTTCAAGTGATGTTCAGCTGCCTGAGGACCATCAAGTCATCAACTAAGTTGCTGCACTTTTCTGAATGGAGGCCATTAGCAGCTTGGCCACATTGAGGATGGAACTCAACTAATGAATATCATTTAAGAAATACCCATTGTGCACTTCCACTTTCCTATTTCTCCAAATATAGTGAATAGTTTCAGCACAGGCCACATGAAAGAGAACAATCACCTTCTTTGAGAGAGTGAAATAAAAAATCCATTAAGAATGGTTCAGATGTAATGAATATAGGGAATATGGATTCCAAAAATCTATTATACTGTCATCCAAATAGAAGAGTTATCCTTGAATCTGATAAATATATTTTTAGCACCCTCATTGTATTGCATGAAAAGGTCACATCGATAATATAAGGAAAAACTAACTCATGGATTATTTTCATTCATATGTAACTTGGTGAGTTTCATCCTCCATAAGAGAGTAATTTGTGAGGGTGTCAACCAATATTTGGTCAAATTTACCACCCACTTATGATAACTATAAATTAGATGCTTATAAATGTTTTTGAATCAGGAAAAACATTTGAAGATCCTTCCCAATTCAGATAATCCTCATGATTATGAAATTCATAGCTGGTAAAAATATTGATAACATCATCCTACAACATTTTTTTTGAGCTGCTCCCTAATCATGATGTTATGATCAATGTTATTTTCCTCCAAGTTAACTAAATTAATGAATGGATCAATATTCCAATAATCATACCAAAATATATAGGGATGAATTATTCTTCACTATCCATTTGGAGTGATTGATAATTTTTGGAAATATTGACATTATCCCAGGAAAAATGGATGACTCAATATTTCTAGTTTTAAATGAAATAATTCCTTCCATAAATCTGTCTCGTAAGATATCCAGGACAATATATTTTTTATTAGTATGTTTCTAATCAAAAATGGATTACAGAGACTAATTTAATTCATTCACATTCTTGATGTGAATGCCTCCCAGATTATATGGAAAGAATCAAATATAATGAAGGAATAAGATTTAATATGTTTTGGTTATACACTATAAGGTCACCTTGATATTTTATTATCTTTTTTGGAGAATATTGAATGGATCTTAGTCAAAATGAATGTTTCCTACCTATCCGATCAATAAAGTAATTAGATTCCTCAAATATTAGTAATTTTCATCTTTGAAAAAAAAAGTTGTGACCACATCGGTCTTGAGTGTGCCTATTAAATATAGGACTACCATGTGTTTAAACCCATGTCTCGAATACTAATATATGAGGCAGAAAGATGTCCTCATATGATAATTTGATTAATAATAACTTTAATTAATGGAATATGGTATGATATACACTATGGTGGATGCCAAAGTCACATGTTCCTTTTCATTCCTTTCATAGATGAAGAAAAACATTTTTATTCATTATACTCTAGTGGTTGAGGTGAGATTTTGACAATGTAATGTATATCATATATTATCTAAAATGGAACTCAGGCCCCTTCAAGAGAGTTTATTGAATATGGTTTCATGAGTGTATAAACCAATAAAATTATGAAATTTTCCCACAAAAGGTGTTCCTGATTGGAGGTCATGATCTAGGGATCACATAGAAGAAGTATATGATTTCTATACTGAAAATACTGAAAAATTTGAGGGTGTCTTCTTGAAAATGTTGAAATGTCAATGGATTAATTGATGAAAATTATTATATGTACAGGGGTTGTCATATAATGTGATAGACATGTTTGATGGATTCCACATGAAAATGATGACTTGTCAAAGGGCCGTGAAATGGAAATGATGACATGTCTAAGGGGTTCTATAAGAGAATATTTAAATGTCTAAGGGTTGTCACATGACATAGTTTATAATCTTAAGCGATGTCTCAGGACAAGGATGGCATATATGATTGATTCCACATGGAAGGAATAATATTTCAATGGTTCATCATGTGATGAATGGTAAAACATCAAAGGGTATTCATGTGATCAATGTTGAAACATACAATTGTGATTTCCTATCAAATTTTAAATTCCTATAGGGATTCATATGATCACCTTATGATACCATTAATGAGTCATGTGATCATGTGATCTTAAGGGAGTCACAAGATAGTGTCTCACGGTCATGGAAAAAATTTCATATATTATAATGTGTAAACATCTATGTTTTTTAGTTTCATGACCATGGGTATCATTATAAGGAATCATTTACAATAGTTCACATTTTATGGCTATCATGATGGAATTGTAATATTAGCGAGGATTCATGCAATAACATATTGAGTTTCCCGGATTACTTCCATATAGACAAGGGTTTTACTAATGTGAGTTCCTAGATTAGGGTCTATGTAGATTTAGAATATCATATGTGTTTACAAAAATAATAGTGAATGTCAAGGAGTTCACATTCATGTCATGATCCCATGTCAAGGTTAGATCACATGATAAGGGTGCATACTTGTAGTTGTTCAAATTTCATGGCTGAATATAGAAGTCTCATGACAGAGGGATCATATGACATACATATCATTAATTGATCACGTGATCATAAGGGGACAATTAAATGGTGACTCATGATAGAGTCTATTGATGTGTCTTCATGAAATATTCTCACAATTAATTGAATAAGTTCTCTGAACATAGTGTCTTGCATCTCATTCTATTCCTCTATGACTTTTCTCCCTTTATCCACCAATCCTCTCATATATTACCAGTATTCCTACTTTTATTTCATTTTTTCATTGTATACCTATATAATATAATTATTTAATGAATGTGTAAGGGGTATATATATAATTCAATAATAATATTTCACCACATTACTTAGTGAATGGTCCACATGAACTGACATAAGGAGGGTGGTGGATTAACTACGAATCATCTAAATTATCAGTTTCAATCACACTTACATGGTGCCGAGAAAATAAAATGACGAGATCTTAGGATCAAAAGCATATAATGTATATTATATTTCATGATATATTTATGGTATCATGATATGTGTCATAATATATATCCATATCGTCTTCATAAAAACATTTTCAAATCCCTTTTGAATATATGCATGTTGATTGAAAACCCTTCTTCACTACATAGAAGTGTGGTGATTGGTAAAATAACTAACCTTCTCTTCATATCTTTGAAATTATACTCATATTAATTCATCCAAATGAACATGACTCTTTTACTATTTAAATTGTACATTGTATTAGAGATCATTGAGAAATCATCAAAAAAAGATACCGATGATATCCCACCAAACCATGAATTCTATTCATCATAGACTCCATGGTTGGTTAGTTAAATTATTCAATAACATCCATCTATTAAGGTTACACTAAAATTACTACACATGATATTATTCATCCTAAGAATTAAACATTTAGAAAAAAATTCAAGTTGATAATTTTTTGATACATATTTTACTTTCATAGGGTCCTTATATTATTCATCAAATGAACATTATTCTCTTTGTTAATCATTTGGTAAATAATATAACCTCATATATATACAACCATATTATGATCATGTTAATCTATAAATAATTTATTTATTATGTTCATTACTATATAAATGGAAATATGTTAACAAAAATGGAATAACTATAAATTCATAGATTCCATACCTTTTTATGGAATGTTTTCCTAGACATGTCATTAGTGTTGGCCCTCAAAATATAGTTCTTGTATCAAATATCAATGTTTGAAATGTATTAATCATATTTTAATTAATCAAAAAAACATTTATATAGGGTAGATGATTAATTATCTAAATAGTGATAAGATTATTTTTTTTATAATCAATGAAATGTTTCATTTACCCATTTTTATTTTTATCAAATATAATATGTGAAACACATGGTGACGCACTAGGTTGTTTAAATCAGCAATCAAGATTCTCTTTGACTTTTTCATTAATTATTGAGACAAAATCAGGTCCATTGTATATAGTGTAATTAAAAGAAGTACAGTAGTATCAATGATTTCTATTTTGAACTCATATTAATAAAATTTTGTAGGAAAATGAAATTCAACTATAAAAAAATAAAAAAACTCATGAAAAACATTCATTTCATGGACATTAATTTTCACCCCAACCATCTAAGATAAATATCCTTCATGAATTTGAATTATAACCCATTTGAGATTGAATATTTTATTTCAAATCTGGTCATCAACATCACACCTATGAAATATGTTATAGACATAAATCATTCAGTATATTTCATTAAATATTATGGAAATATAAACAAAATATAAAAGAGTTAAAAAGACCAGGATGGTAAAATTTAAGAAATAACAGAAAAATATCATCAGTGAACATAAAAAGAGCATAATAGTATGATGAAATACTCATAATTCATGAGTACAACATATGAATATTATTACCCATAAATAACAAGAACATAAAACATGAAAATGAAGAAAGTGAATGGTGTTTTGGTATCAATATTAATGATATATGTGATATATATATCGATTATCAGAAACATTATAAATCCATATCAAACATAAATAAAACATATTTCTGTCTTAGACCCTCATCTCATAGAAACATTAAAGGACCATTAAAAATTGGAATAAATATATTTATTACATCTAGTACTACCATTTAGATAAAATATCCATTACCCAATGCATTAGAGGGATATCTAGGAACACTTCTATTTAAGTTCTCTCAGGCTCACCCGATGCTATCAAGATTCACCCATCATGTATAATGTACAAGATACAAAAAATGATTAAATTACATATATAATTCAACATTCAACACATAGACAATATAGTTTCTCTTCAATAATCTGATTAAACTATTTAAAATAAATTGGATTCATTTTAATCTCTTTGTTTCATTATTAACTCAATGAAGATAAACAGGTTACATGAAAATATATTCCAAACATAATTAACCCATTGATGGGAAATGTATTTCATAATATTATCATTGAAACATGATTAACTAGTGTAAAAGAAATGGGTTTAATAGAAGTATATTTTAAGTATGATTGTCCAACAGGAAAAAATAGGTTACATGAATATCTCATTCAATCATGATCAACATGTGGAAAAAATGGGTTCCATGGAAATATCAATGAAAATGTCTTAAGCCATCTAGAAAAAGAATTATGATTTTATTATATAAAATATAAATATTTAAGGATAATTAAATATATGGTTTGAGTATTACTGTTAGTTTAAAGACAATAAAATAATCAGTAAGAACAGTCTTCAATAGAATGTCTCTTTTATGTTTGAAAACACTTTCTAAAGCCTAAAAACATTGAAAATAGTTTTATTTTTAAATAACCACGAATAATTGTTATGGAAAGCAATTTCATTATGAATATATTCTTTTATAACTGAAAAAAATTCTAAAAACATTTTTTTATAAATGAGGTTTTTGGAAAACAAAAAAGAGTTTTTGATTGAATAAAGAAGAAAAGTATAATTTTCATAAAAACATTTCATCTATTATTCTATGTAAAAAAGGTTGTAAATTGTATTATTACTTAAAAATATCATGAATAACCATATAATAAGATTATTAATGATACATTTAATATTTCAATATTGGATACTTAATCATATACATTCTAGATAAATGATAAGATTATGAAAAAAATAATCAAAACATTTTATTAACATTTAATCATAATCACTATGAATGAATAAATTATATAAAATCTTTAATGTTATGTGAATAATAATATTAATAATATATTTTTTCAAAGTAATGTTAGATTCACCTTCAAAAATAATATAGGTTTATAATATAAAAATGTATCAAAGAAAGAAATTTTTTAAAACAATCCATTACCCCATTGGTAATATTGAAAACATAAAACATAAAAAAGGGATATCAAAAAATGTATAAAAATATAAAAATTATGTTAAGGTTAGTAATAATAAAATAAATTCATGGGAATTATATGCATCACCCATCCACAAAATTTGTTTTATATGGCAGGTATCACACAAAAATAATTGTGAGACGTTAAAGACCCATATTACTTGAGAAACATTTGAATCATCGAATATGTGAATGAATAAAATCAATTGAAACATTTATTACTATCAAATAAATAAAATATATTATATTAATATTCATATGGAAGTATATAAACCATTTATCTGAAATGAGTGGTGATTCTATCATAATTCCCATAAAAATTAAAGTGAGACTTGAAATACCCCAACATAGACTCATATTAATCACACATGTTCATTTTATTCATTAATAAGTAACATATATTTACTTATAAAATTATTGATAAAAAATTAAAGTATTATTATTAATTTTACTTCATTTGTTAAACAACATATGTATAGTTACATAATAAATTGCGTATATGTTTAATTATTTGAGTGTATATAGCTAATGTGTCAGTACTGACATTGGTAGATTGATTACAGACAATGCTGTCATGATTTAAACATATCCAGAATAATAATAAAAAAATAATTATATTTTTTATACATAATTTTTTTAAACCAATCAGAGAGGATGATTATGAAAAATGAACCAATGATACGATCATGGAGATGGTAGGCCATACGTACGCCTGAGTAATATTCCATTCTTTTAGTGATTGTTATAGAAATAATTTATGTAATGTTTATACAATATAAATGATAATTATTAAATAAATTTGATATCATTTAATTATATTTACTTATATATATAATTCTTGTGATGTGTCGACGAAAATTAATAATCTCATAGCTTCGGGGATGAGGTGGTCCACACGTCCATAAAGGAACTTATCACTTTATCAGTTTGTGAAATGTTAAGAATGAAAGTGATGTATTATATTTATTTAAAAATTATTATTTCCTGAATATTATAAATATTTGATGTGTATCACAAAATTATTTATTAACCCATCCATAATACATTCTATTTAATGCTTTATTTAATTACATCAATTTGAGGAGGTGGTAGTCCATGCGTCCACAAATATTGTTATCATATTCCCACAAAATTGAATGAATGATGATACATATTATATAGTAATTAAATACGGATAAATAAATCATTAATATCATATATATAATATTAGAAATCATTTCCATCATCATTTCATACTATGGAATGTGTTAATAAATCAACAAATAAAATTGGTTAGTGAATCAACAGTCTACATAACACACAAACGATGATTATGTATCCCATTTTATAGAATTGTGTGAAAATGATAAAAAATACATCTCATTTTATTTAATATTCTTAGTTTTTTATATTATAATGTCATAATAAAAATAAAAGGGGTATATAATGAAATAAAAACGATGTTCTTGTTAATGAATGATACCTCTTCTTTGGGAAACTTCTCTTAGTTTGCACAAAACTACTTCCATGGTTTTCTTTGTATATAACCAAAATATTATATTTTAGGTGGATGGAAATTGGGTAGTGATTGTATTAGTGTTTGGACTAGCCAAAATTGTTCAACATATTGAATAATTGGGGATATTGAGTGCCTTTTTATAGATAAGTGGGAGTGGCATTCATGTAAATACCAAAATGTAAACACAATTGGGAGGTTCCCTTTAACGATGTGGCTCAAATAATAATACAAAAATACATAAAATATGATATATATGGTCTAAATATAGCCACCAAAGGTGTTTTTGTGAATTATTTTAGGTCATTTGTCTCCATAAGATTAATGTTGAACTACTAAGTAGACAAATTCATACTTAATCCATGTAATAGATATTAATTTATTTCACTATTATTTTTGAAAAAAAAACAAACTTGAGAATATTTGAAATTATAAATGAAGATGATTACAAAATATGTAATCTATTTTTTCATATTACATTCACATATTTTATTCAATATCATTTAAAATTATTCCCATAAATTCAATGATAAACTGACTTTTAAATTTAAAAATGTATCAATGTTCACTATGTTGTTATATACAATTCAATATTAAAATTATTATTAGGAAATAAATTAAATTTATAATTTATCTAATTTAAAATTAAATAAAATTGAAATAATAATTTAACATTATAAATTTTATTGATGAATAGTTTGTTACCCTTTAATATTCAATATTTTTCTCTAGCCATCAAAATATGAGTTTTCTCAAAAAAATATAAAAATAACACAAAGTAAATTTTGACATTCCATTTTCAAAAAATAAGATAATTTTTTATATAAAATTTATAATAATTAAATAATTTTGTTAAAATATAATATTCCCTTCGAAGGCTGTAAAATTTTATTTTAGACAAATACATTTTTTACATAAAAGTAAATTTATATTTATCTATTTTATGATAAAAATAAAATGGATTTAAAATATTTGATAGAGTTTATTTTATATATAAAATTAATATCATTCATTAGTAGTGAAAAAATTAATTTATTACATAATAATTCTATTTTGATCATAAAAGAAGTTTTCAAAAAAACACATCCTTTATATTCAGGTTGTTTTTTTAATTATCATTAGTTGGTAGCCAAAAAATTAATTTCATAAATATTTTTAAACTATTTTATCATTATTTAGTTATTCTTGTTCATTCCCACCATTCCAATGTATAGGTGATATCAATAAATTGAAATAATAAAATAAATATTATATTATTGATCAATAAACATTGGTCTTGTATATAACACACATTATGGAAGAGACTCGATGTTGAATTAAACACAATATAAACATGTTTTTACAAATATTATATTATAAAAAATTAATTTTATGTAATTAAAGTGATCAAAATAATTTAAATGAATTTGGAAAAATACATTTCATATTTTCTTAAAATGTTACATCATTCCCCACATGAAATGATGTTCTCCCTAAAAATTCATCTTGTATATCTATGTATAAACATTTATAGAATTCATTTAATATAACCCATATTATATAAATTAAGTAAATAAAAAACCCTTAAAATGTGAAACTGAAAAATATAAAGGTCACATGATATTGTACATAAATAGGATTCCACATCCGGAGAACATTTGGGAGATGATAAATTATAGATTTTGTAGGGAGAACTAATTCTCATGGACAAATAGAGACTGATATAGAATTTATTCAAGAGGATCTTAATTAAAAAAAACACAAACCAAATAGGTATTAAAAAGGTAATTACTATCTTTAGAAAATATGGTAAGAGGATAATATTTTATTTTCAAGATCTTTTTGATAGGGTTGGGGAATCCTCTTACAACAGAAACATAGTTAATATAGAAATATGATTATTTAATTAGTATAATTTCATCTTTTATTAAATTCCCACAATAATAATATCTTGCTTCTCCAAAAGATGAGAATTTAAAATGAACATTCTTACACCTGATGTAAAAACAAAAATTTAAGACCACATCACTATTAATGGGATAATAGGCTATTCATTCATTCTTTAGATATTATCCAACCCCAAAATGTTTAGTTAATGGTATACTAATTTGAAAAAATAATAAACCATTATATGATACACTTATCATAAAAATTCAAAATCAATACCCAAAATTCAATCTATATATTTCAGTAACTAAATACGATAAAAATTATACAAACACTTCTTGACTAATATTGAATACACCAATTATGAGGATTTTATAATATATAATTCCAATACAAATCAATTTGTTATTACTAAAAAAAGTAAGATGTGTTTCAAAAATAAATATATGTATTATCAATTAAACATCATACTTATGATGAAATCAGATAGCCGTTGGTAGGTGTTATGCCCTTGACTCCCTTAGATTGTCGGTTCAAGCCAGAAGACTTTTCTAGATATGACGATTTTTCTCCTAGATTTCAGTATTTCATTTTTGTAACGTCATTGACCTAGAAGCCACTAAAACGGTGCTCCGATCCAGGTGGTTACATGACCTTAAGCATGCCTCCCCATATGCCAAAGGCTACCGACTAGCAGTGGGGGTCTATGGAGTGAAGTGGGGAGATTATACCCCATTTTTATCAGAGTAAGACACAACATAAATAAACAAAATAGTGTAAACAATAACTGATAAACAAAGAACATGTATAACATCCATTTCCAATAATAAACATGCCATGTCATACTACAAGTGTAAGAATGAACAAAACCCAAAATAAAGACAATAGCTAAAATCCCCAAAATGGTCCCGACTACAAATCTGGATCCTTCACCAAGTGCTACCCATGTCCACTCAACTATCTAGGAAGGACCCTTGCCCTTCTCCTAACCTGCAATCATTAAGTATTCCCGGGTACCCAACGGTGGCCCGAGAAGGGTGTGAGTACAACTCAGTAGGCCGCCACAAATGGTGTCTACAAAATATCCAGTATAAACAAGTAGTGCTTTCAAAAGGAATATGAATGATAATTACCAGGTAATTACTTAAGGTGCCATTAACGAGTTCAGAGCCAATGCCATTTCCGCATCCATTACCATTCATTACACACCAATTATCATCACTTACCAATTCATCACATTTCCATGGGTTATTCACATACATTATGTTACATGGGTCTATGGCCAACAATCACAAGCAAGATGGTAAACACATCATTATACTACCTCGCTAGGACTAACCCCCTCAGTGTAACCATATCTTCACCTCAAAGCCTCAGTCCGGGTGGATGTTACCATATCTTCACCTCGAATCCTCAGTCTAGGTGGATGCAACCATATCTTCACCTCGAAGCCTTAATCCTGGTGGATGTAACCATTATGAGAATAGAGCCTCAGTCTTCATTCCTAACCCATGCATTTAGGGTGGAGTTCAGAGCATTAGTCTTTTCTTGACCCGTGGGTGTAGATTCTTAAGTCATACCCCACTCTACCATGCCATGTGAACATGCTTATATATAAGTAACCATCAACCCGCCATACCATTACCCTTAGGCAAACACAATTCACAACAAACCACACATGAATTCACATTATGCCATAACCCATTAACACCTTACCATTTCACGTCATTTAACCATTCACCCTATTCCCAAGTGTTATGCTTATCTCACTAAGCATTCAACACTAAGCCCATAATCCATCACATTATGGTCTTTATTCAGTTTACTAATTAACCCATTTAACCCATTCAACATTAACATGAATCAACCATTCAACCCATTCCATAAAACCCTCATGTTATTACCAAGTCTAGGTGTATCTTCTAACTTCTATTCCAATTTCAACCAAACATGACAACATATTCGTCAAGGTCTATACACTTTATTACAACAAGGTTATTTGTTCAATCACATTCCCTAAGACCGGGAAAAGCCAGCACATCCCAGGGATGGCCCCATTTAGGTCAATTCATTCCCAACGCTTCCCATGGGCATCGTGAGAGTTTCCTTTTACCATTTTAAACACAAATATTACCAAACATGCCAAGGTTATTCAAAATGTAACCAACGGAAAGCAAGGACACCACTAAACATGCAAAAATACCCAAATAACTATGGGATATCACTTGTAGAACACCTACCATGAAACTGCGGTTGAATACACTCTAAATCGAGTCCTTAGAACTCGATCCGACCAACCATTGGAGATTCAACCTAAAAATCACCCAAAATATAGGGTTTTAGAGCTTTGAAACAAGAGGGAGAGAAGATACAAATCCTAAATAAAAAAAGACACACAAGGATGGGATTAGCCGTACTCGGAGCTTTGATCTGCATCCAACAGCACCATAAAATCCATATAAACAATGGATATCGACCTCTTGGAGCTCTTGGGCGATTTGGATTGCACCTAGGCTAAAGAGGGAGGAAATGAGAGGATAACTCGAGTGGGTTCTTAAAATCCCAGGTTGGAAAACTTGTAATTTTCCCTGTATTTAAGATGCCACATGGTTTAGTCACACGTTTTGACAAACCGTGCACAAACTGTGCTCATGATAGTTCCCAGAGGAGAAGGGTTGCACGGTTTACCTAGGCAGGCCGCCCAGTTTTCCTGGTCGTGCGCATTCCATGCGCCCTGGCCCGTCTTTCCCAGCTTTCCTTTATTCCATGCCCTGAGCCTTCGAAACACCCCAAAGGCCTCTCATACTTTCAGAAGACATCCCTTGTAGCTCAAAACAAGGGATTCAACCAAAACATAATGAAAACATACCCTTTCAAAAACTGAGATCTTAAAACCTCCCCACCTTATAAAGGCTCGTCCTCGAGCCGAGTTCCCAAACCTCATTACTCCACCAAAGAGAAGAGTTCATGCCACCGAGCACGCATATCCAATTTCTTCTCCAATGATTAATCCTAAACATTCCCATGCTTCCATAGTACTCTCACAAATGGAACAACCTTGCCCAGAAAGATATTTTCACTACGATACACCACACGAACCGAATGCTCCTTAAAGGACACATCAACCTCAAGATCCACATCCTCAACATCAACCACATGAGATGGGTCGGGGTGATACCGTCTAAGATGTGATACATGAAACACATCATACATCCCACCATACCGCTATGTATGATCCAATCGGTAAGGCATTGGTCTAATCCTCTCAATAATCTCAAAAAGTCCCACATACCAGGGTGCCAACATACCATGATTTCGATTCCGACGATGACCCAACCTTGGAGACACCCTAAGGAACACATTGTCACCCATCACAAACTTAAGAGGTCTACTCCTCCGATATGAAAACAAATTATGCCTACTCAGAACCATATCCATCTACTTCCTGATCAACAAAACTCCCTCTGAAGTATCCTGCACGAGATGTGGCCCTAACTACTCAGATTCACCGGCCACTAGCCAACACAATAGAGATCTACATGGCCTCCTATAGAGTTCCTCAAATAGTGCCATATCAATCATAGCCGGAAAACTATTGTTGTAGGAAAAATAAACTAACTATAGGTGCCTCTCCAAAGAACCACCATGGTCCAAGACACAAGATCTTAATATGTCTTCCAACACTTGGATGGTATGCTCTGACTGCCAGTTTCTCTGCGGTGGAATGTTGTACTAAAAAAACCTCCGTACCAAGGGCCTTCTGAAACCCTTTCCATAAACACGATGTGAAACATGGAACTCAGTCCGAAACTATGGTCCACGGGACACCATAAAACCGCACTACTTCATGAACATAGAGATCACCCAAATAGTCAATTATAAGGGTCTCCTGAATTGGTAAGAAATTATTCACTTTTGTTAACCGATCCGCAACCATCCAGATTGTATCATTCTTCCATGACATCCTCGGAAGACCCACGACAAAATCCATTATTACATCATCCCACGTCCATTATAGAATTGAAAATGGATGTTTCAATCCACATGGGCATTGATTCTCGGCCTTCACTTGCTGACAGGTAAGGCAGCGTGCCACAATGCCCGTAACTTCCTTCTTCATGCCAAGACACCAAAAATACCTTCGGAGATCACAGTACATCTAGGTCAAACCAGGATACACTTCCCACTTTGATGCATGGAACTCACGCATCAACTCTTCCCGCGCACACTTTGGCACAACCACACGATCCCGAACCCGAACAAACCTTCTATGTCGACGGGCCAACTAGATTGTAGCTCCTTACTTTTAAGCTTTTCATTCATGATAAAACACTCAGGATCATAATGTTGACCTTCCTTAACTCGACTCAAAAGCATCGAATCCATCGTTACAGAAGTAAGAATGACCGGGCCAATCTTCTCCTGCACCTCCCAGTGCATCTCTGCAAACAATGACATCACCTTCTACTCATTGCTAGACTCCTGAACCACCGAATTCCGAACCATCTTTTTCAGAGCATCATCAACACTGTTTCCATTTCCCGACTAGTACACCAACTGAAATTCAAAAGACTTAAGATATTCAACCCATATTCGCTGAAAAAGTTTTACATCCTATTGTGAGAAGATGAATTTTAAACTCTTATGGTCGGTAAACACAGTAAACCGTTCTCCCAATATATAGTTCCTCCAACACTTCAAGGCGTACACCACTACAGCCAACTCAAGGTCATGAGTGGGATATTTCCGCTCATGGGGACTCAACTGCCTTGACCCATAATCCACAACCCACTCATCCTGCATCAATGCAGCTCCATGTCTGACTCCGGACACATCACAAAACACGATGTACCTCTTACCTGACTCAAGTAAGATCAAGATAGGTGCGGTCTTCAACCTCTTCTGAGTCTCCTGGAAGGAATTCTCATAATCCTCTGACCATTCGAACCTGATTCCTTTCTTGGTCAATCCCGAGAGTGGTGCTGCCAAGAGAGAGATGTCTTGAATGAACCTTCGGTAATACCCAACCAAAACCCAAAAAACTCTGAAAATCTGAAACACTCTTGGGTTACTCCCAAAATACAACTTCCCGCGCCTTCTATAGATCCACTGACACACCTGCCTCTGAGATGATGTGACCCATAAAATGCAGCTCACCTAACTAGAATTAACACTTTCATATTTTGTCGTATAACCGATGCTCTCTTATCGTACCCAAGACGATATCAAGAGGTTGGGCATGATCGTCGGGAGTTTTTGAGTACACTAAGATATCGTCAACAAAGACAACCACAAACTGATCATGATAGTGATGAAATATTCGTTTAATCAAAGCCATAAACACCACCGGTGCATTGGTAATTCCGAAAGGCATTACCAAAAACTCAAACAACGCGTACAGACCACAAAAAGATGTCTGTCGTACGTCAGAAGGCCTCACCCTCAAGTGACCTGAACGATTCTCTGTGGCGATAACAATAAATGTGTGCCCGATACAACACCAACAAATCCATTCCCAAGACTAGGTCAAACCCTGACATCTCGATAACGAACATGTCTCACTGAAAACGATACCCACATACTTCCAAGGCACATCCCTTGCACTGCTTGATATCCTTAACCCACACTCCCAATGGGGTGTCAATTGACATAAATCCACACATCCTCTCCATAGGTAAAACGAACACTACCACAAGCTGAGAAGAAACAAAAGAGTGTGTGGCACATGTTTCAAACAACGCACTAGAAAATGTAGGGGTTACAAGGATCGTACCTCGAACAGTTGACTGTCCGGCCTCACCATCACCAGACACAAATTGAACTTCCTTAAGTTGACCTACCCCTCTACCCTGGGCTCAAATCTATATACCATGCGCTTCATAGCCCTGTTGGCATGAGCGATCTTGCCCTGGAATTCCACATCCACCACCCCTACCAGTATGGCCTGTGGAGCACCAACTTCATGCCTGATATGGGGCAACTGATCCCCTTCCCGTATTCGGTATCTTCTTTTCCTCATTATGCTCACCCGTCTGCCAAGGGTTCCTACAGAACCTCTTCATATTCCCTAATCTTCATCACGAACGACACTCAACTAGAGGTCGAGGACACTGACCACACATATGCTCCAGCCTTCTGCACTGATAAAAAACAACAGGTTCCCACTCTGAGAGGTTGACCCCTCTTCTAACAACCTTACTGGAAACTTTCTAAATGGCGCTTCTAACCGTCGAAAGATGCACCACTTGTCCGCCCAGCTAGCACGACAATCCCACCACCTGAAGCTCCCTTCTGGTTCCCTTCAGAGATAAGTTCATGATCCATCACCTCTGTAATATTATTAAAGAGGATGATATTCACTTGAGACCTAATCTCAAGTCTCAACCCATCCTAGAAAAACCTTTCTATATTTTCCTCATCCATGTCTAACACTAGGACTAAGCGTCACAAATCAGTGAAGCGACTAGCATAGTCCATCACCGATAGCGATCCATGAGTCAGGCTCATAAACTCTATAGCCCGCTCCAACCTCAAAGTCTATGGGTAGAAATTATCTAGAAACATTTCCCGAAAAACCCCCCACGACATCCCCTCAACCTGCTCGATCTGAGCCTGGATGTCCCACCAATGCCTTGCCTGGCCCCGCAACATGTAAACAGCCAGCTTTACTCACTTTTCAACAGGGTTTTCTAGATGATCCAGTATCATATCGACATACTCTAACCAGAACTCTGCTGCCTCTGGCGCACCCTCTCCTGTAAAGGTAGGAGGGTGCAACAGCTGGAATTCCCTGGTCATCTCAAACATACATGGTGGAACCCACCCTGGGTCCCGATCCATCATCTGCATAAGGCGATCCAAGTTTTCTCGGAACAGGTCTTCTCTACCTTCATTAGTCACCACATTTTCATGCTCTACTATAGGGGAGTGTTCTCAGCAACATCCTCCTGCATCCCAACTGGTAACTGACGTCATTGTGGTATCTCCTTACATTTCGAAGCACGAGGATTAGCACGCTTACCATAAAACATTCACAACATCATCCAAACTCTATTTACTATCAAAAAAACCCATTTCATATACTAACACAATAACATTAACACCTCAACTCGCCACCCCAACCATCCCTACCATGGGCCATGGTCCACATAGGGTTAAAAACCGTGCACTAACACCAAGCTCATACAAGATGTTACAAAAACATTTCACTATTCATTTTAACACTTTCATTCATTAAACATCATTTAAAAACTTGTTTTATTTCATTCTTCTCATAATTTCATTGTTTCATGAAATTCATGATGCACCGTACTTTCCTGCATCACACACCCATCCCATGCATGCGCCTAACATGATGCATGCGACCTCTCTCCCTAGGAGCATACAATGACGCATGAATAAAAATCCTCGAGCCGTTAAGGCCATGAGCCAAATATCATAAAATAGTCACATCCAACCATGTGTCCATCACCCAATGGTGAAATATCATCAACTATAACAATACACAACCAAAAAAAACAATTTCCACCCAGGGTGCCTTGGGTTTTCCATTATACCTAGGTTAGTTACTCCCAAGAATGAGCTCATTACCAAGGCCTGACACATATTAACCCTTGGTAACCTATCCAAAATAACAAGGTCTCAGAGAAAGAGAGGAATGACCTCCTCTGATACCACTTTGTAACGTCCCCGACCTAGAATCCACTAAATCGATGCTCCGACCTGGGTGGTTACACGACCTTAAGTGCACCTCCCCGTACGCCAAAGGCTTCCGACTAGCAGGGGTGGTCGATGGAGTCAAGTGGGGAGATGATACCCCCTTTTTTAATAGTGTAAGCCACAAAAAAAAAATAAACCAAATAGCAGAAATAATAACCAATAAACAAGGAACATGTATAACAACCATTTCCAATAATAAACATGCCATGTCATACTATAAGTGCAAGAGAGGACAAAACCCAGAATAATGACAATGGAAAAAATCCCCAAAATGGTCCCGACTCTATGTCTGGATCCTCCACCAAGTGTTAACCATGTCCACTCAACTATCTAGAAAGGACCCTTTCCCTTCTCATGACCTACAAACATGTAGTCTACTCAGGTACCCAACGGTGGCCTGAGAAGGGTTTGAGTACAAATCAGTAGGCCACCACCAACGGTGTCTACAAAATATCCATTATAAACAAGTAGTGCATGCAAAAAGAATATGAATCATAATTACCAAGTAATTACTTAAGGTGACATTAACCAGCTCAGAGCCAATGCCATTTCCACATCCATTACCATTCATTTCACTCCAATTATCATCACTTACCAATTCATAAAATTTCCATAGGTTAATCACATACATTATGTTACATGGGTCTATGGCCAACAATCCCAAGAAATAAGGTAAACACATCATTATCATATCTCGCTGGGACTAAACCCCTCATAGTAACCATATATTCCCCTCGAAGCCTCATTCCGGGTGGATGAAGCCATATGTTCACCTTGAAGCCTCATTCCGGGTGGATGCAACCATATCTTCTCCTTGAAGCCTCAGTCCGGGTGGATGAAACCTTAAGGAGAAGAGAGCCTCAGTCTTAATTCCTAACCCGTGCATTTAGGGTGGAGTTCAGAGCATCAGTCTTCGCTCAACCCATGGGTATAGATCCTCAAGTCCTACCCCACTCTACCAAGCCATGTACATATGATTATATATAAGTAACCATCAACCTTCCATACCATTTTCCTTAGGCAAACACCATTCACAACAAACCACATGAGAATTCACATTATGCCTTAACCCATTAACACATTACCATTTCATGTCATTTAACCATTCACCCAATTCCCATGTGTTATGCTTATATCACTAACCATTCAACAGTAAGAACATAATCCATCGCATTATGGTCTTTATTCATTTTATACATTAACCTGTTTAACCTGTTCATCATTCACATGAATCAACCATTCATCCCATTCCATATAACCCTCAGGTTATTACCAAGTGTAAGCGCATCACCTAAATTCTATTCCAAGTTCAACCAAACATGCCAACATATTCATCAAGGTCTCTACCCTTTATTAAAACAAGGTCAATTGTTCAATCACATTCCTTATGTATGGGAAAAGTATACACATCCCATGGATATCCCCAATTAGGTCAAGTCATTCCCAACGCATCCCATGGAGATCGTAAGAGTTTCCATTTACCATTTTAAACAACAATATTACTGAAAATACCATGGTTATTCAAATCTTAACCAATAAAAAGTAAGAACACCACTAAACATGCACAAATACCCAAATAACTATGAGATATCACTTGTATACCACCTACCTAAAAATTGTGGTTGAACGCACTCTCAATTGAGTCCTTAGGCATCGATCTGACCAACCTTTGTAGCTTCAACCTAAAACTCACCCAAAATATAGGGTTTTAGATCTTTAGAACAAGAGGGAGAGAAGATACAAACCCTAAACCAAAAAGAGAATAAAGGATGGGATTAGGCTTACCTAGAGCTTCGATCCGCATCCAACGGCACCAAAAACTCCTTAGAAATGGGGTATATAGACCTCTTGGAGCTCTTGGGCGATTTTGTTCATGCCTAGGGTGAAGAGGGAGGAAATGAGAGGAAAAACAAAGTGTGTTATTATAATCCCAGGGTGGAAAACGTGTAATTTTACCCAACATTAAGAGGCCTCACAGTTTAGCTACACGGTTTTAAAAACCGTGTGAAAATTGTGTGCATGCTACTTCCTGGAGGAGAAGGGTTGCACGGTTTACCTAGGAAGGCCGCACGGTTTTCCTGGCCGTGTGCAGGCTATGCGCCCTGGCCCGTATTTCCTAGCTTTCCTTTCTTCTGTTCCCTAATCCCTCAAAACACCATCAAGGCCTATAAAACAATTACAAGACATCCCATGAATCCCGAAACATGGGATTCAACCAAAACATTATGAAAACATACCATTCCAAAAACCGGGATCTTTCACTTTTATCCCTAAATATGTAATAAAACTTCCTCCCTAAATATCATTTTTTGTTGATATTATGAGTTTCAAAAACCTCACATTAATCAAACAATTCCAAAAAAGGTTATTAATCACTTTAAGATGTCATCTCTTATAACCTAAATGGGCTGTATAATACAATAAATGGATGATCATACTTTTGCTTATAGAACAAAAAAATTATTGATTAATCATAATATAACCTCACATTAAAACATCATGATCTTGAATTCTCAATAAAATGACCTTTGATACCAACAATAATATCCCATAACTCGTGATCTATGATATGGTGGGACAATCCATAACATTACATTTTTCATTACGATTAAAATAATTGCGAGAGAATATTTATTATCCAAACCATAAAACATTGGAAGGAAGGCATTTATAACATTCGTTTTCATAGACCTTTTAGGATTATAATTTTATATAATTAAGGATAAAACTACCATAATCAATTTAAATTTATTCAATTTCAATTTCTTCCCATTTAACAAATATTTTCTTATATCATATTTTATAAACAACATTATCTTTATGAAATAATTTGTAAACATAAATCATTCAATTAAATTATATATATCCTAGGGAAAAGGAAACATAATAAAGGTGATCTAAATTTTTTTTGAAGATAAAATGTAGGCATTATCAATTGAATGTCTTTGGTGAACATTAGAACAACATAAGGGTATGATAACATAATCAAAATTTATTAGTCAACATATAAATATTTATACCCATCAGTACCTAGATAATAAAACCTGAAAACGAGGATGAGGAAATATCTATTATAATCCACAAGGTAGAGTCATGTGATATCAATATCAATCATGAGAAATAGTATAAACCAATATCATGTATACATAAAACATATTGGTATCTTGGATCATCATCACATTGAACCCTTATAGAAACCTTACATAGATATTTCAAAGCCCATAAATATTGGAATAACCATGGTTTATATTTATAATATTATTATCAAAAGAAAATAATCATTTACTAATTCCTTGGACTCATATCTAGGCACTCAAATCATATAATCAATAATGGGTTTTCTTGATGTTATATAGGCTCACTAATCATTTATAATGTACAAGAAATACAATATGAATATTGTAAATATATATTTCATCATTAAACTCATATCTATAATCATTATTTTTCCATAACACAATGAACCCATGTAAAATAAATAAGATTCATTTCAATCTCAAGGAAGCATGATTAAAGAGTGAAAAAAATACTTGTTTAATAAAAACCTCTTTGAATCACGATTAACCCATAGAAGATGAACTTTTTTCATAAATATCTCTTTAAAATATGATTAAAATATTCAAAAGAAATATATTCCACAATAATCTCTTTTAAATATGATTAAAATTTGGAAAATAATTAGGTTCCAAGATAATCTATTTGAAACATGATTAATACATTTAAAAGAAACGCATTCCATTAAAATCTCATTAAAATAATCCAAATCCATTGAGAGAAATAATCAGGATGGTAAAAAAATGAAATATCCTCAGTGAAGGATATGTATCAACAAGTTATTTTGATTTTGAAGAATGTAAATAATATTTAAATTCTATTAATAACAATCTTGAGTCAAATACCCTTCTAAATTTGAATAAAAAATTTGAAACAAAATTCATTTTAAAAATATTTCTTTTAAATAACCTAGAATTCATACCAAGTAATCTTTAAAAAAACCCTTTAAAACAGCTTATTATGAAATAATATTTTTTCAATGAAAAAAAATATTTAAAAAATATTTAAAACAGTTTTAGAAAACATGGTTTTTGAAGAAATTCATTTTTCAACTGAATACAAAAAACAAATGTTGAATTATCCAAAAAAAATTACCCCATTTATTCTAAGTAGTACTGAGCGTAATATGTTACTGCTACATTAAAATAGAATTAAATAAAAAATTATTTGTTTTGTTATGAGAATTCTAATTTTTCAACCTCATAGATGTAATCATACAAAGTCTTGATAAACGATGAGATTCTGAAAAATTATTCTTAACACATTAGTAACATTGAATCATAATCCACATAATGGGATAAAATTATATGAAACATATAATATAATTATAATAATTATATTCTTAACATAATATTACATAGGATTATTATATACTTCTCATAAAAGAATATATGGTTATAAACTAACCAATATCTGAGAGAAACAATATTGTGATTCGGATCCATTACTTCTCAGGTAACATTAAAACCGTAAACCACATGGTCATATATCCTAAAATGAATATTTAAATCCCCATTAATTAAATATAATATTCATAAAATACATTCAAGGTAATTATATTCACAAAACAGCAAAAATAAGTTGTGTATATGGCATGTATGTCACATAAATATAAGTGACTCGGGAAAAAACCAGGTTACATGAGTAACTTTTTAATCATGTGATCTGTGAAATAATAACACCAACTAAAAAATTTAATAATAATAAATTAAATTAAATTAATTATATAAAATTTCATATGAATGTATAAAAACCACAAAAAAATGAATGGTGAAAATGATGTAAGTCTCATAGAAATAAAATTGAGACCACAAATCCTCTTACATTGAGTCTGATTTATTAAGATTTTTATTTATGTTCCTAATATATGAAAATATTTATATTACATAAATTCCAGATAATATTTTGATATTTGTTTCTTACATTTATTTCACTTATACAAAACTAATATAATATTAATTAACCAGTTAGGATTAAGTTTTATGTTTTGACGGTATTCAACTTGTACGGTAAAACTTACATTGGTTGGCCCACTAAGGTCAGTAGATAATTATTTAAACATCTCTAAAATAATAATCATGAAAAAATAATTAAATTAAGACATAAATTATTCTTTTATAAAATGTCATGAAATATGGTTATTAATAATGAACCAACATTTCAATCATTGAGATTGTATGCCATTCATATTCATGAGTAATGTTCCCATTTTTTAATCAAAATTATGGGAAGAAGTTATATAAAATCTATCTTTATATAATGATAATTATATCATAAATAAAACATTTTATTAAAAATTTATACTTATATATATCATTATTATGATATTTTTATGAAAAAAACAAACACATTGCTTCAAGGAGTTAATATTCCACATATTCACCAAGCACATTATCAACATTCCTATCAATATAAAGATACTAAATAAAATGATTTATTATATTTTCATGAAGATAATTATTTAATTATTATAAAAATATTTCATCTATATATCATATTTTAATCAATCTCGTTGTTATTGGATTCCAAGTAAATCATTAACGAATCACACTACTTTGAGGCGGTGGTCCACACATCCACAAATGTTATTATCCTTTTCAAAAAAAATAGAAATCAGTAATGTAGGTGGTATATAATAATTACATAAGAATAAGGAAATAATAAATATCATATTCGTAATATATAAAAAAACATGTCGATCATTATGTCCATCATTGAGAGGTGGTAATGGAAAAATAAATGTCATTAGTGCATGAGATGGTAGTCTGTCGTATAGATGAATAATGATTATGTATCCCAATATATGGAAGTGTGTAAAGATGTATGTGACACCCATAACATAAAAAATACCATTATTTTATATTATTATGTAATTATATAATCATTAAATGAGACTAATTCAAGTAGTGGGGAATTAAATATAACAAAAGTGTTAATTGAACAACAATACCTCATCTTCATGGTAACTCCATTTAGTTTGTACGAAAATCCATCCATGGATTTATTTATGTCAAAAACAAAGATTTTATATTTTGGGGATTGATTTTTTGGAGTTAGTTTTTTATATTTCTGAATCCAAAATTCTCTATAGGTTATAATAAATAGGGATAGTGAGTTTCTTTTTATAGTATAGGATTAACATTCTTTTAGATACTAGAATGTAAACATTATTGGGAGATTAAGCATACATAATTTTCCACCATTAATGGTAATAATTTGGTAAAGTAGTTTTAAGGTCTTTATATATTCATTAAATTAGTTTTTGAGATTTTTCTAGGTAATTTGGCCTCTCGAGATTAAATTTTAGCTAATAAGTGATCTCATGTCTACCTTTATCAGTATTATAAATTATAATTTATTTCTCCATTTATTTGGTCAAAAAATGAAGAAATTAAGTGGGATTAGAAATTATTCTCATTAAAAATATGGTATACCTTTTTATAAATTCAATTAACATAACGAGAAATTTTTTATTTTATATTATTTATGCAGACCTAATGAAACAACCGCATTTTAATGTAAAAATGTTCAAATGTTTCCTCTTTTAATATAACAAAATTAAATATAATTATCATTAAAATTTGATAAATCCAATTATTATATTTTTAATTTATCAAATATAAATTATAAAGAATTAATTTATAATTTATCATTTTATATTATTTAGGCAAAAGTTAGCTTTCAACTAAAATTCAATATTCTTCATTATTCAAAAAAATATGTATATTCTCCATAAAATACAACAAATTATCCAAAATAATTTTTTGATATTCTAATTTTAAAAAAAAATTATTTTTCAATATAAAATATATTATTGTTTAAAAATATAATTTAAAAACATGTATTCCATTAAGAGATGGAAAAACTACCTTTTAGTACGATATATGTTTTTATGATAGAAATTCGATTAAATCATCTCCCTTGTCTAAAAAAATAGATGATGAATTTTAAACCTTTTATTAATTGTGAAATATTGTTATATCAATGATATATTTAAATAATATTTATTAATTTAAAATTTTAACATAATTATCCATTCTTATCATAAAAAGTGTTTTTTTATAAAAAACACATCCTTCAAATTCAATTAGTTTTTTTTGTTTCTTATTATTGGAAATGAATCGATTAATTTTATAAACACGTGTAAACTATATTCTCATAATATTGATAATATCATTCATTCCCATAATTATAATTAATATTTGATAACTATAAAGTAAAATAATATTATTATTATTAAATTTTTTCCATAAAACTCTGACTTCTTTGTAACACACATTATCAAAGAGACTCGATGTTACATGAAGTGAAGAATTAAAATGGTGTAATGACCCAATGTTTTTCAATTAAAATTACCTTATTATAATTATGTCATAAAATAACATGAAAATAAAACATAATAAACTACTATGTGATAAGTGACCTTTAAACAGAAGTTTGTCACTTATGTGTTTGGAATTTTGAAATTCTGACATACATGGTTGTGTTCAAGATGTTTTTTGGAGTCTAATAAAACAAAAATAATTTTTGGTGAATAGTAAACTACCCTTATGAATAGTAACACACACTGATGAATATTGATATACAATTATGAATAGTAACCTTACATATTATAGTATAAAAATAATATTCAATAGAAAGGATGATGTACCTATATTTTAGAATAAGTAAATTAATATTTTATAACTGGTTTTTTAATAAAAAATTATGATTTTAATTAAATATTATATTAATAACATTTAGATAATTATTTATGAAAATGTGCTTCATTTTTGGATTCTACACATCGAAAAATGGTTAGGGTAAATATTTGGGATTATTCTGAAAGACATGAATTTTTGATGAATAGTAAAATACCGTAATTTGCAAAAATATGCTAAATAAGCTAATTATAGAGTCATGTGTGATGTTCTTCTGATGTAAGCTCACATGGTTCGGGATCACATGATAAAATTACTATTCTATGTCATTCAAGATACACTATTCCTTGTCTTCTGAGAAATTAATAAACTAATGAATTTTATATTAAAGAAACCCCTCTCCGCTTTACTATAAAAACCACCCTTCACACCCTCATTCCCTCACACCTCTCATGCCCCAATTCTTCTCTAAACTCTACCCAAACATCCTCCCTATCCCATTTCCCACATACAAGAGCTACTGTTCTCATCAAAAGTCTAATCCTAGCTTCCTAAATGAGAATATCAAGAGGAGGATTTAAGAGGTATTTTCTCTCCCTCTTCTCCTTTAATTTCCTTTCATGTTCAAGTTCATTTTTTGATCTCTCCCCACCTATATTCATCCAAATGGTATTGAAACTCTAGTATTATACATGTACTAGAATGTTATTATGCTACTGTGATATTATATCATCCATCCATTTTCCCTCTTCCTCTTATTTTATTAAAGAGAAAGCTGTTCGTGAGGTGTTAATTTATCAACTTCAAGAATGACATGTTTTCTTATTCCATTTCTACCTTCAGATCTGGTCATGAATCCATTTTTATTGTTGAACAAGAATTTTTTATATGTATTATGCACTATTTACGGTTTTTGAAATAACTTATGTTGATATTACTAAGTGATATATAAAAAAAAGTTAGTTGTGATTGAATAACCGCCCAAATTAACCCAAATAATAATCATATAATTCTTATCTAATGATTCATCCACATTTTTGTTCGGAGTGGACACTATAGAGGGAGGTTAATTGAGTTCCAATTAAAATTTCTATTAAAAATTTTAGCATTAAAATCCCCCAAATAAAAATAGCCGAGTTAATTAAATTAGTAGAGATATAAGTGATTTATTGTTCAACAAGTTTATCAAGAGGTTGATTTGTCCTCATTTGAATCAGGGTAGATACTGATTCACCTTTTGAAATAATTTTACTAAATTAATCACATATACACACTATCCAAAACTAACTATCAGAGTAATTATAAAAATTATTTTTGTCCTTGAAAAAATAAGCAACAAATAAATGTAAAACAGAGTACTTGAAGGATAAGCACAAAAATATAAAAAAGATCTTCAGTCTTATGCCAAGACCTAATCTTCTACACTCAGTGATCACCTTCCACCAAGCAGTTTATATTAAAAATGATACATAGCCTGTATCGGGCTTTACAATATTTTTCACAAACTGTCTAGGTTTTGAAACCTCTACCACTGTTCTATGTGGGAAAATAAACTACCAATACACACTGGGCTTATTCCACAGTTATGTGTGGGAAACAAATGTAAATAGAGTTTGGTATGGGTATTTATCAGGATTCCCCTAGTTCAACCATTACATACATTGTGTGTAAAACAGAAACACTACCCACAAATGTAAAATAATAAACACAGTTTAGATAAAGAAATTAGGAAGAGTTTTAGAATGCTCTATGTGTTGGCAGATCAGCTCTGGACTCCTTAAAATGAAGGAAATGAAGATCTTGTCCTTTTTGCATGTTTCCACTAAGACAGAGTATCAAAACTTCTAGGTTCTGGCTTCCAGGTGTAAAGATGATCAGCTTCTTGGGTAAGCAGCTCTTAGTACCACACCACCCCAAATTTGAGTATGTTCTTCCAACAGATCTTCATGGAGTTCCAGGATCTCCAAATAAATGAGTGATTGAGTGTCTCCTTCTAGTTACTTGAAATATCAGGTACTGGGTGAATATTTATTCTTTTCTTTATGTCTCTATTTATATCCTTCTTTCATTTCACCTTTTTCCTATTTTATTTAGTAGGGGCTTACAAGAGGAATGATCCACCCATGTGTGGTCTTCCTTGTACCTTGTACGGTTTCCTGATATGCCTGAAAATATCATTAAATAATTTCAGGTGCATTAAATTGTAAAACATGACCATTATGATAATATTAAGAAAATTGGTAATGTAAAGAATAGGTTATCAGTAGAATGGTACCAGATGAATGTCACATAGTATACTTAAATAGAAAGCTCTTCAAAAGTGGACTTCATCAATAGGCACAACAGTAGATCTTCAATGGTAGGCTTCAGTCAGTAATCTTCTAACAGTAGCTCTGTAACAACATACTACTTCAATAGTGACTTTTTCTAGCAGTAGGTTGTCTCAATAGATAACTTCATCAACTATGGGGTTTGTCTATCAATAGAATTATACTAACGGTAGACTTGATCATCAGTGGACTTCATCAAATGGAGGAGTTGTCTAGAAGTAGCCTTCTACCAACGGTAGACATATCCAGCTGTAGACTTGAACTGTGAAGATCTTAATAGAAGACTTGAGAAAGCATCTGACAGTGGACTTATAACAGATGCCTTGTCACAACTGTGACCTATAACAGTGACTCTTTGTCTATAGGCTTTAATAAGCATATCAATAGTAGACTTGTAATAGTGAACTTGTACCGTTAGCTTCCAATAATGCCTGTAGATCTTCAATAGTGACCTTTTAGCAATATTGACCTAGAGAAACAGTGAGCTATAATGGTGACCTTTAATGGAAGGCTCTTATCATCAGCCTTCAATAGTGAACTTATACTTAGAGAAATTTACATTGAACACTTGATTTAGAAAAGCCATGAGATCGAAAAAATATAGATTTATTGAAGATAAACATTATGAAGATAGATTAAAGAAGATTATAAAATGACTAATACATTATAATCATAGAATTAAACATGATTTGGGATTATCAAAAAAGGTGAGTCCAACAATCTCCCCCTTTTTGTTAATAAAAATTTTTTCTATTTAATCTTAGGATAATTAGCAGATCATCAGAGCTAAATTAAATTAATATGGAAGGTGTCACAAATAAGCATAAAATATCCTAAAATCACAGGATCACACAGGATCACACAGAATTATTATAAAATAACCTTATTAGCATATAATTTCTCCTTATTATCATAGAATTTCTCCCCCTTTGTGATTAGAAAAAAGAAACACAAAAATAGATAACATAGAATGCTTGTATTAATGGAAGGACATTACATGACCCAAAAAGAATACACCATCCCTATCAAAAGACAAAAAAAATCAATCCACATCATCCTTAGGCAAGTGTTGTTTCCCTTTGGAATAAGAAGATGGAGGATGAGCTGGTGGATCTGTAGGTTTGGGAATGGCGGAAGGAATGACTGATGGAGCAGTAACAGAAGCTCATGTTGTCCATTAGTGGGTACCTATATAAGGTATCGGTGGAGTAATCCATCTGATGGCCTCAAGAGAAGACATCTTGGATGAAACACTAGGTTGGGATGCATTTAAGGTAGAAGGGACTATGAAAGGGGTATAGTCCACATGGAGTAAGGGTGGGATTAGGTTTCTGAAGACCATAATAATGTGTCCTCCTATTTATATAGTCGAGATGAAATCATCCTTGTTTTCTGTAAATTTCACTAAGGTTGGATTAAACTAGGCCAACTGAGTGACTTGTTCCCTAGAGGTTCTGTTGACTGGTGGAATCATGAGGTTTTCCATCAAACGATTTAAATGAGCATCCATCTGATGCTTGGAGTAAATCCTTTTATAATAATAATAATCAATATGTTCCTTTATACTATTCTGGTCTTGGGAATACTCTCTCATGAAGTCACTAACTACCATCTGATCATTATTGGTAGTGGTGATAATTTGAGTCACAGATTGAGAGTCATGTGCACCGACACCAGATAACTTTGCTTGCTTTTCACTGACCACTGTCTTGAATGCTGACAAGTCTACAGGTGGTGCATTGAAGGTTGAATCAAAAGCAGAGGAAACAAAATTTTTTATAGTGAAAGAAAAAGTTTTCTTAAAAGAATTGGTAAACCCAATGATGAGAATCTTCGCATCATCATACTGGACCTTTACATGAGCTTCCATGGATTCTGTAAAGCTTTAAAACATGACAACCATCTGTTTCACCACATTTCCGATATGGTGAATGTCTTTGTCTGATTGGCCCCTATAATCCATTAGAGTAGTCAGGCTCACCACTTACTGTCTTAGAAGTTCCACAAACTGAGACACATCCTTGAGTTGATTATGGCATTGAGATACTTCTTGGGACAAATTTTCTTGAATGGAAGACTGAACTCTAGGCATATCAGAGGTAGTAAACTCTTGAATTAAGGCCATTTACTTTTCCATTTCAGAGGCCCTGTTATCAAACATCTATTGTAGATCTATTTTTGGTGATTCTAGATCATCCTTAGTGACAGAGTTCTCAGGACATACAACCACTAGAGGAACTGCAGCAGGTTCTGAAACAGTATGTGCATGGTGTCTTTTGTTTGGAATATCACAATCAGAATCATCATAATCCAGTAGAAGTACCAAGTATCCAGGATCTTCTAACCATTCTTTAATTTCATGAAGGATAGATACAAAAACTCTTTCAACAAGATTCTCACCCTCACATGGAGATATCTCATTAGTAGTCTCCTCTGCTGGTTATGCTCTACGCAATTCTACAACCTCCTCTTCAACTATAGTAGATTAAACCTCTGTCTGATCCATTGGTTCACCAGTGGGGTGAGTCATAGCTTCCACTGAGTCTTCAAGGACCTCTATTTAAATGGATGTATATTCCACTTTTGCTTCTGGGATAGACACTGTCCTGTCTGTATTACTTATCAGAGGGATCAAACTGAGCTCTTCTTATTCATTGTCTTCATAATCAGCTTCAGCAATAACAACCTCATTTCATTCATCTTTATCACCAACCCCCATTACCTCAAGATTAGAATGATCTTACTCAGTATCCTCATCCTCTTCAGAGGTGTCCCTGGAAGTTGTCTGAGATTATTTCTCTTAGCTACTCTTAGTATCACTTTTCCTTAGAACAGTCTCTCTTCTTGGTAGTTCTTTTGGAGGGCTAAGTGATCCAAAATCTACTGTCCTTACAGAACAAATAGATAAATCAGGGTCACTCCCATCATTAATGGGGGTGTCTTCTCTTTCAGATTCCACAGCTCCTACAATTTCCTCCTCATCATCAAAATAAGATACTTCTAGATCATCAGGTTTCAGGCCTGGATCTCTCTTGTCTTTTGTCCTGGATTGGTAAGTAGTAGGGTCAAACTTTGTATATACTTTTCCTTCATCATTGACCCATGAATTATTGCAGGGATTCCAGCTAATTTTAATGAATTTGCAAATAACCTTGGAGATACGAACACTATTCTTAGCCACTATTATCCCCACATTATTTCCAGCCACAATATTTACCTTTAGCATTACTGAGATTACTGTGGCATGGAATATGTCATTGGACTTTGTTATTTCCTTATTCATATCCTCCAATTGTACCATCAGAATACTACATAGGTTGATCTTCTCCCCATGCTTTAGAAAGTCCATAAGGATTATGTCCTGATACAAAAACACAAAAAAATACCCTCTCCTGGGACTAATCACATGCTGAATAAACTTAAATATTAGCATGTCTTCTCCATTCATCTCACCTACAATGATCTTCCTCGATTTTTCAATCAATGTCATCTCTTTCAGTGCTTTTTCACACCCAAAAAATCTCAATGTCTGGAGAGGACACTCCGGAATAGTATTCATAAACTCCTTCATGAGGGACTCTCAAACAAGCATCCCACTCAGCATACGAAAAGATAACTTCATTTCCATTGAATTTAGATACTAGTCTATTCACAACATCTTGCTTCTCAAACTTATGAAATTCATAAATTTCTTTCACCAGCTTCGTGTAGTATGGCCCATTGTTGTTGGAAAAAAATTTGGTCCATCCTTGGGCTTCTGGTGCTTCCAGCACTAATGAATTGGTCGACAACAGACATTCTTCACTCACCTCCTTCTCATCCATGATTTATCTCTTTGTTAAATGCAGATTGGCAGGTCCCGTTGGGGTACTGCTGGTGCCACTAGACTCAGGTCAATCCATTTTTGGTCTTGGTGCATCCGTATTGAAAGTAGTGGGTCGCTTGAGTGGTTCCATGGAGGTTCGAAGTGGTTTTCAGGTTCAGTAGAGAGCTAGGGATTAGGGATTTCGAGAGATAAGGTATGAGATTGTGTAAGAGAGTGGATTGAGATATGTTCATAGCATTAGTTTTATCATTTAGGGATTCAAAACAAAATAAAATAGGAATAATGAATAAGAATAAAACGGTTCAGATTCTCGCAAAAATAAATGGTAATGGCAGACAGTGAGGTACCCAACAGTGAGGTTCCTAACAGAGAGGTTCAAACAGTTAGGTACAATGGTGAAGTTCAGTGGTTAGGTTCAACTATGAGGTTTCTTATACTGAAATTAATCATACCTAACTCATGTTTGATGTAATTTAACCTATCATAATTCAAATGATTTCTGAATATTTCAGCCATTTGATGTTCAGTGCCAACAAATTCAAGAGTGATATAACTTTTTTGATAATGATCCCTCAAAAAGTGATGTCTTACATCAATATACATTTTCCTAGCAAGAGATACTTGATTTTTGGAAATGTTAATAGCACTTATATTGTCACCCTTTATAGAGACATGTTTGAATTGATATACATAATCTGGTATAGCGTGTTTCATCCACATAATTTTATCACAAAAACTACCAACATCTATGTATTCAAATTCAACAGTAGATAATGCAACATATATCTGTTTCTTACTATACCATGATACTATTGACTTGCCCAAAATGTGACATGTCCCAGAGGTGCTTTTTCTATCTAACTTGCAACCGGAAAAATAAACATCCGAATAACTAAACGAATAAAATGATTGTCCTTTTGGATAAAATAATCCAAAGTGTGGAGTATAGTTTAGATATTTGAAAATCATTTTTACAGAAGATAAATGAGACTCTTTTGGATTGTCTTGAAAGTGGGAACACATACATACACTGAATATAATTTTAGGTCTGTAAGTTGTAAGATAGAGTAGACTCCCTATCATACCTCTGTAGTTGGTTTGATCCACTGGTTCTCCAGATTCATCAACATTCAACTTACAAGTGGTACTAATAGGTGTGTCACTACCTTTACTACCATCTGAGGAAAAACGTTTTTAAATGATCCATAATATGTTTATTTTGATTCAAAATACTTCCATCTTTGTTTTGAATGATCTGAAATCCAAGGAAAGACATTATTTCTCCTATTAAACTCATTTCAAACTCATTTTACTTCATTTTTGAAAAATCAATACATAATGAATGTTTAGATGATCCAAAAATAATAACATCCACATAAATTTGTACTATCAAAACTTCGTTAGAAATTATTTTAATAAAACTGTATGATCAGCTATCCCTTTGGTAAAACCTTTTGAAATAAGAAAAGAGCTGAGCCTATCATACCATGCTCTTGGATCTTGTTTTAAACCATATAGATCTTTAGAATGTTTAAAAATAAGAATTTAAAAATGGGGATTTGTAAAACTAGGGTTTTGTTCAAAAAACACATCCTCCACAAGATACCCATTTACAAAAGCACTTTTAACATCCATTTGACATAGTTGAAAATTTAGATGAGTTACATATGAAAGTAGTATCATAATGGCTTCTAATATAGCTACAGGTGCAAAGGTCTCCTCATTGTCTATTCCTTCTTCTTGACTATATCCTTGTGAAACTAACCTAGATTTATTTCTAACTATATTTCCATACTCATAATCATTGTTCCTAAACAACAATTTAGTGTCTATTGTCAAAGTGCCCTTATGTATTTCCACTAATTCCCAAAATTTGTTTCTTTTGAACTAATTTAATTCTTATTGCATAAACATTATCGAAAATTCATCATTTAATGAATCATTAATATTTTTGGGTTTAAGCTGTGAATGAAAAGCTTGATGTTCAACCTGGTTTCTTAAAGAATATCTTGTTTGTGTTCCTCTATTTAGATCACCTACAACAGCATCTAGAGGATGATTCTTAAGAGTCCTAATTCCTCTTGGAAAGGTTGAACTAGATTGATCATTGTTTTTTGTTGGTTCAGAATCAAGAGGTGCAGATTCTGGAAAACTTCTAGAGCTGGACACTTTCACAGGGGATTCACTATCTTTATCATTAAGGTCCAGAATTTACATGTCTTACTCATGGTGTTTAAGAGTGGTTTTAGGCTCATGTTGATCAGTCTCATAGAATTTAACGTGATCTAATTCTTCAACACGTTTTTTTTTTCTTATTTAACACTCGATAGGCTTTACATGAGATAGAGTAACCGAGCAAAATTCCTTCATCAAATTTGGGGAAAAAAATTCAAGATTTTATTTAGTGTTATGAAAAAAGACTTTTCAACCAAAAACCCTAAAGTAATTATCATTAGGCTTTCTATTATTCCAAATAACATAAGGGGTCTTCTTTAGAACAGGTCTAATCAAAACTCTACTGATGATATACCAAGATGTATTTATAGCTTCTTCGCAAAAATAGATCGGTAAATCATACTCATTGAGCATTGTTCTTGAAATTTCTTGAAGGGTCCTATTCCTACTCTCGATAACTCCATTTTGTTGAGGTGTTCTAGGAGCAGATAAATTGTGACTATAGCCATTGTGTGATCAAAAAGATTCAAAATCCTGATTTTCAAATTCACGGCCATGATCACATCTTAAGGTCTTAATTCGAAGTCCACTATGATTTTCTACAGACTTTGAATACTTAACAATGTAGGAACAAGATTCACTTTTTTTGAGTGAGGATATATACCCAAGTATACCTAGAAAAGACATCTACAAGATCATAAACATAGTGCTTCCCATTTAAACTTGAAACTCTTGATGGTCCAAACAAATCCATGTGAACCAACCCAAGTAGTGGATATGTTGAGTCTTTTTTATTTAGTTTGAAAGAAACATTGTGTGGTTTTCCCTTTTGACAGGGATTACAAACATTGTCATGTGGGAATTATAATTTAGGTAAGTATCTAACTAAACCTTTCTTAGATAACCTGCTAAGTGAGTACACATTTCAGTGTCCTAACCTTCTGTTCCATAACCAATATTCCATACGAAAATCATTTAAACAGGAAACATTTTTGTTGGAAAAAGAATTTAAATCTACATTATATACATCATCATTTCTACATGAAGTGAAAACTAAATAATTTTTTGAATTAAAAACATTTCATGAATCATTTTCAAACAAAACATTAAAGCCAACATAACATAAATGAGATATTCTATGTAAATTGTACATTAATTTATAAACAAAAAGTACTTTAGAAATTAATATTGTATTAAGGTTACCAATCTGGCCTAAGACAACGATTTTTCATTTTACATTATCACCAAAGGTGACATTCCATCCATCAACATTAATTAGACTCTGGAGGAAAGCATATTCTCTTGTCACATGCCTTGATCATCCAATGTTCAAGTACCATAAGGTCATATAAGAACTCTTTAAACATTTTCCCTGTAAAACAAATCAAACATGGATTAATTTTGGAACCCAGATATTCTTGGGTCCAGAGAGGTTAGAAAGTAAAACATTGGGAACCCAAATTTTCATTATAGGTTTTCGGAAATAAAAAAAATTGATACATAAATACATTGTTAGGTCCTTTAGAAAATTGTTTCTCAAAATATAGTCCATAACTAGAACTAGCAGTGAACTACCCAGATTCTGGAACAAATTTGGTTTTGATAATTTGTCTATGTCTGGGCTGATATCCAAGGCTAGTTGTATACATTGTACCAATCTGATTTCTTAGAAACTGTGTCATGTTATCCCTACCAGCAGTGAAATTTCCAAGATCCTTTTATAATTGTTCATTAGATATTTTTAACTTTGTATTTTCCTTTAGCATCTTAGCAAATTTCTCTTTTTCAATACCCAGATTTGACTTGTAATTTTCATTTAAAGAATGTTGTTTTTTAATGAATTATCTTTTTTATTCAGTTCATCAAATGTATCTTCAAGCATTTCTCAATATTCAAATAATTCTTCTTTAGTCATATCTTCATCATTATGAGAGTCACTTTTATAATAAGTATTATGCACAGGGGAGTAAAGTGTTACCCAGATGTCTCTATCATAAAGAATAGATTTGCATGTTTGTTTTGTTCTGTGTCTGAAGAATTAGATCCACTCGAGCTATCTTCTGAAGCACTCCACATTTCTTTCATAGCCTTTTTATAACCTCTACCCTATTGATCATATTTCTTCTCAAATTTCATCTTGGGTATTCAGCCTTCAGATTATCTTATTGTTTACATTCATAGAATACTATTTCACTTGTAGTATCATTCCACTTATTGTATTTCTTCCATTGTCCTTTATGATTATACTATAATTTGATGTTTGACTTCATAGATAATTTCTTCTTTCAGTAAAACCTTTTGAATCTTCTGGTATGTTGTTCCATCTCCTCATCACTATCTGAATTTGACACTTCACTTGTAAAACATTTTAGAAGTACTTGAACCTTTTCATTGTCTTTTCTATTTGAGGAAGAAGTCTTGAATGCTATTGAATTCTTTCTTGGTTATTCATCTATTTAGTGATTCACCTAAATCTCTTCATCATACATAATTATTTTTTCAATTAGCTCCTTTACTGGTAGCTTGAAAATGTCACATGATTCTCGGATAGACAAAGAAGTGCCACTCCATCTGTCAGGTAAGCATCTAAGCAGCCACATGATTTGATCCTTTTTGTCCACTGGTTTCCCAAGAAGACTCACAGTATTTACTATCTCATTAAACCTGAGATACATTTTAGAGAAGGTTTCATTAGGCTTCATCTTAAAATTATCATATTTAATAGTATATGTATTTAATATCATTTTTTTTAACATTGGTGGTTCCTTCATGAGAAATATCCAAGGTATCCCAAATTTCTGAAGCAGAATTATAGGTAGATATTCTATTGAATTATTTATCACCCAAATCATATTATAAGGCATTCATTTCTTTACAATTATTATTATAAATAGATTTAGTTACTTGAGACCATGTATCCCTAGAAGTAGCCGGTAATGCATTTTTTCTTCAATTGTGTCCCAATTTTCAGGTCATAAGCTTTCAAGATACATTTTCATCTTCTATTTCCACTGTCCGTAGTAATTTCCATTAAAGAAAGGTGGCCTATTAGTAGCAACACCCTCAACATGGTTATCCATAGAAAATTAAAAGGTTAAAGAACTGAAAATTTTTATATAACAGAAATTTTGAGATCTTTATGATACAACTAAAATCAGTGTTGAAATGAAATTGAAAAGCATGAAAAACTAGTAAAATTAACAGTCCCTTTAATTCCAAATGTTTGTCAGAGAGGACACTCAATAGGGGGGGTGAATTGAGATCCAATTAAAATTTTTGTTAAGAACATTAGGATTAAAATCCCCTAAATAAAAACAACCCAGTTAATTAATATAGTAGAGATATAACTGATTTATTGTTCAACAGGTTTCTTAAGAGGTTGATTAGTCCTCAGTTGAATCAGTGTGAATACTGATTCTCCTTTTGAAACAAGTTTACTAAATTAATCACATATACACACTAACCAAAACTAACTATCAGATTAATTATAATACAAATTTCAGTCCTTGAAAATATAAGCCGTAGATAAATGTAAAAGAGAGTACTTTAAGGATAATCACAACAATTTAAACAAGAGGTTTAGTCTTAAGCAAATACTGAATGCTCTCCACTTGGCGATCCCCTTCCACCAAGTAGTTTATATTAAAAATGATACACAGCCCGTATCGTTCATTAAAACAGTTTTCACAAACTGTCCATGTTTTGAAACCTCTACCACTATTCTGTGTGGGAAAATAAACTACCAAGCCACACTAGGATTCTTCCACAGTTATGAGTGGGAAACAAATGTAATGAGAGTTTGGTACATGGATTTTTCAAGATTCCCCCAGTTCAAGCATAAGAGACAGTGTTTCTAAAACAGACACACTACTCACAAATGTAAAATACTAAACACAGTAGAGATAAAGATATTAGGAAGAGTTTCTGAATTCTCTATGTGTTGGAATATTAGTTCTAGACTCCTTAAAATAAAATAAAATGTAGTTCTGGTTATTTTCTGCAAGTTGCCTCTAAAACCGAGTATCGCAACTTCCAGGTTCCATCTTCAAGGTGTAAAGATGATCAGCTTCTTGGGTTATCAGCTCTTGGTATCACACCACCACATCTTTGAGTATGTTCTTCCAAAATATCTTTGTGGAGTTCCAGGATCTCCAAAATAAATGAGCGCTTGAGTGTTCTCCTTCTAGATACTTGAAATGCCGTGTTCTATGGGTATATTTCTTCTTTTCATTATATCTCTATCTGTATCCTTCTTCTAGTTCACCTGTTTCTTATTTTATTAATTAGGGGCTAACAAGAGGAATGATCCACCCATGTGTGGTCTTCCTCATACCTCGTACATTTTACTGATATGCCTATAAATACAATTAAATAATGTCACGTGCATTAAATTTTCAAACTTTACTATTATGCTAATATTATGAAAAATGAAAAAGTAAAGAATATGTTATCATTAGACTGGTAGCTGATGCATGTCACATGGTAGACGTCAATAGTAATCTATTCAATATCGGACTTAATTAGTAGGCTCAATAGTAGATCTTCAATGGTAGGCTTCAGTCAGTAAGCTTCTAACATTAGCTCTGTAACAGCAGACTACTTCAATAGTGAACTTTTCCAGCGGTAGACTCCCTCAACAGTAAGCTTCTTCAACTATGGAGTTTGTCTATCAGTAGACTTCTACTAACGGTAGAATTGAACATCAGTGGACTTACTAAATAGTTGGATTTGTCTAACGGTAGCCTTCTACCAACAGTATACATATCCAGCGATAGACATGAACTGTGAAGCTCTTAACAGAAGACTTGAGAAAGAGTCCGACAATGGACTTCTAACAGAAGACTTGTCAAAGCCGTGACATATAATGGTGACTCTTTGTCTATAGGATTTGATAAACATATAAATAGTAGACTTGTAATAGAGACCTTGTACTGGTATCTTCCAATAGTGACTGTAGATCTTCAACAACGACCTTTTAGCAACAGTGACCTAGAGTAACAGTGAGCTATAACGGTGACCTTGAACGAAAGGCTCTTATTAGGAACCTTTAATAGCGAACTTATACATAGAGAAATGTAAACTGAACACTTGATTTATAAAATCCATGAAATTGATAAAATATAGATTTATATAAGATAAACATTATGAATATAGATAAACGTTGATTGCAAAATTACCAATACATTATAATCATAGAATTAAACATGATTTGGGATTATCAAAACAAGTGATACCAACACACACTGATATAATATGATTCATTATAAGATCATTCAATATCCAATAATTTCATTAATAACATGTAATATCAGTTCTGGATGTTTACCCATGTTCTACCCAAACATCAATTTATGAATGCAAGTGAACCACTCAAGAAAACCACAAAAACAAACATTCCTGAATAATGTTTTTAAACTCTATAACTTATCCAAAGGCACAAAAAATAACTTAATGAAATCATAATGAACCATATTAATTTATAAAGGGTTCTGTATTTCCAATTAATGAATATAATGTCATTATACAGGACATTAAATAGAAGGAATCATTCTGATACAATGTGAGGGGAAATTTTCGAACCCAACATTCATCCTTTGGGTTCTCCCTCTTTCACTCCATTTTTGATATTGTTACTCCATAATGATCTTTTTTTCATTATTTCCTTTCTTTTTCCTAAGATATATAGTTTTACCACTAATGTTTATTTCAAACAAAATGTTTTGTAAAAGAACACTTCTTTTAAGAACTCACCTTTTACTTCTCATTCATGGTTGATGGTTCTTGTATCAAGTACATTATTCCATCTTTGTTTTGGGAACCCAATGTTTATGAATGTGTTCTTATGAGATGTAACACATTCATTCCCATGGGTTAGTTATGATTAATTTTGATATATGTTCCATATTGAAAGCATGATGATGATAATGTTATGATGTGATGGGTGCGCCTGGAATTATATTGCACAAAATGAATGATTGAATGTGACGGGTGCTCTCGGAATTATACAGCGCTCCAATGCATTGGGTAAAGTGATTAATCACATGATTAAATGTGAATTGATGTGTGAACAAGATGCTATCTTGGATCACAAGTATGTGTGGTATTTAACACCTATGACATGATGTTTCATTTATTATGCATTTCCACATATCAGGTCTGTTATTTATGCTTCATCTCATGTTCATGATATTTTTCCCATGTTATTATTATGGTCACCCCATGCAGTATTGTTCTTATCTATCCTCTTACTGGGATTATATCTCACCCTGTTTGATGTATATCCTTAGGTGGCTATGTGTACTACGGAGATGACAAGTGCCAATAAAAATCTAGAGATGAAGAAAATAAATATATGTTTATGCTTGATGTTGTAATAGTTATCTATGGTCCTAGTTTTCCAAGGACACTAAACCTTTGGATCCTCTATGTTTAATACTATTATATTGTTTATCTTTAAAATGATTTCATAGAAATGTATGAAATGGATGGGTCACTATAGTTGGTATCAGAGGAAAGGTTTAGTTAATTTGGGAATTATGATTAGTGAACCTTAGGGAAATCCTATAGCATGTGACTAAGTAAAAATATGCACACTAGAAAATTTACATACGGATCCCATATGTTAGGCTTTTAGTATAAATTGTGAAAATAAATAAGTTATTTATCCATGAATTGTAGACTTATGTTTTGTTATAACCTTTTCTATTTTAGAAAATGGTTGGAACCATGAGAAATCAGGCCAACAAATCTTGTGAGGGCCAATGCAACGATTTCCCAAATGACATCCCCAAAGATTTGGGAGGTGGAGTTCAAAACTTCTGGGCAATGCTTACCCAATTATCTCAGGTTATGAAAAATATCCATAACAATGGGGAACGTCCTCCTTCACCAATGAGGGAGAAACTGGCTATCGAATATTTTATGCGGAAATGTCCACTGACGTTTAATGGATCTTCTGATCCACTAGCTGCGGAACAGTGGGTCAACTCCATGGAGAAGATCTTTTCTTTTCCTCACTGTTCTGAGATGGAGAATGTGACCTTAGCTATTTGTCATCTAGATGGAGAAACCGATCAATGGTGGACTTTGATTAAGAACATCATTCCAAGGGAGGAAATTGAAGAGAAGGAATGGGAAGAGTTTAAGATAATGTTTCTTAACAAGTATTTCCCATGAACTCTTCGCACGAAGATGGATAGAGAATTCATAGTGCCCAAGGAAAAATAAGGGGAATCTTTCACAACCTATGAAGTGAATTTCACAAGGCTTCTAAGGCATGCTTCGGGTTTTGTTATCAATAATGATAGAAAAATTGATAGATTATTTAGTGGATTAAAATCACACCTTCGAAAGGCTCTTTCAATTTGAGACTTTTAGAGTTATGAAGAAGTATTTCGATGTGCCCTCAAAGTGGAGATGGTGTTTGGATAATGGTACGATGGCTATAGGGTTAGGAAACAAAAGATGGAGTTTCAAGATGGAGGATCTAATGACAAATGTGGGAAGAAAACTCAACCACCCACATGCAAAAAATGTGGGAAGTTTCACCATGGGTACTTCCTCAAAGGGACGGGGAAGTTCTTCAAGTGTGGGAAAGAAGTACACCATGCTCAAGAGAGTCTAAAAGACATAGAAAGGAAGGAGAATATTGCCAATGAAAGGATAGAACCACTCACGGTTCAATGCTACAACTGTAGGAAGCTAGGGAACTATGTAAACCAGTGAACTAAACCTCATGTTCTCGAGGGTAATCTACGTCAGCAGCCACCAAAGCCAAAGGAACAAGGGAAGGCATATGTCACGACTACTGTGGAAGTAGAGAAAGATAATTTAGTTATACAAGGTACACTTCCTATTCACTCAAGAATGGAAAAGTCTTATTTCATTGTGGTTCAACACATTCCTTTTTATCTTTCATGTTTGCTATAACTATAGTATCGAAACCCTGAAACCTTGAATTAGAGATATTTGTAAAAACACAAAGTGGTGGAATCATTGCAACCCAAGTGTTTGACTCATCTCCTCTAGGATTATGTGGGAAGATTCTTCCATAAAATATCATAATACTTCCCTTGGGGGAATTTGATGTATGAATGGGAATAGATTGGATCTCATTATATATGGAACATATCAACTATCGGGAAATGGAAATAGCTTTTCATATTCCAAACCATCCCATGATCCTCAAAAAATGCAAAGAAGATCATGAATCTCATTTGAAAAAACCTTCAATGATCTGGCTGTTGATTCCCTATGAAAAAGAATACCTCTGGAAAATTGTTTTGTCGAAGTAAAGTCACAACCTTGAAGATATTCCCATTGTGATGGAATACGGAAATGTCATTCCCGAAGAGTTAACAATAATTCCATCGGATCGTGAGGTAGAGTTTTCAATTGAACTCATACCCAGAGAAACTCATATCTCAATGTGTCCCTATAAGATGGCTCTTATCTAATAGGAGGATTTAAAGAAGTAGTTGCAAGGGCATCTTGACAAAGGGTTCATACTCCCTAGTGCATCACCATGGGGTGCACTAGTGATCATTGTGAAAAAGAAGGATGGAACAATACGGCTGTGTATCGATTATCGGGAACTCCAAAAGATCACCATAAAGAAGAAGTATCCTCTCCCAAGGATTGATGACTTGTTTGACCAGTTAAGAGGAGCTAAATACTTCTCAACGGTGGATATTGGTTTTGGATATCATCAAGTAAAGGTGAAGAAGGATGATATTCAGACGACTGCTTTTCGAACAAGGTATGGGTACTATGAGTTTTTGGTGATGCACTTTGGACTTACTAATTCCCCTACATTATTCATTGATTTGATGAATAGAGTCTTTAGACATTACCTCAAAAAAATTATGGTAGTGTTTATCGATGATATTCTCATTTACTCCAAGAGAAAAGAGAATCATGAAGAACATCTAAGACATGTGTTGGTGACATTGAGAATGGAGAAGTTGTATGTCAAGTTCAGCAAGTGTGACTTCTGGATGAAGAAAGTCACATTCTCAGGACATGTCATCACAAGTGAGGGAATTTCTTTGGAACCTTCAAAAACAAAGGTGATTGAAGAATGGACTAGGCCCTCTATTGTCACTGAAATCTGTAGTTTTCTTGGATTATCTAGGTACTACCGATGTCTTGTGAGAAACATCTCATGATTGTCAAGCCTGATAACTATGTTAACAAGGAAAGGGGTAAAGTATGTCTGGATGGAGGAATGTGAGGGAAGATTCAAGGAGCTAAAGAGAAGGCTGATCACTGCACCTGTACTCACACTATCAAAAAGTGGAGAATGTTTTGTGATATACATTGATGATTCAATGAAAGGCTTGGGTAGTGTATTCATGCAAAATGAAAATGTGATATCATATGCCTCAAGACAGTTTATGATCCATGAGCGGAACTACCCAACAAATGATCTAGAGATGGAAGTTGTGTTTTTTTCCTTAAAAATCTAGCGGTACTTCCTTTATGTTGGAAAGTAGGACATATACCCCGACCACAAGAGCCTAAAGTATATATTCACACAAAAGGATCTCAACATGCATCAAAGGAGATGGTTATAGATAATCAAGGATTATTATTTCTCTATTAACTATCATCTGGGAAAGGCGAACAGTGTAGATGATGCTCTAAGTAGAAAAGAACCTACTATTGTATCAATACTATGGACTGAGAAAGACCATATCTTCTTGGATATGAAAAGAATGGATTTTGATATCATAAGGGAAGGGGATACATTCTACCATTCCCAAATGATTGTGCAACAATCCATCCAGGAGAAGATTAAGGAAGCACAAAGGGATGATGTGGAGATACAAAAGAGGGTGAATGCAGTAATGAAAGGGAAGCTGCAGAAGTTCCATATCGATGATGATGGTGTGATTTGGTTGGGAACGTGGCTTTGTGTGCCTTCATCACCCGGGATCAAGAAAGACCTATTGGATAATGCACATAGCTCAATATTCTCTATTCATCCCGGGAGTACCAAAATGCATCGTGATCTCTGGGAACACTTCTGTTTGGATAAAATGAAGAAGAATATTTCAGAATATATATCAAGGTTCTTGGTATGTCATCAAGTTAATGCTAAGGGAAAAAAGTCCAAAGGTATGATGCATTCACTGCCTATACACATGTGGAATTGGGAAAATGTTACTATGGACATTATCACGGGTCTCCCAAATACGTCAAAGGTAAATATTGCGATATGGGTTGTGTTTGATCGACTCGCCAAGACTACCCATTTTATCGCTATTCCGGAAGATATCATTCTTGAACAACATTAAAATATATATATAAATAAAGGGGTGAGACTTCACTGTGTTCCACCCTCAATTGACTCTAACCGTGATCCAAGGTTGACATCTATATTCTGGAGGAGCCTTCAACATGTTTTGAGTACTGAATCAAATTTTAGTTGGGCCTATCACCCCCAAACTGATGGCCAGTGTGAAAGGACAATTCAGACGCTTGAAGATATGCTAAGAGCCTACTCTCTAGCATTCAAAGGTGGAAGGGAACAACATCTCCCATTAGTTGAGTTATCATACAACAATAACTTCCACTCGAGTATTCAAATGGCTCTATATGAATATTTGTATGGAAAGTGATGTAGAACTATAACCTATTGGGATGAAGTTAGAGAAATAATGATACTTGGACCTGATCTTGTGCAAGAGATAACATAGAAGGTAGATGTCATCCATAAACACATCAAATCTTCTCAAAGTCGGTAAAAGAGCTATGCTGACAATCGTCGAAGGGACTTGGAGTTTGACGTTGGAGATAAATTCATCCTTCAAATATCTCCATGGAAGATATTCATGAGATATGGGAAGAAAGGGAAGTAAATCCCATGGTTCATTGGCCCTATTGAGATCCTTGAGCAAATAGGAGTCGTTGCCTATTGTCTTGCACTTCCACCAAATATGGATCAAGTTCAAGATGAGTTTCATGTATCACTATTGAGGAAGTACATACCAGAACCCTCAAATTTACTAAAGTCAGAGGTGGTGTAGCTGGAAGATGATCTCTTCTATAAGGAGCATCCAATAATGATTTTGTATCTGAGAGATAATGTTTTATTCAACAAGACAACCCATAATGTAAAATTTTTGTGGATGAATCATAAGTTTGAGAAAGCAACTTGGGAACTAGAAGAGGCATTGAAGGAGAAATACCCTCAAATATTTATGTAATGTGAAATTTCAGGGGTGAAATTTAATAAGGGGGGAAGAATGTAACGACCCAATGTTTTTCAATGAAAATTACATTCTTATAATTATGTCAAAAAATAACATGAAAACAAAACATGATTAACTAATATCTGATAAGTGACATTTAAATATAAGTTTTCCACTTCTGTGTTTGGAAATTTGAAAATCTGACATACACGGTTGTGTTCAAGATGTTTTTTGGAGTCTAATAAAACAAAAATAATTTTTGGTGAATAGTAATCTACCCTTATGAATAGTAACATACCCTTATGAATAGTGATATAATCTAATGAATAGTAACCTTACCTATGATGGTATAAAAATAATATTCAAGTTAATGTATGATGTACCTATATTTTAGAATAAGTAAATGAATGTTTTAAAAATCGTTTTTCAAAAGAAATTATGATTTTAATTAAATATTAAATTAAAAATATATAGAAAATTATTTTTGAAAAATGGACTTCATTTTTGGATTCTACACATCAAAATATGGTTAGGGTGAATTTTTGGGATTTTTCTGAAATACATGAATTTTTTATGAAATGTGAAATACCGTAATTTACAAAAATAAGCTAAATAAACTAATTATAGAGTCCTGTGTGATGTTCTAGTGATTAAATTCCACTTGGTTATGGATAAAATGATAAAATTACTATTCTAATTCAATCAAGACTCACTATTCCTTGTCTTAGGATAAATTAATAAACTAATAAATTTTATATTAAGAAAACCCCTCTCTCATCCCCTATAAAAACCACCCTTCTCACCCTCATTCCCTCACTACTCTCAAGCTCAAAGACTTCTCTAAACTCTACCCAAACCTCCTCCCTAGCCCCTCTCCCACGTCCAAGATCTACTGTTCTCATCAAAAGAACCATCCTAGCTTCATTAAGGAGAATCTCAATAGGAGGATTTAAGAGGTAATTTATCTCCCTCTTCTCCTTTAATTTCCTTTCAAATTCAAGTTCATTTCTTGATCTCTCCCCACCTATCTTCATCCAAATGGTATTGAATCTCTATTATTATACATTTAATGGAATTTTATGATGCTAATGTGATATTATATAATCCACCCCCCTTTCCCTCTTCCTTTTATTTTATTAATGAGAACGTTGTTCGTGAGGTATTAATTTATCACCTTCAAGAACGACATGTTTTCTTCATCCATTTATACCTTCATATCTGGTCATGAAACCATTTTCATGGTTGAACCAAAAACTTTTCTGTGTATTATTCCTTCTTTAATGTTCTGGAAATAACTTATGTTCGTATTACTATGTGATAAATTAAAACAAGTTTGTTGTGATCGAAAAAACGCCCAAATTAACCTAAATAATCATAATTTAATTCTTATCTAATGATTCATCCACATGGATATAATATGATTCATTATAAGATCATTAAATATCATGTAATATCATTAATAACATGTTTTGAATGTTTACCCATGTTCTACCAAAACATCAATTTAAGAATACACGGGAACCACTCAAGAAATCCATAAAAACAAACATTCGCGAATATTGTTTTTAAACTCTATAACTCATACAAAGGCACATAAAATAACTTAATGAAACCATAATAAACCATATTAATGTAAAAAATGTTCTGGATTTCTAATTAATGAATATAATGTCATTATACATGACATTAAATAGAAGGAAGCATTCGGATACAAGGTAAGGGGAAATTCTCGAACCCAACATTCGTCCTTTGGGTTCTCCCTCTTTCACTCCATTTTTTATATGGTTACTCCTTAAAGATCATTTTTCATCATTGTATTTACTTTTCTGGGATATATATGTTTACCACTACAGTTTATGTCAAACAAATTTTTTTCCAAAATAACTCTTCTTTTAAGAACTCGCCTTTTACTTCTCATTCAAGGTTGATGGTTCTTGTATCAAGTACTTTATTCCCTCTTTGTTTTAAGAACCCAAAGTTTATGAATGTGTTCTAATGAGATGTAACCCATTATTTTCCATGGGTTAGTTATGTTCAATTTTGTTATATGTTACATGTGTAAATCATGATGATGATAATTTTATGATGTGACGGGTGTGCCCAGAATTATATATCGCAATATGAATGGTTGAATGTGACTGGTGCGCCCAAAATTATACAATGCTCCAATGAATTCGGTAAAGTGATGAATCTCATGACTAAATTTGAATTGATGTGTGAACAAGATGCTATCTTGGTTCACAATTATGTGTGGTATTTAACCACTAATACATGATGTTTCATTTTTTATGCATTGCCACATTTCAAGTCTTATATTTATGCTTCCTCTCATGTTCATGATCTTTTTCCCGTGTTATTATTATATTCACCCCATGCTATATTGTTCTAATCTATCCTCCAACTGGGATTCTAGATCACCCTTTTTGATGTATATTCTCATGTGGATAGGTGTACTAAGTAAGGGAAAAGTGCGAATAAGAATCTAGAGAAGAAGAAATTAAATAAATGTTTATGCTTGATGGTGTAATCGTTATGTATGGTACTAGTATCACCAAGACACTATACGTTTTAATCCTATATGTGTAATACTATTATATTGTTTATCTTTAAAATTATGTAATAGTAATGTATGAAAAGGTCAGGTCGCTACACGTGTTGTAGCGTTTGAAATTATATAAACTATTCATTTCACATAATTCAAGGTATAAATTAATATAAATTAATTTTATAAAAGATATTTTATAAAATATTAGGATGTTACATTAGATGTAGGATTTTTATATATAACATTCATGATAATTTATAGCATGATTGTCTTATTATGAGTTGTATACAATGTCCAATTTTATATTATATTATTGAAGGGTTGTGGATTAAATTGTTTTTAGATTTTTATGTTTTCATTATCTATTTTTTCCATTTTATGATACATATTAGATATAACCCACAATAGTTTCCTTTAAAAAGTTTATTCACATCCCTATCACCTCAATGTGTATAGAAAATATATCAAATCTTTAAATTTTATTTTAATTGTATCTAAGTCATGTTCTTTTGATTCTTACGTTGACACTATCATAATTCTATTTTCATTGCATATTTACTTCATTAATATTTGATTCTAAATCACTACTTTTAAATTTTTTTGTTGCACATAGTGCTCATGGATTTCCTTCAAAATCCTCACATTAGAATTTCAGTTGAGGTTTATAGATTCTGTAATACATCACTAACATTGTCTTAGAAAATAAGACATTGATATATGCTTATGTTTTCTACGAACTGATTTCCTCTAATAACACAATACATTTAATTTCATTTATTTAATGGGGTTCATAAATATGTTATACATATATTGTTTAGGGATGTTATTTACAAAACAGTACACCATGTTCTATAAAAAAATTTAATTTGATTCATTCTTATATATAACATTTTTTAGTTTATTGATTGGGTAAATTTTGAAAATCCATATACATGATAGTCCAATTCAAAAGATGATTAATTAATTATGAATGATGAATTTTATTTTTTAACATTCCACCATCTTCATCTATATATCTTATACCCATATAATAATTTTAAATATATTGAAATTCTTTTTTATTTGATTTTAAATTAATCCTGATTAATATGGAAAGAATATTATTAATTGAATTTTAAAAAATAACATTCACATATTTAATTCATTTGTATTAATGATGTAATGGGTGCGGCATGGTATTATATATATAGTGACCCAGGCTTAACATACAATAATATTACTTAGTTATAGATGAATATTTAGTACATTATTAAAACACATGCTCGATGACCATAACCGTTTAGTTTATTGTGAAACATGAAAAAAAATCTTTTATCATAGTGAAATATAATCAACATCTCACATAAAGATCTCCACCTTTAGTAATTCTACCTAAAACCATTCTTTGTAACCTTTATTAAAAAAATATAAAAAAGGGGTGATCTCAAATGACTAGTAACCGTAAATAATAAAAATATATAAGCCTAATTATGAACATTTGGTTATGAGAACATGATCATGTAAATAGAAGACCATTAACTGCATATCAACGATCATATACATGAATCATGGAATAAAGAATTTCATAAAGTATGGAAGTTCATAAGACAAGATTTATATTGAGATAATGAACATAAGCCATTATAGGTATAAAACTTGGAATTTTGGCAGACACATGATCAGATAATATTATTTCCATTGTATCCAATGAATCATTTCCTAAACCATCTTAGTAGTGTGGGTTCACTCTGTATACCATATTAGTATTCAAGGACCACTCCTATGACCATATTAATTACATGAGTTCACTGATAATGTCTTCTTTTTGGTCATGGTTCAATATTATTTCCATCAAAGTAGCATGCGTTCACTCCTCAAACCATCTTGGTAGTCATGGTTCACTCCCGTGGCTATCTTATTATTTAAGGTTTACTCCAATGAAGAAATTAGTCTATTTTAATGGGATATAAATATTTTCCTAAATCATTAGAGGATGAAATAAATATGAACAATCTCATAGTGGAATCATACATATGTGTGCCACAAAATCACAAAAACATATCTTAACACATTATATGAAATGGGTATTATAATCATATAAACTTATCACATTCAATGAAAAACAATATATATTTCATAATTGTTTCATCAAAATGAAAACTTGTGAAAATGAAATGGATTCCATAAATATATAACTTGTGGAAGTAAAATTAGTTTCATAATGACTATGACATTAAACAAAACATATTTATAGAAATAATATAAATTGGTTATTTATATCATTTACTTGAAGGGAATGAGTAACATCAACATCTACCATCTTACATGGAAAATAATATCGAAATATCATTCTAAAATGTATCATGAGGAACATATTCTTTCTTATATGAAATTTTTTATAATAAATGAAAAAACATGAAACTAGTTTTTATATAAATTATATTGAATTATTATAAAGAATACATGAAATCATCGTTACTACGTTTTTCCTTGAAAACATATGAAATGTGATTTTAAATATTTTAAATACCTTTTCTTTAAATAAACTTTTAAAAATTATAAACAAATCGTGAAAATATTTTGAGAACTTTTTTATTTAATTTATTTGGATGAATATTGTTTATTTTTTGAAAAACAATCTCTATAAATACATTGAAAACATATAAATAAGTCCTTAAAATATTTGAATAAAACTTCCCTTAAAAACATATAAAATAAGATTTGATAGAATTTAAAAAACATTTTCACTGAAAAACCATTGAAAACAAGAAATAAATCTTGAAATATTTTTAAAAATTCAACCGAATCTTAAAGGAAATAAGGGTAGGTAAATCTGATATTCCCTAATAGGTAAAAAATAACATTCATTTTCCATGGTTAAAAGGATAAAAATGTACTCATTAGAAGTGACTAAAATTTTACTTTAAAATTATTTGTAAAATAATAAAAGGGTAAAAATTTCTCTTGATGGTCATATTTTAGTAGAATATATTTGGATGCCGTTTTTAGAGAACATGGTTTTTAGAATGAATAAAGAATAAGTTAGCCATTCATTAAAACACATTATTAACATTATTATGTATAAAATATTAGAAATATGGTTCCAATACGTGATTAAATCAACAATAACTAGTGGGGAGGAATATTCATGCATTTATTTAGAAATGGGATATAATATTTCTTCTAAGGATGCATAAACATAAACAATATTGTAAAGCAATTTGATTTTCTTAATAAACAATTATTACTCATTAACTCGGGATCATATTATCAATGTGTGAAAAATAGATTACATGAAAATTAAAATATTATTAAATTAAAAAAATTCATGACATCACTTGTAAAATGGAAGTATACACACCTCAAAAAAGAATTTATGTGCCTAATAAAACATGAGATAGTAGTCTGTATGTACACATGAATTATATTTCTGTATAATTATCGTGTTAAGAGAATTCATGTAAAAGAAATATATGTTTATATATATTTGTATAAATATATAAATATATAATTATATTTATTATATCAAATATATCATATATACTCACTATATTTACCCTTAATTCATCCCAGGTAGTGTGTGAATGAATCACATGACTTTGAGGTGGTGGTTGTACACACATCGTCAAATCAAATTATCTTATTAATACCCATTACAAAGTAAACAGATATGATTTTTAAAAGGAATAAAAAAGATTATATAAAAAATAAATATAACATCTAATATATATAAATAGTTTCTAAATCATAATTTCTACCATGATAGGCCGTAATGAAAATTGAACAATCTTTATTTAATGTGGCGCTAGTTTTCTATACACAGAGACAGAATTTTTGTTATCTATTAGTTGGTAGTGACTGTATGTATAGGTTGAAATCCTATAATAACAATATAATATTATATTTAGTATACCTGGGCTTTTATAACATCATTTAGAAATAATGTGTAGGGTTGGTGAAATAGAATAAAATAAAGGACTTGAGAGAAGACATTTCCTCTTAATCGGGTACCTCCTTTTTGATTGTGCCAAAAGGCTTCCTTGGATTTCATTATCCCCAATAGAAAGATTCTAGGAGGATGTGATGATTTCTGGGAATTTAATTGGGAATATATTTTCCAGCCCTAAATATCTTGATAGGATTTAGGATTTTGGAGAGGTTTTTTCCTTTTATAGGGAATGAAAGGGACTCACTAGGAGTTTTTTAAAACAAAAAAGTTGTGCACATGTTATGACCAAAGATAATTCTTACAAAACTAACATAAATAAATAATGGAAGGATGATGGACACAATATTGCAATACAATGGGTTTTGGAGAAGTATCCTTGTCAATTGGGCTCCTAATATTTTTTAATAGTCCATAATTAAGTTTAATTAGACCTTAATCGATGTTATTAATTTGAATCACTTTTTTGATTCATTTGGATCAAAAATCATTATGATATATTTAAAAAAATAACTATATTGATTAGAATAGTTTATTTTAATTTTTTATTAATTCAATTCATTGAAGCGTAAAATTTAGGATTAATTCTAATCTTGTAGATATGACTGTATTATATGTTTTTAATGTATAAAAAATTTAAAAAGTTTATTAAGTTTTAATATTCAATATCAATGTGAAATTGATTATTAATACATATATTATATTAATGGATTTATAATTGATCTAATTTTACCTTTAACCCAATTTATTATATAATTTAGCATTAACAATTATTTAAATGAAAAAATAATTCTTTAACTAAAAATATGTATTTTTAAATATTCATTAAAATGTAATATATCTTTGTGAAATCCCCAAAATTCTCTTTAATATAATGTTAACATTTTCAATTCCAAAAAAATATGATTATTTTTTTCAAATATATTTCTAGATGTTTATTAAATAAGTTTTATTGTTTTTCATATAAGTACATGAACATTATTTCATTGGATTTTTAAACATATAAGGATATTACCAAAAACTTAAATATTTCATTATCAATATGTTTTATCACTTTAAAACCATTATGAAGAATAGTTTAAAATAATTTATTAGTTTTCATAGTACTATGTTTTAAATCAATGTTTTAATTATATCATTTAACAAATTATAATAATATAATGCTTTGAAGAAACTCGGTGTTTCTTGTAACATACACCAAGTCGGTGTTGCAGGTTGGGAATGCCATGTCGGTATTGTGTGTAGCACAGGCCATGTCGGTGTTGTGTGAATGAAAGTTTTGACATAGTGTATTAGTATATATATATATATATAATGAGTTATTTCTACTGTCATGTGAAATGAAAAATATTAGAAAGACAAATTGATTTGAAACTAATTAATTCACAAAATCTTGGAGTGTAAACCTTTTACCCTCTTAAAATTAATTTTTCATTCCACATTTGTCTTCATTAAAAATAGTTTTATTGAATGAATTTTTCATTAGTGTAAACTGACATCGTAAAAATGAATATTAGAACACCCCCTAAAAGAAATTTTTTTAACCCTTATGGTTACCCAAATTAAGATATAACTGGGTTTCCACATAGGAGAACATAGGTTTGAAGTGGGGATTTAACATAGAGTAAAATAGAAAATATTTTGAGTGAGTGATTGATATCATCAATAAAAAAATCTAACGATCAAAGAAATGTTTAGGGCCTAAAATTCATAAATTATATAATATTCAAAAGGCCATTATTTCAAAAATAATTTTTATAAGGACAACAAATTTTCTTTTGATGATTATCCGAATGTTTTGTAATACATTTTTTGGCCAATAATATAAGGAAATAAACATAGTTGATATATTTCTATAAAAATGCATTATGTATTATTCGGTTATTTACTTCTAATTCATACATTACTATTTGTGTTGGATCTCTAGAAATTAAATTTTATGCCTGAACTGCAAAAATACACTTTTTGAATATCTTAAGGATCATAAAATTGTGAAATGTATAACTATTTATTTTTAAATATTATTAAAAAGTTAATATGATTAATATGTTATCACAAGTGTTCATAAATAATTTTTCATAAAAAATAATTATACATTAACCAAGACATTTCATAGGCCAATGGTATGTGTGAAACCCTTATCATCCTTCGATCATGGGTTCAACGACCACAACCTTTCTTAAATTGATTGGTTGTCAACCTAGAAAAATGTTTTCCTTGTATAAAACCATACTAACTTAATTTCCATAATTATAAAGGAAACCCTTGAAATAAGTTAAATCACTAAATAGATTTGTAGATAAAGTTTTCAATACAATATCATAACATAAATACTTATTCCAAATATTAACGTAAAAGTTTCATAAATATATAACTTTATAATCCTTATGAATGATTAAAATCTAAACTCATAAATAGTAAGTGACAAAAGAACATGACATTGATCCCCTGTATATCACAATATAGCTCATGGTTTTCATATTCTAATCATGTTAATACTCTTACTCTTAATTCTTTTGGAACCTTATAATGAAAAAAATTTCCATAAATCCATTTTAAGACATGCATACTCCCTTATTTCGTATATCAAATTATATATTCCATAAATACAATATCTTTTAAACTTTATCCAAGAGAGTATGAACTACTAGCCAACATGTCCTTAATTAGTTCCTGGGTAATGAATACCTTCCAAAGTTATATATTTATGAATATATAACTTTGACTATTTATGAGAATATCAACCTCTATCAAGGATACCTCATCCTATTACACAATATCTCCTTCCTTTCACATTTCTTCCATAGTATCATCACCATAAATAATGTAATAGTTACTCAACCTACCTTGCTAGTTCCCATTATGGGAATTAATCTTGGAAAAATGAGAATCATAATGACAATTAACTCCACACATAAAAAAACAGTTGATTATTTCATATAGAGGCCGATATTCTTATAAATTTCATTAATCAAACTCCTAATTTTTCACTTATAGTCACATAATTTTTGTTCCTACATTTATATAGTAAAGACATATTCTTTTTCCTCTATGAAATTCACTTAAGGAATTATTTACAAATTCTTCAAATAGATGACACCAAATATTTATTACTCTGTGGTCTCAATTACACAAACACATAATTACCTACTTATTTGTCTTCCATGATGAGTCTGTGATTTGGTGAAGGCATGTGTTGTTATTCATGTTCAGTGAAAGCTTATTAGGCATGATAAAAACATATCCCACTCTAGTGATCATACGTCTTGAATGCTCATAAAAAAATCATCCATCATGTTAAACATTAATTGAGTTCCTCCGGGTTCCTACCATTGACTAAAACAAGAAGCATAAATTGTTCAATAGTTATCATATGAAAGAACTATATTTTCTGGAAAAGAATTAAATAAATGATTATAAATCATGACACCTTTTATAATGTATGACAACCTAGGTTCATAATAGGTTATTCATAGTGAACATATATTTAAATTATTCAATGTTGTTCATGAAGAGTTCTTATATTCTTAATGAATATCCCCTAGTAGTGTCCTATCATGTGTGTAGCAAGGCCCACTATCATGTACCAGATTACCCCTTGTCAGGACCATAACATATTTTCAGAGATGTTGCACCTATGTACATATGTTTCAGAGACATATCCTCTTGTTATATCCATATATGGATGTATATTAGGGAAACAGTACACTCTATCATTTACTACAATTCTTGGACACTTTCCTATATTTTAACTCATTCTTATACTTATCTTTAGTGACATCGCAAGATCAATCCATAGAAATATATCCAGGGATGTCACTAATGTTGTATAATACTTATATATATAGATGAATAAACTAATACTTTGATACAAATTATAATTTTCTTGGATTTATATACATGGATATTACATCATTTTAGATGAATATTCATTAAATTACCAAATACATGCTCGTAGACTATAATAGTTTAGTGTCTTTGGAAAATAGGAAACAAATTCTTATATTCTATTGAATGCTCCACATCATCTCCCCTAAGTATTTCCACCTTTATTACTTCTACCTAAAACCATTCATCATAAACTAGAGAAAGAAAACATAAGAAAAAGGTTTTCTTAAATGGTATGTAATTCTAAACATGGGAGATATATAAGCATAATTATGAGCTTAAGATTATGAGAACATGATCATTAAAAAAACAACATAACATACCTATTAAATATCATATACATGAATAATTCCATAATTCATTGTAGTTTATAATACATGAATCTTAATGTAATAAAAAACATAGGCCTTTATATGAATAAAACAATGAATATTGGTAGACACATATGTATATAATATGATTTCAATAGTATCCAATGCACCATTTTAATGACCATATTAGTAGTATGGGTTCACTCCAAATACCATCTTCATAGTCAAGGATATATCCCATTGTAATTTTAGTAACATTATTTTACTTATAATACCATCTTGGAAGTAATGGTTCCCTACCATGGCTATCTTTGTCACTCGATTTCACTCTTAATTCCATCATGGCTGTCACAATTCACTGACATGGACATCATAGTAGTAAATGATTACTCCAAAGATCATATTATACAATTTTATGAGATATAAATTATCACCCACAACATTGGAGGGAGATATATATCCCTACTTTATTATAGTGAGATCATATATACATGTACCACAAAATCATAATTAATCCTTCCTTAACCCATAAAATGAACAGGGTATCAAAAATATATAAATATATCATATCCTATGTAAGAAGATACGGGTTTCATAAAGACCATGACATTATGAATAACCCATTAATTGAAAGAATATGAATGGAAAATTTATATCATTTCCTAGAAGGAAATGAGTAACATCAATGTATTTCCTCTTAGATGGAAAATATTTTTGAAATATATATCAAAAATATTTCTTGAGGAAATTATTATTTCTTTTGGAAAATGGTTTTTAGTAAATAATACCATTTTAAAATAATTTTCTTATAAAATAACTTGAAATATTACAATGAATACATGAAATCTATTGGAAAACCTTTTTCTTTAAAAACATATCAAATAAGATTCAAATTAGTTTAAAAAACAATATCTCTAAAAAACGTTGAAAACATATAAATAAAACATGTTATTATTTAGAAAATTTTTTAATCAAAATTTTATTAATGATGTTTGAAAATATTTCTAACCCATTTATTTGAATATTATTTAATACCATATAAATATGTCTAGAAATAATTTTTAAAACAATTTTTATCTATATATTATAAAATATGATTCAAAATATTTATTAAAACAATTTATTCATAAAATAATTGAAAAATTATAATGAAATCATGAAAACATTTTTCAAAACTATTAATCAGGAAACGTATTTATAATTTTGTTTGAAAATAATTTTTTTTAAAAATTAAATGGATGCTTTTGGGAAATGATGGTGGGTAAATTCATATGTGTCGTATGAGGTAAAAAAAATTCTTTTTGCTTTGTAAAAATGTAAGATAAATGACTCATTCTAAATTCATTAAAAATATGTGTGTGAAATTATTAGTAAATGAAAAATAGGGAAATAGTGTATTTTAATGATCAGAGGTGGTTAATAGAATATACATGGAAACCCTTTTTAGAGAACATTGTATTCTGACTAAAGATAGGGTAAATTAAGGCTTTCATAAAAACCCTTTCATAAATATATTATTTCATACAAAGTAGTAGTATGATACCAATACATGTTTATAACATGAATACCATATGTTAACAAAATATAATAATTCTTTCCAGGATGGGTCATAATATTTCATCAAATGAAGTATAAAAACAATCTTAAAAATCAATGACATTATCTCAATAAACAATTATAAAATTGAAACATGGGATCATACTCTCCACGTAACAAATAGAAGATACATCAATCATAAAATTTCATTAAAATTAGAAATTTTAATATATAACATGTTAAATGGAAGTATATATACCTCTAATGTGAATTTATGGGCATAACAAAACATGAGTCTCAATGAAGTAAAATTGAGAGAAAACTGTTTTATAAATTTTGAATCATTTGAAACATAACCACAAAGACAGAAAGATCATAAAATGGATATGTGAATACTGATAAATTTATGTGTAATTTACATATAATAGTATCATGGGATTTACATACTCCATACAAAAGAAATTAGTGGTGAAAATATAATGTATCTCATGGAAATAAAATGTGAGATGAAATCACATTACCCTTTGTGTTGAATCTAATCATACTCACTCAAACCACCTATATAATTAATATAAATTTATTATAAATATTTGAAAAATATATATTTTTATATCTAATTACATATATGTTTTATTCAGTCCTTATATTTCCCACTTTTTAACCATCCTATGTTAATGTTCCACTTTCGATAATGTTCACTTGGGTTTTCGTATGTTTCTTAATTTGTTATGTTTTTTTTCCTTATATATAAATAATGACTATAGAATGTGATCCATGATATAAATATCATGTATATAAATTAAATTTGTATTATAATGATATTTATAATACATATTTATGAAATATAATACACCATCCTTGGAGACAGTTGGTCGAATGTACGCATGCACTCTATTTTCATTTAATTGTTTTTTTAGAAAATGAAAGTAAAATTCATATATATATATAAATGTATCTATATATATATGATTATTAAATTTGTTTTATTATTTCTTATATATCATATATATATCTACTAAATCCATCCTTAATACATTCCCTATAGTGTGTTAATGACTCACATTGATTTGAGGAATTAGTAGTCCATACTTCCTCAATGGAAATTATCGTATTAACAAAAAATGGAAAGTAAAAAAGATATGTTTTGTAAAATAAATAAATGATGATAATTAAATAAAAAATATAATATATAATATATAATATATATATACATAATTTCCATCATAATTTCCACCACGATAGGTGGTACAGAAAATTGAACAATCATTATTTAGTAAGTTAGTAGTTCGTGGTACATATAAACAGTATCGTTATTATCCATTTTATTGATATGTATGGAAATGTATGTTAAAACCAAAGCATAAAAATATCTTTTTATATATATTATATAGGTTTTTTTAAACAATCATGTAAGAAGAATGTTTATATGTCTAGAAAAATAAAATAAAATAAAGGGCATGAGAGAATACATTACCACATAATCATGTATCTCATTTTGGTTTATGCCAAAAGACTTCATTAGACGCCCTACTATCCAGGGTAATTTTTATAAGAGGATGGTAGGATTAATAGTATTTTCATTGGGAACATTTTTGTTGAACCTAATAGGTTTTAGATGTGTGGGGATATATGGGAGGTGGGGGCCTTTATAGAGAAGGAAAAGGAGTCACTTGATATTTTTGAAAACAAGTTTGGTGTACACATGTTATTTCATAAAAAGTAATAACAAACCCACTTAAATTGTGAATGGAATGATTATAGTAAAAATATTTCCATAAAATGGGTTTTTGAAACATGTCTATGATATTTGGTCTCCATTGATTATGGTGTAACCCTAGTTAATCTTAAATTGACATTAATAGCTGTTAATAATTTTAATCACTTTTATTAATCATTTTGGTTAAAAAATAGACATGAAATAATTATAATTATATTATTATTCTAATTACAATTTTTAATTTCTTCTTTTCTAAATTCAACTCAGATAATTTTAAACTTATTATTAATGTTATTACCACAAATGGGAAAGAATTTCGGGTTTCAAAAATAAAAGGATGTTCAAAACATTATTAAAATTATATATTCAATTTCAAAGTGAAATTGATTTTAATGAAATAAAATGTACTAATATATTTATAATTGATATAATGGGACATTAAAACGAATTTACAATATATTTTAACATTAATTAATATTTAAACTAATATGATATTTTTAATAAAATAATTATTTTTCATTATTCAGTAAAAAATGATGTTTCTATGAAAAAACTCATAAATTTGTCCATATATAAGTTCATCATTATAAATTCTATAATATAGTTTATTTTGACCTGTTCAATTTCTATATGTGTCTAAAATTAATTTTATTTTTTTCATAGATGGACATGAAGTGTAGTTTAATGTTTTTTTGTATGTATAATGACTTTAACAAAAATTATATCTTTCTTTATCAATATGTTTTATTTTTATTAAACCATTATAAGAAATAATTGAAATGTAGTTATTACGATTAATATCATTATGTTAAACATCTATCTCATAATTATATCTTTTAATAAACTATAATAAAATAATGCCTCACAAAATCTCGGTGTTGCATTTAATGTACGCCGAGTTGGTGTTGCAGGTAGTGCATGACAAGTAGGTCTTACATGTAGCAAAACCCAATTAAGTTATATGTGAGAGAAATGATTTAAATATTGTTTTAATATATATATATATATATAACTATTTCCAGAGACATGTGAAATGAAAAATATCAAAAAGATAAAATATTTCGAAAAAATAATCCACAAAATCATTTTGTGTGATAATATTGTCCCTCGATACATCAATTGGATTCACGAGAAAAGTGGTTTTCTTATATGGGGTACACCTACCCAATAAAATCATGATGTATTATATGGGACCATATTATAAAGAAATACTTCTTAGTTGTATACTTTATAGAATGGATTATTCTATTACTAAGGGCTTATGGGTAAAGGATATCAGAAATATTGAATTCCATCCCCATGAATTCCTTAATTGATATCAATGTGATTAAATATAATTTTATGGAATGTATGGCCTTGTTTCATGGTTATGTAATCAGTAAAATTGAATTATTTGATAATAATTTCATTTATTCCATATTATTCATTCTCTTTTTATGACATGATATCTTATAATATACATATTCAGTTACTTAGAAGTTATTCTCACCAAACTTTTGATTCTATTTCATGTGGTTATGAACAAAATTATAAATCATGATAGGTCCATAGGTGTACATATTGTGTATAATTATTTGGGATATTTTTGAGACTAAATACAGATTTTTTAGTTTCATATATAGTTTAATAATGTACATTTGATGAGAGATACATGTGTTCTTTTTGTTTCATGTATTTTTAAAAAACGATGGGGTTGTGTCCTATTTTTATAAGAATTCAAAATACACCTTCCAATATATATAGAGGGAGACCCATTACAAAGAACATAGTACCCAAAAAAAATATGGTCCATGAACATAGACCAAAAGCCTATTATAGCGGAATGCCTGCATTGTCCTGCCCGTGTCTATGGGCTTGAGTCACGCCTAATACATCACTTGATAATATAATGCATGCATCACTGCCTTCATGGGCCACGCCTACGTCACCACCTACTTTCATCAAGTCATTTTCATGTCAAACCTCATAAATCCACAAGGGGGATTCTTAATTAGAATCCTAGTATTTTGAATGTCTGATTATAGATTTTACCCATCAGGTGAAACCATATTTACAATATATGTGAAACATATCACTTGACTCATAGTTGGGGGACACAACCTAAACTAGAGTGTGAAACATGTTACATATTTAACCATATGGATTTAAATTTCCCTATTAATTAACTACAATGTCCAAATCATTCCAAACACAATACTTTGGAATTTCACTGGTTAAAAAATGGTACCAAGCAGTGTACCACATAACTAACGACCATATGGATTAAATGTGATGTGTAACACTCGACTCACATTGGGAGGAATGGAAAATACTAGAATTCAACTCACATTACCCAGCTAAGAATGTTTTTTCAAATCACTATTATCATAACAAAAACTATGTTTGAGTCTGTTGGGACTAATGCATTCTCTTGTTACATTGGTTAGTGTAATGGTACCAATTTTTGTACCAAAAAAATGACGTAGTGATAGAATATGTGAAGGTTAACACAAAACTTATAGAGGGCGTCCATAACCAATCCCAAAAGTGAACCCTTAATTTCCTAAATAAGAAAATGGATTTGAATAACCCTGTTTATATTAGGAATAATGACTAAGTCTGGTGGGAATCGATCATGTGCTAGTTCCCCCTGTTAGTGAAATGGTACAAATCTGTGTACCTCTAGACATACTATGTATTACACATATTTAAAAAAATTATTAACTCTATAGATCATTAAACCTAAATACTCATTTTAATTTTAGAGACTCAAAACATTTTAGTCATATTCTAACTATTGATTTTTGAACTAAGTCACATTGTCTTAATTATTATTTCTATATAAGTGACTCAAAATTTGAATAAAAGTTTATTTTTAGAGTTTTAATGAGTTAGAAAAACTTTTAACTAAAAATTCCTTTAAATTTAGCATGAAGTGAAATTTTTTACACTATATAATACACTACTTAATCTATAATAATTCTTCAATAACTCGAAAAAACATTATAGATTCTACTCTTCATGAAATATCATGTGTTTTATATTTATTTATAATATGGAGAATTTAATCATATCGTGGGTGAGATAAAATTCAATGGAAGGAAAAACATATACCATAATATATCAAGGTATATTTTTTCATGAATAATATGTTTGGGAAAAAGGGAGATCAAATAATTCCATTTAACTAATCACATGAGTATGGAACAAATACATGAATGACACAAAAATTAAAATAATAACATGGATAAATATAATAGAATTCTTGGTGATGGAATTGAATAATGGCATGAATATTTTATAATTGGGGCATCATCCAAGATTTTATTCCATCCATCAATGTCATATCTAATACATCATTCTTGTAATCGAGGTCTTAAACAAGAAATCATTCTTGGAATTTATAGGTGAATTTTTTTGTGATACATTTATCTCGTAACAAAAAATTAACCATCGAGTGGATATATAATTAAAGTACCTTACAACCACTTCTTTATGTCCAATGAGTTCTCCAGGAGAATGATATGAATATCAATTTATTGCACAAGAAACGTTCCATGGATTTCAATAAAAAAATATATAAAGATACCAACATATGGAATATAAAGAATTTTCTAATCAATTATTTATCATAATCCATAGAGATAATGAAAATTATTGGTTAAAAAATACATAATAATCTAACATAAAAAATAAATAAAAGTATGAATTGCACTAAAAAGTATATATATTTTCAACATTTTACAATCAGAAAATGGAATATATTTCTATATAAAAATCCCTCAAACAAACACTAAATATAGAAATATTAATATGTTAATGTTAATAATTTACCCACTAAATCGACATATAGAATCTGGGTGAACACCCTTAAATCATTATAATAAAATATAATTTGTTCATAGAGGAAGGGAATTGCATTCACAATTATAACAATTAGAGTGGGTGATTTGGAATGATAAATTTAGTGATTGGTGTCTGTGAAATGATTAAACAAGAATAAATTAGTATGAGTTGAGTTTGAATTTAATCCCTGAAATATATATACCCTAAAAGGGATATACTTGGTCAATATGAATAAAGTCTCCATATAAAAAATTTGGGATGAAAAAACCTTATGGTAGTTGTAACTTATTAATAATTATAACTTCAAAGAGATACCATAAAATTGAAATAATATAAAATGAAAGGTATTATTTATACATAGAGGAAAAAAGAACTAAATACATTATATAAAATTAATTATGGTGCAATATATGAAACATTTCACATGGAGTATAAAAAGATACAAATAAAATATAAAACCATATAATCTTTTGAAATGAGAATTCTTGAGGGATATATTTTTGAATTGAGAATTAAATATAAAGATTAATTAATTAATAATTATATAACATATTTAACATTCGATAAGTTCCCCATACAATGGAGATCAGGGTTAACTACATAATAATGTTTCAAGAAATAATGATTTGAGACAGAGAACTCATACCCAAATTTATTCTTAGAATAAATTCACACCAACATCTTATATAAGACAACACTTTTCCCAATATCATATTTATAAATATTATTCGAATATATATATATATATATATGAATATATATTTGTAAAAATAATTTATAATCATCTATAAAAATTTTATTTGTAAGTGTTGATTATATTCATTGTTGATTTATAGAATATAAAATGTCATGTTTCAATGATGATTACTAATGGAATGATCAGTTCGTATTTATTAAAATAATTCATCATTCTAATGAAATTAAAGATTATATAGTCATAAGTTTTTATTTATTAATTCTATCCAATTTTCATTTAGTGATTCATATACAATTATTTTATAGTATCTCATATTAAATAATTTTGATATATTGATTATAAATATTAGAACTATTTTATTTAATAATATATCTATTATTATAAAAAATTATTTTTAACTCTAATACCTTTCAATCGTATAAACCCATATTTACAAAAAGTGTATTTTTTAACGAAACCATTAATGTGTAGAATAAAATTGAAAGTGTCTTAAATAATTATTAGATAAACTATTTAATTATAAAAAATTCAATATTATTCTTTATTTAATTCATTAATAAATTAATTTTTCAAAAAAACTATTTCACTAATATGAATGGTTTTGAAATTATTCTTATTTGGGAAATATTACTTTTGTTTTCAAAATGTTCATCATAGGATTTCAAACATCATAATTGTACAAAAACTATATTTTTTAACATGTAAAATAATTTTTTATTTTGTAACATTTTTATCAGTGTTAAATTTATAAAATTTGTTTTATGGCCATAAAAATTATTTATATAGTGAAAACTGTATTTTTAATTATTTGACAGAAATTAAATTTTAAAAATCAAAAAAAAATTATTTATATCCAATATTGTTATTCTATTTCCTAAATTATTTTTAATTTGGTTAAATTTAATTTCAAAAATATTATATTTGATGTCATAAATTTAAACAGAAATATAAACAGAAAAAACTTTTCAAAAGAAAATAATATTTTAAAAAATTGATATTTCTTCTTCATATATCATATCAATAACTAATAAAATTTGATGTAAACAAATATAAATATATATAATATCTTTCATCCATATTTTATTTTTTTATCTTAAAATAAAAATTATAAAATAATGTTTTCTAATAATTACATTTTAAAATAGAAATCATTATTATTTTTTATATAGCTATAGTAATTAAATTATATCAACGCCTTATTATTAACAACAAAAATTATTTTTATTTCAGATTCAATTTCTTAATATAATTAAATTTATATTTTCTTGAAAATTATACAAATAAATCATAATTTTTTATATTTTTCATTAATTTTTTTGGTTTGGCATTGTGTGTGAGTAAAGCAATCAATAATAGATGGTTTTAAAAGATTAATATAATTTACAAACACAAGGTGTTACAAGTACATTTAAAAGTATAATTCATTGAAGGATTAATTTATATATTAACAACTTCTCATATTCTAGAATCCATTAGGGGCAATTGGATGTTTTATCCCTAATATTATACACCGTCCATATAAAGTTTTAGTAACCTTTAGATTATCCTTGTTTGTAATGTTTAAATCTTTTTATTTTTAATTTCAACCACTAATCCAATTTTAATATTTCATTATTTTATTGATTATTAATTTTATATAAATTTATATGTAATTAAATAGCTTGGATTACTTATATAAATAACTGATGTGACCTTTTTTCCTATAAATTATTCATCTCATCGTGGATTTGATATCATTTTAGATTCAATTGTTGACATTTCTGAAATAATTTTCTTTCCATTTTTTCTAATTTAAACCTCATGGATGAAATTTATTCTTTTCTCACCTACATAATTATCTACTTTAGTGTTATACATAATTCATTATAACAATTTTTTAATGTTTTTATCACAATTCATTAATATAACCACCTTTTTTATCAAAAAAATCATCCGTGAATAATAATATGTTCATAGTGGTTATTTTTTTATGTTAAATGAATTCTAAATTTTACATAGTATGACTTATATTTAAATCCACTATTATCCCCTTGAAATCAAGATTTATATTATCTCTAAATATTGGCATGTTGATGCAATATCAAATAGTAAACAACTTATTCTATTACCTAGAAATTATTTCTATAAATATTGAAGCATCTTCTATTTTGGATTGAATAATTAATCATTCTAGATTAATTTATGAACCAACACTTCATGTACATTCCTAAATACACCTTTAAAAAATCGGTGGATCTCTTGAAATTTTTTCCCATCCACATTTGATTAAATTTAAATTTAAATGAAACACTATAAATAAAAACACTATAAATACAAATAAAGTTACCTAGTGAATGTGTATTATTATTCTAAGAAACTATTGGTTATTTTACTCTTGAAGATACCAATTTCTATATTCCACTGATAGTTTACATCTAGAAGTAATGATCATTCTTGAATTTTTTTTGAAAAAACTCTTTAATTTAAAAGAATAAAAATATTAATGATCATTTTTTTCTTCATATTTCTAATATTCAAATCCAACTCAGGTCGTCCCATATTAATAATATATTTTTGATCCTCACGTGATTTCAATAAATCGTCATGAAAATTCATCAAAATATTCATAGGATTTTTGTGAGACTTACCTTGCTATTTTAATGTATATTAAATATAATAATACATTTTTTCCTCAACATCCAAACGATAATCAATGACATTCATCCACTCTATGAATACTTTTACCATTACATGGATCAATTCATAAAAATCATTATCAGACCCCACATTCCCAAAATAATAAAATATTTCTATATATACAAATGTAAATAAATTATTAAAATTTATTATTTATTAATCCACGACTACAACATTTTTTATTAGGATGTTATTCTTTATTATCTTTTAAACAATTTATTTTCCATTGTATCAGCTTCCAATTGTAACTCAAAATTCTATTTATATAGTCCCTTGATGAATGATTTTTTTGGATATATTGATTGAAATTTTCTTCACATAATAAATGACATGTATATAATAAACATAAAGTGATTTGTTAAACACATATTCACTAAAGCTTGTCCTAGATATATTATTGGAGTAATTTTCAATAGATTTATCAAACCATATACTATATTAATCACCTCTAGTAATTGGTGATTCATAATTCACAATTTAATTATTTAATAGATTATTTTCTTCTATTTTCATGATCATTATACCTATTATTAAACACCACATATTGAGGTAAAAAACTATAAAATGACCTTTTAATTTTAGGCCCTAGAAAAAACTATTCATATTTTCACATCATATATGTCTGATAAAAAACACATGGGAATGATAAAATTAGCATCCAAATAAAGGTAACCTCATGATATAATACCTAATGGAATTCCCTTAGTTTTATGTATGATAGCTATATTGGGGGGATGAATCATGATAAATGGAGTTTTCATTATTTATTTTTATAAATTTTAATGTTCTCTCTTAATATATGAGCCCTTATAAACAATTATAATATTAATAGTGACAATTTAAATTTTACATAACATGAAACATAAATATTAATTCAATAATTTAAATTTAATAGTATACCTTATTTGTTTTAATAGTTTTAACATCTATATGGGAATCCTTCTCATTATTGTGATAATCAATTAGACCATTGTAATATATTTTGTCACAAATGTGTAAAATATATTATAGTTTTGGATAAGATTGTATCATCTTCCACTCAATATGTTAATTGATTGATTTTACACTTGAGGAATCCTTATAAAAGGATCATTATCTACTTCCCTAGGATAATCATTTTGGTTATCGGTTAGATCCTCATAAGTATTCCTATTTTTTCATGTTTTTTTTTATAATAAAACCAGTAGTATTCAATTGTTATTATTTCAATCCTTTTAGAAGATGATAAAAAATATATTTATGATTTCACTGTATAAATATTATATAATCAGCTTCACAATATAAACTTATAAGGAATATTGATATTATAAAATAACAGTCTGCTACACGGTTTTATAAATATGTAAGCTCCAAAATATCGTCTGCAATCAGATTATTTGACACTCTATAACTTGGGAAATCTATTATCATCACATTATAATATCTATTAAATCACTGTGAATTTTTTAATATAAGTGATCAATAGATATACATATTGAATATTTACATCTCTTTTTCTGTATACCTTCTTCTACATTTTATGAGACTTTTGAAACATTTTGTAATATATTATCATATTAAAATCATATTCTTCTTCAATATTCTTCGATGTAGAATAACTTCTTTTACATTATCTTAAATATCATTATATTATGTGATACCTAAAAGTTACTTCTACCTTATCTCACTATTGGTATCTATTCTCTTATCATTTTTTAGATATAAATTTAGGGTATTACATTCTATTTGTTCTTATCACCTCGTATATTCACTCAAGATCACACAATATTAATTTTTATATTATAAATATAGTGATATTGTTAACCTCAAAGAAATTACTTTCTAATATTTTCCTTCACTTCATTAAGATGTGTACTCTAATGATTAGAAATACTACATTTCCCTGAACTGGTTATCATTATTCAAATTCTATGAATAACATTTTAAAATTTCATCATCATTTAAACTATATTAGTCTTATACAAATGAGTCATCATTAATATTTATTCAAAATTATTAGATTTCATCATTTTTTAATGATAATATTATATAAATAATAAATTTTCATATTTTAAATAAAATATATAGTAAGAATTTAATTTTGGAATGAAATGTATCTTCACGATATTATAGTATATTTAATAGAAATACAAGAATCATATAGAATCATTATTTATTATTGAGAAACTCATATGAGTATTCTTTTTAATAATTATATCTTTCATGTTTATAATCATCAAAAATAAATCAAAATAATCTTCTGGTCTATTAATAATCATATAATATAATATGTTTTATCATATTTCCTTCAAAAAAAAATTCAGTTTATATCACCATTATTGATTTTTAATTCCAACATTTGAAAATCCTATATTAATATTATATTAATCATAACAATATATTAATATATATTTTCCTAAAAATCAATATTTTCATCATGCATTTAAAATTCATTATGGATTTTTTTTGAAATAATTTCACTACTGTCATATAATATTATTTTCATTGTAATATTTTTTGTGTAAATATCAATGATTACTTAAAAAATTAAAAATATACAAATGGATTTTATTCTTATGAAGATCCTCATATAGACAATATAAAATGTTTAAAATGACACAGATAATTTTTCTAAAGAAAAGTGCATGTAGTAAATTATCATATAGAATGTATGTAATTCTTAATGATAATTTAGTAATATAATGATCTCTATATCCCAATGAAATTTTCAATTTTTCACTTCAATGTGAGGATTTGGAAGAGTAAAAAAATCATACAAAAATATATGGATTGTCTCTTCATATTATGAGGTATCCCCTATCAATTCATAAGTGGGAACCTAAGTTAGAACCTGTCATGACTAGATGGGTGTCACCATTATGAATATAAAAATCCATAACAGCAACCACAATACATTAATTAATAAAATAATATATATATATATTTAACATCTAAACCCCTAAAAAAATAACTACTAATATACTTCTTCAAATAAATGGTAACCATCCAACCACATCCATGGTCTTATCTATGGTTTTCTTGAGTGAAAAAGTCCACAATTTTAGATATTCCCATACATAATAAAAATTCCAAAAATAATATTGTACCAATATTGAGTAGTATATGTTGGGCGTGTGCTAATAATCAATTACTATTTCACAAAAGAGACCATGAAATTTAATTTTTAAATCTTCTATAAATATTAGGTTGAAATATTATACATAAAATTATGCTTTTTATAATTTTAATGAATTATAAAATAGAAAAACATCTCGTCTACTCAATATTTTATATTAAATCATTTATTATGATTTAATATAAATGAATTTATGGCTTCAGTTAAACTATTTGAATCATAACATTGAAATACCCTATATAAATCCACTTTTTATACATCATTTCAGGGAACATGAAAATAACTAAGAGAAAAAATATATAAATAAATAAATTCATTTAATAAAACTTGAAATATAACTATAAAACAATTCACATATTATGAAAATTTTGAAATAGGAGAATAAATAATAAGTTGGATAAGAAACATTTATAATATAATCCCAACATATATGTGAAACAAGTAGTACAACCCTTGATAGATTATAAATAATAATTTTAAAACATGAATAATATTATTAAATTAAAAATTGAGAAGAATACATATATACTTAACCATAGATAACGAATAATATTCTATTGAGATAATCATAACTTTAATCTGGTGGAACCATCTTTAATCATATCAAAGCATTAATAGTATATAGAAAACATTCAGATGTTCATTTATCTATTTCCAATATACTCATATATTTTTCAGTGCAATTCTAAATATTAAATGTTTAAATATTTTGACAAAGTATAACAACTGTCTCTCAATATCTCACTAGGATGCATAGGATGACTATGATACAAGAAACATATAGTGATAAATAATGTGTGAAAATAATTTCCCACATAAGTAATCATGTATAAAGAAATATATCCTAATAAAACACCTAAACCCAACCTTTAACACCATTTAATGTATCATAATTTTCTGAATAGATTTTTCTATCATAATATATTTGTATAGGTGTGTGTGATATTTATAAATTTAGTACAATTTAAACAACATGATATAAATTACTAAAATTATAACACAAAATTTTATTAATTTATAATTTCATGTTTACTCAATAATTTAAACATATAAAATTAAAGTTATTACTATTTGTAAACATAAACTAATTGATAAAATAACCAATATTTTTAATTTGGATCTTCTTGGTCTATAATAATTATAACACCCATGAAAAAAATTATTAAAATGGAGTAGAATACTTGTAATACAATCATGAATTTTATATATAATGAATCTATATAATTGAGATGAATTTATGTGAATGATGTGTCATTGAAATATAGTGTTCAAATTTGAACTAATATGATCATTTTGTTCGGAGAATTAAATGACTATTGAAATGTGACATATTTATGGCCATTGGAATATCTACAATACCCAATAGAGTAATAAGAAATTATAGTTGAATTAAAATTTATTATATAAAGTTGTTGTATTTTATATATTTTATTTATGAATAAATATGTTTGATATAAGAAAAATAATTACAGTAAATATCAAAAATTCATTTAAAAATATTATTTTTTAAAAAAATATGTAATTATTATTCATAGAAATTATTTCTCAAAAATGGGGAAGTATTTTGATAAAATATGGGAAATATTATAAATTATCATGTTGAAATTTTGTTAGGGTGGAATTTTCATAATTTTCTATGATAAATTATTTTTATATGAATTTTAAAAATACAGTTTTTTTATACGGGTATATTTTATGATATATTATCTAAATAATAATGATTTAATAATGTATATTATTTTATAGGATCTATATATTTGTTATTGTTATTTTAATTTTATATAATTACTAAAATCATTTCTTACATGCTATAATGTTTTTTTCAAATTCAATAAGAACATTTTTACTTTAATGATGCATCTAAAATGTTTAAAGGATTATTTTTTTCAAATTTTTCAATGAATTGAAATTAAATTTGGGATTTTTTTGTTTAATATACCTTGATTTTAATGTCATAAAATACAATACAAGATAATCATATCCAATGGAAGAATTATTTTTCAAAACCTAGATTCCCAACAGAAAATATTTGAAAAATAATAATCAATTCACCTAATTTTTCAATGGATTCCTAACTATACACCGCCATTACATTCATATACAATATAATTATCATATCCCACACCCTCCTAGAATATTATTATTTATTACTATGTAGCCCCAAGGATCTTATGGCATCTCCCCTCTTAGAATAGGATGTGATATTTCAGGTAATGAAGTCTATTACACATCTTTTTAATAATATTATTTCTTTTTTATAAAAATTATAATTTTCAAATATCAATGAGTTCATCCACTTAAAATAATTTCAATACATTAAAATGATTCTCTAACCATGATGAACTTCCATTCCCTCTCATAATCCATATACCACTTGCTATTTTGTATACCTGTTATAATGTCAAAATTAATTTTATATTCTATTCTATGTAGTTCATTGTTATGAAAAATATCCTATTTTAGTTTCTGTTTATCTATATAAATTTAATTTTAATAAATTTATCACTGAATAAAATGTATAAAAATTCCATTTCATTCTCATTGGATTAAAGAGTTAAAAGGATTTTTCCATTACATTATTATGAACTCAGTGATCATTATATGAAACTCGTAGTTAAAATAAAAATGTTATTTGTGAAATGATTTCATATGATATAAGATCTCTATATAACATAGGTAATTATTAAATTTTTGGGTTCACATTGATAGTTCACTATTTCATTAGGGATTATTTTTATAAAATGAGATACCGTATATAGTGCCTGGGAAGTATTCTAGGACATTATATATTTTTTTATTTGTAGTTAAGATGAAACTATGCTTATGTTGTCATATTTCAAGTTATTGATACACTATTATTATTATATTATCTTTTGATATCATCTATTTCATTCCATGATTCAATGTTATTGTTCTATTTTATGTTTTCATGGTTTTACTTTTGTTTGATATATATAATGAATAATAATATTTTTTCATTAATAAGATTTTTATCTCAACCATTTAAATTGTGTGATGTATATGATATACATAGTTTTAATATAATATCAATGGGTAATTAGATAATGCGATTTATTTAAAATAATTATTAAGTAGTTTTTGATTAATTTCATTGGATTGGAGCATCTAATATTCAAAAGACATTGAATATTTAGATCGTTGGTATGTATTTTATAGTTATTTGTCTTCAAAGACATGAATTTATATGTAAATTAAAAGTTTTTGTAAAGACCCGTCAAATTCAAAGGAAATTTTTTTTTTCTTAATTTTCTTTGGGATTTTACAAGAACGCAGTTTCTGTCGGTGCCTGATTCCGAGACCCGGTGTGCCCAGAATCAATTTCCGAAGTTAGGCTCAGGTACGTTCAGTGAACGAATGAGCGGGTTTTTCTAACTTTTGAACCGGTGCTCAGAATTGAAATTCGAGGGCACCGATGAACTCGTATCACCGGTAATTGCTTAGGAACACCTTTTCCGGAGTTGCGTTTGCTCGAGTGTGGTTTTAAAATTTTTGGGTTAAGTATACGATTAAAATAAAAAAATGGGCAACCAATTTATTTTATTTTATGTTTTTTAACCTAAGCTAAGTGGTTGAAGTGGGACCCACAATATCCTACTCCACTAGGTATGATATTTGTGGGGCGGGGCCCACATGAGCCCCAGCTTTTCAACTTCCATGAAACCCCCACCTTTAATTAGGTAACGCACCCGCACCACCTTTAATTGAGAGTAAACTCTTGCGTTTAACATAATGTTTAAATGCCTCATTAATTTCGGCGGTTTAAAACTTCTCAATTAATTCAATTAATTGATTAAATCTATTTTTGATTTTCAAAACATTTGGCTTGTGTGTTAATAAAATAATACAAGTCTTATTTTATTAGAGTTGTTCGTTGTGCGAGAGGGCTTGGGATAAATCACTCAAATCCTCGAAGCACTCCTTACTCGACGAAGAACGCGAAGAACGCAAAGAACGCCGACTTCCGACAAAGGTCGACAAGAACATCGGATCCTCGGAGATCGACGACGCGATGCCGACAAATCATTTCTCTGCGACGTGACGGTTTTCCTTCTGCAACGCCTTCTTCCACGACGTTCAATTCTGCGATGAACCTTCTTTCAACCTTTTGTACGAGGTAGGGGGTTCGGTTTATTTAAATTTGTGTGGATTATATCCTCGGCCCTTGTTTAATTTGTTGATAGTCATTGAGCCGTCTGTTATCGTAAAACGGGAGGAGATCGGACCGCACAAACATGACTGACCCTCGTCCCCCTTTTGTTGGTTGTGCTTGTTTTGGCACGAGCAAAGGCCACGCGGTGCAACGGCACCGCACGGAAACAATGAAGAACGGGCGAAGAAGCACCGCGCCATCGCGCCGCGCCACTGCGGCGTTTCGAAGGCTCCGAAGTTTGATTAATTTATGGTGGATCGTCGGGCGATGACGAAGCAAGCCGTAATGGTGTTTTGAGGTCTTCGTAGTGAAGTGTCGGTCCCGGGTGGACCGCTGGTGAAAAAGGCAGGAAAAACGGACCACCGGAATGCGTCCAGTGGTCCGTGGAAGACCCCACCGGCGTGCCGCGCTGGCACGGCGGCGGCGCCCAGCGCGCCGCCGGGAAGGGCCATCGTGGCTGAATCCGCGACGGCTGGTGGCTGGTCCCATGGCCGCGCGGGACCAAGGGAGATGTGGTGCTGGCTGCTGCGACGCTGGCAGGGAGTGGCCCCCACGTGGGGGCTGCGGCTTCTTTCACAGGGGGCGACCGTACCCCCCTGTTCCGCTCAGCCGGACAGCCGAGCGGGCACACGGCCGTGCCAGCACGGTATGCCAACCGGTCGAGCAACCCAGGTCGGGCTGCGCCCACCGGGCCGGGCCGCGCCCTATTGGGCCGGACCCGGACCTGGTTCGGGCCGACCCGGGGGTCTCGGGCTGGGTCGGACCGGGCCCGAACCCCGTATTTTCGGGCAATTTCTGTTCAACCACCCATATCTTGGGCCACGGACCTCCGATAGATGCACCGTCAGTTGTGATGCGATCCTTGGATCGATATGGTCGTTTCGGTATATTACACTCAGGGATTTGGTGAACTTTGGGTATGGCCGGGTTGGTTCAAACACGAAACCAACCGGGCCCTCAGAGCGGAAACACTTATATCTTGAGCTCCGGACGTCCGATCGACATGCCTTCGACTTTGTTGGATTCCTCTTGATGAGACGAAACTTTTGTCGCACCTCTCCTGAGGTTTGGATGCAGTTGGATAGTGGCCAGGTTGGACTATACCCAAAATCCAACCGGGCCCTTGGAACAGAAAAGCTGATAACATTCAGACCGCACGTCTGTTTGAAGAACCGCCAGCGGCGTTGATGATCACGTTGAGAAACAATCCCTATGAGTATACCCTATGAGAGTTCAGGGTACATTTGAGATACGGCCGAGTTGGTTCGCACACAAAACTAATCGGGCCCCATGAATGAAAAGGATAATAACTCATAGACCGGGCGTCCGTTTGACGCGCCGTCTATTGCGTTGAGACACCTATGGCGAGGCGGTCCTTTGAAATGCATCTTCATAGAACTTTGAGATACATGGAGTATCGACCTGTAGCTCGTGGAGCGAACCCTCCCAGAGACAAGCGTACGGATTACGGAGACCGTGTAGCCGGCTGAGACCTGACTAGTGCTTGACCGACTTGACTTGGACTGAGTCGACTAGCCTAGTGGACGGAGCGCTACTTTGTTTGGGTGCAGACCCATGGCGGATGGAGCACTACTGAGCTTGGGTGAAGACCTGCGGTACTCGTTCGGAGAGTACCTCTACAGGCTATTAGGGGTTGTGAACTACTGTGTTTGGGTGGCATACCCCGGCGGGAAGCAATACTATGTTTGGGTGGCTGACCCGCGGTACTCGACAGAAGGAGTACCTCGGCAGTCTTAGGTTAGTGAGAAGTATCTCGGAGTCATGACAGGACCACTGTACACTCCAAAGACGGGGCTCTTCAGCAGTTACGGTTTTGATAATGAAAATCCTGGTTTGATCTGAGTCTATGACCTTTGTGTTTATCTCATGATTGAGATGGGTCACTTGAAAACTTCGGTATATGTATGGGCATATACCTGGGTAGTGGTTATCTGTTGACTTCATAATCTTTGTCTTTCCTCGTGATTGATATGGGTTACTTGATATCTTAGGTATATGTGTGGCATATACCTAAGTAGAGGTTTTTTTTTGGGATCCTCTTTGTTGTTATCCTTATTGATTTTAGTGAGACCTTGAGGGTCTATGGGTCCCTACTGAGTATCGTTATACTCACCCATGTACGGGCTATGACCGCTCCTCGTTGTGTTGGTAACAGACGATGGGCAGCGCTGACAGAGGCCGAGTGTTCGAGGTCAGGACGATACCCAGAGGAGGACCTCACGATGAGTCAGTATCCTAAGGTGGACTTCATGATGAAACGACACTAGGAGGAGGTTGATGGGCGAGAGCGTTGTGGATGCTATCTGTACCTACCCTTCAGGTAGGATCCATGGTGGACGATCCAGGAGAAGTGCTATCTGTACCTACCCTTCAGGTAGGATCCGAGGAGGACGACATAGGAGCTGCTTTCGTTCTTCCAGCTGTTTTTCTTTTTCTGTTGTACTTTCGTTCAGTTGTAGCTGTAATTCAGTTGGGTTTGTATTCTGGCCCATTTACTTTTCAGCACATTCTTTTGTACTTAGTGTTTTACTTCCGCTTGTAATCTATGGTGTTTTGTTTACTTTTATAAAGTAAATGTCTTCCCAGTTATCGGGATTTACGCCTTTTGTGCTAATCGCCAGCCCGTGGCCTATGGAAGGCGGGCTTGGGGTAGTCATGGCATGGGCCCCAAGGACGGGTCGTGACAAACTGGTATCAGAGGAGTTAGTTTTTCCGCAGAACTTATAACTCTGATATTTTCTTTCTGTGAAGCAATAGTGTTAAGGGTACCGAGTGTGGTTTTCAGTTCAGGGAGTCCAGTGTTGGTGTGGGCGGCCGACGTATCCATACACCAGGACCCTGACAACTGATTTCCAACTTTGTGCACGAAAACACTGATTGCGTGTGATTTTTCAAATGTTTTTCCCCTTAATACAGCTCAAACCAGGTCATCTCACCAGGTATAAATCGTTTGACTGTGTCACATATGTTTCTTTCAGGATGCCTTTCCACAGACGTCCAACTAGAGCCCAGAGGGATATACGTACTGACAGCCTGCCGAGCGACGAGGATTCGGTATAGGTCCCTCTTTCAGTTGAGGCACCAGTGGTACTACCACCTGTTGGGCCACCGATGCCACCATCTTTAGCAGCAGAGAGTGCACGTCGCTTGAGAGCACTTCACGTGTTCTAGCGCCAGAGACCACCTAGGTTTCGGGGATATACAGACCCGCAGGCAGCTGAGGATTGGCTGGAGTCTGTGGTGAGAGTCTTCAGGCTAGTGGGGACGTCAGCAGACTTCATGGTGATCTTTGCTGCCAGCCTTCTTCAGGAAGCAGTGGGAAGGTGGTGGAGCCACTTTTTCCAGTTTTTCCACGGGATGACCTTCACATGGGAAGACTTTGAGACCTTCTTCAGGGTGGAGTTTATACCAGTGACTCTACACCCTGAGTGTGATCAAGATCTGCTGCCTTTTCCGCGTGTTATTCCATCAGTAGTCGAGTCATCTGTAGGTAGTAGATAGATGATGCAGAGTTCCAAGAGGACCAGAGCCAGCCGTACGAGGAGAAGGAAGTGTTATGAATGTGTCATGAAGGGTCACTTGGCACGTGACTATCTGACCCCCCACACAGTTGATCTGCAAGCTTTAGAGGGGCCACCGAGGCAGAAGCAGCAGCGGGTGCTTGAGAAACAGTCGAGCAGTGGACAAGGAAGTAGAGCTCTGGGAGTAGGTGGACAGGAGCAGAACTAGTGGATACGTCCCTTGTACTTCTAGTTCCATGTTTCTGTTGTATTAGTGTCTTTGTACTATGAGCTGCAATAATAAAAAGACACATATCTTTTTGGTGTTTTCTTTCTTGTCCTTTTGGTTGGTTTATACTAAGAGGACCCAGATAAAACTATTTACATAACCCTCACTTTCGATATTTCTACTAGAGGGGACCCAGTGACCTCACACTGATGCCGACAGTGTGACTCAACCCTTGGAGGAAAAAGTGAAAGTTGGATCTCTTGGTAGTAATGTCGAGGCCTTACGATGTCATCCATGGAATGAATACATCATTCATGTCAGGATTGACTATATTAGGAAATGGGCATTGTCCATCCAAGGGATGAGACCGAGTTTCTCTTTTCTGCAAAGGAGAAATCTTAGCAACTCTTACAGATCGTAGGCAAAGAAGGTGCAGATCATATAGGAGCGGATGAAGACTGCACAATGCTGTAGAAATAGAAAACTAGTGCCAGTCTCAGAGACTTGGGCGTGTGAATGTTTCAAAAAGAGGAAATGTTAAGGACATATAAATCTGCAGAGTAGAAGACGTGGAGGTAGAGCTAGGAGAGCAGCATGAGGTGGTGTACATTTCAACATGCTACAACCACCCACCTTAGTTATCCCCGTCAGGCTTAGGGAGATGGAGAGCAGGGGAAGAGTACATCTACATGCAGTCTAGGAGTGTGACCCAATGGATCTAAAAATGATTCAAGGGACGGTTTGTGTCCACTACTAGCTGTTGTAATAACAGATGTCGATATGAATCATTCCTTCCTTCCACAAATCTTGTCCCAAACCTAGAGTTTCTGGTAAGCCATAGACTTGACCCTCACGTCTAGAGATACCATGGGAGATGACTTGATAATCACACCTACACCGACAGTGTGGTCAGACCCTCTAGGCGAGATTTTCGGTTGGAATCTCTTGGGGGCAGCGTCGAGGCCTTACGATGTTGGTTTGAGTATGGACTGGGCAGTCACATTTCATACCAAAATTGACTGTATTAGGGAAAAAGGTTGTGGTTTTACAACAACGTCGGGATGAGTTTTCCTTGGTAGGAGAAAAGGAAACCCCAGGAACCACTGGATAAACTCATGCATGGGAGGGTGCGGCCGATCACTCTTGAGTCGGTAAACCTTACCCTCGTGGCAACAAGAGTATTGAGTTTCAGTTCTAACAGGAATTGGAGACCTCTAGTGTTTGAGGATGAAAATCAAGTCCTTATACGGGTCTCACAATGATGAGGTTTATGGAGATGTGGATAAGGCAACAAGTTATCTCCAAGGATCAATGGACCTTTCTAGGTCCTCAGTTGGGTAGGCGAGGTGGTTTACCTCTTGACCCCTCCACCTCAGTTGCACCAGGTGCACGACGACTTCCATGTATCACAACTGAGGAGATACGAGCACGACCCTTCGCATATCATTGACCTTGGGGAGTTGGATATTGGCGATGTGGTGTCTTTTGCGGGGTTCTGGTAGGAGTTGAGGATCGACAAGAGCTGTCCTATGAGGACGTTTGTTTCCTCTCATGTGCTTCCATTGGCAGAACGGGAACCTCCAGGTGAGCACATGGGAGCGGAAGGTGCAGATGCGTACTCAGTACCGCTTTTGTATCCCTAGTTTGTGTTAAAGCTTTACGAGGACATAAAGCCATGAGTTGGGAGTAATGTAAAGACCCGTAAAATTCAAAATAATTTTTTTTTCATAATTTTCTTTGGGATTTTACAAGAATGCATTTTCTGACGGCGTCTGATTCTGAGGCCCGGTGTGCCCGACATCAATTTCTGAAGATAGGCTCGGGTACGTTCAGTGAACGAACGAGTGTGTTTTTCTAAATTCTGAACCGGTGCTCGGAATTGAAATCCGAGGGCATGGATGAACTCGCAGTGCCGGTAATTTCTTAGGAACGCCTTTTCCGGAGTTGTGTTTGCTCGGGTGTGTTTTAAAATTTTTGGGTTCAGTAAACGAATAAAATATAAAAATGGGAAACCAATTTATTTTATTTTAAGTTGTTTAACCTAATCTAAGTGGTTTAAGTGGGACCCACAATATCCTACTCCACTAGGTAGGATATTTATGGGGTGGGACCCACACGAGCACCACATTTTCAACTTCCACGAAACCCCCCACCTTTAATTAGGTAATGCACCCATACCCCCTTTAATTGAGATTCAACTCTTCTGTTTAACTTAATGTTTAAATGCCTCATTAATTTGTGTGGTTTAAAACATCTCAATTAATTCAATTAATTGATTAATTCAATTTGTGATTTTCAAAACGTTTGGCTTTAGTGTTAATAAAATAAGACAAGTCTTATTTTATTAGAGTTGTTCATTATGCGAGAGGGCTTGGCAGAAATCACTCAAAGCCTTGATGCACTCCTTCATCGATGAAGAATACGAAGAATGCGAAGAACGCCGACCTCCGACAAAGGTCTACAAGAACGCCAGATCCTCGGAGATCGACGACGCGATGCTGACAAATCTTTTCTCCGTGACGCGACGATCCTCCTTTTGCGACGCCTTCTTCTGCGACGTTCAATTCCACGACGAACCTTCGTTCAACCTTTTCTATGAGGTAGGTGGTTTTGTGTATTTAAACTTGTGTGGATTATATCCTCTTCCCTTGTTTAATTTGTTGATAGTCATTGATCCGTCTGTTATCGTAAAAATGGGAGGAGGTTGGATCGCACGAACACGGCCGACCCTCCTCCCCCTTTTGTTGGTTGTGCTTGTTGCGGCATGAGAAATGGCAGCGCCGTGCAACGGCACCGCATGGAAACAATGAAGAATGGGCGAAGAAGTGCCACGCCGCTACGGCGTTTCGAAGGCTCCGAAGTTTGATTAATTTTCGGCGGATCATCGGGCGACGACGATGCCGGTCACAATGGAATTTTGAGGTCATCGCAGTGAAGAGCCGGTCCAGGGAGGACCACTGGTGAAAATGGCAGGAAAAATGGACCACAAGAAGGCGTCCAGTGGTCCGCGGAAGACCCCACCAGCGCGCCATGCTGTCACGGCGGCCGGAGGCGGCAGCGCCCGACGCGCCGCCGGGAAGGGTCGCCACACCAGAAGCCGCGGCGGCAGGCGGCCGGTCCCACGGCCGCACAGGACCAAGGGAGACGCAGCGCTGGCTTCCATGTCGCTGGCAGGGAGCGGCCCCCATGCGGGGGTCATGGCTTCTTTCACAGGGGGCAACTGCACCCCCCTATTCCGCTCAGCCGGACAGCCGAGATGCCACACGGTCGTTCCAGGCCGGTCCGGGCATTGCCCACCGGGCCGGGCGACGGCCTATTGGGCTGGACCCGGAACTGGTTTTGGTCGCCCCGGTTCGGGCCGACCCAAGGGGTCTCGGGCCTGGTCGGACCGGGCCCGAACCCCCTATTTTCGGGCCGTTTCCATTCAAATTCCCATATCATGGGCCACAGAACTCCGATCGATGCACCATCAGTTGAGATGCGATCCTTGGATCAAGAAGAGCGTTTCGGTATATTACATTTAGGGTTTCGTTGAACTTTTGGTACCGCCTAGTTGGTTCGATCCCGAAACCAACCGGGCCCTCAGAGCGGAAACACTTTTATCATGAGCTTCCAACGTCCGATTGACGTGCCGTCGTCTTTGTTGGATTCCTCTTGATGAGATGAAACTTTTGTCATTCTTCTCCTGAGGATTATATGTAGTTGGATAGTGGCCGGGTTGGACTATACCCAAAATCCAACTGGGCCCATAGAATGGAAAAGCAGATAACTTTCAGACCGACCGTCCGTTTGACGAACCGTCAGCGGTGTTGGTGATCATGTTGAGAAACGGTACCTATGAGTATACCCTATGAGAGTTCGGGGTACAGTTGAGATATGGCCGGGTTGGTTCGCACACGATACCGACCGGGCCCCGGGGAAGAAAACGATAATAACTCACAAACCGGGAGTCCGTTTGACGCGCCGTCTGTTCCGTTGAGACCCCTATGATGAGGAGGTCCATTGAGATACTTCTTCCTGGTACTTTGAAATACCTGGAGTATTGACCTGTATATCATGGAGTGGACCCTCCCAGAGACGAGTGTACGGAGTACGGAGACCCTTTAGCCGGTTGAGACCTGACGACTGCTTGACCGACTCGACTTGGAGTGAGTCGTCTAACCCAATTGACGGAGCACTACTTTGATTGGGTGCAGACCCATGGTGGACTGAGCACTGTTGAGCTTGGGTGTAGACCCGTGGTACTCGTCCGGAGAGTACATCTGCAGGCTATTAGGGGGTGTGCACTACTGTGTTTGGGTGGCATACCCCGGCGGGAAGCACTACTGTGTTTGGGTGGCTGACCCGCGGTACTCGACAGGAGGAGTACCTCAGCTGTCTTAGGTTAGTGAGCAGTACCTCAGAGTCTTGATAGGACTACTGCATACTCCAGAGACGGGGCTCTTCAGCAGTTATGGTTTCGATAATGAAAATCTTGGTTTGAGCTGATTCTATGACCTTTGTGTTTATCTCATGATTGAGATGGGTCACTTGACAACATAGGTATATGTATGGGCATATACCTAAGTAGTGGTTTTCTGTTGATTTCATAATCTTTGTGTTTCCTCATGATTGAGATGGGTTACTTGATAACTTAGGTATATGTATGGCATATACCTAATTAGAGGTTATATGTTGTGATCTTCTTTGTTGTTATCCTTGTTGATTTTAGTGAGACCTTGAGGGTCTCGGGTCCCTACTGAGTATCTTTATACTCACCCCTGTATGGGCTATGCCCGCACCTCATTGTGTTGGTTGCAGACGACGGGCAGTGCTGACAGAGGCCGAGTGTTCGATCGATGGAAGGTACCCTGAGGTGGACCTCATGACGAGTCAGTATCCAGAGGTGGACTTCACGACGAGACGAAACATGGGGGAGGTTGACGGGCGAGAGCATTGTGGAGGCTATCTATACCTACCCTTCAGGTAGGATCCATGGTGGACGATCTAGGAGCTGCGTTATCTGTACCTACCCTTTAGGTAGGATCCGAGGAGGACGACCCAGGAGCGGCTTCCTTTCTTCCAGCTGTTTGTCTTTTTTTGTTGTGTTTTTTTTTCAGTTGTAGCTGTACTTTCAGTTGGGTTTGTATTATGGCCCATTTACTTTTCAGGACTTTCTTTTGTACTTAGTGTTTTACTTCCGCTTGTACTCTGTGGTGTTTTTTTACTTTTATAAAGGCAATGCATTCCCATTTATCGGGATTTATGCCTTTGGTGCTAGTCGCCAGCCCCTGGCCTATGGAAGGTGGGCTTGGGGTAGTTACGTCATGGGCCCTGAGGACGGGTCGTGATAGTTTTTTTTTCATACTCTATATCAATATATGGTTTAGTTTTTTTGGCAGATTAATTATAAGAAATATTAGTAAACTCCGATGGGATATGTCTCAATATATGAAAACAAAATAATTTTTTTGTATTGTTTTTATGGGTTCATTGTATTTATATCCATATCTGAATAATAAAATGTGTATGTGTTTATGGAAAAGATGAACCTTAGGGTATTCAACCTATATTGGGGTTTTGAGTATCAACAAGACCGACACATGGTGGATGATTAGTGTGCCGAACTATATACCACTTGAAAGAAGCTCTTGATGTATATTCTTTAAAAATACATATTCTATTTTCAATCCATTTTTGGTAATTTGAATATTAGGGAAGAGTATTTAATTCGAGTGATATAGGAAACATACTCAACTTATTATTTAAATCACGAGTATTGTAAAACTCCCTAATTCAAATAAGATTTAATATGTTTTAGTTGAATACATTATGAAAAAAAAATCCTGCTGTTAGTTGGTATTCATATCCTATAATTATATTTAAATGGAATCAATCAATTAAAAAATATTTTATTCCCCCTAATACATTGAGTGACAATGTACATATAATCATTTATCAATTACTGAGAGAAGATAATTACTAGTGGAAACAAATCACCAACACAAAGCCCATGTAATACAGTCAATCCTTGGATTTAGATGGATTCATGAACATATATTCAAATATATTTTTTCCTTACTCTATTTATTTTAAAATGGAGGGTAAATTCCATAGACTCTAAAAATATTAGACGAATGTATAAAGTATTATGAAAAAACATCTTAATTACGGTATGATACTCTTATGGATTTTTCATGGATGTGGGAATTATGGTTGTACACATATTTGTTGATCTGATACAGAGTCTAAAAATGAATTGATGATTTAAGACATTCAAATCTATAAAGAAATTTTCTGATGTACCCTCAATATTTACATAGAGATTGGTGGTTCTTATTTATCTCCTTAATCTAGAGATAAAAAATAGAGAATATAGTAAAACATTTTTTATCATTGAATAATCCTATAGGATGGAAGAAAACACTATATCCCAAGCCCATAATGATGGATTGAAGCATCGTAGAATCTATTTCAACAAGATAATCATATGTTATTTTTCTGTAATAGAGGTGAATAATAATAATTAATTTCAATAGGATATGAGGGGATCCCACTAATAGGATGGGTAGAAAGGCTATAATTTTTCTCCAACTATTAGACAAATGATTAAAATATAAGGGACCTATACACTATGAAAACTATTCCCCAAATCTTATTTTTCCCAATAGTAACTGACAATAAAATCCAATGATTATATGAAATCATCGATAATCAAATGACACCATTATAGATGAGGTGGATCCAAACAATGAATTAGTAGTGAGTATATTGATTATTTATTCTATAACTGTTAATGTAATATATGGTTCATGAATTATTTAAACATTCATATCATCTGTGTTTATAAGAACTATTCAAATTCCACCTAAAAAACATTTTTTTGAGTTTTTAGTTTCTATTTAAAATAGTGAAATTATTTCATTTCAAATATATAACTCCTCTCAGATAATTATTTGAGGGATTATCCTCTCAAAAAAAGTCATAATGAATTTTGTTAAAAATTATATTATATTTAGAATGTATCACACGTCATTATATTGATCATATATCAACGATTGAGAAAATAATGTCTCTATTCTTGAATAGAGTTATCAAATGATTCTATATAAATGTAAGAAAGATAATGCAAATCATTTGGAAAATTATTCATAATCATGGATAATGTTTTGTTACATTTAATAACATCTATATGAAATGATTGAGGAAAAATAGGTGACCACTTATGTATACATTCCCATTAAAAAAGAATATTATGATGTATTTCTCGAACATTTTCCTAGCCTTCCTCTTAATCTGAATGATGTGTTATAAGATGAACATATTGTCGGATTCATACATGTATCAAAGAATCTTGATATAAAGGCCACCATTAAACTAAAATAACTAAATAAATAACTATATGATAACTAAAATAATTGTTTCATATGCCTAACTACATCATTATGGGGAGAATCATCCATATTTTTAAGAAGAAGGATTGGTCAATGTCTCACTACATTGATTATATTCAAATAACTAATAATAATATAAAATTGGATTATTAATTTCTATAGATTGATAACTTGTTTGATCAGTTATGTAGAGGGTAGTGCATCCATGAACTGGATATTGGACAAGTTGTTATCATATATATGTGAGGAAGTATGATACGTCGAAGACATACATTCTTACATGTTAAGAACACTGTGAGTTCAATGAAATGATCATTAGACTCAAGAATGATCTATTAACATGCCTGGGATTGATGAATATAAAATTTATTTAATTTGTTGAAAAACTTGTGGTAGATTTTATTAATGATATGAAAACATATTATGAATGAAAGTATCCTCATGAATTGTATTTGGTTATGGTGATCATGAATTGGAGAATAGGTAAACTAAATACAATGTTCTACAAGTGTGAATTTTTTCAACAAAATGCCTCATTTATTTCTGATGTAATCACATGGGAGCTTATATATGGATCCTTAAAAACCATGTTGATTGATAATGATCCATAAATAATAAAATACAATGATCTATTGGTTCCTCATCTAAGCTATGAACTATTAGATATTTGTGACAAACAAATCAGGATTGTAAAACATGCTAAAAAATTAAACATTAAAGGGTTTAATGTTTTTATGGGATGATGAACATGAAAATAACTTCAAGGATTTGATGAAATAGGTAATTAGGGCACCTGTACTAACTCAATCCAACAATGGTAGATAAATTGTTATAAAAAATATCCAAAAACCTTATCCATTATAAGGATTGATAGCATCTAATTCTTATAAAAATGAAAATGATGAAAATGGGAATAAAAATGGATTTGAAACCATCATTACGTTCTCAATTAATTATCCATGCATCCATTATAGAAAAGTTTAATAAATTCTAATGAAACAATTCAGAGATACAAATGAAGGTGGATGTTATAAGAGAGGTGAAGCCAAAAAATTTAAATGTTAATAATCAAGGTGTTGCGAGAGTTGTTTCATAACAATGTTTACCATCATACCCTAATATATAAAAGGATTAATTAAATATTACTCACAGATCGATACTCTCTATCCGCTAAGGGAGTATAATGTATATGGATCAATAAGAGAAATATTTTTTAGAAAATATGATGAATGATATAGAAAAATATACATTAATGTTCTTCAAGTTTAAATAAGTTATAGAAGTGGGAGAACATCACAAAAGATTTTTTTCAAAGGTCATCCAGAGAAAGATAAAAACTGTCATATGGTTAGTAGGGTACTCTCTAATAAATAATTCCAATTAAATTTAAATTCATGATTTTTGTAATCTCAGTCAACTCTCAGTGATTTATAATAAAAAAAATGTGAAGATGTATTTATCATATGTACTAATTATATCTTATTGAGATCTAATATTTAAATGAAAAGTCATGAAAACTCACCCATATTTAATGAATGCATAGTTAAATTTTATTACATAATATTACCATCAATCTAAGGTCAAATATGAGTAAACATTTAGAAAACATGAGGACAGATTGAGTATAGCAGCCCTACTTTTAATTACATGACTGTTATATCCTTTTAATGATTGGAAACATAATAGTTATACATTCAATGAATGAAAAGTTTATTATCTTGGGAAAAATTGGATCATCAAAACTTATTAAAATTAAATTAAAAAAAAATATATTAATAATTATTCTTTATCCTTCAAAAATCTCATTTCCTCTGTAGTACATGTATTCACTAGAGGTTATACATCAAATAAAGGGGATTGATAAAATCCCAGTAAAAGGAGGAATAAGGGGCATGGATGAATAATACATCAGTGAGAAAAATATTCATAATCATATCATAAGACTGGTATCATCAAAAACATCATGAATAAAATATTTGATAAAAGCATGAAATCTGTCAATGTATAAAAATTAATGTTCCATGTCATAGTGGTCAAATAACACACACATATGTGAAAATCTATAACTTCATGTTGATGCATAACATATTTTCATAATCATAAAATCATTAGTTTTAAAAATTATACAACCTTGTTCATGAATAGTACACATTATCTAATATGATAAATCACATGATCAAATTCATTATCAAGATATATAATTATGGTCCAACCTGTCACATAAAAATATTTACATATTCATGTTTTCCATTTAAAAATTATTACAATCATTATTTTGAAATAAATCATGTATTGGAATAGGATTCATAAGGATTTCATAAATAATGGTTTCATGAATTAATGCAGTTTTCTAAACTAAAATGGGATAATATATTTGGCATAAGGAAAATCAGTAATAAGTTAAATAGAAACAACTCAAGTGGAGTAAATGATGTGTTTTGGAAAGAAAACCCCTTTTAAAAAATTCCTTGTATTTGTCTTATAAATCCTGGTGGAAACATGTAAGTCCCCTATTAAAGTAGGATGAATAGTTAAAATATTTTTATCAATTATTAGAAAATTATCAACATGGAAAATAATGTGAATGAGGGATAAAAAAATAAAAGGTAGTTGGGTTCATGAATCCCCATACCTTAATTCTAGAATAATTTTATTTCATTTCTGTAACTCAAATAACTACCGTCGGTATATTAATACATTCAAACATATGTAATTTCTTTCTTTTTCAATATTTATCAAATATAGTCATTCTATATATTTTAGAATTAATTTTTATGAAATTGAAGTGTTTTTATGTCATATTTTTTGTAAAAAAATACTTTTATTCCATAGATTTCTTAATATATTTCAAGGTAATATGAAGATAAGTAAACTAAAATCCAAAAGCATAATATAAATATACATATACAGTTATATATAATAAATAATTTTTTTAACCATTTTTTCTTTTGTGAGAAAGAAATAGGTTGGAATCATCTTCAATGGTGGTTAACATACCATTAAAGGGTTCATTGTCCAAATAAGTAAAAAACATGTTATAAAATATAAATAAATCAAACATTTATTTTTTCTATAAGCTTAAAATAATTTATATGGTGTTAATTGTATAAATAACTAAATATTATATGATTTCAGTTATAGATAAATGTGGAAAAGATATATAATAAGAAAAGTAGATAAGTATTTGAAAAAATATACTCTTTCCTTAGTGTGGCCTCTCTTGAATGCCACTAAACATCCTTAGTGAATAGAATTTGTTTATTCCAACACAATACTAAGGTTTCTATGGTATTAAGATAGTGGATTTTCGATGAACATTATATTTTTAAATTTCGTGGGGGGTGGGTATCCAAGGGGAGGGACATGTGTTATCTATTCATGATGAGAGTTGTATTTTTAAAATAAAATGTTGAATAAAATATTATATCATAGGTTACACTTATTATTAGTAATTTTTTATAAAATAAAGCAAATAATAATATAATGAAAATATAATTAAGACTTAAAACCCCTTTATAATTTGAATTCGATTAGTTTACAAAAAATTAGGAAAATTGGAAAATTATTATTTTAATGGATCACTTTTGAATTTGGTTTTTTCAAATCTATTTTTAGGTTTTGATATTATGTTTTCTAATTTTTAATGGCACATTTTTTAAATTAAATATATATTATTTTTGAACAATATTTTCAATAAATTATTAGATCATTATTACACCATGAATGATATCATTTAAGTCACATCGGTTAAGTGATAAAAATGTAGTTTTACTATTCTGCTGAAATATAAATTATTTGAGAAAGTGAACAAAAAACCCCTTGAAACTTTTTACTGGAAGATTTAAAAAATAATATAAATTTTATTAAAATAAACATCAAACACATATAATTTCATCATTTAATTCATAAATTATGATTTTTATGAAATACATTAAAATATAGTTCATTATAAAATAGCCTATATTTTTTTTGATTTTTTAAATCCAAATATATAATATAATATTTTTATTTCCTTATATGATTCATGATAATTATTATTTATGTCATAATTATTTATTTATGGTTAAATTAATATTCCAATGGTGATGTTACTATTACCAATGACCATGTTACTATTCTTAATGGTCATGTTATAATTTAAAATGGTGAGCTAACAATTATAGTGGTCAAATTTCTATTATAACGACTAAATTACCACCTATAAATGTCAATTTTTTATTTCCCTATATATTCACTATAATTACACTAATAGTGATATATATTCATGTTAAAAGATGTTATTTGGTTTACAAATATTTGTTTCATTTCTATTGTCACCACTACACTAGAGGCGTTCAACAACACACAAATTTATCAATATTAGAAAATGGTGATGATAAAGGCCACCTTTATCTGTTATTTGTTTGGTTCTCACAAAGGCTAACCTTTATGAACACTTTATTTTAGCATTGATAAATGTATCGTTTATCAGTGCATTATGTTTAGTGCTGATAAAGGGTAACCTTTATCAGTGCATTTTTTTTGTCACACTGATAAATGGTATCCTTTTTCATTACTATTTTATCACTGATAATGGTTAATAAAAAAATAAAATAAATATGAAAATAAATAAAAAAAATAAAAAATTTATTAGGTAATTAGTTTTCAAAATGGGAAAATAGGTCTTACATATATATATATCATGAATATTAATAAATATTATATATTAAATATTTATATATAATGAATAAAATGAAATAATTAAATAATTAAACATAAAAATGGGTGAATTATGAAAATTAGAAAAAAAAATATTTATAAAATAATTATTGATAAAAATGAATATATTTAATATATACATATATATATATTATAACTATTTATAAAGATTATACATTAAATATTGATATATAAAATAAATTCATTTTAATAATATAACAAAATTAATAAAGAATCTATAATAAAATTATATTAAAATTTTAATCCATGATAAAAATATTAAAAGACCAAATAAGTATAATATATATATATATTAATTATAATTACAAATAAAAAATATTATTAAATATAAATATATAGAAAATGAATAAAATGCAATAATTAAAAACATATTATAAGGCTTACTCATTTTTAATGTGGTTTGATTTTCCTATTTGACAAATATGAAATTTCATTTCTTACATTGATTTCACATACATATATGTCATTGAGGAATTTTTAAATACAAGACACACACAATTATTTCTGAAATTATTTAAATCTTATATAGAATCACATGCATCTAATATTTATTATTTTTTTTCAAAAAAAAATATTTTATAGAATTTTGTTATAACACAAGATATTTAATAATTATGTTTTTTACTGGGAAAATTGATTAATTAATTTTTAGTACTATTGGAGTTAAGTATCATTTAGTCATTATTAATATTTTTTATTTTGTATTTTATTTTGAATTTAATCATTTTCTATTGTTTTTTTATAAATATTTATTCACTAGGTTCTTGTATTTTCAATATGTATTCATCTTTACTTATATAAATATATTATAAATAATTTATAATTAATTAATAGTACTTATCTATTTTTTAATCTTTTTATATTGTAATCATTTTAATAATAAATGTATTGAAGATTTTATATACCTTAATAATGTTAGAAATAAATATGTAAATAAATATATATAAATAAATATATATATATAAATGTATAATTACTATATTTTAAAAAAATATTTGTATAATTATTATAATTCAATAAATTTTACTTTTTAAATATATATATATATATATAAGTAATTATATATTTTAAAATATTTATAATCTTATAATAAATTTATTTAAATTAAGTACTCAGTGAGTCTTGGAATCAAGACCTCGCTGATACACACAAGGGCAGCTGCCACTATACTCCACCCAAAAGACAACAAATATATAAATATATAAATATATAAATGTATATATTGTATTTTAAAGTATTATTTATATTCTTATAAACAAATAGTTATATATATAAATATTTCTAAAATTGTTTTAAATATTTTTAAATGATGAATATCTTTCTATTTATATAAATATTTATTATATATATAATGATATAAATATATTTATATATATATATAAATATAGAAAATATATTTAAATTATGAAAATATTTTCAATAATTATATATACATATATTTATTCAAAATGTATGTGAATATATATAATTATATGAATATATTAATATCTATAAATCAACCATTATAAAAATATTTATACATGTATATTGAATATATTAATAATATTATAAATTTAAACTTATAAATAAAATATTAATTTTCTTCAAAAAATAATGTTATTATAAATAAATAAGTATATATTCATATAATAATATAATTACAATAAACAAATCTATAAATATAAAAATTTCATTACAAATTGTTTTTTTAATTTTAATTATAAATCATTTATCAGTGAATTTTTACCAGTGATAATGGTTGAGCTTTAGTAGTGCTATGAAATACAGATAAAGGAAATATTTATCATTGCAAAAATATTACTGTTGATAAAAGAATCTCTGATCAATTTAAAAGAAACATGACCATGAATTATTTATCCATGATTCCCAACCACAAATGGATATCCCATACTTACGTTACTACTCCTATAAGTTCTCCTGGAAAAGTCACAGATATAATCTAATGCCATGTATTTTATCTTTTTCTCTCTTGTTGTTTCATTTTTAAGGTTTTGTGGTTTTCATTTTTGCGCTCTTCTTAACCATGATGAACCCTACATAGTATATATCCCAATATCTCACTTGTATTTACCTACACAATGCCACAGCTGCTATGTAAAGTCATTCAAGCTTCATACGAGACCATTGTTGTAACAACCCGAGATGTTATGAGGATTGTTCTTTTTAATTTCATTGATGTCTTATGTTTTACGCTACACCATGATTATCTTGCACTATACACAACACCGTATTAGCTTTCAGTATATGCAACACTATTCTTGGATTGTGTTACACACAATTTCAAGTTCGTTCGATAGTATTCATTCTACGCAACATTGAGTGTATATATATTCAATGTATAAATGAAATATGGTTGGATTCTATTATATCCAACAACAATGGAGTCTTGAACTACATGCAACCGTGACGTGGCTTACATTACACAAAATCCCCACCTTCCACAATAGCGTGTGTTGTACACAATACCGAGTTTCACTAAACAAAGATATGATATTAAAATATTATATAAACTAGCCATTATGAATACTAATTCCCAATTTTTGGAATTTTATAAATTTTACCTTTCAAAATGAACTTCATTATTGGATTTAGAATATCAAAATTATCCTAGGGTGAATTTTTGGTATTTTTCTGAAAACATTCAATTTTTGATGAATAGTGAAAACACTAGGTTAGTATTTAAAAACCTACTTTTTATTTAAATAATTATTTACTATATTTAAATTTATTTTAGGTCAAAATTGATACATAATACCTATATAAGTTCAATTTAATTAATTGGAGTCATTTTATAATATTTTTAGATATATAAAAATTTTATTGAACTTTTCACCTTCTTTTACCCACCTCCTAATAGAATTTAGAAATTCACATAAAACATAATTTTACCTCTTCTGTGAGTGGAATTTCAAAAATAATATAGACACGGTTAATAACAATGACTAAAATGTGGTTCAATGAGATGAATGGTTTTTTGTGAATAGTAAATTTTTACTTTTATTTACCACGATTAAAAGTAAATAGGGTAATTAAGGGTAAAAATGAAATTATTATTACCCTAACACATGTCCTAATTTTATTGGATAAGTGTAATTCGATTTAAAACAACCTTAGTAATAAAATATGAACATTTAGGTCCAATTGGATTAGATTAGTACATTTATTATTAATTTATTTAGAGAAGGGTTAAAATAGTTAAAATCAATTTTTAATAAATAAATCATTTATAATATAGGGTTATATATAAGATAAATTCAACTATAAATATTCATTAGAATGAAAAAAAGATTTTCTACCTAATGGTATTTTATTTCTTATTTTTAGACATTAAATAAGTTACTTTATTTATGACACAATGGTGATGCAGTATTTACCTATATAATGAAATATTAAAAAAATTGATATTATAAATACCCAAATAAATGTAATTTGAGACTTTTAATGAATTCCACTATTTTTTTAGGTTAATATGACATGTTAGTATTGATTTAATTAACTTTTTCCGGACTAATCAGGTTGTTATGATTTTCACAAAAATCAAATACCAAATAGTGTCAAATTGATATAAAATAGTTTTTAAAACAAATATTATATTATTAATTGTTATTTTATTCCTAAAAATATAATGTTCGGCCAAATGACTTATAAAGGATATATATATTAATAATTAACCACTTGGGGTTTTTTTGGCATGTTATAGTAAGTTTACTAACCATATAGTGTAAGAAAACAAAAAGACACGGTAACATTAAATTATTTAACTTAGAGGTAAATCTAAATAATAAAGATAAAATAGTAATCTAAATGATAAGTTTGAAATAGTGACTTAAACTTGTATAAAATCTATTGGTTGAGAGGAGTTCGACCCATACCCACCTTATCTTCTAAATAAATTAATTTGGATCTATTAATAACCGAAATGACTTTATTGTAAAATACTTTTTTAAGTTTTTCCAAAGGTGAGCCTCTCCTCCCTCTTCTCCTCACATAATTTGAGCCTCCACTTTCTGCCAAACCCTGCCCATTTATCTTCACCACTTCCCTAGAAACATTCTGGAGGTTCTTGTCTTCTCAAAAGACCAGCTCTACTTCCTTAAGAGAAGGCTTAAAGGAGGTGTGTCGAAGAAGAGGTAATCTCTTCTTCCGATTTTCTCAAGTTTCCTTCTTCTTCTACTTATTCTTATTTAGTTGTCTCATTTTACAGTAATAACATCAGTATTACTTATATACTGATATGTTATTATAAATATGAAACAACCATATATCACAATCCTCCCATCTTCTGGAAAATGAAATCATCGCGCATGCGTACGTACGGAGTACCATCTCCACGCCGTGGTGTAATCTGTTTTCAACCACCACCTTAATTGGATGGGTATAATTGTGTAATTAAAGAACTATATATGATTATTGTAAAGTGATATTGATTCTTAAATATTATACATACGATTCAGTACAATTCCACGATCATGGGAATGATATCATCGCTCGTGCGTACGTACGGACTACCGTCTCCATGACGCGATGAGATTCATTCTTCATGTTAACCATTCATGAATGATTATAAAGTACATATAATGAATAATAATGAGATATATGACATAATAATTATACTTTATTTATTTATATATATATGTATTTCATCTACTTTATTCCATTCAATTCAATAAGGAAACGAAAACAGCGTTCATGCGTACGTACGACCTACCGTCTCCATGAACGGTGTATTTCATTCCATTTATCGATCTATCATATATATATGTAAATTCTGAATATATATTATATATAAATCATGTTTTATATTATAGAATTAATTAAATCTAGATATAAGTAATAATATCATGAACAATAAGTCGAAACACGTACAATAAATGAAACGATTTTACACAAATCGCTGCTTTTATATCGAATTTACAAAATAACGGGTAATATAAAGTCATAAGTAAACTATATATGATATCATAAAAATGAATATGATAATTTAATAAGTCAATGAAATTATTTAAATCATTATACAAGTGGTTCAGATACATCTGAAGCATATCGAACATAAGGTAAGGGATAATTTTGCAATCTCATTTTTATCTGAGATTGCTTATACGTAAGTATTTACTAGGGTTATATTTTTTATCCATGCCCATATAATGTTTTTCATAAAGAGTTTAATATTATTCCATGTAATGTTAATGAAATTTTTACCCATATTTGAATTTTACTTTGTATTATGGAAGGAATCTTTCTTTTGTTTACCATACAAGGTACTTTTTGACTTTTCCAACAAAAGTACGAGAAGAATGTTATTTTAACTTATATGGAATGAACAGATTTTTAGGGTTTTATATTGCCAGATTTTCATGAAGCTTACTATACAAGATTTCATGACTATTTCCAAAAAAAATCCTTTCCTTTTAAAATTGCACTGCATTTTGTTAAAAGAAAATGATTTTTAAAAAGAAAGGATATTTTCCTCAAGAATTAATTTCAAGTGTTTTATCAAAACCATTTTCCAAATAAGATGACATTATTTCATATGTTTCAAGTATAACGTATCTATGAGGTACATGGTTTCACTTTTCTTATAATTAAATGATATCCATTTGTTTTATATGGATTATGTAATGATGGGATGATGTTTATGAAACCCATTTTATTCTTTGGGTTATGAGGAATGATTTATGTTGTGGAACACGTAATAATAATTTCATTATGAGATGGGTGGGACCTATATCTCCCTCCAATTCATTGGGTAATGATTTATATCTCATGATCTAGACTTGTCTGGAATAGTATGTTAACTCGGTTCAGTGATATAGGACTAGAATGAGGAGTGAACTTGATTCAGAAAGAGACTTTGTCCACTAAGATGGTCTTGGAAGTAATTCCTTGGCTACTATGAAATCATAAAAAGTGCTGAATGGTTTCCACAATTACATGATTTATTCCCATGATATTTTATCAATATTGATGTTCCATTAGGATACACTCCTTACGTACTTCCATGATTTATGCCTTTGCTTAAGATTTTGATGTTTAAACATTATGTTCATGTTTTTAAGTTCAAATGTATATGGTTTGTTTTCTTTTCTCCATGATTACCCTTGCTGAGCATTTGAGATCTCCCTTTATATGTTTTCTTTTCCACAGGCTTTCAAGAAAGGTTTTAGGTAAGAAAACTAAAAGCAGAAAATCTTAATGGGAGATGTTGAAGATCTTTCACCATGATTAGAAGATTATGTTCCGAGTTTCCAAAGACACTAAACTATTATGGTCCTTTGGTGTCTGTTTTTGTTATTTATTAAGTATTCCGCAAAAGTAATGTAATTTCTATGTACATCAAGCATTGGGTAACTACAGTTGGTATCAGAGGTTCGGTTTAGTCAACCTTTGGAAACTAGGATGCAAGATCTTTAGTGAGATCCCTAGAGATATTTATATGGTATGTCTAGGGTTGTCCCTAAGGTTAAGTATAAGTATAGGTTATAGTCCTAGAATTATGGTAGCGATATTAGAATTAAAACTAAGATGTTAGATATTGAAGTTACTCCACCTTGATTATGATTTTGTCCTCTCACACTATTCTTTTTGGGTTTTAGAAAATGGATGGAAACATGAAGATTCATGATGATAGAGGATATGATGGACAATGGAATGATATTCTTCATGAGCAACCAATTGAAATTGGATCTGGAATTCCATGTATCGTTATTATTCATAATCAAAAATCTCAAAATATGGTCAATAATCTCATCTTTGGTATGTTTTCCGACTCAGCTAATAAGAGAAAGTTGGAGTTTCATGATGATCATAGAGGAAAGAAGGCTTAATTTCCCCCAAGTAAATCATCTGGGAAGATGCATCAGGGAGAATGTATCAAAGGAACAGGAATATTCTTTAGGTGTGGAAAAGAAGGACACAAAGATAGTAATTGTAAAAGAAAAGGTTATGTTAACAACATGGACAAGGATAATGGTATTACTAAGACATCATCAACGGTTAGGTGTTTTAAATGTGGAATGTACAGGCATTATGCAAACCAATTCCCTATGGGAAAATCTCATAAAGAGAATCATCATGGTCATATGGGTAGTATTTATGTGGATGATGATGAAGAGACTACAAATGATATATGAGATGGAAGAAATGATGAATCTCGGTCAATGGTTTAAGAAGGTAGTGTAATGATTGTATGTTTATCAAGAATAATGTATGTTACTATGGAATAAAGAAAAATATAAGGATTGTTACACTGTTACCTTTGTTTGAGTTTTGAAAGTATATGTTGAATGGTACCGGTAACCAAGAAAGGTTATTCAGATATTTTTGGAAATCACATAATATGCGCATAAAGAAGGGATAAGTAGATAATGAAATGTTTGATAGTATTAATGATCTCATGACTGATATAATGACTAAGTGATATCATGGTTTGAGTATATAGAATTTTGGGATATTGGTATGTGGAAAGTGTTAACTTTTGACAGCACTCATGTTTTCATTAAGGTTCTATGGTAATTCATGTTTCAAAAGAATAGATGTTTGGAATGCGGTCAATAAGATATATCTTATGATATATGGGAGATAAATGGTGGAATTCACATTCTTGGTTAATGACATTTCTAGTAATCGTTTTCTTTATACTATGATATTGGACATATGTATTTTGGATAAGTCTAAAGACTGGAATGGATTATGTCAGACATCAGATATTATTGATTAAGTTTAGAACATTTTTCGATATTATTTATGGAATGTTATAATTATGTAGTTTTAGAAAAAGTACAACCCGTAGGATGGGAGACAACCCGTCACGTCAGACACGTCTGTGGGAATTGAACTAATAACCGAAGTGTGACAGGACTTTATCGCCTACCACTGGACTACAGGAAGACCCTGGTTAGTAGAAACTAGTTTTATTATATTAAGCGGTATGATAGATGAAGTATAAGTCCATTTTTGGAATCATATACGATTAACCTCACCATAGATGGACTTATGTATATTTGATAACTTTTTCTAACCTTTTGTTTGAGACATATGGAATGACCTATCATTCTATCACATGATCTACTAACACCTCATGAATGAAAAATTCAACTTCATTTCTTTAAGATATGAAGTGGAAATTGTTCAAGGGAAAAATGGTCAGATTATACTGAAATAAAGTATTTCTTCTAATTCAAATTATTCAACATTAGTGAAATGATATTGAAAACCAAAAATATTGTCCTAAGTGACCTTATATCTGATGAATCAGATGGTACCTTATATCATCACAAATTTATGGCTTTGTGATTGTTGGCTTTATCATAGCCATGTTCTCTACCACTCTCCTTCAGAACATGATGGTTAGATTTCTCTTCCACGTCCGTATTTCCACCTATGTTCTCCTATGTGGAAACCCAGTGATGAGGTAATTTGGGTAACCATTAGATTTCTATCTTTCCTTTTTTTAAATTATGTTTTGGTATTCCTTTTTATGATGTGGGTTTATATGAATGAAACTTTCAAGTAGTAAACCCTTTATAACCCTGACAAATTTCGAGGGAAAAATTCATTTTAAGAGGGGTAGAATGTAACAACCTGAGATTTTATGGGGATTATTATTTTTAATTTCATTGATGTCTTGTGTTTTACGCTGCACCAAGATTATCTTGCGCTATACGCAACACCATATTAGCTTTCAGTATATGCAACACTATTATTGGATTGTGTTACAAACTATTTCAAGTTTGTTTGACAGTAGTCATTCTACGCAACATTGAGTGTATATATATTCAATGTATAAATGAAATATGGTTGGATTCTGTTATACTCAACAACAAAGGAGTCTTTAACTACACTTAACCTTGACTTGGCTTACATTACACGCAATCACGACCTTCCACGACAGTGTGTGTTGTACGCAATACCGAGTTTCACTAAACAAAGATATGCTATTAAAATATTATATAAACTATCCATTATGAATAGTAATACCCACTTTTTGGAATTTTATAAATTTCATCATTCAAAATGGACTTCATATTTGGTTCTCAAATAACGAAATTGGCCTAGGGTGAATTTTTTGTATTTTTCTGAAAACTTCCAAGTTTTGATGAATAGTAAAAACACTGGGTTACTATTTAAAAACTGACTATTTATTTAAATAATTATTTAATTTATTTAAATTTATTTTAGGTCATAATTGATACATAATACCTATATATGTTCAATGTAATTCATTGGAGTCATTTTATAATAATTTTAGATATATAAAAAATTTATTGAACTTTTCACCATCTTTTACCCACCTCCTAGGAGAATTTAGAAATTCACATGAAAAATAATTTCACCGCTTCTATTAGTGGAATTTCAAAAATAATAGAGACACCATTAATATCAAAGAATAAAATGTGGTTCAATGAGATGAAAATAATTTTTGGTGAATAGTAACTTTTTACTTTTATTTACCGCGGTTAAAAGTAAATAGGGTAATTAAGGGTAAAAATAATAATATTATTACCCTAACACATGTCCTAATTTTCTTGGATAAGTGTAATTCGACCAAAAACTGCCTTAGGAATAAAATATGATCATTTAGGTACACTTGGATTATATTAAGATATTTAGTGTTAATTTATTTAAAGAAAGGTTAAAATAGTTAAAATCAAAGTTTAATAACTAAATAATTTTTAATATAGGGTTATACATAAGATAAATTAGACTATAAATATTCATTAGAAAGATAAAATGATTTCCTACCTAATGATAGTTTATTTATAATTTTTAGAAATTAAATAAGTTAATTTATTTTTGACACGATGGTGATGTAGTAATTAACTAAATAATGAAATATTAAAATAATTGATATTATAAATACCCAAATAAATGTAATTTGAGACTTTTAAGGAATTCCACTACTTTTATAGGTTAAAATGACATGTTATTATTTATTTAATAAAATTTTTTAGAACTAAAAATGTTGTTATGATTTTCACAAAAATAAAATACCAAATATTGCCAAAATTGACATGAAATAGTTTTTAAAACAAATATTATAGTACTAATTTTTATTTTATTCATAAAAAACTAAGGTTTGTCCAAATGACTTAGATAAAGATATATATATTAATAATTAACCACTTGGGGTTCGTTTTTCTTGTTATAGTATGTTTATTAACCATATAGTGTAAGAAAACAAAAAGACACGGTAAAAGTTAAATTATTTAACTTAGAGTTAAATCTAAATGATAAGGATAAAATAGTAAAATAAACTTGTATAAAATATATTTTTTGAGATTATTTCGACACATACCCACCTTATCTTAGAAATAAATCAATTTTGAGCTATTAAAAACCGAATATGACTTTATTATAAAATAATATTTTATGTTTTTCCAATGGTGTCCCTCTCCTCCTTATAAAAGGGCACCTCCTCCCTCTTCTCCTCACACCACTTTTAGCCTTCAAGCTCCACCAACCCCTGCCCATTTATCTTCTCCAATTCTCTAGAAAAATTCTTGAGGTTCTGGTCTTCTCAAAATACCAAACCTACTTCCTTAAGTGAAGGCTTAAAGGAGGTGCGTCGAAGAAGAGGTAATCTCTTCTTCCGATTTTCTCAAGTTTCGTTCTTCTTATACTTCTTCTTTTTTAGTTGTATCATTATAAAGTAATAACATCAGTATTACTTATATAATGATATGTTATTATAAATATGAAACAACCCTATATCACCTTCTATCCATCATACGAAAAATGAAATCACCGCGCGTGCGTACGTACGGAATAACATCTCCACGCCGTGTTGTAATCTGTTTTCGACCACCACCTTACGTGGATGAATATAATAGTGTAAATGAATAACTATATATGATTATTGTAAAGTGATATTTATTCTTAAATATTATACATATGCTTCAATATAATTCCACGATCATGGGAATGATTCATTGCTCGTGCGTACGTACGGACTACCGTCTCCATGACGCGATGAGATTCATTCCCCATGTTAACCATTCATGAATGATTATAAAGTATATATAATGAATAATAATGAGATATATGACATAATTATTATATTGGATTTATGTATATATATATATGTATGTCATATACTTAATTCTATTCAATTCAATAAGGAAACGAAAACAGCGTTCATGCGTACATATGGCCTACCATCTCCATGAACGGTGTATTTCATTCCATTTATCGATCTATCATATATATATATATGTATATGATGAATATATATTATATAAAAATAATGTATTACATTATGTAATTAATTAAATCAAGATATAAGTAATAATATCAAGAACAACAAGTCGAAACACGTACAATAAATGAAACAATTTTACCCAAATCGCTGCTTTTACATCGAATTTACAAAATAATTCGTAATATAAAGTCATAAGTAAACTATATATGATATTATAATAATTAATATGATTCTGTAATAAGTCAATTACATTAATTAAATTATTATACAGGAGTTTCAGATACATACGAAGAATATCAGACATAAGGTAAGGGATAATTTTGCAATCTCATTTTTATCTGAGATTGCTTATACAAAAGTATTTACTGGGGTTATATTTTTCATTCGTGCCCAAAAAATATTTTTCATAAAGAGTTTAATATTCTTCCATGTATTTTTAATGTCGTTTTTACCCATCTTTGACTTTTTCTTTGTATTATGGAAGGAATCTTTCTTTTGTTTACCATATGATGTACTTTTTGACTTTTCCGAAAAAAGATTGAAAACAATGTTTTTTTAACTTATACGGCATCAACGTATTTTTACGGATTTATAACTCCTTATTTTCATGAAGCTTACTATACAAGATTTCATGACTATTTCCAAGAAATTACTTTTCTTTAAAAATTTCATTGAATTCTGTTAAAGGAAAATGATTTTGAAAAAGAAAGGATATTTTCCTCAAGAATTCATTTCATGTGTTTTATCAAAACCATTTTCCATCTAAGATGGCATTATTTCATATGTTTCAAGTATAATGTTTCTATTAATTACATGGTTTCACTTTTCTAATAATTTAATGATATCCATTTGTTTTATATGGATTATGTAATGATGGGATGATGGTTATGAAACCCATTTTATTCTTTGGGTTATGATAAATGATTTATGTTGTGACACATGTAAGAATGATTTCATTATGAGATGGATGGGACCTATATCTCCCTCCAATGCATTGGTTAAAGATTTATATCTCATCAGATATACATGGTTGTAATGGTAAGTTAATCTGGTTCGGTGATACAAGACTAGAATGAGGAGTGAACTCGATTCAGAAATGGACTTTGTCCACTAAGATGGTCTTTGTAGAAATGCCTTGGCTACTATGGAAAGCATAAAAAATTTTGAATGGTTTCCACAATTACATGATTTATTCCCATTCAATTTTATCAAGATTTATGTTCTATTATGATACATTCCTTACGTACTTCCAAGATTTATGTATGTGCTCAAGATTTTGATGTTTAAACATTATGTTCTTGTTTTTAAGTTGAAATGTATATGGTTTGTTTTATTTTATCCATGCTTACTCTTACTGAGTATTTGAGATCAGCCTTTATATGTTTTCTTTTCCCCAGGATTTCATGAAAGGTTATAGGTAAGAAAACCAAAAGGGGGAGATCTTTATGGGAGATGTTGAAGATCATTCCCCATGATTAGAAGATTACGTTCCGAGATTCCAAATACACTAAACTATTACGGTCCTTTGGTGTCTGTTTTTGTTATGTATTAAGTATTCCACAAAAGTAATGTGATGTCTATGTATGTCCAGCTTTGGGTCTCTACAATTGTGATCTAAATCTCCATAGACTATTACAACTGATGCTATTTTTATTTTGATGTTTCTATTATACTATTCCTTATTACCTTTAAAATATTATTATTCTTCATTGTATGAATATTGCTTCCATATTATGATATTCACATGAATATAAAAAATTAGTTAATAATTATATTCAACTAATTATAGACAGATTTTTATTTAATATGAAAAATATAATTGGGGTAAATATATATATTATTTTAATGTTATTGGGAAATATAATTAGTGTTCTACCATTTAAATTTTCATGTTTATATTTGTAAACATTATCAATATGTAAGATATATTTAATTAAATAAGGTATAATATATTTCATTTTTCATTAAAATTAAAACAAGCTTACTTGTTTTGTTTTTTATTTATTCCAAACTAAACATTTATGAGGTATTTCTAATAATATGGTTGTCTAGAATTTATTTAATGTTCCTAATATTAGTACATTTATTGCAAAATATATTCACCAAAACATTACAATTAGGAGAGATGATGTTATTCAAAGGGTTAAGGAGGTCGTTAAAGGATATAGCATTTATTTCCATTATTATTCAATTTTTTACAATCATTTATTGTGTCCTTTAAATTTATAATTGCATAATATAATGTTTGAATATTTATAAACTAATAATAATTTTTTTTGTTAATTTACTTTATGTTACATTTATAAATGAAATTATTTTTCTCCACATACCATATCAAAATATATTATAAGAGTGTGCATATGCAGTGTCATCTATAGAAGATGTTATGTATGAGTTTACTTTTATATAAAAATTATTATATAAATTAATTCATCTCCATGAATTAAGGTATTTATGAAAATAAACGTGTTTTAAGAAAATTTATTTTCATTATTTGACTATGTGACTATTATCTAATAAAAAAATCTCTTTTTTAAAACCATAACATCAAAATATAGTCTATATATTCATAACCTAACTTGTGTTGAATCAATATGATATTAAACCCTTGGAACCATTACTAAACTTTCAAATGATTGAAAATAAAAATGTAACATTCAACATGATCATTGAAAATTTTCTTAAAAAACCAACTCACCTAATAGGTGAATCTATATAAAACAGTACACAATATATACCCATGATTGTAAGTTGTTATATAGGTATAAATCATAAAAAAATTAGTGAATCCTATGAGCAAATGAAAGAATATATGAATAACCAACCGTCTATTGATGTCACAAACATCACAATCCTCCAATAGCTACCATTTTATACTCAATATGTTCAAATAAATAATAAATCAATGTAAACATCATCCCATGGAAACATCACATACATGTGCACCAAGATTCACATAAAGTTGTTATGTAATAAAACTATATAGGTTTTATATGATGATTATGCATGACCCTGGTCCACATGAAATCCATGTATATCAATTTTATTTTATGAAAATATTCTAATATATGATAATTGAAAGAAGAAACAGCCCATAATAGATGTAATAAACATTAATAACTTTTCATAAAAAATGACCATGAGTTTCAGAAAAAAAAATTCTAAATAAAGTTTCATTGTGGAATGTTAGATATATAATACAATAAACCTCATGTGAAAAGTCCACATATTCATTCATCTTACCAAAAAAAATTTTATTATCTAGAACAAAGATCTAGTACTTCAATAATTCAGTACAACTAACCTTCAAATCATTTATTTATTCCTCCCTTAGATGAATGATTTCATTCCATCTTTTGATGATTGATTCTCTCCCACTATCAAACTATCCTTCCTCTCATTTAAATGTTTCAAAATTTACTTTTAGACATACCTACCCAATTGATTGTATTAATTAATGTCTATAAAATATGCTTCTGTGGAAATGATTACAGATTCTCCTAACACATTTTACAACTAGGTCACCCTTTTATCCTCTTTATTTATTACATCCTAGGAACATAAAAACATACACCTAAAAATTAATCAAAACATGATTAATTAATTTTTTTGTATTTCACGATATGAGCATTCTTATATGACTCACTCGGTTAATTTTGAAAACTCTTCATCAAAAATTATTTATAATTTTTATGTAGTCAAAATGGATCCTATTGGAACTCTTTAGTTAATTACACTTCAAGGAGGATACTACTATTATGGGTGACCTTCTGAAAATACTAATGTGACATATTTTTTTTGAGAAAAACAATCCAAATACTTATTTTTCATTCTCTTACCCTTCAATATCAATAAATATATAGTGGTTCCAATATGAATCTAGTATGTATACGTCCCTAAATGTTGATATCTCTCTAGTCCTACTTTTGACATCTTCTTTATGGTATTTTTTCATGGAAAATTGTAGGAATTTCATGTTATAATGCTCTCCCATATTCCAAAAACAAATACCACCAAAAGTTTCTATCACCTCTAACCCATTCCAAAAATACATTTTAGAGGACGTGGAAAATATTTAACGTTTGTGAGAGGATATAAATGAATACGGGTGGAATTCATGTGAATTGGAATTTTCATTCATTCGTTTTTTGAAATATAATATTTTTTAAGCTGTAATAAAAATTTAATTTATTTTATTTTTTAGCCTTACTAGATATATATATCTTATATTTGAGATAAATGTTAAGGAAAATGACTATTAACAAATGTTATAGTTGGTGTTTCCCAGTGTGAATGTGTTGATGTTTTCATGGTAGTGTTATGAACCTTTCGCCTCCTGAATAATTGTTTTTTCATTTTGTTTCATGAGACTCAACCCCCACTTAATTTATGTTTTTTGAACTACTCAAATCAATAGTAATCATAATTTATCACCAGTACCTGGTATGGGATGATTTTTGGTGAGAGTATTTCACGAAACATAGGTGGTTATCCAAAAAATATCATGGGGTGGATATCAAGAATAAAAAAATAAATAATAACTATTTGGTAAGTATTTCATCATGGACTATTGGAACCACAATGAAGTAACGATTGATAGTTTAAATTAGAAATTACAATCAATCAACATCATATGGTAGTAAATACAACATGTGAGGAATGATTAAATAAAGGTAGTGGATATTATATTTTATTCAATATTCAAATATTAAATATTTGTCCATGAAATAAAAATATTTCATGAAAGATGAATTCAAATGTTGAATTTTATAAATTGAGTGTATTGTATTGTTGATTTTAAAGAAAAGTTTAGTGTCTGAATAACCATGCAGACAATGTATCATGATCATGATGATGTTACCAATCCTAAAAAATAGTAGGTTGTTGATGATGAAACTTCGTAATTATTAGGGGACCAACAAAATGTTGATCAAAAAACAACAATGATGGAACATCACATAGTTAAATAAAAATATCAAGGAAATAATTCAAGGAATAAAATATGATGTCGGATGGAATCAACGAATCAATCCCTTTGACTAATACATTTCAATTTTTATTAGCTTTTTTGGGGCCATAATTATTATTAATGTGCTAACTGATATTGATTCATGTTTCCATATACAGCCTATAATGCAAAAAATACTTTATAACGATATAATGTAAATGTTAAAATATATATTCTCTATTTTACTTTAAAATTTTACAATGAAATGACGATTGAATTTTCATAATTCCTCGAAGATTACATTTATTTTTGAATATTTACAAATAAAATGTTTCTTAATGGTTGTTGTACAGTCTCATAGTGGATTCCAAAACCCGATTACAAAGTTGTCTCTTATAAATGATAGGGGGAAATTAAATCCACACCCAACAATTAATTATGAACATATTATAAAGAAGGAAACATGGAAAAATTTCATCAATAAATACAATGGAAAACCATTTTAGGTGCATTTCAAACGATAATATAATATTTGAGGTTATTTATGTTATCAAATTTGATACAAAAAAAATTAATTTATGAAACAAGAAAACAGTTTTTAAGAAAATAACATGCATTCAACACCAATTTACCTCTATCTCAATGCAAGTATGGTGATTTCTTCATTTGAGTATAAATTGGTATGTATTTTTAATCAACAATAGATGCTTAATTATTATATATGAAACAATGTATGTTCCTATTTTTATAATAATATTGATGAAACAATACATAATGTCACTTTGGACCATTTTAATGTTCTATAGAAGGAGTCTTATGTAATTAAGAAGGGTAAATTAGCTGATTAAAATTGATACATTATATGAGAAATATGTATAAGTAAGAATTTATTTTAATTCATTAATCATTAGAAAAATATTATATAATCATATCTTTCAATGTTAAAATTATTCTATATAGATTAATAATAGGAATCAGAAATGACCGTACTAGAAGAGAAGCTATTTGTTGTAGCATTGAACCAGATATAACAATATGGTCATGTAAGAGGGTTAGGTTTTGGAGTCTCTCCCAAAACATATTTTGACTTGTTAAAACCACATTATGATGCATAAAATATAAAGAGATGATTAAATACTCAAAGAGAGTCAATAGATTATATTTTTGTTCAGTTTGGTTTGGAAGACCAATATTCGAGAAAGGATTTAAGAAAACCTATAGCAGAGCAAAAAAAAATATGCATATAAAACAAATGAACCCACTAGTTTTGAGGAATGGAATTCCCCCAAACACATACACTAACCATGGTAATAATTTGTTTTCATTACCATTTCATCTAAACTTGAATCAAACCACTTCTGGTAAATTTATATTATTAAAATTATTTAGTGGATTGTTTTTTGCGATTTTTATTTATAAACAACCTTTCACTATAATGTTGTGATTGGTACATTGTATAATATCATGGGATAAGTGAAACACCATCAAGACCTCATAAATGATCTCATGAGTGTTTTAATTAAGGTATCTCATGAGATTACCAATGAGTTTCTTGTTCCAGTTAATGGATAGGGTGTTTCAATGGTCATTGATTCTACTATAGATTCTATATCTAGGACATAAAAACATAAGTTGGTAAAAGAGGTATGACTTTAACAAACATTTCCATAGGATAAACATATAATTGTGGATTTTAAATGCTGTAAATTAAGGTATGGAATAACTATATGTTAAGGCTGTGGGGAAATGGATGGCCGAATTATGAAAATTTAGATAATTGATCAAAACAAAAAAACCATACAAGAGTACCTTATCACCTCCAGATCCATAGAAACATTCATTATCACTAAAACAACAGGAAGATACTACATTTAAGGATAAAATTATGTCTTACATTGAATATGAAGAATAATAATATGAATATTCATTGAGAAATGGAACTAGTATCAAGACCGTAAATGAGATTCTCAATAATGAATGACTTGTTGTCTTGGTAGTGAATCCATTTATAATATATAATGCACATTTCCATAATACAATCGTATGAATATTGAGAAAATATGTTCATTAAATTTAATAAATAATCATGTTTTATATAGGAATTTCTATTAATACAATATAAAGGGAAAATTGTTCAATGAATTGTATAGATTAATTAATATTTTTGTCATTTATAATGGAAAACATTCTTCAGATAATGAAGAAATTAAGAATAAAGAATATAAGTTAATCGAACTCTTAAAAGAACAAGTATTATACGACAGACTCTTTATGTTTTTTACAATGAAAATGTAAAACACTATAATCTAATAAATAAATTTTAATTTTAATTTTCTAATTATCAAATTGTATTGTTTTTTAGGGTGAATTGGATGTTTATCATGGTCAATCAGGACACCAAGAATATTTACATTTTGGTTCCAATGAATGGATATACATTCAACTGACCACACACAGTGTTTATTATGAATTTTAAATCAACTAAAATAAACATTTTATTGATAAAAATGGAATTATATTTTTCAATAATTGTATGAAGAAGAATATTTTTATGATAAGGGGTCTCTAAATATAGGCTAAATCATTGCATGAATTCGGTGTTTGAAGAGATAAAGACAGTGGATTACAAAAAATGGGAAACAATAAGGTATATATACAAATATTTATTCATCAAATAATTTAATAATAGTTTATTTATTTTTTTCAATGTTTATGCATTGTTTTAAAAAAGATAATGGAATCAATTTTGGATATTATTCTTGAAATTTTATGAGAGATATTATAATGCATGAGAAGACTAGAATTCACCAATAGGTCATTTCCAAATATAATTTAAATTTCATTAAATATATCTCATTGCCATTTTTTGTCTATATTTTATTAGAAATATGAATGTTTTCCACAACGTAGATAGTCAAAAGAAGGAACAATAATAGTCTTTTGATAGAATGTATGCCAAAAAATGAGGATACTATCTGTTATGTTTTTGATCTTGTATGACTAATAGAAATCCAAATTTATTTGGGGAGTGAATAATTTGTGTTAAAAATATTTTGAATTATTTTTTTCTCTTTCTTAATGAGATGTACAATGGAGGAAAACATTTTTTTAGGTTAAATTTTAAATAATAACACTATTCAGAAAAAGTGAATTTAAAGGCAGAGGTAGAGTCATAATTAGAGTCCATGGTGGAAGAGGAGGTCGAATAAGTGAAAGAGGATGATTTTGATAAATATAATGAGGTGAATATCTCTATTTCAAATAATAAAATTGTTGGGTAATGAATTAGAGTGATGATATTTAATGGATTTTGTTTGAAAACAATTTTTGAAATGTCCACCCAGTAATTTTCACTTCAGATAAGTGTATTTATTCAAGAAGTTCATGTCTAATATTGAAATATTGTTTTCAACCACCTGTTTATGTGATTTCATATTGGGTAGTAATCCACCTTTAAGATCATTCGGTACTAGAAGCTTCGATTTCACCCCTAGTGTAATTGAAGTAACATTTTTTCAACACCCAGTCATTAAACAGATATATAATTAAACATAAATGTTTAAATAAATATGATTTTAATCAACCACTAATTTAATAAGGTGTGTGTGAGAACAATTGGTGGAATAAAATATTAGATATATCGTGGTTATTAAGGAGGGTTGGTTTCATGGTTTCTACTACCAATTTTAAAATTGAAATTTTAATAAAATATTTCACTCACTGCAAACTAATAAAACCTTATTGTATTGTGTTGATAATTTAGAAAATTGTTTCATAATTTATTTGGTACATTGTTGAGTTAGTCTCATATAATTACTACACATGACACACCCTGTTTGACTGAATGTGTGTGTTTCAAGTTTAAAGTTAAATTTTAGTAAAGTAAAAAATTGGTATTATCAAATCCGATTAAATGAATGCATATGTTTGGATTCATTCGAAGAATGATGTATAAAACATTTGGGAAATTTATTATTCAGAAGAAAATAAATTCATCGCAACATGTGACCAGTATGACTTCAGGTGAATATTTTTATTCAAAATTGACATTAATTTTTGAGAGAAAAATAACTGACATAATCAAAACAATGAAAGAAAACATATTTTTTAGGTATTTTAGGGAAACTATCTTCATTAAATTTATAATTTTAGGAATTATACACAACACAATATGATACATTTTATTCCCCATATGACCCAATGAGTATGTTTTTAGTTTAAGACAGATATTTTATTACAAAAAGTGTCACTCACTGAAAAAAAAACATTGTATTGATAATTTACCAATAAAATTAATAATTAATTTGTAATATTTATGAATTAGTCTCATGTTGTACCCACAACCAATGCATCTTTAATGGATAAAAGTCCATGTTTCAATCTTAAAATGACATTTTAGTATAAAATAATGTGGAATACACAAATCCAAGAAAACACATTAAGATTATTTTTATACATTAATAAAATGATTTATAATTTTTTGAGGACATTTTGGTATCATCCTCACACCAATCTAATGCATGGTGTGACTGGTATGACATAACATGCAACTTTTTATTCAAAATAATGATTAATTTTAGTGAAAAAACTGTTATAATCTAGACTGATTAAAATTTTGATTTTTTTTATTTCTAAAAAACATAAGTCCTTTATGATTCCTTTGTATCCTCCTCACCTCAATATGACACATGATGTTCTTGGTATGATATAATGTGTTTATTATCAGTTTAAAGTTAAAATTTTAATACCAAAAAGTGTCACACATTGAAAATTGAAAAATTCACTAATATATAATTCATAGTATATTAAATATGTTAATAAGAAATTTACCACATTTATGAATCATTCTCATGTAAAACTCACAAAGTATGTAACCTATATGACTAAATGGAATGTTTCTTGTTTAAAATGACCTTTTTGTAAAAAACCCCAATATGAATATTCAATATAGAGGAAAAATTTCAAGTTGTTTTAAAACAGTTTGAATGTTTTTCAAAATTCATTTTAGATGTGTATGAATTATATGAACCTCAATTCATTGCACGGTGTGACCAATATGACCCTATGTGGGTTTCTTTAATCAAAATTGACTATAATTTTTGGGAAACAAAAGCATACATACTAAAAACAAAGAAAATTCATTCAATTATTTTTGATATAGTAGTAAAAATATCAATATGTGGCTTATAAAGTGTAAGAATCATTAATACCTCCATCTGATACATGATGTTCCAGTTATGACCCAATTTTTCTGTTATTAGTTTAAAATTTACGTTTTAATATAAATAAGTGTCCCCCCCTAAAAATATAGGAAACTCACTTATATTTTATTGATAATTTTGGAAAAATATTCCCCATTCATTTTTTTAGTATAGGAATTAGTCTCATGACAACCCCACACAGGATACAACATGTATGACTCAAAGTCCTTGTTTCTAGTTTAAAATGACATTTTAGTCAAAAAAAAAAGTGCAAGTGGTGTGCTCCAAAACTGAGTAAATGCATTCATATTGATTTATTACATTTGTAGAAGGTAATATATATGTCATATGATATTTATAGTACTTCTACTCAACTCAATATGACACACAGTATGACCTGTATGACTATAAGTGCATCTTTTTATTCAAATTTAATATTAATTATCATATAAAAATACAATAAAAAACTCAAAACCACGAAAATAAATTTCAATTATTTTTTTACTTTATAAACATAATTTATATTTAATTAATTATTGGAAGGAATATCATGCACCTAAATTCTAATACCATTGTGACCGGTATGACACACCATGTTTGTTATCAGTTTAAGATTGACATTAATACAAAAAAAAATTCCCTCACTAAAAACCAATAAAATTCCTTCAGATAGTCTTGATATTTTAGTAAAATTATCAATATTTAATTTTTGACTTGTATGAATTTTATTCCAACCAAACCGCCACGCGATGAAACTTGTATGACTCAAAGTGCTTGTTGATAGATTAAAATTACTTTTTAAACAAAAAAGTGGCATACTCAAAACTTGGAAAATAAATTTGGATTGTTTTTATAAAATATTAAAATTATCCATATGTAATTTGGGAATCATATGAATTATAATCAACTAAATTTGATGAACTTTGTGTTTGGAACGATTCCATATGCATATTCTAATGCAAAATTAACTTTAATTTTAATAAAAAAGCTTCTCATTCTCATAACTAATAAAAAACATTCATATTATCTTGTTTGTTTGTGAAAATTATCCATAAGTCTATTTTTATGTATATGAATCATCCACAACTCAGTCCAACTCACATTGTGAATGGCATGACTCCAAGTCCTCCTTTTTATTCAAAATTGACATTAATTTTAGTAAAGAAACAACTGAAATACTATAAATAGTTTTTTTCCTTGTATTAATGTTGGATGTTTTATTTCATTTAAATTCTATATTTTCATTTAATTTTTAAATTTTAGCTTCTGTTTTTAGTGATTTAGTGTGTGGATACATCACATTTCATGACATGTTTCTCATATTGTAGAGTTTTTTAGCATCACACTATTGTTTTCCCCTTTATTTCTGTTACTGAATTCACTAGTAAAGGATTCCTTTATCCATGAATCCAGAAGTACATAAAAAGATTCCTTTATCAATTGATTTATTAGCATTGGTAATGGATCCCTTTATTAGTTGTTGTAAAAGCATTGAAAAAGATTCCCATTATCAGCACTGAATAAATGTGCTGAAAAAATGGTGTCTTTTATTATCCCTATTAAAAGTATTGATAAACATGTAATTTTTCATCACTTTTTTCCCTGATAAATCACCCTTTTATCAGAACATTGGTAGTGCTGATAAAATCTCTATCCATTTTTCTACGATGTAGTAGTCAGTGATTTTTTAACATTGATAAAGACCTAATCTAGTGTCATAAAATGATACTTTTTTAGCAGTTAGTATTGGCCTTTGTAGATAAATCTTGAACTTTTAGATTCTCCATATTCTCCCATATTAGCCTTTTAATTTTTAATTTTCTCTCTAATTGTAATGTTTTGAAATTTTGTGGGATTCATTACCAATTAATGACATAGTATTTATTAATAAAATAATTTTTTATCAATTATTTAATGTAATAGTTGTGAATAAAATATATATTAAATTATAATAAAAATTTATTTCTTGGGAAAAATATAATTTCTAGACTTTGGGATATTAAATTATTCCCCCTTTAGAAATTTCATCCACAAAATTTCATCTCACATTCTTGTATGATATTATGTGATGGTACTTTTTATTCATTTCATCCCCTAGTTCCCAAGCCACCTCTTTAAACTCATGGTTTTTTTAAATATCATGGGCAATTATAGTTGATGTCACTGACCAAGTCGGGTCACTATCTAACCTACGCCCGAACCAGTCTACAACAAGACCAGATGGGCATTCCAGATCTAAACTGGCTGGCACAAGTTCCCAGGTATCAATTGTAATTTCTGGGAATGGTTTACCCAAAAACAATAATAAATGTAAAACAACCAATAATATAAACAAAAATAAAACTTAATGTTACTACAAAACAAGGATTTAGACAAAAAAAAATTTATATTACATATTTAAAATGAAACCCAAAAAACAACCACCACTAGTTTGGGTAACCAAAAACCTACTCAAAAACAACCACCTAGCAAGGGGACACCACCCTCAACCCATCTCCACAATGTTACGCCAAGAAGGAAACTATCAAACCAAACAACAATTTCCAAAAATATGTACACTTACCTATATCTGATATAACAACATCTACTTACAGCCAAAGGCGTTAGAATGGTGTGAGCTAAAACAAAGTAGGATTACATTGATAATGGATTCCACATATAAATATTAAATGACCAATACACGTTTATGTTTAATAAACAAAAGTATATAAAGGCTTGAATAATTTTAAATGAAAATAGTTTTAAGGAAGAAAACTTTTAAAAAAATAAATTTATAAATTTAAACTCTTATGCTTTTATATTATCTCAAATGGCACACCATATTCAAATAGTGAATGAAAAATAATCAGGGAGTTCCATCTCTGGGAGAGGCCCTATATGTACTAGAAAATCGTGGGACCCTAGAACACCACGTCTTGGTTAAAATTTGTATAGTAACTATGAAAACCTACATTATCATGCACACGAGACTAGTAGAGAACACATCCATAACCTTGTGGTCTCCAATCATCATCCAAAAGATATTTAGTGTTGTAGTCATCAAACAAGCTATGTGAAACCTGGCCGATGCCAATTCATTATCACTAACACACTAGTCCTTGTCCTCCCACCTAGTACCTCAAGATTTCCTATTATGCTCATTCAAATTCGAAGATTACATTATAAGCCATATTCATGCACCCAAACCAAACAAGTCACTATACAGAAAAAATAAAACCCTTTTCATACAAAAAACCTCATTAATTAACATACACACAACAAAAAAATTTAAACATAATTTGCCTCACTTCCATAATCAAATAAACCAACTGTATAGTACAATAATCTATTTTTGCGATCTAAAAACAACTATGAAAATTTATTAAACCATTTTAAGATGTTATTCATGACTTAAAACAATAAAAGATCACACAAAACAACTTTTATAACTAAATTCACATTGACAGCACACCCAAAAACAAACCTTACCCCTTCCACATTCTGAATACTAATTGTACAATTTATAAAATGCATGAAATTAGTGAACATGGGTTTTTAAAGATAAATGAACCCATCATGCATTAACAAACTACTATCAAAATAAATTCATTTTAATCCCCAAGTTAAAAAAATTTCGAAACATTTTATTTAATAATTTTTCTTTTTTAATTAAATAAGAGGATAAACTTTTCATGTAATGCATATAAGTTGAATCACCTACCTTGATGATGTAAACTTCAAACGATTGCTGTGAGAATATCGTCACATTCCAAATGCACTAAAATAATAAAAAATTTAACCCTTATTCCCTAATTCGACCCCAATATATCAGAATAGAACCAAACGCAACAAGAAATTCCAACAGGAAATCTACCAAATGTAATAAACAACATATTGAAGTGTAATGCGCCTATTGTGAGGGAGAGGGAGGATAATGGAGCTAAATAAGGGGTTACATATGTGAGTTTTACAGGAAAATCTGATCATGAAAATGATGATCGGTGCGAGCGGTGGAATTTTAGGTAAAGAGGGTCACTGTAGGTCGTAGGGGCAGCACACAGGTCATGCGAGTGAGGTAGGGGCAGCGTGCGACTGTCTGTTGAGATGGAATAGGGGAACAACCAAGGTTCTATAGAGGAGAAGTGCACAAGGAGTTATAGGGTTTAGCGCCAAGAAAAATATGGGTTGGGATGTGCATGACACAAATATAGTGAGGGGGAGGAAGAAGAAAAGAAAAAAAGAAAAAATAAATAAAAAAAGAAAGAAGACCATAAAAAATACCCAAACAAAAAAAATGATTATAATTTTAATCATTTTAATATTAATATTAATATATAAACAATTTTATAATTATAAAAATAATTTAATATTAATAACCTAATTAAAATAATGATGAAAATAATAATAAATATAAAATCTATTATATTATTATAATAATTATTATTATAACTACTATAAAATTATTTTATTTTATTTTTTATCATTTCATTTAACATTCAACTTATTGTTCAGTTAGTTAATTAATTAACTAAGAGTGCACCAGGCAAGTAGCACGGTAATCTGGCGAAGCCATGCAGCTACAATCGTTCCCTGATCGTGCACCAAACATTATCAAGACAAAAGGATTGATATTCATCAAAATTGAAATTTATAAAATTGACCCCAGCCCACACCTCAACAAAACATTTTAAAATACGGTAAAATTATTAGATACAAATTCTTACTGAAGCCTGATATCTAGGTGTGACAATTCTCCTTACCATGATTACATTTTACCATTAGAAAGTAAACTCACTACCTGATTAGAGAATATGAATGGGTACTCCAGATCAACCAATTAATTTCACTCCCATGTCTCATGATCATCAGTATCATGCATCCAATGTACTTCAACCAATGGAATTGAATTCCCATGAAATACAATCTCTGGGGAATCCACTATATTCATTAGATGCTAAAAGAATATTAAATTGTTCTCAATCTCTAACTCTTCCCAATTCAAAACATGAGATAGATCCAGATTATAATTTTTCAATTGGGATACATGAAACAAATCATGAGTCGACATGAACTGAGAAGGTAAAGATAACCTATAATGCATTTTACCAATCCATTCAGTGATCTCAAAAGGCCCGACATAACTCAATGTCTTCTTTCTCAACTTTCCCAAATGATGGTGACCCAAGCAAGGGGTCACCTTCAAGAACACCCGATCACCCATAGAATTCTCATGGTCAGGATGTCTCTGATCAGAATTTTTTTCGTGGCTCTATGTTGTTAATTACTGCTTCCTAGTAAACATCGCTTTCTCATAAGTATCCTTCACATGGCTTGGTCTCAGAAGTGAGGTCTCATCTATCTTAGCCTAGCATAAATTAGGTCGACATGGATGACCATAGAATGCATAAAAGGGTTCCATTTGAATAAGGTATTGGAAATAGTTATTATAAGGAAACTCAACCAATCCCAAATTAAAATCCCATGATCCTCCATAATCTAACACACATGCATTTAACATGTCCTCCATAATATTATTTCCCACCCCATCTGACCATCGGTTTAAGGTTAGTATTCTAAACTCTATGTTGATCTATGAATCTAATTACCCTTGAAGTCCTTCACAAAACCAAGAGGTAAATTGGGGGCCCCTGTTAGAAATAATTATTGACGGAAATACATGAAGTCAAACCACCTCCATAATATACAATCGTCCCATCTCATTCACATTAGCTACATATTTGATTGGAATAATGAGATATAATTTGGTCAAATGGTCAATCACTACCCAAATATCAGTACGTCCTATAGGATTCTGAGGTAATACAATAATGAATTCCATAGTGACATCATCCTACTTATTGTTAGGAATAGGTAATAGATTACGAAAACCATAGGGTCTTTTAGACTCCTATTTCACCTAATAACATTTATAGCATCTCAATAAACTGCCATCTATGTCTCATCTCGTACTTGGCCACCCGAACTAGCGACAAACATCATAATAAATTATTGTGGTACAAGGAAGGATGTTCTTCGGAGACTAGTATCTATCTTGAATTTCCACCTTCCGCAGAGACAATGGCACCATGACACAACCCTTAAAGAATATGATCCCTTTGGGAGACAACGACCAATTAGAAGATATCTCCCCACCATAAATAAATTCTATATTCAAAAGAAACAGTTCAGTACTAGAATCTCTCACTGAATGAAATCCAAAAGAGGAAGATTCCACTGAACACTTTTCCAAAATACACCTCTGGTGTTATCCTTTGGTCTCCAAGTGAATTAGGGAAAGGATCCCCATCAGAGTCCACTCCTCATTGGACTTAATCAGAGACAACAGAAGAACATTCCTGGTCAAATTCAAATCCTTGTAGATACTCGATTCAATGAAAAAACCTCAAATTAAGATCATTATATGAGATGATGTAGGCTAGGATATTAGGGTTAGAGTAGACCACACATTTCTCCCCAAAGTGGTAGTGACGCCAACTCTTCAGGTCCTACATCATCACTGCCGACTCCAAGTAACGGGTCAGGTAATTATTATAATGTGGTCCGAGTTGGAGAGATCCATATGCCAATACATGATTATCCTCAATAATTAAAAAATTGAATCACATACCTAAATCATTGCAATTAACCTTATATCTATTTATATACTCTGTCCATATGAACATAGGTGTGGTAGTCAACTGCCAATTAAAATTCTCAAAGGATTCTTGGAACTCTAGGACCAATTCAAACTTCACCCCTCTTTGGGTGAGTGTAGTCATAGAGGATGAAATTCATGATAAAACCCAAAAAAATTGAACATAATAACCTATAAGGAAAAGAATACTCTTGATATAGAACACATTCCTCACCTGTTACCATGACATAACTAAATTGATCATCATTGGATCAACTAAAACTACATTCTTTGAATTGATGTGGCCCAGAAAATTCACTTCCCAAATCCATAAGGTTCACTATGAGAGCTACACAGAGAGAAAATGATTTTGTAGTGTACCCAACATGATCAAAATGTGATGCTTATATTTCTCCTTAGATACAGAGTAAACCAAGATGTCATCCACAAATACCATGAAAAAGCAAGTGAGATACTGGTTGAACACCCTATTCATGGGGGCTATAAAAAACATCGGAAGAATTTTTCAATCGAAAAGGCATAAAAAATTACTAATAGTGGCCATAACTTCTCCAGAAAGCCTTATATAGGGTGTCCGCATCTCTCACCCTCAGTTGTTGATATCCCGAACGAAAGCCTATTTGGGAGAACCACCATTCCCCCTTCAACTTGTCATACAAATTGATAATCTGGTTAAAATGGTATTTACAATTTATGGTTACGTTATTCAACGTTGAGTATTCTATGCACAACCAGAAACATCCACCAGCCTTGTCTATGAAATTTACTCGGATGGCCCAAGGAGAGATTCTTGAGAAAATGAACCCATTGAAATCCAAATCATCTAGAAGAATATTTAATTCCCTCAATTCGTTCGGTACATTCGATATGAGGGATGTGATATAGGTTTTGTTTCTATTACAAATTCAATTGAGAACTCCACATCTCACTATTGGGGAAAGCCTAAGAAATCATCTAGAAATACCTCTAGAAACTCCTCCACTACAAGAGGTAATCCACCCTAAGGAGTGCCACCATATTCCCCCAGTGCGAGCAATGATAATAGATATGAAATATTTCCCAACTCTAGAAGTGGTAGTCTTGTATAACCCAACCGAGGATCCTGTTCTGCAAGAAATACCCGAGGACTCCAATCAGGTTCCACAAAACTAAATTTCCACCAATATAAATCAATATGCTCATAGAAGAGTGCCAGGTAGTACATCCTGAGGATCACATCAAACAGGTCTGTATCCCTAATCAAGAAATCCATCTCCATCTCAAATCCTGACATAGAAATCACACATGATGGACACCTAAGGACTTTCTCCTTCTTCTTAACCAACAGTGTTATGAACTCCATTACAAAGGAAAACATCTCGGTTGGTAGGTTCATCAGATTCACAAGTGATGTAAATATTAAAGAGACATATGCACTCATATCAAATAAAAATTTAGCTATAGAAGATGAAATTATAATGGTACCATAAACAGTCAATGATCCTGCATCTGATCCTGCTAGTGCGTAATCCACAACATTAATATTTTGGATAAATTCTTAAGAATGAAATCTCTCCTACAACTCTACCCTGATCAGGATATACCCAGAAGATTATCACGAACCACCTCCATGACTACCAAACCAAGATCGCATCATCCTGGTTGGCTCTGACTAAACTAAAACTCCATTAGAATCCACATATCTGACCCCACTCATTTATGGTCATGACACTCTACAAAATCATTGCATGTGTCCCATCACTCCACATCATTAAAAAGGACAAGGAGGGGAAGTATATGTAGGCTAGATGTGTCTTTCCTTCCCACATTGATGGCACACAATAGATCTTGCACCAAAATCAACAGATGAAACCTTTTTATAGGGTCAGTCTGAGCTACCACAACCCTTCTTCCCGTACTCATCACCAATCCTCTTATTCTCAGATAAACTATAACTTCCCACTACAGACAACAATCTAGAAAACTGATACATTCCTTTCAGATCAATCAATACCATTCAATAATGATCAAAAAACTCATCATAAGATCACATATTGAACAAGAATACCAGAGAATAAATTTCTAGTTGTATCCCCTACTCAAACCTCTGATCTATCAAATATAAACTAAAAAACAATCTCATGAGTGAACCGCACCTGCTCTGCAATGTAGATATAATATTCCATTACTAAATGAACTACTTAGGAATGGTACATGAACTCCTTTGATCTAGAATAATCTTGGACCTTAGGAAAATATTGATTGATGAATATGGTGTTGAAATTAATCCATCTCATCTTCTCATTATTACCAGTTTGAATCACTCATTCCTACCACATGCGAATGGGACCCTCTAGTAGTAATGAGTCGCATATAACCCTGACCTCCTCAGATATGTTGAGTAACATAAACATAAAATCTATCTTATCAGTCCATTCTTCTACCTATATAAGTCTTATGCCACCTCGGAATGAATGAGATTTTCTATAAGGAATTCTAGGGCTTTATCCTTCCCAGGAATTGACTCGTCTTCTCTAGAATTAGTTGGATTTGGAGTAGGAGTCGATTGTTTTCATAAAGCATTAACTTCCTAGAAAAGATATTCTACCATACTTTGGTCTTGTAGTGACGTATAACTCCCTCTGGTTTCCTCCCCTGGGTGTTAGGGAGGTCTTCAGGGAGGCATGTTTCTATAGGAAGCAATAGTCAAAAAAGAACATCAATAATACATAAGGCCTTAAAAATAAAATTTATGCAAGATAAATAAACATTAGTAAGAAAACATCTTCAGGCCACACAATGACCAAGAAAATTCCCCCTAATCTTCTTATGAAGTGTTCATCCTATATGTTCCACCTAAAGGACAAGTAAAACAATGTTCATAACAACCCATTGTGACTTGATGTCTATCATAAGGTGTGTTCTCGATGAACCCTAGTCATAACTATAACACTGAGCACCAATAGTCATATCTCTTATCTATGTAGACATATCGCAAATAAACTATCATAATGGGATTAACCTCATCTGATACCATTTTTAACGAACATAGTTGGGTCATCATCCTATCGATGCCCGATTGGATCCGCAATAAGGCCTGAATTGAGTTCCCGATCCTCACTGGTTGTCACAAGTGATAGAGTATCAAAATTAATTATGGGGAACAGTTTACCTAAATACCTATATAGATGTGAAAAATCCAACAATATAACCAAAAACAAAACCATTGGTATCAAAAAAAATAATCATTTAGCTAAAACCGATAATTTGTGTTACATAATTAAACTAAAACACAAACAACTACTACCAATATATAGGGTGACCAAAAACCAAATTAGAGTCATCCTAGATGAATGAAGATACCACCCTCATGATATCTCCACAATTTCACACCATGAAGATAAATAGAAACTTGAACCACCATTTCCAAAAGCTCTACCCTTACATGTATCAGACATAACCAATATTACTTACACCCAATGGTGTATGTAGGGTGTGAGATAACTCCTAGTAGGATGCCATTGAAAAATTATTTCATACATAAATATTAAAGTAAAAATAAACATTCATGTTTAAAAAAAAGGAAATAAATTCATCACCAATATTGAATGATTATAAATTTAAGGAAGTCAACTTTAAAGGAATACCATTTTAAAAAAAATTACATTTTCATTTATAGTATCACAAATTTCACACTTAATACCAATAATGAGAACAATATAATCATAGAGCACCATATTTTCGAGGGTCCCTAATGGTACTAGAAAAAATTGGGAACCTATAACCTCGTTTATCGTTGAAAAGTGGTATATGAACCACGAAAATATGTGTTCTCTTGCATGAGACACTAGTAGGGATCACACCCATACACTAGTGGTCTCCAATCATCATCCAAAAGATTATTTAGTGTTTTAGTCATCATCCCAGATATGTGTAACCTGGATGATGCCACATATATATCACTTGAACAATAGTCTAATCCCGCCCACCTTGTTCCCTAGTCATCCATTTTGCACTAATTCAAATTCAATGTTTACATCACAAACCATATCCAAGCACCCAAACCAAAGAAGTCACTATACACACACAATACTACCAATTTCATACAAAAACCCTCTTTTAAAAACATAAGAACTGCAAAACAATATTAAAACATACATCACATCACTACCATAACCAAATAAACCAACTGTACAGTTAAAGAAACAAAATTCACGATCAACTAAACATTTTAAAAATTAATGAAACCGTTATAAGAATTCGTTCATGACATAAAATAGAAAAAAACACACAAATAGTATTTTATAACCAAATTCACATTGACGACATTCCAAAACAAAAATTTCAGCCCATGCACATTTTAATAACTAAATTCACAATTTATAAGATGCTAATAAATATCTCAAAACGGGTTTTCATTATAACATGAACTTGTAACCCAGAAAACAACTAAAAAATTCATATTAAACCTCATGTAAAACAAAATACACAACAAACAACTTTATTTAATAAAAATGCTAAAATAATTAAAAAAGAAATTAAATTTTATATTTAATACTTATATGTGGAATTACCTACCTCAGTGTAGAAACCATCAGATTATAGGGGTGAAACATAAACCAACTGCCAAATGCACTGTAAGAAAACCCAATTTTTTCCACATTCTAAAATTTGAACCCTATATTTTAACTATGATCCAACTCAACAAGAAACCCCAACTGAAAATCTACCTTTTTTTTGAAACAACCTATCAAAATGGAACGTACTTGCTGAGTGGGAGTGGGAGGCTGGTTATGCAAAACGAGGGGTGCCAGAGGTGAGCTATTCCGGAAATTCAGATTGAGAAATAGAAGATTGGTGCAAGGGTAAGAAAGTGTGGATGATGGGGTGTGCGTAGGTTATAGGGGATGTTCATGGGGGATTAAACATTGGTAGTTTTAGTGAACCACTATCCATCGATAGATAGGAGTGGTGTAGCCAAGGTTAAAGAGAGGACATGTGCACCTGGAGTGCTAGGTTTCATCACAAAAAAGAAACTCGGGGTGGGGTAGGGCATGAAAAAATGAGGGAGAGGGGGAGGAAGAAGAGATGGAAAATGAAAAAAGAAAAGGGAAATGAAATTACAACCTAAAAAATACCCAAAACACATAATGAATATAATTATAAGAATAATATTATTATTAAAAAAATATTAACCATTTTATAATTATGAAAATAATATAATATTAAAAATATATTTAAAATATTGATAAAAATAAAAATAATGATAATAATATTGTTGACAATAATATTATTAATAATAAAATAGCTATAAAATAATTTTATTAAATTTTTTTCTCATTTAATTTAGCATTCACTATACTATTCATTTGGTTAATTAAATTACTAACCATGCACCGAGAGGGCCATATAGTGATATGGTAAATCCAGACAGATTCGATTATTAATTGCACATGCCCTGGACATTACCAATCCGAAATGCTCACTTATCACAAATGATCAAAAACTAAAATCATTCTCAACCCTCACCTCAAGAAAACATTTTATTGACATGTAATATTGTTAGATAATAATTATTACCAATGTTTTATTTACAGTTATTATAATTCAATTGTTATATAGAAAATTTTCTATATAGTCTATTATCATCACTAGAGACTCCTTACAAGAGAGTTCATTCTATAGTTGTACAACCTTGAATTTATTATAAAACAAATATAAAGAGAAGTAGAAAATGATATTTATGTGGTTTAGCACAGTTACCAACACATATCCTTGTTGGATAGTCCCACCAACAAGAATTTTTATTCTATCATATTTTAGAAATACAATGGCAGAAGTAAATAACCATTATACAATCCCAGTAGAACCTTTCCTACTATAGTTGGTTATAATCCCCAACAATCCATTCTAATATCCACTTCACCAAATACTCCCTTTAAGAAACATGTAACCATACACATGTTCAAGATTTACATTCTTATTCTTTTCCAATTCAATTCCAAAATTATTCACTTCCTTTAAAATAAAGTTGAATCATACTATATGCATGTTCCATATTCCAAAATATCAATAATTGTCATTAAGAATATGTTGGTCTTGAATATTACTCAATAACATCAGTTTTAAAAACATCCTTAGGATAACTCAGTTTGATATTCCATATCCATATCCTCACTAAAATGGGCATCATGGATTGATTCTTATTTTCCATATCCTTGTTCAATTAATTAGAAACTCAAATGGCTGCTCACTATTCTACATATAATAGATGTGGGTTCGTTAATCCCAGATATGATGGATATCGATCTTATGTCCTCTCTCTAACTTAGCTATAACCTAAAACACAAATTTTTTTTGGATACACTATACATGTTAAAACCAATATGGAGTTCAAGTACCTAGATATATTAGAGTTACATTTTCATATGAACTTAGATCTCATTATATAGGGACCTCACAACTGGTTTAGGTGGGGTTCTAAAAACCATTCTCACTTAAAAAAAATTCTTGAATCATCAACTCCCATTAAATCTCAGATATATCTTTGATTCATTAGATTCATTTTAATATTTTCAATTATCCTTGATTTTCATATCTCCCTTTGAATTATTCATTTCCTTTTAGAATATTGAAATCTCAATTATTTTCCCTTATAATTTCCTAATTCAATTTTTTCATAATAATTCCCAATACGATATATTCATTAAGAAAACCCAGTATAATTTTTTTGCTATAAAATAAAAAAAGTCCCCATACTATGTTTTAATTAAGAAATAACTTTACTGTTTCTTTATTATGATTTATTCATAAATATTTCATTAGTATGAATACTTAAGTTTCATATCCTTTGTATGAAAATCTGTGTAAGAAAATATTAGTAGAAAAATCAATGTTTTAAAATCACAGTACAATTTTCCCAGTACAAAAATCTCAATATTAATATATGAGTACCAAAATCATAGTATGAAATTATTAGAAAAATTTCCCCTTCCTCAATCTCTTAAACATATTTTTATCCATGAACCTCATCAATATCTTTTCTTAACATAGATTTCATCAAAACATTTTCCTTCACCCCCTTCATCTTCTTAAATCTTTTATCATGTGTTCAAAAAATTACATATGATTTATGAGAAATTAAAAACACCAAAGCATCATTATATTTATTTTTGGATTCATTTTGACTCATAAACAACTTCCCCATTATGATCACTACATTAATTCTAGACTCAATATGATTTTTGACTTTTCGTTATTGTCTCAAAATGATTCCAGTATCTATTGACTCGTGTTAGTGTCTTGATCTAATGTTGATGATTCTAAATCTGATTCTCCTCGATCTGATTATCAGATTTATGGTTCCAAATCCATTTTGAAAACTTAAATATCACCCCTCTCCCAACCATATTTCCATTACCATTTCAAAATAGTTTTTCATTAATCATGAACATCATATTGATATTTTGAGAAAAAATACAACCACAACAAAACTGGGTTCCAAGCATCCCCCCTTGTTATGTTTTATGTCAATACCCCATTCAATACCTACATTTAACCTCTTCAAAACAATATGCAGTTTTTTTTATTTTCTCAAATTTTCTTCCCCATGCCTTCTTTTCACTCTCCCCCTATTTCGTGTCTCTCAATTTTTTCTCTCTATCCAACTAAATTTATTCTCCCCCCTTGTTGACAATCATATTCAATGGGGTCATCATGAAATTTTTCCTTACTTAAATAATAATTATACAATTTCAAAAGGATGGAACTTTTATCTCAAAAACGTGAAGCCCTTCATTATAGGAAGATAAGTATCACATGATTCCCTTAATAGAGAGACTATACCCAAACAATTCTAAGTCTACATGAGAGATCGTCAAGTGGAAAACAATAGTGTATAATCAAATTTATAAATTTTGTCTGTTATTATATTTTTATATAATACATTTTTAGGATTCCAATAACATTATAATGATTGGGGAATTTTGTTAAAATAATTTATTTAAGATCAACATAACATGCACCCATATCGACAAACATATTAGATCAATCAGGTGTATAAAAACAACTTTGCAAACAAACTATTTGATAGCTCATAAATTTATTTTTCACGAATTGTGAGAGACTTTCCATCATCTTCCCAAATTCTATGTTGTAAATTCCCTCCAAGATAGTAAAAATACACAAATATCATAGGAATAAAATTGAACCTCCTATATTCTCAAGAGAAAATATTGAACATAGAGTCTTCTCTCAATATTGAAATTTTATTCTTCTTCATGGATGTTACTATGTATGTATTTCCATCATTTTGATAATCAATTTTAGATATTGTATAAAGTTTCTTTTCACATATAGACTCTTATGATTAGGATTTCAACTTCTTCTTATAATTAGTATCATTTATGATAGAATGATATTGTAAAAAATCTTTCATCTCTTATTATTATTCTGTAGGATAATCAAACAACATTTAGTAACAATCCCATATATCTCACATAAAATTCATATTTATTATTTTTTTCATGAAATTTATTTACACATTTTTTATCAACTTTTTCACATTATTAGAGTCATTTTTCTTCTACTTTTCTGAAAATAATTTTGATGATTAATTTGAATTTATTTCAATATCAACTTTTTTCGAGCGATGTATCTAAGAACTCTTTAATTTTGGATTCAGTACGTATTTTTTCTCCACTTTCATTACATAATCAAATTTATAAATATACTCAGCTTTATTCAGTTTCTGATATTCCTTTTCTATTCAAGATAATATTTAGGAACATTTGATATTATATTCTCAGAATATATCTCCCTTGATTAATGTCTATTTACAGATAAATATATATTATACCAACATTAACAAGCTCTATTTATGAAAATTACATAACCTCATCACTGATCTCTGAATCTTGAACATTCATATTGAGTGTAAAACTGATAATAACTACTTTACTATTGTTTCATCACAAATCATTTACCACTTTTCTTAAGAGGATACCTTCTTTAAAAATTCCATTATTTCTTGATGAATGATGTTATCTTATAACCCTTATTTTGTAATCGTTTATTTCCACCTTCTTTAGAATCTTCTCCATTAAATTAAATTTCCATGCTGAAGATTTATCTTATCTTACTTATATCAAATTGTGTTGTTGGAGTCATTGATTGTGTTTCTGAAAACTCTTCATCCCTCAGATCCAAAATACATTTCTGAAAAATCAATGTTTTTATTCGGATTCAACTATCTTCATATTGTTTTCTTCTTTCTAAAAAAGGGTTGATTCTATATTATTAAAGATAACATTGATAGCTGATATTTCTTCAAACCCTAGTTTTTTCTTTTGAAATAAATGTTCTCCGACGTTATTGATTCAACATCATTTTCACAGTCTTTCATTCTTCTTTGATTTGAGTATTATTTTCAATTTATTTTTCCAGATTATTTTTGAGAAAACATTCCATTTATATAATCTCATTATTACCATCATCAATGATCGATGTATCACTTAAATTTCTAACATTAGAAATAATGTTGAGTTGATGATCATATTCATCATCAGAAATGGAATCATTATTCTTTCTTATGCTTAGATAACATTTCTTCTTTTTATCATAAGAATATACTTCTTTAGGATTATTACACTTTTATTTTTTATGTTTCTCATTGTAATATTTAAACTAATATTTGTCAATTTTCTTATTTAGAAAACACTATGAGAAATTTCTTTTTCATTCAAAATTCCTACATTTGAGAGTTTTACTTTTCCATTTTCCCTTACTGTATCTCTTTGAAAGGAGGAAAACAATTGTATTGAAATCATTATCTTCTTCATATACTTTTTAGTCACATGGTTCTTCATTAATTTCATTATATTTTTTTTCCCATTTGTCAATGATTTTAAATAAATATCCCAATGAAACTTTTTCATTCCTTTTCATAACATTCAATATTTTCATTTCATAGGTAACACGATTTTGATATCGATTATCTAGAGATTTGGTTTCAAAATATATATCATTTAATGATAAAACCTTGAAAACAATCATATCATGAAGAATTATCAAGATCTTTTTAACAATATTTGAGTTTTCAAATTTCTAACAAAGAAATTTTATGGTGCTAATAATAACATTTACCATTGTCTAGATGTCACCAAAAGAATAATTTTTAGCAGTTTTCAAATATTCATATTTCAGCTACCAAAGTATTAACTTATCCTTCTTCACCATAGTATATTCATCATAAATATTATCCAACATATCCCAAATACCTTTGAATGTTTCTAATCTGTTTAGTCTATGAACTCAACTTTCATTATGTGATGAGAGTAAAGATTCCCAAATATTCAATTCTGATAACCTCTCTTTGAATCACTTATGAATCAGCTACAACCAGAAACATAAATTTTAGTTATAAAATCAATACCTAATATAAAAATTATAGTGCATCATTACTATAATATTCTAGAGTTATATTTAAAAATGAATGTATATCTCCTTTTATAGAGACCTATAAAATTATTTATTTGGTTTTATGAAAAACATTTCTTATTAAAATAGTTTTCCATATGATTCTTTCTCTTTAAATATCAAATTATTCATTAACTCATTCAATTATTTTTCAAAACATCAAATATTGTTGATTTTTCATTATATTTACCCAATATGATTCTCATTAAGAAATCCTAGTATGTTATTTTATTATGAAAAGCATATAAAACTTTTTCCTTATGAAATCCTTAAAATCCTTGTGTGATTTATTCCTTAATAAATTCTAGTACAATTTCATCAGTATGATTTCTTCATTATGAACTCTTCAGTATGAATTCTTCAATATGAATACTTCTGGTCGATTTCCATATCAAGAAAATCCAAATATGAACATATTGTTAGGAAAATCATAGTTTGAACGTTATAATATGATTCTCCTAGTATGAAGATCTCAGTACCTACATCATAGTACAAAAATCATATTATGATTTTCTCTTCCTCAGGCTTGGAAATATCTTTTTCTTTTATAACCACATAACAATCTTTTCCACACTAATGTTTATTCAACACATTTTTATTCCTAGCATTTTTCTTCATAAATATTCTATTATATGTTTCACAACATAATTATGATTCATGATAAATAAAAAACACAAAAGAGTCGTTATATTTTTATTGGAGTGGTTCTAACACAGACACAAAAACCTCATTACTATAACGACCCATACTTTACATACATTGTTTTTACTTCAGAATTGAAGCACACTTATTACAACATATAACAAAACCAAGAAAGGATCGTATAGGTATAGTGTCTTTAGAAACTGGGAAACATAAACAACTGGTTCATAAAGCATCTACATTGCCTCCCATTTATTTCATAATATCTAGAGTCCCTTTTTGGCATATTCTACTTATTAACCATCTTCCTGACCTGGGGAAATAAAACATACAAAAGGGTGAGCTCAAATTCTCAGTAAGGGTAAACAAAAGAAATATCAATCACATCATATACAAAAGTGCATAACTTTTGGAAATCATAACCTGCAAAAGAGAGCATAATTTCATAACATGGGATAAATCATAGTAGTGAAATGGAATCCCAATAATCATAACATAAAACATGAAACTTTGTGGCATAAAAACATAATCATAGAGAATCATATCTTATTAGTCAAGACTCATTTCCAAGACTATCTTAGTGGACAAAGCCCATTTCTGAACCGAGTCACCCTCGTTTCAGTCCTGTTTCACTGAACCGGTACAACCTACCGTTCCATCCATGTCTATCTCATGAGATATAAAATCTTTACCCAATGCATTGGAGGGTGATATTTGTCCCACCCATCTCATAATGATACCATTCTTATGTGTTCCACAAAATCATAAATCATACATCATTGTATAACCCATGTAATAAAAATGGGATTCTTAAACATAATGACATCATAAAACAATTCATATAAGATAAAGGAATTCATAAAAATAATTCCATCACAACATAATCAAATCAATGTAATAATAGGGATAAAATAGAACCCTTTATTATCTTGGATGGAAAATAATTTTGATAAAACACTTGAACTCCATTCTTGAGGAAAATATCATTTCTACATCAGAAACACTTTTCCTTTCTTAACATGTCGTACTAAAAGAAGCTGATTAAAAATAATCTTGAAAACTTGTAAAGTAAGATTCTTGGAAATAATGTTTTAAAAATCCATTCATGCCGTATATGTTAAGAAAAACATTCTTCGTACTTTTTCTGGAAAAGTCAAAAAAGTATCTCGTACGAAAAATGACAAAAGATTCCTTTCATATCTTTTACTAAAAAACCACCGAAGGGTAAAATAGGATTTATACAATTGTAGGTGAATGGAAATAATATTACATATTGAGGAAACATGGATGTGGATGATAAAATACACCCCAGTAAATACTAAAGTATAAACAATCTCGGATAAAAACGAGATTGTGATATTTCCCTTACCTTAGGTCCGTTTTTCTTCGTAAGTGTCTGAACCTCCTGTATAATGATTTAAATAATGTTATTGACTTATTTCAGAATCATACTTATTTTTATGATATCATATATGGTCATATTCTTAGCTTCTTAGTAGTAATATTTCATTGCTACTTGTTATTCTGGTGTTCATAACTTTTTGTTCTTATGTGTGTCTTGTCAAATAAATTTAAATTCTTCTCTTTAGGTTATAGATACCTCATTTCCAAAATGGTATTAGTGTAATATATATCATATTCATTCATTCAATGCATTTATATAATCATTATGAAATGAAGATCATGTAGAACGAGTCGCATCACATCGTGGAGACGGTATTCCGTACGTACGCACGGGTGATGATATCGTTCATATGATCGTGGAATTGTATTGGAGTGTATGTATACTATTTAAGAATCAGTATTACTTTATAATAGTCATATATAGTCTTTATTTAAAAGATTATACCCATCCAAGTAAGGTGGTGGTGGAAAATGGATTACACCACAGCGTGGAGACGGTATTACGTACGTATGCACACGCAGTGATTTCTTTTTCCGTAGGATGGATTGATGGTGAAATAGAGTTGTTTCATAATTATAATAACATATCAGTATATGAGTGATACTGATGTTATTACTTCATAATGAAACAACTAATGAAGAAGAAGTGGAAGAAGAAATAAAGATGAAAGAATCGGTAACAGACATTACCTCTTCTTTGAAGTGCTTCATTGAGACCTCCTTTTAGGGCACTAAAATAGGTCTTTGAAGAAGACCAGAACCTCTAGGATGTATCTAGGGAAGTGGAGAGGATAATTTGTCAGGGTTTGGCCGAGCATGAAGGCTCAAAGTGGTGTGAGGAAGAGAGGGAGGAGCTTCCCTTTTATAAGGGAGGAGAGGGGCACCTTTGGAATAACTAAACATATTATTTTATTATAAAGTCAAGATCGGTTTTAAGTAGATCCAAATTGATTTATTTCAAATCTAAGGTGGGGATGGGTCGAAATCCTCTCATCCAATAGAATTTAGACAAGTTTAGGTTCCTATTTGACCTTATCATTTAGATTTAACATTTAGTTAAATAATTTTACTTTTACCGTGTCTTCTTGTGTTCTTATACTATAAGGTTAATAATCTTACTATAAGCAGCCAAAAGAACCCCAAGTTGTTTATTATTAATATATATAACCTTATCTAAGTCATTTGGCCGAACCGTAGATTTTTAGGAATAATATAACAATTACTAATATAATATTTGTTTTAAAAACTATTTTATGTCAATTTTGACACTATTTGGTAATTAATTTTTGTGAAAATAATAACAGAATGATTAGTTCGAAAACTGTTAATTAAATCAATACTAACATGTCATATTAATCTATAAAATTAGTTGAATTCATAAAAAGTGTCAAATTACATCTATTTTGGTGTTTATAACATCAATTATGTCAATATTTCATTAATAAGTTAATTACTGCATCATCTTTGTGTCATACATAAATTAAATTATTTAATGTCTAAAAATTACAAATAAAATACCATTATGTAGGAAAGCTTTTTAGATTTCAAATGAATATTTATAGTCGAAATTATCTTGTGTATAACCCCATATTAAAAATGATTTAGTTATTAAACTTTGATTTTAACTATTTTAACCCTTCTTTAAATAAATTAATAATAAATGTCCTAATCTAATCCAAGTGGGCCTAAATGGTCATATTTTATTCCTAAGTTTGTTTTTGGTCGAATTACACTTTTCCAATATAATTAGGACATGTGTTAGGGTAATAATAATATCATTTTTACCCTTGATTACCCTATTTACTTTTAACCATGGTAAAAAAAGTAAAAAGTTACTATTCACCAAAAAAATTATTTTCATCTCATTGAACCACATTTTACTTACTAACATCAACCGTGTCTCTCGGATTTTTGAAATTCCACTCACAGAAGCGGTAAAATTTAGTTTTATGAAAAATTCAGTTTTTTAACTACCACTTAGAGGTTTCACTATTCATCAAAAATTGAAAGTTTTCAGAAAAATACCAAAATTTCACCCTAGGCTATTTTCGAGATTCCGAATACAAAAATGAAGTCAATTTTGAAAAATAATATTTATAAAATTTCAAAAAGTGGTTATTACTTTTCATAACGGCTAGTTTTAATAATATTTTAATAGCATATCGTTGTTTAGTGAAACTCGGTATTGCGTACGACGCAAGCTATCGAGGAAGGTCGTGATTTCGTGTAAAGCAAGACAAGCAAGTGTTGTGTAGAAAAAGATTCCTTTGATGATTTACATAACATAAAAGTCTCAGTTGTTACATTCTACCCCCCTTAAAATGAATTTCTCCCTCGAAATTCATCACTTTGTAACAAACAGATGAGGATACCTCTCCCTCATCATATCCTTAAGCTCCCATGTAGCTTCTTCTAATTGGTGGTTCCTCCATAAAACTTTCACCAATAGAGTGGTCTTGTTTCGTAGGACTTTTTCGCTACGATCCAGAATCTCTATCGGTTGTTCTTCATAAGAAAGATCCTGATCCAGAAGTACAACTTCTGAGCTAAGTACATGTGAAGGATCAGGTATGTACTTTCTCAGGAGAGATACATGAAACACATCGTGAACTTGAGAGAGATTCGGTGGAAGCGTCAATCGGCATGATACCTTCCCAACATGATCCAGTATTTTGAAACGACCGATATATCTAGGGCTCAACTTTCCCTTCTTTCCAAATCTCATGACTCTCTTCCAGGGAGATATTTGTAAGAACACTTTATCACCCACTTCAAACTCTAGGTCTTTTCTTCGGCTGTCGGCATAACTTTTCTGTCGACTCTGAGCTGCTCTTATATGTTGTTGAATAGATCTGACCTTTTCTGTCATTTCATCGACGAGATCAAGTCCTAATAGCTTTCTTTCCCCAACTTCATCCCATCAAGTTGGAGTCCTGCATTTATTTCCATAGAGAGGTTCATAAGGAGCCATCTGAATACTGGAGTGAAAGCTATTATTATAAGAAAATTTCACCAAAGGTAGGTGTTGATCCCAACCACCTTTGAAATCCATAGAACAAGCTCTCAACTTTTCTTTTAGAGTTTGAATTGTTCTCTGAGACTGACCATCTGTCTGAGGATGATAAGCAGTGCTGAAACTCAACTCTATATCCAGAGTATGCTGAAGACTTCGCCAGAACTACGAGGTAAACCTCGGATCCCGATCAGATATAATAGAAAGTGGTACTCCATTCAATCTTACCACTTCCTTTACATATATCCTGGAAAGCTGATCCATAGAGAAATCCTCTCTAATAGCAATGAAGTGTGCAGACTTTGTAAGACGGTCAACTATGACCCAGATAGCGTTATTGCCTTTTGATATTTTAGGATGTCCTGTAACAAAGTCCACAATGATGTTTTCCCATTTCCATTCGGGTATGGGTAATGGTTGTAACATCCCCTTAGACTTCTGTCTCTCAGCTTTAACTTGTTGACAAACCAAGCATCGAGAGACATATTCAGCAACATCTCTTTTCATTCCATCCCACCAGAAGTACTCTTTCAGGTCCCTATACATGTTCGTGCTTCCAGGATGAATAGAGAATGAAGAACTATGAGCCTCATCCAGCAGCTCCTTCTTTAATTCGGGGATGGGAGGAACACAAACCTGATTCCTGAACTTTATTATCCCCTCACAATCAAGGTTGAATTCGGGAACATTTCTCACCTTCTTTTGTAACTCGACATCTTCTTTTTGTGCCTCTTTAATCTTCACATGTATAGATGGTTGAACATTCATTTGATAAAGATACAATTTTTACCTTTTCATTATAATTCCAAGATCCATCCTTTGTAAATACATAAATATTGGATCTTTTGTGATCCTCATCATGGATAATCTATCATGGTCTTGTCGACTTAATACATCTGCCACCTTGTTTGCTTTCCCAGGGTGGTAATGGATTGAGCAGTCGTAATCCTTAATCAGCTCCAACCATCTTCGTTGGCGCATATTCAGCTCCTTTTGTGTGAAAATATACTTTAAACTTTTATGATAAGTATAAATATCACACCTTTCACCATAAAGGTAATGCCTCCAAATCATTAATGCAAAGATTACCACAACTAACTCCAAATAATGAGTTTGGGTAATTTTTCTCATGTATTTTCAACTGTCGCGAGGCATAAGCTATCACCATATCATTTTGCATAATAACACACTCCAATCCCTTCTTGGATGCATCACTATAGATCACAAACCTTTCTCCACTACAAGGCAGTGTAAGCACAGGTGCACTAGATTACCTTCTTTTCAACTCCTTGAAATTCTCTTCACATTCCTCCATCCAAACAAATGTAACTCCTTTCCGAGTCAACTTGGTGAGTGGATTAGATAATCGTGAAAAATCTTTCACAAAACGTCAATAATATCCAGCCAAACCCAGAAAACTTCGGATCTTAGTTACTGTTGTTGGTCTCGACCATCTTTCGATAACCTTTGTTTTTTTATGGATCCACAGATATCCCCACTTTTGAGATTATGTGACCCAAAAATGAAACTTTTTGAAGCCAAAATTCACACTTGGTAAATTTGGCATAAAGATTCTCCTTTCTCAAGGTCTTCAATATAATTCTCATGTGATCTTCATGTTCTTCCTTGCTCTTTGAATAGACAAGAATATCATCTATAAAGACTACCACAAATTGATCAAGATAGTCTCTAAAGACTCTATTCATCAGATCCATGAAGATAGCAGAGGAATTAGTAAGACCAAATGGCATCACTATAAATTCATAGTGTCCATACCTTGTACGGAAAGTCGTCTTTGGTATATCCTCCCTTTTGACGCTTAATGGATGATTCCCTGAACGAATATCCATCTTGGAAAAGTATTGAGCTCCGTGTAGTTGGTAAAATAAGTTATCAATGCGTGGGAGAGGATATTTGTTCTTGATAGTGATCTTGTTACGTTCTCAATAATCAATGCAGAGTCTCATTGATCCATCTTTCTTCTTAACAAACAGAACAGGTGCTCCCCAAGGTGACGCACTAGGGCGTATGAACCCCTTATCAAGATTCTCTTGGAGTTGCTTCTTCAATTCTTGCAACTCAATTGGGGCCATTCTATAAGGTGTCTTTGAAACAGGCAAAGCACCCGGTACGAGTTCTACTGAAAACTCAACTTCACGATTCGGTGGAAGACCCAGTAATTCCTCCGGAAAGACATCATCAAACTCCAGTACAATGGGCATATTCTTAATCGTGAGTTTCTCACCAACTATTTGAGATAAATAACCTTCATTTAGTGGAATCAATACCCATAAAATGGAAGAAATTTCCACTGGAAGGTTATGTTCATCCTTGCATCGATAGACGATCATAGATTGATCTGGAATATGAAATGTGACTTCTCTTCTTTGGAAATTGATATGATCTCCATGTAGAGAAAGCCAATCCATGCCAAGAATCACATCAAATTCCACTATAGGAAGGATCACAAGATTTGCAGGAAGCACTTTCCCACAAAATTCGATCGGAGAAGAATTACAAACTTTTGATGCGACTGTTGTGCCATTAGGTATTGTCATAGCTAACTCAACATCTAATTGTTGAGGTAATACGGTGATACCCTTAGAAAATTCTTCAAAAATAAAGGAGTGGGTGGATCCAGAATCAAATAAAACATTTGCTACTATAGAGTGGATGGTAAGTGTACCTTTCACCACATCGTTATCGTACTCCACATCGCTGATAGAAATTGCCTGTGACTTTCCTTTATCTTTAGCCTTAAGAGTTTTTTAACGTCGACCATCATCATCAACCCTTGGATTAGGGCATTTATTGGCATAATGTCCCATCTCCTTGCACTTGAAACATTGAAGTGTAGTAGGTTCATTCTGTGTATCCCTTCCTTTGTTGGCATCATTAGACATCTTCTTCCCATCATCGCGGAATTCAAATTCCCGATGACCTTCCTTTCCACAGTTGAAACATTTACATGTCCCTTTAATACAACTCCCTCAATGTTTCTTTCCACACTTTGAGCCTAAGGGAAAGCTCATCTTCTTTTCAGTGTTCTCTTTAGATTTTCCTTTTAATTCCATTTTCCTCTTCTTATCAAACCCATATGACTGATGGGTTACTCCAATCTCCAACTCAACTTTGAGAGCACATCGAACAATTTCCTCGTAGCTATTGAAGTCCCTTATGGCTAACGCCCTTTAAAGACTTGGTTTTAAGCCACTAAAGAATCGATCGATCTTACTCTTAGGTTGTATAATAATACTAGAAGTGTACCTTGCAAGTCTTGTAAAATTTTCTTCATAGGTACCAACAGATTCATCATCCTTTTGCTTCAGTTCAAGAAACTCTTTTTCCATCTTTGTTCAGAGAATATGAGGGAAGTACTTATTGAAAAATATGTTCTTTAACTCATCCCATTCCATGTACTCAATTTCATCCCTTTTCCTCGTATTCTTAATAAGATTCCACCATTGATCAGCATCACCTTCCAAACGATACACTGCTAAGATGACTTTATCATACTCAGAACATTGAAGAACTGAAAATATCTTTTTAGTAGTACTAATCCATTGTTCAGCAACTAATGGATCAGTAGACCCGCTGAATGAAGGTGGACGCTATCTCATGAAGGATGCAACAGAATGTTGCTTCTTCCTTTTCTCGTTTGGATGTCCTACATGATTCATAGCTTGAGAAAGTTGTTTGAGCATGGCTATAAGATTTTGCATTCCAGCTCCCATAACGTTTGGTTGCTCAGGGGGACAATCCTTGCATTGCCCGTCGCATTCCGCATTAACACGGTTCCTTTGGGTTCCAGACATTGACTAAAACCAAGAAGAATAGTGTGAGCAACACTAATTATAATAGGAAAACCACATAATCAAGAATAAAATTTCACACTTAAGGTCTTATCCTAGGTTATTAATGGCCATATCTAAAACACTAAGATTGTGTTCTATGCTTAGACTTATCCTTAGGGTTCTTACTAAGGCTTTCACATCCTAGTTTCCAAAGGTTGACTATACATTTCCTCTGATACCAACTATAATGACCCATACTTTACATACATTGTTTTTACTTCAGAATTGAATCACACTTATTACAACATATAACAAAACCAAGAAAGGACCGTATAGGTATAGTGTCTTTAGAAACTGGGAAACATAAAAAACTGGTTCATAAAGCATCTACTTTGCCTCCCATTTATTGCATCATATCTAGAGTCCATTTTTGGCATATTCTACTTAATAACCTTCTTCCTGACCTGGGGAAATAAAAGATACAAAAGGGTGAGCTCAAATGCTCAGTAAGGGAAAACAAAATAAATATCAATCACATCATATATATAAGCGCATAACTTTTGGAAATCTTAACCTGCAAAAGAGAGCATAATTTCATAACATGGGATAAATCATAGTAGTGAAATGAAATCCCAATAATCATAACTTAAAACATGAAACTTTGTTGCAGACACACATAATCATAGAGAATCATATCTTATTAGTCAACACTCAGTGCCAAGACTATCTTAGTGGACAAAGCCCATTTCTGAACCGAGTCACCCTCGTTTCAGTCCTGTTTCACTGAACCCGTATAACCTACCGTTCCAGCCATGTCTATCTCATGAGATATAAAATATTTACCAAATGAATTGGAGGGAGATATAGGTCCCACCCATCTCATAATGATACCATTCTTATGTGTGCCACAAAATCATAAATCATACATAATTGCATAACCCATGTAATAAAAATGGGATTCTTAAACATCATGACATCATAAAAAAATTCATATAAGATAAAGGAATTCATAAAAATAATTCCATCACAACATAATCAAATCAATGTAATAATAGGGATAAAACAAAACCCTTTATTATCTTAGATGTAATTTTTTTTTGATAAAACACTTGAACTCCATTCTTGAGAAAAATATCATTTCTACTTCAAAAACACTTTTCCTTTCTTAACATGTCGTATTAAAAGAATTTGATTAAAAATAAACTTGAAAAAATTTAAAGGAAGCTTCTTGGAAATAATTTTTTAAAAATCCATTCATGCTGTATAAGTTAGGAAAAACATTCTTCGTACTTTTTTCAGAAAAGTCAAAAAAGTACCTCATACGAAAAACGACAAAATATTCCTTTCATATCATTTACTAAAAACTCACCGAAGGCTAAAATAGGATTTAAACAATTGTAGGTGAATGGAAATAATATTACATATTGAGGAAACATGGATGTGGGTGATAAAATACACCCCAGTAAATACTAAAGTATAAACAATCTCGGATAAAAATGAGATTTGATATTTCCCTTACCTTAGATCCATTTTGCTTCGTAAGTGTCCGAAACTCCTGTATAATGATTTAAATATTGTTATTGACTTATTCTAGAATCATACTTATTTTTATTATATCATATATGGTCATATTCTTAGCTTCTTAGTAGTAATATTTCATTGCCACTTGTTATTCGGGTGTTTACAAATTTTTGTTCTTATGCATGTCTTGTCGAATAAATTCATATTCTTCTCTTTAGGTTATAGATACCTCATTTCCAGAATGGTATTAGTGTAATATATATCATATTCATTCATTCAATTAATTTATATAATCATTATGAAATGAATATCATGTAGAACGAGTCGCATCACATCATGGAGACGGTATTCCGTACGTACGCACGAGTGATGATATCATTCCTATGATCGTGGAATTGTATTGGAGTGTATGTATACTATTTCAGAATCAGTATTACTTTATAATAGTCATATATAGTCATTATTTACACCATTATACCCATCCAAGTAAGGTGGTGGTGGAAAATAGATTACACCACAGCGTGGAGACGGTATTCCGTACGTACGCACGCGCGATGCTTTCTTTTTCCGTAGGATGGATAGATGGTGAAATAGGGTCGTTTCATATTTATAATAACATATCAGTATATGAGTGATACTGATGTTATTAATTCATAATGAAACAACTAAATAAGAAGAAGTGGAAGAAGAAATAAAGATGGAAGAATCGGTAACAGAGATTACCTCTTCTTTGAAGTGCTTCTTTGAGACCACCTTTTAGGGAACTAAAATAGGTCTTTGAAGAAGACCAGAACCTCTAGGATGTCTCTAGGGAAGTGGAGAGGATAATTTTTCAGGGTTTGGCCGAGCTTGAAGGCTCAAAGTGGTGTGAGGAAGAGAGGGAGGAGGTGCCCTTTTATAAGGGAGGAGAGGGGCACCTTTATAATAACTAAAAATATTATTTTATTATAAAGTCAAGTTCGGTTTTAAATAGCTCCAAATTGATTTATTTAGAAGCTAAGGTGGGTATGGATCGAAATCCTCTCATCCAATAGAATTTATACCAGTTTAGGTTCCTATTTTAACCTTATCATTTAGATTTAACATTAAGTTAAATAAATTTACTTTTACTGTTTCTTCTTGTGTTCTTATACTAAAAGGATAATAAACTTACTATAAGAAGCCAAACGAACCCCAAGTTGTTTATTATTAATATATATAACTTTATATAAGTCATTTGGCCGAACCTTATATTTTTAGGAATAAAATATCAATTACTAATATAATATTTGTTTTAAAAACTATTTAATGTCAATTTTGACACTAATTAGTAATTAATTTTTGTGAAACTCATAAAAGAATAATTAGTTCTAACAATGTTAATTAAATAAATACTAACATGTGATATTAGACTATAAAATTAGTGTAATTCATAAAAAGTGTCAAATTACATCTATTTTGGTGTTTATAACATCAATTATGTCAATATTTCTTTAATAAGTTAATCACTACATCATCTTTGTGTCATACATAAATTAAATTATTTAATGTCTAAAAATTACAAATAAAATACCATTATGTAGGTAATCTTTTTAGATTTCTAATGAATATTTATAGTCGAATTTATCGTATGTATAACTCCATATTAAAAATGATTTAGTTATTAAACATTGATTTTAACAATTTTAACCCTTCTTTAAATAAATTAATAATAAATGTCCTAATCTAATCCAAGTGGGCCTAAATGGTCATATGTTATTCCTAAGTTTGTTTTTGGTCGAATTACACTTGTCCAATAGAATTAGGACATGTGTTAGGGTAATAATAATATCATTTTTACCCTTGATTATCCTATTTACTTTTAACCGTGGTACAAAATAGTAAAAAGTTACTATTCACCAAAAAATTATTTTCATCTCATTGAACCACATTTTACTTACTGACATCAACCGTGTCTCTCAGATTTTCGAAATTCCACTCACAGAAGCGGTAAAATTACGTTTTATGAAAAATTCAGTTTTTTAACTACCACTTAGTGGTTTCACTATTCATCAAAAATTGAAAGTTTTCAGAAAAATACCAAAATTTCACACTAGGATAATTTCGAGATTCCAAATCCAAAAATGAAGACCATTTTGAAAAATAAAATTTATAAAATTTCAAAAAGTGGTTATTACTATTCATAACGGCTAGTTTTAATAATATTTTAATAGCATATCGTTGTTTAGTGAAACTCGGTATTGCGTACGACGCAAGCTATCGAGGAAGGTCGCGATTTCGTGTAAAGAAAGCCAAGCAAGTGTTGTGTAGAAAAATATTCCTTTGATGATTTATATAACATAAAAGTCTCGGGTGTTACAATTACGATCAATACTTTCATTACAGACAATATACGATTATGGAATTTTCATCAATGTCTCAATATGACTCCTAGATATGTTAACTCATGTTGATGTATTGATCTGATGATGGTGATTTCAAATCCAATATTCCTTGATCTGATTATCATCCTTATGAATTTGGATCCAATTTGACAAATTTACTCATACACTTCTTCAATCCATGTTTTCATTACAATATCAATATAGTGTCTTCCTTCAACATGATCGTAAAATTAATCTACTTACAGCAAAGACTACCAAAACACTAGATGGGTTTAACACATTCATATGCCTTTAGATGGATTAAACCTTCTCATTGATCTCTTATAAATGATCAAGTCCAAGTATTATTCACTCCCCAACTCCATCCAAACATTATGGTGTTCTAAATCACATCTTATAAATAGATACATATGGATTCAGTTGAATACATACATTAAATTTGTTTTTGTGTGATAACTCAAATAATGGCTGATGTTGATCCCATCCTCCTTTAAATTCAATGGAGTATACCTCAGGATTTCCACTAATTTTTAAATGGTCATTGTAGATGGCCATTAGTTTGGGGGTCATAGATAATTCTAAAATTCAATTTTGTACCCAAAAAAATGTTGAAGAAACTTCTATAATATAGATTTAATCCATGGATAAATTAGAGATAACTGAAAGTGGAACCCCATACATTCTTACCACCTCCTAGAATAACAAAAAATAAATTTAATTTAGGGAGATATCTTACCATTTAGAAATGAATTGGGTAGACTTGGTGAGTTGATCTACTGAAATCTATATTGCATTGTTTCCTTCAGTTTTCTTCGAGATACCAGTGAAAAAGTCCAGGGTGACATTCTACCATTCCTTTGTTGGTATACATAAGGTTTTTATCATCTAATTCAACTTATTTAACTCTTAATTATAATTATAACATACCAAGAACCTTGAAATATACTCCCCAATATGCATCTTCATATTTTAAATAACCCAAATTCTATACAAGATCATAATACATCCTAGTACATCTGGTATAGATATGGAAATATGAGCTATATTCATTATCAAATATCTTATCCTTTATGATATGAATTTATGGATGGGGAATGATAGTTTTGAACTAAATTATGAAATCATCATTGATATGGAAATAATATATATTCTATTCTTTTAAAACTTTTTTCTTCTTTTGAGGTTTTTTATCATTCATTTTTTACTCCTTGATCGTCTCTTGGACAAATGACTGGGAAATCATTATGGTAATGTAGGATACCTTCCATACCATTATGATTTCCAGATCAATCATTTTTATATACATAATGATATTTTCATTCTCAATATCTATCATCGATAGAGTAGTTGGTCCTTTTTTTCTAGGATAATTTGCTACCACATTCACCTTTTCGAGATGGTAGTGAATAGAGTCTTCGTAGTCCATGATTAGGCCTAAATATCATTTTCTATAAAAGTTTATCTCCTTGTATGTCAATATATACATTAGAATATTTTGATCATTATATATGTCACACATCCCATAATAGAGGTAATGCAACCATATTGTCATGTAAAAGATATTAGCCAGTAAATCGATATCATTTGTGTGGTAGTTTGTCTCATTGATTTTCAACTGTTGTGAGGTAGAGGATTTCACTTTACCATTCTACAAGAGTATAAAACCCAAGCCTACCATCAAACCATCAACGTATATCAAGAATCCTTATCCACTTATTAGTAGTGTGATTATAGGATTAGTGATTCAAATCATCGTTATCTCATTAATACATTCCAAATATTCTTCCATACATATATACATGAACCCTTTAACTGTTAACTTTGTTAATGGGATCAAAAGTATGGTACATTTATCAGTATACATCATTAGTACCCAAAAATTCATAGATGACAATTGATTTATGTGACACATATTGGTATGGTACATCCATGAATTGTTTTTTCCATTAAAGGGTCCACAAAAAATCTCTCACTTATGATCAATTTCCCCATGAAATTGACTTTTTGCATCAAAAATTCATAGTATAAAAATATATAATTAATTTTCTACATAATGTCCCCTGCACATTCCTTATATTCTCTTCATGTTCCACCTTTCTCATAGAGAAAATAATAATATAATAAATAAAAACTACCAATAAAATTCAATGTAGTCCATAATGAGTCTATTCATCATTTCTGTGAAGATTTCAAGGGTATTATTAAATATAAGGAGAATCCATATGAATTCATAGGTCCTATATATTTTATATAAGGAAAAATTTTAATTATATTCATTATTCACCTTTAGCAACTCATATCCAGAATGAAGATCCACACTTGAAATGTATTATGCCCCTTGTAGTTGATCCAACTATTTATCAATCCCTAGAAGAGAATATTTATTCTTTATGGTGATATTTCTATTCACTATACAATCAATACATCATGACAATGATCTATTATATGGACCCGACCTTACACATTGTATAATATTGAATAAAATGAATAATTCACATTGAGGATATTTTTAGGTTTAGAGTTTTAGAGAATTAAGACATAACTATTACATCTAAAAAGATTACAAGGTAGACATATCTACATAGTTTCCATTTTTTAATAAAATAAAAAATCATGAAAAAAAGAGTCATGTCTAGTTCCATGTTTTAGATAGCATGACTTTTCCTTGTTCCCATCCTAGACTTATTCATCATTAAGTCATGTGAAAACATTTCAAAACATGGGATGAGCATAAAAATCTCAGTAAGGGTTATAAAAAAATAATGAAAACATTTGTTCATAAATACATACAAAACATGAACTCTTTTACTTAACTCATGAAATAATAAGTTTTATAAAAGACACATAGAAATCATTAATCATAAAGTTAACTTGTGTCATCCATATCATACTTACATTGTAGTTATCACAGCTACATAGTGAGTTACTTTGGAATACCCATCACAGTATATTCCCTAAATATATTAGGATAAACATTCACATTTACCACCTTCATGTTACCCAATGCATTGGAGAGCTCTCTCAGGATCACCCGCCCTAGGTTGATCACGGAACCACCCCAATACGTAAATAATGCCCAAGAACCATAACATGATCACAACACATAAAATAAGCATAAAGGAAAGATAACATTTCCACATTGCAATAATAAAATATCATTTCAAGAAATTGAAATAATAAATCTACTGTCAAAATAATTTTCAATACCATATTACATAAAAAGAGTATATGGTATTTATTTTTCCTTTTAAAAACATTCTGGCTTGTTAAGGAACCAAAAGATCAAATAATACTCGGGGCGGCGGAAAGGTCGTTGTCATCGCTTATGTTAAAAAAACATTCCATTTTGTCATTTAGTAAAACGCTTCATATAAAAATATTCCCTTTGAATAAAATGATATGTCAAAGGGGTTTATACAATGTATAAAATAAAGTCGTGTATAAAACTAAAAATTCCTCAATGAATGGAGATTGAGCCGAAGTCCCTTACCTCGCATCCGACTTGACTCAATCGTTCATTAATCTCATTAATAATAAACTAAGGTTAATTTATACTTTCTTAGAAACCTTTTTCAAGTTTATTATTCCTTTTATATCACTTATTACCATGTTATAAACATTATGCAATAATTTAAGTTAATGACGTTCATTTTTTCAATATTTGGTACTTGAGTAAAAAAGAACACCTTATATTTACAAGTTACCCATGTGGTCAAAGTTTAATTATATAACAAATTATATTAATGATTTGGATATCATATATATCATATATATCCAATATATACATGTTTTTATAATAGTACATAACATTTAGACGTAAGAAATGAAATGCATCGTTCATGGAGGCGGCAAGCTGTACGTACGCATGAATGCTACATTCATTTCTATTTCTTATATTAATGGAAATAAAACATAATGATACATAGGTATATTATAATTCCAGTATAATATCATATATAAGATCATTAACTCCATCCATTATACATCCCACATAAGGAATTAACGAATCAAATCACTTTGAGGGGGTGGTAGTCCGCACTTCCTCAAATGAGATTATCGTATTTACCCACTATGGAAGCCATAATGGCGTGCTATAAATGGGAAGTATAGAAGCATAAGGAAATCATTAACATAATATATATCATATATAAATACAGTTCTATCATAATGTCCACCATTAGAGGAGGTAAGATGTAATTGAACAATCATCGTTTCGTGAGGCCTTAGTTTGCCATCCACAGAAACATTATGTTTTTCATCAATTAGATGGAGGTGTGTGTAAGTGTAGTTGGAATTATTCTCATAAAAATATAGAGGCTTAAAAGGGAGAGGAGAGGTTAGGGAGATAAATTGGGCAGATTTTGGAAGAGCCAAATGACTTGAGAGGTGTGAGGAATTGGTTAGAAGTGGTCTCATTTTATAATGGAGAGGAGGGGCTCTTTAGGAAAGTGTGAAAACATTATTTTATTATATAATGATATTCTGTTTCTAAAGGTCCAAAAATCATTATAGTCAAAGATAGGATGACTCATGGTCGAAAGAAAATCATTAAATCAGAATTGGACTTGTTTTGGATAATATTTTAATCATTATAATCTTATTTATTTAAATCTTTTATTAATGAGGTAAATACTGCATCATTATTGTATCATAAATAATTTAATTTATTAGATATCTAAAAATTATAAACAAATACTATCATGTAGGAAATATTTTCAGATTTCCAATGAATATTTATAGTCGAAAATATTACTTATATAACAACATATAAAAATTAGTTTACTAAAATATTTTTTTATTGTCAATTTTGTCTTGATATAAAATTAATTCATCTAATGAGTCATTATCTTTCATAAGTGGCTCAATGGGGTCCCAAAATCAACCCAAGGATGCCCATGGTCGGCCACTACTCAACCAATAAGTTTAGGAAAAATGTTAAGGTAATTTTTAATTATTATAATATTATTTTATCCTTGAATTACCCTATTTACCTTTAACCGCTGTAAATAAAAGTCAAAAGTTACTATTCACCGAAATTATTTTAATCTTAATGAACCAAATTTTTCTTCTTGATAACAACCATGTATGTCAGATTTTTTTAAATTCAATTCACATAAGTGGTAAAATTTCATTTAAATGAAATAGTCAGTTGTTTTAACTACCACTAAGTGGTGTCACTATTCATCAAATATTTATGTTTTTCAGAAAAATACCAAAAATCCAGCCTAAGCTATATTTGATATTACAATTTCAAAAATGATGTCTATTTTTCCAAATTCAAAACATAAAAGTATAATTAATTAATTTTAAAATTAATTCCCATTATCAAAACAAATAGCATGTTTTTAAGAAACAATAACTATCAAAAGATTGATACTTGTTTGTGTCCAATTTCAAAGTGAAATTAATTCCAATGACCAAAATTGGATTAAATGGTAAAAATATTTTTCAATTTCACTTTAAACCCAACTAAAATGTAAATATAACCATATAAATAAATTAGATTAAAAGGCACATTTGAATTAAAAAAATTATTTTTCACTATTCATTAAATAATGGAATTTATCAGAAAAATACCAAAAAATTGCAGAAATTAAAATATGATGTCCCCATTATAAAGAGGGATTATATTTGGACAATTTGAATGTATTAATGTGACCAAAAATATATTTAAATAGGTTTCACCATTAAAAGGTGGTAAATCATAATTTTAATATAAATTATGCTTAAAATTAGATTCATTCCTATTTTAAGCCACTAAATTTTTAATGGAAAAATGTAAATAAATTTAAGAATCTTGTATAATCATATTGTAGTTAGTTTCATTCATTCCCGCCAATACAACGGCTCGGAGTTAACTACAATTTAAAATAATAATATTATATTATTAGTTTGCAACATAAGATTCTAAAGAAACCCGCTGTTTCGTATCGGGTACGCTATCGAACATAGAAAACCAATTAAATTAAAATTAATATATAATTCAAAAATATTAATAAATATGAAATATGTATTATTCTTCATTTACCTCAGATGTTACATCCTTCCCCTCTTTTGGGAATTGCATCCTCGCAATTTTTATTCACTTATAAAAATAAGTGGGGGTATTTGTCCCTTATAGCATTTTCAGATTCCCACGTTGCATCTTCAACTATATGGTTTTTCCACAAAACCTTTTCCTAGTGAATCACCTTATTCCACAACACTTTATCTCTACGGTCAAGAATCTGAACATATTGTTATTTATTAGAGAGATTCTTTTCCAACTGAACTACCTCTGGGCTTAAAACATGAGATGGATCTGGAATATACTTTCGCAACATAGAAACGTGAAAAACATTGTGTACCTGGGATAAACATTGAGGTAAAGCCACTATATACACAACTGATCCAACTTTCTCCAGAATTTCATAAGGTCCAATGAACCTCGGACTCAAATTTCCCTTCTTACCAAAACACATCACACTTTCCCATGGAGAAACTTTGAGGAAGTCCTAATCACCAACCTCAAATGAAAGATCCTTCCTCCAGTTATCTGACTAACTTTTCCGTCTTCTTTGAGTTGTTCTCTTGTGCTTCTGAATCAACTGAACTTTCTTTGCCAGCTCTTCTACCAATTCTGGTATCATCAGTTTCCTTGCACCTACTTCATCCCAGAAAACTAGTGTTAGGCAATGATTTCTATATAATGCCTCAAATGGAGCCATCTGTATACTGGAATGAAAGCTGTTATTATAAGAAAATTCAACTAATGAGAGATGTTGGTACCAACTTCTCTAGTAATCCATCGAGTAAGAACGTAGCATATCCTCCAATGACTGAATAGTTCATTCTGATTTCCCATTTGATTGAGGATGAAAAGATGTACTAAAATTTAATTTAGTACTCAATGACTTCTGAAGGCCTTTCCAAAAGTTAGAAGTGAACTTGAGATCGTGATCAGATACAATAGAGAGGGGAACTCCATGCAACCTTACTATCTCTTTAACATACAACCGATCAAGTTGATCTAGAGACAAAGTATCACTAATATGAAGGAAATGAGCATATTTAGTCAATAGGTCAACTATAACCCAGATTTCATTATTACCTCGAGATGTATTTGGTAATCCCATAACAAATCCCATGGATATATTTTCACATTTTTACTCTGGCACCGGTAAAGGTTGAAGCATTCTTTTCGGTAACTGTCGCTATGCTTTAACCTACTGAAAAGTCAAACACATCATAGTAAAATCAGCAATATCTCTTTTCATTCCATCCCACTATTAATACACCCGAAGATCTCTATACATATTAGTACTACCAGGATGAACTGAAAACGGAGAACTATAAGCTTTACATAACAACTCATTCTTCAACTGTGAGTCACAAGGAACACATATTCTCTTTCCAAATCTCAAAACACCATCATTATCAATGTTAAATTCAGGAAACATACCCTTATGAACTAACACAACCTTTTTCTGTAACTCACTGTCTTCCTTCTATGCTTCCATAATTCTGTCGGATAGAGATGATTTCACTAACACCTGAAACAAAACAGACGAATTTCATGCAACAATAACTACTATGGCAAATTTCATCAAATCAAAAACCAAAGGATCTCGTTCCAAACGTATCATGGGTAATGAAGTATTAATTTTTTGACTCAAAGCATCAACCACTTTATTTGCTTTCCCCGGATGATAAATGATTGTGAAATAATAATCCTTGACTAATTCCAACCATATCTTATGTCTCATGTTCAATTCCTTATGAGTGAATATATACTTCAAACTTTTTTTCTCAGTATATATTTCACACTTCACTCCATATAAATGATGCCTCCAAATTTTTTATGAAAAAACAACAATAGCTAATTCCAAATCATGTATAGGGTAATTTAACTCATTTGGATTCAACTGAAATGAAGCATAAGCAATTACCTGATCATTTTTCATTAGGACACAGCCCATTCCTTTCAACGAAACATCACTGTAGATAACAATCTCACAATTTCTAGAAGGAAGTTCCAAAACTGGGGAATTCACCAATCTTCTTTTCAATTCATGAAAACAATCATCACATTGGTTTGTCCAGATGAACTTAACAGTTTTCGAGTTAACTTAGTCATTGGACTAGATAACCGTGCAAACTTTTCAAAAAACCTCCAGTAATAACCATCCAAACCAAGAAAACTACGAATCATGGTTATATTTGTTGGTCTTGGCTATTCTTCAATAACTTTTGTTTTAGCAGGATCAATAGTTATTCCATTTTTTGAAACAATGTGACCAAGGAATGAAATTTGTTGTAGCCAAAACTCACAATTGCTAAATTTCCCAAATAGTTTCTTTTCTTTTATGGTTTTCAAGAAAACCCTAAAATGACTTTCATATTCTTCTTTAATTTTGGAATAAACCAAAATATCATCAATGAACACAACCACAAACTTATCCAAGAACTTACAGAAAATTCTATTCACAATATACATGAATATTACAGGTGCATTGGTTAACCCAAAAGGCATAACTAAAAATTCATAATGGCCATATCTAGTATGAAACGCTGTCTTCGGAACGTCTTCTTCCTTTACTTTCAACTGATGGTACCCCGACCTCAAGTCAATTTTTGAAAAGTACTAAGCTCTCTGGAGCTGATCAAACAAATCATTGATATGAGGCATAGGATACTTATTCTTAACAGTGATGTTATTCAATGCTCTATAATCAATGCAAAGTCTCATTAAACCATCTTTCTTTTTAACAAACAAGACAAGAGAACCCAATGGTGACGTGTTAGGTCGAATGAAACCTTTATCTAATAACTCCTGTAATTGCTTCTTTAAATCTAAATGTTCAATTTCAGCCATTAGATAATGGTGTTTTGAAATTGGCTTAGCATCAGGAAATAAGTCAACAGTAAATTCAACATCCCAATCAGGTATAATAGTGGGAAACTAATCAGGAAAAACATCAAGGTACTCATTTACCACTGGCACATCATTAATCTGAACAGTTTCTTTGTTTTCAACCATATGTGCAAAGTAACATTTATTTCTATCTTTTACTAGTTTCTCATCTGGATGATATGTTATCAATAACAAGTGTTCATTTTTGTATAATAACTGAAAATCATTCTGAAAAGAAAACTCATTAGCTATGCAATCAATCTTAGCATGATAAACAGAAATACAATCCATGCCCAAAATTACATCAAACTCTACTAGAGGAAAAACAACAAGGTTTGCAGGTATATTCTTTCCGTACATAAGGATATGAATGTTTATATGTTTTCTTTTTTTCTCAAAATTTCTTCCAGCTGTTTTTATCATAATTTATGTATTCATATCTTGTGTGGGAATTCCCAATTTACTAGAAAACATCTCAGAAATGATAGAGTGTGTAGACCCCGAATCAAACAACACATTGTCATAATCTGAACAAACAAACAGTGTACCGGATACAACATCATTTGATGGACCAACATCTGCTGAAGTAGTTGAAAAGGATTTCTCCACCCCTTTCTACTTGTAGTCTGGCTGCTTTCCTTCAGTTTATTTCTTTGTTGGACACTCATTTTCATAATGACCCATTTCATTGCACTTAAAATATTTTTCTGACTACAAATCAGATTTTTTCTTACCATTACCCTGATCTTTTTCAGTGAAATTACGAGCCTTATGTCCCATTTTACCACATCGGTATCATTTACCAGAATTCAAAAGACATTCCCCAGCATGATTTTTACCCCAATATTCACAAACTGTAAACTTAAGTTTCTTACCATCAGACTTTTTTGAATAGTTCTTCTCTTTCGCCTGCCACCATGTCCTCTTATTCTGTTGTTTGTCAAAGAATACCCGATCATCGGCAAACTCCATTTCCACCTTCTCCGTACAACGAACAAGTCTTTCATAAATTTTTAAATCACAAGAAGCTAAATCCCTTCGATACTTTGGCTTTAATCCTGAGTAAAAATGGATGAATTTACTATCATGATCTCGTATGAAATTTGGAGCATACCTTTCCAGTCGAGTGAATTTTTCATCATAAGCAGCCACTGAGTCATCCTCATACCCCAATTTTAGGAATTTTTTTCCATCCTAAGACGAACCACCTTAGGAAAATATATCTCAAGAAACATACCTTTGAATTCATCCCAATCGAGGGCATAAATCGCCTCACTATCCCTGATATTTTTCACCATCGACCACCACTGATCAGCTTCACCTTCAAAACAGTAAACAACAAGACTAACCTTTTGAGGTTCTGAATAACCCATGACATCATAAATTTTCTCCAATGCTTTAATCCACCCTTTAGATAGCATAGGGTCAGATGATTCCTTGAATGATGGGGGATGTTGCCTCATGAAATGCTCCACTACTGACATGTTCCTCTGTGGTTGATATGGCTGATCTCGTACGTGGATACCACCACCATTTATAGCCTGAGTGAACTGTGCCATCACTACAACAAACTGTTTAGTTCCGATTCTGACCATCTCAGGTTGCTGATTTGGAATTTTGTCTTCCTTCTGATGTCCTCCCAACATAGCTTCCCTATTTCCTCTGTGGAAAACCATTCTGAACAAAGAAATATTTTAGGCGAAGCAACATGGTAATCTGGAAATGCTATATGATGTCAATATTAACATAAATTACTTTATGGATATTACATTAACAATACCCTAACACCTGATGTTATATAAACCGACCTCTAATACCAACTATAAGGACCCAACCTTAAACATTACATAATATTAAATTAAATGAATAAATCACATTGAGGATCTTTTCAGGTTTATAGTTTTAGATAATTAAGACATAATTATTGGGTCTCAAAAGATTATAAGGTATACATATCTATATAGTTCCCATTTTTTATAAAATAAAAACTCTTGAAAAAAATAGTCATGTCTAGTTGCATGTTTTAGACAACATGACTTTTCCTTGATCCCATTCTTGAACTTATTCGTCTTTAAGTCCTGTGAAAGCATTTCAAAACATGGGATAAGAAAAAAAATCTCAGTAAGGGTTATAAAAAAAAGAATGAAAACGTTGGTTCATAAATACATACAAAACAAGAACTATTTTACTTACATCGTGAAATCATAAGATTTATGAAAGACACATATAAATCATTAATCATAAAGATAACTTGTGGCATCCATATCATACTTACATTGTAGCTATCACCGCTACATAGGGAGTTAATTTGGAATCCCATCATAGTATATTCTATAAATCTCATAGGAGAAATATTCACATTTACCTCTATCTTGTTACCCGATGCATTGGAGAGCTATCTCAGGCTCACTTTCCCTAGGTTTATCATGGAACCACCCATATACGTAAATAATTCCCATGAACAATAACGTGATCATAACACATAACATAAGAATAAAGGAAATATAACATTTCCACATTGCAAAAATAAAATATCATTTCAAGATATTGAAATAATAAATCCTTTTTCAACATCATTTTCAATACCAAAATATATAAAAAGAGTATATGGTATTTATTTTTGCTTTTAAAAACACTCCGGCTAGTTAAGGAAGCCAAAGATCAAATAAAACTCATGGCGGTGGAAAGGTCGTTGTCACCGCTTACGAGAAAAAAACATTCCTTTTTTCATTTAGTAAAATGATTCGTATAAAATGATTCCCATTGAATAAAATTATAAGTCAAAGGGGTTTATACACTATATAAAATAAAGTCATGTATAAAACTAAAAATGCCTCAATGAAAGGAGATTGAGATGAAGTCCCTTACCTCACGTATGACTTGACTCGATCATTCTTTAATACCTTCAATAATAAACTAAAGTTAATTTCTACTTGATTAAGATCCTTTTTCAAGTTAATTATTCCTTTTATATCACTGATTACCATGTTATAATAATTATGATATCATTAAAGTTAATAACGTTCATTTTGTAGATATTTGGTACTTAAGTAAAAATGATCACCTTATATTTCCAAGTTACCCATGTTTTCAAAATTTCATTATATCCAGATTTATATTCATGATTTTTATATCATATATATCATATATATCCAGTATATATATATATTTATAATAGTATATAACATTTAGAAATAAGAAATGAAATCCACCGTTCATGGAGACGGTAAGATGTACGTAGCCATGAACGCTACTTTAATTACTATTTATTATTTTAATGGAAATAAAACATAATGATACATAGGTATATTATAATTCCGTTATATTATCATATATAATATCGTTAAATCCATCTTTTATACATTCCACATAAGGCATTAACGAATCAAATCACTTTGAGGGGGCGATAGTCTGCACTTCCTCAAATGAGATTATCATATTTACCAACTATGGAAAACCATAGTGGTGTGCTATAAATGGGAAGTAGAGAAGAATAATGAAATCATAAACATAATATATATAATATATAAATATATTTTCCTCATAATGACCCCCAAGAGAGGCAGTAAGATGTAATTGAACAATCATTGTTCCATGAGGCCTTAGTTTTCCATCCACAGAAACATTATGTTCATCATCAATTAGAAGGAAGATTGTGTAAGTGTAGTTCTAATTATTCTTATAAAAAAATCATATTATATTGAGGGTACTGTTTTTGTTACAAAATAAAGGAATAAAAATAGTTTAGGGGTTGGAGAAGTAAAATAAAAGAAACCAATTTAAGGGAAACTGTTACCTTTAATTTGGGTTTGAACCAAAGAACTTCTTGAAGTGCCTTTTGCCTAAGGTAAGGCTTCTAAGAGTTGTAAAGGGATATAAGGAGATAAATTGGGAAGATTTTTGACGAGAAAAATGGCTTGAGAGGTGTGAGGAATTGGTTAGAAATGGTCTCCTTTTATAAGGGAGAGGAGGGGCTCTTTGGGAAAGTGTGAAAACATTATTTTATTATATAATTCTATTCAGTTTCTAAAGGTCCAAAAATCATTATAGTCAAAGATAAGATGACTCATGGTCGAAAGAAAATTCTAAAAATATAATTTGACATGTTTTGGATAATATTTTAATCATTATAATCTTATTTATTTAAATAATTTATTAATGTGGTAAATACTGCATCATTATTGTGTCATAAATAATTCAATTTATTCGAAGTCTAAAAATAATAAAAAAAATACTATCATGTAGGAAATCTTTTTATATTTCCAATGAATATTTATAGTCGAAAATATGACTTATATAACACCATATAAAAATTATTTTACTAAAATATTTTCTTATTGTCAATTTTTTCTTTACATTAAATTAACTAATCTAAACTGTCATTATCTTTCATAAGTGGCTCCATGGGGTCCCAAAATCGACCAAAGGATTCCCATGGTCGGCCAATACTAAACCAATAATGTTATGAAAAGTTTTAAGCTAATTTTAAATTATTATAATATTCTTTTAACCTTGAATTACCCTATTTACCTTTAACTACAGTAAATAATAGTCAAAATTTACTATTCACCAAAACAAATTTCATCTTAATGAACCAAATTTTACTTCTTGATAACAACCATGTATGTCAGATTTAGGAAATTCATTTCACAGAAGTGGTAAAATTTCATTTAAATGAAATAGTCAATTTTTTTAACTACCACTAAGTGGGGTCACTATTCATTAAAAATTTACGTTTTTCAAAAAAATACAAAAAAATCAGCCTATGATATATTTGATATTACGAATTAAAAAATGATGTCTATTTTTTCAAAATAAAAAAATATAAGTGGAATTAATTAATTTTAAAATTAATTCCTGTTATCAAAACAAATAGCGTGTTTTTAAGAAATAATAACTATCAAAAGATTAATACTTGTGTATGTCCAATTTCAAAGAAAAATTAATTCCAATGACCAACATTGGATTAAATGGTAAAAATAAATTTAAATTTCACTTTAAAACCAAATAAAAATATAATCTAACCATATAAACAAATTATTTTAAAAAGAACTTTTGAATTAAAATAAATTATTCTTCACTATTCATTAAAAAATGATATTTATCAGAAAAATACCAAAAAATTACCCAAAGTAAATTTTGATGTCCCCACTCTAAAGAAGGATTATATATGGTCAATTATAATGTATTAAAGAGACAAAAACTATATATAAATAAGGTTCTCCATTAAAAGGCGGTAAATCAGCCTTTTAATGTAACTTATGCTTAATGTCAGATTCATTCATATTTTAAGCCTCTAACTTTTTATTGGATAAATGTAAATACATTTAACAATAATGTATAATCATATTGTAGTTAGTTTAATTCATTCCCACCAATACAATGGCTAGGAGTTAACTACAATTTAAAATAATAATATTATATTATTAGTGTGCAATGTAAGATTCCAAAGAACCCTTCTATTGCGTATCGGGTACCCTATCGAACATAAGAACCCCTTTAAAGTAAAATTAATATTTAATCAACAAATATTAGTAAATATGAAATATGTATTATTCTTCATTTACCTGGGATGTTACATCCTTCCCCCCTTTGGGAATTGCAGCCTCGCAATTTTTATTCACTTATTAAAATAAGTGGGGGGTATTTGTCCCTCATAGCATTTTCGTATTCCCAAGTTGCCTCTTCAACCATATGGTTTTTTCACAAAAACTTTACCTAGTGAATCACCTTATTCTGCAACACTTGCTCTCTATGGTCAAGAATCTGAACTAGTTGTTCTTCATAAGAGATATTCTCTTCCAACTGAACTACCTCTGGGCTCAAAACATGAGATAGATCTGGAATATTCTTTCTCAAAATAGAAACACGAAAAAAATTGTGTACCTATGATAAACATGGTGGTAATACCACTCTATACGCAACTGATCCAACTTTATCCAGAATTTTATAAGGTCCAATGAACCTCGGACTCAACATTCCCTTCTTACCAAAACATATCACACCTTTCCTTGGAGAAACATTGAGAAAGACATGATCACCTACCTCAAAGGGAAGATACTTCATCTGGTTATCTGCATAACTTTTCTGTCTGCTTTGAGCTGTTCTCAAGTGCTTTTGAATCAACTGAACTTTCTCTGCCATCTCTTCTACCAATTCTGGTCCCATCAGTTTCATTTCACCTACTTCATTCCAGAATGCTGGAGTTCGACAATGCTTTCCATATAATGCCTCAAATAGAGACATATGTATACTGGAATGAAAGCTGTTATTATAAGAAAATTCAACCAAAAAAAGATGTTGGTCCCAACATCCTTGGTAATCCATCGATCAAGAACGTAGCATATCCTCCAATGTCTGAATTGTTCATTCTGATTTCCCATCTGATTAAGGATGAAAATATGTACTAAAATTTAGTTCAGTACCCAATGACTTTTAAAGGCCTTTCCAAAAGTTAGAAGTGAACCTGCGATCATGATCAGATATAATGGGGAGGGGAACTCAATGCAACCAGACTATCGCTTTAACATTCAACCGATCAAGTTGATCTTCAGACAAAGAATCTATAATAGGACGGAAATGAGAAGATTTAGTCAATCGGTCAACCATAACCCAGATTGCATTATTACCTCGAGATGTCTTTTGTAATCCAACAACAAATTCCATGGATATGTTTTCCCATTTCCACTCTGGCACCAGTAAAGGCTGAAGCATTTTTTCCGATAACTGTCGCTTTGCATTAAAATACTCTCAAGTCAAACACTTCATAGTAAAATCATCAATATCTCATTTCATTCCATCAGAACAGTAATAATCCGGAATATCTCTATACATCCTAGTACTGCGAGGATGAACTTAAAATAGATAACTATGAGATTCAAATAACAACTCATTCTTCAACTGTGAATCACAGGGAACACATAATCTCTTTCCAAATCTCAAAACACAATCATTATCAATGATAAAATCAGGAAAATTACCTATCTGAACTAACACAACCTTTTTCTATAACTCACTATCTTCCTTCTGCTCTTGCGTAATTCTGTCTGATAAAGATGATTTCACTAACACCTGATACAAAACAGAAGAATTTCCAACAACAACAACTTCTATTACAAAGTTCATCAAATTAGAAACAAAAGGATCTCGTTCCAAATGTAACATGGTTAATGAAGTATTACTTTTTCGACTCAAAACATTAATCACTTTATATTCTTTCCACGGATGATGAAGGATCATGAAATAATAATCCTTGACTAATTCCATCTATCTCCTTTGTCTCATGTTCAATTCTTTCTGAGTGAATATATACTTCAAAATTTTGTGATCAGTATATATTTCACACTTCACTCTATACAAATGATGCTTCCTAATTTTTAAAGAAAAAATAACAACAGCTAATTCCAAATCATGTGTAGGTTAATTTAACTCATGTGGTTTCAACAGATGTGAAGCATAAGCAATTGCCTGATCATTTTGCATTAGGAAACAACCCAGTACTTTCAAATAAGCATCACTGTAGATAACAAACTCACCATTTCTGGAAGGTAGTGCCAAAACTGGAGCATTCACCAATCTTGTTTTCAATTAATGAAAACAATCATCACATTATTTTGTCCATATGAACTTAACACATTTTCGAGTTAACTTAGTCATTGGACTAGATAACCGTGAAAATTTTTCAACAAACCTACCATAATAATGAGAAAACCCAAGAAAACTATGAATCTTGGAATATTTGTGGGTCTTGGCCATTCTTCAACAACTTTTGTTTTAAGAGGATCAACAGTAATTCCATTTTTTGAAACAATTTGACCAAGGAATGATATTTTTTGTATCCAAAACTCACACTTTCTGAATTTCCCAAATAGTTTTTTTTTATTTTAAGGTTTGAAAGAAAACCCTTAAATGACTTTAATGTTCCTCTTTACTTTTGGAATAAACCAAAATATCATCAATGAACACAACCAAAAACTTATCCAAGAACCCACAGAAAATTCTATTCATAAGATCCATGAATAAAGCAGGTGCATTGGTTAACCCAAAAGGCATAACTAAAAATTAATAATGGCCATATCTAGTACGAAACAGGGTCTTTGGAACATCTTCTTACCTTACTTTCAACTGATGGTACCCTGACCTCAGTTCAATCTTCGAAAAATACTGAGCTCCCTAGAGCTGATCAAACAAATCATCGATATGAGGCGAAGGATACATATTCTTAAGAGTGATGTTATTCAATGATCTATAATCAATAAAAAGTCTCATTGAACCATCTTTCTTTTTAACAAACATGAAATGTGCACCCCATGGTGATGTGGTAGGTTGAATGAACCCTTTATCTAATAACTCCTAAAATTCCTTCTTTTACTCTAAAAGTTCAATTTGAGTCATTTGATAAGGGGGTTTTGAAATTGGTTTAGCATCAAGAACTAAGTCAACAGTAAATTCAACTTCCTGGTCAGGTATAATACCAGGAAACTCATCAGAAAAAACATCATGGTACTCGTTTACCACTAGAACATCATTAATCTGAACAGTTTCTTTGTTTTCAATAATATGTGCAATGTAACATTTATTTCCATATTTTACTAGTTTCTCAGCTTCCTGATATGTTATCAACAGCAAGGGTTCATTTTTGTATACAAACAGAAAATCATTCTGATAAGAAACCTCTTTAGCTCTGCAATCAATCTTATCATGATAAACAGAAAGTCAATCCATGCCCAAAATAACATCAAACTCTACTAGAGGAAAAACAATAAGGTTTTCATGTAGATTTGTTCTGCACACAAGGACAGGAATCTTCTTATATTTTAATTTTATCTCAAAATTTCCTCCAGGTATGTTTACCGTAAGTTCTATACTGATATCATGAGTTGGAATTCCTAATTTACTAGAAAAATTCTCAGAAATGAAATAGTGTGTAGACCCCAAATCAGACAACAGATTCACATAATCTGAAGAAACAAATAGTGTACCTGATATAACTTCATTTGATATCCCAACATCTGCTGATGTAGTTAAAAAGGATTTATCCACCCCTTTATACTTGTAGTCTGGCTTCTTTCCTTCAGTTGAGTTTTTTGTTGGACACTCATTTGCATAATGACTGATTTCATTTCACTTAAAACATTTTACTGACTGTAAATTAGATTTTTTCTTACCATTACCCTAATCTTTTTCAGTGCAATTACGAGCCTTATGTCTCATTTCACCACATAGGTATCACTTACCATAATTCAAAATACATTCCACAACATGATTTTTACCAGAATTTTCAAAAACTGTAAACTTATGTTTCTTACCACCAGACATTTTTGAAGAGTTCTTCCCTTTCGCCTACCACCTCATCCTCTTATTCTGTTGTTTTTTCAAAGAATACATGATCATCAACAAACTCCATTTCCACCTTCTCCGCACAAAGAACAAGTTTTTGATACCTTTTTAACTCACAAGAAGCTAAATCCCTTCGATACTTTGGATTTAATCCTGAGTAAAAATGGTTGATTTTACTATCAATATCTCGTATGAAATTTGGAGCATACCATGACAGTCGAGTGAATTTTTCATCATAACTAGCCACTGAGTCATCCTCCTGCCTCAATTCCTAAAATTTGTTTTCCATCCAAACATGAACCACCATAGGAAAATATTTCTCAAGAAACATACCTTTGAATTTATCCCAATCAAGAGAATCAGTCTCCTCACTATCCCTGATAGTTTTAACCATAGAACAGTACTGATAAGCTTCACCTTCAAATCGGTAAACAGCAAGACTAACCTTTTGATGTTCTGAATAACCCATTATATCAAAAATCTTTTCCAATGCATTAATCCACCCTTTAGCTAGAACAGGGTCATATAATCCCTTGAATGATGGGGGATTCTACCTCATGAAATGCTCCACTACTAACATGTTCCTCTATGGTTGATTTGACAGATCTTGTACATTGATACCACCACCATTTATAGCCTGAGTCAACTTTTCCATCTCTACAAAAAAGTGTTTAGTTCTAATTCCGACCATCTCAGGATGCTGATTTGGAAGGTTGAATTCCTCCTAATTTCATCCGAATATAGCTGCCCTATTTCCTCTGCGGAAAACCACTCTGAACAAATAAATATCTTAGGCGAAGCAACATGGTAATATGGAAATTCTATATGATTTCAATATTAACATAAATTAATTTATGGATATTACTTTAACAATACCCTAACACCTAATGTTATCTAAGCTGACCTCTGATAAAAACTATAAGGACCCGGCCAAAAAAATTTACATAATATAGAATTAAATGAATAATTCACATTGAGGATCTTTTCAGGTTTAGATTTTTTGAGAATTAGGATATAACTATTACATCTCAAAAGATTACTAGGTAAAAATATCTACATAGTTTCCATTTTTTCATAAAATAAAAACTCTTGAAAAAAAGATTCATGTCTAGTTCCATGTTTTAGACAGTGTGACTTTTCCTTGATCCCATCCTTGACCTTATTCATCTTTATGTCATGTGAAAACATTTCAAAACATACGATGACCATAAAAAGCTCAGTAAGGGTTATAAAAAAAATGAAAACATTTGTTCATAAATACATAAAAAACATGAACTATTTTACTTACCTCGTGAAGTCATAAGATTTATGAAAGGCACATAGAAATCATTAATCATAAAGTTAACTTGTGGCATCCATATCATACTTACATTGTAGCTATCACAGCTACATAGGGAGTTAATTTGGAATAACCATCATAGTATATTCCCTAAATCTCTTAATAGAAACATTTACATTTACCTCTGTCATGTTACCCAATGCATTGGAGAGCTATCTCGGGCTCACCCACCCTAGGATTATCACGGAACCACCCGTATATGTAAATAATGCCCAATAACCATAACATGATCATAACACATAACATAAGCATAAAGGAAAGATAAAATTTCCACATTGCAATAATAAAATATCATTTCTAGATATTAAAACAATAAACCCATTACCAAAATCATTTTCAATACCAAAATACCTAAAAAGAGTATATGGTATTTATTTTTCCTTTTAATAACATTCCATCTTGTTAAGGAAGCCTAATATCAAATAATACTCTCGGCGACAGAAAGGTCATTGTCACCACTTACGATAAAAAAACATTCCTTTTTTTCATTTAGTAAAACTCATCATATAAAAAGATTACAATTGAATAAAAAGATATGTCAATGTGGATTATACACCATTTAAAATAAAGTCATGTATAAAACTAAAAATACCTCAATGAAAGGAGATTGAGACGAAGTCCCTTACCTCACGTCTGACTTGACTCGATCATTCTTTAATCTCCTGAATAATAAACCAAAGTTAATTTCTACTTTCTTAAGAACATTTTTCAATTTTATTATTCCTTTTATATCCCTTATTACCATGTTATAAACATTATTCCATCATTTATGTTAATAACGTTCATTTTATCGATTTCTGGTACTTGAGTAAAAATGATCACATTATATTTACAAGTTACCCATGTTGTCAAAGGTTTATTATATCCAGAATGATATTAATGATTTTGATATCATATATATCATATATATCCACTATATACATGTTTTTTTATTAGTACATAACATTTAGAGGTAAGAAATGAAATCCACCGTTCATGGAGACGGTAAGTCGTACGTACGCATGAACGCTACTTTCATTTCTATTTCTTATTTTAATGGAAATAAAATATAATGATAAATAGGTATATTATAATTCCAGTATTATACCATATATAATATCGTTAACTCCATCCTTTATACATCCCACACAAGGCATTAATGAGTCAAACCACTATAATGTGTATTTTAATGATGACAAATGAAACTTATGAATTATTTTAGAGCTAAAATGATCCTTGTGTGTTAATAAAGTTACTGAGTATGTTCCTTTAAGAATTTATGTGATGGGAAATTTTGGCACTTCTCAAAATATTAAATTGTAATAAATTGATTCGTCGTTAAAATACCGCCAAATTACAATTCATATGAAGATATTATATGATAAGGATGAAATATCATCAACCAATACATTTTAGAAAATGCATGGTGTTATTTTAAAAATTACCACACTAATAAACCCTTAGTTAACCTATTTTATTTATAACCATGGTAAAAACAATATCTATATGAAATGGTTCTAAATTATTCATATATTTTTTCTATTGGAAAGTTAATAGAAAAAATATGACATTATATACCATATCGTAATCACATTTTATTTATTAATTATTTTTTATGTTTTTATATAATTTACTAAAATATTTATTCAATAAAATATAATTATTGCCAATTTTGATACCATTCACTACCTTTACATTTAAAAATATCAATATAAAATTTAACATTATGAAAAATATTTAATAATATCCATAACATGTCTTTATAATATATGTAATTCATGTACAACCATGAATATCTCAAATTATATAACTTTTAATATTTTTGAAATCATTTATTTGATTTTCCAAATAATTGAATAATTATTGCATCAGTGTTATATATGAATTTATAGTAATTATTTTATTCCTCAAAACAATATATAAATTACCATGAATAAAATAATTCATTTATCTTACAAAATACTATTTATTTTCATATATATCCACTAGATAAAACCATATTTAAAATGATATACATAATGATAAATATGAATATGGAATAGTGGAATTTTTATTAAATAAAATATTATAAAAGTAATAATATCATCCATGTGGCCCCAAGAGCTCATAAAATCAACACATGGATTATTATGGTCAAAATACATTTATTAAATTAAATTGATTCATGTTTTTGGGTAATTCCATTGTCCTTAACATATTATTTTTACAGATAAATTCATGATTAACGCTTTACCATTGTGACATCCCAGACCCAGATTCTACATAACATGTGCCACAAGCCTTGTTGGCCACATAACCCATGTCTCATATCCACATATGATAGTGGCTTCCGACTAGTAGTAGGGGTGTATAGGCAGTACCATAAGGATACTATACCCCCATGTTAGAGTAACGTATTAGATACCACAAAATGAAAATGCTAGCACATGTGTGATACAAATAGAATTGCAGTAAAAAGTAGTAGAAAAACAAATAATAATTAATTTTTACAACAATCAAAACTATTTAAAAGATTATCATAAATATATATATAAATATATGGATAAATTTCATGATAATTATATAGATGTTCACATGTATCTACAAGTATTCTATGAAATTGTCCAAAAGGAAACAAAAAGTGACAGAAACAGCTCCACATGCATCCCGATCCTATGATCTATCCACATATCCGAAGATCTAGCTAAGTAGAACCAATCAAGAACCTATAAAAGGGCCATTAACATAACAAGTACCTATAGAAACAAAATATTCTTAGGTTTCAAGGGTGGTCGGGGTGGCATGTGATATAAAAAATCAATATGCCACCACCAATGATGTCTATGTGTTATCTGAGTAGGTTCTGATAAATAACCATTGTGCTGGCATATATAGGAATGTAAATAATGCTTAATAAACAAACACCCTCCCACTTAGGTTATTAAAGGACACCTTCTCGGTCTATCCACTACATCCCATGGCTGGTATGTCTGAACATGTTTCTGGATATATATATATATATATATATATATATATATGTAGATATTTATATAAAATGAAATATATTGGGGATTATTGGGATGTAATCAATAAACATCCAATTCCAGGGACAACTCTCACGGTCTACACCCAAACCAAACTCCATGATCCCTCATGGACTCTTGAATGAACATGCTGGAAGGTCCGAGACATAGCCAAGCATCCATCACTAGGGGATCTCTTGTGGTCTATCCCCTAGCTCGAGTTGGTATTCTCACATGGGCATATCCCTAGAGGGCTCTCATTGTCCCTTGGTTCCATAGGCTATATGAAACAATTATTTATATTATGTCATTAAAAACCCTAATAATGTTGAAATTAAATGATTATAATAAGGAATTACCTCTTATGTAATGTCTTCAAACATTTCAAAAATCGCTCACATGGTCATGTATATAATTGGTCACCTCAGGAAAATCCTCTCATGCGTTCCTTTAAATAAGTTCAGTTAATTCAAGGAATCCCATTTAGCATTTGTCAATTATTAAAAACAATTATAAAATGAATGAGTTAAACATCCATTTATCGAATTCATTATAGGGTAAAACCCATCCCTCCCTAACCATCATATTCAAGCCATAGCAGTCAATTTTCGTAGCTATGTCAAATTGCACTATAAAGCATAGTTTTCCTGTATAAATAATGCAACAACTCGATTTTTCACATGTGAAATTCCACTAAAAAAACCAAACACATTTTAGGACCAATATAATACATTAATCATACATTTGTAAAAATCTAATTCATTTAAAATTCAATCCAGTAGATAAATTGGGTTCCATGAATTTTCAATAATTTTTCCAAAATTTCCATTTTCAAGGTGGCATGCATATGGGTATCCATGAAGAGTATGAGTTATGTTGAAACCCATAAAAAATATCCATTGACCTATATCAATGAACGATGTTCATTTAGACAAGAAGGAACAAACACAATTTAGAATCTCAGTAATGTTCAGTTTCTGGAACGATAAAATAAATATCAAATGACCAAAACACATATGAAAAACTACATTATAACATAGAATTGGGCCATATGTAAATATTATATTGATATCATCCTTATATTCGAATAATCTTGTAAGAGATCTGAGTTTTAGTACAAAAAACTTAAAAATATGGCGAATGAGAATACATATAAATATCACAATTGATAGAAATGAAGAACATAGATTGGAGTAGAGGGACTTGGGAGGCTTACCTCAAGGGTTCTAATGGTTCTATCATATTGATGATCAGACATCAGACAAAGAACCTGTATCAAAATAATATTTTATGCCTTCGACATTTCAACATAGAAGAGGGACTTTAATTTTTTTCCAAAGGATGGAGGAGAAATTATTTCGAAATGTTAGATTTTTAGATGGGTCTATGAAATGTTTTCTACAAAACAGGGCTCAAACAGTTTTTTGTGCACAATTTACTTCAATATCATATTTTTTAAAGGAACATGCATATCTTGGAGTGTCTTCGAGCATCAATCAACAATACAAACTAGGTACCCCTCGATTGAAACAACCACATACAATAATACCTCATAAAAAATATACATTGGTCAGATCTAGATAGTTTTGAAGAAGATGAAATACATGAAAGACATCATGCCTGGACTAGTGTCTCTGTGAAATTGCATTCTTGTATGAAACTGGCCTAATCTATTTCATAACCTCGAATGGTCCAACAAATATCACTGATATATTACCCTACATAAGAATATGTATGTGCCCCAATTTGGGTGGGACTCTCAAAAAACCAGTATCTGAAATCTAACCCAAGAGGCCTCTAGTGTCTATAAGCATAAGATTGAAGTTTATACTAGGCTATCGACATACGCTTTCTGATCAGCTAGACCTGTTGTATAGTTTCCAACATGAGACGAGGTTCAAGACAAGATACCTCCACTTCCACTAATTATAATAGAGGTAAACAACAAGGCATTACAGACAAGTCTTCATATGGATCCATTTCTACGGTATCTTGGAAGCTATTGTTATAAGAAAATTCCAATAGAGTAATTTGTCTTTCCCATAAACCCCAAAAATCAAGGACATGTGCTCGAATCATTACCTCCAAAACCTAAAGTTTATGCTTTGTATATCCATCAATAAGATGATGATAGGTTGAGGTCAAAAGTACATGCATACACAAGCATTATGAAAACCCATCCTAAATAGTGATGTGAATCAAGTGTCACTATAAAAAAGATATAAATATATTCTCAATGATTACGAAAAACCATTTTAATGTACATCCATTATATCTCATCTACTGATAATGTTTCTCACAATGATAAAAATTGTGAATACTTCATCAAATGATTAAAGACATCCCACGCTACATTGTTTCCAGGAGGCTATCTGGGTAAACTAATCATGATGTCCATCAGAATATCAACCCATATTCAATAAGAAATGTAAAATGGATGAATAAGAACCACTAGATGGAAATCTTCAGTGTTCACCTCTGGATAGGTAGAACGTCGATTGACATAACAAGATATATCATGTTTCATGATAGGCCACCAATAATGATGTTATTGGTCTAGAAAAATTTTTTGTGACACTGAGGTTAACTAACCCGGAAAATGCATGGAAATCCCACATGTTCTCCTCTCTAATGTCTCTCAGAACACATACTCACCCAAAAAACAAAAGAATATCAACATAATTAACCATCCAACCAGAATATGTATCATCATCTGAAAATCTTTCTTTGAGGAAAATCCATTCAGATAGTATTCTTGTCTCAAACTTACCCATTCCAGAAGAATATATGCCAATACTATGGTGGAGAGAATAGTCTGAGAATGTTATTCATTAACTTAAATGTGAATCATTGAAAATAAGGCAATAAATTTTGATTCATCACTGTATTCCTAAACTTCATGTGTCTGAGTATTTTGGATCAGAGCATCAGCTACATAATTTACATTCCTTAAATTGTAGACAAGTTTAAAATTATATGATTGATGGTACTCAACCCACCTACACTTACTAATATTCAGATCCTACTAAGTGAAGATGTATTTGAAGATTTTGTGGTATGTGAACATCACAAAATTATATCCTAATAAATAATGTCTCTAACACCATAATTTATAAAAACTATAGCTAGATCATTGTCCTGTGTTGGGTATTTTTTCTTAGAATTCCTAAAATGATTAGAATCATACACAATGGCCCACTTGTTATATGTCCAAATAGCTCCAAGACCAAAATCCAGATGTGTTACAGTATGTAGTATAGCTCATATATGGCTTCGGTAGAATCCATATTATTGTTGAAGTTAGTCCTCCCATCCACTCTTGAATGGATACATCACAAGATTCATACCTTTAAAATTTCACACCCTTATTTTCAATATTTTATGAGAAACTTCAAGGCATGAGAAATTTAGAATGAAGCATCTGTAATATTCAAAAATCCAAAATAATCTATGAGTATCAATGGAATTATTTTGAGGATTCCATGAAACCAAAAATCTATTATGATTTGGGTCAACTGAATATCCGAACTCAAAGATGATATAGCCATGGTATTAGATGTTATCGATCTAGAATTGGAATTTTCTGAGCATACCATATACTTAATGCTCTCTCAATGTATTCATCACGATCTCAATATGGATTTAATTATAATGTCTGGAGCATCAATTCACTATGTTATAATCAAAAAAGGAAACCACACATGAATCATGAAATGGGTAGAATTCCCATCCGATAATATCAATGAAGATAGAAGTTTCATTCGTGAGTCCGAAAAGCCTGACCAGGAACTCATATAGATGATACCTTTTAATGAATGATTTTCAAGGTATGTCAGATGTCCTAACATGCACCTGATGATATCCTGGCCTCATATCTATATATGAAACCTCTTTCAGTCCTCTGATATAATCAATGAGGCCATCTACCAGATGAAGTTTATACTAGTTCTTGATAGGTAGTCATTTCAACTGATGGTAATCCAAAAAAAGCCTAATTGTACCATCCACCTTCTTGGAAAATAGGATCAGTGAACAATAAAGAGATTCACTGGAGAGTATAATTACATTCCCCTCTATATCCTCCAATTAATTATTGATCTCTAGAATATCTTTTGGTTTCATCTGGAAATGAGGAATGGATACAGGAACTAATCTTAGAACAAGTTCTATGGTAGACTGTACTTATGTCCCCAAAGTTAGAAAAAATAAGTCATTAGGAAAAATATCTAAGAATCAATACTGCATAGGGTGTAAAATGGTGTGTTTTAACCCATGGTCAGAAAGATATATAGTGGATACCTATTATGTAACACTACCCAACTTTTTCAATGTGGGTTATACTTGTGTCATACTTATGTACCAGTCTCCCACATGCTTGTGTGTAGTGACCACTTGTGATGTAAACATCACCCTATAGGGATAGAAGAAAATATTGGATTTATAGGGAACTAGAAAGACCATACCAATGATTACATAAATCCATTTCATGCCGATAACATATAGCTTCCATACAAATAGGTAACCACCTTTCTTAATGGGACAATTCTGACAATGGTGAATAGCCACTGAACGAATAACCTAATGGTGTATCTGGTGTCATAGTACCATGATACTATTCCATGTTAAGGCCTAAACTCTCATGATTTCATCAAATATTAAAGAGTGAGACACACATTTATCAATCAATGAATACACTAATGTGGAGGTAATGAGAATGGAACATCATATAGTGGGTGGTTTGGTGCTCCACTACTAGAGCTTAAGATACAGTACATATAATTAGCATGTACCGCTGCTCTGAGTAACTATCTGGCCTAGATAAGCTGGCCCACATGATGTGAACTACGAATCATATGTCTTTTCACATATACCTCGACTTCCACCTCATCTTAATAAGCCTATTCTAATTTAGTATCCAAACTATCATGATCCTCCTAAACTTGCTCCTGTTTCAGGAGTGGGTGCAGATCCCCACACTCTTGGAACTGGATGGAAACTCCAACAGAAATGTTTAATATAGAATATCCTTCCACAAACCCTACTCTCAACTAGATCCTATGGACAATGACAATTTATTTCTCCTAGAATTTCCCAATTATGGATGAGAATTAAACTATCTATGTGAGGGGCCTTACTTCTACTACATCCGAGAGATTCCTCAAAGCATCAGTTTCCCCAAAAGAATATCCATTGGTTTCCCCATGTTAAACCACCCTAGATCACACCATAATCCTCCATTACATTTCATTATATAAATAGGGACTTGTTGACCATTTCATTGCTGGTTCTTAGTGTGAATACATTGACCTATTATCGGATAGACTGCCACATCCCATCTTCATATCGTCAAGTATCCATAATGTTATCTTCTAGTAGAGAGGGAGAAAATGGATGTCAATTAGTGAAACATGAAGAATATTCCATGATTATCATAATCTACTTCTTCATATTCTTGAACTCTCAAGATCTATCAATCCTTGGATTTTTAGGAAACAAGTAGTCATAGAAGACCTTCTTGATGTCATACCAAACCTTATCTTTATACTGAACTTCTTTGTTTAAGACATCCCAACAACCCATACCTAAATCTCAAATCATATAAGTAGATATCATGACCATACACTTTGTAGGACTCTCCAAATTTTATAATATTGACCATATATCCTCAATATAGGACTCTGCAACATGTGGTCACCTATTCACATAAAAGGTAGGAGGATGTTTCTACTGAATCATGTGGTTAAAATCCTCAATACACAGGTTAGGTCACAATCCCCTTTCATAATCTATAACATATTCAACAATCCATTTATAAAATGGGAATTGGAACCTATATTAGGTCCAGGAGGTAGAGCTATAGGTGGATCAGTGGTAGGAATGACGTAATACTCAATGGTTCGCAACCTCAAGAACTTGATTGTCTCAAGCATCAGGGCTTACTACTTGAGAACATTGTGGTGGTATAACCATATAATTCCAAACATCTTTTTAATAAAGGATTCTTGTAGTTTATATGACTTCATTTTAATATATTAGCATATGTACTAATGCTTTCCAATAAGATTAACATCACTCTCTTCTTTCTTTAGAAGATAGACCTAGATAATAAAACACACCATCCTAAGACATGGAAAAAAGAACCACACCAAACCCACAACTAATGCTATGATAGGGTCAAGAATTTGAGTTAATAATGTGCTTGATGGTTTCTCTCAGGATAAGAGTCATTTACCAATTTAAAATGTGCTCATGTAGACAATTTAATAATTTCAATTCATTAAATCTAATTATATTTCATTTTCTCGTTCATAATTCCATATACACCAAGTGAATCACAACATGACACTCACATAGATGTCATTATCTTTTAAATAGTTCTTTTCATGGGATTATTCCATTTTGACATGGTTGACCTAGATAGTATTCCATTTTCGGATTCATAAAGGCCCATAAACTTTTTTAATTAAATAGTGGAACCCACTAATCACACCCATAAGTAAGATTTGAATCCTGAAAAGAGTTTCATCATTATTATAAGTTTATATATATATAACAGGAAACTATAACTAAGAATTGAGAAATGGTTTCTAAAAATTAATTATGTAAAGGAATGATGAATTTCATATTCATATTATTCATATGATGATGATTGATCTAATACATAGCCCCCATTTCATCAGGTAATAATAACTAAATTAGAGTTTCAATAACCTCGATATCATGATCATCACAAATCATGTGTATCCACCAATGGTTAAATCATATCAATGGTAAACTGGACAATCAATAACTATCATAGTTAAAGAATAATTGTATTTACCATGTACATGTGTTTTTAAAGATCAAAACACATATGAATAAGTCACTAACCATTACCAATCTTCATTCTATTGTCACCAAATATAGTGAATCATGAATAGAACCTCCTTTAATACCACTTTGCATTATACCAGACTTGAATGCCATATAACCCATACCCGCACCCCGGTTGGCCACATAACCCATGGATCACATCAATATATACAAGAGTATGTCAAGGAGAAGTGGGGTTATAAAGTAGAACTATGGGGAGACTATAACACCTTGTTACATTAATGTATGGATTAAAAAATATAAAACAATTTTGGAAGCATGATACAATAGACAGATGTAGTATACTTAAAAAGCATAAAAAATAAAAAATAAATGTTTTTTATTATCAAAATTCTATGATGAAATTTCAAATACATATATGGATTAATATCATTATAATGATAAAGAAATGAAGAAGTAGCTACAAGAATGATGTTTAATAGCCCAAATGGAAACAAAATGAAATAGAAATAGCTACATGAGCATCCCTTGACTAATCCCAACCCTCTGATCCTTTTCTATAGCTAAGTTGAACCAATAAAAAACATGTAGAAGGGCCTTTATACATACCAATAACTATAAAACAAAATCCTATCATGTGCCAGGGGAAGCTCGAGATAGGTGTGAAATAAAAATCCCTCTAGGACACCACCAACAATTTCTATGTGTAATTAAAGTACATGCTTGTAAATACATAGTGTGAATGTATATATAGGAAATAAGTAATGATAAAAAAAACTAACACCCTCCCACTGTAGTTCGTAAAGGAAATATGGAAGGTTTACCTACATCATCCAATGGTTAGTATGTCAGAACATGTAACTGGATATATATATATATATATATTTATAAGGAAATATATATATATATATATATATATTTGTGTGTGTGTGTGTGTGTACGTTGGTAAGGATTGAGACATAACCAATAGACATCCAATTCCATGGAATGCTCTCATAGTCTAGCACATAATCCAACTAGATGAGCTATCACAGTCTTTAAGCATCCACATTCTGGTACGATTGGGACATACCCATGCATCCATCTCTATGGGAGCTCTCATGGTCTATCCTCTGGCTCATACTGGTATACACACATGGTCTTACCCCCTTGGGATCTAATGGCCCCTCGGATCCATAACATATAGGACATAATAATTTATAGTATATCATTATTAACACTAAGAATGATCACATTAAAAGATGATCCTAAGCAATTAACCCTTATTTCATGCTATTAAGACATTTAAATGACCATGGCATTGTAAACAGTATAATCAGTTAGCTGAGGTGAAACCTATAATACATTCCTGTAACCATGTTAAATTAATTCAAGGCTTCCAATTTAAAATTTATTAACATTTACAAATCATGAATAAATGTATGATTTTACCATAAATACTCAAATACATTTAAGGTGATAAATCAATCTCACCCTAACCATCCAAATCTATAAAAATCAATCAATTTTCATAGAAATGGAAAATGGAAATATAAATCATTGTTTTCATGTACAAATCATGAAACTACTCAGCTTCCTACTTGTGAAATTATATGTAAAAGGGAACCAATTGACTTTGAGGAACATTAAAATAAATTATCCAAACTTGAGATAATGCCTATTTTTTTTAAAATTCAATATGGGAAGTAAATTGGTGTCATTACATTTTGGACGATTTTCCAAAATTGGCCATTTTAAAAGTGGAACATTTGTGGGTTTCCATAAAGAGTATGAGTGTTGTCAAAACAAATAAAAATTACTTAATTAACATACATCAAGCTACCATGGTAATTTTAACATGAACTAACCAACAAAATTTAGAGTCTTGAAAAGGAATAACCTGTGGAATAACGCAATAAATAATAAACGACCAAAACTCAAATAGAAAACTGTGTGACCACCTACCTTAGGCATGTAGATGAAGCCCCGCTTGATATTTACCCCATATTCAAAAAAGGTTGGAATTGATATTATTTTTATTCTAATTACTTGAATATTGGGTGAATGAACCTGCATTTAAATAGATCAAATGATTGTATTAAAAATAGAGACAGAATTAGAGAGATTAGGGAACCTTAACATAGGGGTTCTAACACTTCTATCTGATCCGTGATTATATTTTGGTTAATGAAACAGGACCAAAACCACGACTTATAGATTTGAGAGATGAAATATGTACAATAATTAAAAAAAATTCTTATGGGGTAGGATAAAATTATAAGAAGTTTATATTTTTATAGTGGAAAATGGTAAGTTTTCACAAAATGGTCTTGCACACATTATGGAGACGGTTAACAAACTCTGTGAAAGCTGTGATGATATGCTATGTTTGAAATAGTAGCAGGCCCCATGGCTATGAACCATGGTCTATGTTGTTGTATAAAAATAGTGTAGACATTCATGTGTGTATATCTACAAACATATAGTATTTTCAAACCTTGTTTCCTAGGTCACACGGATTACACTATCATTATTTTTCGGCCTCCAACCAATTTTTCTGAACCTCTATGCTTCAAACCAGCCCCAAAGGCTCCTCAAGACCTACCTATGTCATATTATTCCTTTTTCATGAATAATTGAATGATTCAATACAAAAAACCAAGTATCCATTTTGTGAAAAAAGATGGGTCGTTACAACCTTGATTAGAATATTTACTAATGTTACTATTCATATAGATCACAAATAAAAATGTGATATTTACTAAATTTGGACCCAATGATTAAAAAAATGGAATCCATTTAAAAAAATAAAAAATCAGAAATAATTCAAAACTTAATTTAAAATAAAATAAGCTAAAAGAAAGGAAAATTAATTTTTTTCTTACGAAAATTCCCTTTCTAAATATAAAATGTTTATTATTCTATATTCAAGTATAAATATCACTAAAAACCCTATAATAGAATTACATGATATAAAAATAGACTAATTAATATTTTAAAATAATAATAATCATAAAATTACCATATAAAAACTTTTAAAAAATACAATTCTTCAATAAAAATTAATATTTGACCATATTCCAATCAAGTAACTATTTTCATTAAATATGAAGAAAATTGGTTTTAAGGTAATCTTTACATGATGAATTAAAAAATAAAATCCATTTATTCAACTAATTTTATTAAAAATTATATAAATTAATATTCACTCATAAAAATATTTAATATTAATTTAAATGATAATATATTTGAAAAAAAAAATACTTTACTAAAAAATCGATTATCCATTTTCTATAATGTAATAAATAAATTTATATTGATTTGAACATTATATTTATTTCATAAATTAGTTATTAATATTTATTCTCTTTAATTTGAATGATCTATTATAAATGACTTAGAATATTTTAATAATGTTATTTGTTTGGTTTCAACTCCCTTTTTGGTGAAAATCATAATATAAAAAAATAATATTATTTAAAAATATATTCCTTGAAAATATTTGGATGTTACAGTTAAATAAGAGATGAAATAATTTTTTTGGTTTGGATGTATTACATCTCCCTTGTTAGTTCTTAATAGGATTTCCCCTTAATGATCTCTTTATAGAAATTTTGGTGACACTATGGATTCAAAGTTTTATAGAGATGGTTGATGAGATATTATAGAAGAATTTTTGTATATTCAATTATTTGGAATTGGTGAATAAATGAGGTTGATGTGGTCTCATTTTATAAGTGAAGAAATATGAACATTTTCATGTAATTTTTTTAAATAAATAGTACCCTATTAGTCAATAAAAAAGGCTCCAAATATTTTTAAAAAAGTTTCAAGATTTATATATGGTCCACCCTTCCACTAACAGGGTATATGAAACATTATTAATATTATTTAATAATATGAATTGTGTTAAACAATTTTTAACATAATTTACTCTTTTATTGGTAACTCGAATGTCACCCTTGAAAACTAATTTTTTTTGAAAAAACTATAGTACAAATTATTTAATAAATTATAATGATGATTATATATATGTAATCCATTTTATAAAATACAAATTTCCATAATTATAATGATTACTATTAGTATTAGCTTGAATGACGCATAAAACCCCAATTTATGAGAAAAATGAATTTCAAGCATAATATTTTTTATTTAGAATTAAATTATCAATGATATTGATTTTATTGATGTTAAACTATTTCATATTACTAATGTAATATTTAATAAAAATTATATTATTTTTGAAAACTAATTCCACAATGAAAATCTATTATTAATCGGAATAGTTGAAAACTATTTTAGTTAAAAATTTACCCAATTTATTTATGGTGTTAAGTATGTGTTTTATATATCATCATATTATTTGATTTCACAATTTGTCTTTGTAAAATTAATTTTTTTATAATTTTTTTTATAATGTTTCATGACAACATTTTATAATAATATAATAGTAGTGACAATATTTGAAAAACATGTACATTTCACTATTCACCTAAAAGTCAATTATTTTTGTAAAATATGAAAACAAATACCTATATTTAATATTTCATTGATAAATCAACAAAAAATGCCATATTTTTTAAAATTTCTACATAAAATTTATAAAATTTTTTTTTGAATTGTCATATATGATATAAAAAGAATACAATTTTATAGGAAGATGACATTAAGTATATGAGCTATTCCTTTTTTATTAAATTACTAATAAAACTTATGTTAACTAATAATTATTGAAATAAATATATTTATTTGTTATTTAATTAAGATAAAAATATTTCCTCTATTAAAAAACATATTTTATAACATTCATTTTCATAAGAATAAGCTAAATTGAAAAAAACTGACTTTTTAAAAGCATGAAAATTTATAACACACACACAGATATATATATATATATTATAATATATTGATATATTCTTAATATATACTTACATAACACATTCTGATATTTGTATATAGAATATAGATTAGATAAGCCATCATTGCAAATTTAGGTGGTGGTTAGACTGCTATATATCTTGTTGTTATCTAACCACATTTTAAATTCCCTCGAATATAGTTTCCCAAAAACCATAATTAATAAATTTCATCTTGGTATTTCTCTATAAAACCCCTTGTGAACATATCTCCCTTTTAAGCTCAAACATCTTGTGAAAGATTTTCATAAACTGGTCTACGAATGATATTTTATTCTGAATTTTCATAATATTGGAACACAAAAAACTATGTATTGTCCCTCACAGTTCAATAACATTGAAGTCTTAGTGGATGTTGTGTTAGAATTATGAATCATAAAAATAATTCACCTCCTTTTTATAAGGATGATTGAGATCTATGTTCATAACCATCCAAGTACATTTTGGAGTAACTTCCTACACACAACTAGCATTTTATCTATCCAACTTATCTCAGTCTTATATCACCATCTAAAATAGTGAACTACACATATTGTCACCTTCTTCATGAACCATTCCATGTCATTACAACATTTTGAATCCCTCCAAATTAAAGGTTCGATAGGGATGGATTACATTCAATATCTAATCCTAGTGGATATTCGTGGTTTTAAACAACGCCTTTCATGAAAAAATATAATTTATGCACATGTTAAATGGTAGTTAATTATTTGGGGAATCAAAAATAATTTTCCAACTATTTCTAGCATTTAGGTCACTAAGAATCCTCATCATTTTCTCCTAACTAGAACGCTATGTTCTGTGAATCATGAAGGTTGTGATATATATTCGACAAACATGGTTGGCATGGTGCTTTCAACATCTCAAAAATCATTGGGACATACATGTTGTGGTGATACATTGATGTAATATAATGAAGATGTTAATGTTTTTCATCTACGTTTGTAGTTATTATAATATCCATTCATGGTTGATAGTTTTTGTTATCTCCACCCCTTCCATTTATTAATAATGGCAATCGTTTTAGTTATCCAACCATTGTTAGTGAATTTGGAGTCTATGTTGAAATTTTTATCCTATTAACCTACAAATTTAAAAATAATCTATAATATTTATAGCAATATATATATTCTTAAAAATAGAAATGAAATAATACACCATCAAATAAGTATGTCTCTTATTTGATAAACAGTATATATGGTTTTTTACTTAGAAAAATGTCATGGAAACTTGGTGTTGAATGTGTAATGATAAAAAATTCATTATATTAATTTTTGGTCATTAGTTATCACAATATATGTCATTGATAGTTATTAAATAGTCTCCATCTGGATCACTTAATTTTGATGGTTGTTCACTCCAGTAGTTATTTAAATCATTTTATTTTTGATATTGATTTTTTCTAATTTCAATTATTTCCACAAATAATTCATTTGAAAAAATTAGTTTTTTTTTGATGATTTATTTTTCAATAACACAATTTTTATAATCCTCTTCATGTTATTGTTTCATTTTATGGCCTGAAGAACCCATCTTACACAAGTAAATATTTTTACTATCTCTTTGAGGAAATTTCCATAGTGGAACTTCTTATATTTTTCACATACAGGTGGTTTTATATCCCATCTTTAAATGTATTTGTTGCCTACATTTTCATGTACCTATAAATGTATATTACTTAACAAATATATTATTTATTATATTTTCATATTGTTAGTTGGGATTCATGATTGTATGTTTAGTATAATCACCATATTTCTCCATAAAACTCTCATTCTAATGGGTTGATAATTGAGATAATAATTTAATTTTTACTTATATGTAATGATAACTCATTTTACTCAATTATACAAACAAATAAAATTAAAATGGATAAAATTACATTTGAATATTTAATATCATTGAAGGAATATAGTAATAAATTACTTAAAATGGATTCATCTATGAAACCTTTTAACATTCTACATCATTATAAAAGAATAAAAGTAAATTATTTCAATATATTTAAATAATAGTTTAACATAGGATACATTATGTTTTTATATCATATAATTCACAACCTAGTACCCCAATGTTACTATGAAGAAAATCCATTTTATTGGATTTTAAATAGAATATGATAAATAAAATAATATAACCTGGGATCATTTTCCTACTATGAAGCAATGAAACTTTTTCATCCATCGGGGTTACGACTAAATAAATACCCCACATTCCCTCTTCTTTATTATTACCCCTTGGTATAAAAACGTATATACATATATCCACTCAAAAAAATATAGATAGGGATGTAATATCTATAAAAACAAAATAATTTCTAATTTACCAAAAAGTTTGGTTGTTATCATATTCAAAGTCTTATCCCTTGTGTAACGACCCGAAATTTTAAATAAATATTGTTTCCTAATTTTATGTGTTATTTTTATACTCAACAAAAATGTTTCATTTGGTAACATGAGTATAATTAAAATGAGACTGTTGGGTTTTGACTGTTATTTGACCATTGGTCAATATGACTACTGGAAACTAAACGTTTTGACTATTGTATCTAAATACAAGCAATCTTGGATAATTAATATAGAAAGAAGATTCGATGGCCTCACCCAGTAGTCTTGGACCGATCGAAGCCCATCTAACAGAACTTGGGAAGGAGGTAGCACCACTGGGCTTTGCTCTGGACCAAACCCAAGATGAACTTCATCGTATAAAGATAGAACGGGATCGCATTCGCGAGAAGTTCAAACTGATAGAAATTACTACTCATGCGATATTGGCCGAGCCTCCCTCGGATTCTCTCACCTTAGCACACCTTACACTTAGGTCTTATGCTGGTGTGATAAGGGGATATATAAGGAGACCGTAACTGTCTTGTGTAATCCTTTGTTTTAAATAAAAATTTCGATTTCTTTTATGAATTTTCAAATGACCAGATAAATATAGTATGCATATTTTTGATGAATTTTAGAAAAAGGATATTTTAAATATGTTTATGTAAACCCTAAATAATTAAAAATGTGTAATGATTTTCAAAAAATGGTCTTCTACAATTATGTTCAGTACGAAATTTAGAGTCTAATAAGATCAACTTGATTTTTGATGAATAGTAAATTATGAATAGTGATTTTATGATTAGGATTAATAATGTGTCCAAATGGATTAATAATCTCACTTAAAGAAAGTATTAAAATGAGCTAGGCACTTTGATTAAGTAATGTGATTCAATAAAATGGTTAAATAACGGTTTCATAAATTATTATTCAAGTAAAAGTTTTTTCGGATGAATAGTGTTTTTTAATTAAAATTTTAATTAAAAATTATTTTGAAAATTATTTTTATAAAATGGACTTCATTTTTGAACTCAGAGCATCGATATTATGTTAAGGTAATTTTTGGGGATTTTTCTGAAAAAATAAATTTTCGATGAATAGTGTTTTTATTTAAAAATTAAATTAAAAATATTTAGAAAATTATTTTTATAAAATGGATTTCATTTTTGAAATCAGAGCATTGATATTTGGTTAAGGTGATATTTTGGGATTATTCTGAGAACGTTGAATTTTCGATGAATAGTGAAAAGATAGTTTATAAGTTACGGGTGTTTAATGACATCATTAAATGATGTATTAAGTATATATTCAATATGTCTGAATTATGAATAGTATTATAAGGTATGAGGTGTCCCAAGTGGCCAATACCATGGGAAAATACCATGGGCAAGAACATGGTTTTTCCAAAACCACTAATGAGGTGTCCCTTGGCCATTAATGCCTTGTCCCCTCACTTTCCCTATAAATACCCACCCTTTCCTCCTTTAGTTTTCACTCCCAAATCTCCCCCAACGAAGTTCTGGTCTCATTACCTCCCAAGGAGTCCTCCCAAGGTGCCCCCAAGCCCTCAAGGTCTAAACCTTTGAGTTTTAAGAGTTACGTTTTAAGGTAAGGGATCCGACCCCTCTCTTTCTTTTCAGGTGATCTCTTTTATGTCATTAATTTTATGCTCCATGTTCTTATGTTGGAGGATGTTCTTTTATACTCCTCTTACTGCCCTTTTTATGTTCACATAATGAGAGATCCCCTCTTACTATCATTATTTCGTTTTATGAAGTTTTAAGTGGCGACGTTAGGCTGCCGAATTTTTAAGGGATTCTTTCACCCTTCTCTTTTTCAGAGTTCTACTTTCATGTCAAGTCTTTAATGTTCCTTTTTATTATGTTGGGGTATGATCTCTAAATTTATCATACTGATATTTTATGATCATATGATGAGAGACCCCATTTTATATCTTCAATTCAGTATTTTGATATTTTAAGTGGCGCCGTTAGGCTGCCGAATTTTTAAGTGGTTCTTCACCCTTCTCGTTTTGATGTTCTACTTTCATGTCAATTCTTTCAAGTTCCTTTTTATTATGTTGGGGTAAGATCTCTAAATTTATCATACTGATCTTTTATGATCATATGATGAGAGACCCCATTTCATCTCTTCAAATCAGTATTTTGAAGTTTTAAGTGGCGCCATTAGGCTACCGATTTTTTTAAGGGATTCTTTCACCCTTCTCATTCTTTTCAAAGTTCTACATTCATGTCAAGTCTTTCAAGTTCCCTTTTAATTATGTTGGGGCATTATCTCTATATCAATCATACTGAACTCTTATGTTCACATGATGAGAGACACTATTTGATCTTTTCAAATCATTTTGTTGAAGTTTAAGTAACGCTGTTAGGCTGCCGAACTTTCATAAGAGAAATCTAATTTTTTGTCTTCCTTCCATGTTTTTCATTTCAAATGGTATGTCCTTGAAATTTCATTACCATGATCATGTATCCTTCTTATTCTGTCCATATACTGTTTTATGGGTCATTTATGAATGTTTGACCCATTTTCCCTCTTTTTTTAATGTCTTCGGAAACCTCGTAACATTGTTGTTATGCTGCAGAATTTCCGTCTCAAAATGTCTCTCTCTTTTTCTAAAGTTCTTTTATATTATTGAGTGAATACTCAAAGCTCTTTCTTCTAAAGGGGTATTCACATATATACCAAAATGTTCTATTTTAAATTCTGGGATTTACATACATGAGACCCACCTTCCTTTTCTGTGGATTTTAAAGTGACGTAAAGATCATGTCTTTAAAGCAGTTTTTAAAACGTTGTGATTATGAAATGAAACCCATTTATTTTATGCTATATGGGTTATTTATGAATTGTTTGATGATGATATATGTGGCTCACATGATAATAAAGGAAAATTTAAGGGTGTTCCCTGATAGCGCTCCAATGCATTGGGTAATGATGTAACCACTAGAGATTACAATTTTCACGATACCTTGGTGAATAACCTTGGTAATTTTCAAATGACACCTTGGGGATGGACCTTGGTGATATGTTCATGATTGTCTATGTTAAATGATGTAGCCACATTTTCAAGTTATGAAAAATGTTATTTTTATTATGATATGCCTCCTTATTTCATTCTCATGCCTTAAAGTTCTTTTTCATGACTTTATTGATGTATCTCAAGTTCATATGTAAAAGGTTTCACTTATTTCCCTTGCTGGGCCTTCTGCTCACCCTTCCTTTTGATGTATGTCCCCAGGTTATGAGATGAAGTAATGAGCCTAGGGTGAACATGAGGAGAATCTTTGCAAGTGTTTAAGAAGAATGTTTTTTTTGTTTCATGTTTTATGTTCCTTGTTTCCAAGACACTAAACCTTAAAGATCCTCAGTTCCATGTAATGGAATGAAAGTTATGTTATAAAAAGACGGGATGCTATAGTTGGTATCAAAGGATGGTTTAGTTATTTGTGGAAATTAGGATATGAAAACTCTAGGAAGAACCCTATAGAAAAGTTTAAATATAGGAAATCTTCCTGGTATTTTGGTGATTATTGAGTAAGGGGTTGCCAAACAAATACATCCCTATCTGGATAAGAGCAGGTAGAGGTGGCTCTGGCACAGATTTACATAGGGGTAAAACCCGAAAACACCGCTTTGAGCTAGACTCGAACGGGAACTGGTACACGACAACGGGCCTTGCTGCACTCTTGGTTACGACACTCCCGGGGGATATGCTTTGGTAAATTCATAAGCTTGGTATGAACCATTGTTAAAGGAACAAAGATAAAATACAATAAAGATTCACATAAGAATATATGATCATGGATAACCTAGATGGGAACCTAGGGGATCACAAGTTAGGGTATACTTTTCTTCTACAAGTTATCCTTATATGCTTTAAGTTCTTTTTCATGATTATTGGTTAAGTATTTAGGCCTCTAATTATACCTTCTCTTCTTAGTTAATGGTGGGAAATGGAATAACGTGTCCCAACAACCAATGTGATAAGAAATGCGACAATTTCCGTATTAATATGACAGAGATGATTAGGGGATTAAAAGATGATTATTATTTTGGAAGACGTTCACTATTTTTGGGACCCTATATGATCGAGGTAAATTGATTACTATAGTATTTTCATTGAGGAGTAAGGTTGACTTATATTTTGAAGAATTGATGAATTTAAAGTGGACTTATAGTAATTTAGGTTACTTATGGGAATGATTAACCTATCATGGGTAAAATATGTTTTGGTTAGCTACTTTTGTTATAAGATGTTAGGAGTGGTTGATGTTGTCTGGAGATGAACAATGAAGTTGTTTTGGAAGACTATGTTATCAAATCCTTCTTGTATTTGGGTTTCAATCTTAGTTTGGTTTATTTTGAGGAATTTTAAGGACCGTTATTTACGGAATGGTCTATGATGAACTTTGGGTAGTACCATGGAACATTGAAGATTTAAAAGTATTTTCCATTCCTATGGGATTCTTTCTTTTTGAAGAGTTGTTTTACCTTAACCTTTCTGTTTTTGGGATAATGTTTAAAGATAGAAGAAATAGATAGTTAATCTTTTGTAGATTTTGTGATTCTCTAGAATATGATTCTTGTGCTTTTATGAGACCAAGTGTTTTTGAATTCTCATCATTTGGAGAAAATATTAGTGTTGGTAGGGACTTATTAAAGGATGAAACTCTACTTGAAGGTAGGTATATTTTCTTATGTTTTTGTTCTATGTAATAAATGAATTCCTCAAAATTATGAAAAGAAATGTAAAACAAAAATGTTGTTGGTTTACGTTTCCTACTAGGTAATCAAATACCGTTTAAACAAATCATAAGTTTGGGATTTTCTCATGGTTAACATTCTCCTAATCATGTTCTCTATCACTCTCCCTCAGAACTTGACCCTTTGTTTTCTCCTCCATGTCCATGTTTTCCTACATGGAATCCTAGTGTGGGCTAACTCGGGTGACCTTTGTACTTCCCTTTCTTTCTTTTAAAGTAATAGTTTTACTGACTCCTTTTACGATGTGGGACTTTCAATGAAATTTCAAAACCCAATTTTAAAAATTGTGAGGACGCAATTTCTTAAGGGGGGAAGATTGTAACGACCCGATATTTTAAATAAATATTGTTTCCTAATTTTATGTGTTATTTTTATACCGAACAAAAATGTTTCATTTGGTAACATGAGTATAATTAAAATGAGACTGTTGAGTTTTGACTGTTATTTGACCATTGGTCAATATGACTGCTGGAAACTAAACGTTTTGACTATTGTCTCTAAATACAAGCAATCTTGGTTAATTAATATAGAAAGAAGATTCGATGGCCTCACCCAGTAGTCTTGGACCGATCGAAGCCCATCTAACAGAACTTGGGAAGGAGGTAGCCCCACTAGGCTTTGCTCTGGACCAAACCCAAGCTGAACTTCATCGTATAAAGCTAGAACGGGATCGCATTCGCGAGAAGTTAAAACTGATAGAAATTACTACTCGTGCGATGTTGGCCGAGCCTCCCTCGGATTCTCTCACCTTATCACACCTTACACTTAGGTCTTATGCTGGTGTGATAAGGGGATATGTAAGGAGACCGTAACTGTCTTGTGTAATCCTTTGTTTTAAATAAAAATTTCGATTTCTTTTATGAATTTTCAAATGACCAGATAAATATAGTATGCATATTTTTGATGAATTTTAGAAAAAGGATATTTTAAATATGTTTATGTAAACCCTAAATAATTAAAAATGTGTAATGATTTTCAAAAAATGGTCTTCTACAATAATGTTCAGTACGAAATTTAGAGTCTAATAAGATCAACTTGATTTTTGATGAATAGTAAATTATGAATAGTGATTTTATGATTAGGATTAATAATGTGTCCAAATGGATTAGTAATCTCACTTAAATAAAGTATTAAAATGAGCTAGGCACTTTGATTAAGTAATGTGATTCAATAAAATGGTTAAATAACGGTTTCATAAATTATTATTCAAGTATTAGTTTTTTCAGATGAATAGTTTTTTTAATTAAAATTTTAATTAAAATTTTTTTAGAAAATTATTTTTATAAAATGGACTTCATTTTTGAACTCAGAGCATCGATATTATGTTAAGGTAATTTTTGGGGATTTTTCTGAAAAAATAAATTTTCGATGAATAGTGTTTTTATTTAAAAATTAAATTAAAAATATTTAGAAATTTATTTTTATAAAATGTATTCCATTTTTGAAATCAGAGCATTGATATTTGGTTAAGGTGAAAGTTTGGGATTATTCTGAGAAAGTTGAATTTTCGATGAATAGTGAAAAGATAGTTTTTAAGTTACGGGTGTTTAATGACATCATTAAATGATGTATTAAGTATATATTCAATATTTTCGAATTATGAATAGTAAGATAAGGTATGAGGTGTCCCAAGTGGCCAATACCATGGGAAAATACCATGGGCAAGCCCATGGTTTTTCCAAAACCACTAATGAGGTGTCTCTTGTCCATTAATGCCTTATCCCCTCACTTTCCCTATAAATACCCACCCTTTCCTCCTTTAGTTTTCACTCCCAACTCTCCCCCAACGAAGTTCTAGTCTCCTTACCTCCCAAGGAGTCCTCCCAAGGTGCCCGCAAGGCTCAAGGTCTAAACCATTGTGTTTTAAGAGTTACGTTTTTAGGTAAGGGATCTGACCCCTCTCTTTCTTTTCAAGTGATCTCTTTTATGTCATTCCTTTTATGCTCCATGTTCTTATGTTGAAGGATGTTCTTTTATACTCCTCTTAATTCCCTTTTTATGTTCACATAATTAGATATCCCCTCTTACTATCATTATTTCGTTTTATGAAGTTTTAAGTGGCGTCGTTAGGCTGCCGAATTTTTAAGGGATTCTTTCACCCTTCTCTTTTTCAAAGTTCAACTTTCATGTCAAGTCTTTCAAGTTCCTTTTTATTATGTTGGGGTGTGATCTCTAAATTTATAATACTGATCTTTTATGATCATATGAAGAGAGACCCCATTTGATCTCTTCAATTCAGTATTTTGATGTTTTAAGTGGCGCCGTTAGGCTGCCGAATTTTTAAGTGGTTCTTCACCCTTCTCGTTTTGAAGTTCTACTTTCATGTCAATTATTTCAAGTTACTTTTTATTATGTTGGGGTATGATCTCTAAATTTATCATACTGATCTTTTATGATCATATGATGAGAGACACCATTTTATCTCTTCAAATCAGTATTTTGAAGTTTTAAGTGGCGCCGTTAGGCTGCAGATTTTTTTATGGGATTCTTTCACCCTTCTCATTCTTTTCAAAGTTCTACTTTCATGTCAAGTCTTTAAAGTTCCTTTTTAATTATTTTGGGGCATTATCTCTATATCTATCATACTGAACTCTTATGTTCACATGATGAGAGACCCTATTTGATCTTTTCAAATCATTTTGTTGAAGTTTAAGTAACGCCGTTAGGCTGCCGAACTTTTATAAGAGAAATCTAATTTTTTGTCTTCCTTCCATGTTTTTCATTTCAAATGGTATGTCCTTTAAATTTCATTACCATGATCATGTATCCTTCTTATTCTGTCCATCTACTGTTTTATTGGTCATTTATGAATTTTTGACCCATTTTCCCTCTCTTTTTAATGTCTTCTAAAACCTCGTAACATAGCTGTTATGCTGCATAATTTCCGTCTCAAAATGTCTCTCTCTTTTTCTAAAGTTCGTTTATATTATTGAGTGAATACTCAAAGCTCTTTCTTCTAAAGGGGTATTCACATATATACCAAAATATTCTATTTTAAATTCTGGGATTTACGTACATGAGACCCACCTTCCTTTTCTGTGGGTTTTAAAGTGACGTAAAGATCATGTCTTTAAAGCAGTTTTTAAAACGTTGTGATTATGAAATGAAACCAATTTATTTTATGCTATATGGGTTATTTATGAAATGTTTGAGGATGATATATGTGTCTCACATGATAATAAAGTCAAATTTAAGGATGTGCCCTGATATCGCTCCAATGCATTGGGTAATGATGTAACCACTAGAGATTACAATTTTCACGATACATTGGTGAATAACCTTGGTAATTTTCAAATGACACCTTGGGGATGTACCTTGGTGATATGTTCATGATTGTCTATGTTAAATGATGTAGCCACATTTTCAAGTCATGAAAAATGTTATTTTTATTATGATATTCCCCCAAATTTCATTCTCATGCCTTAAAGTTCTTTTTCATGACTTTATTGATGTATCTCAAGTTCATATGTAAAATGTTTCACTTGTTTCCCTTGCTGGGCCTTCTGCTCACCCTTCCTTTTGATGTATGTCCCCAGGTTATGAGATGAAGTAATGAGCCCAAGGTGAACATGAGGAGAATATTTTCAAGTGTTTAAGAAGAATTTTTTTTTTTCATGTTTTATGTTCCTTGTTTCCAAGACACTAAACCTTAAAGATCCTCTGTTCCATGTAATGGAATGAAAGTTATGTTATAAAAAGACGGGATGCTATACCTTGGGTATTCTCTAATGTCTTCTCATCGTAATATATAAAAATAATTATCATGTACTTTGATAAAAATTATATAGATCTATGACATAAACAAACATTATTCAATATTTATAAATAGATTTTCCCAATAATTTTGGCTAACGATCTACTTTCATGTGGTACTAAAAAGATTAGATACATATCCCCATCATCTTCAACATCAAGGAATAATATTTTTTATAAATATCCGCATATTTCTCATCATACGAATAGATATAATAAATTTTATAATAAACTTTGAGCAATATAGAAAATAAAATTGGTTTTCTAGAGATCTCATTAAGGGAATAAACAATGAAATAAAACATTAAATGAGTTCCAAGAGGAATATCATGATGTAATAAAGATAATGGACCTAATCATGGATACAATACATAAGGAAATGAAATAAAAGGATCATAGAAACATAAAATATGTTTAATACCCATTATATCTGAAATTATAAACATAATTCAGGGGCCACTCCTTGGACCACCTTTGTATGGTGGAAAAATTACAATGGTGGATTAGGTTTTCTCTCTATTCCCACAAATATAGTGTACATTGTTCAGTGGTAGAATAGATTCACTCTCTATATCATTACATAATTTCTAATGATATGTTATTTTTTACCCAATTTTTTGGAGGGATATATATTTATTGGACTAGTAATAACCATGTTGAAATCCTACATATTTGTGATGAGTGAAAAAATGAAACCATACATAGATCATAATAATGATCAAACCCATGATAAATAACTGGAATCCCTAATTCTGATTTATGAGATAAATGAAGGATAAATCACAAGGATTCCCATGATAAGATGGGATTTAATTTTTTTAAAATTATATAATTTAAAAATGGATATATTTCATTAATATATAAATCCAATATATTAAATTATTTATAATTATCTAGTGAAAAAGTAATTAAATAGACCACTTGTTTCGATTTTTATAAAATAAATAGTTAGTCAATTAGTAAAGGAAAGACCGTATTATTTTCCATAAATCAATAATTTAAACATGATGATTCTCTCTAATATATTAATCAGTTTTAGAGGATATTAATTACTTAAATATATTTCATTGGGTGATTTTTTTTCATGTGATAAGAAATGGGAATGTTCCATAAATATGGATTACATAAAATTTTGAATTTCAAGGAAAACAAAAAACATATATATGCTCAACTATGAAAAACGTATTTAACCATTTATATATATAAGTGAAATATATAAAAGAATTTATTCATTTTATTAGGAACAAAATATGTAAAATGTGGGGGAATAAAAGAGAACATGCCACCGACAAGTAATCACGTAGGTTCAAAAGACCTCTTTTAAGTTTTAAAACACCATTTTTAAAACCCAATTTCATAAAATATGATAATATAACATTATATTAAAAATTTGGAGTATTTTTATATTATATTAAAATAAAACAATGCATAATAGTCATTCTAATTAAAAAATAGAACATTGGTTGGTAGGTCAATTGTGGACAATGAAAAAACTATTTTATGAATGAAAGTGAATTGTTATTATCATTGATTCTTTTTTAAAATATAATAAAACTAAAGAAATATAAATATTTTATTAAAATGTTATCTCAGTAGATAGAAGTTTCAAATAATATTTGAAATGAATGATGAAAATAAAGGAGAAACATTTTAAATCTTCAAATTAAATTGAGTTATAGAAGACCCTTAAATTTTATAAAAGATATAAATCATATATCACACCACGAATGAGAGTGAATGTTAGTTAATTTTTTTGGTTTAATTCCTTTTTTTTATATTATAATTATTTGTGTAAATAATTACACCATAAACATTATTATTAATTAAATAAATAAAATCATGAATAAATGAATGGTGATTGAGATAGAAACCCTTTACTCATTTCACAATGTGGTCTACACATTCTATTAACATTATAGATAATAAATTCAGTTGATCAGATATTTATGAATGAAAATTATTAATATATATTCCATTTTTTAAAATACATTTATTATCTTTTGGTACTTATTTATAATGTATTTTAAACTTATGTCTGTTACTCGGTGTTTTTCAATTAATTTATTCCAAAAAATTATTTTTTTACCTTGGTCATAAATTTCATAAAACAGCTTCTAGATCTCTAAATATATGGAATTTTATGTACATATTAAATAAAATATGACAATACTTATATATTTTCAATAGTTATCCAAAAACATATCCAAATTATGAATTGTTCACTGATATGTCCATTTGTGTTGGTTCATGTCACTATGACAATTTATTACTTATAAAAAATAAATATCATCCAATATTATTCAACTAAAATATATATGTAGTGAAAAATATCATACTATTTATTCAAATAACTTTTTTAGCAACACATTAATGGTGTTGGAGGAAAATTGAACACATTATTCATTGAGTTAGTAGTCTGCACACATAGATGACAGTGATCATTTTTTCAAATGATTTTGGAGGAATGCATAAATTAGATATCACATTAGTTTAAAAATCTTTTAATATATTAATATTTATGGTGTTATAATAACATCATGGATATATGTGACATAAGAGATGTATAATAAGAAAAGAACATAAAGGTTGGATGTAGAAAATCTCCTCTCCCATAGATATTGTCTTATTGGAAGCTCCTTAAAGATCCATAGCATGGTATTTTGAATAAATAAATTCATTAAGGGAATGAATAGGGTATTTAAGGGATATTAGTTAGGTTCCTAGATCAGTGTGAAATCACTATGAGGGGGAGGGGTGAATTAGTAATCCCTCTGTACTTTTTACAAAATTGATTAGTTTCAATTAAACCACTATTACAGGTTAATGCCTTAATCCAATATTTTTCTATCTCTCATGCAGACCTTGAATTGTGCTATATATTCAATGGCATTGAACATGTGGATTTACATGGTTACTTACAAATAACTATTCCTTATTGTATTAGTTATTCACCTCTACACAGATTCTCCAATATAATCAAATTAAAATTACAATGGTCAATGCAGAGTCACACTGTATATCTCATAAGTCTCATCGGAGGTTATTTATTCTACTTCTCATTGTGTAACAATAATATCACAAGCATGCTCCAAAGACTCGCTGAATACATCTTCTCTTAAATCACACATGATCCTCCTTGATCTCGAATCACACAAGAGGATACCTACTATTTTTGAATCATTGATACATTGTAGATTGATCATGTGTCCCAACTTCATGATCTTTCTAAATCACACTTGTATGTGTACCTGTTAAATAATATTCATAACCCTTTGGTATGTTCTGTTGACCTTTCTAAATAATTTTCATCACATGTATTGATCAGTTGCCTTAGTGAAACAATGCTCTGTAAATTCTTCTTTCTAATAATGAAGACCCGAATTCACTTATATGTGTTCATATGGTGCACAAAACATCTTCAATAATATTAATATTCTGGAATGTTCTTCTAAAATATTATCTCTCTCATTCTTCTTCAATTCTTAGGCTATGTAAACTTTGATATAGGATCTTCTGTAATTCTCTATAGCATTAGTGTGAATGCAAATTAACTTCATTCATAGGATGCGTAGCATTCAGAACTTCTTCTCTTGGTATCTTAATTTACTTCTCACACACGAAAGTTATTATACATGATTTCTAGCATGTAAAATATGTTGTTTTAAACCAAAACACACTCTTTTCTTGTATCAATAAATTAGGTTCAACGAGTGTGTCTCATGCATTTACACATGCATTATCTGTAACACCCCGACCCTTCTAGACTAGAGATGGTGCCATACTTATGATATTTTCTTGGTTAGATGGAACGAAATACCAATGGATCAATCAGTTTAGTAATCTTCAAGAATCTATATACATAGATGTAACAAACATTATATTGGAAAAGGTTGCAAAATACAATACCTAACAAAAACTAAGCACTGCATCAACAAAACTCAATAAATAGTCTCCTCTTCATAACCTATTGATGATTAAAAAATAAAAGTGGTGAGCTGAAATGCACAGTAATGGTTACAAATTTTGGAAGCATGAATAAATAATTACTAAATTGTAATCAATTTTTCATAATGACCATGGCATGGGGAATAAATGAAAAGCTCACGCAATTAATAAATTGAGAATGAAACTGCATCCATATATTTTGTCCATGTGAAAACATCATAGACAGTATTAACTGATAAAGAATGAAGATAATAATTTTTAATTGGATGTCATGTATCTGGCAGATGATACCATAATAATGTTAAAACAGTTTTGTTTTGTGGGTAAATACCCGTGTGATTTTTGGAAACATACTCGAAGGGTTTGTCGCAAACTGATTTGTCTCGGGATACCTAAAGATGCTTCGAGGTGCTATAGCAGTACCCACCCGACTCTTCATGAAAAGAATTATTTATACAGAGATTCAACATAGGAGAAACATGACTTTACATTATCCTTATATAATAGAGGATACAGATTTATCAATATTTCCACAGTCAGAACAACATTCCAAATAAAACTGTAACTAATATGGTATATGAAATTGACAATAATCATATCCAGGATATGATAATATGGATATTTAAATGGATTATAATTTCAATTTAAAATTGTTCTCAAATGGGAATTAGTTACACCGCATAAGAAATAGTAGGTGAAAAATTCTAATTATGTCACAATGAAGTGAATAATGAGACAAAACTCGTTACCACGTTATAATCAATTGAGTTGTATGACCAAAAGCCAATAACCACCAACTGAATCAAAAAATACCATGAATATAAATAGAATCATGATAATATATATAAATGGAAATAAAACTATACCACATATATGAAATAAGAGTAAAACAATGGAAATCCCATAGAATTGAAGGTGAGATGAGAAAACCCCTTACAAACATTTCAGCATGGTAACGAGTGTTCATGTGAAGGCTTAATGAGAGGTAAAGGGGTATCCCATTATTTATCTATCATAAGGGCAGTATTGGGAGGTAAAAAAACATACCCCATCATTATGAATTAAAAATAAAATCCCCCAACTTATGGGAGATTCTTTAACAAGAGTGAGAGAGAGGATCCCATACCTTATGCTTGAAGGTGTTCTTGATTGTTCTTAACGACCTGAATAATCAAATTTAGCTTCATTAATTAAAAATTCCAGGACCCTGAAACGTTTAATTGATATTTTATGACCTTATTAGGTTCATTAATATCCTTTTTGATGGTTTAATATATTCAATGTTATTGTTTTGGTAGCATTTTCTTCTTTTCTTTTCATGATCTGTTTACCTGTATTCATGAATGGATGTTTTCTTGAAATATGGTTAAACATACATAATTGTTAATATACATTATTAGTTAAATTAAATACATATAAATTATCTTATAATTATTCTAGTAATATACCATGATGATGACACATTCAATGAGTTTAAAATAAAATCTTGGATTTGGCTTGGTGGTTTTATGCACAATAAGCTAATTTTGTATTATTATTCAATATTATGAATGTGTAATGATTATAGAAAATTAATCAAGATAAATAACATATATAATTACCAAAATCAACCATTGAAAAGGTTTCATGACCATTATTTAAGATAGTAATGATAATTGGAAACCCGTCTTCCTTGGGTGTGATAAATTAACACATCTCAAACTATGTTTTCATTTATTGTATAAAAGGAGGGGGAAAAGAGAGATTATGATGAAATATTCCACTAAAACAACGAAAATATAGTAAATGTAAGGTATTTTAACTACCATGGCATTTGGATGAGGGCAGTTGAGAAGCGAGAACCATAGAATGGATCTTTGTAAAAGAAATTGAAAGAAAAGGGAAGAAATGATCACCTCTTGAGTACTCCTCCTTGAGAATCTCTTTAATGGCTTTGTTTTTTTTTGGTGAGTCCAAAATATCTAATACGTGGGGAGGGGGATACGGAAGTGTATTTTGATGAATTTAGGCATGGTTTGAAGCTTTAGTGGTGTGGGAGGAAGAGGGGGTGAGGGGTGATTTATATAGAGGAGGGGAGAGGGGATTTCCCTATATTGTAATCATTAATTTTTTATTTATACACTAGAAAATTAATAGTGAGTCTTACATGACTATGAAAAGTAATATATGCATGTGAGTTAAATATTTGGGATCTAACATCACTCATGATTCTAGGGATATTTAATTTAAATTAGAATGTATTCATATGGTAAATTAATGTATTTTACTATTCACTAAAAATTCATGTATTTCTGAAAAAAAATCAAAAATTAACCCTAACCCTTTTTAGACATGTAGAATTAATAAATTAAGTGATTTTTTGCAATAAAAAAATTCTAAATATGATTAATTAAAAATTTAAATAAAATTATTATTTATCCAAAAAATATAAACGCTTAAAATATTCATCATTATTTTAAAGGTGCAAAAATTTATTTGTACATTCATGGCTATAGATTCCATTAATAGACGTCATATTACTTTTAATAATGGTAATTTACTATTCATAATGCTAGGTTACTATTAATAAGGGTAGGTTTCTATTCACCGAAAATTAAGTTAATTCTATCAAACCATAAATATCATCCTGAACAGAACTGGTTATGTCAGATTTTTAAAATTTGAATCACAGAGCTCAAAGATTTATGTTTAATGGATAGGTTTTGGAAAACTCCTATATGTAATCATGTTTTGTTCCACATAGGTTCTTTGATTCATGAAATATAACATATCTAATGATTATAGTGTTTTTAAGAGAAACATACAATAAAATGTTTGGGGTGCTATATTATTCACACCATCAGAAATTTCATCCTAGAAATTTTATGTCTAAAAATTACCAAAACCATATGGGTGGTTCTTCTTAATTACATCCTCAGGGTTGCATGTGGCTTCCTCCATATTCTAGTTCCTCTAATGAACCTTTACTAGAAATGTTTTCTTATTTCTCAATACCTTCTCCCTTATGTCAAAAATCTCGATAGGATTTTCACAGTATGAAAAATCATGTTCCATCTCTATTTAATCATAGGTTAGTAAATGCAATGGTTATGGAATGTATTATTTCAAAAATGACACATAGAAATCATCATGAACATTATAGAGACATGGGGGAATTTCAAAATGGTAAGCTACAGCTCTGATTTGTTCCAAAATTTCAAATGTTTTGATGTACCTGGGGCTCAATTCCCCTTTCTTACCGAACATTACGACACCCTTCCATGGATATAATTTCAGAAAGACATGATTTCCCATATGGAATTCCAAATACTTTCTTCTATTGTCAGCTTAACTATTCTACGTACATTGGGCTTCTTTAATATGGTTTTGGATTCTCTTCACCTTTGTTGTGACCTCTTCAATATGTTCTGGGAAAATAAGTATCCTCTCACCAACATCGTCCCAACAAGAAGGATTTCAACATCTCTTTCCATATAACGGTTTATATGGAGCCATTTTAATACTATAATGGAAACTATTGTTATAGGAAAATTTCACCAGAGGCACATATTGATACCGAATACCTTGGAAGTGAAGAGATCATGATCTCAACATGTCTTCCAGAGTTTGAATAGTCTTTTCAGATTGTTCGTCTGTTTGGGGGGGATAAGAAGTACTCATACGAAGATCAGTATTCAAATCCTTCTAGAGACATTTCTAGAATTTCTATGTAAACATGGGATCTTGATCGGACCCAATTGATAGTGGTGCACCATAAAGAATTACAACTTCATTAATATAAAGTCTTTCTAGGAGCTCAATTGGAAAATCCTCTCTTATTGGAAGGAAATTTGATAATTTTGTGAGATGATAAAAAATTACCCATATTGCATCATTCCTTCTAGGATTTCTCATACTACTGAGGAAAAAATCTGTATTAATGTTAACTCACTTCCACATAGGAATAGCTAGAGGCTGCATCACTCCTTTGGGACGTTGTCTCTCTGCCTTCACTTGATGACCAACTAGACACCTTGACATGTAGTCAGCAATTTCCCACACCATATTATCCAACCAAATATATTCCTTCAAAACTCTATACATCTTTGTGCTACCTGAGTACAATGAGAAATTTGAGCTATTGGCATCATCTAATAGAACCCTTTTTAGCTGAGGTACTGATGAAATGCATAACCTTGTCCCATATTTCAGAACTCCTACCTCAAACATGATGTTTTCCAATATCCCATCCTTGACAACATTAATTTTCATGTGAAGATCCTGATTATCAGATGAAGAGATTTTTATCATCTCTAATAAAGATTGATTAGAAATCATTTTGAAAGAGAAATGAAGTTTCCCCTTGATTAACAATTCCCATAGCTATCTTTAGTAGATCCAAAAATATAGGATCTCTCCCAAAATTCATTTGAGTCATAAGTCCATGATCTTTCCTACGTAATGAATCTTCCACATTATTCACCTTTCTGGGGTGGTAGTGTATTGAACAATCATAACATTTGAGTAGCTCCAGCCTTCTCTTTTTCCTCATGTAGAGTTATTTTTGTGTGAAAATGTTTTTCAAACACTTGTGGTCCGTATAAATCTCACATCTTTCTCTGTAGAGATAATGTTTCTATATTTTCAAAGTAAATATTATAGTTGGTAACTCAATATTATGAGTTAGATAATTTGATCATGAGTCTTCAAATGTCTTGATGCATAAGAAAAAACTTTTTCATTTTTCATACGGATGCAACCCAGTCAATTCATTGATGCATCGTGGCATATTACAAATCCATCACATGCATATGGAAGTGTCAAAATTGGTTCATCGACCAATACTCTTTTCAATTCTTTTTATAATTATTTCTATTCTTTTATCCATACAAACATAACTCCTTTACATGTGAGGTTGGTCAGCGGGCTAGCCAGTCGGGTGAAATTCTGAACGAAACACCGATAGCAACCTGGCATACCAATAAAACTGTGTACCTCAGTTATGTTTATTGTCTTGGTCCAACCTTGTATTGCCTTTGACATTATAGTATCAACTAGGATTCCAACATTAGAGACAATGTGGCCTAAAAAAGATACTGGTTGAAGCCAGAATTTTCACTTTCTAAACATCCAATATGATTCATTTCTTCAACGATTTTTCAGAATAGACATCAAGTGGTCCTCGTGGTCTTCATATATTTTTGATTATAGCAGGTTAACATTGATGAATACCACAACAATGTTATCAAGATATTCCTTGAAAACTCTATTAATTACATCAATGAAAATGGATGGTGCATTAGTCAATCCAAAATGCATCACAGTAAACTTGTAATGCTCGTACCTTGGTCGAAATGATGTCTTCAGAATATCTTCATTCCTCACACATAGAAACTGATATCCGGATCGAAGGTCAATCTTCTACAAGTATTGAGATACATGAAGTTGATCAAATAAATCATCAATCTGAGGTAGATGATAACTAATGATTATTTTAATATCATTTATTTCCATGTAATCAATGCATAGCCTCATAGATCCATCTTTATTTATGACAAATAGGACCAAGGCTCCCCATGTAGAAATAATAGGCCGAATAAAATTATTATCACTAAAATATTCTAGTTGTTTATTTAGATCCACTATCACCATAGTGGTCATTCTATAGGGGGTCTTTGATATAGGTTTGGCATTAGGAATTAAGTCAATGGAAAACTCTATTTCCCACTCTGGAGAATTTCTAGGTAAATCCTAAAGAAATAAATCAATGTATTATTTCTCTATATGCACATTTTCAATTTGAATATTTATTTCCCCACCCATATATATTGGTTTCTCTTCCTCTCCAAGAATTTAATTCAATAGTGCTATTGAGGGAGGAGTCGGATAAGAATCGGGTGGTGAGGTCTCTGCTCTTAAAATAAGTGATTCTACACCACTTTAAAAAATTGTAACTTTGTTTCCTTGCAATAATTCATCGCATCATAGTTTTACAGCCAATTCATTCTGAGAATTATTTCAATGTCATTCATTGTTATGATGATAAAATTAACAGCTAAAGTATGTTTATGTGTCACGAGGGGGACTAGTTGACATGCCTTTTTTGTAATGATGCATCCCCTTGTAGTGTTGACTGATAACTCCTTTATTAAATCAAATTGGACATGTCTATTTTTCATGGAAAAATCGGAATATATAAATGAATACGATGATCTAGAATCAGATAAAGTGTCGGTTAGATTTGATGAAATAATTAAAGTAAATTCCACCCCATTATTAGAAACTTTATCGTCCAGGGTTGTAATCACATAAGCTCTTCCTTTCTTTCTTGTCTTTTTTGAGGCACATTTCATTGACTTTTAGGAAACTCATTTGCATAGTTTCCCATATCTCTAAAATTGTACCATTGAACATCATTAAATTGTTTCTTCCCCTTTAATTCATGAGATAGATGACCCTTTTCTCCACACTTATAGCAGACTCCCGTGCCTTCCAAGAATTTTTCATGATTATTATTTCCACAGTTCTTGCATAATGGGAATTTATTAATTCCCTTGTTCTTATTTGGAACATCACATTTTCCATGTTTATCAGAGTACCACTTTTTATCTTGGTTTCCCTTGATTAAATTTGATCAAGAAAATTCCTTCTCTATTTTGATGGAACAATATACAATTTCATCATATGATTAAAATGTTTGAGATGCATGTTCACATCGAAGTATGGACTTAGGAAATTCAAATAAATGATCAATATTTTCTTCTGAGTCAGGTATGTAATCTATGACATACCTGACTAGCCTTGTGAAGGTAGCCTCATGCTCAGAAACACTATTTTATTCACTTTGCATTAAGATTAGGAATTTACTATTCATTTTGGTTCATTTCTCATGAGAGTAATATTTTTTGAAGAATATTTCCTTAAATGTACTCCATTCCATATCTTCTATTTCTTCTTCCTATATAGTATTCTGAATCAAGAACCACCATTGATCAGCATGGCCCTTGAGATAATATACTTCAAGTACTACCTAATTATTTTCATTGCATCTTCATGCCATGAATATCATTTCAAGGGACTTGATCCACTACTCAGGAACCACTGGATTAGTAGTCCCTCTAAAATACGGGTGATTATACCGTATGAAATGATTCAACAGAGGTGTGGAATGGTTATTCATTACAACCTGAGTATGTTCTCCCAATATGGTCATGATCTGATCTTCTCCAACATTGACTGTGTTGACATTCTCAAGGAGAATATCCCCACATTTCCCACTATTATTGATTCCCCTTATTCCAGTAGATATCATTCCTAAATTATGGCACACTCTAGATTAGGGGTATGAATCGTAATGTATTATTTTAATTTAAAAAATATATATAACCTATATAGATATCTTACGTATGGTCATTCCCGTAATACGAAAAATTCTTTCTTTGAGGAATAATTTACAGTTCAATATTATTTTATTACTTGTAAAAAATTATGAATTATCTTAAGAATATCCCTCGGGGGTGTTGTAACCAATAGTGCAGTAAGGCCCATTGTTGTGTACCAGGATACCCTGGGTCAAGCCTGAAACTCCTTATCGGAGATTTCACTCCTGGGTACATATGTACCAGAGCCACCTGTACCTACTAGTATCCAGAAAAAGATAATTTTTTTGAAAGATTCAAATAATCTATTCCATACCTAAATACCAGGATGTTCCGGTACGTTTATCCTAAAATACTACCTTAGGGATTTGTTCACTATTATTCATTTACTACTCTAGTTTCCATGTTTTCTACTAAATTTTTTTTGATAACACCTATAACACCCCTACCCCTCTAGATCAGAGCTGGTTCATTACTTGTTATATTGGAATGGTTATAATGAAATAATTCATGAAGGAATGATCAGTTTAGTAGTCTTTAAAAAACTAGTTCATAGATGTAACAAAAATTACATTTCAAAAGGTTACAAAATACAATACATAAGAAAAACTAGTAATTGCATCCACAAAACTAATCAAATAGTCTCATCTTCCAAACATGTTAAAGGTAAAAAAATTAAAGGGGTGAGTGAAAATGCTCAATAAGGGTTAAAAATGGCGGAATCATGAATAAATAATAACTGAATTGTAAACAATTTTACATAATCAATATGGCATGGTGAATAAATTAAAAACTCATTCCATTAATAAATAGAGAATGAAACTGCATCCATAGATTTTATTATATATAAAATCTTATGGATAGTAATAAATAATAATGAATAAAGGGAATTCTTATTAATTGGATTTTATTTATCTGGAACATGATACCGTAATACCTTAAAAACATTTTAGTTATGTGGGTAGAAACCCATATAATTTTTGGAAACAAACTGGTAGGGTTTATCCCCAACTAATTTGTCTCATGAGACCTACTAATGCATCGACATGATTTAGTAGGCCCCACCCACTTATGAATTTAATTCATTATTTATACATAGATTCATCACAATAGCAACATGAATTTACATTATCCGTACAGAATAGAGGATATAGATTCACCAATATTTCCACAGTCTGAACAACATTCAAAATAAATATCATAAGTAAAATGGTATATGGATTAGATAGTAATCATATCCATGATATGATAATATGGATATTTAAATGGAATATAATTTCAATTGAAAAGTGATCTCAAATAGGAATTAGGAACACCACATAAGAAATAGCAGGTGCAGAATACAAAGCAAGTCACAATGAAGTGAAAATTGCGGCAAAGCTTATTACCACATTGTAATCAATTGAGTCGTATGACCAAAAGTTAATAACCACAAAATGAATCACATAATAACTTGAATATAAATATAATCTTGATAATATACATCATATGTTAGTACAAAAATAACACATATATGAAATAATAGACAACAATGAAAATCCCACAGAATTGAAAGTGAGATGAGAAAACCCCTTACAAACATTTCGGCATGGAAACAAGTGTTCTTGCGAGGGCTTAATAAGAGGTAAAGGGGTATCCCATTATTTATATGTCATAAGGGCAGTATGGGGGAGGTTAGAAAACATAACCCATAATTACGAATTAAAAATAAAAGTGCACAACTTTGGGGAGATTCTTGATCAAAATTGAGAGAGAGGATCCCTAACCTTATGCTTGAAGGTGTCCTTGATTATTCCTAAATACATGAATAAGAAAATTTACCATCATTAATTAATAATTAGATGACCAAATAAACATGTAATTGAAATTTTATGACATTATTAGGTTCATTAATGGCCTTTTATGGTTTATGTGATTCAATTTTATTGTTTGGGTAGCATTTTTTATTTCGTTTTCATGGTCTGTTTACTTGTATTCATTAATGGTTGTTTGTTTGAAATATGGTTAAACATCTAGAATTTTTAATATAAATTATTAGTGAAATTAAAGAGATATAAATTATCTTTTAATGATTCTTGTTATATACTATTAGGATGAAACATTCGATGAGTTAAAAATAAACCCTTGGATTTGGGTTGGCGATTTTGTGCACAATAAAGTTGTTTGTGTTATTATTCCATATTATGAATGTGTAAGGATTACAAAACATTAATAAAGATAAAATAAATAAATTATGACATTTTCAACCATTTCAATGGTTTCATTTATAGTTTTGAAGATATTGATTCAAATTGAAAACTTGTCTTCCTTGAGTGTGATGTATTAACACATCTCGGATAGTGTTTGCATTTATTGTATAAAAGAAGGGGAAAAGATAGATTATGATGAAATATTTCCCTAGAAAAAATAGAATACATTACATGTAAGGTAATGAAATTAACATGGAATTTGGATGTGGGTAGGTGAGAAGGGAGAGAAAAATAATAGAACTTTGTATAAGAAATTGAATGAAAATAGATGAAAGGTTCACCTCTAGAGTACTCCTCCTTGAGAATCATTTTAAGGAATTTTTTTCCTTTTCATGACACCATAAGGTCTTGGACGTGGGGATATGGCTTGGAAAGAGTATTTAGAAGAATTAAGGTTGGGTTTGAAGCTTGAGTGGTGTGGGAGGAATCGGGGGTGAGGAGTGGTTTATATAGTAGAGGGGAGAGTGGATTTCCCTATATTATAATAATTAATTTATTATTTCTCCACAAGATAAGGAATAGCGATTCTTCCATGAATAATAATAGGGATATATGCATGTGAGTTCTAGATTTGGGTGCTTACATTACATGTGATGCTAGGTATAGTTAATTTAAATTATAATGTATTTATACCATAAATTAATGTATTTTACTATTCACAAAAATTCAAGTATTTCAGGAAAATCCCTAAAGTTCACCCTAACAATTTATCGACATGTAGAATCTATAAATAAAGTCCATTTTTTTAAAAAAAATTATAAATATGATTAATTAGATATTTAATTAAATTCATTATTTAACCGAAAAATATAAACACTTAAAATATTCATTTTTATTTTAAAGGTTCCTAACATTATTTATACATTCATGGGTATGGATACCATTCATAAGAGTTATATTACTATTCACAAGGGTATGTTACTATTTATTAGGTTATGTTACTATTCATAAGGGCAGGATACTATTCAGCAAAAATTATGTTAATTCTATCAAACTCTAAATATCATCCTGAACACAACTATGTTTGTCATATTGTTAAAATTCGAATCACTAAGCTAAAAAAATTGTGTTTAATGGATCGGTTTTGGCTATCTCTTATAAGTTACCATGTTTTGTTCCACAAGGGCTAAGTTATTCATTAAATATAATTTATCTAATGAATATATTTTTATTTATGAGAAACATACCATAAAATGTTTTGGGTGTTACATTATCCACTTGGTCTCTTATTCCTTAATATGAACACCTAATTCCTTATTCATTGGATCTTTTCACACACAAAATTGTTTTTTAGTTTGAGTTCATTATATGTGAGTTATCCATGTGAATTCACATCCTTTATAACGTGTTATTTGTAATTAATGGATGCATGTATGTTTAGATAGGATTTTATACATATGGAACCTAAACTATCCACATAGGAGTATCCCCTACATTCTCTTGTGCACCGGACCCAAATGGGTAGATGATTTGTGTGTCCTGGATTCTTCTTCTTCTTAAGGGAAGTGTATATGAACACTTTATCACATATTTCTCAGTTTCTCAACCCCCTATGCTAAAAACATGAATTGGTATTTTTATGTGTGCACAAATAGGGTTTCCTTCATGATCCCAAATACCAGGACTACCATCTATGAATAAATGGTTTTCATCTTCAGAGTTTTCTAATAGATATCTAAACCAAACACGTGAGCCTGGATGGTTTTTGGGTTCTGGATGTGTCACACAAATAGGTAAGGTGCAATGCACTATTCCCACAAGGCTTCGTGAACTAGATCTTCCTGGAGGATCTCAAGAGTGCATAGACCTAGTTGAGTCCCAGTGGGATCTATCACATGCGCATTGGATTATCACGAGGATTTTCTCATTATTCACGTTAGCAAGGGATGTACTGAATTACTCTACATGGTCCTCTATTCTTTTTAGAATGAAATATTCATCAATTATCTCAATACTAAACCCTTGGTAGAGGATTCATTATTTATAGGTGAGGGTCATCGAGTTTCACGGTATTCAAATCCCATAAGAAATGCCCTTCAAATCATATCGTTGAATAGTTGAGATACTTGGAATTGAAATTTTCAAATGTGGATAAAGATATTCCATGATATATGGATGTTTTTTTTTAAATGTGTGGTCTTCTAGGTCAGGTTTTGGTGTTTTAAATATCTCATTCAATTTCCATTCCAAATAAAGCTTGAATCAACCATGATGTTAGGACGATTGAAGAGGCATCAAAAAAATCATTTTCCTCAGCCCACATGTGTTCTTAATATTATTTTCATGAATTAAAATGTAAGTGAATGCATGGTATCAGGATGTATTGACAACACTCACGTAGTAGGTTAGATCATCAATAGTGGAAGGAAACACAATCTTGGTGGTTCGGCTATGCTCAGGCGTGCTGGTTTGCATCTAGAGATCAGAGGTAAAAAAATGGTGTGGAATCTTTATGCTCCTAAGATTGAAATTGACCAGATAGACACAATATGAATGTTTATTTAAAACAGATCAATGGATCAGATTATACATGATCATATTGGACGATAGGGATTGTTTTTGTGTTTTTAAACCATAAACTGTACCCAAAAATGTGTCCAGCTTTGAAACTCACCATGTTATGCTACTCTTTTTTATTACAAGTCACGGAAAACATGGCTATGAATTCCCCTCCTCCCTCTATAGTAATACCTCTTACTATGTTCTACTATAGGAGATCTTTTCTCCCAATCTATCCCTCTATGCCTCCTCTCATGGTGGCGCTTAGCTATCTCTCCCATACTTTCATGTGGGCTTGTTCATGTGTTCCCCATGCTCTATCATGATTATGGCCAGTCCATGAGGGCTGGTTGGAAGGGGTCAGTCTCAGCCACCAACTCAGTGGTGAGTGCCTCTCCTCTGGATCATTTTTTTGGCTTAGATGGCATAAATAATATCCACTCATTTCTTGATTAAATATCATTCAAAAAATACTTTCAAAAAATAATAGATGTACTCTTCAAATGAAAGCCAAAAGAAACTTATCCAAATCCTTCATGACAATTAAATCACTTTTTCATGAAATCTATAACTAAAAAATCAATTCATTGTTATTTATAACATGTCAACATGAATCAACAATGACACTTGATTTAAGAAATACATACCATCCCTACAATCATCGGATTTCCTCAAACATCATCCAAATTGAAACTAATGCATGGATCTTCCAAACTCATCATGTGATAATGTATTTCATGACCTTCTTCACATGTTGTAAAAATGTGCAATTCATTGAAACAGGTCTTGGAACATAGGATCAGTTCAACAATCATCTGAATTGGAGAATTTTCAAGAATGACATTCAAAATGAAATCCAATGCCATTTGATGAATAGTGATTCATCAAGTAATGTATGTTTTGTAATAATGTCACCATATTGATAGAAATGATATATTTTTATCTCATAGATTACTATTTCTAATTAAATTATTAACTTTTATTACATTTCATAAATAATGTGAGATCATCACTAAGTCAATAACATTATGTTAAGTATCCCCACATCAATTATCATCATCATCTAAATTATTTCCCTTTCATAGACATATTTATATTTATTTGTAAAAAAAATGAAACAATATGCCAAAAAATATCCCCCTTTCTATTTTGTTGTCAATATCTCCTAATCACACTATATAAGAGACATTATGTGTGCCAATATTTTATACCCCTTATTGGAAATAAAATGTAAAGGCTACGTGGGGACTGTTCAAAAACATTTTCTTCTCCCCATAATGAATATCAATTTGAATGTTTTTGAGAGAGGGATGATGTCACATGATTCACTTAGAAAATAACCTTTAGTTAATCAACTCTACGTCTAATTGAGAACCTTGATGTAGAAAACAAGGGAGTTGTGACCATGGTTTTAAATGATGTCTATAAACAACCATGGTTATATAAACACGGTCAGAATGTTTCAATTATTATCTAAGGGGTTCAAAATAATAATATATACCAATGAAATGAAAAATATTGAACTCACTTCAACAAACATTTTAAAAAATTTAAATTCAACAATAAATCTCCCCTTATCTTCCCACCATGTCATAAATAAATCACTCCACCTTAATTAACATGATAAGAACATTTATGAATAATAGGAGAAAGTTTGTTTAGAATACCTGAAGTTTTAATTTATAGAGATGATATGAAATTCAATATATTTAATGAAATAATCATTGAATATTATGTCAAAAATATTGTTCTCCAAATTGATCATTCAACACTCATCTGGAGAATGACCTTCAACTCTAATTCCTATCAATTTAAGCACACATATACAATAAAAGTATAAGGGAATAATATGGAACACATGTGAGATACTTAGTAGGAGAAACAAGGCTGATAATTTCTTCTCAACCCAAGAACTCCATTCCTAGTAGCTATAATGTTTTTTGTATTCTGTAAACTAGTGCCTCCTCTCCATTTAACATTTTTATTATTCATTGTCAACATGAACCCTTTACTTCGATTCACCTTCACCTGGTGTGGATTATTCATCCTTACTTTTTATAGTAGTGATGTAGCATCCATTGGTGCATGTTTTTCAATTTTCAACATCTCTATTTGTGCTGAAAAAAGAATTACACATTTGATTGAATCATTTCCATCCTACATTAACATTACACAAAAAACTTGTGAGGCACATGTGTTATCATTTTTTGACATCCTCTCATAAACTTAAAACTCATCTTCATGTGATAATATCTTTTGCACGTTTTCCATGGAATTAGGTAGTACTTCATCTTAGAATTTTTGCAGTTTTCTAGAATCTAGCAATTGATCAGTCTAGATAACTAAACACCCCATCTTAGAATATTCTTCTTTGAATAATCCACATGGCCTCATCAATGATTTCACGTTACCTTTCTTAGGTAAAATAACAAAATCACTTCTGGAATATCTTTAATCAATCTTATCTTCTCTTGGATTGATTCCCCTTTTTAATTTTAGCTCTCATATATTCATTTCAGTGGATTGTTAGCAGTGATCTGTGGTATGACCATTTTTCTATAGTAAAATAGTCTTTTCATGGTTGGGATTTCATTCTTGAAATTCAGGTTAAACTTCTTCTTGTGAATCATTGGTTTCATGATTTTATAAACATCATTTTTTGATATATTCCCAATGGAATACTTTTCAAATATTGTTACTTTCTTCTTATCAATATATTGATGGTGCATGGTTGGAATAAAGAAGATCTCATCGTAACTGTAACCACTTATGTTTCAATTATCATAGAATTCTTCAATATTTTAAAATACGTTCTTTAGATATGGAATTCTCTTCATCTATGTATTCTGATTTAGTGTTCCAAGTTGATTCATTTCTTCGCATCTAATTTCCCTACATGTAGGCCTTCCATAATTCTTATTTTCTAACAAATTTTTCTAGTAAGTGTTGGACTGATTAACAAACTTCCAACAACACCAATAGTAGCCAATAAATATTCTTCTTTTTCTTGTAGTATCAGTCTAGATAGATTCAATGCATTATTATTTTTAGAATTTTCTTTCTTTCTTTAAAGAATCCATTTGGGAGTAATTATTAAAAATCATTATAATATCCACCCATGAAGTTTTGATGGTTGTATTAATATATTTATCAATCCACATGTAGAAGAATTTTATATTTAAACCTATACATGTAGATGAAACAAAATTAGTAGAAACATTAATACTAGGGTTATGGGAGACCTTTTAATTGGGATATGTTTCCATTGGATTAGATGATAATATTGTAACCCTTTTGGAAACTTTTTCTTCAATGAAAACCTAAGTGGGAGCCTCTCTTCATATAGTTGTTTGGGAAGTTCCTGCCTAGAGAAATTATTAAATCGTCAATTTCACCTCATGCTCTAAACACATCATATTGAGGGAGTTCTTCTCATCCTCAACTTATATCAACTTCCATTCCCTATTATCCTCTAGCTTTATTATTTTTTCTTCATGAATATTTCATAATTATTGCCAATAAATTTAATAATCCATTACCTTGTTTTCATTGTCTTCCAATTGAGCACTATTGAAAACAATAAAAACATTCTAAAAATTTTCCATTTCATGGAATGCTTCTAAAAATACAATCTTAAAGAATTATTTTACACAAATAATTCATTTCAATTATTCAAAAATATCAGCATATATTTTAAATCAAAGAGAAATTATTTCTTCGTTTTCATTCACATGTTTTCTGGGTGTTTTCATCATGCCATTCCTTTATACAAATGCCACTTCCATTGAATCAACATCTTTTTTTAGTTGTAAATTTTTATCTTGAATAACTTTGATGCTAGTATAAATATTTCATTCCACTTGATTTGGGATATTCTTTTGATGTTATTTGAGTGCAAACTGAAGATTGCTAATTGATCTATCATTATCACAGCCTAACCAGGCTTCATTAGAATAGTCATAATAACAAAAATATTTATGGCATGTTGTACCTTCCAAATTACCTTTAGTAGAAGATTTCTCCCCATAAGTAGTAGGATTCTTCTTCATCTTCCTTTAATTTTTCTTCTTATTATTATTTTACATGTTGGAATAAACATCCATTTGAGGATGCTAAATCATTTCTTTAAATCTATACTTAATAAAGTATCCCTTGGATCTTTAAGAGTTGACATTTACTCTGATACCAAATTAAGTTCCCAGATTAGTGTTTAATCACTAAGAGAGAGAGGGGTTGAATCAATGATGCTATTAAAACACATTGAAATTTATTCATTTTAATTAAACCACTATGACTGGATATAGACTTTATCCAATCTTATTATGTCTCTCAACCATTACTCTAATGATGATTTAAATTCAAAGGAACTGAACACAGGGATTTACAATGTTCAGTGTAAAGAAATACTCTTTATTGTGTTGGTTAGTTTCCCCAACACAGATTATATAATATAATCAAATGAAAAATTACAATAGTAGATACATAGTCACATCATATATCACCTGAGTTTAATAGGAGTTTCTTTATACTACATCTCATAGTGTTACTGAAATCTCACTGGCATATTCCAGAGTCTGATAGAAGAATTCTTCCCCTAAACACGATAGGGTCTTTCTTTGTCCCAAATCACATGAGAGGATAAATCATTTATCAGAAGCTATGATTCACATTAGATTTATCTGATGATCTTCCCTAACAAGTTTTATAAATCACACTTGCCCATGTACTTGTTCAATAATCATAAATAGCCTTTGGTAAGGTTGGTTAGTCTTTCTCAATAAATTAGATCATTCGTATTGGTCAGTTGCCTCAGTGAAATAATGCTCAAACAATTATTCTTCCTTCTAAATAAGTCCTGAACTCACTTTTATGTAAGAATATGGTACACAAAAAATACTCATGAATATTTATATGAATGAATAATATTTCATAACATCATCGCTGTCAATCTTCATGAAATCTCAACATTGTCAACTCAGATATATATTCTTTTGTAATTATATTCGGCTTTAGAATCAATGATAATTCACTTCATAAATGGGTTTCATGTAATTCAAAACAAATTGTCTTGATATATAATTTTACTTCTCAAACATTCATGTGATTATGCATTATTTCATGCATTTATAATATGTTTCTTGCCAACCAAAACACACACTATTATGGTATCAATAGATAAAGATCAATGAGTGTGCCACATGAATTTTCATATGAATTTTCCACTTGGTTTCTTCCTCCTCAATATGCACACACAATTCCTCCTTTATTTTTTATATGCATACAGACACATGTTATATAGTTTTTGTTCTATATATGTGTCTTATTCATGGGAATTATCTTCATTCATCTCATGTTCTTTCTTGCACACATTGATACATTATTGTTTCTATAGTATTTTATGCATCCCCAACTGATGAGAGTGGTTTTTCGTGAACCAAAATTCAATTAAATTATTATTTACCTAAAACTGTACCATAGTGGCACACCCTAGGGTCGATCACAAGGAGGCCGCTCATACACACTATTTTTCCTATTTTCACTATTTAAAATCTAACTAATATAAAAATATAATAATAATATAATTGGGGGGGATAATTTAAAAGGAATAAAATATAAATATAATATATAATAATGTAATGAAATACATAATGAAATTAGAAGAAAGAGAGATGGCAGTTGTTCTTAGGAGGTTGTGGGGGTTGATATCATTGTTTAAAAGGAATCTCAATATTCAACTTAGTGAGGTGATCAAGACCTGTCACACCCCACATTCTCATTTGAATTGTCATTACCCCATATCGAGACCTCTACATATAGGGTAATTCTCTTCCTAAAGTCAGCTAGGAGACCTCTTCGCTTACCAACACTACTCATGCCATACTCCACCGTATGCATGGCACAAATAGTGAAGGGAGGGAAAATAGATAAACGAGAAGAAGAAATCGGGGGAAGAGAAAACAGGGTGACTGCTCACCGTAATCGATTTAACCACCACCAAAATTCTTAGGATTGAATAAAGGATAATAAAATTATAGCTCAATAACTCAATTAACCCACCATTCCGTCCCTCGAACAAGAGCTGAGGTTAGTTCTCCATTTTTAGTGCAGTTGAGAAGGGAATAACGGTGGAAGAACACATAAAATAAAATAAATGGAAGAAAGGTTGTATGAAGAGAAAATCTAAACTAATATATATTAAAACTAAAAGTAACTATTAAAACATATATTCTCAACCTTTCCCCTTGAAAATGGCTATCCTTGTAAAAGAGAGAAGAGATACATATTTATAGGGAAAATGGTTGATGGAATCTTGACTCAATTCTGTAGTCCTGATTTAATAGACTTTTCGGTAGATTAAATGTCATAATTGGTACTTGGTAACTTCTCAAATGTTGTTCCATATAATCTTCTGCATCCCTCCACAAAATTTTTGCCCGATTGGTCAATCTATGATGGTGATATGGCAGGATTAGTGCGGAGAATTTAATCTGCCAAAGTGACTCTTCGTCTTCCACAACTCCAACTTCCCATGACATTAAGACCTTGAAAACAGCCGATTCAGACGTGGACTTCTTAATAAAAGATGTTAACTAATTCCTCTTCCATCTTATTGTTGAATATCAGCTCCATTGGATCAGTCATATTCGAGATAAAATCTCATAATTAAAACCTTCCAAATTTGTACATAGTTTTCAATGTCCAGATTATGAGCTGATTTTGAGCCTCCAAATAATTGATTTTGCTGGGCCTCCAGAAGGATTAAATTCCTCCCATGATATAAGGAAACCTATAAAAAATAAATTTCACAATTTGGTTCAGTGTGTAAAATTATATGGCCAAAATGCGGAATATAAATAAAACAATTAAACACCAAAATAAACCCATTTTTGCATTTGAACTCAAAATTCCACTAAAACATAAAAATGTGAAAATTTCCCATAAAATAACACATTTTTGGAATTATAACATTGAAATACAGTATATAATATGTGAAAATGCAAGCTTCATCAGTCCCTCACACTTAATCATTGCACTCCCGAGAAATCATCATATATCTAAATCAAAATTCACACAAAAATCAAAAATGAGAAAACATCAATGACCTCTTAAAAAATGAAATTACATTACATATCCTTTATGAAAAACAATTCCCAATCATTTTCATTCCTCAAATTTAAATTTATTCAACCTCAGAAATCCATCTATGGACCAATCACAACCTACCTCACCTTGAAATTTGTGTCACTCTTCACTCAAGAGAAATTAAATACGGAGTTATACTCATACTTGGAAAATGCATGTATCACCATAGGCTTGTGAAAATTCTCATCTCTCCATAGTGTGAAACATGAAAATGAATTCAATCATGAGGTCATTTTACAAGGTGAATTCTGTGGCTTTGGGTTGGTGGAAAATGATTGAAAAATTAAGGCTAGAAAGAGGAGGTTGGACTCTTAAGCACAATGCATGAATAATCAAGTGAAAAAATAGGATGAACCTCACTCAATACCCTTAACAATGTGAAACACAACACCGACCCTTTTTAATGACATGGGATATTATCTAGTAAATGAATCCAATGAATGATTTCATCCAAGTTCTCCTCTTTTTTTCATTTTTTTCATTTTTTTGTGAATCTCTAGAAAGGCACAACTTTATTTTCTTTCTTTTTTTTATTTTTTTTCATTGAGAATGAGCTGGAAATTGATTACAAAGAATTAATGACAATCATGGCCTTGAATTTATATATGGAAATGATTTATAAAAGGAAGTACAATGATAAACTCAAGATCATCTCCATTTTTTCTATTTTTTTTCATTTTTTTTTGAAGGAGAACCAGATGAAACAAATAAAGCACAATGAAAGAATTACACATGACCAATTTGATATTTATAATCCAATGCCCAAAAACCTCACACACACCTCACATCCCCCATAAATGAAACACATCCCAAGAACGCACAAGAAAGGCCCTTCCCCCACACTTAAACTTGAAATAACCATGCAAAAATACCAAGAGAGCGGGTAGGTATGGAAAATCCAACTTGTAATGTGGCTTAAACCTATAATGATAGATGAAAAGGTAGGTCTCAATATAAAATATGGCTGGCCAAACAAATTCCTCAATCATATCAAAAACATTCCATGAAATCCAAAGCTTTGAAAGAGAAAAATCACAAGTTCTGGTTCTCACACAAAATCCAAGCTTCTCTCAAGAAAGTGTGGGTATTAGAAAGAATATTTCAAAGTGGTTCAGATTACCTCACAGGACTAGAAAAATATTTGATTCATTGTTTCATGGGCATGGATTTCAGAAATTGGTCAAACTCATAAAAATGCTTGGAAATCCAATTCAAGAAAATAGTTTCGCACATCAACAATCATTTAAAATCCATTTTATCAAAAATCATTGCAACCATCTCAAAATAAATTGGTGTGTGAAAAATGATTAGAATATTCATTGAAGCTCAAGGATCCTAAAAAGATGAGAAATAAAAATAAAGTACACAAAAAATTTAAGTTGGTTGACACTCCCACACCTAGATTTCACTACCCCCATTGCAGCTCAACAAAAGAATGATAAGGGCAAAAAAATAAAAGGAAATATACAACGTGACATTATTTTACAGTGGAAGCCTTGAGTAAAGCTCATAGATACTGCCAGATAACCTAAAAAGCATGAAATAAAGAAAACATAAGAAAAATAAATAAAAATAAAGATTAATGGAAAAGAAAGAGGAATGGAAAAGAAAACGGATAAGGATTGGTTTGACCCCCAAGTGGGTGCTAGGTTTTTACTGCCCCTAGGCAGGCAGTTGTACCATTTTAACCCCAATCCGATGGTGGGAAGGGTTTCTTGCTCAAAAACCACCGAAAAATCTTTCTTTCAATTATCATCAACACATACAGGTATTGGAGGAACCCACATATAGAGTACATCAGCTCCTCCCCATTTCAATGTGGTACAACTGGAATGATGGGGGAAGGAGGAAGAATGGGTCCTCTACATCTTTAGCCACGACTTTTTTGGATACTTAGTCTTCAACATCCAGGGCTTGCACATTTGATGCTTTAATGTAGGTCAGCTTGAAATGTGATCTCTTCAGGCAAGGCCACTGGGAACTCTTTTTCAGCAGGGACTTCATTATCTTCTTCCAATGTAAGAGAAAGTTATAGAGGTACTGATTCTTCTTTGAAAAATATTGGAGGATCACTTAACTTTTAGTCTTCAAAGAAATCTAACCAATGTTCATCCAAAGCATTTTGATCTCCCAAAGTTGTATCAGCTGGCATGGAATCTTCATGAACCTCTTCAAGCAATGGCCAAGGAGAGACGATTGCATCTTCTAGTTGAGTCTTCAATTTTTCCTTGGGTTATTCAACTTCAAATTTGGGTGGAACAACATTTACCTTTTAATCTTCATCTTGGTTCTATTGTTGTTGTCGTTCCAGCCATAGAGCTTTAACTTCTTCAACTTCAGCCGCCAGTGATGCTACCATTTTTCTTGCTTGTTCATGAATTTTGAAATTGTTTTGAATCATCACGGCATCTTGTTCCATCTACAGCATAAAAGCCACTTCCCTACAAGAAAATTTACTACTAGGACAAGCATATGAAAAATTAATGAAATAATCCATGACCTTAAAAAACAATGATATGCAATGAAACACATTTTTTAGTTTTTAATATTTTTAATTTTTTTGGTTTTTTATGAAAAATATTGTACGTAAGCGTGTGGCCTCCCCAGAAACGGCGCCAAATTGATGAGAGTGGTTTTTCGTGAACCGCAATTCAATTAAATTATTATTTACCTATAAATGTACCATAGTGGCACACCCTAGGGTCGATCAGAAGGAGGCCGCTCACACACACTATTTTTCCTATTGTCACTATTTAAAATCTAACTAATATAAAAATATTATAATAATATAAATGGGGGGGATAATTTAAAAGGAATAAAATATAAATATAATTATATAATAATTCAATGAAATACGGAATGAAATTAGAAGAAATAAAGAAGGCATATGTTCTTAGGAGGTCATGGGGGTTGATATCATTGTTTAAAAGGAATCTCAATATTCAACTCAGTGAGGTGATCAACACCTGTCACACCTCACCTTCTCATTTGAATTGTCATTACCCCATACCGAGACCTCTGCATATAGGGTAATTCTCTTCCTAATGTCAGATAGGAGACATCTTCGCTGACCATCACTACTCATGCCATAGTCCACCGTATGCACGACACAAATAGCGAAGGGAAGGAAAATAGATAAACGAGAAGAAGAAATTGGTGGAAGAGAAAACATGGCGACCGCTCACTGTAATCAATTTATCCACCACCAAAATTCTTAGGGTTGAATAAATTATAATTAAAATACAGCTCAATAACTGAATCAACCCACCATTCCGTCCCTCGAACAAGCGTCGAGGTTAGTTCTCCATTTTTAGTGGAGTTTATAAGGGAATAACGGTGGAAGAACACATAAAATAAAATAAATTGAAGAAAGGTGGTATGAAGAGAAAATCTAAACTAATATATATTAAAACTAAAAGTACCTATTACAACAAATATACTCAACCTTTCCCTTTGAAAATGGCTATCCTTGTAAAAGAGAGAAGAGATACATATTTATTGGGAAAATGGTTGATGAAATCTCGACTCAATTCTGTACTACGGATGTAATAGAATTTTCTGCAGCTTAAATGGCATAATTGGTACTTGGTACCTTCTTGAAAGTTGTTCCATATATTCTTCCTCGTCCCTCCACAAAATTTCATTCCTAGTGGTCAACGTATGATGGAGTTATGGCAGGTTTTGTGCGGAGGAATTAATGTGCCAAAGTGACTCTTCGTCTTCCACAACTCCAACTTCCCATGACATTAAGACCTTGAAAAAAGCCGATTCAGACGTGGACTCCTTAATTAAATATGTTAAATAATTCCTCTTACAGCTTATTGTTGAATATCAGCTCCATTGGATCGGTCATCTTTGAGATTAAAGCTCAGTATTAAAACCTTCCAAATCTATACACAGTTTTCAAGGTCCGGATTATGAGCTGATTTTGAGCCTCCAAATTATTGATTGAGCTGGGCCTCCAGAAGGATTAAATTCAGACCATGCTATAAGAAAACCTATAAAAAATGAATTTCACAATTTTGTTCATTGTGTAAAAGTATATGGCCAAAATACATAATATAAATAAAACAATTAAACACCAAAATAAAGCCATTTATGCATTTGAACTCAAAATTCCACTAAAACATAAAAATTTGAAAATTGCCCATAAAATAACACATTTGTGGAATTATAACATTGAAATAAAGTATATAATATGTGGGAATGAACGCTTCATGAGTTCCCCACACTTAATCATTGAACTCTCAACCAATCATCACATATCCAAATCAAAATTCACACAAAAATCAAAAATGAAAAAACATCAATGATCTCTTCCAAAATGAAATTCCATCACGTCTCCTTTATGAAAAACAATTCCCAATAATTTTCATTCCTCACATTTAAATTTATTAAACCTCATAAATCCATCCATGGCCCAATCAGAACCTACCTCACCTTGAAATTTGTGTCACTCTTCACTCAATAGAAATTAAATATGGAGTTATGCTCATACTTGGAAAATGCATGTATAACCGTAGTCTTGTGAAAATTATCATCTCTCCATAGCGTGAAACATGAAAATGAATTCAATCATGAGGTCTTTTTACAATATGAATTCTATAGTTTTGGGTTGGTGAGAAAATGATTGAAAAATTAAGGCTGGAAAGAGGAGGTTGGACTTTTAAGCACAATGCATGAATAATCAAGAGAAAACACTAGATGAACCTCACTCAATACCCTTAATAATGTGAAACACAACACCGACACTTTTTCTATGACATGGGACAAGAGCCAGGAAATGAATCCAATGAATGATTTCATCCAAGTTCTCCTCTTTTTTTCATTTTTTTCATTTTTTGTGAAGCACCAGAAAGGCACATCTTTATTTTCTTTATTTTTTTTAATTTTTTTTTCATCGAGAATGAGATGACAATTGAATACAAATAATTAATGATAATCATGACCTTGAATTTATATAGGGACATGAGTCATAAAAGGAAGTACAATGATAAACTCAAGATCATATCCATTTTTTCTATTTTTTTAATTTTTTAAGGAGAACCAGATGAAACAAATAAAGCACAATGAAAGGATTACCCATGCCCAATTTGATCTTCATAATCCACTTCCCAAAAAGTTCACACACACCTCACATCCCCCATAAATGAAACTCATCCCAATAACTCACATGAAAGGCCCTTCCCCCACACTCAAACTTGAAATATCCACGCAAAAATACCAAGAGTGCGGGTAGGTATGGAAAATTCAGCTTGTAATGTGGCTTAAACCTATAAGGAAATTCATGGCATCTAAGGGCTAACGAAGGATATATGTAAAGGTAGGTCTCAAGATGAAATATGGCTGGCCAAAAAAATACCTCAATCATATCAAAAACATTCCATGAAATCCAAAGCATCGAAAGAGAAAAATCACAAGTTCTGGTTCTCACACAAAATCCAAGCTTCTCTCAAGAAAGTGCAGGTATTAGAAAGAATATTTAAAATTGGTTCAGAATACCTCACAAGACTAGAAAAATATTTGATTCAGTGTTTCATGGGCATTGATTTCAGAAATTGTTCAAACTCATAAAAATGCTTGGAAATCCAATTCAAGAAAACAGTTTCGCACATCAACAATCATTTAAAATCCATTTTATCAAAAATCATTGCAATCATCTCAAAATCAATTGGTGTGTGAAAAATGATTAGAATATTCATTGAAGCTCAAGGATCCAAAAAAGAAGAAAAATATAAATAAAAATAAAGCACACAAAACATATAAGTAGGTTGACACTCTCACACTTATATTTCACACCCCCATTGCAGCTCAAAAAAATAATGATAATGGCAGAAAAATAATAGGAAAGATTCAACCTGACTTTATTTTATAGTGGAAGCCTTGAGTTAAGCTCCTAGATACTGCCACATAACCTAAAAATCATTAAATAAAGAAAAAATAAGAAAAATAAATAATAATAAAGAGTAATGGAAAAGAAAGAGGAATGGAAAAGAAAACCGATAAGGCTTGGTTTGACCCCCAAGTGGGTGCTAGGTTTTTAGTGCCCCTAGGCAGGCAGTTGCAGCGGTTTAACCCCAATCTGATGGTGGGAAAGGTTTCTTGCTCAAAAACCACCGAAACATCTTTCTTCCAATTATCCTCAACGCATACAGGTCTTGGAGGAACCCACATATAGAGTACATCAGCTCCTCTATAACGACCCATACATTACATAAATTGTTAATACATCAAAATTTAAGCATACTTATCACAACATATAACCAACCCATGAAAAGGACCATATAGGTATAGTGTCTTTAGAAACTGGGAAGCATAAACAACTGGTTCATAAAGCGTCTACTTTGCCTCCCATTTATTTCATCATATCTAGAGTCCCTTTTTGGTATATCCTACTTAATAAACTTCTTCCTGACCTGGAGAAATAAAACATACAAAAGGGAGAGCTCAAATGCTCAGTAAGGGTAAACAAAAGAAATATCAATCGCATCATATTCATAAGAACATAACTTTTGGAAATCTTAACCTGCAAAAGAGATCATAATATCATGGGATAAATCATAGTAGTGAAATGTAATCCCAATAATCATAACTTAAAACATGAAACTTTGTGTCATACACACATAATCATAGAGAATCATTTCTTATTAGTCAAGACTCATTTCCAAGACTATCTTAGTGGACAAAGTCCCTTTCTGAACTGAGTTCACTCCTCGTTTCAGTCCTGTTTCACTGAATCGGTATAACCTACCGTTCCAGCCATGTCTATCTCATGAGATATAAAATCTTTACCCAATGCATTAGAGTGAGATATAGGTCCCACCCATCTCATAATGATACCATTCTTATGTGTGCCACAAAATCATAAACCATACATCATAGCATAACCCATGTAATAAAAATGAGATTCTTAAACATTATGAAATCATAAAACAATTCATATAAGATAAAGGAATTCATAATCACAACATAATAAAATCAATGTAATAATAGGGATAGACACAGAACCCTTTATTAACTTAGATGGAAAATAATTTTGATAAAACACTTGAACTCCATTCTTGAGGAAAATATCATTTCTACTAAAAACACACTTTTCCTTTCTTAACATGTCATACAATTTTAAACTAAAAGAAGTTGATTAAAAAGAAACATGAAAACTTGTAAAGGAAGCTTCTTGGAAATAATGTTTTAAAAATCCATTCGTGTTGAGTAAGTTAAAAAAACATTCTTCTGGTACTTTTGTCGGAAAAGTCAAAAAGTACCTCCTATGAAAAATGACAAAATATTCCTTTCATATCTTTTACTAAAAACTCACCGAAGGGTAAAATTGGATATAAAATATTGTATAAGGATATAAATATTACATATTTAGGATACATGTATGTGTATGATAAAATACACCCCAGTAAATACCAAAGTATAAGCAATCTCAGATAAAAATGAGATTGTGATTTTTTTCCCTTACCTTAGGTCCGATTTGCTTCGTAAGTGTCCAAACCTCCTGTATAATGATTTAAATAATGTTATTTAATTATTCCATAATCATAATTATTGTTATTATATCATATATTGTCATATTCTTATCTTCTTATTAGTAATATTTCATTACTACTTGTTATTTGGGTGTTTATTACTTTTTGTTTTATGTGTGTTTTGTCGAATAAATTCTTATTATTCTCTTTAGGTTATAGATACCTCATTTACAGAATGGTATTTGTGTAATATATATCATATTCATTCATTAAATTCATTTATATAATCATTATGAAATGAATATCATGTAGAACGAGTCGCATCACATCGTGGAGACGGTATTCCGTACGTACGCACGAGTGATGATATCGTTCCTATGATCGTGGAATTGTATTGGAGTGTATGTATACTATTTCAGAATCATTATAACTTTATAATAGTCATATATATTTATTATTTACACCACTATACCCATCCAAGTAAGGTGGTGGTGGAAAATAGATTACACCATGGCTTGGAGACGGTATTCCGTACGTACGCACGCGCGGGAATTTCTTTTTTCGTAGGATGGATAGATGGTGAAATAGGGTTGTTTCATACTTATAATAACATATCAGTATGTGAGTGATACTGATGTTATTACTTCATAATGAAACAACTAAAGAAGAAGAAGTGGAAGAATAAATAAAGATGAAAGAATCGATAACAGACATTACCACTTCTTTGAAGTGCTTCTTTGAGACCTCCTTTTAGGGCACTAAGATAGGTCTTTGAAGAGGACCAGAACCTCTAGTATGTTTCTAGGGAAGTGGGTAGAAGAAATTTTCAGGGTTTGGCCGAGTTTGAAGGCTCAAAGTGGTGTGAAGAAGAGGGGGAGGAGGTTCCCTTTTATAAGGGAGGAGAGGGGCACCTTTGGAATAACAAAAAATATTATTTTATTATAAAGTCAAATTCGGTTTTTAATAGCTCCAAATTGATATATTTAGAAGATAAGGTGGGTAGGGGTCGAAATAATCTCATAAAATATAATTTAGACAAGTTTAGGTATCAGTTTTAACCTTATCATTTAGATTTAACTTTAAGTAAGATAATTTAACTTTTACTGTGTCTTGTTGTTTTCTTACACTATAAGGTTAATAAACATACCATATCAAGACAAACGAACCCAAAGTTGTTTATTATTAATATATATAGCCTTATATAAGTCATTTTGCCAAACCATAGATTTTTAGGAATAAAATAACAATTAGTAATACAATATTTGTTTTAAAAACTATTTTTGTCAATTTTGACACTATTTAGTAATTGATTTTTGTGAAAATCATAACAGAATGATTAGTTAGAAAAAAGTTACTTAAATCAATACTAACATGTCATAGTAACCTATAAAATTATTTTAATTCATAAAAAGTCTCAATTTACATTTATTTGGGAATTTATAACATCAATTATGTCAATATTTCATTAATAAGATAATTACTGTATCATCGTTGTGTCATAAATAAACTAAATTATATAATGTCTAAAAATTAAAAATAAAATACCATTATGTAGGAAATATTTTAATCTTTCTAATGAATATTTATATTATAATTTATATTATGTATAACCCCATATTAAAAATTATTTACTTATTAATCTTTGATTTTAACTATTTAACCCTTCTTTAAATAAATTAATAATAAATGTTGTAATCTAATCCAAGTGGGCCTAAATGGTAATATTTTATTCCTAAGGTTATTTTTGGTCAAATTACACTTGTCCAATAGAATTAGGACATATGTTAGGGTAATAATAATATCATTTTTACCCTTAATTACCTTATTCACTTTTAACCGTGGTAAATAAAAGTAAAAAGTTACTATTCACCAAAAATTATTTTCATCTCATTGAACCACATTTTAGTCTTTGATATTAACCGTGTCTCTCCGATTTTCGAAATTCCACTCACAGAAGGGGTAAAATTATGTTTTATGGAAAATTCAGTTTTTCTTAACTACCACTTAGTGGTTTCACTATTCATCAATAATTGAAGGTTTTCAGAAAAATACCAAAATTTCACCCAAGGATAATTTCGATATTCCGAATCTAAAAATAAAGTCCATTTTGAAAAATAAAATTTATAAAATTTTGAAAGGTGGTTATTACAATTCATAACGGCTAGTTTTAATAATATTTTAATAGCATATCATTGTTTAGTGAAACTCGGTATTGCGTACGACGCAAGCTATCGAGGAAGGCCGCGGTTGCGTGTAAAGCAAGCCAAGATGGTGTTGTGTGTAGTGAAAGATTACTTTGATGATTTATATAACATAAAAACAAAATATTTCACATAAAAGTCTTGGATGTTACATTCTACCCCCCTTAAAATGAATTTTGCCCTCGAAATTCATCACGTTGTAACAAACAGATGAGGATACCTCTCCCTCATCATATCCTCAAGCTCCCATGTAGCTTCTTCTAATTGGTGGTTCCTCCATAATACTTTCACCAATCAAGTGGTCTTTCTTCGTAGGACTTTTTCGCTACGATCCAAAATCTCTATCAGTTGTTCTTCATAAGAAAGATCTTGCTTCAGCGGTACAACTTCTGAGCTAAGTACATGTGAAGGATCAGGTATGTACTTTCTCAGGAGAGATACATGAAACACATCGAGAACTTGAGAGAGATTCGGTGGAAGCGCCAATCGGTAAACTACCTTCCCAACACGATCCAGTATTTCAAAAGGACCGATATCTCTAGGGCGCAACTTCCCCTTCTTTCCAAATCTCATGACTCTCTTCCAGGGAGATATTCGTAAGAACACCTTATCACCTACTTCAAACTCTAGGTCTTTTCTTCGGTTGTCGGCATAAATTTTCTGTCGACTCTGAGTTTCTCTTAAGTGTTGTTGAATAGATCTGACCTTTTCTTCCATTTCATCAACGAGATCAGGTCCTAATAGCTTTCTTTCCCCAACTTCATCCCAGCAAGTTGGAGTCCTGCATTTCTTTCCATAGAGAGATTCATAAGGAGCCATCTGAATATTGGAGTGAAAGCTATTATTATAAGAAAATTCCACCAAAGGTAGGTTTTGATCCCAACCACCTTTCAAATCCATAGAGAAAGCTCTCAACATATCCTCTAGGGTATGAATTGTTCTCTCAGACTGACCATCTGTCTGAGGATGATAAGCAGTGTTGAAACTCAACTCTGTATCCAGAGAATGCTGAAGACTTCGCCAGAACTTCGAGGTAAATCTCGAATCCCAATCAGATATAATAGAAAGTGGTACTCCATGCAATCTTTCCACTTCCTTTACATATATCCTGTCAAGCTGATCCAGAGAGAAATCCTCTCTAATAGCAATGAAGTGTGCAGACTTGGTAAGATGATCAACTATGACCTAGATAGCATTATTGCCTTTGGATTTTTTAGGAAGTCCTGTGACAAAGTCCATAGTGATGTTTTCCCATTTCCATTCGGTTATGGGTAATGGTTGTGACATCCCCTTAGACTTCTGTCTCTCAGCTTTAACTTGCTGACAAACCAAGCATCGAGAGACATATTCAGCAACATCTCTTTTCATGCCATCCCACGAGAAGTACTCTTTTAGGTCTCTATACATCTTCGTGATTCCAGGATGAATAGAGAATGAAGAACTATGAGCCTCATCCAGCAGCTCCTTCTTTAATTCCAGGATGGGAGGAACACAAACTCGATTCCTAAACTTTATTATCCCACCACAATCAATGTTGAATTCAGGAAGATTTCTCACCTTCTTTTGTAACTCGACATCTTCTTTCTATTCCTATTTAATCTTCACATGTATAGATGGTTGAACATTCATTTGAGAAAGATAAGATTTTTTCCCTTCCATTATAATTCCAAGAACAATCCTTTGTAAATCCATAAATATTGGATCTTTTGTGATCCTCATCATGGATAAACTGGCATAGTCTTGTCGACTTAATGCATATGCCACCTTGTTTGCTTTCCCAGGGTGGTAGTGGATTGAGCAGTCATAATCCTTAATCAGCTCCAACCATCTTCTTTGACGCATATTCAGCTCCTTTTGTGTGAAAATATACTTTAAACTTTTATGATCAGTATAAATATCACACCTTTCACCATAAAGATAATGCGTCCAAATCTTTAATGCAATGAATACCGCAGCTAACTCCAAATCATGTGTTGGGTAATTTTTCTCATGGATTTTTAACTGTCATGAGGCATAAGCTATCACCATATCATTTTTCATAAGTACACACCCCAATCCCTTATTTGATGCATCACTGTAGATCACAAACCTTTCTCCACTACAAGGCAGTGTGAGCATAGGTGCACTGGATAACCTTCTTTTCAACTCCTTGAAATTCTCTTCACATTCCTACATCCAAACAAACTTAACTCCTTTCCGAGTCAACTTGGTGAGTAGATTAGATAATCGTGAAAAATATTTCACAAAGCATCGATAATATCCATCCAAACCAATAAAACTTCGGATCTCAGTTACTGTTGTTGGTCTCGACCATCTTTCGATAACCTCTGTTTTTGCTGGATCCACAGATATCCCCTCTTTTGAGATTATGTTACCCAAAAATGCAACTTTTTGAATCCAAAATTCACACTAGGTAAATTTGGTATAAAGTTTCTCCTTTCTCAGGGTCTTCAATATATTTATCAAGTGATAATCATGTTCTTCCTTGCTCTTTGAATAGACAAGAATATCGTCTATAAAGACTACCACAAATTGATCACGATAGTCTCTAAAGACTCTATTCATCGGATCCATAAATATAGAAGGGGAATTAGTAAGACCAAATGGCATCACTATAAATTCATAGTGTCCATACCTTGTACGAAAATCCATCTTTGGTATATCCTCCATTTTTACCCTTAATTAATGATACCCTGAACAAAGATCAATCTTGGAAAAGTATTGAGCTTCGCATAGTTGGTCAAATAAGTCATCAATGTGTGGGAGAGGATATTTAATCTTGATAGTGATCTTGTTAAGTTCTGGATAATCAATGCAGAGTCTCATTGATCCATCTTTCTTCTTGACAAATAGAACAGGTGATCCCCAAGGTGACGCACTAGGGCGTATGAATCCCTTATCAAGATTCTCTTGAAGTTGCTTCTTCAGTTCCTGCAACTCAATTGGGGACATTCTATAAGATTTCTTTGAAATAGGCAAAGCACCCGGTACGAGTTCTATTGAAAACTCAACTTCACGATTTGGTGGAAGACCCACTAATTCCTCCGAAAAGACATCATCAAACTCCCGTACAATGGGCATATTATTAATTGTGAGTTTCTAACCAACCATTTGAGATAAATAACCTTCATTTAGTGGAATCAAGACCCATAAGATGGAAGAAATTTCCACTTGAAGGTTATGTTCATCCTTGCAACGATAGACGATCATAGATTGATTTGGAATATGAAATATGACTTCCCTGATTTGGCAATTGATATGAGATCCATATAAAGAAAGACAATCAATTCCAAGAATCACATAAAATTCCACTATAGGAAGGATCACAAGATTTGAAGGAAGCACTTTCCCACAAACATCTATCAGAGAAGAATTATAAACTTTTGATGTGACTGTTGTGCCATTAGGGGTTTCCACAGCTAACTCAACATCTAATTGTTAAGGTAATATGGTGAAATCCTTAGAAAATTCTTCAGAAATAAAAGAGTGGGTGGATCCAGAATCAAATAAAACATTTTCTACTTTAGAGTGGATGGTAAGTGTACCTTTCACCACATCATTATCGTACTCCACATCGCTGATAGAAATTGCATGTGACTTTCCCTTGTCTTTAGCCTTAAGCGTTTGTTGACGTCGACCATCATCATCAACCCTTGGATTAGGGAATTTATTGGCATAATTACCCATCTCTTTGCACTTGAAACATTGAAGTGTAGTATGTTCATTCTGTGTATCCCTTCTTTTTTTTGCATCATTAGACATCTTCTTCCCATCATCGCGACATTCAAATGCCCGATGACCTTCCTTTCCACATTTGAAACATTTACTTGTCCCTTTAAGATAACTCCCTCCATGTTTCTTTCCACACTTTGAGCATAAGGTAAATCTCATCTTCTTTTCAGTGTGATCTTTAAATTTTCCTTTGAATTCCATTCTCCTCTTCTTATCAAACCCATATGACTGATGGGTTACTCCAATCTCCATCTCAACTTTGAGAGCACATTGAACGATTTCCTCGTAGCTATTGAAGTCCCTTATGGCTAAGGCCCTTCGAAGACTTGGTTTTAAGCCACCAAAGAATCGATCGATCTTACTCTCAGGTTAGATAATAATACCAGAAGTGTACCTTTCAAGTCTTGTAATATTTTCTTCATAGGTACCAACAGATTCATCATCCTTTTGCTTCAGTTCAAGAAACTCTTTCTGCATCTTTGTTCGGAGAATACGAGGGAAGTATTTATTGAAAAATAAGTTCTTGAACTCATCCCTTTCCATGGACTCAATTTCATCCCTTTGCATCGTATTCTTAATAAGATTCCACCATTGATCAGCATCACCTTCCAAATGATACACTTCTAAGATGAATTTATCATGCTCAGAACATTGAAGAACTGAAAATATCTTTTCAGTAGTACTAATCCATTTTTCAGCAACTAATGGATCAGTAGACCTGCTGAATGAAGGAGGATGCTATCTCATGAAGGATTCAACAAAATTTTGCTCCTTCCTTTGCTCGTTTGGAAGTCCTGCATGATTCATTGCTTGAGAAAGTTGTGTGAGCATGGCTACATGATTTTTCATTCCAGCTCCTATAACGTTTGGTTGCTCAGGGGGGCAATCATTTCATTGCCCGTCGCATTCCGCATTAACACGGTTCCTTCGGGTTCCATCAATTTACTAAAACCAAGAAAAATAGTGTGAGCAACACTAATTATAATAGGAAAACCACATAATCAAGAATAAAATTTCACACTTAAGGTATTATCCTAGATTATACATGGCCATTTCTAAAACACTAAGATTGTGTTCTATGCTTAGAATTATCCTTAGGGTTCACACTAAGGCTTTCACATCCTAGTTTCCAAAGGTTGAATATACCTTTCCTCTGATACCAATTATAATGGTCTGGAATTACTTCCAGTGGACTATAATTGATACCTATCAGGGCACTCCATTATTGGCTACACCCCATGGGCGGGACACACCACCATCCCCAGTGGCAGCCATTTCCTCATGAAGCCCTTGGGCGGAGAGCCATGCTTCATCCAATGCTCACATGTGAGAGTTCCCAAGGATCGGATACATTCCTACCTCCTTTGCCTCTAATACCAACTATAATGACCCATACTTTAAATACATTGTTAATACATCAAAATTGAATAATACTTATTAGAACATATAACAAAACCATGGAAAGGATAGTATAGGTATAATGTCTTTAGAAACTGGGAAAAATAAACAACTGGTTCATAAAGCGTCTACTTTTCCTCCCATTTATTTCATCATATCTAGAGTCCCTTTTTGTCATATCCTACTTAATAACCTTATTCCTGACCTGGGGAAATAAAACATACAAAAGGGTGAGCTCAAATGCTCAGAAAGGGTAAACAAAAGAAATATCAATCACATCATATTCATAAGAACATAACTTTTAGAAATCTTAACCTGAAAAAGAGATCATAATATCATGGGATAAATCATAGTAGTGAAATGTAATCCCAATAATCATAACTTAAAACATGAAACTTTGTGGCATACACACATAATCATAGAGAATCATTTCTTATTAGTCAAGACTCATTGCCAAGAATATCTAAGTGGACAAAGTCCCTTTCTGAACCGAGTTCACTCCTCGTTTCAGTCCTGTTTCACGGAACCGGTATAACCTACCATTCCAGCCATGTCTATCTCATGAGATATAAAATCTTTAACCAATGCATTGGAGGGAGATATAGGTCCCACCCATCTCATAATGATACCATTCTTATGTGTGCCACAAAATCATAAACCATACATCATAGCATAACCCATGTAATAAAAATGGGATTCTTAAACATCATGAAATCATAAAACAATTCATATAAGATAAAGGAATTCATAATCACAACATAATCAAATCAATGTAATAATACGGATAGAAACAGAACCCTTTATTATCTTAGATGGAAAATAATTTTGATAAAACACTTGAACTCCATTCTTGAGGAAAATATCCTTTCTACTAAAAAAACACTTGTCCTTTCTTAACATGTCATACAATTTTAAACTAAAAGAAGTTGATTAAAAATAAACATGAAAACTTATAAAGGAAGCTTCTCGGAAATAATATTTTAAGAATCCATTCGTGTCGTGTAAGTTAAAAAAAACATTCTTCTCGTACTTTTGTCGGAAAAGTCAAAAAGTGCCTCGTATGAAAAATGACAAAAGATTCCATTCATATCTCATACTAAAAACTCACCGAAGGTTAAAATTTGATATAAAATATTTTAGAAGGATATAAATATTACATATTGATGAGACATGGATGTGGATGATAAAATACACCCCAGTAAATACCAAAGTATAAGCAATCTCGGATAAAAATGAGATTGTGATTTATTTCCCTTACCTTAGGTCCGATTTGCTTCGTAAGGGTACGAACCTCCTGTATAATGATTTAAATAATGTTATTTAATTATTCCAGAATCATACTTATTGTTATGATATCATATATGGTCATATTCTTAGCTTCTTATTAGTAATATTTCAATACAACTTGTTATTCGGGTGTTTATTACTTTTTGTTCTTATGTGTATTTTGTCGAATAAATTCTTATTATTCTCTTTAGGTTATAGATAACTCATTTCAAGAATGGTATTATTGTAATATATATCATATTCATTCATTCAATTCATTTATATAATCATTATGAAATGAAGATCATGTAGAACGAGTCGCGTCACATTGTGGAGACGGTATTCCATACGTACGCACGAGTGATGATATCGTTCCTATGATCGTGGAATTTTATTGGAGTGTATTTATACTATTTAAGAATCAATATCACTTTATAATAGTCATATATAGTCATTATTTACACCATTATACCCATCCAAGTAAGGTGGTGGTGGAAAATAGATTACACCACGGCGTGGAGACGGTATTCCGTACGTACGCACGCGCGGTGATTTCTTTTTCCGTAGGTTGGATAGATGGTGAAATAGGGTTGTTTCATACTTATAATAACATATCAGAATGTTAGTGATACTGATGTTATTACTTCATAATGAAACAACTAAAGAAGAATACATGGAAGAAGAAATAAAGATGAAAGAATCGGTAACGGGCATTACCTCTTCTTTGAAGTGCTTCTTTGAGACCTCATTTTAGGGCACTAAAATAGGTCTTTGAAGAAGACCAGAACCTCTAGGATGTTTCTAGGGAAGTGGGTTGAAGAAATTGGCAGGGTTTGGACAAGTTTGAAGGCTCAAAGTGGTGTGAGGAAGAGGGGGAGGAGGTTCCCTTTTATAAGGGAGGAGAGGGGCACCTTTGGAATAACTAAAAATATTATTTTATTATAAAGTCAAATTCGGTTTTTAATAGCTCACAATTGATATATTTATAAGCTAAGGTGGGTAGGGGTATTAATAATCTCATCCAATTGAATTTAGACAAGTTTAGGTATAAATTTTAACCTTATCATTTAGATTTAACTTTAAGTTAGATAATTTAACTTTTACCATGTCTTCTTGTTTTCTTACACTATAAGGTTAATAAACATACCATATCAAGACAAACGCACCCCAAGTTGTTTATTATTAATATATATAGGCTTATATAAGTCATTTGGCTGATTCTTTTGAATTTTAGGAATAAAATAACAATTAGTAATATAATATTTGTTTTAAAAACTATTTTATGTCAATTTTGACACTATTTAGTAATTGATTTTTTTGAAAATCATAACAGAATGATTAGTTCGAAAAAAGTTACTCAAATCCATACTAACATGTCATATTAACCTATAAAATTATTGTAATTCATAAAAAGTCTCAAATTACATTTATTTGGGTATTTATAACATCAAATATGTCAATATTTCATTAATAAGATAATTACTACATCATCGTTGTGTCATAAATAAATTAAATTATATAATGTCTAAAAATTACCTATAAAATACCATTATGTAGGAAATATTTTTATATTTCTAATGAATATTTATAGTCGAATATATCTTATGTATAACCCCATATTAAAAATTATTTACTTATTAAACTTTGGTTTTAATTATTTAACCCTTCTTTAAATAAATTAATAATAAATGTCCAAATCTAATCCAAGTGGGGCTAAATGGTCATATTTTATTCCTAAGGTTGTTTTTGGTCGAACTAAACTTGTCCAATAGAATTAGGACATGTGTTAGGGTAATAATAATATCATTTTTACCCTTAATTACCCTATTTACCTTTAACCGTGGTAAATAAAAGTAAAAAAGTTACTATTCACCAATAATTATTTTCATCTCATTGAACCACATTTATAAAGACCCGTAAATTTCAAGGAAAATTTTTTCTTAATTTTATTTGGAATTTTACAATAACGCAGTTTCTGACGACGCCTGATTCCGAGACCCGGTGTGCCTGGAATCAATTTCCGAAGTTTAGCTCGGGTACGTTCAGTGAACGAACGAGCGCATTTTTCTAACTTCTGAACCAGTGCTCGAAATCAAATTTCGAGGGCACCGATGGAATCGCAGCGCCAGTTTTTTCTTAGAAACGCCTTTTCCAGAGTTGCGTTTGCTCGGGTGTGGTTTTTAATTTTTGGGGGTTAAGTGAAGAAAATAAAATAAAGTGGTGCGACAACTTTATTTTATTTCACTTAAAGCCACTTAATGCCACTTAAAGCTACTTAAGCTGAGTTGAAGCGGATAGGGTGCAATCCAAAATATCCTACCCTCTTGGTAGGATATTTTTGAGGTGGGGCCCGCACGAGGCTCACCGTTTCTTTTCCTCTAAGTAACGCACCCGTGAAACCTCCTCATTAATGAAAGTCAACCGTGCATTTTTCTGGTTAAGAAACACCCCAATTAATTGGGTAGTTAAATCGTTACAATTAATTCAACGAATTAATTGTTCTTTTCTTATCTTTTGAATTTCAAAAGCATAGGTCAATAATAAAATAAGGGTTGAACTTATTTTATTCAGTTGGACTTGTGGCGAGGAGAGAATTTGGGAGGAAAGCGTTCTTCTTCGACGAAGAACGTGAAGAACGCGAAGAATGCGAAGAACGCGAGGAACGCTCCGGCCTCCGACGAAGAACACAAAACCCTCAAATATCGACGACGTGACGCCATGTACCGCGACGTCAACGACGCTTCTTCCGCGATTCTCCCTCTGCGACGCTTCTTCCACGACGATCCAACCCTGCAACAACCTTCGATCGAAAACGACAAGGTAGGGGGTAGCGCTACTTTTTAATTCTTTTGGTTTATAACATCAACATGGATTTAATTATAATAATTAAATCTGTATGTTCTCGATCCTCAGATTTCGTCGACGCGACACCGAGTACCGCACGACAGCGACACCCTTCCGCGACGCGGCGACCCTTTCTTCTGCGACGGTCGATCTCGCGTCCAATGACGAAGTTAAGGTAGGGGAATTTATTTTGGTGTTCTCTTATATTTTGAGAAAAGAACGACAAGCGTGGACCAACCAATTCTAGGTTGATCCGCGGATCGTTCGTTCATTCGGATTGATGTTGAGGATTATTACTTAATTTGTTCGTGATTATTACCCTGACGTTCTTCGTTAAATATGACCATTTTCTATCATTTAACGAGAGGGGGCCGGACCGCACAAACATGGTCGACCCTCCTCCTTATCCATGTGGGTTTCTTTTGTGGATTGAAATGGGAATGGCGCGGTGCCGTCACACCGCGTGGAAACGTGGGGCAAGGAATGTGCAGCGCCGTCGTGCCGCACTGTGAAAACGAATAAGGACGCGATACCATCGGGCCGCGTCGTAGAAAACCCGAAGACATCCGCGGACGGAGTCGGGCCACAGTGAAGGGGCGCGGTGCCATCGCGTCGCGCCGGAGAACCACGAAGACGACGTGTTTTGTTAATTGACGTGTGGATTGACGGGCGACGACAAACGAAGCCGCACGGGTGTTGTGGGATCTTTGCAGCGAAGGTCGGATTCCGGGGTGACCACTGGTGAAGACCGCAGGCGAATTGGACCACTGGAGCGCGTCCGGTGGTCCGCGGAAGCCCCTGTCGGCGCGCCACGCCGGTGAGGCGGCGCCAGCGGTCGGGGGGGGCGGTGCCCGGAGCGCCGCCGGAAGAATCCGCCGTGGATGAAGCCGCGGCGGCAGAGCACGGTCCCGCGACCGTGCCGGACCGGAGGGGAGCGGCGGGACGCGGCCGGCTGCCGCGTCCGCTGGCAGGGGCGGCCCCAATCGCGGGGTCGCGACTCCTCACACTGGGGTAGCGCCCCCGCATGGTTTGGCCGTCCGGCCGAACCCCCGGCCGAGCCGGGCCGGCTTGGGCAGAACGGGATGGGCCGCGCCCAGCCGGGCCGGACCGCGCCGGCCGGGCCGGACCCGCCCCCAGGTCGGGTCGACACGGTTCGGGCCGACCCAGGGGGTCTCAGGCCGGGTCGGTCCGGGCCCGAAACCCCCGTTTTCGGACCCCTGATGGTCTTTCACCCATATATTGAGTTGTATACCTCCGATCGACGCATCATCAGCAGATATGTGATCCTTAGATCGAGATGGTCGTTTCGGTATATCGCACTCAATGTTTCGGAACACTTGGGGTTCGGCCGGGTTGGTTCGGATACGAAACCAACCGGGCCCTCGGAGCGGAAACACTTATATTTTGAGCTCCGGACGTCAGATTGAAGTGCCGTTGACTTTGATAGATTCCTATAAGTGAGAAGGAACTTTTGGCTTACTCAGCTCGAGGTTTGGATGCCGTCGGAGTGCGGTCGGGTTGGTTCGCTCACGAAACCAACCGGGCTCCTGAACGAAAAAGCTAATAACTCAAAGATCGGGCGTCCGATTGACACGCCGTCTGTCTCGTTAAATTCATCTTGATGAGACGGAACTTTTGGCATCCTTCGCTAGAGTTTTGGATGCAGTTGGTAGTGTCTGGGTTGGATTGCACCTGAAAACCAACCGGGCCCCTGGAACGGAAAAACTGATATCTTTCAGACCGGACGTCCGTTTGACGAACCGTCAGCGGCGTTGGTGATCACATTGAGAAACGGTCCCTTTGAGTATACCCTATGAGAGTTCGGGGTACAGTTGAGATACGGCAGGATTGGTTCGCACACGAAAGCAACTGGGCCACTGGGACGAAAAGGCTAATAACTCACAGACCGGACGTCCGATTAATGGGCCGTCTGTTGCATCGAGACCCATATGACGAGGCGGTACTTTGAGATACATCTTCGTGGGAATTTGAGATACTTGGAGTATCGACCTGTAGCTCATGGAGTGGACCCTCCCAGAGACGAGTGTGCGGAGTACGGAGACCGTGTAGCCGACTGAGAGCTGACGACTGCTTGACCGACTCAACTAGGAGTGAGTCGACTAGCCCAGTGGACGGAGCACTACTTTTTGAGATGCAGACCCATTGCGGACGAAGCACTACCTGTGTGATAGTGCAGACCCATGGTACTCATCCGGAGAGTACCTCAGCAGGCTACTAGGGGGTGTGCACTACTGTGTTTGGGTGACATACCCTGATGGGAAGCACTACTGTGTTTGGGTGGCTGACCCGCGGTACTCGACAGGAGGAGTACCTCAGCAGTCTTAGGTTAGTGAGAAGTACCTTCGAGTCATGACAGGACCATTGTACACTCCAGAGATGGAGATCTTCAGCATTTACGGTTTCGATAATGAAAATCCTGGTTTGAGCTGAGAATTTTGACCTTTGTTTTCACCTCACGATTGAGATGGGTCACTTGATAACTTAGGTATATGTTTGGGGATATACCTGGGTAGTGGTTATCCATTGATTTCATGATCTTGGTGTTTTCCTCATGATTGAGATGGGTTACGTGATAACTTAGGTATATGCATGAGCATATATCTAAGAAGAGGTTATCTATTGAGATCTTCTTTTGGTTACCCATGTTGGTTTAGTGAGACCTTGAGGGTCTCGGGGTCCCTACTGAGTATCGTTATACTCACCCCTGCACGGGCTATGCCCGCACCTCGTTTTGTTGGTTGTAGATGACAGGCAGTGCTGACGGAGGCCGAGTGTTCGAGGACTGGACGGTACCCAGAGGTGGACTACACGACAAGTCAGCACCTGGAGGTGGACTTCACAGCGAGACGATACTCGGAGGAGGTTGACGGGCGAGAGCGTTGAGGTGGCTATCTGTACCTACCCTTCAGGTAGGATCCGTGGTGGACGATCCAGGAGCTGCGCCATCTATACCTACCCTTCATGTAGGATCTGAGGAGGACGGCCCAGGAGCTGCTTCTGTTCTTCCAGATGTTGCCTTTTTATGTTGTACTTGTTCAGTTGTAGTTGTACATTCATTTGGGTTTGTATTCAGGCCAATTTACTTTTCAGCACTTTCTTTTGTACTTCGTGTTTTGCTTCCGCTTGTACTCTGTGATGTTTTGTTTACTTTTATAAAGGCAATGTCTTCCTAGTTATCAGGATTTATGCCTTTGGTGCTAGTCGCCAGCCCCTGGCCTGTGGAAGGCGGGCTTGGGGTAGTCATGACATGGGCCCCGAGGACGGGTCGTGACAAATTGGTATCAGAGGAGTCGGTTCTACCGTAGTACTTATAACTCTGATATTTTATTTCTGTGAAGCAATAGTGTTAAGGGTACTGAGTGTGGTCTTCAGTTCAGGGAGTCCAGTGTTGGAGCGAGCGGCCGACGTAACCATACACCAGGACCCTGACAACTGATTTCCATCTTTGTGCACGAAAACACTGATTGTGTGTAAGTTTCCATAAGTTTTTAAATTTCATCTCAAACCAGGTCAGCTCACCAGGTATAATCGTTTGACCGTGTCACGTTGTTTCTTTCAGGATTCCTTTTCTCGGATGACCAGCTAGAGCCCAGAGGGATGTGCGTACTGACAGCCTGTCGAGCGGCGAGGCTTCGGTACAGGTCCCTCTTGCAGTTGAGGCACCAGCGGAGGCACCAACGGTAATACCATACATTGGGCCACCGATGCCGCCAGCCCCAACATTAGGCGATGCACGCCACTTGAGTGTGCTGCACGAGTTCCAGCTCCAGAGGCCACCCAGGTTCTGGGGAGAGACGGACCCGCAGGCGGCTGAGGATTGGCGGGAGGCAATAGTGAGAGTATTCAGGCTGGTGGGGATGCCTGAAGATTTCATGGTGATCTTTGCTGCCAGCCTCCTTTAGGCAGCAGTAGGCAGGTGGTGGAGCCGCTTGTTCCAGTTTTATGATGGAATGGCGTTCACATGGGAAGACTTCGAGACCTTCTTCAGGGTGGATTTTGTGCCAGTAGCTCTACATCCCGAGCGTGTACAAGAGCTGCTACCTTTGCCGCGTGTTTTTCGATCAGTAGTCGAGTCATCTGTGGGCAGTAGACAGATAATGCAGAGGTCCAGAAGGACCAGACCAGCAGTTGGGTGATCTCGAGTTTTAGGATCAGTGATGTGGGGCACCCAGGGTGGGGAAAAATCTAGGCATGACAGAAACAAATAGTGTTACTCATGCGGCGGAATGGGTCACCTGGCACGTGACTGTCCGACTCCTCGTATAGTTGATCTGCAGGCTTTGGAGGAGCCACCGAGGTAGAAGCAGCGGCAGGTGCTTGAGCAATAGCCGAGCAGTGGACAAGGCAATATAGCCCCAGGATCAGGTAGATAGGAGCGGAACTAGTGGATACGTCCCTTGTAATTCTAGTTCCATGTTGTTGTTGTATTCGTTTCTTTGTACTATGAGCTGCAATAATAAAAAGACACTTATCATTGTTTTCTTTCATGTCCTTTTGTTTGGTTGATACTGAGTGGTCCCGGTTAAAACTGTTGACTTGACCCTCACTATCTAGATTTCTACTGGAGAAGACCCAGTGACCTCACACTGATGCCGATAGTGTGACTCGACCCTTGGAGGCGAGAGTGACAGTTGGATCTCTTAGTAGTTACGTTAAGGCCTTACGACGTCATCCATGGCGTGAATGCGTCATTCATGTAAGGATTGACTGTATTAGGCAATGGGCGTGGTTCATCCAGGGGATGAGACCGAGTTTCTCTTTTCGACAAAGGAGAAATTTTAGCATCTTTTTCAGATCATATGCAAAGAAGGTGCAGATCATCTAGGAGTGGATGAAGACTGCACAGTGCAGTAAGAAACAGGAAACCGGCGCCAGTCTTAGAGACTCGGGCGTGTTAAATGTTTCCATAGGAAGAAGCTTTAAGGAGAGATGAGTCTGCGGAGCAGAATCCGTGGAGTCAGAGCTAGGAGAGCAGCATGTGGTGGTTTACATCTTAACATGCTACAACCACCCGCCTTAGTTATTCCCACCAGGCTTAGGAAGCTGGAGGGCGGAGGAAGAGAGTAGCTGCATGCGGTCAAGGAGTGTGACCCAATGGCTCTAAAAATGATTCAAGGGAGAGTCTGTGTCCACTACTAGCTGTTGTAGTAATGGACGTCAATATGAATCATTCCTTGCTTTCACAAATCTTGTTCCAGACCTAGAGTTTCCAGTAAGTCATGGACTTGACCCTCACGTCTGGAGATACCTTGGGGGAAGACTCGATAATGACACATACGCCGATGGTGTGGTCGGACCGTCGAGGTGAGAGTTTCGGTTTGAATCTCTTGGTGGCAGCGTCGAGGCCTAACGACGTTAGTTTGAGTATGGAATGGGATATAACTGTTCATACTCAAATTGACGGTTTTAGGCAAACGTCGGGAAGGGTTTTCCTTGGTCGGCGAAAAGGAAACCCCAGGCAGCATAGGATAACTCATGCATAGGAGGGTGCAGCCGATCATTCTTGAGTCGGTCAACCTCACCCTCGTGGTAGCAGTCGTTTTATGTTTCTGTTCTAAACAGGAGTTGGAGACCTCTAGAGTTCGAGGATGACGATCACGTCCTTATACGGGTCTCACCTCGATGAAGTTTACGGAGATGTGGCCATGGCGGCAAGTTATCTCCAAGGTTCAACGGACCTTTCTAGGTCCTCAGTTGGGTAGGCGGGTTGGTTTACCGCTTGACCCATCCACCTCAGTTGCACCATGTGCACGACGACTTCCACGTATCTCAATTGAGGAGATTCGTGCTCGACCCTTCACATATCATCGACCATGAGGAGCTGGACGATGGTGATAGAGTGTCTTTCACAGTGGTTCCAGTGGGGATCAAGGATCGACAGGAGCAGATCCTACGAGGATGATCGATTCCTTGGGTTCACTTTCTCTGAATGAATGGGAACCTCTGGGTGAGAACATGGGAGTGGAAGGCTCAGATACGTGCTCTGTACCGCTTTTGTGACCCTAGTTTGTGTTAAAGCTTTACGAGGACGTAAAGCCATGGGGGGGAGTAATGTAAAGACTCGGAAATTTCAAGGAATTTTTTTTTCTTATTTTTCTTTGGAATTTTACAAGAACACAGTTTTTGACAGTGCCTGATTCCGAGGCCCGGTGTGCTCGGAATCAATTTCCAAAGTTTAGCTCAGGTACGTTCAGTGAACGAACGAGTAGGTTTTTCTAAATTCTGAACCGGTGCTCGGAATCAAATTCTAAGGGCACCGATGGCATCGTAGCACCTGTTTTTGCTTAGAAACGTCTTTTCTGGAGTAGCATTTTCTCGAGTGTGGTTTCTAATTTTTGGGGGTTAAGTGAAGAAAATAAAATAAAGTGGTGCGACAACTTTATTTTATTTCACTTAAAGCCACTTAAATCTACTTAAGCTATGTTGTTGTGGATAGGGTGCAATCCAAATTATCCCACCCTCTTGGTAGGCTATTTGTGAGGTGGGGCCCGCACGAGCCTCGCCGTTTCTTTTCCTCTAAGTAACGCACCTGTGAAACCTCCTCATTAATGAAAGTCAACCGTGCGTTTTTCTGGTTAAGAAACGCCCCAATTAATTGGGAAGTTAAATCGTTACAATTAATTCAACCAATTAATTGTTCATTTCTTATCTTTTGAATTTCAAAAGCTTAGGTCAATAATAAAATAAGGGTTGAACATATTTTATTTAGTTGTACTTGTGGCGTGGAGAGAATTTGGGAGGAAAGCGTTCTTCTTCGACGAAGAACGCAAAGAACGTGAAGAACGCGAAGAACGCGAGGAATGCTCCGGCCTCCGACGAAGAATGCCAAACCCTCGAAGATCGACGACGTGACGCCATGTACCATGACGTCAACGACGCTTCTTCCGCGATTCTCCCTCCGCGACGCTTCTTCCACGACGATCCAACCCCGCGACAACCTTCGATCGACAACGACAAGGTAGGGGGTAGCGCTCCTTTTTAATAATTTTTTTTATAACATCAACATGGATTTAATTATTATAATTAAATCTGTATGTTCTCGATCCTCGGAGTTCGTTGAAGCGACGCCGAGTACCGCACGACAGCGACGCCCTTTCGCGACGCGACGACCCTTTCTTCCGCGAGGGTCGATCTCGCATCTGACGATGAAGTTAAGGTAGGGGAATTTATTTTGGTGTTCTCTTATCTTTTGAGAAAAGAACGACGAGTGCGGACCAACCAATTCTAGGATGATCCGCAGATCGTTCGTTCATGCAGATTGATGTTGAGGATTATTACTTAATTTGTTCGTGATTATTACCTTGACATTCTTCGTGAAATATGACCATTTTGTATCATTTAACGAGAGGGGTCCGGACCGCACAAACACGGCTGACCCTCCTCCTTATCCATGTGGGTTTCTTTTGTGGATTGAAACGGGAATGGCGCGGTGTCGTCGCACCACGTGGAAACGTGCGGAAAGGAATGTGCGGCGCCATCGCGCCGCGCCGTGAAAACAAACAAGGACACGACACCATCATGCCGCGTCGGAGAAAACCCGAAGACATCCGCGGACGGAGTCGGGCCACGGCGAAGGGGCGCCGCGCCATCGCGTCGCGCCGGAGAACCACAAAGACGACACATTTTGTTAATTGACGTGCGGATTGACGGGCGACGACAAACGATGTCGTACGGGCGTTGTGGGATCTTTGCAGTGAAGGTCGGATTCTGGGGTGACCACTGGCAAAGACCGCAGGCAAATCGGACCACCGGAGCGCGTCCGGTGGTCCGCAGAAGCCCCTGCTGGCGCGCCACACCGGTGTGGTGGCGCCGGCGGTTGGGGGCGGCAGTGCCCAAAGTGCCACCGGAAGAATCCACCGCAGCTTCAGCTGTGGCGGCGGAGCACGGTCTCGCGACCGCGCGGGACCGGAGGGGAGCGGCGGGATGCGGCCGGCTGCCGCGTCCGCTGGCACGGGCGGCCCCAACCGCGGGGTTGCGGCTCCTCACACGGGGGTAGCGCCCCACGCACGGTTCGGCCGTTCGGCCTAACCCCCGGCCGAGCCGGGCTGGCTTGGGCAGACCGGGCCGAACCGCGCCGTCCGGGCCAGACCCGCACCTGGGTCGGGTCGACCCGGTTCGGGCCGACCCAGGGGGTCTCGGGCCGGGTCGGTCCGGGCCCGAAACCCCCGTTTTCGGACCCCTCACGGTCTTTCACCCATATCTTGAGTTTTAGACCTCCGATCGACACATCGTCAGTGGCGATGTGATCCTTGGATAGAGACGGTCTTTTTGTTATATCGCACTCAAAGTTTCGGAACACTTGGGCTTCATCCGGGTTGGTTCGGATACGAAACCGACAAGGCCCTCAGAGCGGAAACGCTTATATCTTGAGCTCCGGACGTCTGATTGATGTGCCGTAGACATTGATGGATTTCTCTAAGTGAGACAGAACTTTTGGCTTACTTCGCTCGAGCTTTGCATGTCGTCGGATTGCGGTCGGGTTGGTTCGCTCACGAAACCAACCGGGCTCCTGAACGAAAAAGCCAATAACTCACAGACCGGGCGTCCGATTGACGTGCAATCTGTCTCGTTGAATTCCTCGTGATGAGACGGAACTTTTTGCATCCTTCGCCAGAGTTTTGGATGTAGTTGGATAGTGGCCGGGTTGGATTGCACCTGAAAACCAACCGGGCCCCTAGAACGGAAAAACTGATATCTTTCAGACCGGACGTCCGTTTGACGAACCGTCAGCGGCGTTGGTGATCACATTGAGAAATGGTCCCTTTGAGTATACCCTATGAGAGTTCGGGGTACAGTTGAGATACAGCCGGATTGGTTCGCACACGAAACCAACCGGGCCCCTGGGACGAAAAGGCTAATAACTCACAGACCGGACGTCCGATTGACGGGTCGTCTATTGCGTTGAGACCCCTATGACGAGGTGGTCATTTGAGATACTTCTTCGTGGAACTTTGATATACTTGGAGTATCGACCTATAGCTCGTGGAGAGTACCCTCCCGGAGATGAACGTGCGGAGTACGGAGACCGTGTAGCCGACTGAGACCTGACGACTGCTTGACCGACTTGACTAGGAGTGAGTCGACTAGCCCAGTGGACGGAGCACTACTTTGTGAGGTGCAGACCCATGGAGGACGAAGCACTACCTGTGTGACAGTGCAGACCTATGGTACTCATCCGGAGAGTACCTCAACGGGCTACTAGGGGGTGTGCACTACTGTATTTGGGTGACATACCCCGACGGGAAGCACTACTGTGTTTGGGTGGCTGACCCGCAGTACTCGACAGGAGGAGTACCTCAGTAGTCTTAGTTTGGTGAGCAGTACCTTGGAGTCATGACAGGACCACTGTGCACTCCATAGACGGAGGTCTTCAGCAGTTACGGTTTTGATAATGAAAATCCTGGTTTGAGCTGAGACTTTTGACCTTTGTGTTTACCTCATGATTGAGATGGGTCACTTGATAATTTAGGTATATGTATGGGCATATACCTGGGTAGTGGTTATCCATTGATTTCATGATATTGGTGTTTTCCTCATGATTGAGATGGGTTACTTGATAACTTAGGTATATGCATGAGCATATATCTAAGAAGAGGTTATCTGTTGAGATCTTCTTTGTGGTTATCCATGTTGGTTTAGTGAGACCTTGAGGGTCTTGGGGTCCCTACTGAGTATCGTTATACTCACCCCTGCATGGGCTATGCCTGCACCTCGTTGTGTTGGTTGTAGACGACGGGCAGTGCTGATGAAGGCCGAGTGTTCGTGGACTGGACGGTACCCGGAGGTGGACTACACGACGAGTCAGTACCTGGAGGTGGACTTCACAGCGAGACGACACTCGGAGGAGGTTGACGGGCGAGAGCGTTGAGGAGGCTATTTGTACCTACCCTTCAGGTAGGATCCATGGTGGATGATCCAGGAGTTGCGCCATCTGTACCTACCCTTCAGGTTGGATCCGAGGAGGATGACCCAGGAGCTGCTTCTGTTCTTCCAACTGTTGTCTTTTTCTGTTGTACTTGTTCAGTTGTAGTTGTACTTTCATTTGGGTTTGTATTCTGGCCCATTTACTTTTCAGCACATTCTTTTGTACTTAGTTTTTTGCTTCCTCTTGTACTCTGTGGTGTTTTGTTTACTTTTATAAAGGCAATGCCTTCCTAGTTATCGGGATTTACGCCTTTGGTGCTAGTCGCCAGCCCTTGGCCTATGGAAGGCGGGCTTGGGGTAGTCACGACACGGGCCCCGAGGATGGGTCGTGAAAACATTTTAGTCCTTGATATTAACCGTGTCTCTCGGATTTTCGAAATTCCACTTACAGAAGCGGTAAAATTATGTTTTATGAAAAATTCAGTTTTTTTAACTACCACTTAGTGGTTTCACTATTCATCAAAAATTGAATGTTTTCAGAAAAATACCGAAATTTCACCCTAGGCTAATTTCGATATTCCGAATCCAAAAATGATGTCTATTTTGAAAAATAAAATTTATAAAATTTCAAAAAGTGGTTATTACTATTCATAACGGCTAGTTTTAATAATATTTTAATAGCATATCATTGTTTAGTGAAACTCGATATTGCGTACGACGCAACCTATCGAGGAAGGCCGCGGTTGCGTGTAAAGAAAGCCAAGCTAGTGTTGTGTGTAGTGAAAGATTCCTTTGATGATTTATATAACATAAAAACAAAATATTTCACATAAATGTCTCGGGTGTTACATCCTCCCCATTTCAATGTGGTACAACTAGAATGATGGGGGAAGGAGGAAGAATGTGTCCTCTGCTTCTTTAGCCACGAATTTTTTGGACACTTAGACTTTAATATCCAGGGCTTGCACATGTGATGCTTTCATGTAGGTCAGCTTGAAATGTGATCTCTTCAGGCAAGGCCACTGGGAACTCATTTTCAGCAGGGACTTCATTATCTTCTTCCAATGTAAGAGCAAGGTATAGAGGTACTGATTATTCTTTGAAAAATATTGGAGGATCACTTACCTTTTGGTCTTCAAAAAAATCTATCCAATGTTCATCCAAAGCATGTTGATCTCCCACAGTTGTATCAGCTGGCATGGAATCTTCATGAACCTCTTCAAGCAGTGGCCAAGGAGAGACAATTTCCTCTTCAAGTTGAGTATTCAATTCTTCCTTGGGTTCTTCAACTTCAAATTTGGGTGGAACAAAATTTACCTTTTCATCTATATCTTGGTTTTGTTGTTTTTGTCGTTCCAGCCATAGAGCTTTAACTTCTTCAACTTCAGCCGCCAGTGATGCTACCATTTTGCTTGCTTGTTCAAGAATTATGAAATTGTTTTGAATAATAACGCCATCTTGTTCCATCTGCAGCATAAAAGCCACTCTTCGTGTGGTGTGCATCAAGGATCTTCTACAGCTGTGGCGGGGCAGCATGATGGTCGCCCGGTACTTGGCGAGATTTACCGATCTCTCGCGCTACTCGACAGACATGGTACGAGACCCATTCTTCTGGTCCCGGACCTTTAAGCAGGGATTGAGGCATGGGATCAGGGCATTGCTAATCTCCCTCAGCATTCCGACCCAGGTAGGAGTACTGGAGCGAGCCCTTTTGATCGAGAGCTTTCTTGCTAAGCCTTCATTAGCGCCGAGACCCACCGCAGGGTGGCAGGTAGCAGAGTCTTCTGCAGCAGACAGTCGACGGATGACTCATGGGTCCAGGAAGACCAGACACTCAGGCAGACGACCTCAGGACACTGGCTCAGAAGTGCGGGGCACACAGCGCAGAGCCAGTCTTTCGAGAGGCAGGCAGTGCTACTCATGCGGCGGGCAAGGCCACATGGCTCGTGACTGCCCGACCGCCGTGCCGAGGAGAAATAAACGGTTGAGGGGCCACCCAGGCAGAGGAAGAGCGTCGACCATGGCGGTCCGCAGGGAGCAGGCAGACGAGGAAGAGGAGCTGGCTGAGCAGTAGGTGGTGGAAATGCTTTGAGGCTCTACCACCACCACCACCCGGAGGTCCACCCCGACCCCAGGGAGCTGGAGGGCAGAGATAGGCACAGCTCCAGGCAGTAGAGGCCTATGACCACAACGTGCCCGAGATGATTCGAGGTACTATCTGTGTCTATTCCACCCTTACTGCAGTTCTTATAGAAATAGGAGTGAGTCACTCTTTTATAGTCGTTTCCCATGTTCGGAGCTCGGAGATTCCGATAGTGCCGTTGGCTCGATCCTTACGGCTAGAGACTCCTACGGGAGCAGACTCGACAATTACACACTGGTGCCGGCAGTGTGAGCTTACTCTAGGAGGTGAGAGCATCAGTTGGGATCTTCTTGTAGCGTCGTCGAGGCCTTATGACGTCATCTTGGGCATGGATTTCCTCTCTACAGTCCATGCACAAATTGACTGTATTAGTCGCAAGGTGAGATGTGTACGCACCGACGGGAGCAGGTTCACCTTCACCGACGAGAAGGGAGCCTTTGCAGCACAGGATGGACTCTCATAGAGGAGAGGACAGCACATCACTCATCAGTAGGCTAGCCTCATCCTAGGATCAGTTGACGTGCGGAGTCCTAGTTTTCCTACAATGGTGGATCAGTATGCTGACGTCTTTCCCGAAGACGTCCCAGGGCTACCTCCTCGTAGAGAGGTAGACTTATTTATTGACATGTACCCCAGGACATCTCCGATATCGACTCCAGCATATCGGATGTCCCCCTCCGAGCTTCGAGAGCTACGGGTACAGTTGAAGCACTTGCAGGCAAGGGGTTCATCCGACCCAGTGTTTCACCCTGGCCTTCCCCGATTTTGTTCTCCAAGAAGGCGGATGGGAGCATGCGACTTTGTGTCGACTATCGTCGCCTAAACCAGGTGATAGTGATGAACAAGAATCTGCTACTGAGGATTGATGACCTCTTCGATCAGCTCAAGGGAGCACGGTGGTTATCAAAGATAGACCTCAGGTCATGCTATCATCTGCTCAGAGTTCGGGACGAGGATGTGCAGAAGACGACCTTCAGGTGTCGTTATGGACACAATAAGTTCTTGGTTATGCCATTCGGCGTAACCAATTCTCCAGTAGTGTTCATGGACCTCAAGAACAGTATCTTTCATCCCTACCTCGATCAATTTTTCATGGTCATCATCGACGACATTTTGATCTACTCAACAACTGAGGAGGAGCATGCCTACCACTTTCGGGTTGTACTAGACACACTCCGAGAGCACCAGATTTATGGTAAGCTCTCGAAGTGTCAGTTCTGGATACGCGAGGTCCACTTCTTGGTACACGTCATCTCTAAGGCGGGAGTTGCGGTGGATCCTGCGAAGATCGAGGCTGTGCTAGCTTGGGATCCACCCAGGATCGTGACGGAGGTGCATAGTTTCTTGGGACTAGCTGGATACTACCGGAGATTCGAGCCAGACTTCTCCAGAGTTGCGACACTACTCTCAACTTGGACGATGAAGGGGAAACCCTTTGTGTGGTTAGACAGATGTCAGCAGAGCTTCCAGGAGATGAGACAGAGATTGACCAACACACCTATCTTGAGGTTGCCTGAGGAGGGAGTTGGGTACGTAGTCTACTGCGATGCATCAGGGACCGGACATGGATGTGTCCTGATGTAGGAGCGGGCCGTGATCTCCTATGGATCACGTCAGTTGAGGCCGCATGAGTAAAACTACGCTACCCATGACATGGAGTTAGCAGTAGTGGTCTTCGCTCTACATACATGGAGACACTACCTGATGGGCGAGCGCTTTACAGTCTTTTCTGACCATCAGAGTCTTAGGTACATCTTCTCTCAGAAGGACCTGAATCTGAGACAGCGGTGATGGCTCGAGTTCCTCCAGGACTATGACTTTGAGATAGTCTATACTCCTGGGAAGGGGAACGTGGTAGCCGATGCTCTCAGTAGGAGGACGGGCATTCAGCTACTTGAGGAGGAGACAGAGCAGCTAGCCTCTTTGCAAATATCCTTTGTGGATAGAGATGGAGCAGCCTTCCTTTAGTTTCTCACAATCACCCCTCCACTACTGCAGCGGGTCAGAGAGGCACAGCGTGGGGACGCTGACTGTGAGACACGGCGTGCATAGATATCCTCAGGTCAGGCACCTGATGGTTTCTCCTTTGGAGCAGAGCACGATGTACTTTTCAGAAAACGTTCCTTGGTACCAGTTGCTTTATGGGAGGAGGTGCTGGGAGAGTTTCACACATCTCCATTAATGGTACATCATGGAGTGGTGAAGATGTACAGGATCTCAGACGACAGCACTGGTGGCCAGGCATGAAGAAGGCTGTGGCAGAGTTCGTTTCTCGATGCCCCACCTGCCAGCAGGTGAAGGCAGAGCACCAGGTACTAGCAGGCTTGGTACAACCCTTGGAGGTCCCAGAGTGGAAGAGGTACATGATATCTACGGACTTCGTGACTAGAATTCCACACACTTCTAGAGGTCACGACTCTATTTGGGTGATTGTGGACCGAATCACCAAGTCGGCACACTTCTTACCCATCAGAGAGCCGGGCTCGGTGGAGAGCTTGGGGCGTCTCTACGATTAAGAGATTGTACGGCTTCACGGTGTGCCAACATCTATCGTCTCGGATCGAGATTCTCGCTTTACTTCCCTGCTTTGGAAGGGGTTGCAGGAGGCGTTCGGGACGCAGCTATGTCTGAGCACCGCCTTTCACCCTCAGACGGATGGTCAGACGGAGAGGACCATTCAGACTCTTGAGGACATGCTCTGCGCATGTTTCCTCGACTTTGGTCACAGCTGGGAGGACCACCTACCCTTGGTGGAGTTTGCGTACAACAATAGCTACCACTCCACCATCGGGATGACACCATACGAGGCGTTGTACATCCGACCTTGCAGGTCTCCTTTGTGCTGGACAGACCCTGGGGAGTCAGCACATGTGGGACTGGAGATGGTCTAGGCCATGACAGAGAAGTTCCAGGTCATCCAGGAGCGGATGAGGACAGCTCAGAGCCGGAAGAAGTCTTATGCTGACAGGAGGCGGAAGCCACTAGAGTTCGAGGATGGAGACCACGTCTTCTTGCGTGTCTCACCTCGACGTGGATTACGGAGATTTGGCCGAGGTGTCAATTTATCTCCACACTTCATCAGACCATTCTAGGATCTCAGCAGGATTGGCGAGGTGGCTTATCGCCTGGCTCTACCACCTCAGTTGCACAGGGTGCACAACGTCTTCTACGTATCTCAGCTGAGGAGATACGTGCACGACCCGAAGCATATCATCGACCATGTGGAGCTAGACGTTGATGATGGGGCGACTTTTACGGAGGTCCCAGTGGAGATCGAGGATCGACAGGAGTGGGTCCTATGTGGACGGTCGATTCCTCTAGTGTACATCAGATGGCAGCACGGGAATCTCCCGGAGAGCACTTGGGAGCGGGAGGCTCAGATGCGTGCTCAGTACCCACATTTATTTCCCTAGCTTATGATGTATCTTTACTGGGACGTAAGTCCCTGAGGTGGGAGTAATGTAAAGACCCGTAAAATTCAAGGTAATTATTTTCTTATTTTTCTTTGGATTTTACATGAACGCAGTTTCTGATAGAACTTGATTCTGAGGACCGGTGTGCCTGGAATTTCTATCCGAAGTTTCGCTCGGGTACGTTCAGTGAACAAACGAGCGGGAATTTCTAACTTTTTAACCGGTGGTCGGAATCGAATTCTGAGGGCACCGATGGAACCGTAGCACCGGTAATGGCTTATGACCACCATTTCCGAAGTTGCGTTTTCTCGAGAGAAGATGATAAAAATTGTGGAAGTTTAATTTATAATTAAACTACAATTTTTATTTTCTTTAAGTGGTTTTAGGATTTGGGTGGATATTGGGTAACTACCCAACTTCCCAAGGGAGGTTATGAGGGTGGTGGGGCCCACACGAACCCCACCCCTTCATATTCTTCAACCCCCCTCAACTCACCATTAACATTTGATAACTTAAGTATTAATAACTTATGTTATTAATGAAGTGAGTTAAATGTGTGTGTGGGTTAGAAATTCAAACTCATGTCTAGTTAACAAATTAAGTGAGGGATTAATTTATTTTGTGTTAGTTCTTGTGGTGGAGTCTTGGGGAGAAAAAGGCTAAGGATTGAGTAACTTCTTCATCTTCGATGAAGAACGCGAAGAACACATCGGTCTCCGACGAAGAACGCTGAGTTCTCGGAAACCGATTACGTGATGCCATGTACCGCGATGCCAACGACGTCTTCTTTCACGACACCTCTCCCCGCGACGAATCCTCGTTTGACGAACCTCCGTTCAAGCTCGCATGATGTAGGGGTTTAATTTAATTATTTATTTTTGTTCGTGAATCCTACCTTGTCATTCTTCATGAAAATAAGACCAATTGTTATCGACTAACGAGAGGGGGCCGGACCGCACAAACACGGCCGACCCTCCTCCATTATTGACGATGTTTTTATTGAGGATTGGAACGAAATGGCATGTTGTCATCACACCACGCAGAATCATGCGGCAAGGAATGCGTGGTGCCGTCACGCAGCGCCGTGAAGTTGAACCAAGTCACGGCGACGTTGCGCCTTGCCGGAGAACTGCAAAAACACCGCGGCCAGAGCAGGGCCGCGGCAGAGGGGTGCGGTGCCGTCACACCGCACCGGACGAATCAAGGCAGTGGCCGGATTCGGGCCGCGGCGGAGCAAGGAGACCGGCGGCCGGTTCCGGGCCACCGGCGTCGGAGCAGGGGGGACCAGTCGTCGCCGGTCCCGTGGAGGAAGAAACCGGCCGTCCGGGGTGGGCCGGCCGGACAGGAGAGCAGCCGGGGGTTCAAACCCCCAGCTGGGCAGCACAACGGCCCCCTTAATGGGGGGCTGCGGTTACAACAAGGGGGGCTGGCGCCCCCCACTCCAAATGGCTCGGCCGTTTGGCGGAGCGCCTGGCCAGCGCGCTGGGCGCGCTGCGCCCAGGCCGGGCCGGGCCACGCCCAAGAGGGCCGGACCTAGACCCGGTACGGGTCGACCCGGTTCGGGCTGACCCTAGGGGTATTGGGCCGGGTCGGACCGGGCCCGAACCCCTTATTATCGAACCTTTCCGGTCGAATGCCCATAACTTGTGCTACGGGCCTCCGATCGACGCACCATCAGTTGCGATGCGATCCTTGGATCTAGATGGTCGTTTCGGTATATCGCACTCAAGGTTTCAGAATACTTTGGGTTCAGCTGGGTTGGTTCGTACACGATACCAACCGGGCCCTCGGAGCAGAAATGCTCATATCCTAAGCTCCGGACGTCAGATTGACGCGTCGTCGACTTTGTTGGATTCCTCTTAGTGAGACTGATCTTTTGTCTTACTCCGCCCGATGTTTGGACGTAGGTGGAGTACGGTCAGGATGGTTTTGCCTTAAAAACCAACTGGGTCCCTAGGACGAAAAAGCCAATAACTCTCAGACCGGGCGTCCGATTGACGCGCTGTCTACAATGTTGAGTTCCTGTTGACGATACGGAACTTTTGGATACATCAACTCTGGACTATGTGTCAGTTGATGTATCAGCCTCTCGGCTCGTTGAGCGGATCCTCCTGAATGAGCTTGCTGTGTGCGAGAACCCTAGTGCTGGCTGCGTTTGTGACTGTGACGACGACGATGACTGTACAGAGATCCTCAGTGGATTCGACGGTGACTACTACAACACTCAGTGATCCTATGTAGATCAGTGCTACCGATCCTGTGTGGGTCTGATCCTATGTGGGTCAGCCCTCAGCGATTCTGTGTGAGCCAGCGCCTACAGATCCTGTGTGGGTCTGATCCTGTGTGGGTCTTTGCGGGGGTAGGTTACCTGTCGATCCTTTGTGGGTCAGATCCTATGTGGGTCATTGTGGGGGTTAGTACCTATCGATCCTTTGTGGGTCTGACGGCTTAGAGGAATCAGTGGTTATATCTGATCATCTCTATCGTCATACGAAGAAGTATACCTGTGTGAGCTGAAATCCTGTTTTTCTTTCCTATGTGGATTGTGTTGAGCTATCCTGTGTAGATTTACGTTTCGCTTTCCTGTGTGGACTGGGTTGTACTTGGGCTCAGATGTTGGATCCGAATAAGAATTGATGACTTAGGTATATGTATGGTCATATACCTAAGCAGTGTCTGATGTTAATTCGTGATTGCATATTTCCTTTGTGGATTATCCTTTGTGGATTTCGGGAGACCTTCGGGGGGTCTCGGGGTCCCTACTGAGTAGCTTATACTCACCCCTGCAAAGGCTATGCCCGCACTACGTTGTGTTGGTTGTAGGCGACGGACAACACTGATCGTGGTTGAGGGTTGCAGAGCAGGACGGTACCTGGAGGTGGACCACTGGGTGGGACGTACTTGGAGCGGTTGGCTGGACCTGAGGAGCAGTGGAGGCTATCTGTACCCACCCTTCAGGTGGGATTTCCAGTGGACAGCTCGGCGTTGCGGCTATAATTTTCAATTGTTGTTTTCCCTTTCCCGTTGTACTTTACTTTAAGATTGGGTTTGTATACTGGCCCATTTACTTTTCCGCACTTACTGCTGTACTATATTTTACATAGTGTTTACTACTTCTTTCTTGCTCGGTGGTGTTTTGTTTACTTTACAAAGGCAATTCCTTCCCTTTTTATCATGAATTTTACACCTTGGTGCTAGTAGCCAGCCCCTGGCCTATGGAATGCAGGCTTGGGGTAGTCATGGCATGGGCCCCGAGGATGGGTCGTGACATTAGATATGATTTTTAATTAGGTTTTATTAGTGAATATATCTTTTTATGATGATGTGATGAATAGAATGTTGATGGTTGAGCTTGATAGGACTACTGTGTCAGGGTTGATGGGTGTTTATTTTTATCCCATTGGTTGTTTTGTGAGTTCCTTTAATGTTAATGTAATGGTTTCTTCTTGATTCCCATTCATGATGTTATTTATTGCAAGTGCGTGAGTAGAAATTGAAACTCATTCTTTATATATGATCTAATGGTTAGTTTATATCCCATTGTGAACTAATCTAGATATTCCATATTATTCCTTGATATAGTGTATATTTTTTATGATATTGAATTACCTGTAGAACATGAATGGGTCAAGAATCCATCAGATATAGGATGAGGTGGGAGAATTTCATGCAAGGGTGATGTGTTATCTAATTATGTCGAACAATTTGGTTGGGACATTCCATCATTGAAGGATAACAACCACCATCAGGGTGGGATTGTGGTGTTCTTAATAATGACCATCATTAGGATAGGGCATGTCATGAAAGGTGTGATAAAAGAGGATTTATTAGGGCTTACTCATTTGGGATATACTATCTAGAATAAACTTGGGGATTATACCTAGTAATTAGGACCTATTGGTCAGGGCTTACCCATTGTATGTTCATCTTTTGTATTTTAAAAGTCTGTTGAACTCGTTCTATCGATGGGGGGTTCTATAATTTCTTGTTGTCTTATGGTGTGTTTAACCATGGTGTGGGTTGATTTCGGTTTTAGTGTGTTCTTAGGGTCTGTGGGATGTGGTAAATGGTGTACTCGGTTTTATATTATTTTATTCTCATGGGTTTCCCCTATTTTATGTTTTTTTTCAGTTAGAAATCTCCTCGGTTGTGCGCCTCTCCTCTGCCACGAACGCACCTCTGTTATGTTCTTAACGACACCTTTGCGGTGAGTTTTCTCCTGTTACTCATTGTTTTCCTCTTTTTCTCATGTAATTACAGTTTGATATTGATGGTTATAATGTGAAATGTACTGGCAAAATTCCCCGCTGAAAATTTTGGTTTGTTGGTGGTCCTTGTTTGCGCACTAAATGAATTGAATGTTGGTTGGTTCTTGTTAAACATTGGAATATAAAAATTGATAATTTACATATACTTGAATTATTAATGAACACCCAAGGATGGTAAAACTTCTGTGATAACCACTGAATTAACAAACAAAATTGAATAAGGGATGCTTTATAAAATCTAAAATTGTGATTGTTTGGTTTGTATGGTGTTGCGATTGTGGTCACGATTTTGTTTTTTTATGGTGTTGTGGTTGTTGGCATGATTGACATTAATTTTTTTTCCATGTTGTAGTTCTTCCACCATTAAATATCAATCCAAAAATTACCTATTTCAATGGCACCACCACTTTGTTACTAGTGCAATTCCACTGAATCCTATAAAACCACTTCTAGAGGACTCTATGAGCCACATTAAAATTCATGGTATGTAGTCTTGTTAAATGGAACATGCTTCACCATAAATGGATTTCATATACATTTTAATTCCACACAACATTTATCTCCAAAATTTACACCAGATGACTAATCTTTTGACTCAATGTTGGAATAAGTTTTATTTTAAATGTTACATGTCATTTGAACACAGGTCACCCACAATGTATCTCCAATACATATACATCAGCATGAAACCTTGTATATGCCATGAAATAATGGTAGAACCATATGACATGTGTTTTACTTCACTCACACCATTTATAGATACCATATAAACTTGATTTGTATAGACTATACACCCCTAGTGGTCATGTAAGGACTACACAACATGTATTCCACAAAAATATGATGCATAGCTGGTGAGGTGACTCAATATGTATCTAAAGTACACGACATTAAGTCAAATTGTTCTATATGTAGAGTATTTTCAAAGGCATCCTTCAGTCTTTGTAAGAATAACTTGGAATAAATTTGCGGTATCTTATCCATACACGATGTTCACCCCTCTGGACACACCATGTATATGGATTTCACATGAGTTTAGATGCATTTGTACCATGATTTGTTTTTATAAAACCAAAAAATGCTACCTGATTAATTAAAACATAATATTAGGCATGTTTTAGATCAAACCCATAAAGATGATGAATATGAATAAATAATGGATGAATGCCAATCGGTTGACAAAAGAGTATAAAGATGGCATGAAAGAGTATATCAAGTTTGTAGAAGATCAAGCATGTGACACTTCTCAAATCCTTTTTCTGTGTTTACACTGTTGTTATTCAAGAAAAATTAGTCCAGAGGAGTTGGAAGAACACATGAACTGTCACGGAATAGATCAAAGTTATACATGTTGGAATAAACATGGGAAAAACGAATGTAGGTAGTGGCTCAGATAACATGACATTTTATATATCATCTAATATGATTAGAATCATGAACAGTGAATGTGATCATATGGAGGGTGTGATTACAGATGTGAATGATGATGAAGATCGTATTTAGGAAATAATAAGGACATTTGAAGATTAACTTTGTGATTGCCAAAAATTGTTTGATAAGTTAAAGAGTTGTGAAAAAACACCATTGTATGTTGGTTACACTAAATATATAGCATTATCAACCGTATTGAAGCTGTATAATTTGAAAGTAGGCAATGGGTGGAGTGACACCAGTTTTATGGAACTACTTGCTCTCGTGACTGACATGCTCCCAGAAGATAATGAACTCCCAAGAAGAACATATGATGCCAAATGAATGCTATGATCGATGTGTATGATCTCTGAAAGAATACATGCCTGCCCGAATGACTTTATATTGATTTTCAAGGACCAAAAATCACTTAAAGAATGCTCAAAGTGTGGTACTTCTCGATACAAGAAAGATGATTCTAGTCCTACGAAAGTTGTATGGTATATTACAATCATTCCTAGGTTTAGGCTCCTATATGGAAGTGAAGAGACTACAGGACAATTGACATGGCATGCAGATACTATAATTAAATATGGGAAACTACATCACCCAGCAAACTCTCTTCAGTGGAAGAGAATTGATCACGAGTATCCTAAATTTCGAAACAAGCCGCGAAACCTTCGTCCAGAGTTATCTATAGCTGGGGTGAATCCTTTTGTTTTTGAAAGCAGCAGTAACAGTATATGGCCGGTTATGTTGGTAAACTATATCTTACCACCGTGGTTATGTATGAAATGAAAATACATCATGTTATCTATGCTTATATTAGGACAAAAAAACCGTGTAATGATATTGATGTTTATTTGGCCGCATTGATTGAGGATTTAAAAATATTATGGGATTAAGGTGTTATGTTGTATGATGCTTAAAAAAATGAATATTTCACTTTCAAAGCCATGTTTTATGGGATGATAAATGCCTTTCCTGCTTATGGAAATTTGTCAGGATATAGCATTAAAGGAACTCAAGGGTGTCCCGTTTGTGAACAAGGGACACAATCAATTAGGTTGAAACATTCATTAAAAACTATGTTTCTAGGACATCACTGATTTCTACCCCGATGACATAAGTACCGATCTTGGACGCCATCATTTGATGGATGTTCATAAGAATGTACAACAATGTCTGCACAAACATGTGATCAATTGTTTGAGAAAGTAAAATATTTGGACACTACTTTTGGTAAACCATTTTCGAAAAACTTTACCAAAACTAGTTGGAAATAGACATCAGTTTTTTTGGAATTACCATACTGGAATTGTATGTATGTTAGAATTTTATTGATATTATGCCGTTGAAGAAAATTTATGTGATAGTGTCATCAACACGTTGCTAAATGCACCTGGCAAAACAGAGGATGGAATTAAGGCTAGATTGGACATGGTTGAGATGGGAATATGAGACGAGTTGTCACCAGTGAAGGGTGAAAAATAGACATTTCATCCTCATTCTACTTACACTCTTTCCAGGAAGGAGAGATATCAGTTTTGAAACTTCTTGAATGACGTAAAGTATCTATAGGGGTATTCATCAAATATCAAGAACATTGTGTCAATGGGAGATTTAAAATTAAAGGGTCTAAAATCACATGACTAACATGTTTTGATGCAAGATCTAATTACTATAGAATTACATTGCATTTTTTCCAAGAATGTATGCCATACATTAACAAATCTCTTTTTCTTCTTCAAATCTATATGCAGCAAAGTTATAGACCCAATGAAATTGCCAACTATAGAAAGAGAAATTTCCGTCATATTATGTGAATTGGAAATGTTCTTCCCGCCGACATTTTTCTATATGATGGTTTTTTTGATGGTTCATTTGTTGAGAGAGATTCGACTATGTGGTCCTTGTAGAGACCCGTAGCTTAACGTACATGAAAATTACATTACTTTTTCGGAATACTTAGTACATAACAAAAACACACACACAAGGATCGTAATAGTTTAGTGTCTTTGGAAACTCGGAATAAAATCTTCTAATCGTGGTGAAAGATCTTCAACATCTCCCATAAAGATCTTCCTTTTTTTTACCGAAAACCTTTCTTTATATCCTGGGGAGAAGAAAACATAAAAGGGTGAGCTCAAATGCTCAGTAAGGGTAATCAAAAGAAATATCAATCACATCGTATTCATAAGAACATAACATTTTAGAAATCATAACCTGCAAAAGAGAGCATAATTTCATAACATGGGATAAATCATGGTAGTGAAATGTAATCACAATAATCATAACTTAAAACATGAAACTTTGTGGCATTCACACATAATCATAGAGAATCATTTATTGTTAGTCAAGACTCATTTCCAAGACTATCTTAGTGGACAAAGTCCCTTTCTGAATCGAGTAACCCTCGTTTCAGTCATGTTTCACTGAACCGGTATAACCTACCATTTCAGCCATGTCTATCTCATGAGATATAAAATCTTTACCCAATGCATTGGAGGGAGATATAGGTCCCACCCATCTTATAATGAATCCTTTCTTATGTGTGCCACATAATCATAAAACATACATCATCGCATAACACATGTAACAAAAATGGGATTCTGGAAACATCATGACATCATAAAACAAACCATATAATGTAAATGACTTCATAAAAATAATTCCCTCACAACATAATCAAATCAATGTAATAATAGGGATAAAAACAGAACCCTTTATTATCTTAGATGGAAAATAATTTTGATAAAACACTTGAACTCCATTCTTGAGGAAAATATCCTTTCTTCTTCAAAAACAATTTTGTTTTATTAAAATGTCATAAAATTCTAAACTAAAATAAGTTGATTAAAAATAAACTTGAAAACTTGTAAAGGAAGTTTCTTGGAAATAATGTTTTAAAAATCCATTCATCCCGTATAAGTTAAAAAAAACATTCTTCCCGTACTTTTGTCGGAAAAGTCAAAAAGTACCTCGTATGAAAAACGACAAAAGATTCCTTTCATATCTTTTACTAAAAACTTACCGAAGGGTAAAATTGGATTTAAACTATTGTAAGTGGATGGAAACAATATTATACATTGAAGTAAAATGGATGTGGATGATAAAATACACCCCAGTAAATACTTACGAATAAACAATCTCGGATAAAAAATGAGATTGTGATATTTCCCTTACCTTAGGTCCGATTTGCTTCGTATGTGTCCGAACCTCCTGTATAATGATTTAAATAATGTCATTGACTTATTACAGAATCCTATTCATTGTTATGATATCATATATGGTTCACTTGTGACATTATATTACCCGTTCTTTTGTAAATTCCATGTTAAAGTAGCGTTATGGGTAAAATCGTCTCATTTGTCGTTCGTGTTTTTCATATGATTACTTAGATCATGATTACTTAATTCCAGAATATAAAACATGATATATATATATATATTCAGAATATACATATACAATAAATCAGTAAATGGAAAGAAATACACCGTTCATGGAGACGGTAGTCCGTACGTACGCATGAACACTGTTTTCGTTTCCTTATTGAATTGAATGGAATTAAGTAGATGACATACATATAAATATACATAAATCCAGTATCATTATTATGTCATATATTTCATTAGTACTTATTATATATACTTTATAATCATTCATGAATGGTTAATCATTGAGAATGAATCTCATCGCGTCGTGGAGACGGTAGTCCGTACGTACGCACGAGCGATGATATCGTTCCCATGGTCGTGGAATTGTGTTGAAGTGTATGTATACTATTTCAGTATCAATATCACTTTATAATAATCATATATAGTTACTAATTAAACCATTATACCCATCCAATTAATGTGGTGGCGGAAAATAGATTACACCACGGCATGGAGACTGTATTCCGTACGTACGCACACGCGGTGATTTCCTTTTTCCGTAGGATGGATAGGAGGTTAATTAGAGTTGTTTCATATTTATAATCACATATCAGTATGTAAGTAATACTTATGTTATTACTTTATCATGAAACAACTAAAGAAGAAGAAGTTGAAGAAGAAAGAAATTGAAAAGATCGGTAATGGATATTACCTCTTCTTTGAAACGCCTCTTTGAATCCTTCACTTAGGGAACTAAGATTGGTCTTTGAAGAAGACCAGGACCTCTAGGATTATTCTAGGAAAGTGGAGAAGGGATTTTGGCAGGGTTTGGCCGAGCTTGAGTTCTCAATTTGGTGTGAGGAGGAGGGGGAGGAGGTGCCCTTTTATAAGGGAAGAGAGGGGCACTTTAGGAATATATCAAAATATTATTTTTTATTAAAGTCAAAATCGGTTTATAATGGTTCCAAAGGGTCTTATTTCGAAGCTAAAGTGGGTATGGGTCGAAATCCTATCAACCAATAGGATTTAGACATGTTTAGGGTGTTATTTTAACCTTATCAATTAGATTTAACTCTAAGTTAAATAATTTAACTTTTACCGTGTCTTTTTGTTTTCTTTCACTATATGGTTAATTCACTTACTATAACATGCCAAACGAACACCAAATTGTTTATTATTAATATATATATCCTTATCTAAGTTATTTGGCCGAACCTTATATTTTTAGGAATAAAATAACAATTAATAATATAATATTTTATTTAAAAACTATTTTGTGTCAATTTTGACACTATTTGATATATGATTTTTGTGAAAGTCATAACAGAATTATATGTTCGAACCAAGTTGATTAAATCAACACTAATATATCATATTAACCTATAAAATTAGTGGGATTCATAAAAAGTCTTAAATTACATTTATTTTGGTATTTATAATATCAATTATGTCAATATTTCATTAATAAGATAATTACTGCATCATCTTTGTGTCATAAATAAATTAAATTATTTGATGTCTAAAAATTACAAATAAAATACCATTATGTAGGAAATATTTTTAGCTTTCTAATGAATATTTACAATGTAATTTATAATATGTATAACCCTATATTAAAAATGTTTTAGTAAATAAACTTTTATTTTAACTCTTTTAACTCTTCTTTGAATTAAATAATAATAAATGTCCTAATCTAATCCAAGTGGGCCTAAATGATAATATTTTACACTTAAGGTTGTTTTTGGTCGAGATACACTTCTCCAATAGAATTAGGACATGTGTTAGGGTAATAATAATATCATTTTTACCCTTAATTACCCTATTTACTTTTAACCGTGGTAAATAAAAGTAAAAAGTTACTATTCACCAAAAATTATTTTCATCTCATTGAACCACATTTTACTTACTGACATCAACCGTGTCTCTCGTATTTTTGAAATTCCATTCACAGAAGCGGTAAAATTAAGTTTTATGAAAAATTTAGTTTTTTTAACTACCACTTAGTAGTTTCACTATTCATCAAAAATTGATGTTTTTCAGAACAATGCCAAAATTTCATCCTAAGCTATATTTCATATTCCGAATTCAAAAATGAAGTCTATTTTACCAAATTCATAACATAGAAGTTTCATTAATTAATTTTATAATTAAATCCCGCTGTTAAAACAAATAGCGTGTTTTTTTAAGAAACAATATCTATCAAAAGATTGACACTTGATTATGTCTGGTTTAAATGTGAAATTACATCCAATGAACAACATTGTATTAAATTGTAAAAATATATTCTAAATATACTTTAAAAACACTCAAATTAATAATTTATCACTATTAATTATTTCGATTAAAAAATTTGTTTTTAATTATAATTTAGTAATTTTCACTATTCATCAGAATATGAAAGTTATCCAAAATGTACCAAAATTTCACCTTAGGCTAAATTCAATACTCCGAATCCAAAAATGAAATCCATTTTGAGAGCTAAAATTTATAAAATTTTAAAAAGTGGTTATTACTCTTCATAACGGCTAGTTTTCATAATATTTTAATAGCATATCGTTGTTTCGTGAAACTCAGTATTGCGTACTACACACGCTATCGAGGAAGGTTGCGATTGCGTGTAATGCAAGGCAAGTCAAGGATGCATGTTGTGCAAGCTACTTTTGGTGTAGCGTACAACACAAGACATTAATAAAATTAAAAAGAATAGTTTTCATAAAATCTCGGGCTGTTACAGTCCTGTACATTATAGATGGATGTACCCCATTGAACGGTATATGAATATTTTGAAAGAGTATGTCAAAAACCAAAGTCGGACAGAGGGTTGTATTGCGGAGCAATATATTGTTGAGGAAGCCGTTGAATTTTGTACTGAATACCTATCTAGTGTGAGAATCGTTGGCCTACCAAAATCTCATCCCACTGAGCAGCTTGAGGGTGAAGGAATTTCTGGAAGAGAGGTTGTCACAATCAATATTACAGATTGGAAGCAGGCCCACTTTTACGTTTTTCATAACAGTTCCGACGTTGACTGATATGTTCAAAACCACAAAGAAATTATCAAGCATTTGAATCATTATATGGTGGAAAAATGGACATTAGATACACATAATCGATAGCTTATAGGATGGTTTTGAGACCATATTTTTAAGTAGTTAGATGAAAATCCAGACTCAATTTCAGAACGACTTCGATGGCTAGCCAGAGGAGCAAGTGTGTACGTTTAATCTTAAAATGCTTATGCAGTTAATGGTTATACATTCTATAATAATGAACATGATGAAGACAATACCATGCAGAATAGTGGGGTTATACTTGTGGCTGAGGTGATGCATGTTTCCAGTTCTAAGGACAAAAATAAAATTTATGCGATTATGTCATACATTGGAATCATCATACGAATATGCGAGTCAGATTATATGAAATTTAAAGTGCCGATTTTTCAATGCATGTTGGTTGAGAACAGGAGTGCGGTTAAAATAGATGAATTAGGATTCATGAAAGTTGATTTCAGTAAGAAATTGGACAATGATGAACCATTTATAATGGCATCATAGGCAGTACAAGTATTCTATGTTCCAGACTCTGTAAACCCAAATTGGTCAATTGTTCTGTTATTGATCAAAAAAACTGAAGGGTCAGATGAAATTTCTACAGTGGACGACACTTTTATAGGGAATTCACAGTCATTTCACAGTTGTCCCAATGTAGATGGAGTTTTGTATGTCAGAGGAGACCACAATGAAGGGATTTACATAGTAGATAGAGGAGTCAAATCTCTTCAGCCTTGAAAGAAAAAAAAGAGAGTACAATAATTAGGTTATTTGTTTATTGTAATATTCATTCTGTTACGTTATGTTATTATCTGTTATCTGATGCTTTTATGTAATCAAAATTAAATGTTATACCACTTCTGTAGATAATAACTTATGCACCTACTGATGTGCCCAATCTCGACGCACAAATGGTCTCTCAACCACCTGCTGGTGGTCCCAGTGTAGAGAAAAAATAAATTTCTCAACCAGTAGATGGTGGTTCTACTACAGAGCAACAATGGGTTTCTCAACCAGATGGTGGTGGTCCCAGTGTAGAGAAAAAATAGGTTTCTCAACCTATTCCTGCTGGTCCCAGTGCTGAGGTAAAACATGTTTCTTAACCTGTTGCCGCTAGTCCCATTGCCGATGCTAGCGCTTCAGGGAAGCATATTGATGATACTTTTGAGGAAATTATATGAAATGAAACCCTGAAAGCGCAAAAAAAAAACAAGAGCGTCGTAGTTTGACAGTGTTATCAAAAATCTTTAAGGCAAAAGCAAAAGTCATCAAATTTTAGGTGGGATGTAGTAAGATAGGCCAACATGTTCACCCCAATAGAGAAATCTTTATTAGCTACATTGGAATCGTCGCTCGACAACACGTGCCGATTGATGTACAGTCATGGCACCATGTTGTCACCGGGCTGAAGATACTAATGTGAGAAGAGATTACGATAGCATTATGATATCATTTTTTTTTAATTTAATTAAATAAAATAAAGTACCAAAACATTTACTTAGTCTTCATCATCCATTTTAGAGTGAATTTATAGTTGATGCCTCATATAAAGAATATGTATAAAGAGTAGAAGGAAGGATTTATAGTGGTTTCCACACAATTTTAACGAAATATCATCATAAAGATGCAGAAGGGAAAATCAAGCCGCACCCACCACCTCTTTACGAACTCTTGATATCCCAAGGAGTGTGGGATGAGTTTAGAAACCATCGTGGGGAGAAGACTATTAATTTAAATTGTGTGGGGTAATACGTTGTTTGAATTTTTCTTCTATTCATCACTCTGATTGATAGTTTTTTTATGAAATAGCAACTGAGTGCTGAGAATAAAAAATGTGCAATAGAACCCACAAACCCTTACTATAAATCAAGGATGGGGTACACTGTATTTGAGAAAAAATTGGTACGTATTTTAATTCTTTCGTACTACTCTTATGTGACATAAAACAACACCATAACCATGTTTCTCTGTTTATATACAGACTGATGAATTTAAATCAAAATCCATATCCATCCCACACCATGTGATATGGAAGGAGGCTCGTGTAAATAAAGAGGGGATACTGATAGATGATAACAAAAAAAAGTGTAGGAAACATGTGTATGTATGACATAATATAAATTTGATTTGCTTTAAATCGCTATTATATTACAATAAATACTTATTTTTCTATATTTTCTATCTGACACGGTCACAAGAATCAACAACAATCGCTCCAGATGAAGACATACTTTCAGCAGCCTTTAAGCAGCCAGAACAGTATGGATTCTTTAGAGGTGTGGGTTTTGGGGTGACACCCCAGACATATTTTCAAAATAAAAAACAAGCAGAGGATCAAAAATGAAAAAATGGAAAAGTTTCAAGAACAATTATCTATTTTTCATGAATAATTAAAATAAATGATAGAGATTATCACAAAACTGATGGGGGAGAGGCAATGAGAAGAAAAAACTCAACAACAACCCATGTGTGATGATCCTACCCCACCCCCCACCAGCTTTGAGGCGAGCCATTCCCCTAAAAAACCTGACTTAGATGAGGTAATCAGTGATTTAATAATTGTTTCTATGAGATGTGATTTACATAGACACTGATACCTTTCCTGTACTAATATTGTACAAGGTAAAAATGATTGTGATTTATATCTATCAACTCCCACCTATCGCCCTGTAGCGAGGGCTATAGTGTTTAATACACAAAACGACATGCTACACAACAGGCAGCTTCCAAAAGGTCACCTCAGAGTGTCAATTAACGTAGCTAATCAGCCGATTGCTGAGCTACCTATTCCAAATGATGATGACGACATTCAAATGTTTGAACAAGCTGTTGGAACATTCATCGCATGGCTGACAGTTCTTGTAAGAAAACATGTCGACAAAAACGTATCCATTTCCAATTGATTTTTCAAGATGGACCTTTAAAATTTAATGAAAAAAGGTCTGAACCGATGAATGTTATTACAGAACAAAAAAGACAGTGTGGTGAAATGAAATATCAGCTCAAAACTATCTCAAGGATCAACCAACCAATTGAAACTGTATACTGAGAGAACCTTCACCCCACCCGTTCTATATCCATATTTAATATCATTGCAGGCTAATGTGGATACAAAGTTGAAATACGGCAATACTCACACAGTTGATTTTGAAAAAAATATGTATGGGGAAGAATATTCAGATTTCATTAGTGCTGAAAATGTAAATGAACTTCTCAAGTATGAATGGTTAGGCACCTCTGTTTTAAATGTATACATGAGGTATGTTTTCATGATTTTATTTTAAAAAAGCTGATATACTCTGTTAATTATGACTAAATAAATTTTATATTTGTCGCAGGCGTATATATGAAAAACAGTTGAAGGGATTTCCCCATGAACAATAATTTGGACTCGTTAGTCCTCACATCACCACTTCAAAAGACGAAATAGATTCTAATAAAGTGGCTACAATAATGTCATCCATGCTCAAATCGTTTGAAAACAAAATTACAGATGATAGAATCTTTTTAATACCAACGATGCAGGGGTAAAACTCTAAAATTTAATCATATCAACTATATTTTCATTTAATTCTTTACTTATTCCTTTTTGTATTTTTAGGAGCCATTGGATGCTGATTATAGTCAATTTGGATACTCTAATGATTTATTTTCTAGATTCAATGCATGGATATCAAACAAACCAACCACGCATGATGGCGTTTGTTAATTTGTAATACACTAGATGAAACATTTTAAAAATAAACATATATTTATATAATTTATGTTATATTTTAATGAGGATTCTATTATGATAGGGCGGTTATCGTCTAATGCATGGAATGAATCCAGGGCCTAAGGATAAGAATTCCTACAAGATCTAGAACTGGATAAGTATCCTGGTATATATAATAACATTTCACTATCCAAACACATATCAAAACAAATTACTTATGGTTGTCGATGTTTCTGTAGTGTCCAAAACAAACAAACAAACAGAAAGTACTGTGGTTATTATTTTTTTAAATTTATGAAAGAGATTATATTTCATCAACAAACTAGCATCCCTGATGAGGTATTTTTGAAAATAATTATGAGTTAATTTAAAATATTTATTAATCCTTTGTGTATTTATATTTTTTCATTACTACCATGACTATCGAAAAAACTCATATTCAAAAGATGATATAGATGTGTTTAAAAATGAATAGGCAGCATACCTGATGGAAGATTGAAAACAAAGACAATAAAGGTGAATTCTTACTACTTATGTTATCTATATATGATCATTAATTATCCTCAAACCTTCTTTGGAGAATAACCTTGGATGATGAAGAAATGAAATATTAGAGAAGATCGAGATACAATGAACACAATGACTTCCTCCAATCATTAGATATCATGATTTTTGGTGAAAAATGATCCAATATCTGAGTAGGAATATTAAATTTTATGTTTAGACCCTTGTTGATAAAATAGTTTGAGCAGATTGATGCCTTCTATGGATATATAGCAATTTTGGATAGAGAATGCTCCAATGTATTGAAATATTAATTTATTACTCAGTGTTTTCTATCCACAGATTCATATTATTGATCTTCAAAAAAATCAATATTGAAGTAAGGAATGATGGTGTGCAGTGTGTATGGGGTGAACGACGAAACCACTAAGGATCAACAAAATACATTTTCAAACAAGCGATGGATGGAAACAAAAAATATGGTCTATATCAACCATTTTCAGTTAGATATAGGGCCTAAATATAAATATTTCTAAAATTAAATTAGAGGGATCAGATTCAACATGCAGAGATAGTATTTGAGAATTTGGAAAAACCCAACTACACGCTGTCTCTAGTAGGTGCTTCAGACATGTATTGGGGCTAGAGGGATGTCATTGGGTTTTGGGAGGATATCAAGGATGATTTGGGTAGTCATTCTATTGAAATTTAGTAGCATTATGCTACTCAAAGTGTGAAAGGTTACTTCAGAACATGATTGCATTTAATAGGGTGATAATGGTAATGAATGGGGAAAAGGGGTGAAGTAAGGTTTTGGACCCAAAAAATAGTTATTTCACCACTTGGTTAATTTCATGTAACATGATTTAAAACTAATTTTTATGTGGGTGATGGTTTTAGAAAGTATAAACCTCCTCAGGTTTCATTGTTTGGCCACTAAGTTCTTAGGGGGTGGTAAAACCCAATTCCGATCCTTCCTTCCCCTTAGACCTAATAATTATTAGTTGTTAATCATTTAAAATCAATGTGGTATCTTCTCCTACATCTTCATTGTTTCTCTAACTTATTTCTTGAAGATTTTCATTCTGTTTTTAGGGTTCTAGGTGTAATTATTATACCATAGTATGGATAAATCATTGTTCTTCATGGAACTTTTATATATGACTCATAGAGCATGTCTCAAAATTTCATAAACTAGTAATCAATATTTATTTGACACAGATTATATACTGTGGAATATTTATTTATGGGTTTTCAAAAATTTAGTCTTAATTTTTCATTAATTTAGTATTATAGATTGGTGATTTAGTGTTTTCTAGGCTTAGGGGTGCATTATGAGTGGATCACACCTAGTTTCTCAGCATTCTGGATTTTTTGGATTACACGATGAGTTTGGTACCTATTGTACGATGTTTTATTTTTGGTTAAAATTAACTAATTATGTAATTTAATGTTGTTGGACATTAATACATGTGATCATGGACTCAGTTGTGGTTGGTATGAACTGAAAATAGATTATTGGACTTCAGTTTGAGGTATGGGAATTGACTTAATTGTGTCTCTTGGTTAATTGGTTATTTTATGTTTTGTGCCTCACTAATATAATTCCATTTAGCCACCCAATTCTTTAACACATATTATTAGATTATGTTTAACATAAATATACATTAATTACAATCAGGTGCTGAAGGACCTCTTCCTTCTATAAGGGGTAGGCAATAAAAAAGGCCTAAATGGAGAAATTTTCTAGATGGGTATCCCGATCGAGTATATTTACAAGTAGTCTCTTACAAAGGGAAATATAAATATATGTACGCGCATTATCTCTGATTCCATAACTATTTGTTTACCAGAAGAGGTATTTCCCCTCTGATCCCAACTGATCTCCCCAAGTCATCCCTCTCAGGCCGCTAGTCAGGAATATAGTTAGGTGAATCCTGTATGTGTGCCAAGTGCTTCCCTTTCTATTATCTAGGTATCTTGATATGGAGGTCTTTCCCTACCCACCGATCTGAGTACTGAAATGATTATGTAAGATTCCTGGTGTTTGTTTCTCAATGATATCTTTTTTAGGGATTCATTTGTTCATTTCCTTTATAGGACTTCTCCCCTAGTATCCACCACACTTTTTATACAATCTCTTTTGGAATAGAATCTGTTTTCGAATCTAATAGAATGTACATACCCCATGATTAGATAAAAGAAGGATGAAACCATCATCTAGGTATAACTAGAGTGAGTGCTCTTCTACTATCTAGGCATCTCGGTAGTTTTCTAGAAATCTGAGTAAATAAGGGTCCCATTTCATGAGTGTTTTTCATTTCTCATATAAACTGACATGAGCGCATATATATTGGGAATGTTATTTGGTCCCCTATGTGTTATCCTAGCCTCAAATCATCATGAATGTCCCCACAATCCATAAACCATACCACATATATTTACCTACTCAGGTCATCACATCACAATGGGGAAGGAACTATCGCTCTATTGTCATCTCCCATACACCTATGAACTAATGAAAATAAATGTTCTAATAGGTAACAGTTGACAATTTATTAATGTATTATTCCATATTAATGTTTAATTTATTTCAGTATTGTATTACTAACATAATATTTGTTTTCTTATATAGGTGAAATCATTTTCCTGAGTTTGAATGCTTTGATCGGAAACTGCCGCCATGGACGACAATTTTTTAGAGCGGATGGATGAAAAAAGGATGATACATCAACGTTTTTTAACTGTTTGTTGGATAATTGTAATTGTAAACAATTTAAACATTGTTTGAAATTTATATAGCAGTGTTTTGTTTTGAATTCATGATTTCAAGTAAATTTATGTAGCTTTTTTGTTCATCTGTGCTTTGTGTGTGGGTGTTGTTTGTGCTGTGTGCGGGTGTTGCCATGTGTGCAATTTATGTGCAGGTTTTGGTTTTGCACATGATCTTTGGCCTTTATCTGCACTAGTTAAGCACTGATAAATGGATAATATATCAGTGCTATTTTGAGCACTGATAAAGGTAGTTTTTATCAGCACTATTTTGAGCGCTGGTAAAGGTAGTGTTTATCAGTGCTCAAAATAGCGCCGATAAAGGTAGTTTTTATCTGTTTTATTTTTAGCGCTGAAATATTATACATTTATATGCGCTTAAAATGGCGCTGATAAATACTACCGTTATCAGTGCAATGCAAGCGCTGATAAAGGATCAATTTTATCAGCGCGTTTTTTAGCACTGATAAAGGTCAACCTTTATCAGCGCTATTTTTAGCACTGATGAAGGTGACCCCCCCCCTCCTTTATCTTCACCGAGATTAATAGTGCTTTTTTGGATATGTTAAAGGTGGTTTTTTGCTCTATTATATGCCCTATTTGTAGGAGTGAAACATAATATAATTTCATCTTTAGATAAATGAAAAAATAGACTCTTCCAAACCTCTTCAAGAAAATTAAATTAATTTTTCTTGTAATATTCAACTACTTCATCAATTCATTATTATAAACAATGTGTAATCTCAAATCACCAATGACACTTGTTTTGAGAATTATAAACCATTTATATAATCATATGATTTCCACAAAAATAATTCAAATAGAAACCAGTGGATAGATATTCCATTCTCAACATACAAGAAAATTATTTCATGGCCTTATTGAATTGTTGTAACAAAGTGTAGTTCCTTGATACATCTATTCTATCATAAGGTCAGTTCAACAATTGTCTAAATTGGAGAATGATCAGGCATGACATCCAACATGGAAACCAATGTCATTTTATGGATATTGATTCACCATGTAACATTAGATTTAGAATAACTATAGCACATAGATAGTAATGAGATATTTTTGTCTCATTGATCTCCATTTCCAATAAAAAATAATTGATAGTTCTTACAATCTATAATTAATGTGAGATCTTCACCGAGTCAATAACAATACCTTAAACATCACCACTTCAATCATCATCATCATCTCAGTCACTACCATTCCATACACATATTAAAACCATATTAAAAACAAATGAAAAATCCTACCCAATAATAAGGGTGGATTTTTTAGTTAATATACTTCTATAAAATTGTTGTTTAAATGGGGTTGATGTGGTGTCCATTTATGAATGACTAAAAGGTAACTTTTGTAATTACTAATTATTTATCAGTAATATCACACCCTTATTCAAGTAAAAAGGATCAAAAATGGTTTGTAGTTTTGTGGATGAAATATATAAGGTTAATAATCCCTAAAAATACAATATCAATCAAGAGATTCAATTTTGTTTAAAATTTATCACTTTGTTAAAAACCTTTTAGCATAATTTCCAATTACTATGGTAATTACACATTCATCATTAAAATCTACTTTTGATGTCCAAAATTAGATCTAACATAATTTAAATATTTTAGTATGGTTATATTAAAAATGGAAATCATTTTATAAAATAAAATTTCTTTAAGTTATATAAATATATTATGTTGTTAATCTGTATAACACATACAAACATATTTTTTGAAAATAACATATTTAATGCACATGATTTATGGTTAGGATAACATTATCAATGATATTCATTTATTTGATATTAAACTAATTGTTTTAATTAAAATAATAATTCATTTACCTTAAAATACATTGAAAATAAATATCTACTTAGTGAAAGTATTTATTAAAACAAATATCATATTTTTTCTTCATTAAAACACTTTATCATTTTACTATGATTTTTAGTATGGGATAAATATATAAACATATTAATTTAAAAAAAATTATTTTAAAATAAGATTAAATATTTTTACTTAAAAATAATATAAATATCATTCATGTAATTCATGTAAAATAATATCATTAAAATGAAAGTACTAATAAAAGAAGAATTTTCACTATTCACTGAAAAATCCATTATATTAGAAAATTTTAAAATATTTATCAAATGTTATTATTTTGGAGATAAATACAAAAAATTAAGATGTTTTTCTAAAATTAGTATTTTAATATGTATTATTTTAATTTTTTATTCAACATATAAAATATAGGTGAAACTATTTCTATTGGAAACCATATATATTTATTAACTATTCATTTTTATATAAATTACTAAATAATATTGTTTTTCGATATTAATAATTTAATAAATAATTTATATTTCTATTCAATCATAATAAACATATTTCATTTAAATTTAACACCAATTTTTTTAAAATAAATTTTTTTAAAGGGAATTGTGAAAAATTAATTTTTAATTAACATAAGAGCTCAGGAGAAATCGATATATAAAAACCATTAAATTTTGATATAATTTTACAGTCTTATATACTAATTAGTTGTAATATCCATTAAAAATATTGCAACATATTTTATCGTATTGAAATTTCAGTTGGTGGTTCAACTAACATGGATTTGTTTTTGGAAATCTCTCTAAACATGAATATACCTCATATATTATTACTTACAAACCATAATTACTCATTTTTTTTGATTTTCTTGCTATAGTAAAACCCATATAAATAATGGCAACATTTTATTTTAGAGAAATGGGATTTTTCAAAATGAATTTTGATTTCATGTGTTATTTTTGTTACACTCATTATCATTGTATTGATATAATTACACCAATTTATACCATCTAATTTCATTACTATGTAATAATGGTTATATGTAATAACAAAAAATAATCATTTTTTCATATTAGTTTAGTATAATCTGTAAATAATGTTTTTGATTTATTATTTATATCAGGGTAAAATATAGTGAAATATTGGATCATTACACCTACACCATATTGTATCCCCTATGTGAACGTATTTTTTAAATGATGAATTACACATTAAACTTTATTTATTATAATAGTTTCCCAACCCCTTTTCTACCTCTTATCATTTTACCACAGGGGAATCATGGGCTAGGGGTTTCTTTTATCTTCTCCTATTTATTTTTGAGCATCCAAACATTGATTATTGATGAATATATGAATGTAAATCCCACAATTAAATTACCTTTTCAATATATCTTCCTATCATAAATTTTTCTATTGGTTACATCTTCATCAGTAAACTCTAAAATAAATCTATCATTAAATTCATAGTAATGGTTATTGTTAAATAATTAGTTTTGTTGTGTATGGATCATATAATTATCATCCATTCATAAATTACATTTTTCTTGAAAATGAAACTTTCATTAACTATTTATGAGAAATTTATAATTATTTCATTACAGGTGTCTCTTTTCCTTTTATTTAAATCAAATATCATTTTGTGATTGATTATTATATATGTTTTTATTGTTAAATTTATTCTGTATATGATATATTTGTTTGGATTTAAGATGTATTTCAACTGATTCATCTTTTTTAATAAACATTATTAATTCGTAATTTCATTCTTCATTTTATTTTTTAATGAAAATGGTATTCAAATACATTGACAAGTTTTTTTAAACAAAATAATGTTTTTCAAAGAGTATTTACCTCTTTTTGGTCATTTATTTTATAAATAGTTGTGTTTTTTATTATTAACAACCAAAAATATATATATTTTGATTAATTAAATGTTTATATGTGTTTTTAGGTTAAATATTTCATTATTTGTTTATTAAATAATTTATATTTATTTACATGGGACATGACATTTAGATTCTGATTTTGAGAATTATAGTTTTATACTTTTAAATAGTTATTACAAGGTGTAGGTCTTTGAAACCCTCATTGCACCACTTATTATTATTATTTTTAATTTGGGAGTTTTTTGATGTATGTGTAGATTGGTTTGCATATATAAAGTTGTTGTTTATTTTGTGGGAGTTAGTAGTGATGGTGATAAATATTATATACTTCATGATGACCATATTGATTATTAAATCTATCATATCGATTTATTTTCAATTCATGGGATCCTAGGAAACTTTGTTAGAAGTATATATTTAATCCATACTAAAGAGTATCAAACTAATAGAGTTTAATCTTTCTTGATGTAGGTGTATGTAGTGATTTTATGAGATTATCCATAGTAGAATATAGTTGCGTGAATGGTGTATAAGCTGCAACAAAGGATAGAATTTGTACCAATTTTCATTAAAGTTTATGCCTATCCTATTATAAGACCAAGGGTAGATATCAATAAACCTATTACATTATGCGTGGATTAATGTAGGGGATTTACATGAATCCCATTTATATCCAAATTTTCTTTATCTTTGGTACCCTAGGATTATTTTTTAATTTCATTTATTTTGTTCATTTTAGGACATGGTTACATCATATATTTTGTTTTAATATTTAATTTTAAATTTTTTAAACATTATTTTAAAATTAAAAGGCAGTTTTAAATTGAAATAGATTACTTCATATGGAATGGAAGATTGATGATTAATGGGTTTTCAATAGATTTTATTTATATAGAATAAAATATAGATTTAATTTCATAAAAATTTTATAAACATGTTGTAATTATATTTACATTTCTATAAATGTATTTAAAATATATTTTCTATCTTATTTTTAAATTGATAATGTAAAATTACTTTTAATGAAATTTCAAAAACTCTTTAGTGAAATATCACTAGGAACTTTTTTCTCACAAAAATTTCATATGATTTTTTATATGTAACTCATATTTGTTCCTTTCAGGTTTCCAAGGTTGTGGTCTATAATCTTGGTCGATGCTTGAGATATTATGGTGCTATAATTTTGGGATGAGGTGAGTTATTTTTTTAGAATGAGTTTCTAGGTGGCATTTTGGTTATAATTCATTTTATACAAGGATGTTATTTATCCGTTTGGATGAATATCATCATGATTGTTTTATTAATTTATATGATTTTGTTTATTCATTACTGATCATTTTTATATATTTCTTTTCTCAAATATGATTCATAATTTATTTAGATATACTATTTATTGGAAACCATTTATTTTTATAATTGTAATTGATATGTACGTATGGGTAATGTTGTATATCAGGGTGGAAGACTCTTTGTTGGTATTTATTTGATATATGAAATTGTTTTCATGTGTGTGTTTATATAATTATTATCTACTAGTTTCATGCCTATAGTGATCAGAAACACCCTTCAATCCTTTTCATGAATATGATAATCTAATGTCTTGGGACAAAATGGTATGGTTTATGACATAAACCCTGGAATTTCTTATTGTCAAATTAATTAATGGTTTCAAAAATCCCTTTAATTACAATTTAAATTTAGTAAAACTAAATGTAGTTTAAATTAATTCATAAAATACCTAATATATATAATAAATAATTTATTAAATCCCACGGATGATATATATTTCAATAAAAAATATAAAATCATGGAAACGCATTCCACATTCAAGTGTAGATGAATAAAACAAATACGAAGATATGAGGGTCTGGGGAGGATTTTACACACATAGATAATTATAAATGTAATTTTTTATAACCAAATAAGAACAAGGTTTTTTCTAACACCACCCTAAAAAATGGAGAGTGAGAGAGAGAGTGGATGAAGAAAAAGTAGAATAAGAATAATAAATAAAAATGAATTGGATTGAAGAGGGTAAATGGGACCCAATATTTAATAATCAACAAAAAATGAAAGAATAAATTCCAAAATACATGGAGTATTAAATGTAGAAACTCCCTATGGATCTCTATTGAATATATGGGTGAATTTTTAAAATAGGGAGGTGTGAGGGATTTAAAATCATGTGGGGAAAAATTTCAAATTTAATATTTTAAATGTATTTCGAGATCACTTAGTTTTCATATGGTTCATCAAACTGCGTACCAATAATGTTTCCATCACAAGAAACATCTTGGAAACATCACATGATTTTGGAACATTTTAAATATGTGAGAACATATAAAATGTGAGACATTTTTTTTCATAGGTAGACTATATAGATATCACTAATCCTCTTCTTAGAACTAAAACCACAATATTTTGGACTATTTGATAAATTTTACTCAAAACTCAAGGAAAAGTAAAAAAAATAAATGAACAATTAAAAGATATAATGGTTGGGGTGTGACACTTATGATGTTCTGTAAATGTGTGATAATGTGATAACTAAATATACTACAGTCATATATAACACTTACTATGTCAGTAATAACTCTTATGATGTCCTTAATTGATCGTTATGAAGTCAACAATAATCTTGTAACGATTAACCGATGAGTATTTCAAATTATAATTACATACTTATAAATTATTTGGTTACCATTCTAAGGGAATTTTTTACCCATACGATGTCATGGGTTTCCTATTTTACATTGTCTGATGACTCTTACAAACATTTCCTTTTATCTAAAATTATTATTTTGATATTTGGAATGACACTTAAATATATTTTATTGACATTTATGATGAACATAGATAATAATATAATAATATAAAAATAAGATATTTTAAATATTAACTTATCTTGATAGCTATTATGAAGTAAAAAAATGTATCTTACAAAATTTATCTCATCTAAATTTTAACTTATTTACAGAATTACATATTATTTCATATTATCAGGAATCCAACTGAATTTAACCCAATACATATTAGTCAATCATAATCAACATTAAACATTAAATTATTAATGAAAATATATGATCATTTCAAATTGAAGTTACTCCAGAAAAAACTAACATAAATATTAAAATAATTTCATTCTTTAGATAATACATCACACAAACACTCACGCAACCCATGGAACGAATGGTAATGTGTATTATATATTATAAACATAACATATTATCTTATAAAACATGAAATATAATTCATTGAAATCATGATCCTCTATATACATTTATAGGTATATCTTATAACATAACAATATTCATAACTAAGGGATTGGAAACATAAAAAAGCGGTGGGATCAGGCACTTAGTATGGAAAAATATCATAACATGAAATAAGTCATTAAAATGGAAAAAATATAAAAATAAAAAATCAAAATACATTAACATATAATCATAAAATATTTTGGGAAATAATATACCATAAAATTAAAATTAGGGAATCATAAAGTATATTTCATAGTTCAAAATATATAAAAATTACCATATAACATGTTGGAATGACATTAAAGTGAAAAATAATTTCAAAATAATGCTTAATCATGAAAAAATGATATTACATTGAAATAAAAAACATCATGAAGATTTTTCATAGCTTTATAAATAGATTGGAAATATTTCACAACCATATTGATGGAAAATCATGATAAAAATACCTTTATTTCAAATTAAAAAAACAAGTTAATAAATATTAATAAGTATTATTCACAAAACTATCTTATGAAAAAAACCCATCTTACATCTCACTGAAATAAAATTATTTTGAACAAAGATATGCATGACTCTTTCAAGAAACTTTGCATTACATAATCTGTTAAGAAACATTGAAAACCAATTAAAGGGATATATGGGACCCCTCCCTTCTTCATCAATATATATATATATATCTTCTATTAAATATTAATAATTAATATACCATAGAAAACCCATGGAAAATTAATTATTCGGTTAAAATACCTAAAACATAAAAACATATAAAATAAAATTAATATATTGTAAAAAATATTAATTTCAAAAATAAATCATATCATTAAAATATATAAGGATTAGCCAAAATTTTAATTAATTAAAAAAACTATATAATGCACATAAATATTAAAATTGAAATGTTTTCACAATACATAGAAATTTTTTGTACAAATACATTTCACAAGTATTTTTTAAAAGGGGGAGAGAAGAATTTGGAAATAATTTTTATAAATATATCAAAAAAAATTTCTTGGTAATGAAATAATCGTTATTGAAAGAAAAAATGATTGTGATGATAAACTTATTTAGATTGGAAGGATGAAAAATTATTCATTCAATTTCAAATAATTTTGTTGAAATCCCTTGTAGTTAAAATAATGATAAATAATTTCTTATAGAATGAATAAATTTACAAAAAATGGATAATAGGATATTGAAAAAAATTATTGTCCACAAGGGAAAGATAACATCAATAAAAAAAGTATTGTAATAAAAATAAAATAAAATAAATTGGAATTATTCTTAACAATAATAAATTATAATGATATTGTAGAATCATCAAAGAAGAATAATTTATTCTAAAACATTATTTCCCAAATAAAATTATGTTGGTTTAAAAAATAAAATCACAGTTGTTTAAGATAGATTAATGTTTAAAGAAAATAATTGAATAAGAGTGATTATAACTCAATAAAATGATTTGATTCAGGAAAACCACTTATAGCCTATGTGACATTAAATTCAAATCCTCAAATGAATTTTAAATATGTATATAACAGTGATTATAATGAAATATAATGGGATATGGTTAAAAATAAAAATTATAAATTTTATATAAAATTTAAATGGAAATATTTAGTATATATTAAAAATGTTCTGAGGCATTCAAATTTGATACAATGATAACATGATGTAGTTTCTTGACTTAATCATATGCACTCTATGATCCATAATTCAGCGAATACCTCATTTTCCAAAAATATAAATCTTTTTTGCAATGGAATTTTGAGAATACCATAACATCATTGTTGTTTCTATGAGTTTATTTTAGTTGGTTATGCCAATAATAGGTTATATATAAGGGTTTTTGTGTTAGGGTATGCTAGGAAACAAGTTCCCCCTTTTACAATTTAATATTAGTGAAATTATTGGAAATAACTAATACTTTTCCCAAATTGAAGTCAATGTAAAGGATAGATTCTCCAAAATATATAAATTATAGATAAGAGAATTTATAAAGTAGGGAAAGGACAAAAATACAATTTATCAGGAATGTTTTTAATAAGTATATTATCTTTTACTCTCAATTTTTAAATTTTACCATTTTATATTTTACCGTTGTAATGAGTTTATACGTAAAGATAATTAATTTATATTCATAATATTAAATTGGTAATTATTATATAATTTTAAAAAACTGATTCTAAATTGGAATTCCATCACTTCAAATTCAATTTCTAGGAATGTTTAAAATTAATTTTATAATATTTAATGTATAATATTTTTAATTTTCATTGATAAAATATTACTTATGTTATAAAATTTAAAATATAGGTTTCAAATTAAAAGATAATAATTTTAAATCAATAATTTTACATGTAAAAATATATATTGGTCGAAAAAAAGGCTTTATATTTTTTTGGATATGATTATTTCTTGAGATTATCCTTAAGGAAATTGTATTTTCAAATATAGAATTTTTTAGTATTTGACTACAAATCTACCATATTAGAAAAATATCATAAAATACTCTTAATAATATATTATTATACATAATCCAAGAATTTTTTTCATCATTTAAAAATATATTTCTAAAATTGTAAAATTTAATATTATAAAAATCATAAAATATTGTGGAAATTTGTTCATATTTGGAAAATATTTTTCTAAATTTAAATATTCTATAATAATATCTCTTAAAAAATTCTAATTAATTTATTAATAAAATAATATTCATATTATAAATACATTTTTTTAATTAATTTGAATGTGACTAGCTACATAAAAAATTAAAAATGTTTAAAAAATATATTTATAAATAAAAAATAATTTTCTATGTTAGTTTCACTAAAAAAATTCATTTTATGTAGTAATGAAGTTAATATTTATTTTTATTATAGTATTAATTTATATTTTGGACACTTTTTATTCATAAATAAAAAATTAATTGATATATTTTAGCAGCCATGTTTAATATTTATATGTTACATATATATAGCATGTTTTTTGTTGTAGTTTAGTGTGGTACATATAGCAACTATCAAACCTCGTATTTATTTTATTAATATAAATAGCGAAATAAAATTTCATTACATTCCCCCATTTCAAATGAATGGTACCGTACGAATTATAATTACCACATGATAATGACGAAGTTATTATTATCTATAATATATATATATATATATATGAATCCAAAGATAATATCAAATGTGGTAACAACCATACTAATTCAAGTGATATGATGAGACTATATTATTATTTCACAATAATAATATACTAATATTGAGTTTTGTTCAATCCATTTTTGATAACCATTGCTCCAGATTAATTTATCTTTTTTTTTAAGTCATACATTAACTAATAGATGATATGATTTGATTTGAAATGTGTATTGTTTATTCCTTATTCATATATTTGATGTGGAAACCATATATTTAGAGTTATTAAATGACCAAAATCATATCAAATTATTATGAAGAAAAATATATTGTCAATAAGATTAATAAAATACCTTTACACATCATTCTTGGAAGCAATAAAAATTCATCTAGATGCTTTACATGACACTCAAATCATCAATCTAATGATTTCATTATCTTTCTAACATCCTGGAAACACTATGGATCGAAAAATAAAAAACCAACAACAAATCATTAACTATAGTGTGAAAGATAAATGTTATTGAATTAACACAATTCACCACAGTGGTATGTGTTACAGTAAATTTTTTTCACATGTTTCCCATGATGTTGATGTCAATTTTATGGAATATCCATTTGATTTGGGAATCAGTTTAAAAACTTCCTATATTAATTATATTTTAAAAAAATTAATTTTTTTCCCATATCATGATCTCTATATTTTTTTGACAATCATTAGCTATATAGATATTTTTTCCTCACATAAATCAATAATGTTCCACTTTGTAATTTTCTTAGTGGATTCTATCTGTATTTTTAGAATTTACATTTGTGATATTTCTTCCCTCCATGGGATTCATCAATTGAGTTCCCATGGGAATCCATTTTTATTCTCTTATTTTACATACTATTTGAACAATGATTCCTTCTCTCTTCTATTCACACCTTAATTTCACATCATAAAACCACTTCATATCTATCATGGTATCATATGGATAACACCCTTCGGATTATAGGTTTTAATCAACTAAATATGACATCAATTTTCACTTAGTATAAGATAGAAATTGGTGGAACAGCTCATGAATCATCTGATGTTTTCTTCGGATGATATAAAAGAGTATTCACATTTTTTCCATTCCAAAAAAATTACTGCACTATTTTATGAGGAGACATTAGGAAATATACATAGTGAGAAATACTTTCTTGAACACTTCCCATACCATAGAGTGTAATTCCACATTTTCTATTGTTTTGTTGATGAGACTCAACCACAGGTCAGCATCAGCTAATAGATTATATAATGTCACAATGAAATTTCAATAATACAACTATTATTGAACATAAATCTTTTTTTAATTTCCTTAAAAAAATGTTTATAAAATAGAGTAACATCATTACCACTAATAGTGGGTGGATGTTTTCTCATAAAGTACATGATAGTGAGTTATTCCATCATTGACAAATTTTGGAGATATTTTTTTTCCCACTGCTTGAGATAGTTACCTAAGTATTTTTATGATTTTTCCCACTCTATCCCTAATCTTATAAGGTATCCTATTTGGAAAATATTTCCATTTTCCATTTAACCATATGCTTAATGATTTTGATGGGTTCCCAAAATTACCTTTACTAATGAATTTTTTTAATAAATATACCTATGTTAAATAATGTACATATTAGGATATATATACATATATGCAGGGTTTCAAAAATTGTGCACATAAATTATCAAATTAATTATATGTTTTTAATCGTATTTATCAGTTTTTATCATTTGAATTAAATTTGTAACATGTTTTAAAATCTAAATAAGTTTATTGTATAGATAATATAATTTAACACATTATATCTCATGGGAATGTATGATTAGTTTTCTAGTTGTGACGCATTATCATGCTCTAGGATATGGTTGTTTTATTACCCAATACATCCTCTTTGTGGTTTTTCCCATAGGTTTTACTGTGTCATATCGTATATCAACTTGTATTGTTTAGATAGATATATACATTCTTAGAGGGCTAGAAAATTTCTTCCATACCAGAACATTGGGAAGTTTACTTATACCTGGACACATCCGTTACACATTTCACAAGGCTTTTTGAAAAAGTTATCTAAAATATTCTACAATAATAACCAAATATTAATTGGATACCAATTAATAAGACCCAAAATGAACATAAAATAAATGGTAAAATAATGTAATGGTTTAGATAATACATTTCACAAACATTCACACTGACTAATAAAAGAAAAGTTTAGTATCTCTGAGATTAACTAGATAAAAATAATATTTTTTGACACTTGAAAATAGTTCTATGAAACATAATGCCCATTTCTTATTGGATTAATGAGGAAAGACGTTACATGGATTTAGGCGATGTTCCCAAGGCACCAAATGATGGAAATAAAATAAAAAGGGCCTCAATAACCATTTGGGATTGATTGTCCCTTTAATTAAACACAACCATGCAAACAATCTATGAGAAACCATGTCCACATGATGCATGTGAACAATGTAAACTAGTGAAACACATTACCAAGGAACAACCATGCATCCCAACCAATTCCATAAAAATTTTCATTGACCAATACATCTCATCCACACTATTACATAATCAGAGTACCAAGTGGATGATTACAAAAAAAATCCAAGAACCAATGACACAACTCCACAACTCACTACGAAGCTCCATCCTCCATGAACTAAAAAATCATCCAAGAATTTTGATAAACCTCATGTGAAATGAGATGCATTACCATTACCTATTTCTAGGAAAACAACATCTTAAAAAGTACCATAGTGGCAATGCATTAGGTGAGTACAAATAATTAAAAGGTTTTCCCCAAATAGAAATCCTTCACATGCCACCAGGATAAAACCATTATTAAATTTACATAAATTTGTTTATATTTAACATCATATAATGCCACAACTGCTTACAAACCAAATAGACCCTTAACAAATAATTTTCATACAAATCCACACAACATAAGTGAAATAAAAACAATAATGAAATAATCCATTTTCCCTCACATACTAGCACAACAATTCCCACCTTTCATAACCATTCACAAAAAAAATCATAACTATTGAGTCTCAGAAAACCATACTGGAAACCAATCATGGTGGCACTTCCGATCAAAGATAGTTTTCTCCTATTCCAATCTAGTGGTACTTCACTATCACTTAACATTGATAATGAAATTTCATACACTATCCATCACATTTTTATATTTCTACTTCCAACCCACTTATATTCATTCGAACACATTTATAAAATTCCTAATCTAATAAATAAGCATATACACCAAATAAATCCACACAAATATGCAAACAACAATTTCACAACCAAACATTCCCTTAATCCATTTACCTTTACAATTCATATTTCATTAAAAGTCCCTTTTTATTGAAACCATTTTTTAAAACCATTTCCATAATTCAAACCATGAAAACCATTTTTAAAACCTATATTTTAAAATAAAAAAACAAAGTTCATTTCGTAGAAATAACCGATTTTCCCCAAAATCAACAAATCATCACCAAAGAAATTACAATCAAGAATCTCACATCATATTCACAATTAATATCCAGAAAAATCTATTAATTTAAATAAATTCTTCTACTTCTAGAAAATGGTGTTGAGAGAAAATGAATATACCTTAGGATTTCTGTGAAATCGACCAACTCGCCACCACACCACAAATCCAGGTGAAATCTCCACTAAAACTACCTGAGATCCCTCTTACTACCATCAAAAAGCCTCAATATCCTATTTTAGGCAACAAAAACACTTTATCTACCCACAAACAGTGTAGATCATCAAAATAGAGAGAGATGGAGAACTATTACTAAGGAAAACCATGAGTGAGCTATGAGATGGGAATTACCGGAGAAAAATCGCCTTCATCTTACCTATAAAACCCATCGAATCACTTCCAAAATTATTGGGAGAGCCCCTATAATCCATGAGAAACAAAAATACCATGTAGGGCTCTTATTTGATAATATATAAACATTTTAGGGAAAATCCTTAGTCAACCCATAATTAAAAATCCTACTTTTATTGCCACGAATGGTTAGCTCACACAGATAGGAAAACTGTTTTCTAACCATGCGACTTATAAATCTTTAATAGGGGTCCCACATGGTTTTGTCACATGGTTATTCTTGCCATACATAAGATCATGGGTTCTATATTCTCCTCATCATTTCTCTTTTTATCCTCATAATGTAGGGAACCATCACTTTTTCGAAAGTACTTGGGACATTACTCGACCATTTCATTCTATTACTTCTATGTTTCCTCATAAATCTGAAAATAATGCCAATAAATAAAACTATACTGATTTTCTTACCATGAAAGACATTCTATTGCCTATCCATAATCCACACTAGAATGTTCACCAATGCAGCATCCTTCTCATGCTTAACATGATCCCATCGAGTCACCTGGTCAGGATCCAGTTGAAACTTCTTCATCTTAGGAACACGAAACACGATATTCGCTACACTAAACCACAATGTCAAATCCAATCAATAATACACCTCTACAAATAGCACCATTATCTCAAAATCTTCAATACACCTTTGAGATAACATTTCATAATTTCCAAAATAGCGATGTCTGAGCCTATGAGAGAATGTCAAAAACACATGATCACCAACCTTAGAGGACAACGAATATCGATGATTTTCTACATACGAATTCTAATGATATAAATACACCCACATTATCTTCCGGATAAAATTTATATTCCTTATATTGTCATGGATATGTCTTGGTCGATATATTGAGGTCTCTACATTTTACACCCAAAAAAGTGAAGTAAAATAAGGATGACCATACAATACTTCAAACGGAGCCATGTGTATCAATGCCTAATAAATATTATAATAATATAACACTCCCAATAGAAATAACTACTCTAATTAGTGAAAAAAATCCAACAAAAAAGACAATAACACATCACCCAATAGATGTATCATCCTCCCATATTTCCCATCCATCTTAGAACAATACGTTATACTCATTGTCGACTATGTTTTAAAGACCTATAATTTCCATGTAATTTTTTTAATACATGGGAATTTTACGAGTCCACAGTTTCTGACAGTGCTTGTTTACGAGGACCGGTGTGCCCATAATCAATTTCTGAAGTTTTGTTCAGGTACGTTCAATAAACGTATGGTCATGATTTAAATATTTTGAACTGGTTCTCAGAATTGAAATCCAAGGACACCGTTGAACTTGTATCACCGTTATTCTATTAAGGATAACTTTACCACATTTTTTTTAACGTGAGTGGAAGATATTTGGGGGGGGGGGTTAATTTGAATAAAATAAATTATTCACTTTATTTTATTAGTGGTGGTTAAAACTACCAAGTGGTGATTGGAGGTGTGGGTCACTAAACCATAACCTCCCATGAGAGGTTATGGTGGTGGGTCCCACCCCCACATAACCTCCCTTGAAAGATTATTAGGTGGGGCCCACCTGACCTCTCTAACTCCCTTGAACCCCCAATTAAGGAGGATGAACTCTTCACTTTCCCCATGTATTTTTGGAGCCTCTTCACTTTCCACCTTCCCTCATTGTGGTGCCAACACACCATAGAATAAATTAATGCCAATTAATTAATTTTAAGTGATTTGAATTATTTTGATTTATTTTTTATTGCATGGAAATCATAAAATAATAGGGGAGCTATTATTTTATTTTGGCATTGGAGATTCTTTCATTGGTGGTGGAACTTTGGGAGTGATTTGGGAGAATTCTTGGAGAATGACATCCTCTCCAATGAATAATTCACTATCACCGATGAAGAATGAGGATGATGCTCGAGCATGGGATTGGCAGCCTGTGACCGGCGTAACGTACAATGACATCTTCAAATTCTTTTCCCGTTCCATCGACAACGTTCATTGAATCGAGGTAGCGGATTTGAATCATTTTTAAATTTGATATTAAACCTCTTTTCTTTGTCAAAAAAAATTCTGTTTTGGTATGCCAAATGATATCATAGGATGAGGAGGGTTCAGACTACACGAACACGGTCTGACCCTCCCCCCTTTGTTTTTTTCTGTTTGATGACGACGAAGGTGGACCGCAAAAAGGATCCGGTGGCGCAAGACTGCCGAGTCACCGCAAGGGTGCAACAAGACCATGACGCGTAGAGGAACCAATTCGTGGTTAGGCAGGCCGTGGCGATGCCAAAGGGGCACGGTGCCGAAGGGGCGTAGTGTTGTCGCACCACGCCGGAGAGGAACCATGATCGGAAGTGCTGTAGTGGCTGGAGAAGCGGGGCGCCATTGCGCCGCACGGAGGAGCCGAAGGCTACGACTAGGTCTGTACGTGGAGGTGGGGGAATGAAACCATCACGACGTGTAGAGGGCAGTAGGACAATGGCGTCGTCGTGTCACGGTGGAGGTTTGGAGGTGGTCGTCTTGGCTAGCCTCTATGGAGCCAGATTAGCGAGACCACTCGGGTCCCATGGCTCCCGAACTGGCGCAAAATGTCGGTTCTAATCCACAAACCTTTGGGGGGGGGGGCGGGGGTGCGGCCCCCCTCCCATGGCTGGTCGGGTGGGCCTCCATGGGCCAGGCTGCCACGGCCGGACTACCCCTCGGCCGGGCCGCCCCTTCGTGCCGGGATGCGCCTTCGGGTTAGGGCGACCCTTATGGCCGCACCGTGCCCTTGGTTCGGGCCGCCCACTCGGGTTCATCCAACCACTCGAGTCGGGCTGTATCCACGAACCGGGCTAGACCCCAGTTCGGACAGGGTCGGTCTGGGTTCGGTCAACTGGGTTGGACAGGACCCGGACCCGTTTTGGCCATTTACACCTTTTATCCCACGTCTTGGGCTACGGGTGTCCGATCGACGAACCGTCTGCGGGGATGAATTCATGGAGCAAGACGATTCTTTTGGCATAATCCACATGAGGTTCGGCCGTAGTTGGGGCACGGTCGGGTTAGTTTGAGCCTAAAAACCAACAGGGACCCTAGAATAAAAATACCAATAACTTAGAGACCGGCTGTCTGATTGACGCGCCGTCTATCACGTTGGGTTATTTATGATGATACAGAACTATGCGATACATCAACTCGAGACTTCATGGTAGTTTATATATCTACACTTGGATTGAGGAGCAGACCCACCCAGAATCGAGCGTGCTCTGTGCGGGAACCCTAGAGCTAGCTGTGACTGAGATGCTAGAATCCTCCATGGGTTCGATAGTGACGATACTATACCAGGATCCTCCGTGGGTTTGAAATCGATTATACTATACCAAGATCCTCTGTGGGTTCAACAATGATTACTTCTATAGCAGGATCCTCTGGGGGTTTGACATCGGTGAATTCTGTACTGGGATCCTATGTTTCTTTGACAACAATGAATTCTATACCAAGATCCAATGTGGGTTTGACAACCTTGATATTGTTCCAGGAACCTACGTGAGTTCAACAGAGGAGATTATTCATAGGCTAAATCTAATCATCTCTACCCCTCCTGATGTATTGTATTCCTGTTTGAGCTGAGTCTTGACTTTCAGTCATTATCACCAAGCTGATTGACTTTACCTCCTTCGTGGACTGGGTTGTGCTTGGGCTTGAGAGTTGGAGTCAGACTATGACAGGTAACATGGGTATATGTATGGGCATATACCTATGTAGGTTTGGTTGATACTTCGTGATTGTATCTTTCTTATTTGGTTTATCCTTAGTGGATTCTGGGAGACCTTCGGGGGTCTCGGGGTCCCCTACTATGTATTGTTATACTCACCCTTGCATGGGCTTCACCCACACCTTTTTGTGTTATGTCAAGACGACGGTCATCAGTGAATGATGCTGAGGGTGATGGATGGGAGGCTGCTCGAAGATGGACGAGACAGGACGTACATCAGGGATGAGTTGTTTGAGTTATGTACCAACCCTTTAGGTAGGATTCCCTGGTGGATAATCCAGTAGCTGTTTTCCCATTTTACTTGTACTTGTACTTGTTATTCAGTTGGGTTTGTATTTTGGACCACTTACTTTTAGCACACATTTATTTTCTATATATGTACTTGTTACTCCCACTTCCTATGTTCAGACTGTGTTTGTTACAGGTTTAAAGTCAATTCCATCCCTTTTTTATAAGGGATTCACTGTTGGTTCTTGTCTCCAACCCCTGGCCTATGGATGACGGGCTTGGGGTAGTCACGACATGGGCCGTGAGGACGGGTCGTGACGAATTGGTATCAAAGGAGTCAATTCTACCATAGAACATGGACTCTGATTCTTTTAACAAAAATAGTGTTAATTGTTTTGGGTGTGGTTAACAGTTTATAGAAACCGGTGTTGGTGCGGCGGTCGATGTATCCATACTGTTGAGTCAATAAGGTTTTCCTTATGACTTTTACATTCCTTATTGTTTTGAAAATCACAAACACCTTATCTTTAAGGAAAATTGATTTTACAAGGAAAATTGCTTTTATAAGGAAAATCTCTTTTATAAGGAAAATTGGTTTTATAAGGAAAATTTCTTTTATATGGACAGTTGATTTTATAAGGAAAATCCCTTTTATAAGGAAAATCACTTTTATAAGGAAAATTATTCTTATCATTTATTCATTATCTATATGCATATTTTTCTTAAGTATAAGAATCAGATTCATTTCTATATTCTCGGAATCGTTTAAAACTATGATATGATGCATTCTGTTTTAGCCTCCGAATTCTGGATGAGAACTGTAATGAAGTTCCACTCCGAATTCTGGATACGAACTCTAATAATGTTCCACTCTGAATTCTGGATACTAACTCTCATGAAGATCGACACCAAAATCTAATGACAAATCCTGATTACGAATTCTCATTACGAATTCTGAAGACGAATTGTCATCCCGAAATCTCATTCTGAATTCACCTATTAAACAGAATCTGATCATCATTTCTTTTTACACTCCAAATTTATTTAGACTCCGAATATTATTTTTGGTTAGACTCTGAACTTTCTTTTTTGCTTACACTTTTATAATTTGTCTACTCTTTAATATTTTTGTTTACATTCCGAACCTTCACTCTGAACTTTTGAGTCAGACTTAAAACGATGTCGTACTTTCTGTTACACTAGTTTTGTTATAAAATGATGTCGTCTATTCCGTTATAAACTAACCATTGGTTAAGTGACACGTGTACAGGTTCCTCCAATTTTTATGGAAGATATGGCCCTTGGAATGGAGGTCGACCGAGCCTATAAATAGGCGCTCATTTGAAAGAGCTCAAAATACAATGAAGTTGACCGATATACAGACCACATGCTACTAAGGTGATTTCTAGAGAGAGAAAGATTTTCATGCTTTGTATGTACTGAACCGCTCATTCATTTTTTGCTTCGTGTGACTCCGAATGTTGGTGATTACATTCGAGGACTTCCGAGGATAGGAAGATAGAGGTGCCGACTACCTTAAAGTTAGAGGGATTCCTTGCTGAGGAAGATAGAGGTTCCAACTACCTTGAAGTTGAGGGCTTGCGGGGATAACAAGATAGAGATTTTGATTTTCGTATCGAGGGCTTGTCCTGGTATGGGTAAGACAGACTTGCTTGAATGTATAAATCAAGAGACCTTTATCCAAGGTTGATGGATACCCTTCTCTTTGGGTTAAAAGAGTTATTGTTTGTTATTTTTATTTTTACTACCTGTTTGTTTCCGCTGCATATTTTATTGGAAGGAAAGTATAACTTTCTTATACTTCCCTACTTGTACACTTTTTCATTTAAATTCTCTAAAATTTAAGGTAGAATCTCGTATTTTAATCTTTAGTTAAGTTTCAATTTCCAGATCCATATTTCCATAACCTACTTTCGGAATCTCTTTCTAGTTTTAAGAAAGTACATAGAACTTGAAGTTTATAACTTCATTCCTTATTCAGATTTTTCAATTGGTGTTAGAGGTGTTGTGAAATTTCTTAGTTTAACTTTGTTAAACTTAGAACTTTCCTTGTCTAAGGAAAACATAGTTATTCGTAATCGTCTTTAAAGGTTCCAAAGGAAATTTTTAAAGTGTAAAATTCACCCCCTCCCTCTTGTATATTGAGTATCTACATCATTATTTCGATCATACACAAACACTATGACTCTGAATTCTGATTTCCGACTTAGTGGACGAAAACACTTAGTGCGTGTGTCTTCTTTGAGAAGTTTTCTGCGTGTTTACCCTGTGTCATCTCACCAGGTATATTTTTTTATCATGGTTCACCTAATTCTTTTCAGGATGACCCCATGAAGGAAGCCAGGTAGTATTCCGAGTTTCATATAAGATGGTAGCCCACCTAGCGACGATGCCTCGGTGCAAGGCCACATCACAGCGGAGGTACCAGTGGTACCACTACCCGCTAGGCCACCGATAACACCAGTTCTAGTAGAAGAGAGTGCATGACGTATAAGTGTGTTGCATGAGTTACTGTACCAAACGTCACCCAGCTTCCGGGGAGAGAAAGACCCATAGGCAGCTGAGGATTGGTTGAAGGCTATTGTGAGAGTTTTCATATTTTTAGGGACACCAGCCGACATCATGTTGATCCTTGCCATGAGTCTCTTTCATACAGCCATAGGCAGATGGTGGACCCTAATGCTCTAGGTGCATGATGAGGCATAATTACTCTCGGCAAACTTCGAGAGTCTCTTCCGGTCAGAGTTTGTTCCAGGAACCCTTCATGTAGTGCGGATTCATGATTTACTGCATCTACATTAGTGTTTCATGATGGTAGATCAGTTCTCATCGAGGATCACCGATCTCTCGCGCTACTCTCAAATCTGGTGTGGGACCCATTCATTAGGGTCCGGACCTTTGAGATGGGACTTGGGCATGAGATCAGGGCTTCGATGATCTCTCTCAACATCCTGATGCAGGCGGGGGTGCTAGAGCGTTCCCTTCTTATGGAATGTTTTCATGCTGAGCAGAGCCCAGCTGCGAGCCCCACCACAGGGTGAAACGTAGCAGAGTCTACTGTAGCCGGAAGTAGACAGATGACAAAAGGTCCAAGCGGACCAGGCCATCAGGTGGGCGACCCCAAGATAGAGGTTTGGTTATACGGGGAAAATGAGATAGAGCCAGCCATACGAGGAACATGCAGTGCTGTGCAAGTGGTGGGTAGGGTCATTTGGCTCGTGACTACCCAACCCGCCATGCAGATGAGTAGAAAAAAGTAGAGGGACCTCCCAGGTAGAGGTAGAGGTTCAACTGTGGTGGTCCTCTAGGAGAAAGAAGACGGGGAAGAGGATCCGGCCGAGCAGCAGGTGGTGGATGACGTTTCGAGGCCCTAACACCACCACCACCAGGAGGTCCACCCAGACCATATGGAGCTGGCGGACAAAGGTGGGATCAACTCTAGGCAGTCGAGACCTATGACCACGATGCAACTGAGATGAGTTCAGGTACAATCTGTTTCTACTCCACCCTTTCTGTTGTAGTTATAGACGCAGTTGTGAGTCATTATTGAATTGACGCTGCCCTTGTTCAGATCTTGGAGATTTCGATGGAGCTGTTGGCTCGATCCTTACGACTAGAGACTCCTACGTGAGAAGAATCGATGATTACACATGGGTGCTGGCAGTGTGGAATTACTTTAGTAGATGAGATCTTCGGTTGGGATCTCCTCGTAGTGCCGTCGAGGCCTTATGACGTCATTCTGGGTATGGACTAGTTATCCACAATTCATGCTCAGATTGACTGTATTAGGCAGAAAGTGCGGTGTATCCGTGATGATGGTATGAGGATTACCTTCACTGGTGAGAAGGGATCCATTGCAACGTAGGATGGACTTACCTAGATGAGGGGGTAGCCGATCACACATCAGTTGGCTAGCCTCATTCCTGGAGCGGTTGATGTGAGGAGTCAAAGTTTCCCTGTTGTGGTGGATCAGTATGCGGATATCTTCCCTAAAGATGTTCCATGACTACCTCCTCGCAGAGAGGTGGACTTCTACATTGACCTGTACCCAGGGATGGCACCGTAATCTATTCTGGCATATCGAATGTCTCCCGCTGATCATCGTGAGCTGCATGTATATCTAGAGGACTTGCAGGTGAAAGGATTTATCTGACCCAGTGTTTCACCTTGGGCATCCCCGATTTTTATTGCCAAGAAGGTGGATGGGAGTTTGTGGGTCGATGACAACTACCAACTCCTGAACCAGGTGACCGTGAAGAACAAATACTCACTCTTGAGGATTGATGACCTCCTTGATCACCTCAAGGGATCACGATGGTTCTCGAAGATAGACCATAGGTCAGGCTATCACCAGCTCAGAGTTCGATATGAGGATGTGTAGAAGATGGCCTTCATGTGTTGTTATGGCCCCTACGAGTTCTTGGTTATGCCCTTCGGTGTTACCAACTCTCTAGCAGTGTTCATGAGTCTCATGAACAAGATCTTTCATCCTTACATCGATCACTTTGTCATAGTATTCATCGACGACATACTAATCTACTTGTCTACTAAGGAGGAGCACACCTATAATTTGAAAGTAGTACTAGAGACACTACGAAGCACCAGCTTTAAGGTAAACTCTTGAAGATTCAGTTCTGAATCCGATAGGTACACATTCTAGGACATGTCATCTCGGAGGCTAGAGTTGCAATGCATCCCGTGAAGATTGAGGCAGTGATTTCTTCGGATCCACCTATGAGTGTGAAGGAGTTACGGAGTTTTTTGGGTCTGGTTGGGTACTATAGAAGAATTTTGGCAATGTTCTCGAGAGTTTCAACACCGCTTTCAGCATTGAAAAAGAAGGGGAAACCCTTCATGTGGTCAGAGAGATGCCAACAAGTCTTTCAGGAGCTGAGTCAGAGGATGACTAGTGCGCCCATCTTGAGGATACTGGAGGAGGGCGTTGAGTACGTAGTTTACTGTGACGCATCAGGGACCAGACTCGGGTGTGTCCTGATGTAGTAGCAAGCAGTGATCGCCTATGTTTTATGGAAGATGAGACAACACGAGCAGAACTACGCTACCCATGACCTGGATTTAGCAGTAGTGGTCATCACCTTGATGATGTGGTGGAACTATCTGATGGGAGAATGTTTTACAGTCTACTCTAACCACCAGAGTCTCAGGTATATCTTCTCAAAGAAGGACATAAACATGAGAAAATGATGATGGCTCGAGTTCCTCCATGAATATGATTTTGAGATATTTTATACTCATTGGAAGGGGAATAATGTAGCATATGCCCTCAACAAGAGATTAGGCATTGAGCTGCTAGGAGAGGCGACAAAGTAGCTGGCCGCATTGCAGATATCCTTTGTGGATAGATATGGATCAGCCTTTCTGCAGTCTCTCATAGTCAATCCTCCACTTCTTCAGTGAGTCAGGGAGGCTCATCATGGGGACATTGACTGTGAGACGTGATATGCTCAGATATCTAGAGGGCAGTCACCTGATGGATTTTCTAAAGATGGGGAGCACGTCATCCTACTCAAAGGATGTACCATGGTATCAATAGCACTTCAGGAGGAGCTGTTTAGGGAGTTCCACACTACCCTCTAGAGGTACATCCATGAGTGCCGAAGATGTATAGGGACCTCCAACGACATCACTGGTGGCCAGGTATGAAGAAGGTAGTAGTAGAGTTTGTCTCATTATGCCTCACTTGTCAATAATTGAAGGTGGAGCGTCAGGTTCCAGAAGGCTTAGTTCAGCCCTTAGAGGTCCCAGAGTGGAATTGGGACGTGATATCTATGGATTTCGTGTTGATTCTTCCACATACATCTAGAGGACACGACTCTATCTAGTTGATGGTAGACTGACTCACCATGTTGGCCAACTTCCTAATGATCAGAGGGAATGGCTCAGTAGAGAGCTTGAGATGCCACTATGTACAAGAGATCATATAGATTGATGGTGTTCCATCGACAATCGCCTCAGATTAAGATGCTTGTTTCACTTCTGGGATATGGAAGGAGTTGCAGGATCCTTTCGGGATACAGCTTCACTTGAGCACCGCCTCCCATCCTCTGACAGGTGGTCAGACTGAGAGGACCATTCAGACTCTTGAGGACATGATCCATGCATTCGTTGTTGACTTTGGTTGCAACTGGGAAGATCACTTACCCTTGGATGAGTTTGCATATAACAATAGCTACCACTCTACCATCGGGATGGCTCCTTACGAGGCACTATACGGCCGACCTTGTACATCGCCTCTGTGCTGGACTGACCCAGGGGAGTCATCACTTGTAGGACTAGAGATGGTGCATGATATGATGAAAAAGGTGTAGATCATCCTGGAGCGGATGAAGACTGCACAGAGCAAGAACATGTCCTATGCTGATAGGAGATGGAGACAACTGGTGTTCGAGGATGGAAACCACGTATTTCTAAGGGTCTCACCTCGACGAGGTCTACTGATATTTGGCTGAGGCGGCATGTTGTATCTATGATTCATCGGACCATTCCAGGTCCTCAGCAGGGTAGGCGAGGTGGCTTACTGCTTGGCTCTTCCACCTCAGTTGCACTGTGTGCACAATGTCATCCAAGTATCTTAACTGAGAAGATACCTGCACGACCTGTCCAACATCATCGACCACTGGAAGCAGGACATCAATGACGGGACTACATTCACGGAGGTTCCAGTGTAAATTGATGATCAATAAGAGTAGGTCATGCGTGGACGGTCGATAACACAGGTGTGTGTTCGATGGCATCATGGGAACCTCCAAGAAAGCACATGGAAGTGGGAGTCTCGGATGCGTGCTCAGTACCCACATTTTTTTCTATAGTGTGAGTTGTAGCTTACAGGGACGTAAAGCCCTGAGGTGGTGAGAATGTAAAGACCTGAAATTTCCGTGGAAATATTTTTTATACATGTGAATTTTACATGTTCGTAGTTTTTGACAGCAATTTATTATGAGGCCTCTTGTGCCCGGAATCAATTTTTGAAGGTTTGTTCAGGTACGTTCAGAAAACATACGTGCATGATTTATATCTTTTGAACCAGTGCGTAGAATTGAAATCGGAGGACACTGTTGAACTTGCAGTGCCAGTATTCTCTTAAGGAGACCTTTATCACATTTTTATTTTATCGTGAGTGGAATATATTATTTTGGAGATCTGTAATTAATTTGAATAAAATAAATTATTCACTACATTTTTTATTGGTGGTTAAAACCCCCAAGTGGTTGATGGAGGTGGGGGCCACCACACCAAATCCTCCCATGAGAGGTTATGGTGGTGGGGCGTACCCCCGCAGAACCTCCCTTGTAGAATTATTAGGTGGGTCCCACCCAACCTCTCTAACTCCCTAGAACCCCCAATTAAGGAGGATAAACTATTCACTTCCCCCATAAATTTTTGGTGCCACTTCACTTTCCACCATCCCTCATTATGGGGACAACACACCAAAGAATTAATTAATGCCAATTAATTAATTTGAAGTGATTTAATTTATTTTCAATTCTTTTTGATTTCATGGAAATAATAAAATAATAGGGGAGCTATTATTTTTTGGCATTGGCGATTCTTTCATTTGTGGTGGAACTTTGGGAGATATTTGGGAGAATTCTTAGAGAATGACATCCTTTCCAACGAAGTATGCACTATTTCCGATAAAGAATGATGACGACGCTCGAGATCGGGATCAGCGGCGTGTGACAGGTGCAACGTACGACGAAGACTTCAAATTATTTTCCCACGCCATCGACAACGTTCATCGAATCGAGGTAGGGGGTTATGAATTATTTTTAAATATGATATTAAACCTTTGTTTGTCTTTGTACAAATATTTGGTTTGGTAAGACAAATGATATCGCATGAAGAGGAGGGTTCGGACCACATGAACATGGCCTGACCCCCACCCTTTGTTTGTTTTCATTTGATGATGACGGAGGTGGACCGCAAAAAGGGAATGGTGGCCCAAGGCCTCCAGGTCACTGCAAGGGCACAACACCGGCATGCGGCACAGAGGAACTAAGCAGCGACCATGCAGGTCACGGCATTGCCGAAGGGGCATGGTGCCGTCACACCATGCCAGAGAGGAACCACTGCTGGGAGGGTTGTGAAGAAGGGAGAAGCGCGACGCCGTTGCGCCGTGCGGTGAAGCCAAAGGTCGCAGCTTGGTCAAGCCGTAGCAGTGGTGGTGCAGCGCTGTCGCACCATGGAGAGTGTAGCTGTACTGCGACACTGTCGTGCCACGGTGGAGGTGCGGAGGCATCCAGCCACCATGGAGCCCATAAAGTGGGACCAACCGGGTCCCGCGACTCCTGAACCGAGGCAAAGCGCCAGTTCCGTTCCACAAACCAGGGGGAGACACCCTCTCACCCGTGGCCGGTTGGGCCTCCATGGGCCTGGCCGCTCCTTGGTCGGGCCGACATTATCGGGCCACCCCATGGATGGGACTCCCCTCGGTCGGGCTGCCCTCGGTCGGGCCGCCCCTCGGCCAGGGCGCCACGGGCTGGGTCGCGCCTTCGGGCCAGGCCGGGCCACTCTCTCGGTTTTGGCCACCCACTCAGGTTTGGCTGACCACTCGGGTTAGGCCACATCTGTGAACCAGGCCAGACCCCAGTTCGGACCGGGTCGAGCCTGGTCGTTCGACTTGGTCGGACCTGTCTCGGACCCGCTATGGCCATTTACACCTTTTTGCCCACATCTTGGGCTATGAGTGTCCGATTGATGAACCGTCTATGGCGATGGAATTCTTGGAGAAAGAAGATTCTTTTGACATACTACACTTGATCTTCGGATGTAGTTGGATTATGGTAGGTTTTGTTTGAACCTAAACACCAACCAGGCCCCTTGAATGGAAATGCCAATTACTCACATACCGGGCGTCCAATTGACGCACCATCTATCACGTTTAGTTATTTATGATGAGATGAAAAAATAGGATACATCAAATCAAGAAATCCTGGTAGATGATGTATCGAAACTTTGCTTGAGAAGCAGACCCTACCGGAATCGAGTGTGTTGTGTGTGGGAACCCTAGAGCTGGCTGCTACTGAGATGACAGGATCCTCCATGGGTTCGACAGTGACGATACTATACCAGGATCCTCAGTGGGTTCAACAGAAATGATATTATACCAGGATCCTCTGAGGGTTCGACATCGATGACTTCTGTACTGGGATCCTCCATGGGTTCGACAATGGTGGCTTCTGTACCAGAATCCTCTGTGGGTTCGGCAGTGATGACTTCCGTACCAGGATCCTACATGGGTTTGACAGTGCTGATATTATTCCAGGATCCTATGTGGGTTCGATACAGGAGGTGATTCAAAGGCTAAATCTAATGTTCTCTACCCCTCTTCATGTGTTTTATACCTGTGTGAGCTGGGTCTTGTCTTTCAATTGTTAGCACTGAGGTGATCGACTTTACATCCTTTGTGGAATGGGTTGTGGTTGGTCTTGACAGTTAGATCTGGACTGTGACTGGTAACTTAGGTATATTTATGGGAATATACATATGTAGGGTTCATTGATACTTTTTTATGGTATCTTTCATCATTGGTTTATCTTTAGTGGATTTTGAGAGACCTCAGGGGGTCTCGGGGTCCCCTATTGAGTATTGTTATACTCACCCCTGCATGGGCTTCTCCCAGACCTTGTTGTGTTCTGTGCAGATGATGGTCAGCAGTGAACGAGGCTGAGGGTGATGGACGAGAAGATTCTAGAAGATGGAATAGACGGGACGTACTTCATGGACAATTTTTTCGAGTTATGTACCTACCATTCAGGTAGGATTCCCCGAAAGACCTTCTAGGAGCTATTTTCCCTTTTTACTTGTAATTGTACTTGTTGTTCAGTTGGGATTGTATTCTGGACTACTTACTTTCAGCACACTTTTCTTTTCTATATTAGTACTTGTTACTACCACTCCTTGTGTTCAGACTGTGTGTTATATAGGTTTAAAGGCAATGCCTTCCATTTTTATCATGGATTCTCTTTTAGTGGAAGTCGCCAGCCCCTGGCCTATGGAAGGTGGGTTGGGGTAGTCATATCACATGCCTTGAGGACAGGTCGTGACATACGTCCCAAGGGATTACTGCAAGGATATCCAAAATTGAGATTTGAACCTCAGATCTCAATATAATACAATAAAAACTAGTACAACATGAAACATTAACACCTCCATAATTTATATTTAGGAATATCCACCACCTTATAAGATTCACAAATTCGAATGAAATCGGCCGACATTGTGAATCATTCCACTATCACCCATATAGAATAATGCATTATGATCATTCTTGGGATACCTATAACAATATCAATCTCAATATATTTCCACTTCTAGATAGTTATATATAATGTTTTCAACATACCTTCTTGTCATTGATGATCTGAATTCACTTCCTGACAAGTTAAGCATATCTAAACAGATCCCACCACATAAATTTTAATATTATCCCACAATAACTGGTATTTGAACACTTTATACATTATCTAAATTCTAGAATGGAAATACCACATGAAATGATGATAATACATATGAATTTCCTCTTGATAAGGCATAAATACAACCATATGACTCAAAAAACACAAAAAACATAATGCCATTTTTGTTTTCATCCCTTAATGGTCTCACCAATATTGAGTTTTGACCTCATCACCATACGCAGGGAATCAGACACCTATTATTCTTTAGCCAACCCTATCAAGTTAGGGACCAGTGATACTGGAAATAAAATTGCTATATCTCCCTGGTCCACAAATTGCAACTGCATGTCAGCTACGACCAATAACAACTTCCACTAATCAGATGCATATTTCACCCATGAGAATATAACTTCCTCCTTAATGCGTCCAACACCAAATTTACCATACTCAATGTATAAATCAAGTCAAAATCAAACATCATGAGATACTATATCCATCTCCTTTTCCTCATGTTTGAATCTATTTGTGATAAAATATTCTTTAAACTCTTATTTTTCGTAATGACTGGGACTTTCCCACTGAAGATATAATGATGACACATTTTCAAAGCATGATCCATAGATACCCACTCCAAATTATGTTTTGGGTAATTTTTCTGATGATACCTTAACTTCCATGATACATATGCAACTATGTGATCCCCTTTTTGGATAAAAATTAAAAACCCTAATCCCTATGTGTCACAATAAACAATGTACCATGTTCTTGGTTCTAGAATAACCATGATTAGTGCTGATGTAATAAAAACCTTATTATCTTCAAAATATTTACAACATAGCACATTCCATTGAAATTGAAAATTCATCTTTGTCAAATCGCTCATTGGTGAGGCCCATCATGAGAATTCACAATCAAAATGTCGATAATAGCCAGCTAGACAAAGGAAGTTCTGTATCTTGAAAACATTTTTTGGTGTTTTTCATGAAGTAACAACCTCTATATTTTCCTAATAAACTAAATCAAATTTATAAAAAATAACATGGACAAGGAAACAAACCCCCCATATCCAAAAATAATAATTCAATAATTTGGCATATAAATAGTGATCTATAATGATCCCCAACACTTTCTCCAAGTGTTTCTCAGGCTCCACACTTGATCCAGAATACATCAGTATGTAATCAAAAAATACCACTACTAAAGAATCAATGTTTTTCTAAAATATATTGTTTATCAATTCCATACAAACCATTGGTGCATTCATCAGACCGAAGGGAATAACCACATACTCATATTGGCCATATCTACTTAAGAAGGATTTTTTAGAATATCATCCTTATACACTCACAATTGATGATATCCTGATTACAAGTCAATCAAGGGGAACCACTACGACCCCCTCAACAAGTCAAAAATAATCATCAATGTGAGAATGTGGATAAATATTCATTATCCCAACATGGTTAATCTTATGATAATCAACACATGGCCACAAGGTTCTAAATAATATTTTAATGAAAAAAGATTATGCTTCCCAAAGTAACATTCTTGGTTTCATGAAACCATTGTTTTCTAACTCCTCCAACTACAATTTCAATTCAATAAATTCTAATGGAGCCATCCGGTATGATGGAAGCAAAATAGGACCGGTCCCCCAAATGAGATCAATGGTCAAATCCACTTATCTCGTGGGTGTAACCACGATAATTCTTTAGGAAATACATCCAGAAAATGATCCAAAAATACATTAAAAATTTTCTTCTCTACACCTTCCATTTATTACAATGATAATGCTACTAACTGATATGAGATCGTGGAAAAAAATTGTTCCAACAATATTTTTTCAATTAGCTTCTCATTATTCTCCCTTCTAAATAGATAATTGATTCCATGATCTATCGTGAATCAAAAATTTTCATGAATAAAAGTCGATGTGGGACTTAAACATTGCCAACCAATTCATTCCTAGGATTATGTAGTAAGCATCCATCTAAAGCACTATGAAATAAAACATCAACTACACACCATCCAAAACTATACTGATTTCCCTACACATTAATGATTGACACTATATTTTACCCTAAGGAATTTCATGTTTTTAAATCAAAGGATTCATTTCCACAGTTATACCCATAAAACTAACAATAATAGAATAAATAAAAGAATGTGAATAACCTGTATCAATAAATGTGTGTATAAAAGTAAAATTTAAAATTATGGTACTTCAAACTAGGGATGGTCCCAACTTATCATCCATCACAACCTTCTCAGCAGAAAACAACTGCTTTTTTACCACAATAAGAACTTTATATTCATACTGAGTGCTCGTGGTGTTCCTTGATTCACCATGACTAGCATCACTCTACTGATGGGCGGTATACTATAGCCCATTCCCTATCGAGGAATAGGATATCTGTGACACATAAGGAGTGTCATAAACACCCAACCATGGATAATTAAATCAATAAAATGAAGTATTCCCCATCCTCATAGAGTTATTGTATTCTCAATGTTGTTTGGTAAAATCCCGCTTAATGTGGCCTTTAGACCTACCCAAAAAACATCCCTTCTTACTCTGAGACTTGGGAGGATGATTCACTGATCCTACTGCATATTTTGATCCATACTCCCACCCTGAAAATTTGTTTCACTCTTCCGATTGATCCCAATGTAAGAGTTTACATGATTTCATATGGGTTCCAACATGCTTCCCACGCCGATAGCCCCCAAAAAATCCCACTCATCCACTGCTGCTCTATTCTCCATTTCTTTATAATAATGTATAAATAACTCCTTTATTTATGAATAATTTATTGCCTCAACCAATTTTCAAATCTATGTTCCTTTAATGATATTCTACGTGTATCCTCAGGTGAAAATCACACTATGTTCATAAACATAGTCATGTACTATATTCCCGAGAGGTTTACTTACTTTAAACAAAATAAATCTATTATACACTGAATAAGGAACATATAAGGGTAGAATTATTTTTTAAATAGTTATTCAAAACCCTCCCATGTCATACCTTAGTCTGTCCAAGGACGGATCACTAACATCCACCACTGATGGGAATGATCTTGCAACATATAAGTTACTGGAATCACTTTTAGCTCCACTGGTGTTCCCAAGAATTCAAATATCATATTCATTTTATTAAACTTTTCCTCCACCTTGTTCAATTTGGAATCACCCCAAAATAATTGTGGATTATTATTTTGAAACTAAATTGCATGATCCACATGATTTGGAACATCTAGTATATTCCCACTTTCCACAGTGTGCAAAACATGCACTATACTTTGTACTAGTTACTGGTTCACCTGAGGTCAAGTGCAAACAGGTTTTTAGCAACCTCATCTGGTTGGTCTCAATAATTTGATATAGTTCCATTTTTATCAACACCAAAACAACCATAAGTCTCAACCCCTTATAAAGAAAAGGTTTATATTTTCAAATTATATTACATTTCTCTATCAAAAATATTCTTTCCACAAGTTCACATCACCCATGTTTCTCCTTTTTTAAAAATCCATCATGTTTTGAAAATTGACCAATTTTAAAAATAACATAACTATCCACATTTCGAATCCTCACATTTAAAAATATTTTCCATATTTTTTAGAAGACAATATATTCATACTACAACATAAATCATTATTCCAATGAAATATTCATCATAGTGGGAATTCATTCTTACCATGAATGCCATGCCCATCTCATTAGATACACCCATGAAAATGTTAGTTACAATACCTATTTGTGTCTCCAAAACACTTATGTCCCCAAATCCCTAGAAACATGAAGCTCATCATATAAGGTTTTGCTACATCCTTTCAGGATATAGATTTCATGTTTTGGCAATCCAACACCATTCTACCATCCCAACTTGAGGAGGAATCCTTGAAAAAATGCCAACGTTGAGACCGACAACTAATATCAAATGACTAAAGAAATGCTTTCATAGGAAATTCAAGGACAAAACACACTGATACCACTTTTAACATCACACCCCTTCATCATTGGCTTGAGAGAGAGGTGACATGCTAATTTGACTCAGGTGATTTTCCCAAGGTTCTAAAGGATGGAAATAAATGCGGAGGGAATGAGGAACTATTTGCGAACAATTTTCCCTTTAATGGAATAAAAATCCACCAAAAAAGATATTACATACAACATCTAAATGATTCATGTCAACAATTTAAACCAATGTAACAAATTACCAAGAAATAATCATGAAACCCATATAATTCCATAACAATTCCAGTTGACCAGTACAACTCAACCACATTGTTCCATAATTTTTGTACCAATCAGAAGACTACAAAAAACCCCAATAATCTAGGGCACAACTCCACAGATCCATTTTAATTTCCATTATCAATGAATGAAAAAACCATTCAAGTATCATGATGACACTCAAGTGAAATGAGACGCTATACCCTTAATTATATACTTGAAAAGAAAATCTACAAGAGCACCAAAGTGCCAACGCAGATGGTGAGTAAAAATACACAATAAGATTTCACCAAATTAATTTCCTTCACATTTTACTAGGATAGAACCATTATAACATTTTTATAACATATTTCATATAAAACATGAAATTTTTCAAATTTTTCCATCATTCCAAACACACCCTTACCTTGTATGTTTCCACCGAAATACACACAATACAACGGAATTATAAACCGTCATGCCCTAATCCATTTAATCTCAAATATTAGAACAATAATTTCTATCTTTCATAACCACACACAAACAAATCATAACTATAGAGTCTCACATTCCCAACTCGGTAACCAATCATGGTGGAACATCCTGCCCATGCCATTTACTCCATTCCGAATCTAGCGGTAATTCACGCCCACTTATCCTTGATGTTGGCCCTTCCCTCCAATATACATCCCCTTTTTATAGTGGTACCTCCCACCCACATCTCACCAGTCCAAAACATGTATAAAATATATAAGCTAATAAATAATCACATCCACCCACTAAAGCCACAATAATATGAAAACATGTATTTTACAATCAAATAATCCCTTAACCCATTAACCATTCTAATAAATATTTCAATAAATCATCATTTTTATTGAAACCCATTTTTACAACCATTTCCAAAAAAACAAAGAAAACATTTTTTAAAATCAATATTTAAAAATCCTACAACAAATATAATTTCACCAAAATATCCTATTTTCCCCAAAAGTGAAAAATCATCACAAAAATACTGTCAATCAAGAATCCCACATCATATTCATAGTCAATATCAATAAAAATAAATAAATTTAAATCCGCCTTTTTAGTTCTAGAAAAAGGGTGTTGAGAGATAATGCACTTACCTTAGGGTTTCAGGGAAATCAACCATATAACCGCTACACCACAAATACGGGTGAAAGCTCCAACAAAACCAACTTAGATGCCTTTTACAAACATAAAAAAACTCAATATCATCATTTTAACCAACAAAAGGCATACATCTACATGAAATAGGTGTGGATCTAGAAACCCCAGAGAGAAGGAGAAGTAGAACGTAGTAAAACCCATAACGATCCATGAGAGAAGACTTACAATAGAATATTCACCTTCACCGCACCTTAATAACACATTAAATCACTTTGATAATGAGTGGGAGATCCCCTATAACCATTGATATCTAAAAATCCACCATAGGGTTTATATGGGAGAAGATAGAAGGAGTTTATGGAAAATATTCAGTGATCCCTTAATTAAAAACTGAATTTTTATTTCCACGCATGGCTAGCTCAAACAGTTAGTAAAACTGTGTGGTAACCAAGTTCATGATACTAAATCAATAGGGACCTCACACATTTTCTCCACATGTTTATATAAACCATGGACAAACTTTGGGGGGGGCCCAATGCCTCCACATGCACGTCTTTCTTGATATCCTCCAGATTTTCTCTAAAACGAGCTCTAACTGTGTTCCCTTACAAATGCCCCAAATCCATTTTGAAACCTTCCAAAACTCTCCCAAAAAATACCCAATTATAATTCATTAATAAAAAACATAAACACGGGTAACATACCTCAAACTAGTGGGGTAATACTATCTCTATAATCATGACCATCTATAACCATTATGTGATATATCACATTATTTAATAAAATTCATTACAAGGGGATTAGAAATACAAGAATTGGGTGATCTTGAATGATTTTAAAGAATGAAATTCATAATATGACATAAAACATGATGAATACATAAATATAAAAAAATACCATTTAATTTATTCATAAAACATCTTATAGAAACATATAACCTAATAACTTCATTTTGTAAACAGAAAAGATAAGAACTGTATCAGAATAAATCTCAATGAAAATATAATTTCTGAGAATGAAATAAAAATTTGTGATTATTTACAATTAAGTCTTACTTAAGAAAACAATTAATTTTACATAAATTAAATGGATCTATATTTTTTTGGAATAACATGACAAATAATATAGAAATATAGAAAAAACATTTGTTTATAAAATATATTGATCATATCTTCCTACATAATGTTCCAACAAAAACAATGAAAAAATCCTCCTTCATCACATTCACACAAAAAAACTTGTGAATAATTATTCCCACATCTCATTCACAAAAAAATACTTTTGAACAAAGCACCCCACATCACATTGTTACAAAATATAATTATCTCATGTGATATGAAATAATAACCAATTAATTTGAGGTATATGTAATATATGACCCTTTATTATCAATATTTATGGTCTCTATTTAAAATACAACATCATTTTATCATAGATAAAAAATGAAAAAACAATTATTTTCTTAACCATTCAAAAGAATATCACATAACAAAACATTTAATGATCATTTCATAAAAATGTTACCATATTCAAATAAAAATCATATCAACGTAATGTATTCTGGGTGGTCATAATATCAAATCGTGAATTAAAACCCTTTTGGGTAAAGAAAATTCAAATTATAAAAATTCATAAGACCCATTGAATCCTTAAAGTACAAAAATATTTTTAAAAATTTTATGGGTAAGATAATCCTTTTGAAGTCCTAAAATTAATGTGTTCTAAAAAAATACACTTTTTAATAAATAATGTTTATCAAATAAAAATGTAGAGTGGATGAAAAAAAAATTACTTCTAAAAGGTTGTAATTTTTTAAACATTAAGAAATAAACATTTCTAAAACCCACATTGATAAAAGGATGACGAAACAACTTTTATAATGAAAAGGTGATAAAAATAATCATTATATTTTAAAAAATTGATATTCCACAAAGTAAATAATAAATTTTAAAAAATTAAATTACATATAGAAGTAAAATCCATTAAATGATATTGGAGTTATTTTTTTTAAAAAAAAATTCATGTAATATTTCAATCACAAGGATGTATTCTTTATTGTGAAACATTATTTCCCCATAAAAAATAAAAAAATATTACAAAATATCCTTATATTTAATAATGGATAAATATTTAGGTATAATATTGACTGAAGAGTTGTTATTACTAAAGCAATATACTAGATTCAAGAAATCCCCTTACAACATTTGAACCTTTTAATTATAAAACCCACGTTGGGTACAACATTAAATACTGTATTTAATATAATGAAATATAAGAGGATAATGATAAAAAACAACTATTTGGTATTCGGTAAACCATTTAAATGGAACCCTAATTTATATCATAATTATGATATATGGGGATTCAAATCATAGAAAAAACCCTTAAATTGATTCCTTTCATAGTTAAATTCACTCAAATATCCACACATCTAGGATAATCACTATTTTTAAGGGGATTAAACCATTGAAGGATATAATTTGGAGAATAAAAAAACCTTGTTAAGGTTTTTACAAGTGTATAGAAATATTTTGTTTAAATGTGGGTTCCAAATATATAGTTATTTTTTAGAACAATTGTGGAGACAGCTTCCCCATTTATATGGTAAATGGAGTCGAATTTTTGAATATATCCATCACATTTCAGTATTGGGAAGTAACTCTCAAGGAATGTGGAATAAAAATCGATAGAAAATATATAGGATAATGGAAATTCTTTATCAGAGACTCAACCTAAAATTCCCACACATTTTATAAATATATTTGATGTCTTTTACACTTATGTATATATTTTTCATCATTTTAGATTCTGTCTGGTAAATATTTTTTTACTATGGTAATTGAATTTTTATGACTAAAAATATAGTGTTTAATAGTTTATAATTTTTATTGATTTATTTTAATTTTGAAATAAATCGCTTCTATTTAAGTTTATATATAAATTAAAAATGTCATTAAATTAAATAAATGTACGATATTATCAAACATTTTTTTAGAAAATTTTAAATATTCCATAAAAAATATAGGATTTTATTTTAAATATAATATTTTTAAAATATATATTTTTATATATTTGACACATATTTTTTCATTAAAAATGTATCAAAAGTTCTAGGTAATGCATATATGCAAGGGATGTAATAAAATCTTTGGTATTTTAATAAACGTTATTTTGAAATATTCATGGAAAAATAAAAAATCTAGATAGAAAACCGAAAAAATCACTTAGGATTATAATATTTGTTATATTAAAAAATTAATTTTTTTTCAAAATTATTTTATAAAATTTTATAATTAAATATTGAAATAAAATCCTAAAATTTATAATGAAACTACTCATTTTGGAAAATATATTTTTAAAATGTTAAGTGTCATTTCATCTAAATTACTATATTCTAACAATTATTTTATGTGTTATATATTAATAATATTATAATCATATTTTGTAATTAAATAATCATAATATAATTAGTTTCATGAAAAATACAAATTTGAGAGAAAAAATATATCTTTATAAGTAATACAATATTTTATTTTGGTTTCACTTTAATAATTGCATTTCATTAATATTAAAGGAAGTATTTGTTATCATTATAAACATTTTTGTTATTTTGGATAATATAATTATTTCTTGAAAATTAAATTCTTATGTTTTAACAGTCATATTTAGTATTTTTATTTTACCTACACATATCATTATTTATGCTTTTGTTCAGTGTTGTGTGTGGATAATGCTATCAAACATAGTTTTTGTTAGTATAAAATATATTGTGATATCTCAAATCAATACATCAAATATCATTAAACTAAATTTTGAATCTTTTTGACAATGTTAATTATCATTTAAGATTACTTTGTTTACCTTCATTTCCTCTTCTGAGACAATCAACTACAAACATTATCTATGTCTTTATTATCACTAAATGCAATATATTTCATGATAGATATCATATGTATGTTTCATCTATAACATCATACACATATGTCTACCCCTCACAAGCTATTCAATAGCTATGACATCTAAAACTCATTATAATTTTTTTAGATAGTCATTTCTTATTCAGAATCACCATTCATTGATTTTCATTAAGATCAAAACTAAAACAACATATTTATAAATATTCTACATAGAATATATCTTGGAAGGTACTCGAAGAAAGTAGATTTACACTTCATTACAAAAATATATGTAAAAATTATTCATCTTATTTATTTCTTGGATTATTCCTCCATTACCCAACACTACGAGACATTTTAAAGACATTCTCATAGATAGAAAATATAATCAACACATTTTTTGGGTACTTCTCATCATATAACACCATTAGTCTCACAAATCAATCCATAAAAATTGGACCTTCCCAAATAAGGATAGATCATCTCTGTTTTTAATATCCTCTTCATTCTTTGTAGATTATATATATAAAAACAATGAATTATGATCATTTAACATCAACACTATTTTTAAATATTCAAATAACGATTAATCTCCTATCAGTAGAATAATTTATACCATCCCAGTAACTCAATATCAAAAACTCATAAGTATACTCTGTGACTGTATAAAGATGATTCCTCATGAAATCCTTATTAAAAATACTTGTTTACCGACATTTGAATGGATCTCAGGTATCTTGAGTATCAAAAGTCCAAAAACATACAATTATTATTGTGAACTCCTAGATATGCCTCACTTAACAAATTCCATGAAAAAAATTTCCTATATTAGTGATATATAATTACCATGTATCTTCTCTATGGGTAACTAATGATTTATCTTATAATATCATCTTAACATATATTAAAAAAATTCATATATAAAAACAATAAGACACATAAATATAAATTTTACTAAAATTATTACATATTGACAAGTATGCTAGCCTTATTATTGGTCTTTCATGATGTTGTCAAAATTGTCACCCACTATATAGATGTTTCCATCATAGAGAACATAGACATCATTGTTAAATGACTAATGACTAGAGAGGATCTCCACCTATCATATAGGGTGTAATGGAATCCCCCCAGACCTTAATATGGGACTTGAAATGCATGAGGACTATATATCCCTAGCTAGCCATAGAAGGGTTATTTGTCCCCTAAAAGAGATTAATCATGGGTTTTAAAAACACGGTTAAATAAATCTCCCCATATGTGTGACTATGAGAAATTGAACCGACGAGCTCCCTATAATATCATGTATACAAACATATAATCCTTACCAATGATCAATATTATATTATATTATATTATTTGTAACCGAACATATATCTTTGTTTTTACTAGGTCACTCAACAATGAAATTAAAAGGCAGTGTGACTAGACAAGATATCATCCTTCTAATAATGTCTTCCAACAAACTGCCACACCAGAATATGGTACATGTGAAAGTTGAAAAGTTATGTCCCTAAATATCCTTGGGATAATGACTATTCATTTTTCACTTATTCATGGTGAGTTATAAAATCATGGGTCTACCATTATTTTAATAATAAAAAACATTAATTGATTTTTTGAATTACAAATGGAAAAATTGAGATGGCCAATCTAGGATAACCATTAACCATATTCAAAAGATTATTCGATTAATATACCAATAAAAAAAATATACCTAGTATGACCACTCACCAGGTTTGAATAATTGGTTCTATTGTATTATATTCTTGTTTTATGGGATTTGACTATCTTTTCCACCTGAATAAATTATTTTTCTTTGATAATATATAGGATATTTTTGTAGATTAAAATATCCTAAATTAGTTTTTTAGTAATTCAAACCCACATGATATATTATGTTTATTATTAGAATTATTCTTTCAATTATTTCTAGGATATTTGGACCATGGTCAAATTTAATAATGTTGAAATGATTTGGATATTTAAAAGGTTTAGATTGTGGGTTGGCCGAGAATATGGTATACAATTGATTCTATGTGTATATTGAGAAATTGAATCAAGAAAAACAATATTCAATAGGTGGTGGAATGTTTTTACCCTCATATAAGATTAGTGATGAAATCATGATTTGTATTGGCATGTTCATGCATTAGGATAGTAGAGTAGTGCAATGAATGAAATAAAATGGAGTTTTTTTAATTGGATAATATATATGATTTATATCATTCTGATTCGTAATGAATTAACAATCTAGAAAAAAAGTGTGAATTTTTTGGATGATACATATGGATTTTATGAGTGATAAATTGGTTGATAATTTATTTTTTAGTATGGTCTTAGATTTCATATCATAATTTCAATGTATATATTATAGGAATGTAAATTTTTATTGATGTATTTATAGTAGATTATTTATGTATCACAGTGTATTTATTTTTTGGAAATAAAACATGAGTTTGTAGACATCATTAATGGAAGTCTTAGATAGATTAGGATCCCATAGAATTTATGTTTCAAAATATGAGGTCACATGGAAGAGACCACATTATGTAGTTAAGGATCGTATGGGATGAGACACTCTATTTAATTTGAGTTACTAACAACAAATTATTATTTTTATTTTTCAAATGTAGAAACATGATGGCTTGAAATCCGAATAACAAAACAAAAACCAAAACCAAAACCAAAACCAAAACCAAAACCAAAACCAAAACCAAAACCAAAACCAAAACAAAAAACAAAAGCAAAACAAAAGCCAAAATCCATCAAGGAGGTCTGAAAAAGTAAAGACAAAGAGTTTCCCCGATAGCGGTGTCCAATCCGCCCAGAGGAAGGTATCCAAGGGAATTGAATACCATTAGAGGGTATGTGGGGGTCACCCTAAAGGAAAAAAAGTCAGAAATCCAATTACCCTCAAGCCACATGTGGAGAATCACGGTGTCAGGGAAAGAAGTGCCTTGCATTTTAGAATGAGATATGTGATCTGCCAAGGAAGAGGGGTGTCGCCGTTGAGGAAGATCCAAATGATTCCCGAGTCTGTCTCCACTATAGCCAAGGGAAGAGACCTCAATGAAAAATGTTCTATGCCACTAAGCATGGCATTGTCATCTGCCACCAGAGGTTCACCAGCCCCATAAGAGCCATTGAAAGAAAGGACTACTGAGCCAAAAGTGTCCTGAACATCTCCTCCTCCCTTCATGACCCCTGGCCGCAAGCCCCATCAATATTGATTTTTAGCCTGCTAGAGGGAGGATTCCAACTTACCCAAGAACTAGGAATCGTTGGGGGTGGAGGCCCCAGATAGAGAATCAAGCTAAAGTAGTGATTGAGGTATGGTTCTGCCTCATGATGCTTGTGGAGTGATGCCAACATGGTTATTAATAGCCTTGTCCAGAGGACCCAGCCGTGGGGAGAAGGGTGAGACCCGTGGTTCCTTGCATGGTTGGGCGCCTACTAGATGCTCCAAAATCCAGTAGAGAGAATAATTTAGTGGGCGTCCTCATTCTTGGAGAAGGGACCATTGTACTAGTGCTGGATGAACTCCAAAAGAGAGGGATCCATCCCCGAAAATACCATATGCTCCCCCAAGGCATTCCACAGCTGGACAGCCTAGTCACCTTGAAGGAAAAGGTGGGTCAAAGTGTCCTCTTTGGGAGTTGGGAATCAGTAGAATCATGAGGTAAGAGGGATACCTTTAGAATTTATAGTTATCTCTATAGGGATAACATTGGATAAGACTTTCCATATTAAAATGTTTATCATGGTGGGAATGTACTTGCACTAGATAATAGAGCCCCATGATTCACTAGCAGGCTGCCTAGCAAAGGACTTCCTGTATTCCCCGGCTCAAAATCCACTAGAAGGGGAACCCTTGAAAAAGAACCTATCTATGGACTCTTCCAGGCATTTGTCGGGGAATCGAGCCTCCTAGGAAGGGAGGAGGATGACATTTAGAAAGGAAGGACAGAGAGAGGCCTCCTTAATCAAGATCTTGGGGGTTGAACAACCCTGGAAGCCGAGAATGCCGCTTCCCCAGTTTCACTCCCAGAAATTGGAGGTTCCCTGTCCGATGATGCATTGGGAGTGTTCTCGAAGGGGGGACACATGGTTGTGGAGAGTGATCCAGAGTGGGGAAGGTTTTTTTCCATTCTCCTCAAGCCCGAGGCCTTACATCCCCCTAATGAAGTGACTTCATAGAGTCTGGACCTTGATCACTTCCCAAGAAAACTAGCCTTGCAATAAGATCATGAGTTCACCCAGACTTCTCACATTAATACCACAATGATCCATAGGATTCACTAATCTAGTCCGAGAGGCCCATCTGTATCGACCTTCCCTGTGATCATCCCAAAGGATGGAGTTAAGGATGGAATCCAGCCAGTTGATGACTAACCGAGGGACCTTAATAACAGAAAGAATGTGCATGGGGATAGATGAAAACACACCATTGATGAGAGTGATCCTCCCCCCAAAAGAAAGAAATCAGTTCATACAATTGTTTATGTGGCTAATAACCCTATTAGGAAGGTCCTCAAGGTGTTGAACCCAAATCCTCCGAAGAGAAATAGTGGCCCCAAAATAGGTCATGGGAAACTTATTTCCATGGATCCTGTGTAAATTCTTAATAGTAGCCCTGCAACTACATGGGTAGTTCCAAGGAAGGAAAACCACACTCTTTTCTTGGTTGATATGTTTCCCACTCTATTGATCTTATTCATCTAAGATCCTCACCAATATCCTGATAGAGGGGCTCCTCCCATTGATAAAGAACATTACTTCGTCCGTGAAGAGGAGGTGGGAAATGATGGGGACCTAATACCCACAGTGGAATGGGATGATTGTACCTTGCTTTAAGCCCGATGAGAAGTACATGCTAGGGCATCTTGGGCCAGAATAAACATTCCCCAGGAGAGGGGTTGGCCTTGATGTAGGCCTCTAACAGACTTGCTAAAATGACTTTGTTTCCCTGAAAACTAGATGGTAAACCAACAAGAGATATAACAACAGAAGAGGATGTCAATGACAGCTTCCGAGAAACCCATACATCCCATGGTGTGGGTGATGAAGTTCCACTTCATACGGTCATATGCCTTATCCATATATAGTTTAATAACCATGTTCGATCCCACAACCTTATTGTTCATATACAAAAAAATCTTCACTCATTCATTCATTAATTATGTATTGGTTTCATATTTAAATACATCAATGATTCCTACCAATAAAACATCAACATAATAGATATATGGATGTTTATTTCATTATATGTACAGATTGTGTGAGGAAATCCAAATTAATAGTTATATTAGACATCGAACATATCATCATTATTTTTTTACTAATATCCATAATGGGAACACATTTATCCTAAATGGAATGAAAGTCATTTTAGTTGATCGATAATTTTAATATCTAGAAAATGATTAGAGTTTATGAACCAAAAACATCTATCCCAGATATAAAAAATATAATGAAATATTCTTTAAGTGTGAAAAAATCATTGGTCGATAAAAAATGTTTATACACACATAACATTCATGTAACATCATCATATAATACATATAATTATGCATAAAAAATTTCCATAAAATTACCATGTTTTTTTATTTTTTTTGGTAATGATTCATTTTTGATGTGTTCCACTTGTCTAATATGGAATTATTTGATTATAATGTGGATTTATTCTCCTCCAGTTCTATTGAGATGAAAAAACCATTAAAAATGTTATATAGAATATTTAATGATTTTTTCTCAATATAAAGGTAGAAATTTATTATATACAGATAAATATTATACATTATGGGTAAAAAATATTTTAGAAATCATGTCTGGATGTACTAAACTTTCAAACAAAACAATTCATTTTATACATCTGTTAGTGGGGGTGAGGATCTTGTTTGAGACAGGGTGATAATAATATGGTTATCTAACTCTATATGTTTATCAAGAAAAAGATTGAAATTACTTAAATTCCCAATATGAAGGATGGTTTCATATTGATTTTGATCACTAGGATATTTTCTCATGTAGTCTAATGAATCTAATTGTGTATTTGAAAAATCATGGAATGTGAACTATTACAAATTTTCATGGAAACTAATTCACTATTTCCCATGTATATTTTATTAATTGTACTAATTCTATGTTTGGATAGAATATTCTCAATTTAAAATTTTCACCATTTTTTATCCCCAATTGACATTCTATAGAGTGACTAGTTTTCTCAAGGGTAACATTAAGCCTATGATGTGGTCTTGGTATTCCACATAATTTTAATTATATCACTCTGATGGGATGAAAGATCATGTAATGAGTTCATTTTTAGGGGATATAATCATGATATCCAAATCTTCATAGTTGAATTTTGGGTCCTTCATCCTCTATCAATATTGGAATTGAGAATCATGATAAAAATATTTTTTTATATATAATTACTCATACACATATAAATACATTTCCTAAATGTAGTTCCATATCCAAAGGTCATTTTTATATGGAAGGTAATGTTGCAATAAATTTTATAAATTCATTTTTTTAGTCACCTTTTGGAAAAAAATTAGATATCAAACTGCTTATGAGTGTCCACCTATATAGTAATCATCCATAAACACTAGATAACAAAAGGGTGTATTTAAAAATTTTAAATATTCAAGATTAGGTGAACATCATGATTTTATAGGTAATGTCATATACTTTTAACAAATAATACAAAATAAATGAATCACTTTTCAATGATTTAATATATATATGAGACATATAATATTTATTAACTAATATTTAAATGAATAATTCTTATTAAATCATTATTTTTCTAGGGAATAAGTGAGCGGATTTTCAATTCAAAATCTTCCACATAGTGAATAATACACATTCCATCCACATTAAGCTTCAATACTATAGGTTAAATGATCTATTTCTTAAGGATGTTAATGTAATTCTAATGATCTTTATTCCATTGGTATAATATAGAATTTCAAATAATCATATTTAAGGGTATTGGTTTTCCAACTAGTTTCGTGATAAACATCTTGTTATAGGAGTATGTTATTTGGAGTGATATTAAATCTTTAATATTTCAATTATGGGATGTAACATATAATTAAATGTTTTTTTTGGATAAGAATCAATACAATGGTGAAAACAATGTGAGGAATTTTCCCAAATATACTCAAACTAAACATTTCATTATGTTTATCTTTAAAATGGGAAATCAGTTTTTGGAAAACAACACATATAATTTAAAAAAAATATATTGACGATAGAATTATTTTATTAAAAAAATTAAAGATATAAACAAAGAGTCATTGTAATAATATGTTTGAAGCTATGGTGAATCACCCTTAGATAAGTGGAATTAGGATTTAAGAGACAACAGTGATTTACATTGGAGGAATACACCAATAGGTATAATATATAAGTAGTTTCCACTTAATCATCAATATCCATATAGATTTGGTAATACTATAAATATATATAAATGGATAATTAGGCTTGAAATTAGATTATTTCAATAATATAAGAATGGATTATGTACGTAATTTTAATGAAAACAAGAATATTTTCCTTCTCCATAGAGAAAATTTAGTTGGTGTAATGCCATGACCCCAGTTACCAAGAGCCAATGCATTATTTTAATACATTGGCTTGATTACAAGGAATGAAGTCTTGAATGATTGATCAGTTTAGAAGTCTTGGAAAATATACTACATACATGAACTTTACATTATAATTTATAAAATAAAATAAAACATAGACAATACTTTTAGAATTACATTATTCATATATCTTAAACCTACATATAAATAATAATACACTTCTTGGAATACTGGGAAAATAAAATATAAGAAAGGTGTGAGATCAGATGCTTAGTAAGGATAAAAAATATAGCGGAAGCTATCATAAATAATCATAAAATTTTATAGAAATGTATAAATTTGAAACACATGAACTCTAAACATAAACTAAATCATAATATGGAAAATATAAATTAAATAAATCCATTTACTTAATCACATGGTTATTCAACTAGTTAAATAATCACATGTAACATCAATAACTAATTTCATAATGATAAAATCCATAATGCCATACCTCATAACCACATAGTCAATGTTTGGTACCAAGAATAAAAATATAAATTTTGTCAAGGCCTTATGATAAGGTACTAGTTTGTCTCATAAGACCTACCGAAGCATCTTTGGACTATAGCAGGCCTGACCCATCACATACTTTATCCAATGCATTCCTCATATGAAAATGTCGAAACATAACAACATCATTAGTATTATAACTATCCTATGAAATTTAAATACATTAACCATAAAACATGAATGAAATTAATGAAAATATCCGCAGTCAAACATATCATAAATCATTCAATACAATATGGATGATTTTAATATAATAAATCAACCTCAATCAAGAATAATATCATGTAAAGGATATCGACAGAGTTGAAGATTATCAGTAAAATAAATTGAGACAAATATCCCTTTTCGTGAAATAATTTAAAAGTCACACATTTATAAAGAAAGTTATTTTAAGGATATTTATGAATCAAAGTGTCCCATACCACTTTTAAACATTTTAAATGGATTAAGATTTTAAAAAAGTCATGTTCATATAAATAAATCCTTAAAATCATTTTGAAAACATAGATGTAAATTAACAAGATTTAGAAAAATATATCACTTAAACAATAAAAATGATGATCTTGATAAATAGTCATTTCCAAAAAACCCTGAAATATTCCTTTTGGAAAAAATTTATAAAACATGTACAAGGATGATAAATATGTCCTAGTAAATACTTACAAATAAACAATCTTGGATAATAGTGAGATTGATTAATTAACTCTTACCTTGTACATTCCATTGGTCGAGGTTATGTTTAACCTCTTGTGTAATGACCATAGTATGTTATTAAATTATAAAATAACCATATAAATATTTATTATTATATTATTTATTCATTTATGTCTTTATACTACCCATTTAACAATAATTTCTATTTTAAAATAACATTTCGGGTAATAATCTCTTTCTTTATCATACGTTCATAACTAGTTATTCATGATCATATAACATATACCATGATTTAATTGCTTCCAGAAAATAAATAATAATTTATGTGTCATATATATTCAGAATATAAATAGGTATAATGGGTAGATATATGAAATGTAAAACATCATTTATGTATGTACGCATAAAAGTTATTTACATTTTCATATCATATTGAATAGAAGTAAGTGAATGGGATATGTGTAAACATATATATATATATATAATTAGAATTATTATGTCATATATTACATACTGATTTATAATATATATTTCTATAATCATCATTTAATGGTTAAGGTGGAAATGAATCACATCGCGTTGTGGAGATGGTAAACTGTACGTACGCACGAGTGAAAATATCATTTTATTGATGATGAAATAGTATATAATTGGATGTTATATTATATATACAGAATAATTAACATGTTATATTTATTATTCACATAAATTATAATAATTATTATACTGATACAAATAATGAAGTGTTGAATAACAAACTACCCCACGACATGGAGACAGTAAGTCATACGTACACACGTATGTTGACATTGTCATTTATAGAATGTATAGAATAATGAAAATGATTGTTACATATTTATAATAGAATAATAGTATGTATAGGCTACTGGAGTTATTTTTTTGGTGTGGAAACAACAGAGGAAGAGGAAGTGGAAGAAGGAAAGAACATTGAAAGATGTCATGAAATAATTACCTCTTCTTTAGGTGTTTCATTATGATTTGAACAAAAGGGATCCATAAGATGGATTTATGTCCAATGTAAGGACTCTAGGTTTAAGTGAGTATAGTTGGTAGAAAATTTGTGTATGTTTTGGCCTAGCCAAATGGCTTTGGAGGTGTGAAATTAATAGAAGGGGTAGTACCCTTTTATAAGAGAGGTGAGCGTCAGTTTATGAAATTTTAAAATATTATTTTATTATATATTAATTTTCGGTTTTTAATGGCTTAAAATGAATTTATTTCGAAGATAAGATGTGTATGAGTCTAAGTATTCTCGAACAATAGGATTTAGACAAGTTTTTGTCACCATATTATCCTTATATTATAGATTTAACTCTTGGATAAGTAGTTTAACATTTACCATGTCTCCGTGTATTTTTATAATATATTGTTAATAAAATTACTATAAAATGACAAGAGAACCTCAAATGGTTAACTAATGACATATATAACCTTATCAACATCCCATGTCTGAATCCTATATTTTTTTAAAAATTATAAAATTTAATAATATGTTATTTGTTTTAGATACACATTTATGTCAATTTTGAAACTATTTAGTATTTAATTTTTGTGAAAGTCATAACAAGTTAATTACATAAACAAAAACATGAAATAAACCATATCATTTAACATTCACCTCTAAAATTCATGGATGGTATCAAAAGTAACAATTTACATTTATTTTTATATTTATTATATTAATTATCTTAATCTTTCATTAATAAAGTAATTACTACATCAAAAAAAATTTCATAAATAAATTTGATTATATAATATCTAAAATTAATAAATAAAAACCCCATATGAATGAGTTTTTTTTATTTTTCTAATGAATATTTATATTTGAATTTATCTTATGCATAACCGTTTATTAAAAATGAATTAATTATTAAACTTTGAATTAAACACTTTTAACTATTCTTTACATAAAATATAAAAAATGTTCTAATCTAACCCAAATGGATCAAAAGGATTTTATTTTTTCCTAAGGTGATTTTTTCTCAAAATACAATAATCCAATAGAATTAGGACATGTATTGGGGTAATTTTATAATTATTTTTACCATTAAATTCCTTATTTACTTTTAATCATGGTAAATAAATGTCAAAATTTACTACTAACCAAAAATTATTTTTATCCAATTGAACCACATTTTACTTACTGATGTAAACTGTGTCTCTTGGATTTTTTAAATATAATTCACAGAAGCGTTAAATTTAAATTTTATGCAAATTTTCAAATGTTCCTAGAAGGTGGGTAAAAGACATTAAAAAAGTATAATAAAATTTTATTTGTCTAATATTATTATAAAATGAATCCAATTAATTAAATTATACAAAAATATTTATTGTGTACCTATTTTTACTTTAATATAAATTTTTAATTAATAATAATTATTTGAATGAAAATGTCTGTTTTTATCTATAATGTAGTGTTTTTTCACTATTCATGAAAAATGAATATTTTCCAAAAAATACCAAAAATTCACCCAAATATAATTTTGATATTACAAATTCAAAAATGATTTCTCTTCTTCCAAATTCAAAAAATACATTTTTCATTAATTAATTTAATATTAATTCTCGTTGTCAAAACCAGGAAGCATGATTTTATGAAATAAAAACTATCAAAAGATTGACATGTATTTGTGTCGAAATTAAATGTGAAATTAATTACAGTGACCTAAAATATACTAAATAATAAAAATTTAATTTAATTTTACTTTAAAACCCCTCAAATGAAAAATATAACACTTTATATTATTTCAATTAAAAAATATGTTTTCAATTAAAATTTAATATTTTTTACAATTCATGAAAATATAAAAGTTATCAAAAAAGTACCAAAAATTTATCAAAAATAAATTATTTTTTCACTATTCTATAGAATAATTTAATTTCATTAAATTGAATATATAAAAGGGTGAAATATTGGATTTAAAAATGGTTCTCCATTTAAATGCTGTAAAATGGGATTTAAAAAAAATACTTATTTTATTTCAAAAATTAAAATTTTCCATATATTATGCATAATAAACCCATAATATGGATTTTAATATGATATGGAGTATATAAAATTCTAAATTTAGTTAATACTATTCATAAATGCTTTTGGAACGACCTCTTTGGTAAGTCATGGTGCCCTTGAATTCAGTGTTCTGTGTAGCACAAGCTATTAAATTATTTTAAAGATATAACAAAATATGAAAATACTGGGGTGTTACATTCTCCCCTCAGTTAATAAATTGCATCCTAACTTGTTGAAATTTTTCTTCAAAAATAAAAGGATAAAAATAAAAAATACCTTAATGGAAACCCACATCAGAAATTGGGTTTATAAAATGTAGTCTTAATAAGATGGAAAGGGAAATGAAAAATCCACCAACAAATTATGATCTCTTATATGAGAACATTGGTGGAAATTAGAGACACATAATTAGGGGGAAAACATAAATATTTTTAAGGAGATATTGAGGTCAACAATCAAAAACAAGTGAACAATAAATGAAATATTGATGGCCTCAACGCCATAAATCTATGATGATTTAAAATATCATCAGTTCAAATAAACATAAGGTATTTGGATAACATATTTTTGGTTTTATGTTCATTCCCCTATTGTTTAACAATTAATTTCTTCAAAGAACAAAAAAAATAATACATGACAAGTTGAGTTCTATCCATTAACTAATTTATACAAAAAACTCATCTTCCACTCTAAAAGATAATTGAACTGTAAAATTTTACATTTATACTACTAATATAGAGTTCCTAAACTAATGAATTTATAATTCATCTATCAGAACATTTAAAAATACTACATTATACAATATAGGACATCACATAGGCAAGTGGTAGGTGATAGATCCATGTCGCCATTCGGTTGTGGATTCATGTATCGTGGCCTTGTGGGACATAACAGGTTGTCAACCGACCTCCAGGTTGTCCTTTTTATAATATTACACAAATAATATTAAAAAAAAATTAACAATTAAATTATAGTATCCAATGTCCAACATAATCCATTCCAACCTTTATACTTATCCAAATACATCTGTCCAATCTCACAGTCCAAAATTTATAAGGAAGGGGAACGTAATGAAGAACACTTTTTACCAAATAATAACATGTGAATACCTTCATTGGGTATTCTATTAAAACATATTAACACCCTTAATTACCATAAAACTTTATTGAATACATTCATGCTCCCTTGTTCCTTATAGGATATTGGATATACTCCTTAAATCCAAAAATTTTGAATTCTCCATCAATGATGCAATAAACAATCCATTAATCGGTTCCAGAGATGTCAATAATACCCAATATATTTTATCCAACTCAATTATCTCTTATTACATAATAACCACCTCAGTATCAAGACCATATTAAGGTTTTTCTTTCTCTCAACCATATAATTTCCGAAATGTTTAACTTCAAACTGTGTCACTTTACATGGTACCATACAATCTCAAATCCTTAATGAAATAGTACTACAGTACAATCCATATATAATATATAATTCTTATAACTGGTACATCATTCATACATTACTCAAATGGTACTATTCATTAATAAATACATAGGATCAATAATCATTCCTATTTATCTGCGGTAGTATCATAACATGATTATTATCCAATAGCTTCATTTGTGGTATACTCTAATGATTGGGACATTGATTTACATAGTGTCCCAGATTCTTACAGTTGAAGCATTTTACAATTGAAACTTTTTTCTCACCCCTTCATTCATGAACTTTGTGTCCTTTTTATCCAACTTGTAACATACACCCATTACTTTCATGCACATACCATGGTGATTCCTTCCACAGTTATCACATATGGTAATATTCTTCTTTTCCTTATTCCCTTTATCCATATTTTTCTATACCATCGTCTTCATCTCTGGCTTCCCATCAGAGACATACGACTCAGAGAATTATTTACTTATCTTATTAACACATGATAGTATTTCTTCATATGATTAGAATATATGGGAGACTATTTTTCTTCAAAATGTAGTCTTATGAACATGAAAGATATGATCCTTCTTACTCATTAGATCATGCATATTGTAGGAGTTCTCATTACTTCTACTATGATCCATTTCTAAATAACAAAATATACTTGGTTAGATAATATCAATATTTATAATCCAAAAAATAGAGAAATATCTACAATAATTGATGATTTTCACACATCCGGTCTCATAATCATAAAAATGGTTTCTTTACTGAAATATTTACTCATTAATCCTCCATAATGGGTTTTAAAGAAAATGTGAAATGTCCTAAGAATATTACCTGGGAGTTAATTAAACAAGAGTGAAACCAGGCCCGTTGTCGTGCACGAGTTCCCATTTGAATCTAGCTCAGAGCATTGTTTTCAGGTTTTACCCCAAGATATAACTGTACCTGATCCACCTCTACCTGCTTGTATCTAGACATGGATTTATTGCTGTTAGAATTCAAAAAATCTCTACATTAATAAAATTATAGGAATTTCTTCTATACTAATCCTCAATGTTTATCTTAGGTTATTGATCTCTAATCAGTGTTTATCTAAATATATATACTGGGTTGTTGCTAAAATTTCTCTAATACCATCTGTAAAACTGTAACCCTAGTTACCCTGAGCTGGTGCAGTATTTTAATACATTGGCATGATAATATAGAATAATGTTCTGAAGGACTAATCAGTTTAGCTATAACATACCATACTTTACATACATTTTTATTACTTTATAATTTATTCATATTTATTACAATGTATAACAAAACCATTAATGGACTGTATAGGTATAGTTTCTTTAGAAACTGGGAAACATAAACAACTATTTCATAAAATCAACTACATTATCTCCCATTTATTTCATCATATCTAGAGTCCCTTTTTGGAATATTATACTTAATATCCTTCTTCCTGACATGGGGAAAAGAAAACATACAAAATGGTGAGATCAAATGCTCAGTAAGGGTAAAAAAAAGAAATATCAATCATATCATATTAATAAGAACAAAACATTTTGAAAATATTATCCTACAAAAGAGATCATAATATCATGTCATGGGATGAATAATTGTAGTGAAAAGTAATCCCAAATAATCATAACTTCAAACATGAACCATTGTGGCATATAGACATAATCATAGAAAATAATTTCATATTATTCAACGCTCATTGCCAAGTCTATCATAGCGGACAACGTCCATTACTGAACTGAGTTAACTCCTCGTTCCAGTCCTATATCACTGAACCAGATTTACATTCTGTTATAGCCATGTCTACCTCATGAGATATAAATCATTACCCAATGCATTGGAGGGAGATATAGGTGCCACCCATCTCATAATTATACCTTTCTTATGTGTTCCACAAGATCATAAATCATACATCATAGCAGAACCCATGTACTAAAAATGGGATTCTTAAACATCATGCCATTATAACATAATCCATATAAGATAAAAGGACATCATAAAATAATTACATCACAACATAATCAAATCAATGTAAAAAAAGGGATAGAAACAGAACCCTATATTATCTTAGATGGAAAATAATTTTGATAAAACACTTGAACTTCATTCTGGAGGAAAATATCCTTTCTACTTCATAAACATTTTCCCTTTATTAACATGTCATACCATTTTAAACTAAAAGAAGTTGATTAAAAATAATCTTGAAAACTCTTAAAGTAAGATTCATGTAAATAATGTTCTAAAAATCCATTCATGGTGTATAAGTTAAAGAAAAACATTCTTCTCGTACTTTGGATGGAATAGTAAAAAAAGTACCTCGTACTAAAAACAAAAAAGATTCCTTTCATATATTTTACTAAAAACTCACGAAAGGGTAAAATTGGATTTAAACAATTTTAGGAGGATAATATTACATATTGAGAAAACATGTATGTGGATAATAAATACACCCCAGTAAATACCAAAGTATAAATAATCTCGAATAAAAATGAGATTGTGAGATTTTCCCTTACCTTAGGTCTGATATGCTTTGTACGTGTCCGAAACTCCTATATAATGATTTAAATAGTTTCATTGGCTTATTACAATATCATAATTATTGTTATGATATCATATATGGTTATATTCTTAGCTTCTTATTAGTAATATTTCATTGCTACTTGTTATTCGGGTGTTTATTGCTTTATGTTCTTATGCCTGTTTTGTCGAATAAATTCTTATCATAATTTATAGGTTATACATACCTCATATCCATAATGTTATTAGTGTAATATATATCAAGTTTAATCATTCAATTCATTTATATAATCATTATTCAATGATGATCATGTAGAACGAGTCACATCACATCGTGGAGACGGTAGGCCGTACGTACGCATGAGCCATGATATCATTCTAATGATCGTGGAATTGTATTGAAGTGTATGTATACTATTTCAGAATAAATATCACTTTAAAATATTAATATATATTTATAATTTACATCATTATACCCATCCAGGTAAGGTGGTTGTGGAAAACAGATTACACCATGGCGTGGAGACGGTATTCCGAACATATGCACGCGCGGTGATTTTATTTTCTATAGGATGGATAGAAGGTGAAATAGGGTTGTTTAATATTTATAATAACATATCTGTATATGAGTGATACTGATGTTATTAATTAATAATGAAACAAATAAAGGAGAGGAAGTAGAATAAGAAATAAAGTTGAAAGAATCGGTAACAGACATTACCTCTTCTTTGAAGGGCCTCTTCTTAACCTCATCTTAGGGTACTAAAGATGGTATTTTAAGATGAACAGGAGCTCTAGTATGTTTCTAAGGAAGTTGAGAAGGTAAATGGTTAGGGTTTGGCTGAGATTTAAGGCTCTAAATTGTGTAAAGATAAGAGGGAGTGGGTTCCCTTTTATAAGGGAGGAGAGGGGCACCTTTGGAATTATAAGAAATATTAATTTATAATAAATTACAAAACCACTTAAAAACCTCCAAAATGATTCAAATAAAAATATTAGATGAGATAGGGTTGTAATATCATCAAAAAATAAAATTTTGACAAGTTTGGAATTTATTTTAAACACTATCAACATGATTTATCTTTATATAATATATATAATTTTATTTGTGGTAATAAAATTATAAATTATAAATCATTATAAATAATTACTTAAATATTGTGAATTGTCCATAATTATAAAATTTATTACATTTTAGACCATATAAATATTAATTTATAATTTTTAAATATATTTCGGATTTTTAAACAATTTTATAATATGTAATTTTTAAAAAAGAACAATAGTGTCAATTTTGACACTATTCATTTATTCAAATTTAAATAAAATATATACAGAAGATATGTTTGATCAAAAAGATTTAATAGATTAATAACATGTCATTTTTATCTATAAAATTATTGGATCACATTAAATATATCATATCATATTTATTTTAATTATTTTAACATCATTTGTTTGATATTTCAATCAATAAAATAATTTCAACACCACTATTGTGTCATAATTAATGATAATTATTTATTCTCTAAAAATTATAAATAAATTAAAATGATGTAGATAATTTTATTAGAGTTCTAGGGACTATTTATATCCGAAGGTTTAGGATTTTTATCACTAAATAAAAATTATTACACTTATAAGATTTAAGAGAGTGACATGTTGTCACTTTCTTTGGTTTTAATAATAATTATATTATTTCGTTGTCAAAAGTCCATGAAATGAATCTAGTACGACCCTTAGGTTATATGGGTCGACTCTTATTCATCCAATAGGATTTTGGAAAGTGTTTGAGTAATTATATAATATAATTTTTACCCTTAATTACCAGATTTACCTTTAACTGTAATAAATAAAAATTACCGTAGTTACTATTAATAATATAAATAAAAATAAAAGTAACCAATTAACATAAATTGGACCCACTGAATCCTAATATGGAATCCATTTTTCAAAATTCAAAACACAGAAGTTGCATTAATTAATTTTAAATTAATCCCGCCCTTAAGAAAACAGGTTTTAAAAGTTAAATCATTGCTAAAGATTGAAATGTTTTTACCTTTGAATTCAATGTAAAATTAATGGTAATGATATAAATTATATTAAATGGTAAAAATATATTCTATTTATACTTTAAAACCATTCAATATTATTATTTAACCACATAAATTATTGCAATGTAAAAAGTTGTTTTTAATTAAAATATAGAGTGTTTTTACTATTCATTAAAATATGAAAGTTATCAGACTAATATGAAAAATTAATCCAAATTAAATTTTTATATCCTGATTCTAAAGAAGAATTTTATTTTTTCAACTTGAACTTATAAACATGTCAAAACTAGATTTAATGTGGGTGAGCCATCAAAAAGCGGCAAAACTGCATTTTTTTAAAAATACTTATTTTACCCGAAAATTTTATTTCGTTCTCATACCATTTCTAGAAAATGTGTAAGATGAATAATAATGTTATAAAATTTATAATTTAGTTAATAATGTTCATAACAGCTAGTTTATATAATATATTGTTGTTAAGTGAAACTCGATGTTGCAAACAACACAGGTTATCAAGGAAGGTTGCTTTTGCGTATAACACAAGCCAAACTAGTGTTGCGTGCAGTGAAATATTCCTTTGATGTTTCGTATAACATAAGTTGTAAAAAAAAATACTTCTCATAAAATATCAGGGTGTTACATTCTACCCCCCTTAAAATGAATTTCTCCCTCGAAATTCACCACATCGTAACAAACAGAAGAGGATACCTCTCCTTCATCATATCCTCTAGCTCCCATGTAGCTTCTTCTAATTGGTGGTTCCTCCATAAAACTTTCAGCAAGCGAGTAGTATTGATCTGTAGAACTTTTTTTCTACGATCCAGAATCTCTATCGACTGTTCTTCATATGAATGATGTTGTTCTACAGGTACAACTTCTGAGCTTAGTACATGTACAGGACCAGTTATGTACTTTCTACGGAGAGATACATGGAACACATCGTGAACTTGAGGGAGATTCGGTGGAAGCGACAATCGGTAAGATATCTTCCCAACACGAACTAGTATTTCGAAATGACCAATATACCTAGGGCTCAGCTTTCCCTTCTATCCAAATATCATTACTCTCTTTCAAGGAGATATTCGTAAGAACACTTTATCACCCACTTCAAACTCTAGGTCTTTTCTTTGTTTATCGACATAACTTTTTTGTCGACTCTGATTTGATCTTATGTGTTGTTGAATAGATCAGACCTTTTCTGCCATCTCATCAACTAGATCAGGTCCTAATAGCTTTCTTTCCCCAACTTCATCTGAGAAAGTTAGAGTTCAACATTTCTCTCCATAGAGAGATTCATAAGGAGCCATCTGAATACTGGAGTGAAAGCTATTATTATAAGAAAATTCCTCCAAAGTTAGGTGTTGATCCCAACCACCATTGAAATCCATAGAGAATGCTCTTAAAATATCTTCTAGAGTTTGAATTGTTCTCTCAGACTGATCGTCTATCTGAGGATGATAACCAGTGCCGATACTCAATCTGTATCCAGAGTATGCTGAAGACTTTGCCAGAGCATCGAGGTAAACCTCGGATCCCGATCAGATATAATGTAAAGTGGTACTCTATGCAATCTTACCACTTCCATTACATATATCCTGGTAAGCTGATCAAGAGAGAAATCCTCTCTAATAGCAATGAAGTGTGCCGACTTTGTAAGACGATCAACTACGACCCATATAGCATTATTGCCTTTGGATGTTTTAGGAAGTCCGATGACAAAGTCCATAGTGATTTTTTCACATTTTCATTCAGGTACGGGTAATGGTTGTAACATCCTCTTAGACTTTTGTCTCTCAGCTTTAACTTACTGACAAGACAAGCATCAAGAGACATATTCAGCAACATTAATTTTCATTCCCTCCCACCAGAAGTACTCTTTCAGGTCCCTATACATCTTCGTGCTTCCAGGATGAATAGAGAATGAAGAACTATGAGCCTCATCCAGTAGCTCCTTCTTTAATTATGGGATGGTAGGAACAAAAACCCAATTCCTGAAACTTATTATCCCATCACAATCAAATTGAATTTAGGAACATTTCTCGCCTTCTTTTGTAACTCAACATCTTATTTTTTGTGCCTCTTTAATCTTCACATGTATAGATGGTTGAACATTCATTTGAGAAAGATATAATTTTTCCCCTTCCATTATAATTCCAAGATCCATCCTTTGTAAATCCATAATTATTGGATTTTTTGTGATCCTCATCATGGATAAGCTAGCATGGTCTTGTCTTCATAGTGCACAATCCACCTTGTTTTCCTTCCTAGGGTGATAATGAATTGAGCAGTCGTAATCCTTAATTTTCTCTAACCATCTTCTTTGGTGCATATTCAGCTTTTTTTGTGTGAAAATATACTTTAAACTTTTATGATCATTATAAATATCACACCATTCACCATAAAGATAATGCCTTTATATTTTTAATGCTAATATTTCTAAAGATAACTCCAAATCATGGGTTGGGTAATTTTGCTCATGAATTTTCAACTGTCATGAGGCATAAGCTATCACCATATCGTTTTGCATGAGAACACACCCCAGTCCCTTCTTGGATTCATCACTCTAGATCACAAACCTTTTTCCACTACAAGGCAGTGTGAGCACAGGTGCATTGGATAACCTTCTTTTTAACTCCTTGAAATTATCTTCACACTCCTCCATCCAAACTAACATTAATCCTTTTCGAGTCAACCTAGTGAGTGGATTAGATAATCATGAAACATATTTCACAAAACATCGATAATAACCAGCCAAACACAGAAAACTTCGGATCTCAGTTACTATTGTTGGTCTTGACCATCTTTCGATATCCACTATTTTTTTTGGATCCATAGATATCCCCTATTTTGAGATTACATGACCCAAAAATGAAACTTTTTGAAGCCAACATTCAAACTTGGTAAATTTGGCATAAAGCTTCTCATTTCTCAGGGTCTTCAATACAATTGTCAAGTGATTTTTATGTTCTTCAGTTCTCTTTGAAAAGACAATAATATCGTCTATAAAAACAACCACGAACTGATCAAGATATTCTCTAAAGACTCTATTCATTAGATCCATGAAGAAAGAAGGGGAATTAGTAAGAAAAAATGACACAATTATAAATTCATAATGTCCGTACCTTGTACGGAAAGACATCTTTGGTATACCCTTCCTTTTGACCCTTAATTGATGATATCCTGAATGAAGATCAATCTTGGAAAAGTATTGAGCTCCGCGTAGATGGTCAAATAAGTTCTCAATGCATGGGAGTTGATATTTTTTCTTGATAGTGATCTTATTATGTTCTCGATAATCAATGAAAATTCTCATTGATCCATCATTATTCTTAATAAATAGAACAGGTTCTCCCCAAGGTGATGCTCTAGGGAGTATGAATACCATATCAATATTCTCTTGGAGTTGCTTATTCAATTTATGAAACTCAATTGGGTCCATTCTATAAGGTGTCTTCGAAATAGATAACGCACATGGTACAAGTTCTATTGAAAACTCAACTTCACGATTTGGTAGAAGACCTGGTAATTCCTCCAGAAAGACTTCATCAAACTCTGGTACAATGAGTGTATTCTTAATCATTAGTTTCTCTCCAACCATATGAGATAAATAACCTTCATTTATTGGACTCAATACCCATAAGATGGAAGAAATTTCCACTGGAAGGTTATATTCATCCTTGCATCGATAGATGATAGTAGATTGATTGAGAATATTAAATGTGATCTCCCATCTTTGGAAATTGGTTTCAGCTCCATATAAAGAAAGCCAATCCATGCCAAGAATCACATCAAATTACACTATAGGAAGGATCATAAGATTTCCAGGAAGTAATTTCCCACAAACATCAATTGGAGAAGAATTATAAACTTTTGATGCGATCGTTGTGCCATTATGAGTTGTCACAGCTAACTCAATATCAAATTGTCGAGATAATATAGAAATACACTTAAAAAAATTTCATAAATAAAAGAGTGGGTAGATCTTGAATCAAATAAAACATTTTCTACTTTAGAGTGGATGGTAAGTGTACCGTTCACCCCTTTGTTATCGTACTCCACATCGCCAATTGTAATTGCATGTGACGTTCCATTGTCTTTGGTCTTAAGAGTTTGTTGATGTCGATCATCATCAACAACCCTTGGATTTGGGCATTGATTGGCATAATGCCCCATTTCCTTTCACATGAAATATTGAAGTGTAGGATGTGCATTCTATGTATCCCTTTATTTTTTCACATCATTAGACATCTTCTTCCCATTATTTTTACATTCAACTACCTGATGACCAAATTTTCCACACTTAAAAAACATTTAGTTTTCCCCTTATGAAAATTCCCTCCATGGTTCTTTCTACAATTTGAGTATAAAGGAAAACTCATCATCATTTAAGTGTGGCCTTTAGATTTTCTTTTAATTCCATTTTTCTCTTCTTATCAAATCCATATGATTAATGGGTTACTCCAATCTCCATATCAACCTTGAGAGCACATAGAAAAATTTCCTCGTAGCTATTGAAGTCCCTTATGGATAACGCCCTTCAAAGACATTTTTTAATCCACTAAAGAATCGATCAATTTTACTCTCAGGTTTGATAATAATTCTGAAAGCGTACCTTGCAAGTCTTGTAAAATTTTCTTAGTAGGTACCAACAGATTCATCATCCTTTTAATTCAGTTCAAGAAACTCCTTCTCCATATTTGTTCGAAGAATACGAGGGAATTAATTTTAAAAAAATAAGTTCTTGAACTCTTCCCATTACATGGATTCAATTTCATCCCTTTTCCTCATATTCTTGATAATATTCCACCATTGATCAGCTTCACCTTCCAAACTATATACTACTAAGATGACTTTATCAGGTTCAGAACATTGAAGAACTGAAAATATATTTTCAGTGGTACTGATCCACTGTTCATCCACTAATAGATCAGTAGACCCGCTGAATGAGGGTGGACGCTGCCTCATGAAGGATTAAACAGAATGTTGCTCCTTCCATTGCTCATTTGGAAGTCCTGCATGATTAATAACTTGAGAAAGTTATTTGAGATTGGCTATAATATTTTTCATTCCAGCTCCCATAACGTTGGTTTCCCAGGGGGACAATCATTGCATTGCCAGTCACATTCAGCATTAACACGGTTCCTTAATGTTCTAGCCATTGACTAAAACCAAGAAGCATAGTTTGAGAAACACTAATCATAATAGGAAAACCAAATAATCAAGAACGAAATTTTACACTTATGGTCTTATCATAGGTTATTCATGGCCATTTCGAAAAAACTAATATAGTGTTTTATGCTTATATATATTCTTAGGGTTCTTACTAAGGCTTTCACATCCTAGTTTCCAAAGGTTGACTATAACTTTCCTATGATACCAACTATAATGACCCATACATTACATAAATTGTTATTACTTCAAAATTGAAGCATACTTATTAAAATATATAAAAAAACCATTAAAGGACCGTATAGGTATAGTGTCTTTAGAAACTGGGAAACATAAACAACTGGTTCATAAAATCAACTACATTGTCTCCCGTTTATTTCATCATATCTAGAGTCCATTTTTGGCATATCCTACTTAATATCCGTCTTCCTGACCTGGGAAAAAGAAAACGTACAAAAGGGTGAGCTCAAATTCTCAGTAAGGGTAAACAAAAGAAATATCAATCATATCATATTTATAAGAACATAACATTTTGAAAATCTTAACCAGGAAAAGGGAACATAATATCATGTCATGGGATGAATCGTAGTAGTGAAAAGTAATCCCAAATAAGCATAACATAAAACAGGAAACATTGTGTCATACACACATAATCATAGAAACTCATTTCATATTAGTCAAGGCTCATTTACAAGACTATCATAGTAGACAACGTCCATTACGGAACCGATTTCACTCCCCATTCCAGTCCTGTATCACTGAAACGGATTAACCTGCCGTTTCTGCCATGTCTATCTCATGAGATATAAATCTTTACCCAATGCATTGGATGAGGATATAGGTCCTACCTATCTCATAATGATACCATTCTTATGTGTGCCACAAGATCATAAATCATACATCATATCATAACCCATGTAATAAAAATGGGATTCTTAAACATCATGCCATCATAACATAATCTATATAAGATAAAAGGAATTCATAAAATAATTCAATCATAACATAATCAAATCAATGTAAAAATAGGTAAATAAATAAAACCCTATAATATCTTAGATGGAAAATAATTTTTATAAAACACTTGAACTTCATTCTTTAGGAAAAAATCATTTATACTTCAAAAATAATTTTCCTTTATTAACATGTCATAAAATTTTAAACTAAAAGAAGATGATTAAAAATAAACATGAAAACTTGTAAAGGAATATTCATGGAAATAATTCTCTAAAAATCCATTCATTCCGTATAAGTTAAAGAATAACATTCTTCTCGTACTTTGGCCGGAAAAGTCAAAAAAGTACCTCATACTATAAACGACAAAAGATTCCTTTCATATATTGTACTAAAAACTCATCGAAGGGTAAAATTGGATTTAATCAATTGTAGGAGGATAATTTCACATATTTAGGAAACATATATTTTGATGATAAATACACCCTAATAAATACCAAAGTATAAACAATCTCTGATAAAAATGAGATTTTGAGATTTCCCCTAACCTTAGGTCCAATATGCTTTTTACGTGTCCGAAACTACTGTATAATGATTTAAATAATATCATTCACTTAATACATAATCATAAATATTGTTATGGTATCATATATGGTTATATTCATAGCTTCTTATTAGTAATATTTCATTTCTACTTGTTATTCGGGTGTTTATTGCTTTATGTTCTTATGTGTGTTTTGTCGAATAAATTCTTATTATTATTTTTAGGATATAGATACCTCATTTAAAAAATGGTATTATTGTAATATATATCATATTTACTCATTAAATACATTTATATAATCATTTTTTCAATGAAGATCATGTAGAATGAGTCGCATCACATCGTGGAGACGGTAGGCCGTACGTACGCACGAGCAATGATATCATTCCCATGATCGTGGAATTGTATTGAAGTGTATCTATACTATTTCAGAATCAATATCAATTTACAATAATCATATATATTTTTTCTTTACACCATTATACCCATCCAATTAATGTGGTGTTGGAAAACAGATTACACTACGGTGTGGAGACGGTATTCCGTACGTACGCACGCGCGGTGATATCGTTTTCCATAGGATAGATAGAAGTTAAAATAGGGTTGTTTCATATATATAATAACATATCAGTATATGAGTGATACTTATGTTATTACTTCATAATGAAAAAACTAAATTAGATGATGTAGAAGAAGAAATATAGTTGAATGAATTGGTAATGGACATTACCTCTTCTTTGAAGCGCCTCTTCTTAACCTTCTCTTAGAGGACTAAAGATGATATTTAAATAATACCAGGCCCCCTAGCATGTTTATAATGAAGTTGAGAAGGGAAATGGGCAGAATTTGTTCGTGCTTTAAGGCTATAAATTGTGTAAAGAGGAGAGGGAGGAGGTGCCCTTTTATAAGGGAGGAGAGGGGCACCTTTGGAATTATAAGAAATATTAATTTATAATAAATTCCAAACCCACTTAAAAACCTCCAAAATTATTAAAATCCGAATATTAGATGATATATGGTTGTAATATCATCAACAAATAAAATTTATACTTGTTGGGAATTTATTTTAAACATTATGAACATGATTTATCCTTATATAATCTATTTAATTTTATTTTTAGTAATAGATTTTTAAATTTTAAATCATTATAAATAATTACTTATATTTTGTAAATTGTCTATAATTGGATACTTTATTACATTTTAGACCATATAAATTTGAATTTAAAATTTTGAAATATTTTTGTGATTTTTAAACAATTTTATAATATGTAATGTTTATAAAATAACAATTGTTTCAATTTTGACTCTATTCATTTATTTGAATTTAATTAAAATATATAAAGAAGATATGTTCGAACTAAAATAATTAATAGATTCATAACATGTCATTTTTATCTATAAAATCAATGGAGCACATTAAATAGTTCATATAATATTTATTTTATTACTTTTAAAATCATCTATTGGATATTTCAATCAATAAAATAATTTCAACATTACTATTGTGTCATAATTAATGATAATAATTTATTCTATAAAAATTATAAATAAATTCATATGATGTCGATAATTTTATTATATTTCTAGGGAATATTAATATCTGATGTTTTATGATGATTATCACTAAATTAAAATTATTATACTTATAAGATTTAAGAGAGTGACATGTTGTCACATTCTTTGGTTTTAATAATAATTATATTATTTCATGGTCAAAATTCCATGAAATGAAAATAGTCCGACCCTTAAATGATATGGGTTGACTCATATTCATCCAATAGGAATTTTGCAAATGTTAGGGTAATTTTATAATCTTATTTTTACCCTTAATTACCTTATTTACCTTTAACTGTAGTAAATAAAAATTACCGTAGTTACTATTTATAATATAAAAAAAATAAAAGTATCCTATTAACATATTTGGACCCACTGAATCAAAATATGGAATGCATTTTTCAAAATTTTAAACGTAGATGTTGTAGAGACCCGAAGCTTAACATACATGGACATTACATTACTTTTGTGGAATACTTAGTACATAACAAAAACACACACATAAGGACTGTAATAGTTTAGTGTCTTTGGAAACTCGGAATATAATCTTCTAATCGTGGTGAAAGATCTTCAACATCTCCCATTAAGATCTTCCCTTTTTTTACCTAAAATGATTCTTTATATCCTGGGGAAAAGAAAACATAAAAGGGTGAGCTCAAATGCTCAGTAAGGGTAAACAAAAGAAATATCAATCACATCATATTCATAAAAACATAACATTTTTGGAAATCTTAACCTGCAAAAGAGATCATAATATCATAACATGGGATAAATCATAGTAGTGAAATGTAATCCCAATAATCATAACATAAAACATGAAACTTTGTGGCATACACACATAATCATAGAGAATCATTTCTTATTAGTCAAGACTCATTGCAAAGACTATCTTAGTGGACAAAGTCCATTTCTGAACCAAGTTCACTCCTCGTTTCAGTCATGTTTCACTAAACCAGTATAACCTACCGTTCGAGCCATGTCTATCTCATGAGATATAAAATCTTTACCCAATTCATTGGAGGGAGATATAGGTCCCACCCATCTCATAATGATACCATTCTTATGTGTGCCACAAAATCATAAATCATACATCATTGCCTAACCCATGTAATAAAAATGGGATTCTTAAACAATATGACATCATAAAACAATTCATATAAGATAAAGGAATTTATAAAAATAATTCCATCACAATATAATCAAATCAATTTAATAATAGGGATAGAAACAGAACCCTATATTATCTTAGATGGAAAATAATTTTGATAAAACACTTGAACTCCATTCTTGAGGAATATATCCTTTCTAATTCAAAAAAACAATTCCTTTCTTAACATGTCATACAATTTTAAACTAAAAGAAGTTGTTAAAAAATAAACTTGAAAACTTTCAAAGGAAGCTTCTTGGAAATAATGTTTTAAAAATCCATTCATGCCGTATATGTTAAAAAAACATTCATCCCGTACTTTTGTCGGAAAAGTCATAAAGTACCTTGTACGAAAAACGACAAAAGATTCCTTTCATATCTTTTAATAAAAACTCACTGAAGGGTAAAATTGGATTTAAACAATTATGGTGGAATGAAATAATATTACATATTTAGGAAACATGGATGTGGATGATAAAATACACCCTAGTAAATACCAAAGTATAAACAATCTCGGATAAAAATGAGATTGTGATATTTCCCTTAACATAGGTCCGATTTGCTTCGTAAGTGTCCGAACCTCCTTTATAATGATTTAAATAATGTCATTGACTTATTCCAGAATCATACTCATTGTTATGATATCATATATGGTTCACTTATGACTTTTTTTTACCCGTTCTTTAGTAAATTTCAGGTTAAAGAGCGTTTTGGGTAAAATCATTTCATTTGTCGTCCGTGTTTTGACTTGTAATTATTTATATGATTACTTAGATCATGATTACTTAATTAAAGAATATAAAACAAGATTTATATATAATATATATTCAGAATATACATATATATAATAGATCAGTACATGGAAAGAAATACACCGTTCATGGAGACGGTAGGCCGTCCGTACGCATGAACGTTGTTTTCGTTTCCTTATTGAGTTGAATGGAATTAAGTAGATGACATAAATATATATACACATAAATAAAGTATAATTATTATGTCATATATTTCATGATTACTTATTATATATACTTTATAATCATTCATGAATGGTTAACGTGGAGAATGAATCTCACCACGTCGTGGAGACGGTAGTCCGTACGTATGCACGAGCGATGATATCGTTCTCATGATCGTGGAATTATATTGGAGTGTATGTATAATATTTTAGAATCAATATCACTTTAAAATAATCATATATGGTTATTATTTGCACCATTATATCCATCCAAGTAAGGTGGTGGTGAAAAATAGATTACACCACAGTGTGGAGACGGTATTCCGTACGTACGAACGCGTGGTGATTTTGTTTTCCGTAGGATGGATAGATGGTGAAATATGGTTGTTTAATACTTATAATAACATATCAGTATATTAGTGATACTGATGTTATTACTTCATAATAAAACAACTTAAGAAGAAGAATTGGAAGAAGAAATAATGTTGAATGAATCGGTAACGGACATTAACTCTTCTTTGAAGCGCCTCTTTGAGTGCTCCTCTTAGGGCACTAAAATTATTCTTTGAAGAATACCAGGACCTCTAGGATGTTTCTATGTAAGTGGATATGAGAATTGGGCAGGGGTTGGCTGAGCATGAAGGCTCAATGTGGTGTGAGGAAGAGAGGGAGGAGGTGCCCTTTTATAAGGGAGGAGAGGGGCACCTTTGGAATAACTAAATATATTATTTTATTATAAAGTCAAATTCGGTTTTTAATAGCTCCAAATTGATATATTTCGAAGATAAGGTTGGTATGGGTCAAAATCCTCTCATACAATATAATTTAGACAAGTTTAGGTTTCAATTTTAACCTTATCATTTAGATTTGACTTTAAGTTAGATAATTTAACTTTTACCGTGTCTTCTTGTTTTCTTACACTATAAGGTTAATAAACATTCTATATCAAGACAAACGAACCCCACGTTGTTTATTATTAATATATATAACTTTATCTAAGTCATTTGGCCGAACCTTAGATTTTTAACCATTAATAATATAATATTTGTTTTAATAACTATTTTATGTCAATTTTGACACTATTTGGTAATTGATTTTTGTGAAAATTATAACAGAATGATTAGTTCGAAAACAATTAATTAAATAAATATTAACATGTCATATTAACATAGAAAATTATTGTAATTCATAAAATGTCTCAAATTACATTTATTTCGGTATTTATATCATCAATTATGTCAATATCTCATTAATAAGATAATTATTGTATCATCATTATATCATAAATAAATTAAATTATTTTAAGTCTAAAAATTACAAATAAAATACCATTATGTTGGAAATATTTTTATCTTTCTGAATAATATTTATAGTCGAATTTATCTTATGTATAACCCTATATTAAAAATGATTTAGTTATTAAACATTGATTTTAACTATTTTATCCCTTCTTTAAATAAATTGATAATAAATGTCCTAATCTAATCCAAGTGGGACTAAATGGTCTTATTTTATTCCTAAGGTTATTTATGGTCGAATTACACTTATCTAATAGAATTAGGACATGTGTTAGGGTAATAATAATAACACATTTACCCTTAATTACCCTATTTACTTTTAACCGTGGTAAAAAAAAGTAAAAAGTTACTAATCACCAAAAATTATTTTCATCTCATTGAACCACATTTTAGTCCTTGATATTAACCGTGTCTCTCGGATTTTCGAAATTCCCCTCAATGAAGCGGTAAATTATGTTTTATGAAAAATGCAGTTTTTTTAACTACCACTTAGTGGTTTCACTATTCATCAAAAATTGAAAGTTTCCAGAAAAATACCAAAAATTAGGCCTAAGATATATTTGATATTATGAATTCAAAAATGATTTTTATTTTACCAAATTCAAAACATATCAGTTGCATTAACTAATTTAAAAATTAATTCCCGTCGTCAAAACAAATAGCGTTTTTTTAAAAGATAATAACTATCAAAAGATTGTCACTTGTTTATGTCTGGTTTAAATGTGAAATTATATCCAATGAACAAAATTGTATTAAATTGTAAAAATATATTCTAAATATACTTTAAAACAAATCAAATTAATAATTTATCATTATTAATTATTTCGATTAAAAAAGATGTTTTTAATTAAAATTTTGTAATTTTCACTATTCATCAGAATATGAATGTTATCCGAAAAGTACCAAAATTTCACCCTAAGCTAATTTCGATATTTTGAATCCAAAAATGAAGTCCATTTTGAAAAATAAAATTTAAAAAATTTCAAAAAGTGGTTATTACTTTTCATAACGGCTAGTTCTAATAATATTTTAATAGCATATCGTTGTTTAGGGAAACTCGGTATTGCGTACTACACACGCTATCGAGGAAGGTCGTGATTGAGTGTAATGCAAGTAAATTCAAGGATGCGTGTTGTGAAAGCTCCTTTTGGTGTATCTTACATCACAAGACATTAATGAAATTAAGAATATTTTTCATAAAATCTCGGGGTGTTATACTCTACCCCCCTTAAAATGAATTTCACCCTCGAAATTCATCGGGGTTATAAATGGTTTACTACTCGAAAGTTTCTTTAATAGAAACCCACATCGTAAAAAGGAATACCAAAACCAATCTTTAAAAACTAAAGTATGAAACATAATGGTTCCCCAAATTAACTAATCATTGGGTTTCCACATAGGAGAACATAGGTGAAAATATGGATATGGAAGAGAAACCTAACCATCATGTTCTGATGGAGAGTGGTAGAGAACATGGCTATGAAAAATCCAACAATCACAAAGCTATAGATTTGTGATGATCTAAGGTACCATCTGATTCATCGGATATAAGGGAACTAGAAAAACATTTTTGGTTTTCAAGATCATTTCCCTAAAGTTGATGAATTAAAAGAAATACTTACATGATTTTGGTACAATCTCCCTATTGTTCATGAATTGATCAATTTCCACTTCATCCCTTAATGAAATGAAGTTGAATTTTTTATTCGTGATGTGTTAGCAGATCATGTGATAGAATGATGGGTCATTCCATCTGTTTCAAACAAAAGGTTAGCAGAAGGTATAAGTCCGTCTTATGGTTAGATTAATTGTATATGGTTCCAAAAATGAACTTATACTTCATATATCATACCACTTAATAAAACTAGTTTCTACTAACCAGGGACTTCCTGTAGGCCAGTGGTAGGCGATAAAGGCCAGTCACACTTCGGTTGTGGGTTCGATTCCCATAGCCTTGTCCGACGCGATGGGCTGTCGCTCATCCTGCAAGTTGTCCTTTTTCTAAAACTATATTACTATAACATCCCATCAATAATATCGAAAAAAAAATTTATCCTTAAACAATACTAACTTATGTCCAAAATAATCCATTCCAATCTTTAGGCTTATCCATAATACTACAGTCCACTCACATAATATAGTGAAAACGATTACCAGATATTTCATATAACAAGCATGTTAATACCATTGTTGATCCCCATATATCATAAGATATGTCTTGTTGGTCACATTCAAAATATTCTAAGGCCTTAATCATGTATTCTCTTGAAAAATGAATACCCATTAAATCTTAGTAAAAACATGAGTGATGTCAAAAGTTAACTCATTCCACATACCAAAAACCCAAAATTCTATATACTCAAACCATGATATAACTATTTACTTATATCAGTCATGAGCTCATGAATACTATCAAACATTTAATTTTCTCCTTATCCCTTCATTATGCGCATAATATCTACATTCCAAAAATATCTGAATAACCTTTCATGGATACTGGTACCATTAATCATACACTTTCAAAACTCAAGGAAATACAATAGTGTAACAATCCTTAGATATCCCTTTATTCCATAGTACCATGAGCTTACTTATACAACATTACACAAGATAAACATGTAATCATTCCACTACATTCTTAAACCATTGACTAAGCTTCAACAATTATTTCATTTCACATATCATTTGTAGTCTCTTCATCATCATCAACATAAACACTACCCATACGACCATACTGATTCTCTTCATGAGACTTTCCCTTAGGGAATTGGTTTGCATAATGCCCATACATTCCACATTTAAAACATTTAACAATTGTTGATGTCATACCAATACCATTATCCTCATCCCTGGTGTTAACTGAACCTTTTCCATTGCACTTACTGGCTTTGTGTCCTTTTTCACACCCAAAGAATCTTCTAGTTCCTTTGAAACATTCTCCTTGATGCCTCTTCCCACATGATTTACATAGGGGAAATTGAACTTTCTTTCCTCTATGATCATCATGAAACTCTATCTTTCTCTTATTAGCCGAGTTAGGAAACTTTCCAAATTTTACTTTATTGATCATATTATGAGATTGTTGATTCGGCATAATAATGATGTTTCGACTTCCAAATCCCATTTCATTTGGTTTCCCATGAAGAATATCATTACATTGTCCATCATATCCTCCATTATCGTGAATCATCTTGTTTCCAGCCATTTTATAAAACCCAAAAAGAATATTGTGAGAGGAAAAAATCATAATAAATGGGGAGTAACTTCAATATCTAACAACTTTGGTTTAATATAATATCGTCACCATAGTTCTAGGACTATATTCTATACGTATACTTTTCCTTAGGGACATCCCTAGACATACCTTAGAAATATCTCGAGGGACCTCACTAACGTTTTTGCATCCTAGTTTCCAAAGGTTGACTAAACCTTTTCTTTGATACCAACTGTAGAGACCCAAAGCTTAACGTACATGGACATTACATTACTTTTTTGGAATACTTAGTACATAACAAAAACACACAAACAAGGACCATAATAGTTTAGTGTCTTTGGAAACTCTGAATATAATCTTCTAATCATGGTGAAAGATCATCAACATCTCCCATAAAGACCTTCCCTTTTATTACCTGAAACCATTCTTTATATCCTAGTGAAAAGAAAACATAAAAGGGTGAGCTCAAATGCTTAGTAAGGGTAAACAAAAGAAATATCAATCACATCATATTCATAAGAACATAACATTTTTGGAAATCTTAACATGCAAAAGAGATCATAATATCATAACATGGGATAAATCATAGTAGTGAAATGTAATCCCAATAATCATAACTTAAAACATGAAACTTTGTGGCATACACACATAATCATAGAGAATCATTTCTTATTAGTCAAGACTCATTTCCAAGATTATCTTAGTGGACAAAGTCCATTTCGGAACCGAGTTCACTCCTCGTTTCAGTCCTGTTTCACTGAACCGGTATAACCTACCATTCCAGCCATGTATATCTCATGAGATATAAAATATTTAACCAATGCATTGGACGAAGATATAGGTCCCACCCATCTCATAATGATACCATTCTTATGTGTGCCACAAAATCATAAATCATACATCATTGCGTAACCCATGTAATAAAAATGGGATTCTTAAACAACATGACATCATAAAACAATTCATATAAGATAAAGGAATTCATAAAAATAATTCCGTCACAACATAATCAAATCAATGTAATAATAGGGATAGAAACAGAACCCTATATTATCATAGATGGAAAATAATTTTGATAAAACACTTGAACTCCATTCATGAGGAAAATATCCTTTCTACTTCAAAAAAACTTTTCCTTTCTTAACATGTCATACAATTTTAAAATAAAAGAAGTTGTTTAAAAATAAACTTGAAAACTTGCAAAGGAAGCTTCTTGGAAATAATGTTTTAAAAATCCATTCAAGCCGTATAAGTTAAAAAAACATTCTTCCTGTACTTTTGTCGGAAAAGTCATAAAGTACCTCATAGGAAAAACGACAAAAGATTCCTTTCATATCATTTACTAAAAACTCACCGAAGGGTAAAATTGGATTTAAAAAATTTTAGGTGGATGAAAATAATATTACATATTTAGGAAACATGGATGTGGATGATAAAATACACCCCAGTAAATACCAAAGTATAAACAATCTCGGATAAAAATGAGATTGTGATATTTCCCTTACCTTAGGTCCAATTTGCTTCGTAAGTGTCCGAACGTCCTATATAATGATTTAAATAATTCCATTGACTTATTACAGAATCATTATCATTGTTATGATATCATATATGGTTCACTTATGACTTTTTTTACCCGTTATTTTGTAAATTCCATGTTAAAGAGCGTTTTGGGTAAAATCGTTTCATTTGTTGTCCGTGTTTTGACTTGTAATTATTCATATGATTACATAGATCATGATTACTTAATTACAGAATATAAAACATGATTTATATATAATATATATTCAGAATATACATATATATAATAGATCAGTAAATGGAAAGAAATACACCGTTCATAGAGACGGTAGGCCGTACGTACGCATGAATGCTGTTTTCGTTTCCTTAGTGAGTTGAATGGAATTAAGTAGATGACATACATATATATACACATAAATCAAGTATCATTATTATGTCATATATTTCATGATTACTTATTATATATACTTTATAATCGTTCATGAAAGGTTAACGTGGAGAATGAATCTCATCGCGTCGTGGAGACGGTAGTCCGTACGTACGCACGAGCAATGATATCGTTCTCATGATCGTGGAATTTTATTGGAGTGTATGTATACTATTTTAGAATAAATATCACTTTACAATCATCATATATAGTTATTATGTACACCATTATATCCATCCAAGTAAGGTGGTGGTGGAAAATATATTACACCACGGCGTGGAGACGGTATTCCGTACGTACGCCCGCGCGGTGATTTCATTTTCCATAGGATGGATAGATGGTGAAATATGGTTGTTTCATAATTATAATAACATATCAGTATATGAGTGACGCTGATGTTATTACTGCATAATTAAACAACCTAATAAGAAGAATTGGAAGAAGAAATAAAGTTGAAAGAATCGGTAACGGACATTACCTCTTCTTTGAAGTGCCTCTTTGAGTCCTCCTCTTAGGGCACTAAAATTGGTCTTTGAAGAAGACCAGGACCTCTAGGATGTTTATAGGGAAGTGGAGAAGAGAGTTTTGTAGGTTTTGGCCGATCTTGAAGGCTCAAAGTGGTGTGAGGAAGAGAGGGAGGAGGTTCCCTTTTATAAGGGAGGAGAGGGGCACCTTTGGAATAACTAAAAATAGTATTTTATTATATAGTCAAATTCGGTTTTTAATAGCTCACAATTGATATATTTCGAAGATAAGGTGGGTATGGGTCAAAATACTCTCATCCAATAGAATTTAGACAAGTTTAGGTATCAATTTTAACCTTATCATTTAGATTTAACTTTAAGTTAGATAATTTATCTTTTACCGTGTCTTCTTGCTTTCTTACACTATAAGGTTAATAAACATACTATATCAAGCCAAACGAACCCCAAGTTGTTGATTATTATTATATATATCTTTATCTAAGTCATTTTTCCGAACCTTATATTTTTAACAATTAATAATATAATATTTATTTTAAAAACTATTTTATGTCAATTTTGACACTATTTGGTAATTGATTTTTGTGAAAATCATAACAGAATGATTAGTTCAAAAAAATTAATTAAATCAATATTAACATGTAATATTAACATATAAAATTAGTGTAATTCATAAAATGTCTCAAATTATATTTATTTGGGTATTTATATCATCAATTATGTCAATATCTCATTAATAAGATAATTACTGTATCATCATTGTATCATAAATAAATTAAATTATTTTAAGTCTAAAAATTAAAAATAAAATACCATTATGTGGGAAATCTTTTTATATTTCAGATGAATATTTATAGTCTAATTTATCTTATGTATAACTCTATATTAAAAATGATTTAGTTATTAAACATTGATTTTAACTATTTTAACCCTTCTTTAAATAAATTGATAATAAATGTCCTAATCTAATCCAAGTGGTCCTAAATGGTCATATTTTATTCCTAAGGTTGTTTTTGATCAAATTAAACTTCTCCAATAGAATTAGGAAATGTGTTAGGGTAATAATAATAACACGTTTACCCTTAATTACTCTATTTACTTTTAATCGTGGTAAAAAAAGTAAAAAGTTACTATTCACCAAAAAATTGTTTTCATCTCATTGAACCACATTTTAGTCCTTGATATTAACCGTGTCTCTCGGATTTTTGAAATTCTCCTCACAGAAGTGGTAAAATTATGTTTTATGAAAAATTCAGTTTTTTTAACTACCACTTAGTGGTTTCACTATTCATCAAAAATTGAAAGTTTCCAGAAAAATACCAAAAATTAGGCCTAAGCTATATTTGATATTATGAATTCAAAAATGATTTTTATTTTACCATATTCAAAACATATCAGTTACATTAACTAATTTAAAAATTAATTCTCGTTGTCAAAACAAATAGCGTGTTTTTAAAAGATAATAACTATCAAAATATTGACACTTGTTTATGTCTGGTTTAAATGTGAAATTACATCCAATGAACAAAATTGTATTAAATTGTAAAAATATATTCTAAATATACATTAAAACCACTCAAATTAAAAATTTATCATTATTAATTGTTTCGATTAAAAAAGTTGTTTTTAATTAAAATTTCGTAATTTTCACTATTCATTAGAATGTGAAAGTTATCCGAAAAGTACCAAAATTTCACCCTAAGCTAATTTCGATAATCCAAATCCAAAAATTAAGTCCATTTTGAAAAATAAAATTTACAAAATTTCAAAAAGTGGTTATTACTATTCATAACAGATAGTTCTAATAATATTTTAATAGCATATCGTTATTTAGTGAAACTCGGTATTGCGTACTACACACGCTATCAAGGAAGGTCATGATTGTGTGTAATGCAAGGCAATTCAAGGATGCGTGTTGTGCAAGCTCATTTTGGTGTAGAGTACAACAGAAGACATTAATGAAATTAAGAATATTTTTCATAAAATCTCGGGTTGTTACATATGTTGTAGTAATTAATTTAAAATTAATCTCATTTTTAAGAAAACGGGTTTTAAAAGTTAAATCATTGCTAAAGATTGAATTGTTTTTACCTTTGAATTAAATATAAAATTAATGGTAATGATATAAATTGTATTAAATTGAAAAAATATATTCTAATTATACTTTAAACCCATAAAATATTATAATTTAACCAAATAAATTATTGCGATGTAAAATGTTATTTTTAATTAAAATATATCGTGCTTTTACTATTCATTAAAAAATGAAAGTTATCATAATAGTATGAAAATTGTATCCGAAGTAAATTTTTATATCCAGATTCCAAAGAAGAATTTTATTTTTTCAACTTTAACTAATAAACATGTCAAAAACAAGATTTAATGTGGGTGTGCCATCAAAAGGCGGCAAAACTGCATTTTTTAAAAATACTAATTTTTCACGAAAATTTTATTTTGTTCTCATACCATGTTCTAGAAAATCTGTAAAATGAATAATAATGTTATAAAATTTAAAATTTAGTGAATACTATTCATAATGGCTAGTTTATATAATATATTGTTGTTTAGTGAAACTCGCTATTGCGTACAACAAAGGCTATCGAGGAAGGTTTCTTTTGCATATAACACAAGCCAAACTAGTGTTGTGTGCAGTGAAAGATATCTTTGATGTTGCATATAACATAAGACATTAAAAAAAATACTACTCATAAAATATCATGGTGTTACATTAGCAGTCTTGGAAAATATACTATATACAAGAACTTTACATTGCAATTTCTAACATAAAATACAACATAGATAATCCTTTGAGAAATATATTATTCATCTAACTTAAACATGAATATAAATAATAATACACTTCTTGAAATCATGGGAAATAAAACATGAGAATGGGATGACCTCAGATGCTCAATATGGATAAAAAATATAGTGAAAGCTATCATAAATAATCATAATCTTTTATGGAAAGGTATAAAATTGAATCACAAGACCATTAAACATAAAATTCAACATATCATGGAAATGATAAATTAAATAATACCATTTACGTATTCACATGGTTATTATACTAGTGGAATAATCACATGTATCTTTAATAACTAATCTCATAATGATGAAATGCATAATAATGGACATCATAACTACATATTCAAGGACTTGTGCGAAGACTACTAAAATAAATTTTGTCAATGCCTTGTGCCAAGACACTAGTTTGTTTCATTATACCTACCGATGAATCGAGGGGTTATAGTGGGACCCACCAGTCACTTACAAAGACTAATTCGTTCCTCATATGAAAATGTTGACACATAACATAATCATTCTTACTAAACCAATAATACCAAATGTCAATACATAAACCATAACTCATGAATGGTATAAAAATAGAACATCTATAGTAAAAAATATCATAAATTATTAAATAGAATATGGATGATTGTATTATAATTAATCAACCTTAATAATAAATAATATCAAATAAAGGATGTTGACATAGTTGAAAATGATCAGTAAAAATCTTTGAGATAAATATCCCTTTTTGTGAAATCATTCAAAAGTCGCACATTTATAAAGTAAGTAATTTAAAATTTATTTTTTAATAGAAGTTTACCATACCAATTTCAAACATTTGATTGGAATTAAAATTTTAAAACAGTCATGTCCATATATATAAATCGTTAAAAACATTTTTAAAAACATAGACATTAATTAGAAAGAATTTGAAAAATAAATTACTAAAACAATTAAAATGATGATATTTCTAAACATTCCCTTCCAAAAAACCATAAAACAATCCTTTTGAATTTTTTTTAGGAATTATGGACATGGATGATAAATATGTACCAGTAAACACTTACAGATAAACAATCATGAATAATAATGTGATTGATAAATGAACCCTTACATTGTACATTAATTTGGTCAAGGGTATGTTTATCCTCTTGTATAATGACCATAGTATGTTATTAAATAATAACAGAACATTCTTCATATCTTTTTTATCATACTTGATTCATTTATGTCTTTATACTACCCATTTAATAATAATTTCTATGTTAAAATATTTTTTTTGTAGTAATCACTTTCTTTATCATGCGTGTTTTAACATCTTATTCTTGATCATATAACTTATATCATGATTTAATTGCTTCAAGAATATAATAAATTCTTTATGTATTATATATATTTATAATTTAAATATGTATAACAGGTAGATATTTGAAATTGAAAACACCGTTTATGTATGTATGCATAAACGTTGTTTCTATTTTCATATCATATTAAACGAAAGTAAGTGAATGCGATATATGTGTATATATATATATATATATATATTCTAGTAGAATTATTATTTCCCATATTACATTCTTATCAATAATATGTATTTTTATAATCATCATTGAATTGTGAACGTGGAAATGATTCCAAATGCGTCGTGGAGACGGTAAGCCGTACGTACGCATGAGCGGCGATATCATCCTATTGATGGTGAAATAGAATGTAATTGGATGTTATATTATATATATAGAATCATTAACATGTAATAATTAATATTTACATCTAATATATTCATTATTATACCCATCCAAATAATGAAGTGTGGAATAACAATCTACACCACGACATGGAGATGGTAAGCCGTAGGTACACATGTGTGGTGACATTTTTATTCATAGGATAGATAGAATAATGAATATTGTTGTACCATATATATAATAACATCACAGTATGTATAGGTAACTGGATTTATTATTTTTTTAGAAACAACAATGAAATATAAAGTGGAAGAAGAAAAGAGCATTGAAAGAGGTGATGAAATAATTACCTCTTCTTCAGGTGTTTCATTTTCATTTGAACAAAATGACTCCTTAAGTTGACTTTTGTATTAAAGTAATGCCTCTAGGTTTAAGTGAGTATAGTTGGGAAAATATTTGAGTAGGGGTTCTCTGATCCAAATGACGTTGGAGGTGTGAAATTACGAAAATAGGAAGTACTCTTTTATAAGAGAGGTGAGGGTCCCTTTAGGAAAAGCTTGAAATATTATTTTGTTATAAAATAATTTTCTGTTTATAATGGATCCAAATAATTTAATTCACTGATAAGGAGGATATGGGTCTAAATATTCTCAACCAATAGATTTTACAAAAGTTTAGGTCACCATATTAACATTATCTTTTTTATTGAGCTCTTCTTTAAATAGTTTATCATTTAACATATCTCCTTGTATTTTTATATTATATGGTTAATGAACATACATTAAAACTCCCAGAAAACCTCAAGTGGTTCATTAATGACATATATAACCTTATCTATGTCCCTTGGCCAAATCTTATATTTTTTTGGAATATTTTAACATTTAATAATATAGTATTTGTTTTAAAAACTCATTTATGTCATTTTTGACAATATTATTTATTTGGTTTTTGTGAAAGTCATTACAAGTTGATTACTTAAAAAAAATATTAAATAAATTATAACATGTCATATTAAAATATAAAATTTTTTATGGCATCAAAATTATCAATTTACATTTATTTTGAAATTTATAATATCAATTATTTTAATCATTCATTAATATGGTAATCAATGCATCATAATTGTGTCATAAATAAATATAATAATTTAATTTCTAAAAATTATAAATAAAATACCATGATTTATGAAATATTTTTAGTTTTATAATGAATAATTATAGTCAAATTTATCTTCTGTGTAACCCTATATTAAAAATGGTTTTGTTAGTAAACATTGAATTCAGCACTTTAAACTCTTATTTAAATATAATAAAATAAATTTCCTAATCTAACCCAAATAGATAAAATGGATTTTATTTTTTCCTTAGTATTATATTGGTCGAAATGCACTTATCCAATAGAATTGGGACATGTTTTGGGGTAATTTTAACATTATTTTTACCATTAATTGCCTTATTTACTTTTAACCGTGGATAATAAAATGCCAAAGTTACAATTCACAATAAATTATTTTCATCATATTAAACCAAAGTGTACATTATGATGTCAACCATTCCACTGGGATATTTTAAATTCAATTCATTAAAGCAATGATATGAAAATTTTCAAATGTGCCTAGAAGGTGGGTAAAAGAGGTTAAAATAGTTCAAAAAGAATTTATATGTCTAATCTTATTAAAAAAATAATACAATTAATTACATTGGAATAATAAATGTATTATGTATCTATTTTGACTTTAAGAAAAAAAATTTACTAAAAATTATTATTTAAATGAAATTGACGGTTTTTATCTATAAAGTTGTGTTTTTCAATATTCATAAAAAATTAAATGTTTTCAAAAAATTACCTAAAACTAACACAAATCTAATATTGATATTAAAAATTAATCAATCATGTATATTTTACCAAATTAAAAACATATGAGTTAAATTATTTAATTTAAAATAAATTCTCATTGTCAAAACTAGAAAGCGGGATATTGAAAAGTAAAAACCATCAAAAGATTAACATGTGTTTATGTCCAATTTTGATGTGAAAATACTTACCATGACCAAAATTATATTAAATAATGAAAATAAATTCTAATAATACTTTAAATCCACTCAAATGAATAATTTATCACTTTATATGATTTCGATTAAAAATGTTGTTTTCAATTAAAAATTATTATATTTAACTATTCATCAAAATATAAAAGTTATCAGAAATGTACCAAAATTTTATCCTATAAAAATTTTAATATCTTGATATTAAAGGAGAATTTAATATCATTAAATTTAATATTTAAAATAGTATAATATTATAATTAAAAAGGGTTCTCCATTAAAAGCCGGTAAAATTGCATTTTTGAAAAATGATTCTTTTATCTGAAAATTTTAATTTGTTCTTATATTATATCTTAGAAACACATAATATGGATTTAAAAATTATATAGAGTATATAAAATTCATAATTTAGTTAATAATATTCATAACCGCTTTTTGAAAGGCTAGTTTATTATGTCCTGGTGCCCTCAAACTCGATGTTTCGTGTAGTGCAAGCTATTGAATTACATTAAAGAGATAACATAATAAGAAATCATGGGGTGTTAGAGGTGGTGTCAATAAGTTACTAGATATCTTGGATAAAATTCACATAATTGTTTTATTCACAAAAACCACCAATGTAGTACTGTGATTTGGATATATTTATCTAGCAGTCTATTTATTTCCACTACGATTAGCTAATACATCATTTTGATGAAAAATTGTTTCCTGGTATAATCCTTAAATATCTATGTAACTACATTCCAATAAGTCATAATTTTATCGAGACTGAAATATATTTATCATAGTCTTTAGGATATATTTATAAACAAGTTGTAAATGGGATAAATAAAAAATGGATCCCAATTTCCCCTATTTAGCGTCATCAAAAGTGGTACAAATTTCTCCTCAGAGGAATTTACGTTATTTCTAAGTACATTTCATCCATCATTATCAAAAATAAAGGACAAATATTTTTTTAAAATAAATAATTTTATCAAACCTATTAGTTCATTAAGTGTTCATTTAATGTGAATGTTATTCGAGATTAATAGATAGAATATAAATACAGTCAACTATATCAATGACTTGTATCTAATATCAAAAATAAATTTTCTTCTGGTGAAAATTTTGATGAAAAATTAATTGAATGTTAGTGAATTATACATTCTAATAGTGATGACTAATTTCTGGATCATGGCACATGGGTTACACTATGATCATTCCATTTAAATCTAGAGACAGATCAATAAATTAATTTTCTTATCTCCCAAAAGAGAATAAGGTGTTCTAGATATCCTACACATTAAATATTAGGACCCTATGATTTTTTAATATTTATTTATTACATCAATGATAATGATAAGAAGTATTATACCACACTTATCTTCAATCCATGGGTCAATGGGAGTGATATCTAACAAGTTAGAAGAAATAAATGATGTTGTATACTTTAATTTTAAGTATTTCCTTTTATGTTATCATACCTTTATTCAACATATCAATATTTGTACGAATCAAAAATATTTTTTTTCATAATATAAATTATCCATCAAAAGAGTTTTTCTTGCACTTGTAGCATAATGTTTGTATAATTTAATTCAAAAATGCATGTTATTCCCAATAAGTCATTTAATTTGGGGTTTTCATAAACCATTACAAAATATAAAACAAATATGTGCTTCAAATGTTTCCTATCTAAACATCCCAAGTGTCACTTCTACACTTTTTTTAATAGTTAATTAACAAATTATATGGAATTATGTCACCCTCCTTATATCTCAAATAATAGACGGATTAAGAAGTCGTGAGGTTGATTTATGAACCACTGTCCACCATTTCAAATAAAATGAGATTTCCATTGAGTTATTCAGATACATTTATGGGTCGGATGAAAACTTATATGGATTTCCTCAAATATTTTACTACAAAATAGTTGATCATATCAAAATCAGGATATCTATTTTAGTGAGATATGGTCCATCATTTACCACATTCATTGAATAATTTAGGATATAATAAACCCAAAATTAGAGCATCCTTATGTTTTTTACGAGATAGAGGGTTTCAAATAATAATATTCATTCTAATATTTCAGAAAGAAACATCTACATATTTTTGAAATCATTTTGTCGTGTTTTTTCTACATTATGAATATTCAAGGTTTTATAGAATATAAGGGTTATGTCATGACCCATCACCTGGGGCTCGTGTCGTGACTACCCCAAGCCCACCTTCCATTGGAGAGGGGCTGGAGACAAGAACCAATGATGTAATTCCCTAAAACTAGGAATGAATTGCCTTTATAAACTGTAAACACATAGAACTGAGCACATAGATGGGCATAAAACAATAATAAACATTATTAAAAATTGTGCTGAAATGTAAAAGGGGTCGGAAATAGAAACCCAAATGTAATGTACAAGGAACTAGAAGTAAAAGTACAACTGAAGAAAAGAAAAATAACAGCTGGGTCATCCTTCAGGATTCCTACCAGAATGGTAGGTACATATAGCCTCCTTAGCACTTCACATCTATCAGTCCCCTCTGTGTACCGACTCGTCAAAAGGTCCACCTCCAGGCACCGTCTAGTCCTGGTACTCTCAGTCTCAGTCAGCGTTGTCTGCCGTCTGCATCCAACACAACAAGGTGCGGGCATATCCCTTGCAGGGGTGATTATAACGATACTCAGTAGGGACCCTAAGACCCTAGAGGTCTCACAAATCCACCAAGGATAAACAACAATGTAAGGAATAAACATATAACCCTACATAAGTATATTCCCATACATATACCTAATTTATTAATTAATCCATCTCAATCATGAGAAAAACACAAAAGTAATTACTCGGATCAACCAGGATTTTATATTAGAGGTAGAATCAAGTAAAATCCCTAAAACATTATCGAAACAACGACTGCTGGAGAACTAGTCCTCTATCGAGTATAGTGGGAATTCAACGTCACACAGAGCTGCTTCCCACTAACCTTGTACTACTGAGGTAATCCTCCTGTTGAGTATTGTGGGTATACTTCATTACATAGAGGCAATCCCCACCGCGGGTATGCTGCCACACACAGGTGCTCCTACTCGTAGCATGCTGAGATACTCCTCTGGTCGAGTATCATGCGTATACCGTGACACCAAGCATGCTCCTGCACCGTGGGTATCCTGCCACACCCAGGCTCTCCCCACTGGGCCTGTAAAGTCACTCCAAGTCCAATGGCCAATAGTCGTCATGTTTCAGCCAGCTACTAGGTCTCTATACTCTGCACACTCATCACTAGAAAGATCCACTCCAAGAGCTACTCGGCGATACTACAACTATCACGAAGTCCCACGAATAACTATATCAATGTTCATCCATGTCATAGGGGTCTCAACGCAATAGACAGTGTGTCAATCGAACACCCGGTCTGTGAGTTATTAGCCTTTTAGTTCTGGGGCCGGGTTGGATTTGTGCACGATCTAACAAAACTGTATCACAACTAAACCCCAAACTCCAGAGGGGAATAATCAAAGGGACCGTCATGATCCAAAATTACCAGGGCCATTGATGGTTTGTCAATCGAATGACTGGTGCCAATGATATGGCCAAAGAAAGTAAAGGGTCGTAGTGGGCCTAGTTCGAGTCCGACGCGGTCGGACCGACCTGGGCCATGCCAGTTTGGGCTGAACTAGTTCAAATCAACCCGAAATGACCCATTGGGTTTGGCCCGGTCCGTTGGGTGGGCCAGCCCGTTAGGTTCGGCCTAGCAGTCCGTGAGGGGTCGCGGAGGGCCGTGATGGCCATGAGGGCGTAGACCAGTCGCGTGGGCACGGACCGGTCGTGAGGGTGTAAACCAGTCACGAGGATGCAGACTGGCCGTGGGTCGGTGCGATGGTGGCTTGGCCTGGAGGGCACCGCAAGGGCATCCCGGCCCTGCCCTAAGGGTCCAGCGAGGGGCCGAATCGGGACGGCTCAGCCTAGGGCCGGGGTGGCGTGGCCGGGGCCAGTTCGGTTGAGGTCTCAGGAAGCCAGCGGGCTAAGGTGACATAGAAAGGGCGTAGTTCAGTCAGGGCCAGTTCGGTCGGTGGCGGTGTGGGGCCAGCGGGCCGGTGCAGCTGGGGTGGTTCGGGAGGCCGGTGCAGCCGGGAGCCGGTTTGGCAGGGAGGCTGGGGTGGACGGGACTGATTGGTCAAGCAGATGGTGTGGCCAGGGAGGCTCGGCACAACCCATGGTATTTCAGACGAAAGAGTGGAGACTGCAGGGTCAGTTCGGTTGAGGCGTCGTAGGTTGGTGCTATCGGATTGGCCGGCGATGGCGCGGAATGTCGTGGGGGCAGCACGGGTCGCTGAGGCCGTTGGTGGTATGGTCATTACCTTCGTATCCTTCATCCCCATTGTCGCCTTAATCCATTTCAAAAAACACCGTAAAATTGGATGACATGGGGGAGGGGCCTTGTTGGTTTGGTCTGCACCATCCACGTTTAGGGTGGTCGCATTTGTCTCACAAGAACGAAGCACAACAAACCCTCCTATAATGATTAATCCCTAAACCCGCAAAAGGAAAACATATGCTAATCAACTAGTCATAAGTTGATCTGCATTCTTTGTTTTTTAAGGATAGAATCATGAGAATATAAAATCAATCACAAAAATACCCTACCATCATCGTTGTTCATCGACTAAGTTGCGGGGAATAAGGCGGAGTTGTCGTCATTCATTGCATCTTCCAAACACCTCTAATCCCGAGTACGTGCATCGATTCTTTGACGATGATGATGAGGGAAGGTCGGTCATCGAAGATGTCTCAGATCAGTTGCCTCTACAAGGTACTTCTGAGGAAAAAGTCGAAGATGCTCTTCACCGGCATTCTTCGTGGAGGAAGTTCTTCGTTCATCATTGGAGAAACTTTTTATCAAGAGATCCTCCACTCCCCAAATTCCACCCAATAAGAAAGGTGTGCCAAAATATTAGATTAAACCATATATGATTTTTTTGTAAAGAATTAAAACGGCCTTATTAATTAATGTAGGTGGAGTAATAAATTGATGGAGGAGGTGGAAACATTATGGGAGGGATTGGCACAAATAAAGGTAGAGGAGGACAAGAGGATCTCCCTCATTAATGAGTGGAGTTGAGAGTTTATCTCAATTACATGGAGAGTTTATTCCCAGGTGTTCCCCACCACCATAACCTCTCGTGAGAGGTTATGTAGAGGAGGGACCCACCACCATAACCTCTCATGGGAGGTTACGGTCGGGTGGTCCCCACACTTCAACTCTTACATGGGTGGTTACAAGAAAATAAAATAAAATATGAGCTTATTTTATTTTTTTATTTCCACATAAAACCAAAAAACTAACATCCATCCTCAACGAACATTCGTTGAGGTGAAAGTCTTCATAAGTGAATACTAGTGTTGCAAGTTCAACGGTGTCCTCAGATTTCAATTCTTAGCACCAGTTCAAAAGTTATAAAAACCCGATCGAACTTTCACTGAACATACTCAAAGAAAACATCAGAAATAGATTCCGAGCACAACGATTCTCAGAATCAAGTGCCGTCAATTTTTACACACATGTAAAATTCTGATTTAGTTAATAAAAATTACATGAAATTTCTGGGTCTTTACATTCTCCCCACCTTAGGGATTTACGTCCCCATAAGCTACAATTCAAACTAAGGGAACAAGTGAGGGTATTGACCAAGTGCTCTCCTACAGGTTCTCGTGCTGCCAACGAACACAAAACAAAAGTATCGACCATCCAAGATGGACCCAATCCTTTTGATCCTCAATCTCTACTGGAACCTCCGTAAAAGTCTCCCCATCATCGACGTCCAAATCGTTATGGTCGATGATGTGAGAAGGGTCATGCACGTATATACTCAGCTAGGATAAGTGGAAGACGTAGTGCACCTGATACCACTAAGGTGGAAGAGATAAGCGGTAAAACACCTCGCCAACTCTACTGAGAAACTGAAAATGTCCAATGAATCTCAGAGATAACTTGTCGCCTCGGAAAAATCTCTGTTGACCTCATCAGGGTGAGACCCGTAGAAAGACGTGGCCACCATCTTTGAACTCCATAGGTCTCTATCTCCGGTCAGCATACGTCTTCTGCCTGATTTTTGTAGTCTTCATCCACTCTTGCATGATCTGCACCTTCTTTATTGTAGCTCTTATAATCTCTGGTCCCACTAGTGTTGACTACCCTAAGCCAGTCCATCACAATGGTGATCTACAAGGTCACCCGTATAATGCCTCAAAAGGTGCCATCCCAATGGTGGGGTGATAGATTTTGTTTTATGAATGCTTTACCAAAGTTAAGTGATCCTCCCAGCTATGACCGAAGTCGAGGACAGAAGCACGCATCATTTCCTTGAGGGTCTGAATGGTCCGGTCAGTATGGCCATCAGTTTGAGAATGGTAGGCGGTGATCAAACAAAGCTGCGTTCGGAAAGCCTCCCGCAAACCCGTTCCATATCCATAAAGTAAAACATGTATCTCGATCAGATAAAATCGCTGATGGTACTACATGTAGCCACAAAATCTCTTTAACATAGGTGTATCACATGCTTTCTACAGAACCCCTCTCTCTGATCAGTAGGAGGTGAGATGACATGGTGAGTCAATCAACGATCACCCAAATAGAGTCATGTAACCTGGATGTACTTGGATGTCCTACCATGAAGTCCATGTATATTCCATCCCACATCCACATTGGGACCTATAAATGCTAAACCAAGCCTGCTGGTACGTGGTGCTCCGCCTTCACTTGCTGACAAGTGAGGCACCGAGAGACAAACTATGCAACTGCCTTCTTCATTCACAGCCACTAGTTCTATCGTCAGGACCCTAGTACATCTTCGCCACTCCGGGATGTACCACTAGAGGGGATGTATGGAACCCCCCCAACACTTCCTTCTGAGGTGACACTGGTACTATAGTACGTCATCTAAAGAGGATGACATGCTCCCAAACTTTAGAAAATCCATCAGGTGCATGGCCTCTGGATATCTGAGCACGTCATGTGTCACAGTCAGTGTCCCACAGCTATGCCTCCCTGACTCACTAATGATGTGGGGGAGTGACTGTATGAGACTGAAGGAAGGATACTCCATCTGTATCCACAAAGGATATCTTTAAAGTAGCCAGCTGCTCATTGCCTCGCCTAGTATCTGTATACCAGATCTACCGCTGAGTGCATCTGCAACACCGTTCCCCTTCCTAGGAGTATAGACTATCTCGAAGTCATAGTCCTGGAGGAACTCAATCCAATGTCATTGTCTTAGGTTCATGTCCTTCTGATAGAAGATATTCCTTATACTTTTATGATCTGAGTACACGGTAAAACATTCTCCCATCAAATAGTGTCGCCACATCTTCCAGACGAATACCATTGCTGCTAACTCTAGGTCATGTGTAGCATAGTTCTGCTCATGTTGTCTCAGCTGTTGTGAACCATATGCGATCATTGCTCACTCCTGCATCAAGACACATCTGTGCCTGGTCCCTGATGCGTTCCAGTAGAGTACATACCCAACACCTTTATCTGGAAGCATCAAGATGGGGGCACTAGTCAGCCACTTTCTTAACTCCTGAAAGCTCTGCAGGCATCTCTCAAACCACACAAAGTGTTCCCCTTCTTCTTCAAGGCTGATAGTGGTGCTGCAACTCAAGATAAGTATGGTACAACCCTCTGGTAATAACCATCCAAACCCAGGAAACTCTGTACCTCCGTCACATTCCTGGGTGGCTCCCAAGAAAGTTCCTCCTCAATATTCGTTGGATCCACTACAACTCCAGCCTCTGAGATGACATGTCCCATATATTGAACCTCTCGGATCTAGAGATGGCACTTCAAGAGCTTACCATAAAGATGGTGCTCTTGGAGTTTGTCCATAACTACCTACAAATGATAGGCCTGTAGGATCTAAATAATGATGTAGATTCTCAATATACAAGAGGGGGGTGAATTGTATACTTTAAAAATTCCTTTGGAACCTTTAAAGTTAGTTACGAACAACTACAGTTTCCTTAATCAAAGAAAAGAGCTAAGTTAAACAAGGATTAAACTAAGAAAATTCACAACACCTCTAATATCAAATGAAAACTTGGAAAGAGATTCCGAAAGTAGGTTCCAGAAATATGGTTCCATAAATCGAAACTTAACAAAAGATTACAATATGAGATTCTACCTTAAAGTGTATAGAATCTAAATGAAACAGAGTATGAGTTAGGAAGTATAAGAAAGTTATACTTTCCTTATAATAAAAAATGTAGTGGAAATAAACAAGTAGTAAAACTACAAGTAACAAGATATAACTCTTTTAACCCAAAGAGAAGGGTATCCAACAACCTTGGATAAAGGTCCCTTGATTTATACTTTCAAGCAAGTCTTTCTTACGCACACCAAGGTAAGCCATCGATACGAAGATTGGAGTCTCTTTCTTGCTATCCCCGCAATCCTTCAACTTCAAGGTAGTTGGCAACCTCTGTCTTCCTCAGCAAGGAAGCCCTCAACTTCAAGGTGTTGGAAACCTCTGTCTTCCTATCTCCGGAAGTCCTCAAATGTAATCACCAACATTCGGAGTTGCACAAAGCTTTGAGAGTTAATAAGAGACTCTCTATCTAGAAATCACTTCAAGCATGTAATCACATGAGTCGAAGATCATTCAGCCTTTCAGCACTGAGCTCTTTCAAATGACCTCCTATTTATAGGTAAGGTCGGCCTCCTTTCAAACGGTCAAATTTTCCTTAAAAATAGGAGGAACCTATACATGTGTAAGTTAACCAATGGTTAGTTTATAACAAAATACACGACATTGTTTTATAACAAAACAACTGTAACAGAATGTACGACATCATTTTAAGTCTTAACTAAAAAGTTCGGAGTGAATGTTCGGAGTGAAAAAATATATTAAAGAGTAGACAAATTATAAAAGCGTAAGCAAAATGAAATTTTGGAGTCTAAATAAATTCGGAGTGTATAAAACAAATATGACCAGATTCTATTTAATAGGTGAATTCGAAATGAGAGTTTGGAATGAGAATTCGTAGTGAGAATTCTTCATCAGAATTCGTAATGGGAATTCCTCATCAGAATTCATAATGAGATTTCATCTTAAGAATTCGTAATGAGAATTCGTCATTAGAATTCGTAATGAGAATTCATCTTAAGAATTCGTAATGAGAATTCGTCATTAGAATTCGTAATGAGAATTCAATGTCAAACTTCATAAGGATTCGTATCCTGAATCTTGATAGAACTTAATTAGAGTTCGTATCTGGAATTCGGAATGAAACTTTATCACAGTTTTCATTCTGCATTTCGGAGTGAAACTTTATTACAGTTCTTAACCAGAATTCAGATCCTAAAACAGAATACATCATAACAAAGTTTCAAACAATTTCGAGAATATTGAAATGAATCCGAATATTATACATAAGAAAAATATGGATGAAAATATGATAAGGATATTTTTTCTTACAAAAGCGATTTTTCTTATAAAATCAAATTTTCTTATAAAAGAGATTTTCTTAAGGATAAGGTGTTTGTGATTTTCAAAACAAGAAGGAATGGAAAAGTCATAAGGAAAACCTTATTGACTCAACAATCTCCCCCTTTTTGGAAAGCACAAACATCCTTGAAAAAGAAATTCTAAGAAGAAAGGAAAACATTAAGGCTTATCTCCCTTTGCTTTAAGGATATTGATGAATACGACTAACTCCCCCTTAGGCTTTGAAACTCTAAGGATCGTATTCTAGATTTCCGGAGTGACATTTCATTATGAATAAGAAAGTCTTATTTAATGAAAAACTCCCCCTTAGATAATCTCTTATTAGAGTTCTTTTTTTCTTAAGGATCTTTTCCTTCTCACCCTTTGTGATTTTCAAAAAAAAATTGAGGGAATGGATAATATAACAAAGTACCTGAAAAAATTAGTAGTAACAAAAAAAATGGACAAGCACAATTCCTATTAAGTTTGAAAATTTCAACAACAAAATATTTATCTTACAAGAAAAGATCAGATCTGTCTATTCAGGATCTTTCTCCTTCGCCATGAGACCTTTAAGAACAGTCTTTATCTTTTTCAAGTCATTATGATATTCTTTAGCTTGCTTCTCTAAGACCATTATTCTTGCAGATTGAGCTTCAATCTTTTCTTCCTGAGCTTTTATCTTTTCTTCCTGGGATTTAAGCTTTCCTTCCTGAGCCTTCATATTTTCTTCAAACTCAATCTAATGATCCCTTTCAAACATCCAGTTTTGAGAAACGTAATTCAGCTTCCCATTCAGATCTCTGACTTCATGAATCCAGAATTTCTTTTCATCTGTCATCTTCTCTTCAAAGGAAGAAGTCAGCTCATTTATCTTCCTGTCCTCAGTCTCAAAAGCATCCTTCACATTATCTTGAAATTCATCCAAGAGTCTCATCTCTTCTATAGTTTTCCTCGACCTATTTTTCATCATCTTGCAAGATCTTTTATGAGCTTCATAGCCGACAAAGAAAGTTTTGAACTGAGCCTCTATCTCAACGCATTTTTCCATAACCATAGATACGAAGTCTATTTTCTGATTAAAATCATGTTAGAGCTTCTGACATCTTGAATCAATACTTGAGAAAGTGGGAATAGTACCTACCAGCTTCTTTAAAGATTGAACAACAAAGTCATGCCCCAACGAAGATGACCCCAAATCCGAAACACTGCTTGGAGAATTTTCTTCTTCAACTTGGTCAATCTTTCTCTTTGAAGAACTACCAACTTAATTTCTCTTCACCACTACTAATCTCGGAGTATCAGCAAGAATTTTCTTTCCCTTGCCTCTTTTCGGAATAGAATCCTGTTCCGGAGTTTGCTTTTCACTATCAGAAACTTGAACAATATTGTATTCCTCATTAGGAACTTTCTAAGCACCAACCTCTACATTCTCTATTTGAGAAATATCATGTAGAATTTGTTCTTCCTCTACATGATAAGCTACTTATTCTTCTCCTTTCTCTTCTTCCATTGCCGGAGTGACTAGCTTAGAAGACTCAGCTTCTGAGGTTCGGAGTGACAAATGTTCCGAAGGTGTTCCCTTATAATCATCTACTTGCTTCAACACATCTCCGGTTTCACCACATGCCTCAGAAACAACTTCTTCTTCTTCCACTTGCTCAACTTTCTCTACTTCCTTAGCAGTCTTAGCAACAACTTCTTCCGCAGCGACGAAATTTCTTCCTGGAGTCTCAGGAAGAGAGTCCAAGGAAAAAGATCTCGGAACAGGAATGTTTGCTGAAACCATCTCATTGAACTTCAACAATTCCTGAGCTACCTCTGCTTCAGAAATCTTTTTCTTGAGCTACTTTTCTTTTTCTTGTTTTTCTAGCTCATCCGCAGTTCTTTCCTTCAAGGCCTTAGCTTCCACAGGGTCCAAGCCAAACTGAGGCTCCCCTTGCACTCTTTTTTCTTTGATCTCCCTCCATTTAGCAACTACCTCATCTGGGTAAGCTTTCTTCTTATTTGGTTTTGGAGGTGCGGAATGAACTTCCTTAGACTTGGGATTCTCTGCTTCTACTTCAACTTCTTTCAACTTTCTCTTCCTTACCAGCTTAGAGGATTCTGGATCAGCAACGTTCAGAACTATTTCTTCTTGAGCAGGTGAATCAACAAACTGACCAGTCTTCTTGTCAAAAGCTAAATCCATCCTTTTAAGTGTACCATCACTCACCAGCATAATCTTGCAAACTCTTGTCTTATACTTGCAAGCCTCCTTGAAAGAATCAAGGCACCGGACTATCAACTTTGAGAGGATTGCTGGATACATTATAATCTGAGCTCTCAGATTTCCTTTCTTCACATTCTCAAGAGTGATAAGAATGTGCTTCATCGGGTTAAACTTCCTCAGATTTATCAGAAATTCTAGGATGTAGATGTCACTCTTCTTTAAGCTATCCTTGACACCCTTTCTCGGTACGATAAAACCACGTACCCATAATTCTAGAATCTTGAAATTTGTAGATAAACTAGCAATCTTCGGAGCCTTATCATCTTCCATTCCGAGAGTTTCTAATGCTTTTTCCTTGTCGAAACTACCTTTTGAATCTGGCAGCACATGAGATATAAATTCAGCTTCTCCTTCATTATTCAGCCCTACCAAGCTAGCTAACTTGGCATGTGAAAGCTTATAAGTCTTACCATAAGACATAAAAGACAACTTTTCTCTTCCATCTTTCTTAATAAAGAAAAGTGTATCATAAAACTCTATAAGAAAATCTGAATATACTTCATCTTGATTCCCGGGTTTTGACACCGCAACATCTACCCAACCATTTAGCTTAATATTCTTGGAAATAAGAGAGTCATACTTGTTGAAGAAATCCGGATGAACCGGCCTCTCTCTATATACCAGCCACTTTGAAATCGGCTTAGAGGAAGACATTTCTTGAGAAGCTACTTCCACAGACATTCAGATCTGAAGACCTCTAAGAAGTTTGGAACGAAAAAAGCTGAGGTTCAGAACGGTCTTAAAATAGAAAGTCAGAGCTTCGCGATGCTGGAGCTTGAAAACCGATGTGGGACAACTATTTGGGGTCCCCATAATATAGGCAACGAAAAAACAGTTCAACTTCCATGGTTGATCGAACGGTTGTGATAAGCTGAGATCATATCTGATGGTCGAAAACCAATTCTCTTGAATCCGATATTTTGAGGTTTTTATTAAAACAATGAATTAAAAAAACTATAATCTGAAAACAAAATATAAGAAAATGCCAGCAAGTAAAGTATGATTATGAAAACTTGAGTAAGGAAATCATACCTTTCGGATTGTCTTAGGAAGATTATTCTTAATTTGTATCATTCATAAGAAAACTACGAAAAAATCTTTATTACGAAAAGACAAAATTTGGAAAACTCACTACAAAAAACAAACTCAGTAAGAAAAACTCAGTATGAAAATTTCATTACAAGTTTTGAAAACGAAAAACTTATTATGAAAGATTCTGTACGAAAATCTCGTTATGGAAATACCAGTACGAAATTTTCCATTCCAGATGTTTTCAATATGAAGTCTTTGATTCCAGAAGTCTTTTACATGAACATTTCCATTCTGGAAATTTTAGTTCCGAAAATTTTAAAACACTAACTTTGAAAAATTTAATTAATTTCACAATAAAATGTAATCCCCCTATAAAAAGGAGTTTATTGCTGTAAGGAGACTTTTTCAATAGAAAGTTAATTAAGAAAGATTATTTTACGGTTATCATTCCTAAATTCTGTTTAATATATTCAAATCTATCAGAAGGCAAAGATTTTGTGAAAATATCAGTAAGTTTATCTTGTGTTCCGATAAATTGATGAATAATATCTCCTTTAAGTGTGTGATCTCTAAGAAAGTGATGCCTAATATCTATGTGTTTGGCATGGGAATAATGTGCAGGGTTCTTACTAAGGGAAATGGCACTTATGTTATCACACAAAATTTGAGTTTTAGTAAAACTCAAGCCATAGTCTGTGAGTGTGTGTTGTATCCACAACACTTGAGCACAACAACTTCCAGCTACTACATATTCAGCTTTAGCAGTGGAGAGTGCTACAGAGTGTTGCTTCTTGCAGGACCAAGAAACTAATGAATCTCCTAAGAAATGAAAAGGTCCGGATGTACTTTTTCTATCCATTATTCATCCACCAAAGTTAGCATCAGAAAATATTTTTAGGATAATATCATTTCCAGAAGTATAAAATAATCCTAGATCCATGGTTCCCTTAAGGTAGCGAAAAATTCTTTTTACTGCCTTTAAGTGAGATTCCGTAGGATTGGATTGATATCTTGCACATAAGCATACTGAAAACATTAAGTCTGGTCGACTAGCTGTTAAATATAGTAGGCTTACTATCATACCTCTAAAAGATGTTTGATCTACTGGTTTCTCAGCTTCATCAAGATCTAAAGAGTTTGAGGTACCAATAGGAGTACTTATACTCTTAGTGTTGTCATAACCATATTTTTTAAGAAGATCTTTAATATACTTATGTTGAGATATGTAGGTTCCTTCTGGTTATTGAGAAATTTGAAAACCAATGAAAAATGTTAACTCACCTATCATACTCATTTCAAAATCAGATTTCATTAGACTTGCAAAAGAGTCGGTCAAAGATTTCTGAGTTGAACCAAATATGATGTCATCAACATGAATTTAAACAATCAAAACATTTTTATTATCTTTCTTTATGAAAAGGGTTGGATCTAAATTTCCCTTAACATAGTTATTTTGAAGCAAAAATCCAGTGAGTCTATCATACCATGCTCGTGGGGCTTGTTTAATGCCATACAGGGCTTTGGTAAGTCTAAAAACATAATCAGGATGTTTTGTATCTTCAAAGCCAGGAGGTTGTTCAACAAAAATATCCCCTTGAACATAACCGTTAAGAAAAGTACATTTCACATCCATTTGGAAAAGTATGAAATTAAAGAATGCTGCAAAGGCTAGAAGAATACGGATAGATTCAAGTCTAGCTACTGGATCATAGGTTTCTTCATAGTCTATTCCCTCTTGCTGATTATAGATTTTAGCAACAAGTCTTGCTTTATTTATTACTATGACTCCATTTTCATCACATTTATTTCTGAAAACCCATTTGACTCCGATTACAGAAGTTTCCTTAGGTCTTTCAACCATGGTCCAGACTTTATTCCTTTTGAATTCATTTAGTTCATCTTGCATGGCTTTGATCCAATCATCATCACCTAAAGCTTCATCAGTTCTTTTAGGTTCTAATTGGGAAAGAAATGCTAGATGTTGTACTTCATTTCTTAAGGAAATTATAGTCCTTAAAGGTTGAGTTACATCACCAATGATACTATCACTAGGATGATTCTTAAGAAACACCTGATTTCGGTTCTGAAAAGCCTGTTCATCAACATAGGGTAGAAAGTCTTCTTGGGTAAATGTTTCAGGAATATCTTCTTGAACATCATCCTTATCAGAAGATTCTTCCATCAAAGGTTGATAATCAGTTTTTGAAAACACATCTGAGGATATAGGCTGGGATGGTTTAAAAACAAAAGGATCAGACTCATCAAATTTTACATGTACTGTTTGTTCAATAGCACAAGTGTGTTTTTTAAAAACTCTATAATCCTTAGAAGTTGTGGAATATCCTAAGAAAATTCCTTCATCATATTTTGGTGTGAATTTATGTAAGTTATATTTAGTATTCAAAATGAATACTTTGCAACCAAAAACCTTGAAGTAAGATAGTCTTGGGTTTCTACCATTCCATAACTCATAAGTAGTTTTATTAAGAAACGGTCCAATTAAAACTCGATTTATAGTATAGCAAGCAGTACTTACAGCTTCAGCCCAGAAATGCCTAGCTATAGAATATTCACTCAACATGGTTCTGGTTATCTCTTGAAGAATTCTATTTCTTCTTTCAACTACACCATTTTGTTGAGGAGTTCTAGGTGCTGAAAAATTGTGTTTAATACCTTTTTTACTACAAAAAGTTTAAAAATCAGAATTTTGAAATTCTCCTCCATGATCACTATGAATAGTTTTCAATGGAAGGTTTTTTTTCATTTTTAACTTGAGATCTAAAACTTTTGAAATAAGAAAAAGCATTAGATTTCTTTTCTAGAAAATAGACCCAAGTAAATCTAGTGTAATCATCAACTAGAAAAAACACATAGTATTTTCCTCCAATACTTCCAGTTTGTGTTGGACCGAAAAGATCCATGTGCACTAACTGTAATGCATCGGTTGTTGAGAATTCACCTATTGATTTAAAACTAGATTTATGTTGCTTTCCATATTGACAAGGATCACAAACTTTAGAAGAATCAAATATATGCTCCGGTAGATCCTTAACTAGTTTCTTCTTAGAAAGTTTACATTGGATCCTAAGGTTACAGTGACTTAGTCTTCTATGACATAACCAGGAATGATCTTCCATTACACATAGGAAAGGTAAATCTTGGATTCTAAGGTCTTCTAGGTTCAATGTGTAAACATTCTCTTTCCTATTGGCTGGGAGAATAAATTCTTCCTTGGAATTGTGAACTAAGAACTTATCATTCCTAAAATTCACAAGGTAACCTTCATCACATAATTGACTTATGCTAATGAGGTTGTTCTTAAGACCCTTTACAAAAAGAACATTTGAACTCAAAGTTTTACCTAAAAGAACAATATTTCCAATACCAACAATCTCACCCTTAGCATTGTCTCTGAAAGTTACCTTTCCTCCTTTCATTTTGATAATCTTTTAAAAATAGCTTTTGTTACGAGTCATGTGGTGAGAACATCCACTATCCATGTACCATGTATTGTTGCTGGTACTCTCTTTATTTTCCTGAAATCAAAAAGAAAATTAGACTTTAGGAATCCAAACTTGCTTGGATTCGAGATTTCCAGATAATAAAATTTTAGGAACCCACATCTTATTAGAAAAGTAATCTTTATGAAAACCTAAGGATTGGGTTTTGTTTAAGGAACAATTATTTGCCCAGTGACCACCACATTGACACTTGGTAAAAAATGGGGCACTTTGAGGAACAAACTAATTGTTACTGAAAATTGGTTTTGCATGGGTATATCCAAATCCGGATTTATTTCTTAAAGGTCGTATCTGGGAATACATTTTATCAAAATTTTCCTTACCATGGGTAAAGTTTGATAAACACCTCTTTAAGGAAAAAATTTCGGACTTGAGTTTTATAACCAAGTTTTTATCCTAAAAATCATTAGTTTTAGAACTAGAGCTAGGCTCGAAAACAATTTTCTTGGAAATTACTTTTTCTAACTCTTTAACAAGTTTGTTCTTCTCAGAACATACTTCCTCAAGATTTTTTGAAATACTTTCAAAATCAGCATTTTTCTTATCAAGATCTTTAGAAAGATCTGATATCTCTTTTGTAAGAATATTATTCCAAGAGTTTGCCTTATCAAGTTTCTTATTGAGTTTAGAATTCTCAATCTCAAGAAGTTCAGCAAACCTAGAGACTTCTTCATAAGTAGGTAAAGTATTTTCTTCATCAGAAGATGATTCTTCATCAGAAGAGTTATAATACTTACTATCATTGGAATTTAAAGAAACATTGGTCAACGATTCAGAATTTCATACCTTAGCCATAAAACATTGATTATCAATAGGTAATTTGGCTATAAAACCAAGATTCTTCTGTCCTGAAGATTCATAATCAGAAGATTCATCTGAAGAGTCACCACCACTGGCACTCCAGGTGTCATTAGCTTTCAGAACTTTCTTAGCTTTGGCTTTATAATACTTCTTTCTGTTCTTGTCTGAATGCCTTTCTTTCCTTTCTTTCTTTTTGAGCAAAGGGAAATCTGGTTTAATATGTCCATCTCTCTTTCATTCATAGCAAGTAACTTCTCCATCATTCTTATCTTTCCTTTCCTTTTTCTTATACTTGGATTGGAAATTTTTCTGACCATCTATCTTGTTCATCCTTCGATCAAGATTTTCTAATTCATTTTCTGATATTTCACTTTCACTAGATTCGGATTGGAAAATAACTTTCTTAGACTTGGATCTGGTTACTCTCTCAGGAGTCTTAGCTTTCATATGATTTAATGTTGTTGTAAAGGCAACGGTACCTTTTCCATTTTTCTTTTTGATGTAGTCAGCATCTCTCTTCATTCTGGTTTCATGTCATAGAAGAGTTCCAAATAACTCATCAAGATAAATTTGAGTAACCTTCCTATTCTCATTTATAGCAGTTCTTTTGGATTCCCACTCATTGGTCATAATATCAATTATCTTGTCCACATGTGCTTAATCATCTAAGCCTTTCTCTCCCATAGACTGTAGACTATTTACGATAGTCATAAATCTCTGTTGAACTTTACAAATTGGTTCTCCATAAGGAAAGTTGAAGCCATGATATTCAGCTATAAGCATAGCTCTCCTAGTCTCAATCACTTTAGAAGTCCCAAAGTGTGTAACCTATAACTTCTTCCAGATACAATTAGCTTCTTCACAATAATAAATTTGGCTATATATATTTCTGGTCATTGAACAAAGTAGAGTATTGTGTACCTTATAATTGAGTTGATATTCTTGCTTTTCCTGGTTAGTAAAAGTTATAACATCCTTGTCAAAAAATTTATAATCACCAGTGAGCATAACAAAGTTGTCCACTCTAGTATTGATAACAAAAGTCTTTATTCGATCTCTCAATTACTCATATTCATTACCATCAAAGATTGGTGGTCTTGTAGGATTTAGATTATCAATAGAACCAACATTAATTCCTTTCATACTTATAAACCTTCGGGACACAAAATTGTTGGTAGAAAAAGTTCTTAATCACAGAGTTCAGAATGAGAACGTTCGGAATGGGAATGTTACAATGACCAAGAAAAAACTTATACGTGAGTACAAGTATTTTAGAGACCTACTCTGATACCAATTGTAGGATAGAAATAATGATGTAGATGCTCAATATACAAGAGGGGGGGGGGTGAATTGTATACTTTAAAAATTCCTTTGGAACCTTTAAAGTTAGTTACGAATAACTATAGTTTCCTTAACCAAAGAAAAGAGCTAATTTTAACAAGGTTTAAACTAAGAAAATTCACAACACCTCTAATACCAAATGAAGACTTGGAAAGAGATTCCAAAAGTAGGTTCCGGAAATATGGTTCCGGAAATCGAAACATAACAAAAGATTACAATATGAGATTCTACCTTAAAGTGTATAGAATCTAAATGAAACAGAGTACGAGTAAGGAAGTATAAGAAAGTTATACTTTCCTTATAATACAAAATGCAGTGGAAATAAACAAGTAGTAAAACTACAAGTAACAAGATATAACTCTTTTAACCCAAAGAGAACGGTATCCAAAAACCTTGGATAAAGGTCCCTTGATTTATACATTCAATCATGTCTGTCTTACCCACACCAGGGTAAGCCCTCGATACAAAGATCGGAGTCTCTGTTTTTCTATCCCCGCAAGCCCTAAACTTCAAGGTAGTTGGCAACCTCTGTCTTCCTCAGCAAGGAAGCCCTCAACTTCAAGTTGTTGGAAACCTCTGTCTTCCTATCCCCGAAAGTCCTCGAATGTAATCACCAACATCGGAGTCGCACAATGCTTTGAGAGTTAATAAGAGCCTCTCACTCTATAAATCACTTCAAGCATGTAATCACATGAGTCAAATATTAGTCAGCCTTTCAGCACTGAGCTCTTTCAAATGAGCTCTTATTTATAGGTAAGGTCGGCCTCCTTTCCAACGGTCAAATTTTCCTTAAAAATAGGAGGGACCTGTACACATGTTACTTAACCAACAGTTAGTTAATAACAGAATACACGACATCATTTTATAACAAAACAAGTGTAACAGAATGTAAGACATCGTTTTAAGTCTTAACTAAAAAGTTCGGAGTGAAGATTTAGAGTGAAAGTTCGGAGTGAAAAAATATATTAAAGAGTAGAAAAATTATAAAAGTGTAAGCAAAATGAAAGATTGGAGTCTAAATAAATTCTAAGTGTATAAAAAAAAGATGACCAGATTCTGTTTAATAGGTGAATTCAGAATGAGAGTTCGAAATGAGAATTCGTAGTGAGAATTCTTTACCAAAATTTGTATTGGGAATTCATCATCAGAATTCATAATGAGATTTCATCTTAAGAATTCGTAATGAGAATTCGTCATTAGAATTCGTAATGAGAATTCATCTTAAGAATTCGTAATGAGAATTCGTCATTAGAATTCGTAATGAGAATTCAATGTCGAACTTCATAAGGATTCGTATCCTGAATCAGGATAGAACTTAATTAGAGTTCGTATCTAGAATTCGAAATGAAACATTATCATAGTTTTCATTCTGGATTTCGGAGTGAAACTTTATTATAGTTCTTATCCAGAATTCGGATCCTAAAACAGAATACTTCATAACAAAGTTTCAAAAAATTCCGTGAATATAGAAATGAATCCGAATATTATACTTAAGAAAAATATAGATGAAAATATGATAAGGATAATTTTTATTACAAAAGTGATTTTTCTTATAAAAGATATTTTTCTTATAAAAGTTATTTTTTTAAGGATAAGGAGTTTTTGATTTTCAAAACAAGAAGGAATGGAAATGTCATAAGGAAAAGCTTATTGACTCAATAAGGCATGCTCCGCCTCAGTAGTCGAGTAGATCCAAATTTCATCGATGAATACTACAACAAATAAATCGAGGTATGGCTGGAAGATACTATTCATGATTCCCATGAACACTTCTGGAGCATTGCTTACGCCGAATGGTATAACCAAGAACTCATAGTGTTCGTTATGACATAAGAAGGTAGTCTTCGGCACATCCTTTTCTTGAACTCTTAGCTAGTGGTAGAGTAATCTGATGTCTATCTTCTAGAACCACCATTCTACCTTCAAGAGATCACAGATTTAGTCAATCCATAAGAGTGGGTACTTTTTTTTCATGGTCACCTGGTTCAGGATCCGATAGTCAATATAATGCCTCAAGCTCCCATCAACCATCTCGATGAACATAATAGGGGTTACCCAGGGAGAAACACTAGGCTGGATGAATCCATTCCCATGAAATTCCTCTAGCTATACCTGTAGATCGAGAAGCACCACAAGAGCCATTTGATATGCTGGTGTAGATATCGATGTCGTCCCAAGGTACAAGTCAATATTAAAGCCTACCTCTAAGTGATGGGTAGACCTGGAACATCATCTGTGAAGACATCCATGTACTGGTCTACCACTACAGGATAGCATGGACTCTCCACATCAACTGCTCTGAGGGTAAGGCTAGCCAACTATTAGGTGATCGGCTGTACTATCCTCCGAGTAAGTCCGTCTTATGATGAAAAGGCTCCCTTCTCACCGGTGTAGGTAAACCCGGTCCCATCCATGCGGACACACCACACATAACGCCTAATACATTCAATCTGAGCATGGACTGTAGATAACAAGTCCATAACCAAGATGATGTCGTAAGGCCTCTGCGCCGCTACTAGGAGATCCCAACTGAAGCTCTATCCTCCTAGGGTAAGCTCACACAGCCGGGACCAGAGCATAATAATCGATTATTATCTCATATGTGTCTCTAGCCGCAACAAATGAGCCAAAGGCTCCATCGGAATCTCTAAGATCTGAATGAGGGCAGTGGCAATGAAAGAGTGACTGAAACCTATGTCTATATGTACTGCAGCTATGTTGGAGTTGAAACAAAACATAACTCGAATAATCTCTAGAGCTCCATGATTGTATGCCTCAACTACCTAGGGCTAATCTCTCCCTTTTCCACCTGCTCCCTATGGTCGGTAACACCTTGAATCATCGTCCACCGCCAAATACACAGCTAGTTACTCATCCACGTCTGTCTGCTCCCTGCGGACCGCCTCGATCGAATAATTGTCTCTGCATGGGAGGTCCTTTGATCATCTATTGATCATATGAATGGCTGGTCGTGCAGTCATGATCCATGTGACCCTACTCGCCTCATGCGTAACACTACCTGCTCCTCGCATTTCTATCTTCGCTTCGGGTTCCCCGCACAACCGATCATGAGTCATGAGATCGACCACCTTTAGGTCTGGTCCTCTTGGACCTCTGCGACATCTGTCTGGTACCAACTGTAGAAGACTCAGCAATGTGTAGACTGGTGGTGGATCTCGCTGTTGGAGACTGCTCAGCATGGAATCTCTGAAATTGGAGGGCTCTCTCTAACACCCCCACATGCGTAGGGGTGCTGAGTGAGATCATCGAAGCCCCGATCTCCCACATAAGTCCCTGCTCAATGGTATGGACCCTGAAGAATGTGTCTCGAACCATAGTGGTGGAGTAGTGTGAGTGGTTTGGGAACTGTTCTATGTATTGAGCTACAATCATGTTGCACTGATCAAAATTAAGTCTCTCCTGTATACGCACTACGTGAAGATTCACTGGGACAAACTCTATCTGAAATAGGCTCTCAATGTCTTCCCAGATAAGCATCACCTCGTTGTTGACCTGGTGCATCAATCTCCACCATCTACACGCTGCTTCCTATAGAAGGATGGAAGAAAGTTTCATTATGGGGTCTGTTGGTGACCCTACTAGTCTGAAGACTCTTAACACAGCCTATAGGAAATCCTCAGCCACGTGTGCGTCCCTCACTCCCTTGATCCTGAGAGGCCTCTGGCTCTGGAACTCGTGAAACGTGCTCAAGAGGCCTGCAATGTCAGAAGTTTAGGCTGGTGGCATCAGTTTCCCAACTATTAATGGTACCGCTGGTGCCTCTGCTGGTGCCTATACTGGAAGAGGTCCCTACACCGAGGCCTCGCCACCCGGTGGGATATCAGTGCATACGACTCTGGGAACTCTAGCCAGCTGTCTACGTGGAGGTATCCTAAAAATAAACATGTGCACTAAGGTTAACAAGGTATACATGGTGTGCTGACCCAGTGAGCTAACTTAATGAAATTTTTTGAAAGAACACATGTAATAAGTGTTTTTGGGCACTGAGTCAGAAATTAGAAGTGAGGGTCATGGTGTATGGATATGTCAGCTGCCACACCATCATTGGACTCCCTGAACTAAAAACCACACTCACTAAACATAACACTATTGCTTCACAGAAAAGTCCAGAGTTCTATGTTCTGTGGTAGAAGTGACTCCTCTGATACAAATTTGTTAGGACCCGTCCCTCGGGGCCCATGTCGTGACTACCCCAAGCCCGGATTCCATAGTCCAGGGGCTGGCGACTAGCACAAAAGGTGTAATTACCTAAAACTAGGAATTCATTGCCTTTATAACCTGTAAACGCAAAGAACAGATCACATAGCCGGATACAAAACACTATGTAAACTTCATAACCAAAGAGTGATGAAATGTAAAAGGGGCTGGAAATACAAGAACAATTGTAATGTAGAGTGAACTGAATGTATGAGTACAACTGAAGAAAGGAAAAACAGTTGTTGGTTCATCATGTGGGATTCCTACATGAAGGGTAGGTACATATATCCTCCTCCGCAATCCATGTCTGTCAATCTAATCCGTGTAATAACTCGTCGTAATGTCCACCTCCGGGTACCATGCAGTCCTAGAACTCTCAGCCTCAGTCAGGGTTTTCAGTCGTCTACATCCAACACAACAAGGTGTGGGAATAGCCCATGTAGGGTTGAGTATAATGATACTCAGTAGGGACCCCGAGACCCTCATGGTCTCACAAATCAACAAAGGATAAACAATAATGTAAGGAATCAATAGATAACCCAACTAAGGTATATGCCCATACATATACCAATGTTTCTAAGTTATTTGTCTCAATCATGGAGAAAACACAAAAGTACTGACTCAACTCAACCAAGATTTTATTCTAGGGGATGTATCAAGTAACATCCCCAACACATTATCGAAACCTCACCTACTGGAGAACATGCCCTCTATCGAGTATAGTGGGTCTGCCACATCAAACAGAGGTGCTTCCCACTAACCATGGATGTCTAAGGTACTCCTCCTGTCAAGTATCGTGGGTCTGCTACATCACCCAGAGGCACACCCCACCACGAGTCTAATGCCACACCCAGGTGCTCCCCCTCAAAGCCAACTAAGGTACTCCTCCTGTCGATTACCGTGGGTCTGTCGTGTCACCAAGCACGCTCTCTACTGTGGGTCTGCCTCCTCACCCAGGCACTCCCCACTAGGTAAGTAGATTCACTACGAGTCCAACGGTCAGCAGTCGTCAGGTCTCAGCCAGCTACTAGGTCTCCGAATTCTACTCGATCTCTACTGGAAGGATCTGCTCCATTAGCTACTGTTAGATACTAAAATTGGCATGAAGCCCCACAAAGAACATTCTCAAAGTTCCTCCAAGTTATAGACGTCTCAACGCAATAGACGACATATCAATCAGATGCCTTGTCTGTGAGTTATTAGCCTTTTAGTCCCAGGGGCCCGGTTGGATTCGTGCACGATACAACCTGGCCGTATTTCAACTATTCCCCAAACTCGAGAGGGGTATACTCAAAAGGACCGTCAAGCTCCACGATTACCAGGTCCACTGATGGTTTGTAAAATAGATGTCTGGTGACAATGATATGGACAAAAGAATGTAATGGGTCGTAGGGGGACTGGGTTCAGTCTGACCCGATCGGACTAACCCGTCCCGCACCAGTTTGGGCTGACCCGGTTCGGATTGACATGTCATGAACCATTGGGTCTGGCCCAGCCTGTTGGGAAGTCCTGCTGGCTAGGATCACCCTAGCCCACTGGGCCTAGACCAGCAGCCCGCGAGGGTGCGAACTAGCTATGAGGGCACTGACTGGTAATGAGACGCGGACTGGCCACAGGTTTGCTCGAGGGTGGCTCGGCCCGGAGGGCACTGCGAGGGCTGCTCATCCCGAAGGGAGCTATGATGGGCCAAATCAGGGTGGGTCTTCCCTGGGCTAGGGTGGCACGGCCGGGGCCAGTTCAGCCGGGGGCTCGATAAGCCAGTGGTCCGGGGAGGTGCAGTCGGGGCGCGACACGGCCAGGGACAGTTCGATTGGCAACAGTGCGGGGCCGGCTGGTCGATGCGGCCAGGGATGTCCAAGCGACCAGCGTGGCCATGATCCAATTCGGCCAGGAGGCTAGGGTGGTCGGGGCTGATTCGACTGGAGGACGGCACATCCAGGGCAGCTCATCCTGGCCCGAGTCAGCACAGACATAAGGACAGAGACTGCGGGGTTAGTTTGGTCGAGGTTTCGTGAGTTTGTGCGGTTGGATCAGCCGACAACAGCGCGGAACGCCGCAGGGGTGGTACGAGCCGTGGAGGCCATGTGTGGCGCAGTCGGGGCCTTCGAATCCTTCATCGCCATTTTCACCTTCGTCCATTTCAAAGAACACTGCAAAAGAGAACATCATAGGTGTCGGGTCATGTTGGATTGGTCTGCACCCTCCGCTTTTATGGTGGCAGCATTTGGCTCACAATGACGAAGCACAATAGACCCTCCCACAATGATTAATCCCAAAACCCGCAAAAGGAAAACATATGTGTATCAACTATTTAGAAGTTGATCTACATTCATTGTTTTAGAAGGAAAGAATCATAGATATATAAAATCAATCACAAAAATCCTATACCTTGTTCGTTGTTCGTCGACAGAGTCGCGTGGAAGAAGACAGAGTTGTCGTCATTCATCACATTCACCACACACCTCCAATCCTGAGCTTGTGCATCGGTTCGTTGACGACAATGAGGAGGGAAGGTTTGTCGTCGAAGATGTATCACGTCAGTTTCCTCCTCAAGGTGCTTCCGAGGAATAATTCGATGATTCTTCTCGCCAGCGTTCTTCATGGAGGAATTTCTTCATTCTTCGTTAGAGAATCTTTCTCCCAAGACCTCCTCCTCTCTGCAAATTCCACCCAATATGATATGTCGTCCTAAAAAATAGATTAAACCCTCTATTTTATTGTTGGAATAAATTAAAAATTCCAAATTAATTAATGTGGGTGGTGTAATAAATTAAGGGTGGTGGTGTCAACATTAAGTGAGGGGTTGACACAAATAAAGGTAGAGGATGTTAAGAGGCTCTCCCTCATTAATGAGGGGAGTTGAGAGTTTCTCTCAATTAAATGGGGGTTTTGTCCCGGGTGGTCCCCACAACCATATACTCTTATGGGAGGTTATGTTTGGGTGGTCCCAACCACCATAACCTCTCACGAGAGGTTGAGCTGGGGTGGTCCCCATACTTCAACTCCCACATAGGAGGCAAAATAAAATAAAATATGTGCTTGTTTTATTTTATTCTTTCCATGTAAAACCCCACAACTAACTTCCACCCTCGACCAACTACCGTCGAGGTGAAAGTCTTATTAAGTTAATATCGGTGCTGCGGGTTCAACGGTGTCCTTATATTTCAATTCGGGCTCCGGTTCAAATGTTATAAAAACCCACCCGAACATTCACTGAACGTACAGGAAAAAAACTTCAGAAATTGATTTCGAGCACACCAGGCCATGGAATCACGCGGTGTCAATTTTGACAGACTCGTAAAATTCCCGTTTAATTAAAAAAATTACATGGAAATTCCAGGTCTTTACAGGTTATGTGACTATTAAGATAATGTGGTATTTCTGTTTATTGAGGGTAATAATTAATTGAGGGCACTACATCAAAAGATTAACTTGGGGATTGATTGTCTGAAAAATTTTCCATAAATCTAATAGTAATTATAGGAGTGATCAAGATTCCATTATTATAATGATGTTACCATTATCATCTTTAATGGTCCCATCTCATAATTTTGAAAACATATATGATTTCAATATGGATTATAAATAGACTCAAATGGATTTCATGGATGTCTCTTCCCCCACCTATATCGCCTCTTCCTCTATAATTAATGGAAATGATTTTCTTATAGAACTAATCCACATTGAGACAGTGTTGTACTATTTTGAAAATGAAGAAAAATCAATGTAGAAGTTCTTCTAAATGATGGAGTTATAATTTATATATGCCTTTGTAGTGTTTTGGGGACGTGGTTTTCATTATTATGTTCATTTATTCATTATTTTTGTTGAAATTTTATTTATTAGCCACCTATGAAAAAGAATATATGGTCATAAAGGTCTTAGACATGGTTGGGGTCCTAAATAATTAATTTAATCATATTTTGATGACTTTGGAACTGTTAATGAAGATCTATAATCAATGTAATCCCCAAAATATTTTGCATTATTTTTTTGAATCTCTCATTATTTCGATTAATACTTTAAGGAAGTGTGAAAAATATACATCATATGTGATTTGTGGCTATCTAAAACTACCTAGAAATCGTCCTATGTTATTTGTACGAGATCAATGAAATCATATCAATTTTTGATTTAATTTTTCAATTTCTAGTGATCATTGAATTAATTAGGGTGATCAATATACCCATGATTATCTATATTCATAATATTTACGATATGTTATTACTTTAAAAAGTTGAAAATAATTATCATAGAACCATAAAAAATTTAAAATTATATACCATGTTTTTATATTCTCGATATGGCGACCCTTATGATCCATACTCACATCTATTGTGTATACATTATGAAATGTGTGTTGTAGTTGTGTCATTTGGTACAGTTTCATACTTAATCTTAGTGAATTTTGATTTAAGATGTGTTTAACTAATTACTTCAGAATTATAGTTGTAGTTTATTCCTCAAAATGTTTCTTTATTTGTGATGATAGTTTTTTTATGTTTTTTTTGTTCAAAAAATAGTATCTTCCAAAGACTTTGTTCATTTAGTAAACTATAACAATCCATTATTGTAATTCGATGTAGTGATCGTGGTTTCCAACTCATCATGTATATTCACACAAAACATTTTAGAAACTTGTCTCATTGAAGTTATATGCACATGGAGTATGTTAAACCTTTTTATCTAGAAATATATTCAATAATAATATTTTTTTATTTATGATATTCACAATTAGGGAGATCGTGTATACTTCTTTTATGCATGATGGAGATGAATATGCCATATAACTATTGATGAAATCCCCCTCAACTAGAAATGTATCCATCTATAATGTGGTCAAAATAGATAAACACAATACCATCTATGGTTCTTAATATGAGTATTAGTTTACTTAATTATTATTTTTCTAGAGTCTAAAACATCTATCCACATTTTTAGGAGAACTGGGTCAGAAGTTTTTTTGACCCTTATACCAATGAGTGTTACAAATTTACAATTTTAATGATATGTAGAAGAGGATTCAATCCCTCCCACTCATGATATAAATTCATTTGTATATATCTATTTTCTATTCATCAATAAATGGAATTTAATTAAGTTATAATTATATTAATTGTATTTTTTTTAATTTTTATATATGTTATGAAGTTTGACTTAGATGACTCACTATAGCCTATACTTGGAAACTTTCATTAGAATCTGAAAACAATTTATGAAGAACTTATAGACAGTAGGATCTAACATAAAAAAGGTAGATGTAGCCTTTGGACATCGTGAAAACAAGACCACACATTAATGGATCAAGTGGTCACTTCTAGGTGATGAGGGTTTCCAAAGTGGGAATGAAATAAGATTGAAAGTATTTCTGAGTAGTATTATTACCAATTATAGATTATGAATTAATCAACTAGATCATTTATGTTATATCCCTATACTGTGAAATTAAGTTTTCCTCTAAAAATAATCTCTAATCATTTGGATGGTGAGTAAGATGTGGATATAGCCACACATCTTTATATAATTTCACATTACACGGTTAATATGAAATTAATTTCTACCAAATTTTGAAAATTTATTTGAAAAAATGAACTTAATTTTCGTAATCATAATATCAAAATTATCTTAGGTTTATATTTTGTAATTTTTCAAAAAGCATCATTATTAGTAATAGTTAAAAAATATAATTTTATGAAAAATGGATTTATGTTTAAATAATTTATAATTTATAATTTTAATTTAATCATTTTTAAATAAAAAATAGATAAATTTTATAGAAATAAATTTAATTTAGTTAATTAGAGGAATTTTCATATTGAAGTTTGATACAAATACTTTGGAAACATTTAAACATTTTATTTTGGAATCCCTAATTTATCGTTACATTTTGGCTATTAATTTTAAATTAAAATTTTGTAATTACTATAATGGGATTTATAAAACTGGATTCCATATTTGAAATAATGTTATTTTATATTATCTAATGTGTTCAAAATAATGTTTTGACCATAATAAGCTGTAAAAATAGTAAAAATCATTTATTGAGGTTATGGTAAAATTGGATTATCGGGGATTAAAAAAACATATGTGTTAAATTAACTTAAAAACATTTCAAAAATATATTTTACGGAAATATTCAGAATGTATAATTATTATGTATCACTAATAATCGATTTTGGGCTATTTTATAATGTAAAAAACATGGGTATACCATTTTATTTTCAAAAATTACATGTTTGCTTCTCACCTCATTAAAAAAGGCATCCCCTCTCTTCTCTTCTTCACACATTCAAACCATTTTGGTTCATCTAATACTTAATAAAATCATGTACCAAATATCCTAATATAATCCTAGAATATTTAATTTTTTTATAAATGATTCCTATGAAGTATTTTATTGAAAACCTATGGACATTACCCGAAGAAGAGGTAACCTTATTCAATGAGTGTTTTTATTTTATTTGTTCCTCGACATCCCTTTTTTTATTGTTAAAACATGATGATATGATAACATTATTATCATAATTTTACATATATATTTTTATGTTAATCTAATTACCTACAACCATCACCACTTCCATCAAATGGGTTACAAAATCATCATTTTTGTTTACGGTGGACTGTCACCTCACTAACTGGTGATATTATTTTTTCATTTACACCACTAAATGTTTAGAATGATAAATTTTTATATATTATATATATTATTTTTATAAAATATCTATACATATGTATTCATTAAATCATATATATAATTTTACATTAAATTTCATAGGGTATATGATAGCAATTCTTCTGTGTACGACCAATGACTGCCTTGTGAAGAGATATGATTAGTTTTCCTATACACATTACATTATAGGTAAGGAGGATAGATTTATAGAATATGTGTGGTATAAATGACATTATTATGATATTAATTAAAATTTTATAATTCTAAAACGTTAATATATCATTTTATTTTTACATTTTCAATCACATAAATAAGATATCATTGTTCGTGTACATGTGCACTCCCACCATCACAATGATATGTGACTATCATTTCATCACCAAACCACATGAATTCAATATAAAAGTAAGTTTAATAAAATAATATTTTATATATAATATTTTGATCATTATTTAAGGATATAATATTACTTACCTCATTTCCATAATGATTGTTGTATAATATAAATTTTACTAACAGTTAAATACAACCTACTAGCTCCATCATCATAACAGTGTTCATTTCAAAAAACAATATATAATGATCAATATGAAAATTAAAATTGATGTATAAATATGATTATTATTTTATTATTATTATTATAGAGATAATGTATCTACATAATATGTAATGAATAAGATCTTTCAAAACTAACAAGGAATGAAATATTAATTAAATTAACAATTGAAACAATGAAAATAATTAACGAAAATTACTGAACAGGCAATGGACTGTTTTAAAGGATCATATAATACATTATAAATATTAATGTGGTTCGTTATCAACATATAAATGTATTTAAAAACACTATGCTGTATTTTATATCTTTTTTAACCAAAATGAAACCTGAGGTAGGGGATTTTGTGTCAATTTCCATTAACTGATGCACATTTGTATGATAATCGAAATTTAGTTTTCTACCAAAACTGTGTTTTATTAAATTGTATCCAAAAAATATAACCATATTAAAAATGATATATTAAATTAATTTTAAATCATTTCAAAATTTTAAATTATTATATTGAATGAATTGTAATGTTTTTTTAAAAACAATATATGTTTGGCTTTTACTAAAAAGCAAAAAGGACTATTTATTTTATCGTCAATGAGATGAGTAGATTTTTCATCCTTCATGACTAAAAAAACTTTTGAAAAATAAATTTTAGGTTTCATGGTATATTTTGATAGTAAAATTATTTTAAATTTTTTTTTTAGTTTTTTAAAATCTGATTTCCAAAAGAAAAATGGTATTTTACAATAAATTTTTTTCAATGATACATTTATGGTAATTATACTCCTTAATGAAAAACACATTTATCTTACACATAATACACATTTGGTTTTTTTTAATTATTCCATCCACATTCAATATATATATTATTTATAATAATATTGAAAAAAAAATATTATAATTCACATTGATGATAATTTTATGAAGTTATTAATATTCCCGTGAAATATTCACTTTCCAGTGATTAATGGATATTAAATTTCTCTTAAATATCTAAATTGCTTTTCGTTGTTATGTTTATTTATTTAATCATATATATATTTTAAATACAGTGCTATATATTGAAATATATTATTTTATCTACGTAAATATTGATAAATCATTATTCTCTAATCAATACAGATATTTGATAAATCATATTAATTCATAAATCTAGTAAATTTTTTGATATTTGAGGAAGGATTTAGATAGGAATTCTGTGTTGGTTCCTCGTTATATATAAATCATTGAAGCATCAACATTTATTGTGAAGAAAGTAAATAAGCTATCATGAAATGGGTTCTTACCAATAGTTTTTGACTATATTTTGAAAGATATCAATGGTAACTGTATAATGTTCTTGATATGTGAAATACATTAATTAATATTTTACATCATTAAGAATTCATCTATTACTATATATGTTAACATCAAAATGAAAATATCTCTAGATGGATTTCATTACAAATTTGTATATTATATTTCATGTTTTTTCATTTATTTTTATTTCCTTATTGATTATTTATCTCTGAGATTAGATAGCTAGGTTATTGATTTAATAGAATTTTTTTTTGTTATTTATTGTTCTATATTAATTATCCCTATCTTATTATCCATGATATTTTCTTTAAGATATTATTTATAGATATATTTCATTCTCAATTTACTGATTCAATGTCGTGCATGTTTATATATTTTCATTTCCATGTTGATAATGCATATTGATATATGAAATCATCCATTGTAATTAACCCATACTAGTAATTTGAGGTCATATTTATTTTTTCTCATCTAATAGGAATCCATGAAGAGTAATAAGATTTATATGTGAGGATATTCTATAGGGAATAATGTTATTAGAAAATAATTATTTTACTCTAGATTTAAAATTTATTATAAGACAAAAGTACTTATCTATTTTTCCAAGACTAATAAACAATTTGGTCATTTATGATATGATTAATTATATGTTATCCTTATTTAATAATGTAATACACCTGATCCATGTTATTATATTCAGGTTTGTTATATTTTATATCCTCGTATCATTAGTAGAAACCTTGGGAAGTAGATTTAGGAGAACCTATATTATGGTTCAAATTCTATTGATTGATTTTGTGATAGGTAATGAAGAACATAATAAAGAGTTAATTAAGGTAGATATTATTTTTTACCTATAACACATAATATTCTGGATATTAAATTTGGTTGATGTTCGTTAACACATGTACCTTGTTGTAAAAACTCCATAAAGGTTCCATTGGTATTGATCTAATCTTCACCAGGTGCAAGAAAATGATCCTTACTATGAAACTACATTGACACTCTAGGGGGTATTCAAAGATTAATTCAGATTTTATTTACTAAAAATTATAAAGGAATTGAAAATTATTATATCCCCAAAGAACTCATGTTTAGTATTATGATTTTAGTTATGCGCAAATAAATCAATTTATGTAAAAGGATTAACTAGTTTTTGGATGATACATTATGATTCCTAATGTTATGAACTATTATACTATATACCATTGTCTAGAAATTTATCATAATAGAGTTAATGGAAATCATGTCAATTCATGTAATCCAAAGTGTAAGAATGACTTTCTACTTGATAGTCTTATGCCAACATTTCAAAAGGAACCAGTCTCCAAAATATTTTCATCTCATAAGTACATAGTTTCATGTGCTAACAAGAGAAATGATTTTTTAATATTATAGATTTGTGGGATGTAATAGAAGAAGAATATTGTATGTTAAAATAATTATATAGTGGGTATGTTAAATAAGTACATTCAAAATGTTATTATTGTGGAATGAAACATCATAGTGCTTGTTTTAAATGAATAGATGTTTTCTATAGGTGTGGAGAGAAAGGAAACTATATTTATGGATTCAATATTAAAAAAATTCCAATGTATAATGATTTAATTAAATGTAGATGATGCACTATGGGAACAAATGAATCAAGCATAATTGTCATATAACTTCAATGAATCTAATAGTTCATGGTCATGTTTAAACTATTACCGCTGATTATGTTTAGTTATTATTATTCTGGTGTATAAATTCATGAATTGTGTCATATGATTATTTTATCAATGATATACTTGTTATAGGAATTATGAGATATATTAGGATTGTTTTACAATAAATTTTCATTAAGTATTTAATAAATTATATTAAAAATTAAGGACGAATGAGAAAAATGAATCAGTGGAAAGTTGAAGTTCTTAGAAATGAAAATGATTTAGAGTATTACAACCTCTATTATGATTCTAATATTTTTTAATGGTTCTTGGATAAATATAATATTTATATGTATAAAAAAACTGTATAATACTTATTATATTGGTAATGATTAATGATTTGTTGAAAAATAGGATTATAATATCTTTAATAGGGTTTATAGAATCATTGGATTTATGTATTATATCCAATAATATGTGTTTTATATATGGATAATGAAAAATTAATGTTTTCAATATAGTTTTCTATTTATTTGGTATATTAAAATGTTTCATTAAAATACATGATTAATGTATTCACATTTTTTTTCTTGTTTTTATTAATAGATACTAAACATTGTTTGGGGTATTAATGAGAAGTTCATTATTGATAAATTTATTTCATCATTTCTATAGTATTAGATATTTATATTTTTAATGGAGAACTAGCTAAACGTGTTATTAAATTGTTTATATTGAACATCATAAGGGGTTTTAGATATTAATTTAATACTTCACTATATGGAGATTCATGAATGTTAGATATCTTATTCTAACCATTTATTTATAATATAAAGTAGATATTGATGCAATGACTTATTATTAAATTGTGTATATTTAAAATCCATTAAAATTTAATTTCAGAGATTTTGGAATAAAGTTTAATTTTTAAATATTCATACCTTCGAATAAAATGTGAATTTGAAATTTGTCAAATAAAAAAAAAGAATGAAAATTTTCTTGTAAAATTGAGTCATACCAAGTTATTGTATTTCATTATAATCATGGATAGTAAAATAATTCCACAACATTCAGAAGATGATCTTGAATAAAAAACATTAACCTATTATCTTTGTATCTAGTGAATTATATGATATTTTAAATCATCTAAATATTATTTTTTCTAAGTACTAATCATTCTATTGATCATTCAATTTATTTTTATCAAAGACCTCAATCAATCTCTATTACTATATATGCTTATCTTCAATGTTTTTGTATTCATTTCCCAAAAATGTTATCCATCGTTGAAATGGATTTTTGTTTTATTCATAATTATATTCTTACATCTACTTCTATCTAATAAAGAGGATGATTTATTAAATCTTTTATGTTGTTTATTTTTTGAACAAATGGTATTTCCATATATTAAACCCTTGATAATCAAGATCAAGATTTAATTATGAGGATGAAATTTATATAATGGGGATGAATATAACACCATGACATTTTAATAGAATGATATTTTTTTATATTTTCTATGAAAAAAATAGTCTATTAAGGGAATCTGACAACATAGAATTTATGAAATATTTATTTTTTATTACATTTAATATCTTTGATAGCTTGGAAATAAGAAACCCCAAGTTGAAATGAACAATAAAATTGTATACTTTTATAAGATACCTACATAGTTCAGACATATTAATTTCACAAGATAACTTTTTATTATTGTTGTTAAATATTTATTAAAAATAAAATAATAATAATTTATAATAAAAAGAAATGTTTTTGGAAAAACAGTTTTCTTTCAAATGATTGATTTAACAACTATTTTCATATATAATTTACAATTATATTTTACCAAATTTATAAAATGTATTTCATAAAATGAAGGTAATTTATTATATCAGATTAAAAAATTATACTAGGGTGATTATTAATTATTTTAATGGAATTTTTTATTTTTTCATGAATAGTAAAAAAATATTGAATTTTAATTGGAAACCACCTTTTCAGTTAAATAATTCATAATGAAGAATTTTATTTTGAATTAGTATTAATGTGTGCAATTTTAAATTTGATATCAATTCATACAATTAAGATTATTATAGTAATTTTTAAATTAAATATTGATGCAAAATCATTATAAACTTTTGAACATTTTCTCATTGTAAACAAGCATTTTCGTCACATCTGTTTGATTATATTTATATTAAAATATTCTACTTCATAGAATGAAATTTAGAAAAAAGGATTAATTTTTTGGAATGAGAATAATTAATATTTTTATAATGGTAAAATTTAATTTATTCATATAAAATTGTGAAATAGAAAAAAAATAAATTTACAACAGTTAGGGTATAAATATGATCAGTAGGGGTAAAACATAAAAGATAAAGGATAAAATGACCTAAACTCTTCATTAAAATATTTTTAAAAGAAGTATATCTAACCTATAATGATTATGTATATATTAGACTAAATTTTTGACCCATGTTTCATTTGAAAAATATGGTTACACCATTTTATTATTAAAAATTATAATTGTACCACTAACCTCACCTATAATAGGTGACCCCCTATCTACTATTATTCACAGCGTAAAATACTTTTGGTTAATCAAATAATTACCAAAAACACTTCATAAAATCACATTTAATATTATATATGACATAAATTTGGAATGAATCTATCCTATGAATGGATTTTTTGTAAACCTAAGGATGATACTCGAAGAGGGGGGAACGTTCTCCAACAAACATTTTAATTATTTTACTTCTTCTACAAACCGAGTTTATTATTAATATATAATGATATAATAAAATAACTATAATAAATATATTTATATGTTTTTATTTTAATTTAATGACTTACAATCATCTCCACTTCCATCAAATAGGTTATAAAATGATAATTTTTATGTATGGAGAAATAAGGCCTCCTGAACTGATGTCATTCATTTTTCCAATACCACCTATCACAGTTGAGTATGATGATGGATATAAAATATATATATGATATATATAAAATAATTATACCTCTTGATTTATTATATATTATATTTGTTTTTTTAATTTATATTGCGTAGGGGATATGATAACATCACATGTGTGTATGAGATACTACCTCCTCTCAAAGAAATATGATTTATTTTTAGGTATCACATTACATGGAAGGAAATATGGATACTTTTTATGAATATATTAGACATAATTGAAATAATTAGGATATTAATGAAATATTAATCATTATTATATGATAATATATTATTTTCATTCTTTGAATTTCCGTAACACTAAAATGTTAACATCATTCATGTACATTTGTACTATAACCTTCATGTTGAAATGTACATTTCATTTCATCACCACACAACATGGAAGATATATGTAAATATATTTAATGAAAAAAAATTTATATAAGATATTATTATGACTATGGAATGTTAAAATATTACTAAAATAATTTTCATACTGATTAGTGGAAAATTTAAATTTTACTCATGCGTATGTACCGCCTACCATATACATGATCGTTACAAACATTATTTCTAAAAATAATAATTCATGATTGATATTAAAAGTATAATTGTTTTATAAATATGATAGTTATTCCATGATTATTATTTTTTATATTATCATACTATATAATATTCACATGAAACGTAACAATCATAACAAACCAAGAATGAGAAAAAAAATGCAATTAACATCTCAGACAATGAAAATATAGAAATATTGTTACAAAATGGGTAAAAAATTGTTTTTTAAAGATATTATATGATATTAAAAATACTATTATTGTTATATAATTATTTAATAACTTTTAAAACCAATATACATGAGGTTAAATAATAGTCAACCAAAAGGATGTATACGATAAGGGATTCTATCTCAATTCCATCTCATTATGGTACATTTTCATGTTACATACAAATTCATCCTAAATATTTTATATGATAACGAATTTATAAGTTATTTCATTAATACATAAAAATTCATGGAATTTTAATTCTCAATTGGATTTACATCTACCGTGGTTTTTTTTACTAAAATGTTTCTATGTTGTAAATAATTCCATATTTCACTCCTAAATTATCTTTGATATAATAATATTATGTGGGTAATGAATCATGACTATATTATTATATCTACATAGGTTTTATGTTGATTAATATTGGATACACATAATAAATTCATTTTTTAATTATCACTTTAATGTTATGGTCATTATACAGTTTTAATATATAATCTCATTCTAAATGATAATATCTGTTATTGAATTTGAATTTATGTTAATTATATGAAAATTATATAATAAACACATTAAATTTTATTATCATAATTTCATTAAATATATCTTCAATTAATAGTATAATATTCCCACACTTTGGTGCTTAAAATAATAGTGAATATTATTTAATAAAATCCAGCAACATTTCTATATTCATTTGGAAATATATTTTCTACCAATAATAAGATTCGAAACAATGTTTTAAAAAATATTTTTAACCTATTTAATAATTATTAACTAGATATATATTTAAGAATTTTTAATTTTTAAAATTTAATTGAGTGTAATATTCATTTCATTTTCTAAACAATGCATATTTGGATTTTACATAAAAATTGAAAGGAATATTTTTTAACATCTTCATCATGAAGGGATTTTACAACTATCATGACATATCAAATGTTTTAATGAATGCATTATTATTTTAAATTTTTATTTTTCAATGAATATTATTTGTGAAATTTTAGTTATAAATGTGTATTCCTGAAATAAAAATGATGTTTTCTATATAAATGTTTATTAATGAACTTAATAAGGTATTTCTACTTAAAAAAGAAAATAACCCTTTATTTTAAAAATTATTCAATAGGGGTATTTTATATTTATACAATTATTTTCACCATATATATTATTTATTCTCATTTTTACAAAAGACTTCATTGAAATTCACATTATTTATTGGTTTTTGTGGTCACTAACATTCCATGAAAATGTTATATTCCAATAATCATTTGAAATCAAATTTTTCTAAGATATCCATATTAATTATAAATTATATGTTTATTGATTGGAACACATATAATTGTTTCATTGGGTGTTATATATTGATGTTTAATTATTGGTTATTGAATAAAATTCAAAAATATGTATTCTATAATCAATACAAATATTTACTAATGAGTAATATTTTTTCATGATTTAAATAAATAATTTGTATATATAAAGAAGGCCTTGGACATAGAGACATGAGTGGGGCCTGGTTATACATATCCCGTTATTGCATCAAGAGGTCCCATGAGATAAAACATTATGCTAGAATTAAATAGTTATTTATATGTACATCTAAACCATCTTGTAAAATTTATTGATGGTAGAGGTATTATGTTCATAAGATATAACATAATGTAGTTAATAATTTCTTGCATTAACAATCCAATTGTTATTATTCGTAATGTTTTTACAATTATGTTATTTTTAAGATAATTTGTTCTAAATTTATTAACGAAATAAAATGTATTTTATGTTATTTAGCATTTAATTTTGATTATTCTTTATATAGTTATGATAGTTAGGTTAATTATTAAGTGGAATGTGTTTTTTGTGATTTACCAGGCTTTATTTATTATGAATTATCTTATTATCCATGATATTATCTCTATGATACTATCACTGGATGTATTTCAATCTTATATTATTTAATCAATGTAATGCATGTTCCGATATGTACCATTCAAAGATGATTATTCTAATTTATTCATGACAACATACATTTTATATCTCACTTAATGATCACTGTATATCCTAATTAGTTTTCTCCATCCCTAAGAATCCATGAATTTCACATTGACGGATATACACAAATATAATAGAGGGAAGAATGTAATTCTAAAAAATATTATTGTAATATCTATTTTCAAATGTAATGAATAACAAATGTATGAAAATATTTTACCAAGACTACTGAATTATTAAATCCACTAGGAATCCATTCATATAATCTTATTCCCACATAAAAAGGTAATACACCAAATCTTGGTTATTGGAGTCGAGTTTGTTAGATACCTCTTTAAAAGTGAAATTCTCTTAGGTTACTTCCCTTTTTTCCTTTTCACTATAAGTATAACTCTTTATAGAATCAAAAATTATATTAACAAAAATGATAATTGATATAAATCACATGTTTTTTAATATGTTATCATTTATATTAGGGATGAATGGGGCCTTATTAGCCTCAAAATTATCATCAATGATCCAACTAAAATTGACCATTAATATTATTTTTGTTATAGCTTCTTTTAAATTTATTTCTCTTATGAGTCACTAATTTTTTATTAATAAACTCCAATTAATTTATTATATATAGATATTAACTAAAATATATACTGAAATAATATCCTCTGATCAATAGTTAATATAATCCACATTGAGGGATTAGATCCAAAATTATAAATGGAATTGAATTAGGAATTTCTTATTTATCTAACATGATCATTAAAAATATGGATTTCCTCAAATTAATTGTATCATCCATTTAGGAACCACTCTATTAAATTTATGAGACAATGGGTAAGGGTAGGGGTAAAAATACCCCTGGTCTTATGGTGTTAGGTTAGCCCAAAAATATTGTAGTTGTGGATGTATCTTTCATTTCCTCCAGATTTTTTATTCCTCTAGGTGTTCCATCTAGTGTGTCTATTTATTATTCTATTTTAATGATTCTAAAAATAGAAAAATGATATCATATCTTTTTTGAGATCAAAATATATATTTTTTCTTATTTCACATTCATAATATCCTTTTATAGGTCCAATAATTTTTTTATTTCAAATGTATTTGTCTCCAATATATTCTAAAATTGTTTTGGTTTCAATAAAAATTATGGATAACATCATAATAGATTTATTTATCTATGTTATAAGTAATACATATAATTATATTATTCCAATTATCTTATTCATTTACAAATCATGAAATATATAATCAAACCAATCTCACAATCTACCTAATTGTGTACATATAGGGACACCTTGGTAATGAAATGTGGATGTTCACAATGGATATTTTGAAAAAATTGTTGTAGAAGCACACAATACATGTATGAGTTGGGATTCTGTGATACCATGATAGAATAGAGTTTAACCAAGAATAATTATTTTTATAAAAACATTAGATTAAAAATTTACCATTCATAAATAATGTGTTTTATCCTTATATAGTTGAATGTCACCGATTAATTAAAATTAAGTGAAGTTATTAATTTTTCATTAAGAAACATGGGGGTTTTATATTGATTTATTTAAATGGTTTAAAACATGATAGATCTTTTCATAATCGATATATCCTCTCACATAGTATAATTACATTTTTCATATAGAATGAATTTATTTTCAACCAATTCTATCAGTTATGCTTTTTTATTTCCTCTTTTCATGTGAGATGAATGAATTTTATAATATAATGTCTATATGAATGATTTTATGTTTTGGATATGAAATTGATAATGATATTTATATCAGATGATCCACTGATAGGGACAAATTATATTTTGTTAATTTTTTATTTTTTATGAAGTTGGATCTAGTTTTAACGAATCTATTGTTAATCAGTATTTGTTTGTATATTTTTGACATATATAGTACCTTATTATTTATGTGGTATTTTTTTTCATCTAATACATTTACAAGTTATTATTGGTGGATTAAAAAATGCTAAATATATTTTTTATGTGAGGATGAAATTTTGGGTTGACGATTTTTTCTATTATAGGGATGAACTCAACATTTTATTGATGTTTCCACATAGGGGTCCCACAAAATTAAAATTGTAAGGATAAAATACATTGTTTCTACCTTATAAGTTGTTTTGTTTAGGACCTATATAACTGATATCATTGGGAGTATCTTATAGATTGCATGATTCTTATGTATCTACATAAGGAAGTATTTTACATTGAATTTCCAAGAGAGGTCGTCCATTTTTAGAAAATTAAATATTATTTTCATGATGATTACCTCCATGGATATTGGTTTTCTTATTGTAGGGATGGAAAATATCTACATGTAATTTTTTAATTACCTTTATATTATTCTATGATTAGTTCATTGGGAAGGGTTGGATTTATTTTTTTGCTAAATATTTTTGTAAAATGGTTGAATTCCAAAACTATTACAATGGGGATAACCTACACAGTTTCCAATTTTTGGTTAACATTGTGGAGGACCCCAGGTAGGGAGTACCATAGTGGTTGGTACAATTAATAGAACCAAATTTGTCCCTAGTTTCTTTTGGATTTATATAGGTGGATCCATCTTGTGTGATATTCATATTTTCACAGTGTGGTATTCTAATAATGATACTTTATTGAAAGTCCCAAAAGAATCATAATATATCACTAGGAGGAATACCATGGATATTATAAAATGTTTCCCTTTTAAAATATTAATTAGTTATTTCAAAAATTAATGGTAATCAGAAGGATGTTTGTAAATTGTTACTAATGTTGACATTAAATTTCACTCATGGTATCATTGGGACCAGATTTAGAATCATAAGGATGGATGAAGAGGATGGATTAAAAACATTATTTAAGATTATCATTATATATGTACTAAATATACTAATCCTGGAATTTCCATCATCCACAATTCCAAACACAATACTTTCACGTCATTTGTTGGTACGTGTCACCAAACCATCAAACCACGTCACCCCAACCAATGGGATATTTTATTTTCTCCGCCTTTGTCTACCGGTACCTTTGTGATTTATGTGGTCAGGTTGTACTCCCCCCTCCATCATCCTCCCTCTCCCGATATTCCAGTCATCAGCTCTGACATCTTCAGTAGTCTTCCTATAGACTTCCCACGTCAGAACCATTCCCCTTCCCTCCAATATACAGTTCCCGAAATCCAGCGTTGACATCCTCACGAATATGCTCCCCTACTCCATGGGTTAAAGCTCGCAATAACCCTCATCTCTTCCAATGGATCATGCACCTCTGATTTTCAGTTCTCCATCGACCAGGTACTCCTCCTCTAGAACCTGCTTCCTGCCTTAATTTTAGGGTTCCTACTACGAGATTTTCAACTGCTCCAAGGGATCCTTCACCGATTTCACCTCCACCAGTGCTCTAATGATTCTTGGTCCCTCTATTCCCATTACGGGCTCACTTACTCCATGATTCCTACAGTTCTACACTTGATTTCCCTCTGATCCCCCTCGGGTTCTCCACAAATGATTCCCACTACCGTTACCCCTCTACGGCTTCTACTATAGTTCCTGATCGTGTTTCCCCTCCCACGGTCAGTACCCACAAAAAACTGAATCTCTCTTAGTCACTGATTTTTTCATTTTCATCTACTATTAATCCATCCCTTCAAACCCCCACCTACTTAAAATATTCATCAGCTATTCTAGGGTCCCTAATGCATTTTTAGTGCTCCATCCTCCATGTTGCGCAACCCATTCAATATTTTCTTCACCATTGAGCAGCTTTGACATATCGAGTCGTCCTCTCTTCTTCCACAATCGACTTCCCACTACTATGATACTAGCCCCTCTTTAGTTTCCATATTATCTTCACCATCAATGGTACCTCCACTATTTTCTTGGACAATTTAGATTTCCTTGCTATAGTATGATAGACAACTGGTTTACCATGGGAAATTATTTTGACTGATTTGGTGTTTTTTCATTTCCCAGATGTTTGTAATAGATCAGATGAAGCGTGGGAGTCTATACAGCGGTGGAACATATGCTGGTTATGGTACTTTGCCATCCAATAAAGGTTAAATTAGCACATGTCTTCTTTTATTTATCGATTTGTTGTGTTCTTTGACTCCCATTCTAGATTTGTATCTCAGTATTGAAAATATTTTCCTTTATATGTCTTCTTCACTTATTATTTTATTTTATTTATGGTTTTATGATTATTGCTGTATTTCTGATAATGAGATATGAAACCCAATATTTTCTATGATTATATTAGTTTTATATGCATATTTATGGTTATAAAACAATAATTTCTATTTCATATAGCTAGACACCTCTTATTCATTACTTCTTGTCCAAGTAGTTTCACATTCCGTTGTTTGAAATAGGATAAATCACTTTGGTCGGACTCCCTTTTATTTATGTCATCTAGTATGATTTCTTTAACTCATATCCTTTAAGTTAACTTTTTATTTCCATTATCTCTGTTTTGTTTTAATCTATTTCTTCTCTCACAGTTTCTCTTATTTTCCTTAATTTTTATTTTTTATTTTTATATGGATTCCATTTTCTATTAATCCATTTTCAGAATATAATTATTCTAACATTTCCATTAACCCCTTCTACCAGTCCCCTTATATTATAGGTAAAATTGATTCCATGAGAACTACTCACCATCGCTGCTTCTCTTTCATTCAAATTAAGTTTTTCTTCCTAATTTCGTAAGTATGTTTGTTACATTTTTATATTTAATTTTATATTTCTTGAAATATTAACTCTGTTTATAAATATATATGCTCTATTTTTAAATATATGCAACATGGAATTTGAAATATATTTCTAAATAAATGTTTCATGTCTCTAAATATATGCCATATCCATTGTGTTTGATTGCATGAAAATGGATAAGTTCATCATTTTTTGATATCTTGATCTTTTGTATTCCATTCTACGTTCTTAATTTTTTTTAATATCATAGTTGTATATTTTGTTTTGAATTAGATAAAAAATAATTACTGTTACAAATTGATGGAAATATCTAATTAATCATTATTATTTTGTATTATGAAATGAATTATTTTTGTCAAGTGAAATTCATTTGATTAATTTATTATGTTGATTATTGTTTTTTATAAATTAATATGTTTACTCTTTATATCAATATTCACCTTTTAAAAGCACAATTACTTATGATTACTCATGATTACTCGTGATTACTCAATAGATTGGGTTGGTGAAATTTTTATCCTTTAACCAAGTGAATGTGTTGATTGGAAAAATCAATGGAAGGGAATTTACAGTTTCATCATAGGTCGATGTGGCTATTATTTGTTCTAATGTAGGAATATTGGCATGAAATCTGCAAGCAAGGGGGAACATCCATTCTTGGTAATGTGCATTTGTGTGAACATCACTTCTCAATTTTTTGTTTTGATTAGACTGAAATTAATTTATTTTTTTTCAATTTAATTTTCCATACATAAAATATGAATTTAATCATAGTTTTGTGCTTTCAATTCTAATATCTTTTTTATGAGCTGAATTCTATAGTATTTCTAAAATGTTGTACTAGATATCATTGTATCACCTTCTTTCTTCCATAAAACTTTTACAGTTTGATATAGAGAGGGAGAGGGTACTACATGTGACGAAAATATCGAAGATCTAATTTATAATAGTTCAAATTTTCAATACAAATCATTGTTATCTCAATTAAGATTTAATTTTTGGTTCTTGAATGTAGTATTTTTGCAGGATACATGTGTGTTTTCATTTTTAATAGTTCAAATTTTCAATACTAACCATTGTTCTCTTTTGAGATTTTCATGCCCCCTAACTGTGTTGCATTGAGATCCCAGGTATACAACTTACCCCTAGTTTTTTTGTGATAATAAGGTCCCCTATTGATATTCTTTGGAACCCTAACATCAATATAGAATCCATTTGGATATCCATTATATTTATAGTAATTGTATATTTAAAAGGGATTTTTTCCCTAAAATATCAAGAAGTTTTTTTTCCAAATATGATCATTTCTGGAAATAATATTATGAACATAAGTGGTTTTTAACTTGATCGCTCTTGTCCAAGTTGAGAGCATTTTTTATTAAGGTATTTATGTCACCATTCTAATATAGCATACAATGAAACATAGCTTCAATATGATCCAAGATTGTCATGGAATATGTCACCATTTTTATATATATTTTAATGAAACATAGCTTCAATATGATTATAGATCGTTATGGTGTGGTTTCAGGAAAAGAGAAGGTGACAACAGACCTTTGAATTTTTGAGGCAGAAGGAGCAGACAGATGCAAGTGGTAAGCCTCCCAGCCATAGCTTGTCCTCCATTGGGAGTCGTAAACTCTCTTATATTCATGTGTTCATCCTCCTAGAGCTTTATATTTGTTGATTTTTATGAATTGTCACAGTATTTGAAAAGCCTTAGGCTTTCATTCGTGAAGATATCATGGAACAGAAAAACATTCTAGAGGAATGCACCCTTATAACAATTTTTTTACATGTAGTGGAATCGTTGAATTTTAGCACCTGATTTGTTATTTTTTGTTTTATGGATTGTATTTTTATCTGGATTCTATCCAAAATGTTTATATAGTATTTTTTTTGTTCATAACAATGTAGGTTGTCTATTAGTATAAAAAAGGTGTTTCGTTTTACATTATAACTCCTCCATTTCACTTCAATGCAGTCAATGGGATAATTTTAAATCCTATGTTTTCTTTACATCCATAACTTCATGTTCTTTTCTCGGGCCTTCATAGGATTTGATTATTACTTCCTACTATGTGTCATGTGTCTTGTCTCCTTGCAGTTGCATTTGTAGCCACAAGGTGCATCCCTAATCCCAATCTGACACATTGTTCATGTTCTGTTCTTCTGAGCAGGTATGAAATGTTATGATTTGTTCATTGAAGTGTAAACATGTGTTCTGTTTTGATAAAATTGTTACAAAAAAAACATCAACTATAACTATTGAATAGTAGTTCATGTCTGGAAATATGTTAATTACATGGAAACATTATGGTCATGTGGGAATGGATGTGATTGCATCCAATATGGAAATCCAAGATAATAAATTTTCTTCACTTAATTATTAGCAATGATATTATAGTTATGTACAATTTTTAATATTTTACATCTGTCCATTGAAAATCAACAGGTTTTTTACATATTTTTGGACTGTGGTTTTAGGTTTTTTGTAGTCAAAAAATTAAATAGACCAATCTCCAGTAGTCATACGGATCCATGACACACATCTGGCTCTCTCCAATTACTTATTTTTTAGGATTCGTTATCAGAGGTAGGATATCCCTCTTCCTTAAATCTGGGTATCTCTACTTATTTTCCTTGGTATATCGTGTCTTTGAGGGACATGTATATTCATAAGAACCATCCAAGTTGTGTTTTGGTTGTGTTCAACACAGTTTTTTCAGTAGTTTAAACTATTTTTGTCATACCTTGTCTTTGGAGTCAATTATTAATTTCAGTAGAGGTAAGTCGGTGTACCTTTGCTTTCCATCATCTAGTGATATTAAGGATAATGATACAAAACTCTCAAAACACCACATTTTACAGGTTTTAACAGTCCAAATCATGATTTTACTATTCTCTTGAGTCTGTTTCAATATGCTTGTGGCATTTGTTATGAGCATAAATGAATTTGAATTTTCAGGTTCCTATGTCCCATAAATTGGAGGACATGTAGATGAATGTGAGTAGAAATGAGTTTTCATTTTCAGGTATTAATGGATCATTTAGTTCTGTTTTTTTATCTTATTCTTCTTTATAATTAAATCATTATTTAATTTATTTTTTACTTCTACCATTAAAATATGACACATTTGTATATATCATATCGAGTACATCCATTATCATACCGATTATATAGAATATTTGTTTCATTCCATTTATTTTCTGGGCCTTTTGTAAATAACCCTTTTGGATTAGCATGATCATTGTGATGGAGTTTTCTTATTCTTTTTATTTTTATTATTATCATCAATAGTTGATTTCTTTTTGTTCGTATTTCTTGTGTGTGGCTAACAGTGGACTTTTATGAGAATCCCTAGATTTTATCCTTTGAATTTTCAATCTATAACATTTGATGAGATATCCTTTACACGTAAAATATTTTGTTTCCTATTTCATCTGGGGATCTTAAATTTTTGGATGTGTTGTTTTTGGTATACCTGTCCTGCCATGAGTATCGTCATTATTTTCAAGATGGTTTTGGTTGGACCATTTCTATACAGTGAAATGTTTTCAACTAGTTTTATGAGCCTCGTTTCTAAGACTTTTGTTTAATAATCGATTTATATACTCTCGATGATTATTATTTATGTATTTTTAGCTGAAAAATAAGGAAAATATGGTTTCCACATAATTTCAGACAGTGTTGACAATACTGTTGGGTATGATTAGATGTAATGCAATATTATGTTTTAATAAAATATGATGAATTTATGTAACATTGTGCCGGTAACTATAGCTTTTGGCTTTTCTTTTTTCCCACTTTCATTTCCACCATATATTATTTGATATTTCTTTATGATAGAATTATTAGTATAATAGCCTATAAACTTATTGACCCCTTAATTGTGTCCTCTAGAAAGGACAACATTTTTCTTTAATTGTGAGCATGCATCTCTGAATGGTTAATTTTTACTTTCAATTATGAACTAATTAAATCTTTTTTTTTCGTAAAACCCATGATCAATGACCTGCCTTTTTCATGCAGGTATAGGTGTCTGGGATGCTAAAATAAGAATTTTATCATATAATAACGAGATAAAGAAAGAACAACACTGGACAAGGATTCCTTCAGTATTATTTAGATCTCAGATATGAAAACATTCCTATTGAATTATGAGCATGCATCTCTGAATGCTTAATTTTTTTGTTTCAATTATGAATTAATTGAATCTTTATTTAGTTAAAACCATGAGTAAGGACTTGTATTTATTTTAACTTCTTATTATGGAAAAATCATTAAAGAAACAAAAAACCCATTTTGGATAGTTTCAAATTTTGGGTTTAAATATCTTTTGTTGTATTGACTGAGAAATTCATATTTTATAATCTTCTATCCAATTTTATAAAGATATTTATATAGTGTTCTCTAATATGCAATTATATTATTATATAAAATATATTATATTTTGAAATATCTTGAATATGGATGAAATTATATAATTTGTATTGCAATCAAACATGTTTCTTGTGAACTAATATTATTCAAAGAGATCTTATTTTTTCATTGGTGTGGGTGTGATTATTCCTTTGGTATCTTGGCCATGTCTCATATCAACTTTGATACTCTTGATCAGTAGAATGGGATAACCAAGGGATGTCACCCTACTAATCAGACCCAACACATGATATTTTTTACTTGATTGTATGCGAATTTTGGTCCATTTCGTGAAAAATGAGGTTTGTCTTGGTTATGAACAAGAGTTGGGATATTTCCCTTTTAAAAATCCAAGAATTTTCTCTTAATCCACAAAACTACTCCTCGGTGATCATGGTTCACCCAGATGTCGTTGAAGGGAGGCCAAAGACAATGGTCATTCACTCATTCGTGGTTGACATGCTGGCTTGGAACACCAAAGATGGGTTGTACTACTTCGTGAAGGCACTTATCAAGTGGAACCTCAAGTCACTAGAAGATGTGTCGGGGGTTTGGCTTCACATAACATCACTGATCCCATTGATGTGATCCATTCTAGATGCTTTAGTGGCTAAATGGTTATTTTTATGGTCTCACTGGACAAGGTTGGCTGGTATAATAATCTTTTCAATGAATTTAGGTCATTTTTTTATTTAGTTGTGTAGTTGTCAATTAATCTGGTCTACAGTGTGGATATAATTTATTAGTAGTGTAGGGAATTCAAAGTAGTATGGTAATGTTTGGATTTGACCTTCATGACCTTTGCCTATAAATTAATATGCATGTCCAGTTGATTCCTTCCAGTTTTTGCAGCTATGACATCATTCTATGAAAATGTGATATATATGGATTTCAAAAATGAATATTAATGGAAACCAGTTAATGTATGTGTACAAGAAATAATGTATCTTATCGTTATAATGAATAATGCTGATCAAAACCTGGTAATAATTTGTTATAATGTGTCTTAAATCTTAAAAATATGTGACAAAATTCATACAAATAACTGTATAAAATCTGTAATATTTTAATAATTATCTCTTTTCATATATAAAATCTATATCTATAATGTTTCTATTACATGAGTTATATCTAAGATCTGGATCCTCTGCATGTTAATAGTGTGGCCATTAATTTGAAGTGTTTTAATGTATTTTTCATGAAAAATATATTATGTCATCACGATTTAGGTATTTCTTTAAACTTATCTATAACAACGTTAACTTCATAATAGATTCTATTTATTTTTAGTTTTCAATTAATGGGTAAAACATATAATTTCTTATTGTGATTTTTTATGCCACATAACTTTATTTTTTCATTCCAATTACATTCACATCAATTTATTTACAGTGATTTCATGTGTTTTCTATGTTGGGTGAGTTGGAAAATATTGACACAATGATGAAAAAAGTACTACAAGATTATAATGAATTTTATTGTTTTCACATTCAATACACTGTATATTGAAAATGGTCAGGGGGAGTTATTATAAAACTACAAATAAAATATGCAACATAGATATTCAAGATGTCGGGTAGACTTGAACATTCCTTCTTTTCCAGTTGTTCTATTTTACTATTTATTGGAGTGATTTGTCATGAAAATGTTCCTATATTGATATTACTCATACAAAATTAATCATATTATATCATCATTCATTTATTTTATTCAATTGCATATTTTGTTTTATCTTTTTCTATTATCTCTACGTCCCTTATTCTATATTGTTCTGTATACATGATGAATTGTTTCAGTTAGTTTTCTTTTTCCTGAAAAACCCACTCATTCTATTTATTATTATTTAATCTATTTTAAAATTTCTCATTTTTATTATTACTACCACTGTCTTATCTTTGATTTATATTTTAGTTTTTATTTCAGTGCCCACATTACAGTTATTGTGATTGAAAGTGAAAATGATTTCAAATCTTTTACCTCAGAATTTAAAAAATCATATACATTTACTATATCCTTTTTCTTTGTCAACAATTCAAATGGTGTCTTATTGTTCTATGCACTCTTATTCAATTATGAAACACCATTAAATTATAATTAAAATTTATTCGACATTATTGGTTCTTCTCAACGTTTATAAAGATTATGCTATTTTTAAAAGAAAAACCAGTAATCAAATAATTTGTCCAATAGCATGGGCGATTACTAGTTTACCAATAATGGTCTATTTTATGGGAAACTATATTTAAAAATCCTAGTATGAATTTTCATAGATTCCTATTAGTGAGTCTAAGTCATTCAAAATTTACAATTATTATATTCAGTTGGATCCAAAAAATTATTTTATGGTTTGATTATTTTTGTAAATTATTTTCCATATTAATTTAAATATATTTTGTATGTTTTATGTTTATTTTAATAAAAATTATTGGAATTAATTTTTTATTATTTATAATAATAATTCAAATTTATAAATTCCAATAATTAAATTCATTGAATTATAACCATTCTAGAAATGGTGATTTTGAAAATATTAATGTAGGAACCTAATTGTGATATATTTTTGTTTTGAATGAGTAAAAGATTATTTGTTGTTATTAATATATTCTAGAAATGGTTCCCTTAATGAAGGAAAACGAATAAACATTAAAAAAAATCATTTAAGCCCGATAAAGTCAATCAAAGATAATATGAACCACAGTAAAAGGGAAGGTCGGGACAATCCCCTATACAAGCCAATAGAAAATTCATGAGGCCCTTGATTATATAGTTTATCAAAAAAAATCATTGGATGATAATATCCAATGAGAAGGTTATTTCAAAGACGCATAAGGATATAATGTTAGGAGGTACTATTGAAGTAAAACAAAAGACCACACCCATTAGTCACAATTTGAGACGAAGATAATCACACTAGAGATAATAAAAAAGACACCTCCAATTTAAATTTCAAATATTAATGAGATAGAGCATTGAATATTGAATTTTATTAAATTGAGGAATTTTTTATTCATGCATTATCACTCCCTAATATCATAGCATCATCACCAGGTATTCCCAACCACCTATTAAAATTCTCACCTATTTTGATCACTTAATGATTACTTCCCCTATATTAAATACATCTAAATCTATTAATTTTTTACTAGAAAACCACTATCATAGAACCATCTCTCCAATCAATTTATCAATTAATTTTAATCTATCCATAAAGTGAGAGAATCAATATCCTATTGTCATTAACAGTTTTTTACCTCATTATACAGCGTTAAAATCAACTTCCCTAGTCAATACAAAGAACAGCCCATGATTTTTTAACTATACAATCTTCTAATGTAGTCTCATTCATTACCCAATGTAATTTATGAATTTTTAAAAACATTATCTTTACCTAATGGAATCATAATATCTAATAAATCCTAAACCATTCCAAATGATTCTAAAGTGCCATTACATGCTAGTGAGGGGCCAACCGTACCCCATAGTCTAACATAGTTTTAACATGTCCTAATAGAACTTCAAAATTAGATACTACATAGAAAAAACCTATGTCCATTAATTAATGTGTCGAAAATTACGTTAATGGTAATTTTAATTATTTATATAGTCCATCTCTCTCATCTAAGATACACATGAATTTTTTTTTAAGAATGATTAATTTTCATAAAATATTTGTTTACCAAATAAGTTAATTTTTAATTAATGTTCTATGTGGATGAATCACAGGGGGTGGTGAGATCATACTATTGACTCAATGTTATTACACTATCTATGTTAGAGTATTTTTATGATCTAGGAACATTTTATGATGGATATGTGATGGATCATCCATGCCATATAATTCATTCTTAAATACCATTTCCCATTCCTCGACAACTTTTCTACCAATTTAAACCCATTCTTCCTCATTTATACAATTCATTCACCAACCATTCACCAATAATTCATCATATTTTACACATAATATATAAATTATAATATCCATATAGTCTTACATATATTCACTCCATCCCAATTGGTTGTTGTGGTTCCATAACATATGGAACTCCATTATAATTCTCATGTATTTCATTAACATGTCATTTTCATACACAACTATGTACATAAAACCCTATATTCTCCTATCATATATCAAAATCATCCAACCATTCTATATCAACATTCTTGTACATAACTTGGAGTCATTATTCCATCATAGACTCCTTATTCTATAACTCAAAAATTAGTATTACAAAGAGAAAAAAAGTAATGATGTTTGAGAATATCAATAGTGGAATATTATTTTCTTCATATGATTTTATTTTTATTTAATATTCTGGGTTTTCAAAATAATCTAGCGGTGAGGTGTATGTCATTATTCTAATTATTTTGTATTCATTTTTGAACTAGGATTTTTTTATAAAAATAATTATATTCTAATCATTTTGTGTAATTTATCATTGGTTAAATATTTTGTGGGTGAGGGTGACATAATGATAAATGAATCCAAAATCAAGAACTTAAGTAAAGAATAATTGTATCATAGTGGATTGGTGTTTAAATTGTGTAGTCAAAATCAATTCATAGATTATTAATAGAAATGATTTATGGCCAAGAATAAGAGAAACCTCAATGTCACTCCTGATAGGGTTATTGTTTCTTAGACTGCCAAAAGAGACATGTTTTTGGAGTTTGTGGTGTTCCTAAAATATTTCTATATATGATGAACTTTGAATTCATTATAGGGATGATCAATAAATTAAATACCCATTATTTTCACATTTCTCAATAATCATTGGAAAATATTTTCAAATTCACTTTATATGTCATATATACACACAAATATAAATTAAAAACATGAAAAACTACATCTATATTTCATATTTATCAAACGTATTAAAACTTATTAAAAATTAGAAGTCTATAATTTATTCATAAGTATGATTGTGGGTCAACCGCCTTATCCCAATGTTCAGCATTGTTACACACTGGTATATGTATTTTTATGCTGAAAAATATAATAAAGAATGAATGGGCGTCATTGTAGGGGGGAAGAATATATTATTCATAAATATGATTTTTTTACAAAAAAATAAAAAAATATGTAAAATCAAATTAGTATTTTGTGAATTTTTAAATTGATATTTAGAATATATTATCACTAGTATAATTCTTATTTCAATATAATTTGACAGTATTTAATGAATTATTTATATCAATTATACCCATGGAATTATTTAAATACATGTTAACATCACATAAAGTAAGATAAAGGTCAGAGAAAGCATTGGAAGAGATGGCTGAAAGTTATTTTCCTAAAATGAAATTTGGTGTAACATAATTATTTTGACTAGACATTTATAATTTATACCATTATTAACCTAATATTAGAGACATTTAAATTCCTTGATTGTCGGGGTTTCAATCGGGCAAAAAGGTGTCACAAAGAGAATGTGAGTGTGAAATAGATAATAATTAAGGAGGGTACTTACTATATTTTGATATAGTAATTAGTGAAAAATAATTCACAATATATTATTTCTCTGAAATATAAATACCCTAAGTGAAATGTGATTAAGGGAATTCTAATTTCTAAAAATGACCCTCATCATCTATCATTTCCCCCCATTAGTAGAACACATCTCTCCCCACAATATATATGAATCGATAATCAATGTAAAGATGGTAATTATATGTTTTTTCATTATTCACACTTTCCAACCTAATATAAATTGTATAAAAATGAAATTTGATGTTATAACAAAATTACTATGTCCACTTCCTATTTAAAATTTTTAGTGTGGTCCTATTTTCTCCCTATTTTACACTAATCATGATATGAAAACTCACTTCTCTCTCAATTGCATTATATTCACTATTCCAATAGAACGACCATAAAAATATTAAATAAATTATCTTTAAAAAATAATTGTTTTTCATGAAAATGTTATTTCATAAAAATGATGAATAAAAAATTACTATATAAATTAATTGAAATTTATTTTAGTTTTTCATAACCCTCTATTGTTCAAAACAGATGTTTATGCAAAAATGTTTCAAAAAAATACATGTTTTTATAATTTCAATTATACAAAAACGTTTTTTCAATAAATTCCCTTATAATGGAAATATTTTTTCATAATTCCTCTATAAAAACCATTCTCTTATATATATAAAACTATGCCTCTAAAAATGACACTATTACATCCTTAATGACATACAATCCCAATCCGTAGTACATGAATCAAACATCCCTGTATAATTAATCAGAATGTGTCAACTAGATTTGGAAAGGATCACCGAAACTGTGAAACTTCATTTCAATTAGTCTTTTCATTATGTTAGATTCCACATGAATTTCGTGAGAATCATTACTATTATCTATATTTTTATACTATCTTAATGAATAGTATTCAAAATGAAATAGATCCTTTTCTTTATAAATACATATTGGTCTCCTCCATGCTACATCATTTTCAATATCTTATGAGCCTAAAATACCAAATCAACCAAACAGTCAACTTTAGTAAATTTTATCTTCAATTTCCCGAATTAGGTATGTTGGAGACACTTCAAAAACATTGAATATATTATTAAAAAACCATTCCCATAGTAAAATTAAATAAATATCCACTAACTCTTCAAGATAGTGATCAATCAATCACTCCAAATGTACTCAAATCACAAATTGGTTGATCTCTTTGTGGGGGTCTATAGTAAAATGAAAATACTATTAATGGGTCTCATCATTCGAATCATGATCACTACTCAGTATATACAATTCCCCCTCACCACAAAATTTATTCTCCCATAATTTCAAATTTATATATTCTAGCCCTTTCATGATTTCAATATATACTCTACCCAAAAAAGGATTCTAAAATATCATACATTATCTGGAATATGAATCCATCACCCTTTTATCAACAAGACCAAAGGATAGTCCTTCAGAGGATAGATGATAAAAAAATCTATTAATATGTGATAATATAAAAAACATTATTGTGTGGGGGTTCAACATAAACATTATTTATGTATGTGGAGTCAACAAGAATTTGAGAATTATTTGATGCTTCTCAAATAAATCATCAGTTATATCCTTTATCATAATATCTATGACATGAGGATGGGTGTTAATATACATTCAATTATATAAAAATTTCTCAAAGTTCAACCTTTTAATGTGATACATGATTCTACTATGCTTCACCTAATGTTCACCAAATTTTTCACTTATAGGTTCATTTCTAAAAACATTCCATACTTACTGGACTCATTACAATGTGATATAAAAAAAAATAATCTTTCATATATTTCAAATTCATTTAAAATTAAATCTAAAAATATTCTCACATGGCCTCGAGAACCGTTGTGTTTATTCTCTGTATACTAGATATATAATAATTATATTTATAAAAAATTCAAAATTTCTGTAAAAAATATTCTCACAAGGTATACTTATATTGTGGTCATAGTTATTAACATTATTCATAACCAAAGAAAAATGAAGCATATGAAATGCTGAGAAACAAAATTGCAATATAAGGGTAATCATGGGAGATAATAATAAACAATTATAAGTGATAATATGATAAGAATAAGGGTATGTGAAAATTATCATAACTTATGAAAATCCTAAACAACAATTCACAGATCATAAATCATGATTTGTGGAATAATAATTTTTTAAAATAAGATAAATGATTTATAAGTATATTAGATTTTTATTAATCAATCATGATATATGAAAACATATCATTAGAATAATAATATAATATTTGAGTGTGGAGTAAAATTACAACATAAGAGTATTCATATTAATCATATTTTATGTATACCTACCATGAAATTCAATACATAGTAATCTTTAGATAGCCACATGTATTCCATTATAGGATTGGGTTTATTACTTTTTTATACATGAGCATGGTATTATCAATTATGTTCCCATGGTCTTGGGATAATATTTTATATTCCCTTTAGAATCAAAAGATGTAAAAATTACTAATAAATTAAGGGTTTATAATGTACCCATATGTAATATAATAATAAATAATTCATATTAATGGTTAACAATATGAAATCATTCATCACCCCTTAGAAGTTAAGAGAAACCCAGGAAAAGAATAAGTTTCATGAAAATATAAAAAATATTAAATTTAGACATATTGAGAAATAATTCCCATGATATCATAAGATAATATTCATATTTTTTTATAGATATTAATGATCGTTATTAAAATGGATAATATACACTTTTGTAAAACCATTTTATATATTACCTGAAATATCTATATGATTTTGTTTTAGTATATTTAAAAAAATACCATGAATAAAGGGATAATAATTTTTCTTTAAATCTCAAGAAAAAACATGTAATGTAAGATTCATGTATAATAATGGTCATAAAAGAGGAAATTTTTTGATTATTCCATAACTGATAATTAATATTAATTTTTTATTTTAGTAAAGACCGTGAAAAATGACCCATTCAAAAAATAAAATTAACGTTCCATCAAAAATTATTTAAATAAAGTCTTATATTATTGAAAGAAACAACAATTTTTTTTTAAATATAAGTAACTACTTTCATAAATTAATTTTATGAACATTTATTTAGTGTTGCAATGAATCCTGGCTAAAAAAATATAAATAAGGTCAGTTTATCATTAAAAAAATTTATTTGGAGCACCAAATGAGAAAATTGAATTATTACATGAAAAAACAAAGAAATAACTAGAGAATAATGAAATTTATGGGATGTTGGAAATAAATAATATTAAATTCCTCTAATGGAATTACAAATACAAACTATCCTGATAAAAGTTTCACTATAACATAATATTTCACTTATTAAGAAATATTAAAATATAAAACAATGATGAAACTGATTAATATATATGGATTAATGAATTCACATTACATTAATGATAAGTTTCATACAATTCAATTATGGAATGTAAATAAAGAACCCAAAAGTAAAAAAGAATAGATAATATATAACGTATCTCAATGAAGTTAAATTGATATGAAGAAACCCTTATGGATCTAGTAACTTCTCAATAGAAAACATTTGGATGAGAAAAAGATAATTGAAAACTAATTATAATTAATAGAATTTAATTATAGTATAATAATCCAAATTTTATTTATATAATCTATATAGATATGAATAGGTGAAAAATAAAAATCATGACTCGAAGAAAGAAGTTTGAGAAATCAATCCCAGCAATTAATATTCAACATCCATGAAAACATTTTTACCTTGTCTATAATAAACATAAATATCATATTAACTTATTTCATTAATTTATTAAAATTTATTACCTTTTCTACAAATTTATTTTAAAAACATATTATATATTCAATAGTTAGTTGTTTTTTATTTTCATTATTTATTTCTAGGGGTTTCAATTCCATTCCACATGCTTTTTAATGTTGATGTCTATCCATAAAAGAAGAGAAGATCGGGTCTGGATAATACTCACTTTGAGGATTTGAGTCTTCTATTAGAAGTTTTATTTGAATTGCAAGGTATAGTTTATGTTCATGTAACCATTGTAAGAAAAATTATTAAATGGATTCTACAAGAATTACATGGGTAATATTTGGAGGAAATTTTGATGTATAATTGTGGAATTAATTTTCTATACATAAGCTCATTTTATAGGATAAAAAAATGAAATTTCCCTTGGAATTAAATTGATCGTTATGGGTAATAATGTAATTTCCTAAATGTTTGGTGAGTTTGGTGGGTTAGGTTACACAATAATGATGAAATATGTATATATTAATTTGAAACCAAATTTTTTTTGTAGATCATATTCTTTTTATGTTGACTTATATAATTTAAATCCCCATTACATTACTCACTTTTAACCTTCATAAAATTGACCAAAAAACTAAACAACATAATTAGTTTATTAATAAAAATATAATACAACTTATAATATATATTTTATAATTGATGAATACATATCTACAGTGAATTTTATTTCATCCATTTCAAATATTAAAAATTTAAAATAATATTAAATCACAAAATATAAAGAAATTTTTGTGAAGAAAAATATCTTCTTGAAAATATTAAATGTTCTTAGTCTATTTTATTATCAATGTAAAATTAAACAACTATTTATATTATATATATAATATTTTTGTAATATATTAATTATTGCAAATATATGAATTCAATTTCATTATATATTAATTAACCATAAACTTTTAAACAATATTCTCTGAAAATAACAATTCTATAATTACCATACTAATTAACACAACATTTGTTTCTTATTTAATTAATAAAAATGAAATTATACACATAAGTAAATTATAAATATAACTAAATTTATGAAATAAATTTTATAGAATTTAGTCTCTTTATTTGATAAAAATTAATTTTATTATATGTGCGCATAACTCAAAAAAAATCAATTTTGACAAATATTTGTTTTGAGAGTAAAATGAATTTTTTATATTCCATCTCAAATGATAATATTTTTAATATATTAATAATTAATTATAAGTTATAAATTTATTCAAAAATATACAATTTCTTGAAAAATTAAAATTCATTGTGATATATTTCATTCTATTGTTTGAATATCTCTAAATCCATTTTCACTTGTTTCTTAAAATCAAATTTCTGGTAAAGTGGGAAAGAATCATTGGAAAGATGAAACCAGACACCCAGATAACCCAAATTTGTAATTAAAAATAGAGAGAAACTAAATCTACATTTGAAATATAAAATATATCCCTCAAACCAAAACTCTATCGAATCACCTCGAGTCCCAAAATGTATAGTGATGAGACACCTCGAGCCATGCCCCTAGAAGACAATAACATCATCATCTCCACCACTGCCAATGGACAACCTCCCAAAAAAAATACCCATGGAGCATCAATAACACTATCAACTAAGAACCGTTTAGCATCTTCATCATCATATTAGGATTTTACCATTAAATCACACAAAAATTCTTAACTATAACCCCCTTCAGAAACAACACTATTAGATAAAAAATAGTTTTTCAATTAATAAGAAAATATACAAAAATCTCATGAGGATACATCATCCTTGAATAATGGCTAGTAATTTCATTATTCATGATAGAACATGAATTATAATAGTTGGTTATGATATTAGACATCACTCTGATGATCACTAACTCAAGTTGTTACTTCATATATAATTGTTATGTAGAAGCTTAACATGTTTTAATTTAATCAAAATTAATAGGTCTCAATGTGATTCAATATTTTTTCTTATTATTCCATGAATTGAAAAAATACACCAATGAAGAATGAACCTTTAGAAATTGACTTTAAATTAACTAATAACCCATAATAAACTATATTTATATATTAAAATTACATCTAATAATATGATACACTAGAAAGATACCCAAAATCCATAATTCCATTGATATATGACCACATTAAATTTATTTCATATAAGTGGAAATATTTTGGATTATTCTAGTATCCAAAAGCATTGAAAGTGGAAAAAAAATAGGTTCTTTTCACCAATAATTATAGTGAGCCTCAAATAACTATCTATAATTTTATATATGGGCATGTTTTCAATTTTGATCCCATGACAACTTCAAACTAGTAGCAACCATTGTTTTCATTACTATTTAACTATTCATTCGAAATATTTTTAACCCATTTTTAAAAATATATATTTTGATACAAATTTTACATTCCATCATTATATCCTATTCAATAAATTAGAAAAATCCAACTCTCTAGTCATATACATTTCAAACTCATACCTCATAAATTCATTAAAATTACTCTAATTTTTTCTCATTCAATGCACTAAAAATTAATTCACCAATATATAATTTCATAAAAATACATTGATCAATATAATTATATATATTATAAAAAACATCATTATAATGAAAAATATGATTCTAAGAATACTGATCATGTTTATCATACCATGCTTTTAGAGGAGACATTATAGAATAAGTCACCCTCTTCAGCCAGAAAATTTTATTCATATTTTCATTCATAATAAAACCATACAAATATACAATATAAATATATTATACAATTAATACATTTAAAAATTATTATTTTAAACCCATGTATAATGTTCGAAACTCCATTACATTACAATTTTCAATAATAACTGAATTATTTGATGCCTTACCTAGAGAGAAAATATTTATTCTACATTGATAAATTTAATTTGAGAAAATTACATTCATAAAAGTCATTCCCTATTTTGGATCATAATATCCTTGTCATTTTGTTTTCCATGTAAATCCCATTTGGTCCCAACACATTCTTATTTCTTGTCCAAAAAACAATCCCCAAAAACTGATTTTATCAATCTGGAAATACTTTTTATACATCCCCTTGACCTAATTATCATATTTATATTCCTCGTCAAAACCAATCAGTTCTATATATTATATGGGTGAACATTTAAAAAATTCACTATTCCCCCCAATTTCATTACTTCTATAAGATCACTTATGATTGTTTTTCTATTAATTTAATCCTTATATCCTAACATGTAAAATGATACTAAACTAACTTTATCATCATCATCATTATATTATTATTCAAAACCAACATCATCCTCACCCCCTTGTTCTTTTCATGAGCCTCAAAACTTATCATCATATTACCCTAGAATATTTTAAATATTTTATTATTGATCCTCTCATTTTAAAACACTGTGATGTCTTGGTATTATATAACCATTCCAGGATATTTATTGAAACACCTTTATTTTCTAAACATGAATTAGTAAAAGAGAAAAATGCATTCATCTCCATGATACTCAAATATTAGATATTTACCATTAGTGAGAATAGAACACTTAATTCTAAATATTTTAATTTATTTCAATGTTATCTTCATCTCAAACCACATTGTGTAGGGTGTATTTTCTTATCCTTAACATACCCATGATATATTTTAAATATAGACCAATTTTATTTTTTTCTCATATAACATATATTATAGGAAATCCTCCATAAACATCATTCTATATAGGTTATTTATTATCTGATCTCCCATCTCAACTATACAAATATTTTGAGGTGTTCTCACCACTAAGAATTATTTCATTTTTCCATAGTTTTAGAGATATTCATACACATAAATAATAGTATAATATATTCCATTATCCAACCAAAATTTTAGAATTATCCAATGAACCATCCTTTCATACTTAATTTAATAGATAGAAAAGAAACATAACTCTTTAAATTTGTTGGAGATGACCATCAACACTATTTTTCTATAGTAATCATCAACGAATAGTGTATATGATTAGTTACCATTACTAGATCATGGGGACATCAATCTACCCAATTCATCACATAGCCATTCAAGAAAACATGATATTTTATTATCATTATTTTTTTCATATGAATCGTATTCCATTTCGAAAAACATCTATCTATGTTTATAATCATTTTTTCTATGAATACCATGAACTCCATATTTATTCTCTAGTTTATTCCTAATATTTTTAGATCAATCACCAATACTTATATACCTCCATATTTCTTCTTATAACAATTATTTAATTTACATATAATTTTCTCCATTAAACGGGAATGGATTTACCTATGTAAGATTCCATTTCAGGAAAACTATATTTTATTTACAATTAATTATAGAATTATTCATTAGTAAATTTCTTCTATGTCCCATGTAACACAGATGAATTACACTTATAATTTTTTGACCTAGACCTTCCAAAACCAATAAGTAGTCATATTTTGAGTCCATTCTTCTAATTTTTTTTTATTTTACTAGTCTGATTATTTTCAACCCTTTATCATTTTAAAAATACTAAAAACTATTTCTAAATACCTGATACATGTGACAAAATCATTATTTATCATCATATAGTATACATATCATCTATTAGGAGTCCATAAACCACAACAATCTGATGTTTAAATTTAAAATCTATAACCACTACCTTTTACAATCATTTATTGTTCATCCATTTATTTCACTTCACAGCAAGTGATGATGGGAACTTTTAATACTCTTACAAATGTGATAAATTAACAACATCATACAATGTTTAAAATTGAATTTATTTTTCATACCATTTTATATTTCATTCAATTTATATCGATGCCTATTTGGGCTCATATATGCACTTTCCTATTTAAAATTTATGAAAAATATAGGAATATATATCTATTTTAATCACATGAAAAATAGTGGCCATCAATATAATACCTAGAATAAATTTTTTTTATGATTATGTTATTTCTTGTGTGACTTCAAATTCCTCTTAGATATGTGACCCATAATTTTTTCAACCACTTCAAAAAAATAACTCCTGATCTTATGTATAATATTTTTTGTATTAAATATGTATCTAATATCCCATTGGATATTTTATTTGTTCTTATTTTTAGTCACATAAAAATCATTCTTCAACTCTTGAGTTGTTGTTTGTATATTCACATAAACCAATTATACCTTTTGATTTTGATCAAGCCTCATACAAGTATTTTCTTTTTAATGTGTACATTGTATATATGAAAAATTCACTTACTGTGTTGTTGGAACTGCATGCTTCAATTTCTCATTTTTTCATCATGTTCTATATGATACCTCCATGTCATATCAAGGGTTACAGTTTTCCTATTAAATATAATTTTCAATCATAGTCAAATGTCTTCTGCCACTTGATCATTGATATGTTTTAATAATTCTTTAAAATTGTTATAAAAATCATTATTAATAAGTGTTTTTTGTTTTATTATGAGCATCGACCAACATTATTATTTGATATTTCTATAATTTCATAATTGGGATATTCAATTCCATCCTACAATATAGGTTTCTCTTATTTATTTGGTTGAATGTTGAAGTTTAAATTATAATCCACTACATTTTATATAACTATTAATGATAATTAAGCATATATCTTATCAATTACATCATCTAAATATTTTTTGAGATCAATTAAACCCCTTACTTCTATTTTATTATTGTTGTATTATTTACTTGTTTTTATCTAGACTAAAACAACAACAAAAATATATTATTTGAGGTCTAAAATGCTCTCAATTTCATTTTCATATTATTATATTTATTTTTTGATATTACTCCATATTAAATTTATTCCTGTAGTATTGAATAATTTTTGAACTACACCTCTGACCAGTTACAATATTAAAATATTTATTTATATAATTTTATTTACCAACATAATCATATAAAAACATATTCGGAAACATTTTATGAAGAGATCAATATTTTCACAGAAAAAATATCAAAGTGAATTTTTCGTTTAATGATTTTGCTCCACTTTTTATGATTATAGAGAGCAGTTTAATTAAATAATCAACATCACCTTAATTGGAATAGTATTCAACTGAGATTATCTATTTTCTTGAAATCCACATTCTAATATATTTTTTATCCATGTCCTTGATATCATTATTACTCACCTCATATGCCATAATAGTTCAATGAAAACTATCCAATTTGACTTCCATTTCATCATTATCATCATGCATGAAAAAATCTGGACTGAATTGAGGATATTGTATTCTATGAATCCTCATGAAAATCTTGAACTTTTATTTGATATCTTTAACATAATTCTACTTATCTATAATCTCATTATATTAATCAAAGAATTGGTTCTCTTTTTTGTTTTAGTGAATCCTAGAGAATTCATAATTTTTAGGTCCACTAGGTAAAATACATTAAGAGTGGGGATGAATCAGGGTAATACATATTAAAAAAACATCCAATTTTGATCTGGTTTGTTTGTTAAAAAACACTATTCTATCTCTTTACTATATAAAATTATGAACAAAAATTAAATCAAGAATCAGACACAAAATTTTTTACTTGGTTCACCCTCACATGGCTACACCCAATGAGCATACACTGATGATGTTATGGTTTACCAAATCCACTAAAAGCACACTCTTATTTACAATGATCGATTTGGACTCAATGTCCCTACATGTTTATAACAAATCACGTTATGAAATCTAATTGCACTCTCAACATGAGTGTGCTCACTGCTTCTTTTAAAGATCCACTCAAAGATTAAAAACTTTTATGTCCCATTATTGTCACTAATAAATTCATCCTCTACTATATATAAAGGATTTATAAATATCCCACTTTTATCCACTAATGAATACCACTTTACCAAAAAAACTCTTTTAAATGCCTTTTAAAATACTTTCACAAATATAACTGTCCTTACAAACCACATTATTTTTTGTATCTAAAACTTGCCAACGTGAAGAACATGCCGTTTGTGAAACACACAATTCACATATCTAAAACTAGCATTTACAAACCTCCAGCCTTTTGGGAATCTCACATTGCATTTTCAAAGAACACCTCTATTGAAAATCTCATACTCACCTTTGCAAATTCCTTTACATTTGCGAAGCTCAAAACATTCGAATGGATTATATAGTCTTCCCAAATTTCATCACAAACCACCTTCGTGAACCACCTTTCCAAACCTCCTATGAACCTAGAGACATGGAATTCCCATTGAGCCTCACACATGCTTTTGAAGGGGGTATATGACTATTTATATGATTTCCACCAAATCCCAAACCAATCCAGCCACATCAACACCATTTCACGGAGCTCCCAGTTTTTTATTGTGATGCTCCATTTTTTGTGAAGCTCCACATACAATTCACGTTCTCAATGATCATTATAAACGATGATTTTTCCATCAAATCCTTCATACTTTCATGATTATCCACTTTCAATTCTCTCACAATCCCCATTCAATATTCTCATCGTATTTACATACCAACCATCCGCATTCTATATCATGTAGCTTTATCGAAAAAAATAGTCACACCCAAAACATACAGGGAATAAACCTTGAGGGATTTTATAACAATAATTACTATTCAAAAGAACCTATAGATTATCTTAATAAACCATTGAGAAAAATTTACAGAAGTTCACAAAATTTTCTCATATGGTGCCTGTGGATTTACATTATATCACCACTATATATATTTTAATGGATAAATAGCTTAGTATTGCTTTGACTCTCTAAGAATTAGTATACTACTCTTTATGATATATCTCTTTGATAGGGCTAAAATTTTTGTACAAGGTTTAATACCATGAATAAAAATAATGTAATCATTAATGTATAAAAATAAAAAACAAAATTTAATTTAATTCATCAGTCGTTGAAAGTTATTTCAACCAATGATTAAGATACCATTATGATTAAATTCTTCTATGACATCCAAAAATGGAATAACCCCACTAAAATGAACCTTAAAATTATATACCACTTATATTCCCCATTAAATGTTAATACCCTTTTGTATGGGTGAGTTATGATTTATCAATTTACTATAATTATCATCAATATTTATCTTGTCCATCTATTTTTCAGAATACCTCTCTCCCTTACATGAAATATGAAGCAATAATATAGTCAAACAAGGACAAATTAATTATTCTCAATTATCACACCCCTAGTACACTAATATATATATATATATATATAATTCAATGAAAATTGGATTCTATACCATAATCAGAAAAAAGAATTACTTGATTATACTATTTAGAGTGGGCTCACAATCTAGCTGGTTTACGTTAAATTAGGTTTTGAGAACTCCTTCATCTTTCAATTTAAGTTCACTCATAGTTCCTTTAAAAGGTTCTTCAGTTATAAAAATTCAACTCTATAGACAAAATAATATATTGTTCATGAATATATTATTTCTAAAACATAATAAATTTCACTTGAACTAAAAATGATCTATTTATTTTAGGAGCACATATATCCTATTTGTAAAAAATTAGTGTTTAAATAAATCATTTTTATAAAATTAATTCTTCACGAAATTGAATTTATGTAAAAAAATTCTTATTGTGTAAATTAATTCATTATCGAAATTCAGTAATGATGTTAAATGAAAAAACTGTTTACTATTCAATAAATATTCTTCTAACTAAAAATTGACATGAATAGTTCCCTATTAATATGGAAACCTACTCTAAAAAATATGTTCCACAAAACCATTCATGATAATAGAAAATTTTTACCTTATGTTCCCAAAATATACTTATTTTCTACAAGTTCAGTTCCATTAGTATATACTTTACATAGAATTATACCTAACAACAATTATGATCCTTCCTTCGAAATAAATTTTGATTCAATATTACTGAATAAAAAATATATATTCAAGAGACATTCTTTCATGATTACCAAAAATTTTCCTCAACTATTGAACATTATTGTCATTAATTGTTAAAAAACCAGGCCTAATATCTCATTAAAAATTATATTGAGTGATTTCCTTCCAAAACATTCATTAATGAATATATTACAACACATACAACATTAACCAATTAATAGATTAATACAGGATGAGTTAAAATAAAAAAACATCCCTATTTTATAAAGGGTTAGGTAAATAGATTACAACTCTAATACGAATAAGGTAAATTTAAAAATTTGGACTATATTCATAATGTACTCATGTGGTAGTACATTCCAACAATGAATGTTAATGGAATAAAGACAAGAACATTAAAATTTTATCAAAAATAATATGTACAATTTCTTAAGGATTGGGATGGATATCTTGGTGATTAAAAATAATTTCTATGCCACCAAATCAAATAAATATAAATCGTGATGTTATTAATTAATGTATTTACAATTTAATAAATTATTATTGTTTATATACCTGTAAAATTATATTATGAAAATTAGTGTTGCATTAATAGAAAAAATGTTTTCAAAATGTTTTTTTGTAATTACCCTAAATGATATGAATATGCGTTGAAACCAATGAAACTAAACTCAATTTTTTTTTTTCAATTTTTGGTTTCTAATCTCTATGATTGAGTAAAATATTTGGTGTTAAGGACTAAAGGGGGAATAAAGATTAGTTTAATTTACATTAAATTCTTCAAAAAAGAAAAAACCAATGATGTAATATTAAATTTCTTACAGATTATTCACCCTTTTAAATTTAGAAAATAAGATATTGTAATATTGGGAAATTAACCAAAGAAGTGTGGTGTATTCTTAGGCCCATATTATCTTGGTTGGTATGGTAATTCCAAACTAAACCTTCACGAGTAAATTAAATTCAATAAATCTATGATTCCTTGAAATCAATACCTTAATGATACATTTTTAATTGAAATATATGCATTTTTTGGGAGTAAAATCATCCCATTATGGTTGAAAGGGTACTTCAATCAAAAAAAATTCTATAATTCATTAGAAAACATATGTTTTCATTAAAAATAAAAAAAATTAATAGAATGCTACATATTAAAATCATAGAAAACAAGGATAGAGAATCTGTATTTTGAAACATAAAAGGGGGGAAATGTAATCATATAACCCAAAATATTTAGGTTTGGATAGGTATTGACATCATCCTTCTAATAGAATAAATTTATCCCGTACACTATTTTAACTAAAAAGTACTATGGAATATAATTGATAATATAAAAACATTATGGAATTTAATCTGAACTCTAAATAAGGTTGTTTTGATTATACCACTTCTTCTTAATAACTAAAAATAATATCTATGAAAATAAGTTATATTTTAGAGGGATGAATACAATAATCTACCAAATGTGCCAAAAATTCCATATTTGTATGAATAATTATGATCCTCAATTAGTAATGGTGATAATAAAAAAGTACTGATGAAATCTACAGAGTGATGTGATTCTATGTAGAAACATTTATTTATGGGTGTTTCATGTCTATCACCTTTAGAACTACAAAGAATCTAGAAGATAAAAACCCACTATTAGAATTTTATGAGATATTAAAATAAGAATAACCTTTTAAAACATTGTGATTTGTTCTATATTCCCTTGAATTAATCCTTGCGGTAGGAAAAAAATTCCAATATTCTTATGTATTGTTAAATGATAAATATCTATTTATAATAATCGAAATAATGAATGATATTTTTAAAGATGAAAATTTTGATGAAAACACATACATTAATAAATTTAAAAAAGAAACATTAATAGAATTAATGTAAGTTAAACATCAAAATAATGATGAAAAATATCATTGGATGAGTCATAAGATTTATATATAATTTAGAAAAAAAATTAAAAACACATTTAACCACATGTATAATAAATTAATAATAATAGACTTCAAATGAAAAATCTTACCAAAGATTCATGATTTTAGCTTCATGTAATATGAAATCATATATAAATAATTTGAATGTGAAATCCCAAGAACAAAAAATTAATGGGAAGCCAAGATTATCAAGAGAATGGAAAAAGAAAAAAAATTAAAAAAAATGCATCTAATGGATGGAATTAAATAAAATATTTATATAGTAATTATATAATATTTTAGTATTAGGATATCTAGATAATATATTGGAATCATAGAAGGGATTGTTTAAGAGAAAAACAAATTTCATATTGTGATACACTGGGTGATAGTATCCATAAATATAATAATGATTTTACATAATTAAAAATATATGAAAATCATAAATTGAGGAAACCGATATATTATATTTTAATAATTATTAACATCTATAAAACTATTTATGATGCAAAAAAACAAATTTATCTTCGACTTACCAAAAAAGTACATCATGGGTGAAAACCCAATGTATAATAATTTTGTTTTCATTATATTTTTTGATTTTTTAAAAAATACACCACACTGTGTATGCCTATATTTTTAGGATATTATTTTTCAATATGGAAAGATATAATTTGGAGAGAAATATACAAAAACATTTTAGAGGAATGAATCTTCAATAAAAATAGGATTTCTTTACAAACATTAATATATTTTTCTACTATGAAATAAATTATCTCGATATTTTTTCAATTACATCATCTTGAATTTTTATTGATTGGTTATATATTAAAAAATGTGTGGGGTGAGAAAAGTATATAGTTTTTTTAATTGAACTTTTAAATACTTAATATATATATCCAGACACAAACAAATGGATGGATTCAGTTTGAAAACAATGAATTAGTTTTTCATTATTATTGATCACTTAGGGTTAATATGATTTTTCTTAGGTGTATAATTTTTTTTAAATCATTATGTGTCTTTATGAACCTAGATTTGGGTGATTTATTTTTTCCAAACAAGTGTAAGATTTAAATAAATCACTAAAAAAATATCTAGTTAAATATTTTGAAATTGATTAGTGTGATAAAAAGTTATGGAAACTATATTATCTTTAAATATCTTGGTAAAATGGTGTGCATGTCTGGAAAATTTAAATACAATAATTATAGTAGTGTAATATCTAAGTGATGGTTTCTTAGCACTATTATCATTTCTTAACTATTATAATTAACATCAAATATGAAATAATATTTGGAATACATAGTTCCAAAATAATAAATTACAATCCATGAATAAGTTCATTGCACATCACAACCAGAAAATGGAAAAAATTTATAATATTGGGGTACATGAAAAGAAATGTGACTATTGATCTCATGTGAACAAAAAATAAATAATGTTAAATAGTTTATGCATAATAAGGGGTCATTTATTAGTTGAAAGGTATATCTAAAATAAGGATATTTGAGAAAAGGGTATTTTGAAGTGTGTATTTCATGATAATATTAAGAAATAATTTATTATTTAAAAATTAAACATCAATGAGTGAGTCTTAAAAATTAGAATATTTAAATTATTCGTGACATAATTCTTTAGAGGGATTTCTTGAGGAAATGTAATTCTCATTTATTGAATTTTTTTTCTTTTTTATATTCTTCATTATTCACTATAATAATTTTAATATATTTTCATAAATTTGTTGGTCTGTTTGAATAAAAATACTTGTTTTTCGATTTTTTTATTTTTTAATAATAATTAATTTTATAATATTTCATATATCAAATTCAAACAAATATGACCAATATTGAAAATCAAAATTTTTTTATTTTACTTAAAGAACTGAAATTTGTTATTTCCATTTTTAAGCGATTTACTTGTAATTTTTTTTTGAAATTATAGAATTATAATTTTACATAGGGTAATATAAAGAGTCATTTTAAAATAAATATGGGTAAACTCTATCCATATAACTAGAGCTCATATGAAACCTTATAAAGGGTCAAAATATAAAAAGAATTTTGGATGGATAATGGTGAATAGAGGATTCCCATGTGTATATATCTTTTATCATAGATGAATTATAGGTGAAAATCCAACAATAATTTTATCTCATTTTCATATAAGGGCAATGTGAATGGTGTAACTACACATATAACCCACTAGATAATTCCCATTACTAATAGTATGAGTGGAGGATAGGAATTCTATTTTTGAAAAATAAGATTCATTCCAATTGTATTTTTATATAATACGTGAGAAAATGAGAAATATGGATTTTTATGTATTGGGGAACCATTGTTAATTTATTAACTACATACACTGTTATATCATCACCACAAAAACATTTCATCCGCCAATTAAAATTCACACTAACTTCAACCTCATAAATAATACCTTCACTGTAATAAAAATTTACATATATTTTATTCCATTATAGTGACTATATTCCCTTATTGATCTTTAAATTCATCCATTACTTCAATAAAATTAAACTCCTCCATGAAGTAAGTATAGTGGGGTTTAATTTTGGCTTCCAGAGATCATCCACCTAATATAATTTTATCATTATTTCACAAATCCAATTGAAATACTTCCCCCTGTTTTGTAAACCATACATATATCCCATGTAACATTTGGGGTTCCCCAATGTAATGTAACACTTATATGACACCAAAATTTCACATAAAGGATGTCCATGAGCCCATGAATCCTTAACCTTTATAAATCATTCTCATGTGAAAACATATCCTTGGAATGGGCCAATAGATCCGCATTGTCTAACATGATATTTAAGTTTTCTAGCCTCACCTCAACGTCAATCATGCGACAAAATAATCCTATGACTATAAAGAAGGTAATAAATATCCAATTCATATGTTTGATATTCATTTATTAAATCCATTGAACTCAATTAAGATAATTATGGTATATATATAAGATAGTGTAATTTTAATATTAGATCATTGTACCCAATTCAATTTATTATTTATAAAACATATATGTGGATGTGTCCATAAAAAATTTAAAATATAATTTCAAAATGTTATTCCAAAGAGATATGATGTGAATTTAACATATCGTAGAATAATTTATATGGGATAAGAGATGGATTATCTAGTCTATACAATTCATTTTGTCATAACATTTGACTATTCCCGCACCCAATTCATCTAATATTAATCTATTAATCCTCATATATTCTACTATTCCTCAATGATCCAACATATTTTATCCTTAAAAACCAACCCATTACATCCATGTACTCCTAGTCACATTCCCCACAAACCATTTATCCTTGGATTCTCCAAAAAATCAAAACACCATTCATATACCACTATATAGACCACATACTTCAACCCCCACACACAGTAATATACATGAACCACTGTTATAATCCCATCCATCATATAAAATCATTTTTACATTTCATTATCACACATATTACTCAAAACATAGAGTCGCCCATCTATTATAGACTCCTTCTTCCATCACTAGTAGAAGGTGAGATGTTTTATATGATAGAGTTGAAGATGTAGATCATACACATATTGAATATTTTTTTCCTTATATTTTTTATTTTAATTTAGCATGTTGAAATATCCCATTAATGTGGGGGTGAGAGATCTGTGAGTGATTTTTTATGCCCTATAAAACCTTTATTTTTTATTAATAATGATAGGTTTCTAGTAAATTCTAATAAATTTTACATTGGTATGATATACCAATGTTGAGCGTGAGGAATTGATAATTTAATCCCAACCCATTCACATATTCATGATTACTCTGACCTAAAGGTTGATATTTCTGGGAGGTTACTGGAATCACAGTAACAAATTTTTTTATAGCAATAACTAATCCATATGGTAATGTTTTAACCTTATGTGTGATCTAAACTTTGGTATCATGTATTATAATACCATGATAGTGGGGATTTTAGGACATTGTAATGACTATAATACATTTATATTAGTAATTCGCATTGTATATATTAAATTGATAATAAATAAACTAACCCCCCAACTCATTATAAATTTCATCAATTGTCTTCATATTTTTATGTTATGTAAACTTCCAATACCATATTTATCGAGAAAAAAAACAAGCAAAAAATATTATTTTTATTACATGTTAAACATATAAAAACACAATTTAATTTAATTTATCTATTATTCATTCATATATATGTTAGTGGGAAAACAATTGTTTAACCATTTTTATCCTATATAATTCCTTGTACATATATATTTTTATGCAAAATATATCTATAGAAACTATCATTTTTTAATTTACTTATACAAAACATCCTCTTTATTCACATTGATGTATGTAAGGCTATCAAAATCTCCCTCTAATGAACAATATCTAATGTGATTTTATTTCATGATTGTTTTCATATTCCCCCTAATAAATAGTATAATTATGATTTTATTTATGTGCTCACCACACCCGTAATAGAATAGTCCATTTCCATGTTTGGGATTATATCATTATTGGTGTTTATATTTTCCATGTAATTCTTAATATGGAACTAAAATCACTTTAGGAAATATAGTTTTCTAGTAACTTGAATCTTAAGGTGTTATAATTATATTATGTGCATAGGTATGGGGTGCCGCATGAAAGTGATTATTTAAAGAACTTATCATTGTGTGCAACCCCTATACTAGAAAGACACCATACTTCCTCAATTTATTTCCTAAAATGAATTAATTCATTTCTTATTGAATTAATAAATAATAAAATCATCCATATGTTATAATAACTGACAATAAATGGTTAATTAATAGAATTCTTGAGCTAAGGATTTCATGTTGGGTTCACCATTTAATATTTCTAATGATTTTACATTTTATTCCATTATATTTTTATTTATCATGCACGTGTATATAAAAATTAAGTAGTTGGGTGGTAAATTAATCCTATAAATTTGATTAATTCAATGATTAGGACTCTTCTATAAATTAATGTTTTGTTCAAAAATGACATTCCCATTAGTAATATAATTTTTATTTTTTTAGTGATTGATAAGAACTAATATGTTTATTAGAGTTCTATAGGGAGGAATTATACCAAAGAGTATTCCACATAAATATTTTAGTACTTTATATATTAAATAAAAGTAAAAAAGGTACTCTAAAAGTTAGAAACATTTCTGAAGGAATTATATTGAATAATGTTTAAATTAAATAATCCAATATTGTATTTTTTAATTTACCTGTTTATAAATAATTTCTTTACTAACTTGATTAAAATACTATAGTGAACTAAAAAAATTGTTCTACATTTTATTGATACAAATATTAGTATAAAAGATAAAAATTTTACTTTATCAGAATAAAATATGATTTATTAGAATGAAAATTTTAAGATAAATAAATCCCCATGTAAATTAAATGAACAATAAAAAATAAAAAAATTGATATATATATATGGATATATATTAGAATCAAACATGGAAGTTATTTATATGGTCATTATAAATATTGTAATTGGATATATAGTGATTGGAAATATGGTAATTAAATATATTTTCATTAGGTATTCACATATTAATTTTTTTTTTATTTTTTTTATACTTCTTAATTAAAAATTAAAAATGGTATAATACATAAATAATAAATAATGAAATAAAAAATTATTATTTTTAAATATTATACTATATATTCATATGTTGTTATTATTATTATTACTAAAAAATGTGTTCATGTATTTAGAAAATTTAATGAAATATTGATACAAATATTAATGATAAAATTAAATGGTATGAAGATAAATAATTAATTTTAAAGGGATATTGTAAAAAACATGTAATTATAAAAAGGGATATTTTTCAGTGAATGTTTTCTAGAGTGATATGTATGTTTATCTAGATATATTTAATTTATATCTATTAAATGAATCATCCAATTTAATGTTTTATTTACAATACTATATATTGAAATATATTTTATAATTAATTTATATGAAATTTTATTTTGAAAAAATATTATATAAATTTTTATTTTTTCCAAAAATTGATTCTATATTTGTTTTCTATTTTCATGTAAAATTAAATTTTATCTTTTTTATAAGTTGAATTAGGTTAAATGGAATCCATATTTATTAATATTATTGTAAAATTATGCAAGGAGGATAATTTTATTTCTATTCATAAAAATAATTTATGGAGGTAAAAATTGTGTGACCACAGTAAAGGTAAAATGGTCTAGAAAACGACAAATTGTGTATTAAAGAACTAAAAATATTATAAAACCCTATATATAAATGTCTATATAAGGAATTTAACTATCAAAATTTTTACCATGTACATTATTTTTCAATTTCATATTCATGTTCCTCTTAAAATTATAACCTTATACATTAATTAATGGTAATTTTTTTTTCAAATTTCTATCAAAACACACTCATAAAAGGACCCCTCATATATCTCTCCCAATTCAGTCAAAAAATTTAGTTCCCTGTGGAATACTTATACATTTCTACACTTCAAAATCCATCCCAAAAATTTGATATATTTTAGTTACATTAAAGATGAATAAACCCTTCATTCCAAAAAACCTATTATTGAGGAGATAATTCTACAATGAGGGTAAAGCATTTTCAAGGATGATTTTGTATTGATAAGGTTTTATTATATAAATAATCTATTCATTGATAAATATTATATATTTACCACATATTTTTTTTTCTGTATATATTTACACATGTATTTTTTTCATTATATTAGTCATTATATTCCTTAGATATACAAATCAATCAATGGTTCTCTCATTAAAGGGCCTTTAATTTAAAAGTTATCAAATTAATAAGACTTTATTTTAAAATTTCATAGTTAAATCAAGACTGTATATTTTTAAAAATGCATATGAAGAAATGGAATGGTTATTCTCACATATACCCATCTATGTTTCCCATCTAATTGTATTTTTATATTATATATATATTATTACTATTTCATTTACCCAAGGTTATAAATTAAATTGAAAGTATGTTTGTAATCCAAGTCTTCATTATCTCTCATTTTTTGTTAGGAATCACACTAATCTATTTCTATATTATCTATATTATTTTATAGATGTCTATATCTTCACATAAATTCTTTTTTATGGGATCATTCAATAGACATGTGTTTTCTTTAAAAATTAAATCAATTTTAATTTTTTTAAATATGATATTTTTCTTCTTAATTTTCATTTTTTACAAATTTGTGAAAGAACACTATTTTTAAACATTTTTCATATGAAATAAATTACCTAATTTACTTATTTTTATTATTTAAAAATATTATGCTCCCATTTTATGGATTTCTAATATAATACCTATTCCCAAAATTTTATAAATTTTTTTTTTATGTTACCCAATGTAATTGATATTTCATATTGTCATTTTAATAAATTATATAATATTTATATAAAACTGATTTTCATTTTGGACCAAAATCTTTTAATGTTTATAATGATTCACTATAGATGATATCTAATAATACCACCCATCTTCATTCTCTGTATGGATTATTGTATTGTATTTTATTGTTTTTTTGGAACCCATTTCCTTACCATGAGTTAATGAATCAATAATTTTATTGTAATTTTATATGTTCAATTGTTATAAACATTTAAGGATTTAAATTTTTTAATGGGGGTATAAAATATTCTAAAATATTACTATATTGAGTTTATATATAAATAGATATAGTTGTGGTACCCGGGTGGCTAGACCTGTCCCAAATAATTACAAATTTGGTAATCCCATTCCTAACATGTTATTTGGGTGGTCCGCCTAAAACCAAAATAGGCCATGGTTGGTTAGGAAAATCCTTTTAAATTATTGGAAATTTTTTATCGTATTCCGTTATGTGATTAAATTATCTCGGATTAATTTTGATGCAACTTATATACTCATAATAATTTGACACTATTTTATTATGAAGTGTGCCTATTATATTTTCAAATATTATCACATCATGTATCCATACTACTAATATTCTTGTTTTATAACAAAATCATTATGCCATATTTGTTTTACATTTTATATTTAATATCTATTGGGTATTAAATGATATTTTATGTTCATAAAAATTATTATGTTCTCAAACCCACATCCTTTTCATATTATAACTTATCATATTTAACTGATAAATCCTATGATTACCCTTACTGAGCATCTGAGCTCTCCCCTTAGTTTTGTTTAAATTAAAATTGTTATAATGAATAATGTAATGTAATATTTGTTGAAATGTTTATCACATGAAGATAATATATATAGAAAATATTAATGACTTATTTATTAATATAAATACCATGTTTCTACTCTCCAATGACACTAATACAGTGATTTTGGGGATTGTGTGAGTTTGTGAGATGAAATGTTAAAATTATGGTAATGATGTAAAATATATGTATATTATGACTAGTTCATCTCATTATGTTTCAAATAATATGTGTAATTTTAATATTTATATCATTAGATCATGGGGTGATTGTCTAGGGAATATCGTGTATAGAGGTGGTATTGAGTTAATAACTAGACATTCTACATATCATTTTCAATCAAATCAAAACTCGTATATATTAGTTCCATTTAATATAGAGTGACCGAAAATTTAATTTCATATGATTTTTACTAATTGTTTTCCAATTATGCCATGCATATAGGATATTTTTTCAATTTATTTTTTTTGAAACCAATAATATTATACCTTTTATCCTGAGGTCATTAGCCCGAGAATAATATGTGATAAAATTTCAGAAATTGTGTGGGTTGTAATTTTTCAAGAGTGATCATTTGTGGTTTCTCCTAAAAGAAGAATTGTATAATGTCCCTAAGGGAAATAATGTGGTTTGGTATCCCTTTTATACCTATATCTCATTAATCAGACATAACGAAGTTAACTACCAATGGGTGTATCCAAGATAATTATCTTGGAACATGGGATATATAACTTTTTTCAAGGGATTTGGGATCTCTATTAATAACGGATTATATTATTAACATTACTCAGGGGATTCATTGTAGGGGGAGAAATAAATGGTTATTATTTAATTTTTGATGTGAAATAATCAATATATAAGGAATATAAAATTTTATGTATCACATGAATCTATGAATACACCAAGAAATATATATCTATATATGTATATATATATATAATTAGGCCATAATTTAATGTAAGACAGAGTATGAATTTTAATGGGCAGAACAATATAAAGGGTTTCCAAAAAATGTTGTTGGACCCTCCATGATATTGTACTTTTCATAATCAGAAATTATTACACTATACATATTCTACCCTTTGATGACATTTTTGTCAATTATGCCATTCATCAAAATATACATTAATAAATCAATTGCTTATATTCATGGAAAAATATGTTTACAAGTGTATTTTTACATGTACCTTTGATTAACAATTTGTCTTTTAATAGTATATGTAAGACATACTCTACATAATATTTTTTGGATTCCCTAACACTGAAGTTAGACTCACTGAAGTCAACACACCGAAACCGAAGGATTACTCACTGAAGTCCGACTCACCGAAGTCAACAAACTGAAACTGAAGGATGAAAAACTGAAGTTCGACGGACTGAATTTGACACACCGATGTTCGATTGATCAATGTATGACACACCGATGTTCGACAGAGTGAAGTTGACACACCGAAGTTGACACCCAAAATTATGATAGACAGAAGTATAATAGACTGAAGTCGACACACTGATGCCGACACACCAAAGATGACTCACCAATTGATATAAATAATTTTTTTCCATTTTCTTAATTAAAATTTATTTCTAATGCTCATATGTAGACAAGTTGATGTTTCTGACATTATTTAATGTTGTCTGTAGGAGTATCCGTAGACAGTTATGAGGTACATTCACATGCGAAGATTGTTATGTCAAGAGGATTGTAGAGTATAAAAGGACCTCGTCTTTCTCATTAATGATACGATAGTATCAGTACACATTGAGATACAGACTGTGCGAATACGAAACGAGAAGAACTAAACACTTCAAATTATAAGAATACTTTAAGAATCCACCTTCTCTAAAAAAGTGCTTCAGTATACATCAAGACATTAAAGAGTTGAACCTTTTCACTCCTTGAAGTCGGATTGCAGAAACTGCAATAATCTATTCTAAAGACAACATTAATAATAAGACTCAAATAACATATTCTCAACATTCATTGAGTCTAGATCTTTACTTCACAACACACAGAGAATTCTCAACTCTATTCCCTTTCTTAACACTGTTGTGTTCTATATTCACTATTCGAGTATTGTGTGTATTTTCTTTTATAACACACATTGTCTCATGATAATAACCAGAGGATATCAAACTATCCTCATACTCTATCACTTATTACATTTTTTTTTCACTGATAACTGTGGTAGAGGTCAAGTGTGACCTGGACAGTCGGGTGAGCTGTTGTAAACCCCGATCCAGGGTGTGGATCAAAAAGATTATTTAAATAAATATCTTGGTTGTAGGTGATCAAAAAATGGATAGGATTATGTCTCTCCTTGAGACCGAACCTCCTGTTTACATTGTTGTGAAAATCTTCTTATACTCTGTTTTGATTTTATACGGTGCTTATATTTGCTAAAACGTAAAACTATTTTGATTAAACTTTTATAGTTAGTTTTGGTTACTATGTATATTTGTTTAAATTTATTATACTTGTTTGAAAAGTTAAATTGGTGTTCAACACTGATTCTTCTAAGGATTAATCACCCTTTTATAAAATTGTAGTCTAGATGAACATTACATTTTTACTACCTTAATTAAGTTGGCTGTTTTTAAATTTAGGGGTTTTCTTAACCATAAAATTTTCAAAAGAAATTTTATTTGGTACTCAATTCACCCCCTCTTGTGTATCGACTCTGACCAACATTTGGTATCAAAGGATTGTTTATTTTCAAGATTTTAAAATTACTCTCAACTGTGATTTCATTTGTATCTTAAATATCTAAAAATTTATGTCATATATAGCTTTTCAGTTCTTTAAATTCTAAGTAACTATGGAAAACATAGTTGAGCGTGTCACGTCTAACATGCCACCTTTCTATAATGTTAATAACCATTCTCAGTGGAAATTAAAAATGAAAAAGTATCTAGAGTGTATGTGCCTAAAAATCTGGAATACAATTGAAGAGCAACATGTATTTCCTACTACTGCTAGAGACACATGGTCTCAGTTGACGAAAGCTACATATAATAATAACTGTAAAGAAATGAATTCCTTGTACTATTCTCTCGGTGATGATGAATTCAATATAATATCTACTTGTAAAACTACATATGAAATTTGGGATACTTTAGATGTTTTTTATGAGGGAACAACTAACATTAAAGAAATGAGACTAAATACATACACTATTAAATATGATACTTTTAAAATGAATATTGATGAACCTATCTCTGAAATGTATCCCAGGTTCAATGAAATAGTGAACACTATGAGTCTACATAGAAAACCAATGGACAGCAAGGACCAAATCATGAGACTGCTTCGATGACAACTGGACAGATGGAGGGGAACATCTGTTTCCATCTGACAATCTTGTGACAAAAGAAAGATACCAGTGATGGAACTAATAGTCAAGATTATGATGTACGAGGAAGAACTTAAGGTGAATCAATAAGTAGATGAGGAACCAAGTATAAAATTAGTAGCATTCAAGACTACAAACTCAAAGAGAAAAAACAAATAAAAAGTTCAAGATCATGTATACATCTCTACTAGTGAAGAGTCAGATTTAGATATTGATGATGAGATGCCTTATTCTTCAAGAAGATTCAAAAAGTTCTATAGAAAGATGATATTCTTCAAAAAGTCAAACTACATTTGAAGGTATGGTAGCAAAGGACAATAGATGAAAGATAGAAAATGGAATGAAAACTCAAATGAAATAATTTGCTATGAGTGAAAATGAAAAGATCATGTGAAGGCAGACTGTCCCAAGCTAAAATTTATGAAGAAATATAATGACAAGGGAAAAGGATATAAAAAGGCTATAAAAGCAACCTGAAGTGATTCAAAAGACAGCTCTAGTGGATCTAATGCTTTTGATAGTGAATAGAACAATCATGCCGACTTATGTTTCATGACAGAAACATATGAGGTAACACTTAACTCTGCTATAAAAAATGCCTATTGTAATGGCTCGGGTTTTTGGGGTCCATTACTTTGTGAAAATCTCGTTTTGGGTTTTCGGGTCTGGAAATCACGGTGGTGTAGGCCTACCGGTAGCTCAGTCTACTGGTGGCCACAGCCTACTGGTAGCTGCAGCCTACCGGTAGCTCGGTCTACTGATAGCTGCAGCATGCCGGTAGCTCAGTCTACCGGTAGCTGCAGTCTACTGGTAGCTCGGTCTACCGGTAGCTGCAGCCTACCGGTAGCTCGGCCTACCGGTAGCTGTCACCCACCGGTAGCTCTCAACTACCGGTGGCTCTGTCCTACCCCGCGGGTTATTTACGGTAGTGCTCCCTTTTGCGCAAATAGGGTTTTAAACCCTATTTTGACCTGTTTGAGCATGTTTTAAAGGCCCGTAACGCGCATAATAGTTTTAATTAAATACTTAATCAATTAATGAGTCAGTTTAAACCACCCGACCCTTTAATGAAAAGTGGAGCCCTGTGATCAACCCACGAACCCCGCGCCTTACGCGGTTTCGCGTTCTCACCTCAACTGTCCGCAGTTCTTATAAACTAAGGGTTAGCCGTGGTTTCTCCTTTTCTCGATCGTGGCTTTTCACAAACAGCTTCTAGTGTCCACGGGCGCGCCACATCATTATCTGTAAAGCTCCACGCCCCCGGCCTAAACGTCGATCATCTATCAACAAGTAGGGAATTTCTCCTTCGCCTCTCTCTTTTGTGTATCATGCGGGGTGGGCGTGCTTTTGTTTCTTGTAGAAATGGTTGGACCTAACTTAATGAAGATAATGAACGAATTCTTTAAATAAAAGAGAGGGGGGATGTGTTTGTTGATATTGTCTTATATTTTGATGTTGTTTCTTCTGTGACCATCTTGTTGAGTTGTGCTGGCTTATGCCTCCTGAAAATCGAGGCTGTTGGCGGTCGTTGTTTGTTCACTAATGAACCCTTATGATGTTTTAAATGGCTTGTTTGTGGTTGTAAACTCCTGCAGTGAAAATTGAATTGATTAATCACATATATCTGGCTGAATAAATTGAAAGCACAAGGATCAGCCCTTCAGTGACAACTCCCGGTTAAAACGCAGGGAATTTGAAATCATGGAGTGTGTTAAGTCGTTTAAATATGAAAATCCCTGACTTGTGTTGGTGGTGGTAGTTGGTTGTTTCCCTTTCGGGCCGATTTCTGGAGATATGAGAGGGGATGGGATCCTCGATTCTTTTATACCCTCGGTGGTTGTGTGAATTTGGGGGATGGGATCTCTTGTTGGTATGGATTCAGTGGATTTGAGTTTTAAGACCGGGTGGATACTTGTTTATATCACGAATTGGGGTGGAATCCTCTGTTTTTGAGAATCGGGTGTGGGCTTTTTGGTTGATGTTTGACTGTTTACTTTCCTGGACTTATGCCTATGCCTACTAGTTACCCAGTAGTTCTTAAACATAAACATTATTACTGAACGTGAAATGAGAAAAGGGGACAAATGGGTTGTTAGCATGAGTCGTGACTCGGACTTTGTGTTGTTGTGATCTGTAGGTTGTCTGAAGAACAACCTAGCTTGGGTGAGTGCTTGTTACCTATATATATATACTTGTAGCTTTGTGTTTCTTATTCGCGCCCCACCCATGTTGAGAACTTAGTGCCGAACACCCCCATTTCACGGGGGAGGGTGTTTTTCCAAACACTATTCTTAGTGGCTGGTTATTAGCTCCTTTTTTGCTCCCTTTCCCGGATAGCCCAAGTATCTTCAGGCAGGCTGTGATGGCCCGAGGTCCATTATTAGCCCAAGAACCTTCGAGCGGGATAGTTTGGTGGTTGGCCAGGTGTGTTCGGCAGGTGGTTTCCCAAGTGTCTTCGAGATGAGGCCCAAGTGTCTTCGGGTTTGGCAGTAGATCCTTTAGCCCAGGTGTCTTTGGGCGTGGTGGTGGTTGTTCTGGCCTAGGTGTTTGCAGGCATGGTTACATGTGACAGTTGTGGCCCAGGGGTGTGCGGGCGGAATTCAGTAGTGGGACTGTGTGCGTTTGAGGCCCAGGTGTGTGCGGGTGGTATTTCGGCAGTGGGACATCGTGTGGTTGTGGCCCAGGTGTGTGCGGGCGGGTGTGGTAGTGGGACTACGGTGAGAATGGCAGGATTAGTCCAATGCGTAGGATGTCTCAATAACCAGTGGGAAAGTGGCACAGGGTACCCAAACATCGATGTGCTCTTCATATATATATTAGTTGACTTGCGTTATTTGGGGAGTGTGCCTTGGTGAGGCCTGGGGTGGATAGTTTACCTTGATAGGTGTTTGGTTTACTCCTTTTCTCACAGGAATTTAGTACGTTCCCCCACTTGAGCACGAGAGTCTTTGGTTTTCTCTACTGAGTGTACTTGTATGCTCACCCTACATATATAAAATTTCTTTTAGGATTCCAGGACGACTTCAGGGATCGAGCTAGACCATACTAGCTCGGTCCTTTGGGGCAGTTGCAGTTGCTGTTTTTCTTCTTTGGTACATACCTTTGTAGTCTCCCTTTGTACCTTGTGGATTTACTTTTAGAACATGCATGTGGGAATGGTTTATTTTTTTTGGTTTTACTTTTCTTTTACCTTGGTGTTATTGAGTTTCATCATCTCATCTCTTGATCTTATAAAACAAAAAGGGGTAATGCCTTCCATTTGTGAGAAATTTATATACCCTTGGTGCTAGTCGCCACTCCGGGACCTATTGAAGGCGGGTCTCGGGGGACATTATCTCTCCTACAACTTAAAGAAGGAATGGCTTGGCAATCTGTTGACCCTTCACTCCTTTTGGTGAAGGTGGGTCGTGACAGAATGGTATCAAAGGTGATTGTTGAGAGATAGGATGGAGACTGGAGTTAGGCATAGTGAGGATTGCATGGGATGGTATGGAATCAGTGTTGGGTGACATTGGAATGTGAATTAGGCCAGGGAAGACTAGCTAGGACATGGGATTTTAGGGCCCCCTGTGATCCGATGCAAGGACTCTGGACCTACCGAACGACCAAGTGAGGCCACACTGATTACAGGGTAAAGACCCTAGGAAAGGTACATCCATCATAAATGAATTCTGTTCTTGTGTTTCTAGGATGTCTTGGGGATTAAGAATAAATTAAATTTTAAGAAGTTTAAAGAACGATATTCTGCACTACTTGGGCATAGCCATTCCTTGTTTACCTTGCAGCTATTGAACCTGGAAGGTGTCCACGTGTGGTACAGGCGATCGAGGCCCCGAAGACTACTTTGGCCGATCAGTAGAGAGCTGATCGAGAGGAAGAGGATGACCAGTGGCAGAAGACTCTTCGAGCCTTCCAGCGACAGGCCCTTGAGAAGTATGAGGGCAGCACCTCCGACATGAAGACGGAAGGCTGGCTAGAGGAGCTAGTTATAGCTTTTGGCCTAATTCTGGCCCTGACCGAATACTGGGTTCCTCTGGCTGTCAGCCATATGCGGGGAGCGGCAGGTCAGTGGTGGACACTTTACCTGGGGGAGAGGAGAGAGTCTGAGGTGGCTTGGTCGGATTTCGAGAGGGAGTTCCGAGCGGGATTCCTCTCCTCGACGATGAAGGCAGAAAAGAGGCAGGAACTACTCTCCCTCCAATAGGGGAGTATGTCTATGAGGGAGCTAGGGATCAAGTTCAAGGACCTCCTACGTTTTGCTCCGGACGTCTTTCCCGACGGGGAGTCTCGGGCAAGGCATTTAGAGGAGGCACTTTGACCTTCCCTCCAGTATGCTGTTACCCCCTTTACACTACCGACATACTTGGAGGTCCAGAGGAAGGACCAAGTGGTGGAGAGGTTGCATGCTCTAGGAGGAGTGTCACGAGAGTGGATCCAGCTGGGACCATCGAACAGAAAGGCCGTCAGCACCAGGCCTATTGTGTCAGGACCCTCCAGGTTCTGACCAGCACGGCGCAGGCCACAACAGTTTCAGTTTCGATCCCCCGGCCCTCGCCCTTTACCTACGGGCCCGGGACCACGGTGCTTCATCTGTGGGAGTCCTGGGCATCTCTGGAGTCAGTTCCCCCACCGAGTGCAGTACAGTAGTGGCAGTCATCCCCAGCACCCGCCCTCGCAGCAGCTTCCAGCCAGACCTTTCCAGCAGCAGCAGCAGGGACAGCGAGCTCCCGCTCCTCCGAGGGAAGACGTAGGAGGAGGAGGCCGAACTTTGGGTGCTCCACAAGGACCTCGACCAGGGCGTGTTTGGGGAGGTGGCTGACAGCCGAGAGGAAGGGGAGCTGGTCTTGGACAGTTACACGCCGCAGAGGCAGCAGTTCCGGCAGGGCCAGAGGTTGTTCGAGGTATGATCAGTCTGTTTAGAACTCTTGCTTATGCCTTGTTCGATACCAGAGCTTCGCACTCCTTTGTTGCACCCAACCTAGCCCGTGCCTTGGGTTTAGATGCGGAGAGACTTCCAGTTCCCCTGGTTTTGATCACACTAGTCGGAGGTCAGACCAACTTGTTTTTTGTTTTTCGGGGATGTAGACTGATGATAGGGAAACATCAGTCGGTTAGGGATCTTCTTCTATTACAGATTCATCCATACGATGTCATCCTAGGCATCGACTGGATATTTTCTGTGTGCGTCGTCATCAACTGTTTTCGAAGAAGGGTGGTGTTCTCAGACTTGGACAACCGGCGTGTTACCTTCACCAGCGAGCGGAGCAGTCTGAAGGGAAACAGGAGAGAGGAACCTCACCTCTCCTTGTTGACCGAGCTGACAGTGGAATTAGTAGATGCGGAAATGGTGAAGTGCCATAGATCTTCCATGAGTTTATGGACATCTTTCCTGAGGAGGTGACGACTCTACCCCCTCGACGTGATATCGAGCTCGGGATAGACCTGAAGCCCGGTGCTCATCCAATCTCGATGGCTCCTTACCGGATGGCACCTTCGGAGCTACGGGAGTTGCGGATACAGATTGACGATCTGATGAAGAGAGGTTATGTTCGACCGAGTGCGTCACCATGGGGTGCTCCGGTCTTGTTTGCAAAGAAGGCAGAATGTGGTCTCAGGTTGTGCATAGACTACAGGAGGCTGAATTAGGTGACGATCAAGAATCGCTACCATATTTGAGGATAGACGATCTTCTCGACAATCTGAAAGGGGAAGGATGGTTCTCGAAGATCGACCTACGGTCTGGGTACCACCAGCTGAGGTTGAAAGAGAGCGACATCCCAAAGACAGTGTTCAGGTGCAGGTATGGACACTTCGAGGTTGTAGTCATGCACATAGGTGTTACGAACGCCCCGACTGTGTTCATGGGGCATATGAACTCCATCTTCCGGGAGTACCTGGATCGGTTCATGGTTGTGTTCATCGAAGACATCCTGGTCTACTCTAGATCAGAGGGGGACCACGCAGAGCACCCGAGGATAGTTTTGGAGGTCCTCCGACAGCACCAGCTCTATGGGAAGTTGTCAAAATGCAAGTTCTGGACATGAGAAGTGCACTTCCTCGGGCACGTGGTGTCCGAGCAGGGGGTAGCAGTGGACCCATCAAAGGTTGAGGCAGTCGTTTCTTCAGCAGCACCCAAGAATGTGGCAGAGGTCTGTAGTTTCCTTGGGATGGAAGGTTACTACCAGAGATTTGTACCCAACTTCTCCCGAGTTGTGTCCCCTTTGACGGCTCTGACCATGAAGGACCAGGCTTTCGTATGGAGTGAGCAGTGCCAGTCAGCCTTTAGCTATCTGAAGGAGAAGTTGGTCAGTTCCCTAGTGCTGAGATTACTATAAGAAAGTGTGGCCTATGAGGTATTATGTGATGCTTCAGGATAGGTCCTGGGATGCGTGTTGATGCAACGATAAGGGGTGATCTGTTATGGGTCCAGGCAGCTGCGTTCCCATGAGCGTAATTACGCCACCGACGACCTGGAGCTTGCAACGGTCGTTTTTGCGCTAAAGTTATGGTGGCACTACCTCATTGGGGAACGCTTTGTGGTCTTCACGGATCCCAAGAGCTTGAGGTATATCTTCTCCCAGCGGGACTTGAACTTGAAACAACAGAGATGGGTGGAGTTCCTCCAGGATTAAGACTTCGAGATCTCTTATACTGTGGGCAAGGGCAATGTGGTGGCCAATGCATTGAGCAGGAGGACACAGAAGGATGTGGTCCGAGAGTCGGCAGATGCCTGGAGGCAATGGAAGAGTTCGACACCTTACACCTGGATGCGAAGATGGATAGCAGCAGAGGCTGCCTATATCAGATGATAGTGTAGTCATCTCTGTTTCGACAGGTGGAGGAGTCTCAGTGGGGAGACCCGGAGTGCGAAGTGATGCGTGACCGGGTTGACCAGGGCTATGCTCCGGAAGGATGGAAAGAGGATAGTCAGAACCAGATGCTTTTCCAGAAAAGGTTGTTTCTTCCAGGAGTGATGCGCGTCAAGGTTCTCAGTGAGTTCCACAACTCACCCCTGGCGGTACACCTAGGAGTTTCCAAAATGTACCAGGGTTTGAAGAGGCAATTTTGGTGGCCCGGAGTTAAGCGAGCGGTGGAAGAGTTTGTGGCCAAGTGCTTAGTGTGTCAGCAAGTGAAGGTAGAACACCGAGTTCCAGGAGGCCTACTGCAGCCCCTAGAAGTCCCTGAGTGGAAGTGGGATGACATCTCGATGGATTTCTTCATAGGACTACCCAAGGTCCAAGGAGGGTACAATGCCATCTGGGTGGTAGTGGACAGGTTGAAGAAATCAGCTCACTTTCTGGCAATCAGGGAGTCGAGTACTGTGGACGCCTTGGCACGAATGTATGTGGATGAGGTGGTGCGGTTGCATGGAGTTTCGAGGTCTATAGTCTCGGATAGGGATGCATGGTTTTCCTCGAGATTCTGAAGAGGATTTCAGCATGCGTTTGGAAACCAGTTCCGCCTTAGCACTGCTTTCCATCCCCAGACTGATGGACAGACAGAGCGCACCATCCAGACCTTAGAGGATATGCTACAGGCATGTGTTCTGGACTCAGTAGGATCATGGGTGCGACACCTTCCCCTGGTAGAGTTCGCTTACAATAATAGATATCACTCTACCATTGGTCTGGCCTCGTTTGAAGCCCTGTATGGGAGGCCATGCTGTTCACCTATGTGTTGGTCCAAAGTAGGAGAGGCAGGCATCCTTGGCCCGGAGGTGGTGCAGAACACAATAGAGAAGGTTCAGCTCATACGGGAAAGGATGAAAGCGTCCCAGGACCGACAGAAGTAATATGCTGATACCAGGAGGAGGCCCTTGGAGTTTGAGGTTGGGGACCACGTGTTCTTGAAGGTCTCCCCTCGGCGTGGGCAGCGGAGGTTCGGCAAGGGGAGTAAGCTTTCCCCTAGGTTCATTTGACCCTTCTAAGTATTGCGGCGGGTCGGAGAGGTGGCTTACCATCTAGCGTTGCCACCACCGCTATTGAGGATACATGGCGTCTTCCATGTGTCCCAGCTCCGTCGGTATCTGCACGACAATTCACACGTCCTCGATTGGGGTGAGGTAGACATCGAGGACGACGTGACCTTTGTGGAGAGACCAGTGATGATCGAGGATCACAAGGAGAAAGTGCTTTGTGGGTGAACCATTCCCTTGGTTTGCGTGTTGTGGAGACATGGTGGGCTTGAGGAGAGTACATGGGAGAGGGAAGTACAAATGCGTACCCAATACCCAGAGTTGTTTTATGTTTTGTTCCTTGTTGTACCTGTTGTGATAGAACGTTTTGTCTTTTTTCTATGAAATGTACTGGTTTTTCTTCCTCTGGATGAGTGTGAAAAGACCTGACTATGAGGGAGGAGAGAGCCCGACCCCTAATCAAGACGCATTAATGTGGATGCGATTAAACCCATGCGGGCGAGTCAGTGCCGCCCAAGCAGATAATATCTTGACATGGGGGAGGAGACTCCCCAACCCACATGCCTAGGAAGTTTGACATGGTATGTTGCTTGGTTCTTGACAGAAAAATGTTTTATTTAGCATTGGTTCGCTCCTATGAGGTATCTTTCGAGGTGGTTGTTCGGACCCTCTCTTCCCTTCTGGTTTTGTTTTGATTCTCAAGGACGAGAATCGTTTAAGATGTATCTGATGTAATGGCCTGGGTTTTTGGGGTCTATTACTTTGTGAAAATCTCGTTTTGGGTTTTCGGGTCTGGGAATCATGGTTGTGTAGGGCTACCGGTAGCCTTATCCTATCAGTATCAAGCCTACCAGTAGCTCTGTCTACCGGTAGCTCAGTCTACTAGCAGCTGCAGCCTACCGGTAGCTCGGTCTACCGGTAGCTCTAGCCTACTGGTAGCTCGGTCTAATGGTAGCTGCAACCTACCGGTAGCTCGGTCTACCGGTCGCTGCAGCCTACCGGTGGCTCAGTCTACCGGTAGCTGCAGCCTACCAGCAGCTCAGCCTACCGGTCACTGCAGCCTACCGGTAGCTCAGCTACCGATAGCTATCACCCACTGGTAGCTCTCAGCTACCGGTGGCTCTGGCCTACCCCGCGGGTTATTTACGGTAGCACTCCCTTTTGCGCAATTAGGGTTTTAAACCCTATTTTGACCTGTTTGAGCGTGTTTTAAAGGCTCGTAACGCGCATAATAGTTTTAATTATATACTTAATCAAATTAATGAGTCAGTTTAAACCACCCGACACTTTAATGACGAGTGGAGCAACGTGATCAAACCACGACCCCCGCGCCTTACGTGATTTCGTGTTCTCACCTCAACTGTCTGCGGCTCTTATAAACTAAGGGTTAGTCGTGGTTTCTCCTTTTCTCGATCATGGCTTTTCACAAACAACTTCTGGTGCATCGAGCATGCCGCATCGTTATCCGTAAAGTTCCCCACCCCCAGCCTAAACGTCGATCATCTATCAACAAGTAGGCAATTTCCCCTTCGCCTCACTTTTTTGTGTATCATGCAGGGTGGGCGTGCTTTTGTTTCTGTATAACTGGTTGGACCGAACTTAATTAAGATAGTGAACGAATTCTTTAAATAAAATAGAGGGGGTTGTTTTTGTTGATGTTGTCTTATATTTTGATGTTATTTCTTCTGTGACCATCTTGTTGAGTTGTGCTGGCTTATGCCTCCTGAAAATTATGGTCGTTGGTGGTCGTTGTTTGTGCACTAATGAACCCTGCTGATGTTTTAAATGGCTTGTTTGTGGTTATAAACTCCTGATGTGAAAACTGAATTGGTTAATCACGTATATCCGGCTGAATAAATTGAAAGCACCAGGATCAACCCTTCTGTGATAACTCCCGAGTAGAACGCACATAATTTGAAATCATGGAGTGTGTTAAGCCATTTAAATATGAAAATCCCTGACTTGTGTTCGTGGTGGTAGTTGGTTGTTTCCCTTTCGGGCCGATTGCTGGAGATGTGAGAGGGGATGGGATCCCCTGTTCTTTTATACCCTCGGTGGTTGTGTGAATTTGGGGGATGGGATCTCCTGTTGGTATGGATTCGGTGGTTGTGAGTTTTAAGACCGGGTGGATACTTGTTTATATCATGAATTGGGGTGGAATCCTCTGTTGTTGAGAATCGGGTGTGGGCATTTTGGTTGATGTTTGACTGTTTAATTTCCTAGACTTATGCCTATTACTACTAGTTTCCCAGTAGTGCTTAAACATAATCATTATTACTGAACGTGAAATAAGAAAAGGGGACAAATGGGTTGTTAGCGTGAGTCATGACTCGGACTTGAGTGCTGTTGTGATCTGTAGGCTGTCTGAAGAAAAACCTAGCTTGGGTGAGTTCTTGTTACCTATATATATATACTTGTAGCTTTGTGTTTCTTATTCATGCCCCACCCAAGTTGAGCACTTATTGCCGAACACCCCCATTTCATGGGGGAGGGTGTTTTTTTCCAACAATATTCTTAGTGGCTGGATATTAGCTCCTTTTCTTCTCCCTTTCCCGGATAGCCAAGTATCTTCGGGCAGGCTGTGATGGCCTGAGGTCCATTATTAGCCCAAGAACCTTCGGGCGGGGTAGTGTGGTGGTTGGCCAGGTGTGTGCGGCAGGTGGTTTCCCAAATGTATTCAGGATGAGGCCTAGGTGTCTTCGGGCATGGCAGTAGATCATTTAGCCCAGGTGTCTTCGGACGTGGTGGTGGTTGTTCTGGCCTAGGTGTTTGCAGGCATGGTTACATGTGACAGTTGTGGCCCAGGTGTGTGCGAGCGGAATTCAGCAGTGGGACTGAGTTCGGTTGAGGCCCAGGTGTGTGCGGGCGGGATTTCGGCAGTGGGACTGCGTGTGGTTGTGGCCCAGGTGTGTGCGGGCGGGTGTGGCTGTGGGACTGCGGTGAGAATGGCGGGGTTGGTCCGATGCGTTGGATGTCTCAATAACCAGTGGGAAAGTTGTTTGGGGTACCCAAACGTCGATGTTCTCTTTATATATATATAACTTGACTTGCGTTATTTGTGGAGTGTGCCTTGTTGAGGCCTGTGGTGGATAGTTTACCTTGATAGGTGTTTGGTTCACTCTTTTTATCACAGGACTTTAGTAAGTTCCCCCACTAGTGCATGAGAGTCTTTGGTTTTCCCTACTGAGTGTACTTGTATGCTCACCCTACGTATATAAAATTGCTTTCTGGTTTCTAGGACGACTTCGGGGATCGAGCTGGACCGTACTAGCTCGGACCTTTGGGGCAGTTGCAGTTGCTGTTTTTCTTCTTTGGTACTTACCTTTGTAGTTTCCCTTTGTACCTTGTGGATTTATTTTTAGAACATGCATGTGGGAATGGTTTATTTCTTTTGGTTTTACTTTTCTTTTACCTTGGTGTTGTTGAGTTTCATGATCTCATCTCTCGATCTTATAAAACAAAAAGGGTCAATTCCTTCCGTTTGTGAAAAATTTCTATACCCTTGGTGCTAGTCGCCACTCCGGGACCTATTGAAGGCGGGTCTCAGGGGTTATTATCTCTCCTTCAACTTAAAGAAGGAAGGGCCTGGAAATCTGCTGACCCATCCCACCTTTTGGTGAAGGCGGGTCGTGACACCTATTATTCTGGAAATGAAGGTGAATCAAACAATGATTAAAATATGACTAAGGATGAACTATTTGAATATTTGGAAATGCTTGAAGATACCTTTAATGAGATCAATGAAAAATATAAATCACTAAAGTGATAGAATGATTTAAATGCCAATTATAATTCGGGTCTAGATATTGAGAAAGAAAAATGTGCTCAACTGTTAAAATAAAATACTAAACTCAAATTATCAAATGAACAATTAAAGAAAGATCTTGTAAAATTTATTGCTAGTAGAGATACCCTAACTATGTTTCTAGGAAAAAAGGTTGCCCAAAAATATACAACTAGGCTAGGATATCAGCCTAGATAGAGAAGGATCATTAAAACTAAATTTATTCAAAAATCTGAACAATTCACAGCTAATTCATGTTTTGGACCACTTCTTGAAAAACTATTCTCTAGAGTACCAAAAAATGTTTTTAAGTCTCAAAATATATATACTGATTATTGGAAATCTTTAAGACAAGTATGGTTCCCCAAAGTTTTACATTCTAACCTCTCAGGACCCAAGAAAATATGGGTACCAATGTTACCACATGTCTAATCTGTTGCAGAGATGTTGCCTATAGAGTTCCTATAATACTCTGTGGTATTTGGACAATGGATGTTCCAGACTTATGACATGAGACTACTCATGCTTCAGGAGCCTAATCAAGGATGATGGTGGACATGTAACTTTTGGAGATAACAATAAATGGAAAATCATCGGCCTAGGCCATATTGGTAACCCTAATACAGTATTAATTTCCAAAATACATTTTGTTGATGGATTAAAGTACAATTTACATATAATCTCTCAGTTGTGTGGGGATAGTTTCATTGTTAAATTTAAAAATTATGCATGTAATGTTTCTAATTACAAAAATGATTTAATATTTACTACTCTCAAAAATGAGAATGTGTATGTTGTAGACTTAAATTATTTAGCTAAGAAAAATGTTTCTTGCTTAAATGATTTCCACAAGGAATCCAAGTTGTGGCATAAAAGATTAGGACACTGAAATGTACACTATATTAGGAAATTGGCTAGGCAAGGATTAGTTAGAGACCTGCCTAAACTGGAATTCCTACTTAGGAAAGTGTGAAATCCATTTCAAAAGGGAAAGAAACACAATGTTTCTTTCAAACCAACAAAAGAAGATTCTACTTCTCAATCTCTTGAGTTGGTTCACATGGATTTGTTTGGACCATCAAGAGATTCATGTATAAATGAGAAGCACTATTTTTATTTTATTGTAGATGTTTTTTCGATGTACACTTGGGTATACTTTCTAGCACACAAAAGTGAAGCTTTCTCTTATTTTATCCAATACTCCATGTCTGTTGAAAATCATAGTGGACTTAGAATCAAGACCTTGAGAATTGATCATGGTCATGAGTTTGAAAAACATGAGTTTGAATCCTATTGCTCAAACAATGGCTATAGTCACAATTTCAATGCTCTTAGAATACCTCAGTAAAATAGAGTCATGGAAAGAAGAAATAGTACCCTTCCGGAAATAGCTAGGACTATGATTATTGAGTATAATATACCTATTTATTTTTGGGATGAAGTTATAAATATATCTTGTTATACCGTTAATAGAGTTTTGATTAGACCTGTTCATAAGAAGGCCCCTTATTAAAATTGGAACAATATGAAGCCTAAGGTTAACTACTTTAGAATTTTTGGTTGCAAAGACTTTAAACCTTCACACTAAGGAAAATCTTAACAAATTTTCTTCCAAAAGCGATGAAGGAATTTTCATAGGTTAGTCAATCTCAAGTAAGGCCAATAGAGTATTCAATAAGAAAACCAAATGTGTGGAAGAGTTAGTTCATGTCAAATTTGATGAGACTGATCCACATGAACCCAAAACCACTCTTGAATATCATGAGGAAGATATGTCAATTCTGAAACATAATGATAATGATAGTGAATCCCATGTAAAAGTAACCAGTTCTAGGAATCTTCTAGAATCTTCACCTATTGAGCCTAAACCAATAGACAATCATGAGGAGTCTAGTTCAACATTTTTAGAGGTATTAGAACTCTCATTAATCATCCTTTAGATGATGTAGTAGGAGATTTAAATCGTGGGACAATAATTAAATCTTTTCGTATAATCTAAGTTGAACATCAAGATTTTCTTTCACAGCTTGAAACAAAAAATATTAATGATGCTATCAATGATTCATTTTGGGTGATGGATATTCCAGAATAATTAAATCAATATGATGGAAACAAATTCTAGAAACTTGTTGAAAGACATAAGGACATTTTTAAAATAGGCACTAAATGGGTCTTTAAGAACAAAGTTGATGAGTCTGGTAATATTGTTAGAAACAAGGCTAGATTAGTTGCATAAGTTTATAGTAAAGAAGAAGGAATAGACTACGAGGAGACCTTTTCAACTGTAGCAAGGATAGAGGCCATTAGGATACTACTTTATTATGCAGCTCATCTGAATTTCAAACTTTATCAAATGGATGTCAAATGTGCTTTTATAAATGGGTATATAGTTGAGGATGTATTTTTTGAACAACCCCCCTAGCTTTACAAATCCCCATTTTTCAAACCATGTGTTTAAACTTTCTAAAGATTTACATGGTTTAAAGAAAGCTCCAAGAGCTTGGTATGATGAACACAGTTCTTTTCTTATATCAAATGTTTTCACTAAAGGAATAGAAGATCATACTTTGTTTATTAAAATGATTTCCAAAGATGTTTTTTAGTGCAAATCTATATAGATGATATAATTTTTTGATCTTCTAAAAATTCTTTATGTACTGATTTTTCAAAAATAATGCAAAATGAAATTGAAATGAGTTTAATGGGAGAACATAAATTTTTCCTTGGATTTCAGATTTTTCTAAATAAAGATTGTATTATTTTAAATCAATGGAAATTTACTAAAGATATTTCAACATGTTTTGGTTTTGATGGTATTAAAGGTATTATACACCTATGAGTACCACTTGTATGTTGGATATTGATGAAGCTAGAGAATCAGTGGATCAAACCAACTATAGAGGTATGATTGGAAGTCTGCTCTTTCTTAGTGCTAGATGTCTTAATATTATGTTCATTGTATGCATGTGTGCTCGCATTCAAGATAATCCCAAATAATCTCATTTAAATGATGTTAAAAGGATTTTCAAATACCTCAAATATACTGCCAACTTAGGACTATTTTATCCAAGAGGACAACCATTTGATTCAATAATTTATCTAGATGATGACTTTGCTAGTTGTAAACTAGATAGAAAAATCACCTATGGGACAAGTCACATGTTTGGAAACTCACTAGTATCATGGTGTAGTAAAAAATAAAATTATGTTGTATTATCTACTGCCAAAGAAGAATACATTGCTGCTAGTAGTTGTTTTGCACAAAATTTGTGGTTGAAACACACTTTACTAGATATAGATATCAATTCAAACTTGTCTCCATTAAACGTGATAACATAACTGCTATTAAGATCTCTAGGAATCCAATATCGCTTTCTAGAACAACGAATATAGATGTAAGACATCCCTTTTTGATAGATCGTTATCAAAAAGGTGATATAACTCTTGAGTTTATTGGGACTGAACAACATCTTGCTGATATATTCACAAAACACGTAAATTATAAGAGAATGAATTATATCAGACATGATCTAGGAATGATAAATTAGTAGGCGATCTTTATAAAACTGATATTTATAAAACCGATCTTTATAAACCCGATTTTTTTTAAACTGATCATTGTGAAATCGATTTTATGAAACCAATTTTTATAAAACCGATATTTATGACACTGATCATTATAAAACTGATCTTTGTAAAACTGATCTTTATAAAATCGATTTTTGTGAAACCAATCTTTGTGAAACTGATTTTTATGAAGCCAATTTTTATGAAACCGATTGTTGTAAAATAGATCTTTATAAAACAGATTTTTGTGAAACTGAACTTTGTGAAACCAACTTTTATGAAACCAATTTTTATGAAACCGATATTTGTAAAACTGATCTTTATAAAAACGATTTTTGTGAAAACGGACTTTATAAAATCGATATTTTTAAAATCTATTTTTGAAAAACCGATCTTTGTGAAACTAATCTTTATAAAACCGATTATTCTGAAACTCTTTTTTGTGAAACTTATTTTTTGTGAAACTAATCATCTTAAAACCATTTCATTGACATCGATATATTTAAGGGTTGTCTTGTAAATTTCATCTCCTTTAAGTAAAATGAAATTTGTGTTATCTCTTTCAACATTCCGCCTTTAAATTTTAGGTTTTCCAATTTACAATCCCTAAATGATATATTAAGTCCAATCCAACCCAACCTTTCACCTTCTCCATAGTTGTAAAGCCTTCTACATTTAGTCTCTCTCTCTATCGACTCTCGACCTCTCAACATTGTTAGAATCTAAAGCTTCACCATGGCAAGGACTAAGCACACAATGTAAGAACCTCGAAAATCTTATACTGCTAAGCGTCAGAAGGGTGAAACCAGTGGTACTGTGAAACCAAGCATAGAAAGTCGAGTAGTTATAGAGAAAAAAAAGTGTCTGCTGAGTGGCTTCTATCAAGAAAATATTTTCTGATAAAGGTACTGAAATCTAAAGGGAGGCTAAATTGGTTTACCAACAATGAAAGACCCTATTATCCCAAGATAGTGCATGAGTTCTATCAGCATTTGAGTATAACATTCGATGAAGGAGAGGTAGGAAAGATGAAATATGTGTTAAAAGGAAAAGAAGTAGCCTTTTAATCTAAGGAATGGGTTGAATTATTAGAGGTACCTCATGAAGGAGTCCATGATGAGTATCATGGTAATATTCCACCTTCATCAAATAAGTTTTCATATGAAGATGATTTGAAAGAGTTTAATAGAAATGAAGAATCTTGAAGAACTGTTGCAAATAAATTCAAAGGAGAAGTGAAATGGATTTTTATGTTCGTACAACATCAAATCTTCCCAAGGGAGATTTCTCTGTAGTGAAATATTAGGATTTCTTTTTGATATTTTTGTTGAAACAAGGAATAAAGGTGAATCTATGCAGATATATTATGTTACATAATTCTGATATGATTATGCCATCTGAGAAGGAAACCTGCTTAAACTATCCAAGAATGGTTTCTGCCATGTTGTTAAAATTAGACTATATAGAATATGGAGATGAATTGATAACTTCCTATAGTGGGTTTTGACTTCATAAAGACATTCTTAAAAGGTTGAAATTATTCTAGAATCCATGAAAAAGATGTTTGGTATGATATGAAGAAAGGATATATAAGGAGTGAAATCTGGTTGACCATCCTTCTATACCAAAGGAACAAGTTGATCCAGGTCTCAAACCATGGGGAGTTCCTATCTAATTTGATGAGGAAGCTATGGCTGAAATTCCTATGGGCGAATTATCTCCTTTTGATGATAGGAGTTATCCTTATATTGCTAAAAGTCCCAAGGATATGATTTATGGACCTGATAGTCCACCTATGGAATTAACTTCAAGAGAAACCATTCTAGGTGATGAAGAGGAGAAAAAACAGATGTTACTGGAGTTGATGGTTCTATTTGAAAATAAGATGAGGAATCTGATGATGATGAAGATGATGAAGATGATGATCGTGATAATGTTGATAATGGAGGAAGTGTTGATCATGTGAGTGATTCTCTATAAGTGGGACAACAAGTGGTTCATAGATCTAGTGCGGAATATTTTCATAGAGCTGGTGATGAAATTGATCCTTCCTATCAATAGGTTAATGATCATATAGATGATGGACATGAGTATAGATCACTCCTTCACATTGCTGAAAACCAAGAAATCATTCAGGAATTTAATGATATTATGACTGCAGTCAAGGAGGAAGAAGATGTAGTTTCAGTGGCTCAAATTGAGGAAGTATGTGGTGAAGCAGAAGAAGCTGGAGCCCCGGAAGAAACTGATGTTTGGCTGGTTCCTGTCCCCAGACAAGGTGTTATGGCCCAAGACAAGTATTAAGAAATTGATGATATTAATGTTATTTCTGAGCCTCAGCGAAGAATGGTAAGAATTGAGTCTGTTGATCCAGGAGATTAGACCTGTGCTACAGATTGGAATAGTAATCCAGGATATATTCTTTTCACTTTAGAATATGACTCATATTAGAAGATGGTATCTCTTCCTCCTATTCGATAAGTCCATGCTGACCCAGAGCCTGGTGCACCTGTTCCACCAGTTCCATCTCAAGCAGTAAACCCAGTTTCTCAGTCAGTGCCGAGTGACTATGTCACTAAGGTTGATTTGGAAAACATTAAGAATGAGCTATGTGAGTTTATAATATATTTAGTGGGATCCAAAAATGAAGCCACCACAATAAGTATCTCGGATGATAATGAAACAAAAATTGAAAAAATTGTGATTCAATAGGTTCAACTGAATCTTATTACTACAACCGAAACCATTATTAGACACAACAATTTGTTGAGAGAGGATGTATGAAATAAGATAAATGAGCTGAATTCCTTATCCTCTAACTTCAAGACCTCCTTTATTGGTGTTCTATAAATTCATAAGAACATGGTAACTCATCAAGTTAGTGTATATTTGAAAGAGTTGAAAAAAGAGATGGAAAAATGTTCATTGGGCCATCAAGTTCCAGGAGTGGAAGAAGTGCTATTGCTGTTTTGGAGTATCTCAAATTGTGATGAGAGAGAAGATTCCAAGACTCAAGATTGTTTCAGATACGGAAACCCTTGAAAAATTACATCAAAATGACGATCTTGTATACAATATTGTCAGACAGTGCACCAATGAAGCATCTACAGCTCCGGAAGAAATTCGGGAAAAAGTGGATAAGTATTTCACAATAATATATACCAAGAAAGACCTCATAAATAGTTTCAAGTTTCTGGAAAAAATCTTCGAATTCCCCCAGTCATAGAATCATTCAAAGAGAAAGTTCTCTAATTGAATGAGTTTACATGTTTAACGAGTAAATTTAGGGAGAATGAGTATGACTTTGAGAATGCAATTCGATATGGAGGAGAAATCAATAATGACTTCATAAAACTTCTCAAACCTTATCTACATGTTCATGTCAAGGCTATTGTGGTCCCTCCAGACGCTTTAATTGGTACTGACTCTTGGCTTTCTACTGCAATGATTGTCTCTCATGCTCTTACTCAGATTCGACTGATCATTACTAAGCAGTCTCTAAGTCGTCTGTTTTTAGAGAGAAGGCCTAACCTTGCAGCTAATGTTCATATAGGTCTTGCTCTTCCTGGTGGTGTAATAAGATCACCTTCATCCTCTGCGACTCCCAATCCTTATTCTTCTCCATTGGATCCATCAAAAAAAGGCAAAACTCATCTGCATAAAAATCCTTCATGATGGATTTTTTCTATTTGATAGGGATTTGGTCTTTTTGTTTGTCTTTTACTCTTATGACTTTGAATGAAAAATTTTATAGTGTCTTTCTTTTCTCTTATTTCCCCTTACTGCTTTTCACTTTTTTTAATCACAAAAGTGGGAGAAAATAAGGAAGGCATAGAAAATAAGGATGGTATATACTCTCCTTAATCCATTTAGTGAGTGGGATGGAATAGAAAATAAGGATTGTATATACTCTCCTTAATACATTTAGTGAGGGGGGGATTTGTTTTATATAAATGCTAGCAATGACAAACTTTAGTCATTTTGTAAAATTACATTCAGCTATGTTAAAGCTATATTTATTCTATATATTTTCATGTATGACATGATTTTTATTTATTAAAAAGGGTGATATTATTGGACCCTCCATGATATTATTGTTTTAATAATCACAAATTATTCCAATATAATGATTCTACCCTCTCATGAAATTTTAATCAATTATGTCATACAGTTAAATATACTTTAATAATTCAATTGCTTATAGTCATGGATAAATTTGTTTACATGTTTATTTTTACTTGTACCTTTTATTAACACTTCACCTTGTAATGGTATATGTAAGATAGACTCTTCATAATATTTTTTGGATTCCTTGACACTGATGTTAAAGTCACCGAAGATGATACACCGAAACCAAAGAATGACTCACCATTGTTCACATCACTGAATTCGACACACTGAAACCAAGGGATGACGCAACGAAGTTCGACAGAATGAATTCGACACACCGAAGTTGACACACTGAAGTATGACAGACCGAAGTATGACATCTAAAGTCGACACACCAAAGCCGACACACCGAAGATGACTCACCGATTGATATAAATAATTGTATCCATTTTATTAATTCAAATTTATTTGTAACATTCATATGCAAACAAGTTAATGTTTCTGACATTATTTAATCTTGTCTATATGGTTATTCGTAGAGAAGTACGAGGTACATGCATGTGCGAAGATCGTTATGTCTAAAGGATCCTGGAGTATAAAAGGACCGCATCTTTCATGTTAAAGATACGATAATAGTATTACACGTTGAGATACCGACTGTGCGAATATGAAAATAGAATTACTAAAAACTTGAGATTACAAGAATACAATAGAAAGCTACCTTATCCAAAAAGTTATTCAGTATGCATCAAGACATTAAAGAGCTGAAGCTTTTCACTCCTTGATGTTGGATTACAGAAACTGTGATACTCTATTTTGAAGACAAATTCGAGAAGAAGACTGAAATACTAAATTCTCAACATTCATTGAGTCTAGAGCTTTACTTCACAACACAGAGAGAATTATTAACTCTATTCTCTTTCTTAACATTATTGTGTTTTATATTCTATATTCGAGGAGTGTGTATATTTGTTTTTATAATACACATTGTCTCCTAAGCATTACTGAAGGATATCAAACTATCCTCATATTCAATCACTTATTACATTTTGTTTCCCATGGATAACTGTGGTAGAGGTCAAGTGTGACCTAGACAGTAGGGTGTGCTACTGTAAACCCCGATCCAGGGTGTGGATCAAAAAGTTTATTTATATAAACAGCTCGGTGGTAGGTGATCACCAAGTGGAGAGGATTATGTCTCTGCTTGAGACTTAACCCCCTTTTTACATTGTTGTTCAAATATTCATATAATCTATTTTGATTTTATCTGCTGCTCATATTTGCTAAAACAGAAAACTGTTTTGATCATACTTTGATAGATAGTTTTTGTTAGTGTGTGTATTTGTTTAAATTCAGTATATTTCTTTCAAATGTAGAATTGGTGTTCAAAACTGATTCATCTGAGTATTAATCACCCTTTGAGAAACCTGTTGACCCGCTGAACATTTACATTTATACTGCCTTAATTAACTGGGCCATTTTTTAAAGTAGGGGGCTTTCTTAACCATAACATTTTTAACAGAATTTTTAATTGGTACTCAATTCAACCCCCTGTTTAGTATCCAATATGTCAAAAAAAAATCCATCAAATCCACTTTGGGAGAACAAAACTTATTTCACCAATGTAGCTAAATTATGAAATTTGGTTTCCCAAATAATCCTTTCAGGGATTGGAATTTAATTCCTCAACAAGAGGGATCAGGCACCATTAAATGTTTCCCTCATTTATATGATATAATCATCAAAACGGTTATTTAACCAGGAATATATAAATACTTGGTTGATATAATCATTATTAATGGTTAAATATATTATACCCATTGATGACCTGTGTATCCTATTTTCCATATCCTTCCATAAGGTTTCAATTTAGATATCTTATAAGGTATTTCATAGATTTCATGGTAATTTGGCCCAATAATTAATCAACATTGGTTCTTACAGTCCTCTTTAGGCCACTATTTTTCATAGATTTAGAGTTTGAGGTTATTTTAATAGGAATCGAGGTATGGAAAAAATGAATTTTTAGTATGAAATCATATATCCCAAATCTCTATGGGGTCATGTGTTGGGAGTTTTCTTAGAGGGAGTGTGGTGGAGCGTCTCATGAATAAGAAAGTGTGTATTGGTCTAGGTTAGGGAATGTTTATTTAGATGAATCTGGGTATAAGTCTTGGATTTTAGAATAGTAAATGTGTAGCCTTTAAGTAATGGGTGTAGGGTTTAACCTAAACAGGGAAAACATGAGTCTTGAACATGGAGATCGTGCAAGACATCAGTATAGTGATCACTTAAAAAATTGGTAATACATTCTAAAATCTAATTCAAGTTTCAAATGACTATCATGTTTGATTAAGATGACATTTTAGGATCTAGAATCTCCCAAATATGAAATAGTAAAAAAATATACTTTGGTTATAGGGTATACATGTTTGAATAGTTTTTCATAATAGAAAATTCAATATATGACTATTAAAAATGCATCAAAGATATTTTAGAAAACATTTCGTTCAAAAACTATCCAATATTTTGGAATTATATTGATAAATATTTTCTATTATTTATACAAATATATGGTAAAAATTATTTATAGAACCACACCCCATTGTTAATTATCATTAATGAGGCATGTGGAGACTCTATTAATTTTTTTCTTCATATAGTGAGGTAGTATTTCATCTCGATGTCATCCATGCATGTATCATTTAATATTATTAACAGTATATATCATGCCACTTTTTTAGAGCCTATAATTAGAATAAATTATGGGAAATATCATGTTATTTTTTGATAGGATGAGATTTATGGGTTTATACAGACCTTAAAATAGTCTATATTATATAATCCTCCATGGATTGGGAAATTTTAATGTGTGTTTCTTCCATTTTTAGAGGATAATAAATATTTCATATGATTGGATGGTAGGCAATATGTGTACCAAGATTTTATCTTTGAAAAACTATGTCAAACATTAATAGTTCACATCAATATTTACTGATGTATGTATATTGGGTAACATAGTTGAATAGACATCACTCAATATTTTTTATTATATTTTATTTATGGATTAACAAAAAAAATTAATATCATTACACTAGGAACACAATTATAACATGAAAAAATGTCATTAATAGGGTCCACATAGATTTAACGGATATTATACCTCACCCTTAGTATGTAAAAATTCATTTTTATAAAAAATTGATCTACTATTAGGTAGGGAAATTAAAAATAGATTTGTAAAAGGGAAACTATTTTAGATGAAGTCATATAGGTGAATCATATATGATTTTTGGTTCATAAATATGCAAAAAAATTTCTAATATTCATAATTAAAATTGTTTTTTTAGTTTATAACAAATTCCTTTCAGTTATATTTAAACTTTTCTTGGATTTATGTCAACATTATGCTTCATTATGCAAAAGTTTTAGAATTTATTATAGATATTTTTAACTTTATTTGGAAAATTGTGATATTTTGGGTAACCCATATATCATTTATTTTATGGTAATTCAATTGAGAATAAATATATCCTTATGAAAATTTTCTTGACTATTGATGGTTATCGCCTACCATTATTAACTAGGGACCACACATAAATTCATTTATAATTTTTTCTCAATTACATGGACATGTTGGGACCTGAAATTACAAATAGAATCAAATAAAATTTCAATTAAATTATTTTTATACATGTGGAGTGGTATAATTGAGGGTAATGTTGCAAACATGTTATGGTTTTAATGTGTTTGTTAATGAATATCAGATCCATAACCAGTTGATCATCATAGTTTTGGTTCATTTCAATTGTATTATTTTATCCAATATAAATAGGGGAGTATAATATCATTAATGAAAAGTGGACAGGTTGAGTGTTTCTATATGATTTTTGTATGTATTATCTTAGTTTTTACCTTTTTATTCATTATTATAAGTGTAATGTTCATCAAATAATCGAAATCTTCAATGTTATAGGATAAATTTTTAGGATCATATTTTTATATTAGAATTAAAAAATAATAAATATATAATAGTAGAATTCATTAATAATAATTTATTAATAGTAATAATCTATGAACATATAACCACACCTAACATTGAGAAATATTTTTTCTCTCATCTACTTAACTTGTTCCCAATTATACAAATCATTTGAATATGTTTGAATTAGTTATTTCTACTATGCGTTAAGAACATCCAATTTCCCATGAAGCCTATTCTATGAAAATCTCAAAATAGTCTTGAAAACTATATAAATAGTTTATGATCGTTTCAAATTTTGAATGAAACATTCCATCCATGATTTCTTATCACTAGTTAGGTTATCATGTATTTAAACAATTAATTGATTTTTCTAATAATATTATAATGAAGATGATATTTAGAATCAGATTCAAAACCAAAAAAAAATAATAAATAAGATTATATTCTTTTAATCTTAAAATATTATTAAAAAAGTATAAATATTTTTTATTATAGACTGTAATGATGAAATCATGTTTTATATCAATGTTTTATTTACAATAGTTGTAGGCTATGAATAACTAAAAACTACCCTCAATTTTGTTTTTTATTTCATCCTATAATATATATATTTCATGAATCTTATGTACCTCATTATAAATTAAATCATAATACGTGTCCATAATATTATATTTAGAAACTGAAAAGTATATAATTTTATTCATATCAGTTTGAATATTAATTTTAAAACTGTAATTACTAAAATATAACAACAATAATTTCCAAATTTTATACAAAAATATTAACAATATAATGATCAATAGGATTAATTTTTTCCTCACATAAACATTAACCCGTTTTAGAAACTCGTCAAATAGATACTCCACTCAAATTTCCTCAAAAATGTGAACAATATATTCCAAAGTGGTGGAAACTAAACCACTTACTTTATAAACTTCATGAAACAAAAATTCACTATAAATAGTGTTAAATATTATTCAAATTCTATAACTAAATAATTTTTTTTATATTAGGTTCTTCCATAAACTCATCAACATTCACATCCCCAAATTTATGAATTATATAAATATTAATAGTTTTTTTTAATATAAAATTAAGATGTATAATTTTCAACCTTTTAGTAAAACCTAATTCTCTAATATAAATTCTTACTGCCTCTTAAAAATTGTTATCACTATCAATTGGATCTGTATTAGTAAAAAGATAAATTTTTTAATAATCATTTAGAAACCCCACAAAATAATCTCTTCTATAATTTTTTTTCAACATTAATATTTTTATATGTTTTTTCATATTCCACATCTACCTGTCCAACCTCTATAATAAGACTATCAATTATTTTCCTTTCAAAATCATCCAATTAAACTAAAACATGTAGATAAAGTTTAGGATGAACATTCCCAAAAATCATAACCTAAATAAGAACATTTATATGACTGTTATAATGAATAAACTCACTACAAACACCTATAATATTTAAAATATTAGAAATCTAAGGTTAGGGTACACCACCACTCATAGAGGGAGAATTAGTTATTCACAAGACATTAAATTGTAAAAAAAATTGCACATAACAAGGTTGTTTTTAGGATTAATTATGGAAATAAAATATTGGTGAAAGATATATTGAAATATAACACACATGACACATGAGTTTTTACATATTTTAAACACTCTTATTATTCAATTTATGTTTATATATGTCCAATATTTATTTCATCCAATACAAAGTAATGAATTATAATCAACATAATCATGTATTAGGATCCCCAAAAAGGAAATAAACATCAAAAGTATGAATTTTTAAAATAATAATCAATTTTTCAGTCAATATATCATCTTCATTAATATATGCTTATAGATGTATATACAAGTGTGTACCATCATCCTTCTAATTAATTCATGAAATGTTATCTCCAAACTACATCATAGAATGCATTCAAATATATATTAATGGTCAAACATATAACGACTAATAAATAATATCATTAATTTTTGTGAATATGTTCACCAAGGTGTTTTATCATTATCCATGACATGGACTTCCTAAAATTAGTGTGATTAGATAAATGGGTCCTTATATATCAATATATCATCCAAAATTTTATATTTATTTCGCTCAAATAAATATTTCATAAATCCAAACTACAGAATGAAACATTTATACACACATTATTCATAACCTAATTCAATACAAAAACAATTACATGTTTCATCTATCTGTGTGGGGAACAAGAATTTATCTCCATATCATAGAACCACCAAGCTAATTTTCACTTTAGATAATTATGGATTAATAATGATTTATTCAATTAATTTAATGGTACTATGAAAAGTATCAAAATGAAAATTCCTCCACTATCCATAATATAAGAAGAACCCCTCATACTCATTTTGGACCTCCGAGTAGTCTACCTTAATGTATTCATCATGACATAAATTCTAATGTATTTTATCCATAGTTATTTCATCAATTGATATTTTATTCATGATCACTATATCAATTCCTATTTTCCACCATATTATAAACTATTAAACATAAAAAATTATCTTTTATTTTTATTTTGTCTCTAATCCGAATAGCCTCCCATATTCCCATGAACATGTTTTAATTAAATAAAATTAGAAACCATTTTCAATAACTATGAATTGAATGTTTCATTAAAAAATCATAACAGTATTTTTATGATGAATTTATAATGATGCCATATTATTACATAGAATTATTTTTCTATATGTTCTATGTCTTTTGATTTAAATACCCACACTATATTGTCTAGGACTTAATTGACATCAAATCATTGATACCAGTTTATCAATTACATTAAAAATAGTTTTTAAACTCCATGATGCATTAATAATCTCCATAAATAAGGATATTCATGTTCTTTTTACCTAAAAAATATATTAAGTAACATGGTGTATATCAATTATATAAGAGATATTGTCTCCTTTATAAGTAGTACATTATTCAATCATACAATGAAAAATATATCTTATATATTCAATAAAAATCACAATATTATATATATTTTTTAAATTCCATGTATGATTAAACAAATTGTGTCAAATTATTTTTTATATAACTTTCATATTTCAAAATAAAAAACAAATTATATGTTTTTTATAATAACTAACCATATAAAGAAATTAAAATATTATTAAAATATTAATATATAGACAAATAATAGAATAAATTATAATTAAATAAATAATACCTAAATCACTTTATAGAAAATAATAATGATCAAAAGTAATGTCCACTATAAATATATATATTAAAAAATGTTTGTTCTCTATAAACACTATAGTTTTGAATATTTTTAGAATATTTTTCATTAAATGAATACTTATATCTATGTGTTAGGTTCTATAAAAAATTTAAGAATTGATGGAATACTTATAGAACTATCGAAATCACATTTGATATTTTATTTCTAAAAATTAAAACAAAAAACTATTAATATCTCTATTATCTAAAATAGTAAAAAACAATAATTCTATGTTGGAATATATTAAACCTATGTAATTTAAAGTGAATCATAGAATATTTTTTTCTGGGCGAGGAAAAAAGTTATCTTCTATATAAATCAAAGGTATAGAAGGTACTCTTCCAATCTAATTTTAAGCCTCTAAAAATTAGAATTATACAAATAAATCAAATAAATACCAAATTTTTCAAAAAAAAATTTTTATTCAAAATACATTTTACCAACATCAAAATAAATTTGATAAAATTTTTATTAGAATGTATTATATTATATTACAATATAACATAATGTTATTTAGTAAATATAATTTCTATTATTATATAATAAAAATATCAAAAAAAATATAATTAATCCTTTAAATAACTAATTTTTTATTTGTTTTCAAGGCTCCTCCATTTAAATTTTAATATAAGAACACAACGATATTCCATATGGATAACTATTTTCATTTATAAACCTACTAAATATATCATTTTCATAAAATAGTTTATTTTATAAATTTCTAAAATCAATTTCCATTTTTTGAAAAAAATGAATAAAATTAAATATTCCTACTATTCCATTCTCAGAATCCTTTTACATGAGTTTAGAAAATTAATTTCACAAAATAATTTTTATTAAACCTAAAAAGGAAACATAATTTTAAATTAAAATTATAATGATATATATTGTAAAAAATTTCTTGAATAAGGTAAATGAATAAAGTAATATTTTGATGATGTTTTTTGAATGTGTTGTTAATTATTACAATGAAGAATAGATAAATTGGTAAAAAATTCAGTTTCAGCACAAAGAAATGAAGAGTATTGAAGATGAGGGGATAAGGTTATAGATGTATTCAATAATTTCACATTCGTACATTATAATAACCATATTTTTATATAATATGTCACTTAATTTCTATTATAAATGACTAATCTAATATATATGAATAATCAAGATCAGACACAATAGTAAATAATTGTAACATTATTTCATGTATGATTAACTACAAAATTCCAATAGATACATAATATCTCACTAATGATACATTAGAGTATTTAGAATCTTTTTTAAGAATAATTTTATGAATACATTTAATTAACTCAAATATTCATCTATATGTGTAATATGAAATCCTTTTATACGTAAGACAAACATATCGTTTAAATTAACATGTGAGATCTCATTGGATATCTCAAAATATTAAATATGTGATATGTAAAAATATTTTGATAATTTTATGTACTCTATCGTGCATAATTATTAAGATTATATGCATGATGTCTTTGTAAAAGATGAATATTATGGTGTAGAAATGATAATAATATTTCATAGTAGAAAACATTTTCACAATGAAATTATATATTTTTCATGTGATCATGTACACATAGAAGAAATATATAGTTTATATTAAATTTATAATAATATAATAGAATTATATCTATGGAGAAACTAAATGAAAATATCATGAGAATATACTAGAATATATTAGATGTGGATAGAATTATAATATGTTTTTTATTACATTGAGGATCAATTATGGAAAATTACATGACTAGTATTTGGCTAATTTTGATTCGAGTTAATCCTTTTTATCTTTTGAAGGGAGATTTAATGATTGAATTACAAAAACTATCCCATTTTATTCTACTAAAAATATTCTTATATAAGAATATTGTTTAAAAATATTAATGGATAAATGGATATAAATAAATATGTTCTCACAGAATAATTGACTCACGGGATAGACTAATAACCTACAATTTTTTTAAGATTTTATTCACATGTATTTTCTCAAATAAGAGGAAATCATTTTTCATATTTAAGATATTATAGTCTCAAGATAACTTTATTCTATTAGTACATCATAAAACAAAAGTAATTTGAATATAATTTTTTGACTTGGTTTTAATAATTATTATAACAGGATCCAGTATAATGAACAATCAGGAGACAATAGTTATTATGAAATTACTTTGGGAAAAGTATGATGCCTTCTTTCCAATAATCACATTATGATATTAGTATAAAAAATTATTATTCATAACTAGGATTCCACTATGTCATTTGGATTCATATTGAGGGGAATTTTTATGCATTATCTATACTTTTTGATATTATTTGTTTTCACTACAATTATGTTTGGTTGAGATTAAGACTAATAGAAAATATTCAATTTATTATTTCTAAGAGAATAATTTATATAATGGATCAAAAAAATTTATTGAGTATTAAAAAACATTTATATAATGGATATGAATTTATTTTAATAATGAGATTTTATATCACCAAGAGAATAAGGATTAAAGTATATCATTATTGGATAAGGAACTAGTGGAAGCTTATTCAAAATTAGAAATTCTATTTACTCTTACTATTTGAGTTCAGAATATGAGAATATAATTTGGCATATATTTCATGGTAATCTTGGTCATGGAAGTATAATAAAGATATAAAATTAAATTATGATTGGATATATAACTCATATAATGATAGTAGGAAATTTTATTTATGGCCCATTTTAAAAAGGTAAAAAATTATAGAAATACATAAGGTAGAAATTCAAGAAACAAAGAAAATTTATTTAATATATTGGGATTTATATTTGTAAATAAGACATTAATACAATAATGGTGCAATATATTTCATTAAATAATTTTATTATTTCACTAGAATGAAAAATAAAATCTTCATTAAACACATGTATAAATTTGGGAAGCTATTTAAAATATTATAATGAGATGTTGAGTCATGCATTTATGGGAGTCTAGATCAATATGTTGACAATTGGTGATAGAAGGGAGTTGACTGGTAGTCATTTTGAATCATATCATGAAATTGTTGGGATTAAAAAAGTGATTCTAATGCACCATGATAAAATGAATTTGTAGAAGGGAATGTATAATATTTTTTTGAAAATTTAAGAACCATATTTTTTAAATTCAAAATCTAAAAATTATTCTTGGTAGTGGCTATAAAAATTGAAATTCATATACATAATAAATGATATTTGAGGCCTAAATAAAAAAGTAATGTCTATGAAATGTAGTATTGAATGAATCCCTTATTTAAGTACATCATACTATTTAGAATTCCATAATTTATAAAGATAATAACATCAAAATACAAAAAGTGTTAATATAATATATTTTAATTCCTAAAAATGACAATAAAAACCGATAAATATCTTTCTAAAGTCTAAAGTTGCAATTTTATTATTTAAAAAAATATTTTTCGAAAAAAATATTTCGACATTACAAAATTAATTTAAAAAATGTTATTAAATTATCAAACTCAAATATGTCTAAAAATATTTATTTTAAAACCAATGATATAAAACCATTTGTGGACCATAGAAATATATTTCCCATATCCTATAATTTTTAGGGATATATTTTAAAAATAAAGAAGAATTATACTCCCATTGATATAAATTACAGCCTCTCAACCATATTTCATTCAATTCAAAATTAATTGACACATAGTTTTTTCTATTATTCACTCATTATGACCTTTTTTGAACCACTCAACGTCCTAATAAATCAGTCTTATATGTTTAGGATGTGATACCTTTTGTATGTCATTAACTTCTTCTCCCTTTTTATCAAAGTACTTAATTACTAGTTACTAATATAATTTTTATGTCACTATATTCCCATTCATATATAAACATTCAATTTTCTTGAGATTTTTTTCTATTAGATAGATAAATCCAATTTCACTCATTATTCTAATACCATAATCCACATTTCCTTCTTATTATGCCACCTAAATCATTTATTGCTATAACTAGACACTTTTTTTATGTTGACATTAATCAGGCTTGTCTTGATACTAGTATATATATATTGTGTGTGTGTGCGTGTGTAATTATACATCATTTTTTGGTTATTTCTATTTATTATGGCCAAAATTTACTTCTTGTGGGATAAAAATGATTATCAATTTAAAAATTTACACACTTTTGTGCTTACTAATTTGATATCAACCATTTTATTTATTCTCCTGTGGTTATTGATGAAATTCATTGTTATGATATATTATATATGTGGAAAACATGAATTCATACATATTAATGGTATGATTTGATAGTGCAATAATTTACTGGGTAAATAATTAATCCCTAGAGATTACATGTTGATATATTGTGGAATAACACATGTAATATTTTTTTATGATACTTTGGTTATAAACCATGTTCATATTCTTATGAATGTATGGTTTTTATACTATACATTTCCATGGTTTCTATATTTTTATTAGTATTCTTTAATGTTATTCATCGCATTTTATCAATGATGATCACTCATGTTCCATTTCCATTACTTATAACTTAGTGGGATTTATAATCACCCTTATATATTTATTATTGTCTCTAAGAAATCAATTGTACCAAGGTGGACTATGAATCAATAATGAATTAGTCATTCAAGATGAATAAATAAAATTTATATTAATAATATTCTTATGTACTACATGAATTATTAACCTTGTTACCGTGATACTAAACCATAAATCACTCATCACATTGTTCTTCCCTGGACCACGAACAAGAGTACAGACTGATGGTCATTATTGTACCTCAAGAGCAAATTTTCATATATTTGAGGCTACAAACTAGTAGTGGGGGTATAACATGATATAGTGAGGGGACTATACCATATATATTAGACTTTTTAATACTAATAAAATAAAAATATTCATATTTAATATATTACACATTAATATTAAATAAACTAAACATGATATTATAAAATGAAAAAAATAATAATACCAGCATGTAAGGTTTATCATAGACAAGGCCAATAAAATATAAATAAAAACCATCAAGCAAAAAAATATAATGTGATAAAGAATGGTGGAGGATAATATAAAATACCTTATGTCTTCCTCTTCTTAATATCTAAAACCCATTTATGAGGATATAGAATGACCTTGAAATATCAAGAGTCATCAAATCTAGGACCAAAAACAAGTGAGGGATGACCAGGTACCAAAATTCCATTGTGTACTATGATGTGTGTGACTACATTATGAAACAGGGAAACACCAATGTGGGTTGATATGTAATAATAAATACAATGTTATGTTCCTCTTAGATTCTATAATAAAATGAAATAAATTTTTAAATACATAAATAAAACCTACATGCACTATTTACATTGTCTCGATGTGAAAATGTTTGGGAAAACATCATGTAGACCATAAAAACCACAATCAACTCATTGGGGGGGGGGGAATATCCTATCCTATAACTAGTATCTATTGTTTACCTTAAGGTCAATAACCCCAATCAATCAAACCAACATTATCTAGTGTTAGGGTCTTCATAATCATGTCCCAATAACTATTCAAGCTAATTTATTAGACATGGGTTTCTTCGGTATACCGAATCAGAATCATGGTCCAACCCTACAAGATTTGTCTCATCATGGGAATAATAAGAGATGTAAAATAGACATTCTATATGGTATTTTTATCATATATGGTATTAGACTATAATGAAAAATAACCTCCCCTATTAGACTTCTCTAATTAAGTAGAAACATGGACCACTCTTATTGGGGTTTTCATAGCCATGAAATAAGACAAAAAGAATTGCAGAACTCCGTTATGAGATTTTTATCAGCCAAATAAACATAATAACCTCCCAATAAAAAATTGTAGTTACAAAAAATCACATTCCAAGGTTATGTATCATTATATGTGAATAAATCACTACCTCAATGGTATTTTCCAACCCACACATATGAATAATAAAAAATGGGTGTGTTTAATCCCTAAAAATACCATTACTATCCAAGTAAATGAACACCCTCTTACTGGGATCACTATGCCACTAGGGAATGCATCCGGTTCACATAGGTCATAACAAAAATACGGGCACCTCACTGGTGGTCTTTGGTCTCCCCCAAGTCTCAAGTCATCATCCAAATTTCAATGGGCATCTCACCCCACCACAAGGTCATAATAAAAATCATAACATCATCATCCAACCATAGTATACCTCATCTACATCACATTGATGTGACTTTATATATCCCATAATGAAATCCAATGTCAAAAATGGTGAGACACTCACATAACCCTTATTAATGCTAGAACCCACAAGGGCCAACTAGTGCTAACTTGTAATGTCCCGATTCTAGAAGCCACTCAGAGGCACCCCGTACCCAGTTGGTCACATGTCCTAAAGTGCATTTCCCTGAACTCCAAGGGTTGACAACTAGAAGTGAGGGCCTTGGGTGTGTTAGTGGGGAAACTATGCCTCGATTGGTAGAGTACACAACGTATGTAAACAACACATACAATAGCAGAAGTAGTAAACATTCAGCAACAGTAAACGATGGAAGGATAAAACAATAAAAAAACTGGAGCACACACATATATATGAAATGATGCATGATACATATGTATAGTAAAGCATAAAAATAAGTCACAATGATGAATAAAATACTAAAAAAGTTAAAAGGAAAAACAGATAAGTACCTCCTCAGCACCGCAAGCCTCAGCTTGGTCCCATGATCTCTTTCTCCAATGCAATCAAGTACCTGAAGTCGAAGGGCGCTTGCCCTTATCTATACCTGCAGCAATGTAATATGTCTGGGCCCAGAAGCATGGCCCAAATAGGTTGTGAGACTAAATCCCAATAGGCAACCACCCTAAGATCTGTGCCTAATAGTTAGTGATAATATGGCTCGTAATAGTACTGTATGCAGTAAACAGTAACCAATAAGTAGGATGATATACAACAGTAAACAATCCACATATGAACAAGAAGCAGTGAAGCAAACAGATAACTACAACCAGGAATCCCTCTAGTAAGTACTCTCAGCCCTCCCCTCTGGTCATATCCAAGAAGTACTAACAACTCTCTAGGTAGTAAACTCATCCTAACCCCCCTGGTTTGGTCATACTAAATTATAAGACTCTCTAAGGAAGCACGCTCAGTCAATTCCGTTTATAGTCTAAGGTAGTTAGGGACACTCTGAGGAAGATCACGTGGTTAATTATCATTACAACCCCAATGTCATGAGACACTATGAGGAATCACACTTGTTCAAATTCTCTTATAGCCCCAGGTCGATCACAGACTCTCTGAAGATGATCACTCAGACAATTCCTCTTATACCCTAGAATGGATTAAGGAAATTCAATCAAAACAAAGAATCTTCAAGGAAGCTCACTCGGTCTACCCCAGTATAGTCCATAAGGCTAAATACTCTCTGAGTAAGCTCACTCGGTCTATCCTCCTATGTTCTATAATATCTGAGACTCTCCAGGAAGCTCACTTGGTCTATCCCCTATAGTCTATAATGTCCAAGACTCTCTGAGGAATCTCACTCAGTCTATCCCTTTATAGTCCATAGAACCAGGTTCTCACAGCCCCGTGCAAGTCAGTGCATAATAATGCTATATGGCCAAAGTAAACCTACAGAGCTACTTGGATTACTAGTCTATACCATAACAAGCATGTCAGGGAACAATACTCCATTCTACGGTCACAAGGCATGGAAAATAGGTATAACGGCCAAAGGAAACACAATACCAAAAGGTCATAAACATAACAAGTCATGGGAAAAACATCCAAGAATATAAACTATCCTTATACATATCCAGATTACCTCTACATAAGCATACAAGCATGGTAGGAAAAACAACAGGGGGAAAACAGTAAACACGCAATACCCCGTTCAAGGGTATTGGTGGAAGTTGAACATAAAGCTCAAAGACATCGAACAGAAAGGCACAAAACACCTACCTTTATTCTTGGAGATCGATATACTTGAACCCCGAGGGTTGAATATCCTTATAACATTGTAGATATATGAAAATTCACAAAACATTCAACCCACAATAAATTACAAAAGAGGAGGAATTATAAAAAATGTTCTAGAAGAAGGAAGAGATTACTAAGGTGGTTCCATCACAATTAACGATGGTCAATTCATAGGATGGATGGAGGCTCGGGGGATCGGAGGAGATTCATTTCCATACGGGATGCAATCAGATGAAGAAGCTAGAGAAGAAGCGTGTTCTTGCAATTATAAGCAACCCCAGTTCGTTTAATGAAAAAAGTACACGACATGTACATTTGGAGTACACGACGTATACTTGGATTTTCCATAATTCGCTTTAATCACCCTCCAAATCACCACAAATGACCATGTATGTGGCCCAAACATGGCCATCACATGGCCTTGTGTATCATCAAGGTACACGACGTGTACTTCAAAAATTTCCAAAAACTCTTCTTTTTGTAAAAACTCCAAAAAATGAAAAAATACCTGAAACGAATTTATGAGTACTTAAAAACATCCCCACTTAATGAAATTCATCCCCAAATTTCCCTCGTGAGGCGTGGAAGAAGTAACCCTGAAGAGTTCTGGAAACTGCGATCGTACATTAGCCTCCCTCTCCCATGTCTCGTCATGTACTCGCTCGTGCTACCATAGCACCTGTACCAGAGTAAAAAACCATTCACGGAGAACCTTCATACTACAATCGACAATCTGGATAGGATTCTCCACAAACGATGCATCCACTTCGAGAACAACCTCCTCAGGTTTAAAGACATGAGACTGGTATGAAAAGTAACGTCGGAGCTGAGAAACATGGAAGAAATTGTGCATAGCCTGGTACCTCTGAGGTAACTGCATCTGATAGGAAACCGGTCCAAATCTCTCCAACACCTCAATCAGCCCAACCTATCTAGTTTAAAGCATACCCTGTATCTGAATCCTTTTGTGTCCCATCCTCAGTGCGACACCCAGGAAAACTTGATCCCCAACCTCGAACTTCAAAGGTCATCTCTGCTGATCATTATAAGACATCTGTTGAGATTGCGATGTAGACATCCTCTTCTTGAGTCAACTCTATCTTCTCCGAGGTCTATTGGACAAGACGAGGGCCTAGTAAAGCCTTCTTTCCTGCCTCTATCCAACACAAGGGTGATCGGCATGACCTACTGTACAAAGCCTCGTAAGGTGACATCTGAATATTCGCCTGAAAAATATTATTGTAGGTGATATCCACAAGAAGGATACGCTTATCCCAAGAACCTCCAACACCCAGAATGCAAGCTCAGAGCATATCCCCAATCACTTGGATCGTGCGCTCAGACAAGCCATCTGTCTGGGGATAGTATGTTGTACTCAAAACTACTTGTGTACCCAAGGCATTTTGAATCCCCTTCCAGAACTAAGAAGTAAAATGCGCATCCTTTTCTGAAAAAATGGATTGTTGAAGTCCATGTAGACGTACAGTCTCTTGGATGTACAACCATCTCATCTCATAAACACTGATGGTCTCCATGACCAGTATGATGTGACCAACCATCATACGCCTATCGATGACAACCCAAACAGCATCATTCCCTCAAGGTGACCTCAGAAAACTGGTCAATAACTCCATCACGACATTGTTCCACTTCCACTCTAGAATGGGTAACTGCTTCAAAAGAAATGATGGTCACTGATGTTCCGCATTCACCTGATGACAAGTGGAACACCTCGGGACAAAACTAGAAACATATCTCTTCATACATGGAAACCAGTGTTGGTAGTGTAGATCATGATACATCTTGATGATTCCAGGATGAACTCCCCTAACTGAGGAATGAAATTCCCACATCATCTCCTCGCGTATGTCTGCTGGCACCCATACGCATCCCTATAAAGGCAAGATATCATCCTTGACCACTGTCCATCCAGGAAGAGGGCCCTCTCCTGACACACTCTACCGCCGGACTAGGCCTTCTGAGTCTAATAGCTGCCTCATCCGTAGCCAATCAAGAAGTGTAGAGGTAACATCTATAGAAGATAAGGATGTGTGCCCCTGTCTGTCGTGCAGATAAAAATGCATCTCAGAGAACAAAGCCAAAAGCTGCCACTCACTACTGGCCACCTAAACTACCTGTATCTGAGTTATCCTTCTCAATGAGTCATCCATTGTGTTACCCTTTATAGGTGTATATGCAATATCAATGTCAAAGTACTGAAGATACTTGACCTTCCTGAGCTATCTCAGATTCAAATCACGCTGAGTGAAGATGTACTTGAGACTTTTTTTGTCAGTGAAGACCAAAAAATTCTCTCCCAAAAAAAATGTCTCCAACAGCATAAGGAATGAACAATAACTTCCAACTCTAGATTGTGTGTCAGGTAGTTCCTCTCATGTGGTCTCAACTATCGAGACCCATACGCAACGACTCCATCTCCCTGCATAAGCACATCTCCCATCCCGATACCTGAATCACCACAATAAACGGTATCGCTCTTTCCCATCTCTGGAAAGACTAGTATCGGTGCTGACTTCAACCTCCCTTTCAGCTCCTGAAATGCTGACTCATAGGAGTCTGACCATAAGAACATTTCCCTTTTCTTGTTCATACCTATCAGTGGTGTTTCTAGGCGTGAAAAGTCTACTATAAAATTCATGTAATATCTAGCCATCCCTAGAAAACTCTGCCCCTCAAAGACATTCATTGGATACACCTATGTAACTACAAATCTCACTTTATCTGGGTCTACTGATACTCCTATATCTGAGATAACATGACCCATGAATGGAATTTGATCCATCCAAAAGTGGAATTTTGAGAGTTTAGAATAAAGCTGATGCTCTCTCATTGTACTCAGTATGATCTCAAGATGGGTATCATGGTCATCTCGATTGTGAGAGTACACCAAGATGTCATCCACGAAAACCACCATGAAGGAATCTATGTATGGATGGAACACTCAGTTCATCAGTGGCATGAAAACTGCAGGCACATTCATGAGACCGAACAACATAACCATATACTCGTATAGACCATACCTACTCTGAAAACCCGTAAGAGGTATATCATATTGTCTAACGCGCAACTGATGATAACCGGATCTCAAGTCAATCATCGAGAACACTTGGTCCCCTCGATGTTGATAAAATAGATCATCAATCCTCATCATTGAATATTTGTTCTTGACCGTCAACTGGTTAAACATTATATAGTCCACACAAAGTCTGAGGGTACCATCTGACTTCTTTGCAAACAGGACAAGCGAACCCCAAGGATAAGTACTGGGTCAGATGAAACCCATTGCCTGCAACTCCTCCAACTACTTCCTGAGCACCTATAACTCAGGTGTAGACATGCAATAAAGAGGAATGGACACCTGTGCCGATCCTAGAATGAGCTCAATAGAAAATTCTACCTCATACTCGAGAAGAAAACCTTAAAAGTCCTCTGGAAAGAAATCCCTAAAGCGATCCACCACTGGAAGAAGGTCTAAATATGAAGTCCCTTGGTCACTCAGATAAGGACTAGAAATCTAGGATGTAACTCCTCCTTTCCCATGATGCTTGGGTCCTACTCTACTCTCCTAGACATCCCACTCACCTATATTAAGAAAATATCCACCGTTTTTTGATATAAAACTCACACTGCGGTGATAACATTCGATGACTTCTTGAAAGGGAACTAACCAGTCCATTTGGAGAATGACATCATAGATTGTCATCTATAGGACATAGAGGTCCCATATGAAGTGATACCCTGCAACCAAAAGAAGGCACTCTATGAACTAACATACGATAATCGCTCTAGTCCCCAACGATGTGTCTAGAGTCAAAGTATTGGCAGAGGAAAAGATGTAGAGCCCTTATTTCTCCACAAAAGCAACAGAGATAAAGCTATGCATATCACCAGTATTAAAAATAGCTGAAGATAAAACTGAGTCTACTAAGATCATACCTCGAACTGTAGAAGGTCCGGGATCCTGCTCTTGATGGGTCTCATCCACAGTGAAGGTCTGACATGTATTGTGGCCCTGCGACCCTGGATGACCACTCTGAGCTGATCAACTCTACAATCATTGGAAACCTGGTGACTGACCACCATATTTTTGACCTCCTCCTCGGCCCACAGGACCAGAAGAACTCCATTTCCCTGAATAGTGAGAAACCGGAAATGCATCTTCTGAATGCGGGGTCATAGAAGAACCCCTACCACTAGCTGTAGGTGAGAATTTCTGACAAAAACACTAAAGATGGACCATATTTACGTAAGATCAGAACTCCATCTGGTCTATTTGGAACTGAGGCCTAGTATGCCCACTCCTCCTATATTGGTAGCATACTACCTGGCTGCCCAATGATACATTCCTCCTACTCTGATCTCCTCGAGCCGACTCCCTACGGTGCTTCCTGCTATCAGTAGGAGGAACACTATCTCTATAGGATGAACCACCCTGTCTCACTGCTCTAAAATCCCTCAGATTATGCTCCATGATCAGCACCTAGTCGACAATAGATGACATCTAAGCCAACATAAATATGTTCACTTGTGAGTGGATTTCATGCCTCAGGCCTTCCTCCAACTTCCGCACAAGGAACAACTCATTGCCTCCTGTAATAGTCATGAAATGATGCAACTCATTAATGCGAGACGAGTACTTTATAACTGAAAGATTACCCTACTCCAGACTCATAAACTCCTGGGCTTGATCATCCCTCAAGGTCTCCGGGTATATGTAATCGTAGAAGATGCTCCAAAACTCATCCTAAGACATACTCTGCTGGCTCCATGACTATGAGATCACATCTCACCACCTCTTGGAGGAGTCTTAGTGCATATAAGTAGTGAGCTTCACCATATTCTTTGGAGGTATCTCTGATGCTTGAAAATTGTCAGCGTGGAATCTAGCCACAACTCTGTTGCTTGAGGTCCTCTATCCACTGAGAAAGTAGAAGGATACTGTTGTTGAAAACCCCACGTCAACTCTGCCATCGACGGGGTAGGAGGTGGCAATCCTTTGAATGTATTCATCATCCTCATAATGTCTTCCCTGAACTGCGCATCGGTGCATGCAACTATTATAACTGCTGGTGCCAAGACTGGCAAATCGGGAGGATCTGTAGGAGTTCCATGATTTGCCATATCCGGTGTCTAATCACCGTCTCACAGTTGATGCAGAACCAGAGGAAGTCTTTGTGGCATAGCTCTAAAAGGTCAAAAGCACAACTTAGATCAGGATTATAAATGACTGAGAACACAAGAGTACAAGACTGGAACAAGATAATGAAACAATAATGTTTTAAAAAACATGAATACACACATGTATAAATACTACATGGAGTGTTCTTTTATGCCATTCACATGGATGTGTAATTCTACCACAACTGTTCATGTAACGCCCCAACCACACGATGTGTTGTCCCCACACAAGGCGTGTACTTGAACTCTATTCCTTTCTTGAGTATCCTTACATGGATAACCCACATAGTCCTCTTAATCCTAGACTACACGTCGTGTCCACAATGGACACAACCTGTACTAAACATGGTTTGAAAGACCCGTGTTTTTAGTTACACGGCCGGACACACGTGTCACTTTTACACGACGTGCTCCCTGAGAACACGGTGTGTACATGAAGGTTTTCCCCGACCCGTGTTGTTTTTTAGATGGACGGGTACTTATGTTACATGGTAAAATGAGTGATAAAAGGACATGGTGTGTAAAGTCGATGTTTCATCCATCTGTGTCATTAGACACACGGGTAGACACACGGTCACTGAAACATGGCATGTACTTCACATACACGGTGTGTTCCTGAAGATTTTTTCACAACCCCATGTTTCTTCCCACATAGATAGTGACACCGTTTAAAAACTACACGACATGTATTAATAAAGTACACACTGTGGATTCTGTGTTTTTCTGGACAGTAGCTCAAAAACTACTCTGAAGCCCAAAAAACACAGAAAACAGGAGTTAAGGTGCCAAATTACGATCTGTGAGGGCCCATAATCCCCGTGAATCGGAGCATGGAATCATATACAAGTTATAACAAGGAAATCATGAAATTATCCACCAAATTCCAGTCCATGAGGGCCCATAAAACCACAAGAACCAAAGTTTTTCATCCATTTAAGAAAAGTACTATAAAAAAAATTTCTATCAAACAACATATATTTTATCAAAGCATATATTAAAACAACATGAATAATCTACACAACGCCTATCACAACAACATGCAATAACTAATGCATCCTAGATGGCATGTCAAGAATGCAAGGCATTTGATTTCTAACAAGTGCCTATATGATGCATGAGACGACATACCCTCGTCTCATCAGGTTGCCACAGAAATAGAACCGCAATAACAACAACAATAATAACACAAAGCAAGTGAATCACCCAATGGTGAAATCATATCAACTATAAAAATTGAAAAACCTAAATAAATTACAATAAACAAGGTAGATTGGATTTCCCCTGTATAAAAGATAGCTAATCCCTGGTACAACTTATTACCAAGTACCTATTCTATCTTATCCCTTGCTATAGGCTCTAAACAGTACGTCAATAGAAAAGAATTCCTTTGATACCACTTTGTAACGTCTCGGTTCAAGAAGCCACCAAGAGGTGCCTCGTACCCAGTTGGTCACATGGACTCAAGCGCATTTACCCAAACGCGAGAGGCTGCCGACTAGCAGCGAGGGTCTTGGGTGTGTTAGTGGGGAAACTATGCCCTCATTGGAAGAGTACATAGCGGATGTAAACAACACATACAATAGCTGAAGCAGTAAACATCCAACAACAGTAAACAGCTTAAGGATAAACCAATAAACAACTGGAGCACACACTAACACACACACATATATATATATATATATGAATTGATTCCTGATACATATCTCTAGGAAAGCATCCAAAAAAGTCACAATGTTGAATACAATACTAAACCAATGTACACAGGAAAAATATATAAGAAACTCTTCAGCATTGCAAGCCTCAGCTTGGTCCCATGCTCTCTTGCTCCAATGCAATCACGTACCTGAAGATGAAGTGAACTTGCCCTTGTCTATACCTGCAGCAATGTAATCTGTTTGGGCCCAAAATCATGACCCATACAGTGTGTGAGACTAAATCCTAGTAGGCAACCACCCGAAGATATGTTCCTAATAGTCAATGAGAATATGGAAGGTAATAATATAGTAATATGTAAACAGTAACCAGTATGCAGTATGATACACAATAGTAAATAATCCACAGATCAACAAGCAGAAGTGAAGAAAATACCTAACCACAAACAAGAATCTCTCTGGGATGTACTCACATCCCTCCCCTCTGGTCATATCCAAGAATTACCAACAACCCTCTGGGAAGTACACTCAGCCTAACCCCTCTAGTTTGGACATACTAAATTTTAAGACTCTATGAGGAAGCATGCTCAGTCAATTACCATTATAGTCTAAGGTAGTCATGGACTATCTGAGGAAGATCATGCGGTCTATCCCCCTTATATCCCCAATGTATAGAGACTCTTTGAGGAAGTAAACTCGGTCAATTCATCTTATAGCCTCAGGTTGTTCACAGACTCTCTGAGTAAGCACACTCGGTCAATTACTCCTATAATATAGAATGGTTTAAGGAAATTTAAGCAATATAATAACTCTCCGAGGAAGCTCTCTTGTTCTACCCCCGTATAGTCTATAAGGCTCAAGAATCTCTGGGTAAGCTCAATCTGTCTATCCTTCTAGGGTTTATAATATCCAAGACTCTCTGGGAAGCTAACTTGTTCTATCCTCTATAGTCTATAATGTCTAAGACTATCTGAGGATGATCACTCAGTCTATCCCATTATAGTCTATAGCACCAGGTTCTCACAGCCTCATTCAAGTCAGTGTATAATAATTATATATGGATAATGTAAACCTACAGAGCTACTTGGCTAACCAGTCTATAGTATAACAGTCATGTCAAGGAACCGTACTCCATCCTACGGTCACAAGGCATGGAAAATGGGTATAACCGCCAAATGCAAAACAAGACCAAAAGCTCATAAATAGAATAAGGAATGGGAAAAACATCCAAGCATTGAAATTATCTGTATATATTTCCAAATTACCTCTACACAAGCATACAATAAATTAAGGAAAAACAATAGGGGAAAAACAGTAAACACGCAATAACCTGTTCAAGGGTATTGGTGGAAAATGCACATAACACTCAAAAACTTCGAACGGAAAGGAAAAAACCATCGACCATGATGCTAAAATATTGACATACTTGAACCATGAGGCTTGAATATCCTTTTAATGCCATATATCTATTAAAATGCATAAAACGTTCAACCCACGATAACATGAAAAAGAGGAGGAATTGGGAAACGATGCTCCAGAAGAAGGAAGAGCATACCGATGCGGTTCCAACGCAATATAAGACGGTCGATTCGGAGGTCGGATGGAGGCTCAGGGGCTCAGAGGGGATTCATGGCCATATGGGATGCTCTCGGTCGAAGCAGTTGGAGAAGAAGCATGTTCTGGTGATTAGACGTGACCTCGGCCCATTTAATAAAAAAATTATACAGCATTTACTTTTGGAGTACACAGCGTGTACTAGGATTTTCCATACTCCCCTTTAAGCGGCCTCCACATCACCCCACACGGTTGTGTGTGTGGCCTGAACATGGCCAGCACACGGCGTTGTACAACATTGAAGTACACGGAATGAACTTATAAAGTACACAGAATGTACATTAAAAATTTCTTGAAACACCACTTTTCATAAAAACTATATAAAAAGAAAAAACATACCTGAGACGAAGGATCGGGTTCTTACATAACTCATCACCATCCTCCAAAAGGAATGTCTAAGGGAACCTACATTGGGGCTTTAAAAAATAGTTCATTTCATTTTTTAAAATTTCACACCTCTCATATGGGTATAAATAATCTAGGTTAGTAATCTATTTATTCGTCTTCTATATATGGTCATGGAATAAGGCAAGTATACATGGCCCAATATGGACTTGGAACATTTTTCTACTTATAAAATATAAATTTAAATAAAAAATTAATAATTAATTAATGAAATAAAAGTAAACTGGATAATTAAATTGGTGGAATGAAAAACAATCCAATGAATCATAAAAAATATGAGTAAAAACCATAGGGTTATTATGGGGCATACTGACCTCAAATAATCTTCATCCCCTTATTAAACTAAATGTGGTTAGCTCTTTCATGTCCAATAAACACTAATAAAAGATCCCACATCTGGGGAAATCCTCCCACTAAATTTGAAAAAACACATTAACATCGGTAAAATTCTTAATGATATGTTTTAATATCCATTACACCCCAAAAAGTTATAATTTAATGTGAGAATAAACCAATAGAAAACAATGGAAGTGGCCCACAATGGGTGAGACTCAACATAAGTCACTCAAAAATAGGACAAAAATAACCTATGTCCAAGGAGGATTAATGTAGGGAAAATGAAGAAGGGGGTTGGGTGTGGACATGGGCAATATGGGAGAAAAGAGGGGATTCAAACTTATTAATTTTAAAGGGAAAAATTATTTTATAAATTTTAAAAGACCATATAGTATGACTATAGGATTTACCAATTAGTTCAGTAGTATCAATCCAAGAAAATACATCTCTCATTGTAGGTCTATGTGGTTTACCAAACTATTCACAAACCATGTGAAGTTCTACTAGCACAGTCTGAATCATTTCACTAAATTTTTCTAGAAATGTTAATAAAACATGTTCCAAGCCTCATATCAATGAAACCGACATGGTTTTCTATTAAATATTCATTCTCATCCCTAGTGAATTTTCTAACCAATCACATATACATTTTATTATACTAATTCAATTGAAAAAACTCATGAAACTCTTGGTTCCAAATCTTTTATCTAGATCCTTGCACACTAAATATTTTACCCTTGACCAAAACCCCCTTAAAACTATAAAATCATAATGTGAACATTCTAATACTTTATTGAGAACCCAAAAATCCCATTTATCCTAAAACCATATCCAAAAACATAATATTATGATGCTTGAACCCTATGATTTAGAATATTAAATACAGTTCGAAAAATAGACCATCTACAAATTCTAAAAATCATATTCCTCTAGAATTTAAAGACATGTTCATGCACATAAGATATGAAAAAACTCATGATAATAAAAATTATCATACATGACATGTCTTGGTGGTTATAAAATCATACATCCTAACCCACCCATGTCTTTAATTACCATTTAAATGATTACATTTGATCCTAGAAGTCCAAATATATTCTCACATTGCCACCCAAACATCAGGTTATCAAACTACTAATGAATGTTCCACCACTCAACTATATCATAGAATCATTTAGGTAATAATAACCCAAACAAATATATCAAAATACACTAAATGATTTTTTTATACATCATCCAATATATGGTTCTCCCCACAATATTAGTCAAATTATGATTACAATTATGATATAATGGCATCTCAACCATGATAATTTCCTACTAAAATATGTTTCTAGTATAATAAACCATATTAGTTTATTAAATGGTGTTGGATTTTTTAGATGAGTATTCATTTCATAATTTAATGAAACACTTCAAAACCATAAAAGTTTATTTTCATTGGATACAAGGATAAATAAAAAAACAATTCATAGAAGATATACATTTTCCCCTACATAGTTCTTGATAAATATTACCCTTATTAGAAACATATTACATAAAAAATATTATTCATGATCTAGGTAATGAAAAAAAAATGCAAACTTATATGCTATATATGGGTAAATGATGCAGATATAAATGGGCACATATATAAAAACTCATTTTTCAATTTTGATAATTTGAAATATTTTAAGGAAGTCTTTTAGAGAAAGTATATGAGTGTGCATTAGAATCCATACATTGGGAGTCTCAATGTTGATATAATTTTAATATAAAAAATATTATATCATGCATGTGTAGATTTTATAATATAAGGGTATAACACCTAAATGGGTTCAATGAAGGGAAAACTAAATCATCATTCAATATGGAACATTGGGTTTTACAAAGGTTTTATATAACAATTATCAATGTCTGGTTTATTTTTTGAGGTTCCAGCATAAATGAAAATGAAAATTTATTTTCTCATTTTTCAAAAAAATGATGTGACTTAACCGTCATATATTAAAACATAGTTTGAAATAAATCATGTGGTTTTTCATATAACCCCAGGGATTTGAGAGCAGATAATAGAGGAGATCATGGTAGATGAAAATGGTATCTCAGATAAAATTAGCACCACTGTGTTTGTATTTACCAATGATGTACAAGAATATCCCCAATCCAAGTTTCAATCATTCTTTAGTAATAACGAAAACAATCATGTGGAAGGATGTTTTTATGTTGATTATAATCCAAATATTTTATCAACACCAAACATGAATTAATTCCCTAAAAATATTATTGGGTTGAAAATAGATTTAGGGGTATTACCGTGTCTTCCATGAAAAAGAAATTTATGATATTCAATGATGACTTAGTTTCATTTATCTTCCTTCATAATTAATAAGTCAACATATTAAAGCCAATTCAAACATTGTCTAAGGTTTGTTCGACATTTTTTTGGTTTTTTGTTTTCTATCCCCATTCATCATGCATTATTTGTTGGCATCCAATTTGTTAGTTGGTTTTCAAAATACTGTGTTATCAATAATTAAACAATAATTCTTTGTAATAATGAATCATCACTCTAGGTTTCCGGATAGGGATCAATGATGTTTTTTGAACATATAGTGAAATATGAGGATAAAAATCAGATTAGGATATCCGTAGTTGTATTTTTTTGTAATATTAACATGGATTTTTAATGAATGATGATTCTCAATAAAATTTAGGTAACTGATATTCAATCACTTGGGACAGATTGAAATGGATGATCCTAAAATGATATTAGTGGCTTTGCCTGTCAAATTAAATTAAATGGAAGTGTGTCAAGGATACATGGAATAGTATATAATTTAATGAAATATCCTAACTATAAAATTTCTACTCTCGAATAACATATTATATGTAGACACCATTTTTTTGTTCTACGGTTGATGTGTAGAGAAAAATAGCACACTCAGTGTAGCATGTGCCACAAATCATGTGATCCTTTTCTTGAGGCTCACCATATACCTAGGGTACATGGGAATTAGCAAGACCTAGTGCATTTGTACACTTAGAGTACCCATGCAAGACCCAATACTCAAACTCAACTATAGTACATATACATATCCGGTTACGTAGGCATGTACAAAAACACATGAGAAAGCTCTATTATACTCACTCAGGCAGGTGCCTCACATAATGTGTTGGGGAGATAGTTATACACTTTGTATAATAATATAAATGTAATTTCTATTGAAATATAAATTTCAGAGAGAATAGAATGTCAAAAATATATATATATTCTATGCACATCATGTTATCCCGGTGCACTTAGTGTACTTTCTCAAATTATTGTTGAGACACTCTGTCTTTTCAGTATATACAAGTATCAGTGGGATCATTTCCTTGTTATCTTCATATGAGGGATTACATGTGACATGCATCATGAGTTTAGTATATTGATAACTTATACATGATTGGTCTTAGATAAAGGTCAATAATCCCTTGATGTGATTTAGAGTTTGATCCTCTATCATTTCATCAGCTTCTCATTATGGGGTTCTAGGAATCATCAAGAATAACTTATGAAGGTGTAAAATCCACAAATTTTAATGTTATTCTAGATAAGATATTTGTTTCCCCCATGGACATATGTGTGATCCTGTATCTGTGTATTGTTATCTTAAGAGTTCTTGTGACTACTTGTTTGGCATGGAATAATGATCATAACTTCATGGATGAGCTCCATCAGTAAAATCGTGGCTCAAGGTGTGGGATATTTCATATGAGAATTACCATGAAATCTCAAGAAGAATCAAGTGAATATAAATATGGTTATTACCACATTAAATCAGGTACTCTATAATTATTTTATCTTTAGTTTAAATTTATATGTATCATATTTCAATTTAAATTCATGGATGATGATGAGATGACTAATATCTTGATGATTTATTTTTTGGTGATTTTGGGGTGTCATAATGGGTATTATAATAATCACCACCATCCTATAAACATCTATCATATATCACAACTTTTGAAAATGGTGTTACTTTTTATGGAGTTCTAGGAGGAGTAGGATTAGGTGGATCATAGTTGAGTTAGACAGACCATGGTTCATACCATGTGTTACATTTGATGGTAGTATGCTTCTACATAGCGGAGTTGAATCTTTTTCTAAATTTAGTGGTCCTGTATTTCCCAAAATTAAAATTCCAATTAGTTTTTTATACTATTATATAGGAGATATCATTTTTATTCAATAGAATATAATATGATTTTAACCATTAAACATTTTATAGGTATATTTACACATGTACATGTGTACATTTACCTTAGGATGAGGTCTCTGTTGTATGTGGTATTCCTAATCAATACCTGTTGTCAACCCCTAAGCAATTCGATGTGGAATTGGGGTGTAAAAATTATCCTAACACTGGAAAATAGAGCATTTTTGGTTGGGTAGTAGTAGAGTGATATCATATCGGGATCATCTTAGAACTACAATTTGGATATTATCAAGCTATGAGGATTTTTTTAGGAACTATAGAAATTGTGTTAATGTGTTTTGACATCCTCTATAATGAAAAATACACTATTATTAGTGTGTAGGCCCAAATACATAATTAGAAACACATTGAAAACATGTTGGATAACATTTTATATGTAGACAGCAGTTATAGAGAAATCATTGGTACATGAGTCGTATAGAATTGTTTTCTGGTTTCTATGTCCATCTTGAGTTAGCTCCCAATATATACTCTCCGATGGTGGTAGGTATTGAATTATTTCATTATACATATTTAACAATTTCAAGATAGGTTTCCATGGAAGGATCACATGGATTATCTTCCATGTGATGAAGACTCGCTGAATGAACCTACTTATGAGGTGGTACCACTATGATTTAGGACACTCTTCCCCTTATCCATTCAAAAGGATGTTATTCCATCAATATTGTCTATAGATGTGTGTAGCTTAAGCACACTCCATGATTATTAGAGTGAATTTCATCTTTTTCTTAGAGTTATACTAGAATATCATAAATTTTAGGAATCGATAAAGGTAGTTACCCATCATTTTCACCTTTGGATGTCACATCAATATTAGATCATGATTTTAGTGGAATTTATACATTATGGATCTATACAGTGATAGTGGAGTCTGGTGACTCATACACATGATGGTATAGTACCATATTTGATATTGTTCAACCATATATACGTTATGTAGTCATATCCAACCACATAGTGAATATTTTTTATCCAAGAGGTTATAAAACTTCAGTAGTGCAACATGAACATGGAAGTGTTTTCATTGTGGTTCACCAACCTCTTATGAAACAATAATGGATATGGTATTGTATCTTGTATTTTGAGTATGAACCATCATTAAAATTATATACTGATATGTTATGGAATGACTAATTCCTTTTTTCATTCCTACTAATGTTGGGGTAATCAATAAAGACATATTGATATAGTTCTTTTTTATCCATGAAGATTCTAAAATACAGTTCTTGAAGTGGTAACATCGAATATAGTAGCTCAAAATATGTATAGGGATTATGGAATGTAATATGATTCATAAAATTATTTCAATATAAATGGCTTGAAATAAATTTCACACATGATGGATTCATTCATCTGAGAGGGAGGGTGAGTTTCTCTTGTTATGGATAAGGGAATATCGAAAACAATTACTCGAAACACCATATAGTTCATGGAGATACAGTCGATTAGACAACTAGATAGAAGAATATATAAGAATATGAAGGTCTATAATGTGGAATACATGGAAGAAGAGTAGGGAGAGAATCATGAGTTCACCGAAATTTTGAGTTATTACCACGAACACCCTCATTTGGACAATGCCATGCTCAAGGAGTTGGTGGTCAGGGACAAAGATAACTACAAGAAGTGGAGTCTTTGGTCCTATGGGATCTGGTAATGAATATATGTATGATATATCTATTATATAAATTAGTCATAGTAATGATAAGAAATGTATTTAGCTGCTCAATTTTGGAAATTCTCTTATTTTATGCTTAAATATTCTGGTTGCCCCTTATGATCAACCCATGTATGTAGAGACTCTAACCTGAGGGGATTCATGGATCACCAAATTTTTTCAATAGTAAGATATAACCCTTCTGGGAGATATATTCATGAGGGATCTCCTTATAGTATTTATTTTTAATTGTTACACCATCCCTATAATAGACTATCTATCAACATTTCATGCCAAGATTAACTATTCTCGATGAGGACATGGTGTGTCCCTATGGATGTGATGAGGTTTTCCTTTATGGGAGAAAAATAAACTCAAGAGTAAGAGGATATACTCATGTATATGAGGATACATCATATTACTCATTATATGGATAGTATTATCCATCAATTACATAGCTCTAATTTTTATGCTCCATGTAGTTGTGGTAGAGTACACTATGGTTTTTTTGAGGATGTGTGGGGATTATCTCTCCAATAAGAAATAGAATTATACCAATATATACAACAAGGAAATACCTAGATATTTGTTTCATAATTTCCTATCAACCCATTGAGATTTTTGAAATGAATGTGTATTTAAAGGACTAGAAGATGAATTAATTTTTCAAACCAAATATTCCGTACATGAAATCCCTGGTATTGTTTTTCATGAAGTGGACGGGTTTTGAGATTTTTTATTATTAACATCAACTAATTTAAAGGATTGTATATAAGATTTATCCAATACTAAGGATTGAAGGGATATTTTTTATTAGAGGGGGAAAGATGTTTATTGAAGATATACATTATGTTCAGTTATAACAATATTTTTGTTTGAGAAATTGATATGTTGAAGATGGTTTTTTGATGTCGTAATAGTCATTATGAGTACTTGGTGACACCATATGGCATAAAAACCACGCAAATATTATTCCTGGAAATCATTAAATGGATCATTAGACCACTTTTACACCAGTTGAGTGTAGTCTTGATCGATAAAACCATTGTTTAAATGAGATTCTAAGAGGAGGAAATGAGATAGTTGAGGATGGACCAAAGCGTACTTTTATAGAACCATGATTTTAGAAATAGTTAATCTAAATGAAGACGTTTCCTCAAGATATTAATGAATTTTAGTGGAGGTTAAAATCACCACCAATGTGATACTTCCATAATAGGGTGGTGGCTATGTTGTGATTTGTGATTCCTCTAGGATTATACATGGATATTTCATGTATTAGAGGAAGGTGGGGATTTATTTTGATTATAATAAATTGAAATTTTTTAGAATAACTATGTCACCCATGATCTAGAGCTCCTAGTAGTGGTATTTTTTGCAATGAAGTGGTGACACTTTTTTTATGGGTGAGTACATTATCATATATTTTAAGTAAATTATTCGGAAATATATCTTTTTGTAGGATTTTCATATTGTGATAAGTACATTATAGTTAGTGTTCAACCAAGATTCTGACACCAATAAATTTTTCACTACTGTTATTTGGAACATATTGGAAGATTCTCTTTGTATGTGATCTTTCCCACATTTATTTATTTGCAAATTCTTAGTAGTTATCTATATTTCAGTTGTCCTTATTTGATAAGAATGGTGTGTATTACCTCCATTTGATTGTTATCACATGTCCACTTATATATTATATAAAGGATGGTGATCATGGCGATATAAAATATGAAAAATTTCATATTCTGATATCCATTGGACATGTTCCTGGTTATTTTTTTGAATGCGGGGAGAAATTCATCATTTTCATATGATAGAGGATGTTACCAGTGATGCTGTGTGAAGAAGGTATAAGATAGATTCATACATATCCTTTGTCAATGAGAATATGAGTGGAAAATATGTACTGTGACCTTAATTATCAATTTTAGTGGTAATATATAATATGGTATGTAGTTATGTTTATCTCTCAATACCTCATTTTATAGTAGGTAAATTCATAGCACCATGAACCAGTGAGTTTATTTCAATCACATGATGTTAAAGAGTAGAAGATGGATTGTATATAAATGAAAATATTGATGGTACTACCATAAACATATATAGGAGATAATATCATTAGGGTGATCATAGAATAACTCACCATGTCTCCCAAAAATCTAGCTATCCAAGAGAATAGTTGAATAGAGTTATTGGGACACCATTATATGCAATAAATAGTCCATCATCATAGAGTTCCCCTGATGATTGTTTTTATCATCATTTTCTCTTCATGATTTGAAATTAAAGAGGAATATATGAGGCATTTGAGACTCTATTTCATTTTATCATGACATCTCACAACCAACATAACATCCCCACTAAGCATATTATTCAGGATACAGAGGAAATGATTTTATATTTCATGCTGGACATTGAAATTATTGTTAGGATCACTGACACATTAGTGGATATTTCATAAAAAATATATTCTAATGGTATCATACAATTTGAGGCCTCTTATGGGAGAAAATAATGTTTAATAATATGTTTCACTGGTATAGGTGAGTCAGAACTCATGGCCCTAGAGTTGGTGTGGGTGATGGCCGAGAAAATGCATAGAATTTCATAGAAGATGATAACTACCCAGATCCATCAGAAGTATTATACAAACTATTTAAAGAGGCATTCAGTGTTTGAGAAGGGAGACCATTTTTTCCTGAAGTTATCACCTCAAAGTGAATTATATATATTCTTTCATGGAGTAAATTTATCTCTAACTGTAATTGACCCTTTCAATATACTATATATGGTCGAGATGGTGGAATATAACATTTCTCTACTACAACAATTAGATTGGGTACGTGACATATTCCATGTTTCAGAACTGTGTAGGTATGTGAATGTCCTGTTTTATATTATCAACAATGATTATATAAATATTTTGGATGTATCTACCTTCGTTGAGTACCAAATAGAGTTTATGGATCAATAAGTGAATATCATCTATTATTGAGTGATTGAATTTATACATCATTGATTATAACATGAGAATCATGAAGAGAGGACATTGGAGTTGGAGAACCATATGAAAGCTGAGTATGCTAATTTTTTAGAAGTATTTTTTTCCTTTTTGGATCCAAATACTTGAGGTGAGTAATGGGTAATGACTCTTCTTTTCCACGTAAGAAAATAAAAATATTTTTGAGGAATATTTTTGGAGTTAGGAACTAATTTAGTGCATGAATCTGATGCATATGAAGGATTAGTATTTATTTAATGATAACATTACAAATATTATATCATGAATGTAAAATGGGTTTCAAATAATGTAAAACGTCTTAAAAGGATTCACAAATGAAATTTTTTTGACCACCACTGACTCCAGATCATGGTTCTTACGCTAGTCCTGCTATAACGTTTTTCAATGTTGGTTGTTTTGTTTGAGGTGTAGTCATGAGAAAAAAATTAATTATCTAATTTATATATCAATAAATGGTTGTGACAATACCCTCATATATTTAAAAATTATTATGAAAAACTATTACGGTTGGTACAATAAACATTTTTATTTTAAAAGAGTGTGCGAATAGGATCTTTGTATATGATAATAGGATCAATGATCTGATTGATACCGCTTGGATCATCTTCAACAATGTTGTTTGTGGGTATTTCTAATTAAAAATTCATAAATTATTCATTATATACAGATCCAAATGTGAGGTGGCATGTTTTTTTATTTTAATCTATATTTTTTACCCATGATTAACATGAGTCAATTCTCTAACAAATTAATTTTCTAGTCAGCTATTGATTTAGTGGTATTATATTATATTCCTAAAATAAAATATTGATTATGCTTAATCATTTCTTGTTTTAATTTATTTATGTTCAAAATTCATACATAAATGAATTGAGTCATATCTAAAAAAATCTCGATATTCAATCCTCATGATTCTCTTTTGTTTTTTTCTCTCCCATTAAATTATAAATTAGATGTCACATTTGGCTAATGGATTATAAAATTCCTAGTGAATGATCATTGATAAATTTTTCATTATCATAATAGATTATTACCAAAGATTTAGGATTGAGATAAAATATGAAATTATGACCCCAATGTTTACATAGGATCGAGATCAGATTTGGAGATCTTAGGTTTCGAGTTTTGGAATCTCAACATAGTAGTGGGATATGAGAAGCTTCGTGATAGGATTTGGGTGGATAAAATGCAGTTACTGGTGATGGAAATTAATTAATGATTAATGATTCATTATTATCAATAAGCCTAGAGGTAGAATTCATTGAGGTCTTAGAATGGTCTAGACATGGACACCCGAATGAATTTTCTTTAAAAATTACAAATATATAATGTGTAACATATAAGAAAAGACAACATTTTGTCCCCTTAATGTAGTGATCGGGGTTTAATCTAGAAAAAAATGTCATATTTTGTGTGAAGTTATTGATAAATTGTAACAACCATAAATATTTTGAACTGTTATTCTTATTTAATTTAAGATTATTTGATATCTCACATTACAGGATAAATTAAGATTAAATAAACCATGAAAAACATTTAAAATAATATAATTTAATGTGACGGTTATATCCAAGACATTAAATCCGAGAGTTTTATAGGCCAAAATAAATTATGAAAATTATATCATTTACACAAGTAAAAAATACATTCATTTGCTTAAAATTGATTTGAAATAAAAATAAAAATCATTTTAATGTACACGATATATTTTTCTAAAATTCAATTTTTATGCCCGTAATGTGTTTTATATTAATAAATTTAATTATTATCTATATTTAAATTATTTTAGCAAGAAGATATATTATAATTTATATATTTTTTTATAATTGATATAATATTATGGTCTAAGAATTGGATAATAAAAATGCTAATTTATGCTAAAATTATATCTTTATACATTAAAGAATCTTCTTGTTCTATGAAAATATTTGATAATTAATTTTTTCCACTTTTAAAAATAAAAATATGAATGATTGTATTTCATTGTTTAATCTAGCGGTACAAAATATTCTACTAGTAAATTTTTTATTTTATTAAAATAAACATATTTTGATATGAAAAGTTAAAACATATTGATTTTAATTTAATATTTTATTTTTTATGAGAATTTGAAAAAAATATTTTTTTAAAATTGGGTTTAAAATTATATTTGCTTCAATAATATTATTATTAATCCAAATTACATATACTTAATAAAACATTTTCTTTGGAAAACAGCTTTACATTTGGTTTTCTAGTTTAAATTTAAATTATATTCTAATACTTCAGTGAATTGACTTTAAAGAAATTGATTCTATATTAGGATTAATAATAATTAATAAGTTTTAATAATTTAACATAATCTTTTATCAAAATAAATTTTAAAATTATGGAAAATTGATTATTGTTGTTAGGATTATAATGGGTTTAATGGGAAGGTTAAACTAAAAGATAAGGGCATGTATTCCACTAAAACATTTACAATAACACAATTTATAGACAAATTTCTACCTTATACAAACCAAAATTAAAATATACCTCTATTTGGAAGCATTTTATATAATGACGTCTTTACCATTTTATATTCATTTAGGAAATTTCCATGACGACTCCCTCCCATAGATATAAATTCACACCACATATCCACTACTCAAAAAAAATCAAAATACTTTTTTAGAGTAAAAAATATATCAATCCAATTCCATAAATTCCACCCCATATCTTATAGTCTTTTGTTTTATTATGAATTCCTAATAAAAATGATTTTGGTGAAAACCTAATGAGGCTTTCCTCAAAAGGTGTATCATTATTAATCGAATATTTTTATTCCTCCACATCCATTAAATATTATTCATACCTAGTGATATAATAAAAAATATTATCTCAAATATAATAAGATTTTTTTTAAATTAATAAACTACATCCATATCCTCTTCCATCAAATGAGCAACAAAACTGTTAATTGTTTGTGTGGAGGATTACCTCCTCATGAACTGATGTAATTAATTATCTATAGCTAACACTCAATTATATATATAATTATTGATATTCAATGTTAATATTTATATATATATATTATATTTATAAAAATATTATGCTAAATAAATTATAATAATATATCTATTTTATTGTCATCAAATCTAATGTAAAACTATAGCATTGATTGTGTATATGTGTGGACTACTGCCTACACAATGTGATTTGATTGTTTTTTCATTCTATTTTTAAATGGATGAAATTTAAAATATATTTTTTATGAATATATATTATAAATATTATATATAAATTAATATATAATGGTGAACTATTTTATACATCCCTTAAATTTTATCATTTCAAAAATGGAAACGATATTCCTGCATACATACATCCTACTATCTCCATCAACTACGCATTTCATTTTTCTATCTCTAATTTTAATGAAGAATATAAATATTTATGTAATGAATTTAAATCATATTTTTATCAAGACTTGTTTTTGTATATGATGTAACTATAATCAATTTGATAGGATAAAAAAGTCCAAACCAAAACATATATAAAAAATTAAGTAATTTTCAACTAAAATAATCATTTTAATAATGAATTACATATAAAAGAAATTCTGAAATTCTAAAAATAAATCATATATTTTATGTTATATATGAGTATGACTCCAAAATAGATACATATAAATTTTATATTTATTATACTATATATTCTAACGTGAATGGAGGATGTTAGACCAGAGGTAAGGGATTTTCATGCCACTTTTACATCTGTGATACATATGACATATTCAATGTTGATATATTTTATGTCATGTATATACTTCCCATTTAAAATGTTGTATCATGAAATTATTATTTCTAATTATATTTCATGTTTAATTTAATTTTATTATTTAATGGTTCTTATTATTCTAAATATACTAAACGGTTATTGGTTTTATGATATAATATAATTGTTTATTAGGATTGGTTATGATTAGTATTTTGATGATGAAATTTCATGATCTAGATCTCAATAATATTATAATTTTTCTTATCCTATAGTTATTTCTGTAGATTAAATGTTTTCATTGCATTTTCCACTCATTTTATACTTACCTGTTCAAGAGAATTTCTTTCAGGTAAACCATAATTTGTTTCTCTTCAGTTGAAAAACATTTATAATCCACTTACTTATTTTCTAAAAATGGTTTCTAGAATATTTTTAATAATTTATAATTATTATTTGAATCATTTTTACAAATGTTTGTTCTTTTTTTAAAAAAAATGGATTAAAATCAAACCTAATGTCGTTTTTGAATGAGTTAATTTTGACTTTTTATAGGAAATTGGTCACGACCCACCTTCACCAAAAGGAGGGAAGGGTCAGCAGATTACCAGGCCCTTCCTTTTTTAAGTTGAAGGAGAGATATTGACCCCCGAAACCCGCCTTCAATAGGTCCCGTAGTGGCGACCAGCACCATGGGTATAGAATCACACACTAAATGGAAGGCATGACCATTTTTCTATTAATTAGATCGGGAGATAAGATAGTAAATCCCATGACACCAAAACTGAAAGTGAAAGTACGGCTAGAAGTAAACCACTCCCATATGCATGTTCAAAGGAAAAAGATACATTCCACGATACTCCAAAAGGTAAAGTACCAAGAAAAGGAAAAAGACAACAGCAACTTCCCTAAGGTCCGAGCTAGTACAGCCCCGTACGATCCCTGATGTCCTCCTGGAAACCTGAAAATAGTTTTATATACATAGGGTGAGAATACAAGTACACTCAGTAGGGAAAACCGAAGACTCTCATGCACAAGGGGGAGACATTCTAATGCCCCGTGGAAAAAGAAATAACCAAACACCCAATAAGTAAAAGTTATCCACCCAACCTCACCAAGGCACACTCCCCAAATTATGCAAGTGAAGTAACATATAGTAAGAGCACATAGATATTTGGGTACCCCACGCCGCTTTCCCACTGGTTATTGAAGACATCCCACGCATCAAACTAATCCTGCTATTCTCACTACAGTCTCACTGCCACACCCGCCCGCACACACTTGGGCCACAACCACACATCCTGCAAGCAAACACCTGTGCCGCAACTGCTGTCCCGTCCACAGACACCTAGGCCACAACAACCACACGTAACCATGCCCGAAAACACCTTGGCCAGAACAACCGCTACCACGCCCGAAGACAGCAGGGCCAGAAAGCTACCCCCACGCCTGAAGACACCTGGGCCTCATCCTGAAGATACTTCGGAAACAACCTTCCCATAAACACCTGGGCCAACCACCACAACTACCCCGCCTAAAGATTCTTGGGCTAATAATGGACCTCAGGCCATCACAACCTTCCCAAATATACTTGGGCTATCTAAGAAAGGGAGAAGAAAGGAGCTAATAACCAGCTACTAATAGAAGTGTTGGGAGAAACACCCTCCCATGTGAAATGTGGGTGTTCGGCACTAAGTGCTCAACATGGGTGGGGCGCGAATAAGAAACATAAGAACTAAAAATATATGTATATGTAACAAACACTCAACCCAACCTAGGGTTTCCAAAGCCAATCCAAGCACAAGCACAGTCATCCCTATTCATAGGAATCACGCTGCTCAGAGCCGAGTCACAACTCATCCCCAAAACCAATTCCCAATTAAGCTATTCTTGCTTCCATGTTCATGTAATCTCATTTAAATAAAGTTTTGCACTATTGGGAAATTAACAGCATAAGCACAAACCAACGGAAAACGTTATAGCCGACATCAATTTAAGCATTCACACTTGGTTCTCTTGCAAATTTACAACAACAAAGGGATAAGTGATATCCCTCAAATTACTGGAACCAAATAAAACCCCTAGAGACAGCCCCATGTTCCTAAAATCCAGGAGCCTATGGTTTCCCAACAATAGAGGATTCCACCCCAATTCGTGATATTAGAAGAGTAATCATACTGGATTAATTGTTATTTAGTGGGGAGGATTCTTTGATTTTTAGATATTAATTATGGGCTTAAAAATGTCCTTGAAACGCTTCAAAAATTTAAAAAGGCCAAAAATTGGGGTTATAGGGGAGGTTGCAGAAGAAAAGCCCGCCATGGCTGGGTTACATCGATCGGTCATGCCGATCGGTCACGCCGATCGGTCACACGGATCGGTCGTGCCGATCGGTCTCATCGATTGGTCGCACTGATCGGTCGTGCCGATCGGTCGATCCGATCAGTCTCGCCGATGGTTCGCACCGATCGGTCCCAACGATCGGTCCCCCCGATCGGTCCATCCGATCGGTCCCACCGATCGGTCCATCCGATCGGTCCCACCGATGGGTCCCAACGATGGGTCCCACTGATGGGTCCCACCGATCGGTCCCACCGATCGGTCTCACTGATTGGTCACACAGGAATTTGGCCAAGGGAGGGTTCATGAGGGTCTGGTCCATTAGATCAGATACCTCTAAAACTATTCTCACCCTCGAGATTCTAGAACCAGACCCAAAAAAAAGTGCGGTGGGGGCCCGAAAAACCACCCCAGAAGATACCTCTCAGGAGTGAACCTCCCTAACACAGGAACACCATATATCCTGCACAACCACGGACTCCCTGCCGCTCCTTTCCCCGTGTGACCTCGCAAAACAAAAGACTAAACCATCTGGCCAGGTGGGAGAGGGGTTTACCTTCCTCCGTGTTAAGATACTATCCTCTTTGGGCGGCACTGACTGCCCCACACTGGTTTAGGGGCATCCACATTAATTCGTCCTAACTAGGAATCAGGTCCTCCCCTCCCCATCCTTTAAGACACTTCACACACATTCACATAAAAGGAAACTGCACATCTCGTAGTCAACAAGGTTAATCATTACATAGCAAACAAGTACTGACAAAACAGGATAAAACTCAAAAAAAATCTCGGTACTGGGCACGCATCTGCACTTCCCTCTCCCAAGTACTCTCCTCAAGCCCACCATGCCTCCATAACATGCGAACCAATGGGATGGTTCATCCACGAATCACCTTCTTCTCATGATCCTTGATCATCATTGGTCGTTCCACGAAGGTTGCATTGTCTTCTATATCTAACTCTCCCCTATCTTTGATGTGGGAGTTATTGTGTAGATATCGATGATGTTGGGACACATAGAAGACATCATTCACCCTTTGAAGGTGTGGTGGGAATGCCAGCTGATAAGACACATTGCCGACCAGGTGAAACACCTCGAAGGGTCCGACGAACCTAGGAGAGACCTTACTTCCCCTGCCAAAACGCCGCTGCCCACACCGAGGGAAGACCTTCAAGAAAATGTGGTCCCTGAACTCGAACTCCATGGGCCTTCTCCTATCATCTGCATATGACTTCTTTCGGTCTTGAGACACCTTCATCCTTTCTCATATAAGCTGAAAATTCTATGTCATGCTCTGCACCACCTCCGGGCCAAGAACACTTGCCTCCCTGACTTCGGTCTAGCACACGGGTGAACGACATGGCCTCCCGTACAAAGCTTCGAACAGATCCTTGCCAATGGTAGAGTGGTAGCTATTGTTGTAGGTGAACTCTACCAGAGGCAAGTGTAGCACCCATGATCCCCCGAAGTATAGGATGTATGCTCGTAGGATATCTTCCATGGTCTGGATGGTGCGCTCTGTCTGCACATCTGTCTAGAGTTGGAAGGCAGTGTTAAGGCGTAGTTGGGTGCCAAAACCATGCTACAAACCCCTCCATACTCGTGAGGTAAATCGTGCATCCCTATCCGAGACTATGGACCTCAGAACTCCATGAAACCGCACTACATCATCCACGTACCTTTCTGCTAAAGCATATACTGTACACGACTCCTTGATTGCTAGAAAGTGAGTCGATTTCTTTAACCTATCCACTACTACCCAGATGGCGTCGCTCCCTCCTTGAACCTTCGGTAGCCCCGTGATGAAATGCATCGAGATATCATCCCACTTCCACTCGGGGACATCTAAAGGTTGAAACGAACCACCTGGAACATGGTGTTCATCCTTCACCTGCTGACACACTATGCACATGGCCACAAACTCTGCCACTACCCGCTTTACTCCGGGCAACCAAAAATGTCTCTTCAGACCCTGTTACATCTTGGAAACTCTCGGGTGCACTTATAGGGGTGAGTTTTGAAACTCACTAAGAACCTTATCGCGCATTGCCTCTGGAACAAACAACTTTCATTGGAAAAGTATCCAGTTCTGACCATCCTCAATCCACCCTTCCAAAGCATTTCCCTGGTCAAATCTGTCACGCATCACTTCACACTCTGGGTCTCCCCACTAAGGCTCCTCCACCTAACGTAACAGAGAAGACTATACTGTCATCTAATACAGGAAACCCCTTCCACTATCCATCCTCGCATCCAGGTGTAGGGCAGCCAACTCCTCCATCGCCCTCCAAGAGTCTGCCGACTCTCGGACAGCATCCCTCTATGACTTCCTACTCAAGGCATCAGCCACCTCGTTTCCTTTCCCTCCGGTGTAGGAAATCTCAAAATCGTAATCTTGGAGGAACTCCACACACCTTCATTGTCATAGGATCACGTCCTGCTGGGAGAAGATATACTTCAAGCCTTTTTGGTCCGTGAAGACTACAAAGTGCTCTCCGATGAGGTAATTTCGCCACAACTTTTGTGAAAAAATGACCGCCGCAAGCTCCAGATCATGGGTGGCATAATTACGCTAATGGGGACGTAACTGCCTAGACCCAGAAGAGATCACCCCTTGCTGCTACATAAACACACACATGAGGCCTTGTCCTGAAGCATCAATGAATACTTCATATGCTGCCCCTTCTTCTGGAAACCTCAACACTGAGGAACTAACCAACATATCCTTCAAATAGTCGAAGGCTGACTCACACTGCTTACTCCACACGAAAGTCTGGTCCTTTTTGGATAGGGCTATCAAAGGTTATGCAACTCGGGAGAAGATGGGTACGAACCTCCGATAGTAACCTGCCAGCCTGAGGAAACTACGGACCTCTTCCATGTTCATGGGTGCTGCCCAAAAACAAACACATAAACCTTTGATGGGTCCACCACAACCCCCTCTTCAGACACTATGTTCCCAAAGAAGTGTACTTCTCGCATCCAGAACTTGCATTTAGACAACTTACTATAGAGCTGGTGCTCTCAGAGGACCTCTAACACAGTCCTCAGATTCTCTGCATGGTCCTCCTCTGATCTTGAATAGATTTGAATGTTCTCGATGAACACAAATATGAACCAATCCAGGTACTCCCAGAAGACAGAGTTCGTAAGCCCCATGACCACAGCTGGGGCGTTTGTAACACCAAAAGGAATGACTACAAACTCGAAGTTCCCATATCTGTACCTGAAGGTCGTCTTCGAGATGTCTCCCTCCTTCACCCTCAACTGGTGATATCCAGACCATAGGACGATCTTTGAGAACCATCCTTCCCCTTTTAGCTGGTCAACGAGATCGTCTATCCTCAGAAGAGGGTAGAGATTCTTGATCGTTACCTGATTCATCCTCCTGTATTCTATGAACAACATGAGACCACCATCTGCCTTCTTTGAGAAAATGACTCGAGCACCCCACGATGACGTACTCAGGCGAACAAAACCGTTCTTCATTAGATCTTTGATCAGAATCTACAACTCCTGTAGTGCCGAAGGCGCCATCCGGGAGGGAGCAATCGAAATCGGACGAGCACCAGGCTGCAAGTCTATCCCAAACTCGATATCACGTCAAGGGGGTAGAGTTGTCACCTCCTCATGGAAGATGTCAATAAAATCACTGACAATCCCTGGAACTTCAGCCATATCAGCATCCACTGAATCTACTAACAGCTCAGCTAAAAAGGAGGGGAGGGGTTCCTCTCGCTTGCTGCCCTTCTGGCCACTCCGCTCGCCAGTGAAAGTAACATGTCGGCCACCCAAGTCTAAAAACACAACCCTTCCTTGGAAGCAGTCGATGATGGCATACACAATGAAAATCTAGTCGATGCCTAGGATGACATTGTATGGCTGTATCTGTAGTAGTAGTAGATCTCTGACCGACTGATGTGGCCCTATCATCAGTTTTCATCCTCTACAAACATATAACATGTCGGTCTGACCTCCGATTGGTGTGCTCAGCACCAGGGGCACTGGAAGTGTCTTGGAATCCACACCCAGAGCACGGGCCAGACAAGGTGCAACAACGGAGTGAGAAGATCCGGTATCGAACAAGGTGTAAGCAAGGGTACTGAACAAACAGATTATACCTCAAACAACCCCCGATCCCGCTGGAATGGCTGCCTCTGTGGCGTGCAACTGTCCACGCCCAGCTTTTCTACCCCTCGACTGTCGGCCGCCTCCCTGACCATGCCCTAGTCGAGGTCCATGAGGATCACCCTAAGGTCAGCCTCCCCCTTCAACACCTGCCCTCAGAAAAGTGGGAGCTCGCTTCCCCTATTGCTGCTGCTGGAAGGGAATATCTGGAAGCTGCTACTGGGGCTGGTGCTGGGCATGTCTGCCACTGCCATACTGAACTCGGTCCGGGCACTGATTCTGGATATTTCCATGGATCCCATAGAAGAATCACCTCAGTCCTGGGCCCAAAGAAAAGGGTGAGGACTGGGGGACCAGAACATGAACTGATGCGGCATACTCCCTACTGGTCGGAACGTAGAGGGTTCTGATACTGGAGGTCTAGTGCTGAAGGCTTTTCCCTTTGATGGGCCTAGCTAAATCCTCTCTCGTGACACACCTCCCAGTGTGTGAATCCTCTCCACTAGCACTGCCTTCTTCTGGACCTCCAAGTATGTTGGCAAGGTGAAGGGGGTAACGACGTACTGGAGGGAGGGTCGGAGCACCTTCTCTAAACGTCTCACCCGAGACTCCTCATCTGGAAATAGGTCTGGAGCAAAGCAGAGGAGGTCCTTGAACATGATCCCGAGCTCCCTTACCGACATACTCCCCTGTTGGAGGGAGAGTAGCTCCTGACTCTTCTCTTCCTTCATCGTAGAAGAGATGAATTCTGCATGAAACTCCTTCTCGAAATCAGCCCATGCCACCTCAGCCTCTCTCCTCTCCCCTAGGTAGAGCGTCCACCACTAACGCACTGATCCCCACATCTGGCTGATGGCCAAAGGAACCCAGTACTCGGTTGGAGCCCGGATCAAGCCGAAGGCTATCACCAGCTCCTCTAGCCAGCCCTCTGTCTTTATGTCAAAGGTGCTGCCCTCGTAATTTTCGAGGGTCTGTCGCTGGAAGGCTCGAAGTGTTCTTTTCCACTGGTCATCCTCCTCCTCTCAATCATCCCTCTGTTGATCGGCCAAGTTAACCTCCTGGGCCTCGATCGCCTGTACAACTCGTGGTCATCTCCTGGGTGCCATACCTGCAAGGTAAACAAGGAATACCTAAGCCCAAGTAGTCCAGAATTTTGTTCTTACATTTTATTTGAGTTATTTATTTAATTTTGAATCCCCAAAACACCCAGTAACACGAGAACACTAGTCATTATAAATCATGTACCTTTCCTAGGGTTTCTACCCTGCAATCTGTGTAGCCTCACTTGGTCGTTTGGTAGGTCCAGAGTCCTTGCATCGGATCACGGGGGGACCTAAAATCCCATTTCCTAGCCGATCGTCCCTGGCCTAATTCACGAACCAAGGTCACCCAACATTGTTGCCCTAACATCCCATAAAATTCTCACTGTACCTAACTCCAGAATCCATCCTATCTCTCAACCATCCTATGATAACATTCTGTCACGACCCTCCTTCACCAAAAGGAGGGAAGGGTCAGTAGATTTCTAGGCCCTTCCTTTTTTAAGTTTAAGGAGAGATAATGACCCCGAAACTCGCATTCAAAAGGTCCCGTAGTGGTGACTCGCACCAAGGGTATAGAATCACACACTAAATGGAAGGCATTACCCTTTTTTTAATAAGATCGAGAGATAATATAGTAAATCCCACAACACTAAAACTGAATTTTCATGTACGGATGGAAGTAAACCATTCCCATATGCATGTTGAAAGGTAAAAGATACAAGCCATGAAACTCGAAATGGTAAAGTACCAAGAAAAGGAAAATGACCACAACAACTGCCCCAAGGTCTGAGCTAGTACGGTCCCACATGATCCCTGATGTACTCTTGGAAACATGAAAACAGTTTTATATATGTAGGTTGAGCATACAAGTACACTCAGTAGGGAAAACCAAAGACTCCTATGCAGAAGTGAGGAGACATTCTAATTCCCCGTGGAAAAAGAAATAAACAAACACCCAACAAGGAAAAACAATCCACTCAACCTCACCAAGGCACACTCCCCAAATAACGCAAGTCAAGTAACATATAATAATAGCATATAGATATTTGGGTACCCCGCGCCATTTTCCCACTGGTTATTGAAGACATCCTACACATCGAACCAATCCTGCTATTCTCACCGTAGTCCCACTACCTCACCCACCCACATACACCTGGGCCACAAGCACACATCCCGCCTACAAACACCTGGGCCACAACCGCTATCCCGCCTGCATACACCTGGGCCATAACAACCTCACATAACCATGCACACAAAAACCTAGGCCAGAACAACCATTGCCATGCCCAAAGACACCTGGGCAAGAAATCTACTGTCACGCCTGAAGACACCTTGGCCTCATCCCGAAGATACTTGGGAAACAACCTGCCCATAAACACCTGGGCCAACCACCACAACTACCCCGCCCGAATATTATTGGGATAATAATGGACCTCAGGCCATCACAGCCTGCCCGAAGATACTTGGGCTATCCGGGAAATGGAGAAAAAAGTAGAGAATAACCAGCCACTACTAGAAGTGTTGAGAAAAACACCCCCCCATTAAATCAGGGTGTTCGGCACTAAGTTCTCAACTTGGGTGGGGTGCGGATAAGTAACATAAGAACTAAAAATATATGTATAAGTAACAAACACTCAACCCAACCAAGGGTTTCTAAAGCCAATCCAAGCACAATCACACTCATCCCTATTCATAGGAAGCACACTGCTCACAATCGAGTCACAAATCATCCCCAAACCCAATTCCCATTTTAGCTATTATTGCTTTGATGTTCAATTAATCTCATTTAAATAAAGGTCTGCACTGCTGGGCAACTAACAGCATAAGAACAAACCAAGTGAAAAAGTTACAGCCAACATCACTTTAAGCATTCACACCCTGTTCTCTTGCTAAGTCACAACAACAAAGGCATAAGTGAGATCCCTCAAAGTATTTCACCAAAGAAAACCCTGAGATACAGCCCCATGTTCCCGAAATCTAGGAGCCAATGGTTTCCCAACAATAGAGGATTCCACCCCAATTCATTATATAAGAAGAGTAATCACATAGCCTCAAATTCTGATTGAGAAAGTGTACAACAACAAGGGATCCCATCCCCACCCATATCACCCCAAAAATCGGCCCGTGAAAGAAAAAACCAAATCTCTACCGCCAACACAAGGCAGGTCCAAGCAGGTATTTTCATATTTAAAAGATTTAACACATACCACGGTTTCAATTCCACTGTGATTTAACCGGGGTTATCACAGAAAAGGGTTGATCCTGGTGCCTTCAATTTATTTAACCGAGTATACGTAATTAACCAATTCCATGGTACAATTATTTAAACATCTAAGGGTACTGAGGTTCATTAGTGCGCAAAGAAAGGCCACCAATGGCCATGATTTTCAGTAAGCATAGGCCCATATAATTAACAACACATATCAACATAAAGAGTACATATGAACATCGATAACACCCCCCCTTCATTCATTAATGTCTGTTCATTATCTTGATTATGTTCGGTTTCAACAGTTTCCACAAAGGCAAAATCATTCCCACCCCGCATGATACACAGAAAGGAGAGACGAAGGAGAAAATCCCTACATGATTGATCAATGATCAATGTTTTTCTCCACGAACTAGGAATAGGGGATGTGCGACTTGCAGGGCTCCGAAATAGGTGAACCACATTCCCCGATAAAGTAAGAGTTTAAATGCACAAGAAAGAGGATACTAGCCAAGAGGAATGTGAAGAAAAACGCATCTTGATAAATAGATGAGATCCCAATGTTACTGGATAAGAAATATGAATTCCTTGGAAGTCAAATCGTGGTTCTTCCACGTGGTTGGGTGGTTACACATGACTGAATTAATTGTTATTTAATAGGTAAGTTTCTTTGATTTTTAGATGTTAATTATGGGCATAAAAAAATCCTTGAAACGCTTCAAAAAGTTAAAAATACCTTAAAGTGGGTTTACGGGGGAGGATGTAGAAGAAAAGCCCGCCAAGGCTTAGTGACACCGATCGGTCGCGCCGATTGGTCGTGTCAATCAGTCCGGCCGATAGGTCTCACCGATCGGTCCTGCCGATCGGTCACGCCGATCGGTTGTGCCGATCGGTCCCCCCGATCGGTCTCGCCGATCGGTCGTGCCAGAATTTGGCAAAGGGAGGGGTCATGAGGGTTTGGGCCATTACAAAATTATTAAGCTGTCATTGTTTTAACATATACAAGATGAAAAAAATTTATCCATCATAACCACTAAATTATTTGAAGCATATATTTCTATTTTTCAAGTATATTTAACTTGAAAATATTAAACATAATATTTATGAAATTTTTATAATTTAAATATGTGTTTTCAATTATAAAATGATATATCCCACCAGAGAAACTCTATGTGGTCTTTTAAAAGGATTCTTCACCTATGATGGAATACATTGTGGTTTCAAATTTATACTAGATATATTATTTGAGGATAAAATCATTATTCATTCTCTATATGGTATATGATCATGATGACATGATGTTTATAAAACATATTTTATTTCCACTGGTAATGTTGTGATGTAAATATGATATGCATATACCACCAATTTCTTTTCAAGGAGTCATTATTTAATGAAATGATTACTAATACGATTATCTTTTAATGGTTTGGGATATGTTGAATGTTTTATGATCCTTTATAACAAAAAATTTACTTTTTTTGTGATGGGTGGGCTTGAAATTATATAGCCCCCCATTTCAATGATTAAAGATAGATATATCAATAGATAAATTTGACATTAATGGGTATTGAACCTAGTTAAGTAAGGAATTTTTTATTCAATGGTAGTCTTTGAAGTGAAAATTGACTACTATAATGGTTTGAAGAATAAATTTTTTGAAATGTGATAGAACTGTACATAATATTTACCTACTATGGAATTGATTTTCTAGTATTATTTGTATACTAAAAATCTATGTATTTTGTCGATGTTGTGATCACATGGATTATGTTATTTGATTCAATAATGATTCATGTCTTATGAAATCTCAATAGTTATATAATGATTTATGATTTAGATATATGATCCGAATGGTATAGTTTTAAATTCTTTTTCTCATGTTCTAAAATCCTTATTCGAATTTAATAATGATATCTCTCATGTCAACTCTTATTGAGCATCTATGCTAACCCTTTTATTTGATTCCTTCCCCAATGCTAGGAGAAAATATATATTTTTTATATTTCTAGGATATGTAAAAATTATTAAGTACATAATAAGAGATAATGTAGTTCAGTTATGAGCCATTTTTCATGTATCCAATATTGTTAAGATACTAGACCTATACTATTCTGGCATGGATCAATTTGTTATATAGTTAATATTCAACTAATATAGTGTAATATCTATGTGTGGATAGTGTGGGTAGCTATATATAGGATCATAAAAAATGTTTAGTTAATATTTGGAAACTATGATGAGACATATTTAGTGATAATCCTAAGGAAAATCCAATAAATAATAGAATTTCATCCTCTATGTTAAATAAAAGAGTGGTTTATTCATTGAAATATATCATTTTCAACATACTACTAGGGGATATCGTCATAGAAGAAATTAATCTAGGGGTAATTACCCGAAATAGATTTTATAGAATATATCATTCACATATTTCTTGTGTGTGGTGAATGTTCCATTATTGTTCACCTAGTTAGACACTTTTAAGATATAGTGTTTAGAAACATTAAATATTATTTATGAAAAATTATGAAGTCTTTGAGTAAATGATCTCCACGGATAACCTAGGTTAATCCTATGGCCGCATAGATATATAATAAAGTAACACAATATACAAATGTTGTAAAATTAGTCATGATTGATCACTTTTGTCAGTGGTCCATGATTGTCACACAATCCATCTATATTTTAGTATGGAATTGGAGATGGAATGATGAAATTGTGGTGGTAATTGTTATTCTCAAGTATTGAAGTACCCTCATTTATATTTGTTATATAAATTATTGTATTTAGGGATAAATATCAAGGATTATTAATCAATATCCACAATGGTTAGATGATTAATTAGCATAGAAAGACCATAATGGTGTGATGATAATATCTCAAGTCTCTGATTCTTTTATATTTTAATTTTATTGTATTTTAACTCATGAAAGTTTATTTATTCTCCCTCTAGTTAAATTTTATTCTATTTTTAGCATGAATTACATTTCTCCACGTAAATACCCACATAAATTTTCAATAAAGGGATGTCACATTTTAAGTTCTAAACTGACATAAAATCTTCAATAACTAAAAGAAAAATATAAACAACAATTTGGAATTATATTCAATATATGGGTCTTGATTCATATTCCATAGTTGTGTTTATCTCAAAAGGATGGATATAAAATAAACATATATGAAATTCTTATTGTGCAAGAGTTTGTTGATATCATTATAAAAGATTTACCTTTTCATATAGTAAATCATGATGTTGATATATCAATATAAATCATACTTGGTGCCATGCCATTTTCTAATACTGCATATAATATATCCCTAATTTAGTTGTAGGAATTGAATATGATCCTCGGGAGAAATGATGACAATTTATGAACTCATCGAAGTCTATCACCTTGTTGTAAACTAATATATTTATTAGTAAGAATGATTGATATATGCAAGTCTGCATTGATTTTAAATAAATCAACAAAATCAAGATCAGGAAAAACTAGCCTCTCCCCCATATTGATGTCTTTTTGATCAACTATGTAGAGAAAAATCTTATTCCTAGAAGGATATTCATTTGTGATATCAATAATTTGTTATTAAATAAGGAGTATATATCCTAGATAATATTTTTTTGAATGTACAGACAATATGAATATATTGTGATGAAATTTTTGTCACTAATTCCCCACCTAACATTTTGTTTTTAATTAGTACTCTCTTTAGTGTTTATATGGATTGGTTTTGGGTAGTATATATAGACAATATTATTTTATATTCAAAATGATCAAAAGATAATGAAAATTCAATTCCAGGTTTTAATTAATGGATATTACATATTTTAGATGAATATTAAATAAATTACAAAAACCCACACATGAGTACCATAATACATCAATGTATTTAGAGGCCATAAACAAATATTCATGTTTGGAGATAGATATGCATAATATCCCATAACAGACTTATTATTAATTAATCTTCTCAAACATACACAACATAAAACTATTCTTTATAACCTGGGGAAAGGAAATATATGAATGGGTGATCTCAGATGCTCGGTTAGGGTAAACAAGCATGATCTATAAGTGTAACATGAACATAACGGTATTAGAACTTGAGTATGATTTATAAATACCATTACATATATTTATAATATCAAAATCCTAAGGCATGGAATAAGGTTTGTAGTTAAAAAGATATTCGTCATAAGAAAAAAATAACCTGTTTTATTAGAGAATAGAATTGGCATAAGAAAAAGAATTGGGGAATACACATAATAATAGAAAATAATCTCCATATTAGTCCAGGATTACTTCCATGGATATCATTGTGTAATGGGTTAACTCCCCTAAACCATTATAGTAGTCAATAATCTATTCTAGGACCATCCTAATTGAAAATGTTCCTAAATAAACCTGGTTTACTCCCTATTCTAGTCATATCTATCTCATGAGATATAAGTCATTACCTAATACCTTGGAGAGAGATATTGGTATCACCCATAACATGGATAAAATCATAAATATATGTTCAAAAATATCATCAAATATAAATTTTATAATACCCCTTTAAATGAAATTGGTTTCATAAACATTTCATCTAATTATAATATATGGAAAAGAAAGATGTTTCACATTCTTTTCATAATTTCATCATAGTATAACCCGAGAAAATTTATCAGGTTTCAAAATAATGTTATCCTGTTATAAAAAAGGACAAATAAACTGCTTTTATTGAAAAAAATTCAACATAAACCTTAAAATGAAAGAATAATAATGGTTTTCTTGGTTCATATCCTCTGTAAAGCATATGTTACATCAATGGATTTCAATATAGATGTAAAACGACGTGTAATGATAAATCAGTTAAAAATTTTCATGAGGAAGTAAATTTTTATTTGAAAATAAGTTTTAAAAAAATATTCCACAAAACCGTTTTTAAAGTTAAAAATTCAAATATTATATTATAATTATTAAAAATCATTTAAAACATTTCTTCTTGAAATACAATTTTCCTCATTTAAAAACAGTTTTTCAAAGATAAAAATTATAAAAATAAATTTTCATTAAAAATAAACCTGAAAATTTGTAATGTAATATTTAAAATATTTTAATGTGTTAATGTTGAAAAGTTATTTATATGTTTTTCATGATAAATACTATATTATATTCATAGTTTTGGTCAAATCCTGACTAGTATTTTTTTACAAAAATAAATGGATATTCTATTAAAAACATTTTGTACAACATAAAAATTGTTTCAAATGTATTTAATAAATAATTTATATAATTTTCAACAAAAAATTTAACACATTTTTATAAATCATGAATTTGGAAGACACGTTGTTTTCTTCCGAATTGAAAAATAATGTCATATTTTTTTAAAAAACCTCTCAATTATATTATTGTCCATATATTGTAAAATGGAACCACTAAAAATAAATATCATGATAAAATATGATAGTATAATTGATGAGAATTACTGATCTTTATATCATAATATTCCATTAATGGATACATAATCAGAAACAATCTTGACAGATGATGTGATTGTAACATTAAACAATTACCAACATAGAAATAATTGTAACATATTCCAATTTAAAGGGAGTTAAAAAAATGGATATATTATACCCATAATTTTCTGTATAATATTAGTTAATATTCCTTCATACAAACTATAATCCTCACCTCAAAAAAATATGTGGTGAATGTGGCCTACTTCTCACAGAAAATAACTGGGACATGGAAATACCTTATAAAATGAATCTCAACATCCTTAGTACATATCTGATACAACTGTAAAATAAATATACACTTGTTATAAATATATTCCAAAATATTATAAATTCTTATAACATCAAATATGATCCCCTTATAATTTTTCAACACCAACTAATTAATAATTCCATTATGAATTCACTACATTATGGTGTTAACTGTTTCATTTTGTCATTTGAGTTTTTGTTCAGTAGTTCAGGTTCTAGTAATTTACTCATGATTAAATTATATAAATAATGATAAATGTGACAATAATATCATATATTTTCATTTAAAAAGTATTTATATTGATTCAATATATATAAATATAAGGTCAAAAGTCATTGATCATGGAAATGGTAGGTTGTGTATATGTATAAATAATCATTAAATCTTTTAATGAATGGAATGAAAGAATAATAACTAATTATTTAATATTATATAAAAATAATTATTTTAAAAATATCACATATGATCATTAAAATAATATTTTTTACCATAACTGTAAATCATTAGTAATAATGAATCAAATCACTTTGTGAGGCGATAGATGGTCATACCCATGAGTGACGTTACCATATCCCCCACAGAATGGAATGCGAAGAATGGTATATATTATATTATATTTTTTATAAGTGAAATTATTATAAAAATTTAATATACATATAAAAATTAATATTTCACCCAACCGTGAGACATGGTGATAAAAAAATTACTTTCCTTTGTGAGTTGGTAGTCTACAATGCACACAATTGATTTTTTGATGTATAGGGAATAGTAACTCTATAATAAGGATGAGGATGTTTGGGATTAATTTTATAAGGTTTTGTCAAACTATATATCTTTAAATGTTGTGATAAGTAGATATCATTTCTTGTCTTTTATAAGTGGCCAAAACTAACCAACTTGTAAACTACAATGAAATTGTCATAAATAAAACAAAATTATAAGTTAATTACCCAGAAAAAATCATACAATCGAAAATTTATTTTTAATAGGGAAATATAAAATCTAAATATATCCATGTATGAGGAATATTAAATGTGTTATAGTCATTTGAACACTTATAATCTTAGTTTAACCCCCATATAAACCAATTGTTACCTTAACCATGAAAATAATTTTTACTCTTTTCAGTATTAATTTTGGAATAAAGTTGTGTTTAAATTATTAGTTAATATAAAATTTGAGTATTATAATTAGGGAAATATATTTTTAAATTCAATTCCAATAATTATGAATTTCTAAATTAAAATTAATCAAGAAGATGCGATGAGAAACCGGATTTTCTAAGGTAAAATGTTGAAAAAATTAAAAAGCTTTTTATCCAATATCTACATAAAATAGAATAAAATAACCTAAATTGGATTAATAAATATAAAATTGAACTAATTTTATTTTAAAACCAAAATAAAAATAGAATTTATCATTTTAAATAATTTAAATGAAAAGTTACTTTTCAGTTAATATTTGTTATTTTTTATTACACATAAAATATGAATATTTTATGAAAATTAACAGTAATCCACCCAAAACTATTTTTTACATGATGATTTCAAAGAAAAGTATTACTTTTTAATTCAATTGAAATATATTTCATGATTTAATTTAATTTTTTTACAAAAATAAATAATTAATTATGTTTTGAGAAAATCATAATTTTGTAAAATATAATGTCCTTATAGAAACTAATTAGGTTTATTATCAATATATATAATTTATCTAAAACAATTATACTTGATATTAAAATAGTATTTATTATCATTTATATCCCTAATTTTAGTCTCTTGGTTATAATGGTAACACTTGAATAATATTAATAATATATAATGGTTTTTTCAAACCTCAATGTCTTATGTAATGAACGATAAACCAATGTTGAATTTAACAAAAACATATTTTGTTGTTGCGTGTAATGAAATATTTAAAGGAAGCATAATTTATTAAAAAAATACATGAATACTTAGTGTGTTACTTTTCACCCCCCTTAAAATGAATTTCTCATCAAAATTCGTCACTCTGATTAAAATATTATGATATTTATACCACATCATTTCTTTAGGTTTCCATGTATCTTCCTCAAATTTTTATTTTCACCAAAAAGACATTGACCATCTGATTAGTCTTGATTTCTACATATTTTTCTACATGATCCCAAATATCCACCATATTTTCCTCATATGTGTGATATTTCATTAGCAGAATGACCTATATTTTTTGTATATATGGAGGGTCAGGTATATACTTCCACAAGAGAGATATATGGAACACATTAGGGACTTGAGAAAGGTTTAGTGAAAGCACCAAATGATATGGTACATCCTTGACATAATCAATTAGTTACAAGGGACCAATATAGAAATGGATTAGTTTCTTTTTCATCCCTAATATAATAACCTTATTTAATGGATAAATTATGAACAACACCTTGTCACTAACATAAAATTATAGATCACACGGTAAATATTATTCATAGCTTTTCATCCATCTCTGATCTAATTTATTTGTTTATGTATAGGTCTCACTTTCTCTTCCATTTTATAATCTATCTAATTTCTTAATATATATTTATTCTAATTTATTCCAAATCAATGAATATTTACATTTAATTCCATAGAAGTATTTATAAATATCTATATGAATGCTTGTCCAAAATATCTTGTTGTCAGATAACTAAACTAGAATCTGAATTTAATCCAACAACCTCTGATTTCTAAATAAAAATAAATCAATATATCCTTTAGGTTTTTAATTATTCACATAGGATAAAAATCTATCTGAGGATGATATGTGGTGATCAAAATCTACTCTATATCAAGACCACACCGAACTATTCTACATAACATTGAGGTAAACCTAGTATTCTGATTAGAAACCTTAGGATATGGTACACCATGAAACATTAGAGGTTACAAAATGTATATTTGATATATATGATCCAAATATATGTCTTATCAAATAGAAATGATGTCTGTGGAATTACTATGGTGATTGACTAAAACCCATATATCATAATTCCATTATGTTAGTTTTTTGTGTCAAATGACATAATACATTAGGATTTTTTCCATTTCCATTATGGTATGGGTAATTGATATAAAATACCATTATAATTTTGACTACCGACCTTTAATTTATGAAAAAATATGTTCTCAGATACAGTCACTTCGATATCCCTCTTCATATAATCCAACAAGATGTACTCTATTAAATCTCTATAAATTTTTTTACTTCTAGGATGAAAAGGTAATTAATAATAATGAGCTTCCTCTAACAAATCATTCATCAGATAAATTATGGATGAAACACAAACAATATTCTTGAAACATATCATTACATGATGATCAATGTTAAACACAAGAACATTTATATCATCCATTTGAAACTCTACATCTTCCTTCTTGGAGTCTATAATCGCCACTTGGATAGATGGTTGAACAATCAGTTGATGAAGATAATATTAATCCCCTTTCATCCACATTTTCAAACCTACAATTTAAAATTCTATAATAACATGATCTTTGATGATCCTCATCATGGATAATATATTGTGGTCCATTTGATTGAAAGAAACAACCACCTTTTCTACTTTCCCGGGGTGGTAATGTATTGACTAACCGTAATCTTTAATTATCTCAAACTATTTTCTTTGGTGCATACTCATCTTATTATATGGGAATAAAAACATTAAAGTTTTTTTATTTCTAATATGTTTCAGTTTTCAATATAAATATAATGTGTCCATATATTTAATGAAAAAATTGTAGAATATATCTCGAAATCAAGAGTTTGGTGATTTTTTTATAAACATTCTATTATCATGAGGCATAAGCTACAACCATGTCATAATGCATGATAACACATACCAATACCTTTTTAAAATGCATCATTATATATTCATAGTGTCCAAAAATTCAAAATAATTCCATATAGATTATATACATTTTATTAACCCTAAAATAAACAATATTTAGAAGGAAGGTCAATTTTTTAAAATTATTGAGCTTCATGTAGTTGATCAAACAAGTCCTCAACGAAATAAAAAATATTTTTTTTTGATCTTTGACATTTTCCATCTCATTATAATAAATGAAATGTCTTATATATCTGAAATACATTATATGGAAAAGAAAATGTGCACCCTAAAGTTACACATTTGGATCAATGAATCCATTATCATGGGTTTCCTTGAGTTTTATCATTAATTCACATAACTCAATCGGGGTCATTCAATAGGGGGTCATTGAAATTTATGTAGAACTAGTTATGAGTTCTATTTTGAACTCAACATCATGTTTTAGTGGATTTCTATCCCACTATTCTATAAATACATCATCATGTTCCCACTCAATAGGCTTACCATCAATTTCACGTTTCTCCCAAAACATTTGAGAAAACAGCACATCAAATTGGTAATTAAGACCCATATAATGTATGTGATGTCTATAGGATTTCAATGCTTACTGTAACATTGAGGTAATGTTATCATTTAGTTTATAATTTAAAATTTTACTTCACTTACTTTACAATTGATTTGTGAATTATGTATATAAATAATATCCATTCTTAAGATAACATCAAATTCAACAAAAGGAAGAATGCCAATATTTATCAGAAACACATTCCCACCAATTTCAACAGAAGAGGAATAAAATAATTGAGAAGTGAGCATCATACCATTATGAGGATTCTTTGGTAATTATACATATAATCATTTTGTTAGAATATTGATAGACATTTTTAATCATTATAATAAGAAATAATGGGTAGATATATTGTAAAATTAGATATTAACAGTTCAAGGGTGGACTATAATTATAAATTTCAATATTTCATTTTTGTATCACCCATAATAAAGAGTGATATCATGATATTTCTCATTGTATCATGGATTAATAGTTTGTTGAAGTGGATCATTATCATTAACATTATTTTTTGGCACTGATTAGCATAGAACTCATACTCTATACATTTGGAACATTAGAGTATGGGTTTGTATTCTATAAAGCTTTGTATCATTTCACATCATTATCTAACTTATTCCAGCAACATCAAAAATAAATTACTTGACGATATTACCTTCAACACTAAAAACATTTACTAACCCCCTAAATAAAATCTCATCATTGTTTCTTCCCTTATTTTGATCATAAAGTAAATCTAATCATATTCTGACCAAGTTTTTTGTTTTTTATTTGAATTACATTATTAACTTCTTATCAAAACCATGATATTAACGCATAACTCGAAACAAAATTTCCTCCATGATTAAATATAAAAAATATATTTATTGTTACTAATGTATCTTATGTCCAATTCCTTTGAGATACATGGTTTTATGCCACTGAAAAATTCATCAACCTTTCATTTAGGTTAGATGATAATACTTGAAGTGTAATTCACCAGTATTATAAAAAAATTTTATAGGTAACAGGATATTCATTATACATTATATTTATCTAAAAGTACTCATTATCCATATCCATTCAATTATTATGAGGAAATAACTTGTATATAAATATTTTGTTGAACTCATCCCAATCCATGGATTCAATTTCACCATGATTCATTATATTCTTGATAATATCCCACCATTAATATGCTCCCTCTTCCAAATATTTAATATATAAAATGAATTTTTCTTGTTAGGAATAATAGAAAATGGTTTTTTGGGTGTTGATCCATTATAGAGAAACTAATTGATAGAAAGAACCATGAAAGGTTGTGGAAATTTCCTCTTGAAGGACTCAATAGATTGTTGTTACCAATATTTTTTGTTTTGATGTCCATACTATGTCATAGCTTGAGAAATTAATTTTACCATAGAAATTATATTTTTTATTCCATTCCCAAAAACATTTTTATCCTCATCAGTAAAATCATTTCCTTTTCCATCACACTCAGAATTAATATGGTTTCTTATGGATCCATCCATTGACTAAAACAAACAATTATAGTGTAAAAAACAATAATCATGATGTTGAACCACATAATCTTGAAAAAACAATTAGAGGATGCCTAAAAATGACACAATATTTTTAATATATTATACCTCATGTTTATCCTAGTTCATTAATTATCACTATTCAAATCCCTCATGATGGTTCATAATGAGTTTCAAAATTTCTAAAGAATATCCAATGAGAGTGTAAAACTAGGTGTTCATCAAGACATATTGTCAGATATTGGGTGATGATTGAGTCCTTCTCTCTTCACACATTTAAAATTAATTAACCATAGGTACATCTCAATGAGATACACATCCACGTGTAGTATCTATATTGGGATGAAATTTCTTAGAAACCAAACCCACTAAAATTTCCCGAAATTCAAGGACATTTTCCTATATATAGAAAAATACATAGAGTTAACCCTAGACATGTACTTTGGGATCTCAATAAATATTTATCATCCTTTTTTCAAATGAAATTGAAACATATCCTTATATTTATATTGTAAATTACCATGTCTATCATAAATAGTTATTAAATATTTTTAGATGAATATTCTTTAGGTTACACAAATACAAACCTCGAGATTATAATGGTATTGTTAATTGTGATTCATGGAACATAATCTTATAATTTGGTGAAATTCCTTAATATTCTCCCATAAATATCTTTACATTTAGTAATCTTCAAAACATAACCCAATTAAAAACATTATTCATAACATATGGAAGGTAAACCTTAGAATGGGTGAGATTAAATGCTCCATATGGGTAAAAAAGAGTGATTTGGAATCATAACTTGAACAAAAGGTTATGCAAACATGACCTTAACATATTTAAATCAGACCCTGCATATCAAAGTTAAAAAATATTTCTAATTACATAAATATCGGTAGTTCATTAGACCATAATCATAAGGAAATCAATGAACATGTTCCATGAAAACATAACAGTTGAATAAAAAAATGGAATTACAGTATACACGTCAGAGTATAAAATCATTTACTTTATAGTGAATGATCACTCCCAAGGATATAATTTTATAATAGCTTCACTCCAAAAAATACAATAGTAGTAAAGGGTCACTACCAAGAGTATAATAAAGGAAACTGTCTCTTAGATAACTGAGTTCACTTCTCATTCTATTCCAATCTCTCCGATTAGATATAAATCATTACCTGATTCATTGGAGGGAGAAATAGGTCCCACCATTTAAATAAAAATAATAATACATATGTGTGTTAGAGGATCATGAAACATTCAATGTATTATAACCAATGAAATAAAATGGGTTTCATAGAAATTTCATCATATCATAAAATATGGAAAAGTATTTGGTTTTATAATAATTTTATATATTTCATCATAGAATACCCCATATAAAAAGGGAAAGTCATTCTATGAATTTTATCATGGTATAAACATTGAAAAAATAGATATTTATAAATATAATTTCATAAATAAATATCAATATAATGAATAATAATGGTTTCACTGGTTCAAATCCCCAACAAAACACAAGTTACCACAGAAGACGTCATCTTTTAAGGAGAATGCTTATGAAAGCTAAATCTCATGAAATTCTTCCTAAAAAACATAAATTTTCATTCAAAATTCCTTTTTAAAAGTAAAAATATTATTTAAATCCTTTTAATTGAAAATAAAACTTATAAACATATAGAAATTATTTAAAAATCATATTAACAATGAAAGAAGAAAATATCCATTCTAATTTGAAATAATGTTTCTAAAAAATAATAAAATCACATCATTTTTATTTGAAACATTCATCCAAAAAGAATAAAGGAATAATTACAATAATTTGTGGTCATTATGGTGTAAAAGTATATATATCTCATATATGTTAAAAGAATTATTTTTTATCATTTCCACTAAAAGAAAAAGGAATTGTAGGGATAATGACATGAATATTCCTTCCAAACAATTTTATAATAAGAAAAAAATATGAAAATTTATATTTAATAAATAATTTTTATTTTTTTGATAAAATTTTATAATAAATCATAAAAATTATTTTGGAATAAAATGGGTTTTCAAGAGATGTGAGAAATAATGTTATGTTTTCATAAAAATAGTTTCCCAGTTATTTAGGTACAAAATATTGGATAATGGTTCTATTACTCAAAATCATCATTGATGACCATACGATATTTAAATATATGATAATTAATTATTGGCAGATCATAATATTTAACAATTACATGCATTATCATGAACAATCTAAATAGATAGTGATATTATAACATAAAACCATTACCAGTTTAGTAATATTTCAAACATAAAACCCATGGAAAAGATATAATAAAATGGTTATTTGATACCCATAATCTAAATGATAATAATCATAAAATAATGTAATGTGGATTATATACACCACATAAAATAAATACTTTTTGAATATGGATTGTATCTCATATAAAATAAATTAATTTGGAGAACCTCATAGAACATGAATCTGATATTATATCAAAAATTTTAAAAAATACTCTACAATAAATATAGGTTTTTATGAGACTATAATAGAATAATAATATTTCTTATAATATCATATATGATCCCATTATAATGTTTCGACCCCCATTTATGTATAGTTTCTTTATAAATTCATAATTTCTTGGTGTTAACTATTTGGTATCTTCAAGAGCGTTTTGGATTATTAGTTCAAGTTATTTTACATATCTCATAATTACATTATCTACATAATGGTAAATGTTACATTTTTTTATGTTCATCATATACATAATTACAACACTTTACAAAATTTATTGATAGAAATATGAAATGAAGCATTCATGGAGATGGTAGGTATTATGTGTGAATGAACATGGTTTCAATATTTCAAAGAATGGAGTTAAATTGGAGTAAATAATTATTAAAAATTAAACAACTATTATGATTTAATATATATCACATATTTTCATTAAAAATATAATAATTTCCTTCCACTAAAATTTTTAGTGAGAATGAATCACATCACATCACGAGGCTGTTGTCCCCCAGAGACATGACTGATGTTAGTGTATTCCCCCATGGAATCAAAAGTAAAATAATTTATTTTTAATATTATATTTATAGAAGTTAAAGAATGGTAAAAAATAATATAAATATACTAAATGCATCAATACAACCAACTTTGATAAGATGTCAGGGATAATAAATTACATTTGTCCGTGAGGCGGTAGTCATTCGTACAAATGTTGAATGGTTTTGTTTCTCATTTGATGGAATTGGTGACGGATATATGTTATTAAATTAAAATAATAAAATTTAATTATATATTATATAATGTTTTTATTATATTTTAACTGTTAAAAGAAAATTAATTTGCATTAAATATTAAATAAAAAAGGAGGATCAGAGTAATGAATGTTACCTTCTCTTCAATGAGCCTCCTTTATGTATCATATTGGGAACCCTAATATTGACTTTTTAGGAAAAAAAATTCTCTAGAACATGGTAAATGTTTTCACGGAGACAATATTTCTTTATTTTTGTGAATAGTTAGAGGCGTTCGGTGGCCGTTTATAAGTGGAGGAAAGGATCATACATGGAAACTACTTTGAAATATCCTAGAAAAATACAAAATAAAAATCTCATTGCCAAGAAAAATCCATCCATGAGACAATATTATAGAAACTGGGAAATTTATTGTTGAAATACGTACATAAAAATATAATATCACAATTTTTATAAAATTTCAATTCTTATCTTTGTAGTTTAATCTCCCCTCAATAAGTATTTTTACCTTAACTGTTCTAATTAATTTTTAATATTTTCACAAAACATTTTGGTGAAAAATTAATTTGAACTAATTATAAATAATAAATTATTCATACTAAAAAAATATATTACTTTTTCCGAAATTAAAATTATTGTATTGTAATAATATTAGTTTTGAATAAATGCCATAGACTTATAGAAAAAGTGGTTTTTCAAAGAGAAAATGTTAAAAAGCTTAAATGCTTTTATATTCAAATTCAATAGTAAATTTATTCCAATGACCTAAATTGAATTAATATATATATACACTAATTTGACATTAAACCCAAATTAAAAAATAATTAAAATCTATAAATAATATAAAATTTGGATGTTTTCAATTAAAATTTATCATTTTTTACTATTCATAAAAATTTGGCCTTTTAAGAAAATTCTCATAAATTAGCCTTAAGATAATTTTACACACTAATTTAAATGATGAATTTTTGTTAACTAAATTAATTTCCTATAAGTGTAAAATATTAATTTCATTTTTTTAAAGAATAAATACAAATCATTTTTGAGAGAAAATAGTATATTAAAATCATATAAAGGCTTTATCAAATAATTGAGTAATTTTTGATGAATATGTTATCCATTTATAAATACATTATATTATATATTTAAAAATTAGTTATTACTACTCATATATTTATGTCTAATTGATAGGTTATAATGGTCATGTTTAAATAATATTTCTAATATTCCATAGTATAATTAATACTCAATGTAGTGTATATAGAAAGATGGACCCATTTTTCATGTTAAAAAATATTATCTTTGTGTTTTTTGTAATGAAATATTTTTTAAAAAATTAATTTAATTGAAATAATTAATACAAAAAACATAGTGTTTTAAAATTAATATCACTTTAGAATTATGATTAATACCCAAAGGAATGACATTTTTAATTTAAGATTTACCATATGAGAATTTTTTTCTACAATGGGATTAATTGTTTTTTTCATTTATTCTGTTGAGATGTTATAATTTTTGACCTATCAATGTCCGTGTTATATAAAATTTCCCCATAAAAACTATTTTTATTGAGATTAAATTTTTATGTGGCTTAGAAATATATTATTGAATCTTTGTGAAGAATTTATAAGGATTTTCTAATCCACTCACAATGTTAACTAGGAAGGGAGCTAGGATCATATGGAAAAATGAAAATGAAGAAAATTTTAAGGAACTAAATAAAATGTTATATATTTTATAATGATCCAATGTTTTTAAATGATATTTGTATTCTTATAATTATGTCATAAAATAACATTAAAAAACAACATAATGAACTACTAAGTGATAAGTGACTTTTAAACATAAGTTTTTCACTTTTGGGTTTGGAATTTTGAAAATCTTACATACACGGTTGTGTTCAATATCTTTTTTGGAGTCTAATGAAACAAAATAATATTTTGTGAATTGTAAACTACACTTATTAATAGTAACATACCCTTATGAATATTGATATAACCTAAGGAATAATATCTTTACCTATGATAGTATTAAAATAGTATTCAAGTGAATGTATGATGTACCTATATTTTGGAATAAGTAAATGAATGTTTTAAAACTGGTTTTTTAATAAAAAATTATGATTTTAATTAAATATTAAATTAATCATATTTATAAAGTTATTTTTGAAAAATGGAATTCATTTTTGGATTCTACACGTCAAAAAATGGTCAGGGTAAGGTTTTTTTATTTTTCAGAAATACATGAATTTTTGATGAATAGTGAAATATCGTAATTTACAAAAATAAGCTAAATAGTCAGATTATAGAGTCATGTGTGATGTTCTTCTGATGTAAGCCCACTTGGTTCGCAATAATATTATAAAATTACTATTCTATGTCATTCAAGACTCACTATTCCTTGTCTTATGAGAAATTAATAAACTAATGAATTTTATATTAAGGAAACCCCTCTCCCCACCACTATAAAAACCACCCTTCAAACCCACATTCCCTCACGCCTCTCAATATCCAAAACTTCTCTAAATTATTCTCAAACATCCTCCATAGCCCCTCTCCCACGTCCAAGAGCTACTGGTCTCATAAAAAAACCAATCCTAGCTTCCATAAGGAGAATCTCAAGGGGAGGATTTAAGAGGTAATTTCTCTCCCTCTTCTCCTTTAATTTCCTTTCATGTTCATGTTCATTTCTTGATCTATCCCCACATCTTTTCATCCAAATGATATTTAAACTCGTTTATTATAAATGTAATGTAATGTTATGATGATAATGGTATATTATATCATCTAACCCACTTTCTCTCTTCCTTTTATTTTATTAAATAGAACGTTGTTTGTGAGGTGTAAATTTATCACCTTCAAGAATGACATGTTTTCCTTTTCCATTTCTAATATCAGATCTGTTCATGAAACCATTTTTATGGTTGAACCAGATTTTTTTTTATTATTCCCTATTTAATGTTTTTTAAATAACTTATGTCCATTATACTAAGTGAAAAATTAAAACAAGTTCGTTGTGATCGAAAACCGCCCAAATTAACCAAAATAATCATCATTTAATTCTTATCTAATGATTAATCTACATGGATATAATATGATTCATTATAAGATTATTCAATATCCTGTAATATCATTCATAACATGTAATATCAGTTCTTTATTTTTACCCAAGTTCTACCCAAACTTCAATTTAAGAATACAAGTGAACCACTCAAGAAAACCATAAAAACAAACATTCCTGAATAATGTTTTTAAGCTCTAAAACTCATCCAAAGGCACATAAAATCACTTAATGAAACCATAATGAACCATATTAATGTAAAAAAGGTTCTGGATTTCTAATTAATTAATATAATGTCATTATTTTGGACATTAAAGAGAAGGAATCATTCAGATACATGGTAAGGAAAAATTCTCGAACCCAACATTCATCCATCGGGTTCTCCCTATTTCACTTCGTTTTTGATAGGGTTACTCCATAAAGATCATTTGTTCATCATTTTATTTCTTTTTCTGGAATATACTTGTTTTCCACTACCGTTTTTTTCAAACAAAATGTTTTCCAAAAGAAATTTTCTTTTAAGAACTCACCTTTTACTTTTCATTCAAGGTTGATGGTTCTTGTATCAAGTATGTTATTATCTATTTGTATTGAGATCCCAAAGATTATGAATGTGTTCTTATGAGATGTAACCTATTGATTTCCATGGGTTATTTATGTTCAATTTTGATATATGTTACATGTGGAAAGCATGATGTTGATAATGTCATGATGTGACGGGTGCGACCTGAATTATACAGCGCAATATGAATGATTGAATGTGACGGGTGCACCCAGAATTATACAGCACTCCAATGCATTGGGTAATGTGATGAATCTCATGAGTAAATGTGAATTGATGTGTAAACAAGATGCTCTTGGTTCACAAGTATGTTTGGTATTTAACTACTAAGACATGATGTTTCTTTTTTATGCATTGCCACATATCAAGTCATATATTTATGCTTCCTATCATGTTCATGATATTTTTCCCATGTTATTATTATACTCACCCCATACTGTATTGTTATTTTATATGCACTTATTGGCATTCTAGCTCACACTTTTTGATGTATATCCTCAGGTGGATACGTGTACTAAGGAGAGGGAAAGTTCTAATAAGAATCTAGAGAAAAAGAAATTAAATAAATGTTTATGCTTGATGTTGTAATCGTTATCTATGATCCTAGTTTTCCCAATACAATAAACCTTTTGATCCTCTATGTGTAATAATATTATATTTTTTAACTTTAAAATGATGTAATAGTAATGTAAGAAAAGGCCAGGACTCTATAGTTGGTATCAGAGGAAAGGTTTAGTTAATTAGGGAATTAGGATTTGTGAACCCTAGAGAAAACCAATTGCATGAGACTAAGTAAAAATATACACACATGAAAATTTACATAGGGATCCCATATGTTATTATTTTTGTATAAATTCTTCAAATACATAAGTTACTTATTCATGAATTTTTTACTTATTTTTTGTTCCAACCTTTTCTATTTGAGAAAATGGTGGGAATCAGGAGAAATCAGGCCAACAACTATTGCGAGGGCCAATGCAACGATTTCCCGAACGACATCCCCAATGATTTGGGAGGTTGAGTTCAAAAACTTAATGGGGATTCTTACCCAATTATCTCAGGTTCTGTACAATAACCATAAAAATGGGTAACGTCATCCTTCACCAAAGAAAGATAAATGAGCTATCAAATGTTTTATATTACAACAACCATCGACGTTTAATGGATCTATTGATCCACTATCTGCGGAATAGTGGGTCAACTCCATGGAGAAGATCTACTCTATTCATCACTGTTCTAAGACGGAAAAGGTGACATTACCTATTTATCATCTAGATCGAGAAGCCAATCAATGGTGGGATTTGATTAAGAACACCAAGCCAATGGAAGAAATTGAAGAGATGGAATGGGAAGACTTTTATATAAAGTTTCATAACAAGTATTTCCCATGAAATATTCGCATGAAGATAGAGAGAGAATTCATAGAGCTCAAGAAAAAATAAGGAGAATCTATTACAACTTATGAAGAAAATTTCACAAGGCTTTCATGGTATGCTTCAGGTTTTGTTATGAATATTGATAGAAAAATTGATAGATTATTTAGTGGACTAAAACAACACCTTCAAAAGGATCTTGCAATTCGAGACTTTGGGAATTATGAAGAAGTTTTTTGATGTTCCCTAAAAGTGGATATGGAAGTTGGAGAATCGTCCCATTGCTATGGGGATATGAAATGAAGTATGTAGTTTCAAGCTGGAGGATCTAATGAAAAAGTAGGAAGAAAACTCAAAGACCCACATGCCAAAAATGTGGGAAGTTATGCCATGGGAACTGCCTTAAAGGGACTGGGAAATGCTTCATGTGTGGGAAAGAAGGAAACTATGCTCAAGAGTGTTGAAAAGACATGAAAAGGAAGAATAATTTCACCGATGAAAGGAGAGAACCACTCATGGTTCAATTATACAGCTCTAGAGAGTTAGGGAACTACGGAAACCAGTGCACTAAACCTCGAGTTCTCAAGGTTAATCAGCGTCAGCAGCCACTGAATCCAAAGGAACAAGGGAAGGCTTATGCCATTTCTACTGCAGAAGTAGAGAAAGATAATGAAGTCGTACAAGTTACACTTACTATTCACACAACAATAGAAAAAGTCTTATTTGATTATGGTTCTACGCATTCCTTAATATCTTGCAATTTTTCTAGAACTATAGAATCAAAGCCCCGAAACTTGAAGTAAAGATATCTATAAAAACACCAAGTGGAGTAATCATCGCAACCCAAGTGTTTGACTCCATTCTTGTTGGCGTATGTGGGATTATTCTTCCAGAAAATGTCATAATACTTCCCTTGGAGGAATTTGATGCTATAATGGGAATGGATTGGCTCACATTATATAGACCACATATCAACTATCAGCAAAAGGAATTATCTATTCATATTCCACACCATCACATTCTCCTATACAAATGCAAGGAAGATCGTGAATCTCCTTTGAAAAACCCTTCAATGGTGTGGGTGTTGATTCCCTATGAAGAAGCATACCTCTCCTAAATGGTTGAGTCGAAGGAAAGTGCCAAACTTAAGGAAATGTCCATCATTAGGTAATACAACGATATATTTCTTAAAGAGTTACTCGGAATTCCCCTGGATCACGAAGTAGAGTTTACAATTGAACTCATACCTAGAGAAACTCCTATCTCGATGTGTCCGTATAGGATGGATCCTATCGAACAAGAGGAGTTAATGAATCAGCTACAAGGGAATATGGACAAAGGGTTCATACAACCTAGTGCATCACCTTGTGGTGCATTAGTGCTCTTTGTGAAGAATAAGGACATAACAATGCTGATGTGTATCAATTATCAGGAACACAACAAGATCACCATAAAGAACAAGTATCATACCCCAAGGATTGATGTATTGTTCCACCAGTTAAGAGGATATCAATACTTCTCAAAGGTGGATATTTTTTATTTATATCATTAGGTAAAGGTGAAGAATGAAGATATTCATAAGACTACATTAAGAACAAGGTATGGGAACTATGTTTTTTTGGAGATGCCCTTTGGACATACTAATTCCACTACAATATTCATCAAATTGATGAATAGTGTCTTTAGACATTCCCTCGAAAATTTTTTGGTAGTGTTTATCGATGATATTCTCGTCTACTCCAAGAGAAAGGAGGAATATAAAGAACATCTAAGACTTGTGTTGGTGACATTGAGAAAAGAGAAGTTGTACGCCAAGTTCGGAAAGTGTGTATTTTCGATGAATAAAGTCAAATTCATTGGACATGTGGTCACAAGTGAGGGAATTTTTGTGGATCCTTCAAAAACAAAGGCAATTGAGGAATGGCCCAGGCCCTCTAGTGTCATAGAAATACGTAATTTTCTTGGATTCGTTGGGTACTCCAGAAGTTTTGTGAGAATGTTCTCATGATTTTCAAGCCTGCTAACTAAGTTTAAAAGAAAAGGGGTAAAGCATGTCTTGATGGTAGAATGTGAGGGAAACTTCAAGGAGCTAAAGAGAAGGCTGATCACTGCACCTGTACTCACACTACCTAAAAGTGGAGAATGTTTTGTGATATAAATTGATGCTTCAATGAAAGGCTTCAGTTGCATACTCATGAAAAATGACAATGTGATAGCCTACGACTCATGAGAGTTAAATATCCATGAGCAAAACTACCCGACACATGATCTAGAGATGGAAGCTATGATTTTTGACGTGAAAATCTGGAAACACTACCTTTATGGTGAAAAGTGTGACATATACACCAACTACGAGAGCCTAAATTATATATTCACGCAAAAGGAGCTCAACATGCGTCAAAGGAGATGGTTAGAGCTTATCAAAGATTATGATTTCTCTATTCACTATCATCCTGGAAAGGCGAACAAGGCAGTTGATGATCTAAGTACAAAATAACCTACTACTCTATACATACTGCGGATTGATTACGACCCTATCTTCTTGGATATGAAATGAATGGATTTGGAAATCATATGGGAAGGTGATACATCCTACCTTTCCCAAATGATTGTGCAACCATCCATCCATGAGATGATTAGGGAAGAACAAAGGGATGATGTTGAAATACAGAAGAGGGTGAATGCAGTAAAATAAGGGAAGCTGCAAAAGTTCTATATCAATGATGATGGTGTGATTCAGTTTGGAATGTGGGTTTGTGTGCCTTCATCACCCGGGATCAAGAAGGAGCTATTTGATAATTCACAGAGCTAAATATTCTATATCGATCCTAGGAGTACTGAAATGTACCATGATCTATGAGAACAGTTCTGGTGGGATAACATGAAGAAGTAGATTGCAGAATATATATCAAGGTGCTTGGTATGTCATCAAGTTAAAGCTAATAGACAAAAGTACAAATGTATGATGAAGCCATTGCATATACCCATGTGGAAATGAAAAAATGTTACTATGGACTTTGTCACGAGTCTCCCGACCGCATCAAAGGGAAATAATGCGATATGGGTTGTGGTTGATCTACTCACAAAACTACCCATTTTATCGCTATTCGGGAAGATCTCTCACTTGAACAACATGCAAAGATATATGTGAAATAAGTGGTGAGACTGCATGGTGTTCCATTCTCAATTGTCTCTGACTGTGATCCAAGGTTCACATTTAAATTCTGGAGGAGCCTTAAGCATGCTTTGAGTACTGAATTAAATTTCAGCACAACCTATCACCCCCAAACTGATGTCCATTCTGAATGGACTATTCAGACAGGTAAAGATATGAAAAGAGCCTGCTCTGTAGAATTCAAAGGTGGATGGGATCAGCATCTCCCATTGGTTGAGTTCTTATACAACATTAGCTTCCACTCGAGTATTCAGATAGCTCCATATGAAGCTCTGTATGGAAATTGATGTAGACCTCCAACCTGTTGGGATGAAGTTGGAGAAAGAAAGCTACATTGACCTAATCTTGTGCAAGAGATGACAGAGAAGGTTGAAGTCATCTAGAAACTCATCAAAGCTCCTCAAAGTTGTAAAAAAGTTCAATGCTGAAAACCATCGAAGTGACTTGAAGTTCGACGTTGGAGATATAGTCTTCCTTCGAATATCTCCATGGAAGTGAGTCATGTGATTCAGGAACAAAAGGAAGTTAAGCCCAAGGTACGTTGGCCCCTTTGTGATCCTTGACTGCATAGGAGTCATGGCCTATTGTCTTGCACTTCCAGTGAATATAGCTCAAGTTCATGATGTGTTTCATGTATCACTACTAATGATGTACATACCAAACCTCTCACATGTACTAAACTCAGAGGTGGTGCAGCTGGAAGATGATATCTCCTATGAGGAGTAGCCAATAAATATTCAAGATCGGAGATATATAATTCTACACAACAAGAAAACCCATCTTGTCAAGTTTTTGTGGAGGAACAATAAGTTGTAGAAGCAAATTGGGAACCAGAAGAGGAAATTAAGGAGAAATAACCTCACCTTTTTGTGGAAAGTGAAATTTCGGGGGAGTAATTTCTTAAGGGGGGAAGAATGTGATGAAACATAGTTTTTCAATGAAAATTACGTTCTTATAATTATGTCATAAAAAAACATGAAAACACAACATAATGAAATACTAAGTGATAAGTGACCTTTAAACATAAGTTTTTCCGTTCTATGTTTGGAATTTTGAAAATTTGTCATACACGGTTGTGTTCAAGATGTTTTTTGGAGTCTAATAAATAAAAAATAATTTTTTGGTGAATAGTAACCCACCCTTATGAATATTAACATAAACTTATGAATAGTGATATACCCTAATGAATAGTAACCTTGCCTATGATAGTATAAAAATAATATTCAAGTGAATGTATGATGTACCTATATTTTAGAATAAGTAAATGAATGTTTTAAAACAGGGTTTTTAATACAAAATTAGGATTTTAATTAAATAATTAGAAAATTATTTTTGAAAAAAGGACTTCATTTTTGGATTACACATGTTGAAAAATGCTGGGGGTAAATTTTTAGGGTTTTTTCTGAAATACTTGAAATTTTTTTGAATAGCGAAATACAGTAATTTACAAAAATAAGATAAATAATCTAATTATAGAGTCATGTAAGATGTTCTACTGATGTAAGCCCAGTTGGTTCGGGATCACATGATAAAATAACTATTATATGTCATTAAAGACTCACTATTCCTTGTCTTAGGAGATATTAATAAACTAACAAATTTTATATTAAAGAACCCCTCTCCCCACCACTATAAAAAACACCCTTCACACCCAGATTCCCTCACACCTCTCAAGCTCCAAGACTTCCCTAAACACTTCCCAAACATCCTCCCAATCCCCTATCCCACTTCCTAGATCTACTGGTCTCATCAAAAGACCAATCCTATCTTCCTTAAGGAGAATCTCAACCGGAGGATTTAAGAGGTAATTTCTCTCCCTCTTCTCCTTTAATTTCCTTGCATGTTCAAGTTCATTTCTTGATCTCTCCCCAACTATCTTCATCCAAATGGTATTGAAAATATAGTATTATACATGTAATGTAATGTTATGATGCTAATAGGATATAATATCATCCAAAACTTTTTCAATCTTCCTTTTATTTTATTAAAGAGAATGTTGTTCGTGAGGTGATAATTTATCACCTTCAAGAATGACATGTTTTATTTTTCCTTTTCTACCATCAGATATGGTATGAAACCATTTATATCATTGAACCATAACTGGATATGTGTATTATGCCCTATTTAATGTTCTGGAAATAACTTATGGCCATATTACTACGTGATAAATTAAAAAAAGTTTGTTGTGATCGAAAAACAGCCCAAATTAACCCAAATAATCATCATTTAATTCTTATCTAATGATTCACCCACATGGATATAATATTATTCATTATTAGATCATTAAATATCCTCTAATATCATTAATAACATGTAATATCATTTCTATTTGTTTACCCATGTTCTACCCAAACATCAATTTAAGAATACATGTGAACCACTCAAGAAAACCATAAAAGCATACATTCCCGAATAATGTTTTTAAACTCTATAACTCACCAAAAGGCACATAAAATATCATAATGAAACCATAATGAACCATATTAGTTTACACAAGGTTCTGTATTCCTAATTAATAAATATAATGTCATTATACAGAACATTAAAGAGAATGAGGCATTCAGAATCAAGGTAAGGAGAAAATTCTCAAACCCAACTTTCATCCTTCGGGTTCTCCCTCTTTCACTCCATTTTTGATACAGTTACTCCTTAAAGATCATTTGTTCATCATTTAATTTCCTTTTATCAGATATACATGTTTACCATTACTATTTATGTCAATCAAAATGTTTTCCAAAAGAACTGTTCTTTTAAGAACTCACCTTTTACATCTCATTCATGGTTGGTGATTCTTGTATCAATTATGTTATTCCCTATTTGTTTTGGAACCCCAATGTCTATGAATGTGTTCTTATGATATGTAACAAATTCCTTTAAATAGGTTAGTTATGTTCACATCTGATATAAGTTCCATGTGGTAAGCATGATGATGATAATGTTATGATGTAGCCAGTGCGCCTGGATTTATATATCACAATATGAATGATTGAATGTGACTGGTTCACATGGAATTATATAGTGCAATATGAATGATTGAATGTGATGGGTGTGATAGGAATTATACAATGCTCCAAATAATTGGGTAATGTGATGAATCTCATGATTAAATGTGAATTGATGTGTGAACAAGATACTATATTGGTTCACAAGTATGCATGGTATTTAACCACTAAAACGTGATGTATCATTTTTTATGCATTGTCACATTTCAAGTCTTATATTTATGCTTCCTCTCACATTCATGATCTTTTTCCCTTGTTATTATTATGCTCACCCCATGCTGAATTTTTCATATCTATCCTTTTACTGGCATTCTAGCTTACCCTTTTTGATGTATATCCTCAGGTGGCTACATGTACAAAGGAGAGGACATGTTCCAATAAGAATCTAGAGAAGAAGAAATTAAATAAATGTTTATGCTTGATGTTGTAATCATTATGTATGGTCCTAGTTTTCCCAATACACTAATCCTTTGGATCCTCAATGTGTAATACTATTATATTTTTTATCTTTAAAATGATGTAATAGTAATGTAAGAAAAGGCTGGGTCTCTATATACTTCCCCTATGATTACAATATCATATAGTATATAAGGGTTTTTAATCTATTGTGTTGAATATAAGAACCTATGGGGATGATTTATAACGAAAAAATGCATGGATATAACTTATGTATCATAACAATTAATGGTTCTTGAGAAAAATTACCCAAATCATTATTTACACATAGTAATGGTAATTATTTCATTAAGGATATAGTAAAAATAATCTTTATATATACATTGGTTATCTATATAATTATCATAATCATTTAACGATTATTTTCACATCAGAAAGAGTTGAATTTGTACTAAATAATACGATTGGATCTGATTAAGGATTTTGACTACTCAATGCATTTCCTCTCCAGAAAGTGAACAAGGTGGCTAATACATTCACCGCAAAGGATCATGATATATTTTCTAGGATAAGGATCTAAACAGATGAAATATTAATGTATTGGAAAATGATATTTCTTAAAATATTGAAGGAAGTGGATAAATATTTTCTTTCTCAAATATTAATTCAACAATCTATCTATTTTATGGTAAAATTGGAGCATAAAGAAATCATGGATCTAAAAAATATGGTTAGAAATGTTCCAATGATCGACCTTTATTATAATATAATGGTAAGGTTTAGTATATGTTTTTTTAATATTTATTTGTAATTTATAGACGGTTCAATTTTATGAGGCTCATAAGTTTTCATTTTATATTCATAAAATAAGTTAGAAGATGTATAGATATATGAAAGAGTATTTATAGTATGACTACATGAAAAGAGATATAGGTGGGTATGTATCTTGCTTATTATTATTTAATCATTCTAAGGCTGAAAAAAATGACTATGGGGATTTTATAACCATTATACCTACATGAATGGAAATGGGAAAACATCACCATGGATTTTTTCATTGGACTATGGAAAACATCATATAAAAATAATAATATTTATGTTATAGTCAATAGTCTTATTAATTCATCCTAATTCATTTCAATTATATATTATTTATCTCTTTATCAACATTCTAGTATATTAATTAAGATATTGGTAAGGTTCCATGTAGTACCAAACTCTGTTATATCTGATCATGATCCAAGGATTACCTCAATATTCTAAAGAAATCTATAGTAGGCTCTTGAAATAGTATTGAGTTTCAAAACTACATATCATCTTCATATGGATGTTAAATTTTATATAAATATCCAAATCCTAGAAGATATTCAATGATGATTTTTTTAACCTTGTAGGTGGTTAGATCAACACATTCCTCTAGATGAGTTTACTTACAACAATAGATTTCTCTCATGTACTAATATCGGTCAATATAAATACCTCTATGAAAATAATTATAGGAAATAAACAATATGGGAGGAAGTTATACAAATAAAACTATTAGGTCCTATATTGGATGAGGAAGTATAATAAAATGTTAGGTCCATTCAGTAACACATAAAAGGAATATAAACCCAACTCAAACATTATACGGACAATTGTCAGTATGATCACGAATTTGATGTTGCTGAGAATGTTTTTCTACTAATTTACCCATGTAAGATGGTTATGAGGTTCTTAAATATTGAAATTTGATACCTATATATATATTACCCTTTAAATATACATTATTAACTAGCGATGGTAGTTTATCACTTGACATACCCAAAAAACTTCTGCTATATTCATGATGCTCCCTATATATCTCTTCTAGGGAGGTACATACCTAAAACATCACATATACTAAACTCAGAGGTCAGATAACATGAGAAGAATCTTTATTATGAGTATAAACTAGTGAAAACTATAGAACATTGAGGTAATTTTTTGTGAAATAATACCACTCACGTTGTTAATATTTTGGGATTAAATGACTAACTTGAAGAATCCATATGGGAATACGAGAATATAATGAAGATGATATATCCAATGTTTTTAACAGAGTAATGTAATTAAGAAGGAAAATTTTATTTTAATGGGGATTGAATATAACATATTTCGTTTTCATGACATATTTTTTCAAATAATTTTAATTTCATAGATAACATGAATTACATACAACCCCATGTTTAAACAAAACGAGATATACTATTAAAATTATATTATTTAATGTGATGGTTAAACGTAGCGTGTAAATTGGAAGGAAATAATAAACCAAAAAAACATTGAAAATTATATTGGTTAAACTTGTATAAACTAAATTTATTATTTATCATCTAAATAGAAATAAAAATAAATGTCATCCGAAAGTAATTGAAATATTTTTATGAAAATTAGTTTTTATTAGAGTAATTTGTTTTTTCAAATATATTAAATTATTCATTATTTTGGAATGATATTAATTTCACTGATATATTATATTTTCAATAAAATGGTTCATCAATCATCTTATATTTTTTTAGGAATAGTATATGAATATTTACACTTTAATACTAAAAATAATATTTTTCAAAAAATGGTGTTGTTATTTTTGAATAATTATTTAAAATTTAATTTCCCCCTTTTATATTTTAAAAAAAACTAACATAAATTTTGATATCAAAATTTCAATATTTTATTACATTGAGTTATTTAGAATATTCTAAAGGGATTTATTTGTTGAAGAACAGTGAAAGTAGTCTTTTTTTTATTTAACGAATTTAAAAAGACACATTTCATTTATAAATTTATTAAAATAAACATTTAAAATATAATTTCATTATTATTATAATTTGGGTCATCAGAATCAATATTATTTTTTTGTAATAAAAATTTTTATACTTTAGAAAACATTTTCATTCCAAACGGTTTTTCATCACTTTTATGGTATTAAATTTAAATGAAATTATTCAATAATTATGAATTGTATTTTAAAAATGGATACAATATTTTTCATCCTAAATGTTTTTATTATGTATTAATGTTCATAATTAAAATTTAAAATACTAAAAACTAAATATTGTGGTTAAGGTTCCAAAAAGTTTACTGAGGGTTAAAACTAATGATAAGGGTATTTTTTCAAATTGAAATTATTCATGTCCTATTTTATATCCATGTTTACATATAATATTATTGAAATATGGATTTAATTTCTATTTAGAATAATATTTCTTAAGAGTGACATTATAATTTTTTAGTATTTTAATAAAATATTTAGTGGGTTCATTGTGCCACTGGTAAAAGCACACATCATATCGTCTCATATCTAGACATAAAGATCATTTTTATTTACATAATACCTATAAAACCATCATTAATTCACAACCTACATCAAATATTTCTTGAATTTATTATGAAAACGTATTATTAAGTATCTTTTTGTAAATGTAAAGATGATTTCTGAAGAAGATGTATCATTCATAACAGAGAATTTTGGTTTCACTCATTATTCTGCATGATTTAGATATTTTCCCACCATATAGATATAATAGCATAAAAATATCATTTATAGTAAGATATTATTATGTTAATCATGTAAACTACATCAATTTCATCATCCATACATTGGTAAATGAAACCATTGGTCTTGTGTATGGTGGAATACCACCCCTTAAACATATTATGTTGTTTCCCTTTATCACGTCTCACAAATAGAAATAATAAAAGATTTCTTATAGATATATGATATTTATGACATAATTAAAATTAAAAAATTATGATATAACATCCACCTTCTTAACTTCAAGTATTTTGAAAAACTATAATGCCCCTCTAGTGCATGGGTTGAGTACCACCTATTTGAAGCGATGCGATAAAATTTTCTTATTAATTTGAAATGGATTGAAATAAGTATAGATTAACTTAATAATAATGATATATATTTTATAAAAATTAATAATAAAAGGATAATTAATATATACCTTTCATTATTTCTATCCATCAAAATTTTTAAACCGCCTTCATGTATACATACGACCTACTATCACCTTGGACAATGTAATTCATTTTTATATCGTTATTTTTATAAATAGTAAAACAAATATGTATATAATGAATTTATATTATATTTATATCATGAATATAATTATATATGTTAATTGTATATATTTATTGTACATGGACAAAAACTACTGAACAAAATTATTCAAGAAAAATGAAATAGTTATCACCAAAACAATAATTTAATAAATGAATTTCTAATAAAATATTTGAAAAATAATATCATTTAATCATACATAGTATTTTATATATATATATATATTTGACTAAATTTATAGAATATAATTATAATAAATATATATTTATGAAATAATATGATAAAACACATATGATGGAAGTTATACCTGAGTTAAGTTATTTTCAACTCACTTATATTTCAAAGAGACATGTTTCATATTCACTAATCATTTATGTCATTCTATATATTAAAACATTGATATGATATATCATAAAATTATTCATTTTATTGATATTTTATGTTTCATTTAATTTTATTCTTTAATTTTATTATTTTTAATAATTAATAAGAGGAAATTATTCATGATTCTGTTTACAACAATATCATTTCATGGCCTACTTCTCAAGAATCTCATCAATTGTATCATCAAATAGTAATTTCCCGATCTTACATGATTTACATTAATTTTCATCTGTTAATTAAGTAAATATTCAAAAATAATATTAACAAGGAAAATATATTTTTTCATTCTTTGGTTGAAAATACTTTTCCTTCCATAACCATTTTTCGAAAAATGTTTTCGAGGAGTTTTAAATTTTATCCATTGACTTATCAAATTCATTTCAAGAAATGTATAAATTTTTTATAAAATGGTTTAAATGGAAATTTATACTTATTTTCTTGAAAATTAACTTTTTATTTTTTATAAAACATATGGAATCTTTGTTTTAATATAATGACCCATACTTTACATACATTGTTTTTACTTCAAAATTGAATCACACTTATTACAACATATAACAAAACCAAGAAAGGACCGTATAGGTATAGTCTCTTTAGAAACTGGGAAACATAAACAACTGGTTCATAAAGCATCTATTTTGCCTCCCATTTATTTCATCATATCTAGAGTCCCTTTTTGGCATATTTTACTTAATAACCTTCTTCCTGACCTGGGGAAATAAAACATACAAAAGGGTGAGCTCAAATGCTCAGTAAGGGTAAACAAAAGAAATATCAATCACATCATATACATAAGTGCGTAACTTTTGGAAATTTTAACCTGCAAAAGAGAGCATAATTTCATAACATGGGATAAATCATAGTAGTGAAATGAAATCCCAATAATCATAACTTAAAACATGAAACTATGTGGAATACACACATAATCATAGAGAATCATATCTTATTAGTCAAGACTCATTGCCAAGACTATCTTAGTGGACAAAGCCCATTTCTGAACCGAGTCACCCTCGTTTCAGTACTGTTTCACTAAAACGGTATAACCTACCATTCCAGCCATTCTATCTCATGAGATATAAAATCATTACCCAATGCATTAGAGGGAGATATAGGTCCCACCCATCTCATAATGATACCATTCTTATGTGTGCCACAAAATCATAAGTCTACATCATTGCATAACCCATGTAATAAAAATAGGATTCTTAAACATAATGACATCATAAAACAATTCATATAAGATAAAGGAATTCATAAAAATAATTCCATCACAACATAATCAAATCAATGTAATAATAGGGATAAAACAGAACCCTTTATTATCTTAGATGGAAAATAATTTTGATAAAACACTTGAACTCCATTCTTGAGGAAATTATCCTTTCTACTTAAAAAACACTTTTCCTTTCTTAACATGTCATACTAAAAGAAGTTGATTAAAAATAAACTTGAAAACTTGTAAAGGAATATTCTTGTAAATAATGTTTTAAAAATCCATTCATGCCGTATAAGTTAAGAAAAGCATTCTTCGTACTTTTGTCGGAAAAGTCAAAAAAGTTCCTCGTACGAAAAACGACAAAAGATTCCTTTCATATCTTTTACTAAAAACTCACCGAAGGGTAAAATAAGATTTAAAAAATTGTAGTTGAATTGAAATAATATTACATATTGAGGAAACATGGATGTTGATGATAAAATACACCCCATTAAATACTAAAATATAAACAATCTCAGATAAAAATGAGATTGTGATATTTCCCTTACCTTAGGTCCGTTTTGCTTCGTAAGTGTCCGAACCTCCTGTATAATGATTTAAATAATGTTATTGACTTATTCCAGAATCATACTTATTTTTATGATATCATATATGGTCATATTCTTAGCTTCTTAGTAGTAATATTTCATTGCTACTTGTTATTCGGGTGTTTATAACTTTTTGTTCTTATGCGTGTATTGTCGAAGAAATTCTTATTCTTATATGTAGGTTATAAATGCCTCATTTCCAGAATGGTATTAAAGTAATATATATCATATTCATTTATTCAATTCATTTATATAATCATTATGAAATGAAGATCATGTAGAACGAGTCGCATCACATCGTGGAGACGGTATTCCGTACGTACACACGAGTGATGATATCGTTCCTATGATCGTGGAATTGTATTGGAGTGTATGTATACTATTTAAGAATCAGTATTAATTTATAATAGTCATATATAGTCATTATTTACACCATTATACCCATCCAATTAAGGTGGTGGTGGAAAATAGATTACGCCACGGCGTGGAGACAGTATTCCGTACGTACGCACGCGCAGTGATTTCTTTTTCCTTAGGATTGATAGATGGTGAAATAGGGTTGTTTAATACTTATAATAACATATCAGTATATGAGTGATACTGATTTTATTACTTCATAATGAAAAAACAAAAGAACAAGAAGTGGAAGAAGAAATAAATATGAAAGAATCGGTAACAGACATTATCTCTTCTTTAAAGTTCTTCTTTGAGACCTCCTTTTAGGGCACTAAAATAGGTCTTTGAAGAAGACGAGAACCTCTAGGATGTCTCTAGGGAAGTGGATAGAAGAACGTGGCAGGGGTTGGCCAAGCTTGAAGGATCAAAGTGGTGTGAGGTAGAGAGGGAGGAGGTGCCCTTTTATAAGGGAGGAGAGGGGCACCTTTGGAATAACTAAAAATATTATTTTAATATAAAGTCAAGTTCTTTTTTAAATAGCTCCAAATTGATTTATTTCTAAGCTAAGGTGGGTATGGGTCTAAATCCTCTCATCCAATATAATTTATACAAGTTTAGTTTCCTATTTTAACCTTATCATTTAGATTTAACATTAAGTTAAATAATTTTACTTTTACCATGTCTTATTGTGTTCTTATAATATAAGGTTAATAAACATACAATAAGCAGCCAAACGAACCCCAATTTGTTTATTATTAATATATATAACTTTATCTTAAGTCATTTGGCCGAACCTTAGATTTTTAGGAATAAAATAACAATTACTAATATAATAGTTTTTTAAAAACTATTTTATGTCAATTTTGACACTATTTAGTAATTAATTTTTGTGAAAATAATAACAGAATGATTAGTTCGAAAAATGTTAATTAAATCAATACTAACATGTCATATTAATCTATAAAATTAGTGGAATTCATAAAAAGTGTCAAATTACATCTATTTTGGAGTTTATAACATCAATTATGTCAATATTTCATTAATATGTTAATTACTGCATCATCTTTGTGTCATACATAAATTAAATTATTTAATGTCTAAAAATTACAAATAAAATACCATTATGTAGGAAATCTTTTTATCTTTCTAATGAATATTTATAGTCGAATTAATCTTATGTATAACCCCATATTAAAAATTATTTCGTTATTAAACTTTGATTTTAACTATTTTAACCCTTCTTTAAATAAATTAATAATAAATGACCTAATCTAATCCATGTGGGCCTAAATGGTCATATTTTATTCCTAAGTTTAGTTTTGGTCGAATTAAACTTGTCCAATATAATTATGACATGTTTTATGGTAATAATAATATCATTTTTACCCTTGATTACCCTATTTACTTTTAACCATGGTAAAAAATGTAAAAAGTTACTATTCACCAAAAAAATTATCTCATTTAACCTCATTTTACTTACTGACATCAACCGTGTCTCTCGAATTTTCGAAATTCTACTCACAGAAGCAGTAAAATTATGTTTTATGAAAAATTCAGTTTTTTAACTACCACTTTGTGGTTTCACTATTCATCAAAAATTGAATGTTTTCAGAAAAATACCAAAATTTCACCCAAGGCTAATTTCAAGATTCCGCATCCAAAAATGAAGTCCATTTTGAAAAATAAAATTTATAAAATTTCAAAACGTGGTTATTACTATTCATAACAGATAGTTTTAATTATATTTTAATAGCATATCGTTGTTTAGTGAAACTCGGTATTGCGTACGACGCAAGCTATCGAGGAAGGTCGCGATTTCGTGTAAAGCAAGCCAAGAAATTGTTGTGTAGAAAAATATTCCTTTGATGATTTATATAACATAAAAGTCTCGGGTGTTACATTCTCCCCCCCTTAAAATGAATTTTGCCCTCGAAATTCGTCACTTTGTAACAAAGAGATGAGGATACCTCTCCCTCATCATATCCTCATGATCCCATGTAGCTTATTCTAATTGGTAGTTCCTCCATAAAACTTTCACTAATCGAGTGGTCTTGTTTCGTAGGACTTTTTCACTACGATCCAGAATCTCTATCGCCTATTGTTCATAAGAATGATCCTGCTCCAGCGGTATAACTTCTAATCTAAGTACATGTGAAGGATCAGGTATGTACTTTCTCAGGAGAGATACATGGAACACATCGTGAACTTGAGAAAGATTCAGTGGAAGCACCAATCGGTAAGCTACCTTCCCAACACGATCCATTATTTCGAAAGGACCGATATATCTATGGCTCAACTTCCCCTTCTTTCCAAATCTCATGACTCTCTTCGAGGGAGATATTCGTAAGTACACTTTATCATCCACTTCAAACTCTAGGTATTTTCTTCAGTTGTCGGTATTACTTTTCTGTCGACTCTGAGCTGCTCTTATGTGTTGTTGAATAGATCCGACCTTTTCTGCCATTTCATCAACGAGATCAGGTCCTAATAGCTTTCTTTCCCCAACTTCATCCCATCAAGTTGGAGTCCTGCATTTCTTTCCATAGAGAGATTCATAAGGAGCCATCTGAATACTGGAGTGAAAGCTATTATTATAAGAAAATTCCACCAAAGGTAGGTGTTGATCCCAATCACCTTTGAAATCCATAGAGCAAGCTCTGAACATATCTTCTTGAGTTTGAATTGTTCTCTCAGATTGACCTTCTGTTTGAGGATGATAGGCAGTGCTGAAACTCAACTCTGTATCCAGAGTATGCTAAAGAATTCGCAGAACTTCAAGGTAAACTCAGATCCCGATCAGATATAATAGAAAGTGTCACTCCATGCAATCTTACCACTTCCTTTACATATATCCTGGAAAGATGATCCAGAGAGAAATCCTCTCTAATAGCAATGAAGTGTGCAGACTTTGTAAGACGGTCAACTATGACCCAGATAGCATTATTGCCTTTGGATGTTTTAGGAAGTCCTGTGACAAAGTCCATAGTGATGTTTTCCCATTTCCATTCGGGTATGGGTAATGGTTGTGACATCCCCTTAGACTTTTGTCTCTCAGCTTTAACTTGTTGACAAACCAAGCATCGAGAGACATATTCAGAAACATCTCTTTTCATGCCATCCCACCAGAAGTACTCTTTCAGGTCCCTATACATCTTCGTGCTTCCAGGATGAATAGAGAATGAAGAACTATGAGCCTCATCCAGCATCTCCTTCTTTAATTCGGGGATGGGAGGAACACAAACCTGATTCCTGAACTTTATTATCCCATCACAATCAAGGTTGAATTCCGGAACATTTCTCACCTTCTTTTGTAACTCGACATCTTCTTTCTGTGCCTCTTTAATCTTCACATGTACAGATGGTTGAACATTCATTTGAGAAAGATACTATTTTTCCCCTTTCATTATAATTCCAAGATCCATCCTTTGTAAATCCATATATATTGGATCTTTTGTGATCCTCCTCATGGATAAACTAGCATGGTCTTGTTGACTTAATGCATCTGCCACCTTGTTTTCTTTCCCAGGGTGGTAATGGATTGAGCAGTCGTAATCCTTAATCAGCTCCAACAATCTTCTTTGGCGCATATTCAGCTCCTTTTGTGTGAAAATATACTTTAAACTTTTATGATTAGTATAAATATCACACCTTTCACCATAAAGGTAATGCCTCCAAATATTTAATGCAAAGATTACCGCTGCTAACTCCAAATCATGAGATTGGTAATTTTGCTAATTTATTTTCAACTGTCGTGAGTCATAAGCTATCACCATATCATTTTGCATAAGAACACACCCCAATCCCTTCTTAGATGCATCACTGTAGATCACAAACCTTTCTCCACTACAAGTCAGTGTGAGCACAGGTGCACTGGATAACCTTCTTTTCAACTCCTTGAAATTATCTTCACATTCCTCCATCCAAACAAACTTATCTCCTTTCCGAGTCAACTTGGTGAGTGGATTAGATAATCGTGAAAAATCATTCAAAAAACGTCGATAATATCCAGCCAAACCAAGAAAACTTCAGATCTCAGTTACTGTTGTTGGTCTCGACCATCTTTCGATAACCTCTGTTTTTGCTGGATCCATAGATATCCCCTCTTTTGAGATTATGTGACCCAAAAATGAAACTTTTTGAATCCAAAATTCACACTTGGTAAATTTGGCATAATGCTTCTCCTTTCTCAGGGTCTTTAATATAATTCTCAAGTGATCTTCATGTTCTTCCTTGATCTTTGAATAGACAAGAATATCATCTATAAATACTCCCACAAATTGATCAAGATAGTCTCTAAAGACTCTATTCATCAGATCCATGAAGATTGCAGGGGCATTAGTTAGACCAAATGGCATCACTATAAATTCATAGTGTCCATACCTTGTATGGAAAGCCTTCTTTGGTATATCCTCCCTTTTGACCCTTAATTGATGATACCCTGAACGAAGATCAATCTTGGAAAAGTATTGATCTCCGCGTAGTTGGTCAAATAAGTCATCAATGCGTGGGAGAGGATATTTTTTCTTGATAGTGATCTTGTTAAGTTCTTGATAATCTATGCAGAGTCTCATTGATCCATCTTTCTTCTTAACAAACAGGACAGGTGCTCCCCAAGGTGACGCACTAGGGCGTATGAACCCCTTATCAATATTCTCTTGGAGTTGCTTCTTCAATTCCTGCAACTCAATTGGGGCCATTCTATAAGGTGTCTTTGAAATAGGCAAAGCACCTGGTAGAAGTTCTATTGAAAACTCAACTTCACGATTCGGTGGAAGACCCGGTAATTCCTCAGGAAAGACATCATCAAACTCACGTAAAATGGGAATATTCTTAATCGTGAGTTTCTCACCAACCATTTGAGATAAATAGCCTTCAATTAGTGGAATCAATACCCATAAAATGGAAGAAATTTCCACTGGAAGGTTATGTTCATCCTTGCATCGATAGAAGATCATAGATTGATCTGGAATATGAAATGTGAATTCTCTTCTTTGGAAATTGATATGAGCTCCATGTAGTGAAAGACAATCCATGCCAAGAATCACATCAAATTCCACTATAGGAAGGATCACAAGATTTGCAGGAAGAACTTTCCCATAAAATTCGATCAGAGAAGAATTATAAACTTTTGATGCGACTGTTGTTCCATTAGGTGTTGTCACAGCTAACTCAACATCTATTTGTTGAGGTAATACGGTGATACCCTTAGAAAATTCTTCAGAAATAAAGGAGTGGGTGGATCCAAAATCAAATAAAACATTTTCTACTTTAGAGTGGATGGTAAGTGTACCTTTTACCACATCGTTATCGTACTCCACATCGCTGATAGAAATTGCATGCGATTTTCCTTTATCATTATCCTTAAGAGTTTGTTGACATCAACCATCATCATTAACCCTTGGATTAGGGAATTTATTGTCATAATGTCCCATCTCCTTGCACTCGAAACATTGAAGTGTAGTAGGTTCATTCTGTGTATCCCTTCCTTTGTTGGCATCATTAGACATCTTCTTCCCTTTATCGCGACATTCAAATGCCCGATGACCTTCCTTTCCACATTTGAAACATTTACTTGTCCCTTTAAGACAACTCCCTCCATGTTTCTTTCCACACTTTGAGCATAAGGGAAATCTCATCTTCTTTTCAGTGTGCTCTTTAGATTTTCCATTGAATTACATTTTCGTATTCTTATCAAACCCATATGACTGATGGGTTACTCCAATCTCCATCTCAACTTTGAGATCACATCGAACGATTTCCTCTTAGCTATTGAAGTCCCTTATGGCTAACGCCCTTCGAAGACTTGGTTTTAATCCACTTAAGAATAGATCGATCTTACTCTCAGGTTGGATAATAATACCAGAAGCATACCTTGCATGTCTTGTAAAATTTGCTTCATAGGTACGAACAGATTCATCATCCTTTTGCTTCAGTTCAAGAAACTCTTTTTCCATATTTGTTCGGAGAATACGAGGGAAGTAATTATTGAAAAATAAGTTCTTGAACTCGTCCCATTCCATGGACTCAATTTCATCCCATTGCCTCATATTCTTAATAAGATTCCACCATTGATCAACATCACCTTCCAAACGATACACTGCTAAGATGAATTTATCATGCTCAGAACATTGAGGAACTAAAAATATCTTTTTAGTAGTACTAATCCATTGTTCAACAACTAATGGATCTGTAGACCCGCTGAATGAAGGTGGACGCTGTCTCATGAAGGATTCAACAGAATGTTGCTCCTTCCTTTGCTTATTTGGAAGTCCTGCTTGATTCATAACTTGAGAAAGATGTGTGAGCATGGCTACAAGATTTTGCATTCCAGCTCCCATAACGTTTGGTTGCTCAGGGGGACAATCATTGCATTTCCCGTCACATTCCGCATTAACACGGTTCCTTCGGGTTCCAGCCATTGACTAAAACCAAGAAGAATAGTGTGAGAGACACTAATTATAATAGGAAAACCACATAATCAAGAATAAAATTTCACACTTAAGGTCTTATCCTAGGTTATTCATGGCCATTTCTAAAACACTAAGATTGTGTTCTATGCTTAGACTTATCCTTAGGGTTCTTACTAAGGCTTTCACATCCTAGTTTCCAAAGGTAGACTATACCTTTCCTCTGATACCAACTATAACGACCCATACTTTACATACATTGTTTTTACTTCAAAATTGAAGCACACTTATTACAGCATATAACAAAACCAAGAAAGGACCGTATAGGTATAGTGTCTTTAGAAACTGGGAAACATAAACAACTGGTTCATAAAGCATCTACTTTGCCTCCCATTTATTTCATCATATCTATAGTCCCTTTTTGGAATATTCTACTTAATATCCTTCTTCCTGACCTGGGGAAATAAAACATACAAAAGGGTGAGCTCAAATGCTCAGTAAGGGTAAACAAAAGAAATATCAATCACATCATATACATAAGCGCATAACTTGTGGAAATCTTAACCTGCAAAAGAGAGCATAATTTCATAACATGGGACAAATCATAGTAGTGAAATGAAATCCCAATAATAATAACTTAAAACATGAAACATTGTGGCATACACACATATTCATAGAGAATCATATCTTATTAGTCAAGACTCATTTCCAAGACTATCTTAGTGGACAAAGCCCATTTATGAACCGAGTCACCCTCATTTCAGTCCTGTTTCACTGAACCGGTATAACCTACCGTTCCAGCCATGTCTATCTCATGAGATATAAAATCTTTACCTAATGCATTGGAAGGAGATATAGTTCCCACCCATCACATAATGATACCATTCTTATGTGTGCCACAAAATCATAAATCATACATCATTGCATAACCCATGTAATAAAAATGGGATTCTTAAACTTCATGACATCATAAAACAATTCATATAAGATAAAGGAATTAATAAAAATAATTCCATCACAACATAATCAAATAAATGTAATAATAGGGATAAAACAGAACCCTTTATTATCCTAGATGGAAAATAATTTTGATAAAACACTTGAACTCCATTCTTGAGGAAAATATCTTTTCTACTTCAAAAAAACTTTTCCTTTCTTAACATGTCGTACTAAAAGAAGTTGATTAAAAATAAACATGAAAACTTGTAAAGGAGGCTTCTTGGAAATAATTTTTTAAAAATTCATTCATGTTGTATAAGTTAAGAAAAACATTCTTCGTACTTTTGTCAGAAAAGTCAAAAAAGTACCTCGTACGAAAAACGACGAAAGATTCCTTTCATATCTTTTACTAAAAACTCACCGAAGGGTAAAATAAGATTTAAACAATTTTAGGTGAATGGAAATAATATTAAATATTGAGGAAACATGGATGTGGATGATAAAATACACCCTAGTAAATACTAAAGTATAAACAATCTCGGATAAAAATGAGATTGTGATATTTCCCTTAGCTTAGGTCCGTTTTGCTTTGTAAGTGTCCGAACCTCCTGTATAATGATTTAAATAATGTTATTGACTTATTCCAGAATCATAATTATTTTTATGATATCATATATGGTCATATTCTTAGCTTCTTAGTAGTAATATTTCATTGCTACTTGTTATTCGGCTGTTTATAACATTTTGTTTTTATGCATGTCTTGTCGAATAAATTCTTATTCTTCTCTTTAGGTTATAGATACCTCATTTAGAGAATGGTATTAGTGTAATATATATCATATTCATTCATTCAATTCATTTATATAATCATTATTAAATGAAGATCATGTAGAACGAGTCGCATCACATCGTGGAGACGGAATTCCGTACGTACGCACGAGTGATGATATCGTTCCTATGATCGTGTAATTGTATTGGAGTGTATGTATACTATTTCAGAATCAGTATTACTTTATAATAGTCATATATAGTCATTATTTACACCATTATACCCATCCAAGTAAGGTGGCGGTGGAAAATAGATTATACCACGGCGTGGAGACGGTATTCCGTACGTACGCATGCGCGGCGATTTCTTTTTCCGTAGGATGGATAGATGTTGAAATAGGGTTGTTTCATACATATAATAACATATCAGTATATGAGTGATACTGATGTTATTACTTCATAATGAAACAACTAAAGAAGAATAAGTGGAAGAAGATATAAAGATGAAAGAATTGGTAACGGACATTACCTCTTCTTTGAAGTGCTTCTTTGAGACCTCCTTTTAGGGCACTAAAATAGGTATTTGAAGAAGACCAGAACCTCTAGGATGTCTCTAGGGAAGTGGATAGGAGAAAGTGGCAGGGGTTGGCCGAGCTTGAAGGCTCAATGTTGTGTGAGGAAGAGAGGGAGGAGGTGCCCTTTTATAAGGGAGGAGAGGGGCACCTTTGGAATAACAAAAAATATTATTTTATTATAAAGTCCTATTCGGTTTTAAATAGCTCCAAATTGATTTATTTCGAAGCTAAGGTGGGGATGGGTCGAAATAATCTCATCTAATATAATTTAGACAACTTTAAGTTCCTATTTTAACCTTATCATTTAGATTTAACATTAAATTAAATAATTTTACTTTTACCATGTCTTCATTTGTTCTTATACTATAAGGTTAATAAACATACTATAAACATCCAAACGAACCCCAAGTTGTTTATTATTAATATATATAACCTTATATAAGTCATTTGGCCGAACCATATATTTTTAGGAATAAAATAACAATTACTAATATAATATTTGTTTTAAAAACTATTTTATGTCAATTTTGACACTATTTAGTAATTAATATTTGTGAAAATCATAACAGAATGATTAGTTCGAAAAATGTTAATTAAATCAATAATAACATGTCATATTAATCTATAAAATTAGTGTAATTAATAAAAAGTGTCAAATTACATCTATTTTGGTGTTTATAACATCAATTATGTCAATATTACATTAATAAGTTAATTACTGCATCATCTTTGTGTCATACATAAATTAAATTATTTAATGTTTAAAAATTACAAATAAAATACCATTATGTAGGAAATATTTTTATCTTTCTAATTAATATTTATAGTCGAACTTATCTTATGTATAACCCCATATTAAAAATGATTTAGTTATTAAACTTTGATTTTAACTATTTTAACCCTTCTTTAAATAAATTAATAATAAATGTCCTAATCTAATCCAAGTGGGCCTAAATGGTCATAATTTATTCCTAAGATTGTTTTTGGTCGAATTACACTTGTCCAATAGAATTAGGACATGTGTTAGGGTAATAATAATATCATTTTTACCCTTGATTACCCTATTTACTTTTAACCGTGGTAAAAAAAAGTAAAAAGTTACTATTCAACAAAAAATTATCTCATTAAACCACATTTTACTTACTGACATCAACCGTGTCTCTCGGATTTTTGAAATTCCACTCACATAAGCGGTAAAATTAAGTTTTATGAAAAATTCAGTTTTTTAACTACCACTTAGTGGTTTCACTATTTATCAAAAATTGAATGTTTTCAGAAATATACCAAAATTTCACCCTAGGCTAATTTTGAGATTCCGAATCCAAAAATGAAGTCAATTTTGAAAAATAAAATTTATAAAATTTCAAAAGGTGGTTATTACTATTTATAACGGCTAGTTTTAATAATATTTTTATAGCATATCGTTGTTTAGTGAAACTTGGTATTACGTACGACGCATGCTATCGAGGAAGGTCACGATTTCGTGTAAAGCAAGCCAAGCAAGTGTTGTGTAGAAAAAGATTCCTTTGATGATTTATATAACATAAAAGTCTCGGGTGTTACAGTTAATTTATACGGCATGAATGAAATTTCATACCATCATAAAAACTCCATTATTGGAGTGTTCCATTAAAAATATTCAAGTTTGTTTTCAAAAAATTTACTTATTATTTTTGAAAATATATGACATTAAATATGTGAATGTAATGATAAAATGATATTTTACTCAACAAGTAATACAAGTAATCTTTAAAAAGAACTTTTTATGTAACAATGCTACCTTTGATGTATCCTTATTTTTATAGGGATATGATTGAATGAAATTATTATTATTATTTATCTAGATGTCACATGATCATGATTAAAAGATATTTATGAATCACATTTCATATTTATGGTTTATTTTATGAGTAAATGAAAAAATGTTTAAGAAAACTATTTTTTTCCCATGATTTATTCTATGTTGAAATGATTATGAAACCCATTTACGTTTCATATGTTATGATATGATGAAGGTCTTATTATCATGTAGAATCCATATATACGATTCTCATTATGTGAAGAGTGGGATAGAAATTATAAATCCCACCAATTACTTACATAAATATGGATATATCATGAGATAAAAAAAGAATATAATGGGGTGTGAACCTAGGTCAGTAATAAACATATCCTGTTTTGATAGTCTTTGGGGTGAACATTTGATAAAAATATAAATAACGACATTATTACATTACATAATATTGAATTTTAGTCTTGAAATAACATCCATTCACATTGAGGATCATTTAATGTATACAGTTTTAGATAATTGGGATATAATACATACATAACATTCCACATTTATATAGAGAATATACCACAAAAACTGTATCCTCTTCTTTCAAAATATAAAACATTTCAGATGAAATATGTTTCCTTTGACAAATCATCATAACATTTAACTTGTCTTCAATGATTGACATAAAAATACTTATAACCTATGAAAATAATTTCAAAAAATTAGATGAGAACAAAAACCCCAGTAATGGATATAAAAATAATTAAATAAAACATTTGTCCATGAGTAATTTTAAACGTAAAAATCATTTCCAAAAAATACATACTTGTCACCCATACATACATACATTGTAAAACATGATAATGACATGAGAAATACACAATAATTAAAGAACATAAATTCAACCATAATGGTTTCATGTGTTATAACATACTTATATTCTATCCCTCATGGCAACCTAATAATTTTTGACCCTCACAACTACCTTACAATGTAACCCTCACAGCTACTTTGTAGTGTAACCATCGTAGTTACACAGAGAGTAACCATATGGCCAAAAACTAAAATAAACATACCCAATTCATTAGAGGTAGATATAGGTCCCACACTTCATAATAAACAATTCTAATGAACAATAACATTACAATCAAATAGTAATACTTGGATAAAAACATTCACCATTAATTTTGAAAAACATGATGTTTAAAATAATATTTTATAACAAAAGTCACATACTAATAACATATAATTTATATTATAAAAAACAGAAACAAGGGAATATGCATATAAACTATAAACACACATAATAAAAAAATCAGCACACAAATGATCTTAAAATTCACAATTAATTATGTATAAGGTTAACCCAATTAATGATAATTGGGTTTAGAATTCACTTACCATGGGTTTTTCATACATAAAATGTGTTTAAAACTCATGTATCATTGTTAAAATAATTTTTTTAATATTTTATAAATACATATTCATGTTTAAAAAACCTTATATGATCATTTCATAACATCATTTATACCATTAATTATTACAATTTTGTTCGTTCCGTTGTTTCGGATGCGTTTATTAAGTGATTTCCATGTCCAATTTGTATTTGATTTTCTTATCATATAGAATTGAATTTCCTAAATTATAATTAAATGGTATTAATATTTTTCAAGAATATATTTTGATACCAAAAATCATTTTTTATCATATATGATGATGATGCATTAGATAAAACATTCACGATATTTTTTTAGATCATTTTTTGCGGTTCCTCAATAATCCTGAACTTGTTTCGTTAAATAATTTAATGCCATGAATAAAAGCTCATTACAGAACCTAAAATAGTTTACATCAAAAAAATTTCTTTCTTTTTTATCCATTGATATGTTTTTATAACCAGTTTTTATTGAATTTTGTGAAATTGAAAACACATTGTTGACGATATTAGTAAATGCACACAACAGAAATGGTGTATTTGTAAAAGTTGAGGGAGAAGAGATGAATCAAGTTATGGAAATTTACACTAAACAAGATAAAATCCAGAATATATATTATTCTAAATCTTTCATGCCTCTTTGATATGGTGGAGGGGAAGAGTGTACAAGAAAAGAAAATGAATTTAAAAGAAAAGTAGAAAATGAAAGATGATAGTTACCTCTTGGTCTTTTCCCCTTGAGATCCTCCTTAAGGCCTTTGGTCTTAGCGTTTTGGTGAGACCAAAAGGTATTATATGTTGGTAAAATCCTTGTTAAATTTATTTGGTTGATGGTATGCAATTATCAAAGGATTAGAGGTGTGTAAGGAAGAGGGGTGGGGTGGTATTTATAGTGGAGGAAAGGAGGGGTTTTCCATTATTTTAACTACTAGTTTAATATTTTTTATCTAGTCTATGGATAGTATTTATTCATGTGTCCCAAAATCATAAATATTGAATTTGAGTTTAATTAAAGGGTGAAAAAATCATACATGATTCAAGGAATAGTGTATTTAATAGATAACATGTATACACAGTATTTTATTGTATTTCACTATTCATAAAAAATTCATGTATTTTAGAAACATCCAAATAATCCACCGTAATCATTTCATGACATTTATAATTACAAATATATAATCCCTTTATTGAAAATAATTTTCTATATATGATTAGTTTAATTATTAAATAAAACCTAAATTTATTAAAAAAAATGCCAATATTAAGACAATTACTTGTTTTATATCACCTTGAATAATTAATCAATATCTTATCATGTTATATCCTTTAGATAATGAAATAATAATACAATTTACTATTAATTAGGGTCATATTACAATTCATATTACTATTCTTTAGGTTGTGTTACAATTCACCAAAAATCATGTTGGTCCAACCAGACACCAAATAACATACCGATCGCAATTTTAGCTCTCCATTTTATTCAAATTCAAAACAAAGAAGTGAAAAAATGTGTTTAATTTATATATTATAACTCTTTCCTTAAAAATGTTCTATTACATAGAGACTTGGTGTTTCATGCATTTCATTAAATTTTTTTACAAAATCATGGGTTGTTATATTATCCCCACCTTCTGGAAATCACATCCTCACAATTATTATTATAATTTAGTTATTAAAAAACTGTGGGGACCATCCCCTCAATGAATATTCATATTCAAATGTCTCTTCATCAAACCTGTGGTTTCTCCAAAAACCATTACCTCGTGGATCACCATATTCCACAATACATGTTCAATTTGATCAAGAACTTGAAGAGGTCTCTCTACATATGAAATGTTATCTTCTAGCTGAACAACTTCTGGACTGATAACATGAAATGAATCTGGAACATACTTTATCAACATTGAAACATGAAAAAATTTTGATTAATAGAGGTAAAATATAAGGAAAATCCACTCGGTGGGTGACTAGTCAAAATTTTAGTAGGAATTCATATGTTCCAATGAACTATCGACATAGATTTCACTTCTAAAAAATTGATAACAACATTCCATGGTGAGATTTTAAGAAAAAACTTGATCACCTAACTCGAAAGAAAATTCTATACTTCTATTATCTATACAACCTTTTTTCCTACATTGATTTTTCATCATGTCTTGTTAGATCATCTTCACTTTCTCATCGACATCCTTTACTAATTCTTTCCCCACTAACATCATTTCCACAAATTCTTCCCAAAATGATAAATTTTTACACAATATCACATACAATTCCTTAAAAGGTTCTATCTATACTCTAGAGTAAAAAATATTATTATATCAACACTAGCCTAAAGAAATATGTTTATCCCAACTTCCCTGGATGGCCATTGGACCATCTTAAAGCATATAATACAATGTCTTAATCACCCTTTCTGACTTCCCATCTATTTGAGGATGAAAAGTTGTATTGAAATGTAATTATGTTCCCAATGACTTCTGAAGGCCCTTACATGAATTAGATGTGAACTAGGGATCCTAATCAGATAAAATGGAAGGAGGAAGTCCATGTAACCTAACAATCACATTTAGGTTCAGCCAAAAATGTTGATCCTAATAAATTTTTTCACAAATAGGATGGAAATGTTTAGATTTAGTATATCGGTCAACAATCACCGAAATTGCACTGTTACCTCAAAAATCCATTGGTTGTCCCAACATAAAGTACATGGATACATTCTACCACATCCACTCTGGAACTAGAAAAGGTTGAAACTACCACTCTGTTTTAGCATGTTGATATGTCAAATATTTTATGGTAAAATTTGCTGTATCTCCCTTCAATCCATCCCTCCAGTGAAACAAAATAGAGGTATTTCCTACACTAACAACATTTTCTTCTTTTTGTGCATTCTAAATTCTATCTGATAAAGATTACTTCACTGAAACCTAAAACAAAATAGGGGTATTTCCTATACTAACAACATCTAATAAAAAATTCATCAAATAATTAATAATTAGATCTTGTTACAAACATAACATGGTTAATGATTCATGATGTTTTAATCTAAAGTCACCAAACACATTGTTCACTTTTCTAGGATGGTAATTGATCTTGTAATCAGAATCCTTTATCAGTTCAATAAATACTCATTTCCACACGGTTAATTAATTTTGAGTGAATATATAATTTAGACTTTTATGGTTAGTATATATTTGACATTTGGCTCCGTAAAAATGATTCCTCCAAATTTTTAATGCAAAAAACCACATATTCTAATTCCATATCATGTGTGGCATAATTTAAATCATGGTATTTTCATTTTTTTATTCATAAGAAATTACCTTATCATTCTTCATCAAAACTAAACCATGTCTCTTCAATGAAGAATCATTATATATGAAAAACTCACCATTCCTAGAAGGTAATGACAAAACTGTATCATTCACAAATCTCTTCTTCAGTACCTAAAAACAAGAATCACATTCACCTGACTAAAAAATTTAACCCCTTTTGGGTTATCTTAGTTAGCAGTCAAGATAACCATAAAAAGATGTAAAAAACCATTGGTAATAACATGCTAATCCATGAAATCTATGAATTTATGTAACATTATAATGTCTTGTCCATTCATTAACCACTTTTGTTTTGGCAGGATAAACTATTATTCCATACTTAATTATAATGTTCCCAAGAAATGAAATAAGTTTCAAACAAAAATTACACTTTCTTAATTTTCTAAATAGTTTCTTTTCTTTTATGGTTTTAAAAACAACTATTAGATATTTTTAATTCTCCTATTTACTTTAATAAAATACTTGAATTTCGTCAATAAAAACTATAAGGAACCAACATTAATCATTACATAATTTGAGTTATGTCAAGAATTCACATTGAGGATCTTCCCTGATTTAGAGTTTTAGAGAAGTAGGTTGTATCCACTACGTTACTTCTCAAAAATTAAAAAGTAGACACTTCTACTCATTTTCCATTTTTTCATAAAATAAATTCTCTAAAAAAAATAAACATGTTTAGTTCCATGTTTCATAGAGTATGACTTTACCTTTATCCCATTGTTAACCCTATTTATCTTTAAGTCATATGAAAAATATTTCAAAACATGGGATGAGAATAAAAAGTTCAATAAGGGATATAAAATTAAGAAAGAAAACCTTATCCCATCAATAAATAAAAATAAATGAACCATAATTTTTAATCACAACATACCTCATGATATCATAATATTTCTAAATATCACACAGAAATCATAAATCATAAAGGTAAATTATGGAATACATAACATACTTACGTTGTAGCATTCACAACTACATAGGGAGTTATATTTGAAATACCCATCACAATATATTCCCTAAATCTCTTAATAGAAACATCAACTTTTACCTCTTTCACGTTAACCAATGAATTGGAGAGTTAAATCAGGCTCACCCACAATAAGTTTATCAAAAAAAGCACCTGTATTCATAAACAATGCCCAAGAATCCATAACATAATCATAACACATCAAAAAATATAATGAAAAGATAACATTTCCACATTACAATCATAATATATCCTTCAAATATATTGACATAATCAATCCATTTTCCATAACCATTTTCAATACCAAAATACATTAAAGCGTATATGGTATTTATTTTCCTTAAAAAACATTACATCTTGTTAAGGAAACCAAATATCAAATAACACTCGTTGTGACAGAAAAGGTCGTTGTCACCAAAAACGTTAAAATGAATCATTCACTTTGTCGATTAGTAAAACACTAAGTAGAAAAATATTCCCTTTGAATGAAATGAAAATTTAAAGGGGTTTATGAAATGTATAAAATAGTTCCGTTTATAAATTCAAATATGCCTCAATGAAAGGAGATTGAGATGAAGTCCCTTACAATGATTGTACCATTATATTAAGTATAAATCAATGACATAATTATTTGTGACAAATATAAATACACCCAATATAAGTAAATATTAATTTCAAAATAATCATATTTCATTCACACATATTAATATCATTATATAATCAATAGGAATATGTTTAACTCGAAGAAATGAAATTGGGTTAAGCAATTCCCTTACGAAAATTCATCAGCCTAACAGCTTCCCATAAAATTTTTGAAAAAGAGATGATGAGATAGAAAAGGGTATATCATCAAATCAACATAAAATATTCATTAATAAGGATATATAAGAACATATCCTGACAAATGATAAGATAAATAAATATACATAACATAAATAAAGTCTTTTACTAAAAGAGGGCGGTGAAAGGTTCCCTTACTGATTTGGTAACTTAAAAAACAAACACCCCATGAAAGAAGGATCATAAAATGAAGATGTAAATAACAATAAATTAAATTATTTTATAAAATGAATATAATTATGGGCATTAAATACACTAAAAAAAGTATATATTGGAAAATATAGCATGAATCTCACCGGAATAAAGAGTGAGATGAAAACATGTTACCTTATGTCCGACTTGACTCACTTGTTCCTTGTTCCTCTTGAAAAATTAACATAAGTGAATTTCTACATGAATAAGAAACATTATCAAATTTATTATTCCTTTTATATCACTTATTACCTTGCTATAACAATTATTACTTATTTTAGTTAATATCAGACATTTTGTTGATGTTCAGAACTTGAGTGAAAAAATGAACTTGTTATAATTACAAATTATCCATGTGGTCAAAATTACATTATCTAATACATTATAATCGATATTTAGATATAATATATATAATATATATCCAGTATATGTGTTTTTATAATAGTCTATAACATTTTGACATAATAAATGAAATTCACCGTTCATGGAGAAGGTATGCCGTATGTACACTTTAACGCTACTTTCTTTCTTTTCATTTTTACAATATTGAAAACAAAATGATACATAGGTATATTATAATTAAAGTATAATATATATGTTATATATGTTACATAAGTTAATAAATTCCATCCTATATGCATTTCATGTATATCATGAATGAGTCCTATCACATTGAGGGGGCAGTAGTCCGCACTTCCTCAAATTAAATTATCGTATTTACACGTTATGGAAAGAATAAAGGTATGTTGTAAATGAAAAATACAGAAGCATAAAGTTAAAATAAATATCATTAATATAATATATAATTAATGTTCCATCAGAATGGATACCATAAGAGGTTGTAGGAGAACATTGAACAATCATCATTTTGTGAGGCAGTAGTTCACCGTCTAAAGAAACAGTATATTCTATGTCCCATTAGATGGAGGTGTGTGTAAGTGTTGTTGAAAAAATTCTCATAAAAACAAACTAGTATATTAAGTATACTGGTGTTTTTATGTAATCAAAGATTAATAATATCATAGGGATTCTAGAAATAAAATAAAATAAAAGAACTTAAGAGAAGTTGTTACCTTTAAATCTAGTAACTCCCTTTGGTTTGAACCAAAAGGCCTTTTGGAAGTACCTTATGCATATGTTAAGGATTATAAAATAAATATAGGGATTTTGGGAGATTATTTGAGATGATTTTGGTTGAGCCAATGGGGTTGAGATATGTGAGTAATGAGTTATAGTTGATGGGCATTTATAAGTTGGAGGAGGGTCTCTTTAAGAATGTTTTAAAGTATTCTTTTATTATAAACTTAATTTCTGTTCCAAAATTTCCAAAAATTATTAAATTAGAATATTAGATGACTGTTGTTTTAAATTGAATAATATAATAATAAATTTATAGGTTTTTGATATATTTTTTTAATTTTTATAATCATATTTATTTAAATTATTCATTAATAAGGTAATCAATGCATCATCATTGTCTCATAAATAAATTTATTTATATAATGTATGAAAAATATAAATAAAATACCATGATGTATTAAATATTATTATCTTTCAAATTAATATTTATAGTCTAATATTTAAATTATATAACTCAAATAGAAAAATTGTTTTACTAAAAGAGATAAGTTTACATTACTTTTGTCTTTACATAAAATTAATTAATATAAAGTGTCATTATCACTCCCAAGTGGCTCCATGGGTTCCTTAAATCGACCCAAGGATTTCCTTAGTCATACATACCTCATCAAATAGGGTTTGTAAAAGTTTAAGGGTTATTTAATATTATTATAATATTATTTTTTACCCTTATTTTTAAGATTTACCCATTATCTACGGTAAATAAAATATTTACTGAAGTAAATATTCATAATTTCTACAAATAAACATTAAATATTTACACAATATGAACATACTAATTAAAAATATGGAATCATTTTTCTCAAATTAAATACATAGAATTGGAATAAATTTAATTAAAATTAAATCCCATTATGAAAATAAAAAGTGTATTTTTACGAAAAAATATTTATCCAAAGATTGACACTTATTTAGGTCAAATTTTAAAAAAAAGTTACTTACAATAACCCAAATTAAATTAAATGGTAAAAATTTAATCTAATTAAACTTATACCTAATTAAAAAGATAATCTAACCATATATATAAATTACATAAAAAACATTTTTGAATTAAAATGCAGTATTTTGCATTATTCAATAAAAATGAACTTTTTTTAGAAAAATTCGAAAATTTCATCCAAAGTAATAATTTATGTCCTGATTCTATAGAATAATATTATTATTTCAAAAATAACATATTAATGTGACAAAAAATAGATTTAAAAAGGGTTCTCCATAAAAAGGCGGTAAATCAGTATTTTAAATAATATTAGACTATTTGTGCTTAAAATTGGATTCATTAACATTTTAATCCTCCAACTTTTATTGGATAAATGTGAAAAAATTTAGAAAACAGGTTTAATCATTTTTTAGTTAGTTCTGTTTAATGTTGAAAATAAAATGGCTATGCGTTAACAACCATTTAAAATAAAATAATTATCTTACTATTTTTCAATATAACCTAACGTTGTGTGAAACATAAGATTTAAATGAAACCAGTTGCTGCATATTGGCTACGCCATCGGACATAGCATCCCCTTTAAAGTAAAATTAATATTTAATCCAAAAATATTAGTTAATATGAAATTTTAATTTTCTTTATTTACCTGAGATGTTGCATCCTTCCCCCTTTTTTAATTTACATCCTCACCATTATAAAATTTGATTCAAAAACATCATTAAAATTACCACATCTGAAAAAGATTCAATAATGCTATCATATTAAAAGGAAGAAGAGAAGTAAAAAAGGTTACTTGAGATAACAAATATAGGGATTCCATGAAGACATGGATATGGAGTAGAAACTAAGTGTTATGTTCTGATCGAGAGTGATAGAAAACATGATGAGGATATTGTTAACAACAAGAAAACCACAAACTTGTTATTAGTTAAACAGTCATCGGTTTCCCATTAGGAAATGTAAACATGATACATTTTTGTTTTATGTTCCTTTTCAAAATGTTTATACATTTATTTACAAGCTTTACTAAGAACATAAGGACACATACTTACTTGTCATGTAGACTTTGATCCTTTACTAAATTTCGATCGCGAACTCTTCTTTTCTCCCAAAAATTAGTATTAAGTATGGTTTGGAAACATCAAATTCCTTAAAATAAATTTCTACAAAATAACATGATCTGTAAAATATGAACTATATATTTCTCCATTCATTATACGTTAACAAAAACCAAAATAGTTAGTTCAAAATCAGATATTCCCGAAAAAGGATAATCCTTTTAAACAAATACTATTTTTAATCTCCAAAATTCGACTCACAACACCCAAAGATCAATAAAGACCATTCAATAAACAACTATCCTTAAAATTCATCAATTTAATCCATACTAAGATTGAATCCGAAAATTCAAAAGGATTTTATCACATAGTCTTCCACGATAAATATTAACATTTATCTCTAAATAACATCTAATACTCTTAAAGTCTCCTACTGAAGTGTAATTAACCAAATCACATATTCTCTATAATAATATAATCATTTCCATAAATAACCCAAATCTCCATATGTCCACTTAAAAACATTGATTCTTCCAAAATAAAATTTTAACCATTACTCCACAAATTATATCCAATAGTATTCTATTTTCCATAGGCATATAATGTTCCCAAAAGTGCGAACATCATCCAAAATAACATTTATCACATAATAACCAAATAAGTTTTCTGTATTAAGGATATCCATTTCATAAAACATAATATCCAAAAATCAACTTGTTCTTTATCTACTAAATCAATTTACAAAAAGGAAGAATCCATACTAACCACGGACTTCACATAGGATAGTGTTAGGCGATGCGCCATTGTTTCCCATTAGTTATGGTTTCGATTCTTGCGGGCTTTCCAGATATGATGGGCAATCACCCAGCATTCAGGTTTTCCATTTTATAAAAATCCAAAATAACCTTTACATGTTTTAACCTCAAAGGTTTTATTATACCATTTATTTTCATCCCAACACATTAATACCTCATAATCTTTTATGTTGTCGTTCTTACCCTACATAAAATAAAATAAAACTAGTCCCAATAAAAAGAACATTGTACCATGATCATCGTGTCCATATGGTTTCATCATCATATTGTTCATGCAGGTAGAAGGTATATGAATTGAAACAATTATTTATATATCTTTTAAAATAGTTTTCTTCCTTCATCCAAATACACCTTATACAACATGGGTCATATAGGTTTTCATAGAAAAATAGTTTTATAAAATAATCATGTTTGATATTTAATTTCAAAACATCTGATAAAACATGATTTTTATAAAACAGTCGGACCGAGTTTGAGTTGAAACATTCAATCAATGGTTATTTCAAAATACCATAAGTATTTATTGGGAGACAATATTTCAAAAGAAAATATAAATAGGTTGTGTATGGGTCTCTTTCTTTAACACCTTTTTGAAAATAATAATTTTCTTCAAAATCTTTTGATAAGGTAATATATTTGATAATTCTTTGATTATATTTACCTTTATTCAAAATATGTGGGAAAATAGGATTTTATTAAATACAACCCATGATCCATGATCATATCCAGGTATAGTGGAGGTGTTTGATATCTTGAACAACTTCTTTCAAGTGATTTGTATGCTAGAAAATGTTTAATAATCATATGAACATTCCATTGCAATAATTATTGCAAGGATGTAATTAGGATGAGATAGGAATTTCATTTGAGAATCCACCGCCTTCCATTTGTAATAGGAATTCCATGATCTAAAAATTTTATAAAATAAGTATTTAAATGATATAATAGACAATGGTACTAACCACATGTTTAATAAAAACTCATAACCCTAATTTTTTCTGAACTGTCCTCTCATACGAACTATAAGGACCCTGGCATAAACAATACATAATTTTAGATAAGTTAATAATTCACTTTGAGGATATTTTTATGTCTACAGTTTTATATAAATAGGCCATAACTAATAAATTTCCTCTCAAAAATTTAAAGTAGACACTTCTATATAGTTTCCATTTTTATCATATAATAAAATTTATTAAAAAATAAACATTTCTAGTTCAATATTTTAGACAACATGACTTTTCATTGATCTCATCCTTGAACCTATTCTTTTTGAATCCCTGTGAAAAACATTTCAAAACATGGGATGATCATAAAAAGATCAGTAAGGGTTATGAAATAAGGAAAGAATACAATATCCCATCAATAAATATAAATCAATGAAACGATACTTTTCGATCATAACATACCACATGAAATCATATGATTTATGAATAATACACAGAAATCATAAATCAAAAAGGTAACTTATAGAATTCATAACATACTTACATTTTAGCATTGAAAGCTACATTAGGATTTACTTTTGGAAAACCATCACAGAATATTCCTAATATCTATTAGGAGAAACATTAATGGTTATCTCTATCACGTTTCCCACTGCATTGGAGAGCTATCTTGGGCTCACCTGCCCTAGGTTCATCATTGAACCACCTATATTCGTAAACAATAACCCTAAATCGATAACATTATCATAACAAATGAACAAATATAAAGGAAAGATAACATTTTCACATTACAATCACAATATATCATTTAAATATATTGACATAATCAATCACTAATCAAAAACCATTTTCAATACCAAAATACGTATTAGAGTATATGGTATTTATTTTCATTTTAAAAAAATTATGGATTGGTAAGGAAGCCAAATATCAAATAATACTTGCGGCGACAGAAAATGTTTTTGTCACCACGTATGTTAAAAGGAAACATTACCTTTGTAATTTAGTAAAACAAAATATTGAAAAAGATTACCTTTGAATGAAATGAAAATTAAAAGGGGTTTATAAAACGTATAAAATAAATTCATGTATAAATCAAAATATGACTCAATGAAAGGAGATTTAGATGAAGTCCCTTACAAAGATTCTACCATTATATTAAGGATAAATCAATTACATAATTATGGGTGAAAAATATAAATACAAAAAATATAAGTGGATATTTTGTGTAAAATAATCAGAGTTCATTAAAAAATATTCATATGATGATATAATATATAAGTATATGTTTAAACCGAGGAAATGAAATTGGGTTTATGAATTCCCTTATGAAAATTCAATAGCCTAACGACATCGCATAAAATTTTAGAAAAAAGAGATGATTAGAGAGAAAAGGGTATCTCATTACATGGACATAAAATTTATGGAAATAATGATATATAAGAACAAATCCCAACATAAGATAATGGAAATTAAAAGACAAAACGTAAAAGAAGTTGTTGACTAAAAGAGGATGCTAAAAGGTTCCCTTACCGATTTGGTAACTTACAAAACATAGAAACCCTGAAAGAACAATAATAAAATGAATATGTAAATACCTATAAATTTAAATAATTTACACAATTAATACAATCATTCTATGTATATACATCAAAAAATAAAAATAGTGTCAAATAAGAATGAATCTCACATGAATAAAAAGTGACATGAAAACCCCTTGCCTCGTGTCCAACATGACTCGTATGTTCCTTGTTCTTCCTAAATAAAAATATTAAGTTAATTGATACATTCCTAAGAAAATTTTTTAATTTTATTATTCCTTATATAACACTTAATACCTTAATATAACATTTATTAATTACTTGAGTTCATATTAGACATTTTTTTGATGTTAGGAACTTGTGTAAAAAATGAACTTGTTATAACTTCAAATTAACGATGTGGTGAAATAGAACATTTTATCCAGAATGATATGTGTTTTTTATATATAATATATATCATATAAATCCAGTATATATGTATTTATAATAGACCATAATATTTGGATATAAGAAATGAAATGCATCGTTCATGGATACAGTACGTCGTACATACGGATGAACGCTACTTTCATTTTTTTTCATTTTTCATGGAATGAAATCTAAATGACACATAAGTATATTATAATTCAAGTAGAATATATAATTTATATATGTTACATATGTTCATAAATTATATCCCTTATATATTACATGTATATAATTAACGAGTCGTATTACTTTGAGGGGATGAAAGTCTGCACTTCCTCAAATGAAATTAGCATATTTTCGTGTTATAGAAAGCATAAAGGTATGTTTTCAATGAAAAATATAGAAGCATAAATATAAAATAAATATCATATATATCATATATAATTACAGTGAAATCTTAATGTCCCCTATAAAAGGTGGTAGAAGAATATTGAACAATCATCATTTCGTGAGGCAGTAGTTCGCTGTCCACAGAAACAGAATGTTCTAAGCCCATTAGATGGTGATGTATTTAAGTGTAGTTTAAATAATTCTCATATAACAACCTAGTATATTGATGATACATTTTTTTATGTAGATAAATAATAAATAGAACATAGGGAGTTGAGAATGAAAATAAATGAAAAGAACTTAAGAGAAGACGTTACCTTTAAATCGGGTAACTCCCTTTGGTTTTAACCAAAAGACATTCTTGAAGTGCCTTCTACCTAAGGTAATGCTTATATAATGAAGATATGGATTTTTGGAGATTATGTGGGTAGATTTTGGATGATCTAATAGGCTTTATAGGTGTAATTTATGGGTTAGAGTTGGTGACATTTTATAAAGGGGGGATGGTCTCTTTAAGATTTTTTGAAAGTATAATTTTATTATAAACATATTTTCTATTTTTAAAAGTCCGAAACTCATTAAATAAGAATATAACATGACTCATTTTCTAAATAAAATCATTCAATAATTATTGGATTGGTTTTGGATAGTTGTTTAATTTTTATAATATTATTTATTTAAATCATTCATTAATAAGGTAATCACAACATCATCATTGTGTCATAAATAAATTTATATATTTAATGTCTTAAAATTATAACTAAAATACCATGCTGTATTAAACCTTTTTATCTTTCAAATGAATATTTATAGTCTAAGAGGTATCTTATATAACCCCATATTAATGTTTCTTACTAAAAGATATATTTTTATGTTATATTTTTTTTACATTAAATGAATTAATATAAAGTGTCATTATAACTCCAAAGTGGCTCCATGGGGTCCCAAAACCGTCCCAAGAATTTCCTTGGTCATAAATAACTCATAAAATTATTTTATTAAAAGATTAAGGGTAATTCAAAATTATTATAATATTATTTTTTAGCCTAAATTACATGATATAACCTTTAACCATGGTAAATAAAATATTTACTGATGTAAATAGTCATAATTTATAAAAATAAAAAGTTAACTATTTACACAATTAGAACCTACTGATTCCAAATATGGAATAAATTTTTCCAAATTCAAATCATAGTAGTGGTAGAAATTAATTTAAAATTAATTCCTATTGTCAAAACAGGAGTGTGATTATAAGAAATAATAACTATCAAAAGATTGACACTTGATTATGTCCAATTTCTAATTGAAATTACTTACAATCGCAAAAATTGGACGAAATGGTAAAAAATAATGCATTTAAAGTTTAAAAACAATTAAAAAAAATAATCTGACTATATAAATATATTAGATTAAAAGCCATTTTGGAATTAAAATTCTCTATTTTAAACTATTCATTAAAAAATGAACAATATCAGAAAAATACAAAAATTTCATCCAAGGTAAATTTTGATTACCATATTCTAAATAAGATTTTTTTTATAGCATATAAAAGTTACAAAAACTAGATTTAAAAAGGGTTCACCATCAAAAGGTGGTAAATCGTCCTTTTAAAAAATAATAGACTATTTGTGCTGAAAATTGTATTCACTCACATTTTAAGCCTCAAAATTTTATTGGAGTAAAGTAAAAACACTTAATAAACATTTTTAATCATATTTTAGTTATTTCTTGTTTATTACACCCAATACAATGGCTATGAATTAGCTACCACTTGAAATAATATTATTATTTTATTATTTTTAATTATAACTCAACGTTGTGTGCAACGTAAGAGTTCAAAGAAACCATTTGTTGTATATTGGGTACACCATTGAACATAGAATCTCCTATAAAATAAAATAATATTTAATTCAGAAATATTAATAAATACAAATGTTTTATATTTGTTATTTACCTCGGATTTTACAAACACAACCACAAACATAAACAAGAAATCAAGAAATATTCTATTTCTAAGATCCATGAATATAGTAGATACATTTGATAAATAAAATGAAAAAAAATTCATAAGTCCCATATATATTACAAAATGAAGGCTTCAGGATGTTTTCTTCTTATAATTTCATCTGATGGTACCCCGAACTCATATCAACCTTCAAAAAATATTATTCTCCCTTGACCAGATCAAACAATTCATCGATATAAGCCAAATGATAATTGTTTTTAATAGTGATGTTATTCATGGATATATAATCAATAAAAAGTCATATGGGACCATCTTTATTTTTAATGAGCAAAATAGGATCACAACATGGTGAAGTGGTTGGAAGAAATATGCTTCTATCAAGAAACTCATGTGAATAATTTTTCAATTATAGAGGTTCTATTTGATCTATTTGATTAGGGGGTTTTGACATTGAATTAGCATCACGATCTATGTTAATTTTGAATTCATGTTCCTGATTAGTTATAACACTAGATAAATCCTCAATAAAAACATCCTGGTATTCATTTACCACTAGCATATCATTAATCTGAACAGGTCACATTTTTTTAATTATGAGTTAGATGACATTAATTTTCATCTTTTAATAATTTCTTAGCTTCATGATATGTTATCAGTTGTATGAGTTCAATCTGGTATAGAAACCGAAACCCTTTCTAATAAACAAATTTTTTATCTCTATAATCAATATTAGTAAGATTAGCAAAAACCCAATACATAACCTGAATAATCGCAATCTCTACTTAGGTAAAAAACAAGGTTTTCAATTAATGTCTCTCCACAAACAATAAAAAATGATTTTTATGAGTCTTCTTTTCTTTAATATTTCCACAGGTGATTTAAAAATAAGTTCTTGTCTCATTTATTGATGTGATATATCCAATTTACCAAAACAATTCTCTGAAATAAAAAAATGTGTAGACCATGTATTAATAAATACTTCAACAAAATATGAGAAAACAAAGTTCCACATAACACTTTGTTGTATTTCCCAACATTTTATGTTGTAGTTGAAAATGATCTCACTACACATTTTTTTTCTTATAGTCTAGATTCTTTGCATTATTTAGATCTTTCTTTCGGCCTGAAATTTCATAATGAATCCCCCCACCACATATAAATCACAGTAAATTTTTTTATTCAGATTAGTCTTAGGGTTATTTTCATTACAATCTCACACCATATGTCCAAAATTACCACATAAAAACACTTCCCAGTTTTGGTAAGGCATTTCCTAGGGGTTTCCCCCCACTTTTTCACAAATAAGATAGTGTGATTTCTTATCGTTAGATTTCATTGATTTATTCTTATCCATATCTTTCCATATGGACCAATTATTCTCTTTGTTTTCAAATTTCAGGTCATCATTAGAAAATACCATTTTTACCCTCTCATCACATTGTAAAAGTTTCTCATAACTTTTGGACTCACGGGAATCCTATTCCCATAGATATCATGTCATTAATCCTAAGTATAAATGGTTGATTTTTTATCAAGATCTAGAATAAGATTAGATCATTCCTTTCTTGTTGTGTAATTTTTTCCTCTTACAAAACCACTAAATCATTCCCATTTTTTCTTTAATTCGTGGAATTGATTCAACATCCTATGTTGAACCACCCTAGGAAAATATATTTCAAGGAAAATGATTTTAAATTCAACCCACATTAAGAATTTATTCTCATCTCTATCTATGAACTTCGTGATCATATCCCCCCGCTGGTCAGATTCACCATCAAAAAAATAAATGGAAATATTTAACTATTTATTATCAACGCATCCCATAACATCGAATATCTTGTCAAGGGATTTTAATCCATCCTTCAACCACTACCGGGTCAGAGGATCCACTAAAAGAAGGAGGGTGTTGCCTCATAAAATGATCTTATATCATAATTTTCCTTTATTGTAGCTCTAGATGTTCTATTGAAGGGATCCCACAACCATTTATTACCTACATTAGTTTATACATTACTCTCACAAACATCCTGGTTCCAATCCCTGCCATTACAGGTTGATGATTCTCAAGGATTTCGTTCTATCGGTGCCTCTCTACTTCACATTCCCTATTTACATTATGTAAATCCATTTAGAAAAAACATTTATTAGTTGATGTATCATGGTCACCATTAAATTATATCACATTCCAAATTAACTATAGAGTAAAAATCATTTTTGTTATTTTATTATCATCATCCTAACCCCATAATTTATCTAAATTGTCCTATATTACCAACTATAACTATTGGGCCTTATTACATTACATAATCATGAATTTTAGTCAAGAAATCATTTCCTTTTACATTGTGGATCATTTCAATTTCAATGTTTCAGTGAATTGGGATATAATACATAAAGAACATTTTATATTTTTACAGAGCGTACATCACAAAACCAGTATCTGTTTCATCTAAAATATAATACTTCTCGAATAAAACATGTTTTATTTGAAAAATATTCATACCATCTAACATGGCCTCTTTATTTGTCATACAAATCCTTATAACCTATGAAAATCATTTAAAAACATGGGACGAGAACAAAAATATTATTAAGGGAAATAAAAAGAAGGTATTAAAACATTAGTCCATGAATACTTGTAAATGTATGAAATCATTTTCAAAAAGGCATAATTTTCACTCATAAATACATTGTAAAAATTTACTTTTCCATAAGCTTTACCAATAACAAAAAGAACATAAATAGAACCATAATGTTATATTGGGGCATCACTTACTTGTATTTTATCCTTAATGTCTACCTTAGGATTTTTAACCCTCACAGCTACCTTATAATGTAAACCTCACGTCTACCTTATGGTGTAACCATCATAGTAAAACTTGATGTAACCATACAGATGAACTCCAACATACACATAATCAATTCATTTGAAAGAGATATAGGTCCCAAACTTCATTATAAACCATTACCATGAACCATAAAAAAATTCCCAAACTATTAAACTTTTATTTAAACATTCACCTTGTATTTTTTAAAACTAGATTTTTAAGAATGGATTTTAAAAGAACAGTCACTTACAAATGACAGATATTTGATATGCGAGTAAATCGAATGAAATAAATATGAGTATACACTATAAATAAAAATAATATAACATAATATAACAAAAAATTATTCACAAAAAAAATTATATTGAAAACACATGATTAAAGGAGTGGAAGGTTAACACAAAGAAGGGAAATTTGGTTAAGAATCCCTTTACCTCAGGTTTGTCTTACATAAAATGATTTTAAACAACCAGTATTAAGGTTAAAATAGTTTTATTAATATTTTATAGAATTATATTCATGTTTATAACACAATATGTGATCATTTCCTAACATCATTTAACCCTTTAATTATTAGTATTTTGTTCCTTCCATTATTTCTGATGCGTTCTTTATGTGACTTCCATGGCTGGTTTGTATTATATTTTATTTTCATATGGAAATGAAATTCCAAAATTAGAATGAACTAGTATTCATGTGTTTCTATAATATTTAATGATAAAATAAATCCTTTTTATCTAATATTTGGATTGATCATTAGATAAAACATTAATGATATTTGTTTAGACTGTTTTTTTCAGTTCCTCAATAATCATGAACATGTTTCATTATATAATATAATTTAATGAGTACAAGTTCATTACAGAATATATAATAGGTTAAATAATACACTTGAAATTATTTTTTAACCATTTAAATGGTTTTATAACTAGTATTTTAATGAAGTAAAGGAAATTGAAAACACAATGTTGCCGATGTTGGTAAATCGACACCACACAAATAATGTATTAATAAATTTTGGGAGAGAAGAGATGAAGAAAGTTATGGACTTTTTTCATTAACATGATAATATGTTGAATATATAATATTAAATAGTTTTCATGACTCTAGGATAATGTGGAGGGGAAGATAGTATAAGAAAAAAAAATTGAAAATAAAATGAGAAAATGAAAGAGGATAATTACCTATTGATCTCTTCTCCTTGAGATCCTCCTTAAGGCCTTTTGTTTTGGCCTTTTGGTGAGACGAGAAGGTCTCAAACAAGGGTAAAATCCTTTAGAAAGTGATTTGGAAGAATTTTTAAAATTATCAAAGGTTGAGATGTGTGATAGTACGAGAGGGATGAAGGATGTATTTATAATGGAGGATCGAAGGGGTTTTCCATTATTTTAACCATTAGATTAATATTTCTTGACATACCTATGGGTAGTCTTCATTCATGTGACTAAAAATCATAATTAGATAAATTTAGTTCAATACAAGGGTGATTACATTATCCATGATGATGATAATAGTTTATTTAATTGATAATTTGTATACATGGTATTTTACCATATTTCACTATTCATAAAAAATCATGTATTTCAGAAAAATAGCAATAATATTCCCTTACCATTTCATGACAGATAAAATTAAAAATTAATCTAAAATTTTCGAAAATAATATTCTAAATTTCATTAATATAATTTTTAAATAAGAATATAATTTACTAAAAAATTAACTATATTAAGACTATAAGTACTTTTATATCACCTTGAAAAATTAGTCAAAATTGCATTATCTTATATCATTAAGATAAATAAATAATAATAAAATTTACTATTAATTAGAGTCATATTACTAGTCATAAGGGTATATTACAATTCCCCAAAATTCTTGTTGGTCCAATCAGACTCCAAATAACGTACCGATCACAATCATAGATATCTGTTTTTTGAAATTCAAAACACAGAGGTGGAATAAATTATGTTTAATTTCTTGTCTATAACTCTCTACATAAAACAATGTTCCATTATGTAGAGACTTGATGTCTCATGCATATCATTAAATTTATGTATTTTATCATGGGGTGTTACATTCTCCCCACATTCAATAAATTTAATCCTCACTATTATTATTATTTTTATTTACTTATTAAACAAGTATGGGTACCATTCCCTCATAGAATTTTTATATTCCTATGTTTTTTCATAAACCATGTGGTTTCTCCATAAAACCTCTACATGGTATATTACCTTATTCAACATTACCTGTTCTCTTCGATCAAGAATCTGAATATGTTTCTATTCATATGAAATGTTCACTTCTAGCATAACTTCTTATGAGCTTATAATGTGGGTTGAATCTGGAATTTCCATTCTCAATATAAAAACATGAATAACATCATTTACTAGAGATATAATTTAAATAAAAGACAATTGGTATGTAGCTAGTCCAACTTTTTCTTGAATTTCATAAGGTCAAATGAGTTGCAGACTAAGCTTTCCTTTTTGACAAAAACACATAATACTTTTACATTGTGAAATTATAGGAAAAGCATGATCACCTAAGTTGAATGAAAATTCATTTCTACTATTATATGTATAACGGTTCTACCTAATTTTATATTTCCTCATGTGTTGTTGGTCCATCTTCACATTCTCATCCACTTCATCTACTAATTTTATCCCCATCAAATTCTTTTTCTCGATTTCATCCCAAAATGATAGATTTCAACACCACTTCCAATACAAAAACTCAAAAGGTACCATTTATATTCTAGAATGTAAACTTTTATTATAAGAAAACAAAAATAAAGAAATATGATTAACCCAACTTCCATGATAGTCCATTGAACAAGCTTGGTTCATATCCTCCGAAGTCTGAATCGATCATTCTAACTTCCCATCAGTTTGTGGATGAAAAGATGTACTGAAATATAATTCTGTACACAGTGACCTCTGAAGGGCCTTCCAAAAATTATAAGTAAACCTGGGATCCTAGTTAGATACAATTGAGAGAGTAACTCCATGTAACCTGACAATCGAATTGAGGTACCGTCGATAAACTTGATCCAAATACATTGTATCTCATATAGGAATTGAAATGTTCATATTTAGTTAGTAGGTCAAAAATCACATAAATTTCATTATTATAACTATGTGTCTTTGGTAGTACCACCATGTAGTACGCAGGTACATTCTCCCACATTCACTCTGGCACTGGAAATGGTTGAATCACCCCCTTTGGTAACTGCCACTCTATTTAAAAATGTTGACATGTAAATCAATTAACAATAAAATTTGCAGTATATCCTTTCATTCAATCCCACCAATAATACTCATGAAGTTCTCTATACATCATAGTACTACCAGGATCAACATAAAATAGAGAACTATGATCTTCATTTAATACTTATTTCTTCAACTGGGAATCATAAGGCACACACAATCTTCTTCGAAATCATTAAATGAATTCTTTATCAAGGATAAATTCTGGAAACTTACCCATTTTAACCAATTATACCTTATTCTGTAGCTCATGCTCTTCCTTTTTCAAATGCTAAATTCTATATAATATTGATGACTGTACTAAAACCTAAAATAAAATAAAGGTATTTCTTAAACTAACAATATCTAAGAAAAAATTCATGAAATCATTAATCCTGGGATCGTGTTCCAAACGTAACATGGTTAATGATGCATGGTGTTGTTGGCTTAAGGAATCCACCACATTGTTCACTTTTCCATGATATTAATTTTTCATGAAATCATAATCCATTATCAGTTTAATCAATCATTTTTCCTCATGTTTAATTCCTTCTGAGTATATATATACTTCAGACTTTTTTGGTCAGTATATATTTGACATTTGGCTTCATATAACTTATGCCTCGAAATTTTTAAAAGCATGAACCATAAAATCTAATTACAAATCATGTGTGGGATTATTTGTAACATTATATTTTAGTTTTATTGAATAATAATTTATTACCATATCATTATTTATCAAAACACAACCATGTCTCTCTAATGAAGCATCAATGTAGATAAAAAACTCACCATTTCTAGAAGGCAAACCCAAAACTAGATCATTCACCAATCTCTTCTTCATTTCCTGAAAACAAGCTTCACATTCTTCTATCCAAAATAATTTTACCCCTTTTCATGTATACCTAATTAGGGGTCTCGATAACTATACAAATATGTTAAAAAGTCATTGGTAATAACATGTTAATCCAATAACACTACGAATTTATGAAACATTTCTAAGTCATGGCCATTAATTAACCAATTTGTTTTCATAATCAACTATTATTGTATCATTATTTATAATGATCCCAGGAAAAGAAATCTTTTGAAACAAAAAATCACAGTTTCTTATTTCTCTACATATTTTCATTTATTCTAAGGATTGAAAAAACATATGATAGATGTTTTTAAAGCTCCTCTTTACTTTAATAAAATACTAGAATATCATCAACAAACACAACCACAATCGTATCCTAGAACACATGAAATATTCTATTTATAAGATACATAAATATTGTAGGTGCATTGGATAATGAAAATGTCATAACAAAAAATTCATAATTTCTATATCTATTATTGAAAGTAGTCTTTTAGGATTTATTCTTCTTCCAAATTCAATAGATAGTACCCCGACCTCATGTCAACTGTCAAAAATTATTATGCTCTCTACATATGATAAAAAATTCATTTATATGAGCCAAATGATACTAGTTTTTAATATTGATTTTATTCAATGCTCTATAATCAATTAAATGTCTCATGGAACCATCGTGATTTTTAATGATCAAAATATAAGCACCCCGTGGTGAATATCTAGGATGAAATAATTCTTTACAATAAAACTCCTATAACGGATTTTTCAAATCTAGAAGTTTTATTTGAGCCATTCAATTGGGGGTTTTACAATCGGATTATCATCAGGAACTATGTCAATTGTGAATTCAACATCCCAATTAGGTATAGCATAGGGTAATTCCTCTAAAAAAAATCAAGGTATTCATTTACCACTAGTATATCAGTAATCTGAACTATTCCCTAGTCTTCAACAATACATGTATGATAACATTCATTTTCATATTTTAATACTTTCCCAGTTTCCTGATATGTTATATATTGTTTGAGTTCATTATTGTAAACAATCTAAAACCCTTTCCACATAAAAAACTTTATCATTATAATCAATCTTAGTTAGACTAACAGAAATCCAAAATATAACCCAAATAACATCAATACCTACTACGGAAAAAATAAGGTTTTCAGGTAATGTATTTCCTCAAACAACAACTGAATATTTTTCATGATTCTCCTTTACTGTAATATTTACCCCTAGTGTTTTAAAATTAAGTTGTTGTCTCATTTATTGAGGTTATATCTCCAATTTAATGAAAAATATCTCAGAAATAAAAGATTGTGTAGACCCCATATCAATCAATACTTCAGTAAAATATGAGTAATCAATTTTCATGATACAACATTGTTTGATGGACCAATAATAGTTGATGTATTTTCAAAGTATCACAATACACCTTTTTGATTATATTCTAGCTTCTCTACATCATTTGTATCTTCCTTTGGGTAGGAAATTTCACAACGAACCATCTCAACACAATTAAAAAATATATAATTTATCTTTTCAGGGTTAGTCATAGGGTCCTTTTCATTAAAATATCAGGCCATATGTCCAAACTTACCACATCGAAAACACTTTCCTGTTTGGGTAAGGCATTTTCTAGGGTTCTTTTTTATATACTTTTCTCAAACTATATAATCGAATTTCTTAGTATCATGTTTTATTGATTGATTCTTACCAATCGCTTTCTATATGGATCACTTATTATACATGTCATCAATGTGAATTTGATCATCAGAGAAATCCATTTCTACCCACTCAGAACATCGGACATGTTACTCATAAACTTTGAACTCATATGAATCCAATGCCCTTAGATATCAGGGAATTAATCCTAAGTAAAAAATTGTTCATTTTTCTATCAAGATCCAGATTATGATTTCAATCATACCATTCGAATTAGGTACATTTTTCCTCATACAAAACCACTTAATCATAATCCATATTCTTCAATTCAAGGAATTTCCTCTCCATCCTATGTTAAACAACCTTAATGATATATTTTTCTAGAAAAAGACTTTTAAATTCATCAAACAGTAATGCTTAATTCTCCTCTCTATCCCTTAAATTCATAACCATAGACCATCAGTGATCTGCTTAACTATCAAAAAATAAATGTAAATTCTTACCTTTTGATTAACATAACATCAAATAACTTTTTAAGTGCTTTAATCCATCCTTTAGCCGCTACTGGGTTAGAGGATCTACTAAAAGAATGAGGTTGTGGCCTCATAAAATGTTCCAATACCATTATGTTTTGTTTTCGTAACTCTAGATATTATCGTGAATGGATTACTCTGAAATTTATTACCTACATAACAGAATATATTACTATGAAAAATCTCCTAGTTCCAATCCCTACCATTCTAGGAAGCAGATTCTGAAGGATATAGTTTTTTTGTTGCCTTTCCACTTCAGCTTCCCTGTTTCCTCTATGGAAAAACATTCTAAAAACAAAAATCATAATAAATGAAACATGATAACCTATAAATGCTATAACATTTCAAATTAACCATATATTAAAAATAATTCATTCTATTATATTGTCATCATCCTAACCTCAAAAGTTATCTAAACCATCCTCTATTAAGAACTATAAGGACCATACCTTATTACATTAAATAATATTGAATTTTACTCAATAAATCACTTCCTTTCACATTGAGGATCATTTCAATTTTAGAGTGGCATATAATTGAGATATAATACATACATAACATTCCAAATTTATACAGAGCGGATACCATAAATATAGTATCCATTTCTTCCAAATTATAATTCATTTCAAATAAAACATCTTTTATTTGACAAATCATCAAAATGTTTAATTTTTCCTCTTTATTTGTCTTAGACATCATTATAGACATTGAAAATAATTTAAAAAAATGGGATAAGAACAAAATGATCAATATGGGATATAAATATAAGGAAATAATACAGTAGTCTTTGAATACCTATAAACGTATGAAATCATTTTAAAAAATACCTACTTGTCACCCATACAAACATACTTTTTCAATATTGATATTTCTCTGAGGTTCCCCCATAACATAAGGATAATAAAATGTATCATATAGGTATCTTGAGGACATAAATTACTTATATTTTAACCATAAAAGCTATATTATGATTTTTAACCTTCACGAGTATCGTACAATATAACTCTCACGGCTACCTTTTGGTGTAACCATCACAATTACACTTGGAGTAACCATATGGTTGAACTCCAACAATCACATACTCAATGACTTGGAGGTAGATATAGATACCACCATTCATCATAATCAATTCCCAAGAACCATAACATAATCCTCAAACAAGACTACTTTCATACAAATATTCACCTTGAATCTTGTAAAACTAGAAGTTTAAAAGAATATTTTAGAAGAAAATTCACATAAAAATAATAGATAATTGATATGAGAGTCAATATAATAAATCAAATATCAGTATATACTGTAAATATACATAATAAAATATAATATAAACAACATCTTATCAAAAAACGATCATAAAATCATAAAATTATTGAAGTAGAAGGGTAACCAAAAGAATGGAAATTGGGTTATGAATTCCCTGACCATGAGTTGGTATTACTTAAATTGTGTTTAATCCTCATGTATTAATATTAAAAAAGAGTTATTAATATCTTACATAAACATATTCATGTTTATAACTCATTTTATTATCATTCCATAACATCATTTCCCATTTAATTATTAGTATCTTGTTCCTTCCATTGTTTCTGATGCATTCTTTAAATGATTTCTATGGCCAATTTGTATTCGATATTGTAGTCTTATGGAAATGAAATTATATAAGATGAATGAAATGGTATTTATATGATTCCAAAATATTTAATGGTACAATAACCTTTTTTATCAGAAATTATGATGAATCATTAGATTAAACATTAAGGATATTTGTTTAGATTATTTTTTGTAGTTCCTCATTAATCAATAACATTCTTCATTATCTAATTTATTCTTATTAATACATGTTACTTAAATAACATAAAATAGGGTACATCATACACATTAAATTATTTTTCAACCATTAAAATGGTTTTATAACCAGTTTTTAAGGATTTAAGGAACCTGAAAACACATTATCGACGATGTTGGTAAATCGACACAATAAAAAAAGTGTATTTATAAAAGTTAGGGGGAAGAGATGATGAAAGTTGTATAATACTACCATTAACAAGATATCATACATAATATAAAATATTGTGTTGCTTTCATTCATATTTGATAGGGTGGGGGTATATAGTATAATAAAAGAAAATGAATTGAAAATAATATTATAAAATGAAAGAGGATATTTACCTCTTGATATATTCTCCATGAGATCCTTTTTATGGCATTTGGGTTGGGAATTTTGGTGAGACCATCAGGTCATGGACGTGGGTAAAAGACTTCGGAAGGGGATTTGGTAAAATTTATACATTTATAAATGGTTGAGAGGTGTGAGAGGAATAGGGGGTGAGGGTGGTATTTATAGTGGTGGAGATGAGGAGTTTTCCTTTATTTTTACCATTAGATAAATATTTTTTCTCAATAATATGGATATTCTTGATTCGTGTGACCCAAATTAATAATTAGAGCATGTGAGATAAATAAAAGGGTGATTAAATCATCCATGTTTCTAGGAATAGTGTATTAAACTGATAATTTGTATACACAGTATTTGAAAGTATTTCACTATTCATAAAAAATTCATGTATTTAAGAAAAATACCAAAAATCCACCCAAACCATTTCTTGATGTGTAGAATTCAAAAATAAACACCATTTTTGGAAAATAATTTTCTAAATATAATTAACATAATTTTTATATAAAATCACAATTTATTAAAAAATTGCCCATTTTAAGACTATAACTCAATTTATATCCTCTTAAAAATTTAATCAAAATCGAATTATCATATATCCATTAGATAATAAAATAATTATACAATTTACTATTCATTAGGTACATTTTAATATTCATAAATTTATTCTACAATTCACCAAAAATCAAGTTGGTCTAATAAGACTCCAAATAACTTACTGATCACAATCGTAGATGTCTATTTTTCCAAATTCAAAACACATAAGTGGAAAAAATATTTATGTCTATATTATAACTCTCTCCAAAAAAAGAGCCACTGGTTTGAGACTTGGGGTCTCATGAATTTCCTTAAATTTATTTGTAAAACCGTGCGGTGTAACATTCTCCACACCATCTAGAAATTTCATCCTAAAAAATTATTATTATATTTATTTAGTTATTAAACAAGTGTAGGTACCTATCCCTCATTGAAATTTTAAATTTCCACAATTCTTATTCAACCATGTGGTTTCTCCAAAAAACCATTACCTAGTGGATTAACATATTCAACTCTACTTTTTCCCATAAATAAATAATCTAAACAGGTTTCACTTCATATGAAGGGTTATCTTCATGCTGAACTGTTTTATGACTCATAACGTGGGATGAATCTGGAACATATGTTCTCAACATCAAAACAAAAAAAACTTCATGCATCAGTGATAAATTCTGAGTAATATCTACATGGTAGTTTACTAGTCAAGCATCCCTTAGGATTTAATAAGGTTCATTAAAATTTGGACATATAGTTCCTTTCTTAAAAAAACACATAATACATTTTCCTGGTGCGATTATAAGAAAAACATGATCACCTACTTGAAATAAATGTCTTTCCTCCAATTTATTGTATAATGTTTTTTCCTACTCTATGTTTTCCTCATGTATTGTTGTACAATATTCACTTTCTCATCCACTTACTTTACTAATTATAGCCTCATCAACTTCCATTCCATGACTTCATCCCAATATGATGGATTTCGACACCGCTTCCCATATAATGCCTCAAAAGGTTCCATCTATATTCTGGAATGAAAAATATTATTATAAGAAATCTAAACTAAATAATAATGTTGATCCCAAAATCCCTCATAGTATATTGAAAAATCATGAAGCATATCCTCTAAATTTTGAATCACTCGTTCTGACCTCACATCTATTTCAGGATAAAAACATGTACTGAAATTTAATTTTTCTCCAAACGACATGTAAAGGACCTTCCAAAAATTAAAACTAATCCTAGGATCTTAGTCAAAAAAAATGTAAAGAGGAACCCCATGTAACCTAAAAATAACACAAATGTACATTTTATAATGGTGATCCATATACAATGTATCTTGAATATGAAGGAAAAGTGCAGATTTAGTCATTTGGTCAACAATAAACCAAATTTCATTGTTATCTCTAGAAGTGTTTGGTAGTCCCACCCTGAATTCCATGGATACATTCCCCCACATCTACTATGGCACTAGAAAAAGTTGAAGCATACCCTTTGTTAACTTACTCTTTTATTTAACATGATGAAATTTCAAACATATCATAGTAAAATCTCCAGTATCTTCTTTAAATTAATCCCACCAGTAATACTATTAAAGGACTTTATACATCTTAGTACTACCTTCGTGAACTGAAAATGGAGAATTGTGAGCTTCATGCAATAATTTTTCTTCAACTTAGAATTACAAGGCACACACAATCGTTTTTCAAATCACAAAAAAATAATTCATTATCAAGGATAAATTATAGAAACTTACCAATTTTAACTAATTATAACTTTTTTTGTATCTTATGGTCTTCTATCAGTTCATGCTAAATTCATTCTGATAAATATAACTATACTGAAACATAAAAAAATAGAGGCATTTCCTACACTGATAACTAATAAGAGAAAATTCATCAACTCACTAATCATGAGATCATGTTCCAAATGTAACATGGTTAATGATGAAATATCTTTTCATCTCAAGGTATCCACTAGTTTATTAACCTATCATGGTTGGTAATTGTTCTTACTATAATAATCATTTATCAGTTCAATCAATCTTATTTTCCTCTTTGTTAATTACTTCTAAGTGAATATATACTTCAAACTTTTATGGTCATTATATATGTTACATTTGTATCTGTATAAATGATGCCTCCAAATTTTCAACGTAAAAAACCAAAGATGCTAATTAGAAATCATGTGTTGGATAATTTAACTCATGATATTTTAGTTTTTTTGAATCATAATAATTTAACATATCATTCTTCATTAAAACAAAACCATGTCCCTTATATGATGTATCACTATAGATGACAAACAGACCATTTTTAAAAGGTAATGCCAAAACTAGAGCATTCAATAATACATTCTTCAGTTCCTAAAAACAAGCATCAAATTCTTCTGTCCAAACTAATTTAACCCCTTTTCAGGATAACTTAGTTAGACATCTAGAGAACTATAAAATCTTTTACACAAACCATTAGTAAAAATAGGATATTCAATGAAATCTACAAAAATATGTAACATTTGTATGTCTTGGACATTCATTATCCACTATTGTTTTCGCTGGATCAACTATTATTCGATACATATTCGTAATGTTCCAAGGAAAAAAAATTATGTTACAACCAAATATCACATGTGCATAATGTTCTACATAGTTTCTTTTCAGGTAAGGTTTGAAAAACAAATGTTAGTTGTTTTTAATGCTTCTCTTTACATTAAAAAAATACTATAACTTCCTCAATATGCACAACCAAAAACTTATACAATAACTCATTATATATTCTATTTATATTATCCAAGAATACAATAGGTGAATTATTTAACCAAAAGTATATAACAAAAAATTCATAATTCCCATATCTATTATAGAATGTAGTCTTCAAGACATATTCCTCTTTTAATTTAAAGGGATGGTACCCCATCCTCAGGTCAACATTCCAAAAATATTATGCTCCCTATAACTGATCAAACAAGTCATCGATATGAGCCAAATGATACATGTTCTTAAAAGTGATGATATTCAAGGCTCTATAATAAATTTATAGTCTCATGGAACCATATTTATGTTTAATGAAAAAAATAGGAGCACCCAATGGCGAGGTTCTAGGATGAAAGAATCCTTTATCAAGATACTCCTATAAATGAATTTTCAATTTAGCAATATCCATTTGAGCCATTATATTAGAGGTTTTTAAATTAGAATAGCATCAAGAACTATGTAAATTGTGAATTCAACTTCCAAATCAGGTATAACACCAGGTATCACCTCAAGATAATCATCAAGGAACTCATATACCACTAGCATATCATTAATCAACACAGTTCCCTTTTTTTCAAGAATATGATTAAGATAAGTTTCATTTCCATATTTTAATATTTTTTAAGCATCCTGATATGTTATAAATTATATGGGTTCATTATTGTATACAAAATAATTCTGAAAGACAACATCATTAGATCTATATCCAATTTTATTATGATTAAAAAATCCAATCCATAACCATAATAATATCAATATCTACTAAGGTAAAAATGAATAAATTTGTATATAATCTATTTCCACATGCAAAAAAAGATTTTTATGATTCCTTTTTAATGTAATATTCCACCTAGTGTTTTAATAAAAAGTTCAAGTCTCATTTGTTGAGGTGATATCTCCAATTTACGAAAAAAAAATCTCATAAATAAAAGAACGTGGAGACCCCATATCAATCAGGACATCAACAAAATCGGAGTATAAAATGTTCCTGATACCACTCCGTTCGACATGCCAAAATTGGATGATTTAGTTTTAATGGATATCAATACAACTTTTTGTATATATTCATTCTTCATTGCATCATTTTAATTTTTCTTTGGGTAGGAAATTTCCTAATAAACCATATCACCACATTTAAAACAATTTAAATTTTTTTATCTGGATTAATATTAGGGTCCTTTTCATTACAATCTCAGTATATATGTCCAAACTTAACACATCAAACAGGTTTCTCATAACTTTTAAACTCATGGGATTCAAATTCCCTTAGATATCTTGGCATTAATCCTAATTAAAAATGGTTTATTTTTTCTATGATGATGCAGTAAATGATTTCTAGCATACCTTTCTAGTTGGGTAATTTTTACCTCAAACACAGCCATTGAAACATCCTTGTTTTTATTTCATTGAAGGAATTTATTCTACATCCTAATTTGATCCACCTTAGGAAAATATTTTTTAATTTAAAGGCTTTTAAATTCATCCCACTCTAAGGATTAAACCTCCAATATATCCTTGATATACATGACCATAGACCACCACTGACTTGCTTCACCATCAAAAAGATAAATGGAAAGGCTTACCTATAGATTATATGAACATCCTATAACATAGAATATCTTTTAAAGGTATTTAATCACTTCTTCAGCCGCTACTGGGCTATAGGATTCACTAAAGGATGGAAGGTGTTTCCTCATAAAAAATTCCTCTATCATCATGTTCCTTTGTAGTAGATCTAGTTGTTTCATTTTATGGATGCCACTACCATTTATTACCGACATCAGTTCATCTATTACTCTCAGAAAGATCTGGGTTTCAATACTACTATTGGTCAGAGTATAGTACTCAATAGGGGGTGAATTGAGAATCTATAAAAATTCCTATTTGAAAAGGTTTATTAAAATATTCCCCAGTCAAAATAAATATAGCCAAGTTAATCAAGTTTATACGATTATAAATGTATGAATATTCAAATAACTTCTCAAAAGATTGATTAATTATTATTAATTTCAATATCAGTTATTGATATTACATTTGATGTTATTATAATAAGTCAAAAAAATTATCACTTCTACCCAAGATTAACTATCAATGTAAATATAGTGTTTTCATAATTTAAAATTAAAACATAGAAAAATAAATTAAAAAAAATAGATAATATAAAACAGGTGGTTTTGTCTCAATCCAAGACCTAATCCACTCTATATGGTGATCACTTACCACCAAGCTGTTTATATTAATAATCTTAATCCACACCCTGGATCGGGGTAAATAACGTAGCAATGGACTGTCTTGATCAGACGACCTCTTCCACAGTTATTTGTGGGTATAAACTTCTATGTCACACATGGACCTCTTCAAAAATTATCCATGGGAGTAAAAAAGTGTAAAAATATTTGATAGGAAGGAGATCTTGTATCATTTAGTTTATTGTAAGAGATAAAGTGGCTTTTAATACAGATGCACACACTACTAGAATGCTAGAAACAATACACAAAAGAGAATAGATGATGAGATAAGGTTAAAAGTTCTCTCATTGATATTCTATGAAGTTCTGGACTTCTAGGATGAAAACGATTCCAGTATCGAGTCCTCTTTTGAGAAACAGAGTATCACAAGTATGGTTCTCCGGTTTCTAGTTATATATGGATTGTGTTCTTCATAGAGTTATTATAGAAAATATGTTCTGAACACTAATCTATGGTATCCTAGATTTTGGTTTCTTGAATGCTTTTTGTGTTATTCATATGTATTTTTTTATGTGTTGATTCTTTTTTCAAGAATGCTCGCGCTTCTGCTGCTCTACCACACCTTATTTTAGGGCCACTCTTTTCTTTTTATTCTTGGAGTGCATGTGCTGGATCCAATGTGATTCATGTATTTTGCACCTCGTACCTCATAATGTTAGGTGAAATGTCTACAAGGAAATATAAATTTTGTTAGTACATTTAAAAGACTCAATTATGATTGTTATAAATTAAATTGAAAATGAATAAATAGATTAATGAAAGGTATCACATTCTGTTTGGAAACGATGTCACTTAGAAATGGTGTCACGAATAAACGGTGTCTTATTCATTTCCAATGAGTGGTGATACTGTTTTGATGGTATAGTTTTATAGAGATCAGAAACCGGTAGCAAAGATTTTGTGTTAGGGTCACTGTGTCTGGTCCTTTACCAAACATCGAATGGTGTCTTAATAAGGAACCGGTGTCACGATCTTCTGTTGACATGAAACTAGTTATGGTGTCTAGTCATGGTGTTTGGTCACGGTTTCTGTGCCACGGTGTCAGAGTCACGATGTTAAGTTGCGGTGTCTAGGTCGCGGTGTCTTGTTCATTTGGCAGAAAACTAGAACCGGTGGTAGACTCACGGTTTCTTAGACATAGACAAATATATATATATATATATACTTAAGTAGTAATATTCATATAATTATTTAGACATAACAATCCATAAAAGAAATTCATTATAAAACAAATTAAATATAGTTTACAAAAAATCAGTAAGGGTTTATAGGAATCTAGATAGAGGGAATGTTTATTTAAAGCACAAAGAAAACCACAATCTATACACATGACTAGAAACAGATTAAACAATATTTGCCGGATGTATAGGATTTTTGATCATTTAAACATGATTAAAACAAGAGGAGGCCAATAGTCTCTCCCTTTTTTATGATCATAAATCATATGAGTGAGATATATATTCTTAGTGTATGTGTCTCTCCCCCTTTTGTGTTTATCAAATAGAGTACAAAATGAAATAATATAATAGACAATAATAGGTTAAAATACATTAGATGGAGAAAGATGTGTCATTACAAATAGTATGCAACAAAAATACTAAAATATACCTATCAAAACATAGTGTTCACTATTCATAAGCACTAGTTGTCTTCTCTTTTTATGTGGAAGAAACATCTGGAGAAGCCACATGGGAAGAGATAGAAGTTGAAGAACGGGGAGAACCAACTATCAAAGAAGGAAGAGGGACTCCTTCAAAAACAAAAGGGTCCAAGGTCAGTTTAGTGGAAGACCGAGGAAAGTTTTGGTCACGGATAACCGGTCTTATCTTACTCAGAGTTTGGGAGACAGACATAGAGGTAAAGACAAAGGCAGTGGATGAGGAAAGAGGAAAACCAGTCCACAAGGGTGCAGCTTCAGGAACCCCAATAGCAGTGCTCTGCACATGAATATAAGGCCTTAATAACATTATGAAGTCTGCAAAAATCTCACCACCATACTACATCACTTTGTCAAAGTTATCTTTGTTCCCCATGAAAATTTCCAATAAATGATTGAAATAATTCATCTTTTGAAATTGAGTTTTCAATGCTTCAGTGACAGGAGGGATTTTTAGATTTTCTACATTGTACTTCAATTGGTTTGTCATATCATCCTTAGAGAAAATCCTATTGAAGTATAAATCCATATTTTTAGTAATTTAATCCTGACCATCATTTTCAATCTTGGAATGAATTCTTACTAAATCCAGAACTATGTCACTATTCATGATGACCTCATATAAGGACTCTTTAACAAAGACACTTAGCACTTATTAAAGTTTATCCATAATAATCATTCGAAGCTGATCACTATCAAAGTAGGGTTGAGATAAATGTCTAGAGGAACTAGAATATGTAGCAGCTGATATAAGGGACTTTAGTTGATTTAGAACATTCTGTAGACATCCCTTATACTCATCAGTCAATTTGGTCAGACCGTTAACAAGTTCACGTATTTCTTGAACTATTTTCCTATTTTTTTCTGCCACCTTGATAGAAATAGAAGTTATATAATGACCCATACTTTACATACATTGTTTATACTTCAAAATTGAAGCGTACTTATTACATCATTAACAAAACCACAAAAGGACCGTATAGGTATAGTGTCTTTAGAAACTGGGAAACATAAACAACTGGTTCATAAAGCGTCTACACTGTCTCCCATTTATTTCATCATATCTATAGTCCCTTTTGGCATATTTTACTTAATAACCTTCTTCCTGAACTGGGGAAAGAAAATATACAAAAGGTTGATCTCAAATTCTCAGTAAGGGTAAACCAAATAAATATCAATCACATCATATTCATAAGAACATAACTTTTGGAAATCTTAACCTGCAAAAGAGATCATAATTTCATAACATGGGATAAATCATATTAGTGAAATGTAATCCCAATAATCATAACTTAAAACATGAAGCTTTGTGGCATACATACATAATCATAGAGAATCATTTCTTATTAGTCAAGACTCATTGCCAAGAATATCTTAGTGGACAAAGTCTATTTTGGAACCGAGTCACCCTCTTTTCAGTCCTATTTCACTGAACCGGTATAGCCTACCATTCCATCCATGTATATCTCATGAGATATAAAATCTTTACCCAATGCATTGGAGGGAGATATAGGTCCCACCCATCTCATAATGATGCCATTCTTATGTGTGCCACAAAATCATAAATCATACATCATTGCATAAGACATGTAATAAAAATGGGAATCTCAAACATCATGACATCATAAAACAATTCATATAGGATAAAGGAATTTATAAAAATAATTACATCACAACATAATCAAATCAATTTAATAATAGGGATATAAACATAACCCTATATTATCTTAGACGGAAAATAATTTTGATAAAGCTTTTTAACTCCATTCTTGAGGAAAATATCCTTTCTACTTCAAAAACATTTTCCTTTCATTAACATGTCATACAATTTAAAACTGAAATAAGTTGATTAAAAATAAACATGAAAACTTGTAAAGGAATCTTCTTGGAAATAATGTTTTAAAAATCCATTCATGCCGTATAAGTTAAAAAAACATTCTTCTCGTACTTTTGTCGGAAAAGTCAAAAAGTACCTCGTACGAAAAACGACAAAAGATTCCTTTCATATCCTTTAATAATAACTCACCGAAGGGTAAAATTGGATTTAAACAATTGTAGGTGGATGGAAATAATATTACATATTGAGGAAAGATGGATTTGGATGATAAAATACACCCCAGTAAATGCCATAGTATAAACAATCTCAGATAAAGATGAGATTGTGATATTTCCCTTACCTTAGGTCCGATATACTTTGTACATGTCTGCACCTCCTGTATAATGATTTAAATAATTTTATTGACTTATTAAAGAATCATAATTATTTTTATGATATCATATATGGTCATATTCTTATCTTCTTAGTAGTAATATTTCATTGCTACTTGTTATTCGGGTGTTTATAACTTTTTGTTCTTATGCGTGTTTTGTCGAATAAATTCTTATTCTTCTCTTTAGGTTATAGATAACTCATTTCCAGAATGGTATTATTGTAATATATATCCTATTCATTCATTCAATTCATTTATATAATCATTATGAAATGAAGATCATGTAGAACGAGTTGCATCACATCGTGGAGACGGTATTCCGTACGTACGCACGAGTGATGATATCGTTCCTATGATCGTGGAATTGTATTGGAGTGTATTTATACTATTTCAGAATCAGTATCACTTTATAATAGTCATATATAGTCATTATTTACACCATTATACCCATCCATGTAAGGTGGTGGTGGAAAATAGATTACACCACGGCGTGGTGACGGTATTCTGTACGTACGCACGCGCGGTGATTTCTTTTTCCGTAGGATAGATAGATGGTGAAATAGGGTTGTTTCATACTTCTAATAACATATTAGTGTATGAGTGATACTGATGTTATTAATTCATAATGAAACAAATAAAGAAGAAGAAGTGGAAGAAGAAATGAAGATGAAAGAATCGGTAACAGACATTACCTCTTCTTTGAAGTGCTTCTTTGAGACCTTTTTTTAGGGCACTAAAATTGGTCTTTGAAGAATAACAGGACCTATAGGATGTCTCTAGGGAAGTGGAGAGGAGGAATTGGCAGGTGTTGGCCGAGCTTGAAGGCTCAAAGTGGTGTGAGGAAGAGGGGAGGAGGTGCCCTTTTATAAGGGAGGAGAGGGGCACCTTTGGGAAAACAAAAAATATTATTTTATTATAAAGTCATGTTCGATTTTAAATATCTCCAAATTGATATATTTCGAAGCTAAGGTGGGTATGGGTCGAAATCCTCTCATCCAATAGAATTTAGACAAGTTTAGGTTCCTATTTTAACCTTATCATTTAGATTTAACATTAAGTTAAATAAGTTTACTTTTACCGTGTCTTCTTGTGTTCTTATACTATAAGGTTAATAAACTTACTATAAGCAGCCAAACGAACCCCAAGTTGTTTATTATTAATATATATAACCTTATCTAAGTCATTTGGCAGAACCTTAGATTTTTAGGAATAAAATAACAATTAATAATATAATATTTGTTTTAAAAACTATTTTATGTCAATTTTGACACTATTTAGTAATTGATTTTTTTGAAAATCATAACAGAATTATTAGTTCGAACCAAGTTAATTAAATCAATACTAACATGTCATATTAACCTAGAAAATTAGTTTAATTCATAAAACTTCTCAAATTACATTTATTATGGTGTTTATAACATTAATTATGTCAATATTTCATTAATAAGATAATTACTGCATCATCTTTGTGTCATAAATAAATTACATTATTTAATGTCTAAAAATAAAAAATAAAATACCATTATGTAAAAAATCTGTTTAGATTTTTAATGAATATTTATAGTCGAATTTATCTTATGTATACCCCATATTAAAAATTATTTACTTATTAAACTTTGATATTAACTATTTTAACCCTTCTTTAAATAAATTAATAATAAATGTCCTAATCTAATCCAAGTGGGCCTAAATGGTCATATTTTATTCCTAAGTTTGTTTTTAGTCTAATTACACTTATCCAATATAATTAGGACATGTGTTACGGTAATAATAATATCATTTTTACCCTTAATTACCCTATTTACTTTTAACCGTGGTAAAAAAAAGTAAAAAGTTACTATTCACCAAAAATTATTTTCATCTCATTAAACCACATTTTAGTCCTTGATATTAACCGTGTCTCTCGGATTTTCGAAATTCCACTCACAAAAGCGGTAAAATTATGTTTTATGAAAAATTCAGTTTTTCTAACTACCACTTAGTGGTTTCACTATTCATCAAAAATTGAATGTTTTCAGAAAAATACCAAAATTTCACCCTATGCTAATTTCCATATTCCGAATCCAAAAATGAAGTCCATTTTGGAAAATAAAATTTATAAAATTTCAAAAAGTGGTTATTACTATTCATAACGGCTAGTTTTAATAATATTTTAATAGCATATCGTTGTTTAGTGAAACTCGGTATTGCGTATGACGCAAGCTATCGAGGAAGGTTGCGATTTCGTGTAAAGAAAGCCAAGCAAGTGTTGTGTAGAAAAAGATTCCTTTGATGATTTATATAACATAAAAGTCTCGGGTGTTACATTCTACCCCCCTTAAAATGAAGTTCGCCCTCGAAATTCGTCACTTTGTAACAAAAAGATGAGGATACCTCTCCCTCATCATATCCTCAAGCTCCCATGTAGTTTCCTCTAATTGGTGGTTCCTTCATAAAACATTCACCAATCGAGTGGTCTTGTTTCGTAGGACTTTTTTGCTACGATCCAGAATCTCTATCGGTTGTTCTTCATAAGAAAGATCTTGCTCCAGCGGTACAACTTCTGAGCTGAGTACATGTGAAGGATCAGGTATGTACTTTCTCAAGAGAGATACATGGAACACATCGTGAACTTGAGAGAGATTCGGTGGAAGCGCCAATCGGTAAGCTACCTTCCCAACACGATCCAGTATTTCGAAAGGACCGATATATCTAGGGCTCAACTTCCCCTTCTTTCCAAATCTCATAACCCTCTTCCAGAGAGATATTCGTAATAACACTTTATCACCCACTTCAAAATCTAGGTCTTTTCTTCGGTTGTCGGCATAACTTTTCTGTCGACTCTGAGATGCTCTTATGTGTTGTTGAATAGATCTGACCTTTTCTGCCATTTCATCAACGAGATCAGGTCCTAATAGCTTTCTTTCCCCAACTTCATCCCAGCAAGTTGGAGTCCTGCATTTCTTTCCATAGAGAGCTTCATAAGGAGACATCTGAATACTGGAGTGAAAGCTATTATTATAAGAAAATTCCACCAAATGTAGGTGTTGATCCCAACTACCTTTGAAATCCATAGAGAAAGCTCTCAACATATCTTCTAGGGTTTGAATTTTTCTCTCATACTGACTGTCTATCTGAGGATGATAAGCAGTGCTGAAACTCAACTCTGTATCCAGAGTATGTTGAAGACTTCACCAGAACATCGAGGTAAATCTTGGATCCCGATCGAATATAATAGAATGTGGTGCTCCATGCAATCTTACCACTTCCTTTACATATATCCTGGCAAGCTGATCCAGAGAGAAATCCTCTCTAATAGCAATAAAGTGTGTAGACTTTGTAAGACGATCAACTATGACCCAGATAGCATTATTGCCTTTGGATGTTTTAGGAAGTCCTGTGACAATGTCCATAGTGATGTTTTCCCATTTCCATTCGGGTATGGGTAATGGTTGTAACATCCCCTTAGACTTCTGTCTCTCAGCTTTAACTTGTTGACAAACCAAGCATCGAGAGACAAATTCAGCAACATCTCTTTTCATGCCATCCCACTAGAAGTACTCTTTCAGGTCCTTATACATCTTCGTTCTTCCATGATGAATATAGAATGAAGAACTATGAGCCTCATCCAGCAGCTCCTTCTTTAATTCGTGGATGGGAGGAACACAAACCCGATTCCTGAACTTTATTATCCCATCACAATCAAGGTTGAATTCAGAAACATTTCTCACCTTCTTTTGTAACACGACATCTTCTTTCTATGCCTCTTTAATCTTCACATGTATATATGGTTGAACATTCATTTGAGAAAGATAAGATTTTTCCCCTTCCATTATAATTACAAGATCCATCCTTTGTAAATCCATAAATATTGGATCTTTTGTGATCCTTATCATGGATAAACTAGTATGGTCTTGTCGACTTAATTCATCTACCACCTTGTTTTCTTTCCTAGGGTGGTAATGGTTTGAGCAGTCATAATCCTTAATCAGCTCCCACCATCTTCTTTGACGCATATTCAGCTCGTTTTGTGTGAAAATATACTTTAAACTTTTATGATCAGTATAAATATCACACCTTTCACCATAAAGGTAATGCCTCCAAATCTTTAATGCAAAGATTACCGCAGCTAACTCCAAATCATTTGTTGGGTAATTTTGCTCATGGATTTTCAACTGTCACGAGGCATAAGTTATCACCATATCATTTTGCATAAGAACACACCCCAATCCCTTCTTGGATGCATCACTATAGATCACAAACCTTTCTCCACTACAAGGCAGTGTGAGCACAGGTGCACTGGATAACCTTCTTTTCAACTCCTTGAAATTCTCTTCACATTCTTCTGTCCAGACAAACTTAACTCCTTTCCGAGTCAAATTGGTGAGTGGATTAGATAATCGTGAAAAATATTTCACAAAACGTCGATAATATCCAGCCAAACCAAGAAAACTTCGGATCTCAGTTACTGTTGTTGGTCTCCACCATCTTTCGATAACCTCGGTTTTTGCTGGACCCACAGATATCCCCTCTTTTGAGATTATGTGACCCCAACATGAAACTTTTTGAAGCCAAAATTCACACTTGGTAAATTTGGCATAAAGATTCTCCTTTCTCAGGGTCTTCAATATACTTCTCAAGTGATCTTCATGTTCTTCCTTGCTCTTTGAATAGACAATAATATCGTCTATAAAGACTACCGCAAATTGATCAAGATAGTCCCTAAAGAATCTATTCATCAGATCCATGAAGATAGCAGGGGCATCAGTAAGACCAAATGGCGTCATTATAAATTCATAGTGTCAATACCTTGTACGAAAAGCTGTCTTTGGTATATCTTCCCTTTTGACCCTTAATTGATGATACCCTGAACGAAGATCAATCTTAGAAAAGTATTGAGCTCCTCGTAGTTGGTCAAATAAGTCATCAATGCGTGGGAGAGTATATTTTTTCTTGGTAGTGATCTTGTTAAGTTCTCGATAATCAATGCAGAGTCTCATTGATCCATCTTTCTTATTAACAAATAGAAAAGGTGCTCCCCAAGGTGACGCACTAGGGCGTATGAATCCCTTATCAAGATTCTCTTGGAGTTGCTTCTTCAATTCCTGCAACTCAATTGGGGTCATTCTATAAGGTGTCTTTGCAATAAGCCAAGCACCCGGTACGAGTTATATTGATAAATAAACTTCAAGATTTTGTGGAAGTCCTGGTAATTCCTCCGGAAAGACATCATCAAACTCCCGTACAATGGGCATATTCTTAATCGTGAGTTTCTCACCAACCATTTGAGATAAATAACCTTCATTTAGTGGAATCAAAACCCATAAGATGGAAGAAATTTCCACTGGAAGGTTATGTTCATCCTTGCATTGATAGACGATCATAGATTGATATGGAATATGAAATGTGACTTCCCTTCTTTGCCAATTGATATGAGATCCATATAAAGAAATCCAATCCATGCCAAGAATCACATCAAATTCCACTATAGGAAGGATCACAAGATTTGCAGGAAGCACTTTCCCACAAACTTCGATCGGAGAAGAATTATAAACTTTTGATGTGACTGTTGTTCCATTAGGTGTTGTCACTACTAACTCAACATCTAATTTTTGAGGTAATACGATGATACCCTTAGAAAATTCTTCAGAAATAAAAGAGTGTGTGGATCTAGAATCAAATAAAACATTTGCTACTTTAGAGTGGATGGTAAGTGTACCTTTCTGCACATCGTTATCATACTCCACATCGCTGATAGAAATTGCATGTGAAATTCCTTTGTCTTTAGCCTTAAGAGTTTGTTGATGTCGACCATCATCATCAACCCTTGGATTTGGGCATTTATTGGCATAATGTCCCATCTCCTTGCACTTGAAACATTGAAGTGTAGTAGGTTCATTCTCTGTATCCCTTCCTTTGTTTGCATCATTAGACATCTTCTTCCCATCATCGTGGCATTCAAATGCCCGATGACCTTCCTTTCCACATTTGAAACATTTACTTGTCCCTTTAAGACAACTCCCTCCATGTTTCTCTCCACACATTGAGCATAAGGGAAAGATCATCTTCTTTTCAGCGTGCTCTTTAGATTTTCCTTTGAATTACATTTTCCTCTTCTTATCAAACCCATATGACTGATGGTTTACTCCAATCTCCATCTCGACATTGAGAGCACATTGAACGATTTCCTCGTAGCTATTGAAGTCCCTTATGGCTAACGCCCTTCGAAGACTTGGTTTTATGCCACTAAAGAATCGATCGATCTTACTCTCAGGTTGGATAATAATACCAGAAGCGTACCTTTCAAGTCTTGTAAAATTTGCTTCATAGGTACCAACAGATTTATCATCCTTTTTCTTCAGTTCAAGAAACTCTTTCTCCATCTTTGTTCGGAGAATACGAGGGAAGTACTTATTGAAAAAAAAGTTCTTGAACTCATCCCATTCCATGGACTCAATTTCATCCCTTTGCCTCGTATTCTTAATAAGATTCCACCATTGATCAGCATCTCCTTCCAAACGATACACTGCTAGGATGAATTTATCATGTTCAGAACATTGAAGAACTTAAAATATCTTTTCAGTAGTACTAATCCATTGTTCAGCAACTAATGGATCAGTAGACCCGCTGAAAGAAGGTGGACGCTGCCTCATGAAGGATTCAACAGAATGTTGCTCCTTCCTTTGCTCATTTGGAAGTACTGTATGATTCATAGCTTGATAAAGTTGTGTGAGCATGGCTACAGGATTTTGCATTCCATCTCCCATAACGTTTGGTTTCTCAGGGGGACAATCATTGCATTGCCCTTCGCATTCCGCATTAACACGGTTCCTTCGGGTTCCAGCCATTGACTAAAACCAAGAAGAATAGTGTGAGCAACACTAATTATAATAGGAAAACCAAATAATCAAGAACAAAATTTCACACTTAAGGTCTTATCCTAGGTTATTCATGGACATTTCTAAAACACTAAGATTGTGTTATATGCTTAGGCTTATCCTTAGGGTTCTTACTAAGGCTTTTACATCCTAGTTTCCAAATGATGACTATACCTTTCCTCTGATACCAACTATAACGACCCATACTTCACATACATTGTTTATAATTCAAAATTGAAGCGTACTTATTACATCATATAACAAAACCACGAAAGGACCGTATAGGTATAGTGTATTTAGAAACTGGGAAACATAAACAACTGGTTCATAAAGTTTCTACACTGTCTCCCATTTATTTCATCATATCTATAGTCCCTTTTGGCATATCTTACTTAATTAACTTCTTCCTGACCTGGGGAAAGAAAACATACAAAAGGGTGAGCTCAAATGCTCAGTAAGGGTAAACAAAAGAAATATCAATCACATCATATTAATAAGAACATAACTTTTGGAAATCTTAACCTGCAAAAGAGATCATAATTTCATAACATGGGATAAATCATATTAGTGAAATGTAATCCCAATAATCATAACTTAAAACATGAAACTTTGTGGCATACACACATAATCATAGAGAATCATTTCTTATTAGTCAAGACTCATTTCCAAGACTATCTTAGTGGACAAAGTCCATTTCTGAACCGAGTCACCCTCGTTTCAGTCCTGTTTCACTGAACCGGTATAACCTACCATTCCAGCCATGTCTATCTCATGAGATATAAAACATTTACCCAATTTATTGGAGGGAGATATAGGTCCCACCCATATCATAATGATACCATTCTTATGTGTGCCACAAAATCATAAATCATACATCATTGCATAAGCCATGTAATAAAAATGGGAATCTCAAACATCATGACATCATAAAACAATTCATATAGGATAAATGAATTCATAAAAATAATTCCATCACAACCTAATCAAATCAATGTAATAATATGGATTTAAACAGAACCCTATATTATCTTAGATGGAAAATAATTTTGATAAAGCACTTGAACTACATTCTTGAGGAAAATATCCTTTCTACTTCAAAAACATTTTCCTTTCTTTAAAATGTCATACAATTTTAAACTAAAAGAAGTTGATTAAAAATAAACATGAAAAATTGTAAAGGAAGCTTTTTGGAAATAATGTTTTAAAAATCCATTCATGCCGTATAAGTTAAAAAAACATTCTTCTCATACTTTTGTTGGAAAAGTCAAAAAGTAACTCATACGAAAAATGACAAAAGATTCCTTTCATATCCTTTACTAAAAACTCACCGAAGGGTAAAATTGGATTTAAACAATTGTAGGTGGATGGAAATAATATTACATATTGAGGAAACATGGATGTGGATGATAAAATACACCCCAGTAAATTCCAAAGTATAAACAATCTCAGATAAAAATGAGATTGTGATATTTCCCTTACCTTAGGTCCAATATGATTTGTACGTGTCCGAACCTCCTGTATAATGATTTAAATAATGTTATTGATTTATTACAGAATCATAATTATTTTTATGATATCATATATGGTCATATTCTTAGCTTCTTAGTAGTAATATTTTATTTCTACTTGTTATTTGGGTGTTTATAACTTTTTGTTCTTATGCGTGTTTTGTCGAATAAATTCTTATTCTTCTCTTTAGTTAATAGATACCTCATTTCCAGAATGGTGTTAGTGTAATATATATCATATTCATTCATTCAATTCATTTATATAATCATTATGAAATGAAGATCATGTAGAACGAGTCGCGTCACATCGTGGAGACGGTATTCCGTACGCACGCACGAGTAATGATATCGTTCCTATGATCGTGGAATTGTATTGGAGTGTATGTATACTATTTCAGAATCAGTATCACTTTATAATAGTAATATATAGTCATTATTTACACCATTATACCCATCCAAGTAAGGTGGTGGTGGAAAATAGATTACACAACGGCGTGGAGACGGTTTTCCGTACGTACGCACGTGCAGTGATTTCTTTTTCCGTAGGATGGATAAATGGTTAAATAGGGTTGTTACATACTTATAATAACATATAAGTATATTATTTATACTGATGTTATTACTTCATAATGAAACAACTAATGAAGAATAAGTGGAAGAAGAAATAAAGATGAAAGAATCGGTAACAGACATTACCTCTTCTTTGAAGTGCTTCTTTGAGACCTTATTTTAGGGCACTAAAATTGGTCTTTGAAGAAGAACATGACCTCTAGGATGTCTCAATGTAAGTGGAGAGGATTAATTGGAAGGGTTTTTCCGAGATTTAAGGCTCAAAGTGGTGTGAGGAAGAGGGGGAGGAGGTGCCCTTTTATAAGGGAGGAGAGGGGCACCTTTGGGAAAACTAAAAATATTATTTTATTATAAAGTCATGTTCGGTTTTAAATATCTCCAAATTGATATTTTTAGAATCTAAGGTTGGGATGGGTCGAAATCCTCTTATCCAATAGAATTTAGAGAAGTTTTGGTTCCTATTTTAACCTTATCATTTAGATTTATCATTAAGTTAAATAAGTTTACTTTTACCGTGTCTTCTTGTGTTCTTATACTATAAGGTTAATAAACTTACTATAAGCAAACAAACGACCCCCAAGTTGTTTATTATTAATATATATAACCTTATATAAGTCATTTGGCCGAAACATAGATTTTTAGGAATAAAATAACAATTACTAATATAATATTTGTTTAAAAAACTATTTTATGTCAATTTTGACACTATTTAGTAATTGATTTTTTTGAAAATCATAACAGAATTATTATTTCGAACCAAGTTAATTAAATCAATACTAACATGTCATATTAACCTAGAAAATTAGTGTAATTCATAAAAAGTCGCCAATTACATTTATTTTTGTGTTTATAACATTAATTATTTCAATATTTCATTAATAAGATAATCACTGCATCATCATTGTGTCATAAATAAATTAAATTATTTACTGTCTAAAAATTACAAATAAAAACCCATAATGTAGGATATCTTGTTATCTTTCTAATTAATATTTATAGTTGAATTTATCTTATGTATACCCAATATTAAAAATTATTTACTTATTAAACATTGATTTTAACTATTTTAGCCCTTCTTTAAATAAATAAATAATAAATGTCCTAATCTAGTCCAAGTGGGCCTAAATGGTCATATTTTATTCCTAAGTTTGTTTTTGGTCGAATTACACTTATCCAATATAATTAGGACATGTTTTAGGGTAATAATAATATCATCTTTACCCTTAATTACCCTATTTACTTTTAACCGTGGTAAAAAAAGTAAAAAGTTACTATTCACTAAAAATTATTTTCATCTCATTAAACCACATTTTAGTCCTTGTTATTAACCGTGTCTCTCAGATTTTTGAGATTCCAATCACAAAAGTAGAAAAATTATGTTTTATGAAACATTCAATTTTTTTAACTACCACTTAGTGGTTTCACTATTCATCAAAAATTGAAAGTTTTCAGAAAAATACCAAAATTTCACCCTAGGCTAATTTCGATATTCCGAATCCAAAAAATGAAGTCCATTTTGAAAAATAAAATTTATAAAATTTCAAAAAGTGGTTATTACTATTCATAACGGCTAGTTTTAATAATATTTTAATAGCATATCGTTGTTTAGTGAAACTCGGTATTGCGTACGACACAAGCTATCGAGGAAGGTCGCGATTTCGTGTAAAGCAAGTCAATCAAGTGTTGTGTAGAAAAAGATTCTTTTGATGATTTATATAACATAAAAGTATCGGGTGTTACAAGTTAGGTTAGGTTTAATTAAAGAGACTACTTCTTGTGGAATCTAACCAATAACAACCTCAATAGGACAAGAAACAAGTTATTGTCATGATTTCAACAGTCTCTTCATATCGGAAACCATAGGTTTGAGAAACTTCACATAATCACTCAGATTTTTATTCTCAATTTTGATATCTTTAATTTTTCGTTAATGGTTTTTTTCTGAATCATCATATGATCTTTTCTAACAATAGGGAAGCATCTCGTTTATATAGGTTTCTTATTGGAGCAGGTTGAGTGCTCATGATCTTTTCAACTCCCTCCAATAAAATAGCTCCAATGGCTTCCAAATTATCTTTACACCCAAAGTTAGAAGGTTCTTATGATGGTTTAAGAACATGAGCGGAGACCGGCTCAGGTTCCTTTGCAGAGATAACTTCAAGAGAAGATACTAGTTTCAATTCAAACATAGTATATAGATCTATACCTTTAACTGAGGCTTCATGGGAATCATTCACATCCTATTAGCTAAGGTATTATACCGTGTATCCATAGTGCTTTGATTAATTGGATTAGAAATGTCAACACTTTCCAGATTTGGCTGTTGCTCCCCCTCAACAAGTGCTTCTCTCATAGGACAAAGAGATTTAGTTCATTGATTTATTTCCAAAATTTCATCACCAATATCCTCACCCATATATTTTCTAGACAGCTGAAAGACTTTTCTGTTCATTCCTTAGTAGATGGGATAATCTCTGGAACAACTTGTTCCTCTAAGTGATCCTCAAAATCATCTTCATTATCAAGAAATTTTTTTTCTCCTAAATGCTCTTCCATAACTGCCTTTTCCATTACATTAAAAATATACTTTTCATTATAGGAAGTTTATTTTTCCAAATCAACAATTTCTTCAAGAATATGAAATTCCATCTCAGTTGTGACTTGAGGAACATGTCCACTGTCTTCTTTATCTTGGAAAGTTTCCCCTATAGGTGCAACAACCATTTATTATCCCCCCTCTACATGATATTCATCAATATCAGCTGGTTCTAGACAAAGATAAGAATTTTTCTTCGGTCTTGAAGAATGCTCAACCAGGATAAACTTTTCATAAACCCTGTCATTATTCTCCACACAATATTTTCTTCATGGATTCTAACTGATTTTTATTCTTTTGTCTGTAACCTTTGAGAAAAAAATTCATATTCCTTAATGCCTTCATTATCTGGTCCATCCAACCCATTAGCATGAATGATAACATAGATTAACCTTGATTAGAACAGGGATGTTGACATTGAGGTTTCATTTATCAACTCACACATATGAAGTAAAACAAACTTACATAGGTTAACATTGTTTCCATTCTTCATAAGATGTATCAAAAATACATCATGATACATGAGTGTAGAAAAATAACCTTTTATTGGACTAATCATATTCTGAACAAACTTAAAAAATAATCTAGGTTCACCATCTAGCTCAGAAAAAATATCTCTTATTTTAGTTGTATGGCTAGTCAAGCTTCTGAAGGATCCTTTTGAAACAAAAATATCACTTGGGGGAGGTGGAACTTTCTAGTTTTCCTAAAAAATTCCCTCATGAGGTATCCTTAGGAATGTAACCCATAACCTGGAAGAAAAGGTACATCATTGGCAATTGATCTAGCATCTCATAACAAAACCATCTACTGTATAATTGGAATCGAATGAACTGATACAACTAAGGAACTACCTTTGGGTAAATCTACCTTAACTCCATTGTGATCTAATCCACCCATCCTTGGTCTTTCAGTACTTTTAACACTAGACACTTACATGACATCGGCCACTTAGGGAAGATTTCCTTTTCTAGTACCACTATTCTGTCAACAATTTTCGGATTCAAAAGATCTTTGGTCACTATCTTCAGTGATATTTTCATTTTATTCTTAGATTTGTGCTTCTCATGAGTTTAAGTAGAAGGGAGTATCATCATAGGAATTAAATAAAGGTTGAAGAGAGAGAGAGAGAACTGAAGGGTTTAAGGAGGGCTTATGTTTTAAGATAAGAGTTATTTGGTGAAGAAAAGAGTGAAATTTCTTTAATTTTTATCATTTATGGATACCAAGTGTCTCAAATTCAAAATCATGGGAACAAAATAAAAAATAAATTATAGAAATTCAGGTTATAATATGTAAATAAAACGAAAAAGTGTTTTTACATTGATACTAGAATAGACATTCACAGTGACACCATAATATATTTTCTTGGTGAGACCATAACATATTTTTATGATGTCATCACTATTGTGTGACTGCAAAAGTATTAGACCATATTATTTGAAATATTATGTTCCAGACAGTAACTGAGAGATAGTAATTGTGAGACTGTAAATAGGAAACAACAAATTTTAAGACATTAAACTAAAGAACTATAAGAGTTAAATAGTAATCTTAAGACAGTGACTTGAGACACCGTAAACTGTGAAACTATAAGTTGTAAAACACTACACTTACAACTAAATATTTATCATTCCAAATTTATGTATGATTTAATATATTCATTCCTAATTTAATGGTTTAGTGAATATTTCAGTGAGCTGATATTCAGTTCCAATGAATTCCTAAGTGATATCTCATTTTTGATAATGGTCCCTCAAAAATTGATTCCCTACATCAATTTGTTTTGTCTTAGAGTGTGAAATAGGATTCTCTGAGATGTTAATTGCACTTTTATTGTAACAATTTATAGGTATATGCATGAATTGATATCCATAATCTAGTAATATGTTTATCATCGACAAAATTTGTGCACAACAACTACCAGCAGCTATGTATTCAGCTTCAGCAGTAGAAAATGAAACCGAGTTTTGTTTCATACTACACCATGATACTAGTGACTTGACTAAAAGGTAAAATCATCTGAAGGTGATCTTTCTATCAAACATACTACCACAGAAATCAGCATCATAATAGATAACTAACTCAAATGTTTATCCTCTAGGATAAAACAATCCTAGATTGGGTGTATGCTTAAGGTATTTGAAAATTATTTTAACAACACATAAATGAGATTTCATTTGGTTTTCCTGAAAACGAGCACACATACACACACTAAACATAATATCAGGCAGGATAGAATTTATGTATATTAAGATTCCAATCATTCATCTTTAAGTGGTTTGATCAATAGATTTTCAATCTTTATCAAGATCCAGCTTACTAGTAGTGATAATTGGAGTGTGACTTCTATTAGTGATGTCCAAAAAAATTAGAAGATATATAATATATTTACATTGATTTAAAAATATACCATCATTATTTTGAAATATTTTAAATTCTAGAAATAATTTTACTTCACCCCTTAAACTCATTTCAAATTCATTTTGCCTCATTGTAATAAATTCGACACATAAAAAACGTTTTGAATATCCAAAGATAATATTATCTATATTAATTTTAACTACAAAAACATCATTTGAAATTTGATTTATGAAAAGAGTAGGATCAACTATACAATTTGAAAAACCTTTAAAAATATGAAAAATACTTAATCTATCATACTATGCTCTTAGTGGTTTTTTTGTAAAACATTTAATGCTTTCAAAAATTTAATGACATGATTTGGAATGTCAGGATTTGTTAAACCAAGGGGTTTCTCAACAAAGGAATATTAAGTTATATACCCATATTGAAATGCATTCATAACATTCATTTGATATTGTTTGAAATTCAGATGTGCAGCATAATCAAACAGGATTCTAATGGCTTCATTTCTAGAAAATTGTACAAATGACTCTTCATAATCAATTACCTCATATTGATTATAGCCATGTGCAACCAATATGGCGTTATTTCTAACAATATTACCAGCTTCATCTACATTATTTATAAACACCCACTTAATTCCTATGGTAATTATGTCTTTAGGTCTATTAAAAAGATTACAAACTTTGTTCATTTCAAACTAATTAAGTTCTTATTGCATAACCATCACAAAAAATTCATCCTTCATAGCATAATTAATGTTTTTTTGTTCATGTTGTGACAATAAGACTTGATGTTCAACCTAATTTATAAGAGAATCTCTAGTATAAGTTAATATATCTAAATCTCTTACAAAAGAATCTAAAGAATGGTACTTAAGGGTTCTAAGAGCTCTAGGAAAAGAAGTACTAGTGATTTTAGGTTCCTCAACAGGTTCAGGATCATTATGAATTGAATCAGAAGAATTTCAAGATCTGGAAGTTTTCACAAACTCCTTTACAGGATGGTTAAAGGATTTTGAATTTATGTCTAGATTTGACACTTCATTATCTAAGGTACTCTAGAGTGGCCTTGGGCTCATGTGGATATGCCTCATCAAACTTGACATGGAAAGATGCTTCCACAATTTAGTTCTTTTGTTAAACACTATATAGTCTTAACTAGAGATTGAATATCCAAGAAAGATTCCTTCATTACTCTTGGATGAAAATTTGTCAAGATTTTACATGGTATTAAGGATATAGACATTGAAACAAAAAACTATGATCTAGATTACTTTAGGTTTTCTATTGTTCAATTATTCATATTGATTTATTTTAATAATAGGTCTAATCAAAACTCTATTAATAATATAACATGTTCTATTTACTACATCAACCCAAAAATAAATAGGTAAGTCATATTCACTAAGCACGGTTCTAGAAATCTCTTGAAATTTTTTATTTCTTCTTTACATAACTACATTATGTTGAGGTGTTCTAGGGGAAGATAAATTATGACTATAGCCATTTCTTGAAAAAAAAGATTCAACTCTTGATTTTCAAACTCACAACCATGATCACTTATTAAGGATTTTATTCTATGTTCTCTAAGATTTTCTATAGTTTCATCATATTTGGTGTAATGAGATCAAGCTTCACTTTTTTATTCCAAAAAATGTCCAAGAATATCTAGAAAAGTCATCTACAAAAATATAAGCATAGTGCTTCCCATTTAAAATAGAAAATCTAGATCTTCCAAAAAATCCACGTGAACCAGTTTGAGATGTTAAGAAGTTGACACATATTTCTTTGTTTTAAAGAATATTTTGTGTTTCATTCCCTTTTGATCAAGATTACACACTTTATCATATGAAAACTCATATTTTGGAAGATCTTTTTCTATTTTTCTTTCCCATAGAGTTACTATTATTTTGTCCTAGTATAGTTTGCCAGAGCCAAGACTCTTTTATGAAATCAATATAAACATGAATCATTTTGAGAAACTAAATACTCTAAGTTAACAGAGTATACATTTTCATTTCTTAATTCAGAATACACTAATTAATTTTTAGAATTAAAAAAATTATAGGAATAATTTTCAAATTTAACATGAAATCTATCATCACATAGTTCTGAAATACTATGTTGATTATTTTTCATTCCCTGAACAAAAAGAACTTTGGAAATTTAAACTGAGTTAGAGTTACTGATTTGGCCAAGGACAATGATTTTTTCTTTGGCATTGTAACCAAAGTTGATATTTACACCATCAATTTTTATTATGTTCTTAAAGAATGAATAGTCTCATTTCATGTGTCTGGAATAACCACTGTCCAAGTACCATAATCTTTTATACGATCTCTTTAAATAATTTTCCTACAAAATTGTCAATCAAAAATAGTCTTTGGTACCCATAATTTTTGGGTCTATTAATATTAGTGACTAGTGCTTTAGAAACCCACATCTTCCTCATAGGTTTCCCTTAATAATTATGAAATGTGCTCGAAAAAATTAACTCTATTTGGTCTACAAATGCTTGAAATATTAGAGAGTGTATCATAATTTGAACTAGCTAAATCTTTTCCAGAACTAATAGTAAAGCTGTATGTCCTAGGATTAGAAACCAAATGGGTTCTCCGAAATGCCTTTTAGCAAGTTGATAGCCAATACTAGTATTATATTTAAGAGAAATATGTATCCCTAGAATTTTTACCAATGTATCTTTACCATTAGAAAACCATTCAAGTCCCTTATTCAATTTATCATTAGATATTATTAGTTCATTATTTTCTTTGAGTAATTGAACATTTTTCACTCTTTATATAGTAAGTTCAGATTTAACAGTTAAGGTAGGAGGATACTATTTCTTTAAAGACTTGTATTTACCTTTTAGTTCATTACAAGTGTCTTCATGAATATTACCATACCCAGATTTTTTTTCTTTAGATGTATTCTTAGAATCAAATTCATCTCCAGAATAATAGGAATTGGGTACAAGAGATTCCTGTGTTACCTTAGATGTGTTTTTCATATAACACATCTTGGATTTGTTATCTTGTTCATCATGTGAAGATTCTAAGTCACTTGAACTATCCTCAAAAGCACTCCATGTTGAATTCATTTCATTTTTATACTTTATATCTTTGTTCTAATATTTATTTTTGTACATGAGTTTTGGATTGTGTTCCTTTACATGTCCCTTTCACTTACATTCATAGCATACTATCTCATCAGACTTGTCACTTCTTTTCCAATCTTTCCTCTAGGTTGCCTTTTGATCATATATTCCTTTGATGATAGGTTTTCTAAAAAAAATATCCTTCTTATAAAATATCTTAATCCTTTAGGCTAATTGATCCCTCTTCTCTTCACTATCACGTGATGATTGTTCACTGCTGGAACATTCTACAGAGACTTCCAATTCCCATTTTTCTTTATGTATAGAGTTAGTGATCTTAAATGAAACATATTCTGTTTTAGGTTTATCATCCTCTTCCTTGTTGGACTTTATCTGCTCTTCATACGTAACTAGTTTCACGAAGAGTTATTTTACAGGTAACTTGCTGATGTCATATGACTCTCTTATAGATATAGAGGTTCCTCTCTATCTATCATGTAAACATCTGAGAATCCTTATGATTTATTCTTTGTCATTAACTTCTATTCCAAGATAAATCATTGAGTTGACCATTTCGTTGAGCTTTTGATTCATGTCAGAAATAGGCTCATTAGGTTTCATTTTGATGTTATTATTATTAAAATTATATGTATTAAGTCTCTTCTCTTTCACACTAGAAGTTTCTTCATGTGAAAGAGACATAGTATCCAAAATTTTAGGGCAGTTGTACATCCATAAATTTTGTTAAATTCTTCATCTCCTAATGATCAATATATATAATTAATGTATTTTAATTGTTATTATAGGTGGTCTTGGTTGGGTCATCCCATGTGATTCTATCAGTGGCAGGAATCTTATGCACATCTATAATTGAAGACCAATTTTCAAAATGCATACTTTCACAATTCATTTTAATTTTAATTTTTTATTGAGAATAATTGGATCCATTAAAGAATGGTGGTCCGATTATCATATCACCTTCTAGTCTACTATCCATAATAAAGAAATACTTTTAAAGTGATAGAAATTTATAATTAACATAAATTTACAGATCTTTAAATTACAAGTAAAATCACTGTTGAATAGATTAAACAGTATAGTCTTAAGAAAATCCACTAATACCTAATTTTGGTCGGAGTAGAGTACACAAGAGGGGGTGTGAATTGAGTATCTATAAAAATTATTTTTGAATTTTTTTCTTAAAAAAATACCCAATCGAAAATAAATACAGCCTACTTAATCAAGTTAATACGATTATGAATGTTTGACTATTCAATTAAATTCTCAGAATGGGTATTGTAGCAGTACTTTTTACTGAGGGGTCCTTTGGGCCAAAAAAATGGGCTGTCAAGCCTTGTATTCAGGCCACTTGGCCTTGGGCGTTCAGGCTATGTAATGGGTCTCCCTCTACCCAGTCTAAAAAGAGGTCTTTGCTTTCAAATAATAAATTGAGGCTTCAGAACCAACCTTTAAAAAAAAATTCTCAGAAGATTGATTAATTCTCAGTAATCTCAATATGAGTTATTGATATTACCATTAAAGCTATTCTAACATAGAAAAAAAATTATAGCATAGTTCCATGATTAACTATCAATGTAAATCTAGTGATTTTGGAATTATACCGCAAAACAGAGAAAAATAAATTAAACAACATAGTGGATATAAAACAAGTTGTCTAGTATCAAGCAGAGACCTAATCCACTCCACATGGTGATCTCCGACCACTACGTAGATTATATTAATAAATGTGATGCACACCCTAGATTGGGGTAAACAACAGTGCAAAAGATATTCTAGGTCACATGACCTCTTCCATATGACATTATGGGTACAAACTACCAAGTCACACAAGGACCTATTACAAAATTATTTGTGGGAGTAAACAAGTGTAAAAAGATACTAGATAAGAATATCTCATTTCATTTAGTTTAGTACAGGACACAATGTGTGTTTTAATTCAGAAACACACACTTCTCAATTGCAAAGAAACAATACACAATATGGAAAAGATGATGTGATAATGTTAGAAGTGCTCTGAGTGTTATTCTATACCGCTCCAGACTTCTAGGATGAATTAGATGAAAGTATCAAATCCTCTTGCGAGAAAAAGAGTTTTTTAAGTTTGGTGCTCTAGATTCCATTAATATCTGGCTTGTGTTCTTTGTGGGGTTAGTATTGTGAAGTTGTTATTGACTCTTATCTATGGTATCCAAGATTTTTTATTCATGAATGAGTTGTGTGTTCTTCAGATGTATCTTGTTTCTTGTGTTGGTTCTTATTTCAAGAATGATCATGATTCTACTACTCTAAAAGAACATGTCTTAGGGCCACTCTTTTCTTTTTATTATTGGAGTTCATGTGTTGGAGCCATCATGATGCATGTATTCTGCACCTCGTACCTTGTACTGCCATGAGACATGTATACAAAAAAAATATTATATATATCAGTGCATTTAAAAGACTCAAATATGACCGTTAGATATTAAATTGAAAATGACAAAACAAATTAATGAATGATGTCACAGTTTATCTAGAAACGGAATATCTTGGAAATAGTGTCACCACGAAACAATGACTTTTTCTTTTCCTTTGAGTGGTGAGATAGTTATGATAACATTATTGTATAGATATTCGAATCCGGTAGCACAGATGTGGTGTTAGGATCATAGTGTTTGGTCATTTTCAAAACATCAAACAATGTTTTAACAAGGAAACAGTGTCATGGTCTTCATAATATCATAAAATGGTTATGGTGTCTAGTCATGGTGTCTGGTTCATAGTGTCTGGTCAGGCTGTCTAGGTCACGGTGTCTGATACATTTTCCAAAAAATCAGAATTAGTGGAAGACTCACAGTTTCTCAAACATAACCAAATATCTATATATAGACATAAGCATTAATATTCGTAGAATTAATTACATTTAACCTTTCATAAATGAAATTCATTATTAAAAAAATTAAATAACGTCTACAAAAAAATGTGTCAGGATTTACTCGAATCAAGATCGTGAGAAAATTTATTTAAAGAAAAAAGAAACCAACCATCCTTACACATTAATAGAAACAGATTAAACAAGATTTTCATGATGTATATGATTTTTTATCATTAAAACATGATTATAATTGTAGGAGGCCAACAACTACCATTCTAGGCTGCAGATTTAGAAGGATATCATTTTATAGGTGCCTCTCAACTTTAACTTCAATATTTTCCTTTAGAAAACCATTCTGAATAAGAATATCTTAGTCAAAGAAACATGGTTAAATTTAAAATATATTACATTTAAAATTAAACATAGAGTAAAAATCATTTACGGTATTCTATTAGAATCATCTTAACCACAAATGTTTTTTAAACCATCCCCTGTTATGAAATATAATGGCCCATACATATTACATTTCATAATCTTGAATATTAGTTAGGAACTCACTTCCTTTCACATTAAGGATTTTTTCAATTTTAGTGTTTCAATGAATTTGGATAAAATATATAAATAACATTATATATTTATACAGGGCGGATACTACAATAACAATATCTATTTATTTTAAAATATAATACTTTTCAAATAAGACATTTTTTATTTGAAAAATCTTCATAACATTTAACATTGTTTCTTTATTTATCTTAAACATTCACATATCATTTGAAAATTATTTAGAAAATTTGTATGAGAACAAATTTCTCATTGAGGGATATAAAAATAAGGAAATAAATTTTTTTTCCATGAATGCATGTAAAATGTTGAAATCATTTTCAAAAAGACATACTTGTAATCCATACATACTTTGTCAAACTTGAGTTGTCCCTAAGGTTTCCACAAAACATTAATAACATAAATTGAACCTTAAAGGTAACTCGAGGACATCACCTACTTATATTGTATCCATCACGGATAACTTATGATTTTTAACCCTCAAGACTACCTTTCAATGTAATCCTCATGGCTACCTTATCGGGTAACCATCGCAGTTAAAATTGGAGTAATCATACGGCGACCTCCGACTTACACATACTCAATGAATTGGAGGGAGATATAGGTCCCATAAATCATCATAGTCATTTCCCAAGAACCATAACATAATTATAAAATAATAATATATTCATAAAAATGTTCAACATGAATTTTGTAAAATTACATGTTTAAAAGAGGATTTTAAAAAAAAGTCACTTTCAAAAAATAGATAATTGATATAATGGTAAATATAACGAAAGGAATATGAGTATACACTATAAATAGACATAATAATAAAAAATATTAACAAAAAACATCACAAAAATTGTAAAACCTCAGGATTTCCTACTACGTTATCTCATTAAAGTAATTCAATTGCTTGCGCTACACACAACACCAAGTTCCAACGCACCACAACTTACGAATCTAGTCATTCAAAAAGAAGTTATCAATAGTATTAACTGAATTTTAAATCTTATATACTCCATATAATTTTAACTTCCATATTATGTGTTTTTTAGACATAATATAAGAACAAATTCAATATTCCAGATGAAGTAAGTATTTTAAAAAAATGCTATTTTACTGCCTATTAATGATGAACGATTTTTAAACGAAATATTTGACACTATTATATTAAATTTGACAAAATAAACTTCTCATTTAGAAGCCGGACATAAAAAATTTAGGTTGGATAATTTTTTTTGTGTTTTTGGGATAAATTTCATATTTTTATGAATAATGAAAGATGCTAAATTTTAATTGAAAACAACTTTTTTAATAAAAATAATTTATATTGTTAAATTATAAATTTTAATTGTTTTTAAGTATTATCATATTATAGTTTTATATTTTAATACAATTTAGGTAGTTATATGTAATTTTAAATTGAAATTGGACATAAAGAAATGTTAATCTTATGATTGTTTTTACATTTTTTAAGAACAAGATTTTTGGTTTTGACAACATGGATAAATTTTAAATTAATTAATGAAACCTTTATTTTTTAAATTTGTAAAAATATAATTCATTTTTTAATTTGTAATATTAAAATTATCTTAGTGTGTATTTTGGTATTTTTCAGAAAACTTTCAATTTTTCATGACTAGTAAAAACCACTATGTTATTGTTTAAAACGAACGTTTTATTTAAATAATTATTTATTTATTTTATTTTATTATAAGTAAACATAGATATATAATTCCTATATAATTTCAATTTATTTCATAGGATTCATTTATAAAAAAATTAGAGTTATAAAATTTTATTGAACTTCTTAACGTCTTTTACCAACATTATATGCACATTTACAAATTTTCATAAAACGTAATTTTACCACTCCTGTGAATTGAATATCAAAAATCTAGGAGAAATGATTTTCGTATGTAAGTAAAATGTGGTTCAATAAGGTGAAAATTATTTTTGGTGATCAATAACTTCTGATTTTTATTTACCACTGTTAAAAATAAATAGGGTAATTAAAGGTAAAATTTATATTATAATTACCCAAACACATGTCCAAATTATATTGGACAAGTGTATTTAGATCCAAATCAACATTAGGAATAAAATATGTTCTTTTTTTACCCACTTTTATTAGATTAAGACATTTTTTATTATTTTATTTAAAAAAGAGTTAAAAGTGTAAAATTCAAATTTTGAGAACTATTTTTTTAATATAGGGTTATACATAAGATAAATTAGACTATAAATATTCATTATAAATATAAAATTATTTCCTAAATCATGGTATTTTATTTATAATTTATAGACAATATGTAATTAAATTTATGTATGACACAATGCTGATGCAGTAATTACCTTATCAATGAAAGAATCAAATAAATGGTATTGTAAATATTAGAATAAATATAATTTAAGAGTTTAGTTTACATCCAAAAATTTTCTAGGTGAATATGTCATTTTCGGGTTGATTGAAGGTTTTTTTGAATTAATCATGTTCTAATGACTTTCACAAAATCCAAATATTGAATAGTGTCAAAATTGAAATAAATGAGTTTTAAAACAAATACAAATTTATCAAATTATATGATAGTCCTAAAAATATATGGTTCATACAAATGATTTATATAATGAAATATATTTCATTAATTAACCACTTTAAGTTCTCTTGGCATTTTATAGTATGTTTATTTACCATGTAATATAAAAATACAAGAAGACACGGTAAAAGTTAAACTATTTAACTAAGAGTTAAATCTAAAAGATAAGGTTAATATAGTGACCTAAACATGTATAAATCCAATTTTATGACAATATTTGGAACCATTACCACCTTATGATCTAAATAAATCAATTTGGAGCTATTAGAAATCGAAAATTAATTTAGTATGAATTAATATTTCATGCTTTTCGTAAATTGCCACTCACCTCTCTTATAAAAGGGTACTTCCCATTTTCTCAAAATCACACCTACAAAGACATTTGGATTGGCCTAAACTTTCCCAAATATCCTACAAAAATATCTCACATAATCCTATAGTCCTTCCCTTTTTCATAAATCCAACCTATGGAGCCCTTTGGTTCAAATAAAAAGGAAACACTCAAAGAAGAGGTAATTATTTCATCACCTCTTTCAAAGTTCTTTTCTTCTTCCACTTCATCTTTCTTTTTCATTTCCATACCAAAAAAATAAATCCATTACCTTCTACATAATTTGATTTTAATATAAATATTATACAACCATATTCATTATTCTATCCATTCTATGAATGAAAAAGTCACCATAAGTTCGTATGTATGGATTACCGTCTCCACGTCGTGGTGAAGTTTGTTATTCAAGAAATCATTATTTTGATGGGTATAATAATGTGTATAATTGATGTAAATAATAAATATAACATGTTAATTATTATTTATATATAATATACTATCCATTTACATACGATTTCACCATCATGATAATGATATCATCCCTTGTGCGTGTGTACGACTTATCGTCTCCACGACATGATGAGATTCATTTCCACATTCACCATTAAACGATGATTATAAATATATATATTATTAATAAGTATTTAATATATGAAATGATAATTCTAATATAAATATATGTGTGTGTGTGCGTACTTAAATATATCTTATTCACTTACTTCTGTTCAATATGATTGGAAAATAGAAATAGTGTTTATGCATACGTACGACCCACCGTCTCCGTAAACAATGTTTTCTATTTCACATATCTATCTATTATACATATTTATATTCAAAATATATATTATATATAAATCATGTTTTTTATTTTGGAAAAATTTAAATCTGATCAAAATGATACGATCAAGAATAACATGTTAAAACACATACGATAAAGAAAGCAATTATTAACCGAATTGTTAATTTAGCATGGAAATCGTTATTAAATGCGTAGTATAATGTCAGAAATGAATCATGTATGATATATTAGAAATTAATATGGTTCTGGTATAATATAATAACATACTATGGTCATTATACATGAGGATAAATAAACCCTAAACCAAAGGAAAGTGCAAGGTAAGGTTTATTTCTTCAATCTTATTATTACCCATGATTGTTTATTTGTAAGTATATACTGGGTCATATTTATTATCTATGTCCATTTTTCATTAAAATGTTTTAAAAATGATTATTTTAAGTTTTTATGTAAGTTAATATTTAATAAGATCTTCATTGTAAATATTTTTAATGACTTATTTTTCTAAATCTTTTTAATTAATGTCAATATTTTCAAAATGATTTTAAGGATTTATTTACATTGAAAAATTGTAATAAAGTGATAATTTATTTTAAAAGTTTCAAAGTGTTCTGGGAAAATTTGATTCAAAAATCACTTTTAAATGGATTCCTTTATATGTTGTGACACTTTTAAATGATTTCATGAAAATGGGTATGTCTCTCAAAAAGTTTTATTAATTATTTTCAACTATATCAACATCCTTTATTGGAAATAATTCTTGATTGAGTTTTATTTACTATAATAAAATTTTCCATATCATATTGAATGAGTTATGACATGTTTTACTATTACTGTGCTATTTTTATACCATTCACGGTTTATGATTAATTATTTGGCATTTCTTATGAAAGTTTTAGTAAGAATGTTTATTTTATGTTTTACTCTTTTTTCATATGAGGAATGCAGTGGACATAGTATGTGATAGGTGGGACCTGTTATAGACCCTCGATGAATTGGAAGGTCTAATGTGAAAAATTAGGGTCTTGGAACAAGGACTTGACAAAAATTTTATTCTTAGTCTTGGCAAGAGGGGTTGACTATGTGGTAATGATGTCCATCGTTAGGCATTCCCTCATTATGAAATTAATTATCACTTGTGATTATTAGACTAGTAGAATATCCATGTGAATGTTTACATGGTAATATTCGATGTCTTTTCTCCATATTATGTTCATGGTTATGTATAATAGTTTGTTTTTTCTATTAAACATCTTTCCTTAAAATATTATAGCATCTGCTAAATTATTTACCCTTATTAAGCTTCTAAGATCACCCCTTTCTTATGTTTTCTTTTCCCAGGATCCCAAGAAGTGTATTATGTTCGATATTAAGGGTTAATATATGGGAATAATTTATTTCTCAAGGGATTATTTATATTGTGTAATATGTTTGAATATGTAATGTAATGTTCATGTATGTAATCTATTTTATAAGATTTCTAAATTGATAGGTCTTTCAGGACTTGATTCCTTGAAATCATGCCAACATATTAAAATAATGCATTGAATTAGGGCTTCTGGGATGGTGTAATTACACAAATTATCTTAAAACCAAATAATTAATGAAGTTGAAGTTTTACCCAGATAATTGAAATTGGGTTATGAATTCTGTTACATCGGGTTTGTCTTACTACATACATGTTTAAACCTATTGTATTAAGGTTAAAATAATTTTATTTATATTATATGGAAAAAAATATGAATGTTTATAAGAAATTATATGATCATTTAATAACATCATTTCACCCATTAATTATTAATTTTTTGTTCCTTCCATAGTTTTAGGTGTATTCGTTAAACGATTTTCATGGACAGTTTTTATTTGATTTTCTTTTTATTTGGAAATGATATTCCAGAAGTAAAATTAAATTGAATTCTTATGTTTCTAGAATATTTAATGTTTCAATAAATTATTTTTTATCATATATGATGATGAATCATTTGAGAAATCATTAATTATATTTTTTTATATCATTTTTAGGGTTCCTCAATAATAATGAATTTGTTTCATTATATAGTTTAATGTCATATATAAAAGTTCATTCCAAAACATAAAATCGGTTACATAATACACATAAGGTTCTATTTAAACAATTAAAATGGTTTTACAACAAGATTTTAAAGAAGTAATGGATATTGAACACACGTTTTTAACATTGTTGGATAATTGACACAACAAGAATGACGTATTTATAAGATAGGGCATAAAAGATTTAAGTTGAGGAATTTTTTCATAAACAAATTAATATCCAAAATATATAAGATTCTAGATTTTTTATTCCTCTTGGATAATGTTGAGGGAAAGAGTGTATAAGATAAAATGGATTTGAAAAGAAAATGTGAAAATGAAGGAGGATATTTAGCTCTTGATCTCTTCACCTTAATATCCACTTTAAAGCCTTTGATTTTGTTATTTTGGTGAGGAAAAAAGGTATTCGATGAGGGGATAATCCTTGGTATAAATATTTGGTAGATTTTAGACAATTCTAAAATCTTGTTAGTTTTGAGAGGAGGAGGGGGCTAAGGGTGGTATTTATAGTGGAGGAGAGGAGGGTTTTCCCATATTTTATCAATTAGCATAATATTTTTACTCAATAATATGAATATTCATGATTCATGTGACCATGAATAGTAATTAAAGAATGTGAATTCAATCCATGGGTGATTATATTATTCATGATTCTAGGAATATTGTATTTAACATATAATCTGTATACACGGTATTTTATCGTATTCCACAATTCATAAACAATTCCTCCATTTTATACAAATCCCAAAAATTTACTCTAACCATTCATTGATGTGTATAATTCAAAATTGAACTACATTTTTGGAAAATAATTTTCTTTATATGATTAATTTAATTTTTAAATAAAATCCTAATTTATTCAAAAATTATTATTTTTAAAACTATAACTCCTTATATATAACCTTGAAATATTAATAAAGATCACATTAACATATATACTTAAGATAATGAAATAATAATATGACTTACTATTCACAAGGTCCATGTTAATATTTATAAGGGTATGTTATTATTCACCAAAAACAATTTTTATCCTATCAGACTCAAAATAACTTACCGATCACAATCGTACTAGTCCATTTTTTTTAAATTAACAACACATAAGTGGAAAAAATATGTTTAATATCTAAAATATAAATCTCTCCTAATAAGCAGTTCCATTATGTAGAGAATCCATGTTTAAATTATTTCATTAAAATTATGTGTAAATCCTTGAGGTGTTATAACTAAGATAGATTGGGGAGTGAACCCAATCCATTGTGATCATCTTGTAAATTATCCTTATATATTAATAAAGTGATTTTATATACATATATGTTTTCCAATTATCTATTACTTATTCCAATATTATTCCCTCATGGCTTATGTAAATATATTTGGTTATTATTCATGTCTATTGAACTGTAAATATATATTCATTGACTTAAGATGAAGATCTATGATAAACGAGGTGTTATTTTCAAATATCATTCACATGTTATCATATTCTAATGATCTTGTTGTATTGAGATATCATTTTTTAACCTTATATATTATTTGATATATCCCTTTATTATATACACTTTCCCTTGTTATGTTGAAATTGATTATGTATGATATGTCTATGAAGGGTGATAATTTTGAAGAACTCAGTGGGAGATTATGTATTTCATATATTAACAATTTCTCTATTTATTCATGTTTCTAAATATATAAGACCAATATGATTCTGTTATGGATAGTTATGTTATATAATTAATATTCATCTAATAATATTTAATATCAATGTGTGAAAATTTTTGTTTCGTATACTTTTCATATAACCCAAGACTAGATGTACAATTTGTACAATATAGGAACATGGGCATGGATATGATCAGCTACATATGTATGGTAAGAGATAACATCGAAAACCTAATACTCTAACATAGCTACAATACTCAATCATGGCCAGGTACATCAGCACGTAATGATATACATTGGAATGGGACATATTATGTGGACTCTTGAAGGTTACATGAGATGTATTCCATAATCAATGTATAAGCCATGTATCATAAAGGACAATCCCTCAATATGGAGAATGAAATGTCAGGTGGGACAGCGAGGCATGGGTAGACCTAGGGAACATGAGACATGTCATGTACTCTAATTAAATTCCATATAATTTCTCAATGTTAGGTTAATACCCTCCATATCTTTAGTATATAATAGTATAAGTTAGATGAGTTCCCTTGGTTTATCCCTATGAGTGTATAGTGAGGAATTAGGCCCTTATCATTGGATTGTGGTCCTCTATATGTGATTAATATAATATAGAGTTTTAGAATCCCACCTTGTTGTTTGAGGTGTGACCCACTATCATTTTATTACAATATTTACATGGGGTTTAAGGATTATTCATGACAAACATACATGCCCATATGATCCCATCTTAGAGTGTTTGTCTAGTGAGAGATTTTGGTGAACAGCATTGAACTTTTTTTGATCCGCTATTTTTATATTGTGACCATAAGAGTTCATGTGAGTACTTTTTTGTGATTCCCAATATGGCATACTTCTTGGATTTTATCCATCAGGTATATCATGACTCATGGATTTGGATCACCCAGAAAAACCTTTAACATCAATCTTCAAGCATAATCTTATGGATGGTTGTATAGTGGTGACCTCTTTGAGACTTGCAGTTTATCATTATTATATCACGGTGTTAAATTGATGTGTCTCATATTCTGATTGACATTCTTATAGGATTATGATTTGACTACTCAATTAGAGATTTAGGGTTTTATGATTTTGGGGTTTCATGATGGGGATTGTTATACACACCCTTGTATGTGTTCTACATACACATTCTATATATTATATCGATTGTAGTATGTTTAATGGATTTCATGGATGATAAAGAGAATTATTAACATTTTTGAACTAGATATATCGTGATTCATACCATGTGTTTCATTTCACTATATTCTCCTTTAATATAGTAGACTGGACTCTTTTTTCAATTTTTATGGGCTTTTATTTGAAATTTTATTCATTCATGTACTTTTTCGATACACTAATGTTGGATAGATGTTATTAATTCATTATTGTATCATATAGTTATTACCATTCCACATTATAAAGACATTTGGAGACATGTTTGTGTGAATGTACCTTAGGATAAGGCCTTGTATATATTTCTTATGCCTACTCAGAACTGGTCTTTAAGAATTGGAGTATTGGTGGTTGTCTTAGGTACTCACACTTTTGTTACCTCTATCCCGGATTTACTCTCTAGGTCAGGTCATGATAAATTAAGAATAATATCCATATAATTGTATAATAATATGATCCAATCATTTTTTTTAAAATAATACCAAAAAATACCTAGATCATAATCATGAGTCATGGAATAAAGAATTAAAATTCACAAGACATGAATCATAAAATAACTGAGGAACATGCGTAATTAGAGTATAAAATTGGCAGATAAATGTGAAAAAAAACATATGGTTATAAATTTTGTAACATATCAAAATAGAAATAAGTTCACTCATTACATAAAACAAAATAAATCAAGCACTTCCATAAATTTATGAAAATGAAACTTGGTCTATGAATGAAAAAATGGACAAAAATACAGATCTATATTTAAACATATCGACATGATGGTATGGTCGACAAAAAATTGAAAAAATAACTACATGTTCATGATTTACAAAATTTACTCAAGAGTTATCTATATTTTCCAAATTATTTTTATGGAAATATTATTTTACTCCCACCTATCACATAAAAAAACATTCATATGTGTGAAAAATGTTCATAAATCACTCTTCAAAACTCATATCCTCTGGAAATGAAATGTATTTCATAATCATTTCCTCATTTCAATATATCATAACCGATGTGAGATTAAGGGATTTAATAAACATATTCTTATCGTATCCATAAACCATCTAGTGAAATAATAAGGACAGTATTATTGGATCATATCCCATTAAATTATACATAACATGAAATTATGTCTTCTATAGATGAAAACAACCTTAAAACATCTTTGGAAAATTTCTCACGAAAAATATCTTTTTATTTTCAAATCACATATGTAAAATATAAAAAATTCCAAAATATTATGGAAATTATTTTATCTAAAAATAAACTTGGATACATCTAATTTTTGTTTCTAATAATTGACCATTCAACAAGGTAGTGATTTTTTTCATGTCATTTAATTTAAAATAAAGGGTAAATTCAATTTTTGTAAAAAAATAAAAAGGCCCATTCAGAATATGAAAAGAATATTCAATTGAGGTCATTTTTTAAAACTATATAATTGATAAAAATAAATTAAATATTCATTTAAGTAAAAATACCTTCATAAATATTTTTTATAAAATATGGATATATCTCAAATAGGACATTCAACAGAAAAGAGAAAAATGTTTATTTTTTTAAGTGTCATTAAATATCATGATTAATTAAAAATGTAAAATTAAAGGAAAAATAGTTTTATAATGAAATAAAAATAAGGGTAAAATATCATATTATTTTGAATTAGATCATTAAATTCATCATTGAAAACATAATCATAAATCATCATGGTAAATAATGAGATTGCAATATATAACCCTTACTACTTTGGTAACATTGGAATCGTATACCCCATGAAGGGATAACATTAAATGAAATATGAAATATCCATATTATAATGAGAATACTAATATAAAATATTATAGGGTTGTTATATTCTCCTAATAAATAAAGATAGGTGGATAGAATAATATATTTCTCTAAAGAATGAAATTTTAAATGATAACCCTTTACATCAAATGCAGCATGATTCAAAATCTATGTATCCTATCATATAATAAATTTACATTTTTTATAATAATATTCTAAAAAAATTTAACCACGTATAATATCATATATGATCCCCCTATAACATTAAAATAAACTTTCTTTTATAATTTCTATATTAAAAATATTATTTAGGACTATAAACTATTTTTATTTTCATAATAACATTGATCTTGTACATCTAAACCTTATACATTGACAAAAGTTCCAAAATATATTGAATTTATATCCTGATATGAATATTATATTTATTAATTATATACATATATTGTATAATTCATTAATCTAATGGATATAAAAATTTCATCACACTATTCATGGAGATGGTGTGTTGTACGTACGCATGAAAATTGATTTAACTTTTTGAAGTATCAACAAACCTAAAGATAAATCATAACTCAACATTATAGAATCATTATTTTATCATATATATCATATATATTCATTTAATATATCATTATAACAATCCAAGTAAAAAATTATAATAAAAAAACACAACACTTCATTGAGAGGTAATCCTCGCATATGCAAGAGAAACTATACCAATTTTCAATGTAGTGGTTGTTACGGTGATATATGTGATGATATAATAAATTAAGAATAATAATTTCATAAAGATTATATATAAAATTTTAGGATATCATTATAAATATCCATGAGGGACGACGATGGAAAATGAATTGTATCGCTACCTGGAGGTGGTAGTCTACGCATGCACATGAACGATACATTCACATCCCATTTTGATGGAAAGGTGTCCAGATAGTGGTGGCTCCATAATCTTAATAACAAGTCATTATATATAAATTAGAGATTTTATTCTATTATGATAAATTATATATAATTATAGGATCTGTATGATTAAATAATTTTAAATATTTCTTGTAAGATGATTATATATAATTATACAACGAATTTTAATAAAACCTAGGGGAATCCAAGCCATGATACCCAAAATTTTAAAAGTAAAGAAAAAATACTATGAGGGTCTAAAGTAGTTAATTTCAATATAATAACCTCTAAAAATATTCACATCTTCTAGGGGAAGTGATCCCAAACTATAAAATCTTATAATCTGGATATCTTGGCGTCTCTTTAAATATAGGAAATCAGCTGCTTTATTCCCCACATTCTAAGTATGAATGATGTTAATGATATTGTTAATGAAGATCCCAGAGAATTATATATTTTTTATGAAATGATCTATGGAATGGTTGTTAGAAAAGTTAGGGAATTATGAACTATTTGGGATTCCATTTCAATCTCAATAAGCCTCTTGTTATTAATACTATGTAGCATTATTCCAATTAATATCGCATTGGCTTTAGTATGGAGAGAATCACTACTCTTGAAGAAATATATTAAAAATGTGTTGATGGATCTTATTTTTTCACACACTATACCACCACCCCTCATGAATCCCATGATACATGAACAATCTGTGTAAATATTGATCCTTGTTTTGTAGTGATATTGATGGATACAATGTCCATGTTGAGGGTAATGCATAAAAGAGATAAGATCCCCAGTTTCCTTGAGGAATTTCGGATACAGAGGATCATCCCTATAATTAAAAAGATAAAATAGATTGATCATAAGACTCTCGGTTTTTAAAACATTGCCAATTCTCAAGAAAGATACCCCATAATATAAGATCTAATCTTCTTCCTCGATATACTCCAAAATCCTTCTGCTAGATTGAGAGATCACTTAATTTAAGCATTTTTTATATTTCCCACCATGTGATAAAAAATATAAATAATGCATATACCTATAAGTTATTATTAAGAGACATTAGTTAAGCTTCCAGAGGACTTCCACACACATCTATCTCAAAGCCCCTCAATGGAAAGAAGTCATAAGGTATCTATGCAATTTCTATGCAGCAGTTTTACTTAGACACAAGATAAATACCAATTTTTATCAAATTATCATTGATTGGATGTTCATGGTTACTAATGTATTATAATATAGAATTGAACAAAGAAATTTTTTCCTTGTACAAGAGAAACAAACCATATCTATTTAGCTCAACTGATGTTTTTGAATACCTTTGATAATATTTCAATGCTAAATATCTGGATGAAGAACTATTAAATAAGTTATCTAGATCAAATATGATCTCAATAAGTAAAAATATAATATATTTATCCTTTTCAGTAATGGCATGGATGATTTCTAGGAACCTAATAACTTTCTTAAAGGACATATCTTAGGTTTTACACCCTGGGAAGATGATCTTGTTCCCAAACAAATTATGATGCTAGAAGTTGATATCACCATGTCCTATGATCATGCATGCATGGTTATCAAGAACATGGATGTTATATGGGATTGTGCACCATAATGAAGATATTCATCCCTTTTTCCTCTATGGATCATACTCAAATTTTTTATAGATGATCATTCCCCATAAGGGCTGACCCTCAATGTCCTCCCATGATAATTTTGCATGTAGTTGATGAATAGTTATATAGATTCTCCTAACAATAATTTCATCCTCCCCCTAAAAACTTGTCGTCCTGTTCTATAAGTATAGGTAAATATTACCCTCAGAGATTTCATTACAAATGAATGTGTTCTTTTTGTCTTAAATGTTCAATATGATTTACTTCTATAAATTAATACTTCAAAACACATGTAAGGGAATTGATGTGATTATTTTGTTATCTAATAAAATTATACATCAAAATGATGATAACTGGCTCTTACGATTAATGATGTGATTTGAAATCCTATTATACAACTTTCCAAAGATGTAAATTTAAATCCTATTCTAGGGGATTAGTCTACTATGGTATTCCCTAATAAAAACATCATGTGAATACCCAGGATGGATTCCATATCTATCTCCCTCATATTCAAACCTGGTTTTGTAATGAAGTTTTTATCTTATTTTGGTTTGTGGGATATCCACTATAGTGTCACTAATAATTTATTACCATTTTTATTCTAAGTATTGAGTGCTTAGTTACATTAATAGAAAATGTTTCTGTCATCTATAGTCATGTGGTGAGATATGCCATCAAAATGACTTAAACCCTGAAATAGAATGGTAAAATGTACTGAAAGAAAGTTTTATACACCTACATAGAATTTCATTAATTAATTTGAATAATATTGAATATTTGTGTCTCCGTTCATTAAAATTGGAATAGAATTTATGAAGTCACGTTTTATTCCAATAAATGAAATAAACTAATCCAGATAGAATAGAAATCTAAATAGAATATCAATGACCATACCTAAGATCCCCCATGCAAGAGGAAACATTATGGATGAAGGACCATTAAATCCATTCATAGAAACTATCCACTTATATAATTATGGAACAATTAATGCCACACACCCTTTTGGGTAAATCTATAATATTATTTTATCAAAAGCAATGGTTCCATGGATTGATATACCAATGTAAAAATTTGTTTATTCTTGTAAGATCAAAATGGGAAGGTACTAGAAAATTACTATTAATTATATTGGCCACAAACATTATATGGGAAATTACACAAGATTTTATATATGTATAATTTTTAAATTAATAAGAGTATTCATGTTTCTGTATATGACCCATCATGGTGTCACTCGTAAAACAAGGGATGCTTCCACCTTGAATGAAATCCTACACCAAATCTATAAAATTGCTCTTAACCAAGTCACATGTGGTGAAATAAAAACATCTTGAAACCCCATCAAGACCTAGAATGTTATAGGGTTCATTCATGATCACTGCCTTATAAATCTCATATTCTTATGAGACTAATTCCAATCTGGATTTATCAATAGCCAATAGCAAACATGTTATAGGTACAAAGACATCACCATAGGAAATTGGGTAACAACCTCACATGTGGGGTTTCATAAATAGAAGAATAGAGTTGTTGAGGTAGTTTTATAATATCCCCACCTATTCATCATAATTAGTGAACATACCATCTTACTAGAAAATATTAGGTTTCATTTTCATTCACTTTTATTTAATGAATTTTTTGAAATATGAAATTTTTTTAAATCCATCTCAAATATATTTTATTATGGATTACTCGTGCGAAAAACATTCCTAGTCCATTAGTTTTTCTTCCATGGTGTTATTTTTTAAGAACATGATCATTAAATATAAAACCATACCATCCATTATCTAGCCTAGACTCTATCTGTTCCAACTCAATTTTTCATAAATATATCTCTTAGATGCATGAATGTTAGTTCATTATCGATATTTGATTATACCAAATGAGACAACATAACTATTTGTAATGAACTATCCATATAAATCACAATATATAGTTATTCCATTATTATTGAACAATCTACTGATAACATGGGGTATATGACCATCTTTTGGAGAAGATCAATATTCTGGCACTATCTTCAGAAGGCCTCCATTAGATACTTATTTAAGGTTCATTGGAATAGTCTTTTAAGAATACCAGTACATCAACTTCATGTCAAGGTATATTTACATGATAAATGGGTATGGTTTTTCATCCAAGGATTTCCATGAAGGTAAAAATAAAATATAAAAGGGGCTCCCTTTATAGTGGAGGGAAAATACTCACATGGAATTACAAAAAACATTATAATATAATTAGTTCATTGTCAAGATAATTGAATAAAAATAGCGAAATATTCAAATAAAATGATCATAAGGGTGATATATAATCAACTAATAATGTTTATGTGGGCTTTGGATTCATTTTAAACCATATCATTTTTATTAACCCCTTGGTTTACCAATATTATCCTTAACCATGGTAATAACTTTTACAATATTAAAGGGTTATAATTATAATTATAGGGAGATAATTAGATCACAAATGGAAAAGGGATGACATTATAGACCATATCATATCATGATTTTCCTCTATTATGATTAAGATAAATTCTAAATATTTTAATAAAAATTATTTTCATAAAATAGTAGTATTCTTAATTTTGAAAATATTCAATAATTTGACTTTAAATATGTCAAAAAAATGGAATTCAAATATAATTCATTCAAAAATGCCTAATATGTGATATTAATACAGAATGTTCTTATAACACAATAATTATATTAAATGTAATTAAATTTTTTATTTTTTGAATCATTTATTTTAAATTTATATTAATTGAATTAATTTTTTTTTCATCTTTCAGTGTGAATCTACTATAAATATTCAATTACAATAAAAAAATATTAATTAATATGAAAAAAATAAATAGTTTAACATTCAAATAAACATTTATAATAGAACATTCCCTATTTTATCCATATTAATTAAATTGATATATTAAATTAAACATAGTAAAATTTTGTATTTACTCATTTTTTATTAAATATAAAGGTCATATTCAATGAAATTTGGAACCAGGTGAACATATATTTCATTTTTCTAAGAAAATGGATGAAATTAAAACATAAAATAGGATAAAGGATGGTGTTAAGAACATTTTGGCGACCTCTAATAAAATATTGACCATTTTTTATCCATTTTACCTATACCGGGATGATAAAATGTTACTATGGTTACTATTCATACTAACGAATTATAAGAGTCATATTTCCAAAATTTGATCCTCATTAATCCAAATATAGAACTATTTTTTCAATATTTAATTTATATTGTTTTAGGAAATTAATTTTAACATAAATGTGCAAAACCCAATAAATTTTTTTTCGAAAAAATGAATTTATTAACATACAAATTAACTTATATCAAAATCATTATTATTGTTGATTAAAATAAGACTCATAGAATTTTAAAAGTAAAATCGATAAAAATACATACCAAATAATTGTGAAAAATATTTGGTTACTTAAACATTATTTAATTAAATCAAAATAAACGATAGTATTTTAAAACTTAGTATTTTCAGTCTTCATTGAGAAATAAGTTATTTCAGAAAAAACAAAACTTTTTACATTTAATAGTATTGATATGATTATTTTTAAATGTATTATTAATTTTTTGAAATAAAATTTATAAAATTTTAATAAATTAATAGTAATTTCATCCCAGGAAATGAAATAAGGACCATTTTTTCAGAGGATGAATTTTGAAGAATAACTTTTCATTAATAAAAAATATGTTCATATTTCATAAGATTTAGCCAATACCTTAGTATTGGGATATATCATTATAAATTTATTCTGTAATTATTTTACTCATTTTAAAACCAACTAATAAAATTTCATGGTAATAAAAATATTTTCATAACATATCACATTTTCCATAAATTAGGGTTTGGTGTGTTAAGAAAGCAATAAAGATTATTATTGTTTTGTCTAAATTTTGAGTGTGTTTCCTATATTACAAGGATGGAATTATAGGTTTCGTTTCCAATACCCATTCACAAAAACATTTTAAACCACTGCTACAACATGGATTCCACCAATTTCCTTGGTTCCAAGATAAACTAACCAAGTTTTAATTTTCAAAAAAAACTTCTTGATCACATACAATATTACCAAAAATCCAAAACAAAAACTCAAAACATACATTTTTTTCCATAAAGGAATACCTAATATTTTTTTCCATTACACTACATATAATTGCATGAAAGCCCACTGGTTTGACCACCTCTATCTAAACATTCCCTTTTGTGGTTAGGCACAACCACCCCCACTATATCAAATAAATAGATCATTATGTATCTATCATAAGAGGAAACCTATAATCATTAAAAATGATAATTGAATATTGTACTCAAGTTCAGGTGAAATTTCACGTTTAAATCATTGACAGGATAAAAATATGTATTATTCTCTACCATATCATGATAAACAATGTTCCTCTGAGATGATCACTCTCAGATCACCATAATATATCTTAATCATGATGTCAACACTCATTTTATAGCTAATTTATTATAAAATTATATATCATTGAATATTTATGGATTTTATATAAATATAAAAGCATTACAAAAAATCAAAAAAAATCCCATCTTCTATTTAAAAACTTGTTTCTTGTATCCATGGTCTCTCTCGTGATATTGTCGTACCACTACAAATGACATCACCCCCCCGACTCTTGGAGTGTCCTTCCCATCACATCACCTGTCAAAATATCAATCAAAGAAGAACATAACACATAAGTCCCAAATATTAACTAGTAGTGTATCTATAATCGCTCAAAATACTTTACTAATATATATATTTAACATAATCCTGAATCCATGATCATGAGAATATCATCCATGACACCTACCAAAATCACTATTCATCATGTTGTTCATTCCTTATAAACTGATTATCGAGAACACCACACAACATTAATTCACTGATACAACTAATTGAAAATTACTTCAATGTGATTATTCAAAACATACACCTGTTTTTACTCTCAATCAATGCATACCATCTTTTCATTACCCAAACATGATTGTCTCGATCGGTTAAATCGCTCCACCTAATCCATTTTCAATATATCCTCTACAATAAAGGATCATTCTCCCATTCTATGTAATTTCGTAGTATACACGATCATGATACTTCATCAAGTCATTCCAAATACATACCACCTAAGGTCATTGCTAAATTACAATTTCGTAGATCCAACACATGAACAACATGTGTCACCTCAATCTACATGAGACATAATAGTGTATTATCACGCATCATCTGATTTTTGAACCATGAATTGAATTATCTTGAGTTGTATGTCATTGAATTAGGTTGTGAATTATTATGGTCATACAATACCCATCTAACTAGATCCCCTTATGCAATCCTTTTCAAAATATGTCACTTCACATATTCCATGACTAACCACATGATTTATCTCTATATGGTTCCATTCCAGATCATGATTATTCACCCAAGCTCTCAACATTTTATAAGATTCATTCATGTTCTACAAGGCCAAGTACCTAATATATATCAATCCATTAATTTCAAATAATAATACCATGAAACTATATGTGCCTATCCTTTCAAGGTTATAGAACTTGAGTTGCTCAATCCCAAAAGGCTAAGGCTTCATCATGACCAATACCACAACCTTAATAACATCTACCAACACCTATATTTCTTTGATACTAGTAAAACAAGGCTAACCCCTGTCATGTGCTACCCTCCAACTATAGTATACACTAAACCACTAAGTCATATGTCACGTCTAAAACCCTCTAAGTCTCTCACCTACCCCATCAAGTAAATCCATACAAAAGGATACATCTCATGGTAAATTATCCACGCTCTTATCTTGAACATAACTCAAAATCCAATGTTTTATTACACCATTTCTTTGTTATTATATGACACAATAGATCATCATATACTAAAATGATAACCCTAAAGGATTTGGTTTCCTCCAATAATCAACCCAATGAAATGATCCATCAGGAATCACGTAGGAATACACATAGTATCCAAATCAAACTATAATTACCAATATCTTGGAAAATAGAGTGTTTCTCTCAGTTAAGTATAATTTCCTCCCTATATATTTGAAAAAATTAAATATAATATCGTGATAGAAAATTTAAATATCATTTCTCAATAATAACATCCACTACTGGTTTCCAACCAAGGCATTCTGTTCCCCACTAACCTAAAATGATCACATCATGTCCCATACACTAAGGGGTTAAGACATTGGAATTAGCAATAATCTCACTATAAATCTACGAATATAGACATTAATATGGAAAAATATTTTGGTCCAACGTAGTATTACACTATAGAGAACTTATATGGGAAAACATTGTATGAGTTATTTCTAAGATGTTAAATGTTTTCACCTCCCATTATTGACAATAATCACACTATCTAGACCCTAGTTATCATGTGAATATTTTATAATGAATTTGGATTCAAGATATACCTTTTACCTATATGGGAAAATAGTAAAAATAACATATTTTCCTCTTGTTAATGATCCTAAAAAATTAAATAAAAACCCAATAAATTAATTCATCATGTTGGTAATACATGATGAAAATAACAGATGATGAGAATAACACAATCTAGGAATTTCAGTCACATTCCCTTAGAAACCTAAACTTATTACTGGAATATGGGTTCATGATGCACCAAACTAGAATCCATAATAGGATCTAACACAATACGGTATCTCTTTTATATTCTATCCCAAATATTAATATAAAATAAAAAACTACTAATAACACATTGTAATATATAACATAACAAGAAAGGCTAATTTGTTCCAAGATCAACATTTCTACTGTACCTCATGCATGCCTCCTCGTATTCTAAATGATTATGACTAGTAGTTTGGTTATAAAGTGATTCCATAAGTACATTATTCCGCCTATATCTAAGTTTGAAATTCCCATAAATAACCTATAGTCAGAAATTATGCAACATGAAAAAGTAAAAAATAAAAAAATCATGCAATAATCATTTGTAATAAAATATATTTGAATGTATATCCAAACAACCACAATTTAGATCACATATAGATAAAATAAATATATGAAATAAAACATTGACTAAAATAACAATAAATGAAAGATCTACTATAGTCCATAAGCCTTATGTCATCCCTCTATCCCATCTAAGATACTCTAGCCCGATCATACAATCATGGGTATCATCCCATCATAGACCTACTGTAACATCTCAGGTAAATAAAGAATATGACTTTTTAATAGTTATTAATTTTTGAATAAAATATTAATTTTACTTTAAAAGGGTTTCTATGTTCGATATCGTACCCGATACGCAACAACGAGTTTCTTTGAAATCTTGCGTTACACAATAATAATATATTATTATTCTAAAAGATAGTTAAATTAGAGCCATTATATTGGAGGGAATGAAAAAAACATACTACAATATTATTATACATGTTTGTTAAATGTATTCACATTTATCAAATAAAAATTAGAGGCTTAAAATGTGAATGAATCTAATTTTAATCATAATTTACATTAAAAGGCCGATTTATAGCCTTTTAATGGAGAAACCTTTTTAAATATAGTTTTGGTAACTTTAATACATTATATATTACTAAATAAAATCCTTCTCTAGAAAGGGGACATCAAAATTTACTTTTTGTAAATTTCTTGTAATTTTTCAGATAATGTTCATTTTTTAATGAATAGTTAAAAATATTGTATTTTAATTAAAAGGAGGCTTTTAATATAATTTATTTATATGGTTATATTATCCTTTTAATTGGTTTTGAAGTGAAAATAAAATATATTTTTACCATTTAATCCAGTTTTGGTCATTGGAATTAATTTAACTTTGAAATTGGACATAAACAAGTATCAATCTTTTTATAGTTATTGTTTCTTAAAAACACGCTATTTGTTTTGATAATGGAATTTAAATTTTAAAAATAATTAATGCCACTTATATGTTTTTAATTTGAAAAAATAGACATAATTTCTGAATTCGGAATATGAAATATAGCTTAGGCTGAATTTTTGGTATTTTTCTAAAAAAAATCAATTTTTGATGAATAGTGAAACCACATAGTGGTAGTTAAAAAAACCTGGCTTTTTCATTTAAATGAAAATTTACCACTTCTGTGAATTGAATTTTGAAAATCCGACATACATGGTTGTAATCAAGAAGTAAAATTTGGTTCAATAAGATGAAAATAATTTTTGGTGAATAGTAAGTTTTGATTTTTTTACCACCGTTAAAGGTAAATAGGGAAAATCAAGGTTAAAAGAATATTATAATATTTCAAAATTACCTTAACACTTGTCCTAAGATTATTGGATGAGTATTAGCCAACCATGGGCATCCTTGGGTCGATTTTGGGACCCCATTGAGCCACTTGGTAACGATAATGACAATTTGGATTATTTAATTTAATGCAAAGACAAAATTGACATTAAAAAACATATTTTAGTAATTATATTTTATAAGGGGTTATATAAATGATCATTTAGACTATAAATATTCATTGGAAACCTAAATAAATTCCTACATCATGATATTTTTATTCATAATTTTTATACATCAAATATATTAAATTATTTATGACACAATAATGATGTAGTATTTACCTCATTAATAAATGATTTAAATAAATAAGATTATAATGATTAAAATATTATACAAAACATTTACAATTCTGATTGTATGGTTTTATTTCTACCATGAGTAATATTATCTTCATATTTAATGACTTTTGGACCATTTTAAACTAGAGATAAGTTTATAATAAAATAATTTTTTTCACACTTTCCAAAAGAGCCCCTCCTCCTCCTTATAAAAGGAGACCACATCTATCCAATTCCTTAAACCTCTCAAGCAATTTAGCTCGTCCAACCTTTGCCCAATTAATCTCCCTACATCCCTCTCCTCCCCCTATATGCCTTACCTTAGGCAGAAGACACTTCAAGAAGTCTTTTTGGTTCAAACCAATGGAAGTTATCAAAATTAAAGGTAACAGTTTCAATAAAATAGTTTTCTTTTATTTTACTTCTCCAACCCATAAAATCTTTTTATTCCTTTATTTTGTAACATCCCCAGTATCCTCAATATACTAGGTTGTTGTTATTATATGTATTTGTACGACACTTACTCACACCTCCATCTAATGGGTGAAGAACATAATGTTTCTGTGGATGGAAAACTAACACCTCACGAAATGATGATTGTTCGAATATCTCCTACCGCCTCTCATGGTGTCCATTATAATGGAACAATATTTATATATAATATATATATTATGTTTATGTTTTCTTTATGCTTCAATATTTTTTTTATAGCACGCCTTTATGGTTTCCATAGTAGGTAAATATGATAATCTCGTTTGAGGAAGCGCGGACTACCGCCCCCTCAATGTGATGTGATTCGTTAATGCCTTATGTGGGATGTATAAAGAATGAAGTTAATTATATTATATATGATATTATAATGGAATTATAATATACCTACATATTTTTATGTATTATTTCCATTAAAATAAGAAATATGAATGAAAGTAGCATTCATGCATACGTACGACTTACCATCTCTATGAATAGTGAATTTGATTTCGTACCTCTAAATGTTATGTATTATTATAAATACATGTATATACTAGATATATATGATATATATGATATATAAATAGTGAATATCATTCTGGATATAATGGACTATTGACCACATGGACAACTTGTAATATAAGTTGTTCTTTTTTTACTCAAGTACCAAATATCGACAAAACGAACATTATTAACTTAAATGATTACATAATACTTATAACATGGAATAGGTGATATAAAAGGAATAATAAACATTAAAATTGTTCTTAAAAAAGTATAAATTATCTTTAGTTTATTATTCAGGAGATTAAAGAACAATCGAGTCAAGTCGGACACGAGGTAAGGGATTTTCATATCTCACTATCAATTCCATGAGATTTCAATTGTTTGCCACTAATTTATTGAATGTGGTGTATTGTGTACTACCATTTTTTATATATTATCATGATTCTCATTATATTCATGTTATTCTATGATTAGTTTGGTGGTTATTAACTTTTGGTCGTACGACTCAGTTGATTACAACGTGGTAAAGGATTTCATTTCACTTTTTATTCCCGTGAGATTCATGCTATATTTGCCACTATTTCCTTTTGTGTGGTGTATTTACTGCCCATGATTGTACTCTTTATGTAATATACTTTCATTTATGAGTATTTACATTTTCATTGCATGATCCTTCTTTCATGTGGCATATGTTTTGTAAGTTACCAAATCGGTAAAGGAACCTTTCAACCTCCTCTTTTTAAAAGACTCTGTTTTGTTATGTCTTTTAATTTACATCTTATTATTTTTGGATATGTTCTTATATATCATCATTGTTGTAAACTTTATGTCCAAGTTATGTGATAACCCTTTTTATCTCATCAACTCATTTTCTTAATTTTAAAGTGATGTCGTTAGGCTTTCGAATTTTTACAAGGGAACCTCTTAATGCAACTTCAACTCTTTAGGTTCAACTTTTACTTTTGAATATGTCATTCTATAAATATGTGTGAATGACCTATGATTTTTTTACACATAATATCCACTTATATTGGGTGTATTTAAATTTGTGACACATAATTTTTTGATTAATTTATCTTTAATTTAAGGATACCATTTTTGTAAGGGACTTCGTCTCAATCTACTTTCATTGAGGCATATTGTATTTTAATACACGATATTCTTTTATACGCTACATAAACACCTTTGAATTTACATTTCATTAAAAGGTAATGTTTTTATATGAATTATCTTACTAAACGACAAAAAAAGAATGTTCTTTTTTACATAAGCAGTGACAACGACCTTTCCGCCGCCGTCAGTATTATTTGATCTTTGGATTCCATAACAAGATGGAATGTTTTTAAAAGAAAAAAATAAATACCATATTGTCTGTTTACATATTTTTGGTATTTAAAATGATTTATAGAATGGATTTATTATTTCCATATCTTGAAATGATATTTTTCTATTGCAATTGGGGAATGATATCTTTTCTTTATGCTTATGTTATGTGTTATGATCATGTTATGGTTCTTGGGAAATATTTACATATATGGGTGGTTCTGTGATCAACCTAGGGTGGGTGAGCCTGAGATTTCTCTCTAATTCATTGGGTAATGTGATAGAGGTAAACGTGAATGTTTATCCTCAGAGATTTAGAGAATATACTGTGATGGGTATTCCAATGTAACTCCCTATGTAGCTGTGATAGCAACAATATAAGTATGATATTGATGCCACAAGTTACCTTTATGTTTTATGATGTCTATGTTACATTCATAAATCTTATGATTTAATGAGGTAAGTAAACGATCTCATGATTGGTATGTATTTATGAAGAAATGTTTTAATTCTTTGTTTTATAACCCTTATCGAGCTTTTTATGCTCATCCCTTGTTTTGAAATACTTTCACAGGACTTAAAGGTGAATAAGGTCAAGGATGGGATCAAGGAAAAGTCATACTACCTAAAACATGGAACTATATGTGACTCTTTTTTAAAAGAGTTTTTATATTAAGAAAAATGAAAATTGTGTAGAAGTGTCTACCTTGTAATATTTTGAGATGTAATAGTTATGTCTTAATTCTCTAAAACTCTAAACCTGAAAAGATCCTCAATGTGAATTATTCATTTAATTAAACATTATGTAATTTTGTATGGTCGGGTCCTTAGTGTTGGTATCAGAGGTCGGTTTAGATAACTTTAGAGGCTAGGGTATTCTTTAATAATAATTGACATTACAATAATGGTTAGGATTTCAGAAAGAGTCACAACTTTTTAGATAAATTAAATGAGTTTAAAATAACCTGAATAATTATATCTTAGTATTATATGTGATTTTATTGATATACTCAAACTGACCTTTTTGGTTTTAGTAAATGGATAGATCTAGCAGGAACCAAAGTAACAGTGGATATTAAGAAAACAGTTACAGTTTTCTGAACAAGTAAGTGAATGATATGGGAGCTGCAATGAGAAATCTTGTGGTTATTCTCAACCAACTATTTGGAGTCATTATTAACCACCTAAACCTTATTTATATTTATAAGGCATCATATATATGAGAAACAAATACCTACAGATTCTCAGGTAATAATAATAAAGGTAAGTGTGTTAAAAAACCTATGTGTCAAACATGTTGAAAGAAACAACTAGGAATATGTTTCAAAAGGACAGAAAGATGTTATAGATGTTGAAATTAAGGTCATAAATCAAGAACCTACAAGGGAAAAAGGAAGCATCTAGTTGACTCTATGAAAGGGAATGATGTCCTTTCCATTGGATCAATTGAATCTTTTAAATGTGGTGTGCATGGTCATTATGAAAACACGTGTCCTATGAAGAAGTTTTCAGAATGGGATCACCCAGATCATACAAATATTTGTTTACCAATACCTAATGCCATTATGAATGAGGTTGAAGAAACTGACAATGACCAATGAAAGGTATGGATTATTTCTTAACATATGATTTCCTATTATTTAAATCTTAGGATATGATGCATGATTTTGTTTGTAGGAAAGAATTATTTCAGAATAAGTTAGAAAGGAATGGTTAATGGATCATGAAAAAAGTTGAATGAGTAAGAAGTCAACATATAAGGGATTCAAAAGTTATGGTAGAATTTTGGATAGTGAAATGCATAAAAGTATTAAGACTATTATAATGATGGGATTAATTAGAAGACTTATTATAGTATGTGTAACCCAGATGTTTGATATATGAAAATTTTATTCAAGGAATAATTATCTACTCTTTTGTGGATATAGTTATAAAGAACCATTTGGTTTTATATGATCCTTGAATTTGAGGAAATTACTAGTTAATACATTTTGGGATGCAAAATGAATGTTATTAGATAACCTTCGTGGTCATATTAAGTTATGGTTATTTTTGATGAATTTATCTCTTTTTGAGGAATTATATAAATATATATAGTTTTTTAAAAGGGAAAACTCGCATACCATGTGACAACCCATCATGTTGGGCGAAGCTATATGAATCTAACCCACACCCAAAGTGTGACTGGTATTTATCACCTACCAATGGACTACGTGAAGTCCCTAGTTAGTATGACTAATTCCTTTTAGTTATATGATCCTATGAATCAGGAATAAGTTCACTTTGGGTTATCTATGGAAATGATTAACCTATCATAGAGGATATGTGATTAGGTTAATTACTTTTCGGTATGATAATTTAAGAGTAACTGATGTTATTTGGAGATAAATTTTAAGATTTACTTTAGAAGACTATGTGATTAAATCCTTTAGAGATTTGGGTTTCAATATTAGCTTGGATTTCATTGAATAATTTTAAGGATAACTGTTTATTTAATGGTTTGTCTTGAACCTTGGGTTCAATTTATTGAATTTTGGAGATTAAGAGTAGTATTTATTTTTATAAAGTATTATCCTTTTGGTGATTATCTGATCTTGTACTAACAATTTTGGTTTTATTTGATGTCTAAATACAAGGAAAATATATAGTTATCCTTTTTTTATTATGTGATTATCTAGAATATGATTCTTGTGCTTTTGATGTGACCAAGTCTATTTGAATGCTCATCGTTTAGAGAAATGATTAGTTTTGGTAGAAACTTATTAAAAGATGAAACTATACATGAGTGTAAGTATATTTCCTTATGTTTTTATTTTATGTAGAAGTTGAATTCCTCAAAATTATGAAAAGGAATGTAAAAAAAATGTTGTTGGTTTACGTTTCCTACTGGGTAATCAAAGACCGTTTACACATATCATATGTTTGTGGTTTTCTTGCGGTTAACTTTATCCTGATCAAGTTTCCTATCACTCTCCATTAGAACTCGACCCTTTGTTTTCTATTCCATATCCATGTTTTTAGGGAATCTTAGTATGGGTTAACTCGGGGTACCATTGTACTTCTCATTATTTCTTTTAAAGTGATAGTTTTGGAGACTCAATTTCTGATATGGGACATTCAATAATGTTTCCGAGCACAATTTTTAAAATTGAGAGGACACAATTCCCAAAAGTGGAGAAGGATGTAACATTCCAGGTAAATAAAGAATATGACTTTTTCATATTTATTAATTTTTTTATTTAATATTAATTTTACTTTAAAAGGGTTCCTATGTTCGATAGCATACCTGGTACGCAACAATGGGTTTCATTGAAATCTTACGTTGCACACTAATAATATATTATTATTTTATACGGTAGATAACTCTTAGCCATTGTATTGGTAAGAATTAATGAAATTAACTAAAATATGATTATACATGTTTGTTAAATGTATTTACATTTGTCAAATAAAAAGTAGAAGCTTAAAATGTGAATAAATCTAATATTAAGCATAATTTACATTAAAAGGCCGGTTTATCGCCTTTTAATGGAGAACCCTTTTTAAATCTAGTTTTAGTCACATTAATACATTATATTTGACCAAAAAATCCTTCTTTAGAATGGGGATATTAAAATTTACTTTGTGTAAATTTTAGGATTTTTTTAGCTAAAGTTCATTTTTTTAATGAATGGTTAAAAATATTGTATTTTAATTAAAAAGGGTATTTTAATCTAATTTATTTATATAGTTAGATTATCCTTTTAATTTGTTTGAAAGTGAAATTAAAATATATTTTTACCATTTAATCCAATTTTTTTCATTGGAATTAATTTCACTTTGAAATTGTACATAAACAAGTATCAATCTCTTGATAGTTATTGTTTCTTAAAAACATGCTATTTGTTTTGATAATGGAAATTAATTTTAAAATTGCTTAATGCCACTTCTATGTTTTGAATTTGTAATAATAGACATCATTTTTTAATCAGAATATCGAATATATCTTAGGATGATTTTTTGGAATTTTTTAAAAAACATCAATTTTTGATAAATAGTGAAACCACTTAGTGATAGTAAAAAAATTGACTTTTTCATTTAAATGAAATTTTACCACTTCTGTGAATTTAGTATTGAAAATTCAACATTCATGGTTATTATCAAGAAGTAAAATGTGGTTCAATAAGATGAAAATAACTTTTGGTGAATAGTAACTTTTGACTTTTATTTACCGTGGTTAATGGTAAATACGGTAATTCAAGGTTAAAATAAGATTATAATATTTTAAAATTACCTTAACACTTGTCCTAACCTTATTGGATGGGTAGTGGCTGACAATGGTCATCCTTGGGTCGATTTTGGGACCCCATTGAGCCACTTGGTAGTGATAATGACAATTTGGATTAATTAATTAAATGTAAAGACAAAATTGACATTAACAAATATCTTTTAGTAATTAATTTTTATAATGGGTTATATAAATCAACTTTTCCACTATAAAAATAAATTATAAACCTAAAAAGATTTCATAAATAATGATATTTGTTTTATAATTTTTAGACATCAAATAAATTAAATTACTTATGACACAATAAGGATGTCGTATTTACCTCATTAATAAATGATTTAAATAAATTAGATTATAATGATTAAAATATTATCCAAAACAATTCAAATTCTGATTGGATGATTTTATTTAGACCATGAGTCATCTTATCTTTATCTTTAATGATTTTTTAACCTTTTGAAACCAAAGATAAGCTTATAATAAAATAATATTTTCACACTTTCCAAAAGAGCCCCTCCTCCCCCTTATAAAAGGATACCGCTTCTAACCAATTCCTTACACCTCTCAAGACATTTATATCGTCCATACTCTGCCCAATTAATCTCCCTACATCCCAATACTCCCCCCTAAAAGAATTATCTTAGGCTGAAGGCACTTCAAGAAGTCCTTTTTTGTTCAATCCAAAGGTAGTTACCCAAATTAAAGGTAACAATTTCTCTTAAATTGTTTTTTATTTTACTTCTCCATCACCTAAAATCTTTTTATTCCTTTTTTTGTAACAAAACCAGTATCCTAAATATACTAGAATATTGTTATGAGATGTATTTTAACTAAACATACTCACAACTCCATCCAATAGGTGAAGAACATAATGTTAATGTTGATAGAAAACTAACACCTCACGAAACGATGATTATTAGATTATCTCCCACCACCTCTCATGGAGGCCATTATGATGGCACTATAATTATATATGATTCATATTATGTTTATTTATTCGTTATTCCTCTGTATTTTCCATTTATAGAATGCCTTTATGGTGTCCATAGAGGGTAAATATGATAATCTCATTCGAGGAAGTGCGGACTACCGCCCCTGAATGTGATGGGATTTGTTAATGCCATTTATGGGATGCATAATGGATGAAGATACTTATATTATATATGATATTGTACAGTAATTATAATATAACTATGTATAATTATGTTTTATTTCTATTAAAATAAGAAATAGAAATAAAAGTAGAATTTATGCGTACGTACGGCTTACCGTCTCCATGAATGGTGCATTTCATTTCTTACCACTAAATGTCATGTACTATTATAAATACATGTATATACTAGATATATATGATATATATGATATCTAAATAAATATTATAATTCTGGATATAATGTAACATTGACCACATGGATAACTTGTAATATAAGGTGTTCATTTTTTACTCAAGTACAAAATATCGACAAAACAAACATTCTTAACATAAATGATTACATAATTTTTATAACACGGTAATAAGTGATATAAAAGGAAGAATAAACATGAAAAGGTTTCTTAATGAAGTATAAATTAACTTTAGTTTAGTATTCAGGAGATCAATGAAGGATCGAGTTATGTCGGACACGAGGTAAGGGATTTTCTTATCTCACTTTCAATTCCGTGAGACTTCCATTGTTCGACACTAATTTATTGAATTTGGTGTATTGTGTACTGAAATTTTATATATATTATAATTATTCTCATTATATTCATGGTATTATATGATCAATTTGGTGGTTATTAACTTTTGTTCATACGACTCAGTTGATTACAACGTGGTAAAGGGTTTCATCTCACTTTTTATTCCGGTGAGATTCATGCAATATTTTCCACTATTTCCTTTAATGTGGTGCATTTACATCCCATGATTGTATTATTTATGTAATATAATTTAATTTATGAGTATTTGCATCTTAATTGTATGATCATTCTTTCATGTGGCATATGTTTTGTATTTTACCAAATCGGTAAAGGAACCCCTCACCCACTTTTTTTTTAAAGACTTCGTTTTGTTATGAATTTTAATTTACAACTTATTATGTTGGGATATGTTCTTATATATCCTCATTGATGTAAAATATATGTCCAGGTGATGATACAACAGTTTTGTATCTCATCAACTCATTTTCTTAATTTTAAAGTGATGCCATTACACTGTCGAATTTTTACAATGGAACCTCTTAACCCAATTTCAACTCTTCAGGTTCAACTTGTACTTCTTGAATATGTCATCCTATGAATATGTCTGAATGACCTCGGATTGTTTTACACTTAATATCCACTTATATTGGGTGTATTTATATTTGTCACTCATAATTATGTGATTTATTTATCCTTAATTTAAGGATACCATCATTGTAAGGGACTTCATCTCAATCGCCTTTCATTGAGGCAAATTGTATTTTAATACCTGATTTTCTTTTATACGATGTATAAAAACCTTTTAATTTTCTTTTCATTCAAAGGTAATCTTTTTATATGAAGCGTTTTACTAAACGATAGAAGATAATATTCTTTTTTACGTAAGCGGTGACAACGACCATTCCACCGCCACGAGTATTATTTGATCTTTGGCTTCCTTAACAAGACGAAATGTTTTTAAAAGAAAAAAAATAAATACTATATTCTCTTTTTACATATTTTGGTATTGCAAATCATTTTGAGAATGGATTTATTATTTAAATATCCTGAAATGATATTTTTCTATTGTAATGTGGGAATGTTATATTTTCTTTATGCTTATGTTATGTGTTATGATCATGTTATGGTTCTTGGACATTATTTAGGTATATTGGTGGTTCTGTGATAAACCTAGGCCGGGTGAGCCCGAGATAGCTCTCCAATCCATTGGGTAACGTGATGGAGGTAAACGTGAATGTTTCTCCTAAGATATTTAGGGAATATATTGTGATGAGTATTTCAAAGTAACTCCCTATGTAGTGGTGATATCTACAATGTAAGTATGATATGGATGCCGCAAGTTACCTTTATGTTTTATGATTTCTATGTGACTTTCATAAATCATATGATTTCACAAGTTAAGTAAAAGATTTCATGATTTGTATGTATTTATGAAAAAATGTTTTCATTCTTTGTTTTATAACCCTTACTGAGCATTTTATGCTCATCCCACCTTTTGAAATGTTTTTACAGGACTTAAAGATGAATAGGTTCAAGGAAGGGATCATAGAAAATTCTTGCTGTCTCAAACATGGAACTAGACATGACTATTTTTATCAAGAGTTTTTATTTTATGAAAAAATGGAAATTGTGTAGAAGTGTCTACCTTGTAATCTTTTGAGATGTAATAGTTAGATCCTAATTCTCTAAAACTATAAACCTGAAAAGACACTTAATGTGAATTATTCATTTAATTCAACATTATTTATTGGTATAAGGTCGAGTCCTTATAGTTGGTATTAGAGGTCGGTTTAGATAACATTATAGGTTAGGGAAATCTTTAAGCATAAGTGACATTACCATAATGGTTAGTATTTCAGAAAGAGTCATATTTTTTTAAGATAAATTAAATGTGTTTAAGATAACAAGAATAATTATATCATAGTATTATATGGGATTTTACTGATATACTCACACTGACCTTTTTGGTTTTAGTAAATGGATGGATCTAATAGGCCCCAAAGTAATAGTGGATGTGAAGAAAACTGTTAAGGTTTTCTGAATAAGAAACTAAATGATATGGGAGCTGCAATGAGAACTCTTGTGGTTATTATCAACCAGCAATCTAGAGTCATGATTGACAACCTAAACCTTAGTGATTTTTATAAGGCATCATATATGTGAGCAATAAATCCCTACGGATGTTCAGGTAAAATCATAAAGGTAAGTGTGTTCAAAAATCTATGCGTCGAAGATGTGGAAAGAAATACCATGGAAAATGTTTCAAAGGGACATAAAGAAGCTTTGGATGTGGAAATGAAGGTCATAAATCAAGAACATGCCCTGGAAAAAGGAAGCATCTAGTTGAATCTAGGAAAGGGAAAAAAGTCCTTTATGAGGGATCAATTGAATTTTTTAAATGTGGTGTGCATGGTAATTATGAAAACACATGTCCTATGAAAAAGTTTTTGGAATGGGATCACCAGGATCATACAAATATTCATTTACCAATACCTAATGCCATTCCAATTGAGGATGACGAAACTGACAATGACCAATGAAAGGTATGGATTATTTATTAACATAGGTTTTCCTATTATGGAAATCGTAGGATATGATTCATGATTTTGTTTTTAGGAAAGAATTATTTCAGAAGAAGATGGAAAGTAATGGTTAATGGATAATGAAGAAAGTTGAATGAGTAACAAGTCAACATATAAGGGATTCAAGAGTTATGGTATAATTTAGGATGGTGAAATGCTTAAAAGTATTAAGTTTATTTTGATGATGGGATTACATTAGACTACTTATTATTGTATATGTAAACTTGATGTTTAGTATATAAAAATTTTATTCAATGAATAATTATGTTCTCTTCTGTTGATATAGTTATAAAGAACCATTTGGGTTTATATGATCCTTGAATTTGAGGCAAATATCGGTTAATACATTTTGGGATGCAAAATGAAAGTTATTAGATAACCTTCATAGTTAAATTATGTTGTGGATATTTTTGATGAATTTATCTCTTTTTGAGTAATGATATAAATATATATAGTTTTTTAAAAGTTACAACACGCAGACTGTGTGACAACCCGTCACATCATACGAAGCTGCAGGAATCGAACCCACAACCAAAGTGCGACTGGTATTTATCACCTACCACTGGACTACGTGAAGTCCCTAGTTAGTATGACAAATTCATTTTTGTTAGATGATCTTATGTATGAGCAGTAAGTTGATTTTGTGTTATCTATGGAAATAATTAACCTATCACGGTGGATATGTTATTAGGTTAATTACTTTTTAGTATGAGACTTTAAGAGAAACTGATGTTATTTGGAGATAATTTTAAGATTTACCTTGGAAGACTATGTGATTAAATACTTTAGAGATTTGGGTTTCACTCTTAGTTTGGATTACATTGAATAATTTTAAGGATAACTGTTTATTTAATTGTATGTCTTGAACCTTAGGATCTTTTTGTTGAATTTTGGAGATTAAGAGTAGTATTTCTTTTTATAAAGGATTATCCTTTTTGTGATTATCTGATCTTGTACTAACAATTTTGGTTTTAGATGATGTCTAAATATAAGGGAAATAGATAGTTCTCCTTTTTTTGGATTATGAGATTCTCTATAATACTATTCTTATGCTTTTGATGTGACCAAATCTTTTTGAATTCTCCTCGTTTAGAGAAATGATTAGTTTTGGTAGAATCTTATTAAAAGATGAAACTCTACCTGAATGTAAGTATATTTCATTATGTTTTTATTCTATATAGAAGATGAATTCCTAAAAATTATGAAAATTAACATAAAACAAAAACATTTTTGGTTCACGTTTCCTACTGGGTAATCAAAGACCATTTACACACATCATAAGTTTGTGATTTTCTTATGGTTAAATTTCTCCTAATCCTGTTTTATATCACTCTCCATTAGAAATTGACCCTTTGTTTTCTCCTCCATATCCATGTTTTCATGGAATCATAGTATGGGTTAACTCGGTTGACCATTGTACTTCTCTTTCTTTATTTTAAAGCGATTGTTTTACTGACTCTTTTTCCCATATGGGACTTTCAATAAAGTATCCGAGCAAAAATTTTAAAATTGCGAGGACGCAATTTCAAAACGGGGGGAAGGATGTAACATCCAAGGTAAATAAAGAATATGAATTTTTTATATTTATTAATTTATGAATTAAATATTAATTTTACTTTTAAAGGGTTGCTATTTTTGATAGCGTACCCGATACGCAACAATGGGTTTCTTTGAAATCTTACGTTGCACACTAATAATATATTATTATTTTAAAAGGTAGTTAACTCCTAGTCTTTGTATTGGCAGGAATGAACGAATCCAACTACAATATTATTATACATTTTTGTTAAATTTATTTACATTTATCCAATAAAAATTTGATGCTTAAAATATAAATGAATCTAATTTTAAGCATAATTTACATTAAAAGGCCAATCTATCGCCTTTTGATGGTGAACCCTTTTTAAATATATTTTTGGTCCATTTTATACATTTTATTTCATGAAATAAAATCCTTCTTTATAATGGGGACATCAAAATTTACTTTGTGTAATTTTTTTGAATTTGTCTGATAAAGTACATTTTTTAATGAATAGTTAAAATTTTGTATTTTAATTAAAAAGTTTATTTTAATATAATTTATTTATATGGTTAGATTATCCTTTTAATTGGTTTTATAGTGAAATTAAATTATATTTTTACCATTTAATCCAATTTAGGTCATTGGAATTAATTTCACTTTGAAATTGTACATAAACAAATATCAATGTTTTGATAGTTATTGTTTCTTAAAAAACACGCTACTTGTTTTGATAACGGGAATTAATTTTAAAATTAATTAATTCCACTTATATGTTTTGAATTTGGAAGAATAGACATCATTTTTAAATTCATAATATCAAATACATCTTAGGCTAAATTTTTGGTATTTTTTAAAAAAACTTCAATTTTTGATAAATAGTGAAACCACTTAGTGGTAGTGAAAAAAACTAACATTTTCATATAAATGAAATTTTACCACTTATGTGAATTGAATTTAAAAAATCCAACATACATGGTTGTTATCAAGAAGTAAAATGTGGTTTAATAAGATGAAAATAATTTTTGGTGAATAGTAACTTTTGACTTTTATTTACCGCGGTTAAAGGTAAATAGGGTAATTAAAGGTTAAAAAAATATTATAATATTTCAAAATTAACTTAACACATGTCCTAACCTTATTATATGAGTAGTAGCTGACCATGGCCATCCTTGGGTCGATTTTGGGACCCCATTGATCCACTTGGTAGTGATAATGAAAATTTGGATTAATTAATATAATGTAAAGACAAAATTGACATTAACAAAAACCTTTTAGTAATTAATTTTTATAAGGGGTTATATAAATTATCTTTTCGTCTATAAATATTAATTGGAAATATAAAAAGATTTTATACATCATTATATTTTTTTATAATTTTTAGAAATCAAATAAATTAAATTATTTATGACACAATAATGACGTCGTATTTACTTCATTAATAAATGATTTAAATAAATAATATTATAATGATTACAATATTATCCAAAATATGTCAAATTCTTATTGGATAATTTTATTTCTACCACAAGTCATCTTATCTTCATCTTTAATGATTTTTGGTCCTTTTGAAACAGAATATAAGTTTATAATAAAATAATATTTTCACACTTTCAAAAAGAGCCCATCCTCCCCATTATAAAATGAGACCACTTCTAACCAATTCTTTACACCTCTCAAGCCATTTGGCTTGTTTAAACTCTACCCAATTAATCTCCCCAAATCCCTCTCCTCCCCCTAGAAGCCCTAACATATGCATAAGGAACTTCAAGAAGACCTTTTGGTTCAAACCAAAGGAAGTTACCCAAATTAAAGGTAACAGTGTCTGTTAAATTGTTTTATTTTATTTTACATCTCTGACACATAACTCTTTTTATTCCTTTATTTTGTATCAAACCCAATATCCTAAATATACTAGGTTGTTTTTATTAGATTTATTTTAACTACACTTACTCACACCTCCATATAATGGGTGAAGAACATAATGTTTCTGTGGATGGCAAACTAACGCCTCACGAAATGACGATTCTTCAATTATCTCCTGCCGCCTCTCATGCTGGCCAGTTGGATTGAACTGTATTAATATATGATATATATTATGTTTATGTTTTATTTATGCTTCTGTATTTTCCTTTTATATCATGCCTTTATGGTTTCCATAGTGGGTAAATATGATAATCTCATTTGAGGAAGTGCGGACTACCGCCCCCTCAATGTGATATGATTCGTTAATGCCTTACATGGGATGTATAATGGATGGAGGTAATTATATTATATATGATGATATACTAGAATTATAATATTACTATGTATCATTATGTTTTATTTCCCTTAAAATAAGAAATAGAAATGAAAGTAGCGTTCATGTGTACGTATGTCTTACCGTCTCCATGAATGGTGCATTTCATTTCTTATATCTAAATGATATATAATATTATAAATACATTTATATACTGGATATATATGTTATATATGATATCTAAATAATGAATATTATTCTGGATATAATTGACTATTGAACACATGGACAACTTGTAATATAAGGTGTTCATTTTTGACACAAGTACCAAATATCGACAAAACGATCATTATTAACGTAAAAGATTACAATATGTTTATAACATGGTAATAAGAGATATAAAACGAATAATAAACCTGAAAAAGGTTCTTAAGCAAGTATAAATTATCTTTATTTTATTATTTCGGAGATTAAAGAACCATCGAGTCAATTCAGACACGAGGTAAGGGATTTCCTTATCTCACTTTCAATTCCAGGATATTTCCATTGTTTGCGACTAATTTATTGAATGTGGTGTATTGTGAACTGCCATTTTAAATTTATTATCATTATTATAATTATATTCATGGTATTATTTGATTAATTTTGTGGTTATTAACTTTTGGTCATACGACTCAGTTGATTACAACGTGGTAAAGGGTTTTATCTCACTTTTTATTCCCATGAGTTTCATGTTATATTTGACACTATTTCCTTTTGTGTGGTGTATTTACTTCCCATGAATGAACTCTTTATGTAATATACCTTCATTTATGAGTATTTATATCATCATTGTATGATATCTTTCATGTGTCATATGTTTTGTATGTTACCAAATCGGTAAAGGAACCTTTCACCCTACACTTTTTAAAAGACTTCGTTTTGTTATGTATTTTAATTTACATCTTATTCTGTTGGGATATGTATTTATATATCCTCATTGATGTAGAATTTATGTCCAAGTGATGAGATAACCCTTTTTTATCTCATCAACTCATTTTCTGAATTTTAAAGTGACGTTGTTAGGCTGTCGAATGTTTACAGGGGAACGTCTTAACCAAATTTCAACTCTTCAGGTTCAACTTGTACATCTTGAATATATCATCCTATGAATATATGTGAATTACCTCGGATTGTTTTACACTTAATATCCACTTATATTGGGTGTATTTATATTTGTTACACATAATTATGTGATTTATTTATCCTTTATTTAAGGCTACCATATTTGTAAGGGACTTCATCTCAATCTCCTTTCATTGAGGCATATTGTATTTTAATACACAATTTCATTTATACGTTGTATAAACACCTTGGAATTTTCATTTCATTCAAATGGAATTGATTTATATGAAGCATTTTACTTAAAGACAAAAAAAATGTTCTTTTTTATTTAAGCAGTGACAATGACTTTTCTGCCGTCGCGAGTATTATTTGATCTTTGGATTTATAACAAGTCGGAAAGTTTTTAAAAGACAAAAAAATAAATACCATATACTCATTTGACATATTTTAGTGTTGAAAATGATTTTGAGAATGGATTTATTTTTTCAATATCTTGAAATGATATATTTCTATTGCAATGTGGGAATGTTATCTTTTCTTTATGCTTATGTTATGTGTTATGGTCATGTCATGGTTCTTGGGAATTATTTACGTATATGGGTGGTTCCGTGATAAACCTAGGGTGGGTGAGCCCGAGATAGCTCTCCAATGCATTGGGTAACGTGGCGGAGGTAAACATGAATGTTTCTCCTAAGAGATTTAGGGAATATACTGTGATGGGTATTCCAATGTAACTCCTTATGTATTTGTGATAGCTACAATGTAAGCATGATATTGATTCCACAAATTACCTTTATGTTTTATGATTTCTATGTGAATTTTATAAATCTTATAATTTCATGAGGTAAGTAAAAGGTTACATGATTGTTATGTATTTATGAATAAATGTTTTCATTCTTTGTTTGATAACCCTTACTGATCTTTTTATGCTCTTCCCACATTTTGAATTGTTTTCACAGGACTTAATGATGAATAGGGTCAAGGATGTGATCATGTAAAAGACATGATGTCTAAAACATGGAAGTAGACATGAAACTTTTTTTTCAAGAGTTTTTATTTTATGAAAAAATGGAAATTGTGTAGAAGTTTCTACCTTGTAATCTTTTGAGACGTAATAGTTATGTCCTAATTCTCTAAAACCTTAAACCTGAAAAGATCATCAATTTTAATTAATCATTTAATTAAACATTATGTAATGTTATAAGGCCAGGTCCTTATAGTTGGTATCAGAGGTCTGTTTAGATAACTTTAGAGTTTAGGGTATTCTTTAAGCATAAGTGACATTACCATAATGGATAGGATTTTAGAAAGAGCCATTGTTTTTTTAGATAAATTAAATGATTTTAAGATAAAATGAATAGTTATATCATAGTATTATATGTGATTTTACTAATATACTAACACTGAACTTTTTGGTGTTAATAAGTGGTAGGATCTAGGAGGCACCAAAGTAACAGTGGATGTGAAGAAAATTGTTACAGTTTTTTGAACGAGAAACTGAATAATGTGGGAGATGCAATGAGAAATCTTGTGGTTATTCTCAACCAAATATCTATAGTCATGATTAACCACCTGAACCTTAGTGATTTTTATAAGGCATAATATGTGCAAGAAACAAATCCCTACAGATGTTCAGGTAATAATCATAATGGTATGTCTGTTCAAAAACCTATGTGTCAAAGATGTGGAAAGAAACAGTTGGGAAAATGATTTAAAGGGAAAGAAAGATGATATAGATCTGGAAATGAAGGTCCTAAAGCAAGAAACTTCCATGGAAAAAGGAAGCATCTAGTTGACTTTAGGAAAGGAAAAGAAGTCCCTTCCAAGGGATCAATTGAATGTTTTAAATGTGGTGTGCATGGTCATTATGAAAAAACATGTCCTATGAAGATGTTTTGGGAATGGGATCACCAGGATCATACAAATATTCATTTACCAATACCTAATACCATTCTGAATGAGGATTAAGAAACTTACAATGACTAATGATAGGTATGGATTATTTCTTAACATATGTTTTCCAATTATTTAAATCTTACGATATGATTCATGATTTTATTTGTAGGAAAGAATAATTTCATAATAAGTTGCAAATGAATGGTTAATGGATCATGAATGAAGTTTAATGAGTAAGAAGTCAACATATAAGGGATTCAAGAGTTATGGTAGAATTTAGGATGGTGAAATGCTTAAAATTATTGAGGCTCTTCTGATGATGGGATTACATTAGAAGAATTTTTATAGTATGTGTAACCCTGATATTTTATATATGAAAATTTTATTCAAGGAATAATTATCTTCTCTCTTGTGGATATAGTTATAAAGAACCATTTGGGTTTATATGATCCTTGAATTTGAGGCAATTTCCAGTTAATACATGTTGGTATGAGAAATGAAATTTATTAGATAACATTTGTGGTTAAATTATGTTATGGCTATTTTTGATGAATTTATCTATTTTTTGTGGAATGATATAAATTTATATAGTTTTTTAAAAGGGACAACACACAGACTGTGTGACATCCCATCGCGTCAGATGAACCTATAGGAATCGAACCCACAACTAAAGTGTGACTGGTATTTATCGTCTACAACTGGAGTATGTGAAGTCCCTTGTTAGTATGACTAATTCTTTTTAGTTAGATGATATTATGAATCAGGAATATGTTTATTTTTGGTTAACTATGGAAATCATTAACCTATCATGGAGGATATTTGAGTAAGTTAATTACTTTTTAGTATGAGACTTTAAGAGTAACTGATGTTATTTGGAGATAAATGTTTATATTTACCTTGGAAGACTATGTCATTAAATCCTTCATAGATTTGGGTTTAAATCTTAGTTTGGATTAATTTGAATAATTTTAAGGATAACTATTTATTTAATGTTCTATCTTGAATCTTGGGTTATTTTTGTTGAATTTTGGAGATTAAGAGTATTATTTCTTTTTACAAACGATTATCCTTTTGGTTATTATCTGATCTTGTACTAACAATTTTTGTTTTAGTTGATGCATAAATACAAGGGAAATAGATAGTTCTCCTTTTGTGGAATATGTGATTCTCTAGAATATGATTCTTGTGCTTTTGATGTGACCATGTCTTTTTGAATGCTCATCATTTATAGAAATGATTAGTTTTGGTAGAATGTTATTAAAAGACGAAACTATACTTAAAGGTAAGTATATTTCCTTATGTTTTTACTCTATGTATAAGACGAATTCCTCAAAATTATGAAAAGGAACATAAAACAAAAACATTGTGGGTTTACTTTTCCTACTGGGTAATCAAAGGCCATTTACACAGATCATAAGTTTGTGATTTTCTTGTGGTTAAATTTATCCTAATCATGTTTCCTATAACTCTCTATTAGAACTTGACCCTTTTTTTTGTCCTCCATATCCATTTTTTCATGGAATCTAAGTATGGGTTAACTCGAGTGACCATTTTACTTCTCATTATTTCTATTAAAGTGATAGTTTTAAGGAATCTTTTTCCGATATGGGACTTTCAATAATGTTTCCGAGCACAAATTTTAAAATTGTGAGGACGTAATTCCCAAAAGGGGGGAAGGATGTAACATCCCAGGTAAATAAAGAATAAGAATTTTTCATATTTATTAATTTTTGAATTAAATATTAATTTTACTTTAAAAGGGTTGCTATGTCGATAGCATACCCGATACGCAACAACGAGTTTCTTTGAAATCTTACGTTGTACACTAATAATGTATTTTTATTTTAAATGGTAGTTAACTCCTAGCCGTTGTTTTGGAGGTAATGAACATAACTAATTACAATATGATTATACATGTTTTTTAAATGTATTATATTTATCCAATAAAAATTAGAAGCTTAAAATGTGAATAAACCTAATATTAAGCATAATGTACATTAAAAGGCCGATTTATCACCTTTTAATGGCGAACCCTTTGAAAATATAGTTTTGGTCATTTTAATACATTCTATTTGACCAAATAAAATCCTTCTTTAGAATGGGGACCTCAAAATTTACATTGTGTAAAATTTTGTAATTTTTTGAATAAAGTTCAGTTTTTTAATGAATAGTTAAAAATATTGTATTTTAATTAAAAAGTGCCATTTAATATAATTTATTTATCTGGTTAGATTATCGATTTAATTGGTTTTAAGGTGAAATTAAAATATATTTTTACCATTTAATACAATTTTGGTCATTGGAATTAATTTCACTTTGAAATTGGATATAAAAAAGTATTAATCTTTTGATAGTTATTGTTTCTTAAAAACACGCTATTTGTTTTGATAATGGAAATTAATTTTAATATTAATTAATTCCACTTATATGTTTGGAGTTTTTCAAAATAGAAATAATTTTTTAATTCATAATAACAAATATAGTTGAGTCTAAATTTTTGGTATTTTTATGAAAAACATTAATTTTTGATGAATAGTGAGACCACTTTTTGGTAGTTAAAAAAACTAACTTTTTCATTTAAATGAAATTTTACCACTTCTGTGAATTGAATTTTGAAAATCCGACATACATGGTTGTTATAAAGAAGTAAAATATGCTTTAATAAGATGAAAATAAATTTTTTTGAATAGTAACATTTGACTTTTATTTATCGCGGTTAAAGGCCAATAGGGTAATTCAAGGTTAAAAGAATATTATAATATTTCAAAATTACTTTAACACTTGTTCTAACCTTATTGGATGAGTAGTGGCCGACCATGGTCATCCATGGGTCGATTTTGGGACACCATTGAGCCACTTGGTAGTGATAATGACAATTTGGATTAATTAATTTAATGTAAAGACAAAATTGACAATAACTAAAATATTTTAGTAATTAATTTTTATAAGGGGTTATATAAATTATCATTTAGACTATAAATATTAATTGGAAAGCTAAAAAAATTTCCTAAATCATGGTATTTGTTTATTATCTTTAGACATCAAATAAAGTAAATTATTTATGACACAATAATGATGGAGTATATACCTCATTAATAAATGATTTAAATAAATAAGATTATAATGATTAAAATATTATCCAAAACATGTCCAATTCTGACTGGATGATTTTATTTCAACCATGAGTCAAATTATCTTCAATTTTAATGATTTTCAGACCTCTTGAAACCGAATATAAGTTTATAATAAAATAATATTTTCACACTTTCCAAAAGAGCCCCTCCTCCCCCTTATAAAAGGACAACACTTCTATCCAATTACTTACACCTCTCAAGCCATTTGGCTCGTCCAACATCTAACCAATTAATCTCCCTAAATCCCTATCCTCCCCTAGAATCCTTAACTTATTTATAAGGCACTTCAAAAGTCATTTTAGTTCCAACCAAAGGAATTTACCCAAATTAAAGGTAACAATTTCTCTTAAATTGCATTTTTTATTTTACCTATCCAACCCCTAAAATATTTTTATTCATTTCATTTGAAACAACAACAGTATCCTAAATATACTAGGATGTTTTTATGGGTTTTGTTTGACAAAAAATTACACACACCTCCATCTAATGGGTGAAGAACATAATGTTTCTGTGGATGGAAAACTAACGCCTCACGAAACGATGATTGTTCGATTATCTTCTACCACCTCTCATGGTGGCCATTATGATGGAAATTTATTTACATATGATATATAATATGTTTATGTATTCTTTATGCTTCTGTATTTTCTTTTTATAGCAAGACTTTATGGTTTCCATAGTGGGTAAATACGATAATCTCATTTGAGGAAGTGCGGACTACCGCTCCCGCAATGTGATGTGATTTGTTAATACCTTATTTGGGATGTATAAAGGATAGAGTTAATTAAATTATATATGATATTATAAAAAAATTTCAATATGCCTATGTATCATTATTTTTTATTTCCATTAAAATAAGAAATATAAATGAAAGTAGCGTTCATGCATAGGTACAGCTTACCGTCTCCATGAATCGTGCATTTCATTTCTTACCTCTAACTGTTATGTACTATTATGTATACATTTATATACTAGATATACATGATATATATGATATATTAATAATGAATATCATTCTGGATATAGTGGACTATTGACCACATGGACAACTTGTAATATAAGGTGTTCATTTTTGACTCAAGTACCAAATATCGACAAAATGAACATTAATAACTTAAATGATTACATAATGTTTATAACATGGTAATAAGTGATATAAAAGGAATAATAAACTTGAAAAAGGTTCTTAAGAAAGTAGACATTGACATTAGTTTATTATTAATGATATTAAATAATGATCAAGTCATGTCGGACATGAGGTAAGGGATTCTCTTATCTCACTTTCAATTCCATGAGATTTCCATTGTTCGCCACTAATTTATTGAATATGGTGTATTGTGTACTGCCATTTTATATATATTATCATTATTTTCATTATATTCATGGTATTATGTGATTAATTTGGTGTTTATTACCTTTTGGTCATACGACTCAGTTGATTACAACGTGGTAAAGGGTTTCATCTCACTTTTTATTCCCTTGAGATTCATTCTATATTTTCCACTATTTCCTTTTGTGTGGTGTATGTACTGCCCATGATTGTACTCTTTATGTAATATATTATTATTTATGAGTATTTACATCTTCATTTTATGATCCTTCTTTCATATGGTGTATGTTTTGTAAGTTACCACGTCGGGAAAGGAATCTTTCACCCTCCACTTTTTAAAAGACTTCGTTTTGTTATGTCTTTTAATTTACATCTTATTATGTTGGGATATATTATTCTATATCCTCATTGATGTAAACTTTATGTCCACATGGTGAGATATCCCTTTTTTATCTCATCATCTCATTTTATGAATTTTAAGGTGATGTCGTTAGGCTGTCTAATTTTTACAAGGGAACCTCTTAAACCAATTTCAACTCTTCAGGTTAAACTTGTACTTCTTGAATATGTCATCCTATGAATATGTTTGAATGACATATGATTATTTTAAAATTAATATCCACTTATATTGTGTGTATTTATATTTGTCACACAAAATTTTGTGATTAATGTATCCTTAATTTAAGGATACCATCTTCGTAAGGGACTTCGTATCAATCTCCTTTCATTGAGGCATATTGTATTTTAATACACAATTTTATTTTATATTCTATATAAAAACCTTTTAATTTTCATTTCATTAAAAAGAAATATTTTCATATGAATCATTTTACTAAAAGACAAAAATGAATGTTCTTTTTTATGTAAGTGATGACAATGACATTTTCGCCGCTGTGAGTATTATTTGATATTTGGTTTCCTTAACAAGCCGGAATGTTTTTAAAATAAAAAAAATACCATATAATATTTTTACATATTTTGGTATTGAAAATGATTTTGTAAATGGATTTATTATTTCAATATCTTGAAATGATATTTCGCTATTGAAATTTGGGAATTTCATCTTTTATTTATGCCAATGTTATGTGTTATGATCATGTTAGCATTCATGGGAAATATTTACGTATATGGGTGGTTCTGTGATAAGCGTAGGGAGAGTGAGCCCGAGATAGCACTCCAATGCATTGGGTAACGTTACGGAGGTAAACATGATTGTTTCTCCTAAGAGATTTAGTTAATATACTATGATGGGTATTCCAAAGTAACTCCCTATATAGTTGTGATAATTACAAAGTAAGAATGATATGGATGCCATAAGTTACCTTTATGTTTTATGATTTCTATCTGACTTTCATAAATCTTATGATTTCTTGAGGTAAGTAAAATATTTCATGATTTGTATTAATTTATGAAAAAATGTTTTGATTCTTTGTTTAATAACCCTTACTGAGCTTTTTATGCTAATCCCATGTTTTTAAATGTTTTCACAGGACATAAAGATGAATAGGGTAAAGGATAGGATCAAAGAAAAGTCATGCTATCTAAAACATAGAACTGGACATGACATTTTTTTCAAGTGATTTTATTTTAATAAAAAATGGAAATTGTGTAGAAGTGTCTACCTTGTAATCTTTTGAGATGTAATAGTTGTGTCCTAATTATCTAAAACTCTAAAACTGAAAAGATACTCAATGTGAATTATTCATTTATTTCATCATTATGTAATTTTATATGGTCGGGTCCTTATACCTTCAATAAGTGAGGGATGATCGGGTATGCAAATGAAAAAAATGATTAAAATGGTTTTCTGTACATAACCTCATAAGTAAATACCTATTTATTCCCATATATATCTGAAAATGAAGTTATATATGTTGATGAATTACTCAAAAAATATATAAAACTGTATAAAATAAATGAAAAAATAACATCGGTACAAAATTAGTATAGATCAATGTGGCTATACATTGGTAATACGTGACATAATCATATCATTGTTATGTAAAATTACCATATTCAATGGATTGATGATTTTTTAATCCAACTTTATGGGGCCTAATTATTATCTATGATTAACCATCAATTGTGGTGTCATTAGCTAGGTGTAAAGGAAAAAATTTATATTAATTTTTTTATTTTGAACAAGCTATGTACACTATGATTTTTTGTTACATCCTTCTGGTTGACTAATTATCCAACCATGTTTATCGATTTGATTAATTGAGTCTTTAAGTTCTATCATGATAAATTTTTTGGGGTCTTTAGTGATGATTAACTGATCTATTTCAAAAAAATTAGAACCCCCCATTATTGTATAAGGGAAATATTAAAATATCTAATTAATGAAAATTGATTTGTTAAATATTATAAATGTGATTTTTGGTTTAAAAAATTCTCTTTCTTAAGACACAATGTCCCTGGTGATGGAATTTTTGTTGAACCAGTAATGGAAAGTATCATGCAAGAGTTTAATTATCCAATAATACTAACTATGGTTTATAGTTTCATTATTCTAGAAAGATACTATAGAATAAATGTGATAAAATTTTCCTGAAATTCTAATCAACTGACTATGTTATTCTAAAAGTATGTTATCTTCATATAGACAAAAGAGTTTAAATAAGGTTTCATAAAAATCATTAATGTATGGTTACTGAACCTATATAAATATTACTTTATAATGGGGATATATTTTTCCTTTATAGTGAATCATAATTTAAAGGAATTTATTTTTTACTCATAAAAAAATTGACATTGTGATTTCCTAGTGATCTCAATACTTGAAACCCCTTGAATAGAATGAACCTACCCATAGTTTGGAGTTTTCTATAGTTATCATTGAATTAAGGATAAAGGGACAATATATTTATGACGATAATTGTGATATATACACCAACAACCATATTTTGAAGTAAATTTTCTCACAAAAAAATCGAACATGATATGAATATATAGTTTGAGATTAAAAAGTGCTATAGTTATTATATTCATTATATCCCCAAGAAATTATACAATTTCATGATTGTGTTGAGTAATAAAGAACACCGTGTTCTTGGAATAATAATTATTGAATGGGATCCATTGATATTGTACATCTTAAATATGTTTATGAAAGTCATAATGTATGGGTTGTTCTCCAAATTATCCCAAATTATATTCTAACCATAAATAATGGAAAAGATTAAGAAAGAACAAATAAATGATCCTAAGTTACATAAGAAGTTAAAATAAATATAAATTTGGATGTTTTCTAAATTCAATGATCATCAAGGGTGGGTATTGAGGTTTGGTATAGGCTTATATATTGCATCTATTACAAAGCTATCAAAAATAACTTTTGAATGATTCTCAAATATTAGTGTTATATATACCTCTTCAAAGTACCAAAATGTATAGAGATATGAAAGATCAATATTTTTTTGCTACAATTAAATGGTAAATTGTTGAATGTACTTAAATATTTTTAGTATTCCACCAAGTGAAGGTAGTGCATCAACTATTACAATGATTCTTGTAGCTATTATCCATCCTTGTATTGAATTGGTAAACAATCACTATAGAAATTGTTACAGGCCACACTAAGACATCCAAGGGAAAAAATTCCACATGTGTAATCTTTTAAATATTAAAAAGGTTTTCTCATTATGTCTTTATATGAGTGGGTTTTTCTCTTTAGCGTCATTCATGTATTTATATGAATGAAGTGGTGATACTTTTTGGAGAACTGTTACCAATTATTTATGAGAATTATCTAGGATTTAATTATAAGATGTTAGGGAGCAATAACAAGTATAGTAATACTGAATAAAACCATATCACATTCTATCTTACATAAGAAAATGGACCATTTTATAGGCCTTTTTAAATGTTCTAAGAACTTTTAATGGATAGCTCACTTTATTTTCAAATGAGTTTGGACCAAAATCTTCAATATGATAAAATATCCTATAGAAATATTTTACACTCCAACATTCAAATGAATATTTATGAATCACTCTATGAAAATATCTATTGAACTCCAAAATGTTTGGATATAGTTAGATAAGTAGAAGTATTGGGGAAATACATTTTTAAAGGCACTACTGAGGAGATACATGAAATTTAGAAATATCTGAAGGATTTTCAATGTTGATAAAAGTGTTATGTTGACAAAATCATAAATCAAATATCATCTAATGTTACGTATCATATATTATTAAAAATATAAATATTCAAATGATTCATAAAATCTGAATAGAATAAGAAATTTACTTTGTGTTATAGTGTTCCATTTGAGATTCTGGAGTGTGATGGAGTATTAGATTAATTTTTAATAGTACCTCTAAATGATTTCATTGTAAATGAAATATTATACATGTCCCTTATAAAAATTCATATGTTAAAAATACAAGATATAATCGAAATAGATGTTGTGGAATTGAATTATGACCCATCATATGAAGATAAACCTATCCAAATTCTTATTGATAGGTAACAACTATCATGGAACAAGACAACCCGATGCATGTAAATTTTATAGGGAAATAAATAGTTGAAATAAGAAACCTAGGAGCCCAAAGAGGGGACATAGAAGAGAATCAACTATTTCATTTAAGGTGGGGAATAAATTATGAGGATTATATTTTATATGTGTGGGATAGTTTCAATGACTAAAAATTTTCATATTAAATGAAGAACTTTTATTTTAGTAACAACTATTTAACTATAGATCCAATAGAATGAATTTTAATTTTGATAAAAGAATTTCACATTATATACTTATATTAATGAAAACATCATAGTGGATTATAGGTATGTAAATACTAAATAATATTTCAACCACTAAAGGATACTCCATTGTTATGAATTATCCCACGAAAATCACTTATTTCATAATAAATGTAAAATGAAATAGATGTATTAGGAATAAAATAAACTGTATCAAGGGAAGTTTATAATTTTTTTAGTGAGTTTTGTAAATTAAAAATGGTAGAGTATATATAGAATGTCAAGAAAAATATGTCCATTAGGATCAATCCATTAACAACCATCTACCTTACTATTGAAATGTGATCATTATAGTGTCATTGGAATAGTTATAATACCCAAAAAATGAAAAAACCCAATTTAAATTATAATTAAATAGAAATATATAAGAATAAATAAAATTAAAATATATTATTTATAATTCAATTCTCATGATATTATATAAATTAGTATTTTTAATGTAAATAAATATTGTTTTTTCCCTTTAAAATAGTATTTTTTTCAGAATATATATATATATATATATTTTATTAGAAATAATTATACATCATACATTGGAATTTAATTATATAAATGATTCACTATATGTTAAACCATAATGTTGAAAATAGGTTACAGTGAATTTTTATTATTTTTTCAGAAAATTATTTTTCAATGGAAAGTAAAAAAAATGAAGTTTTCTATTTTTAGTATGTTTTTTAAATAATAAAAATGTAATAATGATGTAATGATTATATTATGTTAAATCATAATAAAAAAGAAGTTTTCATATAAATATAGTATATCTTAATTAATTAAAATGACTTTCCAAAACCAATTAATAACATTCAAACATTTATAATGGAGATTATGTTTTTAAAGCATTGTTTTTTTGAAAAAAGTATTTTCTCATGCCAATTGTAATGTAAAAAATATTATTTTATTGAAAAAATAATATACACTATAAAAATCCACGAGGAAAAACCTTTGGTGGCCCATGGGATATTTATTTTCAAAAACATAGAATTATTTGGACTATATTAAAAATATATATAAAATTATCCTCACATTTCCATAAATAACCATGTTTATTATCCCTTTCCCGCCTAACTTATTCTTTCATTAATAAGATTTTTAATCTCTAAATCTTTCAATTAGTAACTCATATATGTTTATGATGTAATTTATAAGTTAAGATATTATCTTCCATTACCATTTTATCAATGTACTTCATTTTTATTTAATCTATTAATTTAAATTTTATTATGTTATATTGAAATTATAATCATTTTATTACTATCCAAATGTTTTCCAATCAATTGCAGACATTCATTCACCCTCATTAATATTTCTCCAAAGATCCCTTTTTATACATTTTATGATGTTGAAATAATTCATTGATTTTCCATATTCCTTTTAATGTTTTCAATTCCCAATATTATGGTTATTAATGGGTAATCTTATTGATGTAATTATAATTCATTGACTGGAGATTTCCATTTATGAAACACGGATTCCATTCTCGTGGGTTAGAGATGATGAAAAAATCATATCTTTAAACACTTTTATATTCTATTATGTTTATGAAAACAATTATTTATTCTCAAAATGTTTTTGATGATATGATTCATTGTGATATTTGACTTATATGTGACACATGAATTATGAAATATGAAAGGATCTCATTGATACCCATCTCATTAATTTGGGAAATAAATAATTACATCATATAACTTGCTTGTGTTACCTAGTAGAATTTTCTTAGTAACATGTTTTATTACACTTCAGTGATGTTTCATGGTGATATTCTTATAAATGTATCACTTTTATACTATAACAACAATTCCGTGTTATGTATCAAGTACATATGATTATGTTATCATTTTATTCATCCTTATTTATCCATGATGATCACTTAAAATTCTTTTCCATTTTTAACTCTTACTATGATTTATGGTCAAAAAATTCCTTTAATATTTAACCTATGGAAATAAATTTCATTGAGTTGACATGGGATTGAATAATAATGGATTATATTATGATTATTAAATAATGTTTATTTTTATTTTTGTCATCATGCACTATATATTTTATCTATGTTCTTTATGAGACACCAAAATTTACTAGATCCTTAAGAGTTAAAATATTTATTATTTTGTTAATGAATTGTGTTGAATACAAAATTATATTGTTTGTCCACAATAATAAATCTTTTATTCCATTAGATAAAATCAATCCAGTGAGGAAGAAGATACTTATTGATGTTATAAACTGAGGTATCAGAGTCTACTGAATCCTGATAAATAAAAAATATTATTAAATCAAGATGAATATTAAATGAAGATATATGCTTGACATTCAAATAGATATTATTTCACTTGTTGGACCACATTTAGTTATTGATGTTTTTAAATAAAAATAGTGAATAAATTCACTATCTAATGAGATATATCATATTGAAATTAATGAAACAAGGGATATTGTACAAATAACTAAACAAAAGAATATCATTGGCACCAAATCGGTGTTTATAAATAATTAAAATTATATTAGTTAAACTTAAAGAAATAGGGCTACATTACATTACAAAGTAAACTCTTGTGTGGAAGGTTTTGATATTGAATAAAAAACCGCATGCTTTAAGACATGATACAATCATTATAATTATATATTTTTGGGAAGATATGAATTGAAATTCCTGTATAATGAATGTGATATCTAAATTATTAAATAGTTATTAAGAAACATATATGATATATCATTTAGGATGATCTAACGATGGTGTACATGTAAAATAAATCCTTATACATCTTGAAATATAAACCTACCACCTAGTATTCATTGTTAGATAGCAACTTCAATGAGATTAATTTTACTATAGTAAATGTTTATAGTAAAATTTATAAGAGGAAAATAAGAACATGTACTATAATTTTTATTTTTTATTTGGATAGAAAAAGAATTTATAGATTTATTCATGTGAGTCGTTTTCAAATAATATAAAGAAGAATTTTGATATTTATATTCATGGTGATATGAGATTCATTCAAAAATTGCATGTTATGTAAAAAAGGAAATATATTTACTTATATTTGGTTATATATTCCAAGGATTGGTTGAATATATCTTGAATTGAGGAAACAAAACTAGTTCCTACAGTTATAACTACATGAAAAAGTGATGAAAATATTGGGTAGGATAGTATATTTATTAAGGTGAATGTAGAAAAAGAATTACAATCTTGTTATACATAACTACATATAGAAATTGAATTTTAAATTTTATGACATTGTATTCCATATTTAAAAGTTATCCTAGACATTTACACATGACGTATATTTATAGTATATATATATACACAAATGATACATTTAATGGTTCTATACATTATAGAATATATCTATATTTGAAATTTTATGAGTATAAAAATTCTAACTATGCTTGGTTTTATATAGTAGAAAATTTATATATTGAGGTACATTATTTACAGTATGTAACTATTTTTGATGGAATTTAAAGAAGAAACATTTTATATTCTGAATCACTTTGTGATATTTATTTTATGGAATATACACATGGATACTCTCAAATTATTTATATGGATAAATGTTTTGAATACATGATGGTGAATGTTGAGAATCTGTAAAAAATTATCTTAATATTCATAATGTAATTGATCTATTAAAAAATATACAACACACTAAATCCAAACACATTGATATAAAATTCAATTTTATAAAATATATGGTTACAAATGTATATTTGAGGATACAATACATTTCATCACTAGATCAAATCATTAATGTATTCAGTGGGTCTATTTGGTAGGAATTACTTAAATACATAAGGTTTAAAAAAAATTATTGAATTTTTATTACGTAGTGAGTTTTGAATTTGTTTCCCATAATCCATCAGATTTTGATTTAAAAGGGTTGGAAAGGTTACCAATCATGAAACTGATGGTTTTAGGAATACAATGTTGGTTTTATATAATAATGAGTTGAATTTACTAAGCTAACTGAGAGATAAAAAACCAAGTTCATTGAAAAAATATTTTACCTTAAGGGAAAATATTTTCTAAAGAACATTATAATATCTAGTAGGGTTATTTTATGATGTTTCCCATAAAATAGTTTTTAATTTAAGATGAATTTATGATGTGAATTGATGAATTTTTGGATTTTGAAAAAAATTCAATTTCAGATAATGATGAAACCATGGAATTAAAGTGGGTTTATTATATTTATTATAATTAACATCTAATAAATTGTGGTAATGTATGTAAAATATTTTTAAGATTATTTGAGATGATTAAATATGTTGATAGATGATCAGTGAAGTCTATATATGGATTATATAAATTATTTTTTAGAATAAATAATAACCATGTACATATGTAATATCTCAAAAAAGTAGAAATAAAAAAAATATTGGGATATACAAGTATAATTTTGAGCTTTAATTAGGATATGTGTGAGTAAATTTCTCTTACATGAGGATAACTCTTGTAATGACACAAAAATTTATCAATTGAATTTCTCCCATATTATAGTAATGTTGTGTATTATAATCTGCATAAAATCATTTAGATACTATGAAAAAATATTTATAAATGATTAATTAAATAAATAAGATTTATTTCTAGATGTTAAGGAACTTATATCAATGAAATAGTAACTTGACACTGGGAATAGTAATACGACGCTTGTGAATAATAAATTAGAAAAATGAATAGTGACCTCACTGATTAAAGTATAAATAATTATTATGTGTATTATAATGGAAAATGATATATAATCATATCATAATATAAGTAATTAAATATTTAAGAAATTATTAATTAAGTGTTGGTATTTTTAAAAGTCGTAAATATTTAAACACATCTTAATAATTAATTTCTTTATTTAAAATAAAATTTTCCATGAAATGTTGTCATAAATTAATATCATTATTTATTATGGATTTAGTAATATTTTATGTGACCATAATGAATTTTTCAAAGTAATATAAAATCTAATATAATTTTAAAATCTGTATTTTCTATATAAATAATGAATTAAATTAAAAATTAAATTATTCATATTTAGAAAATTATTTTTATAAAAAAGAGTACATTTTAAATTATACACGTTGATAAATAGTTACAATAAATTTTTGGGATTTTTTTTTGAAATTCTTGAATTTTTTATGAATAGTAAAATGCGATAATTTGTGATAAATGCTAAAAATCGGAATGTTTTAGTGATTTTTGAGTCATGGATGATGTAAGTGACCATTTATTTGAAATATCATGAACTAATTACTATATTTATTCACAATAATTCACACTATTTATTTTATTTTGAAAAACTAATAATCTAATTACTAAAATAATGAGAAACTACCCCTCCCCTCCACTATAAATATCACCCCTCACACCCTCTTCTCCTCACACAACTAATTCTTTTATCCATACACATATTCTACCCAATACTATTCCACAGGCCCTCCCCCATGTACAAGAGATCATGGTATCATCAAAAGACCACGTCTAGGTTCTTTTAGGTGGATCTCAAGAAAGAAATTGGAGAGGTAGATCCTCTCTCTTTTTCTTTTAATTTCGGTTCAATTTAAATTTCATTTATTATTATCACATCACCTTCATTAATAAAAATGGATTGATTACTCCAATACCATAAATATACTATAATTATATCTTCTTAATGGGGTATCAAACATTAAACACCTCCCTCTCTCTCTTTTATCATAAAAATGAAATCTTTGTCTGTGGTGTGTGAATTTACCGATATCGTGGTTGATGGAATTTTATTTTAAATAAACACCATCAAGGCTATTAATAAGGCAATTAAATTATTTAAAAAATAATGTAAATTTTATTTTACAATTAATTTTTTGTTTTTTAAATAACATATACTCAGAATACGAAATTATAAAACAAATTGAGTTTGTTGTGTTCGAGAAATTGCCAAAATTAACCAAAAATGATAATCATTAACTTTTATCTAATGAATCCTTCTCATGGTATATAACCAAATAACTTAGATGATAATTAATGCTAAAAAAATCATTAATACAATATAATAAAAATTATTTATTTTTGTCCTAATTTTATAAGAACTTCCATTTATCTACAAGAATGAACTATGCTTGAAAACTATGAAAACAAACACTACCAAACAATAAAATTGGACTATATAACTCATCAAAAAACCATATAAGAACATAATAATACCATAATTAATTGTATTCATTTATATAAGTTTCTATAATTTTTTATTATTGAATCTAATGTGAATATAAAAGATATTAATGTGAATAAAGCCTTCGGTCACAAGGTAAGTGGATTTCCCGAACCCAACACTCTTTATTTGGGAATTCCATTTTAAACCACATTTCCAGTATTCTTATTCCATATAAATAATATATACATAATTATCTTACCGTTTATGGGATATACATGTTTAATACTAGAGTTTATGAAAAACATTTTTTAAAGAACTCGACTTTGAGACACACCTTTTACTTCTCACGATTGTTTCATTCAGTCAAGGATAATGATTTTTATATACATTGTGTTACAACCTCTTTCATTTGGGAAACCAATTTTTAGGATTTTATGTTAATTAAATGATATCCAATACATTACATTGGTTATTATATGTTCAATATCGATAAATTTTCATTGTGTAAAGAAAGATATTGATAATGTTGTGATGTGACGACCATTTCTAGAATTACATACAGCAATGTAAATGTTATGATGGGACAGTAGTTCCTGGAATTATATAGTGATCCAATTCATTTGGGAATGTGAATAACCTCATGAGATAAAGTGAAATATGTTTGAACATGATTTTATCTTTGTTCACAACTATTTGTGGTGGTTTAACTCTAAGACAAGATGTTTAATTTTTATGCATTTCCACATTCCTGGTATTTTCTTAATGATTCCTCTCTTGTTTATGATTTTATGCCTATTTGACAATGAAAATGATTATTCTCTTCCAACTATATATTTTTTAATGTCTTTATCTATCCTCTTACTTGAATTTTAGCTCACCCATTTTTATGTATATCCTCAGGTGAATGCATCTACTAATAATAACACAAAGGACAATAAGATTCTAAGGAAGAAGGACTTAAATAAAAGTTTATGTTTTATTATTTAAATATTATGTATGATCCTAATTTTCTTAAGACACTAAACTTTTTAACCCTAATTGTGTAATGGTTTAATGTTTTTCTGCCTTTATAATGATGTAATCAGATATTCTACAAATTAAGTTTCACTATAGTTGGTATCAGAGACACAATGTAATTAGTGTGGGAATTAGGATGAGGGGACCTTAGATCAAACCTTTATTATGAGACTAATTATATATAACAATAAAAAAATATTTTGTATACCATAGGATCATAAAGGAAATGAATTTAGAATTAACTACGCAATGTAATAGAATATTTATTCATTATTTTTTGACTTATGTTTTTACCAATTAGAAAATGGTGGAAAACGGGAGAAACCAGACCAAAAAATCATGTGTGGGACAATGCGGTAATTTCCCGAATGACATCCCCAATGCTTTGGGAGGTGGAGTTCAAAATTTCATGGCTATGCGTAAGTAACTATCTTGTGATATGAAAAATTTCGTGAATAATGTGGAACACCCTCATTTACCTAAGGGGGAGTAACCATCTATCGATTGTTTTATGTGGAAATGAACAACAACGTTTAGTGGATCTTCTGTTCCACTAGTTATAGAATAGTGGGTCTACTCGATAAAGATGATATTTTTTTCATCATTGTTATGATTGAGAGAAGGTGACTCTTATTAAATATCGTCTATATTTAGAGGCCAACCAATGGTGGTATTTGATTAAAAAGCACCATGTCCAGGGATGAAATTTAAGAGATGGAGTGGGAAGACTATAAGATATTATTTATTAATAGGTATTTTCCAAGAAATCATCAAACAAATATAGAGAGAAAATTTATAGAACTAATGAAAAGTTAATTATAATATGCCACAACCTTCAAGGATAATATTACAAGTCTCTTATGGTACTCTTTGGGTTTTTTTATCAACAGTGATAGTAAAAATGATCGATTCATAATGGTTTAATACCACACCTTCTTAAGGCTTTGGAAATTCTAAACATCTAGAGTTATGATGAAGTTGTCTGATGTGCTCTGAAATTGGATATGGAGTTCTGAGAATAGCTCCATGGCTATGGTGATACGAAATGAAATATAAAGTATCAAGTTTGAGGATCTCATGAGAAATGTAGAAGGATAATTTGACCACCCATATGTCAAAAACGTGGGAAGAAGCATCATGGGAACTATCTCAAGGGGACAGGTGAATGCTTAAAATGTGTGATAGAAGGACACCATATTCATAAATTTCAAAAATACATGAGAATAAAGGAGAACGTGGTATTGGAATGGATGTAACCACCTATGGTGAAATGCTAAAACTATATGGAGAAAGGGAAATATGTAATCCAAAGCACTAAACCACGAGTCCTCTAGAGTAATCAACATTATCATCCACCAGGAACAAAGGATAAGGGGAAGTATTATTCCATCACTAAAAAAAATTCTCAAAAAAATGAAGTCATAAAATGCACACATCATATTCACTCGATAATAGGAAATTCTTATTTGATTGTTTTTTACACATTCCTTTATATCTCACAAGTTTTCTATAACTATTGAATCAAATCCCAGAAACCTTGAAGTAGAGATATATGTAAAAACATAAAATGGTTCAATAATTGCAAAACATGTGTTTGAATACTCTCTTATTGGTGTATGTGGTAATATTCTACAAGTATATCTCATGATACATCCCTTGGTGGAATTCGACGCAATAATGGGAATGGATTAGTTCTCGTTATATAGATAACATATACACTATCAAGAAAATGAATTTTTTTTACATATTTTGAACCATTCCGTGGTCCTCTACCAATACAACGAAGATTACGAATCTCCTTTGAAAAATCCTTCAACGGTGTGGGTGTTTATTCCATATGATGATGTATACCATGCTCAAAAGGTTCAGTCAATGGAAGGTACAAAACTGGGGGAAATTTCCATCATAAGTGAATAAAGTGATGTATTTTCTTATGATTTCCACAAACTACCCTCGGATCATGAGGTATTGTTCTCAATAGAATGCATACCCTGAGTTACTCCTATCTCAAGGTGTCCTTATAGGATGGCTCCTATCGTACTAGACGAGTCAATGAAGTGGATACAAGAGAATTTTGATAATCATTTCATAATTTCTTGTGCATCACCTTGGTGTGCTCCACTGCTCTTTGTTAAGAAGAAGGATAAAAAAATGTATTTGTGTATTGATTATCAGGAGATCAACAAGATCACTATAAATAATAATTATCCTCCTCCAGAGATTGATTATTTGTTCAATTAGTTTAGAGGTGCTTGGTACTTCTCAAAGGTGGATCTCTATTCTGGATATCATCACTTAAGGTGAATAAAGAATGTATTCAAGATACTACCTTCCATAGAAGGTATGATAACTAAGAGTTTCTTGTGATGCCCTTCAGAAATACAAATTCCCCTACAATATTCAGAGATTTTATGAATAGAGTCTTTAGAACTTAACTCAACAAATTTGTGGTAGGGTTTATTGATGGTATTATCATCTACCCCAAGATAAAATATGAACATTTTGAATATCTATGGCTTGTGTCAGAGAAATTAAGGAAGTAGAAGTTATATTTCAAGTTTAGTAAGTGTGAAATTTGGAATAATAAAGTAACATTCTTGGGACATGTGATCACAAGTGAGGGTATTTCTTCAGAACCATCATAAACAAAGGCAACTGAGGAGTGGAACAGACCCTCTAGTATAACTGAAATACATGGGTTTATTTGATTATTAGGTTACTATAAATTTTTTTTGAGTAATTTATCCTTATTTTAAATCCCTATAACTATGTTAAGAAAGAATGGGGTAATGTATTTGTGGAAATAAGAATGTAAGGAAAGATTCAAGGATCTAAATATAAGTCTTATCACTGCACCTATACTCACATTACTAAAAATTGTAGAATGTTTTGTGATATACAGTGATTCTTCCATGAAATTATTGGTTTGTGTACTCATGAAAATGATAATGTGATAGCATATTCCTTACAAATGTTGAATATTCATGATAAAAACTACATTATATGTGATCTATAACTAGAATCTATGATTTTTTATTTGAAAATCTAGTGGCAATAAATCAATAGTGAGAGGTGTGACATATATACTGATCACAAGACCCTACGGTATATATTCACATAGTAGGATCTCAACATGAATCAAAGGGCATGGTTAGAGAAAATAAGTGACTATGATTTCTCTATTTGCAATCATCCTGGAAATGAAAAAAAGTTTTTGATTCTCTAATAAAAAAATAACCTGCTACTCTATGCATGTTGTGGATTAAGAGAGACCCTATCTTTTTTAACATCAAAAGGATAAATTTTGAAATCATAATGGTAGGGAATAAATCCTACCATGCTGAAAGGATTTTCCAACCTTCTATCCTAGAGAATATTAAAGAGGTAAAAAGGGGTGATATCGAGTTACAAAATGTGAATGAATCAAAGGAAGGGAAGCTATAAGAGTCCTATATTGATAATACTGGTATTATTCTATAATGAGTCTATGTGTACGTTCAACACCTTAGATAATGAATGATCTATTAGAAAACACACATATCTCAACTTTCTTTATCCATCCCAGGCACCAATATGTAATGTGGTCACTGAGACCACTTATGGCAGGATAACAAAAAGAAGGATATTGTGGTATATATCTAAAGGAGCCTAATATGTCATCAGGTTAAATAATAATGAATAGAGTCCAACGGGATGATTCGACCATTACATATACCCATGTGGAAATGGGAGAATGTCACTGTGGTCTTTGTGTCTAGACTCATGAATATATTCAAAGGATATAATGTGATATGGATAGTGGTGGACTGATTACAGAAGACAGGTCACATTATCACTATTTAGGAAGATCTCTAACTTAAACAACATGCAAAGATATATGTGAAAGAATTGGTTGGACTACAATGCGTTCCACTCTCGATTGTCTATGATCATAATATCATGTTCGCATCTAATTTTTGGAGGAGTCTCCAACTAGACATGAGTACAAATTTGAATTTCCAAATAGCATATTACCCCCCAAATTGATGGCTAATATGAAAGGACTATTCTAATGCATGAATGTATTCTAAGAGCCTTATAATTGTAATTCCAAGGAGGATGGAATCATCATATCCCATTTCCTGAGTTTTCATTCAATAATAGCTTCCACTTGAGTATTTAGATGGACCCATATAATGGTTTGTATGAAAAGTGATGTAGAACTCCAGCCTGCTGGGTTAAAGTTAGGGAAATAAAGCTACGTGAACCAAATATTGTAAAAGAGATGACAGAGAAGGTTCAAGACATCCAGCATCATATCAAATATACTTACTATTGGCAAAAGAGTTATGCCAAAAACTATTGAAGGGACTTGGATTTTGATGTTCAAGACAAATATTTCCCCCAAATATTACCATGGAAGAGAGTTGTGTTGTTTGTAATGAAATAGAAGTTAAAAAAAATGTACATTGGACCATAGGATATCCTTTATCGCATAAGAGATATGGCCTATAGGATTTCACTTCCACCATATATGGATAATGTTCATGATGTGTTCCATGTATCACACTTGAGGAAGTAAATATAAGATCCATCACATGTACAAAACTCTGGGGTGTTACCGCTGGAATATGATCTCTCTTATGAGGAGTAGTTAGTAAACATTATGGACAAGATATATAAGGTTCTAAACAACAAGACAACCCTCCTTGACAATTTTTTATAGAGGAACAATAAGTATGAAGAAGCTGAATGGGAATGAGAGGAGGCGATGAAGGAGAAGTACCCTCACTTATTTCTATAAAACGAAATTTTGAGGGTGGAATTTCAAAAGGGGGAAGATTATAGCACACCAATAATTTATCAAAGTAATTTTCCATTATTATATTAATTTTATTTATTATAAACCCCATAAAATAAATTATATATTATGATAAAATCTTCGTAACTGAATAACTAATTAAAAAATATGTATTTCAAGATGTTAAAAAACCTATACTAATGAAATAGTAAATTGACCATATGAATAGTAATATGACCCTTATAAGTAGTAAACCAGAAAACTAAATAGTAAAATAAACCATTAAATTATAAATAAAGATTAAACATCTTATCTGTAAATATATGATATAATTATATTGTTGTATAATTTAGTAACTATTTGTAATAAAATATAAGTGATGTTATTTTTATAAGTCTTCAATACCTTATTACTTTTTTAAATGAATCTTTTAAATTAAAAAAAATTATATTCCTGAAATATATAAAAAAGTTAATATTTTTATTCTTATGGTTTTATGATAATTTTATAAGACCTTCATGAATTTTTCACAGTGTTATAAAATCCGTTATAATTTTGAAATCTATATTTTCTATGTAAATGATGATTTTCTTTAACAATTAATTTACTAATAATTAGAAAATTATTTTCTAAAAATGGATTTAATTTTTGAATTCTGCATGTTGAAAAATGGTTTGGGTGATATTATGGGATTTTTCTAAAATAGTTGAATCATTTGTGAATAGAAAAATATGATAATTTACGATAAATTATAAAAACATGAATTCTTGAGTTATTCTTGTGTAATAGATGATGTAAGTGACCATTGGTTCAAACTCACATGAACTAATTATGATATTTATTGAAAATAATCATCACTATTTCTTTTCTTGAGAAAAATAATAATGTAATGATTAAAATAATGGGAAAATACCCATACCCTCAACTATAAATACCACCCCTCACACCCTATTCTCCACACACCTCCCAAGATTTGAGCCCTACCCCAACTCTTATTAGTACTCTTCCATTTCCATTCAATCACATATAATATCTATTTTTCTCATCAAAATATTGTGCCTCAGTTCCTTGAGGATGATATCAAGAAGAGAATTCAAGACTTAAATCATCTATTTTTTTCTTTTAATTTTTATTCAATTTCAATTTATTAATTTTTCACTTCACACCTACCATCATACAAATGTAATTATAACTAAAATACCTTATATATACTGTAATTATATAATGTTAATGGAATATCCATCATTAAAATCCTCTCTATCTTTCTTTTATCTTATTAATGATATCGTCACCCATGATCTGGCAATTTACGGACATCCTAGGTGATGCACTTTCATTTTCCATACACACCTTCAAGGATGTTAATAAGAACATTAAATAACTTAAAACAGAACATATATTTTATTTTATAACCCTTTTAATGTTCTACAAATTATTTATACACATAATACTATGTAAAAAAACATGTTCGTTTTTTATGAAAAAACCTCCAAAATTATCGTAAACGATCATTAATAACTTTTATATAATGAATCATACTCATGGTATATAACTAAATTCATTGTAAGAAAATTTAAGATTATGTATTATTATTAATAACATGTAATAAAAATTATGTATTTTCATCCTCATTTTAAATGAGCTTCCATTCATTTATACAAACAAACTGATCATGAAAACTATGAAAACAAACACTCCCGAATGACGAAATTAAACTCTATAACTCATCCAATGGACCATAAAAGAATATAACAAAACAATAATAAATTATATTAATGTATAAAAGGTTCTATAATTGTTAATTATGGAATATAATGGGATTATATAGGACATTAAAGTGAAGAAAGTGTTCAGACATAGGGTAAGGGGATTTCTCAAACCCAACTCCCTTTCTTTTGGTATTCCCACATAAACCACAATTTCAGAATGTTTATTCCATAAAACTAAATTATTAATCATTATATTACCATTTATGGGATATAAATTTTTTCTACTTGAGTTTATATAAAACACGATGTTTTCCAAAATAACTCTTATTTCAAACACACCTTTTACTTCTCATGAATGTTTCCTTCTATCAAGGTTGATGATTATTATATGAAGTATGTTGTTTCCACTTTCATTTTGGAAACCAATGTCAATGAATTTATTTTTATGAAATTAAACCCATTCCTTTCCATGGGTTATTAAATGTTCAATATTGATATCTGTTCTATGTGGCATGCAAGATAATGTAAATGTTGTGAAGTGACAGGTGCACCTGAAATTATATGGCCCAATGTAAATATTATGATGTGATGGGTGAACCTGGAATTAAATATAACTCCAATGCATTGGTTAATTTGAATAACCTCATGAGATAAAGTAGAATATTCATGAACATGATGCTATATTTTTTCCCACCTATGTGTGGTGGTTGACCACATAGTCATGATGTTTCATTTTTGGGCATTGCCACATTCTAATACTTTTCTTAAAGTTTCCCTCATGTTTATGATCATATACATATGTTAGGATCATAATAATTATTATCACACAATTTTATATTATTTCATGTTCATATCTATCCACTTACTTGCCTTTTAGCTCACCCCTTTTGATATATATCCTTAGGTGACTACTTGTACTCTGGAGAACATAAGGGACAATAAGATGCTAGAGAAGAAGGAATTAAATAAATGTTTTTGTTTTTTTAATTTTTATGTATATTATTACATTTTATAAGAAAATAAAAATTTGGTTCCTCATTGTGTAATTATTTTATAATATTAGTTTTTAAAATGATGTAATAATATTTGTAATAAAATCCTGGTCATTATAAATCTTATGATTCAAATGATACTGAATATGACACCAATGATAGGTAATCTTAACTCGGGTAATATATAAGAATAATTTGATGATATATTATATTTACCCTTATTTTCTTTTACATGTGTAGAATTCAATTATATATATGTGTAAGAGTATATTTTACTGTGAACATATATGTAATAACACACTAGATGTCATGTGAGACCAAATAGGTGACAAATATGACTAGTTCTGAGGGTGTTATGTTGTTCTCTAGTGAACAAATATCATTCATATAATTATTAAGATATAATTATATACATAGACTATAGAATTAATATATGAATAATATTGTGTCAGTAAAATAATATTCTCATTAAAATTGTTTTTATGCATGTGATCATCAATACATTGAAAGAAGCTGTAGATTTTAATGAATTTAAAAAAATAAAGAAAATTATATTTTGAATAATTAAATAATAACATCATGATAATATAAATTAATTATATTTGATGTGAATTTAAAAATAATAAATTTTTCATTGTCCTTATTGTAAAGTCTAAAAAATTTCATGACTGATATTTGACTAATTCTATTTAGGGATCATTTTGTTGTTATTTTTAATAATGTTTCTATATTTTAATAATGGAATATATCCAATTTAAACCACTAAATAATAGTTATATATGAAAAAAATATCTAGGAAAATATTATTAGAATGAGATATTGAAATTGAGATAATATAAGAAATAATTTGAGAAAGGACCAATGATTTTTTTCAGTTATTCGATGTTTTAAACATTGATGTTCCTGAAGATAAGGAATCCAAAATTCATGTTGATGATTATAAAGGATTGTTAGAATATTTTTGTATTGGTATTAAAGAATATAGTAATTACATGAATATTTACTCTCTTTTCATTTGAATATCTTCATTAATTTATAGGGGCTTATAATGAACAACAATTAATAGACATTTTTTTCGTGAAACATCATTGTGAAAATGTTGATACCTTAACTCCTGTAATCACTTTTTAATATTTTTTATGTGTATTTGTATAAATCATAACCAAAAATCTCCAAGGATATAGTCTTACATTATGGGTACAAACATTATAAAAAACGTTATTCTTTAATATTCTTGCTAATTCCTTCTAATTATTGGTGACTATGAGATTAAATGAATGATTGAGTCCTATCATTAATTGTTCACATTGGATAATTAAATAAATTAAATTATAAAAATAGTGAATCTAATTTACCCCCCCCCCCCCACACACACTATTACACCATCTATATTAGATTTACTATTAAATGGTATTGTATAACTATTATAAAACCGTTTTAAGAAATTAATGAACTATGTATTTCATTATAAGAATTAGTGTTGTTTTAAAACAATATAAATCCTTATTAAGTATAATTTTTTGAAAATAATGTAATTTCAAAAAATAGATGTTGTTCAATATATTAATCCAAGAAAATAATGAAATATAGAAGAGTAAATTTAACATCCATTTGACAAAACTGAAATATATATAGTATTTTTAAGAAAGAGTTATCCTAATAGATTCTAATATAGTAATAGTTATAATGTTCTATTAATCTACTAATTTTTCTTGATTATGGTGACTTTTATCTATCCATGACTTATTATGTGGAAGCACATATTTTTATTTATCTTTACTCCATAAAACCCCACTTAGTTATTACAACTAGATATTAAAACGGTGTCTCAACTAACTCCCAAACATTTTTTTATTTCAATATAATTTATCTAAAATTTCATTAATTAAAAAAATCATCACTCATATATTTTCCAATAGATTAATTTTTTCTTAATGAAATAAAATAAATAAATTTACAAATATTTTTATCACTACTCCTAGTCCTCGAACCACTATCAAAAAACCCAATAATTGATTTTAATGGTAAGTATTGCACGGTTCTTTATTGCCCTAGAAATAAAAATGTAGATTCATCAATTTTATTCTCTTTGAGATTGGGTTATTTTAAGAATATATTCATAATCATCATCATTTTAGTGTTGATAGATTAAAAAAGTCTCATGTTTTCACAAGAATCATAAACTTCATCAGTTGAGGTTTTCTAATAACTGAAGAGAATATTTTCCCAAAACATTAAAAAAAAGGTCATCATCAATAATTAAATTCTTATTATATAATCCATAATATTTATATTTATATTAATGACATTGGAATATTCATTCATTATCTATAGATAATGTTTCCACTGTTATAATTAATATTAATATTATATGTTTTCTCTTCAAATTCCTTAAACAAACCATCTTTTCATTTTAATCCATTCTAAGACTAATAATGATTTTTATTCAAAATATTTCTTAATAGAACATTTTTTTAAACATATAATGTGGTATTAACTTATTTAATCAAAAAATAATTTTGTGAGATATATTCACATAAAATTATTTAAATAATTTTATAAAAAGTAATATTTATCCTTTTAGTAACACAATTACAATGAGGTTTTCAACATGTATAAATTCTATGTTTAATGCTATGATTAGATAATCTATTTAAGAATATAAAATTAAAACTCTCCTCCATGATCACATTGTAAATAATTAATTTTTTATTTTGTTCATTTGGACATAATTTATATTAATTCAGGAAAAAACACATTATTATTTTTTAGTTTATTTAAAATAAATTTCATATAGATATATAAATATCTTTAACAAAAATAATAAATTTATTTTAACCAATACTTTCTTTTTTTTTATAGTATAAAAACCCTTCTGGGTGATTTTTAATGTCCATGAAGATACAACATAGTTATTTGATTTATTGGATAATCAAGTAATATTATTATCTAAAATGAATCATATAGAATACATTTATAAAACAAAAATTTAACAATATTATAAATTAAAATATTTTTAAATAATATTTTCAAGGAATAAAGAAAATAATTTATATGTCTGCAATACAAAGCTATGACTTATTAATTTCATCATTAAAAAAATAAATATTATCTCCACATAATGAATCATGATTCAAAGTGTAAATATTTTTATTTATTAGTCATTTAAATAAAATAACATTATTGTTAAAAATTGAACATGAATAAATTGAAAAATGAAGTGTAAAACATCCATCAACCAATTGGGAAATTCTTATCATATTATTCTTCTCACCTTAATCATATAGAAACTTTATAATAATAATACATTATTAATTTTTATTGATCAAAAACCATTAATTTTTGTTCTTTTATTATCTTAAAATGTTATAACTCCATTAATAATAATTTATAGAGAAAAAAATTATTAAAATCCACAATCACATACCTTGAGAAAATTCTATCCATATACCATTTAGAATAATTAGTTTAATGGATCCATCAATATAGAAATATTAAAAAATTAAAAAAATTTGTATACATATTTATTTCGGTCAAGGTATGTTATCGAACAATGATATTGGAATCCAATTATATTTACTTTTAATATAGTTATATATATATATATATATATATTTGAAATTTAATTCATAGAAATATTGGAATTTTTAGGCCACCAAATTATGTTAATATCACACTAAAATCATTATCTTAATTAAAATTAATACAAAATAGATCTTAAAAAATATAATATATGATATTATGTTATAATCATAATTAAAATAGTTTCTATACAATTATGGTTTTTTCCAGTGGAACCCTTACCATGTCTGTTTCAATCATGATTCTAACAATTAAGAAACTTATTTATGTGTCCATATACCTATGTCTTTTTATTATGATCTTTATTTAATTTTTACATTTAAAATTAAAATACATTAATTTTATTATCATTTTACTCATATGATGAATTAGAAAATAAAGATTTTGATTTAAAATCTGTAAGTTGTGTAAATAATGAATAAATCCAAAAAATTGAGGAACGAACACATTGTTTGATAAATATATATAATTTATTTTTAATATTAATTATTATTTTATAAATTATTATTTTCATAAAAGGAATTATCATTTTTTTGGAATATATGAAGAAGATGTTTGTATCTATTAATTTTGACTTGTAAATAATTTAGTTGGTTAGTGAATAGATTTATCACGTTATAAATCACAAATAGATGTGTCACTTAAATATTCTAAAGCACTCAATATTGATTATAAATATTTCATTCCATTAAATTTATAATAATTATTTATTAGAAACCATTTTTTAGAGTAATTCTTATCTATAAGAAAATGATATACAAGAATAAATTTCCAATATTCATGGATTAAAAATAACTATCATGAAAGCCGTATTTTGTATATCCTCCCTTTTAACCCTTAATTTATGATACCCTAAAGGAAGATCAATCTTGGAAAAGTATTGAGCTCCGCGTAGTTGGTCAAATAAGTCATCAATGCATGGGAGAGGATATTTTTTCTTGATAGTGATCTTGTTAAGTTCTCGATAATCAATGAAGAGTCTCATTGATCCATCATTCTTCTTAACAAATAGAATATGTGCTCCCCAAGGTGACGCACTAGGACGTATGAACCCATTATCAAGATTCTCTTGGAGTTGGTTCTTCAATTCCTGCAACTCAATTGGGGCCATTCTATAAGGTGTCTTTGAAATAGGCAAAGAACCCGGTACGAGTTCTATTGAAAACTCAACTTCACGATTCAGTGGAAGACCCAGTAATTCCACCGGAAAGACATCATCAAACTCCCGTACAATGGGCATATTCTTAATCGTGATTTTCTCACCAACCATTTGAGATAAATAACCTTTATTTAGTGGAATCAATACCCATAAAATGGAAGAAATTTCCAATGGAAGGTTATGTTCATCCTTGCATCGATAGACGATCATAGATTGATCTGGAATATGAAATGTGACTTCTATTCTTTTGAAATTGATATGAGCTCCATGTAGAGAAAGCCAATCCATGCCAAGAATCACATCAAATTCCACTATAGGAAGGATCACAAGATTTGCAGGAAGCACTTTCCCAAAAACTTTGATCGGAGAAGAATTATAAACTTTTGATGCGACTGTTGTGCCATTAGGTGTTGTCAAAGCTAACTCAACATATAATTGTTGAGGTAATACGGTGATACCCTTAGAAAATTCTTCATAAATAAAGGAGTGGGTGGATCCAGAATCAAATAAAACATTTGCTACGATAGAGTGGATGGTAAGTGTACCTTTCACCACATCGTTATCGTACTCCACATCGCTGATAGAAATTGCATGTGACTTTCCTTTATCTTTAGCCTTAAGAGTTTGTTGATGTAGACCATCATCATCAACCCTTGGATTAGGGCATTTATTGGCATAATGTCCCATCTCCTTGCACTTGAAACATTGAAGTGTAGTAGGTTCATTCTGTGTATCCCTTCCTTTGTTGGCATCATTAGACATCTTCTTCCCATCATCGCGGCATTCAAATGCCCGATGACCTTCCTTTCCACATTTGAAACATTTACTTGTCCCTTTAAGAAAACTCCCTCCAAGTTTCTTTCCACACTTTGAGCATAAGGGAAAGGTCATATTCTTTTCAGTGTTCTCTTTAGATTTTCCTTTGAATTCCATTTTCCTCTTCCTATCAAACCCATATGACTGATGGGTTACTCCAATCTCCATCTCAACTTTGAGAGCACATCGAACGATTTCCTCATAGATATTGAAGTCCCTTATGACTAACGCCCTTCGAAGACTTGGTTTTAAGCCACTAAAGAATCGATCGATCTTACTCTCAGGTTGGATAATAATACCAGAAGCGTACCTTGCAAGTCTTGTAAAATTTTCTTCATAGGTACCAACAGATTCATCATCCTTTTGCTTTAGTTCAATAAACTATTTTTCCATCTTTTTTCGGAGAATATGAGGGAATTACTTATTGAAAAATATGTTCTTGAACTCATCCCATTCCATGGACTCAATTTCATCCCTTTGCCTCGTATTCTTAATAAGATTCCACCATTGATCAGCATTACATTCCAAACGATAGACTGCTAAGATTACTTTATCATGCTCAGAACATTGAAGAACTGAAAATATCTTTTCAGTAGTACAAATCCATTGTTCATCAACTAATGGATCAGTAGACCCGCTGAATGAAGGTGGACGTTGTCTCATGAAGGATTCAACAGAATGTTGCTCCTTACTTTTCTCGTTTGGAAGTCTTGCATGATTCATAACTTGAGAAAGTTTTGTGAGCATGGATACAAGATTTTTCATTCCAACTCCCATAATGTTTGGTTGCTCAGGGGGACATCATTTCATTGCCCGTCGCATTCCGCATTAACACGGTTCCTTCGGGTTCCAGCCATTGACTAAAACCAATAAGAATAGTGTGAGCAACACTAATTATAATAGGAAAACCACATAATCAAGAATAAAATTTCACACTTAAGGTCTTATCCTAGGTTATTCATGGCCATTTCTAAAACACTAAGATTGTGTTCTATGCTTAGACTTATCCTTAGGGTTCTTACTAAGGCTTTCACATCCTAGTTTCCAAAGGGTGACTATACCTTTCCTCTGATACCAACTATAACGACCCATACTTTACATACATTGTTTTTACTTCAGAATTGAAGCACACTTATTACAACATATAACAAAACCAAGAAACGACCGTATAGGTATAGTGTCTTTAGAAACTGGGAAACATAAACAACTGGTTCATAAAGCATCTACTTTGCCTCCCATTTATTTCATCATATCTAGAGTCCCTTTTTGGCATATTCTACATAATAACCTTCTTCCTGACCTGGGGAAATAAAACATACAAAAGGGTGATCTAAAATTCTCAGTAAGGGTAAAAAAAAGAAATATCAATCACATCATATACATAAGCGCATAACTTTTGGAAATCTTAACCTGAAAAAGAGAGCATAATTTCATAACATGGGATAAATCATAGTAGTGAAATGAAATCCCAATAATCATAACATAAAACATGAAACTTTGTGTCATACACACATAATCATAGAGAATCATATCTTATTAGTCAAGACTCATTGCCAAGACTATCTTAGTGGACAAAGCCCATTTCTGAACCGAGTCACCCTCATTTCAGTCCTGTTTCACTGAACCGGTATAACCTACCATTCCAGCCATGTCTATCTCATGAGATATAAAATCTTTACCCAATGCATTGGAGGGAGATATAGGTCCCACCAATCTCATAATTATACCATTATTATGTGTGCCACCAAATCATAAATCATACATCATTGCATAACCCAAGTAATAAAAATGGGATTCTTAAACATAATGACATCATAAAACAATTCATATAAGATAAAGGAATTCATAAAAATAATTCCATCACAACATAATCAAATAATTGTAATAATAGGGATAAAACATAACCCTTTATTATCTTAGATAGAAAATAATTTTGATAAAACACTTGAACTCCATTCTTGAGGAAAATATCCTTTCTACTTCAAAAACACTTTTCCTTTCTTAACATGTCATACTAAAAGAAGTTGATTAAAAATAAACTTGAAAACTTGTAAAGGAAGATTCTTGGAAATAATGCTTTAAAAATCCATTCATGCCGAATAAGTTAAGAAAAACATTCTTCGTACTTTTTTCGGATAAGTCAAAAAAGTACCTCGTACGAAAAATGAAAAAAGATTCCTTTCATATCTTTCACTAAAAACTCATCGAAGGGTAAAATAGGATTTAAACAATTTTAGGTGAATGGAAATAATATTACATATTGAGGAAACATGGATGTGGATGATAAAATACACCCCAGTAAATACTAAAGTATAAACAATCTCGGATAAAAATGAAATTGTGATATTTCCCTTACCTTAGGTCCATTTTGCTTCGTAAGTGTCCGAACCTCCTGTATAATGATTTAAATAATGTTATTGACTTATTCCAGAATCATACATATTTTTATGATATCATATATGGTCATATTTTTAGCTTCTTAGTAGTAATATTTCATTGCTACTTGTTATTCGGGTGTTTATAACTTTTTGTTCTTATGCGTGTCTTGTCGAATAAATTCTTATTCTTCTCTTTAGGTTATAGATACCTCATTTCCAGAATGGTATTAGTGTAATATATATCATATTCATTCATTCAATGCATTTATATAATAATTATGAAATGAAGATCATGTAGAACGAGTCACATCACATCGTGGAGACGGTATTCCGTACGTACGCACAAGTGATGATCTCGTTCCTATGATCGTAGAATTGTATTGGAGTGTATGTATACTATTTTAGAATCAGTATTAATCTATAATAGTCATATATAGTCATTATTTACACCATTATACCCATCCAAGTAAGGTGGTGGTGGAAAATATATTACACCACGGCGTGGAGACGGTATTCCGTACGTACGCACGCGCGGTGATTTCTTTTTCCGTAGGATGGATAGATGGTGAAATAGGGTTGTTTCATACTTATAATAACATATAAGTATATGAGTGATACTGATGTTATTACTTCATAATGAAACAACTAATGAAGAAGAAGTGGAAGAAGAAATAAAGATGAAAGAATCGGTAACGGACATTACCTCTTCTTTGAAGTGCTTCTTTGAGACCTCCTTTTAGGGCACTAAAATAGGTCTTTGAAGAAGACCAGAACCTATAGGATGTCTCTAGGGAAGTGGAGAGGAGAATGTGGCAGGGGTTGGCCGAGCGTGAACGCTCAAAGTGGTGTGAGGAAGAGAGGGAGGAGGTTCCCTTTTATAAGGGAGGAGAGGGGCACCTTTGGAATAACTAAAAATATTATTTTATTATAAAGTCATATTCGGTTTTAAATAGCTCCAAATTGATTTATTTCGAAGCTAAGGTAGGGATGGGTCGAAATAATCTCAAAAAATAGAATTTAGACAAGTTTAGTTTCCTATTTCAACCTTATCATTTAGATTTAACATTAAGTTAAATAATTTTACTTTTATTGTGTCTTCTTGTGTTCTTATACTATAAGGTTAATAAACATACTATAAGCAGCCAAACGAACCCCAAGTTGTTTATTATTAATATATATAACCTTATATAAGTAATTTGGCCGAACATTAGATTTTTAGGAATAAAATAACAATTAGTAATATAATATTTGTTTTAAAAACTATTTTATGTCAATTTTGACACTATTTAGTAATTAATTTTTGTGAAAATCAGAACAGAATGATTATTTCAAAAAATGTTAATTAAATCAATACTAACATGTCATATTAATTTATAAAATTAGTGGAATTCATAAAAAGTTTCAAATTACATCTATTTTGGTGTTTATAACATCAATTATGTCAATATTTCATTAATAAGTTAATTACTACATCATCTTTGTGTCATACATAAATTAAATTATTTAATGTCTAAAAATTACAAATAAAATACCATTATGTAAGAAATCGTTTTATCTTTATAATGAATATTTATAGTCGAATTTATCTTTTGTATAACCCCATATTAAAAATGATTTATTTATTAAACTTTGATTTTAACTATTTTAACCCTTCTTTAAATAAATTAATAATAAATGTCCTAATCTAATCCAAGTGGGCCTAAATGGTCATAATTTATTCCTAAGATTGTTTTTGGTCGAATTACACTTGTCCAATAGAATTAGGAAATGTTTTAGGGTAATAATAATATCATTTTTACCCTTGATTTCCCTATTTACTTTTAACCGTGGTAAAAAAAAGTAAAAAGTTACTATTCACCAAAAAAAAATTATTTTCATCCAATTGAACCACATTTTACTTACTGACATCATCTGTGTCTCTTGGATTTTCGAAATTCCACTCACAGAAGCGGTAAAATTATGTTTTATGAAAAATTCAGTTTTTTAACTACCACTTAGTGGTTTCACAATTCTTCGAAAATTGAATGTTTTCAGAAAAATACGAAAATTTCACCCTAGGCTAATTTCGAGATTCCGAATCCAAAAATGAAGTCCATTCTGAAAAATAAAATTTATAAAATTTCAAGAAGTGGTTATTACTATTCATAATGACTAGTTTTAATAATATTTTAATAGCATATCATTGTTTAGTGAAACTCGGTATTGCGTACGATGCAAGCTATCGAGGAAGGTCGCGATTTCGTGTAAAGCAAGCCAAGCAAGTATTGTGTAGAAAAAGATTCCTTTGATGATTTATATAACATAAAAGTCTCGGGTGTTACAATAATCATGAAAAGGAAACTTAAAGCATAGAGGGATAAACATGTAGAAGAAAAGTATACCCTAACATGCGATCCCCTAGGTTCCAATCTAGGTTATCCATGATCATATATTCTTATGTGAATTTTTATTTTATTTTATTTTTGTCCATTTAATAATGGTTCATATAAAGCTTATGAGTTTACCAAAACATATCCCCCAGAAGTGTCAAACCAACAGTGCGGCAAGGCCCATTTTTGTGCATCAGGTTTCCCCGGGTCAAGCCCAAAACACATTGTCAGAGTTTTTACTCCTAGAAATATATGTTCCATATCCACCTATACTTGTTCGTATCCAGACAGGGATTTATTTTTTTGGAACCCACTTACTCAATACTCACCAAAATACCAGGAATATTTCCTATATTTAAACTTTCCTATAGGGTTATTAATGTTTTCATATGCTAATTTCCACAAATAACTAAACTTTTATTTGATACCAACTATAGAATCCCTCCATTTTATAACAAAACTTTTCATTACATTTTACAAAATTGAGGATCTTTAAGTTTTAGTGTCTTGGAAACTAGGAACTTAAAACATGAAAACATAAAACATTCTTCTTAAACACTTGAAATTATTCTCATTATGTTCATCCTAGGTTCATTACTGCATCTTATAACCTAGGGACATACATCAAAAGAAATGGTGTGCAGAAGGCCCAGTAAGGGAAACAAGGGGAAACATTTAACATGTGAACTTGAGATACATCAATGAAGTCATGAAAAAGAACTTTAAGGCATGAGAAAGAAATCATGAGGAATATCAAAATAAGAAAAACGTATTTCATAATGTGAAGATGTGGCTACAACATTTAACATATACAATCATTTCTATTTCACCAAGGTCTATCCCCAAGGTGTCATTTAAAATTACCAAGGTTATTCACCAAGGCGTCGTTAAAAATGGTCATCTCTAGAGATTAAGTCTTTACCCAATGATTTCGAGCACTACATGGCGCACTGTTAAATTTTCCTTTATAATAATATGATCCACATATATAATCATCAAACATTTCATAAATAACCCATATAGCATAAAATAAATGGGTTTCATTTCATAATCATAACGTTTTAAAAACTGCTTTAAAGACATGATCTTTATGACACATTAAACCCATGAAAAAAAGAAGGTGGTTTTCATGTATGTAAATCCCAGAATTTAAAATAGAAAATTTTGATATATATGTGGATACCCCTGTAGAAGAATGATCTTTGAGTATTCACTTAATAAAATAAAAGAATTTGAGAAAAAGATTGAGGCATTTTGAGACAAAAATTCTGCAGCATAACAGCTATGTTACAGGGTTTTAGAAAATATTGATATGAGAAGGGACATGAGTCACCCACTCATAAATGATCCATAAAACAGTAGAGGGATATAATATAATGGATATAAGAATATGAGAATGAAATTTGAAAGACATTCCATATGAAATGAAAAACACTTAAGGAAATCAAAAATAAGATTTCTCTTATGAAAATTCAGCAGCCTAGCGACGTCCCTTAAAACTTCAAAAAATGAGTTGACGAGAAAAAATAGGGTCTCTCATAATATGAACATAAAATATCATTATGAAAGATATAGAGTTCATAGCCAAACATAATAAAAAGGAACATGAATGACTTGAAATGAAAATAGATCTTGAAAACGAGAAGGGTTAATGAATCCCATAAAAATTCGGCAGCCTAATGGTGCCACTTAAAACATAAAATAAAAATTATTGACAAGATAAAATAGGTTCTCTCATAATATGAAAATAAAATATCAGTATGATAGATATATAGATCATACCCTGAAAATGAACATGAAATACTTGAAATGAAAATAGATCTTGAAAACGAGAAGGGTGAAAGAATCCCTTAAAAATTCGACAGCATAACGACACCACTTAAAAATTCATAAAACGAATTGATGAGATAAATAGGGGGTCTCTAATCATATGAACATGAAAATTACAATATAATTTATATAAAATAACACCCACAACATAAGAACATTGGGCTTAAAAGAAAATACAAAAACGAGAGTACTTGAAAAGAAAGAGAGAGGTAGGATCCCTTACCTTAAAACGTAACTCATAAAACTCGATTGTTGGGACCCTGAGGGGCTTGAGGGCACCTTGGGAGGACTCCATGGGAGATAAGGAGACTGGAACATCGTTGAGGATAATTTTGGAATGGAAATGATGATATAATGGCTTGGTATTTATAGGGGATGTGAGGGGACAAGGCATTAATGGCTAAGGGACACCTCATTAGTGGTATTGGCAAAACCATGGGCTTGCCCTGGGTATTTGCCCATGGTATTGGCCACTTAGGACATCTCATACCTTATCTTACTATTCATTAGTAGACCATATTTATTAAATACTTAATACATCATTTAATGATGTTACTAAACACACGTAACTTAAAAACTGTATTTTTACTATTCACCGAAAATTCAAATTTCTCAGAAAAATCCCTAAATTTCACCTTAACCAAATATCGATGCTCTGATTTCAAAAATGAAATCCATTTTATAAACATAATTTTCTAAATATATTTAATTTAATTTTTAAATAAATACACTATTAACCGAAAAATCATTTTTTTCAGAAAAATTCCCAAAAATTTGCTTAACATAATATTGATGCTCTAAGTTCAAAAATGAACTCTATTTTATAGAAATAATTTTCGAAATAATTTTAATTTAATTTTTAATTAAAAAACACCATTCACTAGAAAAAACTGATACTTGACTAATAATTTCTGAAATAGTTATTTACCTATTTTATTGAATCACATTACTTAATCAAGGTGCCTAGATTATATTAATACTTTCTTAAAGTGAGATTACTAATCCATTTGATTACATTACTAATCCTAAGCGTAAAATCACTATTCATAATATACTATTCATCAAAAATCATGTTGATCATATTAGAATTGAATTTTTTTACTGAACATAATTATATAAGACCATTTTTTGAAAATCATTACACATAATTAATTATTTAAGGTTTACATAAATATATTCAATTATCGTTTTTCTAGAATTCATAAAAAATATGTATATAATATTTATCCAGACATTTGAAAATTCACAAACTTTATCATAAGAAGAAAACACACTTTTATTTATCTCAATGGATTACACAAATAAGGTACGGTCTCCTTACATAGCCCCTTATAACCCCAACATAGGACCTAAGTGTAAGGTGTGCTAGGCTGATAGAATATTGGGGCGGCTCGGTCAACATTGCCCGAGTAGTGATTTCTATTAGCTTGAACTTCTCGCGAAGGCGATTCCGTTATAGCTTCGCACGATGAATTTCGGCTTGGGTTTGGTCAAGGTCAAAGCCTAAAGTTGCTACCTCCTTCCCGATTTTTGTTATATGGGCTTCAATTGGCCCGAGACTACTGGATGAGGCCATCGAATCTTCTTTCTATATTAATTAAACAAGATCACTTGTATTTAGAGACAATAATCGCAACATTTAATTTCCAACGATCATATTGTCTAATGGTCATATAACAGTTGAAATCCAACGGTATCATTTTAAGTATACTGATGTTATCAAATGAAACAGTTTTGTTGAGTATAAAAATAAAATAACACAAAAAATTAGGAAACAGTATTTATTCAAAATTTCAGGTCGTTACAGTCTAATTAGTTACCCTAGTGAAATTAAACATATGATCTCTTGACCCCCATTTTTAGGATAAAGTTAGAATATTGATTTTTCACATCTCCTCTCCATTATAATATATACAATATGTGGTGACACTGCTTTTTTTCGAAGTAAAAAAATTTTTGGATCGTAAACTATCCACAAATAAAATTTCTTGATTTAGGATCCTTGGATAACCACATCCTCCCATGGCCCTTGGAAATGATATCGAGCTTCAAAGACCATTTTATTTTCTATTCATACATGCCAGTGGCTCCTGAATATGCGCTTATGGTCATCAACCAAGTGTGTCACTCTGCAAAAAGAGAATCAAATACTTCGGATCCCTAACAACATTGTAGCCGAACTCAACACCCTAGTGTGATTTTAACCTTTCCCTATATGATTTTTACATATCATTCTCTTGACTTGAGAAATTTGGGTCAAGATTTACAATCCTCATATGAAAATATTCCCAGGTATTAATCATCCACATCATTATATCACCGGGTTTCATACCCTTTATCAAGGTCATACTATGATGGTTCATTTACATTCCTTTGATGGCTTTCACCTCATGATTTGAGACCACATGGTATAGTGATTGAGCTTTATAATCAAGAGTTGAATTGCCATTTGGTTCTAGACCATTTTCTAGATATCCTTCCTCCTGTACCCAACCTCATCATCTAGATGTTTGAGTCTTTACAAATCATACATAGTCCTTGGAGGTAAGTGGTGATCATATTTTTCATGGACATTCTACTAAGGCATATGGTCCTTGACCAACCGACTAAATTAATCTCCTCTATTCCAGAAAAGATCTTCGATCCTTGTGAGACCAAGAAACATCATCGCAGAACCTAGAAACTCAAAATGTCAGGGGACACACCCATAATGTATGCCCCATATTGTATTTATTAACTCAGACAATTGGGTTATTATTTACATCAGTCATATTACAACCTTTCCAATGGACCCAACCTAACCCAAGACACCAGTTTTATGACACCGACAAATATGTCAGTGGGTATTTACTTTCATTAGAACTGGTCCATTTTCCCCATGGACATTTCTCTTTACGGGGAGAATTTGATGATGCCCACCAAATGAGCATCGTAAAATTAAAAAAGAATTAAATACCTGAATATGGTAATTATTTTCCCAATAAAAATAAAGTAAAGTGGAAGGTTTCCATGACCTATACATCATGTGATCCTTCAAGGTACTCGTGATTATGTGACCATTAGTTAGTCCCATGAAATAAATACGTGCAGCGTATAACCTAATGTGGATCCTTTGGATTTTATTTTAATATGTTTTCCTAATCATATGAGGGATCTCTCTAAAACTAGTCGTCATGCATTGATATCCTAATAAGATCTCCTATCCATGAAGTTTTTCATTTGTGAGTGTGTAAAAACCATATAAAAATACATTTGAAATTTTGAGAAAAATGTCCACAAGATGGAGGCCTATAAGGATTAAAATGATGATGTGAGGCATCACCAATGGGAAGTGTAATTTTCACTGAGAACATATAAACATGGATAAAATAATCCCAATCCTTTTTAGAATAATACATTTTAAATAAAAAGGGAGGAGGCAGAATCCACTCATGGTCATAAAAGACATGTAATTCACCACTAATGATCAAAAATACACTACGAGACCATGGTGACATATCCTCTTTATATCAAAAAATCCCATAGGTATGTTGTCTACATAATGCAAAGAACCTCAGGTATATCTGTGAAAATTAACTCTCCCTATTTGGATCCCTAAGGACGATCAAATGGATTCATCCATTATGTTATCACACATTGTTGTAGGACCACTTTTTGGTCATGTAATTCATCATCAAGAAGTTGAGTAATTGTCTTTTACATTACTCATGCAATATCTCATGACTCGTGACATTTGGAAAAAAATGGAAATAAAAATAGAAGAATTTAGTAGCATCTCGTTGTCATAAAATTTTTGAGACATGTTGAAGAAGTCTGCAACACCATCCCTTGAAGACCCCTCATAATCCATCACTGCCTCATGAAACGTCTTGGAAAATTCATCACAGAGGGTGAGAATGCCTTTCAACTTGAACCTTGATCTTCAAAACGACCATAGAAAAGTAAAAATCATAATAAGTAGGACTTTTATCATGGCCATAAGATCAATGAAGTCTCATTAATTGGTGATTATAAAATTAAGTAATTGTTTATAGGTGGGACTCACATTTTCTAAAAATTAGGGGATTCCCTTGGAGAGATCCACATTAGAGGCTCACAAAAAAGTCTGGCACTATAACCCTTTTCCAACTCAAGTATGTATTCTCACATGATAAATCATGAAATTTGAAAAACATAATCTGGTTGAAAGGATAATAAATATTCCACCATAATATGAAAAATGAACCACTAACTATCATGTCAAGTAGGACGAACTCAGGTAATTTTCCATTCCCACTAGAGTAGGCTTCTCATAGTGGCTTATCTTGAGAATGGAATGCCTTTTGTGAGGTAATATAGTATAAAATATATTGATAGATCATGATCCATGGAAAAATAACTTGGTGTAAACTTATATAGATAATGTTATTAACTTATGGTTGGGCATGTGAAGAACATCCCCTATATATGCTAGATATTGCGAGACATAAAATAAATGGGCACTGAATAAAACTATGGAATTCATGATATAAGGTATAGAAAAAAGGCTAAATTTGGAATAGATAAACCAAATTAATGGTACATATCAATCATATTATTCATGTGAACCATCAAATATACAAATCTATGACAATACATATCACCCAAATATCGTGATTCTCCTTCGGTATGCTAATTGGGTCATGTAAAGCCTTCTGGACATGTCAGAGAGGGATGTGTAGTTCTCCTAGGTATACCAAATTAGTCTCATGAATCCCCCTAGGAACATCACCCCAATCATTCTAATATACTTAAAATTCATTTCATGACTCATGTAATGGAGTCTTCTCACACTAAATAAATCTCATGATAGCACCCAGGCATGTCAAATAGCTCTTGCAACACCCACCATGCAAGTTTGCCGAGACTCGTGTTACCCCCCCCCCCCTCCCCAGAAATGCAAGCTTTTACAAGTTATACCCTCCATATATGTCATACAAGACATGTGACACCCACCAATACATATCACATTAACTGATGTCACACTCTTCATATGTTTTAGCTAGCACGTGAGATGACACCAGGGCATGTTAGTTTGGGTTATCTGACACCCTATAGACAATATAGTTTAGTCTTTTGATGTCCTCTGAACAAGTCACATGTGTTATGAGACATCCTCTAGATGAAAATTCCACACCATCAAGGAAATCCCATGATGTGATGACATTATATGTATTTTGTGTGTAATCCCTGATCAAAAGGGCGGCCATAGAGTGTGAGCCCCGATTATGAACACAATATAATATGACACACACAGTAAGGGAATCCTATGACATGAGACATTGTCCATCCTTGATGTTTAACTCCCGATAAATAGGGAAGACTTAGTGTGTAATCCTCGATCAACTTAACTACACTGAATCTGATTCAATTTATAACCAGGATATATAAGATACCTCTCTGAGGCTTGATCACTATAATAAAGTATTCATAGGGATATATCGGTGCATTAACCATGTACCCATGTTTAGTGAGACTGCTTACATATTATCCCATTTTTCTCTCACCAAGCATATTTCACTTGAGCTTATGGAGTTGAAATAGTAATATCATTCACCTCACAAATCCCCACCAGCCGGGGAAATTTCAACATGTAATCCCTGATGAGGGGAAAGATATATTAAGCATGACATAAAGGAATCTACCTTGTGGTTAGTCCCAAGGGAATGAATGAACCACAAGAACTCTAATCCCTACAATAATCAGGATAAGTAGGAATCATTTTTAATGCTAGAGGTAAAATAAACACCTATTATAGTACAAGTCCTATTATATCTCTAATATCTTAAAAATTATTATCCAATCATTCCCATGGGATGATCACACTACCTAATCCATTAGTGGACTAAGAAAATTAATGAACTATGACAACTCATATTCTAGCTATATTCAGGATACACATTCCATCTCCCATGGAATCACAATTTAATACTCATTGTATCATAGCTCTAATATTTTTCTTCTACACATGATGTTAAAATTTATGATTATAATGAAAAATTTGGGTTTTGATTTCTTTAACAACCTAGATATGTTGGGTGCCTCAAAATGGATCAATCCGGTCCTAGGAATTATAAATTTGCTCCCTCAGGTGAAGCATATTCCAAAGAATCTCATTATAAAGATTCAACATATAAAAATTCTACCTATCACTAGGGTAATGTATGAAGATCCTCATATACATAAAGCTGGTTTAACTAATGATATCCTTTTTAATTATTCCATCAATAATATTCCATTTCTTTTGTATATAGATAGAATTTACCAATAATAATTTTTTAGGGTAACCAATCTTGTATTGGTATTAGGTAGATATTTTATAACATATCTTAAATATATAAGAGATTCCAGGAGTGGGAAATAATTCCTCTAAATAAGGTGTGATGATCCCGACCTTCCAACCTCCCAACTAGTGGGAGTCCCTAAAAGTCATTGGGGATGAAACCCCAATTGTCCACCTACCGTTGGAATGTAAGTATGTACCTAGTTATAGATGAGGGAACCATTTTGAATTTCCATTAACAATGAAAATGATCTGGTGTTAATGATTTGGAAAGAAGTAATATCCCCCCATAATCACCCATCCAGCCCAACCGAGCCCACCTCAGCGAGGGTTTCCCCAGTCGTCTATTTCCCATAGAAACAATGAGATCTTAATTTTCATTTCATTATTTTACTCTCTGAATTAATTTATTATTTTGATACCAAGTTCATAAGAGTTTTATCGACTCATGTTTTTTTAATTTTTCCATTCGATTTTTTCTTGAAGATACCTTTCCTGAATTCATCGATCCTTATATTAACTTTTTTATATGGAATTTATTTTCTATATCTAGGGAAACTAATTTTCATCCTTAATGGACAAATATTTTATAAATTTTTTTGAATTTAATGTGTAATTTTGGTAAGAATAACTCTAATTCTTAATAATGATTATTTTAATCCATGAACATAATTTTCATCTAACCAATGATCTCCTGAAATTTCAGTAAAAATAATATGGTTTATTTTTGGTAATTCTCACAATTATCTTTACCCCATTTTAATAATAAAGTTTAATAATCTTTTTTAGACATTGGTGTTAACTCAATATTATTTCTATATATTAATGAAAAAGTAATCCACATTAAAAATAAAATGTTTTATCTTCTACACCATATTTTTTATAAACATTAATTATTTTTTAGGTTTATTAATTTAGAAAAAATAATAGTGTTGTTTTCAAAATTTGTCTCATTGCCTTATATTTTTATTTAAATGTAATTTTTATATCATCTTTAATATCATTTATTAAGGGTTTTTTAATAACTTTTTATTTTTACTTATCTTTTTCACTATGTTATATCTCTCATGAAGTCATGATTTGATCACACAACATATTGTATTATTATATGATTACATTAGGAAAATTAAATGGTATATATCATAAAATCTCATTATTTTATATTATGTGATATTTTTCGAATAGTGAAGAATCATTTTCTTTTTTCTTTTGTTGAATAAGATATGTTTCTTATCAATTTGAAATGGAACCCATATATACTGTTAATGAATTGTGGGGTCCTATATAACCTTCCAGTACATTAGTTTATGTTTATAAATATTGTGATATTAAAGCATGAACATAATGAGGTTTTCCAAACAGTCATGGGCATGAATGATTGGCCAACATTTCCAGGTATAGACATAATAAGTATTTGACTTAGGCTTGGGAATATTGGGTTTTATCCTAATAATTTTCATATCCTTATAGTCGATCAATATATCTATTCTCTTTCTCAAGTAATTCCAATTTTTCATGGTGAATTTCATTTCCGTGAAGTTTTATGACATAGTTATGAAAAATAATTTTTTATGTATTCCATACATTAATATAATCCTCACATGTTTTATGATTGTTGTTTTTTTGATCCATATCATAAATTTTATGCTTCATTAACCATCTAGTTATGATCTTGTGTTGATAGGTCATTTTTATGACTATAATAAATGATCATATGATATTTTATTATTATATTTAGTTATTCCTTAATTTCCCTTAACTTATTATGACATGCCACATTATGATATTATTTTTCCCTAACTAAGAACTAGATATCACTCCTTTGTATTATTTAAATTCACTATGTTATAAATATTCTTATATCATGTGATATTTTATGAAAGGGGTATGAACGATCATGGTTATAGACAATTGTTTATCATTTTTGGAAATTAAGATGTTTACCTAGTTAGTATCTAAGATAATAAACCTTTAACTCCATGGGTTGTAAGACTGTTTGCATGATCCATTTTATAAATCATGATGTTATTAAATTATTTATGTCTTGTTCATATTGGGTGCTTATATCAATAACTCTAACCAAGAATAGCCGGTTAAAAATTATTTAATCTTGAATTTCATTAAAATTATCAATATCAATCCAAAGGGTGAGAACAAAATATAATAAATATTTTAATAATTAAAAACATCCAGTTGGATATATCATGAAACAAATTGGGATATTCCATATGAAGTTTTTAATCAATGTTAATCTTTATATAATCTTTATAACCATAGCTTTCAAAATAAAAATAATTCTATAATATTTGGTTAAATAGACTGTTATTCATGGACCAAAACATCAACTTCATTAAATGAAATCATTTACCTTAAATAATAAGTATTAGTAAACTTTAAAAATCATATTTTATGAAATAATTACTATAAAATTATTCTATAAATACTTAAAAGAATAAAAACTAATTTTACATCAAAATTCAATTTATATACAATCCATGGTTATCATAGTCATTAAAGGATGTTGTCCGTAAATATTTCTACTAAGGAAACACTAATTTGAATTATGAAAACCTCATGTTTGGGAAATAAATTAATTTTAACTATATAGGATCTGTAAAAGTTTCGAAGCATTAAACCAATGGGTTTTCCACGTCAGGAGGATTCTATCAAATCTTTGAAGAAAAAATTTACCTATCATGGTGGAGATGAAAATAATTAAATATTTAAAATTATATGAATATTTTTATTATACCATATTAGACTATATATAAATCTTGTAATGTATAGAGTGAATGTGAAACTATGGTCAAACTTATTCCATATCCAGGGTATCATATGAAATGATATTAAGATATTGAACAATCTTATTTAGTTATATAATAGTGTAAAATAACTAAATATCATAAGGCTTATTATATTAGTTAATAAAATTGAATGATTAACTAGGATAGTGTAACCTTAAACATTAATGATCAAATTTCCTAGTATCATAAGATATAATCTTTAATTTAATATGTATAAAATTTGGAAAAGCTATATTGGATAATATGTTACATTTAGTAGTATTGGAAAATCAATTTACTCATAAATTATAAATTTATTAATAATTATATAAACACTCACAGATGAACCATGAGGGATATAAATGGTAGCATTCAATGTAAAACCCTGAGTTTTCATGAACATTTTAATAAAATTAATTAATTTTATTTAATTTCATTCATTTCATACTAATATTTGTTATACACAAATTATACATTACGCTTATTTATGATTTCTCAACATGAAACATCTTCATTGATTTTTCTACACCATACACTATTTTTTTCGAATCATCATTTTACTATAATTATTACTATCTAAAAAAATAGTTATAACATATCAATTAAATATAGTAATAAGAATATTAATAACTACTATTAAATATAATTTCTAATTGTTTAATATAAATAAAATATTTTTATAATAGAGAATATATTTTTTGATAAATTTTTTATATGATTGAAAATAACTTTTTTCTAAAAGAACACATTTTTATGTCTATCTATAAACCATGATTAAATTCATTTTGGTTATAATTGGAAAGATACTTTTTTAAAATCAACTAAATATTTGTATTAACAATTTAAAATTTTTCTTATGGTGAATTAGTAAATTTTTTTATTAAAAAAATCATTTTTATAAATAGAGAAAAATATTTAATGTTAATTCAAAACTGCATTTTCATTGAATGAAATTAAATTTTTGAATTATATTTTAATTTGGTTTTGAAGTATAATTATATCATTTTATATCACTTAATCTCATTTATGTCATTATATCCATTTTAACATTGAAATTAAATATAACCCTAATTTTAATATTTTAATATTTTATTCTTAAAAAACATATTCTCATGACACTTATGTGGGATTGAATTTAATTTAATTAATTCAAATTATGTATTTATAATTTGGTAAAATAGAATATATATTTTGAATAATAATAATTTATAATTTTTAAAAAGGTTAAATTATTTTTTTAGAAAACATTTAGTGAAGGTATGTAAAATTAATTACAGTGATTAAGGTAAAAATAACATAATTAATAACTAAACATAGATAATATGGTTTAAGAATGTCCCTAAACATGACTAAAAATTATTTCATGGAATTTGTTTTATCATTACAAATATAAAGATCTAGAAGGATCCATTTTAATCATTATGGGACAAGTAAAACGTTCAGGGCACTCAAATATTTTCAGGAATACCAAATGTGTCATTTTCCCCCACTTATAGAAGGCCTTATCACCTTCCCCTCTTGTTACACCTCTCAAAACCATTTTATCATCCACATCCTAGCCAAATATCTTCCCAACATCCATCCAGTCATATTATAGGCTACTAATTGGGAAAAAAAACATCCTACGAATCCATTTGGTTTAATTGAAAAGTAGTCACCCAAGTAAGAGGTAACATCCTTCCATAAGTTCATTGATTTATTTTCATTCTCTACTAGCATAAATCATCATATTCCATGATTATATATATTAAAATTTATATCATAAATATAATTATATGTTTTTATTATATTTTTTATAACTACACCTATAACACTTTTATTAAATGGGTTACAAACATTCCATTCCTGTGTTTGGCGAGCTACTTCCTCATTAAATGATGATGTTCATTTTTACATTACCACATATAATATTTTGGAATTATGATGAAAAATATATTTTTATATTTTATATATGTTATTAATGTAATATTTATTCTTATTTTATTTTTATATAACACATACCTTCATGATTTACATTTTTTATAAATATTTTAGCTTTGTTTGCGGATGGGTGGATTAGTACCTCCTCAAAGAGATATTCTTGTAACATCCCATGTAAATAAGGAATATGAATTTTTCATATTTATTAATTTTTGAATTAAATATTAATTTTACTTTAAAAGTGTTTCTATGTTCGATAGTGTACCTGATACGCAAAAACGGGTTTCTTTGAAATCTTACGTTGCACTCTAATAATATATTATTATTTTAAACGGTAGTTAACTCCTAGTCATTGTATTGGAAGGAAAGAATGAAACTAAATACAATATGATTATACATGTTTGTTAAATGTGTTTAAATTTATCCAATACAAATTAGAGGCTTAAAATGTGAATGAATCTAATTTTATGCATAATTTACATTAAAAGGCCGATTTATCACCTTTTAATAGAGAACCCTTTTTAAATCAACTTTTGGTCACTTTAATATATTCAATATTACCAAATAAAATCCTTCTTTATAATTGGGACCTCAAAATTTACTTTGTGTATATTTTTGGAATTTTTCGGATAATGATCATTTTTTAAATGAATAGTTAAAAATATTGTATTTTTATTAAAAAGTGTGTTTTAATGTAATTTATTTATATGGTTAAATTATCCATTTAATTGGATTTAAAGTGAAATTAAAATATATTTTTACCATTTAATCCAATTTTGGTCATTGGAATTAATTTCACTTTAAAATTGGACATAAACAAGTATCAATTTTTTGATAGTTATTGTTTCTTAAAAACACGTTATTTGTTTTGATAACGGAAATTAATTTTAAAATTAATTAATGAAACTTCTATGTTTTGAATTTGTAAAAATAGATATAATTTTTGAATTCGGAATATCTAATATAGCTTAGGCTGAATTTTTTGTATTTTTCTGAAAAACATCAATTTTTTATGAATAGTGAAACCACTTAGTGGTAGTTAAAAAACTGACTTTTTCATTAAAATCAAATTCTACCACTTCTGTGAATTGAATATAAAAAATATGACATACATGGTTGTTATCAAGAAGTAAAATTTTGTTCAATAAGATGAAAATAATTATTGGTAAATAGTGACTTTTGACTTTTATTTACCGCGGTTAATGGTAAATATTGTAATTCGAGGTTACAAAAATATTATAATATTTCAAAATTACCATAACACATGTCCTAACATTATTGGATGAGTATTGGCTGACCATATTCATCCCTGGTTCGATTTTGGGACCCCATTTAACCACTTGGTAGTGATAATGACAATTTGGATTAATTAATTTAATGTAAAGACAAAATTGACTTTAACAAAAATATTTTAGTAATTAATTTTTCTAGGGGGTTATATAAATTATATTTTCAACTATAAATATTAATTGGAAATATAATAATATTTCCTATATCATTATATTCTTTTATAATTTTTATACATCAAATAAATTAAATTATTTATGACACAATAATGATGCAGTATTTACATCATTAATAAATGATTTAAATAAATAAAATTATAATGATTAAAATATTATCCAAACATGTCCAATTATGATTGGATGATTTTATTTCTACCATGAGTCATCTTATATTCATATTTAATGATTTTTGGAACTTTTGAAACTGAAGATAAGATTATAATAAATTAATATTTTCACACATTCCAAAAGAGCCCCTCCACCCCTTATAAAATGAGACAACTTCTAACCAATTTCGTACACCTCTAAATCCATTTGACTCGTCCAAAAACTGCCCATTTTATCTCCCTACATCCATCTACTCCCCATAAAAGCCTTAACTTAGGTAGAAGGCACTTCAAGAAGTCCTTTTGGTTCAAACCAAAGGAAGTTACCAAAATTAAAGGTAACTGTTTCTCTTAAATTGATTTCTTTTATTTTACTTCTCCAACCACTAAAATATTTTTATTCCTTTATTTTGTAACAAACATAGTATAATAAATATACTAGGATGTTTTTATGATATGTATTTTAACAACACTTACACACACCTCCATCTAATGGATGAATAATATAATGTTTCTGTGGATGGAAAACTAATGCCTCATGAAACAATGATTGTTCGATTATCTCCTACCGCCACTCATGGTGGCCATTATGATGGCACTGTATTTATATATGATATATATTATGTTTATGTTGTGTTTATTCTTCTGTATTTTCCTTTTATATCATGCCTTTATTGTTTCCATAGTGGGTAAATATGAAAATCTCATTTGAGGAAGTGTGGTCTACCGCCCCCCTCAATGTGATGTGATTCGTTAATGCCTTATGTGGGATGCATAATGGATGGAGTTACTTATATTATATATATTATATTATACTATAATTATAATATAACTATGTATCATTATGCTTTATTTCCATTAAAATAAGAAATAGAATTGAAAGTAGTGTTCATGCATACGTAAGACTTACCGTCTCCATGAATGGTGCATTTCATTTCTTACCTCTAAATGTTATGTACTATTATAAACACATGTATATACAGGATATATATGATATATATTATATCTAAATAATGAATATAATTATGGATATAATGGACTATTTACCACATGGACAACTTGTAATATAAGGTGTTCATTTTTGACTCAAGTACCAAATATCGACAAAACGAACATTATTAACTTAAATGATTACATAATGTTTATAACATGGTAATAAGTGATATAAAAGGAATAATAAACTTTAAAAAGGTTATTAATCAAGTATAAATTAACATTAGTTTATTATTCAGGAGATTAAAGAACGATTGAGTCATGTCGAACACGATGTAAGGGATTTTCATTTCTCACTTTCAATTCCATGAGATTTCCATTGTTTGCCACTAATTTATTGAATGTGGTGTATTGGGCACTGAAATTTAATATATATTATCAGTATTATCATTATATTCATGGTATTCTGTGATTAATTTGGTGGTTATTAACTTTTGGTCATATGACTCAGTTGATTACAACGTGGTAACGGGTTTTATCTCACTTTTTATTCCTGTGAGATTCATGCTATATTTTCCACTATTTCCTTTTGTGTGGTGTATATACTGCCCAATGTTGTAATCTTTATGTAATATAAATTCATTTATGAGCATTTTCATCTTAATTGTATGATCTTTCTTTCATGTGGCATATGTTTTTTAAGTTACCAAATCGATAAAAGAACCTTTCACCCTATTCATTTTAAAAGACTTCTTTTTGTTATGTCTTATAATTTACATCTTATAATGTTTTTATATATTCTTCTATATACTAATTGATTTAAACTTTACGTCCAAGTGATGAGATACCCATTTTTTATCTCAACAACTCATTTCATGAATTTTAATGTGATGCCGTTAGGCTGTGGAATTTTTACAAGGGAACCTCCTAACCCAATTTCAACTCTTCAGGCTCAACTTGTACTTCAAGAATATGCCATCCTATAAATATGTGTGAATGAACCCTGATTGTTTTACACTTAATATCCACCTATATTTGGTGTATTAATATTTTTCACACATAATTATGTGATTTATTTATCCTTAATTTAAGGATACCATCTTTATAAGGGATTTCATCTCAATTTACATTTCCATTGAGACGTCATTGTTATTACGCACTAATTAACTCCTATATGGTGTATATACATTAATTTTACATATTATATCATGAATAAATTTATTCCCATGATATTATAAAGTTCTGATTAAATATTATTCCTCAATTATTTGTATTCAAGTGTCTCTCTTTTTGTTAAAAAAAATATTTAACAAAAATATCGTTATAAGTGTTTTAAAGATTTATTCTTCTAAATATTTCTCATTAATGTCCATGTATTAAAAATGGGTTTTAGGATTTTTTTTATATGGACATTAATGTTTTAAAATGATAATTCATTTAAAATCATCAAAGTGGTATGGGACACATTGATTAAAAAAATCTATTTTTAAATGGCTTTGAAAATGATTTGATAAAACATTGTTTATTTCAATATCATGATTTGATATATTAGAGTGTGAAAAAGTTATATTTCAGTTAAACATGTGTTATATGTTTTGGTTATTGGGCGTTTTTTACATATACGGGTGGTTCCATGATAAACCTAGGGTGGGTGAGCCCGACATAGCTCTCCAATGCATTGGGTGACGTGATGAAGGTAAACGTGAATGTTTCTCCTAAGAGATTTTGGGAATATACTGTGATGGGTATTCTAAAGTAACTCCCTATGTAGTTGTGATAGCTACAATTAAATATGATATTGATGCCACAAGTTACCTTTATGTTTTATGATTTCTACGTGACATTCATAAATCTTATGATTTCACAAGGTAACTAAAAGATTTCATGATTTGTATGTATTTATGAACAAATGATTTCATTCATTTTTTTACAAACCTTACTGAGATTTTTATTCTCATCCCATGTTTTTATATGTTTTCACAGGACTTAAAGATTAATAGGGTCAAGGATGGGATCAAGAAAAATTCATGCTATCTAAAACATTGAACTAGACATGATTCTTTTTTTCAAGAGTTTTTATTTTATGAATAAATGGAAATTGTGTAGAAGTGTCTACCTTCAAATATTTTGAGAAGTTAATAGTTATGTCCTAATTTTCTAAAACTATAAACCTGAAAAGATCCTTAATGTGAATTATTCATTTAATATAACATTATGTAATGTTATAAGGTCGGGTACTTATATTTGGTATCAGAGATCGGTTTAGAAAACTTTAGAGGTTAAGGTATTCTTTAAGCATAAGTGACATTACCATAATGGTTAGGATTTCAAAAAGAGTCATAGTTTTTTTAGATAAATTAAATGAGTTTAAGATAACATGAATAATTATATCTTAGTATTATATGTGATTATAATGATATACTCACACTTACCTTTTTTGTTTTAGTAAATGGCTTGATCTAGTAGGAACCAAAGTAACAGTGGATGTCAAGAAAACTGTTACGGTTTTCTGAACGAGCCACTGAATGATATGACAGATGCAATGAGAACTCTTGTGGTTATTGTCAAATAACTATCTAGAGACATTATTGACCACCTTAACCTTAGTGATTTTTATAAGGCATCATATATGTGAGAAACAATTCCCTATGGATGTTCAGGTAATAATCATAAAGATAAGTCTGTTAAAAAACCTAGGTGTCAGATATGTGGAAAGAAACACCTAGGAAAGTGTTTCAAAGGAGCAAAAATATGCTATACATGTGGAAATGAAGTTCATAAAGCATGAACCTTCCATGGAAGAAGGAAGCATCTAGTTGACTCTAGGAAAATGAAAGAAGTCCTTTCCGATGGATCAATTGAATGTTTTAAATGTGGTGTGCATGGTTATTATGAAAACACATTTCCTACAAAGAAGTTATGGGAATGGGATCACCATAATCATACAAATATTAATTTAAAAATACATAATTCCAATCCTATTGAGGATGAAGAAACTGACAATGACCAATGAAAGGTATGGATTATTTCTTAACATACGTTTTCCGATATTGAAATCTTAGGATATGATTCATGATTTTGTTTGTAGGAAAGAATTATTTCAGAATAAGTTGTAAAGGAATGGTTAATGGATCATGAAGGATGTTGAATGAGTAAGAAGTCAACATATATGGTATTCAAGAGTTATGGTAGAATTTTTGATGGTGAAATGCTTAAAAGTATTAAGGCTCTTCAGATGATGGGATTACATTAGAAAAATATTTATAGTATGTGAAACCCTGATGTTTGATATATGAAAATTTTATTCAAGGAATAATTATCTTCTCTTTTGTGGATATAGTTATAAAGAACCATTTGGTTTTATATGATCCATGAATTTGAGGCAATTACGAGTTTATAAATTTTTGGATGAAAAATGAATGTTATTAGATAACCTTTGTGGTTAAATTATGTTATGGTTATTTTTGATGAATTTATCTCTTTTTGAGGAATGATATAAATTTTTATAGTTTTTTAAATGGGACAAAACGCAGACCGTGTGACAACCCATCGTGTCGGACGAAGCTGTAGGAATCGAACCCACAACCAAAATGCAACTGGTATTTATCACCTACCACTGGACTACGTGAAGTCCCTAGTTTTTATGACTAATTATTTTTAGTTAGATGATCTTATAAATCAAGAATAAGTTGATTTTGGGTTATCTATGGAAATTATTAACCTATAATAGAGGATATGTGATTCGGTTAATTACTTTTCAGTATGAGACTTTAAGAGTAACTAATGTTATTTGGAGATAAATGTTAAGATTTACCTTGGAAGACTATGTGATTAAATCCTTCAGAGATTTGGATTTCAATCGTAGTTTGGATTACTTTTAATAATTTTAAGGATAAATATTTATTTAATGATCTGTCTTGAACCTTGCGACCTTTTTGTTGAATTTTGGAGATTAAAATTAGTATTTCTTTTTATAAAGGATTATCCTTTTGGTGATTATCTGATCTTATAATAAGAATTTTGGTTTTTGATGATGTTTAAATACAAGGGAAATAGATAGTTCTCCTTTTGTGGATTATGTGATTCTCTAGAATATGATTCTTGTGCTTTTGATGTGACCAAGCCTTTTTGAATGCTCATCGTTTAGAGAAATGATTAGCTTTGGTGGAAACATATTAAAAGATGAAACTCTATTTGAAGGTAAGTATATTTCCATATGTTTTTATTCTATGTAGAAGAATAATTCCTCAAAATTATGAAAAGGAATATAAAGCAAAAAAATTGTTGGTTTAAGTTTCCTACTAGGTAATCAAAGACCATTTACACACATCATAAGTTTGTGGTTTTCTTGTGGTTAACTTTCTCCTAATCATGTTTCTTATCACTCTCATTGAGAACTTGACCCTTTTTTTCTCCTCCATATCCATGTTTTCATTGAATATTAGTATGGTTTAACTCTGGTGACCATTTTACTTCTCTTTCTTTCTTTTAATGTGATAGTTTTACTGACATTTTTTCCCATATGGGACTTTCAATAAACTTTTCGAGCACAAATTTTAAAATTGGAAGGACGCAATTATCAAAAGGGGGAAGGATGTAACATCCCATGTAAATAAAAATATGAATTTATCATATTTATTAATTTTTTAATTAAATATTAATTTTTCTTTAAAAGGTTTTCTATGTTCCATAGCGTACCCAATACGCAACAATGAGTTTTTTTTTGAAATCTTACGTTGCACACTAATAATATATTATTATTTTAAATGGTAGTTAACTCATAGCTGTTGTATTGGTGGGAATGAATGAAACTAACTACAATATTATTATACATGTTTTTTAAATGTATTTACATTTATCCAATAAAAATTAGAGGCTTAAAATGTGAATGAATCTAATTTTAAGCATAATTTACATTAAAAGGCCAATTTATTACTTTTTAATGGTGAACCCTTTTTAAATCTGATTTTGGTCACTTTAATACATTATATTTGACCAAATAAAATCCTTCTTTATAATGGGGACATCAAAATTTAATTTGTGTAATTTTTTGAATTTTTCCCATAAAGTACATTTTTTTAATGAATAGTTAAATATATTGTATTTTAATTAAACATTTCCTTTTAATATAATTTATTTATAGGGTAGATTATTGTTTTAATTGGATTTAAAGTGAAATTATAATATATTTTTACCATTTAATCCAATATTGGCCATTGAAATTAATTTCACTTTGAAATTGGACATAAACAAGTATCAATCTTTTGATAGTTATTGTTTCTTAAAAACACACTATTAGTCATGATAATGGGAATTAATTTGAAAATTAATTAATTCCAATTCTATGTTTTGAATTTGAAAAAATAGACATCATTGTTTAATTTGGAATATAAAATATAGCTTGGGCTTAATTATTGGTATCTTTCTGAAAAAATTCAATTTTTGATGAATAGTGAAACCACTTAGTGGTAGTTAAAAATTGACTTTTTCATTTAAATGAAATTTAACCACTTCTGTGAATTGAATTTCGAAAATCCGAAATACATGGTTGTTATCATGAAGTAAAATGTGGTTCAGTAATATGAAAATAATTTTTGGTGAATAGTAACTTTTTACTTTTATTTACCATGGTTAAAGGTAAATAGGGTAATTCAAGGTTAAAAGAATATTATAATATTTCAAAATTATCTTAACACTTGTACTAACCAGATTGGATGAGTAGTGGCCGACCATGGGCATCGTTTGGCCTATTTTGGGACCCCATTGCACCACTTGGTAGTGATAATGACAATTTGGATTAATTAATTTAATGTAAAGACAAAATTGACATTAACAAAAATCTTTTAGTAATTAATTTTTATAATGGGTTATATAAATTATCTCTTCAACTATAAATATTCATTGGAATGATAAAAAGATTTACTACATCATGATATTTTTTTATAATATTTAAACATCAATTAAATCAAATTATTTATTACACACCAATGATGTAGTATTTACCTCATTAATAAATGATTTAAATAAATAAGATTATAATGATTAAAATATTATATAAGACATGTCCAATTCTGATTGGATGATTTTATTTCTACCATGAGTCATATTATCTTCATCTTTAATTATTTTTGGACCTTTTTAAACCGATGATAAGACTATAATAAAATAATATTTTCACACTTTCCAAAAGAGCCCCTCTTCCCCCTTATAAAAGGAGACCACTTCTAACCAATTCCTTATACCTCTAAAGAAATTTGTCTCATCAAAAATCTGGAAAACGAAGCTACCTACATCCCTCTACTCTCCCTAGAAGCCTTACCTTATGCAGAAGGCACTTCAAGAAGTCCTTTTGGTTCAAACCAAAGGAAGTTACCCAAATTAAATGTAACAGTTCCTCTTAAATTGTATTTTTTATTTTACTTCTCCAACCCCTAAAATATTTTTATTCCTTTATTTTTTAACAAACCCAATATCTTTAATATACTATGATGTTTTTATGAAAATTATTTTAACTACAATTACACACACATCCATTGAATTGGTGAAGAACATAATGTTTCTATGGATGGAAAACTAACGCCTCAAAAAACGATGATTGTTAGATTATCTCCTACCACCTCTCATAGTGTCCATTATTATGGTAGTGTATTTATATATGATATATATTATATTGATGTTATCATTATGCTTTTGTATTTTTCTTTTATTGTACACCTTTATTGTAACGCCCCAACCCCAGTTACCCAGAGTCGGTGCATTATTACATAACATTGGCATGATCACAAGAAAGATTAAATCATGAAAGACCATTTGGTTTAGTAGCCTTGAAAACACTAGATATATCCATAATGTTTTACATTACATCATAAAGTGAAAAAATAATATAACAACATATTTTCCCCATAGTCCACACTATTATCCCCTAATAATATCCCTACAGGTCATTCATAATTTACTTCTTCACATCCTGGGAAAAATAAAACATAGAAAAGGGGTGAGCTCAAATTCCCAGTAAGGATAACAATATAGTGGAATCGTTCATAAATAAGAATAAACATTTAAGGGAGTGTATAACTAAAACAAAAGCCTTTTAAACTTGAACTTCAACATAGTATGGAAAAAATAAAATGAAATAATTCCATTCACTAATTCACATGGATATTCTACTAATCTAATAATTACATGCAATATCAATAACCACTTTCATAATGTTGGAATGCATAATGCCAGACTATCATAACCACATAACCAAGGCCTCATGCCAAGACTACAAATAAGATTTTGTCAAGGCCTTGTTCCAATACACTAGTTAGGCTCATGAGACCTACCGATGCATTGAGGAGCTATAGCAGGCTCCACCCGTCACATATTAAGTCTAATGCATTCCCATATGAAAAGGATTAAACATAACATAAACATTCGTATTAAAACTAGCATACGAAATGTAAATACTTCATCCATAAACCATGAATGGTATAAAAATAACTCATCCACAATCAAACATATCAAAAAACCTTCAATACAATATAGAAGTTTTGCATTATAATAAATCAACTTCAAATAAGAGTAAAATCCATCAAAGGATGTTGACATAGATGAAATCAAAACTCTTTTTAGAGAAATATCTCTTTCTATTCTGAAATCATTGAAGAGTCATATATTTATAAAATAAAACATTTTCTTTGAAAATTTTCTTGTAAGCTTTTAAGGGAATCTCTGACGATTTTATTATGATGGAAAATAGCTACACCCCCTGTATAAGTTAAAAAAACATTCTTATCTTAATTCTGCCGAAAAGGTTAAAAGCACCTTATTTGGAAAACGACAGAAAGATTCCATTATAAACCTCTTATAAAAATTCAAACAAGGGTATAAATTACTTTAAACCATATTCTTGTAAATAGTAAAAATGCTTTGAAATACATTTTTAAGAAACATGGATGTGGATTATAAAGAGATCCCAGTAGACTATTACGTATAAACAACCTTGGATAATGAAGAGATTGTGAAATAACCCTTACCTTGTACTATTCCTTGGTTGGGGGTAGGTTAACCTCCTGTATAATGGTCAAATAATTGTTATTAAATTATACAATAATCATATATATTAATATGATATCATATATGATCTTTTAACATTGATTTGTTAATAATATCTTAGTATTATCGTTGTTTCGGGTGTTAACTTACTCGTTTTATTTTATATGTTTTGTTATGTAAGCCATGTTTATCATGGATATGTTGTATCTTAATCATATCCAGAATGATATCAAGTCCTTATATACTATTATTAATCATAAAATGAGAATTATACTTGAATGGATATGATGGAGAATGAATCTTATCACGTTTGTGGAGACGGTAGTCCGTACGTACGCACGAGCGACAATATCATTCTTTTGATATTAAAATAATATATAATTTGATGGTATATTATATATACAGAATAATTATCATGTTATATTTATTATTTATAGGAATTACACATCATTATTATACCCATCCAAATAATAATATATTGAATAACAATTACACCACGACGTGGAGACGGAAAGTCGTACGTACGCACGTATGGTGATATGTTATTCAAAGGATGGATAGAATACTGAATATGGTTGTACCATATTTATAATAATATTAAATTATATGGGAGATACTGTATTCATTATATTAGAATGGGAATAACAAAGAAAGAGTAAGTGGAAGAAGAAAGGAACATGGAAAAAGGGTGGTGAAATCATTACCTCTTCTTCGGGATCTTCCTTTTGATTTGATCAAAAGGGCTCTTAGGTTGTCTTTCTGACTAAAGGAAGGCCTCTAGGATGAAGTGAGGGATGTTGAGAGATTATTTGGGAAGAGGTTTTCCGATCCAAAGGGCTTTGAAGGTGTGAATTAATGATAAGGGTGAGTGCCCTTTTATAAGAGGGGTGAGGGGAACCTTTGGAAAAGCTAGAAATATTATTTTATAATAAATTCATATTCGGATTCTAATGGCTCCAAAGTGGATTATTTAAAATTTAAGATGGGGATAGGTCTAAAAACACTCAACCAATAAAATTTTGACAGGTTTGGGATACTATATTAACCTTATCATTAAGTATTAACACTTAGTTAATTAGTTTGACACTTACCATGTCACTTTATATTTTTATATTATATAGTTAATAAACTTACTATATACCTCCTAGTGACCCCCAGGTGGTCCATTAATGATACACCTATCGGGATATAAGTCTAGTGGCCAAACCTTAGATTTTTTGGATTTTAATATCAATTAATAATATAATATTTTTTTAAAAACTCTTTTATGTCATTTTTGACACTATTTGGAAAATTGATTTTTTTGAAAAACAAAACAGAATTATTAGTTCTAAAAAAGTCAATTAAATCAATCCTAATATGTCATATTATCCTAGAAAATTAGTTTAATTCATTAAAAGTCTCAAATTATATTTATTTGGGTATTTATAATTCAAATATTTTAATTTTTCACTATTATGGTAATTACTGCATCTTCATTATGTCATAATGAAATTAAATTATTTAATTTTTAAAACATATAAATAATATATTATTATGTAGGAATTATTTTTATCTTTCTAATTAATATTTACAATCTAATTTATCTTAGTATTACCCTATATTAAAAATGTTTTAGTAAATAAACTTTGATTTTAACTCTTTTAACTCTTCTTTGAATTAAATAATAATAAATGTCCTAATCTAATCCAAGTGGACCTAAATGATAATATTTTATTCCTAAGGTTTTTTTGGTCTAGATAAAGCTGTCCAATAGAATTAGGAAATGTGTTAGGATAATATTAATATCATTTTTACCCTTAATTACCCTATTTACTTTTAACCGTGGTAAATAAAAGTAAAAAGTTACTATTCAAAAAAATTATTTTCATCTCTTTGAACCACATTTTACTCTTTTATATTAACCGTGTCTCTTGGATTTTTGAAATTTCATTCACAAAAGAGGTAAAATTATGTTTTATGAAAAATTCAGTTTTTTAACTACCACTTAGTAGTTTCACTATTCATCAAAAATTGATGTTTTTTAGAACAATGCCAAAATTTCACCCTAAGATATAATTGATATTCCAAATTAAAAAATGATGTCTCTTTTACAAAATTCCAAACATATAATTTTCATTAATTAATTTTATAATTAATTCTCGTTGTTAAAACAAATAGCTTGTATTTAAGAAACAATATATATCAAAAGATTGACAATTGTTTATGTCCAATTTAAAAGTGAAATTAATTCTAATGAACACCATTGGATAAAATGGAAAAAATATATTCAAATTATAATTTAAACCCACTAAATAATATAGTTTATAACTATAAATTATTTTTATTAAAAAAGTTGTTTTTAAGTATTTTCACTATTCATAAAAATTGGATGTTCTCAGAAAAATACCAAAAATTCAACTTATTATAATTTCGATATTCTGAATCCAAAACTGAAGTCCATTTTGAAATATAATATATATATAATTTCAAAAAGTAGGTATTACTATTCATAACGGCTAGTTTGATTGGTTGTGGTGTGTTAGAACTCGATGTTGCGTACAACACACGCTATCACATTGTTCCAAGGGAAGCGTACCGTAGAAGATTGGGGTGTTACATTCTCCCCTCCTTCAAATAATTTCATCCTCGAAATTTCTATAATATTACCGCATGAAAAGACTTGGGTGGTTCTTCATCATATGTTCCTCGGGTTCCCACGTTGCCTCTTCCATCTTATGGTTTCTCCACAAGACTTTTAGCAGACGCGTCGTCCGGTTTCTCAGTAATTGTTCTCTCGTATCAAGAATCTTGGCTGGCTCATCGCAAAAATACCGATCGGTTTCCAGTTCTAATTCTTCATAGGTGAGTACATGCATTGGTTCAGGCATGTATTTCCTTAATAGAGATATACGGAACACATCGTGAACTTTGGAGAGACTTGGCGGCATTTCCAATCGGTAAGCTACAACCCCAATTTGTTCTAGAATTTCGAAAGGTCCGATGTACCTGGGACTCAATTTACATTTCTTACCAAAACGTATAACTCCCTTACATGGAGATACCTTCAAAAAAACATGATCACTGACTTGAAATTCCAAATCCTTCTTTCGATTATTGGCATAACTCTTCTGCCTACTTTGAGATGCTTTGATGTGATTTTGGATTACCTTCACCTTTTCCATTGTTTCCGCTAACAGTTATGGACCTACGTGTTTTCTTTCACCAAAGTCATCCCAACAGTTTGGTGTGAGACATCTCTTTCCATATAATGCTTCATATGGTGCCATCTGAATACTCGAATGTAAGCTATTGTTATAAGAAAATTCTACCAGAGGTAAATATTGATCCCACAAACCCAGAAAGTCAAGTGAGAAGGATCTCAACATTTCTTCTAAGGTTTGAACAGTTCGTTCTGATTGTCCATCTATTTTATGGTGATAGGAAGTGCTCAAATGAAGTTCAGTATCCAAGGCTTTCTGAAGACTTTTCCAGAATCTTGAAGTACAACGGGGATCACGATCAGAGACAATCGATAGGGGTACTCCATGAAGTCTCACAAATTCATTAATATATAGTCTTGCTAGATGTTCCAGTGGTATATCATCTCTTATAGAAAGAAAATGTGCTGACTTGGTAAGACGATCAACAATGACCCATATTGCATCGTTCATTCTAGGAGACTTTGGTAGCCCCATAACAAAGTCCATCATAATATTGTCCCATTTCTACTCCGGTATGGGAAGAGGATGCATGACTCCTCCAGGCTGTTTCCTTCCATCTTTCACTTTTTGACAAACCATACATCTTGACACATAATCAGCAATATCCCTCTTCATGTTGTCCCACGAAAAATGTTCCTTCAAATCTCTATACATTTTGTGCTCCCATGGTGTGTAGATAAATTGTAACTATGAGCATCATCCAAAAATTCCCTTTTTAGATTAGGTATATCTTGAACACAAAGCCTCTTCCCAAATTTCAAATTTCCTTCTTCATACACAAAGTCTCTCAATCTCCCATCATTCACATCATTAATCTTCTTTTGAAATTCTTCATCATCGGTCTGAGAACTCTTAATCCTTTCTAGTAAAGATGGTTTGGAAATCATTTGAAAAGGAATTTATGTTTCACCTTCCTTGGGTATTCCCATGTCCATCTTTACTAGATCCATGAAAATTGGATCCCTTTCAATTCTTATATTGTTCAAAATTCCATAATCTTTTCTGCTCAAAGAATCTGCCACCTTGTTTGCCTTCCCCGGGTGGTAGTGTATCATGAAATCATATTCCTTGAGTAATTCAAGTCATCTCCTTTTCCTCATGTTGAGTTCTTTTTGTGAGAAAATATACTTCAAACTCTTGTGATCAGTATAAATTTCACATTGTTCACCATAGAGGTAGTGCCTCTATGTCTTTAAAGAAAAGATCATAGCTGCTAACTCGAGATCATGAGTAGTATAGTTTTGTTCATGAATTTTCAACGATCTTGATGCCTAGGCAATAACACTATCATTCTGTATAAGGACACAACCAAGTCCTTTCTTCGATGCATCACTATAAATAACGAACCCATCATTCCCCGATGGTAGAGTCAATATAGGAGCATTGACTAATCTTCTCTTTAGTTCTTCGAAACATTCTTCACACTCCTTTGTCCAAACAAATTTAACCCCTTTACGTGTGAGCTTCGTTAATGGGTTTGCCAATCGGGAAAAATTCTGGACAAAACATCAATAATAACCTGCCAAACCAATAAAACTGCGTGCCTCAGTTGTACTCGTAGGTGCTGTCCATTCTTGGATTGCCTTGGTCTTAGAAGGATCAACATAGATTCCATATTTATAGACAATATGGACAAGAAAAGAAATCTCCTGAAGCCAGAATTCATACTTGTTAAACTTTCCATATAATTCATGTCTTCTCAGAGTCTTCAGGATAATATGCAAGTGACTTTCATGATCTTCGTAGCTTTTAGAGTATACCAAGATATCATCAATAAATACCACCACAAATTCATCGAGATATTCCTTGAAACATTTATTCATCAGATCATGAATACAGAGGGTGCATTAGTCAATCCAAAAGGCATTATAGTAAACTCGTAATGCCCGTACCTGGTTCGAAATGCTGTCTTCGGAATGTCTTCCTTCTTTACACACAATTTATGGTATCCAGATCGAAGGTCAATCTTTGAAAAGTGTTGATCTCCATGAAGTTGGTCAAATAAATCATCAATGCGAGGTAGGGGATACTTTTTCTTTATTGTTATAGCATTGATCTCCCTATAGTCGATACATAACCTCATAGATCCATCTTTCTTTTTAACAAAAAGAAAAGGGGCTCCCCATGGAGAAACACTAGGGCGAATAAATCCCTTATTACTCAATTCCTCTAGTTGTTTCTTTAGTTCATCTAATTCTACAGTGGCCATTCTATAAGGGGTCTTTGATATAGGCCTTGATCAGGGAATTAAATCAATGGAAAACTCAACTTCTCGTTCTGGAGGATGTCCCGATAAATCTTCTGAAAACACATCTATATATTCTTTCATAACAGGTACATCCTCTATTTGAACATTCCTTTCCTCACCCACAATCATTTCATTCTCTTCCTCCCCAATAATTGAATTTAGTTGAGCTACTGGGGGTGGATCTAGATAAGAATTAGGTGGTGACGATTCTGCTCTATAGATAAGGTGTTCCTTATCATCATCATCAAAAATCATAACCTCCTTCTTCTTACAATAAATCTTCACATCAAAGTCCGAAATCCAATCCATACCAAGGATTATATCAAACTCAATCATAGGTATGATAATGAGATCAGAAGATAAAGAACATTTATGTGCTCTAATGGGGACTGATTCCAAAAACGTTGTTGTAATGATACTTCCCTTAGGAGTTTTAACTGAAAACTCCTTTGTTAAATCAAATTGGAATTATCTAATTTTCTTAGAAAATTGGGAAGATATGAAACAATGTGATGATCCATAATCAAATAATCCATTTTATAAACTTGAGGAAACCATTAAATTACCTATCACCACGTCTTTCAGAGATTCTACCTCAGCAGTAGTGATAACATAAACTTGGCCTTAACCCCTTGGCCTTTTATGAGGTAATTTCCTCAGACACTTAGGACAATAATTTTCATAATGTCCCATCTCCCTGCAATTTTAGCATTGGACATTGGTATCTTCCTTCTTCCCTTTTCATTCACGAGCTTGGTGGCATTTTTAACCACACTTGTAACAGACACTCATTCCCTTCAAGCAAATACTGGGGTGTTTCTTCCCACATTTACCATAGGATGTATATTCAACCTTTCCCTTATTCCCCTTATTTTCATTCCCAGATTGATCAAAAAATCTCTTCTTCTCTTGCTTTTCTTTAAAGTCATAAGACTTAGAGAATTCCTTTTCTGTCTTGATAGCACATGAGACAATGTCTTCGTAGGACGAGAAGGATTGTGAGACTAATGCTCGACGGAGAAATGGTTTTAACCCATCAAAGAAACGATCAATATTACTTCTTGGGTTACGTATATAATCTCTTTCATACCTTGGTAACCTTGTAAATTTAGCCTCATACTTTGCAAAATTCGCATCCTCCTTTTGTCTCAGACTCAGAAATTGCCTTTTCGTATCTGCTCGATGGTCACGAGGAAAGTATTTTTCTAAAAATATATCTTTGAACTCCCCCATTCCATATTTGATAATTCATCATCCTCCTTCATGTTTTGAATCAATGACCACCATTGATCAGCATCTCCAATGAGGTGGTAAAATGCCATTATAACTTTTTCCCTTTCACTACTCCCCAAAGACTGAATTTTTTTCTCTAGGTAACTTATCCATTTCTTAGATTCTAATGGATTTGTACTCCCTTTTAACTTTGGTGGTTGTTTCCTCATGAACCGATCTAACATTGATCCTCCATGTTGCGGATCAGGGTGATCCATACGGGTAAATTTATTATTCATAACCTGAGTGAGTTGTCCCAGTATGGTGATTAGCAGATCGGCACCAGTTGCATCACCAGCTCCACTATAATTATCTTGAGCAGGAGGGAAATCCCTACATGGAGTGCGTGCATTGATACGATTTTCATCTCTTCCACTAGGCTCCATTTCTAAACAATGGCATAAACTAGATCAGTTTATGAATCAAAATACATAATTCCATACTTATAAAACACTTAAGATAAATTTAACTATTTATGGACATAATCCATAATCATAAAAATGTTTTCTTTGAGAATTATATACTCATAAACCCTTCATAATGATTTTTAAAGAAAATGAGAGTTATCCTAAGCATATCCCCCGGGAGTGTCGTAACCAAGAGTGCAGCAAGGCCCGTTGTCGTACTCCAGTTCTCGTTCGAGTCTAGATCAAAGCGGTGTTTTTGGGTTTTACCCCTAGGTACATCTGTGATAGATCCGCCTCTACCTGCTCGTATCCCGAAAGGGATTTATTTCTTGGAAAACTCACAAAATCTCTACAATACCAAAATTTTAGGAAGTTATTCTACACTAATCCTCAAAGTTCATCTTAGGTCTACGTGCTCTAATCAGAGTTTATCTAAATCTAGCTTCCAAGTTTTGTACTAAACTTCCTCTGATACCAACTGTATTTCCCCGACCCTAGTTACCCAGAGTCGGTGCATTATTACATAACATTGGCATGATCACAAGAACGATCAAATCTCGAAAGACCGTTTGGTTTAGTAGCCTTGGAAACACTAGATATATTCATAATATTTTACATTACATAATAAAGTGAAAAACTACTACAACAACATATTGTCTCCATAGTCCACACTATTATCCCCTCATAATATCCCTACAGGTCATTCATAATTTAATTCTTCACATCCTGGGAAAAATAAAACATAGAAAAGGGGTGAGCTCAAATTCCCAGAAAGGATAACAATATAGTGGAACCATTCATAAATAAGAATAAACATTTAAGGCAGTGTATAACTAAAACAAAAGCCTTTTATACTTGAACTTCAACATAGTATGGAAAAAATAAAATGATATAATTCCATTCAATTATTCACATGGATATTCTACTAATAGAATAATCACATGCAATATCAATAACCACTTTCATAATGTTGGAATGCATAATGCCAGACTATCATAACCACATAGCCAAGGCCTCGTGCCAAGACTACAAATAACTCTTTCTATTTTGAAATCATTTAAGATTCATATATTTATAAAATAAAACATTTCTTTGAAAATATACTTGTAATCTTGTAAGGGAAGCTTCGGCGATTTTATTATGGCGGAAAATAGCTGCACCCGCCGTATAAGTTAAAAAAACATACTTACCTTAATTCTGCCGAAAAGGTTAAAAGAACCTTGTTTGGAAAATGATAGAAAGATTCCTTCAAAAACCTCTTATAAAAAGTCAAACAAGGGTATAAATGGCTTTAACCCATATTCTTGTAAATAGTAAAAATGTTTTGAAATACATTTTTAAGAAACATGGATGTGGATGATAAAGAGATCCCAGTAGATTATTATGTATAAACAACCTCGGATAATGAAGTGATTGTGAAATAACCCTTACCTTGTACTTTTCCTTGGATAGGGTAGGTTAACCTCCTGTATAATGGTGAAATAATTGTTATTAAATTATAAAATAATCATATATATTAATATGATATCATATATGATCTTTTAACATCGATTTGTTAATAATATCTTAGTATTATCGTTGTTTTGGGTGTTAACTTACTCGTTTTATTTTATATGTTTTGTTACGTAAGACATGTTTTTCATGGATAGGTTGTATCTTAATCATATCCAAAATGAAATCAAGTCCTTAGATACTGTTATTAATCATCAAATTAGGATTATACTTGAATGGATACAATGGAGAATGAATCTTATCACGTTCGTGGAGACGGTAGTCCGTACGTACGCACGGGCGACAATATCATTCTATTGATATTAAAATAATATATAATTGGATGGTATATCATATATACATAATCATTATCATTTAATATTTATTATTTACATGAATTACACATCATTATTATACCAATCCAAATAATAATATATTGAATAACAATTACACCACGACGTGGTACGTACGCACGTATGGTGACATGTTATTCAAAGGATGGATAGAATACTAAATATGTTTGTACCATATTTATAATAATAATATTATAGTATATGGGGGATACTGGATTCATTATTTTATAATGGGAATAACAAAGAAAGAAGAAGTGGAAGAAGAAAGGAACTTGGAAAAGGGTGGTGAAATCATTACCTCTTCTTCGGGTTCTTACTTTTTATTTGATCAAAAGGGATCTTAGGTTGGCTTTCTGACTAAAGGAAGGCCTCTAGTATGAAGTGAGGGAAGTTGAGAGATTATTTGGGTAGAGGTTTGATGATCCAAAAGGCTTTGAAGGTGTGAATTAATGAGAAGGGGGAGTGCTGTTTTATAAGATGGGTGAGGGGCACCTTTTGAAAATCTAGAAAAATTATTTTATAATAAATTCATATTCGGTTTCTAATGGCTCCAAAGTGAGTTATTTAAAAGTTAAGGTGGGGATAGGTCGAAAACAACTCATCCAATAGAATTTAGACTGGTTTGGGTCACTATATTAACCTTATCTTTAAGTATTATCTCTTAGTTAATTGGTTTGACACTTACCATGTCACTTTGTATTTTTATATTATATAGTTAATAAACATACTATATACCTCCAAGAGACCCCCCAAGTGGTCCATTAATGATACAACTATCATGATATAAGACTCTTGGTCGAACCTTAGATTTTTATGAATTTAATATCAATTAATAATATAATATTTGTTTTAAAAACTCTTTTATGTCAATTTTGACACTATTTGGAAAATTGATTTTTTTGAAAATCATAACAGAATGATTAGTTAGAAAAAAGACAATTAAATCAATCCTAATATGTCATATTATCCTAGAGAATTATTGTAATTCATTAAAAGTCTCAAATTATATTTATTTGGGTATTTATAATTCAAATATTTTAGTTTTTCACTATTATGGTAATTACTGCATCATCATTGTGTCATAATGAAATTAAATTATTTAATGTCTAAAACTTATAAATAAAATTTTATTATGTAGGAAATATTTTTATATTTTTAATGAATATTTACAATCATATTTATCTTATGTATAACCCTATATTAAAATATTTTTAGTAAATAATGTTTGATTTTAACTCTTTTAACTCTTCTTTGAATTAAATAATAATAAATGTCCTAATCTAATCCAAGTGGACCTAAATGATAATATTTTATTCGTAAGGATTATTTTGGTCGAGATAAACTTGTCCAATAGAATTAGGACATGTATTAGGATAATATTAATATCATTTTTACCCTTAATTACCCTATTTACTTTTAACCGTGGTAAATAAAAATAAAAAGTTACTATTCACCAAAAATTATTTTCATCTCATTGAACCAAATTTTACTCCTTGATATTAACCGTCTCTCTCGGATTTTCGAAATTCCATTCACAGAAGCGGTAAAACTACGTTTTATGAAAAATTCTGTTTTTTAAACTACACTTAGTAATTTCAATATTCATCCAAAATTGAAGTTTTTCAGAACAATGCCAAACTTTCACCCTAAGCTATAATTGATATTCCAAATTCAAAAATGATGTATATTTTACAAAATTCCAAACATATAAGTTGAATTAATTAATTTTATAATTAATTCCCGCTGTTACAACAAATAGCGTGTTTTTAAGAAACAATATATATCAAAAGATTGACAATTGTTTATGTCCAATTTCAAATTGAAATTAATTCTAATTAACACCATTGGATAAAATGGTAAAAATATATTCTAATTATACTTTAAAACCACTAAATAATATAGTTTATAACTATAAATTATTTTGATTAAAAAAGTTGTTTTTATGTATTTTCACTATTCATAAAAATTGGAAGTTCTCAGAAAAATACCAAAAATTCAACTTAGGATAATTTCGATATTCTGAATCCGAAAATGAAGTCCATTTTTAAATATAATATATATATAATTTCAAAAAGTAGGTATTACTATTCATAACGGCAAGTTTTATTGGTTGTGGTGTGTTAGAACTCGATGTTGCGTACAACACACGCTATCGCATTATTCCAATAGATTTGTACCGTAGAAGCTTGGGGTGTTACATTCTCCCCTCCTTCAAATAATTTCGTCCTCAAAATTTCTAGAATACAACCGCATGAAAATAATCGGGTGGTTCTTCATCATAAGTTCCTCAGGTTCCCACGTTGCCTCTTCCATCTTATGGTTTCTCCACAAGTCTTTTACCAGACGCGTCGTCCGTTTTCTCAGTAATTGTTCTCTCGTATCAAGAATCCTGACAGGCTCTTCACAATAAGACATATCAGGTTCCAATTCTAATTCTTCGTAGGTGAGTACATGCATTGGTTCAGGCATGTATTTCCTCAATAGAGATACGTGGAACACATCGTGATCTTTGGAGAGACTTGGTGGAATTGTCAATCCGTAAGCTACAACCCCAATTCATTCTAGAATTTCGAAAGGTCCGATGTACCTGGGACTCAATTTACCTTTCTTACCAAAACATATGACTCCCTTCCATGGAGATACCTTCAGGAAAACATGATCACCGAATTGAAATTCCAAATCCTTCCTTCAATTATCAGCATATCTCCTCTACCTAATTTGAGATTTTTTGATGTGATTTTGGATTACCTTCACCTTTTCCATTGATTCCTCTACCAGTTCTGGACCTACAAGTTTTCTTTCACCAACGTCATCCCAACAGGTTGGTGTGCGACATCTCTTTCCATATATTGCTTCATATGGTGCCATCTGAATACTCGAATGGAAGCTATTGTTATAAGAAAATTCAACCAGAGGTCAATATTGATCCCATATACCCTGAAAGTCAAGTGAGTAGGATCTCAACATGTCTTCTAAGGTTTGAATAGTTCATTCTGATTGTCCATCTGTTTGAGGGTGGTAGGCAGTACTCAAATGATGTTAAGTATCCAAGGCTTTCTGAAGACTTTTCCAGAATATTGAAGTAAAATGGGGATCACGATCAGAAACAATCGATAGGGGTACTCCATGAAGTCTCACAACTTCATTAATATATAGTCTTGCTAGACGTTCCATTGGTAGATCTTCTCTTATAGCACGAAAATGTGCTGACATGGTAAGACGATCAACAATGACCCATATTTCATCTTTCCTTTTTGGAGTCTTTGGTAGCCCCATGACATTGTCCATCGTAATTTTGTCTCATTTCCACTCTGGTATTGGAAGAGGTTGCATGACCCCTCTAGGTTGTTGCCTTCCAGCTTTCACTTGTTGACAAACCATAGATCTTGACACAAAATCAGCAATATCCCTCTTCATGTTGTCCCACCAAAAATGTTCCTTCAAATATCTATACATTTTGGAGATCCCAGGGTGTATAGAGAAATTGGAACTATGAGAATCATCCAACAATTCCCTTTTTAGATCAGGTATATCGGTAACACAAATGCTCTTCCTGAATTTCAAAATTCCTTCTTCATACACAAAGTCTCTCAATCTCCTATCATTCACAGCGTTAATCTTCTTTTGAAATTCTTCATCATCGGTCTGAGAACTCTTAATCCTTTCTGGTAAAGATGGTTTGGCAACCATTTAAAAAAGAATTGATGTTTCGCATTCCCTGGTTATTCCCATGTCCATATTCACTAGATCTATGAAAATTTGATCCCTTTCAATTCTCATAATGATCAAAATTCCATGATCTTTTCTGCTCAAAGCATTTTCCACCTTGTTTTCCTTCCCTGGGTGGTAGTGTATCGTGCAATAATAATCCTTGAGTAATTCAAGCCATCTCCTTTGCCTCATGTTGAGTTCTTTTTGTGAGAAAATTTAATTCAAACTCTTGTGATTAGTATAAATTTCACATTTTCAACATAGAGGTAGTGCCTAAATATCTTCAAAGCAAGGATCACAGCTGCTAACTCTTGATCATGAGTATGATAGTTTTGTTCATGAATTTTTAACTCTCGTGATGCATAGGCAATAACTCTATCATTCTACATAAGGACACAACCAAGTCCATTCTTCGATGCATCACTATAAATAATGAACCCATCATTCCCCGATGTTAGAGTCAATATATGAGAATTGACTAATCTTCTCTTCAGTTTTTCGAAACATTCTTCACACTCTTTTGTCCAAACAAATTTAACCTCTTTACGTGTGAGCTTCGTTAATGGGTTTGCCAATCGGGCAAAATTCTGGGCAAAACGTCGATAATAAGCTGCCAAACCAATAAAACTGCCTACCTCAGTAATACTTGTAGGTGCTGGCCATTCTTGGATTACCTTTGTCTTAGAAGGATCAACAGAGATTCCATCTTTAGAGAAAATATGGCCAAGAAATGAAATCTCCTGAAGCCAAAATTCACACTTGCTAAACTTCCCATATAATTCATGTCTTCTTAGAGTCTTCAGGATAATGCGCAAAAAAATTTCATGATATTCGTAGATTTTAGAGTATATACCAAGATATCATCAATAAATACCATGAAAAAATCATTGAGATATTCCTTGAAAACTCTATTCATCAGATCCATGAATACAGAGGGTGAATTAGTCAATCCAAAAGGAATTATAATAAACTCGTAATGCCCGTACCTAGTTCGAAATGTTGTCTTCGGAATTTCTTCCTTCTTTACACACACCTGATGGTATCAAGATCGAAGTTAAATCTTTGAAAAGTATTGAGCTCCATTCAGTTGGTCAAATAAATCATCAATGCGAGGTATGGGATACTTTTTATTCATTGATATAGCATTGATCTACCTATATTCTATACATAACCTCATAGATCCATCTTTCTTCTTAACAAAAAGAACAGGGGCTCCCCATGGAGAAACACTAGGGCGAATAAATCCCTTGTTACTCAATTCCTCTAGTTGTTTCTTTAGTTAAACTAATTCTACAGTGGACATTCTATATGGGGTCTTCGATATAGGCCTTGATCCAAGAATTAAATCAATGGAAAACTCAACTTCTCGTTCTGGAGGATGTCCAGGTAAATCTTCTGGAAACACATCTATATATTCTTTCCCAACAGGTACATCCTCTATTTGAACATTCCTTTCCTCACCAACAGTCATTTCATTCTCTTCCTCTACAATAATTGAATTTAGTTGAGCTACTGGGGGTGGATCTAGATAACAATTAGGTGATGACGATTCTGCTCTAAAGATAAGGTGTTCCTTATCATCATCATCAAAAATCGTAACCTCCTTCTTCTTACAATAAATATTCGCTTCATAGTCCAAAAGCCAATACATACCGAGGATTATACCAAACTCAATAATAGGTATAACGATGAGATCAGCAGATAAAGAAAATTTATGTGCTCTAATAGGGACTGATTCACTAAACATTGTTGCAATGATACTTCCCTTAGGAGTTTTAACTGACAACTCCCTTGTTAAATAAAATTGGAAATATCTAATTTTCTTAGCAAACTGGGAAGATATGAAACAATGCGATGATCCAGAATCAAATAATGCATTTTATAAACATGAAGAAACCATTAAATTACCTTCCACCACGTCTTTTGGAGCTTCTACCTCAGCAGTAGTGATAGAATAAGCATGGCCTTGATCCCTTGGCCTTTTCTGAGGTAAGTTCCCCAGACGTTTAGGACATTCATTTAAATATTGTCCCATCTCCCTGTAATTATAGCATTGAACATTTGTAGCTTCCTTCTTCCCTATGCATTCACGAGCTTGGTGGCCTTTTTCACCACACTTGTAACAGACACCCATTCCCTTCAAGAAAGTACCAGGGTGTTTCTTCCCACATTTACCACAGGATGGATATTCAACCATTCCCTTCTTCCCCTTATTTCCATTCCTAGATTGATCAGAAGATCTCTTCTTCTCTTTCTTTGCTTTAAAGTCATAAGACTTAGAGAATTCCTTTTCTATATTGATAGCACATGAGACAATGTCTTCGTACGACGAGATAGATTATGAGACTAATTCTTGACAGAGAAATGGTTTTAACCCATCAAACAAACGATCAATCTTACTTCTCAAGTTACGTATATAATCTCCAGCATACCTTGCTAACCTTGTAAGGTTAGCCTCATACTTTGTGACATTCTCATCCTCCTTTTGTCTCAGACTCAGAAATTGTCTTTCCATATCTACTCGATGGTCACGAGGAAAGTATTTTTCCAAAAACAGATCTCTGAACTCCCTCCATTCCATATTTGATAATTCATCATTCTTCATTCATGTTTTGAATCAATGACCACCATTGTTCAGTATCTCCAGTGAGGCAGTAAACTGCCATGATAACTTTTTCTCTTTCACTACTCCCCAAAGCCTGAAATATTTTCTTTAGGGAACTTATCCATTACTAAGCTACTAATGGATTTGTACTCCCATTGAACGTTAGTGGTTGTTGCCTCATGAACCGATCTAACATTGATCCTCCACGTCACGGATCAGGGTGCTCCATACGGGTAAGGTTATTATTCATAACTTGAGTGAGTTGTCTCAGTATGGTGATTAGCTGATCAGCACCAGTTGCATCACTAGCTCCACTATAATTATCTTGAGTAAGAGGGAAATCCCTACATGGAGTGCATGCATTGATATGGTTTCCATTTCTTCCACTAGGCCCTATTTCTAAACAATGGCATAAACTAGATCAGTTTATGAATCAAAATACATAATTCCATACTTATAAAACAATTAAAATAAATTGACCTATTTATGGATATAATCCATAATCATAAAAATGTTTTCTTTGAGAAGTATATACTCATAAACCCTTCATAATGATTTTTAATGAAAATGAGAGTTATCCTAAGCATATCCCCCGGGAGTGTCGTAACCAAGAGTGCAGCAAGGCCAGTTGTCATGCACCAGTTCCCGTTCGAGTCTAGCTCAAAGCGGTGTTTTCAGGTTTTACCCCTATCTACATCTGTGCTAGATCCGCCTATCTAGACAGAGATGTATTACTCGGAAAACCCACAAAATCTCCACAATACCAAAATTCTAGGATTTTCTTCTATAATAATCCTCAAAGTTCATCTTAGGTCTACATGCTCTAATCAGATATTATCTAAATATAGCTTCCAATGTTTGTACTAAACTTTCTCTGATACCAACTGTAACTCCCCGACCCCAGTTACCCAGAGTCGGTGCATTATTACATAACATTCGCATGATCACAGGAATGATCAAATCTCAAAATACCGTTTCGTTTAATAGCCTTGGAAACACTAGATATATTTATAATGTTTTACATTACATCATAAAGTGAAAAACTACAACAACAACATACTGTCTCCATAGTCCACACTATTATACCCTCATAACATCCCTGCAGGTCATTCATAATTTACTTTTTCACAACCTGGGAAAAATAAAACATAGAAAAGGGGTGAGCTCAAATCCCCAATAAGGATAACAATATAGTGGAACCTTTCATAAATAAGAATAAACATTTAAGGCAGTGTATAACTAAGAAAAAAGCCTTCTAAACTTTAACTTCAACATAGTATGGCAAAAATAAAATGAAATAATTCCATTCACTTATTCAAATGGATATTCTACTAATCGAATAACCACATGCAATATCAATAACCACTTTCATAATGTTGGAATGCATAATGCCTGACTATCATAACCACATAGCCAAGGCCTCATGCCAAGACATAAAATAAGATTTTTTCAAGGCCTTGTTCCAAGACACTAGTTTGTCTCATTAGACCTACCGATTCATCGAAGAGCTATAGCGGGCTCCACCCGTCACATATTAAGTCTAATGGATTCCCATATGAAAAGGTTTAAACATAACATAAACATTCGTATTAAAACTAGCATACGAAATGTAAATACATCAACCATAAACCATGAATGGTATAAAAATAAAACATCCACAGTAAAACATATCACAAAACCTTCAATACAATATAGATGTTTTGTATTAAAATAAATCAACTTTTAATAAGCGTAAAATCCATCAAAGAATTTTGACAAAGATAAAATCAAAACTATTTTTAGAGAAATATCTATTTCTATTTTGAAATAATTTAAGAGTCATATATTTGTAAAATAAAACATTTTCTTAGAAAATATTCTTGTAATCTTGTAAGGGATGCTTCGACGATTTTATTATGGCGGAAAATAGCTGCACCCGCCGTATAAGTTAAAAAAACATTTTTACCTTAGTTCTGCCGAAAAGGATAAAAGAACCTTGATTGGAAAACGACAGAAATATTCCTTTATAAACCTCTTATAAAAATTCAAACAAGGTTATAAATGACTTTAACCCATATCCTTGTAAATATTAAAAATGTTTTGAAATACATTTTTAAGAAACATAGATGTTGATGATAAAGAGATCCCAGTAGATTATTACGTATAAACAACCTCGGATAATGAAGAGATTGTGAAATAACCCTTAACTTGTACTTTTCCTTGGTTGGGGGTAGGTTAACCTCCTGTATAATGGTGAAATAATTGTTATTAAATTATAAAAGAATCATATATATTAATATGATATCATATATGATCTTTTAACATTGATTTGTTAATAATATCTTAGTATTATCGTTGTTTCGGGTGATAAATTACTCATTTTATTTTATATGTTTTGTTATGTAAGACGTGTTTGTCATGGATAAGTTGTATTTTAATCATATCCAGAATTATATCAAGTCCTTAGATACTATTATTAATCATCAAATGAGAATTATACTTGAATGGATACGATGGAGAATGAATCTTATCACATTCGTGGAGACGATAGTCGGTACGTACGCATGAGCGACAATATCATTCTTTTGATATTAAAATAATATATAATTGGATGGTATATCATATATAAAGAATCATTATCATGTTATATTTATTATTTACATGAATTACACATCATTATTATACCCATCCAAATAATAATATATTGAATAACAATCACACCGCGATGTGGAGACGGTAAGCCATACGTACGCACGTATGGTGCCATGTTATTCAAAGGATGGATAGAATAATTAATATGTTTGTACCATATTTATAATAATATTAAAGTATATGTTAGATACTGGATTAATTATTTTAGAATGGTAATAACAATGAATGAAGAAGTGGAAGAAGAAAGGAACTTGGAAAAGGGTGGTGAAATCATTACCTCTTCTTCGGGTTCTTACTTTTGATTTCATTAAAAGGGATCTTAGGCTAGATTTATGACAAAAGTAAGGACTCTAGGATGAAGTGAGGGATGTTTAGAGATTATTTGGTTAGAGGTTGGACGATCCAAAAGGATTTGAAGGTGTTAATTAATGAGAAGGGGGAGTGCCCTTTTATAAGATGGGTGAGGGGCACCTTTGGAAAAGCTAAAAATATTATTTTATAATAAATTAATATTCGGTTTTTAATGGCTACAAAGTATATTATATAAATTTTAAGGTGGGGATAGGTCTAAAACCACTCAACCAATAAAATTTATACAGGTTTGGGTTACTATATTAACCTTATCATTAAGTATTAACTCTTAGTTAATTAGTTTGACACTTACCATGTCACGTTGTATTTTTATATTATATAGTTAATAAACATACTATATACCTCCAAGATAACCCCAAGTGGTCCATTAATGATACAACTTTCATGATATAAGTCTCTTTGCTGAACCTTAGATTTTTAGTAAATTAATATCAATTAATAATATAATATTTGTTTTAAAAACTCTTTTATGTCAATTTTGACAATATTTGGAAAATTGATTTTTGTGAAAATCATAACAGAATGATTAGTTCAAAAAAAATAAATTAAATCAATACTAATATGTCATATTATCCTATAAAATTAGTGTAATTCATTAAAAGTCTCAGATTATATTTATTTGGGTATTTATAATTCAAATATTTTAATATTTTCACTATTATGGTAATTACTGTATCATCATTGTGTCATAAAGAAATTAAATTATTTAATGTCTAAAACATATAAATAAACTATTATTATGTAGGAAATAGTTTTTGCTTTCTAATGAATATTTAAAATCGAATTTATCTTATGTATAACCCTATATTAAAAATGTTTTAGTAAATAATCTTTGATTTTAACTCTTTTAACTATTCTTTGAATTAAATAATAATAAATGTCCTAATCTAATCCAAGTGGACCTAAATGATAATATTTTATTCCTAAGGTTGTTTTTGGTCGAGATACACCTGTCCAATAAAATTGGAACATGTGTTAGGATGATATTAATATCATTTTTACCCTTAATTACCGTATTTACTTTTAACCGCGGTAAATAAAAGTAAAAAGTTACTATTCACCAAAAATTATGTTCATCTCATTGAACTGAATTTTACTCCTTGATATTAACCGTGTCTCTCAGATTTTTGAAATTCCATTCACAGAAGAGGTAAAATTAAGTTTTATGAAAAATTCAGTTTTTTAACTACCACTTAGTAGTTTCACTATTCATCAAAAATTGAACTTTTTCTAAACAATGCCAAAATTTCACCCTAAGCTATAATTGATATTCTAAATTCAAAAATGATTTCTATTTTAAATTATTCCAAAAATATAAGTCTCATTAATTAATTTTATAATTAATTCCCGCTGTTACAACAAATAGCATGTTTTTAAAAAACAATATATATCAAAAGATTGACAATTGTTTATATCCAATTTCATAGTGAAATTAATTCTAATGAACACCATTGGATAAAATGGTAAAAATATATTCTAATTATATTTTAAAACAACTAAATAATATAGTTTATAACTATAAATTATTTTGATTTAAAAAGTTGTTTTTATGTATTTTCATTATTCATAAAAATTGGAAGTTCTCAGAAAAATACCAAAAATTCAACTTAGGATAATTTCGATATTCTGAATCCAAAAATGAAGTACATTTTTAAATATAATATATATATAATTTCAAAAAGTACTTATTACTATTCATAACAGCTAGTTTTATTAGTTGTGGTGTGTTAGAACTCGATGTTGCGTACAATACACGCTATCACATTATTACAAGAGAAATGTACCGTAGAAGATTGGGGTGTTACATTTATGTTTTCTATAGTGGGTAAATATGATAATCTCATTTGAGGAAGTGAGGACTACCGCCCCGTCAATGTGATGTTATTGGTTAATTCCTTATGTGGTATGTATAAAGGATGGAGTTAATTATATTATATATGATATTATACTTGAATTATAATATACATATTTATCAATATGTTTTATTTCAATTAAAATAATAAATATAAATGACTGTAGTGTTCATGCGTACGTACGACTTACTGTCTCCACGAATGGTGCGTTTCATTTCATACCTCTAAATGTTATTTACTATTATAAATAAATTTATATACTAGATATATAAGATATATATTATATCTAAATAATGAATATCATTCTGGATATAATGGAATATTGACCACATGGACAACATGTAATATATGGTGTTCATTTTTGACTCAAGTACCAAATATCGACAAAACAAACATTATTAACTTAAATGATTACATAATGTTTATAACATGGTAATAAGTTATATAAATGGAATAATAAACTTGAAACATGTTATTAAGAAAGTAGAAATTAACTTTAGTTTCTTATTCAGTTGATTAAAGAATGATCGTGTCAAGTCAGACACGCGGTAAGGGATTTTCTTATCTCACTTTCAATTCCGTGATATTTCCATTGTTCGACACTAATTTATTGAATGTGGTGTATTTTGTACTGCCATTTTATATATATTATCATGATTCTCATTATATTCATGGTATTTTGTGATTAATTTGGTGGTTATTAACTTTTGGTCATACGACTCAGTTAAATACAATGTGGTAAAGGGTTTCATCTCACTTTTTATTCTTGTGAGATTCATGAAATATTTTACACTATTTCCTTTTATGTGGTCTATGTACTGTCCATTATTGTACTCTTTATGTAATATAATTTCATTTATGGTTATTTACATCTTCATTGTATGATCCTTGTTTCATGTGTTGTATGTTTTTTAAGTTACCAAATCGGTAAAGGAACCTTTCACCCTCCTCTTTTTAAAAGAAATCGTTTTGTTATGTCTTTTAATTTACATCTTTTTGTCTTTAGATATGTTATTATATATCCTCATTGATGTAAAAATTATTTCCATGTAATGATATACCCCTTTTTTATCTCATCAAGTCATTTTATGAATTTTAAAGAGATGTCGTTAGGCTGTCGAATTTTTACAAGGGAACCTCTTAACCCAATTTCAACTCTTCAGGTTCAACTTGGAATTATTGAATATGTCATCCTATGAATATGTGTAAATTTCCTCTGAATTTTTTACACATAATATCAACATATATTGGGTGTATTTATATTTGTCACACATAATTATGTGACTGATTTATCCTTAATTTAAGGATACCATCTTTATAAGGGATTTCATCTCATTTTAAATTTCCATTGAGACTTCATTGTTCTTATGCACCAATTCACTCTTATATGGTGTATATACTTTACTTTGACAAATTATATCATGAATAATTTTATTCTCATGATATTATAATGTCTGGATTATATATTATTCCTCAATTATTTGTATTCAAGTGTATCTCTTTTTGTTAAAAAACTCTTTAACTAAAATATCGTTTTAAATGTTTTAATGATTTATTCTTCTAAATATTTCTCATTAATGTAAATGTTTTTAAAATGGGTTTTAGGATTAATTTATATGGACATTAATGTTTTCAAATGATAATTCATTTAAAAGCTTCAATGTTCTAGGGGACACTTTGATTCAAGAATTCTATTTTTAAATGGATTTGAAAATGATTTTATAAAACATTGTTTATTTAAATATATTGATTTGGAATATTGGAGTGTTGAAATGTTATCATTCCTTTATACATGTGTTATATGTGGTTATTATGTGGTGGTTATTGGGCATTGTTTACGTATACGGGTGGTACAAAGAAAAACCTAGGGCGGGTGAGCCCGAGATAGCTCTCCAATGCATTGGGCAACGTGACAGAGGTAAATGTGAATGTTTCTCCTAAGAGATTTAGGGAATATAATTTGATGGGTATTACAAAGTAACTCTCTATGTTTCTATGATATCTACAATGTATGTATGATATGTATGCCACACATTACCTTTATGTTTTATGATTTCTATGTGACTTTCCTAAATCTTATTATTTCACGAGGTAAGTAAAATATTTCCTGATTTGTATGTATTTATGAACAAATGTTTTCAATAATTGGTTTATAACCCTTAATGATATATTTATGCTCATCCCAAGTTTTGAAATGTTTTCAGAGGACTTAAATATGAATAGGGTTAAGGATGGGATCAAGGAAAATTCATGCTGTCTAAAACATGGAACTAGACATGACTCTTTTTTTTCAAGATTTCTATTTTATGAAAATATTCAAATTGTGTAGAAGTTTCTACCACGTAATATTTAGAGATGTAATAGTTATTTCCTAATTCTCTAAAAATCTAAACCTGAAAAGATCCTCAATGTGAATTGTTCATTTAATTCAACATTATTTAATGTTAGAAGGTCCGGTCCTAATAGTTCTTCTTTCACACTCTATATTGAATGTTTTATTGATGGATTTTGTAAAATTAAATGATATAAATGAAATAATAATATTAATTTAATTAGTTTCTATATATATATATATATATATATATTTTATTTTTTATTTTTTCTTTCAAAATGATAATTATATTGAAGCAACGTTCACTTGTATGTAAAATCTACCGTCTCCATGAATAGTGTATTCCATGTCATATTGTATAATTTGAAGTTTATTATAAATAAAAATTTAATTACTTTATTACATATTAAAATAATTATATTAATTATGGATATCTTGATATAATTATAAGGATAAAAAATATAATAATTCAAAACACATGTGAGAAACAAAGTTGTTATTACCCTAATGGTATTTTTAACATGGAATTGTAAATAAAAGGGTAATAGAAGGTCATAAGTATATCATATATGATATTATATGATTTAATTATGTTCATTATTAGTTTTAAAATAAAATAATATTTGTTATAAATTAGGTTCAAATGATTACGAAGAGATTAAAGACAAAAGGTAAGGGGATTTCACGTCTCACATTTATTTCTACAGCACATATTCCTTATACATGACTCATTTATTTTGTGTGGTGTATATACTACACATGAATATATTCCATTATTATTATTCTCAAAATTATGGGTATATACATATCCATTTTATCAAATCTCTTTTATAGGGTTTATTTTTCAAAAGTTACCAATTCTGTAAAGTAATTTGGTCTGAATTTTCTTTTTTTGAGAAACATGTCATGTGAGGCACCTTATTTACTATTCAAGGTGTATAAGATAACTTTTGAAAAAGTACATCATGAAGATAATAATTTTCGTGATATTTTATTCTTCATGTAATTTCATTTTCTTACACATGGTGTATGATTAAATGTTACCAAGTGGTATGATATTATTGAAAGAATCTCATCATTTATCTAGATTGTTTATTGTTATTCTTCCATTGATAAAACATTATGATTAAAATCTCTATAAAATTAAAGTAATTTATTAGCTATATTTATTCATTATGTATTAATTATTTATTAAAAAATATCTATTGTTTTGTACTTAATATAATTAGAAATATTCTTTCAATAAAATATGACCCCAATTCTCTTTTCCTTCGGATACTTGTTTTGTTCAAAACCGATGAATTCAATAATTCTTTCAGAAAAAAGGACTTTTAAAGAATATATTTAAATAATATTCAAGAAATTTAATTTTATAAAAATTAAAATATTCCTTTATTAGTTTTCAATAATATTTTCATATTAAAATTTATTCAAACAATTTTATGTTTTAAAATTCATTTTTCAAAGATGAAAGGATATTTTCCTCAAAAAATGATCTAAAAAGATGTTTTAAATATAAGATGAAAACCATGTAAATGTTTTATTTTATAATGAAACCACGGATTTTATTTCTTTTAATGATTTATTTTTAATATAATTAAATTTTCTTTGACACTCATTCCTCTTTCATGGGTAATATTATTATGAATCCTTAATTGTTTAATGAGTTTTGCATTGATGAAATGGTTATGAGGCATGTCTGTTTATAAATGTTTATTATATGATGATATATTTATGATACTCGTTTCATTTCATGGGTTATGATATATTTTTTTTCAAACTTGAGTTTTTAGGGTTCATGAAATGATTAATGTAGTATTATCTAGTGGCACATGTATGTATGATGTTATTATGTGATGTCTGGGACCTATATCTCCTTATAATGAAATAATTAGAGATTTATATGTCACTAGTTCATTATTGAAATCATGTCGATGGTCTCAATACACTCTAAAATATGTTCAATTCTTATTCATTATGGTAATATGGGGAAACCTGATACACTATGGGAAGATGTAAAGGCCCAATAAACTATGGTGAGATGGGGAAACCTGATCCACTATGGGAATATGGGAAACCCTATCCATTATAAGTAATGGACTATGACTATGGATGGGGGTGTTCCCCGCCCAGTACATGTAGTCCTTATGAAGTTCCCATATATGTTTTTGGAATTGATCCATGACTTCTGGGGAATAATATCATATGGTTCTCTATTTCCAAAATTCTATGTCTTATTCCCATGTTATTTTTTATGGATTATTCTCTTGATTTATTTATGATTCATCACTTGTAAAATTCCAATATTTATACCATTAATCATTTTTATGATTTTTGATATTTATGGTATGATATTCTAATGATATTCTCATGTTCTCATAACCTTAAGTTTATGAGTATGAACTCCTGGAAATCAATGATATACCAATGGTTTTAAACCATTGGTATAGGCTAGAGAACCAATGGTATAATATATACCAAGGGTTACCTAAACCATTGGAAACTAAGTGGTGGGGATAGATTTATCCCAAAATTTATTTATAAACCATTAGGTTATGAAATTTTACCAAACATTATACCCACAGTTTCCAATAACTGTTGGTATATCTTTTTACCAACAGTTTTACACTCTTTCAATATAACTCAGTTTTTATATATACCAATGGTTTTTGAACCATTTTTAAAAAAATTTACTAACGGTTTATAGAAATTGTTGGTAATAATTTAGTAAACAGTTCTATAGTAATGGTTTACATATTGTTGGTATAGGCTTTTCCCAATGATTTCGTCAAAGTTTTGGTACAGATCCTATTTTTACATCTATACCATTGATTTTGAAACTGTTTCCATAGAGTTGATGCAACTCCAGTTGCAGCCAGCTCTTTCCTCCCCTTCTAAAAATTTTAAAACCTCCAATTCCTTTTTCAATTACCTGCAATTTCAATACGCTATACATAATTCAAAATAATCCCAACGAATAAAAATATGACCCAAATAGCATTCTATCAAAAAAACACCAATGCAATTATATCACACTATACAGAATTCAGAATAACACCCGTACACCTAGAAAAATAATTCAAAATAACACTAATACACCCCAACTAAAACACCATTGTATACAAAAACTCCCCCAAAACAGAAATCTCCATCAACACAACATATTCAAATTTGATCAAAGCAGGTGGGGGTGGAGGAGTGCAGGGGTGGGGTGGTCCGGGGGTGGGTGTTGCCCAAGGGGGTGTTGTGTTCTTGGGGTGGGGAGGGGTGTCCATGGGTGGGGTGCTGTCTAGTGGGTGTCCAAGGGGGTGGTGTATGTCTGGGGGTGGGGGGATATCCGAGGGGTGTTGTCCAAGGGGGTGGGGTGGGGGTGGGGTGTCTAGGTAGATCAGTGGCTTTTCATGAGTTTGGGGTAATCCAAGGGGGTGGGGTGGGGGTGTCTAGGGGGTCGGGGTTGTCCAAGGGGGTGGGGGTGTCCAGGGGTGTGGAGGCTGTCTATAAGGGTGGGGGTGTATAGGGGGTGGGGGTCTCCATGGGGTGGGGGGCTCTCTAAGGGGATGGGGGTCCAAGGGGTGTCTAGGGTTGTGGTGGTTGTCAATGGGGGTGGGGGTGTCCAAGGGTGGGATTTTTCCATGGGGGTGTGGTGTCCAAGGGTGTGGGGATTGTCCAAGGAGGTGGTGGTGTCCCAGAGGTGGGGGTGTCTAGGGGTGAGGGTGTCATGGGGGTGGTGGGATATCCCAGGGTGTGGAGGTTTCCATGGGGTGTCTAGGGGGTGTGGTGGATGTCCATGGGGGTGGGGTTTCCATGGGGTTAGGGGCTATCCGTGGGGTGTGGGGGCTGTCCAAGTGGGAGGGGGTGTCCAGGGGGTGTGGTTGTTGTCTATGGGGGTGGGGCTGTCCTAGGGTGGGGGATGTCCAAGGGGGTGGGATATCCAAGGGTGGTGGTGGCCTATCTAGGGGGGTGATGGTTGTCCACGAGGGTGGTGGTGTCTAAGGGTGGGGTGTCTAGGGAGTGGGAATGTTCGGGGGGGGAGGGGGTGGGCGTTGTTCGATGGGTGGGGATGGGGGGTTGTCCATGGGGTTGGGGTGCTATCCCAGGGGTGGGGTGTCAAGGGGGTGGGGGTCTCCAGGGGGTGTTGGTATCAAGGGGTGGGTGGCTATCCAATGGGGTGGGGGTGTCCAAAGGTGGTGGGGTGTCCAAGGGGGTGGGGGTGTCTAGGGGGTTTTCCAATGGGTGGGGTTGTCCAGGGTATGGGGGTGTCCTGTGGGTGGGGTGTTGAGAGGGGGAAGTCCAGGGTGTTAGGGTTGTCCAAGGGGGTAGGGGGTGTCCAAGGGGTAAGGGGTTTCCAGGGGGTGTGGGTGTTGACCGAGTGGTGGGGTGTCCAGGGGATGGGGGTGGCTTGTCTAAGTGGGTGGGGGTGTCTAGAGGGGTGTGGGGTGGGGGTGTACAGGAGTTGTGGGGGCTGTTATAGGGGGTGGGGTTTTCCATGGATGAGGGTTATCAAAGGGGTTGGGGTGTACAAGAATGGGGGTGTCTGTAAAGACCCGAAGCTTATCGTACATGGACATTACATTACTTTTGCGGAATACATAGTACATAACAAAAACACACACACAAGGATCGTAATAGTTTAGTGTCTTTGGAAACTCGGAACGTAATCTTCTAATCGTGGTGAAAGATCTTCAATATCTCCCATAAAGATCTTCCCTTTTTTTTACCTATAAACCTTTCTTTATATCCTGGGGAAAAGAAAACATAAAAGGGTGAGCTCAAATGCTCAGTAAGGGTAAACAAAAGAAATATCAATCACATCATATACAAAAGAACATAGCTTTTTTGGAAATCTTAACCTGCAAAAGAGCTCATAATATCATAACATGGGATAAATCATAGAAGTGAAAATGAAATCATAACTTAAAACATTACTCATTGTGGCATACACACATAATGATATAGAATCATTTCTTGTTAGTCAAGACTCATTGCCAAGACTATCTTAGTGGACAAAGTCCCTTTCTGAATCGAGTAATCCTCGTTTCAGTCCTGTTTCACTGAACCGGTATAACCTACCATTCCAGCCATGTCTATCTCATGAGATATGAAATCTTTACCCAATGCATTGGAGGGAGATATAGGTCCCACCCATCTCTTAATGAATCCTTTCTTATGTGTGCCACCAAATCATAAATCATACATCATTGCATAACCCATGTAATAAAAATGGGATTCTTAAACAACATGACATCATAAAACCATTCATATAAGATAAAGGAATTCATAAACATAATTCCATCACAACATAGTCAAATCAATGTAAAAATATGGATAGAAACAGAACCCTTTATTATCTTAGATGAAAAATTATTTTGATAAAACACTTGAATTGAATTCTTGAGGAAAATATCCTTTTTTCTTCAAAATCAATTTCTTTTCACAAAACATCATGCAATTTTAAAAGAAAAAGATTTTATTGAAAATAGTCATGAAATATTTTGGAGGAAGGTTCATGAAAATAAGGCTTTATAAAACAGTAGAAATCCGTTCGTGCCGTATAAGTAAAAAAAAACATTCTTCGTACTTTTGTCGGAAAAGTCAAAAAGTACCTCGTATGACAAAAGATTCCTTTCATAGATATTACTAAAAACTCACCGAAGGGTAAAAATTGGATTTAAAATATTGTAAGTGGATGGAAACAATATTACATATTTAGGGAACATGGATGTGGATGATAAAATACACCCCAGTAAATACTTACGAATAAACAATCTCGAATAAAAATGAGATTGTGATATTTCCCTTACCTTAGGTCCGACTTGCTTCGTATGTGTCCGAACCTCCTGTATAATGATTTAAATAATGTCATTGACTTATTACAGAATCATATTCATTGTTATGATATCATATATGGTTCACTTATGACTTTATATTACCCGTTCTTTTGTAAATTCCATGTTAAAGAAGCATTTTGGGTAAAATCGTTTCATTTATCGTAGGTGATTTTACTTGTTGTTATTGACATTATTAATACTTATATCATGATTTACTTACTTCCAGAATATAAAATATGATTTATATATCATATATATTCAGTATATATATACATATAATAGATAGATAAATGAAATGAAAAACACCGTTCATGGAGACGGTAGTCCGTACGTACGCATGAACGCTGTTTTCCTTTCCTTATTGTCTTGAATGGAAGTAAGTAGATGACATACATATATATATATATACATAAATACAGTAGCTTTATAATGTCATATATTTCATTATTATTTCTTATATATACTTTATAATCATTCTTAAATGGTTAACATGGAGAATGAATCTCATGGCGTCGTGGAGACGGTATTCCGTACGTACGCACGAGCGATGATATCATTTCAATAAATATTGAATTGAATTGGAGTGGATTATACAATATATCAGAATCAATATGATGTTGTAATAACTATGTATAGTTATTCTTTACACCATTATACCCATCCATGTAAGGTGGTGGTGGAAAATAGATTACACCACGGCGTGGAGACGGTATTCCGTACGTACGCACGCGCGGTGATTTCTTTTTCCGTAGGATGGATAGATGGTGAAATAGGATTGTTTCATACTTATAATAACATATCAGTATATGAGTGATACTGATGTTATTACTTCATAATGAAACAACCTAAGAAGAAGAAGTGGAAGAAGAAATAAAGATGAAAGAATTGGTAACGGTAATTACCTCTTCTTTGAAGTGCCTCTTTGAGACCTCCTCTTAGGGCACTAAAATTGGACTTTGAGGAAGACCAGAACCTCTAAGATGTTGCTAGGGAAGTGTAGAGGAGAAATTGGCAGGGGTTGGCCGAGCTTGAGTGCTCAAATTGGTGTGAGGAGGAGGGGGAGGAGGTGTCCTTTTATAGGGGAGTAGAGGGGCACCTTAGGAATATCTCAAAATATTATTTTATATTAAAGTCAAAATCGGTTTATAATGGTTCCAAAGGGTCTTATTTCGAAGCTAAAGTGGGGATGGGTCGAAATCATATCAACCAATAAAATTTAGACAAGTTTAGGTTCTTATTTTAACCTTATCAATTAGATTTAACTCTAAGTTAAATAATTTAACTTTTACCGTGTCTTTTTGTTTTCTTTCACTATATGGTTAATACACTTACTATAACATGCCAAACGAACCCCAAATTGTATATTATTAATACATATATCCTAATCTAAGTCATTTGGCCGAACCTTAGATTTTTAGGAATAAAATAACAATTAATAATATAATATTTGATTTAAAAACTCTTTTGTGTCAATTTTGACACTATTTGATATATGATTTTTTTGAAAGTAATAGCAGAATTATATGTTCGAACCAAGTTGATTAAATCAACAATAATATATCATAGTAACCTAGAAAATTAGTGGAATTCATAAAAAGTCTTAAATTACATTTATTTTCGTATTTATATTATCAATTATGTCAATATTTCATAAATAAGATAATTACTGCATCATCTTTGTGTCATAAATAAATTATATTATTTGATGTCTAAAAATGACAAATAAAATACCATCATGTAGGAAATCGTTTTAGCTTTCTAATGAATATTTATAGTAGAATTTATCTTATGTATAACCCCATATTAAAAATGTTTTACTTATTAAACATTGATTTTAACTATTTTAACCCTTCTTTAAATAAATTAATAATAAATGTCCTAATCTAATCCAAGTGGGCCTAAATGGTCATATTTTATTCCTAAGTTTGTTTTTGGTCGAATTACACTTGTCCAATAGAATTAGGACATGTGTTATGGTAATATTAATATCATATTTACCCTTAGTTACCCTATTTACTATTAACCGTGGTAAAAAAAAGTAAAAAGTTACTATTCACCAAAAAATTATTTTCATCTCATTGAATCACATTTTAGTCCTTGATATTAACCGTGTCTCTCGGATTTTCGAAATTCCATTCACAGAAGCGGTAAAATTAAGTTTTATGCAAAATTCAGTTTTTAACCTACCACTTAGTAGTTTCACTATTCATCAAAAATTGATGTTTTTCAGAACAATGCCAAAATTTCATCCCAAGCTATATTTCATAGTCCGAATTCAAAAATGAAGTCTATTTTACCAAATTCATAACATAAAAGTTGCATTAATTAATTTTATAATTAAATCCCGCTGTTAAAACAAATAGCGTGTTTTTAAGAAACAATATCTATCAAAAGATTGACACTTGTTTATGTCTAGTTTAAATGTGAAATTACATCCAATGACTAACATTGTATTAAATTGTAAAAATATATTCTAAATATACTTTAAAACTACTCAAATTAATAATTTATCACTATTAATTATTTCGATTAAAAAGGTTGTTTTTTAATTATAATTTAGTAATTTTCACTATTCATCAGAATATGAAAGTTATCCGAAATGTACCAAAATTTCACCTTAGGCTAAATTCGATACTCCGAATCCAAAAATGAAGTTCATTTTGAAATATAAGATTTACAGAATTTTAAAAAGTGGTTATTACTATTCATAACGGCTAGTTTTAATAATATTTTAATAGCATATCATTGTTTCGTGAAACTCAGGATTACGTACCACACACGCTATCGAGGAAGGTTGCGATTGCGTGTAATGCAAGGCAAGTCAAGGATGCGTGTTATGCAAGCTCCTTTTGGTGTAGCGTATAACACAAGACATTAGTAAAATAAAAAAGAATATTTTTCATAAAATCTTGGGCTGTTACATTCTACCCCCCTTAAAATGAATTTCGCCCTCGAAATTCGTCGGGGTTATAAATGGTTTACTATTCGAAAGTTTCTTTAATAGAAACCCACATCGTAAAAGGGAATACCAAAACTTGGCTTTAAAAACTAAAGTATGAAATGTAACGATTACCCAAATAAACTAATCACTGGGTTTCCACATAGGTGAAAATATGGATATGGAAGAGAAATCTAACCATCATGTTCTGATGGAGAGTGGTAGAGAACATGGCTATGGAAAAGCCAGTAATCACAAATCCATAGATTTGTGATGATATAAGGTACCATCTGATTCATCAGGTATAAGATCACTAGGACAACATTTTTTTTTGGTTTTCAAGATCATTTCCCTAAAGTTGAAAATTTGCTTAGAATAAATACTTACTTTATTTTGGTACAATCTCACTTTTGTTCGTGCCTTGAACAATTTCTACTTCATCTCTTAAATAAATGAAGTTGAATTTGTTATTCGTGAAGTGTTAGCAGATCATGTGATAGAATGACGAGTCATTCCATCTGTCTCAAACAAAAGGTTAGCAAAAATTATATACATAAGTCGATATATAGTGAGATTAATCATATATTGTTCCTAAAATGGACTTATACTTCATATATCATACTGCTTAATATAATAAAACTAGTTTCTACTAAACAGGGACTTCCTGTAGGCCAGTGGTAGGCGATAAAGGCCAGTCGCACTTCGGTTGTGGGTTCGATTCCTACAGCCTTGTCCGAAGCGATGGGCTGTCGCTCGTCCTGCAGGTTGTCCTTTTTCTAAAACTACGTTACTATAACATCCCATCAATAATATCGAAAATCTTCTATCCTTAAACAATACTAACTTATGTCCAACATAATCCAGTCTAATCTTTAGGCTTATACATAATACTGCAGTCCACTCTCATAATATAGTGACATCGATTACCATAGATTTAATACTGTCGTTGATCCCCACATATCATAAGATATGTCTTTTTGGTCACATTCCAAACATTCAAAGTCCTTAATCGTGTATTCTCTTGAATACCTTAGTGAAAACATGAGTGCAGTTAAAAGTTAACACTTTCCACATACCAAAATCCTCAAAATTCTATATACTCAAACCATGATATCACTTAGTCCTTATATCAATCATGAGCTCATGAATACTATTAAACATTTCATTTTCTCGTCTTCATTATGCGCATATCATCTTATTTCCAAAAAATATCTCAATCACTTTGAATACCACATCAATAAATATTGCAATACTCAATGATACAACATTATCCCATTACATAAACACTTAATCATTCCACCACATCGTTGTCATATTCAACATTGCCAATAGTGATCGCATGTGATTTCCCTTTGTCCTTTGCCTTCAGTGGTTGCTCATGTTGATCATCACTAACCCTTGGATTAGGGCAATTATTAGCATAATGCCCCATTTCCTTGCACTTGAAGCATTGAAGTGTTGGTGGTGCGTTCTCTACAGTGTTTGCTTTATTCACATCATTAGAAACCCTTTTTCCATTACTTCGACACTCAGCTGCTCGATGACCTTCTTTTCCACACTTAAAACATTTTCTAGTCCCTTTAAGACAATCTCCACCATGCTTCTTTCCACACTTTGTGCATAAGGAAACATTCATCTTCTTTTCACCATTATTCTGAGATTTCTCCTTGAACTCCATCTTTCGTTTCTTGTCAAAACCATGAGATGGATATGTAACAACAACTTCCATTTCTACCTTGATAGCACAACGCACAATTTCTTCATAGCTACTGAAGTCTCTTATAGCTAATTCCCTTCGAAGAATTGGTTTTAAGCCACTGAAAAATCGATCAACTTTACTTTCAGGTTGGATGATAATTCCAGAAGCATACCTTGCAAGTCTTGTAAAATTTGCTTCATAGGTACCAACAGATTCATCGTCCCTTTGCTTCAGTTCAAGAAACTCTTTCTCCATCTTTGTTCGAAAAATACGAGGGAAGTACTTACTGAAAAACAAGTTCTTGAACTCGTCCCATTCCATGGACTCAATTTCATCTCTTGGCCTTGTATTCTTGATAAGATTCCACCATTGATCAGCTTCACCTTCCAAACGATATACTGCTAAGATGAATTTATCATGATCAGAACATTGAAGAACTGAAAATATCTTTTCAGTAGTACTGATCCATTGTTCAGCCACAAGTGGATCAGAAGACCCACTGAAAGAAGGTGGACGTTGCCTCATGAAGGACTCAATAGAATATTGTTCCCTTCTCTGCTCATTTGGAAGTCCAGAATGATTCATAGCTTGTGTAAGTATAGCAATAAGATTTTGCACTCCATCTCCCATAACATTTGTTTGTTCAGGAGGGCAATCATTTCATTGTCCATTGCATTGATCAACACGGTTCCTTCGGGTTCCAGCCATCGTCTAAAACCCAAAAAGAATAGTGTGAGAGGAAAAAATCATGATAGGGAAAACAACATAATAAAGGGGGAGTACCTTCAATATCCAACATCTTAAGTTTAATTCTATGATCGTTAGCGTAATTCTATTACTATAACCTATACGTATACTTATCCTTAGGGGCATCCCTAGACATACCTTAGAAATATCTCTAGGGATCTCACTAACGTTTTCGCATCCTAGTTTCCAAAGGTTGACTAAACCTTTCCTCTGATACCAACTGTAAAGACCCGAAGCTTATCGTACATGGACATTACATTACTTTTGCGGAATACTTAGTACATAACAAAAACACACACACAAGGATCGTAATAGTTTAGTGTCTTTGGAAACTCGGAACGTAATCTTCTAATCGTGGTGAAAGATCTTCAATATCTCCCATAAAGATCTTCCCTTTTTTTTTACCTATAAACCTTTCTTTATATCCTGGGGAAAAGAAAACATAAAAGGGTGAGCTCAAATGCTCATTAAGGGTGAACAAAAGAAATATCAATCACATCATATACAAAAGAACATAGCTTTTTTGGAAATCTTAACCTGCAAAAGAGCTCATAATATCATAACATGGGATAAATCATAGAAGTGAAAATGAAATCATAACTTAAAACATTACTCATTGTGGCATACATACATAATCATAGAGAATCATTTCTTGTTAGTCAAGACTCATTGCCAAGACTATCTTAGTGGACAAAGTCCCTTTCTGAATCGAGTAATCCTCGTTTCAGTCCTGTTTCACTGAACCGGTATAACCTACCATTCCAGCCATGTCTATCTCATGAGATATGAAATCTTTACCCAATGCATTGGAGGGAGATATAGGTCCCACCCATCTCTTAATGAATCCTTTCTTATGTGTGCCACCAAATCATAAATCATACATCATTGCATAACCCATGTAATAAAAATGGGATTCTTAAACAACATGACATCATAAAACCATTCATATAAGATAAAGGAATTCATAAACATAATTCCATCACAACATAGTCAAATCAATGTAAAAATATGGATAGAAACAGAACCCTTTATTATCTTAGATGAAAAATTATTTTGATAAAACACTTGAATTGAATTCTTGAGGAAAATATCCTTTTTTCTTCAAAATCAATTTCTTTTCACAAAACATCATGCAATTTTAAAAGAAAAAGATTTTATTGAAAATAGTCATGAAATATTTTGGAGGAAGGTTCATGAAAATAAGGCTTTATAAAACAGTAGAAATCCGTTCGTGCCGTATAAGTTAAAAAAAACATTCTTCATACTTTTGTCGGAAAAGTCAAAAAGTACCTCGTATGACAAAAGATTCCTTTCATAGATATTACTAAAAACTCACCGAAGGGTAAAAATTGGATTTAAAATATTGTAAGTGGATGGAAACAATATTACATATTTAGGGAACATGGATGTGGATGATAAAATACACCCCAGTAAATACTTACGAATAAACAATCTCGAATAAAAATGAGATTGTGATATTTCCCTTACCTTAGGTCCGACTTGCTTCGTATGTGTCCGAACCTCCTGTATAATGATTTAAATAATGTCATTGACTTATTACAGAATCATATTCATTGTTATGATATCATATATGGTTCACTTATGACTTTATATTACCCGTTCTTTTGTAAATTCCATGTTAAAGAAGCATTTTGGGTAAAATCGTTTCATTTATCGTAGGTGATTTTACTTGTTGTTATTGACATTATTAATACTTATATCATGATTTACTTACTTCCAGAATATAAAATATGATTTATATATCATATATATTCAGTATATATATACATATAATAGATAGATAAATGAAATGAAAAACACCGTTCATGGAGACGGTAGTCCGTACGTACGCATGAACGCTGTTTTCCTTTCCTTATTGTCTTGAATGGAAGTAAGTAGATGACATACATATATATATATATACATAAATACAGTAGCTTTATAATGTCATATATTTCATTATTATTTCTTATATATACTTTATAATCATTCTTAAATGGTTAACATGGAGAATGAATCTCATCGCGTCGTGGAGACGGTATTCCGTACGTACGCACGAGCGATGATATCATTTCTATAAATATTGAATTGAATTGGAGTGGATTATACAATATATCAGAATCAATATGATGTTGTAATAACTATGTATAGTTATTCTTTACACCATTATACCCATCCATGTAAGGTGGTGGTGGAAAATAGATTACACCACGGCGTGGAGACGGTATTCCGTACGTACGCACGCGCGGTGATTTCTTTTTCCGTAGGATGGATAGATGGTGAAATAGGATTGTTTCATACTTATAATAACATATCAGTATATGAGTGATACTGATGTTATTACTTCATAATGAAACAACCTAAGAAGAAGAAGTGGAAGAAGAAATAAAGATGAAAGAATTGGTAACGGTAATTACCTCTTCTTTGAAGTGCCTCTTTGAGACCTCCTCTTAGGGCACTAAAATTGGACTTTGAGGAAGACCAGAACCTCTAAGATGTTGCTAGGGAAGTGTAGAGGATAAATTGGCAGGGGTTGGCCGATCTTGAGTGCTCAAATTGGTGTGAGGAGGAGGGGGAGGAGGTGTCCTTTTATAGGGGAGGAGAGGGGCACCTTAGGAATATCTCAAAATATTATTTTATATTAAAGTCAAAATCGGTTTATAATGGTTCCAAAGGGTCTTATTTCGAAGCTAAAGTGGGGATGGGTCGAAATCCTATCAACCAATAAAATTTAGACAAGTTTAGGTTCTTATTTTAACCTTATCAATTAGATTTAACTCTAAGTTAAATAATTTAACTTTTACCGTGTCTTTTTGTTTTCTTTCACTATATGGTTAATACACTTACTATAACATGCCAAACGAACCCCAAATTGTATATTATTAATACATATATCCTTATCTAAGTCATTTGGCCGAACCTTAGATTTTTAGGAATAAAATAACAATTAATAATATAATATTTGATTTAAAAACTCTTTTGTGTCAATTTTGACACTATTTGATATATGATTTTTTTGAAAGTAATAACAGAATTATATGTTCGAACCAAGTTGATTAAATCAACAATAATATATCATAGTAACCTAGAAAATTAGTGGAATTCATAAAAAGTCTTAAATTACATTTATTTTGGTATTTATATTATCAATTATGTCAATATTTCATAAATAAGATAATTACTGCATCATCTTTGTGTCATAAATAAATTATATTATTTGATGTATAAAAATTACAAATAAAATACCATCATGTAGGAAATCTTTTTAGCTTTCTAATGAATATTTATAGTAGAATTTATCTTATGTATAACGCCATATTAAAAATGTTTTACTTATTAAACATTGATTTTAACTATTTTAACCCTTCTTTAAATAAATTAATAATAAATGTCCTAATCTAATCCAAGTGGGCCTAAATGGTCATATTTTATTCCTAAGTTTGTTTTTGGTCGAATTACACTTGTCCAATAGAATTAGGACATGTGTTATGGTAATATTAATATCATATTTACCCTTAGTTACCCTATTTACTATTAACCGTGGTAAAAAAAAGTAAAAAGTTACTATTCACCAAAAAATTATTTTCATCTCATTGAATCACATTTTAGTCCTTGATATTAACCGTGTCTCTCGGATTTTCGAAATTCCATTTACAGAAGCGGTAAAATTATGTTTTATGCAAAATTCAGTTTTTAACCTACCACTTAGTAGTTTCACTATTCATCAAAAATTGATGTTTTTCAGAACAATGCCAAAATTTCATCCCAAGCTATATTTCATAGTCCGAATTCAAAAATGAAGTCTATTTTACCAAATTCATAACATAAAAGTTGCATTAATTAATTTTATAATTAAATCCCGCTGTTAAAACAAATAGCGTGTTTTTAAGAAACAATATCTATCAAAAGATTGACACTTGTTTATGTCTAGTTTAAATGTGAAATTACATCCAATGACCAACATTGTATTAAATTGTAAAAATATATTCTAAATATACTTTAAAACTACTCAAATTAATAATTTATCACTATTAATTATTTCGATTAAAAAGGTTGTTTTTTAATTATAATTTATTAATTTTCACTATTCATCAGAATATGAAAGTTATCCGAAATGTACCAAAATTTCACCTTAGGCTAAATTCGATACTCCGAATCCAAAAATGAAGTTCATTTTGAAATATAAGATTTACAGAATTTTAAAAAGTGGTTATTACTATTCATAACGGCTAGTTTTAATAATATTTTAATAGCATATCATTGTTTCGTGAAACTCAGGATTACGTACCACACACGCTATCGAGGAAGGTTGTGATTGCGTGTAATGCAAGGCAAGTCAAGGATGCGTGTTATGCAAGCTCCTTTTGGTGTAGCGTATAACACAAGACATTAGTAAAATAAAAAAGAATATTTTTCATAAAATCTTGGGCTGTTACAGTGTCGAAGGGTTTGGGGGGTTGTCCGAGGGGATGAGGGTGTCCAGGGGGTGTCCATGGGTGTGTGGTGGCTGTTTATGCGGTTGGGGTGTCTAGGGGTGGGGTTGTCAAGTGTTGGTGTCTTTCCGAGGGGTTGGGGTTTTCTAGGGGGTGTCTAGGGGGTGGGGGATGTCCCAGGGGGTGGGGTGTTCATGGGGTGTGGGGTGTCCATTTTTTCTTCCTTTTTTCATTAAATAGTCACTATATTGACCCTCATATAGTAAAAATCCATGTTGTCATGTTAAGAAAAGAAGGGATTAAATAGAGGTAAAAAAAAAAGGATAATTGTAGAAATATAGTAAAAACATTTCTAATTTTTATTGTATGGGTTTATTTATCCCCATATACATCATATAATCTAAATTAGTCAAATTGGGATCATTTTTAATTTAAAATAAATTTATATTAATTTAATATTTTGATAAATACCAATTGTTCCACTCCAATACCTAATAAAAGAGAACATATTTTTATGCTTCAATTATAGATAAAACCATTTTGGTGTCTCCAGTCCCTTCTAAATCACCTTCCTAGAACCCCTAATAAATTATTGTGATATTTCTTAGTCAATATGCCAATCATATAGGACATAGTTTATTTTGAAAATGAGGTTTTCCAAATAATTGGTATATTTTTTACCTACATATTTTAGTTTCGTTTCATCTTCAACGTCCCTAAAACCATCTTAAAATTTTATAAAATAATAATTCATATATAATACATATAAATATATTTTAATTTTTTATTTTAATCATCTATTTCCATATATGATTCCATCAATATGGAAAATAAATCATTGTTCTTTTGAAAGGATGACTACAACCTCATGAATAGATGTTTTTCATTTTTAATCAGAATCTATCAGTACTAGTTATAATGATGGAATTAATGATTATATATGATAATCATGAAATATTTTTCATTTTTAAATGATAATATATAATTTATCTTCTTACATTTTCATGCATAGTAAAATGATAACATCATTCGTGCATAGGTGTGGAATACCACCTCCATGAAGCGATGTGATTATTTTTTCATCACAATGGTAGATGAATGATATAAATAATTATGTTTAGAGAAATAATATTATATATTTTAAATTAAGATACTTTTTTAATTATAAGATAATATCTACTATATTTCCATAATGATCAATGAAAAGTTGAAGCATTACTCTGGCCTTCATAGGACCTACCATCTCCATGACTTCAACATAGTTCATTTTTCAAACAATATTTAATTGATGGATTTATAATTAAAATATATGTATGAAAATTAAAATAACAATATTAAGGATATGATGGAATAATTACTTAACTATATTCCAAATACTGAATCAATCATGGCTTATGGACGAATATTTTCAAAACATCTAATGTGAACTTAAGTGAATAAAAAAATGTATATAACCTATAAATATGTGATATGAAAAAAAAATTAACTTGAATGAAATTATTATGAAACTAAATAATTAACCTCTATTTATTTTTTAGGAAACTATATAACATATTTTACGAGTCCAACACAACCTAAGTGATTTTCTTTTTAAAATTATATTTTTAATATTTCTTTTTAAAATATATTTTTCTTCTAAATACATGACTTCAAAAAACTTATTTCAATATTATACTATGATTATTTAAATTCATTTATAACATTATTTCCTTATTTAGAAAATGGTTTTAAAGGATTATTTTTTCATTTTTCAAATACGGTACATTGTGAATTCCAAAAAAATAGAAGGAATGAATTTCTAACTTATATATAGTGAGAATATTTTCCCCTCATAATTATGCCTTAATGATTTTGATGTTCCTTTAAAATTTTCTTTATTTATTTTTAATGAAATTGATTTATTTATAATATTTATACTCTTTCAATTTTATTAGTAAATTTTTAAAAGAAAATGTAATTTCAATATTTAATTATGCTTTTATTTAAAAAATTTCATAAATAGGTTTTTCAAAGAAAATGTGAAAACAAAAAATATTCTATTTATAATATTGTACCTAATATTTTAATAAAAAATGGATTATATTGATACAACATATAATAAGGGTCGATCCACATTATATCTCATGAGTAAGCCTGGTGTAGTTATAAGAAAGGTTTAACCCCACTATCAATCATTAAAAATAGGTGATCCCAATATATCATTTAGAAAGGGTTATCCCCATTATTTATCACAAATGAATTGGGTAATGATTATGTTATATATATAATTTTACTGTAATTGGAATGAATGGTAATTTCAATTTCATGAGTATTCATAGGGTTTTTAGAATGTGATACTCTATGTTTCATAAAAGGGTTTTTATTTTCATGATATAGGTTTCAAAGGTTTCAGTTGATAAAAAATTTTACAATATTATCTTGTAAATTTTTTTATTTCATATTGTTAAATAAAATAAAATATAAAGGTAAATATTAATTATGTTTTCATGTTTTTCACTACACTAAATATTTTCTATATTTTATGTCCCATACTATGATTTTTGAGATCATCCCACATTTTTAAAATGTTTTTTAAATGTTTTAATTATATGTTTGTCCATGGACTTGGTAAAGTAAAAAATTATGAAGAATTTTAAGGAAATGAATTCAGGTTTATTTCTAATAGTTTCTTTAGTGAAAAAATGGATAATAAGTATAAGTGTTCACTTGTAATATAAGGGTTTAAAATGTAATATTTTGTCTTATTTCTCTAAAAATTTAAACCAAAAAATATAATTTGGATTTTAGGAATGTGAATTATATCTCATAGTCAAATGTATATGTAATTATTAGGTAAATGTCCATATATTTTTGTATTAGATGAGAGTTTAGACAAATTTATGAGATTATGATGTTTCCATGTGAGGTTTTATTTAGACTAAAGGACACCATCATGGGTTTAAAACATAAAATATGATAAAAATTTAATTTAATACAACCCCCTTTTAGGAAATAGGTTTTGAAATTTTAAGCTGAATAATTATATTTTTCAAGATGTTTATTTTTCATGTAATTACATGTTATTACAGTTTGAGATGAAAAATGAAATGTATGAGATAACCTTTTATCATAAAACGTTTCTTTAATATTAAATATATAATGGATTATTAAGGATTTATCTCACATTTATAAAAAAATATATTTATTATAATTTATAAAAAATAATAACCTATATTTTAGGATAAAATATATTGCATGTGGTATGGATGTGATGTTTGAACCCAAAACTGAAGGGAACAAAGAGATCATCCCTTACCATTGGCCTACATGATGTCCTAGTTATATTGGAATTGTTTTTAATTATTTAAAAATTATATTGGGTAATGTTTATGTTCATTTTTTTAATATATGTTTTAGCAAATAAATAACCATGGGATTGGAAAATGATTTGGTTGTTATGTTATTGATGTTATTTTGGAATATGTTCATTATTTAGGGATCCCTAGCTGATTAAGGCTAGCATGATACTATTGGATTTTATTTGAGGAATAAAGGATGCATTAAATTTTCTTACAATATATGATTTTTTTAAGGATTTATATTTAATGAGGTTATTTATGGTAATAGATAACATATCGTAGATGTTATTTGATTTTTGGAAATTACATTTTGGGAATGAGACTTTAAAATTCATTGATATGTTTTTCAGATAAGTGTTAAATTTATCTTATAAGAATTTATTGTTAAATACCTTTTTTGGGATTCAATATTATTTGGGAATATTTTTTCGAAATTTTATGGATAGTTATTGATTAAATGATCTATGATTATGCTTGGGTATTAAAGTGGAATTTTTTAGATTAATATAAATTTTTTCATGCGATGATTAAATCATTTTTAGGAATTTTCATATCCTGTACTAACTTTTATTGTTAATTCCATAAGTTAATAAGAATATATATATAATGAATTTTGAGTATTTATGATTTACAGAATATTATTCTAGTGCTTCATGAATCAAAATTTCATCTTAATACTCATTATTTGGTGAGAAATATGAGATTTTGGTGAGAAAAAAAAATCAAAGAATGATATTCCACTTGTCAAGAATGTATATTACATTATGTTATTATATTAGGTAGTAAATAAATTACACTACTAAAGGAAAATTATTTATAAAAAACATTATCTATTTAATTTTCTTATCATAAAATCAATTTCCTATTAACCCATTATTGAATTATTGTTTTTTATTCGTTGACTTTCTCATTACCATGTTCTCTATCACTCTCTATCTGTCCATGGGATTTATTTATCCCCTCCATAATAATGTTCTCACTTTCTCCTACATGTGTAACTTGTATTTGTTATTGGTTATGAAATTCAAACATTCATTTCTCTCTTTTTAAGTGGATGTTTTATTCATCATTTTTACAATTTTGAATTTCAAAATAAGTATTTTTAAAATTCAAAACCTAGTTATTGAGAGAGAGTACAAAGTTAAGAGGCTTAAATATCCAAAAATGGGGGATAATGTAACAAACAAGGAAATTATATAATAAATAATTTTCATATTAGTTAGTATTACATAATTATGTACTAATATTCAATATAAATATATCAAGTAATTTTTAAAATCAAAACAAAAATGTTTTTTCTAAACACATTACTTGTAAAATTTAATTTATAAATTTAGTTTTTAGATTATATAATTTTAATGTAAAAAATTGAATTTCATTTTTTCAAATAATAAGGTTATAATTATATTATTTTGAATTTTTGATAATTTTCCTAAAATATTAAACATAAAAGGAATAGTGATAACTACTTATTTGTTTTGGATAAAATTATTTTTATAGTAAAATTATAAAGGAAAATTAGGTTTTGGATTAAAGTATTTGTTAGGTCTATTTTCTATGATTGTATTTATAAGTTAAAAATATTTTTCAGATTTTTTTAATTTTAAATTGGTCATATTTATTTAAAATAATATGATTACAATTTTTTAAAATGGATTGTATATTTAAATTTAATTTAACGATATTTAATAATGAAAAGGGTATTTTTCTTAAAATAGTTTATTTTTGCAATTTTTTGATTTAATATTAAATTAAATTATTCATATTTTCAGTTTGAATTTTGAAAAATATTTCCATATTTGGAATATTTGGGTCAAATTTTATTAAATAGTTCACATTTATTTATGTGATATATAACAAGTTACCTTATTAATATTTTATTATTTTGGTAATTGTTAAATCTGCTAATTTATGTTATAAATAAAATGATAATAACTATTAAATGGCCCAAAACATGGATAAATCTTACTGTTTAAATATAAATCATCCATAATAATCCATGGTAATAATTAATGACATGTTGGTGCAACATGGATTAGATAATTAACTTTATAGTATTTTATTTGTTAAAAAGTCAAGCATGTCGCAGTATTATTTTAAATAATGGTAATATTTCAAATATGGTGTTATTTAGTTGATATTTTAAACTGTAAATAACATATTTAATTCTAAAATAACTATCTTCATCTTGTTAATTATTTTATAATTTTTAGTGATGGAATAATTACCTTAAATTCTTGCATAATGCTAATGAAATATATATTTAATTAATGGAAAAATCATATAAAGTATATCAAAAATATTGAAACTAATATAATTGTAGAAAATTGATGTAATAAATGAATTTTATATAAGGACATGAAAATTCTTATAATATTTAATATAATTGGTTTGAATTAGAATTTTTATATGGATATTGTTAAAGTCAAAGTAATGAATAGTTCTAAAATAAACATTATTAATATATTCTAGTAAATAATATTTTTTTAAATGGAATACAATTCCTAAAAAAATTATTTTCAAAACATTTATTGTTATAATTTCTAAAATTTCAATCATGTTCCATTTATTGGTCTTGTTTAATTTTATAGTAACATATTAACAATCAATGATTTAAAATCCATGTTATCATGGTATGAGTTAAAAGTGAAAATAGGGATTAAAACCAAATGGTAAGGGTAATAATATTGTTACAACATGTATAATCTTATTTAATGAGTTTATTTCGAGCCATATGAATCATATTTTCCTAATAAATTAAATTTTAAACATTTTTATGTGAAAATAAATTTGAAATTGTATCATATTTTTGAGAATTGACATTAGTTACCCTCCCCTATATTATAAAATGATACCAATTCTTAACATTTATCCACACATAAAAATCTATTTTTGTATTATACCATCCAAAATACCTTCTTGTAATACCTCACCTCATTCTTCTATTATTTTTTAGGCAATATTTTAATCGTTTAGATCATAATGTTATAAGACAATGAGTTTTTCTATAGAAGAATAAAAGTTTTTATCTTCATATTTTACTTTGCTTTCTTTATCCATATCCCAAAAAATATCTTAATACATGATAAAATTATAAATAATATATCTCAAATATATTTATATTTTATTATGTTGGTATGATAACTTCTATCCATCTCCCCTTATTTTAAATGGGAAAATAATTCATCGTTCATATGTTAGGTGGACTACCACCTCATGAACCGATGAAATTCATTTTTTATGGTCCTCTACTGAGAATCGATATAATGACGAGATTGAAGTTTATTTAACTTATTAATGAAATATGAGTCATTATTAAAAGCTAATATATCATTTATAATTTAATATTTTCATCCACTGGATAATGATAACAACGTTTGTGTGTAGGGGTGGACTACTACCTCCACAAAGTGATGTGATTTGCTTTTCATTAAAAAATAACATGGATGATATATATACGTATAGTTTATAATATATGATATATATGATGATATTATAATTCTGAAAATATCAAATAATATTTACTATCTTTCCACAATGATTATTGGAAAATGGAAGTATTATTCAAGCGTACATACAACCTACTATCTCTATGATTGTATCATAGTTAATTTTTCATACCCATATTTAGTGGAGTGATTTCAAAATATAATTGATGTATAATAATAATTATTATATTATTATTATTATTTTGGATATTATGGAATAACTCCAAATTTTTCTATATTCAATATACCAAATTCATTTTTGACTTATGTCTAAATATCGTGAAAATATATAATGTGAACATATGTGAATAAAACATTTTATTTAATGTTAGAATAAGTGATAAAAAAATAATAATAAACTATAAATGTTTCATAATAATGTAAATAATTTACCTATTTTTATTATTAGGGAAGATAAATAAAATTTTTTATGAGTCTAACTCAATGTAGTGGATGTTCTTTCAAAATTATTTTCTATACAGTTTCCCTACAAACTCTCTTTTTCTTCAATGTCCATGATTTATATAAATTATTTACATAAGTTATTACAGTTATCCTATTTTTTTAGTATCATTATTAATATGTTTTTATAATTTAAAAATAGTTCTATAGTAACTTCCTTTTCACTTTCTAAAAGAGGTACATTGTGTGTATTCCAAAAAAAATGGAGGGAATTTTTTTAACTTATGTAGAATGATCATATATTACCATGTTTATGAATCGTTAATGAATTGAAGATTAATTTATAACTTTTCAAGGTAGTTTATAAACAAAATTGTTTCCTTATGGTTTTCATTACTTTTCAATTTGAAAATTGTTTTTTAAAGGAAAATCAAATATTGATACCAAAATGTGTTTTATTTTAAAGTGTTTTATTATAAAAAAGTGAAAGAATAGAATGTTTTACTCATGATATGGTTCATGATAATTATATGTAAATTGAGTGACTTTGATATGTCTTATACTAAGGGTTGACCTCCATTGTATCTCATGTGTGATCCAAATATATCTTACATTAATGGATGAGCCCCATTATAGCTCATGAAAAATAAGTGAGCTCAATGTAGATTAAATGAAGGGTGAGTCCCACTACAGTTTTCTAATAAATTTTATGTTTATTATGTTCATATAACAGTTATATTAGAATTTTGTCATATGGGTATTCTAATTATATTTTTCTTGAATGGTTTTCAAAAATGTGATGCTCTTTGTTTCTAAAATGAGTTCTTTTATCTCTCTGGGTTTTAAAGGATATCTTTGAGAAAGAAATGTGTTAGTTTTTCATGTGGAATTTTTTTACTTCATACACTGAAAATCCATTGAAGATAAATTTAAAAGTTACATTGGTTTTCGTTTTTTCAATATAATAATATATTTGTACATTATATTTATCTTAATATACTTGTTGATCTCATCCCATGTTTTTAAAGTTCTTTTAATAGTGTTAATGGATAAGTATAGACATATCTGAGGTCAAGATGAAAATTGTGATGAATTTTTAAGAAATGAAAACATGTTTCATTTTAATATTTTTTTCTTGGAAAAATTAATAATGTGTATAGGTTTCAACATGTAATGTATGGGTTTAATAGGTAATAGTTTGTAACAATTCTCTAAAACTCTAAACCATAACGATCATTAGGATTATAAGAATGTGATTCTTGACTCAAAGTTAATAAAATATGTAATTCTTAAGGATGGGTATATAAATATTAAATGTTTTATGAATATAGAAAAGTGTTTATTATAGGTGAATAAATTATGAATGTATAATGATATCTAATTTTCAGGTTGGTGATATAAGTAATTTAATAACAAGAGAAAAATATAGTGGAAGAGAGGAATACTGTAATGTATATGGCCAAATAAAATCCTCAACTATGATTAACATATAACTATATATAAAGAGTACATGTGACTTGATTGAACAGTCATGATTAATCTCTACTCATAAAATTCAATGGTGAAAATATCTAATGGTTTCCCTAAAAATAGTAATTTTGGGAAATGAAAAGTATCTATTAATTTAAATTTATTACATCCACATCACAAATGCTAGTTATTATTTATAAATAAAACAATAACATTTTTATTTGACTAATATATTTTATTTACTAGAGGATTTATTTTTAACTTATTAATAATTATAGTTTGAGGTTTTGGTGGGAATAAGATATTGGCATAATGTTTATTTAATTGAAAACATATAGTAAAATATTGGGATGTTACAAACATTTTGTTTTCAAATTAATTATTTTAAACCTTAAATACATATTTTACTGATTAAAATTCTTCAATTATAGTTATTCAATGATTAAATTAGGATCATTTTATAAAAGTAATATACTTTTTAAAAAAACTTATATTTTTTACTCCTCAAAAAAATCATCTTTTTTTAAACGTCATAAAAATAAACCTAATAAAATTTTATCATGATAATTTGAAATATAAAAATAATTTTTTGAAAATATTTCTATGAACATGATCATTTAAATTTTTCTTTAATATATTTAATTAATAGTAAAAATCAATTTCTTTTATCATTTTATCAAATTTATATCCCTAAAAATTTATATATGAATTCATAAAATCATATTTCATTACATAAAAATAAATTGATTCTTTTAGTAATTTTTATTTGATTTTAATTATTATCATTGAAAAATACATTCAAAAAAAATAATATATATATATATTACCTAAACAACCAGTATAATTTCATTATGTCAAATATTTATTTTATTATAATAATTACTTTTTAAATTTCATTATGATTTAAATATATTATAATAAATTAATATATTCACATTTTACTGGTTTTTATTATTTATTTCATGTGTTTTAAACTATAATACATTACGAAATATAAAACATGTTTAATGATAAGGGTAATACCTCATATAAATGTTTTTTTCATTAAATTTTTTCCCATATATAAATTTCATCCACTAAATTTCACCATATATCATCAGTTGAAAATATATGAAAAAACATTTTTTCATTGTATCCACTAGTTCCTATGTTTCATATTTATACTTATGGTTTATGCAATATAAATTAGTAAGGTGAGTTATCTTGCTGGATAAAACATTGTATTTATTATACTTCATCTACACTAGATTATTCTCATAAGATAAGTCATTCTCCTACTATACCACCATTATATTTAGTAAATTTTATGAATTAGTTATGTAATTATCTTGGAGGGATACATCGAATATGTCATGAACATGAGATAATAATTATTGATATTCTAGTTGATAGGAAACAACTTTGATGTGATCAAGAATATAAAATGGGACAATGTATATGGGATATAGATTTAACTTCTTCCCAAAACACATGAATCCTTTCCATGGGGATATAAGAAGAAAATCAGTATCATTAACATAGATATAAATGTATCAATGAAGATTTTATATATAGTAAATTTTTCAATACCTTGTTTTCCTAATTAACTGTTAAATGGATCTGTCCTTCCCCACTATTCAATCAACTAGTATAGGTACTCGTATCATATGTTCTCCAACTATAATTTTTTAAACTAGAGTTTTTTATTTCATTCAATAGAGATCTTCATAAGGTCACATCTTGATTCTGATGTGGAAGATATAATTATACAATAACTTTGCTAAGGGAAGATATTGAGCACATCCTCCATTGAAATCCATATAGTAAGCTATCAAAATATCGCCATGATTAAAGATATTCCTTTTAATGTATGCATCAATATGTGGGTGATTTTCCATATCAAATTATATAATTTCATCCAAGGAATTTTTAATAATTTTTTAGATATTTTTAGTGATCCTTGTATTATGATCCAATACAATTGATGTTTTTATTTTATAAAATCTCATAACTTCTTGGCTTTATATCATTATAAGATTATTGAGTGATGAGTTTTCTCGAATTTGGATTAAGTGGATAGTCATTGTAAGTGATCAACAGTTCCCATGTGAAATTATATCATTTTCATTTTATTGTAGTTCTAGTGAATAAATCCATGGTGATGTTCTCCCATTTCCATAATGGTATGGATAACATTTTCAATAACCCCTTTATATTTTTTATTTATTAAATTACATGTTTCCATACCAAGAATAATGATTTTTAATAAAAAATATATTTTAAAAAAATTCACCATTACTACTCGTAGAGGAAATTATATATCATTGGGATCCCTAGGTTTATAGATAAATTAGATCCTTGAGAATCATTCAATAGTACCTTCATTATCTTTATCTCTAATGATAGAAATAGTAATGTACCAAATCTCACTACTACATCTTTATTGGTGTTAAACATTGAGTATTTCTTCATTATAATAGAATCCATATTCTTTAGAATAATTATATGATACCTCTGATCTATCTTCATCCTATATAGAATGAATTTTTGAGTAATCATTTGAGTAGGGTATGATATTGATCATTCCTTTATGATTGGAATATTCATCATCTTAATTTATAACAAGATTGGATCATTCTCAATTCTCATCATGTATAATGATGAAAACAAATTATACCATCTTCACCTTTATTTCCATTTTTGTATGCTATTGAATTGAGTAATTGTATCCCTTGATTAACACCAACCATATTCATTTCCACATATTAAAATCCTTATATATGAATATATAAATCAAGATATTATTATCAATATATATATCACAATTATCAACATAAAATTAGTTCATCCAAATATTAAATGAAACTTTTACAACATCCCACTCCAAATAATGTGTAATATTGTTCTTTATGTGGGACTTCAATTATAAATGGGAATAGACTACCATATTTTCATTTTTCATGACTTTTTACCAAGTGATTTCTTTGAAGAATCCCTATATATCATAAACACTTCTTTAGTTGAATTTATTTTTGATGTAGGTTTAGTTAATAGACTTATATTTAATTCCCTCTCTCTCTCTCTTCACATTCATCAGTCCAAACATAAATCATACTTTTTTGGGTTTACATGGTTAGTGGGCTTGCCAATCCAAGGAAATTTCTCAACAGTCATTGATAGTACCAATATATTTCCTTAAACTAAAGATCTTTATAAAACATGTGGTTATTTACCATTCCTTAATCACCATTGTATTTGAAATAGCTATAGATATTGTGTTTCTCATAATATAATTATCTAATAAATTAAAATATTTCATATCAAGTCACCTTTTCTTAATATAGAATAAAATAGCCTCTTGATAAAATTTTATAGGATAATCCAAATTGTGGAATTTTAGGGGGTTTCAGAGGAAGTTCATAACCGCCTCTTTATTGGATAATCTATTTATTCTCTTCATGTTATTAATTTCTCTAGTTATAAATGTAAATATCATTAATAAGGTAATTCATAAAAATTTTAGGAAATCTATAAAGATATCATTCATTAAGTACATATAAATTGTGGTCACATTTTTTAGTCTAAATGTAAACACAATGAACTTGTGGTTTATATATTGTCTATGGAAGGATTTATTTCTAGATATATTACCTTTTAGCTATTATTTAATGATATATATAATTTAGATCAACCTTTTAAACGTTATATTCTATTTAATGCTTATTAAATAGTTCATTCATCACTTATATTGGGTACTAATTCTTTATAAAGAAGTTTTTACAATCCTATAGACTATACAATAATATTATAATTGATCCTTCTCCTTGATAAATAGAACTATTGAACATCATAGTGATGCACCAGGGAGTATGAATCATTTTCCCAAATTTCCTATTATTTTCATCATTATTTCATAATGTTTTATCAGATCCATACTATTGGGTCTTTTGGATAACAGTGTGGATTGGGGTATTTATTCTATAGAAAACTCTACCTCATTTTCTATGGGAAGGCCATGAAAATATTCAACAAATATAAAAATATAATCCATTATAAATTACATGTCATTAGGGTTGATTCTTCCTTTGGCTCTACCATTTGAGAACAATATTCTTCTTTATTTTGTATCAATAGCCACACCATTGTGGTATTTTATAAAGAAATTTGTAACAATTTTTCATCAATATAAGATCATTATATGATCATAATATTTAATCATATATTATTTTCCCAACAGTTGATGTGATTTATATATTATTACTCCAAATTCATTCCCAATATATCATTAAAATCAACAAAAGTATGGATCATATAATTTTCAAGAAGAATATTTTTTCATATGCTTGCTCGAGAAGAATCAAAACAATTTTGTGACAATAAATAAACTACTAATATTTTATATATATATCTATACATAAAGGTATTTATGTGGAAATTAAATAGTTTTGGAGAACTTATAGGATATAAAACATGTTTAAAACCATTATTAAAAAAACATTCACAATTCTTGATTTAATAATAAGTATACAATTCTCAACATCATTTTTTTCTCCCCCTCAGTGATGGTGATGAAATAATATTTCCAATAGTCTATTTTTTAATAGGTGTTTTATTTTAATTCTACAAGAAGGCCCTCATTATAGTTCACTATCTTGAAAAGTGAAGAGATAATAATTGGTAAGGTATTAGAAAATGGTTGATTAATTCCATCCCACTATAATATTGATTCATTTCTTCATATTTTTTTAACATCTGTGAGCTTTATGTACTTCAATTCCATACTTGAACCATTTCAATATTCCCTTGAGGAAATTTCCGTGGTCTTTCTTTCCCTATCATTGACATAAAGGTGGTTATGTAACATCCTTCACCTAATCTATAGCCAATAAGTGTTTCTTAAATAGTGGTGGGTCCTTACATGACCTCAAGAATGCTGAAAAAACAAATATTTTTCATAATTTTATATCTAATTTCAATTTTTCTCGAACCAACATATTTTTATTTTATTATAAATTATCAAATTTTTATGATTTTTTGGAATTTTTAGCTAAATTGTAAAAATGGCATCATTTGGGATTTAACTATTTTATTTTTATTCTGTATCGAGAGAATAAATGTTTTCAAACAAATTAAAATTGTTAAAATTGTTTTTTAGGATTATATAAATCTTTTGATACATTTCATCCTTATGGACCCCAATCTGAATCCATTAATTACAATCCCAAAATCACCTCATAACCCTAGCCTCAAAAAGTGTTCACAGATCTGGAATATTTTTAAAATGAGCTTATATCTAAAATGTGGACATCCTAATGAACATGAAATTAGACATGAATCTAGATAAGTAATTTATTTACAAATCTAATTAAGAATTAATCTTATGAATATTTTTTTTGGAAGTCCATTAATGCATTGAACACCAAATATATGGAATATGGATAGGCTATCTGGGAAGATTAAATCCTCAAATCAATACAACTATAACTCTCTCAACATATGGACACATATGATAAAATGTTTAGGGGATACATGCTAGATAATTATGAAAAATTTTAATGAAGGGTTCCACTTGTGAAGAAACCATCCAAGAGTCCTAAAACATGGTTCATTTTGAAGGAAACTTTTATCCTATAAAAATAGGGGAGATCCTGCTTCCCAATTTATTCTATTACATCTCATTCCAACTAAGGCACCAAATAGGATATCTCTAAAGAGGGAGGTCATCCGCAAATCCCCCCCATTATTATTCTTCTTTATTTTTATTTTTTTGTTTTATTTCCACATTTATCGCATTCATGTATTTATTAAATTGATTCCACTTTCTTTTTCTATTGCTATTTCTCTTCCAATATTAATATAAATTTCTCACTTCTATATTCCCTTGTGATCTCTTTTCAATTTGTAATGGAATGTGACAAACCTAAGGCTTCTCCCTAGGAGATGATTCACAGTTTTATGCATTATTTCACATCAATTGAACATGTTTTAAATATATTTGTGGTGGATGTAGGAGTATAGAATAGGTGCAGATGTCTTCGACCACATAATTATTTTTAATTCCATTTATTTTCATTGATTAATTATTTTTCCCTCCCTTTTTTCTGGAAAACCATTCTTATAGTGGATCTATGGTTTCCTGAAGAGATTAAACGACATATGTTACAGTTTTGTCTTTTTGGAATAACATTCTCAATTGTGGTTTTATCCTATTTGAATATTGAATGAGGTGTGGTTTACTATGTTGGATGCATGCTAAAATCACAATGGATGACAAAGGTTACCTCACTTGAGGAGCCTCAAAATTTATTCAATCTATAATTCAAATTCACAAAATCTAATTTTTTCTGTTATTTTTATTTATTTATCAAAACAATTTAGTTTTTGGTTTTTTGGAAAATATGAAACATAAATGAAATTTGGAAATAATCTATATTAAATGTGGGTGCAGCTGTAGAGAAAATTTTTATTAGAAATAATGCCCTTGGTCTAAGGGTTGGATAACATCGATCCATTGATTATCTATTTGTTGTTTAAATTCAATTTGATTATTCATTTGTTGAAACCAAATTAATGAAATACTTTTCCTTTATTATTTTAGTGTTGATTTTATCATGAATCTAGAACACCTAACTATAACGACCCATACTTTACATACATTGTTAATACTTCAAAATTGAAGCACACTTATTACAACATATGACAAAACTACAAAGGACCGTATAGGTATAGTGTCTTTAGATACTGGGAAACATAAACAATTGGTTCATAAATCTTCTACAGTGTCTCCCATTTATTTCATCATATCTAGGGTCCCTTTTAGCATATTCTACTTAATATCCATCTTCCTGACCTGGGGAAAAGAAAACATAAAAGGGTGAGCTCAAATGCTCAGCAAGGGCAAATAAAGGAAATAAAAATCATATCATATCTTTTTGAAAATCAAAACCTGCAAAAGAGATCATAATATCTTATCATGGAATAAATCATAGAAGTGAAAATGAGATCCCCATAATCATAACATAAAACTTGAAACTTTGTGGCATGCACACATAATCATGGAAAATCATTTCTTGTTAGTCATGACTCATTGCCAAGACTATCTTAGTGGACAAAGTCCCTTTCTGAATCGAGTCACCCTCGTTCTAGTCCTGTTTCACTGAACCGGTATAACCTACCGTTCCAGCCATGTCTATCTCATGAGATATAAAATCATTACCCAATGCATTGGAGGGAGATATAGGTCCCACCCATCTTATAATGAATCCTTTCTTATGTGTTCCACATAATCGTACAACATCGCATAACACATGTAACAAAAATGGGATTCTTGAAACATCATGAAATCATAAATCAATTCATATAAGATAAAGGAATTCATAAAAATAATTCCATCACAACATGATCAAATCAATGTAATAATAGGGATAAAAACAGAACCCTTTTATTATCTTAGATGGAAAATAATTTTGATAAAACACTTGAACTCCATTCTTGAGGAAAATATCCTTTCTTCTTCAAATTTTTTTTTCCTCTCTTAACATGTCATAAAAATTTAAACTAAAATAAGTTGATTAAAAATAAACTTGAAAACTTGTAAATTAAGTTTCTTAAAAATCCATTCATGCCGTATAAGTTAAAAAAAACATTCTTCGTACTTTTATCGGAAAAGTCAAAAAGTACCTTGTATGAAAAACGACAAAAGATTCCTTTCATACATATTACTAAAAACTCACCGAAGGGTAAAAATGGATTTAAACAATTGTAGGTGGATGGAAATAATATTACATATTGATGAAACATGGATGTGGATGATAAAATACACCACAGTAAATACTTACGAATAAACAATCTCAGATAAAAATGAGATTTTGATATTTCCCTTACCTTAGGTCCAATTTTCTTTGTACGTGTCCGAAGCTCCTGTATAATGGTTTAAATAATGTTATTGACTTATTCCAAAATCATACATATTGATATGATATCATATATGGTCATATTCTTAGCTTCTTGATAGTAATATTTAATTGTTACTTGTTACTCGGGTCTTTATTGCCTTTTGTTCTTATGCGTTTTTCCCGAATACATTCTTATTCTTCTTTTAAGGTTATAGATACCTTATATCCATAATGGTATTAGTGTAACATATATCATATTTATTCATTCAATTCATTTATATAATTACTATGTAATGATGATCATGTAGAACGAGTCGCATCACATCGTGGAGATGGTATTCCGTACGTACGCACGAGTAATGATATCGTTCCTATGATCGTGGAACTGTATTGGAGTATATATATATATTATTTCAGTATCAATATTACTTTATAATAATCATAAATAGTTACTCATTACAGCATTATACCCATCCTTGTAAAGTGATGGTGGAAAAATAGATTACACCACGGCGTGAAGACGGTATTCCGTACGTACGCACGCGCAGTGATTTCATTTTTCCGTGGGATGGATAGAAGGTGAATTAGGGTTGTTTCATATTTATAATAACATATCAGTATATAAGTAATACTGATGTTATTACTTTATCATGAAACAACTAAAGAAGAAGAAGTTGAAGAAGAAAGAAATTGAAAAGATCGGTAATGGATATTACCTCTTCTTTGGAACGCCTCTTTGAATCCTCCACTTAGGAAACTAATATTGGTCATTGAAGAAGACCAGGACCTCTAGGATTATTCTAGGGAAGTGGAGAGGAGAAAATGTCAGGGGTTGTCCGAGCTTGAGTGCTCAAATTGGTGTGAGGAGGAGGGGGAGGAGGTGCCCTTTTATAAGGGAGGAGAGGGGAACCTTAGGAATATCTCAAAATATTATTTTATATTAAAGTAAAAATCGGTTTATAATGGTTCTAAAGGGTCTTATTTCGAAGCTAAAGTGGGGATGGGTCGAAATCCTATCAACCAATAGGATTTAGACAAGTTTAGGGTATTATTTTAACCTTATCAATTAGATTTAACTCTAAGTTAATTAATTTAACTTTTACCGTGTCTTTTTGTTTTCTTTCACTACATGGTTAATACACTTACTATAACATGCCAAACGAACCCCAAATTGTTTATTATTAATATATATATCCTTATCTAAGTTATTTGGCCGAACATTAGATTTTTAGGAATAAAATAACAATTAATAATATAATATTTTATTTAAAAACTATTTTGTGTCAATTTTGACACTATTTGATATATGATTTTTGTGAAAGTCATAACAGAATTATATGTTCGAACCAAGTTGATTAAATCAACATTAATATATCATAATAACCTATAAAAGTATTGGAATTCATAAAAAGTCTCAAATTACATTTATTTTGGTGTTTTAACATCAATTATGTCAATATTTCATTAATAAGATAATTACTGCATCATCATTGTGTCATAAATAAATTAAATTATTTAATCTCTAAAAATTACAAATAAAATAAATTATGTAGGAAATCTTTTTAGTTTTCTAATTAATATTTATAGTCGAATTTATCTTATGTATAACCCCATATTAAAAATTATTTACTTATTAAACTTTGATTTTAACTATTTTAACCCTTCTTTAAATAAATTAATAATAAATGTCCTAATCTAATCCAAGTGGGCCTAAATGGTCATATTTTATTCCTAAGTTTGTTTTTGGTCGAATTAAACTTGTCCAATAGAATTAGTACATGTGTTAGGGTAATAGTAATATCATATTTACCCTTAGTTACCCTATTTACTATTAACCGCGGTAAAAAAAGTAAAAAGTTACTATTCACCAAAAAAATTATTTTCATCTCATTGAACCACATTTTAGTCCTTGATATTAACCGTGTCTCTCAGATTTTTGAAATTCCATTCACAGAAGCGGTAAAATTAAGTTTTATGCAAAATTCAGTTTTTAACCTACCACTTAGTGGTTTCACTATTCATCAAAAATTGAAAGTTTTCAGAAAAATACCAAAATTTCACCCTAGGCTAATTTCGGTATTCCGAATCCAAAAATGAAGTCCATTTTGAAAAATAAAATTTATAAAATTTCAAAAAGTGGTTATTACTATTCATAAAGACTAGTTTTAATAATATTTTAATAGCATATCGTTGTTTAGTGAAACTCGGTATTGCGTACGACGCAAGCTATCGAGGAAGGTCGTGATTGCGTGTAAAGTAAGCCAAGCAAGTGTGTAGTGAAAGATTCCTTTGATGATATATAAAAACAAAATATTATTCATAAAAATCTCAGGTGTTACATTCTACCCCCTTAAAAAGAATTTCGCCCTCGAAATTCGTCTCTTTGTAACAAACAGATGAGGATACTTCTCCCTCATCATATCCTCAAGCTCCCATGTAGCTTCTTCAAGTTGGTGGTTCCTCCATAAAACTTTCACCAAGCGAGTGGTCTTGTTTCGTAGGACTTTTTCGCTAGGATCCAGAATCTCTATCGGTTGTTCTTCATAAGAAAGATCTTGCTCCAGCGGTACAACTTCTGAGCTGAGTACATGTGAAGGATCTGGTATGTACTTTCTCAGGAGAGATACATGGAACACATCGTGAACTTGAGAGAGATTCGGTAGAAGCGCCAATCGGTAATCTACCTTCCCAACACGATCCAGTATTTCGAAAGGACCGATATATCTAGGGCTCAACTTCCCCTTCTTTCCAAATCTCATAACCCTCTTCCAGGGAGATATTCGTAAGAACACTTTATCACCCACTTCAAACTCTAGGTCTTTTCTTCGGTTGTCGGCATAACTTTTCTGTCGACTCTGAGCTGCTCTTATGTGTTGTTGAATAGATCTGACCTTTTCTGCCATTTCATCAACAACATCAGGTCCTAATAGCTTTCTTTCCCCAACTTCATCCCAGTAAGTTGGAGTCCTACATTTCTTTCCATAGAGAGCTTCATAAGGAGCCATCTGAATACTGGAGTGAAAGCTATTATTATAAGAAAATTCCACAAAAGGTAGGTGTTGATCCCAACCTCCTTTGAAATACATAGAGCAAGCTCTCAACATATCTTCTAGGGTTTGAATTGTTCTCTCAGACTGACCGTCTGTCTGGGGATGATAAGCAGTGCTGAAACTCAACTCTGTATCCATAGTATGCTGAAGACTTCGCCAGAACTTCGAGGTAAATCTCGGATCCCGATCAGATATAATAGAAAGTGAGACTCCATGCAATCTTACCACTTCCTTTACATATATCCTGGCAAGCTGATTTAGAGAGAAATCCTCTCTAATTGCAATGAAGTGTGCAGACTTTGTAAGACGATCAACTATGACCCAAATAGCATTATTACCTTTGGATGTTTTAGGAAGTCCTGTGACAAAGTCCATAGTGATGTTTTCCCATTTTCATTCGGGTATGGGTAAAGGTTGTAACATCCCCTTAGACTTCTGTATCTCAGCTTTAACTTGTTGACAAACCAAGCATCGAGAGACATATTCAGCAACATCTCTTTTCATACCATCCCACCAGAAGTAATCTTTCAGGTCCCTATACATCTTCGTGCTTCCAGGATGAATAGAGAATGAAGAACTATGAGCCTCATCCAGCAGCTCCTTCTTTAATTCGGGGATGGAAGGAACACAAACCCGATTCCTGAACTTTATTATCCCATCACAATCAAGGTTGAATTCAGGAACATTTCTCACCTTCTTTTTTAACTCAACATCTTCTTTCTGTGCCTCTTTAATCTTCACATGTATAGATGGTTGAAAATTCATTTGAGAAAGATAAGATTTTTCCCCTTCCATTATAATTCCAAGATCCATCCTTTGTAAATCCATAAATATTGGATCTTTTGTGATCCTCATCATGGATAAACTAGCATGGTCTTGTCGACTTAATACATCTTCCACCTTGTTTGCTTTCCTAGGGTGGTAATGGATTGAGCAGTCATAATCCTTAATCAGCTCCAACCATCTTCTTTGGCGCATATTCAGCTCCTTTTGTGTGAAAATATACTTTAAACTTTTATGATCAGTATAAATATCACACCTTTCACCATAAAGGTAATGCCTCCAAATCTTTAATGCAAAGATTACCGCAGCCAACACCAAATCATGTGTTGGGTAATTTTGCTCATGGATTTTCGACTGTCGTGAGGCATAAGCTATCACTATATCATTTTGCATAAGAACACACCCCAATCCCTTCTTGGATGCATCACTGTAGATCACAAAACTTTCTCCACTATAAGGCAGTGTGAGCACAGGTGAACTGGATAACCTTCTTTTCAACTCCTTGAAATTCTCTTCACATTCCTCTGTCCAGACAAACTTAACTCCTTTCCGAATCAACTTGGTGAGTGGATTAGATAATCGTGAAAAATCTTTTACAAAACGTCGATAATATCTAGCCAAACCAAGAAAACTTCGAATCTCAGTTACTGTTGTTAGTCTCGACCATCTTTCTATAACCTCTATTTTTGCTGGATCAACAGATATCCCCTCTTTTGAGATTATGTGACCCAAAAATGCAACTTTTTGAAGCCAAAATTCACACTTGGTAAATTTGGCATAAAGCTTCTCCTTTCTCAGGGTCTTCAATATAATTCTCAAGTGATCTTCATGCTCTTCCTTGCTCTTTGAATAGGCAAGAATATCGTTTATAAAGACTACCACAAATTGATCAAGATAGTCTCTAAAGACTCTATTCATTAGATCCATGAAGATAGCAGGGGCATTAGTAAGACCAAATGGCATCACTATAAATTCATAGTGTCCATACCTTGTACGGAAAGCCGTCTTTGGTATATCCTCCCTTTGGACCCTTAATTGATGATACCCTGAATGAAGATCAATCTTGGAAAAGTATTGAGCTCCACATAGTTGGTCAAATAAGTCATCAATGCGTGGGAGAGGATATTTGTTCTTGATAGCGATCTTGTTAAGTTCTCGATAATCAATGCAGAGTCTCATTGATCCATCTTTCTTCTTAACAAATAGAACAGGTGCTCCCCAAGGTGACGCACTAGGGCGTATGAATCCCTTATCAAGATTCTCTTGGAGTTGCTTCTTCAATTCCTGCAACTCAATTGGGGCCATTCTATAAGGTGTCTTTGAAATAGGCAAAGCACCCAGTACGAGTTCTATTGAAAACTCAACTTCACGATTTGGTGGAAGACCCGGTAATTCCTCTGAAAAGACATCATCAAACTCCCTTACAATGGGCATATTCTTAATCGTGAGTTTCTTACCAACCATTTGAGATAAATAACCTTCATTTAGTGGAATCAATACCCATAAGATGGAAGAAATTTCCACTGGAAGGTTATGTTCATTCTTGCATTGGTATACGATCGTAGATTGATCTGGAATATGAAATGTGACTTCCCTTCATTGGCAATTGATATGAGATCCATGTAGAGAAATCCAATCCATGCCAAGAATCACATCAAATTCCACTAAAGGAAGGATCACAAGATTTGCAGGAAGCACTTTCCCACAAACTTCGATCCGAGAAGTATTATAAACTTTTGATGCGACTGTTGTGCCATTAGGTGTTGTCACAGCTAACTCAACATCTAATTGTTGAGGTAATACGGTGATACCCTTAGAAAATTCTTTAGAAATAAAAGAGTGGGTGGATCCAGAATCAAATAAAACATTTGCTACTTTAGAGTGGACGGTAAGTGTACCTTTCACCACTCCGTTATCATACTCCACATCGCTGATAGAAATTGCATGTTACTTTCCTTTGTCTTTAGCCTTAAGATTTTGTTGACGTCGACCATCATCATCAACCCTTGGATTTGGGCATTGATTGGCATAATGCCCCATCTCCTTGCACTTGAAACATTGAAGTTTAGTAGGTTTATTCTGTGTATCCCTTCCTTTGTTTGCGTCATTAGACATCTTCTTCCCATTATCACGGAATTCAAATTCCTGATGACCTTCTTTTCCACATTTAAAAGATTTACCTGTCCCTTTAAGACAACTCCCTCCATTTTTCTTTCCACACTTTGAGCATAAGGAAAAGCTCATCTTCTTTTCTGTGTGCTCTTTAGATTTTTCTTTGAATTCCATCTTCCTCTTCTTATCAAACCCATGTGACTGATGGGTTACTCCAATCTCCATCTCGACTTTGAGATCACATCGAACGATTTCCTCGTAGCTATTGAAGTCCCTTATGGCTAACGCCCTTTGAAGACTTGGTTTTAAGCCACTAAAGAATCGATCGATCTTACTCTCAGGTTGGATAATAATACCAGAAGCGTACCTTGCAAGTCTTGTAAAGTTTGCTTCATAGGTACTAACAGATTCATCATCCCTTTGCTTCAGTTCAAGGAACTCTTTCTCCATCTTTGTTCGGAGAATACGAGGGAAGTACTTATTGAAAAATAAGTTCTTGAACTCGTCCCATTCCATAGACTCAATTTCATCCCTTTGCCTCGTATTCTTAATAAGATTCCACCATTGATCAGTATCTCCTTCCAAACGATACACTGCTAGGATGACTTTATCATGCTCAGAACATTGAAGAACTGAAAATATCTTCTCAGTAGTACTAATCCATTGTTCAAAAACTAATGGATCAGTAGACCCGCTGAAAGAAGGTGGACGCTGCCTCATGAAGGATTCAACAGAATGTTGCTCCTTCCTTTGCTCGTTTGGAAGTCCTGCATGATTCATAGCTTGAGAAAGTTGTGTGAGCATGGCTACAAGATTTTGCATTCCAGCTCCCATATCATTTGGTTGCTCAGGGGGACAATCATTGCATTGACCATCACATTCCGTATTAACACGGTTCCTTCGGGTTCCAGCCATTGACTAAAACCAAGAAGAATAGTGTGAGCAACACTAATTATAATAGGGAAACCACATAATTCAAGAATAAAATTTTCATGCTTAAGGTCTTATCCTAGGTTATTCAAGGACATTTCTAAAACACTAAGATTGTGTTCTATGCTTAGACTTATCCTTAGGGTTCTTACTAAGGCTTTCACATCCTAGTTTCCAAAGGTTGACTATACCTTTCCTCTGATACCAACTATAACGACCCATACTTTACCTACATTGTTAATACTTCAAAATTGAAGCACACTTATTATAACATATGACAAAACCACAAAGGACCGTATAGGTATAGTGTCTTTAGAAACTAGGAAACATAAACAACTGGTTCATAAATCTTCTACAGTGTCTCCCATTTATTTCATCATATCTAGGGTCCCTTTTAGCATATTCTACTTAATATCCATCTTCCTGACCTGGGGAAAAGAAAACATAAAAGGGTGAGCTCAAATGCTCAGCAAGGGCAAATAAAGGAAATAAAAATCATATCATATCTTTTTGAAAATCAAAACCTGCAAAAGAGATCATAATATCTTATCATGGAATAAATCATAGAAGTGAAAATGAGATCCCCATAATCATAACATAAAACTTGAAACTTTGTGGCATGCACACATAATCATGGAAAATCATTTCTTGTTAGTCATGACTCATTGCCAAGACTATCTTAGTGGACAAAGTCCCTTTCTGAACCGAGTCACCCTCGTTCTAGTCCTGTTTCACTAAACCGGTATAACCTACCGTTCCAGCCATGTCTATCTCATGAGATATAAAATCTTTACCCAATGAAATGGAGGGAGATATAGGTCCCACCCATCTTATAATGAATCCTTTCATATGTGTGCCACATAATCGTACATCATCGCATAACACATGTAACAAAAATGGGATTCTTGAAACATCATGACATCATAAATCAATTCATATAAGATAAAGGAATTCATAAAAATAATTCCATCACAACATGATCAAATCAATGTAATAATAGGGATAAAAACAGAACCCTTTTATTATCTTAGATGGAAAATAATTTTGATAAAACACTTGAACTCCATTCTTGAGGAAAATATCCGTTCTTCTTCAAAAACATTTTTCCTTTCTTAACATGTCATACAAATTTAAAATAAAAGAAGTTGATTAAAAATAAACTTGAAAACTTGTAAAGTAAGTTTCCTAAAAATCCATTCATGCCGTATAAGTTAAAATAAACATTCTTCGTACTTTTATCGGAAAAGTCAAAAAGTACCTCGTACGAAAAACGACAAAAGATTCCTTTCATACATATTACTAAAAACCCACCGAAGGGTAAAAATGGATTTAAACAATTGTAGGTGGAAGAAAATAATATTACATATTGATTAAACATGGATGTGGATGATAAAATACACCCCAGTAAATACTTACGAATAAACAATCTCGGATAAAAATCAGATTGTGATATTTCCCTTACCTTAGGTCCAATTTGCTTTGTACGTGTCCGAAGCTCCTGTATAATGGTTTAAATAATGTTATTGACTTATTCCAGAATCATACATATTGATATGATATCATATATGGTCATATTATTAGCTTCTTGATAGTAATATTTCATTGTTACTTGTTACTCGGGTCTTTATTGCCTTTTGTTCTTATGCATTTTTGCCGAATACATTCTTATTCTTATTTTAAGGTTATAGAAACCTTATATCCAGAATGGTATTAGTGTAAAATATATCATATTTATTCATTCAATTCATTTATATAATTACTATGTAATGATGATCATGTAGAACGAGTCACATCACATCGTGGAGACGGTATTCCGTACGTACGCACGAGTGATGATATCGTTCCTATGATCGTGGAACTGTATTGGAGTATATATATATTATTTCAGTATCAATATTACTTTATAATAATCATAAATAGTTACTCATTACACCATTATACCCATCCTTGTAAAGTGATGGTGGAAAAATAGATTACACCACGACGTGGAGACGGTATTCCATACGTACGCATGCGCGGTGGTTTCATTTTTCCGTGGGATGGATAAAAGGTGAATCAGGGTTGTTTCATATTTATAATAACATATCAGTTTGTAAGTAATACTGATGTTATTACTTTATCATGAAACAACTAAAGAAGAAGAAGTTGAAGAAGAAAGAAATTGAAAAGATCGGTAATGGATATTACCTCTTCTTTGGAACGCCTCTTTGAATCCTCCACTTAGGGAACTAAGATTGGTCTTTGAAGAAGACCAGGACCTCTAGGATTATTCTAGGGAATTGGAGAGGAGAAAATGTCAGGGGTTGGCCGAGCTTGAGTGCTCAAATTGGTGTGATGAGGAGGGGGAGGAGGTGCCCTTTTATAAGGGAGGAGAGGGGCACCTTAGGAATATCTCAAAATATTATTTTATGTTAAAGTCAAAATCGGTTTATAATGGTTCCAAAGGGTCTTATTTCGAAGATAAAGTGGGGATGGGTCGAAATCCTATCAACCAATATGATTTATACAAGTTTAGGGTATTATTTTAACCTTATCAATTAGATTTATCTCTAAGTTAATTAATTTAACTTTTACCGTGTCTTTTTGTTTTCTTTCACTATATGGTTAATACACTTACTATAACATGACAAACGAACCCCAAATTGTTTATAATTAATATATATATCCTTATATAAGTTATTTGGCCGAACCTTAGATTTTTAGGAATAAAATAACAATTAATAATATAATATTTTATTTAAAAACTATTTTGTGTCAATTTTGACACTATTTGATATATGATTTTTGTGACAGTCATAAAAGAATTATATGTTCGAACCAAGTTGATGAAATAAACATAGATATATCATAGTAACCTAGAAAATTATTGGAATTCATAAAAAGTCTCAAATTACATTTATTTTTTGTGTTTTAACATCAATTATGTCAATATTCCATTAATAAGATAATTACTGCATCATCATTGTGTCATAAATAAATTAAATTATATAATGTCTAAAAATTACAAATAAAATACCATTATGTAGGAAATCGTTTTAGCTTTCTAATGAATATTTATAGTCGAATTTATCTTATGTATAACCCCGTATTAAAAATGATGTACTTATTAAACATTGATTTTAACTATTTTAACCCTTCTTTAAATAAATTAATAATAAATGTCCTAATCTAATCCAAGTGGGCCTAAATGGTCATATTTTATTCCTAAGTTTGTTTTTGGTCGCATTAAACTTGTACAATAGAATTAGGACATGTGTTAGGGTACTAGTAATATCATATTTACCCTTAGTTACCCTATTTACTATTAACCGCGGTAAAAAAAGTAAAAAGTTACTATTCACCAAAAAATTATTTTCATCTCATTGAACAACATTTTAGTCCCTGATATTAACCGTGTCTCTCAGATTTTCGAAATTCCATTCACAGAAGCCGTAAAATTATGTTTTATGCAAAATTCAGTTTTTAACCTACCACTTAGTGGTTTCACTATTCATCAAAAATTGAAATTTTTCAGAAAAATACCAAAATTTCACCCTAGGCTAATTTCGGTATTCCGAATCCAAAAATGAAGTCCATTTTGAAAAATAAAATTTATAAAATTTCAAAAAGTGATTATTACTATTCATAATGGCTAGTTTTAATAATATTTTAATACCATATCGTTGTTTAGTAAAACTCGGTATTGCGTACGACGCAAGCTATCGAGGAAGGTCGTGATTGCGTGTAAAGTAAGCCAAGAAAGTGTGTAGTGAAAGATTCCTTTGATGATATATATATAAATAATATTATTCATAAAAATCTCGGGTGTTACACAAACCATACATCCTTTTTTAGTTAAATAGGATTTTACCTCAACTGATAATGTCATTCCTAAAACACCTGGTTCCACCCTATATTGTTCAATCTCATTGGGATACCCCACCTTCAATATATCAAGGGTTTTCCCAATTGATGGTAGGGAAAAATAATAAATCAATCAAAAATGGAATGAAAACAAAATGTCATGATGGATTACTAGGGCACTCATTCAATACTCTCAAATCCCATAAAAATATATTTAAAAAATGTTTAATTAAAGAACACTAATAATAAACATTTTGAAACCTACCCCAGGGAAAAGCCTCAGGTTAGTCACTTGTTATTGGAAATTTTAAGGATATCATAATAAAATACAAAAGAGGTTAATTGTTCTTTATATAGGAACATAAAGTGAGATGAAAGAAGAAAATGGAATCACATTAATAAAATTATGAATGTGTTACATGGGAAAATATAACAAATATATTAATGAAAAGAAATAATATGAATAAGTAGAATAAAGTGGGGAGATTTTAGGCTAGCCTTCTTCAATGGGGATCTCTTCCTTACTGTATCAGATGGAATGGGATGGAATGTAATGATTTGGGAAGGGGGATATCTCCTCCTTTTATATGATAGATTTTATTTTCAAAATGCAGTGCTTGTTAGGGCTAATAAATGGTCGATTCACTTGTGGAACACTTCATGAAAATTGTTCCTAACTATCATTCTCATTTCCCATAAACATTTTATCATATTTGGCCATATGTAGAGATAGTTATTACTATTTATCTTTTATAATTTAATCTTCCCATATAGTATCTCCATATTCCATTTATTCGGTTTTTTATGAATTAATGTCCTCCCAAAAATCTCATTCACACATTACACCCATAATTAATGTTTTTAAAAATTATTTTTGCAGCTCCATGTTCTATTTAAAATTTATTTGGATGTCCAAATTCTATATATAAGCTCATATTTAAAATACTTTAGATCTATGAATAGTTTTCCTAGCCTATGTTGTGAGATGGTTTTGGGTTTTCCATTATTGAATTGAGTTTGTGGTCCAGAAGGATAAAATGTATCCAAAGATGTTTGGAATCCTAAAAAATAAGTTTACCATTTCAATTAATTTATAAAACATTATTCCTGAAATACATAATAAAAATATAAGAGTTAAATCTCAATATGACACCATTTTTACTATTTAACTCAAAATTATATGAAAACATAAAAATGTGACAATTTCTAATAAAATAAAAATGTGGTGGGTCTAAAAACAATGAAATTAAATATAAAATTATGGAAAATAAATTATATCAATTCACCAACACTTAAACCATGGTTTTCCTCTTGTATAAAATCTCAACATTGAAAATCAAAGGGCACCAATGTCATCAATATTCTAATTTCAATGCAATATAATAAAAAAATTCAATTCCAAATAAAATTTTCAAAAATAAACAAAAAATATATATTCATTTATTCATTTTACATTGAAACAATTGACTCGTGTTTTTTAATTTCCCCTTTTGGAAAATGATAGAACTTCTCCTTTAATTCATTAAATCACCTCAATTCATTATTATTAAACATTCCATGTCATGAATTACCTCACATTTAAATATTTTCATTCATCTCTGATGATAAAATAAAATAAGTATTATTCTCATGGCATGCTAACATGAACATTATCAATAGGTTTGTAAAGAAACTATATTCTCCACTTTTTATCGACAGAAGTCACATAAAATTATAAGGACATGCAATGTGGGTTCAAATTACTCTGATGATAATAGTGGGTAGGATTTGATGATTTAAAAATTAAGGCTCATGGAGGATATTTATCTATTGATTAAAATTCATTATATTTAAAATAAAAGTGTAATGAAATTATCCTCTTCAATTAAGCTACTCTAACATTACCAAAAACTTGATGTAAGGTCACGATCAAAGTAATGAATAATTAATGATTTGTACACCCGCTTGATTTCTTTGTTATATTTTAATTTTTCAAAGAATCATTTCATTTTTTTCAGTTTTATTTTATAAAATTTATTATTAGAATAAACCTCACATTCACCACCTAACCAGGCATGATAAAAATTATAGTTCTAATATTGGTGATTTTTGGTTTCCCCAAATCACAAACCATCGTTCTATTTTTTTTATTATAGAGGGGAAAAAATATAAAATACATTGATTAAATCAGATGACCTTTCTCATTACCAAAAATAGAACCCCCACAACCCTTTAATACATTGTATATCATCCATTCCACTGTTATTTCTTTTAACCCCACACTTTTACTTTAAAAGATCATGAAAATTCCAAAAGTTGTGTAGGAATGGATAAAAATGGATTGAAACATGGATCATCCCAATAAAGGTCATTCATGGTATCTATGGGATAAAGAAGTATTGATATAATGTTTCTTTTTTATGGATAATTTGTTAATCAAAATATACCTCAATAATTTCAAATGTGTTTTTGCATAATCATTACTTTTACATATTCAAATATAAGTTCTGGTCAGTGATATGTCTCGAGATCACCAAAGAAATATACTCAAGAAAAAAAGAAATATTAAGTCTAGAAATCCTCTTGGTAATGAGACATATGATTTGAAAAATCACTGATGAAATGATTAATAATAATGAATAAATTTACATTAATTTTAGAAAATCAAAGCATGAAAAATTGATGGGAAATTTTATTTACATGAATGAATTTATTCATTCAAATATTGAGTCCTCATTTCAATATCCATGATTCATTATAATTGATAAATATTACATTTTACTCATTAAATCTAAATAACAATTGAAATATGAAACATTAATCGTATCACTTCTTAGTAACTCTTGTCTCTTAGATAATTAAAGAATTATTAAAGTGTAGGAATGTAATTTACATTTTAAATATCAAAACATAATCTCATGAAGAAATATATGTATTTTATTATATAAAAACTAAATTTGTACTCTCTTTTGAAATTAATATTTGTAATCTTTACTTCTTGGATATTTATGTATTACTTGTTTCATCATGAACCTACAAAATATAATTATGCAATTAAACACATGGATAATGTCATTGAAGATTAAAAATATAAGATGGATTTGGTTGCATGCATGAATAATTCCTAATACAGAATTTGGAATCTAAATTATTATGATTGAAAATAAATTTACTAGAAAGAATGTAAAATATAAGTCTTGGAACAATCCCCCAAGTTGGATATGATGTTTTATTGCCTCGGGAGGGAAGTACTAGTTGTTATCCAAAGTCATTTAGTTGGTAGATTTTCTTGGATTTGAACCACCACATGTGGTTCCTTTTATCTTTGACTTCTTCTTCTCTATTAAGGATGACACCATAGATAGGGTACACCAGGACCTCCCCCTCGCAATGTGGTATAGCTTTTATGGTGGGGGAAGATTGTAGAATGAAACCACCTCCTCTTTTATTACTACTACTAGAACCTTATCATCACAATCCATTGGTTTCTCAAGATTTGATACATTAAAATAATAATCAAAGGAAGATCCAAAATTTAAATCTCAATTATTAATTTACAAATCATCCCTTTTAATGTAAGTAACTTATTTATCTTGTTCATTAAGAAAACCCACTTAGATCTATTCTTTCATTTCCTATATTAAATATTCTCTTTCTTCAAGGAGCTCTAAGTGTTTTTCAAAAGGTGAAATTATTTTCCTATGCATTCTCCCTGGAATAATAGGATTAATGTAATTTTTAAAATTCAATATAGTTAGGAGTAATACTCAAATTAGTTTCAATAAAATTAAATGAGTTTGAGTTCAATAATGTATCATCTCTCTGAGGTGGTTTGGTTTGAATATCATATTCAATGGAAAGTGACTCTTGAATTAGATTATAGATGGATTGAAATAAATATTTGGGATCCTCCACCTTAGGTTTGGCCTCAAATTCATGGATATATTGAGTGAAATCATGAACGACTGGTGGAACTTCCTTCATAATATTGAATATTTATAGTCATTATCAAGTCCATTGATCATTCTCATCAAAATATATTCTGATATACATGTGTTTTTTCCTATTTAAAACTATTTGAACATTAACATAAAAGATTCACCCTTTTATCAGGGTTCCCTTTTATTATAGTATATTTATTTTTATTATTCCTATATGTAATCCTCCCTTGTAGAATAATTTGAATTTGAAAACATCATGGAAAAAAGGATTTTTTAAGGTATTTTTAATATTTTAGACAATGATTTTTTTTAAAAAAATATGATTTTTCAAAAATTGATCAAAATAACTGATAAGATCCCTAGTAATGGTGAAAATGTTGACACATGACTTTCGTAGGGAATGTAAAAAGAAAATTTATATTCATAGTACAACATAGTGGTTGACCAGGTTTATCTTAGTTGATCAGCATCATAGTTGATTCAATCACTAATTCTAATTCACCTAATCTAATTTTTATTCTTTACCAAAAAACTTAATTTTTAGGTGTTTGGAAAATATAAAATTTAAATAAAATGAATAAATAAACTATAATTATTGTGGATGGATATGTAGAAAAATTTCTTATTACAAACAAAATGTTTTTGTCCTAGGGTTGGATAAAACTAGTTCATTCATTGTTTATTATTTGTTTTAAATCAATTTAATAATTGATTTTTTGATACCTCATTAATTATTTTCTTTTCATTGATATATTTAGTGTGTGATTTTATTATTCCACAAGAACAAAAAACCACACCACCTCCTATAGTCAAATAAGATAACATCTCAACCACGAATGTTATTCCTAAAAGACCTGGCTCCACCTTATGTCATTTCATATCTCCAAGAAACCCCAGCTCTACTATATGAAGGATTTTCTTGAGATAAGTGATATAAAAATAATTAATCAATGAAAATAAATGGAACTAAAAATAATTTCATGGTGTACAATTATCACCCTCGTGCAATACTCCCGTGTCCACTACAAATAGATTAAAAACATGATCAACTAAATCACAATAACAAATAACACAATGAAACCTCCCCTAGGGACAAGAATTAGGTTATTCATCTTCAATTATAAAGATATGAGTTATCATATTTGAATATGGAAGATTTAAACGGTTATTAATATTGTAAGATAAATAGTGATGGAAGAAGAAAAATGAATCACATTAATAAAAATAGAAATGAATTGCATTAGAAAATATAACAAAAATAAAAAAACAAAATAAAAATGAAGAAGAAGAATAAAATAGGGATATCTATAGTTATACTCAATCGTTGGATATTTACACCTTGGTTCCTCGGATGTAATGAAATGGAATGTATTGATTGGGTAAGGAGGATCTCTCCTCCATTTATATGATAAATTTTCCATTTTAAATTCACCGCATATTAGGCCTATTAAATTTCATATTAATGTGTGAACCCCTTCATGAAAGTTGTTGCTTGTTATGTTTCATGTCTTCAATATAAAATTCACCTTATTTGGTAGTGGGATGGTAGATTTATTAATGTTTAACTTGGAGAAATAAATCTTCCCAAATAACCTCTCCATATTCCTTGTATTTGGTTTCCCAGGAATTAATGGCCTTCCAAACAGATGATTCATGCATTTAACTCTTAATTAAAGTTGTTAATAAATTCCTTATCTATCTCTATTTCATATTTCAGATTCATTATTGTTTCAAAATTCTAGATATAAGCTAATATTTAAAACTTTACATATATATGAATAGTTTTTCTAGCCTGTGTTGTGATCTGATTTTGGGCGTGCAATTAAAGAATTGAAATTGTGGTTGTTAAGTATGAAACTTATCCCAAGGTTTCTGAAATCCTAAAAAATAATTTCAAAAATTAAATTATTTTATAAAAATTTATGCTTGAAATAAAAAATAAAAATATAACAGTTAAATCCGAAAATGATTCCATTTTTACAGTTAAACTCAAAATTCAACAAAAACATAAAAATGTGACAAATTCCAATAAAATAAAATTGTGGTGGTAGTAAAAACATTCAAATTAAATTTAAATTTATTAAAAATATTTTTTATGTCACATGCCTCCCCATGTACTAGAGGCTTTCAAATCAAAGTGGGGGTCTAGGGTAGTATAATTGGGAGGCTATAACTACATATCAGATTACAAAATAAAATATAGATAAACTAAACATCATAAATTATATAAAAACATCCATTTGATAATATATAAGAAAATAAATAGTCAATAATAATATGAGAATAGTGAATTATATAGTTATATAGACTCACTACTCACCCACTCGGTTTGACCACAAATATAAAATGAATACTTGATAAAGAAAATGTATAAGAGGATCCACTATATCCTTAATCCTTAACCCTTCCTAATATCCAATCCCATTTTATATCTCTAACTATATCATGCTATAGTGGGGTTAAGAAAAACCTAAACCTGCAATCAGTGAAGTCTAGTAAGGTACCTAGTTACAAGGCTAATTTTACTAGTTTTAGAGTTTCTCAAAGAACATCACATATTTATCCCCATCAAATATCATCCTAGCCATAATAAAATAGTACATTCTAAACTAACCATTTTAGTGGGATCAATTTTTAACCCTGGAACTAGTGTATCCTCTTAACACTAAATATCAAATCCATGGTACAAATGATCATGGTATCCTAGCTCTAAATCCATTGAATCCCAAATCATGGTACATCATCTAAAACCTATGGATAATGTACAAATAAATCCCAAATCATGTTATCCTAGATCCAATACATATTATTTCAAATCATGATATCATGGATCAAGTCCACGGAATCCCAAATTATGGTGATTTATACTCCATAACATGGTATCCAAACTTGTTCTATCTCAACTCTAAATGATGACATCCAAAATTGGGGTACTTTTAGTTCCCATACAACATATCCAAAAATTATATCTCAAATCAAATACATTGTATCCTAGATCATGGTATTCTTGGATCTAATACATGGAATCTCAAATAATTATATCCCAATTGCAACCCATGATGTCCAAAAATCATGATAATCCCAACACCAATACATAGAATTCAAAATATTAATAACAAAAATCCAAAAACTAGATGCCCAGAACATTCATGTTGTTTCGATCCGGCTCCTAGGATCATATCCTTGGTATAACATACCAGTATTTCATGGTGTTCAGTTCTTCCCACCTTAATAAAACAATATCATGCATATCGTTTGGTTATCCATCAACTAGAACCTATCTTATAAAGTTTTTGTCTTCCTCTCTAGTGATTGGCCTTATATCATTAAATTACTCATAGAATGAAACCATATATTCAGTTTATATGTTGAAAACTTCTATTATAATGACCCTTTTCACATATTCACCCTCTAGTTAGGGTCAACACATCACAGGAACACCTATCATGGTCCCCAAAGCCTCATTATTTCTAGGAAACCCTTCTTGGGTCCTCCTATCCCAACACATATAACAGACCAACACCAGTCACTCATAGATAATCACATCCCCTTGAATAATCACAATATAGAATGGCTTCCTTTTCCACCATGGAAATGTTAAATTTGATCCTCTATAAAGATAAGTCTCGAGGTTGTTCTAATTACACAAGTCATCCCAAGGTTATTTGAAAACTTGTCCTATTGTCCAACTATTAAAGGATTACCCTGTAAAGAAATTAAAAATCAGTGGGGGAGAAACAAAATACACCACCCAATATTTCTCTATATCAAATCCATTATGCAATCTCAATGATCCACATGGACACTTCCCAGGAAAACCATTACAGTTCATCACTTCCCTATACATAGAAGCCTCTAGTGGCTCCTATGCTAAGGGAACTAAATAATTATCACTTAACTAAGGAGACACATATCTAGGTAAATACATCTAACGGAACAAATTTTAATCTAGGCATCATATATAAGCTTATATAGAAATAATTTCACTTCCCAAGGACTATCATGGCCTTAAAAATTTATTAAGTCAATCAAAACATTTCATTTTAAATGAAATATTTAATTTAACAATAATAAATTCTCTAAGAGGAAATATTAAATATCAAATTCCAGGAATAAATAAATAAACATAATTATAATTTGAAATTTTTAAGGAATCACCTACCTTGTAAAAATGAGTTATCCACAATAATCATAGCTATAAAACTCATTACTAATCTTGTCCATGTCCATCAACTATCATCCCAAACACATGAAGCCATAGCTAAACCCAGAAAATCCCAAAACACATAATTATACCAATTTATAATTCATTAATTAATTTAATTTAAATATAAATAAATTCAAAAAAATCACATTATAACCTCATCACACTGAGGTAATGGGGAGAGGTCGATTGGGAGGTTATGTCAGCTTACACCTTGCACACACATCTGGACTAAAATGTGGAGGGGGGGTAAACCCCATCATTTTAGTTTATTTAAAGACACCATTGGAACTCTTTTATGGATTGAACCAATTTTTTATAACATAAACCAATGAGTAAGAGTCCCACTCCCATTTTCAAAAATTTTCATGGAAAAAAACCATTTCTTAATGTCGAGGAAGGTCAGTGGTTACAGTTCTAGAAAATATAAAACCACTATATTTCCTCGGACACACTCCAAAAAAATGGTGGTATACATCTTCGAACAAATACAATCTAACCATATATTTATTTGAGATTTCAAAACCATTAAAATCTATTCCTGAGTACTACTTCCCAAAATTGTAAATCCATCAAATCCTAAATTTAAATTCATTCAGAATTTCATAGCATATATGAACACTAGGTATTACAATCCCCCTACCATAGAACATATTCTATCAAATATTTCTCCTCAACCATTAATTAAATAGTATTAATCCACTCTAGTCCATAGTTCGTAATCATCTCATCATGCTTTATATTTGAATGTTGGATGGGACTGTATGGGGAAACATTATACCTGAGGCGTGCATTGAATAAAAAATTGATACACCACTTGTAACCACCAAAAAACTTCTTGATGGCTCTATAGGGTATATGATTGTCCTAGAAGACAAATTTTTATCAATAAAATCATCCCATGTATTATTGGACTCCCCATCCTATGATTTATCTCATAGTGGTTGATTCTAATCAACGATTCTATCCAACATCAAAACAGTCTATTAAATCACCTTCTTAGTCATATAACAACCTTAATTTTATGGATCCTAACTCATTTCACCCAGAAACACATAAAATATAATTAATAATCCTTTAATAACTCTCAACTATAATTATAAACAAAATCAAATGACTATCCACTATCCTTGCCTAGGTCTCAAACACAGTTTTCTTTATTTTATTTGTCTCAACCAAACCTCGGAATACATCTATCATACCCAATATGATTAACATCATATTATTTCTAGTCCACTACATACATTACAAAATAAAAACACCATCACTATGATTCCACACATGATTAAACCAGGAATAAAGGGAAAAATCAGGTTCTCTACTCGAATCATTTGATTCAATGAGTTTTCCACTGAAACGTGTCATGAATTATTGGGTCATGACCTAACCCAATTGAAAAGAAATGATTCACCATCTGAATCATCATTATATCAAATAAATAGCATCCCAATATTGATGCTAATATATTTACTAAATCCAAAATTTCATTATAATCCTAAATGTAGTATTTATCAGTGGTCTAAATAAATTGGAATCCGAACTCACTAGTGTCCAAGAACAACCACAATCATGAAAAGGCCTTTCTTATCATGCCAATGGCCCTTACAAAAAGTGTTCAATCCATTATATCTCACACTACATCCATTACATCACATAATGATTAGACGTGACCATCCCACCCATACATGATCTTTAATTTACTCATCTGTAGTTTCTCATTCTTGGATTATGATAACATCATCCTTGAAATCTTCCAAAATTAATAAAGGACATGGGTTACCCTACAAAATATTAAATTTTAATCCCCATTATAAAAATTTCATTATACTAATCCGTGGATAAATCATCAATAGGTTTCAACATCACACATGTGTCACTCCACTAAATATACATGCATAGATCAATCCAATTCCTATATAAGATTAATTATTGGATCAACCATGCCCCATACCCAATCCATCTCAATGTTACCTCTAGAATCTAGGGAAATTTCCTAAATTCATCAATTATTCAACAAACATCGCCAAAAATATCCCATTAAATTCATTAATATCGGGATCATATATGGATGCTCATCAATACATGATTCAATATCACCATGTCTAAGAAGATATTTCCACTAAAACCTCATCAAAACATTATGGTAATGCACTCTGGGGAACCAACATGTAAAATCAGAAACAATATCCCATGAGTTACCCATCATGAAACATATATAAATCATTATCCATGTGAAATATAAATTTAAATGAACTTATAATACAAATGAGGCACACTCGTTCCACCACACTACTCATCCTTTATGACAATTCTCAAAAACCCCACTATTAAAACGAGGCATAATCGAGCATGTGTACACCATGGTGCTACATTTCAACATCATTCAAATAAAACTATCTATTGTCAGATCTCTTAAATAATAGTCTTATTCACCTAATTAATTAATCATACACCTCATAAATGACAATATTCTACAAAGATACACCCTTCATACTACCCTTCAAAATTAGGAATATAGATATGGAAAATTATTCCACATGTATACCATCCAACTAGAATCATCCCTAAATCACTAGAGTCTATCCATTCTATACCTATAAACCACTAGGAAATGAATTCAAAATCAATTGGTTTATGACATTGACTATTATTTCCTTCTAAAATAAAATTTCAATTCTGAAGCACTGTAACTCTAGCTTCATTATTATAAAATTCAAAGGCACTTACAATCCTATATCTCTAACTTTGTTGTACCTCAGGTGCACTGTTCTCGTGGATGGAGGTATCTACCCTTGCATTCATCATTAACAAAACTCACAGTCCTATGATAATCCCTCTCATAGGTTACCCATATATATATATATATAAATCATATATTATATCATCATTATCATTTAACACACTAACATCTTGATTTTTCTCATCAAAACACTAGGTTCTATTGCTTACCCCCCAAGTCAGAACACACAAAATTCACAACTCATAAAAAAACATCTCCATTACCATCCTAAATATCAAACCGTAGCTCAAATTCGAAAAACCCACTCTGGGTTCTTATATATGTATCTATATACATCATCACATGACAAGACATCTACCCCTAAAGGGAACTAATTTTTACTGAGTAGTCGCATATGGCCTTACTCACATCAGAATCCAAAATCTCAAGCTGATCATCACTAGTCTTCCATATTGAGTAGTCACCCTCTTAAGGATCACATTATCATCAATTGTGATATATGTTCATAATTCCACTATACCTCCATAATATTTATCATGTACCCATAGCAATAGGGGTTGGTTATTTAAAATAGAATTCCAAATTATTTTGGGAAAACAATATAAGTTGTATCATGATTTTTAATTAATCTAGACTATTATATTTTTTGACCTAGTATCAAAATTAAATTCACCCAAAATAAGTTCCTCTCTATGTAGCCTACAGAATGTATGGGCCAACATATGTGCTCCATGAATCCCAAACACTAAGGGAATACATATTTATCAACATCAAGTGTCTCACTATATATCGATATGAACATTAATTAGAAATATATTTGATGTATTCCTTCTATGTAGAATGAAAAAAATATTGGACAACACTATTTAGATTGTTAATAACATGTCAAATAGTTTACCCTTAAATATTCAGTTATAAAAAGACATAAAAACCCAAAAATGATGTTTTAATTCTATGCGATGGATATAATTCATGAACTCTAACCTTTTTCCTTTGGGGAAAGATCCATAAATCTATTAGCATGCCTCTTACCAATGGGACTTGATCAATTATCAACTAAATCCAAAATCTATCAAAACACATGTGTGCGACAAATGGTGAAATCATATAACTATGAAATCAAAAAACATGAATAGAAATCAATAACCCATGTAACATTTAACTCCTATTAGAATATGATTTTTCATTGCATCTATTTGATATTCGTCATAGGCTTTGACACATCAATACATTAATCATATTCCATATCCATAATTAGTAAGATAATAAAACAATGATAAATTATTTTATATCATCCCAATAAGTTTTTAAATAAAATTTAAACGTTCTACCCATGGCATTTGGCTACTTATCGATTCCAAACTGAGGGGAGTCAATATTGGTCCTCAATCACGACTCCATGTATGCTAAATTCTATTGTCTAGTATTAGGAATCTTGGGTGGTATTGTTGGGAGAATTTACCCCCATATCAGAGTAAACGATGACATATAAATAAACAAAAAAACATAATTCAATATTAAAAATGTAATATTATATAGAAAAAATAAATAATCAATAATATTCAAGGAATAATGGAGTGTACAGTCATACAGACATAGTAGACACCCACTCGGGTGACCACATATACCAAATGGTTATAAAATAAAATAAAACTACATATGCACTACAATATCCCTAAGACTCACTTCATCCTAGTATTCCTCTCATCGTAATTATATCTTTCGATCATTCTATATCTGGCCTCTATATAACCTAGACCTTCAAACAATGAAGTCTTCTTGGGTATGAAACTGTCATGGACCCCATGAATGGTGTGAGTACAACTCAATAGGTCACCACCAATATGGTATCATACATAATCATTAAATGTAAGTGTACACATTTCATATGATCGTAATAAAAAAATGTTTTCAATCATAATAAAATAAACATTTTAGACCCTCAAGTCCTCAAATAAAATTAGGTGTCATTCTAAATCGACATCAACCAACGTTGGAGTGTCTATATGCACATCCCATAATTATGCCCTCCAAATATCATCTAATTCCTACTTAATGAGTCAATGATGGACCATACCAACAAGGTTAATCTTTTTTCAAACACATAACTAATGTATCCTATCAAATACAAAGATCAAATCCACGGTATCCCAAATTGTGGTAAGCTTTCTCCAACCCAATGGAATCTTAAACCATGGATCATTATCTAAAGTATGAGGATCAAAACCAATGAATCCAAAATTTTGAGGCCATGGATTCAATACATGTGTCCAAAATTGTGATATACCATATCTATGTTATCACAAAACATGGAACTTTTGGGTCCAATGCATACCATCACAAATCATTATATCCTACCTCCAATCCATTGTAGGAAAAATCATGGAACTCCTTGCTCAAATTTATGGTAACCAAAATCATCATATATCAATTCAAATCCATTGAATCCAAAATCATTATTTTTTCTGATCCAATATATGGGATACAAGTCATCATATCACTACTCCAATCCATTCTTGGACAAATCATTGTACTCTTATAACCAATACAGAGCCTCCCAAATTGCAATATCCCAACTTCAATCCACGGAAGCCCAAGATACACCTACATTACTCTTTGAACCCTTAGGATCACATAATTGGTATCCCAACCCACTCTGTCTTAGTAGTTATTTTGTTCCCCCACAGTCCTATCATATAATGAAACTTGACTAGTTGACTATCTTCCAAAAACCATCCTACAATTTTAGGGTTATCCACTATAATGTGTTACCTACCATCATCACAACCTTCATAGGATCAATTCATCAATCCGGGTTCTATGTTAGCACCAATATTCATCACAACCAAATTCTCATATACACCCTCTCACTAGGGTTAGCAAAATATAGAAACACCCACTACGGTCTCCAAGGTCTCATCATAGACACGACACCCTTCAGGGGTCCCCTTATATAAACACACCACTTTGTTGAATACCCTTTAATCAGATATAATATTATACCTAAACATCATCACAACATCCCATGTCCTCATTAGCCTCATAGGAAGAGCTGTAAATTTACCTCTCGAAAGGGAAGCCTCTCATAAATTATAAGTGTCAATGTTTTTAAATGGTTCATCTTAACACCATAACTCTCACCAACCTACCAAAGGAACATTCACCTAGGTAACCCCATCTCTATTTGGAACGAATGGTCACCCTCGGTCATCTCTACAGTCTGAATGTTTTATAGAATCTCAATAGTGAACAAGGCAAGTTTGTTTTCAAACCATTCAATTTCATCACAAACCTATACTTAGAGGTCTCTCATGAGTCCTACACTACATACTCTACATTATACTAATATAACTCAATTTCCATCACCCATGATTCATACATCTCAGAAAATTCACTTTAATGAAGGTCTTATTCATAGACAAATGAAGAAATGAAGTCAGTTCCCAAGGACACTTGTTTCCTTGGAACAATGTTTTGTCTATCCAATAAATTAATTAAAATAAAATATATTATTTAATATAGTTCATTTAACTTAATGGGTAGACCAAATATCACTTAAAAATCATAAATAAATAAATTCAACTTCTATTGGGCATGTGTAATGGACCCCGATCTCAATAATATATTTATCCACATAGATAACTTCCCTCATACTATCCCTCAATCTCATCCATGTCAATCAGCTATCATCCAAAATAAATAAGGCCCTAAATCACAATAAAACAGCCCAAAACAGGTAATTATAAAATTTTATAATTAATTAAACCATATGATTCAAAAGGGATGAAATTAGAAAAACTCACTACTCTAATTCATCACACCAAGAACACAAGTGATGGGGTGTGGTCTAATCCTTAGGCACACTGAGTCATAATAACCAAAAACGTCATAATTAATATAGGATATTCAATGGTAAAGTAAATCTATTTTGGACCAACAACATTAAAAATACAATTGGAAATGTACCTTCACTGAAATGGAATGTGACAGTGGGTAGATGTCATCATAGGTCCTCCCTCCACAAGACAAAAACAAACCCCATCCACCTTCTTTTATTTCACCATTATCCAATAGAATCAACACAAAAACGCTAAATTAAATCATATGAAGGACATTATTGTGAATTAAACCCATAATGAATTCATTTAAATCTAAATTTTTTACATCTAAATAATTTTTATCCTCTTTGGTTCAAGGCTGAAGAAGATCAGTGTGGGTGGTCCAGCAATCTAGCTTCCCTACATGTGTGCCCACCCAAAAAATGGTATCCAAGCACCTTCTTTTTTTTATTATTTGAAAAAATATGATCCAATTAATGGATAAAACCTTCATGGAAAATTTACCCTCCATATGTTGAAACTTTTCACATTGTGAACCATTTTTTCATATAATGAAATGTTTACTATTATCATTATATAGTAGCGTAGACTCTCACCATTCCTCTAATTCTATCCTGAACCCCAAAGGGAATCCAATGAATCTAAAACACCATACAAAAAAATATTTAGGACATTAAAATTTTTTACATATAATAATCATTAAAAGTTTTCAAAATAAATCCTCCAGTAAGTTGAATATTCAAATTCATTCTAAATTTCATAACATGTATGGACATGGTGTATTACGTGGAAGATCTTTTTACCACCATCAGAATTTAATCCTAAAACATGAAACATCATACTTTACTGCTTATCCCTATGTTCATGGTCCCATTCATGGAATTACTCCTCTACTTTAAAAGTACACTAAATCATTTCTACAAAAAATTCAATGCCTCATTTAGAAATAGCCTTTTGTATTTGTGTCCTTAAACCACTAAATAATATATATTTATTTTGTGTCATTATTGATAAAAAAATCAATGAATACCTCTAAATATTTATTTAATATTCCTCTTATGTTGGAAAAACACCCCTTATTTCCATAGTTCTATATATCCCCTCTCTGAATTTTTCTAAATAATTGGAGGGAAATAATTGAGAAGAAAAAAATAATAAAGCCTTCTTAATCTATTTAATACACTTCATTATTTGATGTTTAATACAATATAAAATATCTTCATTGAAAAAAATATACATCTAATTAGTAGAAAACATATGTAACTATCTCTTTCTCATAAAAATGTTGTTTAAAAAATTACATTTCTATGGATTTCACCTATTTTTAACAACATGTGAAAATGAAAGTCAACAAAATGGAGGAGTTCAACAGACCAAAATTAACTTTATGTATAACTACTACTATTGGGTTAAGTAGGATATTCCACACGTTTAATGTTATTATTTATAACCTAGTATAATATTTTATGTACCCCTATGAATTTTAAACTCCACCTCCACCTACGTTAGGTATTTCATTAATAAATTTATTTCATTATCCATCCAATTGGATGTTGGTTTTGTTTCACCTATTTCCCACATCTTTTTAAATTTTTGAATGGTTAGAACAAAAAAGTCTATCAATCATGAATAACTAACTTATTACTATGTTTAAATCATTTCTAATGTCTTTAAAAATGGTAACACTAAGTTTAGAATTGGATAACTTTTACTTACCTAAATCAAAAATTTCATAAACACTTATTTTATACAAACTATAGTCACCTAAATAATTCATACATAATTATTAAGTATTTTTTAAACATGATCAATGTAATAATAACAAAATCTAGAGTAGATATGTTTGATATCTTGAAAACATTATGTCGGTAAAATATAATCAGACATAAAAAATTAAAATTTACATATTTAATTTACAAATGTCCTTATATTATATTTAATGTTATTCTTACTACATGTTTTCAACTTAGGATATTCATCAAATTAATGTTGATAAAAAATCCCAATATAGGGAGGAATAAAAAGAAAGGGATATTAGAAATGAGAAAATATATATTCCATGGGAAAATATAAGCGCCATCATCATATCATAAGTATAGGATCATTATTAAATTGTAGGGGAATAATTATAACGTGGGATGGAATTAGGAATAATCATAATAATTAAATATCTCAAAATTTTAATTAAATCACATACAGAACTTGTGAACAGTGTTATCATCATGTTCACATATAATATTTCATTACAAATAATCATTTCATAAAATGTAATCATTTTTGCATATTTTTCTTGCATAATGTGCATAATCTCATGAGATATATCACATTGACTAATGCATTGGAAAAATATAAAATTTCAATCTCACCCATCACATCATAACATCCACATAATCATGAATTCCACATATAAAGGAAATGTATAACAATATTACAAATGAAATAAACCCATGAAAAAGAATTTTCTGAATATATATGTATTAAAATATATTTCAATTATAATATATTTATATTTAAAACATAATATTGGAAAACATATTTTTTGACAAAAAAATGGCATAAAATATCATTTATCAATATGTGAAGAAGAACCCGCTCAAAAAGAATTATTGAGATCATTTGAAAAATAATATCATTTAGAAAATCATTATTGATGGATTAGGAATAATTTCACTAAAATAAAAGCACGATTTTACATATAAAAACTAAAATAAATTAGTGAAAATAAATCAACAATGAATTTTTTTGAATTATGTTGTATATATATAAATAAAATATTAATAACCTAAAACATATTTAGTTCTGAGACGTCCCTTAACATATGTCCCGTTAATTTTTTTCACATTTTCACCCATATATAATAAAATATTCTTTCTTAAAATTGGAATTTAGAGTGATTAATATTCCTTTTATCATTATATATTAGTTATAACCCTTGAAATTTATTTATAACTATTTATTTTTTAGACGTAATGGAATTTAGACATGTTTACCTTTAAATTATCTCATTTTCATTACATTTAATGATTTTGGTTATTTGAAATAAATTATTTTTCAAAATTATTTCTATAAACATATAATAATTTTTGATAAATTTATATAAAATAATGTAAACTAACCATACATGTATCAAATGATAACGAAACATCCTCATAGAAGGATAAAACCATCCATTATTATGGCTTGTCAAAATAGGTGGATATAGAGTATATAATATGAATAGTTTAAAATGATTATACCAATATAATAATAATGATATTATATTACATGAATAAATATATATATGAAAATATTTATGAATGTAGAAAAATGGAAATCAATTGGAGAGTAAAAATAAGAAAATAAAGAAAAAAATGCACCAGAATCGAGGTTACATCTTTTTGGAAGATTTAAAAATTTATTTAATCACCGATGGATTATCGATGGTTAACATAAATTTACCTAAGGGTGACGATTATTAGAGGATAATGGGGTGGATATTGTGATTTGAGATGTGTATGGGATTAAATTCTTCAACTAAAGGGAGAGGGGTTACTTATAATTGATGGCAAAGGAATTTATTGGTTGAAAAATTGATCATTTTATCATTTGAGACAATGAAATTGGAATAGTATTCAATAAAATGAAATTTACTAGTTTATTATTAAAAAGTGGATATTATTTTGAACTTCAGACTGATCCAAAATAGAATGGAATCTAATAAATATATAATAAAAAGTACCAAAATAAAAATACTTTTTTGTTAATATAAAATAAAACATAAGCTCTAAAAGATGATAGATTTCTAAATTCAATATTTATTTTCAAAATTAATTATCTTACACCCTAAATAAGTTATTTTTTCTGTAAAATGGTTCATAAATTTTTAAGTCATGCTTATATAATGATTTTTTCATAAAATATATGGTATTTGTAAAAAATATTATTTTTCACTATTCAACAAAAAATTCTTCATTTGTAGAAAAATTCATAAAACTTAACCCTAAAATAATTTTTTTGAAATGAATTTAAAAATTACATTATTTTTATCTAAAACAATTTTCTAAACCTATGAAAATTATTTTTTTAACTTTATTTATTAGAAAATGTCAATTTTTTAAGACATAGTAAACATTCATACAATTAGAAATTTACTTTTTATTTAATAAAAGACATATTATATTTATATAGAAATGAACACAGTCTTATAAAACCAATTTAGGAATATCAAATTTATTTATTATATTTAAATTTTAAATAAAATATTTTTAATGAAAATAACTAATTTATGTTAGACCAAAAATTAAATTATTCTTTAATTATTACCAACATTTTTTTATTGTATTTCAAAAATTAATTTAATTTTTTTGAGATATACATTTTTTATAAAAAATTAATATATTGATGTATTTTTTATTACGTACTATATATGTTTTATACTATACTACAATATTAAATATTACATTATTTTATCCAAAATTTTAATTCCTTATATAAACATATAGGTTCTTGAAAATTTATATTACAAATAGTTGTAATAGTTTATTAGTTAAATATTCCTACAAAAAGAAATAAGAGTTATTTCCAAACACAGCATAGTTTGGGTTTCCTCTCATGATAGTCTAAAGAAATATGGTGTATAATAGGTTAGTGGGAGTATGTTTAGACTGAAAAAAGTTCAAAGTTAATGAATAAATCATTTTACCATACAAAATACAATTTGAATTTTACTTAATATTCTAAATGTATCATGGTTTTTCTAAACATTAATGAAAATATTTACATTAGATACTAGAAGAGTTTTTGGAAGTTTTTAATTGAAAATATCTATTATTAATTATGATGATGAATGTAGAATTATTTATATGTAGGAAAAAAGTTATTAGCATCATTAAATTTGATATTATAGTGATAATGAGTTTAAATAATATACATAACGATCTAAACATTGTAATACATTTTATAATTCTCAATATTATCAATACTGGCTTACTTCATATATGTCATGCATTAAATATTTTAGTTGGGTGGTTCTATCATGTTTTCACATAAATATGTAATAGGAATTACATAAATAGGTAATTAGTTTAAAAACCCAAAATATATAACAAAGATAATTCTAATATAGTAGTTTTCCCTATATGATATGGTAATACCAACACTTATGAATCGTTTTAATAACTTTTCGAATGTTTTATATAAATATAAAATGCATCACATTATAAATAATGAAATATCCACTTTATAATTGTTTTAGGTTGGCTATATATACACATGAAGTGAAATTCTTGTTAAACTCTCAATGTTTGATATTGAATTATCTCTAACTGATGCCTTGAGGAGTATTATATATAGTGATGGAATGATATTTTTTCAAGTTTATGATATATTTATTATGATTTAAAATATGATCATATGGCACAAAATGAGTTTTTTGTACTGGATAACCCACGAAGTGTACAACATGGAGTGTCACACACTTTTTCATTGGTATGATAGGGGTGAATGTTTCATATTTGGATTTACCACTACCTATTTTTGAAGAGATACTTTTCATGTTAACCACTATAAATTAATATGTTTTTACAAAAACAATGAGGCTTTTCTAATAAAGGGGTGGTTGGGTATATTGTTGACCATTTCGTCAGTTAAATCTTTATAAAGATGAGATTCATCCTCTCATATCATGATTATAAAGTATGGGCCCAAGATTGAGATATATTAAAGAAGTATATCATTATACTAAGATAAGACATATGATGTAACAACTTGATTTTTTAAATCATGTATATTAATATTATCTTTTAATGCTTGTCTCACATGCAAGACCAAAAAAACTCAATAGCCAAATAACTGAATAATTACCCATTAAAATTAAATGATGAATATAATACATGGTAAATAAAAATATAATAATCGATTAAAATTATTATAAATTATTATTTTTCATGAGTTAATATTTTAAAACTATTTCATTCAAATAAACATTTTTGTAAAATAATTTTATTTTACATTCAAAAATTAAATTTTCTATTTTTAAAAGGATTATTATAATAGTTAATATTTATATTAACAAAATATTTTTTCAAAATTCAATTATTTAGAAATTTATATGAAATAAATTTAATGATATATGGGGGATAAAAATGAAATTTTTTTAATACAAATTTTTTTATTTTATATTTTTAAATTTCATTTAAAAGTTTAATTTAAATAATTTATAATTTTAATTTTTGATAATTAACATGATATCTTGATTAATAGTGTCAATATTATATTCAAATTAATTTTTTTCTATTTTTTTAAATTTTTTAATGTTTATATGAGTAGTGAAAACTAATGACTTTTTCTAATATTGTCACTTTTATTCTATAGGTACATAAAAAAATTTAAACCATTTATATCTAAATAATGTATTAAAAATTAATTGGAAGATAATATTTCAAATTTATAGATCCCATATTTAATTTTCTTGAATATTTAGTAATTTAGTACTCTAAAAACTATTTTTATTGAGTAATAATAATGATTAATTTTCTTCCCAAATATAAGTTAATTAGAAAAAATATATTTATAACTTAATATCAACATGTTATTAATATATAAAAATATAAATATCATTTTTATTCGAAAAATTGTGATTAAATAAATTAATGTTAATGAGCCTGATAATGGAAAATAATTAATGTGATGTGGATTTTTTCACCTATATAAAAATATATTATCAATTAATTAATTTTTATTCAATTTAATTTAATATTAATAATGCTTAATGGTGAAAATATTTATTTATTTTCAATAAAATATATATATTAACTGTTTTTTATCTAAAAGATATGTTCCTTCTATATAGAATGTGAATTACTTTAAATAATGTCGAAATGTTTTATTTTAACACCCATGTTTTATAAGAAGTGGTATCCTATTTTTTACAAAATATAAATTGCTTTTTTAAAAACTAATTTCGAAGGTAAATAACCAAAATGTAACAATTAAATAAAAAATGGCCTAAAAATGATTAAGAGATGTTTTAAAGATTGTATATAAGGTTTTTTGACCATATCTCTGCCAAAAATATATTATTTCGCACCTATGGATCCATTGACCCTTGAATATTGTTATTACAATATTTTAAAAAAAGGGGTATTCATAAAGGATACCTTTTCTTCCCTTATCAAAGCTGATCACTTCCTCCCTCCAAAATCTACACATACTATTACAAATTTATATTAAATCCATAAAAAACAATCTTATAATAGCAGTATATAATTATATATATATATTTCTTGTTCAATATAAGTTCATCTAACCCCTTCATTTCCAGTGATACTTTCCAAAGAAAGGTTAAGGTCTCAAAATGAGTATTACTTAATCTATATCCTTCTATTCGTAATAATTATTTTCCAAAAAACTCATAACCATAGGAATATAATGAACACATTTAAATTATTATAATAAAGAGTAATTATATTAATGGAACAACCTTTATTTATTCCTTCCAATCCATTTATAAAAACACAATGACATTAATCAATTATTTGTGCAGATAACCACCTCCTTGAAGTTGTGAGAATTATTTTTCATAATAACCATACATAGATGAAACAAAAAATTAATTTAATGGAAACCATTATCATTAAAAAATATAAATTGTCACAAAGATAATATTTTCGATTCTATAATTGATAATAATATTAAATGGTCATATTAAACGTAATCCTCAAAAATCAACATATCGGAATACCTTTTGCAGTCTAGGATCACTTCATAAAAACCTCTATAAATGTAAAATTTTAACTAAATTAAAATATAAATTACATAAACCACAAAAAATATGGATAATATGATTTTATTTTACCCAAACATTTAATAGTGGGGAACATACCAAAACATTTACGTAAAATTTGACTAAAACACCCTAAATAAACAACATATTAAAAAACAATATAATACATTAAAATAATATTACAATAAATTTTCATTTTTAAATGAAATATATGAAATTGATTTTTGTTAAAATATATCAATCAAACATAATTTTATTATTAAATATTATATTTTAATTTTATGAGTCAATCAAAACCATGGTAAGGGATTCTGAAAACCCAATTTTCTATCTTTTATTTACAACCCATCATATTGAACTCCATGGATACATGTTTGATTTATTATACCTAATTAATAAATGTTATTTTAATTTATTCTTATTTTAAATTTTCTAGTTATTATTTCTTATAACCTTGGTATCAAATTATTCTTACCTCAAAAATTAGTTTGTATGGTTTTCTTGTCTGAAATTAAATTTTATAAGACATATGTTATAATGCGTGTTTTCTTTGGAATAAAATATAATACCCATTTAATATTTTGTATTATTATATACTCATAATTCATATAATGTATTGTTTCATTTGAAATATATTATTTGATAGGTATGGATTTAAATTCTATCTAATCCATAATAGATTTATTGACTCAAATTCTTCCATAGTATGTCATAAATTCTCTATTTGGTTTTGATCTATTAATCCAATATTGATTCTTCAATTTCATTTTTACATTGTAAAAATCATTTCTTCTTAGGGAATGATCCATTATATAATCAAAATCATTTTATTTGAATAAATATCTTCCCAAATAAAATGTTTATATTGGTGAAAATATCTTTTGTTATTTTCAAGGGATTTTTCTCCTCTATTTTCTTATTCCCTTTCAAATTTATATTTTTACCTCTTTTTAGGAGCTCAAATATGTTTTAATACATGTTATCCCCTTACATATCATTCCCAAATTTCAAATCAATTTTTTTTACCAATTTCAAATGCGAGTTTTAAATATATTTTTTTGAAAATATTAACTAATTATGTATATAATTTATATATTTCATATCTTAATCTCTATGTTTTCTATATAAAATATTTATTTATTTTTCAATATCCCATAATTCAAGATTCCTTCAAATCTAATTTTTATAATATTTAATTATATTTTCCATCATAATAATTTTGTTAATAACTTTTTATAATAAACCAACGACATTTTCCCTTAGGTATTCATTATAAAAAAAGGGGGCAATAATATTTTTTAAAAATCCAAATAATGTATTTCTCATTATTTTAAAACTTTTTTCCCATATTTCACTATTTTAAAATGAAAATTAAATTTCTGTTATCTTTTTGTTTTATATAAAATGATTTTATGGAAAAAAGGGTTGGTTTTAGCATGCCTTTAAATGTAAAATTATTCTTGTATTTTAAATTTACTCTTCATATTAAATTTATTTTATAAGAATGTTTTCAAATTTTATCTTAATTAGATATCTATAAGATAAATAATCAGTCCTAGCATTTTTCTTGCTTAATCATATTTAGTTTATAACAATAATTTTTGTTCAAATTCCATTCCTCTATGGATATACTATATTTTATTCCTTTGATTATATTGTGTTAACTTATGGGCCATACTTTGATTGATTGGGTAATTTATTGAATTAATTGTATACATTATATCCATAAAGTGTAAATTCCATATGCGCTATTAAATATTTTTATGGGTATTTAACTAAAATGTTTTTAAATACCTTTGGATGCATGATTTTCATTATTTATATATAATTTTGTGAATATTAATGAAAATATCAATATTTTATTTATATTATTCAATTTGAAAGAGATATAAAACACATTATCTTTTAAGGGGTTGTTTATAAAGATTAATTCACCTCTTATAGAACATATATGTACCGATGATGGTGACTAACTTCTTATATCTCCCTCCAATGAGTTAGATAAAATTTTAAGATCAACAAATAGTTAGTCATGGAAAGAATAATTTTTTTTCACATTTCCAACTATATAATTAGTTTTATCACATTTTAAGGTGTGAAAATAATGTGTTCATTCACATAGGCATGGTAATAATGTGTCTTCTCACAAGTTTTTCCAATGTTGATGGTTTTTCTGTATAACTATGTTGTTTTTATGATATTTTTCCTTTTTTTGTTTCTTATCTTTTCATTCTAGATTATATTCTACATTTTTCACTCTAATCATTGAAATTAGACATATTTTTGTTACTACATGCCTTATTCCATAATTTGTAATCAATTAATTATTGGGTGAAACATTCATATATTTTCCAATTATACTCATATTCTCATCTTATGATCACATATAATATTTGACTATTATTGCTAATGTTTACCCTTACTAGTCTTATAATCTCATCCCATTTTCTTATGTTTCCTTAGGTTATAAAAAGAATAACACATATTATGTGTCTTGAAGAGTATCATTTTTAGGATATGTGACAGATGGTGATGACTTCTTATGGATTATATAGGTTTTTATATATTGATAAAATTATAATTAGTTAACAATAAATGGTTTTTATTAGTTTTTCTCCTAATTTTCGAAAACTCTAGACCTAAAAAATCATGGTAATATATTTTAATGAAATATTTTTTTAAATTCGAATAATTTAGGATTCCATGTGTGTGGGGAATCATAGTTGGTATCAGTAGGGGGTTTATATATATTTATAGGTGATATTATTATTTTATTCTTATCTAATGGTTGATAATTTAAGGTTGATCATAATTTCAATGGTATTGAAAACCCATTAATTTATATGTGGTAATTTTTAAATCATTAGGGATTAATATAAGGGAAATTTTTAAAAAACATAGTGATAAGTTCATGTATAAGATAACATTCAAGTTCATTTTGCAATGTTAATATTTTTTGGATCTCCAATAAACTATATACCTCTCTATATAATATAAAGTGGATGTGGATTTTGAATAGATCCACCAAGGTGTAGTCACCCAAAAAATGTGGGATGAGTATCAACAAAATCATTACTATGATGAATAGTGAGTGGGACTACGATTATACCCATGGATATATACTCTTATGGGAAATTCTATAGTCAATTCATATTCACTTTAATGAACCCCAATGAATTATTTTATAATGACATTAACTATTATGGTTAAAAACATTCAAAACAGATCATGGTAAACATGTATTGAACAAAGAGATTCATAGGTTAAACTAATAGTATCATATGTCTGAATTTAAGGAGTTTTAGATGAAGACATATTTAGATTGTTGAGATTATATTCACAATTGGGATATTATCATAACCATTTTGATTGTATTATTTAGTTGAAACTTGATCATAAAAATGAATATGAGAAATTAATATATCAAGAAACCAAAATATCTTATAACCTAATAAGGGATTATACATGAATGGTTGATAATATTAATATATACCCATTATGATGAATATGGTGAGTTTCTGAGTCTTACATATGAAACTAAAGTAGATATATTAATAGGTATTAAATCATTATAACGTCATCTATTTTGATAGTGATTGATATTTATCGATGATAATGTAAAAGTTAATGATAATTATGAGTATTATACAAATCATCTAAGGAATTTTGATTAGTATTTATTCCATAAAGGTTATGGATAATATATTAAATGTTTTTAATAACCATAAAAAATAATTTTTGAAAAAGTAATATATTTTGGATAACTAATATTGATCATATTACTATGCTATCGAAGAATCATAGGTTTAAAATATGGTTGGTGTTGAGGTAATAATGTGAAGATTGGTTTTGAGAAAACTAAGTAAGATATAATTAATTTCCTTATAATTGATCATTAATTTTATGAACAAGTGATCAATAATGTTTTTGTTGAATTTTAACTCTTTCTTTAGGATTATGATATGTATTGAATAGTGTCTAACATTGTTTCACCCTGAGGTTCATGTGTGAGAGCGAAAAAATGGATTGAAGGATAAAAACTAATTTTCTATTGTTATAGAGAGTGTCCCATCATGTTCACCGTTTTTGTTTCAACTTGATTTTCATTGTGATTCCTTTAGGTGTGGTGAGGTGGTCTCATATGGACTAGAAAATATATCCTTTTAATGTTCTGAAAGTGGTTCCATAGTTGAGTGGTCCCAGAGGGTGATTTCAAGGGGTTAGGTGTTTGGGAAATTATCCCATATTAGGTACGATGTCCTTGGATGGTCTTCAGTGGGTTTATTCATGGATCCAAAAATAACCAACGTACCTTTTATCCCTGATTCACGGACCTTCATTCAAAAGGATGGTTCTTGTGGGATGATTTTTTCAACAACACTTAAGGAATACTTGTTCAAAAGGTTGGGAGGTCAAGCTAATCACACCCTTTTGGAAGGAATTATTCCTAATTTCATGTGTCTCTTATAGATTTAAGAAATTTATAGATGTTAGTGATTCTTTGGTTCATTCCCAAGCATGTATATGCTGTGTACCCCTAGGCTACATGATAGATTAGAAATATACATGGGTTCGAAGTTATGTATATTTATCTGGTGTTCTTCATCAATGTTACCCTTTTATAGATACCTTAATGATTCTTTGGTCTTTTATGGAGACAACGATGATTTAAGACATGTGATGAGGTTCTTTGGAGATTATCGTCATCCAGGGGGATAGATATTGTTTTGATATCAGGATTTGACCCAGAAGGTGGACTTCATACATATTCTTATTAAAGGAATCAATTTCTACATATTTTGGTGTCTCTTTATTAGACACATATCCTATAAATGTCTTGTGACAAGGACACATATATGTAGATTAACATCATGCGGTGAGGATGTCTAAGTGGCATATTACTAATCATGATTTTGTGTGGGACTTATGCCAAAGTGTCCCAATATTCCCAAAAGATATATGCTTTCCAGGGAGGATATGACCATACTTGGGATATGTCCCAGAGAATATTAGGGTGTTTTGGGTGTTGATTGAGGACCTCAGAGAGCCTTCATACGTATCCCAGTTAGTTAGTAATCAAATCCCATATAGTTTGGCTTATGTTGGAGTTATACCCTAGAAGATGCATGTTTTAATGGAATTAAATCGTGGATTATTCCTAAAGAGGACTCCCTTGTGATTTGGGGGGGGGGGTAATTAATATCAAGGCTTATGTTTAAGGACAATTTACCTCAAGCTCATGCCTTAGGTAGGCGTCATATGTATCCTCATTAGAGCAAGAATTAGAGTTATCAATGTGTAATGTGATCGAGGACTTACACCCTTGACGAATCCCATAAGGGGGGCTGGATGTGGGGCCTACATTAGTGTATAATGACCTTTTTAATCTAAATTTGGGACCTACACATTGATAGGGGACTTGATTAATTGGGTTTCATCATTGGGTTAACCCTTCAGTAGGATCCCCTTTGAGCTTGGGTCGTAGTGAGGGGTATAACGTATCCATCTTGGGGTAGTAATTAGTGTTCTCATAGTTCAATGTGTTTGTGGATTACACCTTAGAGTAGGCCCATTCATTTGGGTTATCAAGATGTTATAATCATTTTAATCCTCTAAGCCCACATGAGTCATGCTCGGTGTGGAAAATAAGATGAGGTAGTGCATGGGAAGATCACACGTCTGAAATCATCTACTGATAGATGTTACTAGATCCCAAAGGGATAGAGTGAGGGATTTTAATATGAAATTATTCCTCTTAGTTTTCATAACTTGGGTAGTCAGACTATCAGATATAGGTATTCCATAGGTAGAGGCAGAGAGGAGAACTAATGTATCTTCTTGAAAGAGAATCATGGGGCATAAATAATATTATTCATAATATAATAATTAAATTTATTTATTATATTCATATTAAAATTTTCCTTAAAATGTGGATATTGAAAATGAAATATATCACTCATGGAGGTAGTAATATGTTTTTAAGAATGAACGACAAATCCATTTCATAATGAGAAGAAGGGAAAGAAATTAAATAATATTTTAACATTAAAATATCATTATTAGATAAGAAACATAATATATATTTTTCAAACAGTCATTATAACTATCCATTACAGGTGATGATGGAAAATTAATCACATCATTGTGTGAATGTGGTATTATGTAAATACACATGGGTGATGCTTTAAATTCTCATTTGATAGAGAAGAGATTGAAAACAGTTATACCATAATTATAATAAAATCCTATTATATTTATGATACTAGATTCTTTTTTATTAAGGATAAAATATATTTAGAGTATGTATAAGAAGTAATATAAAATGAAAGAGTTGGGTAAGATGACTACCCCTTCATTGAGAGATATCCTTTGAATTACACCTAAATTCTGTATAGTACGGGCTTATAAAAAGAAAAAACATTGAATGATGAAGGAAAATAAGTTATAAAGTTGTTTAGTTAGGTATTCTATATCATATAGTGATAAAATATTTTGAATAATGGAGGATAAGTGGTTCCCTTTTATAACTGAGTGGAGGGACGCACATGGAATTACATAAAAGATTTAAATTATATAAATTAATTTCTATTAAAAGTCGAACCAACTCTACATGAAATCAATATTAAGATAATATTGGGTATAAATATATTCATTCAATAATCATTAGAATAAAATGTTTGAATTTAAACCATTACGTCTTTGTTTAACCCCCCCCCCCCCATTGACACTTTTTCCCCTAATTATTATACCTAATTTATACTAGTTTTATTATTTATTCGAAAAAACCTCATAGTTTCTTCATTAGAAAATTATTAATTTATTATTTCAAATTTATAATCCATTTTATCATATTCTTTTTCTATAAGTCCTATATATTTTTTTAGTTGAATAATTTTGAAAAATAAAATGATATTAATTTTTTGGAGAAATGTATTTTGAAGAATAAAATTTAGTTTTCATTCTTTCCAATACAAGTAAAAAATATTAAATGATTTTTAAACTATTTAATTGAATACATATTCTATAAATTTCATTATATTCATTATTTAATACTTATTTATTTAATTTTTTAAGATAAAAACACATTATAGTAATTAAAATTATTTTCTAAAAAATAAATCTTTTTAACATTAAATGGTTGTTTTGTTCATTCTAAACTATTATATAACTACTGTATGAAATACTATTCATACATTATTAATTAATATAATGGAAATAATTTTTAAAAATTAAAAAATATCTAGAAATACATTATATATAGAAAAAATTAATTCTTTGAAAAATAGACTTTTAATCAATAAGTAATTTTATTAGAAAATTTATTATTATATCATAGTCATTAATAAATGAGTTTTATTTGACAAAAAATTTATATATTTAATTTATAACATTTTTTTTCTTATTCCTAGCTATCAATCCAATGTCTAGAGGATGTTTCCTTTGAAATTTTCTATTTATAAAATAAATCATAGTCATTACTCAAGGGGACTTTTATACATAGATAATATAACATATACCAATCCTTTTCTAAGATGAACATATGAAACTAATTTAGGAATTATATGAAGATCTGGAACATAAACAGGTGGTTTGTGTTCAAAACTACCCTCCCGGGTCTCTAATATAGTTTTTTGTAGATTCATTCCTCTATAATTCCAAGCACATCCCTCTGAACACATTAATATAATAGTTTATAATATCCTTGTTTATGAAATCAATAATGGGAATAGAATCACACTAACCTTTACACCATATTTCATAAGGTATCACAATGATGTAAATATCTATCTATCCCCATTTACCACCACACAGGTACGGTATCATCTATACATATGATCCATGTAATTTCATTTTTTATAGTTGCGGAAAGAATTTTATAACTGTGGATTAATTGAATGAAATTTCAAATATATGTTATAGAGGAAAAAACTTTGTCAGTTATTGTTGGAATTTTATTTAAATAATAACATAGATTAGCTAGAGTTTTCACTAATAAAATTTTAATTTCCAATCATTAATGTAAATAGTGAGTAAGATATCACCATCATTTCATATTGAAAATCATCAAATATGTTAATGTCGAAACATTAAATAACAAAAAAAGAACTATGAAAATGTAACCAATAAAATGAAATCACACAAATGGAATATGAAAAATATGTTCTTGAATTGATAAATTAACATATGACCTCCTACAAATTCTATTCTATGTGTGGAAATACCATTAATAATTAAATCCCAATCATGTGTTTTATTTGAGATGAAATAGATCAACTATAAAATAAAAAATAATGAACAGAAATCACATCCTTGGTAACTAATATTTTCCAAAAATTTTGGGTTAGTTATTACTATTAATTAGTTAATTACCTTGTAATGAAAACTTATTACGTCTTTTATTCCATTTTGATATATTTTTTCTATTAAAGAATGATCTCAAATACCACTATTCCAGGACCCTAACCTAGTTTTCCCTATATTAACTAGACTGTTTGTGTCACCACACATTAAGAACACCTCCTGATATTCTAGAGACTTGTTACTTATAATTAGATTCTATAGTTGTATGTAGGGGAGACTATACCCCCATATCAAAGTGAAATAATAGAATATTTAATACTAGTATGATTTATCAAATTAGTAAAGAGAAAGTACATCCTGAAAAGTGCTAAAATATAAAAACAATCCATTCAAAATTATGTTTCATAATGTATTTTGAGTCATAAAAAAAATAGGCTATGAGTGAATCGAAAAACAATAATATCCAAAAAAATACAAAAAATAAAATAGTGCTACTGTATATAAAACCAGTTCTTAGAAATGTCCCGGTCTCATCAACCATTACAAATTCTAGATAAAAAACCAATCATCAATAATAAGGTGCATTCCCATATCATATCTTATATCTGTGAAGTCTTCTTAGGTACCAATGGTGGCCTGTAATGACCTGATGTTTCATTAATAAAATCCTCCTTGTGATTTAATTAAATTTTTTATTATGGTTCTTGAAAACACATGCACTTCATTCATTTTATTATATTTTATCATATATAAAATAACATTAAGAATCATTTTCATTGATAGTATTATTGTACAAAAGATATCATATGAATAATATAAACATAGGGTTTAAAAATCCATTTTACACAGAAAAAGGAAGTGATGACCTCAACCAGAAGAATTATACCATATGAATACCATTTATGATAGATTCCAAGGGATATATCATCACTGTTCTTTGACTTTAACCAATCCCAATTTGATATCAAACAATATAAGAATTACCAAAACTATTTATGGAAGATGCTCAATCTCATTGAGATCATGGCCAAAACCATGTACATTGAACCACCCCGTAGAAGTCTCTCCATCATGAACCTTACTGTTAGGGATATTTCTAGTCTATTAAATCAATATGTATTAGGAACATAATAAAATGAATATGTATATTGACTTTTCAATATAATATTTGTTATATTTATTTCATACTGTTACTTGATAAATTATTTTTATTTATTATACAATAAAACACATATTGTATTTTCAATTATTATTCAATTTAGATTTAGATTTTTATTTTGTTGAATAAATATATTATTGAAATAAATTGTATTTTAATAAACTATTTTAATTAAATATATATTCTAATAGAATTTATATGAATTCAAATGTAATTTGTAAAATTTTTTAAAGACGGTTATTATAAAAAAGTGTTTTGATGCTTTCAGTGAGGTTCATCCACGTTATGTGTTATCATCCACTGGCATCACATTTGAGTCCTCACATTCTTGCCTTAAAATTTTGGGTGGAATTCATCACATTCCCAGTGATTTTTTCTCCTTGATCAAAATGGGGTGATGGAATGTTGGTTCCTCCTTCCATCAATTCCTCCTTGGAACTTGTTGCCTAATCAGGATCTCCCTCAAAGATTATGACTTGTCTATGAATCTCATTCCAAGTTCCATTTCATTTTCAATGTTAGTTAATCACAATGCTTCTATATAGTCATTATAAGGCATCTTAAAGGGGTAGAAAACTTCAGTTAGGGTAGTAATCACATTGTTAATCACTGGCATATCTAGATACTGGAACATTGGTCACTTGTATTCTTCCTTATGGGATAGATTCTCAAGGTCGTGGAATGTAACGACCCAAATATTTATTAATGAAGATTCTTCTAGATATAATTAAATGTGTTATTATTGTTATATAAAATATGGACCTTGGTTTTATGGACTTCAAAATCCCATTATGAATTATTACCATTTCTAATATAGTCATTGAATAGTGGTCACATGATTAATATAAATACATGGCTTCAACAAATCAAAATTACACAAACAAGAGAAGTGATGGCCTCATCAAATATAATTTCTCGGTACAAGGCCCATTTATCATAGCTTTGAAATGTGGTGACATCACTGGGATTTTCTCTTGACAAATCCCATGTCGAGCTTCAATATGTTAATCTTGAGCGGAATCGCTGACGAGAGAAGTTGAAGTTAGTAGTGATTACCACCCGAGCAATGTAATCTGAGCCACCCCAAGAGTTTTTCACCATCACACACCTTACCCTTAGGTCAAATGTAGGTGTTATATGGGGTTATGTAACAAGACCATAAAAATATGACTACGTGCATTATTTTTTTATATAATAAATAATATATATTTATTTTATTACTGTTAGTTTGTAAATAGTAATTAAAGAACAAATAGTATTTTTAGCTAAAATTAAATTAAGAAATTTATTTTGATGAATTAATGGATTTTTTAATTAAATATTATTTTAAAAAAATATTATTAACAAATTATTTTTTATTAAATATAAATGATCGTATAATTGTTAGAAATTCAATTGTAATTTCTATTAAGGTATGAAATTTGGGTTTGACAAAACCCAAGATTTTTTTTGAAATGATAGTTTTTATTTTTTAAAAAATAATTCACATATTTGGAAAATTATTTTGATAAAATTAATATTATTTTTCGAATTAGGATGTCGAAATTACCCAGTGGTGAATTTTACATAATTTTGTGAAGTCGAATTTTTGGGAAATATTTAAATAAATTTTAATTATATAATGTGTTTTATGACATCATAGTGACCCCATAGTGATCTAATAAAATACTATAAATGGTATTTTAGTCAAATATTTGTTTTACCATTAAAATAATTTAATTTCAGTTTTATTTTATTTATCATACTAAGCATTAGTGGACCCCTAAAGGCTTATAAAACATTTTATCTTTTTAAATTTATTTCCATGAGAGTGTGTCTCACCTCCACAAAAGTAAGCCTACTAATTTATGATGTTGGGATATTGGCCTTATAAAATAATTTCTTCCACTCCGCTATGACAAAAACCATTGGCAAAAACCATGGGGTGTTTTGTGGTTTTGATTAGATTAATGTGTAGGGTCCAAAAACCTAATAATAAAAAATTTCTTCCTTTTTCCAATATAAACCCACCTAAGCTCGCACTTCCTATTCACTCAATGCCTTTGGAGTTCATCCAAAAACGTCCATCCACTCTCTATAATTCTCTCAATGCACCCCAAGCACCCATGAAGCCTCTCTTAGGACACACTCAAGCCTTTGGGATGACACATCCAAGTAAGGGATTCCTTCCTTCCTCATTTTATACATGTTTCTTAATATTGTTTTTCCCTTTTAATTTAAATTATAAATGTTAGGGTATGATTTAGAACCAACCCCATAATTCCATATTTATTATTGAATGAGGATAGACCCCTTTCTCTCTCATTTTTTTAAGGTTTGGGGTCGAAGCCTCATTTTTATTATTAAATCAAAGCAAAGTCCTCTTTTAACTGGGTAGAGGGAAACCCATTACATAGCCCGAAGGCCCAGTGGGCTTGTATCCCATTACATAGCCCATAGGCCCAAATTCTAAGGCCAATTCACATTCTGTGAATAGTAACCCGTTACTACAATACCACACAATATCACCACCTCTACAGTTCCCTGTCGCCGCTATAGTACCTTGTCGCCGCTATAGTACCCGCTGATGAACAGTGTCGCCGCTGCTACAGTGCCGCTACAGTACTACTACAGTACCCTGCGCCCCATGGCTTTTGAACCCCCATTTTCCATGTAGTATTACGGGGTTCTTACCACTAAGCCAAACCCCAACTACTCCCTTTCTCTCTCATTAATTCCTCCCATGTACACCTGTTACCATGCTGAAATTCCGTAAGGAATTTCCCTCTCATTTACATTAAAGCAATTATTTTGTATTATAAATCTAAATTCCATTACATGTGTTGTGACATGTATCTATATTATCCCCTTGTTTTCCATTTCTTGTAAATATGAGGAGACACCCATTTATCTCCCATCAACCATTTTTATGAATTCTAATACCATGTCATTATGCTGCTGAAATTGCACTGTGATTTTCCAAGCCAAAGTCATTATGTAGTAAATACCACGCCCATTTATCTATCAAGGATATTCAGCTTTATGAAAATTTACTTATTGATTATAGAGTTTCACGTATGAATTCTACATTCCTTTATCATTGAATAAATTATGATGTTTAATAAATCCATGTTATACGATCCATTTGGGACCCTTATGCATGAAATGAAATGATTAAGAAGGGTGTGCCCTGATAGAGCTCCAATGCATAAGGTAAATAGTTCTATCATGATACTTAAAGTGAAATGAGGGTAAAATCATGATAATTCATATTCAATTAGGCTTTACTCATTATCCATGTGCAACGATCCTTGGCTCATGCAAAAATTATGTTAAATGATGTTGCCACATTTCCGTGTTATGATAATCATATTATGTCATGCCTTTATGTTCATATTTCCTTCATGTACCATTGATATTCCTCTGGCCTAACATGTATTGTATTCATCATGTTATACCTTTTTTACTCACATACTACGCTTTATATGTAACATCCCAGGTAAATGAAGAATAATAGATTTTCATATTTATTGATATTTTTGAATTAAAGATTAATTTTACTTTAAAAGGTTTCCTATGTTCGATAGCATACCCAATACCCAACAACGGGTTTCTTTGAAATCTTACATAGCACACTAATAATATAATATTATAATTTTAAATGGTAGTTAACTCATAGCCATTTTATTGGCAGGAATGAACAAAACTAACTACAATATGATTATACATGGTTGTTAAATGTATTTACTTTTATCCAATAAAATTTAGAGGCTTAAAATATGAATGAATCTAATTTTAAGCATAATTTACATTAAAAGGATGATTTACCACCTTTTAATAGTGAACCCTCTTTAAATATACTCTTGTTAATTTTTATATGTTCTATTTGACCAAATAAAATTCTTCTTTAGATTTGAGACATCAAAGTTTACATTGGGTAATTTTTTGGTATTTTTCGGATAAGGTTCATTTTTTTAATGAATAGTGGAATATATTGTATTTTAATTCAAAAGTGCCTTTCAATATAATTTGTTTTATATGGATAGATTATCTATTTTATTGTTTTTAAAGTGTAATTAGAAGATATTTTTACCATCTAATCCAATTTTTCTCATTGGAATTCATTTCACATTGACATTGGACAAAAAAATATCAATCTTTTGATAGATATTGTTTCTTAAAAACACGCAATTTGTTTTGACAACAAGAATTAATCTTAAATTAATTAATGTCAATTCTATGTTTTGAATTTTTAAAAATAGACATTATTTTTGAATTCAGAAAATAAAATAAATCTTAGGATGAATTTTTTGTATTTTTCTGAAAAACTTCAATTTTTGATGAATAGTGAAACGACATAGTATTAGTTAAAAAAACTGAATTTTTCATTTAAATGAAATTTTACCTCATCTGTGAATTGAATTTTGAAAATCCAACATACATGGTTGTCATAAATAAGTAAAATTTCATTCAATAAGATGAAAGTAATTTTTGGTGAATGGTAACATGCTACTTTTATTTACTGCTGTTAAAGGTAAATAGTTTAATTCAGGGTTAAAAGAGTAATATAATAATTAAAAATTACCTTAACACTTGTCCAAACCTTATTTTTTGAGTCATTTACGACCATGGGAATCTTTGGGTCTATTTTGGACCCCATTGAGCCACTTGGGAGTGATAATGACAATTCAGATTAATTAATTTAAAGTAAAGACAAAAATGACATAAACAAATATCTCTTTGTAAATTAATTTTTATATGGTGTCATATAAGTTATATTTTTGACTATAAATGTTAATTGAAATCCTAAAAATATTAATTACATCATGGTATTTTTTTTTAATTTTTAGACAACAAATAAATTAAATTATTTATGACACAATAATGATGATAGGTTTACCTCATTAATAAATGATTTAAATAAATAAGATTACAATGTTTAAAATATTATCCAAAACATGTCCAATTCCTATTATATGACTTTATTTCAAGCATTATTCATCTTATCTTTGACTTTAATAATTTTTGGACCTTTAGAAACCGAATATCATTATATAATAAAATAATATTATCACACTTTCCAAAAGAGCACCCCCTTATAAAAAGAGGCCACTTATAACCAATTCCACACACCTCTAAAGGGTTTTAGTTTGCCCAACCTCTTCCCAATTAATCTTCCTACATCCCTCTCCTCCTCCTAGAATCTATACCTTAGGCAGAATGCACTTCAACAAGTCCTTTTTGTTCAAACCAAAGGATGTTACCCAAATTAAATGTAACGATTTATCTTAGCGTCTTTTCTTTTATTTTACTTCTCCAAACCCTATACTCTTTTTATTCCTTTATTTTATAAAAAAACAGTATCCTAAATATACTCGGATTTTTTATGATATGGATTATAACTACACATACACACACCACCATCTAATGGGTGAAGACTATAATTTTTCTGTGGATGGAAAACTAACAGCTCACGAAATGATTATTGTTCGGTTATCTCCTACCTCCCCTCATGGAGGAAATTATGATGGAACTATATTTATATATGATATATATTATTTTTATGTTTTTTTTAAGATTCTGTAATTTCCATTTATAACATGCCTTTATGGTTTCCATTATTGGTAAACGCGATAATCTGATTAGAGGAAGTGCGGACTATCGCCCCCTCAAAGTGATATGACTCGTTCATACCATATGTGGTACGTATATAAGATATATTTAATGATATTATATATGGTAAAATATTGGCATTATAATACTACTATGTATCATTATGTTTTAATTCCATTAAATATGAAATAGAAATGGAAGTAGCGTTCATGCGTACGTACGACTTACCATCTCTATGAACGGTGCATTTCATTTTGTTACGTCTAAATGTTATGTACTATAATAAATACATGTATATTATGGATATATATGATATATATGATATCCAAATCATGAATGTCATTTTGGATATTATGAACCCTTGACCACATGAACAACATGTAATTAAAATAAGTCCATTTTTGACTCAAGTACCAAATATCGACAAAATGAACATTACTAACATAAATGATTAAATAATGTTTATAACATGTTAATAAGTGATATAAAATAAATAATAATCTTGAAAAATGTTTTTAAGTAAGTAGAAATTAACTTTAGTTTATTATTCCGGAGTTTAAAGAACAATCGATTCAAGTCGGACATGAGGTAATGGTCTTCGTCTCAATCTCCTTTCATTGAGACATATTTTCATTTATACACAAATTTATTTTATACGGTTTATAAACCCATTTTAATTTTACTTTTATTAAAAAGGATTATTTTTCTATGAAGTGTTTTACTAGATGAAAAAAAGAATTTTCCTTTTAACGTAAGCAGTGACAACGACCTTTTCAGCCGCCACGAGTATTATTTGATCTTTGGCTTCCTCAACAATCTGTAATGTTTTTAAATGAAAATAAATACCATATACTATTTTATGTATTCTGGTATTGAAAATGGTTTTGATAATGGATTTTTTAGGTCAATATATTTAAGTGATATATTGTGATTGAAATGTGAAATTTTTTTCTTTCTTTTATATTTGTTTTATGTCTTATGATTTTATAATGGTACTTGGAAATTTGTCAGGTGGTTACATAATAAACCAAATGATGGGTGGTTCCGTGAATACTAGAACTGGTGGTTACGTTATAACCTTCAATGAATTAGTTATGCAAGTCCGCCATATGGCTATTTAATTTAGTTATATGTGTGGAAGTCGACTGTATGGTTATTCCATTTAAGTGTGTTCATTTCCCAAGTTACCTTTATATGTTATGTGTTCTTTATATGTGTTTTTTGATAATATTTTGTTTTAAAAGGGTAAGTAATGATCTTTTACTCAGTTAAGTGTATTTACAACTTCATAAAGGTAAAAAGTATTACTTATGATAAATTATTCATGGTTTACCTGTTGTTTTGAAAAACTAATAGTTTTCCTTCTTTGTGTATCCCTTACTGAGCTTTTTATGCTCATCCCAAGTTTTTGAAATGTTTTTCACAGGACATAATGTGGAATAGGGTCTAGGATGGGACCAATGAAAATCCATGCTGGCTTAAACCTGGAACTAGACATGACTCTTTTTTTCAAGAGTTCATGTTTTGTAAAAAAAATGGAAACTGTGTAGAAGTTTATACTTTGAGATATTTTTAGATGTTATAGTTATCTACTAAATCTGTAAAACTATAATCCTGAAAAGATCCTCAATATGAATTATTCATTTATTTCAATTTGATGTATGGTTTAAGGCCAGGTCCTTCTTATTGGTGTGAGAGGTCGGGTTAGATAACTGTAGGAGTTAGTGTATTGTTAAATAATTTTCCATAAATTAAGTTATGGTAATATCGAAATGATATATCATTTAAATATTACCATGTTTCTTTGCCTAATATATTAATGTGTTCAGAATGGTTTTCCACATAGGAAACATGACAACTATGTTGGGACGGCATCCAGTGGAAGGAAACCTTTCAAATCAGATACCTGAGATGGTTGGAATCATAACTAAATATTTTGTTGCAGTGATTGCTCAATTTACTAAAGCTATAAATGGTGGTGGTATCCATGCAGGATATCATCCAGATCAACTACAGAGGAACATGCCAGTAGTGGAGCATTTTATGAGGCAACAACCCCCATTATTCAGTGGATCATCTTACCATGTGCTAGCTGAAGGGTGGATTAAAGCACTGGAGAAGATTTTCAATGTCATGGGTTGTTCAAAACATCAATAGTTTAGTCTCTCTAATTACCATTTTGAAGGTGAATCTGATCAGTGGTGGTCGATGGTGAAAAATATTAGGGATAGTGAGGAGATTGATGATCTTTATTGGGATGAATTCAATGGTATTTTTCTTGAGAAAAATTTTCCTAAGCTGGTTTGTCTTAGGATGGAAAAAACATTCCTTGAATTGAGGCAGCAGGATTACTCAATGGTAGCATATGAAAAAAATTCACTCGACTAGCATGGTATGCTCCAAATTTCATACGAGATCTTGATAGTAAAGTCAACCATTTTTAGTCAGGATTAAATACAAATTATTAAAGGGCTTTAGCTTTTTGTGAGTTCAAAAGTTATGAAAAACGTGTTCTTTGTGCGGAGAAGGTGGAAATGGAGTTTTCTGATTATAATTTATTCATTGACAAACAATAGAATAAGAGGTTGAGGTGGCATGAAAAAGGGAAGAACTCTTCAAAAAAGTCTAATGGTAAGAAACTTATGTTTACAGTTTGTGAAAATTGTGGTAAAAATCATGCTAGGGAATGTCTTTTGAATTCTGTTAAGTGCTACTATTATGGTAAAATGGGACATAAGTCTCGTAATTTCTATGAAATAGATCAGGGTAATTGTAAGACAAAATCTGATTTACTGTTAGTAAAATGTTTTAAGTGCAATGAAATAATTCATTATGCAAATGAGTGTCCAATGAAGAACTCAACCGATGGAAAACAGCCGGGCTACAAGCAGAAAGGGGTGGTGAAATCATTTATGACTACTTCAGCAGATGTTGGTGCATCAAATGAAGTTGTATCAAGTACACTATTTGTTTTTTTCAGATTATTCTAATGTGTTGTTTGATTCAGGGTCTATACACACTTTCATTTCTGAGAAGTTTTCTAGTAAATTGGGAATTCCATCTCAAGATATGAATACCGAACATACGGTAAAAACACCTCGAGGAAATGTTGAGACAAAAAGTAAACATAACAACATTCATGACATTGTGTGCGGAAAGAATCTACCTGAAAAAATTATTGTTTTCCCTTTAGTAGAGTTTGATGTTATTTTGGGCATAGATTGGCTTTCTGTTTATCATGCTAAGATTGATTGCAGAGCTAAAGAGGTTTATTTTTAGAAAGATTTAAAGTTTGTGTAAAATAATGAACCCTATCTTTTGATAACATATCAGGAAGGTGAGAAACTAATAAAAGATTGAAATAAATGTTACCTTACACATATTTTTAAAAACAAAGGAACTGTTTAGATTAATTATGTGCTAGTGCTAAATGAGTACATTAATGTTTTTCCTGATGAGTTGTCTGGTATTATACCTGATCGGGAAGTTGAATTTACTATTTACTTAGTTCCTGATGCTAATCCAATTTTAAAACCCCCTTATAGAATGGACAAATTAAACTTTTAGAGTTAAGGAAGCAATTTCAGGAGTTATTAGATAAAGGTTTCATTTGACCAAGCACATCACCATGGGTTTCTCCTATATTTTTTGTTAAAAAGAATGATGGTTCGATGAGACTTTTCATTTATTATAGAGAATTGAATAACATCATTATTACAAATAAGTATCCTTTTCCCCATATCGATGATTTTTTTATCAGCTCCAAGGAGCTCAGTAGTTTTCAAAGATTGATTTGAGGTCAGGGTACCATCAGTTGAATGTAAAGGTAATAGAAATTCTGAAGACTGCGTTTTGTACTAGATATAGCCATTATGAATTTCTTGTTATGCCTTTTGGGTTAACCAATTCACCTATTGTATTCATAGATCTTATGAATAGAATTTTCCATGTGTTCTTGGATAAGTTTTTTGTTGTGTTCATTGATGATATTTTTGTTTATTAAAAATGTAAAGAGAAACATGAAAGTCGTTTAAGGGTTTCCATGCAAACCTTAAAAGAAAAGAAACTATTTTGGAAATTCAGAAATTGTGATTTTTGGTTAAAACAAATTTCTTTCCTTGGTCACATTGTTTCAAAAAATGGCATAATTGTTGATCCAACAAAAACAAAAGTTGTTGAAGAATGTCAAAGACCCACAAATATAACTAAAATTCGTTTTTTTCTTGGTTTGGTATGTTATTATTAGAGGTTTGTTGAAACTTTTTCATAGTTATCTAGTCCAATGACTACGTTAACATAGAAAGGTGTTAATTTAATTTGGACAAAATAATTTGATGATTGTTTTCAGTAATTGAAAATAAGATTAGTGAATTCTCTAGTTTTGGCACTGCCATCAATAAATGGTGAGTTTGTTATCTACAATGATGCTTCATTAAGAGGACTTGGTTGTGTTCATATGAAGAATGATCAGGTAATTGCTTATGATTCACGTCAGTTGAAACCCCATGAGTTAAATTACCCTACACATGATTTGGAATTTGTTGTTGTTGTTTTTTATTTAAACATTTGGAGGCATCATCTGTATAGAGTGAGGTGTGAAATATATATTGATCACAAAAGTTTAAAGTATATATTCACTCAGTAAGAATTTAACATGAGATAGAGGAGATGGCTGTAATTAATCCAGGATTATGATTTCATGATCCATTACCATCCGGGAAAATCATATAAAGTGGTTGATGCTTTGAGCCGAAAAAGTAATGCATCATAAACCATGCTGCGTTTGGAATGAGATTGTTTGGTCTTTGATTTGATGAAATTTGTCATAGAAGTTTTTGGTGGAGGAAATTCTTCAATTTTGTTTTAGGTGTAAGTGAGATCATCTCTATTAGACAGAACAAAGCAGTGCAGAAAGAAGACAATGAGTTACACAAAAAAGGTAGAGTTGGTTTGGAAGGGTAATTTTCCTGAATTTAACATTGCTAATGATTCTGTTTTGAGATTTGGAAAGAGATTATGTATGCCTTGTGATTCACAGTTGGAGAATGATTGTTATGTGAAGCTTATAGTTCTCCGTTTTCAGTTCATACTGGTAGTACTAAGATGTACATAGATCTTCAGGAGTATTTCTGATGGGTTGAAATGAAAAAAGAAATTGTTGATGTTACTATGAATTATCTAACCTGTCAACAGTTTAAAGCAGAGTGGTAGTTACCAAAAGGGATTCTTCAGCCTCTACCGGTGTTAGGGTGGAAATGGGAAAAATATCCATGGACTTCGTTGTGGGATTACCAAATACAGCTCTAGGTAATAATGAAATCTAGGTTATATTTGATCTATTGAAAAAATCTTCTCATTTTCTTCATATTCTAGATACTTTGTCTCTAGAAAAACTTTCTTAGTTGTATGTTAAATAGATAGTCAGGTTGTATGTAGTTCCCATGTCCATTGTATCTGATTGTGATCCCGGGTTTACTTCTAACTTTTGGAATGACATTCAGAAGTCTTTGGGTACTGAATTAAATTTTATTATAGCTTTTCACCCACAATCAGATGGGAAATCAGAATGAATAATTCAGATATTGGAGGATATGTTACATGATTGCTCGATGGATTATCAGGGAAGTTAGGACCAACATCATTATTTGGTTGAATTTTCATATAATAACAGTTTTCATTCTAGTATACAGATGGATCCATTTGAGAGATTATATGGAAAGCGTTGTCGAACTCCAGCTTTTTGGGATGAAGTAGGTGAAAGGAAGCTGATGGGACCAGAATTCATAGAAGAGATGGAAGAGAAAGTTCAATTGATTCAGAAGCCCATGAGAACAGCTCAGAGCAGACAAAAAATTTATGCAGATAACAGGAGGACGGATCTTTCTTTTGAGGTAGGTGATCATGTCTTTCTAAAAGTTTCTCCATAGAAAAGTGTGATGCGTTTTGGTAATAAGGGAATGTTGAGTCCATGGTACATTGGACCTTATGAAATTTTGGAGAAAGTTGGATCAGTGGAATATAGAGTGGCTTTACCTCCATGTTTGTCCCAGGTACACAATGATTTTCATGTTTCGATGTAGAGAATGTATATGCCATATCCATATAATGTTTTGAGACCAGAGGTAGTTCAGTTGAAATAGAATCTCTCTTTTGAAGAAAAACTAGCCCAGATTCTTCACCGAAGAGAGAAAGTGTTGTGGAATAAATAAATTCACCAGGTAAAGGTTTTGTGTAAAAACCATGTGATTGAAGAGGCAACGTGGGAATCTGAAAATGCTATAAGGTATAAATACCCCACTTATTTTGATATGTGAATAAAAATTGCGGGACACAATTTCCAAAAGGGGGGAAGGATGTAACATCTGAGGTAAATGAAGAATAATATATTTTCATATTTATTAATATTTTTGAATTAAATATTAATTTTACATTAAAAGGGTTTTAATGTTCGATAGCGTACCTGATATGCAACAACAGCTTTCATTTAAATCTTACGTAGCACACTAATAATATAATATTATAATTTTAAATGGCAGTTAACTCCTAGACGTTGTATTGGAGGGTATGAAAATAACTAACTACAATATGATTATACATTTTCGTTAAATGTATTTACTTTTATCCAATTAAATTTAGAGGCCTAATATATGAATGAATCTAATTTTTAGCATAATTTACATTAAAAGGTCGATTTACAGCCTTTTAATGGAGAACCCTCTTTAAATCTAGTTTTGGTCATTTTTATATGTTCTATTTGACTAAATAAAATTCTTCTTTAGATTTGGGACATCAAATTTTACTTTGGGTATTTTTTTTGTATTTTTCGAATAAAGTTCATTTTTAATGAATAATGGAAAATATTGTATTTTAATTCAATAGTTCCTTTTTGTCTAATTTATTTATATGGTTAGATTATTTTTAATTTCTTTTAATGTTAAATTAGAATAGATTTTTATCATTTAATCCAATGTTGGTCATTGTAATTAATTACACTTTGAAATTGGACATAAACAAGTGTCAATCTTTTAAAGTTATTGTTTCTTAAAAACACTCTATTTGTTTTAACAATGGAAATAAATTTTAAATTAATTAATTATAATTATAGGTTTTGAATTTTGAAAAATAGGTATCATTTTTTAATTTTTAATATCAAATAAATCTCAGGCTTAATTTTGGTATTTTTCAGAAAAACATCAATTTTTTAAGAATAGTGAAACCACTTAGTAGTAGTTAAAAAAACTGACTTTTTTATTTAAATGAGATTTTATCGATTCTTTGAATTGAATTTCTAAATCCAACCAGCATGGTTGTTATCAAAATGTAAAATTTTGTTCAATAAGATGAAAATAATTTTTGATGAATAGTAACTTTCGACTTTTATTTACTGCGGTTAATGGTAAATAAGATAATTCAAGGTTAAAAGAATAATATAATATTTCAAAATTAACTTAACACTTTTACAACCTTTATTGGTTGTGTAATTTTAGACCATGGTCATCTTTGGGTCTATTTTGGACCCCATTGGGCCACATGGGAGTGATAATGACAATTTAGATTAATTAATTTAAAGTAAAAAACAAAAACGCCATAAACAAATGCCTCTTTGTAAATTAATTTTTACATGGTGATATATAAGTTATATTTTCAACTATAAATATTAATTGTAAAGATAAAAATATTTCCTACATCATGGTATTTTTTTATAATTTTTAGACAACAAATAAATTAAATTATAAGACACAATAATGATGCAGAGTTTACCTCATTAATAAATGATTTAAATAAATAAGATTATAATGATTAAAATATTATCCAAAACCTATCCAATTCCTATTTGATGATTTTATTTCGACCATGAGTCATCTTATATATGACTATATTTATTTTTGGACCATTAGTAACCTTATATCATTATATAATAAAACAATATTATCACACTTTCTTAAAGAGACCCTCCTCCCCCTTATAAAAGGAGACCACTTCTAATCAATTCCACAAACCACTAATGCCATTTTTCTAGTCCATCCTCTGCACAATTATGCTCCCTAAATCCCTATCCTCCTCCTAGAATCCTTACCTTTTGTAGAAGGCACTTCAAGAATTCATTTTGGTTCAAACCAAAGTTACCCAAATTAAAGGTAACGATTTCTCTTAACTTTATTTCTTTTATTTTACTTCTCCGGCCCCTATACTCTTTTTATTCCGTTATTTTATAACAATTCCAGTATACTAAATATACTAGGATGTTTTTATGAGAGTGACTAAACCAACACATGCACAAAACTCCATCTAATGGGTGAATAACATAATTTTTATGTGGATGGAAAACTAACGCCTCATGAAATAATGATTGCTCGATTATCTCCTACCACCTATCATGGTGGCCATTATGATGACACTATATTAATATATGATATATATTATGTTTATTTTCTCTTTATGCTTCTATAATTTCAATTTATATCATGCCGTTATTTTTTCCATTATGGGTAAACGTGATAATCTCATTAGAGGATGTGCGGACTACCGCCCATTCAAAGTTATATGACTCGTTCATACGATATGTGGTATGTATAAAAGATAGATTTAATGATATTATATATGATAAAATACTGTAATTATAATACTACTATGTATCATTATGTTTTAATTCCATTAAATAGGAAATAGAAATGGAAGTAGCATTCATGCGTACGTACGGATTACCGTCTTAATGAACGGTGTAATTAATTTCATAACTCTAAATGTTATGTACTATTATAAATACATGTATATTATAGATATATATGATATATATGATATCCAAATCATGAATATCATTTTGGATATAATGAACCTTTGACCACATGAACCAAATGTAATTATAAGAAGTCCATTTTTGACTCAAGTACCAAATATCGACAAAATGATTGTTATTAACATAAATGATTACATAATGTTTATAACATGTTAATAAGTGATATAAAAGGAATAATAAACTTGAAAAAGGTTCTTAAGTATGTATAAATTAACATTAGTTTATTATTCCGGAGATTAAAGAATGATCGAGTCATGACGGACACGAGGTAAGGGACTTCGTCTCAATCTCCTTTCATAGAGGTATATTTTCATTTACAAACAACTTTTTTTTATACGGTGTATAAACCCCTTTTAAATTTAATTTTATTCAAAAGGAATATTTTTATATGAAGTGTTTTACTAAAAGACCAAAGGAATGTTCCTTTTAACGTAAGCGGTGACAACGACCTTTTCCACCACCGCAAGTATTATTTGATCTTTGGCTTCCTAAACAAACTGTAATGTTTTTAAAAGAAAATAAATACCATATAATATTTTATTTATTTTGTTATAGAAAATGGTTCTGATAATGTATTTTTTATGTCAATATAATTAAGTGATATATTTTTATCGAAATGTGTAGTTAGGGTTTGGCTTAGTGGTAACCACCTCTTAAATCTACATGAAAAATGGGGATTCAAAACCCATTGGGCGCAGGTACTGTAACAACACTGTAGCACCTGTAGCACTGGTGGCACTGTAGCAACGATAGGCACTGTAGCGGCGGCAGAGCACTGTAGCAGCGGCGGGTACTGTGCAGTACTGTAGCAACGCGGGTAGTGTAGTAGTACTATTCACAGAATGGGCTTTGGGACAAAAAAATGGGCCTACAGGTAATGTAATGGGATAAATGCCCACTGGGCCTTCGAGCTATGTAATGGGTCTCCCTCTACCCAATTAAAAGAGGTCTTTGCTTTGCTTTAATAATAAAATGAGGCTTTGGCCCCAACCTTTTAAAAAAAATATTGTTATTGAAATGTGAAAATGTTTTTTTCCGTTATATTTGTTTTATGTCTTATGATTTTATAATTGTACTTGGACATTTGACGGGTGGTTACATGATAAACCAAATGATGGGTGGTGTTTTGAATACCAAGACAGGTGGTTACGTTATAACCTCCAATGCATTGGGTATGGAATTCCGTCATATGGCTATTCCATTTAGTGATATGTGTGGATGTCGACCGTATGATTATTCCAGCTAAGTTAGTTTATGTCCCAAGTTACCTTTAAATGTTATGTGTTCTTTATATGGGTTTTATGGTAATCTTTTGGATACAAAAGGGTATGTATTGATTTTTTATTCAGTGAAGAGTATTTACTACTTCATAAAGGATAAAAGTATTACTTATGATAAATTATTCATGTTTTACCTATTGTTTTCAAAAACTAATAGTTTTCCATCTTTGTGTATCCCTTACTATGCTTTTTATGCTCATCCCATGATTTTGAGATGTTTTTCACAGGGCATAATGTGGAATAGGGTCAAGGATCGAATCATGGAAAAGTCATGTGGTCTTAAATATGGAAATAGACATGAATCTTTTATTCAAGAGTTCAGGTTTTGTAAAAAAAATGGAAACAATGTATAAGTGTCTACTTTGTATTCTTTTTAGATGTAATAGTTATCTCTTAATTGTCTAAAAATCTAAACCTAAAAAGATCCACAATGTGAATTATTCATTTCATTCAATATGATGTAAGGTTTAAGGCCGGGTCCTTATATTATTGCTCACTGTTTTCTTATGCATGTCCTCAGGTTATCCCATGCAATGTTATGTACGGGGGAATGTAGTGGTCATGTCAAGGAAGTTTTCAATAAAGATGTTTTGTTTCATGTTTTAATTCATTATGTAATGTTCCTAATCCCAAAAGACACTACACATCTCAATCATATATGTTTTATCAAGTGAATATTTTATGTAATAAATCGTGTTTTAGTGTGTGATAAATAGTAGGGTTGTTATAGTTGGTAACAGAGGATAGAATTTGTTATTTTTCGTATTAGGATTAGAAAACCCTAGTGAAAGCCTTAGGGATAATAATAAGTATAATAACAACATCCCAATGTTTTGGTGAGTATTTAGTAAGTGGTTTATCAAGAAAATTCATCCCTATCTGGATACGAGTAGGTAGATGCAACTCTGGCACAGATGTACCAAGGAGTGAAAACTCTGACAATGAGTTTTGGGCATGACCAAGGGTATCCTGGTACAAAACAACAGACATTTCAACACTATTGGTTACAAAACTCTCTGAGGATATGATTTGGTATATTTACAAGCTTATTATGAACCATTTTTAAGGGAATAAAAAAATTCCCTTAATAATATATATTGGGAAGTAGATCATGGATAACAAAGATTGAAGCATATAGATTCATAAGTTAAGGAAATAAAATTTAGTTATAAGTAATCCGTTTTTTCCTTGGATTACCCTTTATGGGCTACCCCTAACATTCCTTTTATTCCAACCAATGGCCAATAATACGAGGACTCAGGCTAACAACTGATAAGAAGATCAATGTGATGATTGTTCGAATAAGATGCCCGATATAATGGGAGCAGGAATCATGAACATTGTCATGATACACTCTCAGTTAACTCAATATTTTATTAGAAACATGGGTCAAGAGGAACATTCAACCCCCATAAGAAAGAACAATTCACAGTCAAGAGCTTCTTGAGATAAAGGCCTCCCATTTTTAATGGATCATCTGATCCCTCAATCACCAAAAAATGGATCAAATCTATTGAGAAGATCTTATTTATCCTTTAATGTTATGAAAAATAGAAGGTTCTTATGGATGCCTATCATATGAAGGGTGAAGCTGATCAGTGGTGGACACTGATCAAAAATATGATTCCTGAGGAGGTGATCAAGGTGTTGGAATGGAAGGATATTTGAAAAAAAAATCAATAAATATTTTCCTCACACCCTCCGACATAAGATTGAAAGGGACTTTCTTTCCCTAAATAAAAAAGATGAGGAATTCAGCAGATCAAACGAGGAAAATATCACATGGCTTGCATGATATGCCTACAGGTTTGTTGTTACACCCAAATGCAAGTTTGAACACTTTTTTGTGGGATAAAACCGAGTCTACGGAAATCCCTAGCAATCAAGGCGTTGAAATGGAGATCATAGAATCTTAGAGGTATCATGGGGATAAGATGCATAAGGTAGACATTAGTTCTGGCAGTCTGATGGATAAATCCAATGGTGCTAAGAAAATTCAGCACCCCACATTCCAAAGGAACAGAAAGAAGCACCCAGGAAATTATTTTAAAGGGAAGAGGAAATTCTTCAGGTGTGGAAAAGATGGAAACATGGTTATTAACTACCGACAAGAGAAACTCCATCCTGCGACAGAGGGGAGGAATGCTCTCCTCGACCCTCAACTCATTGTTCATTGCTTCAACTACAAAGAACCGGGGCACTTAGCAAAAAAATTCCCTAAGCCAAGGGATTTTAGAGGAAACCAACATCCTCCAAGGCATAAAGGGTTTGATTTTTCCATCACTACCACTGAATTGAACACCAAAAACAAAGCGGTGATTAGTAAAATAGTTATCCAATCAACAATAGCAAACATACTTCTTGATTATTGTTCTATGCAATCTTTTCTATCCCAAACTTTTAGTAGAACAATCCCAACACCACCAAAAATCAAGGAAGTAAAGATGTCGGTGAGAATGGTGAATTGGGTAATCATTGAATCACATGAATATAACTCATACCCTATTATATTTTGTGGATTGAACTTCCCAGAGAACCTCATCATACTCCCTCTGGTATAATTCGATGCAATTATTGGCATGGATTTTCTTTCCTTATATATATACAACATACATTACTATGAGAGGGAAATCACTCTCCATATAGTGAATCGACCCCCAATTCTATACAAGTGAAAGGAGGGGGATGATTCTTCTTTACCACAATCATCCCAACCATGGATATTACTACCCTATGAGCACACGTATCTAGATTAGATGATTGAGTCTATGGAAGCAACCATCCTTGATGACATGCCTACTGTGAGGGAATTTTCTAAAGTCTTTCTTGAAGTATTTATTGTTCATCCTCCTAGAAGTGATGTTGAATTCTCAGTTGATCTTATACTTGGGGCATTGCCAATATCCAATACTCTGTTTAGAATGGTTGTTGTGGTTCTTAAAGAGCTGAAAAAATAACTACCAGAGAATATGGATAAAGGGTTTATTTTCCCAAGTACTTCACCATATTGTCCACTAGTCCTCTTAAATTAGAAGAAGTACAGGTCAATGTGCCTTTGCATTGATTATCATGAGCTCAACAAAATCGCAATAAAGAAAAAGTATCCTCTTCCTAGAATTGATTACTTGTTCGATTAGCTATGTGGAGCACAATAATTCTCTATGGTGGATATGCAGTCGAGATATTACCAAGTAAGGTTGAGGGAGGAGGATATCCACAAGGCTAATTTTTGTACAAGGTACAGGCACTATCAATTCATATTAATGCAATTAAGACTCACTAACGCACCATAAATCTTCATGGAATTGATGAATACAGTCATTAGACATTACCTTAATAATTTTGGGGTAGTATTTATAGATGATATCCTAATATAATCAAAAAACAAGGAGGAATATGAGGACCATCTAACCATTTTACTAGAGACCTTGCAAAAGGATAAGCTCTATGAAAAGTAAAAAAAGGGTGTTTTCTGGTTGAAGTATGTCCCATCCATGGGTCATGTCAATACAAGCAATGGGATATATACGGATCCCATCAAGAAAGATGCAATATATGGATGGCTTTGGCCAACATCATTAACGGATATCCATAGCTTCTTGGGGTTATCATGATATTATCACTGATTTGTGAGAAATTTCTCATGATTTTCAAACCCTCTTACCATGCTAACTTGGAAGGGAGTCATGTTTTCATGGAGTGATGAATGCGAAGAAACCTTCAAGGAGATTAAAAGAAGGTTTATCACAGTTCCCATGCTCACACTACCCACTAGTGGAGAACTTTTCGTGGTATTTAGTTATTCTTTGAAAAAGGGATGGGATACGTGTTGATTAAAAATGACAAATTCATTGCATATGCTTCAAGTCAATTGAAATATCATGAGTAGAACTACCCAACACATTATTTGGTGTTGGTTATGGGGATCTTCGCTTTAAAATTTTTGCAAAATTACGCCTTTGGGGAGAAGTGTGAAATATAGACGGACTAAAAAATCCTTGAGTATATATTCACATAGAAAGAGTTGAACAAGCTCCAATGAAGATGGATATATCCAATCAATGACTATGACTACTCAATCCATTACCATCCTAGGAAAGAAAACATGGTAGCAGATGGCCTTTGTAGAAAGGACCTAGTGATTCTATAATAGATGACAATAGAAAAGGATCCAATATTCTTATATTTGATGAAGATGGAATTAGGAATCATAAATAATGGAACATCATCAATCCTTTCACAAATCATTGATCAACTATCTCTTTTGGAAAGGTAAAAGGATGATCAAAAGGATGATGAAAGAATTCAAAAGAAAGTGGAAACTATTAGAAAACGGAAATCCTCGGAGATCAATGTTAATGAAAAAAGAATTGTGATATTTGGGTCAATACAATGTGTTACATCAAATCTAGAGTTAAATAAAGAGCTTTTTGATGATGCACATAGTTCATGTTTGTCCATTCACCTAGGAAACACAAAGATGTATCGAGATCTCTGAGAGAATTATCAGAGGTATAACATGAAGAAGGAAATCACTGAGTATACATAAAAGTTACTTGTATGTCACCTAGTTAAGGCTGAGAGGTATAATTCTAAGGAGATAATGTAACTATTACCCATACTAGCATTGAAATGTAAGAACATCACCGTGGAATTTGTTACCGGACATCCAAAGAAATACAATGGACACAATGATATCTAGGGTGTTTTGGATCATATTAAAAAGACTTCACACTTCATTTCAATTCAAAAGGAGTTCTAATTGGACCAACTGGCATGGATATACATCATAGAAGTGGTAAGGCTGCATAGAGTACCACTATCTATTATATCCAATTGAGATCCAGGATTCACCCATATGTTCTAGAAGAGTTTCCTAAATTTCCTTGAATACTGAGTCGAACATTAGTATAGCTTATCATCCTCAAACTATTGGACAATCTAAATAGACAATCCCAACACTTTAGGATATGTTTGAGATCAAGCTCAATAGAATTCAATGGAGGATGAGATCAATATCTTCCTCTAATTGAGTACACTGAAATAAACAGTTTCCACTCAAGCATCCAAATGGCACCTTATGAATCCCTATACGGGAAGTGGTGAAAAACCCTGGCATGTTGGGATGAATTTGGGGAGTGAAAACTCCTAGGTCCAGAAATGGTCAAAGAAACAGTGGATAAGGTTAAGACCATCTAGCAGCACATTAAATTTGCTCAGAGTCGATAAAAGAGTTTTGCTGATAATCATCAATGAGTCCTAGATTTTGATGTTGGAGACATGGTATTCCTCTGCATATCAAGATGGAAGAGAGTTAAGAGATTTGTGAAGAAGTGAAATCTTAGTCAAAGGTACATCGTCCCTTTTGAGATCATTGATTTCATTGGAGCGGTGGCCTATCGTCTAGAAATCCCCCTGAACCTCTCTCATGTACATGATGTATTTGATGTATCACTCTTGAGGAAGTACATACCCGACCCATCGCATGTACTCAATCCATATGTGGTACCATTGGGGAATGACCACTCTTGTGAAGAGAAGATGGTTAAGATATTAGATCGTAGAGAAAAAGTTCTACAAAATAATACAGTTCCCCTCATCAAGGTGTTATGGTGCAACCAAAAGTTTGAAAAATCAATGTGGGAATCAGAGAAAATGATAAAGTAGAGTTACCCACGTCTTTTTTAGTGTTGGAAAAGGAAATTTTGACGGTGAAATTTATTAAGGGGGGAAGATTGTATCGACCCAATCATTTATTAATGAAAATTCCTCTTGATCTAATTAAATGTGTTATTGTGGTTATATAAAATATTCACCTCGGTTTTATGGATTTAAAAATACCGTTATGAATTATTATCATTTCTTATATAACTGTTCAATGGTGATCACATGATTATTATAAATATTGGGCTTTAGCAAATCCAATTTACTATGAAAAAGGAAGTGATGGCCTCATCTAGTAGAATTGCTTCTTACAAGGCCCATTTTTCGGAGCCCTGAAAGGAGGTGGAATCATTGGTCTTCACTCTTGACCAATCCCAAGATTAGCTTCAACACATTAAGCTTGTGTTGAACTGCATACAGGAGAAGTGTAGGTTAGTAGAGATTACCTCCCGAGCAATGTTATCCGTGCCACCCGAAGAGTCTGTCACCATCACACACCTTACCCTTATGTCATATGCAGGTGTTATAAGGGGTTATATAATAAGAACCTAACACTATGATTATGTGTATTATTTTTTTATAGAATAAATAATATAAATTCATTTTATTATTTTTACTTTGTAAATAGTATTTAAACCACGAATAGTATTTTTAGTTAATATTCCATTAAGAAATATATTTTTATGAATTAATTGACTTCATAATTAAATTTTTTTAATAAAATTTTTTAATATATTCATTTTTATTAAATATAAATGATTATATGAAATTTTAGGAATACAATTATAGTTTTTATTAAGGTTTGAAAGCCGTTTTTTACAAAACCCATGAGTTTTCAATAAATGATAGTTTTTATTTTATAAGAAAAAAATCACATATTAATATAATTATTTAGATAAAATGAATATTATTTTTGGAATCAGGATGTTGAAATTATCCAATGGTGAATTTTTCATTATTTTCTGAGAGAATCATGTTTTTTGGTAACAATTAAATATCGTTTAATTATATAATGTGTTTTAAGAGATCATAATGACCCAATAGTGATGTAATAAAATACTATAAATGTAATTTTCAGCCAATATATGATTGAAAATTAATATAATGTGATTTTGGTTTTATTTAATTTTTTTACAAAGCCTTAGTGGACCCTCAAAGGCTTATAAAACATTTTAACTTTTAAAAATCATTTCATTGAGAGTGTGACTAACCTCAACATAAAAATGCCTAATATTTTAAGAAGATAGAAAACATACCATATAAAATAATTTTATCCACTCTCCTTTGGAAAAAACCATGGTCAAAAACCATGTTATGGTTTATTGTTCTGATTAGTTTAATGAGTAGGGTCCAAAACATAAATAATAAAGAATTTACTTCTCTCTTCCAATATAATCCCACCCAATATCCCACTTCCTCTTCACTCAGAGCCTCTGGAGTTAATCAAAACTCTTCTATCCTCTCTCTATAATCCTCCCAAGGCACCCTAGTCACCCAATAAGCCTCTCTCAAGCCTGTCCCAATCCTTTGGGATCACACTTCCATGTAAGGGATTCCTTCCATCCTCATTTTATCCAAGTTTTTCAATATTGTTATGCCCTTTTAGTTTCAATTATAAATTTTGGGGTATGATTCGTCACCTCCCCCATACTTCTCTATTTATTTTTGAATGATGAGAGACCCATTTCTCTATCATTAATGTCTCTCATGTACACCCATAACCATGCTGAAATTATGTAATGAATTTCTCTCTCCTCATTTATATTCAAGCAATATCTTTGGTATTATGAATATAAATTCAATTAAATATTCTAGGAGATATATATAAATGGCCCCATTACTGTACATTTCATGTAAATATGATTATAAACCATTTTCCCTCTCATAAAGCATTTTTATGAATTCTTATGTCATGTTGTTATGCTGCTGAAATTGCCCCATGATTTTCCAAGCCAAAGTCATTGTTTAGTCAATACCATGCCCATTTCTCTATCAAAGGTATTCACCATTAAGAAAATTTACTTATTTATTATATAGTTTCATTTATAAATTCAACATTCCATTATTTTGGAATAAATTATGTTGTTCAATGAATCCATGTTATATAATCCCTGTGGCACGCTTATGCATGAAATCAAATGATTAAGAAGGGTGTGCCCTGATAGTGCACCAATGCATTGGGTAAAAAGTATTATCATGATACCTCAAGTGAAATGAGGGTTTTCAAATTCTAATTCATGTTTAATTAAGGTTTACTCATTATCCATATGCAATGATACTTGGATCATTCTAAGATCATGTTAAATGTTGTTGCCACATTTCCATATTATGATAATCATGTTACAACATGCCTTTAAGTTCTTGTTTATTTTATGATCCATTGATATTCCTATTTCCTAACATGTATTGTATTATTTATGTTATTCCTTGTTTACTCACTTACTGGGCTTTATAGAATACACTTTTCTAATGCATTTCCTCAAACTATCCTATGAAATGCTAAGTACGAGGAATTGTAGTGGTCATGTAAATGATGTTTTCAATAATGATATTTTGTTTCATGTTTTAAGTCATTATGTAATGTTATCAAATCCCAAATACAATAAACCTATCGATATTATATGTTGTATCAAACGAATATTTTATATAATAAATCATGTCTAAGTGCGTAAAAAAGTAGGGTTGTTATTTAAAACCTAAGTCATCATGTGGCGATCATAATGTATATTTGGGAATAGGCATGTCTGTTGATGTTTTCCTTAGAAACCCATTGTTTATTATAGGGTAATCCTTGAGGTTAATATTTTTTAGAGATGAATTTAACTGATTAGAATTCCCCATTGAGATTGATCAGTGAGGTGCTTCGCTAAAATGGATTACCTGAAAGGATTACCAGATTGATGGGTAAAAATGGCATATGAGTGCAGCCCTAGGAGGTGTGTCCAATAAATGGGAGTATTATTAGTATTGAAACTAATATGGGGTGGATTAGGAAGGGTGAAACCCCTAGGAAGAGTTCATTTAGGTTTACTATATTGATGGGTTGTTGGATTTGTTGGGATTGAACCTTAGGTATTTTTCCTTCATATATTATTTGGTTGGGAATCCCATTCCATGTAGTTATTTATCGGGGTGTTAAGTATTATACCTAAGGTGGAGACCTAGATGAATGTGGTCGGTGATTATGCATTTATTCAGCCCATATGGGAGGGGTATAATGGGGATTATAGCAGGATGGATTCCCAGGGATACCCAAATGATATATGACCTCCAGTGTAGGGCATGACCCCCCCCCCCCCCAAGACATGGTGGCTCAAAGGAGGTATTAAGGAGGGAATTAAATATGGGTGGATAGTGGGATCCAAGAGGATTACCCCTTGGAGGAGGGAACTAAGGATTTCTATTGGATGGTATTGAACCTTGAGGATGCATCCTACATACCCTGATTAGGATATAGGTTTAAAAACCCATGTAGTTTTTAAATAATGGGTCTTGTTAATGGTTATTTACACATGAAGGTGGCAACTAGGGATTACTCTAAGAGGGATCCCAATTGGAGGAGGTATTTGTGGTTACTATTGATGTCAAATCCCAAATTATTCATGATCAGTGAAAGAACCAAGTGGAAGAAGTATATCAGATGGTCGCGTCACAGATGATATTTTAGTGAAAGATTCTCTGGGTTTTACATGTAGAAGATGCCCGAGGAAGAACTCATTCTATGTGAGGAGGAGATAATTCCATGTGAAAAAAGATCTCACTCCCATGGAGATGAGTGGGCATTGAAATTTCATGAGGTGTGGAAACCCATGTGCATTACTTGAGATGAGATTTCAATTTAACATCATCTACTGGGGAAGAGGGAGCTAGGAAGTTTTACGTCTTACAACATGGAGGGAACGGACCCACTCCTCACTCCTTAGACTTAAAAAACTAATGCTCTATAACCCTGGGGGAAATTGAAGGAATCAACAATACCTAATGAAAATATTTTAGAGGAGTGGTCGATAGAAGGGTCCTTGTTTGTGTTTCTCTTCCAAAAAAATACATTAGCATACAAATCCCAAAAATAAATTGGTATAGAATTTCAATAAGGGACACAAAACAGGGGACCACGAAATGATTGTACGCAATCCTGGAGGGCTAGTGTAATGACCTATCCCCTAGGGCCTGTGTCATGAAAACTCCAAGCCTGAATTCCATATGCCAGGGGCTGGCGACTAGCACTGAAAATGAGTATCCCTATAATAGGAATGCATTTCCTTTAAACCTGTACAAACACACAATCCAAGAACACAACAAGAAGCAACCATGAAGTAAAACTACTATAGTAAAAAAGTGTACTGAAAGTAATGGGGATAGAATACATTCCCAACTAAAAAGTACAAGTACATCTAAAAAGTGAAATAGCACTTAGATCATCCACTAAAGATCCTACCTGAAGGGTAGATACAGCTCCCGATCAATAGTCACTACAGCACGTCACGTCAAATGGTCCACCTCTGACCAACGTCTGGTCCTAGTTCCCTTAGCCTGAATAAAATTTTTATATTGTCAACACATGAAATAGTAGGGTGTGGGCATAGCCTATGAAGGGGTGAGTATAAAGAAATTCAGTAGGGACCTCGAGACCCCCGACGGCCTCCTAATGTTCCACAAAGGATAAACCACAAGCAAGACCACAAACACAAAACACGAAGTAGTCATCAACTCTACTTAGGTATATTTCCTATCAAGACCCATCCTCAGGACCCATGTCGTGACTACCCCAAGCCTGCCTTCCATAGGCCAGGGGTTGGAGACTAGCACCAAAGGCATAAATCCTGATAAAAGGGAATACATTTCCTTTATGTAAGAAAACAATCACCACAGAGTATGCAAACAGAAGTAAAAACTAAGTAAACTGAGTACAATAGTAAGTGCTGGAAATTAAATGGGCCAGAATACAAACCCAACTAAAGAAATTACAATTGAAAAGAAAGTACAGAAGCCAAAAAGTAAAGAAGAAACTCTAAGCCGTCCTCTGGTAATCCCACCTGAAGCGTGGGTATAGATAGTCCCCTCTGGTCCTTAGCTCCAGCCATCCGCTCCATGTACGTCTCGTCCACTGATCCGCCTCCAGTTACCATCCAGCTCCACAAGCTACCACCTCGATCAGGGATGTCCGTCATCTACATCCAACACAACGAAGTGCGGGCATTGCCCATGCAGAGGTGAGTATACGCTACTCAGTAGGGACCCCGAGACCCCTGAAGGTCTCCCAGAATCCACGAAATATAACCACAGAGGAAATTTACAATCACAAAGTAACAACCAACTCTACTTAGGTATATGACCATACATATACCAAAGTCATCAATTCCAGCTCGGCTCCAGCACATGATCCCAAGTACAACCAAGTCCACAGAGGAAAGCATAACCCATTCCACATAGGAATTCACAACCCAATCCACACAGGAAAGAAAAACAATCATATCAATGATAATGATTGAAAGTCAAGACTCAGCTTACACAGGTATACATATTCATAAGACGATAGAGATGATCAGATGTAGCCACTGATTCATCTAAGATATCGAACCCACATAGGATAAAAGACCAGGTAAGCTCTCAGACCCACAAAGGATACAACACCAGCTACTCTACTGGACCCACATAGGATACAAGTACAGAGTATAACACTTCCAGACCCACATAGGATACAAGAACAGTAGTCAAGTACTGTCAGACCCACATAGGATACAAGAACAGTAGTCATTGCCGTCGAACCCGCAAAGGATTCCAGTACGGTCATCGTCACTGCCGAACCCACAAAAGATTTCAGTACAGTCGTCATTGTCGTCACAGTCGCAGCCAGCTCTAGGGTTCCCTCACACAGCTTGCTCGATTCTGGGAGGGTTTTCTACATGATCCAAGGGGGTAGATACATCAACTGACACGAATACTAGATTTGATGTATCCAAAAGTTCCATCTCATCAATAGGAACTCAATGCGACAGACGGTGCATCAATCAGACGCCCGGTCTGAGAGTTATTGGCTTTTTCGTCCCAGGGGCCCGGTTGGTTTTTAAGTCAAAACCAACCTGGCCATACTCCAACTGCGTCAAAACCGTGAGCGGAGAAAGCCAAAATAATCATCTCCCTAAGAGGAGTCCAACAAAGTCGACGGCACGTCAATCGGACGTCCGGAGCTCAAGTTATAAGCATTTCCGCTCCGAGGGCCCGGTTGTTTTTGTGTTCGACCCAACCCGGCTATACCCAAAATTCAATGAAACCTTGAGTGTAATAAACTGAAATGACCGTATCGATCCAATTATCGCATCGCAACTAACGGTGCATCGATCGGAGGTTCGTATCCCAAGTAATGGGCCTTTGAACGTAGTTGTCCGATTTTAGGGGGTTTCGGCCCGGACCGACCCAGCCTAAGACCCCCTGGGTCGGCCCGAACTAGGGTGACCTGACCTGGGTCTGGGTCCATCCCATTAGGGCGCGGCCCAGCACAACGTGGGGTTCCAGCCCAATGTGGGCTGCCCGGCTCGGCACGGCCGGTCCGGTGGGCCCGGTGCGGCGCCGCGCGCTGTGCGGACGCGGGGGGGGGGGGGGGGGGGAGGGGCACTTCCCCCCTTACATTTGAAACGGAGGCCCCCCACGTGGAGGGGTCCCCCTCATCATTCTCTGGGGGTTACAACCCACGGACTTCCCAGATATGGCCGGCCATAATGGCCGGCCAGTTGTGCCACGCGGGACCAGCTGGTCCCGACTTCTGAGCGCCGGTGGCTGGTGGTTCTGGTCGCCCTCCTCTGTACCGCCGTGGCCTGAGGCCACGACCCATGTCCGACTGGCACGGCACGACGGCGCCGCGCCCCACCGTCATAGCCCACCACGGCCGTGGCCCTCCTTGGTTCTCTGGCATGGCACGGCGGCATCGCGCCCCTCCGCCGTGGCCCGTTCTTGGCCTCGGCTTCCTTCAGCTTCACTGGCGCGGCGCGATGGCGCCGCTCACCTTCACCGCGATTTACCTTGTTCCTGTGCGGTGTCATTGCACTATGCCGCCTCCGTTCCAAGACAGAAGATATTCAACAACAAAAAGGGGAGGAGGCTCGGCCGTGTTCATGCATTCCGACCTCCTCCGTTATTTTGATAACAGGCAGCCAAAGAATTAACGGAGTACGTCAATTGATTTCGAACGTAAAAACAACCCCTACCTCAAAGAAGAATTCACGGAATCTTTCATCGCGGAAGATGGCTTCGTGGGGAAAGGCTCTGTATACGATGACGGAGTTCGTCCGCGGAAGAAACATCGTTCCCCTTTCTTTGTCATGGTGAGAAGGTGGCACGGTGTCCATCCAAGAAGGGAATGTCATCACACACTGACTGCAGGGAGAAGAAGAGATGGCTTGTCGATCTATCCTGGCGGTGACGGTGTTCTTCGTTGAAGCCTTGGCGTTCTTCGCATTCTTCAAACATAGATATTTCTTCCCCCAATCCTCTCACAACAAAACCAACCCCAAAATAAAATAAGGTTAATCCTTATTTTATTAACCCAGGCCATGAATTCCAAAAATTTAAAATTCAAACCCTTAATTTAATTAATTGAATAACTTAAATCAATTAATTTAATGTGATAGTTGGCATGAAATTAATGAGGGAGAGAGGCTGAGTTGAAAATTAAATGGGGGGGGGGGGGTTCCAACATTAAGGGGGTTAGAGGGGTTAGAGGAAATTGAACGGGTGGGGATCGTGTGGGCCCCACCTCAATAATATCCTAACAAGAGTTGTTAGGATATTCTCTCACATGGAAGTTTTACCACATAGAGATAAATAAAGTTATGAGACAACTTTATTGACTTAACACTTAAACCAAATTTTGTAACAACTCTTCCCGAGCAAACACAACTTTAGAAAATGTCTTCATAAGAAATAAACAGCGATGTTGTTTCATTGGTGCCCACGGATTTCGATTCCAAGCATCGGTTCAAATGTTTGGAAAACCTGCTCATTCGTTCACAGAATGTACCAAAGCTAAACATCAGAAATTGATTCTGGGCATAATGGGTCTCAGAATAAAGTGATATCAGAAACTACGTACTCATAAAATCCCAAAGAAAATAAGAAAAAAAAAATTCCTTGAAATTTATGGGCCTTTATATTACTCCCACCTCAGGGATTTACATCCCTGTTACGATACATCCCAAGCTTGGGGAACAAATGAGGGTACTGAGTACGCATCTGAGCCTCCTGCTCCCATGTGCTCTCCTAGAGGTTCCCGTGCTTCCACCTGATGCGCACTAGAGGAATCGACTGCCCATGTAGGACCCGCTCCTATCGATCCTTGATCTACACCAGGACCTCAGCAAAAGTCGTCTCATCATCGATGTCTAGCTCCCCATATTCGATGATATGTGTCGGGTCGTGCACGTATCTCCTCAGCTGAGATACGTGGAAGACGTCATGCACCCGGTGCAACTAATGTGGGAGAGCCATGCGATAAGCCACCTCGCCTATCCTGCTGAGAACGTGGAATGGTCCGATGAAGCGTGAAGATAACTTGCCACCCCGGACAAATCTCTGTAATCCACGCCGAGGTGAGACTCGTAAGAAAATGTGGTCGCCATCCTCGAACTCTAGTGGTCTCTGACTCCTATCAGCATAAGACTTCTGTTGACTCTGAGCTATCCTCATCCGCTCCTGGATGACCTAGACCTTCTCTGTCGTGGCCTAGACCATCTCTGGTCCCACAAGTGCTGACTCCCCAGGGTCTGTCCAGCACAGAGGTGATCTGAAAGGTCGGACGTACAATGCATCGTATGGTGCCATCTCGATGGTCGAGTGGTAGATGTTGTTTTATACAAACTCTACCAATGGTAGGTGATCCTCCTAGCTGCGACCAAAGTCGATGACACATGCACAGAGCATGTCCTCGAGAGTTTGAATGGTCCTCTCCGTCTGTCCATCCGTCTGAGGGTGAAAGACGGTGCTAAGGCATAGCAGCATCCCGAATTCCTCCTGAAACCCCTTCCAAAGCTGGGAAGTAAAGAGAGCATCACGATCTGAGATGATAGATGAGGGAACACCATGATGTCATACAATTTCATGAATGTAGAGGTGTCTCAAGATCTCCACTGATCCCTGCTCTCAGATGGGTAAAAAGTTGGCTGACTTGGTGAGTTGGTCGACAATCACCCAAATGGAGTTATGACCACTGGAAGTGCATGGAAGTCCAGTCACAAAATCAATAGATATCCCATCCCACTTACACTCCGAGACCTCCAAGGGTTTTACCAAGCCTCCTGGTACCTGGTGCTCTGCCTTCACATGCTGGCAGGTGAGACATCGAGAAACGAACTCTGCCACAACCTTCTTCATACCCGACCACTAGTGCTGTCGTCTGAGATCATGGTACATCTTCGCCACTCCTGGATGTACTGATAAAGAGGAATTGTGAATCTCTCTCAGCACCACCTCCTGTAAAGAAGCTGGTACCATGGTACGTCCTCTAAAAAGGAGGGCGCGCTCTCCTCCTATAGAGGAACCATCGGGTGCCTGTCCTGTGGAAATATGTGTACGCCGCGTCTCACAGTCAACGTCCCCACGTTGTGCCTCTCTGACCTGCTGAAGAAGTGGAGGTATGACTATGAGCGACTGAAGGAAGGTTTCCCTGTCTCTATCCATGAAGTATATCTACAAAGCGGCTAACTAATCTATCGCCCCTCTAAGAATTTGAATGCTCGTCCTCCTGTTGAGAGAATCAGCTACTACGTTACCTTTTCCAGTAGTATAGATTATCTCAAAGAAGTAGTCCTGGAGGAACTTGAACCATCGTCACTTTCTCAAGTTCATGTCCTTCTACAAGAATATGTACCTTAAACTCTGGTCGTCATAATAGACTATAAAGTGCTCGCCCATCAGATATTTCTGCCACAACTTCAGAGCGAAGACCACTACTGCTAACTCCAGGTCATGGGTAGTGTAGTTTTTCTCATGCCGCCTCAACTGTCCTGATCCATAGGCGATCACTGCCCTCCCTTGCATCAGGACGCACCTGAGTCAAGTCCCTGATGCATCGTAGTAGAGTACATACCCTACTCCCTCCACCGGTAGCCTCAAGATGGGTGCGCTGGTTAATCTTTGTCTCAGCTTCTGGAAGCTCTACTGACATCTGTCTGACCACACGAAGGGTTTCCCTTTCTTAGTAAAAGCTGAAAGTGGTGCTGCAACCCTGGAGACGTCTGGAATAAACCTCTGATAGTACCCATCTAGTCCCAAAAAACTCCGCACCTCTATCACGCCCGTGGGTGGCTCCCAAGCTAGCACTGCCTAGATCTTCCCAGGATCCACTGTAACTCCCGCATCAGAGATAACATGCCCCAATATGTGTACCTCACGTATCCAAAACTGACAATTAGAGAGCTTTCCATAAAGCGGGTGCTCTCGGAGTGTGTCCAGTACAACCCATAAGTGGTAGGCATGCTCCTCCTCAGTAGTCGAGTATATCAATATGCTACCGATGAATACCACAACAAATCGATCGAGGTAAGGATGGAAGATCATGTTCATGAGACTCATGAAAACTGTTGGAGCATTGGTTACACCAAAAGGCATAACCAAGAACACATAGTGGCCATACCGACATCTAAAGGTCGTCTTCTGCACATCCTCATCTCAAACTCTGAGCTAATGATAGCCTGACCTGAGGTCTATCTTCGAGAACCATTGTGCTCCCTTGATCTGATCAAAGAGGTCATCAATCCTCTGTAGTGGATTCTTGTTCCTCACGGTCACCTGGTTCAGACAACGGTAATCGACACACAGTCGCAAGCTCTTGTTCGCCTTCTTGGCAAACAAAATTGGGGAAGCCCAGGGTGAAACACTGGGTCAGATGAATCCCTTACCCTGCAAGACCTCCAGCTGTACCCGTAGATCTCAAAGCTCAGCGGGAGCCATCTGATATGTTGGATTAGATATCGGGGCTGTCCTGGGGTACAGTTCAATATAGAAGTCTACCACTCTGTGTTGAGGTAGTCCTGGAACATCGTCAAGAAAAACGACCGCATACTGATCCCCCACTACAGGAAAACTCAGACTCCGAACATCCACTGCTCCTAGGATGAGGCTAGCCAACTGATGAGTGATCGTATGTCCTCTCCTCTGCGTGATTCCATCCTACGCTGCAAAGGCTCCCTTCTCGCCAGTGAAGGTGAACCTGCTCCCATCGGTGCGAACACATCGCACCTTGCGCCTAATACAGTCGATCTGAGAATGAACTGTAGATAACCAATCCATTCCCATGATGACATCGTAAGGCCTCGACGCCGCTACAGGAAGATCCCAGCCGAAGCTCTCACCTCCTAGAGTATGCTCACACTGCCGGAACTAGTGCATAATTGTTGAGTCTGCTCCCGTAGGAGTCTCTAGTCGTAAGAATCGAGCCAACGAGTCTATCAAAATCTTCGAGATCCGAACAAGGGAAGAGGAAATGAAAGAATGACTCACTCCTGTATCTATAAGAACTGCAGCAAGGATGGAGTAGACATAGATAGTACCTAGAATCATCTCTGGTGCATCGTGGTCATAGGCCCCTGGTGCCTGAAGCTGAGCCTGCCTCTATCCGCCAACTCCCTATGGTCGGGGTGCACCTCCTGGTGGTGGTGGTCGTAGAACCTCAGAGCATCACCCACCACCTGTTGCTCGGCCAGCTCCTCTGCCTCATCCACCTGCTCCCGGCGGACCGCCACAGTCGAACCTCTGCATCTGCCTGGGTGGTCCCTCAACCATCTGCTGCTCCTCTACATGGTGGGTCAGGTAGTCCTAAGCCATGTGGCCCTACCCACCGCATGCATAGAACTGTCTGGTCCTCGTAAGACTGGATCTACGCTGTGTGCCCCACATCTCAAAGCTAGTGTCCTGAGGTCGTCCGCCTGATGGTATGGTCTGCTTGGACCCATTTGACATCCGTCGACTGCTAGCTGCAGAAGACTCAGCTACATGCCGCCCTGTGGTAGGTCTCACTGCTGGTGTAGGCTCAGCAAGAAAGCTCTCTACGAGAAGGGATCGCTCCAGTTCTCATGCCTACGTAATAATACTGAGGGAGATCATCGAAGCCCTGATCTCATGCCTCATTCCCTGCACGAAGGTCCAATCCCGGAAGAATGGGTTCCGTACCATGTCAGTGGAATAATGCGAGATATATGTAAATCTCTCCGAGTACTGGGCTACCGTCATGCTGCCATGTCGCAGCCGTAGTAGCTCCTGAATGTGCACCGCACATAGGGTGGTTGGTACGAACTCCGAGTGGAAGAGGATATCGAAGTCCGACCAAAGAAGAGATGCCTCGTCGTGCACCTGGAGCATCAGGATCCACCATCTACCTGCTGCCATGTGCAAGAGACTCGCTGCAAGGATCACCATGAGGTTAGCTGGTGTCCCCACTAACCTAAAAACTCATACAACAGCCTCCAGCCAATCCTCGGCTGCCTGAGGGTTCGTCTCCCGGTGGAACTTGGGCAGTCTCTGACACTAAAACTCATGAAGTTCACTAAGGTGACGTGCACTCTCAGCGGCTAGGGCTGGTGGTATCATTGGCTCAGTGGGTAGAGGTACCGCTGGTGTGTCCGCTGTAATAGGGCCCTACACCGAGGCCTCATCGCTATGTGGGTTTTTGTCTCTCACAAAGCTCGGAACCATAGATGGATGTCGGCGTGGGGCCATCTTGAAAAGAGACAGGTGCTCCATAGTCAATACAATATACCTGGTTATCTGACACAAGTAATCACAAAGGAAACTTTGAAACACACATGCAATCAATATTTTCGTGCATTGAGTTGGAAATCAGAAGTCAGGGTCATGGTGTATGGATACATCGACCACCACACCAACACTGGACTCCCTGGACTGATAACCACACTCAATTTGTCACGACCCATCTTCAGGACCCGTGTTGTGACTACCCCAAGCCCACCTTCCATAGGCTAGGGGTTGGCGACTAGGACCGAAAGAGAAAATCCCGATAAATGGGAAGGCATTGATTTTATGTAAGACAAAAATCACCATAGAGTATGCAAGCATAAGTAAACACTAAGTAAACTGAGTACAATAGTAAGTGATGGAAAGTAAATGGGTCAGAATACAAACCCAACTAAAGAAAGGTACAACTGAAAAGAAAGTACAAAAGCAAGAAAGTAAAGCAGCAACTCCGAGCCGTCCTCTGGTAATCCCACCTAAAGGGTGGGTACAGATAGTCCCCTATGCTCCTCGGCTCCAGCAGTCCTCTCTGAGTACGTCCCTTCCAGTTATCCACCTCCATGTATCATCTAGCTCCATGAGCTCCCACCTCGATCAGCGTTGTCCGTCGTCTGCATCCAACACAATGAAGTGTGGGCATAGCCCGTGCAGGGGTGAGTATACGCTACTCAGTAGGGACCCCGAGACCCCCGAAGGTCTCCCAGAATCCACGAAGGAAAACCACAAAGGAAAGTTAAAATCACGAACTAACAACCAAATATACTTAGGTATATGCCCATACATATACCTAAGTCATCAATTCCAGCTCGGCTCTAGCACACGAGCCCAAGTACAACAAATTCCACACAAGAAAGCGTAATCCATTCCACATAGGAATTCAGAACCCAATCCACACAGGAAAACACAACAATCATATCAATGATAATGATTGAAAGTCAAGACATAGCTCACACAGGTATACATATTCATAAGACAATATAGATGATTAAATGTAGCCACTGATTCATCTAAGCTGTCGAACCCACATAGGATACTAGTCCATCTAAGCTGTCAGACCCACAAAGGATACAAGACCGGCTACTCTACCTGACCCACATAGGATACAAGTACAGAGTCTAACACTGCCGAACCCACGTAGGATACAAGAACAGTAGTTAAGTACTTCCAGACCCACATTGGATAAAAGAATATTAGTCATCACCGTCAAGTCCACGGAGGATTCCATTACGGTCATCGTCACTGCCGAACCCATAGAGGATTTTAGTATATTCATCATCGTCGTCACAGTTGCAGCCAGCTCTAGGGTTCCTGCACACAGCATTCTCGATTCCGGGAGGGTCGGCTCGACGAGCCAAGGGGGTCGATACATAAACTAACATGAATTCTGGAGTTGATGTATACCAATGTTCCATCTCGTCAATAAGAACTCAACACGACAGACGGTGTGTCAATCGGACGCCCGGTCTGAGAGTTATTGGCCTTTTCGTCCCAGGGGCCCAGTTGGTATTTGAGTCAAAACTAACCTGAACGTACTCCAAATGCATCCAATCCTCGAGTGGATTAAGCCAAAAACACTGTCCCACTAAGAGGAATCCAACAAAGTCGAAATCACGTCAATCAGACGTCCGAAGCTCAACTTATAAGTGTTTCCGCTCCGAGGGCCCGGTTGGTTTCGTGTTCGAACCAACCTGACCATACCCAATGTTCACCGAAACCATGATTTTAATATACCGAAACGACCATCTCGATCCAAGGATCGCATCGCAACAGACAGTGCATCGATCGGAGGTCTGTAGCCCATGTTATGGGCCTTTGAACGTAGTTGTCCGATTTTAGGGGGTTTTGGGCCCGGACCGACCCTACCCAAGACCCCCTTGGTCGGCCCAACCCGGGTCCGAGTCCGGAACGTTAGGGCATGGCCCGGCCCGGATGCTGCGGCCCAGCCCGGCATGGGGGTCCGGCCCGGCCCGATGCGGCGCCGCACGCTGAGCGGCTGTGGGGGGGGGTGCTACCCCCCTTGCTTTTGAAATGGCATCCCCCAACATGGAGGGGCCCGCCTTATCATCCGTCGGGGGTTACAACCCATGGATTTCCCGGATCCGGCCGGCCGCAATGGCCAGCTGTTTGTGCCGCACGGGACCGGCTGGTCTGCCCTCCTGAGTGTCAGCGGCCGGCGGTTCCGGCCACCCTCCTCTGCACCGCCGCAACCTTAGGCCGTGACCCCTGTTCGACCAGCACAACGCGACGTCGTCGTGCCCCACCGCCGCGGCCCGCCCTGGCCGCGGCCCTCCATGGTTCTCCGGCGTGGCACGACGGCACCATGCACCTTCACCACGATTTACCTTGTTCTTGCGCGGTGCTATTGCACCACGCCGCCTCCGTTCCAGGCCATAAGATATTCAAAAAAAATATGGAGGAGGTTCAGCTGGGTTCATGTGGTCCGACCTCCTCTGTTATTTTGATAATAGGCAGCCAAAGAATTAACTGAGTACGTCAATTAATTCCGAACGTAAAAACAACCCCTACCTCGAAGAAGAATTCACGGAGCTTGTGTCGCGGAAGACAGCGTCACAGGGAAAGGCTCTGTATACGATGACGGAGTTCGTCCGAGGAAGAAAAGGTGTTCCCCTTTCTTTTTCATGGAGAGAAGGTGGCATGAAGTTCATCCAAGAAGGTAACGTCGTAACACACAGGCTACAGAGAGAAGAAGAGACGACTCGTCGATATCTCCTTGTGGTGATGGCGTTCTTCATCTAAGCCTTGGTGTTCTTCGCGTTCTTCAAACTTAGAGTATTCTTCCCCGAATCCTCTCACAACAAAACCAACCCGAAAATAAAATAAGGATCATACTTATTTTATTAACCCATGACATGAATTCCAAAAATTCAAAATTCAAACTCTTAATTAAATAAATTGAATAACTTAAATCAATTAATTTAATGTGACAGTTGGCATGCAATTAATGAGGGAGATAGGATGAGTTACAAATTTAATGGGGGGGGTTGCCATCATTAAGAGGGTTATAGGGGTTAGAGGAAATTGAAGGGGTGGGGCTCGTGTGGTCCCCACCTCACTAATATCCTAACAAGAGGTGTTAGGATATTCCCTCACACATGGATGTTATACCACATAGAGATAAATAAAGTTGTGACACAACTTTATTTACTTAACACTTAAACCACGTTTTTTTACAACTCTTCCCAAGTAAAAGAAACTCTAGAAAAGGTCTTCCTAAGAAATTATCGGTTATGAGGTTTCATCGGTGCCCTCAGATTTCGATTCCAAGCATCGGTTCAAAAGTTAGTAAAACCCGCTCGTTCGTTCACTGAACGTACCCGAGCTAAAATTCAGAAATTGATTCCTGGCACACCGGGCCTCAGAATCAGGTGCCTTCAGAAACTGAGTACTCATAAAATCCCAAAGCAAATATGAAAAAAAATTCCTTGAAATTTACAGGCATTTACATTTCCAAACATATACCTATGTTATCAATATATACTCATCTCATACATGAGGGAAAATAAGGCTCCAAATTTTAAGCATTTAGCACAATTGATCCACAAGGGAAGAATACCACAATGGTTACACTGCGAAGGTAACACCACAAATGTAAAAGTACCAAAAATTATATAACACGAAGCTAACACCATGAAGGTAAAATTACCACAAAGGTAACACCGCGAAGGTAACACCATGAAGGTAAAATTACCACAAATGTAACACAAAAAAGGTAACAACATGAAGGTAAATGTACCATAAAGGTAACACCAAGAAGGAAACACCACGAAGGTAAAAGTACCACAATGTTAACAACATGAAGGTAACACCATGAAGGTAAAAGTACCACAAAGGTAAATACTCGTCTTAAAATAGGTATATAACTCAAGTACCGAAGTACAAATGATTAGTCATAAATCATGATCATATTATCCTATCGAGAGGCTCTACAATTGACCCACATAGGATCAATGGACAGTGAACCATATAGGATTGGTATATGATGACCCAAAACAGATCACTAAGTGATGAACCACACATGATCGATAGATACTGACCCATATAGGATCAATTTTCTTTCTTCACATTATTGTGAGCCACTTGATTCCAGCTCATATCACACTTGATTTTGGGAGAACTGCTCCTCAAGCCATCGATCAAACATAAAATTGTACGAAGTCCTGCAAAAATCATACCCATGGGACCGCCTTGTCACAGGGGTCCTAAGGTGACAGACGGTGTGTCGATCAGACGCTCGGTCTGTGAGATATGGGCACTTTTGAAAAAATGGCCCAGTTGGATTGAAATCTAATCCAACCCAAGACAGACGTAAAAATCTTTCAAAACTAACTTAAAGTATCTCCAAAGGACTATCTTGTCACAAGGGTCCTTATGCCATAGGCGACACGTCCATCGAACATCCAGTCTGTTATTTACACCCCTTTTGGTGAAACGGGGGTATTCACACCTTGGTCCAGCCCGGATTGGTCATGCCCAATAGAATATTCCAAAAGAATAACTTCCTAAAATGGGTCCCAACTCCAAAAACAGTGCATCGATCGGATGTCCGGTTCGTCAGTTAGGGGTGTTTCTTTATTCGGGTATTGGTTGGGTCTAGGCCCAATCCAACTTGGTCCGACCAGCCCGACACTATGCGTCTCAAGGTCTACCTGACCCCGCTCTAGTCTGGCCCACAAGGGGGCATTCCAGTTCACTGGGTCTGGCCCTTCATGGTCGGCCCGACTTGTTTGAGGGCTTGAGATATAGTTGGCATGGCTCGTCGGGTGGGGATCGGCCTACTCGTGCTAACCCATAAGGCCACGGGTCTGACCTGCCTGTCTGGCCTGCGCCCGGTTGCGTTTGACCAAAGGTGGACCTTAGAGTCCCACTGGCCCCATGGTTGTGGGGCCATTTCGGCTAGCTGGTGGTTCACTGCCCCATCATGATTCAACGGTTGGTCATTAGGCCGACCAACATCCACCAATGCGGTGTGGCATAGGGTTGCACCGCCCATTCCAGTCGCGGCTCCTCGGTGCCACCCTCCTTCTACTGCATCTTGCTAGTTGCAGCTGCTGCCACCGATAGCGCATGCAGGTGTTGCCCATTCTATACCACATGGCCAGCTTCTTCTAGCCACCATCAGCCATCATGGTGCGCCGTCGCACACCCCCTTCCACTGCTCGCAGCCTGTTGTTGCGGGTCTCCTCAGGCCACCACTGGTGGCCGCCGTCATAGTGCACCGATAGTTTCTCTTCCAGGACACTGGATGTTTTCTGATGGTCCGTTCATGGGGTCATCTATTTCTATGGCTCTCTCATGGTATCATCATCAAAACATGACCCGCTAATTCATATTTCTATCAACTTCAGGAAACCGTCCATGAAGAACGCATCATGAGAAAAGTGCCAGAGTGTCTGGGACTTGTTTTTTTCCGGTTCATTCTACGTTAATATGATAGTAGTCCGGAGCAAAGAAACCACGACATAAGAACATAAAAACAAACCCACTACATTTATAAGACATCCATAGATGACGATCAACGGAATCTACTTTGTCATTGTTATTGGTTCGCGATTCCGTGGTGCTCATCATTTCTCGTGGAATCTGGCCTCATCTTCTAGGTGTTAGTGTCCGATACTTTTCTAGAACTCTGTTGCTTTGTGAAGTCGTGACAACACACCTCTCAGAGCTCCATATAAATAGGAGAGGAGTAATATTGTGTCCCATATGAATAATTAGTGATATTCATTTTATTAATGAACCTCCCAAATTTTCAACATTGTGGTTACAAACAATGGATATTCAATTCATTAATGGCTTGACATGATGCCCATCCCACCACCCCTGCTCGTCCATTGTGGAAAGGAAAAAAGAAATAAAATATCATTACATTTTTTTTATTAATATTTCAAAATTATGGAAATTTAACTTTTTCACCTAACCTACTACTGTCAAATTGAAGCATCCCATATGTGAATCCTGGTGTTGTGAATTCAATGGTGGCCTTGGATTTTTAATCTGAGCACTTGTCTGAAAGATAAAAAATGATTCATGCACATTTACGGAACGTACCAAAAAAGTTTAATAAATTATTAACATTCACCCTTGACCCATGTCAATCGTGTTTAGGCTCCACATAAGGGAAAACACCCCAAAAAACCCAGCTGTACTCTCATATTTTCAATCTAGGTTATTGTTAAGAAGTTATGGATTTTAACAATAAAATAATTGTTATTTATTAATTTTCTTTACAGCCAAAAACTAACATACCCTATTGGTTCGTGCTAGCCAATGTTAGTGTCTGCCTATAGAATGAATACCATCACATGTTCAGTGGTGGTCTCATATTTTTAATTTGAGTCACTGTTCGTGAGTTATAAGCATTTGAAAAATAAAATAACATTATTTTATTATTTTATTTACTGTTATTCCATTTTCTGTTTTACTCACTGGAGGCCTACACCAACAAACCTTAAGTCATGCCTAGGGTAAACCTGTTATCCTGAATGCAATGGTGCCCTCGTATTTCTGATTCAGGCACCCGTTTAAGAGTTATTCCACCTTTTCAGTAAAATAACTCAGGTGCACTATTTTAAACATAACATTTTTCAACGGATCATTTTGGGCACAACAGGCCTTAGAATCACGTGCTGTTAAATTTCACGGTCTCAAAATAATTCCATACAATTAATAAAATTATATAAAAATTCAGGGACATTACATTCTCCCCACAGAGAGGGCTTTACATCCCCAAAAGACTGAATACAGGAAAATGAAACAAATGAGGTTACTAAGCACGAATCTGAGCCTTCCGATCGCATGTTCTCTCATGTAGGTTCACATGCTTCCACCAAACTTGCACCAAAGTGATTGACTATCCATGAAGAACTTTCTCTTATAGATCATATATTTTCACTGGGAACTCCATAAAAGTCATCCCATCATCAAATTCTAACTCACCCTAGTCGATATTGTGTAATGGATCAAGCACACATCTCCTTGGCTATAACACATGGAAATCATTATGCACCTAGTAAATATGTGGGGGAAGAGATAGACGATATTCCACCTCTTCCACTATGCTGAGAATCTAGAATTTTCTGATGATCCTCAGAGATATCTTGCAGCCCTGGCCAAACCTCCACAATCCTTGTCAAGGTTAGACCTATTGGAAGACATGGTCTCCCTCCTCATATTCCAGGGTTCTCCATCTCATGTCAGCATAATAATTTTACAAACTATGTGTAGTCTTCACTTGATGACAAGTGAGGAATTGTGATACAAACTCTACCACTACTTCCTTCATCCCTCGCCACCGGTACTGATGCCAGAGGTCCTAGTACATCTTCTTCACTCCAGGATGTACCATTAAAGGGAATGTATAAAACTCCCTCAACACCTCATCTCAATGAATCGCTGGTACCAAGGTGTGTCCTTCGAAAAGAATGATGTGATCCCCACCTTCATAAAATACTTCAGGATACCATTGTAAGGTTATCTGAGCATGTCGGGCCTCAATGTCAACGTCTCCAAGTTGTGCCTCCCATTCTCTATAATGAATTGGGGGATTTATAGTCATATACTGCAGGTAAGCTGCTTCATCTTCATCCATGAAGGATATACGTAGCATGACTAGCTGCTCTAATGCCACACTCAGTAGCTTTAGACTAGACCTCCTGCTGAGTGCATATGATACCACATTCCCCTTCCCCGGATTATAGACTATCTCAAAGTTATAGTCCTAGAAAACCTCTATCAATCGTCGATGTCTCAGGTTTAGGTCCTTCCGTGGGTATATATACCTAGGAATCTAGTGATCAGAGTAAATAGAAAACCATTAACCCATCAAGTAGTTCCACCACATCTTTAGTGAAAAGACCACTACTGCGTACTCTAGGTCATGGGAAGCGTAGCTCTTCTTGTGTCGTCTCAACTTTCGTGAGTCATAGGTGATCACTGCCCCCTCCTGCACCAGGAAACAACCTACTATGGTCACGGATGCGTCACAATAGACTACATACCCAACACCATCTTTTGGTAGCGAAAAGATGGGGGCTCTCATCAGTCTGTGTGTTACCTCATGAAAGCTCTATTGACACTTGTCCATCCACCGGAAAGGCTTCGACTTCTGTGTCAAAGATGAAAAGGGTGACGCTACCCTGAAGAAGTTAGGTAAAAATCACTGGTAGCACCCAACCAAAGCAAGAGTCCCTCTCCCTTCGAGGATGTAATTCTGGAAACATCTTTTGAAAATATTTCCCCACACTATGCCACTACTGTTGGGAACTAAAAAATCAAAACTCGGAATACCATGAGGATAAGGCTAGCCGACTCAAGAGTTATTGGTTTCACCCTCCAATGCATGAGTTTATCTTATGTTTCATTGGTTTCCTTTTTTGCAAACTAAGGAAAAACTCATTCCAACGCTGTATATATACAACATCGTTTTTGCCTAAAATAGTCAAACTATGTATGAACTATGGATGGCCAGTCCATACCCGAATTAACATCGTAATTCCCCAATTCTTCCACCAAGAAGTTCCAACTAAAACTCTCACGTCAATGTTTAGATTTCACAGTTAGTATAAGTGTGATTATCAAATCTCCTCCCATGGTATCTCTAGATGTAATGGTCAATTCATTGGTTTATCTATAATCTCTAGGTCTTGAACAAGATTTGTGGTAACAAAGAATGATTGGTACCCATGTCTATAAACACGAAAACTATTTATAGACATAGAACATACCTCAAATCATTCCTAGATCCCTTGGGTCACACTGATTGATCACATGTAGTTGTTACCTTCCCATGTCCTCTAGCTCCCTAATCATAGTGAGGACCTTATTGGGGAGGTGTTTGTAACATGTTGAAATGTATACCACCTCATTTTTCTCTCCTAGATCTACTTCTACATATGCGGCCCTATAGATTCATCTGTCTCTATCACTTCCTCTTCCTAAAATATTATACACACCCAAGTCTATAAGACTAGTGACAATTTCTTTCATTCACACTGATAACACTCACTGGGTGTATCTGATCAACCAAAGAACATTCAACCATAAAGGTTCTCTCTAGAACCCTAACATAATAATGAATTCATAGAGGAATAGTGCTGGCTCGGATGTCCCAAAACACACCTCACTCAGAGGTCCGATCCCTGAATCACTAATCATACTATATTCATCAAGTACCTAGGATGTCTTGTACACCTCAATGAATACTCAGATACTGACATGTTGTCCGGTCCAAGCTGTAGAAGCTCTGGGGAGCACTCAACTCTTATATTTTTTTAGAAAGATCCCCCCTTATCTGAGTAAGGTTCTCATGCTAGTCCATAGAAAAGTCACCTATTCGCAAGATCAGGGAAATCTAAAATCTGTCATCATTTTGTTGAGCCATGTAGAACGATCTCTACCCAGAAAATCATCTGATATAATGGTACCCTTTCTATATGGAAACTCAGCCACCTCATCAAGCCAGTACTTATCCGCCTGTGAGTTGGGTTTTCCTCAGAACCTGAGGTACATATGATGCTAAAACACGTGTAAGGAATTAATCTTTAATGTGTCCTATACTAGTACCGCCGGTTGTAACTATTGACCAACAATAGTTATATAGCTATCACACAACCCGAAGGTACCATATCGGGAAACGGTCCATGTAATGAAGCCTCATCACCATGCAGACCATCCTCATGGTCATGCACTGGTAAAGACTAGAATATAGGATCACCATCTGATCTGTTAGAGCGCCAACTAGGTGGAAAAGTCTAGCCACAACCTCCATCCTGTCCTCAACTGCCTGGAGATCTATCTCTCCTCAAAACCTAGGAGGCCTCTTTTTCTGGAACTCGTGCAACATGCTCAGTTGGCATGCATGGTCCACTAGTAACATTTGTTTTTGATCTACACAGGATAGGTATGTTGTGGATCCATGACAGTCCACTCTAAGATTGGTCCTGCTCCGGTCGCACACTGCTAATCCACATAGGGTCTCTAGAATACTGATCCACATAGGATCGCTCGGTAGGACGTCATTATGTACTATCTCAGGAATCTCAGCTGGCTATCTATGTGGTGAAATCCTGATAAGGAACAAGTGTTCCATGTCCATTATGTTATACCTGGTGAGATGACTCAAAATAAACTAAGGGAAAACATTTCTAAAACACTTGCAATTAGTGTTTTCATGCCCCGAGTTAGAAATGAGAATTCAGGGTCCTTGTGTATGGATATTTTGACCACCGCACAAACACTAGACTCCCCAAACATAAATCCAAACTCAAAACACTTAACAATATTTCTTTATTGAAAAGAATTAGAGTCCATGTTATTTGGTAGAACCAACTCCTCTGATACAACTTTTTCACTACCTATCCCCCTGGGCCCATGTTGTGACTACCCCACGTCCGCCTTCCATAGGCCAGGGGCTAGAGACTAGAATCGAAAAAGGTGTATCCCTATAATGAGAATGCAATGCCTTTAAACTAGTAGAAACACATAATCCAAGAACACGACAAGAAGAAATCACAAAGTAAATTACTATAATAAAAATTTATTGAATGTAAAGGGGCCAGAATACAAGGCCAACAGAAAAGTACAAGTACAACTGAAAAGAGAAAAATGATCTTTGGTCATCCACTAGGGATCCTACATGAAGGGTATGTACAAATCATGATCAGATTCACTGCAGCATGTCATGTAAAATGGTCCACCTCTGAGAACTGTCCTCTCCTAGCTCCCTCAACCTCGACCAATGTTGTCTATCGTCTATACAAGACACAACAGTGTGTGGGTTTAGCCCATGTAGGGGTGAGTATAACAATACATAGTGGGGACCCCGAGTCCCCCAAAGGTTTCCCAGAGTTTCACAAAGGATAAACCACAAGCAAGACCTAAAACACAAAGAACAAATCAATCATCAACTATACTTAGGTATATGCCTATAAATATACCTATGTTATCAATAAATAATCATCTCATACGTGAGGAAATATAAGGCTCCAACTTTTAAGTCTTTTGCACAACTGATCCATGAGGAAAGAATACCACAAAGGTAACACCACAAAGGTAAAAGTACATCAAAGGTAACTTCAGAAAGGTAAATGTGCCACAAAGGTAACGCCATGAAGGTAACACCACAAAGGTAAAAGTACCACAAAGGTAACACCATGAAGGTAATACCACAAAGGTAATAGTACATCAATGGTAACACCACAAAGGTAAAAGTACCACAAAGGTAACACCATGATGGTAACACCACAAAGGTAAAAGTACCACAAAGGTACAGTCTCATCTCACACCAGTTATATAACTCAAGTACTGAAGTATAGCAATTTAGTTGTAAATCAAGACCATTTTATTCTGTAGAGGGCCTCTACTACTAACCCACCCAAGATCGATAAATGATGAGCCACATAGGATTTCCAGGTGCTGACCTACACAAGATCGATAGTTGTTGACCCACACAAGATCGATAAGCCTTGACCTACATTGGATAGATAGATTCTTACCCACATAGGATCGATGTTCTTTATACAAGTTACAACCAGCCTAGATTCCTTCTCATAGAACGCTTGATTCTAGGAGAACCAATCATTAGTTCATCGTACATACTTTAACTGGTACTAATTCTTGAAAAAATCATACCCAAGGGATATCCTTGTCTTAGGGGTCCAAACATGACAGACATTGCATCGATCGAATGCCTGCTTTGTGAGATATGGGCACTTTTGCAAAAAAGGCTTGATTGGATTCAAGTATGATCCAACCCAGGTCGCATGTCAAACTCTATCAAAAATCCCTTAGAGTATCCCTAAAGGACCTCCTTGTCACAATGATCCTTATTCCATAGACGATGCATCGATCGAACACATGGTCTGTTAGTTACACCCATTTCTGTGAAACAGGGGTATTCGCACCTAGGTCCGACCCGGCTCGGTCAGGCCTACCAGAATATCTAAAAATAACCACTTCCAAAAAGGGCTCCCAATGCCACTGATGACGTATCGATTAGACGCCTGATTCATTAGTTACTGTAGTTTTTTTATTCAGGTATCAGTTTGGTCAAGGCCCAGTATGACTCAGTCACACCGGCCTGACGCAATGGGTCCTAGGGTCTACCTAACCCAACCTGGTTTCAGCCCACTAGGGGCTGGCCTACTTCACTGTGTCCGTCCCATTGGGGTTGGCTCGGCTTGTTCGTGGGCACAGGCTATAATTGGACCTTATCATCAGGTGGGGCTCAACCCACCTGTGCTGGCCTACTACGCCGCGGGTCCATCCTGCTCGTCTGGCCCATGCCCAGTTTGGAACACCTGAAGGCAGACCATTGAGTCTAGATAGCCCTGTGATTCCAGATCCATTTTAGCCATATGGTGGTGGGCTTCCCCACCGCGATTCAACGGTCGGTCGTTTGGTCGATCGGCATCCGCCAACATGGCGGCACGGGGCCGCACTTTCCCTTCCTACCACGGCCCACTGGCCACGGCTACTCCACATCAACCTACTTATTCTGAGGCCCACTGGTCGTGGTTGTTTCCATTGGTGGTGCCTTTGCATACCATACTTTTTGTCCCACATGACTAGCTTGGGTCGGCCACCTTCAACCACCACGACACATCGTCACATGCCACCTTCCACTGCCTGCGACTAGTTGTTGTGGGTCTCCTTTAGCCACTATCGGCCGCCGCCTTCCTAGTGCGCTGGCAGTTTCTTCCACGATCCATTGTACATGCTTTGTTGGTTTTTAATGGTGTTTTATACTCCTACGGCTCTCCCGGGGTGTCTTCATCAAAATGTGACCTGCTGATTTGTGTTTCCATCAACTTATGGAAACAATCCATGATGAACACAACATGAGTGAAGAGGCAGAGGTTCCAAGCCTTGTTTGTCTGGGTCATGCCCTCTGTGTTAATATGATAGAAATCAGGAGAAATTAAATCATCATATATGAACATAAAAACAAACCCCCTACCTGGATAAGACATCCTCTAATGACAATCAACGGAACCTCCTTCGCCGGTGTCATTAGTTTTCAATTCGGTAGTGCTCCTCACCGCTCACTGAATCTGGACTTGTCCTTTGGTTGTTTAGCACCGCGGTACTTTTTCAAATCTTTGTTTCTTGGTGAAGCGTGCCAACACGCCTCCCGGATCTCCATATATTTAAGATAGGATGAAGAGTGTGTCCCACGTGAAGAATTAATGAGGTTTATTAAATTAATTAACATCCCAAATCCCCAACACTACTATTACAAACAAAGGGAGTGTCAAGTCATTAATGTCTTGACATTTTGTCAGTCCTGCCACCACCACTCGTCCGTTGGAGAGAATAAAATGAAATGAAATAACATTACATGTTATTTTATTAGTCTTTCAAAAGTCCCCAAATTTAACGTTTTCACCCGACCTGCTGCAGTTGAAGTGAAGGCTCCCTTAAAGTGAATCCCAACACTACAAATTTGATCATGCCCTCGTATTTTTCATCCGAGCACCGGTTCAAAAGATAGAAGACACCCCCTTCACATTTACTAAACATAACAAAAAAAAGTTCAATAAATTATTAACATTCACCTTTGACCTGTGCTAGTCGAGGTTAGGCTCCTCTTAATGGAAGCATGCCCCAACTAACCCAATAGTACTCTTGGAATTTAAATCTGAGTTACCTTTTAGAAGGAATGTATTTTAACAATAAAATAATTTTTACATAATTATTTTATTTAGGACCAAAAACTAACTTCCACTGTTGGCCCATGCTGGACAATGTTAGGGTCTTCCTAAGGAATGCACACCCTCACGAGTTTAGCGGTGGTCTCATATTTTTAAGCTGAGTCACTATTCGTGAGTTATAATCATTTGGGAAATAAAATAACATTATTTAATTAATTTATTTATGGTTATTCCATTTTTGGGTTTACTCTTCGGAGGCATGCGCTGACTAAACATAAGTCGTTCCTATATTAAACCCGTTATCCTGGATGCAATGATGCCCTCAGATTTCTGATTTGAGAACAAGATTAATATTTATTCAACCGTTTTAGGAAAACCACTCATGTGAAATATTTTAAACATAACATTTTTCAATGGATCATTTTGAGCACTCCGGGCCTCAGAATCACACGCTGTCAGATTTTGCGGTCTCAAAATAATCCTATAAAATTAAAAAAATATCGAAATTCAGGGACACTATAGCTAGGCAGGATATTTTTATGCAGTATGTGGTGGTTGAATTCAAAAAGGGTCTAACATGGTTTCTTAAGGTAAATACAACCCACTGAGTATTAAAGAGGGGTTGCACAAAAGATTGGAGACTGGCGGGTAAAAGGGAGGGTGTTGAGTAGAAGATGGGGTGTGCAAGTGCTATGTCTATGAGAAAAAAGGTACCTTTCATGAAATTTTATTTGGATGAAAGGAAATGGTTTAGGGTCAATCCCCTGTGGGGCCACACGATAGGGGCCTATATGGGACCTATCATGAATGATCTTATACCTTGAGGGCTTATGGATTGTGTGTTACCATGGCAGAGGGGGTATTGAACATGTGGGAGAAACTGTTTATCTTTTGGATCATTACCCTAAGGAAAGTTTCACATTATATATATAAAAAAATTCATTGGAGGCGGTGCTTGAGATTTTGGGTGAAGAAGAGGGTGTTTGATATTTCATTGGGTGTGAAAGAAACTTATGAGTGGGAAAATCTTTAATCTACCAACATATCCAATTTTTCCCACCTCACATGGCCATTTTTCTCAAGATGGGGTGGAACATGAACCTTTGACATTAAATTTGATGTTTAAGGATCTAGTGCATGAATTTTCATCATTCATGCAACCCTTGAATCTTGTGCATGGATCCCTTAGCCTTCATGGAATGATTTATTGAGTCAAATGGTATCTTCATTTTTCTTAAAAAGTTATGTTTGTAGCCTCATTCAATATTCAGTGCCAAAAAATGTCACCCCCTTAGAATTTAAACTGAAAGGAGATTACAAGGCTTGGATCTAAGGGAAATGCCAAAAATAGTGTTGCACTTGGGTATGTGAGCACAAAATCTAAGCACCAGATAATGTGGACCCTTCCGTGCATGTGGAAATCCCAGTTTAAGATAATAAATTTGTTTGTGGATATGCATAGAACCTTGAATTCCCATATGAAATGTGATTTTTCTCATTTGTGAATATGTTTTTGAATCCTATGCAGAAAAATGAATCTCAGTCACTAAATTACATGCAATTGTTGTATTATTACGCTCTTCGAACATTGGATGAAATTATCAGCCTTTTATGTGATCTTTGGAAAATATTACACAATGGAAATCCTTTTTCATGCTAACCCATAGTATTTTTTTCGTCTATACTTTCTATAAATTCAATCTACATTGTCGGTGAAAAAAAAAGTTACTGAGAGTGAAGCTACCATTTCCTTGTGGAGGGAAGAGATTGCCGAGAATCCTAAAATACTTCATGCCAGAAAGGTCCCTTTAGATAATCATATTCTCGTGGTCATGATGACACATCTATATAATGATTATCTTCTAATAAAAAGACTCACATTATGGAATTTCTAGATTCTTAAGGAAGTATCCATCTCAGGACTTGAACCTAAATCAACACTATCGTTGGTCACACAAGAAGATAACCTTCAGCGGTACAACATCACTATAAATTTCCATTTTTCTATGGGATATATGGGTGATAGTAATCTGTGTTCCAAATCCAAAGGCCAAAATGATCATGGGATATGAGCTAGTGCCTGAGGATTACCTGAGACCCCATGTGTTCACCTTTCAAAGTAGTATAAGGGATAAAGGTGTTGGATGGAAGCAATATTGGTACCTGAGGTATGGGTTAACATCATGAGTGAATGGGAACAGAAATACGTGGTATTTTAAACATTTGAGGAGTTCAAATAATAGATGTAAAACATAGGGCTATATGATTTCATAAGGATGTCATATTTTTACATCTACAGTTCATAGAAGCTGGTGTCAGATCAATTTTAATGATAGTTTCCTGAAAAGAAAATGTTCCACCTCCACTACAGGAAGTTTGGCATCAGTGTGTGGGAAATTCATGGAATGAAAGTTTTTCTCATATAGGGTCTCCAAGATGATGAGTTCCTTCCAACAGATAATATCTAAGGAGGTGGAGCACTAACCCCCATTCTGACATGGCCTCTACTATATGTGGAAAAAGAGAAGTTTCAGATCAACTACATGTTGATGTAAATTCCATTTCCAACATGGTATGGCTTGTTCTTCTAGAAGGATATGATGGGAAGGATTCTAGGTTGAAGGAAGTAGTGCTTGAATGCATCATAATGGATCAAGGTGGGATTATATTTGGTGATCTTAGAGGTTAGATAATATCAATGAATGAGGGTACAACATGGATGAGGATTTAGACACATGATTGGGTTACACTGCCTTCCATGCTTCCTTCATAAGTGGGTAGATGTTTTTAATGAAGGATACTAGAATGGAGGTCTCCTTAGGAACCTTGGTGATGGAGGGGATCATAAAATCTCACAATATGGTTAATATGTGTGTACCTATCTTGGAAGGACTTTTATTTATATTGGGATATATCATGAGATTAGGTATTACAAGCTATATCTATGGTCTATTCCAGATCCTAAATTACAATATTGAATTTGTTTTCCTTATATGACTTTCCAAATACCATCCATCCTCTAGTCAATGGGATAAGACCATCTATTGTGACATTACTATGGTACATCCTGTAGACCTCGGAAAACGCATCCCCAAAATTTTCTAATTGCTTCCATACATGCTCCAAGATCGTTGTACTTTTCATAAGCATCTATTTGGTAGGTCGCAGGACCCGAATGGAGTTACAGATTAGGAGTTATGTACATTTTAAGTTGGGCTGGAAAACTGGTTCGTGAAGCCCGTTCGTGAAGCCCCCTCTGCGATTGCGGAGCGCCGCCGTGAAGAAATGAGGCGGTACGCTCCATGAATGAATGTGAAATTTGTGAACCCGCTGATAAGAAAAGGAGGTGGGATGCTCTGAAAACTCAATTGACGTTCGCGAACCTGCCACGAAGCAAATGAGGAAGGATGCTTCGCGACTGCCTTTGACGTTCGTGAGCCCGCCGAGGAGCAAGCTCCATCTTCGTGCTGAGGGAGCTCTGCTTCACGACGCCCATTGCCTATAAATACCCAGCTCACCCCCATTGTCCAGACGGCCACATCGCCCCTTGGGCATCCGATCTCCCGTTTCACGGAGCTCCACTTTGCGGCTCCGTGAGCCCATGCTCTGCGAGCAGCATCCTACACATTGTTGCTCCGTGAGCCCATGCTCCACGAGCAGATTCCTTTGCAATGCTACTACGCGAGTCCATACTCTGCGAGTCCATGTTCTGCGAGTACTAAGAGAGAGCCCTTTTCTCCATGATCACCCTTTTCTCCATGACATAACTTTGCTCCGCGAGCTGCCCTTGCTCCATGAGGCCATGCTCCATGATGCTACTCTGTGAGTCCATGCTCCGTGAGTCCATGATTCGCGAGACCCCATGCTTCACGAGCCCCTTTGCTCTGAAAATCTCCTTCTCTATCCTTTCCAAGGCTCCTACCTTTGCGCCCACTGGTCCACATAGCAGGAGCAGTGCCCTCGGACCCCTGCTCGGGGTCAGTGTCGGGCTGCGGTCCCGGACCTCTGGGTAGGCCCTTTTCTACCATCACAGACCCCCATGAAAAATGGAGAGTTTCACCGTGAACTTTTCAAGTTGGGACGTCGAGATTTTTCATTGTACCCTTATGAGCACCCACCTCCCACAGGCGCACCTTTTGCAACGTAATTGCGAGGTCCCTGTTTCCTCTTGTTTCTCACACCGAGCATGACTCACGTGGGCTTAGATAAAGTATTGACCATGACAAAACCCCATCCCGCATGACGTTAAACTGTATTTCACCCCCATCATGCATGACGTTAAATTGTACACCAGAAATACGGGGACTTTGATCCATGTCAAGGCATGGTACTTAGGAAGCCTCAATGAGTTTCAGGCCCACCACCCAGTCGTTCCGACCCCTTTCACGTCGGTTCACCCCCGTCCCACATGACGTTAAAATGTACACCCGAACTACGTGGTCTTTGATCCATGTAAAGGCATGGTATGTTGGAAGCCTCAAGAGGTTCAAGCCCACCACCCGGCCATTCCGACCATGTCGGTTCATCAACACCTTGGGAAGCCTAGATTGTAAGCCCCACAGCAACACTAACTACATGGATTTTGATCCATGTCAAGGAATGGTACGTAGGAATCCTCATGAGGTTCAAGCCTGTCACCTATTAGACCCCCAGACCATCTTCACGTCGGTTCGCTGAAACACCCCATTCTAAACTATGATGACATTGATCCAAGTCAAGGCATGGTACGTACAAAACCTTATGAGGTTCAATCCCATCACCCATTGGACCCCCAGTCCATCTTCATGTCGGTTCACTGACACACCACATCCCAAACTACAAGTACTTTGATCCATGTTAAGGAATGGTAGGTAGGAAACCTCACGATGGTCTATACCATCATCCACCTAGACCAAGGTCCACATTCACGTTCATTCGATGATGAAACTAATCGGACCCCCAGTCCATCTTCACGTCAGTTTTCTGACATGCCCCCTCCCGAACTATGTGGACTTTGATCCATGTCAAGGCATGGTATGTAAGAAGCCTCCCTGAGGTTCAAGCCCAACACCCATTGGACCCCCGGTTCATCTTCACGTCGGTTCACCGACACGTCCCATCCTGAACTACGTGGTCTTTGATCCATGTCAAGGCATGGTATGTAGGAAGCCTCCACGAGTTTCATGCCCACCACTTGGTCGTCCCGACCATCTTCATGTCGGTTCACTCATGTCCCGTATGTTGTCAAACTGCGATCCCATTTAGTGGTAATTCATTTTCATCCCATCCATCTATAGTCCATTGCAACCTCCTTCAGTGGTAATCCATTGTCAACCTCATTCGGCGGTAAGCCGTCATCAGATGAACTATGTGTTCTTTGATTCCCTACCATGGGGATATGTAGGAAGCCTCCATGAGGCCCAATCCCAGCACCCATCCATGTGTCCATTCTCATGGGCCTCCTCCTCAGGTGTCCCATCATACCATATGAACTACACAGACTTTGATTCCCTGCCATGGGGATACGTAGGATGTCTCTTCGAGGCTCAAGAACAACTTCACTTTCAGCCTTGCGATGGTCTCATTTCATCCCCCTCCACTTCATTCGACACTCCATCATCCATCCCGATTCTTACCAAGGCCACCACATCCTCTTGGGAACTTGTCATCCATTTATTCACTGCTCCTAGTAGTACCTAGGCCACTAGCCACGCGTTATCCCCAACATTTATTAAGGTTGTTGTCCTCTGTGTACACCCTGATTCATCACCACTTCGAACTACATGGGTTTTGATCCCTATTTTCTACATAGTGTACGTAGTAAACCTCCCTAAGGTTCAACCCCAGCCAATGGTAACCCTTGGTATTCCCCCATTCTAGGGTGAACACTCCTTGATCTGCCCTTAGTGGTTTCCAGATCATCTTTCACGGTGTGACATCTCCCCTCTACGGGACACACCCCCTCTGATCTGTCTCTATGAGAAGTTCTGATCAGCCTCATTACATCTCTAGAAGACATTAAAATCACGGCCTACCTCGTGTTAAAGATGAGATGCCTGAGGAAAACCTCAGAATACACACCTTAGGAATAACCATCTCTGCTATATGTTAATCTTGCAGCATTACCTTTGTTAAACATGGGAAGCTGAGGAAAACCTCATATGTATGCCTATGGTATATGATTCCCCCCATTAGACACAGGATTCCTTGGGTTATGCACCCTTGAGATGCCCTCTTTCGAGGAAGAACACAGGTTCCCCAATGTCCACGCATCTAGATATACCTTGAAAAGCCTAATATTACTGTCTACTCCGACCGAAAGTGGCTATGATGTAAAGACCCCATGGAATGTATTGATGAAATTAGTGTAATTAACTGGAATCCATGAAGATATGGCACTAGGATTGAGATTCACGAACCACGTATTAAATCAATGAGGGAGACCCCGACTAGGTGACGAATTCTAAGGAGGAATCAACGGAAGGAAGAACTGACATCCCATCATCCCGTTTCGATCAAGGAGAAAACATCCCTGAATAAGGAATAGATGTCCCCCACCTTTGGAAAGAAAGAATGCAGAGCAGCAACTGCGCATCCTCATAGATGGATACGTGCACCTTGACGAAAGCGTCGAAAACACAACCACTGAAACTAAATGATCAAGGGGTCATGTTTCAGATCGATAATCATAAAATTTTCAATTTAATCCACATTAACACTACAGTTGACCAGATAGTGGGTGACCAAAGTGGTTCACCATAGCAAAGAGAATACCTACAGAGTATTGTGGATGTGTTCTAGGGGCCCAAATTGATGGAAAGATACTTTTCAAACCATACATTCGATCACAATTTTTCAGACAGTTTGGATTGCTTAACCAATTGTCAACAAAAACGTATATAGAGGTCTATAAGGAGTGGTACCCCTACATCCTTCATCATTTTTTTATCATGTTAATGATTTTTGGATTTTAAAAAATAATCATATTTTCTACTATAAATGTCGATGTCGGCCTATTGGCCAAATATGCTAAGCACTGGGTGATGGAATACCTAGAAGAAATTTTGAAAATATGCATTCAGTGGATTGTGGTAAAAAATCATATGGTTAGTGAATCATGGATCCAAATGGGATTCCACCCTGGAGGTAAGACAAGATTTAATCAAGGAAAGATGTGTAGAACGAGCGGGAACTTTTGTTGTAGGGATATGACAGGGTGTGGTTTTCCCACCGCCTTCTACAGTGGGTGATCTAAAAAGAATCATAATGGGATAGAAAAATAATCCCCTAGGAATCAGTTAAGATATCTCTTAGAACCATTTGTTGATGCCTCTTTCCAAACCCTCTATTATACTTAGAGTAAGTTGTCAAATTCTTTATCAAATAAAGACATATGACAAAGCCTGGCGCACACTAGGATTGAAATTCCAAAAATTGGGCACATCTAGGTAGAATACAAAGTGGACATTCTCTAGAGGCATACACACCTGACGACCATGGATTCCTATATCTTCCAACATGTGAAATACGAAAAACCTAATATCCTAATTAATGTGATTCTAAATAAATATAATAATCTAGAAGATATGTTTATAGATTATGAAAGAAGTGATAAATACGAAGAAGAAAAAAGAAGAAGGATGAGATGATGGGGAATAAGAGGATGAAGGTGAAGACCATAATGGTGGGGTACCCCTTAGGACAATTGATAATATAGGGATCCCTAGAATAGTGGTCAGATTTAGGGATTTGAAAAATATATTTCTAAACATCTTACAGTATGTATTAACTTATGTCTCCCTTGGTCCCTTTAATTTTCAAGGCATGGACCCACTAACTAAAATATGTCATGTATAGGTGCACATCGATGTTGATCAAGGAGGTTTCAATTAAGGGGGTGAGAGAATGATAATGTATTTGGAGGGACATTCCATTTGGCCTACATCTGATGTTGAGCCATGTAATGATCCAATTGTGGCTGAGGCATCCAATGGTTGGATAGCCGATGGGAAAATCGAAAATGTTAGAATCCTATACTAATTCTATTGTCTTTGAGGATCTAGTTCTAATCATTTAATTAACAAGAGTAGAAGAGTTCCCAAAAGGGGAAGTTCCTACGGTGACATGGGAACCTTATCTAGTAGCGTTCAGATCCCATAATTATTTACTTTTATAGAATGATATCTATCATCTAATGATCCAGTTGACTAAGATTAATTTTTCATGCAATTATCTTATGACTACGAGATTGAAAAATAAATGAGTCTAGGAAATTTTTGGTACCTTTTCTAATGACTACACCTTTCCATGAGGAGTTGGTCTTTCAAGCTAATATGTCCTTGGAAACATATGAACTACAGTTTGTACCAATGGATGATGTCACTGATAGAGAAGATCTTGAAGCTGGTGAGTGTTATTTCACTAAAAAATAAGTGATTTTATATAGTCTTATCTATTTCATTTAACTTAGTCCTTTAGTGTAGGGATATATTTCTCAAATTATTAAGCCTAAATAAAATATCATTCTTGAAGACATTTTCATTGTGAAGAATTATAACATTTTATTTCCTAATGAATTCCTTGACTTCATCATTTATTAGAGGATGAATTTTGAATCAATAATATACATGTATACTTGATAACAATAATATTACATATATAATTTCTATTTTTGACCATAAGGAATTGAAGAACCCGCTATACTAAAAATTGATAAATATTTATGCCCACATCCTTTACTATGGGGTAAATTGGTCCTCTTTATCAAGAAAAAGGATGGATCAATGCACCTCTGCATTTATTATCATGGTTCTAAAAAATCATGATAAATAACAAGTATCTCTTTCCACATATAGATGAATTTTTTGATCAACTATCTGGGAATCAGTATTTACCTACAATAGACCTTTGGTTGGGATACCACTAATTAAGGTTGAAGAAAGAATATATTCCCAAAACCACATTTCAAGAAAGGAGTGGATACTATCAGTTCATATTTATTCCTTTCAGAATAACTAATTCTCAAGAAATATTTATGGACATAATTAATAGATCCTTTTGATAATATATTTAAAAAATATACATAGTTGTTACTGATGATATTCTAATTTAATCCAAAATTAAGGAGGTTTATATACAGAATTTTAATAATATGTTAAAGAATTAATAAAAGGATAATATATATTAAATATATCAAAAATGTGTGTTCTATGTGAAGGAAGTAAAATTCTAGGGAAATATAATCACCAAAAAATGTATATCCATGGACCCTTCTTTGGAAAAATCAATTGATGACTTTCCTAAACCCGAATTTATAATATATATTTGTAGTTTCTTTATAAAAGATACGTATTGGTAAAAAACTTTATGATAAACTTATCATGATTTAAAAACCTACTAACCAAGATAACTCTGAGGGGATTTAAAAATTTATTGACCAATAAATATGAACAGAGATTCAAGGAGTTGAAAAATAGGTTTATCACTACAGTAGTACTCATTCTATTCTCAAGTAGGGAATAATGTTTTTTATATATTGATGCTTTATGGAACGGTTTGGGTTATATTCTAATGCAGAATGATAAAGTGATATCCTATAAATCATGTTTATTAAATTCTCATTCAACGTACTTTCTAAAACTTGATCTAGTTTTAGTTGTAGTGATCTTTTCATTGAATTTATATCGACATTATATCTAGGGGAGAAATGTGAAATATATATGTATCATAAGATTATCAAATTTATATTCACACAGAATGAGCTTAACATGTTCTTGAAAATATGGTTAGTGATAATTAGGGATTATTACTTCTCAATACATTACAGTCTTAGGACGGAAAAAATTTGGAGAATTATATAACTGTAAAAGAATAATTTTTATTATTAAAGATGAGAATCGAAAATGATTCAATATTCCTCTTACCTTTCCCAAATAACTACTCAACCATCAATTATTTATAATTTTATTGAGACATATATAGTTTATAGGAAGCTATGGGGGAAGGGAATATAATATTTTGGAGTTCCACTTTTTTGAAAATGGGTTATAATGTTTGGAACCTTGATATGTATTCCATAAAGATGAGTGCTGAATAAGGATCTTCTATGTGAAGCTCGTAAAACATCCTTATCTATTCGTCCAAGGAGAATGAAGTTATATATTATTCTTATGGAAAACATCTTCTAGGATCAGTTAAATAGGGAGATTACAAATTTGGTATCTCAATGTTTGGTATTCCAATAAGTCAATGTTGAGCAACAGACGACTAAGTGTATAATACAATCATTTCCCATACCAATATGGAAATAGTAAAAAATAACCACGAATTTCATCATAGGACTCCATGAGAAAACTAAATGTAGTACTACAATCTCGGTTATAGTTGACCATCTTACAAAATTATCACATTTCATTACTATAAAAAATTTATCTCTCATTACCAACACACTCAAATAAAACTATGGGAGGTGGTAAGATTTCTTGGAGTTCAAACGTCTATTTTATAAAATAGAGATATGAGGTTTTCCTCAACATTATATAGAATACTTCAGTAAGCATTCAATATAAAACATGGATTCAGAACTACTTATCAACTTCGTATCTATGGTATGATTAAGAGAAACATCCAACCAATGTGGGTTATATTGACACCTTATTCATTGGATTTTCAGGGATGTTGGTATCAGTATCATCCCTTAGTATAGTTATCATATAAAAAATGTTTCATTCTAGCATTCAAATGGAACCTCTTGAGGCTCTGTATGGGAAGTAGTACTAGACTCCAACATGTTGGACTAAGGTTATACAGTAGATGCTAATGGTATGTGATATTTCCGAATATATGATAGATAATTTTCAAACCATTCCACATCACATGTAATCCATGCAATGTTTTCAAAAAAGCTATGCATACAATCACCGATCAGACCTATATTTGACCTTGGAAATAAGGTGTTCATTTATATTTTACCATAGAATAAATCAATGAGTTCTGGGAAGAAATGAAATATTTTTCATATATACATTGGCCCCTTTAAAATCCTTGATCCCATATAAGTGTCAGCCTATTGACTATCCTTTACAACTAACTTATCTCAAGTACATGATGTGTTCCATGTACCCCTATTGAGTAAGTACATACCAAATCTCACACATGTACAGAATCTATAGGCTGTACCATTTTATGAAGACTATTCATATGTGGATAATCTAGTAATGAACTTATACCCTATATAAAATTTCTAAGAAACATGACAAATCACTTGGTCAAAGTACTATTGTGAAATCACATGTATGAAGAAGCAAAAAGGGAATCAAAGAGGTGATGAAGTTGAAGTAACCTATTCTTTTTTCAACAAACTATGTAATATAAAACATGGAATAAAAAATAATTAACGTGGGAATAATGTTACACCATAATATTTTAAAAAGGAAAACAATGTTCAGTAGCATATATGACATGCAACACCGATCCTAAACAAACCATTATCATTTTGGATCGTTATAACCAGCCATTAAATGGAAGGGTATGAATAGTATTAAGTAATTTATGAAATATATTTATAAACTACCTAATTTATGTAAATGTATTGATAAATTCATAGTAAATGAAACCCCAATTTTGATAAATACATTTATTCTTCAAAAAATATGTTTTCTTTATAAATGGATTTTATTTTTTAGAAAATAGTCTAATTTATTTTTTGTATATTATAGAAATGTAATTGTAAGAATATAACTAGTATTTTTAAATCAGAATAATAATATTAATTTATGTTTAATATTATGATTTGTCAGAAAATATTGATTTTTTAATGAATAATAAAAATTCTATATTCTAAAAAATTTCCATTTTACATTTAATTATGCCCTATTATTATTTTAATTTAATTTAAAATTTAAAAAATTATTATTAATATATTATCTATAATTAATTCCATTTAATTTATTTTTATATCAGTTTTTAGTATGTGTTTACTCTTAGACATAAAAAATATTTTTTCTGAAACTTTTTTAAAGTGTATAATGATTCCACATTTTAATTAGTTAAAATAACCCCTAATGAAGATTGATTTAATTAAATGTATATATGATATATCTATAAATATTAATTTTAATTCAATTAATTATTTTTAATTATCATATAGTAATTATAAAATCATTTTATTCTTTAAAAATACATTTCGGCAAAAACAATTTTTTCTACACGTATGCAGGTTTAATTTAAAATTAAATTCTATGATTTATGTGAGTTTATTTTTTAAAACTAGAATTAATATTTGTAATAATTATAATTTATATTATATAATATGTAAACATAATTTTTAACCATATTGGGTAGTATAAAATGGAAAAAGTAGTTATCATCTTTTAGTTAAAAATGGGTTTATTATGTGTAAAACTAAAATGATATGGATTAAAAATGAAAAGAAACTATTATAATTACTCTTTTATGTTTATATTATGACATTATCTATTATAAGGTTATAATATTGTTCATTTTTATCCTTTTATCAATATAAAAACATTGGTGAAATTCTTTCTTTTCAAAATTTCTAGTGTGCCATATCCCAAACATATAAAATACCACCCCTCACCACTCCATTCCATGCATCCAAAACTCATTTGATTATCCAATACCATTTCAACTAACATAATTAATTCAATTAATACATCTTAGAGGATTTTTTTGATCATAAATATAACCCAGGAAGGCTTTTGGTCCAAAGTTAAAAAAAATATGAATAAGATGTATCATCCTTAACAGATCATCTAAATTTTATTAATTCTTGTACATCATTCAATCCATACTAAATATTTATCATATAACAATATTTTTTTCTATAATAAACTAAAATATTAATATTTTCATTCCATAACTTTAATCTATCTCTACTTTAATTAATTGGGAAACAAAACCATTGATCATGTGAATGGCAGATGATCACCTCGCAGATCGACATAATTTATTTTCCAACACAACTTATTACAGATGGATAAAATGATTTATCTAATTTTTAAATATTATATTTGTGATATAATTATTCTTGAAAAATTATAATTTCACATATACATTCTTAATTTCAATTCCATAGAGAATATGATAACGTTGCTAGGGTGTGTGATGGATAGACACCAAGTGAAGTGAAGCGATTCCTTTTTCACATAATATTTACATGTAATATAATAAGGATTTATTTTATGTTAATATATTATTTTAATTAATAATTAATAATTATTTAAAATCAATATATAATTTACTTTCTTACCTTACCATCCACTAAATTAATGATAATGTTGTGCGTCTGTACGGTGGACTTCCACCTTGGGAAGCGATGCGATTAATTTTCATTACCGCATCACATGGATGACATATGTTAGTATATTTAATGTAATAATAAGATATTTATGATATAAATATAATTATGGTAAGATAAAATAACACTAACAATATTTCCATTATGATCATTTAAAAATGAAAACTTTACACATTTGTACGTATGACTTACCATCTCCAAAATTGTAATGTAGTTCATTTGTTTAAAAAATACATCAGGATTGATTTAAATTGTATAATTGTTGTATAAAGTTTATAGTTATTTCGTGATTATTATTCTTTATAAAATTAATTAATAATATCTTTGACTTTAATCAATGTACCAAAGTGATTTTTGATATATAGGGAGAAATTCTTCAAAACATCTAAATTGAACCAAAATGATATGTAATTGACCATTGAAGAATAATAAATAAAATAAAATTAGTAATGAAAATGAAAAATTTTCATAATAAATTATATAATTAACATATGTTTGTTATTGAAGAAGTTAATAAATTCACATGATGAATTGGGATCGAGGTAAGGTATCCTTCAAACCAACCCTTTTCTTCAGGTTATGACCATTCACTATAAAAATAATATTCTCTATGTTTAATGTTATTTAACATATCATATTTATATATATATTCCTCACACATATTTACCTACCTTATCCGCCCATTAATCAATAGGTAAATACAAGGCTTTTTTTATTTCTCAAATGCACTTATTATTAAATTTCCTTTTATTATGTTATGAAGAAAGATGATGAAAACAATTTTCTTTCCATGGGTAATTATAATGTTAATATTTATTATTTTATTCCTTGTTATGAAACATATGTATCATGAACATTTAATGGTGTCTAAACTCAAGTATAAGTCCAATGTGTTGGGTAATATTTTTGTCTCATGATATGTTATGTATTGGATTTGGTGGTAAACTTAACCTCTTATGGGACTACATCCACCATGTGAAATTGTCTAGATAGTCTGTGTTGAATCATATGTACATCATGTTATATGTTTATTCAAAATTTAATATGTTACCATGACTTATGATACCATGTTATTTATGTTAATATTCCAGGTGGTTACTCGTGATGCTTCACTTTAATGATATCATGTCATACCTTTGACTCACGTGGTATGTTTCTTTATCATGTTTATTCCCTCAATGGGATTTTTAGATCACCTTTTATTTTTGTATTCCCCAAGTTATAATATAAAATTTTAGGATTTGAAATTGATTTAGGATCCCATTATAGATAATAAATTCATGGTTTAATGATACAATTTCATTTCATGTAATATGAACCTAGTATTACAAGGACACAAGGCCTTCATAATCTGTGTGTTGTTTTATTGGATATTTATGTCTAAAAATAAAGTAATGATATTATTAAAAATATTGTGTTGCAATATAATATATCTATTCTTCTGTAACATGGGATTTTTTAAACATGGGTAATATACCCATCCATGTGGTGATTTCGGGCACTTAGGGTTTCATTCACATCCCTTGGAGAACAATAATGACTAGAAAATAAACCTTTCTTGGGAATATATTAGATTAGAGAATCAATAATTAGTATGTAAAATAAAAAAGATATGACAACATATTGGACCCACTTTATCCACCATATCCTTTTTTCCCATAAAATAACTATGGTTTTATGATCCTACACATCACCATATCTACCCATACCCATATCTCATTGTAGCCCGATCCACCTACCTTGAAACTTAAGTCCCTTGTAAAACCTACAATAACCATTACACATATATCATAAAACTTCTTAGGTTCTATATATCTCGGGGAACCCATTAGGGTCCCCTCTATCAATATAAATGGATAAACTTCACTAGGAGTCCTCGGTCTTAATCTGGTCTCTTGGGTCGACCCTCACCACTCAACAAATCTATATATCTTAGTGGAATCGTATGCACATTACATTCCCAAGGAATCACAAAATTTCTATACTAGAAATATGTGATGATATGGAACACATCCCATCTCAATGTCTATTCTCATTCTAGGATTTCTCTCACACACAACCTTCCCCTACATGTCAATACTACCCACTTAAGTTAAAAATATTAAAAATAGAGAATATTACTAACCCCTCTGAAATCTATGTGATCCCAAACAACTTGAAGACATAAAATTTTGTCCTATTATGCCAATAATACATGTGGTATCTCAGTCCACCCTCAACTCCATCTTTAAAGAGTATCAACCCAATATTCGTTGGAAAATAAGTATCATTTGGATTGGACCCACCTCTCAAGAGGTTTATAGGCCACCTAGTATCTCAATGATCATGTAAGTGACTATAAAAAGTGTAAGAAACATGTAACACCCTAAAAATTTAAAATAATAACACTGTATTAGATAGAAAATTAGACATGCAACAATGAGATTAAAAACCCATCAAATATTTTTACATGAGTTTTAGAAAATATTCATTGAATTTATAGGTATAAAAATTATTATGTTAATTATGTGATATATAAAAAGATCATAATCAACCGAAATTGAGTAATTAATTAATATTAAATAATAACTAAATTTTAATTAAATTAATTTTATTCTTCAAAAATATGTTTTTATCAAATGGTTTTTATTAATATTTTTGAGTGAATATTATAATTAATTTATGGAACTTTTTGAAACTTTTATTAAATAAATGGTATATCATTTTTCAAATAAAAACATAAAAAGTATCTTATGTTTAATTTCTTGGAATTTTCTAAACTGTTTTATTTTTTAATGAATAGAGAAACTGAGGATTTTTATTAAAAATGGGGTCTTTGTATTATGTATTTACAAATTAAAACTCTATTTTTCATTAATATTATAATTTAATTAAAAAATTTTGATAACAAATAAACCAATTATATTTTTTTATAATAAATTTTCTTTGTTAATTTGGAATAAAAACATTTTTATTTTTAAAAATAATTTTTCTAAAAAAAGTATCATTCATTGCGTTTTTCTTTTTAATATCAAATTATATTATTCCACCTCTATAAATTAAATTATATATATATATATTCATTATTTTTTGTCAAGATTTATTTATTTCCTAAATAGTACCCTAAAATTTTTGGTCATTCTGAGTTGTAACCATAATTGATAATTGTCACCATGATAAGGGTAAATTGAGTAATTAAAGATAGAAAATGACATAATAATGACTAAAAATGATAGCATCACTTGACTTTATCATATATTATGAGATTTTTTCTTCTATGTCCCTTTAATTTTTTCAAATATGTAAACTTGGTGTTATATTTCTTTGATTTTGAGATTTATATTATTTTTTGTAACGAAAAGTAAAAAATGTCATTCTATTTGTTTGCTTGTCTCTAAATCTTCAACATAGAGATAAATAGAAGATATTTTCATAAATAAAAGGTTCAATGGAATGGAATAATATTTTATTATCATGTTTATTTATATCTAATTTTTAGTGATGAACTAATTACCTTTAATTCTTACACAACACCAATATAATATTTATTCACTTAATAGAAATTTTTTTTTGAAAAGGTTAAAAGTGATATAATTTGAATTAATTGTCATGATCCATGATTATTTAGATAAAAATAAAAATTTATTGATTTATTAATGGAAATATTCAAAATAATTTTTTCATGTGTTTTTCAAAGTCATATTAAATGAAGTGTCGAAAATGACATTAACAATTAAATAATAATTTATTAAATTATCTGAAAGACATAAAAATAATTAAAATGTAATTTATGGTTATTAATGTTCACAAATTTATTTTTTTCCATCTAGGATCAAATTTTTACTTGTTAATTAAAATTATGACTCTTTAATATAGGAAAAGTTATTACTTTTTTATAGTTAAAATTGGTTAACCATGGGGTTAATCTAATATACAAGGTTTACATTGCTATCAAACCTATCAAAAAATTATTTGAATTTAGTAATACAATATATTAATTTTCTTATAATAAATTGTATATAGGAAGAGACTTCATTCATTTATACACATATTATATTGTAATATTTCATGTATTTTTAATAAATGGCATAAATGATATTATATAATAAACAATATTTTATTAAATTATTTAAAATTCCAAAAAATACTAAATTTTTTCCTAATATTTTTATATGGTTTAAAATATAAACCATGATCCATTTTTAGGTTAATTGTTATTTTATAGTGACAGTATTTTCCCCTAAATAATAAAAACATTATTATTAAGGTATTTTCAAAAGGGATTAATGTGTGTTAAAATAATTAATTGACAGTAAACATCAAATTTTAACATATCAAAAATTTATTTTATTCTATTATTTAGACCAATACTCATTCTATATATTATTTATCTGATTTTATTATCTTTTTTCATTAAAATCAATTTATATTAATTTAATATTTTCAGTAATTCTAAGAGTGCCCCCCCTTTAACTTATAGAATATAACCTCTTCAACTCCTTTCTTCAAACTTAATATTAATTATAATTTATCCAAATAAAACTAAAAATATATTAAAAAAATATCACCCCACATTTAAAATGACTTAGTTTGTGGAAAATACCAGCCTAAGAGAGATTAATCTATAATGAATGGATGTTGTCCGGATAAGAGGTGTCGCTTCTAACTCAATATATTAGTTTTATTTCTTCCTCTAACTACTTCAAAATATTATTCAAACATGATAAAATAATAAAAATATTATATTACATATAATGTTATGTTTTAATGTTAATGTAATAAACTATATCTCTGTTGTATTCCATCAAATTAGAAACGAAACAGTCGTTCATGTTTATAGTGGACTTCCACCTCACGAACCTTTAAAGTATTATTTCCATTACCACCTATCACAGCTATTTATGATGTTGGATTTAATGTATCTATATGATATTCATGATATATTTATCATTATGGGAATGAAATATATATATATATATATTACCATTCCATTCATTGAAATATTATAACGTCATTTGTGCATACGTGTGGATTTCCACCTCCACAAAGTCATCAGAATCATTTTTTATTAACACATAATGTGGATAGTATATATATATTTATATAAAGAAATAATAAATAATTTATAAAATTATTATAATTATTTATTGATAATTTTATACTTACCTTTATTCAATAATTATCATTGAAAAATGGAATCATTAATCATGTGTGTGTACGACTTACCACATCATGAATGTAATATAGTGAATTTGTCATAAAAATCTTACATGGTTTGTTTTTAAAGTATAAATTATGTATAAAATTTATAATTATATTATTATTATTATTATTTATATGATTTAATAATGAAATCATTAACCATAATCCATCTACTAAAGTCATTTTGAAAAGATGAGCCAAATATCATCAAAACAACCAATATAAATTTAAGGATTATGCATTTTAATATAAAATATTAATAGATAAATTTAATGGAATAATATACATGAAACATTATCTTAAAATATTAAATAATTAGAATAATTTTACCTTTATTGAATATAAATAGAGTATGTGACAATTTGGAATCTAGGTAAGGGAATCATTAACCTAAAACTTCTTTTTAAATATCCTCAATAATTATTTTATAAATCATTTTATTATATGTACTTATATTTAATATTATTTTATTGATGTATTATAATGTATTTTAATGAATTATATAGGTAATTTTATTTCAAATTTCACTTTATTTCAATTTTTTTAATAATGAATATTTTTATGTATTTTGTATAGAGTATTTTCACAGAATGGAAAAACGAATGATCTATTTTAATGTATACGACATCAACTATTTTCCACGATCATAACCTTTTTGGTATATTTTGTTAAACCTAAAATACTTCATGTTTTTTTCAAATAAATATCCTCTTTCAATTTATTATGGGTATTTAAAAAATAATAGTATTAAATTGAATGGGTATATAATTATTCAGAAATGTTTTATTATGGGTTGAGGGAAACTTTTTATTAGGGTAGTGGTGAAAAATAAAGGCTTTCATGTTTTATAATTATGTTATGGTTCATAGAATTTATTTATGATGATGGGGTTTTCATTATAAACCAATGATCGGTGGTTCCTTTAGAATTAAAGGATGGATGGTTAGGCTATAGACCAAGTATGGGTCGTTACATTATAAAATAAGGGTGGGTCTGCGATAGCCTTTAAAAGTATTGGGTAATGATTTTGTTTCAGGAGAAATTATTTAAGGTATTAGGGAATAAAAACAATATATGATGGTACATTTTCCACCATGTTATTTCCTTTTAGATTTACTTTGAGTTTTGTTGTGAAAATATTATGGTAGGGATGTTTATTTCTCGGTTAATAAAATCCTTACTTGTATCCTAATGAATATTTTGAAAATTGAAAATTTTCATAATTATTTATTGACTAACAAATTTATTTTTTTCTTTTTATGTTTTCCTTCTTGATTATTTGGTTCTCATACCGCATTTAAAATATTTTTCTTAAGTCTTATAGTTTTTTAATTACAATCATAAATTCATTTTGAAAGTCATGAATATTTTTCATGTAAATAAATATGGTTCATATTAAAATGTTTATAATATGGTAAAATTATATACTGAGTGTATGTGTCCACTTTGGAAGTGTTTTTGCAAATTCAGTAAAAAACAAAAAATAAGTGGTAATTGGGTTTGTAAGTGATCACATATTTCTTTTTTATTTGTTATGTTTTGATGTGTTGAAATTGGGACACATTAATTAGTATGAGGATAAAAATGTAAATACAAATTTTTTAGCATCGGATTAAGGAATGAAAGTTTAGGGATGTTATCATTGGTTTTAGAGTGGGAATTAAAAAAAATTAGATATTATAATTTTTCTTGTGAGGTTAACTTAAGAGTTATGGATACCTTCATATGTTTAAATTTTTATGTTTGATCATAATTTAGATTTCATATACACTACTTTTTCATTTTGAAGTGTTGGGATTTTAATATGACTAATAATAATTTTGGAGATGTTTTATTGGGATGAATTATAGGTAACCCATAATTTTAATGTGGAGGATTATTTAGGACTAATTTTAATAAATTTTTACGATGTTAATAATAATTTGGTAGAATATTAGGAATCTTATTAATATATATTTTCTAAGGTACAACTTGTATGCTAAAAAACCGTCTCTCATCTTTTATGGCCATTAGGCATGAACCAATAACCAAAGGGAAAAAGGGTGAATTTACTACAACTGGCCTACATTATATCTTGGTTAGTAAGACACTTTTTCCATAATTAGATAAATTATATGATAAATATTTGTTGATTTAATTTTTGGAACATATTTTTTATCTTAAAGATAACTATGGGATTGGAAATTATTTTGAGGAATATGTCATTCATGTATTTTTTGATGAATTTCACTTTTTAAGGAAATTTTATGATTAAGGTAATTATAAAAACATTAAAAAAAGTAATTTTTTATTTGAGTAATAAAGGATGAATTATTTTTTAGGTATCCATGATTTTATTTTAGATTTATGATTTAGGTCGTGTACGGAAATGATTATTATATTTTCAAGATTATATGATTCGGGCATATGAATTTGGTGTTTATAAATTTACTAGTGAATATTTTTAATTTGAGATATATGTTAAATTACTCTCAAAAGAATATGCGATTGATGTTTTATAATATTTGGTTTCCAATATGAGTTATGAATATTTCAACCAAATTTAATGATTGTTTAACCCTTTATGATATTATTGAATTTTAGAGAAAAAATAATTATTTATTCATATGAAGGATTACTCATTTTGAAAATTATATTTCATTATTATAAAAATTAGGTTTTGGTTATTGTATAAACATAAAAATATTATCTTGTTATACATTTTGGATTATGTGATTCATTAGAAATATATTATAGTTCCTCATGCATAAAAAATTATTTTGAATACTCATCATTCGGAGAAAATAGATTAGATTATTGTGGAAATTCATTAATGTATCAAATTAGACATATCATGTAAGTATGTTTACATATTTTATTATTCTATACTGTAAAATAATTTCTCAACTCAAGGAAAAATATATTAAAATTGTTATCCTATTACATTCATTTATGAAGAATCGATGGTATTTTTTGACACCACATTGTTTTATGGGTTTTTATTCATTGAGTTTCTCATGATCATTCATTTTTGTATGATTAAGGATATCGTTCACTCACAATAATTATATATAATTTTTCATTTCAATATTTCTCCTTCGCATTAATTTTTTCTAATTTGAAAACAGAGTATGTGTTATTTCAAATGACATACAGACTTACATTTTCTCCCTTTTCTTATGAATGTTCTATTAACCATATTTAGGATATTTAATATCAGAAAAATTATTTTCAAATTTCATACCTTTAATTATAAAAATAAATATCAAGTTTAAAGGATCTAATTTATTAATGGGGGAGAATATAACACATTGATATTTTTATATAATAACATTATGTTCCATAGAAAATATGACACCCAACATCGAGCTGAAATAACCCATGAAATATTATTATAGGACCATATTAACATAGTTGTTGAATTTGAAGGTATGAATAAGATTAAAAAAATTATTAAATATATATATATATATATATATTCCCAAATTAATTAAAATTTATTTATTAATTATTAAGAAATAAGAACGCAATTTTTTTAAAGTAATTTTATTCTTTGAAAATTTGTTTTCATGAAAAAAAAATATTACTTATAAATATATAATATTAAAAGTAATTTTTAAAAAATTTATAAATTTTATTTGAAAAAAATTATATCATTTTTTAAATAATTTAATCAAAATCATCTAATAAATAATTTTTATAAATATTCTGAAAAGATTAATTTTTCATTGAAAAATGAAAATACAGAGTTTTAGAGAAAACATTATTTTATTTTCATGTCTTTAGAAAATGAATTTCTATTTTTGATTATTTTTTATATATTATTAGTTAATTATTATAAAACAATAAACCAATTATATAATTTTAAATGAAATTTATACTTAAATTTTGAATTAAAAAATTATACTTAAAAAGTTTTTTAAAAAAAACTCTCTTTTGTTGTCTTTTGTGTTTTAATATTATATTAATTTACACAAATTTGAAAAATATAATATTTAAAAATATATTATATTTTTATAGTAATTATATCCTATTTTTTAAATGGTTCTATTTTAGTATTGGTCATTATGATTTATAACCAGAATAAAATAATTGTCACCGCAGTATGTGTAAATCATGTTATTAAGGTTTAAAAATAGAATGATAACGAATAAAAATGATCCTAAAACATGTATTTATCCTATTAGATGAATTTAATTTATCTATGCACATCCATGTTTCAAATAGATTAAATTTTTGTTAAATATTTCATTTATTTTGAATTTTATATTATTTTATATAATGAAAAGTTAATTATATTATTCTCTTTTTTTAATTAACTCTAAATTGAAGATAGAGGAATTAACAGAGGCTATGTTTGATTATAAAATTTTTAATTAAAATATTTTCTATTTATTGTGGTAATTTATTTCATGTTTTTTCTGATGAAATAATTACCTTAAATGCTTACCCAAAATGTTATTAATGATATTTTATGTTAAATAATTTTTTGTTAAAATATTTAAAATCTATAAATGTTTTAATAAAATTAATATTAGGATAATTAATGGAATAATATATAATAATTTTTCAATTTATGAACCAATTTTCTCCTTATAATTTAAATTTTATCTCTTTAATAATGAAAAAGTCATTACCAAGGATAACGTTAAAATTGGTTAGTGAAGTGGTTAATCTAAATGATACATTTTAAAATGATAACAAAAACCTATAAAAATATTATTGGATTATTATATTAATAAAATAACTACCTTATGGAAAAATACATTTCATTTTGGAACCATTTTACATGAGTTATGAATATATTATATTTTAATATTTCAGGTATTTCCATAAATGAGATAAATTATATTTTATATTAAACAATATTTCATTAAATGATATAAAATTCATAAAAATGATATCTTCATCTAATTGAATCGGATATTATTTAAAATATTACCCATGGAACATTTTTGCCGAAATTATTTTTTTTATAGTAACTATATTAACCCCTAAAGAGAAAGAACATTGTTACCATGATAATTGTAAAAATGGTTATCGCAGGTTAAAAAACATTTCCAGGTTAAAACATAATATAAACATGTAAAAAATTTATTTTATGATATTATTTCAACCCATGGAACTCCTATATTAAAATTATATGATTTTGGATCCGTTTTTCAATGAAAATAAATTTCTATTAATTTAATATTTTTTTTAATTTCAAGAGTTCCCCTCCACTCACTTATAAATGTCACCTCAAATCCTCTTTTATTTAAAAATAAAAAGCCATTAATTTCATCAAATACCCCCCCAAATCCCTTCCTTACAACTTTCTTCTCATAATATAGGACTTAGTCTAGGTAGAATAATAACCTTAGAGAGCTTAAGTTGTACTGAAAAGGTCATTGTTAAAAGAATAGGTATAGATTTTAACAAAAAAAAATTTACTTTTTCTCCTCACTCTTTAATATCTTCTTAAAACATGTTGAAATAATATCCCCAATATATTATATATATTGATATTTTTTATGTTAATTTCATAAACTATATCCATCTCCAATTCTGTCAAATGGAAAACAAAATTGTAGTTCATGTGTACAGAGTACTACCACCTAATGAGCTGATGAAATTATTTATCCATCACCATCTATATTGATTGTTTATTATGAAGGATTTAATGAATTTATATATTATATTAATGAAATATTTATCTTTATGAAAAATAAATAAATATATTCTTACCCTTTTGATCATTAAAAATGATAACACTAATTGTGTGTACATGTGGATTACCACCTCTATAAAGAGATTTTATTCATATTTCATTATATTATCACATGGTTGATATATATATATATATTAGTGTATTTAATGAAATAAAATGGTATTTATGATTTAATTATAATTTTAAAAAAATTAAATAATTATTAAAATCTTTTCTTAATGATCATTGAGAAATGGAAGCATTGCTCATTCGTACGTACAACTTATTATCTTCATTATTGTAACATAGTTAATTTTACAAAATTTTCATTAATTATTAGTTTTAAAATTATATTTGATTTATAAAAATAACAATTATTTCATGATTATTATATTTATATAATGGAATAATGACCATGTTGATTATAGTCTACCAGCCAAAGTCATTTTGGAAAAATGAGTAAAATATCTTCAAATTGACTGACATAAAAATAAATGATTAAATATTTAAATATATCTTGGTAATAAATAAAATAAATTGAAGGATAAACTTGAAAAATAATCCTAAGTATATATTTCTGACCCATAATCCAGTAAGTGGTGCTCCGAGATGGTTTGACACATGACTTCTGGTGCGTCTCCATATATGCCAAAGGCTACCAATTAGCTACGAGGGCCTATAGTGTATCCATGGGTAGAATATTTTATAATTATAATACTATTAAATAGTTTTGTGTATTAATGAAAGGTAGTGGAAAAACTAATGAATAATCTATAAGGGGTTAATAAAAATTCATCTAACATGAATAATATGTGGTAGCTAAATCAATATTAGATTCAAAAAAGATGATCATGTCATGATACTATATATAAAGGGAATCTTGTGGGATATAGGAGAACAAGAATATACAACATGATAACAGAACAAAAAAATACGAAAAAATACCTCCACTAGTATATGTGCATAGGCTCATTCTACTACTCTCATACTCCATCCAATTACGGAAAATCAAACAGATGTTGAGAACATCCTTTTTCTACCACTATAATTATGAAGTCTATTTAGGTACCATAGGTTTCCCGATTAAGGTGTGAGATATACTCAGTATTACACCACCAATAGTGACTAAAACTATCCATTTTATAGATATAAAATTAATAGTGTGTTGGTAATGGTATAATATTAAATAAATAAATAAACCACATTAGACCAGGTTCCTCATAGGACCTACAACCAACAATACCTAATTCAACGTATCTAGATATCTCTAAACCATTTTCAACCTGTAAATATATAATATAGGTGTTTGAATGGGTTGTTAACTATAAATTATCAATAATGGCCTGAACCCAAGCATGTTATTTGGCTTGGTAGGAACATCCATAGGTTAATTATTTTTTCAATCCTATAATAAAATCGTGAGCCAATCCAAAGTGATCAATAAAAAGGATCCAATGTATTTCTACAGGATCACTATAAGTACCCATTACCATAAGATTCCATCAATTGTTATCCATAAGAGGAATCCCACGTATCACTCTCAGTATGGTGTGAAGAAATAACCTTCAGAGCCTTTCCCAAGTATACCAAATAGGGGATCATGTATAGCTCATGGAATTGTATAACTATCTTTACACTTTGCTTATTTAATGTAAATCACCTTGGGAACCGAAATCGCTCATGGGTAGGTATGTGATCCTTTTATTGATCTTGTCTAAGGAATCTAATGAATAATCAAAGTATTCCTTTGTGTGCATTAATATTTATTTTAAAATTCTAATTATAGAGCTCGAAAATCCCATCCAAGGAATCATTATGTTGAGACCCTTTTATATCCTTTATATTTAAATGAAGATATGTTTTAGATATCAAGAACTCATATCATTTAACAAGGTATTTTATCCATAACACTTTAATTGAGTTAGAAAATTTATTCAATTCCAGTGAAGCAGGTTATTCCATAAATAAAAAGGATTGAAACGCATGTTATTTCATATATATTGTATACGCTAACACATTCTAGATAAAATAAATTTAATTTGGTTCTAAATAATAATGATCTAATACACTAATAAGGGGCATACCCTTGGTCTGCCCTATGTTGAGGTAATCACACACAGACTGTAACATCCCAGGTAACTATGGAATAAAATATTTTCGTATTTATTAATATTTTTGAATTAAATGTTAATTATACATTAAACATGATGATATGTTTGATGGCGTATTTAATACATAACATCGGTTTTCTTTGAAATAATACATAGCACACAACGTTGAGTTATACTAAGAAAATAATAATATAATATTATTATTTTAAATGGAAGTTAAATCCTAAATGTTGTATTGGAGGGAATGAATAGAACTAACCATATTACGATTAAAAAATTTTCTTAAATTTTTTTACATTTATACAATAATTTTTAGCGGCTTAAAATAACAAAGAATCTGATTTTAAGCACAAATACTCTAATATTTCATTAAAAATCCATTCTACTGCCTTTTGATGGAGAACCCTGTTTAAATCTAGTGTTTGTAAATTTCATATGATCTATTTGAAATAATGAAATTATCTTTTATAACCGGGACATCAAAATTTACTTTGGATGACATTTTGGTAGTTTTCTGATAAAGATCATTTTTCTTGAATAGTGAAATATACTATATTTTAATACCAAACTATTTTTAATATAAATTATTTCATGGATAGGTTATCCTTAAAATTAGTTTTAAATTTTAATTTGATAGTCTTTTTACCATTTAATTCAATTTTTGTGATTTTAATTAATTTAACTTTGAAATTGGACATAAACAAGTGTCAAACTTTTGATATTTATTATTTTTAAAAATACTTTTCGTATTTATAGCGGGAATTAATTTTAAATTAATTTTTACCACTTTTGTGTTTTGAATTCAGAAAAATTGTTTCCATATTTTTAATCAATATGAAATTTTTTTTAAATATGTAACTTTTTTTTATACATTGTGAATATTTACTTCAGTAAAAAATTTATTTACCTTGTTTAAAGGTTAAATCTTGTAAATAAGGGTAACAAAATATTATTATAATAATATTAAATTACCCTAACATGAGTCAGAATCATATTGGTTGATACATTTATGATCATGGTAATCCTTGGGCTGATTCTGTGATCCCATGGAGCCACTTGGTAGTGATAATGACACTTCATATTTATTAATTTAAAGTAAAGACTGAAATAATTTAAACATATATCTTTTAGTAAATCAATTCGTACATAGGGTTATATAAGGTATCTATTTGACTATAAATATTGATTTAAAATATAAAAATAATTCCTAAATCATGATATTATTTTTAAAATTTCTTACACATAAAATAAATAAGAATATTTATGGCACAATAATGATGCAGTGTTTACCTCATTAATGAATGATTTTAATAAATAAGATTATAAAGATTAAACAAATTTCAAAAAACTGTCCAATTATTATTAGATGATTGTATTTCGAACATATGTCATCTTATCTTCTACTTAAATAAATTTTGGACCTTTAGAAATCTAAAATAATTATATAATAAAATATTATTTTTAAACATTCCTAAAGAGCCCCCCTTATAAAAAGACATCACTTATATACCATTCCTCATGATTATAAAGCCCATTGGATAATCAATACTCTGCCCCATTAAGCTCCCTACATCCCTCTCCTCGTCCTAGAGTCCTTACCATAGGCATAAGGCACTTCTAGTAAACCATTTGGTTCAAACCAAAGGGAGTTCACCGATTTAAATGTAATGTCTTCTCTTAAGTTATTTTATTTTATTTTACATCTCATACTCCAAAAACTCTTTTTATTCCATTATTTCATGACAAAATTAGTATCCTCGATATACAAGGTTATTTTTATGATATGTATTCTAAATACACTTACACACGACTCCATATAATGGGTAAAGAACATACTGTTCTTGTGGACGGCGAACTACTAACTCACAAAACTATGATTGTTCAATATTCTCTTACAACCTCTTATGGTGGCCATTAAGAAGTAACAGTATTTATATGTGTCATATATTATATTTATATTTTTTTGCTTATTGTTTTCATTTATAGCATACATTTATGGTTACCATAATGGGTAAACATGATAATTTAATTTGAGGAAGTGTGGACTACCACCCCCTAAAAGTGATAAGACTCGTTCATGCCATATGTGGAACGGAAAAATAATATAGTTACTAAAATTATATATATGATATTATTATGGAATTATAATATACATATTTATCATTAATTTTTCATTCCATTAAATATGAAAAAGAAATGAAAGTAGCGTTCATGCGTACGTACAGCTTACCGTCTACATGAAGGGGGCATTTAATTTCTTATCTAAAAATATTATGTACTGTTATAAATACATACATATATATGTATATACTGAATATATATGATATATATGATATGTAAATCACGAATATCATTCTATAGATAATTAACTTTTGATCACATGGACAACCTGTAAATATTAGATGTTCATTTTTTTATTCAAGTTTCGAACATCGACAGAATGTCCGATATGAACTCAAATAATTGAATAATTGATATATCAAGGTAATAAGTGATGTAAAATGAATAATAAACTTGAAAAAGGATATTAAGAAAGTTTAATTTAACTTAATTTTATTATTTAGGAATAACAAGGAACAAACGTTCCAAGTCAGACAATGTGGTAAGGGGTTTCTTATCTCACTTTTAATTTCATGATATTTCCATTGTTCAGCACTTATTTATTGAATGTAGTGTATTGTGTACTTTTATTTGATATATATTATCATTGTTTTCTTTATATTCATGTATTTCAGTGATTCATTTGGTGGTTTGTTTGCACCGGAAAATGCATCCCCAAAATTTTTCATATGCTTCCATACAAGATCCAAGATCGTAGACCATTTTGAATGCTTTGATTGGTAGGTTGTAGAGCCCTAATGGAGTTACGGATTAGGAGTTAATGACATTTAAAGTTGGGATGGAAAACTTGTTCACGAAGCTCATTCGCGAAGCCCCCACCGTGATCGTGGAGCGCTATCGCGAAGCAAGGAGGTGGGAGGATCCGTGAACCCATTGGACATTCGCAACATGTCATGAAGACCCGCTATGAAGGAAGGAGGCGGGATTATCCACATCCACATCTGACATTCGCGATCCATCGTGGAGCAGGCTCCATCTTCGCGCTGAGCAAGCTTTACTTCGCAGCGTCCCTTGCCTATAAATACCCATCTCACCCCCCCCCCCCTTCTCCAAAAGGCCATGACACCCCTTAGGTGGCTGATCTCCCGGTTCGTGGAGCTCCTCTTTCATTCGCGAAGCGGCTCTACAATCCCCTGCTCCACAAGCAGTTTCTTTCATATCGCTACTCGACGAGTCCATGCTCTGCGTGACCATGCTCTGAGAGCCCATGCTCCCCAAGACCATGCTCTGCAAGCCCATGCTCCGTGAGCCCATACTCCGTGACACCCTGCTCCGCGAGTCCGTTCTCTACGATTCCATGCTCCGCGAGACCCCATGCTCCATGAGCCCCCTTTCTCCGCAAAGCTCTTTTGCGAACACCTACCCTTTTTGAGGATTCTACCTTCACACCCACCGGTCCATACGACAGGGGATGCACCCCCGCGCCCCCGTTCGATGTCACTACTAGGCTGTGGTCCCGGCCATTCGGGCCACTCCCTTCTCTACTGTCACTGACCCCCATGAAATATGGAGAGTCGCACCCTGAAATTTTCCGGTAGGGACATCGTCATTTTCCATTGTGACCTTATGCACAGCCCCCTTCCACCTATTTAATACAATGACTAGAGAGACTCCTCCACACACCATGGAACACCTTGAGTTGAAATATTCCTCTTAGTTCATTTCCCATGTCATGAGTTGAGATTCTCATCATCAATTCCCTGAGTACATTGAGTCGAACCATTCCTCAGACAACTCCTCCAAACCCTATCACTTCGCTCCTATGACAGGTCGAACTAGAAAGGGTCGCCCTTGCATAAGACCCAACACCAACCATTTCTAGGCACCTTGTGCCTAACCATCTTATCTACATGACTTTAAACTATAGAAATCCCTATGTGCCAGATATAGGATGCCTCTTACCCAATATAAGAGATGCCTTGTGCTCCAAGCATGAGATGCCAACAGTCCTCTCTACATGAATTTAAACTGTAGTAATCCCTATGTTCCAGACATAGGATGCCTCTTACCCAATATAAGAGATGCCTTGTGCTCCAAGCTTGAGATTCCATTAGTAATCCCTACATGAATTTAAACTGTAGTAATCCTTATGTTCCAGAAATAGGATGCCTCTTAACCAATATAAGAGATGCCTTGTGCTCCAAGAATAAGAAGCCAATAGTCTTATCTACATGACTATAAACTGTAGTAATCCCTATGTTCCAAACATAGTATCCCTCTTACTTCTAATAAAAGATGCCTTATTCTCCAAGCGTGAGATGCCAGCAGTCCTCTCAACATGACTTTAAACTATAGTAATCCTTATGTGCCAGACATAAGATGCCTCTTAACCATTATATGAGATTCCTTGTGCTCCAAGCATAAGATTCCAACAGTTCTATCTACATGACTATAAACTATAGTAATTCCTATGTTCCAAACATAGGATTCCTCTTGCTTCTAATAAAATATGCCTTATGCTCCAAGAATGAGATTCTAGCAGTCCTTTCTACAATACTATAAATTGTAGTGTAACCTATGTTCTAATATAGGATACCTCTTGATCCAAACAAGAGATGCCTTGTGTGCCAATAATAAAATACCTAATGCCATGATTACAGTAGCGTAGTTTCAAGAGCGATGGAATACATTAAAAAATTACATCAATCCACCTCACACTTTGTGTGTCCTTCATTCGGATTATCATCCACTTCCATGTTTGGAGGGACCCCCTAATGGGCTGGTCCCATGCCGCATCGGCTCACCTACCATCCTGGGCCAACGCCTTGGAAGACATTGGATGGAACTTTGTTCCATGTCCTATGTTTTGAACACGGTCATCAATCGACCCTCATTTGTTTGTCCCCACTTCAGGCTAATGTGATATGGATGATGTGTTTTGAACACGGTCAATAGTTATCCTCCATCGTCACGCCACCCTAATTGCGTTCTGAATGTTCTTCTTGTGATTCACACTTTTTATCTCCCTTTTTTCGGAAAGATTCCAACGCTCCTTTGCATTATCCCCCTTGTGCGCTAGAGCATAGGTGAAGGCCTCAACCCACCAGTGAGTTGGGATGCCCTCATGGACAGACATGAGAAAGACATTATGGGTAGTCTCTTAGCCTAAGCCCAATTCACCATTGTCGCTCCATAACGTCACTCGATCAACTTCCTTGAGTAATCCCCATTCATCGTTTCCACTCCATAACGACACCCGGGAATCTTCCTTTCATAATCCCCATCCATGATTGTTACTCCTTAGTGTCACCCAGTCAGCTTCCTTGTGTAAGCCACATCCACGATATCTGCTCCTTAGCGGCACCCAGGGAAGCTTATTTGCGTAAGCCCCATCCATGATTGTTGCTTCTTAGTGGCACCAAGGCAGCTTCCTTAAGTAAGCCCCATCCATGATTTTCAATCCTTAGTGGCACCCATGAAGCTTCATTGCATTAGACCCTTCTATAATTGAAGCTCTTTAACGGCACTTGGGAAGCTTCCTTGCATAAGCCCCATCCGCGATTATCACTCCATTGCCGCACCCAGGCAGCTTCCTTGTGTAAACCCCATCCACTATTACCACTCCTTAGCAGCACTCGAGCAGCTTCCTTGCGTATGCCCCATCAACGATTGCTGCTCCTAAGGAGTACCTGGGAAGCTTCCTTGCGTAAGCCCCATCCACAATTGTCGGTCTAGAGCGGCACCCGATTAGCTTCCTTGTGTAAGCCCCATCCACCATTGTCACTTCATAGCGGCACATGGGCCTCCATCCTGAAGTATGTCCCAATCTCCCTCTCCCTAGGCCGCCGATGTGTAATCCCCACTCAATCTCCCACAGACGTGGCTTTCGCGATGTGATCATCAGGTCTCTCCTTTATCTTTTTTCTCACACCGAGCATGACTCACTTGAGCATAGAGCAAGCACCAACCATGACCCAAAACCTTGGGCAGCCTAGAGTGTAAGCCCCACACCCTACCCAAACTACACTAACTTTGATCCATGTCAAGGTGTGGTATGTAGGAATCCTCCACGAGGTTCAATCCCACCACCCCAGTCATTCCGAACTCCTTCACATCAGTTCACCAACACCTTAGGCATCCTAGAGTGTAAGCCCCACACCCTACCCAAACTATGAGGACCTTGATCCATGTTAAGGAATGGTACGTAGGAAGCCTCGGTGACGTTCAAGCCCATCACCCATCGGACCCCCCATCCATCTTCATGTCGGCTCGCCAACACCACCCAACTCGAACTATGGGGACTTTGATCCATGTCGAGGCATGGTACGTAGGAAGCTTAATGAGGTTCAAGGCCATCATCCATCAGACCCCCGGTCCATCTTCACATCGGTTCACCGACACAACCCATCCCAAACTATGATGACATTGATCCATGTCAAGGCATGGTACGTAGAAAGGCTCACGAGGTTCATGCCCATCACTCATCGGACCCCCGGTCCATCTTCACGTCGGTTCACAGACACAACCCAACCTGAACTATGGGTACTTTGATCCATGTCAAGGAATGGTACATAGGAAGCCTCTATGAGGTTCAACCCACCACTTGGTGATTCCGATATCATTCATGTTGGTTCACCAAACACCTTGGGCAGCCTATAGTATAAGCCCCACACCACCCGAGCTATGGGGAATTTGATCCATGTCAAGGAATGGTATGTAGGAAGCATCCATGAGGTTCAAGCCGACCACCTTGTCATCCCAACCATCATCATGTCGGTTCACCCCCGTCCCGCATGATGTTAAACTATATTTTACCCCCGTCCCACTTGACGTTAAATTGTATTCCTCCAGAACTATGGGGACTTTGATCCATGTCAAGGCATAGTATGTAGGAAGCCTCCACGAGGTTCAAGCCCATCACCCCTCGGATCCCTGGTCCATATTCACGTCGGTTCGCCGACACCATCCATCTCGAACTACGGGGACATTGATCCATGTCAAGTCATGGAACGTAGGAATCCTTCCTAAGGATCAATCCCAACAACCATTGTACCCCTGGTCCACCTTCACGTTGGTCCCCACCACAATATGAACTATGTGGTATTTGATTCCCTACCACAGGGATAAGTAGGAAGCCTCCCATAAGTTCAAGACCATCACTCATGTCTCATCTAGATCTCTCCCTTGAGCCTTTGTGTCTCAGGAAGCTCATTCCCCAATCTTGAGGTTCCACTTCTTCTTGGTCCCATCCTTGCATCCATTCTCACGGGCCACCTCCTCAGGTGTGCCATCATCCCACCGAACTACTTAGACTTTGATTCCCTTCCATGGGGACACATAGGAATTCTTTTCAAGGCTCAATCCCAACATCACTATCGTCCTCACGTTGGTACCATCTCATTCCCCCTCCACATCATTGAACTCTCCATCATCCATCTCGATTCTCACTCGGGCTGCCACATCTCGGTGGGAACCTTAACCACCTCATCGTTGGTCCTAGCAGCACCTAGGCCTCTATCCATGCGAAATCCCCAGCATGTATTCAGGTTGTTGTCCTCTATGTACAACCCGATTCATCACCCCTTATAACTACGTGGGTTTTTATCCTTGTTGTCTGCACAGGGTAAGTAGGAAACCTCCCTGAGGTCCAATCCCAGCCAATGGTAAACATTGGTGTCCCCTATCATGGGGTGCACTCCCCCAGATCTGCCCTTAGTGGTGTTCAGATCGGCCATTAACGTGTGACATCTCCCCTCCATGGAGCGCACCACCTCAGATCCTTCCTCATTAGGAATTTTGATCCATCCATCTTCCAGGTGTTCCTCCTTGGGATGTACCAATCTGATCTGTCTCTATGGGATGTTCTGATCACCCATATTACATCTCTGCAAGATGTTCAACTCGCGGCCTACCTTGTGATAAACATTAGAAGCCTAAGGAAAACCTTGGAAGGCACACCTTTGGCATAACCATCTCTTCTAGATGTTAAACTTACAGCATACCCTGTGTTAAACATTTGAAGGTGTGGAAAACCTCAGATATATACCTCTGGAATTAGATATTGCATGACAGACGTGGGATGCCTCGGGTTCTACCCCCTTGTGATGCCCTCCTATGAGGAAAAATACAGGTTCCCCAATGTCCACGCACCAAGAGATGCCCCAACATGCCTGATATTGTCATCTACTCCAACCAAAGGTTGCTAAAATGCCAAGACCACATGGAATGTCCTAATAGAAGTTGTGTAATTAACCGGCATCCATGAAGATATGGCACCGAGAATGAGATTCACAAACCACAACTTAATCTATAAGGGTGACCCGGACTAGGTGATGAATTCTGAGGAGGAATCCACGGAAGGAAGAACCGACATCCCATCATCCCATTTCGATCAAGGAGAAGACATCCCTGAATAAGAAGCGGATGCCTCTTGCCTTTGGAAAGTGAGAATGCGGGGAAACAGCTGTGCGGCCTCCACAGACGGTTGTGCACGCTCCAGAAAATGCGTCGGAAGCAAGGTTATTATCATTTTTTCATATGACTCGATTTATTACAACATGGTAAGAGGTCTTCATCTCACTTTTTATTCCCATGAGATTCATTTTTATTTGCCACTATTTTTTTGTTTGGTGTACGTACTGCCCGTGATTTTATTCATTTTGTAATATACATTAATTTATTGGTGTTTAAATCTTTATCATATGATCCTTCATTCATGGGGTGTATGTTTTGTAAGTTACCAAATCAGTGAGGTAATCTTTTACCCTCCTCTTTCTAAAAGACTTAATTTATATTATGTCTTTTAATTTCCACTTTATTATGTTTGGATATTTTATTATATATCATTGTTGCTGTAAATTTTATTTACAAGTGATGATATAACCTTTTCACTCTCATCAACTCATTTTCTCAATTTTAATGTGAGACCATTAAGCTGTCGAATTTCTGTAAGAGAACTTCCTAACCCAATTTAAATTATTTGGGTTAAACATTACTTTTTGATTATGTCCTACTATGAATATGTGTGAATGTCATCTGATTTATTTACACTTAATATCCACTTATATTTGGTGTATTCTTATTTTTCACACATAATTATGTTATTGATTTATCCTTAATCTAAGGATATGATCTTTGAAAGGAAAATTGTCTCAATTTACATTCCACTTAAAATTTTATATTGTTATACACCAATTCACTTTTATATGGTTTATATACGACCATTTGATGTATTATAACATGAATCTATCTATTCTCATGATATTATAAGCTTTTATTGATGTTATTCCTCAATTTTGTTTTATTCAAGCGTCCCCCTTTTTTTTAATAACTCTTTAACTAAAATATTGTTTTAAATGTTTTAAATATTTATTCTTTTAAATATTTATCCTTAATGTCCATGTTTTAAAAATTCTTTTAAGGATTTATTTATATGGGAAATAATGTTTAAAACAGTTAATTCATTTATAATCTTTAATGTGTTATGGGAAACTTTTATTCAAAAATATATTTATTTACTTTTTTAAATGTTTGTGAAAATGGTTTTAACAAATCATTGATTATGTCAATATCTTGAAATGATATATTGTGATTGGAATATGGAAATGTTATCTTTCATTTATAATTGTTTTATGTGTTATGAATATGTTATGGTTATTGGGCATTGTTTACACATATAGGTCATTCCATGATAAACCTAGGGGGTGTGAGCCCTAGATAGCTCTCCAATGCATTGGGTAACATGACAGAGGTAAACGTTAATGATTCTCCTAATATATTTAGGGAATATACTGTGATGTGTATTCCAAATGTAATTCCCTAGGTAGATGTGAAATCTACAATGTAAGTTTGATATGGATGCCACAAGTTACCCTTATGATTTTTGATTTCTATGTGTTATTCATAAATATTATGATTTTATAAGGTATGTTGTGATTGAAAACTATGGTTTCATTGATTTGATTTTATTTATGGGATAATGATTCCTTTCCTTATTTAATAACCCTTAATGTTTTTTATGCATATCCCATGTTTTTGAAATGTTCCCACTGGGAATAAAGATGAATAAGGGTCAAGGATTGGATCAAGGAAAAGTCATGTTATCTAAAACATGGAACTATACATGTTTCCTTTTAAGAATTTTTATTTTATGAATAAAATGGGTACTACATAGCAGTGTCTACATGTAATATTAAAGTTGGTATGTAATAGTTATGGCTAAATTCTCTAAAACTATAATCCTGAAAATATTTTCAATGTGAATTCTTAATTTAACTAAGATTATGTAAATTTTAAGGCCGAGTCCTTATTGTTGGTATCAGAGGTTTTTTTAGACAACTTTAGGGATTTTTTTTTCATTAAACACATGGTAAGTCCCTATGTCTATTATTCTAGTCAAATACTAGTTCTATAACTTATTCAGATAAAAGAAATTCAGTTACAAATGGAAGGTGGAGGATCTCAAATGACATTCTTATCTCTTTCTAATGACATACTTGCAATAATTATTGCAAAGTCATGTTCATATGATTGTGAAAATTTTTTCTAACATAAAAGTAACTTGCAAGAAGTTGTTGGAGATTTTAAACACCTCCACTATGCCTCGATATCATCATGGATCATGGGTTGTATTTAATCAAATCCTATTTCTTTAATATTCTCATATTTTCACGAAATGTAAATATTATCCAGGAATTTTCTAATATTTTCCATTATCACATGATTTGGAAGCATATTATGATTTGGAAAAAGGTTCTAAAGAAGGATACCCTTGTGTAACATATTTATATTTTCTTTTATAGAATAGTCTCTCAGCATATACTTATGGTATTTTAAAAGGATCATTGATTGAATGGTTCAACTCAAATTCGGTCCGACTATTTTATAAAAATATTTTTTTATCAGATGTTTTGAAATTATATTCCATACATAATTTTTCTCTTAAACTATTTTTCTATGAACACCCATATGGCCCATGTTGTCCAAGGTGAATTTGGATGAAGGAATCAATTGATTTTGAAGGATCTCTAAATCATTTTTTCAATGCATAGACCTTATACCTACTTGATCAAGATGATGATGAAACCATATGAACACTATTATCAAGGTATAATGTTCTTTCTGTTGGGAATAATTTTAATTTATCACATGTATGTGAAAAAAATTAAAATATATATATGATTTTGAGGCCTTAATGTATTGGGAGGAAAATGAAGGGTATAAGAAAACCTTTGAGGTTAAAACATGATTGGGATATTTTTTAGTCTTATAAAAAGGACAATCAGAATACTGTGTGACAACCCATCACGTCAGATGTATATTTTGAAATTGAACCCATAACCAAAGTGCGATTGTGATTTATCATCTACCACTAGACTACGTTAAGTCCCTAGTTAGTATGAATTATTATTTTTAGTTAAATGATATTATGTATCAGGAGTAAGTTGATTTTGGGAACATATGTTTTTTCAAATGGATATCCTTAATATTATAAAATGATTTAATGATTAACTGATAGATGATATTTTAGAAGACATTCTCCCTTTTGGGGAACATTATATCCTTAAGGGAAATAGAATATTGCAGGATCTCATTTGTGAAGTAATGGTTGAAATTTTATTTTGGAAGAAACTATGTTTTTATGTAGACATATGGAGATTTGGGTTATTTAGAAAAATAATTAACCTATCCTAGAGAATATGTTATTAGGTAATTACTCTTTAGTATGATACCTTAAGATTAGTCGATTTTATTTGGAAATAAATGTTAAGATTTATCAAGGAAGACTATGTGATCAAATTCTTCTGAGTTTGGGTTTTAATCATAGTTTGGGTTACATTGAAGATTTTTATGGACATATATTTATTATATGGACTTTATTGATCTTTGGGTATTGTATGACAAATTTTGAATATTAAGAGTAGTTTTTTTGTAAAATATTGTCCTTTTGGGGGATTATGTGATCATGTACTAACCATTCTGGTTTTGGTTAATGTCTAACGACATGGGAAAAATATAGTTCATCATTTTCAGATTATGTGATTCTCTTGAATTTGATTATACTGCTTTCAATTTGAACACATCATCTAGAATACTCATTATTTGCAGAAAACAATAGTTTATGGTTGAAATTTAGTAAAGGATGAAAGTCTAAATGATAAGTAATTATGTGTCCTTATGTTCTTAGTCAAGTTCATAAATAAATTCCTCATCTTTATGAAAAGGAACTTAAAAACAAAAACGTTTTCCATTTACATTTTCTGTTAGGACACCAATGACTGTTTAACCCATATCATGTTTGGGGTTTTCATGTTGTTAATTTTTCTTAATCGTGTTTTCTATCAATCTCTATCAGAACATGAAACATAGTTTCTCCTCCATATCAATTTTTTCATAGAATTCTATAATGTTTTATCTCAGGTGAACTTTTTTACTTCTCTTATTAATTTTAATGTGAGTGTATTATTGACTCTTTTTCTTATGTTTGACTTTTAATGAATTTTCTTGAGCATAATTTTAAAATTGTGACAACATAATTCCTAAAAGGGCAAAGGATATAACATCCGAGGTTAATCTGGAATACAAAATTTTCATATTTATTAGTATTTTTGAATGAAATAATAATTTTACTTTAAAAGATATGATATTTTCGATGGCGTATCTAACACGTAACACCGGGTTTCTTTAAAATCTTATGTAGCACACAACATTGAGTTATACTAAAAAATAATAATATAGTACTATTATTTTAAAATGTAGTTAAATCCAAACTTTTGTATTAGCAGGATTGAATATAAATAACCATATTATTATTAAATATTTTTATTAAACATTTTTACATTTATTTGATAAAATTTAGAGGCTAAAAATAAGAAAGAATATGATTTTGAGCATAAATACTGTAATATTTTTTCATGGTCATTTTTACCGCCTTTTGATGGAGAACCCCTTTTAAATCTAGTTTTTATATCTTTTATATGTTATATTGGAAAGAATTAAATTCTTCTTTATAATCGGGACATTAAATTTTACTTTGGATGAAACTTTTCTATTTTTCTGAAAAAGATCATTTTTTATTTATAGTGAATAATACTATATTTTAATTCAAAACTGTCATTTAATCTAATTTATTTATATGTTTATATTATCATTCTAATTGGTTTTAAATTTTAATTACATTATGATTTTACCATTTAATCCAATTAGGGTCATTGGATGTAATTTCACATTGAAATTGGATATAAACAAGTGTCAATCTTTTGATAGTTATTATTTCATAAAAACAAGTTTTTTGTTTTAAGAGTGGGAATTAATTTTAAATTAATTTCTAAAAATTCTGTGTTTTGAATTTGGAAAAATGGATTCCATATTTGGAAACATGAGGTACATATTGTGTAAATAAGTAAATTTTATTTTTAGACATTATGAATATTTATTCCAGTAAAATTTTATTTACCATGGTTAAAGGATAAATCTTGTAAATAATGTTAAAAAATATTATTAATTTAATATTAAATTACCCTAACATGTGTCCTAATCATATTGGTTGATACATTTCTGATCATGGTCATCCTTGGGTCGATTTTGGGACCCCATGGAGCAACTTGGGAGTGATAATGACACTTTATCTTAATTAATTTAAAGTAAAGACAAAAATGACTTAAACATATGTCTTTTAGTAAATCATTATATAATAAAATAATATTTCAAAAATATTCCTAAAGAGACCATCCTCCCCTTATAAAAAGCCCACACTTATAATCCATTTATCGCATTTCTCAAGCCCCTTGGATCATACAAACTACACCCAATTAATATACCTATATCCCTCTTCTCCTATTAGAAGCCTTACCATAGGAAGAAGGAACTTCAAGTAAACCATTTGGTTCAAACCAAAGGGAGTTAGCCGATTTAAAGGTAACGTCTTCTCTTAAGTTATTTTCTTTTATTTAACTTCTCCAACCCCCCCAAAATATTGTTTCCTTTATTTTATAACAACAAAATCTTCTTCAATGTACTTGGTTTTTTTATGATAAGGATTCAAACTTCAAATACACACACCTCCATCTAATGGGTTGAGAACATATTGTTTGTTTGGACGGTGAACTACTGCTTCACGAAACGATGGTTGTTCAATCATATCATACCACCTCTTATAGAGTACATTTATATGTAAGTATATTTATATGTGTTATATATTATATTTATATTGTTTCTTTTCTTCTATATTTTTCATTTATATCATACCTTTATGGTTTCCATAATGTGTAAATGCGATAATTTCATTTGAGGAAGTACGGACTACCGCCCCTTTAAAGTGATATGACTCGTTCATCCCATATGTGGAATGTATAAAGATTGGAGTTACTGAAATTATATAAATTATATTATTTTGTAATTATAATATACATATTTATCATTAATTTTATATTCCATTAAATATGAAATAGAAAGGAAAGTAGCGTTCATGTGTATGTTCTTCTTACCATCTCCAGGAATGGTGCATTAAATTTATTATCTCCAAATGATATGCACTATTATAAATACATATATATATATACTGGATATATATGATATATATGATATCTAAATCATGAATATAATTATTTAGATAATAAAATTTTGACCACATGTACAACTTGTAAATATTAGAAGTTCATTTTTTACTCATGTTCTGAGCATCAATAGAATGTCCAATATAAAATAAAATAATTAACTAATTGTGATAGAAAGGTAATAAGTAATTTAAAATGAATAAAAAAATAAAAAACTATTCTTAAGAAATTATAAATTAACTTAAGTTTATTATTCAGGAATAATAAAGAACAAACGAGTCAAGTCAGACAACGTGGTAAGGGGTTTCTTATCACACTTTTAATTTCTTGAGATTTCCATTGTTCAACACTTATTTATTTCATGTGGTGTATTATATAATTACATTTGATATATATTACAATTATTATCTTTATATTAATGGTATTATGTGATTCATTTGGTGGTTATTAACCTTTTTTTATACGACTCGATTGATTACAACGTTGAAAGAGGTTTTCATCTCACTTTTTATTCCTATGAGATTCATGATATATTTTCCACTATTTCCTTTTGTGAATTGTATGTACTAAACATGAATGTTTTAATTTGTTAATATACATTAATTTATTGGTATTTACATCTTCATCGTATGATTCTTCTTTTATGGGGTGTATGTTTCGTAAGTTACCAAATCAGTGAGGGAAACTTTCACCCTCCTCTTTTTAAAAGACATCATTTCTGTTATGTCTTTTAATTGAAACTTTATTATGTCAGGATATGTTATTATATATCTTTATTTATGTATATTTTGTTTTCATGTGATTATATAACCCTTTATCTCTCATCAAATCAATTTCTCAATTTTAAAGTGACACCATTAGGCTATCAAATTTCTATAAGAGAATTTCTTAACACAATTTCAATTCTTTGGGTTAAAATTATACTTCCTGATTAGGTCATTCTATGAATATGGTTGAATGTACACTGAAATTTTTACACTTAATGTCCACTTATATTGGGTGTATTCATATTTTTTACACAAAATTATGTCATTGATTTGTCTTTAATATAAGGTTATGATCTTTGCAAGGGACTTTGTCTCAATTTACATTCCCTTGAAACTTTTTTATTGTTATACACTGATTCACTTTTATAGAGTGTATATACAGACCTTTGACTTATTATATCATGAATCTCTCTATTATCATGATATTATAATCTTTGATTGATGCAATTATACAATTTTTTGTATTCTGCATCACTCATTTTGTTAAAAACTCATTAACTAAAATATGTTTTTAAATGATTTAAATATTTATTCTTCTAAACATTTATCATTAATTTCAATGTTTTAAAAATTGTTTTAATGATTTAATTATATGTAAATTAATGTTTTAAAATGTTAATTACTTCAAAAACATTAATGTGGTATGGGGCACATTGATTCAAAATTCTATTTATTAAAGTTTTTAAATGGTTTTGAAAATGGTTTTAGCTAAGCATTGATTATGTAAATATCTTGAAATGATATATTGTGATTGGAATATGGAAATTTTATCTTCACTTTATGATTGTTTTATGTGTTATGAATATGTTATATTTATTGGGCATTGTTTACGTATATGGGCAGTGCCGTGATAATCCTAGGGCAGGTGAGCTGGAGATAGCTTTCCAATGCATTGTGTAACATGACAGAGGTAAATGTTAATGTTTCTACAAATATATTTATGTAATATACTATATGGGTTATTCCAATTGTAAATCACTAGATTTTGGTGAAAGCTACAATGTATATTTGATATGAATTCCACAAGTTACCTTTATGATTTATAATTTCTGTGTGTTATTCATAAATATTATTATTTCATAAGGTATGGTCTGATTGAAAACTATGGTTTCCTTGATTTTTATTTATTGATGGGCTAATATTTACTTTCCTTATTTTATAACCCTTACTAAGGTTTTTATGATCATCCCATGTTTTTTAAATGTTTTCAACAAGACTTAAAGATGAATACGGGTCAAGGATCGGATCAACAAAAAGTTATGTTGTCTAAAACATGGAACTGGACATGTTTCTTTTTAAGAGTTTTTATTTTATGAAATAAATTAGTACTGATTAAAAGTGTATACATATAATATTCATGATGGAATATAATATTTATGGCCTAATTCTCTAAAACTCTCAACCTAAATAGATCCTTAATGTAAATTCTTTATTTCACTTAATATTAGGTAATTTATAAGGATGAGACCTTATACCGAAATTTATTTTTCAGATAGTTATGGCTTTATTACACATAAGTCTAACCTGTAAATTAATTAATTCGACTTTATGGAGGAAATATTGGATGAATCTAGTGTGTGATACAATGGTTCATGATAAAATCAAATGAGACATTATGGAAAAGATATAAAACACATACCTTAGTTTCATAGGTTTCCACTCTACTGTTCCAACTTTTAAAATGATATATAATAGAAGAAATTGGATGAATTGAAAAAATACCAAATAAAAATTACACTTTATCTTGCCCCAATATAGTACCAAATATGGTGAGATAAATAAAGTCAATAAGGAAGTGGAATGGAGAGATTTTATTTAGATATCCAACACATCTGAAATTGAACGAAACGTGGCTTGGATAATGGAGGAATATTGAATCCTTGGTAAGGATTTGGAGCAGAATCATAGGGGAGGAGTTATTTTATTGAAGGATAAATATATGGCTCTACCAAAATAAGGGGTTATGTAATTATTTTAAGTAATGCTTAAAATATTCACAGAATTTATATTGATTACCTTCCATGTCAATATCCTCCAACCCAAGGAGGAATGACATCACTTGTTGTGAACGAGATCTACTCAGACCAGTAAAAATCATGAAAATTGAAATCATGAGTTATATTGACTTGGTACCCTACGAAATTCAGGGGGCCTAGATAGCAGGAATCAAATCATGTATTTTTAATACACATCATGAATTTAATTTACATCATGTATTTCTTCTATAGTCATCATATGGCACATGTTCTACTTCATTTCCACAAGAAAACCAACCAACCTAAAGGCCTGATTACTAGGGTATAATCCAAAAGATCAATAGGTATGTATTTCTTCCATGAATATCCAAAATCAAGGAAACATTCCCAAAGAATATCCTATAGCACATGTATCGTATGATCAGACATCCCATCAGTCTAAAGATGATATGTTGTACATAGAAGCACCTGTGAATCCTGTTCTTTTGGACACCCTTTTCCAAACCGTGATATAAATAGGTAAATTATTTCAGATATGATAGAATGGGGAACACTAATAAAGAGTACAATTTCGTAATTATAAATACAATTAATCTCATCAAATAAGAAGGTCTCTCAGATATGTAGGAAGCATGTGACCATAATCAACTAGTCTACGATAACCCATACTATATCACTAGCTCAAGGGTGTCTCAATAAAATAATCATGAAATCCATGGTGACCTTATCCCACTTCCACTTAGGATTGGACATTTTTTTTAAAAGTCTTATAGACTGATGTAGCTATGTATTCACCTACTAATAGGTGTAACACTGTGTTATAAAACCCATTATTTTCCTCTTCATACCTGTACACCAAAAATGATGATGAATTTGTTGGTACATATAGGTTAGTCCAGGGTGTACTGCCCAAACAATGTAATCAAAATCCCAAATAAACACCTTCTATAGGTCTTAATGGTCCTAGACACGTCTGTGAGGGTGGATAATATCATCCTCATCAGTTAACCAACCAGGTGATGAATCCATACCTAAGAAACTATACCTTGGGACTAGGTATTCAAGATCATAAAGTTGTGTCGAGTTCACATATTTCAAAAGGGATGATGTCACTATCAAAGATTCCATAAATGGATACTCAAGATATTCCTAAACCACTATGTTTATCATTAAAAAAGGGCGATCAAATTCGACTCACTACTTGACTATCATATTTCATGTGTCTCAATATATAGGTTTTGGAAATTAGCTTCTATATTTCCTGATATAGGTGTATAAGTGAGATCAATGTCAAGTGAATGTAGGTACTCTACACAACTATTCTTCCAATGATTCAAGTCACATTATATGGATATGTATTTGAGACTTTTATGGTCTATGTAGCCAATGAATTATTCACCAAAAAGATAATTCCTCTATTAGTGTAAAGCATGATCATCATCTTCTAGATTAAGGTCATGTGTAGGCTAATTCCCCTCATGAGGTATCAACTAGTGGAACCCGTATGCTACAACCCGATCTCCTAATATCAAAACTACTCATAGATCGATTCTTAAATAAATACAATAAATTTTATACCTTCTTCTTGAATCCTATAGAATTAGGATCAACATTGAAGTCGGTCTACATTTTATCTCATTAATGGTTGTCTCACATGCTTCTTGCCATAAAAATATAACACCCTTTTTTCCCAAGCCCATACTTGGTGATGCTGTGCATAAAAATTCCTTACTAAAATTCATGTAATTTCTGGCTAGCCCAAATAATATATTTATGTCAAATAAATTCATGGGTTCTTCCCCTGAAACTGTAGTTCTCACCTTCTATTGGTCAATAGGAACTCCTTGTTGTGAGATGATATGACCTAATAAGTGAAATTATTGAACCAAAAGTGGCATTTAATGAGATTCGTATATAGTTTGTGGTATCTTAGTTTATTCTTCACAATCAAAATATGTTTTTCATGGTCATACCAAGAGAAATAATATACCGTGATATCATCCAAAAATACTACAAAAAATGAACCAAATACAAGATGTGAATCTGATTCCTCATATCCATTAAAATGGTTAGCATGTTCATAAGTCCAAATATAATAACCACATACTTTTAGAAGATGTATCTAATCCAAAATGATATATGTTGTATTTCTGATGGTCTCACATGCACTTAATGGTAGCCCGAACTCAAATTGGTCTTAAAGAAAATTGTCACTTCTTGGAGCTGATTAAATATTTCCATTATACAAGGTAGTATAAATGAGTTGTTTAGCATAAGTTGGTTTAACCATTGGTAATCTTCACACAATCTGAGGGTATCATCCACCTTTTTGGAGAAAATTACAAGTGGACCATGATGATGTACTATCCTTATAAACCATTAACTTCTAATTCCTATAACTTCTTTTTTATGTTCATGAGGACCTATCTATGACATCCTATATGGAGTAATGGAAAATGATATTACTCTTAGAACTAGCTCAATTGTGAAATATACCTATCTCACATGAGGTTATGCAGGGAAGTTTTTTGGGAAGATATACCTATAAGGATCCCTAATATGAGGTAATTTTTACATCACTTTCCCTATTCACACATAAAGATACTAGAGAACTGGGCTTTCACTATACATAATATGTGATACTCAAGTTTAGCTTAACTTTTTTGGACCTTCCATTCACTCTAATGAACATAATTAATTCCCCCAGGAGATGTAAAATACACCCTTCAGTGATATAAATCAACATGGGCACGGTATATAACCAACTTTTCAACCCAATAATGAAATCTAATCACAACTTTTTAAGGAAAAAAAGATTCTATAGGAAGAAATAACTTTCTACCTCAAGAGGTAAATCATTATACCTGCATATAATCTCTAATCATCCCCCTAACGGTGTTCCAATATTTGTCATGCCATAGTAGTATTAAATTTCATGGACCAAATTTTTCATAATTTCTACAGAAATAAGAGAGTGTAAAGCACCTGTATAAAAAAGTGAAACCAAAGTAGAGGTTACTGAAATAGTATCTTGTATTCTAGATGGCTGTAGACTCTTATCCTAGGGTGTACAATTCACTATATATATATGGCTAGATCTATAAGCCTTGATATGCAACTTGACTAACCTGAGTAAGTTATCTTTTTTGGAACTAAACCTATAAAATCTTCCTACCTCATCCACATCCACCCCACTCAACTTCACCGGCTTGTATAATACCAGTTCCCAACATAATGTGGATCTATATATCATATACCTAAGTGTGGTATTGGTACGGATCCATTATCACTAGGTACTGTTGGAAAATTTTGTAAGAAACACTGAATGTGACCCGTACTTCAATAATTTCATCATCTAGTTTGGGTTCTCATACACTTGGGCATCTTATGGCCTATCCTACCAGACTGGTGACATACCACATAACTGTTTGTGCATTTCATCTGACTAGCACTGCCCTCACGAGTAACCACGAAATGGTATTTTCATTAACTAGATGGACCATCTCCCCACCTCAAAGATAAAATTCTCAAACTCATACAATAACACCTAGATATATTACAAAATATATTTTTGCCTTTAATTTAGTCTATTTTTTATTCTACATGTTATGCAATAATGAATATATATTATGTTATATGAAATAACTATGTTTGGTTTGTGTTACATGAAACACAATGTTATCCTTGTGCCAAATGTAACACATGAATTTTATTTTTGGTACAAAAAACAATATGTCTAGATTTTGATTCATAAAATACTATGTTCATTGGATAACTTGTGTTGCATGCAATACCTTATTTTACAAACTAAATTGTAATATTAGTATTATCATTAAAATATTATTATAGTCGTAACATATAAATTGGAATACTGGTTATGAAGAAGAATAATTAAATTATGAAAATATGGTTTATACATGTATATAAGGAAATTTATTTAGTGACCAATTAACTATAAATAAAAATAAAACACTTTTGAATATATAAGAAAACATTTTCTAAAAAACCATATTTATGAAATCAAACAAGTTTTACTTCAATAAATTAATTAAAACACATTTTATAAATTATTTTAATGATATATAAATATATATAAAAATATATATACATTAAATAAACTATTTAATGTTTATATTATTTTTTATAGATAATATATAAGAATAAAAGTAATTTTACGCATAAAGATATATATTATTATAAAAGGTAATTTTACCACCATTAAATTGCGTACCTATTTTAAATATATTTTTTGACACTTTTATAAATTATACTTGATAAAATAAAAATAATTTTTTAAATATTAATTTTCAAGTTATATTATGTTATTTTTTTGGTATTTTCCTGGGAATTTTCATTTTTTGATGAATAGGGAAAAATATTGAATTTTTATTGAAAAATTGTTTTTCTTATAATTTATTTATATTGTATGCTTTTATTTAAATTTATGATTAAAGTATAATTAAATCAATAATATTTCAATTAATCCAATTTTGGTTATTCTAACCAATTTCACAATGAAAATTTATATAAAAATTCTTCAAACGTTTTCACTTTTTCTGTTTAAAAACTCATCGTCTCATCCCATCTATGGGATTAATTTTAAATTAACTTATAACCCTTAATTGATTATAATTTGGATAAATGTTTTCCATATGTGGATTCATAATAATTTATAATGTCTAGTAAGGATAACATATTTTTTTACAAAAAATATAAATAAATGTAATTAAAATTAATCATTTTTATTAAGGTGAAAGATAGATTAATTAATAACTAAAAATAGAATAAAAGGTGTAAAAATGACCCTAAAATTGCATAAAAATTATTTGATGGACATATATCAACCATTAAAACTCTGATTATATCTAATTTTCCATTTTTGTCAATTTAAGGATATGTAAAACCTAGAATACACACTATTCATTTCAAAAATACCAACTCTGTCCTTTTCCCCACATATAAAAGGCCACAAAATCTTCCCATCACTTCACACCTCTCAAGCACAATGGCCAGTCCAACCCCTACCAAAATAATATCCAAAATCCTATCACTTCACCCATAAATCTTCTTTTGGGAGAAAATCCAACCATGTAATCCCTTTGGTGAAATATAAAAGGAGTTACCCCAAGAAGAGGTAACATCTTTCGTCAAGAACATTTGGTTTATTTTTTTATCCACCCCCTTCAATTCATATTATTCCATGACTATATAATAAAATCCTTATACCCAATATACCTATATTTTATTATGTTATCTTTATGACCTACACGCACACAGAATTCCATCAAATGGGATACGCGATCATCATTCGTGTGTACGGTAGACTACCACCCCGTGAAGTGATATTGTTCGTTCTTCCATTACCACCTATCAAGATTTGGAATAACGATGGAAATATTATTTTTATATGATAAATAAAATATTTATTATTTATGTACTCTTATGTAATTATTATATAGCACAAAATTTCATGATTTCCATTTTGAGTGAATATGATAACTTTGTTTATGGGCCTGTGGATTGCCACCCCCTCAAAGTGATGCAATTCATTCACAATTTACATGGAATGTATTAAGGATGGGTTTAGTAAACTTATAATATATATATAACATAATAATTATTCTATAATATATATATATATATATCATTTACATTCATTATTTCAATACGATGAGAGAACAAAAACAACATTCATGTGTACGTACAACCAATTGTCCTAAAAAACAGTGTATTTTATTTCATATTTCAATATTTTATATATTTTTATAAATATTTATATAATAGATATATATTACATTTACATAATATTTTAAATTCGTTAAATAATTATTTCATGAACTTATTAAGAGGATCAATAATAACAAGTGAAAACATATACAAAAAATAAAGTTGTTATTGCCCAAAATGTAACTTTAACATGAAATTACTAAAAATGAATAATATAATTTCAAAATAAATTCATATCTGGTATTATATATAGTAATATGGTTCTATAGTTGATTTACAATAAACATATACTTATTTTACACGATGGTTGAATGTATATAATGAAATTCTTGATATAAGGTAACAAAATTTCATCTCACTTTTTTATTTCTATAAGATACATGCAATATTCACCACTCGCTACTTTTGTGTAATGTATATACTTCACTATGATAGTATATATCATTAATTTATTTTATTTTATTGTATACAGAAAATTAATTGATCTTATTCATTCATGGGGATCATGATTCAAAAGTAACTCCTATAATAAGGGTTTTATCATCTCACTTTTCTTTTAGTTAGAAATATGATATATTCAAAACATATACATATTGTGTGAGTTACATAATGATATATTACTTGTTATAAAATTAATTTTATTTATTTCATGATATTAAATTTTTTTATTGATTTTATTATTTCATGGGGATCAAGATTGAGAATTTAATAATGTAGTAATTGTTTTCTACTCTCACTTTTATTTATGCGAGACTTATTCTATATTCGCCTCATTTTTATTTTGCAAGGTGTATATAATACTCATGAATGTATACTATAATTATTATCCTTAAATTTATGTTTATTTACATATCCCTTTTTTTATATATATTTCATTTGGTTTATAGTTCAATATTTACCAAATTGGTAAGGTAATTCTGTCTTAATGTACCTTCTTTGAGACACGTGTAATGTTATACACCTATATTATTTTACAAGATGTATAAAATTACCTTTGACATTTTATATCAGGGATATAATTATTTTCATGATATTTTAAGAATCATTTAATGTAATTATTTAATCGGTATTAGTTTTTAAAGTTACTAAAGTGGTAAGAGTTTCTTGTTATAATCTCATAATTTATTGAGATTATTTAGGATTATACATCCATTGATGAAATATTACGACCAATCTCTCAGAAAATCTGATAACCATCATTATCCTCTCTTTATTCAGGATATTCCATTGTAATGGTATCATTTCTCCATTATTTGGTACATAATATGATTAAAAAAAATCTTTTTAAGAAAACCTGACCTTATTTATCTCTTAAATCGAAAATCTATTTTATTCTAAAACCATATTTTCTAAAAAGGTTTTTAAATTTTTATTAAATGAAATTTTATATCATTATAAATAAAAAGTTTTAAAAAAAATATATTTTTTAAAGGGTTTTTTATTATTTTTAAATATATATTTATAAGTTTTCAAGTTTATCTTCAAATAAAAAGGTTTTCAGAATGTTGAATGATTACAAAATTAATTTTCAAATAAGAAAGGATATTTTATTTAAGATATATTTTAAATTTATTTTAAAAAATACTCCATATGTTTTCAATGATTTTTTCAAATAAATTTTTTTAAATGTTTTATGTCATATTAATAATGATTTTTCAATGAATGCTTATTTTTTTTAAGAATTCCTCCTAGTGATCTTTCAAAATATATTTCCATATAAGATTACATTCTTTGAAATAATTTATAATTAAATGGGGATTTCATCCAAGGATACCATCAATATTATTTATTTGAATGGTTAATATTTTTATGGAATGATTTTTATGACACATATTTCTCTTCCATAGGTGATATCATGATAAAACTCTTAAAAAACAGCTTCTTTTCACGAGTTGTGATTTTATGAAATGTTTATGTTACCTATATCTTTTCCATCGGATATTATATGATGACATGTTTAAGATACCAATTTAAAATTATGGGTTATAATGAAATTTTTATGAATCCTGCCTCTTTTTATGGGTCTTGATATGGTGAATGTTTTATTATCATCTGGCCCATTCATGTATCATTTCATTAGGTGATAGGTGGGACATATATCTTTCTCCAATGAATTCGGTAAGGTTAAATGTTCTATGAGCTAAAATGGTACATGTGAGGGAATCCCAAGCCTGTAATAAGACGGTATATGGGAGGGATTCCCAATCCTGTAAAAAGCGGCTATAGAGGAGGGCATCCCATGCCCGCAATAAGAGGTTACATGTGACGGAATACCAAGACCATAACAAGAGGGTACAGGGGTAGGAATCCCAAGACCATAACAACAGGGTATGTAGGAGGTATTCAAAATCTCATGTTAAGAGGGTACATATGAAGGCATCCCAATCGCATAACAAGAGGGTACATGGGAGGGCATCCCAAGCACAAAAAAATATGTTATATGGGAGTTCATCCCAAGCATGAATAAAGTGAATGGGTGATTTCCCCAATCCAAATAAGTTATACTGTCTTGGTAGTTATTATTGACATAGGGTTTTCTAGGTTTTTTATGGAAAAAATTCTATGTGGTATTCCTATATTAGGATTTCATGGCTTGTTATTCTAATTCCTTAATGATGTAGGTCTTATAAACAGCTAATATTTATGCCATGATTCACGTTTTTTATCTTTTATAGGAACGGTATGACATTCCAATGTTATTCTCATGTTTCCATGCACTTTTTATTATTTTATTCTAATTTATCCCCTTTATTTACCCTAACTAATCATTTGAACTCACTCATTTTTATGTTTCCTTTCCCTATGATAGGAATTTTTTTTTTTTGTAAAAGTACTAAATGGAATGATCTTTGTGGGAAACATTGAATATCGTTCCACATTTTAGAAGATAATGTTCCATATTTATAAATACACTAAATTATTAATCTCCTTGGGAATTTACTCTTTTAATTGGATGAATATTCATCTAAAATTATGTCATATTCATTTATTTTAATCCTGGTTCACTATAGTTGGTATCCAAGGAAAGGTCTAGAAAACCTTTATAAACTAGGATGGGAAAACATCAGTGGGATTCATAAGGGTATTTTTAAGGATATTTATATGGAAATCTCTATGTGTATGAATATATTTTCATATATATAAAATTATGGGTTATGATTTAGGCATTTTATAAGTAATTTTTCAAGATTATGTGGATTTATACTATGATAAGTGTTTCTCAAACTATTCATATGGTCTTAGTCAATAAGGAATCAATAATGAAATGGGTTAATATTAAATTTTTCAAATTTGGAAAGTATGATCATAATACAAATCGATGTCCTAATTGGATATCTCATGAAGAGAATCAGGAAGGAGTACCGAGTATTGGTTATACTTATGAGGATAATGAGACAACAGACAACATGTAAAAGGTATTATATGATCTAACAATATTTTTTATATTAAACATAATGAGAATGATTAGATTGAGGTTCATGAACCTTAATAGATAATTAATATTTCATATTATAATATTCAGGTATTAAGAGAAAAGATGATGAATCTACAGTAATGTTTTAAGAAAACATTTGGATGATTAATGTGTATATGTTTTGAAATTAAAAAATATGTTATATGAATAATGAAATATATAAGTATTTTCAGAATAAGTTTTTTATTAAGGAATTAAAAGTATATTTTTAATAGTGATCAAGGATTAGAAAATCGATTTAATGGAAATGTTATATTTTTATTAAAGGCAGGAAAACCTTTATGTTTTCTAGAGGTAAAAGGAACTTTTATTAATAAAAAGAAGGAGGGGAGAGAAAGAGAGGATTACATGAGTCTGAAGTATGGGATTTTACAGACATCCCTACCATAGATGGGGATGAGATCAGAGGGGAGGTCGTCCATCCAAATAAGCTCATGGCTAACACCAATATTGGAAAGTGCATCAGAAATACAGTTGGATTCCCGATATATATGTGTTGCGATGAAGTTGAGGCCAACCATAGAGTTCAAGCAATCTGTCCATCGGGAAGTAAGAGGCCAAGAAAGCTGAGTGGTGTCATTCCAGATTGCTTAGATTATTGTCATAGAATCACTCTCAATCCATATATTGTTCCAATTATGAATTCTAGTAAAAGATATGTCATGTATAACGCTTATCATCTCAGCTTCAAGAGAAGTCTAGGGGCCTCATGATCCATAGAAACATCCATGAACCAGGTATATTGGGGACGAGGATAATTCCCCATGACCCTAACACACCTGAGAGTTTCAAAGTCTCTGACCGAAGAACTCCAAGTTTCTTTTTGGATTGAAGCCACATCTTGAATGGCCATTAAAATTTTAGTTTTACCTGCATTGATTTTGAATGAATTAGTACGAAAAATCGAATCATTTCTATCATACCAGATGATGTGAATAAGTTCTGTAACAGCTGTGAGCCAATGTTTTTTGATTTTCTTAAAGGTAGACCAATCTGCACATCTTTGAATCTGCATGTTAATGCTATCAAAATAAATCCACCTGCAGTCAAACATATCAATAATATAGTGCCAAAGTTCATAAGTAGTATCACATGAGTGAAAAAGGTGGTTAATTTCTTCCATATACTGATTGCACATACGACATTTTGAATAGAGGAAAATCCTGGATTTTGCAAACAATTATCAGTGTGTATTTTATGATGAGAAATACGCCAGAGAAGAGTAAATCTAGAAGTTTTGATCCAGGATTTATTAAAGTTAGCAACCCAGGTGTAGTTGCTATCAGTATTATGGAAATGGTGTTTATAAAAAGATTTGGAGTTCAATACCCCATTATGAGCAGTTTCCCAAAGTATGAAATCCTTAATGGATGTATAGTGATAATTGTATACATTTTGGGTTATATTCTCAGGAAGGGGAATGTTTCAACAAGTATTGTTAGATTCAATGGTATTATGGAGATTCGAAGGGTCATATTTATTTTCTAACGGAGAAATAAAGGGATCACTAGTCCAATTATCATGCCAAAATTTTAGTTTAGATTCCTTGTTGGCCATCCATCTTGAATTGGTCATGATGGAGATGAAAGAGCTTTTGATGGAGGGTCATATAGATGATTTTAGAGAAAAGAATAATTGCTTTTGAGTTTTTCCCAAAAGCGATCCCTTAGGAAATCCATAGAGGTAGAGGTATTATGAATGATGTTCCATGTAAGTCTAGATTGAAGAGCCTCGTTGAATTTAGCAATGTTCTTGATTCCAATCTCTACATTGTCAACCGGTTTGCAACAAGTGGTCCAAGGGATGGTCATAATCTTTCTCTCTAAAATGTTTCCAGTCCAAAAAATGTTTTTAATAGTAGTATTAATGAGATTTGAAAGAATTTTAGGCCATTTATAAACCATCATAGAGTAAACTAGTTTCGAAAAAATCATAGATTTGACCAAACAGATCCTTCAGCCATAGAAAGGGTCTTACCTTTCTAGGAGGATAGGTGATGAAGGGTATTATCCACAATGTGGGAGAAATGATTGGCATTAGGACTACCCTAGAAAATAGGCACTCCTAGGTAAGTAAAGGGAAAATATCCTTCTTTGATTACTAGAATATTAGAAATGTATGTTTTCCTATCCATGGGGAACTCTTTGCTAAAAAAAGATGTAGGATTTATTCCAGTTAATGTGATTGCTGGAAGTTTCTTGGTAGTGTAAAAGAATATCTTTAAGATTAATAATATTTATTTTTTCACCCTGGGTAAATAGAATAATATCATCTGCATAAAGGAGATGTGTGGGTGCATTTACATTCCTAGAGGTTACTTTAAGTGCACTAAAGGTGTCAGGAAAGGCGACCCTCTCTCTGCGATTATTTTTTCCATTGTGGAAGACTATTTGAGTAGTTAAACCTTTATGTGTTCAAGAGTATGAGAAAATTATATTTAGGATGGATAGATGGATGATTATATAGATAATGTAAATTGGATATTATTTTGGACCTAATAAAGATAAATCATTTATTAACAATGTTTTTGCACTATCATGGATTGATATTATAGAATTTAAGGAATGTATCCATTGATATTTGGAATAATAAAGAATGCATGTTTTTAATAAGCAGTTATAGTATTTTAGGTTATTATCATGCTTCAAGAGAATACATGGTAATGGTATTCACATATTTAGAATACTACAACCAATAGATACCTTATGATGTTTGGGGGATCAATTTTAAGCTGATTTGGGGAACTTATTTAAAAAAATAGACTTTTATCTTTCTTAAGGGTTATAAGCTATACCATTTATGGAATGGTTTATGTTAAACATCATATTAGGATTTGGATATTAATCTATTAACTCTTTAAATAAGGATTTATTCATATTAGATAACTTGTGCTATCTTTTTTTCTATGATTTTAACTAAATACGTATGGAATGACTTGTCGTTCTACATATGGATCTTATGTTTTGTTATTGATTCAGGCATAAAAAATCACCTTCATTTATGGAGTAATATATGAAGTGTAAATTGGTCAAAAAACTACCAAATGGTGAGGTCTTTCATATGAAACGAAATGAAATCAAGAAAGTATATTTCCTTGTGAAAATTATTCAAATATAATAAAAGGTTCTTGAAAAAACGTTATCCTACTACATTTTTTATTAATAAAATATTCCCTTATATCATCGTAGATTATATGTTTTTTTGATCATTAAATTTATCTATGTCACCCACTTCTACAGATCAATGTTCTATATTACTCTCCATTAGAACATGATAGTTAGGTTTCTATTCCATTTCCATGATTTTAGTTCCCAAATATGTTTTCCTATTTGGAGACCTAATTATGAATTACTTTTTTTAACCATTATGTGTTCAACTTTTCATTTTTAAAGGGTGTTTTGGAATTTATTTTTACAATCTAGGATTCGTTGGATGGAAAATTAAACTATTAATCCTATGATATCCCAACTTAATTTCTAGATATAAATTCATTTTAAGGGGGTTATACTGTAACACCTCGAGATTTTTTGAAATATTTATTTTTGAATTAATTTAATATTTTTTATTTTTATCATTTTACACAACACAAAATATAGTTTGTGTTGCATGAATGCAGTATGTTTGGTTTGAGTTTCATGAAACACAAAGTTAATATTTTGAAACATGAAACATTTATATTATCTTATGGTTCACAAAAAAACTATTTATGTCTTGTGTTACACATAATATTGAGTTTATTTGATAACTTTTGTTACATGCAAGACCTAGTTTTACAAAACTATAATGTACTATTAAAATATTTTTATTATTGTAACCTATCCATTAGAATGATGGTTATGAATAATAATAATTAAATTATTAAAACATGTTTTACACATGTATAAAATAATAATTATTTAGTGACCAATTATCTATAAATGAAAATAAAACACTTTTGAAAATATAGGACATCTTTTGCCGGAATACAACATTCATGTAATCTGACATGTTTTACCTCAATAAATTGATTAAACCACTTTTGATAAAAAAATTAATGAAATATATATATATATATATATATATTTATATATATATTATTCAATAAATTACTTAACATTCCCATTTCGTGTTTTCTAGAAAATAGATAAGAGTAAAATTATTTTTACGCATAATGTTATTTGTTTGTTCTAAAATGTAATTTTACCTCCTTTTTATGGTATTCCTATTTTAAATATATTTTTTGACACTTTTATAAATTATATTTTATAAAATAAACTTCATTTTTGAAATTTTAATGTCAATATTATATTAGGGTGATTTTTTGGTATTTTTCAAAGTAGATGATTTTTGTATGAATAGTAAAAATACAAAAAGTTTAATTAAAACAATATTTTTCATCTAATTTATTTATATTGTTAAATTATATTTATATTTTTAAAAATTTTAATTATATAAATTATAAATATATTATTCCAATTTAGGTCATTGGATCCAATTTCACATTGAAATTGGATATAAAAATATATCAAACTGTTTAATTCTTTCCCTTTAAAAACTTGTAGGATCATCACATATGTGGGATTAATTTTAAATTAATTTCTTCCAATTATGGGTTTAGAATTTTATAAAATGGATAAAATATTTTGAATCATAATAATTTATAATTTATATTAATTTGAAATTATTTTTTTCCATAAATAATCATGAAATTAATTAAAATTGATTACAATGGTTAAATTTAAAAACGATCATTATTAAAAACTAACAATAAAATATAATCTGTAAAGATTACCCTAAAAATGTCTAAAAATTATATTACTTAAGTATTTAAACCATTACACATCTATGTATTTTTAATGGTCACTTTTGGACCCTTGGTGGATATGTAAAATTCCTGGAGAAGAAAATTCTTTTAAAAAAAAAATAACAATTTTGGCCTTTTTTGCACTTATAAAAGGCCACCACATCTTTCTCTCTATTGAAACCTCTAAATAACTTTGGATATTATAAATCCATCTAATATAACCAAAAAATTCCTACCTTAATTATATAATAATATATTTAGGGAAAAAATAACAAATGAATCCATTTGGTGCACACCAAAAAGAGATACCTAATGAAGATGTGACAACCTTCAATAAGCACTTTTGTTTTATTTCCTTCTCCACCACAAAATTATTATTAGTAAATGATCCTATAATAAAAAATTTATTATAAATATAATTATATGTTTTCATGCTAATTTTATAACCTACAATCACATACAAATCCATCAAATAAGATATGGAATCATCGTTCATGTGTACAGTGGACTACCACTTCACAAACTGATATCGTTCATTCTTCCAGTACCACATCTCAGGGTTGGTAATAATTATGAAAATAATTTTTTTTATGTGATATATATAATATTTATGATTTATTTATGCTTCTATAATTATTGTATAACACATACCTTCATTCATTTGATTTTTTTGGGAATATAATAGCTTCATTCGTAGACGTGTGGACTACTACCTCCACAAAGTGATGTGATTCTTTCAAACATTACATGGAATGTGTTTAGTATGAGTTTAGTAAAATTATTTGATAAATATGCGATAAAATTTTAATTTAATATTATATATATATATTTTTTATTTACTTTCCATCTTTTAATAAGATAATAAAATATAAACAATGTTCATGCGTACGTCCGACCTACCGTTTCCATGAACGATTTATCCCATTTCATATTTATATATTTTATAATAATTTTTTAATTAATATATAAGATATTTAAACAATTGTTTTACATTATATATATAATAGAATAATGATCTATATAAAAATATCAAGAATAATGAGTCAAAACATATGAAAAACAGTCCAGTTATTACCTGAAATGTAACTTTAGCATTAAATTATTAGTAAATGTTTAATATAAAGTCATAATAAATTTATATGTGGTATTATATATTATAGTATAGTTTGTTGGTATACTTATAATTAAATTGTACTTATTATACAGGAGTTTTGAATGAATAAAAAGAAAGTAAATACTTAAGGTAATGGAATTTAATCTCACTTTTTCTTTAATTGAGATACATTTTATATTCACCACCCACTTTTTTTGTGTGGTGTATATAATTAATATGACATTTTATGTCCTTAATTTAATATATTTAATGATATTAAAAAATTTACTTGATTTTATTCTTTCATCGAGATCATCATTCCGAAGTTACTCATGTAGTGAAGTTTTTCTCATCTCACTTTTATTTATGTGAGATATATTCTATATTAAAATTTTATTCAAATTATATTGTGTATATAATAAAATGTGGAATGATATATCATGAATTTTATTTATTTAATGGTATTAAATGTTTTTAATGATGTTATTAATTCATGGGTATCACAATGGGAATGTTACTCATGTATTAAGGGTTTTCTATTCTCACTTTTATTCTGTGAGAATTATTCCATATTCACCACTTAATTATTTTGGGGGGTGTGTATTATGAACATGAGTGTATCCAATGATTATTATAAATAATCTTATTTTTATTTAAATATATATTTTTTGGTTTATCTTTCATGGGTTTTACAATTTAAAAGTTACCATATTGGTAAGGTAATTTTGTCTCAATTTTCGTTCTTTGAGACACATGTTATCTTATGCACCAATATTTTTTAAAAAGGTGTATATACTGACCATTTACATGTTATATCATCAATATAATTATTTTAATTATATTTTTTTCTTCATTTAATTTTATTCTTTCATTGGTATTAGTATTGAAAGTTACAAATTTTGTGATATTTTATTTCTATAATTTCATCATTTAGCAAGATTATGTAGGATTATACTTCATTTGATTAAATATTATGATCCATATATCAAGAACCCCACTTTAATTTTCTTATAATATGTTTTTTCATGAAATCCTCATGTAATGGTATCAATATTCTAGTCTTTGTTACTTAAAATGATTAAGAAAATATTTTTAAGAAAACCTGAACTTATTTCTAAATTCTGTTGGAAATCGATTTTATTCAAAAATAATCTTTTCTAAAATGGTACTCAGTTTTTTAAAAATTATATTTTAAAATAATTATAAATGAAACTCATTTGAAAAGGTTTTTATGCTTTAAAATTCTTTTAGAATGGGTTTCCAAGCATCCTTTATAAGTTTTAATGGATACTTTCTTAGAAAAATGTTTTCAAAATTTATTATTATTTAAAAAAATATTTTTGAAATGGGATAGGATATTTTCATCAAGAATGGTTGTAAATTGTTTTAAATCATAATTAAAATGTTTTCAATGTTTTTTTAAAATAAAAATATTTTTAAAATGTTTTATTTCTTAAAAATAGTTATTTTTCAAATAAAGGATATTTTCGTTAAAAAAATCTCCAAGTGATCTTTCAAAATCCTTCCCCATATAAAATGAAATAATTTAAAGTAGATTATGATTTAATAGGTATTTAATATAAGGATACCATTCATTTTATATTTTTGAATTTCTTGTTTTTCGATTCCATGATTTTAATGAAACGTTTTTCCCTTCTATAGGTTATACCATGATAAAACACTTATGAAACTCGCTTCTTTTAGTGGGTTTGGATTTGATGAAATGATTATGAAGCCTATATATTTTCCATAGGTTATTATATTATGACATTCTTATGATACCCATTTAAAATCATGTGTTATGATGTGACAATTATGAATCCCATCTCGTTTTACAGTTCATGATATGGTGAATGTTTTATTATCTTGTGGCACATGCATTTTTAATTTAATTAAGAGATGGGTAGGAGTGATATCTTCATCCAATTATGAGGTCTTGGTTCATTATATCGAAGACAATGGTCATTTGAAAATCATTCACCAAAAATCACATCCTCAAATAGTCTTACAGTCTTAAAATTTTCACCAATCACTATTAGGATGAAATTATGAAGATCAATAAAATGAGATTAATTGTAGTACCATCTATTTTGGTTATGTAACCCTTACTTACTTCTTTTCATGGTTATAAAGTTTAAGGGTGATGGATGAGAGAGTTGAGAGAAATTTGGTGCTGTTTTGGGGAACATTGTAAGTCGCACGAGTGGCGCACAGTTTTTCTAACCGTGTGGCTAAACCGTGCATAGTTGGTTATATTCAGGCAGTGGCTAATGCATTTTAGGTCATGATTTGTCTAACCATGTGAGAAAAACATGTGGGAACTTAAATGAGATCCTAAAAAGTGGATCTTACACGTTTTGCCTCTAAGTGGCTCGTTTTTTCGCCTAAATCTCCATAACTCAGGAGTATGTTTCTCCTAAGCTAAAAGAAGTTTCTCCTATCATTCTGGTGGCAATCATAAGGCTTTCCTTGGTGAATCAAAGACAAATTCTTTAGGTATTTGATCGTTCATCATCGGTCTTGATCGGTTTCTTAGATCTACATAGATATACTTCTCATATTCTTGTGGTTTATTAGATCTACACCCGTTATGGGTCTATCTAAGTGTGTGGATTCCATATATGATTATATTTGGTCTTATCCTTTCTATGAGAAGATATCTAAGGTAGGTTCTAGAATAATCAACCTAATTTTCTTGTGTGTTCTTCGTTCATTGTGGTTTTTGTCAAAACCTAAGAGGTGGGAGGCTTCTTTCTTCACTCCACTTAGTATAACTGATTGACATGCTTTTAAATTGAATGTGTTGTGTTGAATTTTTTGTGATTTGTCATTTTAACACTTGTTGGAAACCTTCTTGAATGATGGTTTTGAAATTTCGAAAATTGGGGATTTTGAATGAGTGCTTTGGTTCTTAATTTTAAAATAGAGACTTTAAAATGGGGATTTTCTCGAATTGTGACACATGGTCTGGATTAGATATTTTCAATAAAATTAAATTCTTTATTGAAGTGAAATTCCAGTTTTGAAATTGGTTTACTCTTTGTTTTTCAATAAAAGTATAGTTTTATTAAAATGGTTTGAATTGGTTGAACAGATTCGGTTTTTAACATGATGGTTGTGTGTGTTAATGAGCATGTGGGATGGATAAGGTTTAGGGATATCCCCCATAATTAATGGTATGGATAAGGGTTAGGGTTCTCCCCCATCAAAGGGTGCATGTGGGGTGGATAATGGTTAAGGGTCTCTATCATTATTAATGGGATGGATAAGGGTTAGGGCTCTACCCCTTCAATTGGGTCACTAGGGGCGACTTAGTTAAAAGATTACTCACCACTCATGAGTATAGGGAGATCTAGGTTACATGTAGGGTTGGTTGTGTGTATGTATGAAATGAATTGGGTATGTCAATGGAATATTTAGAGATCATTTTAAATATTGTTTATTTATTTTTCTGGAAAAATAACTTGTTGTAAAAATTGGTTTCAATTACACTTGTATGATTTTGGTTATAAATGGTTTTGGAAACTTTTTTATATTTGTTTATAAAGTGCTTTGGTAAATTGTTTTATATAAACTATTTTATATACTTTTTTCTAGCACTTCTATCCTAGTGGCATGAGTAGGGAAGTCATTGGGGAAAACCTACTGAGTTTTACAATCACCCCTTCTGGGGCACTTTGGTGCTTTTGCAAATGCTATCTTCCGGGACAATGGAAAAGGTAATGTTTCACATGTATTTAGTACTACCTCATGATGTTTGTGTTGTTCGGAGATTTTGGATCTTGTAGCTAGAGGATCTTGTAGTTTTGAGGTCTTTGGATATTCCTGTGTGGTTTATCTTCTATGTAATTTGATAGTTGGTTATTCTTCTATTATTTCTTACTTTTATGTGGTTGTGAGATACATGAAGTTGTTGAGTTGACTTTTATTTGTTCATGCATCATACAGTGAATGTGTGGTTATGGTTGGTAGGTTTATTATTTTATTTCATAAGTGTTAAATCGTCCCCCACTTGTATTTGATACCATTTGGCATTTATTTCCAGCCTCTAAAATCTTGGGGATGTCTCTTAAGGAATAGTTATGACTCGTTGTACACTCAAGTCAATGAGAATTGGAAAGTCTTTACAAATGGTATCAATATAGTCCTTCATTTGTGGTAAAAATCATCGGTGTTCTTGGTCTTGGAGTTGTAATTCCTTTTTATCTATTTCTTGGGTTGGAATTTTAGATAGGAGTATGATTGTTAGAACATGAAATGTATAGCATAAAAAGAAACTAGCTAACCCGTTTATTATGATCTTCAAGTTACGAGGGTGGTGGGTACATAAGTGTTTTTGATACACTTCTAGAATATTGGAAATCTCATTGTCATGAGTTTAGACAATGAGAGGAGAATGACATGCATTGTAGGGAAATTAATTCCCACTAGGATTTCATATCTCATTGTGAGAAATGATTTATGATTTTGTTCAAGGTGAAAAATTTTAAAAAATTCAGGAATTTTTTTCAAATGAAAGATTTTGAAAATAGGAAATTTGGTGTATTTAGAAAATGGTTTGATTTTCAAAAAAACATGTTGAATGCTTTCCAAAATGGTTGAACATGGAAAAAAGTTTTTTTTAACAATGTTGTGATAGTTGATGTGATATAATTTGAAATGAAAAGCCATCAGTTCCTAGATAGTGAGATTGATGGAGTTTGTTGTTACTTTAGAAAATGGAACCCGGTAGGCATCGTCAAAACCAACCCAAAGAATTGTGGATAATGTGGTTGCACCTGAACCATAGATGAACTAAGAGATGGTTCAAAGTATTGTCCAGGCTTTTCATGTCATGGATACAGGTAACCAGAGGAAGGAACCAAGGCATGTGGATCATAACAACAAGTTCAGGAAGCAGAATCCATCAAACTTATGGGGAGATGTTGAACCCGAGAAGGCGGAGGTGTGTCTATGTAGGATGAATCGTATCTTCAATTTCATTGGCATGCCATCAAGGCTCAAGGTTAAGTTGGCGATGTATATTCTAGAGTACCTTGCATGTTAGTGGTAGGATTTACTTGTGCGGGATAAATTGGATGAAGGACTTACATGAGAGGATTTTGAAGAATTGTTCAATAAACAATTTTATCCTCACATGTTCAAAATATGGAAAACGATAGACTTCTTCAGCCTGAGACAAGAGATCCTCTCTATCACAGAGTATGCGGCTATGTTCATGAACTTTTTATGAGTTTCACTAGAAGTTGCTGCAAGTGCCTCTTAGAAGGCACACATCTTCGAATCAGGGATACGACGGGAGATTCGATCAAATATTGCAGTTCTTTTTATTATAGATTATACATAGATGGTGAAAAGAGAAACTTTGGTTGAATGTGATATCTTGGGATCTATTGGAGGAGGCATGATGATACCTACATGAAATGGTGGGAACTCAACCGCTAGGAACAAGAGGAAAAGGGACACCTTTTTCCAAGGTGTAATTGGAAATAATAACCAGACGGCTGGATCAGTAAACCTTCCTCCACGAACCCAGATAAAATAAGGTTGTTTTCAATATGGTTCACTTGACCAAATACAGTGATATTTTATGGCACAACCTAGAGAATGTCATAATTGCAACAAGATGAGACATCTTCAGCGCTATTGTCATGGTGCTCCAAGGTCAGGTGCTCATGACACTTCTTAGGTGTCGCAAGCATCATATGCTTCAACTGGAAAAGGATAGCACAATCAGTCTTGTCAGCAGAGCAGAGCTATCCATGGTGATTCTAGAAATACCATGACTCCTCAACCAAGGAAACCTCAGCAAGGAAACAAGGAGAATTGTGTAGTGAAGAAACAATTGTATGGAGCTGAGTAGTTGATTTTTGATGATCAGGCTGGACAATCTACAGTAAGAGGTAAGATTATTTTGAATTTTACCTTTGTGAATGTGTTTTTTGATATTAGTGCATCACATTCCGTCATTTCTTATCGTTCTATTGAATTTCTTTGTTTAAAATTAGAAATGGTTCATTCTGTTTTGAAATTGAAAACACATCTCAATGAATGAGAATGGCAAGACTGTGTGTGTGGAGAATGTGCTATAACTATTGATTGAGCTAAGATAAAATGGGACTTCTTGATGTTGGATATGGATGTCTATGATGTAATCCAAGGAATGGACTGGCTGACACTGTTCAAGGCTCAAATTGACTGTTATAGGAGAACAATTAGTCTTATAATTGAGGACGGAATCGAGCATCTCTTTAGAGGAGGGGAATTGTACAGAAGAGTGAAAAGAGCTTGTTGGTACCAATGGTGTGAACGATCTATTACTAATTGGAAGCATTGACTTTGGAATTAATAGAAGAGATCGAGGAAAATATTTTTCTAGCTGTTTTGAATGAATTTCCAAATGTCTTTCCCAAGAACTTCTCAGGGTTACCACCTCTAAGGGATGTGGATTTTATGATTGATCTCTTTCCAGGGACCAGTCCTATTTCCCCTCCATATTATAAGATGGAACCAACAGAATTATGGGAATTGAGAGTGGAATTAGATGAGCTGGAAAGAAAATGATTCATTTGACCAAGTATGTCTCCATGGGTAGCACCGGTTTTGTCCGTGAGGAAGGTAGATGGAACTCTTCGGTTGTGTATCGATTATCATAAGCTTAATCATGTTACGATAAAGAATATATATCCACTTCCATGCATTGATGATTTGTTCAATCAATTAAGCGGAGCTCAATGGTTCTCCAAGAAATATTTTCGATCAGGATATCACTAATTGGGAGTTTGGAAAGAGGATATTCCAAAGATAGCTTTCAGAAGTAGATATGGACACTATGAATATATAGTAATTCCTTTCGGTCTAATGAATTCACCAGCAGTCTTCATGGAATTGATGAATCAAATATTTCAACAATACCGGGATTATTTGGTTGTGGTGTTTGTGGATGGAATTTTGGTCTATTCAAAGACAAGGAATGATCATGAGGTGCACCTAGGAATAGTGTTACAAATCCGATGATATGATCGTTTGTATGAAAAATTATCAAATTGTGATTTTTGGATAAAATAATTACTTTGCTTGGACATGTCATTTCTGATAAAGGAATTTCTATTGATCCTGAAAAGATAGAAGTATTTATCTCTTGGCAACCACCGAAGACTGTTTTCATGATATGAAGTTTTCTTAGTGTAGCTGTTTACTACTAACGCCTTGTGTGTGATTTCTCACGACTAGATTCACCAATGACAGCCCTCACAATGAAGAATGCTCCATTCCAATGGATGGAGGAATGTTATAAGTCTTTCTAGGAACTGAATGTTCATCTTACATTGGCACTTATCTTAGTCTTGCCAGAATCAGGACAGGGGTATGTGGTGTATTGTGATGCTTTAGGATCATGGTTGGGCTATGTTCCAAGGCAAAGAGATCATGTTCTTGATGATGGTTCAAGTAATTGGAGGGTGCATGATAATAATTACCCAACATATGATTTGGAGTTAGATGCAATCGTCCATTCTTTGAAAAAATGGAGACATTATCTCTTTGGTGAGAAATTTATTGTGTTTATAGATCAAAAAATCATTAAACACATTATCTCATAGAGAGATTTAAATATGAGGCAAAGGAGATGTATGGATCATCTCAAAATGTTTGACTTTGACTTGATGTACAGACCGGGGAAAGGAAATTTGGTGGCAGATGCATTGAGTAGAAATTCATATGCTCAATTGGCGAAAGAAGCTTCAGATGAATGGAAGTTGTTGTCGGTCTTAGCCAACATGCATGTGGAATGTGTAGACTGAGGTGATATCGTGGTTTTATTTTCAGATACACTTTTTCCTAATTTTTTAAAAATAATCAAAAAGTAAAAACATATTATGCATAATGTCTAGTTATAAGTTCAAAACACAATGGTGGGGAGACCATTGAGGTTTGGAAACTTGATGGGGGTTCATTTTTGTGTTTCAGAGATCAGATTTATATACCTTGGTTTGTCAAGAATAACTCCTTCATTATTACCACAATTCATGATGGATTTTACATCTAGGTATAAAGAAGATGTATAAGGTGTTGAAGGTGTTGTTTTGGTAGAGAGGAATGAAAAATAAGGTGGTCGAGTTCGTCTTGTGGTGCTTAACTTATCAGCCGATTAAAGAGGGGCATCAGAGACCAGCTGATTTGTTGTAATTTTTTCCTATCCTAGTGTGGAAATGGATTCATATAGAAATGGATTTTGTTACTGGTATTCGACGAATGGTCCAGAGACACGATTTCATTTGGGTGATAGTGGATGGTCTAACCAAGTCGGGCCATTTCATCATTATTCGTGAAACTCATATGGTGGAGGATCTTTCAAAAATTTATATCTGAAAAGTAGTAATTAGGAATGGTATACCAGTTTCATTAGTCTCAAGTAGGGATCTGAGGTTCACTTCTCATTTCTGGAAATCCTTATAGCGAACCCTGGGGACTCAGTTGACTATGAACACAGTGCATCATCCTCAGACAGATGAGAAATATGAGCGGACAATAAAAATGCTGGAACACATGTTGTGGGCTTCTGTAATTGATTTTGGTGGATCATGGGAGGAGAATATACCCTTAGTGGAGTTCTCATACAATAAAAAATATCAAGCCTCAATACACATGGAACTGTTTGAAGAATTGTATGGGAATCCTTGTCGTCCTCCACTATACTGGGTGGAAACTGGCGAAATGTCACTAGTCAGTCCAATCTTTGTCCAAGAAACAATAGAGAAGATCTAGTTGATTAGAAAGAGGATGGAGGCGGCTCAGAGTCATCATAAATCTTATGAAGATCACCGTTGAAGATCATTGTCATTCGCTGTGGGTGATCATATCTTCTTAAGGATCTCTCTAAGGCTTGTACATCATCGCTTCAGGAAGTAGAGAAAGTTATCTCCTAGATACAATGGGCCTTTTGAGATAATAGAATGGGTTGGAGAGGTGGCATATCGGTTGGAATTTACACTACGGTTTAGTTCGATGCATAATTTGTTCCACGTATCCCTATTGAAAAAGTATCACCCCCAGTGAAGATCTTGGATAGATAAGAAAAAGTCTTGTGTGGGAAAATCATTGGCCGAGTGTGTTTTTTAGGGAAACATGGTCAGATTCAGGAAGAGACTTGGTAATGTGAGAATGAAATGAAAGAGCAGTAGTTGGAAATCATTTTGTCTTGTGATGGTTTTCTACTTTACGAGGATGGGAAGACCAATGGTGGGGAGAATTTAGTACCCTTGTTTTTTGTTATGTAATAGTTACTTAATGGTTTTCATGGTTATAAAATTTAAGTGTGATGGATGAGAGAATTAAAAGAAATTTTGAGTTGTTTTGGGGAAATTTGGAAGTCGTACAAGAATTTCACAATTTATCTAACCATGTAACCAAACTATGCTTAATTATTCATCTTGAGGCAGTGGCTAACACATGGTTAGTGCACGGATTGTCTAACCATGTGAGAAAACCATGCGGGCACTTAAATGAGATCCTAAAAAAGTGGATCTCACACGTTTTTTCCTCTAAGTGGCTCGTTTTTCATCCTAAGTGGCCATAACTCAAGATTTTACTTCTCCTACGGTCTAAAAAGGTTATCCCTTCATTCCAGAGGCTATCTGATGGCTTTATTTGGATAATCAAATTTGGTTTCTTGAGTTTTGTGGTCATTCACTATTGTTCTTGATCGGTTTTTTAGATATACATAGATCTGCTTCTCCAATTCTCTCGGTTTCCCATATATGCATCCGTTATGGGTAGATCTAAGTGTGTGGATTCCAAAGATGATGATATTTGGTCTTTTCCATTCTAGTAGAAGAGATATAATCTGGCTTCTTGAAGAATCAACCCATTTTTCTTGTGCGTTCTTCATTTGTTGAGGTTTTTGCAAAAACCTTCAAGGTAGGAGGATTCTTTATCAACTCCACTTAGTAGAACTGATTATAATGATTTAAAATTAAATGTGTTGGGTTAATTTGATTGTGATTTTGTTGTTTAACACTTATTAGAAACTTTATAGAGTGATGATTGTGAAATTTGGAAAATTGGGGATTTTTAATTAGTGCTTTGGTTCTTAATTTTAAAATAGAGATTTTAAAATTTGGATTTTCTGGAATTGTGACACATGGTTTAGATTATATGTTTTAAATAAAAGGTAATGTTTTATTATATTGAAATGGTTGTTTTGAAATTGGTTTATTCATTAGTTTTAAATAAAATTACAGTTTTATTGAAATGGTTTCAATTGGCTGAACACGCATGGTTTTTGACATGATGGTTGTGTGTGTTCACGGGCATATAGGATGTATAAGGTTTAAAGGTATCCCCCATTATTAATGGGATGGATAAGGTTTAGGTATATCCCTCGTCAAAGAGTGCATGTGGGACAGATATGGGTTAGGGGTCTCCCAGATCATTAATGGGACGGATAAGGGCCAGGGCTCACCCCCATAAATTGGTTCACTAGGGATGACATAGTGAAAGGATTGCTCACCACTCGCAAGTATAGGGGGTCCAGGTTACATGCAGCATTGGTTGTCTAGATGTATGAAATTAATTCGGTATGTCAATGGAATATTGGGAAATGGTTTTAAAGCTTTTTAGTTATTGTTCTAGAAAAAAACCTTGTTGTAAAAATTGGTTTCAATTACACTTTTATGCTTTTGGTTATAAATGGTTTTGGAAACTTTTTTATATTTCGTTATAGACTATTTTGGTAAGTTGTTTTATATAAACTATTTTATATAATTTTCTAGAACTCTTTTATCCTAGTGGCATGAGTTGGGAATTTATTGGGGAAAACCTACTGAGTTTTATACTCAACCCTTCTTGGGCACTTTGGTGCTTTTGCAGATTCTATCTTCTAGGATAAGGGAAAAGGTAATGATTCACATGTTTTTAACACTACCTAATGATGTTTGGGCTGTTCTGAGATTTTGGAGCTTAGAGCTAGTATAGGATGGAGTCTTTAGGTCTTTGGAGAGTCATATGTGGTTTATCTTCTATGTACATTGATACTTGGATATTCTTATGATGTTGCTTACTTTGATGTGGTTGTGAGATACATGAATTTGTTGATTTTTCTTTCATGTGTTCATGCATCATATAGTGAATTTGTGGTTTTTTCTAGTAAGTTGATTGGTTTATTTCTTAATGGTTAAATCTTCCCCCACATGTATTTGAAACCCTTCGTCACTTATTCCCAGCCGTTGGTGTCTTGGGGATGTCGCTTAAGGCCTAGTAATGACTCGTCGTACTCTCAGTCCAATGAGAATTGGAGTGTCATTACATTAAAACACCAATATTGAAATATTTCACCACTATAGGTGAAAATACTCTTAGAATGGTCCTCTATCATTTTTTTAGAAATAAATACTCATAGAATATTTTATAGAAATCCTCAAAGACTATACCCTGATGTTGATCAACTAGAGAGAAAAAAATCCAACCAATTCATTGAGAAATTATGCAGAATATAGTTATAAATCATGACCCTCTTCTTTGGAAGAAATTATAAATTTTTCTAAGATCGATATCATTGCCACCAACCATGACTCAACGACCTAAGGATCTCCATCAGAAGTAAATATGGGAGGATTAAACCACTGGAATTCCTATATCAAATCATCATTATAAGAGGTAGGTTACATATCTATGTATATAGACCACATGAAATGAAAGGATCCCTCTTGAAATTTACCATCAACTCCTAGTGGAGGATCAACAATAGAAACCTCTAGTGGAACTACAAAATATAATACTGGGGGATCAAGGTCCACCATATCTAGATCATGGTCTCTGCCACCATCTTATTTTGCGAATAGAGGATTTCATTGAAAAATATATCTAAAATTGGAAAATTAATGACTCTTATTGAATTTATCAATAGATAGGATAAATGAGAATATAAAATAATAGGTACATATTTTTTGTATAAAAGATTCACATCCTTTTTTCTTCTCACAAAGTCATATATAGGTTATTAGGATGGTCATATAATATCATAGGAGGTGATTCCTACTTCCCAATACTAAGGTCGAGTTATGATCAAGGTCTTATATAACACTGCATTTGTTTTAGAATATTGAGTTTCAATTACAAGGTATAGAGGAAGACACCATTTACATTGAATTTAGAATCCCTAATTAAGGTAACCATTTCAATTAGAATTTAAATTTATTTATATTCACACTTGTTTATATGCATATATATATCATAGTCCAATCTGATGTGTTGGTATTCTAGTTTTATAAAGGTGCATTCTATTTATAAATAGCAAATTAGAGTGCCATGTAACTACGACATGACATTTAATTCTGTTATTATGAGGTAATTGGTCATGTAAAGTAATTTGACTAAATGAATTAAAACTCATAATTTATATAATTTCATGATTCATAATTTAAAATTGGAATTCATGTAATAAAATCAACTAATATTTTATCCCATAGAACCCGAGGTTACTGGATAAAATGTGGAATATTTGGTTAATTAATGCTTCATCATCAATACATATAAGAAACACCATTTAGATTACTGCATACATGTTAATTAATCCAATTCTATTTTCATTATAAGAAATTCTAGCACATTTGCACATATAATAATTGATGAAATAAATGAAATTATAGGTAATACATGTAATAAAACAATTAAATATACCTATATGGAATGGAATAATGAATGCCATTTGAATTTTCGATTGCTTATTATAATTCTTGAGATAATACATAATTTCCGTAATAGGCCACATAAATGGAATTCTATCATAATAATTTCAATAATGATAATTTCACATGACATGTACTTTACTCAATACTAAAATTAGTAAAACTTTAATAAGTACAAACCAAAATAATAATATCCAATCTTTTATAATTTCTTTCCCCACTATGCGGGTTACCACTCCCAAACGAAGACTCATTTCCAAATTATAACACGTTACAATTCTCCTTTCTAATACCCAAATAGTAATACAAGCGGAAAAAATCATTTGATTCTACATTTTTACATCCCGACTTAGACCCCACGAAGTTGTTCCCCTTTCCAGGTTTCCACTAGACCTCAAGTGTGTCTCTCCATACTCCAGAGGCTACCAACTAGTGTGTGGGCCTAGGGTGTGTCCATAAGAAGAATATAAACATTTCATCAGAGTTTGATGTAGCATTGTATAATAATGAATAGCATTGGAAGAATTAATAAATAAGAAGCAGTGGAATGATAATAAATATTCCTATATGACCAACAGGTTGAAGCTAAATCAATATCAAATAAGAAAAATATAATCATTCCCATATGCTATTAAAAAGGGAGTTACATAATATATAGGGGTATAGACATTGAAAAAATACTAAAAAATACAAAAAGTCCAACAACTACATCCATTAGAATCTTTGAAATAGGTTTAGTCCAATGATCTTGTATTCTGTCCTAGTACAGAAAATCTAACATCATATGTCAGGTGCTTCCCTTTGTTTACCCCTACAACAATGAAGTTGATTTGGTTTCCACATGTAGCCCAAACAGTATTTTAGATAAACTCATTAGTCCACCGCCAATAGTGTCTAGAAATATCTAGTCTATGCATATAAAATGAGCGGCCTTCAGGTAAATATAAAACAATAAATTAATAAATAAACCATGTCGGACTAGGTTTCTCATGGGACCCCATCCATCACTAGATTCTTCCGCCTATGTTGTAAATATATGAACCATGTTTATCCTTTAAATATGTAATATATCTATATTAATGGATCATCAATGATCAAGTATCATGGATAGACTGAACCCAATAATTTTATTATGCTAGGAAGGTTCATCCTTAGGTTAAAAGTTTCTACATTATAATAATTTAATAAATAGAATGCTAATCCCATCTAAAGTGATCTATAAAAAGGATCACAAGTATTTTTCTAGGATAACTATAAATACCCATTACTGTAGGAGTCTATCCAAGGTAATTAGTAAGAATAATCCCAAGTATCACTCACATCATGGTGTACAGACAAAATTCTTAGAGCCAATCCCAACTATTCCACATAGGGTACCAATTATTTCTCATTGAATTGTATTACCATATTTCCCATTGAGTCCATACAGGGTCACTCCCCTAGGAATCATGTATCTCTAATGGGAAGGTAAGTTTAATCTCTAGTGATAATATCTAAGGAACCCTATATATAATCCACCTATATCTCTTGGAGAATTAATATTTCTTTGTAATTATATTTTTTAAAGCTCCATGATTGATTTCAAGGAATCCTTAGTTTAGGGCGCATGTATCACCCTCGACTTGATATGAAGGTATGGTTTTGCTAACAAGAACTCATACCATTTATCAAGGTATCTCACCCATAACACTTTAATCATGTTGGATAATTTATTAAATTCATGTGAAGATTTCTATGACATAAATCACAAGATCCAAGTCACAAGACTTGTAATATCATTTATATGTATTCAGAAATCTGAGATAAAATAAATTAATTTTGGATCTAACGCATAAGGATCTAAACCTTTAGTAAGGGGAACACCCATATGGTGGATTTTGTTCAGATAATCACCATGTGTTATTGATTTTTGGGTAGCTAGGGACCCATTATGCATAAGACATAAGGATCTAAACCTTTAGTAAGGGGAACACCCATATGGTGGATTTTGTTCAGGTAATCACCCTGTGTTATTGATTTTTGGGTAGCTAGGGACCCATTATATATAAGTGTAAACATTAATTTTTTTAATTATACTTTATGGAGGTGTCACTGGAAGAGTCTGATGTGCCACCCAAGGGTACATAATTGAATTCAGTGATACTTTAGGGATAATATCAAGATAACGTACCTTGGGTTGGTAGATGACCACTCGTTCATTTTTGTATTTTGAAAATACATAAAACATAAAAAAAATTATGATTTTAAAAAATTCCAAAAAATAGAGAATATCATCTCACACCAAAATTGCATTGAAGATAGTGAGATAAACAATATATGTAAGGAATATGAGTAGAGATATTACCATTATCCATCAAAATCATTTTATGGTGAAGGAAATAGTGGCCAGATAATGAAGGAATATGTAATCCTATGTTAGTATTTGGAATAGATTCATGATAAAAGAGGCAATATGCTAATGGATAAAAATAAAGATCCCCGAAAATAAGGGGTTATAACGTTTTTGAGAAAAGAAATCATGATATATTAATGAAAAATATATTGATTACAGACTGTGTAATGATCAGGTTTCTCCCCCTTGGGAAAACAACACACATCATGAATGGGGTCTTCCTAGACTAATACGCGTTATGAATATTGAATTCACCGCATGTATTGAATTAATTCCTTAAAAACATATAGGGTTTGACTAGCTTGAATCACATTTGATATTTTAAAAACAAATCATGAATTAATTTCATGTTTTTAATTTAATTAACACTAGTATTTCTATAATATCAAGCATCTAACCCACCTATTACATTCTTTCTAGAAGAAAAACCGACTATTCAACCAGCTCACTTACTAGGTTAAAATATAAATTTACCAAGAGTTTATAGAAATTTTAAATAAATTTTATCTCTAAAGAAATATGGCATGTTACAACCTACCCTCATTGAAAATAATCATCCCCATGATGATCTTATAGGGGCATTAGATCATCATATGGGAAAAAATTTCATCCCCTAAGCATGTATGTCGACCTCTCACTCTCCCAGGTCTTGTCCTATACATGTTCATTCTACCATAGAATAGAGACTTGAGTAATTGATCTACATATAAGATCCTTCATGCTTTGATCAAAGATTCATATCTTATTCTACTCAAAGTAAACATCTACATCGAGCTTAATATACTTTGGATAAAATGAATAAGATAGTTCAGAACGATAATTTTTAAGCTTGGATGCTTGGAAGATAGCATGCATGGTTGTGTACCTCAATGGTAAGTCCAATAGATAGGCTATTGACTTCAGTCACTCCAGAATCTAGAAATTCCTAACATAATGAGGTGATATTTTTCCCTTTATTAGAATCCTTCTATGCTATAATCTAGATGAAACACACACAAAGACCCAATATCCCACCTCAAACTCTAAAGGTTGGTAGTGATGATTTGTATAAGAATTCTTACTATACTGAGTTATATCCAAATGATTAATAAGATATTTTACCTTCTCTATAGTCTCGTAGACTATATGAGGACCCAATAGCACTCCCTAACCTACCTCTAACAAGTATTGGAGTGAATGGAATGGCATGTCATAAAGGGCCTCATATAGAGCCATCAAAATTGTTTCTTAGAAACTGTTATTATAGTAAAATCATTGAGGGGTAATTCATTCTCCCAAATCCCTCTAAAATCAAGGATACATTCATATACTAAGACCTCTAACACCTATATCATATTCTTGGACTACTCATTAATCTAATGGTGATATGTTTTACTCAGAAGAACCAATGAACTCAATTATTTTTGCAACCCTTTTGAGAAATGTGATTTAAAAATTGAGTATCAGTCTAATATGACAGAATAGTGAACACCATAAATCCGTATAGTTCCACAAATAGAAAACCTCCAAAGATCAACAACTAAGGTCTCTCAAATAGGTATAAGGTATTGAACAATGATAAACCAATCAATAATAACCCATATTATATCCCTGCCTTAGGGGATCATGGAAACCCCATCATGAAATCCATGTTCTTGTCCTCCCATTTCCACACATGAATGTATATAGTCTCTGAAATACATGCAGTCCCCTAGTTCTCTTCCTTCACCTTCTAATAGGTGGAACACTCTGTGATGAAAAATGTTATCTACCTCTATATACATAGCCACCAATACTAATGATGTATTTCTTAGTACACTTGGAGAACAAAGGATGTACTTCCCAAACAGGGAATGATATTCCTACATCAAATCCTCTTATATGATGGAGTGGACACACACGCATCAATGAAAGTATTGAGTTTATCATCATCAATAACCCAACATAGTGGTTGGTTCACACTAAAGACAATCTCTCTCAATACAATTCCCTGGGGATATGAAAATGTTCTCATTCCTATTTGGTCAAAATGGTATTATTTCCCTACCAAAAATACCATAACTAGCTTACCATGATATTCTTGAACCTCTAGGTGAATCTTAGAAAATAGGAACATCGACTACCACTCACTACTGGCCTCATGTATCGTATATTTCTGTATCTTTTGCCTTAGTGTGTTAGCTAATTTACTTCAATTTTGTAGAGTATAAGTGATCTCAAAGTCAAAAAAATTCAAGTACTCTACCCACCAGTTTTTTCTGAGATCATGTGATGATTTGTGGAAATATATTTGAGACCATTATTTTCTATTTAAATGATGAACTATTATACTATTATATAATTAATCCAATAGTGTAATGAATAAACCAAAAATTCTATCTCAAGGTCATGATTAGGGTAATTTCACTCATGAGGTTACAACTTGTAGGACCCATAAGCAACAACCTAATCTCCCTGCATCAGAGATACTTTTAGTGTGATTCTTGAAGCATTATATTAACCTTTTTAGATTCTACCTAGCTATCAAAGAATCCGAATCGTTGCTAAATTAATTTTATATTTTAGCTTCTGAAATGGTCTCTGATATGTGTCTTACCATAAAAAACAAAACATCCATTTTAGTCAAGAAATTAAGAACTGTTTCTGGGTTTGAAACATTATAAATAAAAAATCAATAATATCCATACATACCCAAGAGAATGTTTATGTGAAATACATTCTTAGACTACTCCCACGATAATAAAGTGCTCACCTCATATATGTCAATAGACTCTCCTTCCTATGAGATGATATGACCCCTGAATTGAACATTAAAAATTTAAAAGATTCATTTTTTCTGACAAAAATATAGTTGGCGCTCTATTAGTACATTCATCATTATCAAAAAAATGTATTTCCTCGTCATCTCGAGTATATGAATGTACCAATATATCACCCGTGAAGACTACCACAATTGAATCACAATACAATTTCAAAACTCGATTCATCATATCCATGAATACAACCTGCATGTTTTTATAGTCAAAAAACATAACCAGATACTCATTAATGTTTTATATTGTCTGGAATATCGTATATGGTATGCATGATGGTCTCACACACAACTGATGGTAAACAGACCTCAAATTGATCTTAGATAAAATCATCATTACTCGGAAGAAGATTAAGGGTTATTCAACACAATGAAGTGGATATTAGTTTATAACCATAATCTAGTTCAATCATCGGTAATCTATATAGAATCTAAGGTTACCATCCACCTTCTTGTATAAAATTACATGTGAACCCCACAGTGATGTATTGCTTCATATAAAACCCTTAACCTCCAAGTCCTGTAATGTTTTTATGTTCCTAGAGGTCTGTAGGTGTCATCTTATATGGAATAATGGTTTCTAGTGATGCTACATCAAATAGATAAATGGTGAACTCTACCTCTCTAATAGGAGGTAATACAGAGAATTCATTAGTGAAGACATCCATGTAACTATCCAAAATAGGATGGCATTATGTATATCATTTTCTCTAATCAATCATAAAGAGGCTATCCATTGGGGTTACCACTCTTCCTATATCACGATGCTCAGTTCGAGCATGAATCTATTGGACCTTCCATTAACCCTAATGAACCTAATATCTTCCCTTAGGTAATGTATAAAATACACCTTCTATTATGAACAACCAACATGGGTATGGTAAGTAACCAAACAGTCAATCTGAGAACGAAATCAAAGCCTATCTTCTCAAAGAAAAAAATATTCCATAGGAAGGTATTTCTACATACTTCAAGAGGTCAATCAATACATTTGAATATACACTTTTAATATTCCCCTAAAGATGTGTTGAGATTCATCATGACATTTTAGTATTCAATTTCACGTCCTAGACAATCCATAATTACTATATTAGTAATTGAGTGTGATGTTCCAATAACAAACAAGGAATAAACAAATGTATAGTTTTCTAGAATAGTTCCTTGTATAGTAGATGTTCTCAGACTGTTTCCTAGAATGTATTTTTAATTTCATAAATATGGAACAATCTATGGCACTAAAATGAAACCTGACTAACCTGATCTTGTTCTCCCTATTGGATCTAAACCTGTGATGTCTGACTAACTCATCCATGTACACCCCCTCAACCCAATCAGCTAGTATAAGGCCACCTTTCAATCTGATGTAGAGTTAATGTTCATGTACCTGAGTGCGGTATTGATACAAATCATTTTTCACTGGGTACTTGAGGGAATGTTTGGTTGAAAAATTGAAGGTGACCCATCCAACCAAAATCTTGAAAATCAATTTGGTTCCTCGTAAACTAGTGATTCTTATATCCATTCCTACAATGCTAGTGACATTCCACATAAATATCAGTGGGCATCATCTTACCCACAATTCCCACAAAATCAACTGTAAAATGAATTTTCTTTCCACTATATTGGTTGTCTACCTACCTCAAATTGGAACTCCCTTGACACACACTTCCATCTTCTCTCAGTTTCTGCTTAATGATGAGGGATTAGTTCACTATCCCTAAGATGAGGGACATTCAAAAATATTCACCCAGGATCAGATAGTGTAGGGAAGAAAATCCATAAACTATACCATAATTTAAAACTCTTGAACTGGTAGTATCAGTGAGAAATAATAAAGCCGTACATAATTATCTAAATACTCCATTAAAAACATGGTAATCTTTTGTATGTGCATAAAATATTTTCTACAATATTATCTCTTCATCTATAGAAGGAAGATGTCATAGAATATTATTTGGCAGTCCAACCAGATCAAACCCTAATGTTTATCATCTCTATAGATAACAATCCCCCATCACTTTGCAGAATAATGGAGCATATAGGTTTCAATATTGACCCACCACTCTAGAGACATCTCTAAAATTGTTGATGATTGATAACATGTCCTCCAACAATGACTAAATAGCCAGGAGACCACCATCCCCTGATAGTATGGGAGGATGTTTTTTCTGGAATTATGGTTTCAACTTTATATTCTTGGAGTCTGGTTTTGAATTACCCTAAATAGACTACAAGGAATGCAAGAATCTTTCTCAAAACTAATCAATAAAACCCATTGGAGGATCAAAAATAGGTGCCACTAGTGGAACTATATGAGGTAATAATAATGTCTTAAGGTCCACCTCCTCAAGGTCATGGTTGTCACCACCCTCCTAGATTATAACTCAAGGAAGTCATAACTACATAGCTCTAAGAGTACCAACTTCAGTCTTCATATATAATTTAACAATTGATATGATCAATGAGAACAAAAAATCATAGCAACAAATCCTTATAATAAATTAGTCACACCTCTATTATTATTCTTAAATCCCAGTATATTTTATAAGAAATATTAAAATGGATCACATGAGGCACTAACTACTTCCCACTACTAAGGACATGTTAGAGGCATGGTATAATATAACACAGTAGAGGTTCTGTTATATGGAGTTTCAATTTCAAGGTATAGATTAAAACACCCTTACCATTGAAATTGGTATCCATATTTAGGGGTAACTATTTAATTTGAAATTTAAATTTATTTATGTTAATTATTATTTAAATGAATATAGATATCACATTCTAATTATTTGTGTCACCATTCCAAATTTATGAGGGCCCATGCTCTTTATTAATTGAAATTGGTGCATCAGGTAACTATAGCCTAACTTTACATCTAGTGTCAATATTTAACAAGTCATGTAAAGTTATTTGATTAAAATAATTACCAATAATATTTTATAGAAGTGAATTCTTTATAATATACAATTGGATTTCATGTGATCAAGTCAACAAACATTTCATCCCACAGAACATGGGGTTCCTAGCTCAAACAAAGAATAATTATTTCGTTAAGGTCTAACCCTCTATATATATATAATAAAATACCATTTAGGTTTATTTGGAGACATTAATTAAACATAATATGTTATCCCTATGATACATTGTAGCACATTTTCATATATAATAGACTATGTACTCAAAATAGTCATCGAAAATGCAGTCAATGCAGTAATGAAATACACCTCTATAGAAGGGAATAATTCATGTCATGTGAATCCTCATATTCCTATAATGATTCGTGAGATGATGAATTCTTTATATACTAGGTTAAGAAAAATGGAATCAATATTAATAATAATAATAACAACAATAATGTCACATGACATGTGTTTCACCTAATGGTGAAATTAGTACAACTGTAACAGGTACAAACTAAAAGAACAATATCCCATCCCAGATAATTTGGGATCCCTTGTACATGGGTTATATAATCCCAAGAATAGGTGCATTACCAAATTCCAACACATTCCTTGTCTCTTATCTAATACCCAAATAGTAAAACAAAAGGAAAAAAAATAAAACCTCTAATACCATTTTCAGCATCTTGGCCATAAAGCCACCAAGAGATGCCATGGGACAGTTGGTCGCATGACCTCAAGCATACCTATCCTACACAAGAGGTTTTTGACTAGTAGTCAAAGATTATGTTGTTTCCATGGGGATAATATTTCGTCTTGATCATAGTATGGAATAGAAGTGTATAGTAATGATAGGTAGTGTAAACTATAATAAATAAGTAGTAGAGGAATGATAATAAATCATACAATATAACCAACAGTTGGAATCCATATCAATATCATATATGATAATGATTATCATTCCATGATTCTATAAAAAAGTTGATGTACACAAGATACAAGGGTACCTGAATATACAATATGATAACTAAATACAAAAAAAACTATATCCATTATGATCAGAATCATAGGCTTGATCTTATGCTCTAGTAATTCATCCTAGTACTGAATATAAATCATTTGAAGATAGGTTCTTCGCTTTTTCTCACACTCAAATCATGAGATCTGTTTAGATACCATAGTTGGATTGAAAAACATGTGAGATATAGTTAGTAATTCACCAATAATGGTGTCTATAATTATCTTATCTTCTCATATAAAAGGATCATTGTGTATGTAATGATAAAACAATAAAGAAATAAATAAACCATGTCGGACCGAGTTCCACATGTGACCCCCGACCAACACTACCTTATGTGGCCTAAGTCAGAGCTCTTTGAACCATGATCAACCTATAGGGATAGAATATAGGTGTATGAATGGGTCATCAAAGATTAAGTATCAAGAATGGATTTAACCCAATAATGTTATTTGAATTGGTGGTCAGTTACTTAGGTTAATATTTTTTATATTCTCATAATTTAATAAATGGAATCCTAATCCTGATAAAGGAAATCCTTAAAAATTATTCCATGTATTTTTCTAGGATGAATATAAGTGACCATCACCAAAAGTGTCCATCTAAGGATAATCATAAGAGTAATCCCAAGTATAATTCATAGAATAGTTTAAAGACATAATCCTCAGATCTCTTCCTAGGTATACCACATAGGAGACTAATTATCATGTGTTCCATGGTTTAACCATCTCACCCACCAACAACATCTATGGTAACTCCCCTAAGGAACAAGAATCACTAATAGGCAGGTAAGTGATCTATTTAGTGATAATTTTCAAGGAATACTATAATTAATCCACATTTCAGACTTATAATATTAATATTTATTTTTAATTATAATTATAATTAAAAATATGGTTGATCTGGTCTAAGGTATCCTTATGTTGGGACCCTTATACCACCCTCATCTCAATATAAAGGTATTGTTTAGTTATTAAAAAATCATGCCATTTCAAATGGAATTGCATCTATAACATATTAATGAAGTTAGAAAATTTATTCAATTTAGGAAAAGTAATAAATGAAATAAAGAACAAGGGATGAAACACTGAGCATATCATCTCTTTTAAATAAATTAACCCATACGAGAAGAAGGAAATTAAATTTCAATCTAAGGAATAATAATCTAAAACATTAAGCAGGGGAAATCCAATGATAAGGATCATGTCAAGTTAATTATTCCATGTATGATATTTGAAGGTAGATATAGATCAGTTACATGTAAGAGTAACCATTAATTTAATTTAATAGTCCCTATAGAGGTGACACTCAAGGATTCTGACATGTGGAACAATGATGTAAGAAAAAATGAAATGATTATTTTGGTAAATGATAAAGAACATCTACATTAGGTTAGTAGATTATCAATTATCCATTTTTCCCTTTTAAATGATCTATAATAGAATAAATCAAAAGAATTGACAAAAAACCTTAAATATAAGGCAAACAATCTTGAACCAAAATAGCACCAAAGATGATGAGATAAATGATGTAAAGAAGGAAGTGGAATATATACATTACCATTAGCTATCAAATACAATCGACAGAAAAGGAAAATGATCATTTATGGTGATGTAATATGGAATCTTAGATTAATAATTGGAGGAGCTTCACAGGAGAGGAGGCACTATGTGGAGGGAGAAAAATGAATTTCTCCAAAAAAATAAGGGTATATTCCTTTTTTAAAAACTCCCATAATATTCATAGTATTAATATTGATTACATTCCATGTAAATATCATGTTTCTCTTCTTATGGGAAAAACACCACAAGTCATGAACTGGATCTTCCAAGACCAAAACACATTGTGAATATCAAATTCACAATGTGTATTGAATTCACACTCTACAAAACTGACGAGGCTTGTCCAGTGTGAATCACATCATGTATTTTTAATACATTTCAGGATTTAAATTCACTTTTAATTTTAATTAATTTTGGGTACTTCTCCTACAACCAACCTCCATCCCATCTAATAGATTCTTTCCAAAAGCAAACTGATAGACCCAAAGGACTGGTTAATAGGTTATATGAAACAAATTAATACTAGTTTAATAGAAATATAAATAATTCATAACTCTTTGAAAATATAGGTTGTTATGTTAATATTGTAAATAATTAACATAATTTTAACATTTAGGAAGGTATATAACATAGAAGATCAGTTAAACTGAAGGTATGCGACACATTAACTTAAATGTTCATTTTTAATTTTTTCATGAAATGTTTTGTAAATATTTTTTACATGTCTATAATTTGAAAATTATTTTATTAATGTTTTTATATAAAGATTAATTTATTATGAAATACTTTTTATATATCTTTTTTCTTTCATTAAAAGTTTTTCAAAATGAATCATTTTATATATTTCATACAGAATGTTCTCAAAAGGGGACAAATTAAAGGTTCTATTTTTAATGTATACAATGTCACTTATATTTATTATCACTATAAACATTATTTTATGTATGTATTCCATTAAAATATTTTATATTTTCTTCAAATAAAAACCCCCTTCCCTTTATTCTAGGTATTTTTATTAAAAATGGTCTTAAATGGAATAGATATATCAATATCATGAAATTTTTTCTTATGGTTAGAAAGTATATTTCAATTACTGTAATTATTAAAAATGAAATTTTTAATGTTTTATGATTTTTCTATAACTCATGGTAAATATATATGATGATTAATATTTTTGTTATAAAACAAGTACATGTGGTTTCATTGTAACCCAATAAAATTCATATACATAATACACTAAGGATATGTGATTACATTATAAAACTAGTATTGGTGGTTCAATAATAACCCTACAATTCAAAGGGTAAAGATTTTTTCTATTGAGATGTTATTTATGAGATTTTGGAGTAAAACTAGTCAATAATGGTTCTACATCCACTATTTTATTTCAATTGATATTTCTTATCAAATTAGTAATGAAAATAGTTTTATAAGGAATTTGATTTCAGGGGGAAAAAGTTTATTTTGATCCCAAATATTATTTTTGAAAAAAGAAAAATTTTAAAAGTATTTACTAACTAGAAAGTTTATTTATTTCATTTTAAATTTCTTTCACTAATATTTTTTTATCATCCTGTATTTTAAAATATTTTTTATAGTTTTAACACATGTGTATGGACAAAAATAATTCAAGTTGAAAATTATAATGATTTTTCATTAAATGAAATCTTGTTTCATATTAAAAGTTTTCTTTTCAAAAAAATAGATATTTATTTTTTAGGTTCACTTTGAATGATTTTTAACCTATTATATTAAGCTACAATCTAAAATTTTATATATGTACATAAGTGATATCATGTTTCACTTTAATGTTTCCAGTTTTTAGGGTTAGAAACTAGATCATTTCTATTATTATAAATCCATAAATTAAATGTTTATTTTTTTATCTCTGGATATAGGAGTATGGGATTGTTGTTGTTATACAATATTATAGTGAAAACTTTTTGTTCCCAACCCCTTATGATTAACCATTTCCACATTCATTGTTTAATAAAATAAATATTTCATTATAAATTTTTTGATTCCATTAAATTTAAAGTAGTATCTAATTTTTCAAATTAAATTTAAAAAAGGTTGGTCACCCAAGAGGTGACACCACAGGCTCCACATGACACAAAAACACATGAATAGGCCATAAGTTCAAGTACACAATTCATCTTACCTCAATTAAATCTTTTAACATTTATTTATTAGAGTTAAAATCTCTTCCATGGCATGTACAAGCTCATCCAATACTGATGATTTTAATGATAATATTGCATCCTCACTCGTTCCACGAGCACATTTCAAAAACACAAAAAAAGAAACTAATTAATTAATATAATTATTATTATTTAAATGATTTTAAAAATGCTTATAATACACCTTTCACTCACTAAAAACATCATAATTTTGGATCCATGAGCAATGACCCATGGGGGAGTTCACATCTAACCTCTGATATTAGTACCTATCCTCAAAAAATTAAATATTATCACTATAGAAGAATTAATTTTAATTCATTAATAGGAATATTTTAGGTATATTTTTTCTGATAATTTGTTCATCACACATAAAAAATAAATATTAAATTACAAAGTGTATAATCTCTGTCATTATCAATTTTTCCTATAATAAAAAAGATTTAAGATTTATAAAAATTATCATTTCCTAACATATCTTTAAAATTTTTATCTTAACATCATACTTGTCCTTACTCATCCTTAAAACCCCATGAAAAAACGTGTATATTGATGGATGAGCACAAAAATATTAGTATAGGAGATACAAAAAGAAATAAGGAGACGAATTTGACCATGAATACCCATTATAAAAACTATGCCTTTTATAATAAACATTTAGATTATAATAAATATTCTATTACATAAGAAATAAACTTCTATACCAAAATATTTTCATAAAAAAAATCATAATAAATCTTAATGGGAAAATAATACTAATATTTTTTTCTTTGAAATCACAAAAAACTCATAAATTGTTTTTTAAAAAGCTATACATTTCACCCATAATGAGTAGCATAAACAAACCCTTAAACATATTCTCATTGGATTACCCTATAAAATCATATTATTGTCAAAAAAACCCATAGAAATAATCTATTAATCATTTAGGTGACATGGGATATAATATTCATATCACTCTTACAATCACTCTTAATATGAAATAACTTTCTTGGTAAATTTTAATAATCTCTTATGATAAACTTATAAATGGTCAACTCTGTCCCTTTGCCAAATGAATTGGAGATCTATATCATACACACTATACATCATGAGACATAACCTGATCAAACATAATAATAAATAATCCCCAATAAACATAACATAGTCACAACACATAAAATATTTATGTTCCATCATCATACTTATAAAAATAATCATTGCATCCATAAGAAAAATATTTCTCGATACCGAAATATCCATTCAATTTAAAACACTTTTTGAAAGTACATATAACAATGGGAATGAGTATTTTTATTTTAAGAAAAATTGAATATTTTGAAGGAATGAAAACATCAAATAATGGTTATGAGGGTGGGAAAACCCAAAGAATCCGTGTACGTAATTATAAAACATTTTTTCTCTTTTTTTCCAAAACAATCCAAATAATGTAAGTAATAATAATCCTTTGGAAAACCATGGAAATAAAGCTAAAATGGTAATAAAATGTTTCTATATTTAGTTTTATATTTATACATCCATAAAATAATTTTAATTATATGGACATTGATGAAATAGATTTATAAAATAAATCTATAAAACATTTAAAATTATTTTATTATGGTAAATACTCCCTTACTGTGAGTCTGAATCATCACAATAATTATTTAATATCCCAAATAATAATAAACATTAATTAATAAATTTATTAAAAAGAATTTATTCTTTTTCTTCTTTATTTCGTATTCATGATATCTTTAATTACATGATTATCTAATTTCATATTAGCTGTTTTGATAATATTCGGTATATATGTCCAAAATGACATTAGTAGTTTGACTATGTTGATATATGTCATTATATCATCATCTATAGAATAAAAATCATGAAATAATTATCATCCTTATAAATGAATTATAATTTTAAAATAATCCCTGAAATGTGGTTTTTAAAAATAAATTATATTATACAATAGAGATGGTAGGTCGTACTCGAGTAACATTTTCATTTTTCAAAGAGCATGAGGGGAAGAAGATAAGTATCATATTATATTTTCATAATAATTATTATTTCATAAATATAATTTTCTATTATTAAATAAAATTATATATTTCATCCATGTGATGTAGTGATGAAAAACAGATCGCATTACTTCATGGAGGTGGTAGTCCCCACATATATACAAATGATGTTATTTACTTCAATAGATGGAAAGGGGAGAAAATATTTGATATAATATATTTCATTAATGACAACTATTTCATTAATATAATATATATATATATTAATATTCATGTTAAATACATTATTATGACCTTCCATGAGAGGTGGTGATGGTAAAGAAATTACAGTGGTTCATAAAATGGTAGTCCGCTGTACACACAAATAATGGTTTCATTTCCCATTTCGTAAACGTTAAGATGAATATATGTTATTATATTAACATATTAACATTTTATTATATGTAGTATACATATTTTTTATTGTAGTATGGTTTAGGAATATTTTAATGAGACAGAAGAAGAAATAAAATGAAAATTCTCAATTAAGAACTATAGCTCTTCAATAGGAAACTCCTTCAAGTTGATACCTAAGTACATAAAAGTTTGTTTTTTGATTAAAATAGGGAGTCTGGGATATTTTAAGAATGTTATTAATTATTTTTGTAGGTATTTTATGAACCAATAGGCTCTTGATGTGTATATAGTAAAGGATAGGGTTGGCATTTTTATATAGGGGAGTGGACATACTTTGAAGTTTTAAAAATATTTAAATATATTAATTAATTACTTATGAAAAGATGTAGAAAATAGACCATCTACAAACATGAGATGATATAGGGTCAAAATATGGGTATCAAATATTATCTCCACAAGTTTTTAGGCCATTTCAACTCATATATCTTTAGTTTAAGCCATAATAAATTGATTTTAATCTTAGCCATTATAATGGATTTTTAAAAATTTTGGAAATCATTATCATCAAAAAATAATTTTAAATTATTTCCAAATGTTAATAAACATGATTAAAATTATTTAATATATTTTATAAAATTCAATTATTTTAAGGGGAATAATTAAGTTTATAATTAAACCCACAAAATAGGATGAAAATTTGTATCTCATAAGAAAAAAATGTGTTTTTAGTATAAAAATGTTTTCATAAAAAATGAAGGTGTAATTCTGATTTTAATAACATTTATAGTATAATGTTTAATAAAAATAAAATAATTTCCTTTAAAAAACAATCCAAGAAAATACATTGTAAATACATGAAAAGTTATGTTAGTTTTTAATAAAAATAAATATTTTCACTAGTCATTGAAAAATACATTTCAAAAAATTGTCCAAAATATATATTACACTAATTATGACAAGATGAATTCAAAGATTAGGTTTATATTTTCATATTCAAGTTAAATAATTTTTAAATCATTCATTTAAATAAAACTATTAAATGCCTAAAAACTCTATTTTGATTCAAATAAATTTTTTCATTTGGACTAGAAAATTACCTAATATACTCAAAATGAATATTACTATTTAAAATCTAATTAATGGATGATGATATATGATGAAATATATTTAAAAATAATATTACATGGGTTATTACATTCATTTCCACTTTTTAAAATTGGATCGTTGAAATTTTATTCATTATATAAATAAAGGAGGATATTTTTCTTTCACAGTATTTTTTGATTCTCATCTAACTTCTTCAAAGATATTTTTTTGAAAAATAACCATAACCTAGTAAATTACTTAATTTATGATAAATTTATCTTTGTGGTAGATAATATATACCTATTTTTTCTCATATAAATTTTTTTCTTCTAACTAAACTACTTCAGGGATCAAAACATGAGATGCATCTGACACATATTTCATTAAAATGAAAAAATTTAATACATCATGTACATGATATAAAATCACATATAAAGTAATATGTTAAAAAAATGATACAGTATTCATAATTATTTGATATGTTCTAATTATAATTTTAATTAACATTTGTTTTCTATAAAAATTCATTACACCTTTTTATGGAGATAATTTAAGAAAAAAATGATTGTCTGCCTCAAACGAAAGATACTTTATCTAGTTATCTGTATAAATTTTACACCTACCCAGAGACATCCTTATGTTTTTTAAGTAATATTTACCTTCTCAACCATTTTTTCTACATAATTTATTCCTAATAACTTCTTTTACTAACATCATCCTAACAATGAGTGTGATACTACTTTCAATATAATGCTTCAAAAGGCACCATCTATATACTGGAATGAAAGATAATATTATAAGAAAACTCCACCAAAGTCATAATTATGATCATATCTTCCTTGATAATACACTAAAAAATCATAAATATTGTCCTATAAATCTCAAATTATTCACTCTTATTGTCTATTAGATTGAGGATAAAAACTTTAGTGAATTATAATTTAGTACCCAATGAATTCTGAAGTCCTTTGTAGAAATTATAGGTGACTCTAGAATCACACTCAATTATAATGTAAAAAGGGACTTCATGTAATATAATTATTTCTTTCAAATAAATTCAAAAAATTTGATTCAAAAACATATTATCCTGAATGGGTAAAAATGATCTTATATATATAACGGGTCAAAAAGTTCCCAAATCATATTATTAATTCAATATGTCTTTAGTAATACCATCATAAAATAGAAGTATTTATTCCCCCATGTCCATTATAGTACATGGAATTTATGAAACATCACATATTGTAATATTCATTTATATTTTACATGTTCACAAGTCAAAAATTTCACATAATAATTAGTAATACCATTGTTTATTCCTTCCCACCATAAATTCTCTTTAAGGTCTCTATAAATTTTTCCTTTGAATATGAATAAAAAATAGATATTTATAAGCCTCAATATATATTTATTTCTTCAAACAAGGGTCACATGAAACACATATCTTTTTTATGAATCCCAAAATAATTTCTTTTTCAATGTTAAATTTATGAAAATTTCCATCCTTATTCAATTCTACCTTTTCATATAAAGCATTTTCTTTATTATGTTCTTTCTTAATCATATCTGAAAAATATGATTATAATCACACATAAAAAATTAGAGGGAGTTCTATAATGTACAATTTCTAAGATTTAATTCATCAAATCATTAACTAAAGGATTATGTTCTAGATATAGCATAGTTAATGAGGCATTAACTTTTCAAATCAAAGCATTAGTTACTCTGTTTTACTTTCCTCTTTGGAAATTTTTTTGCATTAATAATCATTTATTAATTCTATCCATATCATTTATATTATGTTAAACTATTTATTATATAATATATAAATAATGGTTTTATGATTGTTTTTTGTTTCAAACATTAATCCATTTAAATGATATCTATAAATTTTAAAAGAGCACTACAACTTCCATTTGAAGGTCATATGTAGGATAATATTTCTCATGAGATTTTAATTAAATGAAGTGTAATAATATTCCCATTAATTATATTTAAAATACAATTTCTCTTCAATGAAACATTCATTTATATAAAAAAATCACCATTTCTACATGGAAAGTCCAAAACATGAGAATTATCTAATATTATTTTAAATTATTGGAAACATTCATAGAATTCTTTTTTCTAGAAAAACCTAACTCCATTTCATGTTAACTTTATTAGTGGGATATATAATCATGAAAATTTTTCAATAAACTTCAGTAAATAATCTTATAATCTAAAAAAATACAAATCTTGGTATCATTTACTAGTCATTTTCATTCATTAATAACTTTTGTTTTAGTGGGATTAACAGTTATTCTATCTTTGTTTATGATATTTCCAAGGAATGATATCTTATGTAACAAAAAATGACATTTTCTAAATTTTCCATATAAAATATTCACTTTCAAGGTTTGTATAAAATTATAATATTTTTTCAAGATCCTCATAACTGTTGGAATAAACTAAAATTTCTTCTGTAATCACAATAATAAAATTATCCATATATTTTTTAGAAACTTTATTCATATTATCCATGAATAAAGCATGAGAATTCATCAACCCAATGAGAAAAACTGAAAACTAATAATTACCATACATTGTATGAAATGATGTCTTAGGGTGGTCGTCATCTTTCACCACCATATCATTATACCTACATCTAAGATCAACCTTTAAAAAATACTAAACTTACTTTAGATATACAAAATGTAATCTATGTGGGGAAAAAATACTTATTCTTTACAATGATTATATAAAATTATTTATAATAAATGAAAATCCTAATGGAACTATATTTCATTTTAACGAAAAAAATAAGAGAAACCCATAGTTAAGTACTAGGATAAATTATTCCTTTATCAAGAAATTCTTAAAATTTATTTTTTAATTACATAAGTTTTACTTGGGGCATTTCATAAAGGGGTTTTGAAATTTGACTACCATGAGGTACTATGTCAATAGTAAGCTCAACATGTTGATCAAATATAATATTTGGAAACTCATAAAGAAAAACAAATATGTAATCTTTTTGTACCAGCACATCCTTAATATAATCAATGCCCTTATTTTCGAAAATATAAGAAAAATAACATTCATTTCTATTGTTTAAAAGTTTCTAAACATCTGGTAATATTATCAATGTTATGAAATTATTCTTATATAATAATTGAAACTCGTTTCATAAGATAACTTTTTTTATATAGAAATTTATCTTAGTATGGAAACCAAAAATCCATTATATACTTATAATGACATTAAATTCTATAATGGGAGAGGAAATAATTTTTTTTATGGAAAACCCTTCCAAGGAAGATAAAAAAGATACTGTTAAATTCTTATTACATAAATAAAAACTTCTGTTTTTCATAACAATTCCTAACATCATTTCATGTGATGAAAACATTATTTTACCTGAAACAGTTATATAAATGAATGAATATGTAGACACAAAATCAAAAAATACATTACCATAAAATGAATAAACATATAATGTATCATTTATAACATCATTCCATGTCCACAAATCTACTTAAGTAGTTAATATGGATTTCACCACACGTTTCTTCTTATTTTCTATATACTTCCCATTATTCATGTTGTTCTTCAAACATTAATATTTTTAATTATACTTATCATTAAATTAAAAACAAAATACTACCATCTTATCAAAAAGTGTATAACAACTACTAAGAACTTTTTATTTTTAATAATAATTCAATTGACTAAAATTAATACATCAGAACCACTTAAAATACATTATAATAAATTCAATATGGTTCTTGTTACCACACCTACCACAAAATGAGAACATTATTATCTTACCTTTGTATTTAATTTATGGATTACTCTTATTTTTATTCTACTTATACAACATTTTTCTTCTTGTTTCCAAAGTACACATGATCATCTAAAAATATCATTTCTATATTCTCCATAAAATGTACATGTTTCTCATTACTTCCAAATTCATGAGAGACTAATTATTGTCTGTCTCATGGATTTACTCTGTAGTAAAAATGATTAATTTTACTCTAAAGATCTCAGATACAATTTGGTGTGTATATTTTTCATAAGGTGAAATTTTCTTCATACCCAGACGCCAAATCTTCCTCATTTTTCTTAATTCAATGAATTTATTTTACATCCTATGTTGAAAAAACATTAGAAAATATTTTTCAAGAAGAATATTTTTAAATATAACACATTCAATGGTTTCAATCTTTTCTATTTCACTAGTATTCTTAACCAATGACAACCATTGAAATAATTCCCCTTCAAAACGGTGAATATTAAGAGTTTCAATTTCATTCTCTGAATAACCTATGACTTTTAATGTCTTTTCCAGAAATTTATGTAATCCGATAACTACTAGTGAATCACAATATCCACTCAATGTTGTAGGGTGTTGTATCATAAAATGAACCTCTATATAAATGTATCTCTATTATAGATATAGATTCTCTCTAGCATAGATAATTCCACCACTTATGGAATATATAAACTAATCTATCAAAGAAACAAACTTCTTAGTTTTAATTCCAACCATTCTATGTTCTATATTTTGATAAGCATATTGTCCTCTTAGCACATTTCTACTCCAGCTTGTATGTTTCCTTCATGGAAACAATTTCTGAAAAAAAATATTTTGGACAGATTAACATCATAATATTAAAATTATATTTCATGGTAACCATAAATTACAATCTATTAAGGTTATTAACTTCGATTATTATAACATCTATAATTATATATATATCTTCTCATTGATAATAACTATAAGTTCCCATCCTTAAAACAATACATAAATTGTATATTTATAAAATAATTCATTTTATTTCATTACTAAAGATCTTTAAGGATAATATTATTATATAATTATGTCAATATTACATCACAAAATATAAAATTACACTAATTGTAACTTTTTTCCAAAATAAAAATCTTTTAAGAGGTAAAATGAATTCTTTTCATGACATATCATCAAAATTTTCATCTTTACCTCATCCTTATTTCTAATCGACCATAAATCCCTATGAATAATGTTTTAAAATTAGTAATAAGCACAAAAATATTATGAATGTAAATATAAAAAATAAGTTACTTATTCCATGAATACTCATTATAATAATTTTAATTTTTCATAATAAACATTCAACGCAAACTATATATTTTCATACCTAAGAAATAAACTTCCCTATCTAAATGTATTCAAAAAATTAATAATAAATTATAAATGAAAAAAATAAAACACATAAATTTATATTTTAATCATTAATATCTCAAAAAAAACATTGTCAAATATTTATATATTTCACCCTTAATAAATAGCATCAGCATCCCTTTAAGCTCACTCTCATTAACATACATTGTGAAATCTGATTATTTTAAAATTTATGAAAATAATAGATAAAAAATATAGGTAAATTGGGAAATAATTTTCCTATCACTAATATAAACACTCTTTCAAATAGAATAACCTGTACGGTAAATTCCAATAATCACTTAGGAGAAGCCTATAACTTCTTAACTCCACCCCTTTACCCAATGAATTGGAGATCTTAATCAGGCCCACCCATCATCATGAGATATATTAGTCTCAAATATCATCATTTGATTTATTGGGATAACGTGTAATAATAATTAATTCATAATAACTTTAATATAATCAAAACATGTGAAATCTTCTATTTCCGTTATCATACTCATAAAAATATTCTTTTCAATCATAAGAAAAAAATTCCTTGATATCGAAATATCCATTCTATTAAAAACGTTTTTTAAAATACCCAAAAAAAGAAAATTAATTACTTTATTTGAATAAAACATTTAATATTATAGACAAATATAAACATTAAATAACAATTATGGTGGTGGAAAAAACCATTGGCATTGTACATATTAAAATAGAACATTACTTTTCCATTTATCTTAAAATGTTCTCTATAAAATATTTAAAATGATTCATTATGAAAATATCTCAAAAAATGTAAAAAGTGACATAAAATATCCTTTATATTTCATTTATTTCCATATAAATAAATCAATAATAAAATTTTACAAATTTGGATATGTAATACTAAAATTTAATAATAAAATAATTAAAACATATAGAAATTGGTTTTTATGGTAATGTTACCCTTACCTCAAGTATGACTCACCACAGACATTATGTAACTTCCAGAATAATAAAAATATTTTAATTATTTACTTTGGAAATATCTTTTTTTTTAATTTTATTATCACTTTATTTTTATTTATTTTCATGTTATATTCAATTACATAATGAATTAAGTTTACATCAGAGGTTTTGATGGTATTCTCCTCATATATCCAAATTCAATTTTGTTGGGTGAGTATGGTCTAAGTGATCATTATTACATCATCTAAGCAATAATAATCATTAAATAATTATCATTTTTAAAAAATTATTATACTTATAAAACTAACTAGGAAAATTGTTAATTAAAATGAATTATATAATAGTCATGGAGATTGTAGGTCATACATACACATGAGTAACGTTATCAATTTTCTATGTTTCTGAGAAAAAGAAGGTAAGTATCAGTTTGTCACTATATAATGATGATCATATATTAAATAGAAAATTATCTCTATAAATATACTTATATATATTATACATGTGATGAAATGATGAAAATTGAATCACATCGCTTTGTGGAGGTGGTAATCGACATGTATGCACATAAAATGATATCATTTTTAAATGAATTTAATGGTAAAAAATAGAAAATATATTATAATGACTGAATTGTGATTATTTTATAGATATAATATTAATATATATTAAATAAAATATTATAACCCTTCGTGAGAGGTGGTTATGTAAAAAGATTGACATTTGTTAGTGTGGAGGTATACCACCATACACATGAATAATAGTTATACATCTAATTTGATCGAATATTATATAGATATAGGTTGTGAAATTAATATAATAACATAACATTATATAGAATAAACTGTGGTTATTATTTTAGTACGGTTAAATAAGATTTGAAAGAGTTAAAAGATAAAATAAATTGGAATTGGTCATTTATGAACAATACTTCATCTTCTGATAACCTCATTAGGTTTATAAATAAATCATTCATATGTTAGTTTCCTAATTAAAATAAAGCCTATAGTCTCATGAACAAGGATAGGCTACCATCTGACCTGACTCCCAACACGGTCTGACCCGATATAATGCCCCAAACCTTAAATTCCAGTTTTACCACATAAAAATGATGTGTATTTTTTTAAAAAAAATTAAAACAAAAAATACACAAAGAATTTTATAGACCAAGGAATTTTTTGGTCCAGGAATTGGAGAATTAGACAGATACTTTAAAAATTATTAATAATGAACAAAAAATTAAATAAAATAACTAAATTTCTTTATGCATTCTACCTCATTTTAGGATATACACTCTAATATTGGAATTATATTAAACCTATGGAGAATAAAATTTAGAAATAGGATGAACATTTAATTTTCACAGTAATGGGTTTTCAGACATATTAAAATATCTTCCTCTGAAAACTATAAATTTTATTTAAAATAATTATCAAAATAATTATTTATATTTAAAAAGTATATTTAGAAAAGTGTTTTAAAACATTTTCTAAACGTACTTAAAAAGTATATATTACTTTGAAATCCAATTATATTCACAATAATAATTTATCCAAAGTATAACATTCGATTTCTCTATTTTTGAAAATAATAAGTTTTATTGATTAATCAAGATACTTAGTAGGCCCTAAGAAAAAACATGAGGCTGCATAATCGTATCACATGTGGGACATCATCCACTAGAGATCATGGGTTGACTACCCATACAACATTAAATTATCCAATAATCTAGTACTATAATTTCATAAAACATTTTAAGGGACCTACCTTTCTTACTCATAACCCAAAAATCATTTGATAATCATAAATAAATTATTTTTTGTAGCAGAAAATAATTTTATTAATACCTTTCGTAAGAACATGGAACTTCTTTTCAGGTATGTTTTCCTTTTCTTGTAATTTAAAAAAGAAAGTTTTTTCTAGAAATTTCTTAAGTAAACTCCATGTACTTTATGAGTACATGTTCTGTACTCAGTTACAGTAGGTAGTTGGGTGCTGGCCGTGTAGCGGCCATGCACACAACCATGTGTGGTGACCTAGAGACCGCCTAATGTGGGGGCTGATGAAGGAAAGTAAATTCTATGTACTTATAAAGTACACACCGTGTACATTCATTATTTCATTAAATAGACCGGGGTCACGTATAATCAACAGAAATATCTTTTTCTCCATCGAAATTGACTGAGAGCGTCTGTATGGTGCGAATCTTTGCTGAGCCCCCGATCGAGCGTCTGTTCTCCAAATCCAACTCCATCGGTTGCATTGGAATCAAATCAGTTAGTTCTCTCTTCTTCTTGATCACCTTCTTCGGATTCCTCCTCTTTCTCAGGTTATCTTTGGTTGAGTGTTCTTAGTGTTTTTATAGATCAACGGTGTTATTGGGAGATTCAAGGCATGAGGTTCACGCATAACGATCCAATAATGTCGAGGTATGTGGTTTGTTCCTTTCAGTTGATAGCCTTTGATTTATATGTGCAAAAGTTCCCAATACCCATGAAGGGGGTATTTCTTGTTTACTGTTTTAGCCCTGTTAATTTCCTACAATGCATGTATTCCTGAGTAGATGTTAATCGAATGTTAATATGGTAAATTTCTATGCTTTGGAAGGGTTTTTCCCATTCATGTTTGTTTATGACTGTTTAATCCTGCTTATCCAGTTAGGCTACCATGTTTACTTACCATGCCTTGTATTGTAGGATTGAGTGTTTTGTATATTTTACGTGTTGATATGTTGTATATTCCTAACCCTATAGTTCTTGAGGGTTACTTTGGCTGATATGCATTACTATTATGGCTTGACTTACACAGGCCCATGAGAACCTAGTGTAGTAGACCATAGGTAGAATAGATGTAAGTGATTCTCTAGATATTCTGTTTACTTTTATGATGCACGACCATAAGGTGAATTAATGTAAGTGTTTCCTCCTAGTGTTTGTAGTTCCACAACGCGGGCCATAGGTGGAATGTGACGTAAGTGCTTCCCCAGAGCACCTTTAGTTACTGATACGAGACTATAGGAGGAATTGACGGTGACTGATTCCACAGAGAGTATATTCTAAAGCTGAACCAGATGGGTGAGACTATGTGTTCTGCCCAGAGTGTTTCCTGTCCGGCTAGGTAGGACCAGAGGGGATAGGCCGTGAGTACTTCCAAGAGGGTTACCTTTTATGTTTAGCTGTTTTCTTGTGCTTCTAGGTATGACCAGAGGGGATAGGTCATGAGTACTTCCCAGAGGGTTACCTTTTGTGTGTAGTTGTATACCTATCCTTCTAGGCTGGACAAGATGGGATAGGTTGTGAGTACTTCCCAGAGCGTTACCTTTTGTGTTTAACTGTTTACTTATGCTGCTAGGTAGGACTAGAGGGGATAGGCTGCGAGTACATCACAGGGGGATACATTTTGTGTTTACCTTTTTTCTTGTGCTATGAGGTAGGACCAGATAGGATAGGCCTTGATTACTTCCTATAGGGTTACCTATTTTTGTTTACTTACTTTGATTAGTTATTTCTTGATATATGAACTGAATACATTGAAACTTTGGATGGGTTACTGCTGAGTACTTCCTTTCTTACTACTTCCTTTACTCATTACCATCCATATATTCACTAACTCTTAGGCAGAAATCTTGTGGTGGTTTCCTACTAATATTTAGAATCACACCCTATTTGGGCCATGATTTTGTGCCCAAACAGATTATATTACTACGTGTATAGATATGGGAAATCACCCTTCTACTTTAGATACTTGACTATTGAGGAGCTGAAGAGCATGGGACCAAGCTGAGTCTTGCAATGCAGTGAAGCTATTTATTTGTTTTCTTTTGTACTTGGGTTTAGTACTATATTGTATTCCAGCATTGCAATTTTTTTGGATGCTTTCCAAGACATATGTATCATGCATCATTTTTATATATGTCCTCCAGGTATTTATTTCATCATTATTCAACTCTTTCTTGTCATTTGGCATTACTATTGTTTACCCTATTATATATTTGTTTACTTCCACTGTGTTACTCTACCAATGAGGGAATAGTTTCCCCACTATCACCCTCAAGGCCTTCACTACTAGTCGGCAGCCTCTAGCGTTCAGAGAAATGATCTTGAGGCCATGTGACCAACAGGGTTCGGGGCATCTATGGGAAGCTTCTGGAATCGGGATGTTACGAAGTTGTATCAGAGGAATTATTTTCCCTTGACATACTATTTGGGGCCTATAAATAGGTATTGGTAGGAATTGGTACTTGGTAATAAGTTTTTCCAAGGATTAGCTAACTCGTGTACATCGAAAAGCCGATCTACCTCGTTTATTTAAATATTTTTGGTTTTTCAATTTTATTGTTGATTTGATTTTCACTGTTGGGTGATTCACATATTTTGTACTATTATTGTTGATGTTATTGAGGTTCTATTTATGTTTCAACCTGGTGATATGAGGGTATTCCATCTCATGCATCATATAAGCACTTGCTAGAAATCACATGTCATGGATTCTTACCCTTCCATTTTGGGTGCATTAGTAATTTCATGTTGTTGTGATAGATGTTGTGATAGATATTCTTACTGTTGTGATAGATTCCATGATAAAAATGCTCGCTTTTTGATGGGGGTATTCGATGGTGTAAGGTTTTGTTTTAATGGACGCTAGACTTTGGTTCTTGAGGTGTTATGTGCCCTCATGGATCGGAATTTGGTGGATCATTGGTCTATTATTCTTCTTTTTTACATGTGTAAGATGTCATGATTTGATTCGCAGGGAATATGGGCCCTCACGTGTCAGAATTTGGCACTTAAATGATCATTTCAGTGTTTTTCTAGGATTCAGAGTAGTTTCTAAGGCTTAATGTCCAGAAAACCCCAGAATACACGAAGTGTAATGATGAATAAACACCATGTGTTCTTATGTTCAGGACGAAACTATTTTTATTGAGTACACGCCGTGTACCGCATGTACATGCCATGTAGTCTCTAACCATGTCACAAACTATGTGGGTAGGGACATGGGGTTTGGAATCCTTGGTAGGACACACTGTGTACCAGATGTACACATCGTGTTGTAGAACCATGTAGGTAGTCGTTTCAATAACAACACGGGTCTATTGAGTCTTATGTAATGCACACATTTTCATTTGTATACACATCGTGTAGTGTAATCCTTGGGATAGGTTTGTGTCACTAACAACACGGGTCGGAAAAATATTCCTAGTACACATCGTGTCCCTCTGGAATAAGTTGTTTAGTGTGAGCCATATATCTTTCCATGTCTCAAATAGTACGGGTCAATGAAGATCGTCTAGTACACGCCGTTTCTGGCACTAACACATCATGTATTATTGTTCTATGAGAACCATGTTGCCTAGCCATGTAAGGGAACTCAGGCAGCAGAATAGGATTCAAGTACACGTCATTTGTAAGGACAACACGCTGTGTATGGGGTGTTACATGACCTGGGATGGCAGAAGTACCTGCCCATGTAAGTGGATTATATGAACATGTCATGTAGTTAAGTATACATGCCATATATACTTGTTTAAAAAACATGAATGATTTATTTCTCTTTTTAAATCCTTTTCTTATAGTTTTTAGTCCTTGACGATCTTGATCTATGGTGTGTGTTTGACCTTACTGAGTCATGACACCTAGACATCCTTCAGTTGTAGGCCAGTTACTGGTCAACGATCAAAAACTGGACATGACTGATCAAGGACTACCTGAAGATCCTCCAGTTGTGCCAGTATTAGCCCCAACCATCATTCCGGACACAGGTTCCAATGCACAGTTCTGAGAAGAAATTATGAGGTTCATACAGACCTTCCGGGGAGTACCGCATCATGCCCCTTTTATGGCAGAGCTGATGTGGGTTTTCCAATAATAGCATCCTCGCACCTTCATAGGGGAAAGAGGACCTCAGGCTATAGAGTCATGGTTAGAAGCCATTATTTTTATCTTTGATCATCTGAAGACGCCTTCAGATAAGAGGGTCAATCTCGCTACCAATATGCTTCGGGATTCCACCAACAGATTGTGGGATGTGATCTCACAGGCGGGACGCCCACAGGTTATGATGTGGGATGGGTTTTGCTGTGCCTTCTGTGAATACTTCTATATGGATACTTTGAGGGTTGATCAAGCCCAAGATTTCATGAGTCTGGAGAATGGTACTCTTTATTTAATGGATTATTTTTCTTGCTTCATCGAGCTACAACACCTCATGCCTATTCTATGAGGTTATGAGTTATTCTGGGAATGGATGTTTGAGGATGCTCTGAGGCACGACATCTGATATTAGGTGAACATCTTCAGGGTGTCCTCTATCACTTCCATAGTCAACGAGGCGGTGATCACGAAGTGAAATTTGAGGTATTCTAGAGTTGTGATCCAGGGTTGTTCAACATTCGGAGTTAATATCCCTCATACAGATAGTAGGAAGCACTACAAGGATTCTACATTCTGTCATACAAGGAGGAAAGACACTTCTTCTGGTAGCCAGGTGGTGTGCTACCAGTGTGGGAAGAGTGAGCATATGAGGCCACATTGCTCAAGAGACCCAGTGGAGTACCGATCTTGCGGCATGATGGGGAATCTTCAATGTTTCTATCAGATATTTTTACCAGTAGCTGGTGACAAGGGTTCTTTTATGACTCCATGTGCTAGATCAGTGCCCCTAGTTTCTCATCAGTCTGGGAACTGGAGTTCTTATGGCCATTCAGGCTGGGGTGGAGGTCGTGGTCGTGGTAGCCAGTCGCCAGGCTTCCAGCGACAGCAGGGTGGATCAGCTCAGAGTGGTCAGGTAGGGTCACAGGTCTGTAGTACAGGCAATACTTTTGTAGTGGAGCAGACCCAGAAGTAGCAGGATCCTGGACCTTCTACAGTTTGAGGTACGATCTTTGTTTCCTGAGTTTTAGATTCTGCACTTTTCGATACAGGGGCTTCCCATAACTTTATATATATTTTTGTTGTCGAGATCCCTGATCTCTACATATTTTCTTCTATTTATGTCTTGAAATTATACATTCTTTTGGGGACATGAACGGATAGTGTAGGTCAGTGTAAGGAGTTCCCTCTAAAGGTTGGTGGGTGTCACTTCTTTTGGGACCTCTATGTCTTAGAGATGACAGGAATGATGAATTCTTGGAATGGACTGGTTGATATCCTTTGAGGTTGTTGTCGATTGATATTGCCATAGGGTGAGTTTCACATCCCCAGAGGGTGGATTGTTTCTTCGTAAGGGTGAATGGGATATCTAGGTGAGCAGAGTAGTACCTGATCATCTTGGGTTGGGAGGATTTATAGCCCATATTGCTAGTATATATCTGGATGACAAGGGGACATCACAAATGGACTTTCCTCCAGTGGTGGATCGTTCTAGAGGGTTCATTCCAGAGGACATTTCAGGTTTTCCTCCAGAGCGAGAGGTAGACTTTTCTATTGAGATTGTACCAGGAGCGAGACTGGTGTCTATTATTTTTTATATGATGGATACACTAGAGTTACAATAGCTCAAGAAATTGTTGGAGGATTTTCAGGAAAAGGGTTTCATCTGACCTAGTACTTCTCCATAGAGTTTGCCTATTCTATTTGCGAAGAATTCAGATGGTACCCTCTAGCATTGTATGGATTATTGTAGTTTCAATCAGTTGATGGTAAGAACTGATATCCCTCTTCGAGGATTGATGATCTCTTTGATTAGCTTCGAGGATACCAGGTGTTCTTGAAGATTGAATTGATATACAGTTACCATCTGTTGCACGTTAGTCCATCTAATATACCTCTTACAGCCTTTTGGAGCAGTAATGGTCTATTCGAGTATGTGGTTTTTCCATTCGGTCTCATGAACGTGCCTGTAGTTTTTATGGAACTAATGAACCAAGTGTTCCATTCTTACTTGGATTCCATCATGGTGGTCTTCGTGGATGATATCTTGGTGTACTCTCACACTCTACAAAACCATGCTACTCATCTTGAGATTATTTTGAGTACAATGAGATAGCATTAATTATATGCTAAGCTCTCAAAATGACAATTTTTGATGGACCAGATTCACTTATTGGGTCATGTTATCTCAGAGACAAGAGTATTAGTAGACCCAAAGAAAGTGAGGGCAGTAGATTCCTAGGAGTAGATGATGAATGTCGTTGAGGGGTGGAATTTTCTAGGGATATTTGGATACTATAGATGTTTCATACAGAACTTTTCACACATAGTAGTGCCACTAATGCATCTGACTAAGAATGGTGAAATGTTCTTGTGGTGATATTCTTGTGAATCAGCCGTTCAAGAGATAAAAGAGAGGTTGACTTTAGAACTGATACTAGTATTTCCAGAGCCGGGCAAGAGATATATTGTGTATTGTGATGCATCAAGTATCGGTCTTGGAGCAGTTCTTATGCCAGGGGAAGGAGTCATTGTGTACCTGTATCAGTAGTTAAGGCCACATTAGAATAATTACCAGACACACGATCATGAGTTGGATGCAGTTGTTCTTGTCTTATGCTGTTGGAGACATTATCTTCTGGGAGAGAATTTTTAGGTTTTCACCAACCAAAAAGATCTGAAGTATATCATCACTCAGCGTAACATTAATTTGAGACAGTGAAGGTGGGTGTAGCTTCAGTCTTTTAACTTTGAGCTTTCCTACATGCATGGAAAAGACAACATAGTGGTTGATCTGCTGAGCATGAGGACTCAGATACAGACAGTTCAGGAGTCTAGTAGTGAGTGAAAGCTTATGGCTCTATTCTTTGAGATGCATTTGGAGGTGCATGATAGGCAGGGGCATACTTTTCTTTCTTCTATAGATTTTACCCATAATCTTATTGATCGAGTGCGAATGAGGCATCTATCAGATTATGAAGGTCTAGTCCTATGAGAAAGTGTGTCCGGAGGGGACCCTATTCCTAGATAGTCCATAGGCGAGGAGGAGGTCTTGCGTTTCCAGGGGTGCGTATGGGTTCTAGTAGACATACGCGAGGAGATGATGTGGACTTTCTTTCCTCGGTCTGGGCAGTTCATCCTGGTGTCACAAAAATGTATCGTGATCTACACCATCAGTATTGGTGTCCAGGTATGAAGAGATATGTTGATGGGTTTGTTATGATGTATTCCACCTGTCAGTAGGTTAAGGTGGAGCATCAGCGACGAGTGGGGATTTTACAGTAGTTACACATTCCTGAGTGGAATTGGAATGATGTCGTGATGGACTTTGTGATAGGTTTGTCAAGGTCACCTCAAGGGAATGATCTTGTATGGGTTGTCATTGATAGACTCACGAAGGTTTCTCACTTCTTGGAAATCAAGGATACATTCAGTGTTGATGACCTTGGATGGTTGTACATCCAAGGGATTTTACATTTGCATGGATTTACACACTCCATTGTTTCATACAGGGATACCCATTTTACTTCTTGGGTTTAGACGGGGCTTATGAAGGCTTTGGGTACACATGTGCTTCTGAGTACAGCTTACCACCCCAGACAGATGGCCACTCCGATTGTACGATTCAGGTGCTTGAGGACATGCTTTGAGCATGCATCCTGGATTTTGGAGGATAATTGGAGAATCACATACCTCTTGTAGATTTTTTTGACAATAATAATCTTCAAGAAACAATTAATATGGCACGTTGTGAGTAATTGTACGGTAGGACATGCCGATCACCCTTATGTTGTCTGGAGGCAGGAGAGGAAAATATGCTGAGACCACATCTTGTCCAGGAGACCACAGAGAAGATATAGTTGATTCTAAAGAAGATGGTTATTGCACACTCTCGACATAAGTCTTATGTTGATCAGCGAAGATGACCTCTAGATTTCGAGGGTGGGGATCAGGTTTTCTTACGTGTCACATTGAGGTTGGTGTATAGGAGGATTAGGAGATAGGGTAAGCTTTCACCGATGTACGTCAGGCTTTTTGATGTGTTGGAGAGTGTAGATCCAGTCGCCTATCAGTTGTAGTTACCTTAAAGGTACCAGGCTATGCATGATGTCTTCCATATTTCTTAGCTTCGAATTTACTTCTCAGACTCGTCTCATGTTTTTCAACCTAAGGTGGTTGAGTTTGAGGTGGAAGCCTCATTTTATGATCAACCTATCTAGATTTTTGATCGTAATATGAAGGTTCTTTGTGGATAGTATGTCCCTCTGGTATGAGTGCTATGGAAGCACAGTGTAGATCTTTGCCGAACTCGACTGAGAGCATCCGTACGGTGCATATATTCACTGAGCCCCTGATCGAGTGTTTGTTCTCTGAATCGAACTCTGTCTATTGAGTTAGAATCACATGAGTGAGTTCTCTCTTCTCATTGAACAACTTCTTTTGATTTCACCTCTTTAACAAGTTATCTTTGATTGATTATTTTTAGATTTTTTGTAGATCTACGGTGTTCTTGGGTGATTCAAGGCCTGAGGTTCACGTATAATGATCCAACAACACCGTGGTAGGTGTTTTGTGCCTTTCCATTCAAAGTCTTTGAGTTATATGTGCAAAAGTGCCCAAATCCATTGAAAGGGGTATTACATGTTTACTTTTTTAGCCCTGTTAATTTCGTTATATGTTTTTATGCTTGAGTAGAGTATAATTGAATGTGAATAGGGGTAATTACTATGCTTTGGAACGTTTTATCCCATTCATGTTTGATTATGTCTGTTTGGTCTTGTTAGCCTGTTAGGCAGCCTTGTTTACATACCATGCCTAGTATTGTAGGATGGAGTGTTTTGTATATCTGGAATGCTGATATGTTGTAGATTGCTATCCAAGTAGTTCTTCAGGGTTACTTTGGTCAATACGCGTTACTATGATTTCTTGACTTACACAGGGCCGTGAGAACCTACTGTAGTAGACCATAGGGAGAATTGACGTAAAGGCTTCTCTAGAGAGTCTGTTTAATTTTAGGATTCAAGAAGAAATGGGTAATTGATGTAATTGCTTCCTCAGAGTGTTTTTATTTCCTCGACATGGTCCACATGTGGAATGTGATGTAAGCGCTTCCCCAAAGCACCTTTAGTTACTGATATGATACAATAAAAGTAATTGACAGTGAGTGATTCCTCAAAGAGTCTATTCTAGAGATGAACCAGAGGGGTGATAATGTGTGTGCTGCCCAGAGGATTTCTTGTGCTGCTAGGTATGACCAGAGAGGATAGGTCGTGAATACTTCCCAGAGGGTTACCTTTTGTGTTTAGCTTTTTTCTTATGCTACTAGGTAGGACCAGATGGGATAGGTCATGAGTACTTCGCCGAGGGTAACCTTTTGTATTTAGTTATTTTCTTGTGATTCAAGGTAGGACCAGAGGGGATATGCCATGAGAACTTCCCAGAGGGTTAACTTTTGTGTTTATCTATTTGTTTGTGCTGCTAGGTAGGACCATAGGGGATAGGACATTAGTAATTCCCAAGGGGTTAACTCTTTTTTTAGCTATTTTCTTGTGATATGAGGTATGACCAGAGGGGATAGGATGTGAGTAATTCCTAGAGGGTTACCTGTTTGTGTTTATCTTCTTTGATAGGTGTTACATGATATATGAACTTAATGCATTGAAACTATAGATTTGTTACTGCTGAGTACTTCCTTGTTTATTACTTCCATTACTCATTACCTTCCAAATATTCAATGAATGTTAGGCACAAATCTTTTAGTTTTTCCCTACATGGATTTAGTGACACACCCTATTTGGGCCATGCTTTTGGGACCAAATAGATTATATTTCTATAAGTATAGATAAGGGAAAGGGACCCTCTAATTCATGTACTTGACTTCTGTGGAGCTGAAGAGCATGGGACCAAGCTGAGGCTTACAATTCTGAGGAGTTTTTTATCTATTTTCTTGTGTACTTGGGTTTAATACTGTTTTGTATTCCAGCATTGCGATTTTTTTGGCTTCTTTCCTAGACATATGTATCATGCATCATTTTTATATATGTGATCCAGCTGCTTATTTCTTCAGTCTTTCGTTGTTTCTTGTTGTTTGGAATTACTATTTCTTCCCCTATTGTATATTTGTTTACGTACACTGTGTTACTCTACCGATTAGGGCATTGTTTCCCCAGTATCACACCCAAAGGCCTCACTGCTAGTCAGTAGCCTCTAGTGTTTGGGGAACTGTTCTTGAGGCCATGTGACCAACCAGGTACGGGGTGTCTCTAGGAATCTTTTGGAACCAAGACGTTACACCTTTACTTAGAGGAATCATGTTTTTCACAAATTTGTAAAAATGATAAGAAGAAATCCATACTTAAGAAGAAATTATCTTATTAAAATACATAAATATGAGTACTTAAACAATTTAATGAACACTAGAATGAAAATTCATGCAATGTTAATGATATCATAGATGATGGTTATATTTAATGTTATGAATGAATTTTTTTTAGAAATTCAAAAACAATTCATGCAAAAAATGATATCTTTTATCATTTACAACTTGTTTTAAAAGAAATGTTTCGCATAAAATGATAAAAAATACATAAAATAATAACATTTCTCTTTTTATTTGTAATAGAAAAAATTTAATGATAACAATAATAATAAAAATTTGTTTTTTGTGTTGAGATAGCTTATTTATTATTCTAGAGTAATTATTTAAATAATTAATTATAAACAATAAATATGTAAATATAAACATATAAATAAATACATAAATATGTTCAGTTAATTAAAAAATAGATGTTTGGATTACATTGAAGACTTATCATTTGTATTTTAAAATAAATTTGGATATTTTTTTGAAAAAAACATAATATAGATAAAATTATTAAAATATGAATAATATTTTAATATAAAAATTTAAAATATAAACCTACTTCTACATTTAAACATATAAATTTACAAATCTTGAAATTAAGAACACCTTGATTTGAAAAAGGAAGAACAATGTTGTTGTTTCATGAACACAAAGGAATTTGAAGGAGGGGGAACTTGGGAGAATCAGAATTGGGTCTTCTAGGTGGGAATATATATATATATATATATATATATCAATTTCTTGTATTAATATTCCAATCACACTCTTAGAATAGTGGAAGTGGAATTACTGGGCATTTCGGAAAAATCAACAAAGGATATGGATTCACTTGGATGTGTTTGAAAAATCATATTAAAATTATATATATATATATATATTTATATATTACATTCCATGTTTTTTTATTATAAAATACAAAGGGGTTCTAAAATTGACCGAACAAAAATGGAAAACGGTGTTGATTAGGCCTATTTTAACTCATTAATTTAGATTATTTTCAAGGATGATAAATAAATATTTATATACATTTAATCAAAATATCATTTGAAAGATAAGGAAGAAAAGATTTAAAATAATATATATATATAAAAACAAAGAGTCAATTATTTTTAGCATTTTAATCATTTAATTCAGGGGTATCAACATCAGGTGGGTGTTGGTTGAATACGACATCAACATTAGGGGAGGAAGGGATCTCAGCAGCTTTGAGATCTATTGGTTCAAGGAATCGGGTAGATGAATAGTGAAAAGATGATCATTAGATTGAATGGATGGATCAGATGAGTCTATTCATGATCGGGCTATTCTGTTCACATCCCCTAGTGAAAACTCACCCCAAATCAAAACCCCAACAAAACAGGACACCAGTTATAATCTTATATACTGACCAAAACACATAATCCCCAATACATGGCCCTGGATTTTTTCTCAATCACTGAGTTCAGATTTCATGCTTCTATTCACCTGAGTTCCTCCGCGATCTGAGGGAATGGCCTTAGTACCCACCAAAGTAGTGGTGTATACGATTCCCTTGGTTTGTGGTGATTACTTGCTGATTTTGGAAAAAAACTAAACATGGGGAAAGTATAAAAATAAAATATTATAAGTATATAAAAATTTATAACTTCAATTTATATTATGTAAAAAAGTTCAAGTCAATTTATTTTTATTTGAAACAACTATTATGGAAACATCTTTAAAATATATTAAAATCATAATTTTAAAGGTTTCACTTATTAAAACATTAAATTATATAATTTACATTACTATATTTATAAATATCATTTTAAATCCATTTTATTTTTTAAAAAAACAAACATCTAATAAAAATATCCCAGTTTTCTTTTTTTTCGATGGTCGCAAATAAGTTTTATAAATACCCATGTGTTAAGGGTGTTCAAAAGAACATCTCAATTTTAATTTATTTCATCCATGAGTGGTGCTCTACCTCCCTCTACTTTTTAGTGTTATTACTATTCTACATACTATTACTTTTATAATTATTAAAAATTAAAAGGATGTAGGGTACACATTTTGTCTTCTTGTGTTACGTGGTGGTGATCCAGTATTTTTTCTAACGCTTATAATGGGTTTTCTAGATTATTTGTGTTATTTAGTTTAATAAATTTGTAACGTAATCAGTTTTTTATTAATAAAATTATTCCTTAATTTACTTAATTTATGAATACATTTTTATGGATAACATTTACTAAAATTTTAAAAATACATCATGGATTTTTTGTGTTAAATTATTCTCCTCTTAAATAAATTGTGTTCTTGCAATTCATTCATACACACACAACTCAATTATTCTTATTTCAGGTTTAGTGTTACTACATAACTGACTTCATTATTTTTTCCAATTAAAAATTTATAAAAATTAATTCATACATTCACCAGAATCTCTAATATTAGAGATTCTCACAAAAGGTTGTCTTTAATCTGGTTAAACTATTCCTCATAACAGTACCAAGTTTGTTGACTAGTTTTTCCCAATAAAATGTCAAGAAACTAGGGTCAAACTCTTGTAGACAGTGATAGGATGCTAAGACAAAGGTATAAGGGGTATAAAATTTAGAGACATCAAAATGGACTTGATTTCTATAAAATAACATAATTGACTCATACTCTGATAGTTCAATTTCATTGAGTCTTCCATATAAACTTAAACACAATATTTTATATATATAGGTTATGTGAAGGTCATACTCAATTTTAGCTTCCAAAAATCCCACTAAAGACTTAAACTTTTCAAATAAACTAAAACATTTGAAAATTCTTTCAAAATAATTCTCTTATCATGCATAGAATTGAGGTTTGGTATACCCAACTTCATAATAGACAATACCTGGTCCTAGGAATAATTTTTGTATGTTAGGAGGATTAGATATCTTATACAGATGATTACAAGATAGTAGAAGGTTTGAAAAGGACTCAAAATCTTTTGAGATAGACTTTAAAATTATCATTTCATGGAATTCATATAAAAGGAGAAAAATAATTGTTCATGATCTTATTCCTTCTAGTAATAAAAATTAAGAAAAAACATTTTACTAAGGAGACATATGTAAATTATTAATTTTTTCTGATTTTCCAATATTATCTAGACTATCACTATGATACCAACTTTCAAGCCCCAAGCCTATGCTTTAGGGTTCAGCATATAAAAATGGTGTGTATTTTTTTATAAAAGTCAAAGTAAAAAAATACACAAATCATTTTATATATAATGATCTTTTCCTATCTAGGTTCTAGATAATTAGACATGTACTTTAAAAATTATCAAAGTATTATAAAAATTTAAATAAAATAAATAAATTTCTTCATGTGTCCGGCCGCCTTTTATGATATACACTCCAAACTAAAATTTTATTGAACATGTGGAGAATAAATATAAAACATAGGTACAATATTTAATATTCCCACTAATGGATTTTAAAATAAATTAAAATACCTTTCCTTGAAAACTACAAATTTATTGGGAAATATTTACCAAATAAATCAATTTATAATTTAAAAAAATATTTACAAATGGGTTTTCAAGAATTTTCTATGTATCATTAAAAAGTATTTAATACTTTGAAAACTAGTTATATTCAAAATAATAATTAAATATAAATACTAATTTGGATTTCTTCATTTTTGAAAATAATAATTTTTATGAGTTAACTACGATACCTAGTAGACCATAAGAAAATCTATGAGGCCATATTGATGTATCACATGTGGTATAGCATCCCTTATAGGTCAGGGGTTCACTCCCTATACCACATTATATCATCCAATACTCTAGATCCATAATTTTATAAAACATTTTAATGGTCCATGCTTTTTCACTCATGACCCAAAAATCATTTCAAAATCATACATAAATTATATTCATAGAAAAAAATAATATTACTAATTCCTTTACATGGACAAATCATGTTTTAATAGAATTTATAAAAACAATTAGGATAAATCCACACTAAATAAGAACTTATCTTATTAAAATACATAAATATAAATTATAAATAAATTTAAATTAATAATTGAACAAAAATACTTTCAATGTGAGGGATTTATTATATTATGCACATATCTAATGTTATGAATTATATTCATGGACATTTAAAAACAATTCATATAAAAAATGATAGCTTCTACTATTTTAAACCTGATTCAAAACAAATGTTTATATAAATTGATAAAATAAACATAAAATAATAAATTTTTTCATTTAATTTATAATAGCAACAATTTAATGATAGAAATAAAAATGTTTTTTCATTTTATAAAGAGAAATTTTTTTAAATCATAAATTATTTATTTAACTTTTTAATTATCGGCAATATAATTATACATATATACATATATATATATATATATATATATATAAATCAACATATAAATAAATAGATTTCATTAAAAATTTGATATTTGGATTACTTAGAAGGATTATAAATCATTGTTTGAAAATAAATTATAAACTTTTTTCTAAAACATAATCTATAAAAAATTATTGAAATATTAATAACATTTTTTTATAAAATTTAATAATGTAAGCATACATAAACATTTATACATATACAAATTATAATCATGACATAATTCATACCTTGATTTAAAAAAAGTGAAATGTTGTTTTCTCACGAAAAAAGTAATTTTGAGGTGGAACATCGAAGAATAAGAATCGGTTCTTTGGGTTTGAATATATATATATATATATATATATATATCTAATAAGGATGTATATTAAGATTCCAATCACACTTTTAGACTAGTCACAGTGGAAGTAATGTGCATTTTGGAAAAAACCCCAAAGATTTGGAATCACATTGCCACATTTGTAGCATCCTATTAAAAATAATATATATATATATATATATATTACATTCCAATTTGTTTTATTTTAAAATATGATGCGGTTCCAAATATTTACCAAAGAAAAATGGATTTTAGTGTAAATTAAACTTTTTTAAACTCATTTATTTAGATTATTTTTAATCATGGGAAGTATATATTTATTCACAACATACTTCGGATGTTATGGGAGAGAATGTTCCAAATAAAATAAAATAAAATAACAAACAATGATTCATGTTTTTTATGAATGTTAATCATGATATTTGAGAGTATTGACATCAGGTGGGAGCTGGTTGAAGATGATAGCAATGGTGGTGGATGAAGAGATATCAATGGCTATAAGATTTAATGGTTCGGGTAATTGGGGAATATGAATAGTGGAAAGGTGATCATGATATTGGATGGATTACTCGGATGATTTTAGTCATGATCTAAATATTCATATCACATCCCCCAGGTGAAAACCCATACCACATTAAGTCCCCAAAAAAATTGGACACCATTTATAATCCTAGCCATGACTACATTACCCCCTAATGACACAAACACAAATGCACTGGGAGCCTTATACACGGGCTCCTACCAGGGTGATTAGGTGACCCTATACATAGACCAAAACACATAGGCCCCTACACATGGTCATGGCCTTACTACATGAGCTCTGAGCTCAACTTTCACAGTACTACACACCTCAGTTCCTCCATGAACCGAGGTCTCGTCCATAGTTCCCAACTAAGAAGTGGTGCACTGGCTGACCTTGATTTGTGGTGAGTACTTTCTAATTTATATAAAAAATATTGTAAACCATTCTAATTTAGTAAAAAACAACTATATTATATATATATATCATTTATATTTATATTATTTAAACAATTTTTAAAGTAAATATTTTATATTTGAATCTCTTATATTAAACCATCTTTTATATCTCATAGAATTATAATTTTAAAATTTTTACTTATAAAAACCATAAATGTTATAAAATATATTATTATTTTTAGAATTATTATATTAAATCTATTTAAAATTTCAAAAACCCCCAACGGTAATATTTTTACTACTTTCACACAATATTTTAGAAATACTCATGCCTTCAGGGTAATAAAAATATATCAACATTCATTTTTTTCATCCCAGAATGGTGCTCTATGACCCTATAGTTCTTAGTGTTATTATTATACTACTCGCCATTTATTTTTTAATTATGGAAAAATCTGAGTAAGTGTGCTACAAATTAGGTCCTCTTATGTTAGTCAATGGTGCTCGAGTTATATTTCTAGTAATTATAATCAGTTGTGTGGATTAGCTGTGGTATTTAGTTTAATAACGATGTAGCATAATCGGTGTTCTATTAATAATATTATTCCTTATTTTTTATTTTATTTATGAATTATTTTGTGTTGATATAATTTATTATAATATCAAAAATACATAAAGGATTTGGTATGTTACATTATACCCCACTTAACTGAATTGCAGCCTCACAATTCATTTATATAAACACACCTCACTTATTATTCTTTCAACTTCAGTGTTTCTAAATAAACAACATCATTATTATTAATGATTAAAAATAATAATATAATAATTAATTTATACATTCACTATAATCTAAAATGTTTTTTATTCTCATGAAAAAGGAGGGTTTTTTCTAGTTAAACTGATCCTCATAGAAATCTACAATTGTTTGACTTCTTTTTCCCAAAAAAAACTCAATCAACTAGGATCAAACTCATGTAAACACTGATAGGTTGTTGATAAAGAGTTAAGAGGTGTATAATGTTTGGATACATCATAATGGACTTAATTTTTGTAAAACAACCTAAAAGACTCAACATCTAACATTGTAAATTCAATGAGTTTTTATATAAACTCAAACACAATACATGTCACAAATATTCTATGCAGCGATCAACATCATTTTCTCCTTCCTTAAAGTCCACTAAAGAATCAAACATGTCAAATAATGTAAATCATTCCCCCAAAATATTTCCCTTTTCATGCATTTAATTAGTGTTTTTTATTCACAAGAACATAATAGAAAAAACCAGATCCATAGAATAACTTAAGTACATAAATTGTGTTAGATAAATTATAAAGTCCTTTACAATCATGTTGAATTTTTTTAAGGGTTAAAAATCGTTTGAGAATGATTTTAAAATTACATTTTCAAGCAATTCATCTGGAAGGGGCAAAATAGTTGTTCATGATCTTATTCCTTCAATATGGAAATATTAAGAACAAAAATTTACTAAAGAGGTATACCTAAATTATTAATTTTGATTTAAGTTTCCTAAATTATCTAGGAAATCACTCTAATAACAAATTTAAATCCCCAAACACATTTTTCAAGGTTCAGTATAGAAAAATTCTCTGAATTGTTTTTAAAAATTCAAAGGAAAAACTCACAAAGTGATTTACATATGATGGCCTTTTCTGGTTTAGGTTTTGTAGAATTAGACATATAATTTAAAAATTAACAAATCTATATAAAAAAAAATTAAATAACTAAATTTCTTCATTCATACAGGATCATTTTATGATATACACTGTAATATAAAATTCTATTAAACTTGTGGAGAATAAATTTTAAACATAGGGTTAGAATATAATTTTCCTTGTAAGGTGTTTTAAAAGATATTAAAATTACTATATGTGAAATCTATAGTGTAATTTGGAAAATTTTATAAAAAAATCATTTTATAATGAAAGAAATATTTAGAAAAAGGATTTTCAATTTTTTCTAAATATACATTAAATTTATATGTTACTTTGAAAACCAATTATATTCAAAATAAAAATTCATCGGAAAAGCATCTTTTGATTTCTTCATTTTTGAAAGTAATAATATTTATGGATTTATTATGATAATCAGTGGGACATAAGAAAAACCAAGAGGGTGTATATCAATATCACATATTTTACAACATCTCATTGAGATCATGTGTTTACTCGTCATACCACAACAAATCATCAAATATTCTTGTTCCGTAATTATAGAAAATGTTTTAATAAACCTTCCATTTTAACTCATAACCAAAAATTATTACAAACTCATACATAAATTATTTTTCTAAAGGAAACTAATCTTACCAATTACTTCACCTGATAGAATCATATTTTTAAAAAATTTACAATTAAAATTAGATAAATCTATACTTAGGAAGAACTAGTGTTATCAAAATACATAAGTATAAATTCTAAACAAATTTCAATGAATAGATGAATAAAAACACATGTAATGCCAGTGATATCATAGATTATGGTTATATATGATCTTATGAATGATATTCATGGACATTTAAAAACAATTCATATAAAAATGATAACTTTTATCATTTATCATTTGCTGTAAAAAAAATAGTACACATAAATTGATAAATTATACATAAAATAATAACTTCTCTCTTTTTACTATTAATATAAATAATTTAACAACAGAAATAACAAGACACTGTTTTGTTATTGTATTGAGATAACATATTTAAAACCATATATTAATTCTATAAATAATTAATTGTCAAATAAAAATATATATATATATATATTCAAAAACATATAAATCAAACTGTAAATATATATATTTCATCAAAAAATAGATGTTTGGATTAAATAAAAGGAGTATGAATTAAATTTTGAAAAAAAATTAGAGACTTGATTTTTCTAAAAAAATATTATAGGAAAAATTATTCAAATACCAATAACCTTTTATTATTAAATTTTAAAATATAAACATACTTAAACATTTATATATATTAATTTTTCAATCATGAAATAACCCTTAACTTGATTTAAAAAAGGAAGAGTCGTGATGTAGTTTCCCAAAAATAAATAAATCTGGAGGAGGAACTTAGGAGAAGAAGAATCCGGTCTTTTGGGTGTTCCAATATATATATATATATATATATATATATATATAATGTATATTAAAATACCATTCACACTCCTGAATTAATTACAGTGGAAAAACCATGATTTTTTGAAAAACAACCCAAGGAATTGGATTCACTTAGCCACATTTGAAACATCCCTATAATATATATATATATATATATTTGTATATATATATATATATTAAATCCCATGTTTTTTATTTAAAGATACGAAGGGGTTACAAAAATTGAGTGAATAAAAATGTAAAATGGTGGTAATTATTCTTATATTAACTCAATTATTTGGATTATTTGGAAGGATATGAAATATATATATTTATAAAAAAAATCCTTCAAAATACAAGGGAGAGAATATTTAAAATAAAACAAACAAACAATGATTCTATGTTTGTTACTATTTTAATCATTTTATTCAGTATTATCGACATCGGGTGGGTGTTGGATAAAGATAATGAAAATAATGGAGGAGGAAGGGATCTCAGTTGCATCGAGATCTACTGATTTGAGGAATCAGGGAAGGAGAACATTGGAAAAGATATTAGATGATTGGATGGATGTATCAGATATGTTTGGTCGTGATCATACAATTTAAATCATATCCTCTAGCTGAAAACTCATCCCACATCAAAACCCTAACACAACTGGACAACATTTATAGGCCTATATCCCCCCCTGATAACAAAAACACATATGCACTGGGAACTTTATCCATGGGATCCCACTGGGACCCCCAGCCAACCCTATACATGGAATGAAACTCAGAGGGACCCTACACACTATTTTGGCCTTACTGATTGAGCTTCAATTTGATCTTGCATGATGTTCTGCACCATATATCCTCCACAAACTGAGGGCTTGGCCTTAGTTTCTACCAAAATAGTGGTTCATGACCTGCCCTTGTTTTTGGTGAGTACTTCCTTATTTTTGTAAAAAAATATCAACATAGAAAAAATTAAAAAAATCCATATGTATATATATTTTTATCACTTCTAATTTGATTATATACATCATTTTGAAAGTCAATTTATTGTTAATTGAACCGATTTTATGAAACCATAATTTAAATCTATTAGAATTATAACTTTAAAAGTTTCACTTATTAAAACATTAAATTTTATAAAATATATTATTATTTTAAAATTATCATTTTAAATCCATTTTAAATTTTCAAAACTCCTAATGGTTATATTTTTCAAATTATCACAAAACGTTTTTTTTAAAATACCCATGTCTTAAGGGTATTCAAAAAATGTATGAACATTCATTTCCTTCATCCAAGATTGGTACCCTACGTCCCAATAGTTCTCAATGCTATTTCCATTATACTCAGCATTATTTTTTTAATTATATAAAATTTATAGGAAGTTTGATACACATTTGTCCTTTTAGTGTTACTCGGTTGTTCTCTAGTTATTTATAAAGGGATTATATTGAGTTTCATATATTTTATGCGGTATTTAGTTTAACAAAGATGTAACATAATTAGTTTTTTATTTCTAAAATTATTCCTTATTTTGTTTTAAATTCAATAATTATATTATATTTATAGTATTTATTAAGTTATAAAAAATACAACATAGATTCAGGATGTTACATTCTCCCCCCTTAACTGCATTATACCCTCGCAATTCATTTGTACACACACACATCAAATATTATTATTTATACTTCAGTATTACTAAAAAAACTTCTTTATTCTTGCTAATTAAAAATATAATATTTAATCCATACCTTCACCAGAATGTCCAATATTGGTGATTACCATGAAAATATAGGTTTCTTCTAATCAAATTAATCCTTAGTGTAGTATCAAGTTCTTTGACTTCTTATCCCCAAACATAACTCGAGAAACTAGCGTCAAACTCATGTATACATCAATAAGAAGTTGGGATATAGGTATGGCTGGAATAAAGTTTATATACATCATACTAGAATTGATTTCTATAAAACAAACTAAATACCTCATCTTCTAACATTTCAATGTCTTTGAGTCTACCATATAAATTGAAACTAAAAACATGACATAGATTGGATGCACGAAGGTCAGCCTCATTATCATGTTCTAGAAATTACACAAAAGACTCAATCTATTTAGATAAGGTAAAACATTTGAAAATTTATTCAAAATTCATCTCTTATCTTACATAGAATGAAAGATATGAATATACAATGAAATAATAGAAAAAAACTAGTACTTTGAAAAATTAAAGAATCTAAAGTGTGTTAGTTATCTTATAAAAGAATTTATGAGATAGTATCAGATTAGAAAAGGGTTCAAAATCATTAGAGCCTAATTTTTATATTATCTTTTCATGAAATTCTTCTGTAAGTGACAAAATAGTTATCCATGATCTTCTACCTTCCATCAAAAAATATTAATTAAAAGAATTTTTACTAAGGGGGAATACTTAAATTACTAATTTTCTTCTAATTTTAAAAATAATCTAGAGCATCACACTAATACAAACTGTGAATCCCCAAACCTGCTCCTTTAGGATTAGCACATAAAAAAGGTTTATATTTTTTTATAAAACATATATGAAAAAATAAACAAATAAATTTACATACCAGTACCTTTTCTGGTCTTACTTTTTGAATAATTAGGCATATACCTTAAAATTATCAATTGTTTACAAAATATTAAATAAAATATCAAAATTTCTTCTTGTGTGTTGCCTCTTATTATGATAGAAACTCTAAAATGAAATTTTTTTAAACTAATGGAGGACAAATTTATGATATTTAGACAATATTTAATTTTTCATGTAAGTGGTTTCTAAACATATTAATATATATTTCATTGAAAACTATGAATTTATTTGGAATCATTTATTCAATATATCAATTTATAATTAAAAAACAGATTTTAGAAAAGGGTTTTCAATCATTTTATAAATATACATAAAATTAAATATTATATTGAAATCCAATTATATTCAAAACAAAAATTCATTGGAAAAACAACTTTGGATTTCTCTATTTTTTAAAATAATAATTTTTTATGGATTAATAACGATACATTGCATACTATAAGAAAAAATATGAGACTACATAGCCCTATCACAAGCGGTACAACATCCCCTAAAGACCATGGGTTCACTCCCCATACAACATTAAATCATCCAATACTCTAATTATATGATTTTAGAAAAAAATTCAATGGTCCTTGATTTTTCACTAATATCCCAAAAATCATTTCAAAATCATCAATAAATTATTTTTGTAGAAGATAATAATCTTTCCAATTATATTAATTGGAACAGTCATATATTTAGTAAATTTATAAAAACAATTAGGATAAATCAATGGATTAGAATAATTGCTCTTATTAAGACATAAATATAAATTATAAATAAATTTAAATGAATACATGATTCAAAATTAATGGAATATCTATGATATCTTCGATTATGGTCATATCTAATGATATTAATGATATTAATGGACATATAAAAACAATTCATATATAAAATGGTAGCTTTTATCATTTACAACTTTCTGTAAAATAAGCGGTTCATGGAAATTGATAAATTATATGTAAAATAATAACTTTTCTCAAATTATTTATAATAGAGAAAATTTAAGGATAAAAATAACAAAACAATGTTTTGTTATTGTATTAAGATAATATATTTAAAATTACAAAGTAATTCCTTAAATTGTTAATTATCAAAAATATATATAAATATGAACATATAAATAAATATATAAATATAGAGATTTCATTAAATATAACAGATGTTTCAATTAATTAATAGGATTATAAATAATAGTTTAGAAATACAAATTAGACACTTTTTTTAAAATTATAATCTAGATGAAATTAATTAAATACTAATAAGATTTTATTATAAAATTTGAATATATAACCATACTTAATAATTTATAAATATAAATTTGAAAATCATGAAATAACCATTACATTTATTTGAAAATGGACTAGCAATGTTGTTGGTTCAAGAACACATGGGTATTTGATGGAGGAGGAACTTAAAAGAAGATGAAATAGGTCTTTTATGTGTGAATATTTATATAACAAGGTGTTATATTAAAATATAAATCATGCTCTTGGACTAGTTATAGTGGAAAAACTGTGCATTTCAGAAAAATCCCCCGATGATTTCGATTGACTTGGCAACATTCGAAACATCTTATTAAAATTATATATATATATATATATATATATATATATGTATGTATATATTACCTTCTAAGTTTTTTTATTTTAAAATGTGAAGGGATTCCCAAAATTGACCTAATAAAAATGGACAATGGTGTTAATTAGGCTAGTTTTAACTCATTTATTTGGATTTTTTGAAATTATAAGTAATATATATATTTTTAAAAACATTCTTTAAAAGAGGAGGGTGAGAAGATTGAAAATAAAAAAACAAACAAATAGTGAGTCAATGTTTTTTATCATTTTAATCATATTATTTGGGAGTATAAAAATTGGGTGGTGTGTTTTGAGAAAGACAACAATAGTGGATGTGGAAGGGATATATGCCTCTTTGAGATCTGCTGTTTTAAGCAATTGAGGAAGGAAAACTGTGTAATGGTGATCGATAGACTATATGGATGGTTGGGATTAGACGAGTCTTGATTAGACCAATCATATCACATCCCCTAGTTTAAAATATAACCCCCATCAAAACCCCGACAAAATTGGACACACTTTATAATCCTAGATTCCCCCCCCCCATGACACAAACATACATACACTAGGATCCGTATACACATTCTCCCATCAAGGTGACTACCCACCCTATATGTGGACTAAAACTTTGAGGCCTCTATACACATGCATAACCTTGATGCTCAGTATTCGAGGTGGGATTGCATGGTGCTATGAACCCGGGTTCCTCCACGAACTGAGGTGTTGGCCAAAGTGCCCACCAAAGTATTCATGCACGGGATGCCCTTGGTTTGTGGTGAGAAGTTGATAATTTTTGTAAAAAAGTTCTAAACATGGTAAAATTTGATAAAAAGTACCACAAGTTTATAAGTTTTAATCACTTCTATTTAGATTATTTACACCTTTTTGAAAGTACATTTTTTATTATTTGAAACAAATTTTATGGAACAATATTTTAAATCTATTAGTATTATAATTTTTAAAGTATTAATTTTTAAAACATTGGATGTATTAAAACATATTATTATTTTTAAAATTATCGTTTTAATTCCATGGAAAATTATTAAATCACCCAACAACAATTAAAATCCCCAATGGTTATATTTTTACAATAGTTAGAAAAGTTTTTATAAATACCCATTCCATAATGTTGATGAAAAAAATCTCAATGTTCATTTCTTCCATCCAATTATGGTTCTCTACATCCCTCTGGTACTAAGTTTTATTTCGGTTTTCGTACCTTAACCTTTTAAACTATAGATAATTTGGAGGATGTGGGATACCCAATTGTTCTTTTTGTGTTGGTCGGTAGTGCTCTTATTGTTTTTCAAGGGCTTATAATGGGTTATTTATGATTGCAAAGATTTTGAGATTTATAAATATGTGACATAATCAGTGTTTTGTTAATAAAAGTATTCCTTCTTTGTTTTTATATTACGAATTAACTTTTATTGACAACATTTATATAAAAAACAAAAATATACCATGGATTCAAAATGTTACATGCTTCCCCACATAAATGAATTATGACCTCACAATTCGTTCAAACATGCACACCTCACTTCTTCATTTATCAAATTTGGAGTTCCTACACAAACAAATTCATTATTATTAATAATTAAAAAAATATTTTAAGAATGAATTCATACATTCACCAGAATCTCCAAGGCTGTTGATTCTGATGAAAATGTGGGTTTATTCTTATTAAACTAATCCTCATATCAATCTCATGTTTGTTGACATCTTTTTTCCAAACACAGCTCGGACAATTAGGCTCAAACTCATGTAGAAACCAATATGATGTTCAGACAACATTATGTGGGGTATAAAGTTTAGAGAAGTCAGAATGGACTAGAATTCTATAAAACAACATAACCAACTCATATTCTAAAATTTCATCATCTTTGAGTCTTTTATATAAACTGAATCACAAAACGTGACATTGATAGGTTGTCCATAGGTCATCCTTATTTGTAGCTTCCAAAAGGTCCACTCAATAATAAAACTTGTTAGATGAGGTAAAATATTTGAAATGTACCTCAAAATATTTCCCTTTTCTGGATACAATGAATGTTTTGTATACACGATGACATTATAGACAAAACATAGTCCTTGGATTAAATGAACTATATCAGTTGAGTTAGATATATTATGAAGGAGTTTCAAGATATTTAATGATTTTTAAAGTGTTAAAAATCATTTTAGCATGATTTTAAAATTATCTTTTTATGTCATTCATCTAGAATGGAAAAAATAGTTTTTTATGATCTTATTCCTTCCATTTGAAAATATAAAGAAAATAAATTTTTACTAAAGATTCATAATTAAATTATCAATTTGGATAAAATTTTCAAAAAAAAATCTAGATCTTCTCTCTAACACCAATTCTGAAGCCTTGAACCTGTGATTCCAGGTCCATCACATAAAAAAAATATAAAAATCAGTGGAAAAATTCAGAATTAATTTTAAATTTCAAGGCCTTTTCTAGTATAGGTTTTGAATAATTATAGATGTTATATAGAAATTCTTAGATCTGTAAACAAAATAAAATAAAATAACTATATGTCTTCATGTGTGATTCTTAATATTATGATATATACTCCAAACTGAAATTCTATTAAACCTCTGGATATTAAATTTAAAACATTGGGTGAGCATTTAATTTTCACAGTAAGGGGTTTTAAATAATATCAAAATACATTTCCTTTACAACTAAAAATTTCTTTGGAAATTTTTATCAAATAAGTAATTTTATATTTGAATAAACAATATTTTAAAAAGGTTTTCCAAAATTTTTATAAATATTCATAAAATGTATATCCTACTTTTAAAACCATGTATATTAAAAATAACAATTCCTAGGTAATACTACTTTGTATATCTCCATTGTTGAAAATAATAATTTTCAAGGATTAATCGTGATACATAGAAGGTATTATGGAAAACCATGATTCCACATAGCCAAATAACATGTGGGAAAACATCACCTAGAGGTCATAGATTCACTCCCTATTCCACATTAAATCATCCAATACTCTAGTTCCATAATTTTAGAAAACATTTTAATAGTCATTAATTTCCCAGTCATAACCCAAAAATAATTTCAAAATCATACATTAATTATTTTCATAGAAGAAAATAATCTTACCAATTCCTTTAATATGTATAACCATATTCATAAAGAATTTTTAAAAACAAATATAAAAAATTCATACATTAGAATAAATTCTCTAGATAAATGACATAAATATAAATTCTAAATAAATTTAAATGAATACGTGAAAAAAATGCGTGGAATATGAGTGATATCTTAGATGATGGCCGTATAAAATGTTATGTATGAAATACATGTAAATTTAAAAACAATTCATTCATAAAATTTTATCTTTTATAATTTACAACATTCTACAAAATAAATGGTTCCCATAAATTGATAAATTATACATAAAATAATGAATTTTCTTTTTTATTTGTAATAGAAACAATTTCATTAAAACAATAAAAAAATTAATGTTTTTTATTCTATTGAGAGATATTATTTATTATTAAAGAGTAATTATTCAAATCATTACTTCTCAACAATATATATAGATATATACACATACAAATACATATATTATTATATAGAGTTTCTTTAAAAAATATATGTTTGGATTACTAACACGGCATATAAATCATAGTTTGAAAATAAATTACTGACATTACTTTTCAAAAACATAATATATATTAAATAATTCAAATTATAATAAACTTTTATTATAAAATTTGAAAATTTAAACATACTTAAACATTTATACATAGAAATTTTGAAATCATGAAATAACCCTTACCATGATTTAAACAAATAATAGCACTGTTGTTGTTTCATGAACACAATAGAATTTGAAGGAGGAGTAACTTGGGAGAAGAAAAATTGTGTCTTTTTTGTGTGAATATATATATATATATAATTTGTTTTTATATATATAATTATAATCACACTCTCATAATATTTGCAGTGGAAGAACTGTGTATTTTGAAAAAATCAACCAAGGATTTGGATTCACGTGGCCATATTAAAAACATCCTATTAGAAATAGATATATATATATATATATATATATATATATATTAACTTATTAGTAGATTTATTTTAAAATACAATGGGGTACCAAAAGTTGACCCAAAAAAATGTACAATGGTCTTAATTAGGCTTGTTTTACTTCATTTATTTGGATTATTTAGAAGGATAAGAAACATATATATTTCTACAATGTTTGTGCATGTGAATGCATATATTTATGTTTTTCTACTAAATATCATTTTATGTTCTTAATTAAACAAACCCTTTTATTATTTTACATAAAAATGAATTTTTAAAACATATATGTATTTTAATTATAATTTTTTTAGTGGTCTAAATATTTTAATTCTTGTTTTATTTGAAATATAACAAGTTATTATAAATTTTATTAAACTACTACACTGTATAAATACTACTCTATAATTTTATCAATTAAGAATAAACTTGATTCATGTTTTTTCTCTCAAGAAATGTTTTTAGTATGAACTACTTTAAATGTTTATACAATATTTATTTTATAACATTTGAAATACTGATCTCATTCTTTGGAACATATCCCATTTGAAAGAAAACTCATTTATATTCATTTCATTAGTTTAAAAGGAAGTCTAATTCTATTTTCTAAGGGATTATTTGTATATCTGAAGATATTATACCTAGTTTGAAATTCTGAATTATATAGAATTTGAAAATATTTTCTATTTCTATGATATCTCTATCATTTATGCTTGGAATTGCTCAACATTTGTTGGGTTTTGAATATAACAAGTCTTCCTTCATTTTGTTAAACTAAAAATAACTCTAAAAATATAATCTATATACATTTAAATCGTTTGAAGTAATGGAAACCTTCTTGTTGTGATCAAAACATATTCTTATTGTCTTTTGATATTATCTCTAGGAATTCTTTTTAGAATTAAGAATTTCTTATTCTTTGGAAATATCTTCAAATTCTATACAAATAAGTATTCTTTTCAAACTATTTTTTTTATTGTTTATAATTTTTTTGAAGTTTATATGTTCATCTTGAATATAAAATGATGAAACACTATTCATATTCATCAACCTCTAAGCTATTTCCTCTTTGGATGATCCTTTAAGCCTCTTATTCCTCATTGAAAGTAGTCATGATTCCATTTATTGTCTTCAACATGCTTCACCAGTCATTATCATTATGCTTATAGTTGAACATAAGCTCAACTCCATCATATTGTTACTTCTACATCTATAGTAGGCCTCCTCCTCATTTCATGGTTGTCCAACTCCATCTTAATGGTGAGTCTTCATTACTTTATTTCAATGGAGAGTCTTCATCAAATTCGTTCAATGGTGAGTATTTTACCCTCTTCCATTTTTCGATTCAATTATGGGTATTTTTTCTCCTTTTTTAATTTTTCAACTAAATAGTGATACATCTCCTCAATTCTAAATGTTATGTATTTTTATTACCTTAACATTTTTCGGATCCCCTATTCCCAAGGGTGTAACCTTTTATTCCTTTCCCATTTTTTTCTTTACCCAATGGTGATTCATTTATATTATCAACGGTGTGTCATATTTTACTTTTCCATTTTTTTTCAAAATACCAAAGGTGGTGTTTTTAAATATACTAATGCTGATTCATTTTAAATATACAAATGAGGAGTCATATTTTCTTTTGTTATTATTTTAAATGTAATGGTGATTCATTCGTTTAAACTCAATAGTGACTCATTTTTTAAACTCAATGGTGATGCATTTCTTTAAACCCAACGATGACTCAATTTATTAGTGATTACTCATAATTGGGTTTGTCTTCTTTTTAAATTTTGATAAACTGCATGATTATTATAAATATTTTAATTTTTTATTAATTTATAACATTTATATATATTATATATGATGCTTAAAATGTTTTTTATAAAATTTAAATTAGTTTTAAATTGTTATTAAATTTATTTATTATTGGTCTATGACTTTGGTAGCATTTTTTATAGAGTATGTGTGAATAAATATTTTGAGTAAATTTATATAACTAACACTTTCCTAAATTGTTATTTAATAACCATGAATATATTAAAACAATTTTTATGGTATTTAATGTATTATAATTGGTTTTTAAGTTACACACTACTTTAAATTAAATTGTTTAGAATATTTATTTTTGAAAGTGTTACAATTTTAATGGGATTACAGTTAACTTTTTATCATTTACCATGTAATTCAAATATTCTGAATCAGTCATTGGTTTTAAAGTAAATGATTATTTTTTGTGTCTATTTTTCACAAATATTATCTCTCTATGCTAGAAAATTCAACCATTTATTAATTAGATTTACTTTACCCAGATATTGGTTTATTAGATTTGTTTTATAGATCTTATTTAATGGTTCCCTGATACTTCAAAGGAAATACAGTTTAACATATATGGTATAGTGTTTATTTTAATAATTTGTTGTGAAATTTGAACCTTTTATACATTTGAAATTCCATACAACACTTTGTTTTGTCACTTTTATGATCTCTTGAGTGATGAATTTCTTCTGCATCGACTTATACATCCTTAACATGACGTGATGATATAAATCATATAAACTAATACCTATAATTTAATTTTTCACCTTCTATTTTGTTTGGTTTCTTGATTCTATAACACTTCTTATAATCTCTCACACGTGCCCTTTTTTTTGATTTTACACAGAGAATAATTATTTATTCTTCCATTCCTCATGTTTTAACTCCATTTATCTAAAGTTGTGATTTTATGCGCTATGAAACCCTCTATTTAAGGTTATGTTGTTAGGGTTGTGACTCCCCATAAAATATTTAGTTCCATAGTTATCCCTCCACAAGAAATGAACTCTATAATTGGGTTACTATTTACCCATACAAATCATATTAGTTTACATGTATCTCTCACCGAGTAGAGAGATATAAGAGAAGAGTTAGCCCACATGGGACCAAACTACTATAAAAACATCATTTTTTTATTTAATTTTTCTTCCATTAATTAACCTTAATAATTAACATTGATAATTAATTCAATTAATCAATTAATTTGTTTAAAATTCTTAGTATGGTCTATTCACCCCCCCCCCCTCCCAGAGCATCTCCCATTTCCCTCTTGGGATCTAAAAATTTATATCAGAGCCAAATACTATTTAAAATAGATTGGATAAGTGATTATCTTTTTTATAACATTCAATTTGTATTAAATTTTTTTCCATTTGGAATTATCCATCCCTTCTCTGTAGAGTCTCCTTTTATTTTACTTGTGTTAACATATTTATAAAACTTAATGTCCAAGGAAAAATATTTTTTAGATAAAAGTATTCAAACAAAGTGATTATTCAATTCCTTAGAAGGGAGAACAATTTTATATAAATGATTATGGCTATTAGAGATCCCTAATGGGGGCATACCAAAAATAGTTTAGCATTGAGCACGGGTCCATCATGTCAAAATAGTATATGATACCTGCAGATAACCCAAATACAATTACAAGAAACGATGCTACTAGATATGTTTTAAACTATAATCTTTTTGATATTTTATATTATTCTATTAATAGAAGTGTTTTTAGTAAATTGTCTTCTTGTAAGACCACTCATAAAATTTATAAGATTCTTCAAGTCACTCACCTTGGCTTTGAAAATTTAATCTGAAATAACCTCGTAATATTTCAAGTAGAGTACCAATACTTCGAGATGTGTGAAGAAACAATTATAAATAAAATTTTCCATAGATTCATAAACATTTTGAATGGAATGGATTCACTTAGAGAATCTTCAGAATACCCAGTACTTTTCGAAAGAGTCCAATGAGAATTACCACAGACATGGAATATTATAAAGGTTTTCACTAAAGAAAGAAAGAACATCAGAGAGTGTACCCTGGATGAATTAATTAGATCTCAACTATAATATGAAATGGAACTAAAGAACATAACTACTGAGAGGACAATAAAAAAAATTGTAGATTTTAAATCTGTGAATATTGTTACTAATGACAATTCTGATTCTAATCTATAGGACATTGAAAAGGAATATGTGGCTTAGATTGTAATGGAAGTTTACAAAATAAAGAAAAAGAAAGTATTCAAGAACTGATTTAGAAGAAACACAGAAAAATAAAAATATAAGGGAGATAAAAAGGTGGTACAAAATTCAATGCTTCATATGTAACCTGTTATGAGTGCAGGACTAAAGGGTATATCAAACCTAATTTCCCTAAACATAATAATAAACACAACCACAAAAATAAATATAAAATGGCATTGACCACTACCATGACTTTTATAGTGAAATCTGATTCCAGTGAACCATTTGAAAGTGAAATAGAAACTGTAAAGTTCTACATCATGTAATCACTAGATAAGGTTATTAAATCTATTTTTTATTCTAGATGTTCTTATTCCAACTATGATTCTAAAAACCCAAAGTTTTTTTTAATTAAATAAGGAAATTGAAATGTTAATTAAATATTATTTCAACTATGATAACTTTTATAATATTATTAAGGAAAATAATGAGAAAATTATTTCTAAAAATAAAGTAATTTTACAATAAAATTAAAAGTTAAGAAACACTACTTCTACTTCTCATTCCATAGTTTATGAAAATTTGAAATCTTCTCAATATTTAAATTAAAAAAATAAAAATGAAGTCAAAATTATTAAAAATATTATTTACTTTTATTCAATCTCATGAAAAATATCATTAGATGATGTATTTACGTAAAGATGATAAAAATAAATATGGTTTTGGTTATGATTGAATATCACCTATCATTTTTAAAATACATTTTGTTAAAAGAAAAGTGGTTACACTTCCACAATAAATTGTTTTCAATATATCATGAAAGGTCACTATGAAAATTATTATTCACTTATATTTAAAAAATCATTTGTATTGAAAAATACAATATTTCAAAATCGTTGCTATATCGAGTACCATACAATACTTGTTTAACTTTTATATGGATACCAAAGAATTTTATAACTAATCTTATTGGACCCAATGTGTCTAGGGTACCACAACTGTAAAGTAATTTAACTTTGTAATAAAAATTCCTTTGATGTTTCAAGAACAAAAGATGGTACATGGAAAGTGTATGATCCTAGAATATGACTAGAGGCCCATCAAAATTTACCACTTAAAACATATATAATGAAGGCACTGTTACATTTATAGATAATTGAAAAGGAAAAGTAAAAGGTTTTGGTAAATTTAGTATTTAAAATTATACATTTATGTCTAAATAATTATATATTTAAGTATTAAACATAATTTAATTACTATATAACCATAATGTGATGATGGAATATAAGTTAAATTTTAAAATTGTAAAAACATTAATGATGATTATTTATTATTTTGTGATAATAGAAAATAAAATATGTATACTATTGATTTCATGAACTATATGATCATAATTTTAAGTGTTAGAATGTTTTACAAAATTAAAAAATCTTTTGGAATCGATGTTTAGGTCATGTCAACATTATAATGTTTCATAATCTCACAAAATAAGAGAATGTGTTATAAATTCCTTCCTTGATGAAAGAAAATATTCATTTTTATAAAGCCTCTATGAAAGGGAAGCAACAAAAAATTTATTTTATACCTATCAATTAGATAATTAATTAAAGAACTTGAAAATTAGTATATATTTATTTATTTGTTCATACGAAAATTTATAGTCTTTTTGAAATGAAATATGTTTTATTTAATTTTGATTATTATAGTATATTTGCATGGTTATATTTTCTTTGTCATAAAAATTTTGTTATATCAATATTTCAAACTTTTAAAATTTAGTTCCAAATGAAAAAGGTTGTGAGATTTTTTCTATCCACATTGATAATGGAGGTGAATTTCATAATTTATAATTCAAGAATTTTTATGACAAGAATCGTTATTTTCATAATTTTTTTACTCCTAGCATACCACAACTAAATTGTGTTATATAATAAAACAAATATAACTCTTATTGTAATGACTTGAAAAATGTTAATTGATAACAATTTACCTCGATATTTTTTGGTCGAGGCCATTATTTTTTTTAATATTTTAAATAGATTTATTATTAGACGTTTATTAGAGAAAACTCTTTATGAATTATTCAATAATAAAAAACCTAAAGTTGGTTACTTTATAGTTTTTTGTAAAGTATTTATTTTAAATTCAAATGATAATTTAGAAAATTTTGATTCTAATAATTATGAATGTATTTTTATTAGTTATTCAAATAATAGTTAATCTTATAGAGTTTATAATAAAAGAACTATTTTTATTAAAGAATTTATACATTTTATGTTTAGGGAAAATAATGTTAAATTAAATTTTTATTATAATGTTATTTATTATGAGTTTATAAATTTCAATTTTGGTGTAGAAAACCCTCAGGATATGGATGAATTAATTGATGGGGATGCTACTCCTTCTTAACCTGATACATGTTCATAGAAGATTCGTAGATATAATATTGCTAAAAATGTAATTGGTAATTTTAATTCTGTTGTTATCACTAGAAATTATATTTTAAATTTTTTTATCAATTTTTCTTTTATTTATGATTTTTTCCTACTAATGATAATAATTCTTTAAATGATGAACACTATATTGTTTCTATGTAAGATGAATTAAATCAGTTTGTTATAAATAATTTTTGGAATTTAGTGGGATTCCCTATAGAAAAGTTGGTGATTGGAACTATGTAGATATTTAGAAACAAGATGGATGAATCTAAACAGATTTTCAAAAAAAAATCTAGATTTTTTGCTTAAGGATACTCTCAAGAAGAATATATATACTTTGAAGATGAATTTTCACATATTTTCATATAAGAATCTTTTTGGAATTTTTTTTATTTTTCTTATTTCACGGTTTTAAATAACATCAATTGGATGTAATAAGTTCTTTTTAAAATGGTTTTATAATTAAATAATTTTATGTTTCTCAACTCCATAGTTTGGAAAAAAAATTCTTAATCATGTTTTCAAATTTTTACAATTAATTATACGGTCTTAAACAACACATCATGCATGGTATGAAAGAATTAATTTGTTTTTATTAAACAATGGTTTCTAGAAAATAAATTTTAATCCTATAATTTTTATTTGAAAAAAACTTTGGATGATATTTTATTTGTTAAAATATATGTTTATGAGGTAGTTTTTGGTTTTTTTAGTGAATTAATTTATAATTATTTTTCTAGTTTTATGTCTTTTGAGTTTCACATGAGTAAAATGGGAGAATTAAATTTCTTTCTAGGAATTAAAATTTATCAAAGAAAATATATAATTTTTATTAAAATATTGAAGTATGCTAACAAGTTTGTAAAATCATTTTGTCTTGATACATATCAATCTATGAAAACTTCTATGGGTACTAATTGTAAATTTGATATTGATGCATATGGTAAATCTATTGATATTGAAATATATAAAGGCATGATAGGTAGCATACTATATATAAATTCATCAAGACCTGATATCATGTTTAGTGTTTATTTATGTAGAATATTTCAATTTGATCCAAAATAAACTCATATTAAATATTTAAAAAATAATAATTAGATATGTTAAATTAACTAATGATTCTGGTTTATTTTATCAAAAATATAACAGTTTGGATTTAATATCTTATTTTGACACTAATTCAGGAAGTTTTATAACTGATAGAAACTGTACATAAGGTATATGTCATTTTCAAGAAAAATGTTTAATTTTTTGGTCTTCTATGAAGTAACTATTTTTTGCTCAATCTACTACATAGGATGAGTATATCATTGTTTCTAATAGTTTTGATTATAGTTTATGGATTTAGAAAACCTTTTGGGATTTTGATATTTATCTTGATAAATTTCTTATTTACTGTGATAAAACATCAGCAATATATATTTCTAAAAATATCTTATATAATTATAAAAAAAATCATTTCAATATTAGATTTCATTTCTCTATAGATCATGTGAATAAGGGTCGTACTATTTTAGAATTTATCCCCAGAAAAAATCATATAGAAAACATCATTACTAAACCATTATACTCTTCTATGTTTGAAAAAATTTAATATCAAACTTCGTAAGATAGAAATTTAATTCTTTTATTATTGAATTTTGATGGAGATTTTATTATTTCTATATTTGTTTATTTACAAAAATTGAGAGAAAATTTCTTTTAAAATATTTGGTTTTTTAATCAAACAATAAGTGAGATATTTTTTTTAAATGTGCATACATATATTTTGGTTTTATTTGATTAAATATCATTTTAGGTTTTTTATTAGTTGAACCCTTTAATTTTTTTATTTGGAAACATATTTTTAAAATATATCTATATATTAATTATAACTTTAGTTGTATAGATCATAATTTTATAAATATTTTTTTATTTTAATGATAAAAATTTAATATAAATTTTATTAAGCTACAATGTTGTCTAAATATTTCTCTATCATATTGTCAATTATGCATGAACATGATTCATGTTTTTCTCTCAAGAAATGTTTTTAGTATAAGATACATTAATGTTTTACTCTGTATATATTTTATAACATTTTATATACTGACTATATTTGTTTGGAATATATATTTTTTGAAATCCAACCCTTTTATCTTAATTTCATTAGTTTAAATATAATTCTAATTCTATTTTTAAAGGGATTTCTATTTATCTGAGAAATTTATAATAGATCTTTATTTCTTAATTATATAGAATTAAAATTTGTTATTATTTCTGTGATATAAATTTCTTTTCTTAATTTAAAATCTTCGAGTTTTTTGGGTTACAAATATATATAGTTTTAATTCTTTTCATTCAACTACAAGACACACTAAAAACATCATCTGAAACTCTTAAAATGGACCAAATTAATGAAGAAATTATTTTTATGATCAAACCATCTTCAAACTTTCATTTTGTAATTATCATTCAATTGTTATCAGAATTAAGACATTATTTATTCTTTGGAAATATCATTAAACTATCTATAAAAATCCTTCTTTAAAAACATCAAATTTAATTATTTATATAGCTTAAAATTTCATCAAAATTTATATGTTAATTTTGAACATAAAATGAAGAAACATTATTCATTATCACAATCCTCTAGCCTATTTCATCCATGGGTGATTCTTCAAACTTCTTATTCCTCATGCATATAATCCTTGATTCCCTTCAGCATCTTCTCTATGCATCACCTATAATTCTCATTAATCATATAGTTCAACATAAGCTTAAATCCATTATCTCATTGTTTCTCTATTTATACTACACCTCGTCCTCCTTTCATAGTTGTCACACTCCATTTCAATGGTGTGTCTTCATCAATTTGGTTCAATGGTGAGTCTTCATCACTTTGGTTCAATAGTGAGTATTTCACCCTTTTCCATTTTTTCAACTCATTAGTGAGTATTTCTTCTCCTCTATCAATTTTTCAACTCAACAGTGAGATATCTTCTCTATTCCCAACAACATGTCTTTTTATTAATTTTCCATTTTTTCAATCCTCCAACGGTGAGTAATTTATCTAGGAAATGGTGAGTCATATTTTATATTGTAATTTTTTTTTCAAAATCTCAATGGTGAATCTTTTTAAATATATTGACCATGAGTCTTTTTAAATATTCCAATGATAATTCCTTTTATATATACTAATGGTGAGTCATATTTTCCTTTTCGATTTTTTTAATCACAATGGTGACTCATTTCTTAATCTCGATAATGAATCATTTTTTAAACCCAGTAGTGACTCAATTTATCAGCGATGACACATGCTATGTGTTTCAACTTTTAATATTTATCAGTGATGATATATTAAAATAATTTTTAGAACATTTTAATTAATTTTAAAATGTTATAAAATTTATTTATTATTGTTACATGACTTTTATATCATATTTTCTGGTGTATATAGGTTTTAATATTTTGAGTTAATTTATTTCACCAAATATTTTCTAAATTAAAATTTAATGTCATTGAATATATTCAAACAAATTTATGGTATTTAAATATTATGATTATTTTTCATGTAACGTGATTCTATAAATTAAATTGGTTTTAAAATTTATTTTAAATAGTATTATTATTTTTATGGGACTACATTTTAATTTTTATCAGTTATCGAGTAATTCAAATTTTTTTAAATTTGTGTTTGGTTTTAATTCAACCAATTATCTCTTGAATAAATTAACCATTTTTCTTTTAGAATTACATTATCTGGAGGTTGATTTTTTAGTTTTGTTTTACACATCTTATTTAAAGGCATCGGGACACTTCAAGGGACACATAGGTTAATATATTCGATACTCTATTTTTCTCAAGGAGAAAGTTTCGTTAACATTGAACCTTATATACATTTGAAACAACTTGAAACACTTTGTTTCATCACTTGTATGATATTTGAAGGGCTTAATTTCTTCTTCTTTGGCTTCTATTACCTTTACAAGATGTGTTGATCTAATTATAATAAACCAATTCCAATGATTTAATTGTTCATCGTCTATTTTATCTAGTTACTTGAGTCTGTGACAATTCATCCTATCTCTCACATGCACTCATTTTTTTATTTCTACTTTTACACGGAAAATCATTATTTCTTATTTCCTTCCTCATGTTGTGACTCCCAGATTCTAAATTCAGGATCTATGGGTATTGATTCCCTATACCTAATGTCTAGATTATTAAGGATATGAATCCCTTTGTCTAAAGTTATAATGTATGGTTTGTGACTCCCATAAAAAAATAAGTGTCATTGTTAAGGATCCACTAAAAAAGGATTTTATAATTGGGTTATGATTCCCCAATAAAATTCATATTACAACACATGTATCTCTTGTTTAGTATATATATATAAAAGACTATATAATTTATAATTTGGACCAAAATACTATAAAAATTATGTTATTTGAATTTACACTATAAATTAACCATAATAGTAAACGTTGACAATTAATTTAATTAGTCAATTCATTTATTTCAAATTGTTAATCTGATCTATTCACCACCACCCCCTAGACCATATTCCATTTCCCTATTGGGAATAAACATAAAAAACATCCATCTAAAGTAAAACATGACAATATTTAAAATAAAATAAAAAATAAACAAAAAATGAGTCAATGTTTGTAAGAATTTTAATCATGTTATTTTGGAGTACGAACATCAGGTGGTTCTGGTTGAAGAAAAATAAATAGTAGGGGAAGAAGGTATCTCTATGGCTTCTATATCTATAGGTTCTAGGATTTGGGGATGGTGTACAATGGAAATATGATTGGGAGATTTCATGGATGGCTTGGATGAGTCTGGTATTGATCAAACGGTTCAGAACACATCCCCTAGTTGGAAACCCATCCCACATTGAAACCCTAACAAAACTGGACAACGTATATATGCCTAGATGAAGACAACCCCCCCCCCTTCCCAATGATGTTGGGACCAAGTGGTATGGATATTAAGTAAGAATAGTGTGTTGTTACAGAGTGTTGTCTTTTGTTGTCAAAGATGATAAATCAAATAACATTGTAAATAACATGAAAAATCAAATGATGCCTTACTGATTTGATTTTCACAAATATCATAAGTTATGAGAACATGTGATTAATACCTTATGAAGGAAAAGGGTAGAAATGATGATGCCATTCATATAATATTTTTATTGGAAGGAATGATGTTGCAAGAAGATAAGGATGTTTTTGTACATCCCATTTAAAATATGACGATGCAGAAGTTGTTAGAACAAAGGATACATATCACGATAGTTGATTTAGTGATGAAATCTAAATAGTGGTTATGGGATTCATTTAAGAGAGTAAGAATAAAGGAATTGACATTATGGAGGTGGCATAAAAGAACGTTTTAAGGTGGTTCCATTTTCCAGTATTTGCCAAATTTTTGGGCCAGAAAATCGTGAGATGAAAAAATTTGTTTTTGGTAAAGAATTTTGCATGAACGTTTTAATATGGCTTGGTATGTTGCACAAAATTGTATTTCCATGATCCAAACATCAAAATCTAGAAAATGAGAGGCATGCATGAAATATTTTGTTTTCCATTCAAGATTGGATTTTGCGCGCAATATTGAAGGGAGTTTGAAATCTTTCGCACACAGCATGATTTGAGGTCCAAAAATTGAAAAATGGGAAATGAAGAATTTTTTTGAAAGAATCTATAAGTTAACGATAGATGAGGTCAACTCAAAAGAGTCATAAACTCCCAATGCGACATCAAATGGGGTTTTTGCGCGACCTATCAGGATCTTGCACAACACCTTGGGGTTTCTGTGCCCAGGGGTCGACAAGGTCTACAAATAAGACATGACCCCCTCACATTATGTGTGCCCAAAAAATAGAAAAATACCAAGCTCTAAGATGTGGAAATATATTAATAAATGGAGAGTTCCTGAAAAAAATAGATTTTCATTCAAGAAGGAGATGTTACACGCAAGAAGAGAGTTGCGCACAAGATTGATGTTTCTTGCATGAGGTGTTTCACAACAAAAGTCAAATCTTCCATGTGTGGCATAAAATTTTTGAACAAGACATCTAAAAGGGTGCATGAATGATTTGGGTTCTTCACATGTATTCGGTTGTACATAAGATAGTTCATACCAGCTTCTGGGTAGGAATGTGAAGAGTTTTACTTTAGATAATAAACATGGTCAATCGTAAAGAAGCACCGAAAAATTGTAGTTCTATATTGGTGCTAAGACGGTGAACATGCACTTACGGATTGTTTTCCTTGTCCTACATGAGTCTAAGGGTATATCCTATTCATTTTATTCCAAATCAAATGAATTTTTTCTAGTGGATTGTGTGGTACTAGATTATTTCCATACCATACCAAGGATGTAGCTACTCCTGTTGAGTGGTGAACGTTGTAGATCTTGTGTTCTTGTGGTTGTGTGTGTTCAGTAGGGAATAAATACTTTAACAGGATGTGAAGGTTGTTTCAAAAATAAGTAAACATAAAAAAGAAAAACATATCATGGATTCACCCCTCCCCCTCCCAACACTGTTACTAGGATCCTGACTGGGATCTTCAGATGACACAAACACAAATGCATTGGAATCCTTATACACCATCTCCCTTCGAGGTGACTATCCCGCCCTATACATGGAACAACACATAGAGGCCCCTATATATAGGCTTTACCTTTCTTCTTGATCTTTGAGGTGGGCTTTCATGGTGATATGTACCTAAATTCCTCCATAAACTGAGGGCTTGGAATTAGTTCCCACCTAAGCAATGGTGCACAGGATTCCCTTAGTTCATGGTGAGTACTTGATAATTTTTGTAAAATAATTCTAAACATGAGAAAATTATAACAATAAAATCATATGTATATATATATTTATTTATTTATTTATCACTTCTATTTATATTATTTACAGTATTTTGAAATTCAATTTATTATTATTTTTAACAAATTTTATGGAATAATATTTCAAATCTATTATAATTATAATTTTAAAATTTTAACTTATTAAAAAATTAAATGATATCAAATATATTATTTTTGTTACAATTATAATTTTAAATCCATTGTAAATTTTTAATACACACAACGGTTACGTTTTTCCAATAATCACAAATAGTTTTTAAATACCCATGACTTAATAGTATTCAAAAAACATCTCAACATTCATTTCATTCATCTAAGAATGGTGATCTATGTCCCTATAGTTCTCAGTGTTATTGTTATTATTCTCACCATTAATTTTTTAATTATGGAAAATTTGGAGGAAGTGGGATACACATTTGGTCTTCTTTTGTTACTTAGTGGTGATCTAGTTATCTTATTTAATTATCATACCACCTTCCAAAGTTCCAAATAGGATGAGAATTTAAGGACACAATTAAAACCACACATTAAGTTTATTTTTAAACCTAGAAACCATTTTAAAAACATAGGTGTTTTATAAGAGTAATTTGTAATGAGGTGGGTTCAATAAAAGAATGATAATAAAAATGTTATTTAGAAATTTTCGGTTCATGGAAATAATTTATAAGAAATCCATTATGTTTTTTTTAATATACATGTGTGAACCCCATGCACACATGATACTGCCACCTCAAATAACGAATCCTAGAGAAACCATTAGACAACAGGGGTTTTATTTTAAGAATCATAAAGAGCCTTATAACCCATAACAAGAGTCCACACATAAGCACCAAACCACGAAAGTCACCAAAACCCAGACACAGTGAATTCATTTCACAATGAAAACCATACTACCAAAGAATAAAAAAAATAACAATTTAAATAACCCAATTTTCTCTTCAAATACCAAATATCATTTTATCAAACATCTTGTGTGAATATATATATATATAGGAATAGTTGGGAAAACACTTTGAAAACAAATTTACATCAAATTGGAAAAAATAAATTATCAAAACTATTTAAACTAAAACATCAGATGAAAAAGTATCACCTTTTAAAAGTGTTTATGAAATCCAAATCATCAATGGTATGTTTCAAAATGGAATATAATAAAAACACATAACTCAAGTGGAAGAATCATTTTTCCTTCGATGAAATCCACCAGAAGGAACTCCAACCGCAACTCACAAAAAAAATAATGAACATCCCCCCCCCCAATTTTACACCACCTTAGGTATCCAAATCCTGAAAACATGGCTTCTAGTGTTAGAGAATAAATTTAATGTTGAATAAAACCAAAGGAGCAAGAGAGTGGAGCCCAAACATTTCAATCTAGGTAAAGAATCACCATGAAACCACCTTGAAACCCACATGGAAGAGCTTGGAGGAGACAATAGCTCCATGGGAGGTGTCTAGGTCATGCAGTTAGAACGATGAAATCCAGTTGAAGGAAAACAAATTAAAAAGAATGATAAAGATAAAAAATACCATTCTAGGGGCGGGTTTCAAAGTTAGCTCACATAGGTAAACAAACCATTTGCAAACTGTGCAATTCCGCACTATCAAGAGTTGTACAATATGCACACTAAGGATATATAGTTATTTTAACAATGTCCCTTAATTGTGAGACCTGTTCAATGATAGTATACAAGGTTAATCTAAATGAACACCGTAATCATGCAACCTGGAAAAAGTCCCCAAAGATCGCCCTTTTCACCCCAAAACTCCTCTATATCAAAGGGGAAACCCATCCAAAAAAACATACCAACCATAGAAGTTACACTAGGGGTTTCAAAAATACTCCACCATGAAATTGTATCCCCATACCATTCATAATAACCATTAATAAGTCCAAAAACCACTAAAACCCCCAAAGACTCAAATAAATACTCTCTAGAACCTCGACCCAATCCTAGATAAAAAAATATAAATCATCTAAAGGTAAATAAAATAAATAAAAAAAATGAAAACTAAGGTTCGGTATGACATCATGTATGTGGGTAGAGATCATGATGCAATATCAGTATGCATTATAATAAAAAAGTCACTTGAAGTGCAGATAGGATATGAGACGGTGTGTCCTTTTATAGGTTGGGGGAGCACACCATTGATATTATGAAAAATATTCAAATATATTAATGACTTATTAAATAATAATTACCCCAAATACACTATCTACCAATATGAGATGATATAGGGTCAAAATATTTTTATCTAATAGGATTTAGGTAAGTTTTTATTTCATTTTAAATCTTATCACTTTAGTTTAACCCTCGAGTAAATCTACTTCAACCTTATCATTAAAAAATAAATAGAAACTACTAAAAATTAAATAAAAACCCATGATATAATGTGAACATGTAAATACATGGAAATAAAAGGCATTTTAAACAAAAATTTTCATTTTTTCACTACTCATTGAAAAATAAAAAATTTCAAAAAAATCTCCAAATTTTAGCCTAATATAATTTTTACATGATGAATTCCAAAACGAACTGCATTTTTTCAATTTCAAATTGTATAATTTGGAACTTATTATTTTAAATAAATCTCTATAATTCATGGAAATAAAATTTAGTTTGAAATATATATTTTCCATTTGACTAAAAAATAGTTAATATTTTTATAATGAATATAACAATATAAAATATAATTAATGAATATAAATAAGGCATGAAATTTATTTACTATTAATTTTACTTGGGTTAATACACTAGACATGTACCTATGAATAAACCCAAACATGAATTTCCAAAAAAAAATCAAATAAAATTTATTTTATTTGAAAAGACTAAATAAATTCAACTACATAAAGTTCTATTTATGTAATGAAAAATAGGGGTACGTGACGATCATTATGGTGTATCCTCTACCTTGGTTGTATAGAATACCATTAGTTTTATGAAAATTATTCCATGATATGTTTGAATCATCTAAAAACCCCTAAGTGGAGAGAAATTATATCTATAGGAAATTTATGGATAATATATTAATGGTTAAAATATGGTGGGACTTACCTTTAATCATCATTTTGAAGCTTCTAAAATCACCCCCTTTGAAGGGGGACCCATAGAGTGAGAAGCTAATGGTAGCTAGGGAAAATGACACCCTCATACCCCCTTACTCTTTAAAAACCTGAGGAGATGGATAGAAAATTTCTAGTATACCCCTATAAAAACACCCATATTCCCTTATTTTAAATAGTACCAGGACACATGTTAGATTATGGAACCTTTATTGGTTATCAAACCACTTTCTTCCCCATCAGCTAGCTGGTGGCCTACTATAGGCCTTTCGGTGGCTGTAGACTACAGTATACCACACTCATATTTCTTATCAATCCCTTATAATACTTGTTTACAGTATCCAACCTCCATTACGTTTCCAAAATACCTCCTTTATGAGGATCTAACCGTCATAACTCAATTCTAGAGTCATGTTTAAAAACGTATCCCCTCTATTCATTGGAAAACTCCAACTTCCTTGGATTTCGACTCCTTCTATACAAAAAGGCATTAAAAACTCCCCACCATAACACATATCATCCTCTAGAAGCCTAGTAGGAACTCCATTACTAATTACAACCTATTTTAATCATCAAATCATCATTAACATGTTGTGTCTAAACTCAAGGTTGAAAACATGTTTCTAAAGTGAATCCTATAAACATTGGTTTGTAATCCACCAAACCATAATCCAATATTTATAACCACTACCAAAACATTGGTATAGTGATTTCCCAATACCAACCATCCCAAAACCCAAATGGTGTCATCATAAAATACATTATCAAGTTGGTGGTGCCGCCAGTCATATGAAATTTATAAAGGAATGCAATTATGAACAACGGTGCCTCGAACCATTATAATTTCCTATCATGAAAAATTGTAGTGGTCCACTTAAGCACTCAATGTAGTTGTTTTCACAACACATCCATACACATGTGATAAGACTATATGTACCCTAATAAAACCTCTTGATTCTCTTTTCTATGTCAAAATGGTTGTTCCTCCACCATCCAGGAACAACCTATTTAGGCAATCTTTTCCCTAAAAATCCATAGTCTACACCCAAAATATACATTTAATATCTAAAATGACGCACCTCATGTGGTTTCTACAATATCACAACCAATTTCATGAAAAAAATTAATAATTGTACATCATCTAGTTGACTTCACTTAAAAATTATTGGCATTAATCATCAATGATCCATCCAGTTCCCTAATCCTAATTCAAATTACCCCATAGGTATCTTTTGATCACCCAATTACCCACACAAACATATATACATGATACCCAGTGTAATTTTCCTTGTTGGGAACTCATTCAATTAATCCCACATCATTCTTATTTCAAGAGCTAACTCATTCATGATCCAACACATTTGGGTCACTATAAACCATCTTGAACTAAACTCCCACACTTGACCTCCACATAATACTATATCCATGTTATATCAAAGATACACTGATGAATCAATATGTACATGCATCCATTAATTAAATGGTATCATAATTCGATCAAGACCATCCAATGACTAATCCCATATACAAATAACCCTTCTCACACAAGGTTCTCTTGAACATAATGTAAATCCTAATCTCTGCCATGGGAGTTTCCATGTCATTGCATTACTTGATCAAAACTCACACACCATATCACATTCCATGTCCATTAACGAATAGGATGATTGGACTTGGCCCATCATACTCAAGCCTATCTATTATTAAAACACCAATTACAACCCATAGCTATATTCATAGAATGTCACCAATGACATTTACCAAGAACCAACTCATTCAGGTCACTTCTCCTAGGCCTTGCTCATTTCCTCACAGGATACACTTTCCCCTATCTACATTAGGATTGACAATGTCACCATGCTTGATCCATTATTGATATATCCTCTACCATAGAGACAAATTTATTAATCCTCAGCATATACTATGGTTTTTAGGCTAAAAAATATCTAATAATGTTTCCTTGGACTTCATCTCACACATATCCTCTCATTTATCCATGTTTCAGAATGCACTTCAATTACCATCACCCAATAACTTGATTTGATTGAAACCCAAGGTTCTAATAAATCTATTGTGACCAAACATAAAATCCCAACTTGTCATGACCCGTCCTCGGGGCCCGTGTCGTGACTACCCCATGCCCGCCTTCCATAGGCCAGGGGATGGCGACTAGCACCAAGGCATAAATCCCGGTAAAAAGGGAAGGCATTGCCTTTGTAAAGTAAAAAGGAACCACAGAGTAAGAAGGCGGAAAAAGTAAACACAAAGTAAAAACTAGTACAACAGTGAAGTGCGGAAAAGTAAGTGGGCCAGTATACAAACCCAAACTGAAAGTAAAGTACAACTCGAAATGGAAAACAACAACAGAAAAGTAAAAGCCACTACGCTGATCTGTCCACTGGAAATCCCACCTGAAGGGTGGGTACAGATAGCTCCACTGTACCTCAGGTCCCACAATCCGCTCTGAGTATGTTCCGCCCAGTGGTCCACCTCCAGGTATCGTCCTGCTCTGCAAGCATCAACCACGATCAACGATGTCCGTCGTCTGCAACCAACACAATGTAGTGCGGGCATATCCCGTGCAGGGGTGAGTATAAGCTACTCAGTAGGCACCTCGAGACCCCCGAAGGTCTCCCAGAATCCACAAAGGATTATCCACAAAGGAATGATACAATAACGAAGTAACATCCGACAATTCTTAGGCATATGACCATGCATATACCTAAGTCATAAATTCTCGTTCGGCTCCAACATCCGAACCCAAGTACAACCCAGTCCACACAGTAAAGAAAAATGTAAATCCACATAGGACAGCACAACACAATCCACATAGGAAAGTAAAACAGGATTCAGCTCACACAGGTATACTTCTTCGAAAGATGATAGAGATGATCACTGATCCATCTAAGTCGTCGGACCCACAAAGGATCGATAGGTACTAACCCCCGCTAAGACCCACACAGGATCGGACCCACACAAGATCTGTAGGCGCTGGCTCACACAGAACCGTGGAGTGCTGACCCACACAGGATCGGACCCACACAGGATCGGTAGCACTGATCCACACAGGATCGCTGAGTGATGTAGTCGTCGATGTCAAATCCACTGAGGATCTCTATACAGTCGTCGTCGTCACAGAAGCAGTCGCAGCCAGCTCTAGGGTTCCCGCACACAGCAAGCTCGTTTGGGAGGGTCCAGTCCACGAGCTGAGAGGCTGATACATCAACTGACACATAGTCTGGAGTTGATGTATCCAATAGTTCTGTATTGTCAACATAACTCAACATCAAAGACGGCGCGTCAATCGGACGCCCGGTCTGAGAGTTATTGGCTTTTTCTTCCTAGGGGCCCGGTAGGTTTTTAAGACAAATCCAACCCCACCATACTCCACCTACGTCCAAACCTCTGGAGGAGTATGTCAAAAGATCCGTCTCACTAAAAGGAACTCAACAAAGTCGACGGCATGTCAATCGGATGACCGAAGCTCAAGATATGAGTGTTTCCGCTCCGAGGGCCCGGTTGGTTTTGTGTACGAACCAACCCGGCCGAACTCAAAGAATTCCGAAACTTTGAGTGAAATATACCGAAACGACCGTCTCATTCTAAGGATCATTTCGCCACTGACGGTGCGTCGATCGGAGGTCCATAGCCCGAGTTATGGGCAATTGAACCCAAACGGTCCGAAAACGGGGGTTTCAGGCCCCGTCCGACCCCGCCCGAGACCCCCCGGTTGGCCCAAACTGGGTCAACCCGGCCCGGCGCGGCCCGGCCTGGCGGTCCGGGTAGGCGGCCGGCCCGGCAGGGCACAGCGTGCCCAACGCGCTTCCAGCTCGGCCGAAGGCCGAGCCGTTGGCAGGGGGGGCGCCTGCCCCCCTGTGTATCTGCGGCCCCCCATTTATGGGGGCTGTTTGAAGTCTGGCTGGGGGAATTTATTCCCCCGGATCCTCCCTGTCCGGCTGGCCCGACCTGGCCGGCCGGTTCCTGCTCAACGGGACCGGCGATGGCCGGTCCCCTTCCAGCTCCGACGCCGGCGGCCCGGTTCGGCCGCCGGTCCCCTTGCTCCGCCGCGGCCCGGAACCGGCCACGACCCTTGTCGTCCGGTGCTGCGCGATGATGCCGCGCCCCTCCACCACGGACCCGGAACCGACCGCGGTATTTTTGGGTGTCTCCGACGTGGCACGAGGGTGTCGCATCCTTGGATTAATTCGCGGTGCAGCGCGACGGCGTCGCGTCCTTGATCTTCTTTCCACAGCGCGGCGCGACGCCGCCGCGCATATTCCTTTCGCATGATTCCGCGTGGTGCGACAGCACCATGCCTTCCTGTACCAAACCAAAAAGGAATCAATCATGAAATAAGGATGAGGGTCGGCCGTGTTTGTGCGGTCCGTCCCCCCTCGCGTTATTCGATAACTATTGGTTTTAATCCACGAAGATCGTCAAGTTGGTATTCATGAACAAAAATAAATAAATAAAACCCCTACCTCGGTTTCAAGAACGGTGCACGTCAACGAGCTGAGGAAGACGAGCGTCACGGAGGTCGGGCATCCTAGAAAACGAACTTTGATTCCGTTGTCGTCGAGGTGCGTCCGATGAGGAAACGTCGCGGAAGAAGAACGTCGTGGAAGAAGTTCTTCGCGTCCTTCGGCAGAGATGTTCTTCGTTGAAGAACGGTGTTCTTCATCGGAGTCCGAGGTGTTCTTCACGTTCCTCGTCGAAGATGTTCTTCGTTGGAGATGAAGAAGATATTCACACTTCCCAAATCCTCTCAACGTGGCATAAACTCTAACATTAATAAAATAATCCTAAGTCTTAATTTATTAACACAACTTAACCTTTTGAATTTCAAGAGTTTGAAATTAAATTAACCACACATAACTCACCTAATTAAATTTCACAAGTTATCTTAATTTAATGGGAGTTGAGAGGGGTTAGAGGATATGAAGGGGTGGGGTTCATGTGGGCCCCACCACCCTCATAACCTCACAAGGGAGGTTGGGTGGTTACCCAACTTCCATCAAGAACTAAACACTTAGAGAAAAAATAATAAAAAGTGTAGAATAATTATAAAATAAACTTCCACAATTTTTATCATCAACTCTTGTGAAAACGCAACTCCGGAAAAGGTGTTCCTAAACAATTACTGGCACTGTGGTTCCATTGGTGCCCTCGAAATTCGATTCCGGGAACCGGTTCAAAAGTTAGAAATTCCCACTCGTTCGTTCACTGAACGTACCCGAGTTAAACTTCGGATAGAAATTCCGGGCACTCCGGGCCTTAGAATCAAGTGTCGTCTGAAACCACGTTCTTGTAAAATTCCAAAGAAAATTAAGAGAAAAATTCCCTTGAATTTTACGGGTCTTTACATTACTCCCACCTCAGGGCATTACGTCCTCATAAAGATACATCATAACTAGGGAAACAAATGAGGGTACTAAGCATGCATTTGAGCCTCCCGCTCCCAAGTGCTCTCCTAGAGGTTCCCGTGCTTCCATCTGATACGCACTAGAGGAATCGACCGTCCACATAGGACCCTCTCCTGTTGACCCTCGATCTCCACCAGGACCCCCGCAAAAGTCGCCCCATCATCAACGTCTAGCTCCCCATGGTCAATGATGTGCGTCGGGTCGTTCACGTATCTCCTCAGCTGAGATACGTGGAAGATTTCGTGCACCCGGTGTAACTGAGGTGGTAGAGCCAGGCGATAAGCCACCTCGCCAATACTGCTGAGGACCTAAAACGGTCCGATGAAGCGTGGAGACAACTTGCTGCCTCAGCCAAATCTCTGTAATCCACATCGAGGTGAGACACGCAAGAAGATGTGGTTGCCATCCTCGAACTCTAGTGGCCTCTGCCTCCTGTCAGCAAAAGACTTCTGCCGGCTATGAGCTATCCTCATCCGCTCCTGGATGACCTGGACCTTCTCTGTCGTGGCCCGGACCATCTCTAGTCCCACAAGTACTGACTCCTCAGGGTCTGTCCAGCACAAAGAAGATCTGCAAGGTCGGCCATACAACGCCTCGTATGGTGCCATCCCAATGGTGGAGTGGTATCTGTTGTTGTACGCGAACTCCACCAAGGGTAGGTGGTCCTCCCAGTTGTGAACAAAGTCGAGGACGCATGCGCGGAGAATGTCCTTGAGAGTCTGAATGGTCCTCTCCGTCTGACCATCCTTCTGAGGGTGAAAGGTTGTGCTCAGACGTAGCTGTGTCCCGAACGCCTCCTGCAATCCCTTCCATAGCCGGAAAGTAAAGCGAGCATCTCGATCGGAGACGATAGAAGATGGAACACCGCGAAGCCGTACAATCTCCTGAACATAAAGACATCCCAAGCTCTCCACTGAGCCCTGCTATCTGATGGGTAAAAAGTGAGCGAACTTGGTGAGTCGGTCGACAATCACTCAAATGGAGTCGTGACCTCTGGAAGTGCGTGGAAGTCCAGTCATGATGTCCATAGATATGTCGTCCCACTTCCACTCCGGAACCTCCAAGGACTGTACCAAGCCTACTGGTACCTGGTGCTCAGCCTTCACCTGCTGGCAGGTGAGGCATCGAGAAATGAACTCTGCCACAGCCTTCTTCATGACTGGCCACCAGTGCTGTCGTCTGAGATCCTGGTACATCTTCGCCACTCCAGGGTGTACCGCCAAGGGAGAAGTGTGAAACTCTCTCAGCACCTCCTCCCGTAAAGCGACTGGTACCAAGGAACATCCTCTGAAAAGGATGTCGTGCTCTACTCCAAAGGAGAAACCATCAGGTGCATGTCCTAAGGATATCTGTGCACGCCGCGTCTCACAGTCAGTGTCCCTACACTGTGCCTCTCTGACCCACTTCAGTAGTGGGGGAGTGACTCTGAGAGACTGGAGGAAGGCTGCTCTATCCCTATCTACGAAGGATATCTGTAAAGCGGCTAGCTGCTCTGTCTCCTCTTCAAGTAGCTGAATGCCCATCCTCCTGCAGAGAGCATCGGCTACCACGCTCCCCTTCCCAGGAGTATAGACTATATCAAAGTCATAGTCCTCGAGGAACTCGAGCCATCGCCACTATATCAGGTTCAAGTCCTTCTGTGAGAAGATGTACCTAAGACTTTGATGGTCAGAAAAGACTGTAAGGCGCTCGCCCATCAGATAGTGTCGCCATGTCTTCAGAGCGAAGACCACTACTGCTAACTCCAGGTCATGGGTAGCGTAGTTCTGCTCATGCGGCCTCAACTGACATGATCCATAGGCAATCACTGCCCGCTCCTACATCAGGACACATACGAGTCTGGTCCCTGATGCATCGCAGTAGACTACGTACCCTACTCCCTCCTTAGGAAACCTCAAGATAGGTGCGCTGGTCAATCTCTGTCTCAGCTCCTAGAAGCTCTGTTGACATCTGTCTGACCACACGAAGGGTTTCCCCTTCTTCGTCAAAGCTGAGAGTGGTGCTGCAACTCTGGAGAAGTCTGGAACAAATCTCCGGTAGTATCCAGATAGTCCCAAGAAACTCCGCACCTCTGTCACGCTCTTGGGTGGCTCCCAACCTAACACTGCCTCAATCTTTGCAGGATCCACTACAACTCCTGGCTCAGAGATGACGTGCCCCAAGAAGTGGGCCTCACGTATCCAGAACTGACACTTCAAGAGCTTTCCATAAAGCTGGTTCTCTCAGAGAGTGTCTAGTACAACCCGTAAGTGGTAGGCATGCTCCTCCTCAGTCGTCGAGTAAATCAAAATGTCGTCGATGAAGACCACGACAAATCGATCGAGGTATGGCTGAAAGATCCTATTCATGAGGGACATTAACACTGTTGGAGCATTGGTTACGCCGAAGGGAATAACCAAGAACTCATAGTGGCCATACCGACACCTGAAGGCCGTCTTCTGCACGTCCTCGTCTCGAACTCTGAGATGATGATAGCCTGACCTGAGGTCTATCTTCGAGAACCACCATGCTCCCTTGAGCTGATCAAAGAGGTCATCAATCCTCGGTAGTGGATACTTGTTCCTCACTGTCACCTGGTTCAGGCGACGATAGTCAACACAAAGTCGCAAGCTCACGCCCGCCTTCTTGGCGAACAAAATCGGGGAAGCCCAGGGTGAAACACTGGGTCAGATGAACCCCTTGCCCTGCAAGTCCTCCAACTGTACCCATAGCTCTCAAAGCTCGGCTGGGGCCATCCGATATGATGGAGTCGATATCAGGACTATCATGGGGTATAGGTCAATATAAAAGTCTACCTCTCTACGAGGAGGTAACCTTGGAATGTCGTTGGAAAAAACGTCCGCAAACTGATCCACCACTGCAGTAAAACCAGGACTCTGCACGTAAACTGCTCCTAGGATGAGGCTAGCCAACTGATGAGTGATGGGCTATCCTTTCCTCTGCGAGAGTCCATCCTGTGCTACAAAGGCTCCCTTCTCGCCGGTGAAGGTGAACCTTCTCCCGTCGGTGCGTACACATCGCACCTTGCGCCTAAAACAGTCAATCTGTGCATGGACCGTAGACAGCCAATCCATGCCCAAGATGACATCGTAAGGCCTTGACGCCACTACAAGAAGATCCCAGCTGAATCTCTCGCCTCCAAAAGTAAGCTCACACTGCCGGCACCAGTTTGTAATCGTCGAGTCTACTCCCGTAAGAGTCTCTAGCCGTAATGATCGAGCCAACGGCTCTGTCAGAATCCCCGAGCTCCGAACAAGGGCAGCAGCTATGAAAGAATGACTCGCTCCTGTGTCTATAAGTACTGCATCAAGGGTGGAATAGACACAGATAGTACCTCGAATCATCTCGGGCACGCCGTGGTCATAGGCCTCTGCTGCCTGGAGTTGTGCTTGTCTCTTCCCACCAGCTCCCTGTGGCCGGGGTGGACATCCTGGTGGTGGTGGTGGTAGAGCCTCAAAGCATCTCCCACCACCTACTGCTCGATCAGCTCCCCTGCCTCGTTCGCCTCCTCCCTGCAGACCGCCACGGTCGACCCTCTACCTCTGCCTCGGTGGTCCCTCAATCGTCTGCTGCTCCTCGGCATGGAAGTTCGGGCAATCACAAGCCATGTGGCCCTGCCCGCCGCACGAGTAACACTGTCTGCCTCTCGAAAGACTGGCTCTGTGCTTTGTGCCCCGCACTGCTGAGCTAGTGTCCTGAGGTCATCTGCCTGAGGGTCTGGTCTGCCTGGACTAAAGAGTCATCCGTCGACGGCCTGCTGCAGAAGACTGTGCTATGTGCCGCCCTGCGGTGGGTCTCGGTGTTGGTGTAGACTCAGCAAGAAAGCTCTCGATCAAAAGGGCACGCTCCGGTACTAATGTCTGAGTCGGAAAGCTGAGGGAGATCAGCGATGCCCTGATCTCGTGTCACAATCCCTGCTCAAAGGTCTGGGCCCGGAAGAATGGGTCTCATACCAAGTCTGTAGAGTAGCGCGAGAGATCAGTAAATCTCACCGAGTACTGGGCGACCATCATGCTGCCCTGCCGTAGCTGAAGAAGCTCCTGGATGCGCACCGCATGGAGGGTGGCTGGGAAAAACTCTGAGCGGAAGAGGCTCTAAAAGTCTGTCCAGAGTAGAGATGCCTCATCGTGAACATGGAGCATCAAGCTCCTCCATCTTCCTGTTGTTGCGTGCAATAGGCTCGCTGCGAGGATCATCATGAGATATGTTGGTGTCCTCACTAACCTGAAAACTCTCACCACTGCCTCCAGCCAGTCCTCGGCTGCCTGGGGGTCCGTCTCCCCGCGGAACCTGGGCGGTCGCTGGCGCTGAAACTCATACAGTGCACTGAGGTGACGTGCATCATCAGCGGCTGGTGCTGGAAGCATCGGTGGCTCGGCGGGTAGTGCTACCACCGGTGCCACTGCTAACAAAGGGGCCTGCACTAAGGCCTCGTCGCTCCGTGGGTTGTCGTCATGCTCGACTCTCAGAACCCTATTTGGAAGCCGTCATGGGGCCATCCTGAAAAGGAAACAGGTGCTCCATGGTCAGAATAGTATACCTGGGGAGCTGATACAAAGTAATCACAAAGAAAACTTGAAACACACATGCAATCAATGTTTTCGTGCATTAAGTCGGATATCAGAAGTCAGGGTCCTGGTGTATGGATACGTCGGCCGCCGCACCAACACCGGACTCCCTGGACTGATAACCACACCCAATAGGCTTAACACTATTGCTTCACATAGTAGAAAGATCAGAGTCTGTGGTAGAACCGAACTCCTCTGATACCAATTTGTCACGACCCGTCCTTAGGGCCAGTGCCGTGACTACCCCACGCCCGCCTTCCATAGGCCAGGGGCTGGCGACTAGCACCAAGGCGTAAATCCCGGTAAAAAGGGAAGGCATTTCCTTTGTAAATTAAACAAGCACCATAGAGTAAGCATGCAGAAAAAGTAAACACAAAGTAAAAACTGGTACAACAGTGAAGTGCGGAAATGTAAGTGGGCCAGTATACAAACCCAAACTGAAAATAAATTACAACTCGAAAGGGAAAATAACAACAGAAAAGTAAAAGCCGCTACGCCGATGTGTCCACTGGAAATCCCACCTGAAGGGTGGGTACAGATAGCTCCACCACACCTCGAGTCCCGCTGTCCGCTCTGAGTATGTTCCGCCCAGTGGTCCACCTCCAGGTACCGTCCTGCTCTACAAGCCTCAACCACAATCAACGATGTCCGCCGTCTGCATCCAACACAACGTAGTGCGGGCATAGCCCATGCAGGGGTGAGTATAAGCTACTCAGTAGGGACCCCGAGACCCCCGAAGGTCTCCCTGAATCCCCAAAGGATAATCCAAAAAGGAATGATTATAATGACCCATACTTTACATACATTGTTAATACTTCAAAATTGAAGCACACTTATTACAACATATGACAAAACAACAAAGGACCATATAGGTATAGTGTCTTTAGAAACTGGGAAACATAAACAACTGGTTCATAAATCTTCTATAGTGTCTCCCATTTATTTCATCATATCTAGGGTACCTTTTAGCATATTCTACTTAATATCCATCTTCCTGACCTGGGGAAAAGAAAACATAAAAGGGTGATCTCAAATGCTCAGCAAGGGCAAATAAAGGAAATAAAAATCATATCATATTTTTTGAAAATCATGACCTGCAAAAGAGATCATAATATCTTAACATGGAATAAATCATAGAAGTGAAAATGAGATCCCCATAATCATAACATAAAATTTGAAACTTTGTGGCATGCACACATAATCATGGAAAATCATTTCTTTTTAGTCATGAGTCATTGCCAAGACTATCTTAGTGGACAAAGTCCCTTTCTGAACCGAGTCACCCTCATTCCAGTCCTGTTTCACTGAACCGGTATAACCTACCGTTCCAGCCATGTCTATCTCATGAGATATAAAATCTTTACCCAATGCATTGGAGGGAGATATAGGTCCCACCCATCTTATAATGAATCCTTTCTTATGTGTGCCACATAATCGTACATCATCGCATAACACATGTAACAAAAATGGGATTCTTGAAACATCATGACATCATAAATCAATTCATATAAGATAAAGGAATTCATAAAAATAATTCCATCACAACATGATCAAATCAATGTAATAATAGGGATAAAAACAGAACCCTTTTATTATCTTAGATGGAAAATAATTTTGATAAAACACTTGAACTCCATTCTTGAGGAAAATATCCTTTCTTCTTCAAAAACATTTTTCCTTTCTTAACATGTCATAGAAATTTAAACTAAAAGAAGTTGATTAAAAATAAACTTGAAAACTTGTAAAGTAAGTTTCTTAAAAATCCATTCATGCCGTATAAGTTAAAAAAAACATTCTTCGTACTTTTACCAGAAAAGTCAAAAAGTACCTCGTACGAAAAACGACAAAAGATTCCTTTCATACATATTACTAAAAACTCACCGAAGGGTAAAAATGGATTTAAACAATTGTAGGTGGATGGAAATAATATTACATATTGATGAAACATGGATGTGGATGATAAAATACACCCCAGTAAATACTTACGAATAAACAATCTCGGATAAAAATGAGATTGTGATATTTCCCTTACCTTAGGTCCAATTTGCTTTGTACGTGTACGAATCTCCTGTATAATCGTTTAAATAATGTTATTGACTTATTCCAGAATCATACAAATTGATATGATATCATATATGGTCATATTCTTAGCTTCTTGATAGTAATATTTCATTGTTACTTGTTACTCGGGTCTTTATTGCCTTTTGTTCTTATGCGTTTTTGCCGAATACATTCTTATTCTTCTTTTAAGGTTATAGATACCTTATATCCAGAATGGTATTAGTGTAACATATATCATATTTATTCATTCAATTCATTTATATAATTACTATGTAATGATGATCATTTAGAACAAGTCGCATCACATCGTGGAGACGGTATTCCGTACGTACGCACGAGTGATGATATCGTTCTTATGATCGTGGAACTGTATTTGAGTATATATATATTATTTCAGTATCAATATTACTTTATAATAATCATAAATAGTTACTCATTACACCATTATACCCATCCTTGTAAAGTGATGGTGGAAAAATAGATTACACCACGGCGTGGAGACGGTATTCCGTACGTATGCACGCGCGGTGATTTCATTTTTCCGTGGGATGGAAAGAAGCTTAATTAGGGTTGTTTCATATTTATAATAACATATCAGTATGTAAGTAATACTTATGTTATTACTTTATCATGAAACAACTAAAGAAGAAGAAGTTGAAGAAGAAAGAAATTGAAAAGATCGGTAATGGATATTACCTCTTCTTTGGAACGCATCTTTGAATCCTCCACTTAGGGAACTAAGATTGGTCTTTGAAGAAGACCAGGACCTCTAGGATTATTATAGGGAAGTGGAGAGGAGAAAATCTCAGGGGTTGGCCGAGCTTGAGTGCTCAAATTGGTGTGAGGAGGAGGGGGAGGAGGTGCCCTTTTATAAGGGAGGAGAGGGGAACCTTAGGAATATCTCAAAATATTATTTTATATTAAAGTCAAAATCGGTTTATAATGGTTCCAAAGGGTATTATTTCGAAGATAAAGTGGGGAAGGGTCGAAATCCTATCTACCAATAGGATTTAGACAAGTTTAGGGTATTATTTTAACCTTATCAATTAGATTTAACTCTAAGTTAATTAATTTAACTTTTACCGTGTCTTTTTGTTTTCTTTCACTATATGGTTAATACACTTACTATAACATTCCAAACGAACCCCAAATTGTTTATTATTAATATATATATCCTTATCTAAGTTATTTGGCCGAACCTTAGATTTTTAGGAATAAAATAACAATTAATAATATAATATTTGATTTAAAAACTATTTTGTGTCAATTTTGACACTATTTGATATATGATTTTTGTGAAAGTCATAACAGAATTATATGTTCGAACAAAGTTGATTAAATCAACATTAATATATAATAGTAACCTATAAAATTATTGGAATTCATTAAAAGTCTCAAATTACATTTATTTTGGTGTTTTAACATCAATTATGTCAATATTTCATTAATAAGATAATTACTGCATCATCATTGTGTCATAAATAAATTAAATTATTTAATGTCTAAAAATTACAAATAAAATACCATTATGTAGGAAATCTTTGTATCGTTCTAATGAATATTTATAGTCGAATTTATCTTATGTATAACCCCATATTAAAAATGATTTACTTATTAAACTTTGATTTTAACTATTTTAACCCTTCTTTAAATAAATTAATAATAAATGTCCTAATCTAATCCAAGTGGGCCTAAATGGTCATATTTTATTCCTAAGTTTGTTTTTGGTCGAATTACATTTGTCCAATAGAATTAGGACATGTGTTAGGGTAATAGTAATATCATATTTACCCTTAGTTACCCTATTTACTATTAACCGCGGTAAAAAAAGTAAAAAGTTACTATTCACCAAAAAATTATTTTCATCTCATTGAACCACATTTTAGTCCTTGTTATTAACCGTGTCTCTCGGATTTTCGAAATTCCATTCACAGAAGCGGTAAAATTAAGTTTTATGCAAAATTCAGTTTTTAACCTACCACTTAGTGGTTTCACTATTCATCAAAAATTGAAAGTTTTCAGAAAAATACCAAAATTTCACCCTAGGCTAATTTCGGTATTCCGAATCCAAAAATGAAGTCCATTTTGAAAAATAAAATTTATAAAATTTAAAAAGGTGGTTATTACTATTCATAACGGCTAGTTTTAATAATATTTTAATAGCATATTGTTGTTTAGTGAAACTCGGTATTGCGTACGACGCAAGATATCGAGGAAGGTCGTTATTGCGTGTAAAGTAAGCCAAGAAAGTGTGTAGTGAAAGATTCCTTTGATGATATATAAAAACAAAATATTTTTTCATAAAAATCTCGGGTGTTACATTCTACCCCCCTTAAAAAGAATTTCGCCCTCGAAATTCATCCCTTTGTAACCAACAGATGAGGATACTTCTCCCTCATCATATCCTCAAGCTCCCATGTAGCTTCTTCAAGTTGGTGGTTCCTCCATAAAACTTTCACCAAGCGAGTGGTCTTGTTTCGTAGGACTTTTTCGCTACGATCCAGAATCTCTATCGGTTGTTCTTCATAAGAAAGATCTTGCTCCAGCGGTACAACTTCTGAGCTGAGTACATGTGAAGGATCTGGTATGTACTTTCTCAGGAGAGATACATGGAACACATCGTGAACTTGAGAGAAATTCGGTGGAAGTGCCAATCGGTAAGATACCTTCCCAACACGATCCAGTATTTCGAAAGGACCGATATATCTAGGGCTCAACTTCACCTTCTTTCCAAATCTCATAACCCTCTTCCAGGGAGATATTCGTAAGAACACTTTATCACCCACTTCAAACTCTAGGTCTTTTCTTCGGTTGTCGGCATAACTTTTCTGTCGACTCTGAGCTGCTCTTATGTGTTGTTGAATAGTTCTGACCTTTTCTGCCATTTCATCAACGAGATCAGGTCCTAATAGATTTCTTTCCCCAACTTCATCCAAGTAAGTTGGAGTCCTGCATTTCTTTCCATAGAGAGCTTCATAAGGAGCCATCTTAATACTGGAGTGAAAGCTATTATTATAAGAAAATTCCACCAAAGGTAGGTGTTGATCCCAACCTCCTTTGAAATCCATAGAGCAAGCTCTCAACATATCTTCTAGGGTTTGAATTGTTCTCTCAGACTGACCGTCTGTCTGGGGATGATAAGCAGTTCTGAAACTCAACTCTGTATCCATAGTATGCTGAAGACTTCGCCAGAACTTCGAGGTAAATCTCGGATCCCGATCAGATATAATAGAAAGTGGTACTCCATGCAATCTTACCACTTCCTTTATATATATCCTGGCAAGCTGATCTAGAGAGAAATCCTCTCTAATTGCAATGAAGTGTGCAGACTTTGTAAGACGATCAACTATGACCCAAATAGCATTATTGCCTTTGGATGTTTTAGGAAGTCCTGTGACAAAGTCCATAGTGATGTTTTCCCATTTCCATTCGGGTATGGGTAATGGTTGTAACATCCCCTTAGACTTCTGTCTCTCAGCTTTAACTTGTTGAAAAACCAAGCATCGAGAGACATATTCAGCAACATCTCTTTTCATGCCATCCCACCAGAAGTACTCTTTCAGGTCCCTATACATCTTCGTGCTTCCAGGATGAATAGAGAATGAAGAACTACGAGCCTCATCCAGCAGATCCTTCTTTAATTCGGGGATGGAAGGAACACAAACCCGATTCCTGAACTTTATTATCCCATCACAATCAAGGTTGAATTCAGGAACATTTCTCACCTTCTTTTGTAACTCTACATCTTCTTTCTGTGCCTCTTTAATCTTCACATGTATAGATGGTTGAACATTCATTTGAGAAAGATAAGATTTTTCCCCTTCCATTATAATTCCAAGATCCATCCTTTGTAAATCCATAAATATTGGATCTTTTGTGATCCTCATCATGGATAAACTAGCATGGTCTTGTCGACTTAATGCATCTGCCACCTTGTTTTCATTCCCAGGGTGGTAATGGATTGAGCAGTCATAATCCTTAATCAGCTCCAACCATCTTCTTTGGCGCATATTCAGCTCCTTTTGTGTGAAAATATACTTTAAACTTTTATGATCAGTATACATATCACACCTTTCACCATAAAGGTAATGCCTCCAAATCTTTAATGCAAAGATTACCGCAGCCAACTCCAAATCATGTGTTGGATAATTTTGCTCATGGATTTTCAACTGTCGTGAGGCATAAGCTATCACCATATCATTTTGCATAAGAACACACCCCAATCCCTTCTTGGATGCATCACTGTAGATCACAAACCTTTCTCCACTACAAGGCAGTGTGAGCACAGGTGCACTTGATAACCTTCTTTTCAACTCCTTGAAATTCTCTTCACATTCCTCTGTCCAGACAAACTTAACTCCTTTCCGAGTCAACTTGGTGAGTGGATTAGATAATCGTGAAAAATCTTTTACAAAACATCGATAATATCCAGCCAAACCAAGAAAACTTCGGATCTCAGTTACTGTTGTTGGTCTCGACCATCTTTCGATAACCTCTGTTTTTTCTGGATCCACAGATATCCCCTCTTTTGAGATTATGTGACCCAAAAATGCAACTTTTTGAAGCAAAAATTCACACTTGGTAAATTTTGCATAAAGCTTCTCCTTTCTCAGGGTCTTCAATATAATTCTCAAGTAATATTCATGCTCTTCCTTGCTCTTTGAATAGACAAGAATATCGTCTATAAAGACTACCACAAATTGATCAAGATAGTCTCTAAAGACTCTATTCATTAGATCCATGAATATATCAGGGGCATTAGTAAGACCAAATGGCATCACTATAAATTCATAGTGTCCATACCTTGTACGGAAAGCCGTCTTTGGTATATCCTCCCTTTTGACCCTTAATTGATGATACCCTGAACGAAGATCAATCTTGGAAAAGTATTGAGCTCCGCGTTGTTGGTCAAATAAGTCATCAATGCGTGGGAGAGGATATTTGTTCTTGATAGTGATCTTGTTAAGTTCTCGATAATCAATGCAGAGTCTCATTGATCCATCTTTCTTCTTAACAAATAGAACAGGTGCTCCCCAAGGTGACGCACTAGGGCGTATTAATCCCTTATCAAGATTCTCTTGGAGTTGCTTCTTCAATTCCTACAACTCAATTGGGGCCATTCTATAAGGTGTCTTTGAAATAGGCAAAGCACCCGGTACGAGTTCTATTGAAAACTCAACTTCACGATTTGGTGGAAGACCCGGTAATTCCTCCAGAAAGACATCATCAAACTCCCTTACAATGGGCATATTCTTAATTGTGAGTTTCTCACCAACCATTTGAGATAAATAACCTTCATTTAGTGGAATCAAGACCCATAACATGGAAGGAATTTCCACTGGAAGGTTATATTCATCCTTGCATCGATAGACGATCGTAGATTGATCTGGAATATGAAATGTGACTTCCCTTCTTTGGAAATTGATATGAGCTCCATGTAGAGAAAGCCAATCCATGCCAAGAATCACATCAAATTCCACTAAAGGAAGGATCACAAGATTTGCAGGAAGCACTTTCCCACAAACTTCGATCGGAGAAGAATTATAAACTTTTGATGCGACTGTTGTGCCATTAGGTGTTGTCACAGCTAACTCAACATCTAATTGTTGAGGTAATACGGTGATACCCTTAGAAAATTTTTCAGAAATAAAAGAGTGGGTGGATCCAGAATCAAATAAAACATTTGATACTTTAGAGTGGATGGTAAGTGTACCTTTCACCACTTCGTTATCGTACTCCACATCGCTGATAGAAATTGCATGTGACTTTCCTTTGTCTTTAGCCTTAAGATTTTGTTGACGTTGACCATCATCATCAACCCTTGGATTTGTGCATTGATTGGCATAATTCCCCATATCTTTGCACTTGAAACATTGATGTGTAGTAGGTTCATTCTGTGTATCCCTTCCTTTGTTTGCGTTATTAGACATCTTCTTCCCATTATCACGGCATTCAAATGCCTAATGACCTTCCTTTCCACATTTAAAACATTTACTTGTCCCTTTAAGACAACTACCTCCATGTTTCTTTCCACACTTTGAGCATAAGGAAAAGCTCATCTTCTTTTCCGTGTGCTCTTTAGATTTTTCTTTGAATTCCATCTTCCTCTTCTTATCAAACCCATGTGACTGATGGGTTATTCCAATCTCCATCTCGACTTTGAGAGCACATCGAACGATTTCCTCGTAGCTATTGAAGTCCCTTATGGCTAACGCCCTTCGAAGTCTTGGTTTTAAGCCACTAAAGAATCGATCGATATTACTCTCAGGTTGGATAATAATACCAGAAGCGTACCTTGCAAGTCTTGTAAAATTTGCTTCATAGGTACCAACAGATTCATCATCCCTTTGCTTCAGTTCAAGAAACTCTTTCTCCATCTTTGTTCGGAGAATAAGAGGGAAGTACTTATTGAAAAATAAGTTCTTGAACTCGTCCCATTCCATAGACTCAATTTCATCCCTTTGCCTCGTATTCTTAATAAGATTCCACCATTGATCAGCATCTCCTTCCAAACGATACACTACTAGGATGACTTTATCAGGCTCAGAACATTGAAGAACTGAAAATATCTTTTCAGTAGTACTAATCCATTGTTCAGCAACTAATGGATCAGTAGACCCGCTGAAAGAAGGTGGACACTGCCTCATGAAGGATTCAACAGAATGTTGCTCCTTCCTTTTCTTGTTTGGAAGTCCTGCATGATTCATAGCTTGAGAAAGTTGTGTGAGCATGGCTACAATATTTTCCATTCCAGCACCCATATCATTTGGTTGCTCAGGGGGACAATCATTGCATTGACCATCGCATTCCGCATTAACACGGTTCCTTCGGGTTCCAGCCATTGACTAAAACCAAGAAGAATAGTGTGAGAAACACTAATTATAATAGGAAAACCACATAATTCAAGAATAAAATTTTCATGCTTAAGGTCTTATCCTAGGTTATTCAAGGACATTTCTAAAACACTAAGATTGTGTTCTATGCTTAGACTTATCCTTAGGGTTCTTACTAAGGATTTCACATCCTAGTTTCCAAAGGTTGACTATACCTTTCCTCTGATACCAACTATAACGACCCATACTTTACATACATTGTTAATACTTCAAAATTGAAGCACACTTATTACAACATATGACAAAACCACAAAGGACCGTATAGGTATAGTGTCTTTAGAAACTGGGAAACATAAACAACTGGCTCATAAATCTTCTACAGTGTCTCCCATTTATTTCATCATATCTAGGGTCCCTTTTAGCATATTATACTTAATATCCATCTTCCTAACCTGGGGAAAAGAAAACAAAAAAGGGTGAGCTCAAATTCTCAGCAAAGGCAAATAAAGGAATTAAAAATCATATCATATTTTTTGAAAATCATAACCTACAAAAGAGATCATAATATCTTAACATGGAATAAATCATTGAAGTGAAAATGATATCCCCATAATCATAACATAAAACTTGAAACTTTGTGTCATGCACCCATAATCATGGAAAATCATTTCTTGTTAGTCATGAGTCATTGCCAAGACTATCTTAGTGGACAAAGTCCCTTTCTGAACCGAGTCACCCTCGTTCCAGTCCTGTTTCACTAAACCGGTATAACCTACCGTTCCAGCCATGTCTATCTCATGAGATATAAAATCTTTACCCAATGCATTGGAGGGAGATATAGGTCCCACCCATCTTATAATGAATCCTTTCTTATGTGGGCCACATAATCGTACATCATCGCATAACACATGTAACAAAAATGGGATTCTTGAAACATCATGACATCATAAATAAATTCATATAAGATAAAGGAATTCATAAAAATAATTCCATCACAACATGATCAAATCAATGTAATAATAGGGATAAAAACAGAACCCTTTTATTATCTTAGATGGAAAATAATTTTGATAAAACACTTGAACTCCATTCTTGAGGAAAATATCCTTTCTTCTTCAAAATTTTTTTTCCTTTCTTAACATGTCATACAAATTTAAACTAAAAGAAGTTGATTAAAAATAAACTTGAAAACTTGTAAAGTAAGTTTCTTAAAAATCCATTCATGCCGTATAAGTTAAAAAAAACATTCTTCGTACTTTTATCGGAAAATTCAAAAAGTACCTCGTACGAAAAACGACAAAAGATTCCTTTCATACATATTAATAAAAACTCACCGAAGGGTAAAAATGGATTTAAACAATTGTAGGTGGATGGAAATAATATTACATATTGATGAAACATGGATGTGGATGATAAAATACACCCCAGTAAATACTTACGAATAAACAATCTCGGATAAAAATGAGATTGTGATATTTCCATTACCTTAGGTCCAATTTGCTTTGTACGTGTCCGAAGCTCCTGTATAATGGTTTAAATAATGTTATTGACTTATTCCAGAATCATACATATTGATATGATATCATATATGGTCATATTCTTAGCTTCTTGATAGTAATATTTCATTGTTACTTGTTACTCGGGTCTTTATTGCCTTTTGTTCTTATGCGTTTTTGCCGAATACATTCTTATTCTTCTTTTAAGGTTATAGATACCTTATATCCAGAATGTTATTAGTGTAACATATATAATATTTATTCATTCAATTCATTTATATAATTTCTATGTAATGATGATCATGTAGAACGAGTCACATCACATCGTGGAGACGGTATTCCGTACGTACGCACGAGTGATGATATCGTTCCTATGATCATGGAACTGTATTGGAGTATATATATATTATTTCAGTATCAATATTACTTTATAATAATCATAAATAGTTACTCATTACACCATTATACCCATCCTTGTAAAGTGGTGGTGGAAAAATAGATTACACCACGGCGTGGAGACGGTATTCCGTACGTACGCACGCGCGGTGATTTCATTTTTCCGTGGGATGGATAGAAGGTGAATTAGGTTTGTTTCATATTTATAATAACATATCAGTATGTAAGTAATACTGATGTTATTACTTTATCATGAAACAACTAAATAAGAAGAAGTTGAAGAATAAATAAATTGAAAAGATCGGTAATGGATATTACCTCTTCTTTGGAACGCCTCTTTGAATCCTCCACTTAGGGAACTAAGATTGGTCTTTGAAGAAGACCAGGACCTCTAGGATTATTCTAGGGAAGTGGAGAGGAGAAAATGTCAGGGGTTGGCCGAGATTGAGTGCTCAAATTGGTGTGAGGAGGAGGGGGAAGAGGTGCCCTTTTATAAGGGAGGAGAGGGGCACCTTAGGAATATCTCAAAATATTATTTTATATTAAAGTCAAAATCGGTTTATAATGATTCCAAAGGGTCTTATTTCGAAGCTAAAGTGGGGAAGGGTCGCAATCCTATCAACCAATAGGATTTAGACAAGTTTAGGGTATTATTTTAACCTTATCAATTAGATTTAACTCTAAGTTAATTAATTTAACTTTTACCGTGTCTTTTTGTTTTCTTTCACTATATGGTTAATACACTTACTATAACATGCCAAACGAACCCCAAATTGTTTATTATTAATATATATATCCTTATCTAAGTTATTTGGACTAACCTTAGATTTTTAGGAATAAAATAACAATTAATAATATAATATTTGATTTAAAAACTATTTTGTGTCAATTTTGACACTATTTGATATATGATTTTTGTGAAAGTCATAACAGAATTATATGTTCGAACCAAGTTGGTTAAATCAACATTAATATATCATAGTAACCTATAAAATTATTTTAATTCTTAAAAAGTCTCAAATTACATTTATTTTGGTGTTTTAATATCAATTATGTCAATATTTCATTAATAAGATAATTACTGCATCATCATTGTGTCATAAATAAATTAAATTATTTAATGTCTAAAAATTAAAAATAAAATAAAATTATGTAGGAAATATTTTTATATTTCTAATGAATATTTATAGTCTAATTTATCTTATGTATAACCCCATATTAAAAATGATTTACTTATTAAACATTGATTTTAACTATTTTAACCCTTCTTTAAATAAATTAATAATAAATGTCCTAATCTAATCCAAGTGGGCCTAAATGGTCATATTTTATTCCTAAGTTTTTTTGTTCGAATTACACTTGTCCAATAGAATTAGGACATGTGTTAGGGTAATAGTAATATCATATTTACCATTAGTTACCCTATTTACTATTAACCGCGGTAAAAAAAGTAAAAAGTTACAATTCACCAAAAAATTATTTTCATCTCATTGAACCACATTTTAGCCCTTGATATTAACCGTGTCTCTCGGATTTTCAAAATTCCATTCACAGAAGCGGTAAAATTATGTTTTATGCAAAATTTAGTTTTTAACCTACCACTTAGTGGTTTCACTATTCATCAAAAATTGAAAGTTTTCAGAAAAATACCAAAATTTCACCCTAGGATAATTTCGGTATTCCGAATCCAAAAATGAAGTCCATTTTGAAAAATAAAATTTATAAAATTTCAAAAAGTGGTTATTACTATTCATAACGGCTAGTTTTAATAATATTTTAATAGCATATCGTTGTTTAGTGAAACTCGGTATTGCGTACGACACAAGCTATCGAGGAAGGTCGTGATTGCGTGTAAAGTAAGCCAAGAAAGTGTGTAGTGAAAGATTCCTTTGATGATATATAAAAACAAAATATTATTCATAAAAATCTCGGGTGTTACAATGATACAATCACGAAGTAACATCCGACACTTCTTAGGAATATGCCCATACATATACCTATGTCATCAATTCTCGTTCGGCTCCAACATCCGAACCCAAGTACAACCCAGTCCACACAGGAAAGCAAAACGTAAATCCACACAGGATAGCACAACAAAATCCACATAGGAAAGTAAAACAGGATTCAGCTCACATAGTTATACTTCTTCGAAAGACGATAGAGATGATCACTGATCTATCTAAGTCGTCAGACCCACAAAGGATCGATAGGTACTAACCCCAGCTAAGACCCACACAGGATCGGACCCACACAGGATCTGTAGGCGCTGGCTCACACAGAACCGCTGAGCGCTGACCCCCACAGGATCGGACCCACACAGGATTGGTAGCACTGATCCACACAGGATTGCTGAGTGCTGTAGTCGTCGCCGTCGAATCCACTGAGGATCTCTGTATAGTCGTCGTCGTCGTCATAGAAGCAGTCGCAGCCAGCTCTAGGGTTCCCGCACACAGCAAGATTGTTCGGGAGGGTCCACTCCACGAGCCGAGAGGCTGATACATCAACTGACACATAGTCCGGAGTTCATGTATATAAAAGTTTCGTATCATTAACAGGAAGTCAACGTCGCAGACGGCGCGTCAATCGGACGCCCGGTCTGAGAGTTACTGGCTTTTTCGTCCTAGGGGCCCGGTTGGGTTTTAAGGCAAAACCAACCCGACTATACTCCACCTGCTTCCAAACCTCGGGCGATGTATGTAAAAAGATCCGTCTCACTAAAAGTAACTCAACAAATTTGATGGCACGTCAATCAGACGTCTGAAGCTCAAGATATGATCATTTCCGCTCCGAGGGCCCGGTTGGTTTCGTGTACGAACCAACCCGGCCGAACTCAAAGTATTCCGAAACCTTGAGTGCGGTATACCGAAACGACCATCTCGTTCTAAGGATCGTGTTTCCTCTGACGGCGCGTCGATCGGAGGTCCGTATCCCAAGTTATGGGCAATTGAACCCAAACGGTCTGAAAACGGGGGTTTCGGGCCCCGTCCTACCCGGCCCGAGACCCCCCGGTCGGCCCGAACCGGGTCGACCCGCCCCGTGTCCGGGTCGGCCCGGCCCGACACATCCCGGCGCGGCTGGGCACAGCCCAGCCTAGCGCGGCCCGGCTGGGCACAGCGCGCTCAGCGTTCTGCCAGCTCGGCCAAAGGCCGAGCCGTTGGCAGGGGGGCGCCTGCCCCCCTGTGTATCCGCGGCCCCCCATTTATGGGGGCCGTTTGAAGTCTGGCCAGGGGAATTAATTCCCTCGGCTCCTCCCTGTCTGGCCGGCCCAACCTGGCCTGCCGGTTCCTGCTCAATGGGACCGATGATGGTCGGTCCCCTTCCAGCTCCGATGCCGGCGGCCCGGTCCGGCCGCCGGTCACCTTGCTCCGTCGCGGCCCAGAACTGGCTGTGGCTATTATCGTCCGACGTGGCGCGACAACGTCGCACCCCTCCGCGGCGGCCCCAAAACAAGCCGCGGTATTTTCCGGTGTCTCTGACGTGGTGCGATGGCGTCGCGTCCTTGGATTAATTCGCGGCGCGGCGCGATGGCATTGTGTCCTTGATCTTCTTTCCACGGCGCGGCGCGATGGCGCCTTACATATTCCTTTCGCTTTATTCCGCGTGGTGCGACGACACCATGCCTTCCCGTACCAAACCACAAAGGAATCAATCATGAAATAAGGAGGAGGGTCAGCCGTGTTTATGTGGTCCGTCCCCCCTCGCGTTATTCGATAACTATTGGTTTTAATCCAAAAAGATGGTCAGGTTGGTATTCACGAACAAAAATAAATAAATAAAACCCCTACCTCAGAATCAAGAACGGTGCACGTCAACGAGCTGCGAAAGACGAGCCTCGTGGAGGTCGGGCGTCGCGGAAAATGAACGTCGATTCCGTTGTCGTCGAGGTGCGTCCGAAGAGGAAACGTCGCGGAAGAAGAACGTCGTGGAAGAAGTTCTCCGCGTCCTTCGGCGGAGATGTTCTTCATTGAAGAACGGTGTTCTTCGTCGGATTCCGAGGTGTTCTTCACATTCTTCGTCGAAGATGTTCTTCGTTGGAGATGAAGAAGATCTTCACGCTTCCCAAATACTCTCAATGTGGCATAAACTCTAACATTAATAAAATAAGCCTAAGTCTTAATTTATTAACAAAACATAACCTTTTGAATTTCAAGAGTTTGAAATTCAATTAGCCACACATAACTCACCTCATTAAATTTCACAAGTTATCATAATTTAATGGGAGTTGAGAGGGGTTAGAGGATATGAAAGGGTGGTGTTCGTGTGGGCCCCACCAACCTCATAACCTCCCAAGGGAGGTTGGGTGGTTACCCAACTTCCATCAAGAACTAAACACTTAGAGTAAAAATAATAAAAAATGTAGAATAATTATAAAATAAACTTCCACAATTTTTATCATCAACTCTCGTGAAAACGAAACTCTGGAACAGGTGTTCCTAAGCAATTACTGGTTCTGTGGTTCCATCGGTGCCCTCGGAATTCGATTCCAGGCACCAGTTCAAAAGTTAGAAATTCCCACTCGTTCGTTCACTGAACGTACCCGAGCTAAACTTCAAATAGAAATTTCGGGCACTCCAGGCCTCAGAATCAAGTGCTGTCTAAAACCGCGTTCTTGTAAAATTCCACGGAAAATTAAGAAAAAAATTCCCTTGAATTTTACAGGTATTTACACATATCATGACTCAATGATTATCACATCATTGTAACCAAATATCTATTCTTAATGGATTTATATCTCATCGAAACAACCACTTTCATAGCTACCACTTAGTACCACTATAAGTCTTGAGCTTCTAACCATGCTCTAATTCATAAAATATGTAATTATAAACACGACTTTTAACATCAGGAAATCATTTACCTCAATTAATAACATCAACATAATGGAACTCCTAGTGCCTCAAATTCTACAGTTCTAGGAATCAAGGTTCTTCTCATATAAAGGGAACTAAAGAATCACCAAACCTATACCAAAACCTCCAAAACACCTATCACATATCAATATCAAAATCTAATTTGTACTCATACTTTTTTCCTCAATAGAAAAAACAATCTAAGGATAAACTCTCTCAATGTATTCCCTTGATCTTCATAAAATCTCTAAATCTATAAAAATTATGACATAACTCATGGGTTTCAATAAGACCCACCACCAATACAATAACCATGGTCTCACTAGGGTTATGAATCATGGTAAAACCCACACATTATGAAACCCAAGGAACTAATTCCCATAATAATCTACACAGGGGACTACCCCTGGAGAGTCACAATTTCATCAGTCATAACTATCTCAGCCAATGAAATAATCCTAGACAACCTATACCAAGGGAAGCCCAAAACTCTACATAGTTAAGTAGAAATAAATTTTAATATATGTGGTAAACCCCAATATAGTTTTTACTAGAATTATAAATAACTAATAATAAACAAAAACAATCCATAAAGGGTTAATCATTAGGTATCCAATGACATTCCATCCCAATTAAATCATTACATTTACCATAAACCAAGGGACTATGTCATTATAGTCAATGAGAATTTATCCATGGAATCTATATGACCTTCCATGATAATAAAACACATGTGTACAAGTTATTCTAATTGTGTATAATCACAATGAGTACATATATAGTAAAATTCTATAAGATTAGTTATTGGCACATTAAATAGAATATCATGGTTCATCATTGAAAATGATCACACTAGAAGGATGATATCATATGAGACCCTATGTGTAGAGAATGATGCATGATACATCTCTTTCCTATATAGGTCAAGATTCAATAGTTCACCAATTTGATTCCTGAAAGTGGGATAATATCCAATAATCTATAAGGAATCATCAATATATAACATCATGAGTATCACTCTAAGTGAAAATATTACAATTTTAACATCAAAAACCAAGAACGACAATCCCATCCCTGGTAACCTGGAATTCCCTCAGGAAAGGTGTTGGTGACACCCCAAAACTGAGATTAAGATCAAGATGCAACACATTTCTATATATTTATGATACCAAATATCAAAATAGTAAGATAAAAATAAAATAATATGATACTACTTTCTAACATTCCAGACCATCTCAGCATCATTAATAGTAGGATTGGTTCTCTTTGTGACCTAGAGCATGCCTCCCTAAATTCCAAATCCTTTTCATAAGAAGTGGGAATCTAAGATGGTATCATAGGGATATTTTACCCCTTATATCAGAGAGCACAATAATAGTAATAATAATATTACCATATTTAATACACATACATCTCATTACAGTATGAGTAAATAATAATAAAATTAACATGATATAAAAAATTAAATTGCTAATATATGACATACAAAACACACTACCCACTTAGTTGGTCATATATAAAAACTAGAATAAAAGTAAGTAATGGAATTGGAACTATGGAATATCTAATCCATATCACACCCCATGCTCTCAATGATGTCCAAGATATCCAATTGAATATACATCATCTAAAGCACAAACCTTTTCTTATACTATTCATATATCTAGTGAACATTTTCTTCAGTACCCATGTGCAATGACAACCCGAGTAGGTTATGAGTAAAAAACATAGTGGGGAACCACTAACGTGATACCATAATAACTAAAAATTAGTTGATATGTGTACATAATATTCCTTGTTAAAAAAATAAAAACAAATAACTATAGATACGTAAATAAAAATACATATTTCATCTTGATGCTATAATATCTCTCAACATGCGAGGATGATGGTGCCAACATATGTTGATCCTCAGGTATATGAACTCTATACAACATAACTACTTTAGATATTATTTTGGTTTCATTGAGAATTTATTAAGGACTGTGCCTTCCAATAGGGTCCATTAACTGATCCCCAGGTAATCATGGGTGATTAATAGAGCATAGGCCTATAAGGGGTAATATACAAATCCACATGGCTTATGGGATTAGCCAATTAGGGGTAATATACCCATTCTCATGTAATAGGTTAAAAAACTCATGGGTAATAACATTTGGTGGAAATATACTCATTCCCAGATTATCCAGAGACTCCAATCCTCATGGAATGTGAGCACAAACATGAGGGGTTAATATCACCATCCCCATGGTGCAATCTAGAACTAAGGTAATATAACCATCCCAAGGAAAATTATAATTATTATCAAAAGGAAACACATTCTCGATTCATCCATTATTTTGGCACATAAAGTATGAGTATGTAAAAGATTCAAAGGGTCAGTCAGATACATAACCCACTTCAGCTACCATAGCCTTCTTCACTCACAATTTAACATTATTTTCTAATCAGACACTTACAGTCACATCTATCCATATTCATTCTTTATCATATACTCATTGGATTTCTATGTTATTCGTGCCCCATAGAACACCTATAATAACTAATACCCATCTCAAGCACACTAGCTCTCGGTGGTTCTATCATTGGGATCCCACTAAAGTCCCCTCATCCAATTTAAATAAGTCACACCAATTGGATTCCTCAGTATTAATTTATTCTCTTAGGTTGAATTCCATTACTCAGTGACTATATATCTCATGGAAGCATCATAAGTATATTAGATACCCAACCCATCATAAAAGGATTCACAATATTATAATGTTCCAAAGAGATAGAACAAGACCTATATCAATGTGTGTTGTCATTCAAGTTTGGAATTATCACTCACCTTCCTGAAATCATGTTAGGTATACCAACATAGGCCAAAATTATTATAAAGGGGAGTATCACTTTCCCTACTCACATCTCAAAAATCCTAAATTGTGGTTCCCCAAACTCGCACTCCAGAATCTAGTTCCTTATACACATACCTTACATACTGTCTCTCATACCAAATATAAATTTATTAGATATAAATATCCTATTATTACACAAATAAAATAAAATATCACCTTACATATATTCTTGATGAATTTAAAGAATAAATATTCATATAATTATGAAAAATAATAAACTAACAAAACACATGTCTTCCTCAAATGATGGATGTATTTTTTTATACTATTTAAGAAAAATCTTAATCTAGAATAATCCTTGAACATCCCCCATAAATTCTCAATTCATTCTAAGCTATTATATATATAATTTGTAATTATTCTTTTTATAACCTATAGAAATGGAAGTATAAGTAGGGGTGAGATAAAATTCTTAGTATGGGAATCATATAAATCATGATGTCAAAAATATAAGCAAGGAATTTATTAATGGGTGGAATAAATAATATGAACAATGACATAGTCTACTAAAATTGGGATCATCCTAGATCCATCATAATAAATGACTATATGGATATCAATAATGTTGATCTCATACTAAGGGAATTCATAATTTTGGACATCAAAACCATGTTCTCTGGCCTTGTTCTAAAAAATATACTGATATGGGGTGAGGTATACACTATAACCCAAGTATTTTTATCTAATTATACTTTTTAATGCATTGAGGGGTCATATATTTATAATCCTCATACATAAATTATTTATGTTCAATGTATTCACTATAAGAGTCTAGAATAAATTTCATGTTATTCACTAAGGAAACTCTGGCTATATAAAAAAATGGATAATTCTATATAATGAGGAATATATAATGTTAATATAATAATATTTTTTATATATTTTTGTATGTAAAGAAAAAAAATTAAAATTTGATATATTACTCCTTTTAGAATTTAATTGTTTTTTAATTTATGAAAGGATAACAGAAATTTTTTTGAAAATAAACAAAAATAATAAATTAAGAACATTTAAGAAACATTATTTCATGTCAAAAAGTGGTGTGATGGGACACCATATTTGTAAAGGTATAGTAATGTTGTAGTAGATTCAAGGAAATACTAATGTCCAAGTTTGAATTTTTAAAATTCATAATGGGTTTAATTTGGAAATAACTCATCTAGAAATAAACATTGCATGTTGTGTAAGTCATTCATGCCATATAACATGAATAATTACATAGTGTGGAAACAATCCATGAAACTTTCATCCATGCCCATTAAATTTCATGAATCAACTATTAATGATGTGAAATATTATAGAAGTCAAGGGGTTAGTCCCACACATTACAAATCATGAATTTCAATTACATGGTGTGAAACTTGTGAATAGACCCAAAAACTACCATATCCAACAGTATTAATGGATAAGACCACATTTAAGACCCTAAGATCCCATGAGATGACTTCTTGACTAATAAATGGCACTATTGATGTCACCCTATGCACTACCCGAATCCAATAAATAAAAGTCCATGTAATTTGAGGTAAAATATGATCTAATGGATCCATCATGGTTCTACATTGTAGGGATATAACTGCTTTTGTATTTATTAATAATCTTTTTCTTTTTGATTTACTTTCCCATGGAAAAAAATTCATTATTATTTTAATAAAGTGTATCTATATTATTCAATATATATTTCACTTCTAACCCTAATATCATTATCTCGCTCTTCTCACTTCCCACTATGATCTCATTTCATTTTTCAAATGGGATGTGACAATCTTGAGTCTTAGCCCTGGGGGAAGATTCATAGTGTTTCTTATTATTGAATGTGAGATTGATTAATGCTAAAAATATTTTTGTCATAGATAAGAGTGAAATTCATGGGTGTTATGAACTCCAACCATGACATGAATATTAATTTCATTCATGCATTCTATTGGGAAAGTTGGACTTTGTTGCACATAATTGGTTTCCCTAGGAAGGAAAAGAAGACCCACTCAAGGTAGAGTACAGAAATACATTTAAGACATAATAAGATTTTAAATTAGAATTTATACCAAAAATAAATAATGAATGAACCCATATAGCCAACCCTAAGAACAAGACCTTTATTTCCTAATGTCATTTTGATTGTATCTTTATGTTAGTATAGTGTTATTTTATTGCATTGAATTTATTTTCCAAAAACTAGAACCCTAAAATTTTACTGTTTTCAGGAATAAATAAAATAGAAAAAGATACATTAGGTGTAATAGAATTTGATATTGAATTGACTGTGGCATACCTCAAGGGAGATGACTCTAGCCAGTCTCTATGCTATATAAGAAAAAAATAAATGTCATACACTAAGAATTCCCCAAAAATTAATATGTTCTAGCATTAAATAACAATAAAAAATTTCAATAATTTTTACCTTGTCAATAAAATGGATAACATGATCTTAAAATATCAAGGGAAATAATTTGGATGGGAGAACAACACATAGTTAACATTCCATTAATTTTATATCTTGGAATAATACCCTAATAATACTAAAAAAATACCCATGTTAATAGAATACATTCATTCTAGGTGAACTTCATCTAATCCAAGTTTTATAAAATGTGATGTCCACACCATATAGAGAAATTTTTATATAGCTAATAGAATACTGTAATTATATGATCAGATTGAATTCATAAAAATAAGGTGGATGGTTTCAATAGAACATATCCCTACAATAATAATGCAAGCCTAGAAGGATGTATACATAGATTAAAAACATCTTTTCAAAAGAATAGTTGAATAATTCCACCTAATAAGATATATGGAAATAGATTTTTTTGGTACCATGAGTTCTTTCCCCCAAAATAAGAATATACATAAGAGTATAAATAGAGAATCATAAACAATATTAGGGTAAATTCTTTTCAAAATTAAAAGATAAATTGAAGTGTATACATATATGACCTTATAGAAAACAGTTTTAATATTGACATTAAATAAAAAGTTGTGGGTCCCTTCCAAAACAATTCACTAAAGGTGAAGTGACAAATATTTGAAATGGTTAATTTTTTAAATATAATATTTATTTATAGGGCCTCCAAAATAATTAAAGATTATCTTAGATGAATTTTAAGAGGAATACAGATACTATGAAAGTTGTATGAAATCCAGTAATGTTATTTTCAAAACATATTTGATAAAAATCACATTGTAAGATGTGTATAAAAAAATTAATATATATACATATATATTATTTTTTCATAGAGATTTTTAATTTAAAATATAATAAAACTATGGTGTAATAATCCAGGCATGTGATAAAAATTTTCAAGACAAAACATTATAACTCAAAGAATGATATTTGAGTTACCAATATCCCTTATGGGAAACATATCCCAAGAAGTGAGAATTTATTATAAAAGGGTTTGTTTGGTAAGAATTTATATCTGTATAAAATAATAAAAGAATAAAAAATAATAATATCAATGAAAATAATGTTCCCATGTTATAGGAAATAAGTTAAAAAGAATAATCATAACTCAGTGGATCAAAATTTAGTAACCAGTGACTCTTACATCTAGAGTAACACTTGAGTCAAAAGAAATTTGGTGAAAATGGAATGATTTGGATTATTATATACTATGAATTATAAATAAAAAAATTATAGAAAATTTATGGATTAGTAAATCAATATCACATAATACAATGGAAACATAGAGACAGACATGTAACATGTCTCAAAGAATTATAATTGAGACAGAGAAAATACTTACAGCTTTAACATCATTATAATAAAGACCCCATGAAATAAAGGGATTGTAATTGAACTTAAAAATATTTATTAAATGATAATAAATTATATTATTTCACAAATAAGAATCATATATTTAATAAAATCAAATTAGGTTTGTAATACCAATCATCTGTCAAAGAGAATAATTTGAAATGAAAAACAGTTACCAGGTTTGGAAGCTTACTTGACTATTCCCTAACCTCTATTTTAAAGAAATAATAATATAAATATCTCATAAAAAATTAATATAGATATACTATACTTTTAAAATTATTTTATAAACATATTTTATAGACATATTACTCAATTAAGTTTTATTTTCATTGTCAGTTATCGGACCTTTCATTTTCTAATTTCATATAAACTTCATATAGACCTGATTGATTCTCATAAAGAGATATCAACTACTCCATTACCATATAATTCAATATATAGTATTCATTTTTACTAATAATTAAAAAAACCAATTTTCATTAGGTAGAATACATTAATATGGCATGTGAAATTGGAAGTCACAATGAACATATTTTCAAAAAAATTGACAATCTAATGGTCGTATTTTAATAAATATTTTAAATATAAATAAAACCATTCCAAAATATTTAAAAAATCCCCAATATATCATTATTACATGATATTAACATTATATTACATCCCATAATCATCTATGACTTAATTCTTATAACATCATTTATAAAGTTGGTTAAGTTGGCATATATAGTAACATGTTATAATTATTTAATGACAAGGGGATATATTTATATAATGAAAATGTGACATATAAAAAATATATAAAATGTAATAAACATCATATATCCTCATTAAATAATTTTTAGGAACCACAAACAATGGGTGAGGATGAAAAATGAAATTCACCATTTTTGGAGAAGGTAGTCCATACATATACATGATTAACGATCACGATTATTAATGAATAGAAGGAAATATGCTATTTAAAAAATTATGGTTTAAAAATTTTATATATTTCATATAAAAAATATTAATTCATTTAATGCATTATTGAAACTATGCTGAAAATTTGGTGATTAAAAATGAACGACATCGCTTCACGGAGGCGTTTGTCCACATATATGCATGATCAATGTTTTGGTTTTTCAAAGTAGATGGAACAGAATTAATAATTGTTTTTTTAAATAATATAATGAAATTTAATTATACTAATTAAACTTATCTCATTATATTCATAAGATTATATAAGGCTAGGATAGTATAAATTGTTAATTAAACCTGAAGAATATGCTGATACTTACAAAGTGGGATTGAATGTTTTATAAGAATTCTCATTGAAATGAAGTCCTTATGATAAATAATAGTGTCAAAAGGATTTTGGATATAGTATAGGGTTAAAATAATATATGTTTTTAATATTTTCTGGGATCAATTCAACGGTTAGGTGATTAGTCAAGTGGAGGAAGTTTTTCCATATTATATATGATGAAAAAGGATCTTTTGGAATAATCTATAGAATTTTTGAAAATGTAATGTAATCATTCCAATTTCAATGATTAAAAATGGAAAAAGGGGATAGTAAATTTATTTTGGGTTTAAAATTACCTAAACCACTCATTTTGGAGAAAACATTGTGTTTTTTAAGGATTTTTCTTTTTTACCTATTGTGTTTTGGAAGAATTTAATTTTACCATAGTAATTAATGTTTAACATTACTAATTCATATTAATAAAAAATTATAATGAACCCTTTACATAATTTAAACCATATTATTTTTAAATGAGTATTAAATTGAAAAATTAAACATCTAAGTTTATTAAAACATAAATTAAAGATTAGCACACGTATAGTGTAAAAATATTCTTTTTAAATGTGTATTGTTAAGAATAATGTTTATATGTACATCATAGTTATTAAACTATCAATTCCCTAGAAATATTTGTTTTAATATAAATAAATTAAAAGGTATTAGTCTTTCATTAAAATAAATAACTACACCACACCATCAAAATACATGATTCAAAGAAGACACAGAATGCTATTTGTTATTAATCTAATTTTTTAATTTAGTTGTAAATATGTTAGACATAGGAATTATAAGATAAAATAATATATCAAAATTCCTTATTGTATTCCTTAATTACATATTTTATTACATAAAAGTATTTTTAATCTTTTTGGATATGATAACATAATAATAAAATTTATAATTTTCGAAAAATTCTTATTTTTATACTAAAAAACATTATTAAGAAAATCAATAAAAGTTTAATATTAAGATTATATGTTTATAAAAAAATTTAAAATGATGTCTATAGTTTGAAATTAAATTTATAAAATTTTAATAATTATTTTTTATAAAAAATAAACATTTATAATGAAGAAACTTTTTTTATTAGAAAATTAAATTTTCAAATAATAACTATTATTAGTCTTATTCTATATCAATTACCCATTAAATTAGTCTTAATAAATTTATAGTATCAATAATATTTTATCTTCATTAATAATATGTTTATTTAAATTGAAATAAATATCACATAAAAAATAATTTTGATTGAAAATTATTTTTAAAACAATAATTTATCAACATTAATAATATGGATTGGTTGAAATTTTTTGAAGCACATATTGAATATTTACAAATATGACTAACATTCCTTCCTTATGATTATGATTTTTATATTTTTGGAAGATTGGTAATATCATATAACAAGGGATATAATTCATTTAGGTATACTGAGGATGGTCACATCTTGGATTATATGGATTATTTTTAGATCGACTAATACTACTAGAATATGATGTTTCCCCATAGGATATATACCAATGGTTTGAAGTAACCATTGTTATAAAGTAAATAAATTCCGCCTTTTCCGATGGTTTATTCAAACCATTTGCAATGTGTAAATATACTCAATATTTCCCAACAGTTTTTAAAACTGTTAGGAAATTTTTCCCTTAAATACCCAAAACCCCAGATACCACTCTCCCAATTGCAGAACCTAACTGAGAGCTCCTCCGGATGTTTTCTTGGCCATGAAACCATATTCAATCAAACAATTTTTTTATACACTTTAAATTAGTATGTTTTACGTTAGTTTTAATTTTCTACCACTATTTTTTTCTTGTTTGGTGTTTGGATTTCGGCTAAATTAGAGTTCATGGTGACTGTGAAGTACAGAACCCTTTGATTTGTTTTCTGTTTATTTTTCTACACTTAAAACATGGTAAATGGTCTATTTAGTGGGGTGATATGTTACTTTATGTTGATTGTAGTTTAGTTTAAAATTGGATTTAGATTTTTTATTTATCGGTATTGATATTGAGGTTGAATTGGCGTTGGTTGGGTGATAGATTGGAATTGTGAACACCCCCCACCCCCACCCCCTGCACCCACCCACCCCCATGGACACCCTCATCCATTAGACATCTCCCTCACCACCACCCCCTGGACACCCCCCACCCACCCTCCCTGGACACCCCTCACCTTCCATGGACATCCCCCCCCAAGACACCCCCCACCCCCTTGGACACCCCCCCCCCCCAACCCTTTGGACAGAACCCTCCCCACCCCCCTGGACACCCCCACCCTTTGGAAAGCCCCCTCCCCCCTCACCCTTACTAGACACCCCCACCCCCACTCTCCCTGGACATCCCTCACCCCATGGACTTCCCCCCCCCCATGGGCAGCCCCCCCCCCCACCCCCACCTCCCATAGACACCCCCACCCATTGGACACCCCCCCCCCCCCAACAAACCCCCTTATATAGCCCCCCTGGACACCACCACTATAACATCCCGCCTTTTTAATACATAACTTTTCATTACATTTTGCATAAATAGGATCTTAAAAGTCCAGTGACTTGGAAATCAGGAACATAATACATGACAACAAAAAAATTCTTATTAAACACTTGAAAGGCTTCTTCATTGTTCATCCTATATTCATTACAACATCTCATATCCTTGGAGAATACATAAAAGGAAAGGGTGAGCAGAAGGCCCAGTAAGGGAAATAAGAGAATCATTTTACATGTGAACTTGAGATACATCAATAAAGTCATGATAAAAAACATTAAGGCATGAGAAAAAGATCATGAGGCATATCATAATAAAAATAACATGTTTTATAACATGAATATGTGGCTAAAACTTTTAGCTTAAACAATCATTTCCGTATCACCAAGGCCCATCCCCAAGGTGTCTTTAAAAATTACCAATGTTATTCACCAAGGTATCGTTAAAATGGTCAACTCGAGAGATTAAGTCTTTACCCAATGCATTGAAACGATATCAGGGAGCACCCTTAATTTGTATTTATTATCATGTGATACACATATATCATCATCAAACAGTTCATAAATAACCCATATAGAATAAAATAAATGGGTTTCATTTCATAATCAAAACATTTTAAAAACGGCATTAAAGACATGATCCTTATGTCTTTTTAAACCCATGGAAATTGAAAGTGGGGGTTCATGTATGTAACTCCCAGAATTTAAAATAGAAAATTTTGGAATATATGTGAATAACCCTATAGAATAATGATTTTTTAGTATTCACTTAATAAAATAAAATAATTTGAGAAAATGAGGGATACATTTTGAGACGAAAATTCGGCATCGTAAGGGCTGTGTTGCGGGGTTTTAGAAAATATTGAAAATAGAGGGGACATGGGTCACCCATTAATAAATGATACATAAAATAATAGATGGATATAATATAAAGGATATAATAACATGGTAATGAAATTTTAAGGAAATACCATATGAAATGAAAAAAATTAAAGGAACCCCAAAATAAGAGTTCTCTTATGAAAATTCGGCAGCCTAACTACGTCACTTAAAACATAAAAGAAATGAATTGATGAGAAAAAATAGGGTCTCTCCTCATATTAAAATAAATATGACAGTATTATGGATATATATATCATACCCCAACATAATAAAAAGTAACTCAAAATACTTGTCATTAAAATAGAACTTTGAAAATGAGAATGGTGAAAGAATCCCTATAAAAATTCGACAGCTTAACGACGCCACTTAAACATTCATAAAATGAAATGATGAGAGCAATAGGGGTTATCTCATCATATTAACATGAAAATAAAATTAATATGAATATAAAATAACACCCCCAAAATAAAAACAAGGGGCTTAAAAGAAATGACATAAATGATAGTACTTGAAAAGAAAGAGAGAGGTAGGATCCCTTACCTTGAAGAGTAACTTCGAAATCATGAAGCTCGGGACCTTGGAAGGCTTGAGGGCACCTTGGTGGGAATCCTTTGGAGGTAAAGAGACCATAACTTCGTTGGGGAGGATTTATAAATGAAATTAATGAGGGAGAGGCTTGGAATTTTTAGGAGAAGTGAGGGGACAAAGCATTAATTACCAAGGGAAACCTCATCGGTGGTATTGGAAAAAACCATGGGCTTTCCCATGGTATTTTCCCATGGTATTGGCCACTAGGGACACCTCATACCTTATATTACTTTTCATAAGTCAAGAAGAATTATTTCATAATTATTACATCCTTAATGATGTCATTAAACACCCAAAACTCAAAAACTGTAATGTCACTATTCACGGAAAATTCAATTTTCTCAGAAAAATCCCAAAATTTCACTTTAACCAAATATTGATCTTCTGATTTCAAAAAGGAACTCCATTTTATGAAAATAATTTTCTAAATATTTATATATAAATTTTTAAATCAAAACATTATTCACGAAAAATTCAACTATTTTAGAAAAATCCAAAAAATTAACCTTAACCAAATATTGATTCTCTGTTTTCAAAAATGAACTCCATTTTATGAAAATAATTTTCTAAATATTTTTAATTTAATTTTTAAATAAATAATACTATTCACCTAAAAAACTAATACTTAACCAATAATTTCTGAAACTGTTATTTTCCTATTTTATTGAATCGCATTACTTAATCAAGGTGCCTAATTTATATTAATACTTTCTTTAAGTTAGATTACTAATCCATTGGTCACATTACTAATCCTAAGCGTAAAATCACTATTCATAATTTACTATTCATGAAAAAAAGTTGATCTTATTAGATTCTAAATTTCATACTGAACACATTTCTAGAAGACCATTTTTTGAAAATCATTACACATCATTAATTATTTAAGGATAACATAAATATTTTAAAATATCCCTTTTTTTCAAAATTCATCAATAATATGGATACTATATTTATCCAGACATTTGAAAATTCAAAAACTTTACCATAAGAAGAAATAAATTTTTTTATTTAAATCAAAGGATTACACAAGGCAGTTACGGTCTCGTTACATAGCACCTTATACCACCAGCATAGGACCTAAGAGTAAGGTGTGCGAGGGTGATAGAATCCTGGGGAAGCTCGGCCAACATTGCCCAAGTAGTGATTTCTATCAGCTTTAACTTCTCACGAAGGTGATTTTATTCCAGCTTCACACGATGATGTTATGATTGGGTTTGGTCCAAAGAAAATCCCGAAGGTGCTACCTCCTTCCGAAGTTCCGTCAAACGGGCTTCAATTGGCCCGAGACTACTGGATGGGGCCATCAAATCTTCATTCTATATTAGCATTTTACAGTCATATTGACCAAAAATCATATAATAGTCGAAACCCAATGGTCTTATTTTAATTATACTCATTTTATTAAATGAAATATTTTTTTTGAGAATGAAATAAAATAACACACAAAGTTAGGAAACAAAAATTATTCAAAATTTTGGGTCATTAAAATCTTCCCCACATAAGAAATTGCATCCTCAGAATTTTACAATTGGGCTTGGAAATCTCATTGAAAGTCCCACATCGGAAAAAGAGTCACTAAAACTATTTCTTTAAAAGAAAGGAAGGGAAGTATAAAGGTCACCCGAGTTAACCCACCCTAGGATTCCTTGTAGGAAAACATGGATATATAAGAGAAAACAAAGGTTCAAGTTCTGATAGAGAGTGATAGAAAACATGATTAGGAGAAAATTAACCACAGGAAGATCACAAAATTAATATGTGTTAAATGGTCTTTGATTAACCAGTGGGAAACATAAACCAATAACATTTTTGTTTTACATTCCTTTTCATAATTTTGAGGAATCCATTTACTACATAAAATAAAACATAAGGAAATATACTTACCTTCAAGTATAGTTTTATCCCTTAATAAGTTTCCACCAGGACTAATCTTATCTCAAAATAATGATAATTCAAAAATACTTGGTCTCATCAAAAGCAGAGGAATCATCTTATAGAGAATCACATAATCCACAAAGAATAACTATATTTTCCCCTTGTCTTTAGTCATAAACTAAAACTAAAAAGGTTAGTAAGAGATCATATAATCCCCCAAAAGGATAATCCTTTTTAAAAAGAAAAAATTACTATTACTATCCAAAATTCAACAGAAGTACCCAAAATTCCAGAAAGACCATTCAATACACAACCATCCTTAAAATTCTTCAGAATAATCCAAACTAAGGTCAGAACCCAAAACTCAGAAATATTTTAATCACATAGTCTTCCCAAATAAATCATAACATTTATCTCCAAATAACATTGACTACTATTGAAGTCTCATACTAAAGTGTAATTAACATATTCACATTTTCTCTATTCTAGGTTCATCATTTCCCAGAAATCACCCAAATCACCATATGTCCATAATAAATACATAAATTCTTACAAAAAAAATCAACCATTCCTCTTCAATTTAAATCCTATAGTATTTTATTTCCCTTAGTCATATAGTACTCCAAAATAGAAAACATCATCCAAAATAACCTTTATCATTTAATCACCAAATCATTTTCCTATACAAAGGATATCAATTAGATAAAACATAAGTTTCCAAAATCAACTTATTATTGATCCATAAAAATATTTGGTGCCATAGTTAGTCCGAAGGGCATAACAACAAACTCATAATGGCCATATCTTGATCGAAAGGTAGTTTTTGGAATATCATCATTCTTCACACTCAATTGATGATAACCAGTACGAAGATCAGTCTTAGAGAAGAATTGAGCCCCCCAAAGTTGGTCAAATAAGTCATCAATTCGTGGAAGAGAGTATTTTTTATTCACTGTGATCCCATTAGGTTCTCTATAGTCATTGCCTAGCTACATCGATACATCCTTCTTATTCACAAAGGGAGCCGGTGCTCCCCAAGGAGACACACTTGGTCAGATAAACCCATTCTCCAAAAGTTCAGGGAGTTGTTTCTTTAATTCCTCTAGCTCCACATTTTCCATCCTATATGGGGTCTTTGAAATCGGATGAGATCCAAGTACGAGTTCAATGGAGAACTCTACCTCTTTTTTTGGGGAGGTCTGGGTAACTCCTTATGAAACACGTCAATGTATTCCTAGATTATGGGGACATTTTCTAAAAGAATAAATCCTTAGTGAGAAACTTATTTCATTTAAAAATATTTTAACTAAAAATGATTTTATGTCTTTAAACTTCATGCGTAGACAGTTACATTTTTCTATAATTCTTTCATAATGATTAATAAAAAGCTTGTGATTAACCAAACATATCCCTCGGGAGTGTCGTAACCAAAAGTGCAGTAAGGCCCGTTGTCGTGTTCCAGTTCCAATTCAATTCTAGCTCAAAGTGGTTTTTTCGGGTTTACCCCTATGTACATCTGTGCAAGAGCCACCTCTACCTGCTCGTATCCAGATATGGATGTATTTGTTTGATAAACCACTAATTCTATACTCACCAAAATACCATGAAGTTTTCCTATATTTAAACTTTTCTATAGGGTTCTTACTAATGTTTTCATAGCCTAATTTCCTTAAATAACTAAACTAACCTTTGATAGAAACTATAACATCTCGCCTTTTTAATACATAACTTTTCATTACATTTTTCATAGAGAGGATATTTAAAGTCTAGTGTCTTGGAAATCAGGAACTTAATGCATGATGACATAAAAAATTCTTCTTAAACACTTGAAATGCTTCCTCATTGTTAATCATATGTTCCTTAAAGAATCTCTTAACCTGGGAGCATACATCAAAGGAAAGGGTGAGCAGAAGGCTCTGTAATGGAAACAAGAGAAATATTATACATATGAACTTGAGATACATCAATAAAGTCATTATAAAAAACATTAAGTCATGGGAAATAGATCATGAGGCGTATCATAATGAAAATAACCTGTTTTTTAACTTGAATATATGGCTACAACATTTAACTTAGACAATTATTTTCATATCACCAAGGTCTATCCCCAAGGTTCCATTAAATATTTACCAAGGTTATTCACCAAGGTATCGTTAAAATGGTCATCTATAAAGATTTAGTCTTTACCCAATGCATTGAAGTGATATTAGGGAGAACCCTTAATTTATCTTTATTGCCATGTGAGAAACATATATCATAATCAAACATTTCATAAATAACATATATAGCATAAAATAAATTGGTTTCATTTCATAATCATAACATTTTAAAAACTGCTTTAAAGAAAAGATCTTTATGTCACTTTGAACCCACAAAAATGGAAAGCTGGTTTCATGTATGTAACTACCAGAATTTAAAATAAAAAAATTATGCTATATATGTGAAAACCACAATAGAATAATTTTTTTTGATTATTCACTTAATAAAATAAAATAATATGAGAGAAATAGAGAGACATTTTGAGACGAAAATTTGGCAGCATAACGGCTGTGTTGCAGGATTTTAGAAAATATTGAAAAGAGAGGAGACATGGGTCACCCATTCATAAATGATCCATAAAATAGTAGAGGGACAGAATATAAAGGATTTAGAAAGATCTTATGTAAATTTGAAGGACATACCATATGAAATGAAAAACTTGAAAGGAAGTCAAAATAAGATTTCTCTTATGAAAATTCGGCAGCCTAACAGCATCACTTAAAACTTCAAAAAAATGAATTGATGAGATAAAATAGGGTCTCTCCTCATATGAAAATAAGGAGGAAATTATGATGGATATATATATCATATCCCAACATAATAAAAAGTAACTTTAAATACTTGACATTAAAATCAAACTTCGAAAATGAGAAGGGTGAAAAGAATCTATTACAAAAATTTGACAGCCTAACGACACCACTTAAACAATCATAAAATGAAATGATGATAGAAAGAGGGGGTATCTCATAATATTAACATAAAAATGAAATTAATATGAATAAAAAAGAACACCCCCAACATAATAACAGGGGATTAAAAGAAATGACATAAACGAGAGTACTTGAAAAGAAAGAGAGATGTAGGATCCCTTACCTTAAAGAGTAACTTCGAAAGCTTGAAGGTTGGGACCTTGGAAGGCTTTAGGGAACATTGGGGGGGTTCCTTCGGGGGTAAAGATACCAGAACATAGTTGGGGAGGATTTTTAAATGAAATGAATGAGGGAGTGACTTTCCATTTATAGGAGAAGTGAGGGGGCAAAGCATTAATTGCCAAGGGACAGCTCATCGGTTGTATTGGAAAAACTATGGGCTTTCCCATGGTATTTTCCCATGGTGTTGGCCAATTGATACACCTCATAAATTATCTTACTATTAATAAGTAGGCCAGAATTATTTCATAATTATTACATCCTTAATGATGTCATTAAACACCGGAAACTCAAAAACTATAATTTCATTATTCACCGAAAAATCAATTTTCTCAGAAAAATACCAAAATTTCACCTTAACCAAATATCGATGCTCTGATTTCAAAAATGAACTCCATTTTATGAAAATAGTTTTCTAAATATTGATAATTGTATTTTTAAATTAAATCACTATTCACTAAAAATTCAATTATTTCAGAGAAATTCCAAAAAATCACCTTAACCAAATATCGATGCTCTGATTTTAAAAATGACCTCCATTTTATGAAAATAATTTTATAAATAATTTTTATTTTATTTTTAAATAAAAAACAGTATTCAACCGAAAAAACTAATACTTAAACAATAATTTCAGAAACAGTTATTTGCTTATTTTATTGAATCGCATTACTTAATAAATGTACCTAAATTATATTAATACTTTCTTTAACTGAGATTACTAATACATTTGGTCAAATTAATAATCCTAAGCATAAAATCAAGATTCATAATTTACTATTGACAAAAAAAGTTGATCCTATTAGATTGTAAATTTTATACTGAACACATTTCCAGAAGACCATTTTTTAAAAATCATTACACATCATTAATTATTTAAGGATTACATAAATATTTTAAAATATCCCCTTTTTCCAAAATTCATCAATAATATGCATATTATATTTATCCAAACATTTGAAAATTCACAAACTTCACCATATGGAAAAATCACAATTTTTATTTAAATAAAAGGATTACACAAGGTAGTTACGGTCTCATTACATATCCTTTTATAACACCAGCATATGACCTAATAGTATGGCGTTCTAGGGTGATAGAATCCTGGGGAGGCTCAGCCAACATTTCCCGAGTAGTGATTTCTATCAACATGAACTTCTAGCGAAGGCGATTCCGTTCCAGCTTCACATGATGAAGTTCGGCTTGGGTTTTTTCCAAAGTAAATCCCAAAGGTGCTACCTCCTTCCCACGTTCCATCAGATGGGCTTTGATCAGCCCGAGACTACTTGATGGGGCCTTCGAATCGTCTTTCTATATTAATTAATCAAGATCACTTGTATTTATAGACAATAATCGCAACATTTAGTTTCTAACAGTCATATTGACCAAAGGTCATATAACAGTCAAAACCCAACAATATTATTTTAATTATACTCATTTTATTAAATAAAATTTATTAAATGAAATAGTTGTGTTGAGTAAAAAGTAAAACAACACAAAAAGTTTGGAAACAAAATTTATTCAAAATTTCAGGTCGTTACAACCACACCTCCGAGACACAACTACACCTCCTAAGTGCTTGGCCCAATTTTTTAATTGGAATTAACAATGTGGTTGATTTCCCCTTTCCCCAATGAAATTTTCTAAGTAACCCATTGATTCATATAAATTGAATTTTTCATGTTTTGATAACATGAATTTATCTTGTTTTGATATATTGAATTTGTCATGTTTAGATAAATTTAATGGGTTGTTTGGAATGAAATGGATAATGCATGATTGTTAGCCTTTCTTAATGAATAGAATGATTTTAAATAATATTACCCTAAGGGGGGAAGCAGGAGGGTTAGGGGGCTGTCCAGGTGTGGGGGGTTGTCTAGGTGGGGGGTGGATTGTCCAGTGGGTTGGGGGATACAGGGGGGTTGGGGGCTATAGGGGTGTGGGGGAGGGGGTTTTGGCTACCCAAGGAGGGGTGTGGGATGTCCAGGGGGTCAAGGTGGGGTGTCCAGGTGGGGGAGGGGTGTGGGCTATCTAGGGAGGGGTGGGTTGTCCGAGGGGCTGTTTAGTGGGGGTTGGGGGGGAGTTCAGGGGGCTGTCGGGGGGGCTGTAGGGGAGGGGTGTGGGCTGTCCAGAGAGGGGGAAGGCTATCCAGGGGTGGTAGTGGGTGATCCATCTAGGTAGGGTAGGGGTGTGGGCTGTCATGGGGGGGGGGGGCTGTCTAACGGGTGGGTGTGGGAAATACATGTGGGGGAGTGGTGCTGTTTTTCTAGGGAGGAGGAGGGGTGGGCTATCCAGGTGTGGTGGGGGTGTCTAGGTGGGGTGGGGGGCTATCTGGATGGGGTTGTAGGGGGGTAGGGCGGCTACAGGGGTGGGGGGTTGTGAGCTGTCCAGGGAGGGGGTTGGGTTATCCACTCTTCTACTCTACAAAAAATAGGAATCAAAGATAACCAATGTATAGTTGCTTTCACACGTTAATACTTTTCTTGAAGTTCCATAACAACAGTCACTCTTACCCTTCCATGAAGAAGTGATCTCTATAAAGAAATCTCACTCAGGTTCTTATCCACTATCCATATTGATCTCATAAAAATTTAACATTCATTAAGATCTATATCACCTAATGATATAACAAGGCTCATAATCCTCTAGGTAGTGTCCCATCGAAACATGGCTCATAATATCCGATCCACGTATGATATTTGGTGGTGTGTTTACAATTGGGTTTGTTGTGATTTATATGTATGATATTCATGGTTTACACCAATAGTCTTCTCGTTCATCTATAACAGGCATGAAATCATACAAAAATTGGATAAAGATTAGATTTTATGACCCTAGTTTGGGGGTGGATTCCCCCACCACTTGGACACCCCCTAGACACCACCACACCCTGTACATCCCTACCAACCCCATGGACAGCCCTTCCACCCCCGTGGACAGCCCTGTCACCCCTGTGGATAGCCCTCCCACCCCCTGTGGATAGCCCACCCACCCCCTGAACACGCCGTACCACCTGGAAATCCCCACCACCCCTGTATACAGCCCGCCCACCCACCCAGAAACCCCACTGGATAGCCCTACCCCCACTGGATATCCCACCCACCCCCTGGACAGCCCCACCCCCTAGACAACCCCACCATCCCGTGGACAGCCCACCCGCCCCCATAAACCCCCAACATCCATGGACATCCCTGCCACCCATGTGGACATCCCCCTCACCCCTAGACACCTCGTACCCCCCCAGGATAGTCCCCCCATCCCAACCCCCATGGACAGCCCACCCACCCCCAGGACACTCTGTACCCCCGTGGATAGCCCCGCCACCCCCGTGGACAGCCCGCCCACCCACTTCGTACCCCCCTAGACAGCCCCACTACCCCTGGACACCTTGTAACCCTATACATCCCCCACCACCTATAAATCACTCCCCCCACCCACCCCCTGGACACCCCCGACCCCATAGACAGCCATTCCACCCCCGTGGATATCCCACCCACCCCCTAGACACCCCGTACCCCTTGGACATCCCCCCCACCACCCCCATGGACAGCCCGCCCACACCACTGGACTCCTTCCCACCACCACCAGGACACCCCATCCCCCCAGACACCCCCATGGACATCCCACCCACCCCTGGACACATGTACCATCTGGATAATTCTCTTCCAAAAGTATACATGATCTCGTACACTAATGTATAGTTCTTCAAAGATATTTTGTTATAAAAATAGTATTTTTTTGTCTTTTATATTATTATTCTCATATAGAGTAGTGTGTCAGTTATGGTTTCATATAAAGTGGAAAATTGTTGTTTAATTAAATATATTTTTAATAAAACATCAATCTTATTGAATTTATTTTGATGAAATGACTTATAATAATTTTTTTACAGAATGGATGGAAGTAGGATTTATGAAACTGATAAGATCTCAATAGATTTTCAAAAAAATTTGGATGGATTTTTATATTTTTCATTTCACAATGCATCAGATAGTGGTCACATACACTGCCCCTAATACAATTGTGTTAGAAGACCTTAGTTGAGTCATGGAGAAGTCATCTACCACATAACTAGATATGGTTTTCAAGCAAACTACTCTATGTGGTATCAAAATGGGCAGAAAATAAAATCCCAAATTATTGATGATCCAAATGAGAGGACTAGATTAAAGAACTTTTTATATGAAGAGTTACTGTTTATTCATAATCATAAAAAAATAAAGGATCCCAACATAAGAATATTTCGATATGATCACACATGATGCGTCTAATGAAATTGATGATGTTGTTAGGGTGAAAAAATTGAATTATGTTTCCATGACTCTTGTATATCGACAAAGCGGTAAAATGAAAAATATGGGATTTTTAATCCGATTGTTTCATGGGAAAACCATGTATGGGATTTCTAATACTTCCATCGATTACATTATTCCCTTCTTGAAGGACTTACTTCTATATGGTGTAGATATTCCCTCAAACCACTATATGGCATGAAAGTTAGTTGAGTAACATAGATTTTCAAGAAACAAAATTCATTCTTTACCAATAGATTGAAGTTTATTCTAGGAGTAAAATGATGAACAAAATGATTATATAAAATGTGGCACATCCCACTGGAAGCCAAAATATGATAGAAAACTATCTCGTGTACCACATAATGTAATGTGGCACTTTCCATTGATCCCCATACTCTAGAATATTTTTATGTCTGATTAAATATAAATAAAAATGTGATGGAATGGTACCGAGAGAAATAAGACTAAGGATGATTTGGTTCACCTTGAAGATGTATTTTCATGGAAGAGATTTGATGCTCGATATCTTGATTTTGCAGCTGACGTGCGTAATGTGAGGTTGGGTCATTCATGTGACTATTTTAATCCATTTGGTTAGATTCTTACATTGCACAACACATGGACGATTTGTATACAAATTTATAATCTTCCCCCATGGTTTTGTGTGAAAAAACCTTTCACTTTCATGAGTATAATCATATCCGACCCTTATGATCTCGGTAATGATATATAGGTACACATGTAGCCTTTAATAAAAGAGTTGAATCTTATTTGGGATGTGGGTGTGTGCACATAGGATACGTGTTCGAAGTACATGTTTCATATGTGTGCATCACTTATGTGTATGATCAATGATTTTCATTCTTATCCAATGATGTCTGGATAGAGCACGTAGGGAAAACTATCATGTTCTATTTTTATGAAGAATACACGATCCAAAAGACTGAAACATCTTTGTAGTTTCAGTTTTATTGGACATTGATGATTCATTCCAGTGGACCATCCATATATAAATAGTCGTCAAAGATTTGAAAATACCATGGAGAACGATGATCAACCTCAGTGTATGTCTAGAACTGATGTGCTTAATGAATTGAAATATTTCAATTTTTCATTCAGGAAGGGACAAATGAAATCTGGAAAGAGAAAGAATGTTTCCACTGAAACCTTTTAAAATTTGAAGAAGAGAAGTATTATCTTTCATTTTCCTTATTGGTCAACCAATTTGTTACATAATTTCTTATATGTAATGAACATTGAAAAAATTTGTGAAATTTTGCATTCGATTCTTTTAAATGTTAAAGGAAAGAAAAAAGATGATTTATGGTCTTGGTGTGACTTGGTGGATTGGGGTGTCAGACCAGAATTGCTTTATGTGTATATCAGTGAAAATAAATGGAAAGTTATGTGTGTTTCTTGTGTGATGACACCTATAGAAAAAAATCAATTTCTGGAAGTACTAGAGACTATTAAAGTTCATGGCGGCTATTCAAGAAACATAACTAAATGGGTCAATAGAAGATAGTTGAAGAAAAAATCATTGAAGACTCATTATTATAATATCCTTTTGCATGAGTTGATTCCAACAACAATTTGTCATATTTTTTCAAATAATTTAAGGGTGGTTATTATTTGTTTGTGCCAATTTTTTAGAGATCTTTGTGGTAGTAAGATATCTATGTCTTTCTTGAAAAAAAAATTTGGCAGATGCCCCATTAATTTTGTGTGATTTAGAGAAAATATTTCCTCCATCATTTTTCATATGCATGTTGCGTCTGATTGTCCATATTCCAACTGAAATACTTCTCATAGGACCTATTTATTTTCGTTGTATGTATCCCTCTGAAATAAATTTGTACACATTAAATTGATGTATCTATAATAGGAATCATCCCGACTGTTCTATCGTGAACAGTAACTTGGCTCAAGAATGTATCGATTTTTTCTCTATGTATTTGTCTGATCTTACTAAAAGAATGAACATACCAATGAAAATTGAAGTAAAAATATATGAGAAAATTGAACCCATTTTCCCATCACTTCCTCAAATAGGAGGAATTCTTTTATCATATACATTGACGACATTAAGCCTTGAAGAGCGGGAGATGACACATCTCATAGTTTTTTTTCAACTGTGATTTGTTTGATGACTACATCCTGTAAGTAAATTCAATATGTATATCTTATATATATATATACATACATATATATATATATATATATTTGTTAATCTATTCCTATTTTTATCTACAGGGAACATAAAGCGATGATAAATTGAAAACATCGTTCTTTGTCTTTGAGAAGAAGGGAGACTTTTAATAGAAAAGTGTTTTCTACGTGGTTAAAATTGAAGGTAATAATATTATTATTTAATACAATTAAAACAATATTTAATTAAGATTAATATTGATTTATATTTCAAGTATTGAATTTTCATGTTGACTCTTTCTCTGGGGAAATAAGAGCTTTGGAATTTGGTCCTAATACCATGGTTCGTGACTATAAATCAATTTTTATTAAAGGGTAAAGAATTATTATCACTGAATGAGAAAAGAACATGAGAACACAACATGATGGTTTAATGGTTACTACAACAATAGACTGTTCTTCCAGTGCATCAGATAGTAGACCGCAATTTGAAAATGTAGGTTATTATGGAGTCGTTGAAAAAATAATAATATTGGATTATTATTCTCATGGACGAGCCACAATAATTAAATGCCAGTGGTTTGATTCGATGATTAGGCAGGGCATATTTATTGATGATTTTGGATTTTGAGTAATTGATATTACTCGCACTCTTGCTACCAATGAACCATATGTATTGGCATCAATGAAGAAACAAGTTTTTTATGTCAATGACCATCATCAACCTGAATTTGGTGTCATTACTGAAGTAATTCCAAGACATAATTTTAATTATGGTGATGATGGAATTGACACAATCCCTACAACCATTAGAAGAAATCCATTTATTACTTTTGATGAATGTGATAGCTCAATTTTCATAGTAGAAATTGGACCTAAAGTTGTTGTGAGAAATATATAAAATCATCCATTCATGTTCTCAATTATTTTGGTTTACCTGGACTTGGTTTGTTAAGGTTGGTACTATTCAAATTGATTTAATAGTGATTACAAATATGTTGTATCCGACTAGACCATTATGTGAATTTTCAATGTTTATTGGTTGTAATTTTATTTGAATTGCATTTTCTAATTTGGAATCGAACTTTATTCAAATCTACAAAACAAATATTTCTAACTTTGTGAACATTTCAATGCTTCAATTTTGATTTGTATAAAATCTGTGAAAATCGAAGACCTCTCTTTAACATTTTACCGGGTAATGAACATAACGATTTATATTCATCTGCAAAACATGTATTAAAAAATGCATCATCTAGCTAGGCTAAAGAAATTAAATTTTTCCTTAATTTTGACAACTGCATTACCCCTTATGAATCTGGTAGAATAAGTGTTCCATTATTTTATTATACTGATGACACCTATTAAATAACCATCCTATTAAAAATTAAATTTCCTTATTACATCTTGAACGATTTATTAACATCATTATGTATTTGTTAAAGCTCACCTAAAACAATTGATAGTTAAATTATCCCTTAATTCCCCTATTCCCTCTCATTTATTTTGTGTTTTGGGATAAAAATTATTTATCCTTTTCTATTTACATCCATATTTGTTTTCAAATGTATGGAATGAAACCAATTGAACAGATACGATAAAAACAGATTATGGAAGACAATCGTCGCATGAATTAGCTGGGTATTCCACCACTAGTGCCTACAGTGAGTAATTTATTTCAAATATATTAATTTAAATAATATATAATGTCATGTGATTAATTTTTTTTAAAAAAAATTCAGGATACAACTATTAAGAAAAAGTTATTTGATGAGTAGTCTAGTAGTTTTCCCATCACTGGGGGCGTTCTTACGATGGGGGGTGGTATGGGAGCTAGATGATCTTGTCGGCGTACCTGATTAGACCATGCCCCTCCCACTAACATTCCATTAAACCCACATTCTGATCCTGGTGTGATGTTAGGGACACATGAGATATTTCGGCCTCCCATGTTTTCACCACCCTTTACATCTGAGTCTCCTCACCCATTTGTACCATATCCGATGATGATTCCCACACCCCATCCAACAATCGTCCAGCCATCCATGTTATCTTCTTTTACTTCTCCTTCATTCTCTCAAGGCTTTTATATTCCATATTCTTTGACTCCTTCTCTTCCAGAGTATATCCCTACGGAGCATACATTGGGACCCACTCTATATTTATGGGGTGTTCCTTTAGTTTCTGCAGATCCAGTGGCGCCCATTGATCAGACTACCGCAGGTATACTTATATAACCTGAACAATTTTTTACACCATTATTTATTTTCATTAAAACATGTATTGATAAAATATTTTTTTTTACTTTCATAACAGATACATCTACTTATTAGAGGCGGTGGCGGGGGTGTACACGCATATGTGTGGTGTGGAACCACCGCACGCAGTTGACGGTGGACTATAATTCAGATAGTCAAATGATTGAAAAACTAGTGCAGCAATGTTGGAATTTTTTATGAGGCTTGTCAAATACTCTGACATCATTCTTGTCAGCCAGCTCTCATGGAGACACCAACCAAATGAAGTCAAGGATAAATCATGGGCATAGATAGGGGTAAAAACTATTGTATTTAATTAAATATATAATTTTCTATATTTATATGAATTAATATTTATTTGTTAGCTGCGGTTTAATTTCTTCGATGATGAGGGTGCATGGCTAGGATGTCTAAAGGATTTAGTTGAGCTTTGGAGATCATATAAGCACGATCTATACATTGGATGGCATGCTAGAGTGGTCACAGAGTTAGAGGTTGTCCCTGTCGCGGATGATTGTCTGTTAGAGAATTACCTATAGATGATTACCCATTATATGAATAGCCAATTTAAGGTATTAATCACATTAGAGGTATTTAAACAAAAATTTACATATTTTTCATTAATAATAATTATTGAATTTAATTTAGGATAAATCTAGAAGAAATAAAAAAATGTTGATGATAAAAAATATAACCACACATTGGGACGTACTATGATGCTAGATCATGAGAGGCAATTGGTATGATACTTTATAATTTTTCTTTATGAAATGAACCTTCTTTTGCTACCTCTATAATTTATTTGATTTCTAATGATGTTATATAATTTTAGTTATCTAATTAATTATTGATATACTATTTTTAATTATGGTTTCCTACCTTCAGTGTCATTGTAGAGGCATATATTGAATATAGAAGGATGTGTTCCTTGTGGAAAACTTTTTTGCTCGAGTAGAAGGAAGAAAGATGGAAGTGTGGTTAATAAACCTACTCAGGACCAGATTGTAAATTTTAAATTGTAGATATAAAATTTTAATCTCTATTTTGTAACTTAATAATCTATTTATATTTGTAATAGGCTGCTTTAGCCGCCCTTGATGCCCAAGAACCTAACAATTTTGGGCCAAACAATCACTTACTCCAGGTGTTGGGAGATGACCACCCCGGTAGTGTATGCTGTCGACCTGGGAAGAGCATAGTTCCATAAAGGTATTGGCCCTCCTCAGGTACAATTTGTAGTGCCACCGAGTTGAAATAGGTTAAGGCATAGGCAGAACATGCTGAAAAAAGGGCCACAGAAATGGTAGAATAGTCTGCTAGGGAAAAACTTCCTTTATAAAACTGATGGAAGTTTTTTGTCCAACACTTCTACCAGAGGCCAACACTGCCTGTGATGAATATATGACACTGATGCATTCTATATATGTATGTAGTAGAGTTAATTGGTGTTTGATGTGCTATTTGCTGGAAAACACTATACCAATGGTTTTAAACCGTTGGTAAAGTGTTTTTGGAGAATAGTTTTACCAACGGTTTGAATAATTCGTTGGTAACACACTATGCGAACGACTTTGAACCGTGAGTATAGTGTATTTCAAGAATATATTTACCAATGGTTTTAAGGAACCATTGGTAATACTATATACCTAAAGTTTTGAAACCTTTGGTAATATAAATGTAATCTATATATCCCAATGTTTGATAAATTATTGGTATAAATATATACCAATGGTTTCTATAAAGCTGTTGTCATACTGAAAAGTATGTTCCATATACCAACGGTTAGAGAAAAACCATTGGTATATACCTTTTTCAATTAAAAACTAGCCAACGGTTTGAAAAACCGTTGGTATATAGTATACCAATGGTTTTTCTTCCTATAAAAATGGTTTCAAACAGTTGATATATATTTTATTTCCAGTGGTGTGAGGGTATTATCAGTGTTATTTTTGATATCGTAGTGGATTGATATGAATATATGTTTTATGAGGATTTTAATAGATTGATTAAAAATAATTAAGTATATTTTTTATAAGATTATGATTGGGTTCCAAACCTATCTTTGTTCACCTATACCATAATGATTAATGTCATCAAATATAATTAATGATTTAGTAATAAGATCTTGAATCCAAGGAATTCATTACATAGAGTGTATCACCTTGAAGTGATCCTGTTATTTTTTTCAAAAAACATGATGATATAATTTGGTTATAGAATTATTATTGAATATTTAATTAGGTTATTATCATGAATCAATATTTCTAGTCATGTATTGATGTTTTTTATAGTTTAAAGGTGTCTAGTTGTATTAAAATATCAATCATCAGTCGGGGAGTCACCAAAATGGGGTATATGTTCAAGATATATAATCAATTTTTATAGTCATATAAAAGTATAATACCATAATAGTGGGTCAATTTGGTTACATAAATTGAATATCTTCCAATTATAATGATCATGTTCTATGATTAGTTATGCACACCTCTAATACTCTGTAAATAAGAATGTCATAAAGAAAAGGTCAAAAATTATTTTATTTGGATCACTTGCACTTGGATATGTATAAGGATTTTATACACAGTAATGTGTGGATGTACCAAAATTCAGTAAGTGAAGTACATTTATAATGTATATAGTAAACTCATAATTACTCTTGGTTTAAAACCACTAACAATAATTAAATTTCAATACTCTCTTATGAAAAAGAACTCACTACCACACAAGAATACAATATTGATATCACAAATCAAAACATAAATAGTTTCACCTTCATTGGTGTAGCAATGAAATAAAATTTTGTTAATATTAGTGATATTTTATTTCCCTTATAGATCTTTGGCTTGATGTGTTAATAATATCTAATCTCAATTAGCTCTTACAACAAGGTCTCTTAAGTCATCCTTAAATTTTTCTATTTTACATTTTTTTGCCTAGTAAATCTTCTTTTATTTTACTCTATGATATTTTATCATATCTAAATATTTCATCATATTTTTTAAAGACTTAATGACCATGAAATTTTTCCTCACACTTATTATATAGTCCATGATATCCAATAAAATTAATTTATATCTCTTTAACTCATGATATATTCTCTATTTTCAAAGGATATTCAAATCATTAAAATCTGCAATATCTACCTCATTAATTCAAAACCAATGGATTAATGGAGTAATTACATTAAAATTGATAACCATTTGAGTATCATACTCTCTTCCACATTTTTCCTTAAATAACTATTATGTGGAAAATTTGTGGTATTCAATTACAGCTTAACACATTAGTCATTATGTAGAGATCCATGCACCCATATTAAGTAAAATAAAAAAAATAACAAGGCCCAATTTTTTTATGAGAATATATCTATATTATATATTGATAACAGCATATTTCAATATTTCACCCATCATAAAAAATAAAGACATTATATTTTCTCATTAGAGTATAGTATTTACCTTTTATTTTAACAAATTTCCTCTATAAAATAATTATGTAATTCACATAATAATATTTACACAACCCAAAATTCCCAATAATATTCCCTATATATAATATATTATGGTGTAATTCATAGTTCATTATGGTGTTATTTTTTACTACCCTAAAACCCCCTCTAACTTCCTTCAAACTCTAAAACACTGATTCTTAATGATTTTAATAGTGTTTTTTTATGGATTCCCATTAGAGTTTTTTTAAAAACATAACCCAAAATCCATATGTGTATTTTTGTTATCAAATTCATTATTTGAAATAAATATGGTTTTTTGTGTTTTCAGTTATGAATTTTGGGATAAGGAATTATCCAGTCATTTTCATGGACTGCATTATTCAAATTCACCACCCATATTTGGAATTATTTTCATTGTATTCATTAGTGATATATTGATATATTAATAATCATATGATTAGCATGAAGAGAATCATGTTTCTTTCTTAGAGTCTTCAAGTTCTCATGGAAATTATTCAAAATTGCGAAAGTTTCATTTTATTAGATGTTTTATATTAAAATGTTTATATTTCTTGATATAATAAAGAATAAATTGGTGATCTCTTGTAAAATACACAATATTCTTTTTGAAATTAAAAATATATTTGAGATTACTAACTAATACCAATAATTATTTCAATATTTACACCGTATTATTAATAAAATTATTCTATTTACTAAGAAAATATTAAACATGCTTTTGAATGATAGATTTATGGTTGTTTTTTGGAGCTAAAGAATAAATTAAAATTTAGAAGAATTCTACTTTAACACTATAAAGATAATCATTATATGATTTATAATGACATATCTAATAAGGTTTTACGTTTTTTCTTGATATTGGAAAGACTATTTATAGCATTTGGTTCTTGAAAAGTCAGTAAATACATGAAGAATTATCCAACCCATGATAGTGAATTGGAAGTGGTGGTGTACATTCTTAGAAGGATCCATTATATTTTATTGTTGGGAATCCTATTTAGTATACCAATCATAAAATATAGAAAATTTATTTTTCTCTATTGATATTTTAATCTCAAAAATATAATATTAGTTTAATATAATTAGTAATTTGTCTTGGGTATCATATATAATCCTAAAAATAGAATGTTTTCATTGATGGTTTGAGCGTACAATCTTATGTTAATGTGGTTAATGAATCGAAGGATGAGTAGAAACTCTTTTATAATTTTTAAAAGTTATATCTAGATGTAACTAAGGGGGTTGACATTACCGTAACACACTGATATATTATTAAATATATTTTTTGAATTAATTTATCTTTTTTATATTTTACATTTCATGTGATAGTTGAAATAGTTATATATATATATATATATATATATATTAAAACACTAAGTCAAATATTCAATTCACATGAAACCAATAAGTATTGTGCTACATGAAACACTGAATTGGATTGTTCTATATGCAACACCAACATGGCATGTGCTACACACAACACCTACTTGGCGTATATTACATGCAATACCATGTTTCTATGAAACATAATTTTATTGTAATAATTATTTAAACGAGTTAGTCATAAAATAGTTTTTAAAACATAGTAATATTAATAGTAATAACTAATTTTAAAATATTTTTATAATGGTTTTTGACAAATAAAATATATTGAAAATGAAAAATATTTTTTTTATAAAGTCTATATATCATTAAAAATACTATTTTATCGAATGAACTACTTTTCATGGCCGTGTATGGAGAATAAAAAATTTAATTTTAGACACATATATAAATTTAATTTGAAAAAATAAACTTTGTTTTTAAATTTAAAATTTTGAAATTATCTTAGGGTGAATTTTTTGGACTTTTCTTAGAAACTTAATTTTTTATGAATAGTGAAAAATACGTTATTTTAGTTATTAACTGTCATTTAATTTAAATAATTATTAATGTTAAATTATACATTAAATTTTTTTAAATTTCAAATTATATCAAAAATACATCTACACATAAAATTTATGTCATTATAATCAATTCCACTTTGAATTCGAATATGAAAACCTAAAAAACTTTTGAACATTTTTCTAATTTTAAAACCCATTATTTAACCTCATCTTCAACATTAGCATTAATATTTCTTATTTTGATTATAATAATTGAATTAATAAAAAAATACATACTCTATTTTCATCAATAAAATATTTAGATTCTAATTAGATCATGTAAACATTTTACCAAAAATATTAGCAAAAGTGATTAAAATTAATCACAGCGATTAAGGTCAAATTATGATTAATTAGGGACTAAACCTTAATAATACATGGAAATAAGATCTATCCACTTTTACTAAACCTATTGGAGGACATATATCGTTCATACACCTTACATTATTTATTTTTCTTCAGTTGTTATAACTTATTTTAGGTAATAACATGTGCACACCTAACTTGTTTTCAAAAATTCCAAGTGAGTCTTTTCCCTCCATACAAAATGCCACCACCTCCCTCTTCATCACACCTCTAAAAACTACTAGGATTAGTCAATATAATCCATATACACTTTAAAACACCCTTACCTAACTCCTAGAATCCACCCTTTGGACAGAAAGAAATCCAAACAAGCCTTTTGGCACAAACCAAAAGGAGTTACTCGATTAAGAGGTAACCTCTTCTCTCAAACTCCTTACATTGGTTTTAATATTCCACCCCATCCACTATATTAATTCAATTATTGTATAAATAATTATCTTAAATATACTAGGATGTTTTTAATATATGTTTTTTAACTACACTTACACACACCTCCATCTAATTCGTAACGAACATACTATTTTTGTGTTCAGAGAATTACCTCCTCACTAAATGATGATTGTTCATTTTTCCTTTACCGCCTCTCATGATGAATATTATAATGGAAAATATATTTATATATTTAATATACTATATTAATTATTTATATAATGTTATTTATTCCTTTTATAATACATGCCTTATTTACTTCCCATTTGGTGTAATTACGATAATTTCATTTGAGGAAGTGTGGATTGTCACCCCCTCAAAGCGATGTGATTCATTCACACACTAGATGGAATGTATTAAGGATGATTTTAGTGAAGTTATATAATATATATTATATAATAATTCTACTGAAATTGTTATATATATACATATATATATACTTATATGTCATTTTCATTTCTTCTTGCAATACGATAATAAAAACAAAAACAACGTTCATGCGTACATACAGTGTGTCATCTCCATAAATGGTGTTTTCCATTTCATAGTTATATTATCAATAGATTATTATAATAAAAATATATTATATATTAATTATATTAATATCATGTTTTACATTATTTAAATCATGATATAGGTATAAGGAAAAAAGATATAAAAAATTTAGACACATCTGAAGAACAAATTGAATATTACCCAAAGTGAAACCTTAATATGAAATTGTTAACAATCAGGTAATATAATATCATAATAAAACCATATATTACATTATATATAATAATATTATTCTTTAAAATATGTATAATATACATATATTTATTATACATGAAGCTTTTATGAGTACAAAGAGAGTCAAGACACAAGGTGAGTGGATTTCGTCTCACTTTTTATTTCTATGAGATACAAGCTTTATTCACCACCCATTCCATTAGTGTGGTGTGTATACTACCAATGGATGTATTAAATTTTTCTTATATTTAAATTTATGGGTATTAAAATATCAATTATATTATCTTTATTTCATGTTTTTTAACTTTCAAAAGTTACAAACTCGGTAAAATAATTTTGTCTCAATTTTCCTTCTTTGAGACTCATGTTTTATATATGTCTAAATTGATATTGAGGTGTATATAATTCTATTTTAAATGATATATAATAAATATAATTCTTTTTATGATAGTCTAATATTAATCTCATTTCATTTTCTTACATGTATATTATGATCCCAGTTTACCAAGTGATAAGAGTTTACTGAAACAATCTCATCACTTTTAACGATTATTTCTGTTTATTCTTACATTAATGAAATACTATAACCCATATCTCAAGAAAATACACGACTTTCCATTTACTATAGTTATTCAAGAAATATTCATTTATTGGCATAATTTTTTCTTCTCTTTGGTACATAATATAGTTAAGAAATCATTTTTAAGGAATCTCGACATTACCTTCTATTAGGTTAGAAATATAAGTTCCATAAAAACCATGTTTTCTAAAAAAAATATTTACATAATATTTTACCATTATACAATAATCCTTAAATGAAATCATTACCCTTTTTTTCTTTCTGAACAAGGTATTTTTTAAGCTTTTTATAGTGCAAGAGGAATTTTCTTTTTACCACATACAATGTCTACGGATTTATCCATCATCATTTATTTGAAGTCTCTATTTAATTTTTTAAAAAATAATTTTTATGAAAATATTCTTATCTATCATTTTCAATAAAAAATGTTTTCACAATGCTTTCGGGATTCTTTTATATGTTTTCGAGGAAATGTTTTTTTAAAATGTTTTCAAACCATATTTATAAGTTTCAAGTTAATTTCATTGAAATGGATTGAAAAAACTTTTCAATATAATTTTGTATGCATTCATGTAAAGTGGTTTCCCAAATATTTTTAACCTTTCTTTACATGTCCTCAAATTGTTTAAAAGGAAAAATATTTTGAAAAAGCTTTGAAGCTTATTTTATATGTTTTCAAGGAGAAGGTTTTTCAAAATTATTTCAAGTATTATCTATATGTTTTCTATGCATTTTTTAAGAAAATGAATATTAAATAGTTAAATGTATTAAAAATATTTTTTCAAAGATTAAATGATATTTTCCCAAAGAAATTTTTTTGAAACATATTTCAAAATTATTTTCCATATAAGATGAAATTAGTTGATGTTACTCGTTCTTTTCTAGTAAATTATCTAAAGGTTCCATTCATATTCGTTCTATGAATTTGTTATGATTAATGTAATGGTATTTATGAAACCTCTTTATCTTTCACATGTTATTTGCTTCATGGGTAATAATTTTTGGAACATGTATGTATGATTTCATTATGAGATGGGAAAGAACTATATCTCCCTCCAATTCATTGGGTAATGATATGTTGTATATTAGATCAGATGGTATACGGGTTGTAACCCAAGCCCTAAAACAAGAAGGTATGTGGGTTGTATCTCAAGCCTAAAATAAATTCAGTACATAGGTTATATCATAATCTTGAAAACAATAAGGAATATATGTTTTATGCCATGCCTAAAAGTAATAGTGTATATGGGTTGTAGTCCAAGTCTAAAAATAAGAAGGTACATTGGTTGTATTCCAATAAAAAAATTAAGAGGGTGCACAGGTTGTTAGCCCAATCCCGAAGTAGTTACATAATTTATATCCCGAGCCTAAAATGTTATAATGGTCTTGGTAGGTATCCTTAACATAATTTTTTTTTCTTATATGTATGCCACAAATTCTATTCACTATTCCTACATTATAAATTCATGACTTATGTTCACTACTTCCTTATGAATCATGTATTATGAACTTCCAATAATTTTTATGATCTCTGATATGTATGGAATGATTTGTAAATATTATGCTCAATTTCCATATTATTTTATTCATGTTATGCTTATGTATGTTTTTTATTTACCCTTACTGAGAATCTGAGTCCACCCCATTCTTATGATTCCTTTCCCCAAATTATAAAGAATGTATTAGGTATATGTACTAAGGGTAGAGATATTTATGAGAGGTATTGACGATCTTTCACCAGGAGAGGAGATTTTGTTTCCATGTTTGTAAAGACACTAAATTATTACGGTCCTCAGACATGTATTTTTGTAATGAAAAAAATATTCATATAAAATGTTGTAATATCCATTTATGTTAACCTAAGGTCACTATATTTTGTTTAAAAGAAAATATTTTAGTCACCCTATGGAAACTAGGATGATAAACCTTTAGTGATATCCCTAGGTATATTTCTAATGATATTTCTTGGGATATCTATTAGGATACGTATAAGGATGAGTTAATAGTTAGGAACATGTTGTAGAATTTTGGTAAAGGATGGACTGAGTGGTTTCAAATAAATAAACCACTATCTAGATAATACAAATGGATGTGCATATAGAAGAGATGTACCTATGATTAACTACTCCAACAAGATGTTCTGGGGCCAGGTTCATGGTAATCTGATACACAACAATGGGCCTTACTGCACACCTGATTTGACACTCCCAGGGGATATGCTTTAGAAATTCACAAACACTTTAGGAAACATAAATAAGGATTTAAATAGAGGATAACTATGAATAAACTCAGATAAATCTAACGTGTCATAAATTAAATAAGTAGGTGACATGATTTAGTCACCCTATAATTAATTTTTCATGATTATATGGTATTCCAATATGATAAATGTCTCACACACTATGATTTCTAGTTTTAGTCAATATAGAGAACTAGAAAGATTGTGGTTAACAATTAATGTTTCAGATGTGAAAATTATGGTCATTATGAGAATCAATTTCCCAAGTGGAAATCTCATAAAGAGAATCAGTAAGGTGGTACCAGTACTTATTATAATTCTAAAGTTAAATAGACCTAAAATTACATATGAAGGGTATTGTGATGTTATTTTAGTATAAATTACATAACCATAAGAAGCATGATTATATTTAGGTTTAGTAACATTAAGAAATGATTCATATTTCATATTCTAGGAAATATGTATTAATTAATAAGTTGATGAGGCCTAAGTGATGATTTAATAATAAAGTTGGAGGAATAATGTATTTATGTTTTGGAATCCCTATATTATATTATATGAATCACTAAAATCATGATTATTTTCATTATAGATTTTCATTTAATTATTTAAAAGTACATGTTTAATGGTAATGAATAACTAGAAGAATGATTTTATAGAAATGTTATTTTTTGAGGAAGGGAAGGTAACCCATAATTAATACCTAATATTGAGAAAATGATGTTTGGATAAAGATATGATGCATATGAATAAGAAAATTAGATGGTATAAATTACCCTAGAACTGATTATTGAAAAAGATTTATAAGTCATCAAGGATGAATTTTATAACTTCATGGATTTAAATAATATATCAAGTAATCATTGGAGAAAGGATGAATTCATGTTTTCGGAAAGGATTTATGGTAGTAAAGCTTAATACCAAGTTTCAGGAGAAAATATTGAATGATCCGAATACCTTTCTTTATTATTTTAATAATCCACCATTTAAGGGGTGAGGTGGAACCCTTACAAGCCCTAAATGCTTAGGGACAATTAAATGACTTGTATGTATTAGAGGAAATCACCCAGACTAGACAAATTGGAACTGCTCCAGCCCATCACATTAATGATATCAGTACTCCCCCTTCGAAAGGCTGGTCTGTTAGCTATCATGTGAAGAGCTTCACAAGCCTTGTACCGATGGCAATTATATTCCCTCTCATTCATCCAACTCTGGTTATCTATGCTCTAGTGAATGTTTCTACTCTAATCATCATCTATAGATTTTTACCTAGTATTCTGACTTATACATCTTCATATTCATGTGGCCTAAAGGCCTTGGGGTGGTTTTAAGGCCTTGAGGTGGCTTGAAGGCTCAGAGAGACAACTAGCCCAAAGGCCTTGGGTGGATAATAATCCTTACAGGACCCGAGGACCGAACTGGTGGCCCAAAGGCTCAGATGGATGAGCAGTTCCATCTGCTAGAGTACTGAATCGTACCAGTTACAGTAACTACTACAGTACTACTCCAGTGCCATCTATAGTACTGCTACAGTGCCTGGTATAGTAATTTCTTTCTAAATATTTAAATTATCATCTTTAAAAGGTTTATAGGGTTAACCATTTATGGAATGTATATGTTATTCTTTGGATGATGTTTGTTGGAATAATTTATTATCTGACCTTGTGATAATTTTATCACATTAGATTACCAATTATAAAAGCATGGTGTTGATGATAACTAATGACATATGGGATCAAATGTCATGGATCTTATTATCAGTTAGTTCTTTTGGAATGAAAAATTTACCATCATTCCCTATAGTAAATGATGAAGTAGGCATGATCAAAGAAAAACAAAAGGCTGAGATTTTACGTATAAAATGGAATGAAATAAAATATTTTAAATTCCTTATGTTCCTACACAGTAAAATAAATCTTCAAATATAGTAAAAATATATAGAAAAATATTTACACTAGCATCATTATTTCTCATGAATCAAATGGTCCCTTATATCATCTCAGATTTATGGTTTTGGGGTCACCCACTTCTACATATCAATGTTCCCTATTAATATCCATCAAAAAATTATTGTTATATTTTTCTTCTGTGATAATGTTTTTACTTCCCACTTATTTTCCCCTATGTGGAAACCTAGTTATATGTTACTTTGGGTGACCTCTACATTTCCAACTTTAATTTTCTAAATGAAGTTCCCGTATTCATTTTTACTATGTGGGTTTCTATGAAATGAACTTTCATTTATTAAACCTCTGATAAACCCAAATAATTTTTAGGGATAAACCCATTTTAAGGGGGGTAGAATGTAACACCGTGATATTTTTTGAAATATTGTTTTCAAATTAATTTATCATTTCAATATTCTACATTTCACGTGACACTAAAAATAGTTATATATATATATATATATATATATTTAAACACTAATTCATACATTTCTTTCACACATCACCAACTCGGATTACAATACATGTAACACTGACATGGATTTTTTTAAACACAACACCAACATTTCATGCGCTACACACAACGCCAAATTGGCATATGTTACATGCAATATTGAGTATCTATGAAACATCATTTTATTGATACAATTATTTTAATGAGTTATTTTTTACCTAGACATTAAAACATTGTAATATGAAAAGTAATAAGTAATTTTAAAATGTTTCTATAATGTTTTTATATAAATAAAACATATTTATAACAAAAAATATATTTTTTTGTAGTCTTTATATGTTTGAAAATACTCTTTTTCTAAAGGAACTCGTTTTCATGTCCTTCTTTAAATAAAAATAATAATTTTAGAAACATATTGAAATTTAATTTGATTAAATTTACAGGGGTTTTTTATAATATCAAAATTACCTTAAGGTGTATTTTGGGATTTTTCTGAGGAACTTTGTTTTTTGATGAAGAGTAAAAAAATAATGTAGTTTTTAATAACTCTCAGTTTTTAAGTAATTATTAATGTTAAAGCATACATTAAAATTTTTTAAGGTAAAATTAGATCAATTATTCATATATTAATACAATTTATGTCATTATAATCAATTTCACTACAAAATTGAATATGAAAACTTGACAATCTTTTGAACATCTTTTTACATTATAAACATGTTTTTTTGTCCCATCTGCAAGATTATCATTAATCAAAAAAATTATATTTCTAATAATTTCATTTAGAAAAATGTATAGAAACCATTTTAACCAGTATAATATTTAAGTTATAATGATATCATGTTAATTTTTTACCAAAAATACTAGTAAAGGTGAATAAAATTAATCATAGCAACTAAGGTCAAATTAAGCATAATTAGTGACTAAACTTTAATCATAGGGACCCAATTGACCCAAAAACTTATAAAACCCATATTTTATGGAAATATTTCATATATAACCCTTAAATTATTTATTAATGTTTTTTTATTACGACTTTGGTTAGGTAATAAATTGTGTACACCTAACTTGTTTTCAAAACATACAAGTGAGACCTTTTTCTTCCCTAAAAAAGGACACCACCAATACCTATTATTAAAACCAATAAAACAAATTAGGTTTATAAAAAATATTCCCAATAAACTTAAAAAAATACCTCCCTTACATCTTGAATCATCCATTTGGGTAGAAAAAAATCCCAGGAATCCTTTTGGCACAAACAAAAATGAGTTACCTGGTTAAGAGGTAACCTCTTCTCTCGAGCTCCTTTATTTTATTTTCCTTTTCCACCCCCTCTACTCTATTGATTCCATGATTGTATAAAAAATATTTTATTAAATATACTCTGATTTTTTATTCTATGTTTTTTACTTAAAATTACATACCCCATCATCTAATGGGTAATGAACATATTGTTTATGTGTATGACGGAATATCACCTCACTAAATGATGATTGTTCATTTTTCCTTTACCTACTCTCATGGTGGAAATTATAATGGATAGTAAATTTATATTTATAATATAGTATATTTATTATATATTTAATCCTTTTTATTCCATTTACAGCACAAACCTTTTTACATTACATTTAGTGTAAATATGATAATTTCTTTTGAGGAAGTGGGGACAACCACCACCTTAAAGCGATGTGATTCGTTCACACACCACGTAGAATATATTAAAAATAGGTTTAGTGAAGTTATATGATATATATTATATAATAATTATAATTTAACAACTATATATATACACATATAAAATAATTTTCATTCCTTCTTGCAATAGGAAAATAAAAACGGAAACAACAGTCATGCGTACATACGGCTTACAATCTCCATGAATAGTGTATTCAATTTTGTACACATATATATTCAGTAGATTATTATAATACACATATACTGTATATAAATTATATTTTTATAATTTTTTACATTATTAAAATCATGATATAATTATAAGGATGAAATATATAACAAATTAATACATATGCGAAGAACAAAGAGAATATTACCTGAAGTGAAATATTAACATAGGATTATTGAAAAGAGGGTAATATAATTTCATAATAAAACCATATATGGTATTAGATATATGAATGTTACTATTTAAAATAATTATAATAAACTTATATTTATTATAAAGTAATCATGTATGAGTATTAATAGAGTCAACACACAATATAAGGGGATTTCATCCCACTTTTTGTTTCCATGAGATACTTTCTTTGTTTACCACCCATTCATTTATTATGGTGTGTATACTACCCATGTATGTATTAAATGTTTATTATATTTAAATTTATGTGTATTTAAATATCCATTATATTTCTTATATTTCATAGGGTTTATGTTTTAAAAGTGACCAAATAAGTAAAACAAGTTTGTCTATATTTTCCTTATTTGAAAATCATGTTTTGTTATTTATCTAAATTAATTTTAAGGTGTATATACTTACATTTTTTATGATATATCATGAATATAATTATTTTAATTATATTAAAAGTTTCATTTAATTTCATTTTCATACATTCACAGTATGATCCCAAGTTACCAAGTGATAATACTTTATTTATACAATCTCATCGCTTTTTAAGATTGTTTATCTTTATACTTCCTTTGATAAAATATTATAAATCATCTCTCAAGAACATTCAAGAATTTTATACTACTATGGAACTTAATGATATATTTATGTATTGGTACCATTTTTCTAATCTTTGGTATTTTAGATATTTAATAATGTGTTTTTAGTAAATCCCAACTTTACCATCTATTCATTCTGAAATCTACGTTCCTTCAAAACCATGTCTTCTAAAAAGGGTTTCCATGAATATTATTCCATTCCTCTATAATATTTAAAAGTAATATTCACCATTTTTTCCTTTTTACAATAACTTAAATGTAATCTTTTGGTTTCTTTCCAAACAAGGAATTTTTCTATCCTTTTCACATTTCAAAAAGATTGTTCTTTTTATCTTGTACAGCATGTACAGATTTACCCGTTGTCATTTATTTGAAGCTTCCATTTAATTTTTAAAAAGTTTTTTCAAAAGTAATTTTCAATGGAAATTGTTTCCAAAATTTTACCAAGAAAATTTTATAAGATCTTAAGGAAACTCTTTTTAAAAATTCTTTCAAGAATTATTTATTACATTTCAATGTATTTTCAAAGAAATTGTTTTCAAAACATTTTCAATCTTATTTCATATGAATTAAAGTAAAAAGGATTTTAAAAAAACATCATGATTTATTTATTTGTTTTAAAAGTGTTTTAAATAAATTTTTATAAATATTTTGAATATTATTTTATAAATTTTCAAGGAAAAAGGTTTATAATTTATTTCAAGAATTATTTATAAATTTTCAAGATATTTTCTATGAAAATGAATTTCAAATTTTTTTATATATTAAAAATTATTTTTCAAATAATAAAGGATATTTTCTTCAAGAAATGTTTTTGAAATATATTTCAAAATTATTTTCCATCTAAGATGACATCCGTTGATGTTACTCATGCCCTTATATGAAATGATCTAATGGATTTATAAATATTATTTCTATGAATAGGTTATTCCTAATTTCATGGTATTTATGAAACCCATTTCTCATTCATGGGTTATATGTTTATGAAATTTGTTTCTTATTCATTGGTTATGGTTTTGATGAAATGATTATGAATCCAATATTTTTCCATAGGATATGATTTGTTTACATGTTTATGATTCTCATTTAATTGAACGGTATATGATTTGAATATTTATGGTTTTTTGGAACATGTATGTATGATTTCATAATGAGATGGGTGGGTCCTATATCTCCATCCAATGTATTGGGTAAAGATAATTTGTATAGGAGCTCAGAGGGTGCACATGATGTAGGCTATGCCAAAAAACAAGAAAGTACATGGGATGTATCCCAAGCCTAAAATAAAGAGGGTACACAAGTTTTATCCCAAACTTGAAAACAAGAAATTACATGGGTAATATCCCAATACTAAAAGAAATAGAGTACATTAGTTATAATCGAAGTCCAAAAATACATGGGTTGTTGGCCAGGCCTAAAAGTAGTTGGTTACATGGGTTGTAATGTAATCCTAAAAAAAGGTATATGGTTTGTATCCCAATCCAAAAAAGTAATAGGCTACATGGGTTGTTATCCCAATCCTGATGTAAGTACAATGTTTGTATCCCAATCCTAACATGTTATAATGGTCTAGATAAGTATCCTTTACATAAAATTTCCTATTCTTATATGTATTCCACAAATTCATGTCATGCTCCTATGTTTTTATTTCATGAATCACGTTAATTATTTACATATGATTGGCATATTATTAACTTCCAATAATTATTATGACCTATTATATACATGGTATGATCTAAAAATGTTATGTTAAATTTCCATACCCTTCTGCTCATGTTTTGATTACATATTTCATTTATTTATCCATACTAAGAATTCAAGCTCACCCCTTTCTTATGTTTCCTTTCCACATGTTATGAAGAATGGTTTTAGGTTGAATTAGTAAAGGTAGAAATATTTATGGGACTTGTTGAAGATATTACACCAGGATAGATGATTTTGTTTCCATGTTTCCAAATACACTAAACTATTATGGTTTTTAGGTATGTATTTTTGTAATGAACTAAATATTATTCTAAAATGATGCTATATAAATCTATTTAAATCTTGGGTATCTATAATTATTGACTTATAAATATTTATTATTAGTTACTCTTTGATGGAGCGAGTGAATGAATGTCAATATTTATATATAAATGGTTTGGTTTTTCATGAGATAATATGTAGTAAGAAATAGATACCTATATGAAATCAGGATATTGATTCTCTTAAATATTTTCATGGATATATTTTGGTTCCATTGAGTTTACTGGAGATATTAAAATACAATTTCAATATTACATTAAATGAAATTTATACTATATTAACTATGATATTCCACAATCTTTGACAATGCATTTGGTCGCAAATGGTAAAGAGCGATATTAATGGATATTTTAAAATGAATTACTAAACTACGGGTGAATAATGAACATCAGAGGTCCGTTGGTATATTTTGGATCATCAGTATTTCTAGAATCAAATTATGGTGATGTTATAAAATATTTTATTACAAATTTTTAATGTTCATTGAAGTTAAGTGATTCAATCTTCATGGATATTAATTGGATGAATAATGTTTCTCAATTTTTACTGATTAAGGAAACTCATTTGGTAGTGATATATTAAGGAATTAAATTTCAAATATTTTGATACATCATTGATTATATGTTAATAAAATATATAGTTAATATGATAAATTAAAATATTAGTTTTTGAAAGGCTTTAAAGGCTTTCGATACACGAGTGAAATTGAGTACTACTAACTATCCTCCAAATTATATAAATTATAATAACAAAACAAAAAAAATTATTTATGATACTATTCAAGAATATATCATTTATTATTAATGTATGTGGGAGGATCATCTAAGATACTTTTTCCATGTTCAATTTATCCAAAAGAGGTAAACTATGGATCAAAATTATGAAAAATAATATATCAATAAAAGATGTCGAACTCTTGATTTTTTTGATAGGGATTATGTAATTCTGTATGCCTCATCTTAATTGGGACATTGGCATTTGGGTAAGAAAGGGAAATTTGATCCTTATTTATTGTGATCATTTGAGATTATAAAATGTATTAGGGAAGTATCTTATTGTTTGATGTTAACATTAAAGTGTTGATAAATTAATTGTATGTTTCATATATCTCAATTAAAGTAATATGAACTAGATCTATTTTATATAACCCAATGTGATAATAGAGAATTTGAGCTAGATTAATATGTTATAGAGAATCTAACATACATCACTAATTATAGTGAGAAAAATATTTAGGGAATTTTCAGGTTTCCTAAACATGTATTAATATAGTATTATCATGTGAAAAAGGATATTTGGGAATTAGATGTTGATATAAGGTCATAATTGATTGATTTATTCAGTTATGATACTTAGTGATACTTATAAAAGGAAATAATCCCTATGTTACGGAGTTGTTAACAACTCTGGGTTTCTCTATGTATAATGGTTTTTCTATTAAATAGAATATGTAAGGATGGAAGAAGTGGTGGTATTTTTTGTAATGAATAACAAATATCAACAATGTACCCTATGGAAGGGTCTTCTATACACATTAATTGATGTGAAGAAATAATAAATTCCAAGATTTATAAATATTTGGACATTATACTACCACCATGTTTCTTCTGGTTACCCACCGAGTACCCAATGCATTGTGAAATGATTTTTTAATGGGGTGTTTTTCAAATTTTTATATCATTGGAATCAGATTAAATCCACAATTTCTTTCCTTTTGAGGGTTTTAATATATGAATATTTCTCTCTAAACTCTATAATTGTGTCCAAATATTATTTAGGTAATTTCTTATTTGATTGTAAAAAAATTTTAGGTCCATGGGCCATATTACAATCATGTATGAAATTTATATAAATAACTTCTATTTGTGTTGAAAGGTTATGAGTTTCACTTATTTCTTTGTTCTAGTCTACCTTTATTACTCCATTCTCATATAATTTTGGATTTTTGGTGATTTTAAAAGAATTAGACACTCATTATTATCATTTATTAATTGTTAAACTTTAGAAAATATACCTATTTAATTTTATTAGTGTTTAATTTATGGTTTTATATGGTTTTTCTATTATTATCTATGATTTTATCAATATATGGGTTAAATGAGTTGGGAATTCAATTTTATTAATGGGAAGGGTGTTAATTAAATTAATAAGGATTAATAGTGTTGTTTTCTTACATATTATTTCGTAAATTTTATTTTAACATTCGATGAATATTGAATACTTATTTTTTTGTTACTATAATTAAGATAAAAATGTTATCATTACTAAGGATGTTAATACTGAGTATTTTTTGAAGAAAATTATAGTTTTATAGTTTGATTATATGAAATTTTTTATTTTTTATTATTTTAATTAAAATTGTTGTTTTGTGAATTCAATTGATTTATTGATAATGAAATTATGTGAAATTTCAGGCTAGTATTCATCATAATATGCTAGAAAACTATATATTATGCTTCAAGATATATATTATTGAGTGGAAATCATGGGATTGAGTTGAATAATTTATTTAATGAATTTTAATTAATTTAAGTGTGTTTTAGAGAGTGTGAAGTGAATTTTTTAAGCCAAACTGATTTCTGAGATATGAGTATACTATATAACAAAATTATTTGGGAAATTGATTTATTTCATTAGAAAATACAACGTGTAACATTAGATTTGAGTTAATAAATAAAAATAAATCAAAGATGTGTATTTGATGAAAATGAGTTATTATTATTGATTATATAGTTATTTGAGGTTAAATTGATAAAATTATTATTTGGATTTTTTTCATAATCTGAAATTATGTTTATTATATTTCAAAATAATCATTTTGGTTTTTTAAATGCCTTGAGATGGATAATATGCTTTGTATTTTTTTGTAAGACTTTGATATGATCAAGGTTATGGGTTTGATCATGCCTTTGTGTAAGGTTTTGGTGTGTATTATGCCATGGGTTTCATAGAGATGTTTTATATAACATGGGTTTGATAGGGTTACATTATATGCAACAAATTTTGAAGGATTGTGATATGTATCTCATGTGTTTGATTTTCACATAATTTTTCAAATTTTTAGAGTTCACACCACTGATGGTTGAAGAAACTATATAGGTAATCGAGGAGGCATGGCATGCACTCATCCTTTTTCATATAATTTATCTTTTTAAAAAAATGCATTATAAAACTCACATAAGAACATTCTAGACTCCACATGATGTTTATGTCATATTTTTTCTCATTGTAATTATTTTTCATATCTTGTATAAGCGCACCTCATATCAATTTATACTTTTTTGTGATTAACGGAATATAAAGGGGGAATTTTTTTGTTATTAGATGTTATGATAAATCATGAATATGATTTCTATATTATTTTTTACTCTTTTGGAAAAGTAATTTTTGTTAATTTTTTCAGTCATGTCAATTGTATTATTTTATGACTTATGTACTTGAGTTATAGTTGCACTTTTCTAGATGAATATTTTCAATGGGAAAAATTGGGATAAAATTTTAGATTTTATTTATAATATTGTAAAATTATTCAACTTTATATGATTATTTATTTAGTTATTTGTATTCTTTGTGGGATGAATAAATTTTGGGCAAATCACTGCTTAAGTAATTTATATAGAACCTTGATTTTAGTCCCTAAGCTCTAGTGTTTGGGGAGTGTACTTAAAGAAGTTTGGAAATTATCATTGCTAGAATGATCATGTTCGTTTAAGATATTAATATTATACCACGAAAATAGTTTGTCTACATCTAATACAATTTTATAGACTATGATAGTAGAGGTTTCAAATTATATAATTAAAGGATAGTAACATAAAAATAACACTAACAATTATAAAAATTATATTAATTTAAAGTCCTATTAACAATATATGAAAAATAATACTATTATTTCATGAAAAAAATAAAACTGATTATATGATAAGAAAATAAAAATATCTATTTTAATAATTATTATTAGAGTATATATATATATATATAAACTAATTACATATTTTATTTTAAGAAATTATAATTGTTCTATTTTATGAATTTATTGTAAGTCGGTAAAATTATTTTATCAAATAATAAGAATAACATTACAATTTATATAAAATTATGTTAGTAAAAAACTCTATAAAATCATAATAATATAGAAAAACATAATATTCACATATTTATATTATAAATACTACATAAAATTTATCATTGATCCCAAAGACATCACAATAGATGCATAATTGGTTTCAAAATGATGAGAGTCTAATAATTTTGCAAAATATATGAGTATGAAATACAATCCCCATCTAATGAACCTATTATATATATTTTCTTAGGATATGTATATTGTTATTTTAATTCTTTAATGAGTAAGAATCATAATTATAAAACAATGAAATAAAAAAAACAACATTACAAAAATATTTTTATTTCCAGATGAAACTTGGGGAAGCTAGGTATTTATGGCTTTATATTGAGAAATACTTCTCTTCATTACATCAAATGATGATGAGAGAAACCCCAAATCCCATAAATAATTTATAAATAAAATTCCCTTTCCTTCCTTCTTTGATTTCCACCCTGATTATTATGCCAAATTGAATGAGGCATGGCAGAAATATAGATTGAGTAATAATATAGAATTAATGATTGATGAAAGAATAATAATTTCATGTAGTTATTAAGGAGGATGAATGATAGGGACTAGTTATGAAAATGATAAAAATATAAGGGTTTCTACACTTGAGGAAATTGGTGTTGGAGAAATTGGAGATGAAATATGTGGAATTTAATAAAATCTATAAGAACTATTTTCTAATTGTAGTCTTAAATCTTATACTATCCCAATTTTCTAAATATGTGGAAAAAACTTTCTTATGCTCTCCTAATAATAATAATAACATTGAACACGATTCTATAATTTTGATTATAGATAATTTATTTCCAAGGTTCCTTCAAAACATTTTCAATAGTCACTTATATCCACCCAATAATTATGATGATTTTGGTCATGGTTATTGAAATATGCCAATAGATAATATATTTCCATAATTTTTAAAATAAGGAAAATTGACTATAATATTTTCATGCATTTAAAAAACATAGAATAATACTCATCTATAAATTAAATTTTAAAAAAATTAACTATTTACAAATTTCTATGTCATATAAAATAATGAGATTTGTTTTTGGATAATAATAAAAATTCTATTCTTGTATCCCTTTGGTTTGTGTGTTATGGTGTCATGGATATATACAATGGTAACCATGTGAAATTTAATCATGTGTGTGATAATAATGTCAATAGATATTTTTTTAGGAGATGTTATAATGAATTCTTATTGGTTGAAGTCTTATTATGAATAAAATTGCAGTGCCCCAATTTTAGGTATTTAATTAAATAATAAAAGTTTATCAAATTTGACCTAAAAAGTGATTAGATAGTAAAATATGCAATAAAATTGACTTTTCTTAACTAGATTAATAAAATAATATAAAATGGGTTGGTAATTGTGTTAATTACTATATATTCGAACATTAATTTAATAAAAAAATTCAAAATTATTCCCCTTAATTGGAATCCCTCTCATTATTACCCTCATTTGTCTCCATTCACATGGTGGTTCAGCATATATTTGTCCTCCTTGGTTTCTCCCTCACCTCTAACATATTTTTCCTCCGTCTTTGATTAGGTATACTCTAGATAATAGGTAAGTGCTCATAAGTATTTTATTTACCTTCTTCTACTAATTTTTATTTGATTAAATTTATTATATGGAAGCTATATTAAAAATATCTTTCTGTTTCATAGAAAATATGGGGTTTTAAAAAATTCATTATAAAACCATAATGGTGCTTCATATCTTTTCTGATGAAAAAATATTTATTAACAAAAGTATTTTTCGGTGTATGGGGCTCCATTTATTTTCAATGATTGAAATAAATTCATTGGTTTCTTATATTTTTAAGTGGTTTTTTCCAAGAAATTTGTATAAAATATTTTTTGGATTTTAAAATAATCATATGGGTTTCATTAAAGTGATTCCCAGTTTATGTAATTATCATTACCCCAATAAATTTATTAAGATAATTATTTTTTACTTTACAAGTTAGGGATCTAATTATTAGTATTAGTTTTATGATATTATTCTTATGAAATGTAATTTCATTTTTTTCATATTAAATTATTTATGTTTCATGTATTTTATTCACTCCAATAAAAAATATATTATTTTTTATTATGGTTTATTTAAGAAACTAGATATTTTATGTTTCATTGGGATTGGATTATTATGCTTCAGAATTTATTAATTCAGCATGTTCACATGGAAAACATGCTTTTATACAATCCATTTTTATTTTTTTGGTGTTATCTTATCCATCAACCATCTTGATCATATAAATCATATATAATTAGGGTGTATTTAATATTTTTTTCTTTAACCTTATATTAATTATAATATTTATCACTTTTTCATGATCATATTTGGTTACATAATATGTCACTAAGTTTTATTATTCATATGAGTTTATCTATACTTATAACTGATCATCACTACTCACATACCCTAGATTCAATCAAATATCTCCAGATTATTGAATACAATCATTATTCATTTTTTTGAGGCACTATCATATCTCTCACCTTTTTGTTTCTTGAGGTGATATTTGATAGTTATTTTGGTTCCACTCTTTTCCTATTTTACTAAGGGAAAATATAAGAAAGTTCATATAAGTGGAAAAATTTTAGAGTTCTTCTTCATGATCCATGGTGTTATTTTATCCTATAGTATTGTTTTAGTAGAGATCAAGGAATTTACTAGGTAATATTCAAGAGTAAAACAATTTTCAATTTTGATGAAACCATAATTACTGATATTCTAATCATTTCTAATGAATAATAATGTTTATAACAATAGAATCTTGATTTATAAGTGTAATTGAATTTCATTTATTTATTATTTTATAAATTGGGTTTATATTATTCTTTCAAGTGTATTTTTTGATTCTATATAGTTTGATAGTTGTTATAACCCAATATTTGGTAAACAAGATTCCCTTTATGACTTAATTTAATACCCATTTATGTATTATGGTTATAAAAAACAACCAAACTTTATTGTGTTTATTCGGAATATTATGAACTATAAAATTTTAAATACCATTATAAATCACAACCGTTGATAATATATTCATCTAATAGTTATCTTATTATTATTATATAGTAAGGGTTATGAAAAATCCAATTTACAAATACATAGGAAGCGATGGCCTCGACTAGTAGGATTGTACCCTATGAATCCCATTTATTGATGGTTCATAGTGAGATATTGTCTTTGGGATTTACAATTGACCAATACCAAGATGATATTCAATAACTATAGCATGATCAAAATCATATATGGATGAATTTCAATCTCATCAAGATCATGCCCCAGACCATGTTCATCGAACAACCCCAATAAAATATTATTTTTGCACACGTTACCCTTATGACTTTCACTGGTGTAATAAAGAAATATATATCCTTAACCTAACAACAAGAATATGTATATTTTATTTTCAATCAAAAAATAATTATATTTATTTAATATTTATTTAAATTTATAAGTTATTAAATAATGATTATGATAAAAATTATATTTTGAAATGACAATAATCGAATTTTATTTTTCGATCGTATGAAATTTCAATTGAGACATTACTTTTGAAGAATTGATGAATGTTAAAAATACATTATATTTTAGTAAAATATTTATGTTAAGTAATATTTTTTACTTATAGTTAATAATATAGTTTTACAAAGACAAAAATAATTTTTATAAGGATCGTAAAAATGTTATTGTTTAAAGACAGTATTTTTCAATAAATAGGGATTTTGACTTAAAAATTAAAATTCACATATTTATAGATTTATTTAGATAAAATATTTTTTTGATTTAGATCATTGAAATGATCTAATGGTGAATGATTCATAATTCTCTAAAATAGTCAAATTTTCAGATAAGGATCAAATTTGTTATAAATATACAGTATACATTATCACATAATAATTACCCAGAATTGATGTAATATATTGCATAAATTGTATCCACAACCAAATATATGTTTATATATTAAAATAATCTATTTTTAAGTTATATAATTAATTATATAAATCCTTTATGAACCCATTAAAACCTATGTTATATTTTACAGTTTTAAAACCATTTCTTCGTAAACATGACTCACTTCCACATCACCATGTGTAATATTTTAATGAGTTAAGTTTTAGACATTTAAAATAATGAAAAATAATATTCTCTACAATAAACCCTGGGTAAAACCCATGTAAAGGTGTTTGGTTATTATTATATTATTTTATAGAGTCCAAAACCTAAGTTCAAGAAATAATAAAGAACTCCTCTCTCTTTCCCAATATAAACCCACACAATATCACATCTATCATCACTAAAAGCCATGAAGATATTACATAGTTATCCCTTACCTCTCAATATCCCTCCCAAGGTTCCCAAAATCTCTTAATAAGCTCCTCCCAAGCTTTTTGAAATAGCCCCTCAAGGTCAGGGATCCTCCCCTTCTACATTTTATTTAAGAACCTCCTTTGTGTTATGACTTTACTCTTCAATTTTTCATGTTAATGTATGTCCTAACACTTCCCCAATACTTAAATTATGATTTAAAAGTTATTATATACCACATTAACTCTCATTAATCCCTACCATGATTAATTAGATACAAACATTATGTTGTTGAAATTATCCTATGATTTTTCTTTGCTGAACATTTATTCAAACACCCTTTGTGTATTATGCTTTTTAATTAAAAATTATTCTTGTTTTATTATGTTCTTAAATATACCACTTACTAACCTTATTATATCCTAGGAAAGAGAGATACATTTGACTCTCATTAACCCCTCCCATGAACTTTTATGTTCTCCTGTTATAATGTCGAAACAGTCCTATGATTTTACATGCCAAAAATTTGTGATATGTTTACAAATACCAATTTATATTCATGGTTATTCACCTAGTCCTACCTATAATACATTGATTTGGGGATTCCATATATATAACCCACATTTTTTATTCATGGGATAAAATGTGATGCAATATTTTCATATGTTATAAGACCTATGTGGCAAACTTATGAATGAACAATATATGATTATGGTGAGTGCACCCTATATTCCACCAATGCATTGGGTAATATAGGTGAATTTTAGGTTATCCTAAGAGAATAATGGTTGATTAGTTGATGGTTATACTTAACTTATGCATATGATACAATGTTTTGTATTATTTCCACATTACCATGATGACATGATGCAATAATATTATACTATGTATCATTGTTCATGACTATAATTATCACATCATATGTTAAACTATTATGCCTCTTGGTTCACATGTATTTCTTTAACCTATTTTATTCATTGTTTATTAGTTTTATTGTATTTATAGCTCACCATTTTCTTATGTATTTCCCCAGTTTATACCATTCATTTTTAGAAGAACGATGTTATTTAAGATAAAGTTAAGGAATTTTTCAATAAAACCATTACATCCCAGATTTATAATGTTATTTTATATACCTAATTTAAATAATACACTAGTAATCTTGATATTTTGGGTTTTATTAAGTGTATTTGTAGACGCCGGAAAAGTCCGTTGTTCCCAAACGAAGCTCCGGATGCGGAAAACGAAGTGATATTTGGAGTCAGAGGCACGTTCCGGAGGGCCCGGAGGACTTGCACGAAATTTCAGAGTCCCGCGCGCAAAGTTGAGTCGCGGCGCGCAATCCTCCCGGGATGCACGCAATGCGCTGGGCCGGCGCGCTATTTTGCGCGCCCGTGGCCTGCGCGGCTCCCTTGCGCGCCGGGCCCGATTCCACGCCCGCGAAGAGAATTCCGCGCCCGACGACCGGATTCCGCGCCGGGGTGGCCTATAAATATAAGGCGACCCCCGACGTTTTGAAGGTTGCCAGAATCCGAAGCATCGCTCGTTCGCGCAATCCAACCCCTTCCGCGCGCAATGCCGATCTTCGGGTAACCTCCTTTCTTTCGCGCAATAGAGCCTTGGGGTTCGCCTTCGTGCGCAATCCCTTTGGCTTCTTTCTTTTGAACTAATTCTTCACCGTAAGGCCTTCGCGCGCAAAAGAAGCCTCTTGCGCGCAATTTCCACCAGGGTGCGCGCAATCCGGCCCGATTGCGCGCACCCCCTCTTCAAAGTGGCCGTTCGTTAGAGAATGAGCCGTTGCCCCCGCGAGCTGTCCGAAGCCCGGTGCGCGCAATCTCAATCATCTGCGCGCAAAGCGCTGGCCCAATTGCGCGCCAGCCCGCCCAATTGCGTGCCGACCCGTGGTATTGCGCGCAAAGCTCCTCTTTTGCGCGCAAACCGCCGGGGTCGCCCCCTTTGACCCCCTGAGGGTACCCGCCTGCGTGGCGCCCGATGATCTTCATCCTAGGTGCCCGCACCGTGCGTTGTCTTTCCGTGCGGCCCTCCAGGCTTGCGCGAAGTGACACGGACCCATCGGCGGCAACCAATGTCCAGCATGACGTTAAACTGCACATATGTCCAGCATGACGTTAAACTGCACATATGTCCAGCATGATGTTAAACTGCACATATGTCCAGCATGACGTTAAACTGCACATTCGTCCCGCATGACGTTAAACTGCACATTCGTCCCGCATGACGCTAAACTGCATCCGTCCAACATGACGTTAAACTGTACTACGTCCAAGTTGCACGACGCTAAACTGCCTAGCCCCTATCGTCCGTGCTGCAAGACGTTAAACTGCCAAGCACCTTCGTCCTCAGCACACGACGTTAAACTGTACTTCGTCCGGCAAGAAGTTAAACCGTCCGCATCACCCGATCCCGTGCCTCGCACTCAGGGTCCCCCCCGGTTTGGATGTGGCCCCCACCCGCTCGTCTCTGCAGGGATGTCGGGATTGCCCCTCTTTAGGGACGATTTAATGGGAGCGGCTTTTCCCCACGGGGGTAGGGTATTACAAACCCCTAGTTTCTTGTGGGGGGCTGCACATGTGTATCTCCATTGCGCTCCCCCACCGCCGAAGCCAGTAGAGGGTGTGACTGGGATCGAGGTGTCTCCTACTTTCGGTCCAAGTCCCTTCCAACTGAGTTTTGCCGCATCCGGGCAGCCTCAAGTGCGTAAGTCCTGACAGAATGAACTACGTCGACTTTGATCCATGTCTTCTAAACAGGGTACGTAGGAAACCTCCCTGAGGTTCAAGCCCACCACCTGGTTGTCCCGGTCGTATTCACGTCGGTTCGTCCATCAGTGGACCCCTCTAGGGTTCACACTTACGTCGATTCACCTATGAATCCGCCCATGTGGGAGACTGCACGTGTGTATCTCCACTGTGCCTCCCCACTGTCCCTTTTTCCATCTCTCCTTTTATCGTCCAGCATGACGTGAAACTGTGATCCACCCGACCGTTCCATCCCCCTCTGTGCGAGGTGGTTCGGTTCAATCCTCCGCCCGGCGGCCTCGACCTCTTCGTGAGTCGGCTCGCCAACGTCCAGCATGACGTTAAACTGTATACCCGAACTACGTTGACTTTGATCCATTCTAACGCGCGGTACGTAGGAAGCCTCTACGGGGTCCAAGCTCTTCACTCCATCATCCATCCTGATCCTTACCCGGGCCGCCACATCCTGGTGGGGTCATGCCACTTCTCTCCACTCCACATCACCTGGGAAGCCGCCCATGCGCTGGCCCCAGCGTCGGAGGTTCCCCGCAAGGGGTTCTGTCATCTGATCCACTTTTCGTGTTGATCGGTCCGATGCCGTCCCCGCTGGACGTTAAACTCGCGGCATACCCCGTGTTAAACATGGGAAGCCGAGGAAAACCTCAGGTGACACAGTTCCCCGCACCCAGTGCGGGATGCCTCAGGTCATCATGCCTTCGAGAAGCCCTATTAGGGACGGAAAGCAGACATGCAGAGCCGCAGTGTTACGACACGCCCCCCGCACCCAGAGCCACCCGGTCTCCTCACTGCAGGTTGCTGCCCCGACCAGACTCCTTGGAGCGTCCGGGCGGAAGCAGCGCAATTAACCGGTGTCCATGAAGATATGGCGCCGGGAACGAGATTCACGAGCATGTCTTAAATCTATGAGGGAGACCCGGATTAGGCGATGAGTTCCGAGGAGACGTCCAAGGAAGGAGGAGCCGACATCCCATCATCCCGGTTTTGATCAAGGAGCAGACGCCCCTGAATAAGGGACGGATGCCGCCCACCTTTGGAAAGCGGGACTGCAGGACCACAAGCCGCGCGCCCATCCCCTCGGGTTGACGGGTGCACGCGCGAACGCGTCCTGGCGGAACAGCGTAACCCGGCGCACATCCGCACCGAAACAGAAAAATGGTGAACCAGACGTGAATCTCTTCTCCTCGATACGAAGACCGATGGCTTTCAGAGGTGTTGGAAGACCGGCATGTTGCCCGGCCAAGCATTCAGTCTTACCCGCTAGGGGCTGGGGAAGGGAAATCGGGAACTCCGTCTCGCAACGTCGAGGGCCTGGGTTCCCCCCACGGAAGGCGTCGTGGCACTAATGGTTGGTTGTCGATTCCTTTTCCTGTCAGTGTTAATGGGTCCTTCTCCCTTCTTTCAGAAATCAGGTCGCCCAATCCAGTGCCCGATCACCGCCCGCCCACTGGCGCAGAGGTAGGGGAAACACCGACGCGGCTACTCCGCGCGGTCCCGCCCGTTCCACAGCCGTCCCAGCAGCCGCAATTGCGGGACGACCACGCCCTCTCTCCCCCTCGGAGGTCATCCAGAGAAGGGTGATCAACAACCTGGTGCGGAGATATGAGGAAGAGGGAGTCATCCCCACCCGGGACATGGCTCGCCTAGACCTTGAGGAGGCTGCGCCTCGCCACCACCGCCGCCCCCGAGGGCCGCGCAGGGAGGCACCGCTGCCCACCTCAACGTCCAACCGCTTCGGGAGCTTATCCCCGGAGCGCTCTGATAGTTCCCTTCCCTATGCGGATGAGGTGGAAGATGTCCGGGATCACCCTATCCGGGATTCGCTCCAGGGATCTACGGTAAGGGCTCCCGCCAGGCCATGGAGAAACCGCCGCCAGGCCTCTCAAGTCGAAGAGCGGGCTCTCCACCTGCCCGCGTCGCTCATCCCGACTCGTTTTTCCCGACGCCAACGTCGGGCACGAGCGGAGGAGGATGCCCACCTTGGGGCCCTAGCAACAGCGGCCGCATTGGCCCAAGCCACTGTTGTCTTTAGTCGCCAGGCCCCTGCGCATCCTGAGCAGGGGAACTTCTATGCCCGACCTGGATCGAGGCCCCGACCGCCCCAAAGGCAGGTTGGGTCGACTCTCCCGGTTGCTGGTACAGGCAGTAGCCACCGCGGACCACCTCGCGGTAGCGCTATTCACCAGCAGGGTCTACTCCGTGTGGCCGATCTAGGAGGCATGGGTCATCCCACCTTCCGATCCCGGCCCAGAGGCCTGCCCGGAATCATCTCTCCCCGCGTCCCCTTTGATATCTATCCCGGTGCCCCTCGCACCTTGGTTTCTAGTCCTCTTGGCCCCAGCACCAGTGCGGCCGGAGGATGCCAGGACAGAGATCAGCCCTGCCCCGAAGAACCACCCAGGGTCAGGAAGGCAAGGCGTCGACGCCAAGGGAAGAATGTTGCGGAATTCCGGACAGAGATCCGACCGGTGCGCTTCTCTGATTCGGAGGCGGAGTATAATTCGGCGACAGAGCCCTCCCCCCAATCCCGCCAGTCAAAGGCAGGGGTAGGAATGCGGCACGTCAGCCTCGTACTCCCCGAGAGCGAGATCGATGTGATCCCCGCTTCTCTCCGAAGGTATATCCGGAGTAACGAGGGCCTGGTAGACCCCCAAGGATCAAGCTTGCGGTTGGTACCGGCCCCTCCGGAAGCGCCTTCCGCCTCGATCGGGGAAGCCGGAGATTTTTTCTGGGGACCAACGGTCAAACCACGATCTAGTGCACCCTCGGCGAGCACCGATGCTACGGCAGGATGTTCGCTCGCCGGCCCGTCCTATCGTGATGTGGTAGCCAGGGCACTGCCACCCTCAGAGGGCGGCCCGGGATATGGAGGCCAATCGGCCTGTTCGCCGTATTCACCACCGGCCAGCCCGTCGGCCCGGCGGCCCGCCTCGGCACCACTGCCGGTTCCCCGTCTGTTCCCAGTCATTGAAGAGGACCAAGGAGACCTGGGTCCCGAGTTTGAGTCGTGGAGCTTCTGGACCGTCCTTGCAGAGGGCCACTTCCCTGAGAAGTTTTGGCCAGTCGCGGGACCGGGCTTTGATGCACCCGAATCGCTCACCCCGGATGAGTTCGAATGCTTCCGCCGAACTCTCCGGGAGACTCGCTCCTATCTTCACCGCCTAAAAATGCCATACCCCAGGAGTCAAGCGCACCTGGAGGATATTGGTGAGCAGTGCCGTCAAATTGACCTGGCCATGCTCCCTGCGGTTCGGCACCCCGGGTCATTTGAGCACCACGAGGCCCTCCAACAACGATGCGTTGAGTGTTTTCAAGTACTCCGCAAAGTTATCGAGGAAGCCACTCCCCACGTGTATATCCGTGGATGGGGGCAGTACGCTGCCCTACGCTTCAGTGTGATTCGCCGACAGCCCGATTCACTGGGTGGCTCTGAGGGTACATCCCCAGGGACGAAAACAGTCAATATGGCTGACCTGTCGGGAGAGGGGAACGACTTGGAACTTCTCGACGGGGGCTTCCCCCCCAAAGACAAGCCATCGTTAGATCCATCGGTGAGAGTTACTCGTCATCAGAGGAACCTCCTGGGGCTCCCCGCACCCACTGAAGCACTGACGTTGAGCCGAAACGTCAGCAAAGGTAAAGAGCACAGCGAGGCTATAAAGCCCGCCGACCCATCTGCCTCCGTGCAGAGGGCAGAGGAGGATCCCGAGAAGGCTACGCTACGTCAGCAGCTCACCGAACAGAAGAAGCTGGTTGACCAGCTCCTCGCCGAGCGCGCTGCAGAACGGCGGCCTGACTACGGTGATCCTAGGCCAGGACAGCAGGGACCGGAACAACCGCTCCTCGACGAGACTCTCCCGGGCAACCGTGATTACGCCGTGTTCACCGACAGGAGAGAGGCCATTGCCTATGGCAAGAGGGCGCGGTATGTTTCTCCACACCCTCCCGAGCGGCGTGACTACCTGAGAGACCCCGCTCGGATTCCTCCCGCTGCCCCAAGGGCCGCTCCGCCCGCCATCCCACGAGCTGCCGAGTTCGACGACCCGGTCGACGACCCGATTGAAGGGCCATGTAATGCGCTCGTGGTTAGAGATCCTCGCCAGGACTGGAACCCATGTCCGGACGATCCGATGGCGGCACTCATTGCCCGCTTGGAAGCCTTGGAGACTCGGCATGTGGCGATCCCACCGGACGGCAAGCCATACCCAGCATGGGTGGATGACATGCCGGCGCCTCCGGGATTCGGGAATCCCACTTTTGCCCCCTTCAACGGGACTGGAGATCCGCCACAGCATTTGGCCCATTTCAACTCGAGGTGCGGGCCTATGTTGGGGACTCCGGCGCAGCAAGAGGCCGCTAAGCTTCGCTGCTTTGTCCAGACACTGGAAGGGCCAGCATTTGTCTGGTACAGCCAGCTCCCCGTCGGGTCGGTAACCAGCTGGGAGGACCTCCGTAGACAGTTCCTCTACCAGTTCAGTTCCATGACCCGGAAGATGAGTATCACAGACCTCTTCAAGTGCAAGCAGAGGCCTAATGAGCGAGTCGCAGACTTCGTCGCCCGATGGAAGGGTCCCACGTATTCCCTTGATATGCCGTTGACTCAGGAGCAGTTGCTGACAATGTGCGTCGGGAACGTCAAGACCGAGCTGGTCCCTTCCCTGATCACTCAGAATTACCCCGGAGGGTTCAGGGACTTCTCAGAAAAAGCTCAATGTCTTGAGGAAGCCCTGCAACAGGCCAGCCAGGCACACCCGCTGCCTCCTATGATTCCTGCAAGGAGAGTCAGCAGGGCTGAGCCCGCTGCTGTTGCCCAGATAGAGGCCCCCAGGCCGTTGGAGCTGCTGCCGGCGAGGCCAGCTCCACAGCCTCACAGGAACCCGCCTCCACGGGCTCAGTTCCCGGCCCAGCAACGGCAGCCCCAGAACCGGCCGGCCCTTCTGCGTAATGTACCGCCGCAACCCAGGCGAGATAATCATGGTCCACCTCCTCGGCCGGCCCCTCCAGCCCCTCGACAAGACCACGCTCCCAGGGGCCCGCGACACCTGACTTACTCATTCCACGAGGATCAGGTCCCCGGTTATTTCCGGAGCGCCCTGGAGCAGAGGATTGTGCGACTGCCTGAGTGTTGGAAGCCAGAGGAGGCACATCTTACGAATAACCCTCGCTACTTACCTTACCATCGGGCCCTGGGGCACACCATCCAGCGGTGCTATGTTTTTAAGGATTGGCTCCAAGACCAGATTAACAACAATGTAATCAGGTTGGGCCCAGCTCCGGCACAAGTGGCGGGCGTGTTCGTGGGATCAGATGACGATAGTGGCAACGAAGACGAATGGCAGCTGGTCTCCGACCGCGGATCACAGAAGTATAATAACTGGATGGCCCGCAAGACGACCATTCGCGCCCATGGAATAATTCGTGCGCGCTTGAATCAGTCTGAGCCCCCAGAATCTGCGGGTGTTGCTTCGGCATCGTCGTCCCAGCCTGCCTCTTCCAAGAGGAGCAAACGGCGGCAGCGCAAGAAGGAAGAGCGTGCCCCGCCAGTTCCGCCACTATCCCGCACTCTCGGCGATTTCATGCCCCCGGAGATGGGGGTCCCTCCTCGGATCCACCCGGTGATGGATGATTCATCCGATGACGGTATTGGGTAGGCTTCGGTTAACACCGTCGAGCTGGTAAATCCCTTTTCGGTTCCCGACGTTGAAGAACACCAGGTGGACCTCCCTAGTGTCCACGGTCGTCGCCACCGTCGGAAGAACCGCAACAGCAGGACTCGCCGGGGCACAGCCGTTGGTACCTTCAGCCAGGCCGTGCACACCACTGAGACTAGGCAGCAGGCTCAAAACCGAGCACAACGTGCGCCGCCCCCCCCCCCCCCCCCATTCGGGGATGACGGATTCGCCTCCGCCGCTGTTTGTGGTGTGGGACCAGGCAGAACCGCCTCAGCCGCGTCGCGACCAGCTCCGCCCTGCCACGAGTCCATCCCGGCCTCCTGACCCCAGTACGGTGACCATTTCCCGGACTGCAGCCAGTGAACAGCGAGATGCGCCAAGTACCAGTCGGCCGCCGATCCAACCGGCAAGGCCCGTCATGCTTCCAACCGCAGAGCAACCTCCTGCAACCAGGGGCTCACGCTTGGCCAAAAAGTATGATGTCCTGAAGCACTTGGCTGACATCCCAGCAAGGCTCTCCATCCTTGAGGCTCTGCGCATGTCATCTGAGATGCGCGAGGCACTCGCTGAAGCCCTGAAAATCCCCCTCCAGTTTGAGACAGAGGTTGTGGCTGCAGAGGCCTTTCACGCCGAAACGATCGAGGACGCCGAATGTCAGGCAGTTATCTCGTTCTCTGGTAAGGATGAAGACCCTCCTATACAGGGACATATTCGTCCGCTGTATGTCACTGGCCAGTTCAATGGCCTTGAAGTCCGGCGCTGTCTTGTCGACACGGGGTCCGGGATTAACCTGATTCCAACTCGGACGCTCCGGAGATTGGGGTTGTCTGAGGATGACTTGATTCCCTCCGACCTCAGGATCCAGGGGTACGACCGCACCGAGCAAACCCCGGTCGGCAAGATACGTTTGAAGACCCAGTTCGGTGACTTGGTTGCCAACACTGAATTCATGGTAGTCTCTCAGGACACTGCGTACAACGCATTGATGGGCAGGCCATGGCTCCACCTTCACGCGGCGGTTCCCTCGTCATACCACCAATGCCTCAAATACTCCCTTAATGGTCGAGTAGGCGTGCTTCAAGGAGATGCCTCTCCATTTGCCTCATGTGAAGCCCGCTATCTGGATGCGGACTATTACAAGAGCAAGGATAAGCAGATCCTGGCAGGTGAGGTTGAGCCTGTCACTATTGCAAGTGATCCCTGGGCAAGTCTGGATGACGCTTACGTCCTCCCGGTTCAACGGTTGGACGTGGCCATGGTCTCGACGGCCCGCGAGTCTCCTAATGAGATGACCGCGACCGCCCGTGCTAGCACCAGTGGCCCAGCAGGATCTGGTAGCCCCAATGCAGTTTCCAACGCAGTCTCTCACGTGGACGATCCCTCCCCGAGTGGAGAGGACGTGGAAGATGCACCCCCAGCCTTTGAGGAGGGCGTCCCCACCACGGTCGATGAGTTAATACAGGTGAACCTTGGAACCGAGGCCGATCCAATACCCACATTGGTCAGTGCCACCATGCCCTCTGAGGAGCGGCAGCAGTACGTGGACTTTCTCAAGCAGCACCGTGATGTGTTCGCTTGGGGCTATGACGAGATGCCGGGGCTAGATCCTCAGGTAGCCGTCCACCGCCTTGGTCTCCCGGCGAACCATCGCGGGTTCAAGCAGCCTCCCAGGAAGATGCACCCATCCCACGGTGCCATGGTTGAGGCCGAAGTTGACAAGCTTATCAAAGCCAACTTCGTGAGGGAAGTTCAGTACCCCAAATGGCTGGCCAACATTATGCCGGTCAGGAAGAAGAACGGGCAGATCAGAGTCTACATCGACTTCCGCGATCTCAACCGCCACTGTCCGAAGGATGATTTTCCCCTTCCAGTGACAGAGCTGTTGATTGATGCCACGACAAGGTTCCAAGCCCTCTCCTTCATGGATGGATACTCCGGATACAACCAAATCCGGATGGCCCCTGAGGATGAGGAGTTCACTGCCTTCAGGGCCCCCCAAGGTACCTTTTGCTACCGGGTCATGCCTTTCGGCCTGAAGAATGCAGGTGCCACCTATCAACGGGCGATGCACCGCATATTCAAGCCAATCCTCGGCACACTGGTGGAATGCTACGTCGACGACTTGGTGGTCAAATCGCGCCAGCGTCAGGACCATCTCAAAGATCTTGAGAAAGTGTTCGGCTTCCTCCAGTCTCGCTGCCTGAAGATGAACCCGTTGAAGTGTTCCTTTGGGGTCACCTCCGGAAAGTTCCTTGGATTTGTGGTAAGATACCAGGGTATTGAGATCGACCCAGAGAAAATCAGGGCGATTAGCCAGATGCCTCCCCCAGGTAACATCCGGGAACTGCAAGGGTTCCAAGGCCACTTAGCCTATATACGCCGATTCATCGCGAATCTGGCCGGCAAGAGTAAGCCCTTTTCTCGGCTCATGAAGAAAGGTGCCACCTATGTATGGGATAAAGAGTGTCAGACCGCTTTCGAGTAAATCAAGCAGTACCTGCTTCAACCTCCGGTCCTGATGCCGCCCGTATCCGGAAAGCCGCTGGTCCTTTATGTGACCGCCCTGGAACGGTCCCTGGGTGCCCTTCTCGCCCAGAAGAACAACGAGGGAACGGAGAATAGCCTCTATTACCTCAGTCGCATGCTCCTCGATGCGGAAGTTAGGTATTCCCCCATCGAGAAGAGCTGCCTGGCGCTCGTATTTTCCGTACAGAAATTACGGCACTACTTGCAGCACCACGAGGTACAGTTGGTTTCTCGGGTAGACCCGTTGAAATATATCCTGAGCCGACCTATGTTGACTGGCCGTCTAGCGCGGTGGGCTGTGATTCTCCAACAGTTTGACATCAGGTATGTGTCTCAGAAGGCCATCAAAGGGCAAGCATTGGCAGACTTTCTGGCAGCTCACCCGACCTCCGCGGATCAGCCGCTGGATCTAGGCTTTCCTGATGAGACCATTCTCTCGGTCGATCATGCCGATCCATGCTGGAAGATGCACTTTGACGGTGCCTCCCGGATCCCCACTGGTAGAAGACTCGATAATCCTAAGCTCAACAGAGTGGGCTTGGGCATCGTCTTCATTACCCCGGAGCGAGCCGTGCTGCCATACTCTTTCCTGTTGTCAGAGGGCTGTACCAACAATGAGGCGGAATACCATGCCCTCATCACTGGCCTCGAGTTAGCTCTCGAGATCGATGTGCCCCATCTGTGCGTGAAAGGGGACTCCGAGCTGGTCGTTAAGCAGATCAACGGCGACTATGTTGTCAGGAAGCCGGAACTTGTGCCATTGTTGGAGTTCACCCTCCTTCTGATGGCTCGATTCCCTTCTCGGCCAGAAATTGTCCATATTCCCCGGTCGTAGAACGGTCGAGCAGATGCTTTGGCCAGCCTTGCTGCGTCACTTGCAGAGCCTGAACAGGACAACCTGATCGTCCGCGTGACGCGCCGCAGGCTCATCGCTCCCGTTATCCCGGAAGAATATCGCGGCCCGTTGGTAAGTAATCTCACCACGGTTTCCCCTATGCTCGGAGCCCCGAGTACCCCAGATATGACAGTCGGATCAGCCCATGATTGGAGGACGCCTTTGGTTGAGTACCTCCAACATGGCATTCTTCCATCGGATCGGGCCGAGCGCGAGAGAGTTCGACGCCGCGCATCGCAGTTTGTCCTCCAGAGCAGTCCTGGCCTGGAGCAGATCCTCTATAAACGCGGATTCGATGGTGTTCTCCTCCGTTGCCTTCAGGGAGTTGAGATCCCACGAGTCATGCAAGAGGTTCATGCTGGTTCATGCGGTGCCCATCAGACTGGGCTGAAGCTGTCCCACCAGATTCGGAGGTTGGGATACTTCTGGCCCTCCATGATCCATGACTGCATCGAGTATGCCGGGAGGTGCCATGCGTGCCAGGTTCATGTGAACTTTGTGCATCGGCCGCCGGAGCCTCTCCATACCACTAGGTATTCCTGGCCCTTTGCAGTCTGGGGTCTGGACGTTGTGGGACCTTACCCGCCGGCGACAGCTCGCCAGTGCCGGTTCATTCTGATCGCCACGGACTTCTTCTCCAAATGGGCAGAGGCGATTCCGCTCAGAGAGGTCAAATCCTGTTCGATCGCTGACTTCGTGACCTCCAACATCATCTATCAGTTTGGAGTGCCTCACGCTATCCTCACGGATAACGGAACCAATTTCCGGGCAGCCGAGTTGAAGAAGTTGTACGCCAAGTATAACATTCGCTCGAACCATACATCTCGCTATCATGCGCGGGCGAATGGACAGATCGAGGCGTTTAACAAAACCCTCTCTAACATTCTGCAAAAGATGGTTGGTCAGAACAAGAAGAGTTGGCCGGACAAGCTCCCCAACGCCCTCTGGGCTTATCGGACGACGACTCGCAATTCCACCCAGATGACCCCTTATTCCCTGGTGTATGGAGCTGAGGCCGTCCTGCCCATTGAGATCCAGTTGCCGTCCTTGCGCACTGCGGTCTACGACCAGCAAGCGCCAGACAGAGTTGCTGAAGCCCGTCTAGTCGAGTTGGAAGCACTGGATGAGAATAGACTTCGCGCTTTGCACAACTTGGAGAGGCATCAAAGCAGAATGGCTCGAGCTTTCAATAAGAAGGTTCGCCTCCACTCCTTCCTGCAGGGTGATCTAGTGCTAGCCCTAAGAGCACCGATGATCCCCTGCAGGAAGCCGCCCAAGTTGGAGCCCAAGTGGGAGGGACCTTTTGTTGTCCACAAGGTCTATCCCAATGGCGCGTACTCCCTAGCGACTATGGATGGTGAGTGTGTCACTCCTCCCACCAACGCTAGGTTTCTCAAGCAGTACTTTGCCTGAGTACACTACGTCCGCGCGGCAGGACGTTAAACTGCCAAGCATCATTCGTCCAAGCTACAAGACGTTAAACTGTTTAGCATACGTCCTGCATGACGTTAAACTGCATACGTCCAAGCTGCACGACGTTAAACTGCCCAGCGTAACGTCCAAGCTGCACGACGTTAAACTGCCCAGCGTATCGTCCGCGCTGCAAGACGTTAAACTGCCAAGTGCTTCGTCCAACATGACGTTAAACTGTACATCGTCCCGCATGACGCTAAACTGCACCACGTCCGAGCTACAACACGTTAAACTGTTCAGCATTCGTCCTGCATGACGCAAAACTGCACCTCAAGAACTATGTGCGGCTTGATTCCCATCCTTATGGGATACGTAGGACCGCCTGAACATTCATGTTCCAGGCCCAGCCCCATCCTTTGGGAATTTCCATCCCATCTCGGGCCCTTGGCCCAGTTGCCTCCGGGTGTGCGGCGTATGGTGTGAACGCGGGGCTATGCCCTCATTCACGTCGGTTTGCTCGCCACGCTGTACGCCCCTCAGGTTTGGGGATGCCTTCTGCTCCCCCCCTTTTTTTTTCGTCCTGCATGACGCTAAACTGCACTTCAAGAACTACGTGCGGCTTGATTCCCATCCTTATGGGATACGTAGGACCGCCTGGACATTCATGTTTCAGGCCCAGCCCCATTTCCCGGGAATCTCTATCCCGCGTTGGGCCTCTGGCCCAAGTTCCCCTCCTTTTTGTGCGAGGCGTATCGCGTGAGCGGGGGATCATGTCCTCATTCACGTCGGTCTACTGGCCGCGCCGTACGCCTCCCCCGTGTGTAGGACTACCTCACACCCCTCATCGTCCTGCATGACGTTAAACTGCCTCTCAAGAACTACGTGCGGCTTGATTCCCGTCCTTATGGGATACGTAGGACCGCCTGGACGCTTGTGTTTCAGGTTCAGCCCCGTCTCTTGGTTGATCACGGGGATCTGCCCTCTTTTGGTTGCTCTCAGGGTGAGTCCTCCGACCCTTCCCGGTGATCTGTTAACATGTTTTGGGTACTTCGGTCTATGACTCGTAGTGTCAGATTCAATCCCGACAGGTCCTGTGTTGCTTGTCAGGTCTCGCGCTTCCTCTTGTTCGAGCCTTCACCCAAAGGGATCCTCGTTAGCGGTTTGGGTACGATGCCTCAGTGCTCTCCTACCGCTCCGGGTCGATTTACCGGCGAGTCCTGGGCCGCAAATCGATATAAATCCTGCGATTGAGCAGTTGATGCTCGTTTGCTTGCCCCGTCTTAGGCTGACGCGATCGGATGTTGTGTTGCGAATATGGTCAGCAACGTCCTTGATTGCCATGTCGGCTCTTTCAGGCTCTGAACATTGGTTGCGCAGTCCTCATCACACTCCGCCTTTGTGCGTTGTAGTGGAATCTCGAAACTCTCTTCATACTGACCTCCAGTACACCTCTACACGTTAGGCAGACCAACCAGGGTAATGGTGTCGTTCAAGGCTCCCATGATCTGAGCACCAAGGATATATGCGGATGTCCTCCCTAAGGGCCATGCGTAGCTGGACCCTCGTTTCCATAAGAAGGAAGGATTCGCCCGAACAATCGCGTTCTGGGCCCAGTATATCAGGAGGCTAGCATCTCTGCCCCTCGGGTGATGGACATACGCAGGCCCCGATCCCAAGACTCTTCTCTTGGAATCGTGCGTGACCACAGGGCGGGGTATGTTCCCACCTCCGTCGTGTCCGCCGTACCACAATGAGCGGGTTCCTCCATGGTCCGAACCACACGACCTTAAACTGTGTTGTCTGGTCCTACCACACGACCGTAAACTATGATCGTCTTGGCCGCCCGACGAGAAACGTCACTGCATCGTGATGTCCTCCTCAGGGGGCACTCACGTTGGGCGCTGGTTAATAACCACGCCATTCATCAATGCCTTCCATGGCTTGATTATTGTAGCGACGCCAGGGATTTCCTAATCACAGGCATGTCACTGCACAAAGAAAAACCATCCATCTTTAAGGACAAACAAGAAATATCAAATGCCGCTTCTTCTATGTGCGAGGGTCAGACCCGCACCCTTCCCCGTGCAGGTGCCCTATTGTGTTGCGCCGCGCTTCGAGAACTACGTGTGGCTTGATTCCCATCCTTATGGGATACGTAGGAACACCCGGATGTTTGAAACTTCGGGTCCATCCCCCCCCACCTCTTAGAGATTCCCCTTCTCCGGGGAGTCCGCCGCCTTCGGGTCACCCTCAAGGCGTGTCCCTCGACCCCTTGCAGTGGTCCACCGGTGTCAAGAGTACTCTGGTTTATTGCCAGGAGGGTCAGGTTCAGCTTGATCAGGTTCCTTCCACTTTTCAGGCTTCGTGCTCCCTTTCATTCGGACCCATCATCTACGCCCTGGGTGGAGCCCCCGTGAACGGTTCGGACACAATGCCTCAGTGCTCTCCCACCGACTCGGGCTGGTGCCCCCAATGGCCTCGGGCAGCAAATCGATATGAATCCTGCGATTGAGCGGTCGATGCTCGTTTGCTGCCTCATTTCATCAACGGTTAGTGCGATATTGATGCTGCTTTTCCGCCACGGTCGGCAGTACTCCCCATATCGTTACTCCGGTGCCCCCAGTCCTTGAGTGAATGGCCGCATGATTCACATTCTCCACCCCCCATTCTGACCAGGCGAAATCTCGACACTCTTGACACTATCCCTCAGTGCATCTTCGCATACCCAGGGGATAGGACCACGATGTGGCGTACTTTGAGGTCCTTATGGTCCGAGCTCTAAGACCTTAAACTAAGATCTCCCCTTATGGTCCGAGCTCTAAGACCTTAAACTAAGATCTCCCCAAACGGGATTCTACGTCCTGCATGACATTAAACTGCACTCTCAGAACTACGTGTGGCTTGATCTCCAGCCTGATGGAGTACGTAGGAACGCCCGGGCATCTCGACTCGGGTCCAGCCTCAGGGATCGTTAAGTCCCGCCCCTCCTCGTCACCGGCCGTCTGGCCTGGCTTCTGGTAGAGTGGTGCAGTTGTGATATTCTCCCCGATTCAGCTCGGGATGCCCCATTGCAATGATGGGAAGTGACGGTTTCCTCATCAAAGAGGTGCTGTCTGAGAATTGGGGTGATTCACGGCCAGATTAGTGCATCCGCCTAATACGCTTTCCCCACGGTGGCGCAATTCTGAGAGCGTTGGATTCTGTCCGAACAATCGTCACTTCGCCCCACGCTTCGCATGCCCTGTTGATCTTGATTTCCACCCTTGTGTCTGAAGGAACCCCCAAAGCGGTATTCATGATGACATGTGGTTCGCCTCCTGCAGTATGAATGATGACCTTTGGTCCGTCTATTGCAGTTGTTATGGTCGATCCACTGTCCGCCTACCGTCTTGGGCATTTCCTGGAAGGCCGACCGTTGTGGATGTCTGGATTCGGGACACGCGATTCACCCTTTCTCATTTCCCTATGTTCGGATAAAATCTCAACGCCCCTAGCATTGTCCCGCTCGTGTGTTGGAACAAGTTGGGGGGATGATACATTGATTAGGCTTGAGGTCTCCTTTCCTAGGAATGACCTCCCTCTTTTCTCCAGCAATCCAGGCCCAACTATGGATGCCTGATGCTTGGTTAACGCTCCCGCAAGACAGTGAATTGTGGTTGAGCATGTTAAGCCAAAAGATGCAGATAAATATATTGGTTCATACAAATGGATCAAGGTAGAACAAGCAAAATGTTTTGGGAGTGGCAAAACAAAGCCCCTAGGGATTAGCGTGCTGAATGAGTCTCTCTAACGCCGCTACCCTTTGGCTGGCGGCCTCCAGGGCTGCTTCTCGCTCTCTGCGTGCCCTCTCCTCGTCGGCAGTCGCAGCACGCAGTTCGTCGATTCTGGCCTGCGCACGCTCCCGCTCGACCTGAATTGTGACCATCTGTTGGCCCGCCTCCATCAGTTGTACCTGGGCGTCAACCAGCTGGGCTGCTAGTTGCTCCACAAGCTCGGTACACGTTGCGACGAAGGCCTCCTTCTCTGCCGCCTGCCCTTCGAGACGCCGGACTTCCTGCTCCGCCGTGAGGAGCGCCCGCGTGCTCTCCGACATGTCCCGACTTTGTGTGACGTCGGCACGCCGGCAGATCTCGCGCATCTTTTCTGCCATGAAATCACGGACCGTCAGATGGAGGCGTTGAGCATCAGCTCCCCTGGCACACAGGAAGCGCAGCCAGGTTTGAAGTGATCCCATGCGCCCCAACCACTCCGATGGGTCTCGCTTGAGGAAGCGCTGGATGCACTTCCACCCCCTGCGGTGCGTTATCCGGCTCTCCTCGACCGCCTCCACGTCCGAGTCGTCCATCTCCTCGGGGTCGGCAGGCCGGTAGGCAGGGAAGGCAGCCAGCAGGTCTGCTGCAGGGTCCGCCCCTGGGAGGTCCTCATGAGGGATAGGTTCCCCAATATCTGGGAGACCTTCTTCTCTCTCCCCAGCGGCGCTGACACCCTCGTCAGCCCCCGACCTCTCTCCGATGTCAGCACCGCCGGCGTCCGCAGCCCCCTGATCAGCAGTTGGTGGGGCCGGCTCGGTTTGGGAAGTCTGTTCCGGAGCAGGCGGCATGTCCACCACTGGTCCACTCGTAGATGGCCCGGGTTCGGCAACCCGACGAGCCTCCAGTGTTGAGATCACTGCGCGGGGCATGCCATGGTTAGTCACGGATCGTCAATGGCAAGCACCAGCAGTAAAGCAAGGAGAAGCAAGGAGACTTACGGGAGTTCAGAACGTCATCTTCCGCTATCCCGGCCGCCGCAGGAATAGTTGCAGCAGGGGGCCCTTCCGCGCTTGTCAATTCGATAATGGGTGCCTGGCCCCCGCCTTGTCCTGCTGGCGCCCCTCCTACTCCCGCTGAGGACGCCTGACCAACATCCGTGCGCTCCTGAGAAAGGTGGAGAAATGGGTTAGAAGCTGCATAAGGGAATGGATGAAGCAGGTTGAGTAGGGATAGAAGCGGACCTCGAGGAGCTCAGTGACATCAACATTGTCAGAGCCGGCCACCTCGCCGCTCTCCCGCGGACTCCCCTGATGGGATCTTCCCTCGGAGCCTTCATCCTCCCCCATCTCCTCCTCTTCCTCGGAGTCATTGCTACTGTCGTCTTCTTCCGGCGACATCTGTTCTGGAGCGGGCTCTAGACCGAGCATCACCTTCACCAGAAGGGATGGCTCCGCACGCTGACCACGTTGGCGCGTGTAATCGTCCATGGCCGTCAGATACGCATACTGCCGGTTGAAGTCCACCCTGTCGGCAATATGGAGGCGCCGGACCTCTGGCAGATGGATTCCTTCTCTGAGAATCTTTCGCCAGATGGCGTCGGTCCCCAGTGACTGCCGCAGGGTCATCCAGGCCGACCACAGCGCCGGGAAGACTGCATCGTGGGAGGGTTCGAGCAGACGTCTCACCTGCTTCCCGGGCCGCTCTTCGACCACCGCGCGTGCCCCCTCTCTGGGCGCCGAGGTCGTAGCGGCAGCCTGCGATGTGCCCGCCGCCGAAGTCCCTGCTCGCGCCGGCTCCGCTGCTTGGCGCGCCTCCGTTCTCCCCCGTGTGGTGGCGCCTCGCCTCCTTCCTTGATGCCCGGTCTCCGCACGGGTAACCTCGAGCTGCCGAACTGGCTTCCGTAGAAGCCCCTCGGGGTACGCGATGGCCCAGTGTTCGGCGTACTCGGTTGCCAAGCCTGCGTCAACCCCGGTAGGAGGGAGAGTGATGACGTCGCCGGAGCCGAAAGCGGCAAACATCAGCCACATCTGGCGAAGAACGCAAGGGTTCGTCTCCTCCCGGACAGCAGTGAATACCCTCTTCGGCATCCGTTGAAGGCACCCGAACTGCCTGGCGAACCGGGTTGGCACGTAAGGCTCGCAGATCACCTTCCCGTCGATCCGAGCCACGAGCACCCCGCCCCGCATGTTCAGGAAGTATTCATGCTGCTCCAGCGGACCCTGCCCATTGTCGATCATCTGGCCGACGGGAGTGGGGAACGGGCTGAAGTTGAAATTGGCATGATTGCCAATCCGAATCCTCACACCCTCCTCACTTAGGGTCATCGGAGCGACCCCCGCAATGTTCAGCAGGGAGGGTCGCAGGCCGTTGCCCGGAGGAATGATGGCGTTCGGAAACGTGTACCCACCGAGGTGAGCAGCCACCCAGCCGTGGAAGAACTGAAAGGGCCCACAGATCCTTCGTGGTGGCCCCCCTCGTGAGATGCGTCCCAGGATGGCGTACAGCTTAGCCAACACTGGGACCCCTAGGTTGTATCTTTTTTTGGCGGCCATAGCGCCCGCCACCGCCAGTGTCGCCGGGCGAACGCCCATTCTCGCGTCCCGCACTGGCAGGAGCCACCCACTCAGAAAGGCGGCCAGGAATGCCGCGTACCAGACATTTGGGTCCTGGGCCTCGATGACGCGGTACCCCCATGAGCGGTAGTCGCCCGTCTCCAGGACCCGCCAGTACGACCCGTTCCGGCTCCTCTGAGCCGCGGTCGGGCACCGCTTCCCCCTGCCTGGCATCTTGACCGCTGGGTCATGCTCCAAGAACTGGCCGAACCACTCCTTGTAGGCTATGTCCTTCTGGAATTCCTTGACCCCGAGCCGCTCTGTAGCCAGGTCCAGCAGATGCCACGTCAGGATGGGAGTCCGTGACCTGTCACCCCAGGTGTTCCTCGGAGGCAGGAACTCATCATACTGGTAGCCCTCCAGCGGGACACCTCCGATGCAGTGGATGTCCTAGAGACCGATGCCGACCTCCCCATGGTGAAGATGGAAGGTGTTGGTATCCGAGGACCAGCGGGTGAACAGCTCCGGCCCGAGCTCGGACTGCTGGTAGAAGTGGAACTGCGACGTCCACACCGCCTCAAACAGGCCGATGTACCACAGCTCCTCTGCGAAGTGATCGCAAGTGTGGCGTACCCAGAACGCCTAGGCCCACTTGCTAGTGAAATTTCCCCCAGATCGCAAGTCCCAGTCCTTCAGCCAACCTTTGGTGTCGTCTGTGACACTCTGGCGGTATATGCTCGAGTAGAGGGCCGGAGAATTCTCCGCAGTAGGCTCACCCCCGTCAATGGTTCGCGTCCTCAAGTTCAGGACGTAGACATCTAAGTGCCTGGTCTCCCTGGCAGGATGCCCATTGTTGGTGATGTTATAGCGGGGAAGCTCGTACTCCCGAGTCACCCAGGTCCGTGGCGCATCAACCTCGAACCCTGGCACCGGAACCTCATCTAGGATGCCGAAGTTCCAGAACGGCAGGTTGTCTGACAGCGGATATGTCTTCTGGGCCGGCGTCAGCAAGTCGAACAAGGATTGATTGTTGGAAACAATCTCCTTGGCTCCGTAGACCTCCTCGTTCGTCGCCATCTCAGCTCTGCGAGTGGCGGCATCCCCCTCATTTCCTTGATGCGCGGCCATCTCAGAAGCTTCGGGAGTCGTGCGGGTTAAGGGATGAAGCGTGCGGAATCGGACGAGGCTGGTAGAGAAGTTTTAAGGTTGGCACGCAATCCAAGTGGACGACGCGCAATCAGGAAGAATGTCGCACAAAGTTCCGGGTTTTCGCGTAAATACAGGGCGAAATCCGGATGGTTTTGTGCGCCGATCGGTCAAATTTCGCGACCGGAAAAGGCAATTTCGCGCACGAGAGGGTTGAAGCTTATCGCGCGGAAGGCCTGTGTACAGAACGCGGAACCCTGGACCCCTATTTATAGACGAGGCCGGGATTCTGCGCCGCGCGGAACGCTCGATTGCGCGACCGCGGCTGCGAATTGCGCGCCCGGCGCCCCCTTTTGCGCGCCTGAGTCCCGCGCCGCCCAGGACTTCGGCATTCCGGCGTCTCCCTTGGAACCCGATCATTGCGACCTCTCGCCGATCAGATTCCGAGGGGGGGATTTTGTAGACACCGGAAAAGTCCGTTGTTCCCAAACGAAGCTCCGGATGCGGAAAGCGAAGTGATATTTGGAGTCAGAGGCACGTTCCGGAGGGCCCGGAGGACTTGCGCGAAATTTCAGAGTCCCGCGCGCAAAGTTGAGTCGCGGCGCGCAATCCTCCCGGGATGAGCGCAATGCGCTGGGCCGGCGCGCTATTTTGCGCGCCCGTGGCCTGCGCGGCTCTCTTGCACACCGGGCCCGATTCCGCGCCCGCGAAGAGAATTCCGCGCTCGACGACCGGATTCCGCGCCGGGGTGGCCTATAAATATAAGGCGACCCCCGACGTTTTGAAGGTTGCCAGTATCCGAAGCGTCGCTCGTTCGCGCAATCCAACCCCTTCCGCGCGCAATGCCGATCTTCGGGTAACCTCCTTTCTTTCGCGCAATAGAGCCTTGGGGTTCGCCTTCGCGCGCAATCCCTTTGGCTTCTTTCTTTTGAACTAATTCTTCACCGTAAGGCCTTCACGCGCAAAAGAAACCTCTTGCGCGCAATTGCCACCAGGGTGCGCGCAATCCGGCCCGATTGCGCGCACCCCCCTCTTCAAAGTGGCTGTTCGTTAGAGAATGAGCCGTTGCCCCCGCGAGCTGTCCGAATCCCGGTGCGCGCAATCTCAATCATCTGCGCGCAAAGCGCTGGCCCAATTGCGCGCCAGCCCGCCCAATTGCGCGCCGACCCGCGGTATTGCGCGCAAAGCTCCTCTTTTGCGCGCAAACTGCCGGGGTCACCCCCTTTGACCCCCTGAGGGTACCCGCCTGCGTGGCGCCCGATGATCTTCATCCTAGGTGCCCGCACCGTGCGTTGTCTTTCCGTGCGGCCCTCCAGGCTTGCACGAAGTGACACGGACCCATCGGCGGCAACCAATGTCCAGCATGACGTTAAACTGCACATATGTCCAGCATGACGTTAAACTGCACATATGTCCAGCATGACGTTAAACTGCACATAGGTCCAGCATGACGTTAAACTGCACATTCGTCCCGCATGACGTTAAACTGCACATTCGTCCCGCATGACGCTAAACTGCATCCGTCCAACATGACGTTAAACTGTACTACGTCCAAGCTGCACGACGCTAAACTGCCTAGCCCCTATCGTCCGTGCTACAAGACGTTAAACTGCCAAGCACCTTCGTCCTCAGCACACGACGTTAAACTGTACTTCGTCCGGCAAGACGTTAAACCGTCTGCATCACCCGATCCCGTGCCTCGCACGCGGGGTCCCCCCCCCGGTTTGGATGTGGCCCCCACCCGCTCGTCTCTGCAGGGATGTCGGGATTGCCCCTCCTTAGGGACGATTTAATGGGAGCGGCTTTTCCCCACGGGGGTAGGGTATTACAAACCCCTAGTTTCTTGTGGGGGGCTGCACATGTGTATCTCCATTGCGCTCCCCCACCGCCGAAGCCAGTAGAGGGTGTGACTGGGATCGAGGTGTCTCCTACTTTCGGTCCAAGTCCCTTCCAACTGAGTTTTGCCGCATCCGGGCTGCCTCAAGTGCGTAAGTCCTGACAGAATGAACTACATGGACTTTGATCCCTGTCTTCTAAACAGGGTACGTAGGAAACCTCCCTAAGGTTCAAGCCCACCACCTGGTTGTCCCGGTCGTATTCACGTCGGTTCGTCCATCAATGGACCCCTCCAGGGTTCACACTTGCGTCGATTCACCTATGAATCCGCCCCTGTGGGAGACTGCACGTGTGTATCTCCACTGTGCCTTCCCACTGTCCCTTTTTCCATCTCTCCTTTTATCGTCCAGCATGACGTGAAACTGTGATCCACCCGGCCGTTCCATCCCCCTCTGTGCGAGGTGGTTCGGTTCAATCCTCCGCCCGGCGGCCTCGACCTCTTCGTGAGTCGGCTCGCCAACGTCCAGCATGACGTTAAACTGTATACCCGAACTATGTTGACTTTGATCCGTGCTAACGCGCGGTACGTAGGAAGCCTCTACGGGGTCCAAGCTCTTCACTCCATCATCCATCCTGATCCTTACCCGGGGCGCCACATCCCGGTGGGGTCATGCCACTTCTCTCCACTCCACATCACCTGGGAAGCCGCCCATGCGCTGGCCCCAGCGTCGGAGGTTCCCCGCAAGGGGTTCTGTCATCTGATCCACTTTTCGTGTTGATCGGTCCGATGCCGTCCCCGCTGGACGTTAAACTCGCGGCATACCCCGTGTTAAACATGGAAAGCCGAGGAAAACCTCAGGTGACACAGTTCCCCACACCCAGTGCGGGATGCCTCAGGTCATCATGCCTTCGAAAATCCCTATTAGGGACGGAAAGCAGACATGCAGAGCCGCAGTGTTACGATACGCCCCCAGCACCCAGAGCCACCCGGTCTCCTCACTGCAGGTTGCTGCCCCGACCAGACTCCTTGGAGCGTCCGGGCGGAAGCAATGTAATTAACCGGTGTCCATGAAGATATGGCGCCGGGAACGAGATTCACGAGCATGTCTTAAATCTATGAGGGAGACCCGGATTAGGCGACGAGTTCCGAGGAGACGTCCAAGGAAGGAGGAGCCGACATCCCAGATCAAGGAGAAGACGCCCCTGAATAAGGGACGGATGCCGCCCGCCTTTGGAAAGCGGGACTGCGGGACCACAAGCCGCGCGCCCATCCCCTCGGGTTGACGGGTGCACGCGCGAACGCGTCCTGGCAGAACAGCGTAACCCGACGCACATCCGCACCGAAACAGTATCTTATGAAAACAGATCATGAAATAAAGCGTATTAAATACACTGTTTGTCACAGTTGGTATCAAATTATGTCTAGTAATTTTTGGTATTAGGATTAGATAATTATACAGAAGCATTAGGGATAATATTGAACATAGGAAAAATGCCGAAAAAATTGGTAATGTTTAGAGTAATTGGTTTCCAAGAAAATATATCCATTTCTATATACTATAGTTTGATGTGGATTTGGAATAGATATATCTTGGGGTAAAAACACTGAAAAACCCATATATATCTAGACTCAATCAGAAAATGGTTCATAAAAATTAGTATTTCTATACAATTGGTTTAAAACTCTGTACGTATTTGATTTGGTAAATTCCTGAGTTCATTACAAACCATTATTATGGGAATAAAATATTTTAATAATATTATATGTTAAGAAATATATCCTTAATGAATTATATTAGAGCATAGAAATTCATAGGTTAAGTAACATATTTCATTTATTATTTATCCTGTTTAAATTCATAGTTCTGCTTTAATGTGATTAGTAAAATAAAAATTATTATCGCTGATTTTCTTTGTATTCTAGTAAATGTATAGAAATAGTAGAAACCAGACCAACAAGTAATGTGAGGCTCAATGTGATTACTATCCAAATGGTATGTCTAACATGGTGGGAGATCAGGTAAGACATCTTGTGATTATGTCGAACCATCTATAAAAATCAGGATTTAACAACGGTATATCATTGAATTTCCAATAATGTCAAAAAATATGATTATGGATTCAAAAATTATTTTATCTAATAAAAATAATAACGTAATTAAAACCCACTTAACTTTGTGCAAAAATATTGGAAAGTGGCACCAAATAAATTTCACTAAGGAACTATTATATTTTTTTGTGTGGAAAAATATGGCATAAAGTTGACAATTTTCATTAAAAATGAATAACGTGGTGAATGGAAATAAAGTTCAATATAAGGTATCACATACAGTTATTTTTCATAATTTTGGTGAATAGGATAATTATCTAAGCCAATGTTCTATTTCAAGTGTTGTAAGGTAGTATGGTAACCAATAATCTCCAAGCCCAAGGGAATAAAGAAACTACTATATTGAGTTAGATTATAATGAATAATGTATATGTAACCTCTAATAGAGAGTAGTGTATGCCATGTTTTATTTGAATTCATTACAGATTAGAAGATCATTAATGTTCTCTAAGAACATCTGGTCACCAACCAAATTGATTTGAAGTCATCATGGAAAAAATTTTATGATTATTGTATCACAAGTTAATGTTTATTGGAATATTATTATTAAAAATATTATAAAACTCCATTTAATGGTATTTGATGTTATCTAAGTTACAGATTGCCTTTCCTTATTTAAAGATAACATAAATTATCAATAGAATTAAATTAACATCCATATTATGAATCACCCTATAGAGAGGAGGAAGAATCTTATTTGGTATCATAATCTCAATCAAGGTAATTTTTTGTTAATAGAAATTATATCTAGCTCAAACTATTCAGTTTAAGGAAAAGATAATCGTTGATGAAATTCCCATTGTAAGGGAATTAACATATTTGTTTCTCGATGAATTATCTGGTCTCCCTCATAAATAAATTTTCGAGTTCTCAATAAATATTATACCTAAACTAAGTAACATTCCTAGATATTTTTATCACCATAAAAGTAATATCTTTAGATCCTTTAAAAATAGAGAAAATTGAACGGTGGTCAAGACCAACATCCATGATGGAAATTTGTAGTTTTCAAGGATTAATTGTGTATCGTATTTAGTTTTTATAAAAAATCTCATGATTTTCAATAAAAATGAATACGATAACTCATAATAGATTCTAGTTTTTTCATAATTATTAATATTACAGATGATTTAAAAACATTAATAAGAGGATAATCATTGAAACATTGCACCCACTATTAACGAGTGAGGAAGGATTTGTCATCAATAGTGATGCATCTAAAAATAGATTATTATGAGTACTAAATGAGAATGAAAAACTGATAGCCTATGACTACTTCTAACTAAATATCCCTATAAATAACTACCCAACACATAATCTATTAGTTGTAGGGATATTTACACTAAAAATATGGCATCATTATCTATTTGGGGAAAATTGTGATATATATACAGTCTATAAAATCCTGAAGTGTGTATTCATAGAAAAGGAACTTAATATGTTCTAATATAATTGGTTGTATTTGATCAATTATTTCCATCATTAAATCTATAATCATATTGGTAAAGAAAAAAATTTGAAATATTCTCTAATTAGAAAGGATCCAACACCCGTATCCATGATGAGAATTGAAAGGGTTGAAATCTTCCTGGACATGAAAATGACTGATATGGTAATAATAAAGGATACTAATCCAACCATTCTAAAGTAACATATAAACCATCAATTATTAATAGGATCAAGGAGTATATGAAAAATTATAAGTTTCTATAGAAGAAGGCTGTAGATAATCTAATGATCAACATTGCTGAAGATAGAGTTATAAGGTTTGGAACACAAATATGTGTGTCATCAAATATGTAAATAAATAAGGAACTTATGGATGATTCACATAGCTCATCCTTATCTATTCATTAAATATTCAATAAGATATATATATATATATATATAATGAAATGTTTCTAGTGGGATAACATAAAGAGAGAGATTGCAGAGTTTGTATCTCAATGCTTGATATGCCAGTATGTCAACGAAAAATGATAGAAGTATAAGGGTATGATGTAACCATTACACATTCTAGTATATAAATTGGAAAACATAATCATGTATTTTATCATAGGACTCCCTAGGAAACCAAATAGTAATAAACCATCTAGGTGGTTGTCTATTGGCTTACTAAGTCATCACCTTTCATTGATATAAATGATCATTTCTCTCCTAACCAACTAACCAAGATATATATAAGTGAAGTTGTAAGACTACCTGGAGTGTAAATATCTGTCATATTATTTCTAGATCCAATGAATACCATGAGGTTTTGGAGAATAATTTAGCAAGTATTGAATTCATAACCAATCTTTGGAAATGGTTATCACCCATAGATTGAATGGTCAGTCTAAAAGGACCATTCAGATTTTATATGATATATTTAGGTCATGTAATATGGTTTTTCTATGCATTATGGGATAAAAAAAAATCCCATATTAGAGCTTTTATTAACCAATATTTTCTAATTGAAGTATTCAAATGGAACCTTTTGAGGCTCTTTATAGGAAGTGGTTTCAGGCTCTGAAATTCTAGGATGAAGTTGGGGGGGAATAGTTGATAGACCCTAATCTTATCGAAGAGATGATAGAAAAGTTTCAAACCATTCAACATTATATTAAATCTATGTAAATTAAAAATATATATGAATAAAATCATCAATTAGATATATATTTTGAGGTTATAGAAACATTATTCCTTCATATATAACAATGTAAGAAAGTCATGAAATTTGTGAAGAAGGTAAATCTTATTATAAGATATATTTTCTCCTTTGAGATCGTCGATCACATTAGAGTTATTTCATATCATCGGGAACTCCTATAAAACCTATCTCAATTACATTATGTGTTCCAAGTATCCCTCTTTATAAATTACATATCACACCTCTCACATATACATAATCAATAGGTGGTACCAATAGAGGAGGATCTTTCATATGAGGAGCAATCAGTGAAGCTTTGTTATCATAGAGATAATTTTCTATGATGTAAGAAAACTCACATGGCTAATCTGTTATGGAAAAACCAATTTTTTGAGGAAGAGACTTGGTAATTTAAAGAGGTAATGAAACAAATGTTCCATCATTCATTCTACTATATTAAATTAAAATTTTAATGTTGAAATTTTTGAAGGGTGAATAATTTTATAGCCAAAACATTTATAAATAAATTCCCCTTATGAATGAATTAAGTGACCTATTATGTATTATGTTTGTTGAAAACGTATGATCTTATTTGGTTTCATTGGGAATATTATATCCTAATAGATTTAGAAGATTGTTAGGAATTATTATTTTTGATAATATATCCTTTTAATAGTCATCTCGTGATTATTTTATATTAATGTTTGTGATAAATCCAATTGACATATTCAAAGGAAGTGATGGCCTTATCTAGTAGGATCATACCCTGTGAAGCCCATTTATCAACACATCCAAGGGATATAGTATCTTTATTATATTTCCCTGACTAATAAAAATAAATAATTGAAAAACTATATCATTAGAGAAACCCTTTACAAATGAAGTTAAATCCCATTGAGATGATGGCCCAAACCATGTTCATCAAAGCACACCATGAAAATCTCATTATCGCACACCATACCCTTAGGGAATTCAATTTTGTAATATAGGATTGGGTATATCAACCCTAAAAATATGAATATATATACTTCATTTTTTAAAAAATAATAATTATAATTATTCCTTACTTATTTTAATTTAAAAATTAAAAAATAATGTTTTTGATAAAAATTATATTTCAATATGACCAAACTCAAATTATATTTCTTGGTAGTAAGAATTTGAAATTATAACATTCCATTCAAATAATTCATGAAATTTCAAAAATAAATTATATTATAATAAAATTTTATTATTAAATAATATTTATTAATTATAGTCGATAATATACTTTTATAAAGCCAAAAATAATTTTCATAAGGGTCAGAAAATTATTATTGTCAAAAATACAAGTATTTTTCTAAAAATGGGGATTTTGGATTAAAAATATAAATTTTAATATTTATAAGATAATTTGGATAAAATAAATATAATTTTTGGATTCATCAGGTCAACACTATTTGTTTTTTTTTTGTAATTTTCTGATACAATTGTATATTCTAGTAATAATTAAATATGGTAAAAATATATGGTATGTATTATGATATAATAATGACAAAAATGTGATGTAATATATTCCATAAATTTATACACATACAAATATATACATACCCTTTTGAAATGTGATTTTTGGGTTGTTTTATTAATTTTATAAAGTCTTTATGAATCCAGAAAAACCTATATAATATTTCATGGTATTAAAATAAATTATTTATAATCATGACTCACTTACAAATCACCAATGGTAATATATTATTAATTAGTTTCATGGAACTATAAAATAATTAAAAACCTTACTATTGTTAAAAACTGATGATCAAAAATGGTGGTAAGGTGTGTGGTTTTGATTACCTTATTGTAAATAGGTCAAACCCTAAGATTTTGAAATAATAAAGAACTCCCCTATATTTACCTATATAAACCCACCCATGATACAATTTATATTCACTAAAATCCCATGAAGCACATACTTACTATTACCTTATATATATATATATTTATCCCTACAAAGTTTCCACCAAGATCACAAGAAGCTTCTCCTAAGAATTTAGAAACACCCTTTCAAGGTAAGGGATCCTCTCATTCTCCTCTTTATTCAAGCACCTCCTTTGTGTTATGGATATTTTTTATTTTTTATATTAGTTAGTTTTATAAAACATACCTATTAAATACAATATTATTTAAAATGGATTATAAACCCCTATAAATCTCATTAATCCCTCCCATGGTTCATTTGGTACCCCTGTTATGCTGTCAAAATTGTCCTGTGATTTTTCCACGCCAAAGTTCTATTTAAGAACCCATTTTTTGTTATACTTTTTAATTCCAAAATTTTTATTATTTACTATGTTATTTCATGCCCCAATTTATTCCATTATTATTTATAAGTGATGATATACCACTTTTACTATCATTAATCTCTCCCATGAACCTTTATGTTCCCTTATTATGTTGCTGAAATTGCCTTGTTATTTTCCATAACAAATATTTATGGAGTGTATACCCATACCCATTCCCACTAGAGGGTATTCACATAGTTTTACCTATAAACAATATATTAGGGACCTCCATGTATATAACCTAAATTCCATAATTATTGGATTAAATTTTATTAAATATGTTCTTATGTTATATAATCTATGTGGCACACATATACATGTACATGATATGATTATGATGGTTGTGCCCTGATAGTGCTCCAATGCATTGGTTAATCTTTTAATCTCATGAGATGTAATGTAAGGTTCATGATAGGTTATCCTAATCACAAAATTTTACCATGTATTGGTGTTTAACCTTGAATTATTCTTATGATGGCATGTTTTATGTTGTTTCCACATTCCGATGATTCTTTTATGCTATCATGTTATATCATGCCTCATTTTTCATGATTATGATTCTCACCTTTTATGTTTCATTGTTATGTTTCTTGGCTCACATATATTTCATTACTCTATTCCATGAAATTTTTATTCCCTTACTTATCTTTATTTCTCCCCCTTTATTATGTTTTTCCCATGCTTATCCTATTCAATTTTAGAAGAGAGGTGTTAATTTTAAAGCATGTTAAGTAAGTTTTCAATAAATTCATTATATCCTGATTTTATGATGTTATTTTATTCACATAATCTCATAAATACACTATTTCTACTCATCATATGGTTTTTATTATATTATTTATTATGTAATAAATAATGAAATATATTATATTAAAGATATGGTTTGTCATAATATTAAATGTTAACACCTCATGGAATAGTTAATCACTGCCAAGTGGTTTAAAAAGGCTTATACCTTGGATGGTTTATTCTTTTTCCATAGTGTTTTTTTCTTGCACTTGTTTATTATATTTTATTCATATATTTTATATAAAATATTTATATATTTTCTTTTCTTTCCATGTGTGTCATCCTGACATGGGTAGAAGCATAATAAATATATATGTATTTTTAACTTTCATCCCTTCCTTTTGTTTTCAATGTTGGTACATATTGATTCCATCCATTTAACATATTTCTAATTTTTAAAACCAAAACATATTTTTATATATGAATATTAAAAAACCATTATATTATTTTTCTCTTTTTTTATTTCATGTGGAAGTAATGTGATGAGAAACTGATCCTCCAACAATAATTGGTATTAAATATTTCTTTAATATGGATATAGGTCATGCAAAGGTTAAGGTAGTAAAATGTGACTATAAAAATCTTTTTCAGCATGTGAGAAATCTATATGATAACACTATTCGTGAAAAATAGATTTCATGATTCCCATTATGGTGTCAAATAAAACAAATCACATTGATTTTTGATAAAAAGAGTATTTTTCATTATGATATTTTATATATTCATGTTTATAAAAATGGGCATAGTGATTTATAATTGTCTCTAAAAGTTAAGGTTCTTCATGATGTTTAACATGATCCCTCTATTCTGTTTATTTGTTTAAAACCTAAAAATTGATATATTATTATGTCTTCTATAGGTTGAATTTATTAGAAAATGAGATTGTATAATATCAAAATCTTTCATAGGACTAATATTGTTTCACAAAATGATGAATTTTATAAAAAAAGTATATATTTTAATATTGATAAAAAATAAAAATTAAATCCAATGAATCATATTACTTATATCTCTAAACAAATTTCATAATTCATTGAAGGTTTCTATGATGTTTGGAAAGGAATATATAACCCTGAAATAATTAAATATTATTTTTATCAAAATAATATAAAACTAAGGGATCTATGAAAACATATTACTAAGATAAAACCATTGGGGGTATAAGTAAAACTATGGGTAAATAGTGAGACAATATCCAAAGTAGGATAAATTAATAAAAATAAAAAATTAGTGTAGTAAAATGTTATCATTGAAAGTAAAATGGGATATTAAAATAAATATTCCTAATCAAAAAATAAATTTTAGGATGTTTCTGACCATTTCTAAATATTTATTTTTTTATTATATTGATGATCTCATAAAAATTTATATGAACATCATTTCATAAGAGTTAGAAATGAATCTAAATACACCATTCATATGTGTCCTAAGGGTGGTATTTTCTAGAATTAACTGAAATTGAATCTATTGATTTATTATTGGGAAATAAAAAAGAGATAAAAAATAATGTGTATAGGATGTATATTTTTATAACTTATTGACGGAATTGTGAAAACATTTAATGATGACAGATGGGTACCCAAATATAAACATGACCTCATTTACCTTGTAATTATTTATTAAAATTGTTTCAACTTTCAATCAATATTCGATACTCCAAAAATATCTTAGGGGACTCTTAATATATTGAAGAGGTCAATTATTAAAAAAATTGTTTTTGTGGAGTGGTAAAACACAACGAAAAAAATCAATTCTCATAATTTCTTTGTGAATGACAATATGATGTTTTTGGTATTTAAGGATTTGGAAATTTTGTGCCAAAGGACTAGAAGAATTTAATAAATATGGTTTGTTGGATGAAATAACTATGAACTATATTATAGTCAGTCAATGTGGGATTTTTAGTAAATAAAAATTTTCCAATTTTAAAAGGCCCCCAAATATAGCAATTCATCCACATGAATACATATAATATGACTTGTGGGGTCCCACTAAAACCATTGACCACTATGGTGGATATTATATTGTGACTTTTATATTTTATTATTCATGATATATGTGGATTTATTTATTAAAAAATAAATTTTAAATGATTGAAACCGTTAAAAATATGAAAGATTGTGTTGAGAATCAAATAGGAAACAAAAAAAGGTTCATATAATAGTTAATAGTTTAGAATATGTGGCTAATGAATTCACTAAATAATATAACTCTAAGGTGTTCTAAGACATTGAATAATCAACAAACCCCTCCCCCTCCCCCATAAAAAATATTTAGCATAGATATTGAATGAGACCATTATAGGGAACTGTAGGAAAAATCATTTATAGATGGTTTTCGTAACTATTGCTAAATGTTATATTTTTTACCGATGGTTTTAGAAAACTATATCAAATTAAAAAAATATAAAAAAATCTCCACCATTTAGTTATGAATAAATATATCATTAAAAACTAAATTTATTTCATTAAAATAAATATATCTTTTTTAAAACATGCATGTAATGTAATGTAATTAATATTTATCCATAATAATTAATTAATAATAATATACATATAATATATTAAAATTATTTGTAATAAAATTTTCATTGTTAATTTTTAATTATTAGTAAAAAAGAATTAGTAATTTTCAATTTATTATTATTATTTATTAATTAATAGTTATTCATCATTAACTATTAAATATATATTATTAGTTTGTAATTAAATATGACTAAAAATATCTAGTATTTTCTATTTAATAATATAATAATGAATATTTAAAAAACAATAATATGTATTCAATATATAATTATATAAATTGAAAAATATAAATATATAAATATTGGAAATATATGTCAAATTATAAATAGATGTATGTATATTTATAGAAATATAGATAGATAAAAATATTTAAATATATAAAAAAATACATTTAAATATACATATATATATATATATATTAATATATAGATACATAAATAAGGATACATATAAATAAATTTAAATATATGTATATAATTAGATATATATACTTATAGTTAATTAATAGTTATATATTTTTCATTTGTAACAATTGTGTGTGTGTGTGTGTGTTTAAATACATATAGACCTTTGAGTAATGTATTCCATGGATAGTAGGAATCCATGATCATATTAGATATATCCTCCTTGTTTATCCTCGCAAAACACGGGTATTCAAATTCTACCCTATCAGGTAATACGTTATTAATAGGGGCCCCTCATCTCCAAGAAACTAGTGGATTCTCTCTTATCCCAAGATACCAATCTAGGCTATTCTATATAGGAATTACCTTCTAACCATTTTATTAGCCTCCTTGGGGCTAAATAATTTTATGAATATATAAATTGGTTATCATATTAGTGTAATTCCCTTCTTTACTTCACCTGAATTGTATTTCGGTGTGGAGAAGGTTTTGATCATTCATAATTCCCCTATAACACCATTTTTACAAAATTTTCACCCTGTGGTCCATGTTATATGACCTTAGACTACAAGAAACAATTTCCATGGATTCATGACCTTAAAATTAACAAAAACCTCCATAGATGGATATAAATGAATAAAAAACAGTAGACCTAGATACACTACTTTGAAAGGTACATTATTCAACCTTATCATAGAATCATAAATGGTGTGACATACCTTACTATTTGGAACTGAACTACATGGGATTCAATTAACCTCATAGTGATATATATAAATCATCTTTCATGGACCAATCCCTATATCATAATTAATTTATCCTTCTTAGACAGTTATAAACTCAATGTTCCCTTGTAATATAGATTCAAGTTGTATTGTAAAAACAATTATATCAATAGTGGGACTGTATAATTCCATTTCATAGTGTTATTTTAAATTTATGTTATCAATAGATTAATTTCACAAAAGGGTAATCAAAATTATTTATAGTAAGGATTTTAATAGTTTGATAAAATCTATAAGATAATTCCATACTACAAAATAAGAAAATTTTATGTATTATTAAACCTCTTATCCTCTTAATTTGAAAACAATTCTCCAATATAATTTAACTAAATAGAACTTTTAAAAGGAAACATCATGAGTAAAAAAATGTTGAACCAGATGTGAAATCCATTACATGTGAAATAGATTGATTAAATATGAATTATTATTTCTGATATTTCTATGATGGGTTTATTTTTTTTAAATTTCCCAAAGAATTCAAATGTGATATATAGCTAATGAGCCAAAAGAATAAATATCCTTAGCTTGGTATGGAAAAATGATATTTATGGTTTTTGTGTGTCACTAACCAATAGTGACTGGAACCTATGTAACTTATTCTACTGTAACAATATTATCCCCTATGTTCTAATAGACTTATTCCCCACTCAATAACAACAACACTGGGTTAGGAATGCAATATTGAATGAGCACATTTATAATTATATAATTCCAACTCTAGAAACATATCATATCAATCTATAGGGGTTATGTATATAATTTGTCTATCCCATTAATAATGCAATAGGGGTTAGGAATACCGATCATAACATCAATAAACGTTGGGAGTCCTTCTATAGAGAAAGGAAATACATTTCCCCTTTATCATAATGAAAATTAAAATGAAATTTTATATTCTTAAATAATGACCCCATATCTATCTATTAGGGAACCCATTAATCATGGATGTCATTTCCATTAGACAACCCCAATTACTCCCAAGAGAATGTATAATAATCTACTTAATTGTTCATCTATATTTGCGTACATGGAATGATGGCCTATGGGATGCAATCAAACATATAAAAACAATAACAAATCAGTGTTATTATGGTCACAAATATCTAAAAACTATATATCAAACCAATATAGTAAACCATGCGAAATTTCATGTCACCGACACTGAAAATTCATGAGAAAATCCAAGGAAATTTTATTTTTAATATATTAACTAATTCCTATCTTATAAGGGATATCTACCACCCCAATAAAGGCCCACCTCATAGAAACATGTTAAGATACATTAGACACCCCCTCCCCCAGAGTTATCTCCATAGAGGTCCTCCATATAATAATATAAATATCAGCCAATGAGGTCCTCTATAAGGTGAAGAAAATTTATAAACCATATAATTCTTCCATATGGAATCTGTTTTAGCAGTCAAACCTATAACAAAACAACTAGTAAACATTTATTTCTTACATATGCCAATAATAGAGGAATTTCTTACTTCATAAATTCCCCCTAAATTAATTTTCATGAAGGATCTCCTTACAATAGAAAATCAATCCAAAATAGAGGTAATCATAATATTATAAATCAATATAATTCCAATCATAGAGTTCCTCTCTATGTTATATTAAATAAATTTCGTCCCTTGTATATAATCCATAAATCTATAATCCTAGAGGCTCACCCCAGGAATCTCATTATTTAGTTCCTCCCCATAGAATTATATAAAGTAAAAAACATGATGTCTCTCCCTATGGTATTAATTATTGAGTCCCCCCGTTGATGAACTCGTATTTAATATAGATTTCATTGCCATATTAAAAACCAAAGATATTACTATAGAGGTATCACCTAATGAAATCAATAAATTTGATGCTGGGGAAGACCTCCCCATGATACAAATTTTAGAACTCCTCCATATAATAAGACAACTACCCAACTTGGACATCATCCCTATAACAAAATATAATTTGTAAGAAATAATGGAGTCTCTCCCTAGTATGACCAAGAAGATGAATTTGGAGGTCTTTACTTGTCTAATTGATATGAATTCCATCTTGTTATATAATTTTACCTAGATTTCCATTTATTAAGATATTATCATAAAATTGAATTCATATCCATCAGTCACTATATCATATATTGGTGATGTTTTGTCTTGGTTAATAGGAAACCCAAGATAGATATCATCCCCTATTGATCTAATGAATCATGTAATATTGAATGTAATCAACTTAGTTAAATATTATATCTCAATTTAGAAAGAAACAAGAATGAAATCCCTATTTTCAAAACAATTTGATGAAGATTTCACTGAAGATGAAAAAAATTATGGCATCATCTGTTAGGGTAAACCACTGAAAAAAATATTGGTTATGTTTCCATCCTTTCCATATATTGACATGTCATTCCCAAGAACCATGAATACTTTTGGGACTAGAGAAAAATTATTTATGTCCTAAAGATCCTTGAATGTGGGTAAATCAAGGTGTTGACCAAATTTATAACTTTTATTTCAATCATAAACATTATCCCCCTTGTGTCATCAAATCATGTTTCCAAATTAGAAAGAATAGTTCAATATATTTTTCCACTGGTATCCATTAAACCAAAAATCACACATGAATTCATAAATTAAGTCTCATAGGACTTTTTTTCTCAGTTCACCTATATTTGGATTCTTCCTATAAGAATAGACATGTTGTTCTCTCAATGTATGAAAATCTAATATCTACACATTGTTTGGTTGGAAAATTGTTTTTGTTCACAAACACTTCATGCCAAGGAAAAATGAAATTTTAAAAATTTAGGGATGGTGAACTACATCATAGGGGTCACTCCTTACATTTCCTTCATCATGAAATGATTTTAAGAGAGGCATTTTTAGTTTATAGATAATATCTCTTCAAGATTTCAGTATGAAACATATTCATTATTAATCCAAACAATATGAGTAATACATATTTAACTTCAAGTCTCTTATCTAATTCTCCACCAATTTCATATGAGAATAAATTCATACTGGGAGAGTAAAATATATATCTTATAGATGATCTTAGCATCGGAAAATTACTCCACTATATAAGAAAAATTATATATTAGAATTAGCATGATGTGCTCTGTATTTTTCAATTAAAATGTCTAATGTAATTTATGAAAATCCTCAAGCCTCAAAAAAATTTTATTACACAAACTAGATCAACCATTAACTATTTAAATTGGAGTTTCTTCTCTCTAAACTAGATCTCACAATGACGTTCTCCCCTAATTGATACATCTCTTGATCTTCTACAATAGTTTTTATCTGAACATAATTCTCTAAGTCCTTCATTTAATATCTATGATAAATATTCCTTTATATAATTTATTAATATCATTCTAATTATTCCAAGTAAATATATTTATGGTAAAAATACAATAATCTAATTCACATTATGCTCCCAAATATAAATTCGGATATCCTCTTTTGGAAATTATAATTAAATATTCCTAAAATACAACTTTTAGATATGTCACAACATCATTACCTACCATTTGGTGATATATATTTCTAATATATTCAATTTAGGTTACTCATTTTGTATTATAGAAATGAACACTTCAATCACTAACTCCTCCCTAAATCATATAATTATTCAAATTTTACTCTAAAAATCATGACAACAATACTCTATATATTTATATGCCGACATATATTGTCGTGTGACCTAATTATTTATGGTGAAGGACTTCATCAATCATAAAATAAATATGTACAAAATTTTTACAACCTACACAGCTTACGAAGAAAAATAACTCATATACCTTAAATATTTCTATTATGGGGTGATTACCTTAACCAAAGAAACACTAAAAACTCATGGGGGTTATCATCACTATATATCCTTATCTTCATAATAAAACTCATATCATTGTAGTTTGTATCATTAAATAATAATTCTTACATTATCTTCAATTTACTACTATGAAACAATTAGTATGTAAACCATTGTGTTAGGGTGTGATTTTTCATTCTTCACCAAAACCACCAAAAAACCTTCCCCAAATGCACGAACTCATTCCATACATACTATAATGTCTTTCTAATCCAAAATATAATTTTTTTTCTCCAATATAGCATCCATTAATATTATATTAATCCATCATTCATCAGATATTCTCCAATTATTAAAATATTTCCATCCCTTTATATAATAGTCCAACATCACATCAATTACATGAGAGTCCACCAAAACGTTTTATTTTTTATTGATCCATATAGCCATTTTGGTGACTCAAATTATTTTATTGTTGATTTATCATATTCATGGTTGTATCTGGAGCATCAATAATGTAGTGACCCTAAGATGGTGTCTATCTATGACTGTCTATCAGGATATCCCCTCCCCTTATAAAACCAAATGATCTTAAAAGTTATTGGTTACTCTTTTTATCAATTAATTAGAAATTATTAGTATATTTTTATTATAAATGATGCCATGGAATAAAGGATATATATATTAATATGGTATTATCCTATCTTTTTCCCTAGTGTATTATTCTTTGAGTATGAACATTAAATTATTTTTAGTATACATTAATTTTTTCCACCTCCAAGGGATCATGATTAATTCCTATCATAGAAGTAGATCCACATATTCTGATGAGAAATAAAATACCAGTGTGTTACCATAGATAGGTTATCTATCCATGGATCCAAGCCATGGTTCCACCCTATAGCCTGGGTGGATAAACTATAAAACGATTCGTCTTTTTCTTCAATCCAATTAGTCCCTCAAAAGAAATTTTCATCCAATGATCTCTCTAATATCATGAAGGTTATTGACTGGTATGTTATAATAGCTAATCCTTCTATCCTTAAGGTCTTCATTCTTAAGGCTAGCCCAAGATAGATAGTTCATCCCCTTGAAACTAACTTTGGAATGTTTTGTTCATAATTAGAGGCATCTGTTGGAGCTTCACACTTCCCCAGATGACGGTACTTCCAAGGTGCTTATTGTATAGCCCAGTCCTCTTATTGTATGAGGTATCATAAAGTCATTATTAGATCAGGTGCCTTTAAATAATCTCCCTTTGTCCCCAAATTTTGTCCTTATTATGGATCCCCATGATAGGTTCGTCCCTCAAAGGATGTTAATGAGGATCCCAACATTAGGATTATATCCCAATATCTCATCATATCTTTAATGGTTTGTTATTTTAGTAAGGATAAGTTCCCATCATGCATATCTCAAAAAATATACAAGGTCCAATATTTGGTTACAAATGATCTTCCAGAATTTAATTCAACTAAAAGGAATCCGTGAAATATTATTTCTTCTTTATTTTACTCAGGTGTCATGGATATTAGATATATGTCAAAACCTTGTATTGATTAAGGTTTATAATCCCTCTAGGATTAGGTGATAAATTCTCTAGGGATCATTCTCTATTTTCCTCCTTATTTATATAATTATATAGAAAATATGTTGGATTGGATCCTTTATCAAGTACAAGTTTTTCTCAAATAATCTTAAGAATAATAAATTTTCTTTGATTTATATCTTTGAACCTAAACATAAGGTGGGTTCCATTCAGGGTTTTAGGGCCAAAATCTATATAAAGAACTTATTTAAAGATATTACAACTAATAATAAAATCTTTATTTTCTATAAAACACACCTAGTGATAGAGTTTGATATCTCTTACCCTTAACACATTACGATCAGGGTTAATTATTACTTCATATTAATATATATGTTTTTAATCTATGTTAAGTGTGATGTAACTAAAACAGATTATTTATGGAATTTCCTCTATCTGTCCGAAATTATTCACCTCACCGAGATTGTAAATGGAGACTACAATACCATTATAAACTAGTATAAATAATAGGAGGAGGTAATTACTCAAGATAGGTGATGAGTGGATTTTTCTCATTTTTATAACAAAATAATATCATGTATATTGGATACTAAAGTGATAAATTCACTTAATGTAACAAAAAATTAAGGTAACAAGTTATCCTAGAGCCATTTGAAAATGTTCTTTTTCAAAATACACGGGATCCTTAGTTTTCCAAAACATATTCATTACTTATAAAGAACTTTCCTTATCCTACCATCCTCTGGTGTGGTTAAAACATCATTATTTGATCAATGCTGACCATATATTCTTAGTATCCAATAATGGGATATATAAAATCACATTCATGAAAATGTTATGTATTTAATATAGTTTACCCATGAAAGGGAATGTATGGATGGATCTTTTAAACCATATTTATAGGATGAAATGATATCTCCTAGAATGGAAGAATAACTAACATAATTCTTACACCATCTTATACTATTGATGGGATGATGATAACTACATGATATTATCGATAAAATAATGATACTTAGTAGGGAATTTTAATGACGAAGAGATAATTTCTATAAAAATATTGAGAAAATTTTTACTAATGGATGGAGATAGAAAAACATTTTCCTTTCCTATATGCATTTAATAATATAATTTCATGTGGAACCTTACTATGAAACTCGATGAAGGATCCAAAACAATTGATGTCAAGGTAAATATTCCACATAAGGTTTCTCATTTAACTTCCATACTCATCAGAACATGACTTGATGTGAGGGGTTACCAAATTGAGGACATTAATGAACCTTTTTCAATAACACTCTAAGATCCATTGATGAATAAATAATGATTATCTAAAATCCATCCCTCTAGAAGATGATATCAAGGAGAATATAAATATCCTTAACCCAAACATTTATATTTTTCTATATAACTTTCTGGGTTACTCTTACATTTTAGAATGGGAAATTATCAAAAAGAATGTTATTAAAGTTATAAAAAAAATTTAGGGGTACTCCCCTAGAGTTACTTGTGTGACAGGTATTTTATTAATTCTCAAGATGAAACATCTTAGATACTTCGTCCAGTATAATCACATTATTTTTTATAACTTTGTATATAATATTTTGGCTACTACTTTTAATAATAAACTAACTTATCTCCTCACCAACCAAGTCTCAAAATAGTAACATTGATTTTTTAATGGTTGAAGTATAAAAGGGGTCACTGTTCTAGAACAAGAGTCGATTGATGACTTGAAAAAAAATAGGGACAAACGTCATAATAATATTTTATATGAAAAAATAATAAAATATATTGGAATGACATTATATTATAGTGTATATGAGGTGAGGTGAGTTTTTGGAGTGGGTATGTTACTCTTTCCTTCAAATCTAATCCTATAAATGGGTCTTTATCATACTCATAGGACTAAAATCAAATTCCTTGAAGTCATATTATGGCATATTTTGAGGTGGTTCTATCTCTAAAAACTTCTTTTTCCTAGAACATGACTTATTCAAAATGAACCTCCACATTTTTAACTCAGACGATGAGGTATATAAATTCATATTAAGTTATTGGTACCCTTGTATTTCTCATATGTTTTTTGGATGATATGTTTTTCTTATTAAATTGAATAAGAAAATCTATTTATGGCTTCAAATAAATTTTGATTGAGTATATTAGATAGAGTGGAAAAAAAATAAGTATTTTCAAGAGTATTGTGTACCGTTATAGTAAATTTACAGCCATGTTCTCAAATCACATTGAATGAAAGATTTGAATAATATGTAATACCTTCCCTATATTCTATAATGGTGCTCCATTTTCTAAATGTAGTATTATAATTAAAAATTTCTGTTGGTTAATGGAAAGATTTACCATATGTATCAATAATAGAAAAATATGAAATCTTTCCTTTGGAGGTAGGATCAACATTTTTAATAGTGTGTTATATTATATTCTTGGTAATTTTATACCAATCATCAAGTCACAAAAAATAGATATCAATAACATCAATATAATCCCTAAAAACAACTTGTGGGAATCTCATTAATAGGGTAAATTTTACTGGATTGGTTACTTATAACAAGCTTAACAATTGGATGTGGTGGTATCAATATGAGAAGGATTTAAGAAAAATCCCAATTCATATAGGATAAATTTTTCTATAATGTGTTTTAGGATATTCATTATGGGAATAATATGTCAAAAAAATATAATAATACACACACTACCCTGTAAAATATGGTATTGATAACATCCCCTCTCTATAATATCCTCCAAGGTCCCCTTAACACCCATTTAGATCAATCTCACAGGATCATTTTTCATTGTGAAATGTCCTTCTGTGGTGAAAAATAGTCATTCCATCCAATATACTTCAAAGAGCTTTTGACATCAGACTTGAGTTTTCCCCTATATATTGAACCCTTGGGGGGTTATCAATGTATTCATTGATGATTATCATAATTCACTATTCTAAAACATTCAACTAACATAGGATATTATTCAATGCACCTTATCCAAGTATGTTTAGGTATATTCAATATATCAGATTTATCAAATCTAACCCCTTTGGATAAATTTATAGACATATATGTTACAATTTTATGGGGAAAATTTATACCATCCCTATATTAATTCCCAGTGTGTAATATCCAAAATTCAGTTATTAATACTAAAAATGAGATAAAATTTAAAGGTATTCATATGAAATCAAAATTTTTATACTATGTGGACTCTAAAATATGAATAATGGACAATCTGTTTTATTGAAAGGGTAGTGGGTTTTTTTATTTAATGTTTCTTCAAGGGATGTATGAGGGTGGAAATACAACTTAGTTCACTTGACCATTTTAGGGATTCTTGGTTTCACCCAATTTATAGATTATCTATTGACATTCTAGATCATAGTGTGGTGTTCAGACTAGGTTGTTCGGTCATTTATGAGGCATAAAATGAGTCTATATATCACTGTTGGTGATATAACACTACATTTTTGAAATATATATCTCTATCCATGATGAATGATCTTTGTTCATTGATCAAAGGGAAAGAGTTGTTTCCAACATTCTGGAAGCCACTAATTCACAACTCCAGGACCTATGTGGTAGTGGAAGAGATGTACATGGGAACTGGGTGTGCTATAACATTCCAACGATGGGTATTAATCTTAATATGGATGGATAATATGTTAAAATCATTATAATACAGAATATATAATTCATGATAGTCATGGCTTGGGGGTTTTAGGCTACATTTATTTTTATAGGGATGGTAAACCACTCATAGAAGAATTCCAGGACATGCTCACTAGGTTGAATCTATGAAAAAAATATATATCCTTATCCATGGTTGAATCTAACTCTACTCTGATGGTCAAATTCTTATCAAGAAACTCTCCTATTTATTTTTTTATAACATATTTAATCAGGGTGTTTTGAATCGTTATCAATCAATATGTGGTGATCTTACACACTTAGAGTAAGGGAAAAATACTAGTTATCCTCCTTTATTCTAAAAAAGGACCCTATGAAATTCTAAAAATTTATTCTAGTATATTTTATCTCCCAAAAACTAAAATGGAATTTTGTATGGAAATGGAAATTAGAACTAATAAAATTATACCATGCATAATCTTTCATTTTACATTTTCCAAACCCTATTTAATAAATATTTTAATTGTGCGTGATTTACCATATTCATACTCATTCTTTAATTCCATGAATGTTAATGTAAAGAATCCCTCACCAACTATTAATTCCATGTATGGTAACTATATTCATTTTCTATCACACATCGCTATTTCCCCATATACAATATTCTCTAAATTCCTTGATCTTCTAATCATAACAACCTTGGTTTCTATTATGTCCCCAATTTGGATTTTATTAGACTCTCAATAAATTTCTTTAATTTTTCAAAATAAAACAACTTATTTAATATTAATTTTTGACCACTTAATTATTCATATCCATAACACATCTATAACAAATTCACCACTAATTAATCCTTTATTAATTGAAAAAAATCCAATATACTACATTTTCTTAAAAAATCATCCCTATATTGAATTTTCAACCAATTCTTCCTAAAATCCATCTTTATTTCATTTCATGATATATGAGATTAGTCTAATCATTATTATTTGAAACTAAAACACTTTATTTTCATTTATGGTTCATTTAATTCTCCGCCTTTGATAATAAAATATAGAGGTAATTTCAAAATAAAACTTATTTTTTATATCCACCTTTATAAATAAAATATATAGGGGCGTCCTCATTATATATTATCTCTTTTCATTGTTATGATACATTAACAATATTTCCAAGGAAAAAAATCTTCATCATACAACTATAAAATAATTTTTATAGTCAGAGAGATTATTCACCCCCTAGTGTTATATAAATATATATGATCACGTTAATATCTTTCAACTGTATTATCTTACATAACCTCTAAAATAAATTAATTATTTGTTCTAAAATAATTTATCATTTTCTTTTAATCTCAAAAAAACATCAAACTATTATTATACTCTCTCAATGATTTTTTTGTGGGTGAGATTACCACTTGGAAAAGTTTTTTCGATAATCTATTAATCCTATTGAGTCCAAAATCAGTGTAGAAAACAATGGTATATATTAATTACATAAATTTAGTTCCTATCACTCACTTGACTTTATAAATTCATGAAACATGAGCTTTTAATTACATTGATTGTCTTTATATAATATTAATCATAATTTCAGTAGATCATAAACAAATCATCAAGAAAATATAATGTATATAAGTCAAACCACATATTCACCCAACTGATATCCCTTAGTATTATAAATTCTGGATATCAATTGTATTCCATGATTGTCTTTCTTTAAAAGGTTACATTTCAATTAATAAATGATTAATTATTCATTTTAATTATCAACACATTCACCCAAAAAAGGAATTTGGATCTCGAAACACTTGCACTAAAAATATTATTATCTAAAAATCATCTTATTACCATAAAGAAATGATGATACCAATTGTTATAATTAAAAAAATACATCCAGAACTTATTTAATATTAATTTTAATATTATTTATTCATTTTATGAGACAACATTGTATGGATGGATATCATATACTAGCCACCATATTTATCTTGATACCACTTGATGCTTAAAATTAGATTTTGAACCCAATTTTAAACACTGATCATGCTTAACCTCTCTTTAACTTCACCAACATAATTCTTAAATGTAGATTGAGAAAGATGTTGCTTAAATTTTTTAGGATTTGTCTTTAATTATAATTCAAATTTCCTTGAAAACACTTGTATTCCAAGATCATAACATGAAAACAATCATACTTTTCAATTTATTCACCACATGGAGAGTATCTCCCACTTCAACATACATTAATCTAAAAATTATTATAATAATTAAATACATAGAGAGGGGTAATTTTCAAAATTCCACAAGTAGAGTAATGTAGTTAGTCTTGGTGATCCAACAGTTTTCTTCCAACTTTATTTAAATCATTTCTAGTTTTTTAATTTGGAATGATACCACTTATGAAATCTTCACCAAAAATATTTCTCTTGAATCCATGATCCTATTTACCATGGAATATTTCTATATTATGAGAATAATCCCATTATGACATGTCTCCTCTATCAATTATTCATTATTTAATCCTTTTTATATTTCCTATACCTTATGAGAGAACTACCACCAGCCTTTCTCCCTTTCCTTATAGTTATATATATGAAAAAACTTAGGCTTTATTCAGGTCTCTCCTCTTCAATATCAATTAAAACTACTTCAATATTATTCATCCTTGGTGGATCATTATTTAAATGTTACTACTTATTTTTTCAAAAATTATATCTTCCATCTTTATCCATCTTATTTTTTATTCCCTTCCAATATAGTTACTACATGAACATAGTTAATAGTTCATGATGAACCCTTCATTACATTTTTTCATCACAATCCTTCAACACAATAAAGGTATTTTTCTATAAAATAAATTTTTGGTCCTTTAGTTCATACCTACCCTTTAGCATGTGTTTGGTGGTTTTACTCTTTCACTATTTTGATTATTTCACTTTTTAATAAATCCCTATATGTTTAGGATTAAAACATACAACACAACTATTGAGAAAATAATACCTCTTATATTTTCTATTATATTAAGATGGTATAGAAAATATCATTACATTTTTTTATCTTCTTAGCTTCTAGAAAAATATCAATGGTGTGTCTCATAACACTGTAATAATAACTCCTCAATATAACATTCTTTTGAAAACTATTTCTCTGATATTTTTTCAAAAAAATATTTTTCTCCTTGATTCTAAATTTATACCATTTTATGCTTTATTTAGTGCAACAACCGTGGGGGGATTTTAAATTTTCATTTGTAATATTTAATAATTTATTCATGGTCCATAGTCTTAAAATAATTATATATTAATTAGGAATTAATATACTCCATTGTGGAATAATATTATTTTCCCAGTTTTAATATCTCTTAATGTTTTTTTAAGAGGTATAAAATTATAATTAAACCCCTTATATTAGTCCATATATTCCTCAAATACATGTTTTTTTCCTCTATGTAAATCACTTTGATTCACTATTATTGAACAGAATATAAAAATTGATTCTTTTTAGATCATATCCACATTATTTAATATTTTAAACATCAATAATAATTTTTTCATGTGTACATAATTAACTCCCTAAAGGATATCTAGTTGATTCACTAATTCATTTAATTATTTGATTTCTCTATTGTCCCTATATGGAACCACCATTGATTGATGAATTAATTTAACTGACTGTATTTATATGTTATTACAAACCTATTAAAAATATATGAAGTAATTTTCCCTTGTATACTGATTATAATATTATAAAAAAATATTAGTTATAAACCTAATAATGGGATCAAAAAATAATCTTGATTGGGGTGTTCATGTTCTTAAGATTTTTCTTCTTATTCATCCTCTTAATTCATTTTAACATAGGGAAAGTTTCTCTAGCATTATTCATTAATAATATATCACAAAATAAAATCAATTCACTTTTAAATATTATATTAAATTATTTTAATTTTTCACTAATTTTTCATAAAATATATCTAATGTTTTTCATATATAAAATTCACTAGAATAATAATAAGTTGAATTGAGTAACTCATGGGTTATACCCTTAACAAAGACCTTTTTTTCATTATCATCACGAATTATTTCACATTGAATCATCAAATCAATATCATGGTGTATGTAATCAATGAAATCATTACCAAAATACTATAAATAATATATTATGATATTATTCTAGTCATTAAATTTACTAAAATTAGAAATATGAGGCCTCGTGAATGAATCCATTTGTGTGAAAAATCAGAATAAAATATATTTGGATTGATTTATATTTAAATAATAACATGTGGGATTTGATTCCAATTATTGGGATTAGTGGGTAATGATGTACCACTCAAAGCATGTTTATAGGGGTTACATCAGGGTGATGAATAGATTTTTTAAAAATTTATTCACTCTTAAAATTTAACTCTCACACATCACCATATCATTTTCAATAATTGGATGTAATGTGTATAATATATCATTCCCTTAATTTATCTCACATTCAAAACTATACACAAATGTAGAAATTAAGGTGCATGAACTTAATTTTTTTTTACGTGCCTGACCCGTGTTGGGATATTTATAAGGATAATACACAATATGATTTATCATTATTCCAAAATCCACTATCTATATTCTATTTTTCGATATAATATTTTTGGTCATGGACAGTACATTCAAAGGCTCATTATCATTACAAAATCATAGGGATTCTAAGAATTACCTAAAGAGTCACTCCCTTTGTTTCTCTCACCTTATGGTCATTTTAAGAATGTATTTATCATTTTATAAGAATAAATTTGTCATTATCATTAGTGTATGAAAATGATTCATTATAGATCGTAACATTACTATTGATTCTCTTTTAACTCAACATTATCATGCATCTCCTCCTTCAAATCCATGTGAGAATTAATTCTAAAATAGTGATTCAAGTATATTTCTTCTGTAATATAATAGTTCTTGTAAAAAAACCTCTATATAAGAATAATTTCTTATTTAAATAACATTGATACCATTTTACTATTATTCAAATAGCTTTTAGGTAATCAATAAACCCCCTAGATCCTCAAAAATATTATTCCTTACATAAATTGGATCAATCAATGAATCTATATCATTGTTATTCTCCTCCATTAACCAGATCTCACAATGATATTCTCTACCTCTAATTACTTCTCTGAAGCTTCTATAGTTATTTTTATGTGTATTTACATATTTGAACCCTTTTTTAATGGATAGGATTAATTATCCTTCATCTCATGTTTCCATATCATGATAAATATTCTTTATGAATTATTGTGGTCAAATCTATCCATATAAGTTTAATCACCTTCCAAAAACTAAATCCTTATCTATTTTGTTTGAAATTAAAAATTAATCAGCATGAAATATAGGTTTTACAAAAATCATATTGTGGATACCTACCTTATCATGAGACACATTTTAAAATTCACCATTTTATAATATAAAATTCCTAAAAATAGTGTGCAACACTTAAACCTGCAAATCATCTAAAAACTAGTGTTATTTGAACCTGACTCTTAAAAATCATGGGGTTAATCATTCAAGATATTTTCATCCACACATAAATTTTTTCCTAGCCTCATTCCTTATAACATAAATATTCATCCATCAACTGATAGATCCATGCCTAAATTTGATAGCCTATCTTCCCCATAGTGTAAGAATCCCCCTCACAGAATAACTAGTTCTTTTTTGATATGATCCTCTTAGACAGAAATTCTAATGTTGTACCAATATTTCAAATTGCCCTCATCATGTCATGATAAACTCTTTGATATTCAAGACCTATCATTAAAATATGAATGAGTCAACAATTATTATTATAAATCTAAAATTTCATTTTATTCAACAATCAGGATGTAACATAATGTGTTATGGAATGGTTTTTTTAACATTACAAAAATAATCACCTAACCTTCTCCAAATTCCTCCACTAATGATTATACTTCATCTTATTCCTAGTTACACCAGAATATACAATGTTATCTTCATCATAGAATAAATTATATATAATCAATTAATTATTATTCAATCATGATACATATCCTGAAATATTCTAAATCCTTCGCATAATTTTCTACCATCACATTGTCTTATTTATAGTTCAATATATTCTTTATAGTGACTTTAGTTCCCCCATTCTTGATTTTATATCCTAATACTCGTGGTATAATACTATTAATTTCAATGTTAACAATTCTTCACAAATTATGGTTTTTATGCATAGTAATAATTTTAATCTTCAATCATGCATCCCCATTACTCAATGTTATGTATTCTCTTATATCCATTATATTCCATTTATAAACCCTCTGAATTACTACTATGATTTTTCTTTAAATTTTATTAATTTATCCATATTATTTTTTAGGTTTAAACAAGGAAATTTTTGTTTAAATTAATTATCATCTACTTCATTATTGATAACTAAAAAATATCTCATAATTAATCTACTATTGATTAATCCTCCATTAATTAATCCATAGTTAATTTACAATAAATTCAATTTAAAACCACCCGTTGCATTGAAGGAAATAAATACTACACTTTCACCAAAACATCAAGATAATATCTAACTATTTCAAGTATAAACACATTCTTTTTAAAGGGTTTTCTAATCAATTCATTGTGTTGTATAAAAATGTCAAATGATTGATCTTGTTTTTTTCTCGGTAACATATAATTTTTAATATAAAAATCAACATGAACTCCTCCAAAATTCATACCTTAATAGGATTAAGTCACCTCACTAAATTATTTTGCAATATTTACCACATTCACAAATCAAAGGTTGGGGTATATTTAGCTTTTTTCCTTTTTCCCAACTAATTAGTTGAAAATATTATTCATGTGTGGTAGATTTCAATTTAATAATTATATAACATCCTCTTGATATGAAAAATGGATCTTCTAGATATTTTATTTAATGAAACTACATAATCTCTAAAGAAAAAAAATAAGTACGTGATATGATAGAGAAATCAATATACACATATATCAATATTCCAGGAAGGTAAAATCATCATAAAAATTGCGGTGAACAAGTGATACAAAGATATAACCACTATAAAAAATATGAAATTATTGTAAATAATATCCAGAGAATATGTTTTACTAATTACTTGTTATAATATTATCCCATAACCTAAAAAAGTTTTAGAAATTGCTATAACAGCTCTAGGGAGAACATATCACAAGGGTTGGGGGATTTTATATACCTACCGCTACCTTTAGTATCATAAATAGGGAAGAGTAATACATGGGTAAATGATACACATACTTTTTGAATACAATTATTTCTTGGTGAGATTCCATTTTATAATCAATCACTATGGAACTTTACAATCAATCCCATTGGAAGTTATAGAATGAAATACTCTATTAAGATCTTGACCTATAGTTCTCATATAAAATTAACTCTCAATAAACTATCATGAGAATCCCTCTATAACACATAAAAATGAGGATAAGAGGATAATATCAGGATTATATAAGGATCAATAAGCTACAAAACACTCTAACAAAAAAATAGAATTTGATTATCATGATTGAAAAACTGATGGATATTCAGAGGTTAATGATCCACCTCTTTCATGGATTTGGATTATTACATTGTTATTATCATGGTTTTCACATTAGTAAACATTTAAAAAACATGTTATTTTTTTCTAATTAAGTATTATACTGAGAAATAATTGTAAAATTATGAAGCATTTTTTTTAATTTCACTTATGAAAAATAATGTGAAGATAGTGTGTGTACTTAGCATCAAAGGAAAGAACAGGATTTTGGAGCCCCTCCCGATATTCCATTATAATCACTCAATGGGATATTTCAAATTTAAAAGGTATTGTAATGGTTATATATAACACCGTAATATTTTATTATATATATCTTTTCAAATAAATTTAATTTCTTCAGTCACTTACTTTACATGTAATACTGTGTTTAAACAAACCACGATATACTATTAAAATATTATAATGTAATGCCACCATTATTTCTTATCCATTAGAATGATTATTATGAATAGGATTAACTTTATTGTGAAAAAATTATGGTTTTCATATTTGAAAATAAATTCCTTTGTTAATAATTAGTTATAATTAAAAATAAAATTCATTTAAAAAAGGAGATATATTTATAAAAAAATTCATATGCACAATGGGTTTTTATCTTAATAAATTAAATTAATCACTATTTTTGAATTATTTTAAAAAAAAATTATATTATATATTAGATTAGAAAATTAACATTAGTTTAATGTTTTTCTAGGCATGGGATAAGAATAAATCATGTTTTATGATTAATAATGTATTTTCCTAAAAACGGGTTCAATCGTTTTTTACAAACTTATTTTAAAATGAATTTGTGACTCTTAAAATAAATTTAATTTTATAAATCACTTACTTTTCATGCAATACCACATTTAAACAACCCATGATATACTATTAAAATATTATAATGTAATTCCACCATTATTACCAAGCCATTAGACTAAACATTATGAATAAGATTTACTTTATTTTAAAAAATTTATCATTTTCATATGTATAAAATAAACTCATTAGTTAACAATTAGTTAGAAATGAATATATAATTCATTTAAAAGTTGATGTATTTCTGAATTTTTTTGTATATGCACAATGTGTTTTTTTAATGTTTGGGGCTGAAGCCTCAATTTATTATTAAAGCAAAGACCTCTTTAGACTTGGTAGAGGGAGACCCATTACATAGCCCGTAGGCCCAAGGCCATGTGGCCTGCATACAAGGCAAGAAATCCCATTTTTTTGGCCCAAAGGACCCCTCGGTGAACTGTACTGCTACAGTACCCGCACCAATACAGTTTCTACTACAGTACTGTCACCGCTACAGTACCCTGCTACAATCCCTCCGCCACTACTGTGTTGCCGCTGCTACAGTAACTCGGGAATTCTCCCCTGCCCAGATTTGAATTATTTTAATGATGTTTATATAGTATATATTAAATAAAAGTTTTTAACATTAATGTAATGTTTTTCTCGGCATGGGATAGGAATAAATCAAGTTTTATGATTATGAATGTATTTTCCCAAAAACTGGTTCAATTTTTTTGTCCACTTATTTTAAAATGAATTTATACCTCATATTGAAATTGAATTATGAAAAATTTATTACCTATTTTGAATTTTGAGGTCCAAATTTGGAAAATAATTCCTTTTTATTTTTTGCCCTTATGAATAGTAACGGTGGTAAACTTTATCACCTCATTAAAGGGTTGATATGTTTAACATTTGTCAAAACTAAATGTTAAGGTAACCATTTATTATTTTAATTATTATTATATTTATTTAATTATACCATTATCAACTTATGATTGAAAATTATTTTTTTTAGTGTACACATTTCCTTAAAAATGGCTTGTATAATATTCAATAGAAAGAAAAATACAAAATATCACTCTTTTACTTTTAAATATTTCTTATGTGTTCACGTAGGTAAGAAATAAAATTTTCTAAGAATATTAACTTTTATTTCAGAAATAATAAAATTATTTTCATGACATAAACTTATTTTTATTTTTTAATTATATAATTATCTTAATTTCTTAAGGAACGCCGATACAATATTACATTAATTAATAAAAAATAGAAATAAATTATTTTTAAAAATATTAAAATAATATAATTTTAGTGTTTTATTATATACCATGAATTTTATAATTGCATATAACATATTTTTTATTTTTTAACTGATTGTATTTTAATTCTATATTTTTCTTAGTCTCTTTAAATTAAAATTTAATGAATCATTCCAAAATTTATATTAATGATATTTTATAATAAATAATATTTTATTGAATGATTTAAATTTTTTTAAAACTTAAATTTTTTCAATTGAATGGAATATGGTAGAACATATCATAAATGTACCATTAATTAGTCACTTTTCCATTTATGGTAGCAGTATTAACCATTAAATGTGATAATGTTGTTACCATGGTTAAGGCTAAAATAGATTAACTAAGGGGTTAATGAAAAAATATATGTTTTTAAATGACCCCAAAACCTGTATAAATTTCATTGGTTGGTGATATTTTGACCTTAAAATGTTTTTTAATCTAATATCTTTCCATAATAATGTACCTTTATTGAGAATGACGTAAATATATTTTATTCTTTTTTAGTAATTCCAAGTGTGTCATTTTCCTCCCTTATAAAAGGGCTCCCCTCCTATCTCTTATTTACACTACATTGATCATTCTATCTAAAAAACCCCTATTTAATTATCTTATAAATATCCTTATCCATATTATATATTTGTTTTTATTATCAAAATACCGACCCTATGATAGTTAATAAGAATTATAATGGAGTTCTTTAAAAGAAGAGGTAATAACCTTAATCGATCGCTTTATTTTTTACTTGTTCTTTTACCTTCTATAATTCATTGGTGATAATAAAAAAATATTAAATTATTTTTCATAAATATACATAATTATTATTATGATTATTAAAACACTATTATTCACACTCTTTCCCATCAAATGGGAAGTGAATGTATCATGTGTGCCTATGTACGACTTAGCGTCTCCACATAGCGATATAATTAATTTTTCATCACCGTAATTTGTGGATGGTTATTATAATGGGTTTAATTTTTTTTATATTACCTAAATATTTATATTTTAATATTAAAATATCATATGTACCTTCTTGTCTTTTAACCTATTGAAAAATTATAAAGTCGCTCATGCGTAGGTGTCGACTACTGCCTCCATGAAGTAATGTTATTCATTTTTCATTTATTATTGAAATGAATGGAAATAAGGATATATTTAATGACTATATGTGATATATATGATATAATAATTATTCTTTAATAATTAATTATTATTTACCTTTGTTCTATTGAATCCATCAAAAAACTAAAATAGTGCTCATGTATATACTCGGTTTACCATATTCATGAATGGTGTAATTAATATTTCATTATCTATCTTTTTTTAATGAAGAAAAATTCATATATAATTAATGTATAATATATTTATATCATGATTAAGATTTTGGATATTATGGAACAGCAGTCAAAGTTCAAGGTACAAAATATTGAAACCAAACATATAGGAAAAATGAAGATGTTATCACCTGATACTGTGATTTAATAAAGATTTTTTAATAAATGAGTGATAAAAGTTCATAAGAAAATCATATATTATATGATATATTTTATTATGGTTCTTTAATATAGGTATAAAAAATATATATTTATCATATAAGATGTTCAAACACGTATAAAAGAAGTTGGACCTAAGGTAAGAGATTTATGTTACAGTCTCATTATTTATAAGGATTGTTTATTATAAAGCATATAATGATGAAATTTCTTGATCTACCTCTCAATAAAGTCTTAAAATTTATTATAATTTCTTTATTTTTGGAAAATACATTTTTTCCCTTTAATTTTACTCTCTTTATGATCTTAAGAGACTGAAAGAATGTTTTTAAGGAAAATCAACTTTATTTATCTCTTTTCTCAAAAATCATTTTTCCTCCATATCAATGTTTTATAAAAACGTTTTCAAGAATAATTTTACTATTCTATAATTACTTTCTAAAATAAATTTCTACCAATTTTTCAATTTTTTAAAAATAGTTTAAAAATAATCTTCTTATCATTTTCTAAAAAAGGTACTTTTGACTTCTTGTTAAATATTTAAAAGGAATGATAATTTCAATATACACAAACTGAATATAATATACCCCCAAAATGAAAACTCAATGATTTAAAGATTAATTTTCATTTTTAAAAGAATATTTTCAAATAATTTTTTTCCCATAACATTTTGGAAATTTTATATTTTAAAGAAGTGATTTCAAAGTGAAAAGATTATTTTCCTCAATAAATATTATTAGTGATATTTTCAAATAATTTTCATCTAAGATGAAATAATTTAATATAAATAATTATTTAATAGAGATATGATCTAACAAGGTCATCCTTATTATTTCTTTGGATTGTTTGTGATTATGATGAAAATATTATTTTCAAAACCATTTCTTTTCTATTGGTTATACTATGATGAAATATTAATGAAACCTATTATTTTTCATGGGTAATGAAATGGGAAATGTTTTATGATCTATTAAAATACATATTATTGTTTTTCAGAATGTTATAGGAGGTCCAATAATTATATATCCCTCATATTCATTGGGTAAAGAAGGATATCTTATTAGATAAATAAGACTAGAGTGGGTAGCGAACCTAGTTTAGTAAGGGACTCTATCTATGATGATAATCTTAGGAGTGAATAGTGACTAATATGATGGAATAGAGAGTGAACCAAATCCACTATGATGGTGTTGGAAGAAATCCTTATCTACTAAGAAATTGATTTTCTATACGTATTTATACCTCAAAAATCGATGTATTATTCTAATGTTATGATCTTATTACTCAAGTTCTTTGATTCCTTTATGATTCATGTCTTATAAACTGCCAAGATTTATTCCATGACTCGAGATTTTGATCAATTATATACTAGGTATAGTTTTCAGATGTTATGAAAATGTTATCAAACCCCTATTATCATGTTATGTTTGAGTGATAATTAATATATCACTTGTTTACCCTTACTGAACATCAGATATCACCATTTTTATTTCATTTCCCCATGTTATAAAAGAATGGTTTCATATGTGATATGTCTAATAAGGGTGATAGCTATGATGAAATTATGGTCAGATGATGTAGATTTATTTTTAACAAGTTATTTATGTATCATGTTTTCCAATGATACTAAACCAATATGATTCTAATGTGGATTGTGATGTCATTTAACAGATATTCATTTATTATCATGTAATATATATGTATGAAATCTATGGATTACTATAGTTGGTATCAGATAAAGTTTTAGTTACCTTTGGAAACTAGGATGGAAAATTTTAGTTGTAAACCAAATGATAATCCTATGAATTGGATAATTTCATAAGTTATGGTAAATAAAAGATTTTCATTTTTCTTGAGAAAACCCTTTTCTGGATACTAAAATTTGATATGGTTTTGGAACACATGCCTCTAGGTTTAATATCTCTAAAAAGAATTAGTTAAGTATATATCATATATAAATCATGTACACGGTAAGTGTTCCCTTACTCTTCACATGGTTTGACACTCCTAGATGATATTCTTAGATAACTCACTTTTTCTTTAGAAACCATTAAAAAATTATTTGAATAGAATATGATCACGGATGACATACAATAAACCAAAGGTGACATAAAATAATGTTTTAGATTTTATACGTCCTAAAAATAATTTTTAATGATTGTGGTTTCTATTTCCTACACTATGAATTTTTGTTTTAGCCAATGGATTGAATCTGAATGAATCATGTAAATGCTGAATGTGATGGAAAATATAACAATTTTAAGCAACAAAAATATATAATGATAGAAGTTGAAGATATTGTGGTTATTCTAAATCTGCTGTCATTGTATATGACTAAAACCATATACCTTAACCCACTATAGGACTCACCAAAGAATATATGAATGGAGATTGTTGAGATATTGGGGGGGGATACCATAGAGGAAAGAAGTATAATTTTATTTATTGTCATAAATATAAGATGATACACTAAATAGAATGTATCAATGGAATAGTAGATTTTTTATGTGTTTAAAATAAGGGAATGAATTACATAATTGTTAAGTAAAAATAAAGTGTTTTATGGGGGGAAAATTTCATCCTAGGGATCTAATTATAGTATATTGTCTTCAATATGGGTAATCTAGGAATAATCCGAGTCAATTCGATCTTATAAATGATAATGCCTATACTATGTATGGTCATATTTCATGTGTAATTTAATATGAATCTACCTTATAAAAAATATATTAATTTTGAATTTGATCTGATTTTTGGGCATAGATCGGAATTTATTTTATAAAGCCCTTATATATTTTTTAGGAAGGGAATTCTCTTTTCATATTCCAAACCAATCTATCATCTTCTATCATTGAAATAATAAATTTGGAATTGTGATAGAAATTGCATCTAGTATAAGGGTCTTGATTCTAATTCAAAAGGGGTGATTATATCATAAGGTTAGAGAAAAACTCAATATCAAATATATACATATTTTGTGGGGGACTGTTAATGCCTTTTTAGAATATTTTCTTAGTCTTTCACCAATTCATGATGTTTAGTTTTAAATAAAATGCATTCCTTGTTCTATACCTATTTGAAATACTCTATAAAGTGTGTCCTTGATTGAGTAGCATGAATTGAAGAATAAACTCCATGAAAAACTATAAAAGGGATTCATTCAGCCTATTGTTCCCCCATATGGTGCACCTATACATTTTTCTAAGAAGAAATATTGGTCAATAAGACTCTGTAATGATTATCAAGTTCTTAACACAATCAAAATAAGGAACAACTATCCTCTGCCACATATTGATAACTTGTTTGACCAACTTCACAGAGATCAGTAAATTTCAAAGATTTACCACCATTATATACATATTAAAATTATTTTCAAGAAAGAGGATATACACAAGACATAATATTTTTATAAGGCATGGCCACTATGAATTTATTGTGGTTCCATTTTTTCTTACTAATTCTCATACTATCATCAATGATTTAATGAATGGATTCTTTAGATATTACCTTTATTAGTTATTGGTGGTCTTTATAGTTATAATTATTATATATTATAATATAAAGGAAGATCATTAAGATCACCAAAGGATTATATTGAAGACCACAAGGAAGGAGAATCTATATAAAAAATTTAACAAGTTCGAATTTTGACTATAAAATGTTTCATTTTTTGAACAAATAATCTTAACATAGGGTATATATATGGATTCATAAAATATATAGTTTGTCTAATATTGTCCTATAAAATCCATTAAAAATGAGATTCATAGTTTAACTAGTTTGGATTGATATTATCAATGCTTTATGTAAAATTTCTCATGCTTTTCAATCTGATCACCATGTTAACTCAAAAGATACCCAATTTCATTTTGATAGATGAATGTGAGGAAAATTTAATGTAATTAATGAGAAGGTTTTTTAGTTCACTTATTCCGTAAAAACCATATTATTGTGAAGGTTTTTTGATCTATAATGATACATCAAATAAGGGACTGAGATTATTCCATATATATAATGATATGGTGATAGCTTATGCCAAACAAAAATTGAATGTTCGTGATAAAAGTTACCCAACTTCAGATATAGATTTATTTGTGGATATTTTTCATTAAATATATAAAGTCATTATCTTTATGTAGAAATGAGATATTTATATAATGATCGTATGTTTTTAAAGTATAAATTCACTCATAGAGATCTGAATATGTTCTAGAGAAAATGGATTGATTTGATTAAATATAGTGATTTCTCAAAACATTACAACCCCCAGATAGTGAACATGTTTTTTGATGTTTTTATTTAAAAGGATCATGTTAGATTATTTATGATAAGAACCTAAAAAAGATTCAGAATTTTTGGATTTCTAAATGATTTATCTTTAAATATTAAAATAAGGTGAAAAATAATATCTTTCTTAAATTTTTGTTCAACCATCAATCTATGTAATGATTAAAGAGGCATAAAAAGAATATTCTAAACTAAAAAAGAAGTTGATAAGTTTTCTTAAGTTTAAAATTGATTGTTATGGAGTGATTATGTTCAGAAACCATGTTTGTATCCCACCAATACCAGATTTGATGAATGAGCTATTGTATGAGGATCATAGTTCATTATTCTGTATTCATTCTAGAAGTATGAATATTTATAGAGATATAAATGATTATTTTTTATGGGATAGAATGAAAATAGTTCTTCCAATCTATGTATTTGGATATTTGGTATTTCAATAAGTTAAATAAGATAGATAGAAGTATAATTTTATGTTACAATCGTTAGCCATACTATAATAGTAATAGGAAAACATCACCTTGGAATTTGTCATTAGACTCCCCAAAATGTATAAGTTCCATAATATTATTTGGTTTATAGTAGATTACCTTATGAGGTTTTCACAAATCATTAATATAAAAGAATATTACCCTCTTGATCACCTTTCAAAAATATACATTAAGGATGTGGTAAGCTTTCATGATGTTCCACGTTCTATTTTATCTTATCAAGATTGGAGGTTTACCTCGAAGTTCTTGAGAATTATTTAGCATGCTCGGGGACAGAAAATTGAATTTTAGTATTACCAATTATCATAAAAAAGATGTTCAATTTGATAGAACCATTCATGACCCTAGAAGATTTGATGATTTCTTATTTTATGTATTTCAAAGTTTCTTTTGGGATCAACACCTTCCACTAGTAAAGTTTTCATACAATAATACCTTTCACTCTATCGCTCATATGCATCATTTTGAGTCCATCTATGGAAAGAAATATAGAAATCCAATGTTTTGGGATGAATTTATAAAATTAAATCTATTGGGACCTGAGCTAGCTAAATAAATTGAAATGAAAGTGAGATCCATTCAGCAATACATTAATGTAACTCAGATTAAATCGAAAATTTATGCTGACAATCATCAGTAAAATAAAGAATTTGAAGTTGGTGATAAATTATATCAATGAATTTCTCTACGGAAGAAGTTAATGAGATTTATAATTATAATAAATGTTATCCCAAGGTATATTTTTCCCTTTGAGATTCTTTATCGAATAAGGATAGTACCTTATCACATGGCGCTTCAACCAAACCTTTCCCAAGTCCATGATGTGTTCCATATATCTCTCCTAAGGAAATAGATACATGATCTTTCAATTGTATTGAACTCAGAGATCATAGTTTCAGATCATGATCATTCATATGATGAATAACCAATAGAAATATTTCATTATAAAGATAATGAAATAAAGAATAAAACTACTCATCTGGTCAACGTTCTTGGAGGGATCATAAATTCAAATATGCTACTTGGGGACCCGAGGATGTAATGAAATAGTGGTTTCCTCATTTTTTTGTGTTATAGTGATAGTGGTTTTATGGATAAATTAATTTTAAGAGATTAAAAATGTAACTCCCCAATATTTTATGATATATTTATTTTTAAATATATTTAAGTTCATCGATAGCATGTTTTACACAAAATGCTAAGTTCAAAGAAACTGTGAAATACTGTTAGAATATTATTATTTGATTTCAATGTAATCTTTTAGCTATATGATTGATTTTTATGATAGTACTAAAAAATTTATTTTAAAAAATAATTTTCTCATATGTATAAAATGAATTCATTGGTTATTAATTAATCCAAAATGAAGAAAAAATCATTTGAAAATAAAGGAGTTGTTTTTTTAAAAAATTGTTTTTATGAATAAAATGTGTTTTTATGTTAATATATTCAATTAATAATTACTTATGAACCATTTTAATGAAATTCATAAATTATATATTTAATAAAAATAATTAAATTTCATCTAATTCTTTTTATAGGATTGGGATATCAATAAATCCAACTTTTTTTTATAAATGTTTTTAATAAAAAATGGTTTTCTTCACGTTTTGAACACTTATTTTTAAAAGAAATTATATCAATTATATAACTTTAAATTTAATAAAAGAATTCCATTTTTTAGAATTACAAGGTCAAAATTCGGTAAATATGAGCCTTTTATTTGTACACATTTTGAATAGTTATTATTGTAAAATTTATCTCCTTAGTAAAGGGTTAATCAGGTTAACCAATGATAAAACTATATATTAAGGTCACTATTTTTCATCTTAATAATAATTATATAGAGGTTCCTAGAACCTTATCAAATTATGATTGAAATTTAATTGTTTATGTGATACCATTCCATAAAAATAAACAATATAATATTTAAATAAAATTAACAAATGGCACTCTTAATTTTAAATATATCTTATGGGTTCATATAGGTAAAAAATCTAGTTTATAATGAATAAAAAAATTTATTTTAAAAATAATTATATTGTTTTCAGGATAGTAACATATTTCTAGTTTTTAGTTATTATATAATTATCTTAATTTTTTACGCAACACTGATGAATTAATTCTTAAATTAATAGAAAAATAAAATAAAAGATATTAAAATTAATAAAATTACTATAATTTTAGTGAGTTATAGTGTCCCATAAATTTTATAGATAAATATAACAGATTAGTTTTGTTCTATAGACTTATATTTTATTTCTCTCTTTCTATTAGTTTCTTTAGAGTAAAATTAAATAAAAAGTTATAAAATTAATATTAATTATATTTTATAATAAATTATATTTTATTAAATAAATTAAAATTAATAAAAATATTATATCTGGAAAATTTAATAGAATATGTTTTAAAAATAATTAATGGTTTATTCAAGTTTCAATTTTACATTTATGTTAATATTCATAACAATTAATAGTGAAAATTTTGTTTTCATGGTTAGGGTTAAAATGGATTAACTAAGGGTTAATCAAAATGATGTGTTTTAAAATGAAACAAAAATGCATATAAATTTAATTTATTAATTATATTTGAAACATATATTATTTATCCTAAAATATATTTCCATTTTGAATCATTGTGATTGGTATTGAGTTAAACATAATTTATTCTTCTTTTTTAATTCCAAGTGTGTTATTTCCCTCCCTTAGAAATGGGAACTCGTCCTTTGTCTTATTAAAATAACTCTGATCTCTATAGATAGACAAAATCCTAAAACATTGTCTTCTCAATATCCTTGTACAGATTATAGTGGTGTTTTTATTCTATAAATATGAGCCCTGTGATCCCTAAGATGAGATATAAATGAGTTCTTTCAAAGGAGAGTTAATTGTCTTAAATGGTCACTTTCTTTTTTTACTTCTCTTTTACATCCTATAAATATTTAATATTTACAATATATTAATAAAATAAATATTATATATATAATTAAAGTGAATATTATTAGAAAACCACCCTTTTCCACCCTCTTTCTCATTAAATGGTAATTGAATGTATAGCTCATACACACGTATGTCTAAATGTCTCTATGTAGCGATACAATTCATTTTTCATCGCCATATTTTATTGATGGGTATTATGATGGGTATAATGTGTATATTTTATATTTATGAAATATTTATTCTTATTCAATTATAATAACATATATACCATCTTACCTTCCAATTCTTTGGAAAATGACAACATCGCTCGTGTGTATGTGTGGACCACTGCCTCAACGAAGCGTTGTGATTCGTTTTTCATTTCCTCTTTACATGAATAGTAATAAGGATACATTTAATTAATTTAAATTATTTATATGATATAATTATTTTTTAAAAGGATAATTATTGTTGAATATTATTTTATTTCATCTGTCGAACAGTGAAACTAGCATTCAAGAGAACGTACAACTTACTGTCTCCATGAACAATGTAATTCATTTTTTATATATATCATATATGGATGAATATAAATTTATATATATATATAATAAATAAATATGATATTTTTATCATTATTAACATTTTTGATGTGAAGTAACTTAGATAAAATTGTACGGACCAACACTACAGAACTAAAACATTCATGAAAAATGAAATAGTTATCAGATAGAATAGTTATTTTAATAAAGGATTATTAAAAAATAGATGATAAAAGTTATAATTAAATAATATATAGAATGATATATATTATAATTAATCTGAAATATATTTATAATAAATATTTATTTATTATATAAAAGGTTTGAACACATACAAAAAAAGTTGTACCTAAGGTATTTCATTTATATTACAATCTTGTTATTTATCATTATTGTTTATGATTAAGTCTATAATGATGAAATTTCCTAATACAACTCCCAATAAACTCATTAAATTTTGTATAATATGGTTATTCCTATATAATACATGTTTTCGTATCATTTTTCTCTCTTTAAGGACCCAAGAGACCAAACTAATTTTTTTAAGTTAATTCGACTTTATTTCTCTATTTGATCAAAAATAACTTTTCTTAAAAATCCATTTTTATAAAAACATTTTTTGGAATGTTTTTTATTTTATAATATGATTTTTAAAAGTAATTTTTACCCATGTTTTACTTTTTTCAGAAAGTTTTAAAAAGAATATTCTTATCATTTTCTGAATGAGGTGCTTTTTTCGTTCTATTAAAAATATAAAATTAATATTTATTTTAATGTATAGAGAATGGACATATTTTCATATAGACTTGAAAACATAACTATTTTAAGAATCCATTTCATTTTTCAATGTTTTATTTAAAGAAATTTTTTCCATAATATTTTGAATTTTTTTGATTTTAGAGAAGTTATTTCAAATTGAAAGGGGTGTTTCCTCAAGAAATATTATAAGTGATCTTTTAAAAGAATTTTCAAATAAGATACCATCATTTTATCTAACCCATTCCTTACTAGTGGTATGACCCAATAATACAATCCTTATTCTTTCTATGGAGGTTTTATGATTATGATAACAAGATTTTATGAAATCCATTTAATTTATATGGGTATTTCTATGAAGAAATGTTTATTAAACCCATTTCTTTTCACATGTCATGACATGATGAATGTTTTAGGATCTTGTAGCGCACATATGTTTGGTTTTACATATGTGATGGGTGGGTCAATAATTATGTATCCCTATATTTCATTAGGTAAATAATGATGCATCATGAGATAAATAGTGTGGGAATGCATAGTGAACCCAGTTTAAAAATGGACTCTATCCACTATGATAGTCTTCATAGTGAACCTTAACTAATACAATGGACTGGGTATTGAAGTAAATCCACTATGAAAATCTTGTAAGTGATACTTTACAACTAAATAAATGATATTTTATGCTTATATGTATGCCCCAAATCTATATTTTATATTAATGTTATGATCTCATAGATCTTGTTCATTGATTCATTTATGATTCATGTTTGATGAACTACCAATATTTTTTCCATGACTCGAGATTATGATCTATGGTATTTTGGGTAAGGTTATCCAATGTTATTATCATATTCTCATACCCTTATGCTCTTATAATGCTTAATTTATTATTTATTTCCTCCTTTTTACCCTTTCTAAGAATTAGAACTCACCTATTCTTATGTTTTTTCCTTAGGTAATGAAGAAAGGTTTATATTTGATATATCTAAGAAGGGGGATAGTTATGAAGAGATTAGTGGTAGATTATAAGGATCTATTTTGAAAAAATTTATTATGTATCCAAAATTCGAAACATACTATACCTATAAAATTATGGTGTGGATTGTAATTTCATTAGTGAATATTTCTATATTAAGATGTAATATCTACTTATGAAATCTATGGATCACTATACAATATATTTAACTCACTCGCCAACAAAATAGTTTCAGTTCATTTCTTCAAAAGAATATATTTCTCAATTGAAATCTATAATAGATAATCTTGAAATGATAAATATTGTGTTTCTCAAGGGAAATATTCCCACTACATATGATTTCTATGTTAAATCAATCATGCCTTCTTCAGTTTAACATCCTAAGTATAAGGATATCATTAAACCTGTAAGATAATAATTAGTCCACCATGTGAACATTAAATCATATCATCTTATTTTATTAAATGATAAACTAACTAACTTATAAGTTCCTCCTTACATGGGATGATATTAGATATAAGAAAATGTAATCTGAGACCAACTCATGTAAATCAATGGATAAAACCCTAATAGAAGCAGTATCATTAATTAGAAATATTGGATGTCATTATCAACTTATTTGAATTTATTGAATTCTATTTTGTATGAGTACATAAAAAAGATAGATCAATATCTTAAATGGGTATATTAGACTCCTCTATCACCTAATTTTTGGAACCAAAACATCTAAGAATTCAACAACATATGTGATTAAGAATAGTATCTTATATGATCTATACATTGATGTAACCTCATATTAGAAACACTAATGTAAGGGAAAGGGACTAAAATCATATTATATAAGGAAACTTTGCAGGATATTTATTTTTTTGTATAGAAATTTCGTATCCAAATACCTGGAATCTTTCGAATATATCCATCAGTATTTTCTTTATCAATTCATGTTTATGATAAGGGAAACAATAATTTTTTATCTCTGTAATAACAAAAAAATGAATATGACTTTTTAAAATATATATATATATTTATAGGGGAAGTGTCAGACATACTATCAAAATATATAGCTTTTACAAAAATATCTATCTGAAATGATTATAGATAATCTCTAGGGTGAGTTAAAAAATTATAATTATGTAAAAGTAACCCAGTGAATTTTATATATTTCTATAATATCATAGTGTTTAAATTATTCCATTAAGAGAACCAAAATAAAAATCTATTCAAATACCACTATGATAAGTACAGAATTTATGAAAATAATAAATCACTTATGTAACTCTTAAACCAGAACAAATCCAAAATCTATACTTTTAGCCTATTGGATTCAATGTAGTTCCTCCCCATGGAAAATACCAACTAGTTACTTTCTCTTCTGAAAATACAAAAGATATACGTAAATAATATAATTTTTAAACAAAATTGAATGAGAATAATACAATTTATTCATTACTGAAAAAGAAGGTCTTTGGGTATTCCATCTCATCTTTGGGAAATAGCATCTTTATATAAAATTGGATTAAGAATATTAATTAGTAAAGGTTGATTAATTACCCTAACTATTTTTCTATCATTAGAACATCTAGCATAGAATCGAAGACTAATTTTTTTCCAATACTAACTTTAATGAATGGTTGGTTAAGGTGGAGTAACTTTTATATCCCAAGGGAACATGTGATGTGTGAATCCGTGGATCCAATTAAATAATAATTGGTATGTAATAATGACCAAAGGATGAATTCATTGATGTTTTAAGATTGTATGGGTCAAAAATTAATCTATAAAACAATTTATTCACTAGGGGAATTAATTAATCAATAATTATCAACCCCAATTACCTATGAAATGATTTCAATATAATCTTATAATTCATATCTACCAAATATCTAGTTCAATCTATGTTAATGAACAAAATAAGAAAATTAGTCCCCCCAAGTTCCAAAACCAATAATTTTTTTATAGACTTTATACCCATATCATTAGGATGAAGGGAACCACCCTATTAAATGGAATTATCATCTAATAAAGAACCCCCCAATAGGACTCCTTCAACATTGTTTGATTAATAAAAATGTAAACTACTGATGAAGGATATTATAAAATAGATTTCACCGTCAACCTTCATGGAGGAAGTCCTAGAGCCAGAAGAATACATACTCATGGATTACCTTAGAGTCTATGTTTAATTCCATATTAAATTATATATTCCATATAAACCTAGATAAAATCACTTCAATGAGCCCAAAAGAATATTTGATGAGATTTGAGACATATGAATATTATTACTATTATTAAGATTGTAGATAAATTGGTTGAAATGTAGTCAAGTAATCAAAAATGAAATGTTAGAAAAAAATTTCTAACTAATATAAAAGAATTAATGAAGACAAAAAATTAGAACCTAGGAGGGATGAAATAATATTTACCACTGACACAGTCCTCTAAGTTTCAAGATCAAGAATAAAAATGTAATATAATGAACCCACCTCTGACACAAAAATTATGATGTGCTAAATCATATCTCTGTTGATCTATCATTACACACAATTTTAAACACCAATTGTCTCATTAAGTATACTACAGAATAGCTTGTGGATTCCTTGTAAAATCCTTATAGATATGAGACTATTAAATATAATGTTTTTATTGGTTATGTTTGTTGTCTAAATGATAGATGCATGGAACCGAGGTGTCTGTATAGGATTAATTGTTTCATTTGTGCGAGCCAAAATCAAGAGACTTAGGTAATATTAAATTTGGAACAAATTTTATAGATTATTTAAAATATATTTAATTTAATGTAATAGTTTTGTGTAAAAATAATGAATCAACTTTAAATGTTAAGAATCACATCATGATTGGTTATACATAAGAATAAATTTGGGATGTGCAAAAATAATTTCATGATATCTTTTCCATGATATGTATCATCATACCATTATCTATTTTACATAATAATAAACTATATATTTTATAGGTTGTGTATTAGTAACTTGAATATTCAACTAGTCTTGTATATGAGTTAAACACATGTTGTATAAGAAAAATTGTGTAAGTAAAAGGGTTAATTTCAATATAAATAGAAATACAATGTTAAAATTAGTCATGCATGTCACATATATGATCTGGTTTTCAGTTAATTTTTCCCTTTTATTTTGGTATATCTTTTTCTCATGTTCCTTCCATTGAGTTTTGGTGAAAATGGATGTTTTTGGGAGGCGGGGCCTCTGCATACGGTTTGCGCACAGTTAGCAGTAACCATGCGCCTTCCCAAGAAACTATGGGTTAGGATATAGAACCTACTGTATGGCCTCCCCAGGGCCGTGTTTCTCGTCCTAGGTAACCTTTTGGAGGTCTCTATCCATACATAATGGTCTGCGCAGTTACTAAATGGTTTCTCGAATTGTGCGGACAAACAATACAGATCTTCTAGAAAATTAAAAACTTTCACTGTTTCTCTCTCCTCTCATGTTTTACCCGCAAAACACTTACATTATCTCCCACCTTGGAATTTATCACCCTAATAACGCCTCTCCCTCCTTCCACATCCCTTGGAGTTCTATTTTTGTGCCAGATTTAGTGTAATTATTCATCAGTTATTCAAGTAAGTGTCTCATCCCCTTGATTTATTCTCTATTCTACTATATTCCCTCTTCCTTTTGGTCGTTTCATCTTATCTAGCCCTAGGGTTACCATTTTAGGGTTTTTTAATGTTTTTCGTTTAATCTCTTAGGTTAGGGCTTGATCTTGCTACCTTGTGGTGCGGTTGAGGTGTGGTTTGAGTTTCGCATTGGATTTTGTGGAATTCTACACCGAAAGTAGGTGATTCGGTGCATAAACATTTATTGATGAATTTATTAGTATTTCTTGATTTCTCAAACATGTTTTATGAATCATTAAGGTTGTGAGAATAGATTTTTTGATGTTTTTTTATATGAGATTTATTTTATAATGAAAATGCATGTGATATTGGTGAATTCGTGAAGTGAGGCCTTCTGTGCATTTGAAAAAAATTAGTAATTGAGTAAATGTTTTATTAAGTTGTGTTTGGAATTATAATCATGTTTGTAACGTTTTTGGGGTTAAATTTATTTTTGAAAGAGGTTTTGGGTGTGAAAACTGTGTTTTTTGTTTTGTGTACTACATTGGTGGGATTGTTTGTGTGAGTGTGGTGTATCTTGTGGAGTATAAAAATTACTACTAAGGGAATCATGAGTAGCTTGGAGGGCACACTAGGACTAGTTTTTCAAGTGAAATGGAAGTCTCTACGACCCAGTTTCACTTATTGGGATTGATAATGACAACACTAATAGAATAGTGATGATAATCAGGGACCACTAGAATATTGGATGTTTCTCCTCTCTAGTGGGTCATGCATGAGAAGGTGGATGGTTATAGTTAAAATAAAACTATACACTAAAACATGAGGTTCTAGGGTCACATTTTCTAACTAATACCCATAGGGACTCTCCCATGTTGGTGCTCGTTGACTACGATGTACTCGTTATTGGCATACTGTGTGGATTTGGGTTATTCCAAGGGTAAGGGTGTTTTCATTTCAAATCACATTCCTTTAAAATTAATTTTCCATTAAAAATGATTTCCTTAAAATTGTTCTATCACCTTATTTAATTTAATAAACTTTCAAGTTTATGCAGCATTTAAAAAATTATAGCATGGAATCCTTTTAGGTGGCATGCTATGGGGAAATAGGTCACACCATGCTTACTCCTTTGGGTGTAAGAATACTTGGTCATGTTTGATAGGGGCAAAGGTAAATCTTGTGTTGATTGTGGTTCGAGATGCCAGTGATCCTCTGGGGTGGATTTGTGGTGATGGCTTGAGGGGGATGCTCCCCTTTCCTTATGGTGGTTCTAAGATATGTTTTTTGGTTCCCATTTGTAGTAGCACTCTTTTGGTTTTGTATAAAATTGTAGACATAAATTTGAAACCATGTAAGGCTTGTTTGTTTTTTAAGCTTTGGTTTGCTTTATATTTTTTAATGGTTAATATTTTTATAATCTAGTAAATCATTCCCACTTTCATGTATTGATAACTAGGCACTTGTGCTAGCCCGTGGGGATCAAGAAAACCCTTTGGGCCTTTCTGCAGACCGAGTCGGGTGCCGGGTTGGATGGTGAATCGGCATGGTTTGTGACAAAATGGTATCAGAGCATGTTATATCTCTCTTTGACTATGATGTTCTCTCCATCGGCATATGGTGTAGATTTGGGTTATTCCTAGGTTAAGGGTGTTTTGATTTAAAATCTTATTCTTTTAAAATTCATTTTCTATTAAAACTTCCTTCGTTCAAATGTTTATAGCACCTTATTTTATTTACTAAACCTGTAAGTTTGTTAATAATTTAAACATTTATAGCATAGAATAATATTCTTGGTGTCATCCTACTGGACAACAGCTCACACACTAATTAAACCTTTGGGTGTAATAAGACTTTGTCATGTTTGATACATATAAAAGAAAATCTATCGGTGATGGCTGTTCAGGATGCTAGTGATCCTCTTGGGTGGTGTTGTAGAGATAGATTGAGGGGGATGGTCCCATTTACTTTTGGTGGTTCTTAGAGTTGTTTTTTTGGTACCCTTTTGTTAGTATCTTTATTTTGGTATTTTATAAACTTATAGATTTATATTTGAAACCTTATAAAGGCTTGTTAGGTTTGGTTTTCCAGATATGGTTTTCTTTATATTGTTGACTGTATTATATTTTTATAATTGGTTAAATCATTCCCACATTCTTGTATTGATACCCGAGAACTTTTTCCAGCCCATGGGTATCAAGAATTCCCTTCTGGCCTTGTCCCATACCAGGTCGGCCACCAGATTAGATGGTGACCCAGCTTTGTTCGCAACAATTTTGTATCAGAGCAGGTTAGCTCTTTGGGTCATTGAGTTTTGATGAGTCTAGATAGACATGATCTAGGACTGTCGGGGCTCGATGTTCCAGTTATCAGTAGGGATCTTAGCCAGGACACCTTGTTACGGACCTCATGTCACCATGGGATGTTGGTATTTTTCTTTGACTGGTCCTCAGGGTGGGACACATAAGTTGCAGACTATACGTGGACACTAGGTGGGGGTAAAGTATTTTGGACATTGTTTTTATTCGACGTGATTATCTTATTGATGATTATTGTTCTTGTTGAATTCTTTTTTCAAATATTTTGTGTTTATGAGGTTCTTATGTTACTATTGCTTCTTGTAAAAAATTTCTCCCTGTTAATCCCCCCTACAACTGCAGGAAGAAGCCATAGAGGGTTCTCCCCCACTGATTGATCAAAGGTTGGTATATACTATGGTTTAGGTACTCAGGTCATCCTTACAGGAAACCTTCCTCTATTACATTATATTCCAAGTTCATCGTGTGACGCCAATATAGGAAGGTGGGACACACCCAACCTACTTTTGTTTCTCCTCCCAAATCATATCCTAGATGTGGATCATTGGGTCACTTGGAATGATTCTACAAAGCTACTCATTCTTATCAAGGAGGTGTAGGATCAGTGGATTTTAGGGGAATGGCAGCTCAGTCAAAACTATCCAGGACTGTGAGGTCTCATTTTAGGGGTCAAGGTAGCAGGACCAGATCTTACTCTGGTCAAAGTCAACTTAGAATAGAGTTGCAGGCAAGTGTTCATGGTTAGAATTAGATATATATCGAGTATCTTCATGTAGTGGAGCAGCCACTAGTTGGGTAGGATGAAGGGCCATCAACTATTCAAGGTACCATTCTAGTTGAATCTTCATTAGATTTTTCTCTATTTGATACTGGTGTGTCTTTAAATTTTATATATGATCGTCTTCTGATCCTATTGAATTTGAAAACTGATCTCTTATCCTTTATGATGCAGTTAGTGATGTTGTTTGGTAAGATGAAGTAGTAGGGTCTTAGGTTCCCATCATTTGCACTTTTTGTGTCATGGGATGAGATGGAATGGGATTTCCTGGTCCTAGATATGGACCTATTTTATGTGATCCTTGGAATGGACTAGATGGAGTTTTTCCAAGTGCACATTGATTATTAGCAGTTGTTTGTTATTTTCATGGGACCTGATGAAAGTGCTCAAGTCTTTCTTGGAGAATGGGATCCTCAGTAGGGTCGTGTTGAACCTCCACTCCAGGAATTGGGGAATATTTCATTTCAATTATCAATTCTCATATTGGAGGATGATTGATGCGATCCTAAATATGGGTTACCTGATATAGTGGATGAAATCCCAGAGATATTTCCAGATTATTTTTTAAGGTTACCACCAGAGCGGGATGTGGAGTTCTCAGTTGATTTGGAACTGGTAACACAACCTATATCTCTTCTCTATTATCACATAGACCCCACCCAATTGAGGTAAACAAAGGTACATCTAGATAATTTGGAATCCAAAGATTTTATTCTCCTGATCATTTTCCTTGGGTCACTCCTATTTTTATTGCAAAAAAGGCCGATGGATCCCTCTGGTTGTGCATCAACTATAGGAAGATTAATAAGATAACCGTTAAGAATATGTACCCTTTTAACCAATTTGATGATTTATTCAACCAGATTAAAGGGTAGAAGTGGATCTCCAAGACCGACTAGCGTTTGGGTTAACACCCAGTTAGGTTGAAGGAGGAAGATGTCCCTAAAATAGCTTTCCAAAGTAGGTACGACCACTTTGAGTATTTGGTAATACCATTTGTATTGAAAAATAATCTATAAGTCTTTATGGATCTCATGAATAGCATGTTCACCCATTGTCTTGATTTTTTCATTGTGGTATTCATGGAAGATATCCTAGTCTACTCCATATCAGAAGAAGAAAATGAGCGTCATTTGAAGACTATGTTGGGCACTTAGGGGGATCATCTTCTTAATGAAAAGTTCTCAAAGGACCACATTTATATCTGCGAAGTGAAGTTTTTGGGCCATTTAATCTCAAATAAAGGTGTTTTAGTGGATCCTTATAAGATCAGTGTGGTTATGTCATGGGAATGGACAAAGAACATGTTTGAGGTCAGGAGTGTTCTTGTTCTAGCGAGGTATTACAAGTGGTTCATTAGAAATTTCTCATGGATTGTTTTCTTTAAGACCACACTCACCCAGAAGGAGGTGAAGTTTGAATGAACCCCATAATGTCAAGTATCTTTTTATGATATGATGTTTCTGTTGATTACCTCACCTATGTTGAGCTTTCCAGAACCAGGAAAGGGGTATGTGCTTTACTATGATGCTTTAGGTATGGGTATCAGGTTTATGATTATACAGGATGACCATGTGGTGGTGTATGGATCCTACTGACTTCGACCACATGATAAGAATTACCCAACCCACAACTTGGAATTTGTAGCGGTGATGCATGATTTGAATTCATGATGTCACAACCTCTTTAATAAGTTTTTGATTTACTCCAATCATAAGATATTAACCTACATCTTATCATAGATGAATCTCAATTTGAGGAAGTGATGTTGGATCAAATATCTTTTGGGGTTTGACTTTTATATTGTTTATAATCTGGGGAAAGGAAATGTGGTGGACGATGCCTTGAGAAGGATAGTTCAAATGTAAGCTTTGAGAATGTCCATCGATGAGTGGACTATGATTGGGGGGGGGGTTCCTAGATTCACTTAAAGACCAAGGAGCACTATAGAGGTTCATTCTTGGAAAGTGTGAAGTTAGCCCCTTCTCTTCTGGAGCTAGTTCACTAAGAATAGTCTGGTGATGAACATTGGAAGTTGTATATGTAGTTTCTTTATGGTGGGGATACTTTCTCCATTTGTTCTTTATCTTCTGGGGGAACTCTATGTTTCAAGGGTTGTTTTGTGGTTACTTTTTCTCTGAGGAATGTGGTGATGCACGATAGCCACCATTCTTAGTGTTTCTTTCATCCTAGTGATAGAAATATGTATTATGGTGTTTGTTGACAGTTTTAGTGGCTAGATATGAGAAGGGACGTAGCTGACGTTTTATTGTGATGTAATACTACTTAGCAGGTGAAATTAGAGAATCATATACCATCTAGTTTTCTCTATCCATTACCACTTCCTAAGTGGAAGTGGGATGTGGTTTCTAAGGACCTAATTATCATCTTACCTCATACACCTTGAGGTAGGAATGCTATTTGGGTAGTTATTGACCATTTTACCAAATCACCCCACTTAATTCCAATCAATGATTCAGTAAAGGTGGATGAGCTGGGACAGTTGTATGTTCAAATGGTGGTCAGGCTTCATGGTGTGTTGTCTGCGATTGTCTCTGAAAAAGACCCTAATTTTACCTCTCGGTTCAAGGAAGGCCTTCAAAGGGAGCTGGGGTCACATATCAAAATGATCATGGCATACCACCTCTAAGCGGATGATCAGACAGAGCAGGAAAATAAGATTTGGGAATACATGCAACTTGCATATGTCTTGGACTTTGGTTTTTCCTAGTATATCCATTTGGTATTGGTTGAATTTGACTATAATAATAGTTACCAGTTTCCCATTATAATAACTCCCTTTGAGGTTCTCTATGGTCGGCCTTGTTAGTCTCTGTTTTGTTGGGCTGAGGTAGGTAATACCTCACTTTTGGGACAGATCCTAGTGCAAGAGACATCTGAGAAATTAATGTTGATTAGGCATTTGATATTGAAAATTAATAGTTTCCATAAATCTTATGTTGATCAAAGGTATTAGGATCATGAGTTCTCTATGAGTTATCAAGTTTTCTTAAAAGTGGAACCTTGTTTGGGTCATCATCTCTTGGGGAGGTAGGGAAAGCTGACATCGATGTATGTCAGACCTTTTGAGATCTTTGATAGGATTGGTAAGGTGGGTATTGGTTAGAGTTACCTTCTCAATTGACATTGATTCATGATTTGTTTCATATTTCCCAACTGAAGAAGTATAATCCAAACTCATCTCATGTGTTGAATTGGGAAGAGTTGGAGTTGGAACCTGACTTATTAGTGCTCGAACGACCAATTCAGAAAGTGGCTTCCCAAGAGAAGGTGCTTCATGGTAAGTCTATCCCACAACTATGTATCCTTTGGGATCATGGAAATGGTACACATGAGGCTTTGGAGTTAAATTCTTGGGTCGAGCAAGAGTACCCTTTTTTGTTTTCTGATCATGTTTCTGGTGGAATTTCTGAGGGTAGAAAGATTTCATGCTAAGGAGAATTTTCACAACTATGATTTGGATTTTAGGTACTTTTTCAATTTTATTTTCTTCTATCTTTTTCCCTTGGTTTCTCCATTGAGTTTTTGTAAAAAGTAATCTTTTGGGAGGGTAGGACTCTATACACTATTAACAGTAACCACTAGATATCGTAGGAAATCATGCGTTAAGAGATAGAACCTATCACATGGCCTTCACATAGTCATGCTTCTCAGCCCAAGTAATTGTGCGAAGGTCTCTATCCAAATAGAATGGTGCACATGGTTACTATATGGTTTCCCAAAGCATGAAGATTAACCATCCAAATCTCCCATTGCATTAAAAAAATTCCTTGTTTCTCTCTCCTCTCAGTTTTAACCCCCAAAACACATCATTTCTCTCCTACTATAGGATTTCTCACCTATTGGGCATCTCTCCCTCCTTCCACCTCCTTGGAGCTCCATTTTTGTGCTGTATTTGGTGTGATTCCTCCTCAGTTATTCATGTATGTGTCTCATCCCCTTGATTTCTTCTCTATTCTAGGGTTTTCCCTCTTTCTTTGGGGGGGGGGTTTCATCTTCTCAAACCCTTGGTTGCCGATTTTAGGATTTTCTTTTTATGTTTTTGTTTTATCTCTTGGATTAGGGCTTTATCTTTCTTCCTCGTGGTGTATTTGTGGTGAAGTTTGAGTTTTGAACTAGATTTTGGGGAATTCTACACCAAAGGTAGGTGATTCCATGTTTAAATTTTTCTTGATGAATATTTTGAGCTTTCTTCTATTCTTTAACTTATTTTATGAATTATCAATTTTCTATGAATATCGTTTCTGATGATTTTTTATATGAAATTGATTTTATAATGGAAATTGCATGTGTTATTATTGTATTATTGAAGTGAAACCTTTTTGTGTACATTTGAAATGTTTTGTTAATTGAGTAAATGTTTTATTAACTTGTGTTTGAAATTATCATCATTTTTGGATAGGTTTTGTGGTGGTTTTTATTTTTGGAAGAGGTTTTGGGTGTGAAAATTGTGGTTTTGGGTTTGCATAATGCCATGGTGGGCTTGTGTGTATGAGTTTGGTGTATCTTGTGGCATGTTAAAATTGATTAAGCACCAATGGAAGCCTAGGTAGATATGAGGGTAGAGTAGGACTAGTGTGCTAGGGATACAGAAGTGGTTATGGCCCAGTTTTACATAGTGGGATTGACGACGATAACACTAATTGAACATTGATGATAATCAGGGACCCCTAGAATATTTAATGCTTATACTGTCTACTGGATCGCGCATAAGAACATGTATTGTTTTGGTTTATATACCACTCTACACCGAGACAAGAAGTTCAAGGGCCCTATTTTCTATCTAATCTCTATAGGGACTCTCCCATGTTAATTCCCTTTTACTATGATGCAGTCGCCATCAGCATACAATGTGGCTTTGGGTTATTCCATGGGTAAGGGTGTTTTTATTTAAAATCACATTCCTTGAAAATTAATTTTCCCTTAAAACTACAATACTTAAAAAATTTCTACCACGTTATTTCATTTACTAACCCTGCATGTTTATTCATCATTTAAAATTTTATAGAATGCAATCATTTTGGGTGGTATCTTACTGGGAAATAGCACACACCCTACTAACAACTTTTGCTGTATGTAGACTTGGTCATGTTTGATATAGGTAAAATAAAGGTTTGTGGTGATGGTGGTTCAGGATTCTAGTGATCCTTTTGGGTGGTGTTGTAGTGATGGATTGAGGGGGATGATCCCCTTACCTTGTTATGGTTATTAGATATGGTATTTGGTTCCCTTTTTGTAGAAGCTCTATTTTGGTTTTTTATAAATATGTAGACTTAAATTTGAAACCTTATAAAGTCTTGTAAGGTTTGGTTTTCCAGCTTTAGATTGCTTTATATTGTTAATTGTTTTATATTTTTATAATTGGGTAAATCATTCCCACATTCTTGTATTAATGCCTGGGCACTTGTGCCAGCCTTTGGAGATCAAGACAACCCTTCAGGCCTTGCTGCGGGCTAGGTAGGGTGTCAGGTCAGATGAAAACCTGGCTTGGTTCATGAAAATACATAAGAGTATACTTATTTCCAATAATAGTAACTTATTTAGATACCTGGAATTGGTCCTATAAATAATCATAGTAATTATAGAATTATATTTTTTGTTCCATGAAGAAGAAAGTTATGTTGTAGTGAAAAATCCATGAAAAATGTGTGTATCACTAAATTATGATGGAAAATGTAATCATGTTATAAAAGTTTCTTTATTCTAAAACTACTAAATATAAAAGAGGTATCAATCTTTCACTTGGTATTTTCATTGAAGGAATCATATTTTTTACAAAAATAACTTGAATTTTTATAGGATTTGAATATAATAAATCACATCATAATCAATGGAACGTGTCAAAACAAGTTTAATTTCTAATAATATTTTTGGAAATCATTTTTTGATATTCTGGATACTTTAATGTTATATTTATTATGATTTCATAGCTTAAGGTATTTAATAAATATCCTATAGTGGTGAAGATAATCACAATGAAACCGGTAAGTTCTGATGAGCATGGATCTAAAATAAAGGAATTCATGTAATATAAAAGCTAAATATGGGAAGATACAAAAATTAAATATCTCACATATTTTTGGGAAATATTAAAAATCATTAATAAAGTTTAATGGGTGGTTTAAAAACAAGATTAATGGGTTTAATATGTAATATTCATAGATCATATTTTATGATCTTTTAACTCTTAATATTTGGTAGATCAAAAAATGTCAATACTTTTTTAAAGAATCAATTAACATATCTAGATATTTGATAGAGAAGATTTTTTGGTGAATTTCATTGAAAATCTTGAAATTATGAGAAGAATGGAGGAAAAATATTAACACCTATACTAGTTTCATGTTCATTCGGGTGAAGAATTCTAATAGGTTATCACCAAGTCACAAAATCATTGTAACAATTATTTAATGAAGTGAGTGGATAAGGAGGACATTTGAGTGACACATTGATTGATAGTGACTCTTTACTAAGTCTTCTAATCAAAAACTATGAGAAGTGATATCCCCTGCAATATATACAATACATAGGCATATTTTCCATGGAGTATCCCTTATTATTGATCTATATAAAATATGTGTGTTCCTTACTTATCAATCCTCTACATAGATATTTCACGAGCATAATATTAATAAGTATAAAGAGTTATTTCAAATATGAGAACATTATATTATTGAAGAATAGGAAAACATAACACCATAATTCACCCCTAACACCTTTTAAGATATATTAGGGAATGTGGTTGTAACAAGTGGTATCATAGGAACATGCTTAAATATTATTGAATTTGTAGATTTTAAATTTTGATCATGGATAAAGCCATCACTGTAAAAGAATTTATATTATTTGATAGATTCAATAAAAACAATAAATAATTTAATGATATATTTTTTATGATGTCTCAAGAATGAATTTTAATTATTAGTGGTGAATAGAATTCACATAAATAATGACATATAGTTTTTATCCACTAAAGAAGGTAAGGTTTTAAATGTCCATGAAAATGCTCAAAATGATTTATCTAGAGAATTATAAAATAATATCTATATTAAGTTGATGAATTGTAATTCAGTAAATGAAATTTGGGACAAATTTCTCAACTTCTATGAAGCAGGAACCAAAGTAAAATAAGGAAAGATTTCTTATTTTTCATAACATGTTTGAGGATTTAAAAATGGGACCAAATAAGAACATTGATAGTTTCTTCACCTATCTCATTGATTATTTAGGAGATATATGTAGACGTAGTGATGAAATAAATTTTTTTGAAATTGTGATGAAAATTCAAAAAAACAATACCACTATTATACCATATAAAGGTGCCAGCTCTTAAAAGAGAGAATATTGATAACTATTTCTTGATTATCATCATATAAATCTTTTCAAATATGAAATGTGGGTGAATATAGAACGAATATTTAGTCATTAATTAAATGATATTGAATTTAAATCTATAGAGGGAATTAATATAGTTGATTTATAAAAAATAAAAATGTGTCTATAATGGATTTTTTCCATTTTTAGAATGATAACTCATGGGATGAAAAAGAATTTAATAAAAAATGATATTATTAGAATGTATTAATTGTTGAGAATTTAGGAATATAGCCATGAGATGTCTGAAAAGCTATAAAAGGAATATTATGATGACATTGTAAGAAAAAAATTGGATACAATTTACCTCAAAAAAAATTTAATTAATAAATTCATTATAGGTTTCAATGAAAAAGATTCCTGATAAAAGAGAAAAATTAATTTGAGGTGTGTTTTGAAGATTATAAATATTAATTCATCTTAGATATTAAACATTTGAGAATGGGAACAATTGAGATCATGAAATGTAAAATTGATAAATAATATCAACATGAAGGTATTTTCAACATGAAAGTATAACTCGAAGGACGTATTGAAAAGATTGATCATTAGTGGAAGAAAAACAGAAAAATTAGTGTAATTTTAAAGGAATCGTCAAAATATATCGACCAACTCGAAGATGAAATTACCCATCTAGGAAACATAGTAAAATATCTTGAAGTTATTCAATATATATCTGGGTTTATTGGGGAATTATAGGTATGGATCAAAGAAAAACAAATTGGATTTAAAAATACAATTCTATGATCAAAAAGAGAATAAAAAGATATAATTTTCCTTTAATAAAGAGTGGTTTCTCTAAGAAATATGCTTCAATATGAAATGAAATCAAGTTATATGAAGAATAATTAAAGGTTCAAAATTTTATAAATTGAATAATTTTTGGAAAGATAAAAAGGGACTATAAGGTTCTATGAAAGAGTTGAAGGATTATAGACCCAATTACATGGGTAAAAATGGATTTTTCTTCAACATTAATTTATCAAACTCATGGAAAATAATAGCTCATAACAAAGGGAAGTAGAATTTTGGATATATTTCTCAATATTGTAGGGTTTATTAATAGTTGAGTAGTAGTTATAAAGCTATATAAATGTAGAGGTGTGTTCATAAGATATTTCCTTTGATAAAGACTACCTTTTTTGGTTGTCTCAATTATATGATAGCTTATTATAAGGATAAAAAATTCCAAATGAGATTAGATATTCCTAAGAGTCAAAAATTGAGGATGATAACATATATTAAATTACATAAAAGGAACTCCTTTTATGGTTATTTTTATCAGTTCTTTTACTTTGGTCATAATAATTTTATTTATAGGGAGTGAAGGAATCAAAACTATTCCCACAAAAATCTTTGGTAAATAGATGCATTACACCAAAATTTGATTACATTGGAGAAATTTTTTTACCTATTGGAGGAAGAAGAGTAATAACTCACATTCTATTATAAATGAATTAAAGAGATACCATCCCATATTTCAACCCAATTGGGAATCTCATGAAAGGAAAATAAGAGGAATAAATAGTAAATATCTAAAAAAATCACTTAATGAAACCAAGAACAAAATCACCTAGATTATTGATAGTGGTTTATTATCCATCATGATATAAAATATAAAACACCTGAACAATTTGAGGTGATGTGTTGAAATAATGTTCATTTTTGGGAATGATAGTGAATTAAAAAAAACATGTTTAAACGCAAGGATAGCTGAAAATTTATTAAAGAATACGAATGTTCCCCATGTGGATTGTAACATCACAACTACAACAACCCAAATCTAGTGTTTACATTAATACATTGTTAAAAAATAAATAGGATATCACCACACAAGATCAATCAATTTAATAGTCCTATAAATCTATATACATATATGATTCCCATGTTACATTAGAAATATAAAAAATAGCATAAGAATCGTTCTTTCATCCTTGAAATCCTTCAAAATATCCTTCTTCAAATCCTGGGGAGTTGGAAAAAATAAAGGTGTGATCTTTAATTCTTTGTATGGGTAATGTGTAGTGGATGCTATTGTATATAGATAATGTATAATCAATATGACAGAGTGGAAAATGATAACACATGTTATTCAACAAACAAATTGAGTTCAATGAACATCCTTGGATAGTTTCAACATATAAATCACATGGATAATTGAAACTAAATTCATAATAAAGGAAATTCATAACTCTATACATTCATGATTAAGTCTTCTCACCCAAGATATCATGAGTCATACCATCAAGACCTCCCAACCAAGACATAATTTATAATAAATTGTAGTTGAAAATAAGATACCCAAGTAATATAGAATGTCTATTATCTTGTCTCATTAGTCCAGTTAATGAATCAAGGTGATATCTATAATTTACCTAAACCCATCAATTGTATTTCTCATATAATCCTTATATTTTAAATGATCAATACAATTTATTCTTAAAAATCCTTATAAAATAGCAATTATCTCTATTGAATCAAGAATATGAAACTTAAATATGTTATCATCATAATCCTGAAATATATAGATAAATCACAAATATGGTACCATTGGAGCATATGCAACATCCCAATATTTTAAAATAACCCTATTTTTGACATGCAACATCATTCTTAAAAAGATACATGAAATAATATTATTTTAAATATGATTCGTATAACCTAGTCATTAAATTAGTGGGTATGAATAAGAGAAACCATAAAAAAATATATATAGTTTTATTATTAATTACATACATATTTATTAATTCTTTTTAAATAAGCACTCAATTTTTTATAAAGTCATTTTATTTTTCTAAATACTTTTTCTTCAAAATTTGTTTTTAGAGAATATTGTAAATAATTTTTGAAACTTTTAGAAATTTTATTTGATAAAAATTATTTAATTTATTAAATCATCAAATAAAAATTATCTTGTAATTATATTTTTTGATTTTTATGAAGTATTGATTTTTGAACGAATAGTGAAAAAATATCGATTTTATAGAAAATTTTATTTCTTTTCAGGTATTTACAAAAGTACGATTTTGTTTTTAATTTATTTTAATATATAATTTATGCCCTTTGATTTAAAATAATCCAATTGATTTTATTTTAATTTATATTATGCCAAATTCTTGTATACAACTATTTTTATACTAAAAAATAATTTTCTAGAAAATAGGTTTCATCGCATTTTGTGGGATTACTTTAAAATAAATTTATGAAAATTGGATTTATTAAATCTTCCATAGTGGATTACAAAATTATAATTATAATATATATATTTTCTAAATATTTAAACATTTTTTCATTTCTTAATTAATAGTAATCATGGAAAATATATTTCACCTTAGTAAATATAAATCGGGTAGTTAAGGTTAATGATAAAGTTATAAGGCTTTAAAAAATATCAAAACCAATTTTTTTCAATTGAGTAAATTTATTTTGACCAAAAATTTATATATTTGAGAAATATGGAATTTTTGTTTCATTTTTCTTTGATAAAGACCATTATAATAATTCAAGTAATATAAAATTCAAAAATGTCACTTGCTTGAATTTAATTTCTCTTATAAGTTAACATAGTGATAATGAAATGTTATTAAGGGATATAAAAGATTATTTTTTAAATATTAAACTTATTTATATGATTTTAATTTATTTGAAATTTTTATTAATGGTATAATTACCCTAAATTCTTACACAACATTTACACAATTCTTGTTCAAACATTATAAAAATTAAATTAAATGATTTCAAAAACATAAAAAATAATATTTTTTGAATAATTATTACATCACATAAGTTTTATGATCAATAATAATTTATTATTTATAGATAAATAGTTTTTATTAAAATTCCATACTTTTATTATTGTCTATAATGTCAAAATATGAGAATAGTTCTTGAAATGGATTTAATTGTAATTTATTTTGAATAATACAATATTAAATGATTTAAAATATATAAAAATATTAAAATTGGAAAAGGGGTGATATATGGTCTATAATCTCTTTCCATGACCATTTGTGAGACAATTTTTATCTTAGAAGTAAATTTATAACCCTCTAGTGTTAAAAAGGTGTTACCACAACTATAGTTAAAATTGGTTAATAAAGGGTTTAAATCAAAAGATCATGTTTAAATTGAAACAATATAACATAAAACCTCTATTGAATTAAATTATTTTAACCTTACGATATATTATCTTTCAAATTTTGTACAATTTTTTCCACTTCAACATGAAAAATAATTTATAATCTTTTATGTAATTCTAATTGTGTCATTTTCTTCACTATTAAAGGATGCCACATCACCCCTACGGTTCACACAATCTTGCGAAAATTATCTTGAAAACCCACATAAAATATAAAAAAATACCTATAAATGTTTTAGAGGTTCTATTATCTTTAATATACAATACCTAGGGTCCATAATGAGATATCAAATGGTGGTTCTTCAAAATGGAGGTAATCATCTTCACTTTGCATTTTCATTTTAGTCCATCATCTACCTCTATTAATTCAATCCTAAAAATTCCAATATAATATTATTTGAATCTCAAATATATGGAAATTTTATTCTTATGATGTGAAAACCTTATTCATTTCTTTTTTCAACCTATGGGGAATTAAAACATCATTCATGTTTACATGTGGACTACCCTATCCACAATGGAATGTGTTTATTCTTTCATCACTACCTCACAAGGCTAGTTATTATGATTTATTTTATTAATATATAAGATATTATTGATATTATTATTATTAAATTAAGATAATATATCAAATATTTTATAACACTCAAATCTATTTAAAAATGATAATGTCGTTCATGCATACGTGTGGACTACCACATCCCCAAGATGATCTGATTAATTTTTCATGTATGAATTTCTTGGATGGTTAAAAAAATTATTTTATTAATAAAAATTGTAAATATTTATTTATTTTTATTATTGATATGATATGACAATGAACACATTGACAACATTCAATATACATAATTTTTTTTGAAATTATGAACTGAATATCCTCAAAAATGTCACAACTCGTCCCCTGGGGCCCATGATGTGACTACCCCAAGCCCACCTCCCAATGGATAGGGGCTAGAAACTAGCATTAAAGGAATCAAAATTCAAATGGGTGGCCTTTTCCTAAATACTTGTACACACACACATGCCCAACCACATCCCAACACACTGAATGGGGAAAATAGAAAACCACTAAAACAAATTTGTGTGCAAGTACATCTGAAAGTAAGTTGGCCATCTCTTGCACTGGTCCCTGAATAGATGACTTGTTTCTAGGAAGAATGTCCTCATGGCCTTGTATTGGGATCATGGCTGGCCATACATGTGGAGGCATCTTGAGGTATATCAAGATGTACCACGATAAAAATTTTATACCTAGTGAGTTGACTCTTATTCAAAATAAAGAGACACTTATGTAGCTAGTGTTTTCATGTATTGATCCAAAAGTATAATTCATGGTCCTGGTGTAAGGATATTTTGGCCTCTGCACCAACACTGGACTACCCAAATCTGAAAGTCGAACTCGCAACACTTAACATTGTTTCCCCAAAACTAAAACAACAGATTCTCGGTCTTTGTGGTAGGACTGATTGCCCTCTATTACCACTTTCAAACCATGTGCCTCATTGCTATGTTCCAAAAGAGTCATCCATGACTCAGTCTAGAAAGATTCATCCACTTGAACCACTATAGGTGAGCCTGCTAGCTGATCAATAGGTCGCAGTAACACTAGTATACCACCCGGTGGGGCCATCACTTGTTGATCAACTAGTAGGCCCACCTCTAGTGGTTCAGGTGGATACAGATTTCTAGAACAAGTTTGGGATGACTCTTTTGGAACCTAGAGATGAGGCATAGGGTTCAAAAGTGGTATCAGAGGGCGGTCAGTCCTACCATAAAGACCGAGAGTTTGTTTTTTTGGGAAACAGTGTTAAAACTCGAACATAAAGGCACCGAGCTGACATGAACAAATCCTGAACACCTCCAAATATTCATTCTAGGTGGCCATATCCTCGAAATGATGGCAATTTAGGTTTTAGATCCTTGTAGTGAAGAGGACGCTCCCCAGAGGCCATATATGCAGATGTCTTGAAGAATGAACCACAGGAGCGCATCTGGTGGCCCGCTAAACACCTTGCCAGTGCTCTGGCACCGATGGCGGATGCAACGTCGACTGGCCTCACCAGTCACATGGAGGAGGCGGCCTACACCAATGGGCCCCATGGACTGGGAGGTCGTGGCTCATCTACCATAGCGGTGCGCTGGAGGACACGGCGCCAGGTGGGGAACTAAAGGGAGGGACGACCTGCAACAGGGCCATCTGGACAAGCAGGAAGTTGTGGTCCTTGACTACGGTAGGCTAAGAATCCTTGCACATTAGTGGGTTAGGAGAGAGGTCGTGGCCCTTCAGCTACGGTAGGATCTGGACGTGGCACAAGGCGGGCACTGCGCTGGAGGTCTGGCTCACCTCTTGTAGGCTGTGTTTGGACAGGGATGGGATGCGCTTGTTTGTCGCATCCCATGTTCTCACATGAGACGTACCGCATAGCTAGTCCTTATCCGGAAAGCCGAGCCTCAAGTGGGTTGGGTCGGTCCCACTACCTAGTGGACCGGACCCAGGCCCAACGGGCTAGACCGCACCGGCATGCCGGACCCTCACCCAACAAGCCATACCTACACTGGTAGACCGGGCTCGCACCCCATTGGGGCCAGTCTGGATGAGACCAGGTCATCAGGAAACCCGATCAACTAGACCCTCAACCAAATGGTCTATGTCCAATGAGGCCTTTTGGGCCTAGCACAATGGCAAGGCCGGACCATACCGACCTCAACCAGCATCATGTCGGGTTAAGTCTGTCTTAATGAACCTGGGTATGTGGGACAATCAGGCCGGGATGGTCTGGTCAGTCTGACCGGGTCAGACCGAGCCCCATCCCAACCGGCCCCCTGGTTACTAAAATTCCCATATCTTGTAAATTGTGTGTCCGATTGATAAGCCTTTTATGGCGTTGGTACCCTCTCGACGAGGCAGATCTGTTGGCAAGCTCTGTGGAGACATTCATTGAAGTTGATATGTGAAGAAGGGCTTGAGGAGCGGTTCTTCCAAATGTACTACGTACCAAACCCTACGACTAGATGAGACCTGAAGACTATTGACTTTGGGCCTAGTGGGAAGAACCTCTCTGTGACTTGGAAGGCCCACGGTGGGAGTCACCTCTTTATGACTTTGCAGGACCACGGTATGTGGTTATGATGAGTACCTCAGTTGGCCATGACTAGTGGAAATCACATCTCTATGACTTTCTAGTCCCATGATACACGATGGGGGAGGAGTACCTAAGAAGTCCAAGGTTAGTGGGAAACACCCCTTCGTGACTTATCAGGCCAATAATACTTGTTAGAAGAGGAGTTATCCAACAACAAAGGTGTTCGACGATGTGACTGATGATTCTACAATTACTACCCTAGAATATACATGGTGTGATTTGTCACTGGTTTCATAATTTACCTTGAGAAATTATTGTCTTGTATTTTCTTTTTAATTTGGGGTCCCTACTGAGTACTTTGTTACTCACCCATGCAATGGTTACGTCCGCACATGTTGTGTCTGGTACCGGCGACCAATGTTTCGACTGAGCTGTTCAGGGATATGGGACTGATGGACACTACGATGGTGGACTTGGTGGCACAGGACCAGGTGGGGCCTAGTAGGATAGGGTAGACAGGACATGCTACTTCGGCTTACAGTAGCTTCACAACTCTCATGGTTAGGTGGGGTTTCTGCAGAAGTCTTGCAGAGTTCCCTTTGTGTGTTTTTCAATTTTCAGTTTTTTTTGGGTTTGTATTATCGCCCACTTAATTTTATATGTACTTGAACACAACTTTGTTTTAATGGTTTTCTCATTTTCCCCTTTAGGTGGGTTGGGATGTGGTTTGGCGTGTGTGTTTGTGTGTACAGGTATTCAAGAAAATGCCTCCCACATACAGGTTTATACTTTGAGCTAGTCACCAGCCCCTGGCCTTCAGGAGGTGGGATTGGGGTAGTCACAGAATGGTCCTCGGGGGATGGTTCATGACAAAGTGGTATGATAGGGTGGTCGGTCTGACCACAATGACCGGGAGTCTATTTTTTTGGGCTATAGTGTTAATTGTTATGAGTTCGAATTTAAGATTTAGGGAGTCTAGTGTTAGTGCAACGGCTGGCGTATCTATACACCAGAACCTTGAATTCTGTTTTCAGCTCAATAAATGAAAACACTGGTTGCATAAGTGTCTCTCTATTTTGAGTAAGAGTTATCTCAACAGGTATAACCTCTTAATGTTGGTACACCTTGATCTACCTTAGGATGCCTCCACATAGAAGATCAGCCAGGATCCAGATATGAGATCGTGAGGATAGTTCGCCTAGCGACGAGGCATCTGTTCAGGGACCAGTGCTAGAGATGGCCCGCTTACATTCATATGTACTTGCACACATCTTTTTTTAGTGGTTTCCTCTTTTTCCCCATTTGGTGTGTTGGGAGTGGTTGGGCGTGTGTGTGCATACAGGTATTCAAGAAAATTCCTCCCACTTGTAGGTTTATGCCTTCGGCACTTCCCACCATCCCTTGGCCTTTCAGAGGCGGGCTTGGGGTAGTCACAACATGGGCCCTAGGGGACGGGTCATGAAAAAGTGGAATCAGATGACACATCATAGTACTTGGGACTTTACGGGAGGAGGTGTGGAGGTAATTTTATACATCCCCTTTTTTGGAACGTCCTAGTGTGGAGAATATATACCCGGACCTCCGATGTTGGTACTGGTGTATAGGAGACAAAGACACTAGGAATTTGGGAAGGATGACCATGTTTTCTTTCAGGTCTCACCAAGATGGAGATTGAGGAGATTTAGTCGGGGCGACAAGCTATCTCTGAGGTTCATCGGATCTTCTGAGGTCCTAATCAGAGTTAGTGAGGTGGCGTACTGCCTGGCTCTTCCTCCACAAATGCATCGGGTGCATGATTTTTTCAACGTGTCACAGCTGAGGACGTGCATGATTCATCACACATCATCAACTAGGGAGAGATGGACATTAATTAAGGGTATATGTTTACGAAGATCCCAGTGGAGATGGAGGATCAAAAGAAGTGGGAACGGTAGGGGTCGTTGATTCCACTAGTGTGCATTATGTGGTAGTACGAGAATCTTCATTAGAGCATGTTGGAGCGGGAGTCATAGATTCGTGCTCAATACCCCCCATCTATTTGACTAGTTTTGTTTTGGATTTTGGGGGTGTAAAGTACTAAGATGAGGAGAGTGTAATGTCCCAAAATTGTATTTTAATTATACTATTTATATGGAATTATTTCGAGACCACAAAATTTGATGGCACGTGATTCTGAGGTGTGGAGTGCCTGGAATTATCCATAAAAAACATTAGGCTTTAAATAGCACGTGAAAGTACTTTTCTTGAAAAAGTGGAATAACACCAAAAAAATTACTCAGATCAGAAATATGAGGGCACCATTGTATTTAAAATGGCAGGTTTACCCTAGGCACGTCACATGTTTAGTCAGCACACAACTCCAGTACAAAAACCCGAAATAACTATAATTAAAGTAATTAAATAAAATTATTTTATTTTTCAAATGCTTATAACTCAAAAACAGTCACTCATATTAAAAATGCAGGACCATTGTTGAACTCTTGAGGGTATGCCTTCCTTAGGCAGACACTAACATGGGCTGGTGCAAGCCAACAGTGGGAGTTAGTTTTTTGCAATGAATAAAATGATTAAAGTAATAATTATTTTATTTTCAAATCCTTATAACTCCTAAATAGTAACTCAGATTGAAAATATGGGTGTATTTTGGAACTCGTAGGGGCACGTTCCCCTTAGGCGGAGCTCAACCTCGAACAGTGCGGGTTGAGGGTGAATGTTAATTTTTCTGAACTTTTTTTAAGGTACGTTCAGTAAATGTGTGAGTAGGATTTTCTATCTTTTGAACCGGTTCTCAGATTAAAAATCAAAGGGCACCGTTGAATTCATAGCATTGGGATTATCCATGAAATTACTTAATTTTGGCCGGAATGGGTCGATCAAAAAAGTTATTGTTTGTAATTTTCAATAAAATAATAAATTAATTTAAAAGAACTATTTTATTTATTATCTCACCTCTGAGTGGCGGAGAGTGAACTTGTGGGGAAGTGACGAGGTGGAGAAGATGAACACTAGTGAGGCTCATTAATGGTTCATTAACCAGAAGTGTAATGATGCTTTAATGATGTGTGACGATGATGATGTTTCTTAAAAAAATAACATAACGATGCGACGTCTCATCATAATGGAGAAGATGTGATGTGCTTCTATTTATAGTTCAACACGCTAGGGAATTATGGATTGAAAAATTTGGAGTATTTTTTGGTGAACTTATGATGGAATTACACCCCAGTGAAGAAGGAAAAACACTGGAGGAACTTCATCCTATTATAGACCTTCAAAGAACGGAGCCAGGAAGCGACGTCGACGTCTTAATCCCTCAAGGATGAACGTTACGGAATCGTACCTCATAAGAGGTATGGGTTTTTTATTGATGTTCTTCCCCATACTTTTCTAAAAATGAAAATCATAGATCATCCCACGAACAGGTTTATCCTCAATTCATGCGTTATGTTGGAGGGTGTATTATTCTTGGGGTTATATTATTCAGGTTCCAAATTTTAGCATGGAAATATTGAATAGAAACTCACTGAACCTCCCCCATCTTTAAACCACTAACACGGAGGCCCCGAGCGGATACGAACAAAGCATGAGCACCTTTGCATGTGTGTTCTTTGTGGTAGTATCCTCTAAATAAAGGCAAGGTAGGTTTGAGATCCTCGTAGTGAAGAGGGCCCTTTCTAGAGGCCACAAACTCAGACAGCTCAAAGAATGGACCATCGGAGTGCGTCTAGTGGCCCGCTAAATGCCTTGTTGGCGCGGCAGCACTGGTGGAGCAGCAGCAGCCCGCCTCGCCGGCTGCGTGGATGAGGCGGACCCCTCCAGTGGGCCATGTTGATCGGGAGGTCACGTCTTGTCAGCTACGGCGGTGCGCTGGAGGGCACGGCGCAAAGTGGGGCACCACGTGGAGGGATGGCCCATATCCGGGCTATTCAGATGAGCTGGTAGTTGTGGTTCTTGACTGAAATAGGATAAGGATCCCCATGCATCCACAGGGCAGGCGGGAGGTCACAACACGTCAGCCGCGATAGGAGCTAGAGGCGGCTCCAGGGGGGCGCCACGCAGGCGGTGTGGCCTGCCTCCTACGGGCTATGTTTGGACAAGGAGGGGACACTGCTAGCTACTACACCTCAAGTGCTCACACTAGACACACCGAACGGCTAGTCCTTAGCTGGAAGGCCTATACCTCAGTGGGCCAGGCCGGTCCTGCTACCCAGCAGGCCGGACCTAGGCCCAACGGGCCGGACCCACACTAGCAGACCGGGCCCACTCCCCCCTTCAGACGAGGCTGGAAGAGACCGGGTCATCAGGTGACCCGGTGGGTTGGACCCCCGACCAACAGGTCCAGGTCCAACGAGGCCTATTTGGCCTAGCACACTGACCAGACCAGACCAGACCGACCTCGACCAACACTAGGTTGGGTTAAGTCCTTCTTGATGAACTAGGGAATGTGGGACCCCTGGGCCGGGTTTGTCGGGCTGGTCCCACCTGGTCGGACCAGGCCCCATCGCAACTGGTACCCTGGTTACTAAAACGCCCATATCTTGCAAACCGCGTGTTTGATTGACGAGTCGTTTGCGGCGTTGGGACCCTATTGATGAGTAGAATTTTTTGTAGAAATATATGTTGACTTTAGGGATATTTAAGACGTTAACAAGGGTTTGAGGAGTGGTTCTCTAAAGCGCACTACTTACAGAACCCTATGACTGGTTGAGACCTGAAGACTGCTGACTTTTGGCCCAATGGGAAGCACCTCTCTTGGACTTTGTAGGCAGATGGTGGGAAGCACCTCTCTATGACTTTTCAATCCCATGGTACATGATTAGGATAGTGCCTTGGTTGACGATGACTAGTTGGAAGCTCCTTTTTTTGAATTTTCAGTCCCATGGAACGCAATGGGGGAGGAGTACTTAAGCAGTCCAAGGTTAGTGGGAAGCACCACTTCGTGACTTGATAGGTCCACTGTACTCAGTAGAAGAGTAGTTCTCCATTACCCAAGGTGTTCGATAATGAGACTGATGATGCTATGTTACTACCCTAGAATATACCTGGTGTGATCAGTCTTGTGTTTCATACTTTACCTTGATAAATTTTTGGGTGGCCCTTCATTTTTGTTTTGTGGTCCCTACTGAGTACTGTGTTACTCACCCATGTACGGGCTTCGCCTGCACGTGTTGTGTCTGGTGTAGATGACTGATGTTTCGACAGAGGTGCTCATGGAGATGGGACTGACGGATGCTACGATCGTGGACTTGGTGGCCTAGGACCAGGAGGGGCCCGGTAGGATTGGGTGGACAAGACATGCTACTTAGGCTTCTAGTAACTTCACTACTATTGTGATTAGGGGGGGTTTGTGGATGGACATTAGAATTCCATTTTTTTGTATTTCTTTTTTCAGTTCATTTTTTGGTTTGTATTCTGGAAAACATACTTTTAGATGTACTTACACATAGCTTTGTTTTAGTGGTTTTCTATTTTTCCCCTTTTGGTGTGTTGGGATGTGGTTGAGCATGTGTGTGCGTACAGGTATTCAAGAAAATGCCTCCCACTTGTAGGTTAATTCCTTCAGTGCTAGTCTCCAGCCCTTGGCCTTCGGGAGGTGGGCTTGGGGTAGTCATGGCATGGGCCCTGGGGGACAGGTCATGATAAAGAAAAAAAATTACATTGAAATTTCAGGACATTACAAAAAACAAGATGTGGAATTAACTTTTTAGGTAATTAAATATTTTCTTTGAAATAAATGAAATAAATTTTATAATGATATGGTACTAAACCTATAAATTTTTTTTAAGAAATTAAATAATCAATTTAATTTCATTACATGGGATTTGATGAACATATTTGAACATTCAAAATTGAGGTAATGGATTTCTAGTCTCAATTCCATTTCTTTGAGACTTAAGTTATTTTCACCAGAAGTTTTCTTTTTCTCATGTATAAACTGCTTTATGGATGTATTTTATCAGTCCTTTATAAAACAAAATTCTATAAAAATCCTTTACAATTTCTTCATTTTTATTTTTCATTAGTTATAACGATATCGCGTCGTAAGGGACACATTACCTAAAACCACATTTAAATGTTTTAAATATTTAATTTCTAAATATTTTTTCCCAATGTAAATATTAATAAAATCTTTTTATGGGAGTATATATATTAACATTTCAAAATAATAAAGTTTATTCGAGGTAAATTTTGATTTTTTTTCAAAAATTTGTGAGATGGAATGTTTTTTAAATATTTTATATAATATATTAAAACATTACTTACAAAATAAACAAATGAATGTTCTATTTTAACAGATATGATGTCAACGAATTTTTATTCCTCCACAAACCATTACTTTTTGTTTTTATTTCTTTATAATATTCCATGTTTACATCAAAGAAAAACCCTCATTTCCTTTTTTTCTATATTTTAGTTTTTATAATTGGGTTTTAAAGGAACATTATATATTAATATTTGAAAAAAATATATTATGGGTTCAAATGTTTTTTTTGTTTTAAAATTTAAATGAAATATTTTATCTATTTCATGTATGTTATAGTCCTTTTAAGTTTTTTATGCTGATGGTTTAGACTGGTATAGCTTTTAAATTCATTGGGGATTGATTATGTTCACTAGTTAATTATATCGGAATTAACTCATTGGGTTATTGCATTTCTAGGAGTTCTTATAAGGGTTCTTATAATGGTTTTATAAAGATAATATGCCAAGGTACCCACATGACTTTTCTTTTATTTATGATGAATTTACATGGATTTTTTGGTTCATTAAACAAAATAATTATATTTTGTTTGAGTGAATGAGTATTCCCTTTAAGGTTAAAAGGTATCTTATTAATAAAATGTTTTTAATGGATTATAATGGTTTCTGAGAAACCATTAGGATTATAATTTTGAACTTATATTTTCATATAATGTGTTTTATGAAGATATTTTGGTAGTAAAAAAAATTCCATGTGTATTTAAAATATTATTTGAGTTCAAAGTGGATTATGATAAAGAAAAACACTCTTATAAGATATTGTGGTTTTGAAAAGGACTAAAGAGTTTCTTTTAATTTTTTATGCATGTCCCTTACTGAGATTTATTTTCGCATTCCATGCTTTCAAATTATTTTTCAAAGTGATTAAGAATGAGTTGAAATGTTAATAATGTCAATATTCGTGATATGAGAGTTTCCTTGAATAATGAAAGTGTGTCTTTATAAAGAACATGTTTTATATTAAATGGATACTATAGCTAAATTTGTACTTGAATGAGTTTTTAATAATTCCATAAAAATTTAAACATCAAAGATTCATGGTTATGCAAGTGATACAAAATTTTATTTGATTTTTTATGTTTTAGATAGATAAAAATGGTTAATATTTATTAGTATCAAAGCCAAAAATGTAATGATTATGTTTTTAACACCAATTCCATTTGTGAATGTTCAATGATTTTATAGTTTTTATCAGAGAAGGGTTTAGATAAATTTGGATATTTGGATATTTTCATGTGAGGTTATTTTAAGAGTTATATATACAATCATATGTTTATAAATTTTATATATATCATAGGTTAAAAATAATATACACCCCTTTTAGGTTTTAAGTGATGTATTTTAAGATTAAAAACAGTGTTTTGGGATACATTTATCGTGAAACAACCCATATGTTTATGATGTGATTTTGAAAAAAAAAATTGTTTTAGGAATAATTCCATTTTAGATTATGGACATAAATTTTGAGGTATTGATAGACTATATGGTTAAAATGATCTTTAATATTGAGGTAATTGTAGTTAATTAAGATAAAAAAGTTATTATATTTTGGGAACAAATGATTTATCATATAGATAACCATGGGATTGAGAAGTGATTTGGTCACTAATTGATTAACGTTTTTTAGGAAGTTTTCCTTTTAAAAAACATTATATTATTAAGTAAAATGTAAATAATTTTGTCTATAGTATGTTTTTACTCGAGGAATAATGGTTGAATTATATTTTTGAAGTATATATGATTTTATTTTCCACATTATGTAATTCATGTAATTTAGGGAAAAGATTAGTATATTTTAGAGATTATTTGACTCTATAACATACAATTTTGTTATGTGAATTTAAAAGGGATTGATGATATTTGAGGACATATATAAAGTTTATCATGGAATAATATATTATAAAATCTTTTAGTTTGGTTGGGTTTTGAACATAATATAGAATATTATAAAGAATATTAAGATTAAATATTAATTTATTGATTTAAGTTGAACTTTGGATGTTATTTTTCAGGTTTTATATATTATTCTAGAATTCCGTAATATGAATGTTTATTCATATTAGATATTATATTACCTTATGCTAACCATTTTTTTGGTTAATGACTAAATATAAAAGGAATGACTTTTTTCATTTTATGGGTCATATGATCCATTATATATTTATTTTAGTGTTTCATGAATTAAAATTAGTATTTAATATTCATTTCATGAAATAAGATCCATGATTGAAGTGGAAATTGATCAAAAAAACCAAATGGTGAAATTGTTCTAATGAAATGGAAATAAATCAAGTAAGTATATTTTATTGTTCTCTCAATATTGATGGTAAAATAATCCCTTAAATATACTAAATGAATCTTGAAATAAAAAATTTATCCTTTTACATTCATTTGTGGTGAATTTATGATCTTCTTTATCACTTATTGGTTTATGGTTTTGTAGTTATTAACTTTATCATTATCAAATTATCTATTACTCCCCATAATTATTTGGATATTAGTTTTATCCTCTATGTCTGTATTTTCACTTTCCACAGATGTTATTCTATTTGAAAATCATGTTATGTGTTATTCCAAATTGCCTTCATATTTCCCTTTCCCCCTTTTCAAAAGGATGTTTTATTACCCGTTTTTAAAATGTGGGTTTTCAACAAAGGAATTTTAAATTGTTAAACCCTTGAATATTGAGATCAGGAAAAAAATTTCATGTCACAGTTTAATTAATGGGGGAGAATATGACACCCTGATAGTTTAAAAGAAAATTATGCATTATATCTTATATGACACGCAACACTGTTCTTAAATGAACCCTGAAATAATATTATTTTAAATATAATATTTACAACCTTCTCATTGAATTTGTGGGTATGTATATGAGTACCCTAACTATAATATATATATATATATAATAGTCTTACTCATTTCATGTCTATTGATTAATTCTTAGTAAACAATCCATTAATTTTAAAAAATTCATGTTATTCTTTAAAAAACATTATTTATAAATGTTTTTATTTTTTTGTCTATGTATTTTAATTATTTTCAAATACTTTTAAGAAATTTTATTTTATAAAAATGATATAATTTTTGAAATCATCATATCAAATTTATAATTGGTTACATTTTGGTATTTTTATAAAAATATTGATTTTTCAGTGAATATTGAAAAATTAAAATCTTTTTAAAAAATTGTCTATTCCTTTAAGGTATTTACTACTACTTCAAAATTCCATTTTTATTGGAAATATTGAAAATATTATAGGAGGAAAAGCTCAGAAAATCCATCATAGGGGTGATAGTGGTGGAGTCTCAACGCATCACCACAAATAAAGTCGTTGCAAGAAGAGGGGAGGGCGTCAAAGTTATTATAAAGAACAATGATATCCTTTCCATCTCCATGGATGTCCAGAGGTTCTACCACCAGATTTTATTACATAAGGGTAAGACTGATCTCAACTCCATATCTGGTCGACCCCCTACAGTCCCTAAGGATGTACATGAGATCCCAAGGAGTTTCATTTTTGTTGTTGATAAATCTCTTCAGGAGCATGGAATTAGTCTCCATAAATATGATCTTGAATCCATAAGTGTTTCATAGCATGAGACTACTTTGAAGGACCATGGAATATGTTGAAGCTAAACAGAACAATTCCATAGCTATCTTGGACCATCCCTCCACCACACATGAGGCCTTACACATAGGATCCATATATGTTTAGCTTCATCCTCTATGTATAATCTTTCCACCTAACCCAATAGCCCCTTCTGGTATTAAATAACCCTGGTAAACCCCTCCCTAATTTTGAAAGCAGACTGCTTAGTATAACCAAACTCCCCTACCACCTTTTAGTGAATAAAAAAATATGGAATTTTTATTCTCTTTTTCTTTGATAAAGTCTTTTATTTTTTAAAGTAAATTAAAATTCCAAAAAGGCTACTCTCTTTCTTTTAATTTATCTTATATGTTCACATTGGGAAAATTGGATGTTCTAAATTAATAAAAAATTTCATGAAATAAATTAACTTATATTTATGATTTTAATTTATTTTTAATTTTCAATAACGGTAGAAATTTCATAAATTCTTACGTGATGTTAATGCAGTGCTTGTACAAGAAGTAGAAAAATAAAATTAAATGATTTTAAAAACAAAAAAAATATCATCTTTGGATTTAATATAGTGTCACATGAATCTTATTGTTATAAAATGTATTATTTAGGGTTAAAGTGTTTACATTATAATTTCATACCTTCCATGATGCCTTTAATTTCAAAATATATGAATCGTTCTTAAACTGAGTTTAATAGTCTGTTATGTAAAATAATAAATTATTAAAAAATTAAAAAATCAAGAAAAATAATTAAATAGCACAATGGTGATGGTATATAGTCTAAAATTTCTTCCTTTAACCAATTTTTATCTAATTATTATCTTATAAGTAAATTTATAACACTTTTATATTGAAAACATCATTACCATAGTTGAGGTTAAAATTTCATAAGTAAGGGGTTAAACCAAAAGATCAGGAATAAGATTCCACAAAACCCAGTAAAATATTATTTGGTTGAAATTATTTCAACCTTAATCTATTATATCTTTGAAATATTTTAAACTTGGTTCCACTTCCAAATGAAAAATAATTTATTATCTTTTAAGTAATTCAAAGTGTGTCTTTTCCTTCACCCTAAAAGGACACCACATATCCACTATTCTTCACACCAACATGGGCCACTTAGATTGAATAAACCCTAAAAACACAATTATAAATCCTTATTAATGTTATATACATTTTTTTCTCTTCCAAACACCACCCCAAAGTTGCTTAAGGATAGATCCAAATTAGGTTATTCAAAGAGGATGTAATCGCCTCAACAAAGTGTTTTCATTTTACTTCTTCTACCCCTTGGATTATTTCCTAACCATTCCAATAAAATCAATTTATACCATTTACAAAGATATTATTTTTTTAATTGAATAACCTTATTCATCTAATTTTTCATCCAATGGGGAATGAAATCATAGTTCATGCATACGTGTGGACTATAACCTCTACAACATGACGTGTTTCATTTTTCATCACCACCTTATAAGTATGGTTATATACATATATTTAATTAACATAAAAGATTTTAATAAAATAATTATCATTATATAAAGATAATATATAGGCTATTTTATTTCATTTCCATACAATGGGAGTCATTAACGTAGTTAATGTGTATGTGGGGTTACAACATCTACAATTTGATGTGATTCATTTTTATTGTATGTATTCTATGGATGGTTATAAAACATTATTTAATATATAAAAATTATAATTACTTCATTATTATTATCCTAGATATTATGGAATAATGTCCTCTTTTCCTATGGTGAAAATATCGAATTTGTTTGGAAATTATGGACTGAACGTCCTCAAAACACCAAATGTGTAATTAACTGATTATTTAATTAAATATTTCATTGAAATAAATGTAAGAAACATTTTATTGATAAGATATTAAAACCATAATGTTTCATTTATATATAAAATAATTAATATAAACAATATTTAAAGAACTTATGTGACAATTCATCCTTGAGGTAAGAAATTTCTAATCTCAATTCCCTTTCTTTGAGACTCAAGTTATAATCACTGCACATTTTATTATTATGGTGCATAAACATTTTTATTGATTTATTTAATCAATAATTTCTAAAATTATTGTTTTTAAAAATCCATCTCAGGTTCTTTCCTTCAATGATTCATTGTTTCAGATGTTATCACGTCATATGGGGCACATTACCATAAAATCTTGTTTTAAATATTTTAATGATTTAGTTATTAAATATTATTTTTCCCCAAGTCAATATTATTAATATAATTTTTTGGATATATTTACATTTACATAATTAACTTATAAATTAAATTTTATGTCTCCTTTTAAATTATTTAAAAGTATTTGAGAAGGAATCATTTTATGTATTTTATACAGGAAATTTTAACATTATTTAAAAAGTTAAAAGGGAATAATATATTTTAACATATATAACATCGACATATTTTCCAACCACACCAACTATTATTTGATGTTCTACTTATTTTATATGATTCCATGTTTTATTCAAAGAAAAACTTTCCTGCCCTCTATTGTGGGTAATTTTTTTGAAAATTGTATTTTAACGGGTGATGATATATCAATATCCACAAATGGTTTTATTGTGGGTTAAAAAATATATTTATATGAGTTTTATGAATTAAATGAAATATTTTATGTGTTTCATGAATGTTATTTTCCTTATACATTGTTTATGATGATGGCTGAGCTTGATATTTCCCTCAAATTCATGGGTAATGATTATGTTCTTCAGAAAATTTGATGGAATTTACTGAGTATGTTCTTCCATCTATAAGGGTTCTACGATGATGATGTCAGTAGAAACCTAAATCAATTTTTTATACTTTATAATTATTTTTCATTGAAATATTTTTATTTCATAGGATTATATAATGGTTATTTTTTTAAATTATTCGTTATACCCTTTATGGGTAAAAGGTGTATTTTTTAAGAAAATACCTGTTATGGATTCTCAATAATTATAATAAACACTCATGATTATGATTTCTGGTTTATTTTTTCTTATAAAATATTTTATTAAGAATTTTGTGTAATAACTCTTATTTTAAGTTAAGTAAATGATTATTTGAGTATAGTTTTTATTATGATAAAGGAAAACTCTCTTATACAATATCATGTTTTTGAAAAGGACTAACGAGTTTCCTTTTTTATATCCCTTAATAATATTTTTTTATCATCCCATGTTTTCAAATTATTTTTCACTAGGCTTAAGGTTGAATATAAAGGTTAATAAAGTAATAGGTCTCAATTGGGAGTTACCTTGAATTAAGAAAGTGTGTCTTTCTATATAACTTTTTTTATGGGAAAAATAGATACTATGTGGAAATGTACACTTGAAAGAGTTTTTCCTAACTCTATAAAATTATAAACCTAAATGGTTCGTATGTATGTAAGTGATCCAATATATCTCTTTTATGTTGTATGTTTTGGATGCATAAAATTTTGTAACATTTATTGGTATCAAAGTAATAAATATAAACATTATGATTTTAGCATCGTATCATGGAGTGTCGGTACAGAGATATTATATCATGTCCCTAGTGACACAAATTGGTGTTTTCATATAAAAATACCATTACAATATCAAAATAACACTTTTTAATAAAAATAAATTTTTAATTTTGAAATTATTTTTTTATAATATAAAAATTTCAAGAATATAAGGAAGACTATTTTCTTTGAAAATAACCATGGAAGCATTTTATGAAAGCTTCAATGAAAAGAAAATTCACAATTATGGGAATTTGTGTTCATACAATATACTTTAAAAATTATTTTGTTTACACCTGTATTAAAACTACCTCATTCCAAAAATAATAAATAGATTTCATTTAAATATTTTTATAGAATTTGAAACAAGGGTAAAAATGAATTAAATAAATATTTTTATAATAGTAAAAACATACTTCAAAAAAATTTAATGAAAATATAAACATGGAATAAAAAAACTAGATTAGAAAATTCAAAATAATATTTTTAAAATAATGTCTTTTACATGTAACTTAAATTTCAATTCTTGATATAAAAATAGAAGGAATGTAATATAAACATGTAAGACCCAACATAAGCAGAAGATAAAAAAATAGTTACGTTTCAAAATATTATGATAATATAATTATACTAAAGGAAATATAAATATAAACATTATTTATATAAAATTATATTATAACAAAAATCCCTTGCCTCAAGTTTAACTTTCCTCATAAGTCCTTTTAAACCCCTCTTCTTTATACAAGTAATTATTTTTATATCTAAAGCCTTATTAGGATGGTATATTGATAAAAATATGATCCATAAGACATGTGGATGGATTTTATAAAATTAATTGGGTTGATATTTTCTAATCTAAGAGGATATTTACGTTTGGAGAGTAGAGGATAGGTGGTGTCCTTTTATAAGTGGGGGAGAGGAAACAATTAGAATTTTTCAAAATATTAAAATGTATTAATGTATTAATCAATCAAAATGGTTCAAAAATGACTCATATTAAAGGATGTGATGATATTGGGTTTAAATATTACCATCCCATAGGATTTAAGAACGTTTTTAGCTTAATTATCCCTTATCATTTTTAACATATTTTAACTCCAATAATGGTAATTGACTTTTTTATCAAAATTACCTTACATACTGACAAAATTTTATTTTACATTATTGCTTAATTTTAATTATGTCTATTAAATATATTGGATCCATTTTATATTATCCAACTCTTAAAACTGGTATAATTAATTTCAATATATGTTCTCAAAACACAATGGAAATAGTTTTAGAAAAAAAATTTGTTTTATGTAAAAATATCATTTTATAGAAAAATAAAGTATAATGATTATTCAAAAGGAAATAATTTTATTTTATTTTATAAAATTATAATTTTTAATTTTTAAAATTAAATAAAAACCATAAATAACATTTTCAATACTTTATTAAAAAAACTAAAAATATTTTTTATTTGAAGAAAAACATTACATAGATTTCAAAAATATCAAGAATATATTTCTAAGATCAATATTATATTTTTATATGCATTATATTACTTATTAAATTATATTTTCTCTATATGTTTTTTTATAAACATTGATTTTTTTCTTATATCACTATAATGTCATAAAAGTTTAATTTTTGTATAATCAATATTTCTCAATATTCAATTAAAAATCAACTACTTCTAAAAAAATAAGAAAATTCAACCAAAGCTAATTTAGACTAATAAATTTGAAAATAAAATTATTTTCTTCAAATTTAATATATAAAATTGGAAAATTTAGGGTTTAATCACATTATTGAATAAATCTTAGTAAAATATTACTTAATATAATTTAATCTCAGGTGTTGCAGTCTTTCCTCTTTAAAATCATCTTTAAAATTTATATAATGTCACATAATAAAAATATGTGGATATTTATTCATCAAAACATCTACAGGTTCTCATGTTACTAATTATATTTTATGATTTAACCAAATCAACTTCACAAATCAAGTCATCTGATACAGCAACACTTATTATATAGTGTCAAGATTCTGGAAAGGCTCTTCCTAATAATATAAATCAGGTTCCAATTATTTTTCCTTTCAGGTGATCACATTAATTTTCTCTATAATTTTTTCCCTCAATGATTATATATGCAAAATTTCATGAACTTTATAGTGTCTATGTGGAATTTCCAAATGAAAATCCATAGTTATTTTTTTTAGAATTCCAAAAGGACTGATGTACCTTAGACTGAGTTTACCTTAATTTTCTAACCTTATAACACCCTTCAGTAGATATACTTTTAATAAAACATAATAAAAAAATAGATTATAAATCCTTCCTTTATTTATCCATATATCACTTTTTCCATATTTGAGATGCCTTAATATGACTATGAATAATTCTCACTTTAACCATTGCCTCCTCAAAATATTCTCATCCTAAAATCATCCTTTACCCAACTTCATCCTATACAGTCCGAGTATAGAATATTTTCTAATATAATTCTTCATATGATTCCAATGGAATTATCTAATAGAATATATTTTTATATAACAATTCCACTAAGTTTAAATACTTATCCCACATACCCTGAAATAGAAGTGAGCATAACATCAATATTTCTTTTAATTTATAAATAGACCTTTCAAATTTTCTATCTATCTATGTTTGATAATAAGTACTCAATTGTAGCTCGACATCAATAGCCTTGAGAACAATTTTGATTAATTTTTATGTAAATCATGGGTCACAATCAGATTCAATTGAAAATTTTGAATCATAAAGTCTCACAAATTCATTAATATAAAGCCACATGAGGAGCTCAAGTGGTAGATCATCCCTTATAATGAGGAAATGTGGAGGATTTTAAACAAGATAAAAAATAATCTATACCACATCATTACTTCTTAAGGTCTTTGTTAATCGAGTAAAAAATTATATAGTAATATCATCCCATTTCCATACATGAATAAAATGAGGTTTCATGACTCCATTACAATGTTGTCTCTAGTCCTTTACCTTTTGAAAAACCATGTTTCATGATATATAATCTACAATTTTCCATTTTATATTATCCCACTAAAATGTTCCTCCAAACCACAATACAATTTAGTGCTACGAGGTTGTATTGAGAAATTTTATTTATGTGATTCATCTAATAATTAAAATTTTAGATCAGGGATAGATAGAACACAAAGCATATTTCCAAATTTTAATATACCATCTCCACAGCTTAAGGGAACCAACTTGCCATAATTCTTGGATTTGAATTTATTTTGAAAATTCAAATCATCAATCTAGGAACATTTTATTTTCTTTAATAAAGATGGATTAAAAATCATTTTTACTATATATCTTGTTTCCCCTTCTTTGATGATTCCCATATAAAAATTTACTAAATCAATGAACATGTGATATTTATCAATCATAATTTTAGTTAAAATATCATTTTCATTCTTACTCGATGTATCGTCCACCTTATTTTTCTGCCCCTAGTGGAAGTATTTTTAGGAATCATAATCATAGAGATGTCTTAGCCATTTAATATACCTCTTATTGAGATCTTTTTATGAGAAGATAAATTTCAATGTTTTGTGATCCATATATATTTCACATTTTACACCATAATGGTAATTCCTCTATATCTTCAATGAAAATATTACGATTACTAACTCAAGATCCTTGGTTGGATAATTTCTTTCATGGATAATTAAATGGGATAATTCATAGGCAATGACTCTATCATTCTACATAAGGATACAACCAAGTCCCTTAATTGATTCATCATAATATATCAAAAATATATCCCTTTATAATAATAATGTTGATATGAGTGAATTGACTAATCTTGTATTAAATTATTCAAAAAAATATTATCATTATTGTGACTATAAAAACATAATACCTTTACATGTAAACTTGTTTAACATATTATCAAATAGATCAAAATATTGAAAAAATCATCGATATTATTATACCAATACAAGGAAACCTTGTACCTCAGTAGCATTTTTTTCCATTCAATAACCATATTTTTCTTTAGAGGATAAACTCATATTTGATCCTTAGAGACAATATGTAAAAGAAGATAAACTTTCTAAAGCTAAAATTTACATTTAGTAAATGTTTCACATAACTCATTTTGTTTAAGATTCATAATAATGATTTTAAAATGACTCATATGATCATCATATATTTTATATTATATCAATATATCCTCAATATATACAATAATTAAATTATTGAGATAATCCATGAATAATTTATTCATCATACCTGTAAAAAAAATTATTAGTCAATCCAATGGGAATTACTATAAATTCATAATTTACATACCTTAATCAAAATATAAACTTTGGAATGTCTTCCTTATTTACTCATAGTTTATGATACCTATAATAAAGATCAATATTATAACCAAATTGAGCTTCTTGAAGTTGATCAAATAATTCATCAATATAGGGAAGAGGATACTCATTCTTTATGGTAATGGAATTGATTTCCCTATAATTTATGCACAACCTCATAGAATCATCTTTCATCTTAACAAAAAGTATAGGGTATCCCCATGGTAAAACACTAGGTCATATAAATACCTTATTACAAATCTCATGAAATTGTTTCGTCAGTTACACTGATTCCACTATATCCAAATTTTAGGGACTATTAGATATAGATTTCTTATTATGTATAAGATCAATAGAAAAATCACATTCATGATCAGGTGGATATCCATGCCATTTTTTAAGGAAACACATCAATATGTTATAGAACAATATGTATATCCTTTATTTTAAAGATACCTTCCCCATTCATAAGATGTGTTATATATTTTCCTCTAATAATCTCTTTAAGAAAAACTATATGAGTTGGATCTAGAAATGATTTATATGATGTAGTCTCCCATATAAAGAGAATAAATTCCACATATCCATCATGAAAAATAATATCTTTCACTTAGAAATAAATGTTTACATAATAATTTGAAATACAATCTATAGCAGGGATTATATATAATTCAACCATCGGTATAATATTCATGTTTACAAATAAGGAATGTCTATGGGTTATAATGAGAACTATCTAACCCATATTTGTTGAAATAATATTTTAATAATGATTACTAATTTAAAACTCTATTATTAGGGTGATAGGGAAATATGTAATCTTATTGGAAAACATAGAAGATGTAAAAAAAGTGTAATGATCAATAATTGAATTAATTGGTAGCTAAATTTGAGGTTTTGGTCAAATTATACACCACCAAATCATTGGAAACATCAACCTAAACTATAGAGACAACATAGGCTTTCCCTTCTTCCCTTGGCCTCTTCTATAGGGCGTTCCCTTAATGATTAAGAAATTATTTTGAATAATGTCCCATATCATTATAGTTTTAATAATCTATAGTAGTGATTTAATTATTTTCCTTTTATTCAAGATCATTATGATCAACTTCTCCAAAATTAAAACAAACTAATGTTCTCATTAATAAATTACTTGGGTGTTTCTTTCCATAATTATCACATTTTGAAAATATCATCCTATATTTCTTTCACTTTGACACATTTCTTTCTTCTTAGTGCTCAGTCAACCACATATTTTCTTTATTTTTATAGAATACATAAGAGTTGTAAATTATTTCTCTCTATTTATGTAACTTGATACTACATCATCTTATGATGAAAAAATTTGAGAAACAAAATCCCCTAAAATACATATCATAGTTATATTAAATAAATGATAATTTTTTGATTATATATTAAAAATGTATTCTATATAATTAATAACTAATATTTTAAATTTTCATTTATACCCTACAATAATTTCTTCTTCTTTATATTTTAAGATGAATAACTTCCCCTCCATTTCATCTAGTTGTTCTCGAGGAATGTATTTCTCAAATAATAGAACTTTAAAATTTCAACATTTAATCCTTTACATTTCATCAACATCTTTAGTGTTATGGATCAATGGAAACCATTGATCATAATATTCCTTCGAACATTACTAAATCATAATAACCAATTCCAATTACTTGCATACCGTATCATGGAATATCTTCTTGAGGGACTTAATCTATTTTTAATCAACCAATGGATTATTATTTACATTAAAAATGTAGGTTTCTATCACATGAAGTGATCTGGAAGAGGATAATCACACATTGAAATTTCATATCACTCAATATGAGTAAGGTTATTCATAAAAACATATATAAACCACCCTAATATAGTCATGACCTACTCAGTTTCAACACTATCGGTATTTGATTGCTCAGCTGGGAAATACATAGATTTATAATGGGTGTTGATTCTCTTTCTTCCAATAAGAGTCATCTCTAAAAAAATAGAACACACTTGGTTATATCATAATATTCATGAATATTGATCATCGAAATAAAAAACCATATAATGGAAAAATTTATCAAATACCCTAAGGGATTATCATAATTATCAGGTTATCTTGGTTAATTTATAATCTACTTCCCATGGTTCCTACTAAAGTTACTTATATACCAATTGTAACACCCCAACTCAAAAAACCAAGAAATTTTGTTTACTTTATTACACTAGAATAAAATTCAAAGGATCTCACTATGCAGGATTGATCAGTTTAATAGTCTATTAAAATTATATAAATACATGATTCCCATATTACATTAGAAATATAAAAAATATAGCATCAGAAAAATAATCAACCTTGAAATCATTCATAATATCATTCTTCACTTCCTAGGGAAATGGAAACAAATAAAGGGTAAGCTTAGATGCTCGGTACGGGTTATGTAAATCCAAATCTATTATGAGTAAATAAGGCATCATGAATATGGAAAATATCTTATCAAAATACATTCCATTCTATCAAAAACATGGGTTCACTAAAAATCCATGACTAATGTCCACATAAAAATCACATAGATAAAGGAAATTATATTCTTAATGAAGGAAATTTATAATTCAATAAATTCATGATCAATACCCCTCAACCAAGATATATGTAATCGTATTGTCAGGGACTCTCAACCAAGATGTCATTCCTAATAAATAGGTTGGTGTAAACCATATACCCATCTAATATATGATGATTGGAATTATTTCTCATCAGACCTGTAAATTAATCAAGGGTATATTTATAATTGTTCCCTACCCATCACTTTCATTTCATTTCATTCCTCATATATATAATGATCAATAAATTAATTCTTAAAATTCCTTATAAATCAACAAGTATCTATATTTAATTAACAAAGTATAATATCAATATTTAATCATCAAATAATAAAAAAATCATGATAAATAATAAATATTGTATCATTGGATCATATACCAAAAAACATCAATGGGTGATTTTATGTAAGAAAATTTTTTTAAAATATCATTCAAACATTTATTGAGGAAAATACCATTTCCATTTTTATGTCACTTACTTAAAATTTAAAAATTTCCAAAATATTAAGAAAACGTTTTTCCTTAAAAATTACCATGAAAACCTATAAATGAAAATTCAAAGAAAATAAAATTCAGGATGATAGTAAAATTCATTCATAATGTGTATATTAAAAAAATATTTTTTTCACATATTTGGAAAAAAGTAACTCATTCTAAAAAGAATTATAATATTCCTTTTAAAACATTTTATAGAAATTAAAATATTGGTAAAAATTATGTCAATAAATATTTATATAATAGTAAAAAACATTTTTGAAATCATTTTAAATAAAATATAGGCAATGAATAAAAAGTGATAGAGGTAAAACTTTAAAATAATGTGTCTAAAAGAAATTATCTTACATGTAACACAGTTAATTATTCTTGATCCATAAATAGAAGAGCTGAAATATAATCATGTAAACCCCAACATAAGAAGAAGAGAAAAAATCTACGAGATTTAAAAGATTAGTATCACATAATTTTCCTAATTTAAATCTGAAATTAAAAAATCCTTTAATAAAATGAAATTGCAATAGAAACATTTTACCTCAAGTTTGACTTTCCTCGTTAGTGTTTTCTGCCTCCTCTTCTTTGAAAAAACTTTTTATGTTTATACCTAAATCCTTATTAGGATAGTATTATAATAAAACAATGACCTATAAGACATGGGAAGGATTTTAGGAAATTATTTTGTCAGGGATTTTCTTATCTAATAGGATCTTGAATTGTGGATAAGTGATGAGAGGAAGGGTCCTTTTATAAGTGGGAGAGAGGTCAGACATTGAATGTTTTGAAATATTAAAATATATTAGTGTATTAATTAATTCAAATGGATCCAAAATGACCCATATTAAAATATATGATGATATATGGTAAAAGGTTTACCATAAAATATGATTAAGACAAGTTTTTAGGTCATTATAACCCTTATCATTTTAATTCTAATCTGTTTATCGCATTTTAACTCAAAACATGGTAAATGATTCTTTTACCAAGGTTAATATTTGTAATGAAAAAAATTATGTTGATAATATTTCTTAATATTGATTTTTAATATTCCAAATATTTTATCCATTTTATATTATTTAACACCAAGAAGTGGTATAAATTTCATTTAATATAAGTTCTTAATACACAACATAAATGGTTTTTAGAAAAAAGTTTATTCAAATAATAAAAATGATTTTACAACACACTAAGGTATAATGTTGATTCTAATTGAATTAATTGGATTATTATAAATTATATAAGTTTTATTTTTCTTTCAAACCAAACAAAAGCTAAAAATAACCTTGAAAATACATGATTAAAGGAAGATAATAAAAAATGTCTTTTATTTGAAAAGAAACATTACTTAGACTAACAAAATTTTAAACATATATTTCTAAGTAGAAAATTATATTTTTATATGAATTGTATTAATTATAAAATATATTTTTTTTTGATAAAAAGGAGCCATAAAAATTAAATTTATGTTTATTTAATTATAACTTCATAAAAGTGAATGTTTTTCAAAATTAGTATTTTTCAATACTCTCCTAAAAAGAAACTATTTCTCAAAAATACCAAAAATTCCTAATAAGATAATTTTCAAATGATGAATTCAAAAATTAAATTATTTTATTCAAATTAAATTATCAAAATTTTATATTTTAGTTCTAAATTACATTCTTGAATAACATTACGTGCATTGTGTTGTTGTTTTATTAGAATGAAAATATTCTTTAATATAGTTGAATCTCAGGCATTACATGGATGGAATATGGTATATTTTTTGATGTATGAGTCAACTTTATAACATGGAACCTGAAGTCACATTCAATTTTAAGGGATTCTTAATCAATGTAAAGGTCAAAAAATCATTAATGAAAGCTTGGGAAAAAAACTTATATTAAGTTAATTGTTAGGAGAAAATATTTCTCTTTAAGGTATAATAAAGAAAACCTCCTTCAGAAAAAAAGGATGAGAAATATCCATCGAAAAATAATCAATAACGTGTCACATTGTAAGGCTATATTTTACATTTAAAATCTCATTTTTGATTTTTGAAAAAACATGTGATGCATTTTTAAGAAAAATACTAATGATAAATAATTAATGATCAAAGAATACAAGGGGGTAAATTTTTTAGACCTAATTAAAACTTATGGGTTAAATACCATAAATATTCTCAAAATTCATGGGGAGAATTTATTTTTACTATTCATTCATGATTATGTTAAAATTGTTTTCATCATGATCATGTAAGGAAAAACAAATATAATTGAATCTATCAATAGTTTTTAAAGGCATCATGGAATTAAATATGAAATAATTATCAATGCCTTGTGATTAGAAAATAGTATGGATTACACAACAAATTTTGTTAAGAGTTATACAAGACATAATGTAATTAAACAGGAAGTCAAATTGATGAAAATATTTCAACAAAGTGGTTTAATTGAAAGGAACAACTGGATGGTGAACAATATAGAATAAACCATTCTCAAAAAGAGTGAAATAAATTGAATGTGATTAAATTAATAAATAAAACATGTAGTGTAAAAAAGTAATACTCCACTAAACCTAGACGATGATAAGATAGTATAAAAAATGTTACATGTGAGGATTACAACACTAAGAAACATTAAATTGTTTGAAAGAAATTGATACATCTAGAACAAGTATATAAATAAAGGCAAATATGGAGATGGAGTGGATGAAGGTTTATTCATCGGATACTCATTCAAGATTATATCCAAAAATTTCTTTAATAAGTGGTTGAAATTATTATATAAGTTACTATGTCAATGTTTTTGAATAAAAAACTATAAATAAATCTCGAATCCCATATTTGGGTGATTCTTGTGAAGAATAAGAAGAAACTTTTTGAAATTCTATTTACTCACATAATATGATCTGTGAAGTGGATTCTTATATTGAATCATTGTATGATGAAGCTATAGAAGAGTATTGAACAATAATATAATGGAGGAATATATGATAAAATGTTTATGAATCCAATTTCATTGGTGATATATATTCTTTTATATAAACTCATTGAAGGAAAAATATTGATCACATTATTCTACTATCACAAGTGGATCCTTCATAATTTGAGGAATAAAAAATACTAGTCATTGGTATAGATTATGAATTATGAGTTGGATGAAATAGATAATAATAAAACTTGATACCTCATTAATTTTTCAATAGAGTACAACACCATTAAAACTAAATTGGTTTATAAAAATTAACATAATAACACTAGAAATGTTATTTTTCATAAGAATTTTATCAATTAAAATATTCCTATCTATGGATAAGTATATAGTTTTCTGAATTTTTAAAATGGGTTTCATTATGAAATTTCTGAAAGGATTTCTCTAGGAAGAGGTATATATAGAACAACCATAGGTATTCCTAATTGGTGATAGTGATTCGATGGTGTTCTTGTTTTGAATAGAATTATAATTCATTAAGTAATCACATGAATATTTCTATACTAAATTGAATGTTATTTTAAATAATAATATATTATAAATGGTTGTTTAGATTGTAACCTATCTATGAAATCAACCATATAAGATTATTTCATTATTCCTATCTATATTAACTACATCATGTTTTTCAATAGTAAACATAACAAATTAGAATATATTTCATGGTTAATGATATATGAGATTCTAATTTCAATGACTAGATATATTATATATTTTATTGAATATCACATAAATCAAATGGATGGATACACAATTATTTCACAAGTAAACAATATAAGGGAACAATGGAGGAAGCCTGAAATGCATGATTGAAAACCATTCTCATCCCTAGCTGTAGTTAGAACCAATTTGTGGATGGAAGAAGATGGAAAATAAGTTGAAATGACACTATAATTGAATATTACTAGAATTTTGTTATATCACTTAGTGAAATGGTTGTATTTGTTTAAGGATATATATTTTTTTATCACTTTCAAAGTATTCCAAATGAGGGATATTTATTGTCTTTAAACTAAATCATGATGTATATTCAATAAAAAATCAATTTTTTTTATTTAATTAAGCATAAAATAATCAAATCATGTATTCCTATTCAGATGTGGACTGATCCATAGATATTATAAATAGAAATTCAATAAGTTGGTGAGTGATCCTTATCTATAGAAACTACATTGGTTGGATTACTATAAATGAAGAAAGTAATTTTCAAATAAAATATTAAGTAGAGTATATTTCTTTCAAAAAAAAATTAAACCGAACTATATATTATAGTTGAAATAATAATTATAAGATCTTCTAGAATAATTGGAGCTACCCATATATGTCAATTGAGAAACAAAATTTCAATTTATATGATAAATAATTTGGTATAAAACACAATTAGAAATAATATTGAGATTTGGAATCAGTTTATTAAAGAATATTTTGATTAAATAATAACCAATCTTGATCATTGTGTTATGAATCAACAAGTGGTAAGAATCTTCTCTAAACTATTTTACACACTAGTTTATAAGAATAATATATTAATACTTGATGTAGAACCACCTCCCTCACACCGAGGTTTTTCAGAAAATCCCCTCTCGCCATACATATTAATTGTTTAACACTAGTTCTTGTTTCTTAAAGGACAATATCCTTGGGGATTATTATCAAAGGGGGGTAAATTTTATGTTATTTTGTTTATTCACTAATGTGTGGTACACTTCTCAAAGGTGTATCTTACCTATTATAATGGAGATAAAATCCATGGGGAAGGGAGATTAAAGAGATGAGGAGATTAAAATTTCATAATATTATTAATGAATGGTATCAAGTGGTATGAGAAGAAGTATATAGGTAATAATAGAAGTCTCTTTGGATCTTTTATTTTATACACAAAGTATATATCATGTAGATATAGAGTAATATATGGGTTTCTCTATTTACATATTAGTTTCGCAATACTATAAATTTAATTTTTACAGTAGAATGAGAATTTAAAAAAAAAAGAAAAGTCTCATTGATTATGTAAATTCAAACAAGTATGAATGAATATTTTTTACAAAAGTTAAAATTCCAAAAAGAGAAAATCTCGCCAGGAAGGTCATTTTTAGTCGAACATGAGATCTGAGAAAAAATTACAGTCTGTCTATAAAACATAGATAAAGTCCTTATGAAAAAATATGTGTATCGGTAACACTCAACTCCTAGAGGGGGCCCAACCAAGTCCATAGTGTGCCATTTGTTCCCCAATTATGAAATTTATTTAAATCACCATGTGCATAATATGCAATGTGTCCAAGTTTGGAAAAACTCAAGCATGTTCCAATTCCCATGGAGAGAGAGATGTAAAACCAGTAGGTGCCACTTGACTAAAACCCCAAGGAATATGACTAAAATTTAAATTGAGACACTTTTGATTAAAAAAACCCAATGGAGGAAAATTTTGGCACCAAGGTTATTATTTTTTGTGTTTTCTGGCTATATGAAAGAAATTTGAAACCAAGTTGTATTGATTGGTGGAAGTGTTTTATTTTTAAAGGATGGAATCGAATGAATTATGTGATATTTAGAATAACATAAGGGTTGGAGATACTTAGAGAATATTTGGAAGATATTGTATTAGTCTAGTGGTTGAAGAACACATCATGCCATAATATTATAAATCATGTTTTGATTGGCCATATATAAGGATAAATCACGGATATATAAAAATAACTACATGAGATCCAAACCCTGAAAAGTATCATTATGTCAAAAATTATTATATGTAATATTAATATTTATTTTATATATTTTGTCTAAAAATAACCTATAGATTCGATTTTTCATGTGTTTTTGTATTACTCAAGCTATTTAGGAATGTTTTCTTGATTGAATGAAGGAATTTTGACTAGAATGGTAATACTATATTGTAATTAGACATACATAAGAGTAAATTCATGTCCATAAGAGTATATTCTAATGAATATTAGATTTGGTTCTATGAGAATTCATAATCATGCCACAATGATATGGCATTATCACAAAGAAGAAGTCACATCATATTAAAGTGCCTTTGACAAATGGGTGTAACACTGGATTGTAATGGTTGGTAGAATCACACAACAAGAGTTACTTCACACCATAACTAATTGAAAAAAATAATGTTTCAATCCAAAATATGTTTTTTTTCACATAAGGAAGTATGTTTTTTAAAAAATGACATAAAATTTGGATGATATAGAAATATAAACATGCACCACAGCTGGAGGACCACATCACAAAAAGTCAAATATTTTAGAAAATTTAAAGAAATAATACTAAAATATTATTATTATTTAAAAAGGATATTTACATCACTTTTTTGACATGTATATTAACTAAATATCACACCATAGTGGAGATAATCATGAATTAACCTTGATGTTCTAATGAGTATAGAACCACAAAAAATTAAGTCATTCTTAGAGGAATATAAATCCAAGATGTTCCAAAATTCAAATACATCCAATATTTTAAGGAAACATGTTTGAATTTCGAAAACGTAATTAAATTTTATTGTGTTTCTTGAAAACAAAATTAATTGCAGACATGTAGAAAATTCATACTGAACATTTTTTTTCATGTTTTAACCCCTGATATTATGTTAATCTATAATGAAATTTAGAGCAATTTTTTAATAATAAATTGATATATCTAGAGATTTGAGAGAGCTTTGTTTGTGAATAATTTCATTGAAGATATATATTTTATGAGAATAATGGAAGAACAATAGAAAAAACCCATTATGTTTTAGTTTTAATTCTGGTAAAGAATTATTTTGGTCATTTATCAAGTTAAAAAATCCTTACAAATATCCTTGGAAGTAGTGAGTCGATGGGTTAAAATAGAGAGTTTCCCTTGTATTTATAGTTTGTCTTTCATAAAAATTATAATAATCTATATTGAGCAGTGATATCCCCTAATACATTTAAACAACATCATTGTATGATTCTCGGAGTACCCCTTAGTGGAAAATGAAGTAAACCTTCACATTGTTACATTTATTTTATATATCTAGATATTTTGTGAGAATAAGATTAAAATGTCCAAAGAGTTCTTACCAACAAGAGAATTGGATCCCATTGAATTTGAGGAAAATTTAATTTCATAATTCACCCCTACCTTTTAGGTGTATTTGGGATCATAGTTTTAATATAGATCTATGTTGGAGAAAATAAAACATATCATGCCATAATGGGATCCATTGAAATTCATAATATCTTAACCTTTAAAAATAAATAATGGGAAACATCCGTACTTTTATGTTTATAGAAATATTAATGGAATAAATATTCAAGGATAATTATTTAAAAATATCCCAACATTTTATTTTGTTGAATCCTAAATTCATTGATATTTTTTGTAAAGAGAAACTGACCTAGTCCCCACCAACTTAACAATTAATGCCTATGAAAAATTTGAATATAAAATCTTGGGAAACATTTGGTTGAAAACCTAATATATAGATCTCATAAAAGATTTTTAATTCTTGGTAATGCACTAACATAGAACCCTCAATAATTTTCTGGGAAGTCTATGGCTCTATATTCATTTGGTTCTCCCTTTTCCTATCACCAATATCTTATGTATTCCATTTATGGACAATTTTGAGTGAATTATGGAGATAGTTTCACATTAACTATTATGAATACTAATATATTGATTCAATGAACTATGAAATTTATGGAAAGTATCTGTATATGTTTGATACAACAATTATTACTAAACCTTTTTGATTAGTAGCTTCTCCAATTGGAAAATGGAATGATTTTAAAAGAGGTTTCTTTCTCCCTGTATATCATATATTGATTTGGGAAATCATGTGGTCTTGTCGACAAGAGTAAAATCCATGAAAATTATCTTCGTCATGTATAATGAATATAAAAATGCATTGGTTGTACCATACCTTTCTATAGGTGAAAATATTCTCAAGAATATTTTTTCATTTATTCCTACTTTGAATGAATCTTTCAAATTGTAGGATTGAATAATATTTATTTATTTTATCCAATGATATTTGATAAAATACATATATATCCTTGATAGAAACAAATCAATTAATTATTATTTCCTCAATTCACATGGTATCATTTGATCATAAGAAATATTCAATTGTATTTGATAGGATAAGTTGTAATAGGGATGATAATAATCCAACACAACGATCTGAGGCTCATAAGGTGTCAGTTCTAGGTGTAGTGGAAGCATTCAGTAGTGGGTGATATATTAAAATTTATTTTAATAAAAATTTCCCAAAACTAATAGTGGGGATCTTGTACATCAAATTTATAATTAACTTTTTTAATATTTTAATAAATAAATTCATTGTCTTGGGAAAATTATTCATTTTCAATGTTGATCAGCCAAAATGAGCCTTTAAAACTACCTTCATTGTGTTATGAGTATCAAAGTATTGAGTCACTCTAGCAATGATCCACATGTGCAACTATGATCTATGAAAATGCCACTCGATCTCCTAGTGCAAATGTGGTGAGTTGAATTTATTTTTTAGTTCATTCTTAGTCACTCATTCTTTATTCTTTAAGAAATATATCATATGCTTCTAATTCTTGATAGGGGAGAGGTGGACTCAAAAGATAATTTATTTCCCATAACAGTTCCTTATTCTCAATTTTAACGCATTTCGAAAAAGATATAGCCATCTATTTATAATGTTTTTATTTAGGATAAAATATTATTTAATTTCTTTTTTTACATTAAATAAACATTATTACTTTTAATAACCATAATTCTGCATATTATTATTACTAATATTATTATTATTATTTTGTAGCATGCACCAAATTGTGCAATAAAAAATATTATTTAACCAGCTTGTTAATTAATATTTTTCTCCAAACATGATATTGGTCTGTTTGAACTCCTCATGAATTTTTTGAACACCTGAATAAAAATTGTATTCATAGATAAACATTTAATTCACATACCGGCGATTAAATATTTATAAAATATTCAATAAAATAAATTAATATATTTTTAATCACATATTAGAGAATAAATATATATTTAATTTATAAGATAAATATAAATTGAATAAAATTATTCCTCATAATTGAGAATAATATTTATTCCATTAATTAAAGTCAAGTATAATTTAATCGAGATCAATGGAAACACTTATTATGTGACCCTCTAGGATTCGTTCACATTTTCATTAAGTGGGCTTGCCTAAAGTATAAGCTACTATCTACAAATGGGTCAAGGTACTAAAAAAAAGAACTTAATGACACAACATTGACAACCACATATGAATGATCATTGTGTAATATAATCCCTTTGTCTCAATATCTCATCAATTAAATTGAATGATGATGTCCTCAATATATTTACTCGATACTTCTTTCCTTGACTATCTAAAATAAACACATTGTTACACCATGGACATGGAATTTAATGCAATTGGTTTATTCTAATCAAAGTGAAAAGATATCAATTTCTATAAATATGGAAGGAAAAAATCCTTCCTATACTTATCCATTAATGACATATCAACCATGATGCACTCAATGTACCCTACATTGTGCCAACATATGGCATGATAGTTTTGGGCAACAAACCAATGTTTGCGAGTCATGAAATACATTAATGATAATAAATAAGTATAAGGACCACTACACACACTCATAAATATTAATATATAATAAAACCAAAACATATAGAATTCCTATCAGGGGTACGTTCTCATAATATCCCCTCTTGGAGATTGAAAAGTGTGAAATTCATGAGAAGAATTCTCATCTGCTTATGATCACTCGCACCTAGAGGTCAAAATACCATTTTTAAAATCATTGTACATTATCTAATCATATAAATATGTTAATAATATTGTCATATCACTTCAAGGATCTCATCATAGTGGTAAAATTCTTTGACCTTATCAATGAAAAAATCACTCTAGAATATTATTACATTAATTTCATGCCAAAATAAAGAAAAATATGTAATAAGATTTTAAATTAATATTAAATAGATTGAATATACATGTAATCATTGTACAATACGATAGTTCTAGGAAACCAACTCTAAAAAACTCCCACTTAGACTAGAGCCAACAACCTACAAATTTCATTCTCCAAGACTTCACATGATAATCATGTTTCTACTATGTCAAGGCTTTAGTCAAGGGGTCATCCACATTGTATTCCATGGATAAACTACTCACTAAAACCTAGCCTCTTAGATAAAAATTCCTCTATATATGATGATTTTGATGTATGTTCTTCATCTGTTGAAGGGTCCTTGGATTTTTTGCAAGAGCCTCCACTATAGTATTATCATGATAGAATGTGATATGATCTTTAATTATAGATAGAACATAAAGATCATGGATGAATTTTCCCATACATTATAATTCTTTAACCACCTCATAATCCTATATATACTCATACTATTTTGTAGAATCTATGACCACATCCTTTTTTGAGATCTTCCCCCTCATAGTACCTCCATTAAATGTGAATATGTATCCCAAATGTGACTTCATGTCATCTTGATAAATTTACAAACTAGAATATACATATCCTATGATAAATAGCTTCTCATATCCTCCATAGACTAATAAAATATCCTTAGTACAACTCATATACTTAAAGATATTCTTGACTACTATCCAATGGGCCACCTAGATCATCTTGATATCTACCTATTGCACTCAATGTGTGGGAAACATATAGCCTAGTATATAGAAAAGCATACATTACTGACCCAACCATTGATTTTTATAGGATCCATATCATAAATTTTATTTTATCATGTTTCTAAGGATATAATTTTTTATAAAGATGAATGCCATGTGACACTCGAAACAATCCCTGCTTGGATTGTTCTATTCTGAATCTCTTCATTATCTTTTAAATTTATGTACTTTGACTTTGGCTAAGAAGTCTATTGGATATATCATGATGGATCTTGATCATGAGAATATATACTTCTTCACCAAAGTACTTCATGGAGAATCATTTATTCAACCATATCTTAATATTTTACAGGACTAGTATTTCATTCTCTATGAGTAATAATTCATCAACATATACTATTAAGAAAATATATACACTCCCACTAAACCTTTTGTAGACGCAATGCTCACAATCATTATTTATGGAAAAAAAATTAGGTATTCGTCAAAATTAATGTTCCATGATCGAGATTCATTCTTTAATCCACAAATAGTTTTCTTCAATTTTCAAATATTATTAAAATCATTTGGATTCAAAAACCCTTCAGGTTTTTTCATATAGACATATTCTTGAAGGTTCTCGATATGGAAGGATATTTTGAAATCAATTTTCTAAATATAATTTTCCTGCTAATCCAACATGGAGTGTAGAATTATGATTGATTTAATCATTGAAACTATTGAAAATGTTTCTTTATCGTCAATGCCTTGATGTTTTTTAAATCCTTCTTTAACAAGTCATTCTATTTAGGTAATGACTTTTCCTTCCATGTCTAGTTTCTTCTTAAATACCCATTTTTAACCAATGGGTTTGACATCTACTGGAGGATCTATGAAAATCCATATTGGTTTTCTTACATACAATCCATTTTAGAATTCATGGATTATTTCCACTAAGGAACATCTATTCCACTTATTGATTCATTGTAGGTAAGAGGATCATTATTATCAACTAATAATGAGTCCTCATCCCAGGTGACTAGAAAATCAAAATGTTCTTGTTCTCTAACCTATCTTTTAATCCTATGTATTACTTGTGTCTCTGTAACAGTTTTATCCTCCCTAGGGCTTTGTGGAATATGATGATGTAACAACTATTTTGTACCTTGAGCCTCAACTTCATCAAAGTCTATATCTCTCCCACAATCACTTTTAGATATGTTCACCCTCTTAAATAATATGGTGTGTCATGACAGTATAACCTTTTTTTGTGAGCATTTGTATAGTTAATATTCCCCATTTTGTTAGGGTATAATTTAAAGGTACACATTTTCTCCCAGGGTGTATTTTTTCCCTAAATATGCCTTAAAAACGCTTTGATTCCCCACACATGTAAATTTGATAACATATTTTTTTCTTCCTCTACAAAATTCATATTGAATACCATTAATTGATTTAGTTAGAACTCGGTTTAGTATATGTTCTATTATTTGTAATGAACATCCCCAAATGTATAATGGAAGACTCTTATAATTCATTATTGATCTTAACATGTCCAAAATGGTATGGTTTCTTATCTTTTGAAAGTGTTCAACTGAGGAGTGTAAGGTAGTGTGAGTTGGGATTGGATCTCAAACTTATGTAAGTAATAAATGATGTATTTATTATTATATTCCCCACCTAGTTCTAAGAGTAGTTTCTTAATTTTCATACCAAGATGGTTCGAAACATTATTCTTGTAATTCTTGAATTTATAAAAAGAATATTACTTATAGATCATTATATATAAATATCCACATATACTAAAATAATTAATTAAAATTATGAAGTAATATTAACCAACCATGTATTTTATAAAAATAGGTCAACACACATCAGTATGAACTATTTTAGGAAGCACTTTATCCCTTTAACTTTCCCCACAAAATTGGGATTTTGTCATTTTTTCTTGTAAACATGCATAACATACACCAAGTGGTTTTAGTTCAAAAGAATCTAAATATCCTTCTTGATTTAATATTGTCAAGTAATTTTCAATTACAAGACCTATTTAAGGATTCCAATGTTGGTTGTGGTATGATTCATGTTAAGTAACATCATTATCAATTTCCATTTCTTTTTTCATGTAATACAACACATAAAGACAATTATTTAAAAGTTCCTTACTATAAAAAAATTAGTCTTTTTTAAATGAGTAAAATTTATTCCCAAATTTTAAAACAAATCCATCAATATCAAGTATAGATATAGATATATTGTTTTTTGTAAAATATGGAACATAATTTCATCCTTGAAATCCAAGATCATTTTGGTCGGCAAAGTGAGGTTGTAGTCCCCAATAGCTACAGCGGTATGTTTAACTCTTTTGTATACTCATAGATCTATCTCCCCTTCATCAATATTTATGAATATACTCGGTTCCTATATTTTAGTACAAAATTTTCACCAAAATATGTATTTAATATCAAATTTATAAAAATAGATACATTACACTCGATAAAAAATTCCCCTAAATCTTTCCCTTTTTCTTTCACTGGGTGTAGTTTTTCTTACTATAGCCCTTCTTTCCACATGTGAAACAGACAAAATAATGTTACTTTTCTTTCCCCTTAATCTTCCTATTCCTCTACGGAAAAGAAAAATATTTGGGATTGAAACTATTTTTCCCCTTTCTATTTGTTTAGCATAAGTATGAATGTATTTTCTCACTTTGTTTCTTTATCTGCTTGGTGGAGAAGAGTGAGAAGATCTAGAAGATAATTATCAATATTTTTCATATTAAAATTCAAAAAAACAAGAGAAGATCTGAGGGTGTGATGCCAGAATGATATTTATTCCTATTAATTCTTGTATTTTAAACCATAGAACCTCTAGTCGCTCAATGTATTTGATGTGATTGAATACATGAGGCACATATATGGGAACCTCTACATGATTTCTCTGCAAGATATCCTTTAAAATATGAAATTTTTCTTCTCTATATCTATCCTAGTTAAGGATAAATAGTTTCTTAAGAATGATATATGCATCCATGTTTTCGAGAGACTTCATGAGTTAATAAGACATTTATGAAAGCATCAAACATTGGACATCATCTTCATTGTTAAAAAAATAAATTATAGCAAACTATTCATCACTTTCATCCTTAGTAGGTGGACCAGGAATTGAGGATCCTATCATGAATGTTTTTTATTCATGGAATATAATTACCCAAAGGAATCTGTACCATTCCTAGAATTTACTGCCAGTTATGATATTTTCTTTATCCAATATTGATCATAGAGATAAGTGGATTATGATCTTTACATTTTATTCTATAATTAAAAATAATAATTTTTTTTACTTCTTTTCTTGATTATTAATTTTGTGAAAAATAATAAATTAATTTATTTTATTAAATCTCTAACTATTTTATCAAGTCCTAATATCCCTTGACATTGAAGATGGAATGTCTAGTTTCTTTAGCAATCTTGTGGAAATGATTAATATTACCCTTTACATAACCCCAAAAAGGGTTGGTCAACCAACATAAAGGTATTTCGGTAGGAAATACTTTTCCAACTGTGGGTGTATAGCTCCATGATCTGTTAGGTGGATTCTCCAATCCTGATATCCTAACTTAGATTTCCTCAACACTTGCCTCCAAATAATACCAAATCTAGAAAGGGATACACCTATATATGTAAAATGATTAATTCAACACAAATCATTCATAAGAACCCCCTTATAAAATATTCCCAACAAGGGTTGATCAAACACTCTGTTCGGTTCAGTTTTGGTCTAAATTAATTAACAAAAGGCTCGGTGTAACTTCATATTAGGTTGGGGGATTTTAATTAATTATTCATAATTTTTTTCTTGTTTAATATTTTGCAAGTCTTTTTAATATTAAGAGTATGTTTCTTAATTAATTAACCCTATTTTATAAAACATTTATGAATAATTAATTTTTTTAATTTATTATGCATAAATTTTATCGTGTTTGATCATTTACATGAATTTTCAATATTAAGTGGATGTTATATAATTAATTAACCATGATGAAGAAAATATTCATTCATAATATGTAAAGACAAATAATTTCCATGTAAAATTATTTTCAATTATATGGGAATTTTTAGAGTCCGTGAAAATTGGCGGCGCGTGATTCTGAGGCCCGGTGTGTCCCGAATGAATTTCTAAACTTTTTTTAGGTACGTTCAGTAAACATGCGAGCATGTTTTTTTAACTTTTGAACTGGTGATCAGAATTGAAATCAGAGGAAATCGTTGAACTTGCAGAACCATTTTTCACTAAGGGAGACTTTCACCTCAACCGTAGTTGGTCGAGGGTGAAATTTAGTTTTCATGATTTTCATGGAATAAGAAAAATAAAATGCTTAACATTTTTATTCTTATTTTTAAATCTCTCTACATGGGTTATGGATGTGGGGACCATCCAAACTTCAAAACCCACACAAATTAAATTCTAGCAGTGGGGACCACCCAAACCCCCTTTAATGGGAGATAACTCTTGGACCTCCTCCCATAAATTAATTATCCCAACTCCCCATTTAATTTTTTGAGCAAACTAAAAATTAATGAAATGTTTCATCTTATTAATTGTGCCAACATAATTGATCTACATAATTTAAATTATATTGACCCCTCTTTCCATTGGGAGGATTTGAATGGGAAAGGAGAAGGGGATAACTTGTGGAGGAACATTCTCTCCTAAGAATAACACCTACCAACAAAGATCTTCTTCAACGAAGAACGTGCCATATTCTCCAATGAAGAACGCGCCACCTCCAATGTGGGACGTATTCAACAATGACGAACTGACATCTGCCATTCCCTCCACATCGATTTCAACAAACCAATAAGGTAGGGGTTTTGTTATTATTCATGTTTTATGTTTAATTAGTCCTCATGATCCGCCTGCTACTGAACTAATATGGAAGGAGTAGGCCAAATGAGCACGGCCCAATCCCTCCACCGTTCTTCATGGCTGGTTTGTTCTTCACAATAGAGGAGGACTTCAACCGAAACTGGTGGGGCACATGAATGGTGGTCGGCACCATGTCCGGCCACGATGAAGTCGGCAGTGTGACCATGCCACCGGATAAGGGTCACGGCCCGTCGGCCGCGGCGAAGCAAGGTGGCGGTCGGCCGCACGACGGGGATGGCAGCGCATGTCCACACTACTCGGTTAGGAAGGGACACAGCTTCTGCCACAGCGATGAAGGGAGGAATGTCGGGCGAGCCGGCCTCCAGCGAAAGCCTATCACGCAACCACATTGCGCGGTGAGGACAGTTGGCCATCCGGCCAGCCGCGGCGAACTACCGCACCACGGGCGCCCCGCCGCATTGTGGTCGCCCCGCTTCACCGCAAATGCCCCACCACATAGTGGAAACCTCGCTCCGCGGGCCTCCTAGGCTGGACCGCCTCGCACGGGCCAGGCCGGACCCAGCAGGTCGGTCTGCACTGCAGGTCGGGTCGCACCGCGGGTCGGGTCGGGTCATCCCGAACTGGGTTGTCCCAAGCAGGATTGGGCCCGGTCGGGTCGGTCTGACGGGATCGGACCCGACATGGACCAGTTTCGACCCATCACATACTTTTATCCATAACTTTGGTACCAAGCATCCATTTGACGAATCGTCTGCGGAACCAAAAACCTTGGAGTGAGATGGTCCTTTTGGTCTACCCCACCTGATATTTTGATAAAGTTGGGGTACATTCGGGTTGGATCGAGCACGAATCCAACTAGACCCTTGGGACTAAATGTATAATAACTTACAAATCGAGCATCTGATTGATGCAATTTTCTGTTGTGTTGAGACCCCTATTACATGACGGTCCTTTGGGATACATCTTCATGGGACTTCATGGAAGTTAGAGTATTGACTAGTGGATTGAGGAGAAGATACTCCCAGAGACAAGTGAGCTTAGTGCGGGAACCTTGTAGATGGATGTTATGAGGTACTAGGATCATGTTTGGGTCTAAGGATGTACTAGGATATTGTGTGGGTCTGACGATGTACTAGGATCATTTGTGGGTCTGATGAAATATTAGGTTCATATGTTGTTCTGGCGATGTACTAGGATCCTGTGTGGGTCTGATGAGGTACTATGATCCTACGTTGGTCTGACGATGTACTAGGATCATTTGTGGGTCTGACGAGGTACTAGGATCCTCTGTGGGTCTGACGATGTACTAGGATCATTTGTGGGTCTGACGAGGTACTAGGATCTTCTGTGGGTCTGATGATGTAATAGGATCATGTGTGGGTCTGAAAAGGTACTATGATCCTATGTGGGTTTGACGATGTACTAGGATCCTGTGTGGGTCTGATGAGGTACAAGGATCCTATGTGGTTCTGACAATGTACTAGGATTCTGTGTGGGTCTGATGACGTACTAGGATCATGTGTGGGTCTGATGATGTACTATGATCCTCTGTGGGTCTGATGATGATTTAGGATCCTACGTGGGGCTGCCTTTTAATAGAGTAAGATTAATTAGTAGTTACTTCTAATCATATCTTCTATTGTTCCTAAGTTATACTTAGTGTGAGCAGAGTCGGTACCTTTGTCGTCCATACCATCGGGGTGAAACCTTGGTGGTATTATTCTATGTGGCATACCTATTTGGTGCTTTTCCTTCATAGTAATACCTTTGGGGTATTCTTCTATTTGGCGTACCTGTTTGGTACATACCATCATGGTAATCATTCCGTTGTGGAACAGATGAGCTTTTGGCTTTTGATTTGGACCTTGTGTTTCCTCATGATTGAGATGGGATTAATTGATAACTTAGGTATACGTATGTGCATATACCTAAGTAGGGTTATCAGTTGAATTCTTGTTGTGTGGTTTATCCTTTGTAGATTTTGTGAGACCTTTAGGGTCTCAGGGTCCCTACTGAGTATCGTTATACTCACCCCTGCACGGGCTATACTTACACCCTGTTGTGTTTGGTGAAAATGACAGACAACACTGACTGAGGACAAGGGTACTAGGACTGGAGGTAGCTCGGAGGTGGACCTTAGAATAGGTGTATCGTAGAGATGATCGTTCGAGAGATGTACCTACCCTTCAGGTAGGATCCTTGGCGGGTGTTCACAGGAGATGTTCAGTTTACTTGTACTTTCCAGTTTTCCTTGTACTTTTATGTTGGGATTGTCTTCTGGCCCCTTTTTCATACTGTACTCACTCCTTTTACAATAAATTTTTCATATATTAATATATTGTGGTGTTCGTGGTTGGATGTGTTTATAGGTTATAAAGGCAATGCCTTCCTAGTATTAGGGAATATGATTTTCATTGCTAGTTTCCAGCCCTTTTCATATGGAAGGCAGGCTTTGGGTAGTCACGGCACTGGCCCTAGGGGATGGGTCGTGACAAATTGGTATCAGAGGAGTCAGTTCTACCATAGAACATAGGACTCTGATCTTTTTAACGGAAATAGTGTTAATTGTTATGAATGTGGTTATTACTTTAGGGAATCTAGTGTTGGTGCGGTGGCCGACATATCCATACACCAGGACCCTGACTTCCGATTTCCAACTTAGTGCACAAAAACACTAATTGCATGTGTGTTTTCAAGAGTTTTCTTTGTGATCTATTTGAGTCAACTCACCAAGTATAACTTTTTTACTATGATTCACCTATTTCTTTTTAGGATTACTCCACGCAGATAGCAAGCTATGGTTCCGAGTATAGTATATACCGATAGCCCACCGAGCGATGAGGCCTCGGTGCTAGGTCCTCTTCTAGTAGAGGCACCAGTGGTACCGTTACCCGTTAGGCCACCGATGACACCATCCATAGTAGTAGAGGGTGCATGCCACTTGAGTGTGTTGCACGAGTTCCAGTGCCAAAGGCCACCCAGATTTAGGGGAGAGATGGACCCACAGGCGGCTGAGGATTGGTTTTAGGTTGTGGTGAGAGTCTTTCAACTGGTAGGGACACTTGATGATATTATGGTGATCCTTATCAATAGTATTATATAGGAAGAAGTAGGCATATGGTGGAGCTTGATACTCGAGGTTCATGATGAGGTGACGCTTCTCTGGGCAGACTTCGAGAGCCAGTTTCATGAAGAGTTTTTTCCAGCAACTCTTCGCACAGTGCGCTTACAGGAGCTTTTTCATCTGTATCAGGGCATCATGAATATTTATCATTACTCTGCGAGGTTCACTGGCCTCTCACGCTACTCCACTGATATGGTACATGACCCAATCTTCAGGTCTCAAACCTTCGAACAAGGACTCATGCGGGAGATCAGGGCTTCTATGATTTCTCTCAGCATCCCAATGCAGGTCGTGGTGTTAGAGCGAGCCCTCTTAGTGGAGATTTTTCTTGCTGAGCAGTCACCAGCAGTGAGACCCCCCCACTGGATGTCACATAGCGGAGTCTTCTGCAGCTGGCAGCAGACATATATCACAGAGGTCCAAGAGGACCGGACCTACAGGTGGATGACCGCATGACTCAGGATTGGTTGTGCGGGGAACCAGAGACAGATTCAGACATGTGAGTAACAAGAAGTTTTTCACATGTGGTGGGTAGGGTCACATGGCTCGTGAATATCCAACATGTCATACGGATGATTAGAAGATGGTCGAGGGACTACCTAGGAAGAGACAAAGGTTCGACTGAGGAGGTCTGCAGGGATCATGCATACATGGCAGAGGAGCTAGTTGTATAGTTGGCGGTGGTCGGTGATTAGAGATATTACCGCCACCACCACCAGGTGGTCCACCCCAACTGCAGGGATTAGGTGGACATGGGCGAGATCAGCTCCAAGTACCTGAGGCCTATAACCATGGAACTCCAGAGATGATATGAGATATGATCTGTGTCTACTCCACCTTTGTTGCAGTACATATAGACACAGCTGTCAGTCATTATTTTATTGCCACTACCCTCGATTGGAGCTCGGAGATTCCAACGGATTCGTTGGCTTGATCCTTATGGATAGAGACTTCTACGGGAGCGTATTTGATGATTAATCACTGGTGCTGGCAGTGTGAGCTTACTCTAGGAGGTGAGAGATTTGGATGGGAACTCCTAGTAGCGGCGTTGAGGACATACGATGTCATCTTGGGTATGGACCGGTTATCTACAGTCCATGTTCTGATTGACTGTATTAGGCACAAAGTGTGGGGTGTCCGCATGGATGGGACCATGTTTACTTTCACCGATGAGAAGGGAGCCTTTACTGCCTAGGATGGACTTACCTGGAGGAAACTAGAGCCGATCACTCATTAGTTGTCTAGCCTTACCCTCAGAGCGGTTGATATGGAGAGTTTGAGTTATCCTGTAGTGGTGGACCAGTATGCGGATGTCTTCCCTGAGGATGTTCTTTGTCTACCTCCTCATAGAGAGGTGGACTTTTACATTGACTTGTACCCTGGGACAACACTGATATCCACACCAGCATATCGGATGGATCTCATTGAGCTTCGTGAGCTGCGGGTACATCTGGAAGACTAACAGGGGAAAGGGTTCATTTAGCATAGTGTTTCTCCTTGGGCAACCCCAATTTTGTTCTCCAAGAAGTCGGATTGGAGTTTGAGGCTTTGTGTTGACTGTTGGCGCCTAAACCAGTTGACCATGAAGAACAAGTACCCACTCCTAAGGATTGACGAACTCTTTGATTATCTGAAGGGAGAATAGCGGTTCTCGAAGATAGACCTCAGATCAGGCTATCACGAACTCAGAGTGAGAGATGAGTATGTGTAGAAGACAACTTTCAGATGTCGGTACGGCCACTACGAGTTCTTGGTTATGCCATTCTGCATGACCAACACCCCAACTGTTTTCATGGGACTCGTGAACAGGATCTTTTATCCATACCTTGATCTCTTTTTAGTAGTCTTAATTGATGAGATTCTGATCTACTTGACTACTGAGGAGGAGCATGGCTACCATTTTCAGATAGTTCTAGACACACTAAGAGAGCACCGGCTATATGGTAAACTCTCAAAGTGCCAGTTCTGGATTCTAGAAGTTCACTTTCGGGGACATGTCATCTCGGAGGCTGGATTTTCGGTGGATCCAGCGAAGATTGAGGAGATACTTACTTGGGAGCCACCCAGGAGTGTGACGGAGGTATAGAGTTTCCTGGGTTTAGCAGGATACTGTCGGAGGCTTATGCCAGATTTATCCAGAGTTGTAGCACCTTTATCATCTTTGAAAAAGAATGGTAAACCCTTCGTGTGGTCATAGAGATACCAGCAGAGTTTTTAGGAGATGAGGCAGAGGCTGACTAGTGCCCCCATCTTGAGGCTTCCAGAGGAGGGCATAGGTTACGGATTCTACTACGACGCATCAGGGACCGGGCTCGGATGTGTTCTAATGCAAGAGTGAGCAGTGATCGTAAATGGTTCTCGACAATTGAGACAACATGAGCAGAACTATTCTCTCCATGACATAGAGTTAGAAGTAGTGGTCTTCGCCTTGAAGATGTGGTGACATTACTTTATGGTAAATCATTTTACAGTCTACTCAGATCACAAGAGTCTTAGGTATATCTGTTCATAGAAGGACCTGAACCTAAGAAAACGATGTTGGATTGAGTTCATCCAGGACTATGACATCGAGATATTATATACTCCTGGGAAGGGGAATGTTGTAGGAGATGCACTCAGCCGGAGATATGGTATACAACTGTTAGGCGAGGCAACAGAGAAGCTGGCTTCTTTTCAGATATCCTTTGTGGATTGAGATGGTGCAGCTTTTCTTCAGTCTATTATAGTCATTACCCCACTTCTTCTATGAGTTAGGTAGGTGAATCATGGGGATACTGACTGCGAGGCTCGACGTGCTCATATATACACAGGACATGCACCTGATTGATTTTCTGAAGGTGGGTAGCACGTCATTCTCTTCAGAGGATGTACCATGGTACCAGTGTCTCTTCAAGAGGAAATGTTGAGGGATTTCCACACATAACCTCTAGAGGTACATCTAGGAGTGGAGAAGATGTACTAGGACCCTTGAAGATAGCACTGGTGGCCTGGAATAAAGAATGTAGTAGTAGATATTTTCTCTCGGGGCCTCACTTGTCAACAAGTGAAGGCAGAGCATCAGGTGCTAGCAGGCTTGGTTCAGCCATTAGAAGTCCTAGAGCAGAAGTGGGATGGAATATTCATGGACTTCATGATAGGAATTCCACGTACATCTAGGGGTCATGATTCTATCTGGGTGATCATCAACCGACACACCAAGTCAGCCCACTTCCTATAGATCAAAGACCAGGGTTCAGTAGAGAGATTGGGACGCCTCTATGTGTAGTATATTGTGTTGCTACATGGATTACCCTCAACAATTTTCTCTAATAGCGATACACGTTTCACTTACCAACTATTGAAGGGGTTGCAAGAGGATTTCGGGATGCATCTGTATTTGAGCACTGCCTTCCATCCTCTAATAGATGTCTAGATTGAGTAGACCGTTCAGAATCTTGATGACATGCTTCGTACTTGTGTCCTCGAATTTAGTCGTAGCTGGGAGGATCACTTTCCATTGGTGGAGTTTTCATACAGCAATAGCTATCAATCCACCATAGGGATGGCACTGTTCGTGGCTTTGTATGGATGACCTTGCAGGTCGCCTTTGTGCTGGACTGACCCAGGGAGTTAGCACTCACAGGACCAGAGATGGTACAGGTTACCACAGAGAAGGTTCATATCATCCAAGAGCGGATGAAGACTGCACAGGGCAGGAAGAAGTCTTATACCGATAGGAGATGGAGCTCTCTTGACTTCGAGGATGGAGACCATGTCTTCCTATGGGTCTCACCTCAACGAGGTTTTCAGATATATGGTCAAGGTAGAAAGTTATCTCCAAGGTTCATTGGACCCTTCCAGGTCCTTAGCAGAGTTGGCGAGGTGGCTTCCCACCTAGAAATTCCCCCTCAGTTGGACTTGGTGCATGGCCCTTTCCATGTATCCTAACTGATGAGACACATTCACGACCATTCTCACATCATCGACCACGGTGAGCTGGATTTTAACGATGGGGCGACACTTACAGAGGTTCTAGAAGAGATTGAGGATCGATAGGAGTGGGTCCTTCGTGGGCAGTCGATACCTCTGGTGTCCGTTCACTGGCAGCACAGGAACCTCTAGGAGAGCACATGGGAGCAGGAGGCTAAGATTCGAGCTCAGTACCCCCACTTGTTTTCGAAGTTTTTGTGATGTGGCTTTCGGGGATGAAAATCCTTAAGGTGGAGAGAATGTAAAGACCTATAATTTCTAGGTAGTTATTTTTAATTATATGGGAATTTTATGAGTATGCGAAAATTGAAGCCACGTGATTCTGAGGCCCGGTGTGCCAGGAATGAATTTCTAAACTTTTTTTCGGGAACGTTCAACAAATGTCTGAGCGGGTTTTTGTAACATTATAACTAGTGCTCAGAATTGAAATTTGAGGACAAAATTAAACTCGCATACCCTTTTTTCATTTAAAAAGACTTTCACCTCAACCAAAATTGGTCGAGGGTGAAAGTTAGTTTTCGTGATTTTCATGGAATAATAAAAATAAAATGTTTAACATTTTTATTTTTATTTTTGAAACCTCTCTACATTGGTTATAGAGGTGGGGACCACCTGAACTAGAACCCCCCCCCCCCCCCCCAAATTAAATTCTAGTAGTGGGGACCACCCGAACCCCCCTTTAATGGGAGATAACTCTTCGACTTCCTCCCATAAATTAATTTGGACAACACCCCATTTAATTTTTAGAGCCAACAAAAAATTAATGAAATGTGTCAACATTTTAATTTTTCCAACATAATTAATCTACATAATTTAAATTATATAGGCACCTCTTTCCTTTGGGAGGATATGGTTGGAAAAGGAGAAGGGGAGAACTTCTGGATGAACATTCTCTCCAACGAAGAACACCTCCCAATGAAGATCTTCTTCAACGAAGAATGTTCCATATTCTCCAACAAAGAATGTGCCACCTCCAACATGGGATGTCTTTAACAACGGTGAATCCAAATCATCCCTTCCCTCCTCATAGACGTTAACAAACCTCTGAGGTAGTGGTTTTGTTATTATTCATGTTTTACGTTGAATTATCCTCATGATATGCCTACTACAGAACTAATGCGGAGGGAGTGGGCCAAACAATCATGGACTGATACCTCCGTCGTTCTTCATGGTTGGTGTGTTCTTAGAGATAGAGGAGGACATCAACTGACAATAGTGGGGCACGGGAATGACGGCCGGCACCACGGCTGGCCATGACGAAGGTAGCAGCTTGACCGCACCACCAAAGGAGGTTCGTGGCCCATTGGTCGTGGCGGAGCAAAGGATGCAGCCGACCACACGATGGGGACGATGGCTCGCGTCCGTGCCACCCATTGAGGAAGGTTCACATCTTGGGTTTTGGCGAAGAAGGGAGGACGGTCGGCCACCGGGGAAGCCGTAGCACGCGACGGCGTCGCCCGGTGAGGACGACTGGCTATCCAGACAGTCGTGGCGCACTGCCTCTCCGCGGCCGCCCCACCGCATCGCGGCCTCCCCGTTGTTCCATGGATTCCTCGCTCTGCGGGCTGCCCCGCGTGGGTTGGGCCAACCATCACGGGCCAAGAAGGTCCGCACCGCGGGCCTGGTCATGTCGTGGGTCGGGTTGGACCTAACGGGTCAAGCCAGGTTGACCCGAACCGGGTCAGCCTATGTCGGACAGGACCCGGACCATTTTTGACCCATATCATAGTGTTTTCCATAACTTTGGAACTAGGAATCTGTTTGAAGAATCTTTTGCAGAGCCAGAAATATTGGAGTGATACGTTCCTTTTGGTATATCGTACGAGAGATTTGGATAAAGTTTGGGTACAGTCGGGTTGGATTGAGCACGAATCCAACCGGGCCCCCGGGACAAAAAGGCTAATAACATACAGACTGGACATCCGATTGACGCACCGTCTGTTGCGTTGAGACCCCTATTACATGGCGGTACTTTGGGATACTTCTTCATGGGACTTTGTGGCAGTTGGAGTATCAACCAGTGGCTTGAAGAGCTGACCCTCTTAGAGACAATAGAGTTAGTGCGGGAACCCTGTAGCTGGCTGTGATGAGGTACTAGGATCCTTTGGGGGTCTAACGATGTACTAGGATCCTGTGTGGGTATAAGGATGTACTCGGATCCTGTGTGGGGCTGACGATGTACGAGGATCCTGTGTGTGACTGACGAGGTACAAGGATCATGTGTGGGTCTGACGATGTACAAGGATCATGCGTGGGTCTTACGAGGTAGTAGGATCCTATGTGGGTCTGACGATGTACTAGGATCTTGTGTGGGTCTGACTAGGTACTAGGATCCTCTATGGGTCTGACGATGTACTAGGATCATGGTGGGTCTGACAAGGTAATAAGATCTTATGTGGGTATGATTATGTACTAGGATCTTGTGTAGTTATGACGAGGTACTAGGATCCTATATGGGTCTGACGAGGTACTAGGATCATGTGTGGTTTTGATGAGGTACTAGGATCCTATGTGGGTCTGACGATGTACTACGATCCTCTATGGTTCTGATGATGATTTAGGATCCTATGTGGGTCTGCCTCTTAACAGAGTAAGATTAATTAGTAGTTACATATAATCATCTCTACTACTATACCTAAGTTATACCTGGTGTGAGCTAAGTTTGTACACCTTTGTGGTCTATACCTTCATGGTGATACCTTGGTGGTATTCTTCTGTGTGGAATACCTGTGTGGTACTTTTCCTTCATAGTAATACCTTGGTGGTATTCTTCTATTTTGCATACCTGTGTGGTAATTACCATTGTTGTAATCCTTCCTTTGTAGAACATATGGGCTTTGGGATTTTGAGTTGGACCTTGTGTTTCCTCATGATTGAGATGTGATTACTTGATAACATAGCAATATGTAAGGGCATATACCTAAGTAGGTTTGTCCGTTTAATTTTTGTTGTGTGGTTTATCCTTTGTGGATTTTGTGATACCTTGACGGTCACGATGTCCCTACTGAGTAACATTATACTCACCCCTGCATGGTCTATGCCCGCACCCTGTTGTGTTTGGTGCAAACGACGGACAACGCTGACTGGGGATGAGGGTACCAGGACTGGAGGTAGCTCGGAGGTGGACCATAGATGAGGAATACCACAGAGATGATCGTTTCAGAACTGTACCTACCCTTGAGGAAGGATCCTTGGTGGGTGTTCACCGGAGCTGTTCAGTTTACTTGTACTTTCCAGTTTCCCTTGTAATTTCCAATTGGGCCTATATGTAGGCCCCTTTTGCTTATTGTACGCATTACTTTTACTATACAGTTTTCTTGTATTCTTATCTTGTTGTGTGCTTGGTTGCGTGTGTTTATATGTTATAACAGAAATGCCTTCTTGGTTTTAGGGAATACACATTTCGGTGCTAGTTGCAAGCCCCTGGACTATGGAAGGTGGGATTAGGGTAGTCACAGCATGGGCCTCGGGGGACAGGTCCTAACATAATACATTTATTTAAATTTTTTCTTTTCCCATTATTTCATTTTTTTATGTGACCACGGCCTTAGATCCATAAAATAAGTAATTTCATAAAAATAATTAATTAATTAAATGGTCTGTTTATGTGATTTATGTAATGGTTGATTTAATGAGAGGACATTAAATTAACCAATGATCTAGGGGAAATATCTCTTTTTTCTTATATTTTCATGAGTTACAGCATTCCACTTATCAACCTATATATCACATGAGTTGACATCATTATGATTCTATCGTGAACTACCTCTACACTCCTTGGGAGACACTATTAATTACTTTTATTAATGACTCAAACACGGGTGAGTGGAACAAAATTATTGGTTAAAATGGGATTACATAAACTTCCTTGGACATGTAGGTCCTAAAAAATAATGGATGGAGAAATGAAACTTGGGATAACATATTTAATTTAATAATATCTAATTGTAATGTCATGAAATAAATTAAATTAAAAAATCCAATACATGCACAGGTCTTTTCCAAGATCACGAATGGTCATACATGCAATGAATAGGCAGAATTAACTTTCTAGAATTAATTTAATTATTATTTCATTATTATTTAATATGAAAATGCGTACATTAATTTTTTAATTATTTAATTCCCTTTCATCTTAATGATCAACCAAACATAACTAGAGATGCCCATCATTTATTTAATTCATGGAAAATAAATGGAAAAACCAACAATGAGTTATTAATTACAACAAATTAATTGACAATTTAATATTATTTATAACCATTATTAAATTTTCATACACACATTGGTGGTCCAATCAATAAAATAATGTTTTAATGGTGAAATTTTTAATTTAATGTAACTTTTAATAATATCATTTAATGGGATACTATACGAAATGTGATGTCCAGCAACACATCATGTACCTTGGTTTTCATGTATCTGATTCACATGTCTGGGGCTTTGATAAGTTTACACGGATAGACTACACGATGTTTATAGGAAAACTACATGTAATGTATCCACTTGTAATTTTCCATGTTATCCTACTAAACATGTAGTGTTCAATAAATTGTCCTTGTGTAATTAACTGTTCGAAGCATCCATGTACAATGTGTATGGGTACACAACATGTTCTTCAACTACACACCATGTAACCTAGTTTTACTGGCCAAATATTTGGAACATTCCAATAGAATCTATGGTCTTTATTGATCTCTTACCAAAATTTTTAGAAAATGAAACACTGAATGAACATGATTAATATATTTATAACATTTTAATTCAAATAAAAATAAATAATAAATCATATGAAATAAAAATATAACCCTAAATTTTCAAATATGAAAAATAATATTTTGAATTTTAAATATGATCGATCTGATAACACATGTTGGTTATGGTCACTGCAGAAGCATGTCATGGTCGGAAAAATATTAAAATTTAATTTAATAATTGTTTCTTGAAACCAGGGAAAGGATATTGCACATAAAATGTCTAATTAATTTATTTAATATTTAAATAAATAAACACTAAGGTTTAAAAATCATCATAGTTGGTGAATGTTGATCATCCTAAAAGATAATTTCAGATTACCTTTGTTTCACTATGAGGATCCAAGGATAAAATCCTTCTAGTGGTTATTCACATATGATCCTATAATCTCTGAGAAACACCACTCGATCTCTAGGTGATATCATGGAAAGTATGATGTCTTATATTATTCATTCATGATCACTCGTTCTTCAATCTTGAAGAAATCATACTTTCACTTCTCGGTCTTCATATCGAGAGATAATGAGGAATCGAAAGAGAATTCATTGTACACAACAATTCTCTATTCTCAATTTTGGATTCACATTACAATAGTTATAGTTGTCTATTTATAGAGTTAGGATTTAGGTTAAAATATTATTTAATTTCATGTCAATCACTAAATAAAATTTATTAATTTTAATAAACCCCATTCCATGTATTTTTATTATTATTATTATTGTTTTGTAGTGTGTGAGAACTTTCACAATAACAAATATTATTTAACTGTCTTATTAATTAATATTTGTCACTGAACATGGGATTGCTCTGTTTGATCTCCTCTTTCATTTCATGAACACCTGATTGAAAATTTTATTCATAAATAAAAATTTTATTCATGTAAAAGAGAATATATATTTATTAAATATTCAATGAAATAAGTATATATATTTTTATTCACATGCTGGAGAATAAGTATTTATTTAATTTCTACAATAAGTATAACTTGAATAAAATTATTCCTTAGACATGAAAATATTATTAATTCCATTAATTAAACTCAAATATAACTTAATAAAGATCAATAAAAAACATAGTGTGTAGCCCTCTCGGATTCATTTTCATGGGCATTAGGAAGGCATTCCTAAATTCCAATATTACTGTTTAGAAATAGGTTATGATACCCCAGAGGAATCACTTAATGTTATAATTTAGACATCCAAAAACAAATGATAACTATGTAATATAATCCCTTTGCCAAAATATCTCATAAAGTAGGTTTCATAATGGTTTCATGAACCTATTTAATAAATATTTCATTATTTGACTATCTGAAATAAACACATAATTACACCATGGGAATTGAATTTAATGTGATGGTTCTATTCCATTCAAAGGTTGGAGATATTAGCTTCCATAAAGATGGAAGGGAAAAATCCTTCCTCGACTTATCCATTCATGACATTTCAATTATGATGCACCCAACATACCCTACTTCCTTCTAATATATGGCATAATAGTTTTGGCCAGAAAATATAAGCGTGTTAGTTAGGACATACATTAATGATAGTCTTAAATTCTATGGACAATTACACTAGCTCAAACATAAGAATATCTTATGAAACCAAAACATGCAGAATTCCAAATGGTAGGTCTATTCTCATAATCTTCCATCTTGTAGATTACCAAATTAAAACTAAATGAGAAGAAGCCTCATCCACTTATTGGAACTCACACCTGATGGTTTAAATACTATGTGTCCTATTATAGTGTGTTATTCAACAATAGAACTATATTAAGAACACAATCATAGAACATCAAGGTTCTTATCATAGCGGTGAAATTCTATGACCTTATCAATGTGACAAATAATCTAAGACATTATTACATTAATCTAATTTATAAAAAATTAACAATATGTAATAAGATATTAAATTAATATTCAATGAATAAAATATACATGTAATAAAATTATAACCAGTTGGTCTAAGGGAACAAACTATAATATAAGGATTATATATCCTCCACCGTAGATATTTATATTGAAGATGAACTCAGTGATGCACTACCCATACTCAATTAGAGTGTATCTACCATTGTATACAAGTTAAAACAATTGAATTTAGGTATTAAATAACACGTTTTTCCTACATTAATTAGTTAATATATGACTGAAATGGAACAATAGAATTATATTTAATTACTTAGATAACATTGAGATGTGTTTAAATGGATTCCCAATAAGATTCTAGGATAATATCCTCAAGTAGTAGTTCAGCACTTTAGCTTACCATCTAACCACCATGGCAACAAACAGAGAAAAATAAGGATTTACTCAACCAATGGAATGGTGGGGGGAGGTAAGGTTGATAAATTGACCCAAAAAATTATTTAGGAAGTCCAATATTCTTAATTGTTTTAACATTATACCTATAAATAATAGTAAAAAACATTTTAATATGTATCGACTTCTAGGATCGCAATATTCATTTTTTGAATGAGAACTTCCCCGTCATTATCACAAAATTTTTTATTGATGAAAAAACAGGTTCTTTGGACCTCTCGTTTATGTATGGGTATTATGGCTATAACCAAATTAATTTCATTCTCAAAGATAAGTATAACACTACCTTTTGAGAAACCCAAGGAGTCTACGACTATAACTTAATGCCCTTCGGGAATAAAAATTTGATACCCCATGTTTTTAAGCCCCACCTTGTTAAAACAATGAAATAATTAGTAGATGATCTGGATTTTAAATCATCCTAGTGTCTAGGTCACTTCATTGATATTGAAGTAGTATACTCCAAACTTCTATTACTCAACCTAAAAAAATATACCCATTAAATTGTATATTTAGGGTGATATCTGGAAAGATGAATGGATTCATAGTCTAGAAGTATGAAATTGGATATGATTTAGAGAAAACTGAGGAAATAATTAAGACACATCCTCCTCAAATTTTTTTTAAAGTTATGAAGTATCCAAGGAAGGCTATCCTATATTAATAATTTAATTGATAATATTGTTGTAATGTGTTTACCCTATAAAAAACAAATAAAAATGGGTGTGACATAAAAGTGGGGTGAATTTTTCCAAAGATCATTTTATATCCATAAGAAATACCTATCATATATATTTTTTCTAATTCCTCCTACTGAATTAAATATTCTCATCCTTCCTATGGATACTTAAAATATATCCCTTGGTCATCTTCTCACAAAATAAATTAACATTTGTTAAGAAAATAATTTTTCCTACATTGGCCAAACAATGTTGGAAACTAATAAATGATACATCGTAATTGAGTAGAATTTTATAAATTTAATATTTTTAGTATATAATAAACAATATTATTTTTAAAATAATGATCTTCATTTGATCTCTCAAATTAATACATTAAAATATTTCCTTGGTCAACCAATTTTGACCATATGGTTATCAAGATATTCTTTTGTTCTACAACTGTTTGATATCCATTTTTCATTCTTTTTGATATCAAAGTATGGGTATTTGAATATTTCATAGAAACACATATATCTCTTAATTAATTTCCCTTGGATACAAAACTAATAAATAGATAAGTCTTTTCATTTAATGAGTCATCTCAAATGTGAGTGATAATCCAAAATTATGAATAAAAACTATCTATGATTTAAATGTTTTTATATGTTAAATACTTAATTTTTTTACATGTTTTAAATTTTTTTAGCATAAAATAGATTTTGGATATTTTAGAGAAGATTTTGAATAAATTCAAAAGAAGTATGAAAAATCACCCATGAAAGTGGTAACATAGAATGGATTTGTTTTAGTGGATCTTTGAATGAATGACTATAATGAAACCACGGAAAAATAGATACTGACTACACTATGATTAGCTTGGGTATGATTTAATTTGAAGGGATGAGGATCCATTATACAATGGTGATAACTTATATTCGATGAAGCTATATCAGAGTAAATAATTATAAAACTTGACAAAGTGTTGATTGTTCTACAATATTTATCTTTAGACCATAAATAGGATAAAATTATTTAACCAGTAAGGAACTAAAATTTCACAACATAGACTAATATACATGTTATGTAAAAACTATTCTAAATGGGATATTTAATAGATAACACCTTAGTCTAAAATATCCATTTTTCACCATTATACTCATATATTAAAATTTTAAAATATTTTAGATGTTCACTTCATTCTGCACACTCCACCTTTTATTATAATGAAGGATACAAAAGGAAAAAATATTGAGGAGATATCTCTAGATACAACCATTTCACTAAAACATACCCCATTTCATCATGATGTAGTTTGGGGTTATAAAAATCTTATTCTTATGAGTCTTTTGAAGTGAGAGACTCTTTTTAATGATCTCATTATACTTTAATAGAACCTTGAAATAAAAGATGTGTTATGTAATTATGGAAATAAGGTATATATTTTTGGATGAGTTTATATGATTCCCTCTCATGATTTGTTTAATTGTTTTGTCTATGTGAATATTCTTACCATCTCTTAAGAATTAAATTTCACTCATCAAATATTTTCATTCCATCCAAAGTGAGTAGTCTCTTAAAAGATAGTAAATTAAGATTAGGTGAAATTTGATTTATTATAATTGATTGATTTTTCTTGTGGATTAATGTTATTGTTCAGTATCATGTTGAGAAATTTCTATATCACATTACTTATTATTACATTAAGAAGAGTAATGAATAAGGAAGGATTTCTAATACGATAGGGTATAATTTAAAAAAAACAGAGTTTACTCTAATTATTCTTTTTCAAATTTTTATTTGAACATAATGTACTTTAGGTTAATAAATTTTATTTAGTCATAAGGGATTGAAATATTATTACTAGTATCAATTAAAATTTAATAATTTATAATTGATTAACTCATAGAAACATGATAGAAAATTAATTTATTATAACCCAAAATTTAATGAAATCGTATATTTTAAGAAAAACTATATTTTTAAATTGGTCACATTGAATATTCTAATTAAATAAGTTATCATTGTAAAAGTGAATTTTTTATTTTTTGAATAAATTTATTTTTTATTTCTTTCTATTTTGAAATTCGGGGCCAAAAATAAATAATTTCCTAAAAATTTAGGTTTTATGAGAAACCTTCCATGTGGGTCAACTACAGTCTCTGCATTTTTATATTATGATTGTACAGTTTTAATAGACTGAATTTCATGAATTTTATTCTATGAATTGGCCATTGTACATGGTAACCAGTGATTCAAAAGGGTGGATTATATTATTTCTGTTGTTGTGTACTTTTTGAATTCTAGTTTTTGACTCTCTTTTTTTTTTAGAAAAAATTATTCAATGTTTTCCTTTCTCAAATTTCTTATTCCTTTTCATATATGTTGATATATATTCTTATAGATAAGAAAATGCTCTTGTATGAATTTGGTAAAACGAAATTATTCATACTATTTGTTTCATTATTTTGATGATTAAATATATTAAATACTACCTATTTTTTATTTTTTTCAATTTTTTTTGGAGTAAAATGAATTTTGGATATTTTGGAGATGATTCAGAAGAGAATTAAGGGATTTCAGAAAATCACATTACAAAACATGGTATAACTTCATAGTTTAGTCTGAGTTAAAAAATATATGGATGACAATGATGAAACTACGGCATAACCCACACCTACCATACCAAATTGAAAATGATTATAAAGGACTTAGAAAACGCTAAGGATTCATTAGACCATAGTGGAAACCTTCTTGTCATGGATCCAGATAAGGGTAAATTATTAGAAAATGTGACCATGTTTTGACTATTCGATGATGCTAATCATTATGAAAAAACATTCAGAAGATAATTAAATATGTAAATAATAGACATTTAAGGCCATGGTGTAACATCCCCTTCATGCCACAACCACACTAAGGGAGATAATTATAAGATTAAACCATGACTGAAAATATCAAAGATGTTCCTTGATACTCAAATATTCTCATTTGGAAAGAGTAAAGATGATCTCATAACAATATAAATTCCCACCATGGGCTATAATTATTTCCATCAATGGAGTTGGATGTATCTCTGATATTCATCCTTCATGTTAGAACATACACTATTACATAGAAACACATTTTAGTATTATAAATATATTTATTTCTATGTATTTCAGATATTGATCCACTTTTTATGATATCTTGTTACAATAAAAGAAAATAAGAATGGAGGACAGTTTTGTGTATTCTTATAATCAATGTATTTAATTTGATGTGATTTTACATGATTATATCACATAATTTTATTAGTTTGTTTTTATATGTTCATGTTCATATCATCTATTAAGAAGTATTTTTCACTCATGACAGATTTACGATATGTTATGATTGAGCAGTCTCTCAAGGGAAAGTGAATGTGGAGTAGGAGGATTGTGATTTATTATTATTTCTTTATTTTTCTAATTAGTAAATTTTTGGGTTAATTATCTTTTTGAGTATTTTTCATATCACATTTTTATTAATTCTTTGATATGAGTAATTAATAAAAAAATGATTAAACAAATGGTTGGTAATAATGGTACTATGAGGGTAATTGTTTTTATATTATCACATAAATCAATTCAATTTAATAAGGTTTATTTGGTCATAAATTCCAGAAAACATTATAGTAATATCAATTAAAATTAAACAATTAAAGATTTATTACTTCTTGGGAGTCATGAAACTTAAAAATTCATTAAAACCCATAATTTATTTAAATCTTAGTTTTTAGAGACTCATATTTTAAAATTGTTTCACCCTGACTAATTTTTATTATATAAGTTTTCATTGTCAATGTTCTTTGTTTATAATTTTTTGTCCAAATTTATTTTAAAATTATTTCTTCTATGAAATTAAAAACCAATAATTAATAATAGAATAATAATATATAATTTATGAAAATTTATCCCTATGGATTTTACATGAACTCTCCAATTATATAAAATAATTTTAGTAGTTTTATTAATTAAAATATCCCAAAATTATATTCTAAACATTGACCAGTATCTGTTAGAAATGATTAGGGTCACATCATTTTTTCCCACAATATCAAATGATATTGAAAAGTTTTTTCATGGGTGATCTCAAATTATGTATATATTTTTATTACATAGGTTTCATGGGGTGGATTTTTAAGGAATTTCTATCAAGAATATTGTACTTAAAAGTATTTATTATAGGTATTATGGAGAAAAAATAAAATAAATAATATTTTAACAAGAAACAAGGATGTTTAATCAATATAATTATGTGAGCATTAGATAAATTTCTAAGAAAAACTACTCTCCCATCGGTAGAGGTTTCATTGAAAAAAACAACATATGTAAATAATTATAAAGTGATACTTCAAAACATGTTTATTCTAACCACCTAAACTATTATAAATAAAATTTCATTTTTGATTTATTTAAATTTATTATTATGTATTATGCTTATTGGAAATTTATGAACATATTTGATCTTATTATATCAAACTTAAAATATTTTTATGCATCAATATAAATGATCATATGTACATTGAATAGTGATCACATGATTAGTATAAATATAGGGTTTTAACAAATTCAATTGACACAAACAAAGGAAGTGATGGCCTTAACCACTATTAGTTTACCCTATAAAGCCCATTTATCGAAGCTTCTAAGGGATATACCATCTATGTTCTTTACCCTTTACCAATATCAAGTTGGTATCCAACAACTTAAGAATGAGTGAAACCATTTACAAGAGAAGTTTAGGCTCATCAATATCACAACCCAAACTATGTTTTTCAAACCACCCCATGAATGTTTCACAATCATGTGCCTTACTATTTGGGAGTTTTATAGTGTATTAAAGAAATATGTATCAATAAAATAATAATATAAATATGTATATAATATTTTTAATAAAATAATTCTTATATTTTTTTATTTTCATTACTTTACAAATGATTTTGATTTTTAGTCAATAAAACACATATGTTATTTTTAAGTAGTATTCAATTTCAATTAAGAAATTTATCTTGATGAATTAACTGATTTTTGAAATAAATAATATTTTAATAAAATATTCATTTAGTAAATAACTTTTATTAAATATAAATGATAATATTTAATTTTATGGATGTCAAATGTAATATTTATAAGGGTTTAAAAACTTTTATTGTCAAAAAACCAATCATTTCTCAATAAATATCAATTCTTATTTTAAAAGTGAAAATTCACATATTTAGAAAATTATTATTTTTAAATGAATATTATTTTTGGAATCAAAGCGTAGAAATTATCCATTTTTGAATTGTTCAAATATTTTAGAGATAGTCTATTTTTGGGTAAAATTTATATATCGTATAAATATACAGTGTGTATTATGAATTCATAATGACACAAAAGTGATGTAATAATTACTATAATGGTAATCCAAGACCAAATATATGTTTTTACTTTATAATATTGTGATTTTATGTTTATTTTATTAATTTTATAATTCCTTTATGAATCGTCCAAAACATTTAATATATTTTAAGGTTTCAAAATCATTTTTTAAGTCTATGACACACTTCCACATCAATAAGGGTATTATTATATTAATTTCAGCCCTTATACTTATAAAGTAATTATAACCACTCCCATTTTGTGGAAACCATGGAAAGGATTTTTCTTTTTTTATTATATAGTTTCCAAAACCTGTGTTTGAGAAATAATAAAGAATTCCCCACTCATTTCCTATATAAAACCACACAATCTCCTGTTTCTCTTAACTCAAAATCCTTGGAACACATTCTTAATCATTACTCCCCTCTTTATATTCCTATTAAGGTTTCACCAAGAACTAAAGTTGTTCTTCCCAATAATTTGGTGTCACGATCTCATGGTAAGGTATCCTCTCATTCTCATCTTTATTAATGTTTCCTTATTATCTTATGCCTTCAATTTCTAAATCCAAATGTTGGGATATATATTTACATGTCCTTATTACTACCCATTTGATTTACCAATTATGTGAGACCCATTTTTCTTTAATCAATCCATTTTATGAATTTTTAAGGGACATCGTTATGCTGCTGAAATTTCACTATGATTTTCCATTCCAAGACAATTATTTAGTAAATTTACCATCCATTTATTATCAATGGTGTTCAACTTTATACACATATAATTATTTGACTTGGAAATTACATGTATTTATTCCATAATCCATTATCATGGAATAAAATATGATTATTAATGAATCCATGTTGTCTGATCTATGTGGCACACATAAGCATGAGAATGAAATGAAATTGGCAGCTACACCCAGAATTATATAATGCTCTAATGCATTGGTTAATGTTTAGTCTCATGAGATGTCATGTGGGGACAGAGAGTAAACCTTATTATTTTATGGGACCTTTTCCATCATAATTTCTTGGCAGTTAGCATTGAACTTTGTATATGGTGCGGTATTTTATGTTATTGTCACATTTCCCATATTGTCGTATTATTATAATATTATATAATGTCTCATTGTTCATGATTATTATTCCTACTCCTTTCATGGAAAATTGATATTCCTATTGTCTGACATATATTATTCATTTCATATTATACAATTTTTATTCCTTTATAGATCTTTTTAGATAACCCATTTCTTATATATGTCCCTTGGTTTTTTAATGATGTTTTAAGTAAGAATGAATATGATAAAGATATTAAGGATGTTTTCAATAAATATGATATCTTATTTTTTTTAAGTTGTTATGTAATGTACCTAATTCACAAATACACTAGACATATCAATATTCTAAGTTGTATTATTTTTAATTTTATATAATAAATCAATAACTAATTTTTAAAACAGAGAAGGATTGTTATAGTCCGTAACAAAGAAAAAGTTTAGTTATTTTTAGGAGTAGGATTATAAAACTCTATAAAAATAATTAGGGATAAGACTAAGTGTAAGAAAACATCCCTAAATTTCGGTAAGTATTGATTAAGTGTTTTATCAATAAATACATACTTATCAAGATACGATAAATGGATGTGGCTATGGAACGAATGTACAAAGGGGTAAAACCTTAAAACCCTACATTGATCAAGACTTGATTGGAAATTAGTGCATGAAAAAGAGAATTGATGCACATCTTGTTTGACACTCCCTGGGTATATTGTTTTTAAAATTCAAAATCTTATTATGAACCATTATTTATGGAACAAAAAACTACCCATAAAAATATATATAAGGAAATATATCATCGATAACATAGATTAATGCCAAGAAATTTCTAGTTAAGGAAATAATTGTAATTTATAAGTTATCTATTTAATGTCATTGGATTTCCCTTTTTTTTAATAGTTTAAAAATAATCATCCATAATTTTCCTTGTATACTATCTAATGGAATAAATATTAGGAATCTAGTTAACAAAAAATGTGATGTTAAATGTGATTACTTCACTAACAAGATGATAAACCCAATGCGAGAATGACTCATAAAAAATTTGATGATACTCTCTTAGCTGACTTGGGTTCTAAATAGAAACATGGAACATGAGGAGTGTCCAATTCCCCATAATAGAGAACAAGTTGTGATTTTATTTTTATGTGACAAATTCCCTGGACATTTGATGGATCATATGGTCCCTTAATCGTGGAACAATGGATCAACTTCATTGAGAAGACCTTCTATATCCTTCAATGTTATGAGAAAGATAAGGTTTGACTGACTGTTTATCCTATGGAGGGAGAAGATGATCAGTGATAGAAATTGATAAAAAAAATATGAACCCTAAGGAAGAGATTAAAGTGAAGGGGTGTAAGAAATTCATGAAAATATTTTTTTGATAAGTATTTTCCCCAATCTCTATGACTTAAAAAATATTGATATTTCCTTTCCCACAAGTATAAAGATGTCAAATCTATCGTGGAGTTTGAGTAAAACTTCACATTATATGTATTGTACACCTCCATCTTTTTCATTGCCCCAATATACATTTTTAACCACTTCTTTGTTGGGATAAATCCTAGTCTAAGAAATGACCTAGAAATCTGAGACTTTGATTGATATGAGGAAATTGCTTAATATTCCCTAAAAGTCTAAATGGTGGTCAGTGAATCTCAAGGGTATCACATGGAAAAGAAGTGGAAAGTGGAGTTTAATTATGGTGGTCTTATGGATAAATATAATGGTGCCAAGAAATTTCAACATCCCACTTATCAAATTTGTGTAAAAAAATAACCCATAAATTTCCTAATGGGAAAGAGGAAATTCTTTAGGTGTAGAAAGGAAAGGAACCTAGCTCGTAATTACAAAAAGGAGAAACACACGAATGAAATGGATGAAAAAAACTCATTGTTAAAACCTTACTTCTTTTATCATTGATTTAAGTACTAGGAAATTGATAAATTTTCAAACTAATGAACTTATCAAATATTTTTCAAACACAACCAATAACCTCCAAGGTAGAAAGGGTAATATTTTTCCTTCATAATTACTGAGGTGGATCCCAACAACAAAATTGTGAAATGTATGCTAGTTATTTTTTCAAGAATAGAAAAAATACAATTTGATCCATGTTTTATGAATTCCATCATATCAAAAAAATTAGTAGGACTATTCAAACACCCCCACAAAGTATTGAGGTAGATTTTTTGGTCAAAACAGAATATGGGAAAATTCTTGAATCCCGAGTATATAACTCCTTCTCTATCAAATTTTGTGGGTTTAAATTACCATAAAACCTTTTCATACTTACTTTAGTGTAATTTGATTCAATTATACATATAGATTTTCTTTATATATATAGATCCAACAAAAATTTTTGTGATAATGAATTCACTCTATATATCATTAATTATCTTCAAATTTTGTAGAAATGTAAGGAGGATGATGTATCTTATTTAGCACTAACATCTCAAGAATTGATATTATTTCCCAACAAGCAAGAATATCTATCTAAAATGATTGAGTTTAAAGAAAGAATCATTGTAACATACATTACATATTTTAATGGAATTTTTAATTTAATTTCCAATATTTCTTTGCTTTGGGGGTTTCCTATGAATTTTTGGAGAAATTGGTGAGTTTTCATGATTTGGACCAAACTGTGAACCCAATTCCAAATTTAAAAATAAATTTTGATTCCTTTATAACATTTTAATTTTTCAACATTTTTTATCCATTCCAATTCCTACATGGAATCCTTTGACATATTAACACCACCATATTAATTTGGACCGTTTAGGAGTCCATAATCATGGTCAAGTTGGGTTTTTATTTAATTTAATGGGCCCACCCAAAAGCCCATTTCCTACATTAAAAATATTTTTTCATTCCTAATATATCATTAATTTTTTATGTTTTTCCTGTGATTCAAACACTCACCAGAGACCACATACCAAAGGCATGCTCCCATGCTCTCCTCCCCCTCTTTGCAGATAATTTGAATCGATAATTTATGCTAAGATTCTCTGGATTTCTAAAATTTACTAGATTTGAAGAGTTAAATTTATTCCTTCATAACTCATTCATTTCTCACTAATATTCCCCATTCCAGTTTCAACATGATCTACTCATCATTGTTCAAACCTCTCTTGATTTTTTGGATCTTGTAAAATTCATATACTGGTGGATTTAGGGATATTTCTCCATGATTCCATCAAGTTTGTGTTCCTCCCTTCCATTTCTTCAATTTGCTTAGGGTTTCATCCCTATTTATTGATGTTCCAAAGTTTCCAGAAGTTAGGGTTCGAACCTAGGGATTGAAATGGTGATTTTTTGGGGTATTCTTGAGATTTTTGGTTTCTCTTAACATCCTTGTGGTGTGGCGGTGGTGCGCTTGATGTTTCACACCAATATTTGTGGCTTTTGACTCAAAAGGTAGGTGATTCCATGGTTAACCATTCCTTTATGAGTTATTTTCCTTGTTTTAATAGTTTTTCATGTTCCGCATATTATTTTTTGTGGTGCAAAACCCTTTTTTGAGGGATTTGGTTAAGCATTTAATTTTATAATTGCATTTTTTTTCAGTTGTGAACTTTTTGAATGTATCACATGTAGTATCTTGTGTGGTAGTTTTATAAGATATGAAATTGATTTATTAGTTATTGAAAAGGGATAAAAGTTATGTTTTGTTAATTCCTTATTGTCATGTGGGCCTATTAAGGGGTTTTTTTTAATAGGTTTGGTGTGTAAAACTTTCTTATACTTCTTGAGATCATTTTATGAACATGGGTGTTTTTATTTGTATCTTTCATGGTATTATTCAAGGTGATTTTATAACACGTGAAAGTGGTTTTATAAATTTCTCTAGGGCTTCCAATTCTACTTTGTTAGTGTTTTGGTGTGGTTTTGACCTTGAAATATGGTTTTGAAATGGGTTTTATGGGTGAAGTTTGGGTATACTCTTTAGAATTGTTTTATGAAAGATGGGAAAGATTTAATGGTTTATTTAAGAAGTGAAACCATATAGGAAAACTATTTTGGAGTGTTTATATTTTGAAATGGTATATTTTAAATGTGAAAAGGGCTATTTTGTGATGTGTTCCATCTAGGAAATTTTTTATAAAAAATGTTTTGACGGATTTAATAAAGTGTGTAAGAGATGTAAAAGTGATGTGGGATGTTTTGTGTGAGTGTGATGTGAAAAATTTATTTTGTTTATGAAAAGGGTATTATGTAACATGTGAGTGGTCTGTTATGTGAGATGTAAAATCTTGGAATGGTTTTATAAAATTGATTAATGGATTTGTGGAAGTGTTAAAGAAATGTGAAAAGTGTTGTGGGGTATTTTGTTGTGAGTCGGATTTCAAAATCAATTTGAATGAAAAAGTGGACTTTTGTGACTTCTATGGTATACATGTGGGTTTTTTGGTAAATTTGTGATGTGGGAAATGATATTTTCACGTGAAAAGTATATTTCTTGACTTTTTGAACTTGTTTGATCATAAGAGGAAAACCCAGGTTTCTAGGTGGGTGGATGTGTACTAGTATTCTAGTGAATCCATGGAGTTTTGACTCAGTTTCACATAGAAAGATTGATTCTTAAAAATATAACTAATATATTATGATGATGATCGGGGACCACTAGGTTATGGTTATGTTCCCTACTAGTGGTTCGTACATAAGAACTAATATTTTTGATGGTTAATCTCGCTGAGATACGAGGTACCTTGGACACACAATGAGCTAGTGCCTAGGGGTTATTTCCTATTGCATGTGATCATTAGTTACTTTGTGCTTACTGTCGGCATACAATATGGATGGCTGGAAAATTCAGTAGTGTTTACATTATTTTTAAAAGTGTTTATTCTTAATTATAGACTACATGAAAACTATTTTAATTTTTAAGTTTCATCATTTAGAAATTGTAACTAGAATTTCATGTTAATGAAAACTTGAAAGATTTTCATCTTTGAATGTATATAACATGGAATATTTTAGCGGTGGTATCCTACTGAGAATTGGCTCACACCCTACTTACACATTTGGGTGTAAGTAGACTTGGTTATTTTTTTTATTTGTAGGTTGGGTACAGTTTTTAGTGCTAGTGGTTCGGGATTCTAGCAGGTCCTTGGTGGTGAAGTATTATGGAGATGGATTGAGGGAGGTTCCCCTTGTCATGAGGGTACTTGGGATTTTTACTTTTTTTTATACCTTTTTTATAGTCTTGGTGAGTTGTTTTAAAATATGTAATTCAGTTCTGAATTTTTGTAAAATATTGTTTGGTTTGAAAAATCGAGATTCGTTTTATTGGATACATTTATAGTTTTAAGTTTATAAACCTGGATAAATCATTACCAATTCTCATTTTATGATAATCGGGCACTTGAGCTAGCCCATGGGGATCGGTAACGCCCTTTGGGACTTATCATGGGCCAGGTTTGGTGATAGTTTTGGTGGTGACCAGATTTGGTTTGTGACAAATTGGTATTAGAGGAGGTTTATGTTAACTATATGGGTCATGTTATTTGGAGAACAGTTGGGATAGTCTAGAGTTAGGATTGTTGTGACTTGGATTTCCAGTTAACAGTGGTGTTATTGATCACTACACCTCATGATGGGATTCATGTCACCATGGGAGGTCAGCACTTTTCTAATTCCTTTGGTTTCTTTTTTGGTTTGATGATGACTAGGGGAAATGAAAAGATAGTTGGGTTAATGGTCTCAGTGAGCTCGCAGGGACTAGAAATCCATGTGGAGCCGAGGAAATTCCTTATAACGCTCTCTATTACGGTGATGTTATTGGAATATGGCCGTCAACCATATTTCCAAGTCACCCACTGAAACTAGTTTTCTCTTGGATTGTCTTGTGTTCTTTAGTTTTGAAATCTTGGAACTTTGGTTTTAAAATGACTTTGTTTTAAGAAGCAAATGGTTTTTGAGAAATGGTTTTCAAATAAATAGGGGAGGGTTTAATTTTTGAAATGGTGGATCTAAAATACAAGATTTTCTTTAAAATTTGGAAAATGGTGTGTTTACACCTCTTTGGAAACCAAGAAGTATGTTAAAGTCTGTTTTGAAAAAGTGCTTCCAATAGAGATTTCTAAATAGTCGAAAGGTGTTTTAATGGGATGAGATGTTTTTAAATTATTGTTTATGACCTAAATGTGAGTTTTCAATTGAATAATTGTGCTTTTATGAAAATTTTTGTAAGCGGTAATTTGGGTTCTATTTCGTGGTTAGCAGTATTGAGAAAAAGGAAGTATTGGTTGATTGTTTTGGTTATGAAAAGTGGAAAGAGATTTTGTTTTAACTATTGGTAATTTCATGAAAAACCACATGCATGGGGTTATATAGGATTATGTATTGTTAATGGAATGACTATATGAGTGCTAGTATGGATATGATGAGGGTGCTCGGTGTGGCATGAAAACATGCATGTGTGGGGCCCATAGGGTACCATTGGTGGATACACTAATCACTGAACCATTTGTTTTAAAAGAAATTTTTTTAAAAAGAAAACCTGATTTCTTGATGAGTGTTTTGGTATGGTGTGTATTCTATGTTTTTGTAAATGTTGCTGTTGTGGAATGTTTTGAGTCTAAGAACCTCTCTTGTTTGAACGGTGTTTTGGGTTTGTGTTTGGTCGGTAAGCTGGGTTGAAGGGCTAGTTAGTGGTCTCTTTTGGGAAAAGTTTTGGAAGCCCTTATGGTGGTTCCACTCATATTTTTGGATCTGGTTGTAGTATTTCTTAACCAATGGACCAGGTTGGATGGGTCCTTGGGTTCTCTCGTTGGATAAGGTATGCCCCCATTAAGGGTTAGTGCACAACTGAAGTGCAACCCGGATTGTTTTGTCATTGGAAAATCCTCGAGTTGATCAATGTATGGAATATTTTTTTGATCATTGAATAATGAGTTAAACCCTTTCATTTTTGGGTTTGAGGATACTCTTGTAGCCAGAGAGTGCTTGTTGAAGGTTGAAAGAGACCATAGTTTCTTAAGTTTACTGATTCGTCTAAGGTGGAAGTTGTTTGGGATTGATAGTGTGGATGAGTGTCTGGATGGTTTTTAAGGGGGCCTCTAGGTCCTTTATAGTCTATTTGATGTAAGAGTTCACATTAAACCACCGGTGTGGGAAATGTGGTCATGAGAGTCCATTATGGCCACCTTTTCTAATTGTGTGTTTTTTGGGGACTTGGAATGAGGTCCCTTTCCATGTATTGTTTCTATCAATCATAATGGTAATGTTCAGTGACACCTTATGATGTCATGTGATAATTTGACTCTAAAGGTGATGGTCTTTCAATCCTCTTAGGGTCTCTATTATGTTGGGAGTATGTCTTCCTTGAAAAAACATCAAAATCCTCAATTTTAGAGGAAGGTGTTTATATGTGTCCTTTTCTTCTGTTGTTTCTCTATCAAAGAAACAAGGTGTGATGTGAATGCATATTCTAAGACCCTATTTCAGTGAAATGTTGGGTTATGGTAAAATGAGTTTGGAATGTGTTATGTCTAGGTAAACTTATTGAGGATTGTGGTGTAGTGGTTTGTATCACAAGAAAAAGAATTTCTATTCATGTGGTTTCCAAAACCTAACTATGAGGCTAAAGATGCTTCAATCATTTGAGATCCAGCCATATGACCCGGAGAGAAGATGGCACATAGTCAGGGGAAATCCTAGGGTTGTTCAACACCTTGTACAAAGTCTTATCCTCATTATGAATAATGGGAAGATTTTAAACCTCGGGTGTCATCATCTTTCTTCTGTTATTCCCATTCGATGGAAAGAGGTTGAGGGCCTCGTTCCCATGTTTGTCACCTAATGTCTTTCCTTCACTCTTTGGTTTCCATTGATTTTTTAGAGAAAGGATTAAAATTTTTCTAGATCGGTTGAGCACACAATTTTCACATGTTGAGTTGTAATTAAGCCCTAGAAAAACATACATATATAAGGATCCACATGGTTAGAGAATGGTTTCACAAACTGTGCAGACTAACTATGTGGTCATCCCAACTCTTTGAGTTTTGGGGTCATTATGTGTCGGATCATGCTGGTTGGTTAAGATGGTTGGTTCTTATGGTAGGGAGACCCACCATGGGTATCAAGTATTTTATTTTGGAAATTACTAATGTAATTCTACCCCTTATAACATAAAGTTCGTCTGTGCCTCCCCCTGTTAGTGTCCTGATTCTATCTCGGGAAAAATTTACGTTGTCCCTTATGGTGGGGAGCCCATTTTCATCTCCTCGTACCAGTAACTCTGTTTTTCCCTCGGTCTTGGCTTGGAACTGGGTAGTCTCATTTGGAACTGTCGAACTACCAATATCTTCCTGGGGTAAACGTTGGGATTGGAGAGTTCCAGATGGTTCAGTTATAGAAATGTAAGTGTAACCTTGCTCGATTTTGTTGTTTGTTTGGGTAAATTGCTTGAGTCTTGTTCAGATTGTGGTTGAGAGGTTTTCTTTTGGGATAAAGCCTGAATATTCTTTACTGTTTTAGGAAAGTTGTTTAATTTTGGTTTGAGAGAGTATTCTTTCCTTAATTTATCAGTAGAGGTGTTTTGGCCTTTGGGGGTGAAACCTGGAAAGGGAGTACCACTTGGTTTCTCAGTTGGGTTTGGTTGTTGCTTTGGCCTTATTGTGACTTTTAGTGGTAGAAAGTTTTCATGGTGGGGAGAAATTTCACCTACATAACTTTTTTAATGGTATTTTTAATTGAATTTCCATTATTTCTTTGTTTTGGGGGTTTCCTACACATTTTGGAGAAATGGGTGAGTTTTCATGATTTCAGCCAACTGTGAGCCAAATTAAAATTTTAAAAATAAATTTTTATTTCTTTATAACTCCTTCATATTCAACGTTTTTTATCCATTCCAACTCCTACTTGGAATCCCCTAACATATTAACACCACCATATTAATTTGGACCATTTAGGAATCCATAATCATGGTGGATTTGGGTTTTTATTTAAGGGACTGGGCCTGCCCGAAAGCCCATTTCCTACAATAAAAATATTTTGTAATGCTTTAATATCTCCTTCAATATTTAAGTTTTTTTTGTGATTCTAACTCTCACCCAAGCCCACTTACCCAAGGCGTAGTCCCATGCTCTCCTACGCCTCTTTGGAGATCATATTTATCGGGAATTTATGCTAAACCACTATAGAATTCTCAAATCTCTCATATTTGAACAGGTATATTGATTCCTTCACAACTCCTTAATTTCTCACTATTTTTCCCACATTCCAGTTCCTTCATGATCTCCTCATCCTTTTTCAAACCTCTATTTAATGTTTGAATTTTTTAAATTTCAGATAATGGTGGATTTAGGGTGATTTCTCCAAGATTCCATCAAGTAAGTGTTCCTCCCTTCCATTTCTTCAATTTACTTATGGTTTCATCCATATTTCATGATGTTCCAAAGTTTCTAGAAGTTAGGTTTTGAACCTATGGTTTTACATGGTTTTTTTGAGTAATATTGAGATTTCAGGTTTCTCTTAACTTCTATGTGGTGCAGTCATGGAGCATTTGATGTTTCACACCAAGATTTGAGGGTTTCGACTAAAAAGGTAGGTGATTCCATGGTTAACCATTTATTTATGTGTTAGTTTTCTTGTTTTCCTGGTTTTTCATGTTCCCCATATGTTGTGTGTGGTGTGAAAATCGTTTTTGAGGGATTTGGTTAAGCATTTAATTTTATAGTTTCATTTTTGTTGAAGTTGTGATCTTTTAGAATGTATCACATGTGGTATATTTTGTGGTAGTTTTATAAGATATAAAATTGATTTATTAGTTGTTGAAAGGGGCAGAAAATTCTGTTCTGTTTATTCCTTAGTGTCATGTGGTCCTTGTAAGGGTGTATTTTTTGGAATAGGTTTGGTGTGTAAAACTTAGTTATACTTCTTGATAGCATTTTATGAACATTGGTGTTTTCATTTGTATCTTTAGTGTTATTATTCAAGGTGATTTTATAACACTTTAAAGTGGTTTTATAAATGTCTCTAGGGTTGCCAATTATACTTTGGTAGTGTTTTTTGTGGTTTTTTCCTTGAAATGTGGTTTTGAAATTGTTTTTTATGAGCAAAGTTTGGGTATACTCTTTAGAATTTTTTTTATGAAATATTGGAATGATTTAATGATAAATGGAAGAGGTGAATCCATATTGGAAAACTATTTTGGAGTGTGTATATTTTGAAATGGTAAATTATAAATGTAAAAAGGGTTGTTTTATGATGTGTTCCATCTTTGAAATGTTTTATAAAAAATATTTTAAGGATTTACCAAAGTGTGTAAGAGATGTGAAAGTGATGTGGGACGTTTTGTGTGAGTGTGATGTGAAAAATGGCTTTTGGTTATGAAAAGAGTATTATATAACATTTGAGTGGTCTTTTATGTGATTTATAATATATCATAATGGTTTTATAAAATGGATTAATGGATTTGTGGAAGTGTTAAAGAAATGTGAAAAGTGTTGTAGGCAATTTTGCTGTGAGTCAGATTTCAAAGTAAATTTGAATTACAAGAGGACTTTTGCGACTTTTGTGGTATACATGTGGGATTTTTGGTGAATTTGTGATGTAGAAATGATATTTTCTTATGTAATGTATATTTCATGACTTTTTGAACTTGTTTGAGCAAAAGGGGAAAACCCGGGTATCTAGGTGGGTGGACGTGTACTAGTATGCTAGTGAATCCGTGGGATTTTGGCTCAGTTTCACTTAGAAAGATTTATGCTTAGAACATTAACTAAACTATGATGATGATTATTGGGGACCACTAGGTTTTTTCTATATTCCATACTAGTGGATTGTGCACGAGAACGGATTTTTGTGATGGTTAATCTCACTGAGATTTGAGGTACCTGTGACCAACAACGAGCTTGTGCCTAGGGGTTATTTGTCATTGCTTGTGTTCATTAGTAACTTTGTGCTTATTGTCGACATATGGTATGGTTGGCTAAAAAATTCAGTATTGTTGACATTATTTTTAAAAGTGTTTATTTTTAATGATATCCCACTTGAAAACTATTTTAATTTATTTTTTTCATATTTAAGAAATTGTAACTAGCATTTTATATTTATGAAAACTTGCAATATTTTCATATTTGAATTTTTATCACATGGAATCTCTTATTAGTGGTATCTTACTGGTCATTGGCTCACACCCTAGTTACACATTTTGGTGTATGTAGACTAGGTTATTTTTTTATTTTCACAGGTTGGGTACAATTTTTAGTGCCAGTGGTTCGGGATTCTAGCAGGTCCTTGGAGGTGAAGTCTTATAGATATGTCTTGAGGGAGGTTCCCCTTTCCATGAGGGTTCTTAGGATTTTTTATTTTGTTTTTTTACCTTTGTTGTAGTCTTGGAGAGTTGTTTTAAACTATGTAATTCAGTTCTGAATTTTTGTAAAATATTGTTTGGTTTGAAAAATCCAGATTCGTTTTATTTGATTCATTTTTTTAAGGTTATAAACATGGTTAAATCATTCCAAACTCTCATTTTATGATACTCAGGAACTTATGCCAACCCGTGGGGATCAGTAATGCTCTTCAGGTCTTGTCATGAGCCGAGTTTGGAACCAATTTTGGTGGTGACCAGATTTGGTTCATGACAATCATCCTTGAAGACATGTCCATTATGAGGGAATACACTGATATGTTTCCTGGGTAATTCCCTAGTATTCCTTCTAGTTGAGAGGTTTAATTTTCAATTAATATTATAACTTGGTAATTTTCAATATCCAAAAATCCTTATAGAATGGATTTTGTGGAGCTTGAGGAGATAAATAATAAATTATAGGATAATCTGGATAAAGGGTTCATACTCCCAAGTGCCTCACCATGGAGAGCAACAATCCTCTTCAACAAGAAAGAGTACATGCCAATGCACCTTCTCATCGATTATCATGAGCTCAAAAAGATCATGATAAAGAAAAGTTATCCTCTATCATAGATTTATGACTTATTAGATAATCTAGGTGGAGAAAAATACTTCCCTAGGTGGATCTTCAGTTGAGATATTTCCATGTAAGGGTGAAGAAGGAGGATATCTCGAAGACTACTTTTCATACATCATACGGGAACTATGAGTACATAGTAATTATATTTGGACCCAATAATTCTCCATTAATATTCATGTACATGATGAATATATTATTTAGGGATTACCTTGATATATTTTTGGTTGTATTTTTATATGATATTAAAATATATTCTAAAAGCAAGGAGGAGCATGAGGATCATTTAATCACTATTCTAAAGACCTTTTGAAAGGATAAGATTTATGGAAAGTAAGGAAAATGTCAGTTCTATTTTAAGGAAGCCTCATTCATGGATAATATCATCATGATAAATGGAATATATCTGGACCCTTCAAAAATAGAAGTAATTGAAGGATATCCTAGGCCAACATCTGTGAATGATATCCATGGTTTCCATGCATTAGTTGGGTACTATCATAAATTCGTGAGAAATTTATTGTGATTTTAAAACCCTATAACCAAAATAACTTGAAAGGAAGTCAAGTTTTATTATAATGTAAAATTTTAAGGGAACTTCATGGAGTTTAAAAATAGTCATGTCATTGTACCTATACTCACACTACCCACAAGTAGAGAACTTTTCGTGGTATTTAGTGATGCTTTGAAGAAGGGATTAGGCTATGTGTTAATGTAAAAAGAAAAAGTTATATACTATTCAGAAAGGAATTTGAAATTTCATGAATAGAACTACCCAATGCATGATATGGAGTTAGATATAGTGATATTTTCATTAGAAATATCCCAACATTTTCTCTTTAGGGATAAGTGGGAGATATATATAGATCATCAAATCCTGATGTATATATTCATACATAAATATATGAATATAAACTAGAGATTATGGTTAAGGATTATCAAATACTGTGACTACTCAATCCACTACCATCCTGGTAAGGAAAATAAAGTGGAACATTCTCTAAGTGGAAAGGATCTAGTAATTTTATCATTGATGAGAATTGATGGGGATATAATCTTTTTAGAATTAAAGAGAATGGACATGGGAAACATAAACAAAGTAACATCATCAATCCTTTCAAAAACAATTTCTCAATCATCTCTTTGGAAAAAAATTAAGCTCATAGAGATGATATTGAAATTTAGAAAAACATGGAAGCTATCAGAAAATAGTAATCCTAAGAGTTCAAAATTTATGAGGATGGAGTAATGTGATTTGGGTCACGAGTATATGTACCTTCCAATCAACAGATAATTATAGATCTTATTAATTATGCACATAGATAAAACCACTTTATTCACTCAGAGAGTACAAAGATGTATCAATATCTCTAAGAGAAGTATTGGTGGGAAAATATGAATAAAGATAGCGCTGAATATACATAAAACTTCTTGGTTTGTCAGCAAGTGAAGGATGAAAGGAACAATTGCTAAGGGGATGATGCAATTATTACCCATACCATCCTGGAAATGGGAAAACATAAACATATACTTTTTTATTGTACTTTAAAAGACATCCGAAGGAAACAATTTTATATGCATTGTTGTGCGTCGTCTTACAAAGATATCTCACTTTATCACAATTTTAGAGGACTTCTCACCCAACCAAATTGCATGGATATACATCACAGAAGTGGTGACGCTTTATGGAGTAACACTATCAATTATATCTAATAGAGATTCAAGATTTAACTCCCTATTCTAGAAAAGTCTCCAAAATTTGCTAAAAACTATGTTAAACATTAGTACGGCCTATCATCGTCAAACAGATGCCTAGTCAGAGTGGACTAATCAAACCCTAAAAGAAATTTTTTAGAAAAAGTTCTATATAATTTAAAGGAGTATGGGACTAAAATATGCCTATGGATGAGTTCCCATACAACAACAGTTTCCAATAGAGTATCCAAATAACTCCATATGAAGGCCTTTATGGGAAGAGGTTAAGAACACATGCGTGAGGGGATGAAGTTGGGGAATGAAAATAGTTAGGTCCTAAAATAGTACAAGAAATTATAGAAAAGGTTAAAACTAGTCAAGAACACATCAAGGATGATGAGATTTGATATAAGTTCTATGCTGAAAATCATCAAAAGACCTATAGTTTGATGTTAGAGACATGATATTCCTAAATATATCTCTATGGTAGAAAGTGTTCAGATTTGGGGAAAAGGGAAACTTTAGCCCAAGATACATCGGCCCCTTTGATATCCTTGATCACATCATAGCGGGGACCTATCAACTATCAGTCACACCAAACCTATATCAATTACATGATGTATTCCATGTATCCATCTTGAGTAAATACATAGAACACCCCTCACATGTACTTAATCTATAGTTAACACCACTAGAGAGTGATATTTACTATGAAGAGTATCCAGTGAAAATATTAGATCATAGAGACAAAGTTCTATGAAATAAGAGAATGAATCCAGTCAAAGTTATTTGGAGAAACCACATGTTTGAATAAAAGTCATGGGAACCAGAGGTGGTGGTGAAACCAAGTTATCGTCATCCACTTTTGTGAGGGAAATGAAAATTTAGAGGGTGAATTTCTTAAGGGGTGAATATTGTAAAAACCCAAAATGTTATAAAAAAAATTACCTTTTTGATTTATTTAAATGTCTTATTATATATTATGTTTATAGGAAACACGTTATCATATTTGGTCTTATTATATCCTAAAATCCCATTAAGAATCATTACCACTGATAATATTTTCATTGAATAGTGACCACATCATTTGTATAAATATAGGGTTTTAACAAATCTAATTGACATAAAAAAAAGGAAGTGATGACATCAACTAGTAGGATCCTTCCATATGAAGCCCATTTATCAGAGATTCCAAGGGAGATAAAATCTATAGGATTTTCCCTTGACAAATCCCAAGCTGAGATCCAATAACTTAAGCATGAGTAAAACTGTTTACTGGAGAAGTTCAAGCTCATCAAGATCACGTCCCAACCCATGTACATCGAACCACCCCATGAAAGTATCACCAACGCACACATTACCCTTAGGGTGTTTTCTGGTGTATTAAAAGGATATGTATCAATACCATAATAATATATGAATATTTATAATTTATTTTTTAGTATAATAATGTACATATTTTTTTCTTATCATTACTTTATAAATGATTTTCGATTTTTATTCAATAAAACACAAATGTTATTTTTAATTATTATTAAATTTTAATTAAGACATTTTTTATTAATTAATTGATTTTTGAAATAAATATTATTTTAATAAAATATTATTATTAAATAATTTTTATTAAATATAAATGATCATATAATTTTTATGAAGTAAAATAAAATTTTTATAATGGTTCATAAACTGTTATTGTCAAAAAACCCCATCATTTCTCAATAAATGTCAATTGTTATTTTAATATAAAAAATTTCACATATTTAGGAAATTATTTTGATAAAATTAATATTATTTTTGGAATCATAATTTGGAAACTTTCTAATGGTTAATTTTTCATAATTTTTTAAGACAGTGGAATTTTCATGTAAAAATTAAAAACCTTATAAATATAAGGTGTGTATTAGGACTTTATAATGACCCAAAAGTGATGTAAAAATACTATAATGGGTATCTAAGTCCAAATATATTTTATAACTTTAAAATAATGTAATTTTATGTTTATTTGATTATTTTTATAAAGCATTTATGAATCCTCAAAAACCATTAATATATTTTAAGTTTGTAAAATCATTACTTCAAGAGTATGACTCACTTACACATCATAAAGGGTTTTATTTTATTAATTAATTTCCATTTAATTATAAAATAATGAAATCCGCGACCATTTTTTCCAATGAGCTCGTACCCAAGTGGTAAGGGCTTCTTCTGGGCATCCATGAGACCCAGGATCAAAATCGGGTGGAGGAGAATTTCTGGTACTGTACCAGTACTGTAGGATTACTATAGCAGTACTATAGCAGTTACTGTTTAGTACTGTAGTAGCTAGAACTATTCACCAGATTTGGGCTTTCAGACCACCGGTTTGGGCCTACGGGTCTCAAGGGACTTCGGGTCATCAAAGTCCTTCGAGCCACAAAGACCATGGAGTAGCTCAGTTCACACGGAATAGGCCCCGGAAGAGGATCAGAGCAACAAGAATAGCAGCCACTGGATGGAGAGATAATCATATTAGAAGAATGGGAGGGTATGGCAGCCGCCATCGGGACCATCCACCATGCAGCTTTGTACGAGGCAATGCTAGCCGATCAGTAATGCAAGGTGGGGAGCTAGGTGATCAATGACGTAGATTTTGGGGAGTGAAGTTAAAGTGGGATGGGCCTACAGGTCATGTATTGGACATGGTATGCCTCTTGGCCTTCGGGTCATGTATTGTGAGTCAGTCGAGCCTTGTGACATGGGCCTACGAGTCATGTACGGGTTCCCCTTAAACCCATAAAAGGGGGATTATCCATAATAAATTAAAAAAGAAGGACTTCGGGCCATTCAGTCCATTTAGGCTACCATTTTTCAAAAATAATGGGGAAACCCCAAGGTATGGAATGTGGTTTTGGTTATTTCGTTATAGAGTTCAAAACCTAGGATTGGGAAATAATAAATAACTCCACATACATTTCCTATATAAAACTACACAATATCCAATTTTTCTTCACTAAAAATACCTGTATAATGTCATTACTCTTTCATCCACTCTCTAGAGTCCACCCAAGGTGCCCCAGGATCTCAAGAAGCTCATCCCAAGCATTTTTTGTCACAATTTCAAGGTAATATATCCTCTCAATCTCCACTTTATTATAGTTTCTTTATTATATTTTGTCTTACATTTCCAATTAATAATGTTGGGATATGTATTTACATGTCCCTATTACATCCCATTTTATGTCCAAATTAGGATTGACCCCTTTCTCTCTCATGAACACATTTTATGAATTTTTGAGTGAAATTCTTATGCTACCAAAATTTTACCATGATTTCCCATGCCAAAACAATTTTGTAGTGAATACCATACTGATTTCCTATCAAGGGTGTTCACCTTTATAAACATATAGTTATTTGAATTGGTAATTACCCATATTTATTCCACACTCCTTGATCATGGAAGAAAATATAATGATGAATGAATCCATGTTGTATGATTCTTGATTCACAATTAAGCATGAGAATGGAATGAAAGTTAGGGGTGTGCCCGAAATTATATAGTACTCCAATGCATTGGGAAATGTTTAGTATCATGATACATAATGTTGGGACAAGGATTAAACCTAATTCATTTATAGGTATTTTACCATCATGATGTCTTGGCAATTATCCTTGACCTATGTTTATGATGTAGTGTTTTAAGTTGTTGTCACATTTCCCATGTTGCCTTATGATTATCGTGTTATATCATGTCTCTTTATTCATGCTTCTGAATCCTACTTCTTTTATTCACCCATTGGTATTCCTATTGTATAACATTTATTATTTCCTTTATGTTATGTAATTTTTATTCCCTTACTGAGCTTTATCGCTCACCCCATTCATATGTATGTCCCCAGGTAATCCCATGCAGTTTTATGTGTGAAGGAGAATTATGAACATGTTAAGGAGGGTTTCAATAAAGATGATGTATTAATTTTTTTAAGTTGTTATGTAATGTACCTAATTCCTAAATACACTATACTTATTGATCTTCAAGGTTATATTATGTGTACATTTCGGTAATAAATCAAGAATTAATGTGTAATAAGGAGTAGCGTTGTTATATTAATGATTTTACAATCCAAAATAATTAATTAAATTAAATAAGAATAAAATTAAATATAAAAAATAAATATAATTTAGAGAGATGATTTTATTAAAATAAAAATATATATATATAATTTAAGATAAAGATGAGACAATTATAAAAGAGATATTAACATGAGTGCGCTTCTCCTACAATAGTGTGATGAAACTAAAAAAGAACTAATTATCCATTGGTCTCGACCCTCTAATCTGTAATCAACCCCATAAAATGGTGAATTTTATAAATTTATAAAGGGGTTAGTGGCTACGGTTTTAAGTGGTTATATTTATGAATTGGAAAATTCAGCCAAATATTTTACTTCATCTTTCACTAACTACTTGAACTTTAAAACACATAAACTGGCTATCTATCTAAATGTTTAAAATGTTTACAATTAATTCCTCTAGATATTTTTTATATTTTATTCCAATCCAATCCCCTAAAAAATAATATGTGTCTCAAATGATGGGGTGTTTTCCATATTGAGGATCCCAATCCATTTATTCCTTGAGACCCATTTTCTCCCATAAAATAGAATATTTATCAAGGATGGCCCAACACTACTAGAAAAATTGATTCTTTCACCGGGTTCCTATCGCAACTGGTCTTTTGTGACGGGGTCCCAATGCAAATGAATCATTGCCAAAAATGGTGTCACTAATATTACTTCTTTCGACGGTCTTTCAAAAAAAGTAAATATTTGTGATGAGAAATATCACCATCGCAAAAAAACAACAAATTTTTAAGACACTCTATTGCGATGGGTCGTCCTCCCGTCAGAAATAGTTTTCCCATTTTTAACTTTTTACGACGGATCGTCGCAAATAGTATTTACGACGGTCCAGTCGCAAATAGTTGAAATGAAATAAATAAATAAATAAAATAATATTATTATTAATATAATATTAATATAATTAAATCATATATTAATATTAATATAATAAAATTATTTACAAATTATTAATAATAATATAATATTAATATAAAAAAATAATAATATTCATATTCATAAAATAAAATTAATTATAAAGTAATTAAACAATATAATATTATTATTATTGATATTAATGATATAATATTATTAATATAAGTAAGATAATAAAAACCAGAGTATTCACAAAAATATATTAATATATAAATTAATAAAATAATAAATATAATAAAAAACTATAATATTCGACAAAATATAAAAAATACAAAATTTAAAAAATATATAGTTAATATTACAAAAAAACTATTAGGACCAATATCGGCCTATATACCCTGAGAAGGGGGGTGAATCAGGGTTTGGATATTCGTTTTCAAAAAATTTCTTGCCCTACTGGATCTTGACCTCTTTATTACAAGGGTCACTTTGTTGGAACTTGTGTATCTATTATGATCACTTCTTTTCTTCTTTATCTAATGATGATTCTTTAAATACAATGCAGGTAAGAAAGCAGGCAGACACGTAGATTTTTACTTGGTTCACCCTCACTGGGCTACATCCAAGGAGCATACAACAGTGATGTGCTGTTGTACCAAATCCACTAAAGCTCACTGCCAATTTACAATGTTTGGGATAGATCACTTCTATGACCAGGATCACTGCCTTTATAATGTTTAAGGTCAACTCACTACTTTCCCAAGGGTCACTCCATGCTCCTCTCCCTCAGTCTCACTGCCGGTAGAAAGGATAACCTTCTTCATCTTCCTTTGATCACTACACTTGGAAGGGATCCACTCACAGTTTATAGACCTATAGGTCTCTTCATTATCAATAATGAATACATCCTCCACTATATGTAGTTGCTCTGTTGAAGTAAAAATTTCATCCACTGATGAATACTTCTTTACCACAGATGTTCTGGGAATTTTCTAACTTTCATGGAACCCTAGGGTGACTTGTGTTCCCCTTTAACTAGTGCACAGCCTCTGCCTTCATTGCGGAAAAACCCCCTTGCGTGCCACACTTGCGTGCCACACTAGCACGCCAAACTTGTGCGCCACACAGCTTGCACCGCACAAGATAAGTGTGTGCACAAGTGGGGCGCGCGAGTGTACCGTGAAAGCATGTCGCGCAAGCAGTGTGGCGTGCAAGTTGGTTTTTCTGCAACGAGGGCAGAGGTTGTGCAATATTTAAAGAGTCACACAAGTCACTCTAGGGTTGTGTAAAAGTTATAAATTTCCCAGAACAACTATGTTAAAGCGTTATTCATCAGTGGATGAAATTTTCACTTCAATAGAGCATCTACATATAGTGGAGGATGTATTCATTTGTGATAATGAAGAGACCTACAGGTTTAAAAACTGTGAGTGGATCCCTTCCAAGTGTAGTGATCAAAGGAAGAAGAAGAAGGTTATCATTTCTACCGGAAGTGATCCTAAGAGAGAGGAATAGGGAGTGACCCTTGGTAAAGTAGTGATATGATCCTAAATATTGTAAAGGCAGTGAGCCTAGGCATAGAAGTGATCTAGCCCGAACATTTTAAATTGGAAGTGAGATTTAGTGGATTTGGAATAGTGTCACATCGTCGTTGTATGCTCCTTGGATGTAGCACAGTGAGGTTGAACCAAGTAAAAATCTTTATGTCTTCCTCCTAGCTTCCCAGCATTGCATTTAAAGCATCGTCATTAAATAAAGAAAAGAAGTGATCATAATTGACACACAAGTGTGAATAAAGTGACCCTTGCAATAAAGAGGTAAAGATCTAGTGGGGTGGGAAGAATTTTGAAAAAGAATATCCATATCCCAATTCACCCCCCCCCCCCCATCAGGGTATATAAGCCCCTATTGGTGGATCAGAAAGATAGTGGGAGCAATGATATAGGTGTAGAAAATTAAATCATATGATGCTATATGTGATCGATCAAAGAATAGATATCACGATAGCTAAGGATCGTGATAAAAGAATAAGTTTGGGTGGTATCAGGAAATATGCTCCCTAGTTTCAATTGATTCAAATTAGGCACCAGACTTGAAGAAGAAAGGGAGAAACTGAGCACAATAGAAAGTGATTGTGTTATTAACTTTATCTTTAATTTCCTACACTGAGTACCAACTCAGTAGTCTTAGAGATTTTGTTGATGAATCAATGTCAACTGGAAGATGATAATAAATAATGAAGGCTAAGAAGGAGAATGTTTTTGGGTCAAATAATTTATCTAAAACAACAGGAAGAGTTGAACATACTAGAGGGAGATGTCTATATCCTAATCAGATGCATGATATCAATGGGATATGAAATATTAATGTTTATGTTCATGAAAAATGATTGGAGGATATGCAACAACACGCAGGTTTTTCATGATTATCTATTTAGTTCTAACATTATGGTATCATCTGACTATTTTCAAGATACCAAGAAGCTACCAGAGAATACAACCAGTGTTTCAATAATTGGTATCAGAGTAAAGGTGGATTTCATTGGATCTTTTTGCTCCGACTTGGTGTAGATGATTAGTGTGGTTAAATCAGTCTTCTCTTATCTCAGTGTGCCATGGAAAAGGGAAAAACATCAATGAAGAATCATAATTCAGGTGATATCCCACAGTGTGGGAGTATTTATGGAAAAAGAGTGATTCAACAAAAATAATCAAACAACTTACTGAAGGAAGGCCTGGATGAATCTGATAGGTAAAATATTAATTCACTGAATCATGATGTAGGAATGAGTGAAGAACTTGAACATCAAATTGATACTGAAACAACTGCTGATGAAGAAGTTTTAAGAAGGAGGCCACCAGTAGATGTTGTCAACAAGACAAAGAAATTGGATTGGAACTTGGATGAAGAAGTTAAATCTAAAGATATATGGATCCAAGTATTGGAATTTGAGGTCCACAAGCTAGGAGGCTTAAATAAAAGGCTTATTGATGTGGCTACTGACCTAAGGGAGAAGAATGATTCTCAAGGTGATGAAATACAAAATATGGCTAGAATGAAAGGAAAACAAAATGCTAATGATTATGAAGAGAATCAAAATTCAGATGAAGTTCAGAATCTAAAAGACAGAAATAATGATCTAGCTACACAGTTGTCTGAAATTTTTTAGAAGAATCAAAGGCTAAAACAAGAGAATGCACTTTTCCTTGAATCTATCTCACAAGAAAAAATGAAATTAAATGACCAAAGTGATATGGTAGAAAAGCTCACACGAGAACTGGAAGATGAGATGAGATGTGGAAATAATCTCAGAAGAGAACTCAATACCCAACTTGAATCAAGTAATATGAAGATTCAAAAGTTGGAAGAAGAGCAAGAATCAATAATGAAGGAAGTGGAGAAATAGAATTCTAGAGGAAAGCCTAAAATGAAGGATGTCATGCACATACTATTTGATTATCCTTCAGCAGGTGATGCTGAAATGAAAAGAAAAGTTTCTATTTCTGAAAAGAGGAAACAACAAATTTTCTCAGCTCAAAGGCCATACAGTCTGGGAAAAACTGGTATTGGATTTGATGAATTCCCTCTCATTCATGAAAGAAAGAGAGCAGTGAATAGTTCTATAAGTGGATGAAATCTTGTAGGTGATGGAGATAGGCCTAAGAGGACAGTTACAAGAATTAGTGTCGACATGTGCTATTTCTGTGGGATTCATGGACACACATCAAGCTTCTCCTCCAAGGCCCATGAAATTTTTTTATTACATATCTGACAATGATTGGTTCAAATGTGCAGTTCCATCTTAGCAAGCTGTTGATCTGTCGATGCCTGAAGGGGGTAGAGACAATCTGTGACAGACACTTCAATTGGCATGAAAATCTATATGGAGCATAGGCCTCGCATATAATCTCTCCGTAAAATATGGTGGCCAATACGCCATCTCTGCAAGCCAACATATATGACATCAATTCTAGGCTAGTTATTCCATTGTCGATAAACTGCCTGGTTGGCGGGTTTCCATAAGGAAAGAAAGTAAATTCCTTTAACATGCTCAACCACACCTTCAGATCATAGGAATTGAGGGATAACAAAGAACTACCGGAAAATGCCTGCACGGATGGCCTAAAAGAACATCCATGAACATGTACTCCGCTCTGTATAGTGTATGTCCTGAAGTGAGTGGGGATCCATCCCCACAAAACCTAGAATGGTCCAACTATTCTCAAATGAGACATAGCCATATAGAAATGGAGTAAGCTCCTATGAATCTTCTCCAAAACTGGGGTGTCCAACCCAACCATTTTTCTCTCATCCAACTTGGCTGCAACAATGAAGGTCCCTATCCTGACGCCTCCCTTCGAATCCCTAACTGGCAGAAGATAAATGCTCGGCCATAAGGCTAAGAAGCCTTCCAGATGGTTCTTCTCTGGGATTCTTTGATTCACTTCATACCCCCATTTTTTCAAACTCTCCCACTTCCAGAGTTGGCCAACATATTCCAGGAGAACCACTCTTCTCTACTCTGGGGTAGCTGGTAGGACGAGTACAGGTGGGACCCTTCTCCTTCTTCTTGATGAAAAACATATCCATCCACTCCTCTGGATGAATATCCTTTCTAGAATGAGTTTTTGTGGACTTGGAATTCTTAATCTTGTGGAAAATTTTCAATATCTCTCGAGCTAGATCGAGAGACTTCTCAGAATCATTCCACATCACCTTCGGAGGAATGAACTCGTCATATATGTCTCCCAAGATTGGATCCCCTCAGATCTTGTAGACATCCCACAAGTTAATGTCTACTTCTCCATGAGTCATATGGAATGAATTAGTTTATGGGCTCCAGTGGCTGATTAACTCCCGCACAAAATTGTCATTCCTGTAGACATATGTCTGGCCAGCCTAGACGGCTTCATATATTGCAGGTCCTTTCAGGCAATGAACAAAATCTGCCCAAGTTTGTCGCACCCAATATTCCCACGTCCATGTCGGCTTCACAACTACTCCAGGATGGAAATCCCAACTCTTTTTCCATCACTTATATTGGTCCATCTGAAAATTTTGGAAAATAGAGGGATAGTAATGCGGATGAAACTCAGGCTTTTGAGGCTTTAGATCTGGAGCACATGGGCTATGATGCAGTATGAATTCCTTCTCCACTATTCTGACATTGACAAATGATCCTACAACTGAGACATTTTCCAAAGGGAAATTGGTGTAATTCTGAAACCAGTAATGGGGAATATAATTCTTTACCTCTGGAATGTTGACTCTTTGCTGATGACCATGGCCATATAAGGCAAGTAGATTCTCGGTGGGAAATTGGCATGATATTTCAACAAGTACATATCCAAATCTGGGAGAGTTCTATCACAGATATCATAATAATCATGGTCGACGATATTCATCATGTCATCTATTCTCTTGCTGGCCAACTCATCAGATGATCCAATTCTTTTGGGATCCATTGAATCTTAACAAAGATCAAATAGTTCACATTTAAGTAAGTCTATTTTTATGAAATATTTGTGAAAGAAAACAAAAAAATGGATAAGGCATTAAGGTACAAAAGTCATGTTGTGCAAGTTTTGTCGCACAAGTATTGGCGCACAAGTCAAAATCCTTACTGGAGAAGCGCGACACAAAGAAGAGTGATCGACTGAGAAAAGCACACACTTGCGCGATGAGAGCTCAAAAGATTTGTAGGAAGGATGGCTTGCGCGAAGTGACACCCATATATATAGGAGATCCTACACCCATACGCGCTACAACCTGCACTCCTAAAACCTGTACGCCGATGAACCGTGGTTTCTTGTTTTCCTCAAAGTCAAATACTCTTTCCTTTTTCAGATCGAACTCTGAGGGGGGACTTTTGTTGACACTCCTTTCCATCACAGAGTCCAATGAATGGAAAAGGGTAATACCTTAATCACAATGTGGGTCACCCTTTGAAGAGCATAAAAATTTGACAAAGGCATGGACCAGTAGCCCATTAGAATGGTGTCACACAAGTAACATGTGCACCGCGCAAGCCACTTGTGCTCCACTTATGGGTCACGCAAGTCACTTGAGCGCCCAATTATTTTTTTTCACCCAAGGTACCCATTGGCCTATAAATAGACCCTGTGGGCCCCCCATTTTGAGGATGAACTTTCCGAAACTCTGATTCAATCTACGGTCACCCAAGTCATTGTCTGACATCTTCCAAACACTTCTATGGTAATTCTTTACCTAGAATGGAAGCTCTAAAGAAGAAGAATAAGGCCTAAGTATTGGAACTCAATAATACTTGTGCACCTAAGTGTCCACCCCTTATGGGAAATGAAGAAACTTTCATTCCAAACTTCTGGAAGCCTCTAGGGATGATACTAAGGGATTGAGTTCAAAGTCACTCAAGTATTACCCTATATATTTTTTGTCGCCCAAGGTGACTCATGTCGCGCAAGTGTGATTGCATGACCAGGACTTGCGCACTAGAACAATACTTGTGTGCCTCCCTCCTAGTAACCTCTTTTCCTCAAATCCACATCTCCTCTTCACGATATTGGCCCTCTAACCCTCTTCAAATCCATTTATGGCATGGTTCTTTTGTTGGCTTCCTTATCTGAAAGGAATTTTGTGACAACCTCTCCCAAAACATCATGACTTACAAGCTTTAGGTAACCATGGTTAGGGGTTTCTTATAAAAACTCATCCTTTGAGATGAGAAGATATATTAACCTGGGGATCCTTCTTAGGAGTAAGCCCTAGTCATAATTTCTTTTAATCTGGACCTCCTTCTCAAGAGTAAGCCCCAGTCATAATTTCCTTTAACATTGGGCCTCCTTCTAAAGAGTAAGCCCCAAGTTACAAGTTCCATTAACATTGGGCCTTTTTCTCAGGAGTAAGCCCCAAGTTACAAGTCCCCTTAACCTAGGCCTCCTTCTCAAGAGTAATCCCCAGTCATAGTTTCCTTAAACACTGGGAATCCTCCTCAGGAGTAAGCCTCAATCTTAATCTCTTTTGATTTTTGTTTCCTTCTTAGGAATAAAACCCAATCATAAGTCCCTTTAATTTGGGCTTCCTTTTCAGGTGTAAGCCCGGGGTTAAAATTCTAAATATCTATAAAGTAAAAATACCTTTATGGACATTGTTCTTAGGCTTCTTTCTTAATTCATGATCTTTATTTACTTGGGCAGTAATACATATGTAATCCACACATCATTTCTTATAACTTTATATTTCAGGGAACCATTGTCAAGTTTACTAATACCTCTTATTTCTCACATTGATCATGACTCACATGAGCTTAGAGTGTGAAATTAATCAGGATATCTCTTTTTGGGTCATTAACCATGCATAAACCCCTTATTTCTTTGCCTGAACTATGTGGTCTTTGATCTCTAACTTAAAATTTGAGTGAATAGTAATCTTTTATAAGGTTCAAGACCATCTTTAATTAGTTATTTTCCATCCCATATGACGCTAAAATATATTATGTTTTTGTACTATGTGGGTTCTGATTCCTTTTTAATGAGGATACGTAGGTAGCCCATCTGTAGGTACGATCCCAACTCTGAAATAATCCATGTCTTTCTGAATGAAAATAATCTTCAAGTGCCCCACTGAGTGGCTTTAAAACCAGTATGGTCATCATAATGATAAATATATTTTTATATAATATATTAAATGATACCATTGACTAAGAATCTCCCATACTTATGGATGATTATCTATCGATGAAGAACATCAAATACATATAAAATATTCTCTAAATCCCATAAATATTAATCATTGATTGCTAAATCTAAAGGAAAACTCATTTTAATATTTGGTTATTTAAGAAGTATTCTTGAACATAACTTAAATCTATGAGAGAGTCCTGCAGTAGGAAATAATTCCCCCAAAAAAGGTGTGATGAGCCTAACCTCCCATCTTCTCAACCAATGCAATTTCTTAAGCCTCATTGGTCCACAAATAATGAGCACCTACCTTTGGAAAGTAGGTCCAAATGGATATAGAATCATTGGATGTTTCTGGTTCTACGAATAAACCCGTTAGAAACCGATTGGAAGGTTTGAACCTTAATCAAACAAGGTCATCCCCATTTCCAGAAGAAACAAAAAATGGTGAACTCGACGTGAAGATATAGGTTCTGGGATTGAACCATGGGAGGTTCCCTACATACCCAGCCTAGAAGACAAAGATCAAAGTCCGCATAGTTTGATTGAGAATGAATTGGTGATCCAGTTGTACTTGAGGAAAATGACCCAAAGATGGTGTTGGGACTTACGCGTGGTTATCGGCCCAGAGAGGGTGTTATGGTTGAAGCATACACTAACCTCACGTGAGTCAAGATCGGTGTGAGAAACAAGAGGTAGAAACAACCCTAACGATGCACAGTTTAACATCATCTGGGATAAAGGGTGTTGTACAGTTTAGCGTCATGTAGCTAGGACGTATTGTTGTGCAGTTTAACACCTTTCAAGACATGTTCACAGTTTAACGTCATTTATGATGTATTAAGGGACTTTTTCATAGTTTAATGTCATGCAGAAAGAACATGTACAGTTTAACGTCATATAGGACATATAAGGGACTGTTTATAGTTTAACATTATGGAGGACGATACACAGTTTAACGTCGTGTTGGATGATATATGGGACACCGTTTAACGTCATGTTGGAAGATAGAGGGTCTATGCAGTTTAATGTCCTGAATCAAGGACAAAAGGGTTTATTTGTGTCACACAAAATACTTCTTCAATAATCTTGCATTAGTTGTAGTTGTAATGGGTTCTCCAACCATTGAGATTAAAGAATAAGCTCCGTTGGTGAAGATCTTATGTATTGAGTAAGGTCCTTCCCACTTTGGATCAAGATTTGGAGGTTTCTTTCCTGGTATCATTGGAGTTCTGAGGACCAATAATGATTCTCCTTGAATGAATGAATGAATATGAACTTTTTTATTGAAATCGCATGCTATTCGATTCTGATAGACATCCAGGTGGTGTAGGGTGCACAATATTTTTTCATGTAATCATTCCAATTCATCAAATCGCTTCAGAGATTGTTCATCTATGGATGACTGGTCACAAATGGATACTCTGAGCGAAGGTAATTGAACTTCAATGAGCAATAATGCCTCTGTTCCATATAATAATGAATATGGAGTTGACAGCGTAGTAGTGTGGGTGGTGGTCCGATAATCCTATAAAGCATGAAAAAGTTTATCAGGCCATGATTTCATATCTTTATCCACAATACTTTATAGTATGTTTTAAAGAGTCTTATTGAAGGCCTCTATTTGTCCATTGGTCACTGCATGATACTGAGATTAATGGTTGGATTTTATGTTGTATTCTTGGTACAACTTTCTCACTTTGGATGAACAAAAGTTGGTTCCATTGTCCGTCAATATGGTATGAGGGACACCAAATCTGCTAATGATGTTAGACTTGACAAAGCTAACAATAATTTTAGCATCGAATTATTTGAGAGGTATTGCCTCTTCCCATTTGTAAAATTATTCAGTAGTAGTAAGAATATACTTAAACTGATTAGTTGTAGCTATAGGACAAGGTCCTACTACATCCATTCCCCATGTGGAAAATGTCCATGAGTGTTTAGATGTTTGAAGAAACTCTAGGGGTTGATGAATGAAGTTGTCACATACATGGAAATAATGAAACTTCTTAGTGAAATCAACACAATCTTGCATCATTGAAGGCCAGAAGTATCCAAGCCTTAGAATTTGACCAGAAATTCCATGTCCAGACTGGTGGGAACCATAAAAATCTGCATGAACATCACTCATGACAGCCATTGTCTCTTCACCATCAATACATCTAAAGATAATTCCATCAAAACCCCGCTTGTAGAGAATTTTTTTGGTGATCTAGGCTATCATAAAGAGTAAAATTGACCACACGTCAACAAACTTGTTCTTTCACGGCTCTATCAGGTGGGAGTGTTCCATTTTGAAGGTATTACCTAATAGGTGTAATACAACCTGTATTATGACCATATGGTTCAGAAATGGGACTCATTTCATTGATTTCATCTATTCTGATTTGAACAAAAGGTGAAACTATACCACGGTGGGCAATATTGATGATTGTTTCGTCATGTTTTGGATCTTCCAGGGCTATGGTAACATTAGCCAGTGTATCATTTTGGGCATTTTGTGATCACAGGACAGAAGAAAATGTCAGCTCCAAAGGAAATTCCACCATTAACTCTCTAACATAATCACACAAAGGTACAAACTATTCCTTTATGATTTCATAATCCCCATTGATTTGTTTGATTAACAATTCTAAATCACCTTTTACCTTCAAGTGATTCATCTGTGCCTGAAGCGCCAATTCCAAGCCTGCGATGAGACCTTGATATTATGCTTCATTGTTGGTACCTCCTTCCAACAATAAGAAGTAATAGGGTAACAATGCCTTTTCTGGGGAAATAAGAAAAATTCCTAAACCAACTTTGTTGAATTTAGGATCTTCCATTTTCTTCCCTGTTGGACTTCTGGAGGCACCATCAAAGTACATTTCCCATGTTTGAGGATTATCTTGAACAGAAAATATTTCCTCATCAGGGAGTCCAATATTCAAAGATATATCTTCAACCAATGGGTGTTCATCGAGGAAATCGGACAGAGCTTGGCCCTTTATTGCCTTTTGAGACACATACTGGATATCAACCTGCTGCAAAATAACTGACCACCTTGCCAGATGTCCTGTAAGAATTGGACGATTAAGGATAAATTTTAGCGGGTTATTGCGAGATACCAATTGTACCTCATGATGTTGCAGGTAGTGTCTCAATTTCTAAACTACAAAGTTTAATTCTAGGCAGCACTTTTCAATACTTGAATATCAATTTTCTGCCTCAAGAATAGTCTGACTGAGATAGTAAAGGTTGTTTTCGTTCCCAGCATCATTCTTTTGGGAACGGAAGGTACCCAATTATCACTCTAAATATTTCACATAGAGAATAAGTTGTCTTAGTTCAATTGATGGAATTAATATTGGTGGAATCAAGGGATATTTTTTGAGGACATCGAATGCTTCTTGATATTTTTTAGTCCACTGGTAGATGACTCCCTTCTTTATTAATCTGGTGAAGCGTAAACACTTGTCTACCAAATTGGCAATGAAACACTGAATATAAGCCATGTGTCCTTGAATTCATCTTAATTCCTTCAAATTCCAAGGAGGTGACATGATAAGGATTGGTTTTTTCTTCTCAAGCTCGACTTCGATACCACGGTGGCATACAACAAAGCTGAGAAATTTTCCTGAGGTTACCCCGAAAGCACATTTCAAGGGGTACATCTTCAAATTATATTTTCAAAGTTTGTTGAATATGATTTCTAGATCAACCATGTGATTAGAATGCTGTCTGGATTTAACAACTAAATCATCCACATAACATTCAACAAATTTCCTTAAAATGGGGTTTGATGATATGGTTTATGACACATTGATATGTTGCACCTGCATTCTTCAGGCCAAATGGAATTAGTAGATATAAAAACACGCCTTCAGGAGATCTAAAGGCAATAGACTCTTCATCTTCAGGGGACATTCGTATTTTATTGTACCCAGAGTAACCATCCATGAAGGAAATCACTCCATAGCCATCTATTGCATCAATTAAGAGTTCTGTGATTGGAACTGGAAAATCATCCTTGGGATAATGCTGATTAAGATCTTTGAAGTCAATGCTAACTCTAATTTTTCCATTATTCTTTTTCACAGGGACAATATTAGCCAGCCATTTAGGATATTGAACTTCTTTGATGAAGTTAGACTTGATAATCTTGTCAAATTCAGCTTCAATTTTGGAGTCATACGTTGGGTGTGTTCTTCTTGCTGCTTGCTTGAATCCTCGATGTTCTTCTGGAAAACCCAAATGATGAGTGGAAAAATCAGGATCAATACCTATCATTTCTGTATAATTCCAAGTAAATACATCTCGATTTTGATTTATAAATGAAGTATACATTTATTTCTCTTCAAGGGTCATGGCTGCACTGATTAAAGTGAGGTGTGGATATTCTTTTGTAACCAGATTTATTTCTCTAAGTTCATCCACAGTGGTAGAGATACCCTCATCAAATACTAGAGAAGAATCCCTAAGATCATCCTCTTATTCTTAAATATGTGTTACTTATTCTGTTTCTACTTGCATAGTAGATGTCGAAGCAGAATTTCCATGGTCAGGGGAGATGTTATAATTTGAACATCTTAGAGAAGAGGCTTCCATTTCTGAACTTATTGATGATGAAGGGTCTTTCTAGGGTGATGGAGAGGAGATGATGGATTGGGAATTGACATCATTATATTCCTATGACATTGCAATAACTTATTCTGACCGGGTTGTTGAAGTATAGAATTTCCGGATTTCAATGGATTAAATAAGGACATCTCCATATAAGATTTCATCATTGCTTGGTGAATCAGCAATTCCTCCCATGCTGTCTAGCTTGATTACTATAACTGAAATTATGGAGGATTTTATAAGAGTGTTTGGATTTAGGTCTATCCTATCAATTTTACTGATAGGCAACACATAATCTGTACTCACATGTATTAATGGGTTTTTTGGAATCTTATCCAAACCACTTGGAATATTAATTTTGGTAACCTTCTTTGTTGTGGATTTTTCCTTTCCATCCATGTGATAAAATTCTACCTCAATGTATTGATTTTTATATGTTTTTAATGGGGTATTGTCACCATAAAATGTCCCAATTTGACCATTGAATCAATATTTAAGACATTGATAGTATGACGAAGGCACAACAGCATGTTGATGTAGCCAAGGTATTCCATGAAAAATGTTGAAGGTTGTGTCCTGATGAACAAACATGAAATCTAAATTAGATACAAGGTCTGCAAACTGAATTCTGAGTGTAATTTCACACTAAGTTTCATGTTCATTATTATCGTATCCTTGCAACATCAAAGTAGAAGGAGATAAATCAGATTCGGTGAGGCACAATCGATGAAATATATGAATAGGAATGAGATTGACTCTTGATCCATTATCAATGAAAGCATGTCGATTGTCTATATCATTGACTTTTCTAGATAGATACAAAGGTATAAAATGTCCATATACAACATCATCTTCATCTTCATCTATAAAATATATCAATACACGGCATTCTTCAGGACCATTCTCTATATGGTACCCTCAGCCGTAGCAATTTCAGTTTCAAATTCTTGAGGACGTGACAAAGCCTCAATAAGCACCTCCCAAAGATCTTTTCACAGATTCAAGGCATCCAGAATTGATAACTTGTCCGGTACTTGGGTAAAATGTTTCAAGACATCATACGTTTGGTCCAAAGGTCTATGTTTCCCATCATGAAAATGTGGTTTTGGAGGTTCCTTGGAAGTTAATGCTTTGGCAGTAGATACATCCTGTATCTGGGTAGGAGTTAGAAATACTCCTGGCTTCAGTAGATTAGACCGACAAGGTCTATCTATTTGCTGAGTGGAAGAAGCGGTGACCTCTAACCAGTCTTCTAAAATAACTATGTCAAGACTGAATCTACCATGTGAGGAAGAACTTTCTTATTCCTGTTGATCCAGCTGATGGGCTTTTCCATGATTTTCTGACGCATATACAGTTTTAGCAGGGGTAGGATTAAAATAGTGGCTTCAATAAAATCCATGTCTCTCTCTGTATCATATACCTTGGTCTCTTCCTCTAATTCCTCTATTAGATACAGGTAACTTAGGATCATCATAGTCGAAACTGTCATTGGCATAGGGATCCGTTAAATGAATCATATTAAAAAAAACAAAGATCAATTCTTCATTTGATAAAGGTTCGGCCTGATTAACTAGTTTAAGCTATGTCGTTTTTTGGGGCGGTGCCTGTTCTTTGGAAAAAGACAGCATAAAATCTGCAAGAGTGAAAGACAACTTAGGCTTTTCCATGATCTCGTCTTCTTCTGACAACTATTATTTCTTCAAATTATGCCACTTCTTTGAGGATTTTCCTTCTGATGAAGGGTGTTTTGCAGTGGAATTCAAAAAAGAAGACACAATTGGTTGATTCAATTGTGTTCAAAAAATGTTATGAGTTCGGTTGATCATTTTCCGGACCATATAATCATCATATTTCAATGCATTTTTACTTTTGACTTCATGCCACTCGCCTTCTTCCTATAGATCAGTAGCAGTAACACATGCTACCTGGGCTGGAAAACCTTTCAGTTTTACTTTTCGAGATTCCACCTTCTTTTGTAGGAGGTCTTTGAAGACAAAACACTCTTGAATGGGATGCCCCGACATCTGATTAAATGGGCAATAGTTGGGGAGGTCTTCATCTCCCTCCTTGTTCGGTCTTTTGGGCCTTGGCAACTAAACCAGACTGTTTTTCCATAGATGAGATGAAGTAGCCAGGAACTTTTTCATTTCGGAAAGAATAAACATTGTTCTTCAAATATTCAAACTGCTTTCACCTTTGATCTTTTTGATCATCTCTATGAGGCGACTATTGTTTTTGTCACCCATAAGGTGGATCCCTTAGATATGTTGAAGGTTTTGAAGTGGAAGCAGGTACAAGTGTTTGTTTAAGTGTTACTATAGAAGTCTCTGCTTTCCCTATTCTTATTCCTAGAACTGAGGTAATTACACGAGTTTTAGCCTTAGTATTTATAATAGAGTCTTCTATCTGCTGAGCGATTGAAGTAAGGTCTTGAAACCCTCCTGTGTATTTCACAATGATCAACGGTGTGTGTAATTCATCATTAAACTTTTCCACATAGATTGGGAACAACACTTCTGGAGGAAGTGAAAAACTTAAGGAATATTTTAATCCCCTCCAGTGAGTAATGAAATCTGATACTCTTTCATTTTACCTTTTCTTACAATTGTTAAGATAAAAAACGTTCGTCTTTGGAAATGTTGAGCTAAATTGAAGAAGAAACCTTTTACGAAGATCTTCCCACCCATTAATTGTTCGATATTGCAACCTTGTATACCAGACAAAAGAAATTCCTTCTAATGACTACACAAAACACCTGAGCTTAACTTCTTATTTTTGTTGAGGAGTTCTTATCATTGGATGACAATGAAAAATCAAATTTGTCAAGTGTTGTTCTAGATCTCCCGAACCATTAAAAAATTTGGAATGTGGTATTTGAAAAATTTGATGGGGGAGGGATTGAATCCACCCATTTAGGGTAATCTCTCTTTTCTTGTTGAACTTGTGCACGCTTTCCTTCTATAGATTCCAAATGAGATGTTAAAGACTCAATGGTAGTAATTAATTTTTGAGAAACATCTGATTGAGCTTGGGCCTGAGCAGGTGTAATAACTGGAGTTTGGATAGGTGTGGCGACCGGTATTTCCCTAAATGGTAGTACTATCAGTTGTTGTCACGTATGACCCATAGGATTGGACCTATGAGGGTGTACATGTAAATGGGATATTCTTGATCTATCCCAGTAGCTACAACAAATTCCCTTATTTGATTAACTCCAGTGTTCATAGGAGTAATACTACCTTCAAGTAGTTCTGCATTTAACCTCCTTAACTCCTTCATTTCTTATTCTTATTGGGAAAACCTTTTCTCTAATGAGAGTGATTTTCCTTCTCAAGAGGTAGGGTGGAATGTAACCTAACATTTACCCTTTTCCTTGGAATGTACCTTTCATAGATTATGGAAGGGAATTACCAAAATTAATTTCTTGCCCCAGGGCAACCCTCGGTCTTCTAGCATGCACACATCCTTCATTCATTTCTATGTGTACAGCCTCTTAAACATGAACTTCCTCATCTGATCCCTCTGAGTGAGCCTCATGGTCTGGGGGATTTGTGAAAACATCATTGATGGTATTTATCAATGTATTACACATTGCAGTATTTCTATCAGCATTTATGAGATATTGTCTTCTTCTATGCCCTTTATGAGGCATTGCCTATTTTTGGTTGATCCCTCGGGAACTTCTTTAGGAACCGTAATTTTAAGGGAATATCTTGATAATTTGGTCAAGCATTCTTCTTGTAGATTCTTCCCTAATCGAGAGAAGACTAACTTTTGTTGAGGAAGAGATTGAGAATTTGAAAAATTCCACATTCCAGTAGACTGGGGATATTCCTGTTTTTCCTGGTCAACTCCTTGAATCCTATCTATTTATCCTGAGGGTAGGATTAAAAGAGACCCCATCCTGGCAAGCTAAGGTGGATCTTGAGCTGCTACATCTGGAAATTTCTTAAAAGGTCTACTGATTTTGCAGACTTTAGTCTGGTAATTAGCTGGATGCATCATCCAACATCCACTCAAATCACCTGGCTCAGATGACTGGTGGATTATTTCTGACAATTCTGTCACCTAATGGTGTGCATGATCTAAATGAGAAGCTTGTTTGATATTCTCATTTTCTTGATTCAAGAGTAATTCGTCAACTTTTTCTTTTTATGTCTGACTTTGGGAAGAACTAGTTGAGGCTTGTTCTTGGGAAATCCTTTGATTTCACAAAAATCCATTTAGATGTGACCAACCATGGGAAACAACATTGCATGAGACCACTTTTGGCGGGCTTTGTTGACTGGGGAGCACAGTGAAATGAAATGCTCCATGAACACCCCATCCCCTGATATGAATACCAGGTGGGGCATTGGTAATTTATTAGCACAACCTTTTTAATGCGCCAAGGCATGAATGTTGAAGGGCCCTCTGTTGCATTTCAACCTTTGGATGTCGGGAAACTGAGAGAGATGCCAAGTCAATTTGGCATTGCAACCCTTCTATTATCTTGACATGATTTTTATATTCATCAAAAGATAATATTTTCTCTTTTATGTGACAATGATTTTTCCATATGTTGTGACGAATATCGTGAATACAATCTTCTATCAATGTTTCTGGAATATCATACTGAGAGTCAGCCAAAGGCCAAAACATGACTGGTATTTCACCTTTCTCCAGTTGTTTTATCCTATTAAGAACTTTCTCTTTATCATTTGATGAAGATTATTTTACCTGATTGGACCAAAGATGGTGCTTATTTGTTGCTTCATCAGATTCAACAAGAATGGTAAAGAATTCATTTGTCAAATTAGAAGATGAATGACTCAGGGGTGGTTCATAGGATGACCTACACCTCGAGCTATCTTAGGATTTAGAAAGTATTTCACCTGCTAGCAGTAAGGTATCAGACATGAATAACATCACATTTTCAAGTTCCTCAAGATAAAAGGGCTTTCTCATTACTGCATTGTTCACTGAAAAATTTTCCAGCCAATGCGAATTACTAATGTGGAGAGGTCATTCGCCGCTAAATTCATCATCATGAAGAGGACCACCATGGTGGGTTATAGCAAAAGATGAAACCTCTTGCTCCTTGGTCTTCTGGCCATGTAGAGGGTTATCGTGGCTCTCATCTAAAGATGATACTTCGAGATTGACCGAATTGTCATGAAGCAAGCATTCATGAGGAAGTGTCTGATGAAGACCTTCAAAATTATTGTGGTTACTTATAGAATCTGGAAATGAGAGAGTATGGTCTTGAGTTGCAAAAGATAGTTGTCTGAGGGCTTCAAGAACTCCAGCATTGAGCAAGGCCTTATTGCAGATTGGCTCTTGATTTTTCAACTGTGTTGGATGAGTCTTTTTCTTAGTCACCTTCTTACTCACTTTAGAAACAACTTGTTGACGAAAGTGGTTATTATGGGAAAGTATATGTGCTTTCTCAAGATAAATGTCCAGGTTACGCTGACGATCCTCATTTGAATCGGGTGTATGTGCCCGACTCGGTTGTCCGTATGACATGGGGAGTCTTCCCCATGACCCTCCTGGACTAGAACAGATGTATGTATCTTCTCTAGAGTGATATGTTGATGATTCAATCCATTGATAGGGATAGATTTATGTTTCTTTCCCTTAGATGCAGTTGAAGCTGTTATAATATCCTAACAAGCATCCAGGATATGAGTAGGTATTTGCTTCTTCTCATTCACCATTGACAGAATTTGGTTGGTGACTTCAGTTTCTGGAATTGGAATATATGTCCATTCGGGGTTTGGAGTAGGTGTGTGTGATTTCTCCTATCCTCCTTTTCCTATCAGTGAATTCTGACAGCACTCATGTGTGGGGGCAGACAGTTGTGTCTGCCTCCTGTTTGTCATTGGAGCTTTCCAATTAACATCTCTGTGTGCTACCAAATAAGACTGTTGATTAGCTTGATGAACTGAAGGTGTATGTTCATGCTGATTTTTCTCCACCAAATATGATTGATGAACTTCCCTCAATACTGGAAAATGAGACTGATAGCAGAATTGATGAGTGTAAGAAGGAGTATGTGCCTATTTACAGGTGGTCACCACATTTGATTGGTGAGTTTTTTTGGTGTAGTCAGATGAGCCTGCTGACTGACTGATGAATTATAAACAGTTGTATATGTCTGCCTATAGTACTCCACCAGAATTGCCAGGCGGGATTGATGTTTTACTTCCTAACGAGTCAGTTGGGCAGTGAAATTAGGACGGACATGTGTATATTCTCGCTCATTGTTTTCCATCAAGTAAGATTGATGGACTTCTCCGGAGGGGGCAGAGGTAAGAACCTGCTCCCTATTGACCGGACGTCGTCCCTAGCAGTTTGTCCTTGCTACATGAAACTAAAACTATGTAGCACCATCATCTTTTCTATATTAAGTTAAACTATATAGTCCCTCATTGTCCTCTCTTCAAGACATTAAACTACATAGCAGTACGTCCTAGCTACATGATGCTAAATTGTGCAGTACCGGTCCATGTATATGACCTTAAACTATTCACACTTTTGTCCTGTATGATAATAAAATACAACAGTCTCTGAAACCCTCACTTGAGAGGGAATAATTATTGACATTGACCTCCAATCATGTCATATTCCAAAGACTACGTGCATACATAGCAATGCTCGAACCTTTAATCTTAGGTAAAACCATCATTGCACTAAATTTCCCTTTCACCCTTCACATGTACGAACCAAATCTGTATAGAGGGTATTTAAAGAACTAAGTATGGCTTCATTCCCATCCCTATGGGATACATAGGAATGTTCGAGCATCCCTCAAATCTAGCCCCAAGTCTTTGGGCCTAACCCCAAACTCCACTTTCAGTCCCTTAGGAAAAAAGTCCCCCTACGAGCACATGAATGTGGTATGAAAACTCTGGTCATTATTCACACCAGGCTTATAATAAACACACAATGTATCTCCCTCATTATGGTCTGAGCTCTATAACCCTAAACTTACTCTCTCATCCCACATGATGTTAAAATGTATTTCAAGAACTACATATGGATTGATTCTTATCCTAATGAGATATGTAGTGATGTCCAACATCTCAATTCGGGACCCATCCACAACATGATTATGGTCAGCATTGGTCTATGTATCTCCTTCACGCATTGTACATTGCCCATTTTCATGTGTCATACTCCTAACCTTAAATACATACAGATCTCCATAACACTTTCTTGACTTATGGTCACAACATTTCTGATACCCGGGAATTATTTTGCCTAACCATGCAGCATGTGCTCGTAAGCGGCCTTGCTTAAATAGTCTACATAACAGACCTGTCAGCCAAAAGATGCTATTATTTGACTATGCATCCATTTCCCCTAATTTTCCCTACATAATTCAACCCCCCTAATGGGTTTTTCAAATAGTGGTAGCTTTATTCTTGATGGGAAAACCACTTTTGTCCTTATTAGTCTTAATGAAGATATGTAACGATCCACAAAAACGCTCATCCATAACATATTTTTCCCATACTCTGTTTTAAGATCTGAAAGTATTCAAGTATATGTTTTATATTTCCATTACCTACGTTTGGGCAATAACTTCACATGAGTGACATTAATCCAATTTTTTGACAATCTTTATGGGGAATATCCTCTCCATATTCAAGTATCTCTCTCCATACAGCAGACTCTATGCTTTGGTAAATTTGAATCTCCATAAACTTTCACTGACTTTTAGCAATAGAAAAGTAAAATTTTTGAGATTTCTTTTGCGTGACTATGCAACACATACCCTTAGGTGGCCTTGCATAAGTAGTCTACATTACAGACCTTTCAGCCAAAAGATGCTATTAATTGACTATGCATCCAATGCCCTTAAATGGACTTACATAATTCAACCCCCTAATGGGTTTGTCAAATAGTGGTAATTTCACTCTTAAGAGATACTTCTTCTAATGCCTTATATCCCTTTTTTCATATCATTCCTCATATTAAAATTTTTTATGTCATAGTTTACATGTTTTCCCCCATACTTGAATGTGGTAATATGTTTTCAAACAAATTATCAAGGAATTGAGTGAATTTTAATACATTCGGTCAAAGCTATTTGACCTTAAAAAATATCATTTTTATGTCTGACATGGATGACTTTAAACTTCCAACAAGAGACGGGGTACTCATTAAATTGGGAAACTATAAAAGGAACTACGAACAAAAGTCAAGTCCCAGCTCGCTAAATGTACATTTTGTATGATTTAGGCAATATTGAGCAACAAAAAGATACAATGTTTGTGGGGTTTTTTGTATAATCCAAGAAAAAATCAAACTATTCTTTCTAGGGCCATTGGATTAGGTAAAAAAAATTTAATTGAAGTAGTTAGAAAGATAATGTAGGTAAAAATGATTGAATATGAAATATATTTTTCATTGATGCACAATATTAGAAGAACATCCACATGTTGGAGTATCTTCTCTTTATCAAGAATTAAAAGAGACTTTCAACAGAACTTTTAATTTGATTTAAGGCATCTTGAGATTCATCAGTAGCCACTTGAAGTTAATTCACTCGACCAGCTTCATTATTTTTAGCTTGATGGATTTCTTTCTTGGCATCTGTGATGGCTTTCATACTATTTATTTGGACTCCTTCCAATGAATTGTTAAGCTGGTCAAGTTCCCCAGTAATGGCATCTAACTGTTTCTGAAGGTGCAACTGTTGGACAACCTTCTCCTTGACCTTATTCATTAGCTCCTTCAGCTTTGGAGCATGATCAGCCTCATCTCAGGACACCGCAGCCACAAATTTTCCGATATTGGTCAGCAGCCTTTCTCTGGTCATATCTTGACGGCACTTTTTCTATTGCTCCCTCCTTAAGATGACTTGTTTCACCATGGTATGGATCTCTTGATATCCAAAACCGCCAAGTCCTAGTATGATGAACAGGGATGACAGTCATGAGATCTTTGATGATAGCTCTTTAGGAGGCACTTCAGATACGATCTTCCATATTTTCTACCATGCCTTGTGACATGAAAATCGGAGCGCCTTTTTCACCTCTGGGTCTGATTCAGATTCGCTATCATAGGGGGGAATATATTCGAGGATTAATGAACTTAAAGAAGTGCCCAGTTCTTCTCCTTCCCCCCTAACCCTGGGTACTTCACTTTCTACTCCCGTTGGGGTTGAGGCTGAGGCTTCGCCTCCGGGTCTATCCACGGAAGTTGACGGCCCTGCATAGTCAATTGAAATATTTGGTTAGTTTCAAAGGATAACAAAAGTTGATTAGTTGTCTTGCAAATTATGTACAGCCACATATCATCATCTTTTACCCAATGGTAGATCAGCAAAATGAGAAGACTCCTCCCCATCATTCCTATATTCAACAGGATATTCAAGATGGGTTTCAAGAAGCTCTGTTGGGTTAAGCTCCACTTGAGCTAGCGTCTCTACAATGATAGGGTTGTCTCTACCCCCTTCAGGCATCGGCAGATTATCATCTTGCTCAGATTGAACTGTACATTTCAACTAATCATGGTCTGAGATGTAATAAAAAAATTTAACCGAAAAAAGGATGACACTCACGTCCAAAATCATCTAAATCACATGGTAATTTAACATGATCTAAAATTTCTTCAAAGGACATGCCAAGTTTCATCATTTCATCTAGTGATATCCCATATTATTGGTTAGTCTCACCAGTTGGAGAATTTCGCATGTCTTCTTGGTGACCCTCCTCCTGCGACCTCTGACCCCGAATAGCTTCCTTAGAGAAAATTTCAGAGTTAGTTACAGTGTTCGCCAAGTATTCTGGCACTGGTGTTGAACCTAAAGCATCACAGAATGGAATAGAAAGAGGATCAGTACTGGGAACAGACATTGTCTATTCTTCTCTCATTGTTTATTCTGGAGCAGCCAGGTCAACATTAATTTTGGACTGTTCACCAGCACCCTCTGTTGTCCTCAGAGGAGGTTCAGTCCTCTCCCTCAAAGGGGAAATCGAAGAAGCCCCTACAATCCCAAGAAGTATGAGCAACCTTTTCATGAGTTAGGATTTGTGACTATCCGAAAGACTTACCACTATAGATGAAGCATCTAACTTTGGACTTCATCCTTCGATTCATTTGCTTCTTTGACTTTTTGGGTGTGTTGACATCGTCACCTCCAAATACAGGTATTGGAGAGTGAAAAGCCCCATTTAACTCCTCGTCGATGACTTATTATTCTAGAGATACTTCACCTGGCTCATGAGAAGATTCAGGGACTCCAAGAGCAGTGCTTCTAGGGATGTATTGCGGTTAAGGGACCTCAGTAGTTCCTTCCTTAACAAGATTCATGATGAAGAAAGTAATTTCCTTGAGTAACAAATATGTGACTGAAATCAAGTTTCAAAGAAAATAAGGAAAGAAATTTACATCTTCAAGAGCCACGTAATCATGCCACTCCTTGTCTACTGAAGCACAAATACCATCTGTGGTTCCATGATATATCATTTCCTTCACCCTCTTGGTGATAGGAAGGGAATCATTAGTGACATATATGAGAATTTCCATCTCTTTGATGCAAGCCCGCACTTCATCGGGGTTATCCTAGAAGTGAATATCAGCAGAAGCCCGATAATCCCCCACTCTGGGGATATGTAGTCCTTCACATAAGTCCATCCAGTCAGTTTCAGCATCATAATATAAACTCCGCCATGTCTGGACAGTATCTGGTTGTAAATATTCAGAATGTGCACCAGAAGGGTGCGGGGAGGGTCCTACAATCTGGGACTTCAACTTCTTCCCTGCTCCAACAATCATAGATAAAGGATAAGAAAATGAAACTTGTTGCTCTATAAAATAATGAAGACTAAATTTCCACAATGACATAACTAACCATGAGTCAATGAAGTGGGTATTTTGACTCTGGCAGGAGGATTATATCTGGCACGAGGCCATTTTGATGCATGTCGTGCCTCATCATCCCTATCCTGGGAATCCGATGAATCAGCCTCAGTTGAAGAACCCTGTGAATCAGCTCTGGGTGAGGAAGAGTCACCTTCCAGATGAAAGGTTTATTTCTTGACACTTCTCTTTTTACTCCCCACCTAGGGGATAGGAAGATTCAATACCCCTACCAGGTATGATGCTACCCAGTTATTGTCATACCATATAGTCAATTGACTCGCCGCTCCAGAAACTGGTAGATCAAACACTGCCTCGGTCTTCGCCATAGCTGTCAACAACCATAGTTGTCGGGAAACCATTGGTTGCAACTCTGACCTGACGTGAACGGCATGGGATAAAAAAATATTTTGCAGACTCTTGAATTGGCGTGCAAATCTATATAGAGTATAGTCATTGTATATAATCTATCCATCAATTCTGGTGGCCAATACACCATCTCTGCAAGCCAACCTATATGACCTCAATTCCAGGTTAGTTGTTCCATCATAAAAAACCGCCCGGTTGGCAGGTTTCCATAAGGAATGAAATTAAATTCCTTGAACATGCTCAGCCTCACCTTCAGATCATTGGAATTGAGGGACAATGGAGAAATTCCGGAAAAAGCATGCACCGAGGAACTAAAAGAATTTCCAGGAACCTGTACCCCAATCTGTACAGCGTATGTCCTAATGTGAGTGGTAATCGATCCCCAAAAATCATGGAATGGTCCCACTATTCACAAAGGATACATACCTATATAGACATGGAGTAAGCTCCTGTGAATCTTCGTCAAAATTGGGGTGGCCAACCCAACCATTTTTCTCTCAGCCAACTTGGCTGCAACAATGAAGGTCACTGGCTTGATTCCTCCCTTCAAATACCTAACTGGAAGAAAATAAACACTGATCCACAAGGCTAAGAAGCCCTCCAGATAGGTCTTCTCTGGGATTCTTTGATTCACTTCATACCCCCATTTTTCAAACTCTCCTGCTTCCAGAGTTGGCCAGATTGTGCCAAGAGAACCCCTCTTCTCTACATAAGGGTAGCTGGTAGGATGAGTACATGTGGGCCCCTTATCCTTCTTCTTGATTAGAACCATATCCATCCAATCCTCTGGATGAATATCCTTTCTAGAATGAGTTCTGGTGGACTTGGTATTCTTAAGTTTTGGAAAATTTTCAATAACTCTCAAGCTAGAGTCAGAGTCTTCTCAAAATCATTCCACGTCACCTTCGGAGGGATGAACTCATTATACATGTCTCCCAGAATTGGAGCCCCCGAGATCTTGTAGGCATCCCACAATATGATGCCTACTTATCCATGAGTTAGATGGAAAGAAATGGTTTTTGGGCTTCAGCGGCTGATTAACGCTGGCACAAAATTGTCATTCTTATAGACATATGTTTGGCCAGCCCAGACGGCTTCATATATTGCAGCTCCTTTCAGATCATCAACAAACACTGCACAAGTTTATTGCACCCAATATTCCCACATCCAAGTTGGCTTCACACATCCTCCAGGACGGAAATCCCAACTCTTTTTTCCATCCCTTAGATTGGTCCATCTAAGAAATTCGAAAAATAGAGGGGTGGAAATGCGGCTGCAGATCAGCCTTGTGAGGATTCATATCTGGAGAAAATGGGATATGATGCATTATGAATGCTTTCTCCACTGTTTCATCACTGAAAAATGGTCCTATAACTGAGACATTTTCCGAAGAGAAACTGGTTAAGTCTAAAACCAGGAATGAGGAATACAATTCTTTCCCTCTGTAATGTTGACTCTTTACAGATGACCATGGCCATATAAAGGAAAATAGATGCTCTGTGGTAAATTGGAATGATATTTCTTCAAGTACATATCCAAATCTAGGAGATTGTTATCGCAGATATCATAATAATCATGGCCGAAGACGTTCATCATGTCATCTATTCTCTTACTGGACAACTCATCAGCTGATCAAATTCTGTTGGGAACCATTGAATCTGCACAAAGATCAAACAGTTAACGTTTAAGTAAGTCTGTTTTTAGGAAATATTTGTGAAATAAAACAAAAAAATGGCCAAGGCATTAAGGTGCGCAAGTCATGTCACACATGTTTTTCCACATAAGTATTGGCACGCAAGTCAAAAGCCTTACTGGATAAGCGCGACACAAAGAAGAGAGATCGACTGGGAAAATCACACACTTGGGAGACAAGAGCTAAAAATATTTGGAGGTGGGATGGTTTATGTGAAGTGATGACCATATATATAGGCGATCACGTAACCCTGCACGCCAGAACCTATGCGCCGCAACCTGCGCGCCTAAAACCTGCGTGTCGATGAACCCTGTTTTCTTGTTTTCCTCAGAGTCAAATCCTATTTCCTTTTTCAGATCCAAATCTGAGGGGGGGACTTTTTTTGACGCTCCTTTCCGGTACAGACTCCAACGAATGGAAAAGAGGAATAATTTCAGCACAATGAGGGTCATCCTTTGAAGAGCATCAAAAATTGACAAAGACATGGACCACAAACCGATTTGAAGGGCATCGTGCAAGTTACCTGTGCGCTGCGCAAGTCACTTGAGCGCCACTTATAGGTCATGCAGGTCACTTGTGCACCCGATTATTTTTTCCACCCATGGTGCCCATTGGCCTATAAATAGCCCTCGTGGGCCCCCCATTTCGACGACGAATTTTCCAAAACTCGGATTCAAGCTCTGGTCACCCAAGACATTGTCTGACATCTTCTAAACACATCTAAGGTAATTATTTACTTATAATGGAAGCTTTAAAGATGAATAATAAGGACTAAGTGTTGGAACTCATCAATACATGCGCGCCTAAGTGTCCACCCCTTAAGGGAAATGAAGACACTTGTGTGCCGCCTTGCCCTCTCACGGGAACTTGCGCACCACACTTCTTGAAGCCTCTAGGGATGATACAAAGGGCTTGAGTTCAATATCGCCCAAGTATTGACCTATATATTTTTCATCTCCCAAGGTGACTCGTGTCGCACAAGTCTACTTGTGTTACAAGGATTTGCGCGCCAGAACAATACTTGTGCGCCTCTTTCCTAGTCACCTCCTTTCCTAAAATCCACCTCTCATCTTCAAGATATTGGCCCTCAAACCCTCTTCAAATACATTTATGGCATGGTTTTTTTGTTGGATTCCTTATCTGAATGGAATTATGTGATAACCTCTCCCAAAACCTCATGACATACAAGCTTTATGTCACCACGGTTAGGGGTTTATTATATAACCACATCCTTTGGGATGAGAAGATCTTTTATCCTGGGGCTCCTTCCCAAGAGTAAGCCCCTGTCAAAATTTCTTTGGATCTGGGCCTCCTTCCCAGGAGTAACCCCAGTCATAATTTCTTTTGATTTGGGCCTCCTTCTCAGGAGTAATCCCCAGTCATAATTTCTTTTTACATTGGGGCTCCTTCACAGGAGTAAGACCCAAGTTACAAGTTCCATTAACAATGGGCCTCCTTCTCAGGAGTAAGCCCCAAGTTACATGTTCCCTTAACCAGGGCCTCCTTCTCAAGAGTAAGCCCCAATCATAGTTTCCTTAAACATATGGCATCCTCCTCAGGAGTAAGACCTAATCTTAATCACATTTTATTTGGGTTTGCTTCTCAAGAATAAAACAAAATCATAATTCCCTCTTAATTTGGGCTTCCTTTTTAGGTTTAAGCCCCAGGATAAAATTCCAAATCTCCATAAAGTACAAATACCTTTATGGACCCTATTCTTGGGCTTCTATCATAAGTCCTAATCTTCATTTACTTGGGCAGTCATACATACGTAATCCCTACATCATTTCTCATAACTGCATGTTTAATGGATCCATTGTCATGTTTACTCATACCTCTTGTTTCTAACACCGATCATGACTCACGTGAGCTTAGAGTGCGAAATTAATCATGACATTTTTTTTGGGTCATTAACCATGCATAACCCCCATATTTATTTGCCCGAACTACATGGACTTTGATATCTGCCTTAAAAGTAGAGAATGTTGGAATCCTTTATAAGGATTAATCCCATATTTCCTTAATTATTTTCTATCCCATATGATGTTAAACTATTTTTTTCGAACTATGTGGGTTCTGATTCCTTTTTAATGAGGATACGTAGGTATCCCATCTGTGGGTATGATCCCAAATCTGAAATAATCCTTGTCTTTCTGATTGACAATAAACTTAAAGTGCCCCACTGAGTGGCTTTAAAACCAGTATGGTCATCATAATGATCAAGATACTTTTTATATAATATATTGATGGATACCATTGAATAAGAATATCCAATACATATGGATGATTCTCTGTCAATGAAGAACCTAACATATATATAATAGATTTTCTAAATCCCATACATATCAATCATTGATCACTAAATCTAAATGAAAACTCATTTTCATACTTGGTGAATTAATAAGGATTCGTGAACATAACTTAAATCTATGATAGATTCCCAAAGTAGGCAATAATTCCCCACCAAAAGGTGTGATGATACTAACCTCCCATCCTCTTGACCAATGCAATTTCTTAAGCCTCATTGGTCCACAACTAATGAGCACCTACCTTTGAAAAGTATGTCCAAATGGATATAGAATCATTGGATTTTTCCGGTTCTACGAATAAAACCTTTAGAAACTGTGTGGTACACTTGCATGATACACTTGCGCGTCACACTTGTGCGGTACACTTGCGCATCACACTTGCACTCCCCACTTGCATGCACACTGAACTTTCCCATCACTTCCACTTGCACGATCAGATCTCATATTTTCTCTAACTGTTGAGCTCATTGATAAATGAGGAGATTAGTCATCTATTTATTGGAATTTTTAGTACTTGCGTGCCACACATGTGTGCCATACTTGCACGACATACTAGCGCGCCACTTTAGGACTTGCATACCTTTATCATTCCTTCATCAGATTTGGATATTATGATCTTGAAATATGACTTGCGGGCCACACTTGTGCACCATACTTGCGTGCCATACTTGAGTGGCATACTTGTGTACCAAAGTAGTTCTTGCGCGTCTCTTTCTTTCCTTTGTCAGATTTTGATATGATGATCTTGAAATATGACTTGCACACCACACTTGCGCACCATACTTGCATAGAAAACTTTTGTGCCACTTTAGGATTTGTGCTCCATACTTGCGCGACACTTTTGGACTTAAACACCACACTTGTGCACCACTTTTGGACTTTCTCACAACACTTGCGCGCCACTTTTGGACTTGCGTACCAATTTTCCTTTTCCAAATTTTGGTTGTTCTGAATTCGAAAAATTCCTGGCATACAACATTAGAAACCTCCTTAATATAAGATCCCAAATCCATTTTCCAAAAACACTATTCCACATTCTCCAGGAAAACCCCCTTTATCAACAATTTGAGTCATTGATACTTTCTTTGTCAACAAACACATCATGGAGTCTTGCATTGTCAACAAACACAAAAATCTTAAAAATGATTCAATGATAGCTTGAGGGATTTTTTCCCAACAATCTTCCCCATTGGTTTTGTTGAAAACTCTTATCAAAAAAATTCTCCATTTTTTGATACCTCATTAAGGCTTCATTCATCTTCATCCACCATTCACCTCTTACGATATAGATAGAGATCAAATATTTACTCAACATATACTCTAATCCCACATGGGCAATGCTCGACATGAGAAACAAGAGTATCATGAAAAGTTCATCTATGAGTCACTTCTTTTATGACACCACTGTTGATACCAACCTGATACCAATTGAAATTTATTGTTTTATCAGGATCCTCAGCTGTCGTGATATCTATTATTCTATCGATCACATCTAGAATTTTCTGATTTAAAAAGATCCCCCTATCTCATTGCTCTCCCCCTATCCCGCTGCTCCACCTGTCAGCTTCTCTCCATGTCTTTTACTAATACATTTTCTCCCTTACTTAGCCACAATTTCTCCCCCTTGAGGAGTCACTATATCTCCCCCTTTTTCAATGAACCCAATGGTCACCCCTTTGTGGTCTGCAACATTGGAAAGAACACATATTAGCATATTAGATAAAAACACGCAATACCTCGAGGAGAGGGGGTTCCACATCCACACTCTTTTAAGTGTGGGGAGTCGACTGAACTCTCAGAGCCAGTCGAAGCCGCTCAAAATCTTCCTTGGGTAAGGCCTTTGTCGGGATGTCTGCAACCTGTAGTTCTATCGGCATATACTCTAACTTCACGATCCCCTTATCAACTTTCTCCTTGATAAAATGATACTTTATCTCAATGTTCTTTGTCCATCAGTGATGGATGGGATTTTTCTGAGATTTATAGAACTTGAGTTATCTTACTAGATTACGATCAGAGACTTAACTTCAAATCCATTATCATCAAGCTGCCGCTTCATCCATAATAATTGTGTCCATGCTTGAGTGGCCGAAATATACTCACCTTCTGCGGTGCTTAATGAAATGCAATCTTGATTCTTTCTTTGCCAAAAAATACATAGTCCACCAAGATAGAATGCACATCCTGACATTGATTTCCTATCATCCATTGAACCATCCCAATCTGAATTATTATATACCAATAACTCTGTTTGAGATTTTTCATTATACATCAAGCTGAAATCCACCGTTCCCTTAATATACTGATGTATTATATTCACTGCAAGCATGTGAAATTTCTTGGGATTACTTTGATATCACACTTCTTGGAATGTGGTGAAAATACTATCAGGTCTCGTCGCAGTGAGTTATAGTACACTACCAATAACTTTCCTGTATTATGTGATACTAACTGCCTTTCCATTATCATCTTTTGATAATTTCATCTGAGTTGTAACCGGAGTCTTCATCTCCTTGTAATTTTCCATTCCAAATCTTATCAAAACCTCCTTGGCATATTTGTATTGAGAAATAAATGTTCTATTCATTCCTTGTTTCACCAGTAGAACAAGGAAAAAAGTTATCTCTCCAATCATTGACATTTCCAATTCAATTTTCATGAATTCAGAAAATTGTATGCACTGAGCTTCATCTGATTATCTCTAGACTTATAGCTAGTGAAAATGTCTCATCGAAATCTATTCCCTCTATCTGGGAGTATCCTTTGCACACCATCCATGCTTTGTTCTGAATCATTGTGTCATCTTCATTCATCTTGTTACAATAGACCTATTTAGTCCCTGATGACATTCTTATCTGCTAGCCTCGAAATAATCTCCCATGTCTAATTACCAAATATAACTTTCATGTTCAGTTTTAGCATAAATATTTAACTCTCATGCTGATATAGAATTGAATTCCTCTTGTTCATTATCAGTATATGCTTCTGAATTATATTTTTTCCACTTTTACACCCCCTGAGTCTCTTTCCAATTCCTCACATTCAATAGAAAACTTGTCACTATGTCATTGTTCAATGACGTCATTTCTTTCCACTAATTTTCTCTGATTCTTGTTGAAACACCGGTTATATTCTCTTGCGGCTTCTTGGTATCCTGAAAATAGTTAGGTGATACCATAATGTTAGAACTAAATAGATAATAATGAAAAACCTGTGTGTTGCTGCTTATCCCCCATTCATTCTTCATGAACATAAACATTCATCCTTCATATCCCATTGAGATCTTGAATCTGATTAGGATATAGAGATCTCCCTCTATGATTTTCAACTCTTCCAATTGTTTAGATCAGTTATTTGACCCAAAAACATTCTCCTTCTTAGCCTTCATCATTTATTCTCATCTGGAACTCAACATTGAGTCATCAACAAAATATCTAAGCCTACTAATTTGGAACTCGGTGTAAGAAACAAGAGATAAAGTTAATAACACAATCACTTTCTATTGTGCTCATTTTCTCCCTTTCTTATTCAAGCCTGAGGCCTTATTTGAATCAATTGAAACTATGGAGCATATTTCCTCATCACTTCATATCTTTAAATACCACTTCCTCTTGGATCGTATCTCCCTAAAACCTAAAACACATGAATCATCACTTAACAGAATTTATAAACATAGAGAGAGGGGTACTTATGGAATCATTAAGAAGAGGATTTTGGTTGATCCTGATGGGGCAGCCCTTTGATTCTGTATTGTAGATCATCGCACTCCATCATCACTTCTTCTAGCTTCCTAGAAAACCTCAACTGTTCTTTCCATATGACTAGGCATTCTTTACCCACATTCTTAGCCTTTTTATGATATGTACATTCAATAGGCATGATCATTCTTTCCATTTGCGGTTTAATCCCACTATTACACATTTCCTTCTTTGATGTTCCACCAAAATTCTATTTCCCTTAAGTCCTTCTATGGTTACAAATCTTTCTACTCGATATCTTCCCTTTATTCTTCTATCATTTCAAGGGTCTCTCTCTTTCCTCCACTTCTCGTTGTGGAACACAACCTGTGAATTTTTCAATGCATTCTTTGTTCATATTTCTTTTATCATATACTTAAGTCACCACACTATTTTTCATTGGTGGTAGGTCCTCCACAGAACGTACATTCTTCTTACTCATAGTTGTTGCATTTCATCCCTTTTTCATCTAGATTTGTTCAAGTTCTTTCTTAGAGACTGGTTGTGAGTGTGACTAATACACTTTTCATTCAGCTCCTTGTGATTCTCGAAAGGTAGTAAACCTATTTTCCAATTTACCACTTTGTCTTCCACTATACAATTTCTCCTTATACACCACTGGTGTCATGAATCTTATTTTGAATTCCTTTCCCTTACCTTCTTTCTTCTTGCAGCAATGCTTTTCCAAATGCCCATAATCATACCATATAAAACATTTTCCATCAATGTCATACCTCATTCCATCATTTCTCTTTCAATATGTTGATTCAGTTTGAGTTATTCATATGACATTGAGCTCCTAAGCTTCCTGACACATACTCATGGTGTGTCCCATTCATCCACAGTAATAGCATCTAATAAATGATTTCCTATGACAAACTCTTATTTTTGATTTCTCATAACACTTATTCTTATTCTCAGATTTAGAAATGTATCTATTTTCATATCCTGAAATGTATTCCTGGGCCTTGGAATAGAATCTTGATGTGTGTCCATGAATACCACAGAAATAGCACATGCTGACACTACTTCTTGTAACTTTCCTCTTAAGCCTATCTCCAGCACCTACATGATTTCCTCCACTTATGAAACTATTCATGACTCTCTTTATTTCATGCACGAGAAGGAATTCATCAAATCCAATACCAGTTTTTCATAGACTGTATGGACTTTGAGATGAGAAAATTTGTTCTTGCCTCTTTTCAAAAATAGAAAATTTTCTTTTCATTTCAGCATCACCTGCCAAAGGATAATAAAATAGTAAGTGCAAAGCATCATTTATTTTAGGCTTTCCTCTAGCATTGGATTTCTCCACTTCCTTCTTCACTGATTCAATCTCTTCTTCCAACTTTTGAATCTTCATATTCTTTGATTCAAGTTGTGCATTGAGTTCTCTTCTGAGATTCCTTCCACAACTCATCTCATCCTCCAGTTCTCGTGTGATCTTTTCTACCATATGACTTTTCCACTTTACATTAAATTTTTCCTAGGATATAGATTCAGAGATAGATGCATTCTCTTGTTGTTGCCTTTGATTCTTTAGAACTTTTTCAGACAATTGTGTAGCTATATTATCATTTATGTCTTTCAGATTCTGAACTTCATCTGACTTTTGATTCACTTCAAAATCATTAGCCTTTTGTTTTCCTTTCATTCTAGCCATATTTTGTATTTCTACGCCTTAAGAATCATTCTTATCCCTTAGTTCAGTAGCCACATCAATAAGACTTTGATTTAAGCCTCTTAGCTTTTTGACCGCAATTTCTAATCCTTGGATCTGGATATCTTTAGATTTAACTTTTTCATCCAAGTTCTGATTCAATTTCTTTGTCATGTTGACACATCTACTGGTGGCCTCCTTATTAAAACTTATTCATCATCATTTGTTTCAGTATCACTTTTATGTTCAAGTACTTCACTCATTCCTACATCATGATTGAGTGAATCAATCTTTTCCCTATCAGATTCATCCAGGCCTTCCTTCAGTAAGTTGTTTGATTCATTTAGTTGAATCACACTTTTTCCATAACTACTTCTACACTGTGGGATATCACCTGACTTCTGATTCTTCTTTGATGTTTTTCCCTTTTCCATGGCACACTAAGATACGAGCACACTGTTTTAACCACACAATTAGACTACACCAAGTCAGAAAAAACAAATATGATAAAAGAAACCTTCACTCTGATACTAATTTTTAGGACCAATAGGTTCCTATATACCCAGAGAGGGGGGGTGAATCAGGGTATGGATATTATTTTTCAAAAAATTTCATGCCCCACTAGATCTTGACCTCTTTATTACAAGGGTCACTTTTTTTGCACTTGTGTGACTATTATAATCACTTATTTTCTTATTTATCTAATTATGATGCTTTAAATGAAATGTCAGGAAGCAAGAAGTCAGACACATATATTTTTACTTGGTTCACCCTCACTGGGCTACATCTATGGAGGATACAATGATGATGTGCCACTGAACCAAATACACTAAATATCACAGCCAATTTACAATGTTTGGGCTAGATAACTTCTATGACCAAGCTCACTACCTTTATAATGTTTAGGCTCATCTCACTGCTTTCCCAAGGGTCACTCTCTGTTCCTCTCTCTCAGGCTCACTGCCGGTAGAATGGATAACCTTCTTCCTCTTTCTTTGATCACTGCACTTGGAAGGGATCCACTCAAAGTTTATAGACCAATAGGTCTCTTCATTATCACTAATGAATACATCCTCCACTGTATGTAGATGCTCTTTTAAAGTCCAAATTTCATCCACTGATGAATACCGCTTTACCAAAGATGTTATGGGCAATTGATAACTTTCAAGCAACCCTAGGGTGACATGTGTGCCCCTTTAACTAATGCACAACCTCTGCCTCTATTGCGGAAAAACCAGCTTGCACGCCACACATGCACGCCACACTAGCGCGCCAAACATACATGCCACACATCTTGCGCGGAACACTTGCACGGAACAATTGCGTGGTTCACTTGGGAAGGACACTTGCGCAGTACACTTGTGTGTCACACTTGTGCGGTACACTTGAGCGTCACACTTGCATGCCCCACTTGCGTGCACACTAAACTTTCTTGTCACTTCCACTTGTACGATCAGAGCTCGGATTTTATCTTAGTGTTGAGCTCGTTGATAAATGAGGAGATTATCCGTCTATTTATAGGCATTTTGAGGACTTGTGTGCCTCACATTCACGTCATACTTGTGAGGCATACTTGCACGCCACTTTAGGACATGGGCACCTCTTTCTTTCCTTTTTCATATTTTGATATGATGATCTTGAAATATGACTTGTGCGCCACACTTGTGCGCCATAATTGTGTGGCATACTTGCATGCCACATTAGGACTTGTGCACCTCATTCTTTCCTTTTCCAGATTTTGATATGATGATCTTGAAATATGACTTGTGTGCCACACTTGTGCGTCATACATGAGCAGAAAACTTTCACGCCACTTTAGGATTTTCATGCCACTTTTGGACATGTGCACCACACTTTCACGCCACTTTTATACTTGCGCTCCACACTTGCATTCCACTTTTGGACTTGCGTGCCACTTTTCCTTTGCCAAATTTTTGATGTTATGAAATCGGGAAATTACAGGCATAAAACATTATAAACCTCCTTAACATAAGATCAAAACTCCTTTTGCCAAAAAAACTTTTCCCCATTCTCCAGGAAAAACTCCTTTGTCAGCAGTTTGAGTCCTTGAGACTCGCTTTGTCAACAAACACATCATGGAGTCCTTCATTATCAACAAACACAATAATCTCAAAAATTATTGAATGATACCTTGAGGGATGTTTTCCCAAAAAAAAACCATTAAAACGTTTCATTATAAATTAAAAATACATCATTGAGGTGGAGGGTCATCTGGAGGAGTTGGAGGAGATGGTGGAGGGAACTCAAACTCTAAACTATGAGTCATACATCACATATAATCCATATATTGTTGCTCTTACTGATGTTTCCATCGACTCATCTCATCCTGCATCTCATACTGTTGTTGTCACTGCTATTGTCATAGGAACTATTCTTGATGTTGTTGCTACCACTAAGGCATCTCCTTCTACTCCCTATGCATAGTCATTATAATCTCACTCTAAGCTCGTAGCTGCTCCTCATATTGTGCATGAGATTGTGACGACTCTCTGCGATCTCCTCTCAAGCTGGACCCCGACATCGCAAAAGTGCCATAAAACCCCATAAAGGTCAATTGAGAGTCAATAACAACAACTCGGCCTTTCTCTAAGGCATATTGGGTCACCTACATCCATGTTGCCTCATCAGATCGGGGGCACTGGTCTAACCATATGTCTCGTCCTAACTCTCACCATGTTTCTAAAACACCACAGCCTCAAATGACTCCTTAAATTGAAAATTAAAATTAAAATAAATAAAATGTTGTTTTAGTTAAATTTAATACTCAAAAAGAAGTTATACTAATCATAATCTAATGCTGGTGATCACCTCTAATCTCTCCAATGGCTGGATCACTATATATCTTCTTATAAACATCGTAATCAATAATATCGGGTTGTGTGACTACCTATATGAATAAAAAATAAACTATTTATATTTAAAGTTATATACAATATATAAAAAAATTGCATACCATATTATCTCTATGTGTACTGAATGTACGACTACCACCTCGATTTGTCACCTCCCATCTCCCTTGATTTTGCTGACCTACTGATGATATACACTGAAAATTCCTACTCAATCAGCATGTACATTATCCGTCCCAAAACTAAGATGAAATATAATCCAATCAGTGGACGTGACCTGTCTTATTGAACTCTATGACTCATACTTTATCCATCGCATTCCTTTTCAAATTATGCAAAAACTATGTGCAACGCTGACACATAGCTCCCGACCATGACTTCTATATAGCCTCACACATACTCTCATCAATGAGATACCATATACCCTACACATAATTTATTATATTAACTTATTAATTAAAATAATTCCAAAATAAATATAATTTATTTACGTACCAGCTAATGCTCGAACATTCACTGTTGAAAATCAAAGAGAATTTGACCCCATGACACCCATGCATCAAAAAAATATTTTTGCAATATAGAACTCCACTATCCAATAGCTATATAAATAAATCTATGAAAAAAACAAATAATAAAAAAATTAGAATATAAATAAATTAATTAAAACTAACTAAAATACACAGGTAAACATACCTCTATGTGCATGGATCGAACCCAAGATGTGGACTTTTCTCGGGGATAGGGTTGGGAATCATCAGTTGGGTAAGACCATGCCCCCTCCGAGTACCCTCTGAACCGACAATAGTCTAAGGGTCAACTGATCTGAACTACTTCTCATCCAAAGGTATATCGGCCTCCTCTAACATATGATACAGATCCTTGTCCATCTAAAACACGAAATTATTGTTTTTAGAAAACAGTTGAAAACAACTATTATATATAGATATATATTATATATGATTATAACCAACATTCAATTGTGTTAATGTCCATATCCATTCTAATCTTCATAGTTTTCGATGTTAATATCTTCATCTTCCTCATCAGCATCATCAAGTTCCATATTAGTTTCAGTATCATAATCTCTTATAATTTCAAATTCATTTGTAACATCATGAACATTATCATCGCCATTATCTCTTAATAGTGGGGTGTAATGAATGATATTCATGTCTCTTCGTGTAAAATGTGGATTTAGGGAAGTATATTGAAAATTTTCAATTTCATGATCATTATTGGAACAAAATTCAAATTCTGTAAACTGATTCTCTCGAGATTAAATTTTTATTATGTTCCACCAATCACCCAACTCTCTTGAAGTAGCACAGTAATTTACCTAATAAATTTGTTGTTCTTGATGATCCAATAAATATATTTCATTTACTACAAAGGGACTTTTATATTTAATATCAATGATTCCATCGATCAGAAGAACATGCAAGCCTATATCAGTATCAAACCAATAAAATTTAAACATTGTTATGTAATGTTGTCCTAGATAACAAAGTTCAATGATTTCTTCTAACATGCCATAAAATTAAACTCCAGTTTCTCTATGATGAGATCTTCGCAAGAAAACAATCCTATTCATTGTTTTTTTATTCCCCATATGCACGTGTATGAAATCGAAACTCGTTCACCATATATGAAAACAACACTATTCATTGTTTTTTTAATTTCAGCCCTTATACTTATAAAATAATTATAACCACCCCCATTTGGTGTAAATAATGGGAAGGATTTTGGTTTTTTATTATATAGAGTCCAAAACCTATGTTTGAGAAATAATAACGAATCTACCACTAATTTACTATATAAAACCACACAATCTCCTATTTATCGTAACTAAAAATCCATAGACCACATCCTTAATCTTGCCTCCCCTCTTTAGAGTCCTCCCAAGGTTTCCCCAAGCACTCAATATGCTCCTCTCAAAAATTTGGTGTCACACTCTCATGGTAAGGGATCCTCTCATTCTCATCATTATTAATGTTTCCTTATTATCTTATGCCTTCAACTTCCAATTCCTGAATTTGGTATATATATTTACATGTCCCTGTTACAACCCATTTGACTTAAAAATTATGAGATACACCTTTCTCTCTAATCAATCCATTTTATGAATTTTTAAGTGACATCGTTATGATGCCCAAATTTCACTACGATTTTCTATGCCAAAACAATTATGTAGTGAATTCTCCATCCATTTCATATCAATGGTCTTCACCTTTATACAAATATAATTATTTGACTTTGAACTTACGTATAATTATTCCACAATCCTTTATCATGGAATAGAATATGATGATTAATGAATCCATGTTTTCTGACCTATGTGGAACACATAAGCAAGATAATGAAATGAAATTGGCGGATGCACCCAGAATTATATAGTGCTCTAATGAATTGTGTAATGTTTAGTCTCATGAAACATCATGTTTGGATAGTTAGTAAGCCTTATTATTTTATGGGACTTTTTCCATCATATTTTCTTGGTAGTTATCATTGACCATTGTATATGATGCAATGTTTTATGTTGTTGCCACATTTCCCATATTGTCTTATTATTATGATGTTATATCAAGTCGCATTGTTCATGTTTATTATTCTTACTCATTTTATGGGTCATTGATATTCCTATTGTCTAACATATATTATTCCATTCATATTATTCCATGTTTATTCCATCACTGGTCTTTTTAGATCACCCCTTTCTTATTTATGTCCCTTCATTTTCTAATAAAGTTTTAAGTAAGAAGGAATATGATAAAGATGTTAAAGAAGTTTTCAACAAAGATGATATATTACTTTTTTCAGTTGTTATGTAATGTACCTAATTCCCAAATACACTAGACTTCTAAATATTCCTAGTTGTATTATTTTTACTTTTATATAATAAATAAATGACTGATTTTTAATAAATAGAAGGTTTGTCATAGTTAGTATCAAAGGAAAAGTTTAGTTGTTTTTGGGAGTTGGATTATAAAACTCTAGAAAAATTAATTAGGGATAAGACTAAGTGTAGGAAAACATCCCTAAATTTTGGTAAGTATTGATTAAGTGTTTTATCCAGAAATACATCCTTATCTAGATATTATAAGTGGATGTGGCTATGGAACGAATGTACAAAAGGGTAAAACCTAAAAACACCACATTGATCTAGACATGACTAGAAACTAGTGAATAAAAAAGAGCATTGATGCAAACCTAGTTTTTCACTCCCGAGGTATATTGTTTTTAAAATTATTAATCTCATTATAAACCATTATTAAAGGAAAAAAACAATACCCATAAGAATATATATTAAGAAATATATCATCGATAACATATATTAATGCCAAGAAATTTCTAGTTAAGGAAATAAATGTAATTTACAAGTTATCCATTTAATGTCATTGGATTTCCCCTTTTTTAATAGTTTAAAATTAATCATCCCTATTTTTACTTCTATACAATTTAATGGAACAAATAGGAGGAATCGAGTAAACAAAAAATTTGATTGGAAAGGTGATGACTTCACCAACAAGATGACAAAACCAATGGGAGGACTCATATAAAATTTAATGACACTCTCTTAGCTAACTTGGGTTCTAAATAGAAACATGGATCATGAAGAGTGTCCAAATCCCCATAAGAGAGAACATGTTGAGATTGTTATTTTTATGTGACAAAGTCCCTCGGAATTTGATGGATCATATGGTCCCTTAATCGTGGAACAATGGATCAACTTCATTAAGAAGATATTCTCCATCCTTCAATGTTATGAGAAAGATAATGTGTGACTGACTATTTATCATACGGAGGGATAATATGATCAGTGTTGGACATTGATAAAAAATATGAACCCTGAGGAAGAGATTGAAGTGAAGGGGTGGAAGGAATTCCTGAAATTATTTTTTGATAAATATTTTCCTCACACTGTCTAACATAAAACGGATTGATATTTCATTTCCCTCAAGCATAAAGATTTCAAATCTATCGATGATTTTGTGGAAAACATCACATGACATGCATGATACACCTCCATCCTTTTCATTACCCCAATATATATTTTTAACCGCATATTTATTGGGATAAATCCTAGTCTAATAAATTCACGAGAAATATAAGACATTGATTGATATGAAAAAATTGTTTAATGTTCCCTCAAAGTTGAAATGGTAGTCGTTTAATCTCAAGGGTATCACATGGATAAGAAGTGGAAAATGTATTTTAATTATGGTGGTGTGATGGATACTTATAACGGTGCCAAGAAATTTCAACATCTCACTTGTCAAATGTGTGGAAAGAATCAACCCATAAATATCCTACTGGGAAAGAGGAAATTATTTAGGTGCAGAAAGGAATGGAACCTAGCCCACAATTACTAAAAGGAGAAAACTACCATTGAAATGGATGAAAGGAACTCATTGGTAAAACCTGAGTTATTTTTTCATTAATTCAACTATAAGGAACATGAGAACTTTTCAAAATAATTCACTTATCAGAGGGTTATCAAACACAAACAATAACCTCCAAGGTAAAAATGGTATGTTTTTTCCATCATAACTGCAAAGGTGGATCCCAACAACAAAATGAAGAAATATATGCTAGATATTTTTTCAAGAATAGTGAATATTCTTTTTTATTCTTGCTTTATGAATTAATTCATATAAAAAATGTTTATATGGACTATTCAAACACCCCCACAAAGCATTAAGATAGATTTTTCAGTCAAAATAACAGATAAGAAAATTCTTGAATCCCAAGTATATAACTCATTCCCTATAACATTTTGTGGGTTTAACTTTCCATAAATCCATTTCATACTCCCTTTGGTGTAATTTGATTCAATTCTACATATGGATTGTATATTTATATATCCAACATAAATTGTTGTGAGAAGTAATTCACTCTTTATATCATGAATTTTCCTCTAATTTTGTTGAATTGTAAGGAGGAGGACGCTAACATCTCAAGAATGGATATTATTTCCCTACGAGGAAGAATATCTAGCTAAAATTATTGAGTTTAAGGAAAGAATCATTGTCACATACATAACTTATTTTAATGGTATTTTTAATTCCATTTCCATTATTTATTTATTTTGGGGGATTCACAAGATTTTTTGGAGAAATGGGTGAGTTTTCATGATTTGGGCCAAACCGTGAGACCAATTCCAAATTTAATAATAAATTTTGATTCCTTTATAAATCCTCCATTTTTCAACATTTTTTATCTATTACAATTCCTACTTGTAATCCCCTGACCTATTAATACCACCATATTAATTTGAACCATTTATGAATCCATAATCATGGTGGATTTGGGTTTTTATTTAAGGGATTCAAGCTGCCTGAAATCCCATTTTCTGCATTAAAAATATTTTGTAATTCTTTAATATCTCCTTCAATATTTAAATTTATATGGTGATTTCAAAAATCACCTGAGCCCACGTACCCAAGGCCTGGTCCCATACTCTCATAACCTTCATTGTAGACCATTTGAATCGATAATTTAGGCTAAACGTCTCTAGATTTCTCAAATCGCCCAAATTTGAAGAGGTAAATTAATTCCTTAATAACTCCTTCATTTCTCACTATTTTCCCCAATTCCATTTCCTACATGATCTCTTCATACTTGTTAGAACCTCTCTTGATTTTTTGGTTGTTTGAAAACTCAAATAAAATTTGATTTATGGTGATTTCTCCAAGATTCCATCAAGTAAGTGTTCCTCCTTTCCATTTCTTCCATTTCCTTAGGGTTTCATACCTCTTTCTTGATGTTACAAAGTGTCCATAAGTTATAGTTAGAACCTAGGGTTTGAAATGGTGTCTTTTTGGTGTAATATTGAGATTTTAGGGTTCTCTTAAATTCCTTGTGGTGTGGAAGTGGAGCGCTTGATGTTTTGCACCTATATTTGAGGATTTCGACTCAAAAGGGTTGTTATTTCTTGGTTAAGCATTCCTTGATGAGTTAGATTGATTGTTTTACTGTTTTTTCATGTTCCCCATTTGTTTTTTGTGGTGAGAAAACTGTTTTTGAGGGATTTGGTTAAGCATTTAATATCATAATTGCATTTTTGTTGAGGTTGTGAACTTTTTGAATGTATCACATGTGGTATCTTTTGTGGTAGTTTTATAATATGAAATTGATTTATTAGTTGTTGAAATGGGATGAAAATTATTATTTTTTAATTCCATAGTGTCATGGGGGCCTTTTAATGGGGTTTTTTTGGAATAGGTTCAGTGTGTAAAACTATGTTATACTTCTTGAGAGCATTTTATGAACATGTGTGTTTTCATTTGTATCTTTCGCGGTATTATTCAAGGTGATTTTATAAAACTTTAAAGTGGTTTTATAACTATATATAGGGTTTTCAATTCTACTTTGGTATTTTTTTGTTGTGGATTTTCCCTTGAAATATGGTTTTGAAATAGGTTTTATGAGAAATGTTTGGGTATACTCTTTATAATTGTTTTATGAAAGATTGGAATGATTTAATGATTTATGTAAGAGGTGAAATCATATTGGAAAACTATTTTTGAGTGTTTATATTTTGAAATTATACATTTTAAATGTGAAAAGGGTTGTTTTTTGATGTGTTCCATCTTGTAATTTTTTTATAAAAAATGTTTGAAGGATTCACTAAAGTGTGTAAGAGAGGTGAAAGTGATGTGGGATGTTTTGTGTGAGTGTGATGTGAAAAATGGATTTTGGTTATGAAAAGTGTATTATGTAACTTTTGATTGGTCTATTATGTGATTTGTAAAATCATGAAATAGTTTTATAAAATTGTTTAATGGATTTTTGGAAGTGTTAAAGAAATGTGAAATGCTTTGTGGGCTATTTTGGTGTGAGTCAGATTTCAAAATCAATTTGAATGAAAATTTTACTTTTGTAACTTTTGAGGTAAACATGTGGGCTGTTTGGCGGATTTTGATGTGGAAATGATATTTTCATGTGAAAATTATATTTATTGAATTGTTTAACTTGATTGATCACAAGGGAAAAACATGGTATCTAGGTGGGTGGGCGTGTACTAGTATGCTAGTGAATCCGTGGGGTTTTGCCGCAGTTTCACTTAGCAAGATTGATGCTTAAAACTATAAATAAACTATTATGAAGATGATTGGGGGCCACTAGGTTATGGGGATGTTCCCTACTAGTGGCTCGTGCACAAGAATGGATATTTGTGATGGTTACTCTCACCAATATATGAGGTACCTGGGGCACACAGCGAGCTATTGCCTAGGGGTTATTTCCTATTGATTGTTCTCATTAGTTACTTTGTGCTTACCATCGGCATACGATATGGTTGACTGGAAAATTTAGTAGTGTTGACATTATTTTTAAAAGTGTTTATTCTTTGTGATAGCCCACTCGGAAACTATTTTAATTTTTAAGTGGCGTATTTTAGAAATTGAAACTAGCATTTCATGTTTATGAAAACTTTCAAGATTTTCATATTTTAATGTTTATCACATAGAATCTCTTAGTGGTTGTATCCTATTAGGCATTGGATCAAACCCTACTTATATATTTTGGGGTAAGTAGACTTGGTTTTTTTTGTCGTGGGTTGGGTATAGTTTTTAGTGGCAGTGGTTTGGGATTCTAGTAGGTCCTTGGTGGTGAAGCCTTGTGGAGACGGCTTGAGGGTGGTTTCCCTTAACATGAGGGTTACTAGGACATTTCCTTCTGGTTTTTTACCTTTTTATAGTCTTGGTGAGTTGTTTTAAACTATGTAATTCAGTTCTGAATTTTTTTTAAACATTGTTTTGTTTGAAAAATCCAGATTCGTTTTATTGGATTCATTTGTTGTTTTATGTTTATAAACCCAGGGAAATTGTTCCCAATTCTCATTTTATAATACCCAAGCACTTTTTCCAGCCTGTGGGGATTGGTAATTCCCTTCGGGCCTTGTCACGAGCTGGGTTTGGCACTAGTTTCGGTTGCAACTATATTTGGTTCGTGAAAAAATGGTATCAGAGGAGGTTTATGTTAACAGTTTGAGTCAAGTTATTTGGGGAACATTTGGGATAGTCTAGAGAGAGGATTGTTTGGACTCAGTATTCCGATTACAAGTAGTGTTCTAGATCACCACACCTCATGACGAGATTCAAGTCACCATGGGAGGTCCAGACTTATCTAATTCCTTTGGTTATTTTGGTGTGATGATGATTAGAGGAAATGAAATGAGAGTTGGGTTAATGGTCTCAGTGAGCTCGCAGGGCCTGGCAAGACATGTGGTGCTAGGGATATATCTTATAAAACTCTCTATGATGGTGAAGTGATTGTAATATGGCTGCCAATTATATGTCCAAGTCACCCACTGAAACTAGTTTCTTATCGCATTGTCTTGTGTTCTTTAGTTTTTAAAATCTTAGAACTGTGGTTTTATAGTGACTTGGTTTTAAGAAGAGTAAGGTTTTTGTTAAATTATTTTCAAATAAAGAGGGAATGGTTTGATTTTTGAAATGGTGGAACTAGAATTTCAGATATTTTTTGAATTAGGAAAATGGTGTGTTCACGCCTCTTTTGAAACCAAGAAGTATGTTAAAGTTGGTTTTGAAAAAGTGATTCCAATAGAGTTTTCGAAACTGTTTAAAGGTGTTTTAATGGGATTAGATGTTTTGAAATTTGGTTGATTGTTTTGGTTTTGAAAGGTGGAAAGACTTTTTGTTTTAAACTTTGGTATTTTAATGAGTGACCACATTCATGGGGTTATATGGGATGATGGATGGTTAATGGAAATACTGGATGAGTACTAGGATGGATATGAGGAGGGTGCCTAGTGTAGCACATAAACATGCATGTGTGGGGCCCATGGGGTACCATTGGTGGATATGCTAACCATAGAAACTTTTGTTTTCAAAGAAATTTTTTTAAAAGGAAAACCTTATGTCTTGATGAGTGTTTTGGGATGGTTTGTATTTTATATTTTTGGAAATGTTGATTTTGTGGAATGTTTTGATTCCAAGAACCCCTCTTGTTTGAAAGGTGTTTTTGGGTTTGTGTTTGGTCGGTAAGCTGGGTTGATGGGCTAGTTAGTGGTCTCCTCTGAGAAAAGTTTTGGAAGCCTTTCTGGTGGTTCCCCACATCTTTTTAGATCTGGTGGTAGTATTTTTTAACTAATGGACTAGGTTGGTTGGGTCCTTGGGTTCTCTCGTTGGATACGGCAAACCCTCATTAAGGGTTAGTGCACAACTTAATTCCAACCCCAATTGTTTTGCCTTTGAAAAATACTCAAGTTGATAGATGTACGGAACCTTTTCTTGAGAATTGTATAATGAGTCTACACCCTTTCATTTTTGGGATTGAGGATAATCTTGTAGTGGGAGAATTCTCGTTGAAGGTTAAAAGAGGCCATAGTTTCTTAAGTTTCTTGATTTGTCAAAGGTGGAAGTGGTTTGGGGTTGTTAGTGTGGATGACTGTCTAGATGGTGTCTAAGAGGGCCTCTCGGTCCTTCATGGTCTCTCTCAATTAGCAGTTCATGTCAATCCACCAGTGTGGGAAATCTGGTCATGAGAGGCCATTATGGCCACCTTCTAGAATTGTGAGTTTTTTGGGGACATGTCCTAAGGTCCCTTTCCATATGTTGTTTCTATCAATCACAATGGCCATGTTCTATGATTCTTTGTGATGTTGTGTGTTCATTTGACTATAAAGGTGAAGGTTGTGAAATCCTCTAAGGGTCTCTATTATGTTGGAAGTATATCTCCCTTGAAAAAACATCAAAATCCTCTGTTTTAGATGAAGGTGTTTATATGTGTCTTTTCCTTTTATTTTTTCTCACCCTAAGAAATAAGGAGTGATGTGTCTGAATCTTCTAAGACCTTTTTTCAGTGAAATTTTGGGTTAGGGGTAAAGTGAGTTTGGAATGTGTCATGTCTTGGTAAACTTATTGGGGATTGCGGTGTAGTTGTTTGTATCACCATAAGAAGAATTTTTCTTCATGTGGTTTCCAAAGCCTAACTACGAGGCTGAAGATGCTTCAATCATTTGAGATCCTGCCATAGGTCCCAGAGATATGTTGTCACATAGTCAGGGGAAATCCTAGGGTCGTTCAAACCCTTATACAATATCCTATCCTTAGTATGAATTATAGGGAGATTTTAAACCTCTAGTGTCATCATATTTCTTCTGCTATTCACGTTTGATGGAAATAGGTGGAGGACCTCATGCCTATGTTTGTCTCCTAATGCCTTTCCTTCCCCCTTTGGTTTCCATTGATTTTTTTGAGAAAGGTTTAAATTTTTTCTAGATAGGCTGATCACAAAGTTTTCATATGGTGAGTTGTAACCGTGCCCCAGAAAACCATGCAGACATAAGGATCCACAAGGTTAGCGAACATTTTCCCAAATTGTGCAGACTAACTATGCAGTCATCCCAACTCTTTGAGTTTTGGGGTCTTTCTATGCCGACCCATGATGGTCGGTTAAGATGGTTGGTTCTTATGGTGGGGAGACCCACCATGGGTATAAAGTATGCTCTTTTGGAAATTTCTAATTTATTTATACCCCTAGTACCATAGAGTTTGTTTGGGCCTCCCCTTTTGAGTGTCCTGATTCTATCTCAGGAAAAATTTATGTTCTCCCTTATGGTGGTGAACCCATTTGTGTCTCCTCATACCAGTAACCCAGTTTTTTCCATGGTCTTGGATTGGTAGTGGGTATTCTCATTTGTAAATATCTAACTACCAACATCTTTATGGGGTAAATGTTGGGATTGGGGAGTACCTGATGGTTTAGTTATAACAAGGTAAGAGTAACCTTGTTCGATGTTGTTGCTTGTTTGGGTAAATTGCTGGAGTCTTCTTCAGATTTTGTTTGAGGAGTTTTCTTTTCGGATAAAGACTAAATGTTCTTGATTATTTTAGAAAAGTGGTGTAAGTTTGGTTTCAAAGGGTATTCCTTCCTTAATTGATCATTGGAGGTGTTTTGGGCTTTAGGGGTGAAACCTGGCAAGGGAGTACCTCTTAGTTTCTCAATTGGATTGGTTGTTTCTTTGGCATTGTAGTGAATTTTCAAGGTGGAAAGTTTTCATGGTGGGGATAAGATTCTCATACATAACTTATTTTCATGTTTTTTTAAATCTAATATCTATTGTTGCTTTGTTCTGGGTGTTTCCTATGCATTTTTGGAAAAATGGGTGATTTTTCATGATTTGGGCCAAACCGTGAGCCCAATTCCAAATTTAAAAATAAATTTTGATTCCTTTATAACTCCTTCATATTTAATCATTTTTTATCCATTATAATTCATACTTTGAATCCCCTGACCTATTAACACAACCATATTAATTTGGACCATTTAGTAATCCATAATCATGGTGGATTTGTGTTTTTATTTAATTGATTGGGCCTGCCAGAAAGAACATTTCCTGCATTAAAAGTATTTTGTAATTATTTAATATCTCCTTTAGTTTTTACTTTTTTTAGGTGATTATAACTCTCACTCGAGCCCACATACCCAGGACGCGCTCACATTCTCTCCTCCCCCTGTTTGGAGATCATTTGAATTGGGAATATAGGCTAAACCTATATGGATTTATCAAATTGCCTAGATTTGAAGAGGTTAATTGATTCCTTTATAACTCCTTCATTCATCACTATTTTCCCTCATTATACTTCCTTAATGATCTCATCATCCTTGTTCAAACCTCTCTTGAATGTTTGGATGTTTGAAAATTCAGACACTGCTAGAGTTAGGGAGATATCTTCAGGATTCCATCAAGTAAGTGTTCCTCTCTTCCATTTCTTCAATTTCCTTAGGGTTTCATCCCTCTTTCTTTATGTTCCAAAGTGTCCAGAAGTTAGGGTTCGAACCTAGGATTTTACATGGTGTCTTTTTGGTGTAATATTGAAATTATAGGTTTCTCTTAACTTCCTTGTGGTGCGGTGGTGGTGTGTTTCATGTTTCATACCATGATTTGAGGGTTTTGACTCAAAAGGTAGGTGATTCCATTGTTAACCATTCCATGATGAGTTAGTTTTCTTTTTCTCACTGGTTTTTCATGTTTCCAATATGTTGTGTGTGGTGTGAAAACTGTTTTTTTTGTTTGGTTAAGAATTTAATTTTCTAATTTCATTTTTTTGAAGTTGTGATATTTTTTAATGTATCACATGTGGTATATTTTGTGGTAGTTTTATAAGATATGAAATTGATTTATTAGTTGTTGAAAGAGGCTAAAAATTATGTTTTTTTAATTATTTAGTTTCATGTGGGCCTTGGAAGGGGGGTTTTCCTAGAATAGGTTTGGTGTGTAAAACTTTTTTATACTTATTGAGAGAATTTTATGAACATGGGTGTTTTCATTTGTATCTTTCGTGGTATTATTCAAGGTGATTTTATAACACTTTAAAGTGGTTTTATAAATGTCTCTAGGGCTGCCAATTCTAATTTGGTAGTGTTTTGGTGTGGTTTTTTCCTTGAAATATGTATTTGAAATTGGTTTTAATGAGCAATGTTTGGGTATACTCATTAGAATTGTTTTATGAAAGAATGGAATGATTTAATGATTTATGTAAGAGGTGAAACCATATTGGAAAACTATTTTAGATTGTGTATATTTTGAAATGGTACATTTTAAATGTGAAAGGGGTTGTTTTGTGATGTGTTCAGTCTTAGAAATGTTTTATAAAAAAAATTGAAGGATTTACTAAAGTGTGTAAGTGATATGAAAGTGATGTGGGATGTTTTGTGTGAGTGTGATGCGCCATAGGGGTTTAGGATATGAAAAGGGTATTATGTAACATATGATTGGTCTATTATGTGAGTTGTAATATCATGGAATGGTTTTATAAAAAAATTTAATGGATTTGTGGAAGTTTTAAATAAATGTGAAAAGTGTTGTTGGCTATTTTGGTGTGAGTCGGATTTCAAAATCAATTTGAATTAAAAGTGGACTTTTGTGACTTATGTGGTATACATGTGGGCTGTTTGGTGAATTTGTGATGTGGAAATGGTAATTTCATGTGAAAAGTATATTTCATGACTTTTTTAACTTGTTTTATTATAAGGGTAAAACCTGAGTATCTAGGTGGGTGGACGTGTACTAGTATGCTAGTGAATCCGTGGGGTTTTACCTCAGTTTAACTTAGCAAGATTGACACTGAAAACTCTGACTAAACTATGATGATGATTATTGGGGACCACTAGGTTATGTGTATATTCCTGACTAGTTCCTCGTGCATGAGAATGGATATTTGGGATGGTTACTCTCACCGAGATATGAGGTACCTGGGACCCACAACGAGCTAGTGCCTAGGGGTTATTTCCTATTGCTTGTGCTCATTAGTTACTTTGTGATTACCATCATCATATGGTATGGTTGGATGGAAAATTCAGTAGTGGTGAAACAATTTTTAAAATTGTTTATTCTTAATGATATCCCACTTAAAAACTATTTTAATTTTTAAGCTGCATCTTTTAGAAATTATAACTATCATTTCATGTTTATGAAAACTTTCAAGATTTTCATCTTTGAATTTTTATCAAATGGAATCTCTTAGTGGTGGTATCTTACTGGGAATTGGCTCAAAACCTACTTACACATTTGGGTGTATGTATACATTGTTATTTTTTTGTTTTTGCAGGTTGGGTAAAATTTTTAGTGCCAGTGGTTCGGGATTCTAGAAGGTCCTTTGTGGTGAAGTCTTATGGAGATGGCTTGAGGGTAGTGCCCCTTTCCATGAGGGTTCTTGGGCTGTTTCCTTTTGTTTTTGTACCTTTCTTATAGTCTTGGTGATTTGTTTTAAACTATGTAATTCAGTTCTAAATTATTGTAAAATATTGTTTGGTTTGAAAAATCGAGAATCGTTTTATTGGATTCATTTGTTGTTTTATGTTTATAACCTCTGGTAAATTGTTTCCAATTCTCATTTTATGATACACAGGAACTTGTACCATCCTGTGGGGATCGGGTACTACCTTTAGTCCTTTTCATGGGCTGGGTTTAGCACTAATTTCGGTGGAGACCAGATTTGGTTCGTGACAATCATCCTTGACGACATGCCCATTGTGATGGAATACGTTGATGTCTTTCTTGAGAAATTTCCTAGTATTCCTTCTAGTTGAGAGGTTGGATTTTCAATTAATATTATACCTGGGGAAATTTCAATATCCAAAACACCATATATAATGGATTTTGTAGAACAATAGGAGATAAATAAACAATTATAGGATAATCTGGATAAAGGGTTCATACTCCCAAGTGCCTCGCCAAGGGGAGCAACAGTCTACTTCATCAAGAAAAAGGATGGGTCAATGCACCTTCACATTGATTATCATGAGATCAAAAAGATCATGATAAAGAAATTTTATCCTCCTTCATAGATTTATGACTTGTAAGATAATATATGTGGATAACAACACTTCCCCTTGGTGGATCTTCAGTTGAGATATTACCAAGTATGGTTGAAGGAGGATATCTCCAATACTACTATTCATACATGGTACGAGAACTATGAGTACATAGTAATTCCATTTGGACTCACTAATTCTCTATTAATATTCATGGAAGTGATGAATAGATTATTTAGGGATTACATTGATATATTTTTTGTAGTCTTTATAGATGATATTATTATATATTATGAAAGCAAGGAGGATCATGAGGATCATCTAATCACTATTCTAAAGACATTTTGAAAGGATTTGATTTAGGAAAATTAAAGAAAATGTCTTTTCTGGTGGAAGGAAGTCTCATTCCTGGAGAATATCATCATGATAAATGGAATATACATGCAACATTTAGAAATAGAAGTAATTTAAGGATGTCCTAGGCCAACATCTGTGAAATATATCCATGGTTTCCATGGATTAGTTGGGTACTATCATAAATTTTTGAGATATTTATCGTGGTTTTAAAGTCCTATTACCAAACTAACTTGGATGGAAGTCAAGTTTTATTATATTGATAAATTTGAAGGGAGCTTCATGAAGTTTAAATAGAGTCTCATCATTGTACCTATACCCACACTACCCAAAAGTAGAGAAATTTTCGTGGTATTCAGTGATGCTTTAAAGAAGGGATTAGGCTATGTGTTAATGTAAAAATAAAAAGTGAGAGCCTATCCATCAGGGAATTTGAAATTTCAAGAATAGATCTACCCAATGCATGATCTGGAGTTAGATATAGTTATATTTTCATTGGAAATATCCCAACATTTCCTCTTTGGGGAGAAGTGTGAGATATATGTAGATCATCAAAGCCTGAAGTATATATTCATACATAAAGAGATGAATATAAACTAGATATTATGGTTAAAGATGATCAAGGACTATGACTACTAAATCCACTACTATCTTGGTACGGAAAATAAATTGGAACATTCTCTCAGTAGAAAATATCTAGTAATTCTATCATTTATGAGAATTGATGGGGATCTAATCTTCTTAGAATTAAAGAGAATGGGCATGGGAATCGTAAACAAAGTAACATCATCAAACCTTTAATAAATGATTTCTAAATCATCTCTTTCGAAAAAAAATATCATAGAGATTATATATAATCCCGCCTTTTTATAACACAACATTTCATTATATTTTACAAAACCGAAGATCTTTAAGGTATAGTGTCTTGGAAACTAGAAACTTAAAACATGAAAACATAAAACATTCTTCTTAAACACTTGAAAGGCTTATCCTTATGTTCATCCTAGGTTCATTACTACATCTCATAACCTGGGGACATACATCAAAATAAAGGGTGAGAAGAAGGCCCAGTAAGGGAAACAAGGGGAACCATTTAACGTGTGAACTTGAGATACATCAATAAAGTCATGATAAATAGCTTTAAGGAATGAGAAAGAGATAATGGGCCATATCATAATGGAAATAACATGTTTCATAACTTTAATATGTGGCTACAACATTTAACTTAGACAATCATAAACATATCACCAAGGTCCATCCCGAAGGTGTCATTTGAAATTACCAAAGTTATTCACCACATTTGCGTTAAAATTGTAATCTCTAGTAGTTACATCATTACCCAATGCATTGGAGTGCTATCAGGGCGCACCCTTAAATTTTACTTTATTATCATGTGAGAAACATATATCATCATCAAAAATTTCATTAATTATTCATATAGCATAAAAGAAATGGGTTTCCTTTCATAATAATATCATTTTAAAAACTGCTTTAAAGACATGATCTTTATGTCACTTTAAACCCACGGAAAAAGGAAAGTGGGTTTCATTTATGAAAATCCCAGAATTTAAAATAAAACATTTTGATATATATCTGAATAACCCTATAGAATAAAGATCTTTGAATATTCACTTAATAAAATAAAATAATTTGAGAAAAAGATAGAGGCATTTTGAGACGAAAATTCTACATCATAACGGCTATGTTACAGGGTTTAAAAAATATTGAAAAGAGTGGGGAAATGGGTCACCCGCTCATAAATGATCCATAAAACAGTAGAGGGATGGAATATAATGGATATAATAACATGGTAATGAAAATTTAATGATATACCATATGAAATGAAAAACATTAAAGGAAGATAAAAATAAGATTTCTCATATGAAAATTTGGCAGCCTAACGACGTCACTAAAAAATTCAAAAAAATGAATTGACAAGTTCAAATAGAGTCTCTCATAATATGAAAATAAAATATCATTATGATAGATATAGATATCATACCCCAACATAATAAAATGTAACATTAAAGATTTGACATGAAAATAGATCTTGAGAATGAGAATGGTGAAAGAATCCCTTAAAAATTCGGCAGCCTAATGGCGCCACTTAAACATTTTTACAATGAATTGATGAGAGTAGAGGGGGTCTCTCATCATATGAACTTGAAAAGGGTAGTAGGATTAATATAAAAGAACATCCCCAACAAAATAACATGGAGCATAAATGAAATGACATAAAATAGAGTACTTGGAAAGAAAGAGAGAGGTAGGATCCCTTACCTTAAAAGGTAACTCTTAAAACTCAAAGGTTGGGACCCTGAGGGGATTTAGGGAACCTTGGGAGGACTCCTTGGGAGGGAAGGAGACCAGAACATCGTTGAGGATTATTTTGGAATGGAAAGGATGATAGAATGGATTTGTATTTATAGGGAAAGTGAGGGGACAAGGCATTAATGGCCAAAGGACACCCCATTGGTGGTATTGGCAAAACCATGGGTTTGCCCGTGGTATTTTCCCATGGTATTGGCCACTTGGGAAACCTCATAATTTATCTTACTATTCATAAGTATACCATATTTATTACATACTTAATAAATCATTTAATTATGTCATTAAACACCTGTAACTTTAATACTGTATTTTCACTATTCCCAAAAAATTCAACTTTCTCAGAAAAATCCCAAAATTTCACCTTAACCAAATATCGATGCTCTGATTTCAAAAATGAACTCCATTTTATAAAAATAATTTTCTAAATATTTTTAATTTAATTTCTAAATAAATACACTATACACCGAAAAATCATTATTTTAAGAAACATCCCAAAAAATTTCCTTAACATAATATCGATGCTCTGAGTTCAATAAAGAACTCCATTTTATAAAAATATTTTTCTAAATATTTTTAATTAAATTTTTAATTAAAAACACTATTCACCAGAAAAAAATAATACTTGACTAATAATTTCTGAAACAGTTATTTACCAATTTTATTGAATAACATTACTTAATCAATGTGTCTAGATTATAGTAATACTTTTTTAAGTGAGATTACTAATCCATTTGCTTATATTAATAATCCTAAGTGGAAAATCACAATTCATAATTTACTATTCATCAAAAATCATGTTGATCTTATTAGAATCTAAATTTCTTACTGAACATAATTGTAGAAGACCATTTTTTGAAAATCATCACACATAATGAATTATTTAACATTTACATAAATATTTTCAAATATTCTTTTTCTAGAATTCATCAAAAATATGCATACTATATTTATTTGGATATTTTAAAATTCACAAACTTCATCATAAGAAGAAAACACAATTTTATTTATCTAAAAGGATTACACAAAGAAGTTATAGTCTCCTTACATAGCCCCTTATAACCCCAACATAGGACCTAATTGTAAGGTGTGCTAAGGTGAGAGAATCTGAGGGTGGCTCAACCAACATTGCACGAGTGGTAATTTCGATCAATTTGAACTTCTCGTGAAGGAGATTCCGTTCTAACTTCACATGACGATGTTCGGCTTGTGTTTGGTCCAAATTAAAGCCCAATGGTGCTACCTCTTTCCCAAGTTCTATTAGATGGGCTTCAATTGGCCCGAGACTACTGGATGAGGCCATAAAATCTTCTTTCTATATTAATTAATCAATAGCACTTGTATTTAAAGACTATAATCGAAACATTTAGTTTCAAAGGTCATACTGACTAGCAGTCATATAATAGTCAAAACCCAACAGTATCATTTTAATTATACTCATTTTAATAAATGAAAAAGTATTGTTGAGTATAAATAAATTAACACACCGAATTAGGAAACAAGATTTATTCAAAATTCCAGGTCGTTACAATCTTCCCCCCGTAAAAAATTGTGTCCTCGCAATTTTTAAAATTGGGCTTGGAAATTTCATTGAAAGTCCCACATCGGAAATAGAGTCAGTAATAAAATTACATTAAAATAAAGAAAAGGAAGTACAACGGTCACCCGAGTTAACCCATACTAGGATTCCATGTAGGAAAACATGGATATGGAGGAGAAAACAAACGGTCACATTCTGAGGGAGAGTGATAGAAAACATGTCTAAGAGGAAGTTAACCACCAGAAAATCACAAACTTGTGATGGGTTAAATGGTATTTGATTACCCAATAGGAAAATTAAACCAACATTGTTTTTGTTTTATGTCCCTTTTAATAATTTTTAGGAATTAATTTACTACATAAAATAAGAACAAAAGGAAATATATTTACCTTCAAGTAGAGTTTCATCCCGTAATAAGTTTCACCAAGAATAATATTTTCTCCAAACAATGAGCATTCAAAACTACTTGGTCTCATCAAATCACAAGAATCATCTTATAGAGAATCATGTAATAAACAAAATAATAACTATCTATCTTTAAAAAATTATCCCAAAAATAGAAAGGGTAAGATAAAACAACTCTTCAAAAAGAAAGAACCCCATAGGAAGGGAAACCACTTTAAATCTTCAAAGTTCCACGGTACTACCAAAAGTTCATCATAAACCATTCCATAAATAATTGTCCTTAAAATTACTCAAAATAAACCAAACTAAGATTGAAACCCAAATATAAGAATGATCTGATAACATACACTTCGAAGATAAACTTTATTGTTCATCTCCAAACAAAATCAATCACTCCTAACATCTTATAACAAAAGTAACAAACCTAAACATCTTTTCCACAAGATAGGATAATCATTTACAAAATTACTATAAGTTCGCCTTAAATTCGTCGATTCTTAAAAATATATTTCAAACTTTACTTATTAAAGAATATACTGTAGTTATCAATTTACCTCGATCATATGAACGTCTTCCAAAATAATAAACAACTTTTAATCCCATAATCAGCTTTTTTTTAGGAAGAACAGCTTCACAACATCAACATGTGGTACATAACAATAGATGTTTTCCTTAATGTTATAAAACCATCTTAGGTTGTGACTCGATGTTCTTAAAAAACATTAAAGATATGCTCATTGAGCACGAGCTAAAATACAACATGACATAGACAATTATTGCGAAGAAGTTACATGTACATTAGTCATCGTGATCCATCTTAGCGTAGGACATGCATTTTTCCCTTGTCCTTGAAGATTATTGATGCTCATCATGATTCTCATCCCTTACAAGAGAGAATTGTCTTGGATAAATTCCAACTTCTCCATATTTATGACATTGAAAATTATAAGGTACATTAGATTGAACATTATCTCTATTCATCACATTATCCATTTTTTTTAAATCAATTGGCTACTTTATGCCCTATCACCCCACACTTAAAACATCTCCCGACTCCTTTGTGACATTCTCCCAGGTGCCTTCTTCCACACTTTTTGACCAAAGGAAATTGGGTCTTCTTTCACTTATCAAATTTATCAGATAAACATCCTAGAGACTTCGTCTTCTTCTTCCTTGATGAATTTGGGCATTCAACTAGGTACCAATTATTAATTGTGATTTTTGATAGCTGGTTTGGCATAATCACAATATGTTCAACTTGATCTATTGTCATCTCTATCATATTAATAAGGAAATCATCACATTTCCTATCACATTGGCTGTTGAGACATGTTCTTCAATTTCCCGACATTAACTAAGAAAAGAAAGTATAATCAGGGGGCTTAAATACTTAGCCAATAATCATGAAAAGGAAACTTAAAGTATAGAAGGATAAACTTGTAGAAGAAAATTATCCCCTAACTTGTGATCCCCTATGTTCCAATCTAGGTTATCCATGATCATATATTCTTATGTGAATCTTTATTTTATTTCATTTTTGTCCCTGTAATAATGGTTCATATAAAGCTTATGAATTTACCAAAGCAAATCCCCCGGGAGTGTCAAACCATGATTGTAGCAAGGCCCGTTGTCATGCACTAGGTTTCCCTGGGTCAATCCCGAAACACCTTGTCAGAGTTTTTATTCCTAGGAACATCTGTGCCAGAGCCACCTCTACTTGTTCGTATCCAGACATGGATTTATTTTTTGGAACCCACTTACTCAATACTCACCAAAAAACCAGGAAGATTTGCTATATTTAAACTTGTCTATAAGGTTATTCCTAAAGTTTTCATATCCTAATTTCCACAAATAGCTATACCATCCTTTGATACAAACTATAGCATCCCTCCTTTTTATAACATAACTTTTCATTACATTTTACAAAACTAAGAATCTTTAAGGTTTAGTGTCTTGGAAACCAGGAACCTAAAACATGAAAACATAAAACATTCTTCTTAAACACTTGAAAGGATTCTCCTTATTTTTATCCTAGGTTCATTACAACATCTCATAACCTGGGGACATACATCAAAAGAAAGGGTGAGCAGAAGGCCCAGTAATGGAAACAAGGGGAACCATTTAACATGTGAACATGAGATACGTCAATAAAGTCATGATAAATAGATTTAAGGAATGAGAAAGAGATCATGAGGCATATCATAATGGAAAGAACATGATTCATAACTTTAATATGTGGCTAAAAAATTTAACTTAGACAATCATGAACATATAACCAAGGTCTATCCCCAAGGTGTCATTTGAAATTACCAAGGTTATTCACCAAGGTATCGTTAAAATTGTATTCTCTAGTGGTTACATCATTACCCAATGCATTAGAGCACTATCAGGGAACACCCTTAAATTTTCCATTATTATCATGTGAGACACATATATAATCATCAAACATTTCATAAATAACCCATATAGAATAAAAGAAATGGGTTTCCTTTCATAATCATAACGTTTTAAAAACTTCTTTAAAGACATGATCTTTATGTCACTTTAAACCCACGGAAAAAGGGAAGCGGTTTTCATGTATGTAAATACCAGAATTTAAAATAGAACATTTTGATATATATGTGAATACCCCTGTAGAAGAAAGATATTTGAATATTCACTTAATAAAATTAAAGAATTTGAGAAAAAGAGAGAGGCATTTTGAGACGAAAATTCTGCAGCATAACGGCTATGTTACAGGGTTTTAGAAAATATTGAAAAGAGAGGGGACATGGGTCACCCACTCATAAATGATACATAAAATAGTAGAGGGACAGAATATAGTGGATATAAGAACATGGTATTAAAATTTGAAAGACATAACATATGAAATGAAAAACATTGAAGGAAGACAAAAATAAGATTTCTTTTATGAAAATTCAGCAGCCTAATAACGTCACTTAAAACTTCAAAAAAAATGAATTGGCGAGATAAAATAGGGTCTCTCATAATATGAACCTAAAATATCATTATGATAGATATAGAGATCATACCCCAACATAATAAAAAGGAACTTGAGAGACTTGACATTAAATATAGATCTTGAAAACGAGAAGGGTGAAAGAATCCCTTAAAAATTCGACAGCCTAACGACGCCACTTAAACATTATTAAAATGAATTGATGAGATAAATAGGGGGTATATCATCATATGAAAATGAAAAGGGAAGTAGGATAAATATATAATAACATCCCCAACATAAGATCATGGAGCATAAAAGAAATGACATAAAAGAGAGTACTTGGAAAGAAAGAGAGAGGTAGGATCCCTTACCTTAAAACAAAACTCTTAAAACTAAGAGTTTGGGACCTTGAGGGGCTTGAGGGAACCTTGGGAGGACTCCTTGAGAGGTAAGGAGACCATAACATCGTTGAGGATGATTTTGGAATGTAAATGATGCGATAATAGATTTGTATTTATAGGGAAAGTGAGGGGACAAGGAATTAATGGACAAAGGACACTTTATTGGTGGTATTGGCAAAACCATGGGCTTTTCCATGTTGAATACATACTTAATACATCATTTAATGACGTCATTAAACACCCATAACTTAAAAACTGTATTTTCACCATTCAATGAAAATTCAACTTTCTCAGAAAAATCCCAAAATTTCACCTCAACCAAATATCGATGCTCTAATTTAAAAAATGAAGTCCATTTTATAAAAATAATTTTCTAAATACTTTTAATTTAATTTTTAAATAAATACACTATTCACCAAAAAATCATTTTTTTCAAAAAAATCCCCAAAAATTACATTAACATAATATCAATTCTCTAAGTTCAAAAATAAACTCAAATTTATAAAAATAATCTACTAAAAATTTTTAATTTAATTTTTAATTAAAAAACATTATTCACTAGAAAAAACTGATACTTGACTAATAATTTCTGAAACTATTATTTACCTATTTTATTGAATCACATTACTTAATCAAGATACCTAGACTATATTAATAATTTCTTTAAGTGATATTAGTAATCCATTTGGTTACATTACTAATCCTAAGCGTAAAATCACTATTCATAATTTACTATTCATCAAAAATCAAGTTGATCTTATTAGACTCTAAATTTCTTACTGAACATAACTGCAGAAGACCATTTTTTGAAAATCATTACACATAATTAATTATTTATGGTTTACATAAATATTTTCTAATATCCTTTTTCTAGAATTCATCAAAAATATGCATACTATATTTATCTGGACATTTGAAAATTCACAAACTTCATCATAAGAAGAAAACACAATTTTATTTATCTCAAAGGATTACACAAATCACTTACGGTCTCCTTAAATAGCACCTTATAACCCCACCATAGGACCTAAGTGTAAGGTGTGCTAAGGTGAGAGAATTCGAGGGCGGCTCATCCAACATTGCATGAGTAGTAATTTCTATCAGTTTGAACTTCTTGCGAAGGCGATTCTGTTCTAACTTCACACGATGAAGTTCGGCTTGGGTTTGGTCCAGAGTAAAGCCCAGTGGTGCTACCTCCTTCCCAACTTCTATTAGATGGGCTTCGATTGGCCCGAGACTACTGGATGAGGCCATCAAATCTTCTTTCTCTATTAATTAACCAAGATCACTTATATTTAGAGACAATAATTGCAACATTTAGTTTGAAAAGGTCATAATAACTAACGATCATATAACAGTCAAAACCCAACAGTCTCATTTTAATTATACTCATTTTATTAAATGAAAAAGTTTTGTTGAGTATGAAATAAAATAACACACAAAATTAGGAAACAAGATTTATTTAAAATTTCAGGTCGTTACAGATGCTATGGAAATTTAGAAAAACATAGAAGCTATCAAAAAATTGAAATCCAAAGAGTTAAAAATTTTTGAGGAAGGATTCGTGTGATTTGGGTCACGAGTATATATACCATCCAATCAGGAGATTGTGATAGATCTTATGAATTATTCACATAGATAAAAACTACTTTATTCACTCAGGGATTACAAAGAAATATCAATATATCTAAGAGAACTATTGGTGGGAAAATATGAATATAGATATTGCTGAATATACATAAAAATTCCTGGTATGTCTGCAAGTGAAGGATGAAAGGAAAAATTTCTAACGGGACGATGCAACTATTACCCATGCCATCATGGAAATGAGAAAACATCAACATGGACTTTGTCATTGTACTTTCGAAGACATCTAATGGAAACAATTTTATATGCATTTTTGTGGGTCATCTTACAAAGATAGGTCACTTTATCACAATTTGAGAGGACTTCTCACCCAACCAAATTACAAGGATATACATCACAGAAGCGGTGAGGCTGTATGGAGTGACACTATCAATTATATATGATCCAGATTCAAGATTTAACTCCATGTTCTAGAAATGTCTCCAACATGCTCTAAACACTGATCTGAACTTTATTATGGCCTATCATCCTCAAACAAATTCCTGGTTAGAGGAAACTATTCAAACCCTGGAAGATATTTTTTAGAGAAAGTTATATAGACTTTAAATGAGGATGGGACTAAAATATGCCTATGGTTGAGTTCCTATACAACAACAGTTTCCAATCAAGTATCCAAATTACTCCATATGAAGACATTTATGAGAAGAGGTGAAGAACACATGCATGATGGGATGATGTTGGGGAATCAAAATAGTTAGGTCCTGAAATGGTTCATGAAATGATGGAAAATGTTTTAACCAGTCATAAACACATCAAGGATGCTCGGATTTGATATAAGTTCTATGCAGTAAATCATCAACAAGACCTAGAGTTTGATGTTAGATACATGATATTCCTCTATATATCTCTGTGGTAGAAAGTGATGAGATTTGGGAAAAAGGGAAACCTTGTCCCAAGTTACATCGGCCCATTTGATATCCTTGATCACATCATAGCGGTGACCTATCAACTATCACTCACACCTAACCTATATCAAGTACATGATTTATTATATGTATCCCTCTTGAGGGAATACATATAAAACCCCTCACATGTACTTAATCTATAGTTAATACTACTTAAGAGAGATATTTACTATAAAGAGTAGCTAGTGAGAATATTAGATCATAGAGTTGAAGTTCTATGAAATAAGAGAATAAATCTTGTTAAAGTTATATGGAGAAACCACATGTTAGAATAAGGGACATAGGAACTAGAGGAGGTGTTAAAACCAAGTTACCCTCATCCACTTTTTGAGGGAAATAAAAATTTATAGGGTGAATTTCTTAGGGGGTGAATATTGTAATGACCCAAACTGTTATAAATAAAATTACCTTTTTGATTAATTTAAATGTATTATCATATATTATGTTTATAGGAAACATGTGAACATATTTGGTCTTATTATATTCAATTTAAAATCCCATTGAAAATCATTACCACTAATAATATAGTCATTGAACAGTGATCACATCATTAGTATAAATATAGGGTTTTAACAAATATAATTGACATAAAAAAGGAATTGATGACTCAACTAGAAGGATCCTTCCCTATGAATCCCATTTATCCGAGATTCAAATGGAGATATCATCTATATGATTTTCCCTTGACCAATCCCAAGATGAGATCCAGTAACTTAAGCGTGAGTGAAACTGTTTACAGGAGAAGTTCAAGCTCATCGAGATCACATCCCAAACTATATACATCGAACCACCCCATGAAAGTCTCACCAATGCACACATTACTCTTAAGGTGTTTTATGGTGTATTAAATGGATATGTATCAATACCATAATAATATATGAATATTTATAATTTAGTTTTCGGTAGAATAATGTATATATTTTGTTTTTATCATTACTTTATAAATAATTTTCTATTTTTATTCAATAAAACACAAATGTTATTTTTAATTAGTATTAAATTTTAATTCAAATTTTTTTTAATAAAGAATTTATTTTTGAAATAAATATTATTTTAATAAAATGTTATTATTCAATTTTTTTTAAATATTAATGATCTTATAATTTTTATGAAGTAAAATAAAAATTTTATAATGGTTCAAAAAAGGTTATTTTCAAAAAACCCATCATTTCTAAATAAATGTCAATTGTTATTTTAAATGAAAAAAATTTCATATTTAGGAAATTAGTTTGATAAAATTAATATTATTTTTGAAATCATAATTTGGAAATTATACAATGGTGAATTTTTCAAAATTTTCTAATACAGTCAAATTTTCTTGTAAAAATTAAATACATTATAAATATACGGTGTGTATTATGACTTCATAATGACCCAAAAGTGATGTAATAAATACTATAAAGGGTATCTAATTACAAATATATTTTCTAACTTTAATATAATGAGATTTTATGTTTATTTTATTATTTTTATATAGCCTTTATGAATCCTTGAAAACTATTAATATATATTAAGGTTTTTAAATCATTACATTAAGAGTATGACTCACTTCCACATCATAAAGGGTATTATTTTATTAATTAATTAGCATTTAATTATAAAATAATGATAATAGGTGCCATTTTTTTAGAAATAATGGGAAAACCCATGGTAAGGAATGTGTTTTTGGTTATTTCATTATATATTTCAAAACCTAAGTTTGGGAAATAATAAATAATTCCCCACACATTTCCTATATAATACTACCCAATATTCCATTTTTATTCACTAAAAATACTTGTATAATGTCCTTACTCTTCCCTCCACTCTCTATATTCCTCCCAAGGTGCCCCCGTGACCTCAAGAAGCTTATCCCAAGAATTTGTTGTCATGCTTTCAATGTAATAGATACTCTCATTCTCCTCTTTATTATAGTTTCTTTATTTTATTTTGTCTTCCATTTACAATTAATAATGTTGTGATATGTATTTACATGTCCCTATTACTTTAAATTTTATGACAAAATTATGATAAAAACCTTTCACTCTCATCAACATATTTTATGAATTTTTGAGTGACATTGTTATGCTACCAAAATTTCACCACGATTTCCCATGCCGAAACAATTGTGTAGTGAATACCATACCCATTTCTTATCAAGGGTGTTCACCATATAAACATATATTTATTTGGATTGGTAATTACACATATTTATTCCACACTCCTTGATCGTGTAATAAAATATAATAATTAATGAATCGATATTGTATGATATATGTGGAACACTTAAGCATGAGAATGAAATGAATGTTAGGGGTGCACCCGAAATTATATAGTGATCCAATGCATTTGAAAATTTTTAGTATCATGATACATCATGTTGGGACAAGGATTAAACCTAATTATTTTATGGGTATTTTACCCTCATGATGTTTTGGAATTTATCCTTGACATATGTTTATGATGTAGTGATTTAAGTTGTTGTCACATTTCCCATGTTTCATTGTGATTATCATGTTATATCATGTCTCATTGTTTATGATTGCGAATCCTACTAATTTTATTCACCCATTGATATTCCTATTTTATAAAATGTATTATTTCCTTTATGTCATCTAATTTATATTCCATTATTGGGTTTTATAGCTCACCACTTTCTTATGTATGTCCCCAGGTTATCCCATGCAGTTTCAAGTATGAAGGAAATTTATGAACATGTTAAAGAGTTTTTCAATAAAGATGATGTATTACATTTTTTAAGTAGTTATTTAATGTAACTAATTCTTAAATACACTATACATATTGATCTTCATGGTTGTATTATGTGTACTTTTATGTAATAAATCAAGAATTAATATGTAATAAAGATTTGGGTTGTTATATTAATGATTTTACTATCCAAAATAATTAATTAAATAAAATAAGAATAAAATTAAATATAAAAAATAAATATTAGTGAGAGAGATAATTTTATTAAAATAATAAAATAATAAAATTATCTAAATTTCAAGAGAAAGAGGAGAGAATTATGAAGTAGATCTTAACATGAGTGATCTTGTCATAAAATGGTGTGATGAAACAAAAAAATAACTAATTATCATTTTGTCCCGACCCTCTAATCCATAATCAAACCAATAAAATGGTGAATTTTATAAATTTATAAATGGGGTAGTGTCTATAGTTACAAGTGGTTATAATTATGAATGGGAAAATTTAGCCAAATATTTTACTTCATCTTTCACTAACTACATGACCATTAAAACACATAAACCGGTTATCTATCAAAAAGTATGAAATGTTTACAATTAATTCCTCTAGATATTTGTTATATTTTATTCCAATACAATCCCCTAAAAAATAATATGTGTCTCAAACAATAAGGTGTTGTCCATATTGAGGAGCCCAATCCAGCTATTCCTTGACGCCCCCTTTTCTCCCATAAAATAAAATATTTAGAAAGGATGACCAAACACTAGTGGAAAAATTTATTCTTGCAATGGGTTCCTGTCACAACTGGTCTTTTGTGACGGGGTCCTGATGCAAATGTCTCATTGCAGAAAATGTTGTCCCAAATATTACTTTTTTCGACGGTTAATCACAAAAGGTTAATATTTGCAAAAAGAAGTCTCACCATCGCAAAACAAATTCACCAAATTTTTAAGAAACTCTATTTAGATGGGTTATCCTCCTATCGCAAATAGTTTCTCATTTTTACCTTTTTTCAATGGACTGTCGCAAATAGTATTTACGACGGGCCGGTCGTAAATATGTGAAAAAAATAAAAATAATAAAAAATAATATTAATATTAATATAATTAAATCATAATATTAATAATAATATAATAAAATAATTTATAAATTACAAATAATATATATTAATATAAAAAATAATATTATTAATATTCATAAAATAAAATTAATTTGAAAGTAATTAAATAATATAATAATATATTATTATAAATATTAATGAAATAATAATATTAATATAATTAAGATAATAAATACCTGAGTATTCATAAAAAATATATAAATATATAAATTAATAAAATAATAAATATAATAAAAAACTATAATATTCAAGACAATATAAAAAATAAACTATTTAAAACAATATATAGTTAATATTACAAAAAAAGTATTCAAAAGTTTCATTATAAATTAAAAATACATCACTGAGGAGGAGGGTCGTCTGGAAGAGTTGGAGGAGATGGTGGAGGGAACTCCAACTCTAAACTATGAGTCAGACGTCACATGTACTCCATATGTTGTTTCTCCTGCTGATGTCTCCATTGAATCATCTCATCCTGCACCTCTTACTACTATTATCATAGGAACTCTTCCTGATGCTGCTGCTACGACTGGCGTATCTCCTCTTGCTCCCTACACATAGTCTCTATAATCTCACTCTAAGCTCACATCTTCTCCTCATATTGTGCGTCATATGATGATGACTCTCTGTGATCTCCTCTTGAGCTGGACCCCAACATCGTATAGGTTCCATAAAAACCCCAAAGGTCAATTTAGAGGTGATAATAATAACTCGTCCTTTCTCGAAGGCATACTAGGTCACATGCATCCATGTTGCCTATTCAAATCAGGGGCACTGGTCTGACCATATGTCTTCGCCTAACTCTCACCATGTGTGTGAAACATTGTGGCCTCAAATAACTCCTTAAATTGAAATTTAAAACTAAAATAATTAGAAAATTATTTTTAGTTAAATTTAAAACTCAAAAGAAGTTATACTAACCATAATCTAAAATTGGAGAGCACCTCTAATCTCTCTGGTGGCTGGATCACTGTATATCCTCTTATAAATGTCGTACTCTATAATATTGGTTCATTTGACTGCCTATATGAATATAAAATTAACTATTTACATTTATAGTTATATTCAATATTTATAAAAAACTTCTTACCATATTCTCTCTATGTGTACTGAATGTACGACTACTAGCTCGATGTGTCACCTCCTATTTCCCCTAATTTTGCTAACCTACTGATGATATACTCTGAAACCACCTACTCAACCAGTGTGTAAATAATCTATCCCAAAAGTAAAATGAAATATAATCTGGTTGGTGGACATGACATGTCTCATCAAACTCTATGACTCCTACTTTCTCCATTGCTTTACTTTTCAAATTGTGCAAACACTGAGTGCAACGCGGACACATAGCTTCCTTCCATGACTTCTATATATCCTCACACAATCTCTCATCAATGGGATACCATAAGTCCTACAAATAATTTATTATATTAAGTTATTAATTAAACTAATTTCAAAATAAATATAATTTATTTACATTCTTTCCAATGAATAAACATGCACTGTTGAACATCAAAGGGAATTTGATCCCATGAAACCCATGCATGATAAAAATAATTTTTCAATATAGAACTCCCTTATCCAATAGCCATATAGGTAAAGCTATGAAAAAAACAATTAATCAAAAAATTATAATATAAATAAATTAATGAAAACTAACTAAAATACATGGGTAAACATACCTCTGCATGCATGGATCAAACCCAGGATGTGGAGGTCGCTCTAGGATAGGGTCGGGAATCATCAGTCAGGAAAGACCATACCCCCTATGAGTACCCTCTGAAACAACAGCAGTCTGAGGGTCGATTGTTCTAGCCTCTTTCTCATCCAAAGGTATATCGGCCTCCTGTAACATAAGATAAAAATCCCCATCCATCTAAAACACGAAATTATTGTTGTTAGAAAATAGTTGAAAACAACTATTATATATAGATATATATTATATATTATTATAACCAGCATTAAATTTTGTCAATTTCCATATCCATTATAGCATCCTGCCTTTTATAACATAACTTTTCATTACATTTTACAAAACTAAAGATTTTTGAGGTTTAGTGTCTTGGAAACCAGGAACATAAAACATGAAAAAAAAACATTATTCTTAAACACTTGAAAGGCTTCTCCTTATGTTCATCCTAGGATCATAACTGCATCTCATAACCTGGGGACATACATAAAAAGAAAGGGTGAGTATAAGGCCCAGTAAGGGAAACAAGGGGAACCATTTAACATGTGAACTTGAGATACATCAACAAAGTCATGATAAATAGCTTTAAGGAATGAAAAGGAGATCATGAGGCATATCATAATGGAAAGAACATGATTCATAACTTTAATATGTGGCTACAAAATTTAAATTATACAATCATGAACATGTCACCAAGGTCCATCCCTATGGTGTCATTTGAAATTACCAAGGTTATTCACCAAGGTATCGTTAAAATGGTAATCTCTAGTGGTTACATCATTACCCAATGCATTGGAACGCTATCTGGGGGAACCCTTAAATTTTCCTTTATTATCATGTGAGCCACATATATCATCATCAAACATTTAATAAATTACCCATATAGCATAAAAGAAATGGGTTTCCTTCCATAAGAATTACTTTTTAAAAACCTCTTTAAAGACATGATCTCTATGTCACTTTAAACCCACAGAAAAAGGAAAGAGGGTTTCATGTATGTAAATCCCAGAATTTAAAATAGAACATTCTGATATATATATGTGAATACCCCTATAGAATAAATAGCTTTGAATATTCACTTAATAAAATAAAAGAATTTGAGAAAAGAGAGAGGCATTTTGAGACAAAAATTCTGCAGCATAACGGCTATGTTACAGGGTTTTAGAAAATATTGAAAAGAGAGGGGACATGGGTCACCCACTCATAAATGATCCATAAAAAAGTATAGGTAAATATTATAATGGATATAAGAACATGGTAATGAAATTTTAAAGACATACCACTTGAAATGAAAAACATAGAATGAATACAAAAATAAGATTTCTTTTATGAAAATTCGGCAGTATAACGATGTCACTTAAAACATCAAAAAAATGAATTGACAAGATCAAATAGGGTCTCTCATAATATGAACATAAAAGATCACTATTAAATATATAGAGATCATACCCCAACATAATAAAAATGAACTTGAAATACTTGACATGAAAATAGATCTTGAAAACGAGAAGGGTGAAAGAATCCCTCAAATATCCGGCAACCTCGCGGCACCACTTAAACATTTTTAAAATGAATTGATGAGAAAAAGAGGGGGTATATAATCATATGAACATGAAGATAAAAGTAGGATGAATATAAAAAGAACATACCCAACATAAGAACATGGAGCATAAAATAAATGACATAAAAGATAGTACTTGGAAAGAAAGAGATAGGTAGGATACCTTACCTTAAAACATAACTCATAAAACTCGATGTTTGAGACCGTTAGGGGCTTGAGGGAACCTTGGGAGGACTCCTTTGGAGTTAAGGAGACCATAACTTCGTTGAGGATGATTTTGGAATGGAAAGTATGAGATAATGGCTTTGTATTTATAGGGAAAGTGAGGGGACAAGGCATTAATGGCCAAAGGACACCTCATTGGTGGTATTGGAAAAACCATGGGCTTGCCCATGGTATTTCCCCATGATATTGTCCACTTGGGACACCTCATACCTTATATTACTATTCTAAAGTCGGCCATATTTATTACATATTTAATACATCATTTAATGATGTCATTAAACACCCGTAACTTAAAAACTGTATTTTCACTATTCATCAAAAATTCAATTTTCTCAGAAAAATCCCAAAATTTTACCTTACCAAATATCAATGCTCTGATTTCAAAAATGAACTCCATTTTATAAAAATAATTTTCTAAATATTTTTAATTTAATTTTTAAATAAATACACTATTCACCATAAAATCATTTTTTCAGAAAAATCCCCAAAAATTACCTTAACATAATATCGATGCTCTAAGTTCAAAAATAAACTACATTTTATAAAAATAATTTTCTAAATATTTTTAATTTAATTTTTAATTAAAAAACACTATTCACCAGAAAAAAATGATACTTGACTAATAATTTCTAAAACAGCTATTTACCTATTTTATTGAATCGCATTACTTAATCATGGTGCCTATATTATATTAATAAGTTCTTTAAGTGAGATTAATAATCCATTTGGTCACATTACTAATCCAAAGCGTAAAATCACTATTCATAATTTACCATTCATCAAATATCATGTTGATCTTATTAGACTCTAAATTTATTACTGAATATAATTATAGAAGACCATTTTTTGAAAATCATTACACATAATTAATTATTTAAGGTTTACATAAATATTTTCAAATATCCTTTTTCTAGAATTCATAAAAAATATGCAAACTATATTTATCCAGACATTTGAAAATTCAAAAACTTCATCATAATAAGAAAACACAATTTTATTAATCTCAAAGGATTGCACAAATCAGTTACGGTCTCTTTACATAACCCCTTATTACCCCAACATAGGACCTAAGTGTAAGGTGTGCTAAGGTTAGAGAATCTGAGGGCGGCTTGGCCAACATTGCACGAGTAGTAATTTCTATCAGTTTGAACTTCTCGTGAAGTTGATTCTGTTCTAGCTTCACACGATGAAGTTCAGCTTGGGTTTGGTCCAGAGCAAAGCCCAGTGGTTCTACCTCCTTCCCAAGTTCTGTTAGATGGGCTTCGATTGTCCCGAGACTACTGGATGAGGCCATAGAATCTTCTTTCTATATTAATTAATCAAGATCACTTGTATTTAGAGACAATAATGGAAACATTTAGTTTCCAAAGGTCATACTGACTAACGATCATATAATAGTCAAAACCCAATAGTCTCATTTTAATTAAACTCATTTTATTAAAGGAAAAAAGTTTTGTTGAGTATGAAATAAAATGAAAAAATAAATTAGGAAACAAGATTTATTCTAAATTTAAGGTCGTTACAATCTTCCCCCCTTAAGAAATTGCGTCCTCGCAATTTTTAAAATTGGGATTGGAAATTTTATTGAAGGTCCCACATCAGAAAAAGAGTCAGTAACACTAATACTTTAAAATAAAGAAAAGTAAGTACAATGGTCACCCGAGTTAACCCATACTAGGATTCTATGTAGGAAAACATTGATATGGAGGAAAAAACAAATGGTCAAGTTCTGAGGGAGAGTGACAGAAAACATGCCTAAGATGAAGTTAACCACCAGAAAATCACAAAATTGTGATGGGTTAAATGGTCTTTGATTACCCAGTAGGAAACTCAAACCAACAACATTTTTTATTTTACATCCCTTTTAATAATTTGAGGGATTCATTTACTACATAGAATAAGAACACAAGGAAATATATTTACCTTCAAGTATAGTTTCATCCCTTAATAAGTTTCACCAAGACTAATCTTTTCTCCAAACAATGATCATTCAAAACTACTTGGTCTCATCAAAGCACAAGAATAATCTTCTAGAGAATCACGTAATCCACAAAAGAATAACTATCTATCTTGAAACATTTATACCAAAAACAGAAAGGGTAAGATAAACAACTCTTCAAAAAGAAAGAACCCCATAGGAAGGGAAACTACTTTAAATGTTAAAAGTTACACGGTACTACCCAAAGTTCATCATAGACCATTCCATAAATAATTGTCCTTAAAATTATTCAAAATAAACCAAACTAAGATTGAAACCCAAATATAAGAAGGATTTGATAACATTGTCTTACAAGATAAACTTTATCATTCATATCCAAACAACATCAATCACTCCTAACATCTTATAATAAAATTAACTAACCTAAACATATTTTCCACAATATAGGTTAATCATTTCCCAAATTACTATAAGTTCGCCTTAAATTCGTCGATTCATTAAAATATACGTCAAACATTACTCCTCAAAGAAAATATTGTTTTAATCTATTTACCTCGATCATATGAACGTCTTCCAAAATAATAATCATATTTTAATCCCATAATCATATTTTTTCTCAAGAAGAACAGCTTCACAACATCAGCATGTGGTACATAACAATGGAAGTTTTCCTTAATGATATAAAACCATCTTAGGTAGTGACTCAATGTTCCAAAAAAACATTAAAGATATTCTCATAGAGCACGAAATAAAATAAAATATGACATAGACAGTTATTGCAAAGAAGTTACATATACTTTAGACATCATGATCTATCTCGGCATAGGACATGCATTTTTCCCATGTCCTTGAAGATTGTTGATGCTCATCATGCTTCTAATCCCTTCCAAGAGATCATATCCTTGGATAATGTCCAACTTCTCCATATTTACGGCATTGAAAATTATAAGTTACATTAGATCGATGCTTATCTCTATTCATCGCATTATCCATTTTTTTAAAAGCAATTGGCCACTTTATGCCCTATCACCCCACACTTAAAACATCTCCCGGTTCCATTGTGAAATTCTCCTGGGTGCCTCCTTCCACACTTATTGCACAAAGGAAATTGGGTCTTCCTTCCCTTATCAACTTTATCAGATGAACATCCTTGAGACTTACTCATCTTCTTCCATGATGAATTTTGGCATTCAAATAGGTACTAATTATTAATTGTTATTTTTGATAGCTGTTTTAGCATAACAAAAATATGTTCAACTTGATCTCTTGTCATCTCTGTCATATTAATAGGGCAATCATCACATTTCCTATCACATTGGTTGTAAGGACATGTTCTTTCATTTCCCGCCATTAACTATGAAATGAAAGTATATTTAGGGGGCTTAAATACATAGTCAATAATCATGAAAAGGAAACTTAAAGCATAGAAGGATAAACTTGTAGAAGAAAAGTATACCCTAACTTGTGATCTCGTAGGTTCCAATCTAGGTTATCCGTGATCATATATTCTTATGTGAATCTTTATTTTATTTTATTTTTTTCCCTTTAATAATGGTTTATACAAAGATTATGAATTTACCAAAGCATATCCCCTGGGAGTGTCAAACCAAGAGTGCAGCAAGGCCCATTGTCGTGCACCAGGTTACCCTGGGTCAAGCCCAAAACCCCTTGTCAGAGTTTTTACTCCTAGGAACATTAGTTCCAGAGCCACCTCTACTTGTTCGTATCCAAACAAGGATTTATTTATTTGGAACCCACTTACTCAATACTCACCAAATACCAGGAATATTTCCTATATTTAAACTTTTATATAGGGTTATTCCTAAAGTTTATATATCCTAATTTCCACAAATAACTAAACCATCCTTTGATACCAACTATAGCATCCTTCCTTTTTATAACATAACTTTTCCTTACATTTTACAAAACTGTGGATCTTTAAGGTTTAGTGTCTTGGAAACCAGGAACTTAAAACATGAAAACATAAAACATTATTCTTAAAAACTTGAAAGTCTTCTCCTTATGTTAATCCTAGGTTCATTACTGCATCTCATAACCTGGGGACATAAAACAAAAGAAATGGTGAGCAGAAGGCCCATTAAGGGAAACAAGGGGAACCATTTAACATGTAAACTTGAGATACATCAATAAAGTCATGATAAATAGCTTTAAGGAATGAGAAAGAGATCATGAGGCATATCATAATGGAAAGAACATGATTCATAACATTAATATGTGGATAAAAAATTTACATTGACAATCAGGAACATATCACCAAGGTCCATCCCCAAGGTGTCATTTGAAATTACCAAGGTTATTCACCAAGGTATCGTTAAAATTGTAATCTCTAGTGGTTGCATCATTACCCAATGCATTGGAGTGTTATCAGGGAGAACCCTTAAATTTGACTTTATTATCATGTGATCCAAAAATATCATCATCAAATATTTCATAAATAACCCATATAGCATAAAAGAAATGGTTTTCCATTCATAAGCATAACGTTTTAAAAACTGATTAAAAGACATGATCTTTATGTCACTTTAAACCCATGGAAAAAGGAAAACGGGTTTCATGTATGTAAATCCAAGAATTTAAAATAGAAAATTTTGATATATATCTGAATACACCTATAGAAGAAGGAGCTTTGAATATTAAATTAATAAAATAAAATAATTTTAGAAAAAGAGAGAGACATTTTGAGTCGAAAATTCTGCAGCAAAACGGCTATGTTCCAGGGTTTTAGAAAATATTGAAAAGAGAGGGGACATGGGTCACCAACTAATAAATGATCCATAAAAAAGTAGAGGGAAATCATATATTGGATATAAGAACATGTAAATGAAATTTTAAAGACATACCATTTGAAATGATAAATATTGAAGGAAGACAAAAATAAGATTTCTCTTATGAAAATCCGGCAGCCTAACGATATCACTTAAAACATCAAAAAAATGAATTGATGAGATCAAATAGGGTCTCTCATCATATGAACATAAAATATCACTATGATAGATATAGAGATCATACCCCAACATAAAAAAGGAACTTGAAAGACATGACATGAAAATAAATGTTGAAAACGAGAAGGGTGAAAGAATCCCTTAAATATTCAGCAGCCTAATGGCACCACTTAAACATTCTTAAAAAGAATTGATGAGAGAAATAGGGGGTCTCTCATCATATGAACATGAAAAGGGAAGTAGTATGAATATAAAATAACATCCCCAACATAAGAACATGGAGCATAAAATAAATGACATAAAAGAGAGTACTTGGAAAGAAAGAGAGAGGTAGGATACCTTACCTTAAAACGTAACTCTTAAAACTCGAATGTTGGGACCTTTAGGGGCTTGAGGGAACCTTTGGAGGACTCCTTGGGAGTTAAGGAGACCAGAACTTCATTGAGGATGATTTTGGAATGGAAAGAACGAGATAATGGCTTTGTATTAATAGGGAAAGTGAGGGGACAAGGCATTAATGGCCAAAGGACGCCTCATTGGTGGTATTGGAAAAACCATGGGCTTGCCCATGGTATTGGACACTTGGGAAACCTCATTCCTTATATTACTATTCATAAGTCGACCATATTTATTACATACTTAATACATCATTTAATGATGTCATTAAACACCTGTAACTTAAAAACTGTATTTGCACTATTCACCGAAAATTCATTTTTCTCAGAAAAATCCCAAAATTTCAACTTAACCAAATATTTATTCTCTGATTTCAAAAATGAACTCAATTTTATAAAAATAATTTTCCATATATTTTTAATTTAATTTTTCAATAAATACACTATTCACCGGAAAATCTTTTTTTTTCAGAAAAATTCCCAAAATTTACTTTAACATAATATAAATGCTCTGAGTTAAAAAATGAATTCCATTTTATAAAAATAATTTTCTAAATATTTTTAATTAAATTTTTAATTAAAAAACACTATTCAGAAGAAAAAACTGATAATTGACTAAAAATTTCTGAAACAGCTATTTACCTATTTTATTGAATCACATTACTTAAACAAGGTGCCTAGATTATATTAATATGTTCCTTAAGTGAGATTACTAATCCATTTGGTCACATTACTAATACTAAGCGTGAAATCACTATTCATATTTTACTTTTCATCAAAAATCAAGTTGATCTTATTAGACTCTAAATTTCATGCTGAACATAATTGTAGAAGACCATTTTTTGAAAATCATTACACATAATTAATTATTTAAGGTTTACATAAATATTTTCAAATATACTTTTTCTATAATTCATCAAAAATAAGCATACTATATTTATCCGGACATTTCAAAATTCCAAAACATCATCATAAGAAGAAAAAACAATTTTATTTATCACAAAGGATTACAAAAATCAGTTATGGTCTCGTTACAAAGCCCCTTATAACTCCAACATAGGACCTAAGTGTAAGTTGTGCTAAGGTTAGAGAACCGAGGGCGGCTCAGCCAACATTGCATGAGTAGTAGTTTCTATTAGTTTGAACTTCTCGCGAAGGCATTTCCGTTCTAGCTTCACACGATGAAGTTCGGCTTGGGTTTGGTCGAGAGTAAAGCCCAGTGGTGCTACCACCTTCCCAGTTCTATTAGATGGGCTTTGATTGGCCCGAGACTACTGGATGAGGCCATCGAATCTTATTTCTATATTAACTTACCAAGATCACATGTATTTAGAGACAATAATCGCAACATTTAGTTTCCAAAGGTCATACTGACTAACGGTCATATAATAGTCAAAACCCAACAGTCTCATTTTAATTATACTCACTTTATTAAATGAAAAAGTTTTGTTGAGTATGAAAAAAAATAAAAAACCAAATTAGGAAACATGATATATTCAAAATTTCAGGTAGTTACAATCTTCCCCCCTTAAAAAATTGCGACCTCACAATTTTTAAAATTGGGCTTGGAAATTTCATTGAAAGTCCCACATCTGAAAAATAGTTAGTAACACTATTACTTTAAAATAAACAAAAGGAAGTACAAAGGTCGCCCGAGTTAACCCATACTAGGATTCCATGTAGGAAAACATGGATGTGGAGGAGAAAACAAAGGGTTAATTTCTAAGGGAGAGTGATATAAAACATATCTAAGAGGAAGTTAACCAACATAAAATCACAAACGTGTGACGGGTTAAACGGTCTTTGATTACCCAGTAGGAAACTTAAACCAACAAAATTTTTGTTTTACGTCCCTTTTAATAATTTTGAGGAATTCATTTACTACATATAATAAGAACACAAGTAAATATATTTACCTTCAAATATAGTTTCATCCCTTAATATGTTTCACCAAGACTAATCTTTTCTCCAAACAACGAGCATTCAAAACTAATTGGTCTCATCAAAGCACGAGAATCATCTTCTAGAGAATCACGAAATCCACAAAATAATAACTATCTATCTTTAAAAATTTATCCCAAAAATATAAATGGTAAGATAAAACAACTCTTCAAAAAGAAAGAACCCCATAGGAAGGGAAACCACATTAAATCTTAAAAGTTCCACGGTACTACCCAAAGTTCATCATAGACCATTACATAAAAAATTGTCCTTAAAATTCCTCAAAATAAACCAAAATAAGATTGAACCCCAAATATAAGATGGATTTGATAACATAGTCTTCCAAGATAAACTTTATCATTTATATCAAAACAACATCAATCACTCTTAACATCTTATAAAAAAAAGTAACTCACCTAAACATATTTTCCCCAAGATAGGTTAATCCTTTTCTAAATTACTATAAGTTCACATTAAATTCACCGATTCTTCAAAATATAAGTCAAACATTACTCCTCAAAGAAAATACTGTAGTAATCTATTTACCTCGATCATATGAACGTCTTCCAAAATAATAATCATCTTTTAATCCCATAATCAACTTTTTTTTCAGGAAGAACATCTTCAAAACATCAACATGTGGTACATAACAATAGAAGTTTACCTTAATGATATATAACCATCTTAGGTACTGAATCAATGTTCTTAAAAAACATTAAAGATATTCTCATAGAGCACGAACTAAAATAAAACATTACATAGACAATTATTGCGAGGAAGGTACATGTACTTTAGTCATCATGATCCATCTCATCACAGGACATGCATTTTTCCCTTGTCCTTGAAGATTGTTGATGCTCATCATGATTCTCATCCCTTCCAAGAGAGCATTGCCTTGGATAATGTCTGACTTCTCCATATTTATGACATAGAAAAGTATAAGGTACATTAGATCAAATCTTTTCAATATTCATCACATTATCAATTTCATTAAAGCAATTGGCAACTTTATGCCCTATCACCCCACACTTAAAACATCTCACAATTCCATTGTGACATTCTCCTAGGTTCCTCCTTCCATAATTTCTTCACAAAGGAAATTGGGTCTTCTTTCCCTTATCAACTTTATCAGATGAACATCCTTGAGACTTCATCTTCTTCTTCCTTGATGAATTTGGGCATTCAACTAGGTACCAATTATTACTTGTGATTTTTGAAAGCTGGTTTGGCATAGTCACAATATGTTCAACTTGATATCTTGTCATCTATGTCATATTAATAGGGAGATTGTCACATTTCCTATCACATTGGTTGTTGGGACATGTTCTTCCATTTCCCACCATTAACTATGAAAAGAAAGTATAATTAGGGGGCTTAAATACATATCCAATAATCATGAAAAGGAAACTTAATGCAGAGAAGGATAAACTTGTAGAAGAAAAGTATACCCTAACTTGTGATCCCCTAGGTTCCAATCTATGTTATCCATGATCATATATTATTATGTGAATCTTTATTTTATTTTATTTTTGTACCTTTAATAATGGTTCATAAAAAGATTATGAATTTACCAAAGCATATCCACCGAGAGTGTCAAACCAAGAGTGCACCATGGCCCGTTGTCGTGCACCAGGTTACCCCGAGTCAAGCCTGAAACACCTTGTCAGTGTTTTTACTCCTAGGAACTTCTATTCCAGAGCCACCTCTACTTGTTCGTATCCATACAGTGATGTATTTGTTTGGAACCCACTTACTCAGTACTCACCAAAATACCAGGAAGATTTCCTATATTTAAACATGTGTATAGGGTTATACCTAAAGTTTTCATATCCTAATTTCCACAAATAACTAAACCATCCTTTGATACTAACTATAGCATCCCTCCTTTTTATAACATAACTTTTCATTACATTTTACAAAACTGGGGATCTTTAAGGTTTAGTGTCTTGGAAAATAGGAACTTAAAACATGAAAACATAAAACATTATTTTTAAACACTTTGATAGGATTATCCTTATGTTCATCCTAGGTTCATTACTACATCTCATAACCTGGGTACATACATCAAAAGAAAGGGTGAGTAGATGGCCCAGTAAGGGAAACAAGGGGAACCATTTAACATGTGAACTTGAGATACATCAATAAAGTCATGATAAATAGATTTAAGGAATGAGAAAGAGATCATGAGGAATATCCTAATGAAAAGAAAATTATTCATAAATTTAATATGTTGCTACAACATTTAACTTAGACAATCATGAACATATCCCCAAGGTCCATCCCAAAGGTGTCATTTGAAATTACCAAGGATATTCACCTAGGTATCGTTAAAATTGTAATCTCTAGTGGTTACATCATTACCCAATACATTGGAGCGCTATCAGGGCGCACCCTTAAATTTTCCTTTATTATAATGTGATCCATATATATCATAATCAAAAATTTCATAAATAACTCATATAGCATAAAAGAAATGGGTTTCATTTAATAAGCATAACGTTTTAAAAACTGCATTAAATACATGATCTTTATGTCACTTTAATCCCATGGAAAAAGGAAAGAGTGGTTCATGTATGTAAATCCTATAATTTAAAATAGAAAATTTTGATATATAAGTGAATACCCTTATAGAATAATGATCTTTGAATATTCACTTAATAAAATAAAAGAATTTGATAAAAAGAGAGAGGCATTTTGAGACGAAAATTCTACAGCATAACGGCTATGTTATAGGGTTTTAGAAAATATAGAAAAGAGATGGGACATGGGTCACCACCTCATAAATGATCCATAAAAAAGTATAGGTAAAGAATTTAATGGATATAAGAACATTATAATTAAATTTGAAATACATTCCATATGAAATGAAAAACATTTAAGGAAGACAAAAATAAGATTTCCCTTATAAATATTCGGCTGCCTAATTGCGTCACTTAAAACATCAAAAAAATGAATTGACGAGATCAAATAGGGTCTCTCATCATATTAACATAAAATATCACTATTATAGATATAGATATCATAACCCAACATAATAAAAAGGAACTTTAAATACTTGACATGAAAATAGATCTTGAAAACGAGAAGGGTGAAAGAATCCCTTAAAAATTCGGCAGCCTAACGACACCACATAAACATTCTTAAAATGAATTGTTGAGATCAAGAGGGGTTCTCTCATCATATGAAAATGAAACGGGAAGTAGTATGAATATAAAATAACATCCACAACATAATAACATGGAGCATAAAATAAATGACATAAAAGAGAGTACTTGGAACGAAAGAGAGAGGTAGGATCCCTTACCTTAAAACGTAACTCTTAAAACTCAAAGGTTGGGACCTTGAGGGGATTGAGGGAACCTTGGGAGGACTCCTTGGGAAGTAAGGAGACCAGAACTTCGTTGATGATGATTTTGGGATAGAAAGGATGAGAGAATGGCTTTGTATTTATAGGGAAAGTGAAGGGACAAGACATTAATGGCCAAAGGACACCTCATTTGTGGTATTGGAAAAACCATGGGCTTTCCCATGGTATTGTCCACATGGGGCACCTAATACTTTATATTACTATTCATAAGTCGACCATATTGATTACATACTTAATACATCATTTAATGATGTCATTAAACACCCGTAACTTAAAAACTGTATTTCACTATTCACTGAAAAATCATTTTTCATAGAAAAATCCCAAAATTTCACTATAACCAAATATCGATGCTCTGATTTCAAAAATGAACTCCATTTTATAAAAATAATTTTGTAAATCATTTAATTTAATTTTTATATAAATACACTATTCACCATAAAATCATCTTTTTCAGAAAAAATCCCCAAAAATTACATTAACATAATATCGATGCTTTGAGTTCAAAAATGAACTCCATTTTATAAAAATGATTTCTTAAATATTTTTAATTTAATTTTTAATTAAAAATTACTATTCACCAGATAAAATGATACTTGAAAAATATTTTCTTAAATAGTTATTTACCTATTTTATTGAATCACATTACTTAATCAAGGTGCCTAGATTATATTAATAATTTATTTTATTTTGACAAAATAAGACGGATCCATTAATGATGGAGATCAGCAGAAATACAGGAGCATAACCACGATGGAAAATGATTGAACCAGAGCAAATCCTCATAGGGAGGGCCAATGCCTGCCATCTTGTGAGCGGCTTCGTTCGCTTCCCTTTTAATAAATGAGAAATTGCAGGAATTGAAGCCTTGTCTCCGCGAGTGAATACACCGGATAATGGGACCGAAAGGTTGAAGCCCGCCGTCAGTGAGATTGATGGCATTGATTACAGTGAGACAGTCGGATTCGATGTGAATGGAGTCCCAACCGCAATCTTTTGCGAAGTTTAATCCAGCAAGGATGGCGGCGGCCTCCGCGACTGAGGGCTCCCAAAGTGCATAACGTGCTTCGTATTTGGCAGCGATAAGATTTCCCAGGTTGTCCCGGGCCAGTAGACCTAGTCCAACTGGGCCATCCTTAGGGAGAGAGGCATCCACATTGATCATAAAAATCCCTTCCGGTGGGGGGCACCAATGTTGGGGAAGAGGAGGGTGGGTGGAAAGTCTTTGTTGTTCAGGGTGGTTCTGCCAAACCGCAATCCATGACAATGCCCGGTCAATCCAAAACCTGGGGGGCCTCCGGAAATGATTGAAAATGGCCTCGTTCCGCCTATTCCAGATAATCCAAGCCAAAATGCACAGGGCGCCTGCGTTAGCCGGCGAAAAGGAGGAGCACCATCGCATCAGGAGAGCTGTGAGATCTGAGGTGGGGTCCGGGAACAGCTCTAAAGTTGATCCCCAGCCATTCCAAATCTCCTGAGCCCCGGGACATTGAACAAGGGCATGGAAAGGAGATTCCGTCACAGAAGGGCAGAAAGGGCAAGAGTTGTCGTCTGAAAAGTGTCTGTAGACAAGGAGGCTCTTGGTTGGGAGGATCCCAGTACACACCTGCCACCAGAAAAAGCGAACTTTAGGGGGAACATTAAGCTTCCAAATTGATGTCCAGGGCCTCGCATCTCCTTCTGAAATCTGAGCAGAAAGAGCTCGCCGGTAGCCAGCTTTCACTGTATACTCACCTGAGCTGTCGTTTGTCCAGTAGAGATGATCTGGCCCTGCGTCTGACATACAGGGAATACTCAGAATAAGTCTCCTATCCCTCTCATTAAACCAGGAGTAGAGTTTTTCCAGACACCATCCCGCCCCTTGATCATCAAAAAGACAACAGACTGTGGCATGTTCGGATCCGGGAAAAACAGGGGATGACGCCTTCGTGCCTGTCTGATCAACAAGCCAAGGATCGGTCCAAATCTTGACCGTAGAACCATTCCCAATCCTCCAGCCTAGCCCTTTCCTCAGTAGATTACGACCGCCCCAAATGCTTCTCCAGAGAAAACTGGGTCGATAGCTAAGATGGGAATCCATAAAATCCTTATGTGGGAAATATTTAGCCCGGAGAACACGCGTGCATAGGGATGATGGGTTATAAATCATACGCCAACCTTGTTTAGCCAGCAAAGCATCATTAAATAGAGAAAGGTCCTGGAAGCCCATTCCGCCTTCAGATTTTGGTTGACAGAGAGCAGACCAGGCGATCCAATGGACTTTATTTTTTCCGTCCTTTCGTCCCCACCAAAAGTTAGATGTACTGGATTGAATCTTTGAAAGCACCACATCAGGGAGTTTAAAAATAGACATCAAATAGCTGGGGACAGATTGAAGTGCCGCCTTGATGAGGATTTCCTTGCCGGCCTTGGAGATTTTTTTAGGGGTCCGGCCTTGTATTTTTCTTTCAATTCGATCCACAATAGCTGAACAAATTTCTTTCTTTGACCGTCCAACCACCGTCGGGAGCCCAAGATACTTCTGGTGCTTATCGACCCCAGGGATGCGAGCTAAAGAGCAGAGATCTTCTCTTTTCGGCTGGGGAACTCCAGAGCTGAAAGAAATTTCTGATTTACTCTGATTGATCATTTGTCCTGAAGCCCGTTCATACTGTTGAATCGCCTGTCAGATTGCAGTACACTCATTAGGGGTAGCTCGAGAAAAAAGAAGGCAATCATCAGCGAAGAAGAGGTGGGATATCGGAGGGCCCTTGCGACACGCTTTCGCCCCATGGATTATGGAAAGCGAGGCTGCCCTGGAAAGGAGGTTGGAAAACACATCAGCCACTAAAATAAAAAGGAAGGGTGAAAGAGGGTCTCCCTGGCGAAGCCCACTGGATGGGGAGAAGCCTCGGGTGAGCACCCCGTTGACATTAATGCAAAAGGAAACTGACGAGACGCATTGCATGATCATGGCAATCCATTTGGTGCAGAAACCCATCTTGAGCATCACATATTCGAGGAAGTTCCATTCCACTCTATCATAGGCCTTAGCCATATCCAATTTCCACGCCATGATCCCTCTCTTCGCTCGTGTACGCGTTTTCATGGAGTGGAAAATTTCATGAGCAATAATGGCATTATCAGTGATTAACCTTTTTGCCACAAAAGCGCTTTGGTTCTCTGAAATGACGTCGGGTAGCCAAGGCCGCAACCGATTCGCCAGGATCTTCGAAAAGATCTTATACGAGACATTGCACAGACTGATCGGTCGAAAGTCCGAGACCCCTTGCGGATTTTTCATCTTGGGAATGAGTGTAAGAATAGTTTCGTTAAGAGAGGACAGGTCCGTTTTCCCCGCCCAAATATCCCGCATTAAATTGCAAATGTCTGGACCGATGATGTGCCAGTAATTCTTGAAAAAGAGGGCGTGGAATCCGTCTGGTCCCGGGGCTTTCGTAGAGTGGATTTGCTTTAAGGCCTTAAGAGTCTCGTCATTCATCACATCATTAGAAAGTTGTCTGTTCATATCGTCAGAAATCACAGGTTTGATGCAATCCTCAATCTCGGGAGAGATGTAAGAATGGCCTGCCGAGAAGAGTTTCTGAAAATGGCTCAGGAAAGCTTCTTGGATTCCCCCTGTGTCTGACACCTTACTACCATCGGAATTAAGAATGCCAGAAATAAAGTTTTTCCGGCGTCTTGCTGAAGCCTTCTGGTGGAAATAAGTGTAAGGTGCGCTATGGTGAGAGAATATGAGGGCAGCTCGGCCAACATTGCATGAGTAGTAATTTCTATCAGTTTGAACTTTTCACGAAGGCGATTCCTATCTAGCTTCACACGATGAAGTTCGGCTTCGGTGTGGTCCAGAGCAAAGCCCAGTGGTGCTACCACCTTCCCAAGTTCTGTTAGATGGGCTTCGATTGGCCCGAGACTACTGGATGAGCTCATAGAATCTTCTTTCTATATTAATTAACCAAGATCAATTGTATTTAGAGACAATGATCGCAACATTTAATTTCCAAGGGTTACACTGACTAACGGTCATATAATAGTCAAAACCCAACAGTCTCATTTTAATTATACTCATTTTATTAAATGAAAAAGTTTTGTTTAGTATGAAATAAAAAAAACACCAAATTAGGAAGAAAGATTTATTCAAAATTTCGGGTCGTTACAATCTTCCCCCCTTAAGAAATTGCGTCCTTGAAATTTTTAAAATTGGGTTTGGAAATTTCATTGAATGTCCCACATCGGAAAAAGAGTCAGTAACACTATTACATTAAAATAAAGAAAAGGAAGTACAATGGTCACCCAAGTTAACCCATACTAGGATTCCATGTAGGAAAACATGGATATGGAGGAGAAAACAAAGGGTGATGTTCTAAGGGAGATTTATAGAAAACATGTCTAAGATGAATTTAACCACCAGAAAATCACAAACTTGTGATGGGTTAAATAGTCTTTGATTACCCAAAATGAAATTTGAACCAAATTTTTTTTACGTACCTTTTAATAATTTTGACTAATTAATTTACTACTTAAAATAAGAACACAAGGAAATATATTTACCTTCAAGTAGAGCTTTATCCCTTAATAAGTTTAACCAAGACTAATCTTTTGTCCAAACAATGAGTATTCAAAACTACTTTTTCTCATCAAAGCACAAGAATCATCTTCTAGAGAATCACGTAATCCAGAAAAGAATAACTATCTATCTTTAAACATTTATCCCAAAAACAGAAAGGGTAAGATAAAACAACTATTTAAAATGAAAGAACCCCATAGGAAGGGAAACTACTTTAAATCTTAAAAGTTCCACGGTACTACCCAAAGTTCATCATAGACCATTCTATAAATAATTGTCCTTAAAATTCCTCAAAATAAACCAAACTAAGATTGAAACCCAAATATAAGAAGTATTTGATAACATATTATTCCAAGATAAACTTTATCGTTCATCTCCAAATGACATCAATCACTCCTAACATCTTATAAAAAAATTAACAAACCTAAACATATTTTCCCCAAGATAGGTTAATCATTTCTTAAATTAATATAAGTTCAACTTAAATTCGTCGATTCTGCAAAATATAATTCAAACTTTACTTATCAAAGAAAATACTATAGTAATATATTTACGTCGATCATATGAACATCTTCCAAAATAATAATCATCTTTTAATCCCATAATCATATTTTTATCAGGAAGAATAGCTTCACAACATTAACATGTGGTACATAAGAATAGAAGTTTTCCTTAATGATATAAAACCATCTTAGGAAGTGACTTGATGTTCTTAAAAAACATTAAAGATATGCTCATAGACCACGAACTAAAATACAACATGATTTAGACAATTATTGAGAAGAAGTTACATGTACTTTAGTCATCATGATCCATTTCAGCATAGGACATGCATTTTTCCCCTGTCCTTGAAGATTGTTGATGCTCATCATGCTTCACATCCCTTCCAAGAGAGAATTGCCTTGGATAATGTACAACTTCTCCATATTTACGACATTGAAAAGTATAAGGTACATTATATCAAACCGTATCTATATTCATCAAATTATCCATTTTTTTAAAGCAATTTGCTACTTTATGCCCTATCACCCCACACTTAAAACATCTCCTGTTTCCTTTGTGACATTCTCTTGGGTGCCTCCTTCCACACTTTTTGCACAAAGGAAATTGGGTATTCTATCCCTTATCAACTTTATTAGATGAAAATCCTTGCGACTTCATCTACTTCTTCCTTGATGAATTTGGGCATTCAACTAGGTACTAATTTTTAATTGTGATTTTTCATAGCCGGTTTGGCATAATCAAAATATGTTCAAATTGATATCTTGTCATATATTTCATATTAATAGGGAATCGTCACATTTCCTATCACATTGGTTGTTGGGACATGTTCTTCCACTTCCCTCCATTAACTAAAAAAAGAATGCATAATTAGGGGGCTTAAATACTTAGCCAATAATCATGAAAAGTAAACTTAAAGCATAGAAGGATAAAATTGTAGAAGAAAAGTATACCCTAACTTATGATCCCATAGGTTCCAATCTAGGTTATCCATGTTCATATATTCCTATGTGAATCTTTATTTTATTTTATTTTTTTCCCTTTAATAATGGTTCATACAAAGCTTATGAATTTACCAAAGCATATCCCCCGGGAGTGTCAAACCAAGAGTGCAGCAAGGCCCATTGTTGTGCTCTAGGTTACCCTGGGTCAATCCCGAAACACCTTGTCATAGTTTTTACTCCTTGGAACATCTTTGCTAGAGCTACCTTTACTTGTTCGTCTCTAGAAATGGATTTATTTTTTTGGAACCCACTTACTCAATACTCACCAAAATACCAGGAAGATTTCCTATATTTAAACTTGTCTATAGGGTTATTCCTAATGTTTCCATTTCCTAATTTCCACAAATAACTGAACCATCCTTTGATACCAACTATAGCATCCCACATTTTTATAACATAACTTTTCATTACATTTTACAAAACCGAGGATCTTTAAGGTTTACTGTCTTGGAAACCAGGAACTTAAAACAAGAAAACATAAAACATTTTTCTTAAAAACATGAAAGGATTCTCCTTGTGTTTATCATAGGTTCATTAATGCATCTCATAACCTGAGGACATACATCAAAAGAAAGGGTGAGTAGAAGGCCCAGTAAGGGAAACAAGGGGAACCATTTAACATGTGAACTTGAGATACATCAATAAAGACATGATAAATAGCTTTAAGGAATGAGAAAGATTTCATGAGGCATATCATAATGGAAATAACATGATTCATAACATTAATATATGGCTACAACATTTAACTTAGACAGTCATGAACATATCACTAAGGTCCATCCCCAATGTGTCATTTGAAATTACTAAGGTTATTCACCAAGGTATCGTTAAAATTGTAATCTGTAATAGTTACATCATTACCCAATGCATTGGAGCGATATCAGGGGGAACCCTTAAATTTTCCTTTATTATCATGTGAGCCTCATATATCATCATCAAACATTTCATAAATTACTCATATAGCATAAAAGAAATGGGTTTCCTTTTATAATCATAATGTTTTAAAAACTGCTTTAAAGACATGATCTTTATGTCACTTTATAGCCATGGAAAAGGAAAGTGGGTTTCATGTATATAAATCCCATAATTTAAAATAGAAATTTTTGATATATATTTGAGAACCCATGTATAAGAAAGATATTTTAATATTCACTTAATAAAATAAATGAATTTGAGAAAAAGACAGAGGCATTTTGAGACGAAAATTCTGCAGCATAACTGCTATGTTACAGGGTTTTAGAAAATATTGAAAAGACAGGGGACATGGGTCACCCACTCATAAATGATCCATAAAATAGTATAGGGACAGAATATAATGGATATAAGATCATGGTAATGAAATTTTGAAAGACATACCATATGAAATTAAAAACATTGAAGGAAGACAAAAATAAGATTTCTCTTATGAAAATTCGGCAGCCTAATGGCATCACTTAAAACATCAAAAAATGAATTGACGAGATCAAATAGGGTCTCTCATAATATGAACATAAAATATAAGTATGATAGATATATAGATCATACCCCAACATAATAAAAAGTAACTTTAAATACTTGACATGAAAATAGATCTTGAAAACGAGAAGGGTGAAAGAATCCCTTAACAATTCGGCAGCCTATCGGCTCCACTTAAAAATTATTAAAATGAATTGATGAGAGCAAGAGGGGGTATCTCATCATATGAACATGAAAAGGGGAGTAGGATTAATATAAAATAACATCCCCAACATAAGAACACGGAGCATAAAATAAATGACATAAAAGAGAGTACTTGGAAAGAAAGAGAGAGGTAGGATCCCTTACCTTAAAACGCAACTCTTAAAAATTGAAGGTTGGGACCTTGAGGGGCTTGAGGGAACCATTAGAGGAATAATTAGGAAGTAAGGAGACCAGAACTTCGTTGAGGATTATTTTGGAATGGAAAGGATGAGATAATGGCTTTGTATTTATAGAGAAAGTGAGGGGACAAGACATTAATGGCCAAAGGACACCTCATTGGTGGTATTGGAAAAACCATGGGCTTGCCAATGGTATTTACCCATGGTATTAGACAATTGGTACACCTCATACCTTATCTTACTATTCATAAGTCGACCATATTTATTACATACTTAATACATCATTTAATGATGTCATTAAACAGCCGTAACTTAAAAACTGTATTTTCACTATTCACTGAAAATTCAACTTTCTCAGAAAAATCCCAAAATTTAACCTTAACCAAATATTGATGCTATGATTTCAAAAAAAAACTCCATTTTATAAAAATAATTTTCTAAATATTTTTAATTTAATTTTTAAATAAATACACTATTCACCGAAAAATCATTTTTTTCAAAAAAAATCCCCAAAAATTACCTTAACATAATATCGATGTTCTGAGTTCAAAAATGAACTCAATTTTATAAAAATAATTTTCTAAATATTTTAAATTTATTTTTTAATTAAAAAACACTATTCACTAGAAAAAACTGATACTTGACTAATAATTTATGAAACAGTTATTTACCTATTTTATTGAATCACATTACTTAATCAAGATGCCTAGATTATATTAATACTTTCTTTAAGTGATATTAATAATCCATTTGATCACATTACTAATCCGAAGTGTAAAATCACTATTCATAATTTACTATTCATTAAAAATCAAGTTGATCTTATTAGACTATAAATTTCATACTGACCATTATTGTAAAAGACCATTTTTTAAAATCATTATACATAAATAATTATTTAATGTTTACATAAAAATTTTCAAATATCCTTTTTCTAGAATTCATCAAAAATATGCATACTATATTAATCCGGACATGTGAAAATTCACAAACTTCATCATAAGAAGAGAACACAATTTTATTTATCTAAAAGGATTACACAAAGCATTACAGTCTCCTTACATATCCCCTTATAACCCCAACATAGTACCTAAGTGTAAGGTGTAATAAGGTGGGAGAATCTGAGGGCGGCTTGTCCAACATTGCATGAGTAGTAATTTCTATCATTTTGAACTTCTTGTGAAGGAGATTCTATCCTAGATTCACACGATGAATTTCGGCTTGGGTTTGGTCCAGAGAAAATCCTAGTGGTGCTACCACCTTCCCAAGTTCTATTAGATGGGCTTCGATTGGCCCGAGACTACTGGATGAGGCCATCAAATCTTCTTTCTATATTAATTAACCAATATCACTTATATCTAGAGACAATAATCACAACATTTAGTTTCCAAAGGTTATACTGACTAACGGTCATATAATAGTCAAAACCCAACAATCTCATTTTAATTATACACATTTTATTTAATGAAAAAGTTTTATTTAGTATGTAATAAAATAACACACCAAATTAGGAAATAAGATTTATTCAAAATTTTGGGTCGTTACATCCATCCTCAACTTCATAGCTGTTGATGTTAATGTCTTCATCTTCCTCATCAGCATCATCAATTTCCATATTAGTTTCAGTTCCATCATCTCTGGTCATTTCAAATTCATTTGAAACATCATTAACATTATCTTCACCATTAGCCCTTAACAGTGGGGCGTCATCAATGATATTCATGTCTCTTCATGTAAAAAATGGATTCAGAGAAGTATGCATGACGATAGAGAATAGGGAGGCATCGTCGTGTTGCTCTTCATGCTTGTGCATATGATAATTGATATCCATATGTTAGAGCATACTTTTCATAGTGATTTTAGCCAAAGTAGTTCCAAGGAGATGAGTCGCCTGGTAAAAGAGTCTCTTTTGTCCGACGACACACCTCCTTGCAACATTCTCTGAATTAAATCAGTATGAAAAATCTACTTCGATGTACGTTAGAGCAGATTTTTCATAATGATTTCAGTGGAAGAAAGTTGCAAAGAGCTATAGTATAGATCAAAATGAATGTTGTTAATCCACTGGAAATTATTCCAGTTTATCAATGTACTCGAATTTATTCCAATTTACTACTAATTAAACCAAATTATTACTAATTAATCTTAATTTTTACTAACTGTTACTAATTTATCCTAATTTTATCCAATTATTACTAATTGTTATTAATTAATCTTAATTATTCCTAATTATTCCTAATTAATACAAATTAAACCTCAGTATGAGTAATTATTCTTAATTATTACTAAATAATCCTAATTATTACTAATTATTCCTAATAATTACTAATTAATCATAATAATTACTAATAATTTCTAATTATTACTTATTAGTCCTAATTATTACTAACTAATTCTAATTATTAATAATTATTAATAATTAATATTAATTATTAATAATTAATCCTAATTATTACTAATTAAACATTATTATTACAAATTAATCCTAATTATTATTAATTAATACTAAATATTATTAATTAATCCCAATTATTACTAATTAATCATAATTATTAACAATTATTAATAATTATTACAATTTTCACTCATTATTACTAATTGTTGATAATTTTTACAAATTAATCTTAATTATTTGTAATTAATCCTAATTATTGATAATTATTACTAATTATTACAAATTATTAATAATTATTAAAAATTATTTCTAATTATTATAAATTATTACTGATTATTAAAATTTATTACTAATTATCACAATTTATTACCATTTATTACTAATTATTACCATATATTACTAATTATTTCCATTTATTACAAATTCTTATAATTTATTACCATTAATTACTACTTATTACCATTTATTACTAATTATTACTTTTTATTACTTATTATTACTAGTTATTACTAGTTATTACTATTTAATATAGTTTATTACTAATTATTACATTTTATTACTAATTATTATAGTTTATTTCTAATTATGACTAATTATTACAAATTATTACCAATTATTTCAAATTATTACAAATTATTACTAAAACTAATAATTATTACTAATTATTAATAATTACTACTAAATGTTACTAATTATTATCATTTTTTACTAATTACTACAATTATTACAAATTATTACCAATTATTACAAATTATTACAATATATTACCATTTTCTACTAATTATTACTAATTATTACTAATAATTACTAATAATTACTAATTATTACTAATTATTACAATTTATCAGTTATTTTTTCAATTTATTACAAATTATTACAATTTCTTACTAATTATTACCATTTATTACTAATTATTACAATTTATTACTATTTATTACCACTTATTACTATTTATTAATAATTATTACTAATTATGACTAATTATTTCTAGTTAGTACAAATTATGACTAATTATTACAATTTATTACTAATTTTTTAAATTTATTACTAATTATTAAAAATTATTAAAAATTATTACAGTTTATTATTAATTATTACTATTTATTACTATTCGTCATAAATTTTTACTAATTATTACAATTTATCTCTAATTATTACATTTTATTACTAATTATTAAAAAAATTTATAATTATTACAATTTGATATCATTTAATACCATTTACTAACATTTATTACAAATTATAACCATTTATTAGTAATTGTTACTAATTATTATATTTTATTACTAATTATTACTAATTATTACTAATTATTACTAATTATTTTAATTTATTACCATTTATTACAATTTATTACCATTTATTACGAATTATTACTAATTATTATGAATTATTATAGTTTATTACCAATTATTACAATTTATTACTAATTATTACTAATTATTACTATAATTATTAATTCTTATCATTTATTTTGAATTATTAAGATTTATTATGAATTATTGCCACTTATTGAGAATTATTACCATTTATTACGAATTATTACGAATTATTACAAATTAATATGATTTATTTCTAATTATTACTAATTATTACTAATTATTACTAATTATTACTAATTATTACAATTTATTACTACTTATTACAATTTATTACTAATTATTACAATTTATTGAAAATTATTATGATTTATTACTAATTATTACAGTTTATTACTAAGTATTATGATTTATTACTAATTATTAGTATTTATTACTAATTATTAAAATTTATTACTAATTATTACAATTCATTACTAATTATTGAGAATTATTACTAATTAATCCTAATCATTTTTAATTAATCCTAATTATTACTAATTAATCCTAATTATTGATAATTATTACTAATTATTACAAAATATTTCTAATTATTACAAATCATTTCAAATTATAACAAATTATTATTGATTATTTATAATTAACACTTAGACGAAATTATTCATAAAAATAAGTACTAAAAACAAATATGTAATTCTAATTGAATTTAATTACATCTAACTAACAAAAGTTATAAATAATTTGAAATAAAATAAACAAACTAAATAATAATAAAAATGATAAATACCATGAAAGTGAGGCTTTCGGAGTATAAAAGTCGTAGATTATACTCCGATTTAAAAGTTTAAACTATTAAAAAAATTTAGAAGAAAATTTTTCTGAATAGATAGAGAAATCGAGAAAGAATTAGAATGAGAGGGAAAATGGATGGGGTTTTTTTGGGTAGATTATTTGCGACGGGCTTACCATCACAAATAGTTTAATTTGTGACAGGCCCCCTCGCAAATGTCCACCGCACTCGTTAATTACTATCAGTCAAAAAAATTATTTGCCATGGGACACGTCGCAAATGTATCCCTACCGACAAATTATTTGCATAGGGATACTTTTCCTGTTGTAAATGGTAAAAACCACCGTCGGGCATTTGCGACGTGAATAGGGAACCAGTCGCAAATTCCCTCCCCTGCGCTTTGGTGCGCATTCCCACCAAATCTTTTGTGATAGGTCCTTACTTACCCGTCACAAAAACTTATTATTTGTGACGTGACAATGGGTCATCGCAAATAGCCCCTTCTGATGGTTTATTTGCGACAGGCCCCTGACCCGTCCCAAATAACCCATCATGAATGGCCATTTTTCTCGATGTGCAAATAAACTTTAAATCTTGTTGACTAATAGATTATTTCATAAAATATTAAAAAAAATTACTAGAATGTATTTATATTAGAAATAGTAGAGTGTTTTTTAAACTGTTAAAACTATAATTTTCATTTAATTTTTAAAGACATTTTATAATCAAAATTTCTCACTAAATAAACATATTTATTATAATTTGGACACAATATCACTTAATATCAATAATATATTATTTAAAATTTTGGTTTATTAGATATGTTTTGTAAAATAAGCCCAAAAGTTTAATATTATATTTTTAGTACAAGTCTCATATTGTATTTTTCTACTTTTCTATTTTTATTCTCTTTTACATGAACTGGTTTTATTATTTAATCCTCACAAGTCCAATGTTCATAATCCAAACCCATCACACTTTATCTTGGATTTTTTTTAGTTATAAACTATTTTATTGTAAAACCAATATCAAGTGATATCACTTTGGGAACAGAATATCCATTAGGGCAGGTCGTGTTCCACCCAATGTAAATGTGGAGTTAGTAGACAGAATCAACATAGCTTCTCATACACAATAAGAGTTTAATATTATGGATTAATGGAATTTTTTAGTCAATGAATTTCCTACTTATTTCATGACTAGAGAAATTCAATCTAATTACATTGATATGAAACCGAGTTTACTTCAAATGATACAAACATTTGACAATCTGATGGCCTCCAAAGAGAGTACCCTCACAAAAACCTCTCGAGTTTTATAGAGATTTAAAATAAATACAATAATAATAGGGTGTTATATGATGTATTTTTAATGATATAATTTCATTTATCATTTTTTTATTTTACTAAATATTGAATCAAGTCCCTACTATCCAATTAGATCACCACATGAGATAATTTAAAACAATGATTTTAGAGAAGTACTCCCACTTGTAGAAATGGTAAAGATCTAGAGTGAGTTCCAATTTTTTTTAGACTGATATATAATCCACTTAAAATTCATGGGATATATTTGAGGATATATTGAGAAATTTTCCACATTATAGAGTGAAATTTTGGATGTGTTTTAAAAACATTTACTTTAGTATGAAACCTGATTACCAAATGGGAATTAATTCAAAAATTAGAGTAGGTTTAATATGGGAAAAACATCTAAGACACAAGAAATATTGGATGGTCTATTTAATAATATTTAATAGTGATGATGATAAGGATTACACCTCTATGGTACATTCATTAATAATAGGAGAAAACCAAGATATTCATCCAATTAGAGTTAATGCTAAAGCAATTAGAAGTGCTACTAGCCCTCTAAAACAATAGAGGAACGTATCATAAGTGGAAAAATATCATGTGAGATGTGTGGATGTTAATAAATTTTTAAATATTTATAACATGGTTTTAAAGGAATTCATATGGGAGAAGTGAGATTCATTGGGTAAATGAGTCACAGTCATAGTTTCAAAATCATTTTGGTCAACAATATGAGCTACTTACACAAAATAAAGGATAAAAACTATAAAGGGGGATGAAATGCATGAGTTAGTCCTAGGGTCGTTTGGTTTTTTCATAAGTATAGAAAACCCCAAAACCTATTGGAAAAAAATTCCAATATTTTAGGCTATATAATTTTTAGTATCTCCAACCAAAAATATTTAATTCCAAAATTCAAGGATCACAAGCCTCTTTCATGGAATTAGTGACCATATGCATTCTAAAAAATGATCACCACCTCTCTCAAATAGTGAATAATCATAAAAGTTATGGAACAGGGAGGCATCGTCGTGTTGCTCTTTTTGCTTGTGCATACGATAATTGATATCCATATGTTGGAGCATACATTTCATATTTATTTTATCCAAAGTAGTTCCAAGGAGATGAGTTTTCTGGTAAAAGAGTCTCTTTTATCTGACGACACACCTCCTTGCAACTTTCTCTAATCCACTGGAAATTATTCCAGTTTATCAATGTACATGAATTTATTCCAATTTATTACTAATTAAACCAAATTATTACTAATTAATCCTAATTGTTACTAACTGTTACTAATTTGTCCTAATTTTATCCAATTATTACTAATTGTTGTTAACTAATCTTACTTATTCCTAATTATTCCTAATTAATAAAAATTAAACCTCAATATGAGTAATTATTCCTAATTATTACAAATTAATCCTAATTATTACTAATTATTCCTAATTAATACTAATTAATCATAATAGTTTCTAATAATTTCTAATTATTACTAATTATTCCTAATTATTACTAACTAATGCTAATTATTACTAATTATTAATAATCAATCTTAATTATTAATAATCAATCCTAATTATTACTAATTAATCATTATTATTACTAATTAATCCTAATTATTATTAATTAATACTAAATATTATTAATTAATCCCAATTATTACTAATTAATCATAATTATTAACAATTATTAATAATTATTACAATTTTTACTCATTATTACTAATTATTGATAATTTTTACTAATTAATCTTAATTATTTTTAATTAATACTAATTATTAATAATGATTACTAATTATTAGAAATTATTAATAATTAATACAAATTATTTCTAATTATTATAAATTATTACTGATTATTAAAATTTCATACTAATTACCACAATTTATTACCATTTATTACTAATTATTACCATTTATTACTAATTATTACCCTTATTACTAATTATTATAATTTATTAACATTAATTACTATTTATTACCATTTATTACTAATTATTACCAATTATTTCCATTTATTACTAATTATTACCATTTATTACTAATTATTACCATTTATTACTAGTTATTACTTATTATTACTTATTATTACTAATTATTACTAGTTATTACTATTTAATATATTTTATTACTAATTATTACATTTTATTACTAATTATTATAGTTTATTTCTAATTATGACTAATTATTACAAATTATTACCATTTATTTCAAATTATTACAAATTATTAATAAAACTAATAATTATTACTCTTTATTAATAATTACTACTAAATGATAGTAATTATTATCATTTTTTACTAATTATTACCATTATTACAAGTTATTACAAATTATTACAAATTATTACCATATATTACCATTTTCTACTAATTATTACTAATTATTACTAATTATTACTAATAATTACAAATTATTACTCATTATTAAAATTTATTAGTAATTGTTATAATTTATTACAAATTTTTACAATTTATTACTAATTATTACCATTTATTACTAATTATTACAATTTATTACTAATTATTAACATTTATTACTATTTATTAATAATTATTACGAATTATGACTAATTATTTCTAATTATTACAAATTATGACTAATTATTACAATTTATTACTAATTTTTTAAATTTATTTCTAATTATTAAAAATTATTACAAATTATTATAGTTTATTATTAATTATTACAATTTATTACTATTCGTCATAAATTATTACTAATTATTACAATTTATCACTAATTATTACAGTTTATTACTAATTATTAAAATTTATTTTTAATTATTACAATTTGTTATCATTTATTACCATTTACTACCATTTATTACAAATTATAACCATTTATTACTAATTATTACTAATTATTATAGTTTATTACTAATTATTACTATTTGTTAGTAAATATTACTAATTATTACTAATTATTACTAATTATTTTAATTTATTACCATTTATTACAATTTATTACCATTTATTACGAATTATTACTAATTATTATGAATTATTATAGTTTATTACCAATTATTACAATTTATTACTAATTATTACTAATTATTACTATTATTATTAATTCTTATCATTTATTTTGAATTATTGAGATTTATTATGAATTATATCCATTTATTACGAATTATTACCATTTATTATGAATTATTACAAATTAATACGATTTATTACTAATTATTACTAATTATTAGTAATTATTACTAATTATTACTAATTATTACAATTTATTACTACTTATTACAATTTATTACTAATTATTACAATTTATTGCAAATTATTATGATTTATTACTAATTATTACCATTTATTACCAATTATTATGATTTATTACTAATTATTAGGATTCATTACTAATTATTAAAATTTATTACTAATTATTACAATTTATTACTAATTATTGAGAATTATTTCTAATTAATCCAAATCATTTTTAATTAATCCTAATTATTACTAATTAATCCTAATTATTGATAATTATTACTAATTATTACAAAATATTTCTAATTATTACAAATCATTTCAAATTATAACAAATTATTATTGATTATTTATAATTAACCCTTAGATGAAATTATTGAAAAAAATAAGTACTAAAAACCAAATATGTAATTCTAATTGAATTTAATTACATCTAACTAACAAAATTTATAAATAATTTGAAATAAAATAAACAAACTAAATAATAATAAAATTGATAAATACGATGAATGTGAGGCTTTCAGAGTATAAAAGTCGTAGATTATACTCCGATTTAAAAGTTTATACTATTAAAAAATTTAGAAGAAAATTTTTCTGAATATATAGAGAAATCGAGAAAGAATTAGAATGAGAGGGAAATGGATGGGGTATATATAGGTTAGATTATTTGCGACGGGCTTACCATCACAAATAGTTTTATTTGTGACGGGCCCCCTCGCAAATGTCCACCGCATGCGTTAATTACTGTCAGTCAAAAAAATTATTTGTGATGTGACACGTTGCAAATGCATCCCTACCGACAGATTATTTCCCTAGGGACAATTTTCCTGTTGTAAATGGTAAAAACCACCGTCGGGCATTTGCGACGTGAATAGGGAACCAGTTGCAAATTCCCTCCCCTGCACTTTGGTGCGCATTCCCACCAAATCTTTAGTGATAGGTCCTTACTTACCTGTCGCAAAAACTTATTATTTGTGACGTGACAATGGGTCATCGCAAATAACCCCTTCCGATGGTTTATTTGCGACAGGCCCCTGACCCGTCCCAAATATCCCATCGTGAATGTCCATTTATCTCTTTGTGCAAATAGACTTTAAATCTTGTTGACCAATAGATTATTTCATAAAATATTAAAAAAAATTGAACTAGAATGTATTTATATTAGAAATAGTAGAGTGTTTTTTAAAGGGTTGAAACTATAATTTTCATTTAATTTTTAAAGACATTTTATAATCAAAATTTCTCACTAAATAAACATATTTGTTATAATTTGGACACAATATAAATTAATATCAATAATATATTATTTAAAATTTTGGTTTATTAGATATGTTTTGTAAAATAAGCCCAAAAGTTTAATATTAGATTTTTAGTACAAGTCGGATATTGTATTTTTCTATTTTTCTATTTTTATTCTCTTTTACATGCACTGGTTTTATTATTTAATCCTCACAAGTCCAATGTTCATAATCCAAACCCATCACACTTTATCTTGGAGATTTTTTAGTTATAAACTATTTTATTGTAAAACCAATATCAAGTGATATCTCTTTGGGAACAGAATATCCATTAAGGCAGGCCGTGTTCCACCCAGTGTAAATGTGGAGTTAGTAGATAGAATCAACATAGCTTCTCATACACAATAAGAGTTTAATATTATGGATTAATGGAATATTTTAGTCAATGAATTTCTTACTTATGTCATGACTAGAGAAATTCAATCTAATTACTTTGATATGAAACCGAGTTTAGTTCAAATGATACAAACATTTGACAATCTGATGGCCTCCAAAGTGAGTACCCTCACAAAAACCTCTCGAGTTTTCTAGAGATTTAAAATAAATACAATAATAATAGGGTGTTATATGATGTATTTTTATTGATATAATTTCATTTATCATTGATTTATTGTATAAAATATTGAATCAAGTCCCTACTATCCAATTTGATCGCAACATGAGATAATTTAAAACAATGATTTTGGAGAAGTACTCCCACTTGTCGAAATGGTAAAGATCTAGAGTGAGTTCCAATTTTTTTTAGACTGATTTATAATCCACATAAAATTCATGGGATATATTTGAGGATATATTGATAAATTTTCCACATTATAGAGTGACATTTTGGATGTGTTTGAAAAACATTTACTTTAGTATGAAACCTCATTACCAAATGGGAATTAATTCAAAAATTAGAGTAGGTTTAATATGGGAAAAACATCTAAGACACAAGAAATATTGGATGGTCTAGTTAATAATATTTAACAGTGACAATGATAAGGATTAAACCTCGATGGTACATTCATCAATAATAGGAGAAAACCAAGATATTCATCCAATTAGAGATAATGCTAAAGCAATTAGAAGTGCTACTGGCCCTCTAAAACAATGGAAGAATGTATCCTAAGTGGAAAAATATCATGTGAGATGTGTGGATGTTAATGAATTTTAAAACATTTATAACATGGTTTTAAAGGAATACATATGGGAGAAGTGAGATTCATTGGGTAAAATGAGTCACATTCATAGTTTCAAAATCATTTTGGTCACCAATATGAGCTACTTACACAAAATAAAGGATAAAAACTATACAGGGGGAAGAAATGCATGAGTTAGTCCTAGGGTCGTTTGGTTTTTTCTTTTGTATAGAAAACCCCAAAACGTATTGGAAAAAAATTCCAATATTTTAGGCTATATAATATTTAGTATCTCCAACCAAAAATATTTAAATCCAAAATTCAAGGATCACAAGACTCTTTCATGGAATTAGTGACCATATGCATTCTAAAAATTGATCACCACCTCTCTCAAATGGTGAATAATCATAAAAGTTAAGGAATATGGAGGCATCGCCGTGTTGCTCTTCATGCTTGTGCATACGATAATTGATATCCATATGTTGGAGCATACTTTTCATAGTGATTTTAGCCAAAGTATTTCCAAGGAGACGAGTCATCTGGTAAAAGAGTCTCTTTTGTCCGACGACACACCTCCTTGCAACTTTCTATGAATTAAATCAGTATGAAAAATCGGCTTCGATGTACATCAGAGTAGATTTTTCATACTGATTTTAGTTGAAGAAAGTTGCAAAGAGCTAAGGTATAGATCAAAATGAATGCTGCTAATCCACTGGAAATTATTCCAGTTTATCAATGTACACGAATTTATTCCAATTTATTACTAATTAAACCAAATTATTACTAATTAATCCTAATTGTTAATAACTATTACTAATTTATTTTAATTTTATCCAATTATTACTAATTGTTATTAATTAATCTTAATTATTCCTAATTATTCCTAATTATTACAAATTAAACCTCAATATGAGTAATTATTCCTAATTATTACTAATTAATCCTAATTATTACTAATTATTCCTAATTATTAATAATTAATCATAATAATTACTAATAATTTCTAATTATTGCTAACCAATCCTAATTATTACTAATTATTATTAATTAATCTTAATTATTAATAATTAATCCTAATTAATACTAATTAATCATTAATTTTACTAATTAATCCTAATTATTATTAATTAATACTAAATATTATTAATTAATCCCAATTATTACTAATTAATCATAATTATTAACAATTATTAATAATTATTACAATTTTTACTCATTATTACTAATTATTGATAATTTTTACTAATTAATCTTAATTATTTGTAATTAATCCTAATTATTGATAATTATTACAAATTATTACAAATTATTAATAATTATTAAAAATTATTTCTAATTATTATAACTTTATTACTGATTATTAAAATTTATTTCTAATTATCACAATTTATTACCATTTATTACTAATTATTACAATTTTTTACTAATTAGTACCATTTTTTACTAATTATTATAATTTATCACCATTAATTACTATTTATTACCATTTATTACTAATTATTACCAATTATTTCCATTTATTACTAATTATTATCATTTATTACTAATTATTACCATTTGTTATTAATTATTACTTATTATTACTTATTATTACTAATTATTACTAGTTAGTACTATTTAATATAGTTTATTACTAATTATTGCATTTTATTACTAATTATTATAGTTTATTTCTAATTATGACTAATTATTACAAATTATTACCAATTATTTCAAATTATTACAAATTATTACTAAAACTAATAATTATTACAAATTATTAATAATTACTACTAAATGTTACTAATTATTATCATTTTTTACTAATTATTACCATTATTACAAATTATTAACAATTATTACAAATTATTACCATATATTACCATTTTCTACTAATTATTACTAATTATTACTAATAATTACTAATAATTACAAATTATTACTAATTATTACAATTTATTAGTAATTATTACAATTTATTACAAATTTTTACAATTTATTACTATTTATAAATAATTATTACGAATTATGACTAATTATTTGTAATTATTACAAATTATGACTAATTATTACAATTTATTACTAATTTTTTAAATTTATTACTAATTATTAAAAATTATTACAAATTATTAAAGTTTATTATTAATTATTACAATTTATTACTATTCGTCATAAATTATTACTAATTATTACAATTTATCACTAATTATTACAGTTTATTACTAATTATTAAAATTTATTTATAATTATTACAAATTGTTATCATGTATTACCATTTACTACCATTTATTACAAATTATAACCATTTTTACTAATTATTACTAATTATTATAGTTTATTACTAATTATTACTATTTGTTAGTAATTATTACTAATTATTACTAATTATTACTAATTATTTTAATTTATTACCATTTATTACAATTTATTACCATTTATTACGAATTATTACTAATTATTATGAATTATTATAGTTTATTACCAATTATTACAATTTATTACTAATTATTACTAATTATTACTATTATTATTAATTCTTACCATTTATTTTGAATTATTAAGTTGTATTATGAATTATTTCCATTTATTATGATTTATTACCATTTATTATGAATTATTACGAATTATTACAAATTAATACAATTTATTACAATTTATTACTAATTATTACTAATTATTACCAATTATTACAATTTATTACTACTTATTACAATTTATTACTAATTATTACAATTTAATGCAAATTATTATTATTTATTACTAGTCATTACCGTTTATTACTAATTATTATGATTTATTACTAATTATTAGGATTCATTACTAATTATTAAAATTTATTACTAATTATTACAATTTATTACTAATTATTGAGAATTATTTCTAATTAATCCTAATCATTTTTAATTAATCCTAATTATTACTAATTAATCCTAATTATTGATAATTATTACTAATTATTACAAAATATTTCTAATTATTACAAATCATTTCAAATTATAACAAATTATTATTGATTATTTATAATTAACGCTTAGACGAAATTATGGAAAAAAATAAGTACTAAAAACCAAATATGTTATTCTAATTGAATTTAATTACATCTAACTAACAAAATTTATAAATAATTTGAAATAAAATAAACAAACTAAATAATAATAAAATTGATAAATACCATGAATGTGAGGCTTTCGGAGTATAAAAGTCGTAGATTATACTCCGATTTAAAAGTTTATACTATTAAAAAATTTAGAAGAAAATTTTTCTGAATAGATAGAGAAATCGAGAAAGAATTAGAATGAGAGGGAAATGGATGGGGTATATATAGGTTAGATTATTTGCGACGGGCTTACCATCACAAATAGTTTTATTTGTGATGGGCCCCCTCGCAAATGTCCACCGCACGCGTTAATTACTGTCAGTCAAAAAAATTATTTGTGATGGGACACGTCGCAAATGTATCCCTACCGACACATTATTTGCATAGGGATACTTTTCCTGTTGTAAATGGTAAAAACCATCGTCGGGTATTTACGACGTGAATAGGGAACCGGTCGCAAATTCCCTCCCCTGCGCTTTGGTGCGCATTCCCTCCAAATCTTTTGTGATAGGTCCTTACTTACCTGTCGCAAAAACTTATTATTTGCGACGTTACAATGGGTCATCGCAAATAACCCCTTCTTGTGGTTTATTTGCGACAGGCCCCTGACCCGTCCCAAATAACCCATCATGAATGGCCATTTTTCTCGTTGTGCAAATAGACTTTAAATCTTGTTGACTAATAGATTATTTCATAAAATATTAAAAAATGAATTAGAATGTATTTATATTAGAAATACTAGAGTGTTTATTAATGGGTTAAAACTATAACTTTCATTTAATTTTTAAAGACATTTTATAATCAAAAAATCTCACTAAATAAACATATTTATTATAATTTGGACACAATATCACTTAATATCAATAATATATTATTTAAAATTTTGGATTATTAGATATGTTTTGTAAAATAAGCCCAAAAGTTTAATATTAGATTTTTAGTACAAGTCTCATATTGTATTTTTCTGTTTTTCTATTTTTATTCTCTTTTACATGCACTGGTTTTATTATTTAATCCTCACAAGTCCAATGTTCATAATCCAAACCCATCACACATTATCTTGGAGTTTTTTTAGTTATAAACTATTTTATTGTAAAACCAATATCAAGTGATATCTTTTTGGGAACAGAATATCCATTAAGGCAGGTCGTGTTCCACCCAGTGTAAATGTGGAGTTAGTAGATAGAATCAACATAGCTTTTCATACACAACAAGAGTTTAATATTATGGATTAATGGAATTTTTTAGTCAATGAATTTCCTACTTATGTCATGACTATAGAAATTCAATCTAATTACTTTGATATGAAACCGAGTTTACTTCAAATGATACAAACATTTGACAATCTGATGGCCTCCAAAGTGAGTACCCTCACAAAAACCTCTCGAGTTTTCTAGAGATTTAAAATAAATAAAATAATAATAGGGTGTTATATGATGTATTTTTATTGATATAATTTCATTTATCATTGATTTATTGTACTAAATATTGAATCAAGTCCCTACTATCCAATTTGATCATCACATGAGATAATTTAAAAAAAGATTTTGGAGAAGTACTCCCACTTGTGGAAATAGTAAAGATCTAGAGTGAGTTCCAATTTTTTTTAGACTGATATAGAATCCAAATAAAATTCATGGGATATATTTGAGGATATATTGAGTAATTTTCCACATTATAGAGTGACCTTTTGGATGTGTTTGAAAAACATTTACTTTAGTATGAAACCTGATTACCAAATGGGAATTAATTCAAAAAGTAGAGTAGGTTTAATATGGGAAAAACATCTAAGACACAAGAAATATTGGATGGTCTAGTCAATAATATTTAACAGTCATGATGATAAGGATTACACATCGATGTTTCATTCATCAATAATAGGAGAAAACCAAGATATTCATCCAATTAGAGATAATGCTAAAGCAATTAGAAGTGCTACTAGCCCTCTAAAACAATGGAGGAATGTATCCTAAGTGGAAAAATATCATGTGAGATGTGTGGATGTTAATGAATTTTGAAATATTTATAACATGGTTTTAAAGGAATTCATATGGGAGAAGTGAGATTCATTGGGTAAAATGAGTCACAGTCATAGTTTAAAAATCATTTTGGTCAACAATACGAGCTACTTACACAAAATAAATGATAAAAACTATACAGGGGGAAGAAATGCATGAGTTAGTCCTAGGGTTGTTTGGTTTTTTCTTAAGTATAGAAAACCCCAAAACCTATTGGAAAAAAATTCCAATATTTTAGGCTATATAATTTTTAGTATCTGCAACCAAAAATATTTAAATCCAAAATTCAAGGATCACAAGCCTCTTTCATGGAATTAGTGACTATATTCATTCTAAAAAATGATCACCACCTCTCCCAAATGGTGAATAATCATAAAAGTTATGGAACATACTTAAAATTTACTGATTCCCCTTTGATATGTTGATCATAACTTCGTATATATTTCCCAAAATTTGTATGGGACGTAACTCGATAATCTACCGAGTTACATAGAGGTTCCAAGGGGTGAATCTCAAACTATGAAATTTAGGAGTGTAAGGGGACAAATGGAGATGTATATCCACAAACAAAATAAGTATGAAAATTAAAAATAAAATTATATGGATAAAAATAAATGGAATCGACCATGTAAACTAGAAAATAAAAAATAAGTATATGAAATAATTATTCACAATAACACATCAAATCAACCCAAAGTTCAACTTTATGAGCCACATATTCCCTTGCTGGTGATGATGACCCAAATAAATGTTGAAGTGAAATATAAAAATTTCATGGATATGTTCATGAAACTTCATATCAGTATCCCATTCCAAAAATAAATCTCATAGATATCGATATATGTCATGTTCTTCAAGAAACTCATTTAAAATAAAAAAGAAATTAGAAGAATTTGGTGTGATATCTCTAAGTGAAGAGTGCTCAGTTAGGGAAAAATGAAGTTACCATTAAAACATTGATATCCATGTGGCCTTTCTATTCTATATACTATTAAATATTTCACTTTTTGTAAATCCCTTTGTGAATTAGGGGGATGCTTCATTATTTTGTCAATGAATGTGTTCAAGAATCTTGGGATAAGTAATCTAAATCCTAAAATTGTTTATCTTTAACTAGAAAAAAAAGTACACTATCAAATTTATAGATGATTTATTAGTGAAATTTTTAAAATTAATCTTCTCCGCATATTTAATCAGTCTAGAAAAATATGAAGGGTAATAGGTATTATCATCCTTATTCTACCATTACTATCCATGTGGAAAGTGTCCATTGATTTTAATCCAGGATTTTTAATATATTTGGTTGGAGAAGAAATGTAATTATTTTGTTTGATGAAGGAAGTTTATTGTGTTGATGGGCATAAATATTTTCATCCCTTTACCACCACGTAATATGATTATAGAATTTTGAAGATGCAAGACGGGGAGAAATAAACCAGGATGTAGTTGGTTGATGAAGAAGTAAAACAAAAAGTTGTAAATAGTGATGATATGCTCGAAAACTGTAAGGACCCAATGTAGTGGAAAAATATTTGGGGGATTCCATTTATAGATTATTACCCTCGATTGTGAAACTAGAAAAATAGTGTTAAAGTATCTCCTAGGAAACTTGATGTAATCATTCATGGGAGAATGAGAAAACCCGATGGGGGGTTTTCGAAGGAGGAACATCACCAATTAGTTATGGTATTACAACAAAGGAAGAAGTAAATTTATTTGATTATATATAATTTCAAATGTCTAAGCCATTCCCATTGAAAACACATGGTTAGAATAAAAAAATTAAGGAATTTGACGAGTCATACATAATAAATATTGACACCTCTAATAAATGGTGTTAAAAAAATAGGGTATTGAAAATATTGGATATAAATATCATCTACATAATTTATGATAGTGATTGGGTAATTCCACTCCAAGCAGTATCAGAAAAATGAGGTATTATAGTGTTTAAAAAGTATTATAAGTTAATTTCCACTCAAATAATGACATGGTGGACAATATATGTTGACTATAAGAATCCTAATGATGTAATTAGGAGGGATCACTTTCCATTCCCATTTATCAAAAAAATGATGACAAGTATATCCCAACATTAGGATCACTATTTTCTTGATATATATTTAGATTACAAAAAAAATTAATTTTCTCTAGAAGATTATGGAAATAAATCATTCACATTCCCCTATATGACCCTCACCATTTGACACTTTTCATTTAGTATGTGTAATGGGCCTACCCATTTTTAGTGGTTCATCAAATACATATTTATAGTTATAAAAAGTTTTTATTGATCAATTTTATATATAATTACACACATTTTAGGTGTGTCTCAAAATACATTATTTAGTATTGGAAATTTGGGATGATACATGAATGGTGTTGAATTATGAAAACTGACATTTAATGTTAAGGGATAGTGTTGTGTGTGGTCACCAGATTTCCAAACACATGATAATGGTAAATAACATAAAGATAAAGGTGGAAAAAGTATTTTCAACATACAAAACCATGAGAAAAATGTGGATCTTTTATGATGTACAATTTTTTACTAGATTTTCATGAGATATTTATCTTAAATTTATCACCCCCTCACTAAAAGTTTGGAAAAGTATGTAGAGTTATCTTTTGATGAAAAGTTAAAGGAGTCATTATAGGAGATGAAGAAAATATTAGTCATTATTCCAATAATTATAACTCAAAATTTAGTGGATCCATTAGAGTTGATGTGTGAAGTTGGTGAAAATACAGTTGTGGAAATTCTCAAATAAAGAATGGGTAAGATTTTCTGAGTTCTCTACTATACAAGCTAGACTCTCATGGAGATGCAATTCAATTTCACTATGATGAAGAAAGAGTTTTTTTATGTTATTTGATTTTAAAAGTTTTATAACATATCTATTTCTCCCTATATTGGTATTATACATTTATCATGTGGCCTTGAAATGAATTATTGAATAAAAATAAGTCAAATCGTGTTTGATCTAGTGGATTATTTTCCTCCATAATTTCTTCATAAGGATAAATTATCGGAAAGGCTTTGAGAATATCATTACAAAAAAATATTTAAGAGAAGGAATTACAACATCTATATAGAGATCAATATGTGAAGGAAAATGATTTATTTTAAAATGAACATATATTTGTATCTGAGAACACAACATGATTGTGGTTTGGCTATATTGATAATTAGATGGATTCCAGGATAATATACCCTCAATTAACATATAAATAGAGAAACTAATTCCATAGAGAAGGTAAAAATTATTTTTATGATGACCTTCTATTATTAAAATTGTTTGAGGATATGTTGATTTATAGGTGTGTGCTTGAAAATGAAGTGAATAGAATGTTTAAATTTTTTCTACACCTCATCGATGAAAGGACGCCATAGTCTCACCAGAATAGTGTCAAAGATTATTCAAATATGATTCATTTTTCATACTTTATATTTTGATATATAGAAATTTTTTGTAGAATGAGATCATTTCCAATGTAAAAAAAATATTATAAATTTAAATTAGATATATCAATAAACCATTATTGAGGTTGATGTTTTGAATGTATGGGGGATATAATTCATGGATCATTTCCTTAATTTTTAAGATAAAATAATAACTTTATTTAAGTTTATTACTTATAAAATGGGTATAATTATGAGCCAAATGGGATAATATAATAAATTTAGTCACTAATTTTTTGATGGAAGACATATTATCTGGGATCAAAGTACCCAAGTTATTGATTAGTGATAAAAAACACTTTTTCAGCCCCTATATTAGTTGAGTATTAGAAAGGTATATAGTTTGACACAAAACATATACTTCATGTCACCATAAAATGAGTGGAAAAGCATATCTCTCAAAATTATATCTGAATGAAATCATAGAATACTATCAATTCAAGGTGAAAAGATTAGTCATAAAAACTTGACAATGCATTATTGACTTATTAAACAACTTATAAGAAACTATTAGTAATGCATCCATTTTATTTAGTATATGGTGAATCATTACACATTCGAATGGATCTTGACCAAAAATATTTTTGTGTGGTATAATAAGTGAATCTTATGGAATACAAAGAAGGAATGAAAAGATTAATGGAGTAATATTAAATTTCATATATTTGAAGAGATTCTTAATACAATGCCACTATATACAAGGATAAAATAAAGAAGTTTCAAGACTGATACATCTATATTTTTTTGATATTTTTCACCAAATTATATTTTTGATGTAAGATTCATTTTATCTATGCTCCATGTTTCCACAATAATGTCTCCTACTTTTATTGGTTTTATTATTATTCTACCTGTGGTATTTTGGGTCTTTTGAGTGTCACTGAAATCAATATTCCACTATATAGTGTGTGATGGTGTACTAGAATCAACCATGACTACCTTTTTCTTTTATTCAATCCCCATAATATATTTTTCTTTTTGTTGAGTCCTTTGTTGTTAAATACAATACTACAACTTTCCCGTTGGATCACCATGATTTTCTATTACATTATTTGTAACTCACATGGTCCAATCTTATGATGTCATTATATGAGTCATGATTGTTACAACTAAATAATTTACTGGGTTTTTTCATTTAAAAACATACAATGTTTAATATATTTTATCACACGCAACATTATACTAATACATATAGTTAGATATTAAAAAAATTAAGTATTAAATAAGACCCAATAATATAGTCTTTAAAATGGAAGGTAAATATATAGGTAACCTCATTATGGGATCTATATATAAATTAGAAGAAATTGAATTAATATGTAGGAGTCTCCTTTATGAGGCTTATTTTTTCGAGCATGGAAAGGAACTGTCATTACTAGGATTTTCCCTAGGTCAAGCTCAAGTCAAGATTAAACAAGTTCAGTTTGAGAGAAATTTTCTACAAGAGAAGTTAAATCTTGTACAAATCACTATAATATCCCATCTAGCTAAATCACCACTCACAAAAACCAACATTTATTATCTCACCTATAAATCATATGTAAATATAATGATGTATTTTATTAGTAGAAGTTAGGATGAAATAATCATATAATTATTAATATAATATATATTATCATTGTGTAGAATTTTTATAAAATCAAAATTTTAAAAATTAACAGGTAGTTTTTGATTAATTTTTTTATTAGTTCCCAGGAAATAAGTAATCAATTATAATAATTCAAAATAAAACCATTTGATGTTTACAAGACAATTTTTTTGAATAATTTCATTTTTTAATATATTATGTATTTTTATCTTAATAAATTAAATTAATCACTTTTTAATTACGAATTTAATTAAATTTTTAGAAAATTTGTCTAAAAAACAAATTAACACCCGTTTAATGATTTTTTTACATATTAAGGAATAAGAATAAATTCATATAATTATTAAAAATTACATTTTTCTAAAAATCATTTCTCCACATTACGCATTATTATATTAACATTAATATTTATAAATTTTAGAAAATAAATCATGTAACATTTATTTTATATTTTAAATTAGTATGTATTAATTAGTTAATAAGTTAAATTTCATTTTATGTCACAAAAATAAGTTACCAAGGTAAAACTTTCTCACCTTGTTTATGGTTAAAATGAGGTAAAAGTACTGTATCAGGAAGTAAGGTCTCAAATTATCGTAGAAAATAATATATAAATGGATTCCTATTGGATTAATTGAGCATAAATTATCTTTTTATAACTAATTTTTATTTTTGTAACATATTTTCTTAAAAATACATATCTTTTTATATTAAGAAATTAATATTTCAAAAATGTCACTGCTCTCACCTATAAAAGGACTCCTTTACCACCCCACATATCATCATACCTAAAGCATCATAGACCAACTAAAATCTATCATAACACTTCCCCAACCCTATTTAATACATATTATTTGTATTTATCTCACAAAAATACCAATCTAAGAATAATTATTGACTAGTCTAAAGGAGGATATCAAAGGAAGAGGTAGTTGTTGATACTGAGTTCTTTCAAGTCTATTTCTTATTCCAACTCAAAATTAATTATACCTATCCTAATATAATTAAATAAGTATAATTATTATACTAATTTTTTGATTTTTATGTAATCACCATTATCTACCTTCCTCCCATTCATTAGAAAATGAAAACATCACTTGTGTTATGCTTGGACTACCACCTCCCTAAATAAAGTATTTCACTTCTTATCACCACCATACATCACTGGTTCTAAAAGTGTATTTAAATAATAAATATTATATTTATGACATGATTTAGATTATCTAAATATAAATTATTTATTTAATTAATAATATTTAAAATAAATGTTCATTTTAAATATAACAATCTAAAACACACATATGGATACACTATTCTTAATTTGAATATATTTTTAAAACCCATTTAAACTATATAATTTTTTTACTAAAGTAATTATAAGGATCATATATATATATATATAATTATTTATGAAAATAAATTAATTTATAATTCATTAACCATGGTCAACGTGCTGAAGTAGTTTTGGAGGAAATATTGAACAACCCCAAGTTGTCGATGTTAGAAAAACTATATAATAAAACATTGAAATATAAAAATAAATAAACCATAAAAAATTAAATTTAGATGAAAAAAATTCTGAATTAGGTATTTAATAAAATTATATTTTTATTCGAGATGTTAGACACACACTAAGTGAGTCGGTACTCGAGGTAAGGGTTCTTTTACTCAATTTCAATTCAATGAGACAAGTTTTTTATCATGAACCAATTTACTTTTATATTATGTAAATACTAACATATTAAATTATTATATATTAATTCATTTGTTAAAATTGTTTTTTGAACATTAAATTAATCTATCCCTATTCATTTTCATTGGATTCATGCATTACCATAGCCATAAGGGCTGTTGTTAATTTAATTGACTATTATTGAGTTATAACCTTTATTCATGAAATTCATCATTAATAGTTTGGTATATTACACCCTATGATTAAATTAGATTTTATTAATTATTTCATTTATAAGGATTACATTTATTCTTGAAAAATCACCACCCATTAATTCACAATTCAACCAAATGGTTGTTTATATGTGGACTCAATCATATCTCTTCTTTATAGTCATAATTCTTTTTTCTCAATATTAATTTTATTTAAAAAAATTTAGAATTTTATTAACTATAATTAAAATATGACTTATGTACATTTTATACTATCTCTAAATTTATTTTAAAATGTTTTAAAATTAACCTTGTTAATGTTTTCTACATTGATAATTTTTTTACTTTCATTATAAAAATGATAAAAGAATCTCATTTTTAATGTTTACCATAAGAGTTATTTCTCCCACATTATAACCACTTTTATTAATAAATTTTCCTAATAAATTTTCTATGGTTTCAAAAGAAAATACCATTCTTATTATTTTTAAAATTTTTAATTTCAATAATAAAGGTTAATGTTTTAAAATAATAAATAAAGTTATTTCATTCCACTTATGTATATTTTTATCTTCCACTCCACTTTAATTATCATTAAATTAATTTAAATTAAGCATTTAAATATTTTAAATTATTTTTAAATTATTTTTTTAATATATTATTTTCATCACTTATATATATAATTTTAAAGTAACATATAAGTAGGGTTTTGTAACCATATTACACAATTTTTAATAAAATTATTTCTATAATTCACTTCCATTTTTTATAAAACTATAAAATGTATATCTCTATTGTAGTTATGTTTTACATATTATAATATAAATTATCATATGAATTTTTAGCTCATACCTCACTAAGTTCATAAGGGTAACATTTTCTATCACTCTTTATCTCTCTCTTAACTTTATTTTTTTCCTTTATAACCAAATTCATTAATATCATGGATATATTCAATATAAATTAATTTTTTTATAAATTCTGTTTTATATTATATACTTAATTATATACCTATTACTCTCTATGGTGTTAGTTTTAAGGATGTGTAACATAAAATCTATTACATTTATTGAGTTTGGAAATTTTTAAAATTCATGTAATTATTCTTTCAATATGATGTTTATTAATTACAAACACATATTAGTTATGTAGTGTATTGTATATTTATTCATTCATATTATTAATCCCTTATAAATAATTAGTGTTGGGTTATGGCCTATAATTATATAGACCGTCAATGCATTAGTAGGTCTCATTAGATAAACTTACACAGGTGTTTGGTATAAACCACACACATTTTGGAATGACATCTTATGATGACACCTTGATGGTATTTTTAAGATGTTTGGAATTATACATTCCCTTACAATGAAATTAGTTATTATTATCCATGTGATTATTTAAATTTTCATGTTATAAATTTATATATTACCTGATTATGTTATTAGTTATATGCAATTACTTGATTATTATTTATTCATATCATATTGTTTATACCTTTACCATTCCATGAATGATTCTCTTATAAAATACCACTTACTGACCATTTGATCTCACCCTTCTTATTTATTCCCTTTCCCTGAGCTATAAAAAGTGTATTATGTATGAAATTTTTAGATTTATGTTATTTTTGGATAATTTTTTGGGATAGGTTTAATACTTATTATTAAATAAGGAGTGTTTAGTTTAGTGGAAAAACTTCACATTTCCTTAGAATGATATGGGGTTTTTAGTTTATTGTTTTTCCAAAATATCAGAAAAATATAAATCTAGAAATTAGTTCTTGTGCAAGTTACTTAATATATTCTATTTATATAGTAATAATGGAAGGTGAAGTTTTTGTCACTTTAGTATGTATAAAAACAAGTTTGTAAATGATATGTTTTTAGCATAGGAACCAAGAGTGTGGATCTAGGTTATCACAAAATCTCTTTCCTAGTCTTAAACCTTTTTTATTATCCAGAAATATATCATTATAGATCATAGATATAATTTAATTTATATTTTACTATGTTATTTTAACCATCAATTATCTAAGGCTTTAACTCTATTTTTATTTTTTACTCAACTAACTTCTCCAAGTTTTCTATCTTTTTAAATTAAATTATTTCAATATCATCCTTCAACTCAGATCTATTCTCTTCTTTCAACTATATATAGAGTTTGGAATAATGATTTACTATGTTGTATTTATTCATCTTAGCTCTCTAAACATAAATTGTTTCAAGTTTAGTTTATATCTACACATTAAGGTATACTCTTCCCTCTAATATAATATCTTCATCGATGTTGTTATAATATGTTTTGGTTCCTCTTTGATATATATAATAAATTATTCATTTAATTCTTTGTAATTATTAATTTCCTCTCATTCAAATTCTTATGATCTAGAATTTTCTTATGAATGAAACTTACTCTTCTTGAATAAATTTTTTGTGATCTTCTATTGACTTTCCCATCATTGGATGATTTCCTCATGGGAATATCATCTTCTATGTCACCTCAGAACTTAATAGGACACTAATTTTGATCTAATATCTTCTTATGAAATAAATTTCATATTCTTGAAGAATTTATTCTATGAAGTTTCCTTGACATTCAAGTCCTTATATGATTTATTTAAGGTAAATTCATCTTCTTTATAATATCATAAATTCTTTGTTGAATTGACAATAAGGAACCCAATTTTTTCACCCAGAAATCATGAAATTGTAAGTATCCTATTGAAATTTTTTTCCCTTATAAATGTTTAAGAAATTAATTACATAGATTTTACAACATCCTTTTGTTTAACATAATCCTTTACTATGAACTTCTTCATTTCCCTGAATTTCACTTCCTAATATTTCTCTTTTGTCGAAGAATCATTGTCATTGTTTTTTATTTCATATAGAATGAGTGTTATTGATAAAACACTATTTTATTGAATATTTTATTTATAATAAATGGTATAATTTCCTCACATTGTGTTAAATATTTTTAATTAGAAATTATTTGGGATTAGATCACTCATTTGAATATTTGATGAAAATTCCAGTTTTACTCTTTTAAAATCATTGTAGTATTTAAATCATAAATATTTTTATTTGAATTATTTGAACTTTATATTTTGTAAATTTGTTCCATACTTAATGGGATACAACTTTTATTCATGAAACTTGATAAAAATAATGAATTTGGATGGAGTAATTGGGCCATTAAGTCAAAGGTGGGCTGGACTCGGCAAAATGGACATGGGTTCTGTATTTGGGACATATTATCTTCATAAAGGCTTGGATTGAGCCCAAAGATTGAGGAAAGCTCGGGTAGAGGATTTGTCACAAATCATCTTTCTACAAGGCCGACCAATTCACGAGTTTTGGTTGTCAAATAGGCAGTACAACTTGGAATAAAATATTTGGCCGAGTTTTTCATTTCACACTTAAAAAGTTATGTAACCCTAGCCCTCACAAACTCTATTTAAAAGGGATTTTAACTCTTTGGGAGGGCTGGTAGAGGATATGGGAAGGTGTTTCCGAAAGGGTGTCTCTTGGTAACCCCTCACAACTCTTGGAAGAAGTAAGTCTTTGTGCAAACCTCTCTTCCAAAATGGCTCTCCTCTCCCACCTCCTCTTTGTATTTCTTTTTCTTTCATGTTTGTATCTTGATTTTTTCTTCAAATAATCTTCTGTATTATTCCATTTTATTCTTCTCTTAATATTATTCATTAAGTTGGAATCAAGAGTGGAGACGAGATTGGGTTCTACCCTTTCAATCGTATGCTCATGAAAAACGTCTCCACGATGACCACACCGCCCATGGAAGAGTAGTTTTTAGTGATCGATCTATTTTCTACCCTATTTATTTAATTATTTTGAATCATTGAGCTACTGTAATTTTCTTAATATGATCCATGAATTGTTTTTTTAAATTGTAAGAAACTAAGAAAGCAATTGAACAATTGACATAAAAACACGTGTGGTCGAGATTTTGTGTAAATTGTGAGAGCGCGATCTTAATCGGTAATACAATACCACACGGGATAAATTTGTAGTGTTAAAATATAATCCCTAAAAAAAATTCATCCTCATTTCCAGAATGTATATGGGCTGTAATTAAGAACTGACCATAAGCTAACCTTAGAACAACAATCAATGTAGGGTGTTGCGATTGCGTGTTCCGAAGCTAGCCTAGGGTTTATGTAATTTCATCTTTGTCATTAAGTTAACTCTCTTATGGTTCTTGGGTTAAAAAATTAGGGGATCATAATTAATTGAATATTTATTTAAATGATAATGATTAATAATTAAATGAAGAGGTCGAGTTAGATTGATTACGCCTTTTAAAATATTTTCTAAAAAAACATATTCTTGTTGTGTCTTTTTAATCAAACTTCATTTCAAAATTAAAAAACAAAAAATATATATATAATCTGCTTCCAACAAACTTCTTCTAGATTTATAAAATATAAAAAACCCCATCATTTAAATTAGTGTTCCATTTTATTTTTATAATACCTCTAAAATGTTGTTTTAATTCACATCCTCCTTTGAGAGACGACCTTGGTCAGCCACTCTGCTGCAATTAAGTAAACCAAAATCACACTAATCATTTTAGGGCGTCCACGACAGCGCTCTTTCAAATTGGTGACGTTTCAGCGGAGGCAAGTTATTATTTCACCCAATTAGAGGTATTTATTTTATTTTACATTTTATTCTCTTCCTCTCTTCTTTCTTCCTTCTTTACCTAATCTGATTTTTTTTCTTATTCTTTTATTTTCTTCTACTTTTTTTTGGACCATCAACTCAAATTTCTAATTGTTATTTTACTATGGTCCACTTTCCTTCTTTTCATCTTTCAATGATTTATGACACGAACTAATCCTGAGGATCTCTTAGATCTTGACCCTGAGATTGAACATAGCCTTAGGGCACGAATCAGACATTCTTAGTCTGTGGAAAGTTTCAACATTCAACCAGTTGGAGAATTACTACAATATCAGTACATTGAAATTGGAAGAAATTCAAATTCATCCATAAAACAAGAACCAATGGATGACAATAATGGAAATGAACATAATAGAACCATTCAATAATTGGTTTCACCTGATATTAACTATCAACCAAATTTAATTGCATACCCAAATCTCGAATTAGACTTTGAACTAAAATCTTAGTTAATTCACTTATTTCAAAAGTTTCATGGACTCTCTGGTGAGGATCCCAATAAACATTTTAAAGAATTTAATGTGGTTTTCTCAACCCTAAAACCTAGAAATGTCTCTGAAGATCAAATCAAATTATGATCATTCCCATTTTCACTTGATGGAGCAGAAAAGGATTGGATGTACTATTTACAACCTAAAGATGTAACATGTTGGAACTATTTGAAACGTCTTTTCTTGCAGAGATTTTTTTTCCAGATTCAAGGACCACTTCCATTCGTAATGAGATATCTGGGATCAACGAAGCACAAGGGGAGTCAATGTATGAGTACTGGGAGCGATTCAAGAAGTTGTGTGCAAGCTTCCCACATCACCAAATCAGTGAGAAACTACTCATCCAGTACTTCTATGAAGGACTCGCACCTATGGAGAGAAGTATGGTGGATGTTGCGGCTGGAGGGGCATTGGTGGACAAGACACCAGTAGCTTCACGTGTGTTGATAGATAAAATGGCTCAAAACTCTCAACAATTTGGCGATCGAGGTGCACCACATGTCAGGGGAGTACATCAGGTAAGTCCATCTTCTCTTGAAAGTCATTTGATTGATACCAAGATAGGAAAATTGACAACTATGGTGAGACAGATTTCTTTGGCACAAAAGACATCCCAACCACCTCTTTCAAGGCCTTGTGGTATTTGCACCAAGACAATCCACACAACTGACTGTTTCCCACAACTCCAAGAAACATAAAATTGTGCAGAAGTGTTCCCTGGGAGACCATATCAGCAACAACAACAACAACCATATTCCAAAAATAAGTTTGATCCAACATACAACCAAGGGTGAAAGGATCAATCAGACATGAGGTATGGCTCTGGACAACAGTAAAGGCCCTCTTTTCAACAAAACTTCCAGCAGCCTCCACCTTACCAGCAGGGTTTCCAACAACCCCAATGGAGATTTTAATCTCAAGAATAAACAAGCCAACAACAAGGGAATCCCCCACCCAAGGTAGATTCAAACACTGATGCCCTTTTGAAGCAAATTGTTCTTAATCAACAGAATGAGCTGAAGAGTCAAGGTTCGGAGTTGAGAGAGTTGAAGACTCAAATGAGCCAGATTTCCACCGCCCTCCATGCACTTGTAAGTAAGAATTCCGGAAATCTACCTTCCCAACCCACTCCAAATCCAAAGGGGAATGTCAGTTCCATCACATTGAGAAGTGGGAAGCAAACAACTGATGCTTCTCCACCTAAAATTCCACCTGGATTCACCTCAACTCCAAAAAAGCCCAATTCCACATCAATTGATGAGAAACCCAAGTAGAAAGATAATGGTAAGAAAAAGGTTAATGATGTTCCTCCTAAACCCCTTCTTTTTCCAAACAGGGTTGTTTAAACCCATAAGATGGCTGAAGAAGCAATGAAAAAGGAGGTTTTGGACACATTCAAGCATGTGGAGATCAACATTCCTCTACTTGAAGCCATTAAAAAGAATTCCAAGGTATGCGAAATTCTTAAAAAAACTTTGTACCAATCGAAGAGGGCTCAAGGGAAATTATAGGATCAATCTTGGAAGGAATGTGTCAACACTCATTACACAAACTTTATCAATGCCGACAAAGTGCAAGGATCCAGGGACATTCACCATCCCATGCACCATAGGGGAGTTGCACTTTTCTGATTCATTTTGTGATTTGGGGGCTTCCATAAATGTGATTCCTCACACTGTATCATCTTCTTTATAGGTTGGTGAGTTGAAGCCGATGAGAGTAGTGGTGCAATTGGTAAATAGAGCCACGAAATATCTAGTGGGAGTTCTGGAGGATGTACTTGTCCGGGTAAGAGATAGGATCTTTCCAGGAGGTTTCTAAGTGCTTAACATGGAGGATGATCAGGTAAGTTCTCATGACCCCATTATCGCAGGTAGGCCCTTCCTAAAAACTGAAAAAACTATCATAAATGTCAATGAGGGTACACTTTCCATGAAATTTGGGGATGAAGTTGTGATATTTAATGTTATGGATTCCATGAAGTACCCCTCAGAGGATCATTCTGCATTTTTTATCTCCCATTTTGAACCACCAAGTAAAAACACTATGGAATTGGATTGTCCTATGCTTAGGGAGATTATGAGTATTGGTTCTATTTTGATGTCTAAGAGTACTTCCACACCTGTTTCTAAGGAACAAGACTCTCTAAGATTTGATTTTTAAATGGAATCATATTCTGATTTTGATCATGTGAACTCTAATTATGACATAGTTGTTGAGTATAATGATGGATTTGATGATTTATTCTCTAATTTTTATGATGTATATTCTGATACTGATGCTCTTTGTGCACATATTTTAGTTCCTTCTATCACCTCATCCATACACCACCCCCTACACTAGAACTCAATCCATTTCCACCAAATATCAAATACTAATACTTGTTAAGTGGTGAGAAATTACCTGTTATCATTGCTAACAATCTCCCTTTTGAACATTAAGAAAAACTTTTTAATCTTTTAAGGGAGAAAATCAGGGCAATTGGGTGGACCTTGGCTGACATATCAGGTATTAGCCCCTCCATTTTCATGCATAAGATTCTTTTGGAGGATGGGGCTAAACCGGTGAGGCAACCACAAAAGAGACTCAATCCAACCCTTCAAGAGGTTGTTAAAAAAGAGGTTGAAAATTTGCTCGAGGTAGGTATAATTTACAATATTTCTGACTCATAATGGGTTAGCCCTATCCAGGTTGTACCAAAGAAAACTGGTTTCTCTGTTATAAAAAATGAAAATGATGAGTTAGTTCCTATGAGAGTACAAAACAGTTGGCGAGTGTGTATTGATTATAGGAAACTAAATCAATCCACTCGTAAGGACCATTTCCCACTTCCATTCATTGACCAGATACTTGAGAGACTTGCAGGTAGGACACATTATTTCTTCTTTGATAGTTTCTCTGGCTATTTTCAGGTTCCCATTGCAGCAGAGGACGAGGAGAAGACGACATTCACCTGCCCATTTGGTACCTTTGCTTACCGAAGGATGCCATTTCGACTTTGCAATGCCCCAGGTACCTTCTAGAGATGCATGGTGAGTATTTTCTTAGATTTCATTGAGACCTTCATGGAGGTATTTATGGATGATTTTACAGTTTATGGATCCTCATTTGATGAATGTCTCTCTAGTTTGGGTGATGTTTTGCATCATTGTATTGATAAGAATCTTATAACATCTCGTCTTTTTATAACATAACTTTCATTCCATTACACGGAACTGAGCATCTTTAAGGTTTAGTGTCTTGGAAACAAGGAACATAAAACATGAAACAAATAAAAAACATTCTTCTTAAACACTTGAAAGGCTTCTCCTCATGTTCACCCTAGGCTCATTACTGCATCTCATAACCTGGGGACATACATCAAAAGAAAGGGTGAGCAGAAGGCCCAGCAAGGGAAACAAGTGAAACATTTTACATATGAACTTGAGATACATCAATAAAGTCATGAAAAAACTTTATGGCATGAAAATGAAATCATGAAGCATATCATAATAAAAATAAAACTTTTTCGTAACTTGAAGATGTGGCTACATAATTTAACATAGAAAATCATGAACATATCACCAAGGTCCATCCCCAAGGTGTCATTTAAAAATTACCAAGGTTATTCACCAAGGTATCATGAAAATTGTAATCTCTAGCGGTTACATCATTACCCAATGCATTGGAGCGCTATCAGGGAACACCCTTAAATTTGCCTTTATTATCAAGTGAGCCACATATATCATCATCAAAAATTTCATAAATAACCCATATAGCATAAAATAAATGGGTTTCATTTCACAATCACAACGTTTTAAAAACTGCTTTAAAGACATGCTCTTTACGTCACTTTAAACCCACAGAAAAGGAAGGTGGGTCTCATGTATGTAAATCCCAGAATTTAAAATTGAACATTTTGGTATATATGTGAATACCCATTTAGAAGAAAGAGCTTTGAGTATTCTCTTAATAATATAAAAGAACTTTAGAAAGAGAGAGAGAGACATTTTGAGACGGAGATTCTGCAGCATAACGGCTATGTTACGAGGTTTTAGAAGACATTAAAAAGAGAGGGAAAATGGGTCAAACATTCATAAATGACCCATAAAACAGTATATGGATAGAATAAGAAGGATACATGATCATGGTAATTAAATTTCAAGGACATAACATTTGAAATGAAAAACATGGAAGGAAGACAAAAATTAGATTTCTCTTATGAAAGTTCGGCAGCCTAACGGCGTTACTTAAACTTCAACAAAAATGATTTCAAAAGATCAAATAGGGTCTCTCATCATGTGAACATAAGAGTTCAGTAGGATAGATATAGAGATAATTCCCCAAAATAATTAAAAAGGAACTTGAAAGACTTGGCATGAAAGTAGAACTTTGAAAAGAATGAGAAGGGTGAAAGAATCCCTTAAAAATTCGGCAGCCTAACGGCGCCACTTAAAACTTCAAAATACTGAATTGAAGAGATCAAATGGGGTATCTCATCATATGATCATAAGAGTCCAGTATTATAGATATAGAGATCATACCCCAACATAAAAAAAAGTAACTTGAAAGAATTGACATGAAAGTAGAACTTCAAAACGAGAAGGGTGAAGAACCACTTAAAAATTCGGCAGCCTAACGGCGCCACACAAAACTTCAAAATACTGAATTGAAGAGATCAAACAGGGTCACTCATAATATGATCATAAAATATCAGTATGATAAATTTAGAGATCATACCCCGATATAACAAAAAGGAACTTGAAATACTTTACATGATATAGATCTTGAAAAATGAGAAGGCAGAAAGAATCCGTTACAAAAATTTCGGCAGCCTAACGGCGCCACTTAAAACATCATAAAACGAAATAATGAGAGAAAGAGGGGATCTCTCATTATATTAACATGAAAATTTCAGTAATATGAGTATAAAAGAACATCCTTTAACATAAGAACATGGAGCATAAAATAAATTACATAAAAGAGATTTCTTGAAAAGAAAGAGAGAGGTCGGATCCCTTACCTTAAAACGTAACTCTTAAAACTCAAAGGTTTGGAGCTTGAGGGAATGGGGGAACCTTGGGAGGACTCCTTGGGAGGTAAGTAGACCCGAACTTCTTTGGGGGAGATTGGGAAGTCGAATGGATGAGAGGATGGCTTGGTATTTATAGGGAAAGTGAGGGGACAAGGCATTAATGGCCAAGGGACACCTCATTAGTGGTTTTGGAAAAACCATGGGCTTGCCCATGGTATTTTCCCATGGTATTGGCCACTTGGGACACCTCATACCTTATCTTACTATTCATAAGTCGACCATATTTATTACATACTTAATACATCATTTAATGATGTCATTAAACACCCATAACTTAAAAACTGTATTTTCAGTATTCATCGAAAATTCAACTTTCTCAGAATAGTCCCAAAATTTCACCTTAACCAAATATCAATGCTCTGATTTCAAAAATGAAATCCATTTTATAAAAATAATTTTCTAAATATTTTTAATTAAATTTTTAATTAAAAACACTATTCATCAAAAATTTATTTTTTTCAGAAAAATCCCCAAAAATTACCTTAACATAATATCGATGCTCTGAGTTCAAAAATGAAGTCCATTTTATAAAAATAATTTTCTAAATATTTTTAATTAAAATTTTAATTAAAAAACACTATTCATCTGAAAAAACTAATACATGAATAATAATTTATGAAACCGTTATTTAACCATTTTATTGAATCACACTACTTAATCAAAGTGCCTAGATTATTTTAATACTTTATTTAAGTGAGATTACTAATCCATTTGGACACATTATTAATCCTAATCATAAAATCACTATTAATAATTTACTATTCATCAAAAATCAAGTTGATCTTATTAGACTCTAAACTTCGTACTGAACATAATTGTAGAAGACCATTTTTTGAAAATCATTACACATTTTTAATTATATAGGGTTTACATAAACATATTTAAAATATCCTTTTTCTAAAATTCATCAAAAATATGCATACTATATTTATCTGGTCATTTGAAAATTCATAAAAGAAATAAAAATTTTAATTTAAAAACAAAGGATTACACAAGACAGTTACGGTCTCCTTACATAGCCCCTTATCACACTAGCATAGTACCTAAGTGTAAGGTGAGCTAAGGTGAGAGAATCTGAGGGAGGCTCGGCCAACATCGCACGAGTAGTAATTTCTATCAGTTTGAACTTCTCGTGAAGGCGATCCCGTTCTAGCTTTATACGATGAAGTTCAGCTTGGGTTTGGTCCAGAGCAAAGCCCAGTGGTGCTACCTCCTTCCCAAGTTCTGTTAGATGGGCTTCGATCGGTCCAAGACTACTGGGTGAGGCCATCGAATCTTCTTTCTATATTAATTAACCAAGATTGCTTGTATTTAGAGACAATAGTCAAAACGTTTAGTTTCCAGTGGTCATATTGACCAATGGTCAAATAACAGTCAAAACCCAACAGTCTCATTTTAATTATACTAATGTTATCAAATGAAACATTTTTGTTGAGTATAAAAATAAAATAAAATAACACATAAAATTAGGAAACAATATATATTTAAAATTTCGGGTCGTTACAATCTTCCCCCCATAAGAAATTGCGTCCTCGCAATTTTTTAAAATTGGGTTTTGAAATTTCATTGAAAGTCCCACATCAGAAATGGAGTCAGTAAAACTATTACTTTAAAAGAAAGAAAGGGAAGTACAAAGGTCACCCGAGTTAACCCACACTAGGATTCCATGTAGGAAAACATGGACATGGAGGAGAAAACCAAGGGTCATGTTCTGAGGGAGAGTGATAGAAAACATGAATAGGAGAAAGTTAACCATAAGAAAATCCCAAACATATGATGTGTGTAAACGGTCTTTGATTACCTAGTAGGAAATGTAAACCAACAACATTTATTTTACGTTTCTTTTCATAATTTTGAGGAATTCATTTACAACATAGAACAAAAACATAAGAAAATATACCTACCTTCAAGTAGAGTTTCATCCTTTAATAAGTCCCTACAAACACAAATATTTTCTCCAAATTATGAGACTTCAAAAAAACACTTGGTCTCATAAAAGCACAAGAATCATCTTCTAGAGAATCACATAATCTACAAAAGATTAAAAATTTATTTCTTCTATCTTTAAACATTATCCCAAAAACAGAAAGGTTAAGGTAAAACAACTCTTCAAAAAGAAAGAATCCCATAGGAATGGAAACTACTTTTAAATCTCCAAAGTTCCATGGTACTACCCAAAGTTCATCATAGACAATTCCATAAATAATGGTCCTTAAAAATCCTCAAAATAAACCAAACTAAGATTGAAACCCAAATACAAGAAGGATTTGATAACATAGTCTTCCAAAACAACTTCATTGTTCATCTCCAGACAACATCAACCACTCCTAAAATCTTATAACAAAAGTAGCTAACCTAAACATATTTTACCCAAGATAGGTTAATCATTCCCATAAGTAACCTAAATTACTATAAGTCCACCTTAAATTCATCAATTCTTCAAAATATAAGTCAACCTTACTCTTCAATGAAAATACTATAGTAATCTATTTACCTAGATCATATAGGGTCCCCAAAATAGTGAATGTCTTCCAAAATAATAATCATCTTTTAATCCCCTAATCATCTCTGTCATATTAATATGGAAATTGTCACATTTCCTATCACATTGGTTGTTGGGACACGTTATTCCATTTCCCACTATTAACTAAGAAGATAAAGTATAATTAGAGGCTTAAATACTCAACCAATAATCATGAAAAGGAACTTAAATCATATAAGGATAACTTTCATGAAGAAAAGTATACCCTAACTTTTGATCCCCTTGGTTCCCATCTAAGTTATCCATGATCATATATTCTTATGTGAATCTTTATTTTATTTTATCTTTGTTCCTTTAACAATGGTTCAAACCAAGCTTATGAATTTACCAAAGCATATCCCCCGGGAGTGTCGTAACCAAGAGAGCAGCAAGGCCCGTTGTCATGTACCAGTTCCTTTTCGAGTCTAGCTCAAAGAGGTGTTTTCGGGTTTTAACCCTATGTACATCTGTGCCAGAGCCACCTCTACCTGTTCGTATCCAGACAGGGATGTATATGCTTGGCAACCCCTTACTCAATACTCACCAAAATACCAGGAAGATTTCCAATATTTAAACTTTTCTATAGGGTTATTCCTAGAGTTTTCATATCCTAATTTCCACAAATAACTAAACCATCCTTTGATACCAACTATAACATCCCATCTTTTTATAACATAACTTTCATTCCATTACATAGAACTGAGGATCTTTAAGGTTTAGTGTCTTGGAAACAAGGAACATAAAACATGAAACAAAAAAAACATTCTTCTTAAACACTTGAAAGTATTCTCCTCATGTTCACCCTAGGCTCATTACTGCATCTCATAACCTGGGGACATACATCAAAAGAAAGGGTGAGAAGAATGCCTATCAAGGGAAACAGGTGAAACATTTTACATATGGACTTGAGATACATCAATAAAGTCATGAAAAGAACTTTATGGCATGAAAATGAAATCATGAGGCATATCAAAATAAAAATAAAAATTTTTCATAACTTGAAGATGTGGCTACATCATTTAACATAGAAAATCATGAACATATCACCAAGGTCCATCCCCAAGGTGTCATTTGAAAATTACCAAGGTTATTCACCAAGGTATCATGAAAATTGTAATCTCTAGTGGTTACATCATTACCCAATGCATTGGAGCACTATCAGGGAGAACCCTTAAATTTTAATTTATTATTATGTGAGCCACATATATCATCATCAAAAATTTCATAAATAACCCATATAGCATAAAATAAATGGGTTTTATTTCACAATCACAACGTTTTAAAAACTGCTTTAAAGACATGATCTTTACGTCACTTTAGACCCACAGAAAAGGAAGGTGGGTCTCATGTATGTAAATCCAAGAATTTAAAATATAACATTTTGGTATATATGTGAATACCCCTTTAGAAGAAAGCGCTTTTAGTATTCACTTAATAATATAAAAGAAATTTAGAAAAAGAGAGAGAGACATTTTGAGACGGAAATTCTGCAGCATAACGGCTATGTTATGAGGTTTTAGAAGACATTAAAAAGAGAGGGAAAATGGGTCAAACATTCATAAATGACCCATAAAACAGTATATGGACAGAATAAAAAAGATAAATGATCATGGTAATGAAATTTCAAGGACATACCATTTGAAATGAAAAACATGGAAGGAAGACAAAAATTAGATTTCTCTTATGAAAGTTCGGCAGCCTAACGGCGTTACTTAAACTTCAACAAAAATGATTTCAAAAGATAAAATAGGGTCTCTCATCATGTGAACATAAGAGTTCAGTATGATAGATATAGATATAATTCCCCAAAATAATTAAAAAGGAACTTGAAAGACTTGACATGAAAGTAGAACTTTGAAAAGAATGAGAAGGGTGAAAGAATCCCTTAAAAATTCGGCAGCCTAACGGCACCACTTAAAACTTCAAAATACTGAATTGAAGAGATAAAATGGGGTATCTCATCATATGAACATAAGAGTACAGTATGATATATATAGTGATCATACCCCAACATAATAAAAAGTAACTTGAAAGAATTGACATGAAAGTAGAACTTCAAAACGAGATGGGTGAAGAACCACTTAAAAATTCGGCAGCCTAACGACGCCACTTAAAACTTCAAAATACTGAATTGAAGAGATAAAACGGGGTCTCTCATCAAATGATAATAAAAGATCAGTATGATAAATTTAGAGATCATACCCCGATATAACAAAAAGGAACTTGAAATATTTTACATGATAATAGATCTTGAAAAATGAGAAGGGAGAAAGAATCCGTTACAAAAATTTCGGCAGCCTAACTGCGCCACTTAAAACTTCATAAAACGAAATAATGATAGCAAGAGGGGATCTCTCATTATATTAACATGAAAAGGGAAGTAATAGGAGTATAAAAGAACATCCTTTGACATAAGAACATGGAGCATAAAATAAATTACATTAAATAGATTTCTTGAAAAGAAAGAGAGAGGTCGGATCCCTTACCTTAAAACGTAACTCTTAAAACTCAAAGGTTTGGAACTTGAGGGATTGGGGGAACCTTGGGAGGACTCCTTGGGAGGTAAGGAGACCAGAAATTTGTTGGGGGAGAGTGGGGAGTCGAATGTATGAGAGGATGGCTTGGTATTTATAGGGAAAGTGAGGGGACAAGGCATTAATGGCCAAGGGACACCTCATTAGTGGTTTTGGAAAAACCATGGGCTTTCCCATGGTATTTGCCCATGGTATTGGCCAATTGGAACACCTCATACCTTATATTACTATTCATAAGTCGACCATATTGATTACATACTTAATACATCATTTAATGATGTCATTAAACACCCGTAACTTAAAGACTGTATTTTCACTATTCATCGAAAATTCAAATTTCTCAGAATAGTCCCAAAGTTTCACCTTAACCAAATATCAATGCTCTGATTTCAAAAATGAAATCCATTTTATAAAAATAATTTTCTAAATATTTTTAATTAAATTTTTAATTAAAACACTATTCATTGAAAATTTATTTTTTTCAGAAAAATCACCAAAAATTACCTTAACATAATATCGATCCTCTGAGTTCAAAAATGAAGTCCATTTTATAAAAATAATTTTCTAAATATTTTTAATTAAAATTTTAATTAAAAAACACTATTCATCCGAAAAAACTAATACTTGAATAATAATTTATGAAACCGTTATTTAACCATTTTATTGAATCACATTACTTAATCAAAGTGCCTAGATTATTTTAATACTTTCTTTAAGTGAGATTACTAATCCATTTGGACACATTATTAATCCTAATCATAAAATCACTATTCATAATTTACTATTCATCAAAAATCATGTTGATCTTATTAGACTCTAAATTTCGTACTGAACATAATTGTAGAAGACCATTTTTTGAAAATCATTACACATTTTTAATTATTTAGGGTTTACATAAACATATTGAAAATATCCTTTTTCTAAAATTCATCAAAAATATGCATACTATATTTATCCGGTCATTTGAAAATTCATAAAAGAAATTTTTATTTTTATTTAAAAACAAAGGATTACACAAGACAGTTACGGTCTCCTTACATAGCCCCTTATCACACCAGCAATGGACCTAAGTGTAAGGTGTGCTAAGGTGAGAGAATCTGAGGGAGGCTCGGCCAACATCGCACGAGTAGTAATTTCTATCAGTTTGAACTTCTCACGAAGGCGATCCCATTCTAGCTTTATACGATGAAGTTCAGCTTGGGTTTGGTCCAGAGCAAAGCCCAGTGGTGCTACCTCCTTCTCATGTTCTGTTAGATGGGCTTCGATCGGTCCAAGACTACTAGGGGAGGCTATCGAATCTTCTTTCTATATTAAATAACCAAGATTGCTTGTATTTAGAGACAATAGTCAAAACGTTTAGTTTCCATCGGTCATATTGACCAATGGTCAAATAACAGTCAAAACCCAACAGTCTCATTTTAATTATACTCATGTTATCAAATGAAACATTTTTTTTGAGTATAAAAATAAAATAAAATAACACATAAAATTAGGAAACAATATTTATTTAAAATTTTGGGTCGTTACAAATCTGGTCTTAAATTTTGAAAAATGTCATTTCATGGTTTAAAAGGGAACTGTCTTAGGTCATATAGTCTCACCACATGGCATTGAAGTTGATAAATCTATGGTAGACATTATTTCATCCCTGCCATATCCTACATGTGTGTGTGTTGTCGATCACTCCTTGGACATACTGGATTTTATCGACGCTTCATCAGAGATTTTAGTAAGATCTCTTTACCCTTATCTCGATTTCTTAAAAAAGATATTGACTTCAATTTTAATGATTCATACAGGGTATCATTTGATGAGCTAAAGAAGTGTCTGACCACTCCACCGATCATACAGCCCCTATGGTGGGACCTTCCATTTGTGCTTATGTGTGATGCATCCAACTTCGCGGTTGGAGCTGTCTTATCTCAGAGGGCGGAGGGACGTTCACATGTGATTTCGTATGCATCGAGGACTTTGGATTCTACCCAATAAAACTACACCACAACAAAAAAGGAGTTTCTTGCTGTTATATTTGGTTTGGATAAATTTCGTTCATATTTATTGGGATCTAAAGTAGTTGTTTTTTCTGACCATGCAACTTTGAGGTACCTCCTAAAGAAGCCAGATTCAAATCCACGACACATCTGTTGGATGCTACTTCTTTAAGAGTTTGAATTCGAGATAACGGATAAGAAGGGGTCAGATAATTTGGTGACAGACCACATGAGTAGGCTTACTCACAAACCAGAGGGTGACACCTTGGACCAGGTACCACTTCGGGACACTTTCCCCGATGAGCATCTCTATACCATCTCATGTACACATCCTTGGTATGCTGATTTAGTTAATTACATTGTTTCCTATGAAATCCCAACAAATTTTAAGTAGCATCAAGTCCAAAAATTTAAAAGTGAGTCTAGGTTTTATGTGTGGGATGATCCTTACCTCTGGCGCATGTGTAGTGACCAAGTCATTAAGAGGTGTATTCTCGATCATGAGATTGAGTCTGTTTTTCATTTCTGTTATACACTTTCTTATGGTGGAAACTTTGGACCCTAATGGACAGCTAGGAATGTTTTGGACTTTGGATTATATTAGCCTAGATTATTCCATGATTCCCATGTGTTTTCTAAGTCATGCTCTCGTTTCCAACACACTGGGAAAATTTCTAGGAGACATGAGATGCCCCAACAACTCATACTATTCTGTGAGATTTTTTATGTATGGGGCATTGATTTTTTGGGTAATTTTCCTAGTTCATTTGCATTTTTGTATATTTTGGTTGCTGTTGATTATTTGAGTAAATGGGTGGAGGCCAAGGCCACCAGGACTGACGATTCTCATGTTATAGTGGATTTTGTCGAGGCTTAAATTTTCTGCAAGTTTGGAGTACCAAAGGCCATCATCAGTGACCAAGGGACATACTTTTACAATAGAAATTTTTCTTCCCTCCTTTGAAATTATGGGGTGACACATAAAACATCAACACTATACCACACCCAAACAAATGCCCATGCTGAGGTTTCAAATCGTGAGTTGAAACAATTCTTGGAGAAAACCATGTATCCAAATAGGAAGGATTGGAGAAAATGCTTGGATGATGAATTGTGGTCTTATAGGACAGAATACAAAACACCCATTGGTCTGTCCCCATTTTGGATTGTTTTTGGGAAAGCGTTTCATCTCCCTGTGGAAGTTGAGCATCGTTCTTATTGGGCTATAAAGAAATGCAACATGGATTTGGCCAAAGCTGGAATCTAAAGGAAGATGCAAATTTAAGAGCTTGAGGAGATTCAATTGTCTTCATATGAAAACTCAAGTCTCAACAAGGAAAGATCAAAAGTAGCTCATGAGAAAATGATCCAACAAAGGGAGTTTCATGTTGGAGATAAAGTCCTTCTCCATAGTTCACGGCTGAAGTCGATGCCTGGTAAGTTTCATTCTCGATGGTTAGGTCCTTATGTTGTGAATAATGTTTTTCCTTATGGTGCAGTGGAGATCACACAAGAGGACACATGAAAAATCTTTACAGTCAATGGGAAACGTTTGAAGAGATACATTGAGGGACTTCCTACTGATGCAGTGGATTTTATCACACTGCATGACCCCATCATCACTTGAGCACGTTAGGCTGTTCATAACCCTTTAACACTGTTATTCTTTGTCCTATTTAAAATTAAAAATTTCATATGCATATATCATCTCATGGGTTCACATTGATTACAATGAAATATTTTATTTGTGGGGGTGGGAACCTTTTAGTTTAGTAATTTCAATTGTTTTCCTTTTAAAAAAACAAAAAAATTCTGTGTTTTTCAAATTTTGTGTGTTTATTATTCAATTTTCTTTGTGTTTTTGAAATTTTTGAACTGAAATGATTCTCATCACCATTTTTAAATCCATATAAATAAGTGAAACAATTTATCCCTTGAAACTAAGCTTAAATTAATGCTGAAATGACTTTGTTTCAAGTTCAAATATTTAGTAATTTCATGAAAAGTACACTGAATTTTGAATCCCATGCCACATCTCACTGTCTTTATATTTGAAATCACTTTTTTGTGAGGATTCTGAACCATTATTTTCATATTCTTTACATTCACCTCACTTCTTGAGAGAACCAAGCCATTCTTGATTTAACCATAATTTGATTTATTCCTATCAAAACTTGAGGGTTTGAGGTATTTATGTTTAAATGATTGAGGCATTTGTCTGGTATTAAAGCCCCTATTTCAAAGAACCCTTTTTTATAATGGACTACCTTGAAAATTTAATCCTTGTAGCCCTTAGAATCCATGAATAGCCTATTAGGTTAGCCACATTACAAGCCAATTTTCCCTATCCAACCCACTCTTGATGTGAAATTTCATAATCTAGTTGAGCTAAAGTGTGGGGGAAGCTGTCTTGTGTTGTGCTACCACATTTTGTGATACTTCAGATGAAAAATAAAATTATGAAGAGATGTGTTCGCTGCTAAAGAAAAAAATTATACTTAAATCTGTGCCTTTCGTGATCTTTCATGATAATAGAATTTGTGCCTTTCTAGAGCTTCAAATAGAGGGGGAAAGTTGTACCTATCTGGAGCTTTCAAGAAAATCATGTTTGAGAAGATTGACATTTTTTATGCTGAAATGATGAATGGTTTAAACTTTCCATGACTTTTCATGACGATGGATCTGAATTGATACTATGGGGATTGAGGAGAAGACCGTATTTAAGTAAAAATTAGATTAATGCAATTTTGCTTCAAAAAGAGTCAATCCCTCCTCATTCAGCCTCGGAATTTTTCATACCTTAATCCTACCAATCGAAAGCCACAAAACAACCCTGAAAAGTCCTCATCATAAACATATGTCCTTGACTCACATCGGGGGATGATGTAGGAATTTATCAAGCCTATGGTGACCCTTGTATGAGTTTGGATGAGAAAGACATTACAAAAAAAATGACATTTGTGTGATAAGAGAAAATTCAAGAGAGGTAAGTGTTTTGTGCATGGGAGGATAAATGAAGTGAAAATATATTGAATGATATAAATTGAGAACATGAAATAATGATTTTTTATGAGTGATGATATCTTTTGTTTCTTTGTGTGTAATTGTTTTATCTCAAGGATATGTGTTTTAAAATTGTTTTTGATGTGATATTGATGTTTACTTGATATGAGGTTTTGATGCGGAGTACAAAAGGGTCAGTGTGGGGGAGTTAATAAAACATTATTTTATTGAATGTTTTATTGATAATGAATGATATAATTTCCTCACATTGTGTTAAATATGTTTAATTAGAAAGTATTTTGGATTAGATCATTCATTTGAATATTTGTTGAAAATTCTAGTTTTACCCTTTTAAAATCACTGTAGTATTTCAATCATAAATATTTTTTATTTGAATTATTTGAACTTAATATTTTTTAACTATGTTCCGTACTTCATGGGATACAAATTTTATTCAGGACACATGATTAAAATAATGCATTTGGATGGATTAATTGGGCCATTAAGTCAAAGGTGGGCTGGACTCGGCAGAATAGGAATGGGATTTATATTTGGGTCATATATTCTTCATCTGGGCTTGGATTGAGCCCAAATTTTGAAGAAAGAGCAGGAACAAGATTTTCCACGAATAATCCTTCTATAAGGCCGGCCAATTTACGCGTTTCAGAGGTCAACTAGGCGGTGAAACTTGGAATAAAATATTTGGCCGAGTTTTTCATTTCACACTTAAAAAGTTATGTAACCCTATCCCTCACAAACTCTATTTAAAGGGTGTTTTAACTCTATGGGAGAGATGTTAGAGGCTTTGGTAATGTGTGTCCTAAAGGGTGTATCTTGTGATCCCCTAAAAAATCTTGGAAGAAGTACGGCTTTGTGCAAACCTCACTTCCAAAAAGGCTCTCCTCTCCCACCTCCTCTTTGTATTTCTTTTTCTTTCATGTTTGTATCTTGAATTTTTCGTCAAATAATCTTCTTTATTCTTCCCTTTTATTATTTTCTTAATCTTATTCATTGGATTGGAATAAATAGAGGATATGATATTGGGATCTACCCTTTCAATCCTTTTCTCATTCAAAACGTCTCCACGATGACCACACAGCCCATGGAAGAGTAGTTTTTAGTGATTGATCTATCTTCTACCCTCTTCATTTAATTATTTTGAATCATTGAGATACTTTAATTAAAAAAATATGATCCATGAATTGTGTTTTTAAATAGTATGAAACTAAGAAAGCAATTTAACAATTAACACAAAAACACGTAAGGTCAAGATTTTGTGTAAATTGTGAGAGCACGATCTTAATCGGTAATACAAGACCACAGGGGATAAATTTTTAGAGTTCAATTATATTACATATACACAATTCATCCTCATTTCCAGAATGGATATGTGCTCTAATTAACCACTTAACATAATCAAACCTTAGAACAACAATCAATGCAGGGTGTTGTGATTGCATGTTCCGAAGCTAGCATAGGGATTAAGTAATTTCATCTTTGTGATTAAGTTAACTCTATTAGGGTTAGAGGGTTAAACAATTAGGGGATCATAATTAAATGAATATTGATTTAAATGATAATGATTAAAAAGTAAATGAAGAGGTAGAGTTAGAACGATTACGCCTTTTAAATTTTTTTCTAAAAAAACATATTCTTGTTGTGTCTTTTTAATCAAACTTCATTTCAAAATTAAAAAACATAAAAAATATATAAAATCTTCTTCCAGAAAACTTCTTCTAGATTTATAAACTATAAACAACCCCATAATTTAAATTAGTGTTCTATTTTATTTTTAAAATACCTCTAAAATGTTGTTTTAATTCACTTCCTCCATTGAGAGACGACTTTGGTCAGCCACTCTGTTGCACCTAGTAACCCAAAATCACACTAATCATTTGAGGGCACCCATGACGGTGCTCTTTCAGTTATATGAAGACTATAAAATGTAGCCTATATTTGATCCTTATCCTAAAACACAAAAACCTTTTGGTTAAACCATTGTAAAAAACTTCTAAGAATTCCCATTATAATCATAACATCATTGAGGGTATCACTGAGTGAAAAGATTCCATCTATAACCATCTTTACCAAATTAAAGAATCAATTAATGGATTCATTTTTCAGCATCCTCAAGTCCAAATTTTTTTTTCAAAAGAACGTATAATTTAGATTCATGTACCTTTGAGTTTCCTTTATAGATATAATAAACATTTTACACATGGAATGTGGGGATTAACACAACATCATCATCATATTGATTATATTAAACAATAACCCCTAAAACATAGTGATTCCTTTCTCATCAGCATCTAGATCCTTACTATATCTTTCAGATAAAGAACTTATTTCAATATTAACAAAAAAAACCATGTGTGGTTGTCATTAAAACATAAATTACCAATGACTAGAAGTAGTGTTTCATTTTGTACATCAATAATTAGAAATTATTATCATAGAATATCATAATTCCTTTATGATTGAAAACTTTGGTCATGGATTCCAAGAGAGAATACTTCTCCAAATTAAATATTCCACTTCGATACCACCTATTAGTCCCACATAAGGAACATAGACTGAGAGGATGCCTAAATCAAGGAATGTTGATTCATAATAAAAAAAATTAACTTAGTGATAGATTTTTAGTAATGGTATCTAAAACCACTAATAAATATCTCAATTTAATTTATTTAGTGGTGGTATAAGCCACTAATTAATACAAAATTTTAAATTTTTTAATTTTAGTGAAGGTTTTATAAAATCCATCACAAAATTTACAATAATAAATAATTATTTATTAATAATAATTATTTATTATCAAATATTTTAATTAATTATTAATTAACAATTATTATATATTATTTGGTAATTTTTAGATATTAATTATTATTTATTAATAATAAATTATTTATTTATTATTTTTTATTATTTTTTATTATTTATGAACTAATTTTTTAATAAATTTTTTAGATATATATTATTAATTACTAATTTTTATAAATTAGTTATCCTTTATTATTATCAAATATTAAACATTTTTTTTAATTATTTCTTATTTCTTATTTCTATTTATTATTAATTTAAAATCTGAAATAATTATTCATTAATAATAATTATTTAATATTTTTTACTTAATATATATTAATTATTAATTATTAATTATAATTAATTGATAAATATTGGGTATTAATAATTATTTATTAGTAACTATTAAACTCTATTTGAATATAATTTTTATAAAAATTAATTATTTATTATTTAAATTTTTTGTTCATTTTGAATTTATATTTATTAATTATTGATTTTTCATTTTAATTTTATATTTTTTATAGATGAATTTTTAATTAATTATTACATTTTAACAACAAATTTATTACTATTAATTAAATAAATAATTTTCAATAAGAAAATATCAATAATTAATAATTTTTAAAAATTAATAATTCAATGTAAATTTATAATTTTATTCATTGGTTGTTCATATAATTTATTTTATTTTTCAAATAGATTAGAAAACATTTATTGATATACTATTATATGTAAATTCATTTGGTGAAGTGGTTTGTATAGAGAAAGTTAAGTGAGGATGGAGTAGAGTAATATATGGATAGGTGACCTCCTCAAACGTTGTTGTGTCATGTGTAAAAAATATTGAAACAAGTTGGTTAAATAAAATTTATTGATATATTAATACATGTAAATTAATTTGTTGAAGTTGGTAGTACATAAAGGGTTAAGAAGGAATGAGTTGGAGTAATGTATGAATGTGTGACCTTCTTGGAAGTTCTTGTTCATTTTATAAAAAATATTAAAACAAGTATAAAAAATATATATATATAAAATATTTAATAATTAAATAATTTTTTTTTAAAAAAATTAAATAAAAAACTAAATAAAATAAATATTTGAAAAAATTAATCACCAAATGATTTTAAATTGTTTAAACCATCATGGAATAAAATATTATCATGATAAAAAAACATTCAAACATATAGGTTAAATATCATTTATCAACATATTTGTATACCAAAATTTAATTTTTGGAGTGGTTAGTTCTTAGAATGTTATGTGGGAATTTGTGGATAAAATGTTCAGATGATTGACCTTCTAGGAAGTGGTTCTGACATGTATAAAAAATATTTACACAAGTAAAAATTATTAATGGATAAATACAATATTTTCCATAATTAATATTTATATAAACTAAAAAATTATTTTTATAAAAAGTATATTTTTTAGAAATTAAATATTTAAATAATAACCATTATTAAATGATTAGTGGAGATTTAGATTTCTGTGAAATGAAAACCCTTCCTGATATAACTACCATGATATGATTCAAGATACATCAATTTATGACGGTTTTTAGCAACTATTATTATATACTATTTCTCTTATAGTGATTTCAAACAAACCTTCCAATAATCTTATTAATGGTTAGTTAAAACACATTTCTTCTCTATCACAATTAAATATGGATGTGATGATACATAAAATATAGACAAAATTGTTTTTACTTGGTTCATCCACACTCACCTATATCAAAAGATCACACAATGATAGTATGATAATGTACCAAATCCACTATGAAAATTTCTTATTAATTACAATTTATAGTTGAAAACATTTACCCTTTTGGTTTAAATCCACCACAATATTAAATAACTCACTGACCTCGCCACTTATAAATATTTATACTCTATAGAGTAACACCTTGATCTTCTACGTACCAAGAATATGAATTAAACTAATGATAGAGTAGCAATCTGTTCCTCCTTTATCCAGGTGAAGAATCACCATGACCTTCTATTAAGATGAACTCCTGATTCTACATACTTTATTTTTTTGTAAGGTCTGTATTTTTCATCATTTTTAATAAATAAAAACCTCAAAATATTCAAATCACCTTCTCTATTATTTATATAAATAGATATATTTTATAATCACCAAGAGAACCACTAAATTTCTTATTAATTTTGAAATTCAATTTACCTTTATTATAATAGGAATATTCCTTTGAGGTTTTCTTGAGTCAAAATAAACTAATATGAGACATAATATATCTCCTAAAATATAAGAAACTAAAATTAAAGATATTCTTTTAGCATAGTCCACTATAGTATGCATGGTTTCACCATGATCATTTTAGAGTCCGGTCAACATTATCCTCAAAACCCATGTCCTACAAATCTTCAATATCCATAATCATATCTTGGATTTATATCCTCTACATAATAATATACCTCTAACAACATAATAGTCTTCTTTTAACCAAAATGTATCCTAAAATGAAATTCTTTATGTATTTTTTTCAACATTAATAAAACCTTTATAAAACTTAATGGGAGAATTCATTTCACTATTCTACAACTAACTAAATATATCCATTTAAAATATTCATACATAAATCCATAATAGCTATCAAAACTCCCATTTCAGGCCTCCTGCTTCTTATAATCAAATCTCTATCAAACTAAAATCATTGAAATGTCTATTTTAAACCCCGTGTCTTATTTTACCATTAACCTAAACAACCATTATCTTCACATCAGGCATCTGAAACATCATTCAACATGGTTTCAATTTAGTAAAAACCATCTACTAGGGCCTCAGACTCATAACATCTTATTTTTTAGAACAAGTGTGGAAACTATGAGAAAAAATATAATACCCCAACCATTTCTACAAAACATGTGTTGTAAATGAATTAAAATTGGTATATCTTATTTTTTAATATACCCTAAGTCATATCATTTGATATGTGTTTGATAAATATAAAATGATATATTATATAGATATCTTATGAGGCATATTATGCCTCTATCATAGAATAATATATTATTACGATATCATGTTTATGACTACTACCAAATATCTCAGAGGGTTTACCTTTAGTTATGAATTAATGGGTTGATTCATATTTTGTTACACATAATCATTTAAATCATTTAAATAATTATGTTATCCCAATGGGAATGTGTTATGGGTAATGCATTACATCTTCCTTATGATGACAGTTGATGCTAAACACCCTTTATTAAATGAAGGGAGACCATATAAAGGATTCAATTCCCCTATTGATATGATTGAGGATTCTATTGTCTGGTGTTATCCATGTGGATGTTAGATTATATTGGCTTCCACTTTGTGATTATGATAAAGAAAACTCCTTTAATTTCATCATACATGGATCTTGTTACATTTCAGGTTTGCCTGTTATTTCATTATCCTCATATAGTATGTCGATTCGTGATGACAGATCAAGAACATTAAATGGGTTTTCTCTACTACCATATTAATTTTATGATCTTACTAAACCCATTATTTGTATCAAAGCATCATACATTAATGAATAAACATGCTATTTTATTTTCCTTATGAATAACATGTTTATAATAGTTTTTTTAAAAAATATCATTGTGTAGGATGTTTCATGGATGAACATCTGTTACTAGATTTCTTGGATTTTTGATATTGGATATCATAATTTTATTTTTCTAGTCATAGGGTAAAATTGGTGTGTATCAAAAGGTATAATATGTTGAAATGGTTTTATTATGTGTTGTAATCTATGATATGGGATATCATATGCTATGAATGATACATGGTCTGCATGAAAATATAACATCAAGTCATAGTTATGATGTAGTGTTTTTATTTAATGATATTTGGACCATGCGTAAATTTTTTCACAAATTTATGTTTTTCCATTTTGGGTGATAAATTCTATTGTGTATGGGTTACCCTATATGTAATGACATTTATATACCCTTGACTCGATCTCTTAGGTATGATGCTAAAAACACATAATTCATAACTTACTTCTTTGACAAGTGAGATGAATCAAGCTAAACTTCTACAAGTTTCAAATTAATTAAACATTGCATATCATAATAATCTTATAATCCCATGAATAGAAAGGTTTAGTGTCTTTGGATACTAGATACACAAACAACTTATTTTAATACACTTGTGAATATTCCTTCTAAATTTCCCCCCACTAGACTTCTCATAAGTTATAATCATATTCATAACCAAGGGAATGGAAACATAAGAAATTGGTGACCTCATATTCAAAGTAAGGGTAATCATAAAAGATAACAATTAATGATCATAAATGGGAATAAGATAAGCATGTGGGTATCACAACATAGTCAAGGTCCACCGACATAAAATTATAAAATCACAAAAAAAATAAACATGGATCATAAATAACAAATAAAAGTATAAAGATCGGATCACAACATATGAAATGAGTAATTATAACATGATAATGTTGAAAAAACATAAGATTATGGAACGTACATAAGCGTCAAAAATCATTTATTTTTTCATGGATTATTGTCAAGATAGTCAAACCTAAAGACAAAAAAATTATATCATGAATCATGGAATCAATAATTAGCATAACATAATAAATGATTCATAAAAGTGTAAAAAATCAAACAAAGGTGGTCCATTGAAGCATAATTAAGAAATTAGAATATGACATAAGAGTGTGGTACAAACATTAGCACATAAATAATATGTTAATGATACCCCTAATAAATTATTCACATATTAGTATTTGGTTAACCACCCATATACCTTATTATTCTTGGGCTAACTACCTATGTACCCTCTTGGACTTGGGCTTACTACCTGTGTACACATGGGCTTGGGCTTACCACCTATGTACCCTTTGGAATGGGATAATCTCTCAGGTACCATTAATCTTAGGATAAACACCTATAAATTCTTTTGAGAACATGAAATATAAAACAATTCCCTATTCATTGTAGGTATATATGCTTCTCATCCCACCAAACACATCATCAAACCCATGCATAATTGTTCCATAAGATTATAAAAAAATCATCAATTCATCATAGCTTAATTAACCGGTGGGAATGAAATAGGTTTCATGAAAACATTCTTAAAACATTATATTTATAATTCATTTAGATAAATATGGTGGATGTCATCATAAGAATATATCCTAAGTGTAGAAAAAATTACATCAAATGATAATGACATAGATGGAAAAAAAATCATATAACATTTAATAAACCTTCCAAAGAATGAAGGTGGGTGGTATCATAAGAACATATATGGATTTTAACATAAAGAACATCAATATATGTTGACATTGAATAAAAAAACCCTTCTAATATTATATTATAATCATTTTGAAAAATAAGAAGAAATTTTCCTTTTTATAATGCTTTAAATAAAAAGAGTGTTTTTTAAATGAAATACTATAATCTTGAAAAAACATATTAGAAATTACTAATTAAAACCAAAAGGTCTTTTGGAAAATAATTATAAAATAAATGTTCTTTAAAAAATAATTCTTTAATGATATATAAAGACCCTAAAAAATTCTTTCTTAAAAACATAGGACTTTAAAATCCATTTTAAATTCAAGAATTTCTTTTATCAAAACACAATTTTAATTTTAAAAAATATTTAAATATATAATTTTTTAAAAAAATTATTAATAACTAAACATAATTTTTTTTAAAAATTAAAATAATGAAAAATAATATTAATAAATTATAATGGTTTTACATGAATGTTTTTACATGAAAAATGTTAAAAAAAGGTTATTTTCATGCTTTTGATAAAAATAACCCATGAAGAAAAAATTAAAATATTTCTTAAATTTTTTTTAAAGAAACAAAAAATAGTATAAATTAAATTAATTTAATATTTAAGCATATATAAGAGCACTAATAAAATAATCCAATGAATATGGACATAGAGAAGGAAAATTGTTAAATACTAAAAGGATGTAGAGTGATTTTCTCTCACATTTATAACATCATGTAAATTATTTACCAAGGGAAATGAAATTGAGAGAGGAAATGCAAAACCAAAACAATATCCATATGATAATATAATTTTATAGTTTTTAGATATAATTTTCACATAATGTTTCCCTAGATACAAATTCATTCATAAAAATCCTGAATTTTAAATGAGATTGGAAAAAAACGCTTACAAATTTGGTAACCTTTTTTTCAAACCCTTCATGAAGGGAAGAACATGATATATATATTTTTAATCAGTTTAATTTCATTATAATAATATTAATAATTCATCTATGTATATTATTTACACCACAAAATAAAATAAATGTTGAGCGTGGCATACGTTTAAAATAGTGAAAATTGAGATGAGAAATCCTTACCTTTAATCTTAACTTCTATGAAAGGTGTTCAACCTTCTATATAATAAAAATAACTGTATTACTAAATTATTTGAGAAACTTATTTATATATATTACATTTATATTCCTAAATTATAATCATTGACTACCCATATATTATTTATATAGTGATTATGTTGATCATCACATGTAAGTAATTTTGATTATTTCTCTTAAGTTTCATAATAGAGACATATACCCCCATTATTTGACACTAAGTTCATAATTATTAGATTATAAAATATATTTAAATATTTTTTTTCAATTATTTATTCATACCCAAGTTCACTTGATGTAAACTATGGGTATGGTTCATGAGAACAGGATACAAGATGAACTTATTTTAGGTAGTTTACTAATATTAATAGATTACTTTATTATTATCATTAATTTTTGTGTAAACATTTATAAAATATAATATTGACATATATTAGTCCGTAATATCATATATATTACTCATATATATTTTATAACCATCAATTTAATATGGTTTTAAAAAAAACACATCACTCTATAGAAGAGGTAGTCCTTTCAGACACACGGGCGTATTTTTCATTTTCTATTGAATGTAAAGAAGGTAGAAATTGAATTATATTTTCAAAATATTAATAATTTTATAAAAACAATATTAATTTGTTAAATTCACTCATTTAACCATATATGGAATATTTTTATGAAAAATAGGACACAACGCTCATGGAGGCAGTAATCCACAAGTAACAAAAATGGATTTCTCATTTTTTTTGAATGGTTAGTATGGAATAGATAATGGATTTTATATAATATAATAACACATAAGTGTATTAATTATACTAATGATATTATTTAATAATTTTATAATTTAATATTTGGTAGAATAAGAAGGTGTAATAAAATCAAAAATTAAAATTAGTGATTTGAGAATTTAACCTTACTCTATCGAATAACTCCTCTACAAATTTGAATTAGCCTTTGTAGGATGGTCCTTTGAGAAGACCAGAACCTCTAAGTCTTCTCTAGGAATGTTGGTAAGGAATTTGGGAATATTTTATATATGAAATATGGTTTTTATTTTTACAAAATTGGGTGGTGTAAGTATCCTTTTATAAACTAGGATATTGGCTCTTCGGTAAACACCAATAACTTTATATTATTATCATGTCACATTCAAAGAAAAGTGGCTCAAAAAGTAGAATATAAGGGATATATGAAGGGTTATAATAAATAAATCCCTAAATAACTTGTTTATATGAATTTATTTAACATGAATTAAGACTTTCACCCTTTTTTAACCTTTTACCATTTTGGATTTAACCGTGGTGATAAATTTTTACCTAAGAAATTTATTTTTACTCTTAAAAATTGAATGTTCTTAATTATATAATTTTGATATTATAATTGAAAATATGGGATCAATTTTATTATATGAAATTAATAAAAGTTAGAAAAAAATTATTCTAACAAAATAAATGTATTACGTGTTAATCACAATTTTATAAATATAATTAACTTAATTTTTAAAATTTCAAATATTGGTTTGTAAATTATAATTAATATTTATAAAGTGAATAATTTTACTTATTAAATATATTTTAGTTCCAAAAAATGATTCATCGATATTAATATGTTCTTGTATCTTAATAATGTTATAAAATTCATGGTATTTGTAAATATTATATTTCCATCTATTCACCTAAAGATCAATATTTTTTGAGAAATACTATAAAATAATGTTAAAATAATATTGGCATACTAAATCCAAAAATAATACTAATTTTTTCTTGTTCAAAAACTGAATTTTTTAAATTTAACCATTACATAGAGACATAAAATATTATGAAAAAATAGTTTTTATTAGAAAATGACATTTTTAAATACTAGCTGTTTTAATTATTATTTCATTATAAATTACTAATTAAATTGGTTCCAATATATTATACATACCAATAATATATTTTATACTTTTGTAACTATAATATATTAAGTTTTTAATAAAATTAATAGGACATAATAAGGAAAGTTTTAGATAAGTATATTTTAAAAAAAATGATCTTGTTAGTTATTTAGCTACACTGATTGAATTATATCAATGTATTAGTATTTAAAATGACCTCTTTATTTATACTTATAAATATTCATCAATAATTTTACCTCTATTTATATCCAAAAAATTAACTGATACATTATAATGGTTACATATTAATATTTATAATTTTCTCTTAATAAAATATGTTGTTGATTTGTTTTTGTATACTATTATGTGAGTATGAAGTTATTCAACAAATTATTTTATTCAAATAAAATATATAAAAATATATCAGGATATCACATTATACCAACATTAAATAAATTTTATCTTCAAAAATTTAATTTATGTCACTAATGAAAATATTTGACGATATTTTTATTATAGTCATGAATTAATAAAAAAATTCTAATCAAATATCAACCTCGCTAACATTGTTAGGACTATGAAAATCATCTCATGGTTTATTATTATGACCCATACAATGGAATTAATATTTATAAGGAATTCATATATATCCTTTCAATAATATATGATCATATGTTTGTTTTGGATATGAAATGTGACTTTTGTATTCTATAAATTGATATAGTAACTATACAGATATAGATTACCATTTCCAAAATCACATAAAATTCCTCTAAAGAAAGATTAGTAATATTTTCATGGAGCACATTACTATAAACATTATCTTGGGATGCAATAATCATATAACTAGAGGTTTTCTATGATAATAAAATTTTTAGGTGGTGATTTGATACTATTTAAAAACATCCATGATATATTGAAGTGGATATAATTATAATCGAATAATAAATCCAAAAATATAAATTAGAGGATAAGTGTATCTTAATTATCACAATCTCCTTTAGTGGTATTCATTTCATATGTTCTTCATTGTTCCATTGTAGGTTTCGCATACCCATTATCCTCATTAAACCTTGGGTTAGGGAATCTATTTCCATAATTCCCAGCCTCCTTACATTAGTAGTGTTGATGTGTGAGTGATATATTAGATGATACCTTTATACATTCCACTTTATTATCCTATCTATTTATCTCATTACAAAAATCATTGACTCTATGGTTAGTTATTCTATACTTGAGACATTTTCTTATTCCTTTGATAGATTCCCTTAGTTGATTCTTACCATAATCCTTACATGTATGATGTTGAATATATTTTCCCTACATAGTAATTATTGGCTAAATATCCATGAAAATCCATTTTTCTCTTACGTATTTAATTTCTAAATACAACTAGGTTAAAATGTTTAATCATAAATCTGGATAGTTGGTTAGACATAACCATAATATTTCACACTTTATCTCTTATCTCATTTTATTATTTGTTAGTATGATCACCACATTTTTAATTATTTACATTTTTATCTCATTTACTCTAGGATTTATCCATTATATTATGTAAAGTAAAGTTGATGTATAGTAAAATTTAATATTTATTAAAAGGAAATAATATAATTTGAATAAATATTTCATTAATTACATTAATATTATAACTTATGAGTTCCTAATATTCAACCTAGGTTATCCATGATCACATTATTATTAGCTTCTCTAACCAAACTAGTTATATCTTAAATCATCAAATTCCATGTAAATCATTTATAATGGTTGGTAAATTGGCTTTAAATCGACCCAATCATATCTCTCTAGAGTGTGAAACTAGGTGTATGGTTAGGCCCAATTTTTGTGTACTGAGTAAAGATCAAGTTAATACACAACCAAACTCTTTTATGGTTATTACCCATAGGTACAACTATTATAGATTCTATATCCATTTTTTGTATCCAGATAGGTACATCATTTCTAGGTCACCACACACTATACACTTTACTTAATTTTAGAATTTTTTCCTATATTTACTATTATCCAAAGGGGTTTCACTAATTTTCTATAATATTAATCCCTAAAATAACTAAACTAAACTCTAAAAATACTTAAATTGTTCATTGATATCAATTGAGATTCCCCATACCCACACTCTAAGGTCCAATTCTAAAACGCATACATGAAAACTGGGTTCAATGCAATTTGATTTTACTCAAGGTAAACTATTATATATTTAAAATTAATTTAACATTACATCTCAAAATAATACTAAAATTCCATGAAATGAAAAGTTTAGTTTATTTATAAACTATATACATCAAAAAATTATTTTACAACACTTTTGAACTTTCCTCCATAATCATTCCCCTTTAGACTTCTGACTGAAAATTATATTTTTTATTTTCAAAAGAGCCACTTTGAGGGTAAGTAGTAACCAAATACAAGCGGGAACTAAAATAAATGATTCATACCAAATTTGAAATTCAAAAATGGTACACCCAACCTGAGGAGGCCTCGAGCCATGAGCCACCCACGATAGTTGGTCTTATCGCCTGTAATTAGTCATGAGCGGTCCTCATCACCATCCATAACCACCGACGCTGGTGACCCGAGGAAATGCCAACGAAACCAGAGATCAGTTCAATGTAACTGAAAAACTTCAAAAATCTCCAATGAAATCATCACCTTTCATCAACACCGTTGCCCAAACACCACACAACAGAGGCCGAAAGCACAACAAATGCATAAAATCAAACATAACCCAACCTGAAATGGAACCATTGCAAACCAAGAAACAAAATAATTCAAAGATGATAGAAATCCAAAAAAACAAACCATATACAAAGTCGACGTTGGAGACACTAGTAGATAATACTTTCAGACAGCCACACCAGAACTCCAATTCAAAGATCAATGAAGACCACCGTGCTCGGATGGAGTCCTAGACTGGACTCCTAGAACACCATGAACGAAAAAGTAGGCATCCCAGAGCCTCATTGAAACAATCACAACAGTCCGACTTGGAGATAAGTGAAGGCACATAATGCTAGAGCAGTGATTCAGACATGGTCCCAATAGCGAAGCGTCCTCTCCAGGACCTCCAACCCGAACCATCAAAGCCACCACCAGCTGAAAGGAACACATTGAAAGAAAATTCGAAGCATCAAGTCTCAGGAGAGAACCACAACATATTGAATCAAACCGAAGAAAGTCACGCCTCCTAAAGCACCACTGACCGAACAATCAGCACCTCCCAAAGCTTCCAGAAACCATCAAAGAAGACCGACAAGGAGGGTGACAGAAGAACCAGAAGCCATAGTAGAGATTTAATGGGAAAGGACTCCACACAAAAGCGCAATGATGACCGATCACCGATCCAGACCACGAAATCCCCTCTGGGAAAGAGCACACCAGAAAGAGACCGTAGAGGGTTGAGAAATCTAGAAGGGAAGAAAAAAGGAACAGAAAAAGGGACAGACAATCCAGAGGCCGCAGGCCTCCCCCTACCCCCTTTAAACTTCTCATTTGTAAAAATTATCTTCATAAATTGGGTAATATAATTGTAGAGACCCTAAGCTTAACGTACATAGACATTACACTACTTTTGCAGAATACTTAGTACATAACAAAAACACACACACAAGGACCGTAATAGTTTAGTGTCTTTGGAAACTCGGAATATAATCTTCTAATCGTGGTGAATGATCTTCAACATATCCCATAAAGATCTTCTTTTTTTTAAAACCTAAATCCTTTATTTATGTCCTGGGGAAAAGAAAACATAAAAGAGTGAGCTCAAATTCTTAGTAAGGGTAAACAAAAGAAATATCAATCACATCATATTCATAAGAACGTATCTTTTGGAAATCTTAACCTGCAAAAGAGATCATAATTTCATAACATTGGATAAATCATAGTAATGAAATGTAATCCCAATAATCATAACTTAAAACATGAAACTTTGTGTCATACACACATAATCATAGATAATCATATCTTATTAGTCAAGACTCATTGCCAAGACTATCTTAGTGGACAAAGTCCATTTCTGAACAGAGTCACCCTCGTTTCAGTCCTGTTTCACTGAACCGGTATAACCTACCATTCCATTCATGTCTATCTCATGAGATATAAAATCTTTACCCAATGCATTGGAGGGAGATATAGGTCCCACCCATCTCATAATGATACCATTCTTATGTGTGCCACAAAATCATAAATCATACATCATTGCATAACACATGTAATAAAAATGGGATTCTTAAACAACATGACATCATAAAACAATTCATATAAAGTAAAGGAAAAAAATAATTCCATCACAACATAATCAAATAAATGTAATAATAGGGATAGAAACAGAACCCTATATTATCTTAGATGGAAAATAATTTTGATAAAACACTTGAACTCCATTCTTGAGGAAAATATCCTTTCTACTTCAGAAACACTTTTCCTTTCGTAACATGTCATACAATTCTAAACTAAAATAAGTTGATTAAAAATAAACTTGAAAACTTGTAAGGGAAGATTCTTGGAAATAATGTTTTAAAAATCCATTCATGATATATAAGTTAAAAAAACATTCTTCTCGTAATTTTTTCGGAAAAGTCAAAAAGTACCTCGTACGAAAAATGAAAAAAGATTCCTTTCATATCTTTTACTAAAAACACACCAAAGGATAAAATAGGTTTTAAACAATTTTAGGTGGATGGAAATAATATTAAATATTTAGGTAACATGTATGTGGATGATAAAATACACCAAAGTAAATACCAAAGTATGAACAATCTCTGATAAAAATGAGATTGTGATATTTCCCTTACCTTATGTCCGATATGCTTTGTACGTATCCGAACCTCCTGTATAATGATTTAAATAATGTCATTAACTTATTAATGAATCATATTCATTGTTATGATATCATATATGGTTCACTTATGACTTTATATTACCCTTTCTTTTCTAAATTCCATGTTAAAGAAGCGTTTTGGGTAAAATCGTTTCATTTATCGTAGGTGTTTGGACTTATTGTTCTTGACATTATTATTACTTATATCATGATTTACTTACTTACAGAATATAAAACATGATTTATATATCATATATATTCAGTATATATATATATAATAGATATATAAATGAAATGAAACACACCGTTCATGGAGACGTTAGTCCGTACGTACGCATGAACGCTGTTTTCCTTTCCTTATTGTCTTGAATGGAAGTAAGTAGATGACATACATATATATATACATAAATAAAGTAGATTTAAAATTTCATATATTTCATTATTATTCATTATATATACTTTATAATCATTCATGAATGGTTAATGTGGAGAATGAATCACATCGCATTGTGGAGACGGTAGTCCGTACGTACGCACGAGCGATCATATCGTTCTCATGATCGTGAACTTTTGTTGAAGTGTATGTATACTATTTAAGTATCAATATAACTTTATTATAATCATATATATTTACTCATTACACCATTATACCCATCCAATTAAGGTGGTGGCGGAAAATAGATTACACAAACGGTGTGGAGATGGTATTCCGTACGTACGCACGCGCGGTGATTTCCTTTTTCCGTAGGATGGATAGAAGGTTAATTAGAGTTGTTTCATATTTATAATAACATATCAGTATATAATAAATACTGATGTTATTACTTTATCAAGAAACAACTAAATAAGAAGAAGTTGAAGAAGAACGAAATTGAAAAAGATCGGTAATGGATATTACCTCGTTTTGACGCGCCTTTTCTTAACCTCCACTTAAAGAACTAAGAATGGTATTTGAAGAAGACAAGGACCTCTATGATGATACTAGGGAAGTGGAGAAGAGATTTTGGCAGGGGTTTGCCGAGATTTAATGATCAAAGTGGTGTGAGGAAGAGGGGGAGGAGGTGCCCTTTTATAAGGGAGGAGAGGGGCACCTTAGGAAAATCTCAAAATATTATTTTATATTAAGGTCAAATTTGGGTTATAATGGTTAAAAAGGGTCTTATTTCGAAGGTAAAGTGGGGATGGGTCTAAATACTCTAATAAAATTGGATTTAGACAAGTTTAGGTTATTATTTTAACCTTATCAATTAGATTTAACTCTAAGTTAAATAATTTAACTTTTACCGTGTCTTTTTGTTTTCTTACACTATATGGTTAATAAACTTACTATAACAAGAAAAACGAATCAAAAGTTGTTTATTATTAATATATCTATCCTTATATAAGTCATTTGGCCGAACCATATATTTTTAGGAATTAAATAACAATTAATAATATAATATTTGTTTTAAAAACTAATTTATGTCAATTTTGACACTATTTGGTACATGATTTTTATGAAATTCATAACAGAATGATAAGTTAGAAAAAGGTTACTTATATCCACAATAACATGTCATATTAACCTATAAAATTAATTTAAGTCATAAAAAGTCTCAAATTACATTTATTTGGGCATTTATAACATCAATTATGTCAATATTTCATTAATAAGACAATTACTGCATCATCTTTGTGTCATAATAAATGATAATTATTTAATACCTAAAAATTCTAAATAAATTCATATAATGTAGATAATTGTATTATCTTTCTGGAGACTATTCATGTTCGATGTTTCATGAAGTTCATCACTAAATTAATATTATTATACTTATAAGATTTAAGAAAGTGACATGTTGTCACATTCTTTGGTTTTAATAATAATTAAATTATTTTCATAGAAAAAAGTCCATTAAAAGAATATAATCCGACCCTTAGGTGATATGGGTAGACTTTTAGTCATCCAATAGGATTTTTACATGTGTTAGAGTAATTTTATAATATTATATTTTCCCTTAATTACCCGATTTACCTTTAACTATGGTAAATAAAATTTACCGTAGTTACTGTTCATAATTCTCAAAAATAAAAAGTAGATTATTAACATAATATGGACCCACTGATTCAAAATATGGAATCCATTTTTTCAAATTCAATACACAAAAGTTTCAGAAATTAAATTAAAATTAATCCCGTTGTCGAAAGAAAACGGGTTTTTCTTTAAAACATTGCAAAAGATTGAATTGATTTCACCTACGAATTCAAGGTAAAATCAATGCTAATGACATAAATTATATTAAATGGTAAAAATATATTCTATTTATACTTTAAAACCATTCAATATTATAATTTAACCACATAAGATATTATGATGAAAAAAGTTGTTTTTAATTAAAATATAGCGTGTTTTTACTATTCATTAAAATATGAAAGTTATCGTAAAAATATCAAAACTTTATCTAATGTAAATTTTTATATCCTGATTCAAAAAAAGAATTTTATTTTGTCAAATTGAACATATAAACATGTCAAAAACTAGATTTAAAGTGGGTACGCCATCAAAAGGCGGCAAAACTGCATTTTTTGAAAAATACTTATTTTACCTGAAAAATTTATTTTGTTCTTATACCATGTTCTAGAAAATGTGTAAGATGAATAATAATGTTATAAAATTCAAAATTTAGTTAATAATATTCATAACGGCTAGTTTTAATAATATTTTAATAGCATATCGTTGTTTAGTGAAACTCAGTATTGCGTACTACACACCCTATCGAGGAAGGTCGTGATTACCTGTAATGAAAGGCAAGTCAAAGATGTGTGTTGTGCAAGATCCTTTTGGTGTAGCATACAACACAAGACATTAATGAAATTAAAAAGAATATTTTTCATAAAATCTCGGGCTATTACATTCTACCCCCCTTAAAATGAATTTCTCCCTCGAAATTCGTCGGGGTTATAAATAGTTTACTATTCGAAAGTTTCTTTAATAGAAACCCACATCGTAAAAAGGAATACCGACACCAATCTTTAAAAACAAAATTATGAAATGTAACAGTTACCCAAATAAACTAATCACTGGGTTTCCTCGTAGGTGAAAATATAGATATGGAAGAGAATTCTAACCATCATGTACTGATGGAGAGTGGTAGAGAACATGGCTATGGAAAAGCCAGAAATCACAAAGCCAGAAATTTGTGATGATCTAAGGTACCATATTATTCATCAGATATAAGAGCACTATGAAAACATTTTTGGTTTTCAAGATCGTTTCCTTAAAGTTGATGAAATTGAAATTAGAAGAAATACTTTTGTGATTTCGGTATAGTCTCACCGTTGGACAATTTCCACCTCATATCTTAAAGAAATGAAGTTGAATTTTTCATTCGTGATGTGTTAGCAGATCATGTGATAGAATGATGGGTCATTCCATCTGTCTCAAACAAAAGGTTAGAAAAGTTATCAAAAAATACATAAGTCCATCTATATTGAGATTAATCATATATGGTTCTTAAAATGGACTTATACTTCATATATCATATTGATTAATATAATAAAACTAGTTTCTACTAAACAGTGACTTCCTGTAGGCCAGTGGCAGGCGATAAAGGCCAGTTGCACTTCGGTTGTGGGTTCGATTCCCACATCCTTGTCTTACGCGATGGGCGGTCGCCCATCCTACAGGTTATCCTTTTTCTAAAACTATATTACTATAACATCCCATCAACAATATCAAAAATAGTTTTATCCTTAAACAATACTAAATTATGTCCAACATAATCCATTCCAATCTTTAGGCTTATCTAAAATACTTCGGTCCAAGCTCATAGTATAGAGAAAATGATCACGTGAATGCCATCATTTATCCCTCATATATCTTGTTTGTCACATTCCAATCATGTGAGTACCATAATCATGTAATCTCTTGAAAAATTAATACCCATTTAATCTTAGTGAAAACATGAGTGCTTTCAAAAGATAACTCTTTCCACATATCAAAATCCTCAAAATTCTTTATACTCAAACCATGATATAACATTCTCCTTATATCAGTCATGAGCTCATGAATACTATCAAACATTTAATTTTCTCCTTATCCCTTCATTAAGCTCATATCATCTACATTCCAAAAATATATGAATAACCTTTCATGGATACTAGTACCATTTATCATACACTTTCAAAACTCAAGGAAAGACAATAGTGTAACAATCCTTAGATGTCTCTTTATTCCATAGTACCATGAGATTACTTATACAACATTACACATGATAAACATGTAATCATTCCACTACATTCTTAAACCATTGACCGAGATTCAAAAATTCTTTCATCTCACATATCATTTGTAGTCTCTTCATCATCATCAACATAAATACTACCCATACGACCATACTGATTCTCTTCATGAGACTTTCCCTTAGGGCATTGGTTTGCATAATTCCCGTACATTCCACATTTAAAACATTTAACCGTTGTTGATGTCGTAGCAATACCATTATCCTCATCCATAGTGTTAACTAAACCTTTTCATTTGCACTTACTGGCTTTGTGTCCTTCTTTTCCACACCCAAAGCATCTTCTAGTTCCTTTGAAACATTCTCCTTGATTCCTCTCCCCACATGATTTACACATGGGAAATTGAACTTTCTTTCCTCTATGATCATCATGAAACTCCATCTTTCTCTTATTATCCGAGTCATGAAACTTACCAAATTTGAGTTTATTGATCATATTATGAGATTGCTGATTCGGCATAATAATGATGGTTAGACTTCCATATCCCATTTAATTTGGTTTCTCATGAAGAATATCATTCCATTGTCCATAATATCCTCCATTATCGTGAATCATATTGTTTCCAGCCATTTTCTAAAACCCTAAAAGAATAGTGTGAGAGGCAAAAATCATAATAAAGGCGGAGTAACTTCAATATCTAACATATTTGGGTTAATCTAATATTGTTACCATAGTTCTAGGACAATATTTTATACGTATACTTATCCTTAGGGACATCCCTAGACATACCTTAGAAATATCTCTAGGGATCTCACTAAGATTTTCGCATCCTAGTTTCCAAAGGTTGACTAAAACTTTCCTCTGATACAAACTGTAGAGACCCTAAGCTTAACGTACATATACATTACATTACATTTGTGGAATACTTAGTACATAACAAAAACACACACACAAGGACCGTAATAGTTTAGTGTCTTTGGAAACTCGGAATATAATCTTCTAATCGTGGTGAAAGATCTTCAACATCTCCCATAAAGATCTTCTTTTTTTTAAACCTAAATCCTTTCTTTAAGTCCTGGGGAAAAGAAAACAAAAAAGGGTGAGCTCAATTGCTCAATAAGGGTAAACAAAAGAAATATCAATCACGTCATATTCATAAGAACATATCTTTTGGAAATCTCAACCTGCAAAAGAGATCATAATTTCATAACATGGGATAAATCATAGTAGTGAAATGTAATCCCAATAATCATAACATAAAACATGAAACTTTGTTTCATACACACATAATCATAGAGAATCATATCTTATTAGTCAAGACTCATTGCCAAGACTATCTTAGTGGACAAAGTCCATTTTTGAACCGAGTCACCCTCGTTTCAGTCCTGTTTCACTGAACCGGTATAACTTACTGTTCCAACCATGTCTATCTCATGAGATATAAAATCTTTACCTAATGCATTGGAGGGAGATATAGGTCCCACCCATCTCATAATGATACCATTCTTATGTGTGCCACAAAATCATAAATCATACATCATTGCATAACCCATGTAATAAAAATGGGATTCTTAAACAATATGACATCATAAAACAATTCATATAAAGTAAAGGAAAAAAAATAATTCCATCACAACATAATCAAATCAATGTAATAATAGGGATAGAAACATAACCCTATATTATCTTAGATGGAAAATAATTTTGATAAAACACTTGAACTCCATTCTTGAGGAAAATATCCTTTCTACTTCAAAAACACTTTTCCTTTCTTAACATGTCATAAAATTCTATACTAAAAGAAGTTGATTAAAAATAAACTTGAAAATTTTTAAGGGAAGATTCTTGGAAATAATGTTTTAAAAATCCATTCATGTCGTATAAGTTAAAAAAACATTCTTCTCGTACTTTTGTCGGAAAAGTCAAAAAGTAACTCGTACGAAAAACGACAAAAGATTCCTTTCATATCTTTTACTAAAAACTCACAAAAGCGTAAAATAGGTTTTAAACAATTTTATGTGGATGGAAATAATATTACATATTGAGGTAACATAGATGTGGATGATAAAATACACCCCAGTAAATACCAAAGTATAAACAATCTCGGATAAAAATGAGATTTTGATATTTCCCTTACATTATGTCCGATATGCTTTGTACGTATCCGAACATCCTGTATAATGATTTAAATAATGTCATTAACTTATTAAAGAATCATATTCATTGTTACGATATCATATATGGTTCACTTATGACTTTATATTACCCGTTGTTTTGTAAATTCCATGTTAAAGAAGCGTTTTGGGTAAAATCGTTTCATTTATCGTAGGTGTTTGGACGTGTTGTTCTTGACATTATTATTACTTATATCATTATTTGCTTACTTCCAGAATATAAAACATGATTTATATATCATATATATTCAGTATTTATATATATATAATAGATAGATAAATGAAATGAAACACACCGTTCATGGAGACGGTAGACCGTACGTATGCATGAACGTTGTTTTCCTTTCCTTATTGTCTTGAATGGAAGTAAGTAGATGACATAAATATATATATATAAATAAATCCAGTAGATTTAAAATGTCATATATTTCATTATTATTCATTATATATACTTTATAATCATTCATGATTGGTTAATGTGGAGAATGAATCTCATTGCGTCGTGGAGACGGTAGTCCGTACGTACGCACGAGCGATGATATCGTTCTCATGATTGTGAACTTGTGTTGAAGTGTATGTATACTATTTCAGTATCAATATCACTTTATAATAATCATATATATTTACTAATTACACCATTATACCAATCCAATTAAGTTGGTGGTGGAAAATAGAATACACCACGGCGTGGAGACGGTATTCCGTACGTACGCACGCGCGGTGATTTCCTTTTTCCGTAGGATGGATAAGAAGGTTAATTAGAGTTGTTTCATATTTATAATAACATATCAGTATATAATAAATACTTATGTTATTACTTTATCATGAAACAACTAAATAAGAATAAGTTGAAGAAGAAAGAAATTGAAAAAGATCGGTAATGGATATTACCTCTTTTTGACGCGCCTTTTCTTAACCTCCACTTAAAGAACTAAGGATGGTATTTGAAGAAGACCAGGAACTCTAGGATGATAATAGGGAAGTGGAGAAGATATTTTGGTAGGGTTTTTCTGAGCTTGAAGGCTCAAAGTTGTGTGAGGAAGAGGGGGAGGAGGTGCCCTTTTATAAGGGAGGAGAGGGGCACCTAAGGAAAATCTCAAAATATTATTTTATATTAAAGTCAAATTCGGTTTATAATGGTTCTAAAGGGTATTATTTCAAATATAAAGTGGGTATGGGTCGAAATCCTCTCATAAAATAGGATTTAGACAAGTTTAGGTTATTATTTTAACCTTATCAATTAGATTTGACTCTAAGTTAAATAATTTAACTTTTACCGTGTCTTTTTGTTTTCTTACACTATATGGTTAATAAACTTACTATAACAAGACAAACGAATCCCAAGTTGTTTATTATTAATATATCTATCCTTATCTAAGTCATTTGGACGAAACTTAGATTTTTAGGAATTAAATAACAATTAATAATATAATATTTGTTTTAAAAACTAATTTATGTCAATTTTGACACTATTTAGTACATGATTTTTATGAAATTCATAAAATAATGATAAGTTCGAACCAAGTTCCTTATAGCAACAATAACGTGTTATATTAACCTATAAAATTAATTTAAGTCATAAAAAGTCTCAAATTACATTTATTTGGGCATTTATAACATCAATTATGTCAATATTTCATTAATAAGACAATTACTGCATCATCATTGTGTCATACTAAATGATAAATATTTAATCCCTAAAAATTCTAAATAAATTTATATGATGTAGATAATTGTATTATATTTCTGGAGACTATTCATGTTCGAAGTTTCATGAAGTTTATCACTAAAGTAAAATTATTATACTTATAAGATTTAAGAAAGTGACATGTTGTCACATTCTTTGGTTTTAATAATAATTAAATTATTTTCATGGAACAAAGTCCATTAAATGAATATAATACGACCCTTAGGTGATATGGGTCGACTTTTAGTCATCCAATAGGATTTTTACATGTGTTAGGGTAATTTTATAATATTATATTTACCCTTAATTACCCGATTTACCTTTAACTACGGTAAATAAAATTTACCGTAGTTACTATTCATAATTCTCAAAAATAAAAAGTAGCTTATTAACATAATTTGGACCCACTGATTCCAAATATGGAATCCATTTTTCCAAAATCAATACACAAAAGTTTCAGAAATTAAATTAAAATTAATCTCGTTGTCGAAAGAAAATGGGTTTTTCATTAAAACATTGCAAAAGATTGAATTGATTTAACCTAGGAATTCAAGGTAAAATCAATGCTAATGACATACATTATATTAAATGGTAAAAATATATTATATTTATACTTTAAAACCATTCAATATTATAATTTAACCACATAAGATATTACGATGAAAAAAGTTGTTTTTAATTAAAATATAGCGTGTTTTTACTATTCATTAAAATATGAAAGTTATTGGAAAAATATCAAAACTTTATCTAATGTAAATTTTTATATCCTGATTCAAAATAAGAATTTTATTTTGTCAAATTTAACATATAAACATGTCAAAAACTAGATTTAATGTGGGTGCTCCATCAAAAGGCGGCAAAACTGCATTTTTTTAAAAATACTTATTTTACCCGAAAAATTTATTTTGTTCTTATACAATGTTCTAGAAAATTTTTAAGATGAATAATAATGTTATAAAATTCAATATTTAGTTAATAATATTCATAACGGTTAGTTTTAATAATATTTTAATAGCATATCGTTGTTTAGCGAAACTCAGTATTGCATACTACACACGCTATCGAGGAAGGTCGTGATTGCATGTAATGCAAGGAAAGTCAAAGATGTGTGTTGTGCAAGATCCTTTTGGTGTAGCATACAACACAATACATTAATGAAATTAAAAAAAAATATTTTTCATAAAATCTCGGGCTGTTACAATAATCATAAGAAAGGGGTGAGATCATATTCTTTGTATGTGTATACATAATAGATAAAAATTGGTTATCATAAGTATTAATAAGATAATAATGTGGGTAAGATAATATATTCAAGGCCTATGAACATATAAATATAAAATTATACCCAAATAGACAAGGATCAGAAATAATAAATGAAGGCATAAATATCCAAGTATAACATAAGAAATGTGTAATCAAAACATTATAACATTTCAAAACATAAAATTATGGCACAAAAATAATAATTGAAAATAATTTCCTTTGTCAAGGATCCCTACCAAAATAGTCATAGATAAAGACATGAATCTCATATCTTGAGTCATGGCATAAATCATTGGAAAAAAATAATAAATGGGTCATAAGAGTCTGGAACATCAAGAAAAATTCATCCATAAAAGCATGGAATATGCATAAGGATATGACATAAGTTTGTTTCATAAACATAGCAATTTAAAGCATATGTCACGGGTTACCCCAAGTAATTATTTATATACAAGGCTTAGTTCAACCACTCTTGTACCTTGTTGGGCTTGGGATAACTGCTTGTGCACCCTTTTGGTCATCATATTACAACACATGTACCCTTGGGATTGGGATTACCACACATATACCCTTGGGCTTGGGATAACCTCCCAGGTTCCCTTCTCCTTGGGATAACTTCCCATGTACACTTTCGTTATCATGATATAGAAAACATTTCTCAATGTATTGGATGGCTATGTAATTTGGGTCCCACTAATCACATCATGATAACGATACATAATTATGCCATAAGACTTTACAAACAATATTAATTTCATCATTGAGTAATTAACTCATGGAAAACAGATAAAATTCATGAATTTTTCGTTAAAATATTATATGAAAAATCCATATAGATAAATAAGGTTTATGAAATTATAAGAACATATCCAAAGGTTATCATAATGAATATTAAAGGATATTAACACATATAAAAAATCACTAAACATTTCATAATCCATATAGAGTAATATGGTGGACGGTATCATAGGAACATATCTTGATTTGAACATATATAAAATCAAATGATTTTGACATAGATAAAAAAATAATAATATTAGATAAATCACTCTGAAAAATAACATGATATTTTATAAAACTCCGTGTTTGAGGTATTTTCCTTGTTATTTTATGTTTTAAAGCCTTATATGGTTCTTTTTGGGTTTAGTAGATTTATTATTTTACTCAAATAGGTTAGAAGTGTTTGATATTTTCTAGGTACATCACAAGTAGAAACACACTATAGAAGAGGGTGTTGTGTGCTTGGAATTCACCTATATAACTGTTGGATCGAATATGTATAGATGTATGTCTATTAGATGGAACAATACAAGAGGGGGGTGAATTGTAGGTTTAAAAACCTTTGAGTTTTAACGCTTAAGAGATTAGTTTAAATGATCTTAAACTAATAAAAATACAATCACCCACAATTGTATTGAATATAAAATATATGATGTAATGTAATACTAATGAAATGTAAAACAATTGTATTCAAGATGAACACAATAATCAGAGTAATATGAAGATGAAATATTCTACCTTAAATCATATAGAATCAATCAATACAATATGTAATAGAATTATTGTAATTAAAACAATTACAATAGAATATGTAAAGAAGAAAGGAAACAATACAAATTCCTTTCTAATACAAGTAACAGCGGAAATATAAAAGTATTACAATTCTTTTGACCTAAAGATAAGTGTTATCCTTTCACCTAGGATAAAAGGTCTGTCTCACCAACACCTAAGTGAGCCCTCGATACGATGATCGGCACGTCTGTCTACCTATCCCCGGCAGCCCTCGATATGATGATCGGCACGTCTGTCTGCCTATCCCCGGCAGCCCTCGATTTTGTAGGTGATCGGCACCTCTGTCTTTCAATTACTTGAAATCCCTCAATACAATGATCGGATGCACAAATCACAAGGCATGAGAGAAGTCACAACATCTCTCTCTAGAACAAAGTATCACAGTTGTATCACACTTGTTCTCAGTTGTCAAATCCTTTCTCTCAGCTTCAAATGACCTCCTATTTATAGGCCTCAGGTTCCAACAGTCACATCTCCTCCAACGGTCATATTTCTCCAAAAAACTCAGAGGGACTTGGACACCTGGCATCATAATCTTCATATTGAAACAGAAAGGATGACATCGTTTTGATTAGTTTGTAACTAACTCAAAGACATCGTTTTGGTTAGAACAAGATATATGAATAAGATAAACATGATTACGATTTAAAATGAAACATGTGTTTTTGAAAAAGTACCAACACAAGTATGTAATGAAAGATATGAGAAGCAGAGTCAAAGCAATTTCCATTTTCAGTACGATCATCTTGTTCAGTACGATCAGCATGGTCAGTACGATCAGCATGTTTAGTACGATCAACATGATCAGTATGATCAGCATGTTCAGTATGATCAGTATGTTCAGTACGATCAGCATGTTCAGTACGATCAGCATGATCAGTACGATCAGCATCTTCAGTACAATCAGCATGATCAGTACGATCAGCATGTTCAGTACGATACGATAGACAAGGTTAGTACGATTAATAAGACATTTTTGATTTCCAAAACAAAACATAGAAGTCAAAAGAGGACTTTGGACTCAACAATATCCCCCTTTTTGGAAAGCACAATACACAAAGTAAATATAACACAAAATACTTATATCCCCCTGAGTTATTGGAAACTCTTCTGAATAAGATATTTGAATACAACTAACTCCTCCTTAGGTGTACATCCCTAAGGATTGTATTCGTAAAATTCCCTTAAGTGTTGTAATGAATTTTTCCCTTTTATAAAACATTCTCCCCCTTTAAAAACATTCTCCCCCTTTGTAAGCATTCTCCCCCTTTGTGATTTACAAAAAGAAAGGCGTAATCTTGAATAGTCTGAAAGAGTTAGAAAATAAACACAAGATAATGGATAAAAGATATTTCATTTCAGTAACAAACAAGACCAAACTTGAAAATAAATACAAGTCACTTGTTTTCTCTTTCTTTCTCCTTTTTGATTATCTCATGAAAAACTGCCTTCATCTTTTTTATCTCCTTCTTGTCTTCAGAAATAGCATCACCCTGAGACCTGAGAAGGTCTTGTTGATCCGCAAAGAGTTGATCCTGATTTCTGATTTTTTCTTCCTGAACTCTGATTACTTCTTCAAGAGAATCAATTCTATCTTGCAAATTCTTGTTATCTTTGGATAACACAGAATTTTGTTTCTTCAATAAAACCATTTCATCCTTGAAATATGAAACCTTTGAGAATTCAGATTGAAAAGCATTCATTCTCTCTTAAAATTCTTTTACTGAAGGAACATCGGCTCATTGGGAAGACAAATGATTTAATCTTTCAACCATTTCTCTGTCAAGCTTATTGAAATAAATTGCAAGATCATTTGACAACCTTCTTATATCTTCAATTGCTATCTCATGATCATTGATTGAGCTCTCTGTTTTGTACGACCACTTGGTCATCTTGTTGAAGGCCTTCTTATGAGCAACCAAACTTTCTGAAATAACTTTTAAATCAGCTTCGACTGACAAAACATTCTTTCTCAATTCTTTTACAGAGCCAAACTTCTTCTTCTGATTATCAGTAATAAAATCAATCTTCCCTTCCAGCTTTGGGAAATAAGGAATGGTCTTCTCAACCCTTCTCAAAACATGGACAATGTAATCACTCTTCTTGAGAGAGATTGTATGTTCTGAATTAGTATCTTCATCGTACAAGGCCAGTTCATTCGATCGACTTGAATCTACAACTGGATGTTTTCCTTTTGTTTTTTCTTTCTGCTTTCTTTCTTCTTCCACTTTATCACTAATGACAACAACCTTATCAGTGTGAGAGGATTCAGAACCTTTCTTTTCTTGGGACGAAACTCTATCCGGAGTTCGTGCTTGATCGGCATGAGGGACTTATTGAACACCTTCACTCAGATTTTGAACCGATTCATCCCTACTCTTCTTCTAACTTTGAAGGAATTTTAAAATAAAATCTCCTTCCTCCTCTTCCACTTCTTCTATCTCTTCCATCATTTTTTTCCTTTTTCTTTCTCAGGAAGACTCTGTACGATGGGATCTTAATGCACTTCTTTCTTCAGTTGAGCACTGGCATCCTCAACCATTTTCAAGACTTTCGAGATATAAAAGTCTTGAGCCTTTCTTTTCAACAGAGTTTTCTTTTTCTTTTCAGCTTTATGGGTTTGTTCAACCCTTATTCTTTCTGCAAAAGCCTCAGCCGGGTCAAGACCGAACTTTGGATCACCTTCCTTTCTCTGTTCCTTATCCTTTCTCCATTTGGCTACAACCTCCTTGCTGTACTTTGGATTCTTCTTAGGCTTTGAACTTGTTTGAGGATCATACTTTTGAGTAATACCAGTAGATTGAATGTCTTTGGCTAGCATAGGTGCCAATAGACTCTGAGCTGATTTAGCTTCTATATCTCTGACAAAAAGTTTCGAATTCTGATCAAAACAAACATTTTAACTTCTTCATAGTACTTTTACTAATCCAAGAGGGTTTAAGATCTATCAGGGTTCCTTTGAAAGGGATGTTTCAAAACTCCATACTCTCAAGAATAAACTTTGTAAGAATGGCTGGATATATAATCAAATGAGATTTGATTGCCCCTGACTTCACATTCTTAATTGTTTCAAAAACATACCCCATGAGATTCACTTTTCTCATGTTGACAAGATAGTCCAACATGAAGATATCAGATACTTTCAAAGTTTCTCTATCCCCTCTTCTTGGGATAATAAAACCTTACATCCATAGAGTTACAAACCGATTGTCCAGAGAAAGATGAACCACTTTTCACTTTTCTTCATTTATAACAAACAAAGACTTTTCAGCGCTTTCTCTATTAAACGTACCGACTTCCTCTGGTAGTTTATGAGAATTACAGAAAGAATCCCCTTCTGTTGGGACATTCAGAAAATGAGCCTCTTGTTTCACAGGTATTGATAACTTTCTATCGTACACAGAAAAATTGATAGTCATATTCTTGTCAAAAGATACGGTTTTATAGAACTGACAGACATCATCAAAGATAACAGGGTCTTGAGAAACATGATTTTTAACACACAAATGCTCCCATCCTTGAAACAAGATAATTCTCTTGATAGTAGAATCATATGAATCATAGACGTTGTGGGAGACTAACCTTTCCCTTAAAAGATCTTTTTCTAAGAAAGCCTTTGAAGACATATCGGCAGGGGTGTTGGCAGAAGACTAAGACATAAGGATGCTGCCGATGAAAGATCGTACGATGACTTCAAACAATGGAGCAGAGCTTCGCCTCAGAACCTGAAAAAAATGATGTGGGTTTGGGGAGGGGGGATATTTATATGAGATAAAGGGGTGACCGTTGATCTTCTACGGTCAGGATTAGAGGAAAACATATCAATGGTTAGGATTAAAAACGAAAGAAAAAAAATAAAAGAATTGAAAGTACCTTCCGGAGAACGTAAGGTAGTTGTTGGTTTTAGTAGAGTTAAAAACGAATACACAACCGTACAGAATAAAATAAAACTATCAATCATCATACCGATGGAAAAAAATGTCATTACCATGAACTGACAATACGATGGAAAACAATCTCGTTACCATGAACTGACAATACGATGGAAAACAATCTCGTTACCATGAACTGACAATACGATGGAAAACAATCTCATTACCATGAACTGACAGTACGATGGAAAACAATCTCGTTACCATGAACTGACAATAATATGGAAAACAATCTCATTACTATGAATTAACAATATGATGGAAAAGAATCTCATTACCATGAACTGACAGTACGATGGAAAATAATCTTTTTACCATGAACTGACAATATGATGGAAAAGAAATTCATTACCATCATCAGTCGATACGATAGAAAAGAAATTCATTACCACCATCGGTCGATACGATGCAAAAAAATTCATTAACATCATTGGTCGATGCGATGGAAAAGAAATTCATTACCATCATCGGTCGATACGATGGAAAAGAAATTCATTACCATCATCGGTTGATACGATGGAAAAGAAATTCATTAATAAGACTGTCAATATGATAAACAGAAAAGTAAATGATACGATAAAACTGTCAATACAATAAACAGAAAAGTAAAAACACATACCAGGAGAGTAAAAGAATTAAAGATCATAAGATAAAATGAAACAAACAAAACATAGTAAGAGATGTCCTCCCCCTTTCAAGAGGAGTTATTTACTGTAAGGAGATTTGTAAAACATGAAGTAGATATGAATGATTATTTTAATGTAATCATTCCTAGCTTCTGTTTTATAAACTCAAACCTATCGGAAGATAAAGGTTTTGTAAAAATTTCAGCAAGTAGATCTTGCATTCCGATAAATTGTAAAATAATATCTCCTTTTATAAACAAAACATTTGAAACAATATTACCTATACCAACAGACTTTCCTTGAGCATTATCTCCAAAGGTAACTTTTCCACCTTTTTTTGATAACCTTTTCAAATATATCTTTGTTTCCAGTCATGTGTCGAGAAAAACCACTATCCATGTACCAAATATTCTTATTGGTACACTTCTCATTTTCCTGAAAAAGAAACAATTAGTTTTTCGGAATCCAAACTAGTTTGGATCCAGAAGGGTTAGATAAAAGAATTTTAGGAATCCACATTTGTTTTGAAAAATGAGCTTTATGAAATCCTAAAGATTGAGTTCTGTTAATAGAACAATCTCCTCTCCAGTTTCCACCACATTGACACTTAGAACATAAAGTGGTTTTTTAAGGAACAAAATAGTTATTGCTAAAACAGGTTTGGAATATGTATAACCAAGACCAGAACGATTTCTGAAAGGTCAAATTTGTGAATACATCCTGTTAAAGTTTTCCTTTCCATGAGTAATGTTTGAAAAATATTTTTTCAAGGAAGAAATTTATGACTTTAGTTTTTAAACCAAATTCTTATCTTCCAAAATGTTTGAATTGGAACTAGAGTTAGGCTCTAAAATATTTTTCTTTGAAATTACATTTTCAATATCCTTAGAAAGTTTATCCTTATTAGATTTGACTTTCTCAAGTGTCTTTAAAATACTTTCAAAAATAGAAGTTTTCATATCAAGATCCTTAGAAAGATCTAATACTTCTTTAGTCAAGATTGAAATTCTAGAATTTGCTTTCTCAATCCTTTTCTTGAGTTTAGAATTTTCATTTTCAAGTAATTTAGAAAATCTAGAGACTTATTCCAAAGAAGGTAATGTATCATCCTCTAATGATGAAGATTCATTATTTGAAGATTCATAATATCTATTATGTGTATAATTTTCATTTAAAGAGACATTTGTAGTGGCTTCAGCATTATGTACCAGAGCCATGAGACAATGATCTTCAATTGGTAATCTGGCTAGAAGTTTAATATTCCTTTGTCCTGAGGACTCATACTCTGAAGAATCGTCTGAAGAATCACTACCACTTTCACTCCATGTATCATTTTCCTTCAAGACTTTCTTTGACTTATATATAAAACCTTTTCTTGTTTCTTTTAGAGTGTTTCTCCTTTCTGTCTTTTCTTTTCAGTAAAGGACAATCAGGCCTTATATGTCCTTCTTTCTTACATTCATAACAAGTTACCTATGAATCTTTCTTATCCTTCCTATCTTTCTTTTTGAATCTATATTGAAAGTCTTTCTTTCCCACAATATTGTTCATTCTTTGAGAAAGATTGGAGAACTCATTATCCGAAAGATTACAATCACTTGAATCAGATATAACAAATTTCTTGGCTTTGGATCTTGTAAGTCTTTCAGGTGTTTTAGCTTTAGATGCAAAGGCTAAACTTCCATTCCCATTCTTCTTCTTGTTGAAATCAGCATCTCTCTTCATTCTTGTCTCGTGCTGTAGAAGAGTTCCAAAGAGTTCATCTAGAGAAATCTGGGAAACCTTTCTATTTTCATCAATAGATGTCCTTTTTGACTACCATTCATTTGGAATTATATCTATAATATTATCAACTAGAGCTTCATCATCAAGACATTTTGCTCCCATAGATTGTAAGCTGTTGACAATTGTCATAAACCTTTGTTGCACTTTACATACTGGCTCTCCATAAGGAAAAACAAACCCATGATATTCTGCTCGAAGCATTGCTCTCCTTGTTTCTATAACTTTGGATGTTCCAAAGTCAGTGACTTCTAATTTCATCCAAATACAGTTGGCTGCTTCACATGAAGATATCTGACTATATATATTCCTGGTCATAGAGCATAATAAAGTATTGCGTACCTTGTAATTCAGTTTATATTCTTGCTTCTCTTGGTTAGTGAAAGTACTAACTTCTTTGTCAGGAATTTTGTGACCTCTAGTAAGCATAATAAAATTGTCTATTCTAGTATTGATAACAAACATCTTCATATGATCTCTCCAGTACTCATAATAATTCCCATCAAAGATAGGTGGTCTAGAAGGATTCAGATTGTCTATTGACCAAATATTCATTCCTGCCATCTAAAAATCTTTTCCACTCCACACGTTGGTGTAGTAAGTAGTTAAGCTAGTAATATGAAAGAAATAATGCTAGTAATACAAATCAGTGGAAAACCTCCTCTGATACCAATTGTTGGATTGAAAATGTATATATGTATGTCTATTAGATGGAACAATACAAGAGGGGGGGGGTGAATTGTCGGTTTAAAAACCTTTTAGTTTTAGCGCTTAAGAGATTAGTTTAAATGATCTTAAACTAATACAAATACAAACACCCATAATTGTATTGAATATAAAAGATATGATGTAATGTAATACTAATGAAATATAAAGCAATTGTATTCAAGATGAACACAATAATTAGAGTAATATGAAGATGAATGATTATACCTTAAAGCGTATAGAATCAATCAATACAATATGTAATAGAATGATTGTAATTAAAACACTTACAATAGAATATGTAAAGAAGAAAGGAAACAATACAAATTCCTTTCTAATACAAGTAACAACGAAAATGTAAAAGTATTATAATTCATTTGACCAAAAGAAAAGGGTTATCCTTTCACCTAGGATAAAAGGTCCGTCTCACCAACACCTAAGTGAGCCCTCGATATGATGATCAGCACGTTTGTCTTCTTATCTCTGGTAGCCCTCGATATGATTATCGGCATGTCTGTCTGCCTATCCCCAGCAGCCCTCGATACGATGATCAGCACGTCTGTCTTCCTATCCCTGGTAGCACTCGATTTTGTAGGTAATCGACATCTCTTTCATTCAATTACTTGAAAGCCCTCGATACGATGATCACACGCACAAAGCACAAGGCATGAGAGAAGTCACAGCATCTCTCTCTGGAAAAAAGTATCACAGTTGTATCACGCTTGTTCTCAGTTTTCAAATCCTTTCTCTCAGCTTCAAATGACCTCCTATTTATTGGCCTCGGGTTACAACAGTCGCATCTCCTCCAACGGTCATATTTCTCCGGAAAACTCGGAGGGACTTGGACACCTGGCATCATAATGGTCATATTGAAATAGAAAGGACGACATCGTTTTGATTAGTTCGTAACTAACTCAACGACATCATTTTGGTTAGAATAAGATATATGAATAAGATAAACATGAGTACGATTTAAAATGAAGCATGTGTTTTTTACAAAGTACCAACACAAGTATGTAATGAAAGATATGAGAAGCAGAGTCAAAGAAATTTCCATATTCAGTACGATCAGCTTGTTTAGTACGATCAGCATGGTCAGTACGATTGGCATGTTCATTACGATCAGCATGATCAGTACGATCAGCATGTTCAGTACAATCAGTATGTTCAGTACGATCAGCATGTTCAGTACGATCATCATGATCAGTACGATCAGCATGTTCAGTATGATATGATATACAAGGTTAGTATGATTAATAAGACATTTGTGATTTCCAAAACAAAACATAGAAGTCCAAATAGGAATTTTGACTCAACAGTAACATGGGAACACCAAAACACAAATGGGAGGTCATTATCACTAGGTAGCCTTGAGTGTGTCATGTTGGGGTAATGGATAAGAAACACCACCAAAATAGACCACACCATGTTCTATTATAGGTCATGGTGGGTAAATAATAGTATTGGTTTTTTCTACACACAATAGTGTCTTGATATGATGGGTTCCTGGACTTGGTAACACTGAAGGCATCATATATGGGGATGGAAAAACAAATTATTCAAATTCCCAATTCGAGTACCATTTTGCGAGGTGGGGGTGGGGGAGTTATGAGATTTTAAGGGAGATAATGTGAAAGATTGCTGGGGGTATAAAATTTTATTAAAAATATATTTTCCCTATATTACATGCATTCTCATCATCCCCCACTTAACTCTGAATTTAGAGTTTCTTTTTCCTCTCTAATGAATATTCTTCATTACAAATCCATTTTTGTGATTAGTGGCATGAAATATCCTTCATTTTAGGTTATTCTTATAAAATAACAATATGTAGGTGGATTCTCTATTTTCTCGACAAATTGTATAACCTGAATTCTTAAATTTTCTTAAATTACTTTCTTGTATATGTAAAAAAAAGTAATAATCGTTATTTTTAGAATTTGTTTTTGGTTTATAAAGTGGAAAATTTGGATTTTGGGTAATTTTGGGAAAAACCTATTTTGGTTACATTGTTCTAAATTGTAGTTTTTTTAATGAATTGAAGATATTTTATTTAATGTTTTAAAAGATTAATTGATTTTTAATAAATTAACAGGTGTGAGATCTTGGTATAAAAATTGAATTATGTAAGTTCTTAATTTATTGGAAAAAAACTTTTTGGGTTTGGATAAGGGTTTAGAGTCAATGGGGTACTACAGATTCAAGTCCAAATAATGACTTGGCATGTATGAAAAGCTTCTACTCATGATTTAGGACTACTCTAGGTTGGATGCATGCATATGTGTGGGTGTGTGTAATGTGAATTTGGGTATTCCTTGTGAATTTAATTAATGTTTTATATTTTAAAATTAATTTTATTTATATGGTAAACTAATTTATTATTTATCTCATCTATTTTACATGTATATTGAACTTGGAGCTTACTTGTTCTTATCATAGTGGAATGAGTTCGGATGTCTCTTTGGTATTTTCTACTGGGTATGATTACTCACCCTAGTATATTCACCTTGGTGTGTATATATGCATCGTTCTTCATGAAATATTGAATGGAAATTATAACACCTGGATGTTTTTATGAAACATTTTAAATAATTTTAATTCTTCAATAGCTTGCATTGCACACAACCATTATTTTAAACAAACTGTGAGATGCCCTTAGTATGAAATGACAATTTTAACCTAGCTATTAGGTATGAAAGATAAAAAATAACTAACTTATGAAAATGTATGGTGAATTCATTCGCTACAAATTATTTATGAAAAAAATACAAATCAATTATATTTTTATATTTTTATATTAATAAATTGAGTGAATTACTATTAGTAAATTAAATTAATGAAATATATATGTTATCTAATTAATAAATTATTTTTTATATTCATCCAATATATATTTTTCTCATAAAGTATGAATAAACCATGTTTGATGTATAAAAACCTATATTTTTCAAAAGGGTAATTTTCCGCCTTTTAATAGTAAACCCCTTTTAAATTAGGATTTTGACACATTAATAATTTTTATATGAAAACATAAACTTATTATTTTGAACCAGGATATAAAAAATTAGTTTGGGTGATTTCTGTATATTTTTATGATAACATTCAAGTTTTGATGAATAGTAAAAATACACTAAATTTTAATTGAAAAAAATTCATTAAATTAGATTATATTATTAAAATATTTTATTCAATGGTTTTAAAGTATAAATAGAATAAATTTTTATCATAAAATATAATTTATGTAATTAGAATTATTTTTACATTGAATTCATATGTAAAATCATTTCAATCTTTTGCAATGTTTTAACTTTTAAAACTCATTCTATTTTTCCAACAACAGAATTGATCTTAAATTAATTACTTCAAAATATATGATTTTAATTTTTAAAAATGGATTCTATATTAGTAATCAGTAACTCCAAATTATGTAAATAGTTTACTTTTATTTTTAGTCATTATGGATTGTAACTTCGGTAATTTTTTACTAATACAATAAAAGGGTAAATCATGTAATTAAGGGTAAGAATAATATCATGGAATTACCCTAACACTTTTCACAATATAATTTGATGATTTTTTCGACTTAAATCATCATTGGGTCGAAATGGTGTCCATTGGAGGCAACTTGGTTGAGATTTGGACATTTATTTAATTTTATTTAAAGAAAAGTTAAATATGTCTTACTCATATTTTAATAACTATGTCATTTTTAATATAAATTTATAAAGAAGATAAATTAGATTATAAAAACTAATTTGAAATCAATTTTTTTATTTATCATTATTATTTATTCATAATTTTTAAAAAATAAATAATAATTTTAAAGATTTATACTTTAATGATGGAGAAATTATTTAATTAATTAGAAATCAATTAAATTATAATTATTAAACTGATAATAACCATTAAACGACCAAAACACTTTCCCAAATCTTATTGGTAGAGTATATATCGCTACTAACCATCCAAGGGTCGAGTTATGGATCATTTGGAGCCTTATAGAAGAGATTATGACCCTTATATTATTTTATTTAAAGTGATGATAAACTTCCCACATTCATTTTTTAATAAGTAAAAAAAAATTAATAATGGTTTATAAAGAATTTGTATTAAATTATAAGTATTATTATGAAATCTATAAGATTTATATTTTTCATAGTATTTTATTTTTAATTTTTATTCAAAAATAATCATAGTAAATAATTACATAATAGCATTGTAGTAACTATTTTATTAAGTAAAATATCAAATAAATATTATTAAAAATATTAAAATAAATATAATTTTTGATAATTAATATATCCAATTAATTTTATGAATGAACATAGCCTCTTATTTATATAATAAAATAGTTTTTACTACGTTAACTTGTAATCTAAATATTTTTTAAAAACCAATGAATTGAATAGTTTCAAAATTGACATTGTTGACTATTTATCAAAATAATGTTTTATTAAATTTTTTAAATATCATAAAACTTTTTTAAAAAATATATAATAATTATGATATGTTCTAATATTTTCTAAGGTATTTATTTATTGACTAATTGACATCAAATAAGTAAATTTTTCACCCTTTTAATATTAAAATATTTGTTACCCTAGTTAAAAATTAAATAGAATAATTAAGTGTTAATTAAAATGATAAGGTTTAAATTGAAAGAAAAACTTGTCCCAAATTTATTAATTTATGATATTATAACCCTATATCATCTAATGTTCTAAATTGGAAAGTTTTTATGGTTTTTGTATGGGTTTTTTTATGAATCAATGTTTTTTGAGATCCCAAAAGTGTCTCTCACCTCAATTATAAAAGTGAACCTCCTCCTTCACCTATTAAGTTTACATTGATCCTTAAATATCATATAGAACCTAAAAATTTATTTTCTAAATATCCCTAGTTACATTCTAGTGGTTCTGGTCTTCTTCAATTACCAACTCTAGTCCTTTAAGAGGGGATTTAGATGGATCACGTCGAATAAAAGTTACTCTCATATACCGATTCTTTCAAACTTCATTCTTCTTATACTTAATATACATGAGTTGTTTCATTAAAAATTAAAAAATATAGTATAACATATATATAGATATGTTATTATGATTATGAGACAACCACATTTCATCTTATATCAATACTATCAAAAATAAAATCACCATGCATGCGTATGTACGACTTTCTGTCTCCACACCATTGTGTAATCTTTTTTAAACCACCATCTTACCTGTATGGGTATAATGAAGGAAATAATAAAAATATATGATTATTATAATATGATATTTATTATAAAATATTATAAACTATCCACTTAAATACCATTTAATAATTATGGGAATGATATCATCGCACATGCGTACGTTCAGCCTACCGTCTCCACAATGCAATGTGATTAATTATAAATGGTTATAATTAAAGAATAATTATATAAATTAAAGGAATGAATAAATTTTATATATATTATACTAATATCATTCTCTTAATGACATAACTATAACATAAAAATATGAATAATAACTTGTCATACAAAACATGCGTAAGAAAATAAAGAAGTTAACGCCTGATGGATGAGTAACATTGTTACTAACAAACGGTTGATAATATGACAATACATGATATCCTAAAAATGAATATTATTCTTAAATAAGTCAATAAAAATTTTTAAATCATTATACATAATTTTTAGATACCTATGAATGAATTCATACCTAAGATAAGGGAGAATTACTTAATCTCATTATTATCCGAGATTGTTTATACATAAGTATTTACCAGGGTATATTTATCATCCATGTCCATGCTTCCTAAGTATTTATTCTAAAATATTATTTATATTATTCTAAAATTATTTATATTCAATTTTACCCATTGGTGAATTTTTATTAAATGATATGAAATTAATTTTTTTTCATTTTCGATACGAGGTACTTTTTGAATTTTCCAAAAAAAATTATGTGGAGGAAGTTTTTTTAAATTATAAATCATGAATGGATTTTTATGTTTTCATAATGCTTAATTTCCATGAATATTACTTTACATGATTTCATGTTTTTTAAAATAAATTCCTTTCCATTAAAACTGATCAGCATTTTAAGAAAAGAAAACATTTTTGAAGAAGAAATAAAAATTTCCCCAAGAATTAATTTCAAGTGTTATATAAAAATTATTTTACATATAAGAATTATCTAATAGGGTTATGTTTCAAGTATCATATCCTTATGTTTACTATGGTTTGATTGTGTTTGTGATGGAATTATATGTATGAAATCCATTTTTTAACATGGTTTATGTTTTGGTGGAATAGTGTTTAATAAAACCCATTTTATTCCTTGGGTTATGATGAATGATTTATATTACTGTGTCACACATAAGAATGATTTCATTATGAGGTGTGTGGGAACTATATCTCCCTAAAATTCATTGGGTAAATATTTATATCTCATGATATATACATGTTTGGAAAGGAAAATAATCTTGGTTCAGTAGTGTAGGGAAGAGGTGTGAACTCAGTTCAGTAATGGACTTTATCAACTATGATGGTCTTGGTAATGAGTCTTGACTAATATGAAATGATTTTATATTATTATGTGTATTCAAAAAAAATTATTGTCTTATTTTATGACTTTTAGGATTATGTTTGATGATTCTCATGAAATGTTATGATTTATCCCTGGGTATGATATCATGATCTTTCATATGCAGGATAAGATTTTAAAATATTATGTTATTATGTATTATGATTATGATATGATTGATATCTCCCTTATTTACCCTTACTGATAATCGTAGATCACCCTTTCATATGTTTCTTTTATCTATATCATGAATAAGGTTATTAAGTAAGATATGTCAAAAAGGGGTCTAATTATGAAGAAATGAGTGGGAGATAATGAATATGTCTTATGAATGAGTTGTTTATTTTTTCTAGTTTCTAAAATAATTATACCTATATGATCCCTTAATGGATTTATTATATGTTGTAATCAGTATTCTTAAATTTTAAAGTAATATCAATGTATGTAAATCATGGATCAATATAGTTGGTCTTATAGGAAATTTATAGTTAACCATTGGAAACTAGGATGAGAAAACCTTAGTAAGAACCCAAAGGATATGTTGAAGTATAGGTTACAATCATAGTGTTTTAGAAATGATCATGAATAACCAAAGATAAAATCAAAAGTTTCCTAAATTGAAATTTTATTCTTGATTATTTGGTTTCCCCATTATGATTAGTATTAGCCACACTATGATTCTTTGTTTTAGTCAATAGATAAAACCTAGAGGAACCACATTAAAACTGAATGTGATGGAAAATGAAATTATTGTCTTCCTATGAAACCAAATATTATGGGATGTGGAATGAAAAATCTTGTAGCTATTCTCAGACAAATTTCTCAAGATATGAAACATATAATACATCCAAAAGAGAAAATGAGGGAACAAAATTATGTTGAATCCTTCATGACGCAGCTTCCACCTTCTTTCAGCGGGTCTTCTAATCCATTAGTGTCTGGACAATGGATCAGTAGCACTGTAAATATATTTTTATTTCTCCAATGTTCAGAAGATGATAAAGTCATCTTAGTAGTCTATCATCTGGAAGGTGAAGGTGATCAATGATGGACCATTATCAAGAATACGAGGAAAAAAAGATGAAATTAAATCCATGGAATGGGATGACTTCAAGAACTTATTTTTCAATAAGTAATTTCCTCATATTCTTTGAACAAATACGGAGAAGGAGTTTCTTGAGATTAAGAAAAAAGACAATGAATCTATTGGTACGCATGATGAACTTTTTTCAAGACTTTCAATGTATGATTATAGAATTATTATCCAACCTGAGATTAAAACTAATTAATTCCTTAGTTGCTTAAAACCAAGTATCTCAAGGGAATTTTCCATAAGGGACTTCAATAGCTATGAGGAAATCGTCAGATGTGATCTCAAGGTTAACATGGATATTGGAGTAACCCATTAATCCTATGGGTTTGATTAGAAGAGAAAAATGGAATTCAAGGGAAAATATAATGACCACACTGAAAAGAATAAGAATTTTCCCATATGCTCAAAGTGTGGAAAGAAACTTGTAGGAAATTTTCTTAAAGGGACTAGAAAATGTTTTATGTTTGGGAGAGAAGGTAATTGGGTAGTTTAATGCCGAAGTGATGGGAAAATATGTATAATGACCCGTATAAAGAAAAGGCTACACAAAATGAACCTCCTACACTAAAATGATACAAGTTTAAGTAAATGGGGAATTGTTCCAATAAATGCCCTAATAAAAGGGTTATTGATGTTGATCAACGTCAACAAAATCTTAAGGCCAAAGACAAAGGCAAGTCACATCAGGTCACTATTTGTGATATGATGTATGATAATGAAGTGGTGAAAGGTACACTTACCATCCAATCAAAAGTAAAAAATGTATTATTTTATTATAGATCCTCTCACTATTTTATTTCTGAAGAATTTTCTATGTGCATCTCTATATTACCTCAAAAATTAGATGTTGAGTTGGCTGTGACAACTTTTAATGGCACAACGGTTGCATCAAAATTTTATAATTCTTCTCCAATTGAAGATTATGGGAAAGTGCTTCCTATAAATATTGTGATCTTTAATACAGTGGAATTTAATTTTATTATAGGCATGGATTTTCTTTATCTAAATGGAGTTCATATCAATTTCTTAGGACGAAAAGTCACATTTCATATTATGGAACAAATCTATGATCATATATTGATAAAATATTTAATATGACCTTATAGTAGAAATATATTCCATATTATGGGCCTTGATTCCTATAAATAAAGGTTATATATCTCAAATGGTTAGTTAGATACTCACAATTAAGAATACACCCATTGTATGAATGTTTGACTATGTCTTTTTGGAATAATTTATAGGTCTTCCACTGAATCGTGAGGTTGGGTTTTCAATATAACTCAAATTGGGTGCTATATCTATTTTAATGACACCTTATAGAATGGTCCCAATTGAGTTACAAGAATTTAAGAAGAAAATCTAAGAGAATATTGATAAGTGATTCATACGCCCTAGTGTGACACCTGGGGTGCACCTACTCTAGTTTTTAAGAAGAAATATGGATCATTGAGACTCTTCATTTATTATCGAGAACTTAATAAGATCACTATCAATAAAAGAATATCCTTTTCTCCACATTGATGACTTATTTTACCAACTATATGGAGCTCATTACTTTTCCAAAAATGATCTTCATTCAGTATATCATCAACTAAGGGTTAATAAGGAGGATATACCAAAGTCAGCATTCTATACATAATATGGACAATATAAATTTATAGTAATGCATTTTGGTCTTACTAATTCACCCATTATCCTCATGGATCTAATTAATAGTCTTTAGAGAATATCTTGATCAATTTTTTCTAGTATTTATAGATAATATTATTTTCTATTCGAAGATTAAGGAAGAGAATAAAGATCACTTGAGAATTGTACTAAAGACCTTATGAAAGGAGGATATTTATGAAAAATTTACCATGCATGGATTTTTGTTTCAGAAATTTTCATTTCTGGGTCACATAATCTCAAAAGAGGGGATATCTATGGATCCAGCAAAAAAAAGTAATTGAAAGTTGTTTGAGACCAATAATGGTTACTAAGATCTTATTTTTTTTCTTGGTTTTCTGAATATTATTTATGTTTTTTGAATGATTTTTCATGATTATCTAACCCACTCACCAATATTACTTGAAATTGAGTTAAGTTCATGTGGATGGAGGAATATGAAGATAATTTCAAACAGCTAAAAATATGGTTATCTAGTGCATCTGTGCTCACACTTACTTGTAGTAGAGAAGGTTTTGTAATCTATAGTGATTCATCCAAGAAGGGTTTGGGTTGTGTTCTCATGCAATATTATATTTTGATAGATTATGCCTCCATAAAATTGAAAATCCATGAGCAAAATTACCCAAATCATGATTTGGATTTAGTTATAGTAATATTTTCACTAAATATATGGATGTATTATCTTTATGTTAAAAGGTGTGATATTTATACAGATTATAAAAGTTAAAGTATATTTTCACACCAAAGGAGTTGATTATGAATCAAATAATATGTTTGGAGTTGATTAAAGATTACGAATTATCGATACATTACCACACTGGGAAAGAGAACAGGGTGGAATATGCTTTGAGTCAAAAGGACCATGTTATTCTATCCCTGATGAGGATCAAAAAAGATCCAATATTTATGGATTTTCAAGGGATGTATATTGAAATTTGAAAGGAAGGGGGGAAATATTATCTTTCTAAAATGAATGTTCAACCATCTATACAACTGAAGATAAGAAGGTGCAGAATGATGATGTAGAGCTATAAAAGATGGCGAGAAATTATCCTAAATTTGACCTTGATTGTGATATAATAATAAGGTTAAGAAACTAGATTTTTATTCCACCCATACTAGAATTAAAGAAGGATCTATTGGATGAGGCTCGTAGTTCTTCATTCTCTATTCGTCCTGGAATCACAATGATGTATAGGTAAATGAATTATTATTTCTGGTGGGATGGGATGAAAAGAGATGGTGTCAAATATGTCTCTCGGTGCTTGGTTTTTCAGAAAGTCATGGCTAAGAGATAGAAGTCTAAGGGGGTGTTACAACCATTACCTATACTATAATGGAAATAGGAAAACTCACTATGGACTTTGTCATCTGACATCCCAAAATATCTAAATCCCATAATGCTATATGGTTTATAGTTGAACTCCTTATGAATTCGGCACACTTCATTTCTATTAGAGAGTATTTCTATATTGATCAGATTTATAGGATATATGTAAATAATGTTATAAGATTCCATGTAGTACCACTTTCCAAAATATCTAATCAGGATCCAAGGTTTACCTCAATTTTTTGGTGAAGTATTTAATAATATCTTGATATAGATTTAAGTTTCAACACATCTTATCATCCTCAGACAGATAGTCGGTCTACGAGGAAAATTCAAACTCTAAAAGACATGTTGAGATATTACTTTATGGATTTAAAAGGTGATTGGTATCAACACCTACCTTTGGTGGAATTTTCTTATAGTGGTAGCTTTTACTCTGGTATTCATATGGCTCCTTATTAATCCCTCTAGGGAAAGAATTATAGAACTCCAACTTGCTCGAATGAAGTTGGGGGACGAAATCTAATAGGACTTGATCTAGTTGATGAAATAGTTGAAAAGGTCAGATCTATTCAACAACACATAAGAGCAGTTCATATTCAATAAAAAATTTAGGTTGACAACCGAAGAAAATAACTATTGTTTTAAGTGGGTGGCAAGGTGTTTTTGTAAATACCTCTATAGAAGAGAGTAATGATATTTGGAAAAAATGACAAATTGAGCCCTAGGTATATCGGTCCTTATGAAATTCTAGATCGTGTTAGGAAGGTATCTTACCGATTGGTGCTTCTATTAATTCTATATCAAGTTCATGTTGTGTTCAATGTATCTATATTGATAAAGTACATACCAGAACCTTCACATGTACTAAAATCATAAGTTGTCCTGCTGGAAAATGATATTTCTTATTAAAAACAACCAATAGAGATTTTGGATTGTTACAAAAAGTTTTACAAAATAAGACCACTTTCTTGGTTAATGATTTATGTTGAAGCCACCAATTTGGGAAATCTGTGTGGGAACTTGAGGATGTGATAAGACAGAAGTATCCTCGTCTATTTTTTTCCAAATGATGGATTTCAATGGTGAAATTCATTTTAAGGGGGGTAGAATGTAACACCTGAATGTTTTTATGAAATATTTTAAATAATTTTAATTCTTCAATAGCATGAATTTCACACAACCATGAGTTTAAACAAACCATGAAATGACCCTATTATAAAATGACCATTTTAACCTAGCCTTTAGGTTAGAGAGAATAAATATAACTAACTTATTAAAATCTATGGTGAATTTATTAGCTACCAATTATTTATGAAAAAATATAAATCAATTATATATTTTTATTTTTTTTATTAATAAATTGAGTGAATTATTATTAGAAAATGAAATTAATGAAATATATATGTTATATACTTAATAAAATATTTTTTATATTCATCCAATAGATATTTTTCTAAAAAGGTATGAATAAACCCTTTTTTATGTATAAAAACATATACTTTTCAAAAGCATAGGTTTCCGCCATTTAATGGTGAACCCATTTAAAATTAAGATTTCGATTCATTAATAATTTTTATATGGAAAAATAAACATTTTCATAGGAAGTGGGATATAAAACTTTACTTTGGGTGAATTTTTTATCTTTTTATGATAACTTTCAAGTTTTGATGAATTATAAAAATACAGTAAATTTTAATTGAAAACAACTTTTTTCATTGAAATAATTAATATGATTAAATTATATTATTGACTTGTTTTAAAAAATAAATAGAATATATTTTTATCATTAAATATAATATACATTGTTAGAATTAATTTTACATTGCATTTAGATGTAAAAACAGTTCAATCTTTTGCAATGTTTTAGTTTTTAAAAATCGTTCTCTCTTTCCAAAAATAGGATTGATTTTAAATTAATTATTGCATATTTTGTACATTAAATATTAAAAAAGGGATTCTGTATTTGGATTCAGTAAGTCCAAATTAGGTAAATAGCTCACTTTTGTTTTTGGGCATTATGAATAATAACATCGGTAATTTTGTTTAATATAGTGAAAGGGTAAATCGAGTAATTAAGGGTAAAAATAATCTTATGAAATTACCCTAAAACTTTTCCTAATATCATTGGATGAATTTTCTCAACTTAAATCACCCTTGGGTTAAAACGTTGTCATTTTTAAGCCACTTGGATGATATTTGGACATTTAATTTATTTAATTTAAAGAAAAGTTAAATATGTCTTACTCAAATTTTAATAAATATATAATTTTTAATATAATGTTATAAAAAATATTAATTTGATTATAAATACTCATTTTAAATATAAAAATATTTTATTTATCATTATAATTTATTTGGATTTTTAGAAAATAAATAATTACCTCAAGGACTCATTCTGTAGTGATACAGAAATTATTTAATTGATGAGAAATAAATAAAACTATTATTATTAAAGTGGTAATAAGCATTAGAAGACCCAAAAACTTTGCCAATATTATTTTTTGAGTATATATCGACCATAACCATCCATGAATTGACTTATTGACCATTTGGATCCTTATAGAAATGATTATGAAACGTATATAATTTTATTGAAAGTTATGATAAACTTGTCACATTCATGTTCTAATAAGTATAACATTTTTACTTATTGATAATATAGAAGATATATTCAATTATTATTATTATTATGAAATATATAGGATTTATCTTTCTCTTATTGTTTAAATTTTTATTTTTATTCAAAAATTAAGCATATTAAATAATTATACAATACTGTTGTAGTAATTATTTTATTAAGGGAAATATCCAATAAATATTATTAAAAATATTTAAATAAATATAATTTGTGATAATTAATATTTCCAATAAATTTTATAGATTCCCTTTACCTATTATTAATATAATAAAATAATTTGTGTGAAGTTAACTTTTTATCTTAATATATTTATAAATCAATGAATTTAATAGAGTCAAAGTTGACACTGTTCATTATTTATCAAAATAATATTTTATTTAGTTTTTTTAAAAATCATAAAACATTTTAAAAAAAATATATTATAATGATTATATGGTTCAAGATTTTTTTAATTTATTTATTTATGATCTAACTGAAATCATATAAGAAATTATTTCACCATTTTAATAATGAAATATTTATTACCCTAGTTAAAAATTTAAAAGAATAACTATATGTATATTAAAATAATAAGGCTTAATTTGAAAAAACAAACTTGTCCAAAAAATTTGGTTGATGATATTAAATCCCTATATCATATCATATTAAAAAATGTGACATTTTGGAGGTTTATTATGGGGTTTTATTTTTTTATAAATTAAATATTTTTGAGATCCGAAAACTACCCCTCACTTCAATTATAAAAGGGCACCTCCAGCCTCACCTATTCACTTCACATTGAGCATTTAATATAGGTTATCCCTAACCCATTTTCTTTCTCAACCTTAATAGTTATATTATATAAGTTATTTTTCTTCTTCAAAGACCAACACTAGTGCTTTATGAAGAAATTTAGAGGGAGCACACCAAAGAAGAGGTAATCCCCTCTATCGATTCTTTCAAACTTATTTGTTATTCTACTTACTATTCATGAATTGGTTCATAATAAAGTAAAAACCCTGGTATCACTTATATACTGAGATATTATTATGATGAGTTAACAACCATATTCCATCTTTTATCCATCCTATGAAATATTAAATCAACACATGTGTGTACGTACGACCTATCATCTCCATGTCATGGTGTAATCTTTTTTTAATCACCATCTTACATGGATGGGTGCAATGATGTAAATAATAACTATATATGATTATTATAACATGATATTAATTCTGAAATATTATATACCATCCACTTAAATACCATTCAACAATTATGTGAATGATATCATCGCTCGTGCATACGTACGGCCTACAGTCTCCACGATGCGATACAATTCATTCAACATGATATTCATTAATGAATGCTTATATAAATGAATTGAATGAATAAATATGATATAAATTACACTAATATTATTATCTTAATGATATAATTATAACCTAAAATATGAACAAGAGATTATCTTACAAAACATGTGTAAGAAAATAAAAAAGTTAACACTCGATGGACGAGTAATAATGTTACTAATAAACGGATGAAAATATGATCATATATGATATCATAAAAATGACTAAGATTATTAAATAATTAAATTACAATATTTAAATCATTAAATAGGATATTAAGATACCTATAAAGGAAATAGTACCTAAGCTAAGGCATAATTTCACAATCTCATTATTATCTGAGATTGTTTATACATAAGTATTTGTTGCGGTATATTTCTCATTCATGTCCATGTTTCCTAATTATGTATTCCAAAATATTATTTCTATTATTATTAAATTATTTAGTGTCAATTATACCCATTAGTGAATTTTTATTAAACATTATGGTAGAAATATTTTTTCATTTTCGATATGTGGTACTTTTTGATTTTTCTGGAAAAAGTAAGAGTATGTTTTTTAACTTATACAGCATGAACATATTTTTACATTTTCATAATGAATTATTTTGATGAATATTACCTTAAATTAGTTCATGTTTATTTTAAAATATATTATATTCTTAATGAATTTCATGGCTTTTTGAGAAAAGAAAACATTTTTGAATAAGAAGGATATTTTATTGAAGAATTAATTTTAAGTGTTATATCAAAATTATTTCCATCTATGATGTAATTCTATAATATGGTTATATTTCAAGTATAATTTCCTTATTGTTTCTATTATTTTATTGTGTTTATGAAGGAATTATATTAATGAAATCCATTTGTTTTTCATTGATTATTTTATGGTGGAATGATGTTTAATGAAACCCATTTTATTCCTTGGGTTATAAGGAATGATTTATGTTATTGGTGGAACACGTAGGAATGATTTTATTATGATATGGGTGGGACCTATATCTCCATCCAATATATTGGGTAAAGATTAATATCTCATGAAATAGACATGGTTGGAATGTGAAAAGATATTGGTTTAATAGTACATGGCTGGAATGAGGAGTGAACTCTGTTCAGTAATGGAATTTGTCCGCTATGACGGGCTTCTAAATGAACCTTTACAAATATGAAATGATTTTATATGATTATTTATAAACAAAAAAAATCATATCATAGGTTATTAATTTTGGGATTATGTTAATTTATTTGTACGAACTTTTATGATTTATCTTGTGGAATGATATCACGATCTTTCATATACAGGATAATATTTTCAAATGTTTTATTCTTATATCTTATGATTATGATATGATTGATATCTCTAATTTTTACTATTATGGAGAATCTATTCTCACCCTTTCATATGTTTCTTTTCCCTGAGTCATGAATAAGGGTATTAAGTAATATATTTCAAAATGGGTCTTGTTATAATGAAATAAGTGGGAGAAAATAAAGATGTCTTATGAACCAAATTTTTATGTTTACCAGTTTCTAAAGATACTATAACTATACGGTCCTCTCATGGATTCACTGTATTTTTTAATTAATATTCTTCAATTTTTGAGTAATACCAATGTATGTAAAGAATGTTTCATTATAGAAATTATTTTTTTTATCTTATGGATCATCATGAAGCTATTTTCTCAAGTGTGTGGTTAAATATTTGAGATTCTCTTATGGATGGTTAGAGTGGTTCTAAGTTAGTGTTGATTCATCGGGATGTATTTTAGTTTTTGGTTAGATGTATTGTTTTAATTTTTTATATTACTTTGATATTATTGGTTATTGGTATTTTTTTTGAGCCATATTATTTACACTCCATGCATCATATAGTTTTTTTTGTTTTTAATTTTCTTGAGAAGGTCATGATTGTTTAAATTGAGAATCACCCCCATAATGATTTAGTAAGACCTTGGAATTTATTTCCATACATTGGTATATAGGGGGTGTCATCAAAGTTTAGTTAAAACTCAATTCTTTCCATGCTAATGGTTAAGGTCTGAATTTTACAAATACCCATTTTTGAATTGATTAAAATCCCTTTAAAAATATTTTATTTAAAATGGAATACATTAATATTCATAAATCATTTCAAAAAATTACCCTTTAAAAATGAAATGTTTTTTATAAAATAAATATTATAAAGAAAATATGGTTTCGAAAAACATAATTTGAGAATAAAAAAATACTCTTATGACTTATTTCATAAAAACAAAAAAACGTTAATGTATCTTTTAAAATAAATAATTTATTCTTAAAATAAAACTATTACTTTTGAAAGATATAACAATATATCCTTTTCATTTAGAATTAATTATGAATTAAAAATAAATAGAAAACCCATTTTCAATTATATAATGGAAGAATAATAAATATTAATGGTCATAAAATAATGTGTTAATATAGAAAACATTAAAAATTAGTTCTTTTCAAACTTATAAAAACAACTCGTGTAGAAAATGTTAAAATATATCATTTATCATTTTGTGATGAAATTGAAAATAGTATAAAATGAACTTGATCAATATTAAATAATATATAATTGCATCCCAATAATCATCCAATGAATGTTCACATAAAGGAGGAAATTTTTTGACTCAAAAAGAAGAGGTGGGATCAGTTTCTCTCATAATCTTTACAATGGGTAAATTATTTTCAAAGGGAAATGGAATTTAGAGATGAAATTTAAAACCCCAAAAATAACCATTGGAGAAGAATTTTTTTTGGTTTTAGAAATAATTTTCATACCAATTTTTCCCATTTGGGAATTCCTCCATAACAATGCCTATTTGAAAATAACATTGGAAAAAAACCCTTAATGATTTGCTAAACTATGAGTAGAAATCCCCTTGAAAGGGATATATTAAGATGGATTTTTGAATCCATTTAATTTAATTATAATCATATAGAAAATTAATCTATGTAAAGTATATATACTAAAAACTAAAATTGATGAATATGGAATATGTCTCAAAGAGGACAAATTCAGACAAGAAAACCCTACCATTATTCTTGACCTCCATGAAAGTGATTTGACCTATTATATAATAAAAATTACCATATTAATTACTTATTTAATGTAATACACCCAATATTTTAACATATATTCTTCCTTAAATAAATTTTATTTCTTCTATAGCTTAAGTTACACAACATCAGATTTAAAATAATTATGATATGCTATTAAAATATTATTATTTAATATAAAAGTTATCACCTATATATTAAATTAGTATATTTAATTTGGAATAACTAAATTATTTAAATTAAATGGTTATAATAAGTATAAAATAAATTCATTGGTTACAAATTAGTTTTAAATGAAAATAAAAATCATTTGAAAGTAAAAATAAATATTTCTTTGAGGATCATTTTTTATGCATGCAATGTGCTTTTATCTTAATAAATTAAGTTAATTTTTACTATTTAATTATTATTAAGATTACATATTATATTTTAAATAACTTTTTTTACAATTGATAAAATATTTTTTAATCATGGTATAGTAATTCATCCATTTTTTTCTTGAAAAGTGTTTTTTTCAAAAAGGTGGTTATGTCGAGTATTGGGTAGTCATTTTAAAATTAATATTTTTAAAATTTTAGAAAAATTATTTAAAAAAATATATTAATTTTCTTAATAAAAATTTTAAAATTATCGTAGAGAGTATTTTGGATATTTTTCTAAACAGATTAATTTTTCAATGAATAGTGAAAAATATTGATTTTTATTGAAAGGTTTATTTATGTTTAAACCATTTGAAAAGATCCATTTTACTTTATAATTTTTCTAAAATGAACAATTAATTCAATTTTATTATAAATAATCTAATTTTTTTCATTGGAACCAATTACATTTTAATTTTTGATCTAAAAATGTTTATACTTAAGAAAATACTTCCCTAGAAGACCATTTTTTTCATCACGCTTATGGGATTAATTTTAAATTAAATTTCGTAAATTATATGATTTAATTTTGAAAAAATTGATTCAATATTTTTAATAATAATAATTAATATTATTTAATAAGGTCAACGAAATTTTTGGTCATAATGAAAAGTTACAATAATAAAAATTAATTATCACGTTTAAGATTAAATAGGGTTTACTTTTGGTTAAACTTAAAAATTAAGCGTTAAAATTACCTATAAACTTGTATAATTTATATTTTATTTCCATATTTAGACCTTATATCATCTATGGTTTTATAATAATACATTTATAATCCTTTTGCAATGCGTAAAATGTGGGTCAATTTTTTTCTGGTCAAAAATTCCATGTGTGCCTCTCCCCAACTTATATAAGAACACCATCTGTCCTATACTATAAAAACATAAAGATTCAGTTTTTTGACCAATAAAACCCATATAAATTCCTTTAATCACTCAAAATTACTTAGATTATTTTTTTTAGAAAATGTTTCTCGTAAGGATTTAGGCATAAAAGTGGTTCTCTAAAGAAGACATATAGTTCTTTTCCATGTGTATTTGTTTTATTTATTCCTCTAACTTATTAAAATATTTTCCAAATATAATGAAATAATAACTCCAATATCTTACATATAATAATATTTTATTATATCAATTTAATAATATTTATCCATCTATGCTTCCATCAAATGAGAAATGAAATTGTTGATCGTGTGTATGGTGAACTACCACCTTACGAACCGATGTAATTTGTTTTACATCACCAAATCTCATGGAAGGATATAATTATGGATATAATTTATATATATTCTATTTATGAAATAATTATAATTATTAAATTAAAATATCACATCTACCTTCACAACTTCCAATATGTTGTAAAATGATAATGTTGCTCCTGCGTATGTGTGGACTACCACCTCCACAAAACGGTGTGATGGTTTTTTTATTTAGTTTTATCATTTATGGTAATATGGATCAATTTTCTGAATATATATGATATATATGATATAATAATGATTCTATAAATGTCAATTATTATTTAGCTTTCTTTCATTCCTTCAATCAAAAAATGAAAGCATCGTTCATTCGTATGTACGACCCACTATCTCGATGAACGGTGGAACACAATTTTCTACATCTAAATTGTATTGAATATTATAAATACTTATACAATGAATATATGTGATATTTATATCATGGTAAAAAAAATTTAGATGATTTAACCATGATCAAATTATAATGATTGAATCTTCCAATTAAAAACATAGATAAAAAATGAAGTAGTTATTACCTAAATGTCACTATCCAATCATGGGGGTCATGTCCCACACTGGCAAGAACATCAAAGTTTTGGTTCATCTAGTTTGTCCCTATCGAAGATATGGGAGTCAAACAAACAAAGTGGAGTATGTTGTGTGTTAGTCTTCACACTACTGGTTGGGAGTTGGGGCCACTCTCTTGATGATTCCATGGAAGGATGAAACCAGTGAACCTCACATCATAGGAAGAGTTGGACAGCAGAGCCACACCCGCCTTGGAGGGGGATGGGGTGCTGCATGGGCGAACTTCTGTGCTGAGACGCTCAGTCAGTTACAAGTGGTATCAAATGTAATTTGAATCGTGGTGTTGTGGAATGCTACATGATGGACCCTTGTTATGAGAGCAGAGTCCAGGGGTGTCATGTGGAGGTGACACAATAGAGAAGGTCACACTCGAGAGATGCCAGAGGCAATGACGCCATTATGAATGTTGGGTCTCATGGTGGTTGTTTTCAACCCTGAGAGAGAGGTTGGACCAAGGGGGTTTGTGATCCAGAGGATGGATAGGCCATTGATGCCAACTACAATGAAAGAGTGTCCTCTGAGGCCATTCTTGGTTGCTAGTTAGTTGGAAGCAGACTGTTTCAATAGTGATTTTAACAAAAAATGTTAATAAAAGGGTGATAAATGGCTATAATTAAATAATATAATGTGTGATATATTAGTATGGTTTATGAATAAATTTATAACGAATATAATTTTGTTATATAGGACGTCGATACAAATACAAATTAATTCAAACCTTAGGTAAGGGATTTTCATCTCACTGTTATTTTGGTGGGACACATGCCTTATACACCACTTGTTTCTCTTTGAGTGGTGTATATACTTCCCATGAGATTATATTATGGTTATTATCATGAAAATTATAGGATATACCTATCCATATAAGGTTATTTATTTCATGGGTCTTATGATTCAAATCATACTAAAGTGGTAAGAGTTTAATGACTAAAATCTTATCACTTATCGAGTTTCTTTATGGTAAAGCTTCCAATGATGAAATCCTATGATATATCTCTCTAGAAAATTACTGATTTTATTATCCTATTATTATTAATGAAATTTTCATGTAATATTAAAATTTTTATCTTTATGGTAGTTAAAATTATTATTATTATTATTTTGTAAAATCTAAAAAAAATTCTCTATTTATCCAAAAATCATTTTTCTTCCATGTCCATGTTTTCTAAAAATTCAACATCGAAAAATAGATTTATTAGAAATTTTAAACCATGTTTGACTTATTAAAAAACATTTTAAAATTAATATTGATTTATTTTTTACACAAGGTGGGTTTTTAGGTTTTACCAAAAATTTAAAAGGAATATTTCTTTTAACGTACTCGGCATGAGTGGAATTGCCCACCATCATGACTACTCATTTCTTTGAAACTTAATTTAAAATTTTCCATGGTTATTGTAACATCCCAGGTAAATAAATAATAATATATTTTCATATTTATTAATATTTTTCAATTAAATATTAATTTTACTTAAAATATGACACTATGTTTGATGGGTTACTTGATATGAAACACCCAGTTTCTTTGAAATTTTACATTGCACACAAATAATATAATAATATTATTTTAAATGGTAATTAATTCTAAGCTGTTTTATTGGAAGGAATGAATTTAACTAATGAAAATATGATTTTACATGTTTGTTAAATGTTTTTACATTTATCCAATAAAAGTTATAGGCTTAAAATGTGAATGAATCCAATTTTAAGTGCAAATACTCTAATAATATTTAAATGGTCAGTTTACCATCTCTTAATGGAGAACCATTTTTGAATATATTTTTGGTCACTTTTATATGTTATATTTGACAAAATAAAATTCTTCTTTATAATTGGGACATCAAAATTTACTTTTGGATGAAATTTTGGTATTTTTATGATAAAATTCATTTTTAATGAATAGTGAAAAATACTGTATTTTAATTCAAAACTGCCTTTTAATATAATTTATTTATATGGTTAGATTATCTTTTTAATTGGTTTTAAAGTGTAATTATATTATTTTTTACCATTTCATCCAATTTTGTCCATTATAAGTAATTTCAATTTAAAATTGGACATAAATAAGTGTCAATCTTTTGATAGCTATTGTTTCTTAAAAACACACCTTTTGTTTTGACAGTGGGAATTAATTTTAAATTAATTTCTGCCACTTCTGTGTTTTGAATTTTGAAAAATGGATTCCATATTTGGAATCATTTGTTCCAAATTGTGTAAATAGGAAACTTTTTTTTATACAATATGAATATTTACTTCAGTGAAAAAAATATTTACCATGGTTAAAGGGTAAATCTGGTAAATATGGGTAAAAAATATTATTATAATATTATTAAATTACCCTAAAATGTGTCTTAATCCTATTGGGTGATACATTTCTGACCCTGGGCATCCTTGGGTCGATTTTGGGACCCCATGGAGTCACATGGGAGTGAAAATGACACTTTATTTTAATTAACATAAAGTAATGGAAAAAATTACATAAACAAATATCATTTAGTAAATAAATATTTACATGTTGTTATATATGTTATATCTTAAACTATAAATATTAATTTTATATCTAAAATAATTTCATACATCATGTTATTTTATTTATAATTTTTAGACATCAAATAAATAACATTATTTATGAGACAACAATGATGTAGTGTTTACCTCATTAATGAATGATTTAAATAAATAAGATTTTAAGTACTAAAACAATATCCAAACCCTATCCAGTTATTATTTGATGATTTTATTTAGTACATGAGTCATCTTATATTTGACTTTAATTATTTTTGGACCTTTTGAAACTGAATATATGTTTATAATAAAATAATTATTTCAAACTTTCCTAAAGATCTCTTCCTCCCCTTATAAAAGGACACCACTTATAACCCATTCCCTACACCTCTCAAGCCCCTTGTATCATCCAAAATCTTCCTAATTAAGATCCAAACATCCCTATCCACCTTCTAAAAGCCTTACTTTATGCAGAAGTCACTTCAACTAAACCTTTTGGTTCAAAACAAAGAGAGATACCTGATTTAATGGTAACATCTTCTTTTAAGTTCTTTTCTTTTATTTTACCTGTCCAACCCCATAAACTCTTTTTATTCATATCTTTTATAAAAAAACAGTATCCTAAATATACTAGGTTGTTTTTATGAGAAGTATTATAATAAAACTTACACACACCTCCATATAATGGATACAAACATACTGTTTTTGTGGACGGCGAACTACTGCCTCACTAAATGATGATTGTTCAAATATCTCCAACAACCTCTCATGGTGGTCATTATGATGGAACTGTATTTATATATGATATATATTATGTTTATGTATTCTTTATGATTCAGTATTTTTCATTTATAACATACCTTTATGGTTTCTAAAATGGGTAAACGGGATAATTTCATTTAAGGAAGTGCAAACTACCACCCACCCAAACTGATATGACTTGTTCATGCCTTACGTGGGATGTATAAAGCATGGAGTTAATGAAATTATATATGAAATTATATTGTAATTATAATATATCTATGTATAATTATTTTTTATTTCCATTAAAATAAGAAATATAAATGAAATTAGCGTTCATGCTTACGTACGGGTTACTATCTCCATGAACAATGCATTTCATTTCTTATCTCCAAATGTTATGTACTATTATATATTTATATATATACTGGATATATATGATATCTAAATCATGAATATCATTATGTAGATACTGTAATTTCGACCACATGAACAATTTATAATTATAACAAATTCATTTTTAACTCAAGTTCTGAACATCGACAAATTGTCTGATATGAATTGAAATAATTAACCAATTGTTATAGAAAGGTAATAAGTGATATGAAAGGAAAAATAAAATTTAAAAAGGTTTTTAATCAAGTAGTAGTTAACTTAAGTTTATTATTCAAGAAATTAAAGAACAAAGGGTTCAATTCAGACATGAGGAAAGGGAGTTCGTCTCAATCTCCTTTCATTGAGGCATATTTTGTTTTATACATGACATTCTTCTCGTATGGTATATAAACAAATTTGAATTTTCATTTCATTCAAAGGAAATCTTTTTCTATTATGAGTTTTACTAAAGGACAAAAAAAATTTAACGTAAGCGGTGACAATGACCTTTTCTATCGCCGCAAGTATTATTTGATCTTTGGTTTCCTTAACAAGCCATGATGTTTTTTCGAAGAAAAATAAATATAATATACTCTTTTACATATTTTCATATTAAAAATGTTTTTGATAATGTTTTTTTATGTCAGTATATTTAATTAAAATATTGTGATTGAAATTTGGATATGTTATATTTCCATTATATTTGTTTTATATGTTATGATTTTATAATGGTACTTGGAAATTTGATAGGTGGTTACGTGATAAACCAAGTGACAGGTGGTGACCTAATAAACTAGGATGGGGTGGTTATGTTATAACCTCCAATTCATTGGGATTATAAGTCATCCGTATGGCTATTCCATTTATTTATATGTGTGGAAGTCAACCATATGGTTATTCCATTTAAGTATGTTTATGTCCCATGTTACCTTTATATGATATATGTTCTTTATATGGGTTTTTTGGTAATATTTTGGTTAAAAAATGGTAATAAATGATATTTTATTCAGTGAAGAGTATTTACTACTTCATAAAGGTGAAAAGTATTACTTATGATAAGGTATTAATGGTTTACTTTTTGTTTTGAAAAACTAACAGTTTTCCTTCTTTGTGTATCCCTAAATGATCTTTTTTTGCTCATCCCATATTTTTGAAATGTTTTTCACAGGACATAAAGTAGATTAGGGTCAAGTATTGGGTCAAGGAAAACTCATGGTGTCTAAAACCTGGAACTAGAAATGAATCTTTTTTTCAAAAAGTTATTATTTTATAAAAAAATGGAAACTGAGTAGAAGTGTCTACTTTGTAATTTTGGAGATGAAATGTAATAGTTATATACTAACTCTCTAGAAATATAAACCTGAAAAGATCCTCAATGTGAATTATTCATTTAATTCAAGATTATGTAATGTTTTAAGGTTGGGTCCTTATAATTGGTATCATAGGTCGATTTAGACAACTTTAGGAGTTAGGATATTGTTAAATTAATATCCATAAATTTTTTTATTTTAAGTTATGATTGAAATGATATTGAATTTACAGATTACAGTGATGCTTTGCCTAAGATATTTCTGTTTTTAGAATGGTTTTCCATGGAGGAAATAGGGTAGCAATGTTTGGAAGGCATACAGAGGAGAATAACCTTCCAAATCAGCAACCTAAGATGGTCGAAATCAGAATTGAATAGTTTTTTGCAGTGACGACACAGTTGAATCAGGATATAAATGGTGGTGGTATCTATGCATGAGATCAGCCAAATAAACCACAGAGTAACATGTTAGTAGTGTAGCATTTCATGAGGCAACCTTCCCCATCATTCACAGGTTCATCTGACCTTGTGCTTTCTAAAGGGTGGATTAAAGAACTCGAGATGATTTTTGATATCATGGGGTGTTTAGAGAATCAAAAGGTTAGTCTCACTATTTACCTTTTGAAGGTGAAGTTGATCAGTGGTGGTCGATGGTGAAAAATATCAGGGATAATGAGGATGTTGATACTCTTGATTGGGAAGAATTCAAAGGTATGTTTTTTGAGAAATATTTTCATAATGTGGTTCATCTTAGGATGGGGAAACAATTATTGTAATTGAGGCAGGAGGCTGACTTAGTGGTTTCTTATGGAGAAAAATTCACTCGACTGTAAAGGTATGCTCCAAATTTTATATGAGATCTTGATATTAAGATAAATAGATTTTACTCAGGACTGAATCCATGATATCGAAGATAATTACCCTCTCGTGACTTAAAAAGTTATGAAAACAAATTTTTTGTGCAGAGAATGTAGAAATGGAGTTTTCTGATGATCAGGTGTTCCAAGAGAGCAAATAAAAGAAGAGGTCCAGTTGGCAGGAAAAGGAAAAGAATTCATTAAATAATCCTATAGTTAAGAAAATTAAATACACATCTTGTGAGAAGTTTGGTAAAAATAATCCATGAGAATGTTTTTCAAGGTCTTAAAAGTTCTTATGGTGTGGTAAGTCTGGTCATATTGCTCATAAATGTTAGGAATATGATCAAGAAAGCAATGAAAACCCAACAGTAAAGTGGTTTAAGTGTAATGAAATGGGTCATTATGCTAATGAGTGTCCAACAAAAAACTCGACTGAGGGAAAGCAATCGGACTACAAGTAGAAATGGGTGGTCAAATCCTTTGTAACTACTTTAGTAGATGTTGGGACATTGAATTAAGTAGTATCAGGTACATTATTTGTATGTTCAGATTATGCCAACATGTTGTTTGATTCAGGGTCTACACATTATTTTATTTCCGAGAAGTTTTCTAGTAAATTGGGAATCCCATATCAAGATATGAATCCTGAACTTATGGTAAAAACACCTGGAGAAAATTTTTAGATAAAAAGAAAACATAAGAACCTTCATGTCCTTGTGTGCAGATAGAATCTACCTACAAACCTTATTTTTTTTCCTCTAGTAGAGTTTCATGTTATTTTGGGTATGGATTGTATTTCTTTTTATCATGCTATGATTGACTGCAAAGCTAAAGAGGTTTATTTTTAGAAATAATTTCAGTTTGTGTACAAGAATGAACCCTTACTTTTGATAACATATCAGGAAACTGAGAAACTAGTAAAATATGGAAATGAATGTTACCTTGAACATATTGTTGAAAACAAAGGAACTATCCAGATTCATGATGTGCCAATTGTAAATAAGTATCTTGATGTTTTTTCTGATGAGTTTATTGGTATTATACCTGATCGGGAAGTTGAATTTACTATTTACATAGTTTTTTATGCTAACCCAATTTCAAAACCCCCTTATCGAATAGATCAAATTAAACTTTTAGAGTTAAAGAAGCAATTGCAGGAGTTATTAGATAAAGGTTTAATTCAACCTAGCACATCACCATGGGGTGATTCTATCTTATTTTTTAAAAAGAAAGATGGATCATTGAGACTTTTCATTGATTATAGACCATTGAATAACATCATTGTTAAGAACAAGTATCCATTGCCTCATATCGATGATTAGTTTGATCAACTCCATGGAGATTAGTATTTTTTGAAGATTGACTTGAGGTCAGGGTACGATCATTTGAAAGTAAAGGATGCAGATATTCTGAAGACTGTGTTTTGTACTAGATATGGCCATTAGGAATTTGTATTTATGTATTTTGGGTTAACCAATACACCTGCTGTATTCAAGGATCTTATGAATATAATTTTCAATGTGTTTTTGAATAAGTTTGTGGTTGTATTTATAGATGATATTTTGGTTTATTCCAAAAATAAAGAGGAACATGAAAATAATTTAAGGGTCGTATTTCAATCCGTAAAATAAAAGAAACTATTTAGGAAATTTAGCAAGTGTGAGTATTGGTTTTAACAAATTTCATTCCTTGGTCACATTGTTTCCAAAAATGGAAAAATTGTTCATCCTTGTAAAACAAAAATTGTTGAAGAATGTCCAAGACCCACAAATATAACTCAGATCCGTAGTATTCTTGGTTAATCAGGTTATTATCAGAGGTTTGTTGAGAATTTTTCATGGTTATCTATTCCAATGACTAAGTTAACTCAAAAAGGTGTCAAGTTAATTTAGTAAAAAGAATGTGATGATTGATTTCGGGAATTGAAAAGAAGATTGGTGAATTCTCATGTTTTGGAATTACCTTATAGAGATGGTGAATCTGTTATCTAGAGTGATTCTTTGTTGAAAGGACTTGGTCGTGTCCTTAAGCATAATGATCAGGTAATTGCTTATGCTTCATGTCAGTTGAAACCTAATGAGTTAAATTACCCTACACATTATTTGGAATAAGATTCTATTTTTTTATTTAGAAATTTGGAAGCACTCTTTGTATGGAGTAAAGTGTGAAATATATACTGACCACAAAAGTTTGAAATATATATTCACTCAGAAATAATTGAACATGATATAGAGGGGATTGATATAATTAATAAAGTATTATGATTACATGATCCTTTACCATCCGGGAAAGGAAAATAAAGTGGTTGATGCTTTGAGTCGAAAAAGTAATGTTACTTTAACCATGCTACGTTTGGAACGAGATCCTTTGGTTTTTGATTTTGTTGAACTTTGGCATAGAAGTTGTTGGTGTATAAAATTCCTCTATTTTGTTTCAAGTGTCAGTGAAATCATCTCTATCAAACAGAATGAATAAATCATAGAAGGAAGACAGTGAGTTACAGAAAAGGTAGAGTTGGTTCAGAAGGGTAATTTTCCTGAATTTAACATTGATAAATATTTTGGTTTGAGTTTTGGGAAAAGATTATGTGTGACTTGTGATTCACAATTGAATAATGAGTTGTTATGTGAAGCTCATAGTTCTCCATTTTCAGTTCATCCTGGAAGTACTAGTATGTAAAGGTATCTTCGAGAGTATTACTGGTAGGATAGAATGAAAACAGATATTGCTGACTTTACTATGAAGTGTTTGACTTGTCAACAGGTTAAATCAGAGCACCAGTTACCAAAAGGAATGCTTTAGTCTTTACCAGTGCCAGAGTGGAAATAGGAAAATATATCCATGGAATTCATTGTGGGATTACCGAATACATCTCGAGGTATCAATGAAATCTAAGTTATTGTTGATCGGTTGACTAAATCAGCTCATTTACTTCCTATTCGAGATACTCTATCTCTAGATAAACTTTCTAGGTTGTATGTTAAAAAGATAGTCAGGTTTCATGGAGTTACCCTCTCCATTGTTTCTGATCATGATCCTAGGTTTACGTCTAACTTTTGCAAAGTCCTTCAGAAGTCGTTGGGTACTAAATTAAATATTAGTACAGCTTTTCATTTACAATCAGATGGATAGTCAGAACTAACAATTCAGAATTTGGTGGATATGTTACATGCTTGCTCGATAGATTACCAGGGAATTTGGGACCAACGTATTTCTTTGGTTTAATTTTCATATAATAATAGTTTTCATTTTAGTATACAAATGACTCCATTTGATCCATTATATGGGAAGCGGTGTTGAACTCCAGCTTTTTGGGATGAAGTATGTGAAAGGAAACTGATGGGACTAGAATTGGTAGAAGAGATAGAAGAAAAGGTTCAGTAGATTCAGAAACACATGAGAACAACTCATGGAAGGCAGAAAAGTTATGTGGATAACTAGAGGATGGATCTCTCTTTCGAGGATGGATATCATGCCTTTCTAAAAGTTTCTCCATGGAAAATTGTGATGCGTTTGGGAAAGAATGGAAAGTTAAGTTTGAGGTTCATTGGACCCTAAGAAATCTTGGAGAAGGTTGGATCAGTTGCTTACAAATTGGATTTAACTTTATATTTATCCTAGTTAAAAAATGTTTTTCATGCTTCAATGTTGAGAATGTATGTGCCAGATCCATCTCATGTTTTTAGCCCAAAGATAGTTCAGTTGGAAGAGAATCTCTCTTAAGAGGAACAACCAGTTCATATTCTTAACTAAAGAGAGAAAGTGTTGCACAATAAGGTATTTCATTAGGTAAAGGTTTTTTGGAAAACCCATATGTTTGAAGAGGCAACGTGGGAATCTGAAAATTCTATGAGGGATAAATACCCCAACTTATTTGATAAGTGAATAAAAATTGCAAGGATGAAATTTCAAAAACTAGGGAAGGATGAAACATCCTTGGTAAATAAAGAATAATAAATTTTAATAGTTATTAATATTTGTGAATTAAATATTAATTTTACTTTAAATAGGACGCTATGTTCGATGGCTTACCCGATACGCAACAACAAGTTTCTTTGAAATCTTACATTGCACATTAATAATATAATAATATTATTTTAAATGGTAGTTAACGCCAAGATGTTTTATTGGAAGGAATGAATAGAAATAACTAAAATATTATTTTACATGTTTGTTAAATGTTTTTTTATTTATCTAATTAATGTAAGAGTCTTTAATTGTGAATGAATCCAATTTTAATCCCAAATAATCTAATATTCTTTAAAAGGTCGATTTACCACCTTTTAATGGAGAACCCTCTTTAAATATAGGTTTGGAAACTTTTATATGTTATATTTGAAAAAATAAAATTCTTCTTTAGAATCTTGACATCAAAAATTACTTTCGGATGAAATTTTTGTATTTTCTGATAAAATTCATTTTTAATGAATAGTGAAAAATATTGTATTTTAATTCAAAACTACCATTTAACCTAATTAATTTATATGGTTATATGATCTTTTTAATTGGTTTTAAAGTCTAATTAGATTATTTTTTTTACCATTTAATACATTTTTTCCATTATATGTAATTTCACTTTGAAATTGGACATAAATAAGTGTCAATCTTTTGATAGTTATTATTTCTTAAAAACATTTCTTTTCTTTTGACAACGGGAATTAATTTTAAATTAATTTATACCACTTATGTGTTTTGAAATTGGAAAAATTTATTCCATATTTTGAATCAGGAGGTCCAAATTTTGTAAATAGTTAACTTTTATATTTAAACATTATGAATATTTACTTCGGTAAAAATTTTATTTGTCATGGTTAAAGGGTAAATCTGGTAAATAAGGGTAAATAAATATTATTATAATAATATAAAATTACCCTAACATGTGTTCTAATCTTATTTTTTGAAACATTTCCGACCATGGGCATCTTTGGGTTGATTTTGGGACCCCATAGAGTTACTTGGGAGTGATAATGACACTTTATTTTAAATAACTTAAAGTAAAGGAAAAAAATGACATAAACAAATATCTTTTAGTAACTCAATTTTTACATGGGGTTATATATGTTATATCTTCGACTATAAATTAGAATTTTAAATCTAAATATATTTCCCACATCATGGTATTTTTTTATAATTTTCAGACATCAAATAAATAAAATTATTTATGACACAATAATGATGCAGTGTTTACCTCATTAATGAATGATTTAAATATATAAGATTATAAGTACTAAAAAAATATCCAAAACCTGTAAAATTAATTTTTTATGATTTTATTTCAAATATGATTCATCCTATATTTGACTTTAATTATTTTTGGACATTTTGAAACTGAAGATAAGTTTATAATAAAATAATTATTTCAAACTTTCCTAAAGAGCCTCGCCTTCCCCTTATAAAAGGACTCCAATTCTAACTGATTCCTCGCACCTCTAAAACCCCTTGTATCATCTTAACTATTCCTAAATAAGATTCACACGTTCCTTTCCTACTCCTATAATCCTTACCTTAGTCATAAGGCACTTCAAGTGAACATTTTGGTTCAAACCAAAGGGAGATATCCGATTTAAACGTAACGTCTTTTTTAAGTTCTTTTATTTTATCTTACTTTTCCAACCCCTTAAACTCTTTTTATTCATTTATTTTTTTTAAAAACTATTATCCTAAATATACTAGGTTTTCTTATGAGAATTATTTGAACTACACTAACACACACCTTCATCTAATGGATAAGAACATACTATTTCTCTGGATGGCGAACTACTGCCTCACAAAACGATGATTGTTCAAATATCTCCAACCGCCACTCATGGTGGCCATTATGATGGTACTATATTTATATATGATATAAATTATGTTTATGTTTCTTTTATTCTTCAGTATTTTTCATTTATAGCATACCTTTATGGTTTCCATAATGGGTGAACGCGATAATTTCATTTGAGGAAGTGCGCACTATCACCCCCTCAAAGTGATATGACTCGTTCATGACTTATGTGAGACATATAAAGGCTGGAGTTAATGAAATTATATATGATAACATACTATAATTATAATATACCTATGTATAATTATGTTTTCAGGCCATTAAAATACGAAATAGAAATGAAAGTAGCGTTCATGCGTACGTACGGCTTACCGTCTCCATGAACGGTGCATTTCATTTATTATCTCCAAATGTTATGTACTATTATAAATACATATATATACTAGATATATATGATATGTATGATTTATAAATCATGAATATCATTCTGGAGATAATGGAATTTCTACCACATGAACAATTTATTATTATAGCAAATTCATTTTTAACTCAAGTTTCGAACATCGACAAAATGTCTGATATGAAATCAAATAATTAACTAATTGTTATAGAAAAGTAATAAGTGATATAAAGGAAATAATAAAATTATAAAAGGTTATTAACCAAGTTGAAATTAACTTAGGTTTATTATTCAGGAAATTAAAGAACTAAGGGGTCAAGTTGGACATGAGGAAAGGGACTTCGTCTCAATCTCCTTTCATTAAGGCAAATTGTGTTTTTACATGACTTTATTTTATATAGTATATAAACACCTTTGAATTTTCATTTCATTCAAAGGGAATATTTTTCTACAAGGCGTTTTACTAAATTAAAAAAAAGAATGTTTTAACATATGCGGCAACAATGACCTTTTCTGTCGCCGCAAAAATTATTTGATCTTTGGCTTCCTTAACAAGTCGTAATGTTTTTAAAAGAAAAATAAATACCATATACAGTTTTTAAGTATATTGGTATTGAAAATAGTTTTGATAATGGATTTTTTATGTCAATATATTTATATGATATATTGTGATTGAAATTTGGATATGTTATCTTTACTTTATATTTGTTTTATGTGTTACGATTCTATAATGGTACTTGGAAATTTGACGGGTGGTTACATGGTAAACCAAATGATGGGTGCTATCATGATAAACTAGGATGGATGGTTATGTTATAACTTTCAATGCATTGGGTTTGGAAGTTGGTCATATAGCTATTCTATTTAGTGATATGTGTGGAAGTCGACCGTATGGTTATTCCATTTAAGTATGTTTATGTCCCAAGTTACCTTTATATGTTATATGTTCTTTATATGGGTTTTATGGTAATATTTCGGTTACAAAATTGTAAGAAATAATCTTTTATTCAGTGTAGATTATTTACTACTTCATAAAGGTGAAAATTATTACTTATGATAAGGTATTGATTGTTTACTTATTGTTTTGAAAAACTAATAGTTTTACTTCTTTCTGTATCCCTTACTGAGCTTTTTGTGCTCATCCCATGTTTTTGAAAAAAAAATCACATGACATAAAGTGGATTAGGGTTAAGGATGGGATCAAGGAAAAGTCATGTTGTCTAAAACCAGGAACTGTACATGACTCTTTTTCTCAAAAAAAAACTTATTTTATGAAAAAAATGGAAACTCAGTAGAAGTGTCTACTTTGTAATTTTTGAGATGAAATGTGATAGTTATGGCTTAACTCTCTAAAAGTCTAAACCTTAAAAGATCTTTAATGTGGATTATGCATTTAATTCAAGATTAATTAATATTTTAAGGTTGGGTCCTTATAGTTATTTTCATAGAAAATCTATTTCCTATTACTCTAGAAATTTTTAGTTTTTAGAATTGTTTTTAAAAGTGAAAAGGTTATTTTCCTCAATAATTTTTTTAATTGAATTTTTATGGTATTTCTATTCATCAATGACAACAGACCTTATACTAATTGTTCACTACTATGGATATTTTTTAATGGTGACATAATTATTATTTCTAAGTATAGTTTATGATAATTCTGTCTACGGATTTAATAATTTTATACCATTATCATTATTTGTATTTATGGTTTATTATTATGTTTATTGATTAGAGAGATTATTAACCTTTCATATGATATTTTTCAATATGAATGTTTATATTGATTGTGTTTTTTGATTGTAAAAATTATTAATATTTTTTATGATAGTTTTTAATATGAATTTCTACATGATTATGTTTCTCTCCTTTCATATAAGGAATGTATTGGTCTTATTAAGTGATGGGAGAGCCTCTATGTGTCGATAGGCATCATGAGACTAGATAGCTTCGGTGTTTGGTCAAGGTCTTACCCAATTGTATAAGATGTCTTGCAATATGGCTTGGATGATATGGTTATGATGTCTATAATTATTAATTCCCTCATTATGAGATTATTTCGTGATTTCTATGTGATTATTTGATTATTTATTATATCCATGGATAAGTTACAAGAATATGTGATTAGTTATGTAGAATGTTTTTATCAACATTTATTCCAACCATATTATTCTATATTCTCAAGTTATTGATTGAGTGGAATATGTTTTCATTTATTTAAGATTACATATTAATTATTCCTTATTTAATCATGTTCTCTTCCACTTTACGCATACCCATACAGAGCATCTAAGATCACCCCTTTCTTAGGTTTCCTTTCCGCTAGATTCCATAAAATGTGTTATGATTAATATATAGTGATATGATAAATTGAATAATGGTTTTATAAAATAAAATAATATTTTATGTTTTATGTTTTCTAATGTAATGCGAGTTTTAAATATGTATCTAGTTTTTCAAGATTAGTAATATATTTTATTTTTTGGGTTATGATCTCTTATATATAGCACCAATGTAATAAAGTAACCACTGAATCTAGGCACTAGGGTTTGGTTCCTTACATTTGGTATTATAGAAATTTTAGTAGAGTCATTTGGAACTATATTTAGTAAAACATATATTATAGAACATAACCCTATGACTGACTTTGAGGATAAGTCTAAGTATTAAATAACATACTAAGGTTTTGGTAAGTTATATATTTTTTAGATTTCATTATAATACATCCTTTTCTGGATACTATAAGTAAATTAGGATCTAAAATATTTTTACATAGGTGTAATAACTCCAAAAAGATCACATTGGGATTTGACTCGATCATCACCTAGTGTATAAAAAACAGAATTTATTTACACCTAGTTTGACACTTTTAAGGGATATATTTGGGATAATCAACATTTTCTTTAAAAACTACTATGATGGATTTGAAATTATTTTTATGACTTATGAATATTTATAATGATGCAATTTTTTTGATTTTGATACTAGTTTTACATAAATTTTTAGTTTATAAAAGGTGGAGATGAATAATTTATAACTATATTGGGGCAGTTGGCTCAGGTTATATATAACAACCTTACTCATATAGAGTATCCTACTTATCTACAACATGTTATAATAATGTTAATACATTTCAAGTATTAGAAACCTCCATCATTTAATGTTAATACAAATATTTTTGTAGATTATAAATGGATAAGTTCCTTAGGAAAGATATTTATCACTTTTGAAAGTAATGAAAGGAAGAAGGTTTCCATGGTAGTTTATCATCTCTCCGGAGATACGGATAAATTGTTGAAGTTTATTAAAAACACTAAAAAAGATGTGGGAATTACTATAACCAAATAGAAGGATTTTAGGTAACTTTTCTTTGAAAAATATTTTCCTCGTGATCAATGAGTGGATTTAGAGAGACAATTCATTAATGTAAGAAAAAAAGGAAAAGAAAATCTTGTTATGTATGCAACCAACATTACAAGGATATCAAGGCATGATACATTATATGTATGTAATCTAAGGAGTAATATTGATCATTTCTTGGATAGGATAAGTCCAATAATTAGAATGAGATTAGTCGCCCCGACATTCTCATCATATGAGGATATAGTATCATGTGATATCATGATAGATAAATAATTCTCCAAATAATATGGATTTAAAGGAAATCAAGAGAAGAATATGATGAAATAGAAAAAATGGATAAGGGGAAGAAGAAAATGAGGGATTTTCCCACATGTGGTAATTTTAGAAATAAATAATCTGGTACTTACTTTAATGGAATAAGTATTTGATTCATGTATATAGATAAATTATATCAAGGAATTGAATTAAAGGGTAAGAAATAAACCTTTAATGTTCAGTGTTTCTTCTATAAGGATATGGACCACTAAAAAAAATTACCTAATCATCAAGGGAATATACCTAAAAAAAGCTAAGAGGTCAAGGTTAATCTTATGTTACTACTATAGTCAAAGTAGAATAAATTAATAATTTATTTGGATTTAATAATTATATTTTAGAGTTATTTTATAAATCGTATAGTTTTTATAATAATCATGAAGTGTATAAGGATGTTAGTGTTGTAGTTTTTCACAAAGGATTTAAAATAATACGTTGCATGATACTGATAACTAATAAAATTAATTTGGTGGAAAGGTGATATTTTTAGAGAATAAATGAATAACGTAAAGATAAGCCTTAATGTGTTCAAAATTTTTAGCCAACAATGTTTATTTTGGATAAATATAAGATTTACATTAAATAATATATAATAGTATTGGTGGACATGAAAATAGTTAGTGATTTGGTGAAAACATAATTTATTATGGAGTTTACAACATTTTTTGATACATGTAAAATAATAAATAACCTATGATTTTGTTACAGTTTTATGGCGATTGTAGTTATTAGTGTGTTTTAAGATAATATCTGATAATGTTTTTCACATGATTGCTTTGTGATATTATGATCCAATATATGTTATTTGTGGATAAATGTTTAATAAAAACTTTCAGATATTTTGATTTGAATTTTCTTAGAATTATTTGGGCGGAGTATTGAGTTTATCTATTTATGTAATAGATTAAAAATACAACATTAGGTGTACTATTTAGTATTTATAGATTAATGTATTATATTGGATAACATTTAATAAATAGTTCTGTTTTAGTAGATATTTAGAGATATATTGAAGTACCTTTCACTATTTTATAGATCTTATGATCTTTTAAAAGTTAATTAGATTAATTTAGGAATAAAGAATCCATATTGGATATTTATTTCTTGGGGTAAACAATTAACACGGAAATTGATTTAATAACAAACAAAGGATGAAATAGTACTTATGAATAAAAATAAATCAAGTATATTTCATAGTGTTTTCTACATTGATTATAAAAGAATCCCTCAACTTTAGGAAAAGGATTTTGAAATAAAAATATTTATCCTTTTACCTTCATTATTGATTAATTGATTGTCTCTTCACCAATCATAGACTTATGATCATGTGGTTATTAAATTTCTCATGACCATGTACTTCATCACTCTCTTACTATCCTTGGGAAGTATTTTTCTCCCTCATGTCCATATTTTTACTTCCCACTATTTATTTCTTAATTTTAAACCTAGTAATGTTTTATTAAAGATTAAATTTATTCTTTTGGTTCTCTCTTATCAAGACAATGTTTTATTAACCTGTTAATAATGTGCATTTTCAAAAAATGTTATACATTTGATGACCAAAATTGAATTGTGAGGGTGAAATTAATTTAAGGTGGTAGAATGTGACACATAATTATTTTATAATATATTCCAATTTAAATAAATTTTCTTTCTTTGATAGCTTGTGTTACACAACACTAGGTTTAAACGAAACGTGATATACTAATAAAATATTATAATTAAATGTGATAGTTATCACATGGACATTAAATTTGTTGGTACAAATAGGATTAACTAAACTATGATAATTAACTTGTTTAAAAATGTATAAAATAAATTCATTGGTAATAAATTGATTATAAATAATAATAAAAAACATTTGAAATTAAAAGAAATGTTTTTCTTCAAAACTGCTTTCATATGCACAATGCGTTTTTATCATAATAAATTAAATTAACAAATATTTTTGAATTATTTTTAAATTTATACATTAGATATTAATTAAAATTATTTATCATTTATATAATATTTTTTCTAAGATAGGGATAAGTACAAATCTAGTTTTATGCTTAAAATAGTATTTTGTTTAAACAGGTTTGTCGTGTTTAAGGAAGTTGATTTAAATTTATATTTTTTTCCAAATTTAGAAACATTATTTCCAAATAATTATATAAATTTTCAAAGTAATCATATCAAGGTTATCTTATAGTGTATTTTTTATTATTTTTTTAAATGATTATTTTTTTGATGAATAGTTAAAATACTAATTTTTATTAAAAATGCCTTTTCATTTAAGCCATTTAAAAAGATAAATTTTATTTTAAAAACTAAAAAAGTAAAATTAGTTTAATTATATTATATTTGATCCAATTTAGTTGTTTGGAATCAATTTTTTTGTTGATTTTAGATATAAAAACCATTTATACTTAATTAAACTTTTCCCTGGAAAACTAGTTTTTCAAGACGCTTACGAGTTTAATTTTAAATTAAATTATACCAATTATATGATTTGAATTTTAAAAAATGGATTAAATATTTTTAATAATCATAATTAATTTTATTTAATAATTTTAAAATAATTTTTTTTCATAATGAATAATAAAATAGTAAAAATTAATTATCGTGTTTATGGTTAAAATGAGTTTACTGGCGGTTAAACTAAAAAATAAGGGTTAAAATGACCTATAAAATTGTATAATTTCTATTTTATGGGAATATTTAGACCTTTTATCAAATATAGTTCAATAATAATTTATTTTATATCATTTCATCAAGTGTAAAATGTGGGTACATTTTTTTTCTTTTTAAAAATTTCAAGTGTGTCCTCTCCACCACCTACAAAAAGACACCCCCTATCATCTAGGATCCACTCTTTAGGAGCCATTTGGATTGAAAAATACCCCTAAAATACATTAATAACATCCCAAACCATTACCTATGTTCACTTTCTTTATCAAAAAACCATTCTATAAAGGATTTAGTTATAAGCCTCAAGAGGTTCTCTTAAGAAGAGGTATAGTTATTAACCATGAAACATCATTTTATTTATTCCTCTAAATCCTTAAAATATTATCCAAATTTTCTAAAATAATAACACTTGTATATTAAATATAATTATAAGTTATTATTTTAATTTAATAACTTATATCCATCTCATATTCCATCAAATGTGAAACTAATCCATTGATCGTGTATGTGGTGGACTACAACATCGTGAACCGATGTAATTTGTTTCCATCTCTACCTATCACGGAATGATATAATGATGGATTTAATTAATATATATGATATTTATGACATAATTATACTTCATGAATGAAAATATCACATCTATCTTCATACCGTTTTATTTTGTTTTCATATGATAATGTCGCTCGTACGTACGTGTGGACTACCACCTCTACATACTGATGTGATCATTTTCCATTTTATTTTGACAGAGATGGTAATAAGGATAAATTTAATGAATATATATAATATATATTATATAATAATTATTATATTAAAGTGAATTATTATTTATATTTCCTTCTTCCCATCCATCAAAAAAATGAAAAGACCATTCATGAGTATGTATAGCCTACCATCTCTTTGAATAGTGCTACTCATTTTTTTATCTCTAACATTATTGACTATTGTAAATACTTATATAATTAATATATATAATTTTATATCGTATTTGACATTTTTTAGTTAACTAAACCATGACCATGGTACAAGGACTAAAACCAACAAACCAAAACATACACGAAAAATGAAACAATTATTACCCAAAATAGTGATTTAAAGAAAGAATTATTAATTAACATGTGATAAAATAATACAAGTAAATCATATGAGGTGTGATATATATTATTATATTTATTTAATAGATTTATAATAAATATATATTTATTTTATAGGATTTTTAGATACATATGAATGGATTCAAACCTGAGTTAATGGATTTTCATCTCACTTTACTTTTTATGGGACACATGCCTTATACACCACTTGTTTCGATTGTGTGGTGTATATTCTTACCAAAAAATTATTTTATTATTATTATTATTGGAAAAATTATGGGATATTAATATTCAAATAATTTTATTCATTTCATGGGGATTATGATTCAAAATTTACCATAGTGTTACGGGTTTTACGATTACAATCTCATCATTTATTGATATTATTTATGGTTAAGTTTATGATGATAAAATATAGTGATAAATATATCATGAAACACATGAATATTATTATCCTATGGTTATTAATTTAATTTTAAATTAATAATACTATTTCCTTTCCCTAGTACTTAAAATTATTGAGAAAATATTTTTAATAAAATCTATCTTAATATCTCTCTTTAGTAAAAAATCATCTTTCTTCCATATCAATGATTTCAAGAAATATTTTACATAATGTTTTCAAAATACACTAAATGATTTAATAAATTCATATTAACACTGATTTTAATTTTATTAAAAACTGTTTAAAATGAATCTTATTTTCATTTTCAGAATGCGGTACTTTTGACTTGTTATCAAAAAATTTAAAGGAATATTTGTTTTAATATACTTAGCAAGAATATAATTTCCCACAACCATGAATAATTTTTAAATTTATTATTACTTTAAAATTTTACATTGATATTTTTAAATAAAATTCCTTTCCTAAGATTTTAGAAAGTGATTTTCAATGTAAAAAATGTATCTTCCTCAAGAATTTTTTTAATGATATTTTTATGGTATTTTTATCAACAATGAAAAAAACCCTTATTTTACATATGATCAAATGGAGATATTTTTTAATGATACCATAATTATTATTTATATGGATGTTTTATGATCAGTTTGACTGAGGATGTAATATTTTGATACCATTCTATATATACCTCTGGATGGTTTATGATTATGTTTGTTGATTAGGGATATTATTAACATTTCATATGATTGTTTACAATACTAATATTAACATTGATTATATTTATTGATTGGACAATTATATACATTTTTATACTATTTATTCAATATGAATGTTTATGTAATTATGTTTATCCTTTTTTATATAAAAAATGCATTCGACTTAGTAAGTGATGAGCAGGGCCTGCTATATCCCCCTGATGCATCGGTAGGTATCATGAGGCAAAATAGATTGGGTATTTAGTTGATGACTTACCCAATTATAGAATATGTCTTGGAAAAATTCCTTGAAATTAAGTGTATAATGTCTAAAATTATATATTTCTTCGTTATGAGATTAGTTATTGATTCCCATGTGATTATTTGATTAGTTATGATATCCATGGATAATTTTCAATCATATACGATTAGTTATATGGACATATTTGGTCAGTATTTAAACCTATGATATTATTCTGCATGATCATTTTACTAATTAAACATAATTTTTTCATTTACTTACATTAATATATTGATAATTCTATATTTATTCATAATATATTATTTTGTACGCATACTCTTACTGAGCATCCGAGATCACCCCTTTCTTATATCTTCATTCCCCAAGATTCTAAATAATTTGTTATGATTGATATATAAGGATATTCTAAAGTTAATAATGGAATTCTCAAAAAATATTCTATTTTTTATTTTTTTCAAATGTAATGTGAGTCTCAAGTATGTGTCTATTTTTCCAATACTACTAAACTATTCAATCATTTGGGATGTGATCACTTATATCTATTAGTAATGTAATAAATTAATTACAAACTCTAGGAAAATATAGTTTAAATATTTACATTAAATAACATTATTCATATCTATTAAATTTTATATTCATTAATTAAAATCACTAACTGCCCATTTATTTGTTATATTTTATTTATCTTTACAATCATATGTTATTAATTTGGATGGTTTCCCACATGTTTCATAATGGAAACCTCAAACCCCATTCGTTGATACTAATTTCATAATTAAAAAATTGTAAAATATTTTTAAATCATTGTTCTTTAATGATTTATGCATCCCCATGTTAACTTTATGGAAACTATGGCCATGGTTCAAGAGAAACAAAATACATAATGAACTTGTTTCAGTTAATTTATCGATATTAACGGATTACTTTATAATGATTGTTGATTTGTTTTAACCATTCCAGAACCATATTCCTAAAATATATTAATAATTAACTTAATATATACAAATAAAATATTTTTTATAACCATATATGTGAGGTGGTGGTGAAAAATGGAACACATATCTCTATGGAGGTGGTAGTCTACATGTACACAAAAGAAACAATTTGAATTTCCATAGATCATAAAGAAGGTAGAGATTGATTTATATTTTAAAATTAATAATTATTTCATAAATATCATATTTATTCATTAAATACCCCCATTTAACCTTCCATGTAAGGAAGTTATGAAAAACAGAACATTTCTCTCATGGAGGTGGTTGTCTGCAAGTAACACAAATGATGTTCTCATTTTTTGAATAGTCGGGAGGGGAAGAGATAGTTGTTTTTACATAAATATAATAACTCTTCATTATGGTAATGACACTAATGTTATTATTTTAGTATATAATTATAGAATTTAAGGTAGAAAAATAATAATTAAGTAAATCACAATAAAAAAGTTTGATTTAAGAATTTTACTTTACTCCTTTGTATAACTCCTTCGCAACTTTGATTAATCCTATGAGGGTGGACTTTTAAGGAGGCCAGAACATATAGTAATTATCTAGGAATTTTTGGAAGGTATTTTTGATAGGTTATAATATAAGTAAAATTGTTAGAGTGTATGAAATGGGGTGATGGAAGTCTCTTTTTATAAGTGAATAGAGTGAATCTTTTGTAAATACCCATAAATTTATATTAATTTCATTCCACTTTAAAAGTTAAGTGGCTCAAAAAATAGAAAATAATGGAGATGTTTATTTTTTGTAAAGAAATTTCTCAAACACCCATTTATAGGCATATTTTTAACATTATTTATGTATTTTTTCTTTTATTTTAACCTTTTTACATTTTGACTTTTACAACGATATCTAATTTTTACCTTAAGTAGTTTATTTTTATGAATAAAAATAAAATGTTCCATATTATATTATTAGTACCATATGATTCCAAATATGGAATTTATTTTATTAAATTAAAGAAAATTAAATAGATAAAAATTAATTCTAAAATAATAATGGTATAATGTATTAAACACACATTCAGAGAAAAATATAAGTTAATTTTGAAAATACCAAATATAGGTTTGTAAATTAAACTTAATATTTATAAAAGTAAAATTTTAAATAAAAAAAAATTATGTAACAAAATTTCATAAGTTTTAAGTTATATTTATATAATAATGATATCATAAAAGTCATCGTATTTGTAAAAATGGTAATTTTCAATATTAACCTAAAAATAAATATTTTTAGAAAAATCCCAAAAATTAATCATAAGAAAATATTGGAACGATGAATATAAAATTGATGTTTATTTTTTAATATTTATTTTCCAAAATTTATTAATTTAAATTTTATATCGAAACAAAAAATATAAGAAACAATATTTTTTGTAAGAAAATAACTTTTACAAATATTAATTATTCTTATTCCTATATACTTATCAATTAATAATTAAATTAGTGTTGATATATTATCAATATCAATAATATAATTTAAAATTATATATCTATAGTATATTTATTTTTAAAAAATAAATAAAATGAAAAGGAGAGAAAATTTTATATTTAGAAAAATATATTCTTAATCATAAAATAATCTTGTTAGTTATTTTTCTATAATAATTTAATTTTATCAATGAATTTTTATTTAAACTTAAGTTTCCTTTTATTTTAATATATATTGCATAATTTTGTAATCTCTCTTTATATCCACCAAATTAATTGTTACATTATAAAAATAACATTTTAATATTTATAACTTTGCCTTAATAAAATGTGTCGCGGTTTTGTTTTAGTTATATGTTGCATGAGGCGAAGGCTACTAAACATAGAATTTTATTCATATAAAATATATAGTAAAATCTTATTTTTTTACAGTTTTTTTCAATTTTTGATGGATATTCTTACGTATGGGTAACTTTATACATAGTTCTTCTACCTTTTCTTCTAAATGATTACTTAATACAAAAGGATTTTTAAAACACTATTATGTATGGTTTACACTATACATAAGGATTTTTTCTTTTCAAAAAAATATTATAGATGATTTCTTACCAGATCCCAAAATGGATGACAATACCTAATAACTTTTATCTATCTTAACATATTATATCATCCAAAAATGATGAAAATTATTATTTTTGGAAAAAAATATTATAGTTTATAAATTATTCAGAAAATATAAGTGTTATGAATTGTATATAGATGATTATAAATAATAAAAAAATTATTAACTATTTATATTTTTATATCAAATTTGAAAAATAAATAAAAATTTTTATTTATTATATTATTCCTTTCAATATTCATGTTTAGAAATTATTTAAGAAATGTGATTATTATATATGATTTAATTTATTTGATATATTGTTTATTATAAAATATTGTTCCATACATTACATGTGCGATACAAAAACGTAGAATTTAGTTTTCTTATACCTTTACCTCGATATTTAATTTAATTTATGATCTGGGATTTAGTTATTGAATATATTTTATACATATTAGGTCATATATTTATAATGAATTTGAATCTCTTTTGAGTAAAGTATCTCAAGGTAGATACAATTTAGGTCTTTCTTCCCACCATATTGGAAGATTATTCCTTATTCTAGAAAGATGTGGGTTGGCTATCATTACCTCTTGGATAAGTCATGTAAGGTTTATCAGTTTTATATAATCCTAAGCATTTACATGAAAATTTCATGTAAATTATGAATATGATTCATTTGGATATGTGTAAATTTGTTTGTCTTCTATTTTTGGGTGACTAAAAACATTATGGTTTATTTAAATAGTAACACATTAATATGTTTTAAAATTTTAATTTGGAAGATTGAATATGGAGTCCAAAATTAAATTGTTATAAGAATACATAAAAAAAGAAATAAAACTTGAGATAATAAAGATTTCATATGATGCAATAGTTTTTAATTAAATATATATAAAGTATATTTAATTAATGAGACATGAAATTAAATCCCCTCAAATATTAAGTTTTATATTCCATCCAAAATAGAACTTGTCAGGAAATCGATTATCTATCTAGGCAGATAATGTAAAATCTGGGTTCCCTTGAATTATATTATTTATGAAATGAAAGTAATGGGTGGATCTAATAGTATTAGGTTCCAATTCATAGACTTTTACTATGGTTACACATAGTCAAGATTCTCTAATAGGATTAGGTTACTATATGAATAGAGTTTAGTTTATCTATATGATCTATTTGGTAAAGTGTTTTCCACTCAACTATCTAAGAATCGTGTATGATGTGATTGTAATAATTACCAACACTGATAGCTATTTGATGGGATAAATGATAAAGTGACCCAAAACATTATAAAATATTGATTTTGGATCACTAAATAGATATTATGTATAGGTTCATTAATTTTAGTGGGAGTGAATTCATTAAAATTCATTTATATAAATATATAAAACATAATACTCTGTCATTCATATGTCTTTGTTATATATTATGGCATGAAACATGTTTATCATTTTGAGGACTCTTATTGGTGTGACCTAGAAAATTGTTCCAAATTTATGTATAAGGTTTAGAGGTGTTCTCAAAGATAATAACCTCATAATATGAATTTTAATTTTATAGAGATCAATTTCCCCCACTCTAACTCATGGGTATTAGATATCAGGTGTGCATCACACATTTTTCCTGATAAACATGATCTTATTGATACCAAGTAATTGAAGAATGGTTAAGTAGATATATTTTTTAGCAATGAATAAATAGTTGTTTCATTAGTGGTTAGAACATGTGATCTAAGGTTTCCTAGTGGATTAGTTCAAGAAATAGAATATTATTATTATGTTCCCTCCATAATTGTTTTTTGATTTATGGATGTTTTTTCGGAAAAGATGAGATTTTCATTTATTATTAAGATCAAGAGTTATTCTATATATATTAATGAAATGTTTTATTGAATTATGAATATGTTTAATGATTTATACATTTTGTATATGGATAATCCAATCAATAACATTCAAAATAAGAAGGTCAAGTCCCGACCCCAGTAGCCCAAGGTCGATGCCTTACTTTATTATATTGGAACTAGATACAAGATTCAAATCCTAAAGGACCTAATAGTTTAGTAGTCTTGAAAACTAGATATATACATGGTACCCTTATTACATTGTTAATAAAATGTGAAACATAAAAAACCAAAATAATTTCATCCTTGAACTCATTTAATAATTTCATCTTCATAACCTAGGTAAAATAGAACAAATAAAAGGGTGATCTCGTCTGCTTAGTAAGGGTTAAATACAATAGAATATTTCATGAATCAATAATAAATGAAATATAATCAATATGGTATGGTATATATAACTGAAATAAATTTCATTTAATAAACAAATTCAGTGTAATCTAAATCTATAGAATATATCATAGTGAAAATCTCATGTATAATAATGTATGAAATCTCAATGAAGGAAATGCTTAATAATTTGTATGCCATGATCTCATCAATCATGTTACCTCTACTATCAAGACCATTCACAAGACAATTTAATCATTATGGTTAAAAACCCATTTAATTTGACCAACTTTTTCATCTCATGAGACTACCAATGCATCTAGGGGCTATCTATAATCAACCCCCACCCATGTTCGCATGTCCAATTCATTCCTAAAATATAAAAATGGTCAATTTAATTCATTAACTAATATGTATTAACAAAAAATATCCATATTGAGTAAAAGATATGAATTTAACATTATTTCCCTAGTAATCAAATAACTTTTAATGTAAAAACCATAAAAAAAATTGGTATACTTCTTAAGAAATAATCATGTCCATGATACAAGAAATATGAATATTTAATGAAAATTTCATTGAATAATTATCATTAATAAAATGGTCATTATAAAACACATAGAAAAGTAAATATGTCTATAAAAATATTCCTCAATAAAAGAAATTTGAGACAAAGTCCGTTATAAGGATCATATCCGTAATAAAATTAATAGATTATGTGTATTCTCTATAAATCCACATAAAATTGAAAATAAAACATAAGATAATAAAAATTCATTTTACACATAACCTTAGCATCACAAAATCAATGAAATGGAAGTTTAACCTACTGAATCAAAATTGAGTTAAGAAATCCCTTACCACTTTGTAATCAGTCGAACTATATGCCCCATAAAAGTAATATTTTACAAATTAAACATTTAATACTATGACTATAATGATATTTATTATATCATATACAAAATGGGCATTATATACACCACACAAAAGAAATTAATAGTGAATAAGGTATATATCCCACTGAAGTAAAGGTGGGATGAGAAAATCCTTACCTTGTGTGTAAAAGTGTTATACACTTGTTCTTAATGTCCTGGATAATAAAATTAGATTCATTAATTAATTAATTAAAAATATCTTCAACCTATATTTTATTTATTATATTTTTATTTGGTTCATTTATGTCCATTTTGATGTGTTATAATGTTTAATTTTGTTGTTTTGGGAGAATTTAATTTAGGTTTTTATGGTCATTTAGTATAATTATTGGATTTCTATTCAAATGGAAGTAAAAATATATAAGTGGAATGAAAGGATATTAATATGTAAACATGATATTAAATGTACATATATATCATTTTTTCAGTTTGAGTATTATTAATTTATAAAATATTAATGATAAACGTTTAGTTTATTTTTGTTGGTTTTTTATTATCATGAACTATTTTTTGTTTTATTATGTGTATATATATTATTTATAGAAGATAAAACAAGTTATAATTTCAATATTATAATCTTAATTATCTATAATAATATTCTTATGATCATACTTGATGGCGGTAAATTAAAACTTAAAATCATCATCTAAAAAGGCGGGGAATCGATACATCACGGACGATGTTTTCATTTTAAAAGAAAAGAAGATAAGAGGTTTAATTATTGATATTACATTAGCATAATAAAATTATAGTATATATATATTTTTTATTTTATTTATCATTCCACTTTTTATAGGTATGTTGAGGATAGGATAAAAAATAAAATAAATTAAAAGAGAAAGAAGGAGGATTTTACCTCTTGAATATTATCTCCTTGGGCACTTTCTTAAGACACTTGGATTTGGTATTTTGGTATGATCAGTAGGTATTGGAAGTGGTAAAGAGGATTGGTAAGGTAATTGGGAATAATTAATCTAATCTTAAAGTATCAGAAGTTGTGAGGAGAAAGGGTGGTAAGGGGTGGTATTTATAGGGTGAGGAGAGGGGTGTTTTTGATTATTTTATTCATTTTTTATTATTTTGGATCAAGAATATCAATATTGATAGTTATTGTAACTATTTATAGTAAATATTTCATGTGCGTTCGTGATAATGGGTTCTTGAAACATAAATTACTCTAAAATTATTATAATTAACTTATAATGTTAAATACCGAAAATAATCGTATTTCACTATTCACCAAAAAATCAATTATTTCAGAAAAATCCCATAAATTCACCTTAACCATTTTTCAATGTGTGGATTTAAAAAATTGACTTTTTTATTGAAATAATTTTCTAAATATGATATATTTTATTTTTAATTAAAATAATTATTCAATTGAAAAATACCGATTTTAATATAATAACCGATTTTATGAAACATTAAAAAAATAATTTTGGTATCATAAAATTAACATATAATTATACTAAAAAAATATTAATTTATGAATCTATTTTATAAAAGTAAATTTTCTTTTAAATAATTATATTAATTTTAGAATTGTGAATAAACATTTACATTTCACAAAAAATACCAACAATTAATTTATCATTTTAAAAAAATATTCACGATTCCATGATATAAATATATCATATTTTTATTTTTGAGAATCCAAAATATTATTTATACTTTCATAGGTGAGTTTATTATTCTAATAATCAAATTACTATTCCTAATGGTCACATTACTATTCCAACCATCATGTTAAAATAATAATATTTAATAGTATATCACAGTTTGTTTAATCTCAGTGTTGTGTCCAATGTAAGTTATAGAATAAATTGAATTTATTTAAGAAGATACATACCATAAAATTTTGGGGAGTTATATCAAGTATTATTATAATCTTTCTTACCTTTGGTATTGTCTACATGGATGTAGAAATGACAAAGAAATTCAGAGACTGCATAGAGATGGATTATTGTAATAAATTGATTGTGAGTTGTTTGATAACTATAAATATTTATTATTAGGAAAAATTATTGAAGAAACTTTTAGTTGAAAAGGTGAATGTGTAGCGACTATTATATCTTATACATAGTGATTCATATGAAACGATGGGTACTTAATAATGTGGTGGGTTAAGGTACTTTGTAGATTTTACTAATCACCCTATTCAGTATGGTTATATGTTTCTCATGAGACACAAAACGAATTAAAAATCAACTATGAAAAAGTATTAACACTTTTTGATCATATCGGGGTGGTGCATACTAGATCTAGGAATTCACTTATCATACGGGTTATTATGGAATTATTCCACAACTCACTCCTCTTATAACACTATGGTGGAATGGTGTGTCTGAGAGTTATAATCCTACTACATTATACATGTTTCGATCGATGAAGAGTCAGTGTGACCTTCCTATTTCATTTTCATCATATTCTCTAAAACAGTTTCATTTTTAATTAATCATGTTCCACCTAAAGCATTCATAGAGACACCATATAAGATATTTACAGGAAAATATTCCAAAATGTTTTCTATGACGATTTTGGTTGGGAATAACTCCTATAAAAAACAAATTTTAAAAAATTAATCTGAATTCATAGAAATTATTCTTTCTTGGTTATCCCTGTGAAAATGTGGGAGTTTATTTGAATAACACTATATAATATAAAATTGTTGTGTCCTTAACATTATATATTACTAGATAAGGAATATATTATTTGAGGATTCAATTTAAGAAAATATGAGCATAGCGAAGTTTATGATAAATAATATGTTGTTTTCCTCATATGAAAGTTGGTTTGGTTCCCTAAAGAGTTTTGGAAGATGAACAAAATAAAGATTAATAAATACCTTGAAGGTATAATAGGATTAATTAGGACCCTGATATATATAGATTTATTATTGTAAATGATGATAAATTAATATTTATAAGTTATTAACCTACTACCTATTAAGAGGCCATTAAGAGTCTTGATTTGAAGAAATTGTTAAAATAAATTGAATTGGAAATAGACTCTATATACACTAACCAAATTTGGAACTTAATGGAGAGGCCTGAAGGGATTATACCAAAATAGTGCAAGTGGGTTTTTATATAAGAAACATCACATGGATTTTTGGGTGTCTAACTATAAATATATCCAAGAGATAATGGGTTTTAAAAAAATTAATGGAATTGAATATAAAGATAAATATTCAAATATTGTGATCATAAAGTACAATCAAATATTTTTTCTATAGAATATAATTATAATTATGTGTTATATAAAATGGATATTAAATCTACTTTTCTTAATAGGTATTCATTCATGATAGTTTATATGATATAGCCTATAGGTTTTGTGTTATAAATGAGTCTATTAATGTTTCCATGTTGAAATGGTTCATTTAAGGATTTAAGTAAGCCTCTCATAGTTGGAATATCTAGATTTATTAGGTAATAAAAGAGTTTGGTTTCATAAAAAATATGAATTATTGTTTAGTATATAATAGAATTAGTGGGAGTGTGGTGGTATTTTTGATATTTTATGTGGGTTATATACTCCTTATTAGAAATGATCTCCCAACTGTACACTCTATAAATATATGGTTAGAGAAATGATTTTCCATAAAATATATCAATGAAGAATCGTACATGTTGGGTATGATGATCTATAAAGATAAATGTTAGTGGTTTCTTTGGGTGAGTCAACACACATATATTGGGAAATTTATAAAGTGTTTTATCATGGATAAATCTATAAGGGGAATTTATTAGTATATCATGGAACAAATATTATAACAATTCGAAATACTCCTAAAGAGTTATAAATTATTGATATAATTATTTTTTCATACTACATAGGATCCATTTTGTATGTAATTTTGTGTACTCAACCTGATGTATATTATGAATTGAGTATTATAAGTAAATACTAATATAATCTTAGTGAGAGTCACTGCATTCTAATTAATAATATCCTTAAATATTTAAGTATAAGTAAGGATTTATTTTTAGTCTATAGAGGATATGATGATCGTTTCCTAAATAGTTATACTAATTCTAGTTTCAAATCCAAGAAAGATGATATGATATATCAATTAAGTTATATATTTTTTCTAAAAACTGGAGTTATCAATTGGACAAGTTCTAAACAACCCACCATAAAAGAATAGAAAATAGAGGCAAAGTTCATTGCTACATTTTATACTATCAAGGAATCATTTTAGATTAAGAATTTATCATTGAACATAGAGTGGTTCCTAGCGTTGAGGGAGAAATTGACCTTTTCTAAGACAAACAATGGATCTATTTCTCTAGGAAATAAACCTAGGTATAACCAAAGGACTAAAAACATCCTTTTCAAGTAATATATCTTTCAATATATCATTTTCATGGATGATTAAGGGATCTATTAGGTGAAAAAAAGGAAAATATAGTGAATCCATTGATAAAACCATTATCACAACAAAAGGATGAGGGTCATTTTGCATCTTTTTCTGTAGGATAAATGAAATATTACATAACATATCAAACCATATCACTCCATAATAATCATATTAGACTTCCATTTGACCTTATAAATTCCTCATCATATACCAAAGCATATTTAATAACAATGGGAGTCAGAAAGTAATCATTATGATAATATACCCCTAGGATAAGATAACTAAAAATGACAGTGGAAGTAGTAGCAATAACAATCAACCAATTGAACTAGATTAAGTAAAAAAATGATAAACAATAATCAAATATATAACCCATTATATATAAAAATCAATGTTTTAAAAGTCTCATATATAATACATACAAAATCGAGATCATATATTTCAAAATACCAAAAATAAATAAATCTAAAAAAACTAAGAGAGCATACAAACTAGTATTGAGTCCTAGACCAATTCCATCGCCAATTATCTACATAAAAGACCTTGATCATGTATCAATCATAGGCCCTTTACCTTATCCTAACATACTACCATGAATTATTCTTGGGTACCCATGACCCTAGAAGAAGAGTGTGAGTACAACTTAGTTAGTCACCAACAAAGGTGTCCCCAAAAATATCCAGACTACACTAGTTAATGTTTATGGGGAACAATAAATAATTTAAACCATTATTATATAAACCATTATTTATCCTAATGTTCTATTTTTACACTTGATATTTACTATACTCACTTTATCCAAATCCAGATGACTCTGAACGTGATACATTTCTATGAAAGGAAAATGGCCCACCGTGGAACTATCTAATATTCAACACGCCCAAAGGGAAACTGGTCCACTAGATACTATCTCATGTATATCAAAACCGAGGGAAGAGAGACCCACCAAGTATAATACATAAATATATTTATACCCCTCCCAAGGGAGGAGAATCCAACCTGATATATCTCACATATGTCACACCCAATAGAAGAGTGGGTCAATCAATATATTTTCACAAACATTATCCTAATGGCTATACTAGGACATCCACATTTGGCCTACTAGGTCACAATTTCATTTGTTCGCCTCATGAGTTTCCTCCAAAATTAAAATTTTCTCTAAAATATGGAACACCTCACTTGGATTCCAAAGGTCGAGGAATCACATGAATCGATGGACTACTCATGGTTTTAATATGAGTGTTTTGGAATTAATTTGAAATATATATATCATTTATTAATGTTTTAGGTTGGTCACACATTTGATTTGTGGGACCACACATTATACATGCATAAAATAGAAGTAAGAATTTTGGGATAAATTATGGAATTCCTACCACAACCACAAAGTTACTATCCTCACCAAACTTTACACATTCCTAGGTATTATGATTAATTGTTCATCCAAGATTTCACAAACACTCTAGATCCTCTATTGAGAAACAATATCCAAATAATTAATTATAATTATTAATTTAATGAATCATTATCACCTAAAAACTCACTATGAACCTAACAATGTCGAAACTATTAGAAATGGGGTATAGTCCACTCCCAAGTAACACCCACACCTATAATACAAAAAAACAAAATTTATTTACCCTAATTGATATATAATTAAATCTTATTTTTATAAATACCCCAAATAATTAAGGTCAGTTAAAACCCATTATTGATATGGGATAATTCTTAATGTGTCCATCCTCTATGATCTTATCTTTACAATATAAGAAAAATCCCCATCATTTTGGAATTATTACATCATGCTCTAGTGTAAACATCACCATGATTATATCCCAATAAACTAAGGTTAGGAGCTAATGGAGGGAATGAAAAATAAAAGGAATAAATTGAGATCATAACTTAAATCACCATGATGAATTATCAAAAATCACCCCACACCAAGGGGTATCCAAGAGAATAAGAAGAAGGGGTGGTATAACTAAAATGGCCCTTTCTCAGTATTCATTCATTATAAATCATAAAAGGTTCCAACCTTGAAATGATGGGCCTACACTTGTTTTAAAAACTAGAAAATGGACCTAGAATTGTTTTACCTGTAGTTATCATGGAATGACGCCCTCTTGAGGTCACAAATCATGGTGTGATTCCTTGGTTCATGATGTAATACAACACTCTCAACCAGAATAAAAAATCCCAAGGTTTAATACCCCATGGTGTGACCTTCCTAGTCATGATGTGGAATTCCTATAATAGGCATAACTAAAATACCCATTCCCTAGACTAAATTGAGTGGAAACCCCCTTCCATAGCTTAAACTACTTTCCATTGAAATATTTTTATGGAAATATTTATGAATTTACTCATATGTAAGGTCATAGAATAATTCCCCTCTCCACGATGTGATCTTATTCAAAAAAGTCCTACCTTTTCTAAAAAAACAATATGAAAGGGTCATCATGTTATGACACCAGTGGACATGGAGTTTACCTCATATATAAGATTATTTTTTTTATGAATGATCCCATAAAATTCCACCACATTTTGACACCCATGGTAATAGAATGACTTTCTACCTTCATGTCATTGAACCTCTCTAGCTATAATGTTACCCCTTAACAATCCATCATTATAGAAAGACCCTCTCCTATTATGGTTTGATGATCCATTTTTAGAAAAAATAAAAATAATGGTCCACCACAACCCAACACAAATTTTAACCAAAGCATATAAAAAATCTCACATGGCTCTAATTAAATTAAAACAAAATATTTGATAGGGTCAAACATTTAATATCTTATTCTAAATCCAAATTCTCAATATTTCCCCCACTCTAATACCAAAAAATAAAATTCCCTCTGAAATTCACAAATTTTAATGATGTAGATAATTATAAACTCCCCACCATAACATATCTCATCCTTGAAAATCATTGTTGTCTATCCCTTTGTAATTCATAACCCACCTCATTCAATGATTCACTAATAATATGTCATATTACCTCTTGGAATGATGAATGTGCCTCCACTACACCACTCCAAACATTGAGGAACACTATTCCCCAAGTTTCAAGGTACCCACTCATCCATATTATCAATAATTTTATAGTTCTAAATTTTTCCAATATGTCCCAAGACACTAAATCATCAACAACAGATTTATTCCTAGACTGATAAATCTCTCCACCATATAGCTGCACTTACACAGGTTGATTCCTAGTAATAGTTCTCTCCACCATAATAATTTTCAATCAATAATGTACTCATAGTGTATTATCATCATGGTCAATTTGGTTTCAAACTAACCAAACTGAATTTAGAGAAACAAAACTAGTCATCCGTTATATGGTTGACTTCTCTTTAGAATTATCTATCCCACCCACCAATACGATATCATATCTCCAAATCATGATTCCTTATTTCCCAACATAATCATAGAATCATCCAACCCCCACACTAAAGTAAAAACCCAAAACCTAGTGAAATTACATGATTAGGTCCTAAAAGACATACATCAGTAATCATACTCTCTCTCTAAGCACTGATACACCTCTAATTTGGACAACTCTCATAAAACAAAAATTTTTATTCTAAGCTTGATACAAATAATCAAACTCTATCCAAAACCACATCACAATCCTAAATATATCATTTCTCATTGAAATATATAAAAAACCAACTAACACACCATCATCCTGGTGTCATCTTAATTATACACCAATCAGTCTAATTAAATCCACATCTCTTCTAACACAAGGTTTGTGTACCCAAATTCGTTAAGATTCCCCCCACAACTAGAGTATCCTTATTGTCAACCCACTAAACTAAACACTAAATATTTTTTTCCCACACCTTATCTAATTTTGAATAAACTAAATGAACATATCCACCTCACTCATACATAAAAACTAATATCAAAAACCAATTACCACATTTTATTGGCTTCTTTTTAAAAAAATCTTCTACATCCACTAAAAATACCTCAATCACAGAGACCATTGGGTATCCATGTACTAAACGACCCCCGCGAAGACCAAGGCCACATCCACTTTCACATAATGAAATCATCCTATGATGATTCAAATGGATTAAAATCGTAATTATATGGATTATTTAAGTATAATTTCTTTTATAAGATTTATCTTTGGAAACATAACTATATGGTTTAGTTATGTAGAATTCCACCAAGAAGTTATATGGGAATTAACCATATAGGTTTTTATTGACTCTTTATGTAACAAAACCCTATATCATTTTATTTTATTTTTCCTAAATCTATTTCATAATCACATACAATATTTAACAAATCATGTGAATCTATGTACATGATATGACGCATGAATGCATGCATCTCTCCACCCCTATCCAATTGAAAAACCAATAATTTAATAAATCCAAAATATCATTTTTAATAAGAAAAAACTATACTATAACATCAAAAGGCATGAACATCTATACCAAATATATAAAAAATTTGACTTTAGAACATGCAGGTACTGAAAGGGTACACAATATAACATCCATCAACAGTTTTGACCATTCATATCTCTTATCCACTATATACTAAATAACAAGAAAAATAAAACAATGATATGATACCACTTTGTAACATTATAACCCAAATCACTCCATAGTAATGGGTTAAAAGTTCTAGTGACCTCCGGAATGCCTCCCCATATACCAAGGTCTACCAACTAGAAAATAGAGTCTAATAATAATCATGGTAATAATATACCCCGGAATTAGATAACCAAAAATAACAGTGGAAGTAGTAACAACAGCAATAAATTAATTAAACTAGAATAATTAAATATTATAACTAATAAATAAATAAATAAACAACCCATGATATATAAAAATGAATTTTTTACATTTCATATAAATAATATATAAAAAATAATGTTTTCTCATTGGTGGATCACATAAGTAAAAATCCCATACTATTTAAAAATAACAAATTTGGGAGATTCTACAAGAATACTCTTGAGTCCTATCCAGATCCCATACTATTTAAAATAAAAAATGTGGGAGAATCTACAAGGCTACTCTTAAGTCCTATCCAGATCCCATATCCCACAATTAGTATCAAATACATCAATCATCTATATATAATAGGTCTTATCCATTATCCTGACTAACAATAATTAAGTTTTATTGGGTACCCATTACAACCCAATAGGGTGTGATTACAAATTAGCAGAACATGACCAAATATGTCCCCAAAAACATCCAATACAAATAAGTGCATACTAGAGTTCCATAATAAATAAATAAAATCAAGGGTGTATGTATCTAAGGATTTATTTCCAAAAAGGTTAAAACAATCCAACCCATAACTATCTCATATAAAACACACCAAAGGGGAAAGTAGCTCCCCAGATATTATATCATGTATATCACAGTCATGGAAATAGAGGAATACCCAGTATATATCATATATATATCCCACCTAGGGGAAGATCAGTTGGTTTGGTATATCTAATATATATCACACTTGGGAGAAGTGAAAACCTCCTAGTATATCTCTTATAAATCAGTCTTTGGGCCATCATAGGATATCCACATTCAATCTACCAAGTTACAAATTCATTTGGTCACCCCTCAAATTTCCTTCTAACATTTTTCTCCAAAACGTATCACACCTCAAATGGAGTCCAGGGTTCTAATTATTATAAAAATTAATAGACTTATCATGATCTAAAAAAGAGTATTTCTGCATATATAAGAAATATATATAATTTATTTATGTTTTATGTCAGATTCAAAATTTGGTTAGTGTATCCACACAACATATGAAAATTTAAATTTGGTATGAATATATGGATAACTTAGGTATGACCTACCTCAACCATGTTGTTAACATCCTCACCAACCTCTAAAAATCATCATCCAAACCTTCCTACTTATCATCCAAATTCACACAAATACCTAAGATCCTATATTAAGACACAACATAAAAATAATTTATTATAATTATTTATAATTATTTATTTAGTTTAATAAAAATATAAATAATTTCTAAAAAACTCACCAGGTGGCCTAACAACATCTAAACCATGAGCAACGAGGTACAGTCTACTCCCAACTCATACCTGAATCTACACCACATTTATTCCCCATTTTATTTCCCTGAATTGATGTAAAATTAAAGATTATTTTTTAGAAACCCTAAATAACTAATGTTAGTGACATTACTTTATTGACATGATATAATTCGAATTGTGTTCATCTTTTCAATATCACCTATATCCAATATGTAGAAATACCCCATATTCATAGCCTAATTCTATCTTGGTAAGGTTAAATTTCCACAAAACCTCTATCCCAACGTACTAAGGTCAGCATCTAAGAGAAGAAAAGAATGTAAAAAAGGAATTATATGAGATCATACCATGAATCTATGTAGAGAATGCATAAAAATCACCCCTCGCCAAGGGGGTCAAATGGAGAAAAAATAGGGGGAATGGTAAGCTAAAATTTCTCGCTTTATATTCCCCTTCCCTCAAAATTAATAAAGTTAGATAACCCAAAAATTATGGGTTTACCCCTATTTTAAAAATTATAAATGGGGACCATCACTTTGTGACGTATATTGATCAAATAGTTACACCCTCCCATGTTCACTGATCATGGGTCGGCCACTTGGATCATGGTGAGACATAGTCCCCTTAATTAAAACCAAAAATTCTAAGGCCTAATCCCTCAAGGTTTTATATCCTTGGTTATAACATGGAATTCCTCTTATAAGAAAAACTAAAATCACAAGGCCTTTCCATCCACAATAGGGACTCCTCCTTCTATAAAGTGGAGGACCTCCCATGCTAAAATTTCAAGGAAATTTATTTGGATTTAATTTTATATATGGTCATACTGTGAATCCCCTCATAATGATGTTTCCTCTATAGTAAGATAATTTCTATTATAAAAAACCTAATGTATAAGTCTCATCATGGATTGAAACCTCCTATCCATTGTGTTTCCCTCATATGTAATGATTTTTCCTTTGGGAATATTCAAAATAAAAATCCAACAAGATGTGGCACCCCATGGTTACAAAATGCCTTTTACCTCCATGTCATGGTGCCTCCATAACTATGTTGTAACCCCTTAACCAAACCTCATTATGGTGTGAATTTACCCTATCATGGTTCGATGATCCACCTAAAATAAAAATTATAAAACATGATCCAACCCAATTCCACTTAACTATTACTCTAAGCACTTAAAACATCTTTTGCTCCTTTAATAAAATCCAAAAAACATCTCCTTTAGTTGTTTAAATATTTTGAATTTGGTTCTAAATCCTAATTCTTAAAATGAACCCTACTTTGGGATAAAAAATTCAAGTTTCTTTTAAATTTAAAAACATTTAATGAAAAGGGTCATTAACAAAAAGATATATTGGTTGTAAAAATTATAATGATTTTATAATAAATACAATCTCCATTTACCATTCATTCATGCATGTTATGATTATATTAAATTAATGGTGGAATGATAATATCCCCGTAAAGTATGTCTTTGAATTTTCCCTAATTGATGATCAACATGGAGTATTATAGATTTTGATAATAGGATAATATTTATATGAGTGGAATATTATACATGATAAAAATATTTGTATACAAGATACAAATAATGGACTCATGAGATAATAAGTCGATATTTATTTTCTATACAAACCAACCAAATTATATCGCATGGAAAGTCATATGATCATTGATCTATATAGAGGTGTGTAATTATTATGAATCCCTATTATATGAGGATATAAATACTACTATCTATATAACATTCATAATTTGATACCTTTATTTCACAATCCATGAGGATTAGATAATCAGAGGTTGGTTGGGTATATTGGTGGTCATGTTATCGATTAGAGGTCAACAAAGATGATATTTTTCTACTCTCTTGATGATTAGAGATATTTAGGGACTTATTTAAGTTAGAATGAGTAAATTTATGGTTATTATTATTTCAGTGACATGTGATGTGAGTAAAATTGATAAGGTAAATGTTAATCATCTTTTAAATGAATGACATGTGACTATTCATTGATATGGATTGTTTATTTTAGTGAATCATAAATTTGTGAGATAAACTATACTATATTGACATGTTAATTTTTTATTAGTCACTAAATGTCATGGAAAAATATATTATATATGTATATATAGGATTTATATGATACATCATATGGTGGTCTTGTTAATATCAAGATATGAGTATATTTGATTGAGATCACACCAGACACCTTTATAGATTGAGTAGAAGTAATATATTTCTTATAGATTATCATTCATTATATCTAGGAAATTGGAATTTCATATACATTATCAATTCTATAAAGCCCTATAGGGTCACACAATTAAGACTTAGTATAATTGTTGAATTTTAGACAATGTGTTTGTTCCAAAATGAAGAGATCCTGATAAATCCTGTCCCAAATAGTATGTAAGGATTCACAGTTAGTTTTACGGTTTTTGTGTAGAGTTATTATGTTATTTTAGTGAAAGTGGAAGATTGCTAAAAATTCACTAAAATGGTTATATAATATTTTAAAACATATCCTAAGTCATATCTTATTATATTCATGTGATGTATATCACAAATTATTATATCTTGATATCATATAAGGTGGGTGTGCCTCTATCATAGTATATGATAGGATTATATTATCAAGTTCATGGATAATTCCATAGATCCTATATGTTTTAATTTTGATTATAAATCAATGTGTCGATTCATTTATGGATACACATAATCATTGGTAGTATTAAAATAATTATGAGATCCTTAGAGGAATGTTTTATGGGTAATGGAAAATAAATTTCATGAAATGGAATTTATTACTTGGGAACCTTCATTAAATTAAGGGATCCCTTTAATGGGATGTGATTCCATATCAGGAGTATAAAATAATCATTATATATAGTTTGTTCTACCTCTTCGTCCATTTTAAATATTCATCTTCACATAGGATATACTAGCACACCTTTGGAGTCTGAGGATCCTCCCATTATGAATGAGGATCTTAGTGGCTGTTGTCATTTATGTGGATGTGAGAGATTATTACCAACATCATGGTGATTATAATGACTAAAATTTATTTTATTTCATCAATATTACATCTTCTTTAATTTACGGTATGTTTTTTGTTTTATTTTTATTATACTACATGTTAATACATTATGATAAATTAGGAACATTAAATGGTTTCTTCCACTTCCATGATCATTAAATGATCTTCCTAAATCGATCAACATGGTCACCATCAAATCATTTTCAGAACTCCACTATATTATATATGAACCCTTCATTCCAAAAATTTAATTGTATTCACTTCAATACTTTTACAAAGCTTCTAATACTCCCTATGATGAATATTTATTAAATTTATGGTCTTTAGAGTAGTTTCACTATAATTTTTCATTAAACACAACCTAAAAAATATATTAAAATATTTTTTTAATATAAATATACATTGGTGGAACATCCTAAAGCCTAATTTTATGATCATGGAGGACCAAAAACATATTCAATTCATATTTGGGATCATGTTCATATCACCAGAATAACACTCTTATTTTACTATTTACTTTTTTCAGATAGATTCTCTATTAATGAGGTTGAATATCAATACCATTTCACAATAATAGAACTATCCCAAAAAATATCAAATGTTTATCTGAATATTCAATGTAAATTGGAATTAGTGACCAAGAAAATCAGTGAAGAGTATGATATCAAATGGAATGAATTGTTATCTTTTCTTAACTAAACATGATAACTAATAGCTCGATTTCCTTTAGAACTGATAATATCTCATATTATGTGTCAAGAAATCTCTTTAGAGGACATATTTGATATTTTTTTCACAACTCTCATTGATCTTGATTAGGATTAAATGGTTATCCACACGACACACTAGGGAGTGGTTTCATAATTAATCAATATGTATATTTAATAAATAAAAGATGATGATACCACTTTGGATAAGGCTAAATCCTCATCACCAAAAATTAAATAAAAATTTAACTCAATATATCTAATATTTAAATAAGTCAAAACCAAAGTTATACTATAATAGTAATCTAAGAATGATTATATACATTAGAAAGTAGATAATTTCATCCTCAATAATTAACAAAATATTCAGAAAGTAATTTATAAACAACTCCCTGATGATGTTCTTATTAGTTATATTAAAATATAAGATACCCTTACTATTATTAAAATAAGTCCACATAGAAAAATGTGGAAGGCATAAGATAGGAACCAATCTATGATAATTTTTTCCTTCTCTGATACATGACTGTTTAGAAGTTTCTATGAAATTTTATACATTCCAATTTAATTTATTAACCCCCCATATTTTCTTCACACTACCAATTTATCTAGTCATTTTTGTATATGGGATAGATATCATGGTTTCATACCCTCTAATGACTATTACGGTGTTAAAATTCTTCATTACTTTCTTATACTTATTTTCCAAATCATATGTATTAATACCTATAATGGAGGTCGGAAAAAAATAGTGATTAGTTCTTTTAAGTATAAAATCATCACAGAATTCGGATATCCTAATACCATTCTCATATAAAATGATATAAAATTTTATATATTTGAACTAATAAGATGTATTTAGAGTAAAAAATTCTATTGAATCATTTGTCCTACTATTATATGACTAAAAATTGAGATATAGTGGCTTTAAAAGGTATTTTATTAAATATATTATAAAAAATAATATACAAGGATAAAAACTTTATGATAAACTCTTTGATACTCTATGGCCTTACCACATCATCATGTATACCCCATGTAGGATAACCCATATTTTCATGTATGTGAGACAAAACTGGTCTTACTCGTTGAGGTTTAGTTAACATCACTTTGAATTACTATTTTCCATCAATTAATTGGGGATGAATGATCACATAGATGATTTAATGAGTTAATGAAACCTGATGAGATAATTTTTTGGAAATTACATAACCTCTAAATTGATCATAACTGCATGGAAAAATCATTCAAGAAGAAGGTTCACTTCCACTACTTTGTTCAATGTTATTTTGTGTTGGCTTTAAAGATTCCAAAAATACCTAGAAATAAACCATCAAAATTATAATATAAATGAGAATGACCATATATAATACAAAAGGTTTACTTAAATGAAACAGGTTCCCTAATCATGATGGATGGAGAGCATATTACAAGTCCCACCTATGAAAGGTTCCTTAAGAAATACTTTTTATAAATTTGGGTTGGGTTTACAAATGGTACTTACCTCATGACCTTAAATTGTTTATTCAATTTTCTTACTACATAAAAATAAACTATATAGTTCATATTCCATTCCATATTACATTAAACTATTCATAGTGGTTTGGCATATGTGACCTTAAACTATGAAAATACCATTTTTTAGACCCTAATTTATATAATATCTTAATATCTTATGATATTAATAGTTATTGTATCTTTTTCCCCATTTACATTCATGGTTCACTAAAAATTTGATAAAATTTTCAATTTTTTATAATTACATATTATATTTAATAATACATAGGGATGTTATTGGTACCCAAAAAAAATATAACCCACACTATTACATGAATAAAATGATTTTATTCTCACTTGGATGATATGATGATAATGTAGTACCACAAACTATGAATAAAACACAAATGGGGTCTCCATGTTTCTTATACTAGTCATTCAATAAGGGATATAGATCCTTTAAAAAAATTCCCAATCTAGAGATGTGTTTATGAGAACCTCATATTCTAAATAAGTCATGGATCACATCCATTGTTGATAAAATGCTTCCTAAAATCTAGAAAGTCATTATTTAAATGTCTTCTAGGCATCTTTTGAACATAATAAATATGGGATATGGGTATTCATGGTATCAAGGAGGTTAAATCTTATCATTGAATTTAATATTAAAACTCTTGGATCAAAAATAGAGACTCGGGTTAAAAAATATGTTGGTTTTAGGTTTTACTTTTTCCAGAGGAGTTTTTCCAAATTCAACAAATAAAAATAGATAGTGTTTATTTAGGTTTTTGAACTCTTATACTTGACACTTGGAAAGATGATAGATAATCCATCCTCATTATCTATAAAAACATTATGATTACACTGGATAAAAATAGATAGTGTTTATTTAGGTTTTTGATCCCTTATGTGGTCAAAGAAAGGATATATTTCACAATAAATTAGATCTTATACATCCCATCCTGTTGTCTTTAGAGAATGTAGATCATTCAAGGTTGTGATCCTTATACATGTATCGATATCTTAAAACTCATGGTTCATACTATTTTCTCTATAAATAAACTATTTAGGATACACTTATAAGAGGAATCAGATTTTCAGTGGCACAAACTTCAATGAATAATTTTCTCTTAATTTTATTCATTTTTTATAATGGTTTTATTGAAATACATCTTGAATACACCATTTAAATGAAACCATTCATGGGAATTAACCATATGTTTAGTTTCTGATAATAAAGAAAAATTATATGATTATGTATTAAATTGTGGAATTTTAATGATTTATTAATTGATGAAAATATATATTTAGAATAATCCTATATTGAAAAGAAATTATCTTTCGGTTTTGTTTATGAATAAAGTATAAATTGTGAAGCTATGCAAGAATAATGTAGTTTTTAAATAGTTTCATAAGTTTAAATTTCAGAATGAAAGGCCGGCATAAGAATAATAACTAAAGAAGTGTAATATATAGTATTGGAATTCATATCCCATGGTATAATAATTATTTTTTAAGATCATGGGATAACATAAACTTACGGTGGAAAATGATGACCAAGCTACTTGCCATACTCTACAATTAATTTTTCATAGGAAGTAGCTAACTATCAAACTAGTGTAGGTGAGTCATATTTTATAACACCTGCACATCATTGTCTATGATTGAATCGATTGATACAAAAATTTCCTATAAATATTTTTTTATAAGAACAATCTTAGTAAAATATAACAGAAACTCATGCATAAATAAGAGTATCTCAAACTGGGGTAAGAAAAATTTTTATTTAAGACACCCAAATATTGACATCGATGACCGAATCAAACACTATGATTTATAGATATCATGACTTAACTATAATTATCTATTTATGGGTGATCAATAATGTGTATTTAGTAATGTTATTAGGTGATATGGTCACATTATCATTTATGGTAAATGAATTCAAGCATTCCAGATCATTTGAACTGATTATATCAATACGATGCGATGATCGATGCTTGGAAAATAAAAGAAGAAATTCCTATCATTGTTGATGATATTACATATAGATAACTATAGATAACTCCATCAATGGGTCAATGATTAGATGGAACTGTATCATATAAGGTGGATGGAATAGTCTTCACAACAATAATTTATCACCAATACAATACACCATATCATAAAATACTAAATGGTTATTAAGATACCACCATCCCACTACTATGTTTCCAAAAAAATGAACTAAACATATAAGAAATGATCACTATTGAATTTTTCTAAATTTCTAATCACCTAATAATTCCCTAGAATTATCATCCAAGGACATGGATGTAAATAACTTTTCATATAGAATCTATGTAAGGTACTCGCACTACTAGAAAAACATCCTACACCAATGGTTTGTAACTATTGGTATAGGCCCCCAAACTATTGGTATAGCCTATAAAAATGATTTAGAGGAAATTTAGATACTATTTTATTGTTATATACCTATAACAATGTCTTTTAAAACCATTGGTATAGGAAATTTAAAATAAAATAGATAATCGAGGTTTGAACCCAACTCCTCTCACTTATATATCAATGACCTAACCAGTAAGTTATAACTATATTTTTGAATATAATTATATATATAACTATAATTTATATTTTTATTTATTTAATAATATTTGAAAAAATAATTCATAAAAAAATCAGGCATCTATACCTACGGTTCTAAAAACCATTGGTAAAGACCTATAACAGTGGTTTTTAGAATCATTGGTATAGGTCCTTAGATTTTTGGAACCTATACCAATAGTTTTTTTATGACTATTGTTATATAGGAAACCAATACCCATGGTTTTGAAAAAACAATGGTTATAGGGTTTCTATGAGGAACCTATTCCCACAATTTTTTCAAAACCATGGGAATAAGGTTTTTATGAGAAACCTATGACCATAGTTCTTCCAAACCCATTGGAATAGGGTTTTTATAAGGCAAATATACCCATGGTTTTTTCAAAATTATGAGTATAGAATTTGAACAAGGTTAATATACCCATGTTTTGGGAAAAAGCATGGTTATAGTGTTTTATTAAGTCACCTATACCCATTGTTTTTTAAAAACTATGGGTATAGGTCTGTTAGTATAGCTTAAATTTCTAGTAGTTTCTTAACAAAAAAGAAAAAAAATCTCTATAATTTTATTTCTTTTAAATAACCATAGGATATATCCATGTGTTTTACATCCATATTAAGAGAAAAATAAATGACAGTGGGTTGAGTGGGGACAATCCTAGGATTAGGAAGATGGTTATTAAAGAATATGATGTGGAAGAATCATAGAAAAATACACTATCCACAAGGAACATATCTATTAAAGGATATAAATCCTTGAGAATATAAACCATGTTTATTTAAGGAGATATAACTTATATTGATCAGTTTTCCCTTGGGGTTTATCTTTTAGTTTTCTCTCTTTTCATTTTGGGTATCATTTTATAATAATAAAAATGTTTGGGTTTATTTCTATCAAATTTTATCTCCAACCACGATACTCGTAGAATAATTCTCTGAGGGGTTATTCCTAAGAGAAATAAAAATTATTTATAAATTATATCTCCCTTTCCAAGTTTACTTTTCTTCTAAAATTATAAAGATTTAATGGGATGTTAAGGTGGGGTTTTGTCATAGTTCCTCTTTCCTTAGTGTTTCTTTGTTTCATTCCTTATTGTAAAACACATTTTCTCTCTCATCACTAAAGTATTCATATATGGAGGAATTAGTGATAACATGTAGAACTAGGATTTAGTTGCTAATAATTAAATTTTAACTGAAGGATTTTCACTTGATTGATTTTTTTCCCACTTATAAACCTATAAGACTATGGCATATAGTCTTTTAATGGTCCCTATGTGTATTGTGTGTTCATAAATTTTTTGAAATCGGGATGATTATATATATAGTTTGAAAATGATCATATAATTCGATTTGGAATTAATTCTAGAGGGAAACTAAGGATCAGTTGTTCATTCTTGGGAATAGTTTCTTTCTTGTTTGTATATGCATTACATTTGTTTTCATCATCAAAATTTATCTCTATTTTTTCTATTATATCTTTCATCACCCCTACTATTAATCTTATTTTTTGTAGTTTAAGAAATCATTGTAAATAAATTAATAATGATAACATAGAGAATTTTCAATTAGTGTCACTCTTAAATAGATTACCTAGGTTATCTGAGTGGTCCATTCTAGGAGTTCTTAAATTTGTATAGTTTTGAGGCCCATGACAACCACTTATCAATCTAGATCAGTTTTCAAGTAGTTTCTCTTTTACACTATTACTCTCAATTTTTTAAAAATTATATATATTTTTATATATTAATAAATAAAATAGTTTTAATTGTAATGTATTTAAAGAAAATATTTCATATACACGGCTATTTAACACATAGGTGATCAATCAATCAGGGATGGAAGCTGAGATTATACTAAGAGAGAGCCCTATTTTCAATTATTTATTTTATAATTTCATTAAATATGAATTAATAACTCCATGAACCCTTAATATTTTTGTATATTTTGAAAATATTTGGATGCCCCTATATTATTTTTAATATAAAGAAGAAGAAGATAATCATGAACACATATACCTCTATGATTTTATTGAAGATATTCTAATGGGATTGGAAGACAAATTTATAATATAGGCATCCATAATATAGTCCCCAGTATTCCATTTCTAAATGGAGAATCCCATTATAGTGGATATCACTTTTAATATATTTTAATTAGTCCCCAGTGCATGGAGAAAGAATATTCCTCAAGTGTAATTGTGGAATCTATCATTAAAATACACTAGAATGTGAAAATTATATTTATTCCTATTGATGAAACCTCATACCCCAATAGATATGGAAAACTTTTTGGAACCATTTATCAATAAAATAAAAAAATTATTTCCCCTATTGGGAGGATTAAAACATGTTTATTTTGTCACCCTTGTTTTATATTTCATTTCCTTTTAATTCTCACTTCTCGTTTTATTCTTTTTATAGGTTATCATAATGTAAGTGGTTATAATATATCATTGTAAGGTAACATTTGAGCCTCTATATAACCCATAAATAACTAATATTTTTATCTCTCCCAATTATTAATTTATTATCAAATTTATATTTAGTTTTCTCACTGTAATAACCAACTATGAACAACTTAGAGGGTAGAAAATAATAAGTGTGGGGGAAATTATAACATCATTTATTAGGATTTCATGATTGTATCTATATTTTTATATTTTATAGTAAAATTTAGATTAAACAAATATATAAGACATTTTTCACACTTGAGTTGATTTTCATAACTTATCTATGATTTTAGATGGAATTGATTTTACATGATTTTGGAAATGAAAGATTTTTCATTAACTTTGATTAACAAACATTTATATGAGTTAAGAAATTTTTTCTATATATAATCATGAGAACAAAATTAATTATTCTCCCCATATCTAGAGTCTTCAACTATTATTTTTACATATTCTTTTTGATACCTTCAGTAACTTGAGAGAAAATTGTGATTTTTTTGTAAAAAATAAATTGTGATCATTGATTTTCAAATATTTTTTGAGTGCATAAAAAAATTAAAAATAATTTAGGTAGTTATTTGTCTAGACACAATTAACCCTGGACATAAACTATACATCATCCCTAGTTTAGATTTTAGTGGACTATAAATGACCAATTAGGTTTATGCTACATTTCAGGATATTTTTCCATTATCTACCCTTCACTATAGTTATAATTCTTGACTATTTAGAGTTTGAGTATGAGGGGGAACCTTCATGTTTTTTATTTGGGATTCATTTCAAGATTATAGTAAACTCTATATTCAAGAATAAAATGGTCGATACTCCCTTAACATAAATGGTTATAACTCAATTCCTCTTTGTAGACAACCCAAATGTATAACTTTCATGAAAAACTGTAAATTGATACTTACCATGTGAAATATTGCATGGTACACTATATCATGTAATTACTTAGTGCCATACAGTAATTATCATAATGAAAACCATGATTCTTAATGCCCCAATATTTATGAAAAAATTATCTTTCATGATTCCATAACCTTTTGGAATAGGTGATACCTATTAAAGTTAGTGTCCTAGAACCAACTACTTTGTACTTTATTCATTAATAAATACCTTATCACATCTTGATTATTCTTCTCTGTGACAATTCATGTGATAATTTCCTAAGGATAGCTATTACATTAAAGGGTCATAGCGGATCTCTCCTATGATGATAACCCAAAAGTGCCATAACACTATTCTTGAATATATTTTCTATGTCTAGATTATGTTATTTGAGGGACACAAATAATACCGGCTATTAGATGTGATGACTCATAAAACTTTGAGGTACATTCTCATGGAGTGCACCCTTTGTAATATCCAGAAGGATATTATGATGATGAGACCCACCAATAAGAAATCCACATTTCATAGTTTCATTGGATGTTCTTATCCTCGGACGTGTGTATTGGTCCTTATACTATAATATTATTACTAATAGGTATTAAATTCTTCTAATTTAGATGTATTAATGAAAACTCTGATCACCCACTATTCGTAGCGAGGTAGGATATGTGAGGTGCGTCATGAGTAATACTGCATTAATAGATAATGCGAGAAATGATTTTTCCCTTCTATTTCGTAATGGGAGTTGATATCTTAGGCCCTTTTATGGAATTGATATAGCCTAAATAAATCCATGGTCGTGGTAAGGAATGGGAAAGATCAATTTTGGGAAGTCAAAGAAAGAATAATCGAGCACATTGGTTGATATAACCAGTATGAAACTCGATTGATTCAAGATATCGATACAAAGGGATTATATTATACGGTAACCATTCATAAGAGGTGACACATCATTGCAGTATTAAATTCATTCTTTAAGGGTGCCTTGGCATGTTGCAAGACGGTAACCTTTGACTTTAGGCAGTCTCCTCCTAATGCCACTGAGAAATAGTCCTAGAGTTTCACACACTAAATGTGTCCAATTATCTCAGTTAAAAATTAATTGAACAAGTTAAATAAAGATTATTCCTGATTGTGGTTTAATAATTATTCAATGATGCCTGATCACATTTATTTCGACACTAGTTATTTGAGAGAATATATTTAGGGTGAAATAATATTTTTATTAGTGAGTAATGCAGTGATATTTTTTTAAGAAATAAATAGTCATTATTAAAGGTTTAATAAATGTGGTGGAGGAAGTGAAGAGAATGAATAAACAAAAGTACACTCCTAGTATATTAATATACACGTCGTGTAGTTTTTCTGGGGATTTGTAAATAATAATATTATTTATTTAATTAAATAATATAAGGTTTAATTCTTTGGGTTCATGTCATGTAATAATAATAGTCAACTTTTATTATTATACATGGGGTCTTATTAAGAATTAAATGAAATTAATAAATGATTTTTTGTAATTAATTCATTTTATTATTCTATGTAATTAAAATCCCAATTATATAATTCTCATTAGCCAAGAAATTTTTTTGGGGTGGGAATAATGGATCTAGGAAAATCTCTCAATCAAAGAGATAATTCTTTTCTTCCAAAAATGCTCTCAAGCTATGAGAGAGATCCTCCTACACCGGATCAAGGATAGCGTTTTTCAAACGGCTCTCAAGGTGATCGAAGGAGGACATTGCAAGAAAAGTATCTTTTGTGATACCACCCAAAGATCCCTTCGGCGACTTCTAGAGATACATAGAACATGTGTGGATCACCTCTAGAGGAATACTACACTTGGATTCTACAATGCAATGATGGATCACATCAGATCATGACTAAAAACATCAGTAGAGAGATGATAATTCCATCACAGTAATTCTTGTCTTTTAATTAAATTAATTATAACCAACATATGATGATCCTTTCTATGGTTTTGAGACACCCGTATTTTCTTTCATTCTTCATTCTATTCCAAAGATCTGGTGTTTTATTATCATGATGGATCTCGTATTAAACGTCGTTAATGGAATGAATTAAAGTTGGGTACACCCACCAATGCACTTCGGATGCACCTGGAACCTACATGTGGTATCATAGGGATCATATCATTGATTATTATTATTTAGTTTCCCATTGATGATTTACACATTTAATGATTTATTTGTTTCAATTGTTCTGCAAATTTGAATCTCGAGATATGTTCCTCCTCTCCTGTTTCTCATTAACCTTACAAAAACGACCTTTTATTTTAATTTTTGCTTAAAATAAAATAGAGGATCTCATTCGGAGGTGCCAAACATTATTGGCCATAAAACACCAGAACACACGGCGTGTATTCCGCAGTACACGTCATGTAGTATAGGTTCCATGCACTGAGACGGTCTGCCGATCCAGGTCGTGTCATTGGATCCTATATGTGTTGACTAGGAACAAGTGTCACATGTTTTCTGGATTACATGCTGTGTGACCCACTGAACATTACGTGTAGTCCCATCGGGTTATGGATGGACCATGTACCCCGTACATGGATTGTCCAGCTGGAAAACATGTAATACAGATACTACACAGCATGTGTCCCACTTAACAAGAACTGTGCTCTAAATATTTCTAAAGCACATTTACATGACATGTCCCAAAGCATGTACTTCGGATGGATGGTGAAAAATTGTACACACTGAGTAGTCGGAACTACACGCCATGTACTCATCCAAATTACGTAGATTTAATAAAATTTATTATTATATTATACAAACCCTTGAGACGTGTACCATGGTGTGGGCGTAAATTTGAGACACAACATGTGATAGGTGTTTTATATATATGTGTTTAATTTAACATATGTGTAATGTTCATTTCTACTCATTGGGTAGTTATGAACAAGAATTCACTGGGTAGCCTCCAAGGTACAAGTTACGTACAAATATAATTTTAAATGAATTTATTTGTTTAAAATTATGATGGATGAGAATCTCAAGGAAATTTAGAAAACAGTTTTAAGATAAAAGGATTGATTAATTAAAGATAATTAACTGATTCGAGCATGATTTATCTTAAGAAATAACGATTAAATAATTGAATGATAGTTTTATTTATGCGTAAATATCATTGCATATATGGATGATCATGAGCTATACCAAGACCTTTGTATGTGAATGGTTTCTTTTAATTAATTTTTTTAAATTAAATTTGTTGGCCTGCGAGCATTCTCCTCATTAATATGTAGGGAATATGCACCCAAGTTTTATTTTATTTAAAAACCCCTTTCACCCCTCACCTATGTGTGAGATAAAATAATATTTAATTGATGGAGCTCCCAAGATAGTCAAGGTATCTCAAGTTAGAAGCCAAGGTGAAACCAATCCAAGATACAATGGTGGACAGGTGGAAAGCTATAAATAGGAACCCAAAAGGTTCAAGGTGTTTCTCCCCTAGGTCTTGGGTTAGTTTATCAATATCTAGATAAAGTAACCAATAGAAAAAGCTCATGATCATAAAATTTATTTTATTTATTTTAGTTACATGGTTTATTTACTGTGGGTGTGTTGTCACGATCACACAATTAATGAATTAACCAACCATGTAAGATGGAACTAAAATAAGACTGGTTTATGCGTAAAAATTATCATAGACAAGGTTAATCACTTAAGTATATCCAACTTAATATTAAAAATCATGTAATCCAAGATAATAAAAAGAAAATTTATGTGTAAGGATAAAATCCTTCAAAGAAATATTATGTCGATATAGCCTTCTATAATCTTGGTTAGAATCGAACCATAGTTCAAAGTGCTTGACCAACCCTAGTTGGGGAACTTTCAATAATCAATGAATTATAATTTATGTTTTTGGGTTAAAATGACTTGGTTCTCATCAATGTTTGACTTCCACAGTAGGACTTGGTGTGACAAAGAGGTAAAGGTTGAGGAAATCCAAAATAAAATGATTTTAGGATTAGGGAGTCCACTCGGCGGATCAAGGAGCGACGATTTAATGCATTTTTCATTTGTAATGCCTACTTAAAACCCTTAAAGATGCTTGACCAACCCTATTTGGGGTCATGTGAAGGTAAATATGGATCCTTTTCACAAGAATATTCAAGCAATATAATATTCTGAAGTCAATGGTGAGGGCTATTGGATTTCAATAAAATAGTGGGAGCCTAATAAGTATTAATTTATTTAGTTGTCTAAGTTTTATCATAATAAAGTAATAAAACATCTCTTATCTTAATTTTTAGAGTTGGCAAGAAAAATGAATTCAAATATATCATTTCAAACCATAATCGAGAAGGAAAACTTTCTCACCAACACCAATTTCCTGGAATGGAATAGGTGTTTACGCGTCATCCTTCGCAATGAGAGGAAATTGTATGTGATGGAAGAGCATTTTCCAGTTGCACCTGGAAAAGTGGCCAGCGATGATGAAATTGTATCTGTATGTTCGGCCAATAGGTTACCGGTGTTGTATTGTATTGCATAGTTGTTTGGGCTTTTACATCATTTTACTTTTACAGCTAGTTCTATTTTAGTTGTTTACTGTTTCTGCACTCTGTTTACTTTCCACTGTGTATGATACTTAGTTATTTCCGCTGTTTTCTTACTCTAGTATGAGGTCATAGTCTCCCCACTCTCACACCGTAGGACCTCGCTGCTAGTCGATAACCTATGGCATACAGGGAGGCACACTTGAGGCCTTGTGGTGAACCGGCTCTGAGCACCGATTTTGTGGCTTCCGGGTTGGGACGTTACTAAGTTGTATCAGTGGAGGAACCAAACCTTAAGTGCGTTGCACTGCCTGGGTTGAGATATAGAGACCCACAACGAGGTCGTTGTGCTCTAAAGGGGGGGTGGATGTAACACCCCTGAATGATAAAGGGTAAAATGGGGAAATGATATGACTCATGTCAACAAGGTGCACCTTCCTTTTCGGGAGCATGTCTGATTAGAACTTCACAGTTAAGCGTGCTTGGCTGGGAGTAGTGATCAGGATGTCTGACCTTTTGGAAAATTTCTCAGGGTGTGTGTGAGTGAGGACAAAGCACACTGGAAAGGACAGGTGTTGGCCTGTGGGGACTGTCATTAGTCAGATGACCCGTTCAGGCACGTGGGTGGACCCTTGGGAGTGTCCCATGTGTTTTCGGGGAAACTGGAGGTACCTGGTAGGCCAGGACCCGATGGCCATGGTAAGGCGGGGTGTATGTGCTGTCACTAGGACCAAGTTGTCACAATTGGTATCAGAGGAGTTTTCTTTCCTGGTCTTTACTATTTGGGATATGTTAGACAGGAATATTAAAAATGTGTCGGATCCTGTGATGGATATCGGGCCGGTTCTTCAAGAACACTTTTTCCGGTAAGAAGTACTGGTTGTTAGGGTTTGGGATTGTTGTTCTGATTTTGGGATGTTCTAGTTGTATATGATTTTTGCCTTAAGCGACGCACATGTTGGGTGGTGTTTTGATTTACTATGGATCTCTGGATCTTGGCCATTGGTAAGATGCCAGGGATGGATTTTGACTCTTGGCCAGAAAAGGCAAGAGGCGTCTCATGCATCATACTAGGAACGTAGGATTCAAAACATATAGGCCTGCTAGTTTGTGTTTTTACTAACGACTGAGACCTTTGGGTCTGCTTGCACATACTTTTTACTCTGATGGCAGGTTGTGTGGATCTACGTTGCGGTGTTTTTGTTGAGGCTGATGACTCAGTCCTTATTCACAGGTGGTGTAGTGACCCCATTGGTCTATGTGGCACATCATGCCTTTCTTTTTAACCCTTATTGGGTTTTGTTTCTCAGGTATGTGGCTATCTATTCGGATCTTTAAGAACGATGTCGATAGATACCAATGCTTTTCTTGTGAACTGGACCACCTTGGGGTATTCCCGTATACGGATACCCGATGAGGGTCAGTTCATTTTCTCTTCTGCTTGGGTTGTGAACTCCAGGGAGTAGTTCCTTCTGAGCATCCTCAGAGAGGATCAGGGCCCTTGTAGGTTGTGTTTTGGTTTTGACTTTTTGGTCATTGTGATCTTTACCGTCTTCTGAGAGGTTTTGGATCTTTTGGGCTATGTGGTTAGACCTTGTGACCCAATTGTGAGGATTTTTCAGTAGGTCTAGGTGGAAGACCTAGGGACCCTTGATGTTCTGATTTTGTGATGTTATAGTTGTATATGTTTTTCACCTTGAGCGACACACATGTTGTGTGTTGTTTTGATTTACTATGGATCTCTGGCTCTTGGCCATTGGTAAGATGCCAGGGATGGATTTTGACTCTTGGACAGAAAAGGAAAGAGGCGTCTCATGCATCATACTAGGCACGTAGGATTCACAGCATATAGGCATGCTAGTGTGTGTTTTTACTAATGACTGATACCTTTGGGTATGCTTGCACATACGTTTTACTCTGATGGTAGGTTGTGTGGATCTACATTGAGGCATTTTTGTTGAGGCTGATGACTTAGTCCTCATGCACAGGTGGTGAAGTGACCCTATTGGTCTATGTGGCACATGATGCCTTTCTGTTTAACCCTTATTGGGTTATGTTTCTCAAGTCTGTGGCTATCTAGTCGGATCTTTGAGAATGATGTCGATAGATACCAAGGCTTTTCTTGTGAACTGGACAACCTTGGGGTATTTCGGTATACAGATACCCGGTGAGTGTCAGTTCAGTTTCTATTCTGGTTGGGTTGTGAACTCCAGGGAGTAGTTCCTTCTAAGGATGCTCGGAGAGGATCAGTTCCCTTGTAGGTTGTGTTTTGGTTTTGACTTTTTGGTTGTTGTGATATTTACCATATTCTGAGAGGTTTTGGATCTTTTGGGCTAGGTGGTTAGACCTTGTGACCCAGTTGTGAGGCTTTTTCGGTAGGGATAGGTGGAAGACCTAGGGACCCTTGGTTTTGACTAAAACCATTGTAGGTCAATGTTTGTTTTGTTCTGGGGAAACCTGTAAGAGGGTGGTTAAACCGTGCTTAAATATTGGTCAGGTTTTGGCTGGATGATAGCATAGCTCGAAGGGAGATAGACACACCTTTAGTTAAATATAATTTTACTCCTATTAGAGATGATCATGCGCTATCTTGATTCATCTTGAGTATGCTGATAGAGCTTCAACCTTCATTGAGATCCTTTTTCTTTCCTAAGGTCATCCCTGTTGAGGATGGAACCTATTTTGTTTGTGCTCTCAGAGCGGTATAATGAAATCCATATGGTGGGGAGTGCACCATTGGCCCTTTGAGGGTGGTTATCCTTGTTCTGGTTAAACTTAAGTGTTTTCCAAGTGCTTTTGAGCTCAGGGTTTTCTTTTAAGATGACAAAAAGGGTATTCCTATGGTGGGGAGTACCAGATCAGTCGTAGTTGAATATCTTCTATGTAGAAGGTAGTTGTTAACGATATAAGGCTGGTAGTCAGATAGTTTAGATAGCTTGTTTGTACATATTCTCTGTTTATGGGTATGGATGCTGGTTCGTTCACTAGGCTTCTCGGGGACGAGAAGGTTTATGGTGGGGAGTTTGTAAGAACCCGTGTTTTTTTGGACTGTATTTTTGCATAGAAATTTGAATTTTTGCTATTGGATGCTCATGAGGGGTAAAATGATCATTTTCCCCTACCAGCTGACCTCAGATAATTTTTCTAACCACTCTGTTGGTCCCAGAATAGGGTGTTTACCCTAGGACAGGAGTTTGGTGGAAATATGAGCTGTTCGAATTTTGGTAGAATATTCAATATTTAATATTATTAAATTAAATATTATTTTATTCAAGCAAGTTTTTTTAGTGATAACTTCTAAACGGAGCATCGGATTGTGATTCTGTCTATGACTTTGAGTCCAGAATGGAGAGTTTAGCCTAGGAAAGGCAAAAACTCATGTCGGGTGTCGGGGCTGGGCCAGGCACCATTTTCTTCCTTTTCTTTTCTTCTTTTCTTTTCTTTTATCTATCTTCCTCCCTCCTCCTTCTTGCTCACTCACCATGTGTGACTTCTCCTTGGACGTGTCCCATGGGAGAATTGGGAGATCGAGAAAACTGGGGAGAAGGAAGGCAAGAGTGGTACCGATTCGAAGCCCTCAGCGCACTGATTTCGCGAAGGGCAACCGGGAGCCGTGAAATCAACTGAAGCTTCAGCGGTTTCCACCCAAAAGGTAGTTCATTTTATGTTCTCACCATAAATCCCCTTTAAACAAGTTGTTTTAGGTTTTTAAAGACTTATATTTCTTGCTTTCATGCCCATGGGGCACGATCTGATGTTTCGGGGGAGAAAATGGGCGAATCGGGCGTTTTTAGGGATTTTCCATCGGAAAACCAAGTATACATGGCATGTGTTCTAGGGGAACACACCGTGTGTTCTTCCCTCTTAGGTAAGATGGGTTTTTTTAAGTACACACTATGTACTTTGATTACACGCCGTGTAGTGGTGGCTGTGTGACCGGTCGTGTGGAATAGAACACGGTTTTAGTGGTTTTTTTGAAGTACACGTCGTGTAGTGGTACATGGGCATGTGTTCGGGTGAAAATAGACATGGTGTGACTTTTTGTGAATAGTACACACTGTGTACAGTAAATTACTCTCCGTGTACTTTTACATAGGCAGGCCCAATGGGCTCTGGCCATGTACTTCCACATCTTAGTAATTTGGGGATATTTTATGCTCTGGAAGTCAGAATTGGGTGTGTGAGTAGTCGATTCTGAGCGTTTTTCCACGTAGATCTCAATGGTGGACTCCTTTTTACATTTATAGGTAATATAAATGGATTTTTGGGGGTTTTATCTAAACGGAGGGGTTCTTCCTCCAGTTATCGAGCCCAGTCATCACCTGAGGGTGAGACTTGGTGAGGTTGCTAGGTTGGGTGGTTGAACCAACATTGTCGAGACCTTTAATATGAGATGAGCTGTGAGATATCTCATGTAACCTATTCTTTATAGAGTGTTCCCCTTGTGAGACGTTCCCTTCTTGCCTAAGAGGTTGTGAGACCAGATGCTTCTAAGGGTCCCCTGAGGGATGCCTTGCTTGCGTGCTGAATAAGGGAGTCCTTGTTGGAACTCTCTCTTATTTTATTTGAGAAGACCCCTATTATGGGTTGCCTATTTTATTATTCATTCGAGGATCCCTTGGAGGATTCCTCTTTACAAAGGATCCCATGTAGGATTCCTTCTCTCTAGTTATCTAGAGGATCCCGAGTAGGATGAATCCTTGGTGTTTGACTTGTGGGACCCGGCGGGTTCCCTTTGTTTGACTGACCTGAGTTGTTACATCGGTTTTGGGTAGAGAAGGTTTTTGGGTGTCATATAGAACCTGTTCCAAACTAGTAATCCTGCAGGTTTATGTTTTTAGTGTTGGTTTGGGCATTTGGGCACCCTCACTCATCTTTTTATATCTGACTTGGGTTGTTGATGCTGTAGTGGTTACCAGAGGAACTACATGGTTGGTGGATGTTGAGCCTGACGTGAGGTGTCTTATTGTTTGTTGGGATGCCTGTTTTTCCTTGTGTGCCTGAGAAGTAGGTGGTCTGATGTTTATTTCCAACTGTTGTGTTGATTTTTGTGTATCGTTGTGCTACGAACCCATGGTTGGGGTGTCGTATGGCTGAGGGCTTTGCTGAAAGATATCTAGAATTGCATAGATAATCTAATGATAAGTTTAAACTGTTGTTTGGGATCACTTCTTGGATCAAGGACCACCCCGGGGGTGCGTTCCTCTGTTTAGCCGTTTGACCAGGATACCCGAGGGTATTCCATTATTATACTATGCATTAAATTTCTTTAGAGAAAGTTTATATAAATTCTTGTTTGTATGTTGGGATCTGCCCGGTTACTTGATTTCCTATTCAATTCCTGAGGGAATTATTTTATTTATCCTGAGGGCAGTGTTTTGTTTCGCCTGAGGTCATGTTTCTGTTTAGCCTGAGGGAAACATTTCTTATGCCTGATGGCAGTAGTTTCCATGCCTGAGGTCAATATTTGGTATTCTTGAGGGCGTGATTCTGATTAGCCTAAGGGTGTGGTTATATTAGCCAGAGGTCAAGTGTTAATTAAGCCTGAGGTCAACGTTTCGTAGTCCTGAGGGTAGTAGCTTCCGTGCCTGAGGGAAAGATTCTTATACGCTCGAGGGCACTATTCATTATTCCTAAGGGCAGTCACTGGAGGAGTTTATTTCAATTCACCTAAGGGTGGTGATTCACATGTCTGAGGACATTGGTTGCTTGTTTTGGTTAGCATGTTCAGAGGTACATTTCCGGCTTTGGCTGAAGCAGGTACATGTCGATGGGATTACGGACCCAAAGATCGACTTAATGATACACGGCTTGAGTTTCACGATGTCTAGCTCAATTCCCTTGCACAATATATCAAGGAGATCGGGCTTATGGTCCCAAGGATTGACTGGTGATGTGGTTTCTTGTTATTTGAATCACCTAATAATGGATATTCATATTTATGTATATGTTTATAGGTATGGGACTATACATGTGTACATATATAGATATGGAAAACCATGGTGGCACTTTCCCAATCAATAGGGATTACAGACCCTGAGTTCGACTACAGTTGCATGTTTGGTTTACTTCCTTTGTTGTGTTCCAGCTAGTCTGAGCATGTTGTTGTTGCATACACTTTTAGAAGCATAGTTATAGGTTTCTTGTCGGGGTGCCCTACTGAGATTATTTCTCACCCCAGCATGTGCACCTCGGTGTACGTGTAGACCTTATGTCTTCTTTTCAGGTTGAGCACGAGTTCCATAGTGGATAGGGATGAGGCCCAGTTTTTCATGATCGAGCGGAGCTGCTTGAGTGGTTCTACTAATCGGGCTGCTGCAGTTCAACAGTGTCTGGAGATTGGGTACGTGGTTTGGATTATAGTTACTAGCAGAGCCCTATACTTTTACTTTTAGTTTCATTTGTACTTGTATCTAAATGGTCGGCCAGTGGGTGACCAGTGTTGTATTGTATTGCATAGCTTTTTGGGATTTTACAGCATTTTACTTTTACAGCTAGTTCTATTTCAGTTGTTTACTGCTTCTACACTCTGTTTACTTTTTGTTGTGTATGATACATAGTTATTTCTGTTGTTTTCTTACTCTAGTATGAGGGAATAGTCTCCCCACTATCACACCCTAGGCCCTCACTGCTAGTCGGCAGCCTCTGGCATATGGGGAGGCACGCTTGAGGCCTTGTGGTGAACCAGCTCGGAGCACCGGTTTAGTGGCTTCCGGGTTGGGACGTTACAAAGAACACCAAGGGAACTCTTTCCATTAGATTATAATCTTCCTAATACTCTAGAGTCAAAAAATGAGCCTATTTTAATGGAAGGTCCTCAAAGAAACCAACTCATAAACCCGGGTGGGAACCAAAATGGAAACCCAAATGAGGGAGCCCCAAACTTTGGGAATGAAATTGATCAAACCATGAATGACTACCTCACACCTTCCTGGACCAATGCCCCCCCATGCATTAGACACAATTCCCTAGAAGATTCCAACTACATCTTTAAACCCTAGGTCCTAAACCACCTTCCCGCATTCCATGGAATGTAGTCTGAGATGTCATACCTTCATATTAAGGAGTTCAATGACATTGTAGAAACCATGTGTCCCCCACATCAACTAGAATCAGATAAGATGAGGATATTTCCTTTTTTTAAAGGATCTCATTAAAAATTGGCTAAAAATTTTGAGACCATAATCCATCAACTCTTGGGACCAACTACAAAGAGAATTCTAAGAAAATAATTTCCCTACCACAAAATAATTTCACTTAAAAAGAGAATCCAAATTTTTTTTAAAAAGAGGGAGAGTCATTCTATGAAACATGGGATACGTTCAAGGACACTCTAAACATGGTTCCACATCATGGTTTTTCTATTCCAGAACAAGTGATATTTTTCTATGAAGGATTGGGTCTGGGGAACAAACAATTCATTGACATGATGTGTAATGGAACCTTTAAAACCAAAGCCCCAAGTGATGCTTACGAGTATCTAGAAAGCCTTTTTGAAAAAACCAAACATGGGGAACTTCACCTTATTCTGAAAAGACACAAATAACTACTTTAATTCATGCACTTAGAGAAGAGGAAATCCTTAGGGCTAAACTCACAGCACTCTCTAGGAAGGTTGAAGAGATAGACCTTAGGAAAGTCCATGAAATCCAAACTGTAGACCCTGTTTGAACAATTTGTGATAAACATGACCATAAGACAGAAAACTGCCCAACCATTCCATCCATCAAGGCAGTTCATTTAGGAGGACCCCCAGTATAAGTAAATTCCTTGAGCTTTCAAAAGCCTCAATACCAAAACAACTTCAACATAAGGTATAATGACCACCCAGGCTTCTGCTGGAAAGATAACCAGCAACCTATCCAACAACATGGACAAAATCCTTACCCCCCAACAGAACTACCAAACCCATAACCAGTTCCAAACCCAACCTATCCAATACTAACATCCACCGGTCTATTTTCAAAAAACCATACCACCTCCAAAATATCCCACTGGGATAAACCAATCTTCTCAAGCACCAACCCAAATTGTTCCACAAATCCTACTAGAACAATTTTGCAAACAAATGGAGAGGATAAACTCAGAATTCGCTTCCCTAAAATAATAACTTAAAAGAATCAAAACTGGAAAGGAACCCACGCCTACTCAGGAGGTACCATCCTCAACTTCAAGGGGAGAGTCAAGTTTCACCCAAAACAACTCATGAATAACTAAAGGCTATGGATATTTTAAGAAGTAGGAATTCAATTGAGAAACCTGAACAACTAATTCAGAACCCAACTAAAGACTCAAACATGGATGAAAATTAAAATGAACCAAATGATAAAACTGAAAAACATGATAACATTGTCAAAGAAACAACTCTTCAACAAACAACTCCATAACCCACACCATTTCATCAACGCATGAGGGGGAAAACCAAGCCTGAATTGAGTGAAAAATTGAGGGAAATCTTCTCACAAGTCAAGTTGAACATTCCCCTTCTCGATGCAATCCAGACCATACCTTCCTACTCAAAGTACCTTAAGGACTTTTGCACTTTTAAAAGAAAATTTCACATAAAAACAAAGTCCTTTTGGCTGCTAATGTGAGTACGACCATTCAAGGGACCATTCCTCCTAAGATAAAAGACTCGGGTTGCCCTTACATCAATGTTTAACTATGAGAGAGAAAAGTTGTCAAGGCCTTGTGTGACCTAGGTTCTAGTGTCAATCTCATTCCTTATATTGTGTACTTCTAGTTAGGCCTAGAAGATCTCCAACCCACATCTCTCACACTTCAACTTTCTGATCGTAGAATTAGGGTTCAAAAGGGTATTTTAATGGAAGTTCTAGTAAAGGTTGAAAACATCATCTACCCTGATAACTTTATTGTCCTTGACAACCATCCAAACGTAGGAAATAAGAAACAAACCCCAATTATCCTTGGTTATCCCTTTCTTGAAACAATCAAATCTGTTATCCGAGTTTGAAATGGGAACATGACCATAACGTTTGGGAACATGAGTCTAGACTTGAACATCTATAATGAAAGCTCACAAATAAGGGATAATGAGGACAATCATGAAGTAAACATGATAGGAAGCATTGATAATGAATCCATAGAACATCAAGGAAAATTTGATGGATGTTTAAATCAGGATGAGATTGATTTCCTTTGTTAACATGAAGGAAGTCTATCTCCTTGGATTGAATCATTTTAAAATTACTCTTATGATAAAGTCTTAGGTCCAACAATCAGTGAAACCTTTTAGGAAACCAATTTCAGGGAGACCAATCAAACTTCCTTACCTAAATCTGATCATTCTAATCTAGTAAATGAAAATTCTACATGTGGGGAATCAATACTATCTAAAACTCTAGGAAACAAAATTAATATTGATCCAATGTCCCAATATTCTGCTGATATTTCATACCAATTTGATCTTGAATTGAAGGAACTTCCTGCTGCACTCAATTATACCTTCCTAGGGAAAAAACAAACACATCCTATTGTCATTTCTTCCTCTCTTGAATCCAATCATGAGAGGATGCTTCTATATGTCTTTAAGAAACATAAGAAAGCCATTGGTTGGACCCTGTTTGATATTCCTGGGATTAGCCCACTTATCGGGACTCATAGGATTGTTCTAGAATCTAATTCAAAGCCATGTCATCAACCTCAACGGCGAATCAATCCTAATCTCATGGAGGTAGTAAGGAAAGAACATCTAAAATTATTAAAAGCTGGTACCATATATCCCATAGCTGAGAGTAAGTGGGTCAGTCCAATCCAAGTGGTTCCCAAGAAGGCAGGAATCACAGTGATAACCAATAAGGATGGAGATATTATTCCATTTAGGGTGAGTAGTGGATGGAGGGTCTGCATTGACTATAGGAAGCTAAAATCATTCACCAAGAAGGACCATTTCCCCTTACCATTAATTGACCAAGTCCTTGAGAGAGTGGCTGGTCATGCCTTCTACTGTTTCTTAGATGAGTACTCAGTGTATAATCAAATTGAGGTCTCCCTAGAGGATCAAGGGAAGACTACATTCACATGTCCATTTGGCACCTTTTCTTTCAAATGCATGCCCTTCAGGTTATGCAATTCCCCAGGAACCTTCCAGCGGTGCATGATGGGAATATTCTCAAACATGGTAGGGGATTTTCTAGAGGTCTTTAGGGATGACTTCTCTGTGTTTGGGGATACATTTGAGGGATTTTTGAGGAAATTATAGAGAGTCTTGTCAAGATGTGAAGAAAATAATCTAGTCCTATACTGGAAAAAATGTCATTTCATAGTTAAAGAGGGACTAGTTCTAGGCCATCTAGTCTTACGTAGGGGGATTGAAGTTGATAAAGCCAAGGTTGAAATCATTCATCACCTTACATCACCCAAAACTGTCAAGTAAGTGAGGTCTTTCTTAGGACACACAGGTTTCTATAGAATATTCATCAAGGACTTTAGTTCAATCTCCCATCCCCTTTGTGCTCTTCTAGAAAAGGATGCTCTATTTGTTTGGATAGAAAGCTGTGAGGGTTCATTAACAACCCTCAGATCCTCTCTCACCTATCATCACATTATGAAATCATTAAATTGGAACCTTCCATTTGAACTTATTTGTGATTCTAGTGACTTTTCTATTGGAGCTGTGTTAGGAAAACGTTTTGATAAAAGTCCTTAGGTCATTGCTTATATAAGAAAATCCTTAAATGATGCCCAAATCAACTACACCACCACTGAAAATGAGTTACATTCTATTGTGTTTGCCTTATAAAAGTTTAGGTCCTTCCTCTTAGGATCCCCCATCACTGTGTTCACTGATCATTCTGCACTAAAATACCTCTTCCAAAAACAATATGTTAAGGCTTTAATGATTGGGTGGGTCCTTCTATTACAAGAATTTGACCTCATAATCAAGGATAAAAAGGGTGTTTAAAATGTTGTAGCTGATCACCTCTCTAGGATGGAATTCAATGACAACTCAAATCACCTTTCTATGTTTGATTCATTCCCTGATGAGCACCTATACTCTGTGAGTGACTGCCCTTGGTATGCCGACATAGACAATTTATTAGTTACAGTAGTCATCCCAAAATTCTTAGGGACTCAAGCTCGAAGGAAATTCCTTTATATGTTCTTCCCTAACCAAGTCATTAGGAAGTGTGTCCCAGAATCTGAACAAGAGTCCATCCTTAAATTCTGTCATAGTGAGGCATGTGGAGGTCACTTTTCCTCTAATAAAACATCTGCTAAGATTCTTCGGTGTGGTCTCTTCTGGCCCACTCTCTCAAGGTACTCCTACACATTTTGTCAAAGATGTCCTAGGTGTCAAAAATTAGGGTCCATCACAAAAAGAAATCAAATTCCACTCACTCCCATCTTAGTGATTGAAATCTTTGACTGCGGGGGAATCGATTACATGGGTCCTTTCCCAAACTCTAGGGGATACCTCTACATTCTCTTAGCTATTGATTATGTCTCAATATGGGTTGAGGCCATTCCCACAAAATCCAATGATAATCAAACTGTGATTAGATTCCTAAAAGAAAACATATTCTCTAGAATTGGAATTCCTAGATCTATCATTAGTGATCGTGGAACTCATTTTTGCAATCATCCATTCTCATCACTCATGGAAAAGTAAAGAATTTCTCACAAAGTATCCACTGATTACCACCCACAGACAAATGGTCAAGATGAGTTAGCCAATAGAGATATCAAACAAATTCTTTTGAAAACTGTCAATCCTTCTAGGAAAGATTGGTCTGGGAAACTCTTGGATGCTCTTTGGGCATATCGTACAACATACAAAACCATCCTTGGAATGTCACCATATAGGTTGGTTTATGGAAAATAATGCCATTTACCTGTTGAAATTGAGCATAAGGCCTTTTGGGCAGTTAAGAAAATGAATTATGACCTCTCATTGGCCGAAACAAAAAGAAAATTAGATCATATTGAACTGGAGGAATTAAGGATGGAGGATTATGAAAATTCAAGGATCAATAAAGCTATATTTCAAGCCTACCAATCTAGGAATATCAAATTCAAACATTTTGAATCGGGAAAATGTGTGCTCTTGTATAGTTCAAAACTTCATTTACACCTGGGAAAGTTAAGGTCTAGATGGTTAGGACTATACATAGTGCATAAGGTGTACCCCCGTGGGGTTGTGGAAATTCAATATCCCGCCAATGGTCAAACCTTTAAAGTTAATGGTCATAGAGTCAAACCATTCATTGAACCATTCCAAAAACAAGATGTTGATGAACAATTGTGTGAACCCAACTTAGATGATAAAAATAATTAATCAATTAGGGGTCCAAGTCGAGCTAATGACATTAAACAAAGCATTTCATGGGAGGAAACCCATGTATTTCATGTTTCCTATCATTTTGTTGTTTTAATCAACTTTATATTTTAAATAGGATTAATTAATCATTTTGATATTTAATAAAAAAATAGACTGTTGACATGTTCTTCTATTATGAGTATGGATGGGTACGAAAGGGGAGGGCCAAATTCATCCATGTCACGTGGTGTGGTCCTTGAGTAATACCTTACCCAGAAATTTAAAAAGGAGACAATGTATCATTAGTTTATTTTATTTTATTTTTATGTGTTTGTAGGTTAAAATAAAAATAGAAATATATATATATATATATATAATAATAGAAAAAAGGCCACATCATAGTTCACGGGGCAAACCCCATCATAACCGGCGAAGCCGTGGGGATTCGAACCCAGGACCGAAGGGGGATAGGGGTGCGCGCTTACCACTAACCTACGGCTTTTTGTGCTTCCTTATTCTATAATTTTTATATATATACTTATATTTTACTTTATTTATTATATAAATATATATTTTACTATTTTACTATTTTTTTTGTTTTTTTCTTTCTTTTTTTCTTTTTCTACTAAGGAACTCTGCAAGTGACTTGGATATCAAAGGACTAAATTGGAGCAACAAGAACTTAAACTTCAACCACCAGGTGACTTCATTCCATGGTCCTTATATTTCAATTTCCATTTTGAAATTCCCTTACCTGCCTCTATTCCTTCTAAATATTCATTTCTTCAAACACTGGGGACAGATTTATTTTAAGTTGGGGGGAGATAAAATTAAAAAATGCTTTGGTGTCAAAAAAATCAATTATTTGAAAAAAAATGTGTGTAAATGGAATGAAAAATTCCATCAACTTTGAGCATGGTAATACACATTGCACACTTTGAAATTGAATATCAAATAATTTAGCATGCCCAGATTTTAATTTTAATCCATGTATAATTTCATGAGCATAGATTTTGGAATGTGTAGCTATCTAATGTGATATTTCATGGTTTATATTTTCATCCAAATAAAAGAAAATCACAACGCATGTCCTTTGGATAGTGGGGTATTAGTTTGAGTTCATGGGCCCCCCCAAATAAATAGAATAGGTTTGGTGATCAATTTAGTTTTAATATAAGTATTCAAAAAAACTAAAAAATCAATATATTTGTGCGTGGAGCAATGAAATGGCCTAATGTGTGGCTTTTGGCACTTGGGGATCGTGACTCCATAGTTGTCTGGCCGAGAGTTAGTAATTTTATCTCTATTTTTGGTAATTTGAATTTGTTTTTGACTAAGTTACTCGAGATGATTCCCAAGTATGTGGGCTTCACTTGGTTCCCTAAGGTCTTTGAGACTGGGAGTCATCGGCAAATTCTCACTATAGGGGTTGACTCTTTTGTGTACAATTTCAATTACCATGGAAAAATTTCAAAAAAACAAAAACAAAAACAAAAATACTATATAAAAAAATTGAATACACATCTTAATATTTAAATGTGATTCCACCTAGTGCTTTAGTCGTTTCCCCCTTGAATAAATATGAACCCCCATGTCTATTGTGATACACAACACATCTTCACACTTAATTGATATTGGATGAAATATGGCAATGAATTTGAAAAATGGAATGAGCTTGGGATTGGGATCTACGTATTAAACTATATTGTAATAAAATATTTTTATTTTTTTAATTATTTTTTGGTATAAGGGTTTTTTGTGATCATTATGTATTAAAATGTTTTTGGAAAAGGGAATTCGAATTTCATATTGTTGAGATAAATTTTGCTCGGGACTAGAAAAACTCAAGTTGGGGGGTGTGATTATCCACTAAATGAGGCTAATATTAAATGTTAATATATATAATATTAATGTGATTTATTATTCATAAACACCATTTTAGTGCATTTTACACTTTGAACATCATTTCACATTATGATTGTAATTCCTTGTTAAAATGCACTATTATGTGGTAAATTTTTTAACATCATTTAAAGTACCCAATGATTCATCTAATTTTAAGGAATGTAATTATCCATATTTTAATTTGATATTTTAGGAAATTGATATAAACATAAATATGAACATGTTTCATCCAGGGATAAATGGAGGATTCATAAAGGATGATGGAGATATTTGGAGATGAATGGAAGCAATTATAGAGACTGCAAATTGGAAACCAACCCACTGATGAGAATGTGGGACCCAAATTACAAACCCAATGAAGCAATAATTTAGTGGGATTATAGAATAAATATATAGGAACAAATAAGTTTTCAGGATCCAGTGCTAATTCGGCCTCCATTGTGGTTATTTAGGCGGCCCAATTTAGAGATAAGATTCTAGTCCAGATTCTACATCCCAGAAAAACATACCACTAATCTAATCATATCTCATAATACAAAACTCCAAATGGTCCCAAATTTTACATGAGGTTAGGATACATCCTGGTATCCATTTTCTTATTCAATGTATTACTCTAATTATTCCATCTATAAGGTCTTCCAAGCACTTCTGTTCGGTGGATGAAAGCTGGATGCCACCTCGGGCCAAGGGTGGAAAAATCAACTCTCCCTCAACTTTCCACCCACCTATGGCCTACCAAAATTAATTGAGGAGACTCTGACTATTGAAGGATTGAACCAAGGCTTCAAAAAGTCCTATTTAAGGTATTGGTAGTTGAGGATTTTAGGATCTTTGAGCTTTGTTTCATTTTAATGTTATGATGCCAATTTGATGTTGTAATCGCATTCTATCAATTGTAAGTTCCTTGAATTACCTTGGTTTATTTATAAAAGTTCTTCATCATCTATTTTTATATTCTTCTTCATATCACTTTTATAGAGTTTCCTAAAGGTTTGAACTTGTTCATACCAAACCTTGTGAGATTATCACACAACGGTGGAGAGATTGTTTTTTTTTCATTGTTTTTTTACTTCTCCAATTCCTCCCTCATGAGTCTACTTTCTACTTCCATTGAAACCATGCGATAAATGGAGGGATAACAAACTTATGGATTGATACAAGGGAGTATAAAGTGACTTTATTGGATGTTATTTCTCACTCCATTAGTGGATAATGACTTCTTTTAAATGAGATTTTTATTTGATGACATTAAAACATCTTCATCCTTACTGAATTTAAGGTCACACGTTTCAAGTGCTAATGAGAACCTTTACCTTGGATTGCTCAAAACATTGATCCTTAAAGTGTATAGGTGATTAGTAATATGGTGTGTAGGCATTAAACTGGTAAGTGATGATTTTGTTTGATCTCCTTAAATGAACCCATCTCAAATATAAGAAAATGAAATATTTTTACAAGAAAAAGAATGCATCCAATCCACCCCTTGTAATAACCTAGGATAAACCCTTATCATAATTTGAATTCACTTAAGTCTCTTAGATTTCATTTAAAACCATCCTAAATCAACCCAATTTGGCCACTTCATAGCCAAAAATAGTCCATAGAATGTGCGTGTCTATATGTTACTTCTTAGGTCTCTGAGGATTCGATAACCCAATCTAGACTGCAAAGACCGTTATACCTTCTTCTATTGGGTAAATTTTAGCGTGAATCAATGGACTCTGATGAATTTAATGCTCAAGATACACAAGAGTTCGTATAAGAAGATGTTCCACATATCCCTATGAAATAGGTTCTAGAAACACAAGTACTATGTAGAATCTCAAGAGAGGTAAGGGAAATAGAGAGATTTGGTTTCCTAGTCACCGAGGATGGTGAATAATTATTGTTGGAAAATGATGAACCTATCTCATAAATGAAGTAGTAGAAATCTCAAAATCTACAAGATGGCTAGAAGCTATGAATTTTGAGATGGATTCCATATCTGAGAACAAAGTCTTGGTTCTGGTCGATGAGCCAATTGATGTAAAGCTTGTTGGATGCAAATGGGTATTCAAGAGAAAACTGGACATGGAATGTCAAGTTAGCACCTATAAAGAAATTATAGTGGCTAAAGGATTTAGACAACATCAAGGAATTTACTATAATGAAATCTTCTCACAATTTTCCATGTTTAAATCCATAAGAATCATACTTTCCATAGCAGCTTACCATGACTTCGATATTTGGATGATGGATGTCAAATCAGCATTCCTTAATGGGAACCTTTGGAAAGATGTCTATATGACACAACCAAAAGGTTTTGTAACACCAGGTGAATCCAAACAGGTTTGCAAGTTGTAGGAATCCATTTATGTATTAAAGAAAGCATCCAGGTCTTAGAACATTTGATTTTATGAATCTGTAAAAAAAATTGGTTTCATTAAGAATGAATATGATCCATGTGTTTATAAGAGGTTTAATGGGAATTCGGTCATTATCCTAGTCATATATGTTGACGATATATTACTTATTGGAAATGGTGTACCAAAATTACAGTCAGTTAAGGACTTGTTGAACAAGTGTTTCTCCATGAAGGACTTGGGTGCAGAAGTATACATTCTAGGGATTAAGATCATTCATGATAGATCTAAGAGGCTTCTTGGACTAAGTCAGGTTACATTCATTGACCAGATACTAAAGAGATTTACTATGGAAGAATCCAAGATGGGATTGGTTCCAGTGTCACATAGCCTACATCTTTCTAATAAAATGTGTTCCCAAACACAACAAGAGAAAGATAGAATGAGTAATATCCCACACTCTTTGGCTATAAGATACATCATGTATGACATGTTATATACCATGATTAATGATGCCTATGCACTGAGCATGGTAGGCGGATATCTAGAAGATCCAGAAGAACATTATTGGACTGCTATTAAGACTATCCTTAAGTATCTAAGAAGAAATAAGGATATGTTCCTAGTGTATGGAGGAGACGAGGAGCTTTTCATTAGAGTGTATGGTGATGATACTTTTCAAACAGATCAGAACGATCTGAAGTCGCAATCTGGATATGTTTTCTATCTCAATGGAGGAGCTGTGAGCTGTAAGAGTTCAAAGTTTCTAGTTGTCGACTATTCTACAATGGATTCCGAATATATAGTGGCTTCTGATACACCCAAGGAAGCTGTATGGATTCATAACTTTGTCCAAGATCTTGATGTGGTTCCTAGTAGTAAAGTTCCTATCATGTTGTACTGTGATAATACTGCAGCGGTGGATCTATCAAAAACCAAAAGTCACATCAATGGAAAAATAACATACTATGTAAGTATCACCTCTTGAGGTATTTCTATCAAAGAGGTGATGTTATAGTGAGCAGAGTTTCCATGGAAGATAATGTGGAAGACCCCATGACTAAAGTATTATCTCATCAGATGCATGAGTATCATGTGAGATCAAGCAGGTTAAAAGTTGTTAGTAGTTGGCTCTAGTCCAAGTAGGAGTCTGTTAGATTTGGTGTCCTAGAACCAACTAACTTTTACTTTATTTGTTAATAAATACCATATCACATATTTATTTTTATTATCTATGACAATGCATGTGATAATGTCCTAAAGATAGCTATTGCATTATAGGGTCATAGTGGATCCCTACTATGATGAGAACCCAGATGTTCCATAATAATGTTCTTGAATATATGTTCTATGGTCAGATGATGTTATTTTAAGGACACAAATAATACAGGCCATTAGGGGTGATGAGTAATAAAATTTTGAGGCACCTTCTCATGGTGTGCGCCCTTGGTAATATCTAGGAGGATATTATGAGAAAGATACCCACCAATAGGAAATCCATATTTCATAGTTTCATTGGATGTTCCTATCTGTGCATGTTTGTATTGGTCATTAGACTTTAATATTATTATTAATGGGTACTACAACTCGCACACTTAGATGTATTGATGAAAACTTTGATGACACACTATTCTCAGTGAGGTAGGATATGTTGGATGTTTCATGAGTAAAGTGGATTAATAAATAATGCGAGAAAGTATTTGTCCCTTCTATTCCATAATGGGAGTTGATATCTAAGGCCCTTTGATGGAATTGATATAGCCTAAATAAATTCATGGCCATAGTATGGAATGGGAAAGCTAAATTTTGGGAAGTCAATGAAAGAATAATCCAGCACATGGGTTGATGGCACCAGCATGAAACTCGCTTGATTCAAGATATCGAGACAAAGGGATTATATTACATGATAAGTTTTCATAGGAGGTGACATGTCATTGTGGAGTTAACTTCTTTCTCTATGGGTTCCTTGGCATGTTTCTAGATGCTAACCTTGGATTTTGGGAAGGCTCTACCTAATGCCACTGAGAAAGAGGCCTAGAGGGTCACACATTAATTTTGTTCAAGTATCACAGTTAAATATTAATTTAACAAGTTGAATAAATATTATTACTGATTGTGGTTTAATAATTATTCAAGGATACCTGATCGCATTTATTTCAACACTAGTTATTTGAGAGAATATATTGTGGGTCAAATAATATATTTATTAGCGAGTAATGTAGTGATATTTATTTAAGAAATAAATAGTAATTATTCAATGTCAAACAAATTTGTTGGAGGAAATGAAGAGAATAAAAAAACAAAAGTACACACCATGAATATTAATATACACACCGTGTAGTTTTTCTGGGGATTTGTGGGAAATAATATTATTTATTTAATTAAATAATATTTGGATTAATTCACTGGGTGCATGTCAAGTAATAATAATATTCAAATGTTATTATTAGACATGGGTTCTTACTAAGAATTAAATGAAATGAATAAATGATTTTGAGAAATTAATTCATTTTATAATTCTATGTAATTAAAATCTCAATTATATAATTCTCATTAGCCTAGACATTTTTTTTGGTGTGCACAATGGATATAGAAAAATCTCTCAAGCCAAGAGAGAATTATTTTCTTCCAATAATTCCATCAAGCTATGAGAGAGATCCTCCTCCACTAGATCACGGAGAGCACTTTGCAAGCGGCACTCAAGGCGATTGAAGGCAGACATCACATGCAAAGGCTCTTCCATGCTAGCACCTGAAGATCCCTTCAGCGATGTCTAGAGATACATGGAACACGTGTGGATCACCACTAGAGGAATCCTACACTTGGATTCTATGAAACAATGATGGATAACATTATATTATGACCAGAAACATCAACGGATAGAAAATTCCATAAAGGTAATTCTTGTATTTTAATTAAATTAATTATAACCAACATATGATGATACTTTCTATGGTTCTGGGACTCCCCTATTTTCTTTTATTCTTCATTATTTTCTGAAGATCTGGAGTTTTATTATCATGATAGATCTAGGATTAAATTTCATTAATTGAAAAAATTAAAGTTGGGTACACCCACCAACGCGCTTCTATTGCGCCCGGAACCTACAATACCATGTTTGCAGGTTTATATATTCATTTAAATTTTGGCATGTGGAAGATCATTTTAGAAAATGATTCTACTCTACTATACTCATATGTAAGACCTACACAAACAAAATATTATACAATCATTCCTAGAGGTTATAATAATATGAACATCAGATAAAAGAAACATTGGTCATAGTTTAATTGCCTTCAATGGAACAACATTGGTCCTGGATACATGACATAAAAAGGTACACTTCTTGGTCATGGTTACATGATTCTAAAAGGAAAAACAATGAAACTTTTTCATATAACCTAAAAAGATATGATCTATATTATTAAATATAACAAAACTATATAGGTTTTTATTTCATTCATAGGGTTATATAGGATACCCTTTTCATGGTCCCAATCCCAATCCACAACACCATCTATCTTCCTAGATGGTTATAAATTCTACTATTCCCAAATATATTTCATTAAATAGTATGATGTGATATGAGTGGAAGAAAGTATGAAAACATTTCAATAATATATTTTTATCACAAATTGATGGTTTAAATCAACCACTATCACAATAAGGGAGGCCATTATTGTTATTGAGAAGGATTTCAAAAACCTAACATAAATTTATAACAGAATCCCGTGTTATACAAAAAACTCTTTTGTGATATTAGTCAACCTCATATCCTCTTATTTTTTATTAATGATACCCAATGTTTAATTAATAGTGAAGCTAAAGGTGTGATTTTGTTAATGTTAGAAATAAAAATAGTGAAGCTAATATAAAATCATTTACTTGTGAAAGATACTGATTGTAAAATGCATTCTCATTTTTTGATATTGTTCAGTTGGGTTCATTTATTGTATTTTCTACCATAGTACTAAAATGGAATCCAGAATAAACATCTAGTAAGGATATAACTTCCCCAACCATTATAGGGAAAATTTTAAATCCACCCATGTTTTATTAAACCATCAATCACTGTCACCCAAATATATCATATAATCACAATGACTACCTCAGCTTCAAACCCTTAACGAATATTATCTCCCACTCAGTGTGTTTAGTCTAAGTGATAATTGAATGAGAGTACCTTCTCAATGGAATCATCGGTAACTTTTATATAGTATGCACTAATATATAAGAGTCAAAGACACAAAATCCATCAATGTGATTAAAAATTAGTATGGGGTAGATATCCCCCATAACCACATCTCAAGGAAAGTCTCTCCCCTGAGGGAGAAAATTCTTACCTTCCATATCTAAAAGAGTATAACAAGGAAATATAATATGTATTAGACAGGGAATACCTAGTATTGAATTCATAAACCGTGGTTTTCACCATCACTACATGTCCTCAATCCTCAAATACGTTTTCAAAGAGGCATAAACATTTCTAGTAACCTGAACTAAGGAATCCAAAAGGAGAGATCTCTTGGAGTAACAAAAAACCAAACATTAAGTATAGGTTCACATCACCACTATTTTCAAAATATATAAGACCCATCATTATATTTTAACAACAACCTATGGGTGGTTTTTGATCAAGTTTATTATGAATCCTCAGCTCTCATATTAGAGAACAATTATGACTATATCAACCTCACCCTCATCAGTGACCAAACACAATAATAAATTTAGTGGTCCTCTACAAAATGATATATCCAACTACATTTTAGGATCTACCCAAATATCATTTCATGGAGGTCCTCCCCATGACAACATTAATGCCAACCATAGAGGTCATCCCTAGAGAAAACATCAAAAATCCAACAACCATGGATTTTCACCCCATGATCATTTATAAAAAATAAAATCTAAAGGTCCACACCGAAGTCTTAGTTATAGATATTCTCCCTTTAATAATAATAATACTAGCCATGGATTTTATTCCCATGGTGAATCACAATATATTAATCATTGATGTACTTATCATGGAACAAGTTATGGATTTACTCTATATAAAAAGTCATTTAACTTACTAGAAGAACCTCTCCTTGATAAAAAATAAATTAATGAAAAATATAGAGGTTCTACACAAGATTTTTTTATAAACATCATCTCCAAGAAAAAAAACCCAAATTAGAGAGTAGTCCCTCTTGTGATGGTGATCAACAAATCAAAAACAACAGAGTTCCTCGCCGTAGTGATCATGTAACCAGCCATAATATAGGTCCTCCCATTAGGTAACATGAGAAAATTTCAGCAATGGAATCCTTTACATGGTTTCCAACATGAAGTTCCTCCATGTTTCATAAATCAATAATCTAGTAACAATGGAGTTCATCCCTATGGTGATAAAGACAAGGACACAAAATTTCCTCTATAGAGTGTTTGGTAAAGGTCATCCCTATTTCATAATAATCATAAAACTATATTATTATTGATAAGTGATGAAAAACTCAATCCAGATATGTTAGGAACTTCCCCATTATCTAGTATTGTCTCATCATAAAAACAGACGAGTCAAGGTGATGATAATCATTAGTCCCTCCACTAGAATGATCTAACTTGTATGTGGTTAAAAACAACCAAAATGATTACCCATTTCCTAGTAAAGAAATTATAAAGATACTTTCATGTTCATATAAATATAAATTATAATTCACTAAAGTTTATGAATATTTTAGAATCATATGGAAATATTTAGCTGAAGATAAAATATCAGTCAGGTTCTGGACTATTGTTACCTCCCAATACAAAATTCATAGGGTCCTTAAAGTGGAGTGTATACCTAATATTCTCTATAATAATTGAATTACATATGACCATATTCGGGGTAAAATTATACCATACGAGGAATATGATGATCCTCAAAAGGATTTGTATTAATGGAGAAAAAAATTTGATATGGCTACCTTTATGATAGCTTGGAACCATAAAATAGTCAAGGAATGTGAGAATATACAAATTTTTTGTGTTAAAATCCTTGTAAATATTCACTAAATAATCAATTTGGAATCCCCTCATGTGTGTATCTGTGGTTGGAGTATGTATAATGTATTTAATCTCACCCAACACACTAGACAATAGGGTAATTCCTATAAATTATTTTGCAATGTCATTATCTAAAGTCATATTTTAGAACCAAGGTTTTGGTGTGATTATCAGTTTATCTAAAAAAATCATATCATACATAAATAATAGAAAATATATATTCAGTGAGGAAAATGAATTAATAGGATCCCACATCAAGGTTCTAGAAAAGTTAAGAAGGTATAGAATCTACAGTGGTCTCATCTTATTAATCAAAACATGTATTATTAGTTAGGATTCTTTTTGGGAAACTAAACATAATAAATATTTCATTGATCACATTCCAAATTGGAATCTTGAAAAATAAATAGGTATTTAGATATAGTTAAGACAATAAAGGAGATCCTAATCCCATAGGTATGGGTTCATTTTCACCCTCACCACCACCCTCTGTATCATTAATTATATAAAAGTATACCCAAATTAATTGTGTGCCTCCTCTGAGGAGATTAGATTTATCAATGAATAGGGAATCTCCATAGGAGATTCCCCCATGGTTAACATTATTGATGATTCATGAATAAATCCCTCTATTGGGGTTAAATTAAATTGATTTAATAGGATAATCACTTAAAATAACTATTCACGACTAGTCCCCCACTTTATCTCAATGGAAGAACCAAAATTAGAAATTGATTCCACACAGAGGTCATAAACAAAAAATATCGCCTTGAAAAATAAATTTTATAGAGTATTATTTTCTACCATTATAGGATTAATTAGTGGTTTATGATTCCCCACACACATTTGATGCAGAAAAGTACATGGACTTTGATATGGGATTCAAATCAGTAAACATTGTTTATGAAAACCTGATTAACACATCATTGAGTGACATTGAGGATGTGAATTAAACTGATTAATTATATATGGAGAACGTTGTTCATGTGGAGGTATGTGGATAAGTGGTACATAACTAGTTTTCGAGGTCAACCAATACTCTAGGATCTCCCCCAAACATCCCATTACCTCCCACTCGGGGATCTAGTTCCTAGGTTAAGGGAAATGTGTGGCTATTTCTATAACCCATCCACTACCTGAATGTGTTGAGTCACTTTATACCAAACAACGGTACGAAAAATATAAGGCCTATATTCAAAATATTGAGTATATTAACATTAAACTTCTCTAGGGTAATATACCAACTGAATAAAACACCCAAGAAACTTTATAATGCATCCTCATGCCAGACCTCATCAATAAGAGGATATCAATCAACCCACTAGAGTATAATTTATCCAACAAGTTATCTTAAGGCCACATTGGATTTTCCATTTGATTGAAACACTGGTTAATTACCAATAGTTTCCTCTATCAAGGAAAAATCAACCCTTGGTTAAGGTAAGTCACCCAGGGTTAGCTCAAAATAGTTACCAACCATAGGATCAAACTAACCAATAAATGTTAAGTGAGTAAGTAAACCAACTCAAATGTTAACTTATGTGGTGGTATCATAAGAATTTATTGAATCTCTTAGAATTTAAATGGAATTCGTAGAAGGTCAGCATACATTAGTGTAGATGGAAAGAAAATTATATCCTGAATGTGTATATTTTACACCTCCTCTACCCAACATTGGGCACCCTTGCTTCTCATCCATTAATATCATGGTATATCCATAATAACACCTTACACGCTTTGTGTCCCAGTGGATCCCAAAGATTGAAACTCATGAATTGTAAGAATCTATAAATATCTGGGGTATTTTCTAGACTATGGAAGATCCTCTATTCATCTAGTACAACAATCTCACTACTAGATCCATTAATAATTGGAAAAAAATGACAAAATTTTATCTATTAATTTCATCAATTATTTAGAATACAATTATTTGTAACCTCTCCAACTTCAAGGAATTAAAAAAATAGAATTGAAGACTTCAATTCTAGATGGAAGTTCTTAACCTATTATATGGGAATAAAACTACTAAGAGAATATTATTTTTTAATATTTTTGAAGATTCTTTAGGATGAAATAAAAATAATGCATATTCTTCAAAAATATCCTAGTGAGTTTTGAATTTTTTTTAATATAACGGTGTTTGGAAGATGTTATACAGTATACTAAATCAAAATATAAAAACACCAATTCTATAGGAAGTGAATTTTGGGAAGCTTTAAACTAAATTCTTCACTCTAAAGCCAGTAATAGTGCCCCCAATATTATAAGGACATTGACCCTAGTAGCCTATAATTAGTGTTTACTTTATTTAATTAGTTCTAGATACATGAAATTTTATCCCAAAGGATGGAATAGTTTAGTAGTATTAGAAAACTAGATACATGATTGAATTTAAAATAATGTTTTAAAACTTAAAATACAACATAATATTTTATTTGAGAACACTATTATTCCCTTTAGTATATCCCGGCATATCAATCATAAAACAGTTCATAACATCAAAGGGAAAGAAAACATTAGAAATAGGTGAGATAATATTCATACAAAGGGTATACATACATAAAAATTTATCATGAATAAATAAGGAATAATAAATATGCCATGGTAAATAACTATAAACACATTCCATTATTTAAATAGCTTGATCATGAAGAATAATATGGTGATAATAAATGATGATCAAATAATTCATTATAAATATTCACAATATCTTAAAATGTATCTATGGTTAACATAAAGAATAAAATAATCACAAGGAATCAATCATTGATATCATTAAGGAATGCATATTTTTAAAAAACATATCCATATTGTAAAGGCCTTATAACAAGGCATCTTATATAAATGGGTAACACCTTGGCCAAATACCCAATCTAGTTTGTCTCATGCAAACTATCGTTGCATAGATAGGATAAGCGACCTCTACCCATTACATACTAAGTCCAATGATTTCCTCATATAAAATTAGAGAAACAAAATCAACCTAAAAAAATTTATTGAAAAACTATCATATAAAATTTCAATACTTTCCTCAATCAATAAACATAATCTTAAATCAACTAAAGTAATATGGTGAATGGTATCAAAATATTGCATCCCTAGTTAAACTGCTCATAAAAAATCCAAATAAAAATAATTATGGAATCATTAAAAAAATATTTAGTATATAATTATTAAAATAATTTTTTCTATCATTACTGAATAGAAATTATATAAAATTTCATTAAAATAATTCTTAAGAAAAATTACCTCTACACATTGAAATTCACTTTTAAAAAATAATATTTCCTAGAATATTCAAAAAAAATTCATTAAAATTATCATATAAACTTATAATGGCATATCAAAATCATTGAGTGGTCATGGTGGTGGTAAATACCATTTATACCAAATAGGGTAAAATAAAATATCCATTCCACACTTTTGTAAAAAGTCAAAAAGTGCCCCATTTGGAAAAAAATAAGAAGATTAATTTTAAAACATTTTAAAAAATTATATAATGTGTAAAAATAAATTATATAATCATATATTAATATAAAATCATTCTTCAAAACACTTTTAAAAAATATATATTTTGAAAAAAAATGGATTTTCAACCGAAGAGGGAAAGAAGGTCATATTTTTCTTAAAAATATATTCTCAATATTTTCAAGTAAAAAGGAGAGTAAAATGAAACTATTATTTAAATATTTTATGAATAACCACAATATTATACAATATATTACATATATTATGGAAATATCAAGTTATTCCCTTAATGGAGACTTAAACAAAAACAATCCTAAATAAAGATGTGATTTTGAAATAAACCATTACCGCTTTGGTAACTTTAGAATCATAACACTGATGAAGGAAATAACTTTAAATACCATTAATATAAATATATTCATGATATAACATATTAAATTTTTATTATATACACCACATAAAATAAATATGTGGTGAATATGGCATATGTCTCACGGAAGTAAAAGTGAGATGAGAAACCCTTACCTCGGGTTTGACTTCATTCATATGTGTCTAAACATCCTACATAATAAATATAAATTTATTATATATATATATATTAATAAATCTTAATAATGTTTTTCACACCTTATATGATTTACTTATGTTGTTTTATCACCCATTTATTAACAATTCTTTATTAAAATCTCTGTTTTGGGTAATAACTGCTTCATTTTTCATGTATGTTTTGGTTTGGTAGATTCAATTATTGTACATTGATAATGGTTCAATAATATATATAATTTTAAAAATTATATTAATATCATATATATTCATTTATATACATATTTATTATCATATCTAAAATTTATAGATTGACAAATGAGTTACACTGTTTCTAGAGACAGTAGATCGTACGTACGTATGAACGATGTTTTCATTTTTTGAAAGATGGAATGAAATAAAAGTAAAGAATAATTTGAGTTTATAGAATCATTATTATATCATATAAATCATATATTATCATAAAATAATTCCTTATTACCATCAATAACAAAATAAAATGAAAAATGTATCATATCGTTATGTGGAGGTGATGGTCCACATGTACACATGAGGGATGTTTTCATTTTTCAAAATATTAGAAGGTAAGAAGATATATGTGATATTATAATTTCAGAAGTATAATTATGTTATAAATATCATATATATATATACACTAATTACATCATTATATCCATATGTGATAGTTGGTTATGGAAAATGAATTACATTGGTCCGTGATGCGGTAGTCCGCCATACACACAATCAGCGGTTTCATTACCAATTTGATGGAAGAAGTGGTAGATTTATGTTATTAAAATAACATGATAACAAATAACAATAATTAATATAATTTTTTATCATATTTTATTAATATTTTATGTATTCATAAGAATAAATAAAACAAAAATGTGTGATAATGAACTATATATCTTCTTTGGACAACCACCTTAGGTTTCAACCTAAGGCCTTCCTAAAATGGTTTTATTATCAATGAAAAAAATATAGGTTGTGGGGAGGAATTTCATTAAGTTATTTTTATTGGTATTTGGCAAACCAAATTGTTTTTTAAGTGTAGAGAGAAGAGGAGAGTGGTGATATTTTATAAGTGGGGTAGAGGACACACTATAATATTTTGGAATGATTAAATTATTCCCATGTTTTCCACACAAAAATGAATCCAAAATAGATATTTACATAACCTTATATTACATAAGGTATAAATATTACCATAAAAAATAAATTATACAAGTTTTTATGTTATTTTAATCTGTATCTATTTAGTTTAACCCCCTAGAAAACATATTTTAAACTTAATCATAGTAATTAATTTTTACTGTTTTTACTATTCAATAAAACCAAAAATTAAGTTATCCTTTTTACCAAATATTATTTATGATTTTAAAAAATATTTAATCCATTTTATTTTAATTCAAATCACCTAAGTGGTATAATTTAATTTAAAATTAAACTTGCAAACGCGATGAAAAAATGGTTTCCCGGAGAAACATTTTCTTAAGAAAAAAGGTTTTTATATCGAATTTCAAAATAAAATTGATTAAAAATATATATATTAGATTAATAGTAATATAATTTAACTAATTTTACTTTTAAAACAATTTAAAACGAAATGAATCTTTGTAAATTATTTAAATTAAAAAGTGTTTTTCAATAAAAATCACTATTTTTCAATATTCATCGAAAAATTAATGTTTCCATAAAATTATAAAAATTCACTCTAAGATAATTTTGAGATGTAGATTTAAAAAATAATAATTTCATTTCTTTGAATAAATATTATAAAATTTTAAAAAAAATAATTTTAAAATTAGTGCATAAAACTCAACCGAAACGCCTTTTAGAAAAATAGATTTTTTAAGCATAAAACTGAATTTATTCTTATATTATGCTTAAAAATATTAGATGAATTAAAAATAATTTAAATATATATATAATATATATAAATATCAAAAAAACAATTCAAAAAATATATGAATTTATTTTATTAAGATAAAAATGCATTACACGCATAAAAACAGTTTTTTTAAAAAAAATTCTTTTACTTTGAAATTATTTTTATTGTCATTTATAATAAACTTTATAACCAATAAACATATTTTATACATGTTTAAATCATATAATTTTTATAATTTATTTATTCCTATTCATACCTACCATTTTAATGGATATGTTATAATGGTTATATTTAAATATTGTATTTTGCAAGTCTTTTAAGCTCAGTGTTGTGTGTCATATATGATATCCAAAAAATGTTCTTATTTTAAAATTATGAGGTGATAAATACATGAAATAAAACTTCTAGATATATTTTATTTCCCCCTACTAAAAAATATAAACAATACTAATATAAAAATTCATATTCATAGGGCATAAAAAATAACAGAGTCATTAAAACTTTGAAAAAGGAATAAAAGAGTCCATTCCTTCAAAAATGAAAAGATAATAGAGTTTTTATTATTAATCTAGAGAAAAAATAAAACTAATGGAGATTATAAATCTGGATAAATTAGAGCTTAATTATCCTTATAACTATTACTCCTATCATTATATGTTAGGTCACAAAATCATGGATTTGATTGTTTTCAAAGATTTTTTGTAAAGGGTGTGGATGAATAATGGGTAACCTTAGACTTCTCTAGGGATCATGTGGCGTGTGTTACTATTATTCCAATAAAATATAAAATATTATAACCATAGTAAATTCCTAAAAAAATGTTAAATAATTTGATAGAGGAATGGCTTGAAATTTTATCAACTGTACACATATGATCAAATGGGCACAAATGAATCAACTAATCAAGCAATGGATTTCCTGTGAAATTGTTGTGAAAATTAAATCTACTCAACAACCTTATAGATCTTTATGTGATCATTTTTGATAGAGTAAATATTATGAAGAAGAACCCCCCATGGGTCCCCAAACTTGTCATAACCCTCACAGAATTCGTTTATTCATCACTGTGGGGATGGGAACTACCCCTCCATATGTAATTTATCTCAAGTGATTAATTCCAATACAAATATATCAACTTTTCCATCTAAAAAACCCATTTACATGTGAAAAGTATCCTTATGAAACATTATTCCTCATGAAAATTCATTGATCAGTCCATAGAAGTAGAGGAATTTAAAATGAGGTGGATATTTTAATGAAATTTGTATCCCTATTAAAGTCACAAATGTATCAAAAACTATGAGAAAAGTTATTTTAAGATCTCAAAAAACACAAATCTAACCTCAAATCCTATGAGTCTCACTTCTTTCCAAGTGTATTAGTGGTTCAATCGGAAAATAGGTAATAATATGAACAATCACCATGTGTGATAAAGCTAATGAAACATAGCCCACAAATAATTTAATCTCCATTAAAATCAGAACCCATAAGGGGATAATTATCAAAACATTAAGTTCAATTTTTTTGGACCCAAACATGAGAACTGATATATAGAATGAAACATATACATTTGGCTCAAAATTATTATGTATTGAAACACCTCTATGTCATTTTGAAATCACTCTCAATCTTGGATGTCCTTTACTCTCAAAGGAACTAGGAGAATCTCTCATCAACGCTCTATCAAGCCCTTAAGATTTTAAAACTAAAGTGAAGTTATTGAGATATCATGTGTTGAAAATCATCCTATCAAGTGTCACATATCTTTTTATTCATCAAACAAGATAAAAAACCAGTCATATAAGGACACATCAAAACCTTGTATATATCTATAGAGAAAGATAATGCCAATATTCACTAAGATTTGTTGGATAGAGATTTAGGAATCAGCTTCATCTTGTATGAACCCTCAATCATCTAGGATATAAGAAGGAAATTTGATTCCCTTCTTATCTACCTATTCAAGGATATAATAAAATTTAATATAAAAACCATATAAATATTATAATTAAAACTCAATTCATAGACCTCATATCAACCTCCAATTTCATGTTTCTCTACCAAGTCATCGTCTTAAACATGTTATTTAGAAGACCTTGGTTTCATACATGTCTCGTTTAATCTATTGAGTGGAAATTTGGGGAAATTTATGGTTACAATTAACAATTTTATTCTCATTAACCTCGATACATAGATAGGGAATACTAAAAAAAGAGGAGAAATGACTAATTTTTAATAGAACATCATAGGTCGATACACCTAATATAGTGTAAGATTCTATGATTAATCCATGAAATGAAATAAACATAAGTTATTTGCCTTTTATAAACTACATTAAAGAAACCATTCCAAATTTCCAAAATCATATAGTTAAACTAGACAAATATAATGATTCCTAAATCATTTTATTCTCTTATAAAAAAAATATATTATTATTAAACCACTTCAATTTGTAAAATGAAAGTTTATTATGTGATCTATCGACATTAACAATTCATCTAAACATATTTATCTAACCATATGTTTAACCAAAATTCAATCAACACATGCAAGGATTTTCGATTACATATAGATGTGTCATCATAAGGGAATACAGTGAATAGTTTCTTTACTACCATTAATATAGTGTCAACCAATTATAAAGAATCCTCAAATTCTTTAGACAAGTGTGACCCCGGTAGGGGTGAAAATATCTCTAAAAATGATAAAGATGGAGAACATAAAGATTCCCCAATAACATTTGAGGATTGTGTTTCAACTACTATCGATGAAATCTTACAAGTGAATTTGGGTATTGAAGAAGACCCCCAACCCATGTTGATTAGTGTATCCATGACCCCGGAAAGGCATGAATGGTATATTAATTTTCTCAAAATATATCATTATTACCATTCATGGAGTTGTACAAAAATTTCAACATTAAGGCAATAAGTTTTTTTTACATAATTTAGTCATTACGAAGAGAGGAATCAAACTTCTATCAACCATTTCAGGTGCCAACATAGCCTCAAACCTTACAAATGGTTCCTCTTACACCAATGACACCTCAACCTTTTCCAAAAAATTCTCATGGACCAACATAGTTTTTAACCATTGGAAATATAGTCTAAACCCATGGTCCACTTATAATCTAATGGAAGCATTAAAAATCAGTGAGGCCTAAATAAGTTGATCAAGCCTAATAGAAAATAGGAACCCTTTGGATAAATACGAGCCACTCAAATGATCTCAAAATCGCATGGAAAATATGGATGACTTGACAATCATCATAAAAGTTTTTCTTTCCTAAATTAGGTAGCAATTTATGAGGAATTACATGTGTAAGTAGATAGTAAACTAAGAAAATGATGTTGACTTTGGTTTTTCTCCCTCGGAAGTAGGAGAATATAGGGACCTCACTGGAAAAAGTTAGAAAATAAATTGGATAACTCTGTATTGAAAAGAAGAAAAATATAATTTATCGTTATAATGGATAAATGGGGAAATTTTTATTCAATTAATAGTTATCCCTGGATATGAGGGAACTTTTCCATTTTATAGATTCCATTCATCCAGGTGGATACCAGTCATTTCATTCTACCATAATCTATTATATATAGAATCACCCTCACTCATTCCATTATTTTCTACTCTCCCATTCATTACACTATAAATAACACCACCATTATCTACTACCATTCATAGATACACAATCATTCTTCTATTTTCATCTCATGTTCCTCCACTAATTATCTCATACCACTTCATCTACATAGGCAGAGGGTAAATAGCAGATACTAAGGAGTAATGGAGGCTACGAATACCCATGGGGAGTTCTTCTCACTATATATGGTGATATTTATCTTAGACATTATTTTTTATTCTTATAATTTGGGGATGAGGGAGATGTTATTTATTCTTATAATTTATATTTTTGGAATCACAAATTTATGATTATTTATTCATAATTATTAATAATTGTACATAATTTTTGATTAGTTAGATGATTCTAGGGTGAGGGTAAGTGAATAAAAATGTAAATACAATCCAAGAATATAATTCATAATCACTTCATCCTAAATAATTAGAGTTAAAGGGATTAAGTGGAATGTATTCATAGAAAAATTTACAAATTACTACTCCTAACGGAAAATAGAAACCTTATGGGGACTCTTGAATTTATAAGTAAGCCCTTGTATATCCTAAGAAGTGATTATTAAGAGTTGGTGATGTTTCAAATAAAATAGTGTATGTAAATTCACTTGGAATGCTTCAAATGGTATATTGTTAATCTAATTTCCTCATACTCTACATATTGAATCAATGCTTATAGATTTCTCTTATTTCTACCAATACCCTGTACAATATGTACAAATACATACACAAATAATAAAATAAAATATTTTTATTTTTATTTCAAGTAACAAACACAATCCCAAATATATTTGAGTTTTACATTCATAATACATAAGTGAATTATAAAACCAACCACCCTATCATTATAAAAAATTTCATGTTTTCTCATCGGTATGAATTTATTTGTGATAAAATTTACCATAACCAAATACATAATTCAAATATTTTCATCAATTATCCTCAATGTTCATGTTAAATATTATAACAATGGGCACGTCATTAAAATGTGGTCAATATTCATCCTATTCTATTCATTATCATCTCATTTTCTCTTAACTCAAATACCTAAACTTTTAGTTTACATTACCCATTGTCCCGTATTCAAATATATTGATGTATGTTTGATCTTCATATATCTATTCAGTTTGTGACATCACTCATATTAAGGATACTTATGCCACTATTGATATATCTATTCACATCAGGTCAATTTTTCCCTTATTTATATATGTACAGCCTCATTTTATACTTAGCATTCTGACCTTAAACTACGTGTTTCTACCCTTATAGGTAATTTGTATCAGCATTGGGTTAATCATTCACATCAGGTTGATTTTACCCTCATTATTACATATAAAACCTTATTTCTATATAATTTCTAAAATTATATGATTCAAACATGATTTTCAATGTTTTATAACCTCAAAAATTTACCCTCTTTGGTTTGATTTATATGAACCTAAACTATATATACCCAATAAAAATTTCCAAAAAATGATATGTTTTGGTCATTTAGAAAAAACCCCTTAAAGGGTGACATAAAAAAAATATTCTCTACTATTTAGGATTTTTATTCTATGTGATATGAATAAATTATAGTATAGAAAAATGAGTAAATCTTGTCAAGATGAAAACCCACAAAGGATGATCAAATAAAAATATATGTTTCCCCTCAAAAATACTTCCCTTTTATGACTTCGGAAAAAGTTAGGGTGTTGAAAATAAAAAGACAAAAAAAACTTATGAAATTCTCATTTGGTGCTATGAAAAGTCAAGTTTTTCTCCCTAAATAGACTAGTCTATGAAAAAGTTAAATAAAATCATCTTTAATCCACGAATATTATCATACACAATTCTAAGAGTACATTACTTAATGTTTCCATTTTAACTCCATTTATATAGGGTTATCATTCTCCAGAGTCATTTTATTTCATATATATTTTCCATGAAAAATATACCCAATGCACTATGGTATGAACTTAATGGTTCTCATACCCTTCTTTAATATATATTTCATCATAAATCTAACTCATTTTAATAATTTCTAATCCATCATTAATCAATCAATTCATAGAAATTGGTAATAGGGTGAATAACTAATTTGAATAGACCCACTTTATTTTTTGAGTAGTATAATTTCCATTAAGATACTAAGTAATTTTATGGAATATTCATGATTCCAAAATAAATTATCTCCCCAGAACCCATGATATATTTTCATGAAATTTATAAGGTGGTCTCTCTATTTCAAATGGTAGAACTATTCTCACTCATTATCACCTAGGGTTTTCAATTATAACTTATTAAGCTATATTTTAACTTCTTCATATTCTCACAATTTATGTAGATACAAATAACCTTCATGATACACATTCTTATACCATTCTTGTCATCAAACCTAAAAGGAACAATAAAGATCAATGTGATCGCTGAGAGGGGTGGAGTGAATCATTGAACTTTTCTTTTTATAATTCAAAATTATGAATCCACCTTGTCCACTTGTTAAAGAGTTATCACTTTTATAATAACCATAACACAAGAATAATCCATAGGAACACATGAATTTAAAAGGTTCACTAATCAAATGGAATAACTAGTCCTTTTCATGGTTTAGAAACAATTCAATACCACAAAAACCCATAGAAAATAATAATTTTATATGGTTGAAATAGGTAGGGAATATCCTTAAACTTTCATTTAATTATAATCAAAACAATAGTGAATGTGATCTATACATGGGTAAAAATATGTAGAATATATTTTGTAAAAAATGTTAGAAACATTTGCCAACAAGCTTAGAATGTTGTTACTATGATTCTTGGACATATTCATACCTGATATTCTTGCAAACAATTCTTCTTCAGTTTATATCCTAGCATAAAGAAAGAACTTCCTCTTTGGAATTCTATATAAACTTATGTTTATTTCATTGTTAATCTGATTTCCTTATCTTGGTCATCCATTTAGATAAAATTTCTTGGTTCCTTCACAAAAAAAATACCACACTTTATACTTTTTCCATCAATTCAGATCTATACAAAAAATTTCGTCCATTCATTTCTACACCTAGTCTATCTGATTCCTTCTAATATCAAGATTTGTCTCACGAATTTTTTCGGGTGCTACTGATCTCAACTCCTCTATTTTTTACCAATACCTTCTTCAAACCAGATATTCCTTGATTGGAAACTTCTCTACTAAAACACTTGATTTCATACTTCCATCTAATATCTTTGTCTAGATTTTATTTTTATAGGACTTTAACTTTTGCGCATAAATATTTCCTCTACACTCCATGCTATAATTTTACCCTTCTTATTGATGAACATGTATGACCATTGGTGAGAATTCAAATTTACTTTCCCACTTATCAAAAAATTTAAATTCAAAACTCCCACTCAAAGGAAATTTTATGAGACAATTATCAAGTCTTATAGAGAGTTATTTTTAAATACCCTAGCCCCAGTATCCCAGGTTCAGTGACTACTTTATGAAATTGGTACTAGATACAAGAATTATCATCCTAAAATACAACATATTATTTTCTTTAATAACACCATTATTCCATTTAGTATATCCCTTCACATTAATAATAATAAATGTCATAGAATCCTGGAGAAAGGTAACATAAGAAATGTGTGGGCTCAAATTCCCAGTAAGGGTATGTGTACATCATAATTTACCACAATGTTAATAAAACATGAATAATATCGATGATATAAAAAAATAATCAAATATTCCATATAAATAATACGATAAAATAGGAGACTAAATCGATAGATAACATAACAACATAAATAATCACATGTATAATAATAAATAGTTTCATAATTATTGAATGCATAATACCAGACATCACAATCCTATTGTCAAGTCATTATGCCAAGATAGCATGCATAAATAAGTAATCATCGGCGACTGCATGCTCAATCGAGGCTGGAATCCCTTCCATCTTCCATCAAATTTCACCACCTCCATTCCTTCGTCTATCCACGGGCCACCCTCCACTCGAATCAAGAATCCTCGGCGACTACATGCTCCACCATGGTCTCCCAACCATTATTGTGGGAACCTGATTCCAACACTATAGTGAACCTCCTATGTCGTCGGATTCCACTGAAGTCACACCCCACGTGAAGGATCTCCCAGCTAGATCGGGGCTGCCACCACCATTATCACTTGGTGTTCTCTGGCCACATGTTCCCTCACAATCACTAGATACTCTTTGAATCGTCCAACAGATCTAGTCCCTCCACTATTCCAAACCCCATCGCTCGCTAGATCCTACTCCTTCGTGAGCTCCACCATTGGCCACTGCCTCCTCTGTCGTGCACCAGCCACCCTGAGGTCGGTTCCACATACACCTCAACATATGAATAGATCTTCCCTCGTTGGCATCCTACCTCAACCCTCTATATGAGTAAGGGAACTAGTCATAGTTCCATTCCTGCATGGTCTTCCCCTATTTTTAGGTTTTCATCAAGTACCCTAGTGATGACCAGTATGGGTCCATCCAGACCCTATCTGCTCCGAAATAGGTGGGAGCGGGTCTGGTTAATCCAAAATAGTTATGGTAAAAACCTACCTAACCAAAAACATCCCTAAACTGAGTCTGTCTATCCATATAAGGGCTTACGAGGCTATAGATAAGCCTGGAATGGGTTAGGGATGAGTTTTTCGTGACTCTGGTAAAATTTTAATATTCAAAAATAATTAATTTGGGTAATTTAATTATAGTTTTAAATTAAATTAATTAAATTTAGTTTTGGCTTAAAATTTTAATAATCTAAAATGTTAATTTAATTAGAGGATTAAATTGAATTAATTATTTTAATTTAATTTTTGTATTTAAAATTAAATTAAAGCTGGAACTGTATAAAATAAATTATTTGAATTTATTTAAATTCATTTAATTTTTTTCAATTCCCTCATACATTTAAATTTATTACAGTTTAATTTTTAACTCAAATTCAACTATTATACTGACTTGTTTGGGGATACTGATTGACCCATGTATGTCTGTATTATTTAATTTATTATGGTTTGAAATAATTATAATAAGTATATAAATAAATTATGGTCTCTACATCATATAAGTTTCATTCAAATATGTATAAGGGTATGCATGTCCAATTCACATGTTGTACATTTCACCCCTAGACCTGCTCTCCTACACATGAGTATATTTGTACATAGATGATGATCCTTTAATATAAATACCCCACCAAATCAAGGTGGTATTTTATAAGAGAAGTGAATACATTGGACTAAGGGTGAGCTGCGATATGATTCAGAAGTCGACTCATGTACAAAACCCCCTAGTTCAAGATTGATCTGTTATAGTTCAATAAAAAATGGATGCTCAAGATCAGTTGGGTATAATTTTTTATTTTATGTGATGTTTCTTATTTTATGTAAGTGTGGGATTATTTCATGATCATATAAAATAATAAAAATGATGAAATGAATAAAGATGTGATGTGTGTTTTTCTATACCATGTTCAGTTATGAGCATGGCAACATAGAATGAACATATTTAATAGAAATGGATTACATTATTCAATAAATAATAAAAAAATACTCAAAGATATATTTAGTTTTAATGCTTTACATTGCTCACATTTGAATGAAATCAGGTGTTCGGGGTGCTTGTAAACAATAGTTGAGAGTACTTCCCACTACCGAGAAGTTATCATGAGAGTATTGGGTTGAATTAAAAAAATTTGGTTGTCAAGGATTATACATAGATAAACTTCTATCACTTTAGTGTCAACGAGTTGAGGGAGTCAAGTTATGATTCCAATAAGCTGGGAATTTACTCAACAGATCAAGGAACTTCCAGTTAAAGTGGTTGTGTAGACTAGATCATACCTTGAAACTCCCCAATTAGTGGCATTGCCACAACTTGTAGACTATAAGGGTAGGTTTCAAGGATATTTTCCACTAGAATACTTCAGTGACATATTATTCTAAATCTAATTGTGAGGGATATTAAGGTTAAATAAAATAGTGCTAGACAATAAATGATTTATTAATTAATTAATCAAAATGTCTAAAAGGTAATCAAGATAATGTATTGACTACTAAAATTTATTTTTTATAGATTAGAAAATGGTAATCAAAAACACCACTAGAACATTTTTACTTTGATCAATTTTGGATAAATACAATATCATGACTGGCCATAACTTTCAAGAGTGGTATATGCACTTGCGCATATTACTACACCAAGAATGGAAACTTTATGTGTTGGATTCCTTACTTAAAACATATCCTCCTAGGGAGCAAGAAAGGTAAATAATAAAATAGAAAAGGCATTTAGATGATGAACTAGAATCTAAGTGTGTCATGTTGTCATCTATGTCTAGTCAAATGAAAAAAATGTATAAGGATGAAGATTTTACTAGATGATGACTCATCTCCAAAAATTATACTATGAGTGAAGCTGATAAGGATATGAAGAATATCAATTCATCCATCCTTATGGTGAACAAGAGGAGGAAGGGAAGGGAAAAGGGGGGTATGAGGCCAAGTCTAGGCCAAAGAAACATGTGCAACACCCTTCTAAGAATCCTAGGATATAGTTGAAGGGTAATGAGTAGGATGTTTTCTTCTTTTTATGTGGCAAGAAAGAACATTGGAAGAAAAATTACAAAGCTCGGAATAAAAATCAATGCGAGGCTTCTACTTATGTTATTTTTGTCATTTAATGAAATAGTTCATTATCTACAAGTTGGGTATTGGATAGAGCATATTGCTCACACATATGTTTTTATATATTGAAACCAAGTAGATTTAAGAATATATTAAAAGGTGAAATTGATCTCTGAACAAAAAATGGTGTGAGTATATCATCCTTGGTAGTAGGATATTATCATCTTAATTTTCCTAGTGGTTTGGTTCTTATATTAAATAATATTTATTATATACCCTCTATAACCAAAAACATAATATCAATGTTAATTTTGGACAAAATAATATTTTATTTCAAGTTTGGAAATAAATTTTCATTCTTATAAGGATAAAATATATCATGGAATGGCGCATTCTAAAAATGGATTATATATACTTGAACATGAAAACTTAGTAATGGGAATCAATGAAAACCCCAGCGAGCATGACTCATATAACACCCACTTATGGTACATTAAACATGGTCATGTAAATGATAATAGATTACCAAAATTACATAAATTAGGGTTTTTAAACTCTTTTTAGTTGAAACCTCTATATGTATGTCACTCTTGTTTACAAGGGAAAATGAACAAAGTACCCATATATAAGAAGGGAGAAAGAGCTATTGAATTATTGTAGTTAATTCATACTAACGTATGTGGCCCATTTCCAGTAGAGGTAAGGGGTGTGTTTTCATACTTCATTACTTTTAATGATGAATATAGTATATATGGTTATATCTACTTAATGTGGTAAAATTTATATTCCTTTCAGATGTTTAGGTAATACCCACATTAAGTAGAAAACCAGCTTGGTAAGAAGATTAAGTCACTATGCTCATACCGAGGAAGATATTATCTTAACCGATATTTCATTGATCACTTAAAGGAGAGTGGGATAGTATCCCAACTCACTCCTCCCTATAAACCATAGTGAAATGAAATTATTGAAAGGAGGAATAAGACCTCGCTTGATATGGTCAGATCAATAATTAGTCATACAACTCTTCCATTATCCTTTTGGGGATACATTTTGTGGATAGTGGAATATACCCTTAACTGAGTACCAATTAAATATACAGATGGGATTCCATATGAGTTTTGGTATAAAAAGAAACCCAATCTATCACACATACATGTATGGGGATGTGAGGTTTTTGTTAAGACTATCCTAGTGAAAAATTAGAATCTTGGATAACCAAGTGAATCTTTATATGTTATACTAATGAATCCAAAAGATATTACATATATATACCTTCAAATATAAAAGTAATTGTGTAAATACAATCCACATTTTTAGAAAAGGAACACATTTTGACTAGAAATTGTGGGAGTAAGATTGACTTTGATGAAGTCAATGTTCAAGATATATAGGAGTTGGTATGGGAACAATCTCCACAATAGATAGTGGGAGATAATTAATTTCTTAAGACACAAGTACTACATAGGTCCAACCGAGAGGTTAGATAATCAGAGAATTATGGTTTTCATGTCACCGAGTCAGGTGACACATTACACCTTAATGATTATGAACCTATGACCTACAAGGAAGTAGTATAGGTCAAGTATTTTTATAAATAGTAAGATTCCATGCATTCTGAAATGGATTACATGTACCAAAATCAAGTTTGGATTTTTATAGACCCTCCAACTGATATAAATACCATTGGGTGTAAATGGATATTCAAGAAAAATTTGGACATAAATGGTAAGGTTAATAGCTATAAGGAAAGACTGATAGTAAAGGGTTTCATAAAACATAAAGGAATATACTTAGGTGAAGAAACCCAAATTCTAGGGATCAGGATCTATCAAGATATATCTAAAAGGCTACTTAGGCTAAGTCAAAGTACATATATTGACAAGGTACTCAAAGGGTGCAATTTGGAACAATATAAGAGAGGTTTATTTCCCATGTCACATGGTATCAATCTGTCCAAAAAAATGTGTCTATAAACACAGTAAGATATTGATAGAATGAGTATAATCCCTTATTCTTTGGAGGTGGTATCTATGATGTATTCCATACTATGTACTAGGTTTGATGTTCCCTTTTCTTTAATAATGGTGGGTGGATATCCCGATAATCTAGAAGAGCTGCACTAGGATGTTTTCAAAAATATATTGAAGTATATAAGGCATAGAAAGGATATGGTCCTAGTGTATATGGGAGATAATGAACTAATAGCGAGAGGATACACTAATTCTAGTTTCCAGATAGATCTTGATGATCTGAAATCACATTCAGGAAACATATTTTTCTTGAAATTTGGTGTAGTGATACGGAGAAGCTCAAACCAACCCATGTTCGCTAATTCTATAAGATAATTTGAGTATATGGTGGCTTCTGATGCAGCTATGTAGGTATTCTTGATATGAATCTTTGTATCAGATATTGGTGTTATTCGTAGTAGTGCAGACCATGTTCCATTTTATTGTGATAACATAGTTGCAGTGGTGCTTGCCAAGGAGCCAAGGTCATACCAGATGAAAAATCATATACTTCATAAGTTTCATCTATGAGGGATTTTACTCATAGAGATGAAGCCACGGTTATCATATTAGCCATATAGGACAATGTGGAAAACCCCCAAACTAAAACTATATCTCAGTAGAAGCATGACTCTCATGTGAGAGCTAGTGGATTCAAACTTGTTAGTTGTTGGATCTAGTGAATGTGGGTTCAATAGACCCAATTTGTGATGTATTTTGATGACCACAACATGTATATAGTTTTATATATATACATGTTCTTATCTTTCCATAATAGCTTTGATACTTCTGCTCCCACTATATTTATGGTAATTTCTGTAAATTACATGTCGTATAAAAGGTCTATAATAGATCTCATGTTATAATGAGAACCTAGAGATACTATGATAGTAAGATTAAAGTAATATATTATGGTTTAGATAAATTATACTGATGGAACATAGATTTTGTTATACTATCAGTTGATGGGGGATCATAAGCATTGATACTTCTTCTCATGAAGTTTTCACTTGGTGATCTCTAGTAGTTGAGACCATGAAGATTGACCCATCAGTATGAACACCACTTGTTTAAACTATAATTGGTTCTTCCTATCTATGGAATGTGTATTAGTATCTTGAATTGAGATCATTATCAATTTGTGTCATTTTATTGTGTACTTTGATGCAAGGTAAAAACCATGACAATGAAGTCATTGAGAGATAGTTTGTGTTGGGTGTGTCATTGGTGACATGATATTGTTTGAATGATCAAGATAGGAATTTTCACTTTTGATTTGAGGAAGGGACATTCATGGTTAGGTTGATCAGGATGTTAGTACCTTTATAAATCCATGGCTATGGTATTAGAGTGAAAATATGTCCAAAGAGATTAATAGATAATAAAGAAAGAAAAGGAGGATGACACAACTGTGCATCCTTCTTTATGAGATATCATATGACAATGATATTAGATTACAAAGTATAATTTTGTAGGTTGGTTTTCATTGCTATGACTTTTTCTTATTTGTTTTGGGGCCTTTGTGGTTTACTAGAATCCTCTCTTGGTCTGTAAATATTATTCACTATTATTGATACAGGGTCCTAGAGTGTCACACACAATATCACATTCAAAAATCTACCCTATTCAAGAGAATAGGAATATAATACATGGAGTTCCCCACCACGAACTACTGTAAATGGAGGATATACTGATGGAAGTTTTCTAATGATTTTCATAAACCATTGGAATAGGGGTCCTTACCAAATGGTTTCACTAAACCATTGGAATAGAAATTTTTAGATGACTTTTACCCAACAGTTTTATCAAACTCTTGGGATATATGAGTTTTAGATGACTTTTACCCAACAGTTTTATAAAACTATTGGGATATGTTAGTTTTACGAAGGCTTTCCCAACAGTTTTAAAAAACCATTGGGAAATGTTTCCCCTAAATTTCTAGCAAACCCAATCCCTCGTCTGTACAATTTGAGGCCTAAAGCCAAGACCTAATAGCTCTCTGGCTCGGAAAATTATTCCACCAAATCTATCTTCATTCAGAAAATTGTGTTGTTCTATAGTTCAAATCTATAAATCATACCATAGGTTTAATGTTTTGCATCTTTTTTTCTATCTTTATTTAGACTAGACTCGAGGTCTATATGTTATGCTATACCCAACAATTGAAATTTGATTTGTTTTCTGTTTTTGTTCTTCATTTCTTTTTTCATGATTGTGTGAATCAAATTTATTTGAGGTCGGGGGGTGCAGGTGGTAAGGGGTGCAGTGGGTGGGGGGAGGGGTGTGCAAGTGGGGTGTTCAGGTTGGGGGAATGTGAAGTGGGTGAAGGGGGTGTGCAGGTGGGGTGTTCAGGTTTGGGGGATGTGTAGTGGGTGAAGGGGGTGTGCAGGTGGGGGTGTGTAGTGGGGGGAGTCTGTTGGGTGTGAGGTGGGGTTGGGATGTGTAAGTGGGGGATGGGGGAGGGGGTGGTTCAAGTGGGAGGTGTGGGTGGGAGAAGCTATACAAGTGGGTGGGGGCATGTGCAGGTTGGGGTGTGGGCTGGGTAGGTGGGAGTATATTGGGGGTGAGGTGGGGGTGGGGTGTACAGGTGGGGGTGGAGGGGGGTTGTGCAGTTGGGGTGGGGGGAGGGGGCTGTGTAAGTGGGGGGTGTAGGTGGGGGGGGTCAGTGGGCGGATGGGAGGGGGTTGTGTGTGTTTGGGGGGTGGACTATGCAAGTGGGGGATGGTGTAGGTGGGGGGGGGGGGGTTGTGTAGTGGGTGGATGGGGGGAGGCTATGCAGGGGGGATTCTGTTGGGGGTGACGTGGGGATGGGTCTATGTAGGTGGGAAGTCATCACTTCCATAGTTCACCAATAAGCACCGGGAAGTCATCACTTCTAGAGATTTGGATAGGTCTGAGGCATATTTGGTTTTGGTTCTTATCTAGTCATCTTGATGAGTAAGGAATCACATGATCTAAAAGTGACATCGACTATATAGGATGAATTCCTTCTCCCACAACACATTTTTCTAGAAATAATATATCCTTGGAAGGTGGTGGGAGCCTTTTATAATCCTTTCATACAGAAACCGGTGGATGAAAATCTTTATATATATCCACCTAGACCAGGGACCTACTACCATATGGATGTCCCATATTCATAAGCCTACCTCTCTATGTATTAAATGAATAGTGATTCTATCTAGACTTCACCTTCTAATGATATCCTAAATTTAATTCATGTTGTGATGAAAACAATATCGAGGAATCCATACGACTTTGTATAGGAAAACACCATAAATCATCATGCCATGATGATTCAAATACTTAAAAACTCATTAACATACATCATATAATTCCTAATAACTACCTATAGATATTCACTAACCCGTATTCCTTCCACCAGAATCCAATTCCCCAACATTTTTTCAATTGAAAACTTGATACCATCATGTTATCAACTCACCAATCCTACCAAATTGGATTTTCACTAAAAAATACTACTCTAATCTTTAACACCCATCATTTATTTTTCATAACATGAATGACAACCCAATTAAATCTAATAGCTCTTAGTCACACCCTCCTAGATATCCCCCCACCCCTGTGGATAGCCCGTACCCCCCGAACAGCTCCCCACCCCTGTGGACATCCCACCCACCCCCTAGACACCCCCACCCCTCAGACACCCCAGACCCCCTGGATATCCCCCAACCCCCTAGACACCCCCACCCCCCCTGGACCCCCACCAACCCACCCACCCCCATGGATACACCCCGACCCCCGTGGACAGCCCCCCCCCCCAAGACACCCCTACCCTCTTGGATAGCCCCACACCCCTGTGGACAGTCCGTACACCCCCCTAGACACCCCCTCCTCCCTGGACAGCCCCACCACCCTCATGGACAGCCCGCCCACCCCCCTGAACACCCCGTACCCCCTGGGCATCCCCTACACCCCATAGACAGCCTTCCCACCCACCTGAACACCCTCTATTCCCCTGGAGAGCCCCCAACCCCGTGGAAAGCCCGCCCACCCCCTTGGACACCCCACCCCAGGACACCCCCCATCCCCCCAGAACACCCCGTACCCCTTGGATAGCCCCCAACCCCCATGGGCAGCCCCCTGGACACCCCTTAACCCTGTGCACAACCCAACCATCCCTGAGGATAGCCCCCACCTCCGTGGATATCACACCCACCCCCTAACCCCTAGACAGCCCCGCCACCCCCGTGGACAGCCCGCCCACCCCCTGGACACCCTGTACCCCCTGGACAACCCTGCCACCCCCATGGAAAACCCACCCACCCTCCTGGACACCCCCTCCCCCCATGGACAGCCCCCCACCCTCGTGGATAACCTTCCCACCCCTCTTGGACACCCCTACCAATCGTGGATAGCCCGCCCACCCCCTGGACACCCCCTACCCCCTAGATAGCCCTACCACCCCCGTGGACAGCCCGCCCACCCCCTGGACACCCCATTCCCCCTGGACAGCCCCGACGACCCCCCATAGACACCCCCTACCCCCTGGACAGCCCCACCCATCCCCTTAGACACCCCATACCCCTTGGATAGCCCCGCCCACCCCCTACCCCCCCTGGACAGCCCCACCCACCCCCTGGACACCCACTACCCCCTAGATAGCCCCGCCCACCCCCTGGGCACCCCTACCCCCTTGATAGCCCCCACCCCTGTGGACAGCCCTGCCTAGCCCCCTAGACAGCCCCACCCCCTGTAGATTATAGGGTTTCAAACAAATCGAAGATCCCATTAATCATAGATACCCACTTCGTTGCCTCCTGATATACTTGATCACCAATAGAAAAATAATAGATGGTATTTTAGAAACTCCCATGCTCAATAAATGATCCAAGAAGAACATGGTTATTCCACTTCCACAAGAGTTTGAGTAGAGACCAAGACTAGGAAGACAATAGCTGGATCATAAGAATGACTACTTGAGATATCCCCTTTAAGGTTCCATTAAAAAATAATATTTTATTTTTGTCCCAAAATAAAAATGTAATCCATTTCTTAATAACCAAATCCCCCTTCCTACCATACACACTAAAAGCATTAATTTTTTCCTAAAGAAACACGTACTATTGAAATAAACACTATTCCAAAACCATTTTTAAAAATACCAATGATCTTAAAATCCATGAAATTCATTCAATTAAAACCATTAAATCCCCCCACCCATGGACACCACCCTGCCCCCCTAGAAACCACCCCACCCCCTAGACACCCCCATGTACAGCCCCCCCCCCCCCCACACACACACCACCTTGGATAGCCGCCCACCCCCTAGACACCCCCAACCCCCTGGATGGACCCCACCCCTCCTAGACACCACCCCACCACCTGGACACCCCCACCCCTGGACACCCCCACCCCCATGAACAGCCACCCCCACCCCCTAGACACCACACCACTCCCTTAGACACCCCCTGGACCATTCCCACCCTTCTGGACACCACCCCACCCCCTGGACACCCCCACCCCCTGAACACACCCACCCCCTGGAAAGCCCCCCCCCCCCCAACCCACTTGACACCACCCCACCCCATGTACACCACCCCACCCCCCTGGACACCACCCCACCCCCAGGACACCCCCAAGGACAGCCCCCCTAGACACCCCCAACCCCTTGAATGCCCCCACCCACTGGACGACCCCCATCCCTCATATACCCCACCCCACCACCTGAACACACCCCCACCCCTTAAACACCCCACCCCCCTTGGATAGCCCCCCAACCCCCTAGACTATCCCCACCCCCTGGACACCACCCCACCCCCAGGACACCCCCACCCCCTATACACCCCCACCCCCTGGAAAGCCCCCCTCCCCCCCCCCCCCCACCCCCTTGGACACCACCCCACCCCCTAGACAACCCCCCCCCCCCCACCACCACCACCGCCGCCCTGGACAACCCCCACTGGACATCCCCAACCCCCTAATGGCCCCCACCCCTCCCAGACACCACCTCACCACCTGGACACCCCCACCCCCTGGACACCCCCACCCCCATGGACAGCCACCCCCACCCCCTAGACACCACCCCCACCTCCCTTGGATAGCCCCCCAACCCCCTAGACCCCCTGGACACCACCCCACCACCTGGACACCCCCACCCCCTTGGACACCCCCACCCTGGGAAAGCCCCCCCCCCCCTAAAACCCCATGGACACCACCCCACCCCCCTAGACACCACCCCACCCCCCTGGAAACCCCAATGGATATACACTTCCCACCCTAGACCCCCCCCCCCCTAAACACCCCCATCCCCCTAGACACCCCCACCCCCTGGACACCCCCTACCCCCTGGGACAACCACCCAAACCCCTGAATAGCCCCCCCAACCCCCTGAATTCTGATTTTAATTGTTTATGTATTTAATTAACTTATGAATTATGTGTTAATAGTGTATGGTTATACTTTTTGTATGGGTATACTTGTTGAATGTGTATACATGTTGTAATTACCTTGTGAATTATGTGTTAATTTTGTATGTCTGTCGAGGGTAATTTAATACAGAATTGGAGGTATTCAGAATTCCGTATTAATTACATTTTGTATGAATTCTATATGAATTCATACAGAATTTTGTATGTATTAAGCAGGTATACTTGTTAATTTTGTATTGTTTCACTTGTTGTATGTGTACGTAATATGCAGGTATTCTGTTGTGTATGAATTTTTTAGGCCTTATGGTGGAATTATTGCAGCTACACAGGGGGGAGGCCAGCAAGCCGGCTTGATGCTGCAGGTATAAAAAGGATATTCCAACAGTTTATAACCATTGGAATATATGTAAAACCATAACTTATACAAATTTTTTATGTAAACCATTGGTATAAGTATATTCCAACAGTTTGTAAACTATTGGCATAGATAATTTTACATGATATTTACCAACAGTTTGTGGAAAACCATTGGTAAAAGTCTATACCAACGGTTTTGTAAACCATGGTATAGATATAATACTTGCTATTACCCATGGTTTAAAATCGTTGGAAGAAATTTATACCAACGGTTTATTGAAACCATTGGTGTATATAGATTTTTTTCAGACATATCCCAATGGTTCTCATAGAACCATTGGGATATGTCTATCCCTATATCCCAACACCCAATGGTTTTAGACAACCATTGGTATAGTTTATACCAACGGTTTAGACAAATGTTGGTATAGTTTTATACCAACAGTTGTCCAGCCTTTACCAATGGTTTTAAACCATCGTTAAAGCTATAATTTCTAGGGTATGAGTGTTATACATGTTTTATTGATCACAAATAAATAAATAAATTCATTTTTATTTAGTTAAATAATAATTGGTTTGGATTTATTTATGTATTTACAAGTGATTATGTAAATACAATGATTAATATTATATGAACAAATATTATTAAAATATTCCATATTCATTTAATATCATTAGGAGTTATGAGTTGAGTTAATGATATAGGTTTATCACATAATATATTTAATATATATATTACATGTATGTAATAAAATATAAATAATATTTATGATGCAATTTAGTTCATTATAATTATTTATTTATACCACTTATTTAGTGTATGTTTAGTGCATAGGGTCAGGGAACCCTTATCAAGTATTAGGAATATCCCCTATATAAGTGGAGATAAGCTCATACCAATGTATTATTCACTTAGTTATAATTGAGATATTATCTATCCTCCTGGATTCTAGAGAGGGAATTGCTCAAACTAAGTATACGATCCAATTTTGGATTCACGGATCCAAGGAAAAGGATCATAGTGAATGAATTAACACTGAAGTTGTTGTCAAAGCACAACTAAATCACATTTAATCTAATTAATATCATGAACGTAGATTTGAGAAGGGTTTGTAGATGATCTAGATAGATTCTACATTGGATCCTTTGACAAACAAATGCCTAAAACTTGTGAGGGACGTGAATGTATCAAATCATAATTAGGTATGTCTTCAATTTATTTATTGTGATCTATTTCAATCACACAGGATCCTTGGACATACCAGGGTCGGATCACCGAATATGAGGAAGTTACGCCACTCTATTTATAGAAAAAATTTAAATCCTTGGTCCACTGGATTCTACTACATGCCTGAGTACCAATATAGAAATGGTTCATGACACACAAGAGAAAAAACTTAATGTCACGATGAAAATAACCAAATAAGAACACTCACTATGTAATATAAACCCTTGGTCACAAATTATCATAAAGTAGGTAGCATGACATTATCATCAAACTACTTTCATGGTTCTTCTTTCTTAGACTATGTGAAATAAACACATAGATACAATATGGCCATGTAATTTAGGCAACATTTATATTCCAATTAAAGGAATGAGATATAAACTCCCATAAATATGGATGTAATAAATCATTCCTTGGATTTTCCATTAATGAAAACTCAATCATGATGCACCCAACATACCCTACTTCCCAATAACATATAGTGCGATGGTTTTTCTCAGTAAATCTAAGTGTGTAAGTCATGACATGCATCAATGATAATATTAACGTCTAAGGACCATTACACATGATTTTAGATAAGAATATCCAATGACATAAAAACATGTGAAATTACTACCAATGGGTCTGTTCTCATAATATCCCGTCTAAGAGATTACCAAGTGAAAACATTATGAGAAGAATCATTATCTTCTTATGAGTACTCACACATGAAATTTTAAATACTATGTGTCCCATAATAGTATTATATCTCACCCAATTTTTTATATCTCACCCAAATTTTAATCAAGAAATATACTAATAATTTATTCTTTTAATTATAGAATAAAACATAAATCTCAACATCCATGCTATCCCTATGATAAATATTGGATAAAGACAACCTCCTAACTAAAAGTAAATTCCAAGAATGGTATAGATGTCTTTTGGTTGTGTTATTCCATGAACGGAAATACGATGTGCTAGAATACTCATTTCTTAATCTTCCTTATAAGTATGTGAGTGCTGAAGAGTTCCCAGTCTGTGAGAAACATATGAATAATTCAATCGAAATTCAATGATTAATTCTTTATTATATTTCTAGTGAACTCATAAAGTCTTATGAAAACATGGATGCATATAGAATTCTTTTGAACCACCATGGTGTTTCCTAGGAGGGAGAAATATATGAATGGTTTAACATTTTCATGGAACTATTTTAAAGAAATCTTATATAGGGTTCCCCAGATAGGCCTCACATTGTCAAGCTCATTGGATACATTGAATGCTTAAAGGTTCTAGGTTTTAAAACCCCTAAATAACTAGGCACTTATCTCAATATGGAATCACTCCCTCAAAGATTATCCATATTTTTTTAATTTTAATATGAAAAATATTGATAAGTCTATAATATATCTTCTTACAATTCTCCATTAATTATATTAAGATATTAATCGTTAAAGACCTTCCATCCATATTGTGAAAAAACAAAAAGGGAAAGTGAATATCCTTAAGCCCAAAGATTATTCATGCCCATCCAAGAATCGGAATATCAAGGTTAAATCAAGGGAACATGGTGTTTTCTAATTCACATGTGGTAAGAAGGGCCATGGAAAAAACTACACCCAACCATATAAGTAAGGGGAATCTCAAGATGCATTTTTTATCTAGTGTAATATATTTATTTCTAAAAATTGGATATTCGATATAGATTTTGGTTCTCACATATGTATTCAAATACAATAAACAAGTAGATTTAAAAATATTGACCAAGTGGAAGTAGATCTATGAGTATCCAATGGTGTTAAACTTACTGTTATTGCTACATGTGACTACCACCTCACATTTCTGACCAGAATGATCTTGGTTTTGAAAGGTTTTTCATAGTTGGTGTCTTAAAACCAAGTATTTGTACTTTGATTACAATAATATTTTATGTGTTGAATATTAATAAAAATTATAATTACATATTTTTTGTTGTTCTGCATGAGTATAATGTAATAATGTCCTAGAGTATATGTATCATTGATAAGGTCAAAGAAGTTCCCCACTATGATGAGAACCTTGATGTACTATGATGATATTCTCAAATAATGTTCTCTGGTTGGATAACCTAGTATGATGGGACACATAGTACATCGATCATCATATGATATTACTCTTAAAGGAGATGAGGCTTATTGTCATGAATTTTTTACTTGGTAATATCTAAGATGAGAGATTATGAGAATAGACACACTAGTAGGAATTCTGCATGTTTTGGTGTCATTCGATATTCCAATCTATGAGCATGTGTGATGGTCCTTAGACTTTAAGATTATTATTAATGCATGTTACAAATAACGTACTTAGATGTATTCCATAAACAATGACAATAATAGTTCATGGAGATGTTAGATAAATTGGGTACATCATGAGTTCCATGTCATTATTGAGTACATTAAATAAGTGTTTTTCCCTTCCATATTTATGGGAGTTGATATCTCATCCCTATGATTGGAATAGAAACATCACATTAAATTGCATGGTCATGGTGTAATGATGTGTTTATTTTAGATAGTAAAAGAAATAAATATCAAGAATATAGGTTAGTGACATGGTTATATAACCTTATTGATGATATATTGTGATAAAGTAATTACATTACTTAGTGAGTGTTCGAATGTGGCTGTCGATGTTGTGACATTAAGTTATTTCTATTGGGTTCTTTGACAAGTTACTAGAAAGTAATCTTGGACTTTTGGAAAGTCTACATAATTCCAACAAGAATGAATCCTAGAGTGTCACACACTATGTTTTTTTGTTGATCTCAATTAAATTCTATTTGAGGTAAATTAATGGAAAAAATATTATTCTTAAGTCTGAGGAATAATTTCATTCAAGTTATATTGATCGCATAAATTAAATAAATATTCACTAGCATGTGTATAAAATATTTATTTTATTTATTTAATATCATACTAAATATTTATTCTCTAGATTGTTAATAAAATATTTATTTATGAATAAAATATTTATTCAGTTATTCAATAAATGATATAGAAATTTGAACAGACCAAGACCGATTCTGGCGACAAATATTAATTAATAAGACCGTTACATAATATGTTTTATTGCACAAGTTAGCACGTGCAACAAAATTATAATATTATAGTTATTATTATGTGTCAAAGGGATTATTAAAAGTAATAAATATTATATAATGGATGGTATGAAATTAAATAATATTTTAACTTAAATCCTAACTCTATTAATATACATTGGTGTCTATTGTATAGAGTATCCAAAATTTAGAATAAAGAATTATTGCTCACAGAAAATTCTCTATCAACTCCTCCTTCCCACTACCTCTCAATAACAAGAAATTCAAGATATATTTCTTCAAGAAAAAAAGAATATGTGATCATGAACAAAAAATGCAAGACATTCGACTCACCGCACTAGAACCTGAAGATTGAGTGGTGTTTCTCAGAGATCATAGGAGCATGTGTGGATCACTGCTTGATCGATTCTATCCTTGTATCCACATAGTTCAATAAAGGTAATACAAAATGGAATTTTTAGATGATCAACATTCACCAATGAAGATAGTTTCCAAGACCATGTTTTTATTTCTTCAAGTATTAAAAAAATTATTTATAAATTTAACATGAATGATTCTCGCTCTTGGTTTTGAGAAATGATTATTATAAGTAATTTTAATATATCACCCATATATGTATGATTCTGATGTTCCCAAAACCATCAAGTGGTATCAGAGGTGTCACATTTAAATTTATAATTATTTATTTGATTTTTTGTCTATGCACAATTGTGGTTATATTTTCATTTCATGTTATTATTTCTTTAATATGATTTGAATTAACATGTTATCAACATATTAATCATATTTATTTAGGGTTTCATTTTCTTAAATGTTTAAGAACAAATGAAGAACATCCATAGATTCCATCGGGAAGTTCCAAATCTTTGGCAGGTAAAATTGTGTTATATTGCATGATGTTGGAGACACACTGTATACCCATGAAAATTGTATCTAGATGTGCCAAGAAATAAATTACACCCTGTACTTTTATTGCACACCATATGTTTATTGGGCCAACCTGGCACACAGAAAGTGGATACAGGGTGTGTAGCTGGAATGTACACATCGTGTAGTCTGGTCTATTTAACACGCCCCAAGGAATGTGATTTGGATAGACGACAACTAAGTTATATGGCGTGTAGCTACATCTACATATCGTGTAGTCTCCCATTAATGTAAAAAATTAAAATTACATTAAATTTTAAAATTCAAGCATTAAAACCTTATTTTATTGATTGGTACACTACTGTGTGTTTGAAAACTTAATAATGATTTTAAATAATTTTAAATGTTCAATCAATTTGTGGTAATTAATATTTCATTATTAGTTCTGTCATTTAGTTTCCATGAATACCATTAATGATAAATATCTCTAAATAAGATCAGATGATCATTAAAATAAAAGGGAATTAATTTATTAATTAATTAATTAATTCAAGTGTTTTTATCATAAATAATAAAACAACGAATAAATAAATGAATTCTATTTGTTTACATTTGTGTATTAATTTCATGTATGGTTGTTCATGATCATAAATAATACTTGTGTATGTGTTGGATGTTTTAATTTAATTTATTGAATGATTTTACAATTATTTAATGTTAAATTAAATGATGTCCTATGAGTCATCCCTCCCCCAATTATTATATAGGAACTAAATGTCCAAGGATATTTCTGTAACCCCCTTTAAACAATCCTTTGGTTCCCCTCACCTGTGTGTGAGTAATAACTATTTTTAAATAATAAAGCATCCCAATGCATGTGGAGGTTGTTCAATATGAAACTTGTAATGACCCAAAGTTTTATCAATGGAAATTCCATTCTTATATTTATGTCACATAAAATCACATTAGAAAACACAATTCCACATCATGCCTAAACAAACTACTAAAAACCATGTGACCTTTATAGCTTATCCATTAAACATACTTTTTCCACTTTTGTGGTTTGAATTTCAAAAATCTGACATACACAGTTACGATCGGTAAGATATTTAGAGTCTGATAGGACTAACATAATTTTTAGTGAATAGTAACTTACCCTTTTGAATGGTAATGTTACCCTTGTGAATAGTAATATGACCCTTATGAATATTAAATCGGCCAAGTGAATAGTAAGTGTACCAATGATAGTATAAATAAAATTCATCCATCCCATAAGTGACAATATGATATAATTATATCATAGTATAAGTAAATAAGTATTTTAAAAATTATTAATTAAATGTTGGTATTGTAAAAGTCATAAATATTTAATTAAAATTTTATTATTAATTTAATAATTTTAAAGAAAATTTAATTTCATAAAATTTATTCATAAATTAATATTTTGGTGTTTTATGGTTTTTCGATAATTTTATGAGACCTTAAGTACTTTTTCAATGTGTTATAAAATCAGATATAATTTTAAAATATGTATTTTCCAAGTAAATGATAACATTAATTAATATTTAAATTACTCATATTTAGAAAAAAAAATCATAAAATATGGTTCATTTTTTAATTCTAAATGTTGAAAAATGGTTAGGGTTAATTTTTGGTATTTTTTTGAATTACATGAATTTTTGTGAATAGTGAAATACTATAATTTGTAGTAGATATACATTATAAGTTAAATACATAATTCATGACATAATGGCTGATATAATCACCCTTTTGTATAACTTACATTATCTAATTATTGTATTTAGTAACAAGAATCCTCACTTTTTCTTGTCTTGAGAACAATAATAAACTAATGATTAAAAAAAGAAAGCGCCCCTCCCCTATACTATAAATACCACCTCCACACCCTCTTCTCCCCACACATCTAAAGATTTTAGACATTACTATATTATACCCAATAATCTTCCCTAATCTATCCCACACATCCAGGATATCTTGGTCTCATCAAAAGACCAAGTCTATGTGCCTTGAGGAGGATCTCAATAAGAGAATTCAAGAGGTAAATCCTCTCTCTTTTTCTTTTAGTTTCCTGTCAATTTCGATTTATTTTATTATTCTATCATCACCTACCATCATAAAAATGATATTATAACTTCATTACCTTACATATAATATAATTATATCATGTTAATGGAGAATACAACATTAAACTCTTCCCTCTCTCTCTTTTATCTTAAAAATGAAATCATCATACGTGATGTGTTAATTTACCAACATTGTGTGTGATGCACTTTCATTTTCCTTAAACACCTTTAGGACTGTTAATAAGACCATTAAATGGTTTAATATGGACTTTAAAATTTATTTTATAACCCTTTTTATGTTCTGTAAATAACTTATATTCATAATATTAAATGGTAAAACAAAACGAGTTCATTGTGATCGAAAAAACCACCAAAATTAACCGAAAACAATCCTCTTTAACTTTTATCTAATGAATAAAACTCATGGTATATAACGAAATACATTTTAAGATCATTTTAGATTTTTTAGGATCATTAATATCATATAATAACAATTCTGGATATTCATCCTCATTTTAAACAAACTTTCAATCATGTATATAAACGAACTGATCATGAAAACCCTGAACATTAATGCTCCAGAACGATGAAATTAAACTCTATATCTCATCCAAAGGCCTATAAAAGATCATAATAAAACAATAATTAATCATATTCCTGTATAAAATGTTATTTAATTGTTAATTAATGAATCTAATGTGGTTATACAGGACATTAACATCAAGGAATATTTTGGACAAAAGGTAAGGGGAATTTTTGAACCCAACTCTCATTCTTTGGGTTTTCCCTCTTTCACCCAATTTTCAATATGGTTATTACATAGAAATAATTTATTCATCATTATCTTATATTTTCTATGATATAAATATTTTTTACTGGATTTTTGGTCAAACACAATGTTTTACAAAAGAACTCTTCTTTCAAAACACATCTTTTACGTCTAACTCAATGATGATGATTCTTATATTAAGTATATAATTTCCCCTTCAATTTGGGAACCAAAATTTTATGAATGTATGATTATGAAATGAAACCCATTCCTTTATATGGGTTATTTATGTTCATTATTGATATATTTTCTATGTGGCATGCATGATAATGTAAATATTATGATGTGATGGGTGTTCCTAGAATTATATAGAGAAATGAAAATGTTATGATGTGATAGGTGCACCTAGAATTATATAGTGCTCTAATGAATTAGGTAATGTGATGTATCTCGTGATAATAGTTAAATATTCATGTACATGATGCAATCTTTTTTTACAACTCTGTGTGGTAGTTGACTAGTAAGACATGATGTTTCATTTTTATGCATTCCCACGTTCCAAGTCTTTTCATAATGCTTCCTATCATGATTATGATATTATTCCTATGTTATATAGAAAATTATTATGTTCACCACATGTTATATTGACTCATGTTATTATCTATCCTCTTACTAGGATTTTTAGTGCACCCCTTTTTTATGTATATCCTCAAGTGACTACATGTAATAAGGAGATCACAAGAGCCAATAAGAAGCTAGAGAATAAGGAATTAAATAAATATTTATTTTTTATTTTTAAAATTTCATGTATGGTCCTAATGTTCCCACATAACTAAACCTTTTGATCCTTGATGTGCAATTACATTATGTTTTTTATCTTTAAAATGATGTAATATTAATGTCAGAAAAAGAAGGGTTTCTATAGTTTGTATCAGAGAGAGGTTTAGTTAATTTGGGAATTTGGATTAGAGAACCATAGTGAAAAAATTTAGTATGAGACTAATTATGATTAAGTACCCAAGATTCATAAATAAACATAGTTATCCTATAAGATATTCCTTTAGACATAATTACACAAACAAATAAATTATATATTCATGACTTGTTGACTTGTGTTTTGTTCCAACATTTTATATTTTAGAAAATGCTAGGAACTAGAATAAACTAGGCCAACAACCTATGTAAGGGACAATATCATGGTTTCCTGAATGACATCCCCATTAATTTGGGTGATGGAGTTCAAAATTTCATGGTGATGCTTACCCAGTCGTCTCAGACTATGAACAATAACATGAATAATGTGTAATTACCTCCTTCACCAAAGAGGGAGTAACTACCTATCATGTGTTTTATGCGACAACGACCACCAGCGTTTAGTGGAACTTCTGATCCAGAAGTCATGGAACACTGCTTCAACTTGATGGAGAATATATTTTCTATTCTTTACTATTATGAGATGGATAAGTTGAATCTTTTTTATTATCATCTAGACAGAGAGGCCAATAAATGGTAGGATTTTATTGAGGACAAAAAGATGAAGGAAAAAATTGAAGAGATGGTGTGGGAAGACATTAAGATAATATTTATTAATAGTTATTTACCTTAGACTCTTCAAACTAATGTGAAGAGATAATTTATTGAGATTAAGTAAAAGGAAAGTTAATATGACATGGCCTATAATGAAAATTTCACAAGTATTATGAGGTACACTTTGGGTTTTTTATCAAAAATGATAGAAGAATTGATAGATTATTTAGCGGTTTAAAACCACACATTTAAAAGGATCTTGAAATTTGAGACTTTTGGAGTTATGAATAAGTTGTTTGATTTTCTATAAAAGTGGAGATAGAGTTTTAAAAATTGTCCCATGGCTATGGTGATAAAATATTATAGATGGAGTTTCAGGATGAATGATCTAATGAAAAATGCGGAAAGAAAACTCAACCACACACATATCAAAAATGTGGGAATAAGTATCATAGGAACTACCAGAAATGGATCGGAAAATTCCTCAAATGTTGGAGATAAGTCCACCAAGCTCATGAATTCTGAAAAGGTGTGAAAAGGTAGGACAATGTCATAGAGGACAGGAGAGCACCACCCATGGTCCAATACTAAACTATAGGGAGAAGGGGCACTATGAAATCTAGTTTAATAAACCTTGAGTTTTTTAGGGTAATCAGCATCATCAGCCACCAAAGCTAAAGGAGAAAGGGAAGTCTTCTTCCATCACTACTGCGAAAGTGTATCAAGAAGAAGGCAGTTGTATAATGTGCACTTCCTATTCACTCAAGAATGTAAATAGTCTTCTTTGATTCTCGTTCTACACATTATTTTATATCTCGCAATTTTTTTATACTATTTAATCAAAGCCCTAAAACCTTGATGTAGAGATATACATAAAAACACCTAGTGGTGAAATCATTGAAACCCAAGTGTTGGACTCTTCACCTATTGGTGTATGTGGGAAGATTATTCTAGAAAGTATCATGATAATTCCCTTGGTTTAATTTGATTCTATACTGAGAATGGATTGGATCTCATTATATAGAGCACATATAAACTGTTAGGAAAAGGAAATATCTTTTCATATTACAAACTATCCCATGCTCCACTAAAAAAAATAAAGATGATGAATCTACTTTGAAAATTTCTTAAACAGTGTGGGTGTTGATTCCCTATGAAGAAGCATACCTCACTCAAATGGTTGAGTCAAGGGAAGGTATCAACCTAGGGAAAATTCACATTGTGAGGGAATACAGTAATGTATTTCTTAAAGAGTTACTCGGACTACCCCTGGATCGTGAGGTAGAGTTATCAAAAGAATTAATAGCTGGAGCTACTCCTATCTCAATGTGTCCCTATAGGATGTCTCCTGTTAAGTTGGAGGAGTTAAATAAGCAGCTGCAACATCATTTGGAAAATGGTTCCACACACTCTAGTGCATCACCTTGGGGTGTTCCAGTGCTCTTTATTAAGAGGAATAATGGATCAATGTGGATGTGTATCAATTATTGGGAACTCAACAATATCACCATAAATAACAAGTATCATATTTTGAGGATTGATGACTTGTTTGAGCAGTTGATAAGATCTAGGTACTTCTCAAATTTGGATCTCTATTTTGGATATCATTAACTAATGGTGAAGAATGAATATATTTAGAAGACTACCTTCTATACAAGTTATTGGCACTATGAGTTTTTGGTGATTCCCTTAGGACTTACTAATTCCCCTACAATCATCATGGATTTGATGAATAGAGTCTTTAGACATTACCACGACAAGTTTTTGGTATTTTTTAACAATGTTATTATCATCTACTATAAAAGAAAGTGGGAACATGAATAAACTCAAAGAATTGTGTTGGCGATATTGAGGAAGGATAATTTTTACGCCATGTTCAGAAAGTGTGAATTTTTGATGTAGAAAGTCACGTTCTTGGGACATGTGATCACAAGTGAGGGAATTTATATAGACCCTTCAAAAACCAAGGCAATTAAGGAATTTCCCAGACCCTCCAATGTCACAGAAATCTATAGTTTTCTTAGCTTAGCAGGGTACTATTGATGTTTCATGAGAAATTTCTAATGATTGTCAAGCCCACTAACTAAATTAACAAAGAAAGGGTAAAAGTATGTATATATGGAATAATGTGAGGAAAACATTAAGGAACTAAACATAAGTCTTATCACTGCACTTGTACTTACATTACCAAAAAGAGGATAAAGTTTTGTGATATATAGTTATGCTTCCAAGAAAGGCTTGGGTTTTGTACTCATGAAAGTGATAATGTGATAGCTTATGCCTCATAGAATTTGAATATCTATGAGAAGAACTACCCTACGCATGATCTAGATCGTGTAGCTATGATTTTTTCCTTCAGAATTTCGTGGCACTACCTTTATGGTGAGAAGTGTGACATATATACCGATTATAAGAGCCTAAAGTATATATACACAAAAAATGAGATCAACATTCATCAAAGGAGATGATTAAATCTAATCAAAGACTATGATTTCTCTATTCACTATCATCCTAGAAAGGCAAACAAGGTAGTTAATGATCTAAGAAGAAAACAACCTGCTACTCTATCCTTGTTGCAGATTGAGAAAGACCATATCTTTATAGATATGTAAAGGATATATTTGGAAATAATAACTGTATGGAATACATTCAACCTTACCCAAATGATTTCCTAACCATCTATCTAAGATAAGATTAAGGATTCCTAAAGGGATGATCTAGAGTTGTAAAAGAAGGTGAATACGGTAATGTAAGGGAAGATGCAAGAGTTACATATCGATGGTGATGGTGTAATTCAGTTTGGAATGATGGTTTGTGTGCCTTAATCACCTAAAGTAAATAAGTATTTATTGTATAATTCACATAGTTCAACATTAATTATCCATCCTAGTATCACCAAGATGTATTGTGATCTTTAAGAATACTTTTGGTGGGACAACATGAAGAAGGAGATTGCGGAATATATCTCAAGGTGTTTAATATGTCAATAAGTCAAATAAGAGTGAAATAAGTCCAAATGGATTATGAAACCATTTCCAAATCCAATATGGAAATGGGAGAATGTCACCATAGACTTTTTCATGGGTCTCCAAAATACATCCAAAAGAATAATGTGATATGGGTTGTGGTGGACCGACTCAACAAGATTTCCCACTTTATCACTATTTGTGAAGATCTCTCACTTGAAAAACTTACAAAGATATATGTGAACAATTTGGTGAGACTAAATGGGTTCGACTCTTGATTATCTCTGATCATGGTCCCATGTTCGTATATAAATTCTGGAGGACTCTTCAACATGCCTTGAGTACTGAATTGAAATTCAGTATGGCCTATCACCCCCAAAATGATGCCCAATCTGAAAGGACTATTCAGAAGCTCGAAGAAATGCTAAGAGCCTACTCTTTATAATTCAAAGTAGTATGGAATCATTATCTCCCATTGGCTTATTTCTCATACAAAAATATATTCCACTTGGGTATTTAGATGGCTCCATATAAATCTTTATATGGAAAGTGATGTAGAACTCCAACCTGTTAGGATGAAGTTCACGAAATAAAACTACTTGAAACTAATCTTGTGCAAGAGATAACAGAGAAGGTTCAAGCCATCTATGAACATATCAAAGCTGCTAAGAGTTGGAAAAAGATCTATGATGAAAACTATCAAAGGGACTTGGTGTTAGACATTGAAGATAAATTCTTCCTATGAATATCACCATGGAAGAGAGTCATGCAGTTTGAAAGAAAGGTAAGCTAAGCATAAGGTACATTGGCCCTTTGATATCCTTGATTACATAGGATTTTTGGCCTATTGTCTTGCACTTCCACTGAATATGGGTCAATTTCATGATGTGTTCCACATATCACTCTTGAGAAAGTACATACCAGATCCCTCACAAGTACTAAACTTAAAGGCGGTATAGCTAGAAGATAATCTCTCTTATGAGGTGAAACTAATAAAGATTTTGGTTCAAAGATATAAGTTTCTATGAAACAAGATAACATACCTTATCAAAGTATTGTGGAGGAATCATATGTATAACAAAGCAACTTGCGAACCATGGAGGTGATGAATGAGATGTACCCTCAATCGTTTATGTAAAATGAAATTTCAAGGGTAAAATTTCAAAAGGGGGAAGAATGCAATGACTCAAAGTTTTATCAATGGAAATTCTCATCTTATAATTATGTCACAAAAAATTACATTAGGAAACACAATGCCTCCTCATGAATAAATGAACTATTAAATACAATGTGACCTTTATATCCTAGTCGTTAAACATAAATTTTCCCCTTCTGTGATTTGAATTTAAAAAATATGACATACTCAATTGCGATTAGTAAGATATTTGGAGTCTAATTGGAAAAAATTAATTTTTGGTGAATAGTAACTTACCCTTATGAATAGTAATCTCACCCTTATGAATAGTAATATGAACCTTATGAAAAGTAAATCAGCCAAGTGAATAGTAATCTTACCAATGATAGTATAAATAAAATGTACCCATATTATAAGTGACAATATGATATAATTATATCATAGTATAAGAAAATAAATATTTTAAAAATTATTAATCAAGAGTTTTTATTTTATAAGTCATAAATATTTAATTACAATATTATGAGTAATTTAATAATTTGAAAGAAACTATAATTTCATGATATTTATTCATAAATAAATATATTTGTGTATTATGGTTTTAAGATAATTTTATGAGACCTTAATTAAGTTTCCAAAGTGTTTCAAAATCAGTTATAATTTTAAAATTTATATTTTCTAATAGAGTCTATGACAAATACAAGGTTTTCAAAACACAGCTTTTACTTATAACTCAAAGTTAATGATTCTTATATCAAGTATGTCATTACCCCTTTAATTTAGTAACCCAAATTTTATGAATTTATTCTTATGAAATGAAATCCATTCCTTTGAATGGGTTATTTATGTTCAATATTGATATAATTTCTATGTAGCATGCATGATAATATAAATATTATGATGTGATGGGTGAGCTCGTAATTATATAGCCTAATGAAAATGTTATGATGTTCCAGGTGAACTCAAAATTATTTATAACTCCAATTAATTGGATAATGTGATGTATCTCATGAGAAAAGTCAAATATTCATGAGAAGGATGCTATCTTTTTTCACAATTATGTGTGGTAGTTGACTACTAAGACATGATGTTTCATTTTTATGCATTTCCACATTTTTAGTCATTTAATAATTCTTCCTCTCATGATTATGATCATATTAATTTTTTATTTTAATAATTATTATGATCCCCCATGTTATATTGTTTTTTGTTCTTATATATCCTATTACTATGATTTTTAGCTCACCCCTTTTTTATGTATATCCTCAGCTGGATAAATGTACTAAGGATAAAACAAGGGATAATAAGAATCTTGATAAGAAGAAATTAAATAAATGTTTATTTTTATTTGGTAAATTTTATGTATGGTCCTAATTTTCCAAAGACACTAAACCTTTGGATCCTCGAGGTGTGATTACTTTATATTGTTTTTCTTTAAAATTATATAATAGTAATATATGAAAAGGAAGGGTTTATATGGAACCATGGTGATAAAAAACCTAGGTGGTATGCACGTGGATACATGGAATGTTGTAACTCATGCGAAGACTAGAAATAAGAGGTATTTCCCCTAGGTCAAAGGTTTATTTAATTACCACTCATTAAATAAACTATTGGATAAAGCTAATGAATGATTCATTTAATTAATTGTTTATTTTTATATATGCAATTATTTATTTTATGGAAGCAAGGTTGCGATCACTTAAATAAATGAATTAACGTGAAAACATAGAAAATAAATAAATGAATTATGCATAAATGTTATATCCAACAAGATTAATTAATTAAGTGACGTTTACTTAATAATAAGAAGATATGTAAAGGATAAAACAAGATAAAAATTTTATGTATAATAAATGAAAATCCCTCAATTAAATATTAACTCAGACTAAGCCTTCCATTACTTTATTAGGAATGAAACCATAGAACAAAGTGTAGTACATGGCCATTGTATAGACACATACTTTTATTGGGGAGTTCACATGAGATTTTTGGTTTGACTTAACCAAAATTTTAATGATTTTAATTTCCAAAGTCTGTTCAATACAAATTTGGAGGAAATTGTTGAGGAAATCCAAGTCAAGATTTTAGGATAGGGGAATCAACTCCATGGATCAAGGAGATACAAGTCCATTGTTGGAAATACCACCTACCTAAATACTTTATTATGGTTTTCATGGCTATATTCTGGATCATTAAGAAATGTAATGGGGATCCTTTCCTTTTAAATGTTAAAGAAACTAGACATTCTAAGTTCAATAGTTAGGGATTTTTAGACATGATAAAATAGTTGGATATTTAATAAATAAATAAATAAAAACATTTAATTTATTATATCTCACTTATTTTGTAATCAAGAAAATTAATAATAATCCTCTCTTTTTAATTGCATAATAAAATTAAAATTTCATCATCCACATTATCCCTATGATCAATATTGTAGAAAGATTACCTTGTAACTAGCAGTAACTTCGAGGAGTGGTTTAGATGCCTTCAGGCTACACTACACCATGAATGAAAATCATAAATTCTAGATTCCTCAATTACTAATCTTCCTTATAAAGAGGTGAATAATTAAGAGTTCCTTGTATATGAAAAACATTGGAGTAGTGTGGTCAAAGTTCAATTTTTGATTCTTTCATTGATTTTTAGTGAACTATTAAAGTATCACAAAAACATGGATATATATAGAATGTTTGAGAACCATTATTGTTTTTACAAGTAGATATCTATATAATAATAGTTTGAGATTTTTAAGATGCTCTTTCGAAGAAATATTAGAAAGGGTTCCCCAACTAGGCCTCAAATAGTGAAGATCATTGGCAACATTGAGCACTTAGAGGTTCTAGGGTTTAAACTCCTCGAATAACTAGGAACCGACCTCATTGTAAAATCACTCCTTTGTAGATTCTCTAATTTTGTTGTGAATATTAATATTAACAATTTTTAGAAGTCTCTACCATATATTCTTACTCTTCTTATCCAATTGGATAAGGATGCGAAGCATGAAAAACCTTCTGTTCTTATGGTGAGAAAATAGAAAGGCAAAGTGAAGAGTTTCAATACCAAAGCTTCTACACGCCCTTCCAAGTAGAGTAATATTAAGGGGAAATTAAGTGAATAAGATGATTTCTATTTCACATGTGTCAAGAAGGACCATTTGAAGAAAAACTGCACCCAGTCAAAGAAGAAATAGGGATCTTTAGGTTCTTTTTTTATTGAGTGAAATTTATCAATTTCTAAAAATTGGGTATTAGATTAATCCTTTGGTTCTCACATATGTATTCAAATATATGAACAAATTAGATTTAGAAAGATTAGTTTAGGGTAGGTAGATCTTTGAGTATCCAAGGAAGCTAAAATTATTGTTGTAGCTATCAGGGACTACCACCTCAGGTTTCTAACTGGAATGGTCTTGATTTTAAAGGTTTTTTATAATGTGCCTTCAATTACCAAAAACATTATTTTTGTATCCAGACTTGATAGGGATATATTTATTTTCAAAATTTGGAATAAATGTTGCTTCTTTTATAAAGATACCATTTTTTATGGTAGGGCACAATTAAATCATGGCCTTTATGAGTTGGATTACATGATCCAAATAATGGAAATCGATAAAGAAGTTACTTTACATGACTTATACCACACCCAACTTTGGCATCACTATCTAGGTAATGTAAATGAAAATAACTTTGCTAAATTACATAAATATGGGCATTTATATTCTTCTAAACTAAACCCACTTCATGTATGTCATCCATATTTATAAGGAAAAATGACCAAATACCTATTTAGTGGGAAAGGTGAAAGGGGTAAAGAGATTCTTGAATTAGTTGATACCGATGTGTGTGGACCATTTCCTGTTGAAGCTAGGGTTGGGTACTCATACCTCATAACTTATAATGATTTTTGTAGTAGATATTGGTATATATAATTAATGAGGTATAAGTCGGATTCTTTTGAAAATGTTAAAGAATATGAGAATGAATTTGAGAACCATCTTGGTAAGAAGATTTAGAAAATTCACTCATACCATGGTGGAGAATATATTAATCAAGAATTCATTGATTATCTATGAGATTTTGGGATTTTTTCTGAACTAACTCTTCTTTATACAACTACTTAGAATGGTGTAAGTGAAAGTATGAACCACACCTTATCGGACATGGTGAGATCAATGATGAGTCCTGCGAGTCTTCTATTATCCTTTTGGGGATACACATTCCAAACAACATCATACGTACTAAACTAAGTTCCAACTATAGAAACATATGGTATACCATACCAATTATGGAATGGAAAGAAACTTGTGTTGTCTTACTTATATATGTGGGGTTTCAAAGCATTTGTTAAGGCCTCTTTGGGTAATAATATTTCCCTCCAAGGCACAAATTGTATATTTATAGGATATCCCAAATAAGGAAAGGGATACTACTTATATAATACTTCAAAAAAAGGTTTTGGTTGATATATGTCTCACATTTAATGAGGAGGATCTTATCTCTAAAAGAGATAGTGGAATGTAGATATACTTCGATGAAGTCTAGGCTCAAGATTAACAAGAGTTGGAACATGAAAAAATTACAAAAATCCATGTGGTAGAAGAAATTATTCCCGAGACACAATTACTGCATAGGGGTAATAGAGAGATTACAGAACCATAACAGTATGGTTTTCTAGTCACTAAGTATGGTGACTCATTATTAGTTGATAATAATGATCCTCTAACCTATATGTAATAATTAAGTGGTGTAAATTTTTCCATGTGGTAAGAAGCTATGAATTCTGAAATGGATCCCATGTGCCAAAACCAAGTCTAGATTTTGGTATAACCTCTAGTAGATGTAATTACAATTGGATGAAAATGGGTATTCGAGAAGAAACCGGACATGGAAGGAAAATTTAGTGTCTACAAGGCACAACTGGTTACAAAAGGGTTTAAACAGTGTCAAGGCATTGACTATGATGAAACCTTTTCACCAGTTGCAATGCTGAAATCCATCAGAATTCTACTTTCCATTACGGATTTCCATGATTATGATATTTGGAAAATGTATTTCAAAATGGGCTTCCTTAATGGGAACCTTCTTGAAGATTTCTATATGACACAACCCAAAGGGTTTGTGACTCCAAAGGATTCCAAACAAGGTATGAAATTTTTATGTATTAAATCAAGCATCCATGTCATGGAACATTAATTTTGATGATGCCATAACATAATCTGGTTTCATAATGAATGAATGTGAGTTGTGTATCTATAAATAGTTTAATGGGAGTGAAATAATTTTATTAATAGTATATATTAATTACATATTACTCATTGAAAACAAAATATTATTTTGTTAATACATGGTTGAATAAATTCTTAGCTATAAAGGACTTGGGAAAAATAGCATATATTATTGGGATCAAGATCCATCATGATAGATCCAATGCATTGCTTGACCTAATTCAAAGTACATACATTGAAAATATACTAAATAGTTTCGATATGGAATAGTTCAAGAGGGGATTGTTGTCAGTGTCACATGGCATTCATCATTCTAGGAAAATGTGTCCTCATAAACATGAGGAAAGAAACTGAATGAAAAGGATTCCATATGAATCAGTGATTGTGTCAGTCATTCATGTTATGTTATGTAATATGATATATTTTACCTATGTATTAAGTGTGGTATGAATATATCAAGTTGATCCATGTGACCTCTATTAGATGGAAGTTGAGACTATCCTTAATTATCTGAGGTGTACTAAGGATATGTTCCTAGTTTATAGAGGAGATGAGTAACTAGTCATTAAAGGATATGCATAAAATTGTTTTCAAACTGATCGAGAGGAAATAAAGTCATAAAAAGGATATATATTTACTTTGAATGGAGGTGTTGTGTGCTGGAAAAGCTCAAAGCAAGTTGTGGTTATAGATTATACAGTAGAGGTCAAGTATATTGTGTCTTATGATACAGCTAAAGAAGAAGTATTAATGCAAAACTTTTTCCATGATCTTGATGAGGTACCTAGAATTAAAGATCTTATAACACTATATTGTGATCATACTATGGTGGTGTCTCTTGAAAAAGATCTAGGGTCACATCACCAGATGAAGAAAATAATTTGTAAGTATCATCTTTTGAGGGATTTTTCTTGGAGATGTGAATATTCAATGATTATTATTTCCATAGAAGACAATGTGGTGGACCCCTTAACTAAATCCTTGACTCAGCAGAAACATGACAATCATGTGACTTCTAGCAGACTGAAGATTGTGGGAAGTTGTCTATATTGCAAGTGGGAGTTTGTTGGATTTGGTGTCTTAGGAACAACTATTTATACTTTGATTACATGAATATTTGTTGTATTGAATATTAATAAAACTTTTTATTATGAGTTGTTTTTTTTCATGAGTCTAGTGTAACAATGTCCTAGATTATACATCACATTGATAAGGTCATAATTGTTCCCCACAATGATGAGAACCTTGATGTTCTATGATGATATTCTCAAATAATGTTTTGTGGTTGGATAACATACTATTATGGGATACATAGTACATAGATTATCAGGTGAGAGTACTCATAATCATAGGAGGCTTCTTATCTTGAAGTTCTAAATTTTTAATTTTTAATATAGGAGATTATGATAATAGACCCTCCAGTAGAAATTCCTCATGTTTTGGTGTCATTGGATATTTCTATTTATGTGCCTGTGTGATTGTCCTTAGACTTTAAGATTATTATTAATACATGTAAAAACTCACATACTTAGATGTATTTTAAAAACCATGATAATAACAGTTCATGGTGAATTTGGATACATTGGGTGCATCATTAGTAACATGTCATTAATGAATAAGTCAAGAAGGATTTGTCTCTTCCATTTTTGTGGAAGCTGATATCTCGGCCCTTTGATTTGAATAGAATCATCACATTAAATCCCATATTCATGGTGTAATGGCGTGTTTATTTCAGATAATCAAATAAATACATATTGAGCATATAGTTTAGTAACATGGCTATGCAACATTCTTGATGAGATATTATGACCAAGTTATTATATTACATAGTGAACATTCATATGTGGTTATTGACATTAAGAAATTAATTTCTTTATATTAGGTACCTTGACCCATTTCTAGATAGTAATCTTGGACATTAGGAAAGTCCTAATTTTAAAGAGAAAGAATCATAGAGGGTCACACACAAAGTGTTTCCATTAACCTTGATAAAATTCTATTTAAGTTTAATTAATGGAATAAATATTATTCTAAAGTCATAGGAATACCTTTATTCAAGTTATATTGATTATATAAATTAAATTAATATTCACTGGCATGTGAATAAAATATTTATTTTATTTATTGAATATTTTAAAAAATATTTTTTCACTATATTGGGAATAAAATATTTATTTATGAATAAAATATTCATTCAGTTGTTCAATAAATGACGGAGGATTTCTAATGGACCAAGATCGAGTTTGGTGAAAAATATTAATTAATATGACTATTACATAATATTTGTTAATATGAATGTTGGTACATGCCAAAAAATAATAATAATATAATTATTATTATGTGGAATGGGGTTTATTAAAGGTAATAAATGTTATTTAATAGTTAGTATGCAATTAAATAATATTTTCACTTAAATATTAATTCTATAAATAGACCACTATGACTATTGAGTAGAGTATCCAAAATTGAGAATATATAATTGTTTCACAAAAAAAATTCTCTCTCAACTCCACCTTCTCTATCCCTATCAAGAATGAGAAATAAAATAGAGATTTCTTCAAAATTAAAGAACAAGTGATCAAGAACAAACAATGTAAGACATTTGACTCACCACGCTAGCACTCAGAGATCGAGTGGTTTTTTTTCGGAGAGTATAGGAGTACGTTTGGATCACTACTATAGGGATTCTATCCTTGGATCCTCATAGTGAAATGAAGGTAATATGAAATGGTTTTTTGGATGATCAAAATTCACCAATAAATAAAGTTCTTAATAATAGGTATTTTTTACTTCAAATATTAAATAAATTAATTATAAATTTGATGTGCTAGATTATCACTCTTAGTTTCAGGAAATGATTATTAAAATATATTTTAATATATTTATCACCTATGCATGCTTTTGATGCACCCAGAACCATCAAGGTTGTCATTATGTTCTATCTGTTACCATAAACATTATTTTTGTATCCAGACTTGATAATGATGAATTTATTTTCAAATTTGGGAATAAATGTTTATTTTTTATAAATATTGCCTTATATGGTATGGAAAATTTAAATATTGTATGTATTTGTTATATTACATGAACAAAGTAATGGAAATCGATAACAAAGTTACTTCAAATGACTCATACCACACCCAACTTTGGAATCACCAGCTTGGTCATGTAAATGAAAATTGCATGACTAAATTACATCAGGATGGATATTTATATTCTTTTTAATGAAACCCACTTGGTGTAGGTCACACATGTTTACAAGGAAAAATTAATAAAGCCTCATTTAGTGGGATATGTGAAATGGAGAAAGATCTTCTTGAATTATTTCATACTGATGTGTGTGGAAAATTTCCTATTGAAGCAAGGGGAGGGTACTCGTACTTCATAGATTTTAATAATTATTTTAATAGATATAGATATTTATACTTAATGAGGTATAAGTTAGATTATTTTGATAAATTCAAGGAATATAATAATGAAATTGAGAACCAACTTGGTAAGAATATTAAGAAACTTCACTCGTTCTATGGTGAAGAATACATTAATCAATTAGGGATATGTGTTATAAATAGAAGGTCATATACTAGTCCAAGTACCAACTAAATAATTAGATGGTGCTACATATGAATTTTTGAGTGAAAATAAAACCATGAAATTTAATTTACATGTGTGGGGAAGAAAATTATTTGTTAAGGCCTCTTCATGTAAAAAACACCACCCTGAGGCACAAAGTGTACCTTCATAGGATACCCCAAGGAGACAAGGGGATATTACCTTTATGAACCTTCATACAAAAAGGTCAGAGTGGAAATAAATTACATATTATTTGTGATGGAGCACCTATCTAAAAGGGATAGTGGTAGGGAGATAGAATTTTATGAAATAGAGGGTCAAGGAATAAAAGAGTTGGTACAGGAACAGATTCCGCAAATCCCCGTGGAAGAATAAACTATTCTGGATACACAAGAATTGTGTAGGAGTAAAATAGAGGTTAAAGAACTAGAACATTATAGTTTTTTAGTCTCTTGTAATGGTTACTCATTATTATTTTATAATAATGATCCTCTGACCTACTAGGAAGTAGTAAGTGTCACAAATGTTTCCAAGTGTAAATAAGCTATGAATTATGACATGGATTCCATCGACCAAAACCTTGTTTTTATTTTGGTAAACCCTCTAGTAGATGTAAGTATTCATGGTTTAAAATGGGTATTAATGAAGAAACTAGAAATTAAAGGAAAATTAAATACAAATAAGGCTTGACTAGTTGAAAAATAGAGTAAACAACATCAAGGAATTGACTATAAATAAATAATTTCACCAATTTCAATACTGAAATCCATCATTACTCTACATTTCATTACATAATTGCATGATTATGATATTTATAAAATGGATTTCAAAACAGAATTCCTTAATGGTAACCTTTAGGAATGTGTCTATATGACACAACATGAAAGGTTTGTGACTCCAAAATATTTCAACAAGGTATGCATGTTTCAAATATACATTCATAGATTAATGAAATCACCCAGGTCATGGAACATTTTTTTTCATGAGGCCATAATGTAATTTAGTTTCATAAAGATCAAATTTGATTTGTGTGTCGATAAAAGGTTTAGTGGGAGTGTGTTCATTTTCTTGATAGTATATGTCAATGACATATTACTTATTATAAATGAAATACTAGTATCACAATATGTTAAGGAAAGGTTTAATAAAATCATCTCTATGAAGGACTTGGGAAATGCGACATATATTCTTTATATCAAGATCCATCATTATATATCAAAGAGGTTTCTCATACAATGTTAAAGTACATACATTGACAATATGCTGAAGATATTCAGTATAAAACAATCCAAGATGGGATTGTTTCCAATTTCACATGGAATTCATCTTTCTAGGAAAATGTGTCCTCAAACATATGAGGAAATAAATTGAATGGAAAGGATTCCATATTAATTGGTGATTTGGTCAGTCATGTATTATGTTGTGTACTAGGCTAGATGTTGCCTATGCATTTAGTGTGGTAGAAGATATCAAGATGGTCCAAGTGATAGTTATTGGATGGCATTCACGACTATCCTTAAGTATTTAAGGCGTACTAAGGATTTATTATTGTTCTATGTAGGATAATAGAAACAAGTATTCATAGGATATGTTGATTCTAGTTTATAAACTGATCAAGATGACATTAAGTCACAAAATTGAAACATATTCACTTTGAATGGAGTTTCTGTGAGCTGGAAGAGATCAAATAAGGCTATGGTCATAGATTATACAGCAAATTATGAGTATATTATAGATTTTTTGGAATCTAAGGAAGCATTATGGATGTAAAAATCCATTCAAGATATTGATGGTGTACCTAGAAGTAAAGATAATATCATAATATATTGTGATAATATCATAATATATTTTGATAATACTTAAATGGTGGCTCTCAAAAAAGATCCAATGTCACATCAACGGTTGAATCACCTACTTTTAAAGTACCATATCTTGATGAATTTTCTCAGATAAGTGAGGTTACAGTGAGAAATATTTCTATATAAGACAATGTGGTGTACCATTTGACTAAAGACATGACTTAATAGAAACATGATTATAATGTGAGGACTAGTGGACACAAATCTGTAGGAATTTGTCTCTAGTTCGGGTGGGAGTTTGTTAGAGTTTTTGTCCTAGGACCAACTAATTTTACTCTAATTTCATTTATATTTTATGTGTTGAATATTAATTTAAACTATTATTACTTTTTGTTCATTATTATTCATGGATTTAATGTAATAAAGTATTAGAGTATTTTTCACATTGATAAGGTCATAGTAGTTCCCTACTATAATAAGAACCTTGAAGTGCTATGAAAATATTTGTAATATAGTTATAAAGTTGGATACCATACTATGATGGGACACATAGTAAGTAGACCATTAGGTTTAAGTACTCATAAGTGGATGAGGCTTCTTCTTATGAAATTCTCACTTGGTAATCTTCAAGATGGGATATTATATTAACATACCCACTAGCAGGAATTCTGTATGTTTTGGTGTAATCAGATATTCTTAAATGTGGTCATGTGTAATGGTCCTTAGACTTTAATATTTTCATTGATGTTTTCCATGACTCGTGCACTTATATTTATTGAAAAAAATAATCATACCATATATTGGCTGGAATTAGGGTATGTTGGAAGTGTCATGATTGACATGTCATTAATATATAAGTAGAGTAATGCTTTTTTTCTTCTATATTTATGGGAGTTGATATCTCAGCCCATTGATTGGAACATAACTATTTCATAAATTTTATGTTCTTATTGTATATGTGTCTTTATTTTGTATAGTCAAGGAAAGACATATTGAGAAAATTGGTTTATGACACCATCGTGCAACCTACTTGATGAGGTATTGTGACTAAAATATTATATTACACTATGAGTATTTGTATGTAGTTATCATCATTATGACATTATGTTCTTTTTCTCTGGTTCCTTGACCCATTACAAGACATTAATCTAGTAATTTAGGCAATCCTACCTAATTCCAATGAGAAAAAATCCTATAAGGTCACACACTAAGTGTTTCCATTGATCTCAATTAAATTATATTTGAATTTAATTAATGGAATAAATATTAATCTCAAGACCTAGGAATAATGTTATTCATGTTATATTGATCACATAAATTAAATATATATTTATTCACCGATATGTGAATAAAAATATACTTGTTTATTTTTTTTGAATACTAAATAAATATTTATTCTCCAATATGTGAATGAAATATTCATTCAAGTATTAAATAAATATTGAGAAGTTTGAATGGACCAAGATCGTATCTGGTGAAAAAATAATTATTTACAAGCTGGTAAGTATTATTTATCAAATTTTTCAAGTTAATGCCCCACAAGATAATAATATTATTATTATATATAATGAGGTTTATTAGAGGTTTTAAATATTATTTAATGTATAGAATTAAATTCAATAATATTTTGACCAAAACCCTAACTCTATAGATAGATATTTATGTATATTGAGTAAGGAATCTAAAAATTGAGAATAGAGAATTGGTGTGCACAAAAAAATCACTCTCAACACATACTTCCCTCTCTATCTCAAGAACAAGAAATATAAGAGACATTTCTCCTAGACTGAAGAATGAGTGATCAAAAACGAACAATGCAAGAAATATGATTCATCACGTAGCACCTGGAGTTCAAGTGGTGTTTCTCGGAGATAATTGGATCGTGTTTAGAACATTTCTAGAGGGATTACTTCCATTGATCCTCACAATGCAATGATAGAAACTCAAAAGGGTCTTTTTATATAATCAACATGAATCAATGAAGAAATTTCCTAAGCCCAATTATTTATAGCATCGAATATTAAATAAATTAAATATAAATTTAATGTGAAAGATCCTCACTCGTGGTTTTAGGAAACGATTATTAAAAGAAATTTTAATATGTCACCCAACAATTGTATGCTTATATTTCACCCAGAACCAATTGTGAGGGCCTTCCCATTGATGGTTTCGGGGATTGGAAAAGACATTCACAGAGGAATCTTTGAGTTATGTTTAATTCCAAGGATTTGATGACTTTTTTATTCTAATTTATAATATTATCATGGTATTTATGGATGTTAACTAGAGTGTCAAGTGAAAATTTATTTTTAGTCCCAATTAAATAGATAATAACCCCTAGGATAGAGGATAGGCTAGGTGGGATTTTCCACTAGTGAGCCTAGTTAAGATAAACTAGGTTGGTAATGGACTATATAGGTACGCCATATGCCGACAGATAGGTATGAACCGATCATATTAAGTGGTTTCTTCTACATATTTTTAGTAAATTTCATGATTACTTATATGTATGTTCTTTCTTTACATTACAGCACTCCAGTCACTTATTTATTTATCATTTTCCTTCTCATACTTGTATTGATTTCACTTTAATTGCAAGATTTATTTCCCTTACCCTGCTATTGTGGTTAGTTTCCTTTCATTTTCCACTTATACTTTACTCAGGTTGTATTTTTTACATGTCATTTTATTCCAAACTAGGTTTTCAAGTGAAAAAATGTTCTTCTTTATTTAAATTATAAAGAAACCATTTTTCTATATTTTCTTCCAAACTATCATTTATAGACTATTTTATGAATGTATGTTTATGTATTATGTAGTGTATACCTATTAATATGTTTTATTCTCACACCCTAATTATTACACTTAGCATTGGTAGACCTGAGATATTTTTGCAGACTCATATTTTTTTTAAATTTTACTATGGAGAAAGTGGATTCTTATGGATGGTGGTGACCAAGATCACAAATATAGATCATTTTTGTATCTATTTGGTTTTAGTTTTTTTATTTCTTCTACAGTTGTCTCTATATCTGTTATGTATGTATTTTTGTTAAGTGTATAAATTCTTTTGTTTGTTATACATAATCTATTTTTTTATTTTCATATTTATTTTTATGGGATAAATCTTTCCCAATGGTTTTATATTAGATGCCTGGAACTAGTTGTTGTCCTGGGAGGATAAGGAAATCCTCTCCGGCCTTATTGTGGGCCTTCTCATATGAACGGTTTGGGTCTGAACTAGGTTGTTTCATGAAAAAATTGTAACAAAGTTGCCCATTTTTTTTGGGGTGTTAGGTATATTGGAGATAGTACTGTTGGGATTCTAGAGGTAGGTATAGGAAGACCATTGCGGACTCTTACTTATCATGATCCTCAAGATACCAATGGTTTTCTAGGACTTGAGTCTATTATTTTAATTTTTAGGTTTATGAAATTGGTGCTTGTTTGTATTTTGTAATTTGGGGAATGAAAATGGATGTAAACCGGTGATATATAGTGTGTTCTCAAGGAGTAGTAACCTATGTGGGGCCTGAGTTCATAATCCAGATACTTTAGTTCTAACATAGGACATGGTCTGCTAAACTATGTGGATGGGTTAGGCCCAAATATAATTTTTTTATTATATGAATTATGGTATGAGTTATGTTTTGGCTTGATTTTTTGTGCATGAGTGGTTTTTTTATAAAAAAAGTGGATTTTTGAAAAAATATTTTGAAGAGAAAAATGATATTTGAAACATGGTTTTGTTTTAAAAGTAGGATTTGGTGTTTGAATTGGATTTGGAAGTGGATTTAGGTATTTGAAAAGTGGGATGTGGTGTATGATTTGGAATTGAAAATGGTTTTTTGGTATTTTGGGAATGTTATCTTGTCGTGAAATGGTTTTGAAATTGGAATGAAAATAATGATTTTTGAATGATAATTTTGCTTTTTTTTGTGATGTTTTGATTTATATGTTTGGAATTTTTTTGGAATTTTCTTTTTAGGATGAGTTTTGGTTTACTGTTTATTCGTTTTTTGGTTTTTTTGTTATATAGTGAATTTCACCCAGAAATATCCCAAAGGTTTCTAGTGAGTCTCTTCCAGTTATTAGCCTTTCCCAGACTCCTAGTATAGTGGTGGAGTCTGGATCATCTTGGGTTTTTCCCATTTTCCATTGTTATTGAGGTCTGTTAGAGGTTTTGTAGGGGCTTGGGGAAGTCAAAATTATTTTAAAGTCTTTGGGAACTCCCTTAGCTGTGAGGGTGCGAGATGTTCTGAGTTCGTTTTAGGGTCTGAGATTGGATCAGTGGAAGGTGATCATCCAATCATTGTTGCAAGTTGGGATATATTAGGAAGTATTTAAGAACACTATTATCCAATGGTTCATACATGAGAAGGTTGATATGAAGAAATAGGTAGAGCTATTGGGTGTGAATTAAAGTCAATTGATGATGAATACCTATGTTGATCATTTCAAAGAGATATATTTTTTTCAATAGATATAGCATCAAAGGATAAGCTAAAAGCCCCTTTATTTATCTAGGGTCTTCATTTGAAGATTAAAGATCGCGTTATCTCATCTGAGAAGAATCTATTTGGGAAGCTATTAGATGATGTATTTTAAAATGAACTGGTTCTTGGAGAGAAGTCTATAGTAGTTCAAAATTCATTTTCTCTTCGCACTCATGATGGTTCCCCATCTTGTCAAGAGTGTTTACTAGAGGAGCATATTCTTGAGGAGCCTCCCTTTTTATCTCCTTCCTCTCATTCATCAGACAGTTTTCCCATGTTTTTCTAGTGTGGTCAGTTTTTAGCACTCAAATTCATATTTTTTATCCTTTGAAGTTGTTTCAATGATGTTTCCATTTGGGTTACATAAAGAAGTTCTGCATGTATCATTTCAATAAGGAAATGTCTTGGTCTTAGGTTAGAAGTTTCTAATTGTGGGATAGAGAATGATTCAACACACTAGGGCTCTAACCATAGGCCTCATAGTAAATCCATCTACATAGTCAAGAATTTATAGTTGTGTGGGGGCTAGGACCATCTTTTGACTCTGATATCAGAGTGGAGATAGTTTGATTTCTTCTTGTCATAGTTTTCCTTGTTTTCAAAAATACTTCGTGTTTTATGGATTTTAGTAGCATTATATTTTGCGAAATTTATATCATGTTGATTTATATATGTAAATCTTTGAATGGTTATCCTTCTTGTGGATTTGTTTTAGTTTTGGGTTATGCTCGTTTTGTAGATGCATGTGTCTATGGAAATTATGAATTGTGGTTTGTTTTGATGTTTTATTTCAGATCCTTTCATTGGGTTTCTCCTCGTGTTCTAATGTTGGTCTATGTGGGTGGAATTTTAAATGGTGGGGAGATCCACCATGGATCATCTTGTGGTTTCCTATTTATTTTTTTGGGTGTTACTTTTGGAGATGAAAGTTCAAACCAAGGATTGTGGTTTAATTTGGCCTTGTTTAATATTGACTTTGAGCTTTGTTCCCCATTTAGTTGGGTGAATTTCTAGGGGTAGGATGTTTTTTTGGTCGAGAGAATGGTCACACCCAAACCCTAATTTTCTCATATTTTCCTTATTTTTATTTATTTATTGGAGTTTTGTCTTTTTGTTTGAGGTTTGGGTTGAGTTCCCGATAAGTATTTTCGAGTTTTGGATGTTTTGGGTTGTTATTTTAACTATGCATGGTTATTATGCACAGTTTGGGGAGAAACCAGGTGGATGGTGGAGGTAGAGTGTGATTTTAGTTCATTTTTCCTTGAATAGTTTTTTGTATAACATCCAACACATGGTTTGTCTCAAATCGTACAAGCTAAAGGAGTAACTGTGTATATTGTGGGTGTTGTCTAGGACATGGTTCATGTCTTGTGTAGAGTTTGAGAGAATCATGTAGTAAGCAATAAAGGGAGTCTAAAATTTTGAGAGAGATGATTCACATGGTGGGTTAATGGTTTCTAAAAGTATGTTTCCATCCCATGTGGGTTCCCCTTCCTTCTAGTAGGGTGTTCACAATTGTCACATGGTTTGGAAAACCGTGTGGCCAAACCCTGAAACTTATCTAGATTCATAAAAACTTGAAATTCTTCTTTTTCCAATATTATTTTTTAACCCCAAATCAAAACTCTCTCCCTCTTTATTTATTTTTTCACATGAAGTGGGATCACAAACCCTCCTCACTTGGATCTCCTTCAATATTTGATTCTCATTTAAGCTTCCTTGATAATTTCTTCTTGTTTTTTATTCATTTCTTCCCTCTTCTTCTATTCTTATCTTGTTTCTTTGTACTTATTAGCTTATATTCCTCTTTTATAGACCCAAGGGTTAGAGGGATGATACTTTCTTGTGTCTTTATGATGTTAGAGTGTGTGTTTTGTCTATCACACTTCATTCTTCCTTCTCCAAAATTTTTGTTGCATTCACATGTCACTAAGGTTGGTTTATCTTTCCATTTCCTTTTTAAGCATTCGATTTGATGCTTGATATTTATTAAATAATTATTTGTGTTTTTATTCATGATTTTGATGTGTTCTTATGATTTTATATTGAATTTTTATGTCATAAATTTGATAAAAATATGGTTTTCAAGGGATTTTCTTGGTTATTCCTATATATATGTATACAAGGTGTATGATAAAATTCCAAATAGCATTTCAAGTAAAATTTGGTTATCTGGTATTGTTCTTTACATTTTTTGGGTTTTATTAATTTGATTCACATGTGAAATTGAGATTTTTGTGTGATTTTTATGTTTCCTTGTAGATTAGATCTGGTGTGTGGGTTTGGAACCCCTATATGGTTTTGTGCTTATATGTGAATTCTTATGATTCGTTTTGAAGCTTATTGTAACTCTTTAAATTGTAACCTTAGGTATTTCTATGGTTTACTATATATATATATATCTGTGTTTGTGTTTTTGTGTGTGATGTTTTATTTTAGTGTATCCATATGGGCATGGGGTGCACATATAGATAGGAACACACACATATAAATGTAATTCCATTAAAATATCCATCTCGGACCTTGGATTTCAAAACACTCGTCTTCCATTTTTCTTTATCTCCTCCACTCCAACTCACATGGTTTTTCTAAAAACTATTAATGTTTTCCAAATTTATTCATGGTTCCCAAATAACTTCAAATGTGTTTTCTAACTGTGTTAACAAAAAATTGACCCATTTGGAAACTTGAAACATGATTGGTATCCCCATAAATTTAAAGGCCCATTTGGCCCCTTCTAAGTATGAATCATGTTTCCACCTTAGATTAGGAAATGTTTTTGGGAAATAAAGTAGTTTTTATCAAAAATGGTTTTTGGTTTTGAAATTTTTAAAGATCGTTTGGTAATTTATGATGTTTTGGGAAATTGGTTTTGAACCCATATTTCATGTAGGCTTTTTGGGACTTGTGAAAGGTTCTATACATGAAGGGAACCCCTATGTCTATCCTTCTATTGTGAAGGACTTCGCATATATGGTGTTGGGGATTGGAAAAGGCACACATAGTGGCATCTAAGAGTTAAGTTTAATGCCAATCATGTGATGACCTCCTCATTCCCCTTTATACTACTATCATGGTATTCTTATATGTTATCTAGAGGATCGATTGATAATTTCTTTCAATTCCTTATTAGACAGATTAAACCCGTATATAAAGGATAGACTAGGTGGTATTGTCAACTAGTGAGACTAGTTTAGAGAATCCAAGTTGGTTATTGACTATGGCGGTGCACCATATGTCACCAGGTGGGTCTAAACTAAGTATATCCAAGTATTTCCCCTTGGGATGTTTTGGAATTTCCCATGATTACAAATCTTTATGTTCTTCTTTTGTTTTTCATCACTTAATTCACTTATTTATTTAGAATTTTCCTTCTCATACATATATTAATTTCTGTTTACTTTCTTTATTTATTTACATTACCTGACTTTTTTGTTTATTTTCTTTTCATTTTCCACTTATAGTCTACTTGTGTTGTGTTTTTGACTTGGAATTTGGTTTCAAACTAGGTTTCTAAGGGAAATATGTTCTTGTTTATTTAAATGATAAAAACCATATTTTATATTTTTACTTTCAAAAAATAATTTGTGGAATATTTTGGGAAAGGAAATATATAGATTCTGTGGTTCTTACCTACTGAGTTGTTTTATTCTCACACCCTACTTGATCAACTCGGTGTCATAGACCCAGATTGGTTTTTTGGTTTTGTTTTTTTTCAGATTTCTAGTGGAATTGGATGGTTCTTATGGATGGTGGTGACCAAGATGTCACATAGAGATTGTGTCAGTCTCAGTTTGGTTTTTCTTTTTTGTTTGTTTTCTAATTACACTATATTTGTATCTGTATCTATTATGTAAGTATTTTTTTCATTTTATAGATTATACTATTTATGTTGTGTACTCTGTTTTCTTTATTTTCATCTACTATTTTATTGGATAAATCATTACCAATAGTTTTATCTTTGATTCTCATCACTACTTTCCATCCTGGGAGGATCGGGAACACCTCTTGGGCCTCGTCACAGGCCATATTGGGTGACAATTTTTGGTTCAATCCGATTTGGTCTATGAAATTAAACCTAATATTTTTAATTAATCATCTTGTTAATTATTTTTTAACCTTAACCTTAATAACAACTATTTCAAATATATGTTGTTAATAATATTACCATAATTGGAAAAGTGACTCATAGTTGGAACATTGATGATGTGCTCAACTATATTTCGTTCACATGCTCGAAGATAATGTTTTTATGAATTTTAAATCATCTAAAAAATATTATTTATTAAAAAATATAATTGATGTCACTTTTGGAACTATTCATTTAATATTACATTAATGATGCCAAGAAAAATATGAAATTAAAATATAATCCTTTTATACATCACTAATATTTTATATTTATATATAAAATTTGTGGAATACTATAACTCAATAAAATTATATTACTTTTAATATTTCAAAAAGTGTTTATTTTTTTATTAATTTAATAAATAATTTATTATCATTGCACAAGAATTTAAAGTAATTTTTTAATCACTAAAAATTAGAAATAAATTACCATTATAAATATAATTTTATTATACAAAAAATGAATATTAATATTCCTTCACAACTTACTCTTTTCCCTATGAGAACATTTAAAAGGTATTTAAAATTAAGAAAGTGACATTTTGTAACTTTCATTACTTTAATTATTATATTGTTAATTTTCATGAAACAAGTGTCTCTTAAACAATTAAATTTAGAGACTAAGGTGATAATAGTAGAATTACTTTCATATAATAGGAATTTAGAAGAAAAATAATGACCTTAACACTTAGTTTTAACTTAGATTAACCTAATTTACCCTTTAGCGTGGTGATAGTTATTTCCATGGTTACTATTCATATTTACTAATAATAAAAGGGACCTATTTACTAAATTTGAACCTCATGATTCTAAATATGGAATAAATTTTATCAAATTTAATAAATATAAGTGTTAGAAATTAATTTTAAAATAAGTGTGTAAAATGTGATGAAAACCACTTTTAGAATGATATAAAGTTTAAGCATAAAACTAGATTTATTCTTATCTCATGCCTAGTAAAAATATTAAATGAATGTTAAAAAAATTATTGAATATATAATATATAAATTTCATAAAAATAATTCATCAATAGTGTTTAATTTAATTTATTAAGGTAAAAATACTTTTCACACAAAAAAACATTTATTTAGAAAACATCTATTTTTGTTTTAAATGATTTAATTTTTAAATTTATAATCAATTTATATAAAAATAATTTATTTTATACATGTTTAAACCATAATTTTTTCATAAATTAGTTATTATTATTCATACCTTCTAATTTAATGGCTAGGATATAATGGTATATTATATTACAGTTCATTTAGACTCAGGGATTCATGTATCACAAGCTATTTAAGGGATTAAATTTATTTAAAAACAAATATATCATAAAATCTTGGGGTATTACATTATTCCTTCCTTAATAAATTCACACTTTAAATTTACATAATTTCACCTCATGAAAAAATTTTGGTAGCTCTTCATAATTTCTTCAGGTTCCCACATTGCCTCTTCTATCTTATGATTTCTCCAAATTACCTATACCATCTTAGCCTTCTGATTCATCATCACTTGTTCTCTAGTGTCTATAATTTGGATAGGCACTTCATAGTAAGATAAATTAGGTTCCAAATCTATTTCTTCAGATTTTATAACATCCATTGGTTCTGGCATTTACTTCCTTAAAAATGATATATAGAACACATCATGTACTCAAGATATAATTGCGGGAATTTACAAATGGAAATCCACAACACTAATCCTCTCTTGGATTTCAGAAGTTTTGATGTACATAAGATTCAATTTCCCTTTCTTATTGAAACTTATAACACCATTCCATGGATATATTTTCAATAAAACATGATCCTTCAGTTGAAATTTTAGATCTTTCATTTAGTTGTTTTCTTCGCTATTTTGTATTTTTTGAGATACTATAATATTATTTTGAATGGTATTTAATTTTTTCATTTTCTCCTCAACATGTTCTAGGCCTATAAGATTCTTTTCACTAACTTAATCCAAACAAGTTGTAGTACGTCATTTATTTCTATAAAATTCTTCATATGGACCCTTTTTAATACTTTAATGGAAGTTGTTTTTATATGAGAACTATATAAAAGGTCAATATTGATTCCACTAAACATGAAAGTCAACTTATCATAACATCAACATGTATTCTAAAGATTGGATGGTCCTTTCAAACTACCCATTGGTATGAGGATGATAAGAATTTCTCAAATGAATCTTGGTATCATGGGACTTATGAATAATTTTCTATAATTTCAAAGTAAATAATGGATCTTGGTCATACATAACTTCATTAATATAAAGACATTAAAGATGCTCTAGAGGTAAATCTTGTCTTATAGAGTGAAAATGTGTAGATTTGTTAAGGCGGCCAAAATTAACCTATATTACAATATTCTTTCTTAGAGACTTTGTTAATCCGATTACAAGGTCTATAGTAATGTAATCTTATTTCCATTTAGAAATAGGTAGAGGTTTCATGACACCTCTAGGATGTTATCTCTCAGCCCTAACATATTGAAAACTGAAACATCCTAACACATAGTCAATAATTTAATTCTTCATATTATCCCATGAAAAATGTTCCTCTAAAACTCTATACATATTGGTGCTACCAGGGTTTAGAGATAAATTTGATCTATTATAATCGTATAATGATTAGCTTTTTATATTAGGTATATATATAACACATAGTATATTTCCAAATTTCAAAACTCCATGTTCATATATGAATTCTTACAATTTCTGATCATTCATGTAATTAATTTTATTTTAAAAATTATCATCATCATATAGAGATTTTTTTTTCTTTTTTAGTAAATATGATTTGGGGATCATTTGAAAAAAGTGTGATGTTTTTTATTCTTTGATAATTACCATATTCATCTTTACTAAATCCACAAACAAAGGATCCATGTCAATCCTTAGTTTGGTCAAGACTCCATGATCTTTTTAAATCAATTTATCTGCTACCATATTTTCCTTCCCTAGGTGGTAGTGTATTAAGAAATCATTATCTTTGAGTATCTTGAGCCATAAACTTTACCTCATGTGGATTTATTTCTATGAAAATATATATTTCAAAATATTTTGATTCGTGTATATCTCTCATTTCCCACCATGGATTTAATGTCTCTGTATCTTCATATAAAATATTACAATAGCTAACTCAAGATCATGGGTTTGATAGTTTTATTCATGAGTCTTTGACTTCCTTGGTGAATAGGAAATAAAATTTTAATTCTATGTAAAGAAAAAAACCTAGTCTCTTCTTCTATAAATAACTATATATCACAAATCCATAATTTCGTGATGGTAGATTCAATATCGGAGAATTCACAAATCTCTTATTCAATTATTCAAAAAATTATTCATATTCCTTTATCCATATTAACTTAACCCCATTATGAGAAATCTTAGTTAATGGGTTATCCAATTATAAAAAAATTTAAACAAATATTCGATAGTAACCATCCAAACCAATGAAACTATGTACCTCTGTTGTGTTCATTGGTGTAAGAAATTATTGGAATGACTTTGTATGAATGAGATCAAAAGATATTCCATACTTTGAGACAATATGGACAATAAATGAAACATTATAAATCTATAATTCACTCAATCAAAATTTCCCATATAACTCTTTTCTTCTAAGAGTGTCAATAATGATCTATAAGTGATTCACATGGTCCTCATATTTTTTAGAATACACCAATATATCATCAATAAACACCACAAAAAAATCATTAAGATATTCCTTTAATACTCTGTTAATTAGATCCATAAAAACATAGGGTAAATTATTTAATCCAAATAGAATTACTATAAACTTATAATGTACAGACATGACTTTCTGGGATATTTGCTAGTTTGTTTATGCACGACTTGATGAGTGAGTTACTATTTGAGAATATCAATTAATTTAATTTTGGTCTCTTTATATTGTTGTTCCAGAAATGATGTTATGAATTACGTAGAATCCTGTTTTGGGGTATTGAAGTTCAGCTGTGTGGTTTTATCCGAATTCTGACTGGATCTTGTTCCTGACTGTTAGAGTTTTTTCTTTCTGATCATGATATTCCTTGGCTGGATTTTTTTTCTTGATGTGATCTTGATTTGGATCTACTTATGATATGGTTTAGCTATTTTTTTGGAGACATCAGTCACTTCTTTCTGCTTCAGCTGCATGTTTTGCTGAGTTCTAGACTCTTTGGTTTTTATGGTTTGATATTTGCTTTAACATTCTGTTGGCTGATGACTCCCTTGATTTGCTGAGGAATTTGATGAGGAATTTGAGGACTAAGGAAAGATATATATGGATGGTTCAACTGCTTAGTGGAAGGAAGGTCATGCTGCCCCTTTTTTATCACTTTTTGGCATCCTTTAATTTTATATTTTGGTATGTTTGATCTACCTTTTTGTATCCCCATTAACTCTCCACTATTTTAAGTTCTTTACACCTCGTGTTTGTAATGATAATTTTTGTTTTTTAATATATTCCACAGGGGCATGAATTGGGAAACCAATTCATGTCACTACCTTCTAAAAAAACTTATAATGTCCAAACCTTGTTTTAAATGTTTTATTTAGAATATCTAACCTTATTTACTCATAATTTATGATATCCAGAAGAAAGTTTAATCTTTGAAAAATATTAATCATCATAAATTTGATCAAATAATTCATTGATATGGGGTAGATGATACTTTTTCTTTATCATAATATCATTGATTTACCAATAATATATACACATCCTCATAGATCTGTATTTTTTCTTAAGGAAAAGAATAGAGTCTCCTTAAGGTGAAACAATAGGTAATATAAATCCCTTATTACATAACTTATCTAGTTATTTCTTTAATTCCACTAATTCCACAGTGGAAATTATATAAATAGTTTTTGTTATACCTCTTTCATCGTGGATTAAATAAACGGAAAAATAAACCTCATGCTTCGGTGTATGTCCAGGTAATTCCTCAAAAAATACATCAACGTATTTATAAACAATAAGTACACTCTCAATTTGAATATTAACTTTTCCATCTTTAGGTTGTGTATGTAACATCACAAGTAAATAAATAATAAGACATTTTCATATTTATTAATATTTTTAAATTAAATATTAATTTTACTTTAAATAGTATTCTATGTTCGATGGCGTACCTGATACTAAACAAGGAGTTTCTTAGAAATCCTACATTATGCACTAATAATATAATAATATTATTTTAAATGGTAGTTAAATCCTAGTCATTGTATTGGTGGGAATGAATATAAATAACTAAAATATGATTATATATGTTTTTTAAATGTTTTTACATTTATCTAATAAAAGTTAGAGTCTTAAAATTTGAAGGAATCCAATTTTAAGCACAAATACTCCAATATTCTTTAAAAGGTCGATTTACCGCCTTTTAATATCGAACTATTTTTAAATATAGTTTTTGTCATTTTTATATGTTCTATTTGAAAAAATAATATTATTTTTTATAATGGGTACATAAAAATTTACTTTGGATGAAATTTTGGTATTTTTCTGGTAATGTTCATTTTTTAATGAATAGTGAAAAATACTGTATTTTAATTCAAAACTGCCTTTTAATATAATTTATTTATATGGTAAGATTATCTTTTTTTAATTGGTTTTAAAGTGTAATTATAATATTTTTTTACTATTTAATCCAATTTTGGACATTATAAGTAATTTCACTTTCAAATTGGACATAAAAAAGTGTCAATCTTTTGATTGTTATTATTTCTTAAAAACACACTTTTTGTTTTGACAATGGGAATTAATTCTAAATTAATTTATGAAACTTCTGCGTTTTGAATTTAGAAAAATGGATTCTATATTTGAAATTATTAGGTCCAAATTTTGTAAATAATTAACTTTTAGTTTTATAATTTTTAAATATTTTCTTCAGTAAATATTTTATTTACCATGGTTAAAGGGTAAATATAGTAAATAAGGGTAAAAAATAATATTAAATTACCCTAACATGTGTCATAATCCTATTTTTTGATACATATCCAACCATGGGCATCCTTGGGTCGATTTCGGGACCCCATGAATCCACTTGGGAGTGATAATGACACTTTATTTTAATTAACTTAAAGTAAAGGCAAAAATTACATAAACAAATATCTTTTAGTAAATAAATTTTTACATGGGTTTATATAAGTTATATCTTAGAATATAAATATTAATTTTAAATAAGAAAAATATTTCCTACATCATGATATTTTTTTAATAATTTTTAGATATCAAATAAATAAAATTATTTATGACACAATAATGATGCAGTGTTTACCTCATTAATGGATGATCTAAATAAATAACATTATAAATATTAAAACATTATCAAAAACCTATCCAATTCTTATTGGATGATTTTATTTCTAATATTAGTCATATTATATTCACCTTTAATGAGTTTTGGACTTTTTTAAACAAAAGATATGTTTATAATAAAATTATATTTTCGAACTTTCTTAAAGAGCCCATCCTCACCCTTATAAAAGGAAACCAATTCTAACCCATTACACACACCTCTCAAGCCCCTTGGATCACCCAAAAACTACCTAAATAATCTCCTCACATCCATATCCTCCTTATATAAGCCTTAACTTAGGCAGAAGTCACTTTAAGTAAACCATTTGGGTCAAACAAAAGAGAGAAACCCAATTTAAAGGTAACGTCTTCTTTAAGTTCTTTTCTTTTATATTAATTCTCCAACCCCCTAAACTCTTTTTATTCATTTATTTTATAACAACACCAGTATCCTAATTATACTAGGTTTTTTTTATGAGAAGTATTTTAACTACACTTACACACACCTTCATCTATTGGATACAAACATATTGTTTCCATGGATGACGAACTACTACCTCATGAAATGATGATTGTTCAAATATTTCCAACCACCTCTCATGGTGGCTATTATGATGGATATGTATTTATATATGATATATATTATGTTTATAATTTCTTTATGCTTCAGTATTTTTCATTTACAGTATACCTTTATGGTTTCCATAATGGGTAAACACAATAATTTCATTTGAGGAAGTGATATGACTCGTTAATACCATACATGGAACGTATAAAGGATTGAGTTACTGAAATTATATATGATATTATAATGGAATTATAATATAACAATGTATCATTAAATTTTCATCCCATTAAAATACGAAATATAAATGAAAGTAGCATTCATGCATACATACGGCTTACCATCTCCATGAACAGTGCATTTCATTTCTTATCTCCAAATGTTATGTTCTATTATAAATACATATATAAAGGATTTATATGATATATATGATATCTAAATCATGAATATCATTATGTAGATAATGGAATTTTTACCACATGAACAACTTGTAATTATAAGATGTTCATTTTTTTACTCAAGTAACAAATATCGACAAAATGGCCATTATTAACTTAAATGATTACATAATATTTATAACATGGTAATAAGTGATATAAAATTAATAATAAACTTGAAAAGGTTCTTAAGAAATTAGAAATTAACTTTAGTTTATTATTCATAATATTAAAGAACGATCGAGCCAATCGAGACATGAGGTAAGGGACTTCGTCTCAATCACCGTTCATTGAGGCATATTTTGATTTATACATGACTTTCTTTTATATGATGTATAAACTCATTTGAATTTTCATTTCATTAAAACGAAATATTTTTTTCTTATGAAGCATTTTACTAAACAAAAAAGGAATATTTTTAATGTTTGCGGCGATAATGACCTCTCCGCCGCTGTAATCGTTATTTGGATTCTTCTATAAGCCTTAATGTTTTACAAAATGAAAAAGAAACCCCTTATTTATTTTTTGTTTGTTTTAGTATTGAAATGGTTCTTGAAATGGATTTATTATTTCAATATCTTGAAATGATTTCTTGTGATTGAAAATGAAATATTATTAGTGAAATGTTTATATTTACAATTGTTTATGTGTTATGATTTTATAATGATACTTGGAAATTTGACGGGTGGTTACATGATAAACCAAATTATGGGTGTTTCCGTGATAAACCAAGATGTGTGGTTATGTTATAACCTCCAATGCATTGTGTATGGAAGTCGGTCATATGGATATTCTATTTAGTGATATGTGTGGAAGTCGACCGTATGGTTATTCTATTTAAGTATGTTTATGTCCCAAGTTACCATTATATGTTATGTGTTCTTTATATGGGTTTTATGGTAATATTTTGATTACAAATGGGTAATAAATGATCATTTATTCAGTGAAGAGTATTTACTACTTCATAAAGGTGAAAATTATTACATATGATAAGGTATTCATGGTTTACTTGTTGTTTTGAAAATCTAACAGGTTTCTTTCTTTGTGTATCCTTTACTGAGCTTTTAATGCTCATCCCAAGTTTTTGAAATGTTTTCCACATGACATAAAGTAGAATAGGGTCAATGATGGGATCAAGTAAAAGTCATGTTGTTTAAAACATGGAACTATACATGAATTTTTTTAAAGAGTGTTTATTTTATGAAAAAAATGGATATTGTGTAGAAGTGTCTACATGTAATATTCAAGTTGTTATCTTTTTGTTATGACCTAATTCTATGAATCTATAAACCTGAAAATATCCTCAATGTGAATTATTAACTTAATTCTAGATTATGTAATTTTTAAGGTCGGGTCTTTATATTTGGTATCATAGGTTGGTTTAGACGACTTTAGGTGTTAGAATATTGTTAAATTAATTTATAGTAAGATTAAAATGATATATCATTTATATATTACCACGTTGCTTTGCTTAAGATATTTCTATGTTCAGAATGTTTTTCCAAAAAGGAAACAGGGAAGCTATGTTGGGAAGGCATACAGAGGAGAATAAACTTCCAAATCAGCAACTTGAGATGGTCTAAATCGGAACTGAACAATTTGTTATAGTGATGGATCAGTTGAATTAGGTGATAAATGGTGGATGTATTTATTGATGATATTTTGGTTTATTCTAAAATCCAAAAGGAGCATGAAATTCATTTAAGGTTTGTCTTGAAAACCTTAAAATAAAAGAAACTGTTTGGAAAATTCAGCAAGTGTAAGTTTTGGTTACAACAAGTTTCATTACTGGGTCACGTTGTTTCAAAAGATGGCCTAACTATTGATCTTTATAAAACAAAAGTTGTTGAATAATATAAAATACCCACAAATATAATATATATTCGTAGTTTTATTGGTTTGGTAGGCTATTACAAAAGGTTTGTTGAGAATTTTGCATGGTTATCTAAGCCAATGACTAAGTTAACTCTAAAAGGTGTTAAGTTTATTTGGGAAAAACAATGTGATGTTTTTTTCAGGAATTTAAAAGAAGATTTGCGAATGATCCAATTTTGGCACTACCTTCCAGAAATTGTGAGTTTGTTATCTACAATGATGATGCATTGAAAGGACTTGGTTGTATCCTTATGCAGAATGATCAGGTAATTACTTGTGCTTCACGACAGTTGAAACCTCATGAGTTAATTTGCCCTACACATGATTTGGATTTAACTGTTGTTGTTTTTTCTTTAAAAATTTAGAGGCATCATCTTTATGGACTAAAATGTGAAATATATACTGACCACAAAAGTTTGAAGTATACATTCACTTAGAAATAATTAAATATGAGACAAAGAAGATGGTTGGAATTAATCAAGGATTATGATTGCACGATCCATTACCATAAAGGAAAGGAAAATAAAGTGGCTGATTATTTTAGTCGAAAAAAGTAATGCGACATTAATCATGATACGGTTGGAACGAGATCCTTTGTTTTTGATTTGATGAACTTTGGCATAGAAGTTATTGGTGCAGGAAATTCCTTTGTTTTTTTTACGTGTCAGTGAAATCATCTCTATTAGACAGAATAAAGAATGCGCAGAAAGAAGACAGTGAGTTACAGAAAAATGTAGAGTTGGTTAAGAAGGGTAAGTTACCTAAATTTAACATTGATAATGATTGTGTTTTGGGGTTTGGGAAAAGATTATGTGTTCCTTGTGATTCACAGTTGAAGAACAAGTTGTTATGTGAAGATCATAGTTCCCCATTTTCAGTTCATCCGGGTAGTATTAAGTTGTATAGAGATATTTGGGATTATTACTGGTAAGATGTAATGAAAAGATATATTTATGATTTTACTATGAAGTTTTTCACTTGTTAGCAAGTTAAAGAAGAGTGACAGTTAACAAAAGGGAAGCTTCAGCCTTTACCGGTGCAAGAGTATAAATGTTAAAATATATCCATAGACTTCATTGTGGGATTAACAAAGACATCTCGAGATAATAATGCACTCTGGGTTATTGTTGATTAGTTGACTAAATCTTCTCATTTCATTCCTATTCAAGATACTTTGTCTCTAGATCAACTTTCTCGGTTGTATGTTAAAGAGATAGTCAGGTTGCATGGAGTTCCCCTATCCATTGTATATGATCATGAACCCAGGTTTACCTCTAACTTTTGAAAAGGCCTTCAGAATTCTTTGGGTACTGAATTAAATTTTAGTGTAACTTTTCATCCTCAATCAGATGGATATTTAGAATGAACAATTCAGACCTTGGAGGATATGTTATGTGCTTGTTCAGTGGATTACTATGGAAGTTGTGACCAACATCTTTATTTGGTTAAATTTTCTTATAATAACAGTTTTCATTTCAGTATACAGATGGCTCCATTTGAGGCACTGTATGGGAAGCGGTGTCGAACTCCAGATTTTTGGGATGATGTTGGTGAAAGGAAAATGATAGGACCAGATTTGGTAGAAGATATGGTAGAAAAATTTCAGTTGATTCAAAAGAACATGAGAACAACTCAGAGCAGATAGAAAAGTAATGTGGATAATCGGAGGAATGATATTTCTTTTGAGGTAGGTGATCATGTCTTTCTCAGAGTTTCTCCATGGAAAAGTGTGATGCGTTTTGGAAAAAAGGGAAGGCTGAGTCCGAGGTTCATTGGACCCTACAAAATCTTGGATAAGGTTGGATTAGTTGCCTACATAGTAGATTTACCTCCAAGTTTATCCCAAGTACATAATATTTTTCATGTTTCAATGTTTAGAAAGTATATGCCAAATCCACCTCATGTTTTGAGCCCAGAGGTAGTTTAGTTCGAAGAGAATCTCTCTTATGGGGAAAAAACAGTCCAGATTCTTGACCGAAGAGAGAAAGTGTTGTGGAAGAGGGTAATTCATCAGGTAAAGGTTTTGTGTAAAACCCATATAGTTGAAGAGGAAACATGGGAATCTGAAAATTCTATGAGGGATAAATACCCCACTTTTTTGATATGTGAATAAAAATTACGAGGACACAATTTCAAAAAGGGGGGAAGGATGTAACATCCTAAGTAAATAAAGAATAATACATTTTCATATTTATTAATATTTTTGAATTAAATATTAATCTTACTTTAAAGAGGATTCTATGTTCGATGGCGTACCGTATACGTAACAACGGGTTTCATTGAAATCTTAAATTGCACACTAATAATATAATAATATTATTTTAAATGGTAGTTAACACCTAGCCATTATATTGGCAAGAATGAATAAAAATAACTAAAATATGATTATACATGTTTTTCAAATGTTTTTACATTTATCCAATAAAATTTATAGGGTTAAAATCTGAATGAATCCAATTTTAAGCAAAAATACTATAATATTCTTTACAAGGTCGATTTACCACCTTTTAATGGAGAACTCTTTTTAAATCTAGTTTTTGTCACTTTTATATGTTTTATTTGACAAAATAATATTCTTCTTTATAATTGGGACATAAAAATTTACTTTGGATGAAATTTTGGTATTTTTCTGATAATGTTCATTTTTTAATGAAAAATATTGTATTTTAATTCAAAACTGCCTGTTAATCTAATTTATTTATATGGTTATATTATCTTTTTAATTGGTTTTAAAGTGTAATTAGAATATATTTTTATAATTTAATCAAATTTTGGTCATTATAAGTAATTTCACTTTGAAATTGGACATAACAAGTGTCAATATTTTGATAGTTATTATTTCTTAAAAACACGTTTTTTTGTTTTAACAATGGGAATTAATTTTAAAATAATTTCTGCCACTTCTTTGTTTTGCATTTAGATAAATGGATTCCATATTTGAATCATTAGGTCCAAATTGTTTAAATAAGTCAATTTTAGTTTTATACCTTTTAAATATTTACTTCAGCATATATTTTATTTACTATAGTTAAAGTGTAAATCTTGTAATTAAGGGTAAAAATATATTATAATAATATTAAATTACCCTAACATGTGTGCTAATCCTATTTTTTGATACATATCCGACCATGGGAATCCTTGGGTCAATTTTGGGACCCCATGGAGCCACTTGGAAGAGATAATGACACTTTATTTTAATAAACTTAAAGTAAAGGAAAAAATGAAAAAAACAAATATCTTTTAGTAAATAAATTTTTACATGGGGTTATATAAGTTATCTCTTAGAATATAAATATTAATTTGAAATATATCAAGATTTACTACATCATGATATTTTTTTAATAATTTTTATACATCAAATAATTAAAATTATTTATGACACAATAATGATGCAGTGTTTACCTCATTAATGGATGATCTAAATAAACAACATTATTAATATTAAAACATTATCCAAAACTTGTCCAATTCTTATTGGATGATTTTATTTTTAATATGAGTCATCTTATATTAGACTTTAATGAGTTTTTTACCTTCTGAAACCAAATATAAGTTTATAATAAAATAAAATTTTCAAACTTTTCTAAAGAGCCCCTCCTCCCCGTTATGAAAGGACTCCACTTCTAACCCATTACACACACCTCTCAAGCCCCTTGGATTGTCCAAAATCTTCTTAAATAATCTCCACACATCCCTATCCTCCTCCTAGAATCATTATCTTAGGCATAAGGCACTTCAAGTAAACATTTTGGTTCAAACCAAAGGGAGATACCTGATTTAAAGGTAACGTCTTCTTTTAAGTTATTTTCTTTTATTTTACTTCTCCAACCCCATAAACAATTTTTATTAATTTATTTTATAAAAACACCATTATCCTAAATATATTATGTTTTTTCTATGAGAAATATTCAAACTACACTTACACACACCTCCATCTAACGGATACGAACATATTGTTTCTGTGAACGGCGAACTACTGCCTCACGAAACGATGATTGTTCATATATCTCCAACCGCCTATCATTGTGGAAATTATGAAGGAACTGTATTTATATATTATATATATTATGTTTATTTTTTCTTTATGCTTCATTATTTTTCATTTATATCATACCTTAATGGTTTTCATAATGGGTAAACACGATAATTTCATTTGAGGAAGTGCGGACTACCGCCCCCTCAATGTGATATGACTCGTTCATACCATATGTGGAACATATAAAGGATGGAGTTAATATATTTATATATGATATTATACTTTAATTTTAATATAACTATGTATCATTAAGTTTTAATCCCATTAAAATACAACATTTAAATGAAATTAGCATTCATGTGTATGTACGGCTTACCGTCTCCATGAACAGTGCGTTTCATTTCTTATCTCCAAATGTTATGTACTGTTTTAAATACATATATACTGGATATATATGATATATTTATGATATCTAAATAATGAATATAATTCTATATATAATGTAATTTTGACCACATGAATAACTTGTAATTATAAGAAGTTCATTTTTGACACAAGTACCAAATATCGACAAAGGGCCATTATCAACATAAATGATTATATAATGTTTATAACATCGAAATAAGTGATATAAAATTAATAATAAGCTTGAAAAATGTTCTTAATAAAGTATAAATTAACTTTAGTTTCTTATTCATGAGATTAAAGAACGATCAAGTCAAGTTGGACATGAGGTAAGGGAATTCATCTCAATTTCTGTTCATTAAAGCATATTTTGATTTATAAATGACTCTATTTTATAGGGTGTATAAACTGCATTGACTTTAATTTCATTCAAATGGAATATATTTTTTCTCTAAATTGTTTTACTAAACAAAAAAATGAATATTTTTAACGTTTGTGGTGACAATGACCTCTCCGCCACCGTAATCGTTATTTGGATTCCTCTATAAGTCTTAATGTTATCTAAAATGAAAAAGAAACCCCTTATATCATTTTTGGGTGTTTTCATATTGAAATGGTTTTTGAAATGGATTTATTATTTCAATATATTGAAATGATTTATTGTGATTTCAGATGAAATATTATTAGTCAAATGTTTATATTTGCAATATTTTATGTGTTATGATTTTATAATGGCACGTGGACATTTGATAAGTGGTTACGTGATAAACCAAATGACGGGTGGTGTCGTGATAAAACAAGATGGTTGGTTATGTTATAACCACAAATGCATTGGGTATGGAAGTTGTTCATATGGCTATTCCATTTAGTGATATGTGTGGAAGTCGACCGTATGATTATTCCATTTAAGTATACTTATGTCCCAACTTACCTTTATATATTGTGTGTTCTTTATATGGGTTTTATGGTAATATTTTGGTTACAAATTGGTAATCAATGATATTTTATTTATTGAAGATTATTTACTACTTCATAAAGGTTAAAATTATTACTTATGATAAGGTATTCATGGTTTACTTATTGTTTTGAAAAACAAACAGTTTTCTTTCTTTGTGTGTCCCTTACTGAGCTTTTTATGCTCATCCCATGTTTTTGAAATGTTTTTCACAGGACATAATGTGGAATATAGTCAAGGATGGGATCATGTAAAAATCATGATGTCTAAAACATGGATCTAGATATGGCTCTTTTTTCATATAGTTTTTATTTTATGAAAAAATTGATACTAAGTAGAAGTGTTTATATGTAACATTCATGTTGTTATTTTTATGTTATGACCTAATTTTATAAATCTCTAAACCTAAAAATATCCTCATTGTGAATTATTAACTTAATTTAATGTTATGTAATGTTTAAGGTTGGGTCCTTATAGTGTATGTTCTTCTTCCCCATGAATTTCTTTTAAAAGAGCTACTGGGGGTGGATCTAAACATGAATCAGATGATAAAGTCTCCCCTATAAGGATAAGAAAATCCACATCTTCATCTCGAATCATAATTTCCTTCTATTTGTAGTAAATTTCTTCATCATATTATGAGATCCAATCTATATAAATGATTATATCAAAATCCACCATATGTATAATAATAATTTTAGTAAATTGGGAATTTTTATATGACTTTATGGGAATTAACTAATATATCCTTACTGTGGTGAGACTTCTATTGAGAGTCTTGAATAATAACTATATCATTAATATAGAAGGGAAATATATAATTTTTCTTGGAAAATTTGATTATATAATAGAGTGAAAATATCTATAATAAAATAAAGAGTTATATAAATTTTTGGATATTATTAAATTACCTTCCACAAAATCATTTAGAACTTCAACCTCTTCTATTGTGATCGAATAATCTTGGCATCTCTCCCTTTTCATTTTCTTGGTAAAATTATCTTGATGCCTAGTACAATCATTTTTATAGTTCCCCATCTCCTTAAAGATGAATCATTTAACATTGGTAGATTCTTTATTTCCCTTTAAATCATGATATTGGGGTTCCTTTATTTCCATACTTGAATAAAAGTCACATTTCCATCAAGAATATTCCATAGTTTTTCTTTCCACTTTTATTAAAATTTGGAAATTCCACCATTATATTCTTCTATTTTTTCATATTTCCTTTTCCAAAGTGTTCAGTCACCCATTTCTTATCTTTTTGTCCTTCAAATTCATAAGACATGGAGAATTATTTCTCTTTCTTGATAGAAAATTATATTATTTCTTTCTATGATGAGAATGTTTGGGAGACTAGTTCCCTTCAAAGTATTGGATTTATCCCATCAAAGAAATGGTCAATATTACTCTTTGGATTAGATATGTAGTCTGCAATATGAATTAATAACCTTATAAAGTTTTCTTCATAGTTAGAAACATCTTCTTCTTCATTTTGTCTCAAACTCAATAATTGTCTCTGCGTATTAGCTCATTATTTGTGAGTAAATTATTTTTCCTTGAAAATTTTCTTAAAATACTTCCATCAAATGTTCTATGTTTCCTTATCATCCTTAGTGATTTGAATCAATGATCACCATTTATCCACATCCCCTATGAGATGATAAAATAACATGAAAAACTTCTCCCTTCATTACTTCCCAAATATAGAAATATCCTCTCTAAAAAACGTATCCATTTCTTAGATACAAATGGATTCTTGGTTTTATTTAATGATGGAGGTTATTGATGCATAAAGCGGTCTAACATTATTACACCCTATTAAAGATCTTCAAGCTAATCCATATGAACCCGATTATTGGTCATAACCTAAGTCAACTGCCCCAAAATAGTTATACTTTGTTCATCTCTAGTTATAGCTCCAACTCCATCTTCGTTATCTTATCCAAGAGGGAAATCCCTACATGTATTTTTTTCATTAATATGGTTTCCATTCCATATACTAGGATATATTTACAAATAATGGTATATAATAGATTAAATCATAACATTATAAATCATAATGTATAATTTCAAGACTAGTTAAATGCTTAATATAAATTGAAAATTTATGTATAACTAATATGAAAATCATAATCCTGGTCTCTTTGAGAATATTATCAAAGTCCATAATAGGGTTAAATTACATAATATATGTTCTCATAAATCTAATCCTCAATTTTTCAAGAAAAATTTCTCTAAAACCAACTATAAAGACCTTTTCCATGGGATACTAGGGTTAGGTTCTTTACATTCCTGAATCTTCATACAAATTCAAACATACAATACCATTATGAAACTTCCTTCCCCCTTAGAAAGAATCATGGATCTTCCTTCTATGATGTTTGGAAAAATTGAAATACCAACTTTTCATAATCACACTTTATATATTTATGGATGTTTCATAAATAATTTCAAACCAGTACTACTTAGTACCAAACATTCATATTTTAAAACTTTAATGAAATTATTCTATTGGCTGAGAAACCACATGATTGTTTCTATATAAAAATCATAGGAACGATTCAGAATTATTTCCCAGAAAATTCCTCCATTTGATGACTTGTATCTGAACTATATAACTATTTCCTTCATATTCCAATATTTATCCAATGATCTTCATAATAAAAATCCATATGATGTTTCCAAGAAAACCCTTCTATCCGATTACTTTGAATCTTCTATATGATCTTCAGTTTTCCCGATGGACTCTGTTTGATGTCATTATGAAGGATTGTTTGAAATTATTGGTCTTATTGGACTCCATCTTATTTGGAATTTTTCCAATTTGGACTACATCAGATTTGAACTTCATCTGATTACAGTCTTCAATAAATTCCCTTTTCACTTTAGTGTAACATCCTGACTATGGATCCACTAAAATGTTCCTAGACCTTGTTTTCAATGTGTCCTAAATAATGCATCCCCATACACTAGATGCTTCAGACTAGCAGTGAGGGTATAATGATGGTACTCAAGTGATATTATACCCTTTTGATCAGTACTAAAATTAGTTAATAAATAATAAATATAAGGTAGTGGAAAATGAATAATAAAGCAACAGAATCAATTTTATCCCAATAATAATCACCAGCCAAAACCCCTAACTGTATCCTTCACAAATGGTAATAAAAATATGTTGTATAAATATGATCAATCATACAATACAATAAATTTTACATAAAATTATACAAAGACTGACAGATAAACTCTACTAGAATCGTGAGCACTGGATTAGTTTTTCTGCTCTCATACGATATCCTAGTATATAAGGTCAGTCATCCTTAGTTGGACATATTCCTTGATCTATAACTACATGCATGAGATATATTTGGGTACCCAATTACTTCTCAAGTAGGGTGTGAGTAAAACTCAGTAGGTCCCCGCCAATGGTTTCTAGTGCATATCCAGTCTCTGGATAGAAAATGAAGTAGTGTGCAGGTATAATGATAAGAAGTATCATGAATAAAAATATAACACATTCCGGATTGGGTTCCCCATGGAACACCTGAAATAATATACCTACTTCAGTCTAATACAAAATATCTCTGGACATTCTATCATGTATATATATACGTATATATAGATATATATTCACCGGTGAGGAACCAATGCTTACAGCTTAGGTGTCTACATAAAGATATCATATGAGTCTCGTAATTAAAATGAGATATGTTAATCTCAACAATCTAAATAAATAAAAATGGAATTCATTCCCAATATTTCTAGATAAATGATAATGGAATTCAAGCCCAATTATCTCAAATTAATTTTAAGGGACTTGAGGCCCAATAGTTCTAGACGAATGTCAAGGGGTATCATGACCATAATTAGCACTAATAAATGGAGACACCATGTATCACCCTCTGTTTTAGGTATATAACATTTTTCTATGCCTTTTTATGTGTTTAAAGTTGTTTTGTAATGTTTGAGAGAATTTGGAAAGGTTTTGGAAATGTTTGGATGTTTTTTAAATAGTGAACGGTTTGAGAACTGTTAAGGGAAACCATGAAACAAACCTAAGTAACCTTGTGGTTTGGGATAGAGATCTCTGCACGGTTGGTGTATGGTTTGTCTAACTTTGTGGGGTAACTATGTGAGTTCCCCATTCAGATAGTAGAAATCACACGATTAGCGCATGGTTTTTCTAACCGTGCGAGCTAACCATGCGCAGAAACTAAATTAGGATTTTAAAAAATGGGATCACTTGGGATTTTCCCAAAATAGTTAATATGTTCCCCAACATGAACCCCATATGGTTTTTTTGGTTCTGAAGGGTTTTAGGGGCTCTCCCACTCATTTTTTAGGTTATTATAAGGTTTTTCAAGGTGTGGTGAATGTGATTCTTCTTCGGTAAGTCTCCTCTCTTGGTTGATTCTTGGGTTTCCATAGATCTAGTTCCCCATCTCTATCAATTTTCTATATATACATCCATTTCATGTAGATATTGGGTTTTTGTTGCCTAAAATGATTTAATTTGGTCTTGTTAATTTTAGGAAAAGAGATCTAAGGAGGTTTTGTGGAGTTTTCTCCTAGATTTATATTGCGGTTTCTCGTTTTCCGATTTCGCCGAAACCCTAAGGCAGATGGATTCTCTCTCGACTCCATCATGAAAAAAAATATAAGAGTTGTGTAAAATTAGTTGGTTTTGATTTAATTTGGTTGTGATTATGATTTTAAATGATTTATGGAGATTAATTTTGTGATGTTTTTTAGATTTTGGGGAAAATGGGGTATTGTGGTGAAATTTTATTGATGTTGGCATTTAAAATTTAGATTTTAAAACTGGTTGATTGTGTTGATTTATGAAATGTTTGTGAAAATGGTATTCAATAAAAGGGTTTGTTTTATTATAATTTAGTGTGGTATGGATAATTTTCTAAGAGATTGTTTGGGTTGGAAATGGTTGTTTTCATAATGTTGTGGCCTTGGTGTGCTATATGCTTGTTTGTTGGTTAACTATGTATGCATGTGATTGAAATTTATGTGAAGTGGGTGAGGAGTAAAACTATAAAAAGGGTATGGATAGTGTATAGAAGTTCCACCATCATGGATAAGTGGGTGGAAAGTACCACAAGATTGGGAAAGTAGTAAACGGTCTTGTACGAGAAGTTCCATCATGATTATTACACCGGGTTGAGTGTGTGAAACATTATGGATAAGTTTTGATTATGAGTGTGGCTATGTTATATAGAATTATTGTTCTAATATGTGATGTTTAAATGGATTATGGATTTTTTTTCTATTCCCTTATATTGTGTGGATTTGGGTGAAAAATGGATTGGTAAGGGTGTGTTTGGCTTGTTGGAAATTGTTACACTATTTGATGTTTTATATAAACTAATTTATATAAATTTGTTAATGGTTTTATCCTAGTTAAATTTTTATGGAATTCATTTAAGGAAAACCTACTAAGTATTATTACCCACCCCCTACTTTGGCACATGGGTTATTTTGTAGATGTGGTATTTGGGGATATAAGAAAAAGTAAATCATCTCATTTTTCTAGTGGTTCATCATGATTCTTGGGTGGTATTATGGTTCTTGGAGAATAGATTTGGGGAGTGTGTCATGATTTCCTTTGGGTCTTGATGATCTGTCTTCCATTTGGTACTCTGAGTTTTGGATTTTTTGGGATTTAGTTTTATTAGTTTTTGGGAATTTTTATGGAAGAGTTTGGTTGTTTGGATGCCTCTGGGTAATGTGTTATCATGGTTTACTTTTTTGAAAGGCATCATGTAGTTGTGTTTGGTTATTACTTTTTTGGTTGGTGGGTTTTATTCTAAGGGAAAATCATTCTGTAATTGTTTTTGAAGCCCTCAGTATTTATTTCCAGCCTTTGGATCCATGGGAACGTTGCTTAAGGCCAAGTAAAATCTCCCCAAATTCTCAAGCTAATGAGGAAGGGGTGAGACGTTACAAGTTGTATCAGTTGTTCGGTCCTTTGGCATTGGTTCTCGGTCTTGGTCTTGTAGTTGGCATTCATTCTCAAGTCATTCCTTGAGATGGGATGGTATTAAGGAGTGGTATTGTCAGAAATTGAAATGTATATCATAAAAGGATGTATCTAACCCTTTTATTCTGAACTTCATGTTACTAGGGGGTTGGGTATATAAGTGTTTTAAAGACACTTATGGTCATTGTAAATATCATTGTCATGGGTGTAGCCCATGAGATGGGCATGGAATTCATGGTAGAAGTAACTTACCAATAGGATGCATATTTTATTGGCATAATGATTTATGTTGTGCTATGGATATATGGACTTGTGAAAAATCTGAAAATTATTTTCAAATGTGTGGATTTGAAATGTGCATAATTGTGGTATTTTTAAAATGGGTCAATTTTCAAAACATGGTGGAATTTTTAATAATGGTGCAACATGGGAAATGTGAACTTGTGGAAAGCCTAGTTGTGATAGTTACAATATAATTGAATTTGAAACTGTAAGACTTGTCTTGTTAAGGGAGTGAGACTTATGATTGTTTTTGTGTTGATAGAAATGCCACCGGGTAGGAATCATAGAGACCCACTAGAGGAGGCCTCTTAAAATGTGGCTGCACCTGAGCCCCAGGTGAACCAATAGTTAGTATAGAGTATAGTGAAATCTTTCCAAGCTATGGAAAGTGGAAATAAAGCAGATGATCCAAATCATTTGGATCACATGGTTCAATTTCAAAAGTTGTATTCACCAATCTCTAGGGGTGATTCGGAACTGAAAAAGTAGAAGGAATGGTTGAACAGAATAAATAGGATATTTAAATTCCTCGAAACACTAGTAGAGTTGAAAGTGAATTTACCAACATATATGTTGGAATATCTTGATGTTATTCATGGGAGTTGGTATTCCAAGCTAGAATGGATCAAGGTATGACATGGGAGGGTTTTGAGGTGTTGTTTAACAAACAATTCTACCCTCATACATTTAGAATTTAGTGTACAATAGATTTCATTCATTTTAATCAAGAGAACCTCTTGGTAACATAATATGAGGCTCAGTTTATGAACTTAGTGTGGTTTTCACCCAAGTTGGTGAGTAGTACATAATTGAAATCATGTATTTTTAAAGCTAGTTTTAGGAAAAAATTTCATTCTAAAATAGCGGTGTTATGTATAAATGATTAAATGGAATTGAAGAATAGAGAATTAGTGGCTGAATGAGATATTTTGGGGGATACAAGCAGGGGAAGCATGTTAGTACCCACATGAAATGGTGGGAACTATAATGTTGGGATCAAGCGAATGAGGAAATCTTATTTACAGGGTGGGTGTATGGCTCAGAATCCAACGATAGGATCAATGATTCTTCCTACTAAGCCTCATAGTAAGATGAGATGTTTTCAGTGTGGTTCTAAAGGATACATCAAGTGGGATTGTATGACATAGCCTTGATCATGTCATAACTATAAGTATATGTGGCATCTTGAGTGTTATTGTCATAATACTCCGAGGTCAGGTGTTCGTGACACTCCTCAGGGGTCGTAGGTATCCTATTCCTCAAAGGGATGGGGGTAGAATCATACCCATCTTTAGTATAGAAAATTTAGTCATGGTGATTCCAAGAACACCACGACTCCTCATTAGGGCAATAAAGAGTAGATTTTGGTGAGCAAGAAGTTTTTTGGAGATAACCAAGTTATGAAGGATGATCATTCAAGACCATCCAAAATGCGAGGTACAGTTATTTTAAATTCTACCTTTATGCAAGTATTTTTTGATATGAGTACTTAAAATTATTTTATTGCCTCTCATATTGTTACTTTAATGGGTTTAAGTGTGTAAATAATTCCTTCATTTTTAAAACTTCAAAATCCTCTGGGTCAAAGAGAGTGTCAAGCCTTTCTATGTAGAGCATGTAGTATATATGTAGATGGGGTTAAGTTAATGTATTATTTCCCAGTTTCTAAGATAAATGCTTACGATATAATCCTAGGAATGTATTGGTTGGAAATTTTTAAGGACCACATCGACTGTTATGCGTGAATAGTTAGTTTTACGATGGGTGATGGCATGGAGCATCTCTTTAGAGAGGATAAAAGTGTGAAGGTAGGTGAAACTGTCTTATTGGAACTAGGATTTGGTACAAAATCATATTATTTATCGGTATTGTTGTTGGAATCAATGGAAGGAGTTGAGAAAATCATTTTTCTAACGGTTGTTGATCAGTTTCTGAATTTCTTTCCTACAGAATTCATAGGGATTCCACCCATGATAGAAGTGGATTTTATGATTGATATCCTTCTGGGGACCATTCCTATCTCACTTCCATCTTACTAGATGGAACCAACATAATTAAGGGAATTAAAAGTATAGTATGAGGAGTTAGAAAACAAAGGGCTCATTCGACCGAGCACATCTCTGTGGGTAGTTCTAGTTTTGTTTGTTAAGAAGGCAGATGGAACTCTTCGGTTGTGTGTTTACTATCTTAATATTAACCAAATTATGATAAATAATCGATATTCACTTCCTCAAATTGATGACCTCTTCAATTAGTTGAGGGGATCTCATTGGTTCTCTAATATTAACTTGCGACCAGGATATCATCAGTTACGAGTGCGAAAAGAGGATATTCCCAAAATAGCATTCAAAAGTATATATGGATATTATGAGGATGTGGTCATACCCTTTTGTATGATGAATTCACCATTGGTTTTTATATCATTGGATACAATATGTTATTTTCTTGGCCATTTTATTTCTAAAAAAGGTGTTTCAGTTAATCCATAAAAGATATAGGTTGTTATCTCATGGAAACCGCCAAATAATGTCTTTGAAATATGGATCTTCCTTAGTCTAGCTGGGTATTATCAGTGTTTTGTTCATGAATTCTCGTGATTATCCTCACCAATGACATATTTTACAAGGAAGAATGTTCTATTTCAATTGAATAAGTAGTGTTATAAATCTTTTGAAGAGCTTAAGGTTCGCCTTACATCGGCACCAATATTGGATTTTCAAGAACCAGGGAAATGGTATGTGGTGTATTATGCCACATTAGAATCAGGTTTAGGCTATTTTCTCATGAAAGGGGGTTGTTTGGTTGCATATGGATCATGTCAGTTGAGGTTTCAGGATAAGAACTACCCAACGCATGATTTGGAGTTGGAAGAAGTGGTTCATGACTTGAAAATGTGGCGTCATTATCTCTTCAGTGAGAATTTTTTTATTTTTACCGATCATAAGAGTTTAAAGCATATTTTCTCACAACGATATTTGAACTTGAGTAAAATGAGATGGATAGAGTATCTATGGATGTTTGAATTTGTCTTTATATACAATCTGGGTAAGGGAAATTTGGAGGTCGATGCATTAAGTAGGGAGTCATATGCTCAGGTGGTGAAACAGGCATCAGATCAGTGTTAGATGATGTCAGTTATAGCTAACATGTAGTTGGAATGTGGTGGATGGGGTGATAGAGTGGTTTTATTTCTGGTCTCATTAGTTCCTGACTTGGTTGGATGGGTTAAAGAGGTGCATATTTTTTATTCTGATTGTATGGAAATGAGGTCAAAACTCAATGGTGGGGAGATCATTGAGGGATGGGAACTGAATTGGTATTCAGTTTTACGTTTTCGGAAACATATGGTTGTACCAGTGGATTTTCAAGAGGACATTCTTAGGGCTCATCATCATTTCAAATGGGCTATCCATCCTAGAATTCAAAAAATTATAAGGTGTTGAAAGTGTAGTTTTGGTGGGCTAGAATGAAAGTGACTGTGTCCAAGTTTGTATTGTGATGCTCGACTTGTCAGCAAGTCAAGGTGGAGCAATAGTGGGTGGTAGGTATGTTGTAGTATTTACCTATCCTAGTGTGGAAATGGGAGAATATAGCGATGTATTTTATTAAAGGTCTCCCAAGGATGGTCAAAAATCATGATTCCATATGGGTGATAGTGGATTGGCTCACAAAGTTAGTATATTTCATCCATATTTGTGAATCTTATATGGTGGAGGATCTCTCCAAAATCTATATCCATGAGGTGGTAAAGAGGAATGGTGTTCCAATTTCAATTGTTTCAGATAGGTATTCAAGGTTCACATCTCATTTTTAAAAATCCTAATAGTAAGACCTTGGGACATTGTTGATAATGAGTACGGCGCACCATCCTCAAATGGATGGGAAATCTGAGAGGATAATACAAACTTTGGAAGATATGTTACGGGCTTGTGTGATGGATTCTAGTGGCTCCTGGGAGGATCAATTTCTATTGGTGGAGTTCTCATATAATAACTATTATCAGGACTTAATACATATAGATCTATTTGAAGCATTGTATGGGCATTTGTGTCATTATCCACTTTATTGGGTGGAAACGGGTGATATATAGATGGTTAGACCAAGCCTTTTCTAAGACTCAACAGTGAAAATCATGTTGATCTGGGAGAGAACAGAGATAGATCAGTGTCTTCAGAAATCGTATGTGGACCATCATCGATGGATATTGTCTTTCGAGGAGGGTAATCAGGTGTTATTGAGAATATATCCTTGGCTTAGACATCATCAGTTTGGAAAGTAGGGTAATTTATCTCCAAGTTATATTGGGCCTTTTGAGATACTTGAGTGGGTTTGAGAGATGGCTTATTGGTTGGATTTTCCTCCATAGTTTAGTAAAATGTATAACGTGTTTTATGTTTCTCAGTTCAAGAAGTATCAGTCAGGTCCTGACCATGTGATTTTATGGGATCATGTTAAGCTAGAGTTGGATGCTTAGGTGGTGCATGTACCAGTGAATATTGTAGATAGGAAAGACAATGTATTGCATTGTGAAATCATCGGTCCAGTTCTGGTTTTGTGGTGGCATGGACAGATTTAGGAGGCGACTTGGGAGCGGGAGAAAGATTTAGTCGAGCAAAGGCCCTATCTCTTTGGGCAAAGTGACGGTTCTCTACTTTCTAAGGATGGAAAATCCACTGTTGGGGAGAATGTAGCACCCCCAGTTTGAAATATGTAACATTTGATTATTTCTTTTTATGTTTTTAATGTTTTTGGGTAATGTTTGGGAGGGTTTTAAAATGTTTTCGAAATTTTTATAAGCTTTTTAAAGGGTGCACAGTTTGATCACGATTAAGGGAAATCGTGCAACAAACCCAGATAACCATGCAGTTTGGGATAGGGAGATCCTCATATTTGGCGCAAGGTTTTTCTAACTGTGTGGGGTAACTATGAGAGGCCCCCCTTTGGACAGTAGCAGGTGCACAATTAGTGCACGGTTTTTCTAACCATGTGAGCTAACCATGTGAGGCATTTAAATTAGGATTTTAAAAAACAAGATCACTTGGGATTTTCCCAAAACACTTCATTTCTTCCCCAACTCGAACCCCACTTGGTATTTTTGGTTCTCAAGGGTTAGAGGGACTCTCCTGCTCATTTTGGAGATGATTTGAAGGGGTTTCAAGGTACGGTGAAGGTGATTCCTCTCCGGTAATTCTCTTATCTTGGTTTTTATTAGATTTAGTTCTCCCTCTCTCTCTGTTTTCTAGATCTACATCCATCTCAGGTAGATATAGGGCTTTTTTCTAAAATTATCATAGTTGGTATTGTTAATGTTAGGAAAATATATCTAAGGTAGTTTTTTGGAGTTTTCACATAGATTTCTAGTGTGGTTTCTCTTTGGTCGATTTCACCGAAACCATTAAGTAGGTGGATTCTCTCTTGACTCCATTTTTTATAGAACTAGAAGCCTTGTATTGAATTATTGGTTTTTCTTGAATTTTTTCATGATTATGATGTTCTAATCTTGATGGAAATTCATTTTTTTGATGATTTGTGGATTTTGTGGAAAATGAGGTATTGTGGTGAAATGTTCTTGATGTTGGATTATAAAATGTTGATTTTAAAATCGGTTTCTTGTGTTGATTTATTAAATGGTTTTTGAAAATGGTTTTCAATAAAATGGGTTATTTTATTGGAATTTAATGTAGCATGGATAATGTCCTAAGGGGTTATTTGGGTTGGAAATGGTTGTTGGCATAATATTGTGGCCTTGGTGTGCTATATAATTGTTTCTTCGTTAAGTATTTATGTGTGTGATTGAAACGGATGTGAAGTTGGTGGGGAGTAACACTATAAAAAGGGGATGGATAGTGGATGGAAGGTCCACCATTAAGGATAACTGTGTAGTAAGTACCAATGTATTGGTAAAATAGTAAATGGGCTTGGATGGGAAGTTCAACCATGATTGTTACGCCAGATTGAGTGTGTCGAAATTTGTGGCTATGTTTTGATTATTCATGTGGATAAGCAAGATGAAATTGTTGTGATAATATGTGATGGTAAAATGTATTATCAATTTTTTGTTTTCTTCCCTTGTATTGTGTGTATTTGAGTGAAAAAATATCTTGGTAAGGGTGTGTTTAACTTGCTTGGAAATTGTTGCACTATTTAATGTTTTATATAAACTACTGTATATAAATTTGATAATGGTTATATCCTATTGGAATGTGTAGGGATTTTTTTGGGGAAAAAACTACTAAGTATTATTACTCACCCCTTACTTTATAACATGGGTTATTTTGTAGATGTGGTATTTTGGGATATAGGAAAAGGTAAAGAATCTCATTTTTCTAATGGATCATTGTGATGCTTGGGTGGTATTATGGTGCTTGGTGCATGGAGTTGGGTGTAGAGTTGTGGAGTGTCTCATGGTTTCCTTTCATTATTGTTGATCAGTCTTCTACATGGTACTATGATTTTGGGATTTTAGTGATTTAGTTGTATTGGTTTTCATGAATTATTATGGAAGAGTGTGGTTGTTTGGTTGTCTCATGGTAATGTGTTATCATGGTTTACTTTGTTGATATGCATCATGGAGTTGTGGTTGGTTTTTCCTTATTTGTTTAGTTGGTTTTATTCAAAGAGAAAAGCATCCCTTAATTGTTCTTGAATCCCTCAACATTTATTGACATCCTTGGGCGCCTTGGGAATGTCACCTAAGGCCAAGTATCTTCTCATCGCCTTCTCAAGCCAATGAGAAAGGGGTGGGACATTATACAACATGTCTAAAATTTTAAAAAAATATAGATAGCAATATGTCCCATTATTACAATACAATGATAAGGGAAACCATGGATAATAATTTTATAAATAAAGAAGAACATTGTGTCTAAAAATTTAATAACATAGCAAGGAACATCTTGTCCAATAACTTATTATTAGATGAGGACCACCAAGTCCCACAGCATTTATGTATTTAATATTTAGTTTTGAGGTCCAACCACACTAGGAACCTTATAATTAAAATATAATAATAAGACATTAAATATCATTCCCAATCTAAAATTCAAGGCCAATAAATACAATACACAAATATTATTAAATCAATTTTATGATTTAAGCATCTCAATTAGAAACAAAACAAGAAGGCCTTTTAAATTATACACACCAAACTATGATTCATCATGATGAGTTTATTTTTTAAATAAAGAACATTAAGTAATGGGGGAATGCCATTATACATGCCATAACACAACCTAATTTATTCATATTGGTCATTAAATCATAATATTCAACATGAAGTAAATATTCAAGGACCAAGGTGGCTTATCCAACCTGCCTAATGATTCAATTCATTCTTTTTATCATCTCATTTGATTCAATTTATAAATCATATTAATAAGGAAAAAATAACACACCTCAAGGATAGTTCAATTTCAATCCAACGTATAGGGTTCAATGGTATATTAGAGATTCACCCCAAAGGGGAGGTTGGAGTTGAGGTAGTCCACCTTTAATGATGCAATTTGGATGAATTTTTAAATGCCCAAAAATTAGGGTATAAGTAGATATCATGAAGATAGCATTCAATACAGTGAGAGAAATTATAAAATGAAGCATTAGAAGTTGTAGACTCATCGTTATGATTCCAAAAAATCTGAATACATTTGTTTTAGACTACAAACGGAGAAGAATCTACCCATAGAATAGGAAAGGGAGGAAGAACATGTGGGGAGATACTAACATGAAATATGAGGAGAAGTGGGATAAAAAATGTAAGGTTAGGGGGGAATGTAATTTTTATATTTTTAAGAGGTGCATGGTTACAGAAACTATGTTCCAACCATATAGTCCCACTATCCCAAGAACCACCAAGCCACATGATTTCCATGTATAATTTACAAACTGTGCTCCAACCATACGGGCTCATTGCCCAAGCACACCCCTACCCCACACAGTTGTAGCACACAATGAGACAAAATGTACACCAACCATGTGAGTCTATCAGAACATATACACCATTTTGTATGGTTGTCTAAGAATCCTCACACGGTTAACCAAACCATGTCCCCAAGAAAAAAAGGTCACACCATTATGTTGAATGGTTACCAATCGTGCACAATATTTAAACCCAATCTTACATTTGTAAAACTTTCATTTCAGGTCTCGAACAGTCGAGACACTACTAAAACCTCTAATACACCTTTTAGGCCTCATTCCACATCAAAAAATAACACTATTAATTGTTACATCTCTTGGAATCACATTCTATATCTCAGTTTAGATTTGGCCCATCCACCATACATAAATTCAAAATCCATTAGAAATTTTCAACCGGTTCAAAACACGGGACATTACAACCTCCCTATTATAGAACTTCTTATCCTAGAGAAGCCTTGGGGAACAAATAAAAACAACACATAACCTACATGGGCCCTGAATTCCTAGTAAAATAGTATAATTGTGTTTTTGAACACCCAACTCACCTCCAATCATCAATTTTTAGTATACAGTACTTAAGTCATTAAAACATAATCCCATTCTCATCACCAGTATTGAAACATGAATACGGTACCTACCAAATCCTATCTAAACCAAGACATTATTATGTCATTGTCACTTTCATAAACCAACCTATGGTGCTTCCCACTATAGGTTCTATATTTAAAAAGACAATCCCAAGCCATGGTACTCCCATCATCAGAATTGCTTACAGAATCACTCCCTTAGCATCCTAGAGACACTCCCATCACGATTCTTAACTTAGAAAAAATGATTGATCTCTAGTCAACCATGTTTACCATGGTCACACTGGATTTTCCTTTAAAATCCTCACGTGTTCTTTATACTACACCTGCCTCACCCAATAGGATACCAACCACAATTCCTCACTAACTGCATTCAACTATTTGAGGAAACTCAAGTCAACCCACCACATATTGACTACTTTAAAAATTCATGACTTCAACAATCAAATAATCCCAAAACCATATTCTAAAAGCATTTATCCCAAGTCATATTGAGATCATTCCAAGCACACTCATTGAATCCTATACCCAACATTTATTAAAATCTCCAGACCAAACCATCTCACCACCAATCTATATTTTTTTCATTTTCAAATAACACTTTTAAAGGGAAAGTGTGAAACTTACAGATTTACATCCAAATAAAACCAACATCACAGTCCACCTGGATGAAATCCAAATAAGAGCACCAACAACACAAGTTTCAAATTCACTTGTTTCAAATTCAAATTTCAAAAGACATCCAACCAATCTTCAGACCACATTCCATCTTCCATCATTCTGCATTAATCAATCTGCCACCTCGCATTGCATAAATATTGATTCTCACCCACCTTGAGTCGTGCACCAATCGCACCCAGGACACATCAACATAGCCGACCAGAGCACCAGAAAGCCTCCATAGGAGTCCGTCATTGCCGACATAGAGCTTCAATGATGTCAAAACACAAAATAGTATAACATAAACCAAGTAAACCCTAAACACAAAAGGGGATCCATCATCATCGCCGCAAACACACAAACATCAGTGTCGTCATCGGGACAAAGTCGTCGTTCCATCAAGGATGGACATCAGAAAACGTAGATGGAGAGAAACATGGACAACACACACTGCTTCACCTTGCCATCATCCCAAACCACAAAACTGCTAGAAAGGTTGAACGCCCACTAAAACCCACTCACAACATCGATAAATGACCTGACCAAGTGATCTGACCAAAACACCCCAGCAACCAACATCCACTAAGAAACACAAACATCATAGAAACGCCACCGGCTGACAAGATTCACCCATGAAGCCTTCAACGATAATGCTCGGAGCCAACAAATTTGAGACCACCACAAGCCACCGGCCACTCGAATGCACATCCCAAAGTTCCTGGAAGAACACCTCGCACAACCGACTCAGAAATAGAAGTGGAGTCCTGTAACCAGAGCAGAGAAGCGAGCAGGACGGAGGCCGGTGGAGCTCATCCTCAAGACTCCCCACCAGGTGACTGACCACAGAACAAATAATAGTAGCCAAAAAACCTTGAACGAAATAGAAGCCAAAACCTAGAAAGAAGGTGAGAGAGGGGACTGAAACCCGAAAGAGAAGAAGAAGTAGATGTCGGTAAGACCCAAGATCGCTAAGCCTCTAGCCCAAAACCTTAGAGATTACATCACTCTAGATTCGACCTGGAGAGGAATGATGGAACTCAAGTTCAGAGGGCGGCATCGGTGACCTAGGTAAAAACTAGAACGCCTTACCTGATGTGAAAGTGAGAAGCCAGGCCGACAAAAAAAAGGATCAGACCAGCCTCAAAAGAGATCAGGGGGAAGAACCTGGGAAGGAGCCATGGAAAAAGCACGAGAAGGGGGGATAGAGGGGGGATGCTTGCACTTAGACTTCACGAAACTCTGTATTTGAACTTGTACCTAGAATCTATTAAGAAATTATGATGTACATTTTTTCATTCATCCAATGGCATAATATATCCAAGTGAACATCCAACAATAGGTCTCAAGATCCCCTGACCTATCTCACCTGAGGGTCTCTCACCCAAAACTGGCATCTCGCTCCCCACCTTAGGAGCATCATCGATGTCACACTAACATAAAGAGTTCAAAATATATCAAAAATAATTCACCATCCATCCTCAAATATAGAAACTAGAATGGATAAGAAACCACTCATTTCAGGCATTAACATAAATGTCATCCCTCACTTGTTCCCACTTCCTGAGAATAGTTCTTCTCACATCCATCGAGTTTCAAAATTTACAATGAGGGTCACCACCCTAAAATGGAAAAAGGTGTAATCCCCACCTTATGTCTTACCTCATTCCACTCATCAAGCACAGCTCCCAAAGAGTCTTTTTATCACACCATAAAGGGGATATTTAGGTATCTCAATGTATAGTTGATGCTCTCTCAGTGCACTTAGCACGATGTCCAGATATTGGAAATGATAGTCTCTATACTAGGAGTACACTAATATTTTATCAAAAGGAACTACGGCAAAAAAGGCAATTAGCGGCGGTTTGGTTTTATGTTTTGCGGCGGTTTAAACCTCTGCTAAATAGATTGGAGGCGGTTTTTCAAAACCGCCGCGAAATTGTGCGTCAGGAAACTATTCGCGGCGGTTTTTAAAACTATCGCAGAACGTTTCACGGTGGTTTTTTAGCGGCAATTTAAACTGCCTCTAAATGATTTAGCGGCGGTTTTTTAATTTTTTTTAATTTTTTTTTAATTTTTTTTAATTTTTTTTAATTTATTTATTTATTTCTTTCTTTCTTTCTTTCTTTATTTATTTATTTATTTTTATTTATTTATTTATTTTATTTCGTTTTTATTTATTTTATTTCGTATTTATTTTATTTATTTATTTAATTATTTTATTTAATTATTTATTTATTTATTTATTTATTTCGTATTTTATTTATTTATTTCGTATTACTTTTTTTATCCATGCATGCACATGCCAATGCACATGCTCATGCAATATAAAGAAATACTGCGTTTGGTGAGATTTGAACCCCTAACCTCTTGCATATTTTCCAAAGACTTTACCACTCCAGCAAGCTCGTCATGTGGTTAATAAATAGAATTTAATATACTTATATATATTTATTGAAAAAACAAATAATACATAAATAATTGATATAAACTCAATAATAATATATAATATATAATATATAATATATAATATATAATATATAATAAATAATAAATAATAAATAATAAATAAATATAACTAATAAATAATAAATAATAAGTAATGAATAATAAATAATAAATAATAAATAATAAACAATAAACAATAAATACTAAATAATAAATAATAAACAGTAAATAATAATAAATAATAAATAATAAATAGTAAATAAATATAAATAATAAATAATAAATAAATATAAATAATAAATAATAAATAAATATAAATAATAAATAATAAATGATAAATAATAAGTAATAAGTAATAAATAAGAAATAAGAAATAATAAATAATAAATAATAAATAAATTTAATATAAATAATAAATAATAAATAATAAATAATAAATAATAAATAATAAATAAATACAAATAGTAAATAATAAATAATAGATAATAAATAATAAATAATAAATATAAATAAATATAAATAATACATAATACATAATAAATCATAAATAATAAATAATAAATAATAAATAATAAATAAATATAAATAATAAATAAATATAAATATTAAATATTAAATATTTAATAAATATAAATATAAATAATAAATAATAAATAAATATAAATAATAAATAATAAATAATAAATAATAAATAATAAATAATAAATAATAAATAATAAACAATAAATAATAAATAAATATAAATAATAAATAATAAATAATAAATAATAAATAATAAATATATATATATATAGTAAATAATAAATAATAATAAATATAAATAATAAATAATAAATAATAAATAATAAATAATAAATAATAAATAATAAATAATAAATAATAACTAATAAATAATAAATAATAAATAAATATAAATAATAAATATAAATAATATATAATATATAATAAATAAATATAAATAGTAAATAATAAATAATAAATAAATAAAAATATTAAATATTAAATATTAAATATTAAATATTAAATATTAAATAATAAATAATAAATAATAAATAAATATAAATAATAAATAAATACAAATAATAAATAATAAATAATAAATAACAAGTAACAAATAATAGATAATAAATAAATTAAAGTATATTATAAATAATAAATAATAAATAATAAAGGAAACATAGGAAAAAGTATGAAAAGACGTGATAAGGGATGGAAAATCATGAAAATGTATGAAAATGGATGGAGAAGCATATGAAGAATGAGGCATTAGAAATAATGAGAACGCATGAAAACTCATGACAACTCTAGAAAACCCCTTAAAAATTCAACATAATCATCATAATAACCCACAAAAAACCATTGATAAAGATAAAGTCATGGAAACCCAAATAAATAGTAATAAATGGAGCAACTGTTAAAACCTGTCAAAACGGTCATAAAGTGACAAAAACATTGGACTCACATTAACAAAGATAACTTATGATCCGAGAGTCCATTTTAGATCCGTGACTTGTCAAATCAAAGATCCTGAAACAATCTTCGACCAGATAGGTGAAAGAGTCTGAATTGACAGGTGGATTAGAAGTTATGACCATTTAAAAAAAGCTGACAGGGAACGGGTGCTAGAAACGAGGCATCAAAAAACATAACAAACCCAATACCCACTAAAAAAGCCATAACTTATGATCCAAGGGTGCATGTGGGAAGTGCATACAGTCAAACTGAAGCTCATAGAATGAGCTATGATCTGGCAGGTGGAGGAGTCCAAATTGACACATGGATCGAAATATAGGTCCATTTGAAGACAAGTTCGACGGGACACCGGTGACAGAAACCGAGTTTTAGAGGCCATAGGAGGGGTTTGGGGGGTCTAAAAACATGACAGAAGCTTGTTGTGTCAAGCTGGTGCGTAGCTCTCTTCGCTGGGTTCGATTTGATATGTGGTAGAGCCCAAACGGACACCCGGAGCGAAAGTTATGGCCGTTTGAAGTTGGAGAACTTTTTTCAAATTTCTTATAACTCTCATATCTTCGGCACCTTAGACCGTCTCATGGTTTTGATTATACATGCCTCCAGATCTCTTCATGAGCTTCGATTTGACTGGTCGTGGCGCTCCAACAGACACCCGGATCAAAAGTTATCGTTGTTTTAGTGATTTTGAGGTTTCTCGTGTTTTTTTTTAATTTCTTGCTTTCATTTCACGGCGGTTTACCTGAACCACCGCTATTTCGCGGTGATTTTTTAAAAAACCGCCGCTATTCATCGAAAAAAATTTAAAAAAAATTAAAAAAAAAATTAAGTCATTTCGAGGCGGTTTTTTCGCGACGGTTTAAAAACCGCCGCGAAATGGCGGCCCAAAACAGGTTTAGCGGCGGTTTTTAAAACCGCCGCGAAAAAGCCACCGCTAAATGGCCGTTTTCCTATATTGAGGAATGTATATCTATCCTTAATCCATGTTAACATCAAATAAGGCTATAATTTCCTTTATCCAACCCTGGGAAACATGTCTCTTAACAATGAATTTCAAGGTTCAATAACGGTCAAACATCCCACAACACCCAATTTATTTGAAGTTATGCCTCAGCGAGGGAACTTCCCTTAATTTAACCAAGGATCAGGGTCACCATTCCCACATACATCATGTTTGAAACTATTGATCCTTGTCCCACACCCATCCACTCATCGACATTCCATATTAACCAGTTCTCATGCACTGATAGTGAGAACTAAACTTATCATACACAGTTGATATAAAATATCATACCACCTAGTTCAAAACCCAACTCACACTCCCATGAGTCATATATCAAAAATTTTAGGTAGTCCATGCTAAATAGAAAATTAGTTATTAATAATATAGGGTCTCCCTTGAAACTCCTCTTTAAAAATGGGCACCTACCTATGTCGTGATTTATTAAATGGACACCCACCTTATCGCTTTATTTCTGAAATTAAAGCATCAACCACTAGTCAATTGTTATAGGTACCAAAACATTCATACCCATTGAATTCGATTTCAAAAACTAGTATGCTAGGTTATTCTTTGAAAACTAGAAGCATCTTCATGTCTATATTGAAAAAATTAATCACCTTCAATGCATCATCTTCTAATCAAGGATATAACTAAGATCATTTCCTTTAGGGAAAACGTAAGACTTAGGAGAACCTATCTCATTGGTTTCCCTCATCACACCAACATCACTGACCTACTAGGGTACAAGTTAGAACTAAGGGCCTCTAGGTATCTAACCTAGCCCAATGGTCTCTCACATGAGAACCACAATCCACATAAGGTTTTTTATTACATGAATTCTAATATTCCTATAAAATCTCTCTAAGGAGATAAAACTAAAGCAGGTAATAAATTATTTACCTAAAAGGTTCAAAACCTATCAACATAGGTATAAAAACATTATCTTCCAAGAATCATCCTACCAGGACCTAAACCTCTCTGAGAATCCTTATTTGGGAGTTCTCCCTTGACGGTTACAACGTCAACGTAAAAGGAAAAAGTGATAACACTCATTGTGTATTCACATATGGTAATACACCCCTTAAGTTTTCACTTACTATACAACCACCCACCTCCCTAGGTTATTGCTTCATCAAATAAGAGTCCAACCAAACTCAACTATAAAATAGATAGCACTTTTTGTGCCTAAAAACTTTGCTTAAAAGCCCACTAGCTTCCCATTTCAAAGGGAACTACCTCGAATGGGTTAGACCCTAATTTTTATAATGAGGCATTGACTTTTAAAACTATAGTCATGATAAAAAAGGAAATTAGGCTCTACTACCTAAATTATAGATCTATGTAACATAGAAAGGCCAATAAAACCTATAGATTATGTCCATGTTTCCATTCAGGATAACTCAAGGAAATTCTAAATCTAACCCTTATATGAGGGTTAAATAAATTAATCACCACTTATGGTTCTATTTATTCCATATTACACCTTTATATTTATTTGAAACATTAAATGGATCAAATATAAAATTTAACAAGTACCAGTTATACAAAAAACATTTTACACCAATACATAGAACATTATTTAGAAGATTACATGAAGCATTATAGTAAAACTACCTCCCAATTTCCATTTAAACCATATGTTTATCCAAAATTTATCAAATTTGGGATTATTTAGAGAAAATTTCACTCACGAGATATATTGTAAAACACTATTTTGGTTGAAACAAGCATTGTTATTAACTAAAGCCTTATATAAAATAAATCTCAAATCAGATAAAAAGGATTTTTATCATTTTAAAGGGAATTGATTCGGTAAAATGTGACATAAAATTTATATGTAGCACCAAATAAGTGGTTGTTCGCACTATAAATAACTGTCCCATTAAACATGAATATACCCACATGGGGTTGAGTACTATGGAATAAGAAGAATAAAGGTGACCTATGAGGTTACCTTTATACCAATCTGGGTTCAGTTAGTTGAATTACCATTACCAAGTTATAAAGGTACTTTAATTTATAAGTTGAAATGGGAATTCATGTAACAAAAATCATTTTTTCACCTTCATTCATAGGATATAACAAGTCTATATGTGATACTGCAATTACATGGGTCACTATTCCAAATTTATAAAGGCCCATGAACGTTATAAATTTCTATTGGAATCCATTTAATAACAACCACTTATGTTTAATCCCATGCAACCAATGGTTCATGGATAAAAAATGTCATAATTGGTCAATTAAGGTATCACCATCAAGATATGAAAGAAAATACAAATAATGTCAATGCAAACACTTTAACAACCAATCATATATCATAACAATAACAAGGCATGCTTTTATAAGGAAATAATTACAATAATCATGTCAATAATCATGGAATCATGGTATACTTGTGATTATGATAAATAATAACATAATCATGGTATACTGATAATCATGGAGCATAATCCTCGCAAGCATAGTATTCAGATAAGAATGCCAGTGACATGTGATTCTTATGTTCCTAAAATGATGCATGAACGCACCCTATATATTTCCATACTTGGGAAAGAGTTAAATCCCATAAATTCAGCAATCAATAACCTATATAATTACATCAATCACTCGAGGTGAAATAATAATCATCTATAATAATGAATCATTATAAAAAAATATTCCCCTCCAAAGAAACATGATCTATACCTTGTGCATTGGTTGGTCAGACCTAGACATAATCTATTTACCAAGTGATTGAATATTCCTCGTCTCTTTTCTACCACCCCAAAATAGTAAGATAAAGGTAAAAGGAATTCTATGATACCACTTTGTAGTGTCATGACCCAGGATCCACTAAAATGGTTCCCCAATATGGTTTGATACATGGACTAAAGTGTGCCTCCCCATATGCTACAGGCTTATAACTAGAAAATATGGTCTAATCATGGTAGAATGAGGAGAATATACCATATGGATCATTACTAAAATGTAGTGGAAGAAATAATAAATAAAAGGTAGCATTAGTCAAATAATAAATAAACAGAAGTAATTACGTCCCAATAATAACAACCATCCCAAATCGACTACCAATATCCTATAAAAATGGTGATGAAATGATATCATACAAATAGGAAGTAGTCATACAATACAATACATGATATAAAAAATTAAACAAACTCCAATATCTAAACTCCATTAGCATTGTGAGCACTGGATAATTCCTCTACACCCATAAGCCACCTTAGTATAGATGTTTATTCATCCATGGATAGGTGTATTCCCTAATCCATACCTTCATGTATGAGATCTGTCTGAGAACCCAATGGCGGCCAAAATAGGGTGTGAGAAAAGCTCAATAGTTCACAACCAATGGTGTCTAATGCATATCCAAACTATGAATATAAAATGAATCATTTTTTAGGTTTAATGATAAGTAGTATAATGAATAAAAATATAATATATGTAGGCTCAGGTTCCCCTTGGAACATCTGGAAGACTATACCTACTTCAGTTGAATCCAAAATTTCTCTGGAAAATCCATCAAGTATATATATAAAACACACACACACACACACACACATATATATATATATATATATATATATATATATCGGTGAGGACCTAAGGCTTAATACCTAGGAGTCCACATAAGGATATCATAAAATTCTCATAATTTAAATGAGGGATGTCATTCCCAACAATCTAAATGAATGACAAGGGATTTCATGCCCAACAGTTCTTAATGAATGATAAGGGATGCTCTTCTAAACAATATCAAATAAATGAGAATGGAAATTATGACCAATAGTTCTAGATTAATGATAAGTTATTCAATGCCCATAATTACCACTAATAAATGGAAACATCGCGTCTTAAATAGCTCACATGGAGAAATCATTCAATACGGTGATAGAAACTAGAAAATGAAGAGGATTCATGTAATCATTGTTAGTATTTTAATGCATTTTAAAGATATCATTTCAGACCAAGAATGAAGTAGAATCTACCCATGGAAGGGTAGGGTGAGGAGGAGTGCATGCAGAGATACTATCATGAAATGGGATGAGAAATTAGGTAAAAACTATTTTAATGTTAGAGGAAAAAATGGTAATTTTCCCCTTTTAAGAGCCACACAATTATGTTGCACTGTTAGGAAAAATTTTCACCAACAGTGCAGTGCCACTATCAAAATAACCTCCAAGTCACATGGTTTCTCCGCAAGGTTTATGAACCTTGTTGGCTCACTGCCCAAGCACACCCCTAGCCTACACAATTGCAGAACACTGTTATACATACCATGCACTAACTGTGTTAGTTTCTCATCACCTCTACACCAATTTTTATAGTTTTTTAGTCCACCTTTCATGGTTAACAAAACTATGTGCCCAAGTAAAATATGTTGAATTATTGTGCCATAAGGTTAGTGATAATCGTGCAACAATCATTCACCTAGGCTATCTTTTCCAAAACATCTATTATAGGATCCAAACCCTCAGGGCACTCCTAAAATCAATAATTCACCTTCTTAACCTCACTCTATTATAAAAGTGGGTTCCCAAGACCTAATTTTATTAGTAATTTTGATAATTATATCATGTATACAGTGAGTTATGCATGATGTAAACATACCATTTTAGTTTATACATTTCTTTGTCCACTATTAAATGGTAATTTATATAGATTAATTGTCATATCAAAACGTTATAGAAGATCCCAATATATAATGATTACCGTGAGATACTGTGACATTAATATTAAATTTATGTCTTATAGTCTAGATACATCATACTTAATAGACATAGTTTATGTTTGACTATCAGGTGATGGGGGATCATAAGCATTGAGACTTATTCTCATGAAGTTTTATATGGTATATCTCTAGTAGTTGAGATTATTAGGATAAACTTGCTAATAAGAACACCGTAAGTTTTGGGTGTCATTGGATGTTCCTATATACGAACATATGTTTTGGTCTCCTCACATGATATCATTATCAATGTGTGTCATTTGATCACATACATTGATGTAAGAAAAAAACTATAATAATGAAATAATGGTGAGGTATCTTATGTTGGGTGCATCATTGGTGGTATGGCATAGGTTGAATAGTCAAGATATAATTTATTACCTCTAAGTTGAGGAAGTAATATATCTCAAGCCTAGTTGATCAGGATGGTATTACCTTGATAAATCATTGGCCATGGTATTCCAAGGTAAATTCATCCAATTAGATCAAGAAAAAATAAATCAATAAAGGACAACGACACAAGTGTGTGTCCTACATTATGATATATCTAAATAAAAAGAGATTATATTACATAGTGTGTGTTTGTTTGTTGGTTTTCATTGCTATGAATACTCCTTATCTCTATAAGGGTTATGATGGGTTTATAGATTCTACACTTGGTCTGTGAATATTATTTACTACAATCGAGATAAGGTCCTAGAGGGTCACACAAAATAGTATATTCAATAATCTTCCATATTCCGGATAATGGGTATATAAGACTTGGTGGGATCTACCCTGGGTTCCAAAAAAATTTAAAGGATGTATGATCACTAAAGAAATAAAAAAATTCATATTATTAGGGTTAAGAATAATTGGAATTGAATTTGTTTCTTAAATTTATTTATTAAATTTATTTACATGTATTAATGTAAATACATGGAAAATATTATTTGAATGAATATTATTTTAATATTCAAGGTTCATTTAATATTTGTGGGAATTAAGAGTTGAGTTAATGGCATGGGTTTTATCATATAATATATTTATTATATTTTGAAAAAGTGATAAAAATATAAATGATATTTTTTATTCAGTACAATAGTCATAATATGTCATTTATAGTGTGTAAAAATATTCAAGGGTTGAGGATCATCTTTCAAGTAATTCCATAACACACTATAAATAGGAGTAGAGAATTTCTCACATGTAGACCATTCATGGAGACCTCTTGAGAGATTCTCTCTCCTATCCTTCTTTATAGAGAGAGAAGATCTCGATCCTGGTTATCAGATAGAGATCTCCCTTGCGCATCAAAGGTATGTCGATACAGTGATCGTTAGAATGTCGAAGGCATCATCAGATCTCCACACTCACACCCATAATTTGATAATAAACACTCATGTAGATTTTTAAATGTGTGTGTATGATTAAGAAGGATTCTGGTTTGGATTCTTCAAGCATCGATCATTGTCAATAATAAAATGTCGTGCATGTATTCAGATATATCCATATATTTATAGAATAATTTTTTTTCTTAAAATTTTTCATGTTTGATCCTTGGTCATATACAGGCAGTGCATCATCGTCAATGACATTGTTACGTCGATCGCCAGTGAAATATTATAATCCTCATCCCAAGAGATTCTGATGCTCATCATGGGACCTTAAATCGGTATTAGAGTGATGTATGATGATGTTAAGACAATAAAAAAAATTAAAATTGCATTAAAAAAAGAAGAGGGAGTCATTCCAGGCTCAACGCCGTAATCGGAATTTCAATCCGACCCTGGATGACTAGTTTGTGGTCATCTGACGTTTTGAACATGGATTGAACTTATTTTATGGGTTTAATTTTCTTATAATATATTTAAATATATGTGATTTCACTCCAACCTAATTCTGGGTGCATGTGGACCCTGAAAAGAATATATATATATATATATATATATATATATATATATATATATATATATAATTGATATATATGTGTGTGTGTGTGAGTAATATATGTCCCACCATTGGTGGTGTGGTGGTAAGGGTTTGGTTGGGGTGTGGGGAAGGTCGTGGGGTCAAGTCCCCAAGCCTGCGATTTAATGCAATTTTATTTCTTGCATTGTGTTCCACGGTGGTGAATGTAATCGACCTAGTATATATGAGTAATATATATATATATATATATATATCAACATAAGTAATATTTTGAAATATATATGTCTAAAAATAATTAATTTAATAATTAATATTTCAAATAAGTTAAATTTTGAAATATAATTTAATTAATTGATGGGACTGAATGATGGAAATTTTTGAATTAAAAAAAGAGTGAAATTTTAATTCAATTAAATCTCCCTTGAAAATAATTTACTTCATTTCATTTGATTAAAATACATGTGTTTAATGAATATGGACTGATCATAAGTTTTGGACTGACCAATGCATGTCTGATATTTATTTATTATATTATTGTAATGCTTGTTTGTAATAATTAGTTAAATAAATGATGATTTGTGTGTAATTTATAAGTCATTATATATACAAGGGCATGTGTATCCAATTTATCAGTTGTATTTTGTACTCCCAAGACCACCTCTCATGCATATAAGTATTATTTTATAATGAATAAGACAAGAAAGGACATGTCGAGATTTAGTGATACACTAGATGGGAGTTTGATGCATTGGATGGGTGAGTGATGCAACTCGAGTCGCAAGAGACATAGCTCAATGAGTTACCCTAAGGTCTCAGATGATCCATCATTCACTCAATGGATAAACCATTAGGATCATCTCATGATCATTTCACTGTTTTATTTATGCATGGTTTATTATTTTATGTACATATAGTTTAAATGTGGTCACATAGAATAATAAAAAAGCATATATAGATAAAATAAACATATGACATGACGGATATTTTAAATTTATTGCATGATCAGTTGTGAGTTTGATCACATAATACGTTCTTATGACATATAAATTTATTTCATTTTGTTATGAAATAATATAAAACCCTCAAAGAAATATTAAGCCTCAAATGCCTTTCGTTGTTAGAATTTAAACACAAACAGGTGTGTGGGGTGCTCAGTCAGTTATAGTTGAGTGTACCTCCTACTATTGGGAAGTTCTTATGAGAATTATGGGTTGGTTTAACTAAAGTTGGTAGTTAAAGATTTTCCATATCTTACATGTTATCCCATTAGAGGAAAAGTGTTGAGGGTGTCAAGGTTATGATTATGATAAGTTGGGACTTTACTCAAGATATCAAGAAGCCTCGAGTTAATGTGGTTGGATAATCAAATGCCTAACATAAAATCTATGATTAGTGGCATAGCCATAGCTTTTATACTATTAGAGAAGGTTCAAGGATCCTTTCCACTAGAATACTCAAGAGATGTGGTATTATGATTCTAGTATAGAGGGTTCCTAGAATTTGATAAAATAGTGGGATACATGTAATGATTTAATTAATCAATCAACAATGTCTATATTGTTAATAAATATAAAAGTACTAATCTTCTAGTTTTTATTTTTGTACAAAATAAAAAATAATACCATAATAAGTACTTTAGTATATAAAGGAAAAAGTAAATGACCACATTGGAATGATTTTCCAAGAGTAGTATAGGAACTTGTGCCCAATACTGTTGTAGGGTCCTGAAAAATCCATAAAGAAAATTTTACCCAAATTCCCCAAAGAATTGGGGAAAATAATCAAAGAAGATCCACAAAAAGGAACCGGTCCGCGAACCGGTCCATGGAAGCGCAACGTGGCAAGGCACCGCGAGGCACCCCTTCCAAGAACCATGGTCGTTCGCAAAATGGAGGCGGAGAGGCTTCGCGGTCGCGAGGCAGGATGGGCGCCAGTTCGGTTCACCATCACGAACCGCCCTAACCGTGGACCACATCGACCGGTTCTAGCCGCACCTGTTGTCGTTCTCAGAATGGAGGTGGAACCCCCCGTAGCCACGGAGCACTCCCTGAGTTCGCCTCGCGAAGGAGGGGAGCGATCAATACCCACCACGAATCGCGGATTGACCAAGTCAGTTGTGAACCGGGTATTTGGTTATGGGCCTCCGAAAAAGGTGTCGCATGGCCACAGATACATTCCTTTCCCCACTCTATAAAAGTATACCAAGGGGGAAAGAAGAGGGGATTGGAGAACTGGAATCGGATTTGGAGGAAGGAGATCAGTCGAAGGAAGGCTTCAGATCTCACAAATAGCGAAATTCCCATCCGCGAACCAGAGCAGCTATATGAATTAAGAAGGAATTGGAAAACACATCATAATTTGTTGGACCGCGAACCTAAAAATAAAAAAAAAGTAGATCCATGAACCATACCTCCCTCTGTGAATGAATTCCCCACGGACCAGGGAGTTTATGCCTCTTTTCCCATCTGTCATACCGCGGAGCACCCTCCTCCGTGGGCGAAACCCCGACCGACGAACCTCCGATCGGTGCCGCCCTTGGCCACCGATGCCTGTTTGGAATCCTCCGCAAACCACCCTAGTTCACGGATTGAGCCCGAATCCACAAACCACCCTAGTTCGCGGATTGAACCTGAAGCCGCGAATCACCCCGGTTCGCGGGACACCAATCAGTCCGTGAACCACCATGGTTCGCGGGACGCCAATCAGTCTGCGGACCACCCTAGTTCGCAGATTGCTTCTCCAGCCGCGTGGCACCTCCCCCACGTGAAGGGCGCCACCACCCGTACCTCTCGGTGGCTTGCCAAATACTTCGGTGTTCTCATTTCCAGAGCCAGGTAAAATCCTTCCAATCCAGCCAGGTCTTCCGCGGCTCCTTCATCGGCCTATTCATCGGCCCTGAGCCGAGGCCTCCGCCAGAGCCACTGGATCCTCATGGTATAACTTTCAGGAACATCAGGGTCCCAATATGAGTTCACATACCCACGGTAAACAGGGGAAAAGGGGTTTCCCCGACCCTTGAGTAGATTCCCAAAGTATTCCTGGGTCCACATTCCCACCTTAATGCAGAGTCTGAGCTCGGGAATCCCTTTTCTGCCCCTCCACTTATTGAGGGTTCCTTGAAGATGGTAAAATACCCATCAGAAGGAATCCCTCATGCACCACAAGAGAGGATACGGGAACAGGAGCACCCCTTTCCCTCTCCCCCTGGGCTTTGTCGCCCCGGGCGTCCATCTCGGAGTAAGCCCTGACCTTTCCGGGCATCCATCTCGGAGTAAGCCCCGACCTTACGGGCTTCCATCTCGGAGTAAGCCCCAACCTTATGGGCCTCCTCAGAGTGTAAGCCCCAATTCATCACCCTGGGCCGCCTTCAGGCGTAAGCCCCACTCCACTTCTCACGAACGCACCTTTCGTTACGTAATCCTCTGGTCCCTGCTGCCTCTTGTTTCTCACACCTAGCATGACTCACGTGGGCTTAGAGTAAGCATCGACCATGAAATCCTCCTCTGGGCCTCCTTAGAGTGTAAGCCCCAACCCATCATTCTGGGCTTCCCCGAAGCGTAAGACCCAAGTCAAAGCGAACTACGGGGACTTTGATCCATGTCAAGGCATGGTACGTAGGAAGCCTCCATGAGGTTCAAGCCCACCACTCGGTCGTTTCTTCACATCGACTTCCACCCTCGTCCAACATGACGTTAAACTATATGCCCCCATCTAGCATGACGTTAAACTGTTTATCCGAACTACGTGGAATTTGATCCCTGCTTCCTAAACAGGGTACGTAGGAAGCCTCCCTGAGGTTCAAGACCAACAGCTGGTTGATCCGACCATCTCCACGTCAGTTCACTGCACCACTCCTAGTGTCTCCTCTAGCGAGTTCCAGCCCTTCGGGGTCATTAATCCAATGAGGGATGGAAAACCTCGGGTATAAATGATTCTGAACCCTTGCGTCCAGTTGACCATTTCCCACCAAGGTTAAATCTTTGGATACTATGTTTGGGTATAAACCAAAGCTTTTTGAACATATGAATACATCTTAAATCTATAAGAGAGTCTCGGAACATGCAATAATTTCCCCCCAAAAAGTGTGTGATGATCCCGAATTCCCATCCTCTCGACCAATGTGAGTTCTTAAGAGTCGCTGGTTAGACCATCCGGTGAACGCCTGCCTTTGGAAAGCAGGTCCATCAATTATTGGATATGGAGTCGTTGGGAATTTCGTGGCCAAAAACAAAGAACAAAACAAAAAATGGTGAACCCGACGTGAATCTTTAACCAAACATGATGGATTCAATGTAATCTCACCTAGTTCCCCCCTTATTCTCTAAAGGAGGGCCAACCGAGGTCATTAATTACGCATGGGATTATGAGATGATTCTTTGATGGGTTTGCTGCTTGACTTTCCTAAAATGTTTTGCAGGCACTACTTTCAGAACTCCCTTCGATCTAATGGCATCGCAAAAGAACTCAAAAGTGCGTGCTTCCAACTACGCAATGATGAGACATCCTCACCTACGGAGGACCCCATCACCCACACAGCATCTTCAGTGTTGGGTCTCGGACGCACTGATCCGAGAGTACCATGTGAATGGTACTCTCCCAATGGTGGAGGCGGCCATGCACGCCGTCCAATCTGTCAAGACTCGTCGATCGCCTGCCCAGCAGCGACTGCAAAGGCGGATCCAGAAAGCCTCTGTCACTGTCTCCAACCATTTCGGTAGTTTATCCCTAGAACGGGACAATGCGTACCTCCCTTATCTTAGGGAGGTGGATGAGGTCGACATTAAGGACTTCATCCTCACCGAATGGGGGTTCTACTCCAAGGCCCCTGTCGAAAGACGTCATTGTGGTCACACTGCAACCCAACATCCTCGCGCCGAGGAGGATGTTTGCCCAAGGATTCAGTCCCACGCTCCCCGAGCTCCGGCCCCTCGGACCGCCCGATGAGGGTGGAAGATGTACAATCAGGGATCGATCATCACCTTGGTCCCTAAGGAGCAGCTCCACTGCTCAGCCACGGAGACGTACCATGAACAGGCACCTACACTTGTTCGCTCCTCCCGAGCCCGCCATCTAGACATGGCGGCATCATACGAGCCAGCGTGCATCCCCACCGAGCCCCATCAAGCCCGTTGCTCACACAGGATGGCACTTACCTGGCAGGAAACTCTCCCTGCCCAGGGTCGTGAAGCCCACCAGCTCGACATGGTGGCGACCCGGCACCTGCAGGACCACCTTCTGGTAGTTTCTTCAGATGCCTTCCATCCTGATATGGTGGCGATCCAAAAAACCCGCCACCCAGATGTGGCGGAAAATCATAGGCGGGAACGTCTCCCCACCAACAAAGGCCACCGACTCGATATGGTGGGAAATCAATATATGCAGGGCCAGCTCCCTGCGGATGCAAGTAAAGTTCGCCACTCGGATGTGGCGGCAAACAAAGATAGAAACTGGCCTATCTCGGTACAGGGGCAGATTCGTTCACCTTCCCTGATATAGGAGGATTGTCAGTACCCACTGACCACTGGAGGACTGGAGCAGGATATTCCTACTCCGATTCCAGAATGGGCCTTCATACCCGTTCCTACCCAAGATGTCTCTCTACATATCCTGGAAATGATGTAGGAGCATGTATCGAACCCAGATCATATCTTGCAGACTTGCCAGCATGTGATTGCATCAGCGGAAACAGCAAGGACTCAGGCCTGTGAGCCCGTCTCCCCAATTGAGGCGACTCATCTAAGAGACGAGATAGCTTCCTCGGAGCAAATATGCATCCCTGCTTCAGCCCAGGAGGGTTGCTGGCTACATTCTGTGACGCAAGGGCAACCAGATCGAGCTGCTTCACTCGTTCCAACTAGGGGACACCCATCCATCATGGTGGATGCTCCAGAGCAGGAATATATCCCTGCTAAAAGTCAAGATGTTCGTCGACATATCCTGATAACATCGAGGGACCCAATTAGGTAGGGACCCAAAGGTGAAGGTCGTTGTCAACAGCAGACGGTCCCCGCTGCCCGCAAATGAGTGCCCCAAACGCACCGAAGGAAGCTGGAAAATAAAGAGCGGGTTCATGACCCTGCTCTACCAGAAGATGTGGTTACCAATGCCACTAAGAACACCACAAAGGATCAAAACCCTTCCCACCCATTACCATATTATGGGAGTGGCAGTAGCATTTGCGAAGGTCCTCCCCGCAATGTCACTACCAGCAGCTCTGAAGGTCCTCCCCAGAGCACCCATGGGGGCCTCCCCCATGGGCATGTAACGATCGGTCATGAGAGATTCTCTCCTAATGCGAGTCATGGAAACCCTCTACGTGACCAGAAGATTGAGCAGTAAGATGGTCCTCCACTTTCTACAGTCCACCCTGAAGGTCCTCCCCGGGGTATGCACTACAATCACTCTCCATGCAGTGGAACCAAAGATTATGATGGTAGCCCTTGCTATCATAGTCACAACTACAGAGGCCCTCCCCTTAGGGACGTCTCATTACAACAATAAGCTCCTCCCCTTGTCATAGGCTACCCTGAAGGTCCTCCCCAGGGGTTACGCTACAACGGAGGTCCTCCCCAGGGGTTACGCTGCAACGGAACTCCACACAGCCGGGCATCAGATCACAGTGGTAGTCCTCTCCACCCTGATAATGTAGGTCCTCCCCATAGAGACGTCGAGCGATAAAAAGGTCCTCCCCTCGTTGCGGTACATTCTAGAGGTCCTCCCCAAGATGTATCTTGCAGATATTCTCCCTGCGGCAGGAGTAATAGAAGTCCTTACCAGTGCCGTAGCTGTGATGGTAGTCCTGGCCACCATGGCCGCCATTGCGAAGGTCCTCCTCGCAACAGCCCCAAGCAACAAGAAGGTCCTCCCCTTTTCACTACATGTCCTGAAGTTCTTCCCCAGGATGCGCATAGAACGTCAATCCATGATGGTCATCCTCACCATGATGGCAGTTGTTGCGAAGGTCCTCCCCGTAACGATGCTACGCAGCCAAAAGGTCCTCCCCTTGCTGTAACATGCCTTGGAGGTCCTCCACAGGGTGTGCACTGCAAAGGTCCTCTATGAAGTGAGGCATCAATTAGTAATGGTAGTACTCACCATTATGGTCGTCATTGATAAGGTCCTCCCTACAGTGACACATTATATCGACAGGAAGGTCCTCCTCCTGCCGAATCAAGCACTGAAAGGCCCCAGTATGTAGAGGCACTCAGAAGGACGAGATTGAGCATGTCAGATTCCCATCTTGTCGCTGACGACACCCTTCTTCAATCAGAAGACGTTCCGGTGTCGCTTTCATCTTCTGAACCACCTCGTAATCACTTACATAATGATTCAGCACCTATCGGTCCCACTTCCTCTGATCACACTAGTAGTCAGCGCCTCAGCTGGGCTGACCAGGTAGAAGAATCACAGACGGGGGAGTATGCCGATATATTGCACCTGAGGAAACGACTGGCCAGAAATGATATACCAGTCATTTTTTTGGCTCACGACCACCTCTCAGTTAGACATACCCAGAGATTTGTTGGAAGAATGCATGCACGGCGTCCACCATAATATATGGAAGACCCTCCACCGGCTGAATACAAGCTTCCTGCCCTATGACGGGTATGTAGACCACGTCAAAACGATAGGGGACCTCCTGCATCACATCGAACTGGAGGCCCTTTCCTCGATGCGACGACAACGCCCCGAGAGGCCCAAAGGGAATATGGAGGCACCTTGCCTCCGTGCACTGCACGAACTATGTAGCATCATCAGTGACGCTCCGACGGGTGTCCATATCAGGGGATGGGGGGAACATGGAGCTCTTCATTTCACTCTACTCCCCACCCAGAAAAACTCGTCCGACATGGTATTATGTAACGTCGTCACATCGAGATGGAAATCGGGTGGACCCCCTGTTTAGGAAATGCAACACACCCAACAGAGTTGGACCTCGAGTAAGTCCCAGAAGCATCAGGCCCGGCGGGAATGATCCATTCAAGAACTCCTGAATCAGGCCACCGAGAGCATACAGCAGGCCTCTCGCCTAAGAGTGGCCAATCAACGATCTATTCTTGCCTCCCTAGAAGGAACTGATCCACAGGTGAATTCGGAACCAGATCCAGTGCACCCCAGGATGGGGGCACGCGAGATTAGGCAGGTCACGATAGCCGCAGCCACTACCTCAATCCAGGGTCGACCCCAGCCTACAGGGCTTGGGGAATTTCTAACAACAAATGCCCCCGTAAGACCAATAAAACCGGGAAGAGACTCAACGTCCAGGGAACGAATTCAACCCCAGCCGGCAGGTATGGGGGCATTTTTAACAACAAATGCCCCCGTAAGACTAATAAAACCAGGAATAGAATCAATGTCTAGGGAACGGAGCCAATCCCAACCCTTAGGGTTGGGGTCATTATTACTACCTCAACAACAACCTCCCCCACAAGAGTTGGTATTCTCTCATCCAGGGAGGACAGTCTGGAGAGGAGGTTCTCATCCTATCCCTTCATTTGAATCATCATTCTCTCAGAGAGGAAGGCGCATCGTAAGGTCGCATCGAAGAACTCTCCACGTCACCCTTCGTCAAGAAGTCTGAGGGAAATCCCAGGTCATGAAAGGGAAGGCCAACTGAAGACGTAGGATATCCTCTTCTTATTTGGAAGATGACATCCCCTCCACCCCTCCATATGCATTCATCAACACCATAGAGGCTAACCCCGTGGGTGACATCGAAGAAAATGTAAATCCGGGTGGATCAGGAGACGACGGTTCCGTTCAGACTGTGACTCACAATGAACCCCCAGGTGTGCACACCTAGAACCAAAGGGCCGCTTTAAATATGGCCGCCCCTTCAGCTAACCTCCCTCCCCATACCCTTCGACCTTCCAACATGGATAAGAATAAAGGAACGATTACTCTTAACCCATCCCTTTCTCTCGAAAAAAACGAGCCACTCACGCTCGAAGAGAGGTTCGGTCAATAGGAAGAAGAGATGAAAGAGTTGAGGCGGCTTAACACTGAGCTGCTCTAGAGGAACTGCCTTATTGAAGGTGAGTCCCAAGAAGATCCACGTCATGCACTCCCGGAAAGTGTACCTCAAATGCTAAGGCTTTCCCTGGAAAATGAAGCATGGCCAGGGCTCCCGTCTAATGAGGTGCCTAGCCTGTTCAACTTCTTAGATGTGGATCCAGATGAATACCAGGATTTCCCTCCACTTAGGAGGAAACCGAAGGAAGTTCGCCTGAACCCTCCAAGGGTACCCCGAACGGAATATGCACCCTTGGTTCTAGCCAACCCGGACCCTCAGGCAATGCCTTGAGCTATGCCTGCCTAGGACTGGGCCCAACAGGATGTAAACCAGGGACTCACCAATACCATCGAGGCATTAACAGCTCAATTGGAAGAAATGGAAGGTCGACGCGCTCCAATACAGCCAGAGCAGAAACCCTACCTATATTGGGTGAACAACACACCACCTCCACCCAATTTTGGGAGCCCTGTATTCCCCATCTTCAACGGATCAGGCAATCCAGAGCAGCATTTGATGCACAATGCGCCCTATTGAGACCCTATGATGGGGACTCCAGAATAACAAGAAGCAGTGAAACTCAGATGCTTCGTTCGGACCTTGCAAGGATCCACCTTCGTCTGGTATACGAGTCTGTCAGCCTAGTCGATAAAGAGCTGGGAGGACCTCAGGTAGCAGTTCCTGTTCCACTTCAGCTCAACGCTTCCAAAAACAACGGTCTGCGATCTCATGAACTGCAAGCAGAGGGAGAACGAGAGGGTCTCAAATTTCATCGCCAGATAGAAAGGTCTGAACTATTCTCTGAACAGGCCAATGCCTCAAGATGAGATTCTATCCATATGCATCGATAATATTAGAGATGAGCTGCAAACACCGCTCATACCAATGGAGTGCACCACTGGCTTTCGTCATCTCTCGGCCATTTCCCAGAGAATTGAATACTCCCTGCAGCGGACTAATTCAAATTCCCGAATAGCCTCGTAGGCTCCGATGAAGAGAGCTCCTAGAGCTGAAGCGTCCGCCATCACACTCAAGCCGACCCCTATGCCCGCTCTACCGCTCAGGCCTCCACCGAATCGTCAAGGTCCCCCTGCATATCAGCGGTCGCCCCCGCCTAAACGGGACGATCAGAGAGGACCAAAGCGGAACCAGTTTGAAAAGCAAAGAAAAAAAAGTATACTCGTTCAGAGACGATCAAGTTCGTGGATACTTCATTGTCGCCATGAATTTCAACTTGCTCCGGCTCTCGGAGCCAAGGGAACCTGAAGAAGTCGGCTGTGATGACAGGACATATTACTACCCCTACCATCGGATGTTGGGGCACAGTATCCGAGAATGCTTCGTCTTCAAAGACCTCCTTCAAAGGATGATAGATTCCGGACAAGTAGAGCTGGGACCACCCCCATCTCATGTGGAATGTATCTCGACCACTGACTCCGACAAAGAGGAGGGGTGGCAGAAATTCACCAGCAAGTAGGGGAAGAAATTTGAAAATTGGATGACTCTGAAGACTATCGACCGAGCCCAGGGCATACTCTGAGATAAACTACAGCATCCGGTGTTGCCACCAAGAGCCTCTGAAGCCGCAGAGCCGACGACATCGGCCTCACAATCCTCTACAAGCCGGTCATCCGGAAGGAGTCAAAGGAGGAAGCAACCACAAGAGGAGTAGTCCTCGATGGGGCCAAAGTTAGTCTCGACCCTGGCGGATTTCATGCCCTCAAATTTGGCACAATGGGCACTGACCCGCCAAATGGAACCATCAGAGACAACCGACCAGGTTGACCTATCAGAGGATGAAGAGCCAATATTTGGTTCTATCAATTTCGTCCATCTCATGGAATCATTCCCTGACGAAGGGTATGATTATGAACCCGAGTTTCATGCACAAGGAGTCGGGAGAAGGAATCGCAGAGGCAGGGGATATCAGGGGAGACGCAGGCGCGACCGAAACCAACCCTATGGTTGGACCCCGACCTAGACCGTCAATATTGCGAAAACCCGTGGGAGACCCTTTCAGCAGACTCAGCAGGAGAGGGAATGCCCCTCCACTTCCACAAGCGGTCACTCTGGACCTGTTGTTCTGCAATACCCACCATAGGAGGAGCAAGTGTCTGATCGCCTAGTGCACACAAACAGACCGTCCAGACCAAGTTCTCAAAACGTGGGAACACCATTGACATCTGTCCCCATGGCCGGTTCCTCCTCATCGAATGTTCCAGCTCCCAAAGCACCCGCCAACGGAGAAGCATCGACCGCTGGAGAAAAAATACGACATCCTTAAGCAGCTGGCGTCAGTACCAGCCAAGTTGTCAATCCTGGATTCCTTGAGTTTGTCATTCGACCTTAGGGAGGCACTTATCTAAGCTTTGATTAGCCCCTAGGAATTCTAAGCTTAGTTAGCTACCGCTGAGATTTACCGAACGGAGACTGGCCCAGCCGAATGCAATGCGGTGATTTCCTTCACCGGTCAGGACAAAGATTCCATCATGCAAGGACACATCAAACTACTATATGTGTCTGGCACGCTGAATGGTATTGAAATCTGAAAAGTCTTTATAGACAATGGCTCTGGAGTTAACCTCCTTCCCTTATGGACACTCCGTAAGTTGGGCTATAGTGAGGACGATCTAATCCCCTCATCCACAAATCTGTTGGGTTACAACAAGAGTGAGCAGAAACCAATGGGAAGGATTAAGCTAAAGACACATTTTGGTGACCTGGTAGCCTACACGGAATTCCTAGTTGTCCGGCAAAGCGCAGCATTCAATGCCCTGCTGGGAAGGCCATGGCTCCATAAGCACATGGTCGTTCCTTCATCCTACCACCAATGTATCAAGTACTGCATCAACGGACAAAGAGAGACGTTGCACGCCGACAAGGCCCTTTTCAAGCTCTTCGAGTCACATTACATCGATGTCGGGTTCTATGATAAAAAGAAGAAGAAGCCTTTGATCAACGGCGTCAACTGGATCCCCGCTCCAAATAGCCTGGAAATGGTCCCCGATGACCCCCTCGGGCAGCTTGGTAGAGATTATTTCTTTCCCATCAACTATGTTGAGAGTGGGAGTTCAAGTCCGGACACGCATTTGGATGTCCTCATGACTTCAGCCACGATGGTCGATCACGAAAATGCGGGAATGTCTACCAACCCTCGATTTGGGTACAAATACTCAAGCAAGGATGCCCACGATGCCCCTCCCCCAGACCCTCGACGGATCAGACCAAAAACTCTCTCCTCGTTAGATCAAGAAGATGAAGACTTAGGAGAATAAGGGGGGGAGATCTCAGAGATGCACCTCCCGCATTCGAGGAGGGTATCTCCACCACTGTGGATGAGCTCAGGGAAATAAACCTGGGTACCGAAGAAGACCCGGGTCCCACTCTCATTAGTGTGGCCGTGTCTCCCGAGGAACATGAAGTATATACCTCGTTCTTAAGGCAACATCAGGATGTCTTTGCCTGGAATTACACGGAAATTCCAGGACTCAATCCCGAGGTAGTGACTCATCATTAGGGTCTTCCAGAAGACCACCGGGGCTACAAACAGGCCGCTAGAAGGACACACCCCTCACATGCTACCAAGATAGAGCCTAAAGTCGATAAGCTCATTAAAGAAGGATTCATCAAGGATGTCTAGTACCCCATTTGGTTGGCCAACATCGTCCCTGTTAAGAAAAATAACGGTCAAATCCGCACCTACATTAACTTCAGAGACCTAAATCGGCATTGTCCGAAAGATGACTTCCCAGTTCCAATAACTGAGTTGTTAATTGATGTGATGGCCGGGTATGAGGCTCTATCCTTCATGGACGGCTATTCCGGGTATAATAAAATCAGGATGGCCCGAGAAGATGATAGATCCACTGCCCTCAGGGATCCTCAAGGGGTATTCTATTACTGGGTCATGCCCTTTGGTCTCAAGAATGTTGGCGCCACATATCAGCATGCCATGCATTAGATCTTTAAGCCATTCCTGGGGAAATTCGTTGAATGTTACATGGATGACCTAGTGGTCAATCCATACAGCGATCAGATCACCTTTCGGACCTTGAGACCATCTTCAACAAGCTTTGACAGCATATCTTGAAGATGAACCCCTTGAAATGCGCCTTTGGGGTTACCTCAGGGAAGTTCCTTGGCTTCGCCGTACGCCATCGCGGCATCGAAGTCGACCCTGAGAAGACGAAGGCTATCCTGAGCCTACCACCCCCTCGAAATCTCACTGAGCTGAGGGGATTCTAAGGACACCTGGCCTATATTAAGCGGTTCATAGCCAACCTGGAAGGAAAATTTTTTCCCTTCACCGGGTTGATGAAGAAGGGGGTCACGTACCAATAGACGGATGACTGCCAAGAGGCGTTCGACAACTTGAAAAAGTACCTCTTAAGCCCACTGGTGCTCATGCCCCCGGTCGAAGGAAGGCCTCTTATTCTATATGTGAAGTCCCTAGAATGGTCATTGGGATCCTTCCTTGCACAAAAGAATGACACCAGCCGTGAAAATAGTCTTTATTACCTCAGTCGAACCATGATTGATGCGGAGACTCGATACTCAAATATCAAAAAGAGCTGTCTGGCCTTGGCCTTCGTGGTTCAAAAGTTGCGACATTAGCTGCAGCATCATGAGGTCCATTTGATCTCGCGAAGTGACCCACTCAAGTACATCCTCAGTCGCCCAATTTTAACCGGACGCCTATCCCGATGGGCGGTCATCCTGCAGCAATTTGACATCTGGTTTGTGCCTCAAAAATTCATCAAGGTATAGGCATTAGCAGACCTTCTGGAAGAACACCCTTCAACAGGGACCACTACACCAGACTCTGAACTACCTGATGAGGATATCTTCTTGGTTCAAGAGGAGTTCCCAACATGGGAAATGTACTTTGACGGTGCATCCTGAAGCTCCACCAGGAAGAGGATGGAGGATCCCAGATTCAATAAAGTGGGTCTGGGGATAATACTCATGTCCACAGAAAAGGCAGTTTTTTTCATATTCCTTCCTCCTATCAGAGGGATGTACAAACAATGAAGAGGAATATCAAGCCCTCATTCCAGGCTTGGAACTCGCACTCCAGACACAAGTACAACACCTTAAGGTAAAAGGTGACTCGGAGTTGGTCATCAAGTAAGTCAATGGTGACTATGCTATTAAAAAGGAGGATCTGATCCCCCTCTTTGACCATGTCTGAGGGATAATAGTCGAGTTCTCCATAGAACCAACATTGACTTATATTCCTTGGTCTCAGAACGCTCAGGCTGATGCATTAGCCAACGTGGCCACAGCCCCAGCCGACCCCGACCGGGATGAAACGGTCATCAGCATTGCTCACCGCCAAATAGTATTGCCATGTGTTCAAGCTAAGACAGAAGAAATCCATGAAATCAGCCCTGTCCCCGAGCTGTATGCTCCTAGCACCGGATCGATGATCCCCATCACAAACTACCTTCAGCGGGGAAAGCTTCCATCAGACAGGGCTGAACGAGAGCAAATACAGAGAAGGGCGATCAATTTTTTCCTATATGGTGGCACGGGTTAGCAAGAGGTCCTCTATAAATGAGGCCTCAATGGAGTGCTCCTCATATGCATTGATGGAGAAGAAACTACCGCCGTCATGACTGAAGTACATGCAGGAGCATGTGGAGCACATCAACCAGGGACCAAGCTTTCCCATCAGGTTCAAAGGCTTGGGTACTACTGGACCACAGTGGCACGAGACTACGAGCATTTTACCACGAAATTCCACTCATTCCAGATCCATACCAACTTCATACACTAGCCCCTGGAGTTACTTCATCAATCTAAGTACTCCTGGCCGTTTTCCGTCTGGGGGATGGACGTCGTGGGACCTTATCCTCCCGCCACGGCCAAACAACTGAAGTATATCCTCACGGCGACCGACACCTTTTCCAAATGGGAAGAATCCATACCCCTCAAGGAATTTGGGGCAAGAAATATTTTCATCTTCATGAAGACCAATATTATCACTAGATTTGGTGTCCCTCGTACCATACTGATGAACAATGGCACCAATTTCTACTCTGCTGAGTTGGAAAAGCTATACCACGAGTATGGTATCAAGGCTAACCACTCATCCCGCTACCATGCAGCAACCAACGGATAGATAGAAGCTTTCAACAAGACCCTTTCCAACATCCTCTTGAAAATGGTGGACAAAGAAAAGAAGTCATGGCTAGATAAACTCCTCTATGCATTGTGCTCTTATCGAACCACAATCTGCACCTCTACTCAGTCTACCCCGTACTCATTGGTGTATGACACGGAGGCAGTCCTGCCCATTGAACTTCAACTTCCCTCACTCCATATTTCCATCTGTGATAGATTATCCGATAATGAGCAGTCAGAAAAGTGGTTAGGTGAATTGTAACAACTAGAAGAGAAGTGGTTGCACCCTCTGCACCACCTGCAAGTGTACCAGAACCGGATCGCATGAGCCTTCAACAAAAAGGTCTGCCTCCGGTCTTTCTTGGAAGGAGAATTAGTGTTGGTCCTCTGGACCCCAATGATACCCGGAAAGAAGCCTCCAAAGCTAGATCCCAATTGGGAGGGACCATATTCTATACACAAGGTCTACTCGAACGGAGCATACACCCTGATCCCCATGGATGGGAAATTCACTACAGCTCCTTCCAATGTGAGATTCCTGAAGAAGTATTTCGCATAGAGACCAGTAAGTAACTACATCTTCACCGCATGATGTTAAACTTTATGGAGTTCATCCTTACCGCACAACGATAAACTGCACGGATAAAAAAATGAGATGTACACATCGCCTGAGATGTATGATGTTAAACTGCTAAGCAGCTCGTCCTCACCGTATGACATTAAACTGCACAGAATCTAATAATTCCCCCTCGTCCTAACCACAAGACATTAAACTGTACGGACCACATCCTCACCGCATGACATTAAACTGCACGGATTTCACAGAACTACGTATGACTTGATTCTTACCCACGCAGGATACGTAGCGATGCTGGGATTCCCTATCCTGGCCTAGCCACTTCAAAAAAAATGCCTTTTCCCCTGTGTATGGACCAGACCTGCACGAGGTGTATCATCTCTATAGAGAACTACGTACGGCTTGATTCCTTCCCTCTCGGGATATGTAGCGACACCGGGATTCCCTATCCTGGCCCAGCCACTTCAAAAAACAAAAATTCCCTTTCCCCCGCATACAGATCAGACCTGCATGGGGTGTATCATCATTTCAGAGAACTACGTATGGATTGATCCCTGCCCTTGCAGGATATGTAGCGACGCCAAGATCCCCAGTCCTGGCCCATCCCCTTAGAAAAAGAGATTTCCTTTCCCCCAGTGTGCGAACCAGACCGACATGGGGTGTACTTCTCATCCTTAACGCACGACGTTAAACTACACGGACAATGATGTTAAAAATGCCTTATTCCCCCGTGTACGGACCAGACCTGCACGGGCTATATATCTTCATCCTTACCACATGACATTAAACTGCACGTAAGTTTTCCCCACCACACGATGTTAAATTGTGCAAACCCCCTTTGTCTTTCACGTCGGGTCTCCTTCGTCATTACCGCATGACATTAAACTGCATGGAGTTTGTCCTCACCACATGACATTAAACTGTACGGACTTCGTCACGACCCACCCAAGACACATGGCGATACGAGATAGAGATAGTCCTTGCACATTTGGATACATCCTTTCCATATATCAGACTCCACGACCCGAACAATTATGGATCCTCATAACCACTCATGGCCATCGGAAGTGGAAAGTCATCGACCCGTGGACACCTTTGTATGACTATGCATACCATGCCCTTAGCGTCTCTGCATATTGATATCCCATGGCCCATCTACCAAAGGAAATATTTCCACAGGCGACACTCTTCCTAGCTCTGTACGCTTACTGGCCTCAGAGCGCCCATACCATATCTCTTGATCCAGAAGTTTATGGTGAAGTGGTTTACAAGTACATTCCCCTTTTCACATTCGGGTGTTGCCAGGGTTTCCTTATCTGGCTAGCCTGTGTGTCCGCCAATGGTTCACATAGCGACCTGCATCAACAAACATCAAGCCAGGACTAGGCTACGTTGACTCAATGGACAATTGTGGTGAAGATGTTTCTTGTATACCCGGACACCATTATCCCCACGTGCCAAACTCTACACTGTGAGAAATTGCATATTTTCATAATCATTCATGGCTATCGGAAGTGGAAAGTTATCGACCCGGAGACACCTTTGTAAAACTATGTATACCATGCCCTCAGCGACTCTACATAATGATAGCCCCTAGCTCGTCCATCAAAGGCAAGATTTCATTAGGCGGTACTTCTCCTGGCTCTGTACGCCTACTAGTCTCAGAGCCCCCACACCATACCTCCTGATCCGGGAAAGCTAAAATTTGCAGTTTACAACCTTCATCCCCCGCCTTGTTCCAAGTATACCAGAACATCCGGACCAAATTATCCTTCGAGTGACTGTAGTAATAGTCACCCAATGGTCCGAGATCTATGACCGATAAACTAGAAGTACCTTGTCCTTGCCACATGACATTAAACCGCATGGAAGGAAGGCACACCCCCGCGCAAAAAAAGGGGGGAGAAAAGATTTGCGCAGGGGGGGCTCTTTGAAACTCAACAAGAAACCAGGGACGGATGTCCCTGACATGTCCACACATTCCCCTGCCAATTGACAGACTTTGTGGCCCAAACAATCACGGATCCTCATAACCACTCATGTCCATAAGAAGTGGAAAGTTATTGACCCGTGGACACCTTTGTACGACTATGCATACCATTCCCTTAGCGGCTCTACATAATGATAGCCCCTGGCTCATCCATCAAAGGAAATATTTCCACAGGCGATGTTCTTCCTAGCTCTGTACGCTTACCGGCCTCAAAGCCCCCATATCACCTCTCCTGATCCAAGAAGCCACGGGACCATGATTTACACCAATCAACCCCATTCCACATCTGGGGCATGTTGAGGTATTCGAGCACAGTTATATTCTGATGAAGAGAAACCTTCGCAATAATTCCCCCCCCCCCATCCTCGATGCATGATGTTAAACTGCATGGAAACCTTTAAAGATATCCCTGTCTTTATCGCAGGATGCTAAACTGCATGGAAGCTGTCCTCGCTGCATGACGTTAAACTGTATAGAGACCTTAAAAAAATGCCCCCCGTCCTCTCCACATGACATTAAACTACCCAGAAACCTTTAATAATGCTCCTCATCCTTACCGCATGACATTAAACTGCACGGTCGAACCCATCATGGGTAAAGTAAGAAACAGAGGCTTTTCTTTTTCTGGCAGTGCACGGGTCAGACCTGCACGAACCACCACCTCACACCATCGTGAGAAAGAATTACTTCACCTATTCTCAGGAATTTTAGTCTAGACATTTCCCCCATATTCAGGAACCGTCTCATCATAAACCATACTCTGTACTCAGAAAAATCCAAACTCTCATAAGCCACCCCCGGTGGTTCAAAATCTCAACTTCCCTGAAGTTGCTCAGCTATCAGAAGTGGATGGTCTTTGACTTAAGGACACCTTTGTATGACTATGCATACCATGCCCTCAGCGGCTCTGCATATTGATCTCCCCTGACCCGTCTACCAAAGGAAAGTTTTCCTTGGGCAATGCTTCTCTCCATATGCCTCTTGGCCTCTGATCCCCCATTTCTATCCCAGGATTCAGAAACCCTCTGAGCCACAGATTACCAACCTCTTTCGCAATCCTACCTGAATGCGGCGAAATGTCTTTAACGAGATTACCGAGAACCAGGAGAAGTCGTTCCATTTCAGATGATTTCCCAGCTGCATGACTTTAAACTGTGTCAAGCCTCAACCATCCCTTACGCTAACTAAATGCGTAGGGGGTAGTCTCTGGACCACGCTCCTAATTAGTATGGATGTTCCCAAAACCCTTTCAGATATCACACTCCCCTTCTGAGCTTCCCCTGGTGGTTTCCATTTCTTTACATGCCACCCATTGTGGTTTCCATAAGCCAGACTTCCATGAAGTCCCTTGGCCATCAGTAATGGATAAGTCTTTGACTTAAAGACACCTTTGTTTGACCTAAAACATCAGTAATGATAGTCTTGTCGGCGAGACTTTAAACCGCTCACAGAAGAAATAGGCATAAATCCTGTTAGGCCGAAAACCTGAAAAGGACGACCTAAGAAAAATCCGGGTTATACCCGCTGAGTCCACATTAATGGGCCCAAGAAAAATCAGGGCATTAAAAGAAGAAAAAGACAAAACTTTTGTAGGGTTTTCCTATAAAACCCTAGAAAAAGTCAGACTATGCTCGTTGGATCCCATGGTACAGGAAAAAATTAGAGCTTTTTTTACTGAGTTATGATTAGTTCCGATTCAGTGAATTGTTATTTTAACAACAATTGTTCTAAGTAACAATCAAATTCCACAGCAACGAGTGATTAATGGAGAATATATTTCATTCAGAAGAAAAAAAGGGAGGACGTCCAAAAGTTGGGGTCTCTCCTTTATACAAAAAAAGAAAGGGGGACAGAGGGGTAAGTGAAACAGGGGACACAAAAGTAGCTCTGATAGTCATAAAGGAGCCCGACTTGCTCTCCCCACCAGATCAGAGACTGTGAGGCAAAGGTCGTCGAAGGATTGTTCCAATACTGCCTTCTCCCTATTCTTAGCCTCAACCACCAGATAGATACGCTCCACTACAGTTTGGAGATTGTTGATCTCTTTTCTGGTGACTTCAAGAAGGCTAGTCATAGCCGATAACTGATCCCTCAGCATCGCGTCTCATTCCTCGCATGCATGCAACTCGGAGGATAGGATGGCCGCCTGATCTCGGGAGATCTCCTCCCGTGCTATCAGTTGATGGAGATTTTTTGTGGTTTCCTCCAAGGTTTGAGCCCGGAAATGAGTGGTCTCGAAGTGAGGTAGCGTGAATTCACTAGTTACAGCTTCCTCTCAGGCCATGAAAACTTTGCAAGCATGATAATGGATGTGCCGATAGTCAAATCCACCCAACCCCAAACCCAGGAAGAGCAGACGAAGAGCTTCGGTTTTTGTTTCCATTTCGGCTAAGGGGGTTTCGATGATGATCTCATAGATTCGGGGCCAGGCCCACTTATGTACTGCCCTATGGTACGCCATGATGCGAGGATCCTTGGTATCCTCACTGGACGACATGAGTATAAAGTCTGGCATGGCAGCCCACGCAGACGTGTACTCACTAGAAGTTGGATCTGAAGCTGGAAAGTCTGGAGCTCCTAACCCCAGTTCAGTCTTAGGAACCAAGTTTCTAAGCCCGATATCGACTGGCGGAACCTCCAGGATGGTCTCGTTGGGACCCAACACCACAGGGTCGTCCTCATCTACGCACAAGAAGGATGAACTTGCCCGAACTGTGACCACCGTAGGGTCGGGAGAAGAAAGTTCTCTGAATCGCTTTGATTGGTGAGCCATTAGTCGGTCCTCCCTTGAAACTGATGAGGAAGGTGTAGTGGACGCAGCAGCCACCATACCTCCGGATTTGGGAGTCTTCCAGACAGCCTTCCCTAGGATCTCGTCAGGATAGTATTTTAACCATGTCTTTTCATATTCCAGGGAAAGACCGGCAGCTTCACCCGTATCAGGCAGGGGAACGCTTGCGTTAGATCCCTCCCACGTCAGCATCAGCCACCGCTGATGAAGTATGGCTGGATGTAGTCCTTTGGCCCAAGGATGGGGAAGGGAAGCTTGGACTTGAATGCACCCGAACTGGCGAGAAAGGCGATACGGGACGTACAACTCGCACAAAGAGACACCGTCAATCCGTGCGGATAGAAACTCGTCCCACAGGGAGACCATGTAAGATCGCTCCTCCAAGCTCCCCCGGCGGTTGTCAACTAAGACGCCAGAAGGGGTGGGGTAGGGAGTGAAGATGAACTGGGAGAAGTTTCTCAGGAGCTTGAGGACTTCACTAGAGTTGAGATATTTCAAGTGAACCCCAGCTATACTCAGTAGGGTAGGCCGAAAGGTAGGAAGCGGGATGGCCATGTTGTGACGATACTCATAACCGCGACAGTGATATGTCACCAAGACAAACAAAAAATGAAATGGCCCACTTATATAGAAGGGTGACCCGCCCACCTGCATGTGTCCCAGTAGCTCGTAAATACTGGCCAAAGTGGGTATGGCTAAATTCACCAAGCGGCCCTCTGCTAAATCGGCTGCCATCATCAAAGTGCAGGCCCGGACACCGAGATTAACATCTCGGGAAGGAAATAGCCATCCACTCAAAAAAATAGCAAACAAACTGGCCAACCGGAGCATAGGCGACACACAAGGGTGCGCCTCATAACCCCATGAAAGGTAGTCGCCTACTTACAGAACCGCCAAATAAGAACCTTGAATGGTTCGTGACTGGTGGGAAGGATGAGTCCTAGGATGCTTAATCTTTGGTGTAGGACCGGTGGTGTTCAGAAATAACCCTATCCAAGTGTCGTAAGGAATAAGAGAGCAGGAATGCAAGGCCTGACCCAGTGACTGCTCTGCCATGGTCAGCAGCTCTTTCTCCAATAAAGGCACTTGTTCAACGTTGTCCCATGCATCGGGAGTGGGAAAAAATTCTTCATACATATCTCCAGCAATAGGCAGTCCTCCTATCTGGTAGATGTCCCACAAACTAATGCCGAATTCACCATGGGAAAGGTGGAAAGTATTAGTACTTGAACACCAGCGGCTGGACAGGTCGGGCGGGATCAAAGATGGTGGGTAGACAGAAAATTGGGAATCCCACACTGCGGAGTATATGTTGATAGCTTCCAGGGAATCGGGAGACTCCCGACGGTGGTGATGGACCCAGAAATCCCAATCCCAATCATTTGAGAAGAGCCCACCGGACCGAAGATCCCACCTGGGAACCCACCCCATATCAGGATCCCTTTGAGCAAGATTAATAATAGAAGGGTAGTCCTTAAGGATAGCTCTCTGAGAAAAGTCTTGAGTGCATTGATCGCTTTGGGTCTAGATAGAGCCCCTTAGAATAGATGTGTCTTTTGGACTAAAATTAGAGATTATCTCCCTGGATTGGGTAATGTTTGACTGAATGCATTTTAAAGCTACTTCCAGGAAAAGAGAAGGGATATCTGTGAAAGTAGGTGGGATAGGGACGTTGTCCTGAAGACCGAAGCCGTAGAGCAGGAGCTGATTAAATAATGGATAACTCAGAAGCTCTGGAGAGAGTAGGTTCTTCAATGCACCTTCATCAGGAATGATGGACCAGATAGGGTCCCCTGTGATGCTCTCCGCTATGTGAGTCATAGCTGAACATCTCTCTAAGGCGGTTGAGAGGGGCTCTAAAGCAGGCCTCGGCGCAGAACAAGGGGGAACCATATTTTCTCCCTGCACAATAAGATAAATCAGTCTGGAATAAAAATCTAGACAAGAATAACCAAAATGAACGGTTAAAGAGCCTTCACAACCAAATCCGCAAGGAGGCCTTGGAGGATGGTTCACGATGACATCATTCTGCGAACCAGCCCTTCGCGAAATCAGTTCATGAAGACCTGGCCCACGGAGCGTTGGCCAGGAAACCACGAACCAAGTCACTCTGTGGAAATTCAATCCCAGGTTCATTTGGAAGATTCAGATATTTTTTAAAATTCAAGAGATGTTTAGTCCTCAGAGCATCGAAACCGTGAAGCAAGTTCCTCTACAACCCATCATCACTTACTTTTTAATTAATTAAGAGTAATAGTTCGCAGTTGGGAAGTCGGTTTGGGGGTGAAGGAGACCGCGAAGAAGAAATGTTTCGCGGAAGTTGTTGCCGGTTCGTGGACGAGGAACTTTGCGAAGGAGCAAACACGCGGAGGAAAAGGAGCCCTGGTTTCATGAAGAATTCAGTAAAGGACAAGTGAGGGATCCCTGTATATATAGGTGTGGTCCCCTACCGAGTCCACCTTTCTACCGCAAACCATCTCAATTTTAGGACCTCTTCGCATCAGAATGGACTCCTCTTCATTCCGATCAGACCCCATTCTGATGGGGGGAATTTGTAGGGTCTTGAAAAATACACAAAGGAAATTTTACCCAAATTCCCCAAAGAATTGGGGCAAATAATCAAAGAATATCCACAAAAAGGAACCGGTGTGTGAACTGGTCCATTGAAGCGCAACGTGGCCAGGCACCGTGAGGCACCCCTTCTGCGAACGATGGTCTTTCATGAAATGGAGGTGGAGAGGCTTCGCAGTCACGAGGAAGGATGGGCGCCAATTCAGTTCACTATCACGAACCACCCCAACCACGGACCGCGTCGACGGGTTCAAGACGCACCCTCTGTCATTCGCAGAATGGAGGCGGAATCCTCCGCAGCCGCGGAGCACTCCCTGAGTTCGCCTCGTGGAGGAGGGGAGCGATCAATACCCACCGTGAATCACGGATTGACCAAGTCAGCTGTGAACCGAGTATTTGGTTATGGGCCTCCACAAAAGGTGCCGCATGGCCACAGATACATTTCTTTCCCCACTCTATAAAAGGAGACCAAGGGGGAAAGAATAGGGGATCGAAGAACTGGAATCGGATTCGGAGGAAGGAGATCGGTCGAAGGAAGGCTTCAGATTTCACAAATAGTGAAATTCCCATCCCCGAACCACAGCAGGTATATGAATTAAGAAGGAATTGTAAAATGCATAATAATTTGGTGAACCGCGAACCTAAAAATAACAAAAAAGAAGAACTGCGAACCATACCCCCCTCTGCGGATGACTTCCCTGCAGACCAGGGAGTTTATTCCTCTTTTCCCATCTGTCGTACCGCAGAGCACCCTCCTCCGCGGGCGAAACCCTGACCAATGAGCCTCCGATCAGTGCCGCCCTTGGCCGCCACTGCCCACCTGGAATCCTCCGTGAACCACCCCGGTTCGCGGATTGAGCCCGAAGCCACGAACCACCCTGGTTCATAGATTGAACCTGAAGCTGCAAACCACCCTGGTTCGTGGGACGCCAATAAGTCCGTGAACCACCCTGGCTCGCGGGATGCCAATCAGTCCGCAGACCACCCTGGTTCGCAGATGGCTTCTCTAGTCACGTGGCACTTCCCCACGTGAAGGACGCCACCACCCATACCTCTCGGTGGCTCGCCAAAATACTTCGGTGTTCTCATTTCTAGATCTAGGTAAAATCCTTCCAATCCAGCCAGGTCTTCCGCGACTTCTTCATCAGCCTATTCATCGGCCCTGAGCTGAGGCCTTCGATAGAGCCACCGAATCTGTGTGGTATAACTTTCAGGTGCATCAGCACGCCATTTTGAGTTCACATACCCACAGTAAACAGGGGAAAAGGGGTTGTCCCGACCCTTGAGCAGATTCCCAAAGCATTCCTGGGTCCACATTCCCACGGTAATGTGGAGTCTGATCATGGGAATCCCTTTTTTTCCCCTCCACTTGTTGAGGGTTTCTCGAAGACGGTAAAATACCCATCAGAAGGAAGCCCTCGTGCACCTCAAGAGAGGATACGGGAACAGGAGCACCCCCTTTCCCTCTCCCGATGGGCTTTGTCGCCCCGGGCATCCATCTCGGAGTAAGCCCCGACCTTCCGGGCGTCCATCTTGGAGTAAAACCTGACCTTCCGAGCGTCCATCTCAGTGTAAGCCCTGACCTTCTGGGCCTCCTCAGAGTGTAAGCCCCAATTTATCACCCTGGTCCGCCTTCATGCGTAAGCCCCACTCCGCTTCTCACGGACGCACTTTTCGCGACGTGATACCCTGGTCTCTACTGCCTCTTGTTTCTCACATCGAGCATGACTCACGTGGGCTTAGAGTAATCATTGACCATGACATCCTCCTCTGGGACTCCATAGAGTGTAAGCCCCAACCCATTATTCTGGGCTACCCCGGAGCGTAAGCCCCAAGTCAAAGTGAACTACGAGCACTTTGATCCATGTCAAGACATGGTACGTAGGAAGCCTCCACGAGGTTCAAGCCCACCACTTGGTCATTTCTTCATGTCGAGTTCCACCCTCATCCAACATGTCGTTAAACTGTATGCCCCCATCCAGCATGACGTTAAACTATTTATCCGAACTACGTAGACTTTGATCCCTGCTTCCTAAACATGGTACATAGGAAGCCTCTCTGAGGTTCAATCCCAACAACTGGTCGATCCGACCATCTCCATGTCAGTTCACTGCGCCACTCCTAGTGTCGCCTCAAGCGAGTTCCAGCCCTTCGGGTTCATTAATCCAATGAGGGATGCTAAACCTAGGGAATAAATTATTCTAAACCCCTGCGTCCAGTTGACCGTTGTCCACCAAGGTTAAATTCGTGGATACTATGTTTGGGTATAAACCAAAGATTCACGAACATATGAATGTGTCTTAAATCTATAAGAGAGTCCCGAAACAGGCAATAATTTTCCCCCAAAAAGGGTGCGATGAGCCTGACTTCCCATCCTCTCGACCAATGTGAGTTCATAAGAGTCTTTGGTTAGACCATCCGGCGAACGCCTTCCATTGGAAAGCAGGTCCATCAATCATTGGATACGGATCTGTTGGGTGTTTTGTGGCCGAAAACGAAGAACAAAACAACTACGATATAGAAAATTCAAGGCACTGGCGTCCCCAAAACCTGTTGATCCACCTCATGAAGAGAGGGTGATAAAAATTCTTATAAGAGACTCATGCATGATGAATATTATGGTTATGTCATAATTTTATCATCAATTTCCGATGTGAGTTGTGGATACAACATCGAGACATGAATGATTTCACATGATGTCTCACCTTCTAGAAGCTTGTAAGGGGAAAGTTAAGTGAGATATGAATTGGTAATAACTAGATATGTTATGTGTAAGATTGATAGGTAGATCATGATCTTTCAATAAATACCATTATAATATCTTTTTCACCCATTTACTCTAGTTTCATTTTATATGTCAAAATGAATAGTACAGATAAATCACTTCATTACCTATTAGTTAAGGTTCACCAAGTGATAATAACTTAAAGAAGTTTTAATATCTAGTTATTATAGAGAAAAATTTGAAAGACTAGGTGAAAATTCCAATGTAAAGTTACAAGTCAGAGACACCTTCACAAATTCATTAAAATAAAAGAGATATTAAACAAGTGTTCATGTTCTTAGGATATCTTGAAATGAGTTAATATATGTTTAAATGCAGTGAACTAAATCGAAGAAGCAAGTAGAAACCTTTTCTTTAAGTATATTCATCAAATTAAACTAAATGTTTTGATTATAATTATTGGTAATTAAATACAATACTTTTATTACATAGGTGTATTTAAATATAGTAACCAAGTAAGTATAGAAATGTTACTAGAAGTAAGGTGTATTCTCCAAGTAGCTAAGAAAGGGTGGTTCCTAAGTTAGTGGTGAGAATCAAATGACTTCTAAATTTCCAAGTAAATTATTCAAATAGGAATTTTATTAAGTATAACTAAAAAATTTATATCACGTGTTCTTTGGACATATGGATAAATTCTTCCAGTTTCGAAATAAATGTTGTTTATGAGGTAGAATACACAGGATTTAATTCAGTGATACTTGAATCATAGGCAATACTTAATGAATAGAAAGACTTATTTCCCCAGTTATGGAAAGATAATTCTCTTGTAATTTATACTAACAGTGGATGTCAATGATATAACTAGTATGGTATTTAGACTCAGTATATCTGAATACATTAGGTATTATTAACCTATATTCTTATTTAGTTTGGGAAAAAACCTTTAAAAATAAATTTATGACACAAATAATTCAAAATTAGTTCAGATAGAAAAAATGAACTATTATATGGGTAAGTTAGTGGTAAGTATACTTTATAATATTGTTTTATTATTTTGAGGAATGTGAATTTTAAGTATGTTATATGGATGTTTAGAAGATATGAGATTCTTCAGGATGGTCTGTTGATGAATATCTTGACTAATAATTCATTGATCAATATAATTTAGTGTAGATTAATTCCTAAATTCATATTACCTTATCCACAATAGGGATATGATGTTAATGAGTATGATCTATGTTAAATCTTACATGTTAAAACTAATAAAAAAATTGTACTTTGGAGTAATTCCTAAATTCATATTTACTTATACAAATCATAAACATGATGTATGTAAAAGTAGTATCAATGTTGAGACTAATAATCATTATAGATGTGATTCAAAAATAAAGGTGATATTCTATAACCATATGCCAACTATAATGAAACATTTATATCATATTGGTTTTATTATGATGAAAATACATTGTCACACAAACATGTGTTTAGATGCAAAAGTTTTTTAGGATACAATAAAACTTGTATTAAGAAAAAAATGTTAATCTAAGTAATTATCCTAAAAGTTTGTTAGGATATTACTAAAATTATTAAGCTATAGAATACAGAGTCAAGTTATAATCTATATTTATATAAAATGGTTCACATATCTACCTGAGATAGTGGGATCTATATTGAATTGGGATTTTTAATGCAAAATATGCACAAGAAGTGGGAATATGAATAAGTTCTACAAGAGTGCATGTAAGTGTAATGTTCTAGAGACACGTACTTCATAGGAGGGATAAAACCATGGTGATGGTTTTCTATTCACCATGTTTGGTGATCCATTATTCATTATGAATAATAATTCTTACAAGTAAGTAGTATGTGGAAATTATATTAGATTGATAAGATCAAGTAAACTTCAATAATGGATTTTGTGTATCAATGTGAAAGGGTATTATTATTTTGAATACTGCGGTGGGTATTCAAGTATGATTATAAATGGATGGTATAAGTGTAGTACCAATAAGGTTTGATTTTTTACACCAAGTATTTATACATAAATCCATTAGAATTTTACTTGTCATAGCTAATTTTTATGATCATTTTATTAACCATTGGATGTCAAGCCCACCAAACATGGAAGGTGTCTATACAACACCACAAGAAAGGTATGGTGACATCATAGAATGCTAATAAGGGGTGTTATTTACTAAAATATAGTTTTAAATTAAAGTAACAAGATCATAAAATATTCATTTGTAATGAATATTTTCAATGTGTCTACTATATGTTAGTGGGAGCACCGTTTTTTTAGAAGTGAAATGTGTTTAGTAACATTTGGAAAGAAGTTATTGGTCTTACAATTATTTTTGACCATGATGAAAGTAATTATCTAGTGATTGAATTAAAGTAGAAACATAATTTCTAGGGAATAGGATCTACTAAGGTATATATAATGGTTACTTAGACATAGTCAATTGTACATATACATACATGGTATTGAAAGATAAAAGTTGGAACAATTTGACCATGAATTTTTTCCCTGTCACACATAGCATAAATCTACCCAAGTAGACATTCATGTGCATAGGAGGAGATTAAAGTGGTGAGTTTAATTCTATGAACTCTTGTGAGGGATCAATCATGTATTCCATGATATGTACAGTATATTATATTTCTAATATTTACTTCATGATAGGAAAATATCTGTTATATTCAGGAGAATGGTAATCAAAGCAGTCAATACTATCCAATTAAACTTGATCAAGTACAAAAGGAATATGTACCTGAAATGTGGAGAAGAAAGGATACTATTTTTTAGGGGACACAAACTAGTCATCCATATATCAATATGATCTAATGTTTCATTTAGGCCAATTTACTAAGGAAAATAATCTCATTCGAGCCAGTGGTAGTCATGTCTATAAATACCAAGTTCATTGTGTATTCTAAGGTATCTAAGAGGTAGTGTATTAAATGCAAATATTTTTTCCATACCTTGGAATCACAACTAATAAGTAAATTCTTTTCATTATAATAATTCTATTACTAGTACTAACCAACCTGTGATGTTTTGATAGTGTAAAAAATGAATAAACTCAGGGATTTCATCTCTTGAGGAGTTTAACATAAGGAGTTGAGTTTATACATAGTATAATAATCATACAGCAGAGACATGATAGACTTAGAAAATAAATCCATGACTCACCATAAAAATGATCTTAATAATGTGAGATATAACAAGGATGGTTAGAAATTTGAATCAAGTTAAAGTGTGAGTGTTGTAAAAGTGGTTACCCTAGACCCAACTTTATAAGTACTTTTGATTATCATAACATTTATATAGTGATTTATGCATGATGTAAACTTACCATTTTAGTGTATTCATTTAAGTGTCCACTATTAAATGTTAATGTATATATTTTAATTGTCATATCAAAAGGTTATATAGGATCCTAGGCTATAATTAGAACCTTGAGATAATATGACATTAATCTTAAATATATGACTTATGGTCTATATACATCATACTGTCTCGATGCATTTGGAGTAGAAATATCAGGCGTTGGGGGATCATAAGAATTTAGGCTTATTCACATGATGTTCTCACTTGGTGATATCTAGTAGTTGGTATCATGAGGACAAACTCACCAATAGTAACACCTAATTTTGTGGGTTTCGTTGGATGTTCCTATATATATACATGTGTATTGGTTTATTGTCTTGACATCATTATCAATGTGTTCAATTTGATTACATAATTTGATGCAAGGAAAAACTGTGATAATGAAATTGTGGTGAAGTATCTTGTGTTGTGTGCTTCATTGGTGGTATGGAATTGGTTGAACGGTCAGGATAAAATAAATATTCTAAGTTGAGGAAGTAATACATCTTAGTCCTGGTTAATCATAATGGTAGTACCCTGATAAATCCATGGCCATGGTAGTCCAAGGTAAATCTATCCAATTATATCAACAAACAATAAAGAATGAAAGGATGATGACACAAGTGTGCATCCTTATTTAAGATATATCTAAAGACAAAGAGATTATATTACACCATACATGTTCGTCAGTTGGTTGTCATTAATATGACTACTCTTTATCTATTTAAGGTCCATAATGGGTTTCTAGATTTTTCTCTTGGACTATGAATAGTATTTATTGCTATTGAGATAAGGGCATATAGGTTCACACATAATGGAATATTATAGAATCCTCCCTATTTAGGTGAATGGGTATATAGGACATGGTGGGTTCCACCACAGGGGTTTGAGATTTTACATAGGATGTATAATAACCAAAAGAATAAATAAGTTCATATTATTTAAGTTAAGAATAATTAGAATTGAATAAATATGTTAAATATATTTACAAGTATTAATGTAAATACATGGAAAATATTATTTGAACGAATATTATTTTAATATTCAAGGTTCATTTAATATTTGTAGGAATGAAGAATCAAGTTAATGGCTCAGTTTTTATCACGTAATATATCTATTATATTATAATTAAGTGATAAAAATATAAATGATATTTATGACTCATTAAAATAGTCATAATATGTCTTTTATAGTGTGTAAAAATGTTTGGGGGTAATAGAAGTAGATAATCTCTCACATGTAGATTGTTCATGGAAAGCTCTTGAGATCTTATCTCTCATGTCCCACTTTCTAGAGAGAGAACCTCTCAATCCATGTGATCAAAGTGAGCTCTCCCTCATGAATTGAAGAAATGTAAATTTGGTGATTTTTGTAACATCGATTCCATCATTGGATCTCTACACTACCACCTAAAATTTAACAATCAACGCTCCAATATATTTTTGAAGCACATGTGGATGCTACAGAGGGATTCTTCTTTGGATAATTCAAGAAACAATCATTGATGAAAAGCATATGTAGAGTGATTTTTTAGATCAAACCAGGTAATTATGGTTTAATTTTTTGTGTTTAAACTTCTTCATACGTGATTCTCAAACTTATACTAGTGTAGTGAATCGTCGAATATAATGTTGTTACATCGATCGATGGTGAAAATTTTTAAATCTGTGTCCCATCAACTTCTATTTTTCACCTCATTGCCTTCACATTCCATGTCTAAAAACTATAATTTTTTTGTGTTACAACTCTTAGAATCACATTCCAGAGCTTGTTTTAAGTTTTACCCATCCAAAAAATTGAAATTCAAAATCATTTATAAATGTTCAGTCAATTTAAAATATGAGACATTAAACTTAACAAATTTCATCCATCCTTCAAACTTTGTAAGGTATGAGTTAAGGAATTTCATCCCTAACTTGATGGGATACTGTTGGAGGGTAGTACAAATCATAATAACACTACAATTGTATAAAAATTACTTGCCTAGTTGTAACCTACTATCAATAGATAAAAATTATAAGGTCTATATATCTTTCTTATAGTTTGATAAGAGATAGACTAATTTGGGTTTATGAGATTAATCTCAGTTTTTTTGTTTTGGATAAATTTTAAATTTAATATTTTTATAGGTTAATTTATGAATTCATACATGATATGTTTCTTCCCACATTTTTTACTAGGTTTTATACTTAAGTTACAAAAAAACATACAAAATTATACATAATTTTTCTAGGCATGGAATATAATTTAGGTAACTTTGAGAAATCCTATAGATTCTAATATATATTCCCCCTACATGTATTCCTATTATGTGTATATAAATATTGTTTGAAATCACACAAGTAATGTTAAGCCTCTATTTTTCATTAAAAATAGACCATATATTGATATTTTTTACCTTAATTGTAACATCTAATTTTTTTAAAGAAATACTATTTTCAATATCATATACGACATGCAACATCAAACTTAATCAACTCATGATATATGTAACTATTATAACCAGGTCATTAAATTATTGGGTATGAATAGTTTGAACTAATTTATGAAATATATATATATTTCCTACTCAATATAAATTATTGATAAATTTTTAGTAAATAATTATTTAGTTTATAGTAAAGTAATTTTATTCTTCAAAAATACGTTTTCTTTAAAAATGATTTTTAGAAAATAATTATTGATTTTTATAATTAATTTTTGAAAACCTTATAGAATTTATTTGGGAAAATTAAAATCATTTTTTAAATTTTCTTATCAAAATAGACTTTGGGAGAAATTTTGGTATTTTTTGAAAAATATTTATTTTTCAGTGATTAGTGAATATAACGATTTTTGTAAAAAAATCATTTCTTTTTAATAAATTAATAAATTAATAAATTTAAAAGTACCATTATGTTTTGAATATTATTTAAATTAAAATGAGTATTATGTAGTTATATTTATTCAACTTAATTTATTTTTAATCAACTTTATATCTTATTTTGTTATAAGTTTGTCTTTGGGTTTAAAAACTAGATTTTTCTGAAAATTGTTTTAGAGTTAATAATGTTTATCCATTTTAATTAATTAAAAAGAACTAATGAGGAATTATTTAAATTAAATTTATAGATTATATATCAATAAATATTAATTTATATTCCTACAATAGTTATTATTAATCTCAAAGCTAATAGAAAGTCATCTTTTCCTTGAAAAATGAACTTCTTGAAAACTTTCTTTTTCGTCATGTATGGAGGTTAAATTTTTAATTAAATTTCTATACTTATGTAAATTAAAATTGGTGAAATGGATTCAATAATTTAAATTATAATAATCTATATTATATAATAATTTCAACTTAATTTTTGGCCATAATGAATTGTGAAAATTGTAAAAATAAATTACAGCAGTTATGGCGAAAACAGGTTTACTAGGGGGAAAACTAAAATGATATGGGTAAAAATAACATAAAAAATTGTCTAAAAACTATTTTATGGAAATAGTTATGTTTTATAATGTCTAAGTGTCTATAATTATCTATTTTTGTCCTTGTATCATTTGAAAAACATGGGTACACCATTTTATTTTCAAAAATAACAAGTCTTCCACTCACCACACTTATAAAAATCCACCCACACTCCTGTCTTATTCAAAGAATAAAACACTTTTTGTTAGAACTAGACCTTACCAAATAGCTTCCCAAATTCAGTAACATCTTCATATAACCCTTTTTCATAATTCCATTCTATTAATAATTTAGGTATTATCCTAAAGAGGTGGTTTGAGAAGAGGTAAAATTACAAACAATGCATTATTGTTTTTTTACTTTTTCCACCACCTTAAAATATTATTAAAATAAGATCATATGATAAAACAAGTATATAATATATACTAAATTTTATTATATTGATGTAATAACCTATATCCATCCATAAAATGGGATATGAAATCATTATTTGTGTGTACGGAGGACTACCACCTCTCAAAGTGATGTCATTTGTTTTTCATAAAAACATATTTTTATTGGGTATTATTATGGATATAAAGTATATATATGATACTAATAACATAATTATACCTCTTGAGTAATTATTTTATATATACCTTTTTACATTCCATTTCTTAGGGGAAATGATAATGACGCTTATGTGTACAACGGACTACCGCCTCGAGAAGCGATGGGATTCGTTTTTCACTAATGCTTTACATGGAAGGTAATAAGGATAAATTTAATGAATATATGTGATATACATGAAATAATTATGATATTAATTACATATTTATCATTCTTATAAGATAATATATCATTTTATTTCTTACACTAAGAAATGACAATATAGTTCATGTACGTGTGGACTACTACCTTCACGAAGCAATATGACTCTCTTTTCGTCACCAAACAACATGGATGATATATAAAAGTATATTTAAAGAAAAATATGGTATATATTATATTAGGATAATTATTTAAATATAAAATATTACTTACCTCATTTCTATAATGATTTTTGAAAAATATAAACCTTACTCATGTGTACATATGACCTACCATCTTTTTTATTGTAACATAATTCATTTCTCAAAACCATATTTCATGATTAGTCTTAAAAGTATAACTGATGTATAAATATGACAATTATTTCATGATTATTATTCTATATATTTTTAAATAATGACCTATTTGACCATACTCAACCTAACAAATTCATTTTTGACACATAAGCCAAATATCATCGAAACATCCGATGTAAATTTAATTAATTAAGTAATCATATATAACATGATAATAAGTGAATTTCTATATTATAAGTTGTATATAAAGCCCATTTGACATGTTATATCATGAATTTATCTATTACCAATATATTTAATGTTTTTTTAATGTTATTATTTCATGGTAAATTTGGTTCAAATGTTTCCAAAGTGATAAGGGACATTTATTTAGAAAAAATATTTTAATGTTTTTTTATAACTCTCTTTTTCTTACTTGTACATGATTTTATAATGAATTTACTATAGAAATGATAGTTTTATAAAGGTAATTGTTTCTTTATTTCGATTTCTTTCAAAAAAATGAATCTTTTTCTGGAATGTAGGAATTTATTTACAAACAAAAAAAGAAACATTCTATTTTAGCATATACATTGATAATGAAATTTATGCCACCATAACCATTATTTGAATTTTGGATTCCTTTAAAATATTTAATGTTTTATACAAATACAAATACTCATTCTATTTTTTGGTTATTTTAGTATTGAAAATTTTTATTTTTAATAAGTATGGATATTTTAATATCTAAAAATGTTTTCTTAATGGTGAAGAGAATTTTTTATGAGTGTGATGTTGAAAATTGAAAGATTTTACATGTTATGATTATGTAATGTTTCTTGGAAATTATTTATGTTGATTGGTGGTTTTGTTATAAACCAATTATGGGTTATTAAATTATAAACCAAGGATGGGTGCGTTCATAATATCCCTATAATGCATTAGGTATGGAAGTTGACCATATGGTTATTCCATTTGTAAGATTTATATGGATAATGATGTCCCAAGATACCTATCTGATTTTTTTGACACCGATAAGTGTGTTCCACATAATTTTACATGGAATGGCACAGGTGATGAGTGCTTAGATGATCATAATGCATAATGACATATGATAATGATGTTTGGGGTATGTGCATTGTTTACTAAATTGAAGGATTTTTGTTGTTTTTATTATTATTATTATTATTATGTTTTACAAATAATAATAATGATAATAAATAAAATGTAATTTTCTATTTACATCAAACTAGTCCATATTACACAATGGATAAATGATGTAGCACATCATGTTCTTCAACCTCATGGTGCTATGGTTTTATTTTTCCTATTTCATCGTGAATGGATATTACGCATCAGCTCGAGAAAATGAGATTTATTTTACTATAACTCCTCACACCCAAACTTCTATATAAATTTCCATCATAGGAAGATTAAACCACACTGAGATCCATGTTCTCTGCCATGATCAATCTTGAGGGGATTAAGGTCCACTTTAACACCATGTGTGAAACACATGTATGTGAATAATAAAGAACCCTTGAAGGAGGATGAAGCACATTCATATATGGATAGGATTGCATTTTTCCTTAGTTTCATTAGACTATGGAACAGTTAGAGAATCAGACTCATTGGGTGAAAGTCCTCTGTACTCCTCCTGATTGATGATTTTCTAACCTCATCCAAAGCCCCACTGCCACCAATAAAGATCCCAATATTCTTGCTCGAACTCATGATTATCACCTTCTACTTTCAGATGGAGATATGTGAACCTTGAAGTGTTTACGATCTAACAGAACTTTAAAGGATAGTTTCATGTGAGGATGAATCAATTCACTGATATCCTCAGATCTAAGTAAGTTGGTGTGATAAATAGTGTAACATATTTAGAGAACACTCCACCTTTCTCAAATGTGAAAGGGACGTTTGATACATTTTCTATAAATACATAATAGATATCACTAGTTGGAGGTGGTTTCCATTAAAAAGAAGAGTTATATTATTTTCAATGAAAAATAGAGCATCACAAGCATACATAAGGGTTACACAAAGAATATTATGTGATACTGCATTCTTTTATTCATGTGAAGAATCTAAGGTAATACTGTATATATCAAACAGAGGGATGAGGCATTGCATAACCTATGATGCAAAGGGGTTGTGATACCATGAGGGATTCATTCCCATGCTAATATAGGACTAATATATCAAATATAAACATCATCATGTGAACACAAAATCCTATTCATATTACGGTCTTTCCATTTATGTAGAAGGATAGTGAATTTACACATACCTTGTTATGTGAGTAATTGTGGACAAGAACTAGATGTCTGTTGATGATCAAGACCTAAATAATTTATTTGATTCACCATGAATGTCGAGCATGAATAACAGTCAAGAGTCACTACACTATATCGATCTGATGGAATTACACACCACGTACATGCAATATTTATGTTCACATGAGAATATTATTTCCACACTTGATACTTCCATTGGAAGAGAATATTTATTCCATAAATGGGTGTCTTAGTAATGAGAAGTTAATTCTATACAAAAATCTATCACCTAACCCCCTTTATGTGATCGCATAAAGATTTAAATGTACTATGATTTCCACATGGGAACCATCCACTGCACAACACCTTTAACCATCTTGGGTTTTAGGAGATGAATTTTAATAGGAATTATTTTACCCTTGGTCATGTATCACCTTTGATCATATGAACCTAGTCTCACAACACCTTCATGTGAACTAGGGTGTCAGCATCTTCATATTCCTTGGACATACACCCATGATCATGCAACTCCTCTCATGTCATGTTGGATATCATTCTTTACATGTAAACCATTAGACATGGGTCCTTGAAAAGCACCTCAGACATGAAACTCAAACCCTTTCTTTATTGATGAATTCATGCATCTTGGGATGCCAGTTCCATACCCTTATCCCATAAGTCTTGGATGGGTCCCCTTGATTATGTGATGGAATCATATTTCTTTGATCACGTGATCCTCTTAATGTGATCACATGACACTTTTAACATCATGTGAAACCACTTCAGATCTACAGAAAAGTAGAGAAACTGTCCACTACAATGATCGCATTCTATCATGAGATCTATCACTAATCATGGGATGCACCACAGATAAGTGGGGAAACGTTCCATGACAATGCTCACACACCGTTAAAATATTGAACATTGATCATGAAAAAAACCATATAAAAGTAGATAAAATATCCATTATAATGCTCACACATCATCACAAGATCTAGTATTTATCATGCGGTGATCTAATGAACAACCAATGGGAAAAAGCTGGAAGTGTTGTAAAATAAAGAATAAAAGAAAGAAAAGTAATAAGACTCTTGGAAAAGGAAGTTACACTGATATTCATGCGAAGGGGATATGTTCCTCATGTGATCACCATTGATCACGTGAATTCCATTTGAAAATCCATCTTGATCTCATGAAGGACCTTTTACAAGCCATCTTGATCTCACAAAGGGATCCAGAAAATCTCCCTCGATCACATGAAAGCTTCTTCTATAGGCATCTTTGTCTTCTAAATACTCCCATACATGTCAACCTAATATTTAAAATTTTGTTTTAAAAGTTGATATTATCATGATAAATCCATTTTATATGTTTTGGGTATAATAAAAATGGATATGACTCAATATTCTTATGGTCTTTGTTTATCATGTGTCGCCATGGATGACTCCTGGAAGGATCATGCAAAGTGCATGATATGATATTCCCTCAACCAAATAAAGACCATGTATATGATATCAAAATTGTGCAATGTGGCATAGAACCATGGTGGTTAGGCCTATAAATTTCTCCCCCTCATCACAAAAAATACACACACAAGATAAAAGCACATAAAGCATGCCTGCAGAAGCACCGAGTGGACTTCCCATAGAGTAAGTCCATGAAATTGCAAGAGTCTTCCACTAGGTAAAACCTGAGGAATGAATTAAGGATTACACAGCATGTATATGATATTTTCATAATCACCCAATTTATTACACAAAGGACTTATATTTCACCATCTAGATTATGTGGAAGAATTTCTTTATGTCAAATTGGTCATGAAAAACCTCAACAAGATAATTCATGAAAAACATTGAGGAATATATACCATAAAGGATGAAAAAACATAAGACTTACATGAAGTTGGATACACTAATTTTCCTTAGAATGTATGATTTTCTTCATATGACCTATCCAGATCATGAAACGACACCTAAAAATGTCATCCAAGACTTGAAAATTCCTAAAGACATGTCATCTAAGCCACACAGGATCCTCTAGATATATCAAGAAAGTCTTGTGAAGTCTTATGGGTATTTCATCCAAATATTATGAAGTCCTTGAGACATATCATCCAAGTCATGAATATCCCTCCAGAATTTACATATGAATTATGTGAAAAAATTCTGACATGTCATCCTTGGTCATGTGACACCTCTAGATATGTTTGTGTTGATCACACAAAGACACTCAGACGTGTCAGTCAGGTTATGTGATAGTCTTCTAGACATGTCATTCAGGTCAGGAGACATACCTATGAAATGTCTAATTCAATCATTTGAAGCCCCTTGGGAAATTTCATCCTCTTCAGACAGACTCTTAGGACATATCGAACAGAAAATTGGGACATGTTGAGAAGACACTCAGGCCATGTTAGATAAACAATCAAGACATGTCCGGAAAAGACCATCTGACATGTCAAGCATGTCAGGAAGACACCCTAGGACATGATAACCTTGAAAAGTAGATAAATTTAGACATACATATTAATTGAACTATGAGGACTCTAATTCCTATTAAAAAAGTATTTGTAAGACACCTTCATAAGGCTTGAGCTTTAGTTGGGCATCAATCTTAGTGTAAGTCCCTCTATATCTCATACATTATAACCCATGGGACCCAAAATCTACTGTGGGTTTATCATTCCTCCTAATCCATCAGAAAATTAGTAATCTAATTGAACTATAAGGACTCTGATTCTTATGCAAACATGTTATGTAGGATGCCTTTCTGAGGCCCAAGCTCTGAATCAGATACCCCATTAGGGCCACCCCGGTGGATAAGTATCATATCCATATGAACTGAGTATGATTACATGTTATCCCTTTTTTCACACACTAAGAATGAATCATGTGGGATTAGGTATTTTCAATGATGATATCACTCTCATCATAAATTCCCCCATACAAGGCAACCTTAGTGGGTAATCCTCATTCGGTGTCATGATACGATTGCCCCCATCAAAGGTCATCCACTTTAGTGTAAGTCTAGAAGACATTACCATATTGGTAGACCATAGGGAAATAACCCTCATGAGCATTATTTTTTTTTCACCACCCATCAGTGGATGGATCATAGATTGAACTATAATGATTTTTGAATCCTTTTGTAAACAAGATAAGTAGTATGCCTTAATAAGGCTAAAGCTCAATACCTAGTGCCTAAGTGCCCTCATATATTTTATTTCCTCATGATGTTGAAATACATGGATTAAATGATATATGTGGGTTTTGAATCCTGTTATACATAGGATATGTATGAAACCTCATAAAGGTTCAATCCCATCCTATAAATATCAATCACCTCCCTAGATGGTAGTAAACTCTCGAGTGTTTAGTTATATGGATTCAAAACAAAATTAGTTACCTATTTCTAAGTAGTAATTGGAAATGAATAGAGAAACTTGGATATATATATATATGGTTTAATTAATAGAACCCCCCTTTACAGATTGAAGGATTCGACACTAGGTCACTTTGTTAGGGTAACCAGTCCAATATCAAGATTTGGAAGAGATTCACGAATATATCCTAAATCTATAACATATTCCCAAAATTGAAAATAATTCTCCCCAAAAGTTTGTGATAAAACTGACCTCTCATACTCTCAACCAATGTGGGTTCCTGAGTGTCTTTTGGTCTAAAACACCAATTGACCATCTGCCTTTGGAAAGAAAGTTTGTACCTAATTATGGATCTGGGAGCCATTGAGAGTTTCAGTAAAAGATAAAAATGATAATCCTGATGTGATTAATTGTGAGACCATAATTGAAAGCCCCCACAACTAATCCCAAAATAGGAAATAAAATATTTGGACTTGATAAAAAATATTATGATGGAAAAATAACTGAATCATTATAGACATTGGAAATTATTCCTCCTAATCCCTAGGTAAACCATACACCCATCATCTTTTCAAGGAAACAAAAATAGTGAATCAAAAATAAATCTCTCGAATGATAAAAATAATTGATTAACCATAAATTGGGGAATTTCACTTTGTATCTCTTATTAAATTCAAAATGGTATGTCTGACATGAAATCCTTGGTAATTAGCGTTACCATGAAATAAATCCATTCTCATTATGACAATTCCATGTGAGAAAAAGGGCTAGAATGGGAATAAGAAAGGAAAATTGTCTTACCTGTGCATAGATGATTGAGATTTTTTCACACTTTCAATGATGAATTGATTGATGACCTTATTACTTATTGTATTTGTGGATGAAAAAACTACTCTCATAGACATCGTAACTTGAGATCATATCTTTATCAAGAAAATTTTCTAGAACATCATCCACAGTAGTGACCTCTGCAGGTCACAATATAACCTCACCCACCTGACACCTTCATCTTTGATTTTAAAATGAAATGGTTTGAGAATACCATCAACATGTTATGATATTAACCCTCTAGGATACACATAAATGTCTCTATATGCTAAAACTGATAAGTCCATCATGTTCATGGAAAACTGCAGTGAAACTAATGGAACCTATCACTTCCACCAATCACTTAAGAAGATTATCTCCAAAGTGTAGCAATCATATCCTTCCATATCTGAGGAAGTTGGATCAAGGAGTCAATTATGGCTCCATCCCAGTTTAAGATATTCCAAGGAGGGCTCCAGTCAACAACTATCACCAGTTTTATCCTACTAGTGCCCCTTAGTCGCCTATTAAGAGAACCACCCAAAAAAATTCACATTGGACACCCATTCATGGGTACCAAGGAAGTCATGTCATTTACGACAAGATATGTACAAAAAAGAGTGGGATCGTATACCCACTTCCACTAACAAAGCCCATCACCATATTCTAGTGGTAGGCAGTAGGAAATATCATATCCTTTCTCACTCGGATTAAGTCTACACACATATTCCTAGAAGGAGGCACATATCCCTTCCCCCACACATGAATCCTATAGGCGTATTCTGATGGAACAAGGAGGACACAAATGGTATTATATTCCAACTTCAATTGAAGATATCATCTTATATATTTTGGAGACTAAAATTTGTAGGACTAAATTCATGTGAGAACTTTGATAAAGTTTCATTACATTATAGAAAAAGATGAATAAATTCATTAGTATATTCTAAAACTGGTATAGATACAGGTACAAGAGTATATTTATATCTTGAAAGCCAGAGCAACACATCGCCATGATCAGTATGAACAGGTGGCTACTCTAAAGTAAGTGCACATTCTTCCTCCCATCTAAGAGTATTATCATCATATTCCTATAAAGGATGAGGTATAGTAATGGTCTCATATCCCCATTCCAACTGGGTTTCACCAAGTGGGTTTGTCACATTCCTTGAAATAGGTGCACATTCCAACTAAAAAAATACTAACAACATAATCTAAAGGCATATTACCAAGCTCACATCCTAGTTCTAACTAGGGTTCACCAAGTGAGTATGGAACATGCCTCAGGAAATTCTAATATTATTACCAAAAAAGACCAGTGGCATACTCTAATGGCATAGAAATGGGATCATACACACATTCTAACCATGGTTTTTTTAAGAAAATATAGAAATTGCCTCATAGAAGGCTCATATCCATGCTAATGGAGGAGTTACATGGAATATTCAAGTTACTCACAGAAGAAAATATCATATCCCTACTTCTTCAAATGAATCAATACACTAGAATACATTAGAGTCCATACAGGATAGGGATTGTATCCCTTCTCCCATTATAGAGGCTCGTCATAATATTCTAGTAGGGAATGCATTTTTGAATAGGGCTAAAACCACCTCTTGATCTAGGATTTTTCAATATATTTTGAAAACCACCCACAGGTAGGCTTATATTACTACTGATAATACATACTATCACTATAATACTCCAAAAACTTATTAGTGGTAGGATTTTATTATAGAATAACTATATGGTTATCAATATACTCTATAAACCATCATATAGTAGGATTATATCCCTACTCAACCCCATAAGTTTGGTTATCGTATTCTGGCCACAACCCTGAATGAGGCTTGTATCTATGATCTACTCAATTCCAATTTCCATGAGGCAATTTAATGTATATCTACAACACCTCAAGGGTCCATAAAATATTAAACTGAAGAAGAAGGTTATCATTACCTTAATGTTCCTCCTCATTGAAGTGAAAAGAATGATCGTAGGGAATATACTCCTGATATATGTCATAGTCAGCCTCCTCATGATCTGAATGAACCAACTAAGGTTTCACATATGTGGAATCAGAGGAGGAGCCAAAACTTGAAACCTCCGAACAATGAGTTGTCACCTCTATGGAAGAACACAAAAAAGTTAAAAAGGGAAAGGTGTGGGTAAATCCCACTCACCACCCAAAGGAACTGAAATCCCTTCCATAGTGAAATGGCAAGAACAATATGATAATGAGAGGAAAAATCTCATACAACTCATTGAGGAACTGCTCAGGGAAAAAATTACCAATGGGTATCATCTTCAGTAGAAGACAATTATCCCTACTTCAACAAGTCATGATAGAGTTAATCTTCCTGAAAGAGAAAAATATGAACATCATGATAGATCTAAATCTAGGAAACTGGTCACAATAAATGAGGAAATTGAAGATGATCACGACTTCCCTCCATTACGTGATAGCCTCTCCTCCGTCAAGGTGATCATGTAGTTCTATCATGGTTTGAGAATCAAAAGGATATGAAGGAATCTTCATCAAGCCTCTCCCACTCCCTATAGTAAAGAGTTATCCTAGATTGTGGTACATCTGGAACTACTCAATTCCATTGAATCTATGACTGCTTTAATGGAATACATGGATGGTAGGAATGAACTCGTATAGCCTGAGAATAATCTATATTCTGAATGGGTGGATGAAACTTTTTCCACACTCAATTTCCTAAATCCCACCTTCTAAACCTTTGATATCATGTATGATATAGAACAACATCTCACACACTTCACGTCCCGATGTGGTCCAATGATGGTCCCTCAAGATCAATAGGAAGCAACCAAGATAAGATGTTTTGTACAAACACTAATAGGGCCGGTATATATTTTGTATAGTAGCCTTATAAAAGGATCCATTATGGGATGGTAATAACATCATCATTAATTTATTTATTAGTTCAGTAGAAAACTAAGGAAAATGAAAATTTTTTACCTCATGAAATGAAAACAATGAAAAAAATGAGAGGTTTTCTGACTTCATCACCATATGAAAGGGTTTAACCAATTCACTTATTATCCCTATCTCACAAGAGTAATTGTTGGAACTCTATGACGAAAATATTCCAGATTAGAAGAAAACACCTTTGATCATAATGAATTATCTAGGTGGATTCCTAGAATTTGTTTAAAAAACACAACACCTAGAATATGTCATTCAGTGGACCGGATCTAAATCTTGGATCATTCCCTCAGCACTGGGAAAAATGATATGTAAGGAAGATACTACCAATATTACCCTCAAACCAATACTAGTGCTTATTCAACCACCAAGGTAGGTCTTGAATCATCTGAAGCCTCCCTTCAAGTAGCAACAATCACAAAATATCCCTTTTATAGAATAAAAAAAGAGATCAGAGACTCCTGTGATTTGAGGAATAGATAAATAAAGTGTACACCTTCTGAAATGATCATGTCCCTAGTTATTTTCATGCATCCATGGAAAATAACCTACTCATGCTACCAAGACCTACAAAACCCAACAAGTTCATTCTTAATCATCATCCTAACTACTACCCTTTCCATAGGAGGATGGTCATACCATCCAGGATTACATTATCTTTGATGAAATTCTCCAAATCAAGGATTATTCTAGATAGTTAATGCTATATAATTCTCAAATATATGTGATTTGTATAGCTATTTCCCAACCCAAAGAAGTGGGTGACTGGAAATTAGTTTTATCTAGGTGTGGATAGATTTTTGATAACTATATGACTTTAAAGATAGTTGATCAAGCACATGGCACCCTAAGAGAATAGATTCACAACCCAAAAATGATCCCATCACTTAGGTAGGTGACATTGAATACACCTACCAGTGGTGGATACAATAGTCAAACACATGAAAATACACTGGTCAAAGAGTCATATCCAGCTCCCACACAAGCTCTGACTCTTGAAAATTTCTTTCATTAAATATCTGTAGAACAGACACCGCCCCACCAAATAGATTCCTTATTAGATAAAGATCTCATTTTTCATTCTTTTAACGTATTTAACTTAACATATCCCTTCTATAGTGAGTAATACACCTTTGTGTATGATTTTCCTACACCTTACTAGGAATATGGAGGCTATAGATGTAATATTTGAGGATAAAAGGGATGGTGTGGGTGTCTTCAATCCCAAATTTCATTTATATCCCCATGTAATACATATATACAGCAAAGACCCATGGTTGAGCACTCCAGCAAGCCCAAAAAAACATGGAGATGCCTCAGAGTGATCCATTGGTTCTCTAATCCTAGTCATATAACAAGATGAACTAATGGGAGTGTGATTTTATGATCCTCCCAAGCAAAAGGGAAGCTTGGCATGAGCTGCACCATAGGAATAAGATTCTCCTTCAACCTCTTATCAAGCACCAAGCTCATCCACCTCAAACAACTCAACCCCTAGTCTACATAATAGGGACTATCCATGTCATGACCCGTCCCAGTAGGGCCCGAGCCGCAACTCCCCAAGCCCGCCTCCAATAGGCTAGGGGCTGGTGACTAGCACCGAGTAGGCATGCTACTAACATGGGAGGCATTGCCTATAAACCTGTACACATGCACACACATATCCAAGCCCACAAAGCTGAAAAGCGAAGACTACTAAAAATGGAAAAGTTTCATGCATACACTAAATCCCAACCAACAGAGTACGACAGGAATGTAAAGTAAAAGAAAGTAAAACCCTGGTACAAAAGTACAAGACCACCAAAAGAGAGTCCGTAACAAAGTCCAACCTATAAAGAAAGGTGTTGGGACTGCAATCTGTAGCCGTAGGAACACACCTCAGCCCATCCAATCTCACCGAGTACCGTCTGGTCCTTGTCTGCCTAGAATCATGTCAAAAGCTCGCTCGTCTGCACAAGACATGACACGTGCGGGCAAATCCCGTGCAGGGGTGAGTATAAAAATACCCAGTAGGACCCCCCGAAACCCCAAAGGAAATAAAACAAGTAAAATACCACAAAGGAAAGATACAGTCAGCTCCACACAGTATATGTCTACAGAAAATATAACAAGAATATCCAGATATACTCATACACGATCGACTATCGCGAAACCACAACTAAGATCCAGCTTGAAGATTCCACTAATCACGTAACAAGAAGAACACACTCCTAGGTCTGAAGAGAGAGATACGAAGTACTCATTCCGAGAAAACACACTTCACAAGTACTTTGAGAACATGATGCCCAGATGAGGATCACAACCAAGTCATGGGGTGATTTCGACAACTCAGTCTGAGCTAATCTGCTAAGCAGAGGATCGACGCCCAGGTATAGTTGGTCACGTTGATACCGAGAACTCTACCTACGGTTCCAAGAATGAATAGAGGATCTGGTTCCAAGTATAACATAGGGGATTCCAAAAACTCTATTCAGGAAATCCTATTGAAGGGATCATACTCCTGTATAAAGGAAATGATATCAGAACCTTCAGGGAAAAGACCATGGGTATGAATCCTAAGAAAACTAGTCCAAGTCATAGAAGAAAAATGGCTCAAGCCATGAATAATTGGTTACACGGCGTGTAGTATGGTTACACGTCGTGTTCCTTGACCCCGGGTACTGCCCATGTAACGGCCCGTGTCATCTGTCCAGTCTGTGTAAAACTAGACTACACGGTGTGTAGAATGATCACATGTTGTGTTCCTTGACCCCGGTTACTGCCCGTGTAAATGGCCCATGTCATTCGGATTGTCAGATAGAAAGTAACTACACGGTGTGTAGAATAATTACATTCCATGTCCGAGCACCTAGTCTCTCTCCATGTACGTTGGCCATGTGCTCGTACACGGCCTATGCCCGTGCCGCCTGCTCGTGTACCAGTACACGAGGTATCCCGTGTATCTGGTCGGGTCTGGCTGGGGAAGGGTATACACGTCGTGCCCTTGGCCGTGTACCCATCCTGTGTCCGTGTCGCCTGCCCGTGTACCAGTATACAGGGTATCCCATGTATCTGGCCGGGTCAGGCCGAGGAAGGGTATACACACCATGTCCTTGTCCGTGTACCCAACCCGTGTCCATGTACTCCCGAAGTACACGCCAGGAGGTCCGCCGACGAACACACTCCATGTAGCCCATACTAAATGGCGTGTAGTCGAGATTTTTTTAGAAACACCATCTTCTTCCTCGCACCGTGGTTGAACCTCCGGATCCTCGGTTTCTCGTCTGTCCATTCTGATACTCCAGGGATGGGTTTGTTTCGTCATACGAACATCGTAATGGGTGTTTCTAGCTCTTAAGTCGGATCATAAACATCGAATGATCCATCTGATGAAAAACTCCCAAAAACTCATATCTCCCGATCCGCTTCAAATTGCTTCTCGAAACCGTCGTCGCACCTCCGTGACATCGCTCCAGGGTTGGATCTTCAATCTTGGATCATTGCACCAACAAACGAATGCGCAACGATTTATTTCCTCCATGAATGCATAGAATTCAATGAAGAACGCGAGGGAGAAAAATAAAAGAATCAAACAAGAGGGAAGAACCTCGATCGTTGTTTGTGACGATTCAGGTTCGTCGCTGTTAGATCAATACCAAACAACCTCAAAATCCCCGAAAAACCCATCCTATAAGAATGATCAATCCGCAAGCTAATCTATTCATGGATTAGTTCGCGTTCATCACGAAAATCAAAAACAGGGAAGGAAATCAAAAACAAACATCCTACCAGGATCCACGGCGTTCGTTGGTGAAAATCTGGTCGTTGCGTCATCGTCGCCGGTGAAAATCGTCAAGAACGTCGTTACCGCGTCAGGAGGTCTTTTCCAGAGCCTCCAGAGCCACCAAGGGTTTTAGGGTTATGAGGTTTGTAAACCTGGACCCCTAAGCATGTCTTTATAAAAAAAGATAAGAGATATCTATTGTAGTAGATTTAAAATATTTCACTGCGGAATAAAATATTTTTATTTAAATATTTTATTACTCTTACGTCCCAAAAACTGGATTTTAACACCGACCTGTGCCGGCTGATGTTAGGCCTCGCCTAAGGTAAAATCACTGCTCTAAACGCAATGTTGCCTTCGGACTTCTGATCCGAGCACCCGTTTAGGAGTTATTTCACTTTTTCAGGAAAACCACATGCGCGCGTAATTTAATTATTTAATTAAATTAAAACATTTGTCCCAGGCTCATCGGGCCTCATAACTGCATGTTGTCTCAGAGCTTGGTCTTGAATTAATTCCCATATAATATTAAAATAATACATGGAAAAATCTGGGACATTACATCACACACACCTTAGGGCTTTTACGTCCCTGAAAAACCAAAACAAAGGCTACTCAAAAAGATGTGGGTACTGCACGCGAATCTGAGCCTCTCGCTCCCACGTGCTCTCCTGGAGATTCCGGTGTTGCCACTGGACACGCAGTAAAGGAATAGCTCTCCAACGAAGGATCTTCTCCTGCCGATCCTTGATCTCCATTGGGTACTCAGCAAAGGTCACTCCATCATCGGTTTCCAGCTCGCCCCAGTCGATAATGTGCGATGGATCATGCTCGTACCTCTACAGCTGCGACACATGGAAGAGGTTGTATACCCAGTCCATCTGAGGAGGTAGAGCCGAGCGATACGCCACCTGGCCAACTCTACTCAGAATCTGGAAAGGGTCGACGGACCTCAGAGATAGCTTGCCGCCTCCGCAAAATCTTCGTAATCCCCATCGAGGTGAGACCCGAAGGAACACATGGTCTCCCTCCTCGAACTCCAAGGGCCTCCACCTCCTATCGGCATAAGAATTTTGCCGACTCTGTGAAGTCTTCATCTGCTCCTGTATGACCTGCACCTTCTCTGTAGTAGCTCTCACCATCTCTGGGCCCATAAGTACTGACTCTCCTGGGTCAGTCCAGCAAAGTGGTGACCTACAAGGTCGCCCGTACAGATCATCGAATGGTGTCATACCAATATTGAAAGTATAACTATTGTTATAAGTAAATTCTACAAGTGGTAGGTGATCATACCAGCTACGACCGAAGTCAAGTATGCAAGCTCGAAGCATATCCTCCAGGACTTGGATGGTCTGCTTTGTCTGACCATCAGTCTGGGGATGAAATGCTGTGCTCAAGCCTAACTGAGTCCCAAAAGCTTCCTGCAATCCCTTCCACAACCAGGATGTGAAATGAGCATCACGGTCTAAGACGATCGTGGATGGAACTCCATGAAGTCAAACTATCTCTTTCATGTAGAGGCATCCCAATCTCTCTACTGAACTCTACTTCTGTATGGCAAGGAAGTGGGCCGACTTGGTGAGTCGATCAACGATCACCCATATGGCATCGTGTCCCCTGGACGTACATGGTAAACCTGTCACGATGTCCATAGTTATCCTGTCCCACTTCCACTCTGGCACATCAAGGGGCTGAGTCAAGCCTGCTGGCACCTGGTGCTCAGCCTTTACTTGATGGCATGTAAGGCACCGAGAAACAAACTCTACCACAAACTTCTTCATTATTAGCCACCAGAACTGACGTCGGAGGTCCTGATACCTCTTTTTCATGCCTGGATATACCGCCAAAGTAGATGTATGGAACTCCCTCAGAACCTCCTCCCACAATGTCACTGGTACTACTGTACGCCCTGTGAAAAGAACAATGTGCTCCACACCTTCTGAATATCCATCAGCCGCAACACATGTGGATATCTGAGCATGTAGTGTCTCACAGCTAGCATCCTCGTGTTGTGCTTCTGTGACTCGCTGTAAGATTAGAGGGGTGGAAACCATCAATTGAAGGTAAGCACCTTCATCTCTATCCACAAAGGATAACTTTAAAGCGGCCAACTGCCTCGTCGCCTCATCCAGCAACTGCAAACTAGATTTCCTGCTGAGAGCATCTACCACAACGTTCCCCTTCCCATGTGTGTAAATGATCTCAAAGTAGTAATTATGGAGGAACTCAAGTCATCGTCTTTGTCTCAAATTCAGATCCTTCTGAGGAAATATATATCTGAGACTCTTGTTATCAGATTAGATGGTAAACCGCTCGGCCATCAGGTAGTGCCGCCACATCTTCAATGCGAAGACTACCGCTGCCAACTCAAGATCATGGGTCGCGTAGTTCTGCTCGTGTGGCCTCAACTAACGTGATCCATAGGCAATTGCTGCTTTCCTTTGTATTAGGACACTACCGAGCCCAGTTCCGGATGTGTTGCAGAACACTATGTACTCGACACCCTCCTCCGATAATGTCATGATCGGGGCGCTCGTTAGACTTTTTCTCAACTGCTGGAATGACTGCTGGCATCTCTTGGTCCACACGAAGGGCTGCCCCTTTCGGGTCCAAGCTGTCATGGGTTCTGAAATCCTGGAGAAATCAACAATGAATCTCTGATAGTAGCCTGACAACCCATGGAAGCTCTACACCTTCGTCACGCTCTTGGGTGACTCCCATGTTAGTACTGCCTCAACCTTGGCTGGGTCCATTGCTACACCATCTGTTGAGATAATGTGTCCCAGAAAGTGGACCTCCTATATCCATAACTGAAACTTCGAGAGTTTCCCATATAGCTGGTGCTCTCGGAGTGTGTCCAGAACCATCCTTAGGTGTCTCGCGTGCTCCTCCTCAAATGCAGAGTACACAAGGATATCATCGATGAAGACTACTACGAACCGATCAAGATAGGGATGAAAGATCTGTTTCATGAGTCCCATGAACACTATTGGGGTGTTGGTCACACCTAAGGGCATCACCAAGTATTCATAGTGACCGTAGCGACATTTGAAATATGTTTTCGGTATATCCTCATCCCGTACTCGCAACTAGTGATAGTCTGATCATAGATCAACCTTCGAGAACTATATCTCCCCTCTCAATTGGTCGAAGAGGTCATCGATCCTCGGTAGTGGGTACTGGTTCTTCACGGTCACCTGATTCAAGCGTCGGTAGTCTACACATAGCCTCATGCTCCTGTCTGCCTTCTTGGAAAACAACACTGAGGCCACCCAGGGTGAAACGTTGGGTCTCACAAATCCCTTCTTCTCCAAGTCGTCCAGCTGCACTCTCAGCTCATGAAGCTCCGCAGGAGCCATCTGATATGCTGATGCTAATATCGGTGTCGTCCCGGGTTGTAACAAAATGTATAAATCTATCTTCTAACGGGGAGGTAGTCTGGGGACATCCTCTGGAAAGACGTCCTCGTACTCAGCCACTACGGCTGGAAACTGAAAACTCGTAACACCTATCGCTCCAAGGGCTAGGCTAGCCAACTGATGTGAAATCTATTGTGCCTTCCTATGCACGAGTTCATTCTGTGCTGCCTGGGTCTCTCTTACACCGACAAAAGTGAACCTCGTTCCATCACTGCAGACACACCGCACCCTTCGCCTAAAACAGTCGATCTGGGCATGAACTGTGGCTAGCCAATCCATACCAAGAATGACATCATAAGGCCTCGATGCTACCACCAAGAGGTTCTAACCGAAACTCTCACCTCCAAGGGTCAGGTCACATTGTCTACAGATGTGTGTGATCTCTGAATCTTCTCCGGTTGGTGTTTCTAATCATAAGGGTCGAGTCAACAGCTCAACTGGAATCTCAAGGTCTCGAACAAGATAATCAACCATAAAGGAATGACTAGCACCTGTGTCTATCAGTACGACATACAAAGTAGAAAAGACAGAGATTGTACCTCTAATCATTCCGGGAGTACTTGGGTCATAATCCTACACCGCCTGCAGCTGTCCATGCCGCTTTCCACAAGCTCCCTAAGCCAGAGGTGGACCTCCTGGGGGTGGTGGTGGTAAACGGTCAAAACATCGACCACCTCCAGCTACTCTCCCAACTCCTCTACCGTGTCCGCCGCCCCACGGATCTGTCTGCTCCACATGTTTCCTCTACCTTGGTGGTCCATCCACTGCTCATGTGTCAGTAATATGGCGGGTCGAACAATCTCGAGTGAGATGTCCCCTGCCATCACATGAGTATCATCGCCTCTCTCGAGGCTGGCTGGATGCACCTTGCAAACCCGGTATGGAAGATCCCCTGTCTTGGGATCTCCTCTGAAAACATCTCCCACGCCTGGGTCCCTGACGTTGGCTCCCTGCTGCTGAGGTCTCTACTCCAACTCGCCCACCACTGACAATTGTCTGCTGTCTCTGCTCTTCCAAGAAGATCTTGACCACCAAAGCCCACTCGAGCGCCCCAGCATAATTAGGAATTCTCATAGGGATGATGCTAGCTCAGATATCTATGCGCAATCCCCGCTCAAAATTTCAAGCTTGTAAGTACTGATCTATGACCATATTCATCGAGTACCGCGATCGGTCGGTAAACCTCAATGAATAGTCAGCCACCGACATGGTTCCCTGCTAGAGCTGAAGAAGATCCTGTATACATACTACTCTCAAGTTAACCAATGAAAACTCCTCTATGAAGAGATGCTAAAACTCAGACCATGCAAGAGTCGCCTCGTCGTGGGTCTGGATAACCAAACTCCACCATCGTCCTATCGAGCCCTGCAGAAGGCTCACTACCAGGATCACCATCTGGTCTGCTGGTGTCCTGACCAAACGAAAGACTCTGGTCACTGCCTCAATCCAGTCCTCTACTTCCTGAGGTTCAGGCTCGCCTCGAAACCTGAGGGGTCTCTGCCTCTAAAACTCGTGGAGTGCACTCAGCCTGCGCTCCACCTCCACTGGTACAACAGGTACTAAACACTACTCCACAGGTGGTGAGATAACTGGCACACCACCTGATGGTAAACCTGGGGGATTTGGTCCCTATATCAAATCTTCATCACTGAGGGGGTCATCCTCGTGATTGAGCTACTGGATCCTAGCGGGTACGCGTCGCAGAGGCATACTGTAAAGAAACAAGACGTATCTCAGTCAGTGAGTATATATGGAGAGTTGACTCAAGAAGGACATGGAAACCACAACCCATTCCTATATGATGCATGTTCCATTATTTTCCACTGCAACTAGTGTCCTCATGCTCTGAGTCTAAAAGTAGGTTATCAGAGTCCTGGTGTATGGATATGTCAGCAGCCCGCACCAAAACTGGGATCCCAGGCCTGAAAGCCAAACTTGAAACACTTAAAATTGTTTCCCCAACCTAATCACAGACTCTCGGACCTAAGGTATAACCGACCACCTTTGATACCACTCTGTCACGACCCGTCCTAGTGGGGCCCGAGCCACAACTCCCCAAGCCCGCCTCCAATAGGCCAGGGGCTGGTGACTAGCACCGAGTAGGCATTCTGCTAACATGGGAGGCATTGCCTATAAACCTGTACACATGCAAACACTTCTCCAAACCCACAAAGCTAAAAAGTGAAAACTACTAAAAATGGAAAAGATGCATGCATACACTAAATCCCAACCAACAGAGTACGACATGAAAGTAAAGTACAAGAAAGTAAAACCTTGGGCCAAAAGTACAATCCCACCAAAAGAGAGTTCATAAAAAAGTCCAACCTATAAAGAAAGGTGTTGGGACTGTAGTCTGTAGCCGTAGGAACACACCTCAGCCCGTCTAATCTCACTGAGTACCGTCCGGTCCTGGTCCACCTAGAATCCTATCAAAGGATCGCTCATCTGCACAAGAAACGACATGTGCGGGCAAATCCCATGCAGGGGTGAGTATAACAATACCCAGTAGGACACCCCGAAACCCCAAAGGAAATACAACAAGGGAAATACCACAAAGGAAAGATACAGTCATCTCTACACAGTATGTGTCTACAGAACATATAACAAGAATATCCAGATATACTCATACACGATCGACTCTCGCAAAACCACCACTAAGATACAGCTCGAAGATTCCACTAAGCACGTAACAAGGAGAACACACTCCTAGGTCTGAAGAGAGAGATATGAAGTACTCGTTTCGGGAGAACACACTCCACCAGTACTTTGAGAACATGATGCCCAGATGAGGATCACAACCAAGTCATGGGGTGATTCCAACAACTCAGTCTGAGCTAATCCGCTAAGCAGAGGATCGGAGCCCGGGTAAATGATAAATCTATAAATAATTTATTTTATGTACGATGAAATTCAATCATGAATAACATTGAATAATCACTAAACTATATCGATACGAAGGAATTCCACCCCGTGAACATGAAATATTCAAGTGCACATGAGAATATTCTTACCACACTTGATACCATCTTGTGAAGAGAATGTGTATTCCATGAATGGGTGTTGTGGGAATGAGAAGTGAAGTCTACATGTGTAAGAACCCAGATCTCTTTTCAGGTATGTTTTTCCTTTTTTCCTAGAGTTTTTGAGAAAAATGAATTTTACAGAAATTTCAGAAGTACACGCCGTGTACTATCTAAGTACACGCCATGTACTCTTTCCCCGGCTCGAAGCCATGTGCTGGCCGTGTCTAGGCCACACACACGGTGTGTAAGGCTGAGGTGGAGTCCGGTTATTTCGGAGTATGGAAAATTCTAAGTACACGCCGTGTACTCATAAAGTAAACACCGTGTATTTTCTTTTTTTTCATTAAACAGACTGAGGTCACGTCTAACCCCCATTTTTGTCTTCTTCTTCATTTTTTGACCATCCAAAAGCGACTGTACGGCCAGATCTTCGACGGATGACCGCCTCGCCGTCCATTCTCCGATTCAAGCACGGTTAGTTGCATTGGAATCGCAGTGGTGAGTTATTCCTTCTGCTTTAGCCCTGTTTCTTGATTCCACCTCGTTTCCAAGTTATCATGGGATAAACGTTTTGTGCATTTTCTCAGATCTATGTCATTCCAAGGGGAATCTGTCATCGTGGTTCACGTATATCGATCTCCTCAGATCGAGGTAGGTGGTTTGTGCCTTTCTATTGAAAGTTGATGGGTATTATGTGAAAATTCCACCAATACCCTTGAACGGGGTATTACGTGTTTTCCTATTTTCCCCTGTTGCTTGCCTGCTTTAGTAGAGGTTATTACTTGTGAGTAGTATAATTTATTTTGTGCTCATGTTTCTTTTCCAGGCTTGCTCTGCCTGTTTGGCATTTTTCCAGTTGCCATGCCTAGTTGTAGGATTTTGGATTTGTTGCTTTACTATTTCTATTCAGCCTTAGTTGTTAGCCAAGTAGTTTTTGAGGTTTACTTGGACGATAAACGTATGCTGAGCATGTTTTACCCTTCACTCAGGAATGTGAGAACCTAGAGTAGTATACCAAAGGGATAATTGACGTAAGGGATTCTCCAGAGTGTCTTTTAATTATGACACGAGACTATAGGGGGAATTGACGTTTAGTTCTTCCCCAGAGAGTCTGTAGATCCACGCCGCAGGCCACATGGGGAATAGATGTTGAGTGCTTCCCCAGAGATCCTTTAGCACAATAAGAGACTACAGGGGGAATTGACGGTGAGTGTTTCCCCAGAGAGTATGCTTAATTACGTAGCTGAACCAGAGGGGTGAGACTGTGTGTGCCTCCCATAGGGTTTCTAGTACTTAGAGGTTAAACCATAGGGGTTAGACTATGAGAGCTACCAAGAGGGTTACCTATTTTCTTCTTGTTGTTGACTTCTTACTTGTGTACTTTACTTGTTAGAACTATGGATTGTAGCTTCTTGTGCTTTTCTGTTTATTACTTCTTGTTTATTTACGGCCATGTATTCATTGACTGTTAGGCACAAATCTTTGGGTGGTTTCCTACTGAGATTGTATCTCACACCCTGTTTGGGCCATGCTTTTGGGCCCAAGAGGACAATGTTGCTGCAGGTATAGATAAGGGCAAGTGCCCTTCTACTTAGAGATCTTGATTGCATCAGGAGCTGGGGATCATGGGACCGAGCCGTGGCTCGCGATGCTAAGGAGCTTTCTTTGTTTTCTTTTGCACTTCGGTTCAGTTGTATTTCAGCACGTTGTTGTGTTTGCTGTTTTCCTTAGATACTTGTAATTTCTGTATCATTGTCATCATAGATATATATATATATACATTGCTTCTGTTGTTTGGGTTCTGTTGTTATTCATGTTGTTTACTGCTTCCACGGTTTATTGTTGTTTTCTTACCTTGTATACCTTACCGAATGAGGGCATAGTTTCCCCACCGACTCACCAAGGCCCTCGCTACTAGTCGGCAGCCTCGGGCGTTTGGGGAAACACGCTTGAGGTCATGTGGAGAACCGGGTACGCGGCACCAGTGGAGGGGCTCCGAACTCGGGACGTTACAAAGTGGTATCAGAGGAGTTCTTTTCTCTTACCTTACTGTTTGGAGACTTTAGCCAAGGATAGGATGGATCTGAAACTTGGCATTAAGCTGTGCTCAGGAGTAGCTAACCCGTGTACAGGGAAAGGCCATACTACCTCGTTAATTGCAGTTTTCTAGGAATGAGATTTTATAGTTGATCTGATTTCACCGAGAGTGATTCACATGACTTGTGTGGTTATTGTTCTGATATTTCGGTTCTATTTCTGTCACAACCTGATGATATGAGGGTATTTCATCTCTTGCATCATATAGGCACTTTTAGAAATCACATTTCATGCATTCTTGCCATGCCATCTTGGGCGCATTAGCGATTGCATGCTGTTGTGATAGACTTTGTGTAGATTATGCATGATGTTGTCATAGTTGCTTGATAGATTCTATGCTGCTATGTTAGAAAACTATTGTTTTGTTTCTTTCTTAAAATTAATGCCAAATTTTGGTTCTTGAGGTTATGGGCCCTCCCAGATCGGAATTTGGAATCTCTTCCCTTGTTTTTAGTGTTTCTGGAATTCTGTGCTGTTTCTACGCTACTGCCCAGAAAAACCCAGAATACACGGCGTATACTTTTTGGATACACACTGTATAGTTTTCAGGCCATGTCACTGACCGTATGAGCAGAACACGGTGTCGTGGGAGTAACTTCGGGAACACGCCGTGTACGATTGGTACACGCCGTGTGAGTTTGGAGCCGTGTACCCGGCCGTGTCACTAACAACACGGGCCGAGGAAGCTCAGGTAGAACACGCCGTGTCCGTAGGGAACACACTGTGTATTCCTGTCTAGGTACCCAGCCGTGTCATGAACAACACAGGTCGGAGTTACCTTCTTTTCCACACGCCGTGTTTGTTCGGAACACGCCGTGTAGTATTTCCCAGGTACTCGGCCGTGTCACGAACAACACGGGATGGTGTCACCTTGCCTATGCATGCCGTGTTTGTTTGGAACACGCCGTGTAAGGTTCAGCTGTGTAGACGGTCATGTGTTTCACAAACACGGGCCACCGAAGCCTTGTCTAGTACACACCGTGTGTGTTAAGAACACGCTGTGTAGTCTCGGGTTATGTCGGACCGTGTGAGTTAGCCGTGTAAGGAGACTCGGTCATGGGAATATTTTGCATGTACACGCCATGTGGGGTTGTTAACACACCGTTTATTGAGGTGTAAACGACTTGTAGGGCAAGAGTACATGCCCATGTCGATGGTTTAAGAAGACACGCCATGTAGTCGTGTTTTGCAAACTTGTGTGTTTTTTCCCCTGTTTCCGTTTTGTACTCTTGTGTTCTTTGTCCATGTTTTCCTGATCTAAGGTGTGCTTTTGATCTTTTAGAGTTATGCCTTCGAGACGTCCTATGGTCGTACGTCTGTCGTCGGGCAGTGATCAGATGCCAAATAGGGCTGATCAAGGACTTCCTGTCGATCCCCCAGCCGAGCCAGCCTTGGCACCGGTTCTTGTACCAATTGCAGGCACTGATGCGCAGTTTAGGGAAGGTTTCATGAGGATGATTCAGGCCTTCCAAGGAGCACCGCCTCCTGCCTCGTATATGGGAGACTTGACGTGGGTTTTCCAGTAGCAGCATCCACCCACGTTCTCAGGGGAGGGAGGACCTCAGGCTGCAGAGTCATGGCTAGAAGCCACGCTGACTATCTTCGAGCATCTGGAGACGCCTCCAAAGAGGCAGGTCAAGCTCTCCACCTACATGCTCTGAGACTCCGCCAAGAGGTGGTGTGACGTGATCTCACAGGTGGGTCAGCAGCAGGCTATGACATGGGAGGAGTTCCAGCGCATGTTCTATGACTACTTCTACCTGGAGACCCTAAGGGCCGATCAAGCCTGGGAATTCATGATCTTAGAGTAGGGTACTCTATCTGTCATGGATTATTCCTCTTATTTTACTGAGCTTCAGCATTTTACACCCCCTTCGGGATGGGAGTGGGGTGTTCTTAGAAAGTAGGTTTGAGGATGGACTTAGGTGGGAGATCCGCTCACAGGTGAACATCTTCCAGCTGACTTCCATTACTTCCATCGTCAACCAGGCACTGATTGCGAAACGCAATCTAAGATACTCTGGAGCTGCGAGCCATGGAGGTTCTATTTCCAGAGCTATCTTTCCTTCAGATGATAGCAATAAGTGTTGTAGGGAGCCTACGCGCGGCGATTTGATGAAGCAAGACACATCATCAGGAAGCTAGGTGACATGCTATCAGTGTGGCCAGACAGGGCACACGAGGCCGCAGTGCCAGAGGGACCCAGTGGAGTGCCGATCTTACGGCAAGATGGGTCACCTTTAGCGTTTCTGCTAGGTTCTCTCACTAATAGCAGGTGACCGGGGATCTTCTATGACTCCTCATTCAGGAGCAGCACCGCCAGCTTCACAGCAGTCGGGGAACTATAGTTATTCTGGCCGTTCGGGCCAAGGTGAAGGTCAAGGCCGTGGCGGTCAGCCACCAGTTCCTCAGCACAAGCAGGGTGGTTCAGCTCAGAGTGGTCAGCCAAGGGCACAGGGCCGCGGCACGGGCTAGTCTTTCACCGTGGAGAAGACTTATCAGGAGCAAGATCCTGGCCCTTATACTGTTTGAGGTACGATTTTAGTAGCCTCAGTTTTATCTTCAGCCCTTTTCGATACTGGTGTTATGCATAGCTTTATCTCTATTGCTATTGTTGAGAGCCTTGGACTCTGCATCTTTTCTTCTGCTGACTCGTTGACACCATACACACCCTTGGGGATGAGGACATCTAGTGTACGCCAGTGTAGAGAGTTCCCTCTCGAGGTTACAGGGTATCGCTTCTTATGAGATCTCTATGTCATGGAGATGACAGGATATGATGTTATTCTCAGCATGGACTGGTTGATTCCCTTCCAGGCAGTCGTTGACTGTTATCGCCGCAAAGTCAGTTTCATTTCACCAGAAGGTGAATCTTTCCTTCATAGAGGTGAATGGGATGTTCGGGCGAGTCGGGCAGGACTCGAGCATCTTGGGCTAGGAGGGGTGACAACCCAGATTGCTAGTCTTTATCTGGATGATCAGGGGACTCCACAGTTGGACTTTCCTCCAGTGGTGGATGGCTTCAGGGATATCTTTCCAGAGGACTTTTCGGGTTTTCCTCTGGAGCGTGAGGTATACTTACTTATTGAGATCGTGCCAGGAGTGGCACTGTTGTCCATTCCTCCCTATAGGATGGCCACACCTGAGTTGCAGGAGCTGAAGAAGCAGTTGGAGGAGCTACAAGCTAAGGGTTTCATTCGACCCAGTACTTCTCCTTGGGGTTCGCCTATTCTGTTTGCGAAGAAGGTAGACGGTACCCTTCAGCTTTGTGTGGATTATCAGAAGTTGAACCAGTTTACGGTAAAGAACCGATATCCCTTGACGTGGATTGATGACCTTTTTGATCAGCTTCAAGGAGCCCGGGGGTTCTCAAAGATCGACTTGAGGTCCGGTTATCATCAGTTGCACGTTAGACCATCAGATATACCTCTGATATCCTTCAAGAGCAGGTATGGTCTATACGAGTATACAACCATGCCGTTCGGTCTCACGAATGCCCCTGCAGTTTTCATGGCAATGATGAACCGAGTGTTCCATCCTTACTTGGACTCTTTCGTCGTGGTCTTCATGGATGATATCTTGGTGTACTCCCAAACTCGACACGACCATGCCACACATCTTGAGATCGTTCTGAGTACACTGAGAGAGTATCGGCTTTATGTTAAACTCTTGAAGTGCCACTTCTGGATGGATCAGATTCACTTCTTGGGTCACGTCATCTCAGAGGCAGGAGTATCTATGGACCCAGAGAAAGTGAGAGCTGTAGTTTCCTGGGAGCATTCGAATAACGTTTTTGAGGTATGGAGCTTCCTAGGGCTGGATAGATACTACATACACTTCATTCAGGACTTTTCTAGTCTAGCAGCACCTTTGAAAGGTTTGACCAAGAAGGGGGCAAAGTTCTTATGGTCAGATTCTTGTGAGTCAGCCTTTCAGGAGCTAAAAGGGAGGTTGACGTCAGCACTGATACTATTCTAGCCAGAGCCAGGAAAGAGCTACACTATTTACTATGATGCTTCAGGTATCGGTCTAGGAGCTGTGCTTATGCATGGAGATAGAGTCATTGCGTACGGGTCTCAGCAGTTGAGGCCACATGAGAGGAACTACCCTACGCACGATCTGGAGTAGGCAGCTATTGTTCATGCCTTGTGTGGTTGGAGACACTATCATCTAGGAGAGCACTTGGTAGTTTTCACTGACCACAAGAGTCTCATGTATATCTTCACTCAGCGTGATATGAATCTGAGACAGCGCAGGTGGGTTGAGTATCTTCAGTCCTTTGATTTTGAGCTTGCCTATACGCTGGGAAAGGGAAACATCGTGGCTGATGCGTTGAGCAGGAGAACTCAAATTCAGGCAGTTCAGGAGGCCAGTAGTGAGTGAAAACTGATGGCTCTATTCTCTGAGATGCATCTGGAGGTGCATGACAGACGGGGACAGCCTTTTCTATATTCTGTAGCTATTACCTCCACGCTACTTGATCGGGTACGGATGAGGTAGCTATCAGATGCAGAAGGCTTAGTCCTGCGGGAGAGTGTATCAGGAGAGGACCCTCTTCCTAGATGGATAGTGTGTGAAGATGAGATCTTGTGTTTCCAAGGATGCATATGGGTTCCATTAGACATACTTGAGGAGATAATGCGGGATTTCCATTCCTCTGTTTGGGCAGTTCATCCTGGCATCACAAAGATGTATCGGGACCTTCATCGCCAATACTGGTGGCTAGGTATAAAGAAGGATGTCACTAGTTTTGTCATGAGATGTTCTACTTATCAGTAGGTGAAAGTAGAGCATCAGCGACCAACGAGGATTTTACAGCAGTCACCCATTCCGGAGTGGAAGTGGAACGATGTTGCGATGGACTTCTTGATCGGGTTCCCGAGGTCACCTCGAGGGAATGATGCTGTTTGGGTTATCGTTGATAGACTTATGAAGGTTGCTCACTTCTTGCCGATCAAGGAAACCTTCAGTGTAGATGATCTGGGATGACTTTACATCAGAGAGATCGTTCGTCTGCATGGAGTTCTGCGCTCTATTGTTTCAGACACAGATGCGCGCTTTACCTCTCGATTCTGGCAGGGACATTAGAAGGCCTTGGGTACACAAGTACTTTTGAGAACAACATACCATCCCCAGACTGATGGTCAGTCCGAGCGAACGATCCAGGTGCTTGAGGATATGCTCCGGGCTTGCATCTTAGACTTTGGAGGTTCTTGGGAGAAGCATATTCCTTTGGTGGAGTTCGCCTACAACAACAGTTTCCAGGAAACCATTTAGATGGAGCCATATGAGGCTTTATATGTTAGGACATGCTAATAACCCTTATGTTTGCTGGAGGTAGGAGAGGCAGCTTTGCTGGGACCTCGTCTTGTTCAGTAGACTTCAGAGCAGATAGAGCAGATTCGGAAGAGGATGGCTACAACACAGTCTTGACAGAAGTCTTATGTTAATCAGCGGAGACGACCTCTGGAGTTCAAGGTTGGTGATCAGGTTTTCCTATGTGTCGCATCGAGGTTGGGACACAAGAGGATTCAGAGACAGGGTAAACTTTCACCATGGTACGTCGGGCCGTTTGAGATCTTGGAGAGAGTGGAGTCGGTCACCTATCGGTTGTATCTACCTCAGAGGTATCGGGCCATGCACGACATCTTCCATGTCTCTTAGCTCCAACGCTACTTTTCAGACCCGTCTCACATCTTTCAGCTTGAGGAAGTCGATCTTGAAGCTGATGTGTCGTTCGAGGATCATCCTATCTGGATTGACGATCGTAGTACGAAGGCTCTCCACGGGTGGTCTGTTTCTCTGGTACGAGTGCTATGGAAGCACGGGCAAGTACATGACGAGACCTGGGAGAGAGAGACCGATGTACAATCTCAGTGGCCGAAGCTGTTTGGGGTTTCTCCTTTTCCACCTCGTTAGGGAAATTCGGGGATGAATTTCTTTAAGGGGGGAAGTTTGTAAGAACCCAGATCTCTTTTCAGGTATTTTTTTCCTTTTTCCTGGAGTTTTTGGGAAAAAATGAATTTTCTAGAAATTTCAGAAGTACACACCTTGTACTATCTGAGTACACACCGTGTACTCATTCCCCGGCTTGAAGCCATGTGTTGTCTGTGTCTGGGCCACACACACGGTGTGTAAGGCTGAGGTGGAGGACGGTTATTTCAGAGTATGGAAAATTCTAAGTACACGCCATGTACTTTCTTTTTTTTTCATTAAACGGACCGAGGTCGCGTCTAACCCCCATTTTTGTGTTCTTCTTCAGTTTTCGACCGTCTGGAAGTGACCATACGACCGTATCTTCGACGGACGACTGCCTCGCCATCCGTTCTCCGATTCAAGCATGGTTAGTTGCGTTGGAATTGCATCGGTGAGTTATTCCTTCTGCTTTAGCCTTGTTTCTTGATTCCTCCTCGTTTCCAAGTTATCGTGGGATGAACGTTTTGTGCGTTTTCTCAGATCTACATCGTTCCAAGGGGAATCTATCATCGTGGTTTACGTATATCGATCTCCTCGGATCGAGGTAGGTGGTTTGTGCCTTTCTGTTGAAAGTCGATGGGTATTATGTGAAAATTCCGCCAATACCCTTGAACGGGGTATTGCATGTTTTCCTGTTTTTCCCCTGCTGCTTTCCTTCTTTTCTTGACTTCTTTAGTAGAGGTTATTGCTTGTGAGTAGTGTAATTTATTTTGTGCTCAGGTTGCTTTTCCATGCTTTCTCTACCTGTTTGGCGTTTTCCTAGTTGTCATGCCTAGTTGTAGGATTTTGGATCTATTGCTTTACTATTGGTGTTGAGCCTTAGTTGTTAGCCAAGTAGTTTTGAGGTTTACTTGGACAATACACGCACGCTGAGTATGTTTTACCCTTCACTTAGGATTGTGAGAACCTAGAGTAGTAGACCAAAGGGATAATTGACGGAAGCGCTTCTCCAGAGTGTCTTTTAATTACGACGCGAAACTATAGGTGGAATTGACGTTGAGTGCTTCCCCAAAGAGTCTGCAGATCCACGACGCGGGCCACAGGGGGAATAGACATTGAGTGCTTCCCCAGAGAGCCTTTAGCACGATACGAGACTACAAGGGTAATTGAAGGTGAGTGCTTCCCTAGAGAGTCTACTTAATTACGTAGCTGAACCAGAGGGGGTAGACTGTGTGTGCCTCCCAGAGGGTTGCTAGTACTTAGAGTTTGAACCATAGGGGTTAGACTGTGAGAGCTACCCAGAGGGTTACCTATTTTCTTCTTTTTGTTGAATGCTTACTTGTGTACTTTTACTTGGTAGAACCGTGGATTGTAGATGCTTGTGCTTTTATGTTTATTGCTTCTTGTTTATTTACTGCCATGTATTCGTTGACTGTTAGGCACAAATCTTTGGGTGGTTGCCTACTGGGATTGTATCTCACACCCTATTTGGGCCATGCTTTTGGGCTCAAGCTGACTATGTTTCTACAGGTATAGATAAGGGAAAGCGCCCTTCTACTTCGGGATCTTGATTGCATCAGGAGTTGGGGAGCATGGGACTGAGCCATGGCATCCGATGCTGAGGAGCTTACTTTGTTTTCTTTTGAACTTGGGTTTAGTTGTATTTCATCACGTTGTTGTTTTTTCTGTTTTCCTTAGATACTTCTACATGATTCATCAATGTCATCATAGTTATATAAATATACATTGCTTCCACTGTTTGGGTTCTATTGTTATGCATGTTGTTTACTACTTCTGCAGTTTATTGTTGTTTTCTTACATTGTATACCTTACCGAATGAGGGCATAGTTTCCCCACCGACTCACCAAGGCCCTCGCTACTAGTTGGCAGCCTCTGGCATTCGGGGAAATGCGCTTGAGGTCATGTGGCGAACCGGGTATGGGGCACCAGTGGAGGGGCTCCGAACTCGGGATGTTACAACATGAAACTATATCTCATCACCCCATTTACTTGATCACATGAATATTTAAACACCATGAAACTCCCTCATGGGAACCATATGCTATGTAACACCTTAAATATACTTGGATTTCATGCTAAAACTTATAATAGGAAGCCTTGAACCCTTTTTCATGTATCACCTTTGATCATACAAACCCTATATCATGACACCATCATGAGAACTAGGGTGTCAGCATGTTCATATGCCTTAGACATTCACCATGATCATGTGACTTCTATTTAGTCATATGAGACATTTTCCATGACATGTGAACCCTTATACATGTGTCCTTGAGAATAAACTCATACATGAAACTCAAACCCTTATTTTAATGATGACTTCATGCATCTTGGGATATTGGCCATGTACCCTTATCCCATATGGCATGGATAGGTCCCCTTGATTATAGGATTTCATCAGATGCATTTGATCATGTGATCCCCTTTAGAAAATTTCATAACACTTTGAACATCATGTGACACCCTTTCAGATTCATATATAAGGGGAGTGACTATCCATGAAAATGTGTGTGCACCATCGCATGATCCAACACTAATCATGAAACACAACATAGACATAAACAGCAAGTTTCCATGACAATTCTCACACATCGTTGGAAGATATAGCATTAATAACATGATGTACCATAGAAAAGAATATCAATTATCCATGATAATGTTCGTATGCCATCACAAGATCCAGTATTTATCATGAAATTCTCTAATGTAAAACCAATGGGTAAATATTGAATGTCTTGAAAAATAAATATTAAATTCTATAAAAGGAAAATCCTCTTATGAAAGGAAGTTACACCAATTTTAATGTGATGTGGTTGTCTTCATCATGTGATCAATATTGATCACATGAAGTCCCTTCGACAATCCAGATTTATCTCATGAAAGGCCTCTAATAAGACGTATTTATCTAGAAAAGGGCCCTAGACAAGCCTCCCTTGATCGCGTGAAAGCCTCTTTGACAATCATACTAATCTCAAAAAGACTCCCAGGCATGTCAGTATGATCTATAAAGAATTTTTGACATGTCTACATGATCATACAAAATACTTTTTATATGCTTTGGTTATAATAAATATTGTGATGAAAAGTGTTCTCACGTTCACTATTTATCATGTGATACCATGGATGACCCACGATAGGATCATGAAAAGTGCATGATATGATATTCCCTACACTGAATCAAGACCAAATATATGATATATGCACCATGAAAGGTGGTGTATAACTATGTTTTAAATTCCTATAAATTCTCCCCACCCCTATCATAAAACATATACACACAAGACAGATGCACATGAGGCATACCCATGGAAGCACAGATATGACTTATTGGAGTGGATATCCATGAAATCACAAGAGTATTACACTAGATAAAACCTTTGGAATGACTTAATGATTATTATATATGTATTTTTGTTTCATGTGATCACCTTATTGATCATGAAAATAAATTTTGGTGTGCTGGACATATTATGAAAATGAGTTTTTGTATATTGACTTAGTCACATGAAACCTCAATAATCTAATTATTGATAAATATTTAGGAATATGTACAAAAAATAATGAAAAGGGTGGGAGACTTATGTGAAGAAGGATACATAGATTTTCATGTGAATGCATAATTCACTTTTCATGACCTATATAGATCATGTAATTTCACTCGAACATGTTATCTAATAATTTTGAAGCCCTCTGGACATATCTTCCAATATACATGGGATCCTCTGGACATATCAAACAAGAATTGTGAAGTCCTCCATTCATGTCATCCATGTCTTGAGAAGTCCTCTAGAAATATCGTCTAAATCATGTGAATCCCTCCATAACTTTCAGTTGGATCATGTGATATCCTTATGATATGTTAGTATTGGTCATGAAAAACCTCTGGATATGTCTATGTTGATTATGAGAAGACCCTTAGATGTGTTATAAAAGTTATGCAATAGTTCTCTGGACATGTCAGTCAGGTCATGTGATAGACCTCCAAAATGTCTACTTTAATCATGAGAATCACCCTAGGACATGTCATCCTTGTCAGACAGACAGTTAGTACATATCAAACAGACAATATGGACATGTTAAATAGACATCTCAGGACATTTTATACATATAATCATGAAATTCCAGGCATAGACCCTTCAATATGTCAAGCATGTTAGGAAGAAACCCTGAGTTATGATAACCTTGTCTAATGGATAAATTTTTACATACAACTTAATTGAACTATGAGGACTCTGATTCCTATCCAAAAAAGATATGTAGGACACCTTAATAAGGCCCGATCTCTAGTTGGGCATCCACCTTGGATTAAGTCCCTCCATATATTAGACAATATTACCCATGGGACCTAAACTCTCTTATGGGTTTATCATCCCTCTTCATCCATTGGTGGATTTGAAATCCAACTCAACTATGATGAATCTTATTTATATCCAAATAGGATATGTATGATGCCTTCTTAATGCCCAAGCTCCATATCAAACACCCCATTAGGGAAACCCCAATGCATAAGCCTCATATCCATATGTGATGAGTTTGATCACTTGATATCCCTTGTTCTCACACTGAGCATGACTTGTGTGGGATTAGGGTATTTTAATTATCATATCACTCACATCATAAATTTACACCAAATAAGGAAAATTCAGTGTTTAAGCCCCATTCAGTGTCATGATATGTTGCCCCCATACAAGGGAGTCCACCTTAGTGTAAGTCCCGAAGACATTGCTATATTTGTAAACCATATAGAAATAAACCACATGGAAATTATTTTTCTACAACTGGTTATCAATGGGTTGATCACAGATTGAACTAAAATGACTTGAATTCCTATAATAAACAAGATATATAGGATTCCTTCCTTTGACTCGAGCTCAATACCTGATGCATATGTGCCCTCGTATATGTCCTTTCTGCATGATGTAAAAACTGAATGGATTAAATTAACTACATGTATTTTGATTCCTATTATACAATGGATAACTAGGACACCATGTTAAGGTTCAATCCCATCCTTGAAATATCAATCGTAACACTGGATGGTAGTAAACTCCAGAATTCCTAGTTATATGGCTTCAAAATATAAGTATTTACCTATTATTAAGTAGTAACATGAAAGGTATAGATAAAATTATATATATAAATATGGTATCATTAATATAAAACCACTTTATAAATATAAGTATTCAAAAACTATTTATTTTTTTAGGGTAACCAGTCTGTTATCAAGATTTGAAAGTGATTCATAAACAAATCTTAAATCAATAAGAGAGTCCCAAAATATGAAATAATTCCCCCCAAAAGGGTTAAATTAACTTGACCTCCCATAATCTAAATAAATATGAGTTCCTAAGTGTTTTAGTGTCTAAAACCCCAATTAACCACCTTCATTTGTAAATTTGTTCTATACCTTGTTATGGATGTGGGGGCCATTGGGAGTTTTCTTCAAATACAAAAATGGAAAACCCGATGTGATTGATAGTGCGATCATACTTGAAACCCCCATAATAAATCCCTAAATAGGAAGTATATATGGTGGACCTGGGGAGAAATCCTGTGATGGTAGAAAAATAAAATCATTATAGGCATCAGACATCATGCCTCTTAAACCCTGGGGAAACCATACATCTTGAATGAAAAAATATTTATCTATGATTGTTATGGGATTTAATGATTTTATTTAAGAACAAATATTTTTGATTTTCATGTGAAAATTATTTATTTATTTTGTTCAAAGAACAATGATATAAATGTGAACAATTCATGAGTTTTCATATTTTCACTGGACTAATGGTTTTATTTCTTTTTATATCCCTTAATGATATTTTTATGTTAATCCCCTATTTTTAAAATATTTTTGATATGGTTTATGTATGGGTAAGGGAAAGGAAGAAGCCAAATTGAAATTCATGAAGATTTTTCAGGAAAATAAATCATGTTTTATCTTAAAAGTTACATATTTTGAAAAAGAGGATACTGGTCAAAAGTGTCTGTTTTTTATTATATGGTTATTTCATGTATGAGTTGTGAACTAATTCTCTAAAACTCTAAACCTAAAAATATACTAAAATTTAAGATAATTAATTCTTGACTTAAAACTCAAGATTATGTAATGTTTATGGTTGGGTACCTATATTAATGGTGTATGAGGTTGATTACTTGACACTTGCCACATTTTTTAGTTTTTATATTTTTGAGATTACTTTATAGGTTGTGATTGAAGTCCATTTATTTTTATATTTTTTAAATCAATTTATGGTTTTAATTTATGGGAATTTTTTCAATGGAGACCTTATCAGAGGGTTAATTAAATATATATAAATTATAACTCCTAATATGTAGTATAAAGGTTGACCTCAAGGATTGTTCTCATGAGGAGGTAATGGTATCTTCCAAAGTGTTCACTTATTTATTTATTTTTTATTTTTTTAATATTTTGAAAATGGTAGAAAAATATGTTGGGTGATGACTGAAACTAGAAAGAAAAAAAATAAAGATATTGAATGGATGATATGGGTAAGATGGGTGATATTCAAATTTAACAGGAACCAATATAGTCTTAGGGAGTTTCACTAAATAATTTTTTTATCATTATTCAATTGTTTTTTATTGACTTATAATCACACTTACTTAATTTAATGGGTGATGTATTACTTTAATAAACCTAATTCACTGTGTAAAATATTGGAAACTTCTTTTCATAATGTCTTCTAATTTAAATTAGTCTCATTCTTCAAGTGTTGTGGAAATTATCATATATATTTGAGGAAAACCAAATACACTATTCATATAATAGTCAAATATTTTTGAACTATTACTTTGTGGGAATGCAAGTGATAGTGGTGTTTAATGGAATTTACAAATGATTTTATTAGTTGATGGGGGAGTTGTAGTTGAAATTTTCGGTAGGGAAGGATTTTGAGGCAAGTAGGATTGTGTTGACCTATAGAGGGAGTGTTTTTTGTATGGAGTGGACATGTTTTTTCATGGAGTTATAGTGGCTATTTTTATTTCATCATAAACATAGTGTGGATTTATGGTTGCATCTAGGATTCCTAGAGAGGTGGGTTTTAATAGTTCTATCGATTTTGGGGTTATTGCATCATGGAGCTAAACTATGGTGTCGTCCCTTATGTAGGGATCATCTTCTTGGAGAATAAATCTTCCCTTGCAATGTGGTCATTCAATTTATTTATAGAATCTATAGAATAGACCACACCATGTTTCTAGGATGTGGTTTTGACCATCCCCATTGTAGCATAGTCTCTTACTTTATATTGTAGCTCTGTCTTGTGTCATTACATTTTCACCATAGTGTAGAGTGTTGTGTCGTCGTCTTCTAATTTCTAGATTTTTTATAAATTGTATACCCCCATCAAACAATATATTCCTCTATTACTTTCTATCAATTATTTTGTGAAAACTAGATAATTTTAGGAGGCCTTTCACTCTATCCTTGTGGGGTTTGATTCTTGGCTTTCGATGATTAATCTTTGTCCCTACTAAGGTGATTATTCTCTTTACCTTATCATTTTTTCATGTGGTCGTCATTCTAAAGAAGGTTTTTCTTGGGGAGATGGATGATCAGGTGATGTGGTGGTTAGAGATTGATATAGGGTGATATTTTCTAGTTTATTGATTTTTACTTAGTATGATCTTGTTTAAGAGGACATTCCTTATTCATTTTATCTTTTCACGACAACAAAAATTGGAAAGCTTATTTAAGGTAGGGGATCCCTGTTCTCTCTTTTCTTTAGGTACATTTGTGAAAATTTCATGATTTTTTATTACTTTGGGTGGATAGTATAGGTTTACCTAATTATATATCTAATTTTCTTAAAATAAAATTTAATGGTGTGGGAGTTCTCTCATGTTTTACATGTTTTAAAATATTAATATGAGGTTATAATTTTTTTCTTCTTTATTGAAAATCATGACCATTGGGAGCCTTTTTGTGATACAATTGATGTGGTTTGTACAAATGTTATTGTTTTGATTTATTGAACTCATCCATACATAAAATGATAATAATTCATATGTGGATAATGAACCAGTTGCATATGAATTTCTATAATTGTGTCAGAATATCCATGAAAGTGATAAAGTAATATAATAAAATACCCTTTATATGAATCTAAAAATGAAATAATTATGGAATCCAAATTTTATGTGGAGTAATTGTGTTATTTCTGTGTTTTCCTTCTGTTTTTTATGGATATATTTTGGATAATATTCTTTTGATTGGGTTGATAGGGTTTGGAATGCAGAATGTGGTAGTAGTGAGGCTATGTTTTTATGGCATGGGTTATGACATGGGCTGATGTGTGAGGGTTTTTTTGTGTGGTGTTTTGGTGATATGGTTTGGTTATGGTTATGTATTGGTTCGTTATTCATTGTTAGATGATGTAGGGTGAATGATCTCTAGTGTGGTGTGGTCATGTTAGTCACCCAATTAGCCATGGAATGAATGTGAAATAATGAAACTGAAATGACATGTTTTGGTAAATGAATAAGTGTGGGAATAAATTTGAAAATCATGGGATGAAATTAAATATGAGTGTCAAATGTAATTGTTTTGAGTTAATTGACTTGAATGAATTGAATGAATAATTAATGGGTTTTTTTGATGTGTAATGAAATGGCTTAGAAAACAGGAGCTAGTGGTAACTCAATAATTATTTAATTGGTAGGAAAAGAATTTGAAATTGGGATTGTGTGCCTTGTGTGTGGAAGTGGTGTGGTGGGTTCCATTTAGTGGCGGTACTGGTTGGGGGTGTCTTTCGTGTGGGGTTGGGGTGGTGGTGTGAGATATGATAAAATTATTTGATGATTAACTCATAGGTTGGGTTTTTGTAAGACTATATATTATATATTTTTTAAAATTTCATTATATACCCCACTCAAATTGCATGGATTTACTAATCCTAATTTTTTTGTGTTTTTTGTGCTTTCCCCAATATCTTGGATGGTGTAAATTTGAATGGATAGCTAACTTCTCTTCCCTGCTCTTCCTTTAGTAGTGATGATGAATTTTTATTATATATCACCTAGTGATGAGTATGTAATATGTGGTGAGGGAAATGTGTGGTAGGAGGAGGGAACAATGTTTATTTGCTTTATGTTCAGGATACCCCACAACCATGGATATGAGATGTAATTTTCCAAAGAGGATGTGATATGTAGTGAGTGTTATGCATGTAAGTGGATGGAATAAGTTTGATGTCCTTCAGTTTTATGATACCCTACTAATCTAGTTATGTGGATATGGCTATGATATGATTATGACTGATGATACTACCATATGTTATACCTAAAAAAAGTGTGTAGGTAAGGATGAAGTCCAACCCACATTATATTCTATTTTATGTTTTTATATATGAAAGAGATGGAAGAAAAGTACATTTGATGTTGGGGAATGATAGTATAAAATTAGTGGGGAAATGGATCCAGGTTGATTTTGATTAGTTTCTTTTGATGATATATTATTATTCTTTATTGATTTATTTGGTGAGAGTCTTACAGTGAGGTTGGGATGTATAGATGACCTATTTAGGTTCATGTTGGTTCCATTGTATGTTCATTGGTTTATTAGTATTTTCTTTTTACATGTGTGTGATAGACATTGGGTATGATCATATTGAGTGTACATGTTATAATCATACTATGTATATGAAAACTATATTTCAGGTTTCTAATAGGACTTTGGGGACCAAGATTGACATTTCTATCTTTTATATTGCATCTACTACTAAGTCACAACCATAGGAATTGTCTTTTTAATATTCACTTGGAGACTTTTATTATATTTGTTGATATTGTTCATGCATTGCGGGATAGATTGGTTTTCCTTTTTATATTATGTAGTGGAGTTTCTTTGGGGTTATTCATTATATCTCCTGACCCCATGTTCATTATTAATGGTAATTTATTCTATATGTTAGTTTTTTATAACCTCAATTCTAGTAGACAAGGTGAGACTTGGGTTCATTATCACTCTTCCTTCATTTCTATCCCATGAGGGGTAACTTTGGAGGGATGGGGTCATGAAAGAGTGGTATTACAGGTTTAGGTTGAGTGATGGGGTGTATCTTGGAGTTAATAACATGTAAGGACTACATCGGTTGGTAGGTAAATGGTGTCTATGAATCTTAGTGAGTGATATAGACTGGTAATATCGACAAGGACATGGGATTTTAGCCCCCCCCCTATAATCTAATGCATGGAATATGAGTCTACTGACAGACCAAGTGAGTTAGTACTACTTGAAGGGTAGAGAACTATGAGAGGTATATGCATCATGATTATTTGTATTTGTGTTTTAATGGGGGGTAAAATTGGGAAATAAATGAATTTTATTAAAATAATTTGAATGACTTTATTACTATAAGAATTGGGAATAATTTTTGTGCTAGTGGAATATGTTATAAATTCAATCATAGGATGAGAAGGTAAACATCTCCAACCAAAAAAATTTATCTTCATGACATGTTTTAAAACTGTGTAGGAAAGTCAGGGTCAACTAAAGTAGAAAATTTCATGGTGTGGTGTTTGGGTTTATTTTATTTTTATACTTTATGGTGTTCTTTTTATGTTAATGTAAGTTCATGTGTTGTTTGAGAGACTTGTGGTGGTGTTGAATTAGTACTTTGAGAAGTTTCTAGGCAGTTGGTCTATGTTGGAACCTACTAGTTCTAAAATTTATTCCTTATTGTTTAGTAGAATGAGAAACGATTTCTAGTGTTATTTTATTAAACCATTTTTTGATGAGTTTTATACTAAAAATTCATTTCCTTAAACAATTTTGGGGTTTTATTTTGAAAATGGTGTTGATTTGGTTCCTAAAGTTTTTTAAAAAAACCTTTTATTTTCAAAATACTCCATTTAATAAGGTCCACTAACTTAAAAGAAATTGGTTCCTTTTCAAGAAAAAAACATTCAAGTTTAAAATGAACATTTTGTTTCAAAGAAATCACTTTTCGTGTATTATAATTTTAATTGGATTAAATGTTGTATAATTTAATCGAAATAAACTAGTAATAAAATGTTTCATAAAAGGCTAATTTTCAATTTCTATGTGTTGAATTTGAGAAGCTATTCTTATATTTCTTCATGATGTTTGATTTTGATTGGTGTTTCTCATTCTATGAGCGACCTTGCTAAATTAGTTAGAGTAATTAAGTAATTAAATCAAACCAAGTTGGAACCTCCTAGTTTTGAAGGCTTATTTCTTGTTGTGTTATGGTATCTGAAGGAATATTTTATTTTTCTCACTCAACCTTATTATTGGATTATGTGTGTGTTCGAAATATATTTTCCTTAATTAAATATCATTTTTTTATTTTGAAATTAGTTAAATAAAATTTCAAAATTATTTTTTAAATGTTCTATGTTTTTAATAGAGAGTTTTCATTCAAATTTTTCTCAATGTTTAAAATGGATTTTTAAATGATTTAAAGGGTTTTCTTGTTTATTTGATTTTCAATATTTCAAAATTTTGAGTTTCAAGAACTAGTTTTCATATAAATGTTTGGTTGAGCATGAGAAGTGGTTAAATATTTGAAAATAAATTATTTTCACCTTTAAAGTTTTTGATGGGGTCGTTCTTAAACGTTGGGTATAAGGTTGAATGTGACTCATAGTGTATTTAAAGTTCTTCTTAATGTGACTATATGATTTAGATATTTTAAATAACTATATTTATTCTTATGATTTTTTAGAAGACATGTTGGCAAGATGAAACCATGACATCATGCTCATGAAGGGGCATGGGAGAGAGTCTTGGGTCAAATCCATGCAAATATTTCAGAATCATGGAGTGAATTTTTTTAGTGAATCCTCTAGCCTTGATGTTGATGATTGGTCATATGAAGTGTAGTATGCCTTTGGTATGGTGAATACCCCATACTTATTTTGAGTTGATTTGATAGTTGTATTGATTTGGTATACAAACCAAATATGGTGGGGGATGAATCATTATGTACCACTATAGGTGACCTAGTAGGGGTTAATTAGGTTATACAAGAGGATATTATTCTCTAAGGTGTTGATGTATGACTGTATGAAGGATATCAAAGAGATCCATTAGGGGATAGGAGTTTTCATGATCTTGGGTTTCACTTTCATTCATTAATCTCCCATTTTTCTGACCTCTATACTAATGAGGATATGTGGGCTTGACACTTTGAGTCTTCCTTAAGCCTAGAGGTATAATGGAGGTTGGTGAGCATGTGGTTATAGTTTTAGATATAAGTGGGAAATCATACAGAAGTGGTTGAGGGGAGTTTTATTTGGGGTGTTGTGAAGGTTGAGTATGTCACTTTGATTAGTTAGTCTTATAAAGTATATAATCATATAGTTAGGTTGTTATCCCTGGATAGAGTATATCCTTGAGCCCTGGGTCTAATAGGATTGATGTGTTCTGTGTCTAGTAGGTTGATCTTTTTTTCTAATATTATGGATCACCATCAGTGTTACTATCCCTCATATCCTGGAATTACCAAGTCGCGATGAAGTTCTTATTTAGTTAGTTTAGTGGGATGGTTAGCTTCCACCGATATCTATTTAGCTTGATGGAATCATGGTTTGGGGGTCTTAGGGTGAGTCTGTTTTCTATCAATGACCATGAATTTTCAAATCACATTCCTTCCTTTAAATTGGTCTTTGGAATTTAAGTTTTAATTTTTATTTATGGATTTATTTGACACTATTTATAATGAAAAATATTAATGAATTTTAATTCAATTGAATTACTAAGTGCATTTGTTTAAAAACAAAACGTTTTCATAAAAGTAATGGTTGGGGAATTAATTGATTCAATAACATTATTTCATGATCTATTATTAGTGTTACAAAAGGATAAATAGTTGTTATAAAATCATTGAATATGGGATGAATCCATCTCCTTAAGTGGATTTCTCTTTCTAGAGGTCGGGTAGTGGTCTACTTTAGTAAATCCAATCGGATTTTAGCATCTGTGTCTTATAATTTATGGTTCTGCTGGTTCTTTTCTTAGGTTTGGGGATTTGTGTGTGCATTGGCATGGTGGATTATTTATTGTAACTCCCATTGTGGTTAGATAGGGTCCATGACATATTACACATGCCCCATCTCTATTGGTACCCTCATGAAAACTCCCATATCATCGATTAGGGTAATTTGGATATCAATGATGATGAAACATATTTAGATCTACCTATAAATATAAAATATCATTGAGATAAGGTTCTATATATATGAACCATTACATTGGTTTATGTGTTGTGGGGGTTTGGTGACCTGGAGGAGAGTACTTGAGATCATGAGACAAAAATTCATGCCCAGTACTCTAAGCTATTTGAATTTTTTTAATTTTTTTTTTTTGTTTTCTTTAATGATGTAACACTTGAAATTTGTTGGTATATGAGATTTTATTTTACCATTTTATTGGTATACTTGGTTGGTTAAAATGTTTCATTTATAACAAGATCCATGTGAGGTATCTCATGGGGTGGTTATTTATACCCCTTTTATTTTTACATATTTTGGGTTTGGTTTTTATTCTCAAGGATGAGAATTGTTTTATAGGTACTGATGTAATTTTCCAAACTTTATGAATAGTTATTTTGTGGGAATTCATGTGATGGTGGTATCTAGGGTAATTTTCTAAGTATTTTAGGAGTATATGGTGGAGTTTTAGCTAAAATTTCTGATTGGGAAGGATTTTTCATCATGGAAGATTAAGTGGAATCATAGAGGGGGTGTTTGTGATGTGGAGAGATCAGTTATAGTGTGGTGTCCTAGGAAGTAGAGTTATAAAGGTTCTTTATATTTAATCATAGCTATGGTGTGGATTCATGGTTACAATGTGGAGACTTGGAGAGGTGGTTTTTAGTGGTTATATTGATTTCAGGGTTTTTGTTATGTGGATATCATCTATGGTGTGGTCCCTTACATAGTCTTAATCTATTTTCATTGTGAAGGTTCCCCTACATTGTGGTATTTCTCCTAGTTTATAGGATCTATGATATGGACTATACTATGTTTATTGGACATTGTTTTTACCAACCCTATTGTGGTTTGGTCCTTTTATTTACACTATAGATTTTTTCAATGTTAGAACCTTTATGCCATGGTTTAAGGTGTTGCATTGTGGTCTTTTAATTTACAGATTTCCTATAAATTGTTGACCCCTTTGAACTATATCTTCCTCTAGTCTTTTATCTCAATTATTTGGTGACTACTAGGTAATTTTAGGATTCCTTTAACCCTATCCTTATTGGAGTTTATTTTTTTATATGAAGACTAATCATTGGATATACTAAGGTAATTCCTCTCTTTACCTTCTCAATTTTTCTTGAGTTCACTGTTCCAGAGAAGGTTGTGCTTGGGGAGACTAATGGTTGGGTGGTTTTGTGGCTGGAGACTGATGTATGGTGTTGTATTAAAGGTTTTTTATCTATCCTCAGTGTTATCTTGGTTGATATGATGTTATTTTTTTTATTTTATCCTTTCATAGTGAATTTGGAATGATTTTTTGAGGTAGGGTATCCGTGTTCTATCCTTACTTTTTGTGCATTTATAAAACATTCATTATTTTATATTTATTTGGGTGGGTATTATGGGTTGGAATAGTGAGATAAATAATTTTATAAATCAAAAATTGAATGTGGAGGGATTTATCACATGTTTTTACATGTTTTTTGGTATTTCTATGTGGTTATACTTGTTTGTTTCCTTATTGAAAATCCCAGTTTCAGGATCCTTTCTTGTGTTACGGTTGATGTTTTTTTGTGAAAACCTTTTTATGTTAAATACTTGGAATAATCCATGCATAAAATTATAAGAATTTCTATATGTCTAATCATTTGATTGCACATGAAATTCTAGAATTGTGGGAGAATATACATGAGAGTTGTGAAATAATATAATAAATTCCCCATTATATGAATCTAAAAATGTAATTCTTATGGAAATTAAATTTTTTGTTAAGTTCTTATATAATTGTTATCTTTTCCTTTTGTGTTATGTAGAGATATTGTAGGGAATATTCAATTGATAGTAGTGACTGAGTTTGTAGGGTGGAATGTGGTTTCAGTGAGTCTTTGTTTTTTATCATGGTATGTGATGTGGGATGATGTGAGGGGGTTATGTTTTGTGGTTATTGCGGTGATATGGTTTGGTTATAGTTATGGCTTGGTTCATGATGTGGTGTTGGATGATGTGGGGTGAATGAGATTTAGTGTGGTGTTATTGTATTAGTAACCTTGTTATCCATGTAATGAATGTAAAATTTTGAAAAAAAACCACATGAGTTATTAAATGAATAAGTGTGGGATGGAACTAAATAAGAATGGGATTAAATTAAATATGACTGTGAATTGGAGTTTTTGTGTGGTAATTGACTTAAATTAATTGAAGGAATAATGAATGGGTTGTGTTACTATAAAATGAAATTTACTATTAAACAGGAATTAGTTGTTACATAATAATTCTAAAAATTATTGTAATGAAAATTAAAAGTGGGATTATGTGTCTTGTGTGTGGTGGTGGTGTGGTGTCATTCATTTATTGGTGGTAGTGGTTGGTGGTGTATTTTTCATGAAGTTTTGGTGGTGTTGTGTGATGTACTAGAACTATTTGATGATTAAACCATAGGTTGGGTTTGTGTGATACTCTCTATCATATATTTTTATGTTATTTATATACATGATTCACCCGAGTTGGATGACCTTACCAATTCCAAAAAAAATTGGGTTCTAGTTGTTTTCCCAAAAATTATAGGTGGTGAAAAAATGAATGGTTGGATACCCCCTCTTCCCTGATCTTCCTTCAGAAGTGATGATAGGTTGATATTAGATATCACCCAGTGATGACAATGTGATATTTAATGGGGCTCATGTGTGGTAGGAATAGGGTATGAGGTTGATTTCCTTCACTTTTATGATACTTTACTTCCCTATATCTGAGATGTGGTGATGTGATGAGGATGTGATATGTGATGGTGGTCATGCATGGTAGGAGAAGGTCATGAAGTTTATGTCCTTCAAGTTCACGATACCCCACTACTCTGATAAAATGGATTAGGTTTTGATATGATGATAACTGATAATAACACTAGATTCTTAACATCATGAGGGTTGGGTAGTTTGGGATGAGTCCCGACCCACATCAGATTTGGTTTTATGTTTATATATACGAAATGGATAGAAACATATGATGTTTGATGCTAGGATGTGAGAGTATAAGATCAATGGGGAAGTGGCTATGGGGAACATTTTCTTACATTATTTTAATGATATGTTATTTTACGTGGATTCGTTATTTAGTGAGAGTGTTATAGTGATATTTGGATGGATATATGAACTGTTTAGGTTATTATTGATTATATTATTTGTTTACTAGTGCATTAGTATAATCTTTTCATATGTGCATAAGATACCTTGGGAATGATCCTACTGAGTGTACATTTTATGCTAATCTTATATATAACAAAACTATTTTTTAGGTTTCCTATAGGAATTTAAAATCATAGATGGACATTTCTAGCTCACATATTAGTTCTATTATTGAGTCTCTGTTATAGGACATGTCTTTTGGTATTCACTTGAAGAATTTTATTGTATTTTTTTATATTGTTCATAAATTTTTGGATGGTTTGGTTTCACTTTTTATATTATGTAGTATAGTTTCTTGGTGGTTATTCATTCTATATCCTAGTCCTATATTCATTATTGTGGGTAACACGTTACATATATGATATTTGTATACCCCGAGTGCTAGTAACCAACTAGGTCCAACTAAAGGTGGGACTTGGGGCTCATTATCTCTCTTCCTTCATTTTCAACCCGAGAGGGTACCTACAGTGACCAAAGATTAACATACATGGATTTTACATCAATTTAGATGAATATTTTTCACATTAAAAACATACATGCCTAGGGACCATAATAGTATAGTGTCTTTGGAAACTTGGAACAAAATATTCTATCTTTGTGAAAGATCTTCAATGTTTCCCAAAAAGACATTCCAATTTATTACTTCTACTTAAAACCTTACTTTATAACCTAGGGAAATAAAATATAAGAATGGGTGATTTGAGGTCCTTAGTAAGGGTAAATAAAGGAGATACTTAATCATAACATGAGAATAAGGGAAATAGAACACGATAATAACATTTAAAGATCATACCCTACATTTCAAATATCATACACATATGTCAAGGTGTAAAATTGTAAGTTCATAGTACATGAATCATAAGGGTGATAATTCATTATAAATAAATCATAAACCATAAACTCATGTCATATATGTGTGGAATAATCATTAATACAAAAACCCATTTAAAGTTTCATAATTAACTACCAAGACCATCAATATTGTGGATTAGGACACACCTATTTCCTATAGTGGATCATCACACACCATTTTCCCATTTTGGATCAAGACATGACAGTTTCCCATTATAGATTAAGACAAACCTATTTCCCATTGTGGATCAGGACATACCTATTTCCTATTGTGGATCAGGACACACCTATTTCCCATTATGTATCAAACCCTTCAACTTGTTTCCCATCATTATCTCATGAGATACAAATCTTTACTCAATGCATTGGAGGGATATATAGGTCCCACCCATCACATAATGAAATAATATATATGTGTTCCACAAGATCATAACCATTCATCATATCATAACCAATGAAATTAAATGGGTATCATAAAAAATTTCATCATATCATAACCTATGTAAAAGATATAGGTTTCATAATCATTTCATAATATAATGACCCATGAAAGAAGTGGGATTCAAAATTTTTTTTATCATGGAATAACCTGGGGAAAAGAAATATGTTTCATAAGCAACCTGACATCTTAAAAATAAACCATTCAGATAAATAATGAGAATGGTGTCCTTATATCATATCCCTAATAAATCATAAACTATATGAAAGTATTTCATATTATCTAGAGAAGGATTTTGAAAGATAACTTGGAGCATTTATTAAGGAAAATAAACTTTTTTTGAAAATAACTTTTTAAGGAATAAAACATATTCAAAATCATTTTCTTTAAAAAAACATGAGAAACTTATAAATTAATCTTCAAAAATATTTTAAAAAAATTCTTGAGAAAAATATCCTTTCTAATTTGAAAAAAACTTTTTAAATCATAAAACCTTTTGAAAACCTTTTTCTTTGAAAATAAAATTTTTTGAAATCTTTAGTCTTTAAAAATCACTTTTAAACAATGAATTTACATAATATTTGAAAAAAATCTATCAAAATAACCTTTTAAACTTTCAATGGAATCTTCAAGGAAATGACAGTCATGATGGAGGGTAAATTCATACATGTCTAACTTTCTTCTTACAACGTAAAAAGTTTAGAAAAGTTCCTTGATTAGAAAATGATAAGAAGATTCATTTTAAAAACATTTTTTATTAAAAATGGAAATCCTAGGTAACATTTTCTTTTAAAAATCATAGTAAACCATTTTTTGGAAACTTATTTTTGAATGAACATAGATTTCTGATCGAATAGAGAGATAAAGTCATATTTTCTTAAAAACACTTTCTTATTTATCTTAAGTACCAAAGAGTATAAAATAGTAAAATTACTTTAATATATCATTAATTACCATAGTAGAAGAAAATTCATTATATTTATTAATATATGTATTATAATATTTCATTAATGTAATCATAATCATAAACAATCCCGATAAACGATGAGATTGTAACAATAAAATATTACCACTTTGGTAACATTGAATCATAATCCCCATGAAAGAATAACATTAAGTAAATATTAAAATATAATAAAAAGAAGGATATTAATGATATAACATTTCTAATGGAATTATATACACCTCCTATAAAAATATAGGTTCATAACATGGCATGTATCTCAAAGAAAGAAAATTGAGAAAAAAATTACTTTAACGATTTGGTAACTTTATAACCAAAAACAAAATAAATGAAATATAATCAAATAGATATGTAAATAAAAATAAATTTAACTATAATAATCATATAATACATTCATGGGTCATATATACACCACACAAAAGAAATTAATGGTGAATAAGGAATAAGTCTCGCATAAATAAAAGTGAGATTAGAAAAACCCTTACCTTAAGTCTTGAATTTCCTCGTACGCATTAAAACCTCCTATATAATAAGTATAAGTTCATGATAAATATAAAAAATAACCAAATTATTATATATCATACCATATATGATTTTATTATGACTTTATATTACCCATTTATTAATAATTCCATGTTAAACAAATGTTTCAGGTAAGAACCGTTTTTTTCACATGTGTTTTGATTTGCTATATTTTTTGTCTTCTTAATTATATCATTATTTAATCACATAAAAATTATAAACAAGATATAAATATAATTTATATTATATATATATATAATATAATCTATAATATATAGAAATATGAAATGGAATACACCGTTATTGAGACGGTAGGTCGTACGTATGCATGAATGTTGTTTATGTTTTCTTATCATATTGAAAGAAAGAAAGTAAAATAAATATATTTATATATATATTATCATTATTATTTAATATTTATCATTTATGACTTATAAACCTATCCTTTATACATTCAATGTAAAGTGTGAATGAATCGCATGGCTATGGGGAGGCAGTAGTCCACACGTCTGCAAATGAAGTTGTCATATCTACAAAAAAGGGAAATAATGAAGTTATATTTTATATAATAACTAAATAAGAATAAATAAATCATAAATATCATATAAAATTAGTATTTACATACTAATTCCCAACCATGAAAGGTGGTAAAGGAAAAGAAAACGACATCATTTCGTGAGGCGATAGTCCATCGTACACACGAATGGTAAGTTCATTACCCATTTAATGAAAGAATGTGTAGGTTTAGTTAGAAACATTAGAATAAAAACATATCAGTATGTTTATTATAATTATTTAATTATATAATCATATAATAATAATAACTTAATGGGTGGAGAAAGAAATAAAATAGAAATGCATGTTTGAATAACGTTTCCTCTTTTTCAGGTAACTCATTTTGGTTTTCACTAAAGGTATTTCTTGGTTGGATTTATACACAAGGTGATTCTTATAAGATGAGATTATGGATTTTGGGATCTTATTTTGGAAGAGTTTTTGTGATCTAAAGGTCTTTAAATTTGTGAATAAGTGAGGGGGTGAGTTCCCTTTTATAGTGGAGGAGTAATGGTATTCTTGTAAATATAAAAAGGTAAACATTGTTGAGAGGTATCCCTTACATAATGTGCCTTTAATAAATATGTAGTGTGTTTGGAGACTAGGTATATAATCAACTTATTTCATGAAATATCTTAAACATATTCCATAAATTTCTTCTCACATAACACCCTTCTTAGACATACCCTACTTAAAACCTTTCTTCTTAACCATGGGAAATGGAAACATAAGAAATGGTGAGCTCAAATTCTCCGTAAGGGTAAATATAGAAGATATCAATCAATGATCATAAGTGAGCATAATATAATCATAAGGGTACAAAAACATGGTCATAAATTATAAAATACAAGCCCAATTAGTCAAGGATCACTAATAATGATTCATGGTATAAGGATTTGTCATATAAAAGACATAAGTTTTAAGAGTGTGGGATTATAAATAATCAACAATGATCCATGAGAACATATCATAAGCAAGATAAATAAGTTTTTGGAATATATATAAGCATATAAAATCATTTCCTTATTCAATTATTACTTAAAAGACTATCATAGTAGATAGGGTCCTATAGTGGATTGGGTTAACTCCCAATTTCTTCATTTCCTTAGGTAAGGTTTACTCATCAGGCTATCAAAGTGGAAAAAGTCCCTTACTGAACTGGGTTCAATACCCATTCCAGTTCATTTTATCTCATTAGATATCAATATTTACCTAATATGTTAGAGAGCTATATAATTTTTATCACACCTATAACATAATTACAACCATACATAATTGTGTCATAATATCATAAAAACATTTATCATTTCATCATAGCATAACCCATGGAAAAGAAACTAATTTCAAAAATATTTCATAATCACATAATCATATACATATTGATAAAATAATTGGATGGTATCATAAGATCATATCCCCAATGAAGCATTAAAATCCTTAAATAGGGTTGACATAGATGAAAAATGACTTCAAAGGATAATTTTAACATCTCTTTAAAAATAGGGAAAATAACCTTTTATTTCAATATCTATAAAACCTAAAAATTCCCATAATATTTATAATAATATTTTATTTGAAGATTAACATGGAAACTTTTAAATGAATCCTCAAAGAAAATAATCGTCATGACAGTGGAAAAAGTGACTCATGTTGTATATGTTAAAATAGAACATTATTTTTATACTTTTGCATAAAGAAAAAAGTGAGTCATATGTAAAATAGTTTAAAATATACCTTTTAATAATTTATAACAAAGTAAAAGGTAATTAAAATTATATTTCTAAAACATTTATTTATAAAAAAATCCGTAAAACATTTTTAATAATATAGAGATGTAATATAAAGTTCATCAACCAGAGAGAAAATAAAGTCAATTATTCTTAAAAATGTATTCTAAATAATTTTATATACTAAAGATAGAAAAATTGTATTATACTTAAAAATTCTAGGAATAACCAAAGGATAATAAATATATGTGGTTTAAAGAATAAGTATCATATAATTTCCCTCAATAGAAATTTAACATAGATAATCTCTAAAAGAAATTATATTATAACATAAACCCTTACCACATGTCTTATATTTCTTCATATGCAGTAAATATAATAAATATATATCATTCCATTATAATTTTCAATTACCCTTTTATTAATAATTCTTCATTAAAATGAACATTCTGTTGAAAACAGGTCTGTTTTCCATGCATATTTTGGTTTGATCATCATTCCATCATCTCCAGAATCGTAATATTACTATACATATCATATTTATTCATTATATATATTTGTATAACCATTCATATAAATAAATTATGAAAATTTAATTACATCATTCTTTGGAGATGGTAGTTTGTACATACACTCAAGTGATGTTTTCACATTTCGATGGATGGAATGAAATTAAGGTATATAATAATTCACCTTTATATAATCATAATTATATCATAAATATAATATATATATATATATATATATTAAATATATCATTATTACCATCCATGTGAATAGAAGATGAAAAATGAATCACATTAATTCATGGAGGTGGTAGTCCACACGTACGCACGAGTGACATTATCATTTTCCAACAAATAAGAACAAAATAGAAAATAGATATAAAATTAAAAAAAAAATTATTATAGTAAATATAATCATTTTTTAATTTTAATATATATATATATGGAATATTTGGATGATGTTTAATAAGAAATAAATATTAAAAAAAGATCAGTAAGAATATACACCTCTTCTTCAGGTATCCTCCTTTGAAAAGCACCTTAAGGATTATTTGATAGATTTTTTTAGAAGAAAATAACCTCAAGGTATTTTTTATGGGAGTTGGGAGATTATTTTTGAAGATATTAGTAAATATATAGGTCCCATGTGGTATGTAGAAAATATGGCATGTGGTGATATTTTATAAGTGAGGGGAGTACCACACTTGTAATTATTAAGAATTATAAAATATAAAAGAGTCACTCTCATTGGAAAGTGGTTCCGAATTACCTAAAGTTAGAATATTTTATGATATAGTATTGAAATAAATTCATAAAATATTATTTAGACAAGTTTTTTGGTCATTTTAACTCTTATCTCTTTAGTTTAACCACTTGTTAATCCTTTAAACATTTTTCATAGTAATAATTTTTTACCTTAGTTACTATTCATAATTACTAAAAATGAAATAGACCTTATTAATAAATTTTTAAATATTGATTACAAATATGGAAACCATTTTACCAAATACATTTATTATAAGTGAATAAATTTTATTTTAAAATAAATAAGAAAAACACAGTGAAAGTTATTTTTAGAAAAATGCATTTTAAGTATAAAACTAAATTTTTATTATTCCATGACTAGTAAAAACCATTAAATTAATGTTGATATATTTTATTGAATATATTATATAAAAATTTTATTAAAATAATTCATCAATACTGATTAATTCAATTTACTAAGACAAAATACTTTCTGAACAGTAAAAACCATTTTTTAGAAAAAAAATATCACTTTTTACCTTCAAATGCTTCAATATTCATTTATAACCAATTAAAAATATGTGTGTGAATGATTATTAATTTTCTCACATTAAATAAATATATATTTCATCAAAATCCTATTTTATTATTGATCAAGACACATAATATATAAAAAAATACAATCCTTTGAAAATAATGATCTTTTAAAATAATATGATATTATTTTAAAAATTTAAAATTGAGTACTTATTTCCAAGAAATTAGTAAATATTTTTTAATTAATGAATAATTTTACGCATAATTTTCATAATTTAGTTAGTCTTATTCATAACCGGTAATCCAACAGCTGAGAAATAATATTCACATTTAATAATAATATTTTAATAGCATAACATGGTTCCTTTAGGCTTAGTGATGCGTGTAAAGAAGGATATAAAAATTTTCCAATTTATTTAAATAGAAATATATAATAAAATATCAATGTGTTACTAGCCTCGCTTGTCATTGGTTGAAGTTATATGCATCCCAAATTAATTACCTGTTCTAAAAACTTTAGTATAGCATAAGTTCGGGGTCGATCCACAGGGAACAATGGCGTGCATAAATTCAATTGAGTTAATACTTAATTAGGTGAAGTATGCAGAATTTAGAGTTGATTGAGTTTATTTTGGTTTTTTAATTGAAACTAAATTGTTTTGCTTTGAATAAATGATTAACAGTTTTAAATAAAATAATGGGTAAATTTAAAGAGTTTAAAAATAGGAAGAAAGAACGTGTCGAGGCTATGGTGATTAACGAGTACTTTTGCAGGTTGTTTAAATGGTTGTGTTGTTCATAACAATTCAATCATTCTGTATTTCGTTTTGTTACAATATTTCCTTGGTCCGGTTCCTCTTGTTTGGAATTAGAGCAGTTGACTCCTTGGTCCGGTAGTCAGTGTTCTTAATTCTTTATTAAGTTCAGTCAATTATTTGAATCGGTGAAATCCTTCCAATGGTCATGGATGCTTTCACCGTTACTTTTCTTTTGTATCGCTGAGAATTCTTCCCTTGGTCCGGCTAAGAATTCTCAGTTATATTAGACAGTGGTTTAAGAAGAGTAAGATGAATTACAACGATTCAAACACAACTATATAAAACAACATAAAGATTATGATCCCATCATCCACATCCCTAACATTAGGGGTTTAGTTACACATAGAAAGTGGGAGAGAGACTTCACACGTGATACCTGACGGGTTCATCGTGTAGGCGTTGAGGTAAGGTGTCGGAAGGTGGAATGGCGGAGTGACGGCACCTTGGTAGCTTTGGGAATGGTGATAGCAGAGCTTCTCTCTCCTCTAAATGGTTTTTAACTCCAAAATTCATAGTCCAAGGCCTCTTTTTATAGAAAAATAAAGTACACAGCGTGTATAGAAAGTACACGTCGTGTACTTTTGATCAACGCGCTTTGGTGCCAATTTATCCACGGGTAGGCGGCCTAACACGCCGTCTTTGACTTTTGAACATGGCGCCACCTAGTGGTTGGGTGTACACGGCGTGTAGTGCCGTAATACATGGAATGTAGTGTCCTAAGTTTGGCCGCTATCCCCTTCTAGAATAGCAGACACGACGTGTATAAATTCAAACATGCCATGTCTCCTTCAACGGCCACATGGGTGTGTAGACTTTTCTCAGCAACCACCGCTTCTAGAAAGTGGTACACGGTGTGTAACACCGCCTCACACGGCGTGTATCTTCTATCTGGTGACATGGGTGCGTACTCCCTGCTTCGGTCTATGTCCTTTTCTGGATGTACACGGCGTGTATAAAAGTACATGTCGTGTAGTTTCAAAATTTTAACAAACGTCCCTTGATCCATGTATTTATCCAGAAAGCTCCTGAAAGTAAACAGATTCACCAAAATCAAAGAATATGTTCATAAAACAACAGATATTTTCTGAAAACATGTTTTTATTGTCAATTATATATATGGAAATGTATACACAAATTGGGTGCATCAAATTCCCCCACACTTAGTTGTTTTCTTGCCCTCAAGAAAAATCTGAACAACTAATTAAGAGAGCCTATACTTTAAAAGGAAGGCATTTAATTAATCAAATGTATAACTGATAAAGTTACTTAGGAAAAATTCTAAAAGGCATGAACAAATTCAATTCATAAGATATTAAAATCATGCCTCATATATAATGCAATTAACTACTCTCATCTTCTTTCAACACATTTTTCAACCTTTCAAAAATAAGCATGCCATTTGATGATTTACCTTACCATTCAAAATCACACTCCACACTCAAGATGTTTTTATTCAGAGTTATTCTCAATCTAAGGTATATACACTCTATCCATAGGTTTTCAAGATATCCTATTCTCTACTTCAGAAAAATTGAATTACAAAAATCATGAGGGCTTTATCAATAATGTTCAGATGTTTCTATGGCTAAGGGTGTAACAGCCCAAGATTTTATGAAAAATATTCTTTTTAATTTCACTAATGTCTTGTGTTGTACGCAACACAAAAAGGAGCTTGCACAACACGCATCCTTGGCTTGACTTGCATTACACACAATCGCAACCTTCCTCGATAGCGTGTGTAGTACGCAATACCGAGTTTCACTAAACAACGATATGCTATTAAAATATTATTAAAACTAGTCGTTATGAATAGTAATAAACACTTTTAAAAATTCTGTAAATATTATTTTTCAAAATGAACTTCATTTTTGGATTCAGAGTATCGAATTTAGCCTAAGGTGAAATTTTGGTACATTTCGGATAAATTTCATATTCTGATGAATAGTGAAAATTACTAAATTATAATTAAAAAACAACTTTTTTAATCAAAATAATTAATAGTGATAAATTATTAATTGGAGTAGTTTTAAAGTATATTTAGAATATACTTCTACAATTTAATACAATGTTGGTCATTGGATGTAATTGCACATTTAAACCATACATAATCAAGTGTCAATCTTTTGATATATATTGTTTCCTAAAAACACGCTATTTATTTTAACAGCGGGATTTAATTATAAAATTAATTAATGCAACTTCTATGTTATGAATTTGGTAAAATAGATTTCATTTTTGAATTCGGGATATGAAATATAGCTTAGGATGAAATTTTGGCATTGTTCTGAAAAACATCAATTTTTGATAAATAGTGAAACTACTAAGTGGTAGTTAAAAAAACTGAATTTTTCATAAAACTTAATTTTACCGCTTCTGTGAATGGAATTTCAAAAATCCGACAGACACGGTTGATATCAGTAAGTAAAATGTGGTTCAATGAGATAAAAATAATTTTTTGGTGAATAGTAACTTTTTACTATTTTTACCACAGTTAATAGTAAATAGGATAACTAATAGTAAATATGATATTAATATTACCCTAACACATGTCCTAATTCTATTGGACAAGTGTAATTCGACCAAAAACAAACTTAGGAATAAAATATGACCATTTAGGCCCACTTGGATTAGATTAGGACATTTATTATTAATTTATTTAAAGAAGGGTTAAAATAGTTAAAATCAAAGTTTAATAAGTAAATCATTTTTAATATGGGGTTATACATAAGATAAATTCGATTGTAAATATTCATTAGAAATATAAAAATATTTCCTACATGGTGGTATTTTATTTTTAATTTTTAGACATCAAATAAGTTAATTTATATATGACACAAAGATAATGCAGTAATTATCTTATTAATGAAATATTGACATAATTGATAATATAAATACCAAACTAAATGTAATTTAAGCCTTTTTATTAATTCCACTAATTTTCTAGGTTACTATGATATATTAGTGTTGATTTAATCAACTTGGTTCGAACATATAATTCTTTTATGACTTTCACAAAAATCATATATCAAATAGTGTCAAAATTGACACAAAGTAGTTTTTAAATCAAATATTATATTATTAATTGTTATTTTATTCCTAAAAATCTAAGGTTCGGCCAAATGACTTAGATAAGGATATATGTATTAATAATAAACAATTTGGGGTTCGTTTGGCATGTTATAGTAAGTTTATTAACCATATAGTGAAAGAAAACAAAAAGACACGGTAAAAGTTAAATTATTTAACTTAGAGTTAAATCTAATTGATAAGGTTAAAATAATACCCTAAACCTGTCTAAATATTATTGGTTGATAGGATTTAGACCCATACCCACTTTAGCTTCGAAATAAGACCCTTTGGAACCATTATAAACCGATTTTGACATTAATATAAAATAATATTTTGAGATATTCCTAAGGTGCCCCTCTCCTCCCTTATAAAAGGAAACCTCCTCCACCTCCTCCTCACACCAATTTGAGCACTCAAGATCGGCCAACCCCTGCCAAAATCTCTTCTCCACTTCCCTAGAAACATCCTAGAGGTTCTGGTCTTCCTCAAAGACCAATTTTAGTGCCCTAAGAGGAGGTCTCAAAGAGGCACTTCAAAGAAGAGGTAATTACCGTTACCAATTCTTTCATCTTTATTTCTTCTTCCACTTCTTCTTCTTAGGTTGTTTCATTATGAAGTAATAACATCAGTATCACTCATATACTGATATGTTATTATAAGTATGAAACAACCCTATTTCACCATCTATCCATCCTACGGAAAAAGAAATCACCGCACGTGCGTACGTACGGAATACCGTCTCCACGCCGTGGTGTAATCTATTTTCCACCACCACCTTACATGGATGGGTATAATGGCGTAAAGAATAACTATACATAGTTATTACAACATCATATTGATTCTGATATATTGTATAATCCACTCCAATTCAATTCAATATTTATGGAAATGATATCATCGCTCGTGCGTACGTACGGACTACCGTCTCCCCGACGCGATGAGATTCATTCTTAATGATTAACCATTCATGAATGATTATAAAGTATATATAATAAGTACTAATGAAATATATGACATAATAATGATACTGGATTTATGTATATATATATATATATATGTATGTATGTCATCTACTTACTTCCATTCAAGACAATAAGGAAAGAAAAACAGCGTTCATGCGTACGTACGGACTACCGTCTCCATGAACGGTGTTTTTCATTTTATTTATCTATCTATTATATATATATATATACTGAATATATATGATATATAAATCATATTTTATATTCTGGAAGTAAGTAAATCATGATATAAGTAATAATGATGTCAAGAACAACAAGTCAAAACACCTACGATAAATGAAACGATTTTACCCAAAACGCTTCTTTAACATGGAATTTACAAAAGAACGGGTAATATAATGTCATAAGTGAACCATATATGATATCATAACAATGAGTATGATTCTGTAATAAGTCAATGACATTATTTAAATCATTATACAGGAGGTTCGGACACATACGAAGCAAATCGGACCTAAGGTAAGGGAAATATCACAATCTCATTTTTATCCGAGATTGTTTATTCATAAGTATTTACTGGGGTGTATTTTATCATCCACATCCATGTTTCATCAATATGTAATATTATTTCCATCCACCAACAATTGTTTAAATCCATTTTTACCCTTCGGTGAGTTTTTAGTAATATCTATGAAAGGAATCTTTTGTCATACGAGGTACTTTTTTGACTTTTCCGACAAAAGTACGATGAATGTTTTTTTTAACTTATACGGCATGAATGGATTCATAAAACATTATTTCCAAGAAGCTTCCTTTACAAGTTTTCAAGTTTATTTTTAATAAACTTCTTTTATTTTAAAGTTGTAAGACATGTTATGAAAGGAAAAATGTTTTTGAAGAAGAAAGGATATTTTCCTCAAGAATGGAGTTCAAGTGTTTTATCAAAATTATTTTCCATCTAAGATAATAAAGGGTTATATTTTTATCCCTATTATTACATTGATTTGATCATGTTGTGATGGAATTATTTTTATGAATTACTTTATCTTGTATGAATTGATTTATGATGTCATGATGTTTCAAGAATCCCATTTTTGTTACATGTGTTATGCGATGATGTATGATTTATGATTATGTGGAACACATAAGAAAGGATTCATTATAAGATGGGTGGGACCTATATCTCCCTCCAATGCATTGGGTAAAGATTTTATATCTCATGAGATAGACAGGACTGGAACGGTAGGTTATACCGGTTCAGTGAAACAGGACTGAAACGAGGGTTACTCGATTCAGAAAGGGACTTTGTCCACTAAGATAGTCTTGGCAATGAGTCTTGACTAACAAGAAATGAATCTCTATGATTATGTGTGTATGCCACAAAGTTTCATGTTTTAAGTTATTATTATTGGGATTTCATTTCACTACTATGATTTATCCCATGTTATGAAATTATGCTCTCTTTTGCAGGTTAAGATTTCCAAAAGTTATGTTCTTATGAATATGATGTGATTGATTTTTCTTTTGTTTACCCTTACTGAGCATTTGAGCTCACCCTTTTATGTTTTCTTTTCCCCAGGATATAAAGAAAGGTTTTAGGTAAAAAAAAAAGAAGATCTTTATGGGAGATGTTGAAGATCTTTCACCACGATTAGAAGATTTTATTCCGAGTTTCCAAAGACACTAAACTATTACGATCCTTGTGTGTGTGTTTTTGTTATGTACTAAGTATTCCGCAAAAGTAATGTAATGTCCACGTACGTCAGGTTTCGGGTCTCTAAAGTTGGTATCAGAGGAAAGGTTTAGTCAACCTTTGGAAACTAGGATGTGAAAACGTTAGTGAGATCCCTAGAGATATTTCTAAGTAATGTCTAGGGATGCCCCTAAGGTTAAGTATATGTATAGGTTATAGTCCTAGAATTGCGCTAACGATCATAGAATTAAACCTAAGATGTTAGATATTGAAGGTACTCCCCCTTTATTATGTTGTTTTCCCTAGCATGATTTTTTCCTCTCACACTATTCTTTTTGGGTTTTAGACAATGGCTGGAACCCGAAGGAACCGTGTTGATCAATGCAATGGACAATGCAATGATTTCCCTCCTGAACAAACAAATGTTATGGGAGATGGAGTGAAAAATCTTATTGTTATACTTACACAAGCTATGAATCATTATGGACATCCAAATGAGCAGAGAAGGGAACAATATTCTATTGAGTCCTTCATGAGGCAACGTCCACCTTCTTTCAGTGGGACTTCCGATCCACTTGTTGTTGAACAATGGATCAGCACCACTAAAAAGATATTTTCAGTTCTTCAATGTTCTGAACATGATAAAGTCATTTTAGCAGTATATCGTTTGGAAGGTGAAGCTGATCAATGGTGGAATCTTATCAAGAATACGATGCCAAGAGATGAAATTGAGTCCATGGAATGGGACGAGTTCAAGAACTTGTTTTTCAGTAAGTACTTCCCTCGTATTTTTCGAACAAATATGGAAAAGGAGTTTCTTGAGCTGAAGCCGAAGGATGATGAATCTGTTGGTATATACGAAGTAAATTTTACAAGACTTGCAAGGTATGCATCTGGCATTATCATCCAACCTGAAAGTAAAGTTGATCGATTTTTCAGTGGCTTAAAACCAAGTCTTCGAAGGGCATTAGCTATAAGAGACTTTAGTAGCTATGAAGAAATTGTGTGTTGTGCTATCAAGGTAGAAATGGAAGTTGGTGTTACATATCCATCTCATGGTTTTGACAAGAAACGAAAGATGGAGTTCAAGGAGAAATCTCAGAATAATGGTGAAAAGAAGATGAATGTTTCCTTATGCACAAAGTGTGGAAAGAAGCATAGTGGAGATTGTCTTAAAGGGACTAGAAAATGTTTTAAGTGTGGAAAAGAAGGTCATCGAGTAGCTGAGTGTCGAAGTAATGGAAAAAGGGATTCTAATGATGTGAATAAAGAAAACACTGCAGAGAACGCACCACCAACACTTCAATGCTTCAAGTGCAAGGAAATGGGGCATTATGCTAATAAATTCCCTAATCCAAGGGTTAGTGATGATCGACATGAGCAACCACTTAAGGCAAAGGACAAAGGGAAGTCACATGCGATCACCATTGGCGATGTTGAATATGATAACGATGTGGTGGAATGATTAAGTATTTATGTAATGGGATTCCAAAATAATGTTGTATCGTAAAGTATTTATGTATTGGTCTAATGTGGTATTCAAAGTGATTGAGATATTTTTGGAAATAAGATGATATGAGCATAATGAAGGGAAAAAGAGAAAATGAAATGTTTAACAGTATTCATGAGCTCATGATTGATATAAGGACTAAGTGATATCATGGTTTGAGTATATAGAATTTTGAGGATTTTGGTATGTGGAAAGTGTTAACTTTTAACTGCATTCATGTTTTCACTAAGATATTCAAGAGAATACATGATTAAGTACTTTGAATGTTTGGAATGTGACCAACAAAACATATCTTATGATATATGGGGATCGACGATGGTATTAAATCTCTGGTAATCGTTTTCACTATGTTATGAGAGTGGACTGCAGTATTATAGATAAGCCTAAAGATTGGAATGGATTATGTTGGACATAAGTTAGTATTGTTTAAGGATATAAGTTTTTTCGATATTATTGATGGGATGTTATAGTAATATAGTTTTAGAAAAAGGACAACCTGCAGGACGGGCGACATCCCATCGCTTCGGAAAAGGCTGTGGGAATCGAACCCACAACCGAAGTGCGACTGGCCTTTATCACCTACCACTGGCCTACAGGAAGTCCCTGTTTAGTGGAAACTAGTTTTATTTTATTAAGCGGTATGATATACGAAGTATAAGTTCATTTCTGGAACCATATACGATTAATCTAACCATAAGATGAACTTATAACTTTTCGAACCTTTTGTTTGAGACAGATGGAATGACCTGTCATTCTATCACATGATCTTCTAACACTTCACGAATAACAAATTCAACTTCATTTATTTATGAGATGAAGTAGAAATTGTTAAAGGCACGAACAACAGCGAGATTGTACCAAAATAAAGTAAGTATTTATTCTAATTCAAACTCTTCAACTTTAGGGAAACGATCTTGAAAACCAAAAATGTTGTCCTAGTGCTCTTATACCTGATGAATCAGATGGTACCTTATATCACCAGAAATCTATGGATTTGTGATTACTGGCTTTTCCATAGCCATGTTCTCTACCACTCTCCATCAGAACATGATGGTTAGATTTCTCTTCCATATCCATATTTTCACCTATGTGGAAACCCAGTGATTAGTTTATTTGGGTAATCGTTACATTTCATACTTTAGTTTTTAAAGCCAAGTTTTGGTATTCCTTTTTACAATGTGGGTTTTTATTAAAGAAACTTTCGAATAGTAAACCATTTATAACCCCGACGAATTTCGAGGGCGAAATTCATTTTAAGGGGGGTAGAATGTAACAGCCCAAGATTTTATGAAAAATATTCTTTTTAATTTCACTAATGTCTTGTGTTGTACGCAACACAAAAAGGAGCTTGCACAACACGCATCCTTGGCTTGACTTGCATTACACAAAATCGCAACCTTCCTCGATAGCGTGTGTAGTACGCAATACCGAGTTTCACTAAACAACGATATGCTATTAAAATATTATTAAAACTAGTCGTTATGAATAGTAATAACCACTTTTAAAAATTCTGTAAATCTTATTTTTCAAAATGAACTTCATTTTTGGATTCAGAGTATCGAATTTAGCCTAAGGTAAAATTTTGGTACATTTCGGATAACTTTCATATTCTGATGAATAGTGAAAATTACTAAATTATAATTAAAAAACAACTTTTTTAATCGAAATAATTAATAGTGATAAATTATTAATTGGAGTAGTTTTAAAGTATATTTAGAATATATTTTTACAATTTAATACAATGTTGGTCATTGGATGTAATTGCACATTTAAACCAGACATAATCAAGTGTCAATCTTTTGATATATATTGTTTCCTAAAAACACGCTATTTATTTTAACAGCGGGATTTAATTATAAAATTAATTAATGCAACTTCTATGTTATGAATTTGGTAAAATATATTTCATTTTTGAATTCGGGATATGAAATATAGCTTAGGATGAAATTTTGGCATTGTTCTGAAAAACATCAATTTTTGATGAATAGTGAAACTACTAAGTGGTAGTTAAAAAAACTGAATTTTTCATAAAACTTAATTTTACCGCTTCTGTGAATGGAATTTCAAAAATCCGACAGACACGGTTGATATCAGTAAGTAAAATTTGGTTCAATGAGATAAAAATAATTTTTTGGTGAATAGTAACTTTTTACTATTTTTACCACAGTTAATAGTAAATAGGGTAACTAATAGTAAATATGATATTAATATTACCCTAACACATGTCCTAATTCTATTGGACAAGTGTAATTCGACCAAAAACAAACTTAGGAATAAAATATGACCATTTAGGCCCACTTGGATTAGATTAGGACATTTATTATTAATTTATTTAAAGAAGGGTTAAAATAGTTAAAATCAAAGTTTAATAAGTAAATAATTTTTAATATGGGGTTATACAAAAGATAAATTCGATTGTAAATATTCATTAGAAATCTAAAAATATTTCCTACATGATGGTATTTTATTTTTAATTTTTAGACATCAAATAAGTTAATTTATATATGACACAAAGATAATACAGTAATTATCTTATTAATGAAATATTGACATAATTGATAATATAAATACCAAAATAAATGTAATTTAAGACTTTTTATTAATTCCACTAATTTTCTAGGTTACTATGATATATTAGTGTTGATTTAATCAACTTGGTTCGAACATATAATTCTTTTATGACTTTCAAAAAAATCATATATCAAATAGTGTCAAAATTGACACAAAGTAGTTTTTAAATCAAATATTATATTATTAATTGTTATTTTATTCCTAAAAATCTAAGGTTCGGCCAAATGACTTAGATAAGGATATATGTATTAATAATAAACAATTTGGGGTTCGTTTGGCATGTTATAGTAAGTTTATTAACCATATAGTGAAAGAAAACAAAAAGACACGGTAAAAGTTAAATTATTTAACTTAGAGTTAAATCTAATTGATAAGGTTAAAATAATACCCTAAACTTGTCGAAATCTTATTGGTTGATATGATTTCGACCCATACCCACTTTAGCTTCGAAATAAGACCCTTTGGAACCATTATAAACCGATTTTGACATTAATATAAAATAATATTTTGAGATATTCCTAAGGTGCCCCTCTCCTCCCTTATAAAAGGACACCTCCTCCCCCTCCTCCTCACACCAATTTGAGAACTCAAGCTCGGCCAACCCCTGCCAAAATCTCTTCTCCACTTCCCTATCAACATCCTATAGGTTCTGGTCTTCCTCAAAGACCAATTTTAGTGCCCTAAGAGGAGGTCTCAAAGAGGCGCTTCAAAGAAGAGGTAATTACCGTTACCAATTCTTTCATCTTTATTTCTTCTTCCACTTCTTCTTCTTAGGTTGTTTCATTATGAAGTAATAACATCAGTATCACTCATATACTGATATGTTATTATAATTATGAAACAAACCTATTTCACCATCTATCCATCCTACGGAAAAAGAAATCATCGCGCGTGCGTACGTACGGAATACCGTCTCCACGCCGTGGTGTAATCTATTTTCCACCACCACCTTACATGGATGGGTATAATGGTGTAAAGAATAACTATACATAGTTATTACAACATCATATTGATTCTGATATATTGTATAATCCACTCCACTCCAATTCAATATTTATGTAAATGATATCATCGCTCGTGCGTACGTACGGACTACCGTCTCCACGACGCGATGAGATTCATTCTTAATGATTCACCATTCATGAATGATTATAAAGTATATATAATAAGTACTAATGAAATATATTACATAATAATGATACTGGATTTATGTATATATATATATATATATATATATATATATATATATATATTTCATCTACTTACTTCCATTCAAGACAATAAGGAAAGAAAAACAGCGTTCATGCGTACGTACGGACTACCGTCTCCATGAACGGTGTTTTTCATTTTATTTATCTATCTATTATATATATATATATATATACTGAATATATATGATATATAAATCATATTTTATATTCTGGAAGTAAGTAAATCATGATATAAGTAATAATTATGTCAATAACAACAAGTCAAAACACCTATGATAAATGAAACGATTTTACCCAAAAAGCTTCTTTAACATGGAATTTACAAAAGAACGGGTAATATAATGTCATAAGTGAACCATATATGATATCATAACAATGAATATGATTCTGTAATAAGTCAATGACATTATTTAAATCATTATACAGGAGGTTCGGACACATACGAAGCAAATCGGACCTAAGGTAAGGGAAATATCACAATCTCATTTTTATCTGAGATTGTTTATTCATAAGTATTTACTGGGGTGTATTTTATCATCCACATCCATGTTTCATCAATATGTAATATTATTTCCATCCACCTACAATTGTTTAAATCCATTTTTACCCTTCGGTGAGTTTTTAGTAATATCTATGAAAGGAATCTTTTGTCATACGAGGTACTTTTTAACTTTTCCGACAAAAGTACGATGAATGTTTTTTTAACTTATACGGCATGAATGGATTCATAAAACATTATTTCCAAGAAGCTTCCTTTACAAGTTTTCAAGTTTATTTTTAATCAACTTCTTTTATTTTAAAGTTGTAAGACATGTTATGAAAGGAAAAATGTTTTTGAAGAAGAAAGGATATTTTCCTCAAGAATGGAGTTCAAGTGTTTTATCAAAATTATTTTCCATCTAAGATAATAAAGGGTTATATTTTTATCCCTATTATTACATTGATTTGATCATGTTGTGATGGAATTATTTTTATGAATTACTTTATCTTGTATGAATTGATTTATGATGTCATGATGTTTCAAGAATCCCATTTTTGTTACATGTGTTATGCGATGATGTATGATTTATGATTATGTGGAACACATAAGAAAGGATTCATTATAAGATGGGTGGGACCTATATCTCCCTCCAATGCATTGGGTAAAGATTTTATATCTCATGAGATAGATAGGACTGGAACGATAGGTTATACCGGTTCAGTGAAACAGGACTGAAACGAGGGTTACTCGATTCAGAAAGGGACTTTGTCCACTAAGATAGTCTTGGAAATGAGTCTTGACTAACAAGAAATGAATCTCTATGATTATGTGTGTATGACACAAAGTTTCATGTTTTAAGTTATGATTATTGGGATTTCATTTCACTACTATGATTTATCCCATGTTATGAAATTATGCTCTCTTTTGCAGGTTAAGATTTCCAAAAGTTATGTTCTTATGAATATGATGTGATTGATTTTTCTTTTGTTTACCCTTACTGAGCATTTGAGCTCACCCTTTTATGTTTTCTTTTCCCCAGGATATAAAGAAAGGTTTTAGGAAAAAAAAAGGAAGATCTTTATGGGAGATGTTGAAGATCTTTCACCACGATTAGAAGATTTTATTCCGAGTTTCCAAAGACACTAAACTATTACGATCCTTGTGTGTGTGTTTTTGTTATGTACTAAGTATTCCGCAAAAGTAATGTAATGTCCATGTACGTCAGGTTTCGGGTCTCTACAAAGGGTTGGTAGGTTCAGATGTGAAAATAAATTCTGAGGCTTTAAAAAGGAAGGCTAATTCCTTTAAACAACATTTCATGATATTCAAAGTAAATCTCACTGAAAATACATCTATCAAAAGCTCAGTCAAATGATTTTGTAATCGTCACCATCTTCCTTAGGCAAGTAGGGCTCATGGGCAAATAAGCATAAGGTTTCCTTGTTGTTGTTTTTTTGGTTTGTTTTTTTTGGTTTGTTTTTTAAGACAAAACACAAGGGAAACACTTATGAAAAAAATGAGTAGATTTTTGGAACCCATTCTACCCCAAATAATCAAGAGGCACTCCCCCACACTTTATTTCATGGTTGTGCACAAAATATACCATGTATTGACAATTCCCTTTTTAAAGCTCAAATGAATAATCATGCAAAGTTTAAAAAGAAATAGGGTAGGAAGGGAAATAGTCTTGTAATGTGGATTTCTACAAAGGTTGTTCATGTCTTCTATGGGATTAATGAAGATTAAATTTAGGGTAGGTCTCAAGATAAAGGGGTTGAAACAATTTAATGCCTCAATCATTTTAATGTAATTCAAGAAATTTCTTCATGTTTTGAAAAGAAAACTTGAAAATTCTGGTAGTGATGCATATCCTAAGAATCTCTCAATAAAGAGGGTATTAGAAAAGAAATACGAAATATTGTTTAGAATACATCTCAGGAGTGGAAAAATAATAAAGGGACAATCAGGTCATGACATGCATATAAATGATTAGCCTAATCAATGTAATTTAATCGAGGATGAAAAGCTGCAATTGAAACTATATCAGCAATCATTTTAAAATACTTAATAACTAAAATAGGCATGCAACATTTCCAAAAGTTCCTACTGATAACTATAGCATTAATAAGAATGATTAACCAAAATTGCTTTACATTTTCAAATATAGAGTCTAATAATGATGTATCTTAGATTAGTTTAAGGGAAAAGACTAAGGGGAAATATATAGATTCTCCCCCACACTTAATATTGCACATGGTCCACCAAGTGCAATATTAAGGTAAAGAGTGGGCAATAGGGAGAAATGGCGGAAAACAGTGGAAGAAGTAAATCCAAAAAGAAAGAAAATAGAAATGGAAAAAATACTCCCCTCGTGAAAAAGTGATGCCCAAGGTGCTCCATGATACATGTGACTGGAAAGGAAAAATAAAACTGCAAACATGCACAACATCACAGCACATAAAATGATAAAAGAGATATATAAGAAAAATAAAAATGTCACTATCATGGGGTCGCCTCATGGGAGGCATAATCCTGTACAGAATCGGCGGTAAAGACGGCTTAGGAGGCGTGGAAGTGGGAGGCCCAAACTCTGCATCGGGAAGGGGAGCTGAAGAAGTAGGAGTTGCAGGTGCTGGACTCGGCAAAGGTAGCTCAGCAGCAGGCCCTGGACCAACAGAAGTGGTAGTAGCAGGGCTCACCATAGTGAGTAGAATGGAATCTGTGGCCTGCGCAGGAGATGGCGGTGGAGCAGTAGCAGAAGGGCCAGGAACGGAGGCAGAGGCTGGTGGCTGAGGCAGTGGAACACCAAGATGCTGAGCAATATGCAGCAACAAATGATCCATCCGGTCCTAGCGGCCATCCAGACGAATCAAATGGCGTGCAATGGTGTCCTGGCGGCTGATGATACGAACTAACTTATGCTTCATCGTCGCTAGGCAGAGGGAAAGGGTCGGATCGACCGAGGGTGCGGGGGTAGGTGGGATGGGGGATGGGACAGAAGAATGAAGGTCAGAAGAAGTGGGGTCAGTAGGAGGTGGGTGAGGTGGAGAAGCTGGAGTGGGTGGGGAGGGAGGAGCGGGGTCAGCAGCTGGGGAAGGGGGGTCAGCAGGTGGCGGAGCGCGAGCCTGAGCAAGGATGTAAGCACCCCCTGCTTCCGGACCAATCCCATGCGAATGAGCATGAGGAAGTCCATCCACTGGGGTAAACCTATCATGTCATGAGGTAATGAGGGCTCGAATACCCCTAAGTGGTGGGCAAGACGGGTTGTGTAAAACCCGCCATTCAGGTTTCCCTGACGGCCGGTAAACATGGAGTGGAAATAGGAGGCGACAAGATAGGGGAGGTCCGGGTAGGCATGCCGGATGACACAGGTAAGAAGCTCCATTTCAAGGCCAGTCACGACCCCCATATCCTCATGGCGGGGGAAAAGGATGGCGCTGAAGCACTGGTGGGTGAAGCGAAGGATGGGGTCGGCTATAAGAGTGCTCTTCTGGGAAGTGGGGGAGTATCGGTGGTCAGGACCAGCGATCTCCCGCCACATGGAAACGAGTTCAGAGTGCTTGGGCTGGGTCAAGTCAGAAATGGGGGGTGGGGTGATAGGATGTGGGTTGAAGCCGCACCCTCGGACAAACTCTGTCATCATTAGAGAAAAACATTGGCCGCCTAGCCGGAATCGAACTACGGGCACCGCATCGCCAGGTGTCTCTCGGTACTCCGCTCCATCGAACTCAAACGAGGCCGAAATCTCCAAAAATAAATCACAGAACACAAGAGTGATGACCTGGAAAATATCGAGGAGTGTGATGTGCCTGAGAAGCACCTCCAACTCCTCCCAAATACCGAGCCGCTGCGGAATGCTACTGTCGAGGTACCGGCCACTCAATGGCATTGGCCGATGAGAGAAGTGTCAGAACCTATCGTATGCGAGGTCAGTGACCGGGAATACCATGCAGGGATAGGGAGCACCTGCAGGTCTCTGCCCAGGTGCTGGTGCAGCAACAACGTCTGGCTCTGGAGGTGGATCTGCCTAAGTAGAAGGTGGCTCGGTGGAAGGTGTGATCGAAGAGGGACCAGCTGTTGAGGATGATAGTACAGGGAATGTGGCAGTTGGTGTAGTAGAAGTAGGCCCGACCTCATCTGAGGGAGTGAGTGGCGGAATAATGGCCAATTTAGGGAGCTCAAAGACCGGAGCGTCGGGGTCCGGCTGTGTAAGTGGTTAGAGTTGGATCTGACGATAACTGGACTCCTCGCCCTCAGTGGCGGAGGCTGGCCACTTCCCGTGCGAAGGATCGTGATCTTCCATATCTTGATATAGAAAGAAATAGAAAACAAAATAAAAGAAAAAGGAAAACAAAACAAAGAAATGTGAGAAAACATGAAAAGAAAAGTACATGGCGTGTACTCCAGAGTACACGGAGTGTAGTCAAAAATGGAGAGTATCTCGTGTTCTCTGGATAGACACGCCAAGGGTGAAAAACAGACCATGGAAAAGCACACTGCGCGTACTTAACATACAGGTCGTGTTCACTCAAAGTGTTGGTGGTCATGTGGAACAAATGACACGGCCATGTTTTTATCAATTCATAGAAAACAATACACACCGTGTAAGTACAGGACACGGCGTGGACTGCACACGAAGAACATGGCTATGTAGAGGGTGAGACACGGGCTGGTCAAACATCACACAGACACGGCATGTACCGAACACACACGCTGTGTATAGGAATATAGGGTGAGAGGCCATGTAGAGGGGAAACACGGGCCAGATACATATAAAAAGGACACGGAATGTACTGAACATACACGCCGTGTTCTGGAACATGGGGTGACAGGCCGTGTTATGTGCCACACATGGAGGGGCCAAGGGAAATGGTCTGACATGGTGTGTACCTAACATACACACCGTGTATGAAAATGGTGTGTGAGGCTGTGTACAAAGGTGTACTTGGGCAAGATTAAAAGGACACGGTGTGTACCGAACATACACACCGTGTTTATTCAAATTTCAAAATATTTTGTGTGTGGACGTGTACAGAAGTACATGGCGTGTGTTCTTCATTTTGTGGTCGTGTACTGCCAGAAGGCGAACGGTCAGCTGATCCGGAAAACACCCTAAACGAGTCTAAAAACATTAAACAGAGGGTGTAGAACAGTGTACCTGGATCAAAGATCTCAATGTGAGAGGAATTAGAACTTGAAACGCCCCAAATCGATGGATCTAGAGAAGGGGGGTTTGGGTGGCATTCAGGATAAGAAATAGGATGAAAGGAGAAAAATGGGGAGGCCGTGCGACACGGCCTCAAGCCAGGTGGACCGAAGCTTATATAGCCGAGGTTCACAGTGTGTATGTATGGTACACGTCGTGTATCCCGGTTTTTTTTAAGATTATATAAATAAATATAATTATTATAGTAAACTATATAATAATTATTAATAATTAAAATAAAATAGATATATCTACAAATTATATTATAAATAAACCGATACACGACGTATATCGTGAAATATGCTCCATGTATTTTAAAATGAGAAAAAGAGTAGTCCAACCTTTGGTCTGGTGCTTGGGGCGGGATTCGCATCGGTGATCGGCCGATTCAAACGGACGCCCTCACCCACTGGAGCAAAGGTTGTTCTGCTGTCTATATTTATTTTATATATATATATATATATATATATATATTCTATACGGCCTATACACACGGAAAGAAAGAAAATCACGGAGTGTGGTTTTTATTTAAGAAAGGATGGGGTGAAGCGGGGAGATTAGCGTCATTCGAAACCGGGTCTTTTGAACCTGGTTTTGAGACTTTGCCAATCCGCCAACTTCACCCGCAAGTAATTTCTTATTTTTAAAACTTTTCGAATTTATATTTGAAAAATTATGGCACACATGGCGTATTTCGGGATACACATCATGTGTTTTTATTAAAAGAACAAATGATGGAAATGGGAAAGTTGTCTGGATTCGAACCCAGGTCTTGTGAAACCGGATTACGATTCTAGCCAACTGATCCATCCCCATCATGGGTTTTATTAAACACACACACACACACACACACACACACACACACATATATATATATATATGGAAAAAACCACACACGCCGTGTAAATAAAAGGAGGAACCTCGTGCCGAAGGTAGGTTAGGAGCATTCAAACTGGGGACGGCTTGAATAAACTCCAGTGACTTGGCCATAGACACCGGAATCAACCCTGGTTATTTATTTGTTATTCTAGATATTTGTATTATTAAGATTACAAATTAAAAATATAAGTACACGCCGTGTATATAAGTGGGACATGACGTGTAACCTTTGGGTTTCCTCCCAAGAAGCGCCTTTGTTTTAGGTCGTTGGATCGACCTACTTATCTTGATTACCTGATATTTATGGTGGATAACGGTCCCAATAGTGGCTGCCCTGGCCATCTAAAAGTTGCAAGTTCTATGGATCTTCTTCAACAGGAATGTCTGGAATGTTAAAATTATCAGAAATATAGGAACATACCATATCATCCATCAGGAGGTCATCCAGGGTAGTTATTGCAGAACAATCCTCATGATTGGATTATGATGCCTGCTTGATGTCTTTGAGAACATTTTAGGAGACTCTCTCTTCTCCTACCTGGAAAATCAGCTCTCCTTAGTGCACATCAATGAGTGCCTTCCTAGTTTCCAAGAAAGGTCTTCCAAGTATAAGAGGTGCTTCCTGGTCATCCCCCATGTCTAGGATGATGAAATCAGCGGGAAGGATCAGCCTACCCACCTTGACCAGTACGTCCTCTAGGTGTCCCTTCGGGTGTTTGATGGATCGATCAGCAAGTTGAAGGGCTACATGGCTAGGCTTGAGCTCGTTGAGTCCCAGCATCTTGAAAACTCTGAGGGGAAAGAGGTTCACGCTGGCCCCTAAGTCGCAGAGGGCCTTCCCAAACTCGCAGGATCCAATAGTACAAGGAATGGTGAAACTGCCTGGATCTTGGAGTTTGGGAGGAATGGAATGTTGAACCACCGTGGAGCACTCATTTGTTAGTGCAATAATGCCCAAATCCTCCATATTCCTCTTATTCGAGAGGATTTCCTTCATGAATTTGGCGTAGGTGGGCATCTGAGTCGGGGCCTCTCCAAATGGGATGTTGATATGTAGCTTCTTGAACACATCCATGAATTTGCTGAACTGGTGGTCCAGCTTCCTCTGGTTCAATATTTCCGGAAAAGGTAAGGCATTCTTGAATGGTTGGATTACTTCTTTTTCTTTATTCTTCAAAGCCTCCTTATGCGGGCTTTTGGATGAGGAGGGGTCGGTATTGGTACCTTTTTTATAAAGAATGAGTTTGGATGCACCTTGCTGTGTTGATTGGTTCTGTTGGAGCTCTTTTCCACTCCGGAGCATGATAGCATTAGCCTCCTCCCTTGGGTTCTTTCCGGTGTTCCCACGTAGTGTACCGGGCTGTCTCCCTGAAAGTTGGTTTACCAGCTGGCAAATTTGATTCTTTAAGCCTCGAATATAAGCTTCTTGATTTTGGAACCGAGTCTCAGTAGTAGATATGAATTTAGTCATCAGATCCTCTAACCTTGAGGTGTTCTCTTGCTGAGGTGGTTGTTGAGATGGTGGAGGAGGTGGTTGTCGTGGCTGCTGTGGATGAGGGTTTTGATACCCTTGTTGCTGATAACGACCCTGCTAGGGTTTTTGTGGCCTTTGGTATTGGTTCTGGTATGGAGGTTGGTTGTAGCTGGGCGGTCGCTGGGGAGGTGGATTCTGCGGTTGTTGGCCCCAACTAGTGTTTTGTTGATCTCACCATGCTGGGTTCTGGTACTTCTGGTACTGGTTGGGCCCTCGATTTTGGGCAACATAACTCACCTCGCTCGTCGAAGGGCCTCTAGTCGAACCCGGGCATTCTCCCATGATGTGGTTATCACCACAGTCGCCGCATGCTGGATGGTGCGCCGCATGAACTTGAGAGGCTCCTTTGAGGTTCAATGCATCAATTTTCTTGGAAACAACATCCAACTGAGCAGCTAACATAGTGGTAGCGTCAATATTGTGCATACCTCACTTTTGAGTCCCCTGCTCGGAGCGCCACTAGAAGCTGTTGGTTGACATATCTTCCAGTAGTTTGAATAGTTCTTCGGTGGATTTCCGCATCAACGTGCCTCCAGCAGCAACGTCCACCACGGACTTGGTATTTGTGGTAAGTCCTTCGTAGAAGGTCTGGACTTGCATCCAGAGTGGGAGTCCATGGTGGGGGGCATTTTCATAACATTTCTTTGAAACGTTCCTAGGACTCATACAATGACTCGAAGTCGTGCTGCTGGAAATTATGGATCTCATTCCGGAGTGTCGCTGTATTTGATGGTGGAAAGTACATGGATAGAAAGGCCTGGGCTATCTCCTCCCAGGTGAGGATAGATCGTTTTGGTAGCCCCTTGATCCATTCTTTCGCCTTTTCCCGTAGAGAAAAGGGAAATAGGCGAAGACGGATGGTGTCTTCGGACACGTCGGTGTACCGAAAGGTGTCGTAGATCTCTAGAAAGTTGGATAGATGAGCGTTCAGGTCCTCGCTAGCTAGACCTCTAAATTGAAATGTGTTCTGGATCAGTTTCATGGTAGCAGGCTTGATCTCGAAGTGTGGAACCTAGATCGGGGGACGAACGATGCCCGTATCAGCTCCATGGATCGAAGGAAGACCGTACTCCATAAGGGTACGTCTTGGAGGTTGCTGCTGAAGGGGTGGACCTTGCATGAACTACTCTTGAGGGGCGAAGTATGGCCATGGGAAGAGTCTATTTGGCGGTCGTTGGTAATCCCTTGGGATGAAATCCATGAATGCTCCAGGAGGTTGCTCTGGTAGACCAGCAGCGGGAGGCTGCTGATCCTGGTACTGATGCTCAGTCACAGCATCTACGACTGGTTCTCCCTCTTCCTCGTTCGGCATGGGTTGTGGTTGATTGTTGTGAGTTTCTGTCTATGTATGCCGACGATGAAGCATGGTCGGTTCGATTTCTGGGTCAAGCAGAACTAATTCCGATGATTCGGCGCTTTTGGATCATGTAAGACATCTAAACATACACTTTAAGCTCTGCACAACACAAAAATGAAAACCAAACATAAAAGGGAAAAACAAAAGAGAAAATTTGAAATGGGATTATATAAGAGATTTTTGATAATTTTCTTTTTTTATTTTCACTTAAATCACTTATTAACACAATTAAAATCTTAGCACTAAAACCAAAGATGTCCCCGGTAACGGCGCCAAAATTTGGTCTCGCTTGTCGTTGGTTGAAGTTATATGCATCCCAAATTAATTACCCATTCTTAAAACTTTAGTATAGCATAAGTTCGGGGTCAATCCACAGGGAACAATGGTGTTCATAAATTCAATTGAGTTAATACTTAATTAGGTGAAGTTTGCAGAATTTAGAGTTGATTGAGTTGATTTTGATTTTTTAATTGAAACTAAATTGTTTTACTTTGAAGAAATGATTAACAGTTTTAAATAAAATAATGGGTAAATTTAAAGAGTTTAAAAATAGGAATAAAGAACATGTCTGGGCTGTGGTGATTAAGGAGTACTTTTTCAGGTTGTTTAAATGGTTATGTTGTTCATAATAATTCAATCATTCTAGATTTTGTTTTGTTATAAGATTTCCTTGGTCTAGTTCCTCTTGTTTGGAATTAGATCGGTTTACGCCTTGGTCCGATAGTCAGTGTTCTTAATTATTTATTAAGTTCAGTCCATTATTTGAATTGGTGAAATCCTTCCAATGTTCATGGATTCTTTCACCATTACTTTTATTTTTTATCACTGAGAATTCTTCCCTTGGTCCAGCTATGAATTCTCAGTTATATTAGATAGTGGTTTAAGAAGAGTAATATGAATTACAATGATTCAAACACAACTATATAAAACAACATAAAAATTATGATCCCATCATCCATATCCCCAACACGAGGGGTTTAGATACACATAGAAAGTGGGAGAGAGACGTCACATGTGATACCTGGCGGATTCATCGTGTAGGCATTGAGGTAGGGTGTCAGAAGGTGGAATGGCGGAGTGATGACACCTTGGTAGCTTCGGGAATGGTGATAGCAGAGCTTCTCTCTCCTCTAAATGGTTCTGAACTCCCAAATCTGTAGGCAAAGGCCTCTTTTTATAGAAAAATAAAGTACATGATGTGTATAGAAAGTACACGTCGTGTACTTTTCTTCGACGCGCTTTGGCGCCAATTTCTCCACGGGTAGGCAGCCTAACACACTGCCTTTGACTTTTGAACATGGTGCCTCCTGGTGTTTGGGTGTACACGGCGTGTAGTGCCGCCATACACGGCGTATAATGTCATATGTTTGGCTGCCAGCCCCTTCTAGAATAGCAGACACGGCGTGTAGAAATTCAAACACGTTGTGTCTCCTTCAATAGCCACATGGGCGTGTAGACTTTTCTCAGCAACCACCGCTTCTAGAAAGTGGTACATGGCATGTAACGCCGCCTCACACGACGTGTATATTCTTTATGGTGACATGGGAGTGTACTCCCTACTTCGGTCAGTTTCCTTGTCTGGATGTACACAGCGTGTATAAAAGTACACGCCATGTAGTTTCAAAATTTTAACAGACTTCCCTTGATCCTTGTATTTAGCCAGAAAGCTCTTGAAAGTAAACAGATTCACCAAAATCAAAAACTATGTTCATAAAACAACAGATATTTGCTAAAAACATGTTTTTATTGTCAATTATATATATGGAAATGTATACACAAATCGAGTGCATCAGTTACATAAGGTATCTTGATCCTTGGGAGATCATTTAATTATTCTCTAAGAAAAGGGTGATGTACTTTGAAACTTTCTCTATTTTAGTGTGATAATCTATAATTGGGATCCTTGTTTTACCTCATGAGTATAGGGAGGTATTTAGTATGATTTTGTCTCTCAAAAATAGTTTATAACCTCCTTACATCTGTATAAAGATACTCATATTTATCATATGATATAAAAACTAAAGGATATGTTGTGATCATTTTTTTGGATTTTGGAGGTTCGTGGGTGAAAAACCTACCCATGGTTAAGTTTTTATATATTAATTAATATGACTATTCTATTATAATGAAACCATTCAACACATTGTTCTTAAGGCCTTTTGGATATTTGTTTCCTTTGACCGAGGTTATACATTTTATGATTCTTAGACCAGATGTGGTTTTGATCATGACTGATAAGTTGTAGATGATTCAAGAGAGGATGAATTCAATATAATAGCATCACAACTCTTATAAATATCAAAGGATATTTCCTATGGATTTTGATGTTGGAGACCTTGTGATATTGATGTTTTTTATTCAATATAGATAATGTAATTTTGGTCATGGTAGTTAGTATCATCCCTAGTTTATTGGTCCTACTGAGGTGTTGAATCATGCTAATGATGTGGTATATTAGATAGACCTCCCTCCATGAATGTAATGAATCCATGATGTTTTTTATGTTTCATAACTTTATTGATATCCTCTTAATTAATCTTATCTCATTGAGTGATTGGATTTGGGTATATAGTATGAATTTATGTTTATGGAGTAGGTGATGGAGATTCAATATTTTCAGGTTAAGGTGTTGTACGGGTGCACCATTACCTCCGTTCAAATCTTATAATGGAATGGCGTTTTTAAGGATTGTATGTGTGTGCATGAGTCACAGATTTTCTCTCAGTATCCTGAGTTATTTTGAACCTTATTTTTCCTTGATGTTGAGATGTTTTATTTTGTGCTGGTTTGATTGAAATTCTTTATCTTAGAGATACATCGTGTTTGGGTGATGATTTTGTTCCCTTTTTAGAGGTATCTCATGAGGATGTTTCAGTTTCATGTTCAATGTATACTTTTTGGGTTGGTTTTGATTTTTAAATATAATAATCATTTTGGGGGTATCTAATGTAATGGATCATATCTTTTAAGATTGTTACTTTTCAACTTTTGGGTGTTTAAGGTTTCAGAAGAAGGTTAGAGTAAATAATATGGGGATGGATATAAAATTATAAGTATAATGAATATACTACATTATGGTACATTTATCTTCATTGTAGAAACTTAGTAGTAGGAAAGGGGGTTTTTTGTAGTCTAGTGTGCTATTTTTTATGGATGGGTTATAGAATGATAATCCATGTTGTGGCATGGGGTGTGATTCATGAGGTTTTGGTGTTTCATTGCCTCAGAATGGGAGGTTGGTTGTGGTGTATTATATAGTGTTGTAGTGTGAAGGGTTGTGAGGGGTTTTGGTTTAATCTTATGTGAGTTTTGTTTCATTGTGGTTTTTTGGGTTATGGAATTGTGGTCTTGAGGTGTTTTGGTTTTATCTTACATGATTTAGTTTCCATGTGACATCTCTTGAGTTTATTTTACTTGATCCTTTTATTTAATCTTTCATTATGGTTATAACAATGTGACACTTTTCTTTACGGTGTGGATGTATGGGTGGTTAGTTTCTATGATTTGTCTCTATGAAATCTGTTGTTCCATGATGTCTTCCATTACATTATGGTTTGGTTTGTGGTTCATTGGGTTTGAAGGGAGAGTTCGAGGATCACATCATAATCCTCAGGAGTTAGAGTGTTATAGTATGGTAGTATGGGTTATGTCATAACTTTTGTTATTAATATAACTTTTATGTTGTTTGAACCTTAATATTTAAGTGATATACCACCATGGTTTTTTGGATCGGATTTTCATTATGACAAGATAACCAATATCACAATAAGATTATTTATTTTTCTAGAGTGATTATAAATTTAGGCATTGTATCAAATTATCTCATTTTTCGTCAACTTATTTCAAACCCATGGTATCTAGAGGCATGTCTTTAGATATCTTTATCCACCTTATAGATTTTTTTATTAGGACACAACCCTAATATCACATGTTCATCTGATAAAAACACTGGAATAAGGATCCTCAGTCTTCTGGAAGTTCTAAAATAGATCAATATAGCGGAAAAATCAAACATAAAAAAGTTGGATTTCGTTGAATATGTGTACCGAAAGTAAGAATAATTCTCACCCTACCCACCATACAAAGTTTACCTCACAAAAAACTAAATAAATGATCATAAACATTCAAGGAAATATAATTTAATACAATTTAGGTACATGAAATAATGAAATAACATAAAGTATCAATGTTCTTCAAATGAGTTATCCTACATTAATGGGAGAAACACTGTGAGTTTATTTTCATTCACCAAAAATATAAGATTAAATTAACCTAAAAATTTAGTTTGCAATATTTCATTACAAGATATTAGTACTTTGAATTTATTTTACCACTGTACACTTCACTTATGAACTATTTAGATTCAAGATATACTATTTGTATCATTAATACGCTATAAAAATCAATCCTTGTATCCTTGTTTAGGAAACATAATTATATTATCTAGGTAACATCACCTTTTAATATTCATGGAGAGGAATCCAAATAGAATGTGACTATAGATCATCAATAACTATGTTGACCTCAACCACTTTCTCATGTAAAATATTCAAAATACTTCATTCTAGAGAATTCTTGATTTCACTAAACATTATTGACCTCTGTGATTCCATCATAAGATGTGAGCTTCTGATGGTCCTGCAACCACTTAGAGATATTGAACTAACACTATCATCACATTGATCAAGAAACCTTCCACTGATCAATTTCTAGTAAACATAATTATGGTGACTAGAACTTTTGGTAATTTGAAATTTTTCTTCACATGACAATAATCTCCCACTTGAAGACTTATTTTAGAGAAACACCCATATAAACTCTCTAATGTTTTTCAAACCTTCCTTTCCTCTTATTTATAATGTTTATTATCAAATGGTACTTCAGTTCAATTTTATTTTTTTGAGCATGAAATGCTATATTTTTAGCCAAGTTGATTTCACTTTGGATATCCTAGAAAAAAACTCATCCTCCTTATCTTCTATCAAGTTTCTTCAAAAAATGATTCAACTAAACCATCTCCTTCCCTCCTTCCATTATAGATACATAATCTATATATTTTTTAATTAATATAATAATATTTTTAGTCTTGACATCCAAATTATCATTGTTCCTCCATATGTAATCATAAAGCTAATTTTACTCTTCTAGGTATCTGTATATCCATAAAATTCCACATCCATAAATCCTTGTAATGGATATTCCTCACAAAAATATATAGTGGCATCTTATTTTACATTCAAATACTAAAGGATCCATTTGATGGTTCTCAATGTTTTCTTCTGGTTTTTTATATAAATCAACTCACAACTCCCACTATAAACATTATATTTGGATAAGTACAAATCTTTTCATATATTAAACTTCTAAAAATTGAATCGTAATGTAATTTCTCCATGTATTAATAATCATATTCCATTTTCAATGATTGTGCCTTAAATAATTTGAATTATTAAGTAAGATGAGTTTATAATTAGTTTCATCCAACCATTACAAACTTTTCTATAGTCTTATGGATGTATTATTTATGACATAGCACAAATGTTTTGTCCTTCATATCACTATCAATCCTCATCCCTAATAATTTCTTTTCTTGGGAAACATATTTCATTTTGAAACATCTAAATAAATTACACTTCAATTTATAAACCTTTTTATCTCTGATCCTACCAAAAACATGTCATCAACATGAAAAAATAAAATTATGAATATCCCACCTTATCACTACTTTTTAAAATAGTGATGATCTATATTTCACCTCTCAAATAACTTTTTAACATAAATCTATAGAACTTATAATTCCAATTTCATGATGATACTTCAGTCCATAATGAATTTTATTTAACATAAAAAACCAAATTCCATTTTCCCCTTCCATAAAACCTAATGGATACTTTATATAAATTTTTTTCCTAACTCACCATAAAGGAAAGTTATTTTTACATCCATATTTTAAATATATATATATATATATATATATATTGATGTTTTTATACTCAAATCCATCTGAAAAGTTTCATATTTAACTATTGGTGATAATATTTCTAAGAAATAAACACCTTTCTTCTATTTAAATCCTTTTCCTACCATTCGGGATTTGTAATTCTTCCTTTAATTAACATACTATTTTAATCAGAAAACACACTTATTTTATAGTTCCATTTTTCCTTATATTAAAATAGTTAACTCCCAAGTTATGTTAGTTTTTAATGAATTTATCTCTTCATCCATTAATTATTTCCATTGATTGTAATAACTATGTTAAGTATCCTTCTTTGAAATTTTAGGTTCTCTAGAATCTATCAATAATAAAAAATTTATATTAGTCATAAACCTCTAAATCAGCCTTTTGATTCTAATTGATCTCCTCAACTGAATTTTTTTTTCTAAAATGTGTGGATCTACCCTAATTTCTATAACACCATATTCTAGTGATCCCACATGATAATCAACCTCCCCAGAAATTTTTGGAATTTCCTCCAATGGTATTAATTTTGGTATTCTTATTCCTTAAACATTCTCATATGAGTTATCAAAAAGTTATGATCTCCTAGTGACTTTACTTAGATCAACCTAGAGTTTCATAGTTCATTTGTTTCCCTCGACTTACTTCTATTTCAACAATTAATCCTTAAAAAGAACCTTATCATTAAAGAGAACATTTTTACTCTAGATGGTTTTACCCTATCAACATCTCATAGTTGATATCCAAAGTTCTCATCACCATTACTGATGAGGAAACATACTTTGGATTCTTCTTCATCTTATCACTATACATAGAATCAATAAAAACATATTCCAGAAATTCATATACCATAATATGGATAAATTTTGGTCATTTACCAAACTATAACTCCTCTAAAATATCATACCCTTACACTAATTCTAGTCTCATGTTGACAAGATATTCCACTATATTAAGTGCCTCTACCAAAATTCCCTTAAGAATTCCTCAGTAAAACCTTATGAACTGATACTTTTCCATCATAGTTTGATTGATATGTTTAGATAATAGATTATATTATGGAGTTTCATAAACCATATTATCATATCTTATTCCCTTATTATTGTATAAATTTTAGAAGTCGTATCTAGTTTCATCACCTTTATTTTCTATACAAACAAATTTCAACTTCTGATTGCACTTACTTTTCACCAAAGTTTTCCATTGAATGAACACCAGAAAATACACTAAATTTAAACTTCACTAAGTAAATCCAAACTTTTGAATTAACATCATAAATAAGGTTTACAAAGTAGATAAAAAATCCATGTACCCACACTCCTTGATATGGTTCTAAAAATATAAACTTTACATTTATGGCTTTGATATTGTGGAAGGTGACCCGTTTTTTGTCATCCAAAACATACAACATCAAAAGAAAATATTGGAACACTTATGGACCCAAAGACCTTTTAGATTTAGATTTTTATATAATTAGGATAGAATCATACATAAATAGTACCCATAATTCAATAGAGTATCTTTCGCACTATACTCATCTTTTCTGATTTCATAATAAATCATCATCATCATTCATATGAAACACTTTTAGACATAATTCATTTAACATCATTCTTGATAACATGTAGAAGATGAAGTATAATAAGGGTGAGTGTAAATTCTCAATAAGGGTAAACATAATCATTAACAATTAAATATCATAAGTGATTATAATAAGTGACTAAAGGTATGATAACATAATCAAATTACAAGATGATAACATAAGAATATCCATACCCATAAATACCTAGATTATCAATCATAAAACATGGAATAAATAATTATTAAAGAAAAGATTCAAAATAATAAATAATCATGAGCCATTTTATTTAAATCTTGTTTAATGGAATCATTAGAAATCCATATCAAGAAAAAATAAAACCTTTTGGTATCTTGGAACATCATCTTCATAACTCATTTTAAACATGTGTCAGAAATAACTGGGTCCTTGTGAAATCCATAGAAGAACCCCTCTGATAACTTCTTCCTTATTTATATTGATGAAAAGTAACATTACCCAATTCATTGAATTTATATCTAGTTGAACCCATTATATAATCTATATCAGGATCACCCAACGCTATCTGGGCTCACCCATCATAAAAGCTATATTAGGCTCACCCAGCATTGTGTGGGTGATCCCACCATTTAAGAAATATCAGGCTCACCCATGACCTATAATGGGGATCAATACTTAATATAAGTTGTATCAAACTCACTCAATCATCATTATAAATTTACAAGTACCATTAATTAATAAAAAAATTAGAATACTTCACTTTTTAATTATAATAATAATCAATGTTCTTTTGTTGCTTGATTTTCCTGTAGAAAAGAAATGAATTTCTTTTCAATATCATAATCCATACAAAGAAATAATAAGTATGGTATCAATACAACATATCCATAGTGGACTATAAGTAACATCAAGGGTTTTTTCATTGATGAATGGAAATACCATTAAAAGGTCATTAAAACATTTTTGAGGAAAATAGCCTTTTCATTTTGAAAATCACTTTTAAATACTAAAAATTCACAAAATATTGTGAAAATTATTTTCATTAAAAATAAACTTGGAAATATATAAAATAATATTAAAAAAATATAATGGTCATGATAGTAGTAAAATCTATTCATCATGTTAATATTAAAAATAAATATTCTATTAAAACATTTTTTAATGCGAGTAAAAAGTGACCCATTTTGAAAACATTAAAAAATTACTTTTTTAAAACCATTTAAAAAATGGTAAAAGATAATATTAAATATCATTAGAAAATCATTTATTTATTTATAAAATAATAATTTTGAAAAAAATAGAAAACATGGATAGTAAAGGGAAATATAATTGATCTAAAAGATAGATATAAGATTACTATCACTTAAAAATAAATTTATTCATATTTATTCTATAAATAGGGGAGTAAATGTAAATTAAACATGTGGACCATATTTATAACCATATGAGAATAAAATATTTTTGTTTCAAGAAAAAAAAGATAATATTACTTCCTCTTAAAGAACCTTAAACATAAAAAATCATGAAAGAAAATAGATTGTAACATAAATCATTTTCTACTTTGGTAACTCTTCAATCATAATCCCCATAAAATAATAAATTCAAATGATACTTTCAATAAAATAAACATAAGTATTTTCATTATATATCATGTTAAAGGTTAAGTAGATACACCTCATAAATTATGTGTATAAAATGTAAATATACATAAAACAAGTAAAAATATAGAATAATATAATCAAAATTAATTACACACCAAATCTTAGATTATAAAAGATAATTAATAAGTAATATGACCCAATGAAAATAAATTGAGTTATGAAATTTTTTATGACTTGGTAACTTTCAAGTCAAATCCCCTTGTATTAAATAATTAAAATTAAAACTTAAAATAAAATTATGTATGCAGGATTTATGATATTACATTTAAAAGGGGTGTTATATACACTATATAAAATAAATTATTTTCACACAAATAAAATAATCCTAAGTGAAGGGAAATTGAGACGAATTCCCTTACAAATATAATATCATTGAATTGAGAGTTAATAAATGGAGATATCATGTGTAACAAATTTATATCCACAAAAAAATAATTTTAAATAAATCATAATAAAATTATATTTCATTTCACACATAATCATATCATATCATGTACAATGAAGAAGTAATATAACCCAATAAAAAGAAATTAGGTTATGAAATTCTTTACTAGTTGGTAATTTTCAAGCCAAATCCCTTTGGATGAAATAATTAAAATTGAAACTCAAAATACTATGAAATATTAAGGTTTCATGATATTAAATATAAAAGGTTCATTATATAAACCATATAAAATAAATTATGTGCATAAAATTATAACATGCCTCAATGAAAGAAAATTGAGAAAAAACCCTTACCTCGAGTCCAGACTTTCCATGCATGTCTTTTAACTATAGTATAATAATATTATATAAATTATTTTATTTCATAAGAAATTTTTCCATTTTTAATAAATTATAATTAAATTAGTTATTCTATTTATTTTTAATTACATATTTAAATACTTAATTAGTTAAGTCCACATCGGGCGTTTTGAGGATATTTGGTTTATTATTTCAAAACGGATTTAGTGTATCGATAGTGGTCAAATAGATAATTGTTCCATCATATACAAAATAACAATCCTAAAATAATTATCATTTTTATACATAAATTATACTTTTAAGACCAAACATTAATAATTTTTATGAAAAATAAACTATGTTATGGTCATGGAGAGAGTAGGTCATACGTATGCACGAGTAATGTTTCCATTTTTCAACGATCATTATGGAAAGAAGGTAAGTTGTTTTATATTTAAATAATTACAAAAATATAATAAATAACATATTATATAATTAAATATACTTATATATATCATACATTTGAGGCGATTATGAAAAAATTATCACTTCGTTTTGTGGAAGCGGTAGTCCACACGTATGCACAATTGATGTTATCATTTATCACTGAATGAAAATGTAAAAAGTAAATGATGTATATTATATTTTAATAATTATAAATATGTCATTAATATCATAATTATTTCATATATATCACATATATTCATTAAACTTATCATTATTACCTTTCATGTAAAGAGTTAGTGAAAAATGAATCGCATCGCTTCACAAGGCAGTAGTCCGCCATACACATGAGTGACATTCTCATATCACAAATGGAATAGAAAGTAAGAAGGTATATTTCATATAATAAATTAATAATTATAAATATGTTAAAATATAATATATATACTTTAAATATATCATTATAACAAGCCTTAAGAGGCAATGATGGAAAAAAAATTACGTAGATTAATGAGGTAGTAATCCATCGTACACATGAAAAATGGTTTTTTTCATTTAATAGAATAGAATATTTATTTATGTTATACCATTAACATAACAATATATAATTATATGGGAGATAATTTTTTTTATTATATCAAAATAATTTAATAATATTTACATGATGTAAAAGAATAAATAAAATAAAAACATTCGGTGAAGCACGATACCTCTTCTTTGGACAACCTCTTTAGGTTAACACCAAATGCCTTAATATAATGGATTTATGATAAAACAAGGGATTTTATTTCATTTTTAGTGAAGTAACTATGTTTTTTTAATATTTATCGGCTGATAAAAAATCATTTTCATGTATGAATAGAAGAGAAGAGTGGTTGGCCTTTTATAAGTGATGTGAGTGGTACACTTGTAATGTTTAAAAATAAAAAGTGATACCCACATTTATTTCATGAAAAAAGACTCAAAATGGACCATTATAGATAATACGTCAATATAAGGTCTAATTTTGTCCAAAAAATATATTTTATACAAGGTTTTAGTTCATTTTAACCCTTATCGTTTTAATTTAACCCTTTTATAAATATGTTTTTACCACAACCATGGTAAAAGTTTTTTACTATTTTCACTATTCATTATGACTGAAAATTATGTTAAAATTATAATATAATATAAATTATTCTTATTTTAAATATTTAATCCATTTTAAAATATTCAATTCATATAAGTTGTAAAATTTAATTTCAAATTAAACCTGCAGATGTGATAGAAACGGGTTTTCAAGAAGTGAATTTTTCAAGAAAAAAATGATTTTATGTTAACTCTATGACCAATAGTAATAATTATATGACTTTAAATTAATATATATATATATATATATAATTTAATATTTAATTTAAAACATTCCTCATTAGTTTCTATTTTAATTAATGAAAATTGAGAAATATTAGACACTTTAAAACAATTTTCATAAAAATCATGTTTTTATTCCCAAATATAAACTTATACTAAAATAAAATATAGAGTTGATTAAACTGTAGTTAAGATTAATAAGTATAAAAAAATTATTATTATTATAATTCAATGTTCAAAATATAATAGAACTTTTATATTACTTAATTTATTTAAAATAAATGATATTTTTACAAAAATCGGTATTTTTCACTACTCCATGAAAAATCAATATTTTCTGAAAAGTCCCAAAATTTCACTCTAACATTATTTTGATATGATGAAATACAAAATTAATTCAATTTTTGAAAATAAATTTTATATAATATATAAAAATTAATTTCAATTTATGTGCGTAAAGCGTGATGAAACTTCCTTTTAGAAAAATATTGTTTTTTCAGAAAACATTTATTTTTCCTTCAAATGATTCTTATTTTATTTTCTAATTAATGTATAGAAATTGAATTTATTTTATACATATTCAAACCATACAATTTTTTTAATTTATTTATTCTTATTCATACCCACCAATTTATTGACTAGGTTATAATGGTATACTATATTACGGTTCATTTATACTCGGGGTTGCGCGTACCGCAAACTATTTAAAAATATATATTTCACAATTAGTTTAATAAAGGTGTTGCATATTGAATAATATATCAAAAATATCTTCTTTTTTTTAAAATCTTGGGGTGTAACAATAGATGGGACCTATATGATATTAAACAAGGTTTGGTCCCTAAACATCTGAATGTACTAGTTCTAACTTCTAGTTTCTGGAATTTTGTCCATCTAAATTGAAGGATACCCTTCTCTAATTCCCTTGAATAAAACTTAAAAATATAAAAATTTCTATGTGATTAAGATATATTATTCCCTTTTCCATTATACATTTTATATTCTCCTCATTTAGGTGACTAATATTGCAATGTCAAACCCTTAGATCTTCAGAAGTTATATTTCTAGAAAATTCAATCCCATTAGAATTTTTAGTCAAGTAAAGAGTTCCATATTCAAATACTCTTATAACCACCATGGATACTTGGGTAACCTTCCATACCCCAGTGAAACATTTAGTTACAAAACTAACTTCATAATTTTTTTAATGAAAATAATATTTTTTTATAGACCTAGAATCTACCTTACTTAAATGAGCTTTAGGAATCCTCCATTACTTATCCATATATTGAAATATTATTTTATGATAACATTCATGGATTTATTATCTATTATATTAAATTTAAAAAAAATAAAAGATAAATAATTAATTATGAATATTTTATCACTATTTGAGTGATAGGATACTCTAGATTCAATCACCCAATCTTCAACCATAGTATTAACACTCAGTAATAATTTTTTACTACCTTTCGTTAAAATAATAAAATTTGAACAAGTGGAACTTAATACTTTTTAAGTTTTTTTCTGTGATTATTTTAGTTCTTATTAATATTCCATTTCTTCCCAAAACTCTTACATATAGGACCTAGGACATCCTACTTTCCTCAACTTCGTTCATGAGACTTATCATCTAACAATTTCTTTTGATTCCTCTTATGGGGTGATAGTCCCCTTCTATTAGTATTAAATATACTACTAGAAGGTAATTTGATTTTACTCTTCCTGATATCCACATTAAGGATCAAAATCTATATATATTCAAAATCCACATCTATTTTTCTACTATAATTACTCAATGTGGTCACCATTACATCCCATCTCTATAGAAGTGAACACAACAGAAGTAGCGCCTATACATCATCCATGAAATTAACCTTCACATGTTCAAGTTGTACATGAATAATGTTGAATAAATTTACATGATATATCATTGGTATTACTTTAAATAACATTAAGCTAAACATCTATTGTGAGATGCCTCATACACGCACTATTGACTCCAATGCTAAAAACACACACTTTACAAACTAAATTTAATAACATGTTAGATGACTCGGGATAAACATTAAAATATAAAACATTATATCTCAAAATAATTTCATAATTACAAAACCCAAAGTATTAGTTTCTTTGGATATTGGATAAATAAATATCTTTATACACATAATTGTGAACATTTCTCTATAATCGTACCATACTAAACCTCCTTCTAAGTGTCTCATATATTATACTTATCTTTGTAACTTGGGGAATGTAAATAATAATAAGGGATAAGATCATATTATCATTTAGGTAAAAACTTATCAATGAGTCATAAATCATGATAAAAGGTATTGTGATCTCAAATGATCAAACATATATAATGAAATAAGAGTGTGTAATCACGAGACAATAATAATGATATGTGGATTATGACATAAGCATATAACATAGAAATATGTCATAATAATAATCATGGGCATCATAATATTGTGAACATAGGTTCTCTCAATCATTACCATGCACAATCGTGTAAAACAAGTAAAATTTAATCATTTTCATGTACAATCTTATGAAAAAATCTAGATGCAATCATTTTCACATATAATCTCCATTTTCTCATGAGATAAAAACCTTAACTAATGAATTGGTGGGTTATAAAGTACCTCACCCATCACATAATGAGAATATATACACATTTGTACCACAAAAAATCAATTACATATCATATCATTAATAACCCATGGAAAAAATGGATTTTGTAACATTTCTAAATGGTATCACATAAAATGATGCTAAGAGTTATATCAGTTTATATAAGAAATATAATCACCTAAAACCATTATATCATAAGGGAATTTTGAGTAATATTCATAATAAATAACTCCATATGAGATGTATATTTTGGATATAATTAGGAAAAAATAAGTAGAAAACCCATAATAGAGTTCTTATAAAACATTTCTTAACATTTTCATAAAAATACAAGTTACGAGTTAATTTTGAAAAAATAATTTTTAGAAAGGTGACATGAAAACCACCTTTTTAAAATATCAATCTTAAATAAAACCCAATATTGGAACCTTAAAATAATTATGGGTTAATTCATTAAACATGGAGTGGAAGACAAAAGATATAGACATTAAATGATTTATTTTTTAATATTTTAAAATATCTTTATTGAAACCCACATCTTTAAAAGAGTAATAAATATTCCTTTTACAAATAGTTAAAGAGAAGCCTGAAAATAATAAAATATAATACATGTTTTTGTTTTTAAATAATAAATGATAACATTGATAAAATAAATAATATCGAAATGGAAAATAAATATCTATTAGAGAGGATGAGAATTGTTATTAACGATGTTTTATTTTTATGAATAAATAAATAAATAAAAGAATAATAATTTGGTGTGAAAATGTAAATTACCTATAAAATAAGGAGGAAAATAAAATATAATATCCTAATAGGATAGAATAAAATAATCATGTAATAGAATAGTTAAAGAGTAATTATTATGACGAAAAGAAATGAGTTGAGTCAATAAAAACCCATATGGCTTGGTAAATTTTAGATTAAAAATTAATTGAAGTAGAGAACATAAAATGAAGTTATAGAATAATTAAATTTTAGAAAATTTAATATAAAATAAATACATATGGAATTATATATACCACAAAAAATAATAAAATGAATGAAAATGGCATATGTCTCAAAGAAAGAAAATTGAGATGGGAAAACCCTTAGAGACTTCATTTTTTTGAGTAAGATTCATTTGAAAAGGATTTTATGAGAAATAAATGTAAATATACATAAATATAATATTAGGTAAAATATAATTCAATAATAAGGTATAATTTACCTATATTATAATAATAAATTTCAAGAATAATGATCATAACTCAATGAATGGAAATTGAGTTAACAAAAACTCTTATATTGGCTTCATGATTGGTCAAACAAGCTCTAAAATCCTATATGATAAACATAACCATATTAACTAATTATTTAATGACCATATAAAAATAAATTATATTGTATAATATTTAATTATAATCATTATTTATAAATTTATTGGTTAGTTATGTTATATTTTCATCATTAGATGTTAGTGATTTTGATTATTTTGTACACGCTTCTAAATACTGATTTTAATCTGTATTCATTAACAAAAAGTTCATAATTCCTAGATTATGTAAGGTAATTTAATATATATTATGTTATTATTTATAAATTTATAATTTCATTCTATGATATTTTTTGTTAGATTCATGAACATGAAATCAATGAAAATCTTGTTTTAGAATTTTTTTACAAACCAAAGACAATATATTAATATGAGTTAGATATTAATAAAATTAAAAATTTATCCTTATAGAATATTAATCGTGTCATAAATATAATTTTATTTATAAAATTCATTATTATAACAATAAATGTAACGATGTGATGAAAAATGAAATATGTCATTCATGGAGGCTGTATTTGGCACATAACACGAGTGTCATTTTCATTTCTTAATAGATGGGAAGGAGATATAAAATTGATATTACATAAAAATAATTACATTTAAGTATAATAATGATATTTATTTATTTGCATAATTATGGTTATAATATATTTTTTGGATAAATATATAGAATAAAAGGTTAGGGTGTGGATATTAATCATGTTTAGGACTTGAATCTTCTCTTAAATGATCTTTTAGAAATAGAGAACATGGGACACTTTCTTGTAAAAAATTTATATGAATCATGTAATAGGGTTCTATGTAAAGTAAAATGATTTAATTTTAAAGTTAATTTATATGGGTAAGTGTGGATTTATGTGGGTATAATTTAAATCCTTTTTTAAGTGAAAAGGATGGACATTTCATTGGAAAATAAATTTATGTAGGGGTAAAGATGGAAACTCAAGGGAGTTAGGTGAGTTATGTGAGAACATGTTATTGAGACATATGGGACTTAATTTATTACATAAAAAAATTATATAATATCTAATTGTCATGTTAATTTAGAAAAATTAGAGACACTTTTAAGTTACCCTTTTTATCATTATCAACCTTGATTAAATATTTACCCTGATAATTAGTTTTTTAACAAAAATATAAGATAAACCATACTACTAAATTTTGAAATTTTGATTCTAAATTTTTAATAAATTTAATCTATTAAAATTAATGAATTTTATAAAATTATCTTGTAAATTAAAACATAATATATAGAAAACAACTGTTTTTGTTGAAAAATGTATTTTTATACATTAGTGTTATTATTATTATTTCCTATAAATTACTAATTAAATGAGTATTAATATATATGTTTATATGTTTAAACATCATAATATATTAATCATTTAAAAGTTATAAATTTAATTTATAAATATAAAAATACATTGTACTTAGAAAAATACAATTCTTTAAAAAATAATTATTTTACTATGGTAACTAATATTTGTCTTTATAACTTATTTTCATTTTAAAAAAAATAAAAATAATCTTATTTAAAAAAAAATATGTCAAATAAAAACCCTTTATTATAATTAATTTATAGAATTTATAAAAATTAATTTTAATATAATCATGCATAACGCATAAAAAATAGAAAGAATATATTTTTAAGCATAAAATGAATTTATTCTTATTGCATGTCTAGTAATAACTATTGGATGAATGTTATTTTATTTTATTATATGTATTATCGATAAATTTCATTTTAAATCATTATTTATTGGTGATTAATTTTATTAAAATATATACTCAATACTTAAAAATAGTTCTTTGAAAATGTCACTTTTAAATAAACTTTTCTAAATATAGTTGAAATTACTAATTTATATCCAAAACATTTAACATTAGTAATAAATTGATATTAAATTATTTTTTTTGAAGGTTTAAAGATGTATCATATCAAAATTTAAAAATTATAATAATATATAATGCATAAAAATATTTTTATAAATATATATTTTAATGACATATTATATTTTTTTCATTATTTATTATTTTTGAATTATAGTATTTTAAATTTGTTACTAATAATTCACAACTGTAGTATACTTATTGGATACATATATATCCAATGGAAATATTTCCAACAACCATATTTCTAATTTCTATTTTTTCAACAGCCATTGTTCCTTTTATAACGGCTATATTACCACCATTACTCCATAAAAATTCATTCCATTATTACCCCTTAAACCACATCCCTCATTCCCTAAATTTTCATTTTAGATTTTTCAATATACTATCTTCTTTGATGTTTTTTTCTAGGTGTAGGTTTAGTTCTTCTAATAGTGATCCTCAAGGGTGAAGATGATCCAAGGGATCTTCTAGTTTTAAATATAATATTATTTTATATTTATTCTGCCATTTTAATTTATGAACTTTTAATAGATGTAATAATATATAATATAGAATAATTCATTGTATGTAAAACATGGTTACATGAATTTTGTTATAATGTTCCATTATGATTTAATATAGTGTTGTTAGTTTAGATCATATCTTATATAACTTATTTCCAACCCATGTGTAATTCTTGATAAAGAATATAAAAACATTTTTTATAATTATAAACATATAATTTATGGTATGAAAATAAGTCTTACAACTTGGGGTGTTGCGTGTTTCTATTTGAAAACTGTTTTTAATTTTTTTTGGTTTCTTTTATATATCTTTAAATTTCATCATCACTTCTACTATGGTTTTATTTTCTCATATAGTGAAAACTATATTTCATGCCAAATCCATCCTCACCAATTATAGTTCCTTCCTGTCCAACCATTCCCATTTATCCTTCCCTATTTTCTCTAGGCATTCACTAGATAATGTAATATCATGGTCATTTTAAATTATATAGTTCTATAACTATATTCACTAGAAGAAAAAATATATTCCATTTAATTTATCTGTCAAGATGTTGTGTATATCTAATTCCATAACTTCCACCAGTAGTAAAATCCAACTAAAAATAAAGAAATAACACTACATCTATAAATAGATAAACCTGAGCTATCTCTATGGGTTGAACTGAAACTTTCTTTGATATTACTTTTTGGGGCATAGTTGCATGACCATTAGTGATTCCAATAAAACCACTAGATGAAGGATGCTTGGTTCACCAAAATTTTGTGCAAATATCAACATAACATAAAAACTAATCCTCTATAAGTTATATTCCCTTGAATGAGTGTATTAGAAGTTGGAAGACTTATCGCCATACCTACTATAAAAAATCAACCTCACACACAAAAAAAACAATGCTCACAAACATTCAAGGAAACAAAATTAAAAATAATGGGGGTATATAAAATCAATAAATAACACAAAGGATTAATTTAATTTGGTAGATTTATCCTATAATCATAATGGAAACATTGGTACTTTCGTTTTATTCACTAAAAGTACAATATTCAACTAAAAATTCAGACAGTAAGATGTCATTATAATATATTAGTACTTTTTAATTCTCTAGCCATTCTAAACATTACTAGTACACTATTCAGAGTCAGGATATACTATTGTTATCCCTAATACATTATGAAAATTGGTCATTGTATACTTTTATTGAAAAAATTATCTGGGATTCAAGGTAACGCCGCCTTCCAATATCCATACAGAGGCCTTCAAATGGAATGTAACTAAAGATCACTAGTAACTCTATTGACCAAAACCACTTTCTCATATAAACTCTTATATATAATTCATTCTATGTAATTATTGATTTCTACAAAAATTATAGACCTATTTGATTCCATCAGAAGATAAGGAATTCTGATGGTCCTTCTGCCACTTAGAGATATTAAATTGTCATTATCAGTATACTGAATCATACACCTTCTACTAACTAATTTCTAGTAAATAAAATTATAATGACCTGAAATTCTTCTAATTTAAAACTAGATTTCAAATCCCAATATTTTCCCATGACTTTTTTGGACCAACCTATTTATGATCCATGGTGATTTCTCTTCTTACTATTTATTCTCTTCTCATCTCTTCATGTTCCTTCTTATAGGAGAAGTTGTAATAACAGTTTGGATTTCATTATATGTTTTATGGGTCATTGTTCTAATGCTGATTGATGTACTATAATATCTTAAGTATCCCTCTTTGGTGTGCTTGGTGGGTTATTCATCTTCTTATCATTTTATCATTGAAATCAATGATGATTCTATTGAGAAAGGGGATTTATGACTTATCTTTCTTTATTCATGTGAAATTATGGGATTATCATTCCTTTAATTTCATTTGAGAATATTATGAATTAAACTAATGAATTAATTAACCAAATTAATAAATTGAATGGGGGTAATGGTGATTCACATGTGATTTAGGAAACTCCATGATATTTCTTATATATATTATTGGTTTTTATGTTTATATAAGGAGATTCGTGTTTTCTATTGTGATATACATTGTTATTTATATTGATTTGTTATAATCACTCTTTATAATGGGTTAATCACATAAATTTGGTAATTAATTGGTTGTGTGTAAATTTTTATTTAAATTGTTGATGTCTAAACTTGATATTCTATTTAAATATGAAAATAAGGATTTATAAGAATTTATCTAGTGTGAATGGATGATATTTTTACCATTGTTTATTGTTTTGAGTGGATACTTTATTATTATGGTTAGAGTGGTAAATGATGGTTTTTTTGGTTGGTTGGGATGATGAGGTGTTGGCTAGTTATGGGAGTAATGGATAGGGTGTTGTGTCATTGTGGTAATAGTGGTGTGGTCAGTTGTGTGAAAAAAGTTGTTTTTTGGTTGTTATAGTGGTTGTTGGATATGATTTGTGGTGATTTATAATGTGATGGGTTTAGTTATTTTTGGGTTTGTTATAGTTTAGTTATGGCATGGTCCTTAGCTTCTATTAATGAAAATGGTAATGGGTGTTTGGTTGGAATTGATAAATAATGGGTTGTTAAATTATTAATAGTTAGTTATTTATTAGTGGAAATAATTTTTATTAGTAAACAGTAATGGTTTTAATAAAATTTGAATAATTAATAATGAATGACTTAAAACATAAATTGGTTCAATGAATGGTTTGACATTGAATATTGATAGACAAAATTAATATGACCAAAAATGGTAATTCTAGAATTTATGAATAATGATATAATAAAATGGAAATTCAATAAATTATAAATTTAAATGAAATTGGAAGTTGTTAATGTTTCTAATACTGTATTATATGATAGATTGAGCTAGTTTTTGGATTAGTGATAGTAACAACTGTTAGTAACTCAATATAATGATGTAGTAGTTATTATGGGTAATAATAGAGTTTATTTAGCAATAAACCTTAATTCATTATTTTTTTAGCTATATATACATGAAATTTTATTGATATTTCTTACGCACCATGGGACACCCCAAACATTCACCTATGGATCTGGTGTTTAATATACGCACTCTTCATACATCACAAAAATTATAACCAACTCTCAATATCAAAAGTTTAATGTAGTTGGGAACTTGGTACATATACATCTTAACTCTTAATATAATGTACATTTCACGCATCTCTTATATACATATCCCTACATAGAAACTCCTATGGAAATGGGGGAATATAAGAAAGGAGTGAGCTCAGACACTTAGTAAGGTATAAAAATTAATCAATAAGAAATTGATCATAAAAAAATTAAGATATTGGATCATTGAATAGGTATTATGATTAGAGGAATAATACCATGGAGTCAAAAGAAGTGAAAATGAGTCATAATAGAATAATTATAAATTGTGGCATAAAATGGGGTGAGATTTAATGATATCCAATAATCATAACATGGAACTAATCATAGAAACATGTAATAAGAGATAAAATTTCATATGAACATAGTAATCACGAAAAGCATAGAAATGTGGAACAAACATAAAACATATAATAAGTCGAGGCTCACTTCCAATACAACATAATAAACTTTTCAAGTCTCACTACTCATCCATCATACATAGTATCTCATGAGATGGAAGAATTACCAAATCTATTATTCGGATACATAATTCTAGGCCCACACATCTCATAATGTTCTAGGCTCACTACCCGTGAACCATACATAGTATCCCATGATATGTAAGTATTATCCAAATTATTAAGGGGATATATAATTCTTCCCCCACCCATATTCATGATACATCATGCATATGTGTTTCAATATAATAAATGTATACTAATTTAGGTGAACATTGTATAAATACCCTTTAATCTATATAATAAAGTATGAGGGTATTCACCCTCTATAGAATAGAGGGTATATAGTCTGATAAATAATTTCCCCAATATAATAAATGTATAAGTATTTAGGTGAACATTGTAATGAACTAACCCAAAACACTGAGTCTGATCTAGAGATCCACAAGACCTCATGTGTGCCTACCTATATGTATGAGGTTGTCGACTAATAATGAGGGTTCAAACAATATCTGTGAGGAGACTATACCCTTGGTAATCATAGCTATGCATTATAAAGATAAATTAAATTTGAAAATAAAAATATAAATTAGAAGACAAAGTATTATAATGTAATAGAAAATGGAACCCATTTCATACAAATAAATAAAATAGGCTTCCAATGTGGCAAGAAAAAATAGATTATAAAAGATATAAGAAGATAAATAAGTAAAATTAATTATAAATCCTCTAGATTATATCCCAATACCACTACCAACTATATTCTCCATAGATTAGGAATCTGTTTTGGGCCCCTTTCTATTACCTGGATCTCAAATCATGAATTCTAATTGTGTACCAAGATTCACATGAAGCGTGTTAGTAATAAAACCTATTAGAGAACCATAAATACATCCTTAACAAGTGTTTATAGGTATAACAGGTGAATTCCATGCTATAAGTAAATGTGAAATAAATAATAAAAAATTATATGTCAAGAACTCATGTGCTAATCAATCCACCACAAGACTTGGTTGTACATGGATCAACATTATGCCCAGATGATAATCTTAACTATATTGGAAGTGACCAAGATTTAGCCACAATGCTGGTGAACATATCTCTTAATGGTCTCAAGGAACTAAATCAAATCAAGAAAATAAGGTCATCGTGTCCCTCCTCTGTCGCAGTTTAGGCCTTATGATTTTAGTATCCTATCTATGCCTTGGGTCAAGCCACAAGTTCATTATACCCCTAATGTCACTATTATGGGTCTGGAATCAAGGCCATTATGCCCCTACCCTATGTTCAGGTCCATCATCATCATTATTTCATGTTATTCACACTCCCCCTATAACGGATAACCATATCAAAATGTTGTACCTATCTCGAGTACCAAATCAATGCCTCTAAAATCATGGTAATCACACATAATAGGGTAGATCATGGAAATACATAACATAACATGTCATCATAATAATTAGTGGAAAAATACAAATACATGTGATCAAATAAAACATGGTCCATCAAGATATAGTATAATAATCATAGAATAAATCATTATATATGCATATTACTAGGTAAAACACACACATGTTATCATTATCAAGCATGTTCAAAAAATCGTTGCCAATATAAAAATCATATCAAGGAAAAGATAATACACAGGGGGGAAAATAGAAAGGAACTTCCTACCAAAAGGTTTTTGACACCAACATTAATAGTCATCAATGAATCATTACCCAAATCACATCCACATATTGGTTATATCAAACCACTCACCATGGATTCCTAGAATCAATTCCAATTCTAGTATTTCTAAATAAAAAAAATATCTTCATGTGATATAAATTTATTTATCCAAAATAATCCTGATATAATAATAATAATTCTTTTCCATTTATTAATAATTATTGGTTTTAATTATTTATGGGTTATTTATAAATTATTAAAAAATATTAGGAAATATAATTTAATTAAAAAAATTATAGAATCCCACCATGAATAATCCCTTCCAAATTTTTTTACTTAGGAGTGAGAAAGATGGTTCTATCACCCCTGAAAACTAGAAGAAAAACTCAAACATATCAAATAAAATGTCACATGTCATGAAAAAAGGAGTTATAAGGTACCCTAACACAATAGTATATCCAAGAATTGAAAGAAAAACAAGTTTGGGCATTTTTTAAAATTAATAATTCATTTTGGTTCATATCATTGAAACCTCCAAATTAGAATCACTATTTAATTTTACTTTGAAGTTATTCTTAAATGGAGATCTTTTAAAATCTTTTAAAATAATAATTAAAAAAAATAATGATCCGTAATAATTAAATTTTCATGATTTTAGACTTTTAAAATCATAAAAACACAATACAGGTCCAATCTGGTAAGATAAAAAAGAAAAACAAGGTTAAAATTTACCTTTATTCCAAAAAGGGTATTACTTAAGGGTAACATGGTTTTACCCATATGCAGATCATAGTTGTCACATGAGGGTGAGTAATTTTACCCTTATACAACCTTTATAAACTCATTATTACCCTTACATATCTCTGAACAACCCTTCTGTAATAATGGTTAATCTTACATAGCTTCTGTGTTACCCTTACACACCCTTTGAAAATTAAAGGTTTCTTTTACACAACCTTTTCAAATATAGGCTTACCTTTACGTGAGAAGAGTATTTATCATAATATCCTTACAAAGATCACAACTATCATTATTCAAAACCAAAAAATACACCTTACCATTATATGATGGATTGGTTACCCTTATGAAACCCTTAAAAAAATATTTCCCTTTATGTAACTCCAAAAAACTAGCCTATATAAAGGAAGGAATCATTTACCTTTATATAGACCCTATAATCTATGTAAAGGTAAAAAATAAGGTTGAAATTTATTAAATTTTTACTTAAATGACTTATAAATTATATCCAAATGGGCTTTTTTAGAATATTTAAAAACAAATAATGTTACACCCCCCGCACTCTAACGACATCTTATCTTCGAGAAGTATTTCTAGTAGTTTTTCTCAAAAAAAAACTCAAGAAACTAAGATCAAACATTAGACTCTTACTCTTATGTTTCCTCCTAGATCCTTGCGTACTTTAATAATACATAGAAAGGTGTCATAGTCTTCCAATACAATACTTTCTCACTATATTATATGATTTACACTATATGTTGGTTAAACGATGTATCATCCTCTATCTTAACATCCTTGTAGTCAAACACTTGTGTAGGATCGAGCATGTACCTTTGAAGCTAAGAGACATAGAACACATCATGCATACATCAATATCATGGAGGAAGGTCCAAATGGTATACCACTATCCTTATACACTTGGTAATCATGAATGATCCAACAAACCTTGGGGATAACTTCCCTTGATTTCAAAATCATCGAAATCCCTAATTGATGAGTTACCCATAAGAAAACGAGGTCACCCATAATAAACTCTAAGGGTCTCCTCCTCCTATAAACATATTATTGTTGTCTTCTCTAAAATGAAACCAACTTCTTCCTGATCAGCTAAACTCTCTCAAAGGTCTCATGTACCAAGATCATCCCTACAATAGTAGTCTCACTTGATTCATGACAATAAAGAGGTGAAAGATGTGGAATACGGTGAATTTCCATATAAGGTGTCATTTTAATTGAATATTGGAAATTATTATTGTATATGAACTCAACCAAGTCTGGGTGATCATATCAATACCCTCCAGAATCCAAAATGCAGGACTAAATCATATCCTCTAATATCTAAATCATCTGATCTGACTGCCCATATATTTGTGGATGGTATGTTGTGTTGAATCTCAGCTAATTCTGTAAATCCTTATTCAAACCTTTCCAAAACCATGATATAAAACATATGTCTCTATCAAATACAATACTCAAGGGAACTCAATGTAAGTTAACAATATCAAATACATAAAACTTTCCAGATTCATCCATGGAAAAGGTCTCTCATATCAGAAAGAAATGGTACACCTTGGTGAGCTGATCCAAAATCATGAAAACTACATCATGGCTCCTCAGGGTCCTACATAACCCTATCAAAAAGTCAATTGTGATATCCTTAAACTTCCACATGGTCATATTAAGTGCCTAGAGAAAACCACAAGGATGTTAGAGCTCATTATTTATCCTTTAATAGGTAATAAAATGGATGGTGAATACAACAATGTCCTTATTCATCCCTAACCACCAGAACTGCCTCATAAAGTCTTGGTATATCTTTTTCACTCTATGATTCAATACCCACTTTAATCCTTATAAATATCTCATTAAATCTTACCATATGAAATCAATGACTAAAACTCACACATGTACAAGGATTCCATCATCATAGTCCAATAACCACCCAGGTATCGAGTCACCACCTGCTTGTTGTTCCTTCATTATGGAACACTCTAGATTAGATTCTTGATTAGCATTCACCCAGTCTACTAAAGAATATGTGATCACTAATCGGCATAATTTCATCAATCCCTTGTGGTCAAAATTATCTATCCTCCAATTAGCCAATAAACTCATTGGGTGGCACTACTTCACCAAAGTTCATCCACTAAGATCCTAATCTTCCTATTTATTACAACTAAGATCATATACAATGATGTTGCCTTTAAGTGGTGCATAAGAAATCAGAAAGATAAATTTATAAGTTACTCTACCCAGTTCCTCTACCATAAATTGATATCTCAATGTGAGGAGATATAGTATAAGATATTGTGGTCCATGTAGACAATAAACCTCTCTCCAAATAGATAGTGTCTTTAACACTTTAAAGTGTGGACCAAAACTGACATCTCCAAGTCATGGGTAGGATAGTTCTACTCATGGGTTCATAGATGACATGGAACATAAGTTTCTACCTAATCCCTTTACATCAAAACTATCCCCAAATCAATTCTGGATACATCTCAATATAAAAAATATCCAATATCAAGATCAAGAAGGATCAACACTAGAGATATAGTCAAAATAATCTTCAACTTAAGAAAAAACTACTCACACTGGTTTTACCACTAAAAATTAACCCCTTTCAATATTGTTTTAGTCATGGGTGTATATAAAAGGGATTAATCCGGGATAAAATTTCAATAGTACCCTACTAATCATAGAAATATTCTAATCTCAAATGCATTCTAGGGATGTTTCTTGAAATCACCACCTCTACTTTCTCTAGGTCCACTAATATACTAGTATCAAAAACCACATGCCCCCAATAATTTCACCTCCTGAGTCTAAAGTGACACTTTTATATCTTATCATAAAGAGGATGTGATCAAATTGTTCTCAAGACAATCTTGAGATATTTGGAATGCTGGTCTGGATTTGGTGAGTAAATAAAGATATTGTCAGGGAAGATCTTGTTCATGAGACCTATTAATAAATTTGGTGCATTAATAAATCCAAATATCATCACCAAGTACTTTATATCACATACCATCCCCTAAAAATCATCTTTGAAATGTCCTCCTCTTTAACTTGAAACTAGTGATGGCTCGATTGATGATAAATCTAAGAGAGCTACCCAAATCCTTATAACTTATCAAATATAATATTGATCCTAGGTAATGGGTACCTATTTTTCAAGGTCATCTCATTCAGTTTTTGATAATCTACCCATATTCAAATATTGACATTCTTCTTCTTGGTGAACAAAACATGTTCACCCCATGGTGATGTACTCAACCTGATAAAACACACCTATTTCAAGTCATTGGTATATACCTTAATCTCCTTGAACTTGGATAATTACATATGGTAATAGGGAATTGAAAGTAGTTGTGCACCTGTTATGATTTCTATCTCAAACTCAACTCCTCTATCAAGGGGAAGACCTATGAAGTCATTCAATAATATGTACTGATAGAGATCTAAAAATGGACGAAAAGATGAGGTGGCTACCACTGATCATGCTGAAAGATCCAATTCATGAATCTACACTATAATAATCCCAATCTAGCTCATGTATGGACCCACTCTACCTGCTCCCAAATCCCACTCATAGTTTATCATAAACTTATCTACCTTGGGTGATGTAAATGATACTCATCTATGATAGCAATCAATGTTGGCTCTATGAATTTTCATCTATTCCATTATAATAATCACATGAATTTTCATCATCTCTAGAATCATGAAGTCCCATATATGTCCATAATTTTTAAATGAATATAGGATACTCTAGGTGTCACTGAAGACAGAACACTTTCTTTCCTAATGGCATATCAAGGGAAAGAAACTTAGAAGATAACTTGGTCAGTAAGTAAATTCAAGAAAAAATTGTGAAAATATAAAGGAATGGGAAGTTCCAATATCAAAAAAATATGTAGATAGTGTGGAAGTAATCAATACCATACCTCAAATAATAGATAGTCCCTCACCACCATTTATGGATCCAAATATATTACATATACTCAGTGTTCCTCATCTCCATGGCCCTAACCTTGAGGTTCATGACTTTCTTGGGTCATCATCTTTGAGCTTGTAGTTGAGGATCTCAGTTGGATCCTTGGGTCACATATTTCATCTATCATTCACCCTTATGAAAAACTAACTTTAATGATCTAGATAAGAACTATTGTATATGACCTTCCTTTCCACAATGTTAACATTTTCTCTAAGGTTTTGTGTAGAACTAATAATAATGTGCAAACTTCTTATAGTTAATTCATTATGGAACTCCTCATAAGGGGGGTAAAGAATCCATACTCTACTCCACCTACTTACCATTACCCCTCTATGCTTCCTTGGTCTTCCTTTTCTTACTACTAGAAGAGACACTCACCACATTAGTAAAAGGTTTACCCACCTAGGTATTGAAGGATGCAAGAATACCAACTACTTAATCCTCCTCTAGGCCCTTCTCCATAGTTAAGGCCTTATGAATAACCTTTGGGTTTGTTGGTAGGTGGAAATCCCTAACCTATTGTTTGATATCTAGATAAAGACCAATATCAAACTTCTTGAACTTTTGTGACTAATTTATATATATGAGAGAATAAAAATTTAGTTTGTCAAAAATGAGTTGAGTATTCTAAAATTTTCATGGATCCCTATTGAAGCTCCATAATTTTTTTTGAATAGTACAGCTTTAGTATGCCAGGAAATAATTACCCTAAGAACATATTATTTATTTACTTTCAATAAATACAATCGCATCTATCTGTTAGTCCCATGAAACCCCACTATCACCTATTAGGTCCCTGAAGCATGAACGCTACTAGATTGACCCATTGATCCTCTGGTGTCTCAACCAAGTTGAATATGCTTGCAATGATTTCTAACTAGTCCCTGACATCCTATAGTCGTCTAGTTCCCTAAAATGATGATAGATTCTAGAGCTGGAAGTTATGGGTGTAGTCAACCATGTTCATATGTACTCCTCTACCATGGTTAGGTAAAATCTAAAATTCAATGAGTTGGAGTGGCTCTAATGCCTGAACCATTGGAGCAGGTGTGGGAGTTTTCTTAGGTGTATCCTTTTAAATAGATTGTTGTGGAATTGGAACATCCTCCTTTGTCGGAGAATTCAACCATCATTGAGGTATTTTTATGAAATAATAAATGAAAATTTAAACACATAAATCCATTAATATATATCATAATCATTCTATGAGATCACACAAAGGTTATCCTTGGAGGCTACAAATAACTTAAGGAAAATCCCTCTTAGCACTACCTAAGGTTATTTATACTTTCACATTAGTCGCGATCATATATATACAAAACATAATAGTATGCTCAATTTCAATTAATTAATTCCACATAGATATATCAATATATAAATAACATAGATATATCACTCAATAGAGAATATAGGTTTTTACCAAATAGATATCACAATCAAGGAAATGAATTAAAGAACTAATATATGGACACAATAGGTATATATATGACATGTGATCCTACATTCCTACGCATGATTCATGAATGCACCCAAATACCATAAAACTATAATAGAAATTTAATAAACACTAACTCATAGGAATATTATATATGAGTTGGCTAGGCACATAGAAACTCTCCTACCAAAGTTCCACATAGTCTATCTCCTTTATACAATGTCTTAGGTAATCCATAAATAAAATAAAAGAAACTAAGGCTCTAATACCATTTTTTTAATGTCCCTAACTATAACATTGAGTCTTATTTGGAGTGTCACAAGACCTCGTTCCTACCTCCCCTTATACAAGAGGCTCCTAATAAGAAGTGAGGCCCCGAACAACATCTTTGGGGTGACTATTCCCTAGGTAATCATAGTCATTCACCAAAAATATAAATAAAATATAAAAATAAAAATATCAGGTCGAAGATAAAGTATTGTAATGTAATAAAAAATGTATCCCATGTCATACAAATAAATAAAATAGTCTCTAAATATGGAAATAAAAACTATAGTATAAAAGATATAAGTAAATAAATAAATAAAATGATGTGGAAATCCTTTAGAGTCTTTCCTGGTACTGCTACCAGCTCCACACTCCATAGCTCGGCTATCTATTGCAGGCCCCTTACCATTATCTAGATCTCTAATAATGAAGTATTCATGCACACCAAGAATACCATGAAGAGTTTTAGTAATAAAACCCAATTGGATACCACTAATACATCCTTAACATATATTTATAGGTATAACAAGTCTATTCCATGATATAAGTAAATTTACAAGCAAGTATAAAAAATAATATATCGAGAACTTGTGTTCTAACCAAGCCACCACAATCCTCAGTTTTACTTGCCTCAGCTCTGTGCAGGAAAAAAAATCCTAAGGATGTAATAAGTAATAAAGAGTTGTCCATAGGGCTGGTGAACTTATATCTAAGTTGTCTCAAGGCACTGAGTCAGATCATACTACAAGGTCATCACACACCACCTCTATTATAGGTTATTTCTCAAGGAAGTAGTATCCTATATATTCCTTGGTTTAGATCATAAGGCCATCATGCCCCCAATGTCACTACCATAGGTCTTGCCTCAAGGTCTTCATGCATATACCCTATGTTTGGTTCCATCATCATTATCATCACAAGTCATATGCAATCCCCCTCTAAGTGATGACCATGTCACAATGATACAACTCTTCCAAGTACCAAATCAATGCCTCTAAAATCATGGTTATCACACATAACATGGTATATCATTTAGAGTTAGAATATAACATGTCATTATGAGAATTATTAGTAATATAAAAATACATGTGATCAAATCAAATATGGTCTATCAAGCTACAATAGAATACTCATGGAATCAATCATCATATGTGGGTCTCATGGTATACAAAAACAAACACATGAGATCACTATCAAGAATGTTCAAACAATCTTTTCCAATAAAAAATCATATCAAGGAAAAAAAGTACATTGGGCCCCAAATGGTAAGGAACTTCCCACCTCATGGTTTTCAATGTCAACATCTAGGTTTTTCAAGGAATATTCACCCAAATCACATTCATTTATTATTTGGTTCAAACTACACACCAAGGATTTACAGAACCAATTGCAATTCTATTATTTTAAAAGAAAATAAAAACTCCTCATGTGATAATAATTTCTCTCTCCAGAATAATCTCGATATTAACACAATAATTCTTTATCATTTTTTTGGTAATTGAGAGTTATAATTATTTAAGGTTTATTTATAAATTATTCAAAAATATATAGATATCTAATTTCACAAATAACATAAATTATAGAATCCCACCTGGGATTATCCCTTCAAAAAACACTATACTCATGAGTGATAAGTAGATTTTTTTCATGCCTAGAAATCAGAAGAAGAACTCAAACGGATCAAAGAAAACTTCAAATATATTAAAAAATGATTTATGGGCTTCTCGGACATAAGAGGATATCCAAAAATCAAAGGAAGCAAAGGTTTGGGTATTTTTTTTAAAATATTTTCTCATTTTGTTTCACATCATCGAAAACCCCAAATTAGCACCATTTAATTTTCCTTTGAAGCTATTCTTGAATACCACTACTGGAATTAGAGGTTTTTGCAATGGGCTATTTGTGACGGGATCTCATCACAAATAAGCTTTAGCAATGGGGCCATGTCGCAAATAGCCCATTGTAGAAAATGGCATCGTAAATAATCCTCTGATTATATACAATATATATATAAATAAACCTTTTGTGACGGACCTTCGCAAATACTACTTGTGATGGGATAGTTCCCCATCACAACTAATCCTTCGATTATATACATTATATATATATAATAACCTTTTGCGATGGGTCTGTCACAAATAGTATTTGCAACGGGATCATCCTCCTGTCGCAAATACTATTAATAAAAAATTATATTTAGATTATTTGTGACGAGAGCCCATTGCAAAAGGTCTCTTCATAAATACTAAAATTAATAAAAAAATATTTAATAAAATTATGATTAATGAAACATATTCTGGTTTTGATGATACAAATGATAAGAAAGATTCAACACCCTCAATATATACAGGATTTAAAACAAAATTGTTTGGATTTCTACACTAGTTTATCCAAGCATGATCATCTAAGAATGATTGTTGTCAACTTCTTTGTTCCATATTTTTTTACAATATATAAATTAATTACTATTTTTGAATCATTTGAAATTATAAAAATACTATCTGAAAAAAGGAAGATAAATAATTACAACTACTTCTTAATAATTACCATTACTTACGGGCAACACAATTTCCAGTGTATTGAAGGCTCCTCTTTTGTCCGATGGCTCATTTACTTTCCACTTTATTAGAGAGAAATCACAATTAAGAATATGATCAGAGGTACGCATATTCATTCTCATGTATTAGAATGAATATGCGTACCTCCGATCACATTCTTCATTGTGATTTCTGTGTGATAAAGTTGCAAGTAAATGAGCCTTCGGACAAAAGAGCCCCCTTTTCGTCGATGAATCATCTTCTTCCAACTATCACCACCTGAAAAAATTATGAAAAATGCGGTTCTAAAAATGCATATTCAAACTCGTGCATATGATATTTGATATGCATACATAGAAGTACACTTTTCATAATGTTTTGAGTCGGTGAAAGTTCAAAGGAGAAGAGTCATTGACCAAAAGGAGTGTCGTCAATCCACTGGAAATTATGCTAAGTTATTACAAGTTATTACAATTTATTACAATTGATTTTCTTTCTAATTGTAACTAATTGTCACTAATTATCACTAATTGTCACTAATTGTCACTAATTGTCACTAATTGTAACTAATTGTCACTAATTGTAACTAATTGTAACTAATTGTCACTAATTGTAGCTATTTCTACCTATTTCTTCATATTTATTCCTATTTGATTCTATTTGTTTCTATTTGTTGATATTTGTTGCTATTTCTTCCTATTTCTTCCAATTTGTTCCAATTTGTTGCTATTTGATGCTATTTGTTTCTATTTGTTCCTATTTGTTCCTATTTGTTACTATTTGTTGCTATTTGTTTCTATTTGTTCCCATTTCTTCCTATTTCTTCCTTTTTCTTGCTATTTGTTCCTATTTGTTCCCATTTGTTCCTATTTGTTCATATTTGTTCCTATTTGTTCCTATTTGTTACTATTTGTTACTATTTGCTACTAATTCTTACTAATTCTTACTAATTATTATTAATTATTACTATTTATTACTAATTATAACTAATTATTACTATTTATTACTATTTATTACTATTTATTACTATTTATTACTATTTATTAATATTTATTACTATTTAGTACTATTTAGTACTATTTATTACTATTTATTACTAATTATTACTAATTATTACTATTTATTACTAATTATTACTAATTATTACTAATTATTACTAATTATTACTAATTATTACTAATTATTACTAATTATTACTAATTATTACTAATTATTACTAATTATTACTAATTATTACTAATTATTACTAATTACTACTAATTATTACTAATTATTACTAATTATTACTAAATATTTCTAATTATTACTAATTACTACTAATTATTACTAATTACTACTAATTAGAACTAATTATTACTAATTATAACTAATTATTACTAATTATTACTAATTATTACTAATTATTACTAATTACTACTAATTATTACTAATTATTTTTATTTATTCCTATTTATTCCTATTTATTCCTATTTATTCCTATTTATTCTTAATTATTCCTAATTATTCCTATTTATTCCTATTTATTCCTATTTATTCCTATTTATTCCTATTTATTCCTATTTATTCCTATTTATTACTAATTATTACTAATTATTACTAATTATTCCTATTTATTCCTATTTATACCTATTTATTCATATTTATTCATATTTATTCCTATTTATTCCTATTTATTCCTATTTATTCCTATTTATTCCTATTTATTCCTATTTATTCATATTTATTCTGAAGTGTTCCTAATTATTCCAAATTATTCCTAATTATTCCTAATTATTCCTATTTATTCCTATTTATTCCTATTTATTCCTAGTTATTCCTATTTATTCCTATTTATTACTAATTATTACTAATTATTACTAATTATTACTAAATATTACTAATTATTACTATTTATTATTAATTGTTACTAATTATTACTACTTATTACTAGTTATTACTATTTATTACTATGTATTACTAATTATTCCTATTTATTACTATTTATTACTATTTCTTCCTATTTGTTACTATTTGTTACTTTTTCTTCCTATTTGTTACTATTTGTTACTATTTATTCCTATTTATTCCTATTTGTTCCTATTTCTTACTATTTGTTCATATTTATTACTATTTGTTACACATTATTACTATTTATTACTATTTATTTGTAATTATTACTAATTATTACTAATTATTACGAATTATTACTAATTATTACTATTGATTACTAATTATTACTATTTTTTACTATTTATTACTATTTATTCCTATTTATTACTATTTATTCCTATTTATTACAATTTATTCATAATTATTACTATTTATTCCTATTTATTTCCAATTATTCATATTTATTCATATTTATTACTATTTATTCCTATTTATTGCTATTTATTCCTATTTATTGCTAATTATTACTATTTATTCTTATTTATTCCTATTTATTCCTATTTATTTCTATTTATTTCTATTTATTACTAATTATTACTATTTATTCCTATTTATTCCTAATTATTTCTATTTAGTACTATTTATTACTAATTACTACTATTTATTACTAATTACTACTATTTCTTACTAACTACTACTATTTATTACTAATTACTACTATTTATTACTAATTACTACTATTTATTACTAATTATTACTAATCATTCCTATTTATTACTAATTATTCCTATTTATTCCAATTTATTACTAATTATTTCTATTTATTACTATTTATTCCTAATTATTACTATTTATTCCTAATTATTGTTATTTATTACTATTTACTACTAATTATTACTAATTATTACTATTTATTACTATTTATTTCTAAAATACAAATAACAAAACAATTTAAATCTAATTTAATTACAACTAATCAACAATAACTAAAATTAACACAAAAAATTAAATAAATACTAAACTAAATAAAATATAAACACATTTAAACTTTATCTCCGATTGATGTAAGCGCATTCACAACTTCTCCGTAAAAAAAATTAACTTAGAGAAAATTTCCCTCTAAAATTCGAGTTTAGAGAGAGAAAGGAAGTGAGAAATGAGAGGAAGAGAATGAAAAACTGAGGGGGGTATATATAGGTTAGATTAGTTGCGACGGGACTTGTTGCGACGGTAAGCTCGTCGCAAAAGGTACGTTTTGCGATGGGGCCCGTCGCAAATAACTTTGCCCGCATTAATTGTTATCGGTGGTTAAATGGGTATTTGTGACGGGGCCCATCACAAAAGGTGACCTGCCGACACACCTTTTGCGACGGGACAACATCCCGTCGCAAAAACGCATTTACCACCGCCGGTATTTTTGAAGGGACCCGTCGCAAATACTCTCTGACTGACACACTATTTGCGATGGGGGGATCCCTGCATCGCAAATAACCTTCCCGCGCTTTGGTGCGCATCCCGCGTGAAAGCGCGCATTACCTTTTGCAACTAGACCCCAAATCTCGTCGCAAATAACAACTTATTTTCGACGGGATGAATCCTCCGTCGCAAATAACCACTGGGATGGACTATTTGCAACGAGAACTAATCCCGTCGCAAATACCTCGTCACAAATGACTATTTTTCCCATAGTGTATAGAGAAATTAAATTCTTCTAAAATGGGAGTTAAAAACTTTAATGAGCCATGAGAATTAAATTCTCATGATTTTAGAAATTTAAATCATCAAAATTAATTACAAGTTAATGATGGGAAGACAAAAATAAAAAATAGGGTTAAAAATTACCTTTACACAAAAATGGACCTGCATAAGGGTAACATTGTTTTACCCTTATAAAACTCATAACTATTGTTTTAGGGTAAGTACTTTTACCCTTATGTGACCTTTATAAACTCTTCATTACTCTTAAATAACTCTGACCTACCCTTACATAGTGGCGGTTACTCTAATGTGGTGCTAGAGTTACCCTTATGAACCCTTTAAAAATTAAAGGTTAACTTTACACAACCTTTTTAAACATGGACTTCACTTTACATGAGTAGAATATTTCTCAACAAAAACCTTACACAAATCACAAATACCTTTACAAAATCCATAAAAATCCAACTTACCCTTAAATGGTCACTTGGTTACCCTTATATAACCCTAAAAAAAGATTTGCCTTTATGAAACTCCCAAAAACCATCCTTCATAAATGTAGGAAGCATTTAGCTTTACATAGACGCTATAGCCTATGTATATGTAAAAATAAAGTTAAAAATTATTAATTTTTTACTTAAAGGACTTATAAATTATATCCAAAAGATGTTTTTTAGAACATTTAAAAACTAAGAATGTTACAAACACCCTTCCATTAGAATAAAGAAGTTAGGTTATTCACAGTGGAAAGGTATTAGTATAAAGATCATGTTTATGCTTAGTTGATGATAAGGAAAGATAAATTCAGTGATAAATCATTTCACTTGCATAGTTTTGTTGGAAAAAATCACTCTTGATGATTCTTTTGGATTGATTGTGTTTTTGGTAAGGTTTAATGTTATTGACAAAGGTTTTTTTTCAAAGGAGGTGTGAAGAGTTGGTGTGGATCTTTGAACCGATCACACGGATCATGAATGTCAGAATGGATCACACAGAGTGTGAATGTATGAACAAATCACACATAGTGATAGTTTTAGAACTGATCATGTGAAACACTTGAAGTCACCATATGATTTATAGAGGATCTCACAAAGAGATCGTGTGAAGTACTTGAAGACATTACATGATTGTCAAGGGATATCGTGAAGATATAATACAGAGAACCTAAATACACTGCATGATTTTCAGTGGATTTTGAAGTTAGATCATGCGAAGCACACATGATTTTCAGTTTATCTTGTGAAGATATCATGCAAAATTCATGAAGAAAAATAGGTTGTTGTTTCTGACGCTTTTGTTGGGACGCACGCATCCGTCTGTGGAGGATGCGAAGCTGTTTCCCCGCATTCCCACTTTCCCAAGGCTGGCGGCATCTGTCGCTTATTTAGGGACATTTTCTCCTTGATAGAAACAGGGTGATGGGATGTCGGTTCTTCCTTCCGTGGATTCCTCCTTGGAACTCTTCACCTACTCTGGGTCTCCCTCGTAGATTTAAGTCATGGTTTGTGAATCTCATTCCTGGTGCCATATCTTCATGGATGTCGGTTAATTACACTGCTTCCGTCTGGACATTCCATGGGGTCTTGACATGGTAGCTACCTTCGGTCGGAGTAGATGATAACATCAGGCATGTTGGGGAATCTCTGGATGCGTGGACATTGGAGAACCTCTATTCTTCCTCATAAGAGGGCATCTCAAGGGTGCAGAACCTGAGGCATCCCATGTCATATACGGGGAATCATATTCCATAGGCATGTATCTGAGGTTATCCTTAGCTTCCAGTGTTAAACATAGGGTATGCCGTGAGTTTAACGTCTTGTAGAGACGGTTACGCCAAAGGCGTGTCTTCCGAGGGTTTCCTTAAGAAACTCATGTTTATCATGAGGTTGGACGCGAGTTTAATGTCTTGCGGAGACGGAATGAGGGTGATCAGAACGTCCCATAGAGACAGATAAGATTGGTAGATCCCTAGGTGGGAGCTCTTGGAAGATGGGTGGATCAGAACGCCCAATGAGGACGGATCTGAGGTGGTGTGCCCCGTGGAGGGGAGATGTCACACCGTAATGGTTGATCTGAACACCACTGAGGGCGGATCAGGGAGAGTGCACCCCAGAATGGGGGACACCAAGGTTTACCATTGGATGGGATTGAACCACAGGGAGGTTTCCTACGTACCATGTGCAGACGACAGGGATCAAAACCCACATAGTTCGAAGGGGTGATGAATCGTGGTGTACACAAAGGACAACAACCCAAAGACTTGCTGGGGCTTACACATGGATTGCAGCCTGAATATTGCTTGGAGTAGTGAGGGGTGGATGACATGATCCCACAGGGATGTGGCGGCCCAGCTAAGAATCAGGATGGATGATGGAGAATTGAATGGAGTGGAGGGGGAATGAAATGGGATCATCATAAAGGTGATAGTAGTATTGGTCTTGAGCCTCAAAGAGACTTCCTATGTATCTCTGTGCCAAGGAATCAAAGTCTACATAATTCGATGAGACTATGCAACACCTGAGGAGGCGGCCCATGAGAATGGAAGTATGTATGGGATCTGGAGGAAATAGGACCTCTAGGATGGGTCATGACCTTTCCGAAACACATAAGCTCGAGGGAGAGATTAGGATGAGACATCAGTGATGGGATTGAGCCGCAGAGAGGCTTGCTACATATCCCCGTGGCAAGGAATCAATGTCTGCCTAGTTCATCTGATGACGACTTACCATTGATTGGGGTTTTTAACGGCTTATCACTGGATGAGGTCGCAACGGATTACCATTGTATAGGGGTGTCAACGACTTACCACTGTATGAGGTCTATAGTTTAGCGTCATGCGAGATGGGGGCAAACCGACGTGAAGATGGTCGGAGCGACCGAATATTGGGCTTGAACCTCATGGAGGCTTCCTACGTACCTTGCCTTGGCAAGGATCAAAGACCTCGTAGTTCAGGAGGTGGCATTGGGGACTTACGCTCTGAGGCGGCCTAGGGTGTCGGTGAACCGATGTGGAGGAGGACATGTGGTCCAATGGTTATTGGGGTTGAACCTCATGGAGGTTTCCTACATACCCTGCCTTGGAAAGGATCAAAGACCCCGTAGTTCAAGTGGTTGGGAACCCACAGGAAGGTGGAACTGGGGTCCAATGGATGGTGGGCTTGAACCTCATGGAGGCTTCCTGCGCACCCTGCCTTGGCAAGGATCAAAGACCTCATAGTTCAGGTGGGGCATTTGGGGCTTACGCTCTGAGGTGGCCCAATGAGTTGGTAAACTAACGTGAAGATATTCAGAACGACCAGTGTTGTGCTTGAACCTCATGGAGGCTTCTTACGTACCTTTCCTTAGCAAGGATCAAAGTCCTCATAGTTCGTATGGTTGGGAACCTACGTGAAGGTGGACCTTGGGTTCGATGGGTGGTGGCCTTGAACCTCATGGAGGCTTCCTACGTACCCTTCCATGGAAAGGATCAAAGACCTCGTAGTTCAGGTGAGGCATTTGGAGATTACACTCTGAGGCGGCCCAATGAGTTGGTGAACTGACATGAAGATGGTCAGAACGACTGGTGTTGCGCTTGAACCTCATGGAGGCTTCCTATGTACCTTTCCTTAGCAAGGATCCAAGTCCTCGTAGTTCGGATGGTTGGGAACCGACGTAAAGGTGGACTGAGGTCCAATGGGTGGTGGGATTGAACCTCATGGAGGCTTCCTACGTACCCTGCCTTGGAAAGGATCAAATTCCTCGTAGTTCGGATGGTATTGTTGTTGGATTACACTCTAGGATTTCCAAGGTGTTTGTGAACCAACGTGAAGGGGGGTCAGAATGACCAGGTATTGGTGGGCTTGAACCTCATGGAGGCTTCCTACGTACCCTACCTTGGCAAGGATCAAATTCCTCATAGTTCAGGATATGGGTGTGGGGCTTACACTCTAGGATACCCAAGGTGTTGGTGAACTGACGTGAAGATGGTCGAAATGACCAGATGTAGGGATTGAACCTCATGGAGGCTTCCTACATACCTTGCCTTAGCAAAGATCAAAGTCCTTGTAGTTCTAGTGGGTTTGGCGAACCGATGTGAAGATGGTCGGAATGACTGGGTGTTGGGCTTGAACCTCAGGGAGGCTTTCTACATACCTTGTCTTTGAAAGGATCAAAGTCCTCATAGTTTGGAGGGTGTTACGGGGCTTACACTCTAAGCTGCCTAGGGGATGTCATGGTTGATGGTTACTACTCTAATCCCATGTGAGTTTTTCTTGGTGTGAGAAACAAGAGGCAGCAAGGACCTGACGATCTTAGCACAAAGGTGCGTCCATGAAGGGTGGTGCATGGGGATTACGCAAGGAAGCTGCTCGGGTGCCGCTATGAAGCGGCAATGGTGCATGGAGATTACGCAAGGAAACTGCCCAAGTGCCGCTATAGAGCAGCAATGGTGTGTGGGGATTGCGCAAGGTATCTTCCTAGGTGCCTCTATGGAGCAGTAATGGTGGATGGGGCTTACGCAAGGTAGTTGCCTGGGTGCCGCTATGGAGCAGAAATGGTGGATGGGGCTTATACAAGGAAGCTTCTCGGGTGCCCCTATAGAGCGACAATGGCGCATGGGGCTTACGCAAGGAAGTTGCCCGTGTGTCGCTATGGAGCGTAAATGGTGTGTGGGGCTTATGCAAGGTAACTTCTCAGGTGCCGCTATGGAGTGGAAATGGTGGATGGTGCTTACACAAAAAAGTTTACCAGATGATTCTATGGAGTGGTAGTGGTGGATGGGGCTTACGCAAGGAAGCTGCCCGGGTGCCGCTATGGAACGGAAATGGTTCATGGGGCTTAAGCAAGGAAGTTGTTGGGGTGCTGCTATGGAGTGGCAATGGTGCATGGGGATTACGCAAGGAAGCTTCCCAGGTGCCGCTATGGAGCAACAATGGTGGATGTGGCTTACACAAGGAAGTTGCCCGGGTGACGCTATGGAGCAGCAATGGTGGATGGGGATTATGCAAGGAAGTTGCCCGGGTGTCGCTATGGAGTGGAAATGGTGCATGGGGATTACACAAGGAAGTTGCCTGGGTGCCGCTATGGAGTGGCAATGGTGCATGGGGCTTACGCAAGGAAGCTGCCCGGGTGCCACTATGGAGCAGCAATGGTGGATGGGGCTTATGCAAGGAAGCCGCAAGGGTGCTGCTATGGAGCGGCAATGGTGGATGGTGCTTACGCAAGGAATCTTCCCAAGTGGCGCTATAGAGCAGCAATGGTGGATGTGGCTTGCGCAAGCAAGCTGCCTGGGTGCCACTTAGAGCGAAAATGGTGGATGGGGCTTACACAAAGAAGTTGTCTGGGTGCCGCTATGGAGCGTCAATGGTGAATGGGGCTTATGCAAGCAAGATGCACGTGATGTCTTCCTCATGTCTGGCCATGAGGGCATCCCAACCCACTAGTGGGTTGAGGCCTTCACCTATATTCTAGTGCACAAGAGGGATAATGCCAAGGGCACTGGAATTATTCCGAACAAAGGGAGATGAAAAGTGTGAATCACATGCCCAACATTCGGAACGTGGTGAGGGTGGCATGGTGATGGAGGATAACTATTAACCATATTTGAAGCACAACATCCATATCACGTTAGCCTGAAATGGGGAAAAAATGAGGGTCGACTGCTGACTGTGTTCGAAACACAGGACCTGACTTGAAGTGTTGTCCAAAGTCTTCCGGGGCGTTGGCCCAAGATGGTAGGTGAGCCAAGGTAGCATGGGACCAGGCTGTTAGGGGGTCCCTTTAGACATGGAAGTGGATGAAGATCAAAATGAAGGACACACAAAGCACAAGGTGGAGTGATGGAATGTTTGAATGGATTCCAATGCTCTTGAAATTACACCACTATAATCATGGCATTAGGCATCTTATGATGGTGCACAAGGCATATCTTGTTTGGGGTAAGAGGCATCCTATGTTTGGAAGATATGGTTCACTATAGTTTTTAGTCATATAGATAGGACTATTGGCATCTCATGCTTGGAGCATAAGGCATCTCTTTCTTGGAGCAAGAGGCATCCTATATCTAGAATCACATAGAGAGTACTATAGTTTAGAGTCATATAGATAGGATTGTTGGCATCTCATGCTTGGAGCATAAGGCATCTCTTGTTTTGAGTAAGAGGCATCATATGTTTGGAAAATAGGGTGTACTACAGTTTATAGTCATATAGATATGACTATTGGAATCTCATGCTTGGAGAATAAGGCATCTCTTATTTGGAGTAAGAGGCATCCTATGTTTGGAACATAGGGTGTACTACAGTTTATAGTCATGTAGATAGGACTATTGGCATCTCATGCTTGGAGCATAAGGTATCTCTTGTTTGGGTTAAGAGGCATCCTATGTCTGGAACATTGGGTGAACTATAGTTTATAGTCATGTAGAGAGGACTATTAGGGAAAAGGCGCCTAGGAATAGATGGTGTTGGGTCTTACGCAAGGGCGGCCCATTCTGGTTCAACCTGGCATAGGAGCCAAGTGATAGGGTTTGGATGAGTTTCTTGAGGAATGGTTCGACTTAAGGTACTTAGGGAATTGATGAGGATAATATCAACTCATGACATGGGAAACAAACGAAGAGGAATATGTCGAATCAAGGTGTTTCATGGTGTGTGGAGGAGTATCTCAAATCAGGGTATTCCATAGGTGGAAGGTGGGTGCACATAAGGGTGCAATGGAAAATCCTGACATCCCGGCCCGAAAAGTTCACGGTGAGACTCTCCATTTTTCATGGGGGTCACTGACGGTAGCAAAGGGACCAGCCCGGATGGCCGGGATTGTAGCCCGGCACTGACCCCAAGCGGGGGTGCGGGGACGCAGCCCCTCTGTTATGGACTGGTGGGTGCGAAGGTAGGAGCCTTGCAAAGGATAGGTCTTCATGAAGTAGCTTCACGGAACAAAGGGGCTCATGGAGCATGGGGTCTCGCAAAGCATGGACTCGCGGAGCATGGACTCGCGGATTAGCATCGCGGAGCATGGACTCCCATAGTAGCATCACAGAGCATGGAATTGCGAAGCACAGCCTCACAGAGAATGGGCTCGTGGAGCATGGACTCGTGGAGCAGCAACGCGAAGGAAGCTGCTCGCGGAGCAGGGACTCGCAGAGCAGGAACACGAAGGAAGCTGCTCGTGGAGCATGGCCTCGCGGAGTCGCTTTGTGAAGGAAAGTGGAGCTCTGTGAACCAAGATATCGTTCTCCCAAGGGGCGAAGTGGCCATCTAGAGAATGGGGGTGAACTGGGTATTTATATGGTAGAGGTTCCATAAAGCGGAGCTTGCTCAGCGCAAAGATGGAGCTGGATTCGTGGCTGCTCACGAATGTCAAAGCAGCTCGCAGAGCATTACCACCTCCTTGCTTCATGACAGCTCACGAACGTCAGAGATATTCACAGAGCATTACCACCTCCTTGCTTCGCGGAGGGTTCGTGAACATCAAAGGGGTTTACGTAGCATCTCACCTCATTGCTTCACGGTGGTGCTCCGTGATCGCAGAGGGGGATTCGCGAATGGGCTTCACAAACCATTTTTCCATCCCAACGTCAAATGTCCATAACTCCTAATCTGTAACTCCATTCGGGCCCTACGACCTACCAAATCAAATCTTGTGAAATTCTCTACGATCTTGGATCATGTATGGAAGCATTTGAAAAAAAATTGGGATGCGTTTTCCAGTGTCAACAGTTGTAAATGATGGAGTCTTCTTTTGGTCATTAAAATCACATTAATTACACATAATTATACTTGGATCTTGTTATGGGATCACATGATGTTCTAGAAGACAATGGAATTGGGAACATGATGGTATTTAGATCTCATTATGGGATCACATGAATCCTGCATGAATTTTAATTGATCATGTCACATTATCACATGACATGCTCGAAAATAATGTTGGTGATCACACGAAGCACTTGTAAGATGCAACAGGTGATCACATGAAGCGATCATGAAAATCTTTCTAAAACTGATTATAGAGGAAGTGGAATGAATTACTAACCATGATTTATGGAGTTAAGTAATTAGATTTATTCTAATAAATACCCCCTAAACCATCCTTAAGAAGTTATAAAAGTTTACTTAACTGGTTTCATCTAAAGAATAGTATTTTACATGAATTGAATAAAGCCTTTCATTAGAATCATGCGATCTATGTAATCAGAAGAAGGTCTCAAGAAGGAGTCTAATGGAGAGGTATCATGAAGTAATCATGTAAAGTGAATTATGTGTAGGGTTTTCATGTATAGGTAGACCCATTGATATCACACGAACTGTGTAACCTTAAAAGATTCTCACACCAGAGTCACGTGATCCATGTGAATAGAAGGGCTCAAAAAGGGATCTCATATAGGGATATCACAGAGGGGTCACATAGAGGGGTATCACATAGGGGTATCATTGAGGGGTCTCATGGATAGGTCTTATGGAGAGGTATCATAGATCTATCTCATGAGGAGGTCTTGCAAAGGAGTCTTATGTAGGGGTTACATGGTTCTAGAAGAAAAATCTTTCCCAGAGGTGGTTATCTTCTCTTTGATCAATCCAGAGCAAAATGACACACACAAGTGTGAATCAACTCAGAATTGATTATCAGAAGATTCTACAGTAGGATCAGTGAGTTCACTTCTGAAGAGTGAGCAATGAGCTTTCAAATTGTGAATGGTTATAAACTATGAGGGAAATTGATTCCTCTCCAAACATTATAATAGAAATTTTCTTTAGTGTATTTGGTACATTAATATATTCCCTTTGTATGATCCTTGGATGTATCCAAGTTAGCGTGAAACAAGTAAATTTCTTGTCTTGTGAGGGTTATAATTTCCATTTATTTTGTGACATAGGAAAGAGATAGAAGAGAGTTTTGTTTAATAACAAAACAAGATCCAATGATATTTTTGTTTTAATTTTTCATACCCTGATTAACCCTACCCTCTATCTGGTTATTTAACCTAGTTGGGATAACAATTGGTATTATGTAGAAGGGTTAAAGTTAGAGTTTTTCTCCAAACATAAGTAATGCAATTTGTTAATCACAAAGGTATTCCAATCTTTGATTGAAATAATTTTCAGTTATGGAAAAATCAGATGTAACACTACTTCCGATCGTTTGGAATGGATGTCTTTATAGATGCGATGCATGGTATTTTTGCCAGTGTGGATAGTGGCACACCTGTTTCTTTTTAGGATGCCTCCACGCAGACAGCTATCTAGGGTTCTGGGTATAGTACGCACTGATAGCCCACCGAGCGACGAGGCCTCAGTGTAGAGCCCTCTTCCAGTAGAGGAACTAGCGGAGGCACCATCAGTACCATTACCCATTGGGCCACCGATTCCACCAACCCTGGAAGCATAGGGTGAAATCCGCTTGAGCGCATTGCATGAGTTCCAGTGCCAGAGGCCACCAAGGTTTCGGGGTGAGATAGACCCACAGGCGGTTGAGGATTGGATGGAGTCCATGATGAGAATCTTCTAACTAGTAGGGACACCAGCTGATCTCATGGTGATCCTTGCCACCAGTATTCTATATCAAGCAACAATAAGATGGTGGATCTTGATGCTCTAGGTTCATGATGAGGTGACACTTCTCTAGGTAGACTTTTAGAGCCTGTTTCACATAGAGTTTGTCCTAGCGACCATTCATGCAGTGCACATTCAGAAGCTTCTTCATCTACAGTAGGGCAGCATGACTGTGGCTCAGTACTCAGTGAGGTTCGTTGACCTCTCATGCTACTCCACTGATATGGTATAGGACCCATTCTTCAGGGACCGGACCTTTGAACAGGGACTCAGGCAGGGGATCAGGGCATCGATGATTTCTCTCAACATCCCAACGCAGGCGGGGGTGTTAGAGTGATCCCTCTTAGTGAAGAGTTTTCTTACTGAGAAGTCACCAACAGCGAAACCCACCATCAGACATCATGTAGTAGAGTCTTCTGCAGGTGGAAGTAGACAAATGTCACAGAGGTCCAAAAGGACCAGACCTATAGGTGGACAACCGCATGATTCAAAATCGGTTGTGTGGGGCACTAGATATAGAACTAGTCATGCGAGGAACAGGCAGTGTTTCACATATGGCGGGTAGGGTCACATGGATCGTGTAACAGCCCGAGATTTTATGAAAAATATTCTTTTTATTTCACTAATGTCTTGTGTTGTACGCTACACGAAAAGGATCTTGCACAACACGCATCCTTGACTTTCCTTTCATTACACGCAATCGCGACCTTCCTCGATAGCGTGTGTAGTACGCAATAACGAGTTTCACTAAACAGCGATATGCTATTAAAATGTTATTAAAACTAACCGTTATGAATAGTAATAACCACTTTTTAAAACTCTGTAAATCTTATTTTTCAAAATGAACTTCATTTTTGGATTCGGAGTATCGAATTTAGCCTAAGGTGAAATTTTGGTACTTTTCGGATAACTTTCATATTCTGATGAATAGTGAAAATTACTAAATTATAATTAAAAACAATTTTTTTAATCGAAATAATTAATAGTGACAAATTATTAATTTGAGTGGTTTTAAAGTATATTTAGAATATATTTTTACAATTTAATACAATGTTGGTCATTGGATGTAATTTCACATTTAAACCAGACATAATCAAGTGTCAATCTTTTGATAGATATTGTTTCTTAAAAAAACGCTATTTGTTTTAACAGCGGGATTTAATTATAAAATTAATTAATGCAAATTCTATGATATGAATTTGGTAGAATAGACTTTATTGTTGAATTCGGAATATAAAATATAGCTTAGGATGAAATTTTGGCATTGTTCTGAAAAACATCAATTTTTGATGAATAGTGAAACTACTAAGTGGTAGGTTAAAAACTGAATTTTGCATAAAACTTAATTTTACCGCTTCTGTGAATGGAATTTCGAAAATCCGAGAGACACGGTTAATATCAAGGACTAAAATGTGGTTCAATGAGAAGAAAATAATTTTTTGGTGAATAGTAACTTTTTACTTTTTTTTACCGCGGTTAATAGTAAATAGGGTAACTAAGGGTAAATATGATATTACTATTACCCTAACACATGTCCTAATTCTATTGGACAAGTGTAATTCGACCAAAAACAAACTTAGGAATAAAATATGACCATTTAGGCCCACTTGGGTTAGATTAGGACATTTATTATTAATTTATTTAAAGAAGGGTTAAAATAGTTAAAATCAAAGTTTAATAAGTAAACCATTTTTAATATGGGGTTATACATAAGATAAATTCGACTATAAATACTCATTAGAAAGCTAAAACGATTTCCTACATAATTATATTTTATTTATAATTTTTAGACTTTAAATAAATTAATTTATTTATGACACAACGATGATGCAGTAATTACCCTTTTAAGGAAATATTAACCTAATTGATGTTATAAATGCTCAAATGAATGTAATTTGAGACTTTTTATGAATTAAACTAATTTTCTAGGTTACTATGATATATTAATGTTGATTTAATCAACTTGTTTCGAACATATAATTCTGTTATGACTTTCACAAAAATCATATATCAAATAGTGTCAAAATTTTCACAAAATAGTTTTTAAATCAAATATTGTATTATTAATTGTTATTTTATTCCTAAAAATCTAAGGTTCGGCCAAATGACTTAGATAAGGATATATATATTAATAATGAACAATTTGGGGTTCGTTTGGCATGTTATAGCAAGTTTATTAACCATATAGTGAAAGAAAACAAAAAGACATGGTAAAAGTTAAATTATTTAACTAAGAGTTAAATCTAATTGATAAGGTTAAAATTATACCCTAAACTTGTCTAAATCTTATTTGTTGATAGGATTTCGACCCATCCCCACTTTAGCTTCGAAATAAGACCCTTTGGAACCATTATAAACCGATTTTGACTTTAATATAAAATAATATTTTGAGATATTCCTAAGGTGCCCCTCTCCTCCCCTATAAAAGGACACCTCCTCCCCCTCCTCCTCACACTAATTTGAGCACTCAAGCTCGGCCAACCCCTGCCAATTTCTCCTCTCCACTTCCCTAGAAACATCCTAGAGGTTCTGGTCTTCCTCAAAGACCAATTTTAGTGCCCTAAGAGGAGGTCTCAAAGAGGCACTTCAAAGAAGAGGTAATTACCGTTACCAATTCTTTCATCTTTATTTCTTCTTCCACTTCTTCTTCTTAGGTTGTTTCATTATGAAGTAATAACATCAGTATCACTCATATACTGATATGTTATTATAAGTATGAAACAACCCTATTTCACCATCTATCCATCCTACGGAAAAAGAAATCACCGCGCGTGCGTACGTACGGAATACCGTCTCCACGCCGTGGTGTAATCTATTTTCCACCACCACCTTACATGGATGGGTATAATGGTGTAAAGAATAACTATACATAGTTATTACAACATCATATTGATTCTGATATATTGTATAATCCACTCCAATTCAATTCAATATTTATAGAAATGATATCATCGCTCGTGCGTACGTACGGACTACCGTCTCCACGACGCGATGAGATTCATTCTCCATGTTAACCATTTAAGAATGATTATAATGTATATATAAGAAATAATAATGAAATATATGAAATTATAAAGCTACTGGATTTATGTATATATATACATATGTATGTCATCTACTTACTTCCATTTCAAGACAATAAGGAAAGAAAAACAGCGTTCATGCGTACGTATGGACTACCGTCTCCATGAACGGTGTTTTTCATTTTATTTATCTATCTATTATATATATATATATATACTGAATATATATGATATATAAATCATATTTTATATTCTGGAAGTAAGTAAATCATGATATAAGTAATAATGATGTCAAGAACAACAAGTCAAAACACCTACGATAAATGAAACGATTTTACCCAAAACGCTTCTTTAACATGGAATTTACAAAAGAACGGGTAATATAATGTCATAAGTGAACCATATATGCTATAATAACAATGAATATGATTCTGGAATAAGTCAATAACATGATTTAAATCATTATACAGGAGGTTCGGACACTTACAAAGCAAGTCGGACATAAGGTAAGGGAAATATCACAATCTCATTTTTATCCGAGATTGTTTATTCGTAAGTATTTTCTGGGGTGTATTTTATCATCCACATCCATGTTCCCTCAATATGTAATATTGTTTCCATCCACTTGCAATAGTTTAAATCCAATTTTACCCTTATGTGATTTTTTAGTAAAGAATATGAATGGAATCTTTTGCCGTTTTTCGTACGAGGTACTTTTTGACTTTTCCGACAAAAGTACGAAGAATGTTTTTTTTTAACTTATACGGCACGAACGGATTTATACTGTTTTATAAAGCCTTATTTTCATGAAGCTTCCTCTAAAAGATTTCATGACTATTTTCAATAAAATCTCTTTCTTTTAAAATTGCATGATGTTTTGTGAAAAGAAATTGATTTTGAAGAAGAAAGGATATTTTCCTCAAGAATTCAATTCAAGTGTTTTATCAAAATTATTTTCCATATAAGATAATAAAGGGTTCTGTTTCTATCCATATTTTTACATTGATTTGACTATGTTGTGATGGAATTATGTTTATGAATTCCTTTATCTTATATGAATGGTTTTATGATGTCATGTTGTTTAAGAATCCCATTTTTTTATTACATGGGTTATGCAATGATGTATGATTTATGATTTTGTGGCACACATAAGAAAGGATTCATTAAGAGATGGGTGGGACCTATATCTCCCTCCAATGCATTGGGTAAAGATTTTATATCTCATGAGATAGACATGGCTGGAATGGTAGATTATACCGGTTCAGTGAAACAGGACTGAAACGAGGATTACTCGATTCAGAAAGGGACTTTGTCCACTAAGATAGTCTTGGCAATGAGTCTTGACTAACAAGAAATGATTCTCTATGATTATGTGTGTATGCCACAATGAGTAATGTTTTAAGTTATGATTTCATTTTCACTTCTATGATTTATCCCATGTTATGATATTATGAGCTCTTTTGCAGGTTAAGATTCCCAAAAGCTATGTTCTTATGTATATGATGTGATTGATATTTCTTTTGTTTACCCTTACTGAGCATTTGAGCTCACCCTTTTATGTTTTCTTTTCCCCAGGATATAAAGAAAGGTTTTAGGTAAAAAAAAGGGGAAGATCTTTATGGGATATATTGAAGATCTTTCACCACGTTTAGAAGATTACGTTCTGAGTTTCCAAAGACACTAAACTATTACGATCCTTGTGTGTGTGTTTTTGTTATGTACTAAGTATTCCGCAAATGTAATGTAAGGTCAATGTACGCCAGGCATCGGGTATCTACAGTTGGTATCAGAGGAAAGGTTTAGTCAACCTTTGGAAACTAGGATGCGAAAACGTTAGTGAGATCCCTAGAGATATTTCTAAGGTATGTCTGGGGATGTCCCTAGGGATAAGAATACGTATAGGTTATAGTAATAGAATTACTCTAACGATCATAGAATTAAACCTAAGATGTTGGATATTGAAGGTACTCCCCCTTTATTATGTTGTTTTCCCTAGCATGATTTTTGCCTCTCACACTATTCTTTTTGGGTTTTAGACGATGGCTGGAACCCGAAGGAACCATGTTGATCAATGCAATGGACAATGCAATGATTGCCCTCCTGAACAAACAAATGTTATGGGAGATGGAGTGCAAAATCTTATTGCTATACTTACACAAGCTATGAATCATTCTGGACTTCCAAATGAGCAGAGAAGGGAACAATATTCTATTGAGTCCTTCATGAGGCAACGTCCACCTTCTTTCAGTGGGTCTTCTGATCCACTTGTGGCTGAACAATGGATCAGTACTATTGAAAAGATATTTTCAGTTCTTCAATGTTCTGAACATGATAAAGTCATCCTAGCAGTGTATCGTTTGGAAGGAGATGCTGATCAATGGTGGAATCTTATTAAGAATACAAGGCAAAGGGATGAAATTGAGTCTATGGAATGGGACGAGTTCAAGAACTTATTTTTCAATAAGTACTTCCCTCGTATTCTTCGAACAAAGATGGAGAAAGAGTTTCTTGAACTGAAGCAAAGGGATGATGAATCTGTTGGTACCTATGAAGCAAATTTTACAAGACTTGCAAGGTATGCTTCTGGAATTATCATCCAAAAGTAAAGTTGATCGATTTTTCAGTGGCTTAAAACCAAGTCTTCGAAGGGCATTAGCTATAAGAGACTTCAGTAGCTATGAAGAAATTGTGCGTTGTGCTATCAAGGTAGAAATGGAAGTTGGTGTTACATATCCATCTCATGGTTTTGACAAGAAACGAAAGATGGAGTTCAAGGAGAAATCTCAAAATAATGGTGAAAAGAAGATGAATGTTTCCTTATGTACAAAGTGTGGAAAGAAGCATGGTGGAGATTGTCTTAAAGGGACTAGAAAATGTTTTAAGTGTGGAAAAGAAGGTCATCGAGCAGCTGAGTGTCGAAGTAATGGAAAAAGGGTTTCTAATGATGTGAATAAAGCAAACACTGCAGAGAACGCACCGCCAACACTTCAATGCTTCAAGTGCAAGGAAATGGGGAATTATGCTAATAATTGCCCTAATCCAAGGGTTAGTGATGATCAACATGAGCAACCACTGAAGGCAAAGGACAAAGGGAAATCACATGCGATCACTATTGGCAATGTTGCATATGACAACGATGTGGTGGAATGATTAAGTGTTTATGTAATGGGATTCCAAAATAATGTTGTATCATTGAGTGTTGCAATATTTATTTATGTGGTATTCAAAGTGATTGAGATATTTTTTGGAAATAAGATGATATGCGCATAATGAAGACGAGAAAATGAAATGTTTAATAGTATTCATGAGCTCATGATTGATATAAGGACTAAGTGATATCATGGTTTGAGTATATAGAATTTTGAGGATTTTGGTATGTGGAAAGTGTTAACTTTAAACTGCATTCATGTTTTCACTAAGGTATTCAAGAGAATACATGATTAAGGCCTTTGAATGTTTGGAATGTGACCAACAAAACATATATATGGGGATTAACGATAGTATTAAATCTCTGGTAATCGTTTTCACTATATTATGAGAGTGGACTGCAGTATTATGGATAAGCCTAAAGATTAGAATGGATTATGTTGGACATAAGTTAGTATTGTTTAAGGATAGAAGTTTTTTCGATATTATTGATGGGATGTTATAGTAATATAGTTTTAGAAAAAGGGACAACCTGCAAGACAGGCGACAGCCCATCGCATCGGACAAGGTCGGAGGAATCGAACCCACAACCGAAGTGCGACTGGCCTTTATCGCCTACCACTGGCCTACAGGAAGTCCCTGTTTAGTAGAAACTAGTTTTATAATATTAAGCCGTATGATATATGAAGTATAAGTCCATTTTAGGAACAATATATGATTAATCTCACTATAGATCGACTTATGTATATAATTTTTGCTAACCTTTTGTTTGAGACAGATGGAATGACCCGTCATTCTATCACATGATCTGCTAACACTTCACAAATAAAAAATTCAACTTCATTTATTTAAGAGATGAAGTTGAAATTGTTAAAGGAACGAACAACAATGAGGTTGTACCAACATAAAGTAAGTATTTATTCTAATTCAAATTCTTTAACTTTAGGGAAACGATCTTGAAAACCAAAAATGTTGTCCTAGTGATCTTATATCTGATGAATCAGATGGTACCTTAGATCGTCACAAATTTATGGCTTTGTGATTACTGGCTTTTCCATAGCCATGTTCTCTACCACTCTCCATCATAACATGATGGTTAGATTTTTCTTCCATATCCATATTTTCACCTATGTGAAAACCCAGTGATTAGTTTATTTGGGTAACCGTTAGGTTTCATACTTTTGTTTTTAAAGATTGGTTTTGGTATTCCTTTTTACGATGTGGTATTCTATTAAAGAAACTTTCGAATAGTAAACCATTTATAACCCCGACGAATTTCGAGGGCGAAATTCATTTTAAGGGGGGTAGAATGTAACAGCCCGAGATTTTATGAAAAATTTTCTTTTTATTTCACTAATGTCTTGTGTTGTACGCTACACGAAAAGGATCTTGCACAACACGCATCCTTGACTTGCCTTTCATTACACGCAATCGCGACCTTCCTCGATAGCGTGTGTAGTACGCAATAACGAGTTTCACTAAACAGCGATATGCTATTAAAATGTTATTAAAACTAACCGTTATGAATAGTAATAACCACTTTTTAAAACTCTGTAAATCTTATTTTTCAAAATGAACTTCATTTTTGGATTCGGAGTATCGAATTTAGCCTAAGGTGAAATTTTGGTACTTTTCGGATAACTTTCATATTCTGATGAATAGTGAAAATTACTAAATTATAATTAAAAACAATTTTTTTAATCGAAATAATTAATAGTGACAAATTATTAATTTGAGTGGTTTTAAAGTATATTTAGAATATATTTTTACAATTTAATACAATGTTGGTCATTGGATGTAATTTCACATTTAAACCAGACATAATCAAGTGTCAATCTTTTGATAGATATTGTTTCTTAAAAAAACGCTATTTGTTTTAACAGCGGGATTTAATTATAAAATTAATTAATGCAAATTCTATGATATGAATTTGGTAGAATAGACTTTATTGTTGAATTCGGAATATAAAATATAGCTTAGGATGAAATTTTGGCATTGTTCTGAAAAACATCAATTTTTGATGAATAGTGAAACTACTAAGTGGTAGGTTAAAAACTGAATTTTGCATAAAACTTAATTTTACCGCTTCTGTGAATGGAATTTCGAAAATCCGAGAGACACGGTTAATATCAAGGACTAAAATGTGGTTCAATGAGAAGAAAATAATTTTTTGGTGAATAGTAACTTTTTACTTTTTTTTACCGCGGTTAATAGTAAATAGGGTAACTAAGGGTAAATATGATATTACTATTACCCTAACACATGTCCTAATTCTATTGGACAAGTGTAATTCGACCAAAAACAAACTTAGGAATAAAATATGACCATTTAGGCCCACTTGGGTTAGATTAGGACATTTATTATTAATTTATTTAAAGAAGGGTTAAAATAGTTAAAATCAAAGTTTAATAAGTAAACCATTTTTAATATGGGGTTATACATAAGATAAATTCGACTATAAATACTCATTAGAAATCTAAAACGATTTCCTACATAATGATATTTTATTTATAATTTTTAGACTTTAAATAAATTAATTTATTTATGACACAACGATGATGCAGTAATTACCCTTTTAAGGAAATATTAACCTAATTGATGTTATAAATGCTCAAATGAATGTAATTTGAGACTTTTTATGAATTACACTAATTTTCTAGGTTACTATGATATATTAATGTTGATTTAATCAACTTTTTTCGAACATATAATTCTGTTATGACTTTCACAAAAATCATATATCAAATAGTGTCAAAATTGACACAAAATAGTTTTTAAATCAAATATTGTATTATTAATTGTTATTTTATTCCTAAAAATCTAAGGTTCGGCCAAATGACTTAGATAAGGATATATATATTAATAATAAACAATTTGGGGTTCGTTTGGCATGTTATAGTAAGTTTATTAACCATATAGTGAAAGAAAACAAAAAGACATGGTAAAAGTTAAATTATTTAACTAAGAGTTAAATCTAATTGATAAGGTTAAAATAATACCCTAAACTTGTCTAAATCTTATTTTTTGATAGGATTTCGACCCATCCCCACTTTAGCTTCAAAATAAGACCCTTTGAAACCATTATAAACCGATTTTGACTTTAATATAAAATAATATTTTGAGATATTCCTAAGGTGCCCCTCTCCTCCCCTATAAAAGGACACCTCCTCCCCCTCCTCCTCACACCAATTTGAGCACTCAAGCTCGGCCAACCCATGCCAATTTCTCCTCTACACTTCCCTAGAAACATCCTAGAGGTTCTGGTCTTCCTCAAAGACCAATTTTAGTGCCCTAAGAGGAGGTCTCAAAGAGGCACTTCAAAGAAGAGGTAATTACCGTTACCAATTCTTTCATCTTTATTTCTTCTTCCACTTCTTCTTCTTAGGTTGTTTCATTATGAAGTAATAAAATCAGTATCACTCATATACTGATATGTTATTATAAGTATGAAACAACCCTATTTCACCATCTATCCATCCTACGGAAAAAGAAATCACCGCGCGTGCGTACGTACGGAATACCGTCTCCACGCCGTGGGGTAATCTATTTTCCACCACCACCTTACATGGATGGGTATAATGGTGTAAAGAATAACTATACATAGTTATTACAACATCATATTGATTCTGATATATTGTATAATCCACTCCAATTCAATTCAATATTTATAGAAATGATATCATCGCTCGTGCGTACGTACGGACTACCGTCTCCACGACGCGATGAGATTCATTCTCCATGTTAACCATTTAAGAATGATTATAATGTATATATAAGAAATAATAATGAAATATATGACATTATAAAGCTACTGGATTTATGTATATATATACATATGTATGTCATCTACTTACTTCCATTTCAAGACAATAAGGAAAGAAAAACAGCGTTCATGCGTACGTACGGACTACCGTCTCCATGAACGGTGTTTTTCATTTTATTTATCTATCTATTATATATATATATATACTGAATATATATGATATATAAATCATATTTTATATTCTGGAAGTAAGTAAATCATGATATAAGTAATAATGATGTCAAGAACAACAAGTCAAAACACCTACGATAAATGAAACGATTTTACCCAAAACGCTTCTTTAACATGGAATTTACAAAAGAACGGGTAATATAATGTCATAAGTGAACCATATATGCTATCATAACAATGAATATGATTCTGGAATAAGTCAATAACATGATTTAAATCATTATACAGGAGGTTCGGACACTTACAAAGCAAGTCGGACATAAGGTAAGGGAAATATCACAATCTCATTTTTATCCGAGATTGTTTATTCGTAAGTATTTTCTGGGGTGTATTTTATCATCCACATCCATGTTCCCTCAATATGTAATATTGTTTCCATCCACTTTCAATAGTTTAAATCCAATTTTACCCTTAGGTGAGTTTTTAGTAAAGAATATGAAATGAATCTTTTGCCGTTTTTCGTACGAGGTACTTTTTGACTTTTCCGACAAAAGTACGAAGAATGTTTTTTTTAACTTATACGGCATGAACGGATTTATACTGTTTTATAAAGCCTTATTTTCATGATGCTTCCTCTAAAAGATTTCATGACTATTTTCAATAAAATCTCTTTCTTTTAAAATTGCATGATGTTTTGTGAAAAGAAATTGATTTTGAAGAAGAAAGGATATTTTCCTCAAGAATTCAATTCAAGTGTTTTATCAAAATTATTTTCCATATAAGATAATAAAGGGTTATGTTTCTATCCATATTTTTACATTGATTTGACTATGTTGTGATGGAATTATGTTTATGAATTCCTTTATCTTATATGAATGGTTTTATGATGTCATGTTGTTTAAGAATCCTATTTTTTTATTACATGGGTTATGCAATGATGTATGATTTATGATTTTGTGGCACACATAAGAAAGGATTCATTAAGAGATGGGTGGGACCTATATCTCCCTCCAATGCATTGGGTAAAGATTTTATATCTCATGAGATAGACATGGCTAGAATGGTAGGTTATACCGGTTCAGTGAAACAGGACTGAAACGAGGATTACTCGATTCAGAAAGGGACTTTGTCCACTAAGATAGTCTTGGCAATGAGTCTTGACTAACAAGAAATGATTCTCTATGATTATGTGTGTATGCCACAATGAGTAATGTTTTAAGTTATGATTTCATTTTCACTTCTATGATTTATCCCATGTTATGATATTATGAGCTCTTTTGCAGGTTAAGATTCCCAAAAGCTATGTTCTTATGTATATGATGTGATTGATATTTCTTTTGTTTACCCTTACTGAGCATTTGAGCTCACCCTTTTATGTTTTCTTTTCCCCAGGATATAAAGAAAGGTTTTAGGTAAAAAAAAGGGGAAGATCTTTATGGGATATATTGAAGATCTTTCACCACGTTTAGAAGATTACGTTCCGAGTTTCCAAAGACACTAAACTATTACGATCCTTGTGTGTGTGTTTTTGTTATGTACTAAGTATTCCGCAAATGTAATGTAAGGTCAATGTACGCCAGGCATCGGGTCTCTACAGCTCGTGACTGTTTGACCCTCCGTACAAATGATTAGAAAATGTTCGATGGACCTCCCAGGCAGAGACAGTGGTTCGACCGAGGAGTTCCGTAGGGTGCAGGAGGATGTGGTAGAGGATTTGGTCGTTCAGCTGACAGTGGGTGATGATTTAAGATGTTACCGCCACCACCACCAGGTGGTCCACAGCGACCATAGGGAGTAGGTGGATAGCGGTGAGATCATCTCTAGGTAGCTAAGGCCTACGTCCATGGCGCTCCGGAGATGATACGAGGTACGATTTGTGTCTACTCTACCTTAGTTGCAGTACTTATAGACACAGGTGCCAGTCATTCTTTCATTGCCACTGCCCTCGTTCAGAGCTCAGAGATTTTGGCAGAGTCGTTGGCTAGATCCTTATGGCTAGAGACTCCTATGGGAGAGGATTCAATGATTACGCACTGTTGACGGCAGTGTGAGCTTACTCTAGGAGGGGAGAGCTTCGGCTGGGATCTCCTAGTAGCGGTGTCATGGTCTTATGACGTCTGTAACAACCCAAACTTTTTTATTAGTATATTAACTTACTCTTAAGGATTTAACAGAGATTGTAACACCCTGAGATTTTATTAAAAATATTCTTTTTAATTTCATTAATGTCTTGTGTTGTACGCTTTACCAAAAGGATCTTACACAACACACATCCTTGAATTGCCTTGCATTACACGCAATCGCGACCTTCCTCGATAGCGTGTGTAGTACGCAATACCGAGTTTCACTAAACAACGATATACTATTAAAATATTATTAAAACAAGCCATTATGAATAGTAATAACCACTTTTTGAAATTTTGTAAATTTTATTTTTCAAAATGGTCTTCATTTTTGGATTCAGAATATCGAAATTAGCTTGGGGTGAAATTTTGGTACTTTTTGGATAACTTTCATTTTCCGGTGAATACTGAAAATTACTAAATTTTAATTAAAAACAACCTTTTTAATCGAAATAATTAATAGTGATAAATTATTAATTTGAGTGGTTTTAAATTATATTTAGAATATATTTTTACAATTTAATACAATGTTGGTCATTGGATGTAATTTCACATTTAAACCAGACATAAACAAGTGTCAATCTTTTGATAGTTATTATCTCTTAAGAACACGCTATTTGACGATGGGAATTAATTTTTAAATTAATTAATGCAACTGATATGTTTTGAATTTGGTAAAATAGACATCATTTTTGAGTTCATAATATCAAATATATCTTAGGCCTAATTTTTGGTATTTTTCTGGAAACTTTCATTTTTTGATGAATAGTGAAACCACTAAGTGGTAGTTAAAAAAACTGAATTTTTCATAAAACTTAATTTTACCGCTTCTGTGAGTAGAATTTCTAAAATCCTAGAGACATGGTTAATATCAAGGACTAAAATCTGGTTCAATGAGATGAAAATAATTTTTGGTGAATAGTAACTTTTTACTTTTTTTTACCACGGTTAAAAGTAAATAGGGTAGTTAAGGGTAAAAATGATATTATTATTACCCTAACACATGTCATAATTCTATTGGATAAGTGTAATTCGACCAAAAACAAACTTAGGAATAAAATATGACCATTTAGGCCCACTTGTATTAGATTAGGACATTTATTATCAATTTATTTAAAGAAGGGTTAAAATAGTTAAAATCAAAGTTTAATAACTAAAGAATTTTTTATATAGGGTTATACATAAGATAAATTAGACTATAAATATTAATTGGAAAGATAAAAAAATTTCCTACATAATTATATTTTATTTGTAATTTTTAGACTTTAAATAAGTTAATTTATTTATGACACAAAGATGATGCAGTAATTATATTAATAATGAAATATTGACATAATTGATGTCATAAATACCCAAATAAATGTAATTTGAGACTTTTTATGACTTACACTAATTTTATAGGTTAATATTACATGTTAGTATTTATTTAAGTAACTTTTTTGGAACTAATCATTCTGTTATGATTTTCACAAAAATCAATTACTAAATAGTGTCAAAGTTGACATAAAATAGTTTTTAAAACAAATATTATATTATTAATTTCTATTTTATTCCTAAAAATATACGGTTCGGCCAAATGACTTAGATAATGTTATATATATTAATAATAAACAACTTGGGGTTATTTTGGCTTTTTATAGTAAGTTTATTAACATTATAGTGTAAGAACACAAAAAGACACGGTAAAAGTAAAATTATCTAACTTAAAGTTAAAACTAAATGATAAGGTTAAAATAGTAAACTAAACTTGTCCAAATTCTATTGGATGAGAGGATTTAGACCCATCCCCACCTTATCATCTAAATAACTCAATTTTGATCTATTAAAAACCGAATATGACTTTATAATAAAATAATATTTTTAGTTATTCCAAAGGTGCCCCTCTCCTCCCTTATAAAAGGGCACCTCCTCCCTCTCTTCCTCACACCACTTTGAGCCTTCATGATCGGCCAAACCCTGCCAAATTCTCTTCTCCACTTCCCTAGAAACATACTAGAGGTTATGGTCTTCTTCAAAGACCAATTTTAGTTCCCTAAGAGGAGGACTCAAAGAGGCGCTTCAAAGAAGAGGTAATGTCCGTTACCGATTCTTTCAACTTTATTTCTTCTTCCACTTCTTATTCTTAGGTTGTTTCATTATGAAGTAATAATATTAGTATAACTCATATACTGATATCTTATTATAAGTATGAAACAACCCTATCTCCCCATCTATCCATCCTACGGAAAACAAAATCACCGCGCGTGCGTACGTACGGAATACCGTCTCTACGCCGTGGTGTAATCTATTTTCCACCACCACCTTACATGTATGGGTATAATGGTGAAAGTAATGAATATATATGATTATTTTAAAGTGATATTTATTCTGTAATATTATACATACACTTTAATACAATTCCACGATCATGGGAATGATATCATCGCTCGTGCGTACGTACGGAATACCGTCTCCACGACGCGATGAGATTCACTCTCCATGATAACCATTCAAGAATGATTATAATGTATATATAATAAGTAATCATGCAATATATGACATAATAATGCTACTTGATTTATGTATATATATATATATATATATATATATTGATGTCATCCACTTAATTCCATTCAATTCAATAAGGAAACAAAAACAGCGTTCATGCGTACGTACGGCCTACCGTCTCCATGAACGGTGTATTTTTTTTCCATTTATCGATCCATTATATATATGTATATTCTGAATATATATTATATATAAATCATGTTTTACATTCTAGATTTATGTAATCATGATCTAAGTAATCATATGAATAATTACAAGTTAAAACACGAACGACAAATGAGACGATTTTACCCAAAACACTACTTGAACATGAATTTACAAAAGAACAGGTAATATAAAGTCATAAGTGAACCATATATATGAATATGATTCTGTAATAAGTCAATGAAATTATTTAAATCATTATACAGGAGGTTTGGATACGTACAAAGCATATCGGACCTAAGGTAAGGGATAATTTTTCAAATCTCATTTTTATCCGAGATTGCTTATTCGTAAGTATTTACTAGGGTTATTTCTATCATCCATGTCCATGTTTTATAAAAGTGTATTCATGTATGTTTAAATTCCTTTTTACCCATTTTGACTTTTACCCAATGGTATGGAAGGAATCTTTCTTTTATTTAACCTACAAGGTACTTTTTGAATTTTCCGACAAAAGTACGAGATGAATGTTTTTTTAACGTATATGACATTAAAGGATTTTTACGGTTTTATAAATCCTTATTTTCATGAAGCTTCTTCCAAAATATTTAATGACTATTTTCAACAAAATCCTTTTATTTTAAAATTGCATGACATTTTGTGAAAAGAAAATGATTTTGAAGAAGAAATAATATTTTCCTCAAGAATACATTTCAAGTGTTTTATCAAAACCATTTTTAATCTAAGTTGAGATTATTTCATATGTATGTTTCAAGTATCATGTATCTATGATTTACATGGTTTCACTTCCCTTATTATAAAATGATATTCATTTCTTTTATATGGATTATGTGATGATGGGTTGATGTTTATGAAACCCATTTTATTCATTGGGTTATTATGAATTTTGTATGTTTATTTTGTGGCACAAGTAAGAATGATTTCAATATGAGATGGGTGGGACCTATATCTCACTCTAATGCATTGGGTAAAGATTTATATCTCCTGAGATAGACATGGCTGGAAAGGTAAGTTAATCCGGTTCAGTGTTACAGGACTGAAATGAGGAGTGAACTCGATTCAGAAAGGTACTTTGTCCACTAAGATGGTCTTGGCAGCAATGCCTTGGCTACTATGGAAATCATGACATGTGTTGAATGGTTTCCACAATTACATGTTTTACTCCCATTCTATTTTATCATGCTTAATATTTCTTTATGATCTATGCCTTACGTACTTCCATGTTTTATGTCATTGCTCAAGCTTTTGATGTTTAAACATTATGTTCATGTTTTTAAGTTCAAATATATATGGTATGTTTTATTTTATCCATGCTTACCCTTACTGAGCATTTGAGCTCACCCTTTTTATGTTTTTTTCCCCAGGATTAAAAGAAAGATTTTAGGTAAGGAAACAAAAATGGGAAGATCTTTATGGGAGATGTTGAAGATCTTTCACCACGATTAGAAGATTGCGTTCCAAGTTTCCAAATACACTAAACTATTACGGTCCTTGTGTGTCTGTTTTGTTATGTACTAAGTATTCCGCAAAAGTAATGTAACATCTATGTACGTCAAGATTCAGGTCTCTACAGTTGGTATCAGAGGAAAGGTTTAGTCAAACTTTGGAAACTAGGATGCGAAAACGTTAGTGAGATCTCTAGAGATATTTCTAAGGTATGTCTAGGGATGTCCCTAAGGTTAACTATAAGTATAGTTTATAGTACTAGAATTATAGTAACCCAAGATGTTAGATATTGAAGGTACTCCCCCTTTATTATATTGTTTTCCCTAAAGTGATTTTTTCCTCTCACACTATTCTTTTTGGGTTTTAGAAAATGGCTGGAAACAAGATGATTCACTATAATGGAGGATATGATGGACAATGGAATGATATTCTTCATGAGAAACCAAATGAAATGGGATTTGGAAGTCCAAACATCATTATTATGTCGAATCAGCAATCTCATAATATGATCAATAAACTCAAATTTGGTATGTTTCCTGACTCGGCTAATAAGAGAAAGATGGAGTTTCATGATGATCATAGAGGAAAGAAAGTTCAATTTCCCCTATGTAAATCATGTGGGAAGAGAAATCAAGGATAATGTTTCAAAGAAACTGGAAGATGCTTTGGGTGTGGAAAAGAAGGACACAAAGCCAGTAAGTGCAAAGGAAAATGTTCATTTAACACCAGGGATGAGGATAATGGTATTTCTACGACATCAATAATGGTTAAATGTTTTAAATGTGGAATGTATGGGCATTATGCAACCCAATGCCCTAAGAGAAAGTCTCATGAAGAGAATCAGTATGGTCGTATGGGTAGTATTTATGTTGATAATGATGAAGAGACTACAAATGATATGTGAGTTGAAATAATTGTTGAAGCTCAATCAATGGTTTAAGAAGGTAGTGTTATGATTACATGTTTATCAGGTGTAATGTTGTATAAGTAATCTCATGGTACTATGGAATAAAGAGACATCTAAGTATTGTTACACTGTTGTCTTTCCTTAAGTTTTGAAAGTGTATGATGAATGGTACCCGTAACCATGAAAGGTTATTCATATATTTTTGGAAAGTAGATGATATGCGTATAATTAAGGGATAAGGAGAAAATTAAATGATTGATAGTATTCATGAGCTCATGACTGATATAAGGAAATAGTTATATCATGGTTTGAGTATATAGAATTTTGGGGTTTTGGTATGTGGAAAGAGTTAACTTTTGACAGCACTCATGTTTTCACTAAGGTTCAATGGGTATTCATTTTTTCAAGAGAATACATGATTAAGGCCTTAGAACATTTGTAATGTGACCAACAAGAAATATCTTATGATATATGGGGATCAAAGATGGTATTAACATGCTTGTTATATGAAATATCTGGTAATTGTTTTCACTATAATATGACAATGGACTCCAATATTATGGATAAGCCTAAAGATTCGAATGGAATATGTTGGACATAAGTTAGTATTGTTTAAGGATAGAACCTTTTTTGATATTATTTATGGGATGTTATAGTAATGTAGTTTTAGAAAAAGGACAACCTACAGGATGGGCGACAACACATCACGTCGAACAAGGCTGTGGGAATCGAACCCACAACCGAAGTGCGACTAGCCTTTATCGCCTACCACTAGCCTCCAGGAAGTCCTTGTTTAGTAGAAACTAGTTTTATTATATTAATAAGTATGATATATGAAGTTTAAGTCCATTTTAGTAACCATATATGATTATTCTCACTATAGATGGACTAATGTATTTTTTGATAACTTTTCTAACCTTTTGTTTGAGACAGGTGGAATGACCCATCATTCTATCAGATGATCTGCTAACACATCACGAATGAAAAATTCAACTTCATTTCTTTAAGAGATGAAGTGGAAATTGTCCAGAGAACGACCAACGGTGAGACTATACCAAAATCACGAAAGTATTTCTTCTAATTCCAATTTCATCAACTTTAGGGAAATGATCTTGAAAACCAAAAATGTTGTCCTAGTGCTCTTATATATGATGAATCAAATGGTACCTTAGATCGTCACAAATTTATGGCTTTGTGATTTCTGGCTTTTCCATATCCATGTTCTCTACCACTCTCCATCAGAACATGAGGGTTAGATTTCTCTTCCATATCCATATTTTCACCTATGTGGAAACCCAGTGATTAGTTTATTTGGGTAACTGTTACGTTTCATACTTTTGTTTTTAAAGATTGGTTTTGGTATTCCTTTTTACGATGTGGGTTTCTATTAAAGAAACTTTCGAGTAGTAAACCATTTATAACCCCGACGAATTTCGAGGGCGAAATTCATTTTAAGGGGGGTAGAATGTAACACCCCGAGATTTTATGAAAAATATTCTTTTTAATTTCATTAATGTCTTGTATTGTACGCTACACCAAAAAGAGCTTGTACAACACAAATCCTTGAATTGTCTTGCATTACACGCAATCACGACCTTCCTCGATAGCGTGTGTAGTACGCAATACCGAGTTTCACTAAACAACGATATGCTATTAAAATATTATTAAAACTAGCCGTTATGAATAGTAATAACCACTTTTTGAAATTTTGTAAATTTTATTTTTCAAAATGGACTTCATTTTTGGATTCGGAATATCGAAATTATCTTAGGGTGAAATTTTGGTACTTTTCGGATAACTTTCATTTTCCGATGAATAGTGACAATTACTAAATTTTAAATAAAAACAACATTTTTAATCGAAATATTTAATAGTGATAAATTATTAATTTGAGTGGTTTTAAATTTTATTTAGAATATATTTTTACAATTTAATACAATGTTGGTAATTGGATTTAATTTCACATTTAAACCAGACATAAACAAGTGTCAATCTTTTGATATTTATTATCTCTTAAGAACACGCTATTTGACAACGGGAATTAATTTTTAAATTAATTAATGCAACTTATATGTTTTGAATTTGGTAAAATAGACATCATTTTTGAGTTCATAATATCAAATATAGCTTAGGCCAAATTTTTTGTATTTTTCTGGAAACTTTCATTTTTTGATGAATAGTGAAACCACTAAGTGGTAGTTAAAAAAACTGAATTTTTCAAAAAACATAATTTTACCACTTCTGTGAGTAGAATTTCGAAAATTCGAGAGACACGGTTAATATCAAGGACTAAAATGTGGTTCAATGAGATGAAAATAATATTTGGTGAATAGTAACTTTTTACTTTTTTTACCACGGTTAAAAGTAAATAGGGTAGTTGAGGGTAAAAATGATATTATTATTACCCTAACACATGTCCTAATTCTATTGGATAAGTGAAATTCGACCAAAAACAATCTTAGGAATAAAATATGACCATTTAGGCCCACTTTGATTAGATTAGGACATTTATTATCAATTTATTTAAAGAAGGGTTAAAATAGTTAAAATCAATGTTTAATAACTAAAGCATTTTTAATATAGGGTTATACATAAGATAAATTCGACTATAAATATTCATTAGAAATCTAAAACGATTCCCTACATAATGATATTTTATTTGTAATTTTCAGACTTTAAATAAGTTAATTTATTTATGGCACAATGTTGATGCATTAATTATCTTATTAATGAAATATTGACATAATTGATGTTATAAATACCCAAATAAATTTAATTTGAGCCTTTTTATGAATTACACTAATTTTATAGGTTAATATTACATGTTATGATTGATTTGAGTAACTTTTTCTAAATAATCATTCTGTTATTATTTTTACAAAAATCAATTACTAAATAGTGTCAAAATTGACATAAAATTGTTTTTAAACAAAATATTATATTATTAATTGTTATTTTATTCCTAAAAATATAAGGTTCGGCCAAATTAATTATATGAGGTTATATATATCAGTAATAAACAACTTGGGGTTTGTTTGTCTTGTTATAGTAAGTTTATTAACCTTATTGTGCAAGAACACAAAAAGACACGGTAAACGTAAAATTATATAACTTAAAGTTAAAACTAAATGATAAGGTTAAAATAGTAAACTAAACTTGTCAAAATTATATTGTATGAGAGTATTTTTACCCATCCCCACCTTATCCTAGAAATAACTCAATTTGGAGCTATTAAAAACCGAATATGACTTTATAATAAAATAATATTTTTAGTTATTCCAAAGGCGCCCCTCTCCTCCCTTATAAAAGGGCACCTCCTCCCTCTATTCCTCACACCACTTTGAGCCTTCAAGCTCGGCAAAACCCTGAAAAATTCTCTTCTCCACTTCCATAGAAATATCCTAGAGTTCCTTGTCTTCTTCAAGGACCAATTTTAGTTCCCTAAGAGGAGGACTCAAAGAGGCGCTTCAAAGAAGAGGTAATGTCCGTTACCGATTCTTTCAACTTTATTTCTTCTTCCACTTCTTATTCTTAGGTTGTTTCATTATGAAGTAATAACATCAGTATAAATCATATACTGATATTTTTTTATAAGTATGAAACAACCCTATTTCACCATATATCCATCCTACGGAAAACGAAATCACCGTGCGTGCGTACGTACGGAATACCGTCTCCACGCCGTGGTGTAATGTATTTTCCACCACCACCTTACATGTATGGGTATAATGGTGAAAGTAATAAATATATATGATTATTTTAAAGTGATATTGATTCTGTAATATTATACTTACACTTTAATACAATTCCACGATCATGGTAATGATATCATCGCTCGTGCGTACGTACGGAATACCGTCTCCACGACGCGATGAGATTCACGCTCCATGATAACCATTCAAGAATGATTATAATGTATATATAATAAGTAATCATGAAATATATGACATAATAATTCTAATGGATTTATGTATATATATATTGATGTCATCTACTTAATTCCATTCAATTCAATAAGGAAACGAAAACAACGTTCATGCGTACGTACGACCTACCGTCTCCATGAACGGTGTATTTCTTTCCATTTATTGATCCATTATATATATGTATGTTCTGAATATATATTATATATAAATCATGTTTTTAATTCTGGATTTAATTAATCATGATCTAAGTTATCATATGAATAATTACAAGTTAAAACACGAATGACAAATGATACAATTTTACCCAAAACACTACTTTAACATGAATTTACAAAAGAACGGGTAATATAAAGTCATAAGTAAACCATATATATGAATATGATTCTATAATAAGTCAATGACATTATATAAATCATTATAATGGAGATTTGGATACGTACGAAGCATATCAGACCTAAGGTAAGGGATAATTTTGCAAATATCATTTTTATTCGAGATTGCTTATTCATAAGTATTTACTAGGGTTATTGCTATCATCCATGTCCATGTTTTATAAAAGTGTATTCATGTATGTTTAAATTCCTTTTTACCCATTTTTAATTTTACCCAACGGTATGGAAGGAATCTTTCTTTTATTTACCCTACAAGGTACTTTTTGACCTTTCCGACAAAAGTACGAGGTGAATGTTTTTTTTAACATATACGGCATTAAAGGATTTTTACGGTTTTATAAATCCTTATTTTCAGGAAGCTTCCTCCAAAATATTTCATGACTATTTTCAACAAAATCATTTTCTTTTAAAATTGCATGACATTTTGTGAAAAGAAAGTGATTTTGAAGAAGAAAGGATATTTTCCTCAAGAATTCATTTCAAGTGTTTTATCAAAACCATTTTTAATCTAAGATGACATTATTTCATATGTATGTTTCAAGTATCATGTCTCTTTGATTTACATGGTTTCACTTTTATTATTATTAAATGATATGCATTTCTTTTATATGGATTATGTGATGATGGGATGATGTTTATGAAACTCATTTTATTCGTTGGGTTATTATGAATTTTGTATGTTTATTTTTTGGCACAAGTAAGAATGATTTCATTATGAGATGGGTGGGACCTATATCTCCCTCCAATGAATTGGGTAAAGATTTATATCTCATGAGATAGACATGGCTGGAATGGTAAGTAAATCCGGTTCAGTGTTACAGGACTGAAACGAGGAGTGAACTCGATTCAGAAAGGGACTTTTTCCACTAAGATGGTCTTGGAAGAAATGCCTTGGCTACTATGGAAATCATGACATGTGCTGAATGGTTTCCACAATTACATGTTTTACTCCCATGATATTTTATCATGCTTAATGTTTCTTTATGATCTATGCCTTACGTACTTCCATGTTTTATGTCATTGCTCAAGCTTTTGATGTTTAAACATTATGTTCATGTTTTTAAGTTCAAATGTATATGGTATGTTTTATTTTGTCCATGCTTACCCTTACTGAGCATTTGATCTCACCCTTTTTATGTTTTTTCCCCTAGGATTAAAAGAAATATTTTAGGTAAGGAAACAAAAATGGGAAGATCTTTATGAGATATGTTGAAGATCTTTCACCACGATTAGAAGATTACATTCCAAGTTTCCAAAGACACTAAACTATTACGGTCCTTGTGTGTCTGTTTTGTTATGTACTAAGTATTCCGCAAAAGTAATGTAATGTCTATGTACGTCAAGTTTCGGGTCTCTACAGAGATGTTAATGGTTAATGCAGAAAGAGGAGTCGATGGCTTCATCCGGTAGAATCGAACCTTATGAAGCCCACTTATCAGATCTTGGGAAGGAGGTGGCATCTTTGGGATTCTATTTGGACCAAGCCCAAGCCAAACTGTAGCGTGTCAAGCTTGAATGGAAATGCTTGTGGGAGAAGTTCATGTTAGTAGAGATTACTACTAGGGAAATATTATCTAAGCCTCCCTCAGATTCTCTCACCATAGCACACCTTACACTTAGGAATTATGCTGGTGTTATAATGGGCTATGTGACGAGACCGTAGCTTCTTTGTGTAATCCTTTGGAATGAATAAATTGAGATTTCCTCCTTTAGTGAAGTTTGTGAAATTTCAAATGTCCGGATAATTTTAGGATGTATTTTATTGATGAATTTTGAAAAAAAAAGGATATTTTAAAATATTTATGCAAACCTTAAATAATTAATGACGTGTAATGATTTTCAAAAAATGGTCTTCTACAATTATGTTCAGTACGAAATTTAGAGTCTAATAAGATCAACTTAATTTTTGATGAATAGTAACTTATGAATAGTGATGTTATGCTTAGGATTAGTAATGTGACCAAATGGATTAGTAATCTCACTTAAAGAAAGTTTTAATATAACCTAGACACCTTCATTAAGTAATGTTATTCAATAAAATGGGTAAATAACGGTTTCATAAATTATTAATCAAGTATCAGTTTTTTTGAGTGAATAGGGTTTTTTTAATTAAAAATTAAATTAAAAATATTTAGAAAATTATTTTTCTAAAATGGACTTTATTTTTGAACTCATATCATCGATATTATGTTATGGTAATTTTTTGGGATTTTTCTGAGAAAGATGAATTTTCAGTGAATAGTAAAAAATGCAGTTTTAGGGTTTCGGTATGTTAAATGACATCATAACTATGTCATGATGATGTCATGAGATATTTTAAGGGATGGTTGACTAAAGGGGATTAATTATTGTATGAGGTGTCCCAAGTGGCCAATACCATGTGCAAATACCATGGGCAACCCCATGGTTTTGCCAATACCACCAATGATGTGTCCCTTGGCCATTAATGTCTTGTCCCCTCACTTTCCCTATAAATACCAAGCCATCCTCTCATCCTTTCGACTCCAAAATCATCTTCAATGAAGTTCTGGTCTCCTTACCTCCCAAGGAGTCCTCCCAAGGTTCCCCCAAGCCCTAAAGGTCCCAACCATTGAGTTTTAAGAGTTACGTTTAAGGTAAGGGATCCAACCCCTCTCTTTCCTTTCAAGCAATCTCTTTTATGTCATTTATTTTATGCTCCATGTTCTTATGTTGGAGGATATTATTTTATATTCATCTTACTTCCATTTTAATTTCCATATGATGAGAGACCCCCTCTTGTTCTAATCAATCCTTTTTAAGAAAATTTAAGTGACGTTGTTAGGCTGCCGAATTTTTAAGGGATTCTTTCACCCTTCTCTTTTTCAAAGTTCTACTTTCATGTCAAGTCTTTCAAGTTCCTTTTTATTATGTTGGGGTATTATATCTATATCTATCATACTTAACTCTTATGTTTATATGATGATATACCCTATTTGATCTTGTCAATTCATTTTTGTTGAAGTTTAAGTGACGTCGTTAGGCTGCCGAATTTTCATAAGAGAAATCTAATTTTTGTCTTCCTTCCATGTTTTTCATTTCAAATTTTATGTCCTTCAAATTTCATTACCATGTTCATATATTCTTAATATTTGGTCCCTCTACTGTTTTATGGGTCATTTGTGATTGTTTGACCCATGTCCCCTCTCTTTTCAATGTTTTCTAAAACCCTGAAACATAGTCGTTGTGCTGCAGAATTTCCGTCTCAAAATGTCTCTCTCTTTTTATAAAGTTCTTTTATTTTATTAAGTTAATACTCAAAGCTCTCTCTTCTATAGGGGTATTCAAATATATACCAAGTTTTTCTATTTTAAATTCTTGGATTTACATACATGATACCCTCTCTCCCTTTCCATGGGTTTAAAGTGACGTAAATATCATGTCTTTAAAGCATTTTTTAAACGTTATGATTATGAAATGAGACCCATTCCTTTTTTTCTATATGGGTTGTTTATGAAATGATTGATGATGATATATATGGCTCACATGATAATAAATACATGTCAAGGGTGTGCCCTGATATAACTCCAATGCATTGGGTAAAGACTTAATCTCTAGAGATGACTATTTTTAATGACGCCTTGGTGAATAACCTTGGTAATTTTTAATGACACCTTGGGGATGGACCTTGGTGAAATAGAAATGATTTTCAATATTAAATGTTGTATCCACATCTTCAAGTTATGAAAACTTTATTTTTATTATGATATTCCTCTTGATTTTTTCTCATGCCTTAATGTTATTTTCATGACCTTATTGAAGTATCTCAAGTTTGCATGTAAAATGTTTCTCTTGTTTCCCTTACTGGGCCTTCTACTCACCCTTTCTTTTCATGTATGTCCTCAGGTTATGAGATGCAGTAGTGAACCTAGGATGAACTTAAGGATAATCCTTTCAAGTGTTTAAGAATAATTTTTAATGTTTTTTTCATGTATTATGTTCCTGGTTTCCAAGACACTAAACCTTAAAGATCCTCAATTTTGTGTAATGTAATGAAAGTTTATGTTATAAAAAGGCGAGATATCACAGTTGGTATCAAAGGATGGTTTAGTTATTTTTGGAAATTAGGATATAAAAACTTTAGGAAGAACCCTATAGAAAAGTTTAAATATAGGTAAACTTCTTGGTATTTTGGTAAGTATTGAGTAAGTGGTTTATCAAAAAAATACATCCCTATCTGGATATGAGCAGGTAGAGGCGGCTCTGGCATAGATGTACATAGGGGTAAAACTTGAAAACACTGCATTGAGCTAGACTCGAATGGGAACTGGTGCACGATAACGGGCCTTGCTGCACTCTTTGTTACGACACTCCCGGGAGATATGTTTCGTTAATCACAATCTTTTTATGAATCATTATGAAGGAATTATAGAGAAATGTAATTGTCTAAGCATGAATTCTTAGTTAAAAGATTCATAAATAAAATAAGTTTCTCACGAGGGTTTTATCCTTTTAGAAAATGGCGGGCAATAGGAGGAACCGTGCAGATGGTGACTGCAATGCACCATGTGCTGACGACCCTCTGATGGAAGCCGGAATGGAAACATTCATGTGAATGATGAACCAACTAACTCAAGTTATGAGTAATAACTTGAATCAAGCTGAGAGGTCGACCTCACCATGAAGGGAACAACACTCTGTTGAGTCCTTTATACATCAACGACCACCAACATTAAGTGGATCTACTGACCCATTGGTTGCGGAACAATGGATAAGCTCCATTGAAAATATCTTTTCTGTACTCCTTTGTTCGGAACAAGAAAAAGTCACCCTTGCTGTTTACCGCCTAGAGGGAGAAGCTGATCAGTAGTGGTCATTGGTCAAAAACATGAAGCCTAGAGGAGAGATGGAAGCTATGGAGTGGGAATAGTTCTAGGGAATAATCTTTAACAAGTATTTCCCTCATTCTATGAGAACAAGAATGGAGAAAGAGTTTCTCGAGTTGAAGCAGAAGGAGAACTAATCTGTTGGATGCTATGAGATGAACTTCACCTGACTTTCACGATATGCCTCTAGCTTTGTCATGGATCCAAGTGGGAAGGTTGATAGATTTTTCGGTGGACTGAGACCTCATCTGCGGAAGAATCTAGCCAACCGGGACTATGATAGCTACAAGGGGATCGTGTGGAGTGAAATGAAAGTCGAGCTAGAGTTTGGTGAGACAAAGTGGTCTCATAAATCAAATGACAAGAAGAGGTTTTTGGAGCCCAATTTAGGGAAGACTTTTGATCAGGGAAGAGGTGGAAAGAAAATGCAACTTACCACATGCAATAAATGTTGGAAGAAGCATCTGGGGCACTGCTTGATCAGAAGTGGCAAGTGCTACAGGTGTAGAATAGGAGGCCATGTTGCTCGGAATTGTCGTAGTGAGGTGAAGCCTCAACTCCCCAACATTGACGACAGAGGAAAGATGGTTATGACCCTACCCGAAGTCCATTGCTTCAAGTGTGGACAGCTTGGGCACTTTTCTAATCACTGTCCAAATCCAAGGGCAGTGGAGGGGAATCACCATCAACCTCAGCAAAGGTCGGGGGAGCAAGGTCATGATTTTTCTATCACAAAAACTGAAGTTGAAGCTCCAAATGACATCATAGCAGGTAATCTTTTTGTCCTCTCAAAACTAGAAACTACTTTGTTTGATTCTGGTTCTACACATTCCTTTATTTCCTCCATGTTTGCAAAGAATATAGAATCAATCTCTGAACTTCTTGAGTTAGAGTTGTCAGTCAAGACTCCAAGTGGGATTATCCAACCATCAATAGTGTTTAGAGACTCTAGTATTTACTTTAGTGAGCACAATCTTATAACAAATCTAGTTGTCATTCCCATGTTGGAATTCGACGTTATACTAGGGATGGACTGGCTCTCAAAGTATAATGCGAAGATCAAATGAAGAAGTAAGGAAATCTTAGTAGTATTGAATGAACGACCTACAATTATTATCCAAGGAGAGGTATCCCGAACTGATCCCTATCTAGAAGCACCTCCTATAGATTTGTTTATGGAGTT